>CM064336.1:21655000-26655000 GCA_032595735.1 Pelochelys cantorii
CACCCCAGCCCTGACTCCTGCACCCCCAGCAGCAGAAGTCCCATTAAATAAGTCTGTGAGTACAATGTTTCATTTATGCTATTATTAATCATCATGTCAATTATCAATAATATTAAGTTGTAAATTTTCAGTCATGCAAATGTGCATTCTTATACAGCTCTTTGTATAAGGACTGGAGCATCCTCTCTCCCCACCCCAGGCAGGGGGCTGCTCCAGCCCTGTAGGGCCTGCTGTGGGCAGGGGACTCTCCAGCCCAGCTGGAGCTACCTTCATCTTCAGCAGCCCTAGAATTAAGGCATACATTTTTAACAATGAAATTAACCGTTGGAACTGTTTACTGAAGGTTGTGATGGATTCTTTGTCACTATCTTAAATCAAAGTTGTATTTTTCTAAAAGATGCACTCTAGGAATTATTTTGGGGAAGTTCCATGGCCTGTGGTAGACAGAAAGTTGAACGAGATGATCACAATGGTCCCTTCTGGCTTTGAAACATGGATTTTGTGTGGATACAATTGTCCTAGTATGAAATGCTCCTATTGGTAGAGCTTTTTAGAAATAAGCTGTGCATGTATAAATACTTTTGTATTGGTACAACTCTGTCCACATTTGTTTTACCATTTAAACAATATGTAATTCAAGCAGTACAAAAACTGTTCATAGGATTCTTCTGTTAGGGCTGGTCTATACTCACTCACTGTAACTGGCATGATTTATAGGTGGATTGTAAGAACAGGTCTTTTTCTTCCAGTTCCCTTCAAATTTGACTTCTGCTGAGGGCCAGATCCTGTAGTACTCATGAGACAAAACACTTTCTGATGTGAAAAGGTTTTGCATGAGAAGTCTTAAGGGCTGTAGGATTTGGCCTGTTTTTAAATACTCAGAAGGGCCATGTGTATTCTGTAATGCTTTGGAATTTGTTGTATATTTCTATTTTCTAGAATCTAAGCCTTCTGTCTAAAAAACCAGTCCCTTATGACTGCAAAGAAAACCATCCAACAGAGAACAATGTGATGTGATGCAGTAATTTCTGCCCAAAATTGTTGCAGTAGAGTGCATGGGGACTTGACAGAAGGGTTCTGGGTTTGAGGGGCATCTGAGAGTATTTTAAATCAGCCCTTTTTAAAAAAAATCCTCTAGATGTTGACATTCATCATGCTGGCTCGACTCTCCACGCTGTGCCCTAATGCAGTTCTACAAAGGCTAGAACGATTGATTGAACCCCTGCGGGCAACCTGCTCTACTAAGGTACAATTAAATGACAGCTTCGGTTATCAGATATATTGAGCGTCTGCTATTTTGGAAAAAAAAGTCAGTGCTATTCTTCCACGTGCAAAAGAGATTTTCCAAGATCTGGAAAGTCTACAAGCACTACTGCTTTGGTACTGCAACTTCGATCTTAATGGCTGGTTAAAAACAAGAAATTTCTCATTTGTAGTAAAACAAGAATTAAACATTTCTGAAAGGTATGGTACCTTAGACAGTGTTGTCAGAACTTGCTGAAAATGAGCCAATTTGGGGCATGCAATATTTAAACGACTTGTCACAGAATGGAATTTTTGTCACAAGTTCTTAAAAACTAGAACTTTGCAGAAAATATTTACAGCAATATTACTTTAGTCTCAAGGATAAACTCAGCCTCCTTAAATTATAATTTGCTTATTTCCATACTTGCAGTAAATGGCACTCAAGATCAATTTAGTTTTGAGACTTCCATTGTGGGTCTGCTTAAAAAATGACTAAAAACGTTGTGTTGATGTTCCATGTTTTATTGGCTTTGAAATATTTCTAATCAGATGTGCTGAATTATTAAATGAAAGAATGCGTTTTCTAACTGCCATCCCTGCAAAGTCACCTGGGTCCTTTCAGCTTGCAACCTGTAACAAATATTCTACAATTGGAACCAAAATAGCTCTGCTGATGTGCAAGCCACAGTAGCTATGGGAGAGGGAGCTAGATTCTGTGTTGGCTTTGTAGCTGTAAAAGAACTAAT
Organism: Pelochelys cantorii; assembly: GCA_032595735.1. Lineage (NCBI taxonomy): Eukaryota > Metazoa > Chordata > Testudines > Trionychidae > Pelochelys > Pelochelys cantorii. The sequence goes on from CM064336.1 coordinate 21,656,992, forward strand.
ACAAAGCACATTTATTTTCTGCTAAGTATCAGAATGCAAATAGCAGAGAGATGTTTTTACCTAATTACAGACTTAAAAGTGAAGAGATAGTAAAACCAACCACTGAAAAAGTAACTACAGCTGCTAGATTTCATGTAATTTATTTCACATGTAGGTGGGGCAGTTATAATTGAGAAGAGAAATACCCAGTCACCTTGGCTGCTAATAGAAAATCAAGTTTTGTTTAATTTGGTCAGGCATATTATACCGTGCCTAGAATTTATATTTCAAATGTGTATCTTAAACTGATGTATCTATGTAGCACGTGCCAGTGGGGATGTGTATAGATAAAGGCAGAAATATCTCTTTGTGAATACATGTACAAGCTTGTTCATGATCATCTTGATGATGAAAAGTACCTCAAATTTCATTCTAAGATGAAGGCATAACTGCTTTAGGAATGTTGAACAGTGCTCAGTGTTGATTTAATTCTGATCTTTCTGAATCTGGTCTCCATGGATTGCTTTTGAAAAACCCCAATTAACTCCACCTCTCTCACTGCCTTGGCAGATGAATATTAATGCTGATAAATGTAAAGTAATGCATACTGGAAAACAATCCCAACTGTACGTATAAAATGGACTAATTTAGCTGTTACCATTTGAGGCAGATCTTGGAGTCATGATGGATAGTTCTTTGAAAACATCCACTCAATGTGCAGCAGCAGTCAAAAAAACAATGTTGGGAATCATTAAAGGGATAGAGACTAGGACAGATCTTATTGCCTCTATATAAATCCATCTTGAATACTGCATGCATATGTCGTTGCCTCATCTAAAAAAAGGTATCTTGGCTTTAGAAAAAGTTCAGAAGAGAGCAATAAAAAGGATTAGGGGTATGGAATGGCTGCCATATGAAGATCAATAAAACTGGGACTCTTCAGATTAGGAGAGATGACTAAGGCAGGGTGTGTGTGTGTGTGTAAAGGTCTATAAAATCTTGTGTGAAATAAAGTGTTTACTCATAACACAAGAGCTGGGGTTATCAAACAAAAGGAAGTAGTACTACACATAGTCAACCTGTGGAATTCCTTACGCGCGGATGTCATTAACACCAGGGCTGCGTCTAGACTGGCAAGTTTTTGCGCAAAAACTTGCCAGCTGTCTACACTGGCCGCTTGAATTTGCGCAAGAACACTGACGATCTAATGTATGATTGTCAGTGTTCTTGTGCAAATACAATGACTCTCCCGCTTGGGAAAAAGCCCTCTTGTGCAAATGCTTTTGCGCAAGAGGGCCAGTGTAGACAACTGAGAACCGTTTTGCGCAAAAAAGCCCCAATGGTGAAAATGGCGATCGGGGCTTTTTTGCGCAAAACCGCATCTGGATTGGCCACGGATGCTTTTGCACAAAAGCACTTTTGCGCAAAAGCATCCGTGCCAATCTAGACACTCTTTTCCACAAATGCTTTTAACGGAAAACCTTTTCCGTTAAAAGCATTTGCAGAAAATCATGCCAGTCTAGATGCAGCCCAGGACTTTAACAGGATCCAAAAAAGAACCAGATAAATTCATTGCTTTTAGCCATTGGCCAAGAATAGTGGCCCTGGCCTGTTTGTGTCAAAAGCTGGGAAGGATGACAGGATAGATCATATGATTGATTACCTGTTCTATTCATTCCCTTTGGGGCACCTAGCAGTGGCCACTATCAGAAGACAGGACACTGAGCTAGACTGACCTTTAGTCTGACCCAGTATGGCTATTCTTATGTTCTCCCAGTAAGACTGTGCGTATATTCCCAGCATACATGTTTGGCTTTTTCCAGATCCCATTTAAGGGTACTGTTTTTAATTTTTTTAGGTAAAAGCTGGTTCAGTGAAACAAGAATTTGAAAAGCAGGACGAACTGAAACGTTCAGCAATGAGGGCGGTAGCTGCTCTACTAACCATCCCTGAAGTAGAGAAGAGTCCAGTGATGGCTGAATTTTCTTCTCAAATCAGAGCCAGTCCTGAAATGGCTTCACTCTATGAAAGCATTCAAAAGGACTCAGCTTCATTATCTACCATAGAATCAATGGACATGAGTTAAAGTCCACCGTATCCTTCCCCATCACTCTTCTCCAACATGTAAATGAAACAAGATGCTTCATCGGCAGGCAGAAGAATGTTTCAGAGCTGGCCTCAGCTTAAAAAGTGTGTATGTTTTCAAAAAATGACTAGTTCAGCTTTGAGTCAGACCTCTGATGAAACTGTAAGTTAGCAATAATACTAAGGTAAAAGGGGTGGTATACTGCAGCTGGAACAAAGCAAGTATATTTAATTTGGAATTATTCAAAAGCTTTAAGTTCAGCTATCTAACTTTATTGTTTCTGTTTTTCAGTAATAAATTGTAACTAGCCCTTGGAGCAATTTCCCACTTTGGTAACGTTTCTTGCACTACCATTTTGGATAAGGACAGTAGTTTAAAGGCAACTTAGAAATGCATGAGTAATGGTTAAAAAAATCCAAAATGTTTATCCTCACTAGACTAGTTTAAAAATTAAGAGCACTGTCCTGAAATTCAGAACAAGCAAAGCGCCAGTATCACCGGCCTTGTTTCAAATGTTTGCTGTAAACTGCACTTGAGTGGAATTTAACATTCAAGCTTTAATGGTTTCCATTGTAGCTAAACTCACAATATTGATAGTCATTTTTATGGTTGCAAAAGGCAAAACTCTCAATTTTTCATTCTCAACTGGTTTGATTTCAGAGCTTCTTTGTACAGTCAAACAACTGTCTTCCAAAACTGAACATCATGCTTAATTATACTTTTAATCTTCCATGTATTTAATTTTTTATATATGCAACTGTTTTCCTGACTTAGTGCCAGAAGTGTTCCACAAGGAAATTACTCTTGGCAGTGACTGTCAGACTGAAGCCATACTTCTTGCAGCCATGGATTTGTAATCTTCCTTTTCAGGTTGCTTTCTGTTTTTGACTGGAGTGGTTAGTGTGAAACATTTAAATGTACTATTTATAGTGCAAACTGGGAGAGCTTTCCATTTGGTATGAGTAGCATCCTGGGACAATAAAAATGTATTTTGAAGCTGTATTTAATAGAAGTTAAAACATTTGGTCAACTAAAACATTTCAGCTATGCTGCTCCTCGTTCATGTCCCTCAAGCTACTTTAAGGACTACATGTATTTGTGTGACGTTTCAGAAGACACAGTTTTAAAAAATTTCCTTTTCTATTTAATACACCATCATAGTAATTGTTAGACATTGTTTAATGTATGCCCACTATCAATAGTGAAAGGTGTAAAAATGAGACCAGGGATGTTGGGAAAAAAATTGACATAGTAGAAATCCAGCCTGGACCACCATCACTTAAGGAAAGCATTAACTGAAAAGTGATGTCCTACATTCGGTAGGGAAACTTTTTCCAAAACTGCATTCCGATCAGGTATGCTCCAGCACTGCAAGCTTCAGTTGGTTATCCTCTCCTGTAGCACAGAATCTTATCTTTACTATAAAACATTTGGTATTAACTACTGGCAGAGAATACTGCCACAACTAAAAACAGCATTGAGGTGCAGCATTACTGAATTTAAATAAAGCAACACCTCCTTCTATAAGTTAGAAGCATGCATTCAGAAATGTCAAGCTTGCTAAGATTGTGGGAAAGTACACAAATCAGGAAGATTTGTACTAGTCTTAAATCTACTGTATGGTGTAGCAGGAGGGCAATTCAAGCAGTGTTGTACTCCTGTTCCCCTTTCAGCTTCTGCTTGCATCTTTAAATTCAACTGCTGTTTAGAAATGATTTCTAGACAAACTAACCCAGATTGTGAACTACCTTAGTGGCCTACCTATTGAGGCCTCATTTTGAATTCAACAAGCTTTCTACACTTGTGAAACAGACTGAATCTCATACTAGGAAAATAAAGACTAAGCCAGTACTAGTGCAACTTCGCACTATAGCTATAAGTGAGGCTCCTTCCCTCCAACTTTAAGAACATCACAGAGGGAAAATGGAGGTGCGCTACTGCTACTAGTTTCACAAGAGATGAAATCTTCATGCAGTTCTGGTCCAATGAAGACTTCATTCAATTCAAACATTCAACACACCACCACATTGTGGGGTTTTGTATTTTATTAAATACAGTTACACAAAGGAGGAGCACGTTTATTCGTTTTCCTCACTGCGCAGTCTGGCATTCGGATTGGTGATCTTGATAGCAAGCTGAGCTGCTCTCTCCACAATTACTTTGCGGTTCTTGGAGGAAACATTGTGAGCAATCTCTGCACAATAAGACCTATTAAAATATGGATAAAGAGTCAGTACTTCAGCAGCATGAGACAGGCCAGTATTCAATTCACAGCCTAGGAATAAAATCCTCCCCCTTTAAGCAGCCTAGATACGGCAACTTTGAACTGAGTGTGCAGGCATTCATTAAGGAAAACACAGCAAGTGGCTCCAAGTATTTTTGCAAGAAAGTTACTATATTTGAATATTTACTTTAAGCACTCGGTGTCTCATGAAAATTCATGATTTAGGCATTTAGAAACACACATCTGAGATTAATCAGGTGTATAAGTAGTGCCTCTTGAACTCCTAACATTCTTCTGGACTATTTTTAATTAGGATCAAATAGGCTTACATTTGAATATCTATTAAATCTAAACTCTGAACACACCCTATTAGTTGAAAAATCAGTTTAGATTTTAATCTAATATTGTAGCAAAATCTACTCAAGTTTAATAGTGCAAACTTTCCAACTTACATTTCCCCCTCTCCATTTCTCATCCACCTGTTACAGAAATGTAACTCTTGACACTGTTGATTCTCAAGATAAACCTTCCTGCTCCCAATTAACACACTCCGATATCTGCTGTTGCAACTGTCTACAATTCTCTTCTTCAAATAACAATTGCATTTTCTTCTGCTGACCCCACTTCTCTACATTATCATAACATCCCTAGGGTCAAGTTACTGTGGGGAAAAATGCAGCGCTGAGTTGTGAGTAGCATAAACGTCAGCACTGACTCAGGCCCTACCCCTGACAGTAAATATGATCTTAAAACACATTAGTCCCAGATCATTACTTCCTTCCTACCTTATTATAGCACCTAATGGTTAAGTTGATGGAAAGCAATGATCTGTGTAGCATTTTCTAGGATGTTGCTGCTGCAGTAGTTTGTAGACAGTGAGGTATTCAGTACTTTGCCAAATCAGACCCTGAATTTGATGTGATACTAAGACTACGGAATGTTAAAAAGCAGGTAAATGGGTAACCATTTAACCACTGAAATTTTCAGCAATTACACACACCCACAGTCAGCTCCCCATGAGCCAGCTTCCAGCATGCACCAGCTGCCTCTGTGCCTGCTTCTTCCTGACTACCCTCATCCTGGGAGCAGGGTGGGAACCTGCACATTAACAGACAAGCTAAGACTTACCAGTTAGCCATGTAACTGGTTAGCCTATTACATCCCTAATTAAGACCATACTTCTGTCCTTACAGGAAAACTCCTTATTGTTCCCCATCACTGGAGATTAAGTAGATATAAAATCCTGTTTAATTGGTTAACCACTTAATGGCTTAAATGGGATCCTGCAGACAAGGGGCTGGACCAGCCTGGTTGGCATGCCTCTTGCCCATGGTGAAGGGGCTCAGCCAGGCTGGAGCAGCTCCCCCCTTTCCCCTAGTTAACCTGTAAGGGCAATGCTTACCCGTTAACACCCCTAGTTTTAATGAACAGGTTAGACAAACCACTCTCAGAAACCCTAGTTAACCCCAGTGCTGAGCAAGAACAAGGTTAATGACTATGATTTCTCCAGAGCCCTTCTGCCCTACAGGTCTTCAGCTCTAATGTAGTTAGTTATTCAGGAAGCCTATATCATAGGACTAAGATCAATCTACAAAAACCTACAAAAAGCAAAGGTTAGGGTTTTGTTTAATCAAAGCTCATAATTTCTTCACTGTGATATACTTCAGTAGTTACTGAATTTTGATCACATAATGATCTTCTAACACCTGAAGCTGACAAATAAAAACATTTTATTAACATCCAAGGAAGGGAGACTTGAAGGGGAAACAAGGTAGGCAGGCACAGCCATTCTGTTATTTTAATTCAGGTGTTCAAATACTCTCTGCCTAGGACCCCCAAATTCAAATACAGCCTTGTATTTTTTTAAAGTCAATTCCTAAATCCTTTATGGTCACATCTTACAGTCCTTTGGTGTTCCAAAAAAGCAAGGTATTACAGGAACAGCAAGAAATCATGGCTTGGTTTTGAGTTAGAGGGTACAGGCTGGGAGAGTTAGTGGTCTGCAAGCTGATACTGCTGAGGGGTTTGGATGCTGGAGAAAAGAGGTTACAGCAGTTGCAGGCTAGCGCTAGGTTCAATTAATCCGCCCCCCCCCCCTTCTGCTCCAGCAAAAGTTCTACTTAGGTTGAGCATGTATTCCTGCTTTTCAAAGTTTCAACTCCTTGCCATCTCTATTTGCAGGGCTCGACAAATCAGGCAATCTACTCGCCTGTGGCGAGTAGATTTTAGCCCAGTGTGGCTATGCAGCCGGATATCAGTAACTTCCAAAGGCCTCCAAACATGATCAAGGCTCTAATGAGTTAAGCTCCTAAACCGCATGGTACTTCCTGAGAGCAAACTATGGTGTAGATGGGCAAGGAGAGCAAACAGCTCCAGCAAGAAGCAAAGACAGGAGAAAGAGTGAACAGAGCATTTCACTCTCACTAGGACTTAAAATATAGCAGAGGGATAATGAACTTATGGCCCACTGGTTGGTTCTGGCCCCCAACTTGTGGTGCGTGCCACTCACATTGGCCAAGAATTGTACCCAATGAGACCAGCAGGTGCAGGATGGCACCTAAACACTAGGAATGGAAAGGGTTAACTGGTTACCCTGTAAGCCAGGGGTGGGGAACCTCAAGTCCAGGGGCTCCAGCCTCTGAAGTTCAGCACCCCCCTTTCATTGGGGAGCCCATGCTGGTGCTCCAGCCCCCTTGCTACTCCACCACAGGGCTGGCGCACACAAAAAATCTGAGGCGGGGGCCCCCCAAGGCTCTGGTGTGTGAGTGGAATGTGGAGGATGTCTCTCCCCTCAGTCGGGAGCCACATCAACAAGGGGTTTTTTTGTGCTTCTCACTTGTGTGGCCCCGACTAGTATTTTTGTGGGTCAGTGGCCCCCAATCCAAAAAAGTTTCCACACCCCTGATCTCGCAGCTTCTAGCCATTTCAATCAATCTTTCCCCACCCTTGCAATCCACCCTGGACTCCTGCCTCTCCCCCTCCCTTGAGAACCTTGACTTTCATCACAACATTGAAACAGAACTGAAAGGCTATGTCTACACTGGCGGCTTCTTGCGCAAGAAGTCTTGCGCAAGAAAAACGTCCACACTGCCATGCGCGAGCTGTGCTTTTGCGCAAGAGCGCCCATAGCAGTGTGGACGCTCTCTTGCGCAAGAAAGCTCCGATGGCCATTTTAACCACAGGGCTTTCTTGCGCAAGAAATCCCTGCCGAGCGTCCACACTGCCCTCTTGCACAAGAGCTCCTGTGCAAGAGGGCTTACACCTGATTAAAAAAAAAGAGCATAGCTCTTGTGCAAGGAGTCCTCTCTTACCACACCATACTGTAAATTTCCTTGCACAAGAGAGGGTGGGCAGTGGGGACACTCTGGCCATTCTTGCACAAGAACCCGCCAGCGTAGACATAGCCCTAGTGTAAACCTACATCACAGAATACCAGGGTTAAGTTTTAAAGAGATTTTTCCCAACTTACTTGTTACTCATCATCAGCACCTCAAGTTCTTTGACATTGTGGACCAGAAACTTTTTGAATCCAGTGGGCAGCATGTGTTTTGTCTTCTTATTGCTACCATAACCAATGTTGGGCATCAAGATTTGCCCCTTGAACCTCCTGCGAGCTCTATTATCAATACCTCTTGGTTTACGCCAGTTGCGCTAGGGAAATGCAATGACATTTTAAGAATACAATTACACAATCATGAAGAATAAATAAAAAATACAGGGTGGACGTAGTCTTTCAATCAAGCATCTCTCACATCCTGTGTAACAATAGAAGCACATTTGCAAAGAGCCTCTACCATACAGCATTAATACAGAAAATCCACATTTCTGATCCTTGATCATTGAAGGTACTTTTTATGTTTTACCCAATAACTTCTAAATACACTCACTTCTCAGACTTCCAAGATTTAAACACTTTTTTTTTTTTTTTTTTTAAATCAGAAGGATATATACCTTGATCTTGACATAGCGATCTGACTGATGGCGGATGAACTTCTTGGTTCTCTTCTTGACGATCTTAGGTTTCACGAGGGGTCTGAGGGCCGGCATGGTGTCTAAGATAAGTAAAACAGGGATAAGAAACAATGCAGAACAAGATGTAGAAGGACCTCATCTCACTGAAACATGTAGCAGATTGCCTTCCATTAACTAACCACTTCCAGAGCTAGTAATGGAATGGGTATTCCTCTGCAATAGCTCTCCCTCCCACTTCCGAAGCTGGAAGAGTACTGAAAGCTCTCCAGACGCGGTCCTGGGGAGGTCCTATTTTGCCCCACGTTAAATTATTTGGGAATAAAATATCTTCTCAAATCATATCCTAGAACTTCCACCAGATGTTTTTAATGAACCCACATCCTCCCTGTTCTGTGGTAGTTGTGTCCAAACAGCTATCCTTGCAGCACATACTCCATTATATAGAAAACGAAATAGTACGTATAATTTTGCCCCATCCTGCCTATATCTTTAATCACCCCAGCAGCTGTACATCAATTTTAATTGTATGTTCATCAAAGAGGTTTCCTCTATGAAATGCAGTAACACCCTCTAGCATTAACTCTAAAAGACCTTTCCCTTACCTATAGCCAAGCTCTCACTTCCACTGGCCAACACACTGGCTTATGCAGCCACTTTAAACTGGTATTTCCAGTACGATCTTGGCTGAGAAGTAAACGAGGCTCAGATACTAAGACGTTCAGCACCGTAGTACAAGATATTGGAAAGTGAAGACCGCGTGGTCAGGCGACTCGTGTGAGTAAATTGCCATTCAATAGAAGCGGGGTATTGGGGGGAAAAGATCGCACGGCCACGCGCGTATGCTGCTCTAGGCCATTACGTCTCACCCCCACCCAGCAATTCTCCTCCTAGGATTGCAGGCGCACAGGTCGGCCGGCGCTGGCGCCAAGGCCCCGCTGCGCCCCCAAAACTCGGAGGCGCAACCCTCGCGTTCCCGGCAGCGATCCAGCTTGGCCTGCTGGCAAGGCGCGTAAAGCGGAGGGACGCTCCGAAGACGCCCCGTCTCCGAACTCCGGTCACCACCTGCTTTACCCCGCACTTCCCCAGGGCCGGCGCGTGAGTCCTCCGCTTCCGTTGGGGAGCCCATAACTCGCCCCTCCCGAAGCAGCCCAGCTCGGCCTCGCCTAACCCCCCCCCCCCCCGGCCCTAGCCTGGGGCCGCCTCCCGAATCCGGCTCGGCCGCCAGGCGACCCCCCCGGCTTGGGCTCCGCGACCGAAATAATTCACCCCCCGCCGGGAAATACCCCGCAGCGCCAATGGCGGAGACCGCCGACAGGCCTCAGGAGGCGGCAAGGCCGGGCTAGCGGACCCCCCGAGAATAGATGGCCACGGATTCCGGCTGGCTGGTACTTACCGGCGGCTAATGGCGGCCACCCTGACAGGCAGCGCCGCTGAGAGAGAGCGAGCGGCAGAGCGCGCGGACTGATGAGATGGCTCCTGAAGGTCCTTGTAGGGCATATCCCTGATCAGGACACCGAAAAGGGGAATATGAACCAACCTCAAAATCCTAGTAAATAATATGGTCAGATGAAGACAAAAGGATATTTATTTCAAGAACAACAGATGTAAAAAAGATTAGTAGTTTTTTAGCAATAATAGTAACCATAATCTGCCAGGACCTTTTCCTAATCAACTTCCGCCAACGGTAAGGGCAACAGCCAGAAGGAATGTAGACGAAGTTACTTCCGCCAATAGTACTGCCAATGCCTGAACGCCATCTAGTGGCCGGTTTCGGATACTGTAGCGTGGCATGGGCCATGGCACCCAAGGACAACTGACCGAGTTTTGGTCTGTATTAACTTATTTATTTGTTCATTTAATTAATTAACAATTTTCCTATCTCTTCAAGGGAAATTGTCAGGTAACAAAGCACTAAATATTCATTGTTGGTTACATAGAACATTGCTTTACAAAATTAGTATTTTTACAATGTAATATTAATAGGAACACCCATACCAAGCTATTAAAATGCATCTAATAATACTGAGGGATATTTTAACATAAATAATAGTATTTTTCTTAGTTCTTATGGAAGATCTCACATAAAATATTTCTTAAATATCTGTTTCTTGCTGGTGTTGTCAACTTTTGCTATTTTAAATCACAGGATGTAAACTGTTGGTGTTTTTCTCAAAGCTGCAGTTCCTAATATATATATATATATATAGATTTTAATTTATTTAAGAGATGTTTAAAAAGTTTAAAAAACCAAGTTTAAAAAACTAAGTGCACTCTAAAGTCCCCCAAAAATGAAAAGTCAAATTAAGAGTACCTAAAAATTATTTGACCAAATCTCATTTCTGGGGGGCACTACTCATGGTTTTTAGATGCTTGGGGTTGGCAATACTATCATCAATACACCTGTGATAAACTCTGTATGTATATCTATGCCAAACTTAAGTGACGTCAAAAGGGCTCCAAATTAGAGGTGTCTGCTCATGCATGTTTATCCAAGACTAGGCCCTAAAATAAAAAAAATCTGTAAAAGTTTATTACATTGCTCACCTGTTAGTGTTTAATTTTCTTGTGTTTTATTTAGATTTCAGTCTTGACATTTGTATCATACAAATTAGTGATATTTTTGGACAGGATGTAAAACTAATCTGGGAAGTTTTGGCTCCATGTGGTCATTAAAAACCACCTGGCATTTATCCCAAGATTAGCTCTTTGGCCTGAGGATTTAAGCACATCTAGGAAGAGTAACTGCATGCTACGATCCTTCATTGCCCTTGCAATTCTAGTGGTAAAAATGTATCCGTTAGTTCCCTGCCTAAAAATAGGAAGAATTTGAGGGTTAGTACGGGTTACCAACAAAGGAAGAAATTGGTATTTTTTCTAATAATTTTACTTAGTGTGAGTTTACCCCATATGGCTGGAATTAAGTCAGTAGGTCACAGGAGGCTATTTGCTGCCTTTCTTACAGGATGGATCAGGGAGGTCCCTCTACCTACTCTAATAGGGCTGAAACCATAAAATGAAATTAGTCAATGGATTCTAAACAGGAACTCATGTGGGGCACTGTTGTTCTTAGAGGTATAGCTTAGCAAGTCTTTGAAAACCTTTTATCTTTTTATACTTTTCCACAATCCTTATTTATACCCTTCTTGGCTTGTCTGAGAATTGTATCATATTTTTATAAGATCCTCTCTCTTCTCTCCTGCATGGATATTCTAAATCAGGGGTGGCCAACCCGTAGCTTGTAAGCCACATGCAGCTCTTCCCCCCCTTAAAGTGCGGCTTGTGAAGCCTCCCCCACAGCTTGCAAAGCCACCCCTGCGCCCCTAGAAACGGACCCTGGCCCCCGGCTCCCTGTGCTCACCAGGACAGGGGAGCCGTCCGTTGCGTTGTTTTTTTGTTTTTTGTTCTTTTGTTTTTTCTCAACAACTCTGGGGGCTGGTGGGGAGCTCTTTTCAACAAAACTTGCTGAAAAAAATTTCTGGTGCGGCTCTTCGCATTTTTTTCCGCCGCTGATTGGGCTCTCTTTGTTTAATGTGTTGGCCACCCCTGTTCTAAATCTTCTAGGTTCCAGCCTTGCAAGCACTTTGTATCTGTTTTAATTTAAACTCCGTAGACTCTGGGAAATTAATAGGACCACTCACACACTTACATTTAAGGATCTGCATATAGGGGATCCTAATTATGGATTTAAGCTCTGTGTGGAGCAAGGGTTATTAGAAGAGCACAGACAGAGAACTTGTAAAGACCACCACCGCCAACTGGTTGGTGTATTTCAGTGGTAGCAGATGATGCCATCTTGGTACCTGCAAAGCACTCTGGAATCTCTTGGGATTTTAATACTTTGTAATTTTCTGTTAAAATAGCAGCACACCACAAGATGCAGGAAAGATCATTTGCTTCTGGTCCCACATCATTCCAGCTGTGCTGCTGATCATGAGTTAATGTTCTACTCAGGCCAGATCAGTACTGACACATGCTGATACATTCTGTTGAATTTTACTTGTGGTCACTCAGCAATGCAACAAGTGCGTTCATCCTGCTAAGAGGACATTGCAGCTAGAATTCTAAACTCTCCAAGTTTGTTATGTGACCAGTGATTGAACAATATAATAAACCCATTTATTGTTTCATATATTCAAAGGCCAGAGTCTCAGTGGAAGGTAGCACTGTCAGGGATAGGGGGCAGGTGGTTCTGCGGGAGCCAGTTTAAGAGCCGGCTCCCCGCGCATACCGGCTCTCGCCTGCCCCCCTCCCACCTCTGGTGCAGAGGCAGGGGAGGGAAGGGCTGCCTGTGACCGTTAGGATTAACTGGTGAGCCCAGGCTCATCAGTTAGTCATGTACATAGGTACGGGTTCACATTCCTATTCTGAAGTGTATGGCGCGATGCTCCAGATGAAGTAGCACAAATGGCAGCCAGGAACATAGGTCCCTTTGAACCACCAGGCCCTGAGACAACTATCTCCTTTGCCTCCCTCCCACCCACCCCCCCAACCCCCAGCATCAGCAGGCCTGATTTTATTAATAAAGACACAATTTAATGCATGAAAACTTGATTTTTATTTTTGAGTCATTTTTGTAACTATACTTTTCGGATTGACACCAGCTATTCACAGTACAGGAAACCCTCACCATCTGTGGTGGATGCTGAAATTCACAAATACTGAGAGATGCACTCCAGGCCTCAGCGGTGAGCTCCCTGCGACTCCCAAACTTGCCAAGGGGACTGGGAGCCCCAGGGAACACACCATGGTTCCTGGAAGCTGCAGGGAACTCACCGTGGCTCCTGACCCCTCCCCCCCAGTAGGGATGTAAGCGACTAGTTGACTACTTGATAAATAAATGCTTATTGGGTAGTCGAGTAGGAACTTGACTAGTTGCTCCTCCCCTCAATTGCTGCCTCTATCAGACAGAGGCAGCAAGGGGGGCGCACAAGCCAGTTCCCTCCCCCCAGCACCATCTCCGCAGGGGGCAGGTGAGGCAGAAGGCAGCAGGGAAATGGCACAAGTGGGGATTGAAACAGTCTCGCTCACGCTGGTCCCAACTTCTGCTCCTCTCCCTTTGGAATGTACAAAGCCGTGGGCAGCTCTTGTACATTTCAAAGGGAGAGGCACAGTGGGATAGTGAGTGCTCCCCTTATCGGAAATTCCATCGACTACTCAGTTAGCTGATTTATTGAAATTTAACATCCCTACCCCCCAGGTCAGGACAGGAGACCCGTGAATACGTGGAACCATGAACAGAGATTCTGTGAATCACGAGGGTCTCCTGTACTGTGAGGTGCATGACATCCAGAGGCCAGTGTTTTAAAACTTTTCTGTTGACTACAGCTTCCGGATCAGGGATGTTCCAGGACCAGAGAGTCCCATGAAGGGCTAGTTGCTGAGAGCCCCGCAGCTAGGCTGGAGTCCAGTAGCAGGGCTGCCCTGTTGCAGGAAAACTAGGAGCTCGGCAGCAGGGCTGCCTCCTGGTGGCAACACTGCGTGGGGGCGTGGGAGGGAGCGGGGCTGCCTGGCAGGCTGGAGCCTAGCAGTGGGGCTGCTGCCCAGTGGTGAAACTGCCTGATGAGACTGGGAGGCATGGGTTTGCCTGTTGGTGGGGCTGGGAACCTGGCAGCAGGGCCATCCAGCAGCACAATCAGGAGCCCACCAGCTCCTTGCTGCCCAGCAGTACAGCTGCCTGGAGGGGACTAGGAGGCAATGGGGCTGCCTTGCGGGGCCAGGAACCCGACTGCGGGGCTGCCTAGCAGAGGGGCCAGGAACCTAGGAGCGGGGCTGCCCCACGGCACAGCAAAGAGCCTGGCAGCCCCGCTGCTGCCTGGCAGATTTTCATGGTGAGGCTGGGAGGCAGTGGGTCTGCCCAGCAAGCCTGAAGTCCAAGCAGGGCTGCTGCCCAGCGGCGCAGCTAGACTCAGTAGGGGGGCTGCTCTGTGGGGGCAGGAGCCCAGCAGTGGGGCTGTGCTTGCGGCGGCAGGGCTGCCACAGTGAGACCAGAAGCCCTGCACTGAGGGGCTGGCAGGCAGGAAGAAGCTGGCAGGGAGGCTGGGAGCAAGATCATGGGTGGGGGGGCCAGTGGCAGGGAGGAGCCAGAAATGACCTTTCCTGGTCTGGCAAAATCCTTCATCCGGAACTGGTCAGGTCCCGAGGGTGCTGGACTGGGGAGGTCCAATCTGCAATCTGTTCATAAATATTTTCAAGGCAAGATCTTTATGCCTGGAACTGCTTGGTTAAATTTTACACAACACAGCTAAATAACCATATCCCATGTTACTGAAAAAACTCTAAAAACTAGGTAACCAAATTCCATTTGGCTGTTCCATGTACTGTGTTTTGAAGAAAGAGGATACAGTTCAAAAATGAATGGCTAAAACATGTGTTCCATATAGTATGAAAACTCTGCAAAAAAACCTGCTGTTGAAAAATGTTTTCAAATCAACTGCCCTTCTCTGAGGGATTTGTTTGATTTGCAAGGGGAGGAGAAAGATAAAATTATTTATTTAAATAAACCTCTTAAATTAAACTGGGTCTCTACTCACATCTCTAGCTGAGCAGATGGCACTTAAAGATCCCATCAATATTCTCAATGGGGCCAGGGTAGGACCAGTGTCCCAACAACCAGTGTTCCTTCTCTCATGATCTAGTGTTCCCAGGCTGTTTGAAAATTAGCAGGTTTCAAATGTTGGTCCATCATCAAGATATTTCATCATGGAAACCCGAATCCTCCTGAAATCCACAGAAAAGGTGTAGTGTGGGCAGAAAGAGGGCAAGTTTTCTTGTCTCCCGCACCCATGTGCCTTGACTCTGACCTCTAAGGGTGTGACAGGTTAGTTTAGTCACCATGGTCCACTCACTCTTCCATCCCATAAAGTGGAGCTAGTTGTGATGGCAGTTTTTGTGACTTGGACCTATCTGCCCGTGGCAACCAGACTAGGACTAGGAAGAGATATAAAATCCCATTTATTTGGTTAACCAGTTAAATTACATGTTAAGTCCATTAATGGCTATTAGCCAGGATGGGTAAGGAATGGTGTCCCTACCCTCTGTTTGTCAGAGGGTGGAGATGGATGGCAGGAGAGAGATCGCTTGATGATTACCTGTTCGGTTCACTCCCTCTGGAGCACCTGGCATTGGTCACTGTCAGCAGACAGGATACTGGGCTGGATGGACCTTTAGTCTGACTCAGTATGGCCATTCTTATGTTCTAATGTAATGTTTAACCGGTTAACCGATTAAAGGAGGGATGGTAGGGGAGACTGCTCTAGCCTGGCTGGGCTGGAGCGGCCCCGCCCCGGCCGCGGACAAGGGCTGCTCTGGCTGGGCTGGAGTGTCCCTGCCTGTGGCATGCCTGGACCAGGCCCGTCGCCAAAAGGGGCTGCTCTGCCTGCCCACAGCTGGCCCCATGGGGCTGAAGCAGCCCCCTGCCCATGGCGGGCAGAGAGCTGCTCCAGCCCCCACCTGTTAACCGGAACCAGTAAGCCTCACCCATTAAGGATGCGGCTTGCTGTTTAACCGGTTAACCATTCACATCCCTAACTGGGACTTGCCAAGTACTTTTTACATGGGTCACCAAAGAGCTGAATTTGATTCACAAAAACAAAGGAATTGCCAGATTCAGTCAGATCTGAGTGTAGTTTAGTGTCTGGACAGTGGTTACTACCAGGTACTTCAGTGGAAAGCACAAGAAATTCTACTGTAAGTGGACGTGGAATAGTCTGACCTTCAGCTTAGGTTTATCTTTATGAACGCTCCATCCCTTTTTGAACCGTGCTAAATGTTTAGCATCATCAATGTCTTATGGTGATGAGTTCCACAGTCTAATTACATGTGTGCAAAAATATTAGTTTTCAATTTGCCACCTTTCAGTTTCATTGAATGTCCCCAGGTCCTGTGTTATGAGTCACAAGAATCAGAAACTTGTCAATCTAGAAAAGAGCTGCTCTGTATTTCGTTGTCTATCCCAGTGTTCCTGAAAGTGGGCCATGGGCCCATTTTGGGAAAGCTCTTAGGGGGCCCATGCTACTTTGTTTACCCAAAGGTAAACATTGGCTCCGGTTTGTCATTTCCAGCCAAGGGGAACTGTGGGAAGCGGTGTGGCCTGGGCCACTTTGAGGAATGCTGGTCTATCAAGTCCTGCACAACTTTGGTCTAGCTTTAAATTTAATGTGTACTTTTTTGGCTTTGATAGCTTTATTTTGTTCATGGTGGTGGCCTAACTCCATGGAGGTGACTGAGGAATCACAGAGCTTTCATCATGTATAGCATTACTGTCCCAGACAACATCAATACTTTTGAGTGTCAGTGTTTCCATAGGTCACGTATCCCTGGTCACTGACTGGCCAGCTGTGGTGTGGGTTGTAGATGCCAGGATAGGCAGGTGGTGTTGGACGAACATAGCTGAACAGGGCATGCTCCTGATTAGGCTTTATCTGGGGGAGGTAAATACGCAGCTTGTCCAGAAGGTGACCTGGCCAGAAGTTATTGTCATTAGACCTGCAGCTCAGATTAGACCACTTCATATGCAGATGTCTAGAAAATATGAGGTAAATAATCAATATCATGCTTATATAATGCCTTTCACTTAAAGAACCCAAATGCTCGAATAATTAGATTCACTGCCCAGGAATCTCTTTCATCATCACTGAAATGTAGCCAATTGTGGGGTGAGATGTGGCAGCTGAAACATGGCAGAAAAGCCGAGAACAGAAAATGGCAGAGAGCCACATACTAAAAGGAAACCTCAGGAAAATGCAAACTGAATTATATTCAATTATATGTATTTATATGGGACCAAATTCTGAAGTTCTTGGTCAGTATAATCAGGTATAACGCATAAGGAAGTTAGTGAGCGTTTTATCTGATTAAGAAGTAAGTATAAGCTGTGTAAGAGTATAAGCTGTGTAAGAACAAGCTGTGTAAGAACTTCAGGATTTGGCCCACAGAAAATAAAACCAAACTACTGGATGCAATTACTCAGCTGGACAGGAGATCAGAGTTAATACCCCTGCTCTTCTGAATAGTGCCCGGGGATTTAACAGCCACAAGTAGGATGACCCAAAGAGAGGCATCTCCAGCAGCTTAGGCCCCTTAATATGACACAGGAGCAATGGGTTTGTATTGACAGGAAAGACAAATGCCATCTACTGATTCACCAACATCACTTTTTGTCAAATTTTCCTGGAAGGTCTCCTATCCAAGTGCTGAATTGTCTTATAGTTGGCTCACTATAGTAACCGAGATAAGATACATATGTCACTTTCAGGGATTCCTATACCAGAAGGCACTCAGAAACTATACCTGTAAGTCCACATGCAAGATGGAGAAGCCCCTTTCCCTCAGGACATCATAAGAGACTCCCCCAATTATAGAAACCTGACAGCGAGGCTATTAAAAAAATTGCCACTGGAACTGTTTGACAAAAAATTGGGCTTTCAGCTAAACCTACCCCCCCCAAAGTATCTGCTTTGTGCAAAAAAAATTCAACTTATCCCCCCAAAATGTAGAAGTTTTAATCTGAAAACCCAAAATTTCAATTTGGAAATGTTACCATGGTGCCCTCTGGAAGCAGTAGTTCAGGTGCCTCATGCCACCATTGTCTTCAGTGGACTGGCCTCTTAGCAAGTCTGCATCATCTTCTAGAGCATCCCGGTAGATGTAGTCCAGGCAGGGAATCCAGCCCATGGAGAACAGAATCTTGAAGCACCTGAACTTCAGCTTCCATGAAGTGCTATGGCAGTATTTCCATTTTCTGTTTGTTTTTGTTTTCAGATAAATGAAAAGCTTTTTCCCATCAAAATTTTAAGGGCGTAAAAAAACAAACAAACCCATTCTCCAACCACTACTACTGGAGATGCTTATTTCTGATTTCATAGCACCTAGTTTTAAGTGGTATCGACATGTTCAATAACATTTCCAGTAGGAATATAAAAGGCTAATTGGTTAACCGTTTACCTGGTAAGCATTAGGCTTACCAGAATGCTTGCTTGGTAACTGATTAACTGGACTGCCAGTTGTGTGGAGCTGTTTGACAGGAACTTCATAAGGTCAGGGTGGCAGGTGGGGCCGTATGGCAGGCGGCCCCAGCTCCTGTGACCCTGGGTCCCAGCCGTGCTGTGGCCCTGGCTCCTGTGGCTCCCCTCCATGCTGCAGCCTCCGCTCCTGTGGCCACGGCTCCCGGCTGCACCACCATGGCCCTGGACCAGGCTCTTGGATCCAGCTCCCAGCCACACTGCAGTCCTGTCTCCCACAGCTCCGGCCCCAGTGGATCTGGACCCTGCCACAATAGTAAGACCACCCCCCCATCTGCCCTGCCCCCACCAATGGTTAACTAGTTAAATGATATAATTTTAATCATTTATCAGGTTAACTGTTTTGATGAATATTTACATCCCTAATTTCCAGTGCAGGACTCTATCTGCTGGCCTGCCTTCTGCGCCAAAGGATATTGAGTAAATAAACCAAGGACTTCTTTGATTAAGAAGTGGACCCTACAGCTCTTATTTGCAGGATCCAGGAGAATAAATCCTACATTGTCTGCCACTTGGGCCTGGACGTTTTGTGACTGAATTAAGTTGGGTGGTATTTGGATTCCTATTCTAATGCCTCTAGGATCTGCACATCCAAAGTGGTTTGTCTTTACCCCCACTTCTTTACAAGCATTGACTATAACCTTAAGTGTTGCCCTTCTGTGTTAGGTCTGGTCACTTTTGTCAAAGAAAAGGAAAGTTCTTTTGGCCTAATGTTATTTTGGGTTGTGTTGGAGAATTGTTGATTGGATTCCTGCCTGGATTTTCTTTCTTGGAATGTCTTACTGAATTTTGGCACTATTTCACTGTTGTGTATGGACCAAACCATTCTCTGCACAGACCTTGTTAACTGTTCATAATCATCAAATGACATCCCACTGCCTCTGTATGCCTTCTGGTTTTCGTATAGTTGCCTCTTAATCCCTGTACCATGCAGTCTGGCAGGAAAGACAAAACAGGCATCATTTCAAACAGTGAATATACTTTGGTAGAGATCTCAATCAACAAACTGGAAACTCATGGGGAAACTTCTCTTGTCTTTCTACATGTCGGTAAATTATCAGATGTAATTATCAGATTGAGCTACATAAAAATAATGCAGTGGGGAAAGGTGCTGAATAGGTAATTGTACATGTGCTACATGTTCCATTCAGGTTTTCACACTGCATCCATCATCATGGTACCTAGGGATACTTAACATCTGTATAGCACTTGGTAAGTTCAAGGCGCTGTACAGACATCAATAAAATAATCCTCATAATGCCCCTGTGAAATAGGTGGGTAAGTAGCAGTAGCCCTGTTTTTACACATATAACACACATTGACACCAGTCCAGCCACATTGCCATCAGTGTAATTGAGAGGAGAATCTGGTCATTCATTGTTCTGAACTTATCCTAGGCTGCATCTGAATGTATTTCATCCCAATACAGTGACATACCATATTGGGTATGTCTCGACAGAATGGCCAGCAATATGAGGTTTAGGCTAAGTGGAATGACTCACAAGATGGGAGCAGGAATATTTCCTTTCACTGAACTTGATTCTTCTTTACAAACATGCATGCAAATAGTTGACTTCAGTGGAGTTACTCCGATTTACACTGTTGTCAAACCACTGTCAGTAAGAGGAGAATTGGGCACACTATGTGTGCAACTTTCCTTTGTGTCTCATGGACACTAGAACACAGGACCAGCAGTGGAATCTGCTTGCTGCATACTTAAAACAAACAGTGTCATCTGTTCACCTGCCTTTGAAGAGATACTTGAGCTAGAGGAAAACTCCCCCAACCAAAACCAGCAACTTTTGTCTGCTTGCCTACTCCTCCTAAAGCCTTCCTACTGATGTAATACCAGCATCCCTATTAATTATTATTAAATTAAACTAAGACTGGAATACCATTGTGTTAGCTTTTGGCATGTACCAAGTCTCTGCCCTAAAGATCTTGCATTCTAAATAGACAAAGAGCAAGAAGAGAAATACAGGAACAGAAAAGTGAAGTGATTTGCTCAAGGTGACACAGCAGATCAGTGGGAAAAATTGGGAAAGAGCCCTGGTCTCATGACTTTCAATCCTGGGTTTTGGCCACTAAGGCCAAAACCCAGGTTTTGGTCCATGCTGTTGCTCGGAGATAAGTTGCTATTGGTTTATAGGCCACTAAGTGGTCCGCTACAGTAAAAACTCTTTGAACAAACCCATTTTTGGCATCCCCTTTT
Source organism: Pelochelys cantorii (assembly GCA_032595735.1). Taxonomy (NCBI): domain Eukaryota; kingdom Metazoa; phylum Chordata; order Testudines; family Trionychidae; genus Pelochelys; species Pelochelys cantorii. The sequence continues at coordinate 21,677,484 of CM064336.1, forward strand.
AATCCTTGTCTGCTTAAAAGCAGTTGCTTTTGGTGGCGACTCCCATCCACTGTTGAATAGGGACCCCCTGGCTGTCTGATCTTCCGCACATATGCACCTTCTTTTATTATTTTGTCTCCTGGGTACAGCAGGGCTGTCAGCAAAGAACACAAGAAAACCAAAGCAGTAATAACTGTATGACATGTGGCCTGCTACACATTTTGAATGGATTATATGCTCAGTGAAGTAAGGAATTAGCAGAAATGGTTGGCATTAGGCATAGTGCAAGCTGACTGCAAATTTAATTTACAGATGCTCTTCAGTCCTGACTTGCAGCCCCCACTCCACCCAGTCCTGCTCCATCCCACGTGTGCCAGTCCATCTCTTGTCTTCACCTGCAGTATCGCCTGCTATGTTGACCTGGAATCTCTTAACACTGCTCTATCTCAGTCCCCTCAATCCTGATCTGGAGCACCCCTTGCTATTCCAATTCTGCCCTAGTGCTGCCAATGTATTTTAATTCTAACCAGAAGCATCTGCTGCTGTACTAGTCCTGTTGCTCTACACAGAACTGCAAATACACCTCAAAGCTGTGTGCAGGAGCTATTAAGCTCCATGCTGGGGCTCAGGGCTGCAGCCAGGGGAGATGCCTCTCCCCAAACCCTGAAACTGATGGAGCAGAGCTCTTTCTGCCACCCCACCATGGAACCATCCAGATAAGCCCCAGCATCAACTCCTGGCCCCATCTTGAGCCTCCTCAGCCCTGAACACCCTCCTGTACCCCAAAGCCCTCATATCTGGCCCCACCCCAAAGCTCACAACCTCAGCTGAGAGCCTGTACCTACAGCCCAACCCCCAGCCTAGAGCCTGTACCTCTTCTTGCACTCTAAACTCCTCATGCCAAACCCCACCCCAGAGTCTGCACACACACCCCGGCAGAGCCCTTGTACCCCCAACCCTCTGTCCCAGCCCTGAGCCCTTCAATCCTAGCCCCAACCCAGAGCTTGCACCCCTAGCAAGAGCCTGCACTTCAGCCCTCTGCCCCAGCACCTGAGCTCCCTCCCACACTCAGAATCCCTTGGTCCCAGACCTGTCACATGAATTTTGTTATGTGCACAAATATGACAGTGATGTGTCTCACATCACCTGTGTCGCATGTCACCTCCACACTGGGGCACGAGAAAATTCATTCCACTCAGGGGTGGAAAAAATGAGAGGGAACACTACTCTTCACCTTTCTACTTGAGCTTCCCACCCGTGAGAAATCCTAAGATAAGAGCCATGCATCTGAGCTGGGGGACAAAGCTTAGCCTGAATTGTTCTGAGGTAGCACATTTACACCAAGCCCAAGGTTTTGCTTTACCTTTTTCCAGTACCTTTTCGGTGAGTGGAATGTTATATTCATTGCATAATTTGAGACTCTGCAGATAGACCGTGTAGAAGGTCCTGCGATGCTTATCAATTATTTCCCCTATTTCGCTCTCCATTGTTGATGGCAAGCAGTGTTCATCGATGGCATTGTTTCCAGATCTCACCAGCCGACAGCATTCCATCCATTGTATTGGACTGACTTTCATCTGCAAGTAAAGGTCAGGTTCTCATTTGTGTAGTTGGCTAGAATATTTTCATGGCCAAATGAATCCCTGGTATAATTCCACTCACCTCAGTGAAGTTATGCCAGTGATGAATGTGGCTCAGAAAGCACCATTTGTGTGTACAAATGGAATTCTGTGCATGCAAAATGAGTAACTACGTTTTCATGAGCACAGGCACCAGTTTGTGAATTAAATTCATTTTCTGTAGAGGGTCAGTACAATGCCTGTGCGCCATTCACGTCCTGCATAAGCCCCCTTTTGAGTGGTGCATTAGTTGTCTGCACAGCAGTGAACTGCACAAGAGTTTGCACTAGGAGACATAGTGGTTGGTCGTATTTTTCAGAACTCTTGAAAAATTGAGACTTTGTTGTTTCCCTTTCTCTTGGAATGTCTTTAGCACTAATTTACATTACAATATATGCACCCCAGATTCATCAAACACTGGCAGGTGAGATTATTAGTTTCAGAAGAGGAAAACAACTGGGCCAATGTTGCTTGAATTTTTTAAAAAGAACTTCTCTCAGCAGCAGTGCTACCTAATGGTTAGAGCACAAAGCTCTGGGAGCCAGAACTTGTGAGTTCTATTCCCAACTCTGTTATGGACTTGTTGTGAATCCAGCTGTGGGATACATAGAAAACAAGACAGGAAAAACTGTTTGCAAATATCCCATAGGCCCTAGGGACTAATCCTCTTTTGGTGAGGAGATAGACAAGATGACTTTGAAAGGTCTTTCCGTTCTGGGGCATGTTAATCAAATAAATTTATCCGTGCCTCTTTTTATTGCTCTGTAAAAGGGAATACAATGCCTGTCCCTCAAAGTGTTGGAGGCAAAATTAATCTACTATATATTTCAGAGTGTCTGTCTGTTGAAGAACTCCTCCTAAATGGTAAGAGCTATGACCACCAAATTCAGTATTACAGCTTCCTATTATCTCCAAGGTAAGGGTTTGGTTGTGCCTGGAATGGGGTTGCTTTTCATAAAACCATACAAAAAAGAGACAGAATCACCAGGCAGGCGAAAGGGGCTGGCTGAGGGCGTGCCCCTCCCCCCATTGGGGACTGCCTCAGCCCCAAGCCTCCCATCCCCACACCGGGGTGCCCTGTAGGAAGGACAGGAGGGGTTAAAGGTCTCCTCCTCCCGATTCATATGCGGACATTGCTGGCTGTTCCCATTTGTCAGGAAACAAGGGGAAAGTGCGGTTTGCTGTATTCCTCCTGGCTGGGGAGCAGAGGGGACAAATGAGCTGTGCACTTTGCTCTTGCTCCCTGACGAGGACAGAACAGGGAAGAGCAAGCATCCCTGGTATGAATTTTCCTTTTATCCCCCTTTCCCTCCCCCCCCAAAAAAGGACCCAAGCAATGCTGGGTAAATGTGCTAGTTGTTTATAAAGGGAGAGCATCAAATGGAAGGTGCTATATACAAAAAATTACTAATCGATATTGACATTATAAGTCCTTGGTTTGGTTTGGTTTTCATAAACTGCTATTTTATCCTCAATCTGTCAGACACATGGGAAGGCCTGAAATGCAAAGCATAAGCAAATTAATAATTTTTCTGCAGATGTGCAATACCTTCTCACATTGTTTCCTCTCTTTCCATCTCTTTCCAATTTCCTCCATTTCCTCATAGTTTAGAGGTCTGTGATCTGGTTCGAGGTTGATAGGCGGAACTTGTAACAGCGTTAACTTCACTGCAGGTTCACTAGGAGCAAGTGGCTCTGTCTCTTTGGTTTTGCCATCAGCAGATGCTGGACGACAAACAGTTTTAGATACAGCTTTCCGGGTGTGAAATTGGGGACATGCTGTAGAATCACAGAGAAACAAGGACATTATCATAGCATGCAGCAGAAAATAAACTTGTAAACTGATCAGAACTCATGAAAGAATAAAAAAGGGGCTTTGCTTTCTGTGCAAATTTGAGATAGCGACGGGCTCAGACCAGAACTCTGGATACCAAGAGCCTTGAGCTTTGGATCCAGATTTGGAGTCAGACCTGCATTTTACTGCTGAGCCTGCATCTAGTTTGGAATGATTCTTTAAAGTGCTTTACTGAAAAGTCTTGAAAGTAACTAAAGAATTGCTGGGTTTATGTAGAGCTCCCTGCCTCCACCCATTCACAGAGCTTTACAAAAGGGATGGGTTGTTATCCACTTTTTATACACGGGAAACTGAGATACGGAGAGGCAGACTGACTTTTACAAGTAAAACTTTGCCAGGGACAGAATCCAGATCTCCTGATTCCCAATCTTGCTGCTGGTCTATGTTGCATAACCTTCCATCTTTATCTGAGAGAGAATTTGTTTGACATTGGACACTGTTAATCATTCAGCAGTGTTTCCCAAAGTGCACACTGCAGGAGGACTAGATGGAGGTAAGGAAGTGGAATGGCTGGGACTAGTTGCGGGGAGGGGCAGTGGGTGGCAAGAGCTCTCAATTACTCTCCAGACTTTGTAGCACTTTAAAGACTAACAAGATGGTTTATTAGGTGATGAGCTTTCGTGGGCCAGACCCACTTCCTCAGATCAAATTGTGGAAGAAAATAGGCATGACCATATGTACCAAAGGGATACAATCAAAAAAAGTGAACACATGTAAAAAGGACAAATCAAATTTCAGAACAGAGGAGGGATAAGGGGAGGGGGGGAGGTAAATGTCTGTGAGCTAATGATATTAGAGGTGATAATTGGGGAAGCTATCTTTGTAATGGGTAAGGTAATTAGCGTCTTTGTTAAGACCCCGGCGTAAAGTGTCAAATTTAAGCATGAATGACAGTTCATGTTTCAGCTAGACTAGACTGACACGGCTACATCTCTATTACTATTCTCCAGACTTTGACTCTCAACTTTCTGTTGAAAAAAAGAAAGTCTCTGGTATGGCTTCAGAGAGAGCCATCAAAGTGATAGCCTGAAACAATAGCTCTGTTGTGTAAGCTGCCTTTTTCGATTCAATCGCTACTGGCTCAGAAGCCCACGATAATGCTTCAAGTATTGACATGTTCACATTGTTAACCATTTCAAAGCACGTAAGAAAAGAGGGGAAGGATCATATTATGAAGACTTAAAATATGGGTAGCATTTTAACGACATATGAATCACAGAATACTAGGACTGGAAGGGACCTCAAGAGGTCATCGAGTCCAGTATCCTGCCCTCATGGCAGGACCAATTACTGTCTAGACCATCCCTGATAGACATTTATCTAACCTACTCTTAAATATCTCCAGAGATGGAGATTCCACAACCTCCCTGGGCAATTTATTCCAGTGGGTTTTTTTTTCCTGTTTTATAACGACTTTATTCAAACCTGAGCACCTCAATATAAAACTAAGCACTGGTGAACTGTCATTTTCCTTGCTAAGCCCAAATTACTGCAAATTTACAATCTGCACAAGTTTTTGCTAGTAGTTCAACATTTAAATAGATTAAATTGTCTCTTCTGACACACTTGGTAAATTTCATATAATGAAAATAACAAAGAATTAGTGCAATATACTGGACAGATAAAAATAAAATGGACTTTGGAAAACAAGGTTGCAGAGTTCATTACTGACAGACAGTAGTACTTATGTTACAGGTACAGGAGCATCAGTTATTACTGTTCTAACCATAAAGGAAGAACTTAGAACCCCTTTAGAGCAGGGAAAAAGAAAAGTTAGCTTTAAGTAACTGTACATTTTGGATACTTTTAAGCAACTCTTAAATATTACAGAAAGTATTAAACAAATGTAGACTACAATGCAGTACCCTATTTACAGTACATTAATATCCAAATTTAAAATCAAGTTGAATGTACGTAATTATTAGTGCACTGACTTATTTCCTTTGGGGAAAAACATAAGAAACTGTCTAATGGCCAGCAATGATCAAAACCAAAAAAAATCACAGACACCTAGTTTGTCTTTGTTTTACTTGGAGAGCTCTTATGGTTTGTGAACAAAAATCCTGTAAAGTTGAATTCATTGGTTTGTGCCTTTATAAAAAGATAAATATGGAGTTAAACTTGATTTTTAATTACTATTTTCTTTAAACCACTGGGCTGACTATAATTTACATACAGTGTAACAACTAAAATCCATTTTTCTGCAAGCATGGGGGTTTTAAAATTGTTAATGCTGCAAGTACTGTTTGTAGTTAAATTATTAAAATGTGGAATGCGTATTTAAATGATAGGTACTTGCAGAAACAATTGGTTGCATAAATACTGCAAATAAGCTTAAAGTATCGTTAGACACTGTTTCTAGAAAGATTTTTTTTAAAAACACAAACTGAAGAGTTTGAAGAGTCCTGGTTCTATCAATTACAACAGTAACCAATATCTGGATATAGAGGAACTAGCTAGTTAGATCAATACATGTAATTCTTCTATATCCCTAATGGCAAGTGATTTTTAAAAACTTTCAACTGAAGCAAGTTTATTCAGCTTCCACTTCCCTTCTATTGCTGATATAATTACAGCCAGTGATACATGCATGTTAAAAATTAATATTAAAAACAAAATAATTCAAAATAATATGGCAGCATTGAAGAGCGGTGTGACTAATTTCATTTTCCTGAACGGAGACTTAACTTCCAAATGCTTGACAAATGCTGCCTTCCACCACATTTCTTCAGAATCAGACCTTTCTTTTTGCAGCAATGATAGTGATAGGCCTGAACTGGGAGAGAACTAAATTGTAAGCCTCCAAAGAGGAAGTCTTTGTGGAAAACATCTAAGCACAGGACTTGGTGCGAGGCACCCTGAGTTTTGTTCCCACCTCTGACACTGATTCACCATCAGGGCTTCGGCAAGTCTCTTAACTGTTCTGTGCCTCCATTTACTTAGCTATTCAATACAAATAATGATTCTTTTCCCCAGTGGGATGTTCTTCTTTAATCCTAATACTTTAATATTTCTGTGGCATTCTCTAGTGTCTTTCCTCTGAGGTTCTCAAAGCACTTTAGAAACATCAGTTAACTGTTGTTACGAGGAATAAGTTTTCAGGCTATTTTGTAGCTGTATAGTGCTAAGAATTTTTCAGCACTTCCAGGCATTTCTCCTCTTGACTGGTGAGACTGTAACATAAAGTAACACATGAACCTAGACAAGCTTTCATCGAGAGATGAGCTGAGAAGGTTGAGATTTTGGTTTTGCAAAACCGGGGGTGGCTTGAATCTTGGTTCCAGTCTATTCAAACTACCAGAATTTGAGTGGAAGGGCATTTGTAACAGGTTCTAATTTTCAATTATTGGGCTGGTGGGGGCCAAGAATGCCAGCAAAATTCTGGCAGGGATAGTGCACTTGGGGTTAAAGCAAATCTCTTTTAGTGACCAGGATGAGATCTAATATAGGGCAGAAAATTATCCCACATCTGCCACTACAGTGATCTTATACCTTCGTCTGAAGCATCTGGTGCTGCCCACTGCCTGAGACAAGATGTTATACTAAATATATCTGTAACTGGACCCAGTATGGCAACTCCCATGCTCCTAAGAATGCAGAATCATCTTCCTATTATGAGTTTATTTTTCTTACCTCTTTTTGCCTCCCTGGGTTGTTTCATCTGGTCTCTCATTGTATCCAGCCATATATTTTGACATTCAACCAAATCATCACTGGTTATAAAATTTTCACGTTTTGAAGTAGTAAGGAAGATGATCACATCTTCCAGGTCATTGTCACTGATAGGGACATTGGCCTGTTTAAAAAAAAATGCAGATGTGATATAAGGATGTTAAATATCGATTAACTGACTAGTTGAGTAATCGATGGAATTTCCATCGACTACTCGACTAGTCAATAGGCACTTCCGCATTCCTCCTTTGAAACATACAAGAGTGCCACTGGGGGCTCTTGTACATTTCAAAGGAGGAATGCGGAACTCCACGTGCAACCTGGGGCCAGTGGGAAGTCCCGCTGATTCCGGGCTGCACGCAGGTGCCGGCTTTGAAATGTACAAGAGTCCCTAGTGGGGACTCTTGTGCATTTCAAAGTTGCAGTGCAGCATGGAGCCTGAGGTCAGCAGGGGACTCAGAGTCCCCTGCTGACCCTGGGCTTCATGCTGTGCTGCTGATTTGAAATGCAGCTGACTCCAGGTTCCGCGCCACATTTTCCCAGAACTCGGGCTCAGCTGGGGAATCCTCAGCTGACACTGGGCTCCACAGCGCCCCTTTGAAATGGTGAGGTGGAGTTCAAAGAGCAGCACGCACAGCTGAGCTGCTGGGGATCAGCTGTGCAGCTCTGCCCTTTGAATACCGCCTCGGTGTTTCAAAGGGGCAGCCCCACACAGCTTAGCCCAGGCTCAGCTGTGCATTGCTGCCCCTTTGAAGTACCCGCTTTCCCTTCCTCCCCTTTGCTGCTTCTATCTGATAGAGGCAACGGGGGGGGGGGTGGATGGGAATCGACTTGTCGACTGACTATCCGATAAACTTCTGCTTATCTGATAGTCGACTAGTCCTTAACATCCTTAATGTGATGATCACAGTAAGACTAAAGGCTGCTACAAAGCCCTAGGGGCCAATTCTGCATTTGCACCATGTGCACTGCAACCACATTATTGAAAGGTGGTGTAGCCTTGTGGCTGATAATTCACAGAATCTTAAATGTAGAGCTGGAAGGGATCTTGAAAAGTCATTGAGTCCAGCTCCCTGTGCTGTGGCAGAACCACATAAGCCTCGAGTATCTCTGACTTTCCAGCGATAGAATTCTGCAACCTCCCTTGGTTGCATTAACTGTCCCCAAACATGAACTGTCCTTCGTTAGACTTTTTATTTTAAATATCTAACCTAAATCACCCTTGCTGCAGATTAAATCCACTACAGGGCATCCCCACTATAAGACGCCCCGATATACGTTGGTTCTGCACTAGTGTCGTTGACATTTGTGGTAACTCTTCCATTTTAAGTCCTCACTCTTCTGTTGCACAAAAAAAAAAAAAAAAAAAAAGGACCAATTCACGCAAACAGAAGTCAGCTGCATGAAAAAAAATCCCGCTTTACATCCTTTTACTATACGTCCACTTTTTTTTTTTTTTAACATATCTTGGATGTATAGCGAGGATGCCCTGTACCTCTGGGAATTAAGATCTATGGGTTCTAGTCCCAGTTTTGTTACTCAGAGGCCAGGTGGCCTTGGGCAAATCAGTTTTCATCTTTGGCCTTCAGTTTCTCCATCTGCAAATGTGTATAGTTACTACACATATTAGAGTAATATCTAATGGCACCAACTGAGATGAGGGCTCTATTGTGGTAGGCACTGTACACATACATTGTAAATGACAGTCCACAGACAACGGGTGGTAGGAGAAATAGAGGTACAAAGAGGTGAACTGACTTACTCAAATCACATAGCAGGTCTGTAAGACAGCCAGGAATAGAAGTTAGGAGTCTAGAGTCCAGTCCAGTGCCCTCCTCACTGGATCACATTGCTTCTCCATCTGCACAGCCCTATCTCACAGCTTAGTTTGTGGTCTGTAAAGTACCTGGAGCTTCCTCAGACTGAAGGAAGCTCTATTATTACCGTAATGGAGACCAACAGCGTTTCTGCACACTGGGCAGAATCTGAATTGGCCTGTGGGTGAGCTGTGAGTTTCTTTTGGACTATGTGGGTGGGGTTTTGTCCCCAGCTGGGAGTCACTCTATTTCTTGGGTCATCCAAATATGCAACTAAATTCTCTTTCCTTTCTCCTTGCAGAATTGTTATGGGTTGTGGAGTAAAATCTCTGCAGATTAATTCCCTATAGATCACGTCTAAAATCAGTGTAGCCAAGGTGAAGGGAAGACCTGTTATAAGATCAAATTCAGCCCCTATCATGAGCTATATAACTACATTATAGTTATACCAACAGAATTAAGGTGGAATTTCTTAACCTGTTTTCTGCATACCCCTTTGATAACTTTAATGAACTCTGATCTCACGAACCGCTTCTTGTCCTTATCTGCCTTCTTGAATAAGTCCACCATCTTGAGCTTTTGTTTGTGCAGAAGGTTGTGCAGTGTAATGAGGGACTGGGGGTAGGGAGCTCTGATTAGCGGGATGATTCTTTTTTGATGAGGCTGGTCATGCTTTGCTGGCAGATTCTGAAAGAGATTTAAAAATAATCATGAGACACATTTCCACATAATGAGAAATTCAGGCAGGTTTCCTGGCTCAGGCCACAGAAGTGTGAAGAATGTAGAGTGACATTGGGTATTGCTGCATTGATTTTAATGGAGTTATGTCAATTTAAACCTGTGAAGGGCCTGGCCCTTGTAATTTCCATATCTCTCAAGATGATCTTATTTTGTACTCAGTCTTTCCTTGCACTGACCCGAGGCCATATAACCCCCCTGCCTCCATTGGCAGAAGGAAATGGAGTCCAGGAGGCCTCTGTCCTGGAGACACACAAGGGGGAAGTGTTGTTTCTGCAGTACTGTTCCACATGTATCCCTGCCTCCACCATGGCTCAGGTCTGTAGTGCAGGAAGTGCTGAGAGGAGATGGGGGGACCGGGCTGGAGGCCAGTTCCACATTTCTCAAATGTGGTCACTATGGCCACATGCAGCCTCTGGGGGCTTTCCTTGCAGCCACAGCCTCCTGAGCAGCACAGAGCAGTGGCCACTCCCCCTCCTTGGGCCTTGGTGGTGGTTGCTGGTGGCCTTAGGGCAAAGGGATGGGACCTGCATCCCTCTGGAGACACCTGGAGTACAGTGCTGGAGGAGCAGGCACCTGGTGAGTTCCCCACCTTCCTTGGGGCCATAGGGCCCAGGCTCTGGGCTTCAGCAGGCTCTGGCTGCAGAGCACCAGGATCCAGCCCCATGGCTTCAGTCTCCATCCTCCAGCTGCAGGGCTTCAGACTCCTGACCTCTGCTGGACATGCCCCCACCACCCCTGCTGCCTCTTCTGACCCTGCAATCCAGGGCTTCATTTATCCCCAGACTTGCCAGGGCTCAGTAAGTTTGAAAAATGATACTTGTATGTTTATTAATATTACTTTTCACAAAGGATTTACTTTTGGCTAGCTGGTATTGCATACATTACAATGGCTTGGATGTATACAGATACCCATTTATTTGTTTTTTCTAAAGATAATTAAGTACTTTAGGGAAAAGTATGAGAGTGACCACCAGCAAGCCTGGGTGGCTGCACTCTGAGGCCACCAAATAATTTGTCCTGAGATAGACATTTGTTCTAGAGACAGCACTGACCTCCTTGGATGCCCACAGAGGTTGTATTGGGGAGAACTAAGCAGCTCCAGCCTGCAAGGTTTTTCACCACAGGGTTTTCACTATAGTTACTGCAAAGCTGCAGTGCCATGGCACTATTAAGGTACAGTATCAGGGAAGGGTGCAGCTGCTGCCCCAAAATGCTCCAATGCAGCTTAGCTGAATTACCTCTTCTGAAGCAGAAGTAACCAGTCTCCAGGGGAACAATCTGACTAGGTTGGTTGTTTAATTATCCCACTTCCTGTAATTTTACTGATGAAAAGCTGCATGGATACATGACTAATACCAGCACCCATAGAAAGAACTGACCTGACTGTCCTCCAATCTCCTGTTTAGCTGCAGTTGTTAAAGTCAAATGACCAGTGTGAAAGTGAGGTGTGACTATAATTCAGTAATTATATTTATAATTTATAATTCAGTAATAATATTCATTATAGCCATGGGCAGTCGGTAATGTAGGAAAGAGAAGGCACAGCCTTCCCAAAATTGCCTATACGCCCCGGCCACCGGGGCCACAGGGCGTCAGCCCAACTTCCCCAGCTGCCCAGGAAGTTTGGGCCCAGGCAGAGTAGCCGGGCTTTCCTGGCTGCTGTGGAGAGTGGGGGCTGGGGGTGCAGCACCACAGTCCCGGCCCTCCAGGTGGCCAGGAAGGATCAGGCTCCCGGGCAGGCCTTGGGTGAAAGGGGCAGGGCTGGGGCCTGCCTTCCCCAGCTAGGCTTTCACTGCCACCCAGGATTATAGTGCAATAATTCAAAGGACACAGGAATGAGGCATGTACTTACTTCAAGATTTCTGGTCACAGCTGCCTGAATTTTAGCCTTCCTCTCTGCTCTGCAATACTGTATGTTTTCCAGGACTCTATCTTCTTGCTCTGTGGTGGAAAGCTTTTGACGTAGCCATTTTTCAACATTTACAAGGCTATCCAATTGAGACCGGAGCTTTCTCCTTTCTGTTATCCAAGATTCCAGCACTGGTAGATCATCTTCTGCCTCTGAAGGTTCTTTCAATGTGTGGGGACAGCTTTCTGCCACAGGGGACATTTGCTGGGCAGCAGCTTCCCCCTTTCCGTCTTTCTTGATGGGTGTAATCTGAATGGGTTTTGAACCTGCAAAAGGTGGTCTTACCATAGGAGGCGCAATAATAATGCGACGTCTGGATTTGGGTGGCCCAAATATACTTGGTTTCACTTTAAAGAAAAATTTTGGATACAAATCTCTGAGTTTGTATTGTTTAAAACAGTGCCGTAAGACCATTTCTGGCTTCACACTATTAGTGTCTTTGAGCAAATCTTCCCCAGTCATCATGTCACCTTAACTGAAAACAGATGGAATTGTTGCAGAATTCAGGGTCACACTCAACTGAGTTAACTTTGCTTGAGAATATTCGTGGGATCCTTGAAGAAATGGCAATGTGCTGAAATCACAGGTCCCACAAATATTCACATTTCAATGACCTTCCAAAGCAAAGATGAAATAATACATGATACAATCAAAAGTAACCTACATGGACAGTGCTAAGACCTCCTTATAATAAAATAGAAGAAATTAATAATTTGACATTTATATTGCCCCTTTCAGAGACCTGAAATCTGCCACTGACATAGAATCCTAGAACTGGAAGGGACCTCAAGAGGTCATCAAGTCCAGTCCCCTGACCTCACGGCAGGACCAAGCACTAGATCAGTGGTCCCCAACGCGGTGCCCGCGGGAGCCATGGTGCCCACCGAAGCATTTATGTGCGCCCGCCGAATCATCTGGGCCGGGCTCGCCCCCGGTGCGCGGCACATGCATGGTGCCGGGCGCGGGGTGCGTGGGTGGCCCCTGCCCCGGGTGCACGGAACATGTGCGGTGCTGACCCCGGGCACGTGGCACATGGGCGGCCCCGCCCCCGGATGCCCAGCACATGAGTGGCCCCGCCCCCGGACGCCCGGCAGCCCCGAAAGGTTGGGGACCACTGCACTAGATCATCTCTGACAGGTGTCTTCTAACCTACTCTTAAAAATCCCCCCGAGGCAATTTATTCCAGTGTTTATCCACCCTAACCGTTAGGAAGTTTTTCCTAATGTCCAACCTAAACCTCCCTTGCTGCAATTTAAGCCCTTTGCTTCTTGTCCTACCCTCAGAGGCCAAGGAGAACAAATTTTCTCTCTCTTCCTTGTAACACCCTTTTAGATGCTTAAAAACAGCTATCATGTCCCCTCTCAGTCTTCTCTTTTCTAAACTAAACAAGCCCAATTCTGTTAGCCTTCCCTCACAGGTCATGTTTTCTAGACCTTTAATAATTTTTGTTGCTCTTCTCTGGACCTTCTCCAATTTCTCCACATCTTTCTCGAATGTGGTGTCCAGAACTGGACACAATACTCCAACTGAGGCCTAATCAGCACAGAGTAGAGCAGAAGAATGACTTCTCGTGTCTTGCTCAAAACACTGCTTTTAATGCATCCCAGAATCATGGTGGGTGTTTTTTTTTTTTTTTTTTTTGGCCACAGTGTTACACTGTTGACTCATGTTTATCTTGTGGTCAGCTATGACCCCTAAATCCCCTTTCAACAGTACTCCTTCCTAGACAATCACTTCCCATTCTGTATGTGTGAAACTGATTGTTCCTTCCTAAGTGGAGTACTTTGTATTTGTCCTTATTAAACTTCATCCTGTATACCTCAGACCATTTCTCTAGTTTGTGATGGATGATCCTTGAACATTGTGATAATGATACTAAAATACTTGGCAAAACCCTTTGAGGTCTACAGAGGAAAAGAGCTACAGGTATAGGAAAGCTAGGGTTTATTAATATTACACATTTTATATATAACAAACCCTTCTGCGGTTCATATGCCACTTAATAGTGGAAGGCAACTCTCTGGCCCAGTCCTGTGAATACTTATGCAAGTGCATGAATGAAGTTACTCATGTCAGAATTCTCACTGATTTCAATGGAACTGTTCTCATGGGTACTTATGTACAAGTATCTGCAAGATTGGACCCTAAGCCACACTTTAGAGCAGTAAGCGAATAAAAATAATGAATCCCACTGAAATAAGCTACTGCTAGCATTGAGTTCAGATAAAACTTCTTTTTCCTTCATACAAGAATGAATGGAATTGCCCAAAGTCTTGACAGTAATTATAGGTCTCTGGCAAGCTTGAAAACAAAGTGACCAAAAATTATTTTCTGTGAACGATGTAGATTTAGTATAATCTGTCAAATTCTTTTGCTTATTAGGATGACTGTCAGGATACAACTGATACTAAAAATCCCTTTTTGTGTTACTAATAATGTAGATTATTAAAACATTTCACCATTTTGGCTGTTTTGTTTGCTTTCTTGCCTTTATTTGTCCGAGAAGGGAAAATTAGATCATTCAGTTTAACTTGCTATTTCTCGTGACCTAGCATAATTTGTCGTCTGCATTTCAACACAGCATCTTCTTCTCTTTAAAATTAATAGTTTTTCATATAATGAAAACAGTTCTATTTTCAGTGGTTTATAAAAACTTTTTTCAAAACAATACAAATGGCCTGATCATGTAGTAAATACTCAAGCAATACTCCAATCAACAGAATTTCAGTAGGAGTTTTACAAGGAGTGAGCCTACCAGGCTGAGCTTTAAACAGGAGGACAGTATGGCCCATTGGATAGAGTCCTGGACTAGGAATCAGGGGATCTGGGTTATTTTCCTGGCTCTCCAACTGGCCTGGTATGTGACTTAGAGCTGCTGTTTACCCATTTGTAAATGGTGGTTAATGATACTTACCTCCTTTGTCAAGCACTGTGAGACCTATTGATAAAAAGTGCAATTGAAATCTAGGCATTATAACTATTTCATCAGGCGAGAGAGATGGGGGAGGAGTGAGTATATAGTTAGAAATGGGCTGGTCTAGTATTATTCTGTGGTTTTGGTCCTCACACAAGAGCCTCCTGAATCCTGAGGTCTCTCTAGTTGTGATTCGTGTTTATTACTTTTCACACTGTATAATGCATGACAACACAACTCTGGAAGAGCCTCAGGTTATCATGCTACTTGCTTTAGACCAAATCTGTGGTAGCATCCTCCTTGTAATTATTTGATATGTATGCCGTGTTCCTTCAGCCATCAGCAAACTGAAATTCGCTTCCTTTTATAAATGAGGAAGCAGCCACATCAAGAACTAGACCAGCCAGCCAGTTTGGTGTTGCTAATGCCAAGCTGACAACCTAAAGGCTAGCAGCTGATTTTTTTAAATGCTTGGTTGGAGAGCAGGCATTAATATCCCCAGGCTAGAGCGAAAGACAGCTGCTAAAGTCCCCTCCGCTGTAGCCATCGGACCCAGCGTTTCAAGCTGAGCAATGTCAGCAGAATCAAACCCCCATGGAGCGGTTCCTGGGGGAAAGGGCTGCTCCCAGGCCCGAGTCCTGTCCTACCTGGCTGTGCCTCTCCCGCCCCGGCGTGCACCCGGCTACACCGCGCCGCCCGGCGAGCAGGCAGGGAGGGAAAGCGCCGTTCCCAGGAGGCTGCCCCGGAGCAGGCACCAGGGACCCGACCCGGGTTCTCCCGCGGGCATTGTCGTTGGTGCACAGCCTGGGAAGTGCTGCAGTCTGGAGACCATGGCAACGGCCCCGCGTCCTGGCTCCTGATTGGCTGAGGAGGGATCGGCCGGGGTGTTGTGCGGGCGACAAGTCGCACATCTGCAGATCGGCCACGCGCCAATCGCACCTGCCCCGCGCTGGGCCGGGAGCAGCCAGTTTGTGCTGGGGCAGCGCTCACAGGGACTCCGCTGGTGGGGCACCCTCCATTTAGACAGACCCCCCCCCCTTTGGCCCTGCACCCAACTGCTGTGAGGCTTGCTTCGGGTGCCGGGCTCTGTGCCCCGCCCCTGGTACAGAAGGGCCCCTTGGAGCACTCCCTGCCCCAGCCTGAGACCATGCAGCAAACGCCAATTGTCGCGGTAGAGCAGGCGTGTGTCGCCATGGAGATGTTTTTGGGCCTTGTTTGCAATGCCCGAGAAGCACAGCGGGCTCTGACACTTGATTAATAGCTTTCATACATAGCTTCGCAGTGGCAGTCAAGGGGGGGTGGGCGTGGGGGGGAGCAGCAGCAGCAACAGTTGCAAATGGTTGTTTTCATTTGCAACTCTTCTGATGCAGGAGAAAAACAACTCTCCAGCACAGGGTAAGGATGTTAAAAGGTGATTCTCTGGCAAATCGTGTAGTGGCTACAATTTGTATTGATTATACGATTAGTAGGTAGGACTGCTCTGCAGAGCCACCGCAGTGGTAGCTCCAGGAGCCGACTTGAGCTGAGACTGAGCAGTCCTGGCTCCTGTCGGCTCTGGAGCCACCCGCCCTGCACCTTTGCATTTTAAATATAGTAAGGGCTGCTGGACTGGTTGGCCGCAACAGCCCCTTTGCAGCAGTGCCCCCTATCCTCCTACTGCCTCTGGTTGAGGCAGGGGTGTGTGTGGTAGGCAGCACCCTGGAGACGGTGCTGGGAGGAACCGGTTTTTAAAAGGGCCCGTGTAGACAGCTCAGATTTTTTTTGCGCAAAAAAGCTCCGATGGCTAAAATGGCCATCGGGGCTTTCTTGCGCAAAACTGCATCTAGATTGGCACGGATGCTTTTCCGCCAAAAGTGCTTTCGCGGAAAAGCGTCCGTGCCAATCTAGACCCTCTTTTCCGCAAATGCTTTTAACCGAAAAACTTTTCCGTTAAAAGCATTTGCGGAAAATCATGCCAGTCTAGACGTAGCCACTCAGTTTGAAATGCATAGATTAAAGATACACTGTGTGTATAGATCATTATTAGGTGCTTCACATGGTGAAGGAATTATGGTGTAAATTGAAATGCAGAGCTTCAACATGGTCCTTGCACCAGCATGTTTATATGCTTTTGTAACGATAGATGCCTCTTTAGGATCTAACAAGATGGTTTATTAGGTGATGAGCTTTCGTGGGCCAGACCCACTTCCTCAGACCTGAGGAAGTGGGTCTGGCCCACGAAAGCTCATCACCTAATAAACCATTTTGTTAGTCTTTAAAGTATTGCATCGTCCTTTCTTTTGTTTCAGCAAGATCAGACTAACATGGCTACACCTCTATTACTACTCTTTAGGATCTGTTTGACTCCTTTAAATATGGCAAATATAAATTTATAAACAAGGATTTTACAGCAGCTCACGTTAAAAAAAATCCTATTGAAAAATAAGGTTAATCAACCAATATCCAACTAGGTTGGGCCCCACTGAAGTTCTTTTCTGATTTTGTAAGGCTACGTCTACACTGCAGGCTTCTTGCACAAGAACTGTTTTGCGCAAGAGTTCTTGCGCAAGAGCGCGTCCACACTGCCATGTGCTTTGGTGCAAGCATGTCCATGGCAGTGTGGACGCTCTCTTGCACAAGAAAGCTCTGATGGCCATTTTAGTCATAGGGGTTTCTTGCGCAAGAAACCCCTGTTGCTGTCCACACTGCCTTCTTGCGCAACAGCTCTTGCGCAAGAGGGCTTATCCCTTGTGGGGAGAGGAATAATTCTTGCGCAAGAAGCCCTCTGTTCCGACGCTTTACTGTAAATTTACTGCGCAAGAACGCATGTGCAGTGTAGACGCTTTGCAAGTTTTTGTGCAAGAACGGACATTCTTGCGCAAGAAGCCTACAGTGTAGACGTAGCCTAGGTGTTTAACTTTAGCGGGAGTTAGCGCTCAGGTTTCTGCAGGATCCAGCTCATAGTATGCTAAAATAAAGGTACTGCCTGGATGATAACAAGAAATGCTGAAAACTAGTCTAGAGTAAATCACTAGTGAGCAGCACACAAAATTATCGGTGGAAGACTAGTTAGCAAGACTTTAAGAACGCAGAAGGCATGAAAATCCTGCACAGCATCAATACAAACTGGTGATAGTGACAAGTCAGCTGCATGAAGAGCTTAAAAAGTCTTGCTAACACATAAAACATAGTGCATGATAATGTGAACAGCTGTTACCAACACTGAGGTGATTAAGTAATAAAGCTGAAGGGGGCTGACCCAAAATTCAATGAAGTTTTTAACTCCAGTAAACATTGGATTAGACTAAGGCAGGGCAAGATGCAGCCCAGGGGCCAGATCTGGTCTGCCTAACACTTTGATCCAGCCCGCAGACTGCATCTGGCCACTTTCAATTTATATCCTGCTGCTTGGCCACTGAATTTCTAGGCAGTGGCTCAGGCAGCAGGATTCTATTTAAATAAATCATGACTGCTGGTTGCAGTGCTACCCCAGTAGAGGCTGGAGCCACGATCCCTTTAAATAGCCGCAGCAACCCCGGGTGGCTGCCAGGCAACACAGTAGCAGCAGGGCCAGAAGCGGCAAGCTCTTTATTGTGTTTTTTAATTCAAAGCCTCCAGCCCCAGACAACTCTGGGTGGACGCCAATCCTCAACCCTGTCCCTTCTGCCCCAGGTTTCACCCTTTCTGGGGCATGGAGCCGGCCCGTGACCATGTACCAAAATTCATTAAGTGACCCCCCCCCACCCCCGTGAAAATTATTGCCCACACCTGAATTAGACCCTAAATTTGTCACTTCTGCAGGATCAGGCTTTTAGCCTTTAATGTTAGCAGTCAGAGTTTGAGAGTACTAAGAACCTGTCCTCTTCTCTTGTGGGATTATATGACTTGATTACTTACAAGCAGCCAAATAAAGGGAGTTGAATATTTCTGTCGCATCACTAGTTGGAAGCAATACTAACATGGCAAATAAAAGAAATAAATTGATAGCACTTGGATTTTTATGGTACGGTAACATAGTATTACTCAGGTGAACATATGATATCAAGTTAAAGTCTGCACCACTGATGAATGACCAACTATTCAAATAAAATTAAAATTTATTTTAAAATATCAATATTTATCAGCTTTTAATTACAATGATTATGTGGGTTTGAAAACACGTTTAACACAAATATTGGAATTAAGCATTCAGTGATCAGAATTACAAATGTGTGAAGTGAATATAAGATGTTTCCATTTCATGTGTATATACAGCCAAGAGCAAGGTGTTAAGTACCACAAAGTGAAGCTTTTATAAAAACATATCTGCATTTGTCAACCAAGACTCATTTTTTCATGGTTTTCCCAGAGCCATGCTTGGTATGTATTGAGTTTGTGATCTTGTGGATGTACCTGAAAGAGAAGGAAAGCATCAGAACTGATGTTTTCAATAAAACGTCTTTTATAAAAATATCTGGCAGTACTGAAATTTGTCTGAAATATCTCCAGACCCTGCTTGGAGCCTACTTTGCAGTTTAGGGGCATTAAGGGGTAGATAATACTTAAGCACGCATCTTCTTGAAATGAGAGAATAAGTACTGATCACACATGAAACATCACTTGCATCAACTGAGAAGGCAAGTAACTCAACTTTGCTAAGTGGAGTACAGCTGCTATTTTCAACAATCTGTAAATGAGAAGAACTTGGTGCAGATTTGGGTTACAGAAGAGGGAGAGGAAGCAAGTCAGAGCAGATGCTATGTCCTTGCAGACAAATAAAACGGGGTACCCTGACATCATAAAGATGACTGCTGTTACCAGGATGAGGGGGAGAGAAATCTCATTACCAATCCAAGAAAGATAAAAGGAAAGTAAAGGGGGTAATGACTATGTCAGACTGACAACATCCTCTGATATCCTGGACAAACCTTATGGAACTGAGCTAAATTTTACTGAGTAAGATTTTTTTTGGAGTCCATTAAAAATTACATACCTTTTCTAGTAGGAGGATGCCAATGTATTTCCCTCACTTTTAGACCTTTGAAGCCAGTCTCCCCAGGGCTAGATTTTTAATTAGGCATGATAGACACATGCCTATGGGTGCCGGCATTTGAGATGTGCTTTACCTCTCTAAACTGTGTGCAACATGAGGCCAGCTATAGATAGGGGGCACTGAAGATGCTGTGACTAGGGGTATGTAAAATGTAAATCTGGCCCTACCTCTCCCGGGAGAAGTATGCATGTATAGATTCAAGCTGGATTCTCCATAGAGCAAACAGACAAAATGTTTCTGGATAAATATCTTGTTTATAAACTGACTCATGGTTTTCTTCCTGATCCAGCAAAAGAATAGGACCTTTAGTCCATGAAGGGACCCAATCCTCAGAGAAGGATTGGCAGGACTTGGCCTACTGAGGCCCAATATGACCATGGGCTCTTTGAGCTGACCTGTGATGAACCTGACCACAAAAGAAATCCTTTTCATGGAGTTTGGAAGGTCTCTTCCAACCAGAGCCCATGTTAATGTTGGAATGGTCTGCAGTAAGGCTATTAGCATGCATGTAGTTTTTTATATTGAATAGAACTGTGTGGTAACTTAGAAAAACACTCTTTTATCGGTCTCTGAAGCAGCAACAGCAAGCAGGTATGCTTGGGCAGCCTGTGTCTGCTGGCAATAACACAGTAAAAGGCACAAAACTATGCAGTTTGGAAATACTCTGGTGAGGAGAGAGAGATACAAGTCTCCATCCAAGACAGGCAATGCCTAGGAAGCTGGAAGTCTAGAGCAGTATGTGCTCCCGCTAGACTGCAGAGGGAAAATACAGGCTCAGTTGCCCTAACTACAACAGCTGTTGCTAGCCTTTATGTGCCTCCTTGCACTCCCAGGCACAATTGTAGGACTAGCTCTCGGGGCTATTCACATTAATATGGACTTGCATGGTCAATAATAAAGAGTACAGTCTACGAATACATCTTAAAGTAGGCAGATGATTTCAACTCTATTTTAGTTTTAATCCACATGATGATCTAGGATTCAATCCAAAGTCTAACAAAGTCAATGGAACCCACTACCTTCTATGAGCAGTATCAGGTCCTCAGAGAATGACAGCATCACTTACCTCCTTCCATTCATTGACACAGAAGATTCTGTATGAATCATTGCCATACTTTCCAATCCCATACAGCTCAATAGGATACCTCCACTGCTTGGTCAGATACTCATCTAGAGAATAAAACCCCTTACTTCATCAGGTTAACATGTAGAGAAACGGGTCACAAAAAATATTAAAAGAAAACATTGGTATTCATTGGAGAACTGGAAAATTCCTTTTTTTTTTACATTAAAACATCCAAATCCTTTTGAACGCCACAACTGTAACAAAATATATTACATTAGTAAAAGATGAAAAAGGAATTATTTCTAAATAAATCTCACTAGGGAAGACAACTTTAAATGACTATAAAGCAAAATATACACAATAATGTTTTTATTTTAAACATGAAAATACTGTAGTATGTTATTGCAAAACACATCAACCTTGTTCATACTAACGAGAGTTTGAGATGACTATCTGAATTAAAAACAAGGACCTGCTCCTCCATTACATATGCTCTATTTTTGGAACACTGAAGGACAAATACAAAGCTGGGGTTCATAAAGCCACTTTTTTACTGACATCAGTTTAGATAGTTCTACAGACACGTTCAAAAGAAACTACCTGAAAATTTGATAATGGTCTTTGCTCTGAGTTCATAAAGGCCAAGTGGTTTAAGCAACTCTGACATTTCTTTCCAGTCTGCAGTTCTTGCTACTTCAGGGGAAGGATATTTCTCCAGAAACTCCCAGAGCACAGGTATTGCCATCTTACCTAGGCAGAGATAAAATGCTGTGAACAGAAAAGCTGTACAGTAACTTTCCTTCTGAGACTATCTGAATGTTGTTGATGAGAGAGATGAAAATTTTAAAAGTAGTTTATACTACTATAGCTTAGATTATTTTAATAGTTTACTTAATCCGTTCAATACTGTAATTAAAAACTTAGTAGCTGAGGTTCTGATCTTTCAACAATAAACAGTCTCTAATAGCCAGGGCTTGACAAACCCTGGTGAGAGCCACTTGCCAGCCCCGCACTGCACATGTGCAAAGCGCCGGTGAATGGGGTGCATGGAGCAACCGGCTGAAATCTACTCGCCCCGGGAGAGTAGATTCAGTGGTTTGTTGAACCCTGCTAATAGCCACATAAGACCCAAATTCAGCATTTACATAAGCTAATGCAGTTCAAAGACCATGACACTGGTATGTAGAAATTAAGCTTCACATTTCATATACATATGTACCTGAGGTCTTATTGAGAAATATGGTTGCAATGAGGAGCTTCCATGGATCATGAAAGAGTGTTTCTTGGACCAAATTAAATGGAGACCGAGGAGGAGTCCATTTCCTGAAGGCCTTCCTTCTTGGTGGGCTTGGAGCTGTACACACACGATTATGAGAAATTTTACTAAGCAGTAAAAGATTTCAGACTCCTGGAAATCTAGGGCTGGAATGCACCTCAGGAGGTCATCTAGTCCAGCCCCCCCCACCCAAAGCAGGACCAATACGAACTAAATCATCCCAGCCAGGGATTTGTCAAAAAAACCTCTAGGGATGGAGATTCCACCACCTCCCTAGGTAACCCATTCCAGTGCCTCACCACCCTCCTAGTGAAATAGTTTTTCCTAATATCCAACCTAGACCTCCCTCACTGTAACTTGAGACCATTGCTCCTTGTTCTGCCATCCGTCACTACTGTGAACAGCCTCTCTCCATCCTCTTGGAACCTCCCTTCAGGAAGTTAAAGGCTGCAATCAAATACCTCCTCACTCTTCTCTTCTGCAGAGTAAATAAGCCTCTTCTTGTAGGTCAGGTGCTTCAGCCCCCTAATCATTTTGGTTGCCCACCGCTGGACCCTCTCCAGTGCGTCCACATCCTTTCTTTAGCGGGGGACCCTCCATCATTTTTTTAAGAGAAAGTGGAGCAGATTCATCCCCATGTTCCCACTAGCACACAGGAGAGTAGAGCTGATTATTCCTGGGGCCCTAACACAGGCTAGAGTAGCCCTGTGGGCTGCCCTAATCTGCACTTGTATTTCTATGGGTGCAGAATTGGCAAAGGACTGCCCAAGCCATAATCACCCTCATTCCATCCCCACAATGTACCTAAGGTCACTCTGGAGGACTAGCTTGATAGAACTAGCTTGGTATCTGGATGTAAAGAGTCCCTGTCCTGGGGTTGTTCTCTGGGGAGAAGGGGCCTTACAACTGCCTGAAATCCCCTTTGTATCTGCTAAGTACTGAGCATGAAGGAAATGTGTGGGTTCCACTTCTGACAAAGAACAGCCTTACAGAGTAAAAACGTAGCTCATTCTCAGAGCCCATTCAATCTGTAGCTTCTCTGCTGAGTTAAGTCACCAAGAATGCCAATAATGCAAAACATGATGGCGGTTGTACAATAGAGACACCTGTCCGCTAGGGAGACAAACATTCTCTCATGTACACCACAATGCAGCCAGCAGGTGATAGTAACTCTCAAATTAGTACTGGATTTGAGCTACTGAGATTAAGGCAAAAAGCTAATTCCTTAAACCTTCCAATCCCCCCAGAACACAGTTTTCTTTCCCACAGAGAATACTATACCTTCTTTACTGTATTTACTAGAAAAATATGGACTAGTTTTCCTTCTCTCTACTTGTGTTCTTGGGACACAGTCTTCTAAAAAGAAAAAAAAAATATCTGGGATTATCTCTCAAAATTAAAATAATGTGAAATGGAAAACAGATTTTTTTCCTTGTCATGAATCAATTTCCTTTTTATGATGGGAACAAGAACTTTTAGTGGCCCTACTGTTTGTAAATGAGAATTAGTTTCACTCTGATATCTATCAATATTTCAGCAGCTGTTAAAAATAAATCTTCAAATGACAAATCCTTAACAAAAGTAATCATATCAGTCAATAAATGCTGCATGTATGTAACTGAGGGCAGAATCAATGAATTATTATATTAACCTCTGAACCAAGTTTTTCTTGATTGAAAATCTGGCCACTTTGGCAGTAACTTAAAGTTAATTGATATGTGGAGAGCAGTGATCATTACTATATTAAATCAGAGAAAGTGATGGTGTGATTTCTAAATGTGAATAAATCCATTTCACTGGCATCAGATGGTTGGTTTATAACACTTAGCTACGTTAATATCTGATGTAGGCATTTAAAAATGCTCTAAATTAGTTAGCCAGTTACATATTTTGTTTAATCTGTTAATTGCCAGGGCTGGAGGCTGCTTCAGCCTACCACAGTGTGGGCAGGGTCCAGCCAGCTGGGCCCTCCACAGTCGTAGGGCTGCTCTGGTGTATCACATGCTTGGGCAGTGGGTTCCAATCAGCTGGGCCAGCATGGCTGCGGAGCTGCTCTGGTCTGCCATGGGAAGGGTTCACTAGCCAGGCCTGCCGTGGCTGTGCGCAGGGTCCCACTGGATGGTCCTCCCCGGCCTGGGCAGGGTCCAGTTGGCTGGGCCAGTTACCTTGTAAATCGGCCGATAAGCTGCCTGCTTACTGGGTAATCAGTTAACCTCTTACATCCCTAATCTGATGCTCTGTATGGTAAATATGATAAACAGATTAGACTCCAGGCAAGTTGATTTAGAAAGTTCTAAACCATATTCAGTCATGGAGTAGGCAGGCCTGAAACAAACACTTCTTTTTTGTAATTAGTTTTGAAGTATTCCTGATGGAATTTTAGAACAGTACTCTGCTCTGAAATGTATATACCTTGAAGCGTTTTCATTGATGTAAAGCTTTTCTTGGCAGAAGGCTGTGAAATGCTAATGTTCGTTTCAGTGCCAGGTTTGAAATCCTGGTTACCCAAATGCAGCCAATCTTTCTCTTTCCCAAACACACATGATCCTTCTTTTTCTGCAATGTTCTTGTCAGATTTTATAGCTGCATCATCAGAATTCTTCTCTGCATATCCTAACTCTCCCATGGTTCTTGACTTCTTTTCTGAGAGAGGAGTTACTGGTCCAAGATGCATCTCTAAATGTGATCCAAAAGTCATTATTTCATCCTTTGAGGGTGTGTTTGCCTTTCCAGTATCTGTGGGGTTTAAGTTCTGATTGTCTATTCTGCCACTCTCAGAAATACAAACATCTTTCTTTTGCTGGAATTTTTTTATTTGGCTGCTCTCAGCCTCTTGTTTATTACACAATGCTTTTCTCAGCCTTTTATTTTGGCTGTGATCTGGATTCCTCCTTTCTGAGCTCTTTCTAGCTTTCTTAATTTGATCCCTTTTTCCAACTGCTCCCTTTTCTTTGGCCTTTCTGCAATATTCCTTTGGCTTAATGTCTTTAATGACCAAGTCCTCCCTGCCCGGCAGATGGATGGAAATGTTTTCCAACTGTTCATTACTGGTCTGTAACTCCAGAACTTTAACTTCTTTACTTCTTTGCACACTAAGATCTTGCACTTTACTATTACATTCTTTATTCTGTAATCTCGGTCTCACATGTTCTTCACTGGATCCTTTGGTTCTTGATCTAGTTTGGCTCTGAGTAGGAGCAGTAAAGTCAAAATCTTCAGGTTTAAGAACAGTCTCTCCATTTTTTGTAAAGTAAGCCACAAGTGCACATTTGGATCTTAACTTCACTCCTTGAGGACTATGAAATGAAATAAAAGTAAACAAATCGGTGGTTATTGTTTTAATAGCAAGGAATGGAAACAAAACTGCACCTCAAATTTAGCTGCATTTTTTAAAAAACAATCTACCTCAATGTTTAAAAGGCTGGTAAAGTATTTTAGACTAGGGATGTTAAATTTAGATTAATCAAATAGATTAGATTAGTAGTTGATGGGATTTCCATTGACTACTCAACTGTGCACTCGCTATCCTGCTGTGCCCCTTGTACATACCAAAAGGGAGAGGCGCAGCAGTCTCCCCCCTGCACCGCTGCCTCCCCTATCCCCCTCTGGAGATGGTCCTGGGGGGAATGGCTTTTAAGCTGGCTCCCCCCAGCACCAGCTCCTGCTTCCCCCGCCCTTGGTGCCTCTGATACAGAGGCAGCAGGGGGGGAAGTGGGAGGGAAGCGAGTAGTGACTTGACTCCCCAATAAGCTTAGGCTTATCGGGTAGCCGACTAGTTGTTTACATCCCAATTTTAGACAAGCTTTCTATTAATTTTATCAAAAATGTTCATACAAAGACAACTAATATACATGTAATATTTTACACTCTCATTTAAAGATATTAAAGCATTTTACTGCCTCATGTTATCCTCATGATGCACATACTACTTTTTTCTTTTTTAAACAGATTTCCATATTATTCGTGTGAAGCACCAAGAAATTAAATGTTTTGCCCACAGTCAAGAATCAAATTCAAAGGATTTGAAATCAGCAAGAGTCTATTGTTCGGTGGATAGTCTGGTAGCACTTTAAAGACTAACAAAACATGTAGATGGTATCATGAGCTTTTGTGGGCACAGCCCACTTCTTCAGCCCATGAAAGCTCATGATACCATCCACATGTTTTGTTAGTCTTTAAAGTGCTACAGACTATTTGTTATTTTTTAAGTTTATCCTGAACAGACTAACCCAGTTACCCCCGAAGTTTCTATTTAGTGGCTTATGGATCAGTCCCAGACTAAATCTGTGTGAGGACTGGAACAGAACCAGACATTTGATTCCTAGACTCTGCAACACTTATTCTCTACTAAGCAACCAGCAGATTAAGTCTGTGACATACACTGGTTTTAGTTACTATACAGATTTAATTTCAAGAGTTGCATCACATATTACCTGATGAAATAAACATCATATTTTCCTGCAGTTTTGCCGGACTGTCTTTGCTTTGTGATCTTCTCCCATCCATCTGGAGTGGTTTTGAGACATCTAGAAGCCTCTTCTGATGCAACAACTGCATCTTCTTTGCATGGGAGTGTTTCTGCTATGGTTTCAGTACCTTCAAAAGATTCTCTTGTATCTGTCACTAATTCTTTCCCATCTTCTTTTGTTTTCTTTCCAATTTGCATGTCACTTTTGTCACTGAAAGTATATGTAAAATAAAATTGTAGAAACAAATTTGTCTCAAACTGTTCATAACTACAATATTTCAAGAGCTGCAGAGATTTGGAAACAATTTAATTGAAAATATGAAGTAGCTGAACTATTGCAAATATTTTTTCAGTTACATAGGAGACCTTGCCTCTTGCTCACTGCGACACTAGATGCTGGGAGAGCGAAGTAAACAGCATGATCAGCCTCCTCTGATGTGTAACAAACTATTTGCAATCTACACTATGTTTTACATATTGGACTAAGGACGTTAAGAAGTGGGTAATCCTTTAATCGTGTAGTTGATAAAATGTTAGGAGTGCTCTACAAGTCACAATCCAATTAGCATCATATTAGCACAAGGCCAGGAAAATGATAAAACATATATACATGTCAGAGAAGGGCAACTAAAATGATTAGGGGTTTGGAATGGGTCCCATAGGAGGAGAGATTAAAGAGACTGGGGCTTTTCAGCTTGGAAAAGTGGAGACTAAGGGGGGATATGATAGAGGTATATAAAATCATGAGCGGTGTGGAGAAAGTGAATAAGGAAAAGTTATTTACTTGTTCCCATAATATAAGAACTAGGGGCCACCAAATGAAACTAATGGGCAGCAGGTTGAAAACACATAAAAGGAAGGTCTTCTTCACACAGCACATTGTCAATCTGTGGAACTCCTTGCCTGAGGAGGTTGTGAAGGCTAGGACTGTAACAGGGTTTAAAAGAGAACTAGATAAATTCATGGAGGTTAAGTCCATAAATGGCTATTAGCCAGTATGGGTAAGGAATGGTGTCCCTAGCCTCTGTTTGTCAGAGGATGGAGATGGATGGCAGGAGAGAGATCGCTTGATCATTACCTGTTCGATTCATTCCCTCTGGAACACCTGGCATTGGCCACTGTTGGCAGACAGGGTACTGGGCTGGATGGACCTTTGGTCTGACCCAGTATGGCCATTCTTATGTTCTTATGTCTACAATTTTTCTCTAAAACATATTAGTGCTAATTAGCTATGTTCTGGAGTAGGACTCTTTTTGCTAGTGTGTGGGCGGGGAGAAGGACAGAGGTTGCCAATGGTCAGTTTTTTTACATTTTAAGTAGTGACGACCCTATACATTACTATCTGACTACATTAAACCCGTGTCTTTCTCACATGGGCTGAAAGGGAATGCCACCACATTACTCAACACCAACTCCTCAAATCACTTAGCTGGGGAATGATCCAGTGCAGTCGTGTGCAAGGATGGTGAGTGACCTTTGCAAAGACTGAGGAGGTTCACCCACCTGAGCGAGGGAATAAGAAAGCTACTTTAAAAAAAAAATCTGTATTTCAGTTTAATCAAGTTGTTCGTGTCTGCAGCCACGTAAATGTTATGAGTGCCAAATCGGTGCAACATATCAAAAAACAAAGCTCCACACCAGTAGGTGTCAGAACCTTACCCCTGCCCCAACTCTAGCCCAGTTCCCTGAGCTAGGGATGTTAAATTTCAATGAATCGGCTAACTGAATAGTTGATGCAATTTGCATCAACTATTCAATTAGTCGATAAAGGCGAAAGCACTGCAGGGATTACAGGGCCAGCAGGGCACTCAAGCAGGCTCTGCCAGCCCACGTTTCAAAACAGCAGCACTGCATGGAGCCCTGGGTCAGCAGGGGAGTCACCAGCTGGCCCTGGGCTGAACAGGGCACTGCCCCTTCGAAACACTCCCGCCTTTTCCCCCCCTCTTGATGCCTCTTTCTGGCAAACGACTAGTGAGTTGCCTAGTCATTCACATCCCTACCCTGAGCCAGCTGAAACCCAGCCCAGTGGTTATCAATGGCAGCAAGGATATGCCTCAGACCTGCTTGTTTCAGGTCCGGCCATTGAAGCTAAAGGAGACTCCCCCAGAGTGCAGCAGCACAGAGCGTATGACACACGGTTCGAGCGGTCAGTGCCTCCCCGGGTAGGGCTTTGAGCGAGCGCACAGCCCAAGAGCCAAGCGAAGAGGGCACTGAATGGGGCCGACCCACACGTGTCCTGTGACGTCACCAGCATGCGACATCATCACAGCCTGCCTTGTGACATCACCGCACCTACTACAAGACGTCGCGTCATGGAGAGGGAGCCAGCCTGAGGCAACAGACCGTGCCCGACCCCCTCTTCACGGCCTCCGGCCCTTCTGTTGCTTATAGTTACTTTTTACCTGCCCTTTTCTTGCCCCCTTACTTCCGGAGCTGCCATACTCTAGCACCTCCCACGTCACGGCCACGCCATTCCATCCCGCACTGCGCATGTCAGACCTAGCTCGCGTGAAGCTTCTCGAGACTATGCAATCCCGCCAAGAACTTCTCCCGCGAGAACAGTCTGTTCTATGACAGGCTCTGCCTCTCGCGCACGCGTATTCCAAACTAAGACCCAGCGAGCTCCACCCATGGGCAGTGCTTTTGTTCCCCTCCTCCCCCCCGCTTCTCACGCAAGCGCAGTGTTCATGCGACGTAGCGTTCGTGGCGCATGCGGAGTTAAGATTCAACATTTGCGTTTTTTTAACTTTTCCATCCCCCCCTCGCGTCGTGCCGATAGATTCTAAGCCAAGGGTTTTGGGGTTAGTGCGCATGCGCGTTGCCTGGGGAGGCGGGAGAGCTTTAATCCCGTGTAAATAAACAAACAGCAGCGGGGGAGGCAGGGCAGCGGAGCTTTGCGAGGCAGCAGAGGGGTTAAGAGAGGCGGGCAGTAACACTTGCACCCGCTGACGGGACGGGGGTGTGTGAGGGGAGGAAGGGGGAGCTGCGGGAGGGTGGAGGAGGGGGTGCTGGGGGAGAGAGGGGGAGAACAGGCAGTGAGGGAGGGGGTAGGGCAGGCGGTGGGGAGGCGTGCTGGGGGAGAGAGGGGAGGGGGAGGGGAGGGGGTGCTGGGGGAGAGAGGGAGAGGGCTGGTGGTGAAGGAGGGGGTGCTGGGGAAGAGAGGGGGAGGGCTGGTGGTGAAGGAGGGGGTGCTGGGGAAGAGAGGGGGAGGGCAGGTGGTGAAGGAGGGGGTGCTGGGGAAGAGAGGGGGAGGGCTGGTGGTGAAGGAGGGGGTGCTGGGGAAGAGAGGGGGAGGGCTGGTGGTGAAGGAGGGGGTGCTGGGGAAGAGAGGGGGAGGGCTGGTGGTGAAGGAGGGGGTGCTGGGGGAGAGAGGGGGAGGGCAGGAGGTGGAGCTGGGGGAGAAGGAGAGGGGGAGGGCAGGCAGTGAAGGAGGGGGTGCTGGGGAAGAGAAGGGCAAGTGGTGGGGGTGCTAGGGGAGAGAGGAAGAGGGGCAGCTGTTGAAGGGGGGTCCTGGGGGGGGGCAGATGGTAAAGGAGCGGGTCCTGGGGGAGTGAGGGGGAGGGCAGGTGCTGGAGTAGGGGGTACTGGGGGAGAGAGAGGGGGCAGGCGGTGAGGGAGGGAGCGCTGGGGGAGAGGAAGGGATGAGGGCTGCACTGACCTGGAGGGATAAGGCTGAGCAATGGTAAGAGGCTAACTATGGTTTATGTTAGCACTTCATGGGGTGAATGGAAAGATGTGGTCTCTGTCTGGGAAGCTTAAGGGGAGGGCAGGGACACATTTTTTTATTTGCAGCTGGGGAGGGATTGAGGTGAGGGTCACTGCAATGTGGGCATGCTGATAATCTGATTTTAAGGTTGGCCAGTTTTTATTTAATAGTAAATTTCTTATCAGTTTGAAACTTCACAATCTGTATGAATTGGTAACATCTCCTGGGTTCTTGTTGGGGGGGTCAAGAGAGCAGCAACCTGTGCTTTGTAACCATGATTACATGGAAGAGGCATGATGGGGATGGTTTTCTAAATTAAGCATTAAATATGGAATATACAGAGTTCTTAGAACCTTGAATTGTGGAGGCTTGGAGGGGCAGAGATGTGAAGGGTGGGAGGATACAACTTTAGATCTTAATTTAAAGAAAATAGATAATTTGAATTCCTTGTAGGGATGTTAAAATGGCTATTTGTTTAACCATTTTAATTCTGGGCTTGCTGCCTGGCCTGTTACCTGGCCCCTGCCGCGGTCTCAGGGTCCCATTTCTGGTCCCACCACGGCTACTGTGTTCACTCCCAGCAGCTCCTCCACAGCAGGGTTTGTCCCAGTCTGGCATGGCTGGCTGCTGCTGGAGGTCACTGGCTGGGGCTCGTTAACCAGTTAATAGTTAAGCATATAGGTAAGCCTCCTGCTTACCTGTATGCTTAACAGTTAATTGTTTTAACATCCCTAATGTAGTCCATCTCTCCAACTCCTATTGCCCCAATGCCAAGTGATATCAAGATTAAATATGGTGCCACCTTTCTATTTTGATTGTTTCTTCATGTCATTGAACAAGAATCTTTTCTATTATCCATACTAGAAGATTTACTGGTATTGCTCGGGTCCTTACTACTATTAACTTTTGTTTTTCTTCATTTAAATAATTGTTCTGGGGTGGGGCTGGGAATGAGGGGTTCAGTATGCAGGCTGTCCTGGGGACAGTTGAGGAGAAGTGTCTGTTCATGACCGCTTCAGTTGCAGTGGGCACAGTTGGGGGAGAAGTATATGTTGCCTGGCTGCTGAACAGACACACAAACAGACAAACTCTCTGAGATATATGGTAGATAGCTTTCCCTTCCTCCACCCCGCCCTGTGATGGCCCAAAGGGGTTATAGATGTCCTGGACACCATCTTTGGCCTCTTTCTTTCCCCTGTGGTAATTCTGCAGTATAACTGTCCTTCCTGCCAAATCTTCCCTTTCTGTTTTATGAGAAACAATAGATTTCCAGGCATATCCCATTGCCCCGGCAAACCCTTACTTTGCTTTAAGTTACTATAAGAGAAATCTGCATACTAATTTTGATGATCCTAGCATTTACCATTTAGGAGTAGTTCTTGAACAAATGGGGTTCTGCGAAGTGAAAATAAGGGTTCAGCGAGAAAATTCCATTACAATAACATTTTATGATTAAAAAATAATATTTAAGCATTTATGAATTTTATTGAAAACAATTTTCATTTGTGTTTGCCACGATAAGTGTCCCTGTGTAATGAATGCCATCTTAACCAGACAGTGGGGACGATGATGTCACTACTCAGTGCTGTGTGTGCAATCAGTGGCGCGATTGCCTGTTATATTACACCGTAAATCCCCGTACTCACTCTCAGGGAGCGTAGATCACGCGGGTGACTGAATACGAATATACTAGCGCTACATCGGACAAAGTCGAAGCTTCAGCTGTCAAACCAGTTGCTGTTATTAGGGGTTCTGCAAAATTCTTTTGAATTTAAAAGGGTTCCATGGCCAAATAAAATTGGGAAACACTGGTCTAAGATATTTTAGAAGACGATAAGCACCAACATACATACTGTAGTTTGAATACTGTTGTTTTTCATAATATTGTCAGTAATAATATCTAAATAATGCAAAAGGTTTTCCTAGATTTTTTTTTCCTTTTTAATTTTCATCTATCCATGACTCTGATCTTGCAACTATCTATGCATGGTCATAAGGGTCTGTATCCAAGGGTGCAGGTGCAAGCCAGTGACCTAGTCCTACACTGGGATCGCCAGTGCCTGGACAAAGCAGGATGGTGATCTGGTTTGGGGATCACTTTATGGCATGTGGGGAAAGCACTGTAAAGCTGTCTGGCTTCTGGAATTTTCCCAAAAGTTAGAGGTGTTCTGAGATGGAATACATTTTGTTAAATTTTTACTCTATTAATGGCATTTCAATAATGTTGGAAATAGGAAGTATGTTTTTGGATACTTCTTGTAATAGTTAGTGTTCTGCTTCTTAATTTTCACTTTTTATCTCTTTGTCCAGTATATATGATCTTGCCTTTAAACCTGATGGAACTCAGCTGATAATTGCAGCAGGAAACAGATTGCTGGTAGGAGATTTGTTTACTCCTCTGCATGCTATGCCATCTGAATCTAACAACAATAATAATATATATTATTAAAAGACCCCAGAATATAGCTATGTAGGAATCAGATATATAATATAGCAATATTTTGGGGTCTCTTTAAAATTTCTTACTGATCTCTTTAATGGGTGCTCTTTCCTGTTAACTTTTTTGGTTTAAAAAGTTTTGGTAGAAAGAACAAGTGGTGATTTTTTTAAATAGGGAGGGAATGGGATATTTTGAAACAGTCCAGCCAATTGGGCTGTTTGAAAACATAAGAACATAAGAATGGCCGTACTGGGTCAGACCAAAGGTCTGTCTAGTTGAGTAGCCTGTCTGCCAACAGTGGCTAGCACCAAGTGCCCCAGAGGGGGTGGACCAAAGACAATGATCAAGCGATTTGTCTCCCGCCATCCCTCTCCAGCCTCTGACAAACAGAGGCCAGGGATACCATTCCTACCCCCTGGCTAATAGACTTTTATGGACCTAACCTCCATGAAATTATCTAGCTTCTCTTTAAACTCTGTTATAGTTCTAGCCTTCACAGCCTCCTCTGGCAAGGAGTTCCACAGGTTGACTATGCGCTGTGTGAAGAAGAACTTTCGCTTATTAGTTTTAACCCTGCTACCCATTAATTTCATTTGGTGTCCTCTAGTCCTTATATTATGGGAACTAATGAATAACTTTTCTTTATTCACCCTCTCCACACCACTCACGATTTTATATACCTCTATCATCTCGCCCCTCAGTCTCCTCTTTTCTAAACTGAAAAGTCCCAGTCGCTTTAGCCTCTCCTCATATTGGACCTGTTCCAAACCCTTGATCATTTTAGTTGCCCTTTTCTGAACCCTTTCCAAGGCCAAAATATCTTTTTTGAGGTGAGGAGACCACATCTGTACACAGTATTCAAGATGTGGGCGTACCATAGTTTTATACAGTGCCAGTAAGATATTCTGTGTCTTATTTTCTATCCCTTAATTCCTAACATTCTGTTTGCCTTTTTGACCGCCGCAGCACACTGTGTGGACGTTTTCAGAGAACTATCCACAGTAACTCCAAGATCTCTTTCCTGATTTGTCATAGCCAAATTAGCCCCCATCATACTGTATGTATAGTTGGGGTTATTTTTCTCAACTTGCATTACTTTACACTTATCCACATTAAACTTCATTTGCCATTTTGTTGCCCAGTCACTCAGTTTTGTGAGATCTTTTTGAAGTTCTTCACAGTCTGCTTCTGTCTTGACTATCTTGAACAGTTTAGTATCATCTGCAAACTTTACTACCTCACTGCTTGCCCCTTTCTCTAGATCATTTATGAATAAGTTGATTAGGATTGGTCCTAGGACTGACCCTGGGGGGACACCACTAGTTACCCCTCTCCATTCTGAAAATTTACCATTTATTGCTACCCTTTGTTTCCTGTCTTTTAACCAGTTCTCAATCCATGAAAGGACCTTCCCTCTTGTCCCATGACAATGTAATTTACACAAGAACCTTTGGTGAGGGACTTTGTCAAAGGCTTTCTGAAAATCTAAGTATACTATATCTACTGGATCCCCCTTGTCTGCATGCTTGCTAACCCCTTCAAAGAACTAATAGACTAATAAGACATGATTTCCCTTTACAGAAACCATGTTGACTTTTGCCCAACAAATTATGTTCTTCTACGTGCCCAACAATTTTATTCTTAACTATTGTTTCGGCTAATTTGCCCGGTACCGACGTTAGACTTACCGGTCTGTAATTGCCAGGATCACCTCTCGAGCCCTTTTTAAATATTGGTGTCACGTTAGCTATCTTCCAGTCAGTAGGTACGGAAGCCGATTTAAGGGATAGATTACAAACCACAGTTAACAGTTCTACAGTTTCCCATTTGAGTTCTTTTGGAACCCTTGGGTGAATGCCATCCGGTCCTGGTGATTTGTTAACGTTAAGTTTTTCTATTTGTTCCAAAACCTCCTCTAATGACACTTCAATCCAGGACAGTTCCTCAGATTCATCTCCCACAAAGGAATCTCCCCAACATCCTCAGCCGTGAAGACTGATGCAAAGAAATCATTTAGGTTCTCCGCAATGGCTTTATCGTCCTTGATTGCTCCTTTTGTATCTCGATTGTCTAGGGGACCCACTAGTTTTTTAGCAGGCTTCCTGCTTCTAATGTACTTAAAAAACATTTTGCTATTGCTTTTTGAGTTTTTGGCTAGCTGTTCCTCAAAATCTTTTTTTGCTTTTCTTATTACATTTTTACACTTGATTTGACAGTGTTTATGTTCCTTTCTATTTATCGCACTAGGATTGGACTTCCATTTCTTGAAAGATGCCTTTTTGTCCCTCACTGCTTCTTTTACATGGTGGTTAAGCCACGGTGACTCTTCTTTAGGTCTCTTACTATGTTTTTTATTTGGGGTATACATTTAAGTTGGGCCTCTATTATGGTGTCTTTAAAAAGTTTCCATGCAGCTTGCAGGGATTTGGCTCTTGTCACTGTGCCTTTTAATTTCTGTTTCACTAACCACCTCATTTTTGTGTAATTTCCCTTTTTGAAATTAAATGCCAGAGTGCTGGACTGCTGAGATGTTCTTCCCACCACAGGAATGTTAAATGTTCTTATATTATGGCCACTATTCCCAAGCGGTCCTGTAATAGGTATCTCCTGGACCTGATCCTGCGCTCCACTCAGGACTAAATCGAGAACTTGTGGGGTTCCTGTACCAGCTGCTCCAAGAAGCAGTCATTTAAGCTATTGAGAAATTTTATTTCTGCATCTCTTTCTGAGGTGACATCATATGAGTTGTGACTTTTGTATAAATGAAGTGACTTTTGTATAAATGATTTAGTAACCTTTGTTCTTCTAACATGTAGTGCCTGTGTTTCAATGCACAAAAAGAGGCAAGTGTGTTCTAGTATTTTTAAAGGGTGCCATCAATTTACTATAATAATTTTAAAAAACAAGTTAAAAGTAGTTTCAGGTATTATATCTGTTTCAAAATCTCCCTGCCAAATTTTGTCATAATTTTCCTTAAAAAAAAAAAAAAGTAAAAATTGTCCCCTTTTGTTATATGGAAGACTCACTCACACAGGAGAAACTAACTAACAATCCATGAAAAATAGTGGCATTGACTATATACAAAATATTGTCAAGTAAGTAAAGTATACAAAAAAATATTTTGTCTCAAATCTTGCTTAGTTTCACTTATTCCCATGGAACTCATTGAAGGATTAGGGGGTCTTACACTAACCTTTATTCATGCAGGTATATGACACGTCTGATGGAACCTTAATTCAACCCTTGAAAGGACACAAGGACACGGTGTACTGTGTGGCCTATGCTAAAGATGGTAGGTGACATCTTTGGGTTTCTTGGCTTCCTTATTTGTGCTAGTTTGCTGGAAGCATGGTAATTGGCCTCATTCCTTTCTTGTTGTAAATTGAAAAATAGAACTGTTGTGGCTTTTTTAATAATGCTTTGCATTTATACCGTGCCTTTCATCTCAGGATCTCAAAGCATTTTACTGATATTAGCTGCAAAAGAAAGTACTGTCCTGGATATTACAAACACAGGCATGAATCCTGTAGTTGATGCTATGAATAGAGACCCATGTACACACATGCACCCCATGAACTTTAATAGGGCTTAGCATGAAAGCAGATGTTTACCTGTACAGCATCCTAATGAAGTCAGTGGTACTTCATGTGGGCGCAGAAGTGCAACCATATGGAGTCAGCAGCAGGACTAGATCTTGATCCTATAGAGCTCAGATACCTGTAAAGAATTTCGGGTGTTTTCTGTTTCATTAAGACTAGTGTTTTTGGAGTAAACATGACAATTACATGTGTGGGTGTTTTATTTTAAAATATTATTAATCACTAGGCAAGCGTTTTGCATCTGGCTCTGCTGATAAAAGTGTAATAATTTGGACTTCAAAGTTAGAAGGAATTCTGAAATACACGTAAGTGAAACATTTCCCTTTACTGCTTCTTTTAAATACATACGTTGGTTATGGATTTCTGCTGTTAATATAAGTGATGCTAGGAGAGCTGAAGGAATGTGAATTAGGGTTAGAGAAGAAACTAATAGAGGAGAAATGAGGGAGGAGAGCAGTTAAGATACTGAAAGACTGTTGGGGATGTAAAAGGTTAACCAGTTACCTGGTAAACATTAGCCTTACTAGCATGCTTACCCAGTAACTGGTTAACCAAAGGGTGGAACCTTGGCTGGCAGGAGCAGCCCCCCCCACTCCCGCACCTATCTGGACCCTGGTTAACTGATTAAATGATTTAAATTATATCGTTTAACTGGTTAACTTTTTAAAGGGATATTTCCATCCCTAAAGACTATTTGAAAGGGCTAGGAAAACAGTTAAAAGAATGAGGGAACAGTGCGAGGGTTAGATAAAGCATTGGTGTTACTCTAGTGAAGACATTGCAGGGCTGAAGGAGCACTAGAGAATCTCTCTTTTGTGTGTTAGGCAGTTGCATGAGTTCAAGAAGAGTAGAGAAGAGTCATAAAGGGAGCTATATTCTGCCTTTGTCTCAACAGGAGTTATTTGTGTAGTGTATGTCCAAGACATAGCACCTGTCTTGTAAAATAAGCCAAATTTAAAATAGTTCTACTTTGAAGCCCAATCCAAAGGTTGCTGTTGGTACTTGCCACTACTAAGCAGTTCCATCTTTGTCCTGCATTGTATGCATATGAAATTCTCTTCATGTTTTTTGTTGGATGAATGAAATACAATTCCACGAAGTTATTAAGAAATATAGATTGCTAGCACCTTACATATTCAAATCCAAATTCTAATTTTGAGTAAGTTTGCACAATTCTTGTTGAAATCAGTGAGAGAGGTGTACATACATATGGTAGAAAAATGTGTCTCATAACATACATTTTTCACAGTGCTTCTCAAACCAGTATTCACCTACGCCATCATACAAATACAGCCAGTTCTTGACGAAATCTAATGAAACTTCCATTTAGAGACTGCATAATTTTTAAAAAGTTAATTTTTAACATAATTTAAGTATGTGTTAATTTGACTTAGTATAGCTTGATCTGGTTTCATGCAGTATTTGTCTAAACTTGGCTTTAAGATCTTTTGTTATAAAATATAGAAAATACAGCATTTAAAACAAAAGATTTGTTTGAAAAGTGATGATTACTTTGTTCTAGGCATAATGATTCTATACAGTGTGTTTCATACAATCCTGTTACTCACCAACTGGCATCCTGCTCCTCCAGTGATTTTGGTACGTCTTCTTCCTCTTTTATGTTTTTCATTGAGCCAGTAAACATTATTAAATATTATTAAGCTTAATAATGTTTGGGTACATTTTTTTTTCTTTTCAATGATGTGTAAATGGAGAAATAATGTTACTCATCTGCTATGGAGCATACAGATAAAAATTGAGAAAATTTCTTGTTTAGCATAATTTAATATTTTACTTTAAGGCACGGGAATACGTAACTTTTCAAACTGAGAATAATTTTTAGTTTGCTATTTTACAGTGATAAGATATGATTTTTTTCAATGGTACTATTTTTTGTTCCACATTAAGAAATATTTCATTATAATTCTTTTTAGATGTTTACTCCCTAGTGCCCCATCTGTCTCATCTGTCGTATATGAATTACACATAATCTGTTCAAAAGATGCATTGACTCTTCTCAACCCTGAGTGAAATTCTGGCCCCCTTTATTTCAATCACTATTTTTTTTTCTAATCTAAATGCTGATTATAATGATGAAGAACTTGGTTTCTTGTTTTTGTTGTGGTTTTTAAGGCTTGTGGTCTCCTGAGCAGAAGTCAGTCTCCAAACATAAATCAAACAGTAAAATCACCTGCTGTAGGTAAGTTTTAAACACTAGATGTTCCATTCAGATTGTTTTTTCCTTTATGAATAAAAACATGACAATAAAGAGAAGAGTATATATACATAATGTATAAAGAAGCCATGATTAGGGACGTGAACTGGGAGTTTATAGAACAGAATACAACAGAACCAAAGGTTTCTATATCATACTATCCTCATCACTGTACTATCTGAACACCTTCCACAGCATTTGTCAAGTATTATTTTTTTTTGTCTTTCATCATATGCTTTCAGCATAGCTTTTTAAAAATTGTATTGTTTCTGACTTGCAATGATAAGCTGTGTGACCTTAATCAAGTCAGTAAACCTTTCCTTTCCTCTCTTTATCCATTGATACAGTAATAATCTCCTGAAGGTGCTGGTGAGACTTATTCATATTTATAAAAGTACTTTGTGATCCTCAGGCAAAAAAGTAGACTTTTTTTCTGATGTGTGACGTAACTACATAATAAAGCCAAGCCCTGATATTAGATGTTTATAAGTGAACTATATATAAATAATAATATAAAAACACTTAAATTCCAGTATTCTTTCTTCATCCTCAGAGAGACATTCTAATAAGCTATCATCCCCTGGTTCAGTGCCCTGTACTTTTAGTAGTTTCCTCTATGACGGGGTGGGCAATAATTTTTGATGGGGGCCCACTCCAAGATTTTGGTAAGTGGTAAAGAGCTCCACTTTTCTATGACGGGGTGCTGGGTCTGGGATGGAAGTTGGGTGCAGACAGAGCCCGGCCCAAGGTACGGGCCAACCGGCCTACCACCCGGGGCATCCCATTGTAGGGGGCGCTGCACGGGGCTGCCGGGCCGGGCGGGGGCAGCACTGCACATGCTCCGCACGCCTGGGGCGGGGCCACACATGCCCTGCGCACCCGGGGCGGGGCCGCGCATGTGCTGGTGCCCGGGGGTGGGGGGTGCCGTGTGCCCGGGGGCGGTGCCGCGCATGCGTCGCACTCCCGGGGGCGGCCCCGCACTCCCGGGGCACACGAATGGCTTGGGCTGGCCCTGGGTGCAGAAGGGAGCTTGGGGTAGGGGCTGGGGTGCAG
Organism: Pelochelys cantorii; assembly: GCA_032595735.1. Lineage (NCBI taxonomy): Eukaryota > Metazoa > Chordata > Testudines > Trionychidae > Pelochelys > Pelochelys cantorii. The sequence continues at coordinate 21,716,824 of CM064336.1, forward strand.
GAGAGGCTGTGGGGTCTGAAAGGGAGTTTAAATGAAGGAGGGGGTTGTGATAGAGGGCAGGGGTTTGGGGGTGCAGGGTCTGGGAACAGGTATGGGTGCAAGAGAGGATTCTGTCCTGGGTGAGAGGGGTAGGTGGCAGGGAGTTGGGACCTGGAGGTCTGGGAGGGAGTTGTGCAGAGGGTTTGGATGGTGACCTGGGGCTGGAGTGCCAAAAGTCAGTGTGTGGCTGGCAGTTGCTCACATAGGCAGCTCCTGGACAGCAGCCCTGAAGGACCCTGAGACAGTGTCCCTGCCTGCCACAGACCCTGGTTGCTCAAAATGGCTGGCTGTTTCCTGTGACTCTTTGCACCAGGTGCTGAGAGGAGAGGGAGACTTTGTGCGCTGCCCCTGCTCCCAGCAAAATCTCTCAGCTTCCATTAGGCAGGTTCTGTGAAGCCTCCTCCTCTCCCCAGTGCTTGGAGCAGAGAGCCTCTTAAAGCATTGTGGGGCTGCTCTGAGGTGGCTGGCTGCTTTATGCCTGGGGGCCCCAGCAGGGTGGCTCAGGAGCCCCAGCAGGTCGGCTTGGTGGGCTGGATCTGGCCTGTGGGCTGTATCTTTCCCATCCCTGTTCTATGACATGCTTCTTTTTCTTTTTGTTTTGTTAGCTGGACAAATGATGGGCAATACCTTGCTTTGGGGATGTTCAATGGCATTGTCAGCATAAGGAATAAAAATGGTGAAGAGAAAGTCAAAATAGAACGTCCAGGTGGCTCTTTATCTCCAGTATGGTCAATTTGCTGGAATCCATCAAGGTAAACCTCTTACATCCATCCCTTTCGAGCTGAAAAGATAGTCCTTGCTTTATTGATTCCTGACATCACAGCATGGCTAGTCCATTATCCTTTTTCCTTTGAGTGGGTTTCTTCTGTGTTCTATTCAGATCCCAGAGACTTCTCACTGGTGACCAGTTTTTCACATCGGTAAAAATCTGGAATTACTCCACAGAAGAAATGGAGTTACTTTGGATTTAGATTGGTTGAAGATTAGATCCATTTTTTTCTCCCAATCCTACTCTTCCTTCACTTTGCCTTTGTTATAGGACTCCCTCAATGACATCAAAATCTCCACATATGTTGTTTTTGCTTGAAGAAAGCTCTGCCACATCCGTTGCAGCTTATATTCCTCTGTGACAGACCCTAGAAGGCTTTCGCAAACTTCGTTGGTGCAGATTTTTCTGTCTTTTGCCCTTTGGTTGTCTTACTGCTATATGCATTCCAAAATGGAGGCGTTTTAACTAAAAGATGGATAGCTGTCAACTTGTGGTTTAAGATCAAGTGCTCCTTCTCCCTGAGATTTATATCTGTGACAAACTAAGATTCTTGTGGGGGCAAGCTACACCTATTTCTAGACATTGGCTGCCTTCTACCAGCCTGCCTGTTTTTTTAATTATAGAGTTGCACTATTTTGAAAATGCTAATTGTGATGCTGGCTGCATTTCTTTGGTGGCTATATACAGCAATTATACTTTATTGTCTCTTTCTATAAGTTGAAAAATGGTGCAAAAATCAACTTGGACATCAGGAAAGATGGTGGGTTTTTTTGTTTGTGTATTTTTTATGCAGTGAAATTTATCTTAGAGTAATTTTGAAATGAGAGTTTCACTGTAGTTAAAGGGAATGTGAACAAGCAATTAATATTACAGTAGGTGGGAGAATTTCTGGAATCATAGAGCAATTGAGGAAGAGGAGGAATCAGTCCACCACTGTTTAGAGGAAATACCAGCTTTGAAGTCCAGCACATGCAGTAGTCAGGGTAGTGAGACAGAGGAAGAAGAACATGAGGAAGACGAGAGCCCTAGGGACACGAGCTCGTGAGTGAAACTTCAAGGGAATAAAATTTACTGTTCTACAGACAATGTAGACATCTACATTTATGTCCCAATGTATATATGTAATTGTTTGTTCCTCCTCTTTGCTTTCTGTTAATGAACTTCAGTCCAGTCCTTACCTGAAAGAAACGCGTCGTGAAAAGAGAAGATATCTGTCTGTCTGTCTGTCCTTTAGGGCCCATAGCTTCTGTTGAGGCTACCAGTTGCAACAGTAGTAATACTGAGCAGGATCTTTGTGTAGAATGTAATAAATTGGTTTCTTTTATTTTCTAGTATCAGCCTTGTACAGCAATAGTCTTCAGATAGTTGAACACATTTTATAGATTATAAAAACTCAGTATGTGTAACTAACAAAACAAATAATCAAAACCCATTGGCTAAATTTATTGATGGTGTGCATGTGTGTGGGTTTCTGTTGACTAGGTGGAGTTGCATCTTTTTTGTGTGTGTCCAAGCAGTAAATTTTAATCCATAATAAAAAAAATTACTTCTAGCCCTTCACTGCTCCTTGCCAACCTAAATGCCATCTTTCCTCTCCCCCAGGCAAACAGCTGGGAGGAGTGATGGTCTTTGTGGTGTGTCCTAAGGTGAACAGATTCTCAGACTAACAGCAGTAATAATATAATACTTTACAAAGGAAGTCTGTATCCCCATTATATAGATTGTGAAACTGAGGCACAGAGAAGTGACTTGCCAAAGGTCACCCATCAGGCTGGTTGCTGAAATGGAAATAGAAGCCACATTTGCTGAGTCTGAGTCCAGGGTTCCATCCATTAGAGTACAGTAGAAAATTCCAGAGTTTGAGGCCCTTCTCAGTGAGTGTTCTGCTACCAGTTTCCAAGGACCAAATTAATTCTTGATTGTTTGCATGTAAATCAGATGTATCTCCACTCAGGCCCAGATTTACACCACAGTAGCATCAGAATATGTCACAGATGTTTAAGTTGAGGAACTCTTAGCTAATTGGCCTTGGCTAATCATAACTGCAGTGGAAGTACATGAAATGATACATTAAGTTTTCAGGAAACAATCCATGACATAATGATATATGGTGAGGAAATGGTGGATCTCTTCCCCTCTCCCCCAGATCCTGTCCCAGCTGTCTCTTTTTTGGCTGCAAAAGCTCATTAGTATTCTAGTCAGAATAGATGCTTTTTCACTCAATTTTTGTGGTTTTTTTTAAATCATTATTTGCTAAATGTAGTCTGACATCCTACTTATTTTTTGTTTGTAACTTTTGAGTTTTATGCATAAATCATTGCAGCACACCACATGTCTTAATTGTCTGTTTCTTCTACATGTTAGAGATGAACATAATGACATCTTAGCTGTAGCAGACTGGGGTCAAAGGCTTTCCTTTTTTCAGCTCAGTGGCAAACAGGTAAGTTGAAGTTAGTTCAGTGCTTTGGAAGATGCATTTACCCTCAGGAGTAGCTGAATGTTTTTGATCATATACAAGTCACATTGAATATATATAGAATAAAGCTGTTTATTAGAGTATTTACTCTAAGCTTCATGTTTGTCTGATTTTGATCATCCTCTTTTCTAGCTCTAGTGTCTCCCAACCCAATAGAGCCAATTTCTGGCACTTCTTGTAACTTTGTAGACTTTTGTGACATTTTATTGGCCCAGCTCCTGATCTGCAACTGTCCAGTTTCTGGCACAGTTCAAAAGAGGGGGACTCATTGGTATTGTTTAAATCACCCTGATTCTAAGATGACATTTACTGGGCTAGGCTGGTTCTCAGATGCAACTTGAGTCTCAGTTTGCTGTTGCCGAGCACTGGAAAGTATTTTTGCCACTAATTAAAGGGATGGTGGTATCATAGGGTGGCCAACTGTCTAACTGCCCATACCCAAGCACCCTTCCTTCATACTCTACCTTGCTCCTTCTGTGAGGCCCCACCCCACACTCACTCGATCCCCTCTCCCTTTGTTGCTCACTCTCCCCCTCCCCCCATTCACTTTCACTGCGTAGGGGCATTGGGTTGGTATGTAGGAAGGGATGTGAGCTCTGTGTTGGGGGTGGGGCTGATGTGTTCAGAATCTGGGAGGGGACTCTGGGCTGAGCCTGGGGCAAGGAGGTTGTGGTGTAGGAGGAGGTGTGAGCTCTGGGAGGGAGTTTGGGTGCAGGAGGTGGTAAGGGGTATGGGCTCCGGTCAGATGGCACTTACCTCAGGAGGGCTCCTGGAAGCAACTAGTATGTCTGGCTCCTAGGCACAGGGGCAGCCAGAAAGCTCTGTATGCTGCCCCTGCCTGCAGCACCACGCCCATAGCTCCTATTGACTGTGGTTCCTGGCCAATGGGAACTGTTGAGTTGGTACTTGGGGAAGGGGCCTAGGAGCCAGATACACATGCAGGTTGTTTTTGAGAGCCACACAGAGCCAATGTAAGTACAGAGCTTGCCTAAGCCCTACTGTGCCACCGACCAGACTTTTAGCATTTTATTACAATCTCTCTGGTTGGTTTCAGTAACCACCAGAAGATAGTTTTCTATTCTGGGAGACTCCCTGCCAATGCTGTAGGGTTGGCAACTGTATGGTGGTATAAGAGCTTGCATGATAATACTTTGCCACCTGAGAATCCCTGTACACTGGTGATACCCTCTTTCTTGTTTCCAGCAACTTTTCATGTCTTAGAAAACATGAAATTATACTTTTCTTTGATCTCTTTTGTTTTGTCTTGTAGATTGGGAAGGATAGGGTGCTGAATTTTGACCCCTGCTGTGTTAGCTATTTTTCCAAAGGAGAATATATATTAATGGGAGGCTCAGATAAGCAAGTCTCTCTCTACACAAAGGATGGCGTACGTCTTGGTACCATAGGGGATCAGAGCAGTTGGGTGTGGACATGTAAAGTTAAACCAGACTCCAATTATGTGGTAAGAAGTGACATTTTTATTGCTTTTCTCTTGTGGCAGCTGTAGCTATGTGTAGTAGGGACACAGATTTCAAGCTTGGGTACCTACAGTTAAGTGCCCAAATCCTTACTGAGGCAGTTAAATAAAAGTGGTGTAATTTTAGGTGTTGCCGAGTAAGCACATTCAACTCCAATTGAAGTTAAAAATAGTCATGGAGGAATGTATCCTGGGCTACAAGAAGGTGATAAATGGGGATAAAACTTATTGGCCTACACAAGTAGCAGAGAAATAGCCGTGTTAGTCTGATCTTGGTAAAACAAAAAAACCCCGTCGTGTAGCACTTTAAAGACTAACAAGATGGTTTATTAGGTGATGAGCTTTCATGGGGCAGACCCACTTTGCCCCATGAAAGCCCATCACCTATTAAACCATCTTGTTAGTCTTTAAAGTGCTACACAACGGGGTTTTTTTGGTGGTGTTTGGCCTACATAAGACATTTACTACATTTTATTTTAAAAATGGTCATTGGTTTATTTAAAAATGTTGATGATAGAGATGCAGTAGGATGACTGCAGAGGTTTGTGCATTAGAATGACTGGAAGTAGATGTAGGCTGTCTCTATTTTGGAATATCTATTGATGAGCCTTGTGGAGAATGTGTGTATTAATACTTGGGGGCAGTATATCCTTAATCTGTCAGTGGTAGAAATCACTAGGCCTGTTGAAATCACTAGGCCAAGAGTGGTGATAAAAAGAGTAACAGTGATCCATGATTATATAGTATTCTGGGCCATTAAAGTCAATGGGAGTTTTGCCGTTTAATACAATGTGAGCAGGATCAGGACTAAGGTTGATATGCTGTTTTGGTAAATGTAACATATGGTGTTTAGTAATCATTTAAATTTCATGCATTTTTATGGGGTTTTCTTAGTAGTTGCTTATAGGTTTGCATTAGTTGATACATATAGGTGATTATGTGAGGCTTTTTATATCTTTCTCCTTATGTTCAGGCAATAGGATGCCAGGATGGAACAATTTCCTTTTATCAGCTGATTTTCAGTACAGTCCACGGACTCTATAAAGATCGTTATGCTTACAGGGACAGCATGACTGATGTTATTGTCCAGCACCTAATTACTGAGCAAAAAGGTAGTTTCATACATACTTTTAAGCCTTAGCTTCACTTTCCTTATTATTTTTATTAATAGTTGTTAGCATGTTCAAATGTGTGGTTTCTTTCCTGTGGAGTTTTCTTTGATAAACACTGATGGTATTATTGAAACACACAGCTCATGGGATGAAAATGCAAACTTGAAGTGGAGCAAATGTCTCTGGAGGATCATCGCCGAAGGACTTAATGAAGAAGTGGGGATTTGAGAGGTCATTAGGAGAGGAAAGAGCTATTAAGATAAAGTCTCTGTCTCTGCAGTTGTGAGATTCTGTATCGTCCATTATATTTGTCAAGGTTGCTCTTATTAATAGCATCAAAGACTTGTGCTGATATTTTCTAAGCACATTTAAAAAAAAAATTCTCACCCCATTTTATGACACGAAAGAGACATTGAAACATGCATCGTTGTACCTCCTTCACAAGAAATGACTATTAATAACTTGTGACCTCCTGCTAACCAGTAGCACGAATGCATACCTTATACTTCATGTGGAGCCAGACTCTGTTCTAGTAGGGTTGACTGATGTAGAAGTATTTTGTAAGGATTAAATTGTAATCAGGCTGGACATGGTATTAAATTGTTTCAGTTTGACCCTACACATTACTATACTTTCTTATGTTCTTTCTTTTCAGTTAGAATAAAATGCAGAGAACTTGTAAAGAAAATTGCAATCTACAAAAATAGATTAGCAATCCAGCTTCCAGAAAAAATCCTGATTTATGAATTATATTCAGATGATTCCTCAGACATGCATTACCGTGTGAAGGAAAAGATAGCAAAGAAATTTGAATGCAACTTATTAGTCGTATGTTCAGATCACATTATCTTATGCCAGGTATGTACTTGAAAAATTAAACATAACTTTGATAAGAAAAGGGTACATATGTTTGAAAGGGCTGGCAAAATAAGATGAGCATACTGAAAATACTGTAATGGATTAGGCAACTGAATATTTTTTCAGATGGCTGTATTTTTAGTAGTCTGTTTATAATGTGCTATGGGATCTTTTGGGATAATAGGTGGTAGAAAAAGGGGATTTGATATTTTCTACTTGCTATCATGAATCTTTAAAAAATATATTTTGTCTGCTAGAGTGATCTGACATGTATTTGGCAGTCTCTTGTATGTGCCTGTCGAGGCAGGCATATCTGGATAGATGTGAATACACTTGAAAGTGGCATGAATTCCTGTTTACCAGTATGTAGTATATTGTACATCACAGATTTTTTTTTTTTTTTTTTTTTTAAGGAGAAAAGACTACAATGCCTCTCATTTAGTGGTGTTAAAGAACGGGAGTGGCTGATGGAGTCTCTCATTCGTTACATTAAAGTAATTGGTGGCCCTTCTGGAAGAGAAGGCCTCTTAGTCGGTCTGAAAAATGGCCAGGTAATGCTTTGATTGATTTTTACCTTTTTTTTTTTTTTTTTTTTTTAAGTACAAAGCAAAATCTATTTTACTGTGTTGAAGAGAACAGAAATACATAAAGCTGACCCCAGAAGTAGAAAAGACTTATAACCTGAAGTCTATGGGCCCAAACTAAGTTCAATCCTGAATCAGAAGACTCATTAATTTATATTTTTTGTCTGTGGGCTCACGTTCTTCCATTTTAGCTGCTCGTTTGTAGGTTGCCCACAGAAGACAAAATTATTCCTCATTGCTTATGCTTCATAGATGGACCTCCAAAAAAGTGAATATACTGAAAAGGGTTCTCTACAGTTCACTGATAAATCTACAGTTGACTGCCCCAATAAGAAATGGACCTTTTGGAATTTGTTTTATAGCATATGATGAACAGGTGATTCACAGCATTCCAGTTTTTGGACGGGGGAGGAAGCTGGGATGGAGTGCTAGTTAGGTGATTTGTGGCGCTCCGAAAGTGTTGGAGGGTAGGGGAAGGAGTAGGAAGTGTGGGGCTCCAGTACGCCAGTGTGTGAGAGACACACTGTTCTTGGTTGCTCATCACTGCTATAGGAGATCATACAATTCAAGTGACAGCAGAGGCTAACTGTTTCTTTGTAGTTCTGGAGTTACATAGAGCTTACAGATTACAAAGAGAGTGGAGCAGTGAAAGTAAAGTATTTAGGTTGTTGCCATAAGTGGTCTTTGTAGCATTTATATACAATGATGCTAAGCATAAATAAATGCGTTAATGTAATTGTTCAATGAGTATAAATTGACTCTCCCTGATACAGCACCCTCAGGACTGGTCACCAGGGAATCTGCTGAATTAGGGGATGTCAGTGCTTGCCCCTCTGCTCCCGCCTTCCCCCGGGGCTGCTGGGTCACTGCCCCCCTGGGGGCTCCATTGCTTTGGCTCACGTGGAGCTCCACAGCTCCAGCCCTTGGGCCTAGTGCATGGAGGGGCTCTGGTCCTATGCTCTGTGGCTCCATTCTTCCCTAGTCCAGCCATGCTTCTGGCCCCAGCCCACAGTTTTTCCCCTGTGAGTGCCCCAGCCGCAGAGCTCCCATGAGGCTGCTGACGATGTTGGACCAGAGGTGTTGCCGTACGAGGGAATTCCAAATTAGAGAGTTCCAACGTGTAGATTGACACCAAATCTATGCTGTCTCGTATGTTTTGTTTATATTAGCTTGCAAGCTAGCACACTGTAAAGAAACAAGTGTATAAGCCTTCAAAAGCATTCTCAAACTGCTTTAGTTTTTACACATTTTTAAAATTCTTCATAGTATGTATTCACAGTCCTATTTTCAACATCAGAGTTAATATCCACTATTCTATTGCTAATTTTAGTAGCTGCAACTTTGACTGACTAACTTTGATTTCAAATATGTCCAGATTCTGAAGATATTTGTGGACAATCTTTTTGCAATTGTCCTGTTGAAGCAATCCACAGCTGTGCGCTGTCTCGATATGAGTGCATCCCGAAACAAGCTGGCAGTGGTAGATGAAAATGATACTTGCCTAGTATATGATATTCATACCAAAGAGCTGCTTTTCCAGGTAAGAAATCAAAATCTTTAAGTCCTAGGGACTCAGAATGTGGTTTTTGTTTCTTACATTCAGGTAACATCCATAATTATTATACAAATATAAATCAGCTGTGGAATTTTGTAGATACTAATATGTTATGCCCTATTTAGAGAGTGTTGTTTAAGGTAAGGAAGGAAGTAGGAGCTAGGAGATTTGTGTTCTTTACAAACCTCATTTATGCGCTTGCTGTGTCATCCTTAGCAAGTCACTTGGGGCCACGTAATATTTCTTTTGAATTATTGAAGTCAGTAGGAATTTTACTGTTGATTTCAGTGGGAGCACGTTTAGACTCTAAACTGCTTCTGTGCCTCACTTTCTCTCAATATAAAAGGGGATAATAATACTTCTCTGATATGGAGTGAAGCATAGTCCCTCTGAGAGACTTAATCCATTAATATTAGTAAGGTATTTTGAGGTACATCCTCTGATAGAAAGTGTGAAGTATTAAAATAGGACCCCTAGGATTCTTTTTATGCCAGAAAGTAAAACTAGAGATTAAATTATTCTGATAGCTAGGAACCAGTGTCTGTCTGTGGAAGGAATTTAATTTTAATGTGTAAGTAAAGGTAATGAGAAAGATACATAGGAAACATATTAGGCAAAATTATAGCAATTTAATAAGCATAAAGCAAGTGCTGTGAAAATGTGTCAATATTTTAAACTTTGAAGTACTTGTACTTTACTAAACGTAAAGAACTATTGTAAAAAATACTTTTATACAGGATATAACAATCAGTTGTCTTAGCTGAAGGACAGTGATTGCTTGGGGAAAAGATCTAATTTTATCTGTTGCACAGTAATTTTAATCACCCATATAATATGCTCATTAGGAACCGAATGCTAATAGCGTGGCTTGGAATACTCAGTGTGAGGATATGCTTTGCTTTTCCGGAGGGGGTTACCTCAACATCAAAGCTAGTAACTTTCCTGTCCATCAGCAAAAACTTCAAGGCTTTGTGGTGGGATACAATGGCTCCAAGATTTTCTGTCTTCATGTTTTTTCTATGTCAGCTGTTGAAGTTCCTCAGGTAATGTGTAATCTAATTAACCCATGTTTTGTGTTTTCTGAAGAATAAGGTTTAAAAACAAAAACATTCTGAAACTTGTCAATTCTGTATTACAAAAATCAACGTAATCGGAACTCGTAGTGTATTCAAATCTGTCAAATACTGTTCCTTTTGTTGATCTGTGCAGTTTAATATGAATGCAATAGTTCTAACTTTAAGTTTTTCCTTCTCTTTTGCTGAAGTGTACTCTTGCATTATCACAGTCGTTCCTCTCCCCATTTTATTTACTAGTGTTTACTTTAAAAGTAGTGAATTACAAGGACAGTGTGGTTTTGTTCAAACTTACTTTGTCTTCTGCTTCTGCATGTCTTCCCCCTCCATACATATTTTTCATGTTATTTTTCAAATGTCCATGTTACACCCAGGCCACATACCCTCTTATTAACTTACCTTCTGTTTGTTCTTTTGGATATGTTTAAGCAATATAAATAAGGGTTGAGCAATAATTTTTGCAGGGGGGCCACTCCAACAGTTAGGTAAGTAGTCAAGGGCCACGCTTTTCTATGATCAATGACCTGTCTTGTGGCACCTTAAAGACTAACAGATGTGTTAGAGCATGAGCTTTTGTGGGTAAAACCCATTTAATCAGATGAGTTGGAATGGAAATTACAGAATCCAGGGTCATTATAACAGCAAAAACAGTTACTTATCAATTGTCGGACCAGTGTTAATGAAGCTAATAAAGTCAGTCTGGATGTCTCTCATTCATAGCTTTTGATGTGGAAATGTGAATATCAAAGGCAAGGGAAATTGCCTTTGTGGTGCATTAACCAGTTAATATCTTTAAAAGTTGATAGTGTTGAACTTGTAAATGAATTCCAGTTCAGCTGTCTCCCTCTGTAATTGGGTGATAAAATTCCTTTGTATAAGAATGGCTGCTTTAAATCCATTATTGATTGTCCAGGGAAGTTAAAATGTTCCCCATAAACCCATACCCATGAAAGCTCTAATATATTTGTTAGTCTCTAAGGCTACGTCTGTACTGCACAATTATTTCGGAATAAGCTTTTCCGGAATAGTTATTCCGAAATAGCTTATTTCAAAATAGCACGTCTACATTGCAGGAAAGCCTCAAAATTAGTTCGAGGCAGGCTTCCCTAATGTATACGAGCTATCTCGATTTAGAGCCCCAGGAGGAATAACTTAGAATGGCTCTGGTGAGGGGCTATTTTGAAATAGCAGAAGTGGAGCATCTACACAGCCCATATTCCGAAATACCTATTTTGGAATAGGTGTTGTTCTTTGTAGAATGAGGCTTACAGAAGTCAGAATAAGCCATCCGTTATTTCAAAATTATTTCGAAATAACGGAATTGCTCTGTAGATGCTCGCATAGTTATTTCAGAATAACGGCTGTTATTCTGAAATAACTAACTTTTCTGTGTAGACACACCCTAAGGTACCACAGGACAGCTTGTTGTTAGGGATAGAGAATAAGACAGAGAATATCTTAATGCCTCTATATAAAACCATAGTAAGCCCACATCTTAAATACTATGTAAGAATGTGGTCGCCTGATCTCAAAAAAGATATACAGGTTGAAACTCTCTTAACCAGGATTCTCTGGTCCAGCAACATCCATGATCCAGCATGGATGTTGCTGGACCAGAGAGTCCCAGTGGAGGGCCGACAGTAAGGATCCCTGCAGGGCCGGCAGGGCAGTGGGCTGCCTGCAGGGAGCTGATGGCGGGGCCACCAAGCGTGTGGTAGCAGGGATGCCCAGCGGGGTTGGGAGACCTTGCGTGTGGCTGCCTAGTGGGGCTGGGAGCCCCAGTGCGTGCAGCTGCCCGGGGAGCCCCTGCATGTGATGTGCGGGGCTGCTCATGGAACCCCGTCATGGCTGCTCAGTAAGCCCTGGGATGTGTGGCTGTCCGGAATCGCAGCACACAGGGCGTGCGGGTGCCTGTAGCCCCAACGCTAGGCAGCCTAGCGGACCCACAGCAGCGATGCCTGGCCAACGGGTCAGCAGGGCAGAGGGACCATCAGGAGGTGGGGGAGCCAGCTGGGAGCCCAGTGGCCGGACCAGGGAGGCCAGTGGCCTGGGTCCAAAAATGACCTCCCCTGGTCTGGCAAAATCCCTCATCTGGGACCAGTCAGATCATGAGGGTGCCAGACCAGGAAGGTCCAACCTGCATTGGTATTGGAAAAGGTTCAGAAACGGGCAAAAAAAAAAAACGATTAGGGGTTTGGAATGGGTCCCATATGAAGAGAAATTAAAAAGACTTGGACTTTTCAGCTTAGAAAAGAGGAGACTAAGGTGGGGGGATCTGCTAGACAGCTATAAAATCATTACTGGTGTGGAAAAAGTGAATAAGGAAAATTTATTTACTTGTTCCCATAATATAAGAACTAGGGATCACCAAATGAAATGTATAGGTAGCAGGTTTAAAACAAACAAAAGGAAGTTTTCTTCATGCAGCGCACAGTCAACCTGTGGAACTCCGTGACAGAGGATATTATGAAGACCAGAACATTAACAGGGTTCAAAAAAGTACTAGGTAAATTCAGGGAGGTTAGGTCCATCAATGGCTATTGGCCAGGATGGGTAGGAATGGTGTCTCTAGCCTCTGTTTGTCAGAGGCTGGCAGTGAATGACAGGAGAGGGATCATGTGATGATTACCTGTTCTGTTCACTCCTTCTGGGGCATGTGGCATTGGCCACTGTCGGCAGACAGGATACTGGGCGAGATGGACCCAGTATAGCCGTTCTTATGTTCTTTTAAAGTTACAGACTAGAATGGCTATCCCATGAGACTTTTCTGTGATATTAATGGAGGGGGTGCAGGGTCTGGGATGGAGGTTGGGTGCAGAAAGGTGCTCGTGACAGGAGATTGTGGGTGCAGGAGGAGGTATGGGGTCTGTGAGGGAGTTGGGTGAAGGAGGGAGTTGTGACCTGGTCCAGAGATTGGGATTCAGGAGGGGAGTGCAGGGCTGGGAGGTGGTTTGGGTGCAGGAGAGGATTATGGTGTGGGACAGGGGTATAGGAGGGGATGCAGAGCCTGGAAAGGAGTTATGAGCAGGGGTGAGGGGGTGCAGAGGGTTTGGGTAGTGAACTGGTGCATGAGTTGGAGTATAGGAGGGTATGGGGGGGTCAGGTGCAGGCTTTAGCTGGTAGGCGCTTACCCTAGGCAGCTCCTGGCCAGCAGCCTAGCAGGACTCGCAGGTAGACTCCCTGCCTGCCGTGCTCCCATACGCCGCTAAAGTGGCTGGCTACTGGAGCCAGCATGTGTGTGTCTGTGTGGTACACATCATGGGGGCAGGGAAGCTCTGCAAGCTGCCTGCATCCACTAGTGTGGCCCATGGAAACTGGCCAAAGGGAGTTGTAAGGATTGTGCTGGGGTGGGGGCAGCGTGTGATCATGCAGAGGTTGTGCCCAGCAGCCAGCCACTTTGTCATAGATGTATCCAGTTGGTAATATATTTATACATTCTACGTCAATCAATAGTGAGTCTTCCTGCATTATGGGAAAAGTCCCAAACAATAGAAGCGTTAATATATTCAGTGGACTATAACTGATTTGCCCTTGGACACTAGAAGTTTTTTTTCTACTTGACAATGGCTTAAAAATGAACACCAAAACCATACTAAACAAACAAAAGGGGGGGCAGGGGAATCAGTGCAGGCACTGGACATGATTCTGCACTTCTTACATGCCCAGAACTACTGTTGGCATTGTTTGGAGTTGTGGATAAGTAAGGAATGCACTACATGGATGCTTGTACTGAATTATAGGATCTCAGATCCTAGCAAGCAGTGCTCTCAGGACAAAAGGGTTTGGAGTTCAGTTATCCTCTTCCCTACTGTTCTGGATTGTACTTAGTTGGAGAGGGATGACTAAATTCACAGAGTAAATTACTGTATTATTTTTATAACTATTGTTCTATCTTGAACACTTTCTTATTTATAATACAGAAAAATAGATTGGGTACTAGTGGGTTTGTAACTGTTGGGGTTGGAAAATGAGCAGATTTATTCACTAAATACGTTCACTAATATATCTTAATATTTTGCTTTTGACAAATATTTCTCTACGGAAATCCTCAGTCTGCACCTATGTATCAATATCTGGAACGGAAAATGTTCAAAGAAGCCTATCAGATTGCTTGTTTAGGAGTAACTGACACTGACTGGAAAGAGCTGGCTATGGAGGCCTTAGAAGGTCTAGAGTTTGAAACTGCTAAAAAGGTAAAATACTTATTTTGTAGCGCAGCAGGAATTTTGAAATCTTGTATTTACGTGTTTGGAGTGAAAAGTGTTGTATATACAATGTCTACTCTTTCATAATTAGGAGCTATGGTTCATGTATCTGACATACTCCATATTTGAAAATTAGAGAAGAATCAACTCAACAGCTTATGCACATTATGAAAGGCAAACTATGATGCTTCATTTTTGTTCCTGACAAAAACTTGCAGAATAGCTAATATCTACACTAAAGAGAAGTTGGTTTTATATTTTTGATTTATTTCATACATAAAAACTTTAAAGAAATTCCATTTCAATTCTGGAAATAGTTAAATGAGTTTAATAAAAGTTTAATAAATCAGGCTACAGTATTTCAACAAAAAAATGAATCAGGATTTAGTATTGTATAAGTGTACTTTTTCTTTGGGAGATGTCTCTGTGGGTGCTCCACATTAGGTCGGTGTGCTTCTGCTGAGCCCTAAATCGGAGATTTCAGAGTGGTGTTCCTGGGGCCATGCGTGCACATGCCTGCTGCTGCAGGCTCTTAGATAGTAGGCATTGTGCATGCGTGAGCCCCCCCATCCCACTCTTCAATTCTTTCTCTACTGCCTCCAGCTACAGACGGACTCAGCAGTGCTCCATAGCTGCTTTGTGTCTACATGATTATCTCCATTTAAAAAACAAGATTTTTCTCTCCAGTTATTGATATTGTAGTTAGTTACTTAGTTGTTAAAAAAAAAAAAAGCTAGATTAGTATAAGTGTTTTTTTTTTTCCTCCCAGTTAACCCCTTCCTGCAGTTACTGACTGCTTTCACAGTCATGCCTGGCTCCCCGGGATTTAAACACTGCATGTCACGTAAAGAGCCTATCCTCATATTGGACGGCCATTCACAATGCGTCCGCTGCCTGGGAGAGAAAAATATCTCCCAAAAATGTCTTCATTGTGCAGAGCTGAAATCGCGGGCACGGAAAGACAGACCTCCACCTCAAGCTATTTTTACTTGAAAATTCTCTCAGACGAGCTTCAAACCCGGGCCAACAGCCCAAGGAACACAAACAGCGGGAAACCAAAAAGCGAGCCTCTTTATTACCTCAGAGGGCTATGGCACCAAAACGGCCATCTCCCTCACAGCCGGTGCCGAGAGCAGTGGCAGCACTGCGCCTCAGCGCATACGACACTTTGGGCGTCTCTGGAGCCGCTGCCACAGATAACGAAGAGGCATGTGCTAAATCACTCTCTGAGGCATCAGGCTTCAAGTTGCCTGCCTCGTTAGCTGCAGCACCATTCGGCATTGATACAATCTTGCTGGCGCAGTATAAGAGCGCGGCGCCAACCATATCAACAGGCACCTTTGTCTCCACCACAGAGATGCCTCATGCGACGCTAGTTTCCTCAGCACCAAGGCATGATTCAGTGACTCAGATAGCGTCTGTGTCTCCTACAACGGCACCGACAACACCAGCTGGGCACTACACTCAACACAAAGCCTTCTTAGTCTCATCTACTTTTAACTCACCATTTTTAGACCCTGATCGCTCTCCTGCTATGTTAACATCACAGAGATCACTTTCTCAGGAAAGATTTTAATCTGAATCTGAAGATGAATTCTCTAGGGGTTTTCTCCCAGAAAATTCTCCTTACACAGATCAGACTGTTTACTCTTCCAGATTTGAGAGTATGCCTTCATATATTATGGCAATCCCTGGGTACCTCCACCTGTGTCATACCCTCCCCCCCCATTGGCAATATTGGGACAAATGGCAATATTATCAAAAACACCAGCATGGCTGGAAATGATACAGAGTACAATATTCCTCTTCTAAACAAATACACAAAGGGGACCCACCCACAGAAGACGGGAAAAGCCTCTCTGGACCAAAATAACACCCGTCCCCCAGTGGAGGAAGGGTCTGTGCCCCCAGTTCCAACTACCTCAGATGATGATGTACATTTCCAAGATCTTTTTAAACATGTAGCTGCTGAATAAAACATTCCTTTTCAGGTGGTTATGGAAAACCAACATGAGTTAACTGACATATTGCACTCAGTACCACTGTCAAAAATAGCGCTGCCAATTAATTCCGCAATAATGGAACTGGCAAAGATGGTGTGGCAAACTCTGGCATCAATCTCTCCTACAGCAAAGAGAACAGATAAGAAGTATTATGTCCTTCCCAAGGGATCTGAATTTCTTTTTACTCGCCCAGTACCTAATTCCCTCATGGTGGAAGCTGCACAACAAAAATCCAAGCAACAACGTCGGTCCACGCCATTAGACTGCGATAGCAAAAGACTTGACTCATCTGGACACAAAATATACACGTCTTCCACTTTACAATTTCGCATTTCTAACTGTGGTTTTATTAAGCAAATACGACTATAGAAATTGCACCAAATTTAATGACTTCACCACAGATATTCCCAAGATTAAAAGACACCAGTACAAAACGCTGGTATCGGAGAGTCACACGATTGCTAGAACAGCATTGCAAGCTGCAGTAGATTCTGCTGACACGGCTGCACAATCCACAGCAACAGCAGTAGTAATGAAGGGAGTCAGTCATAGTTTAACTCCACTCCATTTCCCAGAGAGATTCAATCTACAGTGGAAGATCTTTCTTTTGATGGTCAAAACTTGTTTGCAGCTAACACCAACGAAATTCTCCACTTCATGAAAGATTCCAGAGTAACAGTTTGGTCCTTGGGGTTCACAACCAGGCATCTAGAAGAAGGCAATATAGGTATCAGCCCTACCCGAGACCTGATACCCTTCATATGCACAACATTACAACAGACAAGACCAATACCAACAGAGCAGAGGCAGAACCCAACGACGATGCCCTTCCTCTATCAACTCCCAACAGTAACAGCAGTCCAATAAGCAAATTTGAATATCAGGTCAAGGGTCTTGAGAACCTTTCACCCGTTCCAACGCCATCGTTGCAAGCAAACCTGTTCCATCATTGACTGGTACCCTTCTTTAACAACTGGCAACGTATAACCTCTGATATATATGTATATTCTCCAGATAATTGAAAAAGGCTATCTTATTCCCTTCCTGTCTACCCCCTTCCTGGTCCCTCTTCAGGGACCACTCTCACTCTCACATAAGTGCGATTGAACCAGTCCCCACACAATTTAGGGGTAAGGGGTTCTATTCCTATTACTTCTTGACAGAAAAAAGATCGGGAGGTTGGAGACCCATCTTAGACCTTCAGGTCCTCAATAAATTTGTTCAGAAACAAAAATTCAAGATGGCAATGCTTGCCACTATATTACTAACATTGAAAAAGGACGATTGGTTCTCGTCCCTCGACTTGCAGAATGCATACTTTCATATTGCCATGTGCCCTGCTCACAGTCGTTTTCTTAGTTTCATTGTAGATTATCAACATTACCATTACAAGGTGCTTCCATTCGGACAATCTGTGGCCCCGAGGGTCTTTTCAAAAGTTCTAGCGGTGGTCACAGAATATCTGAGAAAACACAGAGTTATCATATTTCCTTACCTGGATGACTGCCTTCTCAAGGCGCGCTCACACAACGATTTCTGCCATTCTGTCAATCACAAGACACCTATTCTGACAGCTCACCCTTCAAGTGAACGAAGCCAAATGGATGCTGTCTCCTACACAAAAGATGCAATTTATAGGAGCATGCCTCAACTCAACAAGGGCCACCACATCCCTCCCTATGGACCATTTCCAAAAAATTGTGGCCTCAGTAAACACCTTATGATCCAGCCCCTGCACAGCGGCACTCAAATGCCTTCGGTTGTTGGGGCATGTGGCAGCGTGCACATTCATCATCAACAATGCTTGCCTTCACATGAGATGCTTACAGGGCTGGCTGGGACAGGTTTACAGACCCAATGTCCACCCACTATTCAAATCCCTAGCCCTCCCAATGATAGTAAAGGAATCCTTACACTTGTGGCTAAGTCCACAGAATCTTTGTTCCAGAGTCCCCTTCCACCCATCAGAACCGTCTGTCTCGGTGACGACAGATGTGTCTCGTACAGGATGGGGTGCCCACCTACGACATCATACTTTCCAGGGTCTGTGATCCAGCAGTGACAAGAACTTACATATAAACGTCCTGAAACTCCGTGCAGTCAGAAATGCATGTGTCAGATTCCTCCCATTCATCACCAACAGTTATGTCAGACTGTACATAGACAACATCACAGCAATGTTTTATATAAATCGTCAGAGAGGAGCCCGATCTCAAGTGCTTTGCACAGAGGCCATAGCCCTTTGGAACTGGTACCTGAAATACAACATAAATATTACCGCAGTGCACCTTCCGGGCACCCTGAACACAACGGCAGACGCACTGAGCAAAGCCCATCCAACCGAACACAAGTGGCAAATGAATCCGCACATATTGGCGGGCATCTTCTGACAGTCGGGTCACCCCACCATTGATCTGTTTGCCACGCAATCCAACAAGAAATATCCCCTATTCTGTTCCAGGGTGGGGATTGGCAAGGGATCAATGGGAGATGCCTTCCTCATCAGCTGGACATCCCGCCTAATGTATGTGTTTCCTCCCATACCCCTCTTGAACAGGGTAGTCCACAAGACAAGGAGAGACAAAGCCCCCTAATACTTATAGCTCCAGCATGGCCACTCCAACCATGGTTCCTCTTTCTAATGGCGATGTCCCGTGCGTGACCGATCCACCTACCTTACAGCAAGGATCTCTTTCCTCAGACAGGCCCACATGCCGTCCAACTGAACCTCCATTCACTACACCTGAAGGCGTGGCTCCTGGATGGTTCTCTGAGCTAGAATTGACTTGCTCACAGTAGGGTGCAGAGCATTTGTAAGACTTACCTTCAGAAATGGAAAAGATTCTCAACGTGGTGTGTACGCCACCGGGAAGCTTCTTCAACATCCTCCTTACCTACCATCCTCAACTACTTGCTGCACCTTAAACAAACGGGCCTTGCAATAATCTCCATTAGAGTACATATTGCTGCTGTTACTACCTTCCACTCTAAGATAGATGACTTGTCCATATTTGCATATCCACTCACCAAGAGGTTTTTAAAGGGTCTTCAGGCACTCTATTGAAGATATCAGTCCACCAACATAACCATGGGACCTGCATTTAGTATTGAATACTTTAATAAGGCCACCTTTTGAACCAATGGCCACCATCTCATTATTACACTTATCCATGAAAACTGTTTTCCTCATAGCCATTACCTCAGCGAAACGGGTGGGAGAGATCGCAGCCCTAATGGCTGATTTCCCCCATACACCACCTTTTTTAAAGACAAGATCACTTTACGTATCCATCCCAAATTCCTCCCCAAAGTATACTCATCCTTCCACCTCAATCAGACAATGCACCTTCCCGCCTTCTTCCCCAAACCACTTGCCAATTCCTTCGAGATGAAAATGCACACACTTGACCTGCGCAGAGTGCTCTCTTTTTACCTGCAATGAACTAAACCTTTTCGAGCGTCTGAGGCTATTTGGGTTGATAGCAAACCACAATAAGGGCCAGGCCGTTTCATCACAGAGACTCTCCCACTGGATCTCAGATTGTATCAAGCTCTGTTACTCGCGATCACACGTGCCCCCTCCAGAGAGCATAAGGGCACACTCAGCCAGAGCCATGGCTACCTCTATAGCATTCCTCTGCAAAATATCCATAAGAGACATTTGCACAGTTCCCACCTGGTCCTCTGACCACACGTTTGCAAAGCACTGTGCACTTACACAGGGACCTCTCTCCAACCTGAAACTAGCTAAGGCAGTTCTTTCCACCACTTTTCTGCCAGATCCAAAGTCCCTACTTCCCTAAATGGAAATAGCTTTGTAGTCACCTAATGTGGAGCACCCATGGGGACACTCATCTTGAAGAACATCATTTACTATCGAGGTGAGTAACCTCCTCTTTGAGAGTGAGATGTGGAGCACCCACGGGGACATCTCACTCTCAAAGAGGAGGTTACTCACCTCGATAGTAAATGATGTTCTTCAAGATGAGTGTCCCCATGGGTGGTCCACAACCCTCCCTTCCTCCCCTCTACTTCAGGATTCTGGCCTTCTCATGGCATCATTCCGCGGTAGAGAAGAAACTGAGGAACGGGAGGCGGGGGCTCATGCATGCGGGATGCCTGCAACCTAAGAGTGTGTGGCCCCAGGGACAGTGCTCTGAAATATCTGATCTAGGGCTCAGCAGTGGCACATCAACCTAATATGGAGCACCCACGGGGACACTCATCTTGAAGAATGTCAGTTACTATCGAGGTGAGTAACCTCCTCTTACCACTAGGTGGCAGCATAGAATTGCTTAGCTGAAATGTATCTGTCATCTAGTTTTTGTCCTGCTTTAATACTTTGCTGCTAATATTCCTATTCTTTGTCTCCCTCCTGTTTAGAGGATGCTGCTGTGAAGTGGGGATTGTACTTTCTTTATGTTGATAGTGTGGTGTTGCCCCTTTTTTCTTCCTGTGGAGTAGCCCTGTATTCGGAAAGGGCTACTGGACTGGCAGATGTCGCATACTTGTTTTCCATAGAGTAAAGTACTTGTCTGTGTCTTTGTACCATCTTCTGTCAAACAGAAGGGGTACAAGAAATACAGTGCCATGAATATCCTATAAAATACAAAATTATTTTAAAAATACATAGGAAGTGGCATAGGCATCCTTTACATATGAAATCATGTGTCAATATGAAGCTAAACATAACTTTTTATTTTAAATTTTCCTATAAATGGAGGCATTGGACTAGTCTTCTGTGCAGCTTTGTAGATGATTTTATGTAAATAGCTGTTCTTAAAAAGGAGTTTTCAGTACCTCCATACAAGGTGAGTACTGTCATCTTCTTAGAATTAGAGCTGATTAACCTGAACAAAAGCAGCTTCTAGAAAATTTGCCATTAGACTAATTCCTCCTCATCTGATTTTGCGTAAGCAGAATATATATTCCTCCTAAGCATTTATTTGGTTCGCGGTCTGGAACACCCCAATGTTCAAAGAGTTTGATTTCTGGGTTTTATTGTAAGTGCTAAACTGCTGTAACATGACTTTGCTGCTTTGCATCTTTTATTTGTACATTTATCTTAATTGGCAAAGGATATTACATGGTGTCACAGTCCTTTTATCCTGCCTAACTTCCTTTTCTCTCTCTCTCTCTCTTCATTATAATATGTTTGTTCTACTTTCATACTGAATTTTCAGAATGATCCAATACATTGTTTCTTTGATACAAAACTCTACGCATATGTGGAATATTTGCTCAACATTGTCACCGACTTGTGTTCTGCCTTGTAGCATATAAGCAGAACAGTTTTCCTTTTTTTTTCTTAAGAGCCTGGCATGCATCACTATTAAAGTAAAAAGTCCTAAAATAGCCAGAATAAAACTATTCAACATCTTAGTGATTTGTGTCCCTTAAGGGGACTGACCTCCATAAGTCTGCTGGTCTTTTATCTTCTTTCTTTTAAATGATAAACAGTTGGATAGTACCTTCTTATTTATTGTGGTGCCCAGGGCCCCCAGTCATGGTCAGAACTCCATTGGATTAGGAACCCCCCCCCCCCAAAAAAAACCCCATGTTGTCAGTCTAAGCCCAATACGCACAAAGATAAATATAGTATTTGGTTGTCTATCCTGATGTTACTGCCACAACTTGATTAAAATATAACAAATTCAGTTAACTTTGGTATGGGGGACAGATGCAGAGCTGCAGCCAATGGGGAGGAGACAGTTACCCCGGGGTCCTGATATTCAAAGGGGACCGGAGCTTCCAGCCCTGATGCTGCTGCAGCAGTGGCGGCCAGAGCCCCAGGCCCCCTTGAATTGCTGGAGTACCACTGGAGCACCGTTCAATGTGGCTTTGAGGTCTGGGGGGGACAGCGTGGTGTGGTCTGGGCAGTATGGAAGGCTGACTGCCCTCGTCCCCCACCCCTTCTGGAGGCATGGAGCTGCCCCTCCCCCCACATCTTGTCATGAGTCCCCTGGTGGCTGTTGGCCTTGCTGCTTACTGGCCAATAAAGTGGCTACCTTTTAATTTTTTTCCCTTTTTCTTTAACAGGCATTTACCAGAGTACGAGATCTTCGGTATCTGGAACTGATCAGCAGCATAGAGGTAAAAACAAAGAATGTTAAATATAATAGAAGTAGCAAACTTGCCCAGCACTGCCTGGGTCTGGCATGGGGAGGGGAAGGACCACGCAGGGCTCCCACTGTCACACCTGTGCTGGCTGGAGGAGAGAGGCCTGGCCCAGGGTGTGCCAGTGGAACCCCTGCATGGTCCATAGAAGGTGGTGGTGGGGTTTCAGCCCAGGGCTTGGGGGTTGGGAGCCGTGTTCCCTCTAAGCTGTGCAGCAGCACACCTTCACAGGTGATTAATCAGCCCTGCTCAGTCAGTCAGCTCTGAGCCTGACTGGACTGGACTGATTAATCACCTCTGAAGCTGTGGTGCCACACAGCTTAGAGACAACACGGGTTGGGAGCGGTGGACTGGCCCGGAGTTGGGGCCATGCAGGCCTCAGGGCCAGTGCTCCCCTGGCCGGGCCTCGGTCAGGGAGTGTCCGCACTAAGGTTGTTAAATATCGGTTAATTGAATAATTGAGTAACCTCATGAATTTTGATCGATTAGTTGACTATTCTATAGTCCATGGGGGCGGGGGCGGCAGCCATTGTATCAGAGGTAGCAGTGCAGAGTGCCAGGCAGTAGCTGGTCCATGAGGGGAACCAATTTAAAAACTAGCTCCCCTTGTGGACTGGCTGCCTGTCACCTAGTCCTGCTGTCTCTGATAAAGAGGCAGCATCATGGGGAGGCAGCAGTCCCTGTCTAAGAGGGGGGTCTGAGCTCCTGGACCCAGCACGAGCCAGAACTGAGCCGGGCGGTCTGCCTGCTTGTCTCCTAATACACTTTAAATGCAGAGCTGCAGCAGGGGTAGGTTCTCGATCCGGCACGAGCCAGAACTGAACTGGGCTGCTAGCCAGCCTGCTAAAAAATTTACTGGCAAGGGAGGGGGGAGGGAAATGCATGTAGTCTATAGCATTAACCTATAAGCTTTTGTTTATCGGTTAATCGACTATACTATTACATCCCTAGTTCGCACAGGCCTCCCTTACCAGTGTTCATCGGGATGGGAGGTTCTGCGCAGGCATTCCCAGGGTAGGGTATGAGAACATTGAAATCTTCTTAAGAAAAATCAGAAAAGGCTTCTATATCCAATTAATAACTGTTATACTACTGTAGACTGCTGCAGCACTGTTCAGGACACTTTAGAAACATGAGTTAATTAAACCTTATACCACCCCCAGGATGAAGGCAGTTGTTGTTTTCTCTCTTTTGCAAATACGAATACTGGCACAGAGCAATAAAATGACTTGCTCTAGGTCACATGACAAGTCAATGACAACTGGAAATAAAATTTAGGATCTTGACTTTCATGCTGCACTGTAACCACTAGGCCACATTCTCCTCCTCCTACTTGGTAATATTCAGTTGTTCCATAACTGTGTATGTAGGCATACATAAAGGAATCTCTGTAACATTGTGACCTTCCTCTTGGATAGTAGGATAATACAAAGTGTACAGGTCTACACTGAAATGACATAAATGGAATTTCCTGTGCAAATATTGTGGTGTATGCAAAAGGATATACAATCTTCATCTTCCCATTTTTCTGTCACAATGTTTATCACAGTCCCATGTTTGGTATCAGGTAGGGATGTTAAATATCAATTAATTAATTAGTTGAATAGTTGATCGGATTTTCATTGACTATTCAATTGGTCGATAAGGACTAGCGCGCGTTCCCGCTGGGGCTCTTGTACATTTCAAAGCGGAAGCGCTGCATTGAGCCTGGGGTTAGCGGGGCACTCCTTGCTGGCCCCAGGCTCCACGCAGCATTCAATCTTTGAAATGCACAAGAGCCTCCATGGGGGCTCTTGCACATTTCAAGAGGAAGCGCTGCTGCTGCGCTCCTGCCCTGTCCTATGGAGCTGCAGCTGGAGGGAACTGGCTTTTAAGACCACTCCCCCCAGCACCCTGTCCTCTTCCCACCCTTGCTGCCTCTCTGTGATAGATGCAGGAAGTGGGGGAAGTGACTAATCGACTAATGTGTTGACTATCTGATAGGCAAAAGCTTATCGGATAGTCGACTAGTTGATTTGTTGCTTACATCCCTAGTATCCAGTACAGGCTGAAGTGCTGCACTAGGAACTCTGAATTTTTTCTGAGTCCGTGGGAGAAGAGGAAACACTTCCTGGCCACTTCAGTCCTCTTTCCTTTCTACACATGCTGTTCTTGATCCTATCCTAAGTATTGCAGTTTGTATTTATTTGATTAGCAATCTTTCCCTTTTAAATAAACACAAGCTCACCTATTAGTTTTGTTGATGGAGAAAGTCCAGAGATGAGCAGCAAAAATGGTTAAAGGCCTAGAAAACAAGACTTAAGAGGGGAGACTAAAAGAAATGGGTTTGTTTCGTCTGGAACAAACTGGACTTGATGACTTCTCGGGGTCTCTTTTAGTTCTAGTTTTCTATGATTCTATCCCTGCTTACTCTTTCTTGTAGTTTATGGAGACTCCATTGCAAGTTGGTAATATGAAGCATTCGTCATACTAATGACACATTTCTCTGTCTGGTGACATTAGGTAGTGAAAACTATCTGGAAAGATAACTACCTGGAAAGAATTCTGAAGGATATGAATTCTGAAAGACTTATTGTATAAAAACTCCTTTGATTATTCTTTTAACTCAAACTGTATAAACACAACTTTCAATGCCAGTAATACCTGAGATCTCTAAAAATGTTAATTGTATCTGCTTTGGCAGTGCTGGATTGAAATTCTATACCTGGGTGAAGGATTTCCCCTCCTCCCCCATAATGTATTTTATTACAGAATTCATGTTCTTATATTTTATAAAAAGCAGACTAATATACATTTCCAAGATACTGGGCAGATACAGCACTAAATCCTCAGTAGAGGTAAATTGTCTTAGCTCCATTGAAGTCTGTGAAAGCCAGATCTCCATCTGAATATCTGGATTATAATGTTATAAATCTACATATCCACCCCACTACATTTTTCAAGAGATATAAGTTGGCCACACAACTCGTGTTATGCAAATTGTATGTTACAAAGTGTAGCTTAATTCTGTTCAAAATGTTTGGGACATAGATTTTAACTAATAGTTTTATGTAAAAGGTTGGCATGGTTTAACTTGAATTGGCATGCTTTTAAATATAGGTCCAGGTGAATGGATAAGGAGAAATGGACAAAATAGAAAACTACATACCTTTTGCCATAAAATGTTTTGAAAGCCATTTAAGGGAATTGCATTAACTATGTTATGACTTCCGATTAAAGGATCACAGTTTGATTCACTATCTAATATATCCATACAATCTGTTTTTAGATATACTAAAGTATGGTTTCATGATTTATCCATATAATATACGGAAAGGAAATTGTGTGATTACAGTCTTATGCACTGCACTGAAAATTGCTCCCACTGAATGTTATGTATCTTACATGTGACTCCTTGAGTGTAGGGAAAGGCAATTTGCTGAAGGATAAGCAGGGCATTTGTTTTAAATTACCTAAATACTCTTATCCTTCTGTCTCTGTAGAAATGAGAGATAAAATAAGACTTTGAAGAGTTAGGGAAAACCATTGTGTTCTGGCCATCTTTTCTTCTCTCTTAAAGTAACTTTTGAATGGTTAAACTTATGTGTAATGTTGCTAATGGTTTTTGTTTTTAAAGCCAGTTGAAATACCCAGACTGAGTATCATACAGTGTAGATGTTGTTTGTATTCTGGTAGCGTACACCCCTCTAGCTGCCTAACCCCCAAAACCTTACGTTGTATGCAAACCAATTTTTTTTCCTCTATTAGCTGGGTTCATGTTTCATGATCGGATGCAACCAATTATAATAACTCTCATCGCTGAACGAGGGATGTAAGTGACTAATCAACTAGTCAACTATCCAATAAGCAAAAGCTTATCAGATAGTCGACACACTAGTCGACTAGTCTCTTCCCCGGCCCCCTTGCTGCCTCTATCAGAAAGAGGCAGCAAAGAGGAAAGGATGCTTTGGGGAGCAGCTCCAGCTCTGTGGGAGGAGGCAGGGGCGCAACAGTGGCATTCCACCTTTGAAATGTACAAGAGTCCCCGCTGGGGCTCTTGTACATTCAAAAGCAGAAGCACTGCATGGAGCCCAGGGCTAGGGGGGGACTCTGAGTCCCCCGCTAGCCCTGGGCTCCATGTGGCGTTTCAGTCTTTGAAATGCATAAGAGCTCCTACTGGGGCAGAATGCCATGCAGCACTTCGGCCTTTGAAATGTAGCAACAGCCAGGCGGGCTCTTGCTACATTTCAAAGAGGAAACGCCCTTTTTCGATTAGTTGATTAATCTAGTTTTAACATCCCTATTCTGAATATGTATCTCTTTCATTGGTAAATTTGTGGTTTAATTTATATTTGTTCAAGTTTTTGGAGATTTTTTTTTAGATTTATACTGTCTGTTGACTGAAATTCCTAGTTGAAATTTTCTTGTCTTTGTCTCTGAGATAGTAGGATTTCAGCCAGCTTGCATGTTATGCCGAATCCCATGTATCAATTAACTGTGCTGGTATAGGCCTTATGCAAAGCGTGAAGTATTTAATTTTTTTTTAAATTGGAATCTTTATGGTACTCACTGAGGTAATCCACTAGCAATATGGAAGAAATTCCTTAATTTTAAGGAATAAAAAATACTACTTTTTTAGTGTTTCCATTTGTGATACTTGATGGTCAAATATTGAATATATTCAAAAATGGAAGCAGACTGTTATTGACCTTCAGAAGTTTCTGCATGGTTTTGTATGGATTTAAGCAGATGTTTAAATGCTTTGCTGAATTGGCACTTGAATTGGAAGGACAATATATTCAGCTGTTTCCAAAGTTATTGAACCTGTGTATAGTAATGGGCTTTTATGCATGATGGGCATGCTTGTATTACCGGATATTTCTGATTCACTAGCAGGCTGTCATACTTTGTGAGGCTGTTTATGACCTACACTACCATTGCTCATTTGTTGTTAGGCCTTTTCTGAGCATATATTGATAGATTGGCCAGATTTTGTTTTGAGCTGATTTAGTAAATTTCTACCAGAGCAAATGATGGATTAAACGAAATATATAAGGTAGTATTTTGAACTTCTATATGAAATTTGTAGGAATAAGTTTCCATCATGTTTTATCCTTCCATTTTATTTTGTTTGTCCTTCATTTTAACTAGAATGGGATTTAATCTGTTAATTGTAAAGAATTTCTATGAGAAGTCTAGGTGGGACATAATTACTGTATCTTAATAATAGTTGAACTTTTCAGTGGCTGTTTCCAACCTGTGGCCTGCCCATAGCTAACAAGAATATTTCCTGTCCTAATTTTTTCCAGGAGAGGAAGAAACGTGGAGAGAGTAACAATGAACTATTTTTAGCAGATGTTTATGCCTACCAGGGAAAATTCCATGAAGCAGCGAAACTGTACAGAAAGAGTGGACATGAGAGCCTAGCTCTTGATATGTACACTGATCTGCGCATGTTTGACTATGCAAAGGTAATGAATGTTTTAACTGAGTATTTAAATACAGAAATATTAACAAAATGCTAATGCAACTATAAACATTTACAAAGTATGGTTCAATGCTGAAAAGTACTGTGTACAAATATAAGTGTGGGGTTTCATGTTTATTACCACCGATCAAATTTGTTTGGTTTTCAAGTGAAAAAGAGGGGCCTTTCCTCTGTTTAAAAACTTGTCTGTATAGTTTGTCCCTTTTCTAAAATGGAATCTGCAGATGCAGCAGGGCTGTGTTCTGCATTTTCTCCAGCTGCCCTTGAAGCTGTTTTAGCTTTTCAGTGGGTGATTTTTTTTTTTCCCACATCTCCTGGATGTTACCATGGGTAGAATCCCCACCCCCATCTGATTGGATGGAATGATAAATAGAAATGGCATGTAGTTAAGGCCTAGAGTTAATTTTTATCTCTCTTGCTTCCTTCCATGTTACTTTACTGGAAAGAGCCCTTTATCCTTAGTTTTCTCCTTTTACAGTAATTGATCATTACATGCAGAAATTATTGAATCCACCTGTCACTAATTCAACTTTGTACTGTACTTAAAAAATCTTTTCCATCTTTTTTCTTTCAGTTGGATATTGAGTTAATGTCTTATGGTTTTTTTCCTCCTTGCATGCTTTGCAAAGAGCACAGTGTACTAATTTAGTACATCTTTGTTGACCAGAAAATTTTCTTCCCGAGATTAAATCTTTTTTGCATTTTTTTAAAATTGTGTTCCCATACAAATTGTATACAGTTTTTAAAAGGTGGCCTTTTTATGTGGTGATAAGAAAGCATTATTGGGTTTTCAAGTTTTATATAGTATTTTCTTATCAAAATCCCTAAGAATGAGTGAATGAGTGCACTGTTTAGTCTCATTCATCACTCATCACAGCCTCATTCTATACAGCACAGGACAAAGACTTTACTATGACACACATAAAAACTATATTAAGCTTATGGAAAAAAATTCTCTGTAACAGGTTGTGGAATCTGTATTAAAACAAATGCTGTGTAGGGCTTTGCTTGTGTAATCTGTCTGCCACTATTTTTGGCTGCAGAGTTTTGGCTCATCAGAAACATAAATCTAATTTTAAGACTTTAAGTTTCCCATCACTTGCTGCTATGAATCTTTTTGATTCTTGGGAATAATCATGGCCACTTAACTAATTTAAAGTTAATAAATTTTGTCTCCTGTCATTAAGAGTAATTCTACATAAAGGAAAATAAATTTATTTAGCAGTATATAAAGAAAGCCCTCAGATGAATATACAGAGATAAGGTCTCTGGAGATGTTCCTTGCTTGCCACTTACTCTTCCATAGATATGTGACTTTTATGCCTGCCATCATTAAGTATTTGTAGGGTCTGGCTTCTTATGACTGAAAATGACCACTGATTTGGCTACAGCTGGAAAACCAGTACTATGGTCGGAGTTCGGGAAAACCTTTAAAAATGTGGCTGTAGGCATTTTATCAGAATGTCAGATCACAAATTTGCTGAAAATTCACAAATCATTCACTGCAGATCAGGAAACTGAACTTTGTTTCTAATATATTTCAGTGATCTGAGTTTGAACACAAATTACACTGAACCAAATATTGTTTCACTCATTTCTGTGCTTTGGTGTCTTAATATTCAAACAAGATCACCTAACCTTTTAGCTCTTATCTTCAGCTGAATGGTGGGTAACTCTTAAGAATCAACATGTGCAAAATCTTACTGGCCTATGTTCTACATGCAAGTCCTAATTATGCCCCTTTTGGATGGCTTTCTTGGGAAGAGTACTTGATTGATCTTGTGACTCTGGTAAAGGTCTCCTTTGGTAGTTGTTTTTCCATTGCCTCAGGATCTGCCAGAGTATTGTTTTTTCTCTTTTCTCCCCCTTCCTTGCCCACCAATATCCTCCTAAATTTTTTACATCTCAAGTGATATTTGTAGTTTTTAAAGGCCTATGGGTAATATATAATAGCCTATTTTGTTAACAGCCAGAAGTGGCCTTAATCCAATGGTCAGGTATGGTTTATCTGGCAAATTAATTTAAATGAATGTTGTAAAGGATCCTGATGCCCATGCTTTATTCCTAGTAGAGGACAGTCATCCATTAGTCATAAGTATTTCTAAAGTGGTGACCATCATCATCATCAACATCATAGTATCAAATTGCATAGCTTATTTTGAGTCAGTTTCTAAATAACCCGCTATTCCGAAATGTGTCGTACTCCTTGTGGAATGAAGTTTACAGGGACATTGGAATAGCGAGCCTGTTATATTTTGAAATAACGGACTTGCTGTTAAGACGCAGTATCCTGAAATAGCACTGCAGTGTAGATGTAGCCTAAGAGCTACAACTAGAGCAGTATTTCAGAGACCAACTAACTTCTGAGCATGCTGTCCATGTAAAAGATTATTTAAAATATTATAAAATTGCAAGATTACCAGTTATATTTGTTGAAGAATGATGGCCTCGTGATTGACCATCCCAAGACAAAGCCCCTGTGATTAAAAGGATGTGCCATTACTAATACAACAAATAACTGGAATTATTTTCAGAATTAAAGTATGTCTTCATGGCCAGCAAAGGAAACTTTGGGAACTCTTGGAATTGACCTGACTGAATTGTTTTGAGAGCAATACTATGTTCTTTTGAGTGTCTGTAGCAGGTTCCCAGAGAACAGGCAAAAATAAAATTTTGTGTGCCCTTCAGCGGGGGGGGGGGGAAGGTCAGCAAAGTGGGAAAACTTTCCATGAAAGCAACTGGATATAAATACATTACCTCTGAACAAAGGCACACTTCTGTATAATCCTTTCTTTGGTTTTTCCAAGTTGTCCCATCTTCTCTTACTTGCGTCCAATTTGTATTTTACATGTAGCTTCACTTTTATATAATCCTGAACACATTAGTTAATGATTAATAATTCCAGACTTCAGCATTGTGCATGGTGCTCTGTATACTGTGGTTTTAGCTGAGAAGGCAAAGTTATGTTAAGCAACAATAACTTGGTATTGAAAAACAAAATTTAACATGCTTTAGAATTAGGACCATGACACAGTGTTTAATACAGAAAGTTTAATCAAGAATGTTATCTGTTGCACTTCCTCAGGATTTCCTTGGGTCCGGAGATCCCAAAGACACTAAGATGCTAATCACAAAACAAGCAGACTGGGCAAAGAATATCAATGAACCAAAAGCAGCAGTGGAGATGTACATTTCTGCAGGCGAGCACATGAAGGCCATAGAAATCAGTGGAGACCATGGCTGGGTTGATATGTATGTTTTAGCTCTGTCTCAGAGACACAGATCAGTATCTAATGTGAAGTTTAGTGCATTCTTCAGAATCTTAAAGAAAAAAACCTGACTGGCTTTGTCTTTCTTTGGCTTCCGTATGTTGATTGCAGTATAGTATCACCTATCCTGTAGTTATAGTAGATGATCTCTCATTATGTTAGAAAAGTGTTGTGGGGATAGAGCATTCATTGGGCATTCAAAAGGCTTTGTAAACACAAGTTCCTGCAACAGTGTGTAATTCCTTACTTCTGTGAGTAATGACTTCAGCTGGACTACTCTATTATACAGTCTTATCAATAGGGGTCATTCGATCTGGTACCATACAAACCTCACCCAACATCTAAATCAGTCGTTATTACTCCCATTTTACAGATGGATAAACAGAGAAACAGGAAGGTTAAATGACTTGTTAAGTGACAAGATCATAAAGCACGTCAGCCACAGAGCTAGGACTAGAACCAGATATAATGTAATCAATTTAGCAACTTTTAAATTATAACCTTTTATTGAAATATTTCCATTTTTTTCAATGTGATAAGTATGCAGAGAGAAAAATGCTGCTAATAAAGCAGCTCCATTTCTTTTGCTGTCTCTAGGTTAATTGATATAGCTAGGAAACTGGATAAAGCTGAGCGTGAACCTTTGTCAAAATGTGCCTACTATTTTAAAAAACTTGACAACCATGGTTATGCAGCAGAAACCTACATGAAGATAGGTGACCTAAAGGCCTTGGTACATCTCCATGTGGAAACTCACCGTTGGGAGGAAGTAAGAATACCATAATATCTAACTTCTGATGTTTAGAATTGCTATTTCATATTGTCTCTGAATGCATCTGGTTTCAAAGGTTTATATACAGCTTACATAGTATTTTGGTAAGTTACATTGTATTAGACTAATACTTCCCTACTGATAAGGGTCTCTGTGGGTATTTTTGACAAATATTTAAGCAAAAATGGCTGTTATGTAAATGTGATAAGCTTTGCATTACACACAGTTGTGAGACAAATGGATGACATATCAAGGAGAATGACATTTGAACTTAGACTCTTAAGTCATGTGGGTGCTTTTGAAAAGGTTGTGCTTAGCCCATGATTGTTCAATGCACACGTCAGTATTGCTTTTATAGAAAATATATTCAGTAAAAATAAACACATTGTATTGTGCCATGAAATCCACTCAGTCCCCTAAATAATTGATTGTTTTCAGGTTTTCCACAAGTTTCAGCAGTTCAAAAACTGGACTGTTACTAAGTATTGCTGCTTCTTTATGGATATTGATTTTCCTTTCTTTTCCTTTCTTTTAAAATACATTAGTTTTGGGTTTCTTGGAGAAAATGCTTGTTGGAATTTTCATACTTCCTGTATAATTGAGATTTGTGTATAAAACTAAAGAATTTAGTATGCGGTATTGTGAATTCGCTTAAACCATGCAATCTTTTATTAATGAATTCATTCTGTACCATAGGCTTTTGCTTTGAGTGAAAAGCATCCTGAATTTAAAGATGATGTCTATGTCCCTTATGCTCAGTGGCTAGCAGAGAATGATAGATTTGAAGAGGCCCAAAAAGGTAGGACTTTACATGATATATGAAGGTAATACTCAAAATGTGCTAAGCATTTTCCAAATGCTGATGATGCAGTCTCTGCCCTGGAGAACTGTCAATCTGAAGAACACAAACCACTTAAAGAATGAGATAACTGGAAAATGTTTTTGCTGATCATAGGAGATTATAGTCTGGTTATCAATGAGGTCTTCTTATTTGGTAAGAAAATATGTCAAACTTAACAAAAGCAATAGCATCTATTAAAAAGGCTATAATTCTGTCTCTTCTTTCCGACCATGTGCTTGAATATAACAAGTGTTTTGAAAAATGATCTTATGTACTATATACACTGTATTATCATCAATATTTTCCTTTAATATAGCATCCAAAAATGTACTGGACACTGAACAAATACAAAAAGGAGGTGTGATCCCTGTCCTTGTTTTTAGGCCAGGGTGGGCAAGAGGTGGCTAGTGGGCTGGATATGGCCCACCAAGCTGCCGGATCTGGCCCACAGCCGCCTTGCCAGCACTTTTACTACAAAGCAGGAGCAGCCACTTTTAAAAAGCAGGCTGCTAATAGCCCTGCAAGCTGGGCAGGGAGGAGAAAGCTTTGCACAGTCCCTGTCCCCTCGCAAAATCCTCAGGCTCCCATTGACCAGTTTCTGGCCAGTATGAGCTGAGAAATTTTGCTGAAGGCAGGGGCAACGAATGATGCCTCCTCACTCCCTCCCTGTGCTGGAGCAGAGCCATGTGGAACAGCTGCACAGCACACAGGCCGGAGTCTGCAGAGCTGCTGGCTGGGAACCACTTAGGTAAGTGCCTCCCAGCCAGAGCCTGCCCCCTGCACTGCTGACACAATAAAACAGATTTTCAATTCGTGTATGGAAAAAAATAAAATCTCTGTTTCTTTTTATTTGGGATCAAAGTAATTTGGGAGGGACTGGGAAAAGAACCTGGGAGAGGGGAGGAGAGGGAATGAGAACCTTGGAGGGGGGAGGAGAGGCTCAGGGCTGGGGCTGGGAGTGGTGCCTGGCTGTGGTGATCCCACTGCCATAGGTGCAGGGGCCATAGTGGCCATGGGGGGGGGGTGTTGCGGGAGAAGCGGGAGTGGGAGGCAGAGCTACAGTGAGAGCAAGAGTAGGAGCAGAAGCAGGAGCAGGCATTATGCTGGCAATGAGGGATTGCACAGCCGCGCACATGGTGCAGTGCTGTGCTAGCAGCTCCCACCAGGTGCCCCGCTGCAGCTGGATGTCTTCCTGAAGCCTGTGGTCAGTGGTCTCCTCCAGGGATTGGAGTGCCGCGAGGTGCTTCCTCTGGAACTCGTCCATGGGTCTCCGGCACCTGTGGGTCTTTTGGGTTTGGGAGCTGTCCCGGGTGGTGTTGACCACCTCCCTCTCACAGCTGTCTGGCTGTGGAGAATAAAGAGAGATAGTTCGTCATCCCAGGGGACGCTGTGCCTGAAGCTTTGCCCTCATCTGTGAGCTGAGAGTGACAGTTCTCAGTTCATTCGAAGGTGATGTGCTTAGAACAAGGCCATGTGAGCTCTGGCCAGTGGGCCCATTCCTACAGGGTCCCAGATGTCCCCAGGGGAACCTCACTACTCCCATGTCCCGGGGATAAGAAGGCATGTGAAGGTGCTGGCCAGACTGGGATCCTGCAGGCGGGAGGTGGGCCATGGGATGGTTGAGCTTTCCTCTGTGCGCCGGGTCCAGCAGTGGCAGCATCCCGCAGGAAGAGGACTTATATCCCTACCTGCTTGAGGAGAGGGGGGCCGGGTGCTGGGGGGAGGTGTGTGTGTGAGCGGATGGGTCCTTTGGTGGCCAGGCTCTTGGCCATGCAGCTATAGACACTGGTGTTCCTGCACCTGGTGTGGAGATCCTGAAGGTTGGTCTTGTTACTCCAAACCTCAATAAGGTCCAAGATCTCTGCGTCAGACCAGGAAGGCGTGCATCTCTTTCAGCCCCAGGCAAGCACCCGGGAGCCATCTGACTGCTCCCTGGGAGCAGTTGGGGGCTGGGTGGGAGCAGCAGACTGGCTCATGTCACCCAAAGGGAATCTCTGGGTTAGGTTCACCTGATTTCATCACACAGGGTATAACGTTTTTCACAGTCCTGAATGGCTAGGTTGATCCAATTTTGGGGTGTAGATCAAGCCTTAGAAGATTGGAATTTTGACTTGTTCCCACAGTGTCCTGCATTTTTCCCTGTTTTGCAAATATCTAATAATTATGATGATGATTTTGCTCTCCCCAGTTTTTTTTAATTTAAAGTAACTAGCCTTATGCTACTCATGTATGTGATAGCTGTATTTCCTACATCGTATCCTAGCACAATACAAAAGCCACAAAGTACCTGCAAATACTTCTATTTTACATTAGTGGCACCACTTTCATAAGTAGAAAAATACCAGTGTAGTCCTTTTCATCCTGCTCCAGCTTTGATGAATATCCTGTTTTTAACTTACATTTTTTTTCATTTAATTGATACAATCACATTGTAAAATCTTCTTTGTTTTGGTCTCCTTTCTCCTTTCTAGCATTCCACAAGGCTGGCAGACAGAGCGAGGCTGTAAAAGTGCTGGAACAGCTAACTCACAATGCTGTGGTAGAAAGCCGATTTAATGATGCAGCATATTATTACTGGATGCTCTCCATGCAGTGTTTAGATATAGCCCAAGGTAAGTAAACACAAGGAAGTTTAAATTTTGTTACCTGCTCATGCATCAGATAAACATTGAATGAACAGTGATGGTTTAATTAAAACCTCTTGCTCACTCATTTAATTGTGCTATATACAACTCTGAGTTGCACTGTATTGTAAACCCACATATTGTATTGTATTCTAGCTCTCTAGTCTCTGTGCTTTATAAAAAATATTAGAATACTTACCTGGTGTTGCTTGGGTCCTTAAGGGCAGGGAACTGGTAGTGTGGGGGGATGTAGGAGTCAAGGCAGGGGGTTGGGAGATGTAGGGTAGGCAGCTGAGTGAGTGTGGGGGTCAGGGCAGGAGGCTGGGAGGTGTGAAGGTGCAGGACAGTGGATAGGGGGCTCAGGACAGGAGGTTGCAGCTGCCTAGGCTCCCCCTCCCTCACTCGCCTCCAGCTCCTCTGTGGTGCCCGGCCAGGGCTGTGGTACCGGGGGGGAGCCAGGGTTGCACACCGCGGCCTCAGAAGCTCCTCTGGGGGGCGGGGGCAGTGTCCCCCCATCGCGGGCTGAGGATGAGGGGTATGGGGACAGCAGAGCCACTTACCTATGGCCAGCAGCCGGCAATAAGGAAATCTCTGGCTCCAGTTGGCCACTCTCTTCCTGGTGTGTCCGTCCCCATGGGATCACTCTGCAGTATAGCTGTCCCCTGTGCTCACAGCACATCCTCCCCCCCCCCCCCCCCGAATGGTCATTGTGAAGCACAGCTTTCTGCCCCACACTTTTCCATGTTATGGGAAATAGATTCCAGGCACATCCCATTTTCCTGGCACAACCAAACCCTTACCTTGCTTTAAATTCGGTTAAGGGGAAGCTGCATACCAAATTTGGTGGACCTACCTCAACATTTAGGAGGATAGGGTCAAAATTCAAAGTAAACTAGAGAAACTAGAGAAATGGTCTGAGGTAAACAGGATGAAGTTTAATAAGGACAAATGCAAAGTACTCTGCTTAGGAAGGAACAATCAGTTTCACACATACAGAATGGGAAGTGATTGTCTAGGAAGGAGTACTGTTGAAAGGGATTTAGGGGTCATAGTAGACCACAAGTTAAACATGAGTCAACAGTGTGGCACTGTTGCAAAAAAAAAAGCAAACGTGATTCTGGGATGCATTAACAGGAGTGTTTTGAGCAAGACACGAGAAGTCATTCTTCTGCTCTACTCTGTTCTGATTAGGCCTCCATTGGAGTATTGTGTCCAGCTCTGGACAGCACATTTCGAGAAAGATGTGGAGAAATTGGAGAAGGTCCAGAGAAGAGCAACAAAAATGATTAGAGATCTAGAAAACATGATCTATGAGGAAAAACTGAAAGAATTGGGCTTGTTTAGTTTAGAAAAGAGAAGACTGAGAGGGGACATGAGAGCAGTTTTCAAGCATCTAAAAGAGTGTTACAAGGAGGAGGGAGAAAAATTGTTCTCCTTGGTCTCTGAGGGTAGGACAAGAAGCAGTGGGCTTAAATTGCAGCAAGGGAGGTTTAGGTTGGACATTAGGAAAAACTTCTTAACTGTCAGGTTGGTTAAACACTGGAATAAATTGCCTAGAGGGATTGTAGAATCTCCATAACTGGAGATATTTAAGAGCAGGTTAGATGTCTGTGATCTAGACAGAATGATCTATACAGTGCTTGGTCCTGCCGTGAGGGCAGGGGACTGGACTTGATGACCTCTCAAGGTCCCTTCTGGTTCTATCATCCTGTGATTCAGTAGGGAATTTTTGAATAAATGGACTCACAGGTAGACAGACAGACTCACAAACTCTCTAAAACACGTGTATATATATAAATATATTATAAGTCTCTTTTTGAAATCAAAATTGAGTTCCAGGCTGCCATGTCTGCAAATTAGCATTTCTCCTAGCCTCTTTCCTCTGCCTCACATTTAGGAGAAAGTGATGACTGGAGGGCTAGCTAATGATAAAACATGATCTTATACAGGTTGGACCTCCCTGGTCTGACACCCTTGGGACCTTAGCTGTCCCAAACCTGGGAGTTTGCCAGACCAGGGGGGGTTAAGGCTCTCCTCCTGGCCATTAGCCCTGCTTCGGCCCTCCTCATGGCTGTCAACTCTGGCCATTTCTTGCTGTGCCAACCCTGGCTCAGACCCCGTCACCAAGCCTGGCCCAGGCTGTGCTTCCAGCCACCAGCCCCACTGCTGCCAGCCTGGCCAGTGCTGCACTCCTGACCTTGGCCAGCCCCCACTCCCAGCCGTTGGGACTCTTTGGTCCAGCAGTATCCATGGTCCTGTTGGAGGTTCAACCCGTAGTATTGTCTATCCTAATAATTAAATGTGGATGAGATTAACTGGGGACACACTGCATGAGTTATTTTAGCCAGCCAAAGAAGAGAGTGTAGATTAATTCTCTGCTTTAAATACGTTGCATTGTAGAAGGGGTGGAGCCAGTGGAGATGAGATTTAGATGAGGGATAATAAAAACAAGAGATTAATGGCCTCTTGTCTTGCACTGTTTAAGCCCCTTTTCAGTTTTGCTAATGCGTGGTAATGCTGATCTATACACTGAACAAACACTGCAAATGGTTTGATTGTTTAGTAGTGTGTTAATGTGGGTAAAATAGACATTAAACTCATTTTACTTTAGCCTCTAAAGTTGTCAATCAGTTCTCTAATGATGCAGGGCTAATATGTTCCACTTCTAGCTAGGCCATTAGCTTCTGGTTATGTTAAAACGACTGCATCTTAATATGCTATATGTTAAAGCAAAAAATAAAATTTTTGCTCATAAAATGGAAAATTTTATAGCCCATATTTTGTAGCACACTTAGGCAGGTATATTAATCTATTGGCAATGGTAAATGCTGCAGCCATTTTGTTCTGTGATCTTTCTAGCTGAGTAATACTTGTATGTTTAGTAATGATTTTCCCTCCCACAGAGAATGAAAAGCAGAAGACTGAAATGTTGCAGAAGTTTCACCACTTCCAGCACTTGGCAGAACTTTATCACGTCTATTACTCTATCCACAGATACACTGTAAGATATTTTCACCAGTATTGTTCACTTAGCTGGCACATTTTCTGCAGATAATTTAGGAATAATTAGGAACAATTACCCATTTTAAACTAAATATTGAACGGAAGCTGGTGGCACTGAAGTGACCTAATTTTGTTTCCCCCCCTCCCCCCTCTGTGTTGGACCTACTACCATTCCACTTTCTAGAACCACCTTTTAGTGACACAGTGGATAAGGATTTGAAGGCTTTCCTTCACCACCCTGTCTGCATACTTGTCCCACTGCTCCTTTTGGAGGAGGTGGGGTCAGGATTATCCTTTAAGTGTTTTTTCTCTATTGGGTGAAGCTCTTTTCTTTTTCAGTGGCAAAGATGAGCTTTGGAGAGAGAGACATGCAAAATGCAATTGCTATCTTCTCTCCATCTCTCCCATTGTGACAGTGTGAAAAGCACAATGTTGTGTCAGAGATGACCAAAGTAACCTGGTGTCAGTGTTATAAAGTGTTGCTTTTCTAGTTTAGAAATGTTTTAATGTTCTTTTTACTACAGGAGGAGCCCTTCAGTTTCCATTTGCCTGAAACACTCTTCAATATTTCCAGGTTTTTACTTCACAGTCTAACCAAGGAGACCCCATTGGGCATCTCTAAAGTGTATCCTTGCAATGCAAAGCAAAAGTTAAATATTATTATATGAATTGAAGGGAATCCTTGGCACCAATCAGTGATACATAGGTTTACTATTAGCGTATGCTAGTACCTGGCATTAGAGGTTCTCATGCTGCTCGTCTTTTAGAAATAAATGTGGGACTGTCTTTACTACTCACTTAGTAAAATAACCTCATTTTAACATCCCTAGTTTTTGAGATTAGACAGAATTTATATTGACTACTCAATTAGTTGATAGGGGAAGGCAGCCGGCTCAGTCCCGGCTCGTGCTGGGACCAAACCCCGTTGGCTCTGCAATTTAAATGGCAATAGGAGCTGGGCAGCCTGTCCCTTGGTTCCTACTGCGTTTTAAATTGAAGAGCCACAGTGGGATTTGGTCCCGGACCTGGCATGAGCAGGGACTGAGCCGGACTGCCTGCCTACTTAGCTCCTAAATGTAGGAGCTGTGGGCAGGGGAGGCAACCTGGCTCAGTCCCTGCTTGCACCAGGTCTGGGACCAAACCCCACTGTGGCACTGAAATTTAAACTACAATAGGAGTTGGGGGGGAGGGCAGGCTGCCCGACTCCTACTGCCTTTTAAATTGCAGAGCTGCAGAGGGGTTTGGTCCCGGCGGGGGAAGGAGGCAGGCAACACCATGGAGGCAGTGCTGGGGTAACCAGCTTTTGTCAGCTCCCCCCACTATCAGCTCTTGCCTCTGATATAGAGGCAGCGAGAGGGGGGGAATGTGAGTAGTCCACTTGACTAGTTTTTTAAGTCCCTACTCAAAACTGTCGCAGACTTGGGCACGTCTAGCCATATGTGCATAGATTACAAAAGGCTATCATAAATTATCAAACATGTTGCTCACCTTATTAAGAGAAGTACTTTCCAAAATGCCAGTCTACAGCTATACATCTTAGTTGGAAATACTGAAAGTGCAGTAGCCACAAGTTAAAAGGCATTGGGAGAGAAACTGTGACTGTTGTTGCTTCTAAAGTTGATTCTGATTCCTGTTAGTAGCTGTGTCCTTCTAAATGTTAGATTCTGGTTCTTATTTTCAGGTCTGATGTAGCTATGTGCCATATACGAGACCAGTCTTTTCATGGTTTCGTTAATAAATTTGTATGCCACATCTCTTCAAAATCTTTCACAAATTACATGAGTCCCATTGAAATATATCTGTATCTGCAGTGGATAATACCAGTCAGTCAGGCAGTACAGTGGATAGGGCAGTTAAGTGGGAGTCAGGACACCTGAGTTCCACTTCTCTCTTTTCCAGTTGCTTGCTTGTAACCTTGGATAAGTAATTTTCTTTCCCTTTTTTGCTTTCCTCCTCTATAAACTTGGGACACTAAAACTATTATTGATAAAATGCGTAGAGATGTATGGATAAAACACTCTAAATTCTACTTATTTGTTGTCCTCTGGGGTGCACACTAATAAAGGGCAGGAGATATTTTAGTATAAGACATGGGAGTAAGTTCCTGGAGAAATGCCATGGGATCTGAAATATCCGCATGATGCCAGCAGGATTCTGGATGTTTCAAATTATCGGTGTGGGGGATGGTCTGTACAAGCATTAATGTTGATGAGGGTCAGAATATTAATTGACACTGCATTATCTAGGGGCCAGTTCCTTATCTCTCTAACAATCATCCACTCTGATATTTAAGCAATCTTCTCGCATTTTGTTTATGTAAACACATTTATGTGAACAGATTTCTTTAGTTAAGGCCTTTTAAAGTATTGACATTTGTTGTGCTTTAGTGCATAACTTCTCTGATTAAAAGTAACTGTTTTTCCTGAATGCTACATATGTTTGTTCCTTAATTTGATTATAGCAATACATTATTTGCACTAGCAAAACAGAGTAAAGTGCTGGGTGCATATAAATTGGCCCGTCATGCCTATGACAAATTGCAGGGACTGCAAATCCCAGTTAGATTTCAAAAATCAATTGAGCTGGGCAGCCTGACAATCCGATCCAAGCCATTCCATGACAGTGAAGTAAGTTCTGGTATATATTATTTGAATGATTTTGTATTTGACCTGATAATGAGAGTCTACTTTGTCATATGCAAAAAGATACTTAAGATGGATTATGCAGATTTGCAGTAATTATATTTCTGCAGGGAACAAAATCCTCTTACCATTTGTTTTCCATTTCAGACTTTCTCCCTCTTCGTTCCAAATGAAAACGAGACCTCTCTGTCTGGACAAGTTCCTTCTTCACCTCTGATCTCATATCTCCATATTTCCCTCACTACTCACTCTGTTCCTTCAAGCATCACCATCCCTCAGTTCCATGTTCACTTACTCCACAGAATGCTTTCTTGGGTCTTTCTCTGTGTCTGTCTACAGTTGTAGGTCACGTGCTTGCCCATCTGCTACAGCTTCCTCCCTGCAACACTTTGAATAACTTTCCTTCCTCAAGTCTTGCTTTAAACCCTTCTATTATTCTTTAGCTGAAATGTGACTGCAGTGTTCTATAAATCTGTTTCTGATGGAATGCTCACTAATGCAAATGAACATGCATCTTGCTATCTGCAATAATGTAAACACTGTGAGACCTTTGAAATTCATAGAGCTGCCTAAGATAATTGTACAGTTTAGAAAAAATAAAAATGTGTGAATCAAAGGACCTAAATTTGACCAAACTTCTGAGCAAAAAGAATTGCTTCCCTAACCTTTGTTCATCCTTTTGGCAATGTTTACGTGGCCTAAGACTCTGCTACAGCAGAAGCAAACAAAATTGCATTAGAAGAGAAGTAAAACAGCTATTTTTAATGGGAAAGCAAGAAAAATATTTGCAAAAGTTAAAAGGGTTGATTTCACCATTGTGTTACTTTAGTTTTTTACTGTTGTGTGAACTTTGGTGTAAAACTGAAGCAGTGCCATGTGTAATCAGACCTTGTGTTCAGA
Organism: Pelochelys cantorii; assembly: GCA_032595735.1. Taxonomy (NCBI): domain Eukaryota; kingdom Metazoa; phylum Chordata; order Testudines; family Trionychidae; genus Pelochelys; species Pelochelys cantorii. The sequence goes on from CM064336.1 coordinate 21,758,610, forward strand.
ATGGTCTGTTTGCAATTATGCTGCTTTGTGTATGTGTCTTTGCAGGAGCTTGTGCCCTTGTGTTATAGGTGCTCCACCAATAACCCTTTGCTAAATAATCTGGGGAATGTGTGCATTAACTGCAGACAACCGTTCGTCTTCTCAGCTTCATCTTACGGTGCGTTGGAATTTAAAAATTGGTTGTATTTTCCATGCAGATAAGTCTGTGCTTTCTTCAAAGGCTCAGCTAGGTGTAGGGTTGCCAGGTGTCCAGTTTTCTACCGGACAGTCCAGTATTTGCACCGTCTGTCCGGTAGAAAAATTCAGAAAATACCAGACATGTGGAGTGGCCGGTATTTTCTGAATTCCCGGCTGGGCGCCGGATGGAAGCCTGGCAGGGGTGGGGGAGCGACTGGGAGGCGGGGCCGCGATTGGCGCTGGGAGCTCTGTGGTCGCGTGCAAAAGCTGGGTGGGGTGGGGTGGGTGCCGGGACTCCCAGCCACTCCCCCCGCCCGGCTTTGGCTCCCAGCGCCAATTGCAGCCCTGCCTCCCAGCTGGGAGCCTCTGGTTGCATGCAGAAGCTGGGCGGGGGGAAGTGACTCCCAGCCCCTCCCCCGCCCCCATCCCCGCTTGGCTTCAGCTCGCAACTAAAGGGAGTGCCTGCCAGGGGCACAGCCCAAAGGACTCCGGCTGTGGCCAGTGGCTGCACACCCCCTCCCTTCCCCCCCCACAAGCTCTGCTTCCCGCCCCCTTCCTCTGGGCCCCCTCTCCTCCTGTCCAGCTCTGCAGCCCCCGACCCCCCCCCCCAGCTCTGCTTCCCAGCACCCCCCTTCCTCCTGGCCAGCCCCGCGGCCCCCGGACACCTCCCCCCCCTCCAGCTCTGCTTTCCGCCCCCCCTCCTCTCGTCTAGCCCCGCGGCCCCTGGACCCCTCCCCCCCACCAGCTCTGCTTCCCACCCCGCCCACCTCCTGGCCAGCCCCGTCCCCCTCCCAGCCGGTCCCCCCCTCCTCCCCCCCCCACGATCAAGTGTGTCTGGTTTTTTGGCGGGGTCTGCCTGGCAACCCTAGCTAGGTGGTGGTAATTGCATGTTACCAATATTTAATCAGTACGTTGGTGACAATACATTCTGCCTTCCTAACATTTCCTGTATAGTGTCATGTGGAAAAATTTAAATATTTCTAGCAGGCCTTGCCTAAGTCTTTTAAAGATATGTGTCCTCAGAGTTCTATAGTGGCATTCTTCTTCCTCCACATTCTCATCCTTCATCTTAAGATATCATGCTGAGAAAATAAAAAACTTCTTTAAAAAAATGGAATATGAGTTAATAAAGTGCCTCATCTCTTCCCATACAGTAATGCCAGGGCTATGACATCAGAAATAAAACAGTGGCCATTTTGCAGCAACAAATCTCACACAGTCCTGGACACCAGAAGCTATTCTATCCAGAAAGGGAAATATTTTCTTGAAAACTGGTGTTCTCATGCACCAGCAAAATGCACCAAATGGGTGGGATGTGGGACTAATTCAGTGCCAGTAACACTAAAGAAAAGGTTTGTTCTTGCAGATAACTGCTCTTTCCTTTTTCGCACATGTCCTTTAGAAGTATTACATCTAGTGGAGTTCTATTTGGAAGAAGGGATCACAGATGAAGAAGCTGTAGCTCTTATTGATCTGGAAGCACCAAGATTAAATAAGAGAGCGGATAAATGGCAAGAGATGGCAAGTGATGGTATCCTTTCAGTTCAGTACACTCTCTCTAGTTTTCTTGGGGAGAGAGCAGCAGTTTGGAAGACAGGTCTTGGTTGTGGAGATTTCTTTGGTTAGATATGCTTTTGTTACATTTTAATCTGCTTCTCTCGGATGACTAGGAGTTAGATTCATTGTTAATATTATTGGGTACAATTTCATAGTGTACATCTTTTTCAGTAGCTTAACAACTAAAAAACTAAAGGTATATTAACTAATCCTAGTAATTTTAAAAGGTTTTTTTTTTTTAAAGTCAGTTTCATAACCTTGTTGTATATTTTTAGGTTAAAATAGTCACTTATTTTCATGTAATTGTATTTTACTTACTATAAAGGACTGGGGGTATTTGGCTATCCGTTATTCTGCTCATGCATCCTTATGTCGCAGCTTTCTGTGTTTCTTGCTAAGGAAGAACTGGGTTGTTCTCCCTTGGAAACTTGTCATTGCTGTTATTTTACAGAATCATAGTATTTTATATTGCTGTGGCACACAGTGGTGCCTGTGTAGTTAGGGCCTGATAGTAGTAGACACAATACAAATACGCAAGATACGGTCTAGAGGTTACCCAAAGTGAGATTATAGCTGTTTTATAGGAGGCTAGGAAGCTGGAGGACGGGGGTATACTTCTACGGTCACATGAGTTTATGTAGATTAATTACTGCTAGTAACTTGGTGGTTTTAAGATATGCTGTTCCATAGCAATTGCTCCTTAGTGAGGTGTGGCACTCCATTTTTCTTGGGCCAGAACAAGCTTCTTCTGCAGCACAATCTAATATAATCTAGGGATTATGCCAGTGGTATCTGAGTACTCCCAGTCTGCCTGAGAAGATGAGGCATTGAGTAGAGGAAGGAGTGAGATCCTTACTACTAAGCCATATGACAGGTCCTGTGAATAGTAAGATAAAAAGGTTTGATTTTGTAGGAGTCCTTGTTTCTTCCATAACAAATATCTCTAGGAGCACAGACACTGAGATTTGATGACAACACAGACATTGTTGAAGAGGATGATGATCCCTTTACAGCAAAATTGAGCTTTGAGGTGAGGATATCTCGTTTGCATTTTTAAAAGTTGCTGCTCCTGAGTCTGAAGATAGTTGAGCAGGAAGTAAATGCAGTGTGACTCTACCCGCAACTCTTCTTTCCGTGCTATCGTATCTCCTTTTTAGCTGGCATCCCAGAGTTCTTTTCCTTGTCACTGTTTTCTGATCAGTAGCAGGTCTTGACAGACCACAGCCTCTCCTATTCCTTTACGAAGTGTTACTGTGTTCTGCACAAGAGATGAAGGAATGTGGGTGACAAGGAGGCTAGGAGGAGCAGTTGACGGAGAATGGTATCTCGTAAAGTGATTAGGCCACAGAGGGGGGAAAAAAGTTGGAGAACCACTTATTCTAACCAAATGTCCTTTTAAAGTAATCTGTTTCTCTCTGGCCTCATCAATGGAAGTCTCCTGGAGTGCTTAGCCACCTACTGCAGAAACAGATTTAAAAATTACTCTGTTTTCTTAATGCTGTAATTATGTGGCATGATTTTAAAAAATAAACATTTAGGATAGTTTGAACAGCCCTTTACTTTTTTCATAGCAGAGGGTTTACATACAACACAGACACAAAACTGCCCATGAGCAAGTCTTTAAGCAAGACATACAGCATATAAAATTAACAGGCTATTCATATATAGTAGAGGTTCTCACACTTTTTGGCCTGTGGCTCACCCCACTCAACACAGACCTTTCTGCGGACCATCAGCCAACCACCATTGATGACAAAATGGGTGCAGGAGGGAGTGGGGATGCGGGGTCTGGCCAGGAGATTGGGTGCAGGAGTTGCTGAGGGTGGGGGTCTGTGTGGGAGGTGGGGTGCAGAAGTGGGCTGGGGGTTGGGGTGTGGCCGGGAGGTTGGTTTTAGGAGTAGGTTCGGGGCGGGGGGCGGGTCTGGGTGCGAAGTAAGGTGCAGTAGTGGGGTAAGTGTGTGGAGTCTGGGCATGAGGGAGATGAGGAGTGTGATTCTGGCCAGTGGGAGCAGCAGTGAAAGCCTCCACGAGTGGTTTCCTGTGCTGCTGTTCCCCCAGCTGGGGGAGGGGGAGTGGCAGTGCACAGAGCTGCTTCCTTCCCTTGCAAACCTGATCCAGCCCTCAAGGATCTAAACCAGTGCTGGTGTTCCAACCTTGCAGGAGGGAGGCAGGGCTAGAGTACCAGTGCAGGCCCCCACTGCAGGAGGGATTGAGCCCTGAACCTGCAGCCCACATGCAAGATGGTCACAGATCACACTTTGAGAACCATTTGTCTAAACATACTGGACAGAAGAAAGATGCAGGCGGGTGGGACGGAATATAACATGAAAGCAGATGATCAGTGTGATGGTCTCCAAATATCGTGTTAGTTGCACCACATTTTAATTTCCTTATTATTTATTTGGATGTGTATTTGTTGGGAAAGAATTGAGATGAGACAGAGGATGGGAGAAGAGACTTTGCAGAGAGGGGAAGTAAAGAGATAGGGGAAGGGATAAGAGGAAAGTGGGGGGAAGGAGAAAAGGGAGCAGTATTAAGAGTAGGTGGAGTGAGGCAGAGACTGCAATAGAGCTGCACCAAACAGCCAGTCAGCCTGGGAGAGAATGTCCAGAGAAAAAGCTGTAGATTGCAATGGGGTCTTGATGTCATCTGTAGGCATGTCCCAGTTTCAACTTCTTTGTTTCTGGTTGACTTCTCCCAGGAGTTTCTTTACACTAGGGATGTTAAATTTCGATTAATCGGCTAATTGACTTTCCATCGACTACTCAATTAGTCGATAAGGGGGGAGCTTCTGTGCCTCTCCCTTTGAAGTTTACAAGAGCCATCCACTGCTCCTGTACATTTCAAAGGGAGAGAAAGATTTCAAAGGAAGGGGCACAAAGAGGAACCCGTGCCAGCTGGGACTGCTTTGGTCCCCACTGGCATGGGTTCCCACTGCCTCTCTCCCTTTGAAATCTCTTGTACGTTTCAAAGGGAGAGGAGCAGCAGTCAGACTGGCGCAAGCGGGACTGTTTCAATCCCAGCTCGTGCCGTTTCCCCACTGTTCTCTGCCTGCCCTGCCCCCCGCGGAGACAGTGCTGGGGCGAACTGGCTTAAAAGCTGCCCTCCCCCCCAGCACTGGCTCCTGCTCCCCCTCCTCATTGCCTCTCTCTGATAGAGGCAGCGGGGGGAACGACTTGTCAAGTTCCTACTTGACTACCCGATAAGCATTTGTTTATCGGGTAGTGACTAGTCGCTTACATCCTTACCTTATAGTCCAGTCTCAGATGACTGAGACAGGGGTGAGACCACCTGGAGTCTGGTGTTCCCAGCAAGCAGCGGAAGGGACTCTCCTGGACAGCTCAGGGTCTGGGTAGGTGCAGTTAAAAATAGGGATGTGAAAGTGTAACCATGTGTATGGTTAACTGATGAGCCTGGGCTCCTTGGTTAACCTTCGCGGTTATATTCAAGCTCCCAGTATGTGCAGGGAGCTGGCTTAAAAGTTGGCTTCCTGTGTGCACCGGCTACTGGGGAGCTGCCTGACCCCCCTCATGTAACTGTGTAGCCACTGAAGTTTTCAGCGGTTACATGGTTAATTAATTAAACACATTTTAACATCCCTAGTTAAAAATAGGCATTTTCAGGGAAGTTTTGTAAGTGGCTTTTTTTGTTCTTAAATATGGAATTATTTTAGCAGGAATGAGTGAAGTTCAGTGAAAATACCTTACTCACACTTGACTTGCTATCACTGAGAACAATGATACATTTACCATTGACGTCAATGGGAGCAGGATCCATGCCTACTCTGTGTTAGCACTTTCTATTGAGTAATAACATTCCACTCTTTGTCATCTTTAAAACACTTTGCAGTTATTAAGCTTCATTCTTTGTTTTAAACATTCTCTTCTGTAGCAAGGAGGCTCAGAGTTTGTTCCTGTGATAGTGAATCGTGCAGTTCTCCGGTCAATGAGCCGGAGGGATGTCCTTATTAAGCGCTGGCCAAAGCCATTACAGTGGCAGTACTTCCGATCCTTGCTACCAGATGCTTCCATTACCATGTGTCCAACATGCTTTCAGGTATAAATAATGTTTTCATTGGGGTCTTTAAAAACTCATTCCTACTGAGAAACTAATTGAAATGATCCTGACACATTAATATCTACCATAGATACATACCCTCTGAAGTCCAGAATAGTGAATAAAGAGAGCAAAATACCCTGTGCTTCATATAGAGATGATAGGCCATGCCAGAAGGGCTGGTTTCAGAATAGTTGCTGAGATTATAAAATGAAGTATTTGGGGACTTTGCAGTGAGGTCCTCTACGGATATTAGTGTGCAGTCGTTTACACGATTAACTGATAAGTCTGGACTTATGAATTAATCCTAACGACTACACATTCCCTCCCCCCGCTGTCTCTGTATCAGAGGCAGTGGGGTGGGGGAGGTGGGAGCCGGTGCCTGTGGGAAGATGGCTCCCATGGAGCCAGCTGACTTCCCTATCTCCCCACTGCCTTCCAAACAGGCAGTAGTGATAGAGAGGCAGCAGCGCAGGGGGGTGAAAGGGGCAGGCAGGAGCTGGTACACGTGAGAAGCTGGCTTTCAAGTCAACTCCCTGCGTGTTCTGGCTCCTTCAGAGTTGCCTGCCCCCCATCCCACACTGCTGCCTTTGAAGCAGTAGCAGGGGCAGGGGAACAGGCGGGAGCTGATATGCTCAGGGAGTCAGCTTTTAAGCTGGTTCTCCATGTATGCTGGCTCCTGTGGAGATGCCTGTTCCCCCCCAACTCCTTGCTGCCTCCCACAGAGGCAGCAGCGCAGAGGGTGGGGGGGGGGGCAGGTGGTACATGCAGGAAGCCAGCTTCCAATCTGGCTACCTGTATGTAGTGGCTACACAGAGCTTCCACTCCCCACTCCCTCCCTGCTCTGCTGCCTTTGTATCGGAGCCCTCCGCCCCCTATGTAAATGTGTAACTGTTTGAAAATTCAGCCGCTTACACATTTACAAAAATAAATGTTTGCTAACATCCCCAATGTCCTCAGGTGATCTAAAAGAAGAGATACCTTCACCTTTCTAACTTTATGGCCTGGATTAGTGGGGACGTTCAGCAAATAAAATTATTTTTTTTCTTTATAGTTTCACATGCCACAGGTATGTTTTTTTCTTCAAATATTTAGTAGTTTGGTCAGTTTTGGCTTTGTGGTAGCAGAAAAGGATCCTAAGCACTACCCTCCTTTATCCGAGACCAGTTGGTTTAACTGGTTGGGTGAACTGACTTCCATAGCCTCTACACTTGAAATAATTGCTCTGGTATTCCAAATTATAGCTGTTTATAAACATCTGTAAATTACTTGTTAGAGTGGAAACACCAACTTTATTGTAACAGTAGGATCAGATATTCTGAGCCCTAGTAAAACCATTCCAGTTCAGTGTGCTATTCCTAGATGCGAGCCAGTAACAGTGTAATAGATGTGCCTAAATCTGTTCCTAATAATTTACAGATGTTTCATTCGGAGGATTATGAGCTCCTGGTGCTCCAGCATAACTGTTGTCCGTACTGTCGGAGAAAAATCGATGAGTCAAACCAGTGAAAAAAATCCATTGTACCCATCCACGAAATTCTGCTATCACAGCAAAATGTATTTTAGACTATTCAATCTTTCTTAACAGCTTGGTTATGTTGTTACATATATTTTATCACCCTCTGTATGTTTCATAAGCAGTGAAAAAAGAAACTGGTACATGTCACATGTTGTCCTATCCAAAACAAAATTTTATTTTTATGAGCAATGTAATTACAGAATTTCTATTTATTGCTCTTTGTTTTGTATATAACCACAGAGTCAAATGGGAAAAATGTACAAATATATTTTTAAGGGGAATTCCTGTTTTACTTTCAAGTGTCCTTTGTTTATTATGGCAACCTGCCAGTGTGCCAGAGGATGTGATAGGAATATTCAAGGGTGAGATTCAGCCTTGACATAATTCAGTTGCTCTCATTGATTTTGCACTTCCTTATACCAGAGCTGTACTTGGTTATTGACAGAATTTGAAATAAAAAGGACGTTTTTGCATCAGTGTTTTATTTTCTTTTGAGCATTTGCAGTAGCCTTCCTCTGAAATGGAATATCCCAGTGAGACTACCCTTTATATCATTTTGGGAGAGAATAGCATTACAGTTAGGAGCTCTTACACAACATATTAACACACGATTAGAACCTTAGTGTGAACAAAGCAAGATGTAATTTTCTTAGGATTTACCTTGACCAGTTAACACACAACTTCTCCACCAGCATTTCCCTAGACCAGCTAACACACGGCAAAACAAGTTGCCATGTCTACTAGGATTTATGTGTGTATTAAATAAAAACATCTTTTTTTCCTGGTGAAAATAATAAAGGCCACTGGTTCATCAAGTGTAAGAATATACTGGAGTGCTGATGAAATGTGCCATATTGATAGGCATGGAATATGAAGGCTGACTTCTATTTATCCACAGAACTGGTTCATTACAAACTTCTCTTCACTACAAAATTAACTCCAGCTTTTGCTAACCTGGCTCCCATTTGAACACAAAATCTTGGGCCCGAAATGGTGCTGGTTATAACCAGGTTAGATGCTTTATGTGATACTATATTTTCATGAAACGGAAGTTCAACTCTTCTTGAAGTTTGATTTAGCGAGTCTAAGACTCGCTTAAATTGAACTTGGAGAGTGCCCACGTTGGGGTCCGGTGAGGAGTAAGGGAAGCCAACATGAGCTTTTGCACTCATTGCCCTCCCAGTGTCAGGATGGCAGGAAAACTTGAAACGAGGTACATCAACTCCAGATACATAATTCATTTAGCTGGAGTTGCATATATGGATTCAGCGTTCCCTTTTAGTGTAGATCTGGCCTTTAGAGTATAGGCTAAAGCCTGAGTACATTTTACACTGAGGCTGATAACCCACTTTTCAGGGAGTGTGCAGACTAAACCAGTCAGGTACTGATTAGTTCTCCAATGCCTTCCTATAGTTTTCCCTGAATGTCCACAATCCACTGGGAAAGAAGACTGTTTTAGCACAACTTACAGTAGCACTTAGAATCATGTGATATGACTTCAGAAGTCCTAGAGTCTCAGACAGGTATGTGCACTACTGTGGACCAGTAACTCAGCCATGGTTTTGCAGTGTGGTTGCTCACATCTGGGCTAGGCTAACACAGATGCTGATCTCCTGAATTAACTCTGCAATGAAGATGTATCCTACAAATACTTACTGTGCAATCTTTCTCCCTCCCCATGTTTCAGCCTCACCAGGGGGGAGCAGCTGTAGGAGGAGAGAAAGTAGTTCATCTTGCATTCCTTTTCAGTCCTTTGCTCTTCTACTAATACTGCCCTATAAGGTGCTAACTGAGTTGATGATTTTTCATTATGTGGCTATTGCACTAAACTAATAGTTGCATGTCTGAGTATGAGTAGTTAATCACAGGGGCAGCTGCATTTCAGTGGTGACTGAAGTGATTCCTGTGACTGCTTTTAATTGCTCTAAAAAATGACAAAAAAACTTCAGTGAGCATCCACCTATCTCAGTGATTCTGAATCAGATTTTGTTTGACACTTTAAAATATGCCGTTCTATCTAGCATGTTTGTAAACATACTGATCTAGAAGTCTTGCTCTTGCTTTGTTACTAGTATATTACTCTAGGCAACAAAGACTGTGGAGTTGGAATTAATAAACAGTTCTGTTTGATATGGAAGCCAGAATAAGAATCTAGCTCATTCTCCCATAATTGTGTTAGCTTTGTGAGGCCTGCAGGAATGAAATGTAGTAAAAATAAGTAGCTATGATTTGTAATGGTAGATGCCCAAAATGTATAAGGTATAGAGGTTTCTGTTTTTTACATACCTACTTTTCTGACTGTAGATGGAGTTTACATTTGAAAAGCATATTTGGGTCCTTCAGTAGGAAAGATGTTGTATAAAAGTAAATTATTATGTGTAAATACATGTTAGGAATGTATTATGAATTTTAAAAACACTGCAGTACTCCCAATTTGCCCTGTGACATTGAAGCTGTTCTTGAGTAACTTCATCTTGGTGAAATAAAACTCTTAAAATAGAATTATCTGCTTATAAGATGGTACCAAAAATGACCTTTCCTGTGCTCCATCCCCTTAGCCACTTACCCTTCACTAGACCTGCTGGGGATAATAGCATAGACCATTTTCTGAAACGTGTCCTATGCTTGTTCTTTTACCTCACTATTTCTTGCCTCTCCCACCAGTATTGTCTGTCTGTGACGATCTTCAGGCTCTAAGCTGTGGACACAGTTGCAATCTCAGCAATGGCTTACTGCATCAAAGCTTAATGTGACAAATTTGAATATCTGGAAGGATAAACCTTTAATCCCACTATATGTGCTGGTATAGGTGCCAACAACTACATTGGTGCTTTGATAACTATAATACAATTTAAAAGTAGCTGTGGTAATATGAAAAGTTAATAGAGGTGGGATTTTGAAATGGGTAATATATTAGAGAGGACATGATATTTGCATATAAATTTGTAGAAAGATTGTCTCCCTGTCTATACAAATGTCCCAAGTGCCAATTGCCCTAGTTCAAGTACTGTATTATATACAGTCTAGTCTTCCCAGTTCCCATGATGATATGGCACTGTTTTCAGTGACAAGCTGGGTGAGGTAGTATCTATTCTTGAACAACTTCTATTGGTGAAAGAAACAAATTTTCACATTACTCAGAGGTCGTCTTTAGGTCTAGGGAAAGTGTCAGCTACATAGAAGGTGGAACAGATTGTTTGTATAAGTAGTTAACACATTTATTTTTCACATTTATTTAAACATCTTCTAGGGGGCTGAGCCCCCCTGCTTGCTATGCTCGCCAACCCCTCTGTCTCTTGAGGTAGGTATCTGGCCAGGGGGAGAGTGCGGGAGCAGGAACAGGCTGGGGGTAGGTGTCTGGCTGGGGGGAGGGGAACGTTCTGGGGGTGTGTAGTCTCAATGGAAGGGATAAGGGGACTCAGGAGGAGTCGTGCTCGGATGGTGGAGGGGACCCTGTTCGCTATGCTGGCCAACACACACTCCCAGCTGGTACACTCGCCAACCTTTCCTCCCGGCTGCTCCTGCACCCTCCCCCATAGCCCCATATTCTACCACCAGTCTGCTCCTGCACCCTCCGTCCTGGCCAGACTCTGTACCCTCACCCCCTCCTGCCCAGATCCTGCATCCCTATCTCTCTCACTCAACATGTCGGAGGGCCGGTTGAGGGGGAAGGAGGCTGCGTGGCTCCCGCCTCCCCAGCCCCCCAGAGCAACGGGGAAGGGAGGAGGTTGTGCGGCTCCCATCTCCCTGGAGCACTGGGGAGCAGGGAGGAGACTGCACAGCTCCTGCCTCCCCGGAGTACCGGGGAGGGAGATGCCGTGGAAGGGCTGCAACCAGTAGGGCTGTGGTGGAAGAGGCTGGCCAGCGTGAAAGGTGGCTGGGGTCAGGGGGTAGGCCAGGTTGGCAGGTGGCAATTGAAGCGTGATGCAAGGAGGGGCTGCAACCAGTAGGGCTTCAGGGGAAGAGGCTGGTCAGTGCGAAAGGCAGCCGGGGCCAGGGGGTGTGGGCAGGAGGTGGTGGTGGTGGCCTAAGATTCCTCCCGCTGCTGTGGGGGGAGTGGTGTAAAGGCCAGAGGAGCTACCTGGAGCTAAACATGGGCTGGGGGCAGGGTGACTCAGATGGTGTGATGATGTCACTCTGTCCTGCAGGAAAATGTTTAATATATATAGAGAGAGAGATGACCATGAGACATTCTCCCCTCTTGGACTGAAATTTTCCATGCACAGTCTCTCCTGAGAGTGAACACTTGTGCGCCCCTTGATGTCAAACTTGAGCAAAATCCTTCCACTGACTCTTTAATGTAAGGGCTAGAGTTTGAGGCTGATGGAGGAGGAAGTTAATTTGCTCCATTTTCCTGTAACTAACCAGTATATATATTATGCTGTCCTAGCATTGGCTCAGCCTGGTCTGGAGAAGTAAGACTAGGATGGGACACAGACATTGCCCAGCTTTCTAGCTGTAGCCAAAACTGCTATATGGCCTTGAACTAGTCTGAGCCTCTACTTCCCTTTCTGTAGAACTGGGAGATGATCTTTGCCTAGCTCACTGCAGTGTTGAGAATTAGTGAGTGGTTATACAGAACTCTCAGGCTACGTCTACACTGGCGCGTTCTCACGCAAAAACTCTTCTGCGGAAGAATTCTTCTGCAAAAACTCTTCCAGAAGAGCGCATCTACGCTGGCATGTGCTTTTGCACAAGAGCATCCATGCCAGTGTAGACACTCTCTTGCGCAAGAAAGCTGTGATGGCCATTTTAACCATAGGGCTTTCTTGCGCAAGAAATTCATGTTGCCTGTCTACACTGGCCTCTTCTGGAAGAGCTCTTGCACAAAAGGGCTTATTCCTGAGTGGGAGCGTCAGAGTTCTCGTGCAAGAAGCCCTGATTTTATACATTAGAATGTCAGTTTACTTGTGCAAGAACACGCGGCCAGTGTAGACAGGCAGCAAGTTTTTGTGCACGAGCGGCCGCTTTTGCGCGAGATCGTGCCAGTGTAGACACAGCCTCAGTGTGTTAAGTCCTAAGTTATACTGTTTTCCACTCACAAAACATGTAATAAAAAAGGCAGAGGTAAAGAGAGAGGGGAAAAAGATTTTGGATTTAAGTAATAACGGGTTTTCTCTCTGCTCTTAACTTCATATTTTCATCCCCCTATATGCACTGTCCCATGGACTCTGTAGAATTAAAAACAAGTATCTAATTACATGTTTTCAGTCCAAATAATTACTTTAAATGATGCTGAGTGTACTGAGAGGGAAAATAAAGAAGCAAGAAACATCTGGGATTTCAGAGTCTCCGGTGGCTGTTGCTGCCTTATCAATGTAGTTGGTGTTTCGGTAAAGTTTCAGAATGACAGCTTGAGAGATTGAAATCCCTGGATTTCCTGCAGAGCAAACTGAACATTGGCATTAGTCCTGTGGGAGTTGCTAACGGTCCCTGCCAAATGTGCCCCTCACCACTGAACCAGAGGGAGGTGGGAATTAATTATTGGTTAAGAGCTGCCACTGTGGCTGGTGCTTTATAAATGTTACCATATATTTTAGAAATGTGTGTCTGTCCATCGATCTGTGAGTCCGTTCAAGAACTCCTTCTAAATGGTAAGAGCTAGGATCACCAAATTTGGTATACAGCTTCCTCTTATAATTTAAAGCAAGATCAGGGGTTTGTTGTGCCAGGACAATGGGATGTGCCTGGAATTCGATTGTTTCTCATAAAATGGAAAGGGAAGGGTCTGGTAGGAGGGACAGTTAATACCGTAGAATGACCAAAGGGGGGCAGCAATGGGTCAGAGATGGGGACACTGAGAGAGCTATGACCCCATTGGGCCGGCAGGGGTGGAAAAAGGGGCAGCTATCTACTATATATTTCAGAAAGTTTGTGTGTTTGTCTGTCTGTCCCCCAGCCATGGACATACACCCCTCCCCAAGTTGTGCCTGCTGCAGTGGCAGTGGCCACGGACAGGCCCTTCTCACCTGGCACCAAGTTGCTGTAGTGAAAGAGGTCTGGGGTTGTCCTCTATTCCCGGGGCAGTCTGCATACTGAAGCCCTCATTCCCAGCCCCAGCCCAGAGTAATGATTTAAATAAAGAAAAACAAAACTTATTTGAGTTAAGGACCGCAGCAAGGGCAGGTAAATCTTCTAGTAGCAAATAACAACAAGCTTTGCCATAAGGAGTTAAGAAGATGAACAATAGGAGACTTAGAGGCAGGTGTTACTGTTTTACTTTTTCTTTTTTCACAATATGGCAAAATATTAGGGCAAGCAAAGCCTGTGGCAGATGTGGGGTAAAGGTTACAGGCATCATAGAACAATTCAATCATTCAGTCTCTGGCCTCTCTGCTGTCAAGACTCCAGCTGGGATACCAGTTACAAAGCAGATATCTGGCTGCGGGGGGACTGTACTGTGACCGCCAACTCATTTCACATAGGACACAGACTAGCTTTCAGATTATAACGGCTTGGGCCAACCTCCATGTGATGATCTAGAGTTCAAAGGATGACTACCCCATTATCAGTTCCTTGAGTCATCCAGTCTCTATCCCACCATATATAATGTGGTTTTATATCACAGTTACACATGCCTTTGAGGAAGATATGGGAAAAGGGTTCAAAGCACATCCTTGCAGCCTGCCTGCATCATTCTAGCACTTCAAAAAAGTCCAGTACAGATACTGGACATGCCTATAATAAAAATAATTTCTATACACCTATGTCTGCTGATAGTTATATTTTGGCCTTCTCCAGTGCTTTCCACCTGAGCCACCCAAACTGTTCTACAGCCATTGACAAATTAAATGACACTACACTGTAGGCAGTAGAGAAATATCTCCATTGCACAGATGGGGCAGGAAACTGGGACACAGAGCAGCTATTGCCTATGAAAGTGGCCTATATGTGGGTACTTCTGTTTTCTCACTGCTCATCTTTAGCTGTGTGGGACCCAGCTCTCAGAAGTGCTGAATACTACCAATCCAGTGGAAGTCAATGCAAGCTATTGGTAATCAGCCCTACATCTCTAAATGGGGCCCCCAAAATAAACCCAACCTTGGAGATCAGTTCTGAAAATTGGTGCCTCAGTGAATGGCATCAGGCCATACAGCAAGCACGAGGCAGAGCTGGGACTGGAAACAGAGGTTATACTTTCTAATTAATCTATCTGGTCTTCTTTCTACTCTGTATATGATAGCTGTGTATTACAGATTAACCTAGTGACGTAGATGTGGTGATGCTGGGCATTGCCCCACCATGCTCTTAGGCACTTAGAACATTGCTGGGGCTCACAAAGCCTGAGTGTGGCACCTACTGTGAACTGAGAGAGACTGCACCTCAGAATGAGAGTCAGAAAACCTGGCACTTTTGGGGCTCCCTGCTTAAGCTTGCTAATGGGAGACATGGAGCCTAGGGGTGCATGTTAGGCTTAAATGTTAAATCCAAGCTTCCCCTGGTTAGGATTCTCAGCAGCCCGTTTATGCCATTTTAGCAAGAAGCCCAGGGAAAGCGGATGAGGAGGAAGAGAACCTCTCTTACAGCTATTAGCCCGGTGATTAGGATACTCACTTGTAGGGTTGCCACCTGTGAGGTACAAAGGCTTAGGATCTCCAGGATGATCCTGAGCCCATAAAACTGGACAGCTGGCTGTGCGTATGAAGCACCTTTTCCAGCTTTCCTGGGACACCTACCTCAAAAAAGGGGTGGTCCTGGAAGAACCTGAGCAGGTGACAACCTAACTCACTGGGATGTGGGACACCTCTACTTAGTTATTTCCTCTTTTCCCCACCTGAGTGGGACAGGGCATTAACCTTGATCCACTGTCTGTCTCTTAGGTTAGTGCTTGAACCACTGGGTAATGGGATAGTCAGATGGTGATGGGAGGGGACTCCTTCAGTCTTCCTGTTTAAGCTTTTCTGCTTTGGATAAATAACAAAAGATTCATTGGACCAGAGAGAGCGAGTGCAATTATGAGGAACCCGTGTAGCCCTATGGCCAGCACATGCACAGAAGAGATTGAGGATTCAGTCCCCCTGCTCCAATGATTTTTTAAATTCATTCACCCTCAGTGGAACAACTTCGAGAGGAGAGACTGAATGATTTTTACCTCAGAATAGCCTAGAGCCCAGTGGCTAGCACACTCATGTGAGATGGCAGATTACAGTTCAAATCTCTTCTTTCTCCCTCAGGCTGAGGGAGTTAAATCCAGGTGAGTACATTCCAATGGACTAAAAACCATGAAGGAACTCTTCCTCTACCACCATCTTGTGTAACTTCACCTATAGAGGACTGAGCCATAGGTGAGCTCAGCACATGCTTACTGGATCCAGTCCTGCAGGTGAGTTAGGCCTTCTCTCCATTACACAGTGGATCAGCCTTGAAGCGACTGATCCACCAGCAGTCGATTTATCACATCTGCTTAGATGCAATACATTAATCTCTGAGTGCTCTCCTGTCAACTCTGGTACTCCACCAGGACGAGAAGAGCAGCTGGAGTCGATGGGAGCGCAGACCCCAACAACCTTACCGCGTGAAAGACACTGTAGTAAGTACGTTGACTTCAGCTGCGCTATTTGTGACAAGGCCAGAGGTGAAGAAATGCCTATTTGTCCCCTTAATTCATGCATATCTCTGGAGTTAGGTGTCAGGACACTTGACACAGGTCTGTTGTGTCTATGCCCAGAGGTGGAAACATTGATGCCCAGGGAACTTTTATTGTAAACACTAGGGTGCCAAGTGAGTTGAGGCACGTCTGTGGTTTAGTGGCAGCCTAATGGGTTGTTTTTGTGGATACCCATTTTAAAATTTAGGCCACAAAAGAGGCAGTTAGGCACCAAAGGCCTTCTGTGAATCTAGCCATAAGAGTTCAGTGTTCTCTGGTAACCATTTTGCAGCCCAGAAATAGGTGTTCCCATAACACCTGGCTGGGAAAGCCAATTAACAGTTGAAATCCTAGCTTGGATTATTATGATCAATAATGCCATAAGCCTTAATCGTGCTGACGCTGAGGGTGAAAGCTTATACAAGGTGGCACTTTATAAAGGCTGCAGCACTGAGAATAGCATAGCCAGCTTCTGCTCAAATGTAAAAAGGAGGGAAATTTCAACAGGGGGAGCCTCAAAGAAAACGAAACATACTTGTAAGACCAAAAATACCTCTGGAACTGCAACCATGAATGGAACAGAGGGCCCAAATTTCTACGTGCCCATGTCCAACAAGACTGGGATAGTACGGAATCCATTTGAGTACCCTCAGTACTACCTAGCTGAGCCATGGAAGTTCTCTGCACTATCTGCTTACATGTTTCTGCTGATTCTCCTCGGCTTCCCTGTCAACTTCTTGACTCTGTATGTCACCATTCAGCACAAGAAACTCCGGACCCCCCTCAACTACATCCTTTTGAACCTGGCTTTTGCTAACCTCTTCATGGTCTTTGGAGGGTTCACCACCACCATGTACACCTCAATGAATGGTTATTTTATCTTTGGGACAACAGGCTGCAATATTGAAGGCTTCTTTGCTACATTGGGTGGTAAGTTTTCTACCTGTGTAAATAACCAATAAGCAAATTTAAAATCTCCTCCTTTTGGATTTCCCTCAAGATTTTAGAAAAGGGAGAAGTATCAGATGGTCACAATGTGCACCCTAAAAGGGAACTGGAATTGGGAAATTAGATTGTAATTTGAATTAAGTTAAAGGTATGATATTTCAGGGCAAAAAGTAAATGGGGGAGAAGCAATAAAGCACCATGGGGGGAAGCATAGCCACTGAGTATCCTGAAAAATGTAGAGTGTAGGATTGACAAGTGACCTGCAACAGATTTTTAAATGTTTGGTTTGTATCCTTTTTATCTTGTTCTTTTAATTTTAGAAATACCAAATCTGGTTATCTCTGGTGCTGCCTGAAGACTTTCTGAGAATCTCAGATGATGTCTGTTGTGAACGTTCACATGCTTATTGAAGGGGCAGGGTTATTTAGCCTTTAACAAAGTCATCTTTTCTTCCAGTGTCAATTAGGCATCAAGCTACACTGGGACTAAACACCCTTCCCTTCTCAGTTCAGTTTTCGGATATCTGTCTTGTGAGATCATCATTTAATTAGTTCTCCAGTTACCATACAGGCCTCATGGGAGACAAGACCTAAATTTATGACAAAATAAACAAGCAGGAAAAAAAATCCACCCCTGTGACAACATCCTTTCCAGAAGGCAAAAAAGCCTAATTAGAACATAAGAACATAAGAATGGCTGTACTGGGTCAGACCAAAGGTCCATCTAGCCCAGTATCCTGTCTGCCGACAGTGGCCAGCACCAGGTGCCCCAGAGAGGGTGGACCGAAGACAATGATCAAGCGATTTGTCTCCTGCCATCCCTCTCCAGCCTCTGACAAAAAGAGGCCAAGGACACCATTTTATCCCCTGGCTAATAGCCTTTTATGGACCTAACCTCCATGAAATTATCTAGCTTCTCTTTAAACTCTATTATAGTCCTAGCCTTCACAGCCTCCTCTGGCAAGGAGTTCCACAGGCTGACTACACGCTGTGTGAAGAAGAACTTTCTTTTATTAGTTTTAAACCTGCTACCCATTAATTTCATTTGGTGTCCTCTAGTTCTTCTATTTAGGGAACTAATAAATAACTTCTCTTTATTGGCCCTCTCCACACCACTCATGATTTTATATACCTCTATCATATCCCCCCTCAGTCTCCTCTTTTCTAAACTGAAAAGTCCCAGTCGCTTTAACCTCTCCTCATATGGGACCCGTTCCAAACCCAACATTTTAGTTGCCCTTTTCTGAACCCTTTCCAAGGCCAAAATATCTTTTTTTGAGGTGAGGAGACCACATCTGTACACAGTATTCAAGATGTGGGCGTACCATAGTTTTATACAGGGGCAGTAAGATATTCTGGGTCTTATTTTCTATCCCTTTCTTAATAATTCCTAGCATCCTATTTGCCTTTTTGACTGCCGCTGCACACTGCGTGGAAGTTTTCAGAGAACTGTCCACGATAACTCCAAGATCTCTTTCCTGATTTGTCGTAGCCAAATTAGCCCCCATCATACTGTACGTATAGTTGGGGTTATTTTTCCCGATGTGCATTACTTTACACTTATCCACATTAAATTTCATTTGCCATTTTGTTGCCCAATCACTCGGTTTGGTGAGATCTTGGAGTCCCTCACAGTCTGCTTCTGTCTTGACTATCCTAAACAGTTTGGTATCATCTGCAAACTTTACCACCTCACTGCTTACCCCTTTCTCCAGATCATTTATGAATAAGTTGAACAGGATTGGTCCTAGGACCGATCCTTGGGGGACACCACTAGTTACCCCTCTCCATTCTGAAAATTTACCATTTATTCCTACCCTTTGTTTCCTGTCTTTTAACCAGTTCTCAATCCAAGAAAGGACATTCCCTCTTATCCCATGGCCATGTAATTTACACAAGAACCTTTGGTGAGGGACCTTGTCAAAGGCTTTCTGAAAATCTAAGTATACTATATCTACTGGATCCCCCTTGTCCGCATGTTTGTTAACCCCTTCAAAGAACTCTAATAGATTAGTAAGACAGGATTTCCCTTTACAGAAACCATGTTTCCTTCACAGGTCCTTTAAAATGCCCTACTAACAAAGCACTTGATCATGAGAGGTGCTGAGCTATGGGTGGAAATCAGTGAGAATTGTCAGTGCTCATTACCTCTTGGAATCTGGCTCATGGATTTTTGAGCAGAGATACAAATGTGGAGAGATTGGACTCATGTGATAGAATGATGCAGTAGGGCACAAAACCCTGTTGCAAAATGACGGGTACAGTGGTCAGTAGTAGACTAAGATATTTTTGCATTCCTTACTGTATTTTAATTCAGATCTGTGACATTAACATTCCTTGAAACCTTACCTGGATTTCTTTGTCATTTAGAGACTTCCTTGGAAATCATAACATAAGAATTAATCCAACCTCAGTCACCAACGCTAGGAATTATTTTAGGGACATTCTATGGCCTGTTATGTAGGAGGTCAGATTAGATGATCACAGTGGTCCCTTCTGGCCTTAGAATCTATGAGAAGGGCTTATTTACATGGCTACTCATTTTCTTCTGTTGGTAACAGTCTATGCGTGTGTCTCTTTCTCTCTCTTTTACAGGTGAAATAGCTCTGTGGTCCCTAGTAGTCTTGGCCATTGAAAGATATGTGGTCGTCTGCAAGCCCATGAGCAACTTTCGATTTAGTGAGAGCCATGCCTTCATGGGTGTCATTTTCACTTGGGTCATGGCCCTGGCCTGTGCTGCTCCTCCACTGTTTGGATGGTCTAGGTACGGACTGAACATCTTCTGAAATGATGCCCTAGCTAGCATGACTTTAGCAGCAGTTAATGAGGTGTTTTACATATTTCTCTAGCAGCATTCCCAAGTAAAAAAACCTTCATTCACAAGTTTAAGAACAGACACTAATCTAATTGATTTAACTGCAGGTACATCCCAGAGGGTATGCAGTGCTCATGTGGAATTGATTATTACACTCTGAAGCCTGAGGTTCACAATGAATCTTTTGTCATCTACATGTTTGTGGTTCACTTCCTTATTCCACTGATCATCATTTCCTTCTGTTATGGGCGCCTGGTCTGCACTGTGAAAGAGGTAAGTACATCTGCTAGAGATGACCAAAAGCCTGCATTTGAAGCCTATTCCACCCTACCCCAAATGCTGGGAGATTTCAGATCCAGATCTGAACTCCAGAGCTAGTTCCAAACCTGTGCTGGAATGAACCATAACCCCCGAGCCAATCAGCCCTGACATTTTGAGGGTTAGTGTGATGTGACTGTGATGTTTGTAATTCATCCCACCCCTAAAGACTTCACCACTTCACTGGACACTCAGTTTCAGCATGTTCCCCAGTTTCTCCAGGGGAATTCTGCGTCACTGAGTGCATGCAGAACCCATGTCCCCCAGTAGATTTCTTTGTTTCACCACAAAAAATAGTGGGGAAGCAAACAAAATTTCCTCAAACTCAGGGGGGGAGGGTCACTGTATGAGGAGCTGCTTCCCTGTCCGTCCAGTCCTCACATGCATCAAAACACCCCCCGGACTCTCACTGAGCTCTTCCCCTCTACACCTGGCCCCCCCAATCCCCTGTGCCCCAACCAGCTGCACCCAGACTTTCACCTCACCAAGCCCCATTCCTCCAGCATGCAGACCCCCTCAAAGCCCACTCCTGCACGGAGCCTCAACCACCTTCACCTGCCCCTGCCCCCACAGAGTCCCACTGCCCTTTCACCCCGAATCTCCAATGAGCCACTGTGCATCCAGATCCCTTACCGAGCTGCTCGTACTCAAAATGCCCCACGCAAAACCTTCTCACCGCATCCCTGGATCCCTCCACACTTAGATCCTGCCAGGCTGAGCCTGCTTGCCCACACTGGGATCTGGGGGGCAAGTGGGGTGTGCATCTGAGGCTCTGTCCCTCTCAGTTACTGTCTTGGTGCACTGGGAAGTGGAAAGGCAGGGCCCCCAAGCATGTTTTGAGAGCAGACCCATCCCTTGCACTGTGTCGGGGTTGGGTGTGGCCTCATTACCAAGTCTGTGCAGCAACAGGGGGCTGTGGGTTATCTCCACCTCCATGCAGCCAATGGCCAGTGCTCCCCATTGCTTTACTGAAGCTTCCACATTTATTTATTGGCAAATAAAATATGCGGAGTTTTAAAATATTGTGTGTAGAATTTTTATTTTTTTGGCTCTGTATTCCCTCAGGAGTGCCCAACATATCCCCCCGCAGCGCCATCATTATTTCAGTGGTCTTATCTCTTTAGGCTGCAGCTCAGCAGCAGGAGTCTGCCACCACCCAGAAAGCCGAGAGAGAGGTTACTCGCATGGTCATCATCATGGTGATTTCGTTCCTTGTTTGCTGGGTCCCATATGCCAGTGTTGCTTTCTACATCTTCACCCACCAGGGGTCTGACTTTGGCCCTGTCTTCATGACTGTCCCAGCTTTCTTTGCCAAGAGCTCTGCTATCTACAACCCAGTGATTTACATTGTAATGAACAAACAGGTAAGTGGCAAATCTCTGATGTTTTTCTGTATTGTATTTCATTTCTTAATGGTTTACAGAGAGTTATAGCACCTAGATCATATTTTTCAAGTTCTTTTTGCTCAGGGTGACACAAATGGGGCCTTTTCGATTTTCTTGCTATCCTCTGTATTACATAAATCTGGAAATCATCAGGATTGTCTATTTGAAATGATCAGGTCATTAATTTAGTTAAATATCTAGGATTATATTCTGCTTTCAGTTACAGTGGTACCACCATCTCGATTCACTGGAGATGTACTAGTCTAATGGACCCAGTATTAATAATATTCAGTAAGGTTAAGGTAATCCCGAGTAAAAGTTGTAGCTAGTTCTGGGAAGTGAGAAAGGTTAAGAGCATAAGATTTGGCGGAGCGAATAAACCATCCTTTTAGCAAGTCTAGTATTCACTGTCCTTACAATAGGAAATAACTGTGATATTTCAGACAGTGTGCTATGTTAGTTGTTGGTACCTCATATTTTTATAGCCACCATTGCATATACTGGTACTTGATACAGAAAAATAGAAACTGCATTTACTTTTGGAACAGTAAAATGTTTAATGAAGCGTAAAACACAAATTCTCACTTGCTTATTTTGCTTTTGGAGGAACCTAGGTTTTTTACAACAGGATCATTGTTAACTTTATTGTCGCTCTATAACGCCCCAAATTTTAGTTTCCATGGGTGGTGTAAAAGAACATGAAAATAACAGAGAGGAGATGTCTGCACCCTATATGTACTAGCCAGCTCCTGTGTCTCCACTGCTAATTAGTAAAATATTGAGCAGAACACAAATTGTGATCTTTCAAGGATCAGCTCATGCTTATCCCATTCAGATGAGAAGCCCCATTCACTTCAACAGGACTATTCAGCTAAGGGACCCAATGCAAGTTCCACTGAAAAGAGTAGAGTCTTTTCCATTGACTTCAATGGGAGTTAGATTATTCCCAAGACATGAAGACTTTTACAAGCACATTTCAATGGACCTGAATTGCTCTAATCTGAGAGCATCTTCGTTAGTCGCAGTTCCTTGTATTTCCCCCCTAATTGTGTAAGACAGAAATCTCTCCAGGTGCATTACTGACCCGTTTGATGTGAGGATATTCACGGTGTGTAATGTTGGCTGGCAGGTGTCGGCCGGCACCCTCTGGTTCTCTCTGCCAAACTTGTTTTCTTTTCTAGTTCCGTAACTGCATGATCACCACCCTTTGC
The DNA here is from genome assembly GCA_032595735.1 of Pelochelys cantorii. Lineage (NCBI taxonomy): Eukaryota > Metazoa > Chordata > Testudines > Trionychidae > Pelochelys > Pelochelys cantorii. Next base: position 21,781,182 of record CM064336.1, read on the forward strand.
TGTGGAAAGAACCTGCTGGGTGATGACGACGCTTCTGCTGGCACCAAGACAGAGACTTCCTCAGTCTCCACCAGCCAGGTTTCTCCTGCATAGATTGCTCCTGAAAGCAGCTGATCTCAGAGCTGCCATGCCTTGTCCCATTTACATGAATGTAGTCATGTCCACCACCACCACCACCACCACCGCCTGCATGAGAGTCACAGTTAGCCCAGCAGGATGGACCTTTCAGTTCTGATCATAGAAACCCTTTGAACAAGGCTGTACATATTTTTTTTATTACATGCAAAGGGCTAGCTCCTGAGCTGGTGTACATGTGTGTGTATATCCAGTGACTTGTATAGAGTTATGGCCATTCACACCGGGCCATGATCCTTAGCTTCGTACAGAGGAACGGATGTTCTCTTTTCACAGAATGGAGAAGATTAGTGACACCGCAGCCCTGTGGATTTATCCTGACTATGGCGTCTGTTCTGTATGCGAACCACAGGAGCCATGGTTAGGAAAGCCCATCAAAAAGAGCCAAGACACAGCAAGCAATCTGGGGAGGGGGAGGGGGGATGAGGTATACGTGTGTCACAAAGCTAGGATCAGCGGGGGGTGCATGAAACCTAGTGAGCAGTGGCTAGGGTTGCCACCTCTCCAGGTTTTATCTGGGCAGTTTGATTTTTGGCTTGTGTGTCTGGGTGCCATTTAGAGTTGCCAGGTGCTCGATTTTTGACTGGAAAGCCTTTTTGAAACTAGGACCAGGCAGTATTCAGTCACATGTACTGGCCAGACATCCAAAGTCTGCTAATACAGGGTGGCAGGAGGCACTGGGTCGCTAACTCACACCAGTCCCTGTTTAGCTGGGGCTGTCTCCTACCTCCAGGAGGCTCGTCAGCAGGCTGCTGCTCCTGTCACAGACTCAGAGCAGAGGGAGCCCAGCTTGGAGGTGGCGGGCAAAGGGGGTTGGAGACGATTCAGTGAGCGATGGTGGGGGGTAAAAGGAGTAAACAGGAGCAGGGGTTTTAGGGGGAAGAGGCAGAGAAGGGTGTGGGGGCTGGGGAAGAAGTGAAGAAGGGGTGGTGTCTGAGGTCCGGTAACGAGCAGCTAGAAAAGTGGCAACCCTAGCCGTGGCATTTAAGGAGTTAGAGTGTGGTAAGATTTGCCCATTAGTAGCATCTATAGAGCAGTCTTGGGGAGGATTCTATTCTTTCCCCTGCCCCCACCAAAGTCCCCTGCACACCACCAGTTAGCTGCGCTGTTTACAAAGAATAGGATTTGAACCATAAGCTGTAGCTGACTTGCAGCGTGTTTGCCATAGCATGCAGCATTATATTTCCATGGTAACATGTAGTCATTTGGCTTCCCCCTGACTCCTCCTACGTGTCCATAGACCACACCCCTATAGTTCGAGCTCTTTGTGGTTCTCCTGTGGTTCACCTACCAGTTTTCAGCTGTAATTTGATTTGGCATCACACCACGTAAGAGGTTTTGGCCACACTTGTGCTTTTTGAGGATTGATTGGTGGCAAATTGCTACACTTTTCTTCACTTCATAGCAAGCAATCCATGGGAGCATATGGCCCAGAGATTTCAACATATGTTTAATGCGCTAAAAGATGGCATAATGCAACTGCACCTATGTTCTTTATTTTTAGCTCTGTTATACAAATAAGATGTTTTTCTCACCCTTCTGTGCTATCAACATTTGTAACTATTCTTATACAGTATTATCCTCTCAGATTGCTAATTCTGCGCCGCTTTTCAAGATCTGATAGGGAAGGTCTATAGAAACTATGCAACTTAAACTTTTAATAAAGAGCAATTTACAAGTACAAATCTCATTATTTATTTTTAATTGATATTTCTATATATTCACTGAAATCTGAAAATCCATGGTTCATGAGTCATTTAGTGCTTAGACTGAAAACTCATTCATATGCTCAGAGTCTGATAGATTTTTTTTTTAAAGAAAGAAAAGCTTTGTTTTTAGTTGTCCAGTTTAGGGATGTAAAATCCCGGTAAATCAGTTAACTGGTTAAACGTTAGGTTGACCTAATAGTTAACCAACTAAAGTAGGGAACTGAGCTGGGGACTGCTCCAGTTTGGCTGGAGCAGCTCCCAGCCCCACACTGGGTCTGGCTGCCTGCTTCCAGCCCCTGCCAGCTCCCAGGTCCCTCTAGAGCAGCCTCTGCCTGTGGGACACACAGGCTCCCCACAGGCAAAACTGCTCCTGGAACAGTCCATGCCTGTGGGGTGCCCAGTCATGTGATTAAACTGTTAATAATGGAATACCAGTTCGTTTAAAATGTTGAAATATATTGATTTCAATTATAAAGTATACAATGCTCACTTTATTTTTTACAAATATTTGCACTGTAAACAATGAAAAGAATGGTTACCTACCTCATAACTGTGATTCTTCGAGATGTGTTGCTCATGTCCATTCCAATATAGGTGGGTGCGTGCAGCGTGCACGTGTTGTTGGAAGATTTTCCCTCAGCAGTACCCTTAGGGCCAGCAGGGAGCCCCCTGCAGTGGCGCCAGTATATCAGTGCGTATGTACCCCTGCTGGCCCCTTTCACACTCTGTTCCTTCTTACCAGAACACTAGCGGCAGAGAAGGGGGGTGGGTGGGGATTTGGAATGGGCATGAACGACACATCTCGAAGAATCACAGTTACGAGGTAGGTAACCGTTCTTTCTTCTTTGAGTGATTGCTCATGTGCATTCCAATATACGTGATTCCAAAGCAGAACCTAACTAGGTAGGGGGCAGGAGGAAGAAATTGCCCCTGAGCTAAGGACCGCCCTATCTAGGGCGGCGTCCTCCCTGGCTTGCTGTGGAAGGGCATAACAGTTAGCAAACGTGTGGACCGAAGACCACGTGGCAGCTCTGCAGATGTCCGAAATGGGGACCTGTGCGGCGAAAGCGGTGGATGTCGCCATTGCCCTTGTGGAGTGCGCCCTGAGGGGCAGGGCTGGTGTGCCCACTAAAGAGTAGCACTCCCTAATGCAAGCGGTTATCCATGAAGCAATCCTCTGAGTGGATATGGGCTGACTCTTCATACGTTCCACAATGGCTACAAAGAGCTGCTGTGACTTATGGAAGGGTTTAGTTCTGTCTAAATAAAAGGCTAACATCCTCCAAACATCTAACGTGTGCAGGACCTGTTCTTTCCCAGATGCGTGCAGTTTAGGGAAGAAAACTGGGAGGAAAATATCTTGAGAAGTGTGAAAAGAGGAAACCACCTTCGGCAGAAAGGCCGGATGGGGGAGGAGTCTGACTTTGTCTTTAAAAAATACCGTGTAAGGGGGATCACATGTAAGTGCCCTAAGCTCGAATACCCACCTCGCAGATGTGATTGCTACCAGGAGAGAAACCTTATATGCTAGGTGGAGGAGTGAACACGTAGCCATCGGCTCAAATGGGGATCCCATAAGCTTAGAGAGGACCAGGTTTAGATCCCACTGCGGGGCAGGGAGCCGTACATGTGAGTAGAGTCTATTCAGGTCTTTCAAAAATCTATTAACCATCGGGTTGGCGAACAGCGTTTTTCCCCCTCCCCTTGGTTAAAGGCCGATATGGCTGCCAGGTGGACCTTAATGGATGAGGAGGACAGGTGTTGGAGCCTAAGATCTAGTAAGTAGTCTAGAATCCTGGGAACTGGTACCCATCTTGGGTGTAACCCCTGTTGGGATGCCCAGGAACAGAAACGTTTCCCTTTAGCCAAGTAAGTGGATCTAGTGGATGGTTTCCTGCTGCCTAGCAAGACCTCCTGGACCCATTGGGAGCACTGGAGCTCCTGAGCCGTTAGCCATGGAGCTTCCATGCTGTCAGGTGGAGGGACTGCAGGTCCGGGTGGTACAGCCTGCCCGAGTCCTGTGATATGAGGTCTGGGACTAATGGGAGGGCTACAGGCCTCTTGCACGAGAGGCTGAGGAGCGTCAAGTACCAATGCTGTCGTGGCCATGCTGGGGCAATTAGGATTAGCAGTGACTTGAATTCCCTTACCTTCAGCAAAACCCTGTTGACTAGGGGAAATGGTGGGAAAGCGTAGAGCAGGCCCTGTGGCCAATGAAGGAGGAGAGCATCCCCTAGGGAACCCTGTCCCTGTCCCAGGAGGGAGCAATAGCGGGGACACTTGGCGTTCTGGGCTGTGGCGAACAGGTCCAGGTGGGGAAACCCCAAAGGTGGAGAATGTATCGGGCTATGTCCCAACGCAGGGACCACTCATGACTCGCAAACGACCTGCTCAACCTGTCCGCCAGGACGTTCTGGGAGCCCGGGAGGTACGAGGGCGTCGGGTGGATATCTGCCCCGACGCAGAGCTCCCAGAGGTGGAGTGCCTCGGAGCACAGGTAGGGGGAGCGGGTCCCACCCTGTTTGTATATATATGCTACGGCTGTCGTGTTGTCCGACAGAATGAGGACTGACTTGCCCCTCAAGTGGGGAAGGAAAACTGCACACACGAGCCGGGCTGCCCTGAGCTCCCTGACATTGATATGTAGGGAGGCGTTGTGCAGGGGCCACGTATCTTGAGTGTGCAGTTCCCTGAGGTGAGCTCCCCAGCCCGTATCCGACGTGTCCGTTACGAGCCAGAGTGACGGGGCTGGTCTGGAGAACGGGACTCCTGAACAGACCTCCTCTTGGCGAGTCCACCACTGTAGCGTGAGGAGGACACTCTTAGGGACGGTCAGAATCCTGTCCCAGGAGTGGGCGGTCGGCCTGTGCACCCGTGGAAGCCACATTTGCAGGGGACGCATGCGCAGTCTAGCATGTTGCACTACATAAGTGCAAGCGGCCATGAGGCCTAGCAGATGCATGCAAGTCTGGGCGGTAGGCATCGGGAAGCTCTGAAGCGAAGTAACCTCCGCCTTCAGCGTGAAGAAGCGGGAGCTGGGTAGAGAGCCTCTCTGGGACCGGGAGTCCAGGGTGGCACCCACGAACTCTATGGTTTGAGTGGGGACTAGGGTGGACTTGTCCAGGTTTAACAGGAGACCTAGTTTTAGAAAAAGGTCTCGGACCATGGCGATATAATTCCTCACCTGGGTGTCCGACCAACCTCAGAGGAGCCAGTTGTCTAAGTCAGGGAACACTTGGACACCTCTTCTCCTGAGTTCTGCAGCCACTACTGCCATGCATTTGGTGGGGCCATAGAGATACCAAAGGGGAGGGCCATAAATTGGTAGTGGGCCCGGCCCACTGTAAAATGCAGAAACCTGTGGCGGGAGGGGGCAATCAAGACATGAAAATAGGCGTCCTTTAGATCGAGGGCAGCGTACCAGTCTCCAGGTGCTAGGGAAGGGATAATAGATGCCAGGGTCACCATTTTGAACTTCCTCTTCACGATGAAGCAGTTCAGAGCCCTGAGGTCTTGGATCGGGTGAAGGCCCGCTTTTGCTTTTGGGACTAGAAAGTACCGTGAATAAAAACCCCTGCCCCGATGTTTGTGAGGGACGGGTTCCACAGCCCCCAGCTCGAGGAGGTGGCTCACTTCCTCCCGCAGTAGGGATTCGTGAGATGGGTCCCTGAAAAGGGACGGGGTGGGGCGATAGGAAGGGAATGGAGTAGCCCAATTCCACTATCTCCAGGATGCAGCAGTCTGATGTAATTGACCTCTAGGCCTGGATAAAGTGGGATAAACGGTCCCAGAAGGGGAATAGGGAGACTGGTACGAGGCCCTCGAGGGTCCTGTCAAAACCCCTGGTGCAGTCCAGGGGGCTTGTTGGAGGGCCCCTGGTTGGAGTCAGAGGGTGGGCGGGAGCAACGGCGGTTGCTCCTGCTGTTATTGCCCTTGCTCTGGCAGCATGTGAAGTCGGGCCACGGGCCTTGGGGAGGCATCCTGGTCGCACTCCCACTCGCAAAGGAACACCTCTGCGTGGCCAGGGTGTGCAGGCCCAAAGACTTGAGCGTGGCCCTTGTGTCTTTCAGCCCGTAGAGGTGCTGGTCTGTTTGCTCTGAAAAGAGCGAGGTACCCTCAAAGGGGAGGTCCTGGAGGGTGTTTTGGACCTCGGGTGGCACCCCGGAGCCCTGCAGCCAGGAGCTGCGACGCAGCACTACCCCTGTGGCCATGACCCGTGAGGCAGCGTTGGCCATGTCGAGCGCTGCTTGCAGAGCTGCTCGGGAGATCATCCATCCCTCCTCTTGCAGGGCTCTAAATTCTGCCTGGGAGTCCTGGGGGAGCAAGTCCGTGAACTTGGCCATTGACACGCAGGTGTTATAGCTGTACCGGGAAAGGAGGACCTGCTGGTTAGCAATCTGGTACTGGATGCCCCCGGAAGCATAGACCTTCCTGCCCAGTAAATCTGCCTTTTTGGCGTCCTTGCTCTTAGGGGTGGCTGCCGGTTGCCCCTACTTCTCCCTCTGGTTGACTGCCTGGAGCACCATGGAGCCAGGGGGAGGGTGCAAGAAAAGGTGTTCATTACCCTCCAGGGGAACAAAGTATCTACGCTTGGCTCGCTTGTTGGTGGGTGGAATGGAAACCAGCGTTTGCCAGAGGGTGGCTGAGATCTTGGCAACGGTCTTATTTATAGGCAGCACCACTCTAGAGAGGGTGTTGGCTTGTAGAATGTTGACAGTCAGGTCAGAGTCCTCGACCACCTTGTCTGCCTGAACCCCTAGGTTTTGGGCCAGGCGGCGGAGGAGGTCCTAATGGGCCCTGGCATCCATAGAGGGCATAGGGGGCACTGCGTCAGCCAGCGCTTCATGTGGAGAGGAGGACAATGACCCCTTTGCAATGTCCCCCATGGGGGCGTCCCTGTGCTCCGGACCCTCAGAGGTGGTCACAAAAGGAGGAGGGGGACCTGGCTGGCTTGCCTGGCTCGTACTCCCTGCTGGACCTGGGGATGATTGGCCTGAGGGCAGGGAGTGTGTCGAGGTGGGAGACCAGACCAAGGGGGTAGCCGACGGGGGAACCCGAGGCCCTGAAACTGAGGAGGCCGGTCGAGGAGTCACGGAGCCCTGGCTCTGGTGATAGGCCCGGGGAGTCCAAAAAGGCCATTGTCCAGATGGTTGGGGAGGCCTGGTTTGTTGCAGCAGCGACACCGAGATTGGCTGCCCTCATTGCTGCTGGTGTGAAGGAGACCGGTGCTGGGAATGGTATTGTGATCAGGAATGGTGCTGCGATCGGGACCAGTGCTAGGAGTGTGATCAGTGCCAGGAGAGTGACCTGGAGCCCCTAGACGACCACGCAGATGCCGCATTGGAGTCAGAAGAGTAATCCGATGTAGACCACGGAGGCGCCGACGGCGAGTGTGGCGGAGCATGGCAGGACATAGCCTCAGGTTTGCCGCGGTGCTGGGGCAGAGGGGGAGGAGGCATGACCAATGCCAGTTCCTCAGGCGGGGCAGGCGCTGTGGCGCCAGGGGCGCGGAGCTCATCTGTTGCCGGTGCCAGTGCCGGTGCCGTCTCCGAGCCCGGTGCTGAGGGCGGCGCCGACTGTGGCCCGAGGGTATGCGCCTCATGCTACTGCTCTTGGGGCGCCCGTGGCGAGTGGTGCCAGGAGTCCCCATGACGTCTAGGCAGTGTCGCGGCAGGGGGAAGCGAGGGGGATGATTAGATGAGCACCCTAGCCACCTCCAGTGCCTCCAGGGTGAATGGATCGGGAAGGTCCTCCGGGGAGCTATCATCCCTCCACCGGGGTAGATAATCGCCCGGCCTCGAAGGCCCGGGATGTGGGCTGTCAGGTGCCATGTGCCCCACAGAGGGGCGCACGGAGGCCGTGTGCCTGAGTGGGGACTGACCCCTGTCCAGCCGCCTCTTCCTAGGTGGTGCCAGTGAGTGAGAGCAGCGTCCTAGCCCTGTGTGGTGCCGGGGAAGGACGGTGCGTCGAGGCGTCCTGCACCGAGGCCGGTGCGCTGCCCATGCTTGGTGCTGGGCCCGGTGCGGAGGCTGGTGCCAGCCCTAGAGGTGACTCCATTAGGAGTGCCCGGAGGTGAGACTCGTGCTCTCGCTTAGTCCTGGGTTTAAAGGCCTTGCACATTTTGCACACTGATGTTATGTGCGATTCTCCCAAGTACTTCAAACAAGATGAGTGCGTATCGCTGCAGGGCATCGACTGGCCGCACTTCTTGCAGGGTTTGAAGCCCTGATGGCCGGGCATGCCCTGCTGCAGGCGTGCGGAGTGCCGCGGCAGGGTGAAGAGGACAAACACAAAGGAGAGTCTTTAAAGTAAGTTCACAGGTACTTAACTGAAGCACAGAGATAAACAGTCAAGGAATTAGCAAGTGAAAGCACAACTCAAGGGAGCTGAGGTTGTTCCAATGACCATCAGGGCGGTAAGAAGGAACTGAGTGGGGAAAGGGCCAGCCGGGGTACATACGCACTGATATACTGGCACCACTGCAGGGGGCTCCCTGCTGGCCCTAAGGGTACTGCTGAGGGAAAATCTTCCGACAACACGTGCACGCTGCATGCACACACCTATATTGGAATGCACATGAGCAATCACTCGAAGAAGAAGAGTATTTTTCAATTCACTTAATACAAACATTGTAGTGCAATCTCTTTATCTTGAAAGTTGAACGTACAAACATAGAATTATGTACAAAAAAATAAACTGCATTTAAAAATAAAACAATGTAAAATATTAGAGCCTACAAGTCCACTTAGTCCTACTTGTTCAGCCACTTGCTCAGACAAACAAGTTTGCTTACATTTGCAGGAGATAAAGCTGCCCACTTCTTGATCACAATGCCACCTGAAAGTGAGAACAGGTGTTCACAATGGTGTCACAACCACCATTCCAGAGGACATGCGCCCATGCTGATGATGGATTTTGCTCAATAACAATCCAAAGTAGTCCGGGCTGATCCATACTCAGTTTCATCATTTGAGTCAGTTGCCACCAGCAAAAAGTTGATTTTCTTCTTTGGTGGTTTGCGTTCTGTAGTTTTCAGGGGTGAAAATAACTTAACTTTCTTACAGGTACTGTTGTATCACAACCCCCCTCTCCCCCAGAAGGGGGGACCTCAGGGCAGGAGGTTGAGGAGGGGTTGCCATATGACAATACTTGTAAGACATTTAAGTGTAGGTTGGAGTGCTGGGGGCTCAGGGCAGGATGTTGCAGTGTATGTGGGTGTAGGGGGCTCAGGGCAGGGGGTGGAAGGTGCAGGAGTTGGTGGGGGTTGGGAGGTATAGGGAGCTTGGGTCAGGGGCTTGGGGTGGACTCAGGGCAGGGTGTGGGGGGTGCAGGAGTTGACAGAGGGTTTGGGAGGCATGGGGAGCTCAGGGCAGGGGTGTGGAGTGTGACGTGGACTCAGGGCAGGGGGTGGAGGGTGCAGTCAGCAGGGAGTGGGGAGTTCAGAGCAGAAATGCGGCGGTGCAAGAGTCAGGGCAGGAGGTGGCGGGGAGGGCTCAGGGCTGGGAGTGTGGCCACCATGCTGCTGGGCTGCCTGATCCCCAGGGCTGGCCAGGGTGGCAGGGACCGTGCTGCCCGGCCGCTTGATCCCCAGGGCTGGGGTAGTGACCATGCTGCCCAGCTGCCTGAGCTTCGGGGCTGGAGCCTGTGGATGCGTGGTGGCTGCCCAGGGGCTGTGGGTGCTGGCTCAGGCCCACCAGGGCTGGCTCACCTCCCTGCCCCCAGCTGTCTGGGGCAGAGGATGAGGGGGGAGTGATTGGGCTCTGGTTGCTGAGGATGGGTGCCAGAATGGGAGGGAGGGGCCAACCATGCCCAGTAGTAGCAAGGCTAACAGCAGCATCCAGAGCCCCTCCCTAAGTTGACCACTCTTGTACTGACGTGCTGCTCCGGGGCACACCGGCTTACTTTCACCTCTGGTCATTTCCTCATTGGAATCCTGCTCTTTTAAGGCTTTGGAAAGCATGTTCCAAAACTCATTCCTCTCACATTTTGGATGGCACTTCAAATTCTTCAACTTTGGATCGAGTGCTGTAGTTATCTTTAGAATCTCACATTGGTACCTTTGCGTTTTGTCAGATCTGCTGTGAAAGTGTTCTTAAAATGAATGTGCTGGGTCATCATCCAAGACTGCTATAACATGAAATATATGGCAGAATGTGGATAAAACAGACAGAGATATACAACTCTCCCATCAAAGAGTTCAATCACAAATTTAATTAATTAATGCATTTTTATGAGCATGATCAGCACTGAAGTACGTCCTCTGGAATGGTGGCTAAAGCCTGAATGGGCATACGAATATTTAGCATATCTGGCACATAAATATCGTGCAATACCATCTACCAAAGTGTCATGTGAATGCCTATTCTCACTTTCTGGTGATATGGTAAATAAGCAGGTGGCAGCATCTCCTGTAAATGTAAACAAATGTGTTTGTCTTAGTGATTGGCTGAACAAGAAATAGGACTGAGTGGACTTTTAGACTCTAAAGTTTTACATTGTTTTGTTTTTGAGTGCAGTTATGTAATCCCAAACCCTTATATTTGCAAGTTTCACTTTCACCATAAAGAGATTGCACTACAGTACTTGTAAGAAGTGAATTAAAAAATACCAGTTCTTTTGTTTATCATTGTTACAATGCAAATATTTGTAATAAAATATAAAGTGAGTATTGTACACTTTGTACTGTGTTGCAACTGAAATAAAAACAATTGAACATGTAGAAAAACATTCAAAACTATTTAGTAAATGTCAAGCGGTATTCTATTGTTTCATGGTGCAATTAAAACTGATTTAATCACAATTATTGTTTTTAATGTTTTTTAAAATTAATATGTGAGTTAACTGTGATTAATTGACAACCCTAATAATTTCCTATTCTTCTCTAAGCACACCTTCTTCCGTTGTGACTCTTCTTTTCTGATTTCATAAAGCATTTTTGCTCCAGTACTAACTGGAGAATTTTGTTTCCTTTTGCTTATAATTCAGACAAATATTCTGATGGCACTAGAAAACACTGAGATGATGCTGTCCTAATTCACAAGAAAATAGTTTATTCTTCCAATCAGAGTGAATTTAGCAACAGCATCAGGTGGCCAGCTCCCTGCCCTGTTTATCCACAGAACCACCTGGGTCACAGCAGTATAACCTTTCCCTAGCCTCCTTTATATGTGTGCCTTGACACTCACTTGGAAGGACATCTGGCAGGGTAAAAGAGCAATTCAATCAGCGTAGTTCATGCAAGTATAGGTCTCTCTGCTGATGGCACTTCCAATTGTGATGGGGATGATTTTGGGATGTGTACAATAAGGATTTGACTGAGACTATTGCCTCTTTTTCATATAGGCCTCCAACAGTCATCCAATAGTAATTCCTGGCCTAGTTACTCAGGTTTGAATCAGTGACCAAGTGTGAAGGGTTTAAAGTGCTCAGTGCTCTACTGGGGAGTTGGTACCAGCACCATTAAGCTATGTAATGTCTCCTTCAGGTGCAGCCTTGATTTATTGAAATACCTCTGTCTACAGACAGCTGGGGTGAATCCAGGGTTTCAAGAACAAACCAATAATCATGCTGAAATCCCAGCTGGGAGAAGCAGTTAAGCGTGCTGTTGAAATGCTTTTCCTTTTCAAAGCCAGTGAACTGCACCGCAGGCTCTAGTTCTCTCCATGCCTTCCCACTGCCAGATGTTTTCCTGAGCAGCTCTCTGAATGACCGTGGAGAGTGAAAGAGAGAGGTTGTGCTGTGAATGGTCCTCCATCAAATCCTGATAGAGTCATGGAATTCCTGCCCAGACAAAAACTCCCATTGGATTAGATTGTATGCTGCTGTCCTGGACTATAAATAATGACACCAATCTATTCAAAACAAAAGACTTAACTGCTCCCAATGAAGCAGGGAGGAAGAAGGAGATGTTGCTCTTCTGTTATGCCAGTGCTTGTAAGACACTCTGATGTAATGGTGATGGGTGCAGTGTGAAAGCTTAATTAGAGATGTTATTATTTGTTATTTCTCTAGCAGTACCCCATTGCACAAGAGCTGTACACATGCAGCCCACTTGTTAGTGAGTCTGCCAAGCCGTCCTCTGTGCCCAATCTGCAGAGGCTAGTGTTATATCATTTGGAGTTCCACAGTTTAGAAAGAAATCAGTGGAAACACAGAGAGCTTGAGCAGTTGCAAGTGTCCATTTATTTCATAATGCAGAACTAACTAGAACCAGCCCAAACCGGCTGGGCTGACCCCTAGTGACCTAACTCAGTTACTATCCCAACAACAAGATCTTGATCTACAACAACCCAATATGTAACAGTTAGAATTCTGTTACATCTCCAGCGCGAGACCATCTTGCCTCTTTCAAGCTGTAGCATTAGCTCATAGCTTTTGTTCTGGACATTCCCCAGGTCAATCCCTGCTGTGGTAGCCAAGATGGTGGCTGACATGCACTCATGTGAAGGTCACACATTCCCAGTAGTAGGTCATAACCTATACTTGTGCCTGGGTGAGGCAGGTAGGAGCCAGGAAGTAATAGTAAAATGAGCATGCTTGCATAGCAGGCATCAACTGTGACTAGGCCCTGGCGTTAATCCTGCAGTTCTTACACCTTCCTTCCAGAGCAAGGGGTTGCAGACTTTATCCCAGCAAGCAATGAATGGAAAACGGCTGCTGCCTAGCAATGGTCAATTCCAGTTTTGATCTGTGAGCTCAAATACCCCTGTAATGTGAGCTGAATGGTCTCTTGTCAGTCTTTCCTTCACTGCCACAGGAGACAGTAGTTCTGCTATCCTCATTCCAAAGCAAAACTAAAGCTGGTCTGAAGCAGAGCCCGGGACACCTGTTCCTGATTGAAGATGGTCACCCTGATTCTCTCCAGTGGGATCAGCTGCTTGCATTTCTTCAGAATTATACCATTTTTCTGAACTATGAATGGGCACAATTGAGGGGGCATGTCTGCTGGTTTCTGGCTGCTGGAGCCAAGGCTGGGATCTAACTCAATTACTTTTGATTACATCAGCTCAATTGTTTTCTGTTTTTACTAATTCTTTGCAGACTTTAAAAATAAGATATTTCCAGAGAGATTTTTGCACGTTCTTAGGTGCTATCACAAAGAGACCTCATTACGTTGTGTATCAACTGTTCTGTCAAATAAAACTTAGGTAGTTACTGCCTGTAATAGCACTTTGCTAAAGCCTTACAACCATTCCTGTCAAAGCGCCCAAAGGATTATGTAAGAATATGTAGCCATCTCTAGTGTGAAACACTGAGTCTGACGGCTAAGAGTAACACTGCACAACAGTAAGCCAGGAAGTAAAGAAGCACAGAAACTGGGGGGCTATGTCTAGACTGGCATGATTTTCCGCAAATGCTTGTAACGGAAAAGTTTTTCTGTTAAAAGCATTTGCGGAAAAGAGCGTCTAGATTGGCACGGACGCTTTTGCGCAAAAGCACTTTTTGCGGAAAAGCGTCCGTGCCACTCTAGATGCAGTTTTGCGCAAGAAAGCCCCGATCGCCATTTTTGCCATCGGGGCTTTTTTGCGCAAAACGGTTCTCAGCTGTCTACACTGGCCCTCTTGCGCAAAAGCATTTGCGCAAGAGGGCTTTTTCCCGAACGGGAGGGTCATTGTATTTGCGCAAGAACACTGACGATCATACATTAGAGCGTCAGTGTTCCTGTGCAAATTCAAGCGGCCAGTCTAGACACAGCCAGGTTGTGGAATATGATTAGGGACAATGTAATGATCCAATCTGAATTTAGCCAGGACACCAAGAGTCCAGAATCTTTACAAAAAACTGCCAGGGGCTCTTTAGTGACCACAAAGGGTCAGATTTATATCTCAATGACAATGACTTCCTACAGCACAATTCCCCCAGCGTTCTGCTGCTGAATGGGCTCAGATCAAGGGGAAGAGAGCTGGAAGCGCCCAGTGGGGGAAGATCAGAGCAAATAGTTATAAGTGTCTTAGCAACTCAGCTATTAATATTGACTTGGTTAGTGTGGACAAGCTTACTCTTTAATTGGGGAATTGCAGTAGAAAGACCAGAGGGAGGAACCCATAGTTCTGTTCATGGCAGCAGGTGAGTCCTCTAGGGAGCAGAACCTGAGCTCTTTAAAAACACCTGGAATGCTAGAGTGGAAGAATCATTTGCTCCATTCATCATCAGGGAACAAAGGATCTTTTCTTTTTCCTTCTTTGACTTATGGAACTGCTTTGTTTTTCCTTTAGAAACTGATGAATGAAGGGCTTATGAAAATGAGGGGCTGAGCAGCGCTAGCTCAAGCCAGTTAAAGGCTAAGCAGGCCCAGCAAAAGTTTTATTTCACAATCCTGCCAATGCACCTCTGCCCTGATCTCCAGCATCCCTTGCTGTTCAATCCACGGCCCCTGGAGCACATAGCCTGCCAAAATGTATTAGCATGAGGCTAGCAAACTCCTGTGAGGACTAATGCTGTGAAGGGCTGAATGCCTTCTGGGAGGTGCTTAGGACCTTGCATGTCTGCTGAAGTTAGTGGTAGGAAAGGGAATGCATCAGGCTCAGCTCCCTTGTTCCCTACAGCAGGATGAGAACATGGGCTCAGCATGCCCAGCCATGGCTGTATTCCCAGCACACGAACACTCTGAACATTGGGCAGGACTATGCAGCACTTTAAAGATTAACAAGATGGTTTATAAGGAGATGAGCTTTCGTGGGCCAGATCTGAGGAAGTGGGTCTGGCCCACGAAAGCTCATCACCTTATAAACCATCTTGTTAGTCTTTAAAGTGCTGCATAGTCCTATCTTTTGTTTCAGCTAGACCAGACTAACACGGCTGCATCTCTATCACTACTCTGAACATTGGGATAGTCCATGCTGTTCAAACCAGTGATGTACCATTCACATCCCAGACCTCCTGCTGCCTCCTGGGAACATGAGCTGACACAGTGTTCAGTTTCACCTGCAAATTACATTTCCCAAATGAGGGGTTGCTACTGTAATCTGTCCATTGAAGGTGGCTGTTACACAAGAACCTCTTTCATTTTTGGAATCCTCCCTCCTGAATATTCTCCCCAGCACCCACCACCCTGTTGCAAAGAGTTGGCAAAGTAAACTCAGCACTGCAGCCACCTGTTCCTGATCTCACTGGGAGCTGAACAAGAATAATTAGCAGCTGCCAACTGCAGCCCTCTCAATTAAGATGCTAATCAGCAGAATTAGCAGGAAAGTGAGATGAACCTGTCAATAAAGCCTGCTTTGCAACCAGCTTAGTTAGGGCTTTTTTAAAATAAAGTTTGGTGTCAGTATTAGAGTATCTTGCAATGGACTTCAAGCCAGGTATGGAAAGACACTTAAACAAACACTCCTGATGTGCAGGCTTCTTTCTTTATCTTTTTTTCTTTCCATTGCATGTGAAGTTAAAGTTCTGATCCCCTTTGGTACAAATTAATCTCCTTGGGTATCAATCTGTGTCCCTATTGTTTTCTTATTCAACTGTAGCACAGCCTCTCTGGGAAGGGGCTGAATTTGGTTTCTCTTGGTATATTTAAAGTAATTTAGTCCCCTGAACTCTTCCAGCTTGATGAAAAGCCTGAGATCTACTCAGGGCAGCCTCTGGAGAAGCTGGGGCCTTACAGAGCTAAGAGGGCTTAAGGGAGAAATACTCCAACCTTCCTGGAATCAGGCTAGTGGCCTAGAGGCTTTCTAGCATCTCCATGCTGCTCTGATAAATAATATTACTAACTGTTTCTGATGGGAGGCAGGATGGCTGTGTGGCTAAACCATTAGACTGGAGACTTGGGTTCTCTTCTAGCTTGCCCCTAGGCTTCTTATGTGATTCTTTCTCACTTAGTCTGTATGTGCCTCAGTTACCCACTAATAATGCTTCCTCTGCCTCTTTGACCTGTCAGGCCCTTGTGGCTCGGCTGTCTCACTAGGTGTATGCCCACGCTATAGCTAGAGGCATGATTTATAGCTGATTCAGGCACCTACCTGTGCTAGCTCACTGGAAATATTAGTGATGACTCAGCAGCATGGGCTGCATAAAGTTGCCTAGAATGCTGGGTAGCTACTTGCATTGCTAGCCCATGCTGACACCTGTACTGCTGTGTCCTTACAGCTATTTGTAGCCATGTTTGCATCTTAACACTAGCACAAGTATGTCTTCTCTTCTTTCCTACTTCCTACAACTAGATGTACCATGTGCGTTCATACAGTGCTTAGTATGATGAGGTGTGGGGCTTATAGATGCGATTGTAAAACTGCCTTGTCTGTCCTCCACTTGTGAATTCACTTGAGCTTTTTTGGGATAACTGTGGTGAGTTAAAAAGGAGAGTTGTAATCATAAGACTGGTGTTTGGTTACAAGTAAGAAACCTCTTCAATTTACCCTTCAGCTGAAGTAACAAAAGTGCCAAGGATCTCTGGAATCTTTAACCGTAAGACTAGACCTAACCACCCGCCAACTCTAAGCATGGTGATCGAAGCGCTGAAGGTCCAAAATGAAAAAAAGGGCACCTCTGTCATAGCCATCAAGCGCTACATCCTTGCCAAGTACCCAGCTGTGGACCCTATCAGGCTAAAATACTTGCTGAAGAAGGCCCTGACTAAAGGTCTTGATCACGGCTACCTGATCAGACCCCAAAACTCCTTGGCATTAGGAGCAACTGGAAGGTTCAAGGTGAGTGAATAATCTGTCTACAAAGCCAACCGGCAGTGGAAATGTTTGGCTAAAGAATTTGAGGCTTTAGCCACAGTGGAGCAGTTGCATGAGCCAGGGCTGTCCTCCAGAGAAGTGGGTGGCTGCACACTTTGCATTGTGGGAGGTCTCTGCGATGCGCTCTCTCCAGCAGCATTTCAGAGGACAGGCTGGATGGGGTGATGACTCAGGGTAAGGGAAGTGTTTCTCCAGAGCAGGTAGGGCTATGAGCAACCCAATATCGATGGACAGGTGCCTTCCTCTAAGTGGGAGTACACAGTACTGTTATTGAAGAGCACTCTACCCAGCTCTGTAAAGGAGCTTGTTGTTGGCTAAGTAGAGATGTGGTATCTCTGCCCTGAAAATATTAATTCCTTCCCTGATTTGGATGCTGGAATGGCCTGGGGCAACTAACTGTTGCAATGTGACTGGGACAATAGAAAGTGACTTCCATTCCCAACCAGTCTCCAGCCTTGGCTGCATGTCCTCTTGTGATGCCGTGTTACAGCAGATACTGCACAAGTTCCTGCAGCCAAAGGGAGAGGCCACCTGCCTCTAATTCAGTCCACACTTCTAGCTCCTGCAGACAAGCTTCTGCGCTTGTTTGGTCCTGGATATAGCAGGTTTACTAAGTGTGCTAAGTTGCAACCCTCTACGCATGTGCTGGAGCAGAGCAGTTTCAGGGTTCTGTTCTTGTACTTCTAGCTAGCATCAGAAAAGCCCAAGATTAAAAAAACCTCTGGGAAGATGGATCCAGCTGGAGAAAAGGCTCCTAAATTGGAGAAGGTGGTGGCGAGGAAACCCGAAGCTAAGATGGATGCTGATAAAAAAGCCATAAGTAAAGGTAAGGGCTGCTTCCTTCTTCTCCTCCTCCTAAACTAACACTCCCTGCTGAGATGTCAGCCGTGTGCAAAGAGATCAAATGTGAAGTTTAATGCCACCCAAGGAGATGAATCTCTGTGCTCAGGAAGGGCTTCAGGATTCTCTCTACAGTAGTGACCTTGACAGACAGGGCTCATCTAGACTATGCGGAAGAGTCAAAAGAGGATATGCAGATTCCTCGGGATTTGCATAGCTTCTGGTCTCACTTTTGAAAGCGGAGCTTCGAAAGTTAAAGTAATCAAACGTGGGGTGGGTTTTTTTTTTTTTTGGCAACCCCCCCCTCTTTCTTGAAAAGCTGCTTTTTCTCAAAAAATGAGGTTTTTGCGGCTTTTTGGAAAGGGGGGGGGGTTTGCTGGAAAAAAATAACGTGTCTTGAATTACTTTCACTTTCAGAAGTGAGATCCCATGGAATTTGCATATCCTCTTTTGAATCTTCCATGTAGTCTAGATGAGTCCACAGTGTAGGAACTAGAACCCAAACTGCTGTGGTGGAAAGGCTTTTATGTTAGCCATAGATTGCGTGCATCTCATTTGGGCTGGAGCCTATAGAAAGGCTGAGCATTTGTAGCAGCAGCCACTGTGTGTCTTAAACCAATGCTGTGTGTGTTTCTGAAAGGAGGGAGGGAGGGAGGGACCAGGATGTGCACTCAGTCTATGGCCAAGTCTGATAACTTGGCTGAATTGCTCTGCTCAGTGCCCAGAACTCTGCTGCCTAGTTGCCCTGCATTAACTATTCCCATGTGTTCCTTAGGAAGACAAGGTGACAGACTAAAGCTCCTTGGCTTCCATCGGAATCAAGACTAGAAATGGCCTTTATTAATCTTGGCTTCCCAGTGCTTTAGAAAGGGATTTCTCAGAGCTGGGGAGCTATGTCAGTCAGCCAGGAATGAAATGCTCAGGAGAGGGGCTTAGGTGCTGAAGTGGCTGACGTGGTGTGCCTGGCTGATGGGCCAGCGTGGTGCTTCCCTCTCCTGGATGAGACCCCTAAGCCTGACTATCTGCTTACATTGCCCATGTCCTAGCAGCTGAAATTGCTCCAGACTCTTCCTCTATCCCTAACATGTGCTGCACTGCTCCTGTTCTGTTGGTGGCTGGCCTCCACTCCTGCTGCCGGGGCATCTGTCTGCTCTTAGGCATGTTCAGAGCATGGCCATGGGACTGGGAGCTGCTGGTAATATAAGCATTCCCATGCTTAGATTGAGCTCCCTTTTCAGGACCTCTGGCATGTTGGCTTAAGTCAAGGCTCCAAGCATCTCCCTGGTGGTGCAGTGGCAGCACTGACTAGACTGCTCTGAAAATGCAGATCAGTGGAAATCTAGATGCCTGGGTTACTTACTCACTGCAGTAGTGCTGGTGGTGGGGGTCAATGTTCCCTCTAATCTCTTCCATCCATGTGCAGAATAACTTTTATGCGCACTGAGGCATGTGTGACTGTACACCATCAGTGGGGAGGGGCACCTAGATGTGGGAGCTCTGCTAATCAGCTAGGTGGCATTAGAATTGGCCTGAGCTGCAGCTTTGAAAATGTCAGCAGTGCTTATTTAGGCACCTAAATCCCATTTAAAATCTGACCCAAGCCAGTGGTGCAGTGTTCCTGCTCTAGCTGTCTCCAAGGTGGAGCCCACATGCCTGGCTGGTTACTCTATGGACGCTATCTGGTAGATCAGGGATACTCAACACACGGCCCGCAGTTTGCGGTTTGGGTTTACGTGGGGCTCCACACACGGCCCGCAGGTGGGAGTCAAAACAAAAGTAATCAATATAATGGCCTTCTGTTGATATGCGTTTTAGTAGCTAAATTCCTGGACTGTCATTGCTCATTAAAAGAGCTGTTATATGGATGGAAATTGGGTAAATATTGCACTTTATTAATAATCAGCAGAACTGACTTAAATGGGGCCTGTGTGTTGTGTAGTCTTGCTTTAATTTTTGTATTCATGCCTGGCAGTGTGAAAGAACCCATCTGCATGTATATGCAACCACACTTAAGTTGTGGCCCTTGGTATGTCCTGTGAGTATCATTGTGGCCCCAGGGGCTTCCAAAGTTGAGTAGCCTTGTGGTAGATGCTACAACTGCTTTGATTCTCTAGGGAGCCCTTCTTCCTATTCAAAGAGCAGGGGCACTTCTAGTGCTGCATTAGTAATACCTGAGCTTCACTGAAGCTTAGGGCAGGCAGCTCCAGAGACAGTTAACTCTCCTCCTCATGGCACTGACAATCTGGTAAACATAAGTAACAGGCTCACGCATGTCACTACTTTCCTGTCTTCTCAACAGATGCTAAGGAGCAGAAACCAAAACCTGTGAGCAAGAAACCCAAGGTAAAATCCACTAATGTAAGTACTGGGTGCCAAATGAGGGATTCTATCTGTCTACCTTGTTCAGTTCTGTGAGCTTTTCCCTTGTGACTAGCTTCAGGCGGTGCCACTCTTGTAGGTTCCTGTTTGTGGTATGTTTTTGTTAAAGAGTTGAATCTGTGGGGAATGTTGGAAAGGAAACAACTTCCTGCTCTAGAGTCCTGAAGCATTAACTCTTCTTCCTGCAAAGGAAAAAAAAAAAAAAATCGGAACTGCTTGATATGCTTTAGAAATATCCAGTGGCTTATGCTGCAAAAAAGGCTATGCTTTAGAATTCAAAGCTGCAGTGGATAAAAAGCATCAGCCTCTAACTTGGGCACAGGCTTGGGGAAGGCTGCTATTGCAGTGACTTTTTTCCTACTCTTTTGTAGAGCCAGCCAAAAGCTCCTGCTAAGTTGAAGGGACACAGTTCTGCTCGGAACATTGTGAAAGCTGACAAGATACCAAGTACAAAAGAGGCCCCTCAAGCCAAGGCAGTGGGGACCAAGAAAGCCACCTCCAAAGAGAAGCTAGCCACAGATGTAGATGGTGCCTCCAAAGCAAAGCAGGGAGACAAGATCAGCACTTCCAAAGCCAAGGGGACCGCTACTGGGGCAAAGGGAGCTGCAAGGGCAAAGGTGGCTAAAAATGAAAATAAGTCAGCCAAAGCAAAGGCAGTTGGCGGGACAAAGAAAACTGTTGCCAAAGGAAAGTCTGAGGCAAAGAGCCCCGTGAAAGGCAGGGGGAAGAAGCCTGAGGCAGCCACAGGCTCTCTGATCAGCAAAGCAAATGATGCAGAAGGTAAAGCCTTGAAAACTGGTAGCAAGCTTAGCAAGAAAGCAAACTAGGGCTTCCCTGTGTTGAACAGACCACTGCTTTGGCTGGGGGATGGGGCACACAGTTGCAGAATAGTCGTCTCCAGCCTGCGGAACACAGCAGCTCTGTCCCCAGCTCCAGATGTGATCAAACAGTGCTGTGGCTTTTTTTAACTATGCTGGTGTGCTCCCATCACTGCTGTTAGTGTGTCTCAACTTCTGAACTAAACTTACTGATTTTAATCTTGTCTGTCTTTTTTTTTTTTTTTCCAATAAAGTTACTGCATCTTAATAACTAAACCCTGTTGCTGCAGTCATGCCCCTCACACGTGGGTTAAGGGCCTGCCTGGCCATCTTTATACACCATACCATCACCCTGGAAATGACAAAGCCTCAATTCCTTCTGCCTCTCCTCCTCCTCTTCCCCCCCCCCCCCCCCAACTCCAGCTCAGTTGAAACCTGAGCCTGAGACCAGCTGTAGTGAATTCCAACTTTATAATGAGGACAGTGATAAATGCCAGTTGGGTAAAAGGGAGCAAACTGAGTGTGGCAGCAGTCCACAGGGGATGAAGCAGGGGAGTGAGAGAAAATAACAGGACTAAATGCTAATAGTCAGGCATGGTGTTCCAAAATGTGACACTGCAGCCACGTGTCTGGCTCCAGCCAGTGCTGTGTCCAGCCCTTGTGAACCCACAGGTTGCCTGGGCCTACGGTAGTTGTAGAAACGTGAGGAGAGGGCCCTAGCCAACAATCACGAGTCTGGAGCCTGAACATCACTACACCAGCACTAAACACCTGCCAGCTGGTGTTCTGATTAGAGCAGACAGCCTCCAGTTCCATCTTAGCTGACAGAACAGCCAGACAAGCTGGGTCAGAGCATGCTGGTGCTAAAGTCCCAGTTGTTAGAACAGTGGTTCTCAAACTCCTCTTGCAGGTGCTGCTTCCCTCCCCTCACCGCCCCCCACACTTGAAAATTGCTGAGGGTCTTGGCAGACCATCTGCTTCTAAATGTTGTTTGTGCCATTCTCTAGCTATTAGAAAGCACTTTAGATAAAGTATTAAAACACATGTCCAGACAAGTGATTTCCATTAAGTTTTAGCAGTAGGTGGGGGGGGGAGTGACAGCTCTCCCTGACTGTGGGAGCCTCCAAGCTAAGTCTGGGGAAGGAGTGGGGGGTGGACCCTTCCCTGGTAGGCTTAGCCCTGGAGCTGGGGAAAGTTACCTTGTGGGATATGCATAGCTGAGACACTCAAAATCCTCCCCGCCTCCATATCCCACTATTCCCCACCTATCCCTCTTTCTCTAAAGGCCACCGCCTCCCCTTGCATATGTGTCTTTTGCAGGGTCCAGATCCTTAGCTGGATTTTATCATATCTCCCCCCCCCCCCCCACAGTACTCCAGGGTAGCAGTGACAGCCATCAGTTCATTTTAACCCTTGCGGAGCTGGAGTCTCTAGCTAGTACCTCTTAGAGGAGATAGACAGCCCCTGAAGAGCGTGAGTGCACTGAACACACTGGCTGCGTCTAGACTGGCATGGTTTTCCGCAAATGCTTTTAATGGAAAAGTTTTTCCATTAAAAGCATTTGCAGAAAAGAACATCTAGATTGGCACGGACGCTTTTGCGCAAAAGCACTTTTTGCGGAAAAGCGTCTGTGCCACTCTAGATGTGGTTTTGTGCAAAAAAGCCCTGATTGCCATTTTTGCCATCGGGGCTTTTTTGCGCAAAACGGTTCTCAGCTGTCTACACAGGCCCTCTTGCGCAAAAGGGCTTTTTCCCGAAGGGGAGAGTCATTGTATTTGCACAAGAACACTGATGATCATACATTAGATCGTCAGTGTTCTTGCGCAAATTCAAGCGGCTAGTCTAGGCAGTGGGCAAGTTTTTCTGCAAAAGCAGCCGCTTTTGTGGAAAAACTTGCCAGTCTAGACACAGCCACTGAGTGGGATGCTCTCTAGCCTTTGCTAGTGGAACAGACCAGCTGCTAAAATGGGCTCTATTTCCACACACTGCTCATTGTTCTTCTCCACCAGGTAAACTTCTGAGCTGTTATTCCCCCTGCAAAGGGAGCAGGGTCTAGTGCAGGAGTGGGGAACCTTTTGTGGGTCAGGGACCACTGACTCACAGTCGGGGAGGGGGACTGCACGCAAGTGAGAAGGGCCAAAAGCCCCTCACTGCTGTGGCCCCCAATGGGGAAGGAAGAAGACATGCCCCACATTCCCCTCTCACAACAGAGCCTTGGGGAAGGGGCTAGGCTAATAGATCTTGTCTGCTCCAGTCCCATAGGGGACTGGAGCATTAATACTGTGGGGGAGCCCTAAGCAGAGGTGGGCAAGCCACGGGACCTAGCCCACAGCTCCCTTGGTGGGCACCTTAAGCACAGCACAGGGCACACTTTAAATGTGGCTGCTTTAGTCTTGGAGCAAGTAGGGAGGCTTTATGCTCTGCCCCACCCATCAGCAAAATCTCTCAGCTCCCCTTGGCCAGTTTCCTACCAATAGCAGCTGAGAGATTTTGCTGGCGGCAGAGGCAGCCAATGACATCTCCTCCCTCCATCTCTTCCCCCCCCCCTCCACCCTGCTGGAGCAGAGCCACATGGAGCAGCTTGGGTCTGCAGCTTTCAGATTCCTGCAGGGCTACTTACTGAGCGCTGCCTAGGTAAGCACTTCCCAGCCAGAGCCTGCCTCTGGCACCCCCTACCCTTGATCACCTGCCCCAGGCCACCACCCAAACCCTCTGGACACCTTTCCCTCAACTCCCTCCCAGACCCTGCACTCCTCCTAGAGCCCCTCCCTCAGGCCAGAATCCTCTCCTGCACCCAAACCCCTCCTGGATGCTGCACCCCAAGCCACTGCCCCAGAGCACAAACCCCTCCTTGCCCCAAACAGATGCCACAGCAGCTCTTCCACCTCAGTCGCCTACCCCAAGCTCCCTTCTGCACCCAACCTCTGTCCCAGCCCCCCCCCCCCCCCCCCGGGCCTCCCTGGTAGAAATGCAGCCCTTGACCACTTGCCAAAATTTTGGCGTGCGCCCCCCCCCATTAACCATTATTGCCCGCTCCTGCCTTGTTGGGGGGGAGGGGAAGGGCGGCTGCAGCCTGCTCCTGGGTGTGAGGGTCCCCACCCCTGGTCTAGTGTCATGGTGCTGAGGAAGGGCCTGCGTAAAAAAAGGACCCAGCGGAAGTAGGATTGCCAGGTCTGAGGCTGGTTGAAAAGGGAAACTGGCAGGGTGGGCTCAGCCCAGCTGACTGGCTGGGTACCTGTGGTCACAGGCCTCTGCCACCTGGACTGATAGCACTGGCTGGCTCCTAGACTGAGTGCCAAAGTAGGGTCTAAGGGTGGGATGTGGTGGAAGGGTGACCTGTATGCTCCTGCCCTGCTGTGCCCGCAGTGCTCCAGCTGCAAGGCCCCCCCCTCACTGTGCACTGAGCTGCTTGCTGCAGCCTTTCACTCAAGGAACTGAGCTGCCCTGTGTCCCACGTTCCCCTTCTGACACCTTGTGCCAAGGGCAGAGGCCCCTTACTCTACAGTGCCTTGATTTCCCCACCCCCATGCCCTTGCTCCACTAGCCCAACTTGCTGTCCCACCCAAGCCCTTAGTCGAGGGACAGCGCCTATCCTGCCTGCTTTTTCCCATCTACCCCCAACAGTGCTCCAATTGCCTCATGCCAGCGAATGCCTCCCCTCCCTTCCCTGCTGTGCCTCAGTTTCCCCACCCCAGCCTCCCTGCAGGGATGGACACCCCCACCCTGCTGTGCCTTGATTTTCCTACCCCAGCCTCACACCAGGGCCTGAACCCTCCTCTTTGCTGTGCCTTGATTTCTCAGATCAGCCCCTCTTCAGGACCCCCCCCCCCCCCGTCATGCCTTGATTTCTGCAATCTGGCCCTTATTCTGGGGATCCTACCTCCCTGCCCTCCTGTCTCAATTTCCCTGCCTTTGCTTTGCCTCTATTGGGCAATCTGTCAGGCTCATTTCCTCCCAGCCCAGATCTGTAGGCAGCCGGTATATCCCTGAGGTGCATGGTGGGAGGGTGGAATGGGGGCCGGAGAGAGCAAGAATGTTAAGTGAGCAGAGTTTGGGGTATCAGAAGAGGCGGGGCAGGGCCTCAAAGGCAGGGGTGGTTTGATTTTCAGGGGTTAGGAGGAGTGGGGAACTGTTTTAGGCTTGGCACCCATTGACCGACAGAAAAATCAGTTGGGGCTGCCCACAAGTGAGAAGCACAAACAAAAAAAACCCTGACTGAGGAGGAGAAAGACACTCCCCAACTTCCCACATTCCCCTTGGACAGCAGAGCCCAGAGGGGCCCAGGCTAGTAAATTTTTTTTTTTTTGTGCTCCAGCTCTGCAGGAGGATAGTGTGGGGGGGCTGGAGCACCAGTGCAGGCTTCCCAATCTGGGGGGGAGCTATGAGCCTCAGGGGCTGGATCCAGGCAAGCTGGGGGGGCTCTGCACCCATGGATTAGCCCATTGGCAATGCTGAAAGGAGGGTGACACTGGACACAGAACTGAAGGCACTAATGCGAGCTAGTCACTAGGGGCCAGTGCCAGAGGCATGGCCAGGTGCCTGCTTTGTGACTGGAAAGGCTGCACAAAAACAGGCCCTTATGGTATCTGGTCAGAGCCACTGACTGCACACCCCAAGTCCAGTTACTGTGGCTGGGGGAGGTGCTGGGCCCCCACCTGCTCCAGCTCTTACTCAGAGGCCACCTCCTACTTTTCATTGGACAGCTGCAGGTCCCAGCCCCACCTCTGCAGGCAGGTCTGCCAAAGGGGGAGGGGTGGGAACCAAGGGGGCAACTGCCCTGAGGCCCCAAAAGGGGCCTGGAGCCCTGGGCCCTTTAAATCACCACTGGAGCATCAAGTGGCACACTCCAGGCAGCTCTAATGGCTGGGGGTTATATAGATGTAGCTACAGAACCTTGTCCATCATATACAGTCTCAGACATGATGAAAATACCAGGCCCTGGCATTTCACACCAATGTAACCAACCTTTTCACATTTGGAAGTTTAAAATAAGGTGACCCGATAGCAGGTGTAAAAAATCAATACACTGTGTTTTGGAGAAAGGGGGGTTACAGTTGCATATATAAAATACAGCCAGCCAGAGTCCTGGTAATAGCAGGATGTCTGGGCGCACTGTCTTAAAACTAAAGTGTTCCAGGCTGCAAGTAAATTTTTCCATGCAGCTAGGCAACTATTACAGGGTATACCCGCTGCAAATCCCCACCCCGCCCAATGCAGCTGGCCAAAAAGTTTCCCACATGCTTGATCACCATGTTTTATTACAAAGATAAGTTTTCAAAGATTCCACCAAATAGCAGGTGAGGGAACCACGCAGACAAATATATGACAAAGTTAAAATATATTACAACGGATGAGGGTTCAAGGCAATGCATTCTTTCCTCATGCATCTGTTTCTTCCAAGGAGTTGAAAGAAAGAGCATGTTTCTTTTCTTTTTCTTTGCTTTGGAAAAAAGATTAAATAAAGCCTAGGCCATAAGGCATGCTCACCCACCACAGCACTTGACACAGATCCATAGCCTCACACTCATTCACTGCCTACTGATTAGGCTGTTACATTCCCAGTGCGTCTGCACAGGGATCACCCCCCTCATGGGAACTTCCACCTTTCCTGCCTCACATGCCCTCCTCCGTATGCTCTGACAATTCTCACCTTCAGCTTCCCCACACTGGCCCTGTGTGCATCTGGCAGCTGTTCACAGTTTTTAAAGAAAAAAAATTAAGTATTTTTAAAAAATTATCTTTCAAAATAAAATGTAGCCCAGCTACATTTGTAACATTTCTAGACTAAAGCCACTTAGTCAGCAACTACAGTTAAACATCCACAGTGTATGTACTTTGCTGCAGTTCTGATTAAACCTTTTTCTCCCTCCCCCCCATAAAGTGTGTAGTTTTTAAAATATATGTAATATAAAATCAGCTGTGATGCTCCAAATCACTATAGAACTAGTCTACACTCCAGGCCTTTCTGAAACATTTGTGACAGAGGTCCTGGCACTGAGCCATCCAAGGGACTTTTTTGGTTGACCCAAAGTAGCGCACTGCCAGGTTAATTCTTAGCCAAGTGATCAGATGGCAGCCATGTGCACTATGGAGATTCCCCTTTAAGCCCTGTGTTGGGTGAGGTAGTATCTTTTTTTGTATTTTTGGTATTATGAAAGTTTGGTGCCAAACTGGGTTTGGATTTCATGGCCTGTTTGGTTTTCTTGCATTTGTGTGCTGGCTTCTGGTACATCCCATGCAGCTAACAAAGGTGCCATGTCTAAAAGGGAGCCATGGAATTGTGTTGTGGTCCTTCACCAATGGGCATGAGTGCCTGCATTCCAAGATGCTACTTTTCTGCAAGCAGCATAAAGGAATCTGGGTCAGCAATGTTAGGAGGAATTTTTGCTCTTGCACCATTGTAAATCCAGAGGCATTGTAGCAAAATTGCTCCAATTTTACATGCCTGTAATTCCATTGGCTTGGAGTAACTTAAATGGAGTCACTTACACTGTGTTCACTGAGGGCAGGATCTGTCCTAGAATACATGGAGTCATTCCAACTCACGGGGATTGCTAAATAGGCTAATTCTGTAAAAGGTGAGTTTAGAGTTACTCTACATTTGCTTTGATGCTCGTTGGACTGTCACATCAATAATCTTCCATTCATTTTAAGTCAAAAGTTGCAGCTGTCAGTATGCCAGACACAGCAAGACCAGAAGCTGCTTTAGGAACAGACCCGTAATACGGGCCTTGGTTTAGTTTATCTTCATCACAACATCTTCTTTTTTCACCAGTCCCGTGAGTATAACTCTCACCTGCTGAGCACCAGGTGAACTCCAAAAGGTGTTCAGAGGGACTAGATGACACTGGAAGCATAGCTTTGACCAATTCTGCGCTATTCCACTAGTGTAAATATTTAAATAACGAGAAACTCACTGGCATTACTCCAGACTTACACTGAAAGAAGACTTCAGCTGTAGGTTAGAAGACAGGGAAGATGCTATCAAGGGCAGGAAACTTTTCCATTTGACCCCTAGCGTATCTTTTTCCTTTTACTTCTAGGTTAAATTACTCCTGTGACCAGCTGGATGAAAAGTGGCTATTTAGGGGATATTGGTCAACTCCACTTCAGTATGTGCACAAACATCTGGGAAACATGGGGAAGTGGGAACAGCTGCCCCGATTTGTTCCTCATTTCATTGTCAAATGGACAATACAATCCTTCCAGCTAGGTAATGACCATTTCCGTCCAGGGTAAAGTGCTTTCACATGTCTCAACTACTTCAGAAGCAATCTCATTGTCTAGTCCATAAGTTCCCCACCTGGCACAAGTTGCAGATGGAGGGGTTATGTTTACACATACAGTACAAAAATCAAAGGCACAAAACACATCTAATGCAGCAGATAGTGTACAGTAAATAGATTCCCTGGTATTTAAAATATACAGAACTAAGAGGAGTATGGTTAAGGGAGTTCTGCTGCTGCTCCAATAGCCTGTGAAACCTCCATTCATCACTCCCTGAGGCTTCCCCGCTGCTTTGCATCCATCATTATCGCTTGCCTAGCTTGGGCTCCAGTTCGTGAGGAGTCTCTTTGGGAGCATGGCTGCTCACACGCAGGTTACAGGAAAATAATAAGTGGCACGTCTCGAGTTCTGGCTTGAAAGAGCAAATAAATTACGGGCGCCACACAGTGCAGATCAATGAAAAGGAGTTCAAGCTTTATGAAATTGTTTAGTGGCTTCTCATCCCTCGCTGGCTCATCTCACCCCTGACCATGCCCACCACCAGTGTGGGGACAGGATTACCCTAAGAGACACAATCCAATAGATTTCTACATGTATATATTTTGTTTAAAGGCATGTTCCCTAGAGGACAGTGCACTACAGAGAAGGTCACTTCCAGGATGAGGTCCAGTCCAGAACACCCACTAGGCCTCGCTGCAGCACTCGTAAATATTGTCCTCCATGAGCGCGATCACTTGCTCAAACTTGTGCTGAAGCTGCGTGCGTCTCGTTGTGGGGTTAGAATCCAGGGCATTCACTATCTATAGGAGCAAGAGCAGCGAGATGATTAGATGAGACTAGGTTACTGGTCTTCTAAGCAGCCAACGGCTGAAAAAGAGAGAGAGAGATTGTGCATGTATGTGCATGTGTATGTTTGTGCAAACCCCTCTGGGCTGGTCCATCTCGCCGCAAAACAAACAGGACTGCATTAAACCTGCTCTTTAAAGAGCAAATTTCAGGCAAGAAGAAGGTATAATGACTTGCACATATCACCTGAATACTCTGGTGAACTGACAAAAGGGTTGAAAATGCACCTAGGTTTTAAAAAATCTCTGACTGAGTTTACAGGAGGCGGGCAGTGAGAGGAGACAGAAAGAAAGAGACTAGACATATATGGGCATCCAAGTTCCTCAATTAAGACCATTCCATCAGTGATGAATGAAAGGTCTCTTCTCTGTGGGACTAGGGACAGGTAAGACACTTGACTGATATATCACAAAAGGACATCTGAGACAAGATGGGTGATCTAATATCTTTTATTGGACTAACTTTTGTAGATGAGAGAGACACATTTTCAAGCTTACACAGAGCTCTTCATGTCTGGGAGTATTGTTAATCCAGTGCCTCTATTCAGCCCATGAGTTTTAGAATATAGCAGAGTTATGAATTTAAGCTTAAGTCGTAACTCTGTTAGACACCAAAAATCCTGGACTGAATAGAGATGCTGGATTCATGGATTATTGAAACAATTTATAAATCACTAGCAAACCTCCCCTCCCAGCTCCCCCCTATGATTGGAGGGGTGTTAATGGTCACTTCACCTTGACTGATCCCTTGAAATACGTGTTAATTATTTATGCTAAACAATCTGTTTCACCTTGCACTTAGCTGTGGTCCTATTAGTACTTTTCCCAGACGAGAAGAAGAGCTCCACGAAACTCAAAAGCCTGTCTTTCTCTCTCACCAACAGAAGTCGGACCAATGTTACCTCACCCACCCTGTCTCTCTATAATCCTGAGACTGACATGGCTACACCAGTGCTGCATACAAAAAAGACATCAGAGATTTCCCCACAGTCCCCTCCTGGGAATGTTGAGCACTGACTTCCCCCCTAGACAAATGAGGCTGCTTACCTGAGTGCGGTATCTTTTGGCATATTTGTATATTTCAGCCATGGCCACATTGGTGTTAAACTCATTCCGATATTTCTTCATAAAAGAGAAAACAAACAGGAGGAATATTAATCAAAATGCAGGAATCCAGTCGTGTCAACCGAAAACAACTGGAGTAATAAGAGGCTTAGATCTGATTTTGCTGTAAATTAACATGCGATCAAAATGCTTAGACACTTGTTCCTGTCTACATTATTCAAGCTATTATACTTATTTAGTGATTTCAGAGGCAAAGGCCAAAATGCAATCCTGGCACCAAAAGGGCCCATCTCCACAGATTACAGTGGGAGTCGCATTTCTTTATGTCCGGGATGAATTTGGAACCATTTTAATAATACTGTATGGTAACAGTCATCTGAAGCTCTCTGTGGTAGGGATGTTAAATGGCGTTTAATCAGCTAATCGACTAGTCGATGGAATTTTCATCGACTAGTTGATAAGGGGGGAAGCTGCTGAGTAGCAGTGGGGTTAGCTCCCAGAGCCAGGAACTAATTCCATTGCAGCTCTGCCTTTTAAATGTACTAAGAGCCATGGCAGCATTTCAGTGTCAGCGCTACATGGAGCCCGGAATCAGCTGGGGAATCCCCAGCTGATTACAGCCTCCGTGCAGCGCTGCCCCTTTGAAACACTGTGGCAGCATTTCAAAGGGGCAATGCTGCACAGCTGATCCCGGGGTTAGCGCTGCAAGCCTGGGGTTAGCTGGGGACTCCAGCTAAACCTGGGCTCTCTGCAGTGCTGCCCCTTTGAAACAGCACAGCAGTGTTTCAAAGCAGCAGCGCTGCACAGCTGATCCCAGGCTCCGTGTGGCGCTACCACTTTGAAACGCTGCGGTGGTGTTTCAAAGGGGCAGCGCCACACAGGTGATCCTGGGCTCCATGCAGCACTGGGGCTTTGAAGAATCCCCTTCTTCCCACCCCCCTTGCTGTTTCTATCTGATAGAGGCAGCAAGGGAGGGGGGAAGCGACTAGTCAGCTAGCCCTTAACAACCTTATTCTAGACTCCTTGGGCAGCTGGCTCCCTTGGCTTCCAATTCCCAAGAGCAGGACCCTCAGGTAGCCAGCTGGCCTTAGAGCCATGAGAGAGCTAGGCCCCAGCACCTTGGCAGTCTGCCAGGCAGAATGTTGTTAAAAAAATAGCAATGGGATGTTTCATTGTTTTCCAAATCAATTTTTTAAATTGTTTCATGGAGAATATCAACATTTTGTTTTCATTCTAAATCCTTTGCAAAGTGGAATTACCGTTCACAGCTCCATATTATTATCCCCATTTTAGAGATGGGGAAACTGAAGCCCATAGCAGTGAAATCACAAAGCCACTAGCAGACCTGGGCACAGAACCCTCAAGTGTGTTCACTCCCAGTGCAGGGCTCCATGCTAAAGAGGGCCCTAGCTTCAGAGTCAGTGGCATTTTGACTCTCTAGAATTCTTCTGTCTTCACAGCAGCACGTCACTCATTCCCTCCATACTCCTCTCTAGGGCAAATGAGCAGGGCCAATGCCCGACAATTTGAAGCCTGCAGCCAGAGAATGTGAATTTAGTGGATCTGGCTTCATGTTCATAGAGAGAGAGGAGAAATGATTTGTCCCTTTCTGGTCCTCCTTCAGCATTAGCATATATGATGCTCAATGCCAGTGCCCTGTGCTGCACTCCTCAGTGTCCTGCACTACTGACAGCTGATCCCCCCTGTTTTCCCCATGGTATACCAACCATTATGGGAGCCAGAAAAGCAGTGCTCAACAGCTTGGAGAACACCACAACACTCCCTTAACAAATTCTATGGGGCTGCTCCTGCTCTAGTGGACACCACTGAGTGCATGAGTGGACCCTCTTTAAAGCTACTGAGGCTTCATGGATTTCTTACCCGCGATTCCTCTGCGAGGTGTGCGTTCATTTCCTGCTCACTGAGAGGGGGCATGTCGTG
Organism: Pelochelys cantorii; assembly: GCA_032595735.1. NCBI lineage: Eukaryota > Metazoa > Chordata > Testudines > Trionychidae > Pelochelys > Pelochelys cantorii. The sequence continues at coordinate 21,812,819 of CM064336.1, forward strand.
GATCTGTTTGTAATAGCGCTGCACTATTTTCCTATACTCTGGAATCTCCTTGGCATACAGTAGTTTATTGGTAGGCGAGTCCTAGAGAAGAGAGAGAGAGAGAGAGAGACATTGGCTCCAGTGCTTATGGTTTATTCCTTGGTCATCTGGGCTTCACACTAAAATAAGCACTTCAACTGTGTTAAGGAAAAATCTAAACTTGTCGGTCCTGGCTTTAACAACTGTGTTGGATAAAATGTATGCACAGTTGCAAAACTCTTGTGCACATATGACCATTAAGATCAGTCAGAGTACTGGGTTTGTACCTGATAAGGTGACGTCTACATTTACACATGCAATTTGGGCACCCACTGTTTAAAAATCAAGCAAGTTTTGCAGTTTGACATATTGGCCTTGGATTCTTTTTCAATGAGAGGTTTTCTTTTTCAATAAGTTTTGATTTATTGTTTAGTCATCTAAAATAATGTGTTCAGCTCACATTGTGCCTGGTCAAATGCATGTACATTAATAAAGGAAAAATACCAAATTCACTTTTGTTTTGTCCAAATGGAAATTAATCATCTTGTTTCCTCTGCCCAGCTATGGGGGATGGTATAGCTCCACCAGCACTTACTTAGGCAAAAGTCCAAGTAAACAGGGGGGATCAAAGAGATCTTCCAGATAGTGCTACTCCTTTCAGTAGTGTTACCCTGGAAATGACCTGGGCCTGTGTTCTTTACACTATGCCCTGAAGGTCAACAGACTGTCCGCTGGGACAAGGAAGGGAGCAAGTTCTAGAGACTGAATGATGCTGTACTGAGAATAGCCTGTCCCAGCCCCAAGACACACAAGTCCAGGAACTATTAGCAGGGATCGGCCGACTACAAATGTTGCAGGCACGCAGAGAGGGGAGAAATGGATCCTTCAATTAGAAAACCAGGTAGGGTCTTCGAGGTTGATTGCAGCACCTTGCAATGCAGCAGGCCATAGCCAGGAAGCCAGTGAAGCCATTCGGGTGCAGGTACAGTATGTGGTATGGCTCGCACCTGTAAGAGTATGGCTATACTTTTTGCTAGGGGTGTAATTTCAAGCTCAAGGAGACATATCCGCCTAGCTCTGGTGGAGCACAATGGCAGTGTGGGTGCAGTGGTGGGAGGAGCTACCCACCCCCTATACAGCCCTAGTATCTCCAATGGGATCACACCTGGGGCAGCTGTTTTTTCCACCACGCCTGCTGCTGTGGTTGCGCTTCTATTTTTAAGGCTCTAGGCAGTGCAGGCGTATTTCTGTGAGGTGGAAATTAGACTGCCAACTCACAGTGGAGACGTACCCTTATTACATAGGTGGCAGCAGCATTCAGCATCAACTGGAGGGCTTATGTGGGTTTCAGCCCCACAGGATGCATTTTTTGCAATGCCCTGCATATTTATATAGCCTATTTATAACATTTCCTTTGCAAACCTGAGGGAACCAAACTTCCTCTTAGTTACTTCTCTGTTTTTGTATGCATATGTATCATAATTGTATGTTGGCACAGGGAGGGCATGCTATCAGTTTATTGCATACACAGAATACAGATATATGTGATCTGAGTCTAATCTCATACCAGTTTAAGTAACTCCACTGAAGTCAGTGCAATTACATCAGTGTAAGGCTGGTGACATACTGTATATACAGGCCACTTTACTTTTATGCAGGAGATTTATTATTCCCACATTACTCAACGATTCCTTTTTATGCTATTGTGTTTCAGAAAACATTTCCATCTGCTGTCTGACCCCAGCTGACCCCCCCCTTTCTCTAATCGACAGTTTGACAAGGACAAATTATAGGTGTTTCGTAACAGACTCAAAAATGTTCAAAACCCAAACAAACAAAAATCAAGCACTCATTAGATCTTCCTCCAGTATTAAATCTCTCCCAGTAAAGGCTTCCTGATGCTTTTAATTTAGGTGGAATGCTCTGCCCTGACACCCAGCCCCCCACGGGGCGTGCTCTGCGTCACACACTGCAACATGAGGACATGATTTACAGCACTCACTCATAAAACTTATTTATGTCAGGAAGTTTCAAATGTCAACACCAAACTCAGCGGAGCCAAAGGGAGGACTATAAAAAAAAAAAAACACACACACACACAAAACCTCTCTTCCCTATAGCTGCCTGAGCTATGGGGTTTGAGGGTGATGTGAGTTACATGGGGGTAAAATGAGTAGCAGTAAGCGGAGAATCAGGCTCATACTTTCTAGAGAAAAAGTGGGTTGTGCCCACGAAAACTCATGATACCATCTATATTTTTTGTTAGTCTCTAAGGTGCTACAGGAACACTCCTTGTTTTTAAGTTTTTTAAAGTTACAGATTAACACGGCTACCCCTCTGAGGCTTTCTAGACCTCTGTATACTTATTGTCTGGTTCTTGAGTCTTTACTTGCATGATTTCAATTAGACTATTTATGGGATAAAGAGATGCAGGATTAAGCCCATAAAGACCAATAACTGTTGAGAGGGTAGCCTCAGCAACATAAAATCTAGAGAGGAAGCCAGATGCTCAGGCCTGACTCTGATCTCCCTCAAATCAAGAGCAAGTCCACTGAAGTCAATGGTGTTACAGCACGGTAAAACTACTGTGACCGAGTGGAATCAGATGCCTTGCTACTACGGTGACTGGCATATTCAAAATAGTTAGGGTAGAACTAAACTGATTAATCTTATGTGCACTGATAGCACTTAGATCAGCCTCCTTTAAGGGCAAAAAATACTCTTGCTTAGCTTCACGCAGAGGTAGATTTACATAATCAGAGTCCTGCTCACCTGCACAAACCATGACACATAGCTTTTAGTTTTGCAGCACTGAAAATGACCCCGTCTTGGAAACACCAACAGAACTTAATAAAGAATGGTTGCTTTTCTGTAGTGTGGTTGAACAGCCTATAGGCCAGAATACCCTATGACAGCCATCCAAGAAATCAAATAAATGCTTTTCAGGGCAGGGACTGTGTTTTTGTATGTGCTCGTACAGCTCTTAGTATAATGGAAGCTGATACTAATTGCTGGCTACTACCACCGTAAAAATAAATAAGACCTGATCCTGCAAACAATTAAACATGTGCTTAAAACAGACATCAGTGTCCCCGCTTGTGTGTAAAATAAAGCACATATGTAACTGTTTGTCAGGCTTGGGCTAAACAAATAATCTCTCTGTGTGTCATGTTTTCCTCTCTATTAGGTTTCATACTTGTTTGGTTCCACAGGACTTTTCAATGCAGGACAAACAACAGCGCATCTTGTTTTATGAATGCCGGCTTGTGTGCTACAGGCAGGATGAGAGCCTCATCCTTGCAGCACTGATACAACATCCAATCTGTCCAAAGAGCTTTACACAAGTGGATTTGTTAGCCCTTTAAATCCTGAGGTAGGTTAATATTACCATCTCCATTTCATGGCCAGGAAGCCCGAGTGGTTAAAGCCTAAATTCTCCGAAGTGCAAGTGAACTGCCACACAGCCCTCACCTGCCTGTCGCACCTGCCTCACCTGCAAGTCAGGGCTGATTCTGTGAGCACAGATCTATTTGTACCCAACCCTGACACTGCACGCCAATCAGAGGTGTGCACAAAGAGGAGCACACACAGGTAGTGTGTGCACCCTCAGTATGGGGAAGCGAGCGCCCTGCCCTGCCCTTTCCACCCAAGGTTCTGCTCCCCCACGCTTGCAGGCCAGTACACTGGTGCAGTCCCGAACCCTGGCTGGCACCTGGAGCACAGGAGCAGCCCTGAGCATGGGGCATGGGCAGTTGGTGAAGGCATGGCTGCGGGAGGCAAGCCCCTGCCAAACTTCCAGCCCACCCCTTCTTCTGAAGCCCTGCCCCTTCCCCATGGGGAGTGGAGGGGAGCAGGCGGGTGTGTGCTTGCCCCACCCCCAGAGGAGGTCGGAGGGCATGCGGCATGGCCCTAGCCTCCCCAGCCCTGGAGGAGGGTTCACCACGTGCCCTAGCCTAGCCCAGCCCCTGAGTACGGTGGGGGGCGGGGGGGTTGCTGCTGGGGGCAGCAACACTCCACCCCAGAATGCCTACTGCAGGTGTTCTGGGGGGGCGGGGGGCTATGCTTGGTGGTTTGGGAAGGCAGAGCCTTCCCTGACTTACATACCAGACGCCCATGGTGTGGGGGTGGCCCGCCAGTACCTGGAGCAGTCAAGAGGAGCTCTGAGCCCTGGGGTGGCCTAACCTGGGGCTGCAGCAGAGAACATTAGCGGCGGTTAGGGGAGGCTTAGCCTTCTCCAGCCTCCATTACTCACTGCCCAAGCACACACTATTTAGAACCCAGGGCCAGAATCTCAAGAGTTATTTAGGGGCTTTACACCTATTGATCTCAGAGGGAGTTAGGTGCCTAAATATCTGTGTGGCTCTGGGTCTAGGTAGCTTGGCCAAAGCCTCAAAAAAAGTCAGTGGTGGAGCCTGGAGGAGATTGCAGTAGTTTATGGTCCCCAATCTTGTGCTCACTTCACTAAAGCCTTGTCTATGCTAGAAAGGGCGACACCAGCAAACCCTGCTCGTGGAGACCAGTTTGTACTGTTCTTGTCAGTACATCAGTTCTCTGAATGGAACACGCAATGTTGTCAAAAGGACTTTTTTGGGGGGGGGGGGAAGTATAACTGAGAGCCCATTATGGCTTTTGCCAGCATAGCAGTGTCTCTTGGGGAGTGATTTTTCACATTCCTAACATATGTAAGCGAATCCGTCAAAACAAAGTACAGAGCAGGTCTCCATTGTGCTGCCCAACACGGAACAGACCAGAAGCCAATTTTCACCCTGCATTAAAGTTTTCATTGTTAAGGGCTTGATTCTTCTCTGTCTTCCACCAGGGTCATTCAGGAATCGCTCTGCTGAAGTCACTGAAGCGAACCCTGAGCAGAGAGTGAGATGAGAATTCCACTTTCATTTGAAGTGGCATTCAAATTTTCGTTCTGATTCTACAGGCCAGGAGCTGGTGCAGAGCCTCTGCATGGGACTTTTACATGGGGCTAGCTTGTAAAACTGGGATTTAGACTGGAGACACCCTGAGACTCGGAGTGTCAGCATGTCAGGTTTGGTAAGGACCCATCCTCACACTTTTCAGCCCAATGGCTGCCATCAGCCATAATTAACACATGTACTGTCATAAACCCATTTCTCTCCCATTCTTCAAAATACGTAGGGTGATGGCTGTTTCCTGGTTTGAGCTTTTATCCTGTTGGGCTCAGCAATACAGATTTCCTTTAAGAATGGGAACAATATACTGGGCAGCCCACCACCTGGTCTACTGTGTCATTCTAGAAGAAGGATCCAGAATATTCCAGTCACTATTCAGGCCTCCGTTTCCTTCACTTCCCAGATGTTAGCTCCCACCTTGCCTATCATTCTGGCATGCCTACAATAACGCAATCCCACTACCCAATCTCAAACCTTGTCAGACCAACCCTGAGCAGAGAGTGAGGTGAAGGGAAAGCTCCATCAGCAGATCTGTACCTTGCCCAGCTGTAGGTCGGAGATGGAACAGGCATCAATGAAGGCCTGGGCTATGACGGAGAGACAGGCATCTATGTGGTCGGTCTTGTCAATGTCAAAGACAAACTGAGGATTCTTCAGAATGTTGACCCAAAACCTCAGAGGTAGGCTGCAAGGGAAAGCATCAGAAACAGACTGGCTGAGCATCGTCCTTCCCAAATCACTCCACAGTGATTTGAGAAAAAAACAAAACAACAACAACAAAAAATAACCAACAGGAGGATGGAGGAAAAAAAGAAAAAGGGAAAAATACAGAGCCAAGATTGTTATATAATTGTTACTATTCCTTGCCATGCCTTGCCCTGGCTAGAAGGGACAAGCATGTGTCTCACAGATGAGGGGGTGTTTCCCGCAGGGTGAAGTGTGAGGCTCAGGCATGGAGTACACATGAGAATCCCTACCTAGGTCTGATGGCTGCATTACACATCAAGCCTTGCATCTTCATGAAAGGGCCCTGTGCTTGTGCCTGTAAATTTAAACCTAACTTCATACAAGTGGTGCTGATGTCTATCCATCCATCCTAGTATCAAGGTAACCAGGGCCAGATGGGTGGGCATGATCCTGAGAAACAACCTTTTTGTCTGACCTTCATTACGTTTTCTCTCTCTCCAACAGCCTAGCCCAGATGGCCATTGCTGTCTTGCTCTTTTTTGTCACTTCCACCCCGTCTTCCCGGCACCTTTGTGGCAGTTATTCTGGTACTGGGGAGAGCGCCCTGCAAACACAACTTGCCAAAAAACAGCTACAGGACAGCAGAACAGAGCAAACTTCTCTCTCTCCCTGCTCCCGCCCAGCTTAAATGGACTAGTTACATGGCTCATGTGTTCCTTGCTTTGCTGCTGAGGCTGCCAGCTCAGGTGCCAACAAGGATGGAGAGGCCTGCTCATGAGGCACTGTACTGAGACCACCAAGCAGAACTCCAAGCATCTGATGGCAACAACTCCAATTTGGACTGGATTAGAACCATCAGCCAAGGAGGGAGAATGTCTGCAGGCCATTAGCAGCCCTATCTATTGGTGCATCAAAAACCTGGAAATAAAATTTCCACACCCTAAACCAAACAATTATGCTAATTTGCATTCCTACTGATCTTCCCTCCCAAAGCATGTTTTAATTTCTATGAGTTGGGGCTGGAACAGCTGGTCCCATTGCAGCAACTTCAACACCAGCTGCCTCTCTCTTCCGAGAGGTGCTGAGACTCAGCTAAGGGACAGAGGGAAAAGGTGCAAAAAGGGGGACTGAAAAACAGAGGGACAGGTGGGGACAGAAAGCTAGCAATATTGCCACCCTCTCCCCTTTCTCCCTAGTTCTCCCTGCTCCCCTTCTGTTCAGATGGCTGAACCTCCTTCAAGTTTTTCCCCTATTTCTGTCTCACCCCCCATCTCTTTCCTCATTTGTGCGTTCCACAGTCTTTCTTTTACTCTGGCCTCAGCTCTCTGCTTTTCTGCTAGCTCAGTGCTGCCAACTCGTCAGAGCTGTCTCACAATATATGGTGTTCTTCTTGAAGTGCCAGGTCTAGGAGTCATGTAACGATGCCAGAATCTCAACAGTCGTTTAAAAAAGAGAAACTTTCTACCCTTCCCGGCTGCAGAGAGAAAGTTGAAAATGTGACCCAAATAAAGAAAAGATCAAACGAACAGAACCCAAATATATTGCTCTGAAAATCTCATGATTTTAAAGACAATTTCATGACTTTTTGTCAGCAGACTCAGGATTTCTGAATACCTGAGGTTGGCAATATTGCTAGCTTTGTGTCCCATCTGCCCCTCTGATTTTTTGTCCCTCTTTATGTCTCCTATTCCTCTGTCCCTTAGGGTATGTCTAGACTACATGCCTCTGCTGACAGAGGCAAGTAAATTAGACTACCCGACATAGTCAATGAAGCGGGGATTTAAATATCCCCCGCTTCATTAAAATAAAAATGGCCGCCGCATTGTGCCGACTCAGCTGATTGTCGGCACAATGCGGCAGTCAAGATGAGGATCGGTCAACAGGGAAAGCCGTTGTCGACCTATCCCTTATGGCTCATGAAAGGAGGTTTACAGGATCGGTCGACAACGGCTTTCCCTGTCGACCGATCCACATCTTGACTGCCACATGGTGCCGACAATCAGCTGAGCTGGCACAACACGGCGGCCATTTTTATTTTAATGAAGCGGGGGATATTTAAAGCCCCGCTTCATTGACTATGTCGGGTAGTCTAATTTACATGCCTCTGTCGGCAGAGGCGTGTAGTCTAGACATACCCTTAGAGTGCTTGATGGGGAAGAAACGGAGAGCAGAGGGTACCACTAAGTCCTGTATTCGTTGCCTGCTCTCTGCCTTATCACTCTAAGGATTATTTCTGGGCCTTGGGGCTTTGCATCTACTGTGAGTTGGAAAAGGAGGAAATAATGGGTCTCGTTTCCCAAACCTGTTAGTTTTCCAAATGTGCAAAGTGTCAGGGTCAGAGATCCCTCTTTTCTCCGCTTGCTCCTCCAGGAAGTCAAAGAAATACTTGATAGCCACAGGTGGCTTGTCCTCTCGCATACAGAGGATGGCTTTAAACAGGTCATCCAGGAACTTCTGCAGCGTGCCCTAGGGAACAAGTGCACATAGCATTGGCCAAGGTGAAGCAGCAACAACTAACACAAAGTTACTATATGGAGGAGACTTTGCTGCCAGCTTAGTAAACTGAGGGAGAGAGGGGACGCAAAATGGAGAGGGAAAGGCTGGTTTTGCACTTGGTGATATAATTAGCTCTAGTTTGGATTTAATTTCTTTTGGCACAGAGATGGGTTTTTTTTTCCTGCTGGGATCTCAGAGCACATCTGTGATTGTTCTGCACAGTAAATAGAAAACTAGAGCTTGTGGGCCGTTCTGATGATCTCTGCTCCAGCTCTACATCACACTGGGATTAAAGATGGGCTTGAGCCCAAGCCCTGGATCCACACACCCTTGGAGTGTAGGGAAGTTCCAAATGGAACTCAGACTGAACCAACACTCTTCTCCCCCCGCCCCGCCCTGATCTGAACATCCCCAACTGTGGGGAAGTCTGTGCCCAAATCTTAATTTGTGCTTGAGCTTCTGTACTGGCCCAAATCCTTTCCTGAGTGCACAGGCCAGGCCAGGCCAGGCCGGAGGCAGGCGAAGTGTGGTTTCATAAGGCAGACTACCAGCTAGAATGCAAGAGAAAACAAGGTCTGTTTATGTCTAGCAGTCTCAGCAAAGACTCCTTCTTATATTTAATACTAGAAGATTTACTCAGCATTGCTGTGGTCCTTAAATCAACTAATTTTTGTTTTCCTTCATTTCAGTCATTGCTCTGGTATGGGGCTGGAGATGAAGGGTTCAGTATGCAGGCTGCCCCAGGGAGAGAGGACAACCCCAGCCTTCTCTCACTGCAGCAGCTTGGGGCCAGATGAGAAGTGCCTCTCCATGGCTGCTGCAACTCCAGCAGGCAAAGGCGGGGGAGGGATGCATGTCCCCTGGATGGGGGAGGTCCAGGTTCGTCTGCCCCTGCACTCCTCAGTCAGAGTGAGGAATGCAGCAAACTGTGCACTTTCCCCCTTGCTCTGTGACAAAAGGGAACAGCCAGCAATGTTCCTGTATGAATTGGGGGAAGGAGCTTCAGCCCCACTTATCCTCCTTAAGGGTGCCTAGGGGTGGGAGGCTCAGGGCTGGGGCAGTCCCGGATGGGGGTGGAGGAAGGCGTGCCCGCAGCCACCCCCTTTCACCTGCCTGGTAATTTTCTGTCTCTCTTCTGTATGGTTTGATGAGAAGCAATCCCATTCTGGGCATATCCCATTTTCTTGGCACAACCAAACACTGACCTTGCTTTAAGTTCTGAAAAGAGGAAGCTGTATACCAAATTTGGTGGTCCTAACCCTTACCGTTTAGGAGGAGTTCTTGAACAGAAAGACAGACAGACAAACTCTCTACATATACAGTAGTTGGCAGAGTCCCATCGCTTTTCTACAGTGAGGGATGCTATACAGCCAATCTCTCCTCATGGCATAATGTAACCTTGCTTAAAAATAACAAGTCACATTGTATGGAGAGCTACAGACAGAAATCCTGTTTCCCATAAACTAAGTTCTCACTCTGCCAGCTTCTCTTACCTTTGTAGATAGTAACCTGGTCAAGTAGATTTCAGGTAGGACTTTCTTCCTATGGCTCTGTCTGTGGGACTTCTTATGTTCAATCAGTTCATCAGTTGGAAGAACCTGAGTCAATGTAAAAAATGCTCATGAGATCTGCCTTTAGGATATCTTCTTTTTTTCAAAAACAGGCTTTTTTAAAGGGATGTTGCCAACACATAATTTATATATTAAACAAAACATTATATATGCTGCTGAATACACAATCAGAGTGGTTAAAACTGAAAAAAACCTTACAGATCAAGCTGACATTTTGCTATTTATGCCTTTTGTTTTATTTCTCTTAACTTGGATAATGACAATGAACAATCAATTTCATTTAGGTGTTTGGTCTGTTTCAGTTCCTGAATTCCCCTCAGTACTGCTGTAATTTGGGATACCAGCAACACAAGGCCAGGCTTCCACTGAAAAGCAGGCCATCTTAAAATATGGGAAAAGCACAAAAACATCGTTTAACAAGTCCTGTGCTACCTTCAAAACAAAATCTAATTGTTCCATTGCTCAGATCATTGAATTAGTGTCCTAGCAGGTCACTAATGTACCACTTCTGAGTATATTTCATATGCCCTTTCATCCTTACTCTCTTCTCCCAGAGTGCTCTGTATTTTTTATTTGAGCATATGAATTTAGCATGGAAAGACGTGAAGCTCATAAAATATTTCCTAATATTGAAATACCCATTTCCCCCTTATAACTTTTAAAAATACATAACTTCAGACTGCTGTCTAAACATTAACTGGTAAATCCTCTCTATCCCACTGAAACGGGTGAGCAATAGCATTTATTTATTAAGTGGCTTGCCCAAGGCTTCACAGGGACTCAGTAGCAAAGCTGGGATTAGGCATCAGGCATTTCTCTCCTAGCTTCTGACTCAGTCCATGCTGTTGTTCTGAACTCTCTAATGGTAGTGGGCAGCTAAAGTAGGCTACAGAAGACCTCTGCTCCACTGCCATCGAAGCATAGGTTTTATGGTCCATGATGGTAAGGCTGTCGCATAAGCAGCCTCTCTACCCCTCCACCGATTTCTCTGAAGGGGAGGTATCCTGGGGAACCACCATCGCATTGAATGTAGTGTAAAGAGTTTCCTCTGCCACTGTCACTATCACAGATAGTACTTCAGCCCCATGGAACTGGATTACGTTCAGATAATCAAGGCTGAAAGAAGATTCTCTCCTCTTTCATCATGTACATGGAAAGACCTGGGTCCAAAAGCAGAAATATCATAATAATATAGTCACATGGGATATGATTCTCCTCCCCTATCAGAATTTCCTAACATTGGAACTTACCTATCCCTACTTTGGAATGTAACTCTTTGGGTCAGATCTTTAGCTGGCGTCCATTGGAACAGCTCCACCGATATCACTGGAGCTGAGCTGATTTAGGCCAGATGAAGATCTCTTGCTATAACAATTCATGATCGGGCAACAGAACTGAACAGTTGGAATCATTCTGTATGGCAGAAACGACTTCCTTGTAAAGATTAAGTTGATAGGCTTGCAGTGAACTCTGTTTTTTGAAACATCCCCAACTAGCAGGGTTTTGCTTTTCCCGTATCAGTTAATTGGCAGCCATCACAAAGGTGAAATATGTTTGAGACTATGATCAAGATTAAGATGAAAACCGAACTCTCTCTGCCAAACATACCGTATGTTCAAGTATGACTTTCTTACACAAACAATGTAGAAATCACAAGGGGTTCAGCCAACCCCCTGGGCAGGTCTGATCACCGGCCAACGAGCTAGCTGGGTGACAAATGCATCTGCCTGCATTTACTGTACATATGGAAAGCATTGCTAGCTTTGCCTTTGACACACACACAAAGAAACCCTTCTGCACAGCAATACTGCCCTTGAGTGCACATTAATACATTGCTGCAAGGCAGACTCATTCCATAATAATTGTGCATTGCAAATTCCATTGGGCCAGCCTCCTTCCCACCCACCACACTTCTCTAAGTAATTCTTTTCCCAGCCACAAGACAGGGCTCCAGGGAAGTTGTTGTTGGGATTTGCGTGCACTGATTGCCTTTTCCTTAAGTGATCAGTAACTCCTTGCTCTGACAATTTCCTGGTGAGAGAGTCTAATTCCCAAATAGACATTTCCTATAAAGGAAATAGGAGATGGGAGAGGACAGGTGAAGTAACTTCTTGGAGATACCCTTGGCCACACACAAGTCATTTGCTTTGATTGCTTTTGGAATGGGATACTTACTAAATGAAAGTACTTTTCAGTATCCAAGTCCTTCACTAGAAAACATAAAGAAAAACAGATTAGTTTAGTTTGCCATATTGCAGCCCAGACAACTCCATTCAGCATCATTTAATGGAAAAGTTCGGATATATGGATGTTGTATTTTGGGGGAGGAGCAGCAAAGACAACACTTAGTGATTCCTCTATGAGGCACTTTAGCATTCCTGATAGGGTCTCTGTGATGTTGATATTTAACCCATTTGACAGATGGGGAAACTGAGGTAGAAAGGCACAGTAACTTGCCTAAAGACAGTGTCAGAGCCAGTATTATAACTTTTGAGTTGCTAAGTGCCAGTCCTATCACGAGTTATAAACTTAAAAACCAACAAATGGTCTGGTAGCACTTTATAGACTAACAAAACATGTAGATGGTATCACGAGCTGAAGAAGTGGGCTGTGCCCACGAAAGCTCATGATACCATCTACCTGTTTTGTTAGTCTATAAAGTGCTACCAGACCATTTGTTGGTTTTTAAGTTTATCCTGTACAGACCAACTCGGCTACCCCCTGAAGCTTTCAATCACTAGTTATGTTTGTCCTTCACTGGGCTATACTTCAACATTTATCATTTCTGGATTAAATACTGTTTGACTCGGAAAAGTCTCATCACTCGAGTTCAGAAAGGAAACTGATTTGTACATGCTGTTAAAATCTGGTGGCTAAGAGATACTGTAACTGTTTGCAGACAATGACTTCTACTTTCAGGCTCTGATGGTCAATAGCTACAGGGAAAGAAAGACACACTTTTCTGCAAAGTCACATTTGATTGGGGCACCATCCTGGATCTATTCTATTTATTCTGCAAGTGTGTCACTCTGAGGGTATGTCTAGACTACATACCTCTGCCGACAGAGGCATGTAAAATAGGCTACCCAACATAGTCAATGAAGCAGGCATTTAAATATCCCTGGCTTCATTAAAATAAAAATGGCTGCCGCGCTGTGCCGCCTCAGCTGATCGTCAGCACAGCAAGGCAGTCAAGACGCAGATCGGTCGACAGGGAACGCCTTTGTTGACTGCTCCCGTATGCCTCATGAACGAGGTTTACAGGAGAAGTCGACAAAGGTGTTCCCTGTTGACCGATCCGCGTCTTGACTGCCTCGCTGTGCCGACAATCAGCTGAGCTGGCACAGCGTGGTGGCCATTTTTATTTTAATGAACCTGGGGATATTTAAATCCCCGCTTCACTGACTATGTCGGGTAGCCTATTTTACATGCCTCTGTCAGCAGAGGCATGTAGTCTAGACATACCCAGAGCGGCTGGTATCTGGAAGGGAGGGCTGTTGCTTCAGCCGCTCTCTGAACTTGTTCTTGCATTACAGTGCAACATTTTTCCTCCACTCCAACCAATGCAACCTTCTTTCCTGCTCCAAGCAGTGTAAATGATCTTCAACAGACTTGTGGCTTAAAGTGCTCTCAAAGGCAAATGACAGTGGGTCTGTGCCATTTTTAATTGTTAACCAGGCATGAAGGCCTGAAAAAATTGGCAGCTTTTAAACTTTATTTTTGATTCTTTCTTCATATGAAATTCTTGTCTACCCTGCCTTTGCTGAATGACTCTCTGCAGCACCTGAGAACTAGAGATATGCTGGCATTAAGGGTATGTCTACAGAAAAGTGTTATTTTGGAATAACTACTGTTATTCTGAAATAACAAAGAGCATGTCTACACTACAAGCCTTTATTTCAACATAATGTTGAGCTGGAGGACTTCTCACTCTGACTCGTGGTAACCCTCATTGCAGGAGGAGTAAGGGAAGTCGAAGGAAGAGTGTTCTTCCTTCTACTTCCTGTTGTATAGACAGCACCAAGAGCCGAAATAAGTTATTTCAACTTAAGCTATGCAATTGATGTAGCTGAAGTTGTGTAGCTTATTCCAACTTTAGCCCTGCTGTGTAGATGTACCCTAAAAGAGACTGACCCTGAATAATTGAGAGGGGAGGGGATCTTTGATTAGAAAGTATCAAAATAACGTGCTATTTTGAGACATCCCTTAACCCTCATGGAACGAGGTTTATCGGGATGCCTAAATAGTGCGCCCGTTATTTTGAAATAATGGGTGGCTTATGTAGACAAGGGGTAGCTATTTTATAGCCAAAAGGACACAAAATCAATTGTTTTTCCTTTTAAAAGTGACCTATAAAACATTTAGTGTTTCTGGAAATTTCATTTCAAGATGTCAAAGTGACACACAAGAATCAAGCATAAAACCTTGATATACTACACCAACACCACTCATACAGCTAAAAGCTCTTCTCGCCTGTGCCTGATGTGAAGCTTTCAGCAGAAATTGGGAATTGGACTGACACAACACTGAACAGCAGCCATTCAAACACAAAGAGTGACAAATGGGCCTATTCAGCAGCATTGATGGAAATGACCTCATGCCGTCCTGCCTGATGACCAACGTATTATTCCTATTATATTCTCAGCAGTCTCCGGTCCTGGTTGTCCCCCACCCAGCTGTGCCAAAATACTGCAGAAACACTGCTCCCAGCTCTTTGAATCCCCTCCCCCTTTTTTATTCAGACTGTTGGCCGCCACACAGAGAATGTCATGCACTGCAGTCAATAGAGCACTAAGTGTTTCTGCTCCGTCCTTCTGTCTCTTTGTCTAGCCATCAATTCTGGCTGAGGGTGCTGTTCCATTCATATATAAATGGCAGGATTCAGCCACACACGGTCATATAGTATAAGCATTCTGTGACCAGCTGAAGACATTTGGGACTTCTTGTATCCCCGTAGCAAAGAATCCAATGGAAAAGAGGGAGTGTTTAAGAGCTGATTGTTCTTTCTATAAACATTTGCCATAATTCCATGGATGCGTCTTCACTGAATGTTAGGCACAGTTTAATAACATGGCCCCACTGCGCAAAGACAAGCTTTCCTGGAAGACCAACTGGAAATCCTGCCCAAGATCTGACTGTTTCCAAAGGATACAATGAGCTATTCTATTATCACAGGCTCACTTAGAAGTAGCCAGGGCACTGCCTAGCAAAGTTGAGATTGCACTACAACTGTGGGGTCAAATCTTTAGGTTTTACCCCCACTGAGGTTCCCTCCCAGGCTCTGGGTCCCAATGAGAATCACAGCTCAACAGCCTGCCATGTTGTGCAGAAAAGAGACACATGAAGCTGAAATTGAGGACAGCCAGCACTGGGGCTGCAGGCATCTCAGAAATATCTGCCCTGTGTACTGATGGGGCCTGCCCATGTGTTTACAGCATTCCCAGGCATACAGGAGGTGTGACATAAGCTGAAGTTGATTATCCTCACTGTTTGAATGCTTGATGCATTTCTGGGAATGACACTCCAGGAATGATGGGAACGACAGTATTCTTCTACCTAACCATGAAAGGGTTAACCCCACACTCAGCGAGAGGTCTGAAATGCAGTCTGCAGGCTCTCTGCATCTCTTCTCCCAGCTCTAAAAAGAAAGGTCACCCGAGCAATGACTGTGAAAGAGACAGAAAAGCAAATTACCTCGACTTAGTGTGTTGTCCTTCTTATCAGATAAGCTCATTGCCAGAGAGGCACCTTCAGGAATCTGAGGGGGAGGAGAAGAACAAAGGAAAGGGATGTTAAGGAAGGCTTGGATCTACAGCTAAGTCACCTCGCTCTGTACCTGGGGTAGCCTTGTACTGCTAATGCAGCAGTATCTGAGTAGCAAACATTAACTGCCACACTCAAAATGACAACCTTGCAGAAAAAATGCCCCAGTGTTAGCCCAAGATTTAAATATCTAACTCCCAATATCTCAATGACATCAACAGGAGTCAGGCAGGCACCTAAACAATGTCCCAAGCACAGAATAAATTTTATGATGTGCACTGAGGCATGTTCAAATGTGCACCATGCATGCTGCTGGCTGTGGGAAGTCTGCTAATCAGATGGGTGGCACCTGACTCTCTCCTGGGCAGCCGCCCAAGCACTCAGCTTACAGGGAACACTGGACCTACCATACCTTTGAGTATCTGGTCCCTAGTGACTAATCACACAAATGCCTGCCACTTTTACATGAAGGACCATACGTCGTTTCTTTCTTAAGGCTAAGAAGATTTATGGGACTATGTACTTTGCTAGGACCCTGAAGAATTTCCTCTTGATGGCTCAATGGTTAATGTGCTAACCTTGGACTTGTGTCCAATTCTCTGCTCTGCCACCGGCCTCCTTTGCCTCAGTTTCCCATCTGTAAAATGGGGATAACAGTATGTTCCTTTTTCACTGAACACCTTAAAGACAGCAATGTGTTCTAGTACTATTGTACTGGAGACCATACAAGTATCTCAGATAGATAAATGGTTCCAGACATCACGGTGTGGGCACCTCAGATTTATGTATTAAAGTAACAACACATCAGATTATTCAAAAGAAAAGAAAATGGCTTTTCACTTTTAGATTCTAAGGAAGAATGCCATCAAATTTTGATTGTCAGCTCTTCAGGGCAGGGACAGCCATTTTGTTTTGTTTTTGTATAGCTTCTAACACCATAGGGCCCTGGTCTATGTGCTCCAGTAACAATAATCGTATTGTTTCAGTTTTGGTTTTCCATGCACTGTGTTTTCCATGCATTCTGTTGCAAACCAGGGCTGAAATAAAAAATCCAATAAAAACTCCAGTTTTCATTTAACTCTAAAAGTTAAAAGAGGAAAGAAAACATCTCTGTTCAGATTCAGAATCACATGTATTCTACATTGGGCTTCAGTCCCCTGACAGCATCACTTTAAGTGGAATGCCCTGTTACAAAAACAAACAGCTCCTATTTGTGGGTCAGAGCCTGCTCTCAGGACAGTGATTGGCAACTCTATCACCAATTTCAGTGGAAGCAGGGAACAGGAGTGCTATGATGTTAATCAGCAGGGATGGTGGCCATTGGGAATAGGAGCCTTTTATACTGTCAGTAATAACTTGTTTTTCATGAAGAGCATTTAATTAATCTCAATGTGTTGCAATATTAATGAGTTTCTCGCCAGGGCAGATGTCTGTTCCCCGGAAGCTCTCAGAGAGCTATGGCAACCTTCCTGCTTGTCTCTGCTAAGCCTCCTTGGAAAGGGAATGTCCCTGAGGACAGACTGGCTGGAAGGAAAGGAAGCCCTTCTGTGAGCATTTGCAGTTTTACCTTGTAGTGGGCTAAAGTGTTGAGCTTCTTTCTGCCATCCTCCACCACTGAAGTGTCATCGAGGTCCCGCAGGACGTAGCTGTCAGTGCTTGTGGCAAACCATTCTAAATACAGAATAGGGAGTTAATGCAAAGCCAGCCTGAGCAGGACACATGTGCAATTTGTGCTGACATGCCACATTCAGTGTAGAGAACAGGTGTTTGGAGGCATGGGGGGCTCTGCTGTGCCATGTGATTGGGACACAGATGCTTCTCACAAGCCTGCAGAAGGAAAACTTTCAGGACTAACTGGAGAAGCGGGAAGTGCAATGTCCTGGTTTAAGGCCAGGAGTATGAACTGGGGCTGAGCCCACACTGGACTGTATGGTGTTGAGAAGGTGCGGAGGGTTCTGACCATCTCCCCAGGTGCTCAAAGACACTTTCAAGTGTGTGCCTCTATCAGTCCCCATCCGGCATACATTCTGCACTGTGCACAGTATTCTGCACAGTATTCTGACCCGCCCCCTGCAGTGCACAAAAGGGAAGGCTGTGTGGTGTGGGCAAAGAATGAGAATTTCTATGGCTGGGCTTCATTTTACCAGATCCCAGGCCCTAAATGCCAGCCTGCATTAGCCAATGGAGAAAAAGCAAAGAGTTCCATTGCTTCTGCAAAATTGCCTGGAGACACGTACCAGGGTCATCAACTAGAGGTGAGCAGGGTGAGGGGCAGGATTGCTACTTGGTGCAGAGTTTCCTTTCTGCATGGGCATTGCTTAGCATGATGCGTGTCACCCCTCCTTGGAAAGAGAATGTCCCTCAGGAGAGACGATCAGTGACACTGAATTCCAGTGGCCTTGTAATCTCCTCCTTCATTCTCCCCTCACTGAAGGCACTGGCTCAATATGGCCACAGCACCATTCCAAGTCAATTGGAAGGGGGAACTGGGAAAGGCTTTGGCCAACGATTGACAAAGAGCTGATCAGGGCACAGCTGTTTCCTAACTTTCCCTTTCATTGTTAGGGCCTGGCTCACACCTGATTCCCCAGAAAAAGAGATGGCTTGTAGGAAGAGTAAGGAAATGTCTGAGCCTATGCCCAGACTGGTGTCCATGGGCATATTCAGAGGTGCCACTGAGGTGGCGAATGTTACCCATTAGTATGCAGATACAAGTGTCTGTAATTAAGTGAAAAGCAGTCTAAGCTGGGCTGAGCAATACACACAGGGACCAGAAGACAGGAGGGCAGGGTTTAAGAAGGTGCAAGTTAAAGTACCTCTCCTCTGTCCTAGGCTTTTCTCCTGCCTACTTGCTGTATATGTACCACCACCTTAACTGTCCTCACTCCCTAACATACAGAACCGCACTTCAGTCACACCGACTGGAATCTGGCCCTCTGAGTGCTTCCCAGGGATCACTATTCCCCAAAACAGGCTCTACCCTCTCTGGGTATGGCCCCTGTCCCTCCACCTGATCCCAGAGCGGACGGCTGCTCTTTCTGACAGCGGGCACCATGCTGTGCACAGCGAACTCCTTCACCCTTCAAATCAAGACTGGTATTTCTCAAGGAAAAGGTGTCTTTACCAAGGTCGACATCTTCTACTCTTGGCCACTGGGAGTACGGGACATTCTTGCAAAAAGCTTCAAGGATCTTCTCTTTAACTTGACTAAGAGTGTCTGTGTCCATGACCCGAACACTCAGGGAGTCCATGCCGCAGCCTTGGAAAGACACATTGAGGTTCTGTGGGGAGAGGCAGAGTTAGGGTTGGGGTGATCTGTAATGGTCCAGGATAGGGATGATTCACAATGGTCTACTGGTTCCCAAGGACACAGAGAGGTTGCAGAGCACATACAATTTTTATCGATACATTCCATGCATTGTGCTCTAGAAATTCCACTGAACAAAACCTCTGTCTGAGTCTCAGTGCTGGTGAAAGATGCTGATTTACAGCCCTGGAAACTGAGGGCCCCTATTTATTCACAGAGCTAGGGGTACATGAGGAGCAACAGTGCAAGCTTCTTCCACCCTGCCCTGCTAAAGAGCTTAGACTTGCCCTGCAGGGACCACCTCTAAGGGTGAGAAGGGCATTCAGTGTCGGTGGTACACTCATGTCCTTGGATCCTCCACTGAGACTGGTGACAAGGGAGACAGTCAATTCCCATTGTTGTGGCTTCCCGCAATGCTATGAATGGAATCCCTCAGCTGCATAAAGGTTTTGTTGTATCAGACGTTGAGCCAAGTTTAGTAGTGGGGTAAGTGGGGGCACTGACATGGGAGTCGATGACGTTGCGCTACCTCGTGGAAGGGGTAAATTGTCCCATTGTGCATGACATTGAGAAAACTGTCACATCAGGACAACAAAAGTGACGGCTGTCTTCTGGGAGAACAGGACAGTGTGGAGAAAATCCTGCCCTCCTCTCTTTGGTGAAGCTACTGAGTCAAAGGAAGAGCAACAAGGCTCAGGTTCTGAGTGTCCAGTCACATCACTCCTCCCAACACAAGGCGGACTGATCCAGTATTACAATTCCAACCCCACTTCTCAGTCAATACTGCTTCAGGCTCCCCCCTCCCCCACCAGCTTGATTCCAAATGAGCTTTGGCATCACCTTCCATTCTGCACCCACACTTTTACGGGTGTTGCTTTTATGCCTCTGTTAGCAGCAGGCCAGCTTAAAATCACCATTAAGAATTACAACTGGAAATCTCACAGGAGCCTAATGGAGTTAGGTGGCCGGCTTCTTTTGGCTCCTTTGCAAGTCTCAGCCTAATGTGTCAATGGAAGCATGCACGTCAAGAGTGCATGGGGAAGAGAATGCTATACATGTACACAAAGGGAAAAGGTTGTCAAAAGGAAAAGGTTGTCCCTGGAATTTAATGACAAGTCATTGTTTTTTTCAAGGTGGACTGTGCAGCCAGCTTTCAAATCAGCCTCCATTATCATCTATTTGGGGGCTTAACAGAGAGTGTGAGCTAATCCAGGGCCTACTCTTCTTCCAGCTGCCTATTTTGCTCTGGCTTATTTCCGTTACTTGCAAGCAAAGGATCAGCAGCACTTCCCCACTTAAAGTCATGAAGTTACTTCCACTGCTGAGAAAGTTAATAGCTAGAGACCTGCTGCTAATCCTACTTAGTCTGTGCAGTGAATTACAGGTCAATTGGTAAAAGGAATCTGCAAAAGATGCAGCTAAGGATACTGGGTCAAAACCTGGTGTACATCTGGAGTAGATTCACTTCTTTTAGTGGAGCTGCTCCAAGTTTCCTGCAGTAATATCAAAAGCAGAATTTGAACCAGGCTCTGGATAGACCTGCCTATTGCATTCTCTGTCAGAGACTGATGGTAACAAAGTCCCTTTGAATTCACATTTTATTTTAGTCTGATTTATTTAGGCATTGTACAAGATTATTTTTCAGCAGGACTCCTATAATATCCTGTACAAAAGCCTTCACACCAGACCACCAACTTTACGACTAGCAACTTCTCATTGGCACTGAAATCATTGATTTGCCAGAAAAGGTAAAGACAAAACACTCTTTGACCTTTAACACTTTGATTGCCAGAGAATAATATCTATCTATTTAGCATCAACCCTGATCTGGGCCAATCAGATAGACTCTGCAAAAGCCAGGTTCATTATATTCCTTGTCTAGGTTGTTACATGTCTGCTTTTGAAACAATCAGGGGAAACACTGCACATGAAAAATGCCTGCATCCCTGCAAGTCTAACATGCACTATTATCACAATTACACATGCAAACACGTAAAAAGCATTTGCAGAGGCGGCAAATCATTTACGTGACCAGTAATCTGATCAGTCTGATCAAAGGAATGACTTGCAAGCTAGGTGCGCCATTACACACATACTTTGCAAGTAGAGTTGCACATCTATCTTTTTTTAAACAGCCTTTCCACTTACCCTGGGCTTTGCCTCAATGTTCTCTCTCAGCAGCCATTCTTCATTGAGCGTATACCTGGCTTTTCCTGTGATGGCATCAATGGAGCCCTTGTTGATCTGCTGTTTGATAGCACAGAGCAACAGGAAGAAGGGTTCCCCAACTGTCTCCTGGGGAAAGAAAAGGAAAGGAAGTGGGTAACCAGGAATTGATTAAAGTAAATCCTTTGAACTACATGGTCCTTTAAGACAGGGTCTGCTCAGATGCACCAGATAACATAGGGATTTCAACCTGCAGGGTCCCCGACATGTCTGGAGTTGGAAGTGCCTGCCATTCAAGGGGCTGATCCATGCCAGGTGCTGAGAAATGCCTGGAAAGAACTCAGCGCCCTCAACTCCCACTGGATTCTTAGGCGCTGAAGGCGTTCAGCATTTCACAGTAACAGTGCTGGGCTACCGTACACAACACATCCGTTTAGGACAAGCGGTGAAGAAGGAGATCACTAAAGTTACATGGGGGAAATTTCAGGTAGGCGGCTTAAATCAGGCTGATTAACTCCTCCAAGAAGTGCTGTAAGATCATGAATTACCACAAATGGGCCATGGCTGTAGGTCTCAGAACTAGAATGGAGTGTTGTTTAAAACATATGATCAAAACAGATCATGCATAATATAGCACATTGAGCACGAATACAGACCGTATGGGGCAAGGACTCACTTTCACTGTGCAGCAGTATAGTGGCTACCACAATGGAGCACTGACTATTATACTACTGTCCTTACAACAAATAGCAATACCTTCCTGCTAGTCACAACCCAATTCATCTAAACATATTTACAGCAACATTTCAGATCCACTCGCTCCAGCTACACAGTTGCACTAGAGTTTCAGAGGGGTAGCCATGTTAGTCGGTAATAGAAAAAACTTAAAAAACAACAAATAGTTCTGCAGCATCTTAGAGACTAACAAACAATTTAGATGGTATCATGAGCTTTCATGGGCACAACCCAATTCTTCAGATGAATGGAGTTTAAGAATCGTTATCTATTTCTTTAACAATTTTTTTGTGCTGGAGTACATCCCATTCACACTAATATTCTTGGGATAGTTCTTTCAAATGAAGCAAGTGTGAGTTATTGCACATTTATATTTTTCTGAGCATCACATATGCATGTGAACGCAGAGAGATATATATATGTATATATGCACAGCCCTGCCATCTGAAACTCTATGCAAGACAACAGATAGCCTATTATTTTGACATTTCTGAACCATAAGATGCTAGAGCTTGTTCAATCTGCTTCTTAATTAAGTCTTGGTGAGTCTTCTATTCCAAATGCCTTATAATTGCTAAAGCAATTAGTTTAATGACAGTTTTGATTCTGCTACATTTAATGCAGCTGATGAGAAGACACTACAGTACGGGTGTAGGTGGGCACACACCATCTGTGCCATGGTTCCTATATTTAATTTTCCAGGGGCGACGTTTCTAATGAGGCTGGAAAGTTTACTTGGTGCTGTGGAAGTTTAACACCTTTCTGCAACATTCCTTCTGAATGGGGTAACATGTTAGTAGTCTCAAAGGCACACAGAGGAACGTATGGCTGTGCATGGGGACAGTGCTTTAGGGCTTGGGAAAAGTACTAGGGCTTGATCAGAGATGTGAAGATCAGAAGGCATGGAGATGGCTTTGGTAAAAGGGGGGATTCATAGTCATCATGCAAGAGGATGATACTGATGTTCAACATGCAAATGTCACCTGTTTGCATCACTATGTGATTTGGACTTGGGACCTCTATAAATTAGAAGCAGTGCTCCTAAAGCTGGCCTTGCTAGGATAAACCAGGACTTTCTTGGTTTTACACAGCATGTGATCATGTATTTCTAGGGGATGGTCACAGGTACTAAATTCAGATCTGGGATTTGAGATCCATCCCATGAAAGGTTAAAAGGTGCTTGAATGCTGGATTTGGATTCAGCCTATTACAGAAAGAAGAGCCAGTCATGAAAGCTGAATCAGATGGTCTCCCTCCACAGTTTAGGACAGGTGGTTTGATCTGGTTCCAGGCTTGTCTTTATCTGCACAGCAGGCAAGAAATGACTGCATTTCTTGCTTCCAATTTTCAGACTCCTCCAAAACCTCAGCCTGACTTAAATGACACCTTAGTCAGAAAGCTGCCTCCAAAGCCAGCCAGTCTATTGTACGAAAGTTCTTCCGGTAGGTTAGTTATTCACTACTTGGTTCTAACCTACTATAGTGCATTGTATGAAGCCGATCATGTGGCAAATTGCTATGTGCATGGACATGCCATAGAGGGTGACTGGCCCAATAAAGAATTGAAATGGGTATATTAGACTCTGCTGTAGCATAAAGCATTGTGGTCTACTACCCAAGAGTGATAAAAACAGGAAATAAAGTACACTGCTCTGCTTATTAGATTCTATTACCATGTTTAGCTCAGCTTTAAAATCCAGAAACCATAGGCTGTTGTGGAAATCTGTAAAAATATTAATCAGACCAAAAATTTCAAAGATGGGAAAATGAGACTAGCAGGTAGGCACCCGTTAACCATTAGTCAGTAAGCATCACCCTTTACAGGCAATGCTTACCAAGTAATGGTTAACCGGTACCTGGGGAGCAGCCCCCCGTGGGCAGAGGGCTGCTTCAGCACCACCAGGCCCCTGCATAGGGCTGCTGGCTCCCAGCTCACTTGGGCTGGGAGCTGACAGCCCTGTAAGGGGCCAGAAACAGCTGAGCTGGAGCAGCCCCTGCCTGGGGGGGGGGTGGGGGTGGGGAACTCCAGCACTCCTCCCCCCACACGCCTCTGTTTATTCTGTTAACTGGTCAACTAAATTATTCTGTTTAACTGGTCAACTAATTAAATAGGATTTTACATCCCTAGTAGGCACGGTAGATAAAATGGATAACTGGGAATCCTGGACTATTGGTGGGAAAACTGGTTTGGAAATGAGTCAATAACTGCTTTTGGACTTCCCCTTTGGGGAGAAGAAGTTGAACTAGCAAAGAACAGTGCTCCTTCAGGAGAAGAAAGAGATTATTTTTTCACATCCCCCCCCAATTATGAATGTATTTTAATTAGACTTTTTACAAATTTCTGACGGCAGTGTTATGGGCTCTTAAAATTACTTTGGGCACCAAAACAACTTGACAGTAATAGAAAGCACAGTAAAGGTTGCTGGCATCATCTGAACTGTTCCATGCACAACGTGTGGGGCTTGGTTTTTATATGCCTGGATTTCAAAGATGCCTTGGAAAAAAATTAAGGTTCAGAGCACAGACGGGATTCACATGTTACTCCCGCATTAATGAGCTGATGTGTCATTAGAGATGTCCTTCTGGGAACATATTACACACATTTCCATAATGCCAGAGCAGAACAATGGAAAACTTCTGCTTATTCCAAGTGCCCAATACTAGGAAGTTCCCACCAAAGTTTCAAGCTAAATTTGTGCTTGCCATACTAGGACAGAAAATACTGGATGTTAGAGATGGACTCAAGCCAAAACCCCAGATCTAAAACCACCCCAGGCTGTTTTGTATTTCCACTTTTGGACTGACTCCCTGTGTCATGGAGAGAACCAAAACCCAGATCCATCCTCACACGTTTTGGGGAAGTTTGGGTTGGGAACCATATCTGAACATTGTATTCCAGTTCCATCTCTAGCTAATTACTATGCCATTAACTTTCATTTTCATATAATCTCCAAACTTCCTGGTCTGTCAGGACTAGACAGCAAAGTGCTGGAATAACACCCCGGAAAGGATCTTCTTTCAATATTTCCTGTATAATTGTAAGTATGCAGTACTGACATGGATACTTTCACCTATAGCTGTGTTCTACAATCAGTTCAGATCATTTGGAAAAGCTTAGCATACACATCCAAACTTCTAGATACTTTATCTTACCCGCATCCAAACCTCCAAAGATTTCACAATAATATCCTGAATCCACCAAAGCAAATTTCCCTCATCATAATGATAATTTCCCTAACTTCAGAGGTGCTGCATTAAATTTAGAGTACTGGTGAATGACTATGGCCACTCTGAATTTTGTAAGGGTCTTTTCTCCAATTGCAGACAGCTCCTCAAATCCTTCTTTGCTGCAACTCAGATGGATGGACTGTTCAACAGAACATTAATATAAAACAAATGTTTAAATTGTGTAATGTTAACATACAAGCAGTTGGAATTTTTCCGCTGTACAGTTGTATGGGGCCTTTTATAGCAGCTGTTTCAAATAGACTTTGTGATTAATGGGGATAATTCAGGAACTAAAAACAGACCCATCATCACATAAGTCTCATGGCCCTGTGCTACAAGGGGGCTGGTAGATTTCTTCACCAAAAACCGGCTGTGTGAAGGGAAATATATTTGTTTTACAGAAATTAGGTATACAATAGAGGTGTCTGTCTGTCACCGGTAATTTAAATCTCAGACTTTGGGCCATTGACTTTACAGCATTGGTGTAAATTCACCTGACTTCAGAAGAGCTGTATTCAGTTATGCCAGGATTTGCTCCCGAGACTCCTTTATTCCAGCCCTGCATAGTCTATTTGTCTGGCTTGGGGTTGGCTTTTCTTTCCTTTGCCACCATCAGACCAAGATTGGTATGGGAGAATTCTCCTCTGCAGCTCCTGCCACCTAGAATGGACTCTCTAGATCTCTCCAATTCTTCCCACTTTTCACATCACTGCGGGAAACACGTTCAACTGTTTCCTAACTTCTGTCTCCCACTGCCTCCCCCTGCAAAGCATGCTGGGGGGGGGGCGGGAGGGGAAGGGAAGGTGATTTGAAAGACACTGTAGAACAAAGCTGTGTTGCGCTGTAACCAAGCATGTTTATTTTTCAGAAAAAGGGAAACAATCTGTGGTGAAAAGTAGAACAATAGCTTTTATTTTCCATAGCTTTGGGCACACCACATAGATCAAACCACAGAACAAAGCCACAAGTGAATTACCTTAGACTGTCCTGAAGAAGTGAAAACCAAAAGGGTCAGGTGCTCACTCCTGTCGTGAGGTCAGGGGACTGGACTTGATGACCTCTCAAGGTCCCTTCCAGTTCCAGGATTCTAAGATCTCTACTTCTCACCACAGAGCCTTTTGTGTTATGAAGCACAGTGAATACTTTTCAGCTTTCCATGGTAGAAGTCAGCTCTCTTAAGTAGGTGCAAATCTGTCATTCACCTGGCAATGGATGCACTGAATTCACTAGTACCAAGGAATAAAACCCTTTAAACCAGTGATAGGCAACTTGAGGCACATGGGATGTATTTGGCCCGTTAGGGTTCTACGTGTGGCCCAGGAAATGTTTTGTTTACCATTGCCCATGCACAGGGTTGCCAGATTCCACTGTTTTCTGTCCACAAAGTTTTTTTCCTACCGGTGTTACTAAAGCAAGGACACATGAAGTGAGGTGCACGCTGATTGCACATAACATTGACCGTGCAAGCCATACACTGCAAAGCGCTGCTACAGTTCACTTGACACACCCCATAAATTCTATGCAGCACAATTAGCAAAACAACCCCATCCCAGGAGACCATCTTGGTTATGACAAACTTTGCACTGAAATGAAGCAGGGCCACTCATGTGACCCATTCACTAGTCTAGGTTTCCCACTGCTGCTTTAAACAAACAATAGCTTCTGCTAGAGAACAGAACATCTGACCACCAACATACACACACCTCAAACCAGCCTCAAAATTGCATGAAGCACACAGAAAAAAAAACCTCTAGCACAGCACCACCTTGTCTTTCTTAATGTTCAATGTCCCAGTGATTGAGAGAAGGACCCAAAACAGATCTATTTTTTCTAAATATCCTGGGGCACAGATGCCTGTTTTTCATTGGCCAAGGGAGCTGTTATCTCTGAGGCTTCAAAAGAAACATTAATTAAGCAGCTCTTGTAACTCTTGCATTTGTGGGTACTTTAAAGCCAAGCTGTCCAAAGTGACAAGTTTTTCTGGACACTTGACTTGAGACACCTTCAAGGGGTTTGATTTTCAGCAAGTGAGTGCAAGTTGGGCACTCAAAAATGGAGGCCCATAAAGCACTAGGCACTTTGAAAATCTACTTTGCCAAAATACTGATTGTTGTTATAGCTGTGACTAGACCAATCTCTACTAGATTTGGAACCTAAAACATGGCTTGCAGCATTCAACTTAGTGAGGCAGTGACTCTGTCAGATTTCACAGGTTCAAGCTACACCAGAACTTGGCAGAGACAACTAGATGTTGCGAATAGTTGTGCTGGTACGTCACTAGGTGGTGCTCTTCAGCGTTGCTGCCTCAGTGAAGGGCAAGGGGACTGCAGCTGAAGGGAACACATTTTTAATGAGCTATCATACTTAGATGCTGATCAACCAGACAAATAAAATTACAGCAATTGTGATAGTTACTTAGATAGCTGGCCTTGGCCTGGGCCTGTTTTTCAGATGTGCTGAGCAACCTAACCCTAACCTTTCTTCCTCTTCATCTGCCCAATAGCCATATTTCAGCTAAAGAATGGCTACTGAGGTGGTACCATCCCATTTCAGGCAAAACAGCTCGCTCTTTGCTCATTCCTTGCTATCTGCAGGTTTTCCCAAAACTACACTAGGTTTGGCCTATTCCCTAGAGTGCCATAAAATTACAGCATCATCACAATCCTCATTCAGTATATGTTGCTATTGATAACATCTGTCTTTTATCTTTCTGTGTCTTGGGATAAAGCCAGGGTGAAGATGGAAGGAACAAATTATTTACAAGGCAGCTTTGTGTTTTATATTAACATCTCTGAATCACAATCTGTGGCTCGCTCTCCTATTACAAAGAGCTGGATCTGTGGACCAAGCCCTATCTTCAAGACAAGCCTCCAATCTAATCTGATGAGCAGAAGGAGTAATCAGTAGTCTCAGTTCATACAGGTGTCAATTGGTAGCTGTCTCACCATTTGTACTGGGACACAAAGGAACTTGCAGGCCACTCAAGAACCGCAATCACTTTTAATTTCCTTTGCAAATCATAGTCCCATATGATAAAACTCAGCTTTTTCCTGAGAAAACTGTCTTTGCACAATGTCCACTTCCAACAGAAGTTAGGCAGTTGCTCTGGGTTGTATCAGAAGCCGGCACATTTCCTTGGTCTCACATGCGGTCTTCACTATCCAAAAGGAGAGATCAGTAATTTTTTGCACATGGTTTAACTATGTGAACAAAACCCTAAATGTCTGCACTTTACAATTCCTGGACTTCCATCACCAACCACAGGTATAATTCAAATTTCCTTAAATTTGTGATATATTTCACTTCCTGGGTACATCTTTAAAACTCGTTTGGCATTTAAAACAAATTCATTTTGGTCTTTTTCTGCTCCTTTAGCATTCGCTTTTTGCAAACATTAGTTCCATTTAGTTTTAATTTAGTTCCTGTAGACAGTGGGGTCAACAGACTCACTGGGCCTGTGGGAAAGTGGGGGAGAGTGTGGCTCCGTGCCCCTGGAAGGGGCGGGGCCTCTGACTGAAAGGAGAAGGCTGAGACTACCCTCCCTTAGAAAGCCCTCAGCGCTGCGCGCAGCACATGGTGCCTGCCCTAGCTAGCCCTCAACGCTGTCTGGAGTAAACTGTGTGGGGCTCCGGTGGCAATTTAAAAGGCCTGGGGCTTCGGACACCACCACTGCTGCTGTAGCAGTGTCAGTGGCCAGAAACTCTGGGCATTTTTAAACTGGCAGGTCGTTGGCGGGCCTGCCAGTAGACATTCACATCAATAACTTGCTGGATTGGCTCAGAGCTTATCGATCCTATCAATCAGCATTCAGAAACAATACCATCTGATTCACTTGACCAACTGTAACTAAGCATGAGCCTGAATCATTAACAACAAGCTACAGAGTAAAAGAAATCTGGGAAAAGGGTCAATAAATAACATTGAATGGTGAATAAATCTGAGAAATGAACAATCTGTTCACAGGGATTTTGTGAATGGAAAAAGTGGTGAAAATTCAGCAAATGAAGCTGCTGCAAATTATTTCCTACTGGCCAGTAGGTACAGTATATATTTAAATGCTTGATAAACAGAGATCAGCCTGGACCTACATCTCAAGAACCCCTGAAAACTGGTCCAGATATACAATTGGCATCAATAACTCGAAATATAGGTAACTGCCTGATGTGTCCAAATCACCAGTATTATACTAGTGTAAACTTTACTGACTTCAGTAGAGTGACTTCTGATTTACATCTGAATACATGAGGTCATCATCAACAATGTATTTTAAATATACTCAACTATATCAGAAATCTATCCAGGACATGTTTTCAAAAGCAAACTATGACATTGAAGGTACATTTTTTCATGGCTAAAGTTTGTATGTTCAAAATCCCTGACTTGTCTATGCAGGTAGCATTTGAACATGTAAATCCAGTGCTTAGTCATTGACTCAATTTGCATGGACAGATGCATTATATATGCAAAAGGCTGTTTATTTTGTAGCTGCAAAAATTGGACTGTTAAAAAATTAGCTTACCAATTTAGTAGTTTGGGTTGAAGCCCCCTGGAAATGAACAAGGAATGAAAATGGGCTCAATTATCAATATTATGAAATCTGAATAACTTTGAACTGAAATCTACGAGCCAAACATCCTGGAATTTTGGTGAAGTTCAGCTCTGGAGCTGGAGCTAACCTGTTTGGCTTTGGTGCCTCTCTAGTTGGGAGTTACTAATGTTCCCATAGTCAAGCCAGCTCCCCCAACACTGGCTCCTGCTTCCCCCCTTGCTGCCTCTCTCTGATAGAGGCAGCAAGGGGCGGCGGGGAATTGACTAGCTGACTAGTTGATTAGTCGCTTACATCCCTACTGTAGCTGGGGACCAGGAGTGCAGCCCTGCAGAAACGCACCAAGCCCCATGACTGCTGGGCTATGCTCCTGGACCCCATTATGGGTCTGCACTTCTGGCCCCCAGATGTGGGGCTCCTCAGCCACCCTGACTCTTCCCCCCAAGTGTCCCCCATCCTGGCTCCTGCCCCTCCCTCTGAGCCTGAGCACTGCAAATGAGCTCCTGAAGTTCTGAGAGGGCGAGGGAGGAGTTGCTGAGTGCTGGGCCCAGCTTTTCCCCATGAATGCTCCTTCCTGGGAGCACACATGGGGATGCCAGACCACATATATTTCTGGACAACGGAAGTCCAGACTATACAGGTCCAACCTGTAGTACTGATGCCATGGTGAATACAGTAATTGTAGTTCCTATACAACTGGAGCAATTCTGGGGTAATTATCAAAAACGCTTATTTACTGTCCTAACACCACTCCCACTGAAGTCAATGGGCATTTTCCCATTTATGTCCATGTGATCAGAGTTAGGTCATTGCTCAGTTCTTCTGAAAATTCCACCACTGAAGCATCAGGAATTGGTAAGTGTTGAAGACAGAACAGGGACCATTAGTATGTTCTGATACTGAAATTATATTCTTTTTAGAGTACAATGGGTAGATCCTTAACAACAGGAAGAGAGGAATGCTGTTAGGGATGGAAATCCAAGTCTGCAGCCTCTCTTGCCTCTCAAGGCAGCCTCCATTTGACAGATTCAGAATGGTAAATACACTTTGGGTTTACGAATATCCACAAGCAACTTAACAATATTCCTTCTCGTGTGTCACAGACTTCTCAGTAATCTATGTTATTGCATTCAGAACAGAGGGGCACTGAACCATCAAAAGGTGATTGCTGGGGCTGTGCGAACTGGCCTAAAGAAAATAAGAAATGACTGGAACTTCTATAAAAAAAAAAAAACTCATGCCATTTTGGCAATCTAGCTTTATTTTTTAATTATTCCCTCATGACTCTGCTCCATACCTTCCCAATAGATGGTGAAAAACCTGTTTCACTGGTGCTTCTGGCCCTGAAAAACTAAGCATGAGTTTTAATAGGACGAAAGATGGAAACTCAAGGTGAAATTTAATCTCATATTTCCAGAGACAGAGACAAAAGTGGAGAAACTGAGGAATTTTTGGCTACCTGTTCAAACTGAACCTTTGGGTCTACTGAGGTTCACTCATTGCTGGTGACTGAGTCATAGGAAGTTCTCTCAATGACTTGGTTTAACCAACTCGTAGACACTTTGATCATCATCCTGACAGCATCTCCCATATTACACTCAGGTGGGCTATTCATAGTTAGAATAGACTCCACAGTTATTTCTCTTACTCTGAGAAAGGTGTACATGCAGATGGACATCCAGTTGGTGAGCATCTTTTCCACCACAGACTCAGTTCTCCTCAGCATAAGCTTAGGGTTTTTGGAAGCCGAAGCATCTATGAGGTCCACCAATAGGTCCTTCATGATACTGGTATAGTACTCCAGTTTTCCATGTAACGCAATAGTGAGCAAGGAGGCCAAGTTACACCTGAAAGAAGAGTTATGAATGATCTTAGGGGTTTTTTATACAAGACAATAGTCAATTGGCACCAAAAGAATTCAAGGCCATGGCAATATATCAGATATTTTTCATGACATCTCTCAAGTTACTTTGAAGTTTCAAACTCTTTCAGTGCTATTGGTTCTCATGTTGGATCATGCCACTCTTTAACAGTAGAACCTTAGAGTTACATACACCTCAGGAATGGAGGTTGTTTGTAACTCTGGAAGGTTAGTAACGCTGCACAAAATGTAATGGTTGTTCTTTCAAAGTTTACAGCTGAATACTGATTTAATCCAGCTCTGAAATTTTACTATGTAGAAGAAAAATGCCATTTTCCTTTTTTTAATTAGTTTACGTTCTACACTGTACTGTAGTGTAGTTGCTTTTTGGGGGGTAGGAGGGAGAGAGAAGGAATCTCTGCTGTTTCCTGATAGTGTACTTCTGGTTCCAAATGAGGTGTGTGATTGACCGGTCAGTTTGTAATTCTGGTGGTCATTGCTCTGAGATTCTGTACATTCTTCAGACTCTGACGTTCAGCTGATAAGCCCACGTGGCTCAGCCTTCAAATAAACCAAAGGAACTCTCCAGAGACTAGATGGTTTGGCGTTTGACAACATGCTATAGAACCTTTCATCTCTTAGGTCATCAAGCCTAAGTCAGTAGCAGGAAAAATCTGTGCACAGTGGTCTATATGAAAGGTGTTTGTAGATCTCTGTTAAGTTACTGGTAGGACAAGATGTCCATATCACAAAACTGACACTAACTGGCACCCTTTCTGGTAGTTGCAGAAAATAAGCCAGGGACACTCAGAAGCCTGACCTTCCCTCTGAGCCTGGAAGTGGTCCTTCTGGGTCAGGGTTAAGCAAGTGCTGCTGTAGCACTCCAGCTCTGGGGGTACATAGAGGACTTCAATCTCCACGACTTAAATGCGACCTTGCCCCAGCAGGTTCTTACCTGTCTCTAACAGCAAAGTCCTTCTGCTGCTCAAGAGCATGGACGAATACGACAAGGAAGTGTTTGTTGTTGAGAAGGGTGGAGAATAAAGCAATTCCTTCTTCCATGTTGGGCCTGCAGTTTTCAGGAATCTAAACAAAAAGTGGGGACTTGGATCAGAAACTACAGTCCATTGCTTTACCAACCTTTATCTTATCTGACACACTCTGATGTGCCTACCAAGTGTAAAATCACTGGGCTGGGTTTCCCTCTCCTTGGCCCTCATCTGATGTATGTTTCTTAGTCCTGGTTTACACTAGAGAGTTATTTCAAAATAACCCCCTTTATTTTGAAATAATAAGCAGAGCGTCCACACTACCAAGCCCGTTATTTTGAAACAAAAGGCTGGTTATTTTGAAATCTGTACTCTTGCTTTCCTTAGGGAATAATGCTGATCTCTAAATAGTTATTTCTAAATAGCGTTAGTGTGGATGCTCTGCTGATGCTATTATGAAATAACTATGCCCCAGAGTAATTTGAAGTAATTACTCTCCATTGCTTCCCGGGGCTCTAAGTCGAGGTAGCATGTCCACAATAACAGAGCCTGCCTTGGATTAATTTCGAGGCTCCCCTGTAGTGGGGACATGCTGTTTCGATTTTGTTATTTCAGGAGTTATTATTTCAAATGTCGTTATTTTGAAATAACTTCCTAGTGTAGACATAACTTTATACAGATAAGAATTGACTGTGGAAGAATGTGCAATGACAGCTCTTATATCTGGGCCTGTGGGAATTGCTCTCAAACACATTTACAAAGAGACTGTGGATTGAAATGGGGAAAATGTGGCAAACCTTCAGCTAGGAAAGCCTATGGATGATCTTGTTAGCTGTGATTCTTTAGCCATGGAGCACAAGTTCAGCAGCTCTTATTTCTTATCATCAGCAAAGGCTGATCAGCTGACGCACATCTTGTTTTTCTGGTTGTCTGGTGTATGCAAACATCTTTGTAAGCATCACACAAAAAAGGTCATATAAAAAAAAGAAAATTCTGAAAAATTTGAAATATTTTGGTTTCACATTTTCAAAATAAAACATTTTGAATTTTTATTCAAAATGACTGTTTAAAAATTTGCTTTAACTTTGTTTTAAAAAATATCAAAAGTAAAAATTAGCTCAAAATTGAAACAAAATGTTTCATTTTGAGTTGAGCATAACTTTTTGTTTGATCCAAGAAGAATTTGTTTCTTGACTTTTCTATTAGCTGAAAATTTCAAAAAAATTTGTCTTCAGTTTGACCTGAAATTCTAAACCCCCCCAATACACACACACACACAACACACACACACACACACACACACACTTTTTTTTTGGAATCGCCATGCCTTCACTTGCTAAGACTATTGTTAGTGATAATTTAACAGCATTTGTTTATTGCTGGGCTACTCACTTTCCATTCTCCTGACAGTAAGGGATGAGTTTCTTGGACCTGACACCCTACTGGAGTGTTGAGCTGCTGGGAAGGCAGAACATAACGTTCCTCATACAGTGAGGAACACTGCAAAACAGAGAAAGGGGTAAGCAAGATCAGATTCTTCACCACACTCAGAGAGGGCAACATTGTTTGAAACATGAATAATAATGGCATCAGGAAGTGAGGCCATCCATCAGGAAGGAACACTAAGTATGTTTTATTAAAGCCTTTAAACACTTGACAGAAGCTTTGTGAATGAACAGACACCACAGAAGTCAGGGGTTTGCAGATGTCTTAGCAGAACAAGATTGTTACAATAGGGAGATTATGAACAGACCAATATCACATCTAAAGAATCTTGGTAGATAAAGAATTATGGGGGAATAAGTCAAGGTAAAGGATGATGGGGTGTTTTATCATAGAATACTAGGACTGGAAGGGACCTCGAGAGGTCATTGAGTCCAGTCCCCTGCCCTCATGGCAGGACCCAGTACTGTCTAGACTATCCCTGATAGACGTTTATCTAACCTACTCTTAAATATCTCTAGAGATGGAGATTCCACTACCTCCCTAGGCAATTTATTCCAGTGTTTAACCACCCTGACAGTTAGGAACTTTTTCCTAATGTCCAACCTAAACCTCCCTTGCTGCAGTTTGGGCCCATTGCTTCTTGTTCTATCCTCAGAGGCCAGAAAGAACAAGTTTTCTCCCTCCTCCTTGTGACACCCTTTTAGATACCTGAAAACCGTTATCATGTCCCCTCTCAATCTTCTCTTTTCCAAACTAAACAAGCCCAATTCTTTCAGTCTTCCTTCATAGGTCATGTTCTTTAGCCCTTTAATCATTCTTGTTGCTCTTCTCTGGACCCTCTCCAATTTCTCCACATCTTTCTTGAAATGTGGTCCCCAGAACTGGACACAATACTCCAGCTGAGGCCTAACCAGCACAGAGTAGAGCGGAAGAATGACTTCTCGTGTCTTGCTCACAACACACCTGTTAATGCATCCCAGAATCATGTTTGCTTTTTTTGCAACAGCATCACACTGACTCATATTTAGCTTGTGGTCCACTATAGCTCCTAGATCCCTTTCTGCTGTACTCCTTCCTAGACAGTCACTTCCCATTTTGTATGTGTGAAACTGACTGTTCCTTCCTAAGTGGAGCACTTTGCATTTGTCCTTATTAAACTTCATCTTGTTTACCTCAGACCATTTCTCCAATTTGTCCAGATCATTTTGAATTATGACCCTATCCTCCAGATTAGTAGCAACCCCTCCCAGCTTGGTATCATCTGGAAACTTAGTAAGTGTACTCCCTATGCCAATATTTAAATCGTTGATGAAGATGTTAAACAGAACCAGTCCCAAAACAGACCCCTGCGGAACCCCACTTGTTATACCTTTCCAGCAGGATTGTGAACTGTTAATAACTACTCTCTGAGAATGGTTATTCAGCCAGTTATGCACCCACCTTATAGTAGCCCCATCTAAGTTGCATTTGCCTAGTTTATTGATAAGAATATCATGCAAGACTGTATCAAATGCCTTACTAAAGTCTAGGTATACCACATCCACTGCTTCTCCCTTATCCACAAGACTCATTATCCTATCAAAGAAAGGTATCAGACTGGTTTGGCATGATTTGTTCTTTACAAATCCATGCTGGCTGTTCCCTATCACCTTATTATCTTCCAAGCGTTTGCAGATGATTTCCTTAATTACTTGCTCCATTATCTTTCCTGGCACAGAAGTTAAACTGACTGGTCTGTAGTTTCTTGGGTTGTTCTTATTTCCCTTTTTATAGATGGGCACTATATTTGCCCTTTTCCAGTCTTCTGGAATCTCTCCTGTCTTCCATCATTTTCCAAAGATGATAGCTAAAGGCTCAGATACCTCCTCTATCAGCTCCTTGAGTATTCTAGGATGCATTTCATCAGGCCCTAGTGACTTGCAGACATCTAACTTTTCTAAGTGATTTTTAATTTGTTCTTTTTTTATTTTATCTTCTAAACCTACCCCCTTCCCACTAGCATTCACTATGTTAGGCGTTCCTTCATCAGACTTCTCGGTGAAGACCGAAACAAAGAAGTCATTAAGCATCTCTGCCATTTCCAAGTTTCCTGTTACTGTTTCTCCCTCCTCACTGAGCAATGGGCCTACCCTGTCCTTGGTCTTCATCTTGCTTCTAATATATGTATAGAATGTCTTCTTGTTTCCCTTTTAACATATGTAACTTTTGAAGCAGAATGGAAGTATACTGAAATAGCTTACAGTCATACAGTAGCCTACATCCTAAAGAGTAGTGTCCAGATGCACACAGGGTTGGACATCTTAGAAACATGAATAGTAATTGGCTACAAAACCCTTTGCAAACTACAATAATCATTTCACTCTCTGCCATTGAAATGTAATTGCCTCCAAAGTGAAATATGACAGCTACTTAATAGTGTCAGGATTGCATCATGTTTGGTGTGAAACTGGAGAGGGGGATTTAGATAGGCAGACTGGATTTAGGCCAGGACTCTGGGGATATTGTTTCTGCACCTGTGAAAAAGTGTCAAAGGAATTTTAAGGACAGTGAGCACTATTTGCTTGTGGCCAGAGGGGCATCTCAATGAAACAAGATGTTCATATCCTCTGGAGGATGTTCCCCAGTGGAATGATAGTGGAACAGCATTTCTCTTCCCCTGGGAGGGAAACCACGCCTGGGCTCAGTTAGTCCCACCCAGCACAGTAGAGTGAAATTGGAACCAGTAGAGAGGTGTTTCGAGCTGCACAACTAAGGGGGACTTGGATTTTTGCTTCTTCACTGAGAGATGGCATCTGCGGCAGCATGGCAGCACCCAGTTGTGCCATGCTGGGACACTGGTTCAGAACTGACTCAGAGGGGAGGGTCTCACCAGAGCTAGGCTGCCATGTAAGGACAGACCAGGTTTAAACTGGTTTCATGGCCAGAGGTGTCGTGGCCATGGGTCTGATGATAATTAAGGCTGAAATAAATGATAGCAGCTGAATCACTATGATTACTGGGATTACAGAGCCATGATTTAGTTGAGAAGGAATTTGAGTGATTAGGTGTGTATGAAATGTAGGATTGTCTTACTTTGGGGAAGAATGTCCGTGTCACAAAGTGCTTGTACTCCAGGAACGGGATCCCCTGGCTGCGGTTTAACTCCTTGGTCAGGTCTGTCATGTCAGTCTGAAGCTCAGCAAAACCTGATCCAAAGAGACCCACACACTGAAAGGAATGAAATAATCTAACAGCCAATGCAGCTGAGTGACAAGCCCAGTATTTGCATACAATTTTCTCATCATCTCTGCTTCCTCATACCCTTTTCCCTGGGAGGCAATGGATTGTATACGGGGCTTAACTGTCAGCATTATGCACCAAATCTTGCAGTTCTTACTCAGGTGAGACTTCACTGCCTCCAAGACACAGGCCCTGCAGGGCTTGGTCTATAGCACAAGGGTCCCAATGGATTCTATGGAGAGCCACAGACTGAAAAGAGAATAAATGCAGGCACCTGAAGCTCTTGTCCACAGTTTTCTAAGAAGTACTATGTGGCATTTCTGTAACTCCCTGCATTGAAGGCTCAGAAAGCATTTTATAAACATTAATGTGATCTCATAAGTACCATCATCCCAATTTTATAGTTGGAGAAACGGATGGTGCTGAGAGTATGTGATTTGCCCAAGGCCACACAGGAACACTGTGGCAGAGCCAAAAACTCTATCTAGAGCTTCTGACTCAAAGGCCTGTGCTTCAACTACTAAGCTATGCTTCCTCCCACTGACAAGTACACCTTGCCCACAAGTCCAATACAGCTTGGAGGACTGAAAGGAGGCTACAGAAATTCAGGTTGCATTTCTTGTGCTTTTAAGGCTATTCTAAAGCACTAAGGGAGGCTGTTTCGGTCAGATCACTCCATGGGCTGGGCATCCCTACCTTTGTGCATGTGAGTATAGTGTATGGGGAGCTCCTTTCCTTGCACTCTCCTTGCTAGATTCTTGCAAGCCTGATTTCAGTTTTGTGTCAAAAGAGGAATAAATTTGCAAACTCCAGGAATGGAGCTCCTTTGCATCCTCATACTCCCTTCCCCCATAACACCCCAGCTCAGTGGCTGCCACAGACCTTTGCGGATTTCCTCTCGGATCTGGGACTCCATCTCTTCCATTTGGAGCAAGGTTTTCTGCCAGTAGCGCTCTGCCCTGCGACTCTTAGTACAGAATACAAACAGGGCTGGGGAAGAAAAAGGGAAAAAGAAGCTTAGAAGGTTAGGCCCAGAAGGGAAGAAGAATATTGTAGGAAATGGAAACTGGGAGTAGAGAGGAGTTTAGGCCAGCAGAACACACACTGTGAAAGTAATCTACACAGAGAAAAAACAATATTCATTTTTGGTTTATCAACAATGAAATAGATACACATCTGATCACACAGCTGCTGATTCTATAAATAAATTAAACCAGCTGGAATGAAATGATCACTCAACGACTATCATATTAAATTTAGGCCTGCACTTACCAGACTTACTATATGTTAATAAATTCCACCTGGTTAATGAAAATATGTGTGAAGAGATTTACCACTGGTTTTGTAATGTGTGTATCCATCAGGGCTTTTATGCCTCCAGAAATTTCTAATGAACAGTGGATTATTTAATAAATAAAGTATATAATCACTTCTATTGAAAATAAATGAAATTCTTATTGGAAACTCTTCATTTTCAGTGACTTTTTTTTTCTGTACAGTCATTCAGGGCATGTGAGGTAAAGATGAACTAGCCAGATCTGTTTTATGATGTCTAGGCTGGCAGACAGTTGTCAGCTCTAGATATGTGGCAATGAGCCCAATACTACATCCTTTACTAAGGTGAGTAGGGTTGCCAGGACTGAGTTCTACCTATATTCATTTGTCCTTCCCTTTATTATATATTATTTAATTCTGTGAAACTTTTGGGTGACAGGGAAAGGAGCTCTAAAATTAGAAAATGGCCCAGACTTCAAAACTGAGTAGGCTCACTCCTGACCCATTATAAAAAGAAGGGCTATTTCCTGAATGTGGATCTTGGTTCAGACTTTCAACAGCCCCAAAGCTCACAGGTTTTTGGATGTGGATCTTTGAGTCAGACCCACGTCCGTAAGAAATAAAGTTGGGCATATAAAATCATCCAAAGTTCGGTGTATGGAGGCAGTGCCACAGAGCTGAAGGGACCAATGTGGCCCAGGGACCTTCCATTCCCTTACCTACGACAGACAGCAGCAGCAGGATACTGCAGATGACTATAGAGACTATAATCGCTGTCTCACCTCCCCCGAGGTGCAGCATAGCAATCGTCTGGTTGAATTTTCCAACCTGGATCTAGAGAAGAGTAGGGAAGAAAAAAAGTCACCCAGTAAGTTAACAAGCAACTAGGAGATCAGCAGGAACTTGCAACTGGGGAAATGCTTTGGAGGGGAAAAATATCATAAGAACAGAACTGGCAATTTGCTGCCTCAGCCATCTTTAATCTTCACGTGCCGTTCCAATGTCACGGCCAATCACTGTTGTACACGGCTGGGCCTGCAGATGGTCTCTGTGTGGAAAGGGCCTGACCTGATGCTCCCCCACATACATCAATGTAGCATAGGAGTAACTCCAGAGATGTTGCTGGAGTTACACTCATGTAAACAGGCATGACGTACTCAGGTCCCCTGCCTGTGTTTGGTCAACTCGCAATGACACACAAAAGTTACTCTGTTGCAATATCAGGTGTAAAGGTCATGTGGATTCCAGACATGGCAGCCATAATCCAGTGTAGTCAGGGAGAAGCTCCATTAGGTTTTATACAAATTTGATAGGGTCTAGATGGCAGGATTCCATGGGGATAAGCCACACAAACCAGTTCACTTTCTTTAGTGATATCTACCCAAGAGACCAGCCTTTTCAGAAAGATTTCTGCTCATCAGGCTAGTGCCCAACATCCTCATCTGCATTAATTAACATTTATATTGTGGCAGTGCCCACTGGCCCAAATGAGGGTCCACGCTGCATTGTGCTAAGTGTAGAATAAAAGTTAGTCCTCCTTCCCTGAAGAACTTCCAATCAAATGGAGTACAATTGTTAACACAGTTCCACAGTATGTTCCACCCAGACCTGCTGTAAATACAGAACTGCTGCCCATTAGCAAGAGAAGGGTAAGGAGAATTGAAAGACACTGAGACAAAAATAAAATCAGAAACGAAAATAACTAATCATAGTACTAACAGGGGGCTGACTGTCTTGTGGCTGAGCAACAAGACAAGAAGTCAGGAGACATTGGCTCTGCTGCTGACTCATTTGTCACAATTCCCATGACACCATGGACAAGATACTTAACCTCTGTGCCTCAGTTTCCCCACTTGTATAATTGGGAGACCAGTCATTTTGACCTCACAGTGGGATTATGGGGTTTGATTCATTAATGTTTATGAGATAAAAGGGCAAACCAGCATCTACACAAGGAAGGAAATTCGGGCTAACACCATGGTTTCACTTCTGGAAATTAAGTTTCACTTCTCCAAAAGAACGAAAAGAAACTTCAGCAAAAAAACAGAGTGAGCTTGAGGAGGGCTGGGTGCAATGATCTTAAGAAGATCCACTGAGCAAACTCCTATGGATAAATGGTCTGAAATAAATGATGAAATTCAATAAGGACAAATACAAAGTACTCCATTTTGGAAGAAATAATCAATTGCA
The DNA here is from genome assembly GCA_032595735.1 of Pelochelys cantorii. NCBI lineage: Eukaryota > Metazoa > Chordata > Testudines > Trionychidae > Pelochelys > Pelochelys cantorii. Next base: position 21,853,240 of record CM064336.1, read on the forward strand.
CACATACAAAATGGGAAATTACTGCCTATGAAGGCATGCTGCAGAGATGAATTGGGTGATCACAGTAGATCACAAACTAAATATGAGTAAACAGTATAACACCGTTGCAAAACATACACCCCCATGCATAATTCTGGGATCTATCAGCAGGAGTATTATAAAGACGTAAGAATCAGAGGGGTAGCATCTGACTAAGTGGGATTTGTTTAGCCTGGTGAAGAGAAGACTGAGGATGGACATGATAATGGGTTTCAAGTACATAAAAGATTGTTACAAAGAAGGAGGGTGAACAATTATTCTTATTAATCTCTGAGGCTAGGACAAAAAGCAATGGGATTAAATTGTAACAAGGGAGGTTTACGTTGGATATTACAAAAAACTTACTAACCTAGAGAAGTTGTGGAATCTCCACCACTGGAAGTTTTAAAAAACAGGTTAGACCAAACACCTGTCAGGGATGGTAAAGTTATGACTTAGTCCTGTCTTAAGTGCATTTAACCCTGTTATCTGTACACCTATTGAATCCAATGTGCCATCACGTAGTTTTTCAAATGAGATTTATTTCAGTTACAAATGATGACAAAAATCAGTTGTTTCTGATGGCAGGAATTTTACTAGAACCACGATGCTGTAAAAATGTTCTTGAGTAACAGGATAGCCCTGTTGTAACTAGCAAAGAAGGGACTCTTCAGCTGGCTTTATTCTTTATATTAGAAAAAATGTATACAGAAGGCAGGGATTCCTTGCATGAGTGTGCATGTGTGCACACATCCATCTCTTTACAGGCTTTATGAATATACTGAAGGTGTTAATCAGACAGCCACTCTAGAAATACATAGTGAGGTTTCCATGCCTTTTGTCTGAAAAAATTCTAACAAGGAAAGATAAATCTGCATTTTACATTCTATTTTTGTATTCTAGCCAACATGCCCCAAACTTGCATTATTGCCAGGAAAAGAAATCCCAGTTTCAGCGTTTAAATGATTCTGCAGTGTACTAAAATGGGTTTGATTGTCCCTTAAGGTCTGTTGAACTTTTTGTATGGATCTATTAAAAATCCTTTTTATAGGCACACCCTATTGGCTAGAGTGAATTTGGCTCAGTGTTAAATTATAAAGTTTCCTCACTCTACCACCGAGTGGCAGGGTACAGTACAATTCTGCTGTTACAATTCTCTGGCATGCTGCTCTCCCTACATGGACAGAACTTCCATTGACTTTATGGGAGATTTGCAAACTAGCTTGGTCAAGGGTCATCATCAGGATCAGAAGAAATTCCCCCATCCTGGATGACAATTTTAAAGTGAAAGCTTCCTATGTGCAGAAACAGCTGCACTCACAACTAATTGTGGGTGCAAGTCCTACTATTTAGACAGCTGTGTGAAACTCATATTTAGCCATCCAAATGGAAGGATTTGCCACATTATTTACTTGCACCTCTACTGAAGGTAGGTACACTGCTAAAAACCAGCTGTGGCTTTAGTAACATGTATCATCCCCTTGTTTATCAACATTCTAGGCACCTGCAAGGTATTAACGCAGGGTTCAGCAACCTTTGGCTTCCGGCCCACAATCAGGGTAACCTCTGGCAAACCATGAGACATTTTGTTTATGTTGACCATCTGCAGACATGGTGCCCTGCAGCTCCCAGTGGCCATGGTTGGCCATTATTGGTCAATAGAAGCTGCAGGAAGCAGAGACCAGCATGTCCCTGTGGCCCATGCCCCTTCCTCTGGCTCCCATTGGCTGGGAACAGCAAATTGTGACCACTGGGAGATGTGGAGAGCCATGCCTGTGGACAGCTAACCAACAAAAAGTCTCATGATCCTCCAGAGATTAACATGTGCCAAAACTTGCTGACCCTGGCATTAACCAGAAAGCTTGCTGTCGAAACCAAAGCTAGCAAGATGTGAATCACAAAGCTAGTATTTTTTTTAAATAAGAATTTCCCCAGTTTTTCAGTTCCTGGTAAAAAGAAAATAAAAGAATTTCCCTGTTTCATTATCAGCGGCTTAGGAACTCCTAGGTTCTGCTACTTCTGCATTTGTTTCTTTTGATTTTGCATAGAATGTCAAGCCAAAAGGCCATAAGCAATGCATAAGGAGCCTCCCCCCACAGAAGCAGGGGGGTTTCTTCTGAAGTACTCTGTTTCTGGGGAACATCAGGCCACACATTCTTCAAATCCCTCTGCGCTCTTCCTACCTCCCTAAGCTGCAATTTATTACTAACACATTTACTGGAAGAAGAGTCAGCTGGGATGGAGGTTACAGGTTCTCAGGCAGCTGAGACAGGTGGAGACATTCTTTTCAACTGTGAATAGCTTTAATATCACCCCTGAGAAGCCAAGGGCAATAAATGAAGTGAAAGCTGAAGGCAAAGGCATACAATTAGGGATGCCCTCTTGAAAAACGGGGTAAGGGTCAATAGTAAAGCCACAACATAAACCCTCCAAAGAACAGTTGAGAGCTGCTTTGACATCAGAACAGCCTTGGATCCTGTCCCTGGAGTTCTAGCATACTGCAAAGGGCCAGTGAGATGATCTAATACTGGGGAACGATGCCAGACCGATGGCCTTGGGGACAACTGAATTCCTCTTTGACTCTGCAAAGCAGCTACAGATGGGCAATGACGAAGTGAGCTTCCCAGTGCTGCCTCATCCCCTCCACTGCATCTCCTTTCTGCCACTACACGACTGAGATCTTGTCTGCACTACCACGGAACACTGACCTAAATTACACAACTTCAGCTATGTGAAATAATTTAGCTAAACTCAACGTACTTAGGTCTGCTTACCATGGTGTCTTCACCACAATAAGTCAACAGCTGCCGCTCTCCCGTCGACTCTGCTTATTCTTCTCATTCTGGTGGAACACTGGAGTCGACAGGAGAACGCTAGGCAGTCAATTTATTGCATCTATCAGATGCGATAAACTGACCCCCTGCTAGATTGATTGCAGCCCATCAATGCAGCCTGTAGTTAAGATACGTCTTGAGAGGGACATTCAAGTCTGCATGCCCATTCAATCCTTCGCGCTGCTAATGACACTGATCACAAGGGGGCCTGATGATTAGTAACAGGGCTGGGAAACACTAAACTCATTTCACATGGGCCATTCAAAGCAAAACCTTTTAGCAGAGAAGAATCCGGTGACAGTGGGCGTTTATATTGCATCGCTGGAACTGTGCGATTTCCCTCTACAGCTTATAGTGCAGCCAGCCAGTTCTCAAATGAACTCACCAGGACCATAAGCCATCATTTGGCTGTCAGCACCCAGAACCTGCAGGGAAATGGTTGCCTTCTCCATGCTTTAGATGTCACAGAATCAGTAGGCCACATCCTGAGACGTGCTCAGCCCAGTAACTCCTCTGAAAGGTGCTGGTGCTCAGCTCTGGTCAGTATTTCACACACAGAGTGGATGATGGAAAAGGCCTCTCCATTCATCTAGTCCAATCCCTCCCCCCAGCCATTGCAGAATTGTTCGCAATGGAGTGTTCACTTAGGGTATGTCTACACTAGCTCGTTAATTCGAATTAACGAGCTAGTGTAGACATACCCTTAGTGCTTTGTGCAGGCAAGTGCTGAGGGAATCCTGACACTAACATGAGGGTTCCCTGGTATAGTAAATTCAATATGCTGAGCGCACCTGCTCTGCAAAGCCAGAGCATCCCGGTTTGTGGCACTCACCGTCACAGGCAGTTGTCTTTCTGATGTGCTCAGTGACTCGTTGACTGAACAGTGAATGACTTTGTCTGAAACAATCTGTATCTCACAGGAAATGAGGCCAATTTTCACTTGGTACTCATCGCTTTCCAGGCCTAGGCTGTCAGGCTCTTTCTAATTACAAAAACAAAATCAGGACAACAAAATTAGTCAGTCAGTCTCCAGAGCGCCAGGCCCACTTGCAAAGGCTTCTTTTATGGAAGCCTTAGGAAACTTCCTGTAACTCCTGACACCAGTCCATCCCGAGGAAAGCCCTCCCTCTCTCCTGACATCTTCAATTTTTTCCAGCATTCCCTGGGAAATCCAACCTCTTCCCATTCCTCATTTTCTGTTTCCAGTCTTTCACCATCTCTCAGTGTGGCACATGGAATGGACAAAGCCTGGAAAATGCTGCCTTTGATCAGCACTGGTTGTGCATGGCACATACCTATCAGAGAGGCCATCTGGGGAGGGAGAGAAATGGGGAGGGGGTTGTCCTAGGCAGGTTGTGGATGGCTGCATTAGGGAGAGGGAGAGTATGTCTTTGAAGCATGCATCATTCACTGAGGACAGTCTACAACAAACAAGGGCTTTTAAACTTGTACATTGCCCATACCTCTCAGTATTGGTTTTCCCTCAAAGACAAATGCAGAGCCCATTTCTGCAAGAACCAATCTGCACTATCATAACATTAGATATGGAAAAGACGCTTTGGTCACTTAGTCTGTTCCAAGTACATCCAGGGCTTTATCTCTGTCCTTGCTGCTACATCCTTCAAATGCAGTACAAGGGTATTATAATCCATAGCACTAGGGCATCACTTGGTCAGCCTACTTACTCCAACACCCTGATTGGTTCAGACGGAAACTGCAGGCTAATCAGAATGTAGCATTACTTTTAAGACCAAGCTGTCCACTCCCTACCTACACCCATCCCTTTCACCCCTCATACCTTCTCCCTATTGCATTTATAAGGCACTCATCAGCGACCCTGGTATCTAGGTACTCTAGCCACTGAAGAGCCTCACAGACAGAAAATGGTGAAATCCTCCTTATTGCTGAGAATCCTGGATGCCCTGTCAGTATTAGTCTCTTACGTGTATAACCAAAGTCAGGGGTTCCCCAGGATGGTGCTTGATCCATTTCTCCTTCTTGGCTGTGAAGAACTGGGGGTCTGCGTAGTACTCCAGGCTGAACTTGCTGGTATGCTGGGCCTCCTCAGGGTGCATGTACTCATCAGACGCCAGCCTGTCATCCTTGTAGAGGCGTCCATTGATGTAGAAGTCCACCGGTGCTGGCTTGCTCCCCACAGTGATGTTGGAGGCAGCTGGAGAGGGGCAGGTAATCATAGTGTCGGTGTGAACCTTACAGTTCTGAAAGCAGGAAAGAGCATGTGCATCAAAAACGGATAAACCCAAGTCTCAGTAGTGTGTCAGCAAACATCCTGAGAGGCCCAGAGCCCGCACGCTGCTGCAGCTACCTCAGATAGCATTGCTCCACTTAGCCACTGATTGACAGGCACCTGTGTGTGCCAACTGCCAGACACCAATAATCACCTGGCACATTGATGGCACTGTAAACAATAATAAAATAAAACAGAATAGCTTAGGTCTGCCATTCTACTGAGCTCAGGAACATAGCAGTCATCCCAGCTATAGCCCCATCAGCAGCAAGGGTTAGGGACACTGTTGCAAGTTACACGCTTGTGTGCATGCACAGAGAAAAACAGAGCTGTGCAGCAGCATGGCGGAAGGCAGGTGACTGCTCAGGCAGCAGGTAGGCAGCTATTCCAGTGTCTGGGGGCCCGAGGAGCCACATGGCAGGCGGCTGCTCTGGCTGGCTGGCATTGGGGGAACCGCATGGTGGGAGCATGGCTTCTCCGGCCGGCTGGGGCCAGAGGAACCACGTGGTGTGCGGGTTGCTGCCACCGGGAGTTGGAGCCGTGGGCGGGCAGGTTGCTACTGCCGGGGGTTGGGGTTGAAGGGATTTTTCATTCCTATTATTAAACCAGAGAAGGGAAAATACAAAAAACAAAAAACAAAAACAGGGTTGAGAACAGATCCTGGATGTGAAGCCCTCTTGCTGTATATGCTGGATGAATGGATCACTGCCCAAGAATTCACGCCATAAGAAAGCCTGGAGCTAAGAGCTGTACTGTGTCTTTTATTGCAGCCTTGAAGTGTAGGAGGTATTTGTGTACAGTGAGCTGGAGGAGAGAAGGTAGAACAATTGCAGTTTGCTTTTATTTGTGCCCAGTTCCACTGATGACTTCCTGTATGACTTCAGGCAATTTATTGACTACTCTGTGCCTCAGTTTCCCTGTCTATAGGGACAGGGATACTGTGCCTCAAAAGCATCACAGAAAGTTTTGAATGCCTTGTTCATTTAATGTGGACAAAGTGGCATGACACTGCCAGCACAAAGGGGAAACAAGTATCTGTTACATTGAGTGCCTAATCTCACCTTAGTAGGTCAAGCTATGGGCTTCCTTCCCCATCACCAAAGCACCAAATGTATATCCACGCCACCCCTGCCCTCAGCTTCATGTCCTCATGCCCCCTTGCCCACAGCTGCAAGAAAGGGGAAGCACAGAGCTGCTCCTTTGGCAGGGGAATTCTCCTATGGATGGGTGCTACAGTGGCACACTTCCGAACAAGCGCACATGACCTCATTGTTGGCGCACAAGAAAAAATTCACTCTGCTCATGGATGGAAAATCTTAGAGGGAACATTGGTTAGGGACCAGGTCAATGGCTTTTACAGCTGATGAATTATTATTCAGAACATCTCCAATCACCAGGGAGGTCATGTTATTCTCTCTCTTTGTGCTACATTAATACAAGATGCTTACTGTTTGTTCCTTTCCAATGCTGTCAACCACCATTGACACATTCTGTACCATCAAAAATCCGTTTCCTTCCAGAGTGATGATCCTGCCTCCACTGGGAAAGAAAGAGGTGAGAAAAGAAACACACATATCACTGGCAATATCTACATATTTTGTTAGTCTCTAAGGGTGCATCTACACAGCACCCTAAACTTGAAACAAGATATGCAATTTGCAGTGAGGTTTACTGGGATGGCGAAACAATGAGCCCATTATTTCAAAAAATATTTAAAAAAAACAGACGGCTTGTGTAGACACGGGGTAGTTATTGCAATAGCTGTGCAATGCAGACATATCCTAAGGTGCTGAAAGACTATATGTTGTTTTTTAAATTTTTCCAGTTACAGACTAACTTGGTTACTCCTCTGAAGCTTTTGAACATATATGCTGCCGGACTAACCAGACATAGGCCAGGAAAATGCACCTCTTTTGCTTCTGAACATTCCAGGTAGAGCGTAATGCTTCAGTAATGGATATGTTACCCAGGGAACAGCAATGTAAGGGTTAATACACCATTAGCTCAACACTTAGATGAATTAGGACTCACTGATTTTTTTTAGCTCAGCACAGAAGGAATAAGTACCGGGTGGGCCAAGCAGCCCATTACACTGACATTGCATCTTTCAAACACTTTTGATTTAGGGAGAAAAACCCTGTGACAATTCATTTGTGTTTTGGACCTGCTGCTTGTGGAACATGGCACGAGGCACTGTCAATATGCAAGCAATTACAGAGAATGATGAGATGGCTGGGGCACATGCCTCAGTGGGAGGGAGAAAGAGAAGAAAGAAGGGAGGAGGGGCTTGTGTCTTTTGCTGAACAGTACATGTACCCCGGCTTTTCTCTGCATGTGACATTTCGTTTCCCCCACTTCATGTTTTATTTAGTTTAATGATATGGTGATATCAAGTAATTAGTCTTAGAAGCGGGGGAACAGTAGTGATTTATCCCCTGATCTCCAACACACTAAACATATTCAGTGCCTTGTATCTAGTGTCCTTATAGTCAGGGCCTTCTTAAGCCCTTTAAACTGCTAGATTGTAGCATGTTGTTACAATATGTTTATTGTCTCTTTTAAGCTCTTGCCACCTCTGCATAATTGTTTGGGATCTATGGCCTTTAAAATAACTTTACTCTTGATTTCACTGATCATTTTAGCAATGCCCTAAGTATTTGCTGCATTATTGATACTTCAGAATCACACCTACAGCCAACATATTAATACTGAGAGAATTCTCAAGTAACTCTACAATCAGCATGGGCCATATTTACAAGTACCTCAACAGAACAAACCACTATGCACAGCCCAACCCTTGTGACTAGCTCTACATTAAGAGTGGTGCGTATGCCCCAAGAGAAAACAAGTTCCACCAAATAACAGTTTCCATATGAATGAGAAATACCCTGGTGGTTTCCTTTTTGGATGTAAGCTTCTACATTTTATAGCTGATGCTCTGTGTTTAGATGCAGCAACTGCTGTACACCAGTCTTGAGACTAGTGATCCCTGGTGATTAATCTGCCCTGCTCAATCAGTCAGCTCCATGCTCTGAGACCCTGATGGGGTGGGGCTGATTAATCACCTGTGAAGCTGTGCTGCCACGCAGCTTAGAGGGAACATTGCTTGAGACTCATAAAAACTCCACGTGAAAAGCTGAGGGTTGGGTGTGTCAGTGATGTGTTTTCCCACACAATCTGTACCCTTCGTATAGCACTTGTGATTGGAGTCATGGCTCTGCTAAGCAGGCTGTAGATAGCATCAGACCTGTTGGAGGCTTAGTAGCATTACACTTGATTTCTGTGCTGTTTTCATGGCATTTTGGAGAGGAGGCTCAGGTGCTGGATTCTCAGATTTCTGTGGTTAGACTCAGGCTCCACATTTTCAGACTCTACTGCTAAGTGAGCTGGGATTTCACAGAAATATCCAAAAGGAACTGGAGTCCAGAGGCTCCAGGGAGACACATGAAACCAAAGTAACATGATTTAAAAGTGAAAAGTGGTGGCATTAGGGGCCATTTAAACACAAAATTACAAATCTCAGCTGCAGTGTTATTGCCCGTCAGAATTCAAAGATTCAGAGCGTATGTCTGAGCAATGCAATAAAACACCCACAGTTGGCCCATGTCAGCTGATTCAGGTTTGCAGACTATAAAACTGCAGACTATAAAACTGCAGTGTAGCTGACTGAGCCGCAGCCAGGGGCTGGGACCCTCCCAGCCCTCTGTGGGGTCCAAGAGTCCAGGCTCCAACCTGAGCCCAAACATCTACATTCCCATTTTACAGGCCTGCAGCTCAAGCCAGCTGACATCCCAGCCACAGATGTTTTATTGCAGTATAGAGGCCCCAACTTGAACTTCCATAAGGCACCTAATAAGGCGTAGAGGGAGACGGGCAGTAAAGTTACTAAGGACGACAGTCAATGTGTTTCTTCCATTTTTTGTGTGAATTTCAGAGAAACTCTCTAGAACCAGCCCCGCAGACAGCAGGTGTCTGCATGACTCCTCAATTTAGCTCTGCTAAGGCACCACAGTCCTGAGCTATGATAGCTCCTGGTAATCCAACCCTGGGACACCACATCCTCTCCAAAGCCCCTCAGTCCTGACCTGCAACATCTTCAGGCATTCTTGCCCTGAGGCTGCCATTCAGCTCTGCATCTCAGTTATGACTAGCAGCACCCCTTCTTCATCTCGGGGTCAAACAGCTAAGTCTATGCACCCTCAACTCGGACTTGCAGCACTTTTGTTCCAATTCTATTAGCGCATCACTTTCATGAGTACTACTTTCATGTTTGCATTCAGCAAAATAAACACTACATTTCAATACAGGGACGGGGAAGTGGAGAAATCTCACCTGATCTGACTCCTTATGGGGTTGATATCTGCTATAATCGGGTTTCCCTCATACTTGAACGTGATGTTATCATTGATGCAAGACTTGTTCTCAAACTGGACGCAGACTCGCACAGCCATCGTGTGCTCCACGGCTGGCATGGTGCATGTGATGGTGGTAGCATTTCGACTAAAAAGAAAAACAAATAGCATGCTGCAGAGCACAACAGCTGAACAAACAGTTCATGACATGAGGAAGCAGAGACCTATCCCCACAACCCCAATGTATGCAGCGAGGTGAAAAGCCTCAGATCTGGCATTCAGGTGTAGAAAATACCACAAAGCCATGTAGCTGCTCCACGTTTCCAATAATGACTCTATATTTTGAGAGTATTTCCACTGTATTTACCAGTGGAAATACTTTTGCAACTCTAGATGCTTTCCATTGGAGGATCTTAAAGCACCAACCCACAGTAAGGGATTTTGTCTCACAATTCCCATTTCCACAACAGCATTTCATAGGGGAAGACACTGAGGCACAGAGAAATTAAGGCCAATAACCTAAAAACTGGCAGCTGATTTGGGGTGACTCCATTTTTGGCAGCCTGACATAACACACCTTGATGCTCCCAAGTGGCCACCCCAAAACAGAGGCATCTAACTTTTTATTTTTACAGCATCAACTAACGTGCCTTGCAATACACTAAATAACATAAAGTCTTTGCCCAAAGAAGCTTACAATTGAAATGACACGAGATGTAACATAGGGTACGTCTACACTTGCACTCTCTTTCGAGAGAGGGATGCAAATGAAGACATTCGAAATTGCAAATGAAGCCGGGATATAAATATGCATATTTGCATTATGGTGCTATTTCAAAATAACAGATGCTGTTAAGACGCGGTCATTTCGAGAGAAAACCCTTCTCTCGAAAAAACTGGTAAACCTCATTGTATAAGGAATAAGGGTTATTTCGAAATAAGACCATAACACAATATGAAGGAGGCTCAGGGCAGGAGGTTGAGGTGGGGAAGGGGGTGCGGACTCCGGCCCAGTGCTGCTTATCTCAGGTGGCTTCAGGATGGCAGCCCAGCAGGGCTAAGGCAGGCTCCCTGCCTGCCCTAGCTCCACATGGCTCCCAGAAGTGGCCAGCACATCTGGCAGCAGCTCCTGGAAGGGGTACAGGTAGCTCCACACACTGCTGTTGTCCACGAGCATCACCCCTGCACCTCCCATTGGCCATGGTTCCCTGCTGCCAGCCAATGGAAGTTGTGTAGGGTATGTCTGCAGGCAGGAGCAGTGCACAGAGACCCACTACCCCCCCATCCTAAGGACCACAGGGATGAGCTGGCAGTTTCTGGGAGCAGCATGGGGCCATGGCAGGCAGGGAACCTGCCTTAGCCCCACTGTGTACTGGACTGGTAATCCCGCAGGCTGGGCTTGATGCAGGACACAAGCCATAGTCTGGCCACTCCCAGTCTACAGCAAGTCCTGAGTGCCAGCCCAATAACACTGTAGCACAAGTCATCTCTAGACTGGACTTACGTGAGGTCTGTGCACTGTTTAGTGCTATTGACCAGGACACGGAGATCCGATCCTACACTGAGATTACGTCCTCTGATGGTTACTTTGGTGCCTCCAGCTTTAGGGCCGGCATTTGGAAACACAGACTGCACCTCAGGGAGCTAGAAAAAGACAAGGGAAAGAAAGGTGAGCTTTTTCAGCAGTCTCCTAGCCCCAATAACCCCATCATGTGGACACATGTTCCATGTTAGTGTCAGATGATGGCAGGGCTTTAAAGCCACCAAGGAGAGAGATTTATCTAGCTCATTTTCCAAACAAAGGGACAAGCTACATAAACCTCTCTGAAGTGAAGAGGAGAAGCATCCTCCAGACTTCCAATCTACAGCTGTTCCTGAGTCCTAGTCTAAAAACCACAGATAGGCACAAACGAGAACCCTTAATTCAAATACCCTTAAACCTTGGGACTGCATGGATCCAGACCTGAATTTAATAGCTTGTGTCCAATAAATAAAGAAAATACCTCCCTTATTCCACTCCCACCTAAGTGGTAGGCTACCTATAAAGCCATGTTGCATGGTGGTTTTGTGAGCAGGACATGCAACCATTTAATTCTAGATAATCAAGTATCAAATTAATTTCCCATAGGCAGGATTCAAACCCAGATCTCTAGGGGTGACAGTTCCTAGCAGGGAACCCGTAGAGTGGGTTTTCCCCTCCGTGTTTCCCTCTGCCCTCCTCTCTCCCCATTGGAAGCTACTGAAATTAACAAGTAAATTAGTTATATCTGCAGAAATTTTACAGAGATTCAAGGTTCAAGGCTTTGGTGCCCAAAGGATACTGAGAACCCAATGGATGCCACGTGGCTCCCAGATACAATGCTAAAGGCAAGTTCACTGGGTAACTTTTCTGTTCTGGCATGAACAGTCCACAGGCATGAAAATTAAATTTTAAACCCTTTTACAGAGCATTCTGTGGTTCCCTGTAGAAGAGCTATAACATCCTTGATGAGCCAGATGTGCAGCGCACATACGATACTATGGAGACCTCAGTCCTACTACAATCATTGCCTGTGGCTGGGGAAAATACATGCAAACTGATAGCTGCAAATACTGTTAAACCACTTACTGTCCCATGGTACTAATGCCTTTTCCTGTCAGTTCCAGCCATACTGTCCTGCTATATTACAAGCTCTTTTTGTCTTTGTCACACACTGGTATGGATTGTGTTCCTCCAAAGCCATTTCCCCTAGGGTTTCTGATTGCCTTCCATTTCTACAGTATTTATTTTGTTAATTTCAATGGATCAAAGCCTGTCAGCAGCTGTTCCATACATGGGGCCCCTGCCTCATATATTAAAATATACAATACAAAATATAACATAAAGGATTATTTGTGCCCAGCAACCCACTCGAGCTCTTAGCCCAATCCCGCCCCATTAGCTGGGGTCATCATAAGAACATAAGAATGGCCATACTAGGTCAGACCAAAGGTCCATCTAGCCCAGTACCCGGTCTGCCGACAGTGGCCAACAGCAGATGCCCCAGAGGGAGGGAACACAACAGGTAATCCTCATGTTTCAAGAACAGGCAGCCCACGAAGAACCACTCCCGCCTCCCCTAAGGCTCACAGTCACAGAGCACATGGCCATGCAGCTTGTGCAGAGGGGAAGGGCAGGCTCCTGAGAAATGTGCTAGGCTGCTGCTCTGGAGTCTTACTGGTACGTCTCCCGGCCAGAGCCTGCCTCTGGCATCCCAGCCCCTCGACTGCCCCCAGCCCTCTGCTCCCCCCACCCTACATAAGCCAAACTCTCTGCCCCCTCCTGAGCCCATACTCCCTCCCAGACCCACCCTGCACCCAAATCTTCTGCCCCAGCTCACAATCCCCTCCTGCCCTAGGTCACAATCCAAACCCCTGCACTCCAGTCCCCTGCCCTAGGTCATAATCCAAATCCCTGCCCTGTAATCCCCCTGCCCTAGGTCACAACCCAAACCCCTGCAGCCCAATCCCATGCCTCAGGTCACAACTGCCTCCTTGACCCAAACCCAGTGGCCCCCGACCCAAAAAAGGTTTGCCACCCCTGCCATAAATAAAGATAATGTTGAAACTTTGTGTGCTGGACATAATATTTTACTTTATTTAAAAATGAAGCCTGGCTAACAAGTCCACAATTGGGACCCAACCCCCATCTGGCTGTAGCTTCATAACACTCCTGCACCCCTCCATACCAGCCCTGAGCCCATCATACACCTGAACCCCCTGTCCTGAGCCGTTTATACCCCCACATCCTCAGCCCCCTGCCATAACACTCCTGCACCCCCCACACCAACCCTGTGCCCATCATACAGTTGAACCCCCTGTCCTGAGCCCCTCATACCCCCACATCCCCAGCCCCCCAACACTCCTGCACCCCACACCCCCCAACCTTGTGCCCTGAGGCTATCACATGCCTGAACCCCCTACCCCGAGCCCCTCATACACCCAAACCCAGATTCCTGCACCCCCACATCTGCAATCTCCTGCCATAAGATTGACAGAAGACAGCCTAAATGCGTGCATTAAGTGGAATTTGACCAGTTATGACATAAACATCAAAGAAATGCATGAAAAGATGCAGTAGCAGAAGTCCCATTAAATAAAGTCTGCGAGTACAATGTTTCATTTATGCTGTTATTAATCATTATGTCCATTATCAGTAATATTACGCTGTATATTTTCAGTCATGCAAATGGGCATTCTTATACAGCTCTTTGTTGACCATGTGTTCTGAATTCTGATGTAGTTCGGCTCTTTGGTTTGAAAAGGTTGCCAACCCGTCCTAGCATTATGTAAAAGCAGAACTGACAAAGAGGAATCACATCACTCAGCTCCTCACCCATAGGCTCTGCACTACCTCTGAGGTGGAACATGGTTGTTGTTTCAGCTAAAATTCCCAACATTTTGTAGGACATCACTGAACCCATACTTTTTTTACATTCATTTAGATCCTGACCCCGGGATTTCAGCTTCCACATTTTTTGGTTCCATTTCCTAGCCCTGGCTGATGGAAGAGACCTATGATGAGACAGCCTCCTTCCTGTGACAGAAGTAGAAAAATGGCTTCTCCTACATTCTCTGCTTAGAGGTGTGGCCTTAGCCAAACATCTGGTCAGAGGGCAGGATGTAGTGCTCTCTAGAACACAGGGTTCCAGCTCAAGATGCTGGCAGCTGATTTTCTTTGTTTCTTTGGTATTGCTTTTGCACATGTTTCCCCAAGATATCTTTCTGCCAAAAACAACTTAAAAAGAACGAGCACATTTGTCTCCATTCCTCACACTCTTTCACCGCTGCATCACCAACACAGCTGATGTGCCATGAGGTCTAATTTTCTGGATTACAACAGATACATCTTGGAGACTCCTGATTCTCTAGGAATCCCAAGTGCTGCAGAAAAATTTATTAGATCTTACCAGCATTAGCAGCCTGCCGTTATGATACGACAAGAATACGCCTCTAATCCAGCTAGCTCTGCCCTTGTGGGACATTTTGGATGTGAAAAATCTAACACCTACTAGAACCTGAACCTACTGACACTTGGTTCCTAGTGCACTTCCACTGAGCTGGAGGGGAACCAAAATAAAACTTGTTGAAAATAATGACAGATGACATATTATTTCAGGCCTCTAGAAGCTGAGACAATCACATACTCTATTCTAATCAAAACCAAAGCAGAAATCCAGAGAACTATAATAAAGTAGCATGCACTTGGCCTGTGATTCATTCCAGTGGGCTTGTCCCAAATTGCATGGGGCTACTCACTAATAGGTTTGTCTGAAGACTTGGGACTGTCTACACCATGCAGTGAATCAGCTCTGCAGCAATTGATCCACTGGCCATTGATTTATCATATCTACTTAGGAACAACAAATCAATCTCCAAGCGCACTCTCCTTGACGCTGGTCCTCCACCAAGATGAGAAGAGTAGCTGGCACTGATGGAAGAGCAGCCTCTGCTGACCTTACCACCCCCAAGACACCACGGTATGTAGACTTTAGCTACGCTATTTGGGTAGCTGAAGTAGATTGATGGAGCTGGTAAGTGTAGACACAGCCTTAGTAATAAAGGTAAGAGAAGCACTGATCTTTTTCAGACCACTAGAGAAGAAGACCATCTCTCTGGGCTACAGTACAATGTTAACCAGAAGAGGTCTTGCAAAACACCTGCTATACAGCACACAGGCTGACAACTATACCTGCACACAGCTAGCCTTAAAAAATCTGGGCCTAAATACTTGATTGAGAGGTTACATAGCAAATCACTGAGCTGAGATTAGAACCTTGGTCTTGTTAACTAACACATATGTTAGGCCTAGTATTATGTAGGGCAGTGGTCCCCAATGCGGTGCCCGCGGGCGCCATGGTGCCCACCGGGGCATTTATGCGCGCCAGCCTAGTTGGGGTCATGACGTGGGATGGCCGGGGGAGGACGGGCCGCATGCACTGCGGGGCCGAACTCGCACCATGACAGGGCGTGGGGAAGCACCAGCAGTGGGAGAACCTGCCGGGGAGCACGGCAGGGAAGCCGCAGGAACAGGGCGGCCGGTCCGGAGCAGCAAAATGGCCGCAGTGGGGGGTCTGGCGCCGGCGCACTTGGCACAGGGCCGGCCGGGTGACACAGCGGGATGACGTCACCCACCGGTGCGGCGCCCGCCACACAAAAAGGTTGGGGACCACTGATGTAAGGGTTTGGAAGTTATTTTTAACTGAGGGTACGTCTAGACTGCGGGGTTTGTCCAGGGAATGCGTTTGCTCTTCCACTTTTTTTTTGTGGAAGAGCAAATGCTCTCTTTCGGGGAGCCCTATATACCTCGTTCTACGAGGAATAAGGGCTCCTCTAAAAGAAGAGGCTTTTCCACCATTTGGCCCCGTCTAGACAGGGTGCAATCTGCATAGCTTTTTCCAAAAAAAGGCTATAGTGTAGACCTAGCCTGAATGTATTACACACGTCAAACAATTCCATAATTCCTCTCATTAGCTGAAAAAGGCTTAGGATCTGGACATATGGGTGTTTAACCATAGCAACAGATAAAGAGTTACTCTGACCCGTGAATACTAGAATCTCCCAGTGGAAAAGGAATAGATATATTGTTCTACCCTGGTAAAAATCTAGGAGGTGCCCTCATGCCCCTTGGTACCTGGAATGCGTATGTTCCAAATAGAAATACAGGGAACACTATGGAAACAACAGAACAAGAAAAAAAAACCTGAATGGTTAAATCTAGTTTTGGATGACTTACACAATGCCTTTTATTTGTAAATAGAATGCATAAAAAAGGATAGCCTTAAGGATCACAACTTTGGAAGCACATCTTCTATATCAGGTGAAGGTAACAATGCTACGTGAGTTGGCTTCCTGTATCGTACTGAACCTTTTCCCTGTATTACATTATTATTGTTTTTTTAGCAGGAAACGAGACTGACATTGGTTATTTGATCTCCTGAATATATTTCATAAATTAACCAAAGGGCGGTCAGGTAATTGAACATACAATTATCAACAGTCTCCTAATTCAAAACACATCACACTGCTTCAACAAGCGCCCCAATGCAAAACTGCCCCAATTCTTACTTTCAGTCTTGGATTTATTTGACATTTGTTCATTTAACTGGGAGAACACATTTAAATGTGCTGCAGGGGCTGTCTGATGTTTTCTGGCATGGATCTTGTTTTCTAAACCGTTTGTGGGGCACACTGATTTTTTTCAGAAGAGCATAAGGAGTCCTGTGTATAAAGAACCATGCAGTCTGACCTCCATGTGTAGATCTCAAATTCACAGCTGGAAACAGAGCAGGGGCTACGGGAATAGTAACAAAATGGAAACAAGGAAGAACAGAGAAAGAGAACAGCTGGGAGATCCTATGCTTCCCAAGATGGTCTACCTTGTTTGGTATACATACTGTAGGGCAGGGGTGGGCAAAAGGGCCTCCATGGGCTGGATCCGGCCCACCAAGTGGGTTGATCTGGCCTGCAGAGGCCCTATTGCTCTCCCGCCCCCAGGTCAATCAGGGCCTGGGGGCGGGAGGAAGCGCACAAAGCTTTCTCTCCCCTGCCCCCACCCTGCAAGGAACACACAGTGCTCCTGGCAGGGCGGGAGGAGACTTTGTGTGCTCCCCCCCCAGCTCCAAGCCCTGATTGGCCTGGAGGCTTGAAGGGGGAGTGTCCTAGGGGTACGGGCACCTAGGAGGAACCTCGGGGGGAGGGAGGGCAAAGACTTCACACGCTCCCCCACAACCAGCCCAATCATGATCTGAGTGCGAAAGCAGGGAAGTATCCTAGCCCCGCCCCTTCTGCCTGAGGCCCCACCCCTTCTTGTGCAGCCCCAGGGCCACTTCAAAAATTTCTAAAGTGGCCACCGGTAAAAAAACTGCTGTTGAAAGCAAGGAGGAAAGAATATGGACATAGAATGATGGAATGTCGGCAAACTTCTATGGACATGTGCCCCTCTCCAGGCTGGAAACGGTGATGTGAAGGCTAACATGCAAGGGGAAAAAGCAGAATTGCTAAGCATTTTGCTTTTCACAGGGAGCTAAAGTCAGCCAGACTGAGGCTCATAAAATGTACAGTTGAAATCATGGCTTAATGGCTCCTGTCTCTCTGAGCCAGGTTCTTCCTTCATATAAGACAGTGGCGCATCAGAGCTTCACCAGCAAGGAATTCGGGCTCAATGAGATAATGGCAACCTACCATGTAGGAATATTGCTCCCTTGATTTCCCTTCCCTGCTCATGTTAACTGTCACTACGTCGGAAAATGCAGAGGGAACTTCTCCAGTCTGGCACACAATCCTGCAGAAGAGAGAGAGGTGGAAAATGAAAGGAGGCACGTGGTCAGAACAGAGCTAAGTACAGGGGTGGCCAACCTGTGGCTCACGAGCTGCAGGAGGCTCTTCAAAGAAAAAAATTGCGGCTTCTGCACCCACGGCTCTGAAAGGGGCAGCGTGTTTCTGTCTGAAAGAGACAGAGACAGAGTCGTGGCTGCCCATGCAGACTTCAAAATGGCCACCTTAAAAGGGCAATGCCTGCTCTCCTCTTAAAATGGTGGTGGCTGGGCCCCCCCCCTTTTTCTTTGGCTCAACAACTTTTTCCCCCTCAGCTCTTTGCGCTGTATCCACCACTATTTTGGCTCTTCATCTGTAACAGGTTGGCCACTCCTGGCTAAGTAAGACTGAGCTTTCTCTTGCAACCTTCCACCACTGCACTACAGAGCTAATACAGGCCAGCCACCCTCATTTTTACCACCACATTGCCTACAGGGGATTGAGGAGGGTACGGCAACATTGGGAAAGAATGTCTGCATGCTGCTTATACTGCACCTTCCATGGCGCTGCCCCCACAATATTTCTGCAGAGGGGTAGTGCAAGAAAAATCTCAGTGAAGACAGAGCCAAAGCCTCAACAAACAATACTGGTCTGACAAATTAATTCTTAAGAATACATGGCCAGGGATCCTTAGAAGACACAGATATTTACCAAGTACCTGCTCTCCTTTTCCAATGTATACCAGAGCATAGGCTGAGCTTCTTACCAGTCATGTCCAGCTAGTCCAGCATGAGGGGCAAAATCTAATTCTTCCTCAATTAGGCACAGTGCTGCTGGTGCTAGGAGACTCTCGCACAAGCGTTCTGGACTGTCTGACCTGCTGCTCGTGGTTGGTAGCCTAACAACCATCTCTGTGGGAAACTGGCAGTGGGAGAGGCCGTGAGGGCTTTTGTGGAATATTTCATTCCCAAGGAGGCTAGAGACAATCACCTTAGCTTTCCTCTGAAGCCCGTCTGAAGTGGCAATGGGAAGAGTTTTAAAAATAATGAAATGATACAGTACTCATGTGAGGCGTACTGACAGTGAAAGGTTTAACAGCTCAGGGGCAAAGTTCTCCACTGAGGGTATGTCTACACTAGCCCCCATATCGAGTCCCCTAGACTGGCCGGGAACATGCAAATCAAGCGCGGGATATTTAAATCCTGCGCTTCATTTGCAATTTCGGTCGCCCTCATTAGCCTCCCTAGATCGATCTAGGGGGCTAGTGTAGACATACCCTCAGTCCCTCAACAGGTTCTCCAGAGGCAGCAGCTGTGCAAACTTCACCCACACTCTCCCACCAATAGGCCTCTGCCCTTTCCTGGGAGTCTCCCTGGCCCATTCAGTCGTCGGGGGAGACTGCTAAGGAGTGGCCAATAAGTACCTGTTGGGGGGATGGCGATCTGTGTGTCATGTAGACACTGGGAAGCAAAACTGACCCCACCAAACTTGTCTCAGTAGGTTGAAAAGCAGCTCAATGATGGTAGATATCAGTCCCCAATATGGGTGCATGCATAACTGAGTGGGTCACTATCAACGTCCCCCAGCTCTCACTGGGACAGGAGGGAATTGGCTAGCTGAAAAAGGGAAAAAATAAATAATGTTAAGCACAGTTTCCTGCTTTTCAATGGCTCTGACTGAGTTACTCACACCTCAGAGACCATGTATCTCTCCCAAAGTGGCGCACATCTCACACTCCCTATCTTGACAGCATTAACGACATCACTGAACCTTCGGCCCAGGTTCCTTCCTCTGATTGTGAGCAGAGTTCCTCCTTCCAGGGGCCCACTCATAGGCTCAATCTGCCAAGAAGCCAAAGGAAAAGGTGAATGGGTTAAAACAGAACTCTGGAAAAACCTTCTGATTTGTTTCCCAAATAGCATCTGTTCCTGTGTGTGTTTGTATGTGTATGTACACTCTATTCAATCCGTCCGGCCTCTCATGCTCCAGCTTACCATGCAAGGACCATCTCCTTGGCGCATGTGTATGGACAGTACCTAGCACAATGGGGTTCTGACCTTTGACTGGGGCCTTTAGGCTCAACAAATAAAACAAACACATAAGAAGTTGGACACTGGTCAGGGCACAAGTATCCCTTCCCTAATACTGTGCTGGGGCACTACTCCCTTGAATGAGTCAGAAAACAGAGTGCTTCCTATTGAATCATTTTGTTTCTTTGTCTCATCTCAATATTACATCCCCTGCTTAGTTGGGATGGGACCACTGCAAGCAATATTAGGGCCACAGGCTGTCTTGCCATTTTACTGCATATCCATGGATTTGCTTTGTCACTGTCTGTTTTGCAGTGGGCCACTTGGCAGCTTTGATTTCATTATTCGTCTAGTCTAGTTAAATACCCTGCCCTTAGAAAAGGCCCTTTACATTTAACAAACTTATCCACAAACAAAGCCAGCAAAAGCTGCCTGGTAACATCAGCATTCCTCAGAGTGTATTTGCAGCTTGCCACTCACTGTAGCTGCTGCCAACACAACATGACGTAAGCCAGGAGGTGGGAGGTCAAGAACGGAGGCTCCTTCTTCTGTCAAGCTGGTTAGAGCTGATAATATTCCACTACTAAGCTCTGTGCCCCTTCCCTATGCAGCTGTCCCCCTTCTCCTGAGGTTGACTCTCTAAGCACTACAGCAAAACTGGCATGTTTCTGTGATAGAGGATTTAGATTCAGTGTCCAGTGTCTGCTAAGGAAACAGCACGACAATCCCATGACATCCTGAAACCTCAATTCTTGTGGTCTGTTTCCATTATTTTTTTGGCAAGGGGCTGATAATATTTTATATGTGGGCGGGGGAGGCTCATCAGAGAACATTTCCTTCCCACTGTTGGGCCTGTGATAGTGACAAGATGGAATGAGCTACAGGAAACACACAACGCATACACACAATGTTACAGCACTCAGCTTATGAGCTAACAGATGTATAGTCATCCCCTGCTTTGGTGGATTCATTAGCTGTTTTCCATTGGATCTTTTCTCTTCAGATTTTTGCCTATTTGCATGAAGCTGATCTTGGTATTTCCCAAATACACACTCTTCTCAGGACTTTGCACATGGAGTGGAAGTTGGTGGCTAGTGCCCTATCTCTAATCAAAACCCAGGATTCAAGAATGTGTCCGAACAGCAAGTAAGTTGGGATCCAGATCTAGACTTTGGACCATCTCTAAAACACACTGACATAAAGTTCACTCAGCCACTGTGAACTTTAAGAGAGTACAAGGATGGAATTTTGGGTGCAAGTTATTATTTTTTCTGAATCCATTCTAGTGACTATTCCTAGCCAGTGAATCTTCTAGTTGATTCTGCAAAATCACTCAGCATATAAATCCATCTGATTTTCCCATCTCCACAAAACAACACATGGCCTTGGACAGACATGTTTTGTTTTTCCCAACAGAGTGATCAAGACTGGATCCATCAGTACCTAGGTATCATCTGCAGCTACTCTGGAATGTTCAGGTGAATGGGAAGCATAAATTGGTGAACAGAATGTTGCCAATCTTGAGCTTGTCATGTGTCAAGGATAAAGCAGGATTTCTCAGTTGCTCCCAATGAATGGAGGGTAGCAGATGACTCTCCCCTGGGTTTTGAGACTCAGGGTTGTGTTATTTATATGAAGTGATGCTGACAAGCAGAATGCTCTCTCTGATGCACGTAAGTCTTACCTTCCTAATATCCGGAGCAGGACACACGACTGGGATCTGTGAGGATTCAGTGTTTAGTCTGCAAATGGAGCTGCTCTCACTCCAAATGCATCGGTGCCCCAGGTCCTCTCTCCCAAGGCACTGAGAACAGTCGGCACTTCCAGTTGCACAGTTATAGACTTCCACTAAACCACAAGAGACAACGGAAAGTGTGAGTTCCCAAGCCTGGACCTTTCGTGACTGTGCTTAACTTTGTACAACCAAACACCAAACCAAATGCATATATTAACCCAACCAGCATATGAAATCCAACAGGCGAGAAGGATGGTTTGCACATACCACAAGCTGAAGGGGCTTTGGCTGCAATCCTAAGGATTTCCCAGAAATACTGGGCACTCATTCCCACTACAATATGATTTAGCATAAAAAAAACCCCACAATCCTTTTGTCAGTTTACGTTACATTTTTTAATTCTCGGTATTCACATGGGAAGCAGATTGGCATAGCTGACTCCATCCTGCTACAAAGCAATCATACTGCTTCCATTTTCTGTGACAAAAATCTAATCGTTACAATGTTCTGTACAATGTTTACATTACCGTTCCTTCCCTTTAGCAGCTATGAACTCTCTTGACTCACTGCTCCTATTAGGTCTGTTTGTCTCTACTGCCTAATGATTTTCCTACAGTGCTTCCACCTCTTTATTAGCGATGCCTGGGTTACATAACCTTCTCAACCCTCAAGCCCTTAAGTCACTGAATATGGGTAGTCTGTGAATCAACAGTTAGACGTGTTCAGGAAACATTTTTCACTTCCCCATTCCCTCAAATCCACGTTTGCAGGAACATGTGAAACACCAAAATAATCACACTTAGGAATAGCACTTCTCTTGCACTGTTCACCAGGGGAATCTCAAAGAACTTTACCATACAATTAATGAATCCTCCCAGTCTTCAGATGCAGATCCATTATCTCTTTACAGAAGGGAAACTGAGGCACTAAAGGCTACACTGATTTTGGGTTCCTCTGCTTTGGGTTACTCTATTTGAAACAAGTAGAGCCTGGATACAGGGGCATGCATAGCTTTTACTGACTTCCCTGGAATTCTACATGCTCAGCATTTTGCCATATCAGAGCTTGGCTGCCTAAAAATGAATACCCTGAAATGGAGACCTCTAAAATATATGATAGAGATGCAGCCGTGTTAGTCTGGTCTAGCTGAAACAAAAGACAGAACTATGTAGCACTTTAAAGACTAACAAGATGGTTTATTAGGTGATGAGCTTTCGTGGGCCAGACCACGAGGAAGTGGGTCTGGCCCACGAAAGCTTATCACCTAATAAACCATCTTGTTAGTCTTTAAAGTGCTACATAGTTCTGTCTTTTGTTTCTTCTAAAATATATGAACTTTTCTGAAAACACAGACCCCTGTGACCTGCCTAAAGTCACAGAGCCAGTCAGAGCTGAAACAAAAAGACAGGACTATGCAGCACTTTAAAGACTAACAAGATGGTTTATTAGGTGATGAGCTTTCGTGGGCCAGACCCACAGGGATCTACTGGAAAAGGCTTTCTTTAGCGAAAGATCATCCTCTAGACTGCCGCTTTTCTCCGACAAAGCTCCGTGCTGAAAAAAAAGCGGCGGCCATTTTTATGCTAATGAAGCACGGGATATTTAAATCCCCACTTCATTAGCAATTTCGACCTGCCTAATCTGCATCCCTCTGCCGGCAGAGGGGTGCAGTCTAGACGTACCCTAGGAGGCAACACACAGAAACTTGTTGGGGAACATTTTAACTTGCTTGGGCACTCAATAATGGATCTCAAAGACACAATATTGCTTCAGGCCAATTTCACAAACCAACTCCACAGGGTAGCCTTAGAACAGTGGTCTCCAACCTTTTTACACCCAAGATCACTTTTTAAATGACAGACCAAGCCAAGATCTACCACCCCGCCCCTTCCTTGAAGCCCCGCCCTCTCTATTCTCCTCCTCTCCATCACTTGCTATCCCCAATCCTTATACTGCTGCTTTAAAAAAAAAAAAATCTTCTGTAGGAAGAGGTTTTTCCAACATTTGGCCTGTCTAGACTGGACCAAATGTCAGGAAAAAAAACCCTTCTTTTGGAAGCCACCTTATTCCTTGTGGAAAGAGGAATATAGGGGTGACCGAAAGAGCCTGTTTGCTCTTCCACTAAAAAAGCGGAAGAACAAACGCAACCCTGGATGCAGAAGAGTTTTTCTGGGATATCTCCAGAATCCTGAAAAACTCCTGCAGTCTAGCTGGACCCTCACTGGGTTGAGACAGGATGTGTAGTCTCTGGGGTGGGAATGAGGGATTTGGGTGTGGGAAGGGGTGAGAGGTGCAAGCTCTGGGAGGAAATCTGAATGCAGGAGGAGGTGGAGAAGGGGACACTGGCTCGGGGAGGGGGCTCCAGGCTGGGCAGTATTGGGTTGTGGATGTGAGGGTGCAGGAATTTGGGTTGGGGTATGTGAGGGGCTCAGGGCAGGGGGTTCCACTGTTCGATAGGCTCAGATCTAGGGTCTGGGGAAGGGGGAATGCAGGAGTAGTTGTGGCCAGATAGGGACGTGGCCCCAATTGGGGGTTTGTTGGCCAGGCTTCATTTTTAAATAAAATACTATGTTAAACACAAAAAGTTTCTGCATTGTCTTTATTTATGAGAATGGCAGGGAACCTGCCCTCAGTCAGGGGTCACTGACCCATAGAAAAGTCATTTGGGAGCAGGGGACACAGTACTGGGGAGGGGTGCTAGTGGGTTCTGGGGCAGGGAACAGGGTGCCAGTGGGGGCAGGGGAGAGGGGGCAGGGTGCCAGGACAGGTTTCTGTAGCAGGGGACAGGGTGCTGGGGGGGGACAGGTTTCTGCAGAGGGGAGCAGGGGGACAGGTTTCTGTAGTGGGGAAGGCAGGGGGACAGGTTTCTGCAGTAGGAGACAGGGTGCCAGAGGTAACTGGTTTCTGCAGGGGGGGCAGGGTGCCGGGGGACAAGTTTCTGCAGAGGGGGGGCAGGTTTCTGCAGCGGGGTGGGGGGGCAAGGGAGAGGGAACAAGGGGCCAGGAGGGCGGGGGACAGGTTTGGGGCAGAGGAGAGGGAACAAGGTTGGGGGCAGAGAGTTCCCTACACCAGCCACGGAGGGAAGCCTCAGATCCGCGCTCCCTCCGGACTGACCGCAGGGCAGCCGGGCTGGAGGGAAGAGAAGTGGCTGCCCGGCCAACTGGCCATGGCGCTCAGCCAGGGTGCACCAAGCTCCACGTGGGCAGGCGCAGAGGAGAAGCCGCCGATCAGCTGGAGCGCAGGGCAGCCTCTTTCAGATGAAAGCCAGAGTCAGCTGGCTGGGGTGTTTCAGCCCTCCCGACCTCCCAGCTCCCACCATTCCTTGCAGCTACTCACCTGTGTTGTTGCTCAGTTAGTAGCTGCTCCTCAAATGAGGAAATCTAATGTAAATGTACTGCGCAGGCGCGCAGTTCAGAGAGGGCTCAAGAGCTACTCTTAGAGCCCCTGAGATCTACCGGTAGATCGCGATCTGTTGGTTGGTGACCACAGCCTTAGAACTTAACTTCATTTAGAAGGTTTGATTCCTATCACAAAGGTATGAATAGAGACATTGGCTGAATGGCTTGCTACATTCCACATCCTAATGACATAAAAAAACTAAACAATGGGTACTTAAGAACAATTTGCACCTTCTCTATCAACTTCATGTAACATGGACGCTCTAACTGACTATTTCTTTCCCCTTTTTTCACCCCTTCTTTTTCCTTCTCCCCCCAATACCCTATTTATTTAGATATTGGACTTTTAATAACTCCATTCATCTGAAGAAGTGGGTTGTGCCCACGAAGGGTCATGATGCCATGTGTACAGGCAGCCCCTGCCTTTTCAACGCAATCGGTTCCTGGGGAAGCATTGCAAGTTGGAGGCATCATAATTCGAACCCTCATTTACAATAGGCGTTGTGCGCCGTTGTAAATACGGGCCGAGGACGTAAGTCGGGGGTCGCAACTCGAGCGGTCGCTTCTCGGGGGGTTTCCTGTACATGTTTTGTTGGTCTCTAAGGTGCTGCAAGACTATTTGTTGTTTTTTCCAGCTAAAAACTAACTCGGCTACCCCTCTGAAACAATCTCATTAAGATAGAGTGGAACGAGAGAATCAGGTAGAGAGGTTAACAGAAGTTATGCAAACTTGAATCCAAACTTGGGCTGCATAGTCCTGTCTTTTGTTTCAGCTAGACCAGACTAATACGGCTGCATCTCTATCACTATTAACCGTTCCTCCATGCAACTAGGGATGTGGATTCAATCCTCTGATGGACTCTGTGATTTAGGAGGCTACAGGGGTTTCCCTCTGTCTTTTCTGATCCCAACAACAATCTAAGTATCCTCTATTGTGAAGAGATGTGAACCCAGCTCACTGCCCCTTTCCCTCTGTTACTTACCACCAAGATTAGTTCAAGAAAGCAAAGTGCATTCATCCTGATCTCCTCCAGCAACTACTGCTCTGCTCCTGAGAGCCTGTCACTCATGCTGCCCTCCAATACAGAGTTTTCAGTGTTTTCCCCACTGTCTAATTCCTCTGCAAGATACCTCCTTTCACCCAGCAGTATCCTGTCAAGAAACCTGACTGTCAACTGACATGTTTCACTGATTCTCAGCCTAGTCAAGACCTACCTTTTAGTTCAGGCTAAGGGCCTGATTCTCTTCTCACACCAATGTAAACTAAATGCAACTCTAATGAAGTCATTGGAGTCACAATGATGTAAAGCTGGTATATGTCTAGACTGCTGAGCTTTTCCGGGATAGCAGAGTCTGCCCTGTCTACATAATTTATACATTTTCCAGAGATATGCCGGAAAAGCTCTGCTGCGTCCAAGGAATGCGTCTGCTTTTTCGGAACAGTTTCCAAAAAAGCAGATGTGTTCTTTTGGCATCCTTGTATTCCTCTCGGTGAGAGGAATAATGGGATGTTCCGAAAGAGGAGTTTTTTCCGAAATCTAGACCTGTGTAGATGGGCCAAATTTCGGAAAAGCCTCTTTCAGGAAAAAAAGTGGAAAAAGATATGCAAATTGCGGTTTGCAATTTGTGTATCTTTTTCCGACTTTTCTCTGCAGTGTAGACACAGCCATAGATGATGCCACATGCAACATTAGTGCAGGTTTAGCTAGAGAGTCCAAAGCATGGCAAAGGTAGAGAGGCAGGACAGAGGAGGCAGTCACCAAGTGAATATTAAGTATTAGCTGGCCAGTCTACTCATCTTAATCTGCCCTAACCTAGTGGCTTGTCTACACATGGGGTAATGAATGCCACAGGGAGTATGATTTCTAAAACACACAAACAGGCTGTGAATTAACTGGTCCATGTAGACCCTGCAGATACATGTTAAAAGCTGCTTAGTGTGCTTTAACATAGTCTTGTTTCAGCACTCCACTAAAGCCTGCTAGGGAACCTTTAGTGCACACCAGCAGGATCTACATGGACCAATTAATGTGGAACATGTCAGTGCACTTTAGAAACCAGACCCTGCGGTGCATACTGCACTGCTGAGGAGACAAGCCGCTAGGAACAGGGCTCCACTACTCCCCCACTGCTATGGGTATGCTTTAATCTGACTTCTTGGCTCCTTGTTTAGTTTGCAGATGCAGCAAGGAGCTTTTGAAAGAACCCTTGTATTTTTCCCAGAGATACAGCGTGGATCGAGAGGAATTGTGTTCGCATGTTCTATTCCTTCTCAAGATTTTTTTTAAAAGTGCATTTTTAAAATGCATTAAATGTTGATCCTAGTTCCCATAAAAACTTCTGCAAGGGACCTCCCCAATCTATGCTTATCTCCTTTGAGCTGAATTCCTTCAATGACCCTGGGAGACGCTTCACATTTTCTGCTGAGATCTATTATTTCAGAATGTTCTCTTCTATACTGTACTGACAAGCAAGCAGTCTAAACTGTAGTATTAGCCTGAGGGTGATGTGTGTGTGTGTGCATGTGATGTATGTGTATGCAGGATTTATGTCTACAGCTGTGTATCCATGTTTGTCTGGGGGTGAATTGTGTACATGCTTCTGATACCCAGAGCACTCCCTCTCTCTCGTGACTCTCATGTCTTGTTAGCTTTTTAGGAGCCTTATTCTAACCAAATTAGAGCAGAGTGAAAAATATCTTCAGCCCAAACCTGTCATCATCTGTGGACTATCAATGAATCTGTCTGGTTTATCCTTCAGCTGAAGGTTTACCGGGAAGATATGGCTTTTATCTGATGTGTGGAGCTGCATGAGAAAAGAAATGAACACATTCTAATTAAATTTACAAAATAGTAGATTACCGCCTGCACACACAAGCACATACACACATATACGAGAGGACTATCATGCTTCATTATGACAATGCTCATACACTTTCTAGCATTGTTTCTCAGAATGAGAGGCTCTAATCTTCAATAGGGAAAGCAGGGAAAAAGGAAAGGAGTATTTTTTCTGTCCTCAATTATTTTCGTGGAGCAAACACAGAACCATCCATTGTGGATGTATTATTTAACACAGGGGTTTGTGTCTGCTGATCTCTAAGTGGAAATGAGCACAAAAATGTAACAGTCTGCCCTATCTACATATTTTAAAATGTTCCACCAAAATATATGTGTAGGGAAAACTTTCCCTGTAATCTTCTTTTTAAAATGTTTCTGTCAGAACCCTGTTCTGCCGGGAGAGCACCTAACTCTACAGTGACACTATGGGAACTTGGATGTTTTCGGGCTATTACCAATGGATACTGAGATTAATGTACGTAAATAAGGGATTACTGTTCAGGCCACAGCTACTGGATCTTTTTCTTCCTGACTGTTATAAATTTGCCATCATCCCCACAGCTGATATGGTTTCTCCACAAATCTATGACATATGTTCAGCAGATACAGGGCAAAAGCTTGTTCCCACTGAGTCTTAGGGGATTTTTTAGCCTTGACTCCAGCGGAAGCATGATTAGTCCTCGTAAGGCTCAATTCTGTAAGATGCTGAGGGTCCTCATCTCCCACTAAAACCAACAAGAGTTGAGGGGACTCAGCACCTCTCAAGACTGAGCCCCAAGTGACAAAATGCTCTTTCCTGCAATACTGAGCATTGCCTATGGGAAGATTAGAAGCAACAGGATTAGATGAACCCTGTTAATAGGAATTCTCTAAAGGAGGTCAGTGAAGTGTATTGGGACATGCTAGCAACTAGTATGCTAACACTGAGACGGGTGGGTGAGAGCTGCTAGACAGTCCCATAGGACAATGCAGAGAAGACAGGAAGCGGAGTGCCTGTGACTCTGGAATGCTCTCCTCAGCCATCAGGATATGCAAAGAGCACTCTGGGGCATCTTTCAGGCAATGCTAAAAGCCGCTTTGTTTCCTATCCAGTTCCACATTGTTTGAGGAGAAGGGGTGTTTTATTTGTTGTATGTTGGGGGGGGGGGATGAGATAGGCCCTATTCAAATGCCCGTTTGAAACAAAACCCAGAGTGCTTTGCAGACCCTTTACCCAGATACTTACCAGAACACTGCTGCACTGAACGGTGGAAGCATTCACCCATCTGGCTTCAAATGTCCTTTCAGTTCCAAAATGACATTCCAAAACAGTGTCCTAAAAGCAAGAGAAGAGTATTTGCAATAATATACTTTTCCCTTTTCCATTAGTCAGAGATGAATGGAGCTGCTGGGCTTGATTCTGATCTCTTGCTCCTGTGAACATCAGAAGTAACTCTCTGGATCAGTGGAGTTACCAATAGATATAATATAGCTCTGATCATTGCTCTGAAATCAATCCAGTGGTGGTCAATTTAGCAGTCTAGTTAAGACTAGGGATGTTAAATTGCAAGTAACTGATTAATCAAATAGTCGATGCATTTTGCATCGACTATTCAATAGGGCATCTCCACCTTTGAACTGTAGAAACAGCCCTACAGCTGTTGCTACACTTTGAAGGTGAAAGCGCCATGTGGACCCTTTAAAGGTGAAAGCGACATGCTAGCTGGGGACTACCCCACTGACCCCAGGCTCTGTGCGGTGCTGCTGCTTTGAAACACTGCTGCGGGAGCCCAGCATCAGGCTCCTCCCAGATTTTCAAAGCGACAGCGCCCTGTGGAGCCCTGGATCAGCTGGTTTCAAAGTGGGTTCTCTGGGGCAGGCAACTAAATAGCTCCCTGGGGTCACTGGAAGGCAGCAATCCCATCTGCGCGGCTGCTAGGCCTTCGCTTGGCTGTGCGTGTTACCTTAAAACTCAGTGAGCTACAGCATGTGTGTTTGTGAGAGAGAGACAGAGTGTGTGTGTGTGTGTTTGAAAAACAGAATCATTTTACCAATCACTGTTTACACTCTAATTTTTCATTAACCTCTCTTATACACACTCATTGCATGACTGTTTTGAACTCCTTTATGTTTAAGAAAA
Source organism: Pelochelys cantorii (assembly GCA_032595735.1). Classification (NCBI taxonomy): domain Eukaryota; kingdom Metazoa; phylum Chordata; order Testudines; family Trionychidae; genus Pelochelys; species Pelochelys cantorii. The sequence goes on from CM064336.1 coordinate 21,883,088, forward strand.
CTGTGGTCCACATTTACAAAAAAAGCATTCCCCACACAGAAATTCCTGTGTACGGGCCTGCGAAGCACACGTGGCAACAAGAGCAAGGTTGAAATCCTTTCGCTGTGAATCATTACACCAAAGTAACATATACTATTTAAACCAATCCATACCCTCATTCTCTTTTGTTAAAACAATAGCAGTCTCAATAGCTACAACAATGGATCTCGCTTCCTAGATCCCCTCTGTGCTGGGAATGATCAGGAGTTACAAAGCTCCTCCAGAGGATTACAGAACTACTCTTGTCCTGCTATTCTAGTAGGATGTTGCAGACTGGAGGAGTGGGGAAGTCAAACTGCAAGGCAGGTGTCTGGGCTGCCCTCTGGGAACTGAGGTGCCTCAGTAACCTTCCTGTTTACTCCATTACCATCAGGTTACATGTGCTATGTCTTCCTCTTTAGCCACCTTGTGGCTCCACAGAGGAAGCTGGATTTTCTCCCATGTTGCTGACAATACAGGGGCACATCCTTATTTACAAATGCCAGACCTTAGGCAGGAAACTGCAACCAAGTTACAGTAGAGAACAGTTTTCTTTCCTGGTGTGATGTACAGAACAACGGTTTCCCAAAGCTTTATTAACATCACAGCCCTATATACTGCATATGCCTGCTGCCCAAGCCCTTTATGCCTGAAGACATGCCCATGATCCGCTCGTCACTTGGAATAAAAGACAAGATAACTGGTTATTGGTATGTACATTTCCGCATTTGGCATGAGCTTCTGTGGTAACTGTGCAAATGAATTAGGCCCACAATTGCACACTGCACATGAGAACCTGACAATAGAACACAATAAATATCAGCATTTATTAAAATATTTCCCACCCTCTTATCTTCTCGTCCCTTCCTATAACACATCCAGAATGCGTCACTTTGTGGCCACTGCAATGGTTTGCCCTATGCAATCATCTACATGCCAAAGGATTTCACCGAAAGGGATATAATTTTTTTTAAAGTGAAGTTAAAATATATTTCTGAGCTGAAGTCCAACCCAAGGTCTGGTTAGTGCAGGGCTTTCTGTCCTTAACTTGGTCTTCATGAAAGCTTTCCTTTTTAACAGTGTTTCTTTCTTTTCCAGAAGCAGGGCTGGGGGGATTGCCCAGCCCACAGCTTGGTGAGCATTCCCTCGAGGAAGCCAGACACCTGCACACTCACAGAGTGGAACATGGAAAACAGATCCGCAAAAAGTGTGAATTTTATTTCTCCCACACATTTTGTTCTAGTGGATATTTTACAATGTGCATAAATCCACATATTGCATGCATGCCATGAAAGGTCTGGCATTAACTATAATAGGTCCCTAGAGAACATCTGTGTGCAACCTGAATTTTCCCTTTGCTTTTTCTATTTCAACCTCCTCACTCAGGTGGCTCCTTTCCATGAATACCCTCTGCTACTACAGCTATTTTGCAAAGTGGAAATGGGTAAGATGCTTAGGACTCGATTTTAAGGGGAGTTAAGCGCCTGAATACCTTTGAGGATCATTCCTGTATGGGCAGAGGGTGGCACTCCCTTAGCAGAATCCAACAGTGTGGCTCTTGGATTTATGTGCCACTTGATTAGCTCATCTGAACCGTTTTGCTATGCCTAAAAATCCAATTACCTTGGAGAAAGCAGCATTAGCCAGTGAAATTGTGATGTCCTGAGAAGCCCCGGTGGGCATTGGCTCTAGCAAGGCAGGCACAATCTGTGGACAGTCAGTGGTGCTCTGTAATTTAGAAGACAAGAAAACAAAGAAAGGTTAATGAGAAACTTTGCCAAGAAGATACTGAGCCTCCTTCTCACACAGAGACAGAAGGAAATACAGAGAAGTTATGAAAAAGTCACTTTCAGGCTGAAGCCTAAACTAAGTGAAAATACAAGATGACCCCATGCTATTGGGGAGACTGCCTGGCTTGTAGGACTGGGAATGTGACCGTGGCCATTTGCCACTGAGTCACCACTTGAAGTCTAACCTAAGAAGGTGGTGACTAAAAATCAATACCAGGTGATGGCTGTGTGGTAGCAACAAGATGGTCACCACAGTCCAGCTCCCTGCAGACAGCTGTCCGCACCACTATCAGCACTAACTGGTACCCTGCATGGTGGTCTCAGTAAGGCCAACTGGGAATGAAAATTAAACAACTCTCTTGCCTCCTCTTGCATGTTCACCTTCAGTACCTGCTCAGAGGTTATAGAGGACTTCTGACTCCCTATGACAGGCCTGTCAATTTAGGACACTTCAAGTTGCACAGTAAAAAAAAAAAAAACAAAAAAAACCAAACTATAAATCAAAAGCAAAATCATATGCTCTCATCAGGTGCTGCTCTGAAGCTGTTACTACAGCCTCATTATTAGTCACTTAAGTGCTAGGAAAATGGCAGAGGGACACTCAAAAGACACTGTACAATGGCAGTGATTCCTCTGAAACCCTCTCCTGTCAGCAGAAAGCAAAATGTCTTGTATATTGCAGTGCACATATTGTTAAGCCCCTGCAGAGCTTTCACTTTATAGTGGTCTCCTCTGCACATTGGTATTTCAGGAGTGGGTGTGCATACAAGAGAGTGTGAGTGTGAGTGTGTGAATGAGGAGGAAGGAGGGGCTACACAGTACTGTAAGAGGCATTAGGGAGGGAACAGCCAAAACAGAATGGCTGAGTTTACAGCAGGGGTGGGGAACCTAAGGCCCAGAGGCCAGATGCGGTCCCTGGCTTGCCTGCATCTGGCCCCTGGAGCTCAGGTCTCCTCCCGCTTAGCATTGGGGAGCCTGCACTGGCACTCCAGCCCCCACTGCCTCCCACCTGATTGATTTTTCTGTGAGTCAGCTGCCCCGGACCCAAAAAGGTTCCCCGCCCCTGGTTTAAAGATCCAAGTGAAGCTGACAAATGATTTTTAAAAGTCATCCATCCTATATCCTCCTCTCCCCCATTTTTCTTCTCACTTGGGAGTGACTATCTGACTCTAAGCCCAGATTTTTATGACAAACCCATCCTGTTCTTTCAAGAGATGTAAACTACACTGCAAACAGCAGCAACAAACTAGGCCAGATTCTTCTCTCCGTTACCCCAGGGTATATCCAGGATAATGCCTTTCACAATGGAGTCACTGGTGCAAGTGGGGACAGAATATCTGATTTATTATTCAGAATAACTTATAAGAAAGGGTGTAATTCTCTTCTTACTTATCCTAGTTTTACTCCATTGTAACTCCATGGACAATTCCTGATTTACACCAGTGTGGAATTAGAATCAGGCTGTGTAACACTAAGACACATTGCTGAACATTTTCATAGTTCTGGAAGCCCTGTGCACTGGGAAGTCTTAGCACTTAAAGTGCCTCTCTCCAGACTCTTGTAAGCATGGCTTCAGGGTCAATGAATTATCTTAAAGTGTTTGTTTGACTGTGGAAAACGTGTTTCAGTTCTTATCACGACACTGATCTTATCCAAGCACAGTCAGTGCTGCCTCATCATGAAGATTAAATAACAGAGAGCGAGACATAGGAGCGGGGGAGAGAGGAAAAAACAACAACGAAAAGGGTTTAAGGGAGATTTCAATCCATAGCCTCCTTGAGTGAAAAGAGTTAAAACAAATACAGACAGAGACTGAAAATTTATGTGAAAGCTCCTATGGTCTTGTGTGTCCTTGCATGTCATAGCAGCTGGCTTGGCTTGGTTTGGAAGATAAATACAGTCACAGGGCTGATTAACTGGTTGTCCCGCAGTCCTTCTCCTGCTGTTCATCAGTGGCTGGAAAGGGAACTTTCCAGCTGATTAGCTCATTCAATGCTGGATCAGGGAGAAGGGCCTGAATTTTTAAAATGCTCTGGTTGATGTTGCATTTGCTTCTTAGCAGAGATGCCATTGGTGCTTGGTTTTTCATAATGCGGAACCATTTTTAAACGTTTCATTATTTCTGCTCGGGTTGCTGTCCTGAGGGCCTTTGTTTCAGATCTAAACAGTACCTTGCGCTGCAAGAAGTTCTATTAAAATCAATAGAAACCTGAGTAAGGGTCACCTTGACAGTTAGGAAGTTTTTCCTAATATCCAATTTAAACCTCCAATTTAAGTCCATTGCTTCTTGTCCTATCATCTGGAGTTAAGGAGAATTTTTCTCCCTCCTCATGTAACAACCTCTTAGATAATTGAGAGGTGTTATCAGGCCCCCTCTCAGTCTTCTCTTTTCCAGATTAAACAAACTAAATTCTTTCAATCTTCCCTTGTAAGTCACGTTTTATAGATCTTTAATCATTTCTGTAGCTCTTCTCTGGACCTTCTCTAATTTGTCCACACCTTTCTTGAAATGTGGCCCCCAGACGGGACACAGTACTCCAGTCAAGGCCTAATCCACAGAGTAGAATGGAAGAAGTACACCTTGTGTCTTGCTTACAACAACTCCTGTTAACACAGCAGGAGTTAAAATAACTTGAATTTCTTACAGGTACTATCCTATCACAGCCTGTCCCCCTTGGGTGTGTCCTTCAGGTACCTGAGGGTTGGTGATACAACAGTACCTGTAAGAAATTTAAATGTGAGGTGGAGTGCGGGGGGCTCAAGGCAAAGGGTTGGGATGTGTAGGGGGTGAAGGAGTTAGGGCAGAGGGCTGGGGACAGGGATGCAGGAGTCAGGGTTGGGCTCAGGGCAGAGGGATATGCAGATTCAAGATTCAGGGGAGGGGGCTCAGGGCAGAGGGCTGTAGGGCAGGGCCGGATTAAGACCTTTAGAGGCCCTAAACACTGAAAAGATTATGGTGCCCCCCCCATACGTAATTCAAAATAAAAACAATACTATACCGTAAAATCTCATTTTTTTGGTGCCCCTGCTTTGCTGGTGCCCTAAGCACATGCTTAGTCTGCCTATTGGGTAATCCAGCCCTGCTGTAGGGAGAGGGGCCAAGGGCCCCATTTCAGGGGGCCGGAGGACTGCAGCTGCACTTACTGGTTGCTGTGTGTTTTTTCCCTGTTTGCTGTGAATAAGGAGCAAGGGGAAAGTGCAGAGCCTACTGTGTTCCTCCTCTGTCCCTTCCCATGGCAGCCACGAAGGAGAGGAATGCAGCAGGCGCTACACTTTCCTCTCGCTCCCTAGTCACAGCAAACAGGGAAAAAACACACAGTGACTGGGTAAGTGCTGCTGCAGCCTCCCCACCCCCAAAACAGCAGCAGGGTTGGGGCAGTCCCAGAGGGGCGGGTGCCCCCAGCCAGCCCCTCTAACCTATCTGGCTGCCTGCTGCTGAGTGCAGCAGCCTGCAGGAAGCCAGGAGCTGGGCTGGGAGCACCCTGCCCCTTTCCCTGCAGCAAGCCCCAGCCAGCCAGCTTCTTGCTAGAGAGCCATATCCAGGAGCACTGATTTACTTTCACCTCTGCATCCTAGAATGGTGTTTGCTTTTTTTACAACAGTATCACACTGTTGACTCATACTTAGCTTGTAGTCCACTACGACCCCTAGATCCCCTTCTGCAGTACTTTGTAGGCAATCATTTCCCATTTTGTATATGTGCAACTGACTGTTCCTTCCTACATGGAGTACTTTGATTTGTGCTTTTGAATTTCATCCTATTTACCTCAGACCATTCTGAATTATGGCCCTATCCTTCACAGCACTTGCAACTCCTCCCTGCTTGGTATCATCTGCAAACTAAGGATGTCAAATTGCGGTTAAATGACTACTCGACTAGTCGATAGGCACTTCTGCATTCCTCCTCTAAAATGTACAAGAGCCCCTAGGGCTCTTGTACATTTCAAAGGAGGAATATGGAACTCCACTTGCAGCCCGGGGCCAGTGGGAAGTCCTGCTGACTCCGGGCTGCACCTGGGTGCCAGCTTTGAAATGTACAAGACTGCCCAGCGGGGACAGGGATGCTGGAGGCAGGGCTGGGGTATATGAGGGACTCAAGGCAGAGCTGCAGGTTCCATCCAAAAGCCAATCCAATCCTGCTAAGTCGGTGGGTTTTTTTTTTAAAGGAAACCCCCAGGAATTTCCTTTTAAGTAGAAACATCCTATGTTGTACATAGTGATTATTAAAAACATTAAATGACTAACTTGTTGGTTGCCGGTTCTCGATCATCTCCTCTACAATATTACTGTCATCCACTGCCACGTCCATGAAACCAGTGGGATGTCAGAGACTACACACTCTGGTATATTCAGGGTATGGGTTTGTACCTGGTACTGTCAGCAGAACAGCAGGTCCCTTCTACCTGAATGTACATGGAATATTCAGCAGCAATAAGGAGATCGGAGATGGATGTATCTTTTCTACCTGGGGTAACATTTTCAACAGCACCAAAGTGACTTGAGAGCCTAAGTCTAACTGACTTTCAGGGAAATGTAGGCACCCACGGGCAAATTTTAAAAGGCATTTAAACTGGTGTTAAGTGCTATCTAGATTGTTAGGTGCCAAAATACTTTTAAATATCAGGCTCTACATGCCTAAGACATTTCTGAAAATCAGATTTAGGTGCGTCTGAAAATTTTAGCTTTGGGGTTTAGTCCTTCATAAATCTTTTAAATTACAGTTATTCATTTATATAACACTTACCATCTGACGATGTCAAGGACTTTTACAAAAAGGAAATAGGTCTCATTGGCAGGGCTTGACAAACAGCAGCGAAACCTACTCGCCAGCCCCGCACTGCGCATGTGCAAGATCCGCATTGCGCATGCGCGCGCCGCCGATGAACGGGGCGACCGGCTGAAATCTACTTGCCACAGGTGAGTAGATTCAGTGATTTGTCGAGCCCTGCTCATTGGTATTATTATTATTTTCATATTCCAGGTGGGGAAACTGAATCACAAAGGGAAAAATAAATGACTTGCCCAAGGCCATTCAGCAAACCAGTGTAAGGGCAGGCACAGCTCCCAGGAGGTCTGATTCCCAGTCCCTTGCTCTCACCATTGAGCAAAGATGCTTGATTCTCCATGATTAATCAGCATTATGAGCCAATGGGAAAAAAAGAGAGCACAGTGCATGTCTTTATTTGCACACACAATTACTGTAGCTAGGCAAACAAATCAGATAGCAGTGTGTGCAAAAGGGCATTTGTGTGCATACAAGAGCCCTGATATTCATGTGCAATTGTGCACGGACATGTGGGTATACTTTGGCACATGCTTTTTATCTGATAATTTCTCCCTTAATTAAACCTAAATTCATATCCCTGAAGCATCATTTGAAGATTTGCTCTACATTTTTCAGTGGATAACAGCTGTGAACTCAAGAGACTCAGTGATTTTCAGATGCATTCAAATCTGGAGATAAACCCTCAGGTTTACTCAGCTTTTATTCTGTCCCTACTGAGGTAAATCTCCCATTGACTCAAGAGAGAGTTTTGACTCTAGCAGGACCTCAGGATCCACCTCACTGAGCTCTTTTGGAGGCAATTGCCTTTGGCAGCATTGAACTCATCTGATAAATTTAATACTCAGACAGTTTGTTCCTTTGACAGTCCAAGGATTCTAGAGGCTAAAAAGCTGTGAGGTGAGGCTATGGTGAAGAGGTCACTGAGACTGCTATATTTTCCCTAGAGGAGCAAAAGCAAAACCATTAGGCAGTAGGTGTAACATGCCCTGTGAATGATTTTTTTCCTTGGAGAAACAGGGTAGGGGCATGAGACTGGGGCTTTGAGCTTCTCTCCCCCATGCATTCAGAGCTGTACAATTCAGGCTTTGTGAAGATACAGGTTTGAATTCTGCTCTAGTTCACATCAAGGCAATGTGAATCTGGAGGAGTAAGTCCACTGAAGTCATGACTTCCTCCACAGAATGGCTCTGAATACACTGGGAACAGAATGTGGCCCACAGAAGAGAATTTGCCTGTGAATGGGAGACAGGCTCAGGGATTGGTCCTGCTTTTAGCAGGGGGTTGGACTCTGACTTCCTGGGGTCTCTTCTAAGCCTATGATTCTATGAATACTCATCCAGTGTAGCTTATCTGTGGATTCTTTTTGTGACCATATAAGATTGTCATTCATAGTAACCCCACGATACATTCTGTGGGACAGGGTATGTGACTCTGCTCTAATACAAGCAAGACTGTGAACGCAATGTAAAAGTTTCATTATTTTGGAACTGAGTTGCATCTCTTATTGGGCAGAGAGACATTCTATCGATCCCTGACTAAGGGTTAATTTTAGAATCACAGATTGTCTGTCCATGTATATTATTTCTAAAGTGCCCACCCCTGCAGTGACTGAGTCTAATTTACAGTCCTTGCTCAAGCACAACTCTTAGTGGTTAAAAACTGGACAAGAGCTTCAAGACCTGACCCACAGAAATCAGAAATGGAAAAGACTTCATTGGGTTAAATGTCTTCAGTCCCTCCCTGTCTCTGCACAAATGCTCCCTGGAGCATACTGGCCATTCTAATTTTAACCCAGTTATTCTAAGAAAAGATTTTTGATATTTTTTAAAAGAAAAGTGGAATATCAGTTGGTTTGGGTAGCTGAATTAATTTGATATATGTATCAAGGGTTCAATTGTGCCAGCTGCTTGAATGCCTTTGGTTGTGAGGTTTTTGTTCACGTATATATTTGGAGGTTCACTATTTGTTCAAATACCTGCATTCACATGGAAAGAAGAATAATCATGAATGTAATGAACTTCACTCTTATCACCCGTGGGAAAAGAAACTACTGTAGCGCTTTCAGCATAGACTCTACTGCTTGAGCTGCAGGAGTAACTCTGCTGGATGGTCGCAGTAGAAAATTGATAATATATGTAGATCAGCCACTAATGGGGGACATGACACACTTACCTAGAAGTATATGAGCAAGAATAAGGCTAGGTCTACACTAGAGACCTTTCAGCTGCACCGCTGTACGATCACTCATGTAACTGCTCTATGATGGTGGGAGAGTACTCTCCCATCAATACAATTAAAACACCCCCAAAGAACAGGAGAAGCTCTCTTGCCAACACTGTACTGTGCACATTGCCAATTATGCTGGTGAATCTTATGTCACTCAGGGGTGTGGTTTTTTCACATCCTTGAGCAACATAAGGTTTGTTAACATAACTGACCTAAGTTGTTTGCATTTATTTATTTTCATTTTCAGAAATCTCTTATCCATAGAGCCCTGAGTAGATACAGAATTTGTATCTACATCCAATCTGCAAAAATGGTCGGGGACATGAAGTAGATATTTGTGTATTTGCAGGACTCTACTGATTCAGTCACAGACAAGCAACAACATCACATGATTGAGTTGACCACTCCACGCAGAAGAGCAAAGAGTCAAAGGGTCAGATTTTCAAAAGAGTTCTCTCAGTATGTTAGGTGCTGAGAACTTTTAAGAATGTTGCCCACATTCAACGAGTCCTGAACAAAGCAAGGGCTGCAGGATTATACTGTTCGTTTAATAATCACAAACTGCTAAGAGATTTTGAAAAATCAAAATCTGTTCACAGTTGAGTCACAAGCAGAGAAGAAGGGTAAATCTGCAATGAATATTATTCTCAAAAGAACAATGTGACTGGCAGTGACTCAACAGTTGCATGGGGCCTTTCACGCTGTTTTTATATAGAAAGAACTGTATAGGATAATGTTGCAATGTATCAGTCATATCTGCCTTTCTTTGATGAATTACATGAGTTCCAGAGACTTCCACAAAGGGAAGCAGAGTATGGAGGGACATGAATGGAAAGCAATTAGATGTCGGAGGTCAAGTCTGGAAGAAAAGAATGGAAAGTCTAATACATGGCCAAGGTCCTTGTATAAAGGTAACAAGCAAAGGGAATCGCTGTCTGAATGAGTTTGAAAGAGGCCCAGAGTGTTAGTGCCAAAAAACTGTTCAATTTAAAATGTAAAAGCTTGGCTTTGAGGGCCAATAAATTGATTGCTAAAGGCCAATTTTATTTAAATTAACTTCAGTTTTAAATTTCAGAAGTTTGACTATGCTTGTTATTAGGAGCTGTAATTTGGATAAAGGTGATTTTCTGCACTCGCCCAGACGTGCTTTAGCAAGTTAGCTGCCATTTCATTAATGTACCACAATAGCCTAATAAAAGCTAAATGAATTGTAAGGTATTGCTACATTTATTTTATTACTTAAATTCAGGCATCTCAAACTGTGTGGAAATTAAAGCATTGGTCTAGTTTGAATGGTAATAAAGGACCAAGGGAAATAGCTTACTGAAATAACCAGGACAGCTCAACACATATATTGGAAGAACCCCACACATAAACAATTCTTTACTCTTGTTATGAGATACACAGACACACACACCAGTGTCAATGGCAATAAATCCGGAAAATAACAGATGAAAGTGCTTGGACTGACCACCCTGAACACTGAAGTTCTTTATTTAGCTATAGAACAGGTACAGCTCAGTTTAAGCTTCTCCCGCAGTGCCTCCTCTTCAATCTAGAGACCACTTCCAGAATGCAAAGTGTAGACTAGACTCTATTTCAATACACTTTTTAGGTCTACTGATGAAACTGCCATCAAAAGTGTCCAGGGGATCCTTTAGTAAAGACCTGCTAAATTGACCGCCAATCACTCTCTTGTTGACTCCAGTACTCCACCAGAACAAGAAGAGTAAGAAGAATAAGGGAAGTCAATGGGAGAGTTTCTCTCTTCGACCCCCCACAGTGGATACCCTGTGGTAACTTGACCTATGGTACGTCAACACCAGCTATGGTATTCAACATCTCCAGAGTTGCTTAAATTCGGTCAACTTTGCCCCGGAGTGTAAACCTGCCCTCAAAGTAACGACATTCAAGTTACTATCTAGAAATGCCACATAATCAAGCACACATATGGCAACCAGTAACTGCTTGGTTTTAACCCCACCTCTGCTACCAGCTCTCTGTGTGCTCTTGGGTAACTCACTTCACCATCTTAGCCTTACTTATCTACCTCACAGGGGTGTTAATCAGTGCTGCACAAATGCTAAGTATTCTTGCTGCTAACTGGAGAAAGATACAAACAATGATAGGCTTTGTATCCCATCTCGAATCCCGATACTCATCCAAACAGAAGCATTTTCAGAACCTGTGACCTTATTAATATCCTGTGCACCTACACACAGCTTTTTATCGACAAATCTCAAAGCTTGTTAAAAAGTGCAGGAACATTATCTTCATTTTACATATGGGGAAACTGATGCATAGAGTGAAGAAGAGTCCTTCTGAAGGCAACAGAAGTCAGTGACAGACCCAGGAACAGAGCCTCAGTCTATTGAGTACTGGGCTGTTGTGGGACTGTCCCCCAGTTGACCCCAAATATAGTCAGTAAAATATTCTAAAACCCAATGGCATTGGGTCAACATGGGAAATTGCTCCAGGAAAAGGCAGAAAACAACAACAACAATGTAGCGATCTATAAAATCATGTGACATAACAAAGCCCAATGTGCCTTACATTCATCTTTATCGAGTCCTCACAATTAGAGTCATCGGAGGTACACATGTATTTTTTAGTGCACCAATAACACTTCCATTTGGTAGAGAGGCAGCTGGTACATCTGAAATAAATAAAAAGTAGGCACAATTATTTTTTAAAGAGTGTGCAGATTTCAGCACCCTCCACAGAGCCCAACATCAGTGTCAGATTTTAGTTCTTCACATACACATAGACACTGTATTCTTTCTTTTGTGGTGCCCAGAACAAATCCATTTAGAGAAGGCTCTGGTCATGCTCTCCCTCCTTTCATTGTCAGGGCTATGCTAAGGCCCAAATGCCATTGAGGCTGCTTCCCTGACTGCCTCAGGTTGACCCTGTGTGGGGAATGACTTCACCACTAGCAGATAAAAGTGTTGGTTCCATTCATAGCTCACCCTGGCTCACACAGACAAAGCTTCTAGACCACAGATTGACTTTTAGTCAGCCTGTGAGTCTTTGAGCTCCTCTCCCATTTTTAAAAATATGCTGTTACATATCCCTGTACATTTTCCCATGAAGTCAGATGATGCTAACTTATTCTGGTGGCTTTTTCAATGGCTTTGTGTAGGAGCTGTGGAATCCTGTACTGACGGTGTCATTGGGTTACATCATCATACCCTGTAAACGTGCATAGAGTTCCATGGATTGAAGCCAGCATCACAGTCCCATTATATCCATCCTGACAGTGTAGGGGGTGGGACTCAGCATGTCAATGCATGGATTATTTGTCCGGTTGCTTCCATTGTGTAACCCTCAGAACCAGAAGACAAACATACCCAGCCTGAAGATTTTCAGAAGAGAGGTGGGAGCCAACTATATTTGGCTTCTCTTTAATCCTTTCTCCCTCTAGCCTGACAGCTGCCTGGCTCCCTGCTTCTAACTCCCTCTCTCCCCAGTGAGGTTCCTCCCACTTTCTTAGTCCTTTTCTGGAACCTCCCACAACTACTGAAGTCCTGTCTCATCCAATGGCCCACAGCCACTTGCTGCTGGGCCATATCACTGCACAGAGTCGTTTTGGGCTCCAGGACAGTTCCGAGACTCACCTCCTACTGCAACTCTCCCTCAAACCTCACTGATTTCTAGCTTGAGAAAGTGGTCAGAAACTGGCAGTGGAATATGTCATGAAGTCAGCCACAAGATGGGCTGGTTTCTTCAGGGGAGAGCATGATGACAGGGCTATTTGGGAATCTAAAGGCCTGAATATAGATCTGTCCTCACCTCCCTGCATCCAGAAACCCTCCCTCTCCTTTGCATAGCAGCCTTTAGATACCTCCATGATACCCTTGGAAGCTGTCTAGTCCCCAAGGTATGACACTTCCAAGGCCCCCTGATACTATGATGGATTCTCTATAAATACTAGAGATTAGATAAAATGCAATAGACTGACCAATACATTAGATGCACAGACAGATTATTTTGGGAGTACTAAAGAATTGGAGATTAGCCAGCACCTTAGGGGTTAACACGAAAAACTTTCAAATAAAAATATTGTTTATGTTAAAAAAAGATAAGCCAGGCTCCATCAGAATGTCCAGATGGCTTGAGAGGCTGCTAGGACCTTCCTGTATAAATCCCTGGCAATCGTCATCCTCAGTCGTGCCAAATCCTGCCCAGGACTCAAACAGTCCCACTGGCAGGGAGAGCTGTTCCTGCTCAGTTAGCCCCCTCACCCCCACCCCCACCAAGCAAGCACAATCAAATGATGCACATACACCATTTTCAATTGCTCAATTTACATCCATTCCTCTGGAACAAAGAATTGGCATCAGAGTCTAAAGTGAGACACAACAGAGCAATCTACTGTTTGTCAACACCCTGCTATCTCCCCCAAACTCTGTCCTCCCCCAAAACTGCTTTGGTTGTTATAATTTATGGAAGGTGAGATCACTTACGCTGTCTTTGGGTAAATATTTCCAGTTCTTTTGCAATCATAGATGGTGAAATTGGCCTGGACAATATTTTTGCCGTTGACTTGTAGTGCAGTTTGAACAATCACATGGTCTGAAACAAGCAAGCCAAAGAATATTGGATCACGAGAGAGATTCTATTTTTTGCTCAATCTTAAAGGGCAAGACAAACTTCTGAGTAAACAATATCCCAGCTGTTTAATGTTTTTCTCCGGGGTTTCCTCTGGGTTGCCTCACAGAATTCATGTATCCCTCCTTATTTAGCCCCACTGACTTTAAATCTCTAGGCTAGTCCCCAAAATTAATTAGCGTCTTTGTCTATGCTAAGTGGCATTTTAAAGTCAGGTTAGTCAATATGTTTTAAAATCCCATGCATTTTCTCAGTGAGAACAAACCAATAAAGAATGGTGAAAAATCACATTTTTGTCTACCAATATCTGATCAATACATTTCTCCTGCTATATTCTGAATTGCTTAATTTTTTGAAATCTTATGATAAACCCACCTGGGATGTGAATCAAAGCTTCTTCCAGGAAGTGCATAATAAATTAAAATATATGTTTCCAGAAATTGCCTTGGACATTACAATCAACAACAATACAAAGCAGTTCAATCACTTCTATTTTTCCTATAGTGGGGGAGACCATCAACATCATCTTTAAAACTGCCTGGTAACAGTGGGATTTTCAACTATGCTCAGAATGTTGGCGTAACTCTGCTCCCACTGAAGTCAATGATTAAACCCTATTAACTTCAGTGGAATAGTTAGACCAATACTGAAGACTTGTGAAAATCTACCCTTGAAGTCTAGAATGTTTAGGTCAAAAAATTCAAAACTAGCTACAGATTCTAGATGTCTCACTGTTTGGGTACTCAACATGAAATGACCTGGGCCCTATTTCCAAAGGTGTTGGTGACCACCTCCCACTGACTTCGGGTGGAACTGCAGATGTGCAGTGTCTGAATGTTAGGTCCCTGGTATCTCATGCTGAGCATCCAGTTTTAGAGCACCCAAAGTTTGCAAACAGGTTTGAAATTTCAGTCAGTCTTTTGGAATGAGCAGCATGCAGATGGCATCTCAGACTACGCTTCACTTTTTCTTTTGGATTTTTTTTCTTAAATGTATATTTGGAAGGAAAGTAAAACAGTAATGATTAAAAATAACAATTTGTAAACAGCTTAAACCTGTAGATTTCAGTACTTATTAAAAGAAAATTTAAAATTCAAATTTTATCCAGGCAACATAAACAAGACCCAATAAGTTACATACCTGAACTGGTTTTTAAATTCCAACAGTAACGATAGATGTATTTGAAAATATCGATTGACAACTCATGTTAGGATGCTAAAAAGATTTCAGGATATTCCAGCAGCAAGGATAATGTAACACTTCATATACTAGAGAAGCTGTTCAGCTTTCCTTTTGTCTAATGCCTTCTATAAATGTAATTATTTGCAAAAAATGACCTGTAACCACCAGAATCAATACAATAATTAAGGAAATAAATTCCATAAAAGAGGTTTTGGAATGTGTTGAGGATATTTTCCATTACATACCTTGATTGGGTGGGAATGTGGGATATTTCTCTCTTGGAAGAAAATCACAAAAAATAATCCCAGAATTTTTGAGAACTTCAGCGACAGTGTAGATATTATTTCCATAATCACAAGATATCTCCATTCCATTGAGACTCGGGATGTTCCCATTTATTTGCATGATTATGGCCTTAAATGTGGACAAAAAAAAATAATTATTGCTATAGAAAGTGATTTGCAGAGTTGGACAAAGTGATTAAAGCATATAAACTAATCAGCTCAGCAAACATGTCCACTGACAGATGATATATTCATTATATACATATATTTTTAACTGATTAAAAAAAAGTGTGTACAAGGAATTGCTTCTCCTTTGTCAATATAGAGTTTCACTGTTTCTGTAAGTAAATATATAGAATTATGTTTATAAGTTGACACTCAGAATTAGCCATGTGCTTTATTCAGTTGGTCATCCAAACACAATGCCAAGGTAGGTGCCCCTCTACACAACTCTAAATTCCTTCCTTCCATCCAAACTGTGCCACCTAGGGTACGTCTACACTGCAAACTTATTTTGGAAAAAGCTATTCCGGAAGGTATCTTCTGGAATAGCTTATTTCAAAATAAAGCGTCCACACTACAGGGAAGCCTCAAAATTAGTCCGAGGCAGGCTCCCCTAATGTGGGCGCGCGATCTCAATTTAGAGCCCCAGGAGGCACTGGGGAGGAATAACTTAGAATGGCCCTGGGGAGGAGCTATTTTGATATAGCAGCAGTGGAGTGTCCACACACACCCTCTTCCGAAATAGCTTTTTCAGAAGAGGCGTTTTTCATCATGGAATGAGGTTTACCAACGTCAGAAAAAGCCCTCCGTTATTTCGATTTTCTTTTGAAATAACGCAGTTGCTGTGTGGACGCTAGTATGATTTTTCCAGAATAACAGTCCTTATTCTGGAATAATGGTGCAGTGTAGACGTACCCCTAGTTCACTCCACCCTAACCACTTACTGATTCTATTCACCATCTCATCTTGGAGCGCACTAGGGATGTAAAATCCCATTTAATTGGCTAACGGGGTAAATATACTGTAACCTTCACATCCCTAGAGCATACATCTTCCCATTGAAGCAGAAGCTCCTTGTGGAACCTCAAACAACATCAGGGTCATCAGGGTGGCATTATGCTCGTGAAACAACAGAGGAGAGTGATACAAACCAGAATTTTGGATCTGAGATTCTTGAACTCTTGGGAAATTTGAGTCTGTATCCAACCTTCAGGCAAATGACTAGTTGTGTTACATAGTGAGAAGACCCTTTTGCCCCTGTGAGGAGTTCATGTGATTCTGATTCTCTCCACCGCATCTGGGAGAGAGGAGTCCCTCAGGCACTTATGGGAAGGGGTTGTTTTAACTTACTGGGTAGTTGCTTTAACGGGTAGTTGCTTTAACTTACTGAAGTGTAAATTTAAAAGTCCATTCCGGTTGAAGGGTGACTGATGCTTTGTGCAGAAAATATTGCTCTGCAGGCCTCCAAAAGGAACTTCAATCTACTTTTTGTGGTTTATTTTCTGTAATGAAACTTTTTGCCAAAACAGCTGCAGGAACTGAAGGTTTTGAGGTGTGGACTTTTCTTTGGTAGATTATTTTAAAATGAAATGTCAAAGGCTAAGTTCTCTGCAGTTGTGACTCCATGGCACAGTCAATTAGGGTTATTCTAGCAGATCATCTGGCCCTAAGCCTCTGCCTCAAAAAAAGCCAAATGAGAGTCTTCTATGGCTTTGTGGCTTGGACTGTGGCTCCCACCTCTGCCAGACACAGACCCTGAAATGAGTATCTCCTCTGAGCTCTGGGAAGTTCCGAGATGCATCAAACTCTGAGCCTCTGAGTGATTTCTGAGCTTAATTAAAATATAAGTTTGATACCGATTCAATACTGTGATGAAAACTAAGTACATAATCAGTGACCCTCTAATGCTGCTGTTTCCAGCCACTGAGAAGCAGTACCAGATGTGATGTTTGAGGTTTGCTGGTACACTGGGTTCTCTCTAACCATCTCAATAGCTGGGCGCTAGCCCATTTTATTGCCTGATTCCCAGTCAGTAGCTCATTCCAAAACACTGTAGCCTATCAAAATCTTTTGCATGAAAAAGAGTTTTGTTGTTGAAAAATTCCCACTTTTATAAAACCAAAGCTTTTCTTTAAAAAATGACACCATCAAAAATTTAACTTTTGTTTTTCATTTACCAGAAATTTGTTTTTTGGCAAAGAAATCATTTTGATAAAAATTTCAAAAACAGTTGAATTTGATATAAATGTTGGTTAGAATAATCATAAAGCAATTCATGAAAAACAGATGAGTTAATTTAGAACCCCAAAAAGGGAACAACTTCAAAATTTTGATTTTTTTTCAAAATTGTTTTTCCCATTTTTTTTAAACCAAGCATAAGATTTTCAAAAGCATTAAGTAACTAAGTCCCATTTTCAGAAGTGATATAAAGCATTTTGGAGTCCAAATCCTATTGATTTTCAATGAGAGTTAGGGGTCCTTAGTGCCTATGCCACTTTTGAAAATGGGACTTCAGTGCTTTTGAAAATTTTGCCACTGCTCTGGGATGACCAATTTCACCACTTAATGGGAGGCAGTGAACAGTAGCTGGTACCAGCTAGCACATATTAAATGGGAGTCTGGCAAATTGGTATTGTGGAACCATTGTTCTAGCTAGAGTAATGTCATATGTGGGCACCGAGAACAGATGGTGACCTCAGGCTTACAGCACTTTGTTAACCTGTATCCATATTAGATGTACCTTGTTGTCAGCATCGATACTAATTTCTGATAGTATGATTGTCATTGAAGGACACTGCTGCACTCCCTCACTTGCGCTCGTCCAGAAATTTGGCTCAGTGGAATTAACACACTCATGCTCCAGAGAACACCTGAAACAAACAGAAGCACAACTTAGGGTGAGATGCCTATTAAGTACTGATATAACTGTTGTGATAATTATGAAGAATGGCCTGTAGAAATCTGGACACTTCCTCTCATTTCTCCAACTTCTGTGTTTCAGTCAATTGTGTGACTGCTAGAGTTAATAGGTAGTGTCCTTGCATTATCAACACACCACTCCTATTGGCATCAATGGGCAATGTGTGCATGTAATGGGAAGAGAGTCTCCCACAATGACTGAATGCAAAAAAAGACAAATATAGCTGTACTTGTGTGTTTGGTCAAAAATCCTGGACCTGATTTGTAAAGACAGAGCCTAATTTTGCAGCTGATTTCTGGTAGGGATGTAAGCGAGTAGTTGAGTACTTGACTATCCAATAAGCCTAAACTTATCGGGTAGTTGAGTTGCGTACTCAACTACTTGCTTCCCCCCACCTTGCTGCCTCTGATACAGAGGCAGCACGGGGGGGGGGGGGAGGACAGGAGCTGGTGCTGGGGGGGAAGCCAGCTTAAAAGCCAGTTCCCCCCAGTACTGTCGCTGCGGTGTCATCTGTCACCTCCCCCACACTGCCTCTATCAGAGGTAATTAAAATGCAAAGCAGCCTCTGCCCAAGGCGGGCTGAAGCTTGCAGCAGGCAGAGGCTGCTCCAACAGCAGCCTTTATCCACAGGGGGTCCCTGCCAGAAGCTGGGCCCCCCTGTGGACAGGGGCTGCCGTCGCGAAGCAGCGCCTGCCCACAGCGACCTGGGCCCTTACTATATTTAAAAGGCAGTCCTACTGCAGCTCTGCATTTTAAATGTAATAAGACTTGGGCAGCTTTTACTACATTTAAAATGCAGAGCCACAGTGGTCCTGGTTCTGTCTTGGCTCATGCTGGTCTGGGACCTAACCCTGCTGAAACTCTGCAGTTTAAAGGTAGGAGGAGCGAGGCTACCTGCACACCCAGCTCATTCTGCATTTAAACTGCAGAGCTGCAGAGGAGGTAGCTCCTGGACCAGCATGAGCTGGGACAGAGCACCTTCCCTTATCGACTAATCATGTGGTCAGTATAAGCTGTGTTGACTATACGATTAGTCAATTATCCACCTCTTAACATCCTTAGCTTCTGGATATATATTGAATTTCCCCACAAGTAACTGCAGCTGCCAATGACGGGACTGAGCTTTCTAACTAGCTGTTTGCGCTCACAGTCAAATGATTAGATGACTAACACTTCTTCTTTGCATTCACAATTAGCTGCAGGCATTAAAATGCAGATGCAATTAAGTGTAAGCAAAAAAGTACACTCCCAAAGCTTGAGACTGGGCTGAGACACCTTTAAAAGGATTGTCCTCTATATAGTAAAAATCATGCAAAGGTTGTAAGTGAGCATAGCTGTGCAGCAAACCAGCAATCTGCTGAAACTCTGAGCAAGAGGTCTAAAGACAATCATTCGAAAGAAAATACAAGAAGTTCTACCTGGTCTCCATTGTGCACCATCCACAATAAGCATCAGCTGCAGCCAGACACTCCGTACATGTTGCATACTGGTCACAGGCAGCCACTTTCACGCGGCTCATCTATGCAACAAGCAAAGTCCAAGGTCACTGTCATTCCCAAGACATCCCAACACGTTCAGACACACTTTTTGACAATGGAAAGGAAACTTCTTGTTGACACTAATGAGGCATTCATGAGATTCACACGTGGTGAAGCATTTGCACAGTAGATTAGATAATGTATTAGGAAATGTAAGAAGGGGCAACAATCCTGTCCTAGAAGGGACATGGGTTACACTTTTCCATCACTCCAACTTATGGTTCTGTGAGTAATGGGAGCACTATGTACAAACAGAAGATTATCTGTCTCTGTTTCTTATAAGCCAGCATCTTTGACATAGCTGCAAGACAAGGTCAGTAACATTATAAAAATACATTATAAACTCCTATGATGGTTTAGATGGAACCAGTTTTTGCACTATTTCACTGTACATTATTTGGGTCATGGGAATCTCAAGATTTCGTACTTGCCAGACCCCTTCTAGAAAGGGATGAACAATGTCTGTCTATTTACGAAGTGATTAGAATTTACCTAGGAATACAAAATCATTCATGTGTAGGGACATATGATTCCTGGAATAGCAAGTAATTCAGCAGTATCTGTGGTGACTTCCTCTTAGGGATGTAAGCGAGTAGTCGAGTACTCAGCTACCCGATAAGCTTAGGCTGATACAGAGACAGTAAAGGGGGAGGGAAGAGAGTAGTCGAGTACTTGACTCAACTACCCGATACTACCCGATAAGCTTAGGTATCAGAGGCAGCAAAGGGTGGGGGGAAGGGGAACAGGAGACAGTGCTGGGGGGAGGGGGCTTAAAAGCGGGTTCCCCCCAGCACCGTCTCCGTGGTGCCGCCTGCTCCCTCACCCCCTGCTGCTGCCTCCATCAGCAGCCCCTGTTTGCGGTGGCCCCAGCTGGCCATTGACAGGGTCTGCTGCCAGAGCAGCCTCTGCCTGCGGCCAGCCCAGGCTGCCACAAACAGAGGCTGCTGGACCCGGCGTAAGCTGGGACCAAGCAGTCCCGGATCATGCTGGCTCCAGGACTGCTGCAGCTCTGCCTTTTAAATGTAGTATAAAAGCCAGGTGGCTCTTACTGCTTTTAAAAGGCAGAGCTGCAGTGGATCCTGAAGCTGGTGTGAGCTGAGACTGCTCACACCGGCTCTGGGAGCTACTCCCGCTACAGCTCTGCACAGTGCCTCTCCTTATCGACTAATCCTGTAGGCGATACAATTTGTATCAACTACACTATTAGTCAAATACCCACTCCTTAACATCCACTGTAAGAACCACTTGGAGGGGGAGAATGCAGTCATTCGTATGCTTCTTTTCCTAGATTTCAAAACATTTGAAAAAGAGGACTGCGAGGAACTAGATAATTTGGAGTTTGACAATGCAAGGTGCTGAGAGCCATCTGTTCCCATAAGGCATTCAGCAGCCTCTCAAACAATCAGACACCTGGCCCAGTTTCTCTCAAACACATGTTGTGCACAGCTTCCACACATGCTTGTCAAGATTCCCAAGATATGAATTCCACTGGCAAAAGGAATTGATCGGGCCTAATTTAAAGGAAAGAGCCAAGCTATTTGAACTGAAGTACTGCACATGGGGTTTTAGTCAGCCCAGGATAAGGTTCACAGCAGGTATCTTCTTGTGCTCCAAAGTGTTTGTGAGGCCTCTAAAAGGTATGAGATATTAGCTAGACAGGCACCCTGGGAGAGTTCTGTGACACGATAATGGCTGAGCTGCAGGGAATTATAGCTGGAAAATATAAATACAACATATAAAATTAGTGGTTGAGCATCTGTTTCAACAAATTAAAATGTAATTCAGGACAGACCACCAGGGCTTGGAGCAAAATGTGAACTCTATTCCTCCTCAGCTGTTCATTTAATAGAAGGCTAAGAGAAACCATTTGTTTCTTCCTGCTGTGGAATTTTCAGGCCTCTCCAAAAAGAAAGCCTACCATGCTGGATAGTGCTGGCCTATGAGTTATAGGGTGTGAATTTTTAGGTACAGTGAAACCTGCCACAAGGGCCAGTTACAACAGGCAAACCCTTTTCTTCAGTAGCCCTTTAAAAGTATCTCCAACGTTTCTAGTACAATTTTATTCAACTTTTAGTTAACAATCAAGATATACTTATTTTTGCCAGCCTTGTTTTGCATAAAGCATATTTCACTGTAGCTTTCAATTTTATTTGCACAGAAATGGGTGAACCAGTTCAGATAACAGGAACCAACGTAAACCCTGGCCATAAACTCCAAATAATCATTATGAGGTTTGAAAAAGTTTAGTTAACTTTAGTCATTTTGACTAAAAGTGGAGCTGACATGAATCATGCATCCAATCCCTTTGATGCTGTGGGAAGTTCAGATCTGGAACTATATTTTGCAGCTGGATCTTGTCTCAGAAATGGGTCGATGCAAATCTTCATATCCAAATACCCCCACATTTGGAGTGCGTCTAGACTACATGGCTCCGTCGACGGAGCCATGTTAAGTAGTTTACTCGGCATAGTCAAAGAAGCGGGGATTTAAATAATCCCTGCTTCATTAAAATAAAAATGGCCGCCGTGCTGTGCCGACAATCAGCAGATCCGGCACAGCGTGGCAGTCTAGATGCGGCGCAGTCGACAAGGGAAGCCTTTGTCAACCGCTCTGGTAAACCTCGTTTCACGAGGCATATTGGAGTGGTCGACAAAGGTTTCCCTTGTCGACCGCGCCGCGTCTAGACTGCCGCGCTGTGCCGGATCAGCTGATTGTCGGCACAGCGCAGTGGCCATTTTTATTTTAATGAAGCGGGGATTATTTAAATCCCCGCTTCTTTGACTATGCCGAGTAAACTACTTTACATGGCTCCGTCGATGGAGCCATGTAGTCTAGACGCACCCTTGGTGACACTGTGATATGAACTTTGAGACGTGGATCTGTCTCGTGTAGCTCTACATTTCCAAATTCTGTCCAAAAGTGAAAATACCAGAAGTTTAGACAGACAGTTATTCTCACAATATTTATAGCCTGGTCAGAAGGAAATGGTACCAGAAATCTTGCAAAGAAGTCTGTTCCTATACAATTTCTATAGACTAAGGATGTTAAAATGCAGTTAATTGACTAGTCAATGGAATTTCCATCGACTAGTCGATAGGCACTTATACATTTCAAAGGAGGAATGTGGAACTCCGCGTACAGCCCGGGCCAGTGGAAAGTCCCGCTGACTCCAGGCTGCACGTGGCATGCCTGCTTTGAAATGCACAAGAGTCCCCAGCAGGAAGTGCTGCACAGAGCCTGGGATCAGCTGGGGAGTCCCTCTGAAATGCCGCCTTGGGGTTTCAAAGGGGCAGCGCCACACAGCTGTGCAGCACTTCCACTTTGAAGTACCCTTTCTCCCCCCCTTTTCTGCCTCTATCTCATAGAGGCAGTAGGGGGAGGGGATATCAACTCGTCAAAAGACTATCCAATAAACAAATGCTTATCAGATAGTCGACTAGTCTTTAACATCCCTACTGTAGACCCAAAATAAAAGGTTTGATCTAAATTTTGAAATGATTCTTGACTGGCGCCAACCACTGAATCTTTTCAAGTATGTGCATTACTGGTATTAAAAAGAACATTTCTGTTCCTCTGTTTCCTAAGCCAGTGCTGACTGAAAATATCAAATGAATGCACTTTGCCAAATGTATAGAGAACAGAAGTCCTACCTGATATGATGTCATGAGATAGAGGTAGCTGGAATCCGAAGGATCAAACTGCATGATGGGATGAACAGGCTCCCCATAAGCCACTGAAACTGATTTCCTGCTAATAATCTCCTTGGTACTGTTCAGATTAATCTACATTGTGAAAGAACCATTTGTTAAGATCAAACATTGTTATGAGGCAGATGCTTTTCTCACTCTTTTTATAAACTCAGAAGCAAAATTAAACTTCAAACATGTATGCAAATCAATTATTATCATTACAGGTTTCACCTCTATAAATTGGGACTCTCTGGTCTGGCAACATCTATGGTCTGGCAGGACCACAGATATTCTAGGATCAGAGAGTCCTGGGGTGCTGTGGGGGGTTTGAGGGCCGGGAGCCTGGCCAATATGATGGAGGCAGGATTCCGGTGCACAGCCCAGCTGGCTGGGGGAGGAGAGGTGGTAAGCCCAGCATGCGCGCAACTCAGCTGGGCTGTCCAGCTCACCTGGGCTATGGGGAGTGGGGAGCTGGGAAGGCCAGCGTGGGGCCCAGCTGGGTGGGAGAAGGGTCACGGGGGGCAGGAAGCCTGGCATGTGACCCAGTTGTGCCGCTGGGGGAGCCAGGAAGCCCGTGGGGCAGCAGGGCAGGGAATGGGGCTGACAGGAGGAGGGCCAGAAATGACCAGCAAAATCCCTCATCCGGGACCAGCCAGGTCTCTAGGGGGCCAGGGAGGTCCAACCTGTGTCACCAACATATTGGAAAACTATTTCACTCCCAAATCTTTATTAAAACAGTTATGCTCAGAAAAGTGTTATTTGTATGACAGCAGCATTCAAAGGCCCCACTGTACGCTGCAAGGGGCTAACTAAATAGATAATATTCCTGGTCTTTGGTGTTTCTTATCATCTTCATTTTGCACGTGGGGCCAAGAAAGATTCACGAATTCCTGAAGTCACACAAGAAATTGACAGATAGGAACTTAATCCAGATCTCCTGACTCCCTGTTTGGTGCCTTACCCACAAGACCATCTTTCTTCTCTTCCAGCTAATGTCGACTCTGCCCTACAAGCTTGGCTGTTCTTTGTGTTTTTCATCAGAAGACACCTCTCCCTGTCCATCCCACTGCCACACTAGCCTTTTTGCTCTTAAAAAAATCCCAGGAGTGCTATGCACTGGTGTAGCTCCACCAGTAGACAAGGCTGCAATCACCGTTACCAATGTGTAACTCTCAGAGTAGGACTGGATGACATAGTGGTAATAATGCCGGTGGACAGCAAGCTATCTAGCCAGTCTAGATCTTCCCTTATTGCATCTACACTGATGTTAGCAACAGAAAGACATTTTGGGAGCAAAGGGTTTGTACAGATACAGGTATGGGGAGCTCTTATGCTTTTGGATTGGAGCTGACTAGACTTAACGTGGTCTAATCTCTGAACAATTCAGTAAAAACACTTCTGCATCTGTGTAGTGGGTTCCTGCCCCTAACATCAGGATGACTCAGCCAAAAATCCCTGTATCCCCAGGTTGGGTGCAAGGCTCTGCCACACTTTTACACTGCATTGTAAGCTTAGCAGCTACACATGCATTGTTTTTCCACTAACAGCTCTCCTATGGTGGCACAGATCATGATCCCTACACTATGCCATCTTGCAGTATGTTTGATTCCTCATGTGACTGGCAGCCATCATTGCTGCCGGGGGAGCTGGTCAAACACTACTTCTGCCCTCCTGCTGTCTTTTCTTGGACGATAAAGATCTGAATTACAACCCACACAAAGTATTCTGTATGCCATGCCAAGTAACAAAGAGCCCTGAAGGTAAAAAGGCTTCTGGTTACGCAGCTGTGTTGCAGAATTAAATTACAGCTATCTGAGCAAATTATCCCAGTAAAGGGTAGTCAAGAGCCTCTCTCTAATGGAGGTTCAGCAGATAAGGCTGCTTTCTCTGATATGATAATGGAAGCAGAGCTGTTAATACTGTGTGAACGGGAGCTGCGTGTGGGATGTGTCCTCACCCTTGGCCCTGTGCACCTGGCTATGATGTCAATTGCTACCACCCTGTTGGATTACCTCCCCCTCTAGGCAAAAATGAAACCAGAGAGCTTCTCTTAGATCTTTCCCACTTTTCTGCCAGGAGCACTTGGAAGCAATGAAAGAAATTGGATTCATTTTCTCTTCTCCAAGCATTTTGAGCCAATATTCCAAATTATGTACTATTAGCTCTGGGCTGAGATAAAGCAGATTCCAGCCATGTCTCTGCTAGATGGTCTTTTTCTACTCTATGGACTTACTGATACAGGGACTTTAGTGAACTGCTGTGACTGGCTGGAATGTAAACCTTCCTTTGGCAAACTCTAAACACTGAGGTTATTGTAATCGTGGCTCTACACCTTGACTCTTGACTGAGGCTAGTCCATTGCTCTACATTGTCTTCAGTGCACCATTTCAACAGAGATACCCCAGGTGTATCATATGCATAGCTTCAACCTGCATCAGAATTTAGCATCAGGGAATGATCATTCAGTGATTCTTCAGTCTATAAGGACCATTTTAAAACTATCAAATCAAGAGAAGAATTTATTAGAGGGCTCTGTTAATAATTAAATGTGGTAAAATAACATTTCAATTGCAAGTCTTTTGTTTCTATAGCATATTAAATACAACACGCAGCTCCCGTTCACAGCCTTAAATATTGATTAACAGATTCCCCAATTACCCAGCAGGGTACATCATTGTATAGATTAAAGTAACATCCAGTTACTTCTTTATTGCAAAATGAAAGCCTGTACTCAGAAAAAAAATATCATTTGACAAGCTTGCTCTATTATTGTGAATACAGTCGTAGATAAATAGGCTGTACTGAAAGTCCTGAGGACTGAACCTTTTATTCTCTGTGCAGTTACAGCATGGGTAGCGCAAGTGCACACCTCCTTCACAATGCCATGGTAACGTGCCTCAGCCCTTCATGAGAAGGGCCAGATCTGAGGGGCAGGCAGTCCTCTCTCTGCTACGGCTGCCAAATAAGATGCCATGGTGAGGGTGGTTTTTTTTGAGGCAGACACCTCTCAACAGCAAACTGTACTGGGACTGACAACTCATTTCACACAGGCCACCAAACAGTTCTGAGATGATCGACAATCACATTTTTCTAGTGCATTTCGCGATTTGCCCACACTACTTGACGAACCTCCCAATTTCCCTGTAGCCACCTCTTTGGTGGAATATATCAACTAATTAACATCATACGGTGGTGTAAAGTGGGAAGCAAATGCAATGCATCCAGTTGAAACGTCCAGGGGAATTTAGGTAGGCAGTTATTTACACTGGCATTTAGACAGGTCACAAGTAGTAACAATCCTATTCTTATTAAAAATAAATCATGAGATGAACACAAGAGGACAAGAAAAAGAACTCTTGCTTTATGCCTCATGTGGAAGAAGACAGTGCCTCTGCCCATACTAGTAAGTGGGGGTGAATCACTAAAACCACTTCCCATTGCATCTAGGAGCAATCTAATAGTCACCCATCCAAGAAATGAGCCAACTCACACCTGTTTGGCTTGCAAGACCCACAGAACTACACACTGCAAGATGATACAGGCTTTCAGTTAATACTTTCCTGACTACTATACAAACCAATGGTCCAAGAAGTGAAAGACTCCATACCCCAACACCCAACACCAATCATCAACTCCTTTAAGAACTTCATTCTTCTCTCTTTCGTAACATGTTACTTTTACCTTCAGAAGTCTTCCATTCGCTGTACCTAGGAACACCACGGTGTAATTATTAACACTGGAAACAGCCACGGAAGTGAGGCCCTGGTATATGAACAATGGTTCTGCCTTTATGGGTTGCTGGATGGCCAAAGGATGTTGAAGATGGGCTGCTCCACAGTCTAACTGCTCTGGCTGCAGCTGCAAAGAAACATTCATGTCAAAGTATGGCAACAAAATAAAATAGTTCCCACAGAGAATATACCCTTTGAACAAAACAACCCATTGAGGGTTTCATGATATACAAAGAGAAATCTCACCACTGGATATTAAATAGAAAGTTCCACTATTACATCCATTTTCTCAATTGAAACTAGTTGTTTAATATTTTTCTCTCTCATTAGATCTGCTTTCTGGGGACCCAATCCTGACCGCTGCATAGGCTCAAGAAAGAGGGCTTTGTGCTACAGGGGTATACTGGGACTGAGGGAAAAGGATCCTTCTGCCCATGTTGCAGGGTACCACGGGAGTCCTTTGGGGATCAAACCTACAGCTTCTGGTCTGCACAAGCACATAAGGCCTCTGCATTCCCTAGCTCTACTAGTCAGAGCCTTATTCCTGAACATACCATGTAACTAACCCCTGTGACAATAATGTGGAGAGAGCCCCATAGCACTCAGGAGAGCAGAGCTCCCTGTCAAGCTTCTCCATTATTGGGATACCTGTTTCACATTACCTCTCACATTCCACTTGCAGATCACAGGATTTGTCCCCAAGGGTATGTCATAGCTCCATCCCCCAGCCTGACACTATGCCTGCAGAGATGGGGGACCAGCTAACCGAATAAACTCTGCAAAACCTGTCTCTGATTCCCAGAGACTAACTTACTCAATCTCAGTCCCTCTGAGATTCAATAAAAAAAAAACACCTGGTTCCTCACTACCACCACTCAAGCGATTCCAAGAAAATCAGGGAAGAGATCACTTGGGAATCCCCTCCCTAAGATAAAGCTCTCCCCCCAGCCCCAACCTCTGTTTTGCTTGGAGTTGGGAAAACAGAGGGAATCCACAGACAACACAGACTCTGCCCTTGTAACGAGGCACTTAATTCTAAGGACACAACAATCAACCAATAAAAAGAAAATTATTTTATTATCAAAACAAAACTACTGTCGCAAGCATAGTAAATTGGCTAGGTGGTAAATAGCCACAATTTGATATATATCCTCAGGGAAAGTACCGGGGCTGTAATCCTTAGTTACAAAAGACAAAAACAATTAGCCAGCTCAGACATGGTTTTCAAATCCCCAAACTAGGAAAACAATAAACCCTGATGAACTATCTAAACTTTTCCCTGCTTACACCTTACAAGAAGTCCGTTCTTGGAAAAAGAATCTCTCATCTCCCTCAATATCTGGGAGAAACTACTCTGATCTCAAACAAAGAAGAGAGAGAAAGAAAAACCCCTCTTTTCCAGTTTGAAATTCCTACCTGCATTGTTATTGGCTGATTGCCCAACTGCCCCCCCAGCCGACATCTTTGCTAGGTACCTGAGTTAACCTCTTAGTCACCGGGTGCTGGTCAATACTCCTGATCATGACAGGACACGTCTACACTGCAGCGCCATTTCGGGATACGTCTGGTATCCCAAAATAACGTTTTCTATTTCTTTACAGCACACCCGTTATTTTGAAATGCAATCGAAATAACGGGTGTGCTACTCCGACATCCCGGTAAACCTCATTCCACGAGGATTAAGGGACTTGTTGGAATAGCGGTCTATTTTGAAATTTGGCACTGTGTAGACAGCGTCAAATTTTGAAACAGACTATCTCGAAATAAGCGATACAATTTGCGTAGCTCAAATTGCGTAGCTTATTTTGAGCTAGTGCCGCAGTGCAGACGCACCTTAAGGGTAAGTCTGCATACTGCAGTGTAAGCCCAGTGTTAGCAGAACTCAAGTTACCAGACCAAGGTTTGTTATTTTAGAGCTTCAATATCTACAGGCATTTATAACGCCAGGTTAGGCATTGTTGAACCCTGGAGTTAACCATTCTGGAATATATGGAATCATTCAGACCTGAAGACAACTAGCAGCCTAGCAATTTTTTTCTCTTTTGCTTTAAAATGAAAGAATAGGCAGGACTGTTTTTTCATACAGTGACCCTGAACAGCATTTTCATATGAGTAAACTTTGTCAAGACTGAGGGCTGCAAACTTAGGGTCCAATCCTGCTCCTACTGAAGTCAAGGGCAAAGTTCCTACTGAGTTTAATGGGATGGATTCTGATCCCCTTAATCATATTAAATAGTACCTCACTTCAGTGGGACTATCTGTGAAGTAAGGTGCTGCTCATCGTCAGTAAAGAGTGTCAGAAGCTGGATCAGGTCCAAAAGCTAGAGTGGCATAGATAGGCAGCAGGATCCTGGAATTATAAAATTAGATCAGAGCAGAGAGAGTAAAGATTTTAATTCTTACGGGTTCCTGAGGGTACCATGCCAGCTGAAAGGGGATATAAAGCCTTGGGCAAAGAATTTGCTCCTTCCTCTGAATCCAGAGAGAACAAGCAGCTGACAATAGTTAGATTGAAAAATACTTTTACAAAAATTCACTTCCCTTGCACTCTGTCTGTAAAGCTTGTTATCTTCTACGATCTTTATAGATTCTCTTTGTTTTGCTGTCCCACAGGCCAGAGAGACTCACTCCTTTAAACTGTGTGTGGGGGAAATCCATCCACATAGTTTCAGCACAGCACAAGAGTCTTACACAACTCAGCTACTTCCCATCAACCCCCATATGCTGCCTGGCTGGGACGGTTGCCTAACCAGAAAATGGCAAGAAGCCCTGCGAGGAGTGGAATCGGCTGTTTCTTGGTCTCAGGGATTCTGAGTGGGAGGGAGGGGGAGGTGGGTAGAGCAGCAATATTGAAAAAGCCTACAGCAAATGGGGAGACATGCTGGGTCACAGAGGGATCTAACATAATGCAAGTTAGGGTCCGGATTGCTTGTCACTGTTGGATCCACTTCTCTCTAGCCCTCTGAACTAGGGATGTAAGTGAGTAGTCGAGTGGAGTACTTGACGACTCTGTATTAGAGGTAGCAAGGGGTGTGTGTGTGTGAACAGGAGCCGATGCTGCGGGGATCTGGATTAAAAGCCAGTTCCCCCCAGAACCATCTCTGGGGTGCTACCTGCCCTCCCCCGCCACTGCCTCTATCAGAGGCAGCGGGGGGGAGGGGGGACTAGGGGAGGCTGCTCTGGCAGCAGCTCCTGTCTGCGGGGGTCCCAGCAGGGAGTTGGACCTTCCCCCCCACCCCCGCAGACAAAGGTTGTTGCTGCAGCCCCTGTTCGCAGTGGCCTGAGCTGGCCGCAAGCAGGGGCTGCTGCCAGAGCAGTCTCTGTCCGCGGTCAGCCCTGGCCAACACAAACAGAGGCTGTTGCCGGAGCAGCCCCGTCCGCGGCCAGCCGGGCCACCGTGAGCAGGGACTGCTGGACTCAGTGCGAGCCGGGACCAAGCAGTCCCTGCTCAAGTGGGTCCGGGACCACTATGCCTCTGCATTTTAATAAGAGCCATCAGGCTCTTACCACATTTAAATTGCAGAAGCACAGCAGTCCTGGAGTGAGCCTTCCCTTATCGACTACACCAGAGGTTCCCAACCACTGGTCAGTGGCGTAGCGAGGGGGGGGGCAGTTGCCCCTGCGTGCCATGCTGGGGGGGGCACCAATTTAGCTGCCAAAAGTTATGTTGTTGTTAATTTTTTTTATGATTATTTCCTATTTTGTATATTTTCCAACAGTCGACTGAGAAAAGGTTTCAGCGAAACCGTCCTATTTACTTTTTGAAGGTTTCGCTGAAACCTTTTCACAGTCAACTGTTGGAACATATACAAAATAGGAAATAATCATAAAAAAGCTAACAACAACATAACTTTTGGCAGCTAAACTGGCACCCCTCCATGCATGGTGCCTGGGGGAAACAGCCCTGCCCCTGCTCCCACCTCGCTATGCCACTGGTCTATAGCCCGGTGCCGGGCTGTGAACTGTTGGCTGCCGGGCTGCCGCACACCACCAGGCCACGCGCAGGGGGGCATGGCCAGGGCATGGCATGGCCCCGGGGGCAGGCGGATGGGGGCTTAGAGAAGGCGGTGCGGAGCCTGCGCGGCCAGGTCCCCCAGCTTGTTAGCAGAGGTGGAGGCTGTAGCTGCGGGCTGGATGCTGGATTTCACCAGCAC
Organism: Pelochelys cantorii; assembly: GCA_032595735.1. Lineage (NCBI taxonomy): Eukaryota > Metazoa > Chordata > Testudines > Trionychidae > Pelochelys > Pelochelys cantorii. The sequence continues at coordinate 21,914,020 of CM064336.1, forward strand.
TTCCGTGGAGTGTACATGGGACAGAGATGGGACACAGTGCTGGGTGAGAAGGGTGGGGCTGTGGGAGGCAGGTTCCAGCTGCCCAGTCAGTGCCTGCCCAGTGCCCTCGGTTTGGCCCGGCTCTGGCCGAGGGCATGTTGGCAGCAGCATGTGTTGCCGTGGGGAACTTCCCTGCCGCGCATGCTCCCAGGCTGGGCTCCTGTACGAGCCTGGCCACACAGGGTGTGTCTACACGGCACCCTTATCTCGAAACAAGCTATGCAATTTGAGCTACGCAAACGGCATAGTTTATTTCTAGTTAATTTTGAAACAGCTTATTTCATTATTTGGTGCAAACTGCTATTCGAAACGCCCCTTAATTCTTGTGGAATGAGGTTCACAGGGATGTTGGAATAGTGGGCCCATTATTTCCAAAGATATTTCAAAATAATGGGTGCGCTGTCAAGACACGGAATAGCTATTTTGGGATACCAGAAGTATTCCGAAATAGCACCACAGTGTAGACGTACCCACAGAGTCCGACCCACCGAGGGAACTGTAGCGCCTCTCTGCTCTGTTCCTGGCCCCATACGAGTCTGCTGTATGGTTGCCCCTAATGGTCCTGCTCATGAGATACTCATCTGCGGGGATGAAAATAACATTTCTTACACTGAGAAATGTAAGTATATGGGGAGCTCAGGGCAGGGGGCTGGGAATATGGGGGGGGGGGCGCAGGAGTCAGGGTTAGAGTGTATGAGAGGCCCGGGGCTGAGGAGGCAGGAGTTAGAGCAGGTGGTACAAGGTTTGGCGGACTGGCAAAATTTTATTTGCATATTTGCACAATGAATATGCAGATTAAAATGTTGCTGGTCAGCCAAAAGTTTGTGAATGGGTTTGCCAGTCTACAGTATAAAAAAGGTTGGAAACCACTGGACTACATGATTAGCAAAATAACCGTTCCTTAACATCCTTACTTTGAACGGCTGCAGGCAATATGACTTTACAGCTAGAATGGGGTGGGGACAGGGTACACAGCCTGGATAGTGGCAGGGGGAGGGACGGGTGATACAGGTGGAACAGCTCCAGGAACCCTGGGAAGAACATGCAGAAACTGCTACATCTTTGTAAGCATGCCCCTTTTCTCCTGTACTGACAGCACACAAGTGTACAAGTGCAGAAAGGGATGGCCAGGCCACTAGCCATGTTCTTTGCCCCTCAGCCATCTCCCTTCTGGAGCAAGGATTACCTCATGCTACACTAGGCTGCCATCTTCCCAAGTGTTCAGGCAGCGCATGAAACAGCTGCTCCTGACACAGGGAATATAGCTAGACCCAAACATTCCAAAAGCATGAGTCAATCTTTAAAAAAAAATCATGAGATTGACTTAAAATAATAAATTTGAGTGTATTGTATTTGCCTTCTGGTTCAAAAGCCTTTGCTGCTTAATGTTTTTAGGGTTTTCTCCACAACCACAATGGATAGAAACGTACTTAACAAAAAAAAAGTGGACGCTATAATTCACCCAACAAAGCATGACTGCAGTCGCTGGGGCTTTAAGTAAAACCTCAAGCAAACCTGCATCTGTATCCGCAAACCTGCATCTGTATCCACAAAAATGAGCCGTGGATATCTGCATCCATAGATAAAAAGTGGATATCTGCAATTTTGCCTGGTTCGGGGTACAAAATTTGAATCCACATCTGCAGCCGCAAAAATGAGCTGCAGCTATCTGCATCCACATCCACGAATGCAGACATCCCTGGATATAAAGCTGATATTTGCAATTTTGCAGGGTTCTAAAAACAAAATATGTATCAGCATCTGCATCCATATCCAAACATGAGACACGAATATCTGCATCCACATCCACAGGTGTGGATACCCATGGATATAAAGCAGATATCCACACATCTGCAGGGCTCTAAAGGCCCCTGCCTCATAGATTTGCAAAGGTCTGGGAAACAGTTCCCCTGAGCTTTCCTCCTGCCTTTGTGCATGAGGGCACAAGTAGTTGCTAGGATGTAAAATCCCAGTTAAATAGTTAACCGGTTAAGAGGGATCCCACATGGGGGGACTGGCAGCAGAAGCCAGCAGCCCCAAGCACAGGGGGTCCATCTTATTCTTCTGGCCCCGCGGGACTGGAGCAGCCTTCTGCCCTCAACGAGCATTACCTGTTCACATCCCTAACAGCCACAATCTTTTCCTTCTTACTGCCTGTGACAGGGCATCTACCCTGCACTGGCCCTTTAAGGGCAAAATCCAGCCCTGAGCAAGGGCTGAGAGGGAAACCCTAACTAAGATGGCTATTGCTAATTAGGGCCCAGCTGGGGTTATATAAAGAAGGACTCCTGGAGGGAGAGAGGAGGCCTTACTTTTGCTGGAGAGCAGGAGGGACCTGGCTGCCTTGGAAGCAGGAGGCTTCCTGGAGGTAGTGCAGTGCTGGGGAAGGAAGGCAGAGCAAGAGAAGCTCTGGCCAGGCAAGCTCCGAGGCTGAAGGGCCTGAGGCCAGACCTGCATTCAGGAGTGCTGCAGAGAGCCAGCCAAGGATAGAAAAAGGCAGCATGTCCACACCCCCTTGTCAATGATAAGCAGACATTACAGACTGAAGTTTGCCCATGAGGCAGGGGCTAGATCAGGGGTGGGCAATAATTTTTGGCCAGGGGCCACTTCAAAAATGTCTGAAGTGGCCCTGGGCTGCCTGGAAGGGGTGGGGCCATGATGCTTCTGGGCCACCCTACACCCATGCCCTGATTGGCCTGGGGGCGAGGGGAGCGTGCAAAGCCTTCTCCCACCCTACGAGGCACATGCAGCACTTCAAAGTGCTATGCGCTCCTCTCAGGGCGGGAGGAGGCTTTGCGTGCTCCCCCCCTCCGGAAGGGGATCAAGAGACACTGGAATTAGCCCTGCTGGACGGCAGGGTTGCCAGGTGTCTGGTTTTGAACTGGAAAGTCCAGTATTTGAGCTTTCTGTTGGGGAAACAAATTGAGAAAATAGAAATGTCCGGTATTTTCTAATTAAGATGTAATTTAGATTGTGATGTAATGTCAAGCGTATCCAGTATTTTTATTGAAACCATCTGGCAACCCCACTGGAGGGCAGTGTCTGGAAGAGGACACAGTGGCCCAAGAGTGACACAGGTCTGGAATGGAGAGTGAAGTGAGGACATGGGGAGACATCAGCCAGAGGGAGGTGGCCAGTGAGCAGACAAAAGCTAATTCCCAGCACTACAGGCAGGAGGCGCCGCAGTGGTGAGTCTGCCCCATGACACTGCCCAAAACAATGCTGGAGCGGAGTGGCCAGCACCATACACATTCTATCTGATAATTGCAGAGCAGCAAGTCAGTGATTTGGCTGCACTGCCTACAACAACCAGCCCATCTGTCAGAGTTAAGGCACCATGTGGGTAGAAGAATTTCACCTCTTCATGATACCTTGTGAAACACAGCCCAAGTAGGGAGCCTTCCCCCTCACCTTTGCCTAAAGCTTTGAGTAGAACATGCCTAAACTGGGAAAAACTTGCCCACAGTTCAGCTTTTAATACAAAACTTTCACTACCAGGATTACAAAACTTTTGACAAGCACAGGCCCAATTCCCAAATGCAGCATCAGCCTGTCTCCCTTAAGTTCCAAGTCGAGGGATTCCCCCCATTATAGCCTCCTGTAGAAACCATGCTGAACTCAACAAGGAGGCCCCTGGCAGATTCCTTGTTGTTTTTGCTGAAACAAACTAACATAGCTACCCCCATGAAACTTGACACTGAATTCAGTGGTTTCAACTCCTGACCAGGTAGCATTTTCAACGGAGTTTCACTTTGACTTCTTAGGATTGGTTGAACCTTATGATCAAAGTGATACTTAAGGGCCTGGTCTACACTACATGGGAAGGTTGAAATAAATTACGTAGCTGTAATCGACCTATCTTAAATCCTCATCCGCACACGTTTCCATTGGCATCCCTTACTCCTCACGAGGAGTAGGAGTGCCGGTGATGACAGGGGCACTCTTTGAGTTTGATACAGCAGGTCTATACTACACCTGCTAAATCGAACCCTGGAAGATTGACCTCAGCAGTGTTGATCTGTGTAGTGTAGATGTGCCCAAGTGGAGTAAAGGCCATGGGACTGAATCTCCAAAAGGTTATGACCAGATCTGCGCAAACAAAGATGAACCAAAACCAGGGACTTGAAGTTGCCTTGCTCCATAAAGACAAAAATGTGGTGGTTCAGATTAACTGGAAATCAAAACTGAACCCTGGTTGGCTTCATTATTTCAAGATTCCAGATAGCTAGATTACAGCTAGCTCGGGTATGTCAGGTCCAGCTACTGCAATCACACCTCATGATTGCAGAGCAGACTCTTGCTTAGAGATATTTTAACAATTCTATGGCAAAGACTTCTCGTGTTGTCCATGCACCTCTCTCACCTTCCCTTCTTGGATAACCCAGAGACATCTTAATTCCCTGCAAGCCTACTTTGGGCAAACAGTTTCTAGCTCGCCTCTCCACATTGCTGCCCAAACATAAGTTTATGGCCACAAGCTACAAACTGTGTTTTGTCCAAGAAAACCAACATGACACATTGTGCCCTCCTGTTCCTGGCAGGCACCACAGTTTACTAGCTTTGTTGGTCAAATCAGACAGGAAGTAACAAAGCCTGATTTGAAATAATTTTCTGTTGGAACATGTGCCAAGAAAGGGGCAACATATACTCAAGAGTTATGGTGCAGATTGTGAAGGATCAAGCTGGAAGGATAAAGTGATGCAAATGTGAATGGTTTTGTTAAATTTTTTTGCATTTTTACACCATTAGATTTTGTTAAAAAAATTGCAGCCCAATCTCCTAAAAAGTGTTTATATTTCCCCCTGAAACTAGACAATATAATTCCTTTTTTATATGCAGAGAATAGGGCAAGCCATTCATTTTTCCTATTTAATAGTATCCTCTATGGTCAGCCAAACTTTTACAAACATATCTGACCAGAGTTTTATTTATTTATCCCAGTAATTACCCTTAGATTTTTTTCATCCTCAAAACTCTTCACAAATATTAACTACTTAGAATTTGTTATGCAGAAGTGTGGTAATCCTCACTTTACAAATGGGGAAACTGACACACAGAGCAGGTAAGTGATTTGACTAAGGTCCCAGAAGGAGTCAGGCACACCACTTCAGAGAAGCTGTCCACTAATATTATTGTATTCTTATTCGTGCAAAGACCACTCATTCCCAATGAGAAGGATTTCATTTTTTCCTCTTGCACACTGCAGAGTCGAGTAGAAGGTCCCTTTTCTAATGTGTCTGCATCAGCACTGCTGACAGCAATTCCAAGCCCCAGGACAGAACAGTCAATGAGCTCCCACGCAGACACAAACTACGGCCATGAGGACACAATCCACCTGATATCTGGGCAGTACTGCACCCAGAGGTGCTGAAACTAGAGGTGTGGGGGATGCTGCAGCATTCCCTAGCTTGAAGTGGTTTCCATCATACACAGGGTTTACAGTTTGGTTTGATGCCTCTCAGCCCCCGCACCCACTATAAAAATGGTTCCAGCACCCTTGGCTGCACCTGTGCTAGCTGGTGCCCAGCAAACTTCCCAGCCGTGCAGCTCGTGCCCAGGGAGTTGACTGCATTGCTGGGCGCACTTTTCCAGCATGGCCAAGAGTTTCATATGCCTCTCCCGTAGGGTTGCCAACTGTCTAATCGCGCAAAATCAAAGACCCTTGCCCCGGCCACTGCCTCTTCCCTGAGGCATCCCTCATCCCTGTCCTGGCCCTGCTCTGAGGTCTTTCATCCCACTCACTCCATCTCCCCTCCCTCTGTCACTTACCCTCACTTTCACCAGGCTGGGGCAGAGGGTTGGGGTGAGGGGTGCAGGCTCTGGGAGAGAGTTTGAGTGTCTGAGGGGGTACAGGCTCTGGGATGGGGTTTCAATGTGGAGTGTGGACTCTGGGCTGGAGAAGTGGTTGGGGTGTGGAAGGGAATTAGGAGGGCAGCACTTACATCGAGTTGCTCCCAAAAACAACCGGCACATGGCTCTGACAGCGGCTCCTTGGTGGTGGTCCAGAGTGTGTCCATGTGCTGTTGCCTGTAGGCACCACTCCCAAAAGCTCCCACTGGCCATAGTTCCCAGCCAATGGGAGTTGCAGAGTCAGCACTCAGAACAAGGGCAGCCTGCAGAGATACCCTCCACTGGGGCTATAGGGATGTGTCAGCCACTTCTGGAAGCAGCACGGAGCAAGGGTGGGAAGGAAGCCTGCCTTAGTCTGCTGCACTGCCTATGGTAGAGGTGTTGGCCAGGGTCTGAGAGACCTTTTAAATCACCCAGGCCTCTGGGAAACTGTCCTCTTTGCCCTCCTTCCCCTCAGCAGGCCTGGTCTACATATGTGTAAGTTATAAAGTTGCTGATCTAAGATAGTTATCAAATGGTTAATGGTAAACAGGATGTGACCACTCTAAAATAGTTTATTTAGATTTGCACACATCCTTCCTCCCTAAAACACCTTTCTTCAGATTACATCATCTCTACCAAAGGGCAGCCATCAGGGACAGGAAGTGTTCCCCCCACTTGGATTCTAGGATGGGGTCATTCCTTCTGTTTCTCAGTCTGTAAAGTGCAGTACAGAGATGTATTTTAGCTTTGTTATTTTATATCTCAGCATGCATTGAAATATTACTGTAACTACATGAATCACACTCAAGTCACAAATACGGTGGTAAAAGTGATTTTAGGTAGAACAGGGGCCAAATTCTACTGTCAATATATAAGCGTGACTAGACGGTGTTAGCCCTGAACACAGAATTTGTTGCAATGTCTACAAAATTTTATCTTTTACATATTGTAACAAATCTGTAACCATTTGTATTTCATCACTATCTCTCAATTATACACCAGGGCCACTCTGAAATTCACAGGATCAGTAGAGACAGGACTCAGATCCTTTGGCTCCAAAACTCAGCACCCTGCCACTGGAACTAAAGGAGAATCAGGGCTGTCCTCATTAATTCTGGTGCCCTACGCAGCCCAAGCATCTGCATCCCCCATGCCCCACTCCGGGCAGGGGAGAGAAGGCAGCAACTGTGTGGAAAGGGGACTGTGCTCAGGGCTGTGGGGGCAAGGGTTGAACAAGACAGGATGAGTAGATGGCAAAACAGGGAGCGGCGCAACCTGCCAGAGCTGCAGGCTGGGAGGTCAAGAAGGAGCCAGCACTTGGCATATGCAGCATAGGGGACTACAAAATTTGGGTCACAATGATGCTCCAAATTTAGGGGTGCCCTATGCAGCTGCATATTCTGCATGTGCCTATGAATAGCCCTGAGGAGAATCTTCACTATCTGTTAATAATATAGGACCTATGATACATGGTCAGCTAGGCAGCTCTGTTTCCATCCAACTGAGGACAGAGGTAAACTCTTTCTTTCTCTCTTTTGCAGGGCTGTTACAATATCTATTTTCACTATCCTTCACAAACAGTACAGACTGAATCAAGTCCTAAATCTTACTATATATTTTTAAAATGTGCATTTGTTTGTCCATCCATCTGTGAATCCGTTTATTCAAGAGCTCCTCCTAAACGATAAGAGCTAGGACTACCAAATTTGATATGCAGCTTCCTCTTGTCATAACTTCAAGCAAGTTCAGTGTTTGGTTGTGCCAAAACAATGGGATGTGCCTGGAATTTGATTGTTTCTCATAAAATTGAAAGGGAGGGGATCTGGAAGGAGGGAGTTACACTGTAGAATGACCACCAGGGGCAGCAAGGGGCCAGAGACGGTGACTGAGACAGTTATAATCCCATAAGGTCAGCAGGGGGCAACAGAGGAGAAAGGGACAGCTATCTACAATATGTCAGAGAGTGTATCTGTTTGTCAGTCCCCCAGCTGGGGGCCATGCACCCCTTCCCCCACTGTGCCTGCTGTAGCAGCCATGGAAAGGCACCTACCACCAGAGCCGGCCCAAGCTACGGGCTGACCGGGCTACCGCCCAGGGTGCCCCATTATAGGGGGCGCTGCGCGGGGCTGCCGGATCAGGTGGGGCCATGCATGCGCCGGTGCCCCGGAGGCAGGGCTGCACATGCGCCGCGTGCCCAGAGGCAGGGCCGCACATGCGCCACACTCCCGGGGGCGGCGCCGTGCTCCCGGGACCCGGGGTGCACGAATGGCTCGGGCCGGCTCTTCCTATCACCTAGTCCCAAGCTGCTGTGGTGAGAAAGGGCTGAGATTGTCCTCTTGCCCTGGGGGGCAGTCTGCATACTGAACCTCTCATCCCCAGCCCCACCCCAGAACAATGGGTTTAAATGACAAAAAACAAAACATGTTTGAGTTTAGGACCCGAGCAACATTGGGTAAGACTTCTAGTAAAATCTAAGAGGAGGTTTAGTTAGATCAGCTCAAGTATGATCTCAAAAAGAAACCCATCTAAAATTACATTTCACAAGTAAAGTTCTCCTTTATCTCAGACTTAAAATGGGCCACGACTTGAGAAATGATTTACCAAAGTTTCCATCACAACTATTTCATCCCCAAGAGCTCTGAATGAGAGGCTAGATTGCAGGATGTCAACTTCGGAAGGAAATCTGCTGGAAACAGAGGGAGGAAGAGGAGTGGTGAGGCAACTCTCAGGAAACCCATGAAACGTACTGATTTTTTGTTTCCTGTGTTTGTGGCCTTAAAAATAGTTCTTGTGCAGCTTGAAAAACCTGCATGCTTCTGTTTTAGCAAGGCTTCTTCTTCCTTTGGCTCTGAAAGCATTACAGTGTAACAGTAAGTGGACACGGTGTTTAACTCGCTCATACATCTTATCAGAGTGGATTAAACTGTAGGCTTCTTACATGCCTGGAGTCCTGGGAAAATGACACAGCTAGCACCAGATAATCCGCTCCAACTTGTTGATTTGTGGGACTTAAAATCATCTTCAGAGGCTCAATATTTGGCAGTTGCCCCTACACAACCAACATTTTCAGAACATTAATCCTGTGATAAAAGGGCCCTAGCTTTATCTCTTGCCTTTCTTAACGTAAACCATTAGCTTTTATTAACGTCTAGGTACAACTCAAGGAAGAGCCATGATATGCAGACATAACATTCCAAATAATTTGGGAATTGTCTGAGGAGAACAGAGGGCTATGAATTCAAGCTAAAAAATACACTCCATGGAAATACTTTTCTTTCAGAAGGCATTGTAGATACTAAAGCAGAATGGGCAAAAGGAGGGATAGTTGCAGGCAGTATCAGCCACATTACAAAAACAAAAAAGCACAAGCCCTTCTCTGTTTACAGCAAACTCAGACCCAGCCAGAGTTCTTCCCAGGAGAAATCTAGTCTTTATGGAAGGCTCTCTGTAATGCTAGCAGATTATACACACAATCAGTAGTTTATCTGTTGAAGTGTTGCAATCAGAACTGTCAAAAAATCAGGCTTTTAGGATGCCTGGATGAAAATGGAATCTTCAGAAGAGCACTCTACTACTCAAGATACGTCTACACTACAAGCACTACAGTGGCACTCTCTAGGGTTGCAGTGCAGACATGTGCAACAGTGGCAGGTGTTTTTCCATTGTTATAGTAGCTAAGTTAATAAAAAAATTTTCTATCAATCTAGTGGTGACTACCCAGGAGGTTAGTTCATCTTAACTACGTTTCTTAGTGGGGTGAATTTTTCACCGATTTAATGATATAGCTAGTTCAACCTAAGTTTTACGTGTAGAACAGGCCTCAGACTGTGGAAACCTAACCAGCCACTCTGACTGTATTGCTGCAGCACAAAGAAGCATTATCAAAAAGCTGGTGTCACTTCCAAACTGTTTTGGTCTGAAAAATCTGGAGATCAGATACCATGCTGTCTCACCCATTCGATACATTTATGATGTTGATTCTAGCCTAGGCTGGCTGGAAACTGCTAAAAACTGAATTTCTCCAAAAATCAGCGAATAGAAAATAGCCAACCCCACCACCCTTCCACAAAAACAAATTTCCTCTAAGGGACTTGAAATAGAATGTGTGCCCTATTCACGCTATTTACTAAGAATACGTCTACACTTTGAGCAGAAGCTGTGAATCCCAGCTCCAGGAGACAGACTGCACTACCTCTCATCAAAACTAGCATGATTAAAAAAAAAAAACCCACAGTGGCACAAGCTGTGGGAGAAGCTAGCTGCCTTGAGAACTCGCCTAGCATCTCATACAGGTATGTATTTGGGGCAGCTAGCCCTTCCTGCTGCTTCACCTACACTCTATTTTTAGTGCACTATCTCAATGAGAGCTTGCACAAGTGTGGCTCTTTGAGCAGGAAATTATACCTCCAGCTCAAAGAGTAGACAAATGCTTGAACTGTATTCTCCTTGGGCCTGGGACTCTCTGGTGTTTCTGTTCATTTAGCGCCTAGCAGAGTTTGATCCTGGTCTATGACTGGGGTCCCTACGTTCTCCCATAACGCAAATAATCAATCAATAATAAATAAGTGTCCACTGTGAATTCAAACTGGATCATTTCCTCTTCACTGGACACTTCTCAATCATCACAGGATTTTCTGTGGAGTTGGGGAGTCTATACACCCAGCACTGGGCCAAATCCTTGGCTGTATGAATCAGCATAGTTCTGTTTACATGGAGTTATGACAATTTACACCAAGATCCAGTCTAACATTGCAACTCGGTGTCCAAATAGTAAGTGGGGCTACCTATGAGAAGCCGGGATCGTTAAGAATGTTAGGATTGTTTTTACAAATGTTCATTTCATGCCTTTTGAAATAAGTCTATGCAATTACAGTTCAGAAAAACATAAAACAGTGCTTGAAGGATGCAAGTTTTCATACTGAAAAAGATGTAAGGGATAGGTCAGCAGGTCTATAAAAGCAGGAGGGGAGGTAAATGAAACTGAATGAAATCTCAGTTGTTGATTTATTCCCTTATTAAAAATGATTCTGCACAGTACTATAGATCCTCCGGGTATAAATCCCTAAGGAAAAGACCCTTGCCAATTCCCATTCTTCCCAATAAAGTGTCCTGTCCTTGATTTTTATCGTCATATAGTTGTTCCAGGTGGAGAATAAGGGGTTAATTCTAGTTAAACATTGATCCAAAAAAATGCCATAACATCCAATTAATGAATGGTCTAATGCTACATTTGCTAAATTACTGCAAAGCTGACTGCTGGAAAATTGGCAGATTGAAAGACAGGTGGTTTAAAACCTTAAAAAAAAATCCACAATAAAAAAACATCCACTGTTGGATCCAGAAAGGGATTTTGGTGGTGGTTGCTCCACACTTCATATCCTTAATTGGTTTGTTTTAAACAGCTTTGTCTCCAGCACTTACATCTTAATAGATTTAGGCCTGATTCTGATCTCAGGAATCTTAATGGACTTTTTAAGCCTGATTCTAATCTCATGTACTCAGGTTTTAAATCAGCATGTAACTCTACTGTCTCCAACAGAGTGACTCCTGTTTAATATAGATGAAGGTGAAGTCAGAACTGGGCCCATAGCCTCCAACAGTTCTTTTCACAATGGATTATGATGTGGAGTTTTGAACACATAACTCTAAAACAGCAAATACCATCACATCTCTTTTAGACTGAAGGGATTTATCTTTTTGTGCCAGCTGTGTCTGTGTTAAATGAATGGCCCGGATACTTGGAAGTGTCCAGAGTAGGGATGCCAGATGGTTTCAACAAAAATACCTGACACACTTGACATTACATCACAATCTACATTACATCTTATTTAGAAAATACCGGACATTTCTATTTTCTCATTTCTATTTTCTCAATTTGTTTCCCGAACAGAAAGCTCAAATACTGGACTGTCTGGTTCAAAACCGGACACCTGGCAACCCTCGTCCAGAGCACAACTTGGCTAAGACTGGAGAAGGGAAGCAGAGGGGGAATGTCTTCTATCCCAGAAGTTCTGGAGACGGCTGGGGGCTAAATCAATAAACTCATTCTGGCTGGTAGTGATTCTGTGCCAGCTACTCCCTGGGGGATTCCACCATGGAAAGGAAATCTGGCTTGGCTGGGTAAGCCAGAATTGTGTCCTTGCTGCACAAAGGGAGCAGTGCAAAGGGGACACAACAGGATCAAGGATCTGTAACAATGACCAGCCTTGCCAGGAACATCACAGGGCCTGCGATTTTTTTTCCCAATGAAATTCTAGGCATTGTCCTCGGCTGGCCACCTCTGCGTATGTTTAAAAAAAAAAAAAAAGCCCTCCCTCCCCATCACCAGTAAGAATAAAACCTGGACTCAGCAGGACTCCCCATTGAAAAGAAAGAGTGACAGAGTCACTCATTTAAACTGGGAGTTTCCAGACCCACATCAGGAGAGCTAATGGCTTACTGAATGGACATAACTGCTCGTGAAAAATCATTAACAGATTTCCTCTGTCAGACCCTGATGACTCATCATTTTGTTTGCAAATGAGCATTCACTGTACCAAAGCCAATGACATCAAGCAGAATAGAAGCATCAGTTGAAAGGAAAGAATAACCACTACATCAGTTCACCAACTCTTTCCATCTGCCCTACCAGACACATATAATCCTGATATTGAAAACAGCCCTTTCAGCTTCCATAAAGCATTTCAACCTTAGGATTTATTTCATTCCCCTTTCTTCTGTTTGGTTGAAAACTGCTTTTCCACAGACAAAACCCCTTTCTCCCTCTTTTGACTCACACTCATTTCAGGCCAAATCCTGAAGTCCTTTCTTAATGATTTTGATGGGAGCTTGCCTGATTAAAATTGAGTGAGGATTTCAGGATATGGACCTTAAAAACCAAGCAATCAGACAGCAAAGCTGAGAGTGAGCAACAGCAATTTCAGTTAGGTACAGACTGAACCTCTATTAATGTGATCCAGCATGGATGTTGCAGAGCAGAGTCCCAGTGGAGGTCTGATGGCCAGGAGTCCTGTGGGGCCAGGAGGCCTGGCATGCGGCAGCAGGAGAGGAACCAGCCTCCAGCTGGTAGCCAAACCAGAAGTGGGTGGTGGCGGGGGGACAGGAAGATCTCCACTGGTCTGGCAAAACCCCTAATCTAGAACCGGTCAGGTTCTGAGAATTCCAGACCAGGGAAATCCAACCTGTATTTTGAAGAGAGATGTAAAACATTCTAGAGTTGAATAAGTCACTGGAGATCTTTTTTTCCAACCAAAGTATTTTAGTACTGACAATAAAAGAGGCAAGATCTCATACAGTATTTTGAGATCAGCTCTAAGACATCCACATTTGCCATTTATAGACCGCGATGACAAGACACAATGCTTAAGAATTGTTTACATGAAGAATCATTGATAAAGTGGCAGAAGCGAACAGGCTGTCTATTTTGCTAAGCATTCATAGCAGACTATGAGGGTGCCCCCAAAGTAAGCAGGGGATGCACTGGGTGAAAATGAAATCTTCAACATTGCCTCACCTGGTGCAAAAAGATGGTCCATCGTTATGTTGCGGTTCAGGAAATTCGGGTTCACTTCCCTACTCTGCCATGGACTTCCTTTGTGACTTTGAGCAAGTCACTTAGCCACTCTGTGGCTCAGTTTGCTCTCTGAGCAGAGCCCCACTACCTCCCCAAATAAACAAGATGTCATGGAGGCAAAATTTCTAAGAAGAGAAAGATCAAGGGAAATCTCTAAATATCTTCTTAGAGCCAAATTCAGGCCAGATTATGCAGATGCAACTTCGTTGATTTCAATAACAGCTGCATCCACCCTTAGGGTATGTCTACACAGCAAAGAAAAAACACGTGGCTGGCTGATGCAAGCAGGCTTGGGCAGCTGAGCTGTTTCACTGCTGTGTAGACTTCTGGGCTTGGGCTGTAGCCTGGACTCTCAGATTCTGTGGGGTGTGAGGGTCCCAAAGTCAGGCTCCAACCAGAGCCCAGAAGTCTATTCAGCAATGAAACAGCCCTGCCACTTCAGTTCCACAGATCCAAGTTGCTGGAATGGGTCAGCCTCAGGTTTGTCTTTGCTGTGTAGACATACTGTAAGGGCACGTCTACACAGCAGGGAAAAAGTCAAATTAAGCTATGCAACTTGAGCAACATCAATTGCGTAGCTTAAGTCAAAATAACTTAATTCAAAATAACAATTTTTGGCGCTGTCTACACAGCAGGAAGTCAAAGGAAGAACACTCTTCCTTTGACTTCCCTTACTCCTCATGAAATGAGGATTACAGGAGTCGGAGTAAGAAGTCCTCCTGCTTGCCATTATTTCAAAACAATGGCTTGCTGTGTAGACACACGCTTTGTTATTTCAGAATAACGTCAGTTATTCCGAAATAATGCTGCTGTGTGGACAGCCTGAGTACTAAATTCAGACACACAGGCTAACATTGGAGAAGCAAGAAAATGCTTGATCACAAAACCTTTCAGTGAGAAGGGACCTCTAAAATATTATCTAATGATTGTTCTTAAACAGGCAATGATCTTATCTCCTACTGTCCTAAATACTGATTTAAATCTAGGAGGGAATCCAGTGCTAAAATAGGAAATGTCCATAAACCCTTGGGTGGCAAGTAGAAAATGGCAAATTCCAATAAGGCGTATTCAAAATGTTATAGTACCTGAGCTGAACTGGAGAGTGCAGTGAGAGAATGGAAACAAGTGCAATGATTGTATGAAAACCACCTAAAATGTCCAATAGCTGGTGCAGTAAGGTCAGGGCACAAGAATTACCTGAAATCCAATAGCATATACGAACAGAGCTCCAAGGCTGCAGAAATCCACCAACCAGGAGGCCTTTCTATTAGACGGGATTTTATTTAAAACATAAAGGCATGTGGAGGCCTACTGAAGCCTGAGAAGGGAGAAAGAACAAAGCCCTTCCCAGGAGCAATCATCTCTTATTTCTCCAAAGACACAGTCTCCTCCACCAGGAATTAGTTAGAATCCCATGAACCACACGAATATCAAACACTTTACAGCCATCTGTAGAGTTATTTTAGCAAAGAAATACGCTAACCCAGACATTTCTACCAGCTCTGGAAGATTTTAGCAAAACAGCTCTTCTTAAAGTTGAGGGGAGTGATGTGGTTAAAACCCAGCGACAAGCTCTGACAGCATAGAGGTCTGAAGGTGCTTTAATTTCTAAAGACAGTGTTCAAAGCAAGCCTGAGTATGGTGCTAGCACAGAAGCTTTGTGGTAACACATGAACACCACTGTGACCATTTATTTGAATGTGTGTTGCTTTAAAACTTTATCATTGTTTCCCTTGAAGGAGGAAAGCATGATTCAAAGACTAAATGTAAAGAGAGGTGAATGTTAATCTGTGAGTCTTATGGGACCTGTTCTGCACAGCTCTCTCTCTGCATTACCATGAAACCCATTCTGTCTCCCTACTCCCCAGCTCAAGCCTGAACTGCAACATTACATGAGTTCCCCCACTTCGACAACTGCTGAGGTCCAAAGGTGTTTCCATGGCAGGTGCAGGTGTTTTATGTTACAAAGGAGATGAGGGTAGGGTGGGGGTGAGGCGGGATAGACATCATCTATATATGTAACAAAACAGTAAAGTTATTAATGCTGGAATTTTTTTTTAAATGCCTGCCCTTTACAGAAACTCTGCATCCTTCATGCTGCTAGGAAGACTGGTCAATCTTATTATGTTAGTCTTCATTCTGTGTTAAATTTAATACTTCTAGATTATACAATCAAATCCCTTACGAATCGGCAAACTGAAGGATTAAAGAATAAACAGGCTCCAAAGGGGGCCATCCTAGCCAAAATAGTGTAGATTTAAGCAACGAGATCTTGTGTGCCCTTTAAAAATCACCCTCTTGGAAATGCTGTTCTTCTGCCTGCGTTCTCCTGGGAGCAGAGAATATATCAGTCCAAGAGTGCCTCATTCCAAGGGTATTCACACTAATTTTAAAAGCTATACTAAAACGTCCCTCTTGAAATTGTTTGGAATAAGACGTCTAATATATTCAGACTATATTTTGTTAGCTGCTCTTTCCTCAAGAGAGGTCCTCTTGCACCACTCAAGCTGTGTTTCTCATTTATGTTTAGCTTTGGCTTTGGTAACAGATTTCAAAATATTCTAACCCCTTCCCAGAAGCAGGAATTGTGGATTGACAATACATTTGGATCCTCAATCTTCAGAGGTTATTTTCTTAATACCACTACTACCATACTTAACACTTTACATCTTCAAAGTTTTTTTGAACCATTTAGTGAGGGTCTGCTCTGAAAAGTGACCATTAACAAACTGCACCTCGTTACTTAATAGGGCTATTCTTTGCATAGCCTGGTAACAGCCCTTTACCCATCAGCCCTGTAGAACCAACAACGTTATGGAGAATGAACAGCATTCTACAGGTTGGACCTCCCTGGTCCGGAACCCTCGGGACCTGACCTCACTGGTCCCAGATGAGGGATTTTGCCAGACCAGGGGAGATCATTTCTGGCCACCCTGCTGCCGGCCCAATCCCCTATCCTGCCCTACCACCCCAACAGGCCTCCCAGCTCCTCAGGCAGCACAGCTGGATCAAATGCCAGGCTTCCTGCCCCCACTGTGACCCCTTCCCCAGCCCAGATGGTGCCCGTGCCACCCTCCCCATAGCTCTGCTGAGCAAGGCAGCCCAGCTGGGTTGCACACACCAGGCTTCCAAACCCTACCCCCCGCATCCCCCGCAGCTAAGCTGGGCTGCATGCTGGACTCCTGCCTCACCTGCATCGGGCTGGGCTCCCAGCCCCTGCTCCCCCAGCAGCACACCAGGCTCCCCCACCTCCACAACGCACCAGGTCTCTGATCCTGAAACATCTGTGGTCCTGCCAGACCATAGATGTTGCTGGACCAGAGAGTCCTGGTTTATAAAAGTGCAACCTATAGTCCTTTTTGTGCATCTTCCATCAAAATTGTTTACTAAATTCCAATAATTCCCCCTGTGCAAGCCAACTGAAGACAAACTGTGCTGCACAAGGGTCACTAAGGACATAGTTTACTGTGTAGAACTTTTCCTACCATGATGATGTTGATGTCCATACCATTGATGTCCAAGAAGGAAACAATCCAGCTTTAGTCTCTGATCCGCAGCGGAGTTTTCAGATTTCATAGATGGGGGGAAAATCCTTTTACTTGTTAACTGAGTCATAGAGTTTAATGCCAGAAGTGACCAATAGCATCATCTAGCCTGACTTGCTGTATATCATAGATCACAAACAGCACCTTACTCTACACACGAAATTCAACAACCAAAATTCAATCAAAGTATGACAGCTGCCAGGAGACTAGACTGCTACAGGCAGAGAATAGGCAGGACCAAGGTGCACCAGTACCTAAGACCCCCCCATGATGACAGGGAAATGATTAGTGAGACATACTCAGATAATCCTGGCAAGTGAATTGTCACCACACACTGCAAAAGAAGGCAATTATGGACACTGCTAATCCAACGTGGGGGGGGAACTTCATCCCAACTCAACATAAGACAAATCAGTTACACCTTGACCATGTGAGCAAAAACCAG
This sequence comes from Pelochelys cantorii, assembly GCA_032595735.1. Lineage (NCBI taxonomy): Eukaryota > Metazoa > Chordata > Testudines > Trionychidae > Pelochelys > Pelochelys cantorii. The sequence goes on from CM064336.1 coordinate 21,931,454, forward strand.
CCAAGTATTTGAGACAGAGGTTTTGTCTACACTTGTAAATTTGAACTGCAGTGACACCAGCACTGGGAGAGAGTTCTCCCTGCTCTGTAGATAAACCAGCTCCACAAGGGAGTAGCTAACAGTGCTGGAAGCATGGCTGTTTACACTGGCCCTTTACAGCACTGTAACTTGCTGTGCTTGGGAGGGGGCTGTTTTTTCACATCCCTGAGTGAGAAAGTTACAGTGCAATAAAGTGGCAGGGTAGACAAGTCCAGAGACTACTCAGTTCCATCACTGGCCCTCTCTCTCCAGTATCTCATCTCTAGCCATGGCCATCTCTACACTTGGGGAAGGGCAATCTCTTCTTGATCCCGACAGGTGGTTGGCTGAAACTCTGAAGCATGCACTTTTGAGAATATAAGACACAAACTGGAAGTGAGACCTAGGACTGTTGAGCCCTGTCCCATATCATCACAAGTGACCCTCATTATTCAGTTATGCACACGTTTGATATGTAAATGAGACAAAAAACATGAAATCTGATTATGCTTCTTATATAGTCACTTGGTAGAGTACAACTGAAAGTATTCAAAAGGCCAAGTCCTGCACAACTTACTCTGGAGGAACTCCCACTGGCTTGGCCCTAACACCTCAAGCTTAACACACTTCCAGGTCACAGGGAGAAAAAGGTAGGTGGTATTAGCCCCAGTTAAATACTGAGAAATCTCTCAGAGAGAGAGAAATTACACAGCATGATTAGGACCACAATGAATTAGAAAAGCCAGGATTAGGACTCAAGAGTAAGTGGCTTCCAGGCCAAACGTCTGATCACCACATTACTCTTCTTTCTCCTCTTACGGAAGTTAGAAGGCATCTGTACAAGACAAGTGATATTGTCCAGACTGTCAGAAACAACAAAGCTTATTAGTTCTGTAGTTATAGAAATCCAAATCAAGGGGAAAAATCTTAAAACTAGTTGAACTCACAGACCTTACTGGATTAAGCGGTTGGAGATCTATTTTACCAGGTATAGTACATTTGTATCTACTTTCCCAGTGCATACTTTGTTCAGCCGTTTTAAGTTTTCTGGGAACAGATGTTTACAACAGCATCTGAAAAGATCTTGTAAATATATTAAAATCCACTGTAGTAGTACTAAACCATAATTTTAAAAAAAAAGTCAAGTGAGTGTTATAAGGTGCATAGGAAATAATGTTAAATTTCAGATACTCCCCAAAACTTTAAAACTTAACAGCAGTGAGAGTCTTAATAGAGAGCAGTTATTTCAGTGACAATCTTGTTAACCTACTGCATAAGAGTGACCTGCTACAGTTCAGAAACCTAACTAGGGAATATATCCAGTAGCAAATATGGCTCAACTTTCCTCCCTTGCATTTGTTGCAACCCAGCGGGAAGAACTTGGTTCAAACCATAGAAAAAAAAATAAAAGAAATTGCCTGTATCAGCTGTTCTATAAATGAGGCTGATTCTCCCAGCTACATGGGACCTAACTGAAGGCTACCTCACATTTAACCTGACACCTGTTTGCAATACCATTATCTATATCGGGGTTGGCAACGTCCAGCACGCATGCCATAAGTGACACGCAAGAGGATTTTCAGTGGCACGCGCAATGAACGGGCTCCCCCTCGTTACCCCCCACCAGCAACGGGGAGCCTGTGCTGGCGATCCAGCACAGTGCCCCCTACAAGATTGGAGCTAGCACCGGCTTCTTGCTGGGGCAGGGAGTGAGGGGGAGCCCATTCATTGCGCATGTCCTGCAGATGTGAGACTGAGCTTGGGAGGGGGGGAGCCTAGGCACGTTCATGTGTTGCTGCCACTGCAGGGTGCATAATGCAGCATTACGTGTGCGTCATCTCCGCCTGCAGAAGTGGAAATGATGTACGTGAGCTGAGCTGCCCCTTGTGGCAGTTTCGCCCCATCCCTTTCTCCACCTGGGGTGGTGACTTCATGGCGCGTTCCTGGCTCTGTCACAGCCCCTGGGAGGCATGCGGGTGTGTGCATGCACTGAAGGCCAAAGTCTGGCAGCTCAAGCTGGCCTGGGAAGCCCTGAGGCTCTGCGCTGGATCCGGCTTATGGGGAAGTGCATACACACTGCTCCTCCCCTCCTCATAGGAAAAGCTGGAGCAGAGCCCAGGGCAAGAGATCAAGTGGGGCGCGCAGTGGAGAGAGCCCCTCCCACTCTCCCAGGAGAGTGGCACGGCCCAGAGCAGGAGCATTAAATCTTGGCACGCCACTTTGGAAAGGTTGCCGACCCCTAATCTGTATCAAAATGTTAGTCTTCATAGCTCCTCTTCTTAATAAAGTGCCATCAACTGCCATCAATTTTTACCTAGAACTGCCCCTATACAGATTTCTATAAAAAATATTTCCCGGGATATATCCTAAAATCAAGAAACCCTTGTTTTAATTGGCTCATTTCACTTCAGCTACCAAGAGACAACTATCAGAAAGCAATGACTTTTCATAGAATCATAGAATACTAGGACTGGAAGGGACCTCGAGAGGTCATCGAATCCAGTCCCCTGCCCTCATGGCAGGACCAAATATTGTCTAGTCTAGACCATCCCTGATAGACATTTATCTAACCTACACTTAAATATCTCCAGATATCAGCCCAAAATGCTTTAGAGGCTGGGAATATTCATCTGAGTGCAGGATAAAATCCAATAACTAGCAAGTTTATATTTCAGAAACAGAAATGTATGAGCAATCTAAATATTTTAAACAGATAGGGGACAAACAGTCCCTTGAATACCAAGAAGGTGTGTGTCTGGGTTTATCCAAAACCAGCATTAGGCAGTTTTGTAATCTCCTATTCCAGTTCCAATTCACATACAGCTGAAATTTTGTAAAAATAGCTATTCTTGGGCAATTCTGCCCCAAGATACTGGCAGTTTCGACCGAACAACAGGATTCATCTTGTGTGATTTCCACCATTCAAGAAGCATTTTGACACATGCTGCCATAATTACAGCTGGTGAAATTTTGGTGGCATCTAATTCAAGTCTTGCTAGTGCTTAAATCCGAATCTGGATTTGTAGCCTAAATCTGATCAAATCATGCTTCCATTGCCCATTTCTAAAATAGAGTACCCTTTCAGCTCATGCAGTGTCTTCCTGTGTTTAAAAGTGCATGGTCTGGAAGTATATTAACTATCAGGATAATATGTGTGACTAATAATAAATAACACAGACCCACTCTCTAATCCCCTTCACTATGTAGTGCACAGAGGAACAATACTGAAAACAGAGGCCTAGATATAGAAAAGATGTTGGAATGTGCAGACTATTCCCATTATCTCCATAACCGTGTCCTTCTTTCCCAAAGAAGCTCCGTATGCCAAGGGCATCCTACTGAAAAATAAGGAGGCTAGAGACCCCAGAGAACGGCTATTCCATAAAGCATGTTTCTCTCTCCACATGACCCAATTTCCATGTAAGACAGAGGAAAGTTAAAAGCCCCTCTTCACTCTGCAACCATGATCAAGACACTGCCACAAATACCATTCTTCAGGGTGGGGCTAAGAAGAGTGTGGTAGAAGAAGCACTTTTTGCAGCTCACCAGAGATCAGTGGGGTTTGGCCCAGGTTTTGATGGGTATCCCTATTTTCCATCTTTATCCTTTGCCACAGCCCCAGTCCCTGATGCACTGCTGAAAAACTCCATGGTGCAGAGTGGGTTATGCCAAAACATCAGGTCCGCAGCAGTCAAGGGGAATTATTTTATTTATATGTTTTACATATGAGGACCACATAGGTGCTGTGATAGACATCCTGGGCAAGCTTCATGCCTAGTGCCCTTCCATTATTTGTAGTGGAGATTCAGCAGATGTAAAATTTGCCTCTCTCCATCTGTAAAGCTTCAGGGATTGTATCTGTGTGTAATCATTCTTTTTCCCATTTTTCTGAAAAACAGCAAGTTATATAATTTGAAGAAAAGTTAGAAATGGCAGCTTCACTCCTGTTCAAACCCCTCATGACTGTCATTCAACGTCTGACCATTGTTGGCCCACTGTGTTTCAAGAAAAGGTGGCCTGATTATTCACAGCTCCTACAGTGCCTCTGGGCTCCGTTGTAGACAGAGATTTGCTTGAGAAATGATTGCACATTCCTCCAACTGAGCAACATTATGGACAGAACAAGAGTAATGAGGCACGATTATCAAGAACAGCGCTATGAGCCCTATGTCACATCTAAAACAGCCTCATCTAGTTTCAGCTTGAGATCGGCCTCTTCTAAAGCAGGTGCTCCAGAGATTCTACTCAACCTGTCAGAACAGTGGCTGCCAGCAGAACTGTTAGGATGCATCTACACAGCGGCACCACTAGCTCGAAATAAGCCAGGAAATTTGAGTTATGCAAATTGCGTAGCTTATTTCGAGCTAGTCTATTTCAAAATTTGAAGCTATTTTGAAATAGACCACTATTCCAACAAGTCCCTTAATCCTTGTGGAATGATGTTTACCAGGATGTCGGAATAGCAAGCCCGTTATTTCGACTGCATTTCGAAATAATGGCAAGCTGTTAATACATGGAAAACGCTATTTCAGGATACCGGATGTATCCCAAAATAACGCCACTGTTTAGATGTACCCTTGTACAGCTGTGTGCTGGATATTAACACTGTTCTTTCTGCAGGAAAATGTCAATAAGATCTAGGACCTCCCTTAGCGAGGGATCACTTGAGACACTGCTGCCTCCTCCACTTGCTCTAAGATGTTACTTCTCAACCTGCAACAAAACAGAGAGCTGCAAGTGTTACTCTATCAACCTGAAAACAGGAAGGAAAAAACCTCACTAGATGACACTTGCAAATTACCAATTATTCTTCTAACTTAATGGCTAACTTCCCCTCCTTCCACTTTGCTCATGCATTCTGCACCGTTCTTAGTGTGACTGGGCAATGATGATCCCCACGCACTATTCCTGACTGGGACACTCATTCACTTTCTGGCATTGGGCAGGTCACTTTGCCTTTCAGAGCCTCATGTTGCCCCACCAGTAAAATGAGGGGTTTTATTCTTACCCACTTCTGGTGGGTGCAGTGAGACTTAATTTGTGAATGTCTGTTAATTGCACTAAGATTTATGGATGAAGAGCTACAGAAATGCAATGTGTTAATACTGTTCTTCTTCTCCCTACTACAAAAAACATTCCAAAGACCTATAGGTAATAAAGTATACAGGCATTAGCTACGTTCTCTTTTCTGCTGAGCATTTTCTTTTCTCATCGTCAAGAACTTTTACTGTTGTTTAACGCTATCCTTAATGCAGTAACTGTATGCACAAATGACATGTTGGACTGCTCATTTGTGCACACAATTAGTGCAGCTGTGCATGCAACTGCAACAACTATGAGCAAATTATCCATGTGTGCCATTCTAAAGGTCTGAGTCATTACTTAGAGACACATGCTATCAATAATATTGACTATGCTATCAGCTGGGATCATGTAGCTGTAGGTAAAGTGTGATAGGTCTCAGGTATTTTTAATTAACTGTTTTCATGTCTCTCTTGTGCTTGCTTGTACAATGTTTGCATTAAATTACTTTAGCCAAGGATGGACTTAAGCTTTAATGTCTCTGATAATCCTTTCCAGCAAGCTATTGGGCCAGAATAGCATGGATATTTAGGCACCTGGACTGATGACTAGTAGGATCTTAAAAAGTTCCTAAGGGAGATAACCTAATCCACAAAAAGGGTCATTTAATGAAAAATGAAAGTGTCCATATTGGGAGTTAGCACAAAAAAATCTAGGGTTTAAATTTAAAGTGCAATAGCTATTCTGTACTAACTGCCCATGAATCCACCATGTTGACAGGCTCTCAATCAAGCATAATGTCTGGTTTCAGTGTGAAGTCAGGTGAACCTCGCTGACTGGACTGAATATCTCATTTCAATCTCCAGTTCATTTGGTATTGAAACTCAAAGCAGGTGTGGGCCCAAGAGGGGTACTTGGGAGGTTTGAAACCATCTGGTAAGAACCTGAGTAATTTGAACCCCTTTTAGATAAAATCTGTGATTTTCAGATGGCATTTTACAGGTTTTTCATCTTTGCATACATCCATAAATTTCATAGCTGTGTTTTGAAATAAATCCTTGTGAAAATATACACTTCAAACTTGCATTGTTACCCACTGCTCAGTAGAGATGGGCCCAGAACGCTCTATTCAGATCCGGATTCAAGTCTGAACTTTTCCAAAGAACAATGCAATTTGGAGCTAGGGCATTGATCTGGACAGTTATGTCCTGATCCTAAATCAGATCTACGTAAGCACAGAACACAACACACACTATTATTGGGAGCACAGAGAGTGAACTCTTCAGGCCAGGGACACTTATTTTTTTCCTGTAAAACAACATTCATAATTACAGTAAGAAAAAATATTAATTTGGAACAGTGCGGTATTTTTCAGCTTCAGATAGTGCTAGCAACCCACAAAACATCAGATTATATAAAACAAAAAATTGATTTACAAGAACTTTTTCTTTATTTTTAATGTATAAACTAACTGTAAATGTGCTGTTTCCTTTTTGTGGGTAGTCCTCTAGATTTATTTGAATAGATGTAAGGTTAGAAGAGATTTATTTTCATGTTTGGAGTTTTTGAATTAGTATAAACCAGTACTTCAAAGTAACAAAACTCCTTTAAAATCCAGTCCCACTGCGAAACTACAGTATGTTTGGACAGTAAATGGATGCTTTGTCATACTCCCATGTGGATACAAGTTTTAGTTTGGGAATATTGTCTTACTGGTTTTAGACAACATTTCCAAACCGAAATACATACATACTGAAATAGTTTCTATAATTCACCCAAGCAGTACATTTTATTTAACAACTCATTATCATAAAACTCTCTGATAGCTATCTGATCATTAAACCACAAAATGCATTGTTCAGCTAACATGCAAAGTCTGAACAAAGCCACAAGAGCCAGAAAATTCAGAGTTAATGCTGAAACTCCATAATTATCACATGCCACTATGCCCAAGTATCTCAGCAAATAAAATACAGTACATCAGAAATGGTTAGACTGGCATTTCAACTCACTTCTCAGTTCCATATGTGCATTAGACATTACCTTTTATTTTAACTGTTATTACCCCTCATGGTTTTATGGATAGATCCTCAGTGATGACTGCAGCATGCAGAATACAAATGGATGCACAAAGGTGGCTTAACGTTCCCATTTGCAATCCCCTGATCCTACTGCTGCTTAGGGATATTAAATTGCATTTAATCAGCTAACTGGGTCAGTTGAATTTCCATCGACTACTTGATTAGTCGATAAGGGGGGAAACTGCTGAACCACAGAGGAGTTAGCTCCTGGCCCTGGGAGCTAACCCCGCTGCAGCTCTGCCTTTTAAATGTATTAAGAGCCATCAGGTTCTTAATACATTTAAAAGGCAGAGGCGTAGTGGGGGGGACCAGGTACGAGCCAGGAATCATCTGATTCGTGGCTCCCACTCGGTCCCACCCCCCATTGTGCCAATCGTTTTAAAATGTATTAAGAGCCTGGCAAATAATGAATATGCAAATAAAATGTTACCAGTTTGCCAAAATATGTACCCCAGCCCCAGGCCCCTCATATACTCCAACCATGACTTCTGCACCGCCCCCCACTCCCATATTATGTTATTCAGCCCCAGCTGTGAGAGCAGCCGCCCACTGGGCGGCCTTAGCGTTGGTGCAGGCCCTGCCCCTCTGCCCCACAGCCATGGCAGGTCCCAGCCCCTCCTGCCACAGCAGGCCCTGCACCCACCCCCCACCATTTGAAATTATGGTGTTCAGCATAGTGGAAGATTGGGCCCTTACTTAACTAATTATCTTTCAGAAAGGAAATTAAAAGGCATTGCAGGCTCATGGCGTGAGGTTTAAGGGTCCTTCAAACTTAATGAACCAGAATCTGACCTAAGTTACAATGGTGTAAACAAGGAGTAAAGCCACTCAGGTTTAACACCTCCGTCCCTGAGATCAGAATCTGGTCCCGTATAGCAATGGACCCATTTACACTTAACTATGTTTGCTAAGCTGTGATGGCACACCGCCATGGAAAGTACCCACTAACGAGATGATACGTATTCATCATCATCCTCTTTGGAGACATGGATTCATATTCTATTGAAGTAATGTGATGAAAATACATTGGTGGTCCCATTCTAGCACAAGAACAGCACACACTCTGAGACAAGTTGTTAGAGACAGGCTCTCTCAGCTCAGGAACTTCTCCACTAGTGATTGGTACAAAAACAACCACTGTCTCTTTGTTCCAAAATCCTTCCTTAAAATGTATGTCTTCCACTAAACCTACCAGTCTTGGCCCACTTCTTTCAAAAGTGCTTTAACAAAAACCTTTTATTAATAAAACGCATAATAGCAACACTCTGATAATCTTCCTCTACTTTTCTAGAGAACTGCATAGGCAATTTGTCTACCATTTAGACCCCAATTTAGCAGAGCACTTAAACTTGTGCTTAATAAGTCAAAGAAACTACTTATAGGCTTAAAGTTAAGCATGTGCTTAAGTAATGTACTGAATAAAGACCCCCAACCCCTTGTACTGCACCGAGCACACTGTCAGAATGCAAATAATTTATCAATAACATAATAAATAGCAAAAAAAATCTACTAGTAAGATCTGAAGTACTCTGCGGAAAAAGCATAAGCAAAATCTACCCATACTAGACTTGTCTATTTTTCCCTCTGGGCAATGTATCTGTCCCCCAAGCATATTATTTATTCATTATTATTTATACAGCACTATAGGTGTGCATGATGCTTTACAGACAAGCACAGTTCCTGCCCCAAAATAACTTACAGTCTAAGGACCTGACCACACAATCCACTACTACTCACACAAACAGTCTTTTTCCTGTGGGTCCCACTGACTTCAACAGGATTAGTCATATGAGCAAGGTTTTCAGGACTGAACCCTTGACTTCTTTCCAATCAACACCCCCCCATAACACTACTCATTCCATGTGCTGTAATACAGAATCTCTGTAACCTATGTTTACAATGAATCAGCCAGTCATTTCAGATTTTTTTAAACTCATTTAAACCTCCCCTATAATCTATAGAACCACTTAGAAAAACTTAAACACATTTGTGTTATATGTGGACAACCCCACCCCCCAAAACCTGGGAACCCACTAACTGCTGAAAAAGTGGAGCTTATAATAGAAACATGCATAGACCCTTAGCTAAAACACCATGCCAGCTGCAGCTGTAATATATTTTCCCGCTGTGTTCCCAGGGCTGGGATGTAAAATGTATTAGACCATTTCATTGTCTCGAAGGTAGAAATTGGTGTTAGATTTTTTTTCAGTGCAAAGAAACATTATATTACAATCCTCATCTTGACACAGGTGCTTGGGGAGTTTGAAATAAAAGCAGCTTGTTAACTTGTTGGCAATCCTAATGATTAAGAAAAAAGTGGAAAAAACTGAAAAGCTCTTCTTCCAACTAAATGGCATGTAAGAGGGCTTCCAGCAGACTAGGTCAACGTTTCTAGAGGTTTGCACTTCAAGTGAACGGGAAATGAACAAATATTGAGCAGGAACAAATATTAATAGTATGTTGCATTTATGTACTGCTGAACCTTCCATGCAAGGAATACAAAGCACCTTCAAAACAGGAATCATTAACACCCAATGAAGTAAGCTCAGTTACTACAGTAAGATCATTTTATAGATCGGTTTACTGAGGCACAGGGAAGCAACTTGCTCAAGGATATACAGATAGTCAGTATCAGGATTAGAAGCCGGTTCCCCTGATTTCCAACCCTAAACTATAATCACTAACCTACCCTACTCTCCTTGTGAAAATATACAGTTTGATCCTGCAAGGTGCTGAGTAATTCAACTCTGACTTCAATGGAAGCTGAGGGAACTCAAAACCTTGTGGCTTCTGCCACTAAATGCCACATAAATCGTTTAACCACACTTCTAACAACATAACTATTCTTAATAAGTTTTCATTATGGAACTAATAATCTTCTTAGTCATTGCTACATATAGATAAGATCCTGAGTGCAGCATTCATTTCTGCAATCATTGAATCAATACAAAAATGAATTTAAAAAAAAAGATGGATCTTGTCAGTCCCTGAAGAGAAGTCACCTGCTTTACACTATAACCCTAGTTTTCATCCTTGCTCTGACACTGAATTCATCTGCAGACTAGGGCAAATCTCATCATCTCTGTTTCAGTTCCTACATGCTATGAACAGCAATAAATACACTAACATGAGTGCCACATAGAGGCTTGAGAGGAGTATTAATATGTATAAAGTGCTTTATAGAGGGAAAAAATCCAGGTATTTTAAGTGCTGATAAAGGATGGCTTATTCATTGTTATTAATTGTTGCCCCCAAGTGACTGTAAATTAGAAAAATCTGTACTATTCATATAGGCTGGGATTTTCAAAGGAAGCTGAGGAAGTTAGTTAGGTGCCAGGTTGAGTTTCAGTGGAAGTTAGGCACCTAACTCCTTAGGGTACATCTACACAGCGACATTATTTCAAAATAACTAGCGTTATTTCGAAATAACTTAGTCCGTGTCTACAGAGCAGGCAGTTATTTTGAAATAATGTCAAAATACTGTCAAGCTGGAGGAGTTTTTACTCCGATTCCTGTAACCCTCATTGTACGAGGAGTAAGGGAAGACGAGGAAGAGTGTTCTGTTACGAAATAAATGCTGTTTAGACGCTCACAATTTTGAAATAAGCTATTTCAAAATAAGCTACGCAATTGACGTAGCTTTTGAGAGAGGACTGCAAATGCAGCTGAGCGAAATTGCAAATGAAGCGCGGATTTGAATTTCCCGTGCTTCATTTGCATAATTGCTTCCGGGCGCTATTTCAAAATACCCTATTTTGAAAAAAGAAACGCTGTCTAGACGCGGTTACTTCGAAAGAAAACCCTTCTTTCGAAATTACCCTTACTCCTTATAAAATGAGGTTTAAGGGTTATTTCGAAAGAAGGGTTTTCTTTCAAAATAACCATGTCTAGACAGCGTTTCTTTTTTCAAAATAGGGTATTTTGAAATAGCGCCCGGACGTGATTATGCAAATGAAGTGTGGGAAATTCAAATCCGCGCTTCATTTGCAATTTCGCTCAGCTGCATTTGCATTCCTGTCTCGAAAGAGGAATTCAGTGTAGACATACCCTCAGTCTCCCTGGAAAATCTCAGCTACTGTTGCCTAATCCTGCAGTCATTGCTCAGAATGTGCCCCTGAAAACTATTGAGGGCCTGATTGTTTACCCAGCATTTCAGCAGAAATCATTGAAAGTGTAGGTGTTCAACAGCTCTGGAAAATCAGGCCCTCAACTCCCACTGGCTACCATGGGAGCAGAGGCTGCCTTAGGACTGGATCCACACCGTTTAATGCACTGTGTCTTTTTGTGGCATTAACTAAAAGCCACAATGGTTACCAGATTTTCTGGCTGTCTGGCAGCTTGTACTTTGCCACCAAAGGAAAACAATTCAACTTCCCTAAGCCAGTCTGTGAACTACGGCATTAAGGCTACCTATTTTAACAAAGCATGGGGCTGCCGTTGCCAAACAGACTGGTTACCATAGGAAACCTTTCTATCATTGCACTGTGAAGCACAGAAGCCAAACCCAAGTGCTCTGTCTTGCCTGTGAAATCAAACAGATGTTTTTATAATCTTTGATGGAGCCAAGTTTTGCCCTTTTCCCAGCAGAAGAAAAAAAAGACACAGTGCTAAAGCAGCTCCGTTGTTTAATAATTTGTGACTTTAGCTAAAGGGGAAAATAGGCATCTTTATCCGGCATAAAAATGTATATTTCAGTGTCATTGTAGCCATGTTGGTCCCAGGATACGTGGATACACGGCAGATGAGATAATATATTTTAATGGACCAAATTTTGTTGATGGGAGTGAAATGCTTTCAAACTTCAGAGAGCTCATCTTCAGATCTGGAAAATGTAACCAGCTAACTACAAGATGGGACAAATTGTTAAACATCCAGTAAACATATGTTGCAAGAAACCACTTAAAATAAAGTGGGCACAGGTGATAATTTCCAACTTGAGTTTTGTAAAGCTCAAAAGCTTGTCTCTTGCACTCTTGTTTGTCTCTTGGTTCAATAAAAGATATTACCCTCCCACCTTGCTTCTATTAACATTCATGTCCACTTAGTAACAATTTGTGACAATGGTAAACTTGCACACCAAATGCAATGAAACAATTCAGCCTGTGTTCCCTCTCTATATACTGTACACATCCTGCACTGTCCTGCTGCAGAAATATACAGAGGTACATGGGAAGAGAACAGCTACAACTGAACACACATTCTTAGAGCTGCCTTTCCTCCATGTCTGTACAGAGAGCAACAAATGAAAAGAAAGAGAAAAATAAAGCCTGTGAGTCACCACTGGTTCACTGGGGACAAGGAACGTGGGAATAAAGATGGCCCTTGATAAAAGAGGGGGTGGTTGTATGTATGCAAAAACCACTGCATGTTTGACTTCATAGTAAGCCAAGTAGGAATCCAACTGATTGTCACAATGAACTTAAATTTACACATGGATACTGAATTAATGTAAATCATTGCCAAAAAGGAGCTTATTGTACTCAGCATGTCTTCCTCATCTTTCTAAATTGTGTACATAAACCAGAATCACTCATCAGAGTGATGGATCAGAGGAGGCTATGAGATGGATCTGTGCAGAGACAGTCCTGGGAATGCAGAATCCACATACAAATTCTAACACCCACTTCAATCCAGGGCAGAATTTCGGCTTCATACTACTGCAAACCTCTGAGAGAGGTCTGGGTTTGGCTGCTGACACACTCTTCCCTAACCATCACCCAAATCCAAAGTCTGACGGGGGTTCAGGTGCTGGGGTCTAGGATAGACCATTAGAGCCTGATATGCATCACTGAAGTCCATGGAGATTTGCAACTGATTTTAATGGGGTACAGTGTGCAAGCTCACACCCACAGAGACTCAGGCCTGTACACAGGGGGAGGGCAAAGGATGCGAAAGCACCCCGCATGGTCCCCCAAGTAAGTATGCTCCAGCCAGGGGAAGGCAGGAGCAGTGAGCTGCCTAAGCCTCCCACACCCATGCTTTGACCAGCTGAGGGAAGGCTGGGGCTGATTTCCCCCTTATGTGGGGGATCATTGGGGTGCATTTACACCCTTGTGGTCCACATTTACAAAAAAAGCACACACACACACACACACACACACACACACACACAGAGAAATTCCTGCATATGGGCCTGAGACTAGTTATAACATTCAGGTCTGGCTCTTGGTTCTGATTCCAAGCACCACCAACCCAAAGTCCAGTGGTTCTCATATGCAGGCTTCTGACTGAATCCCATCTCTAATTTGTATTTATGCGACAATGCTTCTGTCAGTGAAAGCTGTATCACTTTCAATGTTTACACTGGATTAGACAAAGCACTGGAGAAATAGACTGAAGGGAACAATTCCGATGGACAAACTAATAAATCTTTTCCACCTCTCACTTCCATGATTCTCAAACCCCTCCACACTTCAGCCTGATGTATTGTTATCACTTACTCAGCTAGTCAAGAAGGTTCAAGGTTATTAATCCAAACTTGAAACCCAATTCTAAAGTGCTTACAATGATTTTAAAGGTGTTTTGCCTGAGTAATAACTTCAAGATTGGGACCATGGAGAATCCAGTCTCAGCCAAGCATTCCAGTCTATGCACTGCTGGATATCAGCAGGGGCTCACCACAGTGTCTGTCTGGGGTGTGCTGAGCCCTGTCCTGCGGAGCTCTAGGTTGCCTTACACTCTCACATCTACTAAACAGCTGGATTTCTGCCAGCAGGTGGTTTCCCTAGGATAAAATCTACTCACTGAAGTGCAGTATCACATGGATTACCTAACTTTTTTCCACCAACAGGTGGTTACAGTGCCTTGAACCAAACCCCTTCTGCGTCAAAAATCTGCTCTCCTGAGCTGCACTTTATCAGAATTAGGGGCTCTCCCCAGTAGGGATTCCCCCAGCTCTGCACTCTGATCTTCCACAGGGACATATCTGCTCCCTGCACCACCGCCCTTGAAAGGGAACCTTCCAGTTTCTCACCTTCTACAGAAGGGGTGTCCCACAGTCCTAGAAAACTAAGCTGCGCCATTATCTGGGGCACCTTCCGAACTTTCTCAGTGGTTCTACTAATGTCGGGACTCTGCTCTCCTGGACTCCGCTGTTACTTGGGTCCCCACCAGAGTGGGCAACTGCAACATCACAGGAGTCTCCATCCCAGGGGAGGAATCCCCACTCCTGAGATCCAATATCATCGAGGATGCTGAAGCTTCCCTGAGCGGCAGCATCACCGGCGGGGGAAGGGAAGGGGTCCCCACTAATGACAGGCGCCTCTCCTGAGGTGCCTCCCTCCCACCAGAAGGGTGCCGCTCCTGAGCAGGGGGGGCCCGATCCCAACCCTCCCCCCCCCCCCTCCCTCCCGCCGCCTACCTGGATGTTCCTCTTCTCGCAGGCCGGCCCGGTGCCCTGCACCACGCTGTCCAGCACGTCCACCCGCCCGGCGTCGGGCTCCACGAAGCACGAGTGCCTGGCCTGCCGGATGCGCTGCTCGATGTCTGCGAAGCGGAAGGCGCAGAGCGCCGAGCTGTGGCGGGCCCCGGGCGGGGTGGCGCCCTCGAAGACCCCGAAGAGCAGCTCCTGCGGCCGGGCCCCTTCCCCGCCGGCGGGCGCCAGCTGCAGCGGGGCGGCGGCGGGGAAGACGGAGAGCAGGCGGGTGAAGCCGCTGCCGCCCCCGGCCCCGCACTGCAGCCCCAGCTGGATGTAGGACTCGGTCAGCTTCTTGGCTTCGCCGGCGCTGGCGTTGGCGTTGCGGCCCGGCTCGGCCAGGCAGATGCGGGCCAGCAGGCTGTGCGAGTGGCTCTCCTTGTCGCCGGCGTTGGCCTCGCTGTTGAGGGCCAGGTAGGCGTAGGCGGCGGCGGCGCCCCTCAGCGGCGGGGCGGGGTGCAGGAAGGCCCGGACGAAGCTGAGCTTGTGGCGGGCCTTGCGGCCCTGCTTGATCTTGAAGATGTTGTCGTCCGAGGGGTTGAGGTCGAAGGTGAAGAGCTTGGCCAGGTCGCCGCGGGCGTTGAGGGCGCGGATGGCGATCTCGGGCGTGTTCTCGAAGCGGTGGTCCTCCAGGCTCTGGTTGCGCGGGAAGAAGGGGCTGCCGAAGCCCGTGTAGGTCGCCCCCACCAGCAGCCGCGCGTCCCGCCTCCCCGTCGCCGGCCGCAGCACCAGCCCCACGGTGGAGGCGTTGGGGTGGTTGGCCGCCACGTTGAGCATGCTGGGGAAGACGGTCACCGGCTCCCCCCCGCCGCTGGCGCTGCCCGGCGGGAAGCTCACGGCCACGGCCGAGATGTTGGCCATGCTGCGCAGCTGGCAGAAGCCCTGGTAGATGGAGCCGCACACCACCACGATGCCCTGCTCCGGGTCCGGCTGCAGGATCTTGTTGTAGTTGTTGGTCAGCCGCTTGGGGTGCTCGCAGGAGGCCTGCGGCAGCTGGGGTGCGTGGCACAGGGGGTTATCCGGCACCGGGCCCACCTGCTCCTCCACCTCCAGCGTCAGGTTGGGGCCGGAGAGCTGGTAGAGCCGGTTGACAGCCGCCAGGTAGATCTTGCTGCCCAGCCCGTCCAGAGCGAAGTTGTTGGTCAAGGTGGGCGAGAGGAACTTGTGCTGCACCTCCAGGCCGGCGTTGGGGCTGGCGAGGAGGGCCAGCAGCAGGAGGGGGGCTAGCACCTTAGCGCCTCTCTCCCCGGGAGTCATCCTGCCGCCTGGGCTGCTGCTCTGCAGAGTGCATGAGGCTCCACGGGAAAGGGGGCTTTGCAAAGCCAGGGGAGGAAAACCTGCTTCCTGCGAAGCCAACACGCCTCAGCACTGAGTGACGCCAGGAGGGAAGTCCGGAGCTTTTGTTGCAATCGCAGCCCTTGCCTGGTTACTGGACCTTCCTCTCTCTCTCTCTCTCTGCTCCTCGCCAGCGCGGAGATCGGATGGGGTTAAACTCCCGATCTCGTCTTTGCAAAAGGCAGCACCCTCCCCTCTCTCTCTCTCTCTCTCTCTCACTCTGACAGCTCCGCTCTGCCTGTGAAGCGATCCCGCCGCTTTCAGACTTCTCCTCTCTTTCGCTTCTCTCCTTTCTGCATTACTCATGATGTGTGTTTTTTTTTAATTTAGGGTTTGTCATGTGAATATGATTAAGTTAAAGATATTTTCCAAAAGCTGGAAGGCAAACGTCGCACCAGCCAACCACACAAAGAGACAGCCCTTGTTCCTTGATAGCAGCTCTTCTAACAAATAACTCTTGTGTTTGTGGGGTTTTTTTTTTTTTCGTGTTTCTAATCAGAATATGGGACTGAAAGGGAGATAAGAACTTTTTCTCGTCCGGACATAAAGCAAGACAGCAACCATAAGTAAAAATAACCAAGCAACATTCATTTTTGCCGACCCGCTCCTATCCGGTCCCCCCCCCCCCCGAAGTCAGAATAGGTTAACTCTCAGTGCTCTTGAAGTATTGCACTCCCCATAAAGAAGTTGTACAAGAAAGGATAACAAAGAAGAGAGGTCAGACTGTCTGGAGGTGGGGGTCAGGGATAAATTAAGTGGACAAATATTCCAAGTATGTAAGGGGGGGGGAGAATCTCTACCAAGCCCACTGTATTTCAGTCCCTGGCGCCATGCACTGCTTGTTGTTTTAATTCCCTCTGTTGCAATGGAGATGTGTTTGCACTGAGCTGCTCTTTATTTAATGTGCTCAAGAAAAGCTGACATCCCCTGAGCTTGAAATCTTCTACTCATTCCCAGGGCAGGTATAGCACAGGTAGCAGAATTCCCTGACACTGCTCTGATAATGTTCCTGAATCCTATCCAAGAACACCTAGGAATGAGAGCTTAGTAGGGATCTGGTTGGGGTAGTATGCCTCTTCCACCTGCACCCACAAAATAAGCTCTGCACCTGTGAGTTGCTGCTCACAGTAGATTGTGCAGGTGTTCAAATTATAATTGTGCATATTCTTTGAGCTCCATTGGGCATCTTGTGCTTGGTTTATTTGCATTGGGTACCCTATGGAGATATCACTCAGTTGTGCAGGTCAGAGGTCCTCCGTCTTCTTTTCAGATGGCTTTTCTACACAGAAAAGTTATACCAATATTAGTTAAGGTGTGAAGTTAAACTAATATAGTGAAGCTGACGTAATGCCTACATGGACCCCCATTCCAGTGTACAAGTACCTTTATTGCTTGAGGATAGGTTTAAAAGAACCCCTCCACTGCAAAAAAGCAACTCTGATGCTGGACTAAATGTTTACATGGAGTTTAAATCAGTACAGTTATACTGATTTAACTATATACTTATACCACTATATATGGGAAATTTTTACAAGATAAACCACCTCTTACATGTGGAATGAAATAGTTAACAATTTTGACACAAATTATCATCACTAGACCTCTGAGTTCACCCCTCACTAAAATTCAGGGCTTTAGAACTAATGTTCTAATCTGCAGGCTTTCTGCAGATTGACAGAGTTCTCTGCCTCAGTTACTGAGTTTATGTTGATAAAATTTACTGAGCACTCCTACAAGCTAGAAATTGACTTATTTTTTTAAATGAAAACAGATCAGAATGAAGAGGTATTTGTATGCCATATTGGCTGAATTTATGCCCTGGCATTCAATCTCTCTTCCACTTCTTCATTCATTGGCCTTTCTACAGATTTTCCCAATTTGGAGAAGGTTTGTGTGTGTGATGTGAGCACCCATCCTCTGAAAATAAACTGAGACCCATACCAAACTCATTTCATATAACCACTAATTGCTAACAATAGGCTAATTGTTTTCTCCCTTAGGAAAATCAGCAGGATAACACTAATGTGGAGAAAATCTCAGCAAGATTTCTTCCTAATTGTTCCATCAGAGGAAGAAGGGTAAGATTGTCCTGGGACTGGGTTGTCTTTCCACTCTGTTCAGCTTTAGCTGGAAGGAAATGAGGTAGCTCCAAGCCCCACTTCTTGTCTGCTCACTCCCCAGTGTGGAGCCACAGACTTATCGAGCATCGTCTCTGAGGTCAGAGAAGGACTGCAGTGTCCTTCATTCTTGTAGTTTTATATTGTCACAATAATTGCTGTACGTCTTAAGGCCTTGGTCCCCACTGTCCTTTGAAAGTGTGAGAATCTTTGTTTCTCTAGAAAAGAAGTTTCTAGCACATGTGGTTCTGAAAAAAAGCTTGGAAACATAATCTGTTAGTTAGTTAATGCCTATTACGCCCGCTGGCGTGTAGGGCAGCAACAAAGGTTCTCCATTTTTTGTTTGTCTTTGGCCATTTTCTCCAGTGTGTCCCAGTTGTAATTCATTCTCTTCATGTCTGCCTCAACAGTACACTGCCATGTTCTCTTGGGCCTCCCACGTTTCCGTCGTCCTTCAGGCATCCAGTGAAGTGCTATCTTTACAATGGCGTCTGCCTCCCTTCTGATCCATCTCCCTATCCATCCATCGCCCTATCCATCTCCAGCGTCTTCTCATAATGATAGTTGTCATGTCCTCTTGGTGGCATCGCAGGAGCAGGTCGTGATTGGAGATTGTTTTCGGCCAAAAGATGTAAAGTATCTTATGAAGACTGGTGGTGTGAAAGGATGAGAGCTTGGCACGGTCGCACTCTGTCATCTGCCAGCACTCTGAGCCATATAGTAGTGTTGATATGACACAGCTCTGGTACAGCTTAAGCTTGAGCACACCTTAAATAAACCCAATGGTAAATAAAATGACACTTATATGTATTATCTTGGCGCCTTCTTCCACTAGGGAAGGGTGTGAGTTGTGCATTGAGAGGCCTTACCATGCATAGATCAGGGGCAGGTAGTTAGGTCTGATGTTTGGTCACTAGACTCCTGGCAGGCTCATACTAATAGATTCTGTGCCCCTCTTTCAGTATCCGGAGCCATCCTTGTGCTTGGGCTGTTCTAATGTTGCTTCAGTTGTTTTCACGTATACAAAACATATTATTGAGACTGATGGGGATTTTGGATCATTCGTATTCTGGATAGAAATGTCCTCTGTTGTCTAATCTCATTTCTACACCTGCTAGCTCCCTTCACCCCTTTCATGTCCCTTTCACCCATTTCAGAGCACTAATTAATACATAACTGCAATAACCATGGCATGGTCACTGAAGATGTGCATAGAATTAAATAGTGCTTTCTCATTAACTCATTGTCCTTGCTATTCATAACTATCCATTACGGATATTGGTTCTTTTTAAAAGGATTGTTTGGGGGGTTTTATTTTCAAATTTTAAATACTAGAGTATCATTAACTCCCCAGAAATAAACTCATGCTCTAAAATATAACACTACATTATATTTAGCACCCTCCATTCTAGGATGTCAAAGGCTTTATAAATGCTGGCTAATTAAGCCCTAAGTATGAGGCAGGTAAGTATCATTATCCCTATTTTACAGAAGGAAAAGCTGAAGCATAGAGGTCTACATTTTCCAAAAAATTGACTAGTTATGTAAATGCTTCTCTTTTGGGGAGCCCCATCCCAAAATCTATCTATTTTAGGGTTTCCTACCACCACTCATTACCACGATATCTGGTCTCCTTCCAAATGAGATGACCCTTTTAAAGGACCGCATATTGGACACCCAAAATTTTAGGCAACCAAAATAACTAGTAATGTCTGAAAATTTAGCCCCAGGTGAATAAGTGACTTGCCCAAAGGCATATAGTTACTGGCCTTGTCAGGGTTAAAAGCCAAACATCCTGACTTCCAGTTTACTGTAATGACCACTTTCCTACACTGATATAGTTTGAGCCAAAATATGGTGGTATTGCAAGATTATCAGGTAAATATTTCATTTTTGTTGTTGTCAGGAAACAATCCTCTGATGAGCTGCTTTGAGGATGATTTTTTCCAGAAATGCTCATTCCCATTATTACTAGTGCAATTGCAATCCCTAAAGAATATGTTCAGATAATGCTATTAATAGAGGAGTTTTAATCTCCACTATGCAGCTCATAGTATTTTTCTTTGTTCAGAAAGGAATGAAGGTCTGAAAACAACCAACAAAAAAAACCCTGTCTATGCCTCCGAATATGGACAATTACCCCCTGCCAGAATCCATTCCTGGTTGACACTTATGCAGGTTAAAAGATAACATCTTTTTAGACATGGTGAGGGGGGCAGGAAAGGTGTGTGTGTGTAACAATTCAAAAACATTTTAATCATTAATAAATATATTTACCCAAGCACAGATGTTCTATAGAGAGAACATGAGTTACTCCTGCACTTACTCAGGTTATATTGACTCAACATTGTCAAACAGCAGGCTCTGTGTCTAGCCCTTTTACTATGCTGAATACAAACATCTATTTATTTTCCTGGTTTTAGCAGCGATCTACCAGAGCACAGCTTGACTTCAGGGAGACAGCTCACAATTCCATGTTGGAAATGAACTGGTTTGACTCAGCAGACCCAAATAAATAACCCACCAAGCTCACCATTTGGAAGGAAAGAAAGGGACTGGTTTCTAGATATAACAGGTCATTGAATGTGACACTGCCTAGAATCAAGTGAGTTCTCCAGCATTCAGTGCTGTCTGTGTCTCACACCATGTCTTCTGTAGCATGGTGGCTATGTTAGGGATAGAATTTCTAAGAGTGTCTGTAGCTTAGTACATGGAGCACCTGGAAATCAGAAAAATATTTTTTTTTGTTTATTGTACAAATAGTATCTGGAAATGGTTGGCAGTTTCCCAAGCCTGATTTAAATGTTGCCTGGTGTTTGTGTGGGAGTGAGAGAGAGAGGTAGATAGAAGTGTTGTGAGTAGATTTGTGCAAAACTCAGCAGTTTCTTCTTCATCTTTTTTGTGGCTAGATGTAGAGTGGGTGTACTTTGGGCTTGACATGATCTTCTCCATTTGTCTGAGCTTGTGAAACCAATCTCAAAGCAAAAGTTCACTCAAAATTGATGAGTTTCACCTGCAGACATAAGAGGGTGACAATTTTAACTTAAGTCCAAATCTGCCACCGGCATCCGTCATCCACTCCATTCTCAGGGGCTACGTCTACACTTCAGGCTTCTTGCGCAAGAGTGCAGCCACACTGCCATGTGCTTTTGTGCAAGAGATGCGCTTTTGCTCAAGAACGTGTCCACAGTGCCATGGATGCTCTTGCACAAGAAAGCTCTGATGTCCATTCACAGGATGGCCATCAGAGCACCTGTGCTTTTTCTGATAGCGATTTCTTGCACAAGATAGCCCTGTTGTCCATCCACACATGCCTTTTTGCGCAAGAGCTCTTGTAGAAAGAGGAATAACTCTTGTGCAAAAAGCCCTGTCTTCTGACAATCTACTATACTTTTTCTTGTGCAAAAACGCGCTTGTAGTGTGGCCGCTCTGCGAGTTTTTGAGCAAAAACTCTGCAATGTAGACATAGCCCAAGGGTGTGGATGGGGGGAGAGGGGAAGAGATCAGCAGGAGCCACATTGGACAGTGAGGAAGGCTGGCCACAGGGGAGGCCTCTAACCCCACAACCTCTCCAGTGCACACACAGACTAATTTGGACTAGCTAAGTTAGCTAGACAAATTCATACTGAAACAGAGTGATTATCCACTAGAACTATTTACTAAAAAATCATGCTAGGAAGCTTTTATGAGAGAACTGCTCCTGGAATTATTTTGGAGAAGTTCTGTGGTCTTTGTGGTCAGATTAGATGATTATAGTGGTCCCTTCTGGCCTTGAAATGCCCTTTCTCTGTGTCTATAGGTTTTTGATGGGAGAGGGGGCTCACTGATAGAGAGAAGTAGGGCAGGGAGGGAAATGTGGATCACAGGGGAGAATGGGGTTGGAACAAGAACAAAAAAAAAATGAACTTAGCAGGAATTGTCTCTAACATGGCTCTGATCACTGTGCTTATCTGCTGCTCCCGCATCTTCTCTCCTTTGCCTAGCTTTGCACAGGTAGATTGTAAGCTCTTTGGGGTTGATTGGCCTCATCATACATAGTGTATCAATGAAGGTCCTGCCTATTGCACTTCAAGGCACTCAAACAATGGTGAGGCAGTAAATAGACCAATTGATTTTCAATCCTTAGCAAATCTTTGAACAATCATGGACTGAGTTTCTAGTTTATGAATTTGCATTGCAATAGCTGTTTACAGTGCAGCCAGCCAGATTTCATATGGCTAGCCTAGATGATTTAACAGAAAGAGTAAGACAGCATCTCTTTGCTACAGATCTTCCTCACTAAACAGAATTTAGAGAGTGGGCTCAGGTTTGCTGCAAACAAACCCTTACAGCTGTGGCTGTGAGTGCAAAGAAGTCATGGCAGAACAGCATGGTTCTGATAGCACTGAGCTGCAGGCCCTTACTGCTCCTCTTAGCAAAATAGCAATTTATTGGGACCCTGAGAAGTTTTGAACAGAAACCTGTTTTTTCCCCTCAAGCCTCCTGGTGTTCATAGATTAGCCTTTTTCAGTGCAATACAGAGCATCACAGGCTGTGCAACACAGGCAGTCCCTTGTAGCCTCTTGCACCCATCAGGCTAATACATTCAGTGTTTTGGCTGCTATGATGAGCTGCCTAAATACAGGTTCTTACCAGGAAACTATTTTCTATGTTAACAATGGAGGTGAACATTTGCCACCCAATTAACAGGGATAGATTTGGTAGATCTGAATCTACAGAACTTCTAGTTTAATGCAATGGAAATACTTTTGTAGGTTATGAAATCACTTATTACAGCTCTTTGGGGAGAAGAAAGAGGTGGTCTTGCAGGTCAAGCAGCACTGCAATACTCTTGAGAGTTAGGTTCTATTTCCCCATCTACTACTGACTTATCTGAGAGTTCAGGCAAGTTACTCTATGTTGCAGTTTCTCACCAGTAAAGATATTCCCTGGTTCTGTCTGTTTAGTTTGTGAGCTCTTCCAGTCAGGAACTGTCTTTCCCTCCATATGTTCAGCCTAAAGGGGTCTCCTTTGCAGTGGGCTGCTGGGCATCACTGCAACATTATTACCAGAAGTCCTAAGTAGCAAGAGCAGTGGCTTCTAATCCAAGCTCTGATACAGACTTCTAGGGAAGCTGAAGCATAGAGATGATAATGTCCAGGTTCCCCCAAGGTCCCCATATAGGCACCTAACACCCATTCTAATTAATTCACTAAGTATTCACAGGTGTAATTTAGTGCCCCCTACCAACAGTTGCTATAGTTCAGCAGTGCTCTGTGTCGCGAGAACCACAGGTCCGATGATGCATACCCAAGGGGGGAAGGACAGAACCAGGTGGACCGTTTTAGCAAATAAAAGATATTTATTTATGACAGTGTTGAATTTTTAGTATTTATTCTAAGATTTTTAATAGACCGTGTCAATAATGAATTTACAGTATTTATTATATTTATTCTACGGTTTCTAGTTAAACGTCAGAAATATAAGGATGGAAACGGCAAGGGGAATAGTCTCTTCTAAAGATATCCAGCTACACTAATTAAATAACAGTGATAACTACAAACTCTATGTACTACCAAGACAACTACAACACTAAGTTTATACAACAAAGAAAATCAAATTATACATACCAACTTACACAGCACACGGAACATTTCAAAGATATCGGTTTGGTTGCAAAGGCCTTGGTTACACCCGAGAGTCGGGGGAGGTGGCTGGTCAGTTGATCAGGCCGGCAGCACTTTGAAGTATACGGGAAGGTACACGCATGGTGGTATGTGCGTTGCGAAGACCTCCTCGAGCGAACTGTGCGATGGGTATTTATCCCCAAGTCTGCACATCGCTTTCCTGCGCTTGCATATTACCATATACGGCCCAACGGTCACCAAGTGGGGGTCTGTGTCCCAGGGGTTGGGCCGAAACTGTGCAGGTTTCATGCAACCAGGTAAGCCCTGCAGTTCTCACGCCAAGGTGACGGGTGGGAGAGTCCAAGGCTATTTTCCCCTTTTCACACCTTACCTTTTTCTAAAGGCAATGGTATGCAGGAAGGGTGCGGCCGGTTTCTCCCAAGGAGTACTGCAGCCCACTATAGCAAGAGCGGTCTGGCCAAACTTTTTACTGGGGACCGGGGGGGGACAGTTTTTTTTTCCCTAACACTCTGCTGTTGTCCAGCCATCTAATCACATCACACTTTAGCCCCATCCCTTTTTAGAGTAAGGAAGTCTAGTTTAAAAAAAAAAAAAAAAAAACACACACACCCCAAAGAAAACCCATACCAGATGGCCAAGCCCTGCATCCAGTCTGTCACCCTCAGTTCTGGGCTTGGAGATTTTCCTCAGGGCTTCTAAAAGGTCCACATCCCTTCTCAGGGACCACGCACCCATACCAACAACCAGTAGGGGAAGCCAACCCATCCTCTACACTGGGTCCCAGACCAAGACCCCTAGGAGAAACACAAGATTCACTCAACCCAACTCCTTGCTGCCACCTCCCTGAAGCCTTTTCTCTTACTCTGCCAAAGCCTTCTGACTAGTCTCTTTGCGACCTCTACCACCACTAGCATAACTGCAGCATTTCTTTTTTTACAGACCCCAATGACATGGCTTTCCCTTTGTTTATATCCCTCAGGAAGCCCCTCCCCAGCTGGTTTCTTCATTAGTTAGGCCTGACCCATACCCATATGCAACCAGGTGTGCTAATTGAGCTCTCTGACCCCTGTTAAACCATTGTTCACCTGGGTGGGGTAGATACCCCATTACACTCCCCATCCCCAACACCAGGGGAGCTCCATTGGTATCTGGTAAGAATGACTTCATGGTAGTAGCTTTTAGTGTAGACAGGACTTCTGGTACCAGTGGTATGTTTAGTGCCATATTGTCTAAACTTGCTCAGCACAAACCTAAGTGACAGTTAAAAATGCTTGTGTCTGTGAGGCCCTTACCCACACTAGCATGCACTGGATTTCCAGCAGGAGTGGTAGAAAACATTCCGGCTGTGTCTAGACTGGCATGATTTTCCGCAAATGCTTTTAACGGAAAAGTTTTCCGTTAAAAGCATTTGCGGAAAAGAGCGTCTAGATTGGCACGGACGCATTTCCGCAAAAGCACTTTTTGCGGAAAAGCGTCCGTGCCAATCTAGACGCGCTTTTGCACAAAAAAGCCCCGATCGCCATTTTCGCGATTGGGGCTTTTTTGCGCAAAACAAATCTGAGCTGTCTACACTGGCCCTTTTGCACAAAAGCTTTGTGCAAAAAGGACTTTTGCCCGAACGGGAGCATCATAGTATTTGCGCAAGAACACTGACGATCATACATTAGATCGTCAGTGTTCTTGCAGAAATTCAAGCGGCCAGTGTAGACAGCTGGCAAGTTTTTCCGCAAAAGCAGCTGATTTTCCAGAAAAACTTGCCAGTCTAGACACAGCCTCCCTGTTTTGAGTTGACAGAATTTTACACCCACTCTGCGCAGCTGTACGTACTATACAGGGTTCAGAGCACAGCAGAATCAGGCCCCATCTCTGTGGGCCAAGTCCTGCATCTTAACTCAGGCTATGAGCCTTTTAGCTTCGTTGAACACAAAGGACTGTGATTGTTGGCTCTTTGGGTAGGAAGCAAAACTGGATATACCAAGGCATTCCTAATGGAAACTCATAGCCCAGCTTCAACTAGATCCAATTTTCAGTCTAAGGACACAGGCAAGCAGGCTATACAAATTCAAATCAAGCTGAAACAAACTGGATACATTGGAAGTAAGTCTGATTTCTCCTGAGGCTACATAGGTCGATCTAAGTGCTGTCAAAACCTACAAAGCCCATAAATGACATCAAATGAGCTTAATCCTACCATCTTTTGTTCAGACATTCTCCAATAATGCTAAAGGGAAGTTTTCCTAATTAAATCCTACAGGATCATGCCCACATTTCACAATTAGCAGTTGCTCAATATATGCTTAAATAGACAATTGTTGAAAATTAGCCAAAGCAAGTAGGCACCAGTGAAAACATACTAACCTGCAATCATTCTATATGCTTTTAATTACAGCAATTTTCTAATACCAACTATGTCTCTAGTTTTTGATAGCTTTCATTTTAACTGTGTCTCACTGAAATAAGTTGTTAAATGCAGCACAAAATAAACACAGATTCAGTCCCCACTCCAATATAACCACCAAATGTTCAAGGAGTTTATTATGCTGTTCTTTTTCTGTAAATATCAAATAATTTGACTTACCTGAGTTTCTTTATCATTACAGTTACCCACATTACAAAGACACTTGGTGAGGATTCATGAATTAATGTTTGTTAAGTGTTTTGAAAGTAAAAGTGTTAAATGTGTTTCATTATAATTAGTGCTACTTGCTTTGGGCATCTCACTCCAAATATAAAAGTGTTATGGTTCAAACAGTCAAAGAACCTTTTAAAATACAGCTTCCTGATTTTGGTCCTGATTCAATAAGTCACTGAAACACATGGCTAACTTTAAGCACCTGTGGTTGCATTAAATTGGGTGTTAGGGACAAATTTTGCTCTCAGATATGTGCTTGCCACTTCCACAGAAGTCAAATGAAGGCAGAATTTGGTTATTACAGGAAAAAAGCTCTAACTTCAGTGTGTTATACATAGGTCTGATCAGTTTTTACTCAGACAAAAGTCCTGTTGTTGGAGAAAGGGGACAGGATCAACCCTTTTCAGAGTGTATTACTGTGCTTTAGGTGTAAATGTATGTGCCTACATTATTTTTACTAGGAAACCTGAAATGTTTTCATTCCTAATCTTGAGAGACTATGCTATCTGCAACTGCACGATAAATCCTTGACCTTTTGAATCCAGGCAGCATGTGTTTTACATTCCCATTAATAGATGTTTCACATTTAAAGTCATTTGCAGGGTATCATGGAGTGCTGCATATTTTTGGATATATTGTAGCAGTTTGGTCCTTTCTTTGACATTGTCTGAGTGACACAAACAATGTTACAAATCCTTTCTTGAGGCTAAGGTTGCTTTTTTTTTTCACATGTGTATCAACAAGGCAAGGCTGTATATTTAGGTACATGTTCTGTTCAGAAATTGGCATGATGTCAGTGTCTACAAAAATTAAAATAAAACATTCATCCATGTAATAAAAGGTGTACAAAACCTAACAGCAATAGAAAAAAAAATCAGTGATTTTTTTCCCCCATTCCCTTTAAGTGTAAATTACTTTTTCTTTGGACTTAAATATTCTTTTGTGATGTTGGCAACCTAAATATTGCAGCCCATGAAGACCTGGAAATCAAACTGATCAGGACTAACTGTAATCAAAAGTGAAATTGACCAATCTGCATTTAGTTTCTAAGAAGAGTGAAATACAAAAGGTAAACAAACAGCACAAACAGTGAAAGAGGACATTAAGATGGTCAAAATCTTTCCATTTTCAAATGTAAGGTACTGGTGACTGTACAGGTAAAGGAATTTATTAGGTTTTTTTAAATATCTGTTTTTTAACTTTATGCTGTCCCTTTATATGTTACTTTCCCATCTTTCTAGCTGAACCATGGCTTTTTTCTGGTGCCTCAAATGTGATTTTTTTAGAGGGTAGCACCTAGATTTAATATTTCATGTGTGTGAGCCTTAGTGTTATGGGTTTACTAATTGTTTTTCTCCTGTTCTAAACAATGTTTTTCTTTTTTTGAAATCTGTGAGACTCACACATTTGTTCTCCTACAAATTCTGGCTTAAAATAACAACACTGCCATTGCTTTTTAGCTGCTCCTGAAGAAGAGCTCTGTGTTGCTTGAAAGCTTGTCTCTTTCATCAACAGAATTTTGTCCAGTAAAAGATATGATCTCAGCCACCTTATCTCCTGCATTTAACTGTAACTTAATGAATGTAATTACTTAAATAAGGTACCAGATCAGCAACTCCACAGAGGCAAATCCTATCTGGGTACAGAACACATGCATCATGGGTAATGGAAGTGACATTTCCCATTGGGCTTCAGTCCTGTTCTGGCAGGGCTGAGAGGGCAACTCAGTCCCACTCCCTTCAGTCTTTGGCTCTCTGTTGAGATTCATGAGAAAGGTGTTAGATTGTACCCAGTATAGTAATAGGCTCTCTGATATAAGGGCTTGTTCACTAGGAAGTAGATTGAGACCAACCCATTTCACATAGACCACCAAATAAACATCAAATAGTAACTTTTGATTATGATCAGTTTGGGTCAGATTTGAACCAGTGACATAGGACATGCCCCAATTCCTACTAAAGTTAGTGGCAAAACTCCTAGTCAGAGCAGGATTGGGTCAATAGAGATGAAAAGTTCTATATCTCGCAGAGCCATCCAATCCTGGGCTTTTAAATTTTAACTCATCATTACTTCATTCATTAATGCCTCGGTCACATTAGACATGGTACAGAGTTGGGAGCAAAAGTGTATGTCAGAGGTTATATTATGGAAACACACATTTCCCTGGATGGCTCAGAGGACATGTAATGAGATATGGAACCTTTCTCCTCTAGGTCAGTGATTACAGTTCAACTCAGGCTGCTAAGTGACCAAAATTTGTTACCACCCAGTTATAGTTCAGTGGCTTATGAGAAATTAGTCGATGGTCACAGGTCAGTTCCCAGTGGAGAGGTGTCAACAGCACCAAAAACATCACAGCTGGCATAAATTAGAACTCTGGCAACCGTATCAATGAGGACCAGGAACAGAATGAGCTCCAGAGGGGGTGCTGACCCAGTACATCTTCAAGATCTTATCTCACATTTTGCTCCTCTTGTGCCTTATGTTCTGTCACACAGAACATGCCAGAGCATCCATCCTTGTATCAGGGTAGACTCTTTCAACCTGTATAATGGTGCTTTTTACCTTCAGATTCTTTCTAAAGCTTACCTTTTGATCTATGTTCTTCTAATTTTGTCAACTTAAACCTAGGTTAAAAAAATTCACCTCTTTGGGCTTAATCATTTTCTAAGGTGTCAGTGGGTTTCCTGCTTCATTTCAGTGTTTATATTTGTGTGTGAACATGAAGCAGCACTTACTGAGCTAAGTCTTTCAGGGCCAGATTCTAGTACCCCTACTCATGTCAAGTGTCTCTCTCCCTCAGATGTGATGCCACTGATTTTAATGGATCTACTGGTGGAGCAAGTTACTGTTCAATGTGAGTAAAAGTGGCTGAGTCTGACCCTTAAATAATGAATTAACACACACCCCCACCCAAGAAACTCACTCCGTGGCAGTGTTTAGGCCCATTCCTGGGGCTGCCTGGTGAAGCTTATACTACCAATGCCCCTGCTGGACCTAAACTGTGGGTAAAGAGACTAAAGTGGATACCTACTTTCAACACTAAATCCTCAAACAAAAAAATAGAACAGCACACTAGGCCCAATTCTGTAGTCCTGACTCAGGGGCATAAACTCTGTGGACACTGTTCTCATCAGTAAGGGCTACAGGGTTTGGCCCACTGTCTGTTTAAATGGCAGAAGGGTGAGTAAATATTAGTAGCTAACTAATAATTAGCCCATCAATTGAAATATCTAATACATCCCATGTTTTCTTCCTGGTAGATGCAAATAAGACTTGATTGTAAATATCTCATGCCTAAATTATACCTTTAGAGAAACCAAGTAACACAATTTGCCTTGTTTGAATCGTTTTAGTCAAAACAAGGCAGACAAATAAATGTAGTTGTCCTGACTTCTCTCGCTTTCCTGCTCTTTCCCTGTTTGGGTACTCCAGGGCTACATCTACACTACGAGTTTCCTCGGCAAAAAATATGCTAATGAGGGACTCATTTGTATGAGCCGCAATCTCATTTTCATATTTTCTGCCAATCCATTTTTGTGCTAGGGATTTTTGCGCAAAAACAAGCAGTGTGGACGTTTTCTTTTTATGCAAAAGCCCCTTTTTCTGCAAGATCGGTATACCTCCTTTTTTGGGGCATAAGGATCTAGCGCAAAAATGGATTGGCAGAAAATATGCAAATGAGATCACGACTCGTACAAATGAGTCCCTCATTAGCATAGTTTTTGCCGAGAAAACTCATAGTGTAGACGTAGCCCAGAAGTTTGAGGAACAGACCAGATCGTGAATGTAAATGTGCATCTTGGCTCCAGATTTGTCATTAAGAACAAACCAGATTAGGGTTTTTTCAGGATTTTTTAATATAAAAGCCATGAACAAAAATTAACTAGAAGGAAGAGCTCTTTTGTGGGCTATATTTCAAAGGCATATGAAACTATGGCTCCCAGAAGAGCATTCTGAAACTAGTGGCAAATGCTTGTATTATTATGCCAAGATCTCACACTTAATTGGTTTCAGATCTAATAGTTATGATCCTGAGCGTGGATGGTGGTCAACATAATTGGAATGATATGAATTCCCCTATTCTACCTCACTTGTTGCATGAAAATTTGCATCTGTTTTACACTAAGGCATAATCAGAACTACTCCTGGCCAGGGTTTTTTAGTTCAGAATCACACAGTGTACCTCTACTTCCTCCTGAAGGCTATGTCTACACAGCAGTGTTATTATGGAATAACTGACGCTATTCTGAGCTGGAGGACTGCTTACTCTGACTCCTGTAACCCTCATTGTATGAGGAGTAAGGGAAGTTGGGGAAAGAGTGCTCTATCTTAGGCTGTGTCTAGATTACATCCCTCTGTCGAAAGAGGGATGTAAATTAGGCACTTCAAAATTGCAAATGAAGCCGGGATTTGAATTTCTCATGCTTTATTTGTATAATCACATAATGGCGCTCTTTCGAAAAAGCGCTATTTTGAAAGTAAAACCGCAGTCTAGACGTGGTTCTTTCAAAAAGGGAAGGCTTTTTTGAAAGATCCTGTAAACCTCATTTTACAGGGCGAGTGTCGCTCAGGCTACTCGGGCTGGCCATCGTGCTGCAATCTGTGCATGTGGAACCACATGCAGTGTTAGCGTGCGCCCTGCAGACTCAGTAGGCATCCCCTGAGCACTGGTGGGATCCTGCTGCCAGGCTCAGGGGAGGCCACACACACGTGGCCCCGGGGGAAGAGAGGTTCTCCCAGCACCTGCCACGGCTGAAAGCACACTAGCCACAAGGGCACAGGCACGACCCCAGACACCCCGAGGAGTGCCGCACACAGCACGCAGGCATTCCTGCACATGCGAGGCACCACCCGCTCCCACAGCAGCACTGCAAGCCGCAGGTGTGCATGAGGACCCCAGGGAGGGCCAGGCTGCTCCCATCTCCTCTGCTGCCCATGGGATCCCACTATGGCTGGACACTTCCCTTGCCTGCTTGTCCTTGGGCTGGGGGAGGGGGGAGGAGGTGAGCCACACCACCCGTGCCAGCTACCAGGAGCCTGGGGGACCCAAAACCACACCAGGGTCCAGGAAAACCTCATGCACCAGCATGTCAACGTCCTGCGTGACATGCAGCAGACCCTGGCACAGAAGATCCGGGAGGACTCAGAGTGACGGAACCGTGCCTGGGACCAGCTCATGCAGCGGTGTGATAGCATGTGAGCCGTCATGAGCGAAATGATGGCACACTCGCCTGTTGTTGCTCCTCCTGTCCCCTTTGTTAAGCTGATGTGGTGTGCAATTGCCAGAGTGTAGCTGCCGCACCCAAGGAGAGGGTCCCCAGAATGAGCTCAGGGTTGAGTTTGGTCCAGACCAGGAAGGCAGCTGGCACAACTGAAGCATGGCTGTGTGGGGCCATCGCATGCCCGGGGCAGCTCTGGCTCCGTGGCACCAAGAGAAAAGATGTGGTGTCCAACAACGCCGGGCAACCACAGCAGGCAGTGTGAGAGCTTTGCTGTCCCTCGAAGAGGTAGGCAAGCACACAACAGAACCAGAGAAATGGCTGTCCAGGAGGGTCCCTTTAAGTGCATGTGTCTGCAAAGCTCCGGCACCAGCACTCAGAAGCAACTGGTGACCTAAAGCCCTGGCTGAAGTGATTCCACGTGGCCTTTTATGTGAGAGAGCGTCCAATCAGTCTGGACGCTCTTTCAAAAAAGCAGATCGCTTTTTCGATGTGCTTGTGTGTGTGGGCGTTCTCTTTGGGAAGAAGTTTTTGCAAAATATCTCTTCCGAAAAAAACATATTTCAAATGAAGCCTGCAGTCGAGACATAGCCTGAGCAGCTGGATCTGGAGAGCCACCTGGATGGCTGTAAGTGGAGTTCAGTTATACTCCTCACTCAGTCCTTAGCTTCCCTACTCATTCTCCTAATCAGAGGGCAATTACAGCTAATTGACTTGGTGCTTTCTGTGGTGTGTGACCAGCTCATGCAGCAGACTCAAAGCAACAAGCACATTTACGGCCACAGCTCATCATCTATATGCATTGTTTACAAGAATTACAGATAGGCTGCTGCATGAATCTGATGCAAAGCTAGGTTAGATTTATTGTGTATAGTTGTGGAGCTGGATGTATTGTTGTACATAGTTTATTGTAGGGCCAGAATTATTGTTGCAGGCAGCTGTTTGGTGCATATAGTTATTGGCTAGAGAGAGGAATTTACAAGGAAGGTTAATTAATTGCCCCTTCAACTCCCTCGTTGTGTATGCACAAAGAAGCAGTGTATTTTAGCCCTTGTTGCCCCTTCCTTTGAAAGTGAGCTTAGGCATTTAAGTATATAACTAACTTTAAACACACAAATAGTCTTCTTGATTTCATTAGGTCTACTCATGTAGTTAGACACCATGCTTAGCTGAATCAGGGACTTGACTGAGAAAGGAAGCAAATAATACATTTCATATTTAAACACACCTTATGACCTTTTCTGTTAAAAAATCATTTTTTGAAATTATCTTTCCTCATTTCCTTTCCTGTGGCTTCATTGACTGATGAAGTGAAGCCAGCTGTGCCATGCATTTAGGCCCCTATATCAACCTTGCAAAAGCCCACTTGCCCAAGGGGAGCACATATTTTGATGAGCAAATAAGATATTGCCATAGAAGGGCTTGTATGTTTAGTTTATATTTTTACTTCATGGGAGTCAGACTGTTTTGCATAACTGTATATTTTAACTATGTCTCCAGGGTGCCCAGAGTCTGGGGTGGGTTCTTTTGTTTTTATTCTATAGTCAATGTTAACTGAAATAAATACAAAACCAAATCAAATAACTAATCTGTTTATGATCATCAAAGTAAAGAATGAATAAAATGATTTTATGCATGGCTTTGAACATGTCCATGTAACTTTTGCAAGTACTTCATTAAGTGTTTTACTCTGGGAATACCTAAAGGCTTAGTATCATGAGATGATTAGAAGAAAGAGAAATGATTTTTTTCTGCTACCATTTTTATGGCCATTTAGAATCATAGTCATAGACTTGGAAGAGACCTCAGGAGGTCATCGAGTCCAACCCCTGCTAAAAGCAGGACCAATCCCAAGTAAATCATCCCAGCCAGGGCTTTGTCAAGCCAGGACTTAAAAACTTGTAGGGATGGATATTCCACCTCCCTAAAATGAAGCAAGTCAGATGTGGAAAAAAAAAAACCATGTATTTTGTGTTGGTCACAGCTAGTTCCATTCTATTAAATTATAACCAGTTGCTGAATGCTGAAAAGGAACATCTGTTTGAGAGTTAGACAGTGGTGCAACAGTCTGATCGCCCCGCTCCACTCAAACTCCCTGGCCTTTTGCCTCCAGAGATAGTGGTATAAAACCATCTCCTATGACAAGCTAAAGTGATTCTTAACTCAGATCTGGTGTTTGTTTTGTGGTGTGGATCATCAACAATCATGCAGGCTTCATGCACCCAGAAAGCAGAACTGAAGCATAATCAGCATAAGTTTATGCATAGACTGTTATTTTTGACAGAGAGGTCTGATACTACTTGGGAGCATTTTGTATATCTCATGTACTGGCCAAACAGCAGTCACTTGACAATGATTAATACTTGATTTTTAGAATAAATTTTGTTGGCTAAATTAAATTCCCAGTACATTACCATGTATCTTCAGTCTAATCTTTTATTCTGGAGCTAGAATCAGTTTTATTTTTTAATCTACATCGGTCCTCAAACACAGCAGGAGATATTATGTGGATAAGCCAGTAGTATGGCTCCTTCTAACAACCTCTTGTCAATCATTGTTAATTAACTGGCGGGTCTACGCACAAAGCACTTCAGTGGCAATTGTGCTTTCATCACCATCAAATCAAATCAAAGGGCAGGTGGCTTTTTTAAAAGTATGCCATCTATTTTCTTTTAGTCACTAAAGTAACAGTGTATGGAGCATTATGGAATAATAGACACTGGCTCCCACCCACTCGCTACACGTTTGGATACTTAGTGCTGAGAGAATTCCTCATGACTGAAATTGTTCTCTGCTAAAACCTAAGGCTGTGAACTTACAAATTCAATTAACAAAAGTTTCCAATCCACATACAAACCTGTGCTTACCCTGTACCCTTCTAGCGAGGGCTGCCTCACCCATTTCATGCCATGTCATAGCCGACTGCTAGGTTTTCACACAGTTGTAAATGTGCCGTTGCACATCCATACACACCACCAGAGGCCTAATTTGTGTACACAGGTACTGATTATCTCCACCAATGTGTCATACAAATTATAGATATGCAATTCTAGAAGCAGAGGAAAATTTGGCCCACAATGATTTCCTTTGTATGATCTTATAAACGTAGTTGGATCAGAGTGCCCAAAGGCATCATTCCTTGTGCTGTGATTCTAAGTTTGTGATGGTAAGTCAGACTGGGCTGGGTCAGGTGTACAGGGAGCCCGCAGCTACTACCGTTTTTCGATGTGATTCAGTAGAAGACACTGCTTCTGAGTCATTACTACACCAAATGCCCAACATGGTGATAGGGAACGCTGCATTGCAGAGAATGCTTTGGGGGACTCAGTCGAGGTCTATCTACACTGCACAGGCAGCACGCCACCCAGCCTGGGTGGACAGACTTGTACTGGTGGGGCTTATGCTAAATATAGCTCTGTGGATATTGCAGCCCTGACAGAGGGTGGGTCTGAGGACAGGAGGGTATCCCAACTTCTGCTCTACCTCAGCATCCACACAGCTATCTTTAAGTGCACTAACATGAGCCCTGTCAACACAAGTCTGTCTATTTGGACTAGGAGACTCTCCCAGCTGCAGTGCAGACATGGTCTAAGGAGCACTCTGTTGTCTGGGTCAGTTCTAACCTCAATGCACCAGCACAGGAGTAGGGGGCACTGTGTTGTTGAAGAGGACATGGTTGGGGTAGGATGTAAAACAGAAGGGGTCACCTGTTGAAAATCCCCTGATGCTCTTCACGAGAGCAGGAATGTTAGCTCCCCTCCCCTGCTTGGGTACCTACTTACTGGCTACTTAAATCTCCTGGTAGTTTCAAATGGACGCAACATTCCTTTTCACTTCCTCTCCTCAGCTATTGCGTAGTCATGCTCTGCATTCAGAAACAAGCTACATTTCACCCCCAAGACTGCTGTGGTTTAGGGGTGGATAGATTTTCATGGTCCTCTGCCCTTCTACTCCTTCCCATTCACCAGCCTTTCTGGTAGGACCCCCGTGCACACAGAAATTCAGTCTTTGAACCCCAGAGTAGTGGGCAGTTTCTTAATCTTAATGGCAATTAGCTTATAACATCATGGAAGAGCATCGTCACTTTACTGTACTTAGTGAAGTGTACTTTAGTTGAGTATTTCCAGAGCTGATAGTAAAAACAACGAACTGAATGTACATGATGGATGCACAAGCTCCCAGAAAACTTGGAAAGGAATCCTCTCTCTCACTTCCAACTCTTCTTTTCACCCTTTGTGCAGAGGCCACCTGTCTGACCAAGAATCTGCTTGCTGTCATCTACCCAATCACTGTCAATGGACAGACAGGGGAAAATACATACCTTGCAGTTATTTCTGGGTTCCAGAGTGGCCTCATGTCTTTGTTCCCTCCTAAAAGGTGGCTTCCAATCTTCATACAGCTTCCACTGCTCATATTTCAAGCAGCATCAACCTCCTAATCTCTCACCCTTGTAATGTGTCCAGCAGAGCAATGGTTTCCAAATGCTGGTCTACGGACTGGTGCCAGGCCGCGAACCGCTGGCTGCTGAGCTATGGCAACTCTAGGGGCCAGGCCTGGGGTTCACCACCCAGCACCTCCCCCTCCCGCCACAGCTGTTGGGAGAAGCGTGTCCTGCCCTGCCTCTCAGCCAACCAGTGCCTGGCAGGGGCAGGGTCGCTTCACGGCCATGGAAGAGCGGTTTGCTATGCGGCGGGAGGGCCATGCAGAGGCCGGCACAGCAACCTTAGTGCTGCTGTGACCTGGGCAGCAGCACTCAGCTGGTGGCTGGGAGGCAGCACGGGGCTAGGTGAGGGGAATGGGGCAGGCACTGGGGGCTTTCAGGGCAGCGCTAGTGCTGGTGGGCTCTGGGGATGGGGCTGTAAGAGGTGGGGGGCAGGCACTGGGGGCTTTCAGGGCAGTGCTAGTGCTGGTGGGCTCTGGGGATGGGGCTGTAAGAGGTGGGGGGCTGGCACTGGGGGGCTCTGGCAAAGCTAATAGTGGGGGGGGCTCTGGGGATGGGGCTAATACTGGGGAGCTCTAAGGGGTGCGGGGCTGTAAGAGGCAGGGGGCTGGCACGGGGGGCTCTGAGGTCAGGGCTAGTAGTGAGGGGGCCTATGGAGGCAGGGCTGGCACTGGGGGGCACTGGGGACAGGGCTAATATAGAGGACTGGGGGGTTGGATGCAGTGGAGCTCTGGAAACAGCAGGCTGGGCACTGGGGGGGTCTCATGGTGGGAGGCTCTAGGGGCAGGGGCTGGCACTGGGGGGCTCTGAGGGTGGGAGGCTGGCATCGCGGGGTTGGGTGCAGGGGATGCTGGGGTCAGTAGGTGGTACTGGGAAGTAGTGGAGGGATGGGGGGGCTCTAGCGGTTAGGGCTGGCACTGGGGGCTCTGGAGCCGAGGCTTTTTATACGGCAGACCAGCAAACACATTGAGAAACTTTTGGCAGACCGGTAACATTTTATTTGAATATTCATTATTTGCATCACAAATATGCAAATAAAATGTTACCAGTCCACCAAAAGTTTGTGAATGGGTTTGCCGGTCCGCAGTATAAAAAAGGTTGGGAACCACTGCAATAGAGAGGCTAGCCAGAACTGCAAAGTTCTGCATCCAGACAAAGACCCTGGATGCCAAATGCAAACCTGGAGCAAAAGGTTCTAGTTAAATTACAACCTTGGAGAAGCTTGGAACAATAGCATTGAAATGACCATGTTTGTGAGACTGAGGATGAAGGTGACAAGGAGAAAACTGTTGAGAAAAAAGTTAGTCTTGGCTCCTTCACCCCACACCAAACCTTCACTCAGGTAGACAGCCAAGCTCAAAGGGACACTTTCTTGAATCTCTAACATATTTAGAGAGGGGGGTTTGTTTTGTTTGTGGGGGGAATACAATATGAACAGATATATATTTGAACCAGTGACCTTCAGATCAAAGTCTGAATATCATTCTCAGCCTCTCTGTGTCCATGACGGGCCAAATAAAAAACCCAGGCACTGGTCCTGCCTAAACTTTGGGAATCATTTCTGATGCAAATGGTAGAGACAGGAACACTGATGCTATAAGTTCTGGTCAGCACAGAAGCAGAACTGCTGTAAATATCCCACGGAAGTTTCTTCTCACATGATTTCCAGGCCTTGTTTGTTTACTTAAGAGCTTCAGCTGAAACATCTGAATTGTTCCTACCACACAAACCTTTTAAGGATCACTTAGCTAAAGGCATGGAAAATGCCACTGTTCCTCTTTGGGGGTCTGATTCTGCAGCTCTTCCTTATGGGAGCAACCCCATGGGTCAAGGTTGTTAGGGTATTTGTTTTGTTTTGTAATATTCCTATGAATCTTTCAGATCAAATGACTCACATGAAAGAATGAAAAGGACAGAGTATCCATTTCCACAGTTCAGAGGAACAGACAAGGAGATAACCTGCCGAAGTATCAGGTGTGTGACTGATAACCCACCCCAGCCAGTTCCGAATGTGACTCATAGCCATGGGACTGCTTATGAGTGACAGCAGAATAGCTGTATGAATAAAGGGGGCTGACTTTTGCAGCTGTTCCATGTGTTGAATGCACTTTGGGGGAGTCCAGAAACAGAGTAATGGAGAATTGGACCATTCTAACTTAAGATTCTCTCTGCCCTTTGAGACTTTCCCCAAACCCTAAGGAATGGGATAAAACTCACCTCATCTCATTTCCAAAATACTGTGACACACAGAAAAGGAGTTTGGAAAGGCAGACAGCACAGGAGAATGAGGCAGGCACATGCAGAACTATTGCCTTCGGGATAGGAAAGAGAGGACATGGTCAGAGGAAACAGCCCACACCAGGGAGAGGTAAACGCCGGAGTAGAATGCAAGAATGAGAGTAACTTGGTGTTTGCTTTGTGAAAGCCCTGTGGGAGAGAGCACTTTCACTGTGGCCTGAGTTCAGCACAGAATAAGAAAGGCAGCAGCAAAAATACAGCGAAGGAAGACGAGTGACTTTAAAATAATGACCCAGATTGATTCTCACTCCGAAGTAGATGAAGGGGACTGAACTGGGAGCCGCTCCCATCAGATGGAAACAAGTTGGACTATTTCCCGGACAGATTGGCCCCAGCTGGGAAAGAGAGAAGAATGAGAGGAAGAGCGATGGCTCAAGTAGGAGAGCAGCAGCTCCAAGATAAAAAGCATTATCAAGAAAGCCAGATTAGATATATTATCAAATCAATGGCATTAGACCTGACAGGCAGCATCCGAGGAGCCAAGAGACAAAGCTTGTCAAAGCCAACAGTAAATCAAGGTGAAAAAGCAACCAGGCACTCTTTTGGTTACCTTCCCGCTTGCTCTGACCAGGATATCATGAAAAACCTGTATATGTCCATTTCTCTTCTGGGTTAAGTGCTTTGATGGAGTTTGATTAAGGTTTTCCCTTTTCCATTGGCTCTCCAGACAGACTATGGGTCAGATTCTTGGATATGGTAAATTAATGTAACTCCATTTACTTGAATGGAGTGATACTGAGTTACACAACCTGAGAGGATCTGGCACAGTGGATTGTCACTGCACAAGTACAATATACAGACTCAACATAAAATTACAAGCATCTGTTCCCATGGGGTGCTGAGCACCCTTAACTGTCAGGCACATTACACTCTGCAGGTGAGTCCTGGAGACTCTTCACCAGCTCCACATTGCAGTCATTAAGATATAACTTTGATCCAGTATTTCTATCCAGTAGTTAGTAGAGACAGCATAATCTAGGACTTGGACCACGGGCCTGGAACCTAAGGGACTCCAGAATTCTGTTCCCACCCAGACACACCTTGTACAAGTCACGTCTCCCTATGCCTCAGTTTCCCCGGATGTTAAAAGAGACAATAATTCCCATCTCCCAGAGGATGCCATGAAGATTAGCTAGATGAACCACAGAGAGTTCTGAGCGTGTTAAGCGCATTTTTTTAAAGCTGCGACTTAGAAAACGTTGCTATTTGATATAAGCGCAGAACTTCTCAGGATTGGGCTCTTAATTACTTGGGGGAGGGGAGAGGAGTGCACATATGTTTTGATAAATCTTTGTGTTGTCTTGTTTGAAATTCCCAGGACTTCCAGATGCTCCA
Organism: Pelochelys cantorii; assembly: GCA_032595735.1. Taxonomy (NCBI): domain Eukaryota; kingdom Metazoa; phylum Chordata; order Testudines; family Trionychidae; genus Pelochelys; species Pelochelys cantorii. Next base: position 21,970,996 of record CM064336.1, read on the forward strand.
GACAAAAGTCAAACATCCGGGGCCAGAGCCAACAATAAACCAAAACAAAGACAACAATAAAAGGAAATTAACAAACTGTAGCACTAATTATCACCAGCACTATCCTTCTTTAGAACTCTGGGAGTCCAGGAGTGTAGCAGACAGGGTATATCCTGATCTCCTCTTTAAAAGTGTGACCTAGAGAGCTACTTAAACTATTTGTTGGTAAAAAGAGAAACAAAAGCACGTCAGTATCTCATCTGCCAAACTCTTGGATAAGAGCTCTGCAAAGGGATTTATTTTAGAATTCACAAAAGATGGATCAGCAGTAGGAAAGGAAGTGAATCAGAGCTAAAACACATTAAGAAAAAGGGGAAAACAACACCTTTAATGCTGTTTGATCTGGCACTTCAGCGGACATGGCTGCTACAGATGGAGGAAACAGGAAATGTGCCAAGGAAAAAATGTGAGGAGGTGGCCATCAAGTCTCCTCTCCACCAATGTACCCTCTTATTTTTTCCCACCCATGTGTTGATTTTTTCCATTCATATGAGGAATAAATTTTTATGTGCACTGAGGCATCTGCAAAAGTGCACCACCAGCAGAAACAAAAAAACCTAGCTGTGGGTGCTCTGCTAATCAGCTGGGCAACATAGGAATCTCTCTCATACAGGTGCACAGCTTATAAGAAACACTGCTCCCCACCCCCAAAATAAAACCCAACCCAGCAATATGGGGTTGCCTCTCATGATTAGAGTTAAACTCTTGATTTGATCCCCAAATTGCATGAAGACTATTGGGCTGTATTCTCAGGGTTTGCAACTGCCTCCCTATGACCCCTCAGGCAAATCACTTCACCATTAGGGATACCAGGTGTGTCCTGGTCCATAAGTAGCTACAGCGGGAGAAGATTTGGGATAGCAGAGGGTTCTTTAGCCTAGCCCAGGGGTTCTCAAACTTCATTGCATAGTGACCCCCTTCTGGCAACAAAAATTACTGAACAGCCACAGGAGTGGGGACCAAAGGACGGGTCCACCCGAGCCCTACAGCCCCAGCTTATGCCCAAGGTCTGCCCCCCACCACAGGAGACCTGTAACTTAAGCCCCAACATGGAGGGCTGAAGCTGTTGGGCTTTGACTTAGGCCCTGGGTGGTGGAGCTTGGGCTTTGGTCTTAGTCCCCAGTCCCCAGCAAGTCTAAACCAGCCCTGGCAACCCCATTAAAATGGGGTTGCAACCCACTTTGGGGTCCTGCCCTAAATTCCCTCTAAGCTGTGCAGCCAGGCAGCTTAGCAGCTGCCTAAAAGCCTCAGGACAGCCACACAGAGTGCTGCCTCTGCCTGCTGGCCCCAGCACAGAGCTGCCATGGCCAAGGCACCCCCGCTCCCCTGGTCCCAGCATGGACATGCTGTGGCAGAGCTTCTGTGCCATGCTGGGCCTGAGGGAGGGGCACCTTCCCCTGGCTGCGGCTGCTCCATGCTGGGGTTGGAAGAGGGGCAACCCCCCAGCCATGACAGCTCAGTGCTGGGACCAGAATTTTGTGATACTATACGTGCTATTTGTTAGTCTCTAAGGGTATGTCTACACTACAAGGGTTTTTCAGATAAGTTATTTCGGAATAATAACTCCTGAAATAACTGGTTTGAAATAGCACGTCGACACTACAGGGAAACCTCGAAATTAGTCCAAGGCAGGCTCCCCTAATGTAGACGCACCACTTCGATTTGGAGCCGCAGGAAGCACCGGGGAGTAATTACTCTGAATGGCCCTGGGGAGGAGCTATTTCGAAATAGCAGCGGTGGAGCGGCCACACTACCGCTACTTCGAAATAGCAATTTCGAAATAAGCGTGATTCCTCATGAAATTAGGGTTTATTATTTTGAAATAAGAAGCCCGTTATTTCAAAATAATTTTGGAATAACGGGCTTACTTTGTGGACACTCACCTTGTTTTTTCTAAATAACACTGTAGTGTAGACATGCCCTTCAGGTGCCAGAGAACTACTTGTTTTTTTGTTATGTGGTACATCACCCCCATATTGGAGCACATAGTGGAAGTCATTCTGCACATGGACATAAAAAGTTTGAGGGAACACTGATCCAAACTTAGACTTTTTGAACTGCTGATCTAGCAGACAGAGGTATAACAAAGTCCAATGTCTGGAAACTGAACAAATTTGTGGGCAAAGCCCACTTCCTCAGATGAGCTGCCACAGGACTACTCGTTGTTTTTAAAGTTGCAGACTAACATGGCTACCCCCCGAGACTTTTTCACATAACAAAAGATATTCTGCATGTGGACAGTGTGTGATGTGCGAGGGCCAAGGGGCTGGGGTATAGCGGGGGGACTGAGGGTTGAGGTGAGGATTCTGGGTGGGGGTGCAGGTTCTGGGGTGGGGCTGGGGGTGAGGGGTTCACTATGCAGGCTGCCCCGGGGAGAGATGACTACCCCAGCCCCCTCTCATCGCAGCAGGTTGCAGCCTAGTGAGAAGCACCTGTCCTGGGTCCTGCCGTGAGGGCAGGGGACTGGACTTGATGGCCTCTCGAGGTCCCTTCCAGTCCTAGTGTTCTAGGATTCTATGTCCATGGCCACTGCAGCTCCAGTGGGCACAGCTGGAGGAGGGATGCCTATTCCCCAGCTGGGGCAGATCCAGGCTAGGCTGGGTAGGGACCAGGGAAGGTGCACCTGTCCCCCAGCAGCAGCAGCAGCTCTGGGAGCACGGCCATTGCGGGAGAAGGGCACTTTTTCTGGTCCCAGCACTGAACAAATGAGAAATACTGTGCATGTTTTTAACAGTGCAGGTAATTAACGACTAGCAAAACTTATCCAAGGAGGTAGGTGCATTATCTGTCATTTGCTGTCTTTAAATCAAGATTGGATGGGTTTCCAACACGGGGGGGAGCCAAATACAGCCTGCAAGCTGAATCTGGTCCACCAAATAGAGAGATCTGGTCCACCACTGTCCTGTGGCCCAGCAGGAGCCTCAGGCAGGCTCCGTGCCTGCTGTGCCCCCACACCCTGCTCAAAGCAGCCAGCTGCAGGGGCCATGTGCTCTCTGTGCACCACAAGCACAGCCCAGGCAGCTGCCATTGGTTGGTTTCCCTTCTGCATGTGACCTCCATCCCAGACCCAAACCTCCTCCATTAATATAATGGAAGAGTGCAGCCCTTGACCACTTAGTAAATTGTTGGCATGGCCCCCCATCAAAAATTATTGCTCATCCCTGCTCTAGATGATTATCGTGATCCATTCTGGCCTTACAATGTCTGAACCTACAAATATCCCTTTTTGTAAGCCTCCTGGTGAAAGGCGGATGCAAGATATGCTTATTCCATAACTGGAAAGCACCTTACGCCACCTAGCCAAGTGCTATCGAGGAGCTCAGCCATCCACTGCAAACTCACAGCATGAAATTAAAGAAAACGGGAAGAGAGAACATCTTAAAAATAGAAGGAACAGGAGCATGTGCCAGCCCTGCCAGGTGCTACAGCATAAATAAAAATATCATGCAATGCAAGACAATATGGATACATGTACAGAAATATGCAACCAGAGCCTGCTGCAAATGTGGAGTTACTCTGCTAAGCTCAGTGGGCCTTTTTTCCCCCCTTTCCTCTGCACTCCATGTCATCATTTCACACCAATGCAAAATGAATGCAAAGCACTACCATTCTGCTTTGCTAGCATGAGTAGCATTACTCCAGATTTAAGGACCATCATTTAGATCTTAGAACCCAGTTTACACTGTAGGAATTCGGATGCATAAACAAAATGAATATTAAAGAAATAGGAAGAGGGCTATTGTAAAACTATGGTGGGTAGCAATTACGTGCCTATGCTCTCCTCTGAATATTCTTCTCTCTCCAGAGATAGGCATACAGTTAAGTCTGTCTCTCTCTCACAGCTAGGTAAAAAGGAGTAATATTTCCTCTTGTTCACATACTCATGTTGTATACTCAATCTAGATAAAACATTAGAAACACTGATGCTTCCCTGAGCTCAGCATTATGCACCCAATACTCATGAAACAAATGTAGATTCAAACTATTTGCAAGACTTCCCAGGATATGTCTACACTGCAAATCAACATCTGCATCTGGCCTGCACCCACTGACTCGGGCTTGCAGGGCTTGGGCGAAGGGGCCCTTTAATTGTGGTGTAGACATCAGGCTTGGGCTGGAGCCAAATCTCTGGGACCTTCCAGGTGGGAAGATACCAAAGCTCAGGCTCCAGCCCAAGGGCAGATATTTACACTGCAATTTTATAGCCCCACAGCTGGAGGCCCACAAGCCCAAGTCAGCTGACATAGACCAGCAGCGGGTGTTTCACATACCCTCAGTGTCTAACTATACTTCACCAAAGGCCAGTGTATACTCCCATACACATCAAGGGACAGATCCAAGTCCACTTCAGTGGCTAGAAAGACTTTGGATCAGGGCTCCAGGTCTGTTTTTACCTACATAGAATACTAGAGGATTTACCTGGTGTTGCAGTGTCCCTCTATGAATCAGGGGGAGAAGGAGACAGAGCATCAGCTAAAAGGGTGCCTGGGGGGTAGGAGGCTCAGGTGGGGCTGGAGATGAGGGGTTCAGTATGCAGGCTGCCCTGGGGAGACAGGACAACCCCAGCCCTCTCTCGCCACAGCTGCTTGGGGCCAGATGAGAAATGCCTGTCCCTGGCTGTTCCAGTTGCAGAAGATGCAGCTGGGGGAGGGGTGCATGTCCCCTGGCAGAGGGATGGATAGACAGACACACACAGAAACAGACAAACTTTCTTGAATATATAGTAGAGGACACATACAACTCATTTTATCTACTTGTAAATAGCCCCTTAAAAAGAGCTGAATGGTTTGTAGGGAAGAGGGGAGACCTTCCGCCATTCACTTTTAAGTCAATAAGTGTCTGTCACGCCCAAAGCGATAATAGCACCACAGGGCAGATGCTGAGATCTTTCAGTCAGCCAGGAAGTACCAAAAGGATTCCCTGAACTAAGGTTGGTTAAAACGTATTTCTGTGCTGATTGGCCCCTAGAGCACGGCTCTGCTCAGAACTCTGTGCTTACCTCTTCGCATTGGCACTTAGCAGTTCCAATCGATGCCCCTTCACTTGCCCCGTGCAACACATTCTTACCAGGCCTGTGCACGCACTGCATGTTGGAGCAAAGCCCAAGGATCGGACACTGGCCAGACTCCCATGAAACTGTAAACATGTCCCAGGTATTAGTGGAGTATCCCTGTTGTCACGTGAGAGCTATAAACAGAGATAGCTGGGACAGAGATGCAGCTTTTAAAGCCATTGGAGGGAGGGAGGGACACAGCAGAGAAATGCCAAACACTTTGCTACAGTGCTGAGTCCCCCATATCAGGTAAAATTGGCTAGGCCAGAGCCAGATTGCAGACAGGCATGCTGCTGAGCTGTGCTGGGGTGGTTCCCCGCTCTGGGAAGGGACCGTGCTGCCAAGCCTCGCCCCTCTTCCCTATCGCAAAGACAAAGGAATCTAGCTGCTGCTCTCCCTACTATGATGGCAGAGAGCAATGCAATACCCATGCTGCCTGGAGCTCTTACCTAGCACTGCTGAGTCTTAGCACCCAAAGCACTTTACAGACCTGTGGATCTTTAACCCCATGGTGGAGCTGGGAAAGCTGAGGCCCAGGGAGGAGAAGTGACTTGCCCAGGGTCACTCAACAGGCCAGTGGCAGAGATGAAGTGGCTATAAAGGATTTGCTAGAGGGAAGGGAGAGAATGAGGTCACAAGCACTCCCTGAATAATCATAGTGAACATCCTCCAGAGTTCTAAAGGATGAACCACTCTGAACTGTTTCATACCAGTTCCTTCCTCTCCCTGTCCCCCCTCCCCCCGTAAGGATAAAAGGAAAACTTGTGGATGAATGAGTCTGGCCTTTGCTGTAATGGTGTGTCCCTTCATGCAGATTAGTGACACACTAAATAGACCAATGGTTGGGTTAATGCCCCGCCTCAAGGAACAGCCCTGTCTTCAGAGTGAAGCCCTAATGTTAGCTCAGTGACCTGGTCATTCCCTCAAAGTCCTCCACAGCCACCTTCTGACATGGCCCTCCTTGCCCTTCCTGCGGGATTGCCATGCAAGTGTTTATCTGCTGTTATAGAAAGACATGGTGTCTCTGGAGAGAACACTGCTGCTGTCTCCAGCCACTGCAGATACTCAACGCTCTGCCTCTCCAAAGGTCCCCTCCCTCCTGAACAGGCTCCTCCTGAAAGACTTTTGCTTTCTCAATGCAGCCGTTGTTTCTGCAGTTGCTTTGGTTTGTCCCCAGAGAATATTTCACTCTCATATGATCTTTAGGAAGCTGACTCAAGTGAGAGAAAAGCCTCCTTTGTTTGTGACTCCGCCATCTGAGTCACAGCCCCGGCTGATCCAGCGTTAGACAGGATCGTTGGGATCCTCGGTCAGAGTGGGTTCTCCTCTGCTGAGAGCTGGGCCCTTCTGGGCAAAGTCATTAGGGATGGCTCCCAACTGATCAGGAACCAGAGCAGCCTCAATGGCCATGAGGGGCCAAAGCAGTAGCAAATCCACATCACCTTAGAGAGATGGGGGGGGGGTTCATGAACCAGCGCCACACTCATCCTTTGTGGGACTCCATTGACTGCAGGGGTTACATCAGAGATGCCTCGGGCTGAGCCAGGCTATTGCTTTCTCCAGTGGTTTTTTCTCTTTGTTAATGAGATCACCAGATAGTAGCCTGAGAGCTTAGGGACCAGCTGAGTGGTTTCTTCTTTGCACCAAGTGCCCCATATTTTGAGGCTCCCCTGTTGCTGGTTTGCTTCATGTCTCTGAAGACCAGAGGCCCGTTTCCTATGGCACGTTTGGGGAAGAGGGTGTGCTCTGTGCTACAGAAATGGTGGGCTCTGGCTTGGTGTTTTTAACTGCCATTGGAGCCCTACAAGCACGACAGTCATGACATAACCACAGATGCCCATGGGGTTAGGTTAAACAGACAGCCCCTAGAGCACCTCTAGGCCTGGTAGAACTTTCCAGCTACAGGCCAGCCTCCAAATTTTCTGTTCTGGGGGCTGCTTTATGAAGCTTCTAGCAGGAAGATGGGGGGTAATCTGTCCCCTATATTAAGGCACAGGATGAGAACACACAGGCATATGCTGTAAAGCCATCCTGGCATCAGATAAAGAAGTTAAGTTAAAAAAACAGGTCACTAGTCAAGAATAAAAATGGTAACTATCTATACACAAACATCTATAAGAAGTTAAAGGCAAAACTAGATGAAATAGAATGGTTTGTGATGGATGAGGCCCTTGATATTAATGCACATTATGGAAACATAAGGGAATGACAGGAACCAATGGACTAGTGTAACGTGAGTGGATTGCAACTGTATAGAAAAGACAGAGGAGACTGAAGAGGCAGGGCAGCAGTGCTGCATCTAATTCCATAGGATATAGCCAGACTGAAATTCTGAGTGAAAGAGGCTTGATACAGATACAAATCCCAACTGTAAGGCTGTAAAAATATTTCTTGGGCTGCACTGCCAACCTCCAGCTCAAGAAAAGGAGATTGAGAGCACCGTGTTGAGAGAGATCAAAGAGCCAGCAAAAGCTAACAAAATGATAACAATGGGGACTCCAGTTACTCACGTATGAACTGTCATATGGTGCAATAGGTCAAAGTTTAGAAAAACAGTTTCTTGACACTAAGTGAAAGCTTCCTGGAACAGCTAGTTCTACAGCCCACGTGAGGAGATGCTATTCTTGACTTAGTCCTAACACACCCGCACTAATTCAAGAAGTGACAGTAGCAGAGCCTCCAAATAATAGTAATTGCAATATCACTAGGGTCCATGTCCTAGGGACAGTGAAGATATCAGAAGAGACACCGTGATGCTAAACTTTCAATTAAATGAGATGCTGGGCCAGAAATACCCGAAAGCAAAAGACATTAAATCCTTAATGGTGACATGGATATCACCTTAAAAACAATACTAGACTCACAGAAGACAGGCATATTACTGAACAAAGTGGAGGCCAGGAAGGCAAGGAGAAAACCATTATGGCTAAATGGCAAGGTTTGACAGGCTATTTGAACTGAGCAGAAATCTTTCAAAATTTGGATTTCTGACCCCAATGAAACCAATAAATAGGACCATCCATTACAGCATACATGAATGAGGGAAACTTAGAAGGCCCTATATGGATTAGGGATGTAAAAGTGTAACCATTTAAATGGTTAACCGATAAGCATGTGCTTATTGGTTTCTGTTATGATTACATGCTGGTTCCCGCTCCCGGGGAGCTAGCTGCTGCCCCATACTGTGAGCTCTGCAGTATAAAGTTATATTGCAGAGCCTACAGTGCAACCAGCTCCCCAGGAGCGGGACCAGGAGCCAATGGGCTCCTGGAGCTGGCTTATATGCTGGCTCCCCGTGCGCACAGGCTCCTGTCTGCTGGCTCCACTTCCAGGGAGCCGGCTGCACTGTGGGCACTGCACCACAAAGCTTACACATAAGCTTTATGCTGCAGAACCTGCAGCACATGTAACCACGTAACTGCTAGGATTTTTAACCGTTACACAGTTACATTTTTTAACCGATTTTTTTTACATCCTTAATCTGGATTAAGTGTGAATAGTTTAACATATAAAAACAAACCAGAGCTTCATCAAGTGTAACAGAAGCAGCAAGCCTGCAAAAGAATCAATTGGGGAACATAAGGACAGTGCTGAGAAGCTAACTGATTTCTTTGCTTCAGCTGCATTCTTTGCACCAAACGTGGTAGGCCAATTCCTAGCCTGGAACTGCCCTTTCCTGGTAACAGAGAGGGGGTACTGTCCGAACTGAGGGAACAGAGGAGGCGGGACTGGAGCCAATTGATAATTTTAAAAGGAATAAGTCACCAGATTCAGATGGTCCATGCAAGAGTTCTGAAGGAGCTAAGTGTAAAATAGCAGAGTTGCTAGTGAAGATGGGCAGTCTCCTATTAAAGCCAGTCACTGGTCCAGAGGTTTGGAGGGTAGCAAACATTGTGCCTATATTTAAAAAACAGCTCTGGAGGTGATCTGGGGAAGATACCATTGTAAGCCTTACATCTGTACCCGGCACTTTGATTTGGATTACCCCACATCCACAATTCTTTCACCTTCCTCTGAAGCAGGTGTAAGAATGGCTAGAAACATAATATTGGACTAGCTGGACCATGGCTCTGACCCAGGTGGCGAGTCCTATATTCCTGCATCCTATGAAGCATTTCTGCAAAACAATGTGGGAGCAGCATGGGAACTAAAAATTCCTGCTCTAGTGAGCAGAAGTAGGCTCTCTCCTCTGATGGGGATAGTGACACATGAAGAGGGCCAAGTGGGCTGCTGACCTGGGTGGGAAGGAGGCAGGAAATAAGGAGGTTGGGAGAAGCACAGAATCCCATTTTCCCCGGGGGTCAATACTGCTGCTGGTACTGGGAAGACTTATAGAGCAGTCAGCCTAACTTTGATACCTGGAAATAAACTGAAACAAATGATTAATCAGCTTGTCAGCACTGGGAGGGAAAACAGTGTTATAAGGAAGAGCCAGCATGAATTTGTCAAGAACAAATCATGCCAAACAAACCAAATTTCCTAGGATGGCAGAGTTACAAGCCTAGTGGCTGGGTGGAACAGGAGATGTGATACAGTTTGAGATTAATAAGGCTTGTGCCACAGTGCCACATGACATTCTCATGCGTAAATGGAGAAATTATGGTCTAAATGAAGTGGACGAACAACTGGTTGGAAGACCATACTCAAAGAGCAGTTATCAGTGTTTCACTGTCAAGCTGGGTGGGAGGGGCAACATGGATGGTACAATCCCCTCAGTAATCAGTCCTGGGTCTGGTACTCATCAATATTTTCATTAGTGACTTGGATATGTAGTGAGTACAGTTATACAATTTGCAGCTGACACCAACACTTAGAGGACAGGATTAAAATTCAAAAGGCCCTTGATAAATTGGTCTGAAATCAACAAGATGAAATTCAGTAAAGACAAGTAGAAAGCACTTCACTTGGGAAGGAAAAAATCAAATGCCCAACTACCCAATAGGGACTAGCTGGCTAAGTGGCTGTACTGCTGAAAAGGATCTGGGGGTTATGGTGAATTACACATTGAATGTGAGTCAACACTGTGATGCTGCTGCAAAAAAGCTAAATATTCAGGTGTGTCTTAACAAGAGAGCCATACGTAAGACACAAGAGATAATTGTCCTGCTTTGCTTGGTATTGGTGAGTGCTCAGCTGGAGTACTGTGTCCAATTCTGTATACCACACTTAAGGAAAGATGTGGACAAACTGGAGAGTGATTGGAGAGTTCAGAGAAGAACATCAAAAAATGACAAAAAGTTTAGAAAACCTGAGCTATGAGGAAAGGTTAAAAACCTGGGTATGTTTAGTCCTGAGAAAGGAAGACTGAGGGGGGAGCAGGATATCAGTCCACAAATAGGTTAATGGCTGCTATAAAGAGGATGGTGATCAATTGTGTTCCTGTCCACTGAAGGCAGGATAAGAAGCAGTGGGCTTAATCTGCAGCAAGGGAGATTTAGGTTAGATATTAGGAAGATCTTTCTAACTATAGGGTTTGTTAAGCTCTAGAATAGGCTTCTAAGGGTGGCTGTGGAATCCACTTCATTGGAGGTTTCTAAAAGCAGGTTGGACAAACACCTGTCAGGGATAGTCCAGGTTACTTTGTCCTGCCTCAGCACAGGACTTGATGACTGCATGAGAGTCCTTCCAGCCCTACATCCTCAGTCTGTGAGCAGATCATGAGAGGCCAGTGAACCCAGACCTCCTACACTGCCTTCTAAACAGCTACTGGCATATACTGAGTTGGTGAATTTGGAAACTGGTTTCCAGCAGGTTAGAGTTGCTGGCTGATATGACATTCTTTACCCATCAGCAGGTCCAGCCTGGTTTGATGCTATCAAAACTCATTCACGATCATTGATACCTTACTGATGTGTATGGGGCCTGGCACCACCAGTATATTCCTAGAGAAAAAGCGAACTAGGGATGTAAAAAAATGTATAAACACAGTAACCGTGTAACTGATCAAAACTCTATCGGTTACACCAGTGGTTTTCAAACTTTTTTTCTCATGACCCAGTTGAAGAAAATTGTTGATGCCCATGACGCAGCCTGACTAGAGTGCAGGCTCCAGGTGGGGCTACAGGGATGATAGGTTTAAGGGGCAGGGGATGAAGGCTTTGCCTGGGAGTGTGGTCTCTGAGATGGTGCCAGAGATGAGGCGTTTGGGGTGCAGGCTGGAGGGGGGGCAGAAGGGTTCAATATGTAGGTGGGGACTCTGGGCTGGGGCATGGGGGTGGGGTACAGGGGTAGCAGGCTGTGGGATAGGGCCAGGGATGAGGTGTTTAGGGTGCAGGAGGGGTTTCTGGGTTTTGGGGGGGGCTCAGGGCCAGGACAGGGGATTGTTGGGGCACAGGCTTATCTCCAGCTGCTCCCAGTCAGCAATTCAGTGGAATGGTGAGTCAGGCTTCCTGCCTGTCCTGGCACAGTGGACCACACTGTACCCTGGAAGAGGCCAGCAACAGGTCCAGCTCCACAGGCTGCCTCTGCCCCAAGTTCTGGCACCACACCCCCACTGACCGGTTCCTGGTTTGCTGCCAGGCATTGCCGAGCAAAAATGGGCACTGCTGACCTTGGGCTTGGTTTGAAATGGGACTGGCTTCCTTTTTTGGTTCGTTTTGCTTTTTTTTTAAACCTTGTTAGTTACTTGCCTCCACCTAAGAGCCAGACCTGCTGCTGATCACTTCGCTCAATCCACGGTGCCAGGAGAGGCAGGAAGCTGCCTTAGCTGCCCCTCTGGTCATCTGGTCACCCTATAGCAAGGTGGCCCACTGCTTGACTTTCCACAACACAGTACTGGGTCATGCCTTACTTTGACCATCACTAGGTTACACAGTTAAATGCTTACCTAGGACCTAGGGAGTGAGGAGGGAAAGATACTGGAGGGGTGTTCCCACTCCCAGGGTCCCAGCCCTATGCCTCTGCCAGTGGCAGACATCCCAGGAGTGGGGCTGGCAGCCGGGACTCCGTGCATGCTGGGATGCTGCTGGAAGGTGAGGCACAGGATTGGCAGCTGGAACTCCATGGTTTAACGGTTAACAAAAACCAATAAGCACCAGCTAATTGGCTGACCAGCTAACTTCTTACTTCCCTAACACGAACACCACATTACATTTAACCACAGGAAACAAGCTGTTCCCAAGGCTGTGGGAAACACACAGAAGAACTGAACCCTTCTCCTGAGACAGACCGACTCACATCACAGGCATGGAAGAACCTTGCACAGTTCCGGCTGCCCAGTGGAAATGGCCAAGCCTATCTTTCCGATGTGCAATCGCAGCTTATCCCCCTACGACCAGCCGACAGGAAGCAGAGTTTCCAGGCATGTTTGTACAGGCAAGGATGCTTCAGGGCTTGTGGAAATATCAGCAAGATGTTTGGATAACATAGCGGGTCAAGGCTCAAATGTAATCAGTGTCTCTGAGCTCCTGCACCAGAAGGAAGAGTGAAATATAAACGAGGGGAAATGGTTCTGCGAGGGATTTCTGAGACTCATGGGCGTGTTCACTCTGTGGCTGTCCTATGGATTTGGTTCCTCCTCCCTCACTTTAGATAAGGGCTCCCTCTGGAGCTGAGGCTCAGGAGTGAAATCAATTTGTGCAGAAATAGGCATGAAAGTGGCTTGGGGATCTCGTGTGGGCCACTGAATTGCAGCCTAGGGGTAATGGGAGGCTGTGAGCAAGCGTGCAGCACATGGAAGAGGAAATTCTAGCCAACAGAAACAATCCCGTGTTCCCAAAGGGGGGGGGGGGGGACAGGGCTGCTCTCTCAGACCAGGAGGCTGTTTGGAAGTGGGGCACTTTATTTCAACTTTGGCCATAATCCAACACCCCTCCCCCCACGCATACAGGTTGCACAGGCCCTGCCGCTCCAGCAATTGTCAGGCAGACAAATTCCCTGACCACACCCTGTTCCCCACAGTTATGCTACTCTGACCTCAACAGCACAGGGAAAAACCTTAAAGAGACACAGCGGAGCCGACAGCTGCCGTGGGTCCCAAGGTGTGTGTGGGAGGAGGGGGAGGAGTGGCTCAGCACCCCAAGAAGGGGTGGGGCCAAAGGAAGTCAGCCCTTAGTGCCGCCCAGACCACAGCGGCCCCCCGTAGCCCTCAGAGCTGTGCGGAGCAGTGTTCTGATGACAATTCAAAGGGGCCCACGGCTCTGGCCACTGCTGCAGTAGTGGTGGCCTGGCGTTTTGGGCCCCTTTGAATCTCTGGGTCTTGCCCCCTTTACGGCCCCCCTAGTAGGCCAGCCTGAAGGGACAGGACATAGCCAAATATAGTCCAGCCTCCCAGCCAATTCTCAGACAAAAATACTCATGTTGATATTAAAATGGCTCCAACACATTTCTAATGAGTGCTCCCAAGCAGGATCGGCAGCACCCCATAGACAGACAGGACCCCCATTTCCAACATCTCATCCAGAGAGCCCCATAAAACAACCTGCCTGGTGCTCTGTGCCTCAGTTTCAGAGGTTACCTTCACCCTGGTGTGATTTTTTCTGGGTTCCCTCAGAACTGACCCATTATAAGAGGAGGGACCCATTTGTATCTGGGTTTGGATTTCCAGCTCCCACAGTATTGATCCATTGGTTTGGTCCCATCTCGACACATCAGGAAGCCAAACTGAGCAGCCTGACTCACTACATCATGTAGGAAAACACTCAGCACGAGTGTCTAATTTATTGCACATGTTGCACTCTCCCAATCAAACCAGCAGGGTGGAGAGAGAGTGACCTCATGGTGACGGAGGAAGACTGAGAGTCCAGACTCCAGGACTCTGCTCCTAGCCCTGGTCCCGACTTGCTGTGTGACCTCTGCAAGTCATGCTACTGCTGCTCCATGCCTCAGTTTTTCCATCTATAAAACAGGCATAAAAGTTGATTAGCAAGGGCGAGCAAATTAAAGCACTCTGTGATTGTGGATGGGGTCATAAGCAAAGTGCTGACAAGATAATGGCTCTGCCCTAGCACAGGCAGAGCTATTAGCCCCTGCACCCCAGTTTAAAAGCCCACCTTAGCTTTGTCCTTTTAGAGTTTTGCAGCTCCCAGGCACCAACTCCTTATTTTTCCGCCAGCTGAGTGGATTGTGGGTGCACTGGTGTGAGCTGTGGGGTGGGGAGGGGGCGAGATGATCACTGTATAGGCCCCGTCAAACCAATTCCCACAGTAAAGCCTGAGGCAGACACTGGGGAGCCAGACTCCTACATAATACTTTACCTCAGGGAGTGGGGCCCAGTTTAGTCCCCTTCCTTCCTTTAGTCGCTGCTTCACAGTAATTGCTGCTCACTCCCTGCTAGTGTGAAAACAAACAGCTCTTGGGTTGCCCCCTGCTATCTCGCAGGACCCAGAATGCTGCCTTATCGCTGTTATTCCCATTATCAGCCCCTCCTGAGGCCCAGCTGTGGAGGTTTGTGCTCCTTGCTTCCCAAGCACTACCTATATGTTTCCTCTGAGATAAAAAGCCTCCATATGCTGCTGGGAACCTGATGGAAACTTACTCTTAGCAGGGCCCAAGCACACATTTTTCAGGCCCAATGCAAACTTGTAAGCTGGGCTCCCTCCCACACAATTTGCAGCCTGGGCAGAGCCCCTCTGGGTATGGGTAAAGCATATTGGCCTTTTCCCCTCATGTGCAGGCCCTGACTCTTAACGTACAGAGGATGCTCAGCGACTGCTGCAGGGTTTGTGGCTGCCCAGCCCCTGGGTAAACCAATGACTCTTGCAGACACGCTAGTCACAGTCATTGGCGGCAGCACAAGGTATGACCAGCCCCATTAGAATCCCAGTTGAACCTGGGACCGTCAGAGGTAAAAGCACAGCTCTTTATTGCTTGAGCGGGCAAAGAAGTAGGGTTGCCAGATGGTCTCCCAAAAAATACTGGACATGCGGTATTTTTTGGTGGAGGAAAAAAAAAAAAGGAATGCGGGATAAGCGCCCCCCGTCCCCTCCCCCCCGCCCCGTTCTGGGGCGCCCAGAGCGGCGATCGCAACCCCGCCTCCCAGCTGGGAATCCCAGCTACCCCCCGCCCCCGCCAGGCTTCTGCACAATCACCAGCGCCGATCATGGCCCCGCCTTTCAGCCGCTCCCCAGCCGGAAAAATCAGAGAACACTGGACATTGCACGTGTCCGGTATTCTCTGATTTTTAATGGACAAAGAGCGCAAATACTGGGCTGTCCAGTAGAATACTGGACACCTGGCAACCCTACAAAGAAACAGCAACAGACTCAAACCCCTTACACGGACCAGCCACTAAAAGACAAGCCCTACGCCTCCCACACTCTCCAGTAACAAGCCAAGGGTTTGGTTTAGCCCATTGGAGATCTGTGGGCCAGCAGTAACAGTAGGACTGGATCTGTACTGGACACAGGGGCTGGTTGGCTGTGGGGTTTGGCCTCATTTCTGACTCTGTGATGTGGCCTAAAACCTTTGTGGGTCTGTCAGTGCCATGTCACAGCTTTCAAAATAGGCCAGCCCCTACAGTAGAACGCCTGCAAGACAGTTCACGCTGAGAGTGTTTTACAGGGACTCTAAGGCCTTTTGGCAGGTGTGGCGGCGATGGGAGCCAAGTGCATGAATGCAGGTGCATCGAGCCTGTCAGCAAGGATGTTCGTTGGGGTTCAGCCCGACAGAGAGGGTTCATCAAACTGGGCCCACTTCTGGCGTAGGGGCATGTCCTACTGATTGTGAGCACGGGGGCAGAACCAGACCCAGAACCAGTCTAACTGATGGGGGCCATGGCAGCACCAGTGCCGGGAAATGGCAGGATGTGGGGTTGTCTGACTCCTGGAACTGGCAGACAATACGATTGCTCCTGGATGGGGTTTGGCTGTAGTGGCAACTGCTCCTGCCTGATACTAGCAGCCCCCCATGCTCCCATCAGAGATCTGCTCCAGGGGGAGTTGGTTGAGACTAAGGCTTAGGGGGAGACAGTGAAAATGACCCACTGAGATCCCCCCGCCGCATCTCCCCTTCGTGAGCTGGTGCAGGACCCCTAACAATGAGCTGTGTTCATTCCACCACCCCTCTTCACGCTGGTAGCTCGGGAACAGAGATGCCCGAAGCAGCCGCTTCCGCTCATAAAACTCAGCCCCCGCCCCTCCCAGCACTTCTGGGGTGGTCCCAGGCAAGACGCAGCAGAGAGCAAGATGGGGGTGAATCAACAGCTTTAGACTTGGGGAGTCACCTTGTTGCTGACTCCCACACTCGATGACAAAATGGGGCAGGGCGGGGGAGGGGAACAGATCAAAGTGGGGAGGAGAGGGGAGGCGTGAGTGGGAACAGAGACGGAGGAGAAATGGAGAAAAGTTGGGGAGGGCAATAGGGATAGAACAGGGAAGGATAAAGAGGGTGTTAGGGCTGTGGAAGGAGGGGAAACTGGAAACAAAGAGCACACTCCCCATTTGGCAGGGAAGGGCTGGCTCTTCCCTTCCCCACCCAGCAGCCCCCCTTCTTCCATTCCTGGTTGGGTGATACAACAGCCCCCGCCCTGCCGTGCCCTGGTGGAGGAAAGAGGAAGCTTCCTGAGAGTTGGAGCTTCCTGCCCCCAAGTGACCCGGATGCCACATTATTTCCCTTCTCCTCCCTACCCCTGTGCCCTTCCGTGAATTACCACAGCTGCTCTCTGGTCTAAAGCTCTCGCCAAGGCCCAGGGAGCCTCGTCTCAGTTGGTGCCTATTTCTGTCCCTTATCTCTGAGGTGCCTTGCCTGTAGCTGTGGAGCCGGAGCACTGTCCCAGCCAAACTCCAACCTTATCTTTGGAAACAACCCTCTGCTTAGTCCAGCTGCCATGGGATTAGTCCCTATCTGTCTGCAAGGCTCTCGGCAGCTCTTAGCAGGGGCATCAAGAACTGTGTTGATGGGGATAACCTGTTCCATTAGAGGAATTTTACTGAGGGTGTTTTTCCCACTTGCAACCCCCACTCTCCATAATCTGTACACCTCAGCAGAGTCATGGCTTCTTCTGGGTCTCCAAGAGAGAAAGCATTTGGTTCCAAATTTCCAGCTGGTGTCTCTGCCTTTGTTACCCCCGGTCTTTAGTGGTTGTAGAATCATAGAATTATAGGACTGGAAAGGACCTCCAGAGGTCTCATACTCCAGTCTCCTGCACTCAAGGCAGGACTAAATATTATTAGTACTGATTACCAATTAATTACTAATTTAAGGACTGGGGATAGTTGGGTCTAGTCCCAAATTAAGGCACAATAGAATCAAGACTGCCAAACTGAATATCAGTCTGGAAACTCCAATGTGCACAGTGAAGACACTCACCCTAAATTACAGAGGGGTAGCTATGTTAGTCTGTAACTTTAAAAACAACGAGTAGTCCTATAGCACCTTAGAGTACGTCTACACTACAGTTTTGTTGGAAAAATGGCTGTTTTTCCGACAAAACTTGAGGAACGTCCACACTGCAATTGCGTTCTTCCACAAGAAAATCGAAAGAACAGAGGGGTTTTTCCAGCATTGGTAATCCTCATTCTATGAGGAAGAAGCCTTTTTCTGAAAGATCTCTTTCGCAAAAAGGCGTATGTGGACAGGGAAGAGGGAATTCTTTCAGAAGAAGAGGAAAGAGGAAAAAGCACAGGTGCCCTGGTGGCCATTCCGTCCATAGCAATCACTGCTTACATGCGAGAGAGCATCCATTCAGTGTGGACGCTCTCTTTCGAAAAAGCAGATCACTTTTTTGATGCACTTTTGCAGTGTGGATGTTCTCTTTTGGAAGAAGTTTTTTTGAAAGATCTCTTCCGAAAAAAGCTTCTTCCAAAAGAAGCCTGCAGTCTAGACATAGCCTTAGAGATTAACTCTCTCGCGCTATATCTATCTACCTACCTACCTACCTATATATGATACCATGCATTTTCATGGGCAAAACCCACTTCCTTCACTCACCCTGAGGGCAAAGCAAACTTTAAGCAATATTATTAACACAATTAGAGGAAGAGACAAAGAATGCTCCAAATCACATAAAATGATCACATCAATGAAACACGAAAATACTCTCTTGTACCATCTCCTCTCATCCTTTCTTGGGAAGCTGGTGATAACAGACAAGAGGTCCTGCTCTGTTCCTGGCTTACTAACCAAGTCTGTTGATCCACATCTCTCCTTACATGAGGGTCTGGCCCATTACAGGGCCATGGGGCTGTCATGACTATCCAATATGCCAGCCCGCCTTAGCCATATCTAACTTCCTCACCCCAGGAATGTTGGAGTGTCCTTTTGTTAACATATGCCTCAATTCCTTGCCAAGGCAAGTTTGTGGTTAAGCATCTGTCAACGTTTTTATCCTAGAATCATAGAACCATAGAGCTGGAAGAGACCTCAGAAGGTCATCAAGTCCAGCCCCCTGCTCTAGGCAGGACCAATACCAACTAAATCAACCCAGCCAGGGCTTTGTCAAGCCGAGACTTAAACACCTCTAGGGATGAAGACTCCACTACTTCCCTAGGTAACCCATTCCAGTGCTTCACCAGTCTCCTAGTGAAATAGTTTTTCCTAATATCCAACCTGGACCTCTCCCACCACACCTTGAGACCATTGCCCCTTGTTCTGCCATCTGTCACAACTGAGAACAGCCTTTCTCCATCCTCTCTGGAACCTCCCTTCAGGAAGTTGAAGACTGCTATCAAATCCCCCTCTCACTCTTCGCTTCTGCAGACTAAACAGACCTAACTCCCTCAGCCTCTCCTCATAGGTCATATGCTCCAGCCCCCTAATCATTTTGGTTGCCCTCCGCTGGACCCTCTCCAATGCGTCCACATCCTTTTTGTAGTGGGGGGCCCAGAACTGGACACAATACTCCAGATGTGGCCTCACCAGAGCCGAATAAAGGGGAATAATCACATGTCTGGATCTGCTGGCAATGTTCCTCTTAATGCAACCTAATATGCCATTAGCCTTCTTGGCTACAAGGGCACACTGTTGACTCATATCCAGCTTCTCATCCACTGTAACTCCCAGGTCCTTTTCTGCAGAACTACTACTTAGCTGGTTGGTCCCCAGCCTGTAACAATGCTTGGGATTCTTCTGTCCCAAGTGCAGGACTTTGCACTTGTCCTTGTTGAACCTCATCAGATTTCTTGTGGCCCAATCCTCCAATTTGTCTAAGTCACTCTGGACCCTACCTGCCCTCAAGTGTATCTACCTCTTCCCCTAGCTTAGCGTCATCTGAGAACTTGCTGAGGGTGCAATCCATTCTCTCATCCAGGTCATTAATAAAGATATTGAACAAAACTGGTCCTAGAACCGAACCTTGGGGCACTCCGCTAGAAACCGACCGCCATCCTGACATGGAGCCGTTGATCACTACCCGCTGGGTCCGGCCTTCTATCCATCTTAGCGTCCATTTATCCAATCCACATTCCCTTAACTTGCTGGCAAGAATATTGTGGGAGACCGTATCAAAAGCCTTGCTAAAGTCAAGGTATATCACGTACACTGACTTTCCCATGTCCACAGAGCCAGTTACCTCATCATAGAATCTAATCAGATTGGTCAGGCACGACTTGCCCTTTGTGAATTCATGCTGACTATTCCTGATCACTTTCCTCTCTTCCAAGTGCCTCAAAATGGATTCCTTAAGGATCCCTTCCATGATTTTTCCAGGGACTGAGGTAAGACTGACCGGCCTATAGTTCCCTGGATCGTCCTTCTTCCCTTTTTTGAAGATGGGCACTACATTTGCCTTTTTCCAATCATCCGGGATCTCTCCCGATCTTCACAACTTTTCAAAGATAATGGCCAAAGGCTCCTCAATGACATTTGTCAACTCCCTCAGTACCCTCGGATGCATTAAGTCCGGACCCATGGATTTGTGTACATTTAGCTTTTCTAAATCGTTCCTAACCTGTTCTTTACCCACCAAGGGCTGTCCATCTTCATCCCATCTTGCGTCACTCAGCGCATTAGTCCGGGAGCCGACCTTGTCCGTGAATACAGAGGCAAAGAAATCATTGAGTACTTCAGCTTTCCCCACATCATCTGTCACTAGGTTACCTCCTTCATCCAGTAGGGGCCCCAAACCCTGTCTGATCACCTTCTTCTTTTTAACATGCCTGTAGAAACCTTTCTTGTTATCCTTCACATCCTTTGCCAGTTGCAATTCTAACTGCGCTTTCGCCTTCCTGATAACCCTCTGGCAACCTCAAGCTATATATTTAAACCCCTCCCTGGTCATTTGTCCAAGTTTCCACTTTTTGTGGACAAGCTGTGACACACAGGGGGAGGGAAACGATGGAAGCCCAGTCATGGGTCTCATTTACAACTAGTCTGGACAAGGCACAAAGCCCAGAGCTCATTGTCTTGAGGTTGGCTTGGATGATCTAATGGGGCTTTATTTTCATCTCTAATTCCCACCGGTCTTGGATGCCCTGAAAGCAATGGGAAAGGTGGGCAACAATCTACATTCTGGGGGATGGGAGGGCGAGGAGAAAATTAGCACCTGTCCCCCTGCAGTGGTTAGTGTGGCTGGACCAGCATGCAGAGATGATCATGGGGGAGAACAGGGGAAGCAGAACAGCAGATGTACTGTGCAACTGTAAAGCAAAGTCTGATTCTCTGTCTATGCGTCACTAGATGGCAGCATAGGCCAGAATTGAGAACAGAAAAGGCTGCAACTTGTGCACAAACAGGGTCCATTAAACTGCAGATTAGGGCCTGAGAAGTAGCTGCTGTTCTAGCTTCCTGGGGGAGCTTAGATCCATGGC
The DNA here is from genome assembly GCA_032595735.1 of Pelochelys cantorii. Lineage (NCBI taxonomy): Eukaryota > Metazoa > Chordata > Testudines > Trionychidae > Pelochelys > Pelochelys cantorii. The sequence continues at coordinate 21,991,771 of CM064336.1, forward strand.
CTGGGAGCAGTGGAAGGCATTTCACTGTAAAATAACCTTGCCAGGAAGAATCTTAGTCACATACAATCCCATGACAAGTTCATTTTATAAATCCAGGCAAGATACTTATACACCTAACTGATGACTGATTTACCTGCGTTTGCAACAGCAGTGACTCACAGGAGACAGCTCCTCCATTGTAATCCATCTACATCCACTAAATCTGCCACTATGGCCAGTTAGGCTGCAAGGGAGAGACAGGAACCAATTACTCAAGCACAGTACATTGAAATTAGTGCAAAGATAGCACCCGTTCTTCTGCCTTTTGATGACAAAAAGACCCATACGTGAAAAAGATCAAAAGACTCTGTATACATTTGATTGGTTGGCAAAAGGACACAATCAACATTGTTCAACCTCCAAATTAAGATTCTGTATACAAATGGTGGTAGACTGTATTGGGGAGAGGGGAGGAAAGGAGACGGAGAATGAGGCCATAGGACTCAACATTTAGTCATTAAAATTAAGAACCCCGTGAAAACCATTTCTTCTCAGCATATCCTGAGCCTGTGTTGAAAACTCAAGGGGAAAACAGCCCTGGCCCAGCGCATGGGGACCAGAAAGCGAAAGTCACCTTAAGGAAGTTTGACACTGACCAGTCTAGTTTCACTGTCCAAGCTGAATGAAGTATAGAAAGTGTAAAACAGCACGGAAGGTGAAAATTAGATATGAAGAAAGGGGTCCAGGTTTAATCTGCTCCTTTATCATCTGGTTGAACAGAAAAGGGTTGCTAAGAAGGATTTTTAATTGGACAGTGGCTCTTTTTACAGGAGTGTTATGCAACCTTTTTAGACATTAGGCAGTGATCAGTGACTATGGAAGTGTGGAAGGTGTGTCTGCTTTACCAGCACCCCTCTTCCACACCCCCACTGATTCACAGTCAACTCAAGAAGTTGCTGTTTTCCCCCAAAACCACCTGGTTCAGGCTGCCAGGGGAATGGCAGCCTCCCCCCTCCCCACCCTCAGCCCAATCAGCACACTCAGGCTATGTCTACACTGCAAAGCTATTTCGGGATACCGGAATATCCCAAAATAGCCATCCCATATTTTAACAGCAAGCCCGTTATTTCGGGCTCACTATTCTGATGTCCCTGTAAACCTCATTCCACGAAGAGTAAGGGATGTTTTGGAAGAGCAGGTTATTTCGAAATGTTGTGCTGTGTAGACAGCGCCAAATTACGAAATAAGCTATTTTGAAATAAGATATGCAATTTACGTAGCTCAAATTGCGTATCTTATTTTGAGCTACCGCGCTATGTAAATGCTCCCACAGTGACCTTTGCTGCTCATAGCTCATTTTTAGAATATAAGTACTGAATATAATATAGATATAGACTATAACATCTTTACCAGTAGACTCTACTTTTAAAACAGGAGCAATGGCCTCTCACCTGATTCTTTGGAGTTGGGTTGGGAAATAAATGTCCTTCCTTTGACCTGAGAGACTTACTAACTGTATTTTCTAAGCCACTTTTGAATTAAACCAAGAAACTTTTAAAAATTACTCTTCACCACATGAGGTAAATTTTAGGGCTGTCAAGTGATTAAAATAGTTAACCGCAGTGAATGTGGGGAGTCCTGACCCTTGCTGCCAGCTCCATGCCCCCCAACTAATCCTCTACACTCACCTGGGGCCTGCAGGCTAACCTCAATATGGGGGACTGTCCCATCCCTAGGACAGGTGGGGCAACCACCACTGGGGCCTGCTGAAGTGTGGGGCCCAGAGTGGCCCTCCAAACCATCCTATGGAGGGGAAAGCTCTGCCTTTAAGATTCTGGCAGTCACATCAGGTTCTCAAACCTTGGGTTGGCTGTTGTACCTATTTTTAGAAATTGCACATTGGTACCTCTTTGTATTTTGTCAGATCTGCAGCGAAAAATGTTCTTAAAACAAACGTGTGTTGACATGTGAGACTGCTCTAACATGAAATATATGGCAAAGTGTGAGTGAAACAGGGCAGGAAACATAATTCTCCACCAAGGAGTTCAGTCAAACTTAATTAACCCCTTTTATTCTTGACAAACATCACCAGCATTGTCATGTTTGTCCTCTGGAATGGTGGCTGAAGCATGAAGGAGCATACAAATGGTTTAATATACATGTCACGTAAATGCCACACAAATACAGTACCTGTTTTCATTTTATAGCATAATCTCCCATAAATATAAACAAACTTGTTTCTCTCAGCAACTGGCTGAACAAGAAGTAGGACTAAGTGGACTTGCAGACTCTAAAGTTTAGCCCTGTTTTTGAATACAGTTATGTAACAAAAATTTCTACATTTGTAAGTTATACTTTCACAATAAAGAGATTGCCCTAAAGTACTTGTATGAGGGCAATTGAAAAATACTGTTTCTTTTGTCATTTTTACAGTACAAATATTTGTAATAAAAATAGAAAGTGTGCACTGTACTCTGTATTGTGTTGTAATTGAAATCCATAATATTTAATTAATGGCAATTGATATTCTATTTAACAGTACAGTTAAAACTATGATTAATCACAATTTTTTAAAATCACCATTAATTTTGAGTTAATTGCCTGAGTTAACTGAAAGTAATCATCAGTCCTAATCAATTTTTATTACACAATAAAATGAAAGATTTTGTTTGTGCAGTTCCAAAATATATTTGACATAGACTATATGGTAAAAGGACAGCACTCGTCCCCATGTGGATAGTTTATTGGGGAGCCCTATTTATTGTGGTCCCTAAATAGCTCTCAACACATTTATATACACACACATGCACACCCCACTTCAAAATGCTAGAAACTATCCAGGACCGTTTCTAACTGGGCACTGATTTTTCTGTATGAAAATAGGATTTACTCCTGCTTATTTATTATGTACTTGAAATTGTTACCCTTCTCTCTTTGTAACATCAGTGATCTTGGCTGCAACTGTAGGAGCTTGATGCTGAGAGGGGTGGAGTATGTGCATAGGTCTTTTCCAGAGCCAGCCTTCAGATTTCCCCGATATTATGGAATTAAATGTTAAACATCCAGCCTAGCTCCCAGTGAAGTCAGTGAATCTTTCCATTGACTTTAAGGGAGGTGGATGAGGCCACAAATGAATGGGTAGAAGGGTCAATGGATGTTTAAATCAACATTTTTAGTAGATTGTTTGCAAAGAAGGAAAAAATGAGACAGGAACATGCACAATACAGTAATAGAATTAAGATGTCAAGCAACTCTCTAATCTGTGCCATTAATACATTAACTTGAATTCCTGCAGAAGTCTGATATATTGGACAAAATATCCTTATTCACAATTATTCTGCTAGAAGCAAATATAATAAAAGGTATCCCCCAGCCATATCACACCAACACTGTAACCCTAAACCAGGATTGTTAAAGAGTAGGGAAAGAATCAGTAGAATATCATGTTCTTGAAAACCATTTCACAGTTTGGTTTGAGTAGAATGTGCTCTTGTTTAGGCTGCTGTCCTATTTCTGCTCCCCACCCAAATTCCAGACTTCCTCTCTGCCTCTACTTCAGCTGCTAGAGTCCTTCCTACTCAATCCTATGCAGGATCCTTTACCCCAAATTGCCATATTTAGTATTTGAAGCAACCTGGAAACAAACCTAGAAAAGATTCAGAGAAACATTTCTTGATTGGTGACAATTCTTCCCAAAGAAGATTCCAAGCACTTTCTTCTTTCCAGTTAAAATCCCTCTCCAGTACCAGCTCAGCATTTTTCACCCTCACTGAAGGGGTCTTGGTTACCAGAACCAGGAAGCCGTGACCCCTCTCTCTGCTGTATGCTTCCATTTAAAAAACATCATCTGCCTTCAGTTTGTAGCTCACATTCATATTAATAGCCTGAGGTGAGATTCTGGGGAGAGAAAGCACCGGAGAGTCTGATTGCTGCACAAATGAGGGCTGATATGGGAGCTTCACTCTCAATAACGGAATTAAGCACAAAGTAAATAGATGTAAATACATGTGGCTGTTTCTCTGGACTACCTGACCAGATTTTTGAATAGTTTCCAGTATCTCTCTTCAAGGTTCCCTTAACACATACCTGGTATTTGGATGCAAATGAATTTTCATTCTCTCACAAGAAAAAGGTATGGAGATGGCAGCTCCTCTCCAGACAGCTCTATTATTTGATGTCCAGCCCTCTGGCCTCTACAACAGTGATTCCCAACCTTTTTCCCATGGAGGAAGCCCTAAAATAATTTTTCATATCCCGAGGAACCCTACCTATGAAAACGTCTGCTTGGCCAGAAAAAGTTGACAGTGGAGAGTGAAATTCAATTACTGCTAAATTATTGTCAAGAAAATGTATTTGTAAAGAGCTGTTTTTACATATATATATGTCAGCTTACATTGTAAGAAAAAAAATTTATTTATTTATTCCATGATTTCTCGTGGAACCCTTGACGATGGTCTGCAGAGGGTTCCGCGGAACCCTGGTTGGGAAACACTGCTCTACAGGATGCAGGCACATTGGTGTGCTAATACTTGCATGCAGGGAAGGGTTCGCACAATGTGAAAATCCCACCCCCTCTTGAATGTTTGGACCTTCACAACTCTTGATCTGTGCATCTAGATATGTCCACATGCAAAATTGTCCATGCACTAGTTCAGACCATGTTGACAACAGGCCAAAAATTTCCACTCTCTTCCTAGCCTGGCCAGCTGCTCAGTCATCCTTCCCCATTCAGTATTAATAACCAACGCTTTGAAAAGACATCTGAAATGGGAAGGGAAAAGGATTGAAACACTAATTCTCAGTTACTTGTGAAAAAGATCCATCTAGCCATTCAGCAAAAAGGCTGCTGTGGGCTTTCATGCAGCATATCGTGACTCATGCTAATGTGGAGACCAGAGACCCCAATCTTGTTGTTTTTGGCAAGGGAGGCTGACAATCTTCACTTGGAGGGAATGAAGGGGCAGGGGAAGGACGCTCCATTTCAGCCAAGTATCAGAGGGGTAGCTGTGTTAGTCTGGATCTGCAAAAGCGACAAGGAGTCCTGTAGCACCTTATAGACATGCATCTGACGAAGTGGGTCTTTGCCCACGAAATCTTATGCTACATCTGTTAGTCTATAAGGTGCTACAGGATTCCCTTGTCGCTTTTGCAGATCCATTTCAGCCAGTTTCCCATGCTGGTGTAGAGTGGGCAGCCTTGAAGAAGTCTCATTTATCCAGAGCTGGTGGCTACAGGGAATGCAAGCTTCCTGCCTTCGCATACACACATGCCTCAGGAATTAGGAGGAATGACACACTGCCAGTGAAAGGCTGGGTCATCAGTCATGCTCATTCCATTCCTGGCCTCTCTACTATGACTTCCCATGTGGCTATAGTATGAAATATGCCCACTGGAATGGGGGCAGAGATCCAGCAACTCATTTTGCATACGTCACCAGAAAGCACCCAGAGGGTAATGACTCCTAGTCCCTAACTAGGCTGGATTAAAACCACTGACCTTAAGGGCCACAACCTATACACTGAGCCATCCTGTCCCTCCCTTGTTTTCTGTTCTTGGTCTCACAGCAGCAGCAACACTATTTTGTTCTGAAGTAGCACATTCCAGAAAAACCCAAAGTAATATGGGAACATTGAGGTTCACGCCAGACCAGTAAGGCATAGTGCCATTTTACAGCTGGCCCAGGGCTCTAGTGGGAGAAGAAAAAAATGAATATTTAATCTCTATAATGATGCTGGAATTAACACTACACCCCCATGAAGACTGGGGAGTTACTATCTGGTAAAGAGCTGCCTTTGGTTTCTGGTCTGTAACTCGTTCTGCGCCACTTTTCTGGGATTCTTAAGGAAACCAATGACTATCACAGTCTATCCCCCAAAACAATGTTGGTGGCTAGATTTGCAGGCAGTTGCTCTAGTGGATGGCTTTTTTACTGAATGTAGTGCACGTCCATCCCCACCTGTGCAAGTACAAAAGGGATTCTGGACATTAGGTCCAGAAAACAGGAGGATGGTTCAGTGATTAGTGTGCTAGCGTGGGATTTGAGACCAGGTTCGGTTTCTTGCTCTGCCATTAGCTGAGACCTTGGGAAAGTGACTTAGCCTCACCAGACGGGTACATAGTATCTGGAGCAAGTGGCTCAGCCCTGGGAGTCAGACTCACCCTAGCACACTCAAAATAGCAGTGCAGGTGTTACAGCTCAGATTCTGAAGCCTACAGAGTCAGGTGGGCTTTGGAGTCCAAGCTACAACATCTACATGACATTGTAGCACAAGTTGGTCTACCCAGGTTAAGGGGCTCCTTTGAACTACAGTGTAGAGACATACCCTCTCTGCTTCATTTCCCCATCTGTAAAATGGGGAAAATAGTACTTCGCTACTTCCCAAAGTGTAGTGAGTATAAACATACTGAAGATTGTGGGGCATCCCACCACCATAATGGGGGCCAGATAAGTACCTTAGATAGCTAGACAGAGGGAGATGGCTGAGATTCCATGTACATAGGTTCTTGTTCTTCCTGTGTGACAGTCCCGTATATGTCTGATTGCAGAGCTGTGTCCAGTTAGGGGACTTCTGGAGAACTTTACCTGAATTCTATGTGGTTCTGAAATGTCTCTCTCACCATTTCCTTGTCTTCAGTCATCAGAGACCATCTTTGAACACACCCAACCACACACTGTTAATAGCTGAGGTCTTTATTTAAATTTTTATATACAGTAAAAGTAACACAGATAAATCTGTGACGATCAGATGAGACATGTAAATCTCTCTCAACAATTAGCAGCTTAAGATCTATAAACTACAGTGTTACGTTCACAAGTGTCATTTCTGTACTTTTCATCCCGTGCAAGTGAGTTTTTCTGGTTTTATTTATATTTTACACTTAAACACACAGCTAAGTCAATTGCCTACTACGATACCACCTGGCATACACAACACAGACACACATTGGGTTTTAACTCGTTAGCCACATTCAGAATTCACTTAAAACTCACAAAGCCACCCAGTCTCAACACAGATCCCTTCATAGCTTGGCTTCTTCTGTTACAATGCTGCCTTTTAATATTTTAAAAATGAATATTTTTTCAAAGCTGAAAGACAGTGCCTCTTCTGGCCCAGTGCACCAGTGTACAGAACTCACCATTTGATCTGATCAGATCTTAAGTGTTCACTAGATTGGAATAAACCAATGAAGTAATTGCTGTGAACATGCTCAGCATAATTAAACTAATGAAGCTGAAGGGAAGAATTTTGTAAACCTGTCTACAAATGGCAACTTTTTAAAAAACACAATGAGACAAAAGGGGCGGGGCGGCAGGCGAACTTCATTTAAACCATGGAACAGCATTTAACAGTCACTTTTTTGAACTAATGCAGTCCATTACATTCTTTCCTTCCTTATATGCGCCAGTGATATGTGCTAAACATATCTAAGAAATTTCAGAATTGTTTCGACTCCTAACATGAAATGTTCTGCAACTCAGAGACAGTCACACAAGTTTATGTACTAGGGAAGGATAATAAAAGGTTCCCATGCGCACACACCCATGGCAGATACTGTCTTCTACAAGTCATCCAGGAATGCTTCATCTTAAAGAGAATGAGCACAACCCACATACAAAGGAAAGGAGCTTTAAAGCTAGAATCACATTTCCAACAATATGATCATTGTTAAACTATTAGAAGTCATCACAGAACTTCAGATTGAAGGGGGAGGAAATAAAGCAAATGTTCTGCTAATGAAAGGCAAAAAACCTCGTGATGGTCCTGTTAGATTAGTTTAAAAAATGGATGCAGCATCATATATGGCATTAACAGTAGACACATTTCTGGAATGGAAAACTGTTGGAGACAGACAGACAGACAATATTGTCCAGGACCAAGTAAATGGCCTTCACAAAACAGTTTTGGGGTGAACATTTCTGGTAAGTCATTCCTTCTGGCAAATTGCAGGTGGTCTTTACTAAAGATTAAATATCCAAAGACTAACTGAAAGTAAGGTACCTTGCAAAAAAGGGCAAATGCATCCTTCAGACATTACCAAGATGTGCTATGAATGAGTGTAAAAATTGGTTGGCTTTTAATTCATTCCCAAGTTTGTTCGTGTACTAAGCCACCTGTAAACTTTTATAGTGCGATCTATACTATAAAGAGGTGCATAGTGAGACGACAAAGCTCGTAGATTGTGTGTCAAGGGTTTATTATTTTGATCTCTCTTCCTTTGTTTGAGAAAACCTAACAGGAACAGAGTACTTTCATATGGATGGGTGAAAATTATATACGTGATTTAGTCAGACAAGGGCATTAAGCCCAATAGAGTTTTGCCGTGGCGGGCAACTGTCATCTGTTAAGGGGATTGTTTACACATACATGCACTCTATCTGCAACTCTTGTACAAACAAGAATGATTATTTTTGGCTTGAGTCAGCTGCAACTGGCAATGTATGTTTAGCAAGGACAGTAGTGGATTAGTGCACAGTGACAAAGTGAGGTGTGCTGGAATTGTCACAGGGTACCTGAGTTTAAAGACAGAAATGTGGCTATGAAGACAAATCTCTGAAGAAGGAACTAGAATGATTGGGCAGCAGAGGTCTTTCCTCTCCTGGCTGGTGGTGATCAGAATATTAAGACCTTTTTCCTAGCTGAAAGGGAGGGGCTCACCTAGATCTGGAGAATTCCCTACGGTGTGGGGCATAGAAAATAGCATAAATTCCTATACTTGCTATTACATATCATTTTACATCACTTGGCCATTATTTGGTTCCTAAATGGAACTTAAGCCAAAGGGGAAGGAGAACAAGAAGCCTAATTAAATACTGCAAATCATGTGAAAGAGAATCCATAAGTCTTATTTCTGCTACAAAGAATTTTACTGAAACAAAAATCTTTACTTTGTTCTAGTGGAAACAGATATTGAGCAAGATTTTTTAAACAAATCCTTCAATATGAAACCTGCCAGCAACTATAGATTACTGGGAAAAGATGTTGCTGCGACTGGAGTTGCATTTATAAATGACATTTCTTCTAGTGCTCTGACAATGGAACTGTACTAAGTCCTTGCCTTCACAGCTGCAGGAAGGGGGCTCTATGTGGCACACTACATAGATACACAGCACATACAAAAGTTATAAACAAAGACAATGAGCTTACCATAGTCTGATGGGAAGACAACTTTGGTTTCAGTTATCAGAGGTGCATTTAAAAATAAGTTATCAGGGATATTTATGAGAGGATCAGTCTTTTGAACAAACTATGCCTTTAATATTTATTCTCTCTTTAAGACTGTCTTTCCCCAAAAAGGGATGAAAAAAATTCCTTGTGTGAAGGAAAACATTCTGAGACCAGGTGGACAGATTTGGGAATGAGATATAAAACACTCCATGCCTCCTGTCACACCCACAAAAAAAAAGAACAGGAAAAAAATTGCATGACAAAAATGCGTGGAGAAGGAGGAATTATTCATGATGCTGCATCTGCAAGCCCAGGAGGACAGTTAAATGGCATGGGAATAGCTATGCCTTCCTCAAACCGGTGTCAAGAGAAATTACTTTCCGCCCTCCTCAAAACTGTTTCAGGACAAGACTGCTCACACTTAATTATTCACGCAATTCTTCATTTAAAAACATCACTTCTTTATTAAAGAGGAAAATAACGACCCTCCCAACCCCTTCCAAAAAAACCCCCAATAATAATAATAATAATAATAAAAAATCCTATTATAGGAACAATAAGGAAGCACTGAGAGTTTGAGTATTACACTCTTCAAGTATGCTGTTCAGACTTTTTTTTAAATCTGTGAATATACACACATTAAAAAAAACCTTAAAAGTGCGACCAAGGGCTTTTGCTTAAAGATAAGTTTAAAGGGCTACTTCAAAATACTGTAGTACGACTGTGCAGTTACTGTGTACAGCATGACGCTTCCACTTTGTATGCTTAGCAAGACTTAACAGACCTTCTAGAAAATTATTGTATGCCAGGTCAGCACAAATGGCGACCAAGAAGCTGAGTTGCGGGAGATCCATGCGCTGTTTTTTCTCTCATTAAGGAAAAAAACAAGCCACGCTGAATCCACACATTCGGACATGGAATGTGAGCAGGCTTCACAGTAAAGGTTAGCATTACAGCTTTGCTGTGGTACCATTGTACGATACTTAATCTTTGCTATTTTTAAGCTAAGCTAACCATGTTCTCCTCTTCCTAACAGGTTTAGTATTGTAATTCAAGCCATAATTTAAATTGCCCATTGGTGTGCTCCAAATTTTTATTTTATTTTTTGTACACTTAAAGAATCTTAAGATTTGCATCCAAAGAGAACCATGCTACATAAAAATTATCCAGGATTCTTGCCAAAAAGAGTTCTTGAATAAAATCTAAAAAATACTATTGCAATGCATCTTGCAGAGAAAAATGTTATTCTAAGTGTAAACAAATTCACTCGGACACTTGAAAATTTCAGCGGAAGAGCTGCTGACTCATCTTTGCTGTGCTCACTTGCCAGTGAGCGCCAGGGTGGGTGGAGCAGTCGGGCAACACAGCTGATTCCTTGCGCCATCATCTGGGGGGTGACAAGAATCGTTCCAAGTAGACAGTGATGGCATCCCAGTGCTTCCACATAAAGGCAATGAAAACAACCACAAATAAAGTGCTGAACGTCCTGTTGCGAGTTTTCATGAGGGGCACAATGCAGTTGGCCATAGTAGAGACGAAGACTAGGAGAACAGCCATGACGGCCAGAAGGATGTTGATGAATTTACCCAGCAGGTTTCTGGCAGTGGCATTTTCCAGACCTTCCAGCTGTACCACTTGTTGCTGTTGCTGCTGAAGTTCCATCTTGGAGATCCGGGTCTGACAGGCTTCTAGCGCCTCCTGTGGGGAAGAAAGGAAGAGTGCTGTTTTCAGTGTTCGCATGTTGAATCATGGTGGTACTTAAAGACTTTAATTGGTGCCTACTATAACGTGACAACATTCTTTGGGTCCTGTTCATCGGCTGCAGGATATGAGTCAGTCATACTGATTTCATATCCTGCAGCAGGAGAAGAGGAACCCCGGGCAACTTCTCATGATTTGAGTCCCTTATTAAGTAGGAAACGCAGGTTGCAGCAAAATACCTGATTCTGATCTCATCTACAAGTGTTATTCCATTGACTGTAGTGGAATTAATTGTTGATTTACAGTGATGTTGCTGTGAGAGACAGGTCTGGGAATCTGTTTCCCCAGATTGATTTTGGGGCGGGAGGGAGGGGGGAAATACATGTTTTATTTCAGCCTCCCTTTGGAGTGTTAACTGTGTTTATCTGTATACTGAAAGAGTCTTGTTTGGCTGCATCATCCTTCCTGTGTTGGAGGAGCCTGGCACTTAGGCGTCTATCCCTGAACAAGAAGGCTAGCAACAACTGAATCATTTTCCTCTACCAGGACGGTGACTGTTAATGAACTTCTGTAAGCAATCCCACAGAGGGGTGGGAGACAGGACAAACATACCAGAACCACCAAATGGTTTTAAAAAAAAAAAAAAAAAAGGACCACCTCTAACAAATGGGGCCACAGCTGCCAGAACGAGGAAGGCTGGCTAGGAGGGATTTGGACCCCTTTAGGACACTGATCAAAATACAAATGATATTCAGGAATGGCAAGGACACTGGAGGGAGGGGCTTGTGCCCGGATGTTTATTATCCTTCTGCAGATCTGTAGATCACTTGTATCTCCTAACAATGATGTACGTGGGTGTTTAAGAAGCTCCTTTGCAAAGCCTGTCTGGTTTTTCCTGTATCTATCACCTGGTTCCCAAAGACTTCAACTATGAACCAGACAGCCCGTGTGGGTTGGGTTTAATAGCCCAGCCTAGAGACTGCTCACCAGGGGAAAATCAGCCAGGGCATTAACAGAGGTAAACAAGGACCAAAAATATTTTCCACCTCTTCAGTGCTATCAGACATTTTGGAATCAAAACCAGATTCTGCTTAGAGAGATGGGTATTTTTCAATGTGTGACGCTCATCGTATTACTTTTGTTGGCAATCTCAGAAGAGATATGTAGGATTGAATGGGTCATGGAAATTGAATCATCCCCTCTTGTTCATAGTAGTAAATCCCTTCACATAAGGGACTCTTACATTACTTCTGCCTTCACTATGCCTGTTTTGGAGTCAGAGAACTTTAATGTCCAGGGATATTAAACTGTCGTATTTTACAAACATTTTCTAAAATATCTTCTCGAATACTTTTTTCCCCTCCCTGGCCTGCAAATCCAACCACAACCCTGAGGAATCCCTCATTTGAACTGTGCTGCGCTCAGAAAGGCTCCTTAATTGGCTTAAGAGGGGGTCACTTTTGAGCCATCTTATTTCTACTACAATGTATCTGAACTCAGGTATCCTACATTGTGCTGCAGATTACAGAGCAACCATTAGGCCAGAATCCAAGGTGAAACAGGTTCTAATTACTACTTTATTATTTTTAAAATAAGATTTCTATACTCCGAGAAGTTGTACATTTATTTCCCAATCAGCCAACTGAACCATCTCTCCCAACTGTGTGTCATATCACCATCCTACCTAGATCTTGCATGCTGAAGAATGCAGCACTGCCTAGTGCAGTGGTTCCCAAACTTATTTATACCACAGACCAGTGAACTCATTAAAAAGCTTTTGGTGGACTGGCAGGCACATGTGCATATTCATTACCATAAATAATGAATATGCATATTTGCATATTTATTATGGCAATTAATTTTAAGCTGTCATGTGTTATTTTGCTGCCCAATGGTCATGCGGTTCCTTCAGCCAGAGCAGCCACCCACCTGCCAGCCATGCGGTTCCTCCAGTCCGAGCCAGCCAGAGTAGCTGCCACGCCCCTTCCCCCCCGCCAGCCACATGGTTCCTCCGGCCCCAGCCAGATGGAGCAGCCACCAGCCCGCCCACCAGAGCCATGTAGTTCCTCTATCCCACCGAAGCAGCTGCCAGCCACGCGGTTCCTCTGGCCGCGGCAGCCCAAGCGTGCCTCCCACCACACTGCTGCGCGGCTCTCCTTAGGAGGTAACTGAGGTATAAATTTCTGCTGCGTGCACAAGCACACGGCTTAGAGAGAACTATGGTGCCTGGCACGTGGCCTTGCACTGCCACTTACTGGCCTGGGTGGCTGGGTGCTCTGAACCCCACTGGAAGGAGAAGCAGAAGAGCAACTTGTTGCTGTGGATGCCCGAGCTCACCAGGCTCACTGATGGGGCTGGTGCTCTCGCCCATCCCTCCCCCACAGGTGGAGGCGCTATCACTACCACCACTCCCTCTTGCCTCACAGCTCTCCGCATGAGCTGCAGCCACGGGCCACCAAGATACCTCAGCTTAGGGGCCTAGAAAGGCCCCAAAGAAGCAAAGACTGGCATTCCTGTTCCACACATGTTTTCTGTGGCTGGATAGCGCTGCTGCTCAAGCAGCCTGTGCTTTGGTTGGGCAGTGCCTTCCCTGGGGCTGCAAGGCATGAGAGACGCCCTCCACCCCCACAATTCCCTGTGCCCTGAACTGCTTGTTCCTGCATGTACCCAGAGGCCCAGCACAGACCCCTGGGACTGCCACTCACTTCTCCAGCGGGCAAGGCCAAGGCACCGGGGCATGGCCTGGCAGCGGGGCATGGCCCGGCAATCAGCAGTTCACGGCCTGCTGCTGGTCCACGAACCAGCGATTGGGAACTACTGATCAGAGGACTGAGATCCAGGAATTCCTGAATTATAGTCTCATTTGTCGCTTCAGGCAAGTTATTTAACTTAGTTTCCTCAGCTGAAAAAAGAGCTAATATTTACCTCTCTCAGAAGTGCTGAGGATTAATTCATTTTTGCGAAGTATCTCATCACCATTGAAAATTTACATAAAAATGCTGACATTAAATAGAAACTCAGGAGAGGCGACTGATGAATCCCACCTCATTTAAGTTTTCTGTCCTACTCCCTGTGTGAGGTTGAGAGGTGTACAGCATGGGCCCTGAGACACACCTAAAAGTGAAATTCTGATATTTGATAGGGTAAAGGCTGTGGTGCCACTATCTATCCCCAGACATTTATTTATTTTAGCTTTACTCTAGAAAGGTCATTGTTACTTGTTACATTTTCTGCTATTGCGTAAAACTCTGATATCGCTGTGAAGCTCAATTTATTGAGGGCTTCCCAGAGGTTACATAATTTGAAAGCAATAGGCAAAACTGATTGGCCACCCAAAAGGAAATCACTGCCTTTGTCTCAGGTGGAACCAGCTAGTAAGTCTCATCTGTACAAAGGACAGACAATTCTCCTCACATACCAAAAATACCTTGTCAAGACTGAGGAGCCTGTTTAAACCAACGATGCAAATTTAAAGTAGCTTTAAGTTTGTTGTTAAATGGGCCTTTATAAGGCTTAGTTAAAGCCCAAGTACTTTCCCAGATCACTTGACCTTTGTCTGCAGAAACTCCTCCAACCCTGTAAATCCTGTTTCCACAGGCTACTGGACTCTAGATACTTCACATGATGCAGGAAACTACTCATATAAATACCTCCTTATTTGGGCAAGAAAAACAGAATGGATTTTTTCCTGACTGAACACAATGGATAAATAAAGCCGGCTACTGTTTTCCTTTCAACATCTGTGCTGATTGCTCTAAAATTAGTGATACACGTCCTGGATCAGTCTACTGGGAACACTACTATAAAAATCTCTTGCCTGTGTGTCTGCCCTCTAGCTTCCAATACATGTGCAAAATACTTGGATTAGCCACTACCAAAGAATGAAAGCATGTCCTCACTGGGCCTTAATTAAAAAAAAAAATCCCATGATGGGACAGGTGGCAAGTTCCTTTTAACATGGATACATGAATAGTCATGCACATATAGTTGGCAAATAGACAATGACTTACACTGAGTCAGGGCTGTTGAGAGGTAAAGATAGATTAAGATGCTCTTGGAAGCTCAAGATACAGAACTCTTCTATTAGTTTAAAACACATGTATAAAACCAAGAATATTTTGGAAAACTAGGGAAATAGCCATTTTTACTGTGAGCTTGAATATTCTGAAGTGGAAGCAGGAACCTGCTAGTCCCAGCCGCTCACCAACCTGGATGTCTCGGGCTCGCTCATAGGACTGATAAGCTATTTTCTCTTCCATGCTGGCCAATTCCTGCTTTAGGTTAAGGATCTCATTCTGGTGAAGTTCTGTCAGGTCATTCAACTGCTCTTCTAGTCGTTCACATCTAGGAGAGAGAAACATAGGGGAGTTATTTTAGGAGAGCATAGATAAGAGTACACCAAAAAAAAAAAAATCAATAGATAAATAGCAGAGATTTTCCTTGAAAACCAACATGGCTGATATTAAAAGATTTATATTTTCCTTGCTCTTCACTTTATGAATCTCAGTGATTTTGGACAACTAACTATGGCTACATCTACATTACTGCTGGGATCGACGCTCTCAGATCAATCCACCAGCAATCGACTTAGCAATGCCAGTGAAGACCTGCCAAATTGAGTACAGCTCTCTCTCCGATTGAACCCCTGCAGTGTACATCCCATGGTAACACAACTTAATGTATGTTGACTTCAGCTATGTTATTCATGTATCTGGAGTTCTATAGCTTATTTTGACTTTCTGCAGTAACGTAGATGTAGCCAGAGTCTCCTCACTGTGAGAGAGAGAAATCTTGCCCATGAGGAAGGCAAACAGCCTCATTTTAAAGAGAGAGAAACACGCACAGAAAAGGTCAATAACTTTCCCGACGTAACAAAGGAATTTAAGGACAGATGTGGACAAAGAATTCGGAACTGCTTATTCTCAGCTCTGTGTTTTAATTACTAATCACCTGCCATACAACGCCACAGTTTTCCCCCCCCTGCAAGAGTCAGCGAAGCAGTGTGGATGGCAGAGAATGTGATGGTCTTGTTTGGCACTGCATCACTGCATGTAAGGTCACATGGATGGATTTTTTTTCATTATCTTCTGTGAATGATTCTGTCTGATTGGCAAAATTACCATGTTCTATTATTTATGAGAAGAGCATGTAAATCACTAGCCTGTAGGCTCATTTTTTAGCTTTCCAGTGGCAGACTGCAAGTGATTCCCATTGGGGGGGGTGGGGGTGGAGGGGGAGAGTTTGAAATGCAAGTTGTTCCAAAGGTGGAAAAAAAATCTCTTATTAACACAAAAAAAAAAAAAAAAAAAAAAAGCAAGCGCAAGCCAGTAATTGTTCAGCACCAACCCCACAATGCAATTGTAACATTTCAACTGTTTTGTATTTTGCATTTATAAATAGCCCTGTCATTTGAAGATTTCAAGGTGCTTCACAAGCAATCAGGTTTCAATACTCCCTGTGAATTTGGTTAAAATATTCACAAACTTTTTGAAGAGTAAACTGAAGAATGGAGAAGTTAAAAGACTGGGCCAAACCCCCAGAAATCCTAAGGCTTTGCATACACTACACAGCTGCATCACTAAAAGTCGGACAGTGTAATCGTGGTTTGCCAGCACTTTGGCCAACAAAAAACTTCTACCCCCAGAGCGGTGTTTGTTGTTCAATTTTTTTAAAGCACCTGTGAATCAGAAGCTTGTTGCTCAATTGCCAGTGTAAAGAAAGTCTAAGACTGTGTCTACACTGCTGAGCTTAAAGTGCAGCTATGGCAGCGTGGTCATGGCACCATCCCTGGGAGCTCTTCCAGCACTGGGAATGCTCTGAAGATTTTCTCCAATACTACCACTGGTTCAAATGCATGAGTGGTAGCTATTGGGAGAACACTGACAACACAGCAAAAATCTTCTATTTTCCTTTTAGAATTAGTATTTGGCTAAGTCTACACTGCCACTTTCCTGTACTGCCACTTTCTGGTGCAGGGATGTGACCTCCCCCACAGTGCAGCAAGTTACAGGGCTGTAAACTCCCCTTGGAGATGGTTTACACACAGCATTGGGAAAGCTCTCCCAACACTCCTGCCACGGCCATGCTCACTTTATATCGCTGCCATGGCAGCACTACCACAACTGCATTATAACGTTAGACGTATAGACAAAGCTATAGATGGCTCACTAGTAAACAGTGGTTGATGGACTCATAGGCTCCTGGCTCCATAGGCCTGAGATACCTTTTGCATTAATTTTCTGCAATAAGAAGGAAGTTTGATACTTGTTACAAGGCATCCCCGCTATAAGTCACCCTAGTATACGTTAGTTCTGCACTAGTGTCGTTGACGCTTGTGGGAACTGTTCCATTCTAAGTCCTCCCATTCTTCCATCATGCAAAAACAAGACCAATTTGGAAAAATAAAAGTCAGCCGTGGGAAAAAAATTCCCTGCTTTCCACCCTTTCACTATACATCCATGCTTTTTTGAATGTATCTTGGATGGATAGCAGGGACATCCTGTACCTCAAATAGGGTATGTCTAGACTACAGGGTTTTTTAGAAAAAAAATTGGCCTTTTTTTTGAAAAAACTTCACCTGCATCTAGACTGCCGTTGTGTTCTTTCAAAATTAAATCGAAAGAATGTGGCCGTTTTTTCAACAGTGCTAAACTCATTTTAAAAGGAAGAACGCCTTTTTTCGAAAGAGCTCTTTCAAAAAAAACACATTCTTGAACACAAGCAGGACTTTTTTGAAAGAGCATCCAGATTACCTGGGTGCTCTCTTTCAAAAAAGGGGATCGTTTTTTCGAAAGTCGTGTGGCTATCTAGACAATATCTTTCGAAAGAGGCTTGTAGTCTAGACGTACCCACAGTGGGGCTTTACCTGACTATAAAGAAAGTTTGTAGCTGAAATGCAGACAGCTTTGGCAAATGAGAGTCTCAAACAATGACATTTGTACACAGTCAAACAGCTGGGATACAAGAGCACATCGTGAACTGATGCTACTCATTCTGAAAAAAGTTCTCAGGCACCTTTCTAGCCAAGATCCACCATTGGACAAACAAAAGAAAAAGCAAAGTACCTTGTCAGCACTGTGGAATCAAACAACATAAAATAGGTGATAGGTTGGTGAAAAGTTTGGCTAATTATCTACTATATACAGTAGACTTCCGATAATCCGGCACCTTTGGGACCTAGGATATGTCGGAATACCAGGAGGTACTATAAGGGGGCATACTCCCAAACCCAACCCTCCCCCCCCATGCTCGGGTCCCAGAGCCGCCGGTACAGCTGCGCGTCTCCCTCCAGGCGCTGAGGCACGTGCGCTGGGCGGCCAGCTTTTCAATGAGCTGGCTGGGACATTGTGAGCAACCCAGTCCCCCTCCCGTCCTCTTCCCTTCCCCGGAGCCAAACACCTCCCCACCCTGCTGTCGCCCAATCCCCCGTCTCCTCCAACCTTATGTCCGGGTCCCGAAGCAGATGCCAGTGCTCAGCGGCCAGCTGCTGGCATGTGCAGGCAGGACGCTGTGTGTGCGGGGGACCGTGAGCGGAATGGTGCGGGCCGTGAGCACACATGCGGCTCACAGTGGCCCAGCCGCGAGAGCGGCTGACCTGAGCAGTTCCGGGTTCCAGTTGATGCTGGATTATCAGGAGTGCTGGACAATTGGATGCTGGACTATTGGAGTTTTACTGTATTTGAGAGAATTTGTCTGTGCGTGAATGAGACTGTCTGTGCTATAACTCCTCCTAAATGGTAAGACACAGGACCACTACATTTGCTATGCCGCTTCCGCTTATAACTTAAAACAAAGTAAGGGGTGTGATCATGCCAGGAAAATGGGGTGTGCCTGGAATGGGTTCACTTCTCATAAAACCATACAAAAAAGAGACAATCACCAGGCAGGTGAAAGGGGCTGGATGGAGGTGCCCTTCCGTGACTCCCCCCCTCCCCCAAGGTGCCCTTTAGGGAGGGTGGGGGGCTAAAGCCCCCCATTTGTATGGGGTCATTGCTGGCTGCTCCCCTTTTTTAGGCTCACTCTGGCTTGGGAAAGCAGGGGGCAGACTACCCTGGACCTGCCTCAGCCGGGGGCATGCACTCCTTCCCTGGCTGTGCTTGCTGGAGCTGCATTGGCCATGGAGAAAATCTTCTTACCTAGCCCCAACATGTTATGGTGAAAGAGGGCTCGGATAGTCCTCTTTCCCTGGAGTAGGGATATAAAATCCTGTTTAAAATGTTAACCGGCCCACTGCCTCGTGCCGCAGGCCGGGCCCATCACGCCGCAGGCAGCTCCCTGGTAAGCATGCCGGTAAGGCGAATACTTACCAGATAACCGGTTAACCCTTTACATTCCTACCCCAGATCAGCCTGCATACTGAATTCCCTCATCTGCAGCCCCACCCCAGAGCAATGATTTAAATGAAGAATGTACATTTTCATTTTATTTTCCAACTTAATGGAGTTGGTAAATTTGTTAGTTTACAATATTGCTGTTTTCTCCCATCAATCCTTTCCCAGAAATACTCACCCTCTCCCCTGCAAACAAATTAAAACAAAGAAATCACAAATCCTTAAATGCTATATAAATTAGGAGGAAAAGTACTGTTAATACTTAAAATGTAATGCTTTTTGAAAGGGTTTGTTAAACAAAAAAGGAATTTAATTTATACAAAAAAATTACAGCGATTATTTCTTTATAAGACATATACACCATAGAACAACTGTTGCCAAGAATTTTAAATCCTGTTTTACTACAACAAACAATTGGATTTTGATAACTTCAGAACCTCTCTCAATCAACAGGAAATAGGACACCCTGCTAATCTGTAAACCTCAGGATTTGGGTTAACATGATTAGCAAACGAGCTGGCATCATGCCTCCTGGACTCTGGAATGCAGGGCAACTGGTTTATTCCAACTCCTGCTCCCTACTTTAAGAATGCTTTTCCCATTTAGAATGAGGAGCCATGCATAGCTTTTGCAGGGTGATTTGTTATCAAACTTCAACTCAACAATTGCCCAATACAGATTTTAGACATACTTTTTGGGACTAACCTTACTCTGTTTATATTATTTTCATTTCCTATTTAGTTTGTAACATCTATGAATTTAAAGTTTAGTTTTTGGTCTATCACACCGCAAAAGATTAAGTGTTGGTCTTATAATATAAAACACAGAACTGGGAGCCAACATTTATTTGAGAAAAGATAGAGAAGTTTAGATTAGGTGGCATTACAAAGTAAATAGTTTATTTAAAGTTATCTGTAAAGAGGGGCTCAGCCCCTCCCCCCAAGTTAGTAACATCCATGGGATACTTTTTATTGATCAGGTACACTGGGCTGCCTCATCTATGCTTTTCTTTAACATTCCTAACCTCTGAGCAGATGCTAAGAACTGCCGTTTCTTTTCACTCATCAAACAGAAAACCTGGCCCAGTAGCTCTAGAAGTCAAAGGTTATCCCAGCAAGCAGTCTTTTAAACAAATAAATGTAATTAGTACACAGTCCAACCAGTTCTAACTACAAAAGAATCAGATATAAAAATTAAAGCACAGTATTGTAGCACTTTGGCTGATGGTTTCTCACAGCAGGATACTGCATGAGCTAACTGTACTTTCCAATGACACTGGCTTAAACACTCCTCACCCCCCCCCACCAGAGAGCTGGACACATCCCAACTATATGAGCTAATGATTTTGCTCTGTGCAAACAGGTTCCCCTACGGGGACAGGAACCATGAAAAAACTCAGCAGGACCTTTTTTCGGATTCTCTACAGCATGGAAAGTCCCTCTTTGTAACAATAAACAATTGCCAACTTCAAAGGATGAGATAAGCAACAGGCTATTGTGGAGTTTGTTCCAGCTTGAACAAAAACCCACTACTGCAAAGGACCAGATCCCGATCTTCCTTTCTCCATTCAACTCTAAGAGGAGTGGTTAAACTGTCTGGGACCATAACAGCTGGCCAGTGGGCAGGCAGCACAGCCTTTCACATATCCCTGGCAATGTGCACACTGGGACAGCTGGAGCAACCTGCAGTGCAGGGGGGAAATAAAAAAAACCAGGCATAGGAAGAACTAGAGAGATTGCACTAACACCACCCCCGTGCAGGTTAGTTAACTCAAGAGTTATACTGAGGCTTGTCTACTTGGCCAATTGAATGACAAAAGTGTTTTAAAAAGCCTTCCCTCCCCAAAAGTGTAAACAGCTCACTGTCCCCGCAGGAGTGGTCTCCTATCCACAATGAGAACCCCACAGATGGTGGGGAAGTATTTTGTTGGCAAAAGTCCTGACAAACAGCACTTACACTGCCCAACTTTTAGCTACACAGCCATATCACTAAAAGCTGTGTAGCGTAGACAAAACCTGATAGTCAAGAGCTGAAAAGGGGAGGGAAGGAGGGAATCAGGCAGGTCAAGGAAAACCTGCAGGGTAAGTATTGGCTGGTAAATAGAAACTAAGGCGACATAAAACAAAGGCCAGCAACCTATCAAAAAAAAAAAAAAGGGCGAGGTGAGGAAGATATTTAAGACGACTGAACTGGACACAAAAGTTTAATGGAAAAAGATTATGGAACTTGTATTCATCCAATTGCCAGGGCAGATATAAATGCTCAGCATTCAGCACCTTCCCTTAGACTAAGCAAGTGGCTCTCTTTAAAAAATAATAAAATAAAATAAACACACACACCCCCCCCCCACGGTATTTTAGAACATCTGCATTTGTTACTGGTTTCTGAAAGGTACCCAGAAATATCACATACCTGTCAGCTATTCACAGCTTTTAACGCCAGGAATGATTAATACAAATCCCCAACCTGACAAATTAAATCACAATCGCCATCTCCATTTGCTGTGGAGGATTTCTCTTAAGGACAAAAAACGTACTAATGGCCCAAATACAGGACTAGGAGTCAGGCATTCATTTAGCGTTTAGGCTGTGTCTATACTTGCTCAACAAAACTTTTTGGTTCATGGGTCCCCACTCAGGAACTACAAAGTTTTGTCGCGACAACTGCACATGGGAATGTTGTTTTGTTGGCAGGAGCACTCTCCTGCTGACAAAGCAAAACTTAACCTGCTCGTTAAGGGTGGAAGTCTTTTGTCAGCAAAAGTGCGAACAAACAGCATTCATGCATGCTTTTAGTCGACACAGTCTTCTCATTAAAAGCTGCGTAGTGTAGACATGCCTTCTCTGCATCAGTTTTCTGATCTTACAGAAGTGAGGATTTCCATCTTTAGAACTTAAAATAGCATTTAAGTTATAGGTTTGAATAACAAATTCAGTAACAGAATTACTACAACAAACTAGTCTGGTTTGCTGTAATATAGGGTTTCAGATCTTTGCAAATCAGACACTTCACTATACAATAAATAACTTTTTCGTCTCTGAGTCTCCACACTACCCTACTGTCCCCTGCATTCAATATCTTGTGCATACTAAATATTAGTGGGCAAGAGGCCCTAAATTACTAGATTTGCTAAATGCTAACTAGCTCAGCTGACAATATATTAAAGCCTGCCTCCTACTGTGTTAGTGGAAGCTGCCATTTTGCTTGCGTTGTAGTTTGTATGCAGCATTTTTACCTAAATATGGATTGTTAGTGTTACATGTGTCCAATAAGATACTAAATAGAAACAAACAAGCTCTAATATGGATTGGCAGATCAAATTCCATGTCACTTTGCTAAGGGACTGTAGGATAATAAACACCAGAAACTGTAGCTCCTATGCTGGATCTGGTATCACGGAAAAGCCTGATCACCACAAAAGAGGATTTGAAAAATGACACTGGTCTGGCTTTGTCCATCCAGGTTTACAAAAAAATGCAGAAAACTTGCTGCCACTACAAGATTACAGTAGCATAAAGCCCTTTCAAATGGCTTCACTCAAGAACACCAGTACCTCTAAGAGCTAGAAGGTGATGTTGAAGACATGGTGCAAATCTATACTAATAATGCCTGGCTCCTGGATGAAGAGTTGGGTCCCCCTCATTTCTTGTTTTTCTTAGAGAGCCTGGAAGGCAAAGCCCAAGAATTCCATCAGAGCAGGGGGCTGTAGTGCATGGAGAGGCTAGCAGGATGCTGCTGGGGAGGAGTCCTAGTGTGAGAGGTAGCAACCAAAGTGTTCTGATGGGGAGACTGCTTGGCTTTGGTAGATGGAGCCTGCCTATAGTAATAGTGTAACTGATGGAGATGAGTGGGCTCCTTTAGGCACCCTTTTTCTTTGCACCAGTGGCGCTGGTTGAGAAGGTGCCACTGCAATAGCTGTCACTCCTGCAGCCTGCTCCACTAATTGCCTTTGGAATACAGCCATGGTCCTTCCTACTCCACATCTGTCGCTTACTCCACCTTCTCTTTGTTGGCCGACAGCGTAGAGTTTAAAGCATTAAAGGGTAGGAGACGATGCTGTTGGAATGGCTTCACCTCCCTTCTGCTGTCTGCAGAGTGGGGCACTTGGGATATGTAAACCATAGGGATACCCTCTGCTTCCACGGCCAGGAAGGAAGTGGGATTGCAACTGTTGTGTAGCTTGGGGCACAGAGCACACTGATAGACAGACAACAGCATGGCTCCTGAGAAAGATGCTGGATGCATGGGAGGCAGCCAGGGCTGGGGAGAGCCTTCACTGTTTCCATTTTCCTAGCCAAGATGCAGGTCCTGGTCTGAATGGTTGGAGGAGGCAGGGTTTCTTCTACCTTACCTGGGAGCAGGTAGTTTTTTCAGGGGAGAGCAAGTGTTTGACAACTACAACTGAGGTAGGGAGCTCTAGTCCTGAAATACATTTGCCCCCATACTTTCTGTAGTTAACTGCACACCTTGAAGAGGCTCTCTAAGGGGAGACTTTTTCTTGCTACTCCTTCTATTTCCTTGCTATTCCTAAGGAAACAGGACCGTGAGAGGGCAAAATTTATAGGAGTTATTTATGACAGCCAAGTCTGAGAAAACCATGAGGAACTTCAGAATTGAATGGACAACATGATAGCTGATAAAATTCTATATTGTTTAATAGCAAAGTAAAGCACACTAGGGTGAAAATTCAGATACTCATAATACTTCTAAATTAACTGCATCAACTCAAGAAAAGGACCTAGGCATCAGTGTATACAGTTAAGTGTAGATCTCTGCTCAATAGACAGCTACAGTCAAAATGCAGATGAGACACCAGTATGAGTGTGATAGAGAACACAGAAAACATATAAATCAACAGTGAACTCTTGCCCATAATTTCAGACATGGATCTGGTCACCGCATTTCCAAAAGCATGGTGCAGAATTAGACCAATTTATAGTGTGGCACAAAACAACGAGTCTGATGAGAGACTGGTATTGAGAAGAGAGGTGACAAGGGAACAAGTACATAAAATAACAAATGGTATAAATATTGTAAAGGGAGACAGTCTGTTCTCCCTGTCTCCTAATATAAAAACAAAGGAGAGAGATTCAAAATCCCAAATCTTCACAGTTGGTACAGAAAGATACAACAATACTTGGCTAGGATTGGATATGGCAGCATATGTACATGCTGGAGAGGGCCCTGGCTCCCTTTTTCAGTTCAGCCATGGTATCCAAGAAAAAGCTGGGAGCATGTAGGACTGAAGTCCCATAGGACACTGATTGCCCAAACAGGCTGCAGTAGCTGCTTTATATACAGATGTATGGTGAAGGAGTCCTACACCTCTGAGGCTGGTTTCTTACCTTTAGCAGTCTGCCTTATGAATATAGGAAAAAACAAATGGTCTGGTAGCACTTTATTGACTAACAAAACATGTAGATGAATATAGGTTTTCTAACTAAGTGAAGCTTAAGAGATGGACAGACACATCTATAGAGCTGACACACCATGCAGGGAGTGAGTAGGTGAGCCTGCTCTCTGGCCATTTAGATGCTAAGTACTCCCCCCAGGAGAAGCTGATTGGGGGCAATTATCTGATCTGTTTGGTGAAGTGAGAACTCAATAGGCCCCCTCCAACTAGGGATGATACAATATATACAAGAAGGAAGTACAGGCGAGAGGAGGAACAGGGCTAGTCATGCAGAGGCTCAGAGTGGGGAGACCTTTGTTCCCCTCACGTGCTGCTGAGGGAGCTAAAGATCGACTAATGTTGTAAATAGGCAACAACATGAGGGATTGAGGTGATCTTGGTAACAGGGAATTGAAAGTTTCACTGAGAGTATACCTAGTGGAATCCCTGAGGTTTCTGGAGTAAAGAGAACAGGGCCAGAGCCAGGGTCCTATTGTAAGGAGATATTCTGTCTCTATCTGTTGGCTGGAATAAACTATAAATCAGAACTTCTGGACTAGTACAGAAGATCATAGAGGATGTTTCCCTTGGTGAAGCTTCCTGGATATAGATATTTTCATCTAAAATATTTTTAAAAGATAAGTGCATCTGCACCACACACAAAAGCATACCCACTTTCAATTTCTAACCCCGATTTCTATACTGGGAACATGACAGAATTTCCACAAACAGACTTAGCACAGTACTGGGAAAGGTACAATATAATATCTGCCCTCAGCTGTTCATAGTAGGCTTTAGATTTTTACTGCTCTGTAACTCCTCAGTATTTAATATGGAGGCTAATTAATAAAATGCCTACCTGTACCGCTCCTCTTGTAGAGCCTGCATTATGAATGAATAATCCCTCTGATAGTGAGCCTTAAGATTCTCAAATGATTCTTCCAGTCTTGCCTGTGTCTCTCGTATCTCTTGAATCTCATGTAGTATTGCATCAAACCCTGAGCTCTGCATATCCAGAGTGTTTGTTTTGGAGCTAGAAGCTCCCACTGGACCCCCTGTGGTGCTATTAGCTCCCACTGAACCAGATGTGGCACTCGAACAGTCCTCCTCACTGCCATATTTTGGGCTTGACTGAAAGTTATGAATAACGCCTAAAGTCTTTCCATCTTCTTGGACTTCTTCCAAAGAGTCCTTCAGATTAGCAATATTGTCCGCACTTCCAAATTTGTTCCTTATCAAGGAGGCTATCTCCCGGGGTTTGGAGACCACGGCCCCTGCTGCCGAATGTGTGGCTTGGGAGAAACTGGAAAGCCCACCTTTAACACTGTCTACTACTCCTTCACTAAAGCCAGTGACCTTTGCTCCCACATCCTTCAAGCCCTGGTGCATATCCCTGAAGACATCTTTTGGCTGCCGAGGGATCCCATTTTGTTCAACCTCACGAAGCTTTCGGTGGTAGTGCTCCAACTTCTTCTGCAGCTGCAAAATAGTCTGGGCCGATTTCTGGTTCTTCTTCTCAAACACTTGCTTGATGCGGGCACTCTGCTGTTTGTCAGCATTGTTGGCTAGTTTCAGGTATTCTGCCACATTGTCATCCCGGGCTGTTTGCTCAATTTTGATCTGCTCTGTCAACTTCAGTATCTTCTGCTGCAGGTGTGTGATGGCCACTTTTGTCCGCTGAGGATCTGGAGTCCCATCAACAGAGTCTGCGTTAATGCTGCCATCAATGCTTGAGGCCACTGCGCTAGGGGTTTGTGCTAGGCTGCTTACTTCCGACCGCTCGATCTAGACAAAAGGGGAAAGAATATGAAGGTTAAAAACCATTGGCAGTTCAAATTCAAAAACCATCCACTTCACTGGGCGGTCAATGGTCATAATCTTCATTTCCAATATCTTCAAAACTAAAAACTTTTCTTAGTGAATCATGGATACTACACTAAGAAAGTTACATAAAATTGCTCTCTACTTTCATTCAAAATCAGTAATTTCTATCTTGTCACCCACATCTAATTTTTCCATTTCCCTTTAATTCCCAATCTATAATGCAAGAAGAACATCTCTGAGCCCTACATATTTCATGGGCATCTTAAAATGACAACAAAAGTTAACCTCGGTCAACAGTGCTAAAAAACGCTGCAGCCTTCAATAAGCCAACTACTTAAGAAGGGTATTTTTGGGAGGTAAAAGTTTAACTGATTAACTGATAAGAGGATGCTTATTGGTATCTGTTAATAGTTAAACAGCTAGGGTCTAGAGAGAGGACTTGGCAGCCAAGACCCTGCCAGTAGCCAAGAGCTTGCAGCATGGGGCTGGCAGCTGGAACCCCATGGTGTAAGGCTGGTAACTGGAACCCCACCAACGGCAGAGCCCATGGCGTGGGGCTAGCAGTCAGGACCCCTGAGTTGGGGGGGGAGGAAGGGGGGGACTTATACAGCAATCTTCCCTCCCTACTCCAGCATCCCCAGGTAAAACGTTTAACTGTGTAACCAATGGAATTTTGATCAGTTGAACAGTTACGGTTTTTGTACATTTTTTACATCTCTAGTAGGATTGATACATAGGATGTAGTGTATCAGTGCTGGAGTAGAAATATAAAGCAAGCATAACAATGGAGAGCCAAATATATTATAATGAACTAAAGCAATTCCTAGCACAACAACTTTTATTGCTGAAACAAATGCAAGTGACAACACTGCAATTCAGAGGACAAGAAATAAGAACTACTAAGAGGCTACTGAAAATATGCAAATACACTTCACATTCTCAGCACTGTGCAATATGCTGTTATAACAATAAAGCACTCAAATCAAGTTCTAAAATGAATACATGGCCTCCTTTCCCTGCAATACCAGCATTTCAAAAATATAATTTAGTTTTACTTGGAACCTTTTAAACTTGTAATGCCTTGCAGTAAATACATGATTTTAAACAGTCATGTGACAAAAAATTTGCCGAGCCCTGTTCCCATTCAGAACAGGAATGGACCAGTGTCCCTGAGTTGAAGCATCATACTTTTCTTTCTGAATTCAGACTTCATTGCTAGATAATTTTTATTTTGCATAGACCAAGATGGATTTGGATCAATGCTGAACATACAACTAAAAGTAGTGAGATGAAAAAATGAGCAGGAGCAGACTAGTTAAGATCTGAGGAAACCACTACTGGCAACTATTCAACATATCAATGGCAATACAAAATGAATGGGTAATCTTTGAAGTATTTCTTCTCAATATCAACAGCACTTACACATACAGGTTTATGGCAATCTGCTTCGAAAACCAGAAAACCCAACATATTCCCCTAGAATCTCCAATATTAACCTATGTTTTATTTTTCCCCCTACCTCAGTCTTGTTTTCCTTTATCTGTTGCTTTTCAACATTCTTACTGTTTATATGCACTTGTGATGTGTACCTTTACATCTTTAAGTGCAGAACACCAAGCACTAGTCTATCCAAGACTTTTCATCCTTGGAAGAAAAGGAATTTAACTACAAAAAGTTGTCAATTCAAAGAAGCCAACAACTGATTGATACACTGTTACAACTCTTCAAGGAGGTGGAATCTGGTTTTAATGTAAGCTAATTTACAGAAGCGTCAGAGCTTTGAGTCTAGTCCCATTTTCAAAAGTGACATGTATGTAGGAGGCTAAGTTTTGCTCTTAAGTGCCTAAATCACTTCTGAAAACGAGACTAGGCTCTTAACTCTTTGTATCTTTTGAAATTTTGCCTCGTATCCTTCAGATTGCCTATCAAGAGTACACTATATTTCTGTACATAAAAACCTGATGATTCTTAGAGACACAATATGACTTTTGAATCCTACAGACAAGTTTAACATCTTTGAACAAGCGTTTTGATTTAACCTTAAGTGTTCACACCCCTGGGCTTTGCAGAGGTAACAAAGTATAGAATCAGTCACTGATTTTATCCCTGTGAGGAAGCAATGTAAGTTAATTCAGAAAGCAGACATATACTGATCTACTTTGGCAACAACGTGTAAAATAATTAAGAGTGTCTGTCACATTTAGTTTCCTAATAAAGTGGAAAATACTGAACCATTAGAGTTGAAAATCCCTTTAGATTTTGCACTCCCTGCCCTCCAACCCACAAGTACAATGTGCTGTCTCTCATCTAGCCTACCTTTGCTTTTCTGACACGCAATAACTTTTCCCAGTGCATTGCTTCCACAAAGAAGAGTTAACATGCCTGCAACAGCTCTACTAACAGCCAAGCTCTTGTTCTGATCTGACTCCAGCAAAACTAATCAACTGTCTGAAGGACGGGCTCACTACCTGAAACCATGAATCATATAATTACTCAGTAACTCCTCCCCTTCCAGGGGATAGGCATTATCCCTACACAAGGCTTGGGGGTGACTGAAATAAAAACATTACATCATCCAAGGTATGAAAAAATTAAAGGGACAGCTCATTTTTACAGCATTCAAAGTAAAGCATTAATGCAAGTCTGCACATGGATGGGTAACATCCAAAAGCATGAATTTCCATCTTACCCACTAGAATTAGTTGTGTAATTACAGAAGAGAAATCCAATTTTCAGACAAAGCAGCAACTATGAGCTATGTTGCATGGAGCAAAAAATGCTAGTGTTGTAGACAATGCAAAAGTTGCTCTCTTTCTACCCATCATGCTCATTCCTGATAGCTTATGCTGTAAAACAAGAGCCATATAAGACAAATGGCAATGACTATCACCCTGCTGAACAAATTATTTAATTCTGATAAGAGCAGTATTAATATAGCACTGCTGAAAGTCAGGATGCAGAACACCAGCATAAAACAAGTTACACACAGTTTAATTTAATTGGGGCTACTATTTTTTGCTGCTTCTGATGACAGTAGTTGGCCCAAACTCCTGGCGGGAAGTTTATTTTTTTAAAACCCATTACACCGTCTAGGAAATACCCATCAATGAGCATGGCAATTATAAGCCTCAGCTTTCCAGACACAATTCTTATCCTGCATAAAATTCAATACATTTCCTCCATCACAGTGAAGAAACAGTGGAGAATGACACTCAAACAATGTAGCTTTCAACAACTCTTTCCTTGGAGGGCCAATGTTTTTTCCTCAGAAGTCCCTGGGGCTGTGTATTTCAGGAACCCTAGTTACTTGGTAAAATGCAGCTCCTGCTCTGTCCTAAGAGTTGACTGCTTTCTTTATGCCAGAGGGATCTTTATACCAGAGGGCTATTTCTTTCTCATTGCTCTCACCATAATCTGTCCAGTGGTCTGTGCCTAGAATGTATTAACTTACTCACCACATATTTCTATTAAAGTCTATCATCTGAACGCAAGGAAACGGTGGGATGTAAAGAAACAAACATCCATGAATAAAATGAAAGTTCAAAAAAAGGACAGAATATTTTTGCAAGAGTGAATTGCTCTAAGAGTTGCCATTGTTAACACAGCATTCCTTAACCGGCCTGTCCGTCATTAATAACTAACCTCTACTTATAAAGCATTCTGAAGATTAAAAGTGCTACATAACATTAAGTAAATGGCACTTCCTCAGACTACTAGGCAGTTTGGTTTTTTTTCAAGATGGGGATGCTGAGCCTGCAGTTAAGTGGCTCAGAGCTAAGAAATAAAACCATCCTATTCCCTTCATCTCCAGCATTTGTATAAAATGAGGCAAACTGTGGCAACTCATCTATTTAAAACAATGCTACTCCCCCTTAACATTCTTCACACTTTGTTGTACAAGCTGCAGTAAAGGAAAACAATGAAAAGCTCATTTCACTTTTTGTTTCTAGAATTTTTCACCACCAGCTTCTTATGCACTAGTGGCTGTGTCTGGGCTGCAAATATTAAAGGGGAATGTTTATCCTACTGGACTAAAGCTGCGTAAAAAATAAACCTGCGTTTTGGGCTTCATTTGACCTTTAAAACTCTACGTAAATTGATTGTTAGATTTGCAAAGCATATATTACAAACATAATGGTGCTCCCTAGAACTAGCCTACTGTCTTAAAACACTTGCTAGCACCCTTGATTAGTCTATTTAGCTAATAATTTTAATCCAATTCATATCTCAATCCCTAAACATCACAGAAAACATTCCTGCCTTCATTTTAAAAACATACACTTTGTCAAGCACCAAAAAAAACCAAAACAGAACAAAAACAAACAAAAAACACTATTCAAATAAAGCTTCAGACATATATTAAGGGACTTCTAGGCAGTACTACGAGTTAATATTAATCATACAGGCTTACATGTATTTTGGAGCAATATGTAATTAAGTTTCACTACTTGGAATTCACGATTTTCATCAATCTTTTCTTAGGACAGTCGCTCTGATATCCGATTACCTCATCAAGCCTTATATTTAACAAAGATCTTGTGTGGGATTCTCAACTGAGTTACATATTTTATGTGCAGTTGTAGTTCAGTTTGCAACTTTTCACCTGACATCCTTACAGAAGCACCACCACACAGCCATGTTTACTCAGGATCTTATCACTCCTCTCAAATTCTTTATACAGCAGCTTTGCAGCTCCAGTGAGAGGAGTCTTATTAAACTGTTCACAAACATTTACCACTATTGCTGGAGTAGGGAAACTAATACCAACTGTGGTGAAAATGAAAAACTGAAAACTAAAGCAAAATTCCCAGAAATAATGGTTTTAAAAGAGTTCAATTTCTTCCATAAATCAAGAGCATAAGGTGCTAAAAGTGAGTAGTTTTGCAATCTATGCAGGACAGACAAAAATCTGTAAAGAGCACATAATGATGCAAACCAGTTTCTCTTCAAGCTGAGTTTTTATTATAACCATAACAACATTTTACACATTTCTATGCAATGAAACAATATGGGATGTGAAACACTCCTTTACTATAAAAATCATTTCAACAGATTTTAGTACACTAAACCGGTTCCACTAGGAGAGTAGCTAAATCATTCTAATGTCCCAACCTCTTCCTCTAATACTCCAAGTTGGTTTTATTTCAGGGAGAAACATCAGTGGTGGAATGTGACAGTGAAACGTTAGGTTGTTTTCACCAGCTTGCTCAAGATTCCTTAGGGTTTTAAAGCCTTGTCTACATGGGGGAACTGACTGGAACAGCTACAACAGAATATATTCCAGAATATCTGCCTGTGTTGACACTGTTCTGGTAAGAAATTGACTTTTTATTGCACTATAGCTAGTTGGTCAATTTCCCTTTATAGATAAGGCACAAGAGACCCACAACCATTAGCAAAACATGTATCCTTCAGAGCACTGGGGAGTTCTGGTGTCTAAGACTAACAATTCAGGATTATGGAAAAATCTACCCTGGTTTGGATGCAATGGGGATGCTGGTGGATGGAATATAATATGTTCAGTGTGAACACCTGAGAGTGAGTTAACATTCAATTGCTCACATTTCAAATGGGTTTCCCCAATGTCCTAATAAATTGGTCCAGATAGGCTAGTATGACCTTCTTCCAGCACATGAAGACAAGAAACATACAGAACACTGTTTTGTTCCCACTCTTAAAGGGAACTAGGCTGCATGATGACCCTAGCTTTCCCCCCCTACCTCCTGGCAGGTGGAGATTAGTCTTCAGGATGCCTTAAACTAATGGGTTTAAATCATTGTTAATTCCTGACTGTTTAAATTGCCAGGATCAGTCCCCTGCAAGAGCTTTTCCTACACATCTACTCCATGGCACAGAGCCTAAGAAGAATCTGTTCTTCCCCTTCCTCCAAGTCTTTCTATAGAATATATATATATATATATATATATATATATACACACACACACACACACACACACACACACACACAGATTGTTATTTACAATGTGGTGGATCTTCCTAAAAAAACCTTGGTGGGAACATTTCATGCACACAAAGGTAGGTGCCTACTCACTGAAAATCCAGATTCATTGTTTCCAAGTAGGGCAGCTGGCTTTAAGCCAGTAATAGCAGAGCTCCAGGCACATATAGTTTTAGGAGACATTTATTGCAGCTTCTTCCCTCCTCTCCGCTTCAAGCTTTGAAAATGTGACCAAGAAGTGTTGTGTTTCTTAGAATAAAAAAAACTAGGGCAAGGTGAGAGGATCTGGCTGTTGCAAGTGGAAGAATGACTCGGCTGGGAGCAGTCCTGAAAAGGTGCATAGCTAGTTTCTGAGCAGACTGGACTAGTCATGTCTCTATAAATGATAAACATCCACAACAACTAAGCACTCAAGAAGTGTTTGCACTGTATCACCCCTCTGCCATTCAAAACCACCCAGCCAAAAACCCCCAAACAAAGCCACATACCAACACATGATCATAACAGAAGTCATGAGTCTGATTTTCCATTGATACTTCCCCTTTCTAATGAAGGGATTCATTAAAGTACATTTAAGATAATGACTACAACAGTAGGTGGAGAGAGAGAGAGAGAATCAGAGCAGTGGTACTGAAGTTTCTAGTAACAAACAGCTAACAGATTCACAAGGAACACACAGACTGTCTTCCCACAAAGCATAGGGAAGGGTAAAGACTCTAGTGATTAGAGCCTTGCAAATCCGCAGATATCTGAGACTCATTTTTGCAGATATGGATGTGGATACAAATTTTGTATCTAGAATTCTGTAAATTTGCAGATATTCGCTTTATATTGGCGGGTATCTGCATCCGCAGATGTGGATATCTATGGTTCATTTTTATGGATATGGAAGTGGGTACAAATTTTGCATCTGCGCAGGGCTCTACTTGTGATCCACTACTGATTAAAGAGGCAGTCAACCACCTCCTTTAGGGGAACAAAAATGAAAGATGAGAGGAAAAAACCTCTGGCAGGTCTACATTACTGACCTGTATCAGTACAACTATATTGCTTAGGGCTGTGTGAAAATCCTGAACCTACAGTAATGTAGTTATACTAGCTTAGCCTCCCCTCCACATTCCACCAGTTCCTGTGTAGACAGCAGTATGTCTCCTGTCAACATAGCTACCACCTTTCATGGAAGTGGATTAACTACAATGATGGGAGAAGTTCTCTTGTTGGCATAGGAGCATCTTCAATAAAGTGGTACAACTGAGCTGTTGTAGCACTGTACAAGATGACAAGCCTTCCTTTTCATGTTTGACGGAGTTGACAGCCTCCAGCTCTTTAAAAGAATCATGTCTGCAGCCCAAGCTCCTCAGGCTGTAATATCATCAGTTCCTAAAGCAAAGGTGGTTAGGATCAAATCAGTAGCTATTACTACTTAACCAAGGCTTCTGGTTTGTGGAAGGGACACCTGGAGTTGCAGTCCTTCCAGATGAGGTGTAAAAGAATGGACCTGAACACTTGTCTTTAGTGCTTAGATAGTAAAGTTAAAACTGCCAACAAAATGTTCAGTGTGAGTAATTACATTCTGCTTCTCTGAATTTCCCCTGCAATTTCAACTATTGTGTAATGGCACTGTGCTTAAAATTTACACATTCTCTTAAATGCACTTTTAGGCTAAGTCTTCACTGCCAAGACGGTACTGTATTTTTTAAACAGTGGGTTAGCTAATACCTGCTTTTAAACCTTGGTGGGTGGGTGTGGGGTAGCAGCAGCAGCAACTACCTCTCCTCCTCAAACACAACTAAGATCAACTTTTAAAGTTTTCTGTGTGTCCCAGAACAGATCAGCACAGCATGCTGGCTCTCAGGCCAAGTCTACACTGGTACTTTACAGTGCTGTACCTTTCTGGCTCTGATGTGAAAAAACACCCCTCCCTGAGCACAGCAAGTTACAGTGCTGTAAAGCACCAATGTGAACAAGGACAGAGTGCTGGCCCTGCACTGTTAGCTACTCCCCTTGAAGAAATGGCTTATACAGAGCGCTGCCTGGGCTGCATTTTAAACGGTTAAGTATAGACAAAGCCTGAGAAACAGAACTTTGAAAGGGGATACGCGCATCCATTCAGGGCAGCTAGCCGAGTTCAAAACAATGAGCAGAGTGGCGACTGCAGGAATTACGGGCCATTTCCAGAGGCTAGTCACAACCTAGTAAACAACTGAAGTGTCCACACTGGCACCACAGCGCCGCATCCAAAGCACAGCAAGCTCCACTCTTCTCACTGAGCTGGTTTACCTAGAGCAGTGGTGTGCAACCTTTTTTCAACCGCAACCCCCATGGCTGGGCCTGGACGCTGGTGGCCACACAGCAACCTCGCAGGAAGACGTCCGTGATCCCCTTGGAGGTTGCGACACATGGGTTGCGCACCACTGACCTAGAGCATAGCAACTGCAGAGCTAGTGCACACTACGTAAGTGCTTTGTCAGCATGGATACTTCGAGGAATACAGCGCTGGGGCTGATTTACTGCACTGTAACTTGTCAGTGTACAGTTGGCATTACCTTCTTACAGCAACAAGGGGAAAAGACATGCGGAGATCCCATTCCTGAGAATCTGGCATATATGTAGATAGAAAGAAGTGTCAAGATAGGATACTAAAATGATCACTGACAGTTGAAACACCTCTGATATCCAATAGACTGAGTACTTCTGCCATCTTAAAGATTCAAAGTAACCTGAACAAGAGGCTGACACTGAATTCCATCAAAGTGAAATGATTGCCTCAGAAGGCACTGTACACAACAGCAGCTTTCTGATTTTTGAAAGTATGTTTTTACAGGGCCAGTGCAGCGCATACTGTCAATGTGTGCTTTTTTCTTTAAGAAAAAAAAAAAAGGAGGGGGATGACCAGGAGTCATTTGTGGCCACAGGCATTACCATTGCCACCAGATGACTAGAGTACTTCCTCTTGCATTCCGATCTGGTTACTGCGATGCACATGTCTGCAGTATTATTC
The DNA here is from genome assembly GCA_032595735.1 of Pelochelys cantorii. NCBI lineage: Eukaryota > Metazoa > Chordata > Testudines > Trionychidae > Pelochelys > Pelochelys cantorii. Next base: position 22,027,124 of record CM064336.1, read on the forward strand.
ATGAGTCACTCTGTGTGGGTCTAATCCTCCTCAAAGTCCCAAACAGCTGTGGGCTAACTTCTGGTTGGAACATGGGTCAACTGTAAGGTTCTAAATGGATTCAGATGCAAGTAGAGCAATGCCTATTTATTATCTGGAGCTCTTAAGATATTTCAGAAGAGAGATCAGTGTTACCTTATTTCACAGACGGGTAACTGAGGCACAGAGGGGGTGAAGTGAATTGCGCTCGGACAACCAGCAGCTCACTGGCAGAGCTGGGAGTAGAGTGAATACCAGGCCAGTGCTCCATGGGGCCACACTATCTAGATGTTCCATAAACTATCTTAACCTGTAACAACACCGAGAACAGGGCTGTGTGTATCAAGATAGCTTACGGGGGAAGAACAGGTACAGTTATATCTCCACTCTGCTGGCATTTCTGAATACCTCTGAGATTGAGAAATGACATGGATCTGCAACTTTATAAAAAAGATTTACTGTTTATATAAAATGAAACCGATAGTAGGCATGGTTCTCTGATTTAGCTTTAGTAGCGTTGTTCCATTTTTACATTTTAATATCAGAATTTTTTATTTTGATGAGCAGTGTTCCTTATAGAGATCTTTTCACATCTTACTCATTACAAAATACAACTAATAAAAAACAGGCAACATTAGACACCTATTAAACAAACCTCATGTGCTGAAGTGGTGTTGATCCCTTTGAAGAGGTCACTGGTCCCTTGGAATCAGTAATGAACCAATACCCCTGTAATTTTTGTAGAGGGGCCACTTCACCAATTTTGGTAGTGGTTGCGGGCTGGTCCCGGAAGGGACGTGGCCCCTGCCAGGGGTGTGCGGCATCCAGAGGGAACCGCCAGCTGTGTACCCTTGGCATGGGGAGGAGATTTTGCATGCTCCCCCAGGAAGGCATGGAGGAGGTGGCACAGCAGGGCAGGCTGGAACAAACAGCTTGGCAGGCTACATACGGCCTGAGGGCTGTATCTTGCCCACCCCTGCTCTAGGGAGTGCTGTGCTATGCTTCTGAAGATGCAATCTCACCCTAGGTATAAGACTGAAATCCTGACAACCCCATAACTCTTGCTGCAAAAACAGGTTAACACCAATGCCCAGTACTAAAATCAATTTGTTTTTGTAGGATTCCTAGCATAGGACAGAAATGACAACATCTATCCCATAAATGACTGTGCATCTCTCTTTGCTCATCCCATTACATACTGCATGAAATGGCACACAGGAATCCTCCTGAATGGGGGGATATGCAAAGATCAGGGATTACTACCAGTCAGCTTCAAAACACACAAATGCAATTTGTGATCAACACAAAGACGACAGTCACCTACCAGCCTATAGCATGTCGTTATTCCCTTAGTTGAGCAATGTCTGGGCTATGATGGTACCCGCCCTAACAACATGTTAGTCTTAGAAATGTCATACGAGAAAGAAAAACTATCAATTGTCTCCCTTCATCTGAAGAAGTGGGTTGTGCCCATGAAAGCTCATGATACCATTTACTTGTTTTGTTAGTCTTTAAGGTGCTGCAAGACTATTTGTTGTTTAAGTTTTTCCAATTGTCTCCTTGGCATTTCAAATTGTGGTATATATAGGCCACTCATGGTTTGAAGAGAACTGGCTGATCACATAATGTTGCCTCATCACTGCTAAATTGAATTGTACGATTGCTCAAATATATTAAATGCTTCCCTAATATTACTTTTCCATGCAGGCAATTGTTGTATATGCCACAGGCATGTTATGCAAGTGTGAATGGTAGTAAAAGTACTAGGGATGTGAAAGGTTAACCAATTAGGGATGGAGCAGCTCCCCACTTGTCATGGGCAGGGGGCTGTTCCAGTTCCACAGGGCCCACCATGGAGAGGACTGGCTCCAGCATCCTTAGTAAAAGTAGCTATTCAAGTCCCACACTATATTTCACTTTTTTAATGTTACATCAGTTTCTTGAAGGCTACATATAACGTGCATGAAATCTCTCTAAATGTAAGAGACCCCTTCTCATAAGCCTTTGCTTGTCCAGCACAAAACTGCATGCTTTCCTAGTCACTAGCTTTCTGGTTCATTGTTTATAGAACACCCAGACTTACTCATTCTTAAATTCTCCATACACATCAAGGAGGGACCCTATACTATAGATGTAAATAGTGGATATTAATGATGCAATTTCTGTTAACATGTAAGTGTAGATCAATGCAAAAACTGGTTGAAGGTTCAGAAATTGCTAAACTGAGACAGTCTTTTAACAAGGTTTTCCATACAATGCAAAGGAATATACACAAACATATCTTAAGACAGACTACTAACATGTGCTATGAAACAGGAGTTCCTAAAAACTGAGTATTCAGCACCCCACATATTCTTTACTGTTCCAAACTATAACATGTACCATTCCACTTACATATAAGAGCCTTTGGTAAGTCAGCATTTAAGAATTGTTTTGAGCAACTCCCATGATGATACTTACATTAAAATTCTCAAATTCAGATCTGAAACAGAGCTTGCTAAATCAGACATGTGAACAGAAGCACAGATGTGAGAATCTTGCTAGTATTTTCAATACTCAGATTGGTCAGTCAGATCTAACTGGCATTATTAACAGGACCTCCCAGAAGACTTAACATTATTTACCTACAGTCAACTAACGCTCAAGGAGGTGGGAATTTTTTCCCAGTCTTTGAAAAAGAATAAGTACATGGGATTTGGAATGAGGACTGGAGGAGCGAACTTGGAGATGTGAGTGTCCAGCCTCTCTTCTACCCTCCTCCTTCCCAGGGGTAAAATGGGGACCTTGTTTACCACCAAACTTTAACCCCTCTGCCTGTGATTTATTCCTAGCAAATGCTTGGGATTGTTCACATTTACTGCAAAAGTTGCAAGTTCGACCATTTCTACTTTTTTATCCCACAAACACTATTTTACATGATTAGACATATTCAAGAACTGCTCCTGAGCAACGGAATCACACATTCCTTCAAAGCTTATAATGCATTTTCCCATCACCCACTTATTCAGTACATTTCATTTGGTTCACATCCATTAGTCCTTTGGGCTCCTAATGGAGCATAGGGCCTCCACAGTCAATTCTCCATCTCTTGTGATCCTTAGTGAGATTTGGTTCCCATAAGCCACATTAATTCAACCCGTCTTAAGGCTTCTACATTTTACTCTATATGTTTCAAGGTAATCTGAAACTGTTTTTGAAACTATGTCCTTAGATTTACCATAATTAGAAGCATCGCCAATTGAATCTTATTGAACATGTCCAGAGCTCAAACAGTCTATTTTGCAAACAAAGAAGTCATCTTCTCATCCTGAGGAACTGCATGGGGCATACACAGCCTTTCAAAGGTGATGCAATATTTATCAATGTCTTCAGGTTTGATATATACAGGACATAACCCCTTCCACTTGTGAATTTTTGGAGAGATGGGGCCCCCTGGTGGTGACAGGTTTCTGGTTCTTTTTCTCTATCAAGACCACTTCATGCAGTCTCATTTTTTCACTCTCCTCCAATTCTTTGGCTTGTAGCTCCTAGCTTGCTTCTGGCCTTCCATGCTGCTTTCTCCCTCGCATTTTCTGCCTACAATAATTCCATACATTTGTGTTTGCTCCTCTTTTCACTGCCTGCAACCTGCAAAGCTCAATTTTGCAACCATTTCACTATTTTCACTCATCTTGCTGCTTTTCTGCTTCTACCTACCTTACCCAAAATAAGGGAACAGAAAATCCACCTATCTGTTCCCTAGTTAACATACTTAAAACTTATTTAAAACTACCACCAATGTTTCAGGATGTCCACACTATCCTACTGGACCATATCACTGTGACAGGTTGCTCCCTCTGAGATGTCAACTAATGTACGGGATACAACTGAGCTTGATGGTTCTTGCTGAGTCAGGCTCTTAAACCTCCTCTAGCACACACGCACGAGGTACAGCCCTATACCCAACTGCATAATGGCACAGACATGGAGATCGGCTCTGGGAAAACTCAGGTTAAGGGATTTGCACCAGTTCCTTTGGAGTGCAGACCCAAAAGATATATTAAGAAATGTGCCTCCTTCCTCAAGTGGATAGAGTTGCCAGGTGTCCGGTTTTGAACCAGACAGTCCAGTATTTGAGCTTTCTGTTCGGGAAACAAATTGAGAAAATATAAATAAGAAAATATAAATGTCCGGTATTTTCTAAATAAGATGTAATGCAGATTGTGATGTAATGTCAAGCGTGTCTGGTATTTTTGTTGAAACCATCTGGCAACCCTACAAGTGGAAGATATGCCCGACTTCTTGCCGCATCCCCATTAGAAATCACAAACTGGGTTTAATAATAAACAAAACAATTATTAACTATAAAAGACAGTTTAAGTGGTTAAAGAGCTAGAAACAGAACAAAGCAGATTAAGTAAATAAAAGAACACATATAACTAAGTTTAAGATCTTAAAGAAAATATTATAACCAGCCATTTCTCACCCTAAATGTTGATTTTGGGCAAATTGCAGAAATTCTTGAAGGTGAGCTACTATGTGTGCAGCTTAAAGCATCAAGTATCTTATTCACAGACCAGATCCCTTTTCCAGCCTGGGTTCAGTACTCTTCCTTCGCCCTTTTTCCTTAGGTGTTTCCAGCAGCCATCTTGAGTTGGAATTGAGTGAAGAGTGACCCCCGATCAACTTACTTCCCAGCTTGGACATCCCCCTCTTTTTAGTGGAAAATTACTAGAAGTCCAAGCTGGTGTTTAGTACCAGGTGACAGTACCAGTATTTCTTCAGGGTTGACACAGCAATTACTGCAGGATGAGTGAAGCATCCACAGGAAGACTTAAGTTTTTCACAGTACATTGTAAAGATATTAAATTGGAGTTACCTAGCTAATCATATAATCAGCTGCTGATTAGTCGATAGGACTGCTCTGCAGAGCCACAGAGGGGGAAGCTCCAAGAGCCGGCTCCAGCAGGGACCCGCATTGCCGGTTCATGGTGGCTCCATGAGCCATCTGCTCAGCGGATCTGCATTTTAAATCTAGTAAGAGCTAATGGGCTCCTACTACATTTAAAATGCAGAGGCGCAGCATCCCAGATCAGCGCAAGCCAGGGCTCCTCAGTCCCGGCTCGTGCTGAGTCCATCAGGCTGCCTGTCGTGAACAGGGGCTGCTGCCGGAGTAGCCCCTGTCTGTGGCAGCCAGCACTGGCTGCTGCGAACAGGGGCTGCTTGGTGGCAGCAGCCCCTATCTGTGGGGAGACCCAGGTCCCCACTGGGACCCTTGCAGGCAGCAGCTGCTTCGCAGCAGCCTCCCTATCTCCCCCGCCGCTGCCTCAAGCAGTCCCCGCTCAGCCCGGAGACAGTACTGGGGGAACTGGCTGTTAAGCCAGTTCCTGTTCCCCACAGCAAGGGGGGGGCACCGCAGGGAGCACGGGGCGAGCGAGGACTCAACCAGTCCCCACTCACCCCTTGTTCCCAGTGTGGCACTGCTGCTTTTGAAACGTTGGGGCTCTTGCTACATTTCAAAGGCTGAAGGGCCACAAGCGGGACTGCTTCAGTCCCCACTTGCACTTTTTCCCCCGCTGTGCCTCTGCCTCCCTGCCCCCCATGGAGACAGTGCTGGGGGGAACCAGCTTTTAAACCAGTGGGTGGAAGCGACTAGCCGAGTCACTACTTGACTATCCTAGAAGCTTATGCTTATCGGATAGTAGACTAGTTGCTTATATCCCTAGTCCATTGTCTTGGCTAATGGACCAACAGCCCTGTCTCCCCTTTTCATTTTTGTACCTGAAGGGCAAGATATGGGTGACACCTAAAGTAACACATTTGAAATACATGGTCAATATTTATAACTTCAGATAACAAATGATACAGGCATAAAAATGGTCACTATTGTTCTGGTCTAAGACTGGAAGAAACTCTTTTAGGAATCAGTCACTACTAGCTGTGAAAGGTAATACTTGAGTGAAATAAAACACTCTCTCTGAGGAATACATATGGTTCAACCTCTGCCCATGAACCAGAAGCAGGTGGGGTATGTGGAAAGCGGTGAGACAAAGGTGGACATTTATTATGTAGGTGTCAGAGACATAATGAGACCTGATTCCCACTATAGGCAGAGAAGAAAAGGCACAACAAGCACAACCTGTTCAACAGGTGATTGATTATTCACATTATTCACATTTTTAAATGATTAAAACTACCTCCAGATACTCTACCATCATGGCATGGTTAGTCAGTTTCACTTCTTGTAGATGTCACTGTAGAAGTGGGTCTTCAGAAAGATCTTGAATTCACATAAGGATTTAGTGGATCAATTCACAAATTATTTTCCATATGTATGGCCTTACTAAATTCATGGCCCTTTCTGGTCAATTTCACAGTAATAAGATTTTAAAACCCATAAGTGTCATGATTTCACCTATTTAAATCTGAAATTTCATTATGTTAATTTTACAGGTCCTGACCCAAAAAGGAGTTGGGGAGGATCACAAGATTGTGTGTAAGTGCTATTACTCGTCTGTGCTGATGATGGTGGTGCACTCTCCACCCAGAGATGGGCAGCTGGAGAGTGGCAGCTGCTGGCTGGGAGCCCAGCTTTATAGACAGAAACACTGCCAGCAGCAATGCAGAAGTAAGTGTGGCAATATTATACCATGTCACCCTTACTTCTGTGCTGCTGCCTGCAAAGCTGGGCCCTCAATCAGCAGCTGCCACTCTCCAGTCACTCTGTTCTGCAGGCAGCAGCAAGGATAGCATGGTATGGTATTACCACTCTTATTTTTACACACTGCTGCTGAAGCAGGGCTACCTTCAGGGCCAACAGTTGCTGTTTTCTGGTTGCCCAGCTCTGAAGGCAGCATAGACGTAAGGGTGGCAATACTGTGTCCCCAGCCCAAAATAACTTTACAAGCCCCTTGCAACTCTCTTTTGGGTCAGGGCCCCCAATCTGAGAAACACTGGTCTTCCCCATGAAATCTGTATAGTGTAGAGTTTAAAAAAAAAACAAAACAAACAAACAAAAAAACCCAAACCCACAGAAAGACCAAATTTCACAGGGAGACCCCAGATCTTTATGATCAGTGATATTTTCCATGGCCATATTTGTTAGGGCCCTACCCATATGTAAAGAGGAGCGTGGAAGAAAGTCTTGTGATAAGTGGACAAAGACACATTAAGACTGGCATCATAGAAATTACAAAAACAGAGGTAGATAAATGAGGACAATTATATGCATGGCCTTGAAAGAGCTTAAGTCTTTGAGAGGAAATAGTAAGAGATAGTAATAAACATTGCCAGAGAAATGTACAATAAACATTCTCTTAGCAGCTGCATTTTTTAAATCAATTGAAAGGAAGCCATGTGGGTGTCAGGAAGTCCAGAGATAGTGTTACCAGGCATCTGGTTTTCAACTGAAATGCCTAGTTGAAAATGGACTCTGACAGCATGCTCCAGTCACCACTGACCAGGCCACTAAAAATCTGGTTGGCAGTGCAGCAGGGTTAAGGTAGGTTCCCTGCCTATCCTGGCTGTGTGTGGCTACTGGAAGCGGCCAGCCTTTCCGTGTGGTTCTAAGCACAAGAATAGCCATAGGGCACTGCATACAGCCCCCCACTCTGCGTGCCGGCTCCCCAGCTCCTGTGCAGGGAGATGCCAGCCACTTCTGGGAGCCATGTGGGACCAGGGCAAGCAGCCTGCCTTAGTCCGGCTGCACCGCTGACTAGGAGCTGCCTGAGGTAAGTGCTGCTGGCTGGAGCCTATACCCCAACCTCCTACTCCAGGTGGGTAACACCTCCTGCACCCAAACTCCCTTCCAGAGCCCACACCCCCTCAACCTTGCCCTAACCCTCAGCCCCGTTCCTATACCCCAAACCGTTCATCCCCAGCCCCACTCGTGAAGTCCAGTGTGGGGCAAGTGAGTAAGGGTGGGGGTGGAAAAGCCAGCGAGGGAGCGAGTGGGGATGGAGTGAATAGAGGTGGGACAGGAGTTCGGGCAAGGGTGTTCACTTATGTGCAACTGGAAAGTTGGCAACCCTATCCAGGCAGTTACATTAATAAAAAGAAGAGAGGAGGTGGATGAATTGTATAGAGATAGGGAACTTGAAAACAAATCTATTTATCTGAAATACAGGGTATTTGAAATACAAAACAAAGCTTTTACTACTGCTAGCCAATACAGTCTATTTTGTCTCATATCCACCTGCTATCTAACAAACAAATGCAGATTAGTGGTGAAGATGTACGTCACAGTAAAGAACATTTTGGTTTTTAGATTGCAGGCTGGGATTGCACATTAATTTTGATTTGTAAAATGAGTGAGCAAATTGAATGTCGAATCAGTGAACATAAATATCCAGCTTCACAAGGTCATTTTTATGGGATCACTTTACATTGGGGTGAGCAAAAGGGCCTCTGTGGGCCAGATCTGGCCCGCCAAGCGGGTGGATCCGACCTGTGGAGGCCCTGCTGCCCCCAGGCCAATTAGAGCCTGGAGAGCGTGCAAAGCCTCCTTCCGCCCTGCGAGGAGCACGTGGCGCTTTGAAGCACCACGCGGGGGGGGGGAGGGGTAGGAGAGAAGAGCGGACGAGGTTTTGCGTGCTCCCCTTCGCCCTGTGCTGGCTCTGCAAGCAGCCCACGGCACTTCAAAGTGCCATGTGCTCCTCGCAGGGTGGGAGGAGGCTTCCCACGCTCCCCTATCCCCAGACCCTAATTGGTGCCAAGCCTCTTCCAGGGCATGAATGCCTAGTGGGAAGGGGAGGCAAAGAGGCTCCTTTACCCCCAGACCAATCATGGTTTCAGTTTCAAAATGGTGCAGTTTCAGTTTCGAAATGGCGCTTGTTCGAAACAGGGCCATGATGCAATTATGCAAATAAAGTGTGGGATATTTAAATCCCCGCTTCATTTGCGCTTTCGAAACGTCTAATTGACATCCCTCTGCCAACAGAGGGGTATAGTTTAGACGTAGCTATACAGAAGGGGCTAGGGTTGCCAGGTGTCTGGTACTGACCTGGACAGTCCGGTATTTTCAGCTCCTGTCCGGAAAATAATTTCAGACAATACCGGACACTTAAAATGTCTGGTATTTTCTGATTTTTTCCCGGCCAGGGGCGAAAATACCAGACTGTCCGGGTCAATACTGGACACCTGGCAACCCTACACACAGCCAGCAGTCGGACCCAGCCCTCCCTCCCACTCCTTACCTGGTTCTGCAGGGGAGCTGTCTGGCCTGGAACAGGGAGGGAGGCAAGATGGCCACCGGCCACCTGTTAGGAGAGACAGAGCCAAGCCCCTCCTGTTCTTAAAGGGGCCATGCTGTTTTTTAATTTTTTAATTTTTTTTGCTTAACTTTCTGGGTCCTTTTTTTGGCTCAACAACTTTGGTCCTCCCCCCTTTTTTTCCAACAAATTTTTTCCCCTTTTGGGGGGGGCGGGTGTGTTTGGTATTTTTGGTTAAACCACTGGCAACCCCAAGTGCCACCCAGACCACAGTGGCCCCCCGTAGCCCTCGTAGGGTGGCCAGGTGTCCGGTATCCACCCGGACAGTCTGGTATTTGCGTACCCTGTCCAGTAAAAAAAAAACAGAAAATACTGGACATGTAAAATGTCAGGTATTTCTGTTTCCCTCGGATGGAAGCCCGGCAGGGACAATTTTCCCCTGCCGTGTCTGGCGAGGGCGGGGTAGCGAGGAACGCGAGGGGACACTTATAGGCGCAGCGCTTCCCCCCCAACACCTTTGGTCTCCCCCTTTTCTTTTTCTCAACAGTTTTCTCCCGGGTGGTTTTTTTGAGGGGGGGGGGGTGTTCAGTATTTTTGGTTAAAACCATCTGGCAACCCTAGAAGGGGCAGGCCTGGGATCTAGTCTCCCATAGCTAGCCCTTCAGTGCCACTGAGGTGGCTGGGTGCATGCCATCAGAGGCTCCAGCCACTGTTGAGATAGTGGCAGCAGTGACTGGCCCGGGGAAAGTTCCCCGCACTTCCGGCATTGGCAGCCCTGCATGGAGAACTTATTTTCAGAAGTAGTTTATTTTGCAGGTATAACTCATTTAACTGAGCTCCACCGCAAGAAAAAGCCATCCTGTAATCTTATTTTTGGGTTAATGTAATCAGCAACTTGTACTAAAAGATAAATGACTTGTAATTGCAACAATACTCATGTTTCCTGTCACTGAATTTCTTGGAAGTTATATCTATAGTTTCTCAATATATTTTCCCTTCCTTTAAATCCTTCTAATACACATATTGTACATCAACAAATTCCTTCCTTGCCAGGAAGCTACACAATAGTTTGGATACTGCAGAGGTTCCTTCATTACCAAAATCTGGAGTTTGTTGTTCAAGCTCTAAATACTGTATGGGAAATACACTGGCACCATGCTAGAGTCATGAGACAAAGTGGCGGCAAAGCCTAGCTCAGCTAGTCAAGGACATGGGTGAGCCAATGTATGCCACTACAGCACAAAGAAAAAGCCTGCCAACATCTCCTGCTGGGCTGCTACATGCATGCCTTTGGAGACCTGAAAGGGACAAGCTATCTTTAATGAGCAAGTTTCATTCAAGAGGCAAGATGTCTCTGGCAAAGAAAGGCAGTGGTGAAACTTGTTTAAAAGTTGACAGTAAATACTGTATTTGAAAGCTAAAAATCAATATATTTTCTTCAATCCATCTGCAACAACCAGAAAGACAGATTTGGACTCCCTCTCAGGAGACCCTGCTAGGAAGTAGTACTGTTGCTAATATTAGAAGAAGATCTATGAACAAGCAGTAATGCGAGCAGACTCTAAAACTGTACTTAAGGCAATATGGGGGGGAATCTTGAGCCTCATAAAGTAACTACTGAGTGTAGAATGTGTTACTACAGTATTGTTTCTTCACATCTCAAAAAAAGATCCAAGTGTCTTCACAATAGACATTAATGTAACTGACTGTAGTTTAGCAGGTATTTCCCCTTACACTTCCCCAGAAACCTGAATATAAATAAAATACTAGTGTCCATGGTAATCAAAACCCTTCCCTGCCCTCAATCCACGCCCATAGCTACGCTACTTCCTGCATAATTTCATCTCTCAATTTGTGTTTTAACACGTACTAGCAGTAGCCACCTCTGTCACTTTCGTTAAAGAGACTGAAATATAGTAAACGAATGTTAAAACCAAAATGTCAGGCTCTTGCGTTTCTCCTCATCCTTTCTGTACACTCAAGTCTAAGAATATCAGAGAACCACAAGCAACAACTTATATACATTTTTCATAGACTATCAGACTCCTAACCCCACTTATAGATTTCTCATAAATGTAGCTGGGGAATAGGTTCTTGCTGTTAATACACTTTTGTGGAGAGGGCGATTCCTGCTTATAAAGGCTAAAGAATTACACATTTGTTTGTGAAGGTCACCAGATGCCCATGGTCATTTCTTTGCCTAGTGTCAGATGTGATTCTGTAATATGTTTATGTCCTTCTGCAAATGCATTTTACACAAGCATTTACATTTAAAGATATGCTTGATCAAAATACCCCCGTGATATTGGGCTGCTTTTACTAACTCAAGCTTTCATCCTTCATTGTACTGTGCAAGGACATACTTGTTCTTGATTATAAATTGCAACACACAGACAGTTTTTTCCATGTTTTCCAGCTTCCAAGGCAAAAAAAAGCTACACACACAATCCCCCCCCCCCCCCCCAAAATGTCACTGTTTCCAAGAATAATGCTATAAATGAGGTCAAGTGCTACTGTACTGGAGATTTCAATAAAACAGCCAAATAGGATGCAAACTGATGTTCCATGATCTTCTCACCTTCACGGGTTCGCAGAAATGCCTGTCGCAGCACACACAGGTACAGGTACAGCAACACCACATAAACATCACCGCATGGCCAATCTGCAAAATTCTCTTCAGTGCTAGGTATTGCTCCGACAGTATCCCACACTGACTACTCTGCTCCCAACATCTGAGACGAGGGCTCTGAATACTTGCCTTACAAACAGAAAGCCTTTGCCAAAACAAGCATCACTGTGTGCAGACCTTCAGTGTTGCTGATGCAAATGGTTACACTCAGAGCTCATGCACAGTATATGCCTCTCTCCTTCAGCCCCACTGGCAACATTTTGTTTACATACAAAAGCATCTGGCCTGTTAGATTTAAAGATACAGGCATTCAATTCTATATTCAGTACACTACATTTTATTTATGCATCACTCTCAAAAATCGCTGAGAAAGGTAACAGACAATGCGATAGAGTAAAAATATTGGCTGTACAAAGATGACAACTGGTAATAAGGTATACATTTCACACCCTATTAAATCTCAATTTAAACAATTTTCAGCATATTTGGTAGCACATCAAGAAGAAACTCTGGTATGAAGGTAACATGGTCTAGTGGACCAAGCACAGGCCGCAAGGAAAGGACAGAGTTATAATCCTGTCACTGACGCAGAGCAAATTGTGTCAAGTCATTTCATCAGTGTACACCACAATTTTTCCTCCTGCGAAAAGGGGATGCTAGCTACCTCAGAGGAGAAGGTTAATCAATCATTCTTTGTATTGCGTTGAGAAGATGTAAAGCAGTCTGCAGTAGTTTGGTGAAGGGGCACCCTTATCACACCCCCTCAAACCAGTGCTTTTTTTTGTTAAAAAAAAAAAAGAAAGGTTCCGGTACTCCAGGGGAAAAAGTTGTTGAGCTCTGATTGGAGGTGCTGGTACTGCGTCTGGAGGTGTCGATACTGCGTACCGGGCAGTACCATTACAAAAAAAAAACCCACTGCCTCAAACCATGCCTTGCTGCAGCATTCCCCCCTTCTCTTAGACTAGGGACGTCAGCGGCTAGTTCGCTGTTTAATTGACAAGTGATTGCTGCTGCTGGGGAGCAGCCTCTGTCAGCAGTGGGACATGCTCACCGAAGACAGACAATACGAGAAGAAATTTTCACTTTTAGCTTTCAAACTGTGGGAAAGAAGAATTAAAAAAAGGTTTGTCCATGTCCTCTTGGTGCATGTTTATTTTGGTATTGGAGATGGTGCTGAGAAAGAAGCGCTATAGGGAAGGAGCACCAAGTGCCTGGAGAAGGACAGAGACTGAAGAAGTGGTTGAGGTGGTAGTAGAGGCAAGTGTGTTGAGATTGAAAGAAAAAACAAACAGCCTTGTTGTAAAAATGTTAAGGGTACTTCAACTTCACAAAAATTCTGTAAAATTAATTCAGATTAAAAGCAGGTCTAACATGTATTCTTCATTTGAATGAGAAGAAATGGGGACACTGACCAAATTAAATCAGCAGGCATTCAAAGGAATAGTATGTTATGGGCCACCTAGTTCAAGCCCCGAATTTGAATGAGTGGTTCAACACAGTAGTTGAGCACCCAATCCCTTTGCGTGTGCAAATGTAGGCATGCAAGACTGGAGGCTTGCTGAACATGTGGCTCTTGCAAACTCCTGGATGAAAAGACTTTTCCTTATTACATTTGTTTGGTGAAAGTTCAAATCTAACTGGGATTGTTACCTCATAGAAAAGTTTAATTTCAAACAATAGTGTCTCTATCTAAGTCCTGCTGTGATACAGTATATTGAACTTAATGCAAGACTTTCCTTATATAGAATAATACATGTGATAGCAGGTACATGAAGAACAGGTGAGCTCTGTTGCTCAAACATCGTAAGAAAGTTTAAAGGTAAAACCTCAACCAATTTCTATTTCTGCCTTCCCACCAGGTCAATTTAGATGTGGCTAAAAATCCAGTAAGAATAGATGTAATTCACATAGAAATGCATCTTAGTCCTTGTCTACTTGTAGTGTTTACTCTAGGTTAACTATTTCAGTTGGGGGAGGGTTATTTTTCTATTGGGTGGTCTCATCACTATTACCCCTTCCTACAGGAATAAGCTATCCCTTTTGTACACAATACCATTGACTCTTGGGAATTCTCTATGCCACGCAAGAACCCACTGGTAGGAACAATGAGTGTGTGTAAAACTTGTACAGCACTGTCTCCCCCTTATAGCTGACATCTTGGGTGTTTTACAAGTATTGATTACCACACTAGGAAGTAGATATCTACTGTAGGTCTGGCTGCACAGCAGAGTCTACAATGGTTTTGCCTAGTCTGAACAGGTAGAAACAATTACTGCAGCTGCATGACTTCAGTTGGTCTCTCACTTCATTCTATGTACATTGCTACAATGCTCCTCCTTCCAGCAACACTGTAGATGAGTAGTCAAGCAGTTGAAAGGAGAGTAATTTACTATACATCTATAGAGCACTAAGCAGAATAAGGAACCAATTCTAGGCATGACCATGATAAAATGTTAGCGTATTGCTATCAAAATGGTTTCAAGCATACAGGATGCAAGTAATTTATGTGATTACTATTTTCTTGCTTAATTAGGAATAGCCCTGATACCTTTAGTTAGGTTGTTCAAAATACTGTAAATGATAAAAAGATAATCAGGGATATGGGAAACAGACTGATCACGTTCTAAGTGAAGTATTTAATTTAGGGCTTTCCTGTATGGTGCCAGCAAACACAGTGGAGGGTGTGATTTGTAAAGCATACTAAACATACTGTACTTTAACTATCTTGTGTAGACCATACTGGCATAGGTTTCAAACAGGACTATGTTAGTGTTAACTAGGAACCTTTTAGAGTGCCAGCAGGGTCTACATGGCAGAGAGCGCACCATAGCAGAAGAATTTAAGACTCAATCCTCTGTACCATATAAACAAGCTCTTACAGAAGGGATCCTAGAAAACCATGGGTAAAACATGTTAGTATTCTGGTGAACACATAATCTACTCACTCGCTCTTTACTAGATAATATTTCTCTCATCTGTGGCATGTACAAGAATTTTACAAGGCTGCAATCCACAGTATTCTTCCAGTAGTTTAATTTTAGAATTCCTCCCCTCCCTTCAGGTGTCTCACAGGACAGCTGAGAGTATGAATCAAATCAACAGACTTCCAGTCTGTTTTAAAGCTAATACAAAGTCAAATGCTAATCACCCACTGTTGTATACCCAGTAACACAACAAGTTCAATAAAATTATATATAGTTTTCATTTCGAAAGTTAGACAATGCCTGGATTAGAGAAAGTTATAAAATTATTTCAGCAAAAATGAAACATCACATCTTTTTATAATTTTATATATACATATCTATATTTATCTATCTATACACACACAGACATATATACACACATAATGTTTTACTAATTAAGTAATAATTGTGAGATGATTCGCCCTCTACCTGTTCAGTCTCTTGGAAGCGATTTGCTTTATAGGAGTAGTTTTTCCTTACAGTGGGAACAATAATAACAAGATCAACCTTGCTGACTAAAACATAGTTTGAATAGCAGTGTAAATCCCTATGGATTATATTCACCATAATGAAGCAACAAAAAGTGAAAACCCTGTAAACCCACTCTTCAATAGTTCCTATTATCATAATATTTGAGTATTTGTAAACCCTACAGAACATTAAGAGACTACTACAAAATTAATTAACCTACCAGGCTCAGTATCACCTCCATTACGAAAAAAATCTGTCACATTCCCCTTTCAGGGTGAGGGCATGCTTTCTTCTTTAAGTCCAAATCTCAGCCACATAGCATTGAGGTTCAATGGCATTAAGAATGGATTTCTACCTTCATAAATACACTGAAACATCTTTATAAAAATGTCAAGAAAAAAGTCTTCACATTATAAGCAAAACTGAAAAAGCTTCTTTCCACTCACTGACAAAATGTAACCTGGCAAGTCAGTATGTAAAGCCTCACATCTGCAATGAATTTCTAGTGGTTCATTGCTGATTGTCATGCTCACCCACCCCTTTTCTTTTGCCTTTCTTCTCAATATGAAGCCATGTAGAGTGGAAGACACTGCTTGCCACAGTTTAATTATTTCAGCTGAAGCCAGATGACTTGACCAAGCCTTTAACTAACTCCAGGGAGTGTCCAATCCAAAACCAGAAAATGCTTAATCAATACACAGCCTCAGCAATGCTATGGAGATCATTTAGAAGGTCTTATGTGATGAGAGCACTTGGGTTAAAAAGCCCCAGCTTGAATGTAGTTCTGGGTATACTCCAAAAGGCCTCTTCTTTCCCCTCCCCCTCAGAGACCAATTCCAGCTAGTGAATCCCTAATTCAATTAGGGACACAGGAGGCCTAAAGAAGAGTCGCTGTCTGTCTGCCTGCAGCATTTCCTCTGAGCTGAAGTCACTTGGAACTGAAAGTGAAGGGAGGAGGGCTGAGAAAACAAAGCCCATGAATTTTTATGTGGCTTAAAAATTTTGAGATTAGATGCTCATATGACTACTGTAACAAGAGGCGGCCTCTTTCCAAGGCTGCTTGGACCCAATTAGTTTAGAAAAAGGGGATGGAAGCTAAAGTACTGTGTGTGCTGGAAGTTGGCTGCTGCCAAAATATAATAATGCAAAAACCAAGTCAGGAACAAGATGCAGGGAAACAGAGGAAACACTTCAGAACTAAGTTGAACTCAAACTTTATTGAGCATTTCACCAAAGTGATGTTTAACATGTGAAATAAGAACTTAGAAAGCGATTTTTCAAGAATCCTGAGCATTTTATACAAGTGTCAGTATACAGAGGTGTGATGACTTAGGCCATTTCTACATTAGACAGCTTAATGCATCACAGCTGTAAAGATACAGCTGTGCTGCTGTAAAGATACAGCTGTGCCACTGTAAGATTGTTTATGTCGCTGCTCTATGTTGACAGGAGAGAGCTCTCCCACTGGCATTACAAAAACACCTCCATAAGTGGTGGGACCTATGTTGGTGGAGGAAGTTCTCCTGTCAACACAGCACTGGGCATTCTGGTGCTTCTGTTGGTGTATCCTAAGTCACTCAGGCATGTGTTTTTTCACATGCCCCTGAGCAACTGAAGTTTTACCAACAAAAGTGTTAGTGTAGACATGATTTTAGGGACATAAAAACTAGAAACAGGGATCACCAGCCATCAAAATGCAACAACAGTTTAACAGCACACAGTGCATAAATAAAGTCAGAATAGAAACAAAGTTAGAGAACCATTAAGGGAAAAACACTGAAGCAGCAGAGGAATTTAGGGAGGGAGAATAAATTAATAGTGATGGAACCTGGCCAACACTCTCACTGAGAACATCCCTAATTCTTGTTATAAATGCCACTAATCTTCAGTAAACAAGTGGTGAGGAGCTCAGGTTTAAGTCTCATTTGAAAACCAGCCAGTGGCATCATACCAGCTAAGAACACCCAGAGGCACTGATGCAAGAGTAAGGGAAGTCTAATGTTTAGGGTCTGCCTGCACTTCAAATTATGGTGTAACTTTAGCATAGGTAGACAGATGCATTTAATCCAGCTAGTACACATAAGAAGAATACTGAAGATATGGAAACATGGACCAGCATAGGCTGGCAACCTTAGTATGTACCTAGAGTTTCTGGAAGGCTTGTACTGGGGGCAACAAGTTCATGCTGAAGCCCATGTTACTTTGTCTTCACTATCATTATCCATGCTGTGCATTATATTCAACATGATCAACTTCCATAATATTAGTGCATGCTAGAGTGTTCTCATTCAAATACTGAAATGACCCTGTTTGGCCTGTGAGGTCTTAATGGGATTATAACAGAGACAGTGTCGCTACAGTCATATGATAAATTATTCAGAGTGAAGAACTGATAGCTTCACTGCTGGACACTAATGCAACCTCTACATAGATGGAGTGTGTGACTTGTCAGTACTACAGATGCATTTTTCTTCATGAACTTGGTCTGCCAGACTGAACTCCAGAAAGCTAAATCTTGAAATAGTTAAGGCAAATGTCTGTAGATAAAGTTATATTCAGAATTTACTAATTTATTAGAGAGTCTTTGCCCCAATTAAATTTCAACTTAGTATTCGGCTGTTTTAAAGTGCTTGTTTGATCAAGATTCCCTAGTTAGGTGTTTCACTATTTGAAGGTGAAACAACTACAGGTAAAGACCTAGGGACTCTAGGGACAATCTATAAGCAGCAGGAGACAAATGGAAAAAAGAATGTATTAATAAAAGGAGGAAAAAACCCAATTCACAGCCCAATGCCAAGGCAGTACTCTTTTTAGAAATCAATCACCGCAGCTCCTCCAGCATGTGCAAGAGTAATTGCTTTGCTCCACTTAGTTCAAAGCTATCTAATGGTATAACAGGAAGGGATTCTAGTTAAGGGATCACTGCAGGCTGGGTGAATTCCAACCATGGTAAACTGCAAATCACTGATCTGTGTCATAATAAATACACAGCCCCTCTTCTCCAGTACTGAAAGTTAGTCATCAGTTGACTAAGCTAGTTATTTAACTAGTTACTTGACTAAAATTTTATGATCTCTTTCCATATCTCAATTTCAGGATGGATTAGGAGAAGGCTGACTTAGGTGCTGTCTACACTTACTGGGAGATCAGTGCTGCGAAAACTGATCACTCGGGCCTACTAAGGACCTGCTAAATTAACCACTGATCGCATTTCTGTTGACTCTGATACTCTATCACTCTGAATTATGCATATTCATAAGTCAATTCTCATAAAGCATGAGGGGGCCTCGTGACACTCGTATTCGAATTAAAGTATACCAACTTGCCCTGTGGGTTTCCCAGTAGATCTGTCTCTTGTTTATGTATATCTTTCAGATTACAAATTATTTGGGGGCAGAGCCTGTCTAAATTTATGTCTTGTTTCTGTTGGAGCCTGGAAATAGCAGCTCAAATCTATGACCCTGTCTAACAGACAGTTGGGCTTTTTAACTTTCCATTTCTGTTAGGAATGAGGGCAGCTGTATTATAGATACCTGGTCAGTCATTTTTAACACACATTCTTTTAAGTATTGTTAGGTGACATGGTGGTAAAACATTTGAGTCTTTCTATACTATAGCTGTCACAGTTATTACTATTAGCAGTGCTGCACCATTGGCACCCCCAACATTTCCTAATTTTCCTAGGGTAGTGCAGTGCAGTGCAGCCTGTGTGTAGGAGCAGAGGGGCAGGTAGCCAGTTTGTTACAAATATGTGACACATAAGCACCTCTAAAAGTTGGGATTCCCTAGTCTAGCAACATCCATGGTCTGGCATGACCACAGATGTCCCAGGATCAGAGTGTCCAGGTGCGTTGCAGGGAGAAGGGGGCCCAGGAGCTGGCGGGCAGCTCAGCTGGACTGCGGGGGAAACAGGAAGCCGCTGGGGGAAGGGTTGCCAGGGGAGGAGAGTGGTGGCAACAGCAGGGGGCCTGAAATTACCTTCTCTGGTTTGGAAAAATCCCTCATCCGGGACCAGTCAGATAAGGGTGCCGGACAAGGGAGGTCCAACCTGTACTGGATTTAAAGCTTTTACTTAAACTTTGCTTGCACACTGCAGTGGAAAAAACTTGAAATTAGCTATTTCTACAAAACATTTTGCATGACTAAACTACTGGACCATCTACTGGTTTTTGGTCTACTATTATCACATTTCTACAGTATTAAATTGACATACATGACAAAAGTGTTGTAGATGTTAACAGGTTAGTTTAGAAATTCACAGACTGAGACAAAAGCTTTAATACTACTTAAGAAGAAGATTGAGTGTCCGATACTCGTGTAACCCCCATTTTCCTCTCAATTACTCAGGAATAGGCAACAGTCATCTGTGTACCTGATGTTGTTGACATCTGAAAGAGATACTGAGTATCCCAGCAATGATGCTGAATAGGTGGGAATCCTTTATCTACCCTTCTGCTACAGTTCCTTTACTCCTAAATGAATTTAAGCACTCTAGGGAGCTGTGTTTCCTCTCCCTCAAACATCTTGCATAGTCTCAAGGCAGACAAAGAACCGTAAGATCAGGTCTTGTCAGGTAAAGGAAAGAGAAAGTGGTGTTTTGTTTAAAAAAACCAGAGTATTTGAAATCTGCAAATCTGTTTCTGCAATATGGAATATTAAAGATTTATTTAAAAGCTTCTCCATAAACTGGATGTTAATCTCTAAAGGGCTTGTCTACACAGAGAAAAATGTAACAGTTTAACTATAATTGGTTTGAAAACAGATTTAGCTAAACTTCAACAAACGCTGTATGGACACATAGCAGTTTAGCTTGCACATGAAATTTACTAGTTCAAGCTAAACCTATATAAGGAGCATACATCTTGCATTGGTTTATAGAAAACAATTTAAAAAAACCCTTTAATTAAAACAGGTCAGTTATGTGTGTAGCTACTAGGGATGTTAGCTATCATGTAACTGAACAGCTGTGTAACCATATGAAATCTTAGCTGTTAAATGACTGTTTGATAGCCCCCAGGGTGGCCCCACAGCCAGTGCTCCCTGGCCCTGCTCCCGGGGAGCCCCCTGCCACTCTGCACTGCTGCCTTTGACTCACAGGCAACAGCATGGGTTGGCAAGTGGGAGCCGGCCCGCAAGGGGAGCCAGTTTAAAAACCAGTGCCCTGTGCAGACAGGCTGCCTGTCTCCCTGCGCTGCTGCCGCGGACAGTGGCTGCTCTGTGGATGTGGAGCAGCCTCTGTCCATGGGGGACTTGGACCCCCTGCAAACAGGGGTTGCTGCTACAGACCAGCCTCTGTCTGTGGAGATCCCAGTCTGCGGTGGACAGAGGCTGCTTTGTAGCAGCTGTCCACCCCCAACCCCGCTGCTGCCTCTGATAGAATGAGAAGTGCAGGGGGGAGGGTGCGGTAATGTGGACCTGTTGCTGGGGGGAACTGGCAACAAGGGGAGAGGGCAGGCAGGTCTGCCGAGTCGGCACATGTGGGGAGCCTGCTTGAAAGCCGGCTCCCTGCACATATCGGTCCAGCCTGCACCCACTCACTCTCCACACTGCTGCCTCTAACAGAGGCAGCAGCAGGTGGGGGGGGGGAGGGCAGATCTGGTGCTCATGGGGAACCTCCTTAAAGCCAGCTCCAGTTCCTCACCCCTTGCTGCCTCTGATTCAGAGGCAGCAAAGGGGTGTGTGTGTAGCTGACAAGATTAACTGATAAGCCTAGGCTTATCGGTTAATCATGTAGTCGACTACATGTTGACATCCCTAGTAGGCACAGGCCTTAACTTTTTACTATCAGTAAAAACACACTGAAAAAAAAAAGGGTGTGAGAACCAAGTAAAACAAATACTTTCTTTCAAGTATCCCCAAAAGCAGAACAATCATGTTTTCTGAGCACCTCTGGAATTAGATGAAAGAAAAAAAACTAATTATTTTTGTTTTATTCTTTCCAGGTTTTAGTAAATACTTAAAAAAAATCTATATAGACCTTTCTCTCCCAAAACACGGGTTATTCACAGGAAATCTTGCACGAACAAGATAATTGCTCTCCTTTCTTTTCAAAGAAGCACAAGTGGCCTGTATGCTACAAGGAGCCCAAAGTAAGTGTTACAGGCATCCGCAACAATCAACTCTATCTACATTATAATTACTTTACTCTGGGGAATTATGCACCACCGCACATGTGCAGAATTTATGTCCCATGCAGATTTTTGCTTCTTTGTCAAAAAGTGACTTTGACAGGGAAGCACAGTGAAATGACAAGGGTGGCCATGCAATCTTCCACAGTAGTGTATTTTGAGTGTCCAGGCCAGCTGGCAGAGAGGTATATCACTATGAGGCAGGGGCTAGTGGCTCCTACCCTGTGCAAGGTTCAGCTGATACTCCTGGCTGGGCATGGAGGATGAAACTTCCACCTCCTCTCAGATTTCTCCCACAGCTGCAGAAAGCTCTGCAAATTCCCTCCTCCTCCTTTCCACTTCCTGCAGCCATCACTCCTCCACCGCCTGGTGAAGAATCCCTGTATAGCAGTGTTTCCCAATTGGTGCTCTGCGGAACCCTGGGGTTCCGCGAAGCGAAAGTAGGGGTTTTGCGAGGAGCCGGCACTCCCCTGCCCCCTCTGAAAGAGAGAGCGCTGCCTAGACAGCTTCTTAAAGAAGCAGCACACTTGTTTCCTCTTCCTCCCTGGCGACGCAGAGGTGTAGCAAGGCGGGGGCAGAAGGGAACAGTTGCTCCCAGCCGGCACACTAGGGGGGTGCCAGACAGGGGTAACCCCACGTGACTCACATCAGGGAGGGAAGCACCTTCCCTCCCCAAAGGAGCCAGCGTGCGCTGCCTGAACAGCTGGGGCTGTGGCACCCGGTAACTTAGTTCCGTGGCCTTTCAGCACGGTGGGGGAGGAGGGAGGTCAGGAGACCCATGCTCTCTGCCCCAGGACTCCCCCCTGCAGGATGGCATCGTGGAAGTAACTTGCTGGAGTGCAACAGCCCCTGCTGTTCAGGCAGCACGCACGCACGCCAGCTGTTTGGGGAGGGGAAGTGCAGTAGCACACTTCCTGGAGCCCAGAGGTGTTGCAGGATTGCCAGGTACTAGTCCCAGCTGCCCCTGTCCAGACCGCTCCCCCCCCCCCCCCGAGTACCCTGTCCCCAGCCCCAGCACCCTGCCACCCACCCCAGGACCTTGTCCCTGGCTCCAGCACCCTGCCACTCACCCCAGCACCCAGCAGCACCCTGCCACCCATCCTAGCACCCAGCAGCACCCTGTTCCTTGTCCCAGCAACCTACCACCCACCCCAGTGCCCAGCAGGATCATGTCCCTGACCCCAGCATACTGCCCCAGCACCCCGCCACACCCTCTCCCCGGCCCCAGCACCCACTAGCACCCTGTCCCTTGCCCCCACCAGCACAGTTGGGACCACATTGGTGAGGCTTGGGGGTTTTGGAGGGTTTTATTTTTAGCATTTCACTTGTGTGGCCCCAACTGACTTTTCTGTGGGTCAGTGACCCTTGATTCAAAAGAGGTTCCCCGCCCCTCTCAAATAAAGACAATGCTAAAACCTTTTGAGTTTGACACAATATTTTATTTAAAAATGAAGCCTGGCCAAATCCCCATCTCACTGCAGCATCATAACACTCCTGGCACCACCTAACCCCAAATCTGAGCCTATCATACACTGGAACCCCCTGTCCTGAGCCTCTCACATCCCCAAACTCCTGCACCCCCACGTCTTCAGTCTTCTGCCACAACACTCCTGCACCATCCACACATCACAAATCTGTGTCCTGAGCACATCATACTTGCAGCCTCCTTGCCCTGAGCCCCTCACATCCACAAGCCTGTGACTTGCTCGGCACCCCAACCTTCCACCTGAGCCCAACACTCCCAAGCCTGGAGCCCCCTCCCCGAGCCAGCATCCCCTTCTCTTGCATCCAAATTCCCTCTCAGAGCTTGCACTTCCCACTCATCCCCACCCCAGAGCCCGCACCACCTGTCTCAACCCAGTGAGAGTGTATGGGGATAGCAAGTGATGGAGAGGAGGGGAACAGAGAGGATGCAGCCTCAAAGGGGTGGGGTCTTGGGGAAGGAATGTGATTTTCATGCATTGGTGGGTTCCCCTCTTTTTTTTTTTTTTGGCTTGACAAACCTAGGGGGTTCCTTGAAATTCTGAAAAGCTGAAAAGGGTTCCATGGCCAAATAAAATGGGGAAACACTACTGTATAGGAAGAGACTCTCCCATTTTCTCAGCCCCTGTGCATCCAGTCTTCCTCATATCCAGACCCTACCACTGAGCTGAGCTTCCCCACACTCAGAATCCCACTGATGAGCTCCCTCTCATGCACCTGCCCGCTTCCCTGAGCAACTTGCACCTGGACCCCTGCACCACCAACCCCAGTCACAACCAGTTACACTTGAATCCCCACCCCACTGAGCCCTATTTCCCAGCTTCTGGACCCTTTATGCTACCCCCCAACTCATCCTCCCATATTCTGATTCCTCCCCTCTGAGCTTTATCCCTCACCACACAGATCTCTACACACCTTCACCTGGACCTCCCCTGCTGAGTTCTGTTACCATTAAGCCCAGAACATCCCCCCAGTAATCCCCTGTGCATGCAGATCTTCCCCTCACCCCAATCCTCCAGTGAGCCAACTGAACCCAAATGATCCCCCACAGAACCCTCTCACACACCTAATTCCCCAAAACTTGGATCCTACCTTTTGAAATCTGCCTGCCCATACCTGGCATTAAGGGCCAGGAACCTGGGGTGAGTTTGGGACAGGGCCAGTCCTTGCCCTGTGTCAGGGTTAGGTGCAGCCTCACCTCTGAGTCCCTGTCCTGGTGATGGAAGGAGGAAAGAGCTCCACAGTGATCTCCCATCTCTGTGCAGCCAGAAGCCTGTGCTCCCCAATACCATGCTGGAGCCTCCACATTTATTTGACAAAATTTGCAAAAATTTAAAATACACTGTGCAGAATTAATATTTTGGCACAGAATGGCCTCAGGAGTATTGCTTGTATTACAATAATGCTTAGAGGCAGGATGAAAGCCCTACTGTGTTTATACAAACATAACATTCCTGAAGACCTTACACTATAAAAAGAAAACTTGCACGCAAGTCACTTGTCTTCAGTCAACTAACTTTGCAGGGAACAGATAAGAACAAAGCTTTCCTCTTGCAAGGTTTTTTGATTTAAACTGTAACAAGCCCTGATATAGTTGCCAGATTGTATATGACACTGAATGCCAAAGAAGTTGCAAAGGAATGAATGGGGTTTTGTGCCTTATTTCTTTACGATATATAAAGGTATAAAGTTTTTTCACCTGCTCCATTTTAGCATTAGAAGTATCAAGAATGTCAGTTCTGATCTCCTATGGTTTCGCTGGAAGATTCAAAGGCTGCAAGTGTATATTATGCGTCATCAGTTCACAACTAATGAAGAGATGGAGATGCTGAATCTTTTCTCCACGTGGCACTTGAGCTAAATGGAGGCTAATTAAAACAAGTCAAGAATATAAGAATGGCCATCGTAGGTCAGACCAAAGGTCCATCTAGTCCAGTATCCTATCTTCTGACAGTAGCCAATGCCAGGTAGGTAATCATCAAGTGATCCACCCCATTGCCCATTCCCATCTTCTGACAAACACAGGCTAGGGACACCATTTCTGCCCACCTCTGGCCTTCACAACTCAGGCAAGGAGTTCCACAGGATGACTGTGTTGGGTTTGGTAGCAGGTTTAAAACAAATACTTCCTTTTGTTTGTTTTAAACCTGCTACCTATTAATTTCATTTAGTAACCCCTAGTTCTTGTGTTATGGGAGCAAGTAAATAACTTTCTTATTTACTTTCTCCATACCAGCCATGATTTTATAGACCTTTATCATATCCCCCCTTAGTGGCCGCTTTTCTAAGCTGAAAAGTCTCAGTCTTATTAATCGCTCCTCATAGGTCAGCTATTCCATACCTTAATCATCTTTGTTGCCCCTTTCTGAACTTTTTCCAATGCCAAGATATTTTTGAGACGAGGTGGCCACATTTGTACAAAGTATTCCTGCAAACACCGGCTCCCATCTGCCCCCCATCTGATAGAGATGTAGCAGCATGGGGGTTGGGGAGAGACGGCTCTGTGGGAGCCGGTATGCGTAGGTGCCAGAATTGGAACGAGTGTGCTATATATTGCCTCCCTGCAGTTAGGGAAGCCCATCTATGTAAAGCAAACCACAGTTTCATGCACGATGCCCAGAGTCACTGTCTTTTGGAGCAGGATACACATTTCCATGAACAATGGCCAACTTTCCCATGTGAAAGTGATTGGCAACCAACCAATAGCTGCGTGGAAGCTGGCTACTCCACAGCATAATCCCACATGCTTCTCCACCGGCAGAGCAACTCCCATTCTTGTGTCCTTGCACTGCAGGATGGGAGAGAGCTTATCACACAGTACTATGAAACTGGCTTTCCTCATCTGAAAGTTCTGCAGCCACAGCTTTTCATCCCAGGCTTGCATGATGTGGTCCCTCCACTTGTTTCCAGAGCTCAAAAGCGGCATTCCACTGTGATGAGCACCTCAATGAATGCCACAAGAACTCTTGTATCATATATACACTGCATAGCAAGCTCAGCATCTGACTCATCATCACTTTGCAGCTTAAGGAATAACTTGACTGCCAGTCTTGATGTTAGCAAGAACTATCAGCATTTTCTTCAAGCATTTAGGGATCCATTCCCACAGACCAAGGAGGCAGAGTGAGTAACACAAAAACTATTGAAAGATGGTGTCAAATGTGGACGGAAGCACAGGTGTTTCTGGGATGCAAAGTGATGCACCATAAGGTACTGGGACAGGACCCAGGATGTCCTGAGACGACTCCACCTCCTGGTTTTTCACAAGTCTCAGCAGCAGATGAGGAAGAGGTGCTCTGTGCTGCCCAGATTGCACTGCTCTGAACAAAAGTGTGGTTATGTCACTGCACTAGCAGCTGATAGTGTGGACACACAGTAGCGGTTTCACTGCTGTGCTCTGTGAGCAGTGCTACAACTAACAGTGTTTTACATCTTCCAGTATAGAGACAGCCTCAGACTTTTAGGATTCTCACTGTATCAGAGACCACTTTCTTGGACTTTATCTAGATCCATGGTGTCCAACACGTTAGCCATATGTGGCTATTTGGCCAGCTGAGTGTGGCTAGTTCGCTATAGCAGTAGCCATTATAATGGTTACTGCTTCAGAACTGATTGGACACCACAGATCTAGATGGATATTCATAGTCACAACTATCGGACTTTTCAGGATTTCAGGGCCTTGCTTCTCCTAGTCATCATTCCCAGTCTCTTCACCCCATTTTTATCCCCTATATGAAACCCTTTCATCACTAATCTTCAACTTTAATGCAATTATAGTTAGCCTCACGTATGGAACCTTTGCATTCTTACCCTACAGACTCCCACAAACAGTTCCTTTATCTGGTCTGTGTGATCTTAGCAAGGTGTTCTTATTGCTTTTTAAGGTGTTTTTAATAATTGCTTTAGTCTGAGTCACTGTGTAGCATCCTGATTCTCATGAAAGAGAGAGTGTGAGTGTGAACTTTATAAACAAATTCCAGTCCCAAGTGTTTTAATAATAAGGTACACTCAACTTCCCAATTTCAAACTACAAAATGAGGTTATAATTAGCCAGTAGAGGGCTCCCTGTACTAAGTTAAGAGAATAAGATTTATATGAAGAGGTCGATCATTTTAGGCCATGTCTATACCAAGCAATATTTCAAATATTCCTGATCATTATTAACAGTTCAACTTTACCAATGCTAGCAAAACAAAATTGCGAGCATCACCACAGCTGTCTTCTGATCATGTTTTAGATATCTGCTGAGCAGGGTTTATGCAATGGTGCTTCAAAATGCTGGCAGTCAGTTTAAATAAGGAATTTCTGACATTGGAGACAGCCAGTGGAGCTGAACCAGTATTAAAAAAGGCAAGGTATTTTTTTGAAAAACTCCCCTAGTACAAACATGGCAGGAGTTGTGAAGGTCCTGATAACTACACAATACATGGAAGATACATCACTAGCGGTGTGCCAAGATTTTCCATCCATGAGTGGAGTGAATTTTGTCATGTGCACCAATATTGAGGTCATGTGCGCTTTTTTGGATGTGTGCCACTGTGGCACCCAAGTTATAAACCTCGCCCTTTTCCCCTCTGCTGCCATGTCTCCCATCCTCCCCTCGCCTAATCTGCTGCCCTGGTGCCTGCTACTGCTGCACCCCACCCCCTGCTGTCCTGTCTCCTGCCCCTCTCACTTCCTTCAGCCCTCCTGGGACTTGCTCCAGCTCCCCAAGCTTCTCTGACCCCTGCACCTGCCCTTTCCTTCTCCCCTGTGCCCACCCCTCCTCTAGCCTCCCTCCCCATCCCCCTTCCTAACACCTCCCTCTACCCATCTGCCCCATCTCTCTCCTTTGCCCTCTGGTGCCCATCCCTCCCCTGCCCTGCCTGTGTCCGCCCTTCCGCTTCACCTCCACAGTCCCTCTGGCACTTGCATCTTACCCCCTGCACCGTTCTAGTGCCTCCCCCTTCCTTCACTGACCCTGCCCTCCCAACACCTGCTCCTCTTGCCCTCTTCCTCCCTGGTGTCCACTCCCTCACCACCCTCTGTCCTAGTTCTCCTCATGCCCCTCTGTGCCCTTACACATGACTTGCTCCAACTCCCACCTTCCTCATGCCCACCCCTCCTTTCAACCCCTCTTCTCCTGGCACCAAGTCCTCTCCCTCCCCTCCCCCAGCATCACCCTGTCCCCTCCCCTCTCCCACTTCCACCTTCCCATCTGCCCCACTCCTGCTGCCCTTTCCCCTTATGATCTCCTCTTGGCCTCCTGGCATTTGTCTCTCCTCCACCCTGCTCGTTGGTGCCTTCTCCTTTCTTCTTCTGCACTTGGTCCCTCTGTTCCCCATCAGCAAAGCCCCTTCCTCTTCTTACCTTCCCCTTAGTTATCTCTCTGCCCCTTCCCTCCTGACACCTGCACGGCAAGGCAGCACGGTGGGTGGCTGCCCTGGGTGCCAGAGCTGGAGCTAGGGCCATGGTGCTATTTTTAGTACTGCAGCCCCGGCCCAAGAGCAGCTGCACCATGGCCCAGCTCCAGACCCGGCACACAGGGCAGCATACCCCATGTGCTGGGACTCGAGCGAGGGCTGTGGTGCTGTTTTTAGTACCAGGGCCTCAGCAGCTCCCGGGGCAGAGCCACAAGGTGGGCGGCTGCCCCATGTACTGGGACTGGAGCCGTGCCATAGTGCTATTTTTAATACTGTGGCCCAGGCTCCAACTCTGGCAGTTACCACACAAGCCGCATGTTGGCTGCCCAGCTGCTCCTGGGGTGGGCAGTCACCCACCATGCGGCCCCCGCCCCTGATCATTAGTCCCGCTGAAGTTCTGTTTCAGACACATAATTACAGTATTTTCCTGTAAATGTGTATTACCATATATGCAGAATGGTATTTGGCTCCAGCACAGAAAAGGGTCTTTTACTGTGACCCTTCAGTTCTAGTTTCAGGGGTTCAATACCAATCCAAAAAGCACCCGAAGTCTGGGAACTTGCTCTATTTGGGGTGGAAATGGGTGTGTTTGTTTGAAAACTTTTCTGTTCAAAACACTCCCAACATGCCTAAATACCCTTATATTTTGTTGGTACAGGGAGGTAGATTCAGTGGGCTGCAATCCCTACTATGTACAATGTTTTCAGGGGGTACTCCCATTATCACTCTCATCCTGGAGAGGATTGGCAAGATAAACCCATTCTCCTCTGCATAACCCAATACGGTTCTCCACCTGCATCATGTGGGCTGCTTGTGGCCCAGTCAGCACAATTCTGCAGTGCATGTGAGGTTCTCAGGCTCAATCAGGTAGTATTGGATGCAGCCCATATAACACATTGCGGTCCTCATATGCAGCTCACAATGGTAAATAGGTTGAAAACCACTGGCATAACCAAATCTTTGCTCAGCAGTAATATGATCCACCAGCTCATATTGCTTCAGAAACTCTTCTTGCTACCTCCGCAGCAATGAAAAATCAAAAGAAAATATGAGTAGCGTTTAAATCCTGCCTTGCTTAGAAAAAGATTTTCAACTTCAGCAAGAGGCCGTCAAATGACCACTTTAAGCTGCTGCTGGTTGTCTCCCAAACCTCCAGAAAGACATGCTGGGCAACCCTGCTAGTAAAAAGGTAAATAAAAACGGCAGAGTTCAGCAATTGCCAGGTGGTCAGAAAGAAGGCAGCTCTTAAAGAAACAGGCTGAAATCCCTGAAGGGATATGACTGAAAAGCGTTCTGAGATTTCCTAGGAGACCCAGCCTGTTGCTATATGCCCTTCAAGCCACATAGATATCCTTCATTTTACTATGCTGATATTAAGCTGACAGTGGCTCTCTCTTCAGATAGGTTTGGCTACTACTACTGCTGGAAGGAACCCACAATACACCCACTTCCTATAATTTTCTGAGCTGAATTCCATTAGCTGGAGCAAAGCATCTCAAAATTACCTTATATTTCTCCAGTCTGGGGGCTTCATACCCACTCTCAGTAAACAGCGTGTATCTTGGACTGTGCATTGCTGTTGTCCGAGTCCACCCACACCATAATCAACTTGTCAACTGTCATGGAACCTTCTGGGTTCTTTCTCTTTCCTGCTAGCTAAGCAGCACCTGAGGAATGAACTGATCTCTTATAAGAAAGGCTAATGACCCTTTGCTGATCTACGTGAAAAGTCAATGTTCAAATTTGTTCCCTTTTCACATCAAAATAGGTTTCTCCAGCCTCTAATGGAATCACTATAAAATGTTTAGGCACTAACTCAATGTGAATATTTTGGGTGTCACCTATCCTGTTACAACTGTCTGTTGGCAACATAAAAGAGACTCTTTTGGGTATTATTTGGATTTTATTCCCCACTCTGCAGGTGGGAAATAACTTCACCTCTCTGTTATTCATCTGTAACTTGGGAATAATAAAACCCTCTTTTGCAAAATGTGTGGAAATCTGTGGGTGGGTAGTGATATATAACTGAATTGTATTGTTAATAAGGATTAATGGCCAGTCATCACAGGTTACTTATCTAAATTTTGGGGACTGATATCCCTCGTATGCATTTTACTATTATTTTTTTCTCAGCTAATCAGTCTCTCAAGCTACAAAAGACAAAGTGACCCACTAATCATTTCAGATTAAACATCACACAGAAAAGATTAGTATGTTCACTGCAGGAACTTCTAACCAATGAACTATAATCTTTGTACTCGCCTAAAATTCCTCCAACGTGCCTCAATATACTATGTAAGTGGGCTAATTGGCCAAGCAAATTGAAACCCTACACTCAACTTGATGACATTTCTTTCCATGTAATAGAATGTTTGAATGGTCCATGCTATCAATTCCATAATTTTAGAGATATGTTCTAGATGTGAGTGGGCAGAACTCTATTGATTTTGGTGAAAATAGGAAAAATAGAAGGGAGAGACATGCTGAGCCCCAGCATTTGGTTAGCAGACCCAGCGGCTTTAACAGTCTGTAACTTTAACATATAGACCAAAGACCGAGCTATTGAAACCATTAACACCTTCCATCATAAAAATGCCCCCCCTCCCCACTCAGCACTGCCCATCATCTCAAGAGTCTTTAAAATGTTGACCCCCTCAATTGCCAAAAGAAATAATAGAGGCAGGCAGGTGGAAGAAACAAAAGGGAAGTGGATGAGAATGGGGTGGGGGGAGACCGAACTCCTGGCGTGCCTAGTAAGAGCGGCCTACAGGAAAGATGCAATGTCCAGCCCTTGAGTTCTACACAGACACAAAGGAATTGCCAAACTGGATCACAGACAGTAACTAATACCAGAGACTTCGTAAGCAGATGCAAGAAAACACGCAGTGGACAATTACATATTAATTCGCCTATAGGGGAACTAACTGCCTTCTTTCGCCCCCCCCCCAGTCAATTAATAATTAATCCCATGGAACATGGTTTAAATCTCTTCTAAGAGCTTGTTTACACAGGGAAAAGGCCCAGAAGAGCTATTCTGCAGTAGCTCCATATGTGAACATCTACTCTAAACTATTCTTTTCTGCAGTTTAATCCACTTTGTAAAAAGATTAAGCTAAACTGTCAAAAGAGTGCTCACAAAGTTCTTGTCTATATAGTCCTGTAGTTAACTACAGTGTGAATTGCAGTGTGCATTACTAGTGCGCTGTACTATTACACCTGTATGATCACTGTGGGCATGAGCTAAAAAGGAACTTATATTTATCCAATCAGATATCTTATTTCGTCCTGACATTGTCCACATGGGGGAATTACAGTGTAGAACACTAATGGGCACTGCAATTCACCTCCTTCTCCCCCTAAAACAGGGCTGTACAGTTATAGCTTTAGCATGGAAAAGGAGTATCTGCAGGAAAGCTTGTGCAGAACTGTGCTTTAAATTCTCAACCTAACTTATTTTGTAATAGTGTCCCTCATAAAAAACACAACTTCTATATTTCTTTTGAAATATATTTAAATATAAATGTGGATGTTCAGTTTTCCTATAGAAGGCTCTAATTCTGTTTTAATCCCACTAAATTCACAATGAAGCCTCACATATAAACCTGTGAAATTTGTTGCCACAAGGTATTTAACATTCAATTCAAAATTAAATTCCTTTTCTACAGATTTTCATGTTACCTTTCAATTTCATTGAATGATCTGGTATTATGCAATAGGAGGACCTGATTTATAGTACCTTTTAATGCTAATCATTATGGGTACCTCTATTTTAAATTTCAATATTTATCATAGTCTTGCAACACCTTAGGGGGTATGTCTACACTGCCACCCTAGTTCGAACTAGGGTGGCTAATGTAGGCATTTGAACTTGCAAATGAAGCCCGGGATTTAAATATCCTGGGCTTTATTTGCATGTTCCCAGGCACCGCCATTTTTAAATGCCCCGTAGTTCGAACTCCCTGCCCGCGGTACATGCGGCACGGACTAGGTAGTTTGAATTAAAGCTCCTAATTCGAACTACCGTTACTCCTCATTGTGTCTATTAATTCTTTCTTGCAGAGACTGTCCAGTCTGGCCAATATACATGGCAGAGGGGCATTGCTGGCATTTGATGGTGTAGATCACATTAGTGGATGTGCAGTTGTACGAGCCTGTATAGATGTGTGGACAGAGTTGGCGCATCTGTGCGCAGTGTAGCTTACATTCACAAATACCACTCAGATTTGCTCCAAAGTCAGTAATAACTGAGATTTTTTTTAATAAAATAAAAAATATGCTCCCAGAAAGTATTTCACAATTTCTGAGTCCCAAGTCCCTGTCAAAGATTATGGAGCCAGAATTCCCATGAAAAGCATCAGAGCAGGTTTTTGTTGTTGTTTTTCTCTTGCACTAGTTAATGTTTCCATGACTGCTGCTTTATCAGCAATAAACTGGACTAAAAACACTGAAAATCTGAAGCAACTGGTTATTTGTTACATACCCAGTATAACATTGGTACATGCAGAGCAAATCTCTGCAAAAATCCTGCAAGCAGAAAGACTAACGAAAACTTTACATAAGCAAGTAATTTTCACATTAAAAACTCTGCAACTCTAGCAAATGGACTTGGTTAAACAAACACTTAAGACAATGCGTTAGTTGCTAATAACTTATGCCAGTCTAAAAAAAGATCTACCATGAGCTGTGAATGAGACATGAATGAATCATTTACAAAAACCCCATTACCTCATACTACAAAAACCAAGCATGTGAATGTAAACTGTGAACTAGGACACTGTTTACACAGACGGTATCAGAAAATTTTGCTGCTATTGCAAAACTTCAGAGATACTATTCAGTGCTAAGTACTGATCAAAATTTCTTTACATGACCAACGTTTGGATTATGGAATAGGCTGCGAAAGTCAGTGACTGGCACACAATTTCTCTTTAGACTGTTTTTACAGAGGAATAATTTGCAAGACATCACTGCTGAATTAATCCCCAGTGTGGCATATTTGCTAAACTCATGGCTGAACTACATTCGAAATACACATCAACATAACTACATCTTTTAGGCATGCAAAAAAAAAAAATCAGCACCCCAAGAGATGCAGCTATGGACCGTAATCCCTGGTGTTGATGGTGCTAGGTTGATAGAAGAATTCTTCTGTCAACATAGCAGTAGCCTTTCAGGGAGATGGATTATATATGCTAACAAGAAAACACTTAGCTGTGCCCCTGTTGCAGTTTAAGTGTAGACATGGCACTATGAACTGAGGGTTTTATCCCAGAAACATATGAAGTTTCACCTGACTTATCAGTAACATGGACAAAAGCCTCTGATGGCATTTGACAATAAGATCAGTTGTTACCCGAGATCTGTTAAAACTCAATTCACTGACAGAGGAGATTCTATCCCATTTTCTCTCGCTGTAGAGTTGACTGGTATAGGCTTCAAGTTTTTTCCTCTCTTACGGAATGGTACGATAGTCCTAATCTCAGCTCTGTTCTCTTAACCATCTCCCATCTTCCTGAGATATCTCCAAACTAGTTTTAGAGCCTTGGTTACCTTTTGTGTTTCATCATCTGCTTGTCAATTCTGGAATACACCATAACCACAAATTATTGAATGCTTCATGAGACAAAGACTTCCTTGTAGGCCTGACTGTCATTCCCATCTCCACTCTGAAGTTCAGAGATCTCTAGAGTCTTCTTCGACCAGAAGATCCCCTCTCCTCTTCCAGCTTTCGTGATGTCTTATCTCTAGAAAACTGCCAGAACTTCTCCTTACCACTTCTGAAATCTTTACCATTCATTCATCAGTTCTCCCTCTTCTACAGTTCTTCCATTATCTTCTAAGGCCAAGTCTACACTACAGCTTTGTATCATTAAGTCTTATATAAAACTACCACTTCTGGGAGAAGCTCTCCTGTCAGCACAGTAGTCTTCCTTAAAGTGCTATGATGGCAGAGCTACACCTGTGAGGCTGTACTGCGCTATGGGAAGTCAAACCAGAAATCCTAGTTCTGACCCAAGAAAGTATTCCCTCTGCTGTGGGCACACTTCAGGAAACAGCAGCTCACCATTAGGGTGTCTAAACAGACAAAAAAAAATCCAAGGGTGGCCAATGCCAGCCAATTTGGGATTGCAGAACACAGGCTGCAGGGCTGTTTCATTGCTGTGTAGGTTTCCAGGCTTTGACTAGTGCCTGGGCTCTATAGGTAGGGAGGGTTCCCAAATTCCAAGCCCCAGCCTGAAAGTCTGCACAGCCACGAAACAGCCCCGTAGCTTGAGCCGAAGACAGCAGGCTCAGAACAGATGCAGGTTTTTCTCTGCTGTATAGGCATACCCATAGAGTCCAGACACTTGTCACTGTTTTCCTGTCTGGCTCTGAATACAATTCTAAAGGATCATACACACTTTATGAGGGTGTACTGCATGTTATGTTTTGATCTGGTAGCTACACATTCCCTACATCTTCAAACTGCTTCTCCTCGTTCTCCATTCATCTTCCTTTCCGGTTTACCAAATAATTCAAGAAAAATGCTCTTATCTGTGTTACTTCCACATCCCTGGAACTACTTCTTCCCTTCCTCCCTACAATGAAGTCACTTCTCATTTTAAATATGGTGCTGTATATTTCCCGTTCTGTTTTTAGTTTATGATCGCCTCCCCACAGTGTTTCATGGTACCATGTACAAAAGCACAGGGTAATGTGAGGTAATAAATATTGAATCACGCGATATATTACACTCTGCAAAACTGGACTGCAGCTCACATTGACTATGTGATGAGTTATCAACTAGATACGGGGTCTCAAATTTCACTGCACCGCAACCCCCTTCTGACAACAAAAACTACTACACAACCTGAAAAGGGGAACTGAAGCCTGAGCCCTGCGCTGCCCTGTGGACAAGGGTGAGGGACAAAGCCAAAGCACAAAGGGTATTGTAACGCGAGTCTTGCCAGCCAGAACTAAAGCCCTCAGGCTTCAGCTCTAGCCCCTGGCAGCTGGGCTCAGACTTTACCTTCAGCTCTGGGCTCTAGCCAATCTAACACCGACAGTGGTGACACCATTAAAAAGGGGTCGCGGCGCATTTTGGTGTCCCAACTCACAGTTTGAAAACCACTAAACTAGATCCACAGGATTAGAATTAATACTATGGCTTCAAATTCAGACTATTTCCCAGAGTGAATAGCTTGTGTTACCAATTTAAGGGAGCTATAAATTTCTGTTTTGTAGCAGCAGATAGTGATCAACGACATGGCCTTGTCCTGTGCTGAAACTTCTTAATGATCTAGTATAAAAATCTCAGAACTGACAATACTAAAGAAACGTTTTCTTAATGCACAAATTCCAAGTCTGCCATTATTTTCAGCAATAAAAATGATATTCATTCTGTTAAAGGTGACATGCAAAATGGTTGGTTTGGCTTTAAAATTTCATCTTGTGCCCCTTTTTGTTTCTTTATGATATAGAAAAGATGGACATGAAAGGTTTCCTTTTCACCACCCCAATTTCTCACACACCCCTTTTCTCCTAAACATTAGAAATATGAGGACTCTAAAGGAGGATCTTTCTTGATGGTGGGAGAATTATAAGGAGTCTTGCAATCTGTTTCCTGCAAGACCTCTACACCTTATTGTCCGGAATAAAGGTGATGAATCTTTAACAAAAGCTTCCTTAGTCAAAATATTACAAACTATATTACAAGTATCACCAAAAAGATTTTAGCAGACACACTAAAAAGTCCTTCCCCTCTCAACTCAGCTTTCATTAGTCTCTCATACTAGTTCTCCAGTCACTGCCTACCAGCTTAGACTTCATCTGAATTTCCAATTGAAAACACATTTTTTTTAAAAACACATTCAGGCCTTTTCTATAAATCATAAAAACCTACATGTACACAAACGCCATTTCTTTCTTTGCCAGTTACCTTTGGAGTTGTAATGGCTCAAGATTCTAGTCTGATCAGAGCAATACGAAAAAAAAGCATACACAAATAAATGCAAATAGTTTAAATGCTTTGGCTATTTTGACATTGTCCCAACAAAGCAGCTTTGTGCTCTGTGAGCAAGAGCACAGAGGCCAATACAGTATGTCATTTTCATTCCTATGGATCTCCATTTGCAGCCACTCCTTCCCCCCCTTCCCTCCTCTGATATCTCCTGATACAAGTTGTAGTTGGATGGAAAGCTAGATGCAGCCACAACAGGCTGACCTTTTATAACCCCTAAAAATAAATGGAGATGTGTCAGGATTGCTGACTCAAAAGAGGGAGCATAAAAAAAACCCTCAATTGTTTTCAAACAAAGCCTATATTGAAAACATTAACCGGTAAGACAGAAAATAAGTTACACCCGCTGCGTGGAAAAACCTGTATTTGGATTCCACAAACTAGCAAACTAAGTATTTTCACTGCTAGCAGCATTTACAGACAATTTAAGGTACTGCAAAAATAATTTAATCTTCAGATAGTTTTAAGTCAGGAGTCAGAGAAGCATCACTGTTCTATTGTTCAATCACCTGATTTCAGAGTCATCCATAAAGATTGCTTGTAAAACCAGGAAACAGGTGGAGAAATGCCAGAAACGGTAGATTCTCGACTTGAAGAGCAAGGAGTTATGTGAATAAACTTGCCTATATACAAGAGGATAACAGATTTTTATGCTAATTTAAAAAAAATAATCCTAAATATCAACGCAAGTAAATTTGCTTCCTCTGGGCCTACTGGCAGGCAAATCTGTGCTTTGCCACTTTGTCAAATTCTAACATTCTATGCTGCTTGAGACACAAGTTCAGCATCTATTGCGTACTGCTGCAGGAAAGTCTGACCTCAGCTATCAGGAAGAAAAAAGTCACTAAACATAACTGGAAAAAAATCTAATGAGGAGCCAAAAAACAAAGACCTTTAGATAAAAAAATTTCTAATCAGGCATTGAACCAAAACACAGCTTTATTTTGCACATGAACAACCTCCCATTACTAGATCCAGTCACACAATAAAACTGAACAAACGTTTTAAAAATTAGTCAGTAGCATAATTAGTTTTCAATACTCAGAATTGTACATTGCAATATTTGTTGCTGCCCCAAGTTCCATGTCTCTCTCCACATAAAACCAAAAAGATAAAGAAATGTGCTTATTTAGTTACACAAGAGAAATGAAAGTACATGAGATTTAAATTTTTTTTCGTTTGCAGTAGTAAATAGTAGCTATTACACAGAATTTTAGAGTGCGAATGCTGATGCTGAAAGCCGTGTCTGACAGAAATGTTGAGCCCAGATATTAATTGCCTATTCACACGTCTATCTAGCAAACTTACAATTCAGTATCACACCACGCTGGAGGGGGAAAAGAAAAAAACATACTGTTTCCGAAGAAGTCAGTGAGGTTTCCATGCTGGTTCTTGAGGGAAGGAATTTTACAGTCTATGCAAATGCCTTTCCTTTGCTTGCACATGCTGTACTACAGAATGAGGTTAGCAGAGACAAGCTTCTAGCCATGCTGGGCTAAATTCTAACCTGACAAAGCAGTATCACTGTAATATGAAGCAAGAAG
Organism: Pelochelys cantorii; assembly: GCA_032595735.1. Taxonomy (NCBI): domain Eukaryota; kingdom Metazoa; phylum Chordata; order Testudines; family Trionychidae; genus Pelochelys; species Pelochelys cantorii. The sequence goes on from CM064336.1 coordinate 22,064,948, forward strand.
TACCCTGTGTATGTTGGCAAAAGCCCTGAATGGATATTCTAGAAATCAACAGCGACTCCAAACAAGTGAACTGCCCTTGTCACATGAACACATCACAAGCATTTCTGAGCCCTCTAAAAATACATCTAGTCACTGACACAGACAGGAGGACATTTGAAGTTCTTGGTCTCTGAAAATTAATAAAACGAGAGAAAGTGTTTCCTGTTAACTTGAAAGTGATAAGGATAGTTATAAAAAAGAGTTTTTTGATCAGAGCACAAGACTGAAAGCCAAAACTCCACCTTCACCCCACATGATTGTGTGTCAACTCTGTCTAGCAGCTGTGGGCAAACTGTATCCTCTGCCTTAATTTCTCCAACTGTAAAAGCATGTATGTGAGAGAGAGACTGTTTACTTCCCAGGCCTTTTAACAACAGATGCTGAATTGAGAAAGCAAGTAGATTTAGCACCTAAAAGATAAAGAACAGTATGGAAAGTTGTGAATTGAGTGGACAAATATGGCAAACAAAACCCGCCTTAATACCTTCTGCCAGATTTGAAAATATTAAACTATTTTAAATCAGAGAATGTATGGAAAAGCTTTGAATGGATGAAAATGGGGTCACAGTGGTAAAGTCAGCTATAATTTCAGTCTTAGCCCTGGTCTACACTAGGGCATTTCAAAATAACAAGGTGTGTCCCCACACTACCCAAGCCCATTATTTCAAAATAAAGTGCTGGGTATTTCTATATAATGATAACTCCTAATTTCCATGGGGAATAAGCTTATTTCAAACTAGTTTTTTTTCAGTAGTTATTTTGAAATAAGTTATTTTGAAATAATTCCCTAGTGTACACATGCCCTTAACTTCCCAATTGGACAGAGGCTGCAAGTGCATCTGCAATGACCCTTTCTGGGCAATCTAGGAATTATACTAAAAGGCTGTGGAACAAGCTTCCGAAGTCCTCTTTAGTCAGGATGCTCACTGTTCCCATAAGGTCTTGATTCTGACAGAACAGACTAGATTGAGGGCTCTAACATGGGTACAGAACTCTTCAAGGAGGAAAAGTAATTAGACAAGAATTGTATGCTCTTAGCAAGGAAACTAATAAGTGCCTTCTGTGTTTTGGGGATCATTAGTTGAAAGTGAGGCAGCAGCTTACAATCATGTTAAGGGATCCATGGTCAACTATTAAATGATAAATGACCTTCAAATAACTCCTCCAATGGTCAGACCTTCCCCAAAGGAGGAAGTTACTTTAAGTCATGTTTATCCAACCGAGAGTACCAGAAAAAGATTGTTTGTACAGCGCTTGTGTTCAGTTAATTGCTAATCAAGCTTGGCTGCCAGTAATGTATGCAATCAAACGATGAAGACTGGTATCAATGCCAACAGAACATAGTGTATTACACACCTTTTGGATTCAGGAGTATGTCACCGGCTCTGTGGATAGGTCATATACTGTTCATCTCAGGACTTGTAATCATTATCTACTTTGCTGTGGTTCCAACTTTGGAGAGCTCCACACCAGGGTACACTCTGATGCCAAGCTAATAATTCCCACCAATCTCACTGCTATATTTGGTAAGCATCTCTGCCAAATAACAAGAAAGTGCCCCAATTTAGAGAAAAAATATTGTAAGGCATACTAAAATATTAATAGACATTTGTGTCTTCACAGAAGTTAGATTGAACTATAACTTGAGTGTTACCTTAAGCTTGTGCTAACTGGCCCATCAAAGATGGGGTGATATTTTGAAGCCCAAGTAATGCTGGTGCTCCTGTCAGTAATGCAGTCGTGATGCAACAGCAGCTCAAATTACAAACTCATCAGCAGCTAATACAATCATTCAGGGTAGGTCTACATTGCAATGAGACACTTGCAGCTGGTATATACCAGCTGCTCTGGCTAGGGGGCTGTTTTGTTGTGGTGTACATGTTCAGACTTGGGCTTTGGAACCCTCCTACCTTGCAGAATGCTAGAGCCCACACACCAGCCTGAACCCGGAAACTGCAACGAAACAGACCCTCTGCCTGAGCCAGCAACAGTTTAACTGCCGTGTAGACATACTTTCATTGCAACTCCAGGGTTGTTTTGCAGTGTGGGCTCTCACTGAAGCGAGGCTAGCTTGGGTTCAGTAACAGATGTGTACTAACTTCTGCTAACACTGTAGCGAACCCAAGACCAGTAATACCTGCAGAAAACATTCAGACTGTTCTCCCAATATCAAGCCTCGTTATATGCCTCAGTTTCCACCTCTTCTGGGTTTTACGAGTCTTATTTAGAAGAAATGAAAAATGACACCTCTGACACAGTGGTAACCACCTTCCACTATTAAGATGATCAAAAATCAAGTTGCTAAATTTTAAAAGGGACCTCATCTTGTCTCACTGCCCTGATGCCATGTGGCCAGTCTTTCAGGACATGTTAATCATTTTACAATCTGCCGAAAATAACTTTCACTTCAGTTAGCAATTTCTAGTAATTGAGAAACTTAAGTATTGGTGCTTTTATTGGGAGGCTCCAAATGTCTCTGTATGAATAAAGGGTATTTAAAAAATGTATAAACAATTATAACAAATTAAAAATGCTGTTGGTAAATCTCACACTGGTATGTTTTCATGGTCTAAAAATCAATTAAATTAGTTTTAATGACTGGCTTGGTAAGATGGTGACTTACCCAAGATCCTGAAGTTCTCAGAAGTTAGTGCTGCACACTGTAGGCGATTAGAATCTTAACAGGTGGCTGTGTAAGCATCACTTAAGTTGTTAGAATCTCCTTCATCTCCTTTGTTTTAGTGAAAGGTAATATTTGCATCACGCATTTTCAGAGGAACAACATTGAAGGAGGAGATAGGTATAGAAGAAAAGTTCGTTTCCCACATTTGAGTAGTTTTGCCAGAAGACTGTCTTTTCTAGTTGCTTTTCCAATAATGAGATAACCTAAAACCTTATCCAGCTCTTCAATGCTTGGTTCCTCAAAAGCTCAATTACTATATCAAACTCTGAGATATCTTCAGGTGTGTTATCAGTGATGTCGTTATTAGCAGAATACAGATCTAAATAGCAAATACAGGCCACCCCCGACTTGCAATGCGATCGGCTCCAGGGATAGCGTCACAAGTTGGGGGGGGGGGCGCGTTGTAACTCAAGCCCGCATTTACGACAGGCGTCGTACGCCGTCGTAAATGTGGGGCCAAGGACATAAGTCAGGGGATTTTGGCCCCTTTTGCACTTATGGAAAATGTTGTAAGTGCGGGGGGTCATAAATTGGGCTGCCGTAAAGCGGCTGCCTCCTGTAGAATGTTGGGAATCATTAAAAAAGGGATAGAGAATAAGACAGAGAATATCTTACTGCCTCTCTATAAAACCATGGTACCTTCTCATCCTGAATACTGCATACAGACGTGGTTGCCTCATCTCAAAAAAACTATATTGGCATTGGAAAAGATTCAGAAAAGAGCAACAACAATGATTAGGGGTTTGGAATGTCTGCCATATGAAGAGCGATTAAAAAAAACGGGGACTTTTCAGCTTAGGAAAGAGGAGATTAAGGGGGATATGATAGAGGCCTATAAAATCATGACTAATGTGGAGAAAGTGAATAAGAAAAAGTTATTTACTTGTTCCTATAACATAAAAAGTAGGGGTCAACCAAACAAAATTAATAGATAGCAGGTTTAAAACAAACAAAAGGAAGTTCTTCACACAATGCACAATCAACCTGTGGAACTCCTTGACAGAGGATGTTGTGAAGACCAGGACTTTAACAGGTTTTAAAAAAAGAACTAGATAAATTCATGGAGGTTAGGTCCATCAATGGCTATTAGCCAGGATGGGTAGGAATGGTGTCCCTAGCCTCTGTTTGTCAGAAGCTGGAAATGAATTATGGGAGAGGGATCATATTATGATTACCTGTTCCGTTCACTTCCTCTGGGGTATCTGGCATTGGTCACTGTTGGAAGAAAGGATATTGGGCTAGATGGACCTTTGGTCTGACCCAGGATGGCCGTTCTTATGTTCTTAAATAATGTTCTACCCAACATGCCATCATCTGTGAAGTGTCTCTCATTATGTGACCATCTTTAGATATGATAGGAGCTACTTTGGAGATGATTGGTCCAAGAGCTCTTAATACCATCATACATGATTTTCCATTTCCAGCATATGCTGCAGATGGTATACTGTGGCATAGGCTTATCCAGAACTCATTAGCATATTTCCTCAAAGCTTTCAGTTCTTGCTAGTTAGTGGCATATTAAAGGATGGAATCCAGGGGTACGTCTAGACTACATGGCTCCATCGACAGAGCCATATAAAATAGTTTACTCGGCATAGTCAATGAAGCGGGGATTTAAATCCCCAGGAGTCCTGACTTCCAGTCCCTATTCTAACCCCTTAACTCTGCTTGGCTCAAAACCAGACAACTCAAAGCAGAGAATATCTTGTATCTACAAACAACAACTTGCTCCTTAACTTAAGAGTTTTCATAGCTATTAATGGGAATGCCTTCTCTGATTAGTTGAAAAGCTTAATCATAAACTAAGAGCGCATAAGAAAAATTGCATACTTAAGCCTTACCCAGGAGAGTAAAAAATGGTATGTTAAAATGCACTCTTAAAAGTTAGTCTGGTGCTTAATTCCACAGAGGATTTCTTATGCTGTAAAAAACAGAACTAATTTCTATATTGACAGATGGCGTTTCAATCAAAATATCCACTGATCCCACTTACATAATTGAAAGCCACTTTTCTCTGGTATAACGCATAAAATCCAGCATAATTTATTTGTCTTTTTTATAAATGCAATATAAATACTGATTGCCAATTATTCAATAATGATATTAATGGGAATAAAAGGTTTATACCACTTTAAGTACTGCATAAGAAGCCTCTGCTGAAATATCATCAAGGCTGCCAAGACAAACACTATTCTTTACAAACAGGCTATTTAATCCTTCAATTAATTAGCCCTTGAAATAGATGTGGTTTAAACTAGAAATCAGGTTTGCACAGTAAGGAAGCAAAAGAAATTCTTGACTGTTAATTCTTAGTAATTTGAAATGTGTCTTGCACTTTTGAGACAAGGTAGTACTTGACAAAGTGGGATTCTTTTTCCTGTTAATAGTTAATATATAAAATATAATGCTTATACATAACTCACACCTAGCCACTCCTCTGCATCACTGGTGGAATTTTTGAGAACTATGTGAAGTTTTCCTTTCTAGTCTCTTTCAGCTATTCATATCTTTGGGTAAGCTTCAAATGACCAGTGTGTAAATGGAGGCTACCTCCATGAGGAACATTATACAGGTTGCACCTCCCAGAACTGGCAGCCCCCACCAGCTCCTGAGAGCCTGTAGCAATTGGACTGGGACCAGAGCCAGACCATGAAAGAGGGACCAGGACTGGGGCCGGAGCTAACAACAGCCCTGGTAGCCCGTGGCTGGGGCTGGGGCCCACAGTAGTGCGAGCTTCTGGTGCCTGGCAGGCAGTCCAGATGGGGCAGCTACAGCAGGGCCAACCAGGACTGGGGGCTAATGGAGGCCTTGGAACTGGCAGTGCTGAGGGTTGGGGGCTGAGGGGGTATGGCAAGGAACTTTGCCTAGTGTGGCAAATTCCCTGGTTTGGGACTAGTCAGGTCCGAAGGGTGCTGGACCAGGGAGGTCCAACCTGTAGCAATAACCACCTTACTTTTCTTATTTCAGTATCTAAGGGCACATCTACACTAGCCCCCAGATCGATCTAGGGAGGCTAATGAGGGCGACTGAAATTGCAAATCAAGCCCGGGATTTAAATATCCTGCGCTTAATTTGCATGTTCCCGGCCGGTCGCCATTTTAGAAATTGACTAGCCCGAAGTAACTGCCCATGTCTACATGCAGCAGTGAAACGGGATTCCGATTTAAAGCCCCTAAATCGAATTAGCTGGTAAACCTCATTGCAGGAAGAATACCAGCTAATTCGAGTTAGGGCTTTAAATCGGAATCCCGTTTCACTGCCACGTGTAGACGCGGGCAGTTACTTCGGGCTAGTCAATTTCTAAAATGGCGACCGGCTGGGAACATGCAAATCAAGCACGGGATATTTAAATCCCAGGCTTGATTTGCAATTTTGGTTGCCCTCATTAGCCTCCCTAGATCCATCTAGGGGATTAGTGTAGATGTACCCTAAGATAAACAGCTGTCTACTATTACATGCAACTCTGTTTAAACTGTATTTAAGAATTTATTTTTCTTTGCTCCCATTTCCCTCCTCTTCAATGTCCATAACTCCATATTTTCAGTCCATTTGTGAATGGTAGAGAAGATGAGGCATTAAAAAAAACAAACCAGGATCCTCACTCAACTTTGCCCTTCACTACAGTAGGCTTCCTTGTAACCTTCTGTGTTACTATTAACAAATTGCCTTAAATAATCAAAAGGAAATTCATGGAGGTATAATGACCTTAATATTACTGTGAGAAAGATGCACATAGGTTATTTAACAAAGACCACCTGCTCATTTGAGTTCCACTGATTATTAATTTATGCTGCTAATCAGAATGTGAGAATTACTAAACATCTTTAAGCTTGGCTATATTGAAACTATTCAGTGTGAAATCATGGAAGATGTATAAAAGGAATTAATATTTAAAAGTGCTGTATGATCAGCAAAGGACCCATGCAGTAAAGATCAATAGATCAGCTCCCTATGGGTATTTTGTGGCATAGCTTTATGACTCAAACAGCTGCAAAGCAGTACAGCTATGGGGGAGCTGGATTCTATTCTAGTTCACATATAATCATTTTGTTCCAACTTCAGAATTCCTGGTAACGTGTGTGCCACCAAATCCAGCTCGATCTTCAGATCCCAGGGGAGCTTTCATGTTAAAGATTAGGGGAAAAATCATTTATAAACTGGCAACTTTGATTCTGAAGTCACTAAAGAAAAAAATGATATAATTTTAAGAGACATTTTCAAAAGTATGACCTCCCCAAAAAGGGAGAATTGTAAATTGTATTTACAAAGGATACAATATCCTAGGTTCAGTGCCTACAGCCAATTACATGCAAGGCAACCGGGACAAGTAGATTTCCTTTCCTTTATTCTTCTCTTCTCATTCACATTAGAGGCAGGATGACACACAAAATCTTCCTGATAAGATGTAGTACATTCATAGAAGTCTCTGCACTATAGAAATCTAGATCTCCTTTAGCTGCTTTTTCAGTTTTGTGGGGAGTCTTCTTCATCCAGTTGGAACACACATTTTTCCTGATTTTGTATACTTGCAGCTTTTCCCAACTCATTGCATTCTGAGATGGTTCCTTTAAAAACCAGCATAAGATTCCCATTGTTGCCAAATCAAACCAAGAACCTCTCTGACTTCAATGATTCATTTTTCAACTTTCACAAAACTGCCTTAATCCCCTCCAAGAACTTCATTTTAGTTGTGCTGACTGCCTTTCCCTCTCATTTCTGTTACTGCTTACCACCACCAACTTGATTACTATTATTGTGTTAAACCTATGTTTAAGTAACTGAAAAACTATCACAGAACAAAGAGTAGAAAGAGCTGCAGCAGAATTAGAGGCTGAAACACAAGATGTACCAGACACTACACAAGTCTAACTTTTTTCCTTTTGACACTTTGCTATTAAACAAGACAAAACTTAGGCTGATTAACTGGATAAAAGCAAACAATTTAGAAAAGGACACAGAGGGACAAGTTGAGGGGGTTATATGATTAGCCAACTGTATCAATATGCCAAAGTGGAGTCATAATGACTTGAAAAGTGTTTAACATGCCAAAAACTGAGACCAAGGTTCCGTGTTTATAGTCTTGTAGCATCTGACACCTAAAACTCCCTGTTCTGCTTTAGGAGTTACTGATGGTATCACTGAGACAAAAACCTGACTTAGCTGGTAAATGAGAGAATAACTGAAGTGGAAATTCAACTTTTTCTTGCTCTAAGGAATATTTTTCAAATCCAGGCCACAAACCTGGCAGAAGTTTTACTCACAGATTGATCATATACTGATCAAAAATGATTTGAGGCACCACACAAAGTAGCCTCTACATCAGGGCTACTCAACTTTGGAAGCCCTGGGGCCACAGTGATACGCACAGCACATGCCGAGGGCCACAACTTAAGTGTGGCTGCATATACATGCAAATATATATGCAAATAGATTATTTTGCACAGACAGGCATAAATACAAAGATTAAGGCAAGACTACACAACACGCAGGCCCCATTTAAGTCAGTTCTGCTGATATTAATAACATGTAATATTTATCCAATTTCTACCCATATGATAGCACTTTTAATGAGCAATGACAGTTCAGGAATTTAATTACTAAAACACATCAACAGAAGCCCATTATATTGACTAATTTTTTGTTTTGGCTCCTACCGGCGGGCCGCATGTTGAGCCCTGCATAAACCCAAACCACACTGTGGGCCGCAAACAAACGGGCTGCGGGCCACATGTGGCCTGCAGGCTGGGTGTTGAGTATCCCTGCTCACATGATCCAATCTCCTATACTGGGCATTTTTCCAACACTAGGTACTGATAGGACCTGCATCTGTAAATTGTGCAATGAACTAACAGTCTGAGCTTGCAGTGCAATCCTAAATAAGTTCTTTAAATCAGAAGTTCAAATAACCTGAGATGTGTTTATTCCCCTATGTACCACGGTGCCTGCTGCAAGGAGCCCATACCATCACACAGTGTAGGACTATGTGAGGTGAGGAAGATAGGAGGGAGGGAGAGGACGTGAACAGAGATAACTGATCTGTTGCAGATTACCAACAGGCCTGACATCAGGACCCTCAAACACTCTCATTCTACGATAGCAGAGACAAAGGGGGTGAATCCTAAAATTAAAAAGTAGAATCATTTTATTTTTTTAAGAAAACTGTATTTGAAATCACTATCAGATTTTTCTTCTACTGGGGTGCTACATGCTGCCCTTAAAAAGGAATGACTTGATCTAATAGTTTTTTTCCTAGTTCCCAAGTATTTTTTATTAAGATTAGTGTTTTAAACCACACTGACAAGAGTGAGAGCTGATCTATTCTAGCAGCAGAATAAATTAAGCACAACATAACAATGGTAAGATGTCAAACCCACTTGAGATAAAAGGCAGTGCTGGAAATCCAGTTCCAAAGGCACCACTGCAGACCAGGAAATAAGAAGTGGTCAGAGAAAGCTGTAGACCAATCAATGATAAATACAGTGAGACAAGTCACCATTATTTCAATGTTATATTTCAAGTGTGTGGGGAGCCTGCTCCAACTTACCATGTCTCTCTCCTGGCAGTTTTGGATTGCATAGCATTTCATTGCAGCCTCCCTCAATTTTCTTCCTCTAGCTTCCTTTGGTCCTGGACTTCTCCTCCTTACCTCTGTGCGAACAGCTCTGTGGTGAGCATCATACTGTGATGTTAATGCAGGAGACTTCATAGCGAAGACCAGCCTATACCAATAAAGATTTAGTGCACACCGCAGCTCGGCTTTTCAGTAGAATCCTTTTCAGCAGTACAAATTGCTCTGAAAAGAAACCTACAGCTACAGTGATCTGCCTCTAGGTGCAGGGTTGCCAGACATCCTGGTTCCCAGAGGGGCACAGGGAGGGAGGAGGAGGGAGTTAGAGAAGAAGAGGGAAGTTGCTGTCTTTCTGATCTTACTGTTTTACTTTCCTGCTGCAGTATGTTGATGTAGTTGTACAAAAGACGACCATGGGATTTTAGAATTTGACAGGACTTCTCTGGTATTCAGAATATATTTATGGGGAGAAATTATCATGGGTGCTTCTTTTTTATATAGTGCCCACTAATGCTAACTGAATCTGAGATCATGCTAAATTCTCAGCATAGTTACATTCAAATTCTGAGCTGAGTAAGGATTTTCCTGTTCACAACAATAAAAGCCATAGGGAATGTATAATATGTTAGTTTACTGCAGCTACTTTATTTAAGTAGCATCAAAGAATTTAAGGGAGGTAGGTGTTCAATTGCCATTGAAATGTCATCACTTTCAATAACTACAGTTCATTCCTGCACAAAATTTTTCAGTAAGTAAAGATGGTGAGAAAGTCTTGAGCAGATGCAGACTTATGAGTTACCATATTAACAAATATTACACAAAGCTTCACTGAACAAAGACAGATGACTTGTATGGTGATGAGGTGACTGAGCAAGATGCAATTTTTACACTAAAGGCAACAGACTAAGTAATGCCAGTCTGTATCCCATGGAGGTTTTAACACCAAAGGGCTGCCTCTCCCAGGGGAAACTACGGCACAACTAAGACAGACAACACTGAAAACACACATTCTGTATCACAGGACTGCACAAGGAAATAGCAAAGTCATGGTATACTCAGAACTGTTTGTATGAATACATGGAAACGAAAAATATATAAATACATGTGTAGGACATTGTTAGAGTTTTGCCGACCAATTAGCCAGGAGGATTTAATAAGGAGCCAAAGTACATATACAATTTTGGGAAAGGCATATGGCACAACTGTCCTGGGGTGTCCTGTTCTTATAGGCCCATTCTCGAAAGCAATCATATGATTTTTTGGAAACACTCAACAGCTAGTTCACAGTATCAAGTCTGATTTAAAATATCACAAAGAACTCCCAGGTTTATTGCTGGCTGGAGAAAAAATGAATGCATGTTACATAATTGACTTTTATTATCCAATCCTAAATTTTCATTTGACAATAATGTAGTGTGCCCTAATCCAGAACACAGCACACAGTGCCATTTGTTCAACACTTAACAGAACAAAGTATTACCTGTTGAATCAAAAGGAGACTGTTCCTTGAAGGTCTCCTAAGTACTGACCTAGACCCATCCAGCCCATGAGATCACAACATACGGATGCAGTTTAGCCATCTTGTAGAATTCAACTACTGAGTTTGAGAAGGAAAAAAAAAAGCAAAAAGATGGAATAATAGAAATTGTGAATCTATTATAATCCAACCAAAGTCTGAGACACGTTAATGGCACTGCTTCAAAATTACTGGTTTTGGGGATGAATTTTAATTTCTCTAATATATGTAATGTAGGCTTTAATGCCAAGCTAACCCAAACTTCAAACAGGCATTTATCAATAATTAATTATACTGACTCAAGTGAATTAAGGGCTACATGGCATCATTAGTTGTGAAGTAACTGATCTTATAGAACTGAAAATCTCAAGCCTCCTAACATCTGATTAGACAAGACAGCCAGAAGGAGATTTTGAATGCCGGAGTGCCCCTTCATTCATTTGATAATATACAGTAACTTTGAACAAACACAGAATACTAAGCATATCTTGAAAATAAACATTTGTTTAAGGAGTGCATGTAACTTAAGTGTTGAAGAACAAAAACTTAATTAGTTAAAACAATTTCTCTTCAACAAAATGTAAGTTAAACTACAAAATGTAAAGGGGACCAAAGGTCATATTTTAGGTTGGCTAGTGCCATTATAATATCCTGACATATGCAACTGATACAATCTGATATGGAAGAATTTAGGCATGAATGAGGTAACAACAGGGAGTGGATCCTGAGAAATAGTCTAATAAAATGAAAAAATGCCCAAAGGGTGAAATGTGACAAGACACAGAAAATCCAGAGACTGTATCTAGAAATTGCACAATAGCTTGGAACAAACAGACTGAGGCTTAGCAAAAAGACAGCACACCAAAATACCAGCAGTAGAAGCTGCCTGAGTTCAAGAAGAATATACATTTAACTTACTAAATGCTCATTTCATACTAAAGATTCTTCAAAGAGCTTTTGCAACATGAGGTGTCCTCCTTTGTAAGATGACATAGGAGCCAGTACATAACCATTTGTACTTTGTATTCATGGCTGTCCTCTTTAGAAAAGCTTAAGACTCAAGTCTCCCCTTGATTTCAACACCAAGGTATTATCTGTGTGTGGGGCAGACAAGTATTTCCTTTATATTCTTTTCAATAATGGATTATCCTAGTTTCTCCCTAACAAAACAACAAGAAATCAAAAATTGTTCCACCTACTGGCACAACTTGGAGCTTGGCTACCTTTTTCCTGAAACCAAACAGGCTGTGTGAAAGTAATCACATCAGGCCTACATACTACTCTGGTACTGATTAGGAAAGACAAGCTCTCCTATCCCCACAGGGGTGTATCATATCTTGGGTAATCTGGCACTACACAGCTGTCAGCAAGAAATTGATCCGAGCTCCATAAACATGGAGACAGCTTTCTGAACCACAGATAACTCAGCACACAGTATCAAACAATCTTGCCAGCGGTGGAGGGGAAGATTTACAAACCTACCTTGTCCACAATAAAGGAACACAAAAGCTCCTACCCTGGAGCACCGTTAAACTTTATCTCCTCCATCTCCAAAACTGCTTTCCCCAATACATCAGACTTCACTGCTGCAATCTGATGAGGCATACATGGACTTGAAAATGCTGCTTGTACAAAGAAACTAAAGTACATCAAACTATCAGCTTAGATAATTTCATCTCTTGGAAAGAATGCTGTTACAGGTTGAATCTCTCTAGCCTGCATCTTTGGGACCTGACTGACACTGAACCAGAGAATTGCTGGACCACGGGAGGTCAATATTGTCTAGATCAGTGTTTCCCAACTGGTGCTCCGCGGAACCCCGGGGTTTTGTGAACACGGTACTCCCCCGCCCCCTCTTAAAGAGAGTCTATTTTGCGTTTTTTTTTCTTTGCTCAACAAATTCTGGTAGGGTTTTTGGGTTTTTTTTGCTTGACAAATTTTACCCTAGCAACCCTAGGGGTTCCTTACAATTCTTTTCAGCTGAAAAGGGTTCTGTGGCCAAATAAAATTGGGAAACACTGGTCTAGATCATTACCAACACCTTTACTGCTCAGTGGGCTTTTAAAAAGACATTCACGGCTAAATGAGAGCTAAAACAACATAGAACACAGAGGCATGACTGATGGCTGTAAACAACCTTTATGGGACCACAAGAAATGTGGTCATACCCATGATAAGTGGACATCCAGCTAACTAAAAACATGCCAGACCACAGATGTTGAAGGACCAGAGAGATTCAACTTGTATTATTTTAAAAAAAAAGCTATCTTGGTTAAGCTTTATACTAGTCCACTTTATAGAAAACTAAGCTCTAATCTACTTAAAACACTAGAATGTAAATGTCTTAATGAGAAAGATCAATTAAAGAAAACATTATTATAAGCAAGTAAGTAAATAAAGGTAATTTTCAGAAGAATAGCCTATCAATTTCCTGGGAGAGGAGGATAGAGGACTAAGGACAAGTCTACACTTAAAATGCTGCATCAATACAGCTGCACTGCTGTAGCACTTTAATGAAAATGATCTAAACTGGGGTGCACAACCTTTTTGGCGTATGGGCCATATCTGAGTAGGTCAATTGTACAGCAGGTCATAAATGCTCATTGACCCTACCTCCTCCCAGCTGTGGATTAGCCACTGGGCCAAAGGCATGTGCCCATTATGGAGCCCTGGAGAAAATGGGCATTCCTGAGCCACCATGCATTCTCACTCTCTCCCGCCTGCTGTTCCAGCTGGAGAGCAATAGATGGAACAGGCCAAGTCTCCCACCACACTCCCTGGTGGGAACTCAAGGGCCAGATGAATAAAACCCCAATAGGCTGGATGCAGCCCACAGGCTGTAGTTTGCTCACCCCTGCTCTAAGATGATGGGAGAGGGCTCTCCCATCGGGGTAATTAATCCACCTCCCAGAGACCCAGTGGCTGTGTCAGCAGGAGAAGCCCTCCAACTAACATCTCTCTTTCTACACAGAGGGTTTGGCTAATACAACTATGTTGCTAAGAGGTGTGAATTTTTCACACCCAGGCCAAGGCCAAATTTAGGAGCAGGCAACTGCCTAGGATGCAAGGTGAAGGAGGAAGTGTGCACTGGGCTTGGGAGTACTGATTTTGTTGTTAGTGACAAAAGGGAAACTAGAATGTTTGAAGTGTCACGTTTCAAGTATTCTGTATGTGGATTCACCTCCCAGAATGTTCTGGGCCTTTGTAAAAACTTGCGGCACCTTCCAGAGTTTGAGAACTACATTTTCCTTGAACCTCTTTTAGAATGTTGTCAGCCATGCCCTCACGTGTATACGAAGGGACGGGGCATCACTAGTTAGTGAGATACAAGAATGGCGTAAATTGAGAGCCTAACTGTGATACTGTGAACCTTGTTTTATTGTGCAATTGTGATGTACTTACATTTTAAGACTTGAAAAAAAATAGTGACTAATAAAGGGCATATTTAATGAGATACCAGAGATATCTGTCAAACCCCTATCTACACAACAATAGAAAAGAAATACCTTTACTTCTTTCCTCATTTTTAACAAACAACATTGATGGCTTTCTTTGACTGTGGAACAGATTTCTTGCTGTCCCCAATACTGTCCAAGGCAGTTTGGTTACCAGGGCAGATGTGAAGTTTGGAAGAAATTTCAAGAGGTTGTTATTTTGCTTGCTAGCTGACATTGTTTGAGTGTCCATCAAAGAAAGATTTGGACAAAAGAAGACCATAAAAGTCCTTGGGGTTTTTGTATGACCTTAAGTTACCAGCAGATAGGAAAAACACTTACAGTTGTCTGCACCTTCACTTGAGGCTTACACATGGGGAATGTTCAGACATCATTGATAAAGACCTCTATGTTAAATTGGAGAACACCACACTCTGCAACATGGAAAGCTCTCCACTCCAAGTTCCAAAACTGTTCTGGGTCCTATTTGTTTTCTCTATTGACTGTCAATTAACAGTGATTTTAGAACTTGAAAAGCCTATTTCCCAAATATCACCCACACTTTCCAGAATACTCCTGCAACAAGTTGAATGAAGAACTTAACATATTGTACATATCAACACAACACTTAGGACTGTACATCAGATGTAGCTACTTACTGAAAGATAGAGCAACAAATCTCAAGAATTTATACAGGCAAAAATCAGCGTCTCCCAAGAAACCACAAGACATATTCATCCACATTATTTTGCTGGGCTAGGAAGCAGATATTTTTCCAGAGTGTATTCTACACTTGCTTAAAGAAAAGCATAATCAAAAAGCAATTTAAATTACAGTACTTCTGAAAAGCTATACACATTCCACTAAGCCACACAACTGCATTATAGCAGATTTTTGTTTAGAAAAATCAAACCTATAAAGTGAAAAGGTCCAGTGATGTTTAACTTCTTCCCTAATCAGACATCCACAACTGTGTTACTGTTTATATAGGGAAAAAGAATGAGCAAGTTTACAGTGACCCCTTATCTACCTATGAATAAACTGCAGATAAAGTTACATTACGTGAACTGTGTTTGACCTCCAACTGTCAAGACAAGTTCCTTGCCTTCTCTTTAGTCTCAACTGCAAGTTAATTTTCAGTCTCAAATGGCACAAAGATATTAAATAGAATGCAATCCCAATCATGTTTGGATAATTAAACACCAAGACTATGGGTTGTGTGCTAAGCCATGAAAAGGATTTAAAAGTAAAAAAGAAAAAAAAAATCTTGGTTTGGAGGGTTCTAATACTGTTCCATAAAAAAATTCTGTGATGGGAAAACTCATTCACATAATCTTTACCTGCTAACAGCTTCTTCAGCAGTATGTAAGATTTGGATCACAATTGTGTGTGTGGTTAAAACTAGAGCTATTAAAAAGGATTTGCAATTGCTTTTGCATTTTTACATTACTTTGCACAATCTTTTAGAAAACACTAAGTTGGGCACTTTTGAAACTGACTCCAATTTCTACCAGTGAGAGGGGCTAAGCTCTCATTCTTAATTTCAGCTCTTTCAGGTTAATGAACATTTTAAAAATCAAACAAACTCCATTTTTAAAATTATTCGCTAATGCTCAGAAGTAGGGATATAAATAGCCGTTAAATTTTTTTTAATCAGTTACGTGGTTATCAGTCATATGGCTAAACATTTAACTGTGGAATTCAGAATACAGGAGGTTCTGCAGCACCCTCATGTTTTATGAAGGGCCCTGTTGCTGAGCCCCACAACTGGGCTCGGGGGCAGCAGCAAAGACTATCAGTTAACTGAAACCAGTAAGATTGATGCTTATTGGTTAATAGTTAACTGGTTAAACATTTACATTCCTAGCCACAAAAGTCAATTACAAGTAGTTCTATGCAAACCTAGGACTTTAATGCAGGGTGCTGAGCAGCCCAACTCAGTAGATAGTAGTTGTAAGCTGGTAAAATATTTAACGTGTATTTATCTGCAACTTAGTCAACTGTACAGTAGCTTTGCAAATTAAATATGAAATGCTCTACATGTAATCTTCTCCATGGTTTAGCCAACAAGATGCCTTTTAATGTCCCAGAACACAGAAAAAAATGGAGTAATATTCAGAGACACATTTTCAATTGTGGCCAGTGCATTACATTGTGATGGAGCTATTTTTAAAGAGATATTGATTATTCCCATCATCC
This sequence comes from Pelochelys cantorii, assembly GCA_032595735.1. Lineage (NCBI taxonomy): Eukaryota > Metazoa > Chordata > Testudines > Trionychidae > Pelochelys > Pelochelys cantorii. Next base: position 22,081,387 of record CM064336.1, read on the forward strand.
AGGAGATCATTGGATGTAAAGAATTGATACAATTATGATTGACCCATAGGAACTGGGATGCATATGGCCACATTTCAAAAGCCCTATGCGAGGAGAGGTATGAGGGGACACCCTACAATGCAGAGCCAAGATAAAAGAACTCTGGCAGGCACAACAGAAGGCAAAGGAGGCAAACAGCTGATCTAGTGCTGCAACCAAACATGCTGTTTCCATAAAGAACTGGAAACAATCCTGGGTGGGTACCCCACGACCACACCCAAGGAGAGTATAGATACTTCCCATTGTCATTCCCACAGCACAATCATCAGAAACACTTGTCCCAAAGACAGAAGTTGATGATGAAGAGGTGGAAACATATGAAAGACTTAGGGTCAATCTCATGGCAACCAGTGTGCCAGGCAGTGAGAAATTGTTCTCAAGTTCTAATATTTGTGAGGACTCAGCAACTAGACAAGGACCATGAAGCAAGGAAAGAGATGGAGTAAGTTGCTGTGCAGGGCAAGGGAGGTGATCCAGTTGGGAGGCATGCGGAGGGAAGAGGGAGGACATGGCTGCCATGCAGAGTGGTTAGTTGCTGAGTGTTGCAGGAGGTGGGAGTGAGCTGTTAAAGTACAGGTGGTAAGTTGCTATTGTAGCAGGATTCGGGGTGGGGGTGGGGAGGGGGGGAGTGGTGACTTGGAAAGTTGCTCTTGCAACCAGGGTGGGGGAGTGGCAGAGTGAGGTCAATGGAGGCTGTATTTCTATGGCTGACTAAACCCCGTCTGGGTCTGCATTACATTCAAGAGCATTGATGGACACAGATATTGCAATAGAATCTTGCTGGGAGATGGTGTCAAAGCTTTGCCTGATGTACTTATCAATTTTCTCAGAGATTCCCTGGCAGGGCTGCCATTTCCCCACCTCTGTGGTACGACACTCTCTCAAACCATTCCTCACACTATGCTGCTAGAACCAAGGCAGCACAGAGTTTGGCTGCATAAGGAATCTGGCGACCCCTCCTCTCATGCAGAAGCTCATCCTGGGTGTGCCTGTTAACCTTTAGCAGTGTCAGCCAGAGTAATGGTAGCCTGTGGACAAGTGTAGGATTATTACAAATTTCTCCCATATGCACCTGCTGCACAAGCCCAGACTGTACTTTCTTGGGGGACTCAGCTCCAACATTAATCCCCCACCTCTTTATACCCACATTTAAAACTCATCATGATCAGAGAGATCTGGAGAGATCTATATTTGCCTCTAGGGCAACAAATGGCCAGTTTGTTCAGAGACATGCATGTTATAGTGAAATGTTACAATCTTGACCGGGAACAGTACAGTCACTCTATTGTTAATTGTTACTTTTCCAGACCAGATCTTGAGATGTCATGCACATTCCCCAGCAGACTCCACCAACTAAAGAAAAAACGACAGAAGACAAGGGAGGATCTGGTCAAGGATGTGTTGTGTCACTCAATACTTCAAGCATAAAAAAAGAGCAGAAAAGAGCTATGGAGATTGAAGTGAGAACATAAAACTGCTGAGCGCATGCTAAAGCTAATGGAAGATCAAAAAAAGACCAAAATGAGACATACTCCTCTCCCTGTGAAAGCAGGTGTGACTAACAGCTGGATGTTAACACAATTGTGAAGTTTTCAGACTACCCTTACTATCCCTTCCCCCCAAACATCCTGATTGAAAGACATCAACAACAAATGTTTAAAGACACAAGTTTATTTTGAGTTATACAACCCACGACGATCACTCTGGCCACTGCAGAAGCATAAAATATCCCTTGGATTTTATGGGAATGCCTCACTCAGAATGAGCAGTGTGATGAGGCAGGGAAGCAACCCCAACACACAAATGTCAGTGTCCCTCATTATTGTGTAAGTGGTTCCTCAGAGCCTCCCTGATGATGGTCGTCCTGTGGACTTCTCTGACTGCACAAGTGTCTGGCTGCTTAAACTGTACATCCAGGCACTCTGTCTCATTGTTCCACCCATGGCCAAATGTTTCACCCATATTCTCACACAAGTTACGTAAGCAACAGCACTGCTTCAAAAGATCCAGTGTGCCACAGACACCTCCGTCTCGCTTTCAATCAGCCAAAGGCACAGTTAAAAACCACACAGCATCAGCTTAGCCCATTGAACTGCTCCTTATTGCTGTCCAGGTACCCCCAGTAAGGCTTCATGAGCCAGGGCTTTAAGCGGTAAGTTGCAGCACCTAGGATGACTATGGGTATGTCCACCATTCCCACTGTACTTTTCTGAACTGGAAAGAAAGTCCCAGCATGCAGCTTTCTGTGCAGGCCACTCATCCTGAAGATGCACGTGTCATGTACCTTTCCAGACCACCCTGCATTTATGTCTGAAATGCCTATGGTCATCCACTAGTGCCTGAAGCACCATGGAGAAGTACCCCTTCCGATTTATGTACTCTGGCTAGGTGGGGTGGTGCTACAATGGTGCTACAAATCTTGGCTTGACAAAGCCCTGGCTGGGTTGATTTAGTTGGGATTGGTCCTGCCTTGGGCAGGGGGCTGGACTTGATGACCTTCTGAGGTCTCTTCCAGCTCTATGATTCTAAATAGGAATTCCGTCAATTGTCCCACCACAGTTTGGAAAGCCCATGTTAGCAAAGCCAGCCACTATGTCATCCACATTTCCCAAAGTCAGTGCTAAGCAGCAAAATGCAATTTATTGCCCTGCACATTTGCAGAAGCACTGCCCTGACTATAGGCTTCCCCACTTCAAACTGATTTGCAACTGAACTGTAGCAATCAGGAGTCACTAGCTTCTACAAAGCAATAGCAACACACTTTTCTACCAAGGGAATAGTTCTCATTCGGTTGTCCTTACGCCGTATTTCAGGGACCAGCTCAGCACACAGCTCCAGGAAGGTTGCTTTACACATCCAAAAGTTCTGCAGCCACTGGTCTTCACCCCACAAGACAATGCAATGCCACTACTTGGTGCTGGTTTTCCTAGCCCAAAAGCGATGTTCTACAGTGCACAGCTGATCTATGATAGTCCAATGCAATAACAATTCATTAGTGTCCCTCTCTGGTCTTTCTCAAACATCAATTGCATAAATAGCTGTCCTACAAGGTGTGATGTCTTAAAAACATTGAACACAACGTGGGAGAGAACTGTGAGGTCCATGATTTCTCATAGGAGATGCTGGAGTTTGCAGCAAGAACTCTCATTCAAGTGGTACGAAAGTAAGCTGGAAGCACAAGGAGGGCAGGGAAGCAAAGAGGCAGCTGAAGGGAAACGTTTTCACAGTCCTAAAATGCATAGTACTATGTTGCCCATTCCCACAGTGCTTAGCAACTGATGATGCCGCCAGATACTGTGGGATGCTTACCCACTTTGCTTTGCTCTGTCGACAGGGTGCTAACAACGTGACCATGAAATATCAACAATGGGAGGCAGAAAAAAATGTCTGACTGGTTTCCAATTCTTTCTTGCTGTTGACAGGATAGTAACAACAGAGACGTGAAATACTGACAAGGGGAGGCAGAAACACCAGTTTGATCAGTTTTCACTTTTGGCGACTTTTGAATGTTGACAGCACTTTTGTTGCCAATCTTCCCAGTGTAGATATAGTCTAAGCAACTATCAGAGGCTTTGTTTACATGTGATCAAGGCACCAATGCTGGGAGCCTGTGTACAATGTCAAGTTACTTTGCTGGAACTTACTGTGCTCAGAGGGGAGATTTTTCACACCCATGAGTGAGAAAGTTTCAGTGTAGTAACTTGCCAGTGTAGACAAGCCCAGATAGTAATGGTCTTTCAGTCACTACTGGCCTGGGCAGGATCTGAATCAAACACTTGAAAGAGGTAAAAGATATTAATTATTTAACCCATGCAGATTGTCTTTTCCTCTACATGCATATTCTTATAAAGAACAAAGATGGAAGATGTTAGTCATGCTGAGTAACGCATGAGCATAGTAAAGAATCTAAATACTAGTCATGTTATTATGCATGAGCATAGTAAAGAATCAGATGCTCGTCATGTTGCTTAACACATGAGCATAGTAAAGAATCTGAATAGTTAGAACAGTAAGTATGTATGGAATATTTTCTCTTTAGCTTTTAAAGAAAAATCTTAAGAGAGTTGTTCTCCCTCCTCCAAAAAAAAAAAAAAAATCTAAATAGATCTGAACAGTACTAAAATATGAGCCTACTCTGAATGAGTTTTTCTCTTTTATGAAATAAGATATAACTGGTATCAACAATTAAAAAAAAGTTAAAAATTCCGACACCAAAGAAAGCATTACATTTTCCTCCTGTCTGATCAAATCATAGTTCTTAATATTTTATAGCTTGCTCCCGGCAAGTTCTGAGGCAAGTGTTGGTGCTGCACAGTCAAACCTCTGTTCAGCTACCTGTGATGTGCTAAGTCCTCACAGGTGGAGTGTGAATAAAAACTGTGCCACTCTAATTTCTATATTTATTACTGATACTTACACTAGAGTCCAAAAGGACACTACCCTTTGAAAAGCCCCTTGCATAAAGTGCACGCATGATCATTTCAACAGGAGGGGGAGATAGACACACAGGCTTTGCCTACACTGCTGAGTTTAAAGGGCTGCCACAGCTGTGCTTTAACGCACCAGTGCAGTCACAGCACCAGTGCAGTGGGAGTTCTCCGAGTGCTCTGGGTACACCACCTCTAGGTAGGGAGTAGCTAACAGTGCCGGGAGCCTGTTTACATTGGCACTTCACAGTTTGCTGTGTTTGGGGGAAGGGTGTTTTTTACACTCCTGAGTCAGAAAGTTACAGTGCAATAAAGTGTCAGTGTAGACAAGCCCTTAATAAAAACAATTGTGCAATATGTATAACTTGCCTCTAAGACAATATTGTTAGTAAGAAACCATAAAAACGTTCAGTTACTAGATCCTTAAGTCAGTAAATAGCAAACACTTTTGAAAATGGAATCCTTGGTTCCTCCACATTTTAGCTTATATTTGTTTCAATGGGAGAAAAAGGGGGGCACATCAAGGAGATTTCTACCCCTGAAGAAAACCTGGGAAAAGTGTCTTACATGAACGACATATTATTGAAAGAATACAGGAATGTCATGGATGTTACACAAACCTCAGATTTAAAAAAAAAAACAACTAACATTCATTCCCAAGAGCAAGAGACCTCTGTTTCCACATCTCCTAGATAGAGAAGCTAATCCATTTTTCAATCAAATGAGGGGTTGCTAATCCAGTGAGAAAGCAGAACAAAAAATTCTTCAAGAATTGGGTTCCAAATGGAAAGATTCAAATATGTGCTAAGGGTCACACTTAAGTAAATTCTTCAGCATTGGGCTCAAGTTGTAAAAGAGTAGAATAGTGGAATAGAATTGAAATCTAAGTCACAAAACCACTCAAAACTTCCAAAAACACTACAGTTCTCAGATTTTCAGATGCAAGGGCTATGTGTGTCTATAAACCTTGTCAAGATATTAAATGAGCACGCAAGAAATGAAATCAACTTTGTGGCTTTCAAATAGACTTGGATGATTCATTCTTAACTTTCCTTTCCTTCTGTTGTGAGCCTAGAAATTGAAATCAGCAGCTAGTTGCACTCAAAGAACAAGACTCTAGAAGGAAATCTTTTTTAAAGAAATCTGGATTTTTCATTTATGATGGAACTAGAACTGCATAAGGCACTTTATATATACGCTTTTTGTAGCATGTTTATAGCCTGTAGAACAGTGGTTCTCAAACTTTTTGGCTTGCGGCCCACCTGGCTCAACGCAAACCTATCCATGGTCCACCAGTTGCTAATGGAAACTCGCCATTGATTACATAATTACACCAGAGACATTTTGTTAGTCTTGCAGCTAGGGAAAATGGTTTAACGTAACCAGTAAGAAAGGAAATATTAATTTAAAATTATTCAACTGGGGGAGGGAAGACTGAGGTTCTGGGTTTCCCATACATCAGATTTATTTTTCTGGGGTTCCAGGGTTAGTGGATTTTGTGGATCCTGGTAGGCTCTGGAGTTGAGACAAAAATGAGGGGTTCAGTGCAGGAGACAGGGCTGCCAGTGAGACAGATGGGGGTGAAGAATATGGGCAGGAGGTGGGATGCAGGAGGGATTGAGGGTGCGAGGTCTGGATGGCAGGAGCAGACTGGGAGTAGGTTGTCTGGCCAGGGGCAGAGGGCAAGAGCAAGGGAAGCTGCAGTACACAGACAGGAGGGAGGGTGCAGGAGCGGAGTGGGGGTAGGGTGTCTGGCCAGGGAGGAGGGTGCAGGAGCAGGGGAGGGTGCAGGAACAGGCTGGAGGGGGATCTGATGGGGGCTAGATTCCAGCCAATAGGAGCAGCGGGGAAAGCCTCCAGGCAGTGTGCCTGTGCACTACAGTGCCCCCAGCCAGGGAGGAGGAGGGGGAGCATTGTGTTCCCACAAGCCGGGTCATGAGCGAGACTCAGGGCTTTCTCTCCGCCCCAGCGGGAAGCTGATGCTGGTGCTCCAACCATGCGGGGAAGGGAGAGAGGGCATAGCTGGAGCACCAGTGCAGGTTCCCTGCTGTGGTGGGAAATGAGGATTGAGCTCGAGCTGTGGACCACTAGGAAGGAGGCTGAAGACCATCGCAGTTTGAGAACCACTGCTGTAGAAGATACAAAATGACAATATAGGCACATCATACTCCCTCAGAGAAAGAAGGGACTACTGCAATTTGTTATAGTTTAAGTCTTTCTGCTATTATGGGATGAAAATCCTTTAACTGTGGTGTTCCTTACCCTAGACAAACAAACATGAGACACTCAGTTTAGTTTCCCACTGTCAAACTAGACAATGGAAATTCTTCTCTTAAATTGTGTACTTAACACAGCCTTCTTATTAGCCCTCTGAGATTGCAACATAATGCAAGATTTGCAGAGCAATTTGGTTGTTAACAGAATACTACCTTAAAAAAAAAGCCACCGCTGTCTTCAGAGCACATTCTACATGCACCCAAAACATATGCAAAGACAGGGCCCCCCCCCAAGTTTACATATTTTGCTTGAATCAGTTTCTCAAAGGAGGAATGTACCTGTATGCTGAAGCATAAACCTACAGTTAATTATCAACTCACTAAAGGAGAAACTCAATGAAAGCAGCTTGGCTTCTTGGGGTATAAGGAGGGAGAAGCAGAGGGGACCCACACAATAACATGCATTAATGTGCAATGGTCCAAACTGGAACCAATATTTCATTCACTAGCACCAATTTCAAGGGCCCAAGACGAAACATACAGAACACTGGCCCTGCCCACACACTGCCCCTAGAACGCCTACTACTGGCATACTGAGAGTGGAGTGTTGCTGTCCCTGAAAACCTGCTATCCCTGTACTCTGGGGCTGGGCAGGCTGGGGCTGTGTCACACGCCTGCCCTCTCTGCTCCCCTCCACAAGTTCGGGGGGGGGGGGGCACACAGCATGCTGCTCTGCCTCCCTGTGATGGGAGATGGAGCCTCAGCAGAAGGGGCAAAGCTGGGGTGGGGGCTTACCTCCTCCAGCTTTACCTTCACTGACTAGCCATGTTTATTATTCACCTTATAAAAAAGGGCTTACAAAATTAGTTACATTGATTGTTGAAACTCATCCAAATGGGCAGTTTTACACTCCTGATTTCTCTGAAGGTTATGTAACCCTTCCCTGTGTGCTGGGCACCTTATGTTACTGACAATAGAAGAGATCCTGAGATTCCCAGGGATGATATTGGATAGGTGTGAATCCTCTATCCACCCCTCTGCTGCAGTCCTTACTCCTAAAATAATTTAAAATTGGCAGTGTCCCCACCTGGCTGGCCCCTGTATACATTCAATGGCTTTCTTAGGGAACCTCCAGGAAGAGGAGTTGGCCCCACCAAAATATCCACAGCTCTGGGACCCACTTCAAAGGGAAGATTACTTGACCTCTCCTCAAACTCAGTCTCTATTTTGTGCCCCTTCACTTGCAAGTACTTTCCCACACAACAATGGAAGTTACTCACAGTTCCTTCACTACAGGCCCATCTCAGCTCTAGGCATAGCAGCAGTGTCTTCCCCTGGCTCTAGGGAAGCCACCTCTGAAGTTCCCTGCTTTATCAAAATCCCAACAAGCTCTCAGCAGCAGCTTCTAGTTTGGACACTAGCAATCTGGCTCCTCTCTCCAAAAATGGAGCCCACTGCCTGGAAGGGAGAGATGTCTTTTCTCCCCCAGGGTATCTTCAGAGTTGTAGTCTCTTTAAGGCCAGGTCTACACTATGAGAGAAAGTTGTAGCTGGAGTCAATGTACCTTAAGTCGAATTCCTGCAGCATTCCCATTGTGGGAGATTGACTGGAGAAACTCTACCAGAGACTTCTCCTTATTCCTCGTGACCTCGCAGAGTGCTAGGGCTGACAGGAGCACCATCAGCGATTGATTTAGTGGGTCCTTATTAGATCCACTAAATTGAGCCCCAGAAGATCGATCTTTGGAGTGTCAATCTCACAGTAAGTGTGGACCCAGCCTATGGCTAGATTGCAGCACACAAGATCTTTCCGATCAGAACACTCCAAATAAAAGTCAGATGCCCCTCTAGTAAATGGGCCTACAGTTGCTGCTATAACCATGGAATTCAGATGGTTCAACTAAAAATGATTGTTGATGTTATGTAGAATTTGTAAGCTATATACTAAATTTCCCCTCCCTCAAAAGTGTGAACATATGGTGCTGCAGCTCAAAGGACGTCTTGGCTAACCAAGCAACCACCATATAAATGCCAGAACTAAAGCACCAGAGAGCACTGAAACGCTTACGCTACCACCCCCACATTTTAACATAACTTATTCTAGGGATGTTAAAAGTAGCTAAATAGGTAATGGTGGAACTGCTGAAAATCTCAGCAGTTACATGATTACATGCTGTGGGCACAGAAGAAGTGGGTTGTGCCCACAAAAGCTCATGATACCATCTATGTTTTGTTAGTCTTTTAGGTGCTGCGAGACTATTCGTTGTTTTTAAAGTTTTTATAAATTCTCTGTTTCTACACACTATGCAAGGGATGGTGTTTTCCTTTCTGTGTTCCACTTCCAACCCACACTTTGCACTGATACCTGTGCCTCATCAATCCCTTGCAACTTTACCCCGGAACCACTGTTCTGGATTTGTTTTCCACTCCAAAGCTGGAATGGCAAGTGATAAATTGTGCAGCGATTCTATTCTCTGATCGTGAAGTTGTATTTCCATAAAAATGTTCTCGCTCCAGGTAGTCTCCAAGCTGTCAAATTGAGCTTTGTAGGTTCTTCATCTCAGATTATGATGTGACACTAACTGCCTGCATGTACCCCTCTGCCAGAAAATGGTATTGAACAATAGTCTGTCTTGCTACTCATGTGAAATGAGTGTGGCGTCTCCTTCCATTCTGCATAACTACTATTGCTAGATTCAGAAGAGAAATGCATGGCATTATTCTATTGCACACACTATATTGCATGTCTGCACAATTTTTCTGTACTATCTGAAAATTTTACTAAGAATGTCTTGGATTTCTCTTCTAATAAATGCTAAAGCTCTAACATCTAACAAAACAGCCTAGAGGCTTGCACTGTGATTACAAACATTTTGTGATGGTCTTATTTTTCTGTTTCTAACAGAGACCAAAAGATCCACCCACCTCCTCAAACTTGCAAGACACCATAAAGGCTAAAAGGACTGGGAGATTCTGGGCCTTCTTCTCCCAAGGATTTGTATTGCATCTTAGCCATCAATGGTTCCCACACAAACACAGAGCAAATGCTTAGGCACCAGGTTAAGTAGCATAATTTTATGGCAATTATCTTTCTTACACACCCGCCCATTTCATTACCACATCTTGCTGCTTTTCCCATATATTGCGCCTCTCCCTTCACAGCAGTAATATCAGTAACATACATAGAAAGGAATATTCAACAAGAAGTGTCGATAGCCAGTCATTTGGTTTTGTTTCCCCATACCACCTTATGGAAAGTACTCATTAAATTCAATGCTTTTCAAGTCCTGGAAACAGAAGCTTTTATTTATAGCCTTTACTGTCACAGAACAAGGTTTCCGTGTTCACTGTTCAAAACCTTTAAGGCATAGTTAAAGTTGATGACAAACTTTGTACCCTTCAAGAATGTTTTCTGATTTTGAGCCCCACCCTGCAACCTACTCATACAATTGCTATGAAGTCAGAGGAAGTATGACTGAAGTCAAAAGTTGACCCATGATGAGCAGATTGTCATTGAATGGTCCATCAGCAATGCTACATCTACTGCTAAAATCCTGAAAATAGTAAATGTTTAAATGTACTAAAAAGCTAGCATGACTTTTTGACCTATTTTATTTTTTTGAAACCTAGTTCTTAGGTTATGGAACACTGCAAGATACACATTTGTGATTTATAGCCTGGTATCAATTCTGGTCATTCAGGTCTGTATGGTAAGATAAAAGATATGTCTAAGAGTCTGAAATAGTGTTCAGTTGAGCAATGCAGCAGTTGCTCAAAATTGTGATATACATCTTTGTTGGCTACAGATAGTATCTGAGGCACATCCAATTAGAGGAAGACATAACAGTATGAAATGGCAGGAATAGTGGGAACAGTCTCCTCTTCAGAATAAGAAACTTGTTTAACGAGGGCTGCTGTCACTTAAAGGAGGGTCAGAGTGGTTTAGATTTTCTCTGGAATGGCACTGACAATATGAATTTGGAAATTCTTCTTATGGCTAAAAATAACAGTATATGAAAAGAATGGGTTTTTAAGGTATCCTTTGTTCTTTTGTTCATCTCACAAAACAGAGGTGCTCAATTAACTACATAGCTTGGATGAGCTTCTCTACCTGCTGATTTGAGGAGGAGATTACCCAGTTTTTATTATACCATCTAGTCACACCTCTCTGCTCAGCTGTGTTACATTGTCATGGAAGGATCATTTTTACACATTGTATGATGGAATGAATGCATACAGAAGGCTATAACACAATCTGAATTGCTGTAAATACTAAAAAACAAGTGAGTTGCCACTTCTAGATTAGGGATACTAAAGGTGACTCATGCTTAAACCAGCTGGGAGAGAACAGATAAACATCAGTGAAATACTTTCAAAATGTAAATTATTTTTCTGTTCAGACCCTTTACAATGAAAGGTCTGAACTTGAACTCATGTAAGAAGAATTGTTAAGTTCACAAATACTAACATTTACAATAGTTTCTCCTTCCTGGAAAAGTTCAGTATTCCATAAGTGCAGATGAAGAGTATGTACTTCCTACAGCAGGAAGTACTTCTCCAGGGCCCAAGATACCTCACCCTCATTGTATTGTACTGTTTCTTATATTAAGAGATATTGAACTCCCACAACTCCAACTAGAGTTAATGCTGTACCTGCTATTCCAGACAGGAGAACCGGCCTCAATTTTATCTTAATGTAAAAAAGAGATAGAGAATCTAAATCTTGTTTGTACAAGAGCATAACTATTAAACACTCATTTTACAAGAGAAATGCTTGCAAGTTTCAGCCCCATCCCAAAACACTGAAACTAAATACTGAAGACCAGTTGGCAATAGTTCTGAACTAATATTTCACGTTTTGCAATCCAACCTCAAATGAACTACCTCCTCCTTACCAACTTGAAGCTTTTCATTTCCTCTGCTTCTATTGTCCCATAGCCCATGTGATCAGGCTAAAACAATTTATTCCTGCTGAAGGAAGTAGTTTTTCCCCCATGACTCCTTTGTTCTCCACTAACAGGGCCTTGTTTCTTTTGCGTCAGTGCAGTAGGCAGTGGGCTTCAGTGCACTTCACAGACATGCACACTTAAGCAAGCAACAAAATATAATCACCACTCTCCTAGCTGAAGCTTTGCAAAAACCAAGAGAACAAGCACATTCAGGCTTCAGAGTATAGCATCTTTGTAAGGGGGGGGGGACCCCAAACATTTGTCTTTTAGCCTTTCAGAAGTATGGATGATTTGAGGAGACATTTTAATGTTTTGTGGTTAGTCAGGGAAGTTTTTAATAAAAACAGTAACAGCTACCAAATGCAACATATTATCTATAGGGTCTTTTCCCTCCCATGGATGTTTCCGTATCAGCAGTATTCTGAAATATGGTACAGTAAGCCACTTCAGCTATCAAGCTACTTTGAAGTTGCCTTCTCTATAATTACTTTGCACTGGTATCCAACTCCATAAATATCCACTGCAAGCCATCATTTTTCTCCTTTTTCAAAAAGATTTTTTAGCTGTAGTCATTAGCCATACACATAGAAAACATTCTTAAGTGTGTTAAACCAGGTGCTGACAATGGACACTTAAGGCAGACGATAAGTTCACAATGGACTCTTTCAAAATCAGGCTTAATCTTCTATTTTTATTTCCTCACACCACATGCAAAGTTTGTTACTTTGATTTTTTTTTAGCTGGCAAAACAACAAGCCAATACATGAAATAATGTTCATCTTTCATCTTGAAAGCTTTCATAGTGCATTACAAGTTGAGTGCAAAGAGACACCATGTCACCAGGATTAAGCAGTAGTTACCCAATGGTGATGAAAATATGGAATGTTGTTTTCTAGTGTGCCTTATCACTTCTGAACTGGTGAAATGCTGAGATACTGCAGAGAACCATCTCACACTGGCAGTGAGAGAGACTGGCTGGCTCAGGCGATATCCATCATTATAGAGAAGAGGGCAGAAGTTACTCAAATACACAAAATGCATAGCCAAATTCTTACATAGCAAGTACCAGTGGTATCATAATGGGATAATGATGATATGATGTTGCATAATTACTACATTAATATTGAGTTTCAAATGAGACACCTAACATCATGTAAATGCTTTTGAACCCAAGCATAACCTGTAGGTAATCTATAGAAACATGCTAGCAACGTGCAGCGAAATATCTTTTTTCAAGTATAAATTCAAGTTATAACCACATAAGAAAAGAAGTCTGTTCCAGCACATCTGTGTACTGCCCATATTCACATACAGGCATTTTGTAGTTATTCTGTAAAAGGAATTGAACCTGAGCTCTAAAATATTCCAGCCCCTTCTTAAAGAATCCATTAAGGACCTCATTCTTTGAATATATGAGAATCAATATTGACTGTAGAACTGGTTTGCCATGTTTAACCTTCACACAGATTATTTCTTCTTCAAATTTTGTTTGCAATTAGTTTTTACCACCTCAGCTGTTAAAAGTTGTGACTTTCCCACTCCTACAACCCCAGCTGCCTCTTACAATTTAAATAATGGATATGCACGTAATAGGGAACATGCCTATTTTCTGCTATTATTCAATGTTTTTCATTATTGGGAAGTTTTAGATCTTGAGCCTCATAAAAGACAAGTTACCTGTTTCTGTAATTGATGTTCTTCTAGATGTGTTGCTCACATCCATTCAAAGTAGGTGTGCTACATACACAGTGCTAGAAAATTTCCCCTTAGCAATACCGACAGGGGACTGGCTCCAGCGCCCCCTGAAATGGGGTGCATATACTGCACCACATAGGGCACAGCCTGGCACCTCTCTCCCCCGGTTCCTTCCTGATGGAAATTCTGAGGGAGGAGGTTGAATGGACATGAGCAACATCTAGAAGAACACCGATTACTGAAACAAGTAATTGTCTTTCCATCTTCCAGTGCTTGCTCGTGTCCATTCTAAGTAGATGACTCTAAGCAGTATCTGTGGAGGTGGATATTTAAGGACATGCTGGGTATGGCAGAGCTGTGTTGCTTTCAGCATCATCTCTGGCCTGCTGAGTAATGGATGCTTTAGTGGAATGAGCCTGGACCAGTGAGGGCAGCTCCACCCCCGCCAGGTCATAGCACATCTTGATACTACAAGTAGTAATCCATTTGAGATCCTCTGCCAGGATACTGGGAAGCCCTTTATGCATTTGGCATATACCACGAATAACCAGGAGGACTTGTGAAAGGATCTTGTCCATTACAGGTAAAAGGAGCCCTCCTAACATCCAGTGTTTGGAGGAAGCATTTTTCTCTGGACTTATGCTTCATGTAGACCTCCGGAGTGAAGATATCCTGGGGCCCATGTGGAAGTCTGCCACCACCTTGGGAAGGAATGTGGGATGAGGTCGAAGCTGAACCTTCTCCTTGAAAAAGATTGCATATGCGGATTCTGACATGAGGGCATGAAGTTTGGCCACCTTCCTTGCTGACACAATTGCTACTAAGGCAGCCACCTTGGCAGAAAGGAACGAGAGGGCAGAAGGCCAATGGTTCAAAGGGTGGTCCTGTCAGCCAAGAGAGGACCATGCTGAGGTCCCACTGAGGAAGAGGGGCTGGGACCTGCGGGAAAGGCCTCTCAAGACTTTGCAGAAATCTCACTGTCACGTGCTGCAAAAACACCAAGCAGTCCTGAATCGGTGGATGGAAGGCTGAAATTGCAGCAAGATGTACCCTGATTAAGGCCACGGCAAGACCTTCATGTTTCAAATGAAGGAGGTAATCAAGGATTTATTGCAGGGGAGCCTCAATAGGGTCAATTCTCTGAGCAAACCATGCTGAAAAATGGGTCCACTCTGCCAAATAGGTGGACATGGTAGATGATTAGAAAGTTTCCAACTTTACAAGAGAACCTGTCTCACTTTGTACAAACAGGACAGCTCGTCAGGGTTCACCATGGAGTAACTGTGCTGTGAGGTGGAGGAACAGCAGATCGGGGCTCAGGATGCAACTATGGTCCTATCACAACAGATCCACCCGGATCAGGAGTGCTTGAAGCTGTTGCACTGAGAATCTGGTGCAGCCAAGCAGAAACAATGAAGATCACACAAAGTGCATCCTGCCTGATCTTCCGCAGAACCTTGCTAACCACAGGGAATGGCGGGAATGCATAGAAGAGACCTCTGGACCAAGGAAGGAGGAAAGCATCCATGAGGGAACCCTCTTCTCGACCCCGTCTGGAACAGAAGTTGGGGCACTTTGTATTCTGCTTGGTCGCAAACGGACCTACTTAAGGAGTATCCCACTCTTGGAAGAAAGTGGAGGCAACCTCCAGGTGACGAGCCTACTAGTGGTAAGAAGCGAACTTTCTGCTGAGCTGGTCTGCTATGGCATAACTGGCTCCCAAGATGATGTTACGGTGAATACATAAGTCCAAGAGTTGGATTGTCTCTTGGGAATGAACACCTCACTTGCCTTCTGATGATTATGTGGTAGTTTGCCTTCCTCCAGAGACCACTGGTCCTGCATCTGGAGCATGCAGATATGGGTACCCTATCCCTGATTAAAGGCATTGGAAATCAGTTCCACAGAATGGGATGGCAACTGAAAGGGTATACCTGTCAGGAGGTTCTCTAGTACTGTCCACCAGCTGATAGTGGTTCACACCTACTACGAACTGTAGAATCCGTCTGTGCCCCTTGAACATCATGCTGTGGAAGTATGCCTCCTTGAGGTTGACAGCTGCATACCAAAACCCTGGATTCAGGCTGAGGATGATGGAGGTCAGAGAGACCATGTGAAACTTGAGCCTCACCAGGTAGCTGCTCAGTTCTCGCTGGTGTAGCATGAGGCAAAATTCCCCTTGGCCTTTGGGATTAAAAAAATAATGGGAGTAACAACAATGGCATCTGCACTGGGGTGGCACTTCTGCTGCTGCTCTGACCTGGAGCAACTTCCCCCACCTTTTGTTCAAGAAGTTTCTTGTGAAATGGGTCCTGGAAGGAGGACAGGGGAGTGGGAAGTGGGGTAAAGGAGTTGGAGGGTATAGCTGTGATGCACCGTGGTTAGAACCTAGCCATTGTTCTGGTAATAGCATGCCAGGCCAGACCTGAAGGAAGGGATTGAGATGGGCAGAAAATAAGGGGGAAGGATCCGGTCTCTGCAGAGGTACGTAGCCCGCTCCTGCTACATTTCAAAAGCAGAAGCGCCACAGGGAGCACGGGGTGAGCAGAGACGAGCAGTGCCCGCCACTGCAGCGCTTCAGCCTTTGAAATGTAGCAAGAGCCTTGCTGCATGTCAAAGGTTGAAGCACCATTTCCCCGCTGTGCCTCTGCCTCCCCATCCCTCGCAACAGAAAGGGGAGGGAGGAATAGGAGCCAATGCTGGGGGGAGTCAACTTAAAAACTGGTTCCCCACTCAGCATTGTCTTCAGGGTGCCTCCTGCCTCCCCCCCCCCACTGCCTCTATCAGAGGCAGCAGGGGGAGATAGGGGAGGCTGCTGCGAAGCAGCCCCTGTCCACAGTGGTCCCAGGGGGAGCTAGACTCCTGCCCCCGTGGACAGGGGCTGCTGCAAACATGGGCTGCTGGACTTGGGACACTCTGCTCGATGGCTCTTACTACATTTAAGATGCAGAGCCACAGCATGGGTGGCTCCCAGAGTCAGCATGAGCTGGGACTGCTTAATCCCAGCTCATGCCGACTCCTTGAGCTACCCCCGCTGTGGCTCTGCAGAGCAGTCCTATTAACTAATCATACAGTCAATACAAATTGTATCAACTATAGAATTAGCTAGGTAACTGCAATTTAACACCCTGTCATCATGGATGGGTCTTCTTTTTCCTGAATTGGTGGGATGGTTAGTCTGACCAACTCTGGTGCCAGAGTCTGACAGGAAGGGGGAGCAGAGGACACCTCCAAAATCCCTACCACTCAACAGTAACAGGAAAACCCCACGGGTCCACAGGCACCATTATGCAGGCCGCTGCGTCTGCTGCAAGGCCATCTGCCTTGCTGACTGGAATGATCCAGGTTGCAGCACCGAGTACTGAACCAGAGGAAGAGAATGCAGCTCTGATTCAGTGCAAAGTGACCTCAGGCTAGCTGATGGCCAGGAAGGCAAACAGGCACACCACTCGGTCTGGTACTGGGAGCTCCCCGATGAAGGTGAATGCTGAGGCCTAGAGGAGCAGGCACCCCAGCAGGGGGGGGGGGGGTGGAAACCAACATCTGTCTCTATAACCATGTAGGGGGCATGGAGATCAGCACCAAGAGGAGATGCTCATTACTGTGATGACAACCATTACCCAGAGCTCATACCCTGAGTAGTGCAGTGCTGGTGAATACTGTTGGTGCAGGGAGCGGTACTGTGCCTCCTGGGATCTGTCCCTGGAGTGTTGGCCTGCACATGGTGAACATGGCTCTTTCACATCCCAGCTGCCAGGGGGCTTGCACCTCTAATAGTCTCCGCCCCTTTGGCGATGCTTGGATTAAAGCCTTAGACCCTGACTTCTCCTTTGTCAAGTGTGTCAGACTGGGAGGTGTTCTCCTCTCCGACCCTGCAGGAAAGCGAAAGCACCAGGCACTAGGCGATAGGGGAGCCAATGGAGGCCTTCTCCTGTGGCAGTCGATGTTGATGGCAACAGCATGGAGACAATGTCCTGAGCTGCCTGGAAAACCTCCGGTGTGGACGGCACCTGGATGTCTGGGGAAGACGGTGGAGAGTGAGGAGGGCTAACATGTGCCACTTGCTGCGGGGGCTTGTCCTGTCCATGTTCTCTGCCCAGGTCCCCTATTTGTTTGCGCTTCTCCTTATGAGATCTGGGGGACTTGGCTCTTCTCTTTGCCCGCCCTTCCTGGCTCCCTCTGATGGAACCATTGAAGACCCCTGGTGCCAGCAGTCCACGTGCAGATCGCTAACTGGCATAGGCCTGCGACAGCACATAATCTGAAGCCAAGGGAGTGGGGCATGCCCCATCCCAGGGTGGATAAAAATCAACCGTTTTTTTTTCCCCACAAAAAAAAATTGGATTTTTTATTTAAATTGGATTTTTAACAAAATGCTTTGAACTATGTAAAGATAGTTTAAGATACATCATAGAATATGGATTACAAATTTTAATTTGTGTAATGGTTAAGAAAAAAAACTGTAAATGAGTTCCAACAGTTCATGCGTTAGGGATCCAATCTCATGGGGTTGCAGAAGCTTCTGTTCAGATTATTTTGGTTAATCTTCTACCTAATGGGACTCAGTGCTCAGTCTAGAAGATACCATCAAAGATGTTTAGTTATGCAGTTCTCAAACTGCGGATTTGTGTCTCCTGAGCTAACATGCTTGTTAACAGCAAAAACATTTTCAAATAAACACAGAGGTGAGAAATAACAGACCTGAACTCTATTGTCCCTGTGCAAATTTGTGTACAGTGTCAATCCCTTACCTCTCTAAAAGCGCAAAGTTTCAAAAAATTCAATGAATAGAAGACAGTATTTTAAGTTTCCCATGTTTATCTGGGCTGACAGTTGATTTAATGTTTAAAAAATATTTCATGTAACTATTTTAACAAAAACTAACCTGATTTTAAAAATCTTGAAATGTTTAAATTCAAAAATTCATACACTTGTTTTGTTAAAATATTATGTGTTTGTTGATAACAAAAAATCCAGATTACATAACATTGTTATAGTTAAATAAAGCAATTTAGATGTCCTGTGATGTTCTCCTCCTAATACAGCATAGCAAGAAAATCTGCCAAATATTAATGACTAACCTGTTGAATTACAGATAGTTCACCTTCCATTGACATCATAAATATCTGCTTCATTGCTAAATGAAATAACCTATCATTTGTTTTCTGATATAGCTGTGAAACTAATCTGAAATGTTTTTCAAAATAAGTCACTGTTCAAAAATTTATAGTGTGTACCTTCTAAAAAGAAAACACACATCTATCTCAAGTTGTGAAGAATATGTATTAAGATTATGACAACCAACAAGATTGCACAGGGTTTCCCAACTATGGGTCGGGACCCAAATATGGGTCGCCATTACATTTCAAACGGGTCGCCAAGTGTCTCCCCAGGTGGCTCTGTCCTCTCACCTCTCCCCATTTTTGAATTGCCTTGTGTCACCAAGTCTTCCTGAATTGTCAAAATGGGTCCCCATCTGGAAGTGTTTGGGAACCGCTGACTTATGTAGAAAACCATGATTAAATCGAGTCTTCCTGACTAGTGATTTAAATCAATTTAA
This sequence comes from Pelochelys cantorii, assembly GCA_032595735.1. Classification (NCBI taxonomy): domain Eukaryota; kingdom Metazoa; phylum Chordata; order Testudines; family Trionychidae; genus Pelochelys; species Pelochelys cantorii. The sequence continues at coordinate 22,100,272 of CM064336.1, forward strand.
TTTAAATCAAATCTACCCTGCCCATCCCCAGGCTGTGTCCCCAACGGGGACTAACTATGTCTAGAAATAACAGGAGAAATATTTAGCAGTTCAAAGCACTGTCATTGGTGGCAAAAGGAACTGGGGGAAGAAGGGGCCCCACAACACCCTATGTATGCCTCTCCAAGGGGTGCTGGAGCCAGTTCCAGGGCGTACTGCTGAGGGAAAAATTTCTAGTACTGGTGCATGTGGCAAGCATACTCACACCTACTTTCAGGGGACATGGGCAAGCACTTGAAGAACTTTCCACTTCTGTATTCTTATGATCTTGGCCTTAACTTATCAAGGTCACACTCTTTGAAAGACCCATACTATGAATCTCAAATGTTAGTAGTTCCTGCATGCAGCTGTAATAGGTTACTTGATATTGCAGACAATGTAGAAAATGTGTTTTTCCTCTATAAAACTTGCTATTGTTTGTAGCAATACCTCAAGCAATTAAAATCTTATCCCATTTCTTATCAAATTTTTCCATTGGCTTTACAGATTCCCAAAGCCTCTCAATTAAGGATGTAAGCGACCAGTCAAGTAGTCAACTACCCAATAAGCATATGCTTATCAGATAGTCGAGTCACTACTCGACTAATCACTTCCCCCCCACCCTTGCTGCCTCGGAGGGGAGGAGGGGGGAAAATGAGCAGGAGACAGTGCTGGGGGGAACCGGCTTTTAAGCAATTCCCCCCAGCACTATCTCTTTGGAGGAGCAGGGGAGGCAGAGGTGCAGCAGGGGACCAGGCATGAACCAGGATTCAGATGTCCCAGCTTGCACCCTGTCCCAGAAGCTGTACCTCTGCTTTTTAAATGTGGCAAGAGCCACCCGCGAAATGTAACATCCTTACTCAATTCAAATAAATAGCAAAAGACACCAAAATGTTTATAATCTGAGTTCCTGATCCAATGATCATTGAAGTTATCAGAAACCCTCCCATTGATTTCAATGGGCTCTAGATCAGGCCTTAAATGAGTGTATGGAACTTACAGTAGTTTTTTTATTTTAACTTAACAAATGATTAACCTTCCTGGCTTATGCTTCCAAGTAAAACGAACATCTAAATTAATCTGCCACAACTGTGCATGCAAGTTTACTTCAGAGTAACAAGAGCTTCTATTGTTTTAATTGTTTATCTAGGTAACAGAATGATTCTGAAATAATTACTTTCAAATCTGTATTGTATCATGAACTCTAAAGGTACTTGCATTTTGTAGCCTAGATACTGACTGCTTCCTCTCCTTAAAACTGTTAATGGGGAAGATTTGTAGTACTTATGTATAAATTATGTCTGAACATTCTACTCATTGTAAAGCTATATCAGCTGTTCAGATGAAACTTTTTATAAACCTCAAAAGGAAAGCTATGGAATGGCAGAAGAGATGAAAACTAGAATAAAGTAATGTCTTTCAGGCAGGGATTTCCCTACTCCCCCCCATGGGGGCGTATACCCTCCCGAATTTCCTCAACACCCCCCCAGTTTTGTGAACTATGGTGCCATACAGCCCACCTTCACCCTCATGGTCTCACCCCTCATCGGCCCTGACACACCCCTGTAAATTCAAATCCCCCCCCCCATTTCAATTCCTGGGGAGGCTACTGCTTTCAGGTAACTTAACGGGGCTCCACCAAATTCATGACTTTGCCATGAGACACATTTGTATCCTTCCTGTCACTCCAACCCTTCTCCCCCCTCCCCCGCGCTGTGTAGTTTTAAACTTAAGTAGCAATCACCCAACAATTACAGCACATGGAAAATATGTTATAAACCTCAAAGAGCTAAAGGGACAAGACTGACAACTACACCTGCTTTGGTGGTCATGAAAATATCTGTTATTTAATCAAGTAATAGTCCAACAAAGCAAATTAAAAATTATATACTATTCAGAAGAATGCAAACATGTGCCGAGAAATATTCTGGCCCAGCAAGGACCCAGAAGGATTGTGTGCCATTGCACATGGTTGTTTTACACAGATTAGGTTTTTAGTTCAGCTCCTGGTGCACAGCCTGCCTGTTGTCTGATTTATTTGCTTTTTCCACATACGTTTTATTTAGGGAAGGAACAGAGAAAGATTTCTGTGAACAAAAATTTCAGTTTTTAGCCCAACACTGATTCAAAGAAAGGTGCTATGATGTGGATTTGGGGCAAGCTCTGTAATTCAGGGGCTATAACATTTGGTAAGGCACTCAACTGTCTGAGAACAAATCTACAGTCCAGTAGTTACTTTTAGTAAGGAATATACCCTACCCCAATAAAGATATTATCTTGAAGTCATCTTGCAGAAAGACTTGCGCAAGATCTTTTAACATTTTAAAAGGTTCACTTTGGTTTGTCAACATGCATGGCAGTTTTATGTGCTGATTTACTACTTATTCTATGTTTGGTTATGCAAAGAAAACTTTCTAATTCATTTTCCCAGAAGCAGTTATTGGATGCTAACCTTCTCCCCTATTTATTTTGGGTCTGCACATCCTAAACTCAAAACTCCGGTCATCTGAAGAAATGGGCTGTGCCCACGAAAGCCCACGATACCATCTACATGTTTTGTTAGTCTATAAAGTGCTACCAGACCAGTTTTTGTTTAAGTTTATCCTGTACAGACTAACTCGGCTACCCCCTAGAACTACTGATGATTGTCCGTATTAGTGAATTTGCTTACTGAAAAACTGGAGATTTGTTCTTACACACCCATGTATGTATGAAAAGGATGGAAGACAAGTGGGTCACAGACTGCATTTTTCCTGGTTCCTAAAGGTATTAGGGATGTAAGCAACTAGTCGACTATCCGATAAGCAAAATCTTATCGGACAGTCGACTAGTTGCTTCCCACCCTTGCTGTCTCTCTCACAGGCAGCAAGCAGGGGGGCAGGAGCTGGTGCTGGGGGGGGGGGAGCCACACAGTCTCTGTGGGAGCCAGGGGAGGGGATAGCAGGGACTGGGTGCGAGCTGGGAATCAGTTGATTCCCAGCTTGCGCACAGTCCCAGATGCTGCACCTCTGCTTTTTAAATGTATGAAGAGTCTGCCGGCTCTTTAAAAAGCTCATTTAAAAAGCAGAAGTGCAGCAGGGGGAGCCGGTGCAAGCTGGGACAGCTGATTTCCAGCTCCCACTCCACTTCAGCCTTTTTACATTTAAGGCTGGTGCTGGATCCTGCCCCTGCTGCGCTTCAGCCTTTTAAACGTATTAAGAGGCTGCTGGCTCTTAATACATTTATAAGCCGAGCCGCAGTGGGGCTAGCTAGGGTTGCCAGATGGTTTCAACAAAAATACCGGACACACTTGACATTACATCACAATCTACATTACATCTTAGTTAGAAAATACTGGACATTTATATTTTCTCAATTTGTTTCCCAAACAGAAAGTTCAAATACTGGACTGTCTGGTTCAAACCGGACACCTGACAACCCTTGGGCTAGCTCCCGGGGCTGGAAGCTAACCTCCCCCGCTTATTGACTACTTGATGGAAAATTCATTGACTACTCGATTAGTTGATTAAACTAAATTTAACATCCCTAAAAGATTTAAGACATAAAGTCAAGACATGGAAATATTTCTACAGTAAAAATGCCTATAATCAGGGCTCAACAAACTGCGGCGAAATCCACTCGCCAGCTCCGCACGTGCCAGACCCGCACTGCACATGCGCGCACCGCTGGTGAATGGGGCAACCGGCTGAAATCTACTCGCCACAGGCGAGTAGATAAACGGATTTGTCAAGTCCTGCCTATAATGAATATTTCCTGATCTTAAAATAAATAGTGAATTACTGCCAGTGAAGTGTGCTCCATTGACAGTCCTGAAGACAAATCCTATTTGACAGATGGAAAAAGCTCAGTCCAGGAGTGGCTTCAATGCCCTGCCAATTTAACTTACAATCTGCAGGGAGAAGCTCTTGAATATATGCAAAAGGATTCTTTAGGATTTTATGGTCAATTCAGCTATTGATCACACTGCTACAGGGGCATCAATTACAGTAGGTTTTTAAAAAGATATGATAATTTATCTATGAGAAACAAGACCAACTCATTTCAAGGACAAAAAATTGGGCCATATTTGAACAGCTGAAGTAGAGGGTCAGACACACTCAATCCCTGAACCTCAGATTCTCACAGCTGAATATTTGAAAAGCGCTTTGTCTGCTAACCAGCAATGCCTTGTACAAAAGTACAAACACACCTGTGACCAGAACTGTTTCAGAGACATTCATCACAATTCTAATCATGCCCCCTACTCAAGCTACTGGCCAATGCTAACTAAAACTGGGTGTCAGATAAGTGCTAGAGACAAATTTTAATCTAGTCCTTTCTCCCCTGTAACTTATGAATTGTTAAACTATTTTTTTAAAAATCAAGAATTGGGCTGTGTTACAATTTCCTTCAAAGATCTTTCCCACTCTTTCTGACATACAGATGCGTGAAAGAGTGTAGGTATGAGTGTTTGTGTGGGTGTTTTATCCTGGACAGCAGCTTCCAAAAAGAAAAGGTAAGAGCCAACTAAGTTCAGAATTTTTCTCACCTGCAGATTTTGGAAACAAGCTGGGGAAAAGGGCAAACAAATAATAGCATAAGGCACTCTTTGTCCACAGGTGCTAGAAATCGAGGTGCTGCTGTATCCAATGACGAAGTGATTTCCATCATAGTCAGGATTTACAAATGGAATTGACAGCCATTGAATCAGCTTTAAAAACCTGCTCCAGCACCCCTTTTTAATACTTCCTTTGACCACTGCTGGGAGGAAATTCCAATTGTTATTGCTATCCATCCCCACACAGGCATCTATTATAATGTATAAGAATATCCTGCCAAGTAAACAACCATAAGCAACAAAATAGCACTATAAAAATGCATTAGTTTAACACACAGAAAAGTGGAATGTGTTTATACCCATTAAGGTCATAAGTCTATTTGGCAATGAACCATCATATACAATTTGCTACCCCCAACCCCCACTGCTACATAAATGTGTGATGGGGTTTCTTTGGATTATTTAGAGCAAAGTAGGGAGCCCCGAGCCTCACAGGCCCAATCAAAGCAAGCCCAGCCTGCAGCCTCTGCCTGGTAGCAGGGAGGAATTGGCTTTGTGTGTTTCCCTGCAGTGCAGAGACGTGCCATCCTGGGAGCTGCACAATGTAAACACCCCAATCCTCTGCCCTTTCCTGCCCAGACTCCATACCCTCACCATGCTGCTGCATCTCCCTCCCCCCCGACCATGCACTTGTACCTCCAGCCCACAGCTGCATACTGAACCCCTCATTTTTGGCCCCACCCCAGAGTCTAGCAGGGAGGGAGGAGGGCACAAAACCTACTAGGCCCCAGGTCACAGAAGAGTTTATCTGGCTCTAGGGATAAGCCAGGAGCCTCAGCTCCTTCCCTCTTCTCTACACCCCCGTGAGGCTGGAGGTTGAGGAAAGTGAGGGGGAGTGTCTTTTTTCCTGCTTCTCAGTTGGGGGCCACACCCGTGTGGTTCTCTTTTCCCCACCTCCTCATTTGAGAGTCAGGTCAGTGCTTCTCACTTGTGTGATTTGTATGTGGCCCCTTCCCTGGCGGCTGGGCTGCCGTGGCCCTGGCCTCTGCCCCTGCCGTCCCCGGCAGCCAGGGCATATAGGCAGCCTGGGGAAGGCAATGCCTTTCCTTGCCTACATTACCTGCTGCCCATGTCAAGTCTGAGTGTGATCATACCTCATCTGAATATAATTTATGGTTAGAATATTAAATACTGCCAGAGATTCTGCTTTGCCAGATTAGTTAGCACTACCAGCTTTTCACAACGTGTTTCAGTGTGGGGGGAGGGATGGCAATGAACCATCGCACTATAAAATGAGCCTCCTTCATCCAGAGGCAGATTCATCTGAAGAGCCAAACAGCACTAATTTTTTAATGGATTCTATATAAGCGGATTTCTAAGGTCACATTCAACCTTGCTGTCACAATGCAACACTGATATGGGAGACAGCCACACGAGCCCTGGCTCCTGAGCACTAGGGAATATAGCCACTCTACCATTAACTTACTATTTCATTGATGAAAATTGAGTGAGTGTTGCGTTGTCACATGACAAACTCTTCAAGCCACAGGCAGACGCAGACATCAGTTCAACCCCTTGACTCTAGCAATTTGAACAAGGACTGTGATTTCCCTTTTCTTCTGTGCAGGAGGATTCCTGGCTCTTTAAGAATCATGAGCTCCACCTTAGAACATATTTTGGTTAGGATTCCAATTTCTGGCCTGTATGTGTCACACAGTTTAAGGCCAGTAGGGAGCACTAAATCATCTAGTCTCATCTCCTATATATCACAGCCTACTGAACTCCACCCAGCACCGACACACGAAACCCAACAACCAAAATTAGACCAAAGCATTACAGTCCACAGCAGACTAGACTTATGTGCCACAGGCAGAGAATAGGGGGAGATGCAGGTGCACAAGAACACAAGACCCCTGCAATGACAAGGAAGTGAGATCTACCTAGATAATCCTGGCAAATGACCTGCACTCACATGCTGCAGAGGAGGGAATATCATCAGACTAGGGGAAAATTCCTTCCCAGCACCACATACAGAAATCAGTTAGTCCCTAAGCAACAGTCAGCCAGCCAAGCAGCTGAGAGAGAATGAATGCTCAGTGCCACTCAAAGTCGTAGCCTTCCCCATCCACAGTCCTACTTTTAGTTACTTTTAAAGTGTAACTGTTTATATGGTTAAACAATAAGCATTAGCTTATTCGTTTCCATTATGGTTGTATGTTGGCTCCCTGAGATCAGGGCCAGCAGCTCCCAAGGAGTCAGCTGTCACCCCTGCAAAAGGGTTCTGAAATAAAAAGTTACACTGTAGAGCATGCAGCAAAGCTGGCTCCCAGGCAGGAAGGCCATCAGCCAGGAGTTGGTGCATGCTGGGAGCTGGCTTATAAGCCGGCTCTGGGTACTTATCGGCTCCCAGCTCCTGTGCTGTATCGGAGCCCAGAGTGCGAGGCCCACAGTCTTGTTTCCAGAGTCAGAGCGGTGCTGCAGGCATTGCAGTATAAACTTTATATATAAGCTTTATATTGCAGAGCCTGTAAACTATGTAACCACTAGGATTTTTTCCAGAGTTACACTGTTATATTAACCAATTTTTTACATCCCTATTTCTAGCCATGGGCATCCTTGATGCTTCAGGAGCTAAAAATCTCAGAGTACAAGGGGGAGGGGAGAAGAGGGGAAATCAATTTCTGACTCCCTGACAGTGGGCCAGCTGAAACATTGAAACAAGCTTTTAGGAACATAAAACATAAACCAAATGTGAGCCTAGAACTGTTGAGCTCTGCTCCCTACCATTACAAGCAATCCTGCTATACAATCACACTCAAATGTGTTCAGTTTTCTCCTAAAACTAAAGATGTTTGCCCCCACAAGTCCTATAGGAATCCCCTCATTGTTAAGAACTTTCTTCTAATTTCCAGCCTGATGTTCATGGCCAATTTATATCTACTTGTTCTTGGGCCCACATTGTCCATTAGCTTAAGCCAGTGTTTCTCAAACTATGGGTCCCGAACCCCTGGGGAATCGTGAACAACTTAGAGGGGGATCGCAAACAACTTAGAGGGGGGCCATGAGCAACTGAGAGGCTGGTTGCAGCAATGGAGAGGGGGGTCGTGTGCAACTGAGAGGGGGGTCGCGGTATCACAAGTTTGAGAACCCTTGGCTTAAGCAGTTTTTTGCCTTCTCATAATTAGCTCCCTAATGCAGGGGTTCTCAAACTTGTGATACCGTGATCCCCCTCTCAGTTGCTCGCGACCCCCCTCTCCATTGCTGCAACCAGCCTCTCAGTTGCTCACGACCCCCCTCTAATTTGTTTGCGATCCCCCTCTAAGTTGCTCGTGACCCCCCGGGGGAGTCGGGACCCACAATTTGAGAAACACTGCCCTAATGTATTTAGAAAGCAACATCACCACTCTGTCTTCTTTTTGCTAGACTAAACAAACCAAGCTCTTCTAGTCTTCTCATATAAGATAGGCCCTCTTTCCTCTCATCATCCTTGTTACTCTTCTCTGCACTTGTTCATCTGAAAGCAATTCTTTTTGAATCTGGGTGACCAGAACTGTACACAGTGTTCCAAAGGATCTCACACCAGTGCCTTTTACAATAGCATAAATATTCCTCCCTGTCTACCAGAAATGCCTTACCTGGTATACCTTACAATCACATTTGCATCACACTGATGGCTCAGTCATCCTGTGATCAATCCACACACAGATCTTTCCTCCATCACTTCCAACTGAGGAGAACCCAACTTGCAGAAGAAATTACTAGACCCTAAGCCTAAGTGCAAAATTTTGCACTTCGTACTATTCGACTGCATCCCATTTCCTTTCACTTCAGTCTTCTAGATCATCCAGATCTTCCTGTACAACATTCCATTCCTCCTGTGTACTGACAATACCTCCCAAGTTTTTCTTGTTAAAAAAAAAAATCACTGGCTTTTTAAAAAAACCCATCAAGATTATGTACTAGTGAGTACCTGTTTATACTGAGAAAATTTAAATTACAGGAATCCCCTGATTTAGATTACACTCCTCTCCACAATATTACCGGTTTTTATCCCAGAAGAGATTACATGAGTGTACTGAAAGTCTTGTCAAACGCTCTAGTTTAATAATACAAAAGAGATCAGTAGCAACCAGAATTAAGTGATCAGACAACTGGTATAAAACTGACCCTCATTAGACCTGGCTTTGAGTGTTATGCCTTACCTGTCCAGAATCAAACTCAATGAGGTAGGAAAGAATACAAGATGGAGACAGTAGGTCTGTGTAAGCACGCCAGGATTAAAAAAACCTGCTTATGGAAATGGGAAGGTAGGAATATAAATCCCACATTGGGAGCAACATAGCAAATTCATCCTCTGCAACACTAAAGATAAAATATTACTTTCTTTATCAAATAAGCACAATATCTTACAGTTTAAACATAGTATGATCCCAACCTCTATTTTCACACAATCAGTTTAGGTTCCAGTCTCACAAGTAAAACTTGGTCCATATGAGCAAGATCGAAAGAACACAGACACTGATAACCCACTCCTGCTTCAAGGCAATGAAGCCACTTTAAGTGTTTGTCCTTAAGAAGTGCCTCACAAAATGCAAGGTCATTCTAAGCTTTGCAACATTTGGGTTAAACGAACTCAATACCATTCCACTTCAAGGAAGGGTCTAGTCAGATACAAACTGTGTCATGTCCTTCACTTAAATCAAAGCACAGCTAAATATAAAAATTGTGCTTGGTATATCTAAGGTTTGGTCTGCACTACAGAGTTAAGCTGCCTTCTATTGACCTATGTTATCTAATTACATCAGTGTCTATGCTACAGCCCTGGTCCCACCAATGTATGTGCCTTACTACACCAACATAATTACAAGAGGTATAAGGCTTACGATGTAGTTAGGGTGATGCAGTTTCCCTATAGACTGCACTGCATTACTGACATGGGCTGGTGGCTAAAATTTTCATCGATTTCACAGCTCACTGTGAATTGGTTCCCTACTGTGATCCCTGTGCCTGGCTCACAGCTCTGGCTCTCACCCTGGGGTTGGATAAGGGGCCCCAGATAGAACCCAGTTGGCTCCCTGGGATCCTAGTGGGCTGCTGTTTGGGGTCCCTTCTCTGCACTGGAGCCCTGCTGTTCCCTGGGGCTCCAAGTTATCCAATTCTTGCTAGGCTGCTGCCTGGGCTCACCTCTCCCAGTCCAGCTGTTGGGAATTCAGAGCATGGGGTATGACCTCCCTAGGGAGCTCCCAGAACTGTCAGTGTGGCTGCACTGAGTAGAGACGGAGACAGTAACAAGAATGGGCTCACAGCTGGGGCTGTCACCTCAGGACACATGTGGGGCTCCACCTACAAGCTACAAGGCTGTTAATATTACAGAATGAATCACTCCACTTTGTGCAAACACTCCTGGTGAGGATGAGCTCCATCAATAGAAGAAGGGTAATTTGGGCACCAATAGCTAATTGAATTACTGCAGTGGGTGTAGGTCAACTAACTTAAATTGACCTAATTTTGTAGCATAGACAAGCCCTCCATCTTTTTCTTCACAAACAGACCTAAAATGTAGACATAAAATGAAATGGCATTTTTTTTTAAATTTGGAAGTTGCTTTCTTTAAATGTTTCCATTTATTTCCATTCTTTTGTTTTCCACAGCCTTAAACATATGGACAAATTCCCAACTCAAAACAAGGCAGCAGGAGCACTTTAGATTTTGCGATTGGGCTGATAGCAATTCTTACTCCTTTAGAGATTTTCAAAGAATAAAAAAAAAAAACCCTGACGATGGCAAAGGAAAGCAAAATGCTCGTAAAAGTCTAAAGGAAATATTTTTGTGTAGCATTCCACACGTAAGGCAAAAGTTAAGGTGGCTTTATCCAAAACCAAGTGCATAACTGGAATTTGGAATGCTCAGATACTTGTTGAAACAAATTCATATATATGCCACTAAGTGTTTTGCCTTTTACAGATAAAAGTTTTCCACCACATTTTCCGGCCCCATCTTCCACCACAGGATACCTCCTAGGATGTTCAAAATTCCATATATGGACAATCAAATTGGCAGAAGGATGTATAGTACAGGCAGTTACACACAAGTATCAATGTATAAATTCAAATACTACATATGCACACCTTAAAAGGACAAATAACTGTCTCTTTAAAGGGCATGGCAAATGCAACTAAAAGGAATCCATAACCAAACTGATTTCTTCTATAAAAATGTTGTAGAGTGAACATTTTAAAGCTTAGTACAATATTTTGTAGTTGGATGGCCCTGATCAGTATAGTATCTGAGCGCCTCACCACCATTCATTAATTGAGAAAGGGCACTATTATCCCCATTTCACAGATGAGGAATGGAGGCCCAGAGAGATTAAGTAGTTTGCCCAAAAGCTAAGCAGGACATGTATGATAAAGTTGGAAACTGAAACCAGCCCATTCACTCTGTCCTCTGCCAAAAGGCTACTTTCTCTCCTTTTCTGTGGTGCTATATTTCCCCCTGCTAGTTTTATGATCAGCGGTATGACAATTTCTCAGTATTTGTCATACCATTCTCTCAACTTCCAGTACATTCCTTTTCAGATTCAGCTTTACTTCCTAACCTTAAGGCCATGGTCACCAACCTGTCGATCACGATCGACTGCTTGATCACGAGGCCTTGACCAGTCGATCGCGAGGCATTCCGGGCCCTCCATTTCCCCCCCACCTCCTGCAGCTGTGTGTCACTTCCGAGGGTTCCGGAAATGCGCTGGCTGCTTCCTTGCCTCAGGTCTGTGGCATGCCAGGAACTTACTGGGGGAGTCCCCAGAGGTGTGCGCTGGGACTTCCCTTCTCTGCAGGAGGGGGGGAGTCAGGCCCGGAGGGTGCACACGACGGGGGATTCCCTGCTCCATGGGAGGCTCACGCTGGCCCCGGAGGCAGCGTGCGACAGGACTTCTTCCTTCGTGGGAGGGAGGGGTCAGCCCTGGAGGGGTTGTGTGTGTGGGCTTCCCTGTTCTACAGGAGGGGGGAGTCAGGCCCGGAGGGGGCACGCAACGGGGGGGGTTCCCTGCTCTGTGGGAGGCGTGCGCCGGCCCCGAAGGAGGTGTGCGACAGGGCTTCCCTCCTCTGGGGGGTAGGGGGGAGGGAGAAGAGTCCTGGGAGGAGGTGGGTGCAGGAGACTCTGCCCCCACTGGCACCCTGTCCCCTGCCGCAGAACCCTGTCCCCTGCCCTCCCGGCACCCTGTTCCCTCTTCCCTGCCCCCAGCCGCAGAACTCTGTCCCCACTGGCACCCTGTCCCCTGCCGCAGAACCCTGCCCCCACTGGCACCCTTCCCCAGTACCATGTCCCCTGCTCCCACCAGCACAGTTGGGGCCACATTAGTGAGGCTTGGGGGGGGGGTTTGGAGGAGGAGTGGTTTTTTTTGTTTTTGCATCTCACTTGTGTGGCCCCAACTGACTTTTCTGTAGGTCAGTGACCCCTGACTCAAAACAGGTTCCCTGCCCTTCTCATTAATAAAGACAATGCAGAAACTTTGTGTGTTTGACATAGTATTTTATTTAAAAATGAAGCCTGGCCAACAAACCCCCAATTGGGAACAAACCCCCATCTAGCCACAGCATCATAACACTCCTGCACCCCCCCTCAGACCCTAGATCTGAGCCTATCATACACTGGAACCCCCTACCCTGAGCCCTCACATACCCCAACCCAAATTTCTGCACCCTCACATCCACAAGCCTGTGGCTTGCTTAGTACCCCAACCCTCCATCTGACCCCAACACTGCCCAGCCTAGAGCCCCCTCCCCAAGCCAGCGTCCCCTTCTCCACCTCTTCCTGCATCCAGATTTCCTCCCAGAGCTTGCACACCTCACTCCCTCCCACACCCAAATCCCTTATTCCCACCCCAGAGACTACACATCCTGTCTCAACCCAGTGAGGGTACAGCTAGACTGCAGAAGTTTTTCAGGATTCCAGAGATATCCCAGAAAAACTCTTCTGCATCCAGGGATTTGTTTGCTCTTCCACTAAAAAAAGCGGAAGAACAAACATACTCTTTCGGTAACCTCTATATTCCTCTTTCCACAAGGAATAAGGGGGCTTCCAAAAGAAGGGGTTTTTCTGACATTTGGTCCAGTCTAGACAGGCCAAATGTTGGAAAAACCTCTTCCTACAGAAGAATTGGGGAAAAAAAAGCAGCAGTATAAGGGTTGGGGATAGCAAGTGATGGAGAGGAGGAGAATAGAGAGGGCGGGGCGGGGCTTCAAGGAAGGGGTGGGGTCTTGGGGGAAGGATGGGGCGGTAGATCTTGCCTTGTTCTGTCATTTAAAAAGTGATCTTGGGTGTAAAAAGGTTGGAGACCACTGCCTTAAGGGTACATGACATTACTATGCACCCATATTACATTTAATCCAAGAGTTAACTGCGCCAATACCGATATCACTTTGCCTACTTTACACACAAAAAGGTTAAACTGACATGTAAAGCTTTGAAATCTCTGTATGATGGTGGGAATAGAACCCAGCTCTCCAGTCCCAGTCCAGTTCATATGAGAATGTGTGATCCATTTTATTGCTCCTTTAATATAACTATGCTTTTTCTTTACAACTTTTTCAAATACGGAGATAACCAAGCTTTAGAAGTTTGTAAAATAATGTTGGCCACTAAAAGAATTAATGACTCATTGCTCAGCCATTTTCTATATAGACAGTAAGGTAAGTGTCACTTTCAAACAAACCTAACAAGCTGATGATATAAGTAGGCAGGTCCGACTTGAGGCCAGAGCTGGCCCAAGCTACGGGCTGACCAGGCTACTGCTTGTAGGGGGCGCCACATGGGGCTGCCAGACCAGGCGGGGGCGGGGCCGCGCATGCGCCAGGTGCCCAGGGCTGCGCTCCCAGGACCCGGGGTGCACGAATGGCTCAGGCCAGCCCTGCTTGAGGCTAAAGTAATACTGCATGAGCCATTTTGTAAACTGGTGAGATACAATTCAGGCTAATTCAGTTTAACACATTATTAAGGTAACCAATGTGAAAAGGTCCAGATGTGTTTAACAACTCTAGGAACAGTTTTCCTACATTAGAAGTTGGAAGGAACTCTGTTAAAACACTTTGATCCCACTCACTGTTTGGCTCAATTAACCAGAATGGCTTTTAAAACAGACTTTAAACTAGTTAGGGCAAGATTCTAGGCTCATATATTAACTATACAACCATTTTTTGGGGAAAAATTAAACTTGTTATATTGTCCCTGGGTATTTGCTTTGTTTGAAGGCACAGTTCCTGAACAATTAAAGAGAAAAGATGTAGGTCTCGGCTTTTTACAGCCATTTGGAATGCCCATGGTTCAGTATTTTACAGATGATGATGAACACTAGGGGACAAAGAATAACAGTTCATTGCAACATCGTTGCCTTTCCCAACATACTGTCTGCAGGGAACAAGTTTTGACCTATTTTAACTGCTGATTACAGCATTTTTTAAAAGTTAAAAACCATCTAAACACACTTTAGAAAAGAACTTCATATATCAAACTTTTTTAAACACAAGGTTATGTATGGTAACATCTCTTTTCAGAGATAAGTCTGCAAAATCTAAATAATTAGATGAGAATGGAATTGCTGCATCTGACTTTAGCACCAGCATACTTACCTGGAGGGCACAGCACACCCTCATGTTATTCATCGGTGGCTTTTCTTGAAGTAGGCTTTAGTGTTTTTCAGATTAAACACATTGGATTTATTCTACAACAAATCTACAAAACATGGATTAAATACTCTCTCCTCCAGAATCACTTATTAAAACAAAGAGGCACACATATATAGTTATTAAGTAGCAAAATCTCATAACAATTCCTCCTTTGTTCTTCATATTATAGTCAGAAAGCCCTGCCTAATACTTCAAAAGTGAGGAGTACACGCTCTCCGCTTGGTTTGCCAGGTGCCTGGGACTCTCTTGGGTACTACTGAAACTAACCTACATAAAGCATATAACTGACCACCATGTTTTGATTTTGTTCACATGCCTGCATAACTGTTAATTAGATCCCCTCTCTCGGATAGTAGCCCCCCTCCAATCCAAACACATATAAGCAATTCAAGTTGAGAGAGGAAGCTGCAGACTCCCACAAATCTACAGCCACACTTCCAGCATAAAGAGAACAAAACCTGTGCCTACCAATGGACAGTCCGCCTTAAAAACCTTTGTCTAAGAGAAGAGAACAAAAGGCAGAGCTGTCTCTCCCATACAAGCTCACCCATCTCTGTATAAGCAGAAATTTTACTGATTTGTAATCAGAAAGGAAGCTGTAAGTGTCATGCATATCACAATTACAGAGACAACCCACCTTTGATAGCTGCCTCCTGAGGCTAAAACGCTGAACCATGGTCACCCTCTGTCTTCAGACAAAGCAGTCCACAAGAGGGAATAGAAAAAGAAAAAAGAGGGCAAGATGGACAGCTACCTTAAAATTGTCTGAAGCAAAACATCCTCCAAACTGAGAGAGGGACAAGTTAAGTGAATTCCCTGGTAGTCCTAAAACTTAAAGCCACTTCATTGTTCTTTAAAGAGATCCTGTGAAACCTACAAGCAAGGAAAGAGGGAGGGGCAGAAGCCTGAAGCTGCTCACCCTGTGCCAAGCTTTTTCAGCATTTCCTGTGAGTCAGCTGAGAGGGGTCCTGACAGATGGACCACCCCCTCCCCAGATTCATTAGCTGAGCATTGCTGTGAAGCCACCTGAGCTTGTAGAGGGACTGGCCAGTCTGGTTATTGCAGGGTGCGGTTTGCAAAGCATCTGCTTGACATACTGATAAGGAGGTTAACCAGCAGACAAAAAAATCCTCTCAGTGATTAAATCAGCTCCCCTCCCTGCAGCCTAGCTGTCAGCTTGAAAAAGCAACAGCTTCCTCCTCAAAACCCCCTCCCCCCAATTCACCAGCTCACCCCTCTCAGGGAGAAGAAAGGGTTACTGTGGCTAGAGGAAGCAACTCACTCCCAACCTTGGGCTCAGCAGCTGCAAGGCTTTGTCTAACAACTGGATAGTGATTTCCTCTTATTCACAGGGAGGGGCAGCTTTCCAGGAATGACTGTCAGGTGCAAGGATGCATGTTATAGCAGTGATTTCAACTTTGATTCCTTAAACAAACCTAAGCGCTGACTGGAGGTGTTTGCTTTGTTCTGGAGGTTTAGCAACCAGGAGAAAGAGTAATACAAAACAAGTCAGTGTGATCACAGTGACAGGGAAGCCCAGCCACCACCACCCTGAAGGCAACAAAGGGCTTTAGTTATAAACTGTGTTACTACAATTAATCAGTTTAACTCCCTCCTCCCCATCAATCTCCTCTCCATTTAATCCCATCCTGAGTTACTCTGATACCTAAACCACCTCTCTAAAGTGGAGGCTAAGAATTCATTTCAATTCAATCTAGGACTGTGCATACACCCCCACAACTCCTAAAGCATTTGCTGAGTGAGCCATGAGTGGAGCAGTGCCAATCTGCATGTCTAGTAAAAGAACCATGTTTCTGGCACATAGGTTATTTCAAGGCATGCAGCCACAAGGTGCTGAACCTTTGGGGCAGGAGCTTTTATTTATTATATATTCATACAGCACCAAGCACAATGGGGCCCTGATCCAGTTGAGGCCTTTGGCCATTACTACAACAGAAATAATAAAGTAATTCAGAGTTAATACAAAGATTCAAATCCTGATCTCACTGAAGTCAATATGAATTTTGCTACTGTGTGTCTTTAACAGTTTCCCTGTGTCACCTTCATTGTGTTTGATTTAAATATCCCTCTGACTGAAATGAGAGGGAATCTAAACATATCATTATGTTCACCAGAGATTTGTGTTTCTTCCTACTTTTTACAAATTTACAGCAAGGAAACATACATTTAAACACCAAAACAACCATGAGTTGAGGACACTCATTCATGTAAATGCCCTAATAAATCATGGTTTTTATGTTCTCGTTGTCCTCTATTTGGTGGGGATCCAAATGCAGAGAAGGGGCAGTAAGTAAAATGGGTATTACAGTATGTTATAATAGCTTGCAGTGGTGCTTTAGAAGTGATGCTTAAAAAAACCAGAGGCATATGCATTTCCAATTTGCGCCATACAGACAAGAAACTAGATCTCAGTGGATCAACTCACACATCTATCAGGATGCTACCTGGTGGAGAGAAGAGAAAGACAAGAAAAACTAAAATACAATCTGTTCCCAAAATGCATTGGAAATCAGTGAAACACAGACTTTCCTATATATAAGCCTTGCTCCATATTTTCTAATTCAAACTTCTTGGCTTTCTTTTGAGCTTCTTTATAATTGCTTCTTACCTACAACTTTGCTCTCATTTCCTCCCACTCCCCATCCCAAAATCCCTTATATTCTTCCATTCTTGTTGTCATGACAGTGCCTATTTAGAATTTAGCTACAGTCTGGCATACATGCACCTTAACACCAGCCACTTTGTGTGTGTGACCATGGATAGGTTGCTTCCCCTCTATGATCCAGTTCTCCATTTGTGAAGTGGGAATAATGATAGCACATTTTACACGAGAACATGTGTTGATGCAGACATTGCAGTGAAATGAAAACAAGAAACACGCATGAAATTAAGTAAGATGCTGCAACTTTTATTGAATTTTAATACAGGAGAGGAGAGCTACTTGCCCATCACTCATTCTCCAATAGGAATTTAACTGGTTCCAGTGCAGAGGTACAGGGTTCCTGAGCATATCATCTGTAACTCAAGGTAGGCACTCCTTAGTCGACTCTCCAAGAACCCAGCTCTCTGAATTTTAGCACACCATCCCTCACTCCTACAAGACAGAGGGTGAAAAAGGGTGGGACCCTCAGATCATGAGAGCCATAAAGTCTTTTCCTGTCCAATGAGTCCAAGGCCCAATGTCAAAATCCCGTATTTTACTTGGGATTGTTCATTTTATCCTTTTCCACTCTGGATGCTGGCCACAAATAGCAACAAACTCCTCAAACCCCTATCTCAGCTAGGTACTACGCACTTTCCTATTTATCCACTGTGGCTTGATGGTGTTGTGAGGAAGACAAAACAAAAATCACTGATCTTCTGACAAGTGGTCCATAGGAGGAAAAAAAATCCTTCCTGACTCCTAAACAGGCAATCACATCCCTAGTTCGGGGAGGGGCTGCAGGAACAGAGCCAAAAAAAGACTTTCTATCCAAACCATCTTGCGCTACACCACTGGAAAATCCACAGTCCCACTGCCATTCATTTGCATAATAATTGCTTTAAAGGACATTGGTAGAATTTTGCGTTTAAAAGATACATAATAGAAGAAAGATGAATTGCAACTAAAAAGACTCCGCATCTGATGGGCAGAATAACTAACATGAGACATCACAACAAGTGAATGCAACAGTGGGGAAACAGTTATACAAAAAGTCATGAGGTTACTCACATTAATTTTATACATATCATAGAATATTCTCTTTATGCCTCTTCACTGGAAATAATGGCAAATTTTAGGCCATATCTACACTTCAAAATAATGTCAACCTAACTTGCATTGACATACAGCCAGTTACTAGATTGCTTGCATGTGCACGCTTGCCTCCTTATATCAGTGGTGCTTGCCTTCACCAAGAGCACCTGAATGGATTGTATTGTCATTGTGGGGTGTGGTGGGAAGTCATGTGACAGACAGTTAGAGACAGTAAGCCACTCGTCACCAACCAGTTGATCGGGATCTAACAGTAGATCTTGGAGCCTCTGACAGGTGATCATGACTGGTTTGACTAAGAAACTATCAAGCACTGGCACTTCAGTTGCGTCTCCACCCACTATCATGCTGCTCCTGCCCTCTGACTTGGAGCTGCCCCCGGGGGCCTCCTGCTTGCCATGCAGGGTGTGGGAGGGAGAAAAAGGGGGCACTGATGTCAGGTGTCTCTCCTCCCCCTGCTCCTGTACCCTATCTCCACACAGAGAAGGGGATGGAGAGAGCTTGGCAATGCAAATCTCTGTGGCTCTCTCACAGTGTGTGTGTGGCTGTCATTCTCACAAACACACATGGTCCTTCAACCCAACACACATGTGGGGAGGTGTTACTTCTATTACTGCTTGCAAAGTGGGCTATTTTTGAGTTTTGACTGGTCTGTGCATTTCATCATTTTCATTTCTCTTTTACACTTAATGTAATTCTTTTGGTAGTGAGTTCTAACATACCTAACCTGCCATGGCTGGAGTCATTTTATCCCTGTGGTAACTGCTGCTCCTGGTAGCAGCTGGCAAATCCCTGCACCCCTGAGAAAGGCAGAGCAGTGGGTCTCCACATGCTGTCCTTGCCTGCAGACACCACTCCTGCAGCTCCCATTGATCAATAATGGGGAACCGTGGCCAGTAGAAATGTGGGCTCAGTGCCTGTAGATGAGGGGCAGAACATGGTGCCACAGAGCCACTGCAGAACATGCCAGCTGCTTTCAGGAGTGGTTCAAGGCCATGGCAGGAGCAAGCCTGCTGAAACCCCACTGCACCCGGAAGCTGTCTCAGTTAAACGGTGCCCAACCAGAGCCTTCTTCCTGAATCCCTGTCCCAGCCCTGAAACCCCTCCTGCACCCAACCTCCTGCCCCAGACATGTCTCCCTGCACCCAAACTCCTTCCCAGAGCTTGCACCCTGAAACCCCTCCTGGACCCCAATCCCCCACCATGGGCTGAGCCCGAAGCCCCTCCCACACCCCTTGGTCCAAGACCAGAGCCTGCACCCCAACCATCTATCCCGGCTTGGTGAAAGTGAGTGAGGTTCGGGGAGAAAGGGGGATGGAGTGAGCAGGAGGCGGCCTCAGAGAAGAGGTGGAGCAGGGGCGGGGCCTCAGAAGGGGCAGGAAGGAAATGGGGCAAGGGTATTTGGGTTTGAGGTAGACCTTACATTATACTTACATTGAAAAAGTGATCTATGGTTAAAAAGGTTGGAGACAACTGATGTAAGCAATGCAGTTTTTACACTGACACTGGGCAACCATATAAGGTTAACTGACTGTACACCACCTGGGGAGATAGCAGGGGTGGGCAAAATCTAGCCCACCACTGTGCCTGCAGCCCAGCAGGAGCTTCAGGAAGGTTCCTTGCCTGCCACGTCCCTGTACACCTCTGAAAGCAGAGGGCTGCAGGGGCCATGTGCATCTCAGCATGCCATGCGCCCCTAAGGGGGACTTCGCACACTACTCTTGCCCCCAGAACAATCTCATAGCTCCCATTGGCTGGTGCCTGTGCTGTGCTTGTGGCACAGGTAGTGCACAGGGAGCCCCTCCCCTCTTGAGGGGCTCACAGACTCACATGGCCCCTGCAGCAGGCCACTTTGCGCAGCACACAGGAACATGGCAGGCAGGGAAACTGCCTGAGAGTCTTGCTAGGCTGTAGGCGGGAGCTGTCTAAGGTAAGCGTCTCCCAGCCAGAGCTTGCACCTGGTACCCCATCTCCTCCCTCCCCCAACCCTCTACTCCCCCTTCTGCACCCCTGCCCCAGGTCATAACTCAAGCCCTCTGAACCTCTGCTGCTGCACCCATACATCTTCCCAGACTCTGCACCCCAGTCCCCTGCCCCAGGTCACAGCTTCCTCCTGCCCTAGGTCACAACCCAAACCCCTGTACCCCCACACAGGTCACAGCTTCCTCCTGCCCTAGGTCACAACCCAAACCCCTGTACCCCCACACAGGTCACAGCTTCCTCCTGCCCTAGGTCACAACCCAAACCCCTGTACCCCCACACCAGGTTACAACCCCCTCCCAGACTCTGCACCCCTCCTCCACATCAGAATCCTCTCCTGCACCCATACTCCCTCCTGCACCTCAATCCCTTACCTTGAGCTACCTTCTGCACCCAACCTCCATCCCAGATCCTGCACCTCCTCCATAAATATCATGGAAGAGTGCAGCCCCTAACCACTTCACAAATTCTTGGAGTGGCCCCCATCAAAAAATAATGCCCACCCTTGGTATACAGCGACACTTATGTTGGCAGGAGGCAAATGTAAATGAACACACTTCTACAATTAGGTCAGCACAAGGCAGCTTATGTCAAATTAAACATGTAGCATAGCTTGGGCCTTAGCTTCTGTACTGAGGTAAACCAGTGTTAACTAAAAATGCAGTGAGCAGATTTCTTTCTGCTCGAACAAAACAGTGTTAAAAATTTGACCACCAGAAATCCAAAACACAGAAAATGGGCAAAATTCAAGACAGGTCAAATGACTTTTCTAAGCACTGAGCTCTCATTTCTAATGGATAGTTCTCTCACTCGTGCTGCTGGTGCCTTGTAGCGTGAAGGGGCACTGGACACTAAAATCTTAGCAGATGATAGATCCTTCTTCTGTTAAAAGGCAAAACATCTGTGCTCTATTTTCAGCTTCACTAGCTTTCCACTGTAATTCCATTCAATGTCTTCTTTCCAAAGATGAAAGAGATAGTGCATGCTTCCTTACAGTCTTATTTCTGTGTTGCTTGACAGTTCTTAATGATAAAAGGCTAGCCTAAGAATATACTGCTTTCATTAAAAACAACTACCTGTGGTGAGATGAGACACACGTATACTTTTGCCAGGGATGAGAAACAGCATGCTCCTCACTTTTTGTCCAATATTTACCAAGTCATTGGCCAATATTACACACCTGTTTTAGTTCTATTTTGACATTTTGATATGGTGGTTGGTTATTTCAATTCAAGTTTTTCAAATGTGATTACCAAGATGAAATAGAAAAGAAATCCTATATGGATGAATTTGAAAACAACCTATTCAAAGATTTTTTTATGTTAGCAACAGGCTGCAGTAATATTTTGTCCAAAAATTTTTCCCAAAAGAATACCCCTAAAGAACTCAATTCTCAGGTATCAAGCTCAGACTTAATCCATTTTTGAATTCTCAGACTGATGTCTCTTTGCTTTATATACATTGTACATCTCAAGGCCACCTATGAAAGACATGACACCAGTTTGGCTGATGGAATGGGACAGCAAAGAGTAAGCTACCAACCACAACTGATTCATCCAAGTATAAATTAAACAAATCTTATTGTTCAAACACCACTGTGGGTTTAAGCTAGTTTTCTCTAATCATCCACAATAGCAACAGTTATTCAGTGCCAGCTACACATACTGATTTGCCAATAAAACTTAAACCTTTAATAGGTTCTCATTATGCAGCTCAAAAGGATCATGAAACAAGCATCCGGAACTAGGTCATGAAGTTTGCTTGAGGTGGATGTGCTACTGGGCAGATTAAACAAGCACTCATGACTGCCTTTCAACATTCTTATCCACAAAAAACACCTTCTGCACCACCATTATGGAGGTCATTGAAATGATGTTTGAATTTACATGTAGTTAGCAAGTACTTTCAAAGCATAATATTTCTTTCCTGACCGATTATGCTGATATTTCACATATATGAAATCCAACGATACCCAGGTGGCATCTAACTTCCACCCACATGGAAATTACTTTAGCATGAAAAGTTTGAGGTTATTTTTTACCCTGAAAAGGGAGAGGGGAAAAAACCCAAGTTACTTTTTGCTTTACCATTTCAGCAAGAAATTTTAGAAAAGATTAAACTAGAAACTCAAGTTAACTATGCAGTGAAGATATACCAGATGCTTCAGAGTGTCCAGCTGAAGCTCTTCCAACTGCTTGGAGTGAGGAACAGCTTCAGTAGTAGAACTCAGAAGCTTTTAATAGAAGTTGTGATATCATCAAATCCCCAGTGCTCTGTCTCCACCTACTGCTGTGTCCATCACCTGCACTTAGGCTAGCAAATGATGACAGAACCAACTGCCTATAACCTCAAGGACTGTTCTCCTCAAGTTTTGTTATTAGTAATCGGTTTCCACATTTCACTTGAAAGCTACCAGATGTACTTCTAGCACGAATAAGAGCTCAGTATATTACGGAGAGACAGAAGTTACTTTCAACCAAAGAGAGATGATATTGCATCAGGAATAAGACCTTAATGATCAGACACAACTTTACACAAATATACCACTTTTCTGCAAAGCACTGTTGATGAATGGCACTTCATTCCACATTTGTCAACTTGCAAAACTCAAATGAGGGACTCCAACTGTAACGAGACCCAAAATGAGGACACATTTATGCAGGACTTTTAAAATGCGACAAGAATTCTTTCTTTAGTGCAAGGCCTTGTCTACACAGGAAGTTCAGTATAACTTGAGATGGGACTTTAAATCAATACAGCTAGAGCAGTATAGTCTCTCTCCCCTTTCCCTGCCCCCTTCCTGCACTCCACGTAAATACTTTTATTAGCTTATATCACTCAGGAAGGGAATTATATTAAATTGGGGGGAAAAACAGAATAAGAATGTCCACATACTGAGCTAGAGAGTTATAACTAGGCTATGTAAACAGGACTAAAGTAACTTCTAACACTACTATTTCAAGACTGTTTATTTCTGATGTAAACAACCGTCAACAACAAAATGGAATGGATTCCAAATTTACAGGGAACAGATAACTTTGGAACTAAAATAAATGGCCTCCTCAAAATGAGGGACACTTGAGAGCTAAGCTCCCTGTAAGATGTGCGGCTGCGCAGCTATGTATTTGAGCTCCGCTCAGAGGCTCAGCGCTCCAGCACAGGCAGGGAGCTCATCTGACTGGCTGGGGGAGGGGCCATCTGAGCAGCTTCAAGAGCAGGTAGGGAGGGAATATGAGAAGGGAAGGAGAGAATAAGTGGCTGGTGAGAGGAGAAGATGACAGGGGAGTAACTGGCTGGGAGGAGTTGGAGGGGAGGGGAGGGGAGGGGAGTTTGGAGAGTCCGATCTGTGGGAGGAGAGATAGAGGCAGAAACCCACCACTCTCCTCAAGCTTCCTGGGGGAAGCTGACTGCATGGGGTGGGTGGGGGAGGGGGGTTCTGGCATTAGGGTGAAGCGGAGGCAGGGGGAATTTGTGCTGTGTGTCCTGTCCTAACTTCCAGCTAGACTGCTGGTGCCTGCAAGTCTCAGAAGCAGGATTTTATCCTGGCTGGGCTGTGGGGGGAGCAGACTGTACAGGGGTAGGTGGGAGAAAGGGGGTGGATGGGTGCTGGCATCTGTGCAGTGAAGTGGAGGCAGGGTGGGATGCAGGGGAGGGGGGTGGTTTGGGGTGTCCTCCTGACTCACTTCAGTCCAGACTGCAGTCCTCTCTGGTTGGCTGGGTTGGGAGGGGAGCAGGTTGCATGGGGTGTGTGCGTGTGCCAGGATATTTGAATGATTACATTTCAAACAAAGTTTACAGAGGTGTTAATGGCTTAAAGAAAGAAAGAGATTCTTTTAACAGAATTTTTTGGAGTGTTGCAGATATTTAAAACTCTGATTTGAATGATTTTTTTAAAATCCTGTGTTACTAATTAATACATGGCAAATTGTACTGCATTAAGGCCAGATCTTTGCTATGTGGTAGAGTTCTGGCTCTGATGAGTCAGCAGTAGTAAGTATTAAGTGTGATGCTAGTTGTTTTGTAGGATAAAACCTTATTTGCAAGCTCTTCGAAACATGCATCTGTCTACAAACCCTGAAGCCATGTGTTAATTTGCTCTGAGGTTTCTCCTCTGAGTTGGTGACACACACAAAGGTGAAAGTTTCAAACAAGGAGACCTTTTATTTATTTGTACAGGTCTCTGTTTCACTTGTTCTTGTATAGAATGGATCCTAAACATTCCCCAGAAAAACTGTATATGCCTGAATAAATGCCTTTTACTCTCCTTTCCAGAGTGAGTAAATATTGTATTAGTGTTTGCAAGGAGGGCATGACTATGGCTAGTTGACTGAGCTATGTGTGGATAATATGCATTTTGGTATGTTCACTAGCTTAATTTGCTAGAAAGGATGATGAAACGTACTCCAAGGGTAGTGTTAATTTTCTTTTTATTTAATTTCATATTGTATATGTAATTTTTTCGTATTGGTGGTGCACATCCACAGGGCTTGTCAAACCACGGCGAGAGCTACTCGCCAGCCCCCACACCGCGCATGTGCCAGACTGGCACTGCGCATGCACGCAGCGCGCCAGTGAATGGGGTGCATGGAGTGACCGGCTGAAATCTACTCGCCATGGGCGAGTAGAATCAGCAGTTTGTCGAGCCCTACACATCCACACACTACCTCAATA
This sequence comes from Pelochelys cantorii, assembly GCA_032595735.1. Taxonomy (NCBI): domain Eukaryota; kingdom Metazoa; phylum Chordata; order Testudines; family Trionychidae; genus Pelochelys; species Pelochelys cantorii. Next base: position 22,124,936 of record CM064336.1, read on the forward strand.
TTGGTATTGCTCGTAAGAAATTTCAACCCACACAGAAGAAAATACAACCAGCCCAGGACAGAAAATGTTAGAGGGAACACTGCTTGAGGGAACACGCTTTATTCCCATAGAGCCCTGCGCTAATACAAAATTTATATCCTCATCCACATTCATGTCTGCAAAAATAATCTGCAGATAGCTGCATCCACATCCGTGGATGCCAATACCCAGGTCTTGACAAATTAGGCAATCTACTCGCACGTGGCGAGTAGATTTTAGCCCAGCGGGGCCGTGCCACGCAGTCAGCGCATGCGCAGCGTGCGCTTCCGCGCGACTGGCAAGCAGGGCTCGCCACCGCTAGGCAAGCCCTGCAAATACCTGTGGATATAAACCAGATTCCCGCAAATTTGTGAGGTTTTAGATACATTTATAACCACATCCACGTCTGCAAAAATGAGCTGGGATATTTGCCTCTACACCCACGGATGCAGATACCCAGATATAAAGCAGATATCTGCAGATGTGCAGGGCTCTATCCATACATGCTTGAATAAAGTCACATGCAAGAATGTAAATAGGTTGAAGGCTTGAGGGACAGTCTCAAAGCTATAAAGTAACCATGTGGATCAAGTCAAAAAGGACACTTGGATGGGCTAGGAAAAAGCTATGAGAAGGCTATTTTCTCTAGACTGCTCTACAGGAAAACTGAGAAAACTAAAAGCAGGTGTTTATGTAACTCATGCATGATTCGCATTTAAAAGTGCATGACATACATATTTCAATATCTAAATGTCAGCTGCAACATCCCAGATTAGACCACTGTTCCACAGCATCCTGCTTCTAGTAGTGTCACATCCATGATGGTTCAGAATGAAGGAAACTACCTCCAGCCCCATCCTCTTTTACCTTCCGTATGCTGAGGGTAGGGAGAGGGAGGCGATAGGAAGGGATTCTTCCAGATTCTTTCAAAATGTTCTTTCTTCCAGAAAAAAACACAGCATATAACTTAATTACTAGCACATTTAGTAACTATCATGCAAAGAGTCCATAGTGATGGAATTACTTGTAAAACAACAGAACTGAAATCCTCGAAAATCCTCAGATTCCTGGGGCACATACCAGACATTCACTGGATTCCATATTTAATAGGTGCATCATTTCCCCTTCAGCAATGGGTTCAGAACTTTTTGATCTCCAGTTTGATTACATTCAAAAGCTCTTGCAGGTTCCATTCAATTCTTATTGCAGGAAGGATACATAGCCACTCTTTACTTGGAAAATTGCCACAAAAGTTACTGATGTTAAGACCAGTAGGCTTTTCAGTATTCCTGACGCAATATCATCTCTCTTTGGTTGAAAGTAACTTCTGTCTCTCCGTAATATACTGAGCTCTTATTCGTGCTAGAAGTACATCTGGTAGCTTTCAAGTGAAATGTGGAAACCGATTACTAATAAAACTTAAGAAAGTATGGTTAGATATTTTCCCATTAGCCAATTTAGGGTAGTAGCAGCACAAGCATTAGGGCCACTGTCCTTTTGCCTCTTGCATCTATGTTTTCCTGTGTTCAGCCCTCTCACCAAAAGGAGGGATAGTTTGAGGTAATCGTTCTACTTTTTCCACCAACCTTTTTTAGCCAGGAGATTCAGACAGCTTTCCTTAAATTGACTTTGCTGCAGTCATTCATGCCTTTGTCCCATTAAGCCTAATCTTTGTGCTTTGCTTTATTTTGATTAAAGCCACCATCTGCAGCGAAAGTTCTCAAAGGTTGGGATTTTTGTATAAGTCACAATTAATCAGTTCATAAACTATTTATAAAATAGAGAAGAATATAAGGTTTGGCCAGTTGTAGTCTTCTGCCCTTCCATGGCCGTAAAGTACACATCTCTGAGCTTGTCTACTGCATTCAGCACTATACCTGCTGTGCTAAGTGAAGATACTATGTCAACAGTAGAGCTTCTTCCGCAGGTGTAGGTAAGTCCACTTCCCCAAGAGTTGGTAGCAGCGTCAATGGGAGAAGCCTTCTCATCAACATAGCGCTGTCTACAGTGGCAGTTAGGTTGGCATAATTACATCACTCAGAGGGTATAGATTTTAGTTACACCAACAAAAGTTTCTAGTGTAGACTAAGTATCTATTAGACTGTAGCAACTGATTTTCAAAATCTACTGGCCTTCTACTTCCAAGCTTCATGAAGAAACAAAAATGTATATTGCCATCAAAGCCTAGTGGTTGCCTCCAGCTATATGGAAAGTATGCACTTAACTACGCGAATCCATGCGCAGTGCATTTCTTGTGGTGTCAATTAAGTCAACAAGTACGTTTTCTGTGAATTTTTGGATGTTCAACCTTCTTAAACTACATCTTTCTAAACAAGCAAAGACTTCAAATTCTCAGTGGAGGTCTGTGTCCATAATCAAGCTGGAATCCTAAAGCTTTTTGTTCTCTCGCTTTTTATTTTTTTGATAGTTCTGTATCTAAAAGAGTGGTCAGGTTCCTCCCACATTCCTTGTGTGGTTCACACAAACAGAAGAATTTTGTTCAAACTGTTTTAAGAGATTCATCTTAGAACATTTTGCTCTCATAAGGAGAATGTTGCAACAAGTATGAGTATATGAAAACAGGAGCCTATAATGAAAACTGTCCTGAAAACTTGACTATAGCAGTCAGTCACATCTATGATAGTGTACTTACTGTACCAAGGCATCTTCCAATGGAAGATTTCAAAGCATTTTTCAAGTGGGGTCTAGACTTCAGATGCTCCAAGTGAGTTTGGGTAAATACTTCATTTTTGTAGACGAGTTAACAGAAGCATGGAGAAATGAGTGATGACTTACTCAGAGCCAGGACTAGAAGTAGCATAGATGACAAATTCCCCTCAAGCTGGGGAGCGGGAAAGGGGTGCTTGACACATCCCCCCCTCACGTCCCAGCTCTACCCACACTCCATCCCTTCCCACGAGTCTCTGCCTCTCTTCACACACACCTGCTCCCAATAAGCATGCCCTGTTCCCACACTCTCCCTCCCTCCAAGAGCCTGCTGAACGCTGGGAGCTGGAGCAGGCGGCAACCCCAGTCCCCGCAGAGAGGCTGGGAGCCGGTGGCAGCACAGGGCTGATTAACTGGGATTTTACATCCTTACTTTAAAGGCTAACAAATTTATTAGGGTATTAGTGCATAAGTCTTTGTAAGACAGAACTCACTTCCTTAGATGCTGAAAAGAAAGAAGGAAGGAATACAGAGACCAGAATGTGACATCAATGCTAATTAAATAAGAGTGGATGTGGCTCCCCTCCAATAGTGATGAGATGGTGAGGATACCTGAACTGGAAATGTCCTATTGTAATGTGAGAACCACTCCACGTTTCTACTTAAATCTTTGTTTCAAATTTGCATATGAATTCCATCTCAGCAGTTTCTTCTTGCAGTCTGTTTTTGAAGCTTTTTTTGCTTGAGAATGGCAACTTGCAAGTCAGAAACTCTGTGTCCAGGGAGGGTAAAAAGTGCTCCCCCATTGGTTTTTGTATGTTGCCATTCTTAATATTTGATCTGTGTTCATTTGTTCTTTTATATACAGTACTGTTTGTCTGACATACTGGCAAAAGGACATTGTTGGCACATGACAGCATATATTACATTAGTACAGGAGTGGGGAACCGTTTTGAGTCAGGGCCGCTGACCCACAGAGAAATCAGTCAGGGGCCTCACAAAAGTGAGAAATGGAAAAAACCTCACTGTGGCCCCTGAATGAGAGACACACCCTACATTCCCCATGCATACCAGAGCCTGGGGGAGCCCAGCCTAGTCAATTTTGTGTGCTCCAGCCCCATGGGGAGCAGAGGGGGACTGGAACACCAGTGCAGGCTCACCAATGCTGCGGGGGTGGGGAGCGGGCTCTGAGCTTTGGGGGTCGGATCCAGGCAAGTCAAGGGTCGCAACCGGCTCCCAGGCATGAGGTTCCCCACCACTGCATTAGTAGATGTGCACCTGAATGAACCTTTCACGGTATAGCTGAAGTAGTTAGATCCTGTGATGGTGTCACTAGGGTGGATGTGTGGACAGAGTGGGCAACGAAGAGGGTTTGTTGCAAGGACAGGTGTTTCTGTTGTGGGACGTAAAGTTGGTGGTGTCTATACTCTTTCATTCATTACTATAGTGTTTGGAATTCTTGAGAGTGGAATGCAAAAATCACCACAAGTAACAGAGGCTGCTCAGGGCTTGGTGGTGTCTATACTCTTTCATTCATTACTATAGTGTTTGGAATTCTTGAGAGTGGAATGCAAAAATCACCACAAGTAATAATATACTTCACACTACATGCTCTTGTCACTGTAACAAACCTTATTCACTAACCTTGACATGTTAAATAACCGAAATCTAACTCTCCTGCACCCAGGAAAGTCGGAAACCCCATAAACAGGATATGGGACCAGTGTTCCCTGTAAGCTGAGCACTTGGGCAGCCACCCAGGAGAGATTCAGGTGCCTCCCAGCTAATTAGCACAGCGCTCACAGCTGGTAGCATGTGTTTCTATTGGTTGCGCATGTCTGCACTTGCACTGGTGCACATAAGAAAATGTATTCTGCACATAAATGGAAAAAATTAGCGGGAACATTGTAGCGGGATTCCTTTAGACCTCATGGAAGAAAATCATAAGGTGACAAAATGATACAGGGGAAAAACCACCAACCAATAGCAGCTGAAACACTGATGGAGTTCAGGTGCGTTTTACAGAGAGACTATTTCACTATGTAGATAGCACCCAGTTTTGGTAATGGTAGGAGAAGACTTAGAGGAGCGGAAAGAAAACAGACTTACCAGGAGGAAGCATGCAAAAAAAAAAAAAAATCCACTTTACATTCTATCAGTGCTCCAGAGCCAGACATAGATCATCTCAGATAGGTGGAAAAAGCTTTCAAAGCAATGCTATATTTAGCAGAAGCTAGGCAATTAAGGTTTACACAAGAGAGTATACTCTTTCTTCCCCTCCCACTAGTTTACACAGGTCAAAACCCCTTGAAGCAGAATTTAGGGTCTTATTAAGAGCTCTTCCAACAAAGCTAAGCCGAACGGAAAGAAACAGCAAGACTGTGCTGTATAATCAAGCTCCGCAGCAACAAAGGCAGGAATCCTGATTGTAGCAGAGCCTTCAGTTAAGAGGAGACACCACTTGGTATTACTGCTTTAGAATTATCACTATAAATCTTTTAGCATACTACAGGTCCCATAAGACACAGCAAGATTTCTCCCACCACTTATATCAATGACCATCAAATTCTAACAATGATCAGATTACAGAGGAAATTGCTATGAACTAATTACATATTTTCCATTAATAGTGAATTCATACTGTTTAAATGAAGCCACTTTGCAGGGAAAAGCAGCAGTGGTTTAACCTAGCTATACCACCACATAACTCTTTAGGTCAAAAAGGGAAGACTGCCCCCAACCAGTTCAAACTAAAGGAGACATTTAGGGAAGCAGAAAGTAAACAACAAAAGCTGAATTTTGACCAGGTCAATGGAACTAATACTCTACAACTACTTACTGCAAAATGCACCATATGCTCTTTAGTGATGGAGAGTGGTCAGGATAATCTTACTAAAATCTTTTAGCTAAAGAAGTATAAAGGTGTAAAACAAGAAAAGGAATCAAAAAACATGTACTTAATGTGAAAAAAATACTCCCATCATTAGCATTGCCAGGTATCTGGTTTTTGACCAGAAAGTTCCGTTACCCACATATAACTATCCTCCACCACTGGAAGCTAAGGGACCAGGAAGAACAGCAGAGTTGGAGCCTGGAGGAGTACTCAAGAACAGCTGACAGAGGAGAGTGGCAATGGTAGGCTCCCCCACGCTGCCCATGTCACTCACCTGTGGAGAACGGCTTTCCCTCAACCATTCTAATGCAGTCACCCTCCTCTCCTAGAGCTGTTAGCTCGGCTGGAGCCCAGGCTCTAGGATCCTATGATCTAGGAGGGTCCCAGAGCCCAGGTTCCAGCTTGCACCTGCAAGTCTACACAGCAATCAGCCTCATCACCTGAGCACTGTTAGCCACAGTCAACTGGCATGAGCCAGCCTTGAGTTTTCCTTTGCTGTGCAGACATACCAAAAGAAGCTTCTGAAAAGGCCTCTTGTATGCAACTATACTTTAATCTATGAAGGAACCCAACAGGGGCCATGCACAGCTTGACCTGCTGCTCACAAACAGGGAGGAACTAACAGGGAAAGTAGATGTGGGTTGCAATCTGGGAAGCAATAATCATGAGATGGTAGATTTCACGATCCTGATAAAAGGAAGAAAGGAGAATAGCAAAATACACACCCTGGATTTCAGAAAAGCAAACTTTGACTCCCTCAGAGAACTGATGGGCAGGATCCCCTGGGATGCTGACAGGAAGGGGAAAGGAGTCCAGGAGAGTTGGCAGTATTTTAAAGAGGCCTTATTAAAGGCACAGGAAGAAACCATCCCAATGTGCAGTAAGAAAAGCAAATATGGTAGGTGACCAGATTGGCTTACCGGGGAAATCCTTGGTGAGCTTAAACACAAAAAGGAAGCTTACAAGAAGTGGAAACTTGGACAGATGACTAGGGAGGAGTATAAATACATTGCTCAAGAATGCAGGGGAGTTATCAGGAAGGCAAAAGCGCAATTGGAATTGTAGATAGCAAGGGATGTGAAGGGTAACAAGAAAGGTTTCTACAGGCATGTTAGCAGTAAGAGGGTGATCAGAGAGGGTGTGGGGCACTTACTGGCTGAGGGAGGTAACCTAGTGACAGATGATGTGAGAAAAGCTAAAGTACTCAATGCTTTTTTTGCCTGTCTTCACTGACAAGGTCAGCTCCCAGACTACTGCACTAGGCAACGCAGTATGGGAAGGAGGTGGGCAGCCCTTGGTGGAGAAAGAACAGGTTAAGAACTATTTAGAAAAGCTAGACATACATAAATCCATAGGTCCAGATTTAATGCATCCGAGGATACTGAGGGAGCTGGCAAATGTCATTGCAGAGCCTTTGGCCATTATCTTTGAAAACTCACGGAGATTGGGAGAGATCCTGGATGATTGGAAAAAGGCAAATGTAGTGCCCATCTTTGAAGGCCAATCCAGGGAACTACAGACCCTAACCCTAACCTTTACCCAGTCCCCGGAAAAATCATGGAGGGCATCCTCAAGGAATCCATTTTGAAGCACTTGGAAGAGGGGAAGTGATCAGGAATAGTCAACATGGATTCACCAAGGGCAAATCATGCCTGACCAATCTGATCAGCTTCTATGATGAGGTAACTGGCTCTGTTGACATGGTGAAGTCAGTGGATGTGATATATCTTGACTTTAGCAAAGCTTTTGATATGGTCTCACAATGTCCTTGCCAGCAAGTTAAGGAAGTATGGATTGGACAAATGGACTGTAAGGTGGAGAAAAAGCTGGCTAGATTGTCAGGCCCAATGGGTAGTGATCAATGGCTTGATGTCAGGTTGGCAGTCGGTTTCAAGTGGAGTACCCAAGAGTCAGTTCTATGGCCAGTTTTGTTCAACATCTTTGTTAATGACCTGTATGAGGGGATGGATTGCACCTTCACAAGTCTGCGGATAACACTAAGCTACGGGAGAGGTAGATACGTTGGAGGGCAGGGATAGGATCCAGAGTGACCTAGACAGATTAGAGGATTGGGCCAAAAGAAATCTGATGACAAGGACAAGTGTAGAGTCCTGCACTTGTGACAGAAGAATCCCAAGCATTGTTACAGGCTGGGGACCCACTGGATAAGTAGCAGTTCAGCAGAAAAGGACCTGGGGATTACAGTGGAGGAGAAGCTGGATATGAGTCAACATGTGTCCTTGTAGCCAAGAAGGCAAATGGAATATTAGGTTACATTAAGAGGAGCATTGCCAGAAGATCTAGAGAAGTGATTATTCCCCTTTATTCGGCTCTGGTGAGGCCACATCTGGAGTAGTGTGTGCCATTCTGGGCCCCCCCACTACAGAAAGAATGTGGACGCACTGAGAGGGTCCAGCAGAGGGCAACCAAAATGATTAGGGGGCTAGAGCACAAGACTTACGCGGAGAGGCTAAGGGATTTGGGCTTATTTAGTCTACAGAAGAGAAGAGTGGGGGGGGGGGGCAGGGATTTGATAGCAGTTTTCAACTTCCTGAAGGGAGGTTCCAAAGAGGATGGAGAGAGGCTGTTCTCAGTAGTGACGGATGGCAGAACAAGGAGCAACGGTCTCAAGTTACAGTGGGGGGGGTGTAGGTTGGATATTAAGAAAAACTATTTCACTAGAAGGGTGGTGAAGTACGAGAATGGGTTCTCTAGAGAGGTGGTGGAACCTCCATTCTTAGAGGTTTTTAAGTGTTGGCTTGACAAAGCCCTGGCTGAGATGCTTTAGTTAGGGTCGGTCCTGCTTTGGGCAGGGGGCTGGACTCGACTTCCTAAGGTCTCTTCCAGCCCTATAATTCGATGATTCTATGAAAATATGACTGCACGAGATACCAATATTACTTTATGGTTGTGCAAGGCCAAGTTCCTTCAACAAGCTGAAGCACTACACCTTAATTATCCAAGTACGCTTTATGGCTATCATGTTCGGGTTTTGTCTTTAGTTATTTTAAAAGTTAACTAAAAGTTTGTAATACCTGAAGAACCATGGCTCTATTACTCATCACTACCAGCCACCAATCTGACTGGAAAATAACTGGTAACCCCAAACCTCAATATTTTGAGTAGATGTGCTGCCACCTTTAAGAAGTCTCTCCTTCCAATTTTTGCTTCAGTTTTGTCAAACTCCCCCTCACTAATTTACTTCCCTTTGGAGTCCACATAAGACTTTATATATAGGTCACACATAGGTTGGAATCAAAGAGTCCACAAGCCCACCAATGAAAGAACCACATTATTAAAGATCTGGGTCATCTCTGCTCTCTCAGTTTGCCACTTGCCAAGAAAATGCCACTATGCAGTATGGAGTGCCTGAATGCTTTCCATGTGAGAGTGCCAACATGCAAATGCTTGACTTTAAATATTAAAGCATGTATGTTTATGTTTACAGGATTTAGGTATTAGTGTCCATGACAACTCTACCATCAGCTATGCTGACCCTGGTTTCGAACAGTCACTATGATATGTAACCATGACTTTTTCCAGCAGCATATATTTTCTGCCACATATAATTTCTGCTCTTCAGGGTGGACATTACTACTAAATGTGTGGAAAGATTTAAATAAATACTCCACCAATAGTTGAAATTCACTCAACCATTTCAACTGAATGACAATGGGAATTGAATGTACAAGATTCTAATTTCTATACAACCAAAAAGTAAAATCACTCCCATTTTTTTAAACTGATTATCAAAACGTGGCTTCCATTTGCCTTTACTTATATTACAGCTTCCTGAGGTAGATCAGGAAAAAATGAAGAAATATTCAGATCTAGCTAGAAACTACTCTAACAGAATTTCAAAGTTGTTTAAGATAAATTTGACATTGCTATTAATGTTTGTAAATTTAGATTAATTAATTGAATAGTCAATGGGATTTCCATCAACTATTCGATTAGTCTATAAGGGCACCTCTGCCTTTGAACTGTCGGGCTCTTGCTACAGTCCAGAAGTGGAAGCCCTGCAGGGAGCATGGGGCCAGTGGATGAGTCCCCCACTGGCCCTGCGTTCCCTGCAGGGCTTCTGCTTTTGAAATGTACAAGAGACCCACTGGGGCTCTTGTACATTTCAAAAGCAGAATCGCAGCCAAAGCAGCACAGAGTTTTTAAACTAAGAGGTGGGGGAAAGCCGATTGGTGCGGGGGAGCACCTGGATCGGACGGAGACTTCTCTTACACGAGGCTCGGAAGCAGAAAGTAAACAACAAAAGCTGAATTTTGACCAGGTCAATGGAACTAATACTCTACAACTACTTACTGCAAAATGCACCATATGCTCTTTAGTGATGGAGAGTGGTCAGGATAATCTTACTAAAATCTTTTAGCTAAAGAAGTATAAAGGTGTAAAACAAGAAAAGGAATCAAAAAACATGTACTTAATGTGAAAAAAATACTCCCATCATTAGCATTGCCAGGTATCTGGTTTTTGACCAGAAAGTTCCGTTACCCACATATAACTATCCTCCACCACTGGAAGCTAAGGGACCAGGAAGAACAGCAGAGTTGGAGCCTGGAGGAGTACTCAAGAACAGCTGACAGAGGAGAGTGGCAATGGTAGGCTCCCCCACGCTGCCCATGTCACTCACCTGTGGAGAACGGCTTTCCCTCAACCATTCTAATGCAGTCACCCTCCTCTCCTAGAGCTGTTAGCTCGGCTGGAGCCCAGGCTCTAGGATCCTATGATCTAGGAGGGTCCCAGAGCCCAGGTTCCAGCTTGCACCTGCAAGTCTACACAGCAATCAGCCTCATCACCTGAGCACTGTTAGCCACAGTCAACTGGCATGAGCCAGCCTTGAGTTTTCCTTTGCTGTGCAGACATACCAAAAGAAGCTTCTGAAAAGGCCTCTTGTATGCAACTATACTTTAATCTATGAAGGAACCCAACAGGGGCCATGCACAGCTTGACCTGCTGCTCACAAACAGGGAGGAACTAACAGGGAAAGTAGATGTGGGTTGCAATCTGGGAAGCAATAATCATGAGATGGTAGATTTCACGATCCTGATAAAAGGAAGAAAGGAGAATAGCAAAATACACACCCTGGATTTCAGAAAAGCAAACTTTGACTCCCTCAGAGAACTGATGGGCAGGATCCCCTGGGATGCTGACAGGAAGGGGAAAGGAGTCCAGGAGAGTTGGCAGTATTTTAAAGAGGCCTTATTAAAGGCACAGGAAGAAACCATCCCAATGTGCAGTAAGAAAAGCAAATATGGTAGGTGACCAGATTGGCTTACCGGGGAAATCCTTGGTGAGCTTAAACACAAAAAGGAAGCTTACAAGAAGTGGAAACTTGGACAGATGACTAGGGAGGAGTATAAATACATTGCTCAAGAATGCAGGGGAGTTATCAGGAAGGCAAAAGCGCAATTGGAATTGTAGATAGCAAGGGATGTGAAGGGTAACAAGAAAGGTTTCTACAGGCATGTTAGCAGTAAGAGGGTGATCAGAGAGGGTGTGGGGCACTTACTGGCTGAGGGAGGTAACCTAGTGACAGATGATGTGAGAAAAGCTAAAGTACTCAATGCTTTTTTTGCCTGTCTTCACTGACAAGGTCAGCTCCCAGACTACTGCACTAGGCAACGCAGTATGGGAAGGAGGTGGGCAGCCCTTGGTGGAGAAAGAACAGGTTAAGAACTATTTAGAAAAGCTAGACATACATAAATCCATAGGTCCAGATTTAATGCATCCGAGGATACTGAGGGAGCTGGCAAATGTCATTGCAGAGCCTTTGGCCATTATCTTTGAAAACTCACGGAGATTGGGAGAGATCCTGGATGATTGGAAAAAGGCAAATGTAGTGCCCATCTTTGAAGGCCAATCCAGGGAACTACAGACCCTAACCCTAACCTTTACCCAGTCCCCGGAAAAATCATGGAGGGCATCCTCAAGGAATCCATTTTGAAGCACTTGGAAGAGGGGAAGTGATCAGGAATAGTCAACATGGATTCACCAAGGGCAAATCATGCCTGACCAATCTGATCAGCTTCTATGATGAGGTAACTGGCTCTGTTGACATGGTGAAGTCAGTGGATGTGATATATCTTGACTTTAGCAAAGCTTTTGATATGGTCTCACAATGTCCTTGCCAGCAAGTTAAGGAAGTATGGATTGGACAAATGGACTGTAAGGTGGAGAAAAAGCTGGCTAGATTGTCAGGCCCAATGGGTAGTGATCAATGGCTTGATGTCAGGTTGGCAGTCGGTTTCAAGTGGAGTACCCAAGAGTCAGTTCTATGGCCAGTTTTGTTCAACATCTTTGTTAATGACCTGTATGAGGGGATGGATTGCACCTTCACAAGTCTGCGGATAACACTAAGCTACGGGAGAGGTAGATACGTTGGAGGGCAGGGATAGGATCCAGAGTGACCTAGACAGATTAGAGGATTGGGCCAAAAGAAATCTGATGACAAGGACAAGTGTAGAGTCCTGCACTTGTGACAGAAGAATCCCAAGCATTGTTACAGGCTGGGGACCCACTGGATAAGTAGCAGTTCAGCAGAAAAGGACCTGGGGATTACAGTGGAGGAGAAGCTGGATATGAGTCAACATGTGTCCTTGTAGCCAAGAAGGCAAATGGAATATTAGGTTACATTAAGAGGAGCATTGCCAGAAGATCTAGAGAAGTGATTATTCCCCTTTATTCGGCTCTGGTGAGGCCACATCTGGAGTAGTGTGTCCCATTCTGGGCCCCCCCACTACAGAAAGAATGTGGACGCACTGAGAGGGTCCAGCAGAGGGCAACCAAAATGATTAGGGGGCTAGAGCACAAGACTTACGCGGAGAGGCTAAGGGATTTGGGCTTATTTAGTCTACAGAAGAGAAGAGTGGGGGGGGGGGGGCAGGGATTTGATAGCAGTTTTCAACTTCCTGAAGGGAGGTTCCAAAGAGGATGGAGAGAGGCTGTTCTCAGTAGTGACGGATGGCAGAACAAGGAGCAATGGTCTCAAGTTACAGTGGGGGGGGGTGTAGGTTGGATATTAAGAAAAACTATTTCACTAGAAGGGTGGTGAAGTACGAGAATGGGTTCTCTAGAGAGGTGGTGGAACCTCCATTCTTAGAGGTTTTTAAGTGTTGGCTTGACAAAGCCCTGGCTGAGATGCTTTAGTTAGGGTCGGTCCTGCTTTGGGCAGGGGGCTGGACTCGACTTCCTAAGGTCTCTTCCAGCCCTATAATTCGATGATTCTATGAAAATATGACTGCACGAGATACCAATATTACTTTATGGTTGTGCAAGGCCAAGTTCCTTCAACAAGCTGAAGCACTACACCTTAATTATCCAAGTACGCTTTATGGCTATCATGTTCGGGTTTTGTCTTTAGTTATTTTAAAAGTTAACTAAAAGTTTGTAATACCTGAAGAACCATGGCTCTATTACTCATCACTACCAGCCACCAATCTGACTGGAAAATAACTGGTAACCCCAAACCTCAATATTTTGAGTAGATGTGCTGCCACCTTTAAGAAGTCTCTCCTTCCAATTTTTGCTTCAGTTTTGTCAAACTCCCCCTCACTAATTTACTTCCCTTTGGAGTCCACATAAGACTTTATATATAGGTCACACATAGGTTGGAATCAAAGAGTCCACAAGCCCACCAATGAAAGAACCACATTATTAAAGATCTGGGTCATCTCTGCTCTCTCAGTTTGCCACTTGCCAAGAAAATGCCACTATGCAGTATGGAGTGCCTGAATGCTTTCCATGTGAGAGTGCCAACATGCAAATGCTTGACTTTAAATATTAAAGCATGTATGTTTATGTTTACAGGATTTAGGTATTAGTGTCCATGACAACTCTACCATCAGCTATGCTGACCCTGGTTTCGAACAGTCACTATGATATGTAACCATGACTTTTTCCAGCAGCATATATTTTCTGCCACATATAATTTCTGCTCTTCAGGGTGGACATTACTACTAAATGTGTGGAAAGATTTAAATAAATACTCCACCAATAGTTGAAATTCACTCAACCATTTCAACTGAATGACAATGGGAATTGAATGTACAAGATTCTAATTTCTATACAACCAAAAAGTAAAATCACTCCCATTTTTTTAAACTGATTATCAAAACGTGGCTTCCATTTGCCTTTACTTATATTACAGCTTCCTAAGGTAGATCAGGAAAAAATGAAGAAATATTCAGATCTAGCTAGAAACTACTCTAACAGAATTTCAAAGTTGTTTAAGATAAATTTGACATTGCTATTAATGTTTGTAAATTTAGATTAATTAATTGAATAGTCAATGGGATTTCCATCAACTATTCGATTAGTCTATAAGGGCACCTCTGCCTTTGAACTGTCGGGCTCTTGCTACAGTTCAGAAGTGGAAGCCCTGCAGGGAGCATGGGGCCAGTGGATGAGTCCCCCACTGGCCCTGCGTTCCCTGCAGGGCTTCTGCTTTTGAAATGTACAAGAGACCCACTGGGGCTCTTGTACATTTCAAAAGCAGAATCGCAGCCAAAGCAGCACAGAGACTGCTTCAGTCCCTGTTTGCGCCGTTTCCTTGTGCCTCTACCTTCCCTGCCCTCCACAGAGATCATGCTGTGGGAACTGACTTTTAAGCCGGCTCCCCCAGCACCAAAGGCTTTTACGTAAATTAGGTGGTCATGGGATAGGAGGAAAGGTCCTTTCATGGATCAAGAATTGGTTAAAAGACAGAAAACAAAGGGTGGGAATAAATGGTAAATTTTCACAATGGAGGAGGGTAACTAGTGGTGTTCCCCAGGGGTCAGTACTGGGACCAATCCTGTTCAACTTGTTCATCAATGATCTAGAAAATGAGGTAAGCAGTGAGGTGGCCAAGTTTGCAGATGACACAAAGTTGTTCAGGACAGTCAAAAGCAAAAGGGATTGTGAAGAACTGCAAAAAGATCTCAGCAAACTGAGTGATTGGGCAGCAAAATGGCAAATGAAATTTAATGTGGGTAAGTGTAAGGTAATGCATGTGGAAAAAATAACCCAAATTACACGTACTACATGATGGGGTCAAATTTAGCTACGACAGATCAGGAAAGGGATCTTGGAGTTATAGTGGATAGTTCTATGAAGACATCCACGCAGTGTGCAGCGGCAGTTAGTAAGGCAAATAGGATGTTAGGAATTATTAAAAAAGGGATAGATAATAAGACAAAAGATATCATACTTCCCCTATATAAAACTATGGTACGCCCACATCTCGAGTACTGCGTGCAGATGTGGTCTCCTCACCTCAAAAAAGATATATTGGCATTAGAAAAGGTTCAGAAAAGGGCGACTAAGATGATTAGGGGCTTGGAAAGGGTCCCATATGGGGAGAGGCTAGAGAGACTGGGACTTTTCAGTTTGGAAAAAAGGCGATTGAGGGGCGATATGATAGAGGTATATAAAATCATGAATGGTGTGGAGAAAGTGATTATAGAAAAATTATTTACCTTTTCCCATAATACAAGAACTAGGGGACACCAAATGAAATTGATGGGTAGTAGGTTCAAAACTAATAAAAGGAAATTTTTCTTCACACAGCGCACAGTCAACCTGTGGAACTCCTTGCCCGAGGAGGCTGTGAAGGCCAGGACTCTATTAGGGTTTAAAAAAGAGCTTGATAAATTTTTGCAGGTTAGGTCCATAAATGGCTATTAGCCAGGGATAAAGTATGGTGCCCTAGCCTTCATAACAAGGGCAGGAGATGGATGGCAGGAGATAAATCACTTGATCATTGTCTTCTGTTCTCCTTCTCTGGGGCACCTGGCATTGGCCACCGTCGGCAGATGGGATGCTGGGCTCGATGGACCTTTGGTCTGACCCAGTATGGCCATTCTTATGTTCTTAGAGACTGCTTCAGTCCCTGTTTGCGCCGTTTCCTTGTGCCTCTACCTTCCCTGCCCTCCACAGAGATCATGCTGTGGGAACTGACTTTTAAGCCGGCTCCCCCAGCACTGGCTCCTGCTCCTCCACCTCCTTGCTGCCTCTCTCTGCTTATCGGATAGTCGACTAGTCTCTTACATCCCTACTTTCTATAACACATTAATTATATTTAATCTGTCATTTAAAAAACACATCTTACTTTAGATCACATTTCCAGCTGCTTCTAATGAGACTTCAATTTTCTGTCTTAATGTGCCTCCTGCTGGGAACCAGCCATTGGCATTGGCTTCACAATTCAGCTACTTTAAGTAGTAATTGCAGTAATTCTTAACTTTAGAAAATTAGTGCTTCAAGTAGTTTAAGTAAAAAACAAGTCACTAATACCGCAGAAAACACAGGTGAACAGTTCCATTTTTATTGGAAAAACATGTTAGAATGACAGGCATGACTAATCTTGATACAGTAACTAAGACATAAAAATTAACACCTCATCTTTTTACAGTGTACTCTAATATATACACAGCTTACTTTTCCTGTAGTTCAATGCAACGTAAGACCAACACGTGACAAAGAAGTTTAATAATTTGTATATTTTACATGTATTAACATAATATACTGTTACATTTTGTTTAAGAAAACAGTGTTCTGTTCAAAACAATCACACAAACTTATTTTTAGCATTTTAAAATGAAGTACTCATAATTTAGACACTTATGTTTTGCTGGAAAATGTACATGTGTTTCCATACCTGCTATAAGAAGATGACTATTTTTAAAATGTTATCTATATTATAAATCATTTATCATGCAGTGCATCACTGAATACCAAATTAGCTCATATCAACTTATTTTTAGAATGTTGGTTAAGTGAACTATTTGTAGTGTCATCAATTTTCAGAAAAGGTCCACAGGACTCCCTCTTTTGACAAAGTAAGTGCTGCAGTGGAATTGATTTTAGGATAGATTTTGGAAGTTCCCTCGAATTAGCATTTATTTGCTTTACTAGCAACCTAATAAAAACAAAACAAAACAAATTTCTAGGATGTTCCAATGTTTCTGCCCACTGTATTTTGTTGGGTCATAGGAAGCTTGGGTTTTTTTTTTTTTATTTGTTTGGGGGTTTTTTGAGAGGGGGTTGGTTTTTTAATGTGCATCTGTCCTGGACACAAAAAACTTTATAAATATGCAATTTACGGGATATAAACATTGAATTTTCATATTATTACTGAACTGTTAATTTTTTAAAGACATCACAAACTACAGTGAGTGGGAGGATTTAAGTTAATAAACTTGGGAATGTCTGCAATGGCCAGCATTTTGGACTTTGGAGGGTATGAATTACAGCATGTACCAAATTGCAGTGCTACAACTCCTCTGTGTGAACGCTGCAGGTGCAAACAAGCTCCTCTTCAAACTGGACTATATTAATGCAGACTAATTTCTTAAGTTTGTGCCTGCAGCATCCACTTGAGGGAGTTACAGTGCAGCACTCTGGTGTACACTACTATTCACACCCCCAGCATCTGAAGTTCAGGGCAATGTGGCTATGTCCTGAATCAGGAGATCATGATCTATTTCTGTCATTGACTTGCTGTGTGACAGACAAATCACTATACCTTTCCGTTTATTCATCTCTAACATAGTATCGC
This sequence comes from Pelochelys cantorii, assembly GCA_032595735.1. Classification (NCBI taxonomy): domain Eukaryota; kingdom Metazoa; phylum Chordata; order Testudines; family Trionychidae; genus Pelochelys; species Pelochelys cantorii. Next base: position 22,142,062 of record CM064336.1, read on the forward strand.
TACTTCCTCACCTTTATAAGCATCTGAAAGAGTTATCAGGAGTCTCGGTAAATTGTTTTTTTTTTATTGCATTTTGGATCCAAATGATTTGTTCTTTCACTTAGACTTCTGCATGCAAACATCATGCAAGAAACACATGCTGCAAGCCTTTGCTCCCTGGGAAGTAAAGTTATATATACACACTAGGAACTAGTCTACATCAGTGGTGCTCAACCAGTGGGTATGGTACTTGAGGTTACTTAGAGGTCTTCGAAGGGATACATCAACTCATCTAGATATTGGCCTAGTTTTACAAACAGGCTACATAAAAATGATTTTTATAATTACATGGTAAAAATGAAAAAATAACCAATTTTTCAGTAACTGTGGGCAGTGACACTTGTAGTTTTGTCTGATTGATTAGGCTTAAGTGAGACGAAAGTTCAGGGTGCACAAGACAAATCAGACTCTTGGAAGAGACAGAGCAGTCTGGAAAGGTTGAGAGGCACTGATCTATACTATAGAATTAAGTCGACATAAGGCAACTTATGTTGACCTAATTACATCTGGGTGTCCACTCCACAGCTTTGCTCCCATTGATGAAAGTACTCTACTACGCCAACATAACACCCCTTCCACAAGAGATACAGGGCTTACACTGAAATAGGTAGGGTGATGCAGTGTCTGTGCCGACACTACATACTTTAATTGGCTGATTGTCTTGTCAATTTCACAACTGAGCCCCCCTCCCCACCCAGCTCCCAGAGGGGGATGAAGCAGCCAGGGCAACAGAGACCAGACAACCCAGACAGCTTCCCTTGCTCTCAAAGGGAAACTGGGAGGAGGGGGCAACCCAATGTGAGGCAGCTGGTCTCCCAGCAGGAAGCTGTCAGCATTCAGCTCCCCACACTGCTTGCTCCTCTTTGGTTGGTGGAAGTACTCCTGGAGTGTGGACACACATTGACTCACGGAGGGTATTGTGGACGTGCATCACTGCAGCAATTACTGTGGTGGCTGTAAGCAGACAATGTAAGTCACTTTAAGTTTCTAGTGTAAACATATCCTAGGATTTCCTCATCCTGTCCCATACAGTTGCATCTCCATCAGATCAGCAGTATTTATTGCATTAGAGCCAACAAAGTACCAGTGACAGTGCCATGTACATCTGGTTTAAAAAAAAAAAAAAAAAAAAAAAAAAATCAGGCTGAGTTCTTTTATATAATGGTTGTAATAATTACAGAATTTTTGTCTCTCAAAAGTACTAAGGGGAGTGACTTTACATACAAGAAACACAATAGTGCACACTCTACTCGAGGGAATTGTGCCGAAATTGAAATATTCTGTGCACAATTTTAAAATTCTGCAAAATTCTGCAAATGTCAAAATAATAGAATTACACCATTTTCAATTATTTGCTGATAAGTATTTTGAAATAACCAAAATAATTGAAAATGGTGTGATTATATTGTGTTTCTAAGATACTTTGCAGAATTTTAATTTTAGAAATTTTTCAATGCAAAATTCCCTCAAGAGTAACCAGGTTCTGTGTGGTGCAAACTGGGTATGGATAGCTTGGTTGAGAATCTGGGTGCAGGGGGAATAGGACTCTGCAAGGGGGGACAAGGTGAAGGTGGTCAGGGCTCAGTGGAGGGAGAGTGGGGCTTTGTGCGATGAGGGATTGGGGTGCAACTGGTTGTGGCTCAGTGGAATAGGGGGTCCACATATGGAGCGTTCCTGATGTAAGGGGTGAGGCTCTGTTGGGGAGAGGGGTTCAAGATGTGCAGGGGGAAAGGGACTCTGCAAGGGTGGACAAGGTGAAGGTGGTCAGGGCTCAGTGGGAGGGAGTGTTCTGGGACTAATGTGCTAGAGTGGCCAAGGGCATCCCCAGACTCTCCCCTTCCTCAGGTTACCTGAACAGACATGACTGAACCACAGTGAGTGTTGAGTGGGGACTGGCTGGTGCAGCTTCTCTTTGCTTCCCCACAGAAACCATGTTCTGAAATAAGCAAATGTGTTCTGGAGGTGCTGGGGGTATTTTCCTGCTATGCCACAGGTATGCAGAGGTTTCCCAGGAGTAATACTAAGATGGGTGGGCACATAACCAAGAGTTACATGGAAGATACAAGTTTCTGATTTACTTTAAATTAGGTGATTTAGGTACAATATACCGGTACTACCCTGAAACAGAAGTATCTGTTGCCATCACAAATTCATGCCACTGTAGAGTATATAACCTCACTTAAACTACCTAAAATGTTAATTTCATATAAGTCGTTAAGTATGATCTAATTCTTGGGCAAATTTCTTGACTTGATTGGTTTTGGATGGTCTTTTACTCTTCGAAGTTGCAGTAACACTGCCAATAATGCCAGACATCCAAGAAAATTCTCCTATTACCAGTGATTTCAATTCACTTTCTTGTGCCTCTAAAATGCCTCAGCAAAAGGATCTATAGCCAGGTTTTTAACAATACTGCTACAGAAAATTGAATTTTCAGCTTTACAGCAGAGCAACCAAGCAACATTTTGTGGAGGAAGTGATAACCACAAATGGCATATACTTTGAGCTCAAAATCATAGTACTATATTATAAAAGTTTGGGACGGAAATGGCCTACTAGGTCATCCAATCCATTTCCTCATCAACAGAGTATTTTTGCCTACAGTACATTTTTAAAGCTTTGTCCATTTCTCACTGTCAGTGAGCGCACACTCTCCTGCAATTCAGTCTTGATTTCCTTTGTCTTATATTTATCCTGTTATTCCTAGTGATGCTCCCTTTATCAACATGATCTGTTCTTTTCATTCAGTGGCACTATTCTTTATTGTATTAAACACCTGCAGACAATTATATAAACAGTGACTGTAGTACAAGTCCATATTACGCCTTAGGTAACCAATAATAAAGAACCAAACATGATTCTGGGATGCATTAACAGGAGTGTTGTGAGCAAGACACGAGAAGTCATTCTTTTACTCTACTCTGCGCTGATTAGGCCTCAGTTAGAGTATTGTGTCCAGTGCTGAGCACCACATTTCAAGGAAGATGTGGAGAAACTGGAGAAGGTCCAGAGAAGAGCAACAAGAATGATTAAAGGTCTAGAGAACATGACCTATGAAGGAAAGCTGAAAGAACTGAGCTTGTTTAGTTTGGAAAGGAGAAGATTGAGAGGGGACAGGAGAGCAGTTTTCAGGTATCTAAAAGGGTGTCACAAGGAGAAGGGAGAAAAATTGTTCTCCTTGGCCTCTGATGATAGGACAAGAAGCAACGGGCTTAAACTGCAGCAAGGGAGGTTTAGGCTGATAGAGGCAGCAAGGTGGGGGGAAGCGACTAGTTGACTATCCTGTCAACTAGTCCTTCACATCCCTATGTGGTTCCCCCACTTATCCACTAGTCGATGGGAAATCCGTCAATTAGTTGATTAAACTAAGTTTAACATCCCTATATGGCATCTTTCTTTTTTTGGAGGGGTAGAGAAGGGAAGGAGTGAGGGAATTTATGTCAAAACCAACATACCAAATCTGAGGAAAAGATGCAAGAGGCCTTAATTTGCCCCACTGAAACCCCCTAAATTCCACTACCATTGTTTCAACCTACAGCATTATAGCAATCTTAAAAACAGTACCTCCTTTACTGAATTGATCTTTAGCCTCTTCCACAAAGCAACAATAAGCTGTAATCTGAAAGTACTTGTAATACTGAGATAAGATTAGTTTAGTCAAGACAGTCTTTCAGATGACAACTGAAGCACAAAAATTGGTCCAAGAAAAAAATCGGTTCAAGAGAAGAGCTAGTTAACAGTTGTTAAATCAGCTAACTTCTTGTGGAAAGGTAATCTGCTTCATTCACTCGTTTTCAAGCAACAGCATAATGCTCAGATGTTTGAGTTACAAGCTATGAGCCCTGGCTCTGAACCAAAAACCCCATCAAATAAAAATCCACATAAAAACACATTTATTTATTTATTTTATTTTAAATATTTGTATCCTGCCTCTATCTGAAATATTCGAGGTGGCTTACAAAATTTTTTAAAACACGATACAAATATATATAAAAATTTAAAATACGAGACCCCAGAAGGAGGTCCTGCTAAAACCTGCTAAAAAGTCTTGAGAGGAGGAACACACATACAGACTCAATACCAATAAAAGCACGAGTAAAAACAAACAACCAAAACAAAAGTATTTTGAATAGCTACAAATCTGTTCATCTTACATTTCATAAAAACTTCAATTTTATGGAAGCTAAGCTTTAGGCCTATTCTGGCACATTACAGTAACTGGAGACATGCAAGTAATGCAATACATTTTATTCTGTTGGTGGGAAAGACATTTGAGCCACATATCTGAAGAAGAGCTCTTTGTGGCCTGAAGGCTTGCCTCTTGACAACAGAAGTTGGTCCAAGATACTATATCACCTACATTGTCTCTCTAATATTCTGAGATCGACATGGCTACAGCTACACTGCATACATGTCCCAGTAATATTTTGACTACAGGGCTTTTATTTCATAATGATAAAGCCTATGGGGAAGACTGCTGACAATGTTTGATTCAAATATATTGTTTCTAAAGAGTACATTTAGCAACATTTTCTAAGAGGTGTGAATTACTCATTAAATGTAGAAATAAGGCAAAGGTAGGGGTTAGAGGCAATCAATCCTTCTCTCCTTACACGAGGCATGCCTTTGATCACCAGGTGTTTTTAAACCTCCAAGATACCATTACTGGGCTCAGTAAAGTAATTCTAGATGTGACACATTGTGCTGACAATTTAATGGAGTTAAATCTAATTTATTTGCTCTGTCTGGACCTTTTATTGTTCAGTGAAATAAGATTTGCTTGTCCCATTACAGAGCTCAAGACCAACTCTCCACTTCGGAATGGAATTAAGCACTAACAAATTAAAACTATAACTCTGAATTTTGCTTCCTTATGGTAAACTCACAGCTCTCTCCATATAATTTACATGTTGTTGCCAACTAAACTCATGCTGAAAAAACCAGAAGTGTAATTTCACTGTTCCTTAGGGTCCAATTCTTACAGAAGTAATACATGACTATACAGGTACTATGGATTATGGAATCTCTTGTATTATCAGTCCTGCTGTTGTGAACAGATTTTTACCACCAAATACACTCTAACTTGAACTTAGACATATTGCATATTTAGCAAGCTTTGGGTAATGGGATATGTTAGTTTCCGTGTATTCCTGCTTGATCACATTTTCTTGATTTTAGAGAATATACAGAGCATTAAATACTAGTCACATTACTCACCTCGATTTTATTTTTAGAACCACTTATCTAAATCTCTGCGTTGCCAATCTTTGCACAGAGTTTTAAAGAGTTGCTCGTGCTTCACGGATATATTCAGAAAGCCATTCTGCTTCTCTTCTCCATTTATTAAGCAATACATACATGCAGTCAAATATTACCAACTTCAAGCCATAAGACTTGCTGAAAGTTTTGTTTCTATGAAAAATGTACGATGAGGCTGGGTCAGTAGATTTCAGATATGAAACACTCACTTTAGATTAAATGGCTGTCATTTCTTTAAAAAAGGTAACTAAATCCCCTCCTTCAATGTACATGACTTGCAGTGATAGAAAAACTCAGTTCTTTATGAGAAATCATAGTGTACTGTACAAATTGTAACTCAGACAATCATTTTGACGACTGACATGTCTCATGGAATTTAAAAGTATTTAGATCCCGCAGCATATTCTGTGTTAAACATCTGCTGCGTTCGACTACAGAGGTGACTCAAGTGTCCCATTTATGCCTTACCTACTTCACATCAGTATATGATTTAGTTAACATTTGTAATATATATTCTGAAATCCTCTCATTAAGTCGTTAAAACAGAATATTAATTCATGTAGATGCCTCTAATAACTTAAAAGCAACATTTTTTCTAACTGGTTTCCAAGTTTTGGTATGAGGCATGTTTGTCTGTTTCCCTACAAAGGACAGTGAGATCCCTTTCTCATCTCATCTCCTACACTGCATAACCTTGGCTATGTCTACACTGCCCCCTCTTGCGCAAAAACATACGCAAATGAGGCGAAGCATGGAATAATGCCATGCCTCATTTGCATAATTAATGAGGCTCCATTTTTGCGCAAGAGCTGTTCTGCATTTTTTTCTGGAAAAAGCCTCTTGCGCAAAAATGGAGCCTTATAAATTATGCAAATGAGGCGCAGCAATATTCCACGCTTCGCTTCATTTGTATGTGTTTTTGCGGAAAAGGCTATAGTGTAGACATAGCCCTAAAGATGGCCACTTGACTGGAGATCTTCATTTCATGCTGCCAGGATTGGATCCTATTAAAAAGAAACCTACCAAGATCAACAGTCCAAGTCTGAAAATGTATTATATAAACGTATTTAATTTAACTATTTAGAGATTTACAGTTCACTGTGCTATAAATCAAGTTGTGTTGTACAATTGTCACTGTGCAGGCAAACAGTCTGATGCAGTGGGAGGGCATTTTGCAGTATAGTAGCATTTGCTATAATTATCTGCCAGCATTTCTGTTATGGAATCCTATTTTCAGATAATTTATGAAGACTAAATTATTGTAAACTCAAAATGTGGATGCAAAAGGAGTTCAAGGAATGGTCTTGTTTCTAATGACACTTTCAGATACTTGTAAATCAAACTACCTCTTCCTTCCTCCTCTTTCACCCCATCCCCAAAAAGGACAGTTAAGGCCAAAGCTTTAGCTCAGATTCTCAGTCTAACCCCTTAAATCCATTCCTTCTGTAGATTTAGGCTAGACCCTATGGTATGAAAGGTCATTGCTTGTAGTTGGTGGTATAGAATAAGAATGAGACTGAAATTCTTAGGGTTTGTCAACTCAGGGAAATCTACCAGCCTAATTGTAACAATTACACTGTTACAGTTATATTGTATAACTCTCCGAACAGCAGTTCCCAACCACCAGGCCACATACTGCTGGCTGATGGGCTGTGGTGGCTATTGGAGCTCAAGCCGGCTATTCCTGGCAGCTCAGCTCCAGCAGCCATGGTGGCTCAGGTGGCAGCAGCAGGAGGCACCTTCCCCCCTCCTCCCCGCTCCACACTTGGGGAGGAAGGGGCGTGCACCTCCAATGGCCATTCCCACTGCCTGCGTGGCTGCTTTTGCTAGTGGTGGCAGGAGGCGGCGGAACAGGAAGTACCTCCCCAGGGCTCCATGCTCCCCCCCTCCCGCATGGCCCCTTTTGCCAGCAGCAGTTCTGGGGCTGAGGTGGAGCAGGAGAAGTTGGAACAGGAGGCGCCTCCCTCCCGTCTCCCCCCCTGTAATGGCAGCCCGGCTGGGACTCCGCACTCCCCCTCTACCCATGGGGGTGCAAGATGCACTTGGGGAGGAAGGAGGTGCAAAGGAGGAGGACTGCTCTCCCTGCCCACACAGCCGTAATGGCCACACACTCTAGAGGGAGCAGACTTGCTCTGGGGCGTGTGGGGGTGAGGGCAAAGGGGTAATGGGTGAGAGCATGGTGGGGGTCACAGGGCAAGAGGGTGCTGGCATGGACTGTAGGGGTCACAGGTTAAGGGTCTAAGGGCATGGGCTGGGTGGTCAGAAGGTGTTAAGCACTGGGAAGCAAAGGGCTGAGTTGGGGCTAGGCAGGTGGCAACATTTATTTACATATTTGAATATTAATTATTTGGATAATAAATATGCAAATAAAATGATGCCGATCTGCCAAACATTTGTGAATGGATTTGTCGGTCCATAGCATAAAAAAAAAAGGTTGGGAACCACTGCTCCAGAATATGAAGTGTCAACATGGGGAGTTACACCGGTATCCTTGGGCTGGCAAATTTCCCCACATATACAAACTTTTAAAGAGTTGTATACATATAGTTTTATTTTTGAATAACTGCTACTTAACAATCTTGCGTGATCAATCTTATTTCACAATCATTCATGAATAGCTTTTGCATTTGAAAGTCACAACTGATTTTAACCCAAAACAAATGTCAAGTGTTGACAAGCCCTTAAATGAGACTGTCCAGTGTATCTAAGAGTGAACCTCAATTGTGCACAGAGTTTTCCAGGCCTCTGTGGGTACATCTACACAGCAAATAAAAACTTGTGGCTATACTGCGCCAGCTGACTCAAGCTGAACACGCTCAGGCGAAGGTGCAGTTTAATTATGGTGTAAACAATGCATTCAAGTCCCAGAGCTCAGACTACAAACCAAGCCTGAACATGTACCACCACAATTAAACAGAACCCTGGGGTCAAGAACCTCAAGCCAGAGTCAGCTGGCACAGGTCAGCCACAGGAATAGTATAGTACAGATGTACCTTGAGACAAAATGACACATCCACTACTCCACTGGAAAGATGGCAGTTCCTTTCAGCTTGGAACTTTGAGTGGCTGGTGTATGAGGGGAACGGAAGGAAGAGATAAGATCAAAGTCTTCAGAGCTTCAAAAGCAAAAACCACTGCCAGCAAACAAGGGAAGGTTTAAAAAGGATCTTTAATTCTCCCATGGGATTTACATTTCTATGCTGCAGAACTTGATCCTCCGACTGGAGGAAAGTTCAATTAGAAAAGCATTTAGTGAATAACTGCCACATTCTTTGAAGGATGGACCGATCCTAGTTCTATAGATGGGTAACAATCTGTGGATTTTTGTATCATTGGGGTTCTATGCAATGAAAAGATGCCATGTACTAAAGTCATTATTCAGCAACATAGACAGTTATCAGTTGTCTGGGACTGGATGAAATCTACTTATTGCTAGAGACAGTGAAAATAAAAACAGGGTTGTAAACCTGCAAACACTTGTGAGAAAATATCTATTAGAATATTTGTCTGGAAATGGGTGACAGGAGAGGGATCATGTGAGGATTACCTGTTGTGTTCACTCCCTCTGGGACATCTGGCATTGGCCACTGTCAGCAGACAGGATACTGGACTAGATGGACCTTTGGTCTGACCCAGTATGGCTGTTCTTATGTTCTGTAATATTTAAATCGCATTTCAGACAATTAACAGTTAAACAAAATTGCAGAGTTTTATAGCTCCCACTCCTATGCTTTACAAAGGTTACTGTATTCAGGCAGAGAACAGCAGTGCCTGGTACAGCCATGGTCTTTCAGTGCAATTCAGAAACAGAAAGATTAATTTCTGAGGTTGTAAAACAATCTTCTGCCTGCTCTTGACCTATCAATCTGCTATTAAGCCATTTGTGGCAATCTGACAGTTTATCTTATCCTGATGTGAGACTCACACAACGTAATCCTATCCTTGTATAAACCATCAACATCCAGTCCTGTCTTTTTAATTGGTGGGAAAAAAAACTGTTACATGGCTACAGTAGTCAGATTTTTGTTAAGACATGTACAATTGTTTATGTAGGTTTGCTGAAAGTATATCATTTATAAATCCAGGAGCTTACACCACTGGCTTGAGATAAGAGTTAGCAGCTACCGTCCTGAAAGTCTCCCTGTCTGTTCATTCATCAAAGGCTTCCATTCTGCACTGCTAGGATATAAACAACACTACTTTTTTCTTCCCCTACCATAAGTAAGGGAAGTCTTCAAATGAACACGAGCCTTCTTTCTTTTGTACTGAGAACCCTGACAAGTTACTTTGGTTTCAATAAAACTCCATTCCACATACTGGATGTGGCATGTGCATATATTTTAATAATCACACACACACACTCACACTCTAAAATATGCACACACACCACATCCAGTATGTGGAATGGAGTTTTACTGAAACCAAATTAACTTGTCGGATGGGTGTGGGTGTGTAGAGAGATTGCTGAGAACCACAAATTTTGTAAATAATGTCAGTCCTAATAAAATGCCAAACTGTTTACAAAGCCCAACTACAAATTAGTCCAACTGCAAGGGGGAATAGGGAGAGTTGTATTTAGACACTAAAACAAAATTTTGAAGTTTAATACAAGAACCTTGATCATGTTCATGTTAAACTTGAAAAATAGTAATCTGGTATTAAGAATTTATAGTGCATGCTAACTTTTCCAAATATCAGTTTTACAATACTAAACAAATTCCTACCCACAATCTTTAGGAGGCAGTATTCCCAAGGAAGCTGGGGTGGGCAGCGGACTAGGTCAAAAAGAGCACAAAATGGTCTATAAATAACAATTACTTCAGAAAATTAGCTCATTTCAAGTTGTAGGCAAACAAGTTGTTATTGAACAACAGTTCTCAAGCTATACTGAAAGATTGCACAGATTTTTGTAAAAGTCGTTACTCTACTCTCATGTATGTTTCTAGACTACTTCTGGAAAGACTGCATGAACAGACTCTACATAAAGCTGATAAATAAATGGACTTAAGTCTGAAGTTAGTAACTAAAAGTGCAAAGCTATTTCAAGCATTTACATAAATGACCACTAAACCTTTTAAGACACAGTCCCCAAACACAGAACATTCCAACAGGAAGCAAGAGAAATGAATGGCACCTTGGAAAGCTGCCATATTAGGGTGTCTCTACAGGAAAGTACATAGAACTACACAGGCAGTGACAGGCTCTAAACTCATAGTGTCTACAGAATTTTTATCAGATATCCATGACAACTCTTCTGACAAAAGTAAAAGTCTTCAAAATGTTCACTAATAGGAACCCTAATAGCCAGAATCTCATCTCATTAACATTTCAATTTGAGAAGAATGAGTGGGCTTTTTGCCAACATTGGAAAGTTAAGAATTAGTTTCAACCCCACTCTTCCTTTATCAGCAAGGCAAGCAAGTGGTAGTTTTGAAACAGTTGAATCAGAGCTAGAGTGCATTTAAAAACTCCAAAGAATTGTGAATAGTTGTAGGTCATGTGGAGGAATGTACTACAGTGAATACAAGTCAATCTAACTTCTTAACAATACCAGAAGATGTCAGCCAAGGGCTTCCACCAACTAGTCTGCCAAGACTGAGGCAGAGAATGCTGCATGGCAGTGTTTACTTCCTGAATGAATGAATGAATGAATGAAGGAATACCAGTAACACCTTTTCCTAAGACTGAAGCTTGGTGTGCCAGATGAAAAGATGACAATTTGGTGGAAGAAACTTATTTAAGAAGAAAGAGCTGTTGCACTTTTGCAGTCATCTTTACTTTTGTAAAGAATGTTGCTTCCATAGGCCTAGTGTCTGTTTAATGTTTTAAATCAATAAATGAAAACCAGACAAAGAGAAACAATCTACTATCAGAAGTTCATAAGCATCCACTCTATTTTCTGATGGAAGCACCTGTGACTGGTTCGGTCACAGAGATCCCCTTGAGATCGTCACTTGATGTGCTGAAATACCACTGAGCCCACCTACCTGCCCTTTGGGGCATCCCACCACCCTGTCCTGCTGAGCCAGACCCTTCCGGTCTCCTCCAGTATTGGCACAAGGAAGGGGTCACAGCCCTATGTAGAGTAACACAGACACTGAGATCAGCTCATCTCTTGGAAGGCTCAATGAAAGGGACTTGCCTCAACACCCAGGTAGGACCAGAAACCCAGCTAAATCAGTCTTATTCTGTACGTTCTATACAAAGTTTTATACACAGTAACTTCATAAAATGTTTGCCCCCATTATCAATGAAAGATATGCATACCTGTTTGCCATCTCCCCCTGACAATTTATACAGGGTTTCTTAATAAAGAAAAGTGGTTTTTCTAAATATAAAAAGTAGGATTTAAGTGGCCATAAGAGAGAACAAAGTGGGTTACTTTAAAAAATGAAACACACGCCAGCAAAGACTAACACATTAAGAAACTTGCAATATGCAGTACCTCACCCTAACAGTAGTTCGAATCATCTTTTTTTCCATAGGCTGGAAAGCCTCCCAGCCTGGGCCCAATGCTTCCCCCGTTCAATCTTTAAAAAGCTAATGTTTCTCCGTTAACAGTTAAACTCTGACATCCCTAACATTTATACAAACTGAATACATACATTCAGCAGATTACAACTTTTCAAATGATATCTTACAAGTATTTTTCATAAAGCACCTTCCAGTTGTGCATTTTCATAAACATATTTCCATAAATATGAAATGTAACTGCCATACCACCCAATATTAATATTCGCTGTAAGAAGTCTCAACATTCCACAGTTACCTCCATTATTCTGGTCCCTCCTTTAAGTTAACTGCAATAGTTTAAAAGTAAACTTTGACCACAGTGAGTAATTCTTACTCTGCTCATCTCCCCTCTGTTTCTTTTATAGTCCAAGTGCTCATCCATTGCTCATTGAACCTAAGGAGCCCAGCCAATTTCAATAAATTTTTTTATTTGGCTACACTGTGCTAATACAGCTTTTTTCCTACTCACTATCATCTAGGTCAGGGGTGGGCAATAATTTTTGATGGGGGGGGCCTTCTAAGAATTTGGAAAGTGGTCAAGGGGCCACACTCTTCCATATTAATGGACGAGGTGCAGGGTCTGGGATGGAGGATGGGAGCTTGCAGGAGAGGGTGTGGCTGGAAACTGGCCAATGGGATCATGCTGGGGGCAGGAGCAGCACATGAAGCTTTGGCTCACAGCTGTTCAAACAGAGCCCTGCAATGGCCACTTTGCAGCTGCATGTGGGGGGCAGACAGGGAGTCTGCCTGAGGCTCCCCGCTACGTCCACGGGCTGGATCTGGCAGTTTGGCAGGCCGCATCCAGTCCACAAAGGGTATTTTGCCCATGCCTGATCTAGGCAGAGAAAAAGTCTCACATTAGGAAGTGGAAAAACAGGCATTAAGCACCCCACTCAATATCCTCCAGGAAAGGTCTATTTGGCAAATATAACAGCACCTATGGCAAGTCTCCTACCTGAGGGCTTGGAAGTACATTTGCTGCATAAAGGACTGAAGCATCTTCTACTACCATTTCATTTAATGGGAACTGAGAATGGAGATATCAGGAATCACTCAGTTCTTCGTAGGATTCTGTCCCAATAGTAAACCTCTCCTTTTGGATCTTTATGGTAGATTTTAATTTCCAATATATTACTCTCCTAAAGGAGACTTGTATTTGTATGAAGAGAGCAGAATATCAGTCAAGATTCACTATGTACACGAAAATAATTTTGCCTTAAGCTAACAAGCACCACACAGATGAAAGATGAGCAATGACACAGGTATTATCACTGCCCTTCCGGCCTGAAGAGAATTCAGAGTGGATGCCGTTGATCATGGAGCCCACAGAAGCTTTCTACAAATTGTAAACTTGGATACTGTAGGTTTGGGAGGGGAGACTTGAGTGCATGGTTAAATCATTATCCCCAATAGGATAAGGACATAAGAATCCCATGTATGTCAGGTCAATCATTTTCAAGCCACCACCATGCTGATTTCTGAGCTCAGTAGGATGATGAGAATAGTTTTATGCAAAAATATTTAAATTCATACTGATTAGAATACAAAAGTGACTGAAGTAGTTCAACGTAAGACTATTACATTATCTTTCATGCTACAGTGCTCTCATTTGTCAATTTCTTCACAGAGCCTGACAACATGCAGCAAGATTATTACACATGCAAAATTATGTAAAGGAGGTCTTAGAACAAATCCAGTCTGTGGTTGTGTGTTGACAGTTTACCCTTCTATTTTTAATAGCAAACAGCAGAAGAATGGAATAATACAGCAGAGACAAGGTTTTATATACTGCACAATACTCAATGTCCTCAATTCCCAATAGGAGGATCTTCATAATAAGGATGTTAACAGTTAATTTACTAGTCGAGTAGTCGATGGAATTTCCATCGACTTCTCGATAGGCACTTCCGCATTCCTCCTTTGAAACGTACAAGAGCCCCTGCTGGGCTGCATGCAGCTTACCAGCTTTGAAATGTACAGGAGTCCCCAGCTGGGGCTCTTGTAAATTTCAAAGCAGCTGCACAGCGTGGAGCCTGGGTCCACAGGGGACTCAGAGCCCCCTGCTGATCCCAGGCTCCATGCCATGCTGCCGATCTGAAATGCCACCCGGAACCGGGGTCAGCTGGGGAGTCCCCAGCTGACTCCAGGATCAGCTGTGTGGCACTACCTCTTTGAACTTCGCCTCCGCGTTGCAAAGGGGCAGCCACACAGCTGATCCCTGGCTCAGCTGTGCGGCGCTGTCCCTTGCAAACTGAGGAAGCGTTTCAAAGGAGCAGCGCTGCACAGCTGATCCTGGGATCGGCTGTGCGGCGCTGCTCCTACGAAGTACTCTCTATTTACCCCCCTTTGCTGCCTCTATTTGATAGAGGCAGCAAGAGGGGAAGGAGGTATTGACTAGTCAAATGACTATCCGATAAGCAAATAAGCAACTAGTCCTTAATATCCCTACTACACAAGCATTGGGTGCATCCAGTGCTTTACTTCTTCAAAGTTTTGAACAAACATTAACTAGCCCTTGTAACACTCATCTCTCTATATATGCTGGATGCAGAGTTACGTCATCACACCACTCTGCGTCCCACAGCCCCTCCCTCTGCCCTCACTTGCCCTGCCTCCTCCCTCCGCCCTCACCTGCCCTGCTGCCTCCCACCCAGGTACTCCAGCGAGCCAGAGCCACAAGGCCTCCCCCCTTGTGGGAGAGGGGACCGGGAGCCATGAGCATCACAGAGGTTTGCCCTCCCTCCCCTGCTTCCCCATCCTCCCAGGAAACCGGCACTGGAGTTCTAATCTTGGGGGGGTGGGCCGCACCAGGCTGGAGCACCAGGCAGGCGGCGGCTCTCCGCTGGGTCCCAGAGAAGAGTGAGGAGCTGCTGTCACTGCCCCCTGGCTCCACCCCAACCCTCCTCCAGCAGCCAGAAGGGGGCCAAGAAACCGAGGCTGCGGCAGGGAAGGGAGGGCCCAAGAAGCTGGTGCTGGCTCTGGGGGCCAAGAGTCCAGGGTTGAGGCTGCCCCGGCAGCCAGAAGGGCGCCCCCACCCCAAGAGGCCAGAGCTGACACTGCCCTGGAGGCCAGGCTGGGCTGCCTATCCCCAGAGAAGGGGGTTGGCGACTGTAGTGAGCAGGGGGCACAGCCCCCTAGTCAATTCTTAAAAACACCTGAAGCAGTTGGCAGTTCTGCAAATCTCCAGAGAAAATCTTAAAGGAAATGTATGAGTTATTTCTCAGGATGCCTGTCCCACCTGTCCTTCTGATACAAATATGAACAGCTCTACCAGCCCAAATTAAAAAAATATATACAGTGCTGTACAAATACAAAGAAGATGTCTTAGTTTGGTGAAGTAAGAAGAATCTTCTGCATTGTTACGCCCAATAATTATTTATGCATGTAATTTAATAAGCACTGACAGTGTTCGGTATTTGATAGAACGTGGAGGAAATACAGCACTTGCCCCAAAAGCTCTCATCAATACACAAAGCATCCAGAGACCAGAAGATTGATTTACTGTGCCAGTAAGTGTTCTCTACGAAATGAAGCAATACTTTGCAGTGATTAATTGTGATTAGCTTCCTGGAACTGTGTTTTATACAGGAAGCTGAAAGAAGAGAGAACCTAGGCTCTTTGTGTCAGCCTAGCACAAAAAAAAGAAGATAGGTCTAGGCATAAGGGACACATGGAACACAAAGAGACAACCCTGGGGAGAGGATGTGGGCAGAGAAGTTAGGTGAGAGTTTTAAACACATCCATAAGGGATAGTAAGCCAGCCCAACTGGACTAGTTACCAGCAGGCAAAGAGCAAAGACACAAATCAAGTTATATAGGACAACCAAAAGGGAATGGGCGGCTGGTGTAACCCCCTTTGGAGAGACTTGCCCACATCTCCAGCCCTGTAATCCACATGTACCTCCCCAGGAGCCAGAGCCTAGAGAGCCCCAAGCCTCATGAAGCTGGAGACCCCTCTACCCTCTTTCACATCCCCCACAGCCAGAAACATGAACATTCCCCGAGCCCCAGATCAGCCAAAGGCCTGAGCTGCTCCTTCCTTCTCCTGCCTGGATGAGCCCTGGGCTAGCTGCACCTCCCCTCTCCAGATCTCAAGCCACCCCAAGGAAAAGCATCTTGTCCTAAAGAAGCCCCAGGCAGGTTCTGGAGTGGCTGAGGAGACGGTACTTGCTACTCAGCTTCCTGGGTTCTTTAATAATCTCTCTGGAGTCCAGGTAGAATACAGATGAGCACAGGACGCTCAACAGCACACATTGCCTCCTCAGCTGCCCTGGAATACATATGTTAGATACTGTGTAATTGAACAGTCGTGTAACCACATGAATTCTTAACGGGGTGGTGCCAGCAGCCAATGTATTCTTGGCCCCACTCCTGGGGAGCCAGGCCCCAAAGGGAGACAATTTAAAAATCAGCTCCCTGAACGGACTGGCTGCCTGCCGTCCCACGCTGCTGCCTCTGATTCACAGGCAGCAGCATGGGGGGGCAGCAGCCCCTTTCTGTAGAGGTCCAACCTCCCCATGGACAGAGGCTTGTCCGTGGCAGCAGCCCCTGTCCACAGGAAGCTCACAACCCCTGCAGACAGGCTGCTGCCACAGACCAGCCTCCATCTGCAGCGAGCCCAGACTGCAGGCAGAGGCTGCTTTGCAGCAGTCCACCCGCTGGTAGAAGCAGCAGTGGGGGGCAGGTGGCATCATGGAGTTGGTGTGGGGGTCGCTGGCTTCTAAGCCAGCTCCCACCCCCCCCCCACTGCCTCTGTAGGAGGTAGCACGGTGGGGGGGCTGGTGGGTTTGCATGAGCGTATTGGCTCCAGCCTGCCAACTTCAACCTTCACGCTGCTGCAGAGGGGGCCAGAGGCGGATCCAGTGCTTGTGGGGAGTCTGCTTAAAGCCAGCTCCTCACGGAACGAGCTCCCGCACCCCCAAACCTACTGCCTCTAATATAGAGGCAGCATGTGGTGGGGAGGAATGCGTGTAGTCAACAAGATTAACTGATTAACCAATAAGCCTGAGTTTATCATGTACTCCGGTGGTTCCCAACCTTTTTGTACCGCGGACCAGCAAACGCATTCAAAAACTATTGGTGGACCAGCACTGAAATATTTGCATATTCATTATGGTAATTTTAGCCCATGGTATATCAGGCAAATCAAAAGAGGGGAGACATGATGGTTAACAAGAATTTGAAAAACTGCTGCGCGCACACACACACACACACACACACACACACACACACACACACACTCTTTAACAATGAAATAGTTGTTAACACTTGTTAAAGTGTATTCTCCATTCCAAATCTTTTACCTCAGTTGCACCAGAATTAAAGAGGTAGTACTAACAGGTCTGACAGTGCAGACACATTCTGCACACTGATATTTTCCTATGCACTTAATGCATAATAACAAACAAACAAAGTGTACCTGCTGGCTGGGAGGCCAGGGGAGGCTCCCCCCGCATGGGGAGGGAGAAGAACGGGGTCACAGGAGCAGCCACTCTGCACCCCGCACTTGTGTCAATTGCTACGCGGCAGGGAGAGCTTGAACTGGGGAACAGTGAGGCTGCCCCAGTAGGGGCAACCTCACCGTGGTCCAGGCTCCAGCTGCAGCACACCCAGCTTCCAGCTGCTCCACTCACCCTGCTGCTGCATGCATAAGTGCGCAGGGAGGGAATTACCTGGAAATCCCAGGGGGGCGGAACTAAATAAAAGCTGGGGGTGTGGCCTGGCAACATGCCATGGCCCATCAGACGGGGATTTGCCGCCCGCCACCGGTCTGCAGACCAGTGATTCCCAACCACTGGTGTAGTCGACTACACAATTACATCCCTACCCTGGAACCTGCATGAGGCATAATGCAGCAAACATTTCCCCCATCAAACGCCACAACCTGGGGTCCAGTGGCAGTGCCAGGGGAGGCTGAGCCTCCTGTAGCCTATTATACCTGCTGCTTCTGCTTGCCCTTATGACTGACTATGAAAATGACCCTTTACATCGTTCAAATGAATACTTCCACATTGGACATTTCGAATAGCCCTGAGGTCTGGCTGTTCAAATTCAGCAGACAGCCAGTCTTCCCTGGCTTGAAAAGAGTCCCACTATGGATTGTCTAACCTCAAAATGATTTCCCACTGACTAGTAACAATTTGGCATTGCAAGCTTCCAAAGCATGATCACCACTCACTTCTCCACTGCCAAAACAGCTCTCATTGTGCTGTCCCTGCACACTGGAGGGCTGGGGCAACCTTGCTCTAGGAATGAGATTTTTTTGCTTTCAAAAGTGCTGTATGTTGGCTATGGCCAACAAACTTTACTCAAAGATATCCTCACCTTCCTCATTGTGATCCCAGTTGTTGCAATACTTCTCGAAGATTTGCAAATACAGAAGCATCATGTGTCCTGTATTTATAATGCTCATGGGAATAGTGCTGAGCTCAGTGCATTCCACACTTGTGTCTGACAATGAAAAGCATTGTGTGGATTTATTGGATGTTTTAAGACGGCACAAAAATTTCGGGGATGTGGAAGATACTGGTATGGAGAACACTGTATTCAGGGAATTTTAGCTTTCTCCCCCAAAAATCCCTGGGCCCCACAAAACATTGCAAAAATCTTCTAAATGTGACTGTGCCAGATGGCAGTGTATGGCACCGCACTCTGCAGATTCGCAAGCTCTTCTGGCAAATATGTGCATTGTGAATGCAAACAGCCAAGTATGCATGTGTCCAAGCAACATACAAATGTAGGCAGCTCTATGCCTATAGAATTTGGGATCGTAGTGAAAGACATGGCCTAAGTGTAGAAAAATCTTCACAACTCACAGCTCAGAATTAGGACTTTGGCAATATTTAACTGAACATTATACAATCTAAATAAAGGGGCGAATTGCCTCATTACAACACAAAATGTGATTATAGAATCTTTGGCAAAACCAGAAAGCACCACTACTCCAAAATGAAGAAAAGAATGATCTGTAGAACCAGAAGAAAATGTTTAAGATGGGGAGTCCACAGAGGATATTTCCACTGGAAG
The DNA here is from genome assembly GCA_032595735.1 of Pelochelys cantorii. Lineage (NCBI taxonomy): Eukaryota > Metazoa > Chordata > Testudines > Trionychidae > Pelochelys > Pelochelys cantorii. The sequence continues at coordinate 22,160,899 of CM064336.1, forward strand.
AGTAAGTAATTTTTTTTTCAAATCAAAACACATGGAGATGAAGGATCTGCAAGAAAAAACCCAAGCCAAACACCTACAACCCCCGCCCCCAAAAACCACACCCTATGCAGTATTGTACAACTGATACAAATAAGGCTCGTAGGTCACATATCTGGTGGAAAGAGAAGAACTACACAATGTCATTCTATTGCAAACGCACACACACAGGTGTTGTCCCATGGTCACTAAGCCCAAAAGAAGAGAAAAGATGGAAAACAAAAACGACAACAAAAAGAGAACAGTGTTATTTGATGAAAATCCCTGAAGTTGCCTCAGTATAAAATCACAGAGTGCGTGAGGCGCTGGGGGTGCAGAGTCGGGGCTGAAGGAGCACTTGTCTTCGTTCTGAATGCTATTCCAAGGCACTGGAGGTTTTCCCCACGGCTCCCATTGGAGCCGCAGGGAAAGCCTTCAGGAAGTGCATCCATTCACTGCTGTTCCCCCAGCCGGGGGAGGGAAATGGTAGCACACAGAGCTAGTGAGCCGGATCCGGCAGGAAGGCTTGGAGCTTCCCTATTTCTCCCTGCAGGAAGCCAGCCAACCTCACAGGGGAGCGGGGGGAGGAGGAGAGCGAGGCTGGAGCATGGCAGGCTCTCTCCTGCGGGGTGAGTGGGGGGATAAGATGAAGCTAGTGATTGAGGGAGTTGGGTGGAGGAGCAGGAGTGAAGAACCTGCCAGTAGGGCAAGTGGTGTGTGGAGCTCACCACGTCCCACTGCTGTGGCCTATGCTGCATGCAGGGCTCCTTCCTCTTTGGCTCCACCTACTTCCACCCCCAGCCTGTTGACGCTGACATGAGTACATCACTATCATTCTGAAGGAAACATTTTATATATATGGAGAGAGAGAAAATGAATATTTTTAATGATTTAAGATCATAGACCACAAAGAGAGTTACCATGGTTGGTGAAGCAAAATCACAGAAGATTGCTGAATATTTTTCACTTTAAACTCAATCTGCAATTTGCTACCAATTTTTCTTTTTTAATTAAAGAAAGCACAGCACTTCATCTTGTGTGTTCCAGAACTCCAAGCATCCTTTTTTGGACTGTTTTTATTTTAAAAATTTCAAAGTACACTCAACTAAACACAGACTGGAATAGGACCCAGGAGTTTTAACTCAACCCATTTATATCTCTTTTAAATTTTCTATGTACTTCACAAAGTAAACATGATTCCAGATGTAAAGCTTTTACAGTCTCAAGTCGAACTAGACAAAAAAGAGTTAGAAAAACTACAGGTTAAAAATATGAATTGCACACACAATAATCAGACCTGCAAAATTTAAAAGATTACAAAATTTACATTAATTGGGTTCACTATTTTTAGTTTCATTTCAAATTCAATACAACTTCCTCCACTAAATACACATTTCGTGCCTCTGTTATATTAATTCTGCAGTATAAATTATAGCAAGAAGCGCGATAGCCAAATTTTGGCAATACAAATCATTCACGACTCAGAGAAAAATCCCTTCTAAATGGCCACAGTGTGGTAGACTCAATGTTGAATTAGTCTTTCAAAACAGCAAAACACCACATTTTAAAGTGCTGATTTGACTAACAGTCTGAATGATGGTATTGTGACTGTATTGAATCAAGCAATGAACTCTGCTAGTAAAAATATTTATCAGTAACGCACAATATACATGTAAAGTTTTTTTGATGCACCATATCTTTGTATTGTAACATTAACCAAATAATGCAGTTAAGTAATTTTAGCATTTTATGATTGCATACTTAATCTATAAAACATATTACAACCCTAGTAGAAAAGATGCAGGCATATTGGTTCTGCCTGAAATGAGATTTTTATTGTAAAAGGTTAAATGGTTGCCCAGTAAGCATTCTCCTTATGGCATGCTTACCAGTAGGGAAAGTTATTCACTTTGTGCAGTAACTGGAGTTCTTCAAGATGAGCCCCGGGGGTGCTCCACTTAGGTGGGTCAGTGCCACTGTGCACACGACCCGGAAATCTCTGGTAGCAGTCCCTGGCCACCGACGCATGCTGCGCTATTGTGCAATCGCTCAGACTCACAAGGCACACGTTGGCAGCCGTTCCCTCCGTTCCTTCTCTATGCCAGACTCTCTTAGCACAGAGCAGAGGGGGAGGAGGGTGGATGTGGAGCACCCACGGGGACACATCTCGAAGAACTCCAGTTACTGCACAAGGTGAATAACCTTCCTTTCTTCTTCGAGGGTCCCTGTGGATGCTCCACTTAGGTGACCACACCGCAGTGTTCCTGCTTGGCAGTGGACTTTCCGTGATGCAGGATTGGACATTGGATAGTATCGTACATCTACATCTAGTGTCTGCGTTCTGAAAGGTCTGAACTGCATAATGTTGTGCAAAGGTATTGGCCGAAGCCCATGTTGCAGCTCTACAGATAATGTCTCTGGTCAGACCCTTCAGGAAAGCACTCGTGGGAGATACCGATTTTGTGGAGTGCACCCGTACGACTGCAGTGGCTGTCTATGTTTCTGGGAGTAAACCAACTCTATGCATGCACAGATCCATTTGGATATTCTGTTTGGAAATTGTTTGGCCTCTGAACCTCTCTGCACACAACACGAATAATCTGGGTGTGTCTCTGAAGTCTTTTGTGCATTCCAGGTAAAAGGTTAAGGCCCTGCATGCATCCAGTGTTTGTTGTCCTCATGTGGTTTTGGGAAGAACACAGGTAAGTATATTGGTTCATTACAATGGAATGAAGTAGTTACGTTGGGGAGGAATTTCGGGTGGATTTTAAGGACAACCTTGTCCTTGTGAAACACCGTGAGTGCAGCTATCTCCTTCTCTCCTAGCTGATGTTATCGCTATGAGAAAGGCTACTTTCATTGATAGGTGGAGTAGTGAGCGACTCATAAGTGAATCCAACACTAGGTTCAAGTCCCATGATGGCAGTGGATCTCTATGTGGTGGATACAGGTTTCGTATCCCTTTCCGAAATCTCTTCACACACGGGTGGGAAAAAACAGAATACCCTTGTATGGGTGGGTGTATCATAGAAAGAGCTGCCAAATGTACATTGACAGAACTAGTTGATAGCTCTGTGTCCAACAGGAGGAGGATATACTTTAGTATGTCCAATATTCCTGTCCTGTGTGGATCCTGTGCGTGAGCTGAATTCCAAGCAGAAAAATCAGGCCCACTTCTGCAGGTAAGTCCGTCTCGTAGTGGGTCTCCTTGAGTTGATCAGATATCTCTGACCCTTCGAGACAGCGTTAGCTCATTATCTGAGAGCCAACAAGCATCCATACTCGCAGGTTTAATGTGTGCAGCCCGGGATGTGGTATGCGCCCCTTATCTTGGGTCAACAGGGCTTGTACCAGTGAAAACTTGTACGGGTGATGTATGGTGAGTTGCAGTATGGTAAGGAACCAAATGTAGGCTACCAGTATGACCCTTGCTGCATCCTGTTCGATCTTTAGTATTGTTTGTTGTATGAGAGGTACCAGTAGAAATGCATACGCCAATGGGAAATCCCAGTGTACTGCAAACAAGTCTCAGAGATCTCGGTCCAATACCCGCCCTGGAGCAATATAGGGGGCATTTGGAGTTGATGTGTGTTGCAAACAAATCCACTACTAGATAACCCCATTTCCTGAACAGGTTGTTTATGATAGATTTGTTGATTTCCCATTTGTGATTCTGTGGGAATTTTCTGCTGAGGGCATCTGCTAGTACATTGTCCTTGCCTGGCAAATGCATTACAATAGGTGTGACGTTGTGTATAATACACCATTGCCATAGTTTTGTTGCTTCCACACACAGGCTGTGAGACCTTGCACCCCCTGTTTGTGTAATAGGTCATTGCAGCATTGTCTGACATTCTCTCTGTTTTGTATATGTGCGAGCAGTTGGGATCATGCCCTCCTTGCTGCTCTGAGCTCCAACACACTGATTTGGAGCCGGGACTCTTCATGTGTCCATCGTCCCTGTAATATCACACTCCCCATGTGGGCTCTCCATCCCAGCAGGGAAGCGTCTGTCATGATGGTGACAGATGGTGTTGATGCCTGAAAAGGAAACCCTATGCAGATGTTGTTTACGTCTGTCCACCAGTTTAGGGTGGCTTTGACCCGGATGGGTGTTTTGTGGAGTGGATGATGGCTGGGCCCATACACAGAGTGTAGCCATGCCTGGAATGGCCTCATACGTAGTCAAGCGTTTGGGACTACAAATGTGGATGTGGCCATGTGTCCGATTATTTGCAGGCATGTACGTGCCATGGTGTGTGGTTAGCTCTGCACTGACATAATCAAGTTGCGTATTCTCGACCATCCGTGAATCAGCAGTGAGGCTATACCCTGGGTGCAGTTCCACCAGGATGTGCTCCTACAAACTCCAGTATTTGTGTAGGGGTGAGGATACATTTGTCCAAGTTAAATAGGAGCCCAAGCATGTCGAATAATACTCTTGTTGACTGCAATGCTAGCTCTGTGTCCCCATATGCCATGATCAAACAGTCGTCTAGATAGAGAAATATGTTTATTTGCGTTCTTTGTAGGTGTGCAGCTACCGTGGTGTGGACCTTAGAGAATATTCTGGGTGCTGTCAACAGACTGAAATGATAATGTGAGTCCTTGATGGTGAACCTGAGGAATCGTCTGTGCGCCAGGTAAATTGATACATGGAAATATGCGTCCTTGAGGGTTGACAGTCATACTCCTCTCTAAGGCAAGCATGATCTTTGCCAACTTAACCATCTTGAACCGCTGATACTTGACGAACCGGTTGAGACTGCGGAGATCTAGGATGGGCCTTCGCCCCTGATTTCTTGACAGTTAGGAAGCATCAGGAATAAAATCCTCTGCCTCTGTATAGGCTGGGTACTTCCTCTATAATGCCTAGCTTTAGGGGGCACTGTGCCTCTTCCAGGAGAACACTCTCATGAGAAGGGTCCCTGAAGAGGGACGGGGAAGGGGGTGGGTTGGTGGAACTGCTGTGAATGGTATATGTAGTAACCAGTTCATATTATTTCTAGGACCCACTGGTCCGAGGTGATGGTTTTCCATGCTGGATACAATTCGGCGAGTCTGTTTCTGAATATCTGTTTCCCTAGTTCTGCCTGCCCTGAAGGATTGGGGGCTATCATACCCTCGACCAATGCCTCAAATTTGCTGATGGGTGTTGGACCCCTGGGTCGATGATGTTTGCTCATTTGGTGGTCTTCAAAGGCCCTATGAGAACAAGAGGCGTATGTTGTTGGGTATATCCTGTTGCTCTGAACCTTTTGATTGTATTGTTTATATCGTTTTCTCTTGGTTCCAGGCAGCTGAATTCCCAGTGTGTGTAGCGTCACCCTGGAGTCTTTAAGGGTATAGAGAGAGGAGTTTGTTGCCTCAGCAAAGAGTTTCTCTCCCGTGAATGGAAGGTCTTTGATGTTTGATTGGACCTCCTTGGGGAACCCGGACAGTTGCAGCCGTGCTGTTCTCCTCAGCACCACTGCGGATGCTATACATCTGGCTGCTGTATCCGCTGCGTCCAATGCTCCTTGTAATGCTGTGTGGGAGATTAGAGAACCGTCGGTCACATTTGATTCAAATTGTTCCTTTATGTCTTCTGGTATGTACTGAATAAAGGAATTGAAGGCTTCGCATGTCTGGTTTGAATACTTTGCTAACAGAGCTACATAATTGGCAAATCAGAGTTGAAGGGAGGCTGATGAATAGGCATTCTTCCTCATAGCATCCATCCTCTATCTGTCAGGATTCTGTGTTCTGGGGGTACTGGTGTTGCTTCCCCCTCTGATTGGCTGCCTCAACTACCAGTGAATTTGAGGGAGGGTGTGAGAATAGGAATTCTACCCCCATAGGTGCTACGTAGTACTTCTTACATTGAAGGCACTGATGCTGGGGTCTTCCATATGGACTTAGCTGGGTCCATCAGAGCCTCATTCATTGGCAGAGCCAGTTTGGTATGTTGGGGTAAGCTGAGTACTCTCATAAGCTTATGCTTGTTTTGCGTCACGTCAGGAAGCTGCATGTCAAGAGTGTCCGCTACCCTGCGGAACAGTTCTTGAAATCTTCTAAAGTCATCCCCTCTGATTGGTCACGTGGGTGGACTGTGCTCATCCATCATGGAGCATAACATAGTAGGAGGAATAAGCCAATCTTGCATTTCCTCCTCCGTAGATGACTCACTGTCATGGTTGTTTGGGTTGTAGTCAGCCTGTCTCTGCATATTTGTGTCTGCCGACTGAGCCCTTGGTACCTGGAGGGTTTGTTGTAAGTATGTTTGGTGGCTTCTGTAGGGCACCCGTGGGTCCCAGTAGGGCCACTATGGTGGGAACGGTGGAGGTACCCATTGTGCCATCTGCCAGTTCTGGGGTTGCTGTTGTGTTGTGGTGTTTTGGGGAACTATGCGCTGGCCCCTTTATTTCCTCCACCTCACAGTCGCTAAACCTTGCTGATATTAGCGATGCTGTTGTCGACGATAATACAGAACCTCTAGACCTTGGCATGCCATCAGTACCAAAGAGTGGTAAGCTTGGTACTGAGGGTACTGCGAGGTCCATCTCTGTCATGTATCTCGGTACCGGGGGCGGCGGTGGCATCACTGCGTAACTCACCACTGCTGGATCCCTCTGGATCACTCTGGGGTACACCGGTACCAACAGTACTGTGTGTTTCTCTGTGCGCAGCATTCTGCTGCTTTGAAGCTTGCCAGCTTTTTTATTTGCTGCCAGTACCGGCTTCTCCAGCAGTACCACAGATTTGTTGTGAGGAGAGCTTGAAGGCTGGGCCAGCAGCCCTATGCTTCTCTTCGGGATCAATGGACACAAATTGGATATACGTAAAGAAAATACTCAGAAGCCAGTGGCAGAATATTTCTGTTTACCTAACCATAATCTCACAGATCTGAAGGTGGCGGTCTTGTCACAGGCCAGTTCCTCAAGTCAAATCCATAGGGAAAGCTTGGAATTACAATTCATATGCAAATTCAATTAAATTAATTATGGACTTAATCAAGATTTGGAGTGGTGGAACCTTTATCAATGAAAGTGCTAACTACTTTCTGAATGGTATCCTGCCTGCCTTATCCATCCAATGACTTTGATCTTTATCTACTCAGGTTTAGCACCCTTTCTCCTGATACTTTATGCTTAGAGGTGGGAGGGGTGGGTGACAGAACAACTTTCTCCCCTCTCCCCTTCGCTTTTCCTATTTATTTCGAGTTTCCTTATCCCCTAATCATAACTCCGGTCATCTGAAGAAGTGGGCTGTGCCCACGAAAGCTCATGATACCGTCTACATGTTTTGTTAGTCTATAAAGTGCTACCAGACCATTTGCTTGCTGTTTTTTTTCCAGGATCACTGCCACTCTGAGCAGGATCCCTTAACCCACTTTATGTTACCCTGTTCGGGGCAAGGATCGTCTGCCTCCTTGCTCGGAGGTCTTCAATGGCAGAGCATTTTGTGCTTCGCTTCTGGTCGTGCTCTCTAGCACACCCCTCTGAGGGAGTGTTTCTCTTGCTCTTCATCCCAGGTGAAGTCACTGGGGGGGGGGGTGTTTGAGTGAAGGAGTCGTCTCCTCTGTAAAAGGGCGAGAGATTTACATCTGGGAGCGAGTTTCTGGCAGTGTGGGCAGTGGCTTACTGGATGGTCCTGCCCTAGGCAGAGCTGTCTGCTGCCGAGATGATTATGCTGCACTGTGTGTCTTTTGAAGCCAGAAGGTGCTGGCATGACAGGGTTTTGCTGCTTGAGGCGCCGAGGGTTCTTTATCTTGTGCACTTTTATCTATGTAAATCAACTCAAGCTCATTCTCTTCTTTTCTCCCCCCCCCCCCCCCCGCCCTTTGTTTTCAGAGAGACTGTTCTACTTGCAACCGATGCCACTGGTGGTTGAGAAGGAACTGAGGGAAACGCCACCAGCGCGTGCCTGTCAGCCTGAGCAATTGTACAGTAGTGCAGCATGCACTGGCAGCCAGGGGACTGCTATCAAAGATCTCCGGGCCGTGTGCACAGTGGTGCTGACACACCTAAGTGGAGCATCCATGCGGACCCTGGAAGAATAACAACCAGTTAACTGGTGGCATGGCCCAAGCAGTCACCATCCCATGGTCCAGCAGGCTGGAGCAAGTCCTCACTGCGGGATCCTAGTTAACCAGTTAAACATATCATTTTTAACTGGTTAACTTTTTAAAATGGGATTTTACATCCTTAATTTCTACAAACACAGGCCATTTATGCAAATCCAAAGCTGTTGTTTATTTGTTAGTTTTGTAGCAAATACCTTTTCTTTTCATTTAGAAAATTCAACCAATAGGGCAAGCTACTTCCACCCTCTCTCCTCTTCCACTTCTTACCCCCTTCCCTCCCCCCGCAGCCATGCAGACAAGGCCACCCCTCGGGGTGCATGGCTCAGAACATCCCTCTGCCCCTTCCCATCCCCATACTTCCCCCCGAAACAACATGGCCCGAGGGACCAACAGGAGGCCTGGTGTCCGCAGCAGGAGTTGGGCCAGCCACCACATTTACTGGTGGTGGCAGGAAGCAGAGTGACCCAGCCGCACCCCATTCTGCTCCTAGCCACATCGCTCCACTTCCTGCTGCCACTGAGTGTCCACTGGACAACACAGTTCTGCATGCAGATTCGTTTTAAGGGTAGGTCATATATCAAGTAAGACCTCTGAGTAAAATTGTTCACATTTCATAGCATTACTGGAATAGACCTTTTAAAGACACGGGGGTGGGATACAGAGATTACCTTCACCCCTGCCTTTGAAAGACATTTTAAACTTTGGCAGCCTGGAACTCTTGCAATCCTGACTGATACTCTGCCACACAACATTTGTATCTGCTCTACAGTGGGGTATTTTGCCTGTAACAGGTAAAATTAGCCAAGAGGAGCTGCTCCTCCTACAGTTCTTGCCCTCCCAATATGATTTCTGTGGACTAGTTTACTATTAAATATAAGAGCCATGTGTAGTACCAGAAACAGCATAGGCAGGTACCATGTAATCTTCTACCAATGAATCACAGTCCTCCTGCCAACAGCAACCTTAAGAGTCAAGGTCCCATTCTCAATAGTTATGGCTAATTAGATATAGTGGATTTGTTTTATGATCTGGATAATCATCCATCAATAAATCAAATGGGACCTGTAAATTCATTCTCACCTGTGACCCTAATAGCACATGAAAACAAATTTCTAAAAAGTTTTATAACAGACGGGGGGGGGGGAAAAAAAGGGGGAGTTGTGACCATCTAAACATTAACAACTTCCCTCTCAGTTTTTACAGTGTCCTCTAGTGATATTTAAGTATTTAAAAAACACTGCATGTGATCTACACGGAGGTAGATCTGCTTTTCTCCTCCCTACAGAGACAGGATTCTTAGAGCATTCCATTTTTAAATCTTCTGCTCAGATTTAAAAACATCTTCACTGATGTTCTGCAGATATTGGAAGAGCTTTGGCATGCAACATGACAAATCCTCAAGTCAGGCAGTGGGGACTGTCATTGAAAATCAAACACTTTGTAGGACAGGCTGCCTCCCTAAAGAAAATGGTCACTAAACACATATTTAAGAAATCAACACTAATGAGCTTGCCAGCTATTGCCATTTCAGAACTGCCTCTTTTAGTTGAGGTTATTGGTAAGGTTATGGTAAGTTGACCAGAGTAAGAAGAATTGCAGTTCTCACCTTTCATTAAAAGATATCACTGCAAATTTGAAGCAGTCTTTGAAGCCAGAGTTTGGTTAGTGTAGAAGTAATTTTTGGGGGGATAGTAAAGCAACGTTCTTTTGTAGTGCAGTAAGACTTCATTTCAAATGCTGTTTAAAGTTTGCATAAGGACTCTGATGGACATTATACAAAATGAAAAATTACCACATATCCTGTTGTCATCATTACAGGTGCACCTTACACCTCTTTTAATCCATCTCACACAGCTTGTAGGTGACAGGCCAGTCTTCCTGCCCCTCACCCCTGGTGTAACCATGCTATCCAGTGACAGACAACCACCTCTGGGCTGCAGCCCCCATTTCCCAACCATGTTAACACAACAAGGCCAGCTCTGTTTTGGCACCTTAAGCCCTTGGTAGAGATGACCAGCAAGGTGGTTAAAGGAACTTCAAAAAAAATTCTTCTAAACAAAGCATTATTTATTTGCTCACCCAATGCATTATTTATTTACTCACAGTGCAAAGAGTAAAACCAGAGGTCTATATACATACTTCAGTTTACATAACTCTTAATCTTTCCTACATTTCCCCTACCCTACTTACCTCCACTGCTGGGTTGCAAGAAGCCAACTGGCCCTGTAATGCTTCCTGCAGTCACTCAAGAGCATGAAGTAACATCAGGGCACAAGCCCCAAATTGTTTGAGAGTTCTAGTCTTTGAGTTCACCAACCAATTATCAAGTGGAAATTCTTCAGGCACCATAGCAGCCTTAACATGGAGTCACACACAGTTCCCTTGAATACTCAGATTTCACCACTACATGAGCATACCTTTGTGACAGATGGTCCCTTATACCAAAAATCACAGCAATATTCAAGTTACTCCAGGTCAAATGTATTTTAGTTCTCACACCAAAAACAATGCTAGTAGGTTAAACTATATAAAGATTTACTAAATAGGAAAAGGAATTATGAGAGTTATCTACAAAGTTAAAGCAGACAGACACACGAATGGGTTACAGTTTCAGGTTTCAAAGGTAATATAGGCTTCTATAAACAGCAAGTTATATTTGACTTTTAAGGCTAACCCACAGCAAGCAACTAGGGATTTTTGCTTAGGTCTAGAAACAATGGCTCCCTGGAGTCCAAGCAACAAAAGTACTTAGTTCCTTCCTTTTGTTGGGTTTCTCATCCCTGTCCTTCCATGTACTCTGAGCTGTAAACTAACCAGATGGGAGGAATACACTTGCATAACTCCTTTATGGGGAGCAGGGCAGAACAATAAAAGTCTTTTGCCCTTTTGTTGACAGTACATAGAGAAATTCCAGTTGCAATGTAGTCTGCTGCAGCTGGTTTAATTTGAAATACAGTGAAACCTTTGTTATCTGGCACTCTGTTAACCGGCATTGCCCCCAGCCACAATACTGTCACATCTTCAGACACACAGGCCTAGCTTAGTTTACTATGATTAGAATAACAATTTTTTATTTAAGTGGTACTAATCATCTTTAACTAAAAATAGAAGTGTGAGACCAACTGCCTCACACTACAAAACTACCAATATTAAAAACTTGAGTTTTACTATTATTGTCCATTGTTTTTTCCTAGGTTGATGGAACCCTCTGATAACCAGAACGTCCTAATCCCCCCACAAAAACAAAATAGTTGGAGTAAATGTATCCAAGGACCAAGATCCATATCAAATAACGTTTTGCTCCTGAAGATTTTATTCAATATACCTAAAGAGGCCAACAGCATCAAACCTTCCCCTCTCCTTCTCCCCCCCTCCCTACAACAGAATGTCCTATATGAACAATCCTTCACTGCCGTGGATGGATCAATTGGTTGATTTAATGGATCTTTTAAAAATTAGAATTTAGAGGTAGAAAACTATTTCTACACATGCACATTAGAACTTTTAGCTTCTTCTACTAAAAACTTGCCTAGTTGCACCAATTCTGTCTATAGCCAGGTATCTGTGACCTGGATTCAAAGGGTAACCTGGAGATGACAATTTGTAGAATTCAGTCGTCTTGGTGTCTGCCCTTTCCATTGTTATCTTTTCAGAAAAGGTACAAAAAGTTGATTTCTATGAATGATTGGTGAAGTAGTTCAGACAAGTCAGTCCTTTAGGACTTTGACAGATTGCAAAATATAAAATAGAGAACACCAAAAATACAAGCTGAACATTTCCACAGAGCATGACCCAGACCTTTGCAAGATTTCTGCAGTTATACATCTTCAGACATTGGGATAATATACATCCTTCTCACTCAAAGATAGAGCAATACAAAAATATAAAAAATCACCCAGCACCAATCCAAAAAACCCATAACTAGGTATAAGAGGGGAACCTGGTCAGTGAACCCTCTGAATTGTTTAGATCCATAAGGCACTCTTCTTTTATAAGGCACAACATAACTTACTATTATAGAACTTTACAATGGACAAAAATGTAGCTTTCCTTCTACTTTTATTCAAATTCTCTTTTGACAGTGAAAACATAAATCCCAACGTTTTAAATTGCATCAAACAAATGGACTCACATCTCACTACAGTGGGGTTTGCTGCACAAGTTCACTTGTCAGTAAACAGTTCCATAGTTTTTTCCTAACATTTGCAGTAACAATTTTTTGCTCTGACTAACTGAAAAAAAAATCTACACACTTCACAGTTCATAGTGCACAGAAACACTGTCACTGTCTGTTCTGTGTCTCTGCTATAAATAGCCCATACCTATCAAAATAACCTGCCCAACACCTGACTTGGTTCTTACATTGATTCCTTACCCTGAACTAGTGCACGGAATGCCTGTATTTCTTGATAATGCTAATCTTCCTATGAAGCAATCAGAGACAGAGATTAGCATTCCAGCATAATCATAGTACTTCAAAAAAGGGGAATGAACATGTTAGGCAGAAGACAACCCAGCAGCAAAAAATCTCATCAAAATGAGACTCTTCATCCTTGCTTCCACAGGCAGCAGGCTGAATTAGCTGACAGTGTTAATAGAAGTCAAGCAAATCACTATTTCAGACTAGGAAAAAAGAATCTTCAGTAAACCAGATGATTTTGGAAAGGGGCTCCTGGACTATGGAGAAAAACATGACAGAATTAAACATTTAAAATATGCTAAAAATGCAACATCTTAATAGTTAGTAAGTATTTTGGATGGTTAGATTTTTGGGGCAAGTAGAGTCTCTCACTATATATCTGTACAATACCCAGCGCAGTGGAGTGCTAATACTGATTGGAACCTTTGGATTATACCATAATAAAAACAGGTAGAATATAGACCATGGACACTAGCTACTGATTCTACCAGTAGTAGCAAAAAAATAGTTAACAGGTTACAGACAGTTAGGGACCAAACAAATCATATACAGAATATCCAGTGATCATGGTATGTAACCTATGTATAGGTACAACCTTAACTCAGCCCCTGGTGTGTATTTAAGGAAATTATAAAACAGTCTTTAATTACACACTGACATCCTTATCCCGCACACTCCCCCACCCCATGATGGGATCCTTGCATCAGACAGTTGACAGACTAGACCAGGGCTACTCAACATGCAGCCCGTGGGTGGGATCCTTTGAACATGGCCTCCACTGGGAACACGTTCCACAATGGCAAGGCATCTCCCAAGCGGGGTGAACACTGAAAGACGCAAGCGTACAGGCTGGCTGGAATAGACAGGTACAGGGTGTCAGCGGTTCTAGCCCCCAGGGAGGAGGTGCCGGGAGTGCTGGGGCATCGTGAGCAGTGCTGGCTGCTTAGCCTTGGAGGCAGATCCTGAGAGGTGCTGACGGGGTCACACTGGCCATGTTTGGGTCCTGTGTCATGGCTGGGCAGCCCTGCCTCCATCCCACACGGTGCTACGGACTCCCGTGTGGGGACGTCAGCCCTGCTGGGAATACAGGACAGGACTCCTGGGAACCTGTCCTTCTTTGACTCTGGTGTGCAGCCTGACTTGCCCAGCTCCCCACCCGCAACAGGTTGAAGCTTTTCTTTTTACAGTAAAATCACTCCAAGAAACGCACAACCTGAAGCTTCAAGCTAAACACCCAAAACACTGGCATACAATTTTCTTTTTAATAAGAAGCATTAAAAATGAAAACAAAGAAGAGACACTTGTTGGATGAACGTATGGTTTTCAACCCTGTTTGGGAGATGGAATTTGCTTCTGCAGAGATAAATGGAAAACAAATGTGTCTTCTCTGTCAAGACTTCCACAGTGTTAAAGAAAACAAACCTGCAAGGGCACCATGAATCTTCTCATCCTGAGTTCAAAGACTTGTATCCACCTGACAGCAATTTAAAAAAAACTAAGGTATGTTCCTTACTGAAAGATTTCCATACACAACCACACTTAAGTAATGGCCCTCAGCATGTGCTGAGAGTATCATTATGGCCCCTGGGGCTTCCAAAGTTGAGTAGCCCTTGACTAGATTGTGCTCAATGTTTTGTTCTCTCCTCATTGGTCAATGTGTAATTCATGCCTTACTACATACTACAGGTTGTACCTCCCCAAAACGGAATTCTCTGGTCCAGCAGGACCACAGATGTTCTTTGACCAGAGAACCCCAGTAGCCTTGTGGCAGGTGGGCAATTCAGGAGGGGCTGGGCTGAAGCAGTGGGACAGGGCAGGGGCTGGGACTGGCGGCAGCCCCAGCAGCCTGCGGCACTGGACTGGGTCAGGGCAGCCCCTGGCAGTGCAAAATTGGGCTGGCGACAGCCTGTGGGCTGCTGCAGGGCAGGAGCTTGCACTCTCAGCAGCAGAACCGGGGCCGAGGCTGGTGGCAGCCGATGACAGCGTGGGGTTGGAGCCCTGGACAGCCTGTGAAAGCAGGGCCAGAGCCTGCAGGCTGCTGTGGGGGCTGGGAACAAAGCCCGAGCCATCCACAGCCCCTGGCATCCTGACCAGAGCCAAGGCCAGCCCCCAGCATGGGCTGCTGGAGCCTGGCAAGCCGTCTGGCTGGGGCAGCAGCAGCGGGGCCAGCAATCCAGCAGGTAGCTAGGCGGGGGCTGGATGTAGTGCCCCTCCCTCTGCTGGAGATGGCAGAGCTGGTGGCTGGGGCTGTGTCAGGGAAACTTCTCTGTGGTTCGGGATTGGTTAGGTCACGAGGGTGCCGGATAAGAGATGTCTAACCTGTAGTCTCTAAACACAGCATTATTAATTTCCCCTCTGATTTTTTTCCTCCCTGCCAAATGACAAATTCTTGCTCCAAAGCATGGGGACACAAGTAGCTGAAAACAAGACTTTAACATAGGCAAAATATATTTAACCTCATTTTCAGAAACAATTGAATCATTTTGACTGAAAAATCCCCCGCCCAAACAACATGAAGCAAACACTGAGCAAGGGAAGTTTCAGTTCAAATGTCCTACCTATAATAGAAACACATAATACGTCTAAACAATTGTCTTAAAGTGTGAAAAACAGAACTCATGTTTTGGTCTAAATCTTTTTACCTTACATTTCAAAACAATTTCCTTTTAGGCTGAAAGTTAAACTGACAATCAAGCATTATGAAAAAAATATGCCGTAACACTGTTTCTGGAATAAATTAAATGTTCCAAGTGTTTGAGGAAAATGTTTTAGGTGATATTTATTCAGATATTTTCACAAATGGATTCTACTTGCTGATAAGGTAAATCTCGCTTTTTGATTAAAAAAAAAAAAAAACAGGATTATTTTAGGCCCCATTCAAATCCCACAGTTGTCCCTGCTCCCATTCTCCCTTCCTTCCTTTCCTCTCCCCCCCCCCCCCAAAAAAAAATAATAGTAGGAAAATCAGCCAACTGGAATGGGATGAAGAATCAAGAGGCCCTTTCTCCATAGATCAGGAGGAACACTAATTGGAGGGAGGCAGGAGGGGTGGAAAACACAGGGATGCAGAGTTTATGAACTCAAGCTCCAGGGTCAGATCTCCTGCTGAAGGAGCCACCTTGTGTGGCAGGCACTACTCTATATGTGGTGCCTTTAAATAGGAAGAACAGCCCCAAATGTTGTCAAATATATTATATATTGAGAAGGCCCATGTACACTTACTATACCTTGTCAGGCTACAAGCATTTAAATGTTTTTGCATGTATCAACTGTATTTTAATACAATATAGCATCCAGCACCACAAAAACAAAATGAGTTGAAGTTTTTCATTTCCAGTGAAAACATTAATCATATTAATTTACCAGAAGATATGTTCTAAGGCAGGGGTGGCCAATCTAAACCTGAGAAGAAGCTAGAATTTACCAATACACATTGCCAAAGAGCAACAGTTCTATGTCACCAGCCCTGATCATCTCCCCACCACCACTCTCAGCACATCCCGCCCACTGGCAGCCCTACCAGTCAGTGCATCCTTCTCCTCCTGCCCACTGTGATCAGCTCTCAGTGGGAGATACTGCAGAGGGGAAGCATGGGTATGACAGGCTCAGTGGAGAGGGTAGGAAATGGCACGATCCTAGGGGGAAAGGGTGGAGGGGGACAGTGCTAGGGCAGAGCTGCGGGTTGAACAGTGAGCACCCTCCGGCCCAGTGGAAATTTGGTACCTATGCAAGGAGCCGCATATTAAACTTCTAAAAAGCCGGATGTGGCTCTTTGGCCACCCCTGCTCTAAGGCACAAATAATGTCTCCTATGGATAAATAAGTTTAAAGTCAGGGGTATCTAAGTTCTGTCCCAGTGATAAGATGTCAGTCACCTTAACCTTTCACAAACTACAAACAACACTACTACAGTTTCCAGCTTTGGTTGCAGATAATTATGTTCTTAGACACTCTTATCTGTTACCACCCCCTAAAGTCACACAAAATAAAGAGCCATAAGCCTTTGCTCAATGAAAAGGGAGCCACTACATCAGGCCTGGGCAAAACACCATTCTCAGGCCAGATCCAGCCTACCAAGCCACAGGAACCAGCCTTCAGATGCAGCGGGGGCTCTTGTGCTCTGAGTCCCCCTCTCACCCCAGGCTGTCCTGCCAATTTGAAGTGCCACACGGAGCTGCTGTCAGCTGGGGACTCTCCAGCTGATCCCGGGTTCTGCAGAAATGCCATGGAGCACGGGATCAGCTGGGAAGTCCCCAGCTGGGCTCAGCTGTGCAGGGCTGCCCCTTTGAAATGCGGAGGCGGAGTTCAAAGGGCAGCCGCACAACCGAGCTGCCGGGGATCAGCTGTGCAGCACTGCCCTTTTAACGCCACCTCGGTGTTTAAGGGGCAGCCCTGCACAACTGAGCCCGGACTGAGTTGTGCAGAGCTGCCCTTTGAACACCGCCTCCACAAGATGGGGGGAAGCTACTAGTTGAGTTGACTATCCGATAAGCATATGCTTATCGAATAGTCAACTAGTCGCTTACATCCCTAGTCCAAAGCATCTTCAAGTTACGCATATTAATAAGACAAACTTTATATTAATAAGCCAAAACCTCATAAAGCATGGGGAAACCGTCACAATACTATTTTATATTAAATCAAATTGGACTTGGAACACAATTTTGTGTATTTGAAAATACTGTTCTAATTAGAGTACTTGTTTCATCTTTGCCAAAGCATGATGAAACAAGTAGTAATGAATCAAGTGGCTGATATTCCTTATTTCTTAAACTAATTTCTAGATCTTGCCCTTAACAGATGGATTTACTCATCCTCATCCTTCAAAAGTTACTTTATAAAAATTATAAAATGTCAAACACTGTGCAAACATGAAATCCTATAGTGTCAGTTTTGCATCTGATTTGTTCTGAGCTATACTCTTAGTTAGTTTAATAAGAACAAGAAAACTGGAATATATTTAACAGCACAGCATGTTTTCATTATCACATTTTTTCTCCTGTGAATAAAAGTATGCCCTGTTACATCACTTATCTGAACATATGAAGGATTTTTATTAATGGCACCACATATATTCCAGGCAATAGCCTTGGTTAAATCAGAAGGCTAATTTTTCAAATGGAGGAAGTTTAACAGACAGAGGTGCATCCTTGTTTTCCCTCAATCAGCACTTTTAAATGTACCAAGTAAATTGATATAGCATAGAAGAAAAGCACAAGACAGACTTTTTTTATCCTTACCTCCACAAATTTGCTAACTGAAATAGGTTTGCAATAACATGTTGGAACAGACACCACTAGACAGAGACTATATCACTTGTGAACATTTTTTCACAAAGATTAGGTAAATTGACTACAGGTTGGACCTTCCTAGTCCGGTACCCTCAGGACCTGACTGGTCCCAAACAAGGGAGTTTGCTGGACCAGGGGAAGTCTTGATGTGTGGGGTGTGCCAGTCTCGTCTCCCTGCCAGAGCTCACAGCAACCCCACCACCCTGCAGGAACTCATGGTGGTCCCGCTGCTGGTTCCACTGTCCTGCAAGCTCCACCCCCTGGCTTCCCTTCCTAGCCAGCTGCGGACTTTGGTGCCCCGTGGGATCTGCTGGCCCACTGGCCCCACAGGTAGGCTCTGCTCTGAGCTGCTAGCAACCTCTGTCACTGGGGCTCTCCAGTCCCACAAACATAGAGGT
The DNA here is from genome assembly GCA_032595735.1 of Pelochelys cantorii. Lineage (NCBI taxonomy): Eukaryota > Metazoa > Chordata > Testudines > Trionychidae > Pelochelys > Pelochelys cantorii. Next base: position 22,179,087 of record CM064336.1, read on the forward strand.
TCAACCTGTAGTAATACAATGCAGCTTCCTGGCTGCTCTAAACAGCATCAATCAATCAGTATACATGGCTGTGTGAAAATATTTTAAAGACAGTCCTATGCTGGGCTCACTAAAATCCCAGGTTTTGGGATAGGCTTTCCATGGACACAAAATAAACTGTCAATTTTTCTGTAATATAAAGAAAGCTAAAGAGTCTCCCAACTTACTAAATAAAGATTTGCTGGAGCAGTCCAGAATGACAAATGCTAGCAAAGGTAGAACTAGAACAACTGTGGTTGTCACCACCATTTCTTTGATTATGGACCACCACGTTACCAATATAATGTACTAAAAGTAGCTCTCCAGTTCAGGAAATAAAATGCATATCAAATAAGCAACACACCATTTCATAAAAATGTTAGCGTTAGAATCTTTTTGAAGCTCCTTGCTCTATTGGTAAAGATGCTGTTCTACAAAGTAGTTCTATTATACGTCAAGAAAAAAAATTGCTTTAAAACAGAACTCAAAAGGTTTAACAAAACCTACAAGCAGACTGATAATGAATAAAAATCAGTCTAGGTAACTTACCCGCTCTGTTGCTGCGACTTCCTCACCAGCTACATAAACAGAAGTCATCTCCAGCACAGACAGGTTAGTGGGAGCATCGGTGGTGGAGGAAGACCTGGGCCGGCCTGAATGAGTATCTTGGGCAGTCTTCCTGTTGATCTGTGGGCTTCCTTTTGGGGCATCTGACTTGCCTCGCTTGCTATGCAGGCTTGTCCCTCTCTTCATCTTAGGTGGCACTCTGATCTGCTGAAGCACTCGGTTCAAAGCTGTGGGGTGGGTGGAGACACCATCAATTTCAGTACAGGCGCTTTGGCTTTCCAAATCCACTTCTGGCTCCATATCAGCCTGAGCTTGTTGCACATCATGTGGAGACACTGAGGACCTCCTGCGCTGGTGCTGGAAAAGGTGCTTCAAGCCTTGGCCAATCACATTAATGTTCTCCAAAGCATTATGAGTAATTTTGGACAACTTTTGCTCAGATTCGTGTTTTTTGATATCTTGATCTTGGGATTTGCCTCCAGGATCAGGGTCGTCATAGATCTGTTCACTGCCAGAAGGCTCCATTAGATGACACCCAACACGTTTATTTTACAACTCATAAATAAAGATGTCCCCTGTCTTTAGATTTTTTTTTAAATGCCAAGATTGTCAGCCAATTAGGAGTGCAATTGCTTCAAGAGTGACTACACATGCAGCTGTGCCATGGAGGTCTCATGCTTATCTAATATTAAACAAAAGAGCCAATATTACACATCCATGCAGAAACTGACAGGTTAAAAAATCAATACAGAAAAAACATGCTGTTAAAGTCTCTCTTGTTCAAGCATCCTTCAGCCATTATATTAGAAACATATATACTGTACGTAGTACACAGAGCCTGTGAAAGGACTGCTTATTCTTTTATCAATGAGAAAGTGTTCAAGACAGTAGGTAGAGATGGGGAAGTGAGAACCAGGTTAAAATTCTGCTCATGAGAAACAGGAAGTGCATGCTATGAAGCTTGTAACAATACCCAATAGAACCTAAGCCACTGGAGTTCAGCATTCATAATTACATCAGTAATGACTTAACAGGTTAATCCCCACTGCAAGGTTGGTAAGGAAGACAATGATCTGATCTTCAAATGTAGTAGCTGTTCTATCATAAATATACAGGAAAACAGAGTAAAAAGGCCAAATTATAGCTGTTTATTTCCAGTCAAAAACCAGGGAATGACTTATTACTAACTAGTATCTATTGAGACTATTGCTAAATGGATGCTAAAGTTTGCCTTCAAGCGGGGAGAGGGAAGCACTTAGGTATCATTTTGTCCATAACAGTATATGAGGACACAAAAATGCCTTTCTGAAAGTAGATTACCAAGTGACTAGATAGGTAGAGGCAGCAGCACAGACATGTCCAGCTCAGACATTTGAGAAAAGAAAAAGTGTTCAGCTTCTCCCAGCAAGTCTCTCCACCACCCCCTTTGCTTCAGATACGAGTTGCCCACACAACATTGCAGTTGAGAGCTAAGATGGCAGCATACTGAAGGAAGAGCGCATCAGGGGAATGAGGAAGGGAGCACAAAGGATATTTTAAATATTAAAAGCAGAATATTTAATGGGGGCTAGAGTAAGTGTGGGAAGGTTCACATCATTGCCATGATTAAGGAGATAACATATACAGAAATTAGAGGTTGTTTTCTTGCAGGAGAAGATTTTGATTGTGCTTCTATAAATATATACCGTACCACAGAAGTCTGCTCTCAATCTTGGCAGAAGATAGCATGAGCATGAAAAAGCCATGATCTTATTAAAAATGCAATATATTATGCTTCCTATTAAAACATTCTTTTTAATCTTAACATAGCTGTATTGAGAAGGGGTTATGATCCAAGATCTCCCTCAGCTTTGTGCACCTTAGACATAACACAATGGGTTAGAACAGACATTCCAAGGTACCAATATAGCAGGCACCACAGCAAGACCAACCAAATGAGCTGCATCAAGCTCCTTCTCTTGGACGCCTTAGCATAAGGAGGCAAAATAAATTACAATAGTTAATAGGAAACCTATTTTCTTGTGGTGTACTTTTCATCTGAAATGTTCAGAGCATGTTACAAGCATTAAGTCTCAGTAACTTTGGGGGTAACTCAATCCCATTGACATGGACTAGTAGACAGTCACAGAAAGGTTAACAATTTGACCACATTTATACAGTAATTCAGTGGATGAACTAAGAAAAAATGGTTACCTACCTTTTGTAACTGCTGTTCTTCGAGATGTGCTGATCGTGTCCATTCCACTTAGGTGTGTGTGCACCGCATGCACGGACTGTCGGAGAGTTTTCCCTTAGCGGTACCCATTGGGCCAGCAGGGGAGCCCCCTGGAGTGGCACCACTATAGCGGTGCATACATACCCCTGCTGGCCCTCCACCCCCTCAGTTCCTTCTTGCCAGAGCACTCCAACACAGGATAGGTGGGTGGGAATTGGAATGGACATGAGCAACACATCTCGAAGAGCAACAGTTAAGTAAGGTAGATAACCGTTTTTTCTTCGAGTGTTTGCTCATGTCCATTCCACTTAGGTGACTCCAGAGCTAAACCCATGGGGGTGGGGGTGGAGAGTACTGAGAGACAGATTGCAGCATTGCTCTGCCTACTGCCGCATCATTCCTGGCCTGTTGCGTGATGGCGGAGTGACTTGCAAAGGAATGCACCGACGACTAGGTGGCCGCTCTGCAAACCTCTAAAATGGGCACCTGGGCCACAAAAGCCGTGGAAGAAGCTTGGGCTCTAGTCAAATGGGCCGTGATAGGAGGGGCTGGAACATATGCCAACCCATAACACTCCCTGATGCAGAAGACAATCCAGGACGAGATATGCTGGGCTGACACCGACGAGCCCTTCATCCTGTCAGCTATAGACACAAACAACTGAGGAAACCTACAAAAGGGTTTTGTTCTATCCAAATAAGCCAAAGTTTGCCTCACATCCAAGGCATATAGAACCCGCTCTGTTCCCAAACTATGCTGTTTTAGATAAAACATTGGTAGGAAAATATCCTGGTTAACATGAAAATACGTCAATACCTTAGGCAAAAAAGACAGATGAGGGTGAAGCCTAACCTCCCCCCCCCCCCCCCAAAAAAACAAAAACAAACAAACAAAAAAAAGACTCTATGGAGGGTTCACGGTCAAAGCCTGCAGCTCCGAGACCTGGAAGGACACCTTCCATGATACGTGCAGACAGGAGCAAGTGGCCAACAGCTCAAGCCTGCCAAACTCCTGAGAGATCAGGTCCAGATATGGAGGAGAGCCAGGGAACGCTCCACCATGAGATCGAGCAGGGCTGGGACCCAGTGCTGGCGGGGCCATGCTGGGGCTATTAAAAGCACGGAAGCCCAGAAGCTTGGAATTCCCTGACATTGAGAATCACCCTGTGAATCAGAAGGAATGGTGGGAAGGCATACAGGAGGATCGGGAGCCAGGGAACCAGCATGAGCACCAGGTTAAGGTCCCAGGTGGGCAGGAGCTGGCGTACCTGATGATATACCCTGTCTAGCCCCTTAAGGAAGGGGTTTACCATAAGGTCTGAGGAAACCGACTTGCTCCGGGATCCCGAGTGGAAGGCCGAAATGGCCACCAGGTGTACTCTGAGGAAGGGGTGAGGCCCTGGATTCTGAGGTCCAGGAGATAATCCAAGATAACCAGGACAGGAGCCTCTGCAGGAGAGAACCCCTTCCCCTCCAACCAGGACACAAATCGCTTCTACTTCGCCAGATAGGAAGCTCTAGTAGAAGGCTTCTGGTGCCCCAAGAGGGCTACCTGGACCTGCTCCAAACACTGCCTCTCCAGGGTGGTCACACCATGAGGTAGAGGGGCCAGAGGTTTGGATGGCAAAGCCTGCCAAACTCCTGAGGGTATGTCTCCACTGCCACCCTATTTCGAACTAGGGTGGCTAATGTAAGCATTCGAACTTGCAATGAAGCCCGGGATTTAAATATCCCGGGCTTTATTTGCATGTTCCCAGGCACCGCCATTTTTAAATGCCCGTCGTTCAATCTCCCTGCAAACTCCTCCTGCAATAAGGAGTAATGGTAGTTCGAATTAGGAGCTTTAATTCGAACTACCGAGTCCGTGCCCCGTGTAGCCACGGGCAGGAAGTTCGAACTACGGGGCATTTAAAAATGGCGGCACCCGGGAACATGCAAATAAAGCCCGGGATATTTAAATCCCGGGCTTCATTGCAAGTTCGAATGCCTACATTAGCCACCCTAGTTCGAACTAGGGTGGCAGTGTAGATACCCTAAGAGAACAGGTCCAGATATGGGAGGAGAGCCAGGGGGCGCTCCACCAAGAGATTGAGCAGGGCTGGGACCCAGTGCTGGCAGGGCTATGCTGGGGCTAGTAAAATCACAGAAGCCCAGAAACTTGGAATTCCCTGACCTTGAGAATCACCCTGTGAATCAGAAGGAATGAAGGGAAGGCATACAGGAGGATCGGGAGCCAGGGAACCAGCAGAGCATCCTCCATGGACCCGGGACTGTGGTTGAATAGGGAGCAAAAGTGAGGGCACTTCCTGTTGCTCTGGGTGGTGAACAGGTCCAGGTGGGTAAAGACGAACAGGACCACATCTGCCCTGAGGGACCACTTGTGGCCCTCAAAGAACCTGCTGAGGAAGTCGGCTAGAGTATTCTGGGTCCCGGGGAGATAGAAGGCCACCGGGTGAATGCTGTGGGTGATACAGAACTCCCACAGAAGGAAGACTTTCCGGCACAGGGGACAGGAGCAGGCACCACCCTGTCTGTTTATATAGAACATCGCTGCTGTGTTGTCCGTAAGGATAGAAAGGTTGAAATGCACCTGTTTCAAAGTCGTGGCAGGAAAGCACGGCATGTGAGGCAGCTAACTCTCAACTCCCTGACATTGATATGAAGGGAGAGATCTGCAGGAGAGCACAGACCTTGGGTCCAGAACTCCCTGAGGTTAGCTCCCCAGCCTGTATCGGCAGCATCTGTCACCAGTTAGATGGACAGGGTGGAGCTGTGGAACAGCTTCCTTTCACAGACTGCCTCCTCACATAGCCACCAGTCGAGGGATCTTAGCATGTCCTCGGGCACATGTTGATCAGCTGAAAGGCCGGGTTGTGGACACATCCAACCACAGATGGAATGGTCACAGCCTGAGTCTGGAGTGGCGCACCACATAAGTGCAAGCAGTCATGAACCCCAGCACCCTCATGCAACACTGAGCCATGGTGGTGGGAAATAACCAGAGCCCCAGCACAGCCTACTTTATCGCCAGAAAGCAGGCTGCAGGCAGAAATACTCTGGCTACAGTGGCATCCAGACAGGCCCGATGAACTCTATCCTTTGGTTGGGGTCAGAGTGGATTTGTCCTCATTTAGGATGAGACCCAACCCGAGGAAAGTCTCCCTGACTAGGGATATGTGGTCCAGAACCTGGGAAGGGGAGAAGCCCTTTATGAGCCAGTTGTATAGGTAAACCAGGATCCACCTTTTCCACAAGAATGCAGCAATGACCACCATACATTTTGTGAACACCTTGGGAGCAGCAGAAAGGCCAAAGGAGAGGGCCATAAACTGATAATGGTCCCGGCCCACTGTAAACTGAAGGAAGCACCTGTGAGGTGGTGCAATCGAAATGTGCAAATAGTCATCTCTGAGATCGAGGCAGCGTACTACTCTCTCCCAGTTAGGGAAGGAACGATAAAAGCCAACATTACCATCTTGAACTTCGACTCCACCATGAAGGCATTGAGGCCCCTCAAGTCCAAGATGGGGCAAAAGCATCCCCTTGGCCTTTGGGACTAGAAATAGCACGAGTAGAAACCCTTGCCTCAGAGTTCCACCGGGACTTTGCCCACTGTTCCGAGATTGAGCTGTTGCACCTCCATACTTAGGAGATACTCGTGAGAGGGGTCCTTGAAGAGGGATGGCGTAGGGAGGAAGGACAAGAATGGAAAGGGATGAAATATCCGTTTCGCACCATGCTTAAGACCCAGTGGTCCATCGTGCTGAGCGACCAGGCACAGTGGAAAATGGAAAGCCAAATTGGCAGAGGGCTGACGAGTGGTGGCTGGTACGCTGCCCCAGCTCAAACCTTCAAAGGCTCGGCCTGGAGCCCCCCAGTTGGAAGAGGAGCGGGATGGTCACCTTCCATTCCTATTGTTGTAGCCTCTGCGCATCAAAAAATCTGACCTATTCCCCTGCTGGAACATATGAGAGGGGGGCATAGGGAGGGAACACCTCTGCAGTGCCAGGGTATGAACACCTAGGGACTTGGAGTCGCTCTGGAGTCCTTCAGCCCATGGAGGCTGGTGTCAGTATGCTCAGAGAACAGGCCTGTGCCCTTGAATGGTAGGTCTTGGATAGTCTTTTGAACCTCCAGTGGGCGGCCAAAAACGTAGAGCCATGCACCCCACTGTGAGACCAAACCAGTCACCATGGTATGGGCCGCGGTGTCCACTGCATCCAAGGCAACCTGGAGCACTGCTCAGGACATGACCTTTCCCTACTCAGACAAGGCCTTGTACTCCTATCTAGAGACCTGTGGCAGTAACTCTCTAAACTTGTCCATTGCTGCCCATGAATTGAAGGCATATCTGCTCAGGAGCACCTACTGGTTGGTGATCCTGCGTGAGAGGCCCCCCTGAGGCAAAGGCCTTACAACACAAGAGGTCGGACCTTTAGGGCTCCCTATTTTTAGGGGTAGGCACGGGCTGACACTGGCGCTCATGGTGGTTGGAGGCCTGTACCACGAACAAGCCAGGCAGTGGGTGTGAAAACAGATGCTCATGCCCCATCTGCGGCATGAAGTAGTGTCGCTCAGCCCTCTTATCCATGGGTGGGATGGAGGCAGGCATCTGCCACCAAGGCCTTTGTAATCTTGTCCACTGTTTTGTTTTGTTCAAGGGCAGTGCCACCCGAGATGGAGCCTCAGCATTAGGAATGTCCACCATTGGGTCAGAGTCCTCTGACGCCTGCTCCATCTGCACTCTCAGGCTCTGGGCCAGCCTCTTAAGGAGGTTCTGATAAGCCCGAGAATCCACTGCTGGCACTGAAGGAGAGGCCAAGCCCAGGCCCTCATCCGGGCAGGACGATCAGTACTCTGGCACTGCTGAGTCCTCATGTTCCTGTGGATGCTCTGAGGCCTGTGAAGGTGATGGGTGGCTCGGCTGACCCTGGTCTCCAGCCCCTTCCAATGAAGACCTAGGGGACACCCTTTGTGTGGACATCATCTGGGCCGGTGCCAGAGACCAGGGTAGTGGTGTGGCTGAGGGTGGCACCCTCGGCCCTGAGTATAAGGAGCCCGCGATGGAAGGGGCACCCCCTTGTGCCTGATTACAGGCCCGGGTGTTGTCACTGTAGCACCCATGTCTGCTGCGCCGATTGACCTGAAGAACTGCAGTGGCGCAAACAGTGCCTGGAATGTCACCAGCGCCTGGACTGTGGCTGGTGCCGGGACCTCAAGTGGTGCTGGGACCAGGACCAGGAGACCGTTGTGGAGTCCGAAGAATAATCGGACTCTGACCATGGTGGTGCCGAGGCAGCTTGGAAAAGAGGAGACTAAGGGGGGATATGATAGAGGTTTATAAAATCATGACTGGTGTGGAAAAAGTGAATAAGGAAAAGTTGTTTACTTGTTCCCATAATATAAGAACCAGGGGCCACCAAATGAAATTAATGAGCAGCAGGTTTAAAACAAATAAAAGCAAGTTCTTCTTCACACAGCGCATAGTCAACCTGTGGAACTTCTTGCCTCAGGAGGTTGTGAAGGCTAGAACGATAACAGGGTTTAAAAGAGAACTAGATAAATTCATGGAGGTTAAGTCCATTAAAAGTGGATGGGCATCTCAACGCCATCGCCCCCACACCGAAGGCGGTTCCCGGCATGGTGCCGCATCTGCAGATGCCGCGGGTGGAGCACAGACTCTGTTAAAAGAATATGCAAAGCGCGAGTTTCTCTCACGCTGGATCCTGGACTTAAAACTGAGGCAGATCTTACAATTTTCAGTAAGGTGGGCCTCACCCAGGCACTTCAAGCACAAGTCATGGGAGTCCCCACCAGGCACAGGCTTAGAGCAGTCTGCACAGGGCTTAAAAGCCATGAGACTCTGCCATGCCCCAGAGACAGGGGGAAAGGGAATCCAACAGGTGAACCCCGACCCAACAAGAAACTAACTGCTAACTAACTTGAACAACGAACAGTACTCAAACTAAACAAATAAACGGAAAGGCTAACTTGGACAACATAGGTAGACCACTAAGTGCTAAGTAGGTGCGAATATCGCTGAAATCACACTTGCAAGCAAACAAGACAGGAACTCCAACAACCATCACAGGCATTAAGAAGGAACTGAGGGGGCAGAGGGCCAACAAGGGGATATATGCACCGCTATCGTGGCGCCACTCCAGGGGTCTCCCCTGCTGGCCCGATGGGTAGAGATGAGGGAAAATTCTCTGATAGCCCATGCATGTGTCACGCTCACACTTAAGTGGAATGGACATGAGCAAGCACTAAGAACAACATCTCTGAGTTTCAACTCCAGGGGTGGGCAATAATTTTTGGCCAGGGCCCACTTCGAAAATTTTTGAAGTGCCCCCGGGCCACCTGGAAGGGGCAGGGCCTAAACCAGAGGGGGCAAGGCCAGTATGCTTCTGGGCTACCCCACCTCCAGACCATGATTGGCAGCATGTGACGTTTCCTCCCGCCCTGCAAGGAGCATGTAGCACTTTGAAGTGCACCATGCTCCTTGCAGGGAGGGAGGAAGTTTTGCATGCTCCCCCGCCCCCAGGTCCCAATTGGCCTGGGGTCAGGGGAACGACAGAGCCTCTGCGGGACGGATCAGCCCGCTTGGCGGACCATATTCGGCCTGTGGAGACCCTTTTGCCCACCCCTGCCCAACTCCCAATAGCTTACATCAGCAGTTGCCAACCCTTGGTCTGCGAACTGCTGGCTGCCGGGCTGAGGCGGCTGCTGGAGCTGAAGCCATCTGTTCACAGTGGCTCAGCCCTGGCAACCATGGTTGCTGATTTATGTGCTGGGACTGAAGTGCTGGCAGGAGAAGGTGGAGCAGGAGGTGCCCCCCCTCCCTCCACAGTAATGGCGGCCGAGCCAGGGCTCTGCCTACCCATGGGGCGCAAAATGCACTTCGGAAGGGAGGTGACACAAAGGAGGAGGAAGCGTGCACACTGCCAATGGCCACTCCCCTTACCTGTGCAGCAGTAATGGCCATGCTCCCTAGGGGGGCAGCCTTGCTCTGGGGAGGGCAGGGATGGCATTACAGGACAAAGGGTGTTGGCAGGGGCTGTAGGAGTCAGAGGTTAAAGGGTCATAGGGCATGGGGCGTAGGTGTTGGGTCAAAGGTGTTAGGCACTGGGGAGCAAGGGGTTGGGTTGGGTTGGGGCTAGGCAGACAGGTAACATTTTATTTGCATATTTGCTTATTCATGATTTGCAGAACAAATACCAGTCCGCCAAAAAATTGTGAATCTTTGGCATAAAAAAGGTTGGGAACCACTGGCTTAGATTATCTTTATCTTTATGTCTAGTACCCTCCTTGGACTTACATTGTTGAAATTTAAATTTCATATATTGCTTTTACTTTGACAAATACAATAACGTATCCAGACAGTCCAAATCTAGGTCTCAACTGAGGCTGACTATTTGAAGAAAAGACAAAACTAGAATCCATTTTTCATTTCGTTCAACAGGCAAAATCATTCAATGAACAAATCTCAGTGGTTAATGATCGCCCCCAAAACTATTTGGCATACTAAAAACATATAATTTGACTTATGAGCCATGCCTCCCCATATTTACTTTAAAAATTCCCAAAATATTCGTTATTCAGGTAGTCCTTGCTGAACTGCAACTGAGAACAAATATGGCCAAGTTATTCCCTAAATCAGGGGTGGGGAATCTTTTTTGGGCTAGGGGCCGCTGACCCACAGAAAAATCAGTCGGGCACGGGGGCTTCCAAGAGGTATCAGGGAGGCTGGAGTGCCAACGCAGGCTCCCCAATGATGGAAGGGCCAGATCCAGACAACCCAGGTGCTGCATCCAGTCCCCCAGGCCTTAGGTTCCCCATGCGTGCCCTAAACAAATACCTATGTCGTCTCCTGACATAGCTGATTAACAGCTTACCACAGGTAGCTTTGTTGATCAGCTAAAACATCTGTAACCAGAGCTACGTGAATTATTTGGTGAAAATCTCTCATGATTCATGTAGCCCCTTTTCTGTTTACAAAAAAAATTGATGATTTTTACCTTTTCATATCTGAAAATAGTTTGATACAGTTTGATGAATAAAGCTTGTTTACACAGTCTGTTTGCAAACTGGTCACTAAGTATATTCTATATATGCATTTATGACTAGATTACTAAAATGTATTAACTTCTTCCTGTTTCCTTAGTGGCAAATATATTTATGTGCTCATCTTTGCATTTTGGTTAACGAAATACATTGTGGGGCAAAAAGTCCTTTTCAAAATGGTTAAGACATGCATTTCCAGTGTGGCTCTTCTTACAGCTATTCACTTGTGGCTAGTCTTCACTTTCCAAGTTCTAACAAATGAAAGACTGAATGCCAGCATGGTTAATCATTGCATTTTATTTGCATGAAAATTCACAAGTGTTTGCTGTGATTATCCATTTGTATCCATAACACTTAAGACAAGATCCACACAGATGTTATCTAAAGTACATCCAATTTTTCACCTAACAACTTTCACATTGTCCCTTTAAGGAGGAAATTGAGTGCAAAACTTTTCTGTATTTCTCTTAAAAGTCCATATTTCTGGTTAATTTGAGAAGAAAGGTGGCAACATCAAGTTAATTTTATAATAGCTCCCTATATACTGTCAAAGACTTGACTGAGCACTTTACAACACCTTCCTTATTAGGTCTCAAAATGCATTCAAATATTCCTTCAATTGGACAGCCACTTCATAATAGCTTTGGGAAATAAAGCTGTTCAAACTGAGCAGCTGGCAAAAATAGCTGAGAAGTGTAAAGGAAGAGTTAATACTTGCCTCCATCACTTGTCCTTAAGCATGGCTGACTGGTCGCAGCCCCTCCATTGAACAGAAGCTGCAAAAGAAAGCAGACATGAGGTCTAGCTCTTAGAAGAGAGAAATGTATTCATGTGGAAAGAATGATACAAAATGAGCAAATTCTAACACTATATTTAAAAGATAGATAAAGCGCATCGGGAACAGGTTGAAATTTAAAGTCTTTTTCCAGGTAGCCAAAGAGACATAAAGGAAGTTTAAACTAAGTCTTACAAGGTTAATTTTGAAGTTCATGTGAAGGACTGTTCTGTTTCTCACATTTATGGTCATTGATATGCATACACAGCATAGCTGGATTTCAGGCTAGAGTCTGCAAGAACAGACCAGTCTGTAACCTATTTTTCTTTCCCTTCTATTTATTTTTAAAATATTCTGGATACAGGTTAACCAGCTTTGCTCAGTGTTTATTTTGGGCTCAACTGCCATTAAATGAGAACTGAAAGCACCTTTGAAATAAGGCTGCTTGTCAGCCTATTTATCAAATAAAGCTTCTGTGCCTGTTAGGGATGTTCATGTCAATTAATTAGCTAATCAAGTAGTCAATGGAAATTCCATTGACTACTATATTAGTCGATAAGGGTGGAGCTCACTATCCCAGCTGTGCCTCTGCCTTTTTAATGTAGCAAGAGCCACCCGTGGCTCTTATTACCTTTAAAAGGCATAGGCACTGCAGGGAAACCCGTGGTGAGTGGAGACTCAAAGAGTTCGTGCTTGCCCTGGGTCCTGACTGCTGTGCCTCTTCCTTTGAAATGTAGCAAGAACTCTCAGGAGCTCTTGCTACATTTCAAAGGCAAAAGCACAGCAGTCGGGATCCAGCGTGAGCAGGGACTGCTTTGAGTCCCCGCTGTGCCTCTGCCTCCCCTGCACTCCCTCCCCCCCCCACCAGAGACGGTGCTGGGGGGAACTGGCTTTTAAGCCAACTCCCCCAAGCACTGACTCCTGCTCCCCTCCCTTTCTGCCTCTCATACAGAGGAAGTGGGAGGGAGCGACTAGTCAAGTAGTGACTCAACTACCCGACAAGCCTATGCTTACGGGGCAGTCGACTAGTTGCTTATATCCCTAGTGCCTGTCACCTTAGCTGAACTGGTATTTTGTTAAGTCTAATGGCAATGCTTTACCATGAATCACAACAGACATCTCCAAGTCCACTACAGCAACTACGGCTAAGTCTACATTGCCACTTTACTACACAACTTATTAGCTCAGGAGTGTAAAAACACACCCTCTCAGAAACACAGCAAATTACACTGTGTAAAGCGCCTGTGTAAACATGTTATCACTGCTATTAGCTACTTCCCTTGTGGTGGTGGTTTTACACAGAACATTGGGAGAGCGCTCTCCCAGTGCTCCTGCCATGGTCACACTCACTTTAAAGTGCTGCTACAGCTGTGTTTTAATTTTAGAAGTGTAGACCAAGCTTGCATTTCTCATTTCCCCTCCCACAATCTCCACATCTTTTCCAGTGACGGAGGCATACAAATAAAAGAAAAACTATGGAGCTTGAGCCCCTCTTCACAAAAGCTTGCTAACAGAATCTTGAATGGCAGCCCTAAAATGGAATGGGTCAAGGATGCAAGAAATATTACAGATTTTGGGTCAAGCCTTAGCAGAACTTGCTACATCTCAACCATGCCAATACCGCCTTGTTTTCCTTTCCTAAAGAAAGGATAGTATACTTCAAACCATCTGAATAACTCAAGAGTACACTGATCACCTGTTTATCATTTTTAGGTGAAAGGGACTGAAAGCCTAACTTAAGGGTGTAAGTTTGCTAGCAAAACAGCATTACAAAGAGGATTGGATGGCTCATAGCCAGAGTGCTTTTCTAAGCAGATTTGCAGAAGAGCTGAGATTCTATACAGACTGCTAAATAAAGCATCCAAGTTTCCAAAAGTGGTCAGCACACAGCAACTCCCTTCAGACCAAGGATGCAAGCATCCCAGTGCTGTTTAACACCTGCCTGCAGGTAGAGAATGACAATTCAGTCTCTAGGGCTGTTCAGTCCTTGGCCTCTTTTCCAAAACTACCAAAATGCTTTATCCTGGTGGAGTTTTTGCATACTGTTACTTGTCCATTTGGAACCTGACACATACATACAATCACTCAACAGTTCATGTAAGCCACCAAATAACTTTAGGATTATTAAAAATATGAAGCAGCTACCAGTGTTCCCCGTAAGCTGAGTGCTTGGGTGACAACCCAGGAGAGCTTCAAATGCCACCCAGATGATTAGCAGGGCACCCACAGTCAATAGCATGTGTTTTTACTGGTGGTGCACATCTGCACATGCCTCAGTATACATAACAATTATTCCACACATGGATGGAAGAAATTAGGAGGGAACTCTGGCAGCTACCCAATTGGGCTGGATTTTAACTAGTTCATTGCCAGGTCACAAGAAGAGTGGCTGGGCGCAGAGCATTTCTGAAAATCTGGCCACTCTATTATGGGATTGTCAGGGCTGCTCCCCACTCTGGCACCCTGAGTGCAGAAGGTGGGGGCTTGCAAAGACTTTAAATATACCTTGTCACTTCAGGCACTGGTTATAAAAACTTCCTCCAGAATCACACCACACAGATTTTGGGGGGTTGCTGCCACCATCAAGTGATTTTTATCCCTAAAACCAGGGGCAAACACTTGAACTCACCCCCAGGGTACCCCAAGCTCTCCTGCCACAAGAGCACTTGAAAAAAGAAATGAGAAAAACAATTTGCAGTCTCTAGTAGCGGACCTCTCAGTCTAAGACATGCAGACGCATACATAGACAGAAAGACCTCCTGTACCTTCCAGGACACAAGAATCAAATCATCACCTTAAAAAAATGATTTTTATTACAAAACAAAAGATATCCTTGATAAAGCATACTTGGCTGCTAGATGTTACAGAGCAACTAAGGAAAACAAATAAAAAACAAGAGAAAATCTCTGGAAAAAATGCTTAGATCATAAATGGGGAGGGGAGGCATAGATCCACACAGAGCAGTTCAAACCAAACCACAAAATAAAGAAAATACCCTGATTGCGACTAGATTCATTTTTCCCCCTTTACTTACTTCTGATCTTTTCTTGGTTCAGTCCATTTCCATGCCCCAAATTCCCTGGGGGCATGGTAGTCCTGCCTGGGTTTAAATCATTCTGTGCGTCTTGCTTTAACTCTTCCACACACAAAAAAGCAGGCAAGGAATCTTATACAATTCAAGTTTGAACACTGTGCGCCCATTGGTTCTTCTGGCTACCTGAGTTTAACCACTTAATCACCAGGTGCTGGTAAGCACTCTTCCTGTCCATTACAGGTACCTAAATCTAATCCAAGCTCATTTGAAAATATGGCCCTTCATTTCTAGGGCCTTGTCTATGACAAGTTTTATCACCAAAAACTGCCTTTTGTTGACAAAACAGTGAAAGCATAAACACTACAATGTAACTTTTGTCTGTAAAAACACCCAGTTTTGGTAACAAACTCCCACTCCTGTGAGACATTTGTCTTTTCCCCTCCTTTTATTATTGACAAAGAGCCTGTGTGGACTACACTGTTTTCTTGAGAGAACTAGCTTACTCCAGTATCCCACAAAGCCTGCCCTGATGGCTATGCTCAGTGTTTTGTGATCTCTGCTGTCCAGCAGACATGCACCCTCCCCTTTCAAAGCTCTGGGAAGTATCTGACAGCTGAGTGAGATGCTCTGCTTAGGGAACAAACAGATCACTTAGAAAGACAGCAGCAAGCAGATTGCTGCTGTAGGGGAAGGGCTAGAGAGACTGCTGTTCTACTTTTATATTCCTTCCCACAACACTGCACTGAAGGTTGCTTAGCCACATTACTTTGCTCTTGTCTGTTGTGAGGGGCTAGCAATGCAGCCATCAAATGTCGACCAAGTCAGAAAAGCTGGTTTGACCAGTTTTCATTTTTGGCAACTTTTGCATGTTGACAGCTTTTTTACCGCCAAATCTTCCCAGTGTAGATACAGCCAAGGTCACTAGTTAAAATCAAACTCTGAAGCTCTTTGGAGAGTTATGAATTGAATGTGGTGCCCTCACTCAGGCTGCTAACGGGAAAGAGCTGCATATGAAAGAGCCAACAAAGGCAGCCTCTTTCTGACAGTTTTGGCCTTCAGAATGAATTATCTTCATACCCATTTGTCTTTCCAGGACAAGTCTGCCATGGCAGTGTGGGGAAACTTGCACCACTGCAGTCTATGCTATATCTATTCTCCACATAAGGACAGCCCTCCACTGTGCACTTTTCCATAAATATATTAGCACTCAGTGGAAAGCTGCAAAGAATTCACAGCACTTTTAGTAAAATTGAGGATATGCCACTGTTTTATCACACCCCGATTCACACTGCTAACGAGGCAATTAAGAATAGAATAACCCAAGATCACTGAAAGAGGATTAGGGATGTCACTATGTAAATGACTACATGTTGAGTACATGCATTCCCCCCCATCTTGCTGCTCTGTATCAGAGGCAGCAAGGGGAGGGAAGGCAGGAGCTGGCACCCATGAGGAGCTGGCTTAAAGCTGGCTGCCCAAGAGCACTGGATCCACCTGCCCCCCCCCCCATCCACACACTGTTGCCTCTGATAAAGAGGCAGCAGCATAAAGGGTGAAGGTGGCAGCCAACACAAGCAGGGAGCCAGCTCCACGGACCCGCCTGCCCCCCCCTGCTGCCTCCAACAGCAGCAGGCAGGAGCCTATGCTGGGATGCCACCTACCCCCCCACCCCCGCCACGCTGCTTCCACACAGGGGAGGAGGGAAGAGGGGCTGCCGCAAAGCAGCCTCGTCCAAGGGGGATGGGGAGGTCTAAGCTTCCTGTGGACAGAGGCTGCGCCGGCATCCCATGGAGCAGCCTCTGTCTACGTTGAGCCTGCGCCTGCTACGGACAGAAGCTGCTCCATGGCAGCAGCCCCTATCTGTGGAGGAGTCCAAGCTCCCCGCACATATGGGCTGCTTCTGTGGACCAGTCTCTGTCCATAAGGGGAACTTAGACCCCTCCTCCCCCCCGGACAGGGGCTGCTGCCTCTATCAGGCAGGGTGGCAGGCAGGAGCTGGTTCGCATGGGAAGCCAGTTTTTAAATTGGCTCCCCTTGCAGACCAGCTTCCACCTGCCACCCTGCGCTGCTGCCTCTTATAGAGGCAGCAATGCAGGTTGGCGGGGGCTCCCCAGGAGTGGGCCAGGAGCGCACTGGCTGCCACCCCCTCCAACTATCGAATAGTCGTGTAACCACTAACACTTGATGCGGTTACAGGACTATTCCATTACACGCCATCTAACACCCCTAGGGAGGATGACAGAAAATAAGGAGATTTTATAACAACAAATATGAACAATTCAAAAATAAAATGGTTCAGGAGAAAACACAGACTGAAAAGAAATTACACTGGCATAAAACCAGAGTTCCAGAGTGAAGAATTAGGCCCTTAGTGTGAAATGGTTCTAATATACATTCTTGCTATGGGATTTTTCAGTTACTAGTTGTCTTACACTTTATGTTTTCCCTGTAGTAATGTACATTTCTTCAGATAAAAATTCACTGATTCTTTAGATAAAGTCTGCGTGAAGAATTTGAACTGCAAATAAATATTTTTATTTTTAAATGTAGTCTTATTTTTTCAGTCAGGAAACTAATGTAATTTTGTAAATTTGATGTGCATGAGGGTAATATCTATGCTTCCCACACGTCTGACTAAAACAATCATGACCTGCTATTTCAATCAATGGTCTTTAAGTACTTTTCACTCGTTTTAATTTCAAATTTTTTTTGCACTAAAGTTTGACTTCGTTTTAAAATGTTGATCCATAATTTAAACAGAAACTTTACAGTTCTACACATTAAAACTTTGTACAGCTATCCTAAGCTCAGTGGGTGGACAGAATCTAGGATTCATCTCAGCAAAAGTGCACAGCCTTCACACTGTAGAATCCACTTTCCACGGCTCCTAAAGACAGATTTGGAGATTTATATTATGACTGTTCCTTGAATTTGGTAAGAATAAATCATATTTCTGGATTTCCATTACAAAATCACGCTTTTCTCCTGCATGCATTTTTCCAAGAACAAAATAAGACAACTTAAAAAACATATAGTCTGGTAGCACTTTAAAGACTAACAGTCCATGAAAGCTCATGATACCATCTACATGTTTTGTTAGTCTTTAAAGTGCTACCAGACTATTTGTTGTTTTTTAAGTTTATCCTGTACAGACTAACTCGGCTACCCCCTGAAGCTAAAAAAAGACTAGTTCAGAGACTAGTTAAATAAAACCAGCTTGTAGATGGTTTCTTTTATGAAGAATCAAAACTTCACCCTACTTTTCATTTTCCTTTGTACAAATGGCAATGCCCTGTCCCAGTCTAATCTGATCAGCATAAAGACTACAGACAGATGTGTATTAGAGATATTTTTTTTTCCCTTTCTGTAACAGATCAAATGTTACTGGTGGTGACTATTCCAAAATACAAGGTACTGCTGCCAAGAGGAAGAGTTACATTCCATTTCCCCCCTCTATTCTTTGCTTGTTTTTCTTTTAAAAGAGTGTTCAGTGACATCACCACCTCATAATTTAGATCTCAGAAATCTAACAAAATATTTCACAGAGATCAACATTTTTGGTCCAACAAATTTTGATTTAGTTGCTTGATTGCTGCATCGAGGGCTAAGCTTTATTCCAATATATTTCTCCTCTCATGAATATAACCCTTGCAAGCAAAAGCTGATAAACAGCTTAAGGTGCTTCCAAATAACTTAAGAGCTTAAGAGCACGACCACTATAGAACTATAAGGTATTTGTAGGGAGAAGAGGTAATTTTCTTTATTTTCAATATGAAAAACAGTCTGCCTTATTTTGGCAGAGTATTTTGTAGGGTCACTATGCCGTAACTGCTAGGTATTATAGGGTCCACAGTTATCTGAACTCAATTAGCCAAGACACAATTATTTCTGCTTTTCTGGACTGGTCTACACAATTCCAGTTATGTGAACAATACAGCTGGAGTCAATATAGCTTAGCTTATTGCAGTGTCTACACGAGGGGTCAGCAACATATGGCTCACTTAGGAGCCAAATATGGCTCACGCTCAGCTCCCTCACTCCCCGCCGCAATGGGGAGCCTTGTGCCACTTGCCAGATTAGAGCTGGAGCCAGCACCAGCTTCCTGCTCGGGTGGAGGGGGTGGTGGAGAAAGCCCCAAACCTCACTGAGCGATCGGGAAAAAAGCTGGAGACACAAATGGTTCTGCAAGCGCTCCCCTTCTCCCTCCCCTGGCTGAAGGAACAAAGCAGCGCACAGACTCGCTGCCTGCAGGCTTTTCCCCACTGCTCCGAATCCAGCCAATGGAACAGCGAGAAGCTGTGCCTGGGACAGAGGGCAAAAGCAGACCCAGCCACTATCTTGACCGCAGAGGACTTGCTGCTGCCACGGCCGTTTCCTGCTGCTTTGTGCACTGTTCAATGCTACCGCGTGTGCTAAGCACTCGCACCCGCTGGAGAGCCCTATGGGCTGCTGGAGTCTATCATTAGCCTGAGCACCTTCTTCCTGGTGTCAGAGGGCTAGATCCTGGCCAGCTTGCCTGAACCCATTGGCCAGACTCCCTGCACTCCTGGTGAGGCACAGCCTCCATTCCACACTTGGCCCTTGGGCAACTAACTTATTCCGTGACCCATGTAGAGCAGCAGCTGACTGCGACGTGGGAGTGACTGCTACAGTGAATACACTCTGTTACAGACACTGGGGGAAAAAAAGTAAGTGCTGACCAGATCCTGCATCCCCCCACCACACTAAGACTCTGCACCCCCAGCCTGCTCCTGCCCTCAGCCAGACACCCACCCACTCACTCACCCCACTCCTGCCCCCTGGCCAGACACCCACCCGCACTCTGCTCCTACGCCCGCTCCCCTGGCCAGACACCGACCAGCACCCCACCTCCTACCCAAATCCTGCACCCCTATCCCTATTCCCACTCACTGGACACTCTGACCTGAACACTGGACCCCTCATTTTGGCCAAACCTCAGAGCCCGCGGAGGGCCCACAAAATCTACTAACCTTGGAATCCCAGAAGAGTTAATCTGGCCTGAGGCCTTGAAACTCAGTCCTCCCTGCCCCTTGCCCACTCCCTATGGGGCTGGAGTATCAGGTGAGTGAGGTGTCTCAGTTGAGGGCCACATCAGTGGGGCTGGGTTTTTTTTGTTTTGTTTTTTTAAGAGGTGGGCGGGGTTTTTGTGCTTCTCCCTAGCATGGTCCGCAACTGATTTTTTTGTGGGTCAGTGGCCCCTGACCCAAAATAAGGGTCCCCACCCCTGCCATAAATAAAGATGATGTTGAATTTTTGTGCTGGACTTAATATTTTATTTTATTTAAAAAATGAAGCCTGGCCAACAAGCTCCCAACTGGGGCCCAGCAATGTCATAACACTCCTGCACCCCCCCACACACATCCCAGCCCTCAGCCCAACATACACCTGAACCCCCTGCCCTGAGTCACTCATAACCCCACATGCCCAGACTCCTGCACCCCAGCCCCCTGCTATAGCATTTCTGTACCCCCCCATATCCCAACCCTAAGCCCATCATACACCTGAACCTCCTGCCCTTTGCCCCTCATAGCCCCACATCCCCAACTCATGCACCCCCACATCCCCAGACTCCTGCCATAAGACTGAAAGAAGACAGCCTGAATGTGTGTATGAAGCTGGATTTGACCAGTTATGATGTAAACTTCAAAGAAATCTGTGAAAAGGTGCAGCAGCAGAAGTCCCATTAAATAAAATCTGTAAATATAATGTTTCATTTATGCTATTATTAATCATTATGTCAATTAGTAATATTAAATTGTATTTTTCAGTCATGCAAATGGGCATTTTTATATGACTCTGTTGACCACTTGTTCTGAATTTTGATGGAGTTTGGCTCTTTGGCTTGAAAAAGTTGCTGAACCCTGGTCTACAGCATGGTGTGTCTGTGGGAGGAACTCCCCCTTCAACTTACATTCCACTTTTCATTTCAGTGGAGGACTTCACTAGACCTGCTAAGTCGACCCCCCCAGCGGATTGATCATCGCAGCATTGATCTCCTCATAGTTGAGACAAGCCCTAAACATGCTATAAAAGATTCACTGTAGATCAGCAGATACTACTATAAACTGAACTCCCCAAACTCTCTGCTAGACATGGACAGCAATTTATAAAGTCATTTATCTACTCCACTGGCTGGAGATAGTGCACTGTGTATCAGTTGTTACCAGGCAGGGAAAAAATACTAAGAAATGAAAAGAAAAGGCCCAGTCTATTTCCAAAAAGCTAGCACAAAAGGGATTCTGTATCAAAGCATAAAGCTTAACAAGTGAGGCTGGAAAGGCAGTATGATGGCACATAAGGTGAAGTACAGTATTACAGGAACACTGTAAACTTCAGTTGATAGGCAGGATTAAGACAAAAGGTTCATTGTTTAGCAGACTCAAACAGCGAAGCAATAAGGCAAGCATAACCTTGGGTGTGTACAAAACTGGTAATCCTTTCAGAAACAGGATCTGGGAGAAACCAGAACAAGTGTAATGTTCTAAAGGTCGTGGTTTGGAGAACACTCAGAGGAAGCTGGCAATGGGTATAACTTTCGGTGACTAGACTTGTGTGAACAAATGAAAAGTGAAATAACTACATGCCTGACAAAACAGGTGTATTTGGTCAGTGTTGCTAAAAAACAACTTGAAAGCAGACAGGGGGTCCAAAGCGATCTAGGTTGCACAAAAACTTATCACTACACCTGAAATTACTCAGTATGGAGGAAAAAAAAAAAAATAAGAGGGAGTGCTGCCAAAATGGATTCAGGATTGAATGAAAGAAAGAAGGCAGAAAGCCTTGAACTCAAGGTAACAAATTGGCTGCAGCATGACTAATAAGCACTCCATCTCCTTTTAGGTATCATGTTGAAGATTTAGAAGTGGGTACAAGTCTCAGGAGTGACTACATTTGATGAAATGGACAGAAAGGGAGGCCAGTACGTACCAAGGAATCAAGAGAACTAATCCACAGTGGCTTGGTTAGAGAGGTCAGACTATTCAATGATTGGGGGCTAGGGCATAAACAGCAATCCCACAGTAGACTTCCACTCCATCCCCATACTGCTGAGCCCCAACCTCTCCCCCCTGCACCCAGCCTCAGACTTCCTTGCCTCCCCCATTCCTCATCCCTGTACCCAGATCTACACTCCATCCACACACAGGCGCAGCGGGGGAACACTCACCTCCCACTGCCCCACAGACACCTTCTCATGTTCCCCCACACTGAAGCACTGAACTCTCTACTCTGCACCTAATGCCATGATGTCTGTGCCCAAAGTCCAGGCCAACCTCTTAACCAGAGCACATTCCCTAGTAGGGATCTGATAGTTCCTGACACACCAAACCACATTATCTTCCCATTTCCCCAGAAGAACCAAAAGCCCAGATCCAATTCTGCTACCGTCCTAGAGACTTGTGGTTCCTGGTGCCCCCTGCTTCACTTCTTCCCTGGGAGCTGGTGTTGCCTGTTGCCCATGGGTACCAGAAGCACTACAAAGGCAGAGGCCAAGCAGGTGCATAGGGTTGCAACACTGCTTAAAATTTGGTCCAACTGCCCCTCCATTTTGGCAGGAGGCAGCCAGTCCAAATATGACTAAGTGGCATTGCAGCTTGACACACATTCAGAGCATCAGTCTAATTTGACCTGGCTGCTCTTCTGTCAGGATGGAGAAGCCACTGGGCTAAATTTCTTGTTCTAGTCAAGAGACTGGGTCCCTCCCTCTCTCTCTTTGTATACCTGATTCAATACAGGAAGATGCAAGATAATGAAAGCAGAAACCACAACTTAAATGGGAACAGACAAGAAAGCAGAGCAAACGGATTTAAGGCTAAATAACAATTTCAGACCACCTGCACACTGTGGCGGGAGTGACTATAAAAGATATTAGAATAAATGAAAAAATTAACATTTAGTAGCTTCACAATGAATTGTTAAATTCTCCAAACTTATTCCTGAAATTATCCAAAGTAGTAAGAAAAATCAGGTAAGTGCTGCATATGAATTTGTAGAGCCCATTCTCTCTTACTACAAGAAAATTTTTTTTATAGATTTGGCAGGAATGCTGCCCAGTGATTAGAGTAACACACAGAAGACTAGCTGAACCAAAAAGACACCAAAGTCCTCCTTAGAGACACCAGGTAATTCAACCTCTGTGCCTCAGGGTTTCCCATCTGTAAAATAGGAAAATGCAACCATCTCCAAATAAGCTGAAGAGCTAATATTTAGTATTTCCATTTGACCCAATATACATATATACAAAATCTCATTTAATATGATAATTATTCTTCCTTATGATGCGAACGTATTGAATTGTATAAGTTAGCAAGTCAACTATAAAAAGCAAGATAATCATAAAATACTTGGTTAATTTAATGTGTATTTTACCTGTTACATTAGAATAATGTTTATTGTATAGAAGTAATATAGTTAATTCCCACCCTAAGTGATGATATAAGTAGAAAAATCTTACTACAGAACTGTGCTATTGAACTAGCTGGGAACATGTATTCTTTAAAACATTTAGAAATATATTACCCCTTCTCATACTTTTTGAGGCGAGAGACCTCTGTCTTAACCCTATACCACCACAATCAAAGATACCTTTTGTGGGAAAGATGGTATTGATACTATATATGGACAAAATCTTTTATCCTGGAGCACTGATGGACAACTTGCAGACCAAGGACTGCATGCAGCACATTGGGATTCTTTATGTGGTCCACAAGACATTTTGTTTACCATTGCCCATGCACAGGGTTGCCAGATTATGCTGGTGTTCATCCACGTAGTTTTTTTCCTACTGGTATTACAAGTGACATTCACTTAAAGCAAAGGCACGTGAAGTGAGGTGCATGCTGATAGCACGCAACACTGCGAGAGCAGACAACCTTGGTAGCATGATATGTCAAAAATTGTAGGAAGTTCAAAGGTTTCAACTGAAGAATGATTGTGTTTGATAATTTCATGAAAAAAATGGAGAAGAAATCACCGCTCATTATTAGAAATTCTGAAAGGCTTCAAATTAAAATTTTGGTCTGTATCGGCCAAGCCTATGACAATGGATCCAATGTGGCTGCAAAGTACAACGGAGTACAAGCAGTCCTTCTTGAGCAAAATCCAAACTATTTTCTCCAGTTGTGGCAACCACATACTAAATCTTGTCGGTGCTGAATGCACTGAATCATGCAAGGAAGCAATCACATACTTTGGAACAATCCAGCAATTGTACAGCCTCTTCAGTAGTAGACCTCAAGAGTGGGAAATTCTGAAGCAGCATCTGCCTGTTTCCCTTCACGGCATGTCCCCAACGAGATTGTCAGCACAAATTGATGGCATTAAACCAGTTGCACAGCATTTGGACTCTGTGAGAAAGATTCAAGCTCACTTAAAGCCCCTTACTCTCACAGCACAGACTTGCAATGAGCTTAAGTCAATTCAGAAGTACACTTCCAAACTTGAATGCATTTTAGTGTTGTCTATTTGGATGAAGCTGCTAAAAATGATCCACGAAACTAATCTTTGTAATTAAAGCATGCAATGCTATATTAGATGTTGAGAGGGATAACACTGTATGACTTGTGATCAATGAGACGCAACCCTTTTTGAGTCCCAATCAGTAGCACAGGGTATTGACATTTCATCTGAGTTTTCTACCAATCGCAGCCTAACATGTCAATCTGATGCAGAAAGGTACTATCGAGTCAATTTTTTTTAAATTATTGACTGCCAAATCAGATCTTACTCATCTATTTGAATCACTGAAACAAATTTGTACCCTTTTTTGGAGTCCTTTGGGAGAACTAAGTGATGAAGATCTATATTCAGCAGCTGAACAGTTTCAACAAAGGTACAACAACGAAATTTCAAGAGATCTCTGTGACGAGATCATTTTCCTGAAACGTACACTTTCCACCAACTTTAAATTGGACTGCAAGCCAAAATAACTCTTCAAGAAATATTTGATCTTGGCCTGTCGACTATTTCCTAATATCACAACTGCATTACATGTTTGTGTCAGTCTCCTGGAATCAATGGCTTCAGGTGACTGCACATTCAAATGTGTTACAACAAGTAAAGAACTATCACTATTCTACAATGGGACAAGAGTGTTTGAATGGGCTCACAATGCTTAACATTAACAGTGATGTTGCACACAATTTAGATTTTTCTTCAATTATAACTGAGTTTGCACACAACAAAGCCAGAAAAGCATTCCTTAAATGAAGAGTTTTGCTTGCAGTGAAAACTCAATTAAAGTTACATTTTTAATATACATGCTATTGGTATAATGACTCAATTGTTAATCAAAGTGTTCATTTTCATATATTCTTTTGATTTTAGTATGACTCTGTGGATGATAAGTTAGATACGTTGGGGGCCTGGGGCTGGAGCCTCTAAACTCAAAGTGACTCGGGTATCGGTCATTCTCTGAGAGGGCCTGGCTACACACAATCACAGCTAGCATGAGTATGTGTTCTTGCGCTGGGAATCACATCTGAGCTCAAAGTGCAGACATAGCTTTACATGCAAAGTTTTGTGCCCATTCAGCAGACACGGAAGACACATTTTAAAGGCCTGAACAAATTGTTGTATTTATCCATTTAAGACCAACCTGATTTTAGAGGCCACTATCTAGAACACAGCTAGAAAGAGAAACCAATACTTCACCCATTCTAGTAGCTATGCAATGATACCAACGACAGGTTGAACCTCTTTAGTTTAGCACCCTTGGGACCTAACCAGTGCCGAACCAAAGTATTTATCAAACCACAGGAGGTCAATATTGTCAAGCAGCATTACCAACACTTCCATGGCTTACTGGCCATGGAAGTCTTTAGAGATAAACAACAGCACAGAACACTGAAAGCCACGACTGGTGGCTGTAAAACTTTATAAGACCACAGGAAACTTGGCCACACCCATAAGTGTACATCCAGCTAACAAAACAAAACAAAAAAAAAAATCAGATGTGCTAGACCAGAGGTTCAACCTGTATTAAAATCACTAGCAATTAAGATACTGGTGATAAAAATCATGTCAGAAATCAAAGTGGGGCAGAGAGGGAAAGCAAGACTGAAGTAGAAAAGATATTTCAAGTTATAAGATTTCAGGAATTCCAAGAGTATATAGCCTTTGCTTCTAATATAAATAGTCCACATGATTCTGTATCTTGAGCAAGTTACTGGTTCCTTCAGTGGAGCAGTTTTGTTTTAAAATAAGGACTAGTCCAGCCATAAAGAGTTTTCCTTAATCCCTAAGGAGTCAATAAGTATCCCCTTACAAGCATGAAGAACAGTATTCGGACTATATTTACTTTCACTTTTTAGTACAATAATGATCTTCATAAAAATCCCAAAATAATAATAATAATAATTAAAAAAAACCAAAATGCCACCTTCCACATTTTAAGAGACAGAAGATGTGAATAAGCCCTGGTTAATACTGTAAACATTTTGATGCATTCAGTGCATATGCATTAGCCTTGCAACTAAGGAAAAGTTCACCAGTCTGGCACAAGCTTTACTTGATCATTTTTACCACGATATGCAGTTAGAAATTAGTGATATTTTATATTTTTCCAGAAATATTTAGCCAAGTCTTGAAAGACTGCAGTAGATTCAGTTTGTCAAGGAAGAAGTGTACATATTCAGCTACATACCTGACAGTGGACATTTGTAGCATTCACACTCTTTTGTAACTAGCTTTCAAAAAATCTACCACAACTTCCTCTATTGCTTTCCACCAAGTCAAAACCAAACAATGGTGACAGCCAAGCCAGTTACAACGTGTCTTTCAAAAGTGGCTCTGTTCTTTGCTTCCCTCTGAGGCTATTTGTATAGCTACAGTCTTTTCACCAGGACTTTTGAAAATATAAATAAAATGAAAAATAACTTAACTCACAGGAAAATATTTCAGACCATTCGGTCAGGTCCATCCTTAGACTTTATGGGGTCCTATTCAACCCCACTGTGCTCCCCCATGTGTCTTGTTCCCATACCCAGCCCAGGACCCCCTGTGCTTTCCCCCTCTCCTTCCCTGCCTATAGGACGTTACCTGGGAGAGTCCAACAGGGAAGGACTAAATGCCTCACCTGGCTGCTGTGGAGGCTGCCACTCGGCTCTGTCACTCACTCGCTGTAAGTCAGAGTACTTCAGCCTGCAGTGAACAGGAAGCCGGGTTCAGGCAGGGCTGCTGACAGAGGCAGGGTGGGGGGGAGAGGGGAAGAAAAAGAGGCAGCTGTCCCGGGACCTGGCAATTTAAAAGGGCATGAAGCTCTTGGCCACCAGAGCTGCTAACATGGTAGTGGCCAGAGCCCCATGCCCTTTAAATTGCTGTTGGAGTTCTGGACAGTGAGAGCCAGGCAGCCACAGTAGGTAGAAGGGGAGACTAGCTCCCAAGAGTGCCCCTTCCACCCCAGGCCCCACGGTCCTGGAGCTGTCCCCACACACACTTCGCCCAGGGGCTTGGCAATTCCATCCACAGCCCTGGACTCAGGCGGTCTGTGGTGGCATTCTGTTAATCTTGCCCCTCCCCTGCACACATTGCCAAGACTCACCATAATTTGGGGCACCACAGCAGGAGTGGGTCAGTTCCTCCACGTGCACATGCAGGAGTGACTTGCTCTTACCTGCTGTCCCACTGGTGCTCCAAATTTTCAGGTGCCCTCTGCAGCCGCATATTCGTAGGGACGGCCCCTCATTCTATTTAGAAACAAGTTGACTTATACATGGTTATGTTCTGAGTGTCTCTCTTCATTGAACACCGCATCTTCCTGGAATACCTCTGCAAACAAAAGCTGGCATGGTCTAGTAGTAGTTCTAGAGTCAGAAAAGCAGAAGAGCTAGGTTCTAATTCCAGCTCTGGCAAGGACTAACTCAGCCAACTCACTTGATGTCTGCAGTTTCCCCTTCTGTAAAGCTACAGTAACTTACCTTTCCTGTAAAAGTATTGTGAGATCTACTGGTCTGAAGTATTCCAAAAGCCCAAAAATCCTTCCTATGCAACTGAACTCTCAGTGTATGATATCAGAGCATTTTCACATCAACCAATGAGGTGAAATGACTCAAACTGAGACATCAATGGGGACTGGATGCATAAACAGAAGCAAAGGGCTTCCCTCAAGAACTAAGACACCTTTTCATACATAGGTCAATAAAAACACAAAAATAGGATTAAAAAAAGAGAAAAAAATGGTCTTCCCCAGTGAGTGATAGCAAGATCTACATTAGGCATGAGCACACTTTAGCACCATGAAGTCAGAGCTGATCCCCAGAAGTAACAGGCCTTCTAATCTCTGCTGCAGTAGATGCAGAGGCTATTATTTGCTAATGACAAGCCCCAAAGTAAATCTCTTCTCTCCCACTCACAAGCCAATGTCACTACAAAATAAATGCCTATTTATTTTGGGTCTGCATATCCTAAACTTAAATTTCAGTCATCTGAAGAAGGGGGCCATGCCCACGAAAGCTCATGATACCATCTACATGTTTTGTTAGTCTGTAAAGTGCTACCAGACCATTTGTTGTTTAAGTTTATCCTGTACAGACTAACTCAGCTACCCCCTGAAGCTTCTAATGTCACTACAGTGAGAGATCAGAAAAATCTGCACTGAGACAGGAAATAAGCAAGCAGATAAAATTTAGCTTTAGGTCTCTCCCCCCCCCACACAGTAGAAATCTGTATTTCCCATTCCCTTTCCATAATCCTTCTCCGTACACGTTTGCCTGAACAGACCTCATTTCCTCACAAGCATCTCCAATTCTGCAGCTGCAACCTTCTGGGCTAAAATTGCTTCCTTTAGATATTTTTTCCCCCTTCCTCTGGTCGCCATACTAACTGCAGAATCTCCAGGCTTTAGAGTAACAACATCCTTGAGCCATGCCAGGGATTCTGGTGATCCCTTTTCAGAAGTACAAACAGAAAAGCTGCCCCTATCCTCATTGCCTGCCAGGCAACGCTGCTGCTTTCAATGTGTCAAAGCTGACTCAAATGTCAGGAACAAATGAACCATAAACAGTGGAAATAAGGACATTTCACTGCAATTCCCAAGGGACTATAAAAGGCTACAGATAAAATAGAAGTAGAATTTGAAATTGGTTAAATACTCAAATGCACTGCTCACAAAAGTGATGGTGGAGATGGAATCCAACTTTAATCCCTAGATGAAACTCGTATGTGACAAGGCCAGTATATGATTGGGAATGAATTAGCTACATCAGTTCTAAAGATACCCGGACTGAAATAAGTGAATTTTATTTGGCAGTTTAAATTGCTCAGCCACTCCCTCCAATAGCACTGTTCAACAAGTTAAAGTGAGGCACGAATGCCAGATTCAAAAGTCAACAAAACAACGTAAGAGTTTTATAAAAGCCATCAGTAATAGGTCTTTTTTGCTCTTCATCAGCAAAATGTACATCTTCCGTATTTTGCATCCTGTCAGAAGAAATGTAAACATTTCTGTTGCAGCCACATACCAACAAATGCCCATTATGCATGGTTTAAACTCACGCTGTTATTCTTTCACTTTGGAAAGTACCACATTTACAAAGTGATTAAAAAAAAAAAAGACTATCCAGGCCTGGCGTAATGAAGTCCTCCACCAACAAATCAAGTCCAACGTTCACTATCAGATCTTTCTGTGCTCATAAGAACATAAGAACATAAGAATGGCCATACTGGGTCAGACCAAAGGTCCATCGAGCCCAGCATCCCATCTGCCGACGGTGGCCAATGCCAGGTGCCCCCGAGAAGGAGAACAGAAGACAATGATCAAGTGATTTATCTCCTGCCATCCATCTCCTACCTTGTTATGAAGGCTAGGGCACCATACTTTATCCCTGGCTAATAGCCATTTATGGACCTAACCTGCAAAAATGTATCAAGCTCTTTTTTAAACCCTAATAGAGTCCTGGCCTTCACAGCCTCCTCGGGCAAGGAGTTCCACAGGTTGACTTTGCGCTGTGTGAAGAAAAATTTCCTTTTATTAGTTTTGAACCTACTACCCATCAATTTCATTTGGTGTCCCCTAGTTCTTGTATTATGGGAAAAGGTAAATAATTTTTCTATAATCACTTTCTCCACACCATTCATGATTTTATATACCTCTATCATATCGCCCCTCAATCGCCTTTTTTCCAAACTGAAAAGTCCCAGTCTCTCTAGCCTCTCCCCATATGGGACCCTTTCCAAGCCCCTAATCATCTTAGTCGCCCTTTTCTGAACCTTTTCTAATGCCAATATATCTTTTTTGAGGTGAGGAGACCACATCTGCACGCAGTACTCGAGATGTGGGCGTACCATAGTTTTATATAGGGGAAGTATGATATCTTTTGTCTTATTATCTATCCCTTTTTTAATAATTCCTAACATCCTATTTGCCTTACTAACTGCCGCTGCACACTGCGTGGATGTCTTCATAGAACTATCCACTATAACTCCAAGATCCCTTTCCTGATCTGTCGTAGCTAAATTTGACCCCATCATGTAGTACGTGTAATTTGGGTTATTTTTTCCAACATGCATTACCTTACACTTACCCACATTAAATTTCATTTGCCATTTTGCTGCCCAATCACTCAGTTTGCTGAGATCTTTTTGTAGTTCTTCACAATCCCTTTTGCTTTTGACTGTCCTGAACAACTTTGTGTCATCTGCAAACTTGCTCAGTAGAGGATTTACCTAGAGGGCGCATCACCCAAGTGTTAGGGAGTCAAACAGGGTTCCCTGTAAGGTATGCACCTGCGCACACCAAGAATTTCAGTCCCACCCATCCCCTCAGCAGAGCTACTTAGCTGCGGCCCCAGCTGCTCCCAGGGATGGGGCTACATGGCCAGTGGGTGGCTGCCCAGCCCCACGAGCAGCAGGACAGCCACCACGTGGCCCTGGGCCTAGCTTCAGCCCTTCCTCAGAGTTGGAGCTGCAGACCATGTGGGCCGCATGGCAGGTAGCAGCTGCTCTGGCTGCCCTGGCCAGAGCTGCGTGGCAAGCAGCAGCTGCTGACTCTGCATCAGGCACTGAGACGCGATGACTCCATGCCTCTGCCCAGGGATCTGCAGCCCTAGCCCAGTGGCATAGAGGGGCCCGCCATCGCCTTGCTTAGCCCCACCATCCTGCTGTATCCTCCCTGGGCTGCTCCTGCCGCTGCCAGGTACCGCGCTGCCGCCAGTCTGCCCCCCTCACCCATGGCACCCAGCCCGGCTCTCCCCCTACCCTGCTGCTGCTCCTGCCCCTACAGCCAGACCCTGGGGAGGGGGAGGGGGGAGGGAAAAAGAGAACAGCACCTGGCCAAGCTCCCCCCACCTGTGCCCGAAGCACCCATCCCAGCTGCAGTGGCAGAACAGGGAGAATTCACTGTTCTCTGCCTGCTTGGGGCAGCCGGCCCTGGGCCCCAGTAACTCCATGTGGCCTCCAGAGAGTTGGTTGGATGAGGTGGAGCTGGAGCAGGTGCTGTCACCACCCATAGGTTGGAGCCTGGCATGGCCCTGGGTCTGGGTACTGAAGCATCCTGGCAGCCCAGGCCCGCACTGGGCAAGGCATAATCTGGGGTTCCCCTTTTCTGGTGGATGCAGGGGGTGCCTGGCTCCAGCTCTCTCACTGCCTAGGCCCAATCCTGGCCCAAGCCCTGGGGTATGGGAGGTAGGCAGGTCACTTGGCTGAAGCCACCACAAGGCAGTGCCAGGTCTGCAGAGGGAAAGACTCCCTCAGCTAGGGCTGTTCACCCAAGCTCCCCTGGGGAGAGCGACCCTGGACTGGGTGTTAATTCCTCTCCCCCCGCATGGCCCTGACATCCTTTGAATAGGTAAGCAACACTGATCAGTGGTTTCCAAACTTTAGACCTTTCCTAGTAACAGTTTCCTCCTATACCCATCCCAGATGGAGTATGGTAGGACCCTGCGACTGGATTGCCCAGGCTTACTAAATAAAATGCATAGTCAGGGTGAACACACAAAAAACCCTGTAGCAGCAGACCAGAGCTTGCCTACTGCTGGGGGGTATGCGTACCTTATCTAGACCCTTCTGGCTGGAGCCAAGACAAAGATCTCCAAGCTATAGATATTGCCACTTCTACTTTCTGCCCCAGGGTGCTCTCTCCTGCTTCTTGCAACTCTTTTAGACTCCTTATAACACAGATTAGCGAATGCTGGACAAGACACTGATGCTCATGGCGCTGATCAGTGTTTGATTGTTTCCTTGTATACCCCGTTTGCCGCTTCTTATCTCATGCGCTCGCTGAGACGGGCTGTTCTGTGTCTGTACATCACTGGACCCCCGTGGCAGTTGGCAGCTGCTCTGGTTTGGTTTGTTCCAAATTCCCCATTTTTGCTACACATCTTCAGAATTTTAGCTGACTTTTTTATTATTATGCTGAACCAAGTGGTGGCAGCTACATGACAATGAAAATGTGAAATCAGACTAGTAAAACATAGAAGTAAATACAGTTAAAACCAAAATGCCCTAAGACCATCATTAACTTGCTTTGTAACTTATGCAACAACAAGTAACAGCATGTCACAGATAAGGACAATTGTCTTTAGAAGGTCTTACAAGAGCAGCCAGTTTAGGCTCCTGTCTTTCAGCTGTCACCTCTCTTGGGCAAATACCCACAACTCTTCCACTGCTGACTGGAATATTAAGGCTTCCTATCTCCTTGATTACTGTGATAGCCCCAACTCAGGGGTGAGCAAAAGGGCCTTCGTGGGCCAGATGCAGCCCGCCAAGCGGGTTGATCTGGCCTGCAGAGGCCCTGCCGCTCTCCCGCCTGCGCGCAAAGCTTCCTCCTGCCCTGCTAAGAGCATGCGGTGCTTTGAAGCACCATGTGCTGCTTGCAGGGCAGGAGGACACATCACACGCTCCCCCGCCCCCAAGCCCTGATTGGCCTGGGGGCAGGGGAGCTGTGCAAAGTTTCCTCTGCCCTCCCCCGAGCGTGCGGCCCTTCAAAGTGCCATACGTTCGTGCAGCCTCCCCACCCCCAGGCCCTGATTGGCCTGGGGGTGGGGGGGGCGGGGGGAGGAGAGCACGTGAAGCCTCCTCCCGCCTTGCGAGGAGTGTGGCAGTGCTGCGTGCTCCTGGTGGGGGGAGGGTATGGTGGGAGGAAGCTTTGCATGCTCCCCTGCCCCCAGGTCCTGATTAGTCTGGGGGTGGGGGGCATGCAAAGCCTCTTCCTGCCCTGCTAGGGGCATGGGTGACTAGTGGGAAGGGGGGGGGGGGCAAAGAGACTCCCCCACCCCCAGACCAATCATAGTCTGGGAAAGCCCAGAAGCATCCTGGCCCCGCCCCTTCCAGGGAGGCCCAGGGCCACATCAAAAATTTTTGAAGTGGCCCCTGGCCAAAAATTATTGTCCACACCTGCCCCTGCCCCAACTGAAAAGGACAATGTTCTCACCAGAGGCTATGCCCAGTAGTGTTTTGCCTATATAGGTTACAACACTAAGCAAGCAAATATGTTGTATAGCAGTGCAGAATAGGACTTAAGAAAAACAGCTTATTGTTCAAACTGCGGGGGTGAGGGTGATGTCTTCTTACCTTATCTGTAACTGATGGCAAGATACAGTACATCGGCACATAGGGGCAGCCATAAGAAGGATGTTTAGGTGAAAGTTCTGATTTAACAGCTCTTTTCATTCTCTGTGACCGGGAAAGGGCTGTTTTAGTATTCTTTCTTCATTGTAGTCAATATAAAAGATTTTGTACTTTCAATACACAGGTAGCTGCAGCAGTGCTTTAAAGTGAAAGCGTGACTACAACAGGATGCGTAAACCATCTCCGCAAGGGCAGTAACACTGCTGGGAGCCTGCTTACACAGACACTTTACAGTACTGTAACTTGCTGGGCTTGGAGGGTATGGGGGGTGCATGTTTTTCCACACCCCTAAACAAGAAAGCTGCTGTGTATATTTAGCCACAGCTAAGAAATTGAACTATTTAATTTTGAAGTTAAATAGCTTAGAGGATTGAATGTGAACCAAAACTCTTAGCCATGGAATGGAAAGACATCCACTGCAGACCCAAATTACTAAATTTATTTTACCCCTCTAGTTCTTAAGCTGGTCCTGCTTTTATGAATTAGCTTTAAAATACGCACCTAAAGGGCTCTCCTGCTAGACGTACAAAAGAATTATTTTGTATTTACCAAATGAGGATTAGTTCTCCTGCAACTGTTGACAGGCATGTTGAAGTTCTTCCATAACAGACCCAAATAGCTGCCATTTGAAAAGAGGCTGGCAAGCAGCAAACACGCCTTCAAAGTATTTGTATTTCTTTTGACATAATGCAAAATATGCAAGAGAAATTCTGTTAGCAAAATGTAAACAAGACCTGTTGGCAAACTGATAGCTCTTTTAGAAGTCTGGCTTATGCTACTTTACTGACCTGTGAATCTGAAATACTGCTATTCATGCTCCCACTTTAATTTCCTCAACCACTCCCTCTAAAAAAATTTTTCCTACGTAACTGAAATTTTCCCAATAAACCAAGCAGGGAAGCTTGTCTGCTACTTATGGGTAACAGCATGTATCATCTAAAACAGGTACATTTTAAAAATTTTTAAATCAATTTCACAAAATATCTTCACTGTGTGTGTTGGACCATTTCCACTGATTTGTCCTGCTCGTTTACCAAGGAATCCCTACCACTAGTGCTGCAAGCAACAATAGTTCAAGTCAGGAAAGCAGCACAACACAAACACCTTTCAGAAGTTATACACGGTGTCCCATGGAGTGGAGAGATTATTCTTGCACAACATTTTTCCAATAAATGTTGAGACACAATGATTATAGCAACAGACTAAGAGTCTAGCAATATGAATTCTATCTCAGCTAGAGGACAGAATTGCTATGACATCAGGGAAATTATTTGATCTCTAAGCTTTGCCATCTGAAACAAGGGGATATTTGCGTGTGTCACAACGATGCTGGTATTCATTCAGTTGTTTACAAATTGATCTGAGGTCTTTGGGTGAAAGGTGACAGAAGTGCATATTACAGATGTACTAACCAATGGGATAAGAGGAAAAGTCCTCTCCTGGATTAATAGTTTGTTAAAAGACAGGCAATGAAGGGTGGGCATAAGCAATCAGTTTTAAGAATGGAGAGAAGTAAATAGTGGTCCCCTCATGCATCTGTTCTGGGACCAATCCTTTTCAACATTTTCAAAATGATCTGGAAAAAGGGGTAAACAGCAAGGTGGCAAAATTTGCAGATGATACAATATTACTCAAGATAATTAAGTCCCAGGAGACTGCGAAGAGCTATATAAGGATCTCTCAAAAGTGGGTGATAGGGCAACAAAATGACACATGAAATTTAATGATAAAAGAAATTAGAGATGTAAGCAACTAGTCAAGTCACTACTCGACTACTCGCTTCCTCCCCCTTGCTGTATCTGATACAGAGACAGCAAGGGTGGGGGGGGAAGGAGCTAGGAGGAACCGGCTAAAAAGCCGGTTCCCCCCAGCACCATCTCTGTGGGGGGATGGAGACGGGGAGAGAACAGGGCAGGGGAGGGGAGGAAAACATGCAGCCATCCGGACCCGGCACAGTCCCAGTACCCTGCTGTGGCTCTGCATTTTAAATTGTATCAACTACACGATTACCAATTACCCACTTCTTAACATCCTTAAAAGAAATGCATATTGGAAAACAATCCCAAATATACATATAAATTGATGGGATCTCAGTTAGGTGTTACCAGATCAGACCAGAAAGATCTTGTGGATAGTTCTCTGAAAACATTCACTCAATGTGCAGCAGCAGCCGAAAAAGTGAATGGAATGTTGGTAATCATTGAGGCTATGTCTAGACTACATAGAATTTTCAAAAGAGGATATGCAAATTTCTGCAAAATTTGCATAATCTTCTTCCTATCTCACTTCTGAAAGAGGATCTTTCGAAAGTGAAAGTAGTCTGAATGCGTTTTTTTCCAGAAAAAACCCTAAAAAAAAAAACAAACCTCTTCCTTAAAAAAAAGGTGTACACGTTCCCCCCCCCCCCCGAAAAAGGCATCCTCTTTTGAAAGTGAGATCAGAAGAAGATATGCAAATTCCCTCAGAATTTGCATGTCCTCTTTCAAAAAAACCCATAGTTTAGCCGTGCCCTCCGAAAGGGATAGATAAGACAGAATATCATATTGCCTCTATATCAATCAATAGTACTCCCACATCTTGAATAGTGAGTACAGATGGATCAGCTCATCTCAGAAAAGATATTGGTGTTGGAAAAGGTTCAGAAAAGGACAACAAAAATTATTAGGGGTATAGAACGACTGCCATATGAGGATACATTAATGAGACTAGCACTTTTCAGCTTGGAAAAGAGACAGCGAAGAAGGAATATGACTGAGGTCTATAAAATCATGACTGGTGTAGAGAAAGTAGATAAGTGTTATTTACTTCTCATGACAAGAACTAGGGGTCACCAAATGAAATAAATAAGCAGCAGGTTTAAATCAATTTAAACAAAAGGAAGTATTTCTTCTGACAATGCACAACCTGTGAAACTCTTTGCTAGAGGATGTTATGAAGGCCAACAATAGAAGTAGTTGTTACATTCATGGAGAATAGATCCATCAATGGCTATTAGGCCAGGATGGGCAGGGATGGTGTCCCTAGCCTCTGTTTGTCAGACACTGGGAATAGGTGACAGGGAATGGATCACTTGATGGTTACCTGTTCTGTTCAATCCCTCTGGAGTACCTGGTACTGGCCACTATTGGAAGACAGGATTTCGGGCTAGATGGACCTTTAGTCAGATGCAGTATGGCCATAAAGGTACACTTAATATGAAAGGGCAAAGAGTTCCTGTCAGTGTAATGGGGCTTTGGGAAGAAGGCAGGGAGAAAAATGTCCTGAATGACATAAGAGAATGACACTGCATTTGGTGGGAATGAGGGGTGCGGGTACAGCTGCGCTTTATAATAGACAGTGTACAGGAGCTCAGAGGTAAGTATATTCAACTCTTGACACTCTCTGGCAGAGATAATATCTCTGACACTTCAACACCTTATGTGGAGAGGTCAGACAGGGAGCAAGGAGCCAAGGGCTAAAATAAAGGTGCCATAAGCCAGGAAAGGATCAGATTCAGATCCCATTGCAGTACTGGGCTGCACCTGCAGGTAGAGTCTGTCTTGGAGGAAGCAACCCACTATAGGATTACCAAAGAGGCACTAGTCTCCTCTGCCCGAGTTCGGGTGGAATGTCAAAATTGCTGCAAAGAATAGACTGGCTAAATAGAACTCAGAGGGCACACCCATTAGCACTCAATCCTGCTCATCACAAGGAAAAGGGAAGTCGACAGGAGCATTTGCTCTCACTGACCTCCCGCTGCGTGGATGGTACAGAAATACAGTTTAAGATATGTCAACTCCAACTACGCAATTAACGTAGCTGGAGTTGTGTATGAGTTCATATCTTAAGTTAGTCTACATTACAGTGGAAGGTTAAGAATGTTAAGGACTAGTCAATTCCCCCTCCCTCCCACCCTTGCTGGCTCTATGAGATAGAGGCAGCAAAGGGGGTGGAGGGGTACTTCAAAGCAGCAGCGCTGAATAGCTGAGCCGGGGATCAGATGTGTGGCAGCTGCTCCTTTGAAATGCCGCCTCTGCGTTTCAAAGGGGCAGCTGTGGAGCCCGGGGTCAGCTGGGAACTGTCCAGTGATCCCGGGTTCCACACAGCATTTCCCCAGAACCTGTGGTCAGCTCGGGAGTCCTCCACTGATCCCGGGCTCCATGGCTTTGAAATGCACAAGAGCCCCTGCTCGGGACTCTTGGGCATTTCAAAGCAGGCACCTGCATGCAGCCTGGAGTCAGGGTGACTTCCCACTGGCCCCGGGCTGTACGCAGAGTTCCGCATTCCTCCTTTGAAATGTACAAGAGCCCCAGCGAGGCACATTTTAACATCCCTAGTGTAGACCAGGCTCTAATCCACACCACAGCCCATG
The DNA here is from genome assembly GCA_032595735.1 of Pelochelys cantorii. Lineage (NCBI taxonomy): Eukaryota > Metazoa > Chordata > Testudines > Trionychidae > Pelochelys > Pelochelys cantorii. The sequence goes on from CM064336.1 coordinate 22,216,692, forward strand.
TTCTCCCAGTACCTTTAAAACTTCAGTAATCCACAATGGGTGAGCTTTGACCCGAGTCAATGCAGTATTTCTATCCTCATATGAAGTCAGTCCCTACCTGAAGCACAGTAATTGCCTTGGAGGGGAGGGTAAGAAGAAATCATCAGCATGAGAAATGTTTGAAGTGGTAGCTGATTTAGTGAATTATTCATCATCCAGAACGTTCCCCTGGATGAAAGTTTGTACTTATCCTTGTAGCCTCAGCAAGCCCAACTAAAAAGCTGGGGAGAATCTTCTAACTGAAACATGCACCTTCATCTTGCATGACTGTAGCTATAGTTATTTCATCCAAAGACAACAGTGAACTGCAGAAGGGTCCTAAAACATGCTGGGTGACTGAATACACATATTCCCAGATAAGCACCTGACATTTCCATAAAAAATAATCTTTGTATTAAAAAAAAAAAAAAAAAAAACACACACACACACACACACACACACACACTTACACACACTTTCCCCCCCTTCAACCTGCCTGACAGTATTATGTAATTGTTAAAGCAAAGGTCTGAGAGTCAGGACCAGAGTCTTAACCACAGTTCCATCTCAACCCTGCTGTATAAACTTTGACATTCACAGCCACTTTTCCCTCACTTTTCCTGTTTTTCACAAAATTTTATCTGTTTCCAAAGATGCTGCATCTTAATGTTTGTAAGATGAACTGAAACTCCAAACAGGAGTTAACCATTAATTTCAAAATATTAAACTCTTTTGGGGGCTACACCCGGAAGAGATAAAAATCTCACTAGCCAATTGTACACAGAACCTGGTTAACAAGAAGCTGTTCTTGATGTATTCTTGAAGTGATCATGGCCAACTAAACTAGCTAATGAATAGAATTCAATGAGAGGAGACCAAACTAGTTCACATAACCAGTGAATGCTGGATTTATATTCTACTAGTGTTTTCGTAATCTGACAAGACATTCAGACTCTTCATCTTATGACACCCATTCACATGATTATAATGTGTGTTGATACATCATCCATTTCACCACACTTCAGTGCCTTGTAATGGGAATGCAAGAGTTCTGAACTAAAAAAAGACTCTCCAGCAATTAAGGACATTGTTATAATACATTTAATTTCTACAGATGGTTAATACCATGTCAGTATCTATCTTTTTAACAAACTTGTCTGGTTCCTATTACAGATTTGTGCTATTTTCCTAGTTAAAAACAAACAATGTTCATTTACACACAGTTATGAGTTCTCGCTTTTATGGAAGTATATTTTGTAGCAGAAACTCACCTCTCAGAACTGGGAACAGACGCCAGCCAGGTCTTATTACAGGTCCCCAACTTTAACCAATGCCACTATGCTAGAAAAAATAATACCCATAGCATTCTAAATTACCTGCCTTCAGTCTGCCTCTTCCCCCATTTGAATTTCAGGATGTTCAGAATGTTCTGTAACATATTGAACTAAATTAGAAAAGTTATCTAGGTCACGTAGCATGTTATTATTTTAGTTACACACCAACCTTTAAAGGCCTTTACTCCTTCATTCCTCCTCTGCCCCCCGTCCCCCCTCAAAAAGGGAAGGCTGACCCATCACACACTTCTAGAACAATGTCCTCCTTTGGTCAAATTTCACCATAGTGAGGTAGAAGTAGATTTACTGACTGCCACTGCTCATGGAAGTCAGTGTGAAAGTATAAGATGTAGAGAAAAGATGGCAGTATTTATTAGGGATGTAATAGTGTAGCCGGTTAAAAGATTAACCAATAAGCATCTGCTTATTGGTTAACTCCAGGGCTTGACAAATTAATAGAAAACCCTATTCGCCAGACAAAAAAGGGACTCTCCACCCCCTCCGCGTGACCCCCACCGCGCAGGTGTGCGCCACCCGGAGAATGGGACGACCATGACAGTATGTTTGCTTCTGTGACGGGGCAGGGGCCGCTCCGCAGCAGTGAGGATGACCCGCCCCGCACTTCAATGGCGCTGACCCCCATGCTGCACAGGGAGCGCGGCGTTCTGACAGCGGTCTGCGCCGCTTGCTCCTGTACGGCCGCCCAGCTGAGCGGTGTGCAGGGGGCCTGAGTCCCGGGACAGGAGCCGGAAGCGGGGGCAAGGCCGCACGCGGGCTTAGGGCAGGGCCAGAGTGTGCGTACGTCCCTGACGTCAGGGGGAGAGATGCCGGCGCAAGAGAGCGCCGCATTCAAAAGGGGAGCAGAGGAGAGCGGAAGAGAGGAGGGAGGAGACGGAGGAGAGTAACGGAGGGAGACGGGAGAACAGAGGAGTGAGCTAGAAGACGGCGGTGGGCGGAGGAGTAAAGGGTGAGAGCGGAGGGGGACGGGAGATGGAGGTCAGAGAAGGCAGGAGGGAGACGGGGAGTGGTGCAGAGAGCAGAGCGTGGGGGCCGAGGACACGAAAGGAGAACTGGAGGTAGGAAGCAGTCCAGAGCGGAGACACTAAGGAGCCCCGTCCTGGGCTGCTTCCTACCTCCGCTTCTCCTTTCACGACCTCTGCCCCCACGCTCTGCTCTACTCCCTGTCTCCCTCCTGCCTTCTCTGACCTCCTCCATCTCCCGTCCCCCTCCGCTCTCACCCTTCACTCCTCCGCCCACCGCCGTCTTCTAGCTCACTCCTCTGTTCTCCCCTCTCCCTCCGTTACTCTCCTCTGCCTCCTCTCTCCTCTGCCTTCCTCCGCTGCTCTCCTTTTGAATGTGGCACTCTCTTGCGCCAGCGCCTCTCCCCCTGACGTCAGGGCCGCACGCACACTCTGGCCCCTCGCTACGCTCGCGTGCAGCCCCGCCCCTGCTTCCAGCTCCCGTCCCAGGACTCGGCCCCCCTGCACGCCGCTCAGCTGGGCAGCCGCACGGAAACAAGCGGCGCAGACCACTGTCAGAACGCCACGCTCCCCGTGCAGCACGGGGGTCGGCGCCATTGACATGCGGGGCGGGTCGCCCTCACTGCCGTAGGGCGGCTCCGCCATGTCACAGCTCGCCGGCTGCCAAAATCTACTTGCCATAGGCGAGTGGGTAAGCGGATTTGTCGAGCCCTGGTTAACACTATAAGCTACATGCAATCGCCCACATCCCCAGAGCTCTGCATTTAAAGTATTTTGGGAGCCGGCATGTAAGCACGCTCTGCTCAGTCCTGGCTCGCGCCAGGTCCGACAGCTACCTCACTGCAGAGCCACAGCAGGGGTATTGTCAGACCTGGCGTAAGCTGGGACTGAGCCAGTGTCCTGGCTCTCAAGCGCTTTTAAATGCAGAGCCGCTTACTGGTTAATCGTGTAGCTGACAAAAATTTTGCTGGCTACACGATTACTGAATTACACGCTTCTTAACATCCCTAGTACTTATAAAGATTCATACAGAGAAAGAGACAGTGCATAATATCAGTGCTCACACAGTGATTCCTCAAGGCCTGAAGATATATTTATTCCATTCAATAGGTTTGTATTTCATGTTCTTTTTTTCCCTTAAGATAAGAAAGACACTCAGATAAACAGAACTGGAAGGCAAAAAAGTCAGGTAAATTGATGACTGCTCTCTAGCTCCCGGGCACTGAGGAATTTTCATGGGATAATCAAGTCTCTTTTCACAATCTTATTACATTTTATGTGGAGGATGATCTTGTAGCTCACACACAACAGGGCACTCAACTCTGAAGGACTGTGACCCTTGAGCAAATTACTACTTCTCTGAGCCTGTTGAATCTATAAGATGAGGGTAATATTACCTATGTCACAAAGGGGAGTTAAGAAAGTTACCAATATCTGTAAAGCACTTTTAGATCTTGGGATGAAACAAAGTATTTTAATTTTTTCTGATTTAGTGGTTGACAGAAACAAAACATTAGCATAACAAGCATGAGTCACGTACGGCCAAGTTCTAACCACCATTAATATAGACACCTTCTGATTTTGGGAAGAAGTTTCCATCTCTATGATGTGTCTTCATCTATAAAAATTAGAGATGGTTTTTTCCCCGTCTCAGAAGCATTGTGAGTTGTTTTTTGTTTTGTTTTTTTTAAACATAGCCAATGGAAGTTCTAAATCAGTGTTAAAGGAGTGAAAATATGTGGATAAAGGACACCCGTTTCAAAAAAAGTGATTATTTATTTTGTAAGAAACCTTTAGAACATTCCTACAGTAAGCTCAAATGAGGCCATCTCACATATAATGGAATTCTGATATTCTGGTGCCAGTAATGCATCAATGCACATGTGCATAGTCAACCAATTTATTTTTGAAAGTTCTTTATATTTTAGCAATATGTATATAAGAACTGTATGTCAAGGGTTCTCTCTCTCATGAAAAAAAACCGGTCAGATAATATTTTATTTCTAGTTTGATTTTCCTCCATAACAAATAAAAATACTGGTTAGCTACAGCAAGGGGGAGCCCACGTTTCAAGAGTCTGCTTTCTGTTCAGATAAGTAACAATTTACTACAGGGCTTCTTTACTTTCCAACTCCTGAGCAACACAGACATTGTGTTTCACTCCCTACACTGTGCGATATTAACACCAGTTTCTGTGCCTAGTAAACAAGCATCATTGTTTTATTTCCCTATTTTTTTTAAAAAAAGTATTATTTAGGTCTTGCACTATTTTTTTAAATAAATGATGCCCAGAAGAGTACATACCTCCAATAAATAACCACAGTAACTCTTCTTTTCTTGCATAGAAGTGCTTGCAGTTATAATCCAAAAATCTTCAAAAAAGTTTCATTTTAGAAAGAAAATGGAGATCAATTCCATAGGAAATACGATACAGTCTGAGGTGTGGGTGTGATTTGTCTTCTAGATTTGTAGAGAGCTGTAATTAGCACTGTAGTTCAATTTCAATGCAAATCTTGGCAAAAAATGCTTCTTTGTACAGGAATAAGATCGGCTGGAATTAACAAGCATAGCAAGAAAGAAAAATCATTAATAGTTGATAATCTATTATAGGGATTTAATAGTACAATTGATTAACCAATAAAGCAAAAGCTTATAGGTTAATGCTATAGACTACGCACATCCCCCCCAAGTAAATATTTTAGCAGGCTGGGCCAGCAGCACAGCTCAGTCCCCGCTTGCACCGAGTCCAGGACCTACTCCCGCTGCAGCTCTGCATTTAAAGTGTATTCGGAGCCAGGCAGACAGGCAGCCCAGTTCAGTTCTGGCTCACGCCAGGTCTTGGAGCTCAGATTCCCCCTCACCCAGACTGGGGTTGCTGCCACACTGTGCTCCTGTATCAGAGGCTCCCCACCCCCCAGACTGCAGTACTGTAGTTATCGCCGAGCGGGGGGGGGGGGGGGGTGAGGGTTGGCGCTGCGGGACCAACCCGGCAGTACCCCAACCGCTCTGCTCTGCAGCTTCCCCAAGTCCGCCACTCATCAGTTTCAGCAGCAGCGGACTTGGGGAAGCGGCATGGAGCAGCGCAGCTGGAGCGCTGCCGGGTTGGTCCCGCAGTGCCACCCCTCACCCCCCTGCTCGGCGGCCTGCAGCACCCCAGCTGCGCTGCTCCACACCACTTCCCCAAGTCCGCCGCTGCTGAAACTGACGAGCAGCGGACTTGGGGAAGCTGCGGAGCAGAGCAGCTGGGGTGCTGCCAGGCGCCGAGCACGGGGGTGAGGGGGGGCGCTGTGGGACCAACCCGGCAGCACCCCAGCTGGGCTGAGCAGCTGGGGTGCTGCCGGGTTGGTCCTGCAGCGCCCCCCTTACCCCGCTGCTCGGCGCCTGGCAGCACCCCAGCTGCTCTGCTCCTCGCCGCTTCCAAAACTGATGAGCAGCGGACTTGGGGAAGCGGCGGAGCAGAGCAGCTGCCGGGTTGGTCCCGCAGCGCCGACCCTCACCCCCCTGCTCGACGATAACTACAGTACTGCAGTCTCGGAGGTGGGGAGCCTGCTCCCCCCCCCGGAAACTCTCGGCGGTGGCGCGGGGCTTCCCCTGCCTTCCTGCAAAACGGCAGAGGATCGCCCCTTGCCCTACCGTTCCCTGCCCACCCCCCACCCCCCGACCGGTCGCAGTGCGGGTCCCGGTAGAACCACCACAGGGGTATAATCCCCTTCCCCTCTTCTCCCCTTCCCTTTCCCAGCCAGGAGCGCCCATGGGGCTCACAGCAGCTCCAACTGTCCGGCTGGCTGGAGCACTTCCGGGTTCCAGTTGGTGCCGGACTATCAGGAGTGCTGGACCACTGGATGCCGGACAATTGGAGTGTTACTGTATAAATGACCATATGTTACCATCACAGCACAGAATACTTTTTTTCTAGAGAAAACGAGAAAGTCTCTCTACTTCAAGGAATCCAAGGTCCAAAATTTTCATATGCGTAAATACACTGGATTAGACTGTTTGTACATGAAGTTGTGGTAATTGCTTTTATAAATCATGTGCACCTATTTTTTTTTTTTTTTAAATCTGGGGTCCTAAGTTAGCAAAGTTATCAGTGAAAGATAAGACTGCCCTGTAAGAACAACTTATTCACCCCCTTGCCTTCCTCCCCCCTTTTCTCTCCCCCAACTTATGGATCTAAAATTTTACCAGAAACCTGTCAGAGCCCAGTAAGGAGAATGAGTGTGTCTTGTTTTTCATCGATGCTTATGAGACCCTGATGAAAAGCTCAATCAGTGTCCAACAAACTGTCTGGATTCCTACTTGCATACCGCCCTGAATTCTTAATCTTTTAGGGTGTGTCTAGACTACAGGGTTTTTCCCGAAAAGTGACCTTTTTTCGAAAAAACTTCCCCTGCGTCTAGACTGCTGCTGCGTTCTTTCGAAAGTAAATCGAAAGAATGCAGCAGTTTTTTCAACCTCAGAAAATCTCGTTTTATGAGGAAGAATGCCTTTTTTCGAAAGTGCTCTTTCAAAAAAAGGCGCTATGTAATGCAAACTGTGCTTTTTTGAAAGAGCATCCAGATTGCCTGCGTGCTCTTTCGAAAAAGCGGCTTGATTTTTCGAAAGTACTGGTTGTAGTCTAGACACTCTTTTTCAAAAAAGGCTTTTTCGAGAGTATCTTTCGAAAAAGCCTCTTTTGAAAGAGGCTTGCAGCCTAGAGGTAGTCTTAGAGTCTGATAAATTTCAAGGCTACTTCCAACAACATCCTCGCACCACATCATTGGCTTCTGATTGTTGGGTGACCCGCCCCCCTATCCTTTCCTGTCATCTCCTTGTTGGGATCTTTTCCCTATGAATAACCTGATTATATGTTGCTCACTAGCTTTGCCAAACACCAGCACAGTGAACTTGTGACTCATTTTTCACTGCTAGCCTTAGGGTTCAGGACAGCAGCCATGAAACTGACCAGAGATTTGTAAGTTTCAGACCACTAAGGTCTGATAAAGCTATGAACAAGCAATTGAGGCACTGAACTGTGTGCCAACTCAAATACAGGTTGACTCTCTCTATTCTGGCACTCTCGGGACTTGACCGATGTCAAAACAGTTTGCCGAACCACAAGACGTCAACTCTGGGGAGCAGCATTACTAACATTTCCAGTGCTTACTGAGCTCTTAGATGATATTTAGAGGTAAATAACAGCACAGAACACTGAGAGCCAGGACTGGTGGCTGTAAATAAATGTACATGGGACAGTAGGAAACTTGGCCACGCCCATGATAAGTGGACATTTGTGTAACTAAAATCATGCTGGAGCATGGATGTTGCCAGAGCGTACCGGACTAGATAGGTTAAACTTGTAGCACTGCTTCAGCTCTTATTCCACAGGATTTAGCAGATAAGGAATGAAACATTTCACTTTGGAAAAAATTAATCCCCTTTAGAAAACTCATTTACAATCTACTTGAAACAACATAAAAGTACCCCGAAAGGGAGAGATTCAACTGTATAATTTCCATTAAATACGCATACAGATAAGCTTCCAGATCACGCTGTTCTAAAAGCATTTCTCCCTTCCTAGCCAAAGGACCGAGTCTAGATAAAGAATCTAGTCTCTTGGGCAGCCACCAAATAGTCATTTCACATGATCTTTCAGAATCATACTATAAAAAGCGTAATTATATGCAAAGAAATGGCCCACTCCAGGATAAAATAATCACTGACCATACTGCTGAGAGAAATGGTAAACAATGGAAGTCAGTCCCAGCACAGATATAGCCGGAGACTCAGCACATGTTGATCACCCAAGTACTCAAGAATTTAAGACTTGTTACTGAATTTAGATATACACAAGAAAGAGCAGTGACTCACCTCAAGTCACATGGCCAACTCATGGGATGAATTATGAATCAAATCAGGAATAGCAAAGCCCCAAACCCAATTTTAAATTAAAAAACAGAAAGATTCTATTAGCACATGTATTACTGAAGGAATGCTGCAATAAAATTAAATTCTGTGCCAAAAGAATAAAAATTCTGCATACAATATTTTAAAATTCTGCAGATTTTTTTCTGTCAAACACGGAGACTCCAGCATGGCAGTGAACATAGTGAAAATACCACTGGCTGCACAGATGTGGGAGATCACCCTATTGTGGATTCAGTGATGAAGCTGCACCCAACCCTGAAACAGCACAAGGGCTGGACCTGCTCCAGAAACACCCCCTGGACCCTAGTTCTTTTGAAATGTACATTTCAAAAGGAAGAACCTACAGGGAGCCTTCCCTGCACCTTTGCAATGTACAAGAACTTGGGGGGGGGGGGGCGGGGGGGGGCTCTTGTAAATTTCAAAAGCCGAATCATAGCAGAAGCAACATGAGCTGAGACAACTTCAGTCCCCACTCACGCCATTTTCCGCTGTGCCTCTACATCCCCTGCCCCTTGGAGAGATGATGCTGGGGGGAACCGGCTTTTAAGCCAGCTCCCTCCAGCACCAGCACTTGCTCCCCCTCTCTGATAGTAGCAGCAAGGGGTGGGGACTAGTCACATCACTAGTCGACTAGTCTCTTACATCCCTACCCCAAGGTTGTGTAGAAACATAAGTAGTGAATTTTAACTTGGGATATTGATCATTTTTACTTTTCAACTCATTCTTCACCAATGATTTACTCAACAACCACTATGTCTAACTGATCACAGAAATATACTAGCACCAGGTTTGACTACTTGAAGTAGGAACACTTCTATAAGGAGCTTGGTCACAATACAAATTTCAGAAACAGACAGCCAAAACAGTACAGTCAATCCATTTGTAAGCAGTGTTCCCTGTAAGCTATGTGCATGTGCGGTCACTCAGGAGAAATTCAAATGCTGCCCAGCTGATCAGTAGAACTCCCACAGCTAGGTTTTTTGTTTCTATTGGTGGTGCACATTCACACGTGCTCAGTGCACATGAAAAATACATTCTGTACATTCATGGAAAAGATTAGAGGGAACATTGTTTATGCGCCTTGCATAGTGCTCAGCAATTCTCTCAGAATGCGTCTTCCACTGTGTTTGGAAAACTTTCAGCACATTTTGGGCACTACTATAGCCAATGTAAGTTGTAACTTACGATCCAACAATTAAGTACTACACTAAATTGAGATTTACTCATGCCTATTGTAGAGCTGAAATATCAAACACTGAAATATTATGGCTTTAGCATACTTACTACAAATTAATGCTTGGGTATTTTAGTACCTAGGATAGCTATTTTTCTAGCTGGAAAAAAGTTACAATTAATATGTAATGCATAGCTTCAAAAAATGTACAGCCACCACAGCAACAAGAAATATTACTCCCTTTTACTTTTTATGAAAGTAGCATGAAGCCTTAGATTCCTGTTTGACTCATCACCAAGCCCAGTGCCAATGACAAAAAAAAATCATGTTCCACCTGCTTCGATGTATTTGTCACTTCCAGACTATATTGGCTCACTGAACAACAATAATTAAATTACAGTCAGAAATAAAAATGTATGATAGATAAAAAGATGGCCAGTAGAGACTAACCTTACTACCTGGAGGGAGCAGTAAACACACCCCAGCAATAGAACGAATAGCAACATTTGGCTGTTCCACAGCAAAAGAGAGGCACCGGGACTCCTACCAGGTCATTATCAACCACTGGACAGTATATATCCAATATAACCTGGAGTCCCTACTGAACTCAGACTAATAAAAGAGAGGAATATTCAGCATTAGTTGGGTTGCTACTGCAAAAGTAGAAGACTCCTACTGATTTGCTTCTTCATCACCCTCATAACCTTTCCAAGGGAAAAGTGGACTCTTCTATACTATCCCTGTTGCCAACTTTGTGTGTCTTAGTCTCTACAACCTAACCCAGGAGTAGGCAACCTTTTCAAACCAAAGAGCCAAACTACATCAAAATTCAGAACAAGTCGTCAAAGAGCCACATAAGAATGCCCATTTGCATGACTGAAAATGTACAACTTAATATTATTGATAACTGATAATAATAATAATAGCATAAATGAAACATTGTACTCACAGGCTTTATTTAATGGGACTTCTGCTGCTGCATCTTTTTGCACAGTTCATTGACGTTTACATCATAACTGGTCAAATTCAGGTTCATGCATGCATTCAAGCTACATGAGTAATTCTGCGTTTTTAGAATTTTGAATTAATTTTTCATTTTACTGTAAAAAGTTGCATGCATTTTGGGAATCCAGAAGAGCCATATTTGGTTCCATACTGAGCCATATTTGGCTGAAAAGCCATAGGTTGCAGATCTCTGACCTAATCTATGATAACCTCCTTTTATGTTCCCTCCTTCATAAGTAGTGTGCAAACATTGCTGCTTACAGGTTCAACTGTGAAGCTGACTTGAACCTGTAAGCAGCAATGTTTGCACACTCAGGAATACCTTATTACAGTCAAAGAATAGCCCTGTAGTACCTTAGAAACACATACAGCCTCTGCTCATTTGAGGAAGTGGGTTTTGCCCACGAAAGCGCATACTAACTTTAATTTATTTATTTGTAAATCTCTAAGATGCTATAGGGCTACTCATTTTTCAAGTTACTGACTAGCACGACTACTCCTCAGACTCTTATTACAGTCATTCACTTTCAGTGTTACAGCAACTGTAAGAGCTACAAGTATGTTTTTAAAACTTACGTTCTGCTGAAATGGCTAATTTAAACCATCTGTACATGCATCCCACTTACCAAGGCAAATAGATTATTTCAATTCCTGGTAGTGTGTTATTCTCCTCCTTTGCATTTCTCCTAACCTCCTTTCTGCTTCCCCCTCATCTGCTTCCACCTCTTCATTCATGCTGTTACCCTACATACGCAACAATCTTCTACTTCCTGTCCACCATGCAGCCTCCTCCTACTCCAAGACTCCCCAACCTCAAATTCTCCCTTTGCTGCTCTCAGCACCAATGATTCCTCAACGTCCTATATATGATCTGTTGCTCCCATGCTATTTTGTTGTGGAACCATAAAAACTCTCTGAAGGAGGAATCTTGTCTCCATATCTATCAGAAAACACTTGATACAGCAAGTGTTTATGGTGTTATATGTACTGCTAGGCTATTCTAACCGTATTATCTTTACACACATAGCATTCTGAAACAACTGTTTTTCATGCCTAATCCCTTCCCCAAAAGTGATTTTTAAGACAATTCCAGACCATTTTTTAAATTCCTTTACGACCACCAATATATTAAATGATACTTCATTCAATGTTTACATTCTTATATAAGAAATAGAGTTAACGGGGGGGGGGGGGGGGTGTATGAAGGACTGCAAAGTGTTCAGATTTCCTTTAGATTTAAGCAGCATCTTTCACAAAGGCATAGTAACAAAACCCCAGTAAACATACACAGGCCACTAGCTTTCATCTATAAGCTAGAGACTGTGGAGCTCACAAACTCTACCCCCACCAGTTACTTTCACTCTCTGAACGGCCTCCCTAATGCACTGCAGATTATAAGGAGCCTTTCCTTTTATTTAAATGCACCCACACTTTTGTATCTGACTCAGTTTTCTTCCTCCTACCTCCGCCCCAGACCTATTCACTCCTTTCACTGCTAAATTCAAGACAGCTCCAAAACATAAAAGGTGTCAAGTACAGATTTTTTTAAACTCTCCCAAAAAGATGACTCAAACAAAAATGTTGCTGTGATCTGAAGATACAAAGTCATAGCCAATGTTTTACAACGAAACAACCATGCACAGTCCCATTTTTTCTTCAGCTTATTTAAAGGAATTCTATTCTTTCTATGGTTATTCCATACCAGAAAGCAAAATGAGAGGAAAAAGATCTTGGAGTTATCGTGGACAGTTCTCTGAAAACTTCCACACAGTGTGCAGCGGCGGTCAAAAAGGCAAATAGGATGCTAGGAATTATTAAGAAAGGGATAGAAAATAAGACCCAGAATATCTTACTGCCCCTGTATAAAGCTATGGTACGCCCACATCTTGAATACTGTGTACAGATGTGGTCTCCTCACCTCAAAAAAGATATTTTGGCCTTGGAAAGGGTTCAGAAAAGGGCAACTAAAATGATTAGGGGTTTGGAACGGGTCCCATATGAGGAGAGGTTAAAGCGACTGCGACTTTTCAGTTTAGAAAAGAGGAGACTGAGGGGGGATATGATAGAGGTATATAAAATCATGAGTGGTATGGAGAGGGCCGATAAAGAAAAGTTATTTATTAGTTCCCTAAATAGAAGAACTAGAGGACGCCAAATGAAATTAATGGGTAGCAGGTTTAAAACTAATAAAAGAAAGTTCTTCTTCACACAGCGTGTAGTCAGCCTGTGGAACTCCTTGCCAGAGGAGGCTGTGAAGGCTAGGACTATAATAGAGTTTAAAGAGAAGCTAGATAATTTCATGGAGGTTAGGTCCATAAAAGGCTATTAGCCAGGGGATAAAATGGTATCCTTGGCCTCTGTTTGTCAGAGGCTGGAGAGGGATGGCAGGAGACAAATCGCTTGATCATTGTCTTCGGTCCACCCTCTCTGGGGCACCTGGTGCTGGCCACTGTCGGCAGACAGGATACTGGGCTAGATGGACCTTTGGTCTGACCCAGTACGGCCGTTCTTATGAGAGGGAAATTGTTTCCAGGAGCAGGAAACACAGTGGCATAGGATTTAAAGAGCCAGTTTGAACAGATTCAAGGGAGGAGAAGTTGTGATTTTGAACTATTTTAGAATCTGATTAATAACGCAGAGGGGGCACATCCCTGCCCCAAAACGGAGAAGTTGCTCCCTCCCTGCAATCACTACTCTCCTCTCCCTCCCTCCCTCTCTCCCCACCCACATCACTCTCCTCCTATCGGATAGGAGGCTGTTTCTCCCCAACTCCCTCCCCCCAAATCCAGAGCAGACACTATTTTGTGGGCAATGAGATCAGAGACCCTTAGGGCCAAGCAAGGGGGGAGGCTAGGAGCATAACCAGCTGGAAGTAGGATTAGCAACCTGTGGGAAAGGACTCAACACCCTGGGAAGAGGTAGAAGCTGAATCAACACCTAAAAGAAAATGTGTGAGTGCAGCTTTGGGGAGGAAGAAGGGTAGAGAGATTCTGACGCCAAAGGGGGGGGGGGGGCTCAAAGCCTCAGGGAATATGTGGTTTGTGTCCGTGGCAGGAGAAGAGACAGTGAGCTCAGTCTTAGGGGGGCCAGAAGGAGAACAAATGGGGAAGGAGGGAAGCTGAGCTCAGGGGGAGATGGCAGGGTCCCGAGGGAAGCACAGTCCGGGGCGAAAGGAAAGACTCCAAGCGGGGCGGGACGGGGGGAACGGAGGGAAGCTCGACCCCGGGTGAAGCAGGAGGGGACGGGAGGGGAGCTCAGCCCGCGGAGACGGGGGAATGGAAGGTCCCCAGGGCAGCGGGAGAGGGGGCGGAGGGGAGCCCGGCCGGGGGGGTGGAAGGGCCCAGAGCAGCACAGGGGAGAGGTCGATGGGGAGCTCGGACCTGAGGGGGGAGGGGGCTGAGGAGCCCCGGTGGCGCGAGCGGAGCCAAAGCCCCGGCAGCGGGGGGCAAGACGGGCTCTCTTACCGGCTGGGGGGCGGGAAGCGACACCCGTTCCCCGGCTGCTCCGGCGGCGCCTGCCCCATCCCCGGCTCCCGGCGCCGCCACCTCCAACCGTCCCGCCCTACGGCAACGCGCTGCGTCACCACGCAGGCACCGAGGCCGATCACGCACTGGGAGGTCAGGGGGCTGGGCCATCCAAAGACACGCCCCCTATAGTGGACGGGGCCCCGCCCCCGCTGGGAGCCGCGTGTGCAGAGCCTCCCTTAGCTGGACGCGAGGGTTGGGGCTGTCCCTGGTGGCTGAGTGAGGAGGGGATTTGGGTTCACGTGGGTGAACTTCTGTGATGTGTCAAAGATGCTGAATAATCTGCAGCATTTGCCACTCCAACCATCCCCCCCACCCCCCCGCAAGAACAAAAACTGCAGCCAGGACAGGCCCGGAGCACCATCTGCAATATTCTCGGGCTGCTTTGCAGAAGTGAAATTTACATTAGGTGAAGCTTTGCTGAAGGCGTGGCCCAGACAGGAGCCGAGAACACACACAGGCACATCCACGTGCTATTTCTGGAAAGGGCAGGGGTGAGGGCTTCAACAGTAACCCTGGAAGTACCTACCAGCACAGTTCCTATGCATTTGTTGGCGCAACAGGGAATAATGCCTATACGTGTCTATACGCGGCAGTGAAACGGGAGTTCGAAGTAAACCCCTAACTCAAATTAGCTGTTACTCCTCGTGGAATGAGGTTTAACAGCTAATTCGAGTTAAGGGATTTACTTCGAAATCCCGTTTCACTGCCGCATGTAGACGCGGGCAGTTATTCCGGGCTAGTCAGTTTCCAAAATGGCGACCGCCCGGGAACATGCTAATGAAGCGCGGGATATTTAAATCCCGTGCTTCATTTGCAATTTTGGTCGCCCTCATTAGCTTGCCTAGTTCAAACTAGGGGGCTAGTGTGGACGTACCCTAAGGTTGTAACTGCTCAGTGTAAGCACTAATCCAGCTGGCAAACCTAAGGCCCACAGAATCCTTGTATGTACCCCCAATCACTTGCACATCACTGCTTCCTGGATCATATTGTTATGCTGGAAGATGTAAATGGCTGCATCAATCACAGGCCTGGTTGAAACTGATGGGTATGCTAACTACCCTTCTTTCAGGCCAAATAGAAGGCACAATTAAATCCCTTTATGGAGTAAGGGCCAGTGCTTAATTGTCAGGGCAGAGCCAGGGCACCTCTGTCTTAGCAGTTCATTGCCCCAGTGCCTCTAGGTTTGCCACATCAGAGTGAAAGTTGAAAAAAAATTACTTGAACCCCAATGATACCTCTTTCATTACAAATTAAGCACTGGTAAGGATTTTTCTTCACGTGTACAGGAAACCCTCACCATTTTCAAATACTGGGAGCTGTGGCTCCCAGCACCTGCAGTGAGCTCCCCACAGCTCCCAAACTCACCGCAGGGGCCAGGAGCTGCTCTCACCCAGGAGACCTGTGGATATGCAGAACCATGAACAGTGATTCTGTGAATCACGAGAGGGTCTCCTGTACCTTCACTGCTTCAGAAAAGAAGCTACTATATGATCAGGAAGGATTCTCCCATTGGTGTAGTGACCTCTCTGAGAGGTTTCAGAAAGGTAGCCATGTTAGTTTGTTTCAGCCACACACAAAAAAACAATAAAAAAACACCGAGGAGTCTGGTGGCACTTTAAAAGAGATGCCCCTTATGTTGGTGGGAGAAGTTCTCCTGTCAACATAGCGTTGTCTACAAAAGGGATGCGAGGACAGGTTGCTATATCTATGTCACTCAGAGGTATGGATTTTTCACACCCACCCCTGAGCAACATACTTATACCAACAGCAGTCTATTGTTTAGATCTGACCTGTGGTCACTGGAGACAATAGAAGACACTACCCAAAGCAGTTGACCAGTATGGTATGTCTACACAGCAAAGAAAAACCTGTGCCAGCCAACTAAGGCTATGATGCTGTTTCATTGCCGGGTAGACTTCCAGGCTCACGCTGGAGCCATTCTTCTGAAACCCAACCACATGGGCAAGGATTGTTCTCAAGACACAGATTCCACAAGGAGTTGGGCATGGGCGGGAGGGGATTCTGCCCAATGCTGAGGTACGTGTTTTGAGGTAGCCTAGCTCCCTGACATCACAGTGCGTGACCTGCCTGCTGCCTGTGTGGTGTTGTAGCGCACTGCAGTAGGCAGGATGGTTAGTGGTGGTGATGCCAGGATCTGGGAAAGCTACCACCAGAGCAGCCAGAGACCCTCAGCACCCTAGGAGGAAATGGAGAGCCTGGGCATATACATTATATGCTCTGTTTTCCACTGGGGCTAACCACACAGCCTGGGCAAGAAGACCACACCTCAGTGCTAGTTTTGCCTTATCCCCACTTGCTTTTTTTGTGTGGATTACATATCAGCTGGAATAGAGAATCAGGCCTAGTGACTTTGGCCCATGGTGGCTTGCTCCTAATGTTTTTAGGGTTGCCAGGTGTCCGGTATTCTACCAGACAGTCTAGTATTTGCGCTCTCTGACCGGTAAAAAAAATCAGAAAATACCGGACACGTGCAATGTCCGGTATTTTCTGATTTTTCTGGCTGCGCACTGGACAGAAGCCTGGCGTGGGTGGGGGGATCAGCTGGAAGGCGGGGCCACGATCGGCGCTAGGAGCCTGTGATTGCGCAGAAGCCTGGCGGGGGCAGAAGCCTGGCGCAATCACAGGCTCCCAGCGCCGATCGCAGCCCCGCCTCCCAGCCTGGGAGTCCCAGCTGGGAGGCAGGGCCTCGATCGCCGCTCTGGGCATGTCAGAGGCCTAGCGGGGGCGGGGGGAGTGGCTGGGAGTCCCAGCCACTCCCCCCGCCCCCACCAGGCTTCTGCACAATCACAGGCTCCCAGCGCCAATCGTGGCCCCGCCTCCCAGCCTGGGAGTCCCAGCTGGGAGGTGGGGCCGTGATCGCCACTCTGGGCACGTCAGAAGCCCAGAAGCCTAGCAGGGGCGGGGGAAGTGGCTGGGAGGCGGGGCGTGATCGGCGCTGGGAGTTCTCTACAATCATTTCAGTTGCAGGATAAAAAGGAGTTCTAAATTCTTCTATAGCCTTAGCTTTAGAGGAATAGAAAACAATGAAAATAGCATGCACATTTGCACAATTACTTTGAAGCCTCTTTACATAGAGATGGTGTTTATAATAAAGTTAAGTATTAAAAATAGCATGTGTGTTCGTGGCAGTGGTTTTTTTTTTTTTGCTCGACAAATTTTTAGCCCGCATGTTCGGTATTTTTGGGGAGACCATCTGGCAACCCTAAATGTTTTAGCTCCAGCACTTTGCTTCAATTTCCCTTCTTGTGATGTGAGATCTTTCTGCAGGAGTATTAAAGCTATACAATGGACCCCACCAGGAGGGTGTACTCATTACAGGGATACACGGCTGTACCTTACAGAAAAGATGAAAGCAACTTGGGGGATTTGTATCAAGACAATGAAAGAGATCCGAACCCAACAGAGATTACATTCAGCTGATCTGTGACATTATCCAATGTGACTGTGCCTGTGTATTTTTAGAAGTTGTAGCCCTTTGAATGAAAGCTGATTTGATGAAAAAAGTGGCGTTGGTCTGTATTTGTCTGATACAATTAATGTAATGGTGGAAAAGTCTGAAATGACTCTTATTTAAAGATAATACCAATCTCTTTTGATGTTAACATTCCTATTTTCTCTTAAATCGTATGATTAATCCATGCTGGCCAATATTCCTTGCTCTACTGTTCTTTCCATGTCTCACCATTCTATTCCCTCCCCAAAATCACAGCAGGACAGTATAGCTGGAGGCAAAAAGAGAACTCTGACTAAGCTATGTTAGGGTGTGGAGAGCGGCATGAGCTGCATTTTGAATTCAAGCACTGCCAGCTGAATTTATAGTCACAGGAGGACCGGCAAGTACATGGATCCTGACATGCCAAAAGAACCTAAAGGCAGGAAACAAAACATCTGAGCATCTTTGCATGCCGAAGCTAATAGTGTCCACCACTGACAACGGCACAGTTAAGTTGTGGAAGCAGTATTCTGTCCTGGCTGTTTTACTCTTTAATAGCACCCCATTCATGCTTCAGCGGATAGAGTGGCCAGTTTCAGTAGTCAAAAGCCATCTTATGCTTCATCATAAGGTCTGCTGTGCATGAGGATTTGTAGAATCTAGAGCAGT
Organism: Pelochelys cantorii; assembly: GCA_032595735.1. NCBI lineage: Eukaryota > Metazoa > Chordata > Testudines > Trionychidae > Pelochelys > Pelochelys cantorii. The sequence goes on from CM064336.1 coordinate 22,234,760, forward strand.
GGTTCTCAACCAGGGATACCTGCAATTTGCTATGTGCTATGAAACATCTTCTACTTTCTATCCAGAGGTAGCTGCATTTCAGAGGTGCATGTATGTGTGTGCCTCCTCCCACTGTTTCTTCCCATATTTACACCACTAAATTCTGCAGTGCAAACAGGTGGGTTCCACATGCAATTATCCCCAAATCCCACACAATATTTGTATATACATAAATGGACAGATCTGGTAATTTGTTTATACAAATATGGCAAATATGTGCACAAAGTTAGGCATGCAGTTGTGTGGTGGTTTTTTTTAAATGTCAGATGTGCCAATGCTCATGTAAAGCTTGTCAGGCAAAATGCATTTCATTATCACCCTCCCTTGACAGATTCCATCCTCAGCAGCATTTGCTCAAGTGTAGGCGGGGACAGTATCTGTTCTTTTAAAATTAAAAATAAAGCAGCACACTCAGCCTTGTTAGCAAACACAATGCCAATTGCTTAAGAATATTTTTTTTACTTCTGTCACTCTCATTCCAGCAAAAATGTCAGCAGTCATAATAATGCTGCTTTTGTTATCACGGCAGGAACAAAAAGTGCTGTGCAGCTAAGCTTGCCATTACAAAAAAAGAAAATTGTCCTGCAGGGTTTAACTGAAAATACGCCAGCAATGGAGAAAGTTCAGAAAGCAGGAGGGAGGTCAGAAGTTCATTAAGAGGATTTTCAGAAATATGCATGCAACATTTGTAGTTTCCTGGCAATCCCACACCTGTTAATTGGGTAAATCTGGAGTGACTAGATAATATAAGCACCAAGGTTTTTTGAGACTTTTCCACTATGAGCTAGTGATAAGCGAACTTCAAAAGGGTCCAAGAGATAGACCCAAAAATCACAGATGTTTGAACTAGAGAGCGATCCAAAGGAGTAGGAAGTTTGGACTCAGCTCCAGATATGAACTTTGAACACAGCTGTCCGTAGGGGGTGTGCAGGGCCTGGAGCAACCCCACTCCCAGTGCCCCATATGCATGGGGCCCAGGTCAAACTCCCAGGCACAGGGCCCACTCTGCCCTACCTCTGCTTCACCTCCACCCCCTCCATCACTGGAGCAACACCAGTCAGGAAATTACAGGGGAATTGGCAGCAGCAAAGGTTGCTCCCCCCCTGCCCACATTCACCATGGTGGTGGAAGCCAGAATGGCCCACCCTGCCCTCTCCCAGCCCTCTGTGCCCCACTTCTCCAAAGCAGCAGGAAGCGGAACGCCCTGGGGCAGGGCACTCTGCTTCCCAATGCCACAATGAAGCTGAGCATTGTGGTCTGGGAGAGGGTGAGGTGGGGCAGACCAGAGCAAGCTGCCGGGCAGCTCCGACTCCCGCTACTATGGTCAGTGGGGAGGGCGACTCCTACTGCCACCATTTGCCAGGCCCCCCAGGTAATCCCCTGGGCCACCCTGCGACCCAGCCATATGACAGTTGAGGTGGCCACGATGGGGCCCCCACAAAGAAAGCATGGGGCAGCCCCCCAAGCTGTCCTATGGATGGGATGACTCTGACTTTGAACCTTCTTAATGGATTAGCCCAAAATTCCAGGATCCACATGCACCCAAACTTTGGGACTACTCAGAACCATATTGAACTGGACCTGAACTTTATAGCTGCTCTCTCTCTCTCCCTCTCTCTCGCTCTAATCATAGACTCATAGAAATGCAGGGCTAGAAGGGACCTAGAGAGGCCATCTAGTCCCACCACCCATGCTAAGGCAGGCCCATGTAAACCTAAATCATCCCTGAGAATGATTGTCTAATCTGTTCTTAAAAACATCCAGTTATAAGGATTTCACAAAGTCCCAGAGTAACCAATATCTTAACTGAGTACTTAACTATCCTTATAGTTGCAAAGTTTGTTCCTAATATCTAACCCAGTGTTTCCCAATTTTATTTGGCCACGGAACCCTTTTAAACTTGAAAGACTTTTGCAGAACCCCTAATAATAGCCTTATACTGTATACTAGCCAATTAGCCCGTCATAAGACGGGATTTTCAGGTCTCTCCTCCACCTTGGTCTTCTCTCCTGAGCCTCCGGTCTCTCACTCCGTCTCTCTCTCTCTCTCTCCTCCTACTGCTTCCCCCTCTCTCTCTCAGCTCTCCTCCGCCTCCTGCCTCTCTCGCCTTCTGCCTCTCTCTCCGTCTCTTTCTTTCTCTTCTCCCCCTCCTGCCTCTCACTCTCCCTTTCTCTTCTCCTCCTCCTCCTGCCTCTCTCTCCCCTCCATCTCTCTCCTTCCCCTTCCCTTTCCCCATCCCCTCCCGCCATGGCGCTCGGCTGAGTGCTGCCTGCTCAGCCGGGCCACCGTGAGGGAGGGGGGCGGACGGTGACGTACACGGCCAGGGGGCGGGGCCGTGTACGTCAGCGCCCCACCCCCCCTTCCCCTCCCGCCGCGGGGGAGCCCAAATGGCCCCTTGCACCACTGGTTCCCCCGTGGCGGCCCAGCTGAGGGGTGCAGCACTCAGCCGAGCCACCACGGAGGGAGGGGAAGGGGGCGGGGCGCTGACGTACACGGCCAGGGGGCGGGGCCGTGTATGTCAGCGTTACAGACTCACAGACATTGAGCGACTATATATATGATGGAGCTGAAAAAGTAGACCACAAATAAGTAAGGATAATAATAAACAAATGCTAAACAAAGTCATGAGATCAACATTTAGTTTCATTGCACATAATTAAAAACAAAATAAGATTTAATGTGTACAAAAAATAAAGCTCAAAAACTAATATGCATTATATTGAGTAGTGACATCATCGTCCCCACTCTTTGGCTAAGCTGGCATTACACAGGGACACTTATTGTGGCAAACACAAATGAAAATTGTTTTCAATAAAATTCATAAATGCTTAAATATTATTATTCTTGTCCTATCTTCAAACATAGAGAAAAACTGATCACCACCCTTTTTTTGTAATAGCCCTTAGCATATTTGAAGATCATTATCAGATCTTCAGTCTTTGTTTTTCAAGACTAAACATGCAGGATTTTGAATTTTTCCTTGCAGGTCTTGTTTTCTAAACCTTTTATAATTTTTGTTACTTTCCTCAGTATTCTCTCCAGTTTGTCCACATCTTTCTTAGAGGCACTTAAAACTGACCAAAATATTCCAGTTGAGGCCTCACCAGTGCTGAGTAGAGTGGAAAATTACCTCCCATCCCTTACACACAATAATCCTGTTAATACACTCTAGACACTAGCTTTTTAAAAATTCTGCAGCTGCATCACATTGTTGACATACACAATTTGTGATCCACTATAACCCTCAGCACATTTTCAACAGTTCTGCCACCTAGCCAAGTATTCCCTCAGTTGTAATTGTATATTTGATTTTTTTTTCCTTCCTAAGTATAGTATTTTGCACTTCTGTTTATTGAATTTTGTCTTGTTGATTTCAGACCAATTCTCCAATTTACCAAGGTTATTTTGAATTCTAATCCTGTTGTCCAAAGTGCAATACACCCAATTTGATAACAAACAATTTATAACTACTCTCTGAGTACATTTTTTACATAAAAGCAGCTATATGGGTGTCAAACCAAAGGTCCATTTAGCCCACTATCCTGTCTTCTGATGGTGGACAATGCCAGGTGCCCCAGAGGGAACAAACAGAACAGGTAATCATCAAGTGATCCATCGCCTATAACTTTTCAAACAGTTATGCACCCACTTTACCTTACATTAATTTAGGCCACAATCCCCTCATTTGCTTTTGAGAATGTCAGGAGGGACTGTGTCAAAAGCCTTACAAAAATCAAGATATGCCACATTTAACACTTTCTCTTATCCAGCTAGCCAATTAGCCCGTCATATAACGGGATTTTCAGGTCTCTCCTCCATGTCCTATTCCCTTTCTATCTCAGTCTTCTCTCCTGAGCCTCCGGTCTCTCACTCCGTCTCCGTCTCTCTCTCTCTCTCTCTCCCCTCCTCCTACTGCCTCCTCCTCTCTCTCAGCTTTCCTCCGTCTTCTGCCTCTCTCTCCATCTCTCTTTCTCTTCTCCCCCTCCTGCCTCTCACTTTCTTTCTCTTCTCCTCCCCCTCCTGCCTCTCATTCTCTCTTCTCCTCCTCCTCCTGCCTCTCACTCTCTCTTTCTTTTCTCCTCCTCCTCCTGCATGGGAAGCGCGGAGCCCAAATGGCTGTTTGCGCCGCTTGCTCCCGTGCGGCAGCCCAGCTGAGTGGCTGCCTATGAGCTCCAGCTGCCCCCCTGAACCGTTTCCCTTCACCCCAGCACTGATCCTGCAGCCCCCCAGTTGTCCTTCACCTCCCCCTCCCCCTCATTCTCCCGCTCTCCCCCCAGCCAGGGTCTGTTCACGACCAGGGGCCAGGGCCTGGAGCTGCTGTCATGCCGCACATCACCGTCCCGCCCTCTGCCTCCCGCCGTGGCGCTCGGCTGACTTCTGCGCCGTTCAGCCAGGCCGCCGCGGGGGAGCAAGCGGAGCAAGTAGCTGTTTGGGCTCCCCCGTGGTGGCCCGGCTGAGCGGTGCAGAAGTGAGCCGAGCACCATGGCAGGAGGCGAAGGGGGGCGGGGTGGTGACATTCACGGCCAGGGGGCGGGGCCTGGAGCCGCTGTCATGCCACATGTCACCACCCCGCCCTCCTTCGCTTCCCGCCGTGGTGCTCGGCTCACTTCTGCGCTGCTCAGCCAGGCCGCTGCGTGGGAGCAAGAAGCGCAAGCGGCTGTTTGGGCCCTGCGCTCCCCATGCAGCACGGGAGCTGACAAACGCACATTTCTAAAATATGAAGTGTAAGCCGGGGCTGAATTACTGCATGCTATCACTCAGCTAAAGGGAGAGAGCTGCCCTGGGGGTAGGTGTGGTCACTCCAATTGTTTAGCTCTGCAAGATAATTAACTGTTAACTGTTGATATGTAAATACAGCTCATGCCAGGAGGGGGAAGGAATCCGAGGTGTGGCTATGTAAATCCAGTTCAGCCAGGGCTGATGGAGGATCAGTGCTGGAATGGAATGTGGTATATTGTAACTAATTTGGGGCTGTTGTGGGGGTCACAAATCATGCTACCCCTAAATGTAGGAACTGTAAAATATGACACCATCATTGGTTGCAGGAGAGACGCCATCATTGTCAGAGGTCTCAGAGGAACAAGCCTCCCCCCTGCCAGAGTTGAGTGAACCGAGTTGGGGGGCGGGGGGAAGGGCTTGAGTCAGCCTGCTTCATGCCTGCCCAGGTGTGAGCTGTAAGACTGGCTCAACCTGCCCCTTTTCCCCCTGGTTTTAAGGACAAACCTAAAGCAGACTTCATGAGGAGTCTTTTTGCTAGTCCAGTGGAAGCTGGAATCTTTGGCCAGCCTAGGTGGTGGCTAAAGAGTTGAAATCACTAAGGCTATGTCTACACTGGCGCGATCTCGCACAAAAGTGGCCACTCTTGCGCAAAAACTTGCTGCCTGTCTACACTGGCCGCGTGTTCTTGCGCAGGTAAACTGACGTTCTAATGTATAAAATCAGGGCTTCTTGTGCAAGAACTCTGAGGCTGTGTCTAGACTGGCGTGATCTTGTGCCAGAGCTATGCAAATGAGGCTCAGCGTGGAATATCGCTGAGCCTCATTTGCATAACTAATGAGCCGCTATTTTTGCGGAAGAGGCTCTTGCACAAGACGGAGCTGTCTACACTGCCCCGTCTTGCACAAGAAAAACCCTCTTGCGCAAAGCCGTTATGCCTGAAAATAATCAGCATAACGGCTTTGCGCAAGAGAGTTTTTCTTGCGCAAGACGGGGCAGTGTAGACAGCTCCGTCTTGCGCAAGAGCCTCTTCCACAAAAATGGCGGCTCATTAGTTATGCAAATGAGGCTCGGCAATATTCCACGCTGAGCCTCATTTGCATAGCTCTGGCGCAAGATCGCACCAGTCTAGACATAGCCTGACACTCCCACTCAGGAATAAGCCCTCTTGCGCAAGAGCTCTTCCAGAAGAGGCCAGTGTAGACAGGCAACATGAATTTCTTGCTCAAGAAAGCCCTATGGTTAAAATGGCCATCAGAGCTATCTTGTGCAAGAGAGTGTCTACACTGGCATGGATGCTCTTGCGCAAAAGCACATGCCAGTGTAGATGCGCTCTTCTGGAAGAGTTTTTGCAGAAGAACTCTTCCGCAAAAGAGTTTTTGCGTGAGAACGCACCAGTGTAGACGTAGCCCATGAGCTGAAATCACTGGTTTGGCTGGAAGCCAGACCCATTGCAGCCAGCGGTGCGGCTGGCGGGAATGGCCGGTAGGAGCGGCGGCAGGTGGCCAGCAGAGCAGCTGGCGGGGACGACCGGCAGGCGGCCGGTAGGAGCGGCGGCAGGCGGCTGGTCAGAGCAGCACGAAGGTGGCATAGCCTCAGGCTCAAGGAGTAGAGTCATCAGGATGATGTGTCAGGGTCTGCACTGACTGGACAGAGCTGTAAGTGGGGCGTTTGATGTGGGGTACGGAGAAAGCTTGGGTAAGTGAATGGAACAGATAATGATGGTGTCTCTCCTGCAACCTTGGATTTACATTCACCTTGTTGGACTGGTGAGCCTGAGAGGCAAAAGACGTTGCTCAATCCTTTTGAGCTGGGACAGTTACTCGTGGGGGAGGGGGCTACGAACTCTGTGGTATTTTCCCAAGTTAATGCCACGTGACTTCTCTCTCTCTTTCATTAAAAGTTACTTTTTGACACTCAGACTCTGTGCTTGCGAGTGGGGAAGCATTGCCTCCCAGAGGCACCCAGGGGTGTGTGAATTTCCCAGGCTACTGGGTGGGGGCTCGAGCTGGTTCTGTGAGAGATGGACCCCTAGATATTGAACCCGGCCCTGGTTGCTGCCGGGCCTACCCAGCAGAAGGGGTACAGTAGTAAGAAAAGGAAGATGTTAAGCAGTGGTCACCATTAACTTTTTTAGTGAAGATTGAAGCATAATAGATATAAATACCTCAGTCTTTTTGGTCCTCTATTATTAGCTCGCCTCATAATACATGCCCATATAATGCAGCCACTGCAGAAATGGGATTTCAGAGAAGTGCTTCAAGGAGGAGATGCATGGTGTGTATTGGCATCAACACCACAACTCATGCCAGTGCATCTGGGAGTCTAGTTTCCCAGAGATCAGATGATTTTACATTACCACCTACATATTCCAAGGTAATTTGTGATTTTGGGACTCTCATGGCTGCAGCGGCCACAAACAGGCACTTCTCACTGGCCCCAAGCTGCTGTGGTGAGAGAGGATGGGGGATGTCCTCTCTCCTCAGGGCAGCCTGCATACTGAACCTCACATCGCCAGCCCCACCCCAGAGCAGTGATTTAAATGAAGAAACACTTTAAAAGGGGCTGGATTTTCGGAGGTGGGTGCTGCTCACTCCTTTCTGAAAATCAGGTCCTTCTGGAATCTCAAGCTACAGCAGCTAAAATTACTACACAATTTTGAAAATTTAGGCCAGATTTATAACATTTATTGTAAAGGTGTCCATTGGCCAGAGACTTTCTAAGCAATTCAGCAACAACAAATCCTATTTTAAAATAACAGTGTGTTTTTTAAAGTAATCACGGGTAGAAGAGACTACTAAAACTGTTATTGTGGCTTGTCAAAAGCACTTATAAAGGAAAGGCTTCTGAACTCTGTTTTATTAAAAGGTCACTTCCACAGGGAAAATGGGACACAACATGGGGCTGACCCCAGTTGCTCACCCAAGTTCCCATCCCTGCATGCGGCAGGGAGGGAGACAGGGCTCAGATGACCAGTGACGCACATACTAGATAGGGTGATTGTATTTCCCCAAAACTGGTGCTGACATTATTGTTTGCTTGAGACCTGCCTGCCATCCACTAAAGCCTTATGCCCCACCCAGTGGGGCTGGCATTGCTGCTCGTCACTCCCCATCCATCCACATCAGTGTTTCTTGTACACTTGGGTGCCACCCAGGAGAGATTCAAATGCCACCCAGCTCATTAGCAGAGCACCCACAGCCACCCACATCATGTGTTTTTACTGGTATGACAAAATTTATTCCGCACACGATGGAAAATATTAGAGGGACCATTGTTCCACACCCCACTTTTTTGACAAAACTGGGCATTTGTCCCATTTGCTCTTGCCAACTTGATCAAAAACATTGGGACAGCTGGGACGGGGCTTAAAAAAGGGACTGTCACAGCCAAATGATGGATGATATACTTCTAAGACCTCCCTCCTTCCCTTAGGAGGGAAGGTTTTCCATAGGCAGAATTATACAAACAGTGCTCCCTCCAGTCCTGCCCTTCAAATGCCATCATCCAGAGACCTCTTTCCTCTGATCTCTGAGGACAAGATGGTTCATTGATGCCTTGGAGTTTTTTCAGTCAGTATTTTATAAGCTCTAGAAGTTTCTAATCAAAGTCTTGAGAGTGAAATTTTCAAAGTCAGCCATGGGTGGCTGCATGAATGGCTTATTGTCACTTGCAAGTGGCCTGTGCTCAATGCTTGTGCAAAAATACTTGCTTGTGTGTGCTGACCGGTTCTCTGCTTATATAACCTGCTGAGTGCTAACTATCAAAACCTGGCCTTGGATATATTGAGTCAGTCCACACATGTTGACAGGGGCAGTTGCTGGCAGTACAGCTCACTGCTTAGAACTGGGATGAGGAGGCAAAGAACTGGAGCTAGAGTCCAAGGTTTGGAGTCAAAGTCAGAAACCAGAGCCAAGGGTCACAGCGAGAGCCAGGGGTTGGAGCCAGAGTCAGGGACCAGGACAGGAAGGGAAGATAGGGTTGAAGCAGGCATGCGACAAGGCAGGGACAAAAGCAATCACAGCTGCAGGCAGAAGTATTGAGCTGGTGAGTGGTGGCAGCTGCTGAGCTTAAAAGCAGGCATCCCTTTGGCTAATCAGGTGATCCTACCACAGCCCAGCTGAGCTTGTTCATCAGCCTGGAAGCTGGCCTGGCTAGTTCTCAGATTCAGTGGAAGGTGCTCAATGCTGACCCCGCCCCCCCCCCCGCCCAACTAACCTCCATCATTCTTCTCAGAGAGCTGACATTATTCCCTTTGCTTCACTGTTTCCTCAGCTCTCGCCCCCTAACACCCCTACTCTACTTACGCTACATCGATGACATCTTCATCATATGGACCCATGGGAAAGAGACTCTTGAAGAATTTCACAAGGATTTCAACAACTTCCACCCCACCATCAACCTCAGCCTGGACCAGTCCACACGAGAAATCCACTTCCTGGACTCTACAGTACAGTTAAATAATGGACAAATTTCCACCACCCTATACCGGAAACCCACCGATCGCTATATGTACCTTCATGTCTCCAGTTTCCATCCCAGACACATTTCTCAGTCTATTGTATACAGCCAAGCCCTAAAATACAACCGGATTTGCTCCGACCCCACAGACAGAGACAATCGCCTACAGGATCTTTACAGAGCATTCCTAAAACTGAAATACTCACCTGGAGAAGTGAAAAAACAAATTGACAGAGCCAAAAAAGTACCCAGACATGAACTACTTCAAGACAGACCCAAAAGAGAAAATAACAGAATTCTACTTGTTATTACCTATAGTCCACAACTCAGACCAGGCCAGCTCATTATACACAATCTACAACCCATCCTGGAAAATGATCCCTCACCTCTCAGAGGCCTTGGGAGAAAAGCCTATTCTCACTTACAGACAACCCCCCAATCTGAAACGAATTCTTTCTGGTAACCATGCAACGCAACCACATCATAAGCATCCAGGAACCCAGCCTTGCAACCAAACACGATGCCAACTCTGCCCGCATATCTATACTAGTGAATTCATCAGTGGAGCCAACAACATAAGCTACCGAATCAAAAGGTCATTTGACTGCACATCCAGTAATTTGATCTATGCCATCAAATGCTAGCAATGCCCCACTGCTATATATATTGGACAAACTGGACAGTCTCTATGGGAAAGAATCAATGGACACAAATCAGATATACGTAAAAGAAACACACAGAAACTTATTGGGGAACATTTTAATCTTCCTAATCACGTTTAAAAGATCTTCAAGTGGCTGTCTTGTCACAAACCAATTCCACTAGCCAGATACACAGAGAAACACTGGAATTAGAGTTCATCCACAAATTCAGTTCACATGCTAATGGACTCAATCATGATGAAGGATGGTTGGGGCACTATCAACTTAATAGTCGTTGAAGGTGCAAGCAGCTCTTCGTGTAGACTCCTATGTCAGGAAGGATATTATCAATTGACTTTGATTCTTATCTGCTTCGTTTTAACTAACCAATCTTCAGATACTTACTGATTCCCTCTAGCCAGGGGCGGCCCGTGAGTATAGGCAGACTCGGTGGTCGCCTAGGGCGCCACCTTCAACGGGGCGCCCGGGGTGCCCGATGATGATGTCACGGGGTGCCCGGGGCACCTGATGATTACGTCATGGCCATTCATGGCCGTGCAGGCAGGGGAGCCGATCGCGCATTCCACCTGGGGCGCCAGCTGCCGCAGCCGGCCTCAGATCGCTCCTGCCTCTAGCTCCCTGTCTCCCATTCCCTCCTTTTTTTTCCTCCCCCCCATCCTTCTCTCCTATTTATTTTGGGTCTGCACATCCTAAACGCAAAACTCTGGTCATCTGAAGAAGTGGGCTGTGCCCATGAAAACTCATGATACCATCTACATGTTTTGTTAGGCTATAAAGTGCTATCAGACCATTTGTTGTTTTTTCTGTACAGACTAACTCGGCTACCCCCTGAAGCTTCTGAAGGAAACCAGACATGTATTTCTTTTCTTCAAGAAAGATCATGTTGTGGGGAGGAAAGAATTAGAAATGGTTAACAAAATGGCTCAGAGAAAAAAAAATGCATTGAGGGTGTTTGACACACACTACCCTTTATGTGGCCTATCTTAACAATGTTGAGAACCTCTGTAGGCTGGACACCTAGGGTATGTCTAGACTACATGGCTCTGTCACCAGAGCCATGTAGATTACCTTTGTAGACATAGGAAAATGAAGCGACCATTTAAATAATCACTGCTTCATTTAAATTAAAATGGCTGCTGTGCTGTGCTGATCAGCTGTTTGTCGGCTCAGCGCTGTAGTCTGGACGCTCCGCGATCAACATCAAAGGCATTTGTCAACCTTTTCGGTATGCCTCGTGGGATGAGGTTTACTGGGGTCGACAAATGCCTTTGATGTCGACCGCGGAGCATCCAGACTACAGCGCTGAGCTGACAAACAGCTGATCGGCACAGCGCGGCAGCCATTTTAATTTAAATGAAGCGGCGATTATTTAAATCGCCGCTTCATTTTCCTATGCCTAGTAAACAAATCTACATGGCTCTGGCGACAGAGCCATGTAGTCTAGACATACCCCTAGGGCAATCCAGACAACAAGGCAGGTTTGCCTCAGTGATGAATTCTTTTCTAAGCAGAACTTTGCTTAAAGTGGGCTAATGAATGTGCTGTTAAACACCACTTTATATCAGTGTAGAAAAAGAAAGTTGGGCTGTGTCTACACTGGCATGATCTTGCGCCAAAGCGGCCGCTCTTGCGCAAAAACTTGCTGCCTGTCTACACTGACCGTGTGTTCTTGCGCAAGTAAACTGACGTTCTACTGTATAAAATCAGGGCTTCTTGCAAAGAACTATGATGCTCCCGCTCAGGAATAAGCCCTCTTGCGCAACTGTTCTTGCGCAAGAGGCCAGTGTAGACAGGCAACATGAATTTCTTGCGCAAGAAAGCCCTGTGGTTAAAATGGCCATCAGAGCTTTCTTGCGCAAGAGAGCGTCTACACTGGCATGGATGCTCTTGCGCAAAAGCACATCTCTTGTGCAAAAGCACATGCCAGTGTAGACGCGCTTTTCTGGAAGAGATTTTGCAGAAGAACTCTTCCACAAAAGAGTTCTTGCGCAAGAAGCTGCCAGTGTAGACGTAGCCCTGGGTTTTAAAACATGTTAGACAGTCACAGGGGAGCTGACCAACTTGGTCCCTGGGCACGTCGGGGGGGGGGGGGGCAGGGGCAGGGTGGACAGCTGCTCATTTCTGGAAGGGTAGTGGCCTCAGGCAGAAGAGACGACGCTGGGGCAGCCAGCCCTCAGTGCCACCTGGAATACACTGTCATGCCCACCTAGCCAGACCTCAGCGCTGCTCAGAGCATGCCGTGCTGCACTCCAGCAGTGATTTAATGGGCCAGGAGCTACAGGCCCTTTTAAATCTCCGGGCTCCAAAGCAGCTGCCCCTTTGCTCCTTCCCATACCTTCTCCCTCTAGACCGTGAGCCCGGATGGTCATGATTTAACAATATTGGCGTATCTATGCATTTGTGTACCCTGTCTTTGTCAGGAAGAGAGATGTCAGAGAAACAGATCCTTTTATATACAGCACCCAACTAGATCAGTTAGCAGGATTGTTTATTTTGTTAACCATAGGGAGCGGTTTCTTATGGCGCTGCATTTTCAAGTTGCTAGCAGTATGCTGATCCTGGTGTCTGATGGACTGGTATTTGCCCCACAATTTCTCAGTCTGGTGAGGTAACACACAATTCCTCTCTGTGGTGCAGACACAAGGGGGGGACACATGTTCAGAAAGGAAACATTTTAGTTTGTTTTTTATCTTCTCCTTGATGAAACAGAAAGCCCCCCCTAAACAGGACAAAAACCAGGGTATGACCGTGGTATATTTACTATTGTTCATGCTCTAGAACTCCCAGAGCACATTGCAAATATGTAAATTAAATCTGATTTTCATGCAGTTTGGCACACTTGCTGGATTGTCATTAGTGCTCTTCCGAAGTCGCGGATGATCTCTTTCATAGGATTTATTTTTCATGGGTCCTTTGGTGACTAGGGGTTTTGATCCTTGAGCCACAGGTGTGCTGGCAGACATTGCAGGAGGTGTTGGAAGTAGAGATATAAAATCCCATCTAATTGGTTAACCGGTTAAATGTAAAGTTTAACTGATTAAAAGGGGGTGGGGGTCCCCACCTGCTGCAGCCAGGCTGAAGCTCCCTTGTCTGCGGTGGGCTTGGGCCCAGCTGATGTGTCCCTGCTCGCAGAGGGCCCTGTGGGGCTAGAGCAGCTGATGGCGGGTAGGAAGCTGCTCCAGCCCCCAGTGGTTTACCAGAACCGGTAAACTTCACCCATTAAGGTTAACTGGTTTAATCATTCAGGCCCCTAGTTGGAAGGCATGGCAATGTCTTTCTTTTCTGGTGTTTTTCCTTTATCCAGGGCAAGGCAATTTTCCTTAAAAGAGGACGTTCCCTCTCCTGGGCTACTTTCTCCCAGTGTGTAGTGTCAGTGCCCATCTCTTAAGGGTGTCTTCTGGCCTCCCCTGTTCCTTTGTCCTTCTGTGAGTTGACTGGACAGCAGTTGTTTTGGTAAGCATAGAGAAGGCATGTGCTTATAGCGCCTGCTTCACCTCAGCTGCTGCTGGATAACCAGGGCCTCAACACTGAAAATACTGGCTTCTGTCAGGAGACTGACATTAGTGCAATGTTCCTCTCACTTTATATTGAGGATCTTCCAAATGAAGTGCCCACACTGGCGTTCCAGGTTTTTCAGGTGTTCTCTGGAGGTCACCCGAGTCTCACACCCGTAAAGGAGAGCTGGGATTACCCCTGCTTTATAAACGCAAAGTCTTGCACGTGTTCTTATGGTGTGATTGTTAAACACCTGGTGGGTAGGAACAAAGGATTGGGGCAGGCATTTCCTCTGAATACTACTGGACCTTATGTAACACCTAAGTGATTCTGAAACACTGTCAGTTCCAACATGATTTTGTTAGGAGATGCTGTAAGAGCTCCCTCTGGTGGATAATAACACATAAAATTATGAGTAGTCCTGTGGCACCTTAAACACTAACAAAATACACAGTAAAATACATAGCCCAGGTTGAACCTCCCTTGCCCGGCCCCCTCAGGTCGGGAGTGGTCCAGGACAAGGGAATTTGCCAGACCAGTGGAGGTCAGGCATTTGGACTCTTCGGGGAGCACCCAGAGACCTGACCTCCTTCAACTCACCTGCCTTTGTCTGCTGCCCCCAGCCCTCTCGCGGGACTCTGCTCCCTGCTCCCAGCCCTGTATGAGGCTGCTCCTGGGATTCCCCAGCCCTGTACGCAGAGGCAGTGGCAGCTGCTCTCGGGGTTCCCTGGCCCCGCATGTGTTGGTGGCAGCGGCAGCAGCTGCTTCTGGGGGTCCCCGGCCCTGCATGCAGTGGTGGCAACAGCTACTCCTAGGTTCCCTGGCCCAGAGTGCAGAGGTTGCAGCAGCTACTCCCGGGTTCCCCAGCATCATGTGTGGTGGCAGCAGCTGCTCTCAGGGCTCTCTACCCCCAGGTCACTGCCCTTGCAGGCTGCCACCAACCGAACTGGCTCCACTTCCAGCTGCTCTCAATCTCTGCGGCCTGGCTCTTTGGTTTAGCAACATCTATAGTCCTGCTAGACCATGGATGTTGCCAAATCAGGCAGTCCTGGATGAGAGAGGTTCTATCTGGATCATGAACTTTTGTCGGTAGAACCCACTTCAGGTGTTACCCACTAAAGCTCATGATACTGTATATTTTTGACGCATTGCTTTTAAACTTACTGACTAACATGGCTACCCCCTGAGACTTTTCAATATATAAAACTGTTTATTGGGATTTCCTAACTGTAAATCACCAACTCAGGGATTGGATTTCACTCTGAAGTATTGACTGCCCCATGTAAAAGGTCTCACTGGAATCTCATTTAGGGTGTGTCTAGACTACATCCCTTTTTCGAGAAAGGGATGTAAATTAGGTACATCGATATTGCAAATGAAAAAGGGGTTTGAAATTCCCACACTTCATTTGCATAATGGCTGCCGCTACTTTTTTTCGAACGGGGCTTTTTCGACAAAAAAACGGCAGTTTAGATGGGGATCTTTCGAAAATAAAACCCTTTTAAACCTCATTTTTTGAGGAGTACAGGATCTTTTGAAAAAGGGTTTTATTTTCGAAAGATCCCCATCTAAACTGCCTTTTTTTTTTTTTTTTTTTTTTTTTCGAAAAAGCCCCATTTCGAAAAAAAGTGGTGGCTGCCATTACGCAAATGAAGCATGGGAAATTCAAATCCCAGCTTCATTTGCAATATCGATGTGCCTAATTTACATCCCTTTCTTGAAAAAGTGATGTAGTCTAGACACACCCTTAGACTTGTAGTGTATGCCTACCCTACAGTAATTCCTCATTTAACACATGCCCGCTTAACACGTTTTCGCGATAGCACGATTTTTTTTTTAGGGAACGTTTTTTGAATTACACGACCGTCCCTGGAATAACACGATTTCCCCAGCTGGCCTGTTGCCAGCAGCTGCACGGGGCTTCCCCGCCTCCCTGCAAAGCGGCGGAGGGTTCGCCGCTCGCCGCGTTGTTCCCCACTGACTCCCCCTCACTGGATGCCTTGCCCCCTCTCCTCCACTCCCACTTGCAGGCCGGCGGCTGGGTTTCCCCAGCTGGCCCATCGCCAGTGGCTGTGCGGGGCTTCCCCCGCCTCTCTGCAAAGCGGTGGAGGGTTCGCTGCTCACCGTGCTGTTCCCTGGCAACCCCCCTTCGCTGGACACAGTGTAGATCCCGGCAGACCCGTCACAGGGGCATATTCCCAACCCAATCCCCCTCCCCTCCCCTCTATTCCCCTTCCCTTCCCCAGAGCCAACCACCTCCCCTCCCTGCCATAACCCAGTCCCCTTTCTCCCCCAACCTTATGTCCCGGTCCCAACAGACACGACCGCTTGAAACGCAACCCCCACATTTCCCATTATTTTCAATGGGAAAATTGACCCCGCATAACATGTTTTCACTTAACACGATCATTTTCTGAAACATATCTATAGTGTTAAATGAGGAATTACTGTACTCTATGGACAGCAATTGATCTAGCGGAGTTGGGTGGATGGGTGTTGATTTATTGAGTCTAGTAGACTAGGCTCAATAAACAGATTGCTGATCGCTCTTGTATTGACCCTGGTACCCCACCAGAATGAGAAGCACAATGAGAGTCAATGGGAGAGCATCTCATGTTGACATACCCCATGTTAATTATGCAGCTGAAGTTGTATAACTTAGATAGATCTCCGCCCATAGTGTAGATGAGCCCTTAATGAGCAATATCTAATTAAGAATAGGGTAATAAACAAGGGTGCAACATAGCAAAATATCTCCCATCTAACATTTTAGAAATGTGCATCTGCCTGCCTGTCTATTCATCTGTGAGTCTGTTTCTTCAGAACTCCTCCTAAATAGTAAGAGCTAAGACCACCAAATTTGGTATGCAGCTTCCTTTTATCATAACCTAAAGCAATGTAAGGGTTTGGTTGTGCCAAGACAATGGGATGTGCCTGGAATTTGCTTGTTTTTCATAAAGGGTATGTCTAGACTACTTGCCTCTCTCACCAGAGGCATGTAAATTAGACATACCGACATAGTCAATAAAGCAGGGATTTAAATATCCCCCACTTCATTAGAATAAAAATGGCCGCTGCATTGTGCCAGCTTAGCTGTTTGTCGGCACGAACCGGCAGTCAAGATGGGGATCGGTCGGCAAGGAAAAACTTTTGCCAACCGGTCCCTTATCCCTTCAGAACAATGAATTTAAATGAAGAAAAACAAAACTTATTTTTTGTTTTGTAAACATGGGGTAAATCTTGTAGTACTATATGAGTCAGGATGGAATTATAATTTCCGTTCCAACTTTTCCAGAGCTAAACAGAATCCAGCCATACCCTTCCCAGTTTGCCCTGACTCTATAGCCCTTTTGGAGCCTCATCCTGCCAAGGCATCCATTCAAGTGTTTTACAAGCCCAACCCAAATCCCGCCAATCCCACTGCGCAGGTTGCTTGCACAGAACCTATGTTCTCCATCTTTGTTCAGGAAACTGAGATTTGGCCCTTGGGGATGTAATTTGGCCCATATTTGTGCAGAGCCTATGAATTAACACAAGCACCTTACAAATGATGCAATGGCTCCCTACTAATATGTGCAAGTGATCACAAATGGTATGGGATCTGCTCAGTACTGTAGCACTCAGGGTACTGGCTGCTGTATTATGCACTAGTTGCAGATTATAAATCATGGGAGCTGGCAAACCAATCCAATACCCATTAAAATCACTTATTCTGGAAGATAAGTTTACATACCAGGCATGGCCCAAGAAGGCTACGGGCTTGCTTTGTCACCGAGTGGCAGTTATGAAAAGAATCTACCAGTCTGAAGCTGTGACACCCAAACTAGAAGCTATGTACGCTAAAGAAGGTTTTTAAAAAATGAAGGACCTGCCAACTCACAACACCTCCCACAAATGCTCTGCCAACATGGCCAATTAGTTCTTAAGTGAATCTGTAATCTGGAAAACAGCTAAAAGCAGCATCATTCTATTTCCTTCATCCTCTCACCAATACTTAATAGCTATAGAGACATGCAGCAGTCTCATGCTAAATGAAGTCCCAGTTAGTGCCAATAGGGTTGCCAGGTGTCCAGTATTGAACCGGACAGCCCGGTATTTGGACCTTCCTCCCAGTAAAAAAATTCAGAAAATACCGGACATGTTAAATGTCCGGTATTTTCTGTTTTTCCTGGCTCGGATGTCCGCCAGAACACACGCAGCTCCGGCTCGCTGGGGTGACGGGAGGATGGAGCGTCCTGGGCAGACTTCAAAATGACCACCTTAAAAGGGCAATATCTGCTCTGTTCTTAAAAAGGCAAACTGGGTTTTGTTTTTTGTTTGTTTGTTTTTTTGGTCAACAATTTTTCCCCTGGAGTACTGGCACCTTTTTTTTACACTGGTCCCAGGAATTAAAGGGGCCGCGACTGTTTTTCGGCCCCGGTCAGTTCCATTTTTTTTGCGCTCAACAGAATTTTTTTCCCAAAGTGTTTTTTTTTTTTTACAGGGGGAGGGAAGGTGTTCCATATTTTTTGTTAAATCATCTGGCAACCCTACGTGCCACTCCAAGGGATTTGGGTAGCATCAGTCAAGCCAGAGCATGGGGAGATCATGTTTTCTTTTAGCAAAATGCAAATCTTGTGTGGTTGCATCTTAAAGAAAAGAGTTGGAAGCCAAAGGAAGCTCTAGTTAGTTAGGTTCAGAGGTTCAGATGTTAGTCTGTAACTTTAAAAACAGCGAGTAGTTCTGTAGCTCCTTGTTAGTCTTTAAGGGTATGTCTACACTACAAAGTTAATTCGAACTAACAGCTGTTAGTTCAAATTAACTTTCATAGGCGCTACACATGCAAACCACTAGTTCGAACTTAATTCGAACTAGCGGAGCGCTTAATTTGAACTAGATAAACCTCATTCTACGAGGACTAACGCCTAGTTCGAATTAAGTAGTTCGAATTAAGGGCTGTGTAGCCACTTAATTCGAACTAGTGGGAGGCTAGCCCTTCCCAGCTTGCCCTGGTGGCCACTCTGGGCCAAACCAGGGAAACTCTTCTGCCCCCCCTCCTGGCCCCGGAGCCCTTAAAGGGGCACCGTCTGGCTACAGTGCCCATGCCAGGTGCAAGCCTGCCAGCACCCAGCCAGCAGACCCTGCACCTGGCACGGCATGAGCCAGCCACTCGCCGCCACCCAGCCCTCCGCCTCTTCCCAGGACCAGGCTGGCGGCTCCCAGGAGCCTGCCCGGGGCCGCAAGAAGCGGGCGCCCACCTGGTCTACTGCGGAGATCGTGGACCGCATTGAAGTTTGGGGGGAGACCTCCAACGTCCACGACCTCCACACTAGGCACAAGAATGAGGCCGTCTAGGGCAGGATAGCTGCCAGCCTGGCCACCAAAGGCCACATGCGAACCCAGGAGCAGGTTTGCATGAAAATCAAGTTGGTCCAGTGAGACCCCCGACCCTGAGCCCTGAGCTTAGAACATAAGAACATAAGAACGGCCGTACTGGGTCAGACCAAAGGTCCATCTAGCCCAGTAGCCTGTCTGCCAACAGCGGCCAGCACGAGGTACCCCGGAGGGGATGGACCGAAGACAATGACCAAGCCATTTGTCTCGTGCCATCCATCTCCAGCCTTCCACAAACAGAGGCCAGGGACACCATTCCTACCCCCTGGCTAATAGCACTCCATGGACCCAACCTTCAGGACTTTATCTAACTTCTCTTTAAACTCTGTTATAGTTCTAGCCTTCACAGCCTCCTGTGGCAAGGAGTTCCACAGGCTGACTATTTGCTTTGTGAAGAAGAGCTTTCTTTTATTAGTTTGAAGCCTGCTACCCATTCATTTCATTTGGTGTCCTCTAGTCCTTCTATTATAGGAACTAATGAAGAACTTTTCTTTATTCACCCTCTCCACACCACTCATGATTTTATAGACCTCTATCATATCCCCCCTCAGTCTCCTCTTTTCTAAGCTGAAAAGTCCCAGTCTCTTTAGCCTCTCTTCATATGGGACCTGTTCCAAAGCCCTAATCATTGTAGTTGCCCTTTTCTGAACCCTTTCCAAGGCCAAAATATCTTTTGTGAGGTGAGGAGACCACATCTCTACACAATACTGAAGATATGGCATACCATAGTTTTATACTTCCCCTCCTCCTTCTTCCCCTGGCTTCCCCCTTCCAGCGCCCTCCTCCCAGGTTTCCACCTCCCCTCTCCCACCCTCTCTCTTCCCCTCTCCCACCTCCTTTTCCCAGTCTCCCCAGACGTTAATCCCCCCACCCCCAGTTTTGTTCAATAAAGAGAGTTTCTATTTTTGAACACGTGTCCTTTATTTTTTACATCAGGAAGGGGGGCTAGGGAGGGGTAAGTGGAAGGAGGTGAGGGAGGAATGGGGCACAAGCCCCTGATGGGGAGGACTGGGGTGGCTCTGCGGGCTCCTCAGGGTGGAAGCTCTCCTGCATGGCCTCCTGGATCCTGACAGCCCCCCGATTGACACCCCTGGATGGCAGCCTGTGGCAAGTGCAGCCAGGCTGATGGCTGAGTGCTGTGATGTGCCGAGTGTGGGCACTCAGGGCACTCCAAGACAGGACTGCTTTGCTGTCCCTCATCAAGGTAGACAAGCAAGCAAGGAACCCTGAGAACTGTCTGTTGGGGGTGGGGGGTCGGGTCCCTTTAAGCACGGAGCTCAGTTAGCCTCAGGCAGCAGCTCCACACTCTAAGTCCTAACCTGGTGCCCTGCCGGCACTGGTTCCGGCCAGCCTTAACTTCAGTTCAGGGTCCACTCAATGTGGACATGCTAGTTCGAATTAGCAAAATGCTAATTCGAATTAGTTTTTAGGTCTAGATGCACTAGTTCGAATTAGCTTAGTTCGAATTAACTAATTCGAATTAAGTTAGTTCGAATTAGTGCTGTAGTGTAGACATACCCTAAGGTACTACAGCACAACTTGTTCTAGTTAGTCTGGAAATCTTCGGATGATATGTAATATGGGCAAACTCGAAGCTAACTTTTCAAAAGTCAGTCCCAGGAAGTGAAAAATGGTGGTGGTTTATAACAGACAGAACAGCAAGGTTATTGGTGTTCTGAACTGAGAAAGTATTGAGAAGCAAGAAGCCAAAGCTAACGGAGAGCAAAGTGGTCGGCGGTAACAGACTGAAAACGTGAGAGTATTCTTGGGCTATAACCCAGAAGTCCACCAATTATAATGGTCCTTTCCTGGGCACTGGTTGCCTTGGACCTCTGAGAACTCCTCCTCTGCAGTTCTCATTATCCCTGGATATCTGGATGATAGATGAACCTGGTGTAAATGCCTGGAATGATAGAAAAAGGCCAGAACTGAAAATCCTCAAACTTAGGGGAAGCTGAGCTCAGACACACATAGCCAGATTTTGTAGCTGACCTCTGTGGCTAGAATGGGCTCAGTGAAAACTCTCGACTATGACAACTCTTCTGAACTTTGAATGAGGTTGTAGGTCTGATTTTCACCTCTCATGCCTGGGCAGTCAGTATGCTAGATGGGGAAGGTATTGCCTTCCCAAACCACCAGCCTGGCCCCACACACTCCACTCCCAGAACACCTGCTGTAGGCATTCTGGGGTTGGAGGGTTGATGTCTCCAGCCCCCATGCCTGGGGAGGCTGGGGCCATGCACCCTCCCCAGTGCTCCAGGGCCACAAGCTGCACACACACCTGCCCATTCCCCTCCTTATAATAGTTGGGGGGGCATGCACAGTATACTGTCCCACCTCCCTATGGTGAGGGGGAGTCAGCTTGGCTCCTGTGGGGGGCCAGGCCTCAGCAGAAGGCTGTTTAGTTGCTCCCAAGACTTGAACCCACACCACCCTGTGCTCTCCATACAAATGTGCTAACCCCTAAGCCACTCCAGGGCTTTGCTGGGTTCTTGCTCTGGAGGGGCTTAGGGTGGCTTTGGTGGGTTCTTGCCTCCCCCAGCCCTACCTTCATTGATTGACCATGCTCTCATGTCTATCTCTACCAATGTGTCAGCCCAAAACTGCAGTAAGACTTAGGCCCACCTGATGTACAACAGGGGAAGAAGGATGCACCTCAGTGCACTCCAAGGAAAGTGAAACCCTATATATAAACCATGTAGAAGTCTTTTGCAGTTAATGCAGATGGACTTTCCCCAAACACTGCCAACCTAATTCTTCCATTATTCTTGAAATCAGCAGCTGCCTCCCATTCCAGAAAACATTTCTTCTGAGCTCTTCTTATTTTTGTTATTCCTAATGGTTTGCATAGGCAAACAGGACTTATCTGAGAAGCAGAAACAATCAGCCAGCTTCCATTACCAGATAAACTTTGAGCTTGGACCTTGATGTTAGAGGACCAGGAAAGTGTCCTGGTGCCTGGCATGACTCTGAGAAGCTATCATGATTTGAAGTGCTGTTAAAAAGGTACAATCCATCCTGCTTTAATGAATCCATCCTGCTTTAATGTATTAAAAGCACTTAATCCCAGCTGGGGTGTATCAGAGCTATAGAGTATCACCAGTTGGGTATTAAAGGAGCTGTAATTTGATTTTCTGGACCCTGTGGCTAAACTGCTGAAGCTTTGCTCTTGTGGTCCAGAAATCCAAGGAAGCCTTCAATGAAATTATAGCCTGTAATACCCTGAAGGGTGCACTTTACTCTCAGGATAATGATATAATACAATAGTATGCTGAAAAATAATGCGCTTTATTTTAAAAGTGCTCTGTCTCTTGTGAGCACTCCAGCCCTGCCATTAAAATTAATAAAACAAAAGTAATTAATAGAATTAACAGAACATATAGTCCTTTCCATTTTAGGACTCCAAACAAGAAAAGCACACAGCATGAATGTGAGGAAAGAAAAGATGATTAGCCCCATTTTACAGATGGGGACTCTGAGACACAGAGGGAACAGCTTGTTGTGTTGTTATTGACTTGCAGGGGTTATTTGTGTATTACACCTAGTGGCCTCCTCCTGCAGTTTATTAAGGTGCTACTATTATGCAGTGCCTCACACCGGGGATTCTGATTCAGCTACCTCAAAGAACCAGAGAACATATCAAGAGTTAGAGTGACCATATTTCCCTATGCTGAATACAGGATAACTGATAAAATTACTTGTATTCGAGCGAGTTCAGTGGCAGTCAATCAGAACTATGCAATACAAATGTTCAAACGAACATCAAGTTGACTGAGCCCCTGTTAAAAGGAAATACTGCCTAGCTGAAGTCTTTTTATTTACCTTCTTATCTTTAAGGTTTGCACAGGGAGAGGTGACACACACACATCCCTCTCTCACACAGGGATGGGGGTGACTGACCAACCTGACCCAACCACCCCTACCCAGTGCTCTCCACTCTCCTTGCCTGACTGGGTCCTGGGATGGACCCACCTCTCCTGGTACCTTGGGCTTCATCTTCTCAGGGCAACATGGGGGGTAGCTAGGGTAACCTCTGCAATTACTGTTCCTGCGTTGTTCCTGATTCTGATTCTCTCTAATGTTCCAGTTCTTCTCAAATACTTGCTGAATGATGACTATGAGCAATTGTTGGTCTGTGGCTCATTAGAAAGCACTTTATTCTGATTAGTCAATGTGCCCAAAGGGGCTGGCTATGGGCAGGACATGAGCCTTGCTGGGGTGGGGTGGATGTGGCAGTGACATCACAAAGGCCTCTTGCAGGACCTCAGCCTATTGGGGAAAGGTCGTGGGGTGGTGGTGACCTCACAGAGAAACCCTGACATCAGCCAGGGAGGCGAGAGATGCAAGGCAGGGACAACCTCAAAGACACTCCGCCTTCCCTTTATGGCTTTGTGGGAGGCGGTTCCAAATAAGTGGGGCTGGAATTGCTTGGAGACCAGTCCCTTCTGGTGGTGACCTGGGCCATCCGTTTGGAAATGTGGTGAGACCTCTCAGCCACCCCACTTTCCAGAGTCTCAATGTTGATTGGCCAAACAGAAGGCTATTGACAGGGAGGAGAAGTTTTCCCAATTTCCCAATTGTGACCCATGGCTGACCCTTTCTTTGCCGGCTCTGCACAAGGCTTTGTCTGACCTCAGGCATACTATGCTGAGGAACCTGCTGGCAGAGTCCCCAGACACAGACAGGCTCCAAAACATCTAGGTGATGAGCATCCAATACATCTTGGAGGTGAGTATGGTCTGGAGGGCCTGGAGGGAATTGGTAAAGGGAAGACTGAAAATCCATTTTCCAGGCTGTCCTCCTAGCCTGCATCCCAGTAGACCATCCTTGATCAGGGCACTAAGGACAGTGCTATGTTGGGCCCTTCCTCCTTCAGGGACAGGAAAAGGAGATGTAACTTCAAGTCAGGGCCCTGGTTGGCAGTGAGAGCCTCAAATCCCCCACCCCCCTGCCCAACCTCCCATGCTCCTGCCATGGGATCCAGGAGATGGTGCTCATAGAAGACTCCTTCCTAGAGAACCAGGTGGGCCCAAAGGAAATCAACTCTTCTCTCCAACCGGCACTGAGATTTGGGTGGAAGGATGGGAATTATCCTCACAGTCACTCCCTTCCTCTGACCAAGGGCTTTCAAGCCAGCGAGGTGCAAGGGGTCTGTCTCCATCCTGATGAGCTGTTCATGTATCAGAAGTTCAGAAAGGATGGGACCAGCCCGGACACTGAATATTGTCCTAGTCTAGAGAGACATAGACAAATTGTCTCAAACTCCATGATCAGTGAATCAGATATTCCACCTTGAGCACAATGTCTCAGGCCTGGGGGTGGGGGTGGGCTCATTTGCACAGCACACACCCCCGCCTAATGATCCTGACCTGCCTCCTTCCCACACAGTGTGCCAACTTCTGCATCAGATCCAGAGTGCCCCAGGAGAAAGCCAAGGCCATAAGAAGCAGCAGAGCCCTATTCTGATTCACCATCCCCTCCTCTGAATTTGACGTAAGTGACCTCTGTCCCGAGCTTCCTGACGCCAGGCATAGGTAGGCTGGCTCCAACAAGCTGTAGGACCTGCAGGGGCAGTGGGTTGGGAGTGTTCCCCTTTGGGAAGGAAGAGTCAGAGCAGGGAATGAGATAGACTTGAGTCAAGTTCATCTTCGCTTGCTTCAGTGGAAACCCTGGGACTTTTAAGGGACCATGTTCCAATCCCTGCTCCAACCAGGTTCATGCCTGACCTTGAGTCCCTGCTTGTCCTCCTGGAGCAGCTGGGGGTGCAAGTTGCCCCCATGGAGGACCCTGCCCACATCGCTTATCTCCAGGATTCCTTGGGGGCAACCAGGAGCTGAGGGTCTAGCTCTAGCTCCTCTTCCCAGTGCCTCCAGCAGAGAGTCTTGGGGGAGAAAGACTCCTGGCCCAGTGGAGATTGGCAGCTGACAGTAGAATGCTGATGGAGCCCCCTCTCCTTCCCTTCCATTAGAACTCAGCACAGTTCCCCAAACTAGGGAATTGGTTGCTTAGCTGTTACTGTCCATCCGTGACCCAGCCAACGACATCGGCCAGCTGGCCAGGGAGGGGATTTACCAGCTCTGCAAACAGCTGCCGCACCAGAGGTAAGGAAACCCAGACAGAAAATGGGACCTGATAAAAGTGACACTCGCAGAAGCCAGGCAACAGGACCCCTGAAGAAATGATCCACCTCGCATCTGAGACTGTCCCCCATTGGGTAATGGGAGCCCTGTTGAAACTCGCCATATTCTCTGAGATTGACTCCAGCTGGAGGATGAGTCTGTCTCTCTCTCTTTCTCCCCCTACTCCATTTAGGATCAACTCTCCTCCCCAGGCACCAAGGATACTCCTTCCACTGTAGGGAACTCTGCTATTCTGTAGGGTCAGTGATACAACCCAATGAGAATGCAGGAATACAGCCACCACAACCAGATGGAGAAATCTGACAAGGAGAAGCAGCTAAGGGACAGCTACCATAAGGAGATGGAGGGAATGGAGGCAGGAGCTCCTCCTACAATGGGAGGAGAGTGTCTGGCACTGGGGGGGGGAGAGGGTTTCTATAGAGGAAGACAAGTCTACTCCAGGGTAACAGTTGCCATTAATCCTCCCTGATTTCTGGGGGAAGTCCCTGATATGTCCTTATTCTCTTTAGATAGGAGGAGATCACAGCCAAGGTGATGCTCTAGCTCAGTGTTTCTTAAACTGTGTTCCGTGTCACACTGGTGTGCTGCGAGGCAGTTGGAGGTGTGCCGTGGAGAACAACAGAGTTAAAAATGGCCGCCCTTAAAGGGGCAGGCGACTTTTTTTTTGCTCAACAAAAAATCCTTGGTGTTCCTCATAAAAAAAATATTGTTGTGTTCCTCTGTCTTAAAAAGTTTAAGAAACACTGCTCTAGCTCCACTCCATTTGATCCGGTCACCTGGTGCCTGAAGTTCTTCAGGGGCCCATTTTAGGGGGCCTAATGAGATGTAGAATCCCACACTGGACCAGAAGAGGTTAGAAAAGCAGGCCTGGGCCACTGGGATTCTGCTCCACTCCCCTTGCAAAACCTGCTTCAGCTGGAGGAAGAGTTTTAAAGGAACTCTGTCATGGGGAGTATGTGCCTGCATGGTAGCTCAGAAACCTAAGGGTTAATCCAGGCATTGCCATCCACTAACAGGCTAACTGCAGCTGGGAAGATCAAAGGGCTGGGACACAGAGGGCAAGGCTGCTAAGGAGGAGTGAGCAGGCAGGAGAAAGGAACTCCAGTCTGTAGCTTGCTAGAGAGTCATCCAGGGACAGGCCCCCAACAAGGGGGAAGGAGATCAACAGACCAAATCCCCTGACAGGCCTGAGCACAGAGTGGATTTCTGAGCAAGGGGAGTGGATTGACAGCTCCACTGATATGAGTGAGCCAGAGCCACATCCTCCTCCCTCCCATTTGGCTGGGGGAAGCACCTTTGAACTGACGCACCAACTCCCAGAATGAGACAGCTCCAATAGAGGAGAGACTGACCTGGGGAGATGCTGAAGAAGGGTGCAGCAGGCATCCTGGCTGCAGGAGAGATTCTGCTAGCAGCAGCTGCCCCAGGCCTGAGAGCAGGGGCCAGCCTTTGTTAAGACTGCAGACCCCTTTGCTCTAACATCTGGAGGATCATGGGTGAGGCATATGGCTGTATGCCCACTGGAAAGGAAGGGCCCAGGCTCCCACACTACCCACCCATTTTGTGGAGGGGACCTAGATCCCTTTTTCCTCTACTGGGGAGGAGAGAGGGTAGAGACATGATAAGCCCTGAGCCGCTCACAGGAACCAGAGGTGGGTTGCAGACCTTTTCTTTTGTGGGGGGGTTAGGCTGTAAATCGTGTTGCATTCTGTTAATCTAGAATTCAGTTGGTGAACTGGCTGGATGGCCAAGGCCTCAGATACCCATTATCCCCATTATAACACTGGAGCTGGTATATGGGAGGATCCTGGATCTCCTCAATAAGGCATGGGAAGAGCCATGCCTATGAACAACCGTGGTACAATACGTGTTCTGTTAGAGGGAAAACTTGGAGCCCCTGCAGATTTGTTGTGGGAAAGCGTGCTGAAATCTCAGAACCAGGAACAGGCTGATAACAATGGGCCAGAATGCGAAAATGTAAACCCATTGAGAGGGGTTGTTGTTGCTGCCAACCCTGAAGTCAAAACTGCTGGCCATGTGGCAAGGATCATTCAAGGTCATAAACAGGGTAAGGGAAGTTGATGATGAAATCTGCTGTCCATGGAAGAGAAATGAGACAGAGACTATTCCACATGGACCTACTGAAGACTTGGAAAGACCAAGGGGGCCTCCTCATCATGCCTTTTTCAACAGAATGTGAGCTTGGGCTGCCAGTGTCCTTAATGCTGGAAAGAAAAGAAACAGCGAATACAATGAATTGAAGAACTCCCCTTGGAGTTTGTAGCATCACCAGAACATTCCAATGGTTTATAACATCAAGTGCAGACCATTACAGGAAAAAGTCCCTGAGACTTTGATTAGGGCCTTATCAGTTTCACAGCCATGAAAAATGTGTCATGGACTATGAAATTTGCTCTGCACTGTGAAATCTGATCTCTGCATGCTGCTAGGAGTCTGAGGCAGGCTGGGGAGGGAGAGGATTGTCCTTACCCTATACGGCCACTCTCGGTAGGGAGATCAGAGCCACCTTGGAAGGCAGTGCAAAAATGAGGGTGGAACCTATTCTATCCCTGTCCTGAAGGCTGCACACAAGTAAAGGTGGAATTCTTGGGACCCCCTCCACACAACAACTTTGCAAATTCCTCACTAGAATTTGATGTGTATCCAGATTAGATCAATTAATGAACAGTCACTTGCAATTATGGGGCCAAATTCATCTGTTCCTCCATCAGATGCAATTCCACCGATGTCAGTCTAGTTGCACCAGTGCAGCAGGACAAAATTAAGTCAAATTCCCCTCCCCCCCCCACCACATATAATCCTATTTTGGGTCAGGACCTACATGGTTAGAACACCATGAAATTTCATATGTAATCATCTGAAATTGTAAAATTGACCAACTTGGAAAACCTCTGGCCATGGAAATATCAAGAATGCACAGTGAATTTGGTAAGGCCCTGTCTATAACCTATTCAGTCGAAGTTGTGGGAAATGGTCTGCCAGAAACTTTTGGCCGTGTTGGACCACAGGATCATTAGGCTACACTTGGTGATTCCCTTCTCAATCTGGGACACCCAACCCAACAGGGGATTGCAAAGCTATTGTAGGGACACTAGCCATCCAGGTTTTCCCAGCCATGTCCTCTTTTTTTTTTCCTCCGGGCAGATTTTGGAAATATTAAAATGTCCATGATTTTTCCTGTCCATGATTTTTCCTGGCCTTCCAAGCCAGGTGGCTGGAGAACAGTGTCCACTGTCTTGGCACCCAATTCAGATGGCTGTGCTGCCGCTGGCAGTGGCACAGAAGGAAGAGTGGCATTTTATGGCACTGCAACTCTTCCTTCTGCACTGCTGCTGGTTGTGGCGCTGTCTTTGGTTCTGGGTGGCAGCAGAGCAGTGGCCACTGGCAGGTCACCCAGCTCAGAAGTCAGTGCCACCACTAGTAACAGCACAGAAGGAAGGTTAGAATGATATGGTATTGCTTCCCATCCTCTGCAGTGTTGCTGGTGGTGGCCTGGGAGCAGTGACCACTGGCTAAGTGCCCAGCTCGGATGGTAGCATCACTGCTAGCAGCAGCATGGAAGGAAGATTCTAGCGAGCTGAAGGAACAGCAAATATTGGCATAAGTAATCCTCAGAAAATAGGACTGTCTCTTGGTGAATGTTAGCAATGGCCTGTGTCCAATTAGACAGCCTCATTTTATACATTCTCTTTGTCTAGTGTTCCAGAGTTAGAGGATTCTATGTGCTTTCCCTAAATGCCCAGGAGAAGGGTCTCAGTTTTCTCCTAGCCATCTGTCTTCTGTAAACTCCCCCAGAAATAGGTGTATGTAATCTCTTGCTATTGTGACACCTTCCTCCTCCAAGGCTAAAAAAAACTTTATGACCAACACCAGGCTATTGACAGTTTTAAATTCTATGGAAAGTGGCATTTCTTCTTACTACAATATCTTACATTTACATAGAACCTTTCATTCCAAAGGAGGCCAAGCACGTCTACCTATACACATGCAGGAATCACTCCACCTAGCACTGACATGCAGCCACTTCTGGGGTGGAGAGAATCATTCAGATGGGCAAGTGATATGCTATTTTCAGAACAGTGTGGAAAGGAGACATATGTTAGCCAAGACACAAGAGCTAACTACTTCTGCTACAAAAATGGAAGGATGGCTTTAATGCCCATGAGGAATAGATTGGATTTCAATTTTTACGGTCTCTGAGTGACAACCCTCTTTCCTCAGTTAATGGAACTTAATAAATCATCTATATTTTTAACTGTGTCAGAGCTCCAAGCATTTGAAATTATTGTGAAGGGAACCTAGGTGTTTCAAACCTAATGCCATTGTCTCACATGCTCACTGGGTAACTAACCAAAGACATCTACATGGATTTAGTAGCACTATTAAGGAGAGACCTTGGATGGGCATTAGGGGGAATGGAACATAAGAACAGCCATACTAGGTCTGATCAAAGCTTCATCTAGCCCAGTATCCTGTCTTCTGACGGGGGCCAATGCCAGAGCCAGCATACACATTAGTTATGCTAGCTGCATTTTTCAAACCAGTAACTTCTAATTATAACTAAAATGGGGATTACTGAGTGGGTTCCTTTATCATCCTCTCCTGCTGCCACTTACATACAGATACAGCACATTTTCTGGGGAGATATAGGTTGTCTTTGTGGCTGGCTACTGGCTTCTTAATAGTCTCTTGTCTGCAGACCAGACATTTTCTCAGAAGGGCTGAAAGGGCATAAACAATCTTGGAGCCATACTGAGGTTAATGGCAAGAAGGCAACTAGATCATCAATGCCCTTCCCCAGGTAGAATAGGATGACAGAAGTAGTCTAATAACAACACCTGTGTCATGCAAGAATAGAGGCAAGAGTAACCCAGGTTAAATGCAAAGTAGAATGACAGAAATGTGGGTTTCCAAAGTCTGTTTAACTGTAATTGGGAAGCAACCCCCAAAAATGAGAGAATGAAAAAGAACTGCAAGAAGATGTGTAATGTGACTGCACTTCACCTTGGGTTTCACTGAGGCCACTCTTTTCACCTTGCTGGATCAGCTCTTGCAGATGCAGCAGTCTCTTGCAGTGACCTATTTAGCAGCAGGTGCCTGACAGCAATAAGGAGGGAGAGTTTTCTTTGAAAAAATGTGAGGATGCTACAAAAAATGGGACATACTAGGCCAAATTCATCCCTAATGTAACTCCGCTGAAGGCAAGAGTTACATCCAGAGTGCATTTGCCCCATTACTTATGGAGAAGTTAACCTATTTAATGTGCCAAGGTATATGATAGATAGTTTCCTCCTCTGAAGATGTATACAGTCAGGGCAATAATTCTTCGGAACTGGAGGAAACTGACCTCTTTCTTTTCTGCTCATGATTTAGTTAGCACAAGGGAGATATTTTTTATACTGAGAAAACAATAGCACCCACTGTTTAGACAGCATCTCATATTTGCACAGTGTGATGGGCCCCTGATCTTGATCGGTGCCTCCGGGGGCTATTGTAAGTCAAATAATTAATAAAAGTAAACCTTGTTCTTAGTGATACAATTGCTTCCTAGTGGAGCACTATTGCTGTAAATGGAGTCCCACCAAGCATGGGTTGGGTTTGGACCCAGGCATACGACTGAAAAGCACAGGGACACAATTCTGCCCATAAGTGCATCTGCCGCTGTATTACTGGCACCTTCTGTGGATTTTGCATGAAAGCTCTTTGCTTCCCAGGCTAGCCCTGGTCCCTTCTTGTTCTTTTTATTTCTGTCTTCCCCATGTATACATACATACAGAGACATAGACATTAAATGAATCAAGAGAAAAAAAAGGGGGGGGGAGGGGAATAGCCAGGATAAAAAGGGCTTTAATACAAAAGGGATGGGTTCACCAGTAACTCTTACAACCAAACCCTGGGAATAGTTCCTTTTACTCGAACAAGGGAGTGGGCTACTGCGATGGGGTGTATAAAACTCCATCTGGCCAGGCAAGAGCTAATGAACTGCTCTGGGTTTGAGCAGCCCTGCCCCGCCACCTCTGCAAAGGTGCGTCATGGGAGGCCTGGAGGGTAGATGTAAAAGGGAGAACCGCATATTCAGCATGTGCAGACCTTCCACCTTCAGCTCCTTGGAGTTGCTTGCATGACCACTGCCTCTCAGAGTCCCCTAAAGAGAAGCTGGGCTGGTGGTGGATGAATACTTTGGAACTATTCCCAGTGACTTGCATATGGGTACTATGCAGGGCTATGGCCTGCCAGCAGCTTCCTGGAGGAAGAGAGGCTTACTGTGGGCTTTTGGCAATTCATTTGTTTTCCCTTTGGAACTTTGGCAGCCTGGGAAGGGCTGGACTCCCATTGCCCTCAGCCAGAGGGCTGAGTCTACCACAACCAGATCTGCAATGTCAACTGCCTGGAGATTGAAGACCCAAGACTGGGTGAGTTCAGAGCCCTGTCACACCCCTGGGAGTGCTCTGGAGACCAACCCTGTCACAGCTACATGGTGGCAGGCTCTGTGCAGATGCCCAAGAGAGGAAGGAGGGAACAAGGAGCCTTCCCTTCCCTTGCAGCCCTAGTGTAGGGTGAGATTTCCAAAGATGCTCAGGGCCAAATTATCAATCTCAGCACCCACAACGGGAGCAGGATAGCTCAGTTCCCAACTGGGCACCTAAATAGGCATAGATTTTCAGAAGAGCTCAATGCACTGAGTGCTCTTTTGAAAATCTGACCTAATGTGACCAGGGAGCAGAGTTTCTGCTTTGTCCGTCACCAGTGGCATGATCATCCCAAAATGGGAAGGCAAGGGGAAGGGATGGATCTGAGCAGAGCAGTCTAATTGCAGAGAGGAAAGCTGTACTGCATTTTCTCCTTGGGTATGAAAATTGCCCCTAGACCATATTCTCCAGGAGCAATTCTGACTACCCCACAATCCAATCCAAGTCATGGGCCAAGCAGCACCACCCACCTGCCTTAGTCCCAGATCACACACACAGTATATTTCAATGTGTTTTTTACCTCTTCTGGTTCCCTGTTTGCCAGTCATTGATCCTAGACCCTGACTTCACACAAGGTTCAAGCAGCTCTTATCAACTATTCTGGCAATAAAGTTCTCCTCCCAGAAGATAAATGTCCTGTTATGTTCTCCTCCCGTGCTTCCAGTTTCCACTTGAATTTTATGGTAGTATGTTACTCTTTCTGCAATAGCTTTGCTAAGGCTAAAACAGTGTTATCACCTCAGCCTGCCCTACTTCTCCCATGTGGATTGCATCAGAGATGCTACAGGGTTACTGCCCATCTCCGTATCACCTTCCCTATTAACTCCTTACAAACAGGGCCGTCCTTAGGATTTATGGTGCCCTACGCGAGATTATTAAACTGGTGCCCCTACGCCTGACTTGCTCTTCCACCCCTACTCCCTCCACTTCCCAGAAACCCCAGCAGCCAATCCCTTCCCTCAGACTGTGCTGCAGGCAGTGCATTCGGCTCTCTAGGACCCAGCCCTGCTGTTACATGCTCCATCGCTTCCCGTCATAGGCGTGCGCAGCACATTTCATTAGGGTGTGCACCCAAAGAATTTTTTTAAAATGTACTTTGACCCCCATTAGCCACACCCCTGACCCCTGTTAGCCAGGCCTCTGGAGCAAGATGGACACATGACCAAAAGTAAAAGGTGTCATGTGACCCCCCTCTAAGGACTCTTCCCACCATCCTCCTACCAATAGGGATTAGATTGGCCCCCACCTAACCCCCCTCATGCAACTATCCTGCAATTGCATTAACCCACTGTGTGTCACATTAACTCAAGGGCGGAGAGGCTGGGGGAAGTGTTCCCTCTAAGAGTTTCCTCCCATGAGCAAAATGAATTTTGTGTTGTGCACCAGTACTGAGTTCATGTGGCTTGTTTGGATGTGCCACTGTGGCACCCAAGTTATTAATAAATATCTTATAAACCTTTATCTTTTCCCTCTGCTGCCATGTCTCCTCCCCTTGGTCCATCAGCTCCCCTGGTGCCTGCTGCCCCCAACCCCTCACCCTCGTCTGCTGTCCTGACTCCTGCCCTTCTCACTGCCCTCAGCCTTCCTGAGACCTGCCCCCCTCCACCAGCCCTTCTCTCCCCCCTGTGCCAACTCCTCCAGTAGCCCCACTCTGATCATGTGAGCTACCCCTCCTCATCCCCTCTCCTAACACCACCCTCTACACACTTGCCCTGCCTCTCTCCTCTAGTGCTGGTCTCTCCCCTGCAGGTGTCTGCCCTTCTGCTTCACCCCCAGAATCCCCTGGCACCTGCACCTTCCCTTACCCCTGCACCCTCCTGGTGCCTCCCCCTTCCCTTACTGCTCCTGCCCCCTTTGCCCTCTTTTTCCCTGATGCCCACCACCTCATCAACCTCTGCCCCCATTCCCCTCATGCCCCTCTGTGCTCTCACACATGACTTGCTCCATCCCCACCTCTCTCATGCCCACTCCTTCTTTTAAGCCTTCTCCCAGCACCTCCCTCTCCCCCCTCTAGCCCCTAATGCCCTTACCCTCTTCTCTCCCAGCATAACCCTGTGCCCCCTCCCACTGACACCTCCCCTCCTGCCCTTTTCCTCATTGTCTCCACTTGCCACCCCCCACCGCATTTGTCTCTCCTCCACCCCTGTCCCTTGGTGCCTTCCCCTTTTTTCTCCTGACCTGCCCCCCTCCCATCAGCACAAGCCCCTTCCTCTCCCACCCCTTCCCCCTATTTTTCCCCTCGCCTACCTTCTGCCTTCCCATTTGCAGGGCTGGAGTCTGCTGCGATCGGGCCCCAGAAGTCACCACGGCCCAGGCTCCAGACCATGTGCCGGAGCTGGAGCTGGGCCGCTCCACGTTCGCAGCCCCGGCCCATCACAACATGGCTGGTCCCACCATGCCCCACTCAGCGTGTCTCCTTCCAAGCCGCGGGTTGGCCATTTTTAAAAACAGTGCCGCAAGGCCAAGCCATGTGTGACCCCGCCCCTTCCAGCTTGCCGTGCATGATCCCACCCCTGGCGCAGCCCCAGCTCCTTCCGAAGCTGCTGCCCAGGTTGACATCTTCCCTTCTCCAGCTGGCCTGAGGAGCTTGCCGGCCTCCTCGCCGGAGTTCCTTGGCCCGGTGGGGTCTTCTGGTGGGGCCGTAAGTGCCGGCAGCGCCCCTAGTGGCTCCTGTGCAGAGCGCATGCGTATGCTTCCCCTCTGTCCCGGGCTGGCAGAGTGGTGCCCCAGAAAGTGTGGTGCCCTATGCAACTGCATACTCCGCGTATGCCTAAGGACGGCCCTGCTTACAAACTACTGGTCCTGATTTGGATCCCCTTTCTCATGTTGAGCAGCACTTTACCTTCTCACTGACCTCAGTGGACCCCTCTAATGGACGAAGGCACGATTCCATATGAATAAGGGTAGCAGAGTCTAACTAACCCCTGTTGCTTGCCACTATCCTGTCCTCCTCTTGAGAGTTGTGCTTCAAACCCAGCATTCAGCCCCTAGCCAGTCTCTAGATTTTAACAAACAGACAGCTGGGTAAGAGCCAATCTTTGGTTTTTATATAACCCATTCACAGCTTTAGTTGTCTATGAGTAAAGATAACAGTCAGGGGCCAGATCACAGCAAACATTGGGCCTAGATGCGAAAAACCTATCCTGGCTAACCTAAACCAGACAGGGATCTGGTTGATATGCCTCTCCCCAGGAGGAGAGAGTGAATTAAACCATGTGACAGATGGCCATGGAATTTAACTAGGCTTGAGGTGGGAGCTGGGAATGGGATAGAGAAACAGAGGCTTGTGTATGGCCAAGAGAAGGGGGCTGCAGTGGGAAGCTGCAGGAATAGAGCCCCGCCCCTGCCCTGCCTTGGTCACTGAGGAAGGGAGTAGTGGCTGGGTAGAAGACCCTGGCAGGACAGGCCAGACCTTGTGTCTGAAAAGGCATCCTCTTAGAGAGGAGAAACCATGCCCAGCTTACAGCCCAGGCAAAAAACTCTTTTGTGTTTATTTTGAATAAACCAGATCCCAAGAAGGGCTGTTTGTAGATATGTCAGGGGTCCAATAATGGGAACAAAAGCAGGGTGCTGCATAGCCACTCTGGCCATAAAGGGCTGTGAAGGAGATGGCTGATCCCATTACATCTGGAGACCCCCTCCCATCCAGGAGGGGAGATGGTGGAACCAAGTAGCACAGAGGCCTTTGTCGGCAGCAAGATGTTCTTTCTTTTCAGTGACTTGGGCCAGATTCAGATCTTAGTTGCAATTATGTAAACCTGGAATCGCGCACCATGGAGTGACTTCCGATTTACACCAGCGCAAATGAGATCAGCACTTGTTGGTCTGCTGTCTGCCTCCCACCCCAATTCCTTCCTTCCGGGCTACAGTAATGAGACTCGTGCTAATTCCAAAGCCATGACATGCTCTGTGGTGGTCACCCAGACCTACTCTGAATGCAATAACCCTGGGACAGGGTCTCTCTTTACCATGTGCTTTGGCTTGTAAATGGGACATTTCATAGCTTTGTCAACTATTTACATCCATCCAAGTGTCTCACATTCTTGGCAGTAAAAAGGGAACTGTAGTGGGGCAGCTGCTCCACTGTGGCAAGGGAAGAGTTAAAACTAGGCCAGAGGGAGCCTGTACAGACCCTTCCCCCTTTAGGGAGAGGCTTCTAGGGAGCCAATCAAAGGAGGCTTGCTTGGGCAGCCCAGTTTATAAGTTGCTGCTCAGCAGAACAGAGGGCAGTTGGGTCCAGAGACCAAGGATGGTGCAGGACTGGATCCCTTAAGGGTGGAGCAGTGAGAGAAGCACCTTAAGGATGGAGCAGTGCTGAGCAGGTTCAGGGTAGCAGAGAGAGGGAGAGGGGCTCTGGCCTGATATCTGCTAGGCTGCGGCCTTGACAGAAGGACCAAGAGGGTGCCAGGACCGTGGGGAAGTAGCACAGGGAGTGTGAGCAGTAAAGGGGGGATGAAGGAGGGCAGGACAAGGCTGCCACCAGAGGATCCTTGGGTTGGGACCCAGAATAGTGGGCAGACCTGGGTCCCCCCCACTTCTCCTTGCATTGCACCTAGTCTCTACAGAGTGTGGCCTTTACAGACTGCAGCTTGCCCTTGAGGTGCAGTTGGCCCCAGTGGCAGATATGAGACTGAGGACAGCTGACACACCCCTTGGCAGGGGGCGAGAACAGTGGGGTGGGCACTGCCAGAGAGCAGTGTCCTGAAGAGGACTCTGTGGTCCAGGGAGCAATGTGGATCCATGGAGACATGCTGGAGAGCAGAGCAACGATGGGAGAGACACCATCCAAAAGGGGGCACCCTGCTGAGAAACGGCGCTAATTCCCTGGGTGACCAGCAGGAGGCGCTGTGCCAGAGAGTCGACCCCACTACAGGGATATTGCTAAGAAGCTTCTCCTCACACAGGGTCTAATCCTGTGAAGTGTTGAGCACCTTCCACTCCCATTCAGCTCAGCATCCTGCAGGAGGCACTCAGGCCCTGTGTGCCTTGCTGTGGTGTGTTAGTAACCGCCACCGGATGACACCCATGTACCTAACAGGGAGCTATCTTAGCATTGCAACAATTTCTGAGGAAGGAGATTTTTTCTTTTTGCTGAGTGCAGAGGTGAAAGTAAGCAGGTGTGCCCTGGTGTGCAGCCCCAGCAAGAGCTGTCTGAGTGGTGGCAAAAGTTATCAGGGAGCTGTTTAAAAGGCTGGTGGGGACCCCTGTTGCAATAGAACAGTACCTGTAAGAAATTTTAAGTTACTTTCACTGCTGGTCCTGACCCAAGGCTGGGCATGGTCCCTTCTGATAACAGGTTGCCCAGATGAACCTCTTGTTATGTTACACGGGGCAAATGCATTAGTAACTTGCATTCCAACGGAGTTCCTTAGGGCCTGACTCTGAAAGTGAGGAGTGCTCTCCCGTCCCATCAAACTTGGGAGCACTCAGCTCCTCCCAGGATCTGGCCCTTCTGCACTTTTTACTCAGGATTCTGGGGTCCTGCAGATGTCCCAGTCTGCCTTCTGTGCATCTGGCTTCACCATGACCAGCCCCATTCTGCTCCTGAGTCCAAACATGGCCTTGAGTCTCTCACACTGCCCAGCACATTTCATGCCCATTTGATTTTGTTTTAAAAGGTGACTCTTCTGGCCCGGTTTAGGATATGAGGGGTATTTCCAAAAATCAACATGTAACACTTTCAGTGTTAATGCACTTTTGAGGCATTAATACATATAATCTCCAAACTCCCCTAAGAGTCAGGGAAACAGCATTTCCCCCATTTTAAAGACAGGG
The DNA here is from genome assembly GCA_032595735.1 of Pelochelys cantorii. Taxonomy (NCBI): domain Eukaryota; kingdom Metazoa; phylum Chordata; order Testudines; family Trionychidae; genus Pelochelys; species Pelochelys cantorii. The sequence continues at coordinate 22,271,912 of CM064336.1, forward strand.
AAACTGAAGCTTTGCGGGGCAAAAGCCTCAATTCTGCAAAGTTCCGAGCACTTCAAATCCCAGTGAAAATTTCTGTGGCCTAGTTCTGATCTCCCACACAATGGCTTGAGCAACTCTACTCACTTTAGTAGAGTTACTCCTGATTTACACAGGTTTAAAGGAGGTCAAAATGAATAAAATGATGTTGCTTGTAGGGCTGAATAAACAGTTTGAAAAAAAAAAAAGCTTCTCAAATGACTGGAAGGATAGTGCCATCTGCTGTTAAAGTATTGTCCTTTATATCTGTATTAGATTGTAACCTGGAGAATAAGTCACTTACATTTCTATTACAGTACTGTGTGGAGTCCCCTGCTGAGACTGGGATCCCACTGTGTGATATTCTCGTTCCCAAAGGGTCTAACCGGACAAGACAGATTGAAGGGTAGGAAGGGACAGGTCCACAGAGAGGTAAAGTGACTTGTCCAAGGTCACAAAGCACATTAGTGGCAGAGCTGTGAATTGGCTGCAGGTCTGAGTCCCTGTCTGGAAGAGCCTGGGCTACATATAAACAAACTAAGCAATTGCTTTGGGCCCTGAGCAGCTACAGGCAGTTCCCTATTCACTTTCAAGTACCTAAAAGGTTGTTACACTTAACCTCCAGGGCCTTGGGAGACAAAAAGCTGTCCTCACATTTCCGAGCCCTTCCCCCGCTTTCAGATTCCACCCTGGACTTCTTTTCTGTCCCTGGTGTCTTCCCTAAATAAAAACACATGATCTTTAAACAATAGTCTCTTTACTGCTAATACTGCAGCGGTTGGGTGGGGTATTACAGGCAAACACACAGAATGCAGGGGCACCTCGTTGAGAGCAATGTGCGAGACTCCATAAACTGACCATTCATAAAACTTTCTTTCCAAGCCTCTCTGATTTGCACTGCTGTGCACAATGCTCATCTGATCACCCTGGTGTCTGGCTACCTCAGCCACTACCCTGACACATAACTTTCCTCCTTGCTCTCACAAATATTATGGAGTACACATCAGGCTGCCACCACAAAGGGAATGTTGCATTTGCTGAGGTCTAACCTAGTCAGTAAACTCTTAAGCCTTCCCTTTAAATGCCCAAAAGCACATTCAATCACCATTCTGCACTTGCTCAGCCTGTAGTTGAACTGTTCCTTACTGCTGTCCAGGCTGCCCGTATATGGCTTCATGAGCCACAGAAGCGAGGGCTAGACTGGGTTGCCAAGGATCACTATTGGCATTTCCACCTCTCTGATTCCAATTTTCCGGTCAGGGAAAAAAGTTCCAGATTGCAGCTTTCTGACGAGGCAGGAATTCCTCAAGATGAGTTTGTCATGCACCTTTGCCAACCATCCCACATTAATGTCGGTGAAACAGCTCTTGTGATCCACCCGTGCCTGTGGCACCATTGCGATGTACCCCTTGCAGTTTGTGTACTCCTTGGCAAGGTGGTTGGGGACCAAGATGGGGATGTGTATTCCATTTATAGCCCCATCAGAGTTGGGGAACCCCATTGCGGCAAAGCCATGCACTGTGATATCCACATTTCACAGAGTCACTACCCTCTCTAGCAGAATGTATTGTTATACAACTAACCAAACAATCAACAGCCCCCACTATAGATTTCCCCACTCCGAATGGATTCCCAACTGCCTTGTAGTTGTCTGGTGTTGCAAGCTCCCACAGGGCAATTGCCACACACTTCTCCACTGTCAGAGCAGGTCTCATTTGGGTGTCCCTGTGCTTCAGGTCAGGGGAAAGTCATTCGCAAAGTTCCATGAAAGTGGCCTTGAGCATTTGGAAGTTTTGCAGCCACTGCTGATTGTCCTATACGTGCAGCACTCTGCAGTCCCACCAGTCTGTGCTTGTCTCATGGCACCAGAACCGGCATTCCACTGTGTGCAGAGGATCGAATGCCGGTTGCATTTCCAATTTGCTCAGTGCAAGAGCTTACCTCTACAATATGCCCATGGCACTCTGAGATTGAGATTCCTCCTTGTCCTCTTCCTAGTGGAGTGACGTGCATACACTCGTGACATACCCCACCGTTAGGTGCACCACAGTACGCATCAACATCACAATGGGGGGCTCCTATGACATCTGCATGGGTAACCAAGGTCAAAAAGGGCACAAAAAGACTATTTCTCATTGATCTTAAGCGGGGGGGGGGGGGGCGGATGGACTAAACAAGCGTATTGTGGGATGCTGATGACATGAACCACCTACTGCACAGTTTTGTTCCCAGCATGTACCGTGAGAATAACCCAGGATGCAAAGCAGTGTGGACACTGTGGGATAGGTACGCATAGTGCATCACTCTCAAAGTCGAACCCAGTCTCCTTAATGGGGACATGCTACTTTGAACTATGTTGAATTCTTCTGCACAGTGGGGAGCTGGATGTTCAAGTTTACAAAATTGGGTGTCAAGAAATTGACCTTTATACATTCGACCTTATCTCGTACTGCAGACATGGCCTAATTTCAGTAAGTCCACCCCAGGGATAGGATTTTCCAAAGCACTTGGCATTGGCCTAATGCTGCTCCCTGAGATATGAGTGGGAGTTTTGCCACTGAGTTCAGCAAGAGGCGAGCTAGGCCAGAGCTACACAACAAACTCACACCAGTACACAGACCCAACAACAGGGAGGAGGCAAAGGGGGCAGCTGCCCTGGGGCTCAGTGATGTCAAAGGGCCTGGGTCTCCTGGCCATGGCAACTGCTACAGCAGCAGTGGCAGTGGATGGAGTCCCGGGCCCTTGAAATCACCACTGGCGCCTCGGGTGGCATTGAAGGGCTGGCTGGGGAGGCTAGCCCACAGTTCCACCCTTTCTGCCTGAGGTCCCATCCTTTTTGGGGGCCCAGAGGCAGCCCCACCACACCATGCCCATGGCCCCGGTGAAGTCTGTCAGCCGCCCAGTCAATATAACTACTTTGCTCTGGGGAATGTGACAAATCCATGCCCCTGAGCAATGTGGCTAGATTGACCCAGTCCTGGAGTCAACATCACTAAGTTGGCAGGAAACATTCTCTCGCTGACATAGCTAATGCAGCTCTCCAGACGAGCTTTCTCCTAGTGGCACAGAGCAACCAGACAGGAGACTTTACAGCTGGGCCACTGCAAGATCTGTGATGGAGAGACAGTCTTAGTTTAATGTTGGGCTCTTTTGAAATTCCCACACTAGTAGTGCTTAAAATACAGGAACTCTCAATTACAATGAAATGCAGACTCCCACTGGCAACCTTCCATGCCATCCTAATCCACTCTCACCCTACTTCATCTCCAAAACCATATCCCCCATCTCACCCTTTCCCCAGATGTTTGGGGGGGGGGGGAGGAACAAACAAGCAGAGAACCCCAGACACTACAAACGAAAATTGCAAGGAGCCCCAGCAAGGTCAGAATCTGACACTTCCCCTTCTGCACAACTTCAGTAGTGTGTGTGAGCCTCATGCTGTTTATCCTTCACATCTAAGAGAGGCATGACACTTTACAAGCACAGGGAGGCAGCAGTGTCACAGATACAACTTCATGTTCGGCACTAAAACTTCATCTCTGCCCAGTGATAACCCACGGGGACAAATTCATCCATCCACTCTGGCTCTTATGATGGGTCTGGAGCGGTTTGCAGTGGTGCTAAACTAGCTGATGAAACCAGGTTAATGGTTGCTGTGCACTGCCTGAGGGCGTACTACAGTCAGAACACACCAGGGAACCTAGCTCATTTAGTATACATCTTAACTTTTCACTGTGGGGACACATTGGCCATTTCTGCATGCTTTCCCTTTGGGGGTGAGGGGTTCCCACATAGTTGGGCTTACATGGTTAAGTCTCCATTCCTATCCAACTCATCGGTACCAGGCCAGTGAGAGCTCTACAGAAGGGCCTGTCAGGATGCAGGCGTTGCTTAATTTTCACTCACCCCCTTACTCTTAGCTCTGTTATAGACTCCTTGGACTGTATGCTCCTCCTGAACCCCAGCTGCAGGATGCAAGTTGAGCAATTCTGCAGTGAGCCTACATAGATGGAGGGCTACATGGAGGGGCACTGACAGCCTCTGAGGGCTTTGGGTGGGCGTCCCGACTCTGTGCTCCCAGAATGAGCGGGGCCTTGAGTGGAAGGGGTGGGGTTGGGGGCAGTCAGCCCTCAGAGCCACTTGGAGCATGCTGGCATGCCCCAGCCCTCCGAACTGCTAGGAGCGTTCAGTGCATTGCTCTGGCAGCCATTTAAAGGGCTTGAGGCTCCACTGACCCACTGACCTGGTCAGCGTGTTGTAGCCAGGAACCCCGCTGACCCAGTGGCAGCCCGTGCTGCCACTGTTAGGGCCCTGGGCTGGGACACAATGGAGTGGGTGGGATTCTATCTTCCCTGCCACTGCTCACCTTGGGTGGCAGGTTTCCCCCAATGGGGATAAAACCCCTGTGCTTGTCGGCTCTCCGCCAGTGAGGAGACCCGACCCCTGCTCAGCCTGTCGACAGGCCTGAGCTGTAAATTGTTTAACTCCTGGTACTGTAAATTGTTGCCCCACCCTGGCCAGGTCTGAGCTCTTACCTGTAACTGTGTGCTCTTTGCGTTGCCCTGCCCTGATCAAGAGCTGGGCCTTATAAACTATTAGTTCCACCTGCAGAGTACCCAGAGCCCTTAACTGCTTACAAGTGATGTTTATAAACTCTTTGGGTACGTCTAGGCTACAGGCTTTTGTCGACAGAGGCTTTGTCGACAGATACTGTCGACAAAGAGCATCACTACATCCAGTTCTGTCGACAAAGCAAGCCGCTTTGTCGACATGAGAGTGTAGACGCAAAGGACAGCGTAGATGCAATAACGCCTTCTGTCGACAGAACTCTGTTGACAAAAGGCGTTATTTCTTGTAGAATAAGGTTTACCGCCGTCGACAAAACTGCGGAGTTCTGTCAACTTTATGTCGACAAAACTCGGCAGTAGTGTAGATGCAGGTATAGTTTTGTTGACAAAAGGCCACTTTTGTCGACAAAACCCTGTAGTCGACACACCCTTTGTTTGTTGCCCTACCTGGATCCTGGGCATGGCTCTGTAAACTGTGGCTCGGCCTGCTGTCAGGCCCGAGCCCCTGTATTGTTGAACCGTGTTTGTTTGTCTGCCCCATCCTGCACCAGGGCCTGGGCTGACCTAAAACTGTTGAACTGTGTTTTGGTTGCCTGACCCACCCTGTACTCCAGACCTGCGCCTAAAGCGGACCCTCTGGGGTTTGTTTATCGGCCTGAGCACAGGCCCAAGCCCTACGACTGAGCCAGGGCATTTACACCATTGAAGGGTTATTTGGGGAGTAGGGACTCTATGTAGAGCTGAAGTGTGGGCAGGCATGTCGGAAATGGGGGGGTTGGGATAATGAAGAAGGGGCCTTATCTAAACTAATCCAGGCCCAAAATAGATTCAGGGTCTGGGTAAAGATGTAGGTCAGTCTCTGATCAATAAACAAACCAACCATTATCAATATCTTACTACTCCATGGTGTTTTCAATCTCAAATGTCTTTACCAAATTAAATACAAACTATTCCCCAGGATCCCTTTATTTACCCCTGAAATACAGCCCATCTGGGGCTGGAAATTGAAGCAACAGGCCTTCGATTTAATTAAGGATGCTCAAAACGATGCGCGGAACAGACTGTAAAGGACAGACTTGTATGGATCATTTTCTGACAGTTTCTGAGTGCGTAGGCTTCACTTTGGCTGTATCTATGTGAGCTGAATATTCAGTGTGTGTCCTGGAGTACACGACACACTGAACAAAGCATCAGTGAGCAGAAAGCCCATGCTGCCTGCTCAACATCCTTCCCATTTTAATGGTGTGTGTTGTGTGCAGGAAGGGGATGGACTGGTGGCTGCAGGGCAGAGATTCTCAACCTTTGTCCTTTCTAAGCCACCTCCCTCCCCGTGCAATAAAAACTCCATGTCTGACATGTGCCACAACAGCTATTTTTCTGCTTATGGAAGCCAGGACTGGTTTTAGGGGATAGCAAGCAGGGCACCTGCCTGGGGCCCTACACAAAGGAGGCCCTTGCAAAGCTAAATTGTTCAGGCTGTGGCTTCAGCCCCTTGCAGTAGGGCTTTGGTGTCCTGACCTGAGCCATCCTGTGTTGATCTGAGCCTGCAGAGCCCAGGGCGGCTGGGGGGATTATGTGAGGGGCCTGGTGCATGGCAGCAGCAGAGATCAGGTTCCCCTGCACTCACCATGGCAGTGGCAGCTGCGGGAAGGGGAGCGGCGCAGCAGCCATCTCCCAGCAGGTCGCTCCACTTCACCACGGCGGCGGGAAGTGGTGTGCCTTGGCCCCAGCCCATTCCACTCCTCCAGGGGAGCAGAGCAGAGAGGGCTGAGGGTGGGTCGCTCTGCATCCCACTGCCACAGTGAAGTGGAGTGGCCTGTCTGGAAGCTGGCAGAGCGGAGCAGGCTGCTGGTTCGTCCCACTTCTCGCAGCTCCTACAACCACAGTGAGTGCAGGGGCCCCGACCCCTCCTGCTGCCCCCTGCCAGGCCCACTGGTAATCCCTGCAGCTGTGTTGCCCAGGAGGGGGCTTCAGGGAAGGGGTGCAATGGGGAAGAAGGGTGTGGGAAGAGGTGGGACAGGAGTTTAGCAAGGGCAGGCTTGGGGAGAAGCGGTGGAGCAGGGGCGGGACATGGGGCCGTCTACCCCTGGCCCTGCACCCACCTAAGAACAGCCTTGCCTAGGTCCCAATGAGTCTACTACCAGCCCTACCTGGCGCCCTCCCCCAAAACCTGCTTGTGGCCTCCCAGGGGACCTCAGACCCTGGCTGAGAACTGCTGCTGTAGAAGGCAGTTTAATACGCACCATGTAGCATGTTGTACAGAATAATGCTGAGGCAAAGCACAGACCAAGTGGAACAAGAGATGCTAATACAAGTGAGGCTATGTCTACACTACAGAGCTTTTCTGCAAAAATTCGTGGAGCATCCACACCTCAAGCACGTTTTTGCGCAAAAAAATCGAAAGAGCAGAGGGGTTTTTGCTCAAAAGGTATTCCTCTTTCTACGAAGAATAACTCATTTTGTGCAAGAGCTCTTGTGCAAAAAGGCATGTGTGGATGAGGAGCAGGGATTTTTTGCGCAAAAAGAGGCAATCGAAAAAAAGCACAGGTGCCCTGTTGGCCATTCTGTAAATAGCAACCAGAGTTTCCTTTCAAGAGGGTGTCTCTTGCGCAAAAGTACATTGCTTTTTTGATGTGCTTTTGCAGTGTGGACTTGCTCTTGCACAAGAAATTTTTGCAGGAGATCTCTTCTGCAAAAAACTTCTTGTGCAAAAAGCCTACAGTCTAGATGTAGCCTGAGGCTGCAAAGTTAAGATGTAGCTAAAACGTCTACATTTAGTGTGTTTCCAGCCAATTTTACAGACCCATTTTGATTCAGGTTGCTCAGAGAAATGCCAGGTTTTAGGGCACTTACAAGAACTAAACTCAGGTAGAAACTCAGAGATGAGGTCTGTAAGATGCAACTTAGATCCCCTTGCTCTAATGTAAACTCCATTTAATTTACTGCCATCAGTTTAACAATATTAGGGTATGTCTACACCACAAAGTTAATTCGAAATAACAGCAGTTATTTCGAATTAACTTCAATAGCGTCTACACACGCAAACTGCTATTTCGAATTTAATTCGAAATAGAGGAGTGCTTATTTCGAATTTGGTAAACCTCATTCTACGAGAAATAACACCAAATTCGAAATGGCAATTTCGAATTAAGTGCTGTGTAGACACTTAATTCGAAATAGGGGGCCTCCAGCCCTTCCCAGTTTCCCCTGGTGGCCACTCTGGGCACAATGAGGAAAACTCTTCTCCTCTCCCCCAGACCCGGGGCCCTTAAAGGGGTAGAGTCTGGCCACTGGGCACGTGCCAGAGCCAGGCCTGCCAGCAGCCACCAACCCTCACCCAGTGGCCACACGATGGCAGCCAGTGGCAGCCAGCCGTCCCCCGCCCAGTCCCCCAGCACCCAGGGGCCAGCCAGGGGCCGTAGACGGTGTGCGCCCACCTGGACTAGTGCAGAGATCATGGACCTCCTTGAGGTTTGGGGGGAGGCTCCCAATGTCCATGATCTCCGCACTAGGCGGAGGAACGCGGCCGTCTACAGCCGCATAGTGGCCACCATGGCCTGCAAGGGACACAGGCGCACCCAGGAGCAGGTGCGCCTCAAAGTCAAGGAGCTGCGGCAGGCATATGCCAGGGCCACCAGGGGTGGCACCGCAGCAGGGGCTGACACCTGCCCTCACTTCCCCGTCCTTGACTGAATCCTGGGGGGCAGGGCGGTACGCGCCAGCCTGGGGGACAGCGAGCCGGGAGTTGAGGGCCCTGACCCAGGCTCACCAGAGGGGCCATCACCAGCTGTCCCGGCACCGGAGTCGGCAGGGTTGTCCGGGGAGGCCATACCAGGTAAGTGCCAGCACTGTCCCCTACCCGGGCAGGAGGCGGGAAGGGAGACCAGGGACTGCGCGCGTGGGCCATGCCTCCCACAGATCACGCAGCCACCTGTGCACGTGTGGGCACATGCCATGCCACCCTTGGGCAGGTGGCTCCAGCTGTGTGCCACACAGGGGCCGTGGCCCGATAGCCACACATGTGTGTGAAGAGACCCGACACGCTCCCGACCTCGGGGCAGGACACAGCAGGACGCCCTCCCTTCATACGCCCCCTCTACACTGGGGCAGGGGACATCTCCTCCCCGCCCTGGCCACACTATACACAGCACAGGGGCACGGGTGTGGTCTCGGGGTAGCTCCCACTCCCAGGCAGAGCCAGACATGTCGCCCATGGCCTCTGTGCAAGCACATCGGCTCTGACAGTGCAGGGCACAGTCGCCCTCATCTCGCGGGGGGGGGGGAGGGGCTGGGCATCATCCACTGTGCCCCCAGGGAGAACTGACCACTTCTCTTCTTTCTCCACAGCTGCACCACCTGCACGTGCAGGGCGCACCACCCCGCCCGGGACATGCTCCCGCACCCGAGGGCTCTGCAGGACCACCACAATACTGCAGGGGTACCATGAGCGGCACCTGGCGGCCCTGCGAGACCAGACCCGCATCATGGAGCATCAGGTGCAGGAAGAACGGGAGTTCCAGCGGGAGCTGCTTGCCCAGGGTCGTGCCATCTGTCACCATCTGCAGGCCCTGGCGCAGTGCCGCTCCCGCACCTGCTGCTCCCCCAGCTCCCGCTCCTCCTCCCACTTCTCCCCCTCCCGTCTCTCCCTCCTCAACCTCCTCCTCAATCTCCACACCCCCCACCTCAACCTCCATACCCTCCTCCCCATCCCCCCAGGGACACTGAGGCTCCCGCACCCGCCGTGCTGGGAGACATGTGGCCCGGCAAGACCCCCAACCGTGAGCCCTGAGCTACCCCTCCCCCTTCTTCCCCTTGCTTCTCCCTTCCAGCTCCCTCCTCTCAGTTTTCCCCTCCCCTCCCCCACCCTCTCTCCTGCCCTCTCCCGCCTCCTTGCCCCAGTCTCCCCAGAGGTTCATCTCCCCCCCCCCAGTTGTGTTAAATAAAGACAGTTTCTATTTTTGAAAATATGTGTATTTTATTTGACATCAGGAAGGGGGGGGGGCTAGGGAAGGGTAAGTGGAAGGAGGTGAGGGAGGAATGGGACACAAGCCCCCAGTGGGGCAGACCGGGGAGACTATTAGCGCTCCTCAGGGTGGAAGCTCTCCCACAGGGCCCCCTGGATCCTGACAGCCCCTCGATGATCTTCCCGGATGGCAGCCTGCAGACAGTGCAGCCAGGCTGCTGGCAATGTGTCCATGAGATGCAGCACAGTCCCCAGGGGCAGGTCTGGTTCCATGTTGCAGAGTGCCGCGGTGTCCTGAGTGAGGGCAAGCAGAGCACTCTGAGACACAAATGCTTTGCTGTCCCTCAGCGAGGTAGACCAGCAAGCAGAGAAACCTGAGAACTGTCTGTCCGGGATGGGGGGGTTGGGTCTCTGTAAGCACAGACCTCGGCTAGCCTGAGGCAGCAGCCCCACACATTAAGTCCGACCCTGATGCCCTGCCGGCACTGGTTCCGGCCAGCCTTGCCTTCAATTCAGGGTCCACTCAATGTGGACGCGCTATTTCGAATTAGAAAAACGTTATTTCGAATTAATTTTTGTGTCTAGATGTGTTATTTCAAATTAGCTTAATTCGAATTAACTAATTCGAAATAAGTTAATTCGAAATAGCGCTGTAGTGTAGACATACCCTAAGTGTATTAAATTAGAGTAACATCAGAGATTCATAGACTTTAGGGTCAGAAGGCTCATCAGACCTGCTTTCTTTCATGACATAGGCCAAATAGTTTTACCAACTAATTCCTGCATCAAGCCACAACTTCTGGTTGAGCTAGGTCACATTTTTATAAGGATATCCAATCTTGACTTAAAGACTTCCAGCTGATGGAGAATCCACCATCTCCCTAGGTAATTTGTACTACAGGTTCGACCTCCACAGTCCGGCACCCTCGGGACCTGAGTGATCCCAAACCAGGGAGTTTGCCGGCCCAAAGGAGGTCAAGACTCCTCTTTGGGTTGTGGGGGGTCCCTGGAGCCTGGCCTCCCCACCCTGCTGCCAGTCCCATGCCAGAGCTCCTGTGGTCAGCCTCCTCGGGCTGGGACTCTCCAGTGCTGCTGGCTCTGCTGCCACTGGGGATTCCTGGCTGGGGCTGTGGATTCCACCCAGCTCCCACTGGGGCTCCCCGGGCTGGACTCCCCACCCAACACAGGATAAACCCCTGCTGGTCCAGCCAAGGCTTTCCAGACCCTGGCTGTTGCTGGACCAGAGCATCCTAGATTTGGGAGGTTCAACTTGCTATGGTTCATTACCTTTAATGTTAAAAATGTGCACCTTACTTTTAGTCTGAAAATGTCTAGTTTCCACTTTTGGCCACCAGTGCGTGAGGCCATGCTGCCCAGAGGATGCCACTTTACAGAGCACATCGTATGGGGAATGCCATCATGTGAGGTCACACTGGCAGCGAGAGGGTGGCGCACTCTGCAAAACAGCATCCTCCATGTGGATGCCTTTGAGAATTCGGAACGGATTCCTCTCTCATTATGCTGCCAATTGGCTGTAGTAAATCTGCTGAACTCAAGTATAAAACCAGCGTAAGTGATAGAAGAATTAGGCTCCTCAAATCAAACTCGGATGTGACGTGCAAACGGTGGTGGGGTAAGTGAAGCATGATGAGTGTGAGTCTCAGGAAATTAGACTACAGGAGTTTAGAAGGTGACCAAGTTGGTGAAACATATACTTTGAAGGGTCTGCAAGAAGGTTTAAGTTATACCAGCTCAGGTTCCCTTGAGACTTACTTCTGAACTAAGGATGTTAAAATGTGTTTATTTTGGTAAATGTGTAACTGTTGAAATTTTCAGTGGTTACACGTATACACGCAAGCCGCCCCCCCCAACCCCCCGCCATGCTGCTGCCTCTGATATCATAAGCCAGCTCCACCATGTATACTGGCTCCTTCCTACTCCCCTATGCTGCTGCCTCTGTATCAGAGGCAGCAGTGGGGGGCGGGGAAGGCTTGCGTGTAACTGTTTACACGTGTATACTATCACATCCCTCTTCTGAACATTGGCCTCAAGTTTTCTGTGGTTTGCTGCTTTAAATGTTCATGCCACTGAGCTCACCCTATTAATGTAAAGTAGCTGCTTTGGGGCGTGTTGCTCATTATTTCTTCATGGTAGCTGAATAGTAGCCTCTCTCTTCGCATTGCTTGCACATAGCTCACTGACTGCATAAGTTTGATGTAGTGGAAAATCAAATCTCCCAGCTTTAATATTATAAAAAATATGTTTTCTATTCTAACAATGATGGGATTTGTATATCCCACCCAGGCAGTCAAAGCATCAGGAGACTGCTCAGGAGTAAGATTATATAACCTATGTAATTAGACTGTTTTTAATTATACAGGTGGCCTTTCCTTATCAATTTGTGTCTTCCAGGATCTGTAATTAATCTTTCGGAGTGTCACTGTTCACAACACACCATTATCTCGTATTGTTTCAATGAACGTCCTACGAATTCCATATTTTCCCCTTCAGATATTTGTATTATGTAAATCTGAAAGCGAATATTATTCTGCATCATCCCTCTGAACCTCCACTCATCTTCTGCAGACAAGAGAGACTCAAACATCTTCCCATGTGTTTTGGGAAGGGAAGAAATCTGGGATCCAGACTGAACTGTGAGTAGTAGATAGAAATGTAACACTGGAGACAGATCATCTGGCCATGTTGCTGGCATGTGATTTAGATCAGAGAAAACAATATGTCTTTTGCCAACTCTCTGGGGGTGTCACACCCTCATCACAGCGATGAGGAAACTCAGACTGGTGGCTTGGAGCAGTGGCTCTCAACCTTTCCAGACTGCTGTTCCCCTTTCAGGAGTTTGATTGGTCTTGCCTACCCCCAAGTTTCACCTCACTTTAAAACTATTTGCTTACAAAATCAGATAAAAATACAAAAATGTCACAGCACTTGATTACTGAAAAATTGCTGACTTTCTCCTTTTTACCATATAATTATAAAATCAATTAATTGGACTATAACTATGGTACTTCCATTTCAGTGTATAACAGTGGTCCCTGTAAACTGTGCACTTGGACGGCCACCCAGAAGAGACTGCCCCCCAGCTGATTAATTCTCACAGCCACCCACAGACAGCAGCATGTGTTTCTACGGAGGTGCACGTCTGAATATGCCTCAGTGCACATATCAAAATGTATTCTACACATGGATGGAAAAAGTAAAGGGACCATTGGTGTATAATATATGGAACAGTATAAACAAGTAATTGTATGAAATTTTAGCTTGTGCTGACTTTGCTTCAGCTTTTTCTGTTGCCTGTTGTAAAACTAGGCACATATCTAAAATGAGTTGATGTAGACCCCTGCATAGCCCCAAAGATAGATGTGTTCCTGGTTGAGAACCACTGGCCTGGAGCATTCTGGAGTAGATGTAAGAAGAAGCATAGGTAAAAAGGAGGAATCTTTGTCTATTGCACATATCCCCTACTGTTGTCCTTGAATGGAACCAGCAGTTTCTAATGGGCTCAATGGGCAGGCTTTGCTGATGTGACTGCAACAAACAAATACTATTCAGGGATCTTTGAAGGCCTGCAGGGAAGTAATCTGGCTTCCTAAAACTCACCAGCTGGACCCAGCGTGGGTTTCCATGGAGCCACTCCACTTTGGGGCTCCAGTGTGTAGAGCAGTTGATGAAAAATAGCTTCTCAATCAAAAGCAGTTTTTATGTTTAGTCAAAAAGACTTTTTGGGGAGAGCAAAAGGGGGGAAGAATAAAACTAAATAATTCAACATGAATTAGTTTTTATTTTGTTTCAAATTAAAGTCTCTTTTTAAAAAAAGATTTGGGGTTCATCTTCCCCATTCCCTTTTCCTTCTCTGTAACCCCCCCAACCCCCGTACACACACACACACACACACACACACTCCCTGACAAAGTGGAAGAGAAGGAAGAAGTTGAAAAGTGGGGGAAGCCACAAACCTCAATAAAGAAAAACCAAGATGATTCCCTGTCCAGTTCAGAAGTACACACAATTTTTATCTCTAAAAAAGGGAAAGTTTGTGAAACAATTCAAATGCAACATTTTAGTTTTTGCCTTTTTTTTCAAAAATTACATTGTATCTTTTAACCAGCTCTGCATGCATGCCTCCTACTTGGGAAGTAGAGGACTGTATGTATATGTATTGTTAGACCCTCTGGCTATTGTCCCATGCCCACCTCTTCATCTGTCACCTTCCTCTTATCACTCCCTACAGATCCACCCAGCGGTCAGGCAGGGCATGGTAGGCCCTTTTCTCTCCTGGGAACTCTGCTGACAGCCACACTGGTCTGGCACTGGACTGTGCTTCTGTGACTCAGCCTTCCAGCCAGGGGACGTTTTATGCCACCCTTTTGGGGTATATAAAGTCCAGTAACAGGGTCGCCCTCTAAGTTAAGCAATGGTCTCTGGGTCTCCCCTTGGGTTGAGGTCCCAGGGTCTTGACCTTCAGTCCTCAGGGCCTTCTCTCCCCTAGACTTCTTGTATCAGGATCAGTTTCTGCCTTTGACACCCTTTAGGCGTGAGTAGGGGAATCCATGTGCTGCGTCCTGGATTGGAAGCTGGTTAGGCTAAGTCATGCACCAACAACATGCCATATTGCTGACTCCTTGGACCACTTCCTGCCTGATCTCTCTTTCCTAAAGGGTCAAGTACAGACATTAAACAACCACAAATCAAGATAAATTCTCAGACCTCTGGAGAACCCCAAATCTCTTCCTCTTGGGTTTATTCATGTCACAGTGGCAGGAGCTTAGAGCAGGGCTACTCAACACGTGGCCTGTGGGCCACATGTGGCCCATGGCCTGTTTGTTTGCAGCCCGCAGTGTGGTTTGGGTTTACGTGAGGCTCAGCATGGGATCCTTTGAACATGGCCTCCACTGGGAACATGCTCCAGAACAACGAGGCATCTCCCAGGCGGGGTGAGCATTGAAAGATGCAAGTGGACAGGCTGGCTGGATCAGATGGGTACAGGGTGTCAGCATTTCTAGCTCCCAGGGAGGCAGTGTCGGGAGCACCAGGGAATTGTGTGAAAGAATCTATTTGCATATATATTTGCATGTACATGCAACCACACTCAAGCTGCAGCCCTCGGCATGTGCTGTGAGTATCATTGTGGCCCCCGGGGTTTCGAAGTTGAGTAGCCCTGGCTTAGAGTGCAGGTCAGTTCACCTTCCCTGTCTGCTGTGAAAGTGATCTGGGCTGTTTTGATTTTGAGCTCCTCCTCCAAACCATGATTGTTTTACATGTGTGACGAGATGGGGGTGGCTGGGCCCAGAGCAACTGCTTAACCCTTTCCGTACTGATGCAGGGTCTGTATCATTCATCCCATATCCACAAAAAGAGGCCTCATGAATCTGAGATATATCAGGCACAGGGAGTGTTGAATCATGTACATGGGGGAGTTGCACTAGTTCTAATGAATTTTGAACATATGCACCTGGGAGGGTGGAGTGGGTTTGGGCTACTTGGAGTTCCATGCACAAACCCTAGAGATGAATGTGCTGTACATGCAAGTGCAAATCACACAAGACATGGCCAGATGGACAGTTATCTGCTGTGCACATGTAAGTACAGGGCTTGCATCTGTAACTTGCATGCATATTTTTGGGGAAAAAATTAGCCCCAAGTGGGCCAGATCCTCAGATGGTGTAAACTGGTGTAGCTCTATTACAGTGGTTCTTAAACTTCTTGGCCCATGGCCCACCTGGCTCAATGCAAACCTTTCCATGGACCACCATTTGCTAATGGAAACTCAACGTTAATTACATAATTATGCCTGAGCCATTTTGCTAGTGCTGGGGAGAATGGTTTAAATTAACCAGTAAAAAAGGAAATATTAAATTATTAAATGGATTAAGTGCTTTAACTTTCTCATGTTAGTTTATCAAACATCATTTTAAATAAAGTAAAATGTTAATTTATGTCCAACACAAACCCAAAAGTTGTCCTCTTAGGGTAAGCCTCCACTGCAATTAGACACCCATGGGCAAGCCTGTGCCAGCTGACTTGGGCTTCTGCTAAGGGGCTGTTTAATTGTGATGTAGATGTTCTGACTTAGACTTCAGCCAGATCTCTGGGACCCTCCTATCTGGCAGAGTCCTGGGACCTGAACACTGCAGTTAAGCAGCCACTTCGCCCAAGCCATGCGAGTGCGAGTCAGCTGGCACAGGCCACCTATGAGGATCTAATGGCAGTGAGGGTGTATTTGTAGAATCCTAAAAACAGAAGCTGGCCTTTAGAAATAAATGTACCATTGATTTTAAACCAAGAGTTAACTCCATGGGCCATATGAATCAGTGGTTAAAATGGACCCCCTTTACAGTGTGTGTTCCAAGGCACCAGCTCTGCATAGTCCCTCTGGGTATGTCTACACTACAGCACTAATTCGAACTAACTTAATTCGAATTAGTTAATTCGAAATAAGCTAATTTGAACTAGTGCATCTAGACCTAAAAACTAATTCGAATTAGCGTTTTGCTAATTCGAACTAGCATGTCCACGCTGAGTGGACCCTGAACCGAAGTTAAGGCTGGCTGGAACCAGGACTTAGAGTGTGGAGCTGCTGCCTCAGGCTAGCCAAGGGCTGTGCTTAAAGGGACCCGAGCCCCCACCCCGGACAGACAGTTCTCAGGGTTCCCCGCTTGCTTGTCTACCTCGATGAGGGACAGCAAAGCAGTCCTGTCTTGGAGTGCCCTGAGTGCCCACGCTCGGCACATCACAGCACTCGGCCATCAGCCCGGCTGCACTTGCCGCAGGCTGCCATCCGGGGGTGTCAATCGGGGGGCTGTCAGGATCCAGGAGGCCCTGCAGGAGAGCTTCCACCCTGAGGAGCCCGCAGAGCCACCCCAGTCCTCCCCATCAGGGGCTTGTGCCCCATTCCTCCCTCACCTCCTTCCACTTACTCCTCCCTAGCCCCCCTTCCTGATGTAAAAAATAAAGGACACGTGTTCAAAAATAGAAACTCTCTTTATTGAACAAAACTGGGGGTGGGGGGATTAACGTCTGGGGAGACTGGGAAAAGGAGGTGGGAGAGGGGAAGAGAGAGGGTGGGAGAGGGGAGGTGGAAACCTAGGAGGAGGGCGCTGGAAGGGGGAAGCCAGGGGAAGAAGGAGGAGGGGAAGTATAAAACTATGGTATGCCATATCTTCAGTATTGTGTAGAGATGGGGTCTCCTCACCTCACAAAAGATATTTTGGCCTTGGAAAGGGTTCAGAAAAGGGCAACTACAATGATTAGGGCTTTGGAACAGGTCCCATATGAAGAGAGGCTAAAGAGACTGGGACTTTTCAGCTTAGAAAAGAGGAGACTAAGGGGGGATATGATAGAGGTCTATAAAATCATGAGTGGTGTGGAGAGGGTGAATAAAGAAAAGTTCTTCATTAGTTCCTATAATAGAAGGACTAGAGGACACCAAATGAAATGAATGGGTAGCAGGCTTCAAACTAATAAAAGAAAGCTCTTCTTCACAAAGCAAATAGTCAGCCTGTGGAACTCCTTGCCACAGGAGGCTGTGAAGGCTAGAACTATAACAGAGTTTAAAGAGAAGTTAGCTAAAGTCATGAAAGTTGGGTCCATGGAGTGCTATTAGCCAGGGGGTAGGAATGGTGTCCCTGGCCTCTGTTTGTGGAAGGCTGGAGATGGATGGCACGAGACAAATGGCTTGGTCATTGTCTTCGGTCCATCCCCTCCGGGGTACCTCGTGCTGGCCGCTGTTGGCAGACAGGCTACTGGGCTAGATGGACCTTTGGTCTGACCCAGTACGGCCGTTCTTATGTTCTTATGTTCTAAGCTCAGGGCTCAGGGTCGGGGGTCTCACTGGACCAACTTGATTTTCATGCAAACCTGCTCCTGGGTTTGCATGTGGCCTTTGGTGGCCAGGCTGGCAGCTATCCTGCCCTAGACGGCCTCAATCCTGTGCCTAGTGTGGAGGTCGTGGACGTTGGAGGTCTCCCCCCAAACCTCGATGAGGTCCACAATCTCCACACTAGACCAGGCGGGCGCCCGCCTCTTGAGGCCCCGGGCAGGCTCCTGGGAGCCGCCAGCCTGGTCCTGGGAAGAGGCAGAGGGCTGAGTGGCAGCGGGTGGCTGGCTCATGCCGTGCCAGGTGCAGGGTCTGCTGGCTGGGTGCTGGCAGGCTTGCACCTGGCATGGGCACTGTAGCCAGACCGTGCCCCTTTAAGGGCTCCGGGGCCAGGAGGGGGGGCAGAAGAGTTTCCCTGGCTTGGCCCAGAGTGGCCACCAGGGCAAGCTGGGAAGAGCTAGCCTCCAACTAGTTCGAATTAAGTGGCTACACAGCCCTTAATTCGAACTACTTTATTCAAACTAGGCGTTAGTCCTCATAGAATGAGATTTACCTAGTTCGAATTAAGCGCTCCGCTAGTTCGAATTAAGTTCGAACTTGCGGTTTGCATGTGTAGCGCCTATGAAAGTTAATTCGAACTAACAGCTGTTAGTTCAAATTAACTTTGTAGTGTAGACATACCCTCTCAGTCTTGTACTCATGCAGTTGGAACCCCAGCTCTGCAGAGGCAGAATCAGATAGCAAGAGGTATGTTCCCTGAAAAAAAAAGCATTCTCTTCACTGCTCTTCACAAGAGAGAAACTGGCAATTTGCCACCTTCTGGGAAAGTTACAAAGGAAGCGCTATGTGTTTGTTTGAGACCGTGTGGTGGATCAAGAGCAACATAACACAAGGTCTCTGTTTTTGTATACAAACAAGCATCCTACATGCATACAATATGTAAGCTTCAGACAAGAAATCAAAGGTGCTGATTTTGTTTACATCCACCGATCCATGCCCAGGATCAGACAATGTTGGTAGACCAAATTTTAGGTCTCCATCCTTCCATGTGATCTAGAGGTGCAGTTGTCCTGAGGAGGGGAGGATTGATCATTCCTGTAGGGTTTGTCTATCTGCTGCCACAAAATACATTTATTTTCATGTTCTCAGGGCACATCTTGATAGTTCTGCCATTTCTTGGCTGTGGTAAGGACCTTTGAGTGAGATGGTCAAAGAAATCATCACTTGTCTTTTTGTGTGTGTGTGTTTAACAATAATTTAGTTTTCCATTGTTATTCTTATATAGAGGGCCAGATTTTGAGCTAGTGTTAAACTAGGATGACCTGACAGCAAGTGTGAAAAATTGGGACAAGTGATGGGGACAGGGGCGGGGAGGGGAGTAATAGGCACCTATATAAGGGGAAAAAAACCCAGATATGAGGACATCTGGTCACCCTATGTCAAACTGGAATGGCTTCATGGACTACTGTCTTGCCTACACACAAGAGTTGTATTACTTTAATTACACTGGTTTAGTTAAAACGATACAAGCCCTAGGGTGGACAGTTTTACCAATGCAAAGGTGCTTTACAAGAATAAGATATACCAGTAACTACAGCTTCACTAGAGATTGTAGTGGTATAAATATGTTGGTTTTTTAAAATATCAGACCCTTATATGGCAGTTACACTTGTACAAAAACTGTGTTTAGGGCACTGGTTGTGGAAGTGGCCCACAATGTGTCATCATTTCTGAAGTGAAAAGATACAACCCAGTTTCAGAAATCATTTACTATTGACCTGGACAGAGCTCTCAAAGGTATGTTGTAGGCAACAATCCTGCACTGGGCCCTGCTGGATATGACTTGTTTTCTGCTTTCAATTTCTATGATACAATTTATTGAAAAACTAGGAAAAGGTTATTTTTATGCTATTGGGAAAATAAGTCCAAACATTCCTATACACTGTAAAGCTAATAGGTTGAACATGTTTTGGCATCATGGTGCCACCACACAACCAGTTAGCATCTAACATATTGGTCCGGTCACTCCTTTGAACTTATACAGACACAGCAGTGATGGTCAGTGCTGTAGTATGAAAACCCCCACTCCTGACTGATATAGCTATGCCAACGAACCTGCCAGTGTAAACAGATCTGTGCTGACTGAAGAGTGCTTCTGTTGGCAGAGCTGATGTCATTTGGCACTGGCAGAATAGCCTCCTTCTGTCAGTGTAGGCTGTATCTATACTAAGGGGCTCTGCTGGCTCTGCAGTGTAGACCTAGCAATAGGAAGAGCTCTGAGATGCTTACAGTATGACAAGACAAAGGGTGGGAGAGGTGAAGTGACACAGTCCAACCTTTGGGTAGCTGTATCAATGACATGGGCACAGTCTGGCTGTTTGTGCCTCCAAAACTCTCACCAAAACTCTCATGTTGACACAAGGCATGAAGGATTGTTTTACAATCCTGCCCTCTCCCCATTTCTGTTGCACAAGCTTTATAGAAGTAGAAGGTTAAAAAAAAAGAATGGAAACCTACCAATGTGAGAACTAACACTGAAAAGAGAAACTGGCATGGAGAGATAATTAAAAAAAAATCATTGTTAACAAGAGGAAACTAATTATCAATGCTGCAACAATCAAAGACAGGGCAGGAAAATGGCAGAAATAATACAGTACAAGAACAGAGAGAAAGAGAAGAAAATGAAAGTGAAAAGAAGCCACACTGTCGAGAGAAAAGATGGGACAATTTGTTAAATGACGATCTGAAACTGATTTTGGAAAAGTCTGGAGTTAGAAGGAAGGGTGGGGGTTTGGTTAATGACAAAGATAGAAAGTTTGGGTCCAAATATGAGTCTGCATTTTGAAGTCTCAGGATGGCAGGATCTAGGGTTTGGGTTCAGGGTTATATTCGGGTAACACCATAAAGATTAAGTAGGAAAGGTAGATAGTTACTAATGAAGGGAGCTTGTTGATTGGTAGGCTCTTAATATAGCTGCAGTTACTGATGGAAGGGGGTATGGGCAAATGCCTGTGTTGTCCAACAGAAGTTAGTCCAGTAAAAGATATTTTCTCACCCACCTTGCCTTGTCTGTATGCATTTGCATAATGGGGCTGAAAATGCTGCAGGCTAAAGTTTCCATCCCCAAATTTACACATTTAACTGAGTTTGGATAAGAGATCATGGAAATTCAACACAGGGTACATCTACACAGCTTAACTCGAAATAACTCGAAATAAGCTATGCAAATTAAGCTATGTTAATTGCGTAGCTTATTTCGAAACTGGGAGCGTGTACACAGCACTTATTTCGAAATAGAACACTCTTCCTCTGACTTCCCTTACTCATACAAGGAGGGCTACAGGAGTCGGAGTAAGAAGTCCTCCAGCTTGACAGCATTTCAACATTATTTCGAAATAACTGCCGGCTGTGTAGATGCAGACTAAGTTATTCTGAAATAACGTTGCTGTGTAGACGTACCCACAATGTCCTGCTGCAAAACTATTCATTTGAACCACCCTGAAAAGTTTGTTCTAAACTACTTGTGAAGGGAAAGCGAGGGAGGCCTTTCAAATCTACCCTCATCATGGGAGCCTGGGGAAGCTAAAGGACTTCCTCTTCCCATATGAAACCATCTTGGCTTCTCCCCTGCACTTTGTGTAGTGTAAGGAGGACACTGAGGGAAAATCTTGCAGCCCAACCATGGAGGACCATGTGAAGTTGATAATGAATCTCATTATGAATGAAGACGGGGTACAGAGCACACTGGGGCCCAGCTGAGGCCTAAATGAATGTGAGGCAGCTTTCAGCATTCTCACCTCCGTTGCAAATTATTCCTCCAAGTTCCTGATGAACAACAGATGACTGATAGCTGCCAAGCCAGCTGCCAACACACCACAGGGAGCCTGAGAAAGACCATTGATCTAGTTACCAGAATTGTGCACAACCGGCAGGGTTTGCTTTTGCAAGAACAGGGCATCGATACCAAAAATGACTGCTTGGAGGAGTGGCGTGGTAGCCCTATGAATTCACCTCCTTGCTGGTAATCAAGAATAAGCTCCCTTTCCCCTGGAGTTTTCCAGGAGGTAATAGCACTGCGTCCATTTTTCAATACAGGCATCTTTTGTCTGAGTTTGTGATCACTTTTATGGAAGCTGCACGTGGAGATCAAAGTTTATGGGATAGTTCAGAGGGGGCAGATGGATTTAAATATCCAGCTTGATCAGTTGTGTTTCAGAGGCTAAATATACTCTTACTTCACCAGAAGTATTAAAAGGCAATTTGCATAGCTCAATTATCAGTTCAATTTACTGCTACAGGGAAAGATGCAAGGGACACTAATACTGATCTGAGTTGGGCAATTCATTTTTTGGCGAATAGTAAATTTGCCAAAATGCATTTTTGGGGGGTCATGAAAACTATTTGGGAGTACAGATTGAATTTGAGGGATAGTTCCAGCTGAATTTTTTTTTTACATTTTGAAATGTTTCAAAACAGCATTCCCAAAGCAAAATGTTGATTTGAAATGATCTTTGAAAAGTTAGCTGTGCTTGAATGAAATTTGGAGGGGAGGGTGTCATTTTCTCAAAAAACCCTGAAAAGATTCTGTTTTGGTTCAAATATTAACCACATTTCTGGGGGATTTTTCAGCTTAAAAGAAAAGTTATTCCCTTCTCTGTAGAACTGATGTTGTTTCAAGAGGCAAAATTTTCTTTGACCCAAAAGGACTTGCTCCCTTAAAACCAGATATTTCTCCAGCTTTAGCTGAGGCACATCATTTTGTTACTTCTGAACATTTTTTTCTTCTCAGATAACTTAGCCAGGGCTTGATGCTAAATATTATATGTGATAGGCACGCACATAGCTCCTTGAAAACCCCAGGAGCACTGGTTGTTGAAACTAGGTCTCTGCTATACGTGAAAGTACTCACGAGAGGCCTTTGCTGTCAGCTTTGAAATCAGACAGTACCTGAGACCATTCTGAGACCCATACGTGCAACAAGAATGACCTTCAGAGAACACACAGACTTGATTGGACATAGTAGAAGTGCAGGGGAGTCTAAAAATTTAGGTTCCATCTGCAGTTGAGCAGAGCACAGAAATAGCAGAGACAGCACAGGGATCACAGGGCATTGGAGAGACCTCAAAGGCACTTTCCTGCAGGAGGGTAGCTGTCACTGCTGTAAGAGGAGGAAGCTGCAGAGAACAAAGGGCCTCCTCCATTTCAAGGGGTGGGGCTATGAACTGTAAGGGGTGGAACAGCCAGACAGGCTAATGCTTATAGCAGGCAGTCATTGCTGTGTCACGTAATGTTTAAATACAAATAATGTCCTTGTTAAATACAAGCCTTCTGTGCGTTAATAAATTTTGGCATCCTCATCCCCGCTTTGTCCCTTTAATGGTCCTGTCATACCCCTCACGTCACATGTGTGTACAAAAATGCTCCCTACAGCACACAGATGATAATACTGCAAACTGGATTAGCTGTTCTTTGAACAGGGCTGTGTGCTCATCCTCACCGATACTTAAAATGCACAGCTGCATAGGGCTCCGGGACATTTGGGGCACCACTGGGTATTACTGTCCATCCAATCACCTCTTCCTATCCCTGTTCTGTGGCTCTACTTCATCCTGAGAGGATCTAGTTAACTTGAAAGTGAAAAAGCCTGCCAGACTTATTAGCAGATCATGGAACCTCTGAAAGAGCCATTCAAGCTGAGTGCCAGACCAAACAAGGTTGTTGGCTCAACAGCCTGTGTGGTCTTGATGCTGAGTTAACAGGCAGAGATTTGTATCAAAATGCTGAAGTATCAAGCTACAGCCTAAACTACAGGTTTTGCCGGGAGAGGCAATGCAAATGAAGCGTGGATTAGCATTTTCTCACACTTCATTTGCATAATCGCTTCCCATCGTTTTTGTGCAAGGGGTTTTTTGTGCAAAAACAAGCAGTGTGGATGTTTCCTTTTTGCACAAAAACCTTTAAGGATCTTGAGCAAAAAGTAAACGTCCACACTGCTTGTTTTTGCGCAAAAACCCCTTGCGCAAAAATGGATCAGAAGAGATTATGCAAATGAAGAGTGAGAAAATGCTAATCCGCGCTTCATTTGCATTGCCTCTTCTGGCAAAACCCGTAGTGTAGACGTAGCCTCAGGTAGAGCCAGTACTCACTGTTCCAGTCAGTGGGCATGCCTCTTGAAAGATACAGGAGTGTCCATAACCAGGAGGAAATTTGAGAAGAGCTACTAAAAATAAAGGCAGCATACTGTAATGACCTGGCTAGGAGTTCTGGTCAATATTGAAATTATTCAGAGTGCTGTGAAAATACATTGCAGCGAACATGCGCCCACACATCTCACTGTCCTATTCTCTTCTGTACAGAATAAGAATGGCTTACCTGTTTGTCGGATGCCTGATACTGGAAAGAGCCAGGAGTGTGTCTCCTTTAGTCCAAGGGGCTAGGAAGTGCTTTTGGGGTAGGGGCATGTAGACTTCAACCCCACTGTCCTTGCAAGTTTCTGAGTGGGCAAGAGAGTGATAACTATGAACCTCTAGACTGCTCTAGATTTGTAACAAGATACCTGAATTTGATCAAAATTAGATTAGGTCCCTATTCATCGTTAAACAGTTGTAGCTCTCTGTGCTCAGTAGAGGCAAATAGGAAAATGTGTGATTAGGGGATGCTACATCTTGCCAATTTTCTTCTCTCTGCTTCCCTCCCCCCCCTAAAAGCTAGTAAAGTAAATAAGATGCAAAATTCTAACTCCCTATAATTTTACTTCACAATGACTCATTTTGCTGTGATTATATATAGTTCTACACAAATGTGCAGAGTCTAAGAAGAGCAAGACTTATTATTTTCCAAAAGTACTTAATAGCGCAAGGACCTTCTTAGTTTAGTTTAAGATGCTTTATAGAATTAGCAGCTCCACATAGATAAAGAACAAGCGTATTATATAATAGGAATCCAGCAACAAAACCCGAGACACACAGATATGACGTTTGATGCCTTTGTTTCAGAAGGTTAACTGCTAAAATGCTCAAGGCTCCACAAAAGAAGCTTTTTCTCTCATTGATTTAATCAAATGTTGAGAGAACAACATGAAAGTCTTTCTTGGCTTCCCATTAAGAAGTATCAAGGAGCTTTTCTGCTCCATATGAAGTGTCACTGGATCTGTCCATTAAGGGCTGAAAGGAGACACATCTTCATTCTTTTCAAGGAACTGATAGGTTTCAGTGTGCAGAAACAATACATTGTGTACAAACAGGAGAGTATGTTAATTGGGCTCATAACGAGGTAGCATTAAAAGCATCTGTTGCTTATATTCCCCTGAGTGCATTATTTAATCAATCAGAGGAAAGGTGCATTAGAGATGTCCTGCTTTACTGTAACTTCCCAAGTGGAATGGAAAAGTAAGCAAGCAGCTCTTGCTGTGCACATCAAATGATCCTTGATTATTCTGAGTCTCATTTTTAGACAAGACTAAATCAGTTACAAGGATGCTGGAGCTATTTTTATGGGGGGGAGGGTTGCTGAGAGCCACTGAACCAAACTGTAAACCCTGTATATAATGTGTAACCCTTCTGCCTATTGGAATTGGCAACAAGAGCCAAGTTCAATATCTAGGGGTTCCTCTTAAACAATTCAACAGAAAATCAGTTCAAGACCCCATCTAGTAACCTGGAACAATTATGTACCACGCTAAGAGGCAATGAGTGTAGAGAAAACAATACAAGGAGAGAAGTAACCAGGCATTAATTCAAGTAAATGCCCTAAGTAGGATTCATAAACATAAAACCATGAGCAAAAGCCCCACCCCAGAGAATGTTGGACAGTGTTATTTTTCTCTGGTTCTTAAGTCCATCAATCAAAAGTCCCTTTAATGTGCCTGTTCCTTCTCTGCACCCCACTCACAGTTGTCATCGTTGGTCAGAGCAGACCCAAAGTTCAGAAGTGCATCTATAGCATTCACCTCCTTCCCTCGGTGGAAAAGGAAGGGGTAAGAAAGCATCTTATATACTCTGCTGCCTGGGCACTCACTCACCACTCCTCTTTGCTGGCTGCCCAGCCAGCTTTCCTATAGCTGCCCCTTTTCACTGGTCGATATACCAAGGTATCTTCAGGGCCCAGTACTTAACACAGCTCTCAGAGATTTCAGATGTTAGTGGGGCAGCCTCTTGCATCAGAGACACTGTCCCAAAGCAAGTCTAGCACTAAGGACTAGGTACAGCTGATTTCATCTCTGTGGTAGGTAACAAGAGTCTCAACTGTTATTACACAGTGGGGAGAGGAACAAATAGTGCCTAACGCCCTTAAGCAGGACCCACACCAACAGGCGTAAGTAGCTACTCTCACCCTCTTTCTACTCACTGGGTTTTGGAAAGCATGTCCCCTGCCAAGTGAATGCTGTCTAGTTGAAGGTGAGTTCCTCCATCAGGATATGCCAAGCACAGTTCTCCTGCCCTTGTTTCTCATAACAAGGATAACAATGCTTTATTACTCCATCCTGCCCCAATAACAAGGAGACTATGGATCCAACACCAGCCAAAAGTGATCATTTGGACAAGCAACCCCATCACCCTGAGCACCTAGGCACAGTTTGTCCTATTATGTACTTGACTAATAAGGGAACTTTGTAATTAAAGCTGAAAGTCAGACTTTTGCCCCATCAAATAAACCACCACCACCACCACCACCAAAAAAAAAAAAAGTCCAGTTTCATAGCCTAGCAGAAAGTTTGTTCCGGTGAAGTTTGCCTTTTCTATGGCAGGTCAAAGAGCCATCCATAGGACATGAACACTTATTAAGGGAAATGAAGCACTGGCTGAACAATGACCAAAAATGCAATCACCATTGAATTAAATAGGAGAGATGGAACTTCTCATGTAGGCTTTATAAGCAGTATTTTATGAGTGGATACTAGTTTAGACTGAAAGCTCTTTGGGGGTGTGCACTGCCGTTGACTTAAGTTTATACAGCACCATGTACAATAGGACTCCAGCCTGTCTGGCCCGTAGATACTACTGCCATGAACTGCGTGACATACAGCAGTGAAGGTAGTCTATAGAACATCTCACATCCAAGTCACGAATTCAAATCTACAGCAGGTCAGTGGTGGTTACAGTTTTTACTTGTCCATGGCAGTTTTGTGTCTATGAATTCAATGGAGTTGTAGTATTCGGGACTGTGCCTTTAAGGGCTGAGCTTCCCAGACAGTGTCTGGGCAGGGCCTTGTGATGCTGGTGTCATCAGCCACTTGGCAGTGGGAAATGAACACAGCATAAAGAGATCTCTTGGCTTGTGCAAACACTAGAAGCACTGAGTGATCACAGAATATGACAGGGTCTGCACAGACTTTTATTAGCTGAGGATCTGGCCCAATAGGTAGTTGGACCTCCTTCGTCTGACACCCTCAGAACTTGACCGGCTCTGAATGAGGAAGTATGCCAGACCAGGGCTCTCCGGGATGCCACCAGCCTCCCAGTCAGGGTCCCCTCCTAGCTGCTGCCCCCGTCCCCTCAGGTTCCCCCCCCAGTTGCTAACCCTGCTTTTGGCTCCTGCCGCCAGGCTCTGCTCTTCGCTCCAGCTGGGCTCCCAGCCCTCCTAATGCTGGCCTGGTTCTGTCCCCTGCCCAGCCATTGGCTTCTCTGACACCAGACTCCCAGCCATCAAGGATCTCAGGTCCAGCAACATCCAGAGAGATTCAAGTGTATTTACATGAAAAGCAAAAAGAAGGATCCTCATGATGTTATGTGTATCCTCATGACCATGGGAGTGCATCATCTAGCAAAAAAGCACCTCTAAGCAATGTTAGGCTGTGTCTAGACTGCACCTCTCTGTTGACAGAGAGATGTAGATTAAGCACATCGAAATTGCTAATGAAGCGGGGATTTAAATATCCCACGCTTCATTAGCATAAACATGGCCGCCACTTTTTTCGAAATGGAGCTTTTTCGAAAAATAGCTCTGTTTCGAAAAAAAAGCAGCAGCCATGTTTATGCTAATGAAGCACGGGATATTTAAATCCCTGCTTTATTAGCAATTTCGACGTGCCTAATCTACATCTCTCTGTTGACAGAGAGGTGTAGTCTAGACGTAGCCTTAATGTTTGTCATTATGGCTTGTTTCTTCTCCTGAGATAGGACACTTTCCCCACCCCTCTGCAATGAGTTTGGACACCATCATTGCAGTAAATAGGCTAGGAGCCTGGGGGCCTGGGCATCTCCAGAGGCTAGTATCCATTTTGTTCTATTGTCTTTGTCACTCTCAGAAGTGTTCACATCAAGTAAAATCACCACTCCCTGTACAACAAGTACCAGTGTTCAGCGCTCTTTTCCTATGCCCATTCCCAGGGAGAGAGACTCGGGGTCTGTATCTTCCATGCAACAGCACCCCTCTTCTCTCCCCCAGGCCACACTCTTCATGGTCTGAGCAGCACAGCCGTGCTGTCACGAGGTGCTTCAAAGCTAGAGGGACAAGTGACATTTCTTATTAAAGGTATTTAGGAGGATAAAAAGGAAGTTTGGAGATTTCCCTTTCCCTTTCCACTGTGACTAGAAATTTAATGGTGCTTTTTTTTTTTTTTATCAGCAGCCTCTTATGGAGTTGCCTAGAGTGGTGCACCTTCCATGCCTGACCCTGATTAGGAGGGGAAGGACGATCACTAGGGAGGATATGTTCTGTGTCATCCTCCAATCCTCCATGGCCTCGGACTGCAAATGCTGGGTTTAGATGGGCTATCTGAATGTGACCATAGAGACTGAGAATGCGGAGAGCAATTGCTGCAAGGAAGGTAAAAGGACTAAGATGTGTGATGGGAAATGTCCTGGGACATCATGAATTTTTCAGGCAATGAACTCAGCTACTTCAGAGCATTATTAACTACACGCCCAAGGACCTTCGACTCAACAGCCTCGCCCATTCCTGGAGAGCTTGATAATCGCTGCTTCCTACAACCCCCAACATCCCAGGTGCAGCATGGTGTACAGACTTACCACTCTATGACTGTCAGCAGAGAGAACAATAGCTACACATCACCAGCCTATGAAAATCACAGGTTGCTGTATATGTAGGAACAGCCTACAACATTATAGTTCGGGATGTTAAAACAAGTATTCATTTGACCATTTTAACTCCAGGCTCACCGCTTGGTCAGCCCTCCACGTCTAGGGCTACCCCAGACTGGCTTGGCTGGCTGCTGGGGGGAAGTCACTGGCAGAGGTGAGTTAACCAGTTAACCATTAAACATACCAGTGAGCCTCATGTTTACTGACATGCTTAACAGTTAACCATTTTAACATCCCTAATTATAGTAGGTTCTAGGCTCATGGATATAAATGTAATAAAGATGTAGCCGTGTTAGTCTGGTCTTGCTGAAAGAAAAGACAGGACTATGCAGCACTTTAAAGACTAAAAAGATGGTTTAAGCTAAAAAAGGTGATACGCTTTTGTGGGCCAGACCCACTTCCTCAGATCACAAATTCCACAATTTGATCTGAGGAAGTGGGTCTGGCCCACGAAAGCTCATCACCTAATAAACCATCTTGTTAGTCTCTAAAGTGCTGCATAGTCCTGTCTTTTGTTTCAGCATGGCTATAAATGGACACTGTTGACTTACATTTTTACTTGGGGCTTTAAAGTCTGGTTCAGCCTGTTATACTGTGGTAAACATTTTTTAACCTGGTATATTTGTTGCCTGTTTCTTTGAATTTTTTTTTAGACTCAGTGTCCTTATTAATTTTCACCAAGCATTACAGAGTTTATAAAAAGAGGCAAAGATCCACAAATATTTAATTTCAGTAAGTACATGTGGAAGACATGTACATTCCATAAAAGCATCAGACATGAGCACTGGAGCTGACTGTTCATATAGTCTTTTAAAGCTTTTCTCAGCCACATAGCTCCACATCAGACTCTTTTAAAAGCCCTTTTGTCAGGCTGTTCTTCAA
Source organism: Pelochelys cantorii (assembly GCA_032595735.1). Lineage (NCBI taxonomy): Eukaryota > Metazoa > Chordata > Testudines > Trionychidae > Pelochelys > Pelochelys cantorii. Next base: position 22,301,216 of record CM064336.1, read on the forward strand.
ATTCAGATGGTCCACTTTCCCCCTCCACCCTGGCTGCAGCTTTCTCCCCTTTTGTCTCACAGATATTATGCAGTACACATCATGCAGCTATAGTCAAGGGGGTATTTTTTTTCACTGAGAGCCCTTCACTCTACCAAAAGTACCTTCAACCCTTATTCTGCTCCTGCTGAGCGTGTAGGTGAATCTTTCCTTGGCACTGTTGAAGTGGCCAGTATATGGAGTCATGAGCTGGGTCACTCAGAATCACAAGTGGTATTTACACATTGCCAATGGTAACCTGCTGCTCAGAGAAAGAATATTTCGCTTGCAGCTTTTTTGGGAAGTCCTAAGCTTTATGTACATTCCCTTCTCAGCCCACATTGATCGTCCCTGATGACCTACTGCAGGCCTGTACGCAGGAATTTCTGTGTGTGTGTGTGTGTGTGTGTGTGTGTGTGTGTGGGGCGGGGTGCTTATTTTGTAAAATGGACCACAATTTTTGTAAATATAAAGGAGTTCAAAATAGTCATGCAATGAGTGTGCATGAGAGAGGTTAATGGAAAATTTGAGTGGGAACACTGATTGGTAAAATGATTTCGTTATAACATACTAACCATTTATACAGTAATAAAGGCTTTTTAGAAATTGTCTTCTGGGATCACGGCGGGCAGCACAGCTGCCAGGGGCCCCAGCTCTCTTGGCTGCTCTGGCTTGCTGCTGCTCTACCTGCTTGGCAAGGCCAGCACCAGGTGAGTGTGGGTGGGGCTTCAAGCCAGCAGGGCCGAGCCCGGGCCTCTCCTCATGGGTTGGGGGCACTGTTCCCCTGGTCATGCCATGCTGCCACCAGCTGGGCCTGCCCATCCCCCTGCAGCACAGCTCTCTCCCATCCCCCTAACACAGTGGTTCTGGCCAATGGGAGCAGCGGGGAAAGCCTCCAGACAGCACGTCCAGGCAAAGCTTGAGAGGTGTCATGGGGCACGCGGTACAGGTGGTGACTATTTAAAGCAGCATGTAAATGGAGATGCTGGTATTTGGCTGCCCTGGAGCACCTGCTCTCCTCCATGATGGTGGTGAACCCTCAGGAGTGGCCCCGACCTCTCCCAGACACTTGATCAGCTGGAGGGACTGCATGAGCCCCGAGGGGCCAGGCCACCACCTGCTTCTGAGCCTGGGGCCCCGCATGGCTGGAGCAGGGCCAGAACTGAGTGTGGAGACTAGAACTGCTTTTAAAATGGAGCTGGAGGCTAAAGGCAAAAGAAGGGCTGTGGGGTGAAGTCCTTCCAGTGCCCGGCTGGCACATGACATCAGCTTCAGGACCACGCTGGGCACCCACCCTGTGGCCAGGAATTCAGCCAGCCTTTGTCTAGCCCTGCTGGGGGCACATGCCCTGAGCCCCAGGGTGCCCCCTGCCAGGAGCACCTCCCCCCAAGCTTTCGTGCCCTGTCCTAGAGCTCTGCTTGGCTGGGGAGGCAGAAGGGGGAGAATTTCACCTGCCTGCAGCAGTTACAGCATCAGCATTTCCTTGGCTGTGGGGAGGGATGCTGCCTTCTGCCCCTGAGCGAAAGCTGGGCGGTGTCCCTGGGTCTGCTGCCGGGTTCTATGCTGTCCCTCTGGTTCACAGCTGCTGCTGCTGCCTTCTTGGGCATCCTGTTCTCCACCTCCTGTTGGAAGGGAGATGGGCTCATCCTGTGGCTCCCCCCCCCACCCGCCACATGGGGTCAGTCTGGATTTTCTGTCCAATGTGTGTGGAGAAGAAAAAAAAAAAAAAGAGAGATGCTCCTGCAGAGCGCAGTGCACCGGCCACTGCTTGGGCTCCAGCAGCTTGCACTCCACAGGCCGGGTCCAGCAGCAAGAGCAGCAGCAACAGCGCCTCACAAGGAGGGGGGGAGGGAGCGCTTCTTCCCCACAAGCCCTATTGCTCAGCGAGGCTTGGGGCTTTTTCCCCACGCCCTCCAGTGGGGAGTCCGTGCTGGCGCTGCAGCCTCACCTTAAGACGGCGCTGGTGCCCCAACCTCGCAAGGGAGGGCAAGGCTGCAGTGCCAGCATGGGCTCCCCGCTGTGGCAGAAAGGGGGAGGGGGAGCCATGGACCACCTGCAAGGCAGCTGCACAGCCCCCTTTGCTGACTTGGAGGACCACGGGGGATGCGTTCGGGCCCTTCGCACCCCCCTCCTATATACGGGCTTGCACTAGTGCTTGCGTAACCATGCTGCTGTTGGTGCACTGAGTGGCAAGGTAGGCTGGTGCCCCAATAGGACATCCCTCCTGTCTATCATGCCCCTGCAATTTGGGAACCCCACTGCTCCAAATCCATTTGCTAATTCTTGTACATTACAGAATCGCAGTCCTGAATAGCAGGAGACATGTAATGCCCATACACAGTTGGATAACATTCCCCCCTGCCTCCTGCCATGGATTTTTCAACTCCAAACTGATTGTCCATTGACTGAAAGCAATCTGACATTGCAAGTTTCTGGAGACTGATTCCCATATTCTCCTCCGCAGACAAGCATTTGTCATCTGTTAGCAATACCTATGAGTCTTGCAGGATCCATTCTTGTATCAGAGAGATGGTAGAGACTATAAAGCACCATCTGAACTGTGGAAGTTTTAAAATATGGCGTGAAAAAATGATGGATTGTTGAAAATACTATGGGATGGAGAACTTGACCCTTAACTTCCAGAAATTCCTGAATAAATTGCTGTTATCCCACAAAACTGCAAAAATCTCCCAGAAGACATTGAGCCAGGTGGCATTATGAAGCACACTAGGGTACCTACCTGTTGCATACCATTTTGTACATTGATACCGTCACTCCTGGTGAGCATACAGTGTTGATGCAAGCACACAGGTGTAACCCACACACCTTCTGGGTGTGGTGTACTATCCCACCTAGTGACACTGAGACCATTTACAAAGAGAGAATAATGAGCCTGTTCTACAGCTTTAGCTAACAGCTAGTTAGCTTTTAGCTCATGCAGTGAAGCAGGGCTGGCCAACGCACGGCTCGCGAGCCACATGCGGCTCTTCCCCCTTAAATCGCGGCTCGCAAAGCCTCCCCTGTGGCTTGCGAAGCCACTCCTGTGCCCCTAAAAACAGCCCCATGGCCCCCGGTTCCCTGTGCTCACCGTCTGGCACGGCGAAGCAAAATGGCGCCGGCCGATGGGAGCCTGATGTGGCCAAAAAGCCACCCGGAGTTATGTTTAAAGGGGCAGCGTCTTTTTTTTCTCAACTTTTTTCCCTCAGTCCTTTGTGCTATATCCCCAACTATTGTAGCTCTTTGCCTTTAACAGGCTGGCCAGCCCTGCAGTAGAGGCTCATGCGCTAAACTCCGGAGGTCCCAGGTTCGATTCCGCCCACAGATGACCGGGGTCTGCCACATTACACACGCCTAAGCAATACACAAGTGTGGGTGCTGAAAGCCAATGTAACTTGAATTGAACAAACGCTGTCATGAAGCTATGGCTAAAGAAGCAAAGAGAGCAAAGCTTTCTCATTTGTGAGAAATTAAACTTATCTAAATTAAACACAGAATCGCTAATGAAACAATAATATTTGTTACACACTTCATCACCTCCCCATGGTTAAATATAATTGAGTTATGTTCTGACTCTAACTGCAACCGGCATGCTAAGAACACGGCAAAGCTGCCCCTTCTCCCAATGGTTCTGCAAGACACACCAGCCGCAGTTAATTAAATAAACAGTTGGAACTGTCTTTTAATCAGCAAATAACAATCCATGGCTCTTGCACTTATTAATAAAGGAAAAATGCAAATCACTGAAAGCCTGAAATTATTAGGCTAGTCTGGTCTCAACAACGCCTGGGTAAAAGCAGAACAAATCCATTGTGCTGGTGCTCCAGGCCTCCTCCTGCCATCCTTTACACCAATGCACAGGGGCTGTAACCTGATCCCATCACTAGTTCTGAGTATTTCCCACTGCGGCTCCTTTGGGCCAGAGGAAAGGGGCAGCAGAACTGGTAACTGGGGAATTCCCCAGGGTAATGAGAATACATGGGTGGCACAGAGCCTATGTAGGCTCTTCCTCACCTCTGGCACAGGGCTCATGGCCAGATGGAAGGATGCATGGCTAGGACACTGCTGCTGCACTCTGCTATTTCCCAGAAGAACTCCTGGGGGCCACAGGCTGCTGGTGACGAGTTAGAGCAAGGTCAGAGGCAGGAGGGGAGAAAGAAGTGTTAGCGTGGCCTCTGGCTGGCCCCAGAAGAGAGGGGACACAAAGGAGGAATGAAGCCACCTTCCCCACCTCTATTCCTGCTTTGAGAGCCAATAGCCACATTTCCCATCTAATGGCAGCCAGACTCATGCCTGCAATCAGCCTCCTAGGCCCAGCTCAGCTGTCCACATTGGTAACAGGATTCTTCCATACATTTCTTATACAAGCCCTTACACCTGCCTCCTTTATTTCCAGTACCAATCACACTGCCCTCACAGGTTCTGCCCCCTTCAGAAAGGGGCAGGTTTGAGGTCAGACAGGTCACTGCCAAGTCATATTTCCAAAAGTGCTCTTGGCTGGTGGTTCTTAAAAGTTAATGGTGGATACTGATTAGCATTCATGTGCTCCCCCCCCGAAGTACCTGACCTGAGCTGGGGAAGAAGCCAATAATCCAACCAACAGACCAAATTTGGCAATGAATCCTGGTCACGTTGCACATAGGCTAAGAAGTGTTATTATTCACAGCTTGACACTTCTTGATATTTAATCATATCAAGCTGGACACATCTCTGTGATCCACATCCAGGCCACTCAGCACTAATTCCTCTGCTTCCCAGCATGTGTCTCTGGAAAAAAGTTAATCCTTTGAGACCAAGTCCTGGTCTACCCTTAATTTAACTTGACATAGCTACATTGCTCAGGAGTATGAAAAATTCACACTCCAGGGTGCCATAGTTAAGTCAACCTAAACTCTGGCGGAGATGCAACTAAGTCAACAGAAGAATTCTTTCATCATTCTAACTATTGCCACTCAGAGAAGTGAATTACCTACATTAACAGGTAGTTCCATCCAGTAAAGGTTTCCTTTTCCAGGCATAACAAAGACCAGCAACAACCACCACCAAAATTAACCCGCTCTTAAAACTTTCCAGTGATGGAGATTCCACAGCCTCCCTAGGCAACTTATTCCAGTGTTTAATAATTCCACTACATTACAGCATCACAGTGGCATAGCACCTGCAGTGCAGACAAGGAGACAGCAACACACAAGTAAGAGGGTGAGCTGAGTCACACAATTTTCATAATACTGTCCAATGTTCTCCACAAATAACTAATACGGCAGAATCTGACCCTGCAGATTTGGTAGGAGCTGTGCATGTTGTCATGGTTAGGGATGTTGTCATGGTTAACAGGTAATGCTTATCGGTTCCAGTTAACTGGTGGTGGCTGGAACAGCTCCTGCCTGCAACAGCTCCTGCCTGCATTCCTGTCCTCCGCCTGCCCCTTCTTTAATCAGTTAGCCGGTTATCCATTAGGTTTAACCGGTTAATCAATTAAATAGGATTTTACATCCCTAGATGGCGTCTACATTTTAACCCCTCTCCCTACAGCTTCATGGTACTTCATTGTGCCTACCCAGATGTGGCATAATCAGTCCAGAAAGTCCTCAGCACGTGTACTGCTCAAGGTTAATAATTTGTTATTGTAATTTTATTATTGCTACTCCAGGATGAAAAGATTCGTTCATCCATAAGAGACAGTCAAAGGATAAATATCTCCCAGGCTATGCTTCCCAAGCTAATCAGAGTACCCTGGCCAGGGCCACAGGTCTGCTGTCTGGCCAGGCGACAGAACAAAATCACTTTCCACTTCACCTGATTAGTGGAATAAATTAGAAAGGCAGAGAGCTCTTGTTTTCAAAGCCTGCAAGGGAAGAAGAGAGACTTAATTTAGAGACATCTCGTACTGTCAGGAGTAGCTAAGTGGTCATTGATTTTTTTCCAGTGTGAAGGTTTGTGTGTGTTGCTTTAGAAAGCAGGAAACATTAATTGTGTGTATTCTCTCCTTATTCCCAGAGCAGAAGCAGCGTGTGCATCAGACGTACTGGGGTAGCACACGTGAGACTGAAGACGCTGGGCCTGAACTCTCTCTCACACTGATTTAAGAGAGGAGTATCGCCATTGAATCCCGGTGTCAAACCTATGTATGAGAGAGGAGGAGCAGGCGCAGTCATTTAGTAAGTTTCAAGGCGGGAGAATCATGCCCTGTACCTGCTTTCTCATATGGAGCCTTCTGATCTTCTTTTGTTATTCCCAGCCTACAGCTTAGGCCCCTCAGAATGGAATTATCTGGCTGCTTTTTGTGGATGGCAAAAGATAACCATGGTAAGATTTTTGGGGAGTTCAAGGCCAGGATCAAATGTTGAGGTCTGCAAAGCATCCCTTCCAAAATTAGCTCTAAAAGAATAGATGGATTGACAAGGGTCTTCTGAGACTCTAGAAGTTTGCATTGAAATACTCAGCCACATTCATTTCCCAAATTATAATATGGAAGTAATGCTTTTTTTAAAAATGAAGGGAAATTACAGATTATTTTAGAGTGTTTTCCTGTAGAACATAACAGGGCCGGAACAGGAAGCCTCTTCCCATTTGTACAGAACAACTGTATTAATAATGTACTTCCTACATCTTTGCTATTATGAATATAATTCCCTGAAATTCAGAGTGCACTGAATGATAGTGAATACTGTAAGGCAACTGGGCTGAGGCATGCTGACCACAGACATTTCATGGAATTACCTTTAAAAGTTCCTAGGCAGTCATGTGTTTCTGTACATGTCTTTAGTTTCAGAAGGCAGTTCTTGCTTATTAGAGACAGAGCCTCACTTCCCAACACTCAAATTCTGGAGAGCTAGCTTCAGATCAGAGACCAAGTGCCTTTTCTCTGTAGGATGGAACAAAACTATCACCCCAGAACCAGAACCCCCTAGATTCTGGAAGCGTTTCAGAGGAGGAATGGGACTGAACTGCTGGGTTTGGGACCCCTCCCAACTCAAGTTGTAGGAATGGCTGTTTTTAGAAGAAAAGCTTTCATGCTGGCCATTGTGGTCCAGTGAATGATGTAACAGGACTAGGAATCAGGCTCTCTCCATTCCGTTCTTGGCTCTTCTACTGGGTGATCTCACGTAACTCACTTCATCTTTCCATGCCTGAGTTTCTTCATCTATAAACTAGGGGCAATGGCATTTACCCGTCTTTGTAAAGCACCTTGAGATCTATAGATAAAATGACTAGAAAAGCTCAGCTTATCCTACCCAGCACCTAATGCGCCATGCCTCAGTCAACAGCCCTCCACACGGATGTTTACCATGCTGATGTTTTTGACTCTCCTCTAAAGGTTTCCTTTTCCAGGCATGTCATGATCATGAGGGTTAGCCAGCATCCTGGGGACTAAGGGGTTAAATATGTCCCTTACATAAACCAGGTGGCAGGCAGCCAATAGAAATGTAGGTAGGAATTTCAAACTGGGACAAAGGAATTTTTGGTTTTTTTCCCCCTCTCCTTTGTCCTGGGCAGTTTTCTCTCCAGCTATTGAAGGGGACAAGATGTCTCCCTCTAAGAAAATACTCTTCACAGTCTGTAAGTAGGATAAAGTTTAGATAAATCTGTTAGGTTTTATAGTTTTATGGTTTGGGAAATGGGCTCTGATGTCTGTGCATTTAAAAATGGGTTTTGCTCTCCTTTGTAACTAAGTTCCTGGCCCATGGTAAATTTCTCCTCCATGAGTATATTATTTTGTTACTGTTCCATCTAGTCATTATGCTTGCAACAGGAATGTTGCGGTGATAATAAAAGTTCTTTCTCTTTCCTTGTTATTAACCTGGTATTGGTTAATAAAATGGTTGTGTCCTGGTTTGTACTTTAGGGATGAGATTTCCCAAGTGATCTTTCCCCTGATTTTTTGTATCAATACGTGGGTGGTGGCAGTGGAGATTTTATTCCCAAAATGAGGAAGATTGTTAAGATTTGGGGGGGGAGTTTTATACCAAAGCCTGGTAGATAAGGTTTTGGGGTACTTTTGTTGGCCCCCTATCTGCATTTATCGTGCCAGAGTGGGGAAGGAGCCATGACAAGGCATAACAAAGACAAGCAACAATTCTATTCTTTTTATTCAAGCACTTGTTCTGGGTCTGTACAGTGCCCAACATCATAGGGTCCTAGTGAGTATTGCAAGGCACATAAATAATTTCATTACCCAGAATCCAGAGTCTGCTGTAAGCTACAACCTGCCACAAACTACAACCTACCATTTTCCGATCTCCTCTCTAGAGACCAGCGGCCCACAAGCTGCCCTTCGGCCTGAGCAGCCTCACCCCACCACATGGCTCAACAGTGACAGATGCTCTACTCATAACGAATGTGGCATGAGACGTCAAGGTGGGTGTAACTCTGCTACTTAATATTCAGATGTTCTCATCATGTAACATCCTCATCTTTGTTACCAATGTACTTCTTTAGTCCTAGAGAAAGGTTAGGCCTTTACGAGTGGTCTGTTTTTGGCTAACACAGTCCACAGAATTCAAAGCTATTGCAAGTGGCAGACGATAATGGAATCTTTTTTTTCAGGTTTTGATGTTTATCGTCTTTATCTACCATAATTTCCTCTTCCTTCCCTTTGGAAGCGTGCCTGCGTTATTAAGAACTCAGATTCAAACCTGAAGTATGATTTGTGTATGAAAAGAGATGCATGCTAATGCACTGTCAAGATCAGTCCACATTTTCCAGTTGTTTTCACATTAGCGGCATTCATAAAAGACAAGAATAGTGATCAGCAGTGTTTTGGTCTGTCAGAAGCACGCTGCTTCTCATTGGGCACTGAAGTGTGGCAATAGGTTACAGACCCTTTTACCTTGAGATTGTTAGTCTGAATCCTGCGTGGATTGGTAATGATCGACACTTACAATCTAATGGTTCTCTGTGGGCCTGGGCTAAGTGTGTTAGGTGCTCCAGTGGGCAAGTGTCCATCTCACAGGGAAGATCCTTGCAATCAATCTCCAAGGAGATACAGCCGCTGTTATAAACTATTTAGAGCCCTGATTCATGTTACTCCATACACGTGTCCCATTTATTTCAATGAGCCTACTTGCAGGATACGGTGCTGCTGCTGCTTTGTGTGAATAAGGGTATCAGAATCTGCATATTCATATGGTGCTTTACAAACCAAGATAACTTCGACTCTGTGCCTCAAAGAGCATAAACAGACTGTGGAAAAATGAGCATATCCTTTCACTCATGTGTGAGGAGGCAAAGCTACTTAGGTTATGAGCTTGTGTGATATTCTTCATATCTTCCAAATACCTTGCCAAGAGAGGAAACTGAGACCTTGATATTGCAAATTTAACAAAACAACCCCCCAAACAAATAAACCACAGATAACAAGGAGGATGTTTGGAAAACAAGTAAACACTGAGCCAGTCATTTAACAGCAAAGAATCAGGAAAAGGAAAACCAGTTTGTGTGAGATTTTTTGTTAGTTTTTAAAGTTTCTTTAAGTTCACCTATAAGGGTTTAAGAGGAATGAACCTTCATTACTTCATTCCTTAAGACAAAAGAATGAAACAGGAGCTTTCTGGGAAACCCAACGTTGAGGTCAATACATGTGGAGAATAATTGTTACTCTAGATAAGAGCACTTGACAAGGAAACTGGTCAGATTATTGTTTTTCTGAGCATAACTACTTCACTGTACTCTTTTCCCCCTTTTCCTTGTTCCTGACACTTGCTTATATTGCACAATCTCACTGGATAAATGATTTTACTTAATGTGATACATCAACTCTTTAATAAAACTATTTAGGGCCCTATTTGATCCTATCACAGGAAGTTGTCATTGCAAAGAAAGAGCCGTGCTCTAAGGTATCCTTGGTCCAATTCCACAGAAAGCCTCTTCACAGACCTTACTGAGTGTTCTATAAAGGAGCCAATGTAGTGGGCAGAGGTGCTGTCAAGGGTTGGTGTTAATGAAGAGATGAGATGCTGAATTTTGAACTAACTGAATCTGTTTAATGCTGAAGAGCTCATGTGGTTATGAGGGCAGAAGTGGGACCTTGGCATTTACCTGTGCTTTGAGTGCAGAATACCTCTCAGCCTTAACTATGAAGTTGTGATTAGTTTAAAAGATATTCACTAACAGCCTGGGAAGTAAATGGGTATTATTTTCCCAGATGGTGGAAAGGAAAAAAAAAATATAAAGCCCAGCCAGGAGTAGACCTCCAAGTCCTTTTAATTCCCAAATCTCTACTTACACCTGCAGGCCACAATTGCTACTCTAATGGGGATATGTCTAGACTACATGCCTCTGGCAACAGAGGCATGTAGATTAGGCTACCCGGCATAGGAAAATGAAGTGGCGATTTAAATAATCGCCACTTCATTTACATTTAAAGGGCTGCTGCGCTGAGCCGATCAGCTGTTTGTCGGCTCAGCAAGGTAGTCTGGACGCTCCGCAGTCGACATCAAAGGCATTTGTCGACCTCCCCAGTAAACCTCATCCCACGAAGCATACCAGGGAGGTCGACAAATGCCTTTGATGTCGACTGCAGAGCGTCCAGACTACTGCGCTGAGCCGACAAACAGCTGATCGGCTCAGCACGGCAGCCATTTAAATTTAAATGAAGCGGCGATTATTTAAATCGCCGCTTCATTTTCCTGTGCCGGGTAGCCTAATCTACATGCCTCTGTCACCAGAGGCATGTAGACTAGACATACCCTGGGGCTGTGTCTACATCGGCAAGATTTTGCGCAAAAGCGGCCGCTTTTGCGCAAAATCTTGCCGCCTGTCTACACTGGCCGCGAATATTTGCGCAAGAACACTGACATTGTAATGTACAAAATCAGTGCTTCTTGCGCAAATACTCAGGGATAAGCCCTCTTGCGCAAGTATTCTTGAGCAAGAGGCCAGTGTAGACAGCAACGTTAATTTCTTGAGCAAGAAAGCCCGATGGCTAAAATGGCCATCGGAGCTTTCTTGCGCAAGAGAGTGTCTACACTGGCATGGATGCTTTTGCACAAAAGCAAATCTTTTGTGCAAAGGCACATGCCAGTGTAGACGTTCTCTTGCGCAAATACTTTTAACGGAAAAACTTTTCCGTTAAAAGTATTTGCGCAAAATCATGCCAGTCTAGACGCAGCCTAGGTGTTTAAGAATCACTTTAGACCTCATCTTCATTTTCAGCAACATATAAAATAAAAAACACATTCCCAGGCTTGTACTTGAAACACTAATGGCAAGTTTGGGGATCCTTACTTGCTTCCTTATACCTTTTCCACGAGGTGGCTATATTGAGGGTTTCAGAGGGCCTGATTATAAATATGAGGCCAACCATAGAGTATGGCTCAATCTCTAACCACCCTTAAATCTAGAAGAAGTAGGATCTGGACCTTTGGTTTTGATTCATGTCTAGAGTGATCAAAGAGGACCACCAGTTGTTGTGTCACAGAGTCGTGCCCATGTGTTGTTCTCATACTCAAACAGATTTCAGTATAATCCACCAGAAGAACTTCTTGTCCTTGATTTCTTTGCCAGACTTTCACGTGAATCTCAGCTCTCACATTTTCAGTATCTTTTTAATACAATCATGGATATTCCAGATTGTTCACAGAACAGTACAGAATAAGGTTTTACATGGCACTTTTGTACGTGTGCTGTGTTTCTCAGAGTGAAACGATTCTGATTCTCACAGTGCCCTGACAGTGTGTGAGCAAACAGAACAGCCATTACACACTTAAAATCAACCTGCACGTTAAACAACATGAAAACTGTTTTCTTCTGATTTTCAATCATGTTTCTTCAAGAAGCAGGATTGTCAAAAAAGCATGTGTGGGAGGAGTGTGGGCAGAAGTGGGGACCTCTTGTGACGTTAAGCAAAACTTGTTTTCTTGTGAAAATCTGTGATTGCATTTAAAAGATGCAACATTCAAGAGAAAGCAACTGTGAATAAAGTTATGCTAACACCATGGGTTTGTATAAGTGTAGATGAAAGTAGGTACTTCAGGGAGAAATTCCCCTTGGAATAAAGAAGAGCAGCTCCCTAGCACCAGATCCTCAGTTGATGTAAATTATAAATGTGTATTTACATGAATAAATACATAGATTTATTATATTCAAATGAAGATGCTGCCTAAGCTTTTCTACAAGGGGGCTATTTTATGCACGTTTCTATCATCTGCACCTGTTTTGTTTGCATTTGCTTTTATTTACATGCAATTCCTCAGTTTACACTTGTGCTAAATAGACGCTCACTGACAATGGGGCCCATAATGCAAATGCTGCGTGCTTGGCAGCTCCAAAGCCTCAGATAGGTCAAACTTGGCCCAAAATTGCAGTCCCTTTACTTTTAGAGGCTGCTTTTGAAAATGTATCTACACAGGGTTGCCAGGTGTCCAGTTTTGAACCAGACAGTCCAGTATTTGAGCTTTCTGTCCAGGAAACAAATTGAGAAAATACCGGACATTTATAAATGTCCGGTATTTTCTAATTAAATAAGTTTTATTATGATCATGAGTATCAGTATGTAGTTGCATACTGCCTGGCTGGTAGACATGCCTACGCTGTGTGAGCGTGTCTACCAGCCAGGCAGTACGCAACTACGCAGTGGGGAGGGGAGGTGAGATGGAATCCCTGGGGCCAGACTCGCCCATGCGCCCCACCGGGACAGTGTGTGGGATGGGCAGTGCCCCGGGATCTGCATGCACCCAGGCCAGCCCCGCTTCCCGCCAGCCAGTTCCCCCATGCTTTTACCCTGCAGCCAACCCTGCTTCCCCTGCCCCCCTCCCGGCCAGCCCTGCTCCCCACCGGCTGGTTCCCCTCCCCCCCGCCATCTCCCCCGGCCAGCCCTGCTCCCCCCGACCGGTTCCCCCCCGATCTCGCCTGCCAGCCCCACTCCCACCGACCTCCTCCCGGCCAGCCCTGCTCCCCGCCAGCTGGTTCCGCCCCCCCTCAATCTCCCCTGCCAGCCCCCCCCCGCAATCTGAGATCAAGTGTGTCCGGTATTTTTGTTTAAACCATCTGGCAACCCTATGTCTACAACAGAGAAAAACATTGTTGTTCTAGGGCTGACGGCCAATCCTTATTGAAGGGAGCCATGCAAGAAGAGCAGTGTAGGCCTTGAACACCATACAAAAGCCAGTCTACAATTTCTAGTATCACTGGTGCCCATGCTTTATTCTTACTCTACAAATGAGCATCTGGCTAGCAGCTACGGATGGCAGCACTATCTGTTGTGAACTGGCTGTGGGCTGTGCATGCCTCCTTGTGATCTACCCCCGCCTGTTTGAGACTGTGAACAGAAGCCAATCCCCTCTTGAGACACAGGAAAAGACTCTGTCTTGCTGTGTACTTGGGCGGAGGGTTTCCTCCCCCCAACCTCCAATGCAGCACCCTTGTGCAATACGGAGTAAGATGTCACCTGCAATCTGTTCAGGAAGTTACTGTTACAGGAGATGGAGCATTGCAGAGACAAAATTAAACAGCAGTAAAACCTTGTAAGAATAAGTAGACACAAAGAAGATAGAGAAAAAGTGACAAGAGAGTAATCATATATACAGTAGCCCAATGTCTGAGACTCTGTAACACTGAAACACTGGCTGTTCCCTCTGGGCGGCACTGTTGCTTCCCACCGTGGCGCTCGGCTGACTTCTGCACCGCTCAGGAGCAAGCAGCGCAAGTGGCTGTTTGGGGTCCGCGCTCTCCATGCAGCACGGGGTGCTGCATGGGGAGCGTGGGGCTCAAATGGCTGCTTGCGCTGCTTGCTCCCTCCCGCGCGGCAGCCCGGCTGAGCGGTGCAGAAGTCAGTCGAGTGCCACGGTGGGAGGCAACAGCGCCACCCAGAGGAATAGCCAGGGGGCGGGGCCTGGATGAGTGCGCGTCTCTGACGTCAGGAAAGGGCACCGGATTCAAAAGGAGGAAAGCGGAGCAGACACAGAGGATGTGGAAGAGACAGAAAGGAGGCAGAGGACAGCGAGAGAGAGAGTGAGAGAGACGCAGCAGGAGGAGGAGAAGAGAAACACAGAGTGAGAGGCGGGAGGGGGAGAAGAGAAAGAGAGAGAGAAGGAGAGAGAGGCAGGAGGTAGATGAGAGCTGGGAGAGAGAGAGGGCAAGGCAGTAGGAGGAGAAGAGAGAGAGGCCGTTTGCGCCACTTGCTCCCACATGGTGGCCGACCTGAGTGGCGCAGAAGTCAGCCGAGTGCCATGGTGGGAGGCGAACGGGGGCGGGGTGGTGACATACACGCCCAGGGGCCGGGGCCTGGATGAGCATGCATCTCCGACGGAGACAGGGGAGAGTGGAGCGAGAGTGAGAGGCAGGAGGAGGAGAAGAGAAAGAGAGAGTGAGAGGCAGGAGGGGGAGAATCAAAAGAGAGAGGCAAAAGGCGGAGGAGAGCTGAGAGAGAGAGGGGGAGACAGTAGGAGGGGAGAGAGAGAGAGAGAGAGACGGAGTGAGACAGAGCGAGAGACCGGAGGCTCAGGAGAGAAGACCGACGTGGAGGAGAGACCTGAAAATCCCGTCTTATGACGGGCTAATTGGCTAGTCATATATATAGTAGCCCAATGTCTGTGACTCTGTAATGCAGAAACGCTGGCTGTTCCCTCTGGGCGGTGTTGTTGCCTCCCGCCGTGGCACTTGGCTGTCTTCTGCGCTGCTCAGCTGGGCTGCCGCACAGGAGCAAGTGGCGCAAGCGGCCGTTTGGGCCCCGCGCTCCCCATGCTGCATGGGGAGCACAGGGCCCAAACGGCCGCTTGTGCTGTTTGCTCCCGCGTGGCGGCCTGACTGAGCAGCGCAGAAGTCAGCCGAGCGCCACAGCAGGAGGTGAAGGGGGGCAGGGCGGTGACGTGCGGCGTGACAGCAGCTCCAGGCCCCGCCCCCGGCCGTGAACATCACCGCCCCACCCCCCTTCGCCTCCTGCCGTGGCGCTCGGCTCACTTCTGCGCCGCTCAGTTGGGCTTCCGCGGGGGAGCCCAAACGTCCACTTGCTCCGCTTGCTTGCCCGCGGTGGCCCGACTGAGCGGCGCAGAAGTCAGCCGAGCGCCACGGCGGGAGGCGAAGGGGGGCGGGGCGGTGACGTGTGGTGTGACAGCTGCTCCAGGCCCTGCCCCCTGGCAGTGAACATCACCGCCCCGCCCCCCTTTGCCTCCTGCAGTGGCGCTTGGCTGACTTCTGCGCCGCTCAGCCAGGCCGCTATGCGGGAGCAAGTGGCGCAAGCAACCGTTTGGGCTCCGCGCTCCTCATACAGCACGGGGAGAGCAGAGCCCAAATGGTCGTTTGGGCTCCACCGTCCCCCGAGTGAGAGGCAGGAGGGGGAGGAGAAGAGAAAGAGAGAGGCAGGAGGTGGAGGAGAGCTGAGAGAGAGGGAGGCAGTAGGAGGAGAGAGAGAGAGAGAGAGAAGACAGACAGACGGAGCGAGAGACCGGAGGCTCAGGAGAGAAGACCGACGTGGAGGAGAGACCTGAAAATCCCGTTTTATGGCAGGTTAATTGGCTAGTAATATGAAGATTCCTACAATGCATATTCCCATGCTTAATTAAATGTTTGGGAAATGCAACAGCTTTGCTTCCAGTGAATCAGAATGGATCACATTAAGTGTGGTTTCCATGATGAGCTTCACCTTTAGCAGGGCACCATGGTTACATAGAGATCATGCAGGCAAAGTCTGCTCAAGTCAAAAGGCAATTCATTTGCACTGAATTGTTTAAATTCCTTCCTGTCACTGAGGAAGGAAATCAGTATCTTATCATCCACATGATGCGGCTTACAGGACTTCTGGCCCCGCACATTTTCCTGCTCTGAGTTGAATATACATTGGGGATAGTGAACACAGAGTAACCAAGTTGAAAATCTTTCCCGTGGTTGAGAATTCCAAACATCAAATAGAGCACATTTTCCTCAGGGGCCGTATCATTTCATTTCCAAGGGTGCCTCTTGTACGTGAGTGGCAGGACGTGTAACCTTTATCATGCATTTCAACTGAGCTTACTGCCTGGAGCCCCTTTCGATGTGTGGCACATACCACGAACTCACAAGGAAAACCAGAACTTTGATAATCCCACAGCAAAGTACAGCTATAGCTGTTCCCTGAGCTGTCTCTCGTATTTATGGGCCATTTTCTCCATTCTGCATATGGTCAGTTAGAATGGATAAGAAAAAGCTTCCTCATGTGAAGCCTATTAGAATGTGCCCCCAGTGGAAATAGGGGAAGCTGTTTTCCCTGGAGGTATGTAAAGCTCAGCTAGATATAGCACAGTAACATGCCATATCTGGATCTGGACTATGACACTGATCCTCAAAGTTATTTAGGAGCCTGACTTCCATTGATTTCAATGACATTTAGATGCCTAAATCACCTAAGTTTTTTTCTAAATCTCATTAGTATTGGTCAGATTTTGCTACCATCACTCATGCAGAGAAATACCTTGTTCTAAAAGTAGCTCAGCTGATCCCAGTACAGAGCTCTGGAGGACACTGCTACACGTTGAAACTCTCAATTTAGTACTCTCTGGTCTGGCAACATCTGTGGTCCAGGAGAACCATGCATATTGCTGGACCAGAGAGCCCAGCTGGGAGTGGGGGTGGCCAGGGTCAGAAGCGGGACTTGGGCCAGGGCTGAGAGCACAACTTGATTTGGCGGCTGGGACAGCAGCCCAAGCTAGAGCCTGGAGCAGAGCTCAGTGGCTGGGGCTGGTGCCCTGGAGCAGGGCTGACGGCTGGAAGGGGAGCTTTGACCTCCCCGATCTGGCAAACTCCCTGGTTCAGGACCACTCAGTTCCTAAGGATGCTGAAACAGGGAGATCCCACCTGTGTTTACATTTCTCCATTCTGAAAACTGACTATTTATTCATAAACTTTGTTTCCTGTCTTTTAAAGAGCTGATGAAAGGACCTTCTCTCTTTGCCTAGGACTGCTTGCTTTGCTTAAGAGCCTTTGGTTAGGGACTTTGCCAAAGGCTTTCTGAAAGTCCACATATACAGTGTCCATTGGATCACTCTTGTCCACTCATTGACCCCCTCAAAGAATTCTAGATTAGTAAGGCATGATTTCTGTGTACAAAAACCACGTTGCCTCTTCTACAACAAATCCTGTTCATTTGTATGAAAATTCTGTTTTTTACTGAAGTTTCAATCAATTTGCCTGGTACTCAATTTAGGCTTACTGTCCTGTAATTGCCAGGATCACCTCTGGTGCCTTTTAAAAATTGGTATCACATTAACTATCCTTCAGTCATCTGGCACAGAAGCTGATTTAAGTTAATACTATATTTAATTGTTCTGCAATTTCATATCTGAGATCCTTCAGAACTCTTGGGTGAATACCATCTGACCCTGATGATTCATTACTATTTACTTTATCAATTTGTTCCAAAAGCTCCTCTACTGATACCTGAAACATCTCAGATTTCTCATCTAAAAACAATTGCGTGGGAATCTCCCTCACAAAGTTTGCAGTGAAGACCAATGCAAAGAATTATTTTAGCTTATCTGCAATCACCTTGTTTTCCTTGAGTGCTCCTTCAGCACCTCAATTGGCTCCACTGATTGTTTGACAGGATTCTTGCTTCTGATGTACTTAATGGCTTTTTTTTCTTTTTTGCAGTTGGAATTTGAACAAGTAAAGACACATCAACTTTCTTGGCCTACCTTATTGTACTGTTGTGCAAGTCTGATTGGGCAACAGTTCAATTCAGTAAAAAAGGGTGGAAATTTTCTATACTTTCACTTGACTTGCTAAAATGTATGCACCTTTCTATTTGCCTCAGTAGGATCTGGTTTCCAATTTTTAAAGGAGGCCTTTTGGCCTCTAACTGCTGCTTTTACTCTGTTCAGCTATTAAGGCATTTTTCAGTCCTATTTTTAATGTGGGGTATACATTTACTTTGAGTGTCTATTATGATTTTTTAGAAAGATTCCATGCAGCTTGTAGGCATTTCACTCTTGTTACGGTTCTTTTTAATTTCTGTATAACTGGCTTCCTCCTTTGTGTGTGGTTCTCCTTTTTGAAATTAAATGTTACTTTGGTATTTTTCCTCCTTGCCCAGACTGTATGGTATGGTTGCCATTACCTGGTGGTTCAAATCTTATGCTCCACTTAGGAGAAAATCAAGAATGGTCTTGTGGGATTCAGGACTAGCTATGCCAAGAAAGTCATTAAGGGTGCATCTACATAGCACCCTTCCCTAGGTGTAGCTTATTTTGAGGTAATTTCGAAATAGCTTATTTTGAAATTTGGCACTGTCTATACAGCACCAAATTTCAAAATAAAGCACTATTCCAAAATATCCCTTTACCCTCATGCAATGAGGTTTACAGGGATGTCGGAATAGCATAATGGGCTTGCTCTTAAGATGCAGAATAGCTATTTTGGGATACCAGAGGTATCCCAAAGTAGCTCTGCAGTGTAGATGTAGCCTAATGGTGTCTACAAACTTTATTTCTACATCCCATACTTAGGTGACAGATACACAGTCAATAAAGGGATAGCTGAAATCTCCCATTTTTATTTTATTGTTTATTTGTATAACCTTTCTAATCTCCCTGAGCATTTGACAATCACCACTGTCTTCCTGGTCAGGTGGTTGGTAATATATTCTTACAGCTATACTCTTATTATTCAAGCATAGAATTTCTAGCCGTAGAGATTCCACAGTACAGTTTGATTCATTTAAGATTTTTACTATGTTTGACTCTGTGCTTTTGTTCTCATATAGTGCCATTCCCCCATCTCTGTCATTCCTATAGATTTTGTACACTAGTATTACCATGTCCCATTGATTATCATAATTCCACCAGGTTTCAGTGATGCCTATTATATCAATATCCTCATTTAATACCATGCACTCAAGTTTACCTACCTTATTATTTAGACTCCTTGCATTCATATACAAGCATTTATAAAACTGATCACTTTTTAGTTTTCTGCCCTCAAGTGATGTAATTGAATGGGGCTCTTTTTCTCTCCAGTTCCTACCTGTACTTTATCAACAATTTCTATCTTTTACTCTTTACTATGATACAGAGAATCCATATTAATGACAAGATGCAACAAGAGCCTGGAACAGATTGATAGGGTTGGTGAAGAAAGGAAGTATGAGGCAATAACGTTTTGAGCATGCTTAGATTAGTTAATTTCTCTTACATTTTGAACTGAGAAGCAGCGATCGCAGAAAGTAATTCACATGAACCTCTCTCTCTTCCTCAAGTAACTTAATGAGTTGAATACAGTAAATATCTTCATTGCCTCAGTCATTAAGCAGATGATTCTGAAAATGTTTACCAATCTGCTATATTTTCCACCCCACTTTTCATTCTTGACCTAGCCTATCTGCTAGTTCATAGGCAGGACTATCCACAGGAGATGTTTGAAGACCTCCATTCACACCCTCTGGAAGTTGTATGTGAATTAAAGTTAGTTGCATTGGGCCAGAACCTTGGCCATTCCAGAAATGGCTTCAGCACAGCTGGGCAAGGGGATATGCAAATGTGGCTGTAAAATATCTTTATGACCCCTATGATCTTACTCTGTCCATGCACGATAATGGATCATGGCTGGCTGCCCACAGCCTTGGGAGTCATTTAAACAGCTGGGGCACTGGGACAATCTCTGGCCATGTCTCCCAGGCTATGGGCCAGGAAAAGGTGTGTCATAGGCGCTCTATGCTCCCTGGAGAATCTCCCATGCTGAAGAAAGCTTCCACTGGGCAGACATGCCAGAATCATGCTGAAGCATGGGACAGCACTTAGAGTGAGCAGCCATGACCTGGCCCTTTTTTCTAACTCACTGACTTGTTAGATGCACAGCATTGCAAACTGACTTGGATGATTTCCTACAGACTTATAAAGCTTCTTTCTGCTTTCACACAGTAGGTGACTGTTCAGACCAAAACAAGTTTTATTTGACATGGCTTGTGGAGGGAAGGTCAATAATGGTACATGGATAAATAGTTGGTGGAAGCCCAAAATCATAGATTGGCCACTGGCAGCTTCATACAACAGAGAGATCTGGAACAAATGCTGTTTCAATCAGAGCAAGAAAGAGAGCAGGTGTTGTATCTGTATTAAAAATTCTGTTCCCTCTGAAAGGGTTAACAGCCTGTATTAGCCAGCTAGCGTATTGCTTTTCTGGCTGACGCAAATGAAGGAGATGCTACCTTGTCCCCTCCTGTCTTGTCTCTGCAAGATAATCAGCTTGGAGGAACATTTGGCATACACAGTCCAAAGCAGCCACTGCTTCCTAATAACAAAACCACGCTATTTCCTGATCATCTAATAAACATCTTCCAAGGGAGATTAGACTGAAGAAAGTTTGTCCTGTCTTTTTGGAGGGACAATAGAATGGGCTTATTTGGCCTTTTTCCACTACACCCCTTCAGGAAAGGAAAAAAGATTGCTACAGACTTTTGCCTCCACTGGCCCAAATACTCATCAAAACAGCGACAGCAAGTGAGCTGGAATTGAGCTCAGTGGGAGTTGTACTCAGAGCTGGGTGGGACATGCCTTTGAAGTGCCCAGCAGTGGGCACTGTCAGAGACAGTATGCCAGACTACAAAGGCTTCTGACCTACTCCATATTAGTACTTCTGGTAGTTTCTATGTTCCTCTCAGAGAAACAATGCAGCAGAGAAGTAAGGGAGGAATAACTATGGCCCAAGTAGTTTCAACACATCTTCCTCCCTCCATGCAACAAAGAGCCTTTTATTACTGTCTCTCAGCATGGGAGGCAGATGATCAGCCATGGATGAAGTAGCCTGTGTTTCTTCATTTAGGGAGGGCAGGAGGAATGAAATTCGGAGTGGACAATGTAATATAATAAACAGGGACTATGTGCTGCAAGGAACAATCCTCTAGTCAGTCTTCCCTTCTTTGATTCTGGGACATAGAATCTTCTAAGATAGCACTGAGACTACAGCAAAAGGAAGTCCCATAAGCTCAAGTTTGGCACCCCAGATCAGTGACTACATCTGAAAATGTTAAGCAACATCATCAGACATTTTCAGACGTAGCCACTGATTTTGAGTGCCAAACTTGAGACACCTGGACTCTGAGTTTCAGAAAGTGATAAGTAGCAAACACTGTGGGCATTAGCACCTTTGAAAATCCTGGCCAAGGCTTTCTCAAGTTGTACACCCAAAATCAGGGTGATCACATCTGAGAACCTTGCATGCCGTAGTATGGTAACACCAAGAGCTCCAATTATGAGAACTGCCTTCTATGCACAAGGCCTATTTTATCAGGATTATCTACAGCGTTTCTCTCACTAGGACGAGGGAGTGATTATCAGCAGCATTCTGTTTAGCTTACTTCATCACTTTAATGCTGCTACAAACAAATCCTAGATCTGTGCTTTTCCACCCCACAAAAATGATGTGTGATGGTCAATTTGCTATAATCTTCTCTCCTTACCTTGGGATTGAAAAAGGTTCAGAAAAAGGGCAACAAAAATGATTAAAGGTTTGTAACGGTTGCCGTATGAAGAGAGATTAAAAAGACTGGGACTTTTCAGCTTTGAAAATAGGGGGCTAATGGGGATATGATAGAGGTCTATAAAATTGTGACAGGTATGGAGAAAGTGAATAAGGAAAAGTTATATACTTGTTCCCATAACATAAGAACTAAGGGTCACCAGAAGAAATTAATAGGTAGCAGGTTTAAAACACACAAAAGGAAGTATTTCTTCCTGTAGCACACAGTCAACCTGTGGAACTCCTTGCCAGAGGATGTTGTAAAGGCCAGAACTTTAACAGGGTTAAAACAAAAACTAGATAAATTCATGGAGGATAGGTCCATCAATACTGATGTAAGCAGGGGCTGAACTACTGCTTGTTATCAGCCAGCTAAAAGGAGAGAGCTGCCCTGGGCATGGGTATGCTCACTCCAATTGTTTAGCTCTGCAAGATAATTAACTGTTAATTGTTGATATGTAGATACAGCTCATGCCAGGAGAGGGAAGGAATCCGAGGTGTGGCTATGTAAATCCATTTCAGCCAGGGCTGATGGAAGATCAATGTTGGAATGGAATGTGGTGTACTGTAAATAATTTGGGGCTGTTGTGGGGGGTCACAAATCATGCTACCCCTAAATGTGGGAACTGTAAAACATGACACCAGTGCTTGCAGGAGAGACACCATCACTGTAACAGGTCTCTGAGGAACAAGCCTCCCCCCTTCCAGAGTTGAGTAGACTGAGCTGGGGGGAAGGGGGGGGGGACTAAAGGGCTTGAGTCAGCCTGGGTCACACCTGCCAGGTGTGAGCTATAAGACTGGCCCAACCTGCCTCTTTACCCTTGGCTGTGTCTAGACTGGCCAGTTTTTCCGGAAAATCAGCCGCTTTTCCGGAAAAACTTGCCAGCTGTCTACACTGGCCGCTTGAATTTGTGCAAAAACACTGATGATCTAATATATGATCATCAGTGTTCTTGCGCAAATACTATGACACTTCCATTCGGGAAAAAGCCCTCTTGCGCAAATGCTTTTGCGCAAGAGGGCCAGTGTAGACAACCCAGAATTGTTTTGCGCAAAAAAGCCCTGATGGCTAAAATGGCGATTGGGGCTTTCTTGTGCAAAAGCGCGTCTAGATTGGCACGGACGCTTTTCCGCAAAAAGTGCTTTTGCGGAAAAGCGTCCATGCCAATCTAGACGCTCTTTTCCACAAATGCTTTTAACGGAAAACTTTTCCGTTAAAAGCATTTGCGGAAAATCATGCCAGTCTAGACGTAGCCCTTTTGTTTTAAGGACAGACCTAAAGCAGACTCCATGAGGAGTCTTTTTGCTAGTCTAATGGAAGCTGGAATATTTTGCCAGTCTAGGTGGTGAAATCACTAAGAGCTGAAATCACTGGTTTGGCTGGGAGCCAGACCTGTTGCAGCCAGCGAAGTGGCTGGCAGGAATGACCAGCAGACGGCTGGTAGGAGCGGCGGCGGCCAGCAGAGAGGCCGGTGGGAACAACTGGCAGGCAGCTAGTAGGAGTGGCGGCAGGTGACCAGCGGAGCGTTCGGTGGAGTGGAACAAGACAGCTGGTGGAGCATGGCAGAGTGGTTCGCGTTAAAGACTGCAGCAGAACCCTACAGAGAGGTGGGGCCGTTGGCCTCGGATCATGTAAGGTGCCCCTATCAATCCCCCTGCCCCCCCTTCTGCCCAGGTTGGGAGGTAAAACCCGGCAGGTGAACTTTTGGACTCTGGGCAGCACTGACCAGGGACAGAGACCTTTGGGGTGTCGGACTTTGGGACTTTGGGTGATTCTTGGCTGGGAGGGGGCCTCAGCTCGGGGTTTGGGCTATGAACTCTGTGGTATTTTCCCAAGTTAATGCCATATGACTTCTCTCTCTCTTTCATTAAATGTTTCTTTCCTACACTCAGACTCTGTGCTTGCGAGTGAGGAAGCATTGCCTCTCAGAGGTGCCCAGGGGTGTGTGAATTTCCCAGGTTACTGGGTGGGGGCTCAAGCCAGTTCTGTGTGAGATGGACCCCTAGATATCGAACCCGGCCCTAGTTGCTGCCGGGCCTACCCGGCAGAAGGGTTATACTTATTAGCCAGGATGGGTAGGAATGGTGTCCCTTGCCTCTGTTGGTCAGAGGCTGGAAATGGGTGACAGGGGAGGGATCACTTGATGATTACCTGTTCTGTTCACTCCCTCTGGGGCATCTGGCATTGGCCACTGTCAGCAGACAGGATACTGGGCTAGCTGGATCTTTGGTCTGACCCAGTATGGCCATTCTTACATTCTGCCTGCCTTGATTCAAGATTCCTGTGCTAGTCCTTCAGAATTTCTGGTTGATAATTGCACATTTAGTGTTGAAAAATATCTTTGTTACAGGTAAATGCTTCTTCTCATTTCCAATGCCACTTATATAAGAGGTTGTAGTAGTAGTAACACTTCTCATCCGCAGAGTTCAAAGCAAATTAAAAGAACATTTCCTTGCAGTCACACTCAATGAGGCAGCATAATCCAATGACAAGTAAATTGGCTGAGAGTCAGGGTTCCTAAATTCTGCTCCTGGCTTTGTCATTAACTTGCTATGTAACTTTGGGCAAGTCACTAACCCCTGTGCTTCAGTTTTTCCCATGTATAAAATGGGGATTATCGTGTTTACCACCTGCTTAGAGAAGGCACTTTGAAATCTGTGACCAGATAGGTCTATATAAGCATTAAGTGTTATCATCCAATTATTAAAAAACAGCAAATGGTCTGGTAGCACTTTATAGACTAACAAAACATGAAAACTCCGGTCATCTGAAGAAGTGGGCTGTGCCCATGAAAGCTCACAATACCATCTACATGTTTTGTTAGTCTATAAAGTGCTACCAGACCATTTGTTGTTTTTTCCTGTACAGACTAACTCGGCTACCCCCTGAAGCTTCACCCAATTATTATTAATGTATACATTTTTATTACTAAAGTGCTCAAAGGCCGCTGTGGGGTAGGCATTGTACAAACACATAGAAATAGATGGTCTCTGCACCGGAAGATTCTGATCTAAATAGACAGCCTAAGTCTAACAATCTCTAAGTCTGTTTTTTTAACCTCTGAAAATAACATGAATCTACACTTAATTGTTGAAAATTACACGACGCAATGACAGAGAAAACATAAGCAGGAACAGGATTTGTAGTACAGAGAAAGAGACTGTTAGCTAAATTTGATGGAGCACTCAGCTGCCTACAATTTCACTGAATGTTTGTGGGATTTTCCACTTCCAGCTTCCATTTATCATCAATGTACAGTTTAAAACTCAGCATAGGAGACAGCTGTGTGGGACATGTTCTATGTCTGGTTCTGTTCAGTATCTTCATCAATGATTTAGATAATGGCACAGAGAGTACACGTATAAAGTTTGTGGATTATACCACAAAATGTAAAATGTAATAAGAAAAGCAAAAAAAGATTTTGAGGAACAGCTAGCCAAAAACTCAAAAAGAAATAACAAAATGTTTTTTAAGTACATTAGAAGCTGGAAGCCTGCTAAAAAACCTGTGGGTCCCCTAGATGACCGAACTATAAAAGGCGCAATCAAGGACGATAAAGCCATTGCGGAGAAACTAAATGATTTCTTTGCTTCAGTCTTCACGGCTGAGGACGTTGGGGAGATTCCCAAATCTGCACCGTCCTTTGTGGGTGACGAATCTGAGGAACTGTCCTGGATTGAAGTGTCATTAGAGGAGGTTTTGGAACAAATAGAAAAACTTAATGTTAACAAATCTCCGGGACCGGATGGCATTCATCCAAGGGTTCTAAAAGAACTCAAATGGGAAATTGCTGAACTATTATCTGTGGTTTGCAACCTATCCCTTAAATCAGCTTCTGTACCTAATGACTTGAAGGTAGCTAACGTGACACCAATATTTAAAAAGGGCTCCAGAGGCGATCCGGGCAATTACAGACCGGTAAGTCTAACTTCAGTACCGGGCAAATTAGTTGAAACAATTGTAAAGAATAAAATTGTGAAGCATGTAGAAGAACATAATTTGTTGGACAAAAGTCAACATGGTTTCTGTAAAGGGAAATCCTGTCTTACAAATCTATTAGAGTTCTTTGAAGGGGTTAACAAACATGCGGACAAGGGGGATCCAGTAGATATAGTCTACTTAGATTTTCAGAAAGCCTTTGACAAGGTCCCTCACCAAAGGCTCTTGTGTAAATTACATGGCCATGGGAAAAGAGGGAATGTCCTTTCTTGGATTGAGAACTGGTTAAAAGACAGGAAACAAAGGGTAGGAATAAATGGTAAATTTTCAGAATGGAGAGGGGTAACTAGTGGTGTCCGCCAAGGGTCGGTCCTAGGACCAATCCTGTTCAACTTATTCATAAATGATCTGGAGAAAGGGGTAAGCAGTGAGGTGGTAAAGTTTGCAGATGATACCAAACTGTTTAGGATAGTCAAGACAGAAGCAGACCGTGAGGGACTCCAAGAAGATCTCACCAAACTGAGTGATTGGGCAACAAAATGGCAAATGAAATTTAATGTGGATAAGTGTAATGTAATGCACATCGGGAAAAATAACCCCAACTATACGTACAGTATGATGGGGGCTAATTTGGCTACGACAAATCAGGAAAGAGATCTTGGAGTTATCGTGGACAGTTCTCTGAAAACTTCCACGCAGTGTGCAGCGGCGGTCAAAAAGGCAAATAGGATGCTAGGAATTATTAAGAAAGGGATAGAAAATAAGACACAGAATATCTTACTGCCCCTGTATAAAACTATGGTACGCCCACATCTTGAATACTGTTTACAGATGTGGTCTCCTCACCTCAAAAAAGATATTTTGGCCTTGGAAAGGGTTCAGAAAAGGGCAACTAAAATGATTAGGGGTTTGGAACGGGTCCCATATGAGGAGAGGTTAAAGCGACTGGGACTTTTCAGTTTAGAAAAGAGGAGACTGAGGGGGGATATGATAGAGGTATATAAAATCATGAGTGGTGTGGAGAGGGCCGATAAAGAGAAGTTATTTATTAGTTCCCTAAATAGAAGAACTAGAGGACACCAAATGAAATTAATGGGTAGCAGGTTTAAAACTAATAAAAGAAAGTTCTTCTTCACACAGCGTGTAGTCAGCCTGTGGAACTCCTTGCCAGAGGAGGCTGTGAAGGCTATGACTATAATAGAGTTTAAAGAGAAGCTAGATAATTTCATGGAGGTTAGGTCCATAAAAGGCTAGTAGCCAGGGGATAAAATGGTGTCCTTGGCCTCTTTTTGTCAGAGGCTGGAGAGGGATGGCAGGAGACAAATCGCTTGATCATTGTCTTCGGTCCACCCTCTCTGGGGCACCTGGTGCTGGCCACTGTCGGCAGACAGGATACTGGGCTAGATGGACCTTTGGTCTGACCCAGTACGGCCATTCTTATGTTCTTATGTTCTTACCAAACTGGGAAGGGTTGCAAGCACTTTGGAGGACAGGGTTATAATTCAAAATGATCTGGACAAACTGGTTTGAGATGAATAGTATGAAATTCAGTAAGAACAAATGCAAAGTACTGCACTTAGGAACAATCAGTTGCACATATAGAAAATGGGAAACAACTACCTAGGAAGGAGTACTACAGAAAAGTGGGATCATAGTGGACCACAAGCTAACTATCAGTCAACTCCAGTCATCTGAAGAAGTGAGCTGTGCTCATGAAAGCTCACGATACAATCTACATGTTTTGTTAGTCTATAAAGTGCTACCAGACCATTTGTTATTTTTTAAGTTTATCCTGTACAAGCTAACTCGGCCACCCCCTGAAGCAGTCAACAGTATGACACTTGCAAAAAATGGTAATGTGTATTAGTAGGACACGAGAAGTAATTCTTCTTCTCTACTCTACGCTGATTAGGCCACAGTTGGAAAATTGTGTCCAGTTCTGGGTGTCACATTTCAGGAAAGATGTGGAGAAAGTCCAGAGAAGAGCAAAAAATGACTAAAAGTCCAGAAAATCTTCTATGAGGGAAGATGGAAAGAACTGGGTTTATTCAGTCTGTAAAAGAGAGGATTGAGGGGGCACCTGATAACATCTTTCAAGTACCAAAAGGGTGTTACAAGGAGGATGGAGAAAAGTTATTCTCCTTAACCTCTGATGATAAGACAAGCAGCCACAGGCCTAAGTTGCAGCAAGGGAGTTTCAAGTTAGACATTAGGAAAAACTTCCTGTCAGGATGGTTAGGCATGGTTGTGGTACATGCAAAGAAATGCAGTTTTGGGGGACCCTGTGGTATCTTCCCATGTTTATGTCTCAACACTGCATAGTTGCCAGTCCCAGGAATTCAGGATGTTTCTATATATTCTTGCCTTTGATATGGCTGTGTGCCTTGGGACAAGGCCAGGTGCCAGGATGAGGCGTATTAGAAATGGTTATTATGACAAACACCCAGGATTTGGGGAACCTGTAACACTGATCCCACACTTCTGGGATTGCAAAGTTGCTCTGGGGCTGCCTACCTGGTGCCATCCAGTCCCTTCAAACATACAGTTCAAATATTGTGCTACAGCAGAGGACACAGTGAACTGGAACAGGTTTATGGGACTTCTATTCTTCACTGCATGGGATGTGTCAGACCTGCCTTTGCATACAGACTCCCTGCAGGCCAAGATAACGGAGCACCTCCTCCAACTTGCTGGATAGAGGCCTTCAGAATTTGAAACCCAGTACCTCACTTGGATGCGCTTGGTTGCACACATGGTGCGGGATCCCTGAAGCCTGAAATTTGTAGTAAAGAAACTGACACTGGCCCTAGCTGGATGGAACTTAATAGGGATTTTCTGTCTCTGATTTTATTAAAGCCAATGGGATGCATGAGGACTCAATATTCCTCAGGAGGAAACAATTTGTTTCTATACACCTGCAATGACAGTGACTCCTCCCCCCGATGTGGTGAATCTCAGGGTATGGGCCAACTGACTCAAGCTTGCAGGACTCATGCCATCAGGCTAAAACACAGAGAGGGGAGAGAGGATACCAGAGGTCAGGCTCCAGCCCAAGAGGGAACATCTACACTGCTAGTTTTAGCCCCGTAGAGCAAGCAATACCCCAAGTCAGTTGGCCTGAGCTCAGACTCACATGTGTGAGGAGATTTTTTGGGGGTAGTTTAGACATAACTTATGATAAATTTCAAAATCCAGGGCTTGCGTTATGCTGTTGTTCACTGTCTCTGAGCAGACTGCCCGAGGAGGAATTCAGAGCCTGTCTCTGCTGCTGAAAAAGTGAGAAATTCATGAATTCAACATAACACAGTTATTAGAGAAGTACTTGGCTCCAGTCACTTTATGTTCTAGTTTTATTTTATCTCATTAGCTAATCAATAGTACTGCATCAGGATTGCAACACTGGGTAATCAATCCAGGCATGCATAATCAGTACTTGAATTGAGTTCCAGCATGACTCATTAAGCGATGGAAGTAAATTAATGTCTCAGAATGCTCTAATCCCAGCCACAGGCTCTGCTGAATAAAGCTGGGGGAAAGCTTGCTATAAAAAAAATTTAACCTATATTTGTCAAAATGGAAATTCCCGTGGGAAGAGTCCATTTTCAATGAATTTTTGGTCAAAATCTTGAAAATGAAAATTCTTCAGTTTGTGGCAGCTGACAACCAAAAATTTTGAAAATGCTTAAATTTTCAGCAACTGAAGATAGGAAAATTTCATCAAGTCAGGTAAAAAATTGGGGTTTTACTGAAATATGAAAATGTTTAGCACAAATGACTATTAGTTCAAAAGGTTGTACCAAAAAGTGCATTACCCACTATTTGTCATTCACGTATCCACTAGGTTTCAGTCATCTAGGCAGTGATCAGAGATAACTCAGTGTAATTTAAGTGACAACCATATAGGTCACATAGCTGAAGCAAACAGCATGTGAGCAAAGTGTAGCTTGAAAACTATTTGACCAAATATTTTTGATTTAGCTGTCTGTCAATAAACCCACGCCTCCCACTCACTTATACATACATAGAGAAACAAATACAAAATAAAAACAGAAAGTAATTAAGCTCTTTTCTCCAGCAGGCTGGGAAGGAGGAAAGAGTTATTTCCATTTTAAGATGTTTGGAAGGCGCTCAGATACCCTGGTGATAATGGTCTTATAAACCCCTAGGGGTTTCTCTGGGTGGGGAAAAATGCTGCAATAGCTTGCTGTGTGCTAAGTCGCCATGTAGCAGGCTAGCACATTGTATGCTCACATCCTCGCTTGCCATGCACTAGAACCCTCTCACTCTCCCCACTAGAGAAAGGATGTGGACGCATTGGAGAGGGTCCAGCAGAGGGCGACCAAAATGATTAGGGGGCTGGAGTGCATGACCTATGAGGAAAGACTGAGGGATTTGGGCTTATTTAGTCTGCAGAAGGGAAGAGTGAGGGGGGATTTGATAGCAGCCTTTAACTTCCTGAAGGGAGGTTCCAAAGAGGATGGAGAGAGGCTGTTCTCAGTAGTGACGGATGGCAGAACGAGGAGCAATGGTCTCAAGTTACAGTGCGGGAGGTGTAGGTTACATATTAGGAAAAACTATTTCACTAGGAGGGTGGTGAAGTACTGGAGTGGGTTACCTAGGGAGGTGGTGGAGTCTCCATCCCGAGAGGTTTTTAAGTCCCAGCTTAACAAAGCCCTGGCTGGGATGATTTAGTTGGGGTTGGTCCTGCTTTGTGCAGGAGGCTGGACTCGACCTCCTATGATTCTATGAGTGCCATTTATATGCTTTACCAAAATACACTGCATTAAGTTAACCCACCTAGAGAAAGTCCAGAGAGCGTCCGCACAAGGAGTTAGTGCAAATAGCTCGCACACTTTAATTTCACACCTTAGCTT
Source organism: Pelochelys cantorii (assembly GCA_032595735.1). NCBI lineage: Eukaryota > Metazoa > Chordata > Testudines > Trionychidae > Pelochelys > Pelochelys cantorii. The sequence goes on from CM064336.1 coordinate 22,331,468, forward strand.
ACTTCCCAGTGTAGACACCCCCTCTGAGTTAGCTAACTCTTATTTAGACCAGTGTAAACCAGTAACAACTGCACTGAATAATGATGTAAGAGAACAGAATGGGTTCAGAGAGCAAGAATCAACAAGGATAAGCCTCAATCTCAGTTACATTAGGTCTCACTTACACCCTTTTAGGAACTTATCTGCACTTGAAATGCCACAGCAGCAATGCAGCTATAATGCTGCAGTGTAGACTCTACCTACTTCAACAGGAAGGATTCTCCCATGGGCGTAGGTAATCTCTCTCTCCTAGAGGCAGTAACTAGGTTGATGGAAGAATTCTTCTGACAGGCTAGCATAGTTTACTCCTGGAGCTAGATAAGCTTAAGTACAGTACACTGGGGGTGTGGATTTTTTTTGTACAATTCTCAGTAATGTAGCACTGTCAACTTAATTTTTCACTGTAGAACTTAAGGCTCATGAGCACAAAGGTGTCTAATGTATGCAAGTACAATTTAACACCATTTTAAGGCACATTTACACAGCAGAATGTTGTAAATGGGGCTTAGAATAAATGTGAATAAAACCCCATGTCTCTGATGTTTTTCAGATAACATATTCACAGTGAATAAACCTAGTGTTTCATTGTGGGCAGGCTTCAGGAAACCTGACAGCATTTTTCCTGTACAAAGTAGCGCCACGTTAGTCTGAGCTAGTGAAGTAGGGTAAACCAAGTGGTAAAATTTATATGCCAGGTAATGAAACTGCTTAGCTGGGACACCTCACATTATTGATTTTAGATTAACAGAAATCATACACAGTCTGACATTACATATCACAAGGATAGAGTGGTTTCCCTCCTACAGTCTGTAGGGATTGGCAGGACTTGGTCCTGAGCTGAGGACTACATGGCCATCAGCAGCCCCACACTGCCACCTGGCAGCAGCTGTAACCTAGCCACACCCCACAATCCACAGAGGATGAAAACCACAGGAAATCTCACCTCAAATATTCTGACTGACAGTGGTCTTAGTGATGCCTGATTGGCTGCTAAATCCCATATAAAACAATGGGGTGTATTAGGAAGTATCCTTAATTAGCTGCCATGATAGCGCTGCTTCTCAATTCCCAGTACTGACCTTGGAGTCTGACTCCCAATTGACCCCTGGAATCCCTGTACCTGGTATTGACCCTCAGCCGGATTCCTTACTCCGTATCCAGCTCTGACTCTTGCCTTAATTCATGACTCTGATGCTGGTTTTACCCTCAGCTTGACTCCTGACCCCGATACTGTTTCTGCCCCCTGCCTTCATTTCCTGTCTCCCAAACTCCTGCCACTCGTCCTGTTTACCTTTGTCCAGGATCCTGACAAGTCTGGATGAGAAGGGGCTCACTTGGGGCTCAGCAATACGGCTGTAAGTGGTGTGACTGCACTTGGTGATCCATGGGCAGGACCATGGGCATTATGCAGTCGAAGTTTGCTTTGGTGACTTTCTCATGGGATATCTGTAGATAGCCCATCTGTCTCAGTTTCCTGGTGTAGCATCTACCAGCGAAGAAGGCCACATCTACATTAGACTCTTATTCTGTTGGCACATAGTTGACAACAATTGTTTGTCCTGTCCTATACAGACCTGGAAACAATCCCACTTTGCCCTTTAGGCACAGTATTCACTATATCACCTTCTTCATTCTACATTCTCTGGACAGCAGAGGAATTGGGGACAGATATTTAATATGGTGGTAAAGATGGAAATGTCTGTTTCATATGAGTATCTTTAAGACATTAAGCTTGGCTATTCATTTGCAGCCTGATGTTTGGTTGAAGGTTTTCACAACTGATCTCTCTTGAAGAAAAATGGTACAAAACCTTGTAACCACAAATCAATCATTTCAACATCAGGCCAGACATCTTTCAGTGTGACTGCTGTCAAATAAGCCTGCGTGGCCATGCCAGTCATTTTATTCATCAGTTTATTCCTTGGATACCTCTTTACCTGGCCCTCTAAGAAATGGATTACACAGCTGAGCTTTCAAAGGCCAAGACAGATCAAATAATTGTAAAATACATCCATGTATCACAAGCCAGGGTAGAACCAAATGTAGTCTCCAACATTTGGGAATTTATGAGAGCAGAGGGCAATTATATTGATGCTTATAGCACCAGAACAGGTAGGGGGGTTCTTTGACACAGTTGGGATAAATACATGCAGAATGATAAATCCAGTACAGCAAAACATCACTCAAGTGTTTGAAAAGCATAGAGGGGAAAGAGGATGATCATGGAAAGAAATGGATCACTTTTGAAGTATGAGTTCTCTCTTTTTTGAGGCATCCCCCCTGGGGCCCTGGTTGGGGTGGAAGGTATTAGATCAGACCTCACTTCTGGGAAATCACTGGGATTAGTTCCAAGGCGCCTGCATTTTCTGTAAAGCCTCAACCCAGAATGTTAAGCTGGTGGGGTTTTTTTAAAAAAGAGACACGAAAAATTAGGATGGAGCCAAACTTCATTTAAATAACATGTTAGAGAAGACTAAGCTGCAGTATGCAAAGCAATCTGTGTGAGATGAGTAACACGGAGGCATGGTGGGACAGAACATCTTTCACTCTAAGGCTGAGGGTCCCAATGGGCAGGTAGTGAATGAAAGAGCTCCAGCACGGCCCTGTGGCCTGGCTGAAATGAGTTGGCAGGGAGGGAGTGACTTTTACAAGACCCACCATCCCAGCATGGCATATTGGAGCTGCTTTGCCTGAGCTTCCACACCATGCTCTTTGCCCTATTCCAGCTGCAGGTATGACTTGGTCCTCTAGCTGAGCTGCCTCAGAGAATTCATGCCCTTCCAGGGTAACAGAGTCGTGTAGATAAAGTCTAACAAAAGCCCTAAATAAAAGGACTTCTCAACCCAGCTGGGCTCTATTTTCAGCTCTCCATCCTTATAGGAGGTTCCTAGTTGCAATGGCCTGTCTCACAGCCCACTAAACAGGCACCTCCCATTGGTCTGGTCCTGGCCCACCCTCCTACAAAGGACTCCAGCCAAGTCACAGTCCTCAGATTGTTCCTGGCCTCAACCAGGCTTCCTACCCCAACATAGGAGCAGCCTCTCTGTACTCCTTCTCAGTCAGCCCTCCACTGCTGATCTTCCTTCCTCTGAAGTCCAACACCTATCACAAGTGGAACAGGGCAGGGCAAACTGAACAGGATTGACTGCTCTCGAACCTCCTGGCCCTTAATGGAGCAGGCCTCCGATTCCAGTGAATCAGTGAATTTCTCAAGGGGTGAGTATCTTCAGAACCCCCGCCAAAATCACCATTCCAATTAATACCATTTACTGCCAATGTCAGCAATGAGGCCTATGGCTGAACGGGTATCAAGAGTGAACTGCCATTTCATCAACCCTAGAAGCAGCCAAGTAAAGGAAGTCGTGTATGAGTAGAGTTGTTTCAGGAAAGCTTAACTAACCTTGAACACTAACCATGCAGCACAGACATGGCACAGACATGCAAATGAAGAAAAAAACCCAGTTTGGTGGAATTATTTCAGATTTACACCAGCATAGCTGAGAGCAGAATTTAGTCCCTGGTCTTCTAACCATTAACAATGCAGTTGGAAAGTATGCAATAAATGACAGAATAGGAATGATTTCTTGTTAAAGTATGAGTTGTCTATGGTTTTAATTTTCAAATTAAGGCCCCCACTATCTAATTTGGAAGATCATCCAGAAAAGGGAAAAGGCCAAAGAATTCTTAATGAAACCATCTACAATGCCAATGAAATTGGATTAGCATAAGAATACTGAACAAAGGAACCTAGGTTCAAATGTATGAGATATTTCCATGCTTTGTTAAGGTTAACAAGGCCCCAAGGCCTTCATGGTGCACTGATCTGACATGGTAGTTATCTGCCCAAATCCATTGGAATGACTATGCAAACTGGGAGGTGCACCAAGTAACAGATTAACACTGGGCACAGTGTGAATGTCAATGAGAATTCTGCTCCCTCTTCTATATGTTTTGCTCCTTTGACTTCTCCCAAGTGTATAAATTACACAGGGATTTGTATTAATGTGGAAACACAAGGTTAGCAGCCTACACTTCAGCAGGCTAAGCATCCAGCACATACATTTTAGCAGCATGGAATGTAATAGCAAATACAGAATATAATTCCACCTTCCTGACTTGTTTTTTTAAAACTTTTACTAGTTTAAGAAGGCAACAGAAAAACATAACAAACGTGAAACAGCACCAAAGAAATAAAAACTGAAAACAAAACGAAAGAGGAATTTTGCATGATGTGATTTCAATGAAAAAAACCCCCAGAAAATTTGGAAAAAATCGTGATATAAAAATATTTTGTGGAAAGATATTTTAAATATTGTACACGTTGACATTCAGAAATCTGGTACTCTCTGGTCCGGCAACATCCGTGCTATGGGAGGACCATGGATATTGCTGGACCAGAGAGCCTGGCTGGGAATGGGGGCAGCCAGGGTCAGAAGTGCAACCCAGGCCGGCAGCAGGAAGCTTATCCTAGGCCAGTGGCCAGGAGTGCAGCCCCAGTTGGGGCTGATGGCAATGGGACCGGCAGTGGGGAGCGCAGCCCTGGGTAGGACTGGGAGCACAGCCCAGTCCGGCAACTGGGAGAGCAGCATGGGCTGGAGCCTGAAGCGGAACGCAGTGGCAGGGGCTGGCACCCGGGAGTGGGGCTGATAGTTGGGAGTGGAGCCTTGACCTCCCCAAGTCTGGCAAACTCCCTGGTTGGGGACCACTCAGGTCCTGTAACAACTTTCACCTAACGCTAAAACACGGTCACCATCCAGAGCTATAACACACTATTCCCACCTACGGGGTGAATACAGGGTGCCAGCCCTAACTCTAACTAGGGGAACAAGGAGAATCCTAATCCTTAACCTCAGCCCAGAGCTAACATCTGACCTCAAACTTAACCCCATCCCAGAACCCCAGTTAGGCTCTAATCCATAGCCTCTACCCAACCCTAATCCTAGCCTGGGAGCCCCACTCAGCCCTGACCCTACCTACAACCCATGGTCACCAAGCCCCAACCCTAACCTAAACCTACAGCCCACACCGAGCCCCAACCCTAATCTAGCCCATGGCCCCCACCCATCTGTAACCCTAGTCCTGGGTCCCCCCTGTAAGGGGGTGGCGACCCTCAGTCCACCGCCATGCCCCCCTCTAAGTTCTCCCAAAAGGTCCTTTCCGCGGAAGCCGCCGCTGAGTGCAAGCCCCGCACGCTCACTGCTCGACCCGAGACATCACGCCCCTTTCCTAGTGGTCTACTGTGAGGTCCATTCCTCCCATGACGCGTCGTGGGGTCATTGCTCTGGGGTCCCCGGCAACCGTCTGCCACCGTGCCGTCACTGCCCTGAAAGGGGGGGGGGAAAAGAGATGAGCCCCCGCCGGAGGCCGGGCCCGCGGCTAACCCCGTGTCTGGCTTTTTTCCCCCCTACTTCTTCCGCCTTCCTCCCTTTTAAACGCCGGTGCCGTCTGGGCACATCAGCATACCTCCCGTGCCTCCGCCCTCCCAGGTTCTCCAGTCCACCGGTTTGGGTCCCTCTCCTTGCGCGCCTGTCAGGCCGCGCATCCGCTGGCCGTGAGTCCTGCTCCGCCACTCAGGCTAGTACGGGGGGGGGTGGGGCCCCTGTCATACCCCCACTGACCCCAGCCTGAACCCTGGCCCGAGAAGTGCATCTAGGGTTATCACCTTTGAAATACAAAACCCCCCAACATCTTCCTCTACAGGGCAAGCTTGCTTCAACCCCAGCTACCAACCACAAAGCAATGCCACAGCCCCCACCCTCTTCATCAGCCACTTGCAGTATCTAGAGATACCACAGAGACAAGATGGATAATACCATTTTCTTATTTCAGCTGCGCATCGTTAGGTGGGCACAGAAACTGTTAACGTTAGGTATCCCAGTGTACAGTGATAATAGTGTCACTCGTTGGATCCACATACTGCCCCACTTTTATGCAGAGCCATAAAAGTACCAGCCAGGTGGTAATCCCACCCCCAGCCACAGCCCCAATCCTAACCCAATGTCCCACACAGGCCCCACTCTCGCCCTTGCTCAGGGCTCTGCACAGGTCCCAGCCCTCACCCTTGCTCAGGGCCCCCAGCCAGCTCTGATCCTAACTCTCACCTGAGGCTCCCAGCAAGCCCCAATGCTAATCCTAAATCAAGGCCCCACGATGGTCCTAACGATCTCTGAAGGCATGTCTACACTGCAGTAGAATGCCAGTGGCTGGCTTGTGTCAGCAGGCTTAGGCTGTGGGGCTATTCATATAATTGCAGTGTAGCTATTTGGGCTTAGGCTAAAATCCAGCTCTGGGATTTTCCTCCTTCCTCACCCCCACCCCCACCGCCCAACTCCAGGAGGAGCCTGAATAACTACACTGCAATTTTATAGCCACACTACCCAAACCCAAGCAAGCCAATACCTGCCCAGCTGCAGGTATTGTATTGCAGAAAGACATACCTTGAGTTATGCCTGGGATAGCGCATCTTATGAGTGATCCTTCTCAGGACCAACTGGCACAAGCTAGCCACTAGTCATTTAAACCCGCACAATACGATGCATGGCAAATCCTGGGAACTAAAATATTCGTGGTTATGCAGCCTGTGATATCACATCCTTGCAGAATAAATGGAAACATTGTAGCACACAAGACAAAGATAGGTAAATCACACATTGCTATATTAAAGCAGATTCTCAAGAGTCACACAAACAATGAAAGAGATGGCTCATATTCCTATCGGTGTAAATCTGGAATACTCCCTTAACTGCAGTGGATTTACACAGGCATGAAACCAAGATCTGGACCCGTGACTTTCTAGCTTAGCTAGACTGGTGACCACCTGTTACTACAAAGCCCTTGTGACTCATACACTTCCTTGAATATAAGTTCTTCAGGCCTGCCTCTGTTCTCTTGTTCTGTTTGTTGTTTGCCCAAGATTGTTAGCTCTCTGTGGCAGGGACTTCTCTGAGATACTTGTTTGTATAGTGCATAGTACCGTGGGACCTGGATGCCTGATTAGAGTCATGACATTCTACTGCTCCGATGGCAGCATTAGGAGTATGCTAAATATATGTTACTGTACACCTGGCAAACTCTGAATGATATTTTTGTTAGCTTTTAAAATCACGCCTCATTAATTTTAGTGGGCCCATGTCTCCACTCCATCACCTGCATCCTAAATTTATCATGTAACTGGTGCCAGTTATTACCTTCTGTTTGAAAAAATATTCAGCACAGCTAAAGGGACACAGCAGTTTCAGTCGTTTTTAAAGTCTACCTGAGCATATTAAAGCAATGAAAAAGTTGTCTCTAAGTTTCCCTGCTGGCTCTGCTTCAAGCTGGGTAAGTCACTTGAGGCCCATCCATAGCAACGCACACAGAGAAAAATCAAACCAAATGAAATGAGATTAAAGGACTGAAGCTAGCTCAGGGGCATAAATTGGAAAGATAGACTTCTAGACCTGGAAGCTGGTGCTTAATATAGGAGCCTTACATGTGTGACTCAGACATCCTTGCCCTTAATGACATCTGCTATGTAACTGGATGACTCTGTGAAGCTCTAGCATTCAAAGGAGCAAAGTTTTGGGGTTTTTTTTTTACCTTTATGACAGTTGGGGAATTGATTGCTGAGGTCACCAAAAGTGTTTGTCATTTAAACCAGAGATGGTTCGATAACCTATTATCTTCAATCAGGGCTAAACCAAATTCTCATTGTTTCTCGTTGTGGCTTTGCCCAAGAGAACTGATACCCACAATTGATTTTATTACTGAGATCTGTGACAGATTCCAGGCATGGGCTTGAATAAAAAGAAAAAAGCCAGACCCCAAGGCAGAATAGACCGACAGGTTCTCTATTCTGCTTAGTTTGTAAAGAGGGGAAGGCTTTTTGGTATTAGGTCTCCTCTTCTTGCCTTTTCCTCCTGGTATGTGCAAATGAAAAAGGGGTTACAGAAGAGATAGAGCTGCATGAAGGATGAAAGGTTTTGACCATGCTGGCTATTGAAAGCTGACATGATTTGCCACAATTAAATCCCTGTGGTTGCAGGGTGATGCTTGCTGCATTGCTCCTCTTCTCTGTACAGTGAGAATCCTGCTCCTGTGCCTGAGCAGCTGTGGAGCCAGAGGCCAAGTGTTTGGACACAGTACTAGATCCACCTGTACAACTTAGATTCCACTCAGAACCACATGACCAATTATTTGGAGACCAGTTTCTCTCTCTCATAGTCCTCAGAATAGAATTTATTGGTACCTCCTTTGCGCCTAGAGCAGTGTTTCCCAATTTTATTTGGCCACGGAACCCCTAGGGTTGCCTTAAAAAAAAAAGGCCCCCACCGTGTTTCGTCGATTCCCGCCACGGCAGGGGAGTGCTGGCTCTTCGCGGAACCCTTGCAGAGCACCAATTGGGAAACATTGGCCTAGGGATAAGGTTGTTCTTAGCCATATGCAGAATGTGTAGGGCTCCTGAAAATTTGGGGCACCATTGGGCCTTAATGTCCACCCTGAGCCTCTTTCTACTCCTGTTCCGTGACTTCTCTTCCTCTGGAGTTGGAGTTACTTAAAAGTGAAAAAGCCTGCCAGACCTATTAGCAAAACATTGAACCTGTGAAAAAGATGCTCAAGTGGTAATGAAACCATTTAACAGGTATTTGCCATCCCCAGGTATTTATTGCCAGTTTCTGAATTTACTGTGTTAGTCTATGGGACCTTAGTTTAAAATTTTTTAAAAAAATATTTCATTAATGTGTTGCTGCAGATTATAAAATCACATCTCTAAAAAATTATACACCCCCGCTGCCATCAGTCATAGGGGGCACAAGTTTAATTGTACTGCGTAGGGCTCCATAAATCCTAATGACAGCCCTACCTACAGAGTCTTGTTCAATGACTCATTCTTTAGAGTTTTGTACCCTGTATTCACAATGTAGGCTTTGGAGCGACTCACATTACTACCTTGCATGTAAGTTCTTCAGGCCAGGGGCCATATCTCTCAACAAATCTGTAATTCATCACCTTAGATATTGGCAACATTACATTAATAAAACTAAATCCAACAACAATGATAGATTCCCAAGCAACTGTGTTGTGCTATGCTCTTCTAGCCCTATTTCACAGCTTTCTAAAGATCCACTTGGAGAATTGTCTGAGGGTCTCTTTCTTTTTGTGTCTGTGACCTTGATTGGCTGGCGTTATGACATTTCTCCTTGGAGATTGAACAGAAGAGTTAGAGTTTTTCCATGACAGATCAGACCATTTGGTTGTCATGTCCAGTTCCTGCCTGATACTTAAAAACAGGAAATTAAAACCTACAATAGGGATATAATAACTATACAGTTATAAGGACAAATTCATGATGGCTATTCAAGAACAAATCATGTCACGTCCACCTAGTTTCCTTCTTTGACAAAATTCTGGCCTAGTGAATAAAGTAGGCATGGTATAACTTGATTTTAGTAAGGCCTTTGACACAATCCCACATGATATTTTTATAAGCAAACTAGGGAAACGTGGTCTAGATGAGATTACTGTATGGAGAGGGAATAATTGGTTGAAAGACCACACTCAAAATGTAGTTATTAATGGTTTGCTGTCAAACCAGGAGGGCATATCTAGTGGGGTTGTGCAGGGGTCGGTTCTGAGTCTGATACTATTCAACATTTTTACTCATGATTTTGATTACAAAGTGAGGAATATGCATATAAAATTTGCATATGAAACCAAGACTGGAGGGTTTGCAAGCATTTTGGAGGCTGGCATTAGAAGTCAAAATGACCTGAATTAGTCTGAAATCAACAAGATGAAATTCAATACTACACTGAAGATGGAAAAATAAAATGTACAGATACAAGATGGGGAATAACTGGCTCGGCAGTAATACTGAAAAGGATCTGGGGGTTGTAGTGACTCACAAATAAAATATGAGTCAACAATGTGATGCAGTTGCAAAACAGGCTGATATGATTTTGGGGTGTATTAACAGAAGTGTCATATGTAAGATATGGGAGGCAGTTGTCTTGCTCTGTTTGCACTGGTGAGGCCTCAGCTGGAGAAATGTCCAGTTCTGGGTGCTGGACTTTAAGAAAGATGTGGACAATTGGAAAGAGTCTAGAGGAAAGCAGCAACCATGGGCGATGGGTGAATGCAGGGCTGGGGGCTTGCTCCTTCTGCCCAAGGAGCACCCCCGCACAGGAGCCAAGCCCTCACCATCACATGGACAAGCCTTTAGCCCCTCATGGAGCCTCCCCAACCCCGGAACACCAAGAGGAGAGCTGGCGGTGCGTGGCCCCAGAGCATGGGGAGGATGGGCAGTACACAGACCCAGCCTTCCTGGTCCTGGAGCACAGGGAGGGCAGGTGGCTTGTGGCCTGAGCCTCCCCGGCTGTGGAGCATGGGTCAGGAGCACTGCCCCAGCACCTACAGCTGCAGCATGGCTGAAGCACATGGGCAGCAACACTCCACACACAGTCAAAATGCCTGTTGGGAGCCATGCTGAAGCAGTAGGCATTCTGCGGGTGGAGTGTGGCAGGGCTGTGCCTGACTGTTTGCAAAGGTATTGCCTCCCCCTGCCTCTTATACCCACCACTCCTAGCAACAAACATGATAAAAGGTTTAGAAAACCTGACCTATGAGGAAAGGTTAAAAAAAAAAAAAAAAAAAAAGGCCCTCGTAAATCTTGAGAAAAAAAGAATGGTGGTTCTTCAAATGCTAAAGGGTTGTTATAAAGAGGACTTGATAAACTGTACTCCAGGTTCACTGGTGGTAGCACAAGAAGTAACGGACTAAATCTGCAACAAGGGAAATTTAGGTTAGATATTAGGAAAACCTTTCCGACTACAAGGGTAATTAAAAAGTGGAACAGTCTTTCGTGGGAGGTTGTGGAATCCCAATCATTCAGGCTATGTCTACACTGCCCCTATTTTGCACAAAAATATGCAAATGAGGCAAAGCGTGGAAGATCGCGGTGCCTCATTTGCATAATTAATGAGGCTCCATTTTTGCACCTCATTAATTATGCAAATGAGACAGTGATATTCCACACTTGACCTTATTTGCATATTTTTTTCGCAAAACGTGGGCAGTGTAGACATAGCCTCAAGGTTTTAAAAGACCAGGTTGGACAAACACCAGTTAGTAGGGATGGTCTAGGTTTACTTCATTCTGCCTTAGTCCAGGGGGCAGGAGTTGATGTCTCTAGGTCCCTTCTAGTCCTACATTTCACAGATTCTAGGATAGTGCTGGCAATTATGTTGTACGTGGGATGAAGCACGAGAGTTGATGACTCTTGTCTTAGCCCAGGATGCTGGAACCGTTTGTATAGTTGGGGGGTGCTGAGAGCCATTGATCCAGACTTGAACCCTGAATATCATAGAAATCACTTCATGCTAGGGGGAGCCGCAGCACCCCCAGAACCTCTAATCTTAAGCTTTATCAACACTGATCTATGAAGATACTGGCCCTTCAAAAAAAATCCAGATCATAATTCATAACTCATGGACACATCTCAGCAAAGCTGGCACAGGAAGATGTAAATGCCATCTCCCTTTGCCAGCTGATTTAGCTTTGATCTGGATGTGAAGAAACAAAAACCAGTCGAGATATTATGGCTGCTCATACTAGGGGGTTGCCATTCATCCTTCCAGCAAGCACTCCCCCTGGTTGGCAGAGGTGGGCCTCCCGCAGGTTGCTCAGCAGAGGGAAGGCTGGATCCACATTCCAATTCTACAGAATTGGACATGGTTGGACTTCCTACTGTGGGGACTTGGGTTTCTCCTGATGGAAGGCAGAGCAAAGCCTCACCCGGAGACTTTAGGAAATGATGCCTCACAACTGTCCTTGAGAGGGTACGATACTTCTGGGTGCACCATTGGCTATTACAAAGTTCAGTTGTAAGTACTTCTGCAGTGGCCCATCAATCACCTTGTGAATTTATTGTGATTTGGAGGAATTACCCCTCTTCTGTCCCATTTTAAAGAACGGCTGCAAAGCCACAAGCCCTAACTGTAATACTTGATTTCCTCCATAAAATCCCAAATAAAAGCATTTTTTATGTTTATAAATGGGATGAATTAAAAAAAAAATCTAATCTCTTCTAGAACACCAATCTCTCATATAAACAGCTAGCACAGTAATCTCAGGGCTGCCTGCGTAGCATCATGGAAGCTGGTTAAGTCTGAACAAAAAGTAGCTAAATGTTTAAGAAGCTCTTTTAGAGAGAGACAGTCAAAAATGACAAAACTCTGTTGTCTTGAGCAAAAACACTGCTGAGATTTAGGAAATGCAGGGGGACATGGAAAGCAGGAATGTCAATACCTTGCTGAAGAGACAGGATTAGAATGTAGAATCTATTAGGTACAATTGAAGATATTTCAGTTGACATGATATGCGATGCCAGGACGACACATTGCAATTTCAAGTAACAGAGATGTCAGTTGTGTTGAGCACGCAAATAATTCAGACAGAGATATATTATTATCCCCAGCCTCTCTGGAGGCTCAGCCCTGATGCTGGCATTTGTGGAAAACATTGAAGGCACAACAGGAGAAAACACTGCCGGAAGGATTTGGACACCAAAAAACTACTTTTTTAAAGTGGTGGAAAAACACTCATCTAGCCTGTGTGCACATGGCCTTACCTATAATTTGGAGTCATGACCCGATGTGAAGTCCTCTTAGGCTAGTAGGAAGTAAAAGTCATACCATCTGCTACGTTTGCCATAAGATTGCCACCCTCAACTACGACTTACAGGGAGCTGTGCTGACATCATTAGAAATGCATACAAATGTGTGCTGTCTGATAAATGAGTACAGTACATCCTAGAACAGGCTAACGGCTGCTAAAATGGATGGGCTGGTTTTGTTAGATGCTCCTGAAGATTCCCTGCTGGGAAATCTTAGAGGATGCAAGAGACGAACAGTTTCTAGCTCCTGAAATATCAATTTTCATAGATCACCTAAATATTAGTCAATTCTCATTTATCAAAACTCTTCCCCAGCCTCCCTCAAGAAATCAAATCTCTGCTACTGTCTTATTACATGACTGATTTTCAGGCACCATCATATTAGAAAAGGAAGGAAGGAAGGAGAAAGCATGTGATGTGTTTTTCTGGATTTGGGAGTACTGAAATGTTAATGTGTTTTCAAGGAAATTCAGACATTAAATACTACTTTGGAAATATTTCTCGATATCATCAAATGAATGAGAGATCAAGTGCTCTGGTCACTGGTTCAAACCGCTGCATTTTCCTTAGGTCACAGAAAGGAGAAGGCAAGAAACAGCAGTTAAAAAAAGAAAAAAAAAAAAAGAAAAAAAGGAACTTTGCTTCAAGTAAGCCTGGTTAATTGTCAGCTTGCAATATCTGAGGGTACGTCTACACTGCATGGCTATTTTGGGATACCATAGGTATCCCAAAATAGCTACCCCACATCTACACAAACCACCTGTTAGTTTGAAATATTTTTTGTAATAACGGGCGCGCTATTTTGTCATCCCTGTAAACCTCGTTGCATCAGGGTTACGGGATGACTTGAAATAGCGTGTTATTTTGAAATTTGGTGCCATGTAGATATGCCAAATTTCAAAATAAGCTATTTCGAAATAGATTTGAAATAAGATACGCAATTTGCGTAGCACAGATTGCATATCTTATTTCGAGTTTAGGGTGCTGTGTAGACAGACACACCCTAAGAGAAGAGATGGAAGGAATGGCACATTGCTTAATGGTTAGAGCACAGAAATGGGAGTCAGGATTCCTGGGTTCTTATTCTGACTTTGCCGCTGACCTGTTGTGCAAGTCAGTTCACCTCTTCCATGTCTTTTTCCCCTCATCTGTAGAACATGTAACAGTTCTTAGCTCCCCCCTTTGTTCCTGGGAAGCTTTATTTGTCAACATCTGTCAACCATTGAACTGAAAAGTCCCCAAGTATCATATTATTACATCCAAGTTAAGACCATCCTTCCTCTTTTACTATATCTGTGCTAAATGTATTTATTTTGCTCACACTCAAAGTATACAGCCATTAAGCATTCAAACAGCATTCTGTGAGTCCACTGATGCTGATGAGCCTACTGGGCATTAATATGCTTCTACTACCTTCTTCCATTATAATGCAGCACACAGCATTGCAAAAGCCTTTCTCTAGGTAATGAAAACCATTTCACATTTCAGACGCTCTGATTAAAAATGCAGCTTTGTGGTTGTGTGAGTGCAGAACAATCTGAGAAACGTGTTTCAAATATTGAAGTGTGTCGGGCTCAGTTTTGTGCATTCATTAGTTTGCCGGGGATATTATTTGGCACCTTAATAGTTGCTCACAGATCAATTCAAATTTAGTTCTGCCTGTTTGGGTGAACATAATAATTAATTTCTTAATGCCTGCTTAATAGGTTTGTCAAGAGATCCTGACCTGTTGCCAATTTTGTATGTTTTTGTTATGACTGATAATTACAAACATGCTTTTTTCGACAATGAATAATTTGTCGATATAACCTTTCCATGAGTTTTTTCCTCTTCTTGTAAATGAGCACACTCATTCAATTGCTATCTAATTACTTTGTAATGAACACCAAGCAATTGCAGCTAAAGAAATGGTCACCCTATGGTGACTTCTGCCTTTCCTAGGCAGAGTCAGTCCAGTCTGATGGCAGCCACGTTTCCCACAGTGCAAGACTCTGATGATGCAGGTGACTCTCACAGAGTACTAAGAAGTGTGTTCCTCGTGCCACATATTTTCCTTGCCTGGAATATAGCTGGGCTCAGCATTGAGCCCATACACCAGCGATAGGCAACCAAGTACAGTGAGTGGGCTGCATGAGTGGCCTTCCATCTCTGTAGGCTGCAGCAGCCCGTGGCCCACGGGGGTTCCACCTGCTGCCTGCAGACCCCCTGTCTGTCCCCCTCCCCAATGCACCTCTTGTGCACTGGGGCACCAGAGTCCCGCACTTCCTATTCCTCTCCCCCAACATTTTCAGAGCACCATAAGTCACCTGATTGGCACTCTGTCCCCGCTCCTCCCCCCTTCCTCCCAGAGCTGGAACAGCTGCAAACAATATGGCAAAGGGGCATTGCTGACACTTGATGGCATATATCACATCACACCTCAGACCCAGTCACCTAGGAACCTATCCCTGCAATAAACCCCATTGTCAACTCTGTCCACACATCTGTACAAGCAACACCATCACAGGACATAACCACATAAGCCACAACATCAGAGGTGCACACAACTGTACATCCTCTAATGTGATCTATGCCATCAAGTGCCAGCAATGCCTTCTGCCATATATATTGGCCCAACTGGACAGTCTCTACGACAAAGGATAAATGGACACAAAACAGATATAAAAAATAGCAATGCACAGACACCTGCAGAAGCACATTTTAACCTACCTGGGCACTCAATGGATCTAAACATAGGGATGTTAGTGTAGAGTAAATGATTAACCAATAAGCCTAGGTTTATTGATTAATCCTATCGACTACGTGCACTCCCCCCACCCTTGCTGCCTCTGTTTCAGAGGCAGCGGGGGGGGGGGGGGGAGGAGGGAGTGGGGGCCAGTGCCCGTGAAGAGATGGCTTTAAGCAGGTTCCCCACAAGCACTAGATCCACCTGCCCCACTCACCCCTATGCTTCTGCCTCTAATAGAGAGGCAGCGGTGTGGAGGGTGAGAGGGGCAGGTGGGAGCTAAAACATGTGGGAAGCTGGCTTTCAAGCTCCCTTTGGACAGAGGTTACTCTGCATTCCACAGAGCAACCTCTGATGGAGAGGCAGCAGCATGGAGCAGCCGGGGACTCCCTGGGAGTGGGGCCAGAGCACACCGACTGTCAGCCCCACCCCCAAAGACTATAGAATAGTTGTGTAACTAATAATATTTTATGCGGTTACACAACTATTCAATTACATGATATCTAACATCCCTATCTAAAAGTAGCCACTCTTCTACAAAGAAATTTGAAAAACCAATTACAGAGAGAAACTGTGGAACTGGCCTTCATATGCAAATTTGACACTCTCTCAGGGCTTGAACAAAGACATGAATTGGATGGACCGTTATATTCAACACTCACATGACATCAAAAGCTAAGTATGGAACACTTCCAGCTCACCCAGCTAGCCTCATTAGAACTGGCACTATACCTCATAGGTACTTTTTTCCCCCTTCCCTTCTCTCTTTCTTTTAAATATTTGGAGGTTCTCTCCATTTTTTCTCCACTCTGCTCATCTGAGGAAGTGGGTTTTGCCCCATGAAAGCTCATGATAATATACATAAGAGATTCCCTGGAGTTGTCTCAGATGCTTCTTCATCAGTGCTAAAGTCTCTTCCTCTAGATTTCTATTATACTGTAACTCTAATTAAAAAAGTTGAATTATATGTCATGATTCCACAAGGCAATGCAGCCTTTGTTGGGCTCCCTTCCTTCCTCCCTAACAGAAAACAGCTTCATGGTCTCTATTGGAAAATTGAAAGTGGAATAGGAATACTGTATTTATTCAGTTAAGTTTCTCATTGCTACATGACCAGCCAATACAGTCTTTGCAGCCAGCCACTGAATTCAAAGCTAGAATGGAATGAGTTATCCTAGGGAAGGTTTTTAAGGCCAGGCTTGACAAAACTCTGGCTGGAATGATTTAGTTGGGATTGGTACAACTTTGAGCAGGGTGTTGGGCTACATAATCTCCTGAAATCTCTTCCAACCCTAATTTTCTATGATTCTATGGTGGTGGTATGGTGGGTTTGCAGAGAGTAGTTGGAGGGGTTGTGTTTCTGGCAGCTAAAATGAAAGGCACAATTGAATCTTGGGCTATTCAATCAGGAGATTGTGTGTTTTGTTTCTGATGCATCCTACATGGTTGTTATTATGTGCCTTGCCTTTTGTTACAGATCTGGCAAAAAATGTTTATTTTCTTGCTAATGCACTTTCTGGCTGATATAAGATTCAAAAAAGTTTAAGAATTTGTTTGTATGCATACAAGTTTGACTCATTTGAAACTGCACGGTGGTGGAGCTCAAGGTGAGAAAAATGGCATATTTTTATTTACAGTGCAACAGAAATCAGCATCTAATCATATCAAAGGTTTATACAAGTCATCTTTTGCTATAGTATAGAGCAGGGCTACTCAACACGTGGTCCGTGGGCTGCATGTGGACCACGACCTGTTTGTTTGCAGCCCCCGGTGCAGTTTGGGTTTACGCGGGGCTCAACACGCGGCTCGCAGGTGGGATCCTTTTAACATGGCCTCCACTAGGAACATGTTCCATAACAGTGAGGCATCTCCCAGGCAGGGTGAGCTTTGAAAGATGCAAGCAGATGGGCTGGCTGAAACAGACGGGTACAGGGTGTGGGAGTTTCTAGCCCTCAGGGAGGAGGTGCCAAGAGCACCAGGGCATTGTGGGAAGTGCTGGCTGCTTAGCTTTGTGGGTAAAGCCTGAGAGGTGCTGGCTGGCTCACACTGGCCACATTTGGGTCCGGTGCCCTGGCTTAAGGCTTAATCTTTGTATTCATGCCCATCAGTGTGAAAAAAGTTGTTTGCATCTATATTTGCATGTATATGCAACCCCACGCTTAAGATGCAGCCCTCAGCATGTGCTGTGAGTATCATTATGGCCCCTGGGGCTTCCAAAGTTGCGTAGCCCTGCTATAGAGGATATGGCACCTAGCCCATGGCATGAAATTTTTGTAAAAGGAAATTTCAGTGCAAGATGTACTGATTGTTTGGGTGATCACTACTCTTTGACCTTATATAGGGAGATACAGAATATTCCATTCAGGGAACTACAAACACAGAGTAAAAAACCTTGGGGAAAGATTTGGAAGTGCAGTGTCACCTTATCTGCAGTTTGCTTCTATATCTGCCAAACTGAAAGTTAAGGAAACCATATAAACAAAAGACAAAGTCCGTTGTGTCTTGCTCTTCTTGGGGGAGAGCTTCATATAGGCCCCCAACTCCCACACTGTTTTGCAGCTCCAGAAAGCACATATTGACCAATCAAGTTACACTGTTTTAAAGGTTTCTTGGCTGAAGTGCTCTCTCCATACTCTACTGTGAAATTCTCGAGTTGCTGTGGTAAATCTACCTCTGAAAGGGGCAGTAGCTAGGCTGATGGAAAAAATCTTTCCATCCACAGTAGCCTAGTGCACAGGGACACAGGTCAATTTATCTACATCACTCAGAGGTATGAATTTTTCACTCCCCTGAGCGGCTTAGCTAGGTCTATCGAATTGTCCAGTGTAGACCAGTCCTGAGAGGATAAAAGAAACTCACTGTCCACTGAACAGCTGAGACCATCTCCCTTTTATTCCTCTTTCCCTGGCCCATTGTCTCAATGAATTTTCCTCAGCTGGTTGTTGTCATCCAAGCTGATTGGTGAGTGTAAGCAGCAGATGGATGACTCTTAAGTGCAAGATTCTCCCTGAAGACCAAACTCCACCTCCAAAAACAACCCTAGTTGTCCCCCAATGAAGGACATTGAAGCATTTTGTTGGTGGTCCTTTAATCGGGGGGAGGGGGCTAGAGGATTTGTCCCATACCCTCATAACAATGTGGCTAATCAGCAGTGGCTGCAAAACTTTTTCATGCATAAAGCTACTTTCATGGAAGTTTATCAGTTACTTTCCCCAGTCCTAAAGCGCAAGCATACCACCACTTTGGTGTTGCAAGCTTCCACAGGGCAATTGTCACTCACTTCTCCACTGTCAGACAGCTTCCAGTGAGTAGGGAATCCATTTGGAGTGGGGCAATCAATATCCTTCTGCTATGAAGGGTGGTGACTCTGGGAAATGCTGCACTGGGGTGATAGATAGAATACACATCCACATCTTGGCACCCAGCCACCTTGTAAAGGAGTACATACTCTGCAAGGGGTAGTTCTCCATGGTGCTGCATGGGCGGGTGGCTCACAAGGGCCATTTCACCAACAACAACATGGGATGGTCGAGAAAGGTGCATGATGCCGATATCTTTAGAAACTTTAGTCTCTTCAGCAAGTTACAAACTGGAACTTTTTTCTCAGACCAGAAAATTACAATTGGAAATGTTGAAATGCCAGTTGCAATCCTTGGTGACCCAGCTTACCCCTTGCATCTATGGCTCATGAAGCCATACACTGCAGCTTGGACTGCAGTAAGGAGCACTTGAACGACAGGCTGAGCAAGTGCAGTACGGTGGTAGAATGTGCTTTTGGGTGTTTAAAGGGCAGGTTCTGTAGCCTACTAACTAGGTTAAACCTCAGTGAATGCAACATTCCCATTGTGGTGGCAGCTTGCTGTGTGCTCCATAATATTTGAGAGAGCAAGCGGGAAATGTATCTGTCAGGGTGGCTTGCTGAGGCACAGCACCTAGTCTGGGCTTTTGAGCAGCCAGA
Organism: Pelochelys cantorii; assembly: GCA_032595735.1. Taxonomy (NCBI): domain Eukaryota; kingdom Metazoa; phylum Chordata; order Testudines; family Trionychidae; genus Pelochelys; species Pelochelys cantorii. The sequence goes on from CM064336.1 coordinate 22,350,842, forward strand.
CACCAGGGCAATAAGGAGAGCACAGCGAGGGGCAGTGCAAATCAGAGAGGCTTTGAAAGACATTTTTATGAATGGCCAGTTCTGAGAGTCATGGATGTTGCTCTCAGCGAGCTGCCCCTGCAATCAGTGTGCTTGCCTGTAACCCCCCACCACTTCGATACAAGCAATCAATAGAAATGATGCAGACATGTTAACAAGCTATTCTAGGGACCCCCTCCCTGTGTAGGCACAGTGGCTGTCACAGATCACACCCAATTGTTTATCTTGCTACGAGTGGGTTAAGGCAATGTGAACTCACCAGAAGTGCCCTCCCCAGGATCAGTGCCCAACTGTGAGACGTCCTGGGAGGAGGGGATTGTCGCCAGGTTATAGAAAGTTCTTGGCTCTCAGTGACCTCAGTTGCTCTTCTCACCTGCTGACCATTCTCCTCCTCCTCCTCCTCCTCCTCTTCCACCATGCTGTCCGACGGTGTCTGAGTGTCTTGGGAGGAATCCACGGATGGGCTAGGGAAGCTGGTCATGTCCCTCCCCCAAAGATCACATGCAACTGCTTGTAGAAGTGTCATGTTTGTGGCAATGCTCCAAACTGTCCATTTGCCTCCTTTATCTTTTGGTACAACTGCCTCAACTCCTTTATTTTCACTCAGCACTGCTGGGTGTCCCTGGCGTATCCTTTCTTCTCCAGGCCCTTTGCAATCTTGGCATAGTTATCTGTGTTTCTTTTGCTGGTTCATACTTCTGCAAAAACAGATTCCTCTCCACGTACAGCAATGAGGTCCAGGATCTCCTGCACACTCTATTCTGGTGCTCGTCTGCAACTCTGGGAACTCATGGTCAAGTGTTCTGCTCACGTGTGCTTTCTGCTCTAAGGCCTGCTCACCATGCTGGCCACACAAAAAATAAAATCCAGTTTTTCCCAGGGCTTTTCCTGGGGCTTTTCCTATTTACCTGGAGAGCATAAGAGTTCAAAGTCATGGTCAAAGTGGTCATTACAGGGCACTATGGGACACCTCTGGGAGGCCAAGAACATTGACTTTCATAGCACCCTCTCTGCACTATCGGAAAGATGACAATGAAAGATCAAATGTAGCAATGACTCCTCATGAAAACAGAAGTACAGAAATTGACTTTAACAGCCCTTAGTCAATGGAACAGCTTAGTAGTATGGACTCATATAGGAAAATCAACCTAATGCGGCTAAGTTCAACCTAAACTCCCAATGTAGACCAGGCGATAATATCCCTCAACAACAGATTAATCAGTAAAAATAATACTTCTGAGACTTTCTCCAGCCCCTAATTTTTAACCTATACATGTCATTCCCTCCTTATTTTAGTGGTAAAATCTTTAAGCCAAACTCCTTCTTGGGGTAAATGGTTTGAAACTATTATTTCAGCTTTATCCTCGACTCAGTCTTGAATCTGAAATCAATGGACTTACCACAGGGAAGGATTTGGTGTCCTATGGGGTTCCTAAATGTTACTGGAGTCAATCTGAATGAGGTGGGACTTATTACCACCCAAAATCCACTTTGGTATATTGTACTGGTCTAAATGAGTTGTCTTTGTAAACAGATTTATTTCAGAAGCCCAGTGGTGTTCCAAAACCTTTTGGTATTTTTCTCAGTAACATTATAGAGAAAGATTCTTTTATTAAAAGAAACCAACTTCTTTGGATTTCTTTTTTCATTTCACAGCGAAGATAACATTTAAAATAGAGTAGGCAGTCACTTCATGAGTCATTGGTTTATCTTCATACATTTGAAGCATGGAGGGTAGCAAGGAGATTAAGATATTTTTATGTAGCAGGGAAGTGAAATAAGCAAATACCTTTAGCAACCCCATAGTTTTAGGTACCCACTGAAGTGGAATAATACAGGAAGTTCACCATTTTACAGGTCCCATTTCCATAGTACTAAGACATTGTAGCTTGGTTTTTAATGCACATTTATTTTTCCACTTGAGCTTCCATAAATTAGTTCTATAGAAGCCAATGAAGTTACTCTGAATTTACACGAATGCAAGAGCAGAATTTGACTCAGTATAACAGAGGAAGATATTTGAAAAGGCCTTTCCTACCATTTCATTCCTTTGTCCAGATTTTCGAGAGCTAAGCAACGAAGGTGAGCAGTGCTTTGAAAATCTGGCTACTTATTGTCATGCTTAAATTGGAATGGAGATCTTTGGAAAATCTACTGCTGTGAGGCAGATTTCATGCTGGTGGGGAGGCTAAGGGGGAGTAGGGTATGGGGAAGTACCATTACTTTTCATGGGCCTGGCTGACTATGTACCACTAGAGTTAGTTTGGCACATAGTATTGATAAGTTACTGCAGATAACTTAGTATTATACACAGTAGGTCCAAAAAGAAACATGAAACAAGGATCCTGGGCTAGAAGTAAAAACACCCTAATATTTACTTTGTAATACAGGTAAAACCTTTATAATCTGAACTCCCTGCATCTGGCAACATCTGTGGTCTGGCATCTGGAGGTGCTCGGGGACTGGAACACACAGGGAAAAGCCAGGAGCACTATGTTCAGCATCTCCTCCTCCATCCAGAGTATCACAAACAGTTCATTTGGAGGGAGAGAGTGGAGTGGGAATGGGGAGTGGTGCTTGGGGGATGAGGCAGCGTGGTGGCAGAGTCCAGCAGTGGAGCCTTGCAGTCATCAGCTGTGCTTCCGAAGCCCAGCTGTGGAGCTCTGTAGCCATCCCACATCTTCCCTGAAAACCCTGTTCCCATCCCTGCTCTGTCAATGCCACCCCTCTGCTGCCACTGGAGCGGAGGCCAAGAACATTGACTTTCATAGCACCCTCTCTGCACTATCGGAAAGATGACAATGAAAGATCACAGCTGGCAGCAGCGGGGCCATCATTGACCTCTCCTGGTCCAGCAGATTCCCTGCTTCAGGTCCCATGGGTGGCAGACCAGGGAGATTCAGCCTGTAGTTGAAATCTTCTGTATCCACCATGAGACAACAGAACAGCCTGACACTTCTAAAGGCTCCGGATGTGGTGACTGCAAAGTTCACATTCCCTTGACCTTAATGAGTTTCATACATTTTCTGTGTGAAATTCTCCTCGCAATCTCCTTGTGTGTTTAATGTGCTTTCCAAAGGACATGTTGGGCTAAAATCATGAACTCCCCTGAGGAAGTCAATTGGGTTGCATGAATTTGCCCTTTAACTTCAATATATCCATACAATGGTATAAATAAAGGATGTTCAACTTTTGCACACACTGCAGTTTATTCTCCTATATAGTTGCCAAACCCCAAAAACTATCAGCCTGCAGCATTGTCGAGCCACTAGTCTCAGAAGGGAAAACACTGCGGCAGTGGTTGCCAGTATAATATCCCATACAAATTAAAGCCTTTATGCTCTGTAATTTGCTATTTTACAATAAACCCCAAGAAAGCTCTTCTTATAGTGTAAAAAGGGAGGCCTGTTTTTCAAGTGGGTGGCAAAATAATGCATTAAAAACAACCCTTTCACATCTGTAAACATCTTTTCCCACCAATAAAAATCAGAGCTTCCCTCAGGTTTGCGCTGTATTTTACATGTTATTGGACTGCAACAAATTCTAAACTGGCTGGTTGGCTCTTTCTGTATTTTGTTTGTGACAGAAGCTTGACTCACTTTGTGGATGGGAAATCATACATCACAACTTTTTCAATAAGCATAACCTTGAATGAAAAATTAGGAGATAATCTAGTTACTTAATCTCGTGCAATGTTGCCAGATGACATTTTAAAGAAATAAACAGCTCATCTGACTTGGTGCGCAAAACATCAGGGCTATTTAGGTTTCATTTTGATGTCACTTTCAGCATCAGTCTTATAGAGAAATATATGTGCCTAAAGTGTCCGTCTGCTATGTACATTGGACAAACTTCTCAGACACTTTGCCAAAGAATCAATGCACATAAAACAGACATCAGACTCTCTCAGAGATTTTAACTCCAGACTTCAAAGAGAAGCTTCAGAATTGTCATTCATGCTTAAATTTAAACACTTTATGTATGGGTCTCAACAAAGATGCTAATTATCTCACCCATTACAAAGATAGCTTCCCCAATTATCACCCCTAATGTCATTATCTCATAGACACTAACCTTCCCCCCCTCACTCCCACTCTGTTCTAAAATTTGATTTGTTAATTTTATATGTGTTCACTTTTTTTTTGATTGTATCACTTTGGTATATATGGTCGTGCCAATTTTCTTCCACAAATTGATCTGAGGAAGTGGGTCTGACCCGTGAAAGCTCATCACCTAATAAACCATATTGTTAGTCTTTAAAGTGCTACATAGTTCTGTCTTTTGTTTGACCACACATAGTACTTGAAAGCTCTTAGGTGGTGTGTGGGGTGATTTAGACTAGCTAGAGCACAAGGGACTCAAACCATTCTCATTTAATAAGAATATCTAATTTTATGATGCTTTTCATCAGGAGATCACAATGTGTTTTACAAAGGAAGTAAGTATTACTGTCCCCATCTTATAGTTGGGGAAACCAGCACAGAGCTGGGCAGTGATTTGTCTAAGGACACACAAGTAGACCACTGTCAATGCTGGGACTAGAACCCAGGTGTCTATCCTAAGGCCAAGCTCACTGCATTGTCTACTAGGCCACATTGCCTCCCTAATACCCCTCATTTCACCCAGGTACAATACTGTCAGGTCCCTCTGCTGGAGTTCATTCTGCCAGCTTTTGACCCTCTGAGGAAACAAAGGAACAAAAAAACCACCAGGAAAATTCTGGATGGTCACACTACAGTGCCCTGTTAGACCAGCTAAACGTAATGAGACCAGGGAAAATCCAAAACTGAAGCCTGTGTATTTGCTGTGCAACAAGGCAGCCAATAAGCCATCTCATTTTAAAGCCACACAGAGAGGGGCACTGCAGCACATAAGCCGGGAAGAAATAGTCACCTGAGACAGCACCTGGAATACTGTGTTCAGTTTACAAGAAATATATTGAAATATATTGTGTGTGTGTTGAACAAAAACCTAAGAACAGTCTTCAAATTTAGAAGAGTGTAAATACCAAGGATTGAGAGAGCCTTGTTTACCCTGAACAATATATGAAACTTGGAGTAACGAGAAGAAATTTAGAAAGGGAAAATGAGAGGATTGGGTTTTTGGTACCCAGGTTCAGCTGAAATTTCTAGCACCGCTGAAGAGATGCAACCATTCTTTACTTCTCCTTTGTGATGAAGTCACTTAAAACATCTTTTGGAGAACAGCATGTGTTGTAAACTCTCTGTTTTACTGCACCGTCCCTTGGTAGCAACCTAGCCACCTCACTGCCCGCCCCCAATAAATGCCCCTGCCTTCAGCAATGGCCCCTAGCAGAGCCCAGGATCCTTCTTCTGGGCTTTTGGTCTAATGAGTCATCCACACTTCAACCAAACTTCTTCAGCTTTAGGAACCTGTTGTACAATAGACATACTCTCTGTTTTCTACTTATTAAGTAGGGAAGTGGAAGTATACTGACCTATGAAGGAAGGCTGAAAGAATTGGGCTTATTTAGTTTGGAAAAGAGAAGACTGAGAGGGGACATGATAGCGGTTTTCAGGTATCTAAAAGAGGGTCACAAGGAGGATGGAGAAAAATTGTTCTTCCTGGCCTCTGAGGATAGAACAAGAAGTAATGGGCTCAAACTGCAGCAAGGGAGGTTTAGGATGGACATTAGGAAAAAGTTCCTAACTGTCAGGGTGGTTAAACACTGGAATAAATTGCCTAGGGTGGTTGTGGAATCTCCATCTCTGGAGATATTTAAGAGTAGGTTAGATAAATGTCTATCAGGGATGGTCTAGACAGTATTGGGTCCTGCCATGAGGGCAGGGGACTGGATTTGATGACCTCTCAAGGTCCCTTCCAGTCCTAGTATTCTATGATACTCCTTCCTAGCTTATATGGCAGTAAAAATTCCAAATTACAGTCCACTTTTCAGGGTAGCCATGGACACTAGGGTTAATGGGCATCTACATTAAATTACATACTTGGGAGCCAATATGGATCTTATGTCACACGAAGAGCATAGAAGAAAAGATATCTAGTGGATAGACTATTTAGTCTTTAACTTTAGAACCTTCCACAGAAATTTTCCTAGCTTGTGTCTTCAACCATACACATTTTTTTCTATTAATTAAAAGAAGCAGCAAATAGAAAATCCAGATTTCCTTAGGCAGCTCCCCTGAAAGACCTTCCTGCCCATCTATGCAAATCTTTGCTGATACAGAAGCTCAGCAGCTGGCTCCTATACCAAACTGAATGTGATTCTAATGAAGATGGAGTTATTGCTTTTCAATAAAAGAAGCGTGGGCAATCCTGGAAGGGCAGTAAAATTTACTCTGGCTTTGTCTCAGAGAGAGTTTTTTATTCAAAGGAGAGAGATACTTTGTCTATGTAGTGGTGTTAATGAAGTACTAACGTCACCTGTTTATTAGGAAATCCACAGTATTTCCATAATTTCCCCACACAATAAGATGTGTGCTCCGCATATTCAACTTAAACAAGGAAGGGCTCAGAAATAATCACAAATTATTGGTGAGAGCTTCCAGATGGGTTTAAAAAAACGTCTATCAATTTCCTGTTTCTGATGAGGCATTTTCTCTCAAAAGGCAAAAGTGTCATGTTTCATTTTTCAGCAATAGGTACAGAAATTTTAAGCTGAACACACTGCCTGATGGCCTGTATTTCTAGAATTCCCAGGTACTTGCTTTTAGTTTGCACTGTACCATGAATGAGCATGCTAAGCCTGATGCCTAGTGAGAGACTGGTTCAGGTTGTAATGGGCACCAGCACAAAAGAAAGTATGCAACACTTTATTCTTGCGGGCCAAGAAATAGCTGGTTTAAACACAGACGACAGGCAATAGGGCGATTAAAACCTGTGGATTTGGCAGATTCTCCATGATAATGTTCATTATCCATCATTCTTTCTAGGCCCTGAGGGTCCATACACAGTCCTAACTAGACTACTTCTGGAGTAAGGCAATACTCATGAGGTGTATGGGTAACAGAGTCTAACTCTGTAATATCTTAGTTGACCTGTCAACAGGTGCTTTGCAAATTAAAGTTACTGTAATTGGAGCTCACTTATAGGACTTTAGATTGGTACAGTGCCTGTGAAAACCTACCTGCACTGTTCTGTTGTATTTATAACAAGAATCATGTTAGATTGGTCATAACTCCCTGAAACCATTCCACAGGAATTCAGATGATTCCTCTTAGCCCAAGATTGTTATACAATTCACAGTGAAGGGTAGGCTGAATTTGAGTATAATTAACTATACATGTTTTTTGCACTCTTCTTAAATCAAACTTGAAACCTAGCCCCTCTGTGGCTATGTCTACACTGCAGATTTTTTTCAGAAAAAGATACGCAAATTGTGAACTGCAATTTGCGTATCTTTTTCCACTTTTTTTTCCCTGAAGAGGCTTTTCTGACATTTGACCCATCTACATGGGGCCAAATGTTGGAAAAACCTCCTCTTTCAGAACATCCCTTATTCTTCATACAATGAGGAATACAGGGATGCTGAAAAAATGTGTCCGCTTTTTTGGGAACTGTTCTGAAAAAGCGGAAGCATTCTTTGGACGCAGGAGAGCTTTTCCAGGATACCTTCGGTATCCCGGAAAAGCTCTGCATTATAGACATAGCCTGTGCTTCTGATATACATTCACCCTCTACCTTGAAAACAATTAATAATGCTTTACACTTCTCTAGCTTCCATCTGAAGATTTCAAAACACTTTACAGACATCGATCTAACCACAACTCCATCAGATAGGTCTAATTATTCTTCTTTTACAGGGAGAGAGATCACAAAACTCAGAACTTACAGGCCTGCTCTATTTTTCTTTGAAGTTGGTGAGAAGGCTCCCATTGATGTGGTGGTTGGTTTGCCACCTTAACACGCTGTCCAAAGTCAGAGTTCAGTCACTGGAGAGCAGGGAATAGAACCTACAGATCCTGATTCCCAGCCCCTGTACTAATCAACTGACTATTGCCACCAGCATATTGCTTTACATAGCTGCATGAGTTTGCATCACTAAACCTCTCTTCTGAGGCTCAACTCTCTCTTTGTATTCAAAAAAACTTAAACAATGAATAGTCCAGCAGCACCTTAAAGATTCACAACACATGTAGATGGTATCATGAGCTTTTGTGGGCACAGCCCACTTCTTCAGATGACCATCTACATGTTTTATGAGTCTTTAAGGTGCTGCTAGACTATTCGTTGTTTTTTATGTTTTTCCAGTTACAGACTAACTTGACTATCCTCTGAAGCTTTTGTATTCAAGGTTAGCACCCGTCAGTTGTGGGCACTATGACCATGAGAGAAGCCAATGTCCCAGCGCCCTTCCAATCGAAGCAGGGATTAAAGAAGATGGATGTATGCAGAATGCCTTGAACAATCTCTATGCAGCTGCAACAGTTTTTTCCCCTCCTTTGCCTTCCCACAGGTGTCCAAAAGGAAAAGCCAGAGCTCAACCCTTGCCTGTCAATGCATTTAGTTTTGTAGCTGAGCTTTTTAAAAAGACAGCTTCAGTGTGCATCGCAGGGACTGCTGTGAAGTCCCAAGGAGCCCATACGTATCTCACCACCATCGTTACTGCACGTTTCTAAAAACCCAACAATAAATACATTCCTGGACTTAGGGTCTCCTCGGCCCACCTTCCCCTTCTCAGAGGGTCAGGCTGTTGAATGTAATGTAAATATTTTACTGATGAAAAGAGGCTTCATTATAATCTCTATTTCCAAATAACAACTGAGTGCCCCCTTCCTTTTCTGTTCATTTTGTTGACTCCCCACATAAGAGCCATCAATAGAAAAAACCTATTGTTATTATGTAGCCTCGGGAAATTATGATGAAGATGTAAATGAGGTGAAGGTCTCTCACATAGCAATTCAGAAAGAAATTGTGCCTTACCTGCACAAAGGGTTGGGTTTTAGAAGGCCCCTTAAGTCTCTTTGTTGTGTGGTGACCGCCATCCAAATTATAGGGAATGGAGAGCTTGAGAGCTGTTCTAAATGAAATGCACATGTGAAAACTCTGATCGCATTAGCCAGATAATTAACTCAACCCCTCAGAGAAGGTACTGTTTTAATAGAAAGACCCAGTGACCCTCTCTTACTAAAAGCCTCCTTACAGACACATTTTGTATATGCATGTGCCAACATAGCGCTAATAACATTATATTGTTGCTTATCTAAGATTAGCACTATCCCAGACAATTAATCACTCCTCCATCTTACCATAGTGGAAGGTTGATTTTTAAAACAACAATAATTTGTGCAGGTACCATTAATTATGGGCATAAATTAAAGTATTCAGAGGCCTAACGATTATTTGTAGTACTCATGGAGCCTGTAGTTAGATGCCTATTATTTAAAGTTGATCAGATAGTAAGAAACATACTGGTATTCAAATATTTTGACAATAAAACCTGAATGTGTGATTCTGCCATTTGCATGCATAGCAAATAATATAGCTATCCTAGAGTAGACACGCGATCAAATAATAAGTTAATAGAAGCCAGATCTGTAGATAGGTAGATTAGATAGCCAACCAACCACCTGGAATTAATTTAAAGTGTTGACAAATCTTGATAGTTTCATGTATTTTAATACAAATGATTATTGTCTGATAACTCATCCTGAAAAGTGTGCAACTCTGTTCACTGTGAACCTACATTAAATGCGTCAGACATACAACCAGAGAGCAGAAAGCTGCCTTCACTCTACCAATGAGGCCTACTTGTTCACTTTGTATTTTCTCCCACAGCTTCCCTTATGGATAGGAAGAATTCTCGGTCGAAGTTTGGACACTTCCTTAAAACCTGCCTCTGTTCGATATCTAGGACGCAGTTCCATCTGGCACTGATGAAGCTGATCATGACGTGGGACTAGTGAGCCCTCTGAAATGACACGTTTATGCAAAACTTTAAACAGTTTACTATTATTTTGCCATCTCACTTGCCCTGTCTGTTTCATCCACCTTTTGCATCTTGTTATAATCCTAGATTGCAAACTCTAACAGGCAAGGTCCACCTTTGTTTTACTCTTGCATATAGCACCCTAGAACAACTGGGTTCTGACCCCTGATTGGAGCCCACAGGTACCTTTGCAATACAAATGAACAATATTAATAGCAATTAACATTCATTTAGGGTGATGAACCTCACAGTATGGGCTACGACTGATGAATAAGCAAAGCAAAAAGTCAGTAAAGAATTGGGCCAAATAGACCAGTGACTACTTAGGATAATTTCATGAACAAATCACTAACCATAAAAAGGGGTTACATGTGTAATATGTATTCGTCACCAATAACATTTCAGTCCCAGCATCTGATATCATTGGTACCTGAAACCTGTGCCTCCAGAATTGGACCCCATCCTCAGGCCCCGTTATAAGCATGACCTGCTGCTTGCACTTCTTTTAAACCAAACTTAGCTTAATTACTGCTATTTACATATTCAGGCACAAGAGCAGCTGGTCTGCTTGTCTGGTTCTCTCATTAGCCCCATTTCTCTTTTTTATTGGATCCAAGTGGATAACCAGACATAAATGCATATAGCAATGGCAACAACAAAACCCATTTAAACTACATCCTTTAGCCAGGGCTTAGGACACTATTTTGAATATTTGGTACAAATTAATAGCAATTGACAGCCACTGAAAGCAGCAACAAACAAATGCCCCTTTAATTTAATTTTAAAAGCTGCCATGGAAGAGCTGCCTAATTTTCAAGAGCAAGTCATCCTACAGTCAGTCTTGAAGAGATCTGAAGGCCCGTACCCTGGGCTCCTTACTCAGTTTGCATTCATTGTCTCACAGACACATTTCCATTGAGTCCTTTACCCCTCATCTGACAGTCAAGGATGTGCAATACCATTCTAAGAGCTCTTTAGCCTTGAAGTCAGGATTTCTGAATAGGCTAAACAGTGTTTGAAGGTGTACAAGTGTATCCTGAGATTTTATTCACATCCAATGACATTTGGAGAAGTACTTAGCTAGGGAACATAGCGTGAGATCATCAAAAGTGCTCAGTTTAGACCACACTGTTCCACTGAAGTCGATGGTCGTTTCAATGTTACCATTAAGAAAGAAAATACTGGATAAGAAATCCAATATTAAGTCAGTGCTAGATGCTTTTGAAAACACCACTCAGCTTTTTCAAATAATTTTTTCAAACATTACTAGGGGGCTGTGCCCCCTGCTTGCTATGATTGCCAACCCCATTCTCCCTGGTAAGGGGGAGGGTGCAGGAGCAGACTGGGGGTAGGCATCTGGCCAGGAGGGAAGGGACATGAGCAGGCAGGGGGTGCGGGGTCTTGGCAGAAGGGGTAAGAGAACTGGGGGAGACGTTGGGTTTGGATGGTGGAGTGGACATGGCCTGACCCAGGGGCGGGGAAGGGGTTAGTCTCAGATGGTGGAGGGGACCCAGTCCCAGCAGCTCCTCCCTGGTGGTGCAGCCCCCCAGGGCATGAAGCAGGAGCCAGAGCTAGAGCAGACCATGCCCAAGAGGGGATGGTGCCAAGACTGGCCACAGCAAGGGGCCAAGGACGGAGGCAGAGGTGGAGGCAGGTGGTGACAGCAGCATGAGGATGCAGATGACGTGATGACATCACTCTGTCATCCCACAGGAAAGTTTTGTTTTATATATAGAGAAAAAAAATCTGTTTTCTTCTCTCTGCTCCCATCCTTGGATCTCTGCCAGGATAATTAGGGTATGCTGGCATCAAGGGCAAAATAATTAATCCAAATTACTTAAAGTAGCACAAAAGAAATCAGCTAATACATTATACTTGTAAAGAGTGCACAATTTAAAGGAAATAGCAACATCCAACATATCAACCCAGACTTATAGGAGACAAACGGTATTCATCAGAAAATCCTACCTGTTTGCTACTTACAGGCAAGCAGGAAACCTGCCTTTTCTATCTATCTGTTTTAGAGAATGTGTGAATCTGACTGTCCCTGAGTCCATCTGTGAGACCATTTGTTTAAGAACTCCTCCTAAATGGTAACAGCTAGAACCACCCAATTTGGTTCCTCTGATCCTAACTTAAAGCAAGGTCAGAATTTGGTTGTGCCAAGAAAATGGGATGTGCCTGGAATCTGACTGTTTTCCATAGCACGGAAAAGGAGTGGGCTGATAGGAGGGACAGCTATACTGCAGAGTGACCACAGGGGGCAGCTGTACCAGTAACAGAGTGGCCAGAGGGGGGCAAGGATTTCCATGTTGCCAACCACTGGCCCAGGTAAATGGTCCCCTTGCTCCAAACCCCTGCTCCCCAGCCTTCAGCCACACCACTGGACAGAGGGGAGCCCGCCAGCCAGCGGCTCCACCCTCCTGCAAGGGTTGGACAGCCCTGGCTATGCAGCCCTTCCCTCCGAAAGAGCACATGCAGCCCCGCCCTTCCCCAGGAGCTCTGCCAAGGGCCGGGGCTGCGCCACACAGCACCTCCTCCCCTGAGGAGCACTACCAGTTTCTGGTCTGTGGAGCCATGGCCTCCAGTTCTCCCTCTTCCCACCCAAGGAGTCCCATCTCGCCGGGCACCACAGGGCCAACCCCTGACCAACCCTCTCCTGAAGAAGATAGCAGCCAGGCCTGGGCATGGCAACTCCGCCCCCTCCAGATCTTCCAGCATCCTGGTCTGAGACCCCTGTTCCTCCCAGCCCTCAACCCCCCCCATGACTCCCTCCTCCCTGTGCTGACTCCTGCACTACCCGACACTGCCAGCCCCCTGCCCTGAAGGACCCAAGCAATGCTGGGTATGCCTGCTAGTAATTTAGAAGTCAAATCCTTCTATAAGCTACCATCCCTCAACAAATAATATAATCTACAAATCCCTCTACAATCTATTCTGCCATCCAAACTAATAAGGATGTCCTTTCTGAAGATGACCACTTTTTGTGTGTGTGTGGGGGGTGTGTGTGTGTGCAATCACAGCCCCATTTTCTGGAATCCTATAAAAATGACTTTGCATAAACATGGCAGAGTTAATTACAGAATAAAGAAACATTACAGTGAGATCCGCTGAGATCCTTAATTCTGAACTGCTGCTACCCCAGAAGGAACAAACTGTGAGTTAAACTGACTCTTAAGTATACAATTAATCCTGTCAAGTGCTGACTTCATAATATGCTGTTTAGCATTGAAAAGTCTGTCAGCGAACTGATATGTGGGATTAATGTCATAATGCCTTGGTTTTGCTTTCTCATTAAACTTTAAATCAGTTTAGCTGATGTAAGTGACATGTTGCTGAAAGGGAGTATAAATAAATGTAGTTCAGGACTGTATGGAAGTTTTTTCCCCCCTTCATTTCCAAATACAATAGCTTTCTCTGCTCTTTATGGATGTAAATTGTTAAGGGGATTTGTTTGCACGCCATGTGGAATTTGCTCAGTAATTCTATTAAGAGCTTCCTTGCTCATAAATTAATGCCTTCATCTCATTCAGTACCAGTCCTGTTCATTAGGCAAGCCAGAATATCTACTCTCTGCCTATATTAAGTTTCCTCAAAGGGTTTTCTATTAGTTTCAAGGAACTCAAGATATTAAGCTAGTAGCTTTGCAAACATGAAAGTGTCCAAAACTCTCAGGCTGGCAGCTATTGAGCTAGGTTGTATCATTCCTGTTGCCTCTGAAGAGTGAGGCAGCAACTGACAGTTACACAGTCACAATTAGGACCTCTGTTGGGCTTTTGTTTTTGAGTCACATTGACAGGAGTTGGATTCAGGATTAGTCACCAGAGTTTATAGGGACTGTTCAGTGGCATCAGTCAGTAACCCTGTTCCCCAAGCCTTTTGGTTTTCCTGATGCACGATGATGTGTTTGCCCACTCCTCACACTGGTTGTAAGCAAGAGGTACTCAGACAGACACTCTCCTCCTAAGGCATCAAGAAATTCGACATGGGTCGCTTTGTAAAAGATTCCAATGAATCCACCCCTTCCACTTGTTAGGGGCATGGCTAGACAAGCAGCATTGATTCCTATTGAGATTTCCACTATATGAGCTGCACGGGGGGTGGGGTGGGGGAGAGAGGAGACCACAGTGTCCATTTGGTCCCTGGCTTCAAGCCCATTTGCCCCAAGCCCTGCTCTCCATATCCCACTGAGGGAGTTTTATGAGTGAGGGAACAACATTTCAGACTTGCGGTTCTCTCTCTGGAAGGACAATATGCTCAACCTCGCCTCTGAGACAATCCAGTCCCGTGATTTTCTTTATTTTCAAAGGAATGAAAGATTTTTCCACTTATTTGATGGCAGCTCAGTAGCAAAGGACTGTATGGCATACAGCCTTGGCATTAAATACCTAGCAGAGCTCACTTTGTCCTTGCAAGGTAGAGATTTTACTTGTATGCCCATGCAGGATAGAGTAAGCTCATGATTTTATGGGTCTGGAAGTGGTGATCCTTCGGTTATAAATAGTGGGGAAAGGATGCAGAAAACATTTAGTAAAACAGGATTCTTCTGTATTTATCCAGAGAACCATTTTTTTCTGTATAGAATTTTGGAGGCCCTTTGAATTGTTTTCTGTATGGGATAGGGCAAGAATTAGAAGGACTCTACAGAAGACACAGCCCTCCTGTTGTATTGGCCAGGGTCCAGTTAGTCTTAATCCACACCATGGTTGGGTTAACTCCCAACTACTCATAGTCAATTCAGTCACCTGACTTAAGTCAGCAGCTACCCTAGAGAAGTGTGGGTCAGGCATCATGTCCCGGAGCCATGAAACAAAACCTAAATCCTAGTGCCAGGGTTTGAACCAAGTAGCTGCATGAGCATTCAGCACCATGGACAGAGTCTGAGGCTAGAAGAGTAACAATGGAAAACAAGCTCTTTCCCCCATCTCAAAAGATTTGCCCTTCCCAGCTAGATATTCTATTTATTATTTCCCAGTTGTCTGATGTACCTGAAAGGAAGACAAATGGGATATGTCACATTCTGCTGGTGACTCTGCAGTGATGCTTATATAGCTAGGCATACCTGTTGCACAGGGGCCCTGTTATGCAGCTTCTGCTTATGACTTCATTGGGACAGGTTTGCATGAATTGATCTAATATGTAACTAGGTCCATAGGTGTTTTAGTTTGTATTGGATAGATACCAACTGGTCTAGAATCCTGCCTCTTGCTGATGCTGTACAAATAAAATAGTTTAAAAAATAGAGGAAAAAAAAGGTGGAGCCACCCTTCCGTGACAACAAAGATGAACCTGGATAATTGTGCAATGCAACATCCTGGAGAAGGAAGACCCTCTCACCCCTGCCTATAGGATAACGATTTTACATTCTGAAACCTGCACATTTATGGTTTGGATGCTATTGCCCCATGTATCAGAGAAAGAGGAAGCTGTTTATGAATTGTGCCTGACAAGTCTTCTTCATTGCTCCTTGATTGGGACTGGTCAGGGAGACAAATTAGAAGGGGGATGCAACTTAAACAATTTCAGGTTTTCCTGGAGTTACGTCTGATCTTCACGAGGGTAAGAAAAATAAAATGAGACTCCAGCGAGAAAACCCAGTCTTGCTGCCATTTTGAGATGGTTCCTCTGATGTTTCACTGAAACTATGCAATAATTTCAAGATATAGAAAGCTAGTGTTTTTGATCAGTGATAATTTACACCTACTACAATGAATGATATTCTATAAATATCTAAGTTGGCTATTTCTCTCCAGCTTACACATGGAAACAATGTCATGTAGATAATATTTATAAGTAGAAAAGCACAGGTCTTTGTGATTCTGCCACACTGAGCTATTAGAGCAGAGAATGGACTCCTGGATTCTGTTCTCAACTCTTCTACTGAAAGGACATGTGAATTTGGGCAAATCACTTACTCTTTGCTCCATTTTAGTGAGAGTCGCATGTACCCCCACCCTGGCAGGCTGCACATTTATTTCACAGTGACAATTATTTTTTTATTCTACAGTTCAATAAAAGAAGAGCTGTTTCCTTAGCAACTGATACATAGCAGTTCCTAGGGGAATAATGTAATCTCAATTCAGACCAATAGTCAATCTAGTTCAGTAGCCCATCTCCAGCAGTGGCCAATAATGCACTATGAACAATTTTTCAATAATCGGCCCAGGGAGAAGTTTCTTCCTAACCCCAGGCAGCCAGCAGTTGATATTTCATGGTATATGTCTCTTAAATTTTAAAATTAGCAGTGGCAACAGAATTGCCACACCTTTGGGCAAGGTGAGGCTCCATGCTCCCAGAAGGGGTGGAGCCTCAGACAGAAGGGGCAGGGATGGGACAGCCAGCCCTTATTGCTCCACTGTGCCCCACCTCAGGCAGTACTCAGAGCCATGTGGAGCATGTCACATGGTCCTCTAGTGGCAATTTAAAGGGCCCAGGGCTCCAGCTGCTGAAGTAGTGACAGGAACAGCTGGGAACCTGAGGGCAGTTGCCTCCTTTGCCTCTGCTCCCCACCCCTTGTCGGCAGGCAATTCCCTGTGCAACTCCAGAGCTTCAGAGGGGTTCCACAGGGCTAAACCAAGTACAGGTTGTACCTCCCTCATCCGGCATCTTCGGGACCTGAGTGGTCCTGGACCAGGGGATCTGTTTTTCTGCTGGCTGCCCGGGCACTCCACTTTTTCCCCAGACAGCTCCACTGCCACCAGGGCTCTGCTCTCCCCATAGCACGGGGGAAGGAGGGAGCTCTACTCCCCCCCTCCTCTTTGCTCCCCTTTTCCCACATTGGCTGGGAACTCCACTGCAGTCCGGAGCTCCACGCTCCCTAGTAGTTTCGCTGCTGCCTGGAGCTCTGTGCTCCTGCTGGTGGCTTCACTTTCTCCCCCGTGACTCCGCTGCTGCCCAGGGCTTGGCTACTGCCTAGCATCTCGGCACTCCCCCCAGAACCCTGCTGCTGCCTGGGGCTTCACGCTGCACCGAGCAGCTTTGCTGCTGCCCAGCGGGCTCCATCAAGCAACCCCTCTGCTTTCAGAAGAAAATTTAATGCAGCAGAGGCAGATTGATACAACAAATTAATATATGAAAAAGACTATTTAACACAGGTAAGATAGCAAAAGTATTGCTAATGGAACAAAAGTCCTCTGGAAATGTTTTATATTTAAACACCCCTTTCAAAGAAGTCACTGGAAAGGGTCCGATTCTCAGCTGGTATACACTGGCATAGCTACATCGACAAATGATCCATTGTAATTGATGGAGCTACACATTTTACAGCACTAGAGGGTCTCTGCTCAGACGTTCACCAGGAAGGCAGGATCATGTCCCTTAGAACTGCTCTCTGTAGGGGGATCCCTTTATTTAAACTATATCTGGTCACTTATTTTATTAATGATAAATGAAAACTACTTCCTTCCTCACCCTTCACTGAACAATTCATCACATTGTCTTTGAACTGACACATTTAGGGAGTGTCTTTTTTGACAAGATAGTAATAAACAGGAAATTCAGAGCCCCAGTCTGTGCCTGATTCTTGGGACCAAAACAGTCAGAAACCAGCTTAGCCAGAAAGATTCCCTGGGGGCTGGCTAATGGGAATTAGTGGCAGTGTAGTAGCACTATGCCATACCCCTTCTACTGCAGCGTAAAGAGCATTTCCAAGTGCAAATGGGCACTGCTGGGGCCCCCTTGCCTGCTGCATTCACTGGCTGCTGGCAAATTCACTACTCTCAAACCCCTGTGTGTCAAGGGACTTCTTTGTACGAGGCCATTCTCTGTGTGAATACCAGATCAGCTTACAGAGACCTAGCCGGGGCAGGAGAGAAGGATTCCTGTTGTCTTCTCCTCAGCGTTCCATTTGTCACACTGCACACTCTCACCACAAGGGTTCCAGAACTCATTAGGTCCCAGCCCCTCCTTGCTGGGTATTATGATGGGAGCTCAGAGCGAGCCAGGAAACGTAGCTCACATCTGGGTTACTTGACATGTCAGAGAGGAAGGGAGCCATGTTGCCTGGGCACCTATGCAGCACTTTCTGATGGTGACTTGGTAGATGAGTTTAATGCCTGACAGATGGTCACGTTTTCCATTGTCCTGACCCACAGGAAAGGTGACATGATAGATGCCATTTGGAAAGTGGGATCACATTAAAACATCAGGGAAATGAAGTCCAAAAATGAAGGGCTGGGGTGTGGCTCAAGTGTGAGCTTCCATTCCCATGTGCAAAAATAGGGCCAATAAATTGCTCAGCAATGTTTATGCTACAAATCAACATTTATACAGAATTAAAAGCTCATAGATCAGATCCTCAGCTGGGAGAAATCATGGAAGATCCATTGACTTCAATTTGCTGTTTTGCATCAGGTCAGGATTTAGCTTCCCTCAGCACCTAACATTTCCACTGGCTAAGAACAACAAATCTGCTTGCAAAGCCATGCTAAGAAGAAAATATAGCAGCTAACTACTACTTTGAAAAAAAACCCTACAATCTACTTACTTTTGAAAGCTCTCAGAGGTCTGGATAACTTGGATAAAATGATTGAGAAAAGGTGATGAACTGAAAGGGGGAAAAATGCTATATCAAGGTGAGATTAGAAATCCATTCAGAATTACTGAAGCCTTCAGCCACATGACAAAAACATCATCAGCTTTTTAATTTGGAAGGCATGCTCGACTTCAGCGGCTTATCAGGATAGCGGAGCTAGAAGCTAGCAGCTCTGCTGAATTTTTTAAACAATGCGTCTGTTGTGTTTTACTTTTATAAAGGCTTGTCTGAAACAGATGCAATTCCTCCTCCATCTTCCCCCATGGCCCTCTCTTTAATTTACCGATTAGTAAAATTATTACTTTAATTCCACAGTGGTGTCACATGCCAGGTTTTGTTGCTCTGGTTACGGCCAGTACCCAAACTGGGAGACAGGGTATAAAGACACTAGGGTCCAAGTCTCCATGGACCTGCAACTTAGTCATTTACCCATGTGCAATGTGAGCCTAAGGCATGACCATTTCCTTTCAATGGCCTTTTACACCCATTTCACATTCATTTTCTGCTAGTGAAAATGACTGCACAGGGAGCATTACAAAGAAGAATTTGGCCTGTTAATCTTTCCAGGGGCCTTCCAATTTTGATTAAAATCGATGTAGTCTGCTGCACAAAAGAACCAGAAGCACAGGGAACAGCACTGAATGCAGAGTGTGTGAACAGATCCTCCACAGATTTCCAACTGTATCAGTGCCTCTAGAGCCTTGACCAGAGCTTTCTCTGAGGCTGGAGCTCTGGCTGCATATAAGCCACAACTACCTTGCTCATGAATGCAGAGATCACACCTTAAAAATGAAGACTGATCTGTGCCAAGAACGAAGTCTCTTTCCAGCTGCCACTTGTAATGTTTCAATACCACATGGAGCTGCCTGTGGAAGATACATGGCATAATCCTAGCTCCACAGCCATTCCCCCAGAACATCAGATTTAAAGCCTTATATAGCTCCAAAAGCTTAATTCTTATGTTAACGTGACACATCTTAAGTGAACAAATGAGATTCTATTTACCTCTAGGATGAAATAAAATCTGTTCCCCACACTGAATGTAATATAAAATTGTTAGTTTTTCCATGAGCTAATCTGGCATTCATGGAAGCTGTCAGAACTTGGTTTCAGTAGAATCTTGGAGACTCCTTGGCTGGAGGGATCGGAAAATATTTCCAATATCCTCTCAAGGGGGAAACCCACTGCCTCCTCAGAAAAGTAAGCTAATGTACACCCCAAATGTAGGTTTAAACCACTGTTCACATTGCAAGGGGGGCTACACACTGGCAGCTCTTCCCAGAAGCACTGTGCACGTGGCAGTCCCAGCATATAGATAGTTCTAGCATAGACGGGAGACGATCCTGCAGCTCCCCTTTTCAGGTTGCAGTGTAAAATTCCCTCCCCGTGTTGCCAGCTCAGCCCTGTCTAGCCCCTTTTCACTCCCCTGGGGTAGTCTCCTTGCTCCTTTTGAGTAGAGCTGGGCACAATGGTGCATGGCTTGTTAAATGAGGGTAACATAACGGGGATTTGGAGGAAGCAGCTGACAGGATGACCAGAAGAAGTTATGAAATTTACCATGTTGGGCATGGAAATGCTGCACTTCATGCTAAACTTGACTCAACTATAAAATCCACAGCCACCCACTTGATTCCACAGAGGCCATTTTATTGATTGCTCTTGCGTTGCTGGGGCCTGATGGTCATCTGCTTTGTTATAGGTCATTTGGGTTTCTGACCTTCCCTTTTTTAGAACAGTCTCCTTTTCATACTTCTTTCCCCACCCTTTCCCTGTTCCCCATTCCAGCTCTTCGGACAGAAGCCCCCAAATCTCTGCAGTACTGCTTTCCTGCCTTTTGTGGTAAAGCATAGAGGTTGTTCCCTCGCTCTCTGCCTCGGCTGGCTGCAGCAGCAAACAGAAAAAATACTGCAGGGACATTCTAACAGTAGATAGTGTTCTGACTTTGTTTGCTGCATGTTGAGGAGCTGGGTGTAGAGAAGTTACGATAGGGGCCTCCAAAGCCCCCAGGGAACATGACTGTCAATGGTATTTATAGTGCTTCCATCACAGAACTTGCTCAGGACTGTGCTCACCAGCCGTGATCTCCACCATGGACTACAGAGTGGGAGGTTGGGAGCCTGGCCCATGGCTGAAGAGCTAATGGGCTCTGCTATCCTAGCCCCTTGTGCAGGAGATGCAGCATGGTCCACATGCTACTGTAGTCCATATTTAAAGCAAAGGATAATCCACTGTTTTGTGACAAAATCCCAAATAGAGGGAATGAAAGGAGGAGATTTGGCAGGTAGATCTTCAGCTGGTGCAAATTAACACAAATGTCATCGACTTCAAGGAAGCTATACCATCTTACACCTCAGCTCTGTGTGGTTCCTCTCTGCAGAGTGCACATGCTCAGGAATGGCCGTATCAGAAGAAATGGTCCATTTAGGCCAGTATCCTGCTTTCCAACAGTGGTCAATAATGATGCTTCAGAGAAAGGGGCAATTATGGGCAATAAGCTGCCCATGGAGATTGTGACAGTTCTTGGGGCAGCCAGAACTGAAAGTCACCTTGTTACCCTGCCTCCAGAGTGAGAGAGTCTTGCCCATGCCTGGCTGGTGTCAGCTCCCCACCAGACTTTCCACCAATGACTCAAGCACTCTCCTCAGGGCTATGCCAGCTCAGCGTGGCTTTGCAGGTTAATAGGTGCATCCCAGTCCTTGCACCCTTTTGCATTATTCCCAGTCTCTGCCTACTTTTGCAATATACAGCCGCACAGAAGTCCAGGATCCTCTGCCCCCACAGGTGCAGTGAACCCCAGTTTACTAGTAATGCATTAAACCACTGCTCCTGCAAATCACAGCATTTGGGGACACTTAGCGATCCCCTTCTGTTTCGTCATAAATCTGATTTAACTACAAATGGTTACAATACCAACGGAAGTGGAAACAGCTGATTGTAACACAACAGCAAAAGGCACAAAACGCAAACCTGGGTTACCTACTTTTATTAATAGCTACCTTTGTCTGACAAAGTAGGTTTCCTCCCTAACTTTCAGTCCATTGCAGAGCTCATGGTTTTACAAGATCCAGCAGGATCCAGACATTCATGAAGCCACCCCCACTCCACAAGGTGCTTTGTTAGTACATAGAGTACGTTTCTCCCTCCTTGGGATTATACTGAACACAGCCTTTAATTTCTCTTCACAGACTTGGCAAACCCATCTTCCTGTAACATTGCTTTTTCTAAAACCTTCTGGAGGTTCTGATTGGGTGCAGTTGCCTCTGATGGTTTTCAATGGAAAGTTTTAGCATTGGGCAAGTCTAAACAATTTACCCTTGTGTTGCATCACCAGCTTACCAGGATAGGGTGACGACTCCACTGTGTTTGATGGACCACCACCGAGCCATTAATCCCTGGTGACTCCCTTATCCCCTGTGTATACATCTCACAATGGCCATGAATCTTCACACATCACGAGCTTTCTATAGCTCTTACGTGTTACTCTTTAAGAATAAATGTCCTGTGACATGTGTTTGGTGTAGTGAGTTGGTCAAGTCTGCGGTGAGAGCTGTTTGCAGGACAAAGGGTCCCCGTCCCAAGGAGACTCTGTCACAAAGACCAAGGGCTTTCTAACTTAACTAGAATGGATAGTTTATACCATGAAGCATGGGGATTTATATCCTTTATACATTTTTCACCTGCGTAGCTACCTCAAGGACCAGGATTTTACCCTCAGTAAGAGTGGCAGGATTTTAAAAGAATAATTCAAATATATAAAATCTGGTTGGAAATGAGCTAACAATTTAAACAGACTGAACATCCCTCCTTTCCCCCCGGTTTAAAGTGAGAAGCCCATAAGCCTCATATTAAGCAAGAAGTACACTAGAAAAGCAAAGGGACAGATAATTTACCAAGCTAAGGAAACTAAACAATGTGGGGTGAGGGGGAAGGAACACAGAGGGCTAGATTTACACCAGCTGAGGATCTTTATACTAAAGATACAAATGGAGGTTAGGACACTGGCCATTGACTTCTACAGGCTTTGGATCAGGCCTCTGGTTGAGTGAACTTACACCTAAGTTGTATGTTATTAGATGTTTATTGCTCTGTAACAAGCAGCTCTCTGAAATAACTGATGGCTCTTAATACCCTAACACAACATTTTACAGATTTTTGAAAAGCTCTAACACTTTTCTGAAAGTCATTTACCCTATGAATTTAGTCTGTGCTAGAGTCTCTGCTGTTTTTGAGGCGTTTTCTTTATTACTTGGGGTAAGAAATAGGCCTGCTCAATTACAGTAAAGTAGCCTGATGATACTTGAATCAAATTTCTTTGCAATATAGATCTTGGGCCATGTTGTCTGTTAGACTGCAAACAATGTTGACAGATTCTTAGATCAGTGGTGACAACATCTTTATAAAGCTGTGAATTGGTTTTGCTCATAAAGGTATCTTTTTCTTGCTGTTCAGACTCCCTAAAGCAGAAGGACAAGTCCCCCCCCCCCTCCCAAAAAAAGCTCCATTTTAAGAGATTCTTTAGGGGGAAAAACTGTTTAAACAATAATTTTAAAGTAGAGAAATTCATGGAGCTCAGTGTAGTTACTCCAGATGTACACTAGCATCCTGAGATGGGATTTGACTCAGATTTTTATTGCTGTAACTAAGATCAGACATGACTGCATACTGTAGCACATTCATTCCTGAAGATAACTAGTGAGCCAAAATTCAACTGGTGAGCACAATCCCTCATTGAAGAGTCCTCGGATGAAATTCTGGGTCTCTTGCAGTGGAGCCAGGATTTCAGCCATGGAGAATTTAACAGACCGTTATAAACTCTCTCTAGGCTTTTTGATCTATCATTTAGAGCTGAATAGAAAATTCTGTAAAAAGCTAAAGAAAAGTTTTTAAATTAAATTCAGTGGGTTTTATGGTAATTTCAGTATAAAGCTATAGGCTTCTTTCATATTCAGCACTATAGGACTTTTCCATTAGTGATTCACATGCCAAATGCTGCCTTTTCTCTCCCAGATCCAAGGCACAAAAGACAGTGCAACTGGTAAAGCCGCACTACAAAGTCAAATGTCCTCCAGAGTGTTTTGTAGGCTGACAACTAAATACTTCTGGCGTATTCATTAAAGGGGCAGCAGCATCCATGCAGATCTGGCTGCTGGTTTCCTTCAGCAACTACTACAGAGAACAACCAACTTTATCGTTAAACTCTTTGATAACAGTAAAGAGAAGAACATACAGGACTCAGTCTGGGTTTGTGACAATGTGTTAATAAAAGGGAATTTAGAAGAATGTTAGCTTCAGCCGGTAGCAACATCCCTTCATTTCAAAAACTCAGATGAATAACTCAGAGTAAAATCATGAAAACTAACATGCCGATGAGTAATCCTTACTCATATGAGCAACCTCACTAAGGTCAACAGGACCACTAAAGATTCAAAATCCTTATTTGAGGGAGTAAAGAGCTAGCTCTCTATTTACATCCTATTGGGACTTAATTAGCTTGGTGTGTTTCAGAGTCAATTGTTAATATTCTTGGGTCTATTTGCTGGCAGTGGGGATAGGACTAAAAGCCTTAGTA
Organism: Pelochelys cantorii; assembly: GCA_032595735.1. Taxonomy (NCBI): domain Eukaryota; kingdom Metazoa; phylum Chordata; order Testudines; family Trionychidae; genus Pelochelys; species Pelochelys cantorii. The sequence goes on from CM064336.1 coordinate 22,374,890, forward strand.
AAAGATATATTCTGCCTGCCCCCCAATACCCTACCTGTCTGATCTCTTCCTCACCCAGAAAAAAGTTAGATTCTACTAGTGTTGCTTTAATTTATATTTTTCTTTGAGACTTCTTTATATTCTTATACTTAATTTTAAATACAGTCCATTTTTAACTTTCCAAGTTTGGCTATCTGGTATAATGTTGGCCAGTGTTGTATAGAAATATTTTTAAAATATAGAGGAATCATTGCTAGGTATAAATACAATAAATAAGTGCTGTATATAGCCTTTCACTATCCATTGCTTTGCCTTATAAATTCTAGCATATTGTTTATGAACAACATGTAAGAAAGGATGGAATTAAAAGTCTAGAGTTTTTGTAGCCACTCACAATATTGTGTCAGATTCTAAGCTATATAAATCTAGCCTTTGTGTTCCTTACACACCCCTGTCTCCCCCATTTTGTTTCCTTAGCATGGTATATTACCTGTCCCTTTATTCTGCGCTGCTTGCTTAATGTAAGACATTGGATAGGAGCTTCTCACTTTCAGCAGAGAGGAAAAAAAAGCAGCTCCTTTCTGTGCTGTGTAAGATTCAGTATAATCCCTGTAGGGGATGAAAAATAACAGCATCTGGAGTCCAGTGCTAATACAAGGGGGTTGGCAAACAACTATCAGAGTCTTCAAGTGCGTCCAAAACTCAGATCTCTGACATCAATGAAAAAAATCTCCATCAACTAAATTAGCTCACAGCTATTTGCATAATGGGTCCAGAGGCGGCACAATATAAGTAGGGAGGCACTAACCATCCAACGAGAACTTCGCACCCGTTCTATTGGATACTGCAAGTGTCTGTAGTAAAGAAGGGCAACTCTGCAGCTCAGATGTGCAAATACTTCTAAAGAAAGAGTGAAGTGAAGATCCTCTTGGGAGGAAGACCCACCAAAACCACATAACAAACCAGGTAATTTATAAATTTTTAAGCTGCCTACTTTAATTTTGTTCGCAAGATTATACTGGACAGCACAGCATTTCTCAGCATGCTGCTGTTAGAGCCCCTATTCAAGAATTTTATCAGAAGGTAACAAAACCCTGTCATCAAAAGAGGTAACACTTGTTTTCTGTTTTGAAACTGGTGTATTGTCCTGTAAAAAACTTTGTAGTAGAGTGTATATTCCTTCCACTGAAGGAGTCTGCTAGAGATGTTATTTAGCTAGATAGAACGTACAGTAACATAGCTTTCTGAAATGAACTTCATTGCTTGGTAAAGAAATGATCTGAGCTTAGATAAAAGGTGCTAGGTGCCTCAGGAATAGTACACACAGATCAGAACAAATGCAGATACTATTTTTAACGCATGTAGGTTGTAAAGAATACCACATTGTATTACCTGACTTGCAGTAGCACCCCAAAGTGGTAGGTGCTTTCCAAACATGGAAGATGGTCCCTGACCTAAAGAATGTACAAAATAGGTCTCATGCTCACATTACCCTCAAAATGGGGGGAGGAGTTTCTCCAAGAAGCAAAAAACTCAGTTGCTTATTTAAAATTGATTTCTAACTAACAACAGAACAAAACTGTGATGCAAACTCTGGGATTATTTTGAAGCAGTTGTTTAAGAGGGAGTTATTTAATGAAAGCGAATTTTAGGGCAGATGTGTGTGTAAACAGACGAAACAATATACTAACCGTTCAAAAGGAAGGACTTCTAGTCTGATCAAAAGATATTAAAAGTGATACATTTGTATCACATTTCAAACAAATAACTGTGCTGTATAGAAAGCGAGCTAGCCTTCACCATTCCCTACAAAGAATTTACAAATTAATTTAAAAAAAAGTGAAAGAGCTCTCAGAACAATTAAAAGGGACAAGAAATCATTTCCACAAGAGACTCCAGGCTCTGCAGCAGCACAGAGCACTGGAGAGATTTGCACTTACCCAGGCTTCTTCCCAAGTTACTGGGAACGTTGTAATGGTTGTTGATTTTGTTCCATTGCCCTCCTCTGTCCTTTACTTTCCCATGAAAGTTGCAGGAACTTCTGTCCCATAATGATATCGGTCTGGCTGCTGCTGCTGCTCTCCCTGACTCTCTCCAGTGTCTGTGTCAATCTGGGGCAGCCCATTCCAGAGGCAAATGAGAATGGAGAGAGAAGCCACTTGGATGACATCCTGCAAAGGGCTGAAAGCATCATCCTTCGGTCTATCCTGAAGAAGGCAGAAGAGGAGGAAGAGACTAATAAAGGTAGATGTGACATTGGTGCTAACAGCACGTTACTTACATGGAGATCTTTCCTTTCATTGCTATTTATGCTTAGTTCCTGGGCTCTGTTTGTCTTGTGAATAATAAATAAAGGGAAAGAAAGAGGTAGGCCAATTGTGACAAAGAGAGAAATCATGAAGAGATTTTTCTTCTCTAGGGAGACTTACCAGCTGGGAACTGCTGCACCCAATCAGACCAATACTCCAGCTAGTCTGGCATCCTAGGGAAGATGCTTTAGAGGGAGAGGATAGAATCCCTACAATGAAATAACCTGCCTATAAAGAAAATTCCTGCAGTGGCAGCTCTAAGGGGAGGCACAGGGGGCATTTGGTGACTGTGCCTCCCTATTTCTAATATGTTAAAACAGGGCAAGGGTACTCTGAACTACCCCTTGCCAACTACTCCTTGTCTCCTGGCTGTCTGCTGCCCTTACCACTCACTCCCTGTCTGACCCAAAGGGTTGACGGTCGGTTTCTAGTGGAGTGCCCCAAGGATCTGTTCTAGGACTGGTTTTGTTCAACATCTCTATTAATGACCTGGATGAGGGGATGGATTGCACCCTCAGCAAGTTCGCAGATGACATTAAGCTAGGGGGAGAGGTAAATACACTGGAGGGCAGGGATAGGGTCCCGAGTGACCTGGACAGATTAGAGGATTGAGTCAAAAGAAATTTGATGAGGTTCAACAAGGACAAGTGTAGAGTCCTGCTCTTGGGATGGAAGAATCCCAAGCATTGTTACAGGTTGGGGACCGAATGGCTAAGTAGCAGTTCTGCAGAAAAGGACCTGGGGATTACAGTGGATGAGAAGGTGGACATGAGTCAACAGTGTACCCTTGTAGCCAAGAGGGCTAATGGCATATTAGGGTGCATTAGGAGGAGCATTGCCGGCAGATCCAGAGAAGCGATTATTCCCCTTTATTTGGCTTTGGTGAGACCACATCTGGAATATTGTGTCCAATTCTGGGCCCCCCACTATAGAAAGGATGGAGAGGGTCCAGTGGAGGGTGACCAAAATGATTAGGGGGCTGGAGCGCATGACCTATGAGGAGAGACTGAGGGATTTGGGTTTGTTTAGTCTGCTGAAGAGAAGAGTGAGGGGGGGGGGATTTGATAGCAACCTTCAACTTCCTGAAGAGAGGTTCCAAAGAGGACGGAGAAAGGCTGTTCACAGTAATGATGGATGGCAGAACAAGGAGCAAGGTCTCAAGTTATAGTGGGAGAGGTCTAGGTTGGATATTAGGAAAAACTATTTCACTAGGAGTGTGGTGAAGTACTGGAATGGGTTACCTAAGGAGGTGGTGGAATCTCCATCCCTAGAGGTTTTTAAGTCTCGGCTTGACAAAGCCCTGGCTGGGTTGATTTAGTTGGGATTGGTCCTGCCTTGGGCAGGGGGCTAGACTTGACTTCCTGAGGTCTCTTCTACCCTATAATTCTATGATTCTAAGTTTTCATGGCGTGCCCAGGCTGCCACCTCTGGCAACATCTCATACATCCTCTGTCTGATGGGCAGCTAGTGCAAGAGAAGATGCAGGTAGCTGGAGATCCTGCCTTCAGAGGAAAAGGGAGAGGGGAACTGGCACTAGAAAGTGCCCTCTCCCCCATATCCCTGGAAACGTATGGGATTTTTTAAAAAATGAAAGCAGAGATTCTCAGGTAGTGACATGAATCCAGGAGCTGGGGCTTTAAGGAAAGCTACTAATTCTGCAAGACTTGCAATGAAATCACACAAACGGGCCACATTGAGTCCCTCTCCGCCCTATCACTTCCATTGGCATGCAGTTCCTGCCCTGTGCCCACCTCTGCTGGCACTGTCACTCAGCTCCTCTGCCTACCCTGTGCAGGCATCCTCCAGCCCCGGCCTGATTCTGTAGCTGCTCCAGACCTCAGAATTTTATGGCACAATGCTCTAGAATAGCATGCTGGGCCCTACCATTGGATTCCTTAATTCTTTTACAGACTGGACTTCTTTCCTTCAAGCTGTCCTTCCTGAAATGTTCCTATGCCAGTCTGCACTGGGCTACACCTTCCAGAGTAACCCCATTCTAGTCTGGAGTTGCTCTAAGTTTATGTTTGTAGACTGGGAGTGGATTATAGCCCTATGCTCCTTCCAGAGCTATAATAAAAATACCCCCGGGAGCTCACATTTCAGCTTCCTGATGAATAAGGGTAATCACGAAAGTTCATTAATGCTGATCATTTCCTTGGACAGAACCAAGTGCTTCTCAGCCAGGCTGGTTTTCCAAACGACAACATCCTGGGAAGAGATTCCTAAGTGACCTAGAGAAGAGGCAGCACCCTGGGAAAAGGGAGGATGAGGAAGGAGTGTTGTATGGAGAAATTCAGAAGAGACAGCATCCAGGGAAAAGAGAGGAAGACGACAACCATGACTTGGAGTTGCAGAAGAGGCAGCATCCCGGCAGGAGGTCACTGTGGGACCAGTACATGGATATCCCTAGCACTCAACTGGCCTATCTGAATGAACTGTCCAAAAGGCAACATCCAGGCAAGCGGTATCTGATTTATACAAAGCGTCAGCACCCTGGCAAGAGGAGCTGGGATGACGAGCTGGATCTGAGAGACCAAGACATGGAGAAACGCCAGCACCCTGGAAAGAGATACGTGGATTCTGAAAGCACAGATTATGATGCCCCCTGTGATTTCCAGGAGTCCTTCAACTGTAGCAAAGGTAGCTTATTGCTCGAGTTGCTAGATAATGTCAACAAGGGCAGAGTAGAAGAGAAGCGGCAGCACCCTGGGAGGAGGTTTGCCTGGGAAGGTGAGGCAGGGTCAGATGAGTGAGAATGGGAGATTGCATTGGGCATAATTTCCATTTGATTCAGAGCGTTCTGCCAGACCACTTAAAGTTCTATTGATTCCCCTCCCACTCCCTGCTGCTGACCTGCCTTATAAGTAAATCCTTAAAAATAAAGCTAAAGTACTGAGGACTGACATCCCAATTCAGCAAGGTACGTAGGCATGTGCATGGTCCCACTGAAGTCAATGGCACTATTCACGCATTTAAAGATAAGGATGTGTTTAAACACCTTGTTGACTCAGGACAATGGGCCTAATGCAGCCAAGTGCTGAATGCCTTCAACTCCCACCATCATGGAAATTGAGGGCGCTCAGTATCTTGCAGGATCAGGCTCAAAGATGATACCTTTATGTGCACCCATCAATTGCATCTCCTGAGGATTAGAATAGCTTGTTGTATGCATTCAGGATACTAAATGACGAAGCAGAATAATTACGTGGCTCTTCTTATGCAAGTGAAAAAAAAATGAATTTACAGAGAGGGAGAGGAAAAAACTGTATGAAGTGATTTCAAAATGAAATCTAACAGGGTTTTACCTGAAATGCTAAATTAGTGACAAATGTACATTTTGCACATCAACCTGTTCTGATAATAAGCATTAACTCCTGGACAGAGAGACTATGCATGAATGTAACAGACTGAATGTTTAGCTTTACATCTTGCCATCAAACAATTGACTCAAAAGCAAACAGTATTTCATTTAGGAAACTACAGAATAAGGACATTTAATGCATCATGTAACAATTCAACAAACTGAGAAGAGTGCTGTTGTGTGAACAAAGCTGGGTCCTCTAATCAGTACATCTATATTTCAGTCCCTTGGTTTAATACCAATGTATTCTCTTTACTGGATAGCAACATTTTAAATTGCAACAAGCAGGCATTTTCTCCCTAGAATAATTTTTGTTCTTCTAATTAAGTTTCTCCCGCCCCCACCTCCAAAACGTCTTCACTTTGTGTGGTCTACAGATTCTGCAAGTTATTTATTTGGCATGAACAATTCAATAAATATCAATAGTCAATCCCATTGTAACTTTGGGTGTCCTTTATAGTTGTGCAAATGCAATTTGATAATGTGAAAAATACCAAGTCCTCCTGAGTTTACATGTGTATGAAAAAATATTTTTCTAGAAAATATCATCTTGTGTCCTGGTGGTTGCTATATGTTTGTATATAAAACTATTTTGCTATTCAAGTGGAAGGCTAATTTGTATAAAAATATTAGAGTCCCTTTGGAAACCTTCTACTTGTGTACTACAATAAAAATATGCATCTGAAATAAACCCACAAGCAGCCTTGTTACCCAGTTGCACAGTGAAATTTGATTGATTCTGAGGAGCCTTGTACACAAAAGGATGTTTTAGTCAGTCTGTTCTACATGACATAAGAAATTTTGTTTCTTTGGTACATGTGCAAGTTGAATCTTGAAACTTCAGTCAATCTGTGCAGCATGGGTATGTGTCTGTATGTAGATACCCATCTATGGGAGTGACGAGACACACAGTAACTCACCAATTCTTTAATGCTTGGAAAACACTGTGTGTTGTAACCAGTTCCACAGGTATAACTGAGATTGGGATCTGACCTGCATACACAGATTGCGTATTTGTATACACATTTCACATTAGATGTCTAAGCCATCATTTGTACATGTAACTATAATATTTGGATGTGGTTGTGGTGACAAGCAAATTGGGCTGCAATGCACACCATCCTCGGTTTCTATTATTTTCTTGTTTTTCAAAGCAGCTTTATCCTACCTGATTAATCTGATCAAAATATTTAATACAAAACTTCCATCCTATAAAGGTAATGTTCCTTCCCATACAATATAGTTTTAAAGCTTTTAAGAGCATATACAGCTTTTTAACCCTGGAGAACTTCACTGCTTAGACATGTTGGTTTTGCCATATGGGTTTGTTACCCTGGAGAGAAATAATTAACAATCTTAGCAAGTTTCACTGAAGTTAGAGGTTCCCAAGGAGACCTACATGCAATGTGGTCAATCATGCAGTTTGCATCTTTGGAGATAATTTGTTCTGTTAGATGCCTGTGATGACTGGCAGGCATCAATTACTGGCAATGGCTTTCTAATTAAGAACTAGTGAGTAAATCCTCAAAGCAGATAGATGGGTACATCTTGTACATCCCTCAACATCCCTCTGCACATTTTCTGCATAAGGTGCCTTTTAAAGCAGGTATTTCTCATATTGTAATAGAATAGGAATTAGTTTACAGACATTTCCATGTGCATTATTCCATGCATAATTTCCTATTCATCAGGCCTTTTAAAACCGGGAGAACTCTAACAATGACATGCGATCACCAACATGTGTCTTAACAGGTGCAAATAAAGAAATGGGAATAGAAAGTTCTTCATAAATGTTAAGAATGGACAAGCATTGCAAAGCACCAAACAAAACACAGAATCCCACCAGATGGGGACCCTTGTGAATCTACTCCAAGGACGCTGAAGGAAGAACATGCAGGCAGCTAAATAAACTAAAATAAAAAAAAAAAATCAGACTCGTACTTCTGCAGCAGTCTAGGACCTTAAGGAAACTCCTCCTGCAAGTCAAATTTATTCAGACAAGGCTAAAAGCTGTTCAATTTAAGGAACGAATAGCAAACAGAGTCGCTGTTGAGGGTAAGGGCTCAGAGGGTCAAGTGCCCAGGGACCCAGCGATTTAAAAGGGCCCGGGGCTCTGCCACTGCTGCTACCATAGCAGCCAGTGTCCCAGGCCCTTTAGATCATGACTGGAGCCCTATGTGGTGCAGTCTGGGCAGTGCAGAGGGTGGGATGTCCTTTAGCTCCGCCCCTTCCAGGGGAGCCCAGAGCCAAGTCCTCCCCACATTACCCAGTGCCTGGCAAAGTCTGTCGTCCACCCTGCATGTAAATGAGGATAAGAGGGCACAGAGAATGACACCATGAAAAATACTTTACCTGTATTAGTAATAGCACTGCAGATCATTACAATATAAAGTAAAGTTTTAAAAAATCCAGCTTACTTTTCACTCTGGATACTTTTGCGCTTCTCTCTCTGGAGGGAATGAAAATCAGCAAAGTCAGCTGCACTTTTTTTACAACTGGTTTTTATTTCAGGATTTCAGCACCAGCAGTGGATGCTTATGTTTAAAGAAAGCAACCAATTCAGTCAGATTTCCTTTTAAAAGGAATTATTTTTATCAGCATTAGATACTGTAAAAGCTTGTTTTCCTGGGAGGTGAGGGGCTACATTTTAGGCCAAATCTGAGATGCCAATGTTTTACATTAAGATTAAGTTTAACATCTTTTTTGTGACTGAAATTCTTTGCAACTGGCCTGAACTTGGTAATGAAGCGCTGTTAGCACTGAACTAAGCCAGGCATAATGTACGCAGAATGAGATGTTAGAAATATCTTTCCTCACACAGGGAAGTGCACCTCAATCCTTGGCCACGATTAGGGCTGGCTGGAAAAACAGCAACAACTCCATTTTGCAAATACATTTTTGAGGTTTCACAATTTGTTTCTTTTGTAATGCAGCTCAAAACCAAAACCTTAAGAATTTTGTCAGGAAAAACCAAGAGATCAAGACACCCCAGAATGGCCATTAGCCTGATGGTGTACTGACCTGAGATGCGGGAGACCCCAGCCAAGTCCCTGCTCTGCCATGAAATAGCATTTCTCAATAGGAAAAGGGTTTCCATCAACACTCCATGTCTTCCAACGTCGAGCCCCTGAAAAGCTCTGGGACAGCTCCTGAAAAAGGGATTCCCAAGCAGAGACCAAATCCACCAGAACCTGTTGGTAAACTGGGGCTGCTTTAGCCTGGTAGTCCAGTCAAAACTGGAGTGAGTCATAGGATTCCATTCAGAGAAGTGCAGGTCTTGGGCCTGTCACTGATAAGACAGTCAAGGTGCGCCTACACTTTGGGCTGGAGGGGCACATTGCAGCTCATGGAGAGTTCCCCTGCTAGTGCATGAAACAGAGTGCAGCTGTGACCTCTTGCCCTGGTGGGGCACATATCGGGAAGGCCAGACCGACTGCTGCCTGCACCTTCACTCTACTTAGTGCAGTAGCTTGATCAGCTAGTGTGAGTGTCTCGCCTTCAAGTTGGAGGTGTGAATTCCCTCCTGAGGAGAGGAGAGAGCATGATCACAGCCGCAGCTCACCCTGCTCACTATTGTAACAGCAGCACAGTCCCATTTGAAGTGCTTCTTCCCAGTGTCAGATATTGGCTGTGAAGTATGCAGGTTGGATTATGAAACAGGAGATAATATTAGCGAGGAGCCTAAATCAGAGCCCCAGATCTGAAAATCCACAAACTTTGTTGGGAAGGATCCTAACTCTGCACTTCATTATAATTGCTAGAAAGTATTTTTCAGAGATGTAGGAACCTTCAGACCATGCATGTCCATGGAATCGGTTACTGACCTGTCGCCACCTCCAAGATGCAGGATGGCAGCTGCTCTGACTTACCGCTCGTAGTGGGGGAGGAATTTGGCCAAGTCATTGGGGCAGAACTATTCTTATGGGATATATAATCGGTACGCACAGCAAATGGACCTATGTTTCTCGGGTCTCATCAGAAAAAGACACAGAATGCAGCTTCTCAGCCTTGAAAGGCTAGAAGTCAGACTGTACCCTGCTGGCCCTAAGGAGTCTATGTATTTCAAACCTGATATGGCAGGCTCTAGGCCATCCCTCCAGGTGATAGTGCTTAGTAGCATGAACAATGGAGTGCATAGGACAGGGATGGAAATATCACTAGAGCACCAAAGATTGTGGCAAGCCTGTGAAGAGAGCCCAGCAGGCAGATCTGAAATGCTGTTCATCTCTTCCATTTTTCTTTGCATAATTGCAGGGAAATAGTGACTGAGTGAAATATTTAACTGTTGGGCAACTGATTATTTCTAATAATGTTGCCCATGGCTCAGTGAGCCCATTACTTTTGAAAAGACTAAAAAATCCCATCAGAACTATACCTTTGGAAAAAAACACTGATCTCTAGTATCAGCTTCTCAAGAAGGCGTGATTATTTCCTGACAGCTACACCAGCCTTTGGTTAGACTTACAAATAGTGGCCATATTGGGAACTGAGCAGTTTTAAAAATCTGGCCCTTGTTCAGGTGTCTAATGAGGAGCTGAGCTGTTTTGAAAATATAGCCTCAACCTTTCTGATTCCTTGACAATCTGACCCAAGGATATTCCCAAGGCCACCATTTATGGGGGTGGGGAAGCAGTAGCCCCCTCTCCCAAGTTTGAACCCGTAGATTTCATACTTGAGATCTGCTTAAAGCCCATGTCCTGACTCCAGAGGCAGTTCTTAAATGCAACAGAGTTTGAGCTGCTTGCAGCTTTGCCTTTGGGGCAGGGAGTTTGTTATAAAAGGAGGGAGGCAGGTGATTAAGAACAAAAGGCTGGGCATTCCAGCAATTGAAGGATTGGTTGATCATCGTGAAAACATCGCCAGGTACTCTACTTAAAAGATTGGGGGGGGAGGGGGGAGGAAAGAGTAGGAATGAGTATTGTTCTCAGGGACCTGCATTTGGACCACTGCTGTTAAAATTCTCATAAATGTTCTTGAAAAGGGGGTAAACAGTGACTAATCCAAAGCTGACTGCAAAGAGTTAGGGTATGTCTACATTAGCCCCCTAGTTCAAACTAGGGAGGCTAATGTAGGCATTCGAAGTTGCAAATCAAGCCTGGGATTTAAATATCCCACGCTTGATTTGCATCTTCCCGGCCGGTCGCCATTTTTTGAAATTTACAAGTCCGGACTAACTGCCCGCGTCTACACGTGGCAGGGACCCGGTAGTTCGAAACAAAGCCCTAGTTCGAACTACCTGTTATTCCTCCTGGAATGAGGTTTAACAGATAGTTCGAACTAGGGCTTTATTTCAAACTACCGGGTCCCTGCCGCGTGTAGACGCGGGCAGTTAGTCTGGACTTGTAAATTTCAAAAATGGCGACCGGCCGGGAAGATGCAAATCAAGCTTGGGATATTTAAATCCCGGGCTTGATTTGCAACTTCAAATGCCTACATTAGCCTCCCTAGTTCGAAGTAGGGGGCTAGCATAGACATACCCTTACAAAGGGATCTCACAAAACTGGGTGACTGGACAACATAAGGGCAGATGGAATTCAGCGTTGATAAGTGCAAAATAATGCACATTGAGAAAAATAATCCTAACTATAGATACAAAAAGGAGGGGGGGGGGTCTAAAAGACGTCTTGGAATCCTTGTGGATAGGTCCCTGAAAACATCTGTTCAAATGTGAAGTGGAATTCTAAAAACTAAAAAGCCAACTGAATATTGGGAATCATTAGGAAAGTTAAGGATAAGACGACAAAACACCATACTGCCTCTATATAAAGTCATTGTATGCCCACATCTTGAATACTGTATGCAGACCTGGTCACCCCCATCTAAAAAAAGATCTATTGGATTTGGAAAAGGTACAGAAAGGGCAACATAAATTATTAGGGGTAAGGAACAGTTTCCATATGAGGAGTAATTAACAAGACAGGGACTTGGAAAAGAAATGACTATAAGGTGGGGGGATATATTAGAGGTCTAGAAAATCATGAATGGTGTGGAAAAATAGAATAAGGAAATGTTAATCATTCCTTCACTAACATAACACAAGAAGAGGATACAATTAAATTTACAAGAAGCAGATTTCAAATAAACAAACAAAATAGGCGACAGGGTATGGATCATGATAATTGCCTCTTCTGTTTATTCCTTCTGCAGCACCCGGCATTGGCCACTGTTGGAAGACAGGATACAGGGCTAGAAAGACCCATGGATCTGACTCAGTATGGCCACTCTGATGTTCTTATATAGAGCTGAAATGTATCTGCTTCCTGCTGTAACCCACGAGACCCCACTCCTCTGCCAGAGCTGAAATAGAGCCCAGAAGTCCTGACGGGGTGTCTTTCTCTCTCCTGCTCTGTCTCCTCACTGAGTTCGTAACAAAGAATAGATATTAACATTTGAAGGCTAACCAGTGTCCCTTAAATGACTATCCACAAGATGTCAGAATATGTTAGTGTTAGAGCTGAGTGGGTCTAATATTTATTTAATTTTCTTTCTTTTATATAGGAATTAGATACAGTGCTCCTGTCAGCTAAGTTATCTGCCAAAAAAAAGTAGAGTTTTCCAGTGCCATAGTCACGCCAGAATAGAGACCAATTTCGTGCTTGGTGTGTATTGAGCATGCTCAGTGACACTGCTGAAGCCTCTGTCCTCAGTCCCTCACCCTCCATCACAGCATGCTCAGGTCAGGCAGCCCCCCCCCGCCAAATCTGAAATGGCATCCCTGGACATTCCTCTGCCAGTATTATCCCAGTGTGCCCTAGTAGTACAAAGAGATTCAGGCTCTCATGGTGTGAGTAACAGCAAATATTCTCACCTTCTTGAGAAGCTGAAGCTAGAGATCAGAGTTTGTTTCTCCAAAGCCATAGTTCTGATTGGATTTCTGAGTCTTTTCAAAAGGAATGAGGTTCCCTGGGCCATGGCCGACATAATTAGAAATAATCCTACATGGGCAGGGGCTGGATGGTTAGAGCTCACTGACTCACCACCACCCTGCCATAGCTCTTTGGGGGAAAAAAAAAATGTCATACCCGCACTGATCATGCTCAAGGCAGCTTGTGGAGAGAAGCAAAAGGTGACTCTCGGCCATGCTCATACCTTCCTTGATGCTTGTTTGTCTGGTGGCAAGGTAGGAGAAAAGGAGAGGAGAAATGCAATACAAGTTACAGCTGCTCTAACCTGTGCCAGTTAGAAGAATCCTTTAAGGACTGGTCTGCCAACCAGGCATTAGGGAAATGCACCATACTCTGGTCCTTTCCTCTTCTCACCCTTCCCTTATTTCCCACTCTCGGGTGAAGGAGACAGGAGGGGCTGACAAAGCCAGCAATGCTGACCTGAGTCAAGTCCAGGTTTCTCCCATGCTTGTGGAATCCTCATCAGCCGCTGTGGGCTGGTTTCAGGTCCCTTTGTGCCACACAAATATGACCTATACTATTTTTTTTCTGCTTCTTGCATCCCTCACTTTATGATACCACCTCTCTTCTCTGCATGCCCTTGGGCTCTATTTCAACAGACAATGTGCTGCTTATAACTAGGGCCCTACCAAATTCACCATCCATTGTGATCAATTTCACGGTTCGTAGGATTTAAAAATAATCAATTTTATTATTTCAGCTATTTTCATCTGAAATTTCACAGTGCTGTAATTGTAGGGATCTTGACCCAAAGCAGAGTTGTGGGGGGACTGCAAGGTTACTGTACGGGGGGTTGTGGTACAGGGCATCCCCACTATAAGTCACCCCGGTATACATCCGTTCCACACTAAAGTCGTTGACGTTTGTAGGAACGGATAAGTTATAAGTCCTCCCATTCCCCGCTATAAGTCGTGTGAAACACTCCCCCCATTGCTTAAATGGAAGTCAGCCGCGGGAAAAAAATTCCCCGCTTTAAGTTGTTTCGCTATAAGTCCAAGTTTTTTGGAACGTATCTTGGACTTATAGTGAGGACAGCCTGTACTGCTATCTTACTTCTGTGCTGCTGCTGGTGGTGGTGTTGACTTCTGAGTGGGGCAGCTGGAGAGCAGTGGCTGTTGGCTGTCATCCCAGTTGTGACGGTAAAGCCACTTCCAGCAGCAGTGCAGAAGTAAGGATGGCATGCTATGGTATTGCCATCCTTGCTGCTGACTGAGGGCCCAGCTCTGCAGGCAACAGCGACCACTCTGGCTGCCTGGCTCTAAAGGCAGCAACATAGAAGCAAGGGTGGCATTGCATGGTATACTATCATTATTTCTGTGCTTCTGCTTGCAGGGTGCTGCCTTCAGAGCTGGGCACCTGGTTAATGGCCACTGCCCTCTGACCACGCAGCTCCGAAGGCAATACAGAAGTAAGGGTGGCAATAAAGCAACCCCCTTAAGACTCCCTTTTGGGTCAGGACCCCCAATTTGAGAAACACTGGTCTCCCCCTGTGAAATCTGTATAGAATAGGGTAAAAGCACCCAAAAGTCCAGATTTCACAGGGAGAGACCAGATTGCATGGTCTGTGATGTGTTTTTCATAGTTGTGAATTTGGTAAAGTCTTACTTATACCTACTGCCTGTGTTGTCTCACTATCTTATAAAGGCTAGACCTGTGACTGTTTAATAATGGATTTACTTTAGTCATTCATACAGCTCTCCTCTCTACTCTTCCCCTGGCTTCTCTTCTTCATGCCCCGGCTCATAATTTTGGAACTGTTGGCGCAAGTGTCTTTTGTCACTAGCTGGAAATAGCTTTTCTGCCACAGGCTGTTTTTATCCTAATATCTTCTATAAATACACCTTCTCACTTGTGTCTTAGATTCTTTCCCTTCCACTGTTATTTCTTATTTCACTTACGCGGCATTATTAAACTCTGTAAAGCTGCTCAGAGGATGCAATTTAGATGAAAGGCTCTAGGCAAGACAAGGCTCTATTTGATCGTTCTGCTTAAATTAAACAAAGAGATAATGAAGAGAAATGCACTCATGATGGTCTTTATCTGGAATATATAAAGAGGAACATAGCAAATGGTGCAAAACCACAGGGAAGAACACAAAGTTAATTAGCTGATGTAAGCAACCCACATGGAGGGTGGCACCATGGATGGCACGAGGGTTGGACCCTGTTAATTATTTTGGGATCAGACTCAATAAACATGCCACACACTAGGGTCTGCAGACTCCAGTCCTTGGTCAGACTCTACCCCTTGTCAGGGTTTCAGAGCCTAGGTTCCAGCATGACTCCTATTGTCTACACAGTTAGCTTTAGCTCCATAGCCTGAGCCCTGCAAGCCACAGTCAATTGAACAGGGTTGAGACAGAGAGTAGTGGGTTTTTGTTTGTAGCATACACATACCCCATGAAACCACTCACAAACACAGAGGCACTTATTTGGGTATTTGCAGGATCAGAGCTTCCAGCGTTAAGCACTTCAAATCTGTGTCTGAGTTTTTATTTGTATACAAACCACTGGCACTTTAGGAATACTAGTTATTATACTGCTCACTTCAATGCTCAACGTCAGTGGGAATTTTTCCATTGGCTTCACTGGGAATTGAATGAGGTCCACGATGAGGATGTATGCACTGAGTCTTAACTGGAACCACAATAATGCAAAGTTGTATGTCCAGCTGTAACAGGAATGTTTACAATTCAGAGTAGCACAACTAAACAACTCCCACTGAGGTTTCCCATTTCAGAAGCACTGCCAACTACAGAAGCAGAAAGGAGTTTGATTCCCTCGCAGCACCCTTTATAAATTCCTCCAACACGGGTTTGGTTTTTGGCTGCAGGAAGATGGGGACAAGCTGTGTAATTAATACCTCTCGCAACACGTTTTAAACTTCTCTCGTCCAAGTAACACCCCTCTACCCTCCTGAACATGATGCTGTGACAAATGCTCAGCCTCCATTTAAAATCATAATAATTAGCATGGGCAGAGCATTTCATAGGGACAGGCGGTCCCAACAAAACCTTTTATTATTATTTTTAAATGACTCATCAGCTCAAGGAGTTTAAGAGCAACATCAACAACAAAGCTGAAAGTAAAGTCATTGCTCACCCAGTGACTCACTCGGTGAACATTAACTTGCCCACTGCACTGCTGAAGTTATAGTTAGACCAGCCTAATGAGCAGCTCACAGTTCTAGAGTAGTCAAATGGAGGCAAAACACAAGGAGTGCTGAGGCTGAATTAAGCTCTACTACACCCAGCAACAGTGCATAGAGGATGTCAAGAGAGAGTCAGCTTGTTTAAGGAATAGAGATGTGATAGGCCAGAGATGGACGGAGTCTAGACACTGATGGAATTTACTCTGCATGCAACAATATCAGCAGTGAGCTATGAGGGAGGATTGGGGACTGAAGGCTCTGTCAAGCTCTAAAACAGAATCCAAGGAACCCCTAGGAAAAGAGTTAGAAGGGGAAGGTCTCTGAGAAGGTGGGGGAACTAGACTGTCCTCAAAGGTGCACTGTAACTCAGACAGGGGTGGGTGTATTTCTGGGTTGCAACAAAACATTTTGGTCTGTTTCTCTTGATGAAACCAAGAAGCAAACTAGGAAGGAGAAACTTGCTGGCAGAGTGCCTGTTTGTGGCTGAGCAGCTGGCCCATTCTGACCTCTTATTTCCATGAGAGAGGCCAGAAGAGGCAGAGATGAGGATACATTCTGTCCCCCTGCACAGGCTGGACATGGCAGATATTAAACCATTTGATTGGCCTTCTGATTAAGGTTCTGTGAGCCTATTTCAGTCATTGAGGCCTGCATTTGCAGCTTACAATATAACTCAAATAAGGGGCAGCTCATATAGTAGAGCTATGCTGTCCCAGGACCAGGATGAGGTGCAAACTATGAGGCTACGTCTAGACTGTAGGCTTCTTTCGGAAGAAGCTTTTCTGGAAGAGATCTTCTGAAAAAACTTCTTCCGAAAGAGAGCATCCACATGGCCAAAGAGCATCGAAAAAGCGATCTGCTTTTTTGAAAGATAGCGTCCATTCAGTCTGGACGCTATCTCACATATAAGCTGTAATTACTATGAGCAGAGTGGCTGCCAGGGCACCTGTGCTTTTTCCTCTTCCCTCTTCTTGCAAAAGAACTCCCTCTTTCCTGTCCACACATGCCTTTTTCCAAAAGAGCTTTTTCAGAAAAAGGCTTCTTCCTCGTAGAAAGAGGTTTACCAATGTCGGAAAACCCCCATCTGTTCTTTTCCATTTTCTTTCGAAAGAATGAGATTGTAGTGTGGATGTAATTGAAGTTTTTTCAGAAAAATGGCTGTTTTTCCAAAAAAAACCCCTCTGTAATGTAGACATACCCTGACTTAGTAGAGTTGTTCCTGACTGATGCTGGTGTGAGATCAGAATTAGGCCCTAAATCTCAAAGTAAGATTCATGGGAAATGGTGAAGTCTCTCCTGGTTCTGGATAAGAAATACATGATACGCTTCCGCAGGATTTGATGCCAAAAACTACACAAACCGCATGTTCACTCTGAACTGTGCAGAAGCTTGGGCCCGTCTCTTGACAAAATTTTACTTTATAATGAAACCCTAAACCAACCAAACCCCTCTGACAAATGCCAATGGCTTCCCTCCCCAGGAGACAAATCAGTGCACTCATTCAAATGGGGCTACACGGATTAACACCAGCTGAGGTTGTAGCCCACTGGGGCTCCTCCTGCAGCCCCATTGTCTGCCCCTCTCCCCCACGCATCTTTTGCACACTGGGGCATTGGAGCCCCGCACTTCCTGTTCCTCTCACTCCCTTCCCAGCACTTTTGGAGCACCATGAATCTGCTGATTTGCGCTCTGCCCTTGCTCCTCCCCCCTCCCTCCCAGAGCTGGAGCACGATGAATCAGATGTTCATGACTGTTCAATCTCTGGGAGGGAGAGGGAGGAGCAGGGATGGAGAGCTAATCAAGCAATTTGCATGCTCCAAGAATGCTGGGAGGAAGGGGGAGGAGTAGGAAGTGCAGGGCTCCAGTACCCCAGTGCGTGTGACGGAGCGGGGCAAACAGAGGGTCCAAGGGCTGCAGGTAGAACAGCAGTTGGCTGTGGGCTGCTGAGGCCCACTGAGATGGAGGGCCACTCACTCTTCTTGGTTGCCCATCCCTCTTGTAGCCCCATGTTAACTGAAGAAGTAGCTCTGTTTAACTGTTTTGTTAGTTTCTTCTTCAGTCTTTTTTTGGGGTGTGTGTGTGTGGGGGGGGATGAATTCACATTTGTGAACATCGTCAACGATGAAAGAGGCAGCAAACACACAGGCAGTGAATCACATTCCTGCTGGCCAACAAGAGCCAATATATAAATTTCACACATGCTTTGACTCCCACTTCTCATGCAGACTTGTCTCATTTAAACTAAATAGGGCCTCCCTTAGATGCTAATTCTGCAGTCCGAATCCTTATTGCCGAACTAGGGCTTTAACTAGTGGTAGGTCTGCCATCCTCTTTCTAGGCCCAGCCACTGGGAGGCAATATCCATCTCCCACTCTATGATGGACAGGAGGAGTGATGGCCAGCACCTGGTGACTAAGGGGTAAACTCAGGTAGCTAGCAAGGGGGTTGGCAGGAAGCCAGAAGAACCAATAGGAATAAAGTTCTGAAATTTGACTTGTATAAGGTACTTTGCCTGCCTTCTTTGTGTGGGAGAGTTAAACTAGGAATTGAGAGACACGGAATGATATAAACTCAGGCAGGACTACCATGCCTCCAAGGAATTTGGGACATGGAAGTGGACTGAACAAAGAGAAGATCGTGAGTAAATAAAGGTGAATCTAGTTGCGATCAGGGTATTTTTTTTTTTATTCTGTGGTTTGGTTTGAACTGCTCTGTGAGAATCTATGCCTTTCCTGCCCATTTATTATCTAAGAATTGTTCCCAGAGGCTATGTCTACACTATGAGGTTTTTGCGCAAAAAAACCCACAGTAAATTGACAGAACAGAGGGCTTTTGGCGGTAGAGTTATTCCTCTCCCCAGGAGGAATAACTCCTTTTTGCACTACAGCTCTTGTGCAAAAAGGCGTGTGAACGCTCCACAGGGGTTTTTGCGCAAAAACTGGCTTCCCAGAAAAAACACAGGTGGCCTCTTGGACGCTCCATAGCAGGCAATCACAACTCTATAGTTCCTGTCTGCTGGCCCCTCTTAAAGCTGCAGGCACCCTACACAAGCATTGTAGCAGGAAGCTTGCCCACAGCAGGTGCCTTTGCCACGCAGCTCTGGGAGGGATCTTCATGTATGTTGGCGCGCGCGCGCGCGCACACACACACACACACACACACACACACACACACACACACACACACACACACACAGGGTGGGGGAGGTGGGCACACAGTGTCTCACGGGTTGGTCGGCCAGCACATGCTTCTGCAGTCTATGCACATGCAACCACGTGCAGCGGGAGGGTACAGCCCGTGGGCACAGCAGCTAGCCCCTCAACATAGCCGGGAGCTGCAATACTGTACTGGGGGCGGGGCAGCACACAAAGCCTCTTCTTCCTCCCTCCCTTTCCACAGCTCATGGTGGTGTAGATGCACCCTCAGAGTGGTAGCTGTGTAACTTTAAACACAATGAGTAATCCTGTACACTTTAGAGATTAACTTTATATATATGATTGTTAGCTTTCATGGGTAAAGCCTATTTCCTTAGATGAGTTGCAGTATTTTTTTATATTGTGGACAGACATACCAAATAACCACTTGACTAATTTATAAAGCTGATTCTGATAAGTGAGATTATTGCAGAAGCAACTGAAGCAAGATCAAAGAGAAAGGTAAGTTATAATCACACTTTTATGAAAGCTCTCAAAGTAGGTACAGTCAAGACATATCACTGGAACAAGTTCTTTGAAAGGGGATTATGTCAAAAGTGACAGCAATAACGGTCTGTGAAAAATATAAATTGATCACTGTCAAGCAGGCAGCTTCTTTTGTCTAACAGTAAGTTGATAACCAAGGTGCAAGCTTCTTATTGTTTTTAGATATGTTACTTCCAAGATTTGAGCTGTCGCTGTGCTGATCAGCATAGTAAAGGTAAGTGGGGCTAATGGAAATAGAGCTGAACCAAAACCCCAGGTCCCAAGACTCCCAAATGTAGGTTTGTTTGAAATTTGAACAGGAGTCCTGAGCTGGAATTGAATTTTTAAAGTACCAACATTCCACTGAAACACTGGGACATCAGTGGAGGGATGGGAGGAGTAGCCCAGGGTACACTTACACTGCAATAACACACCTATGGCAGGTCTGGGTCAGCTTACTCTGGGTCACAAAGATCATTCTGTAGGGCTGTAAAATTGCAGTGTCAATATTTGGGCTTAGGCTGAGGCATGAGCTCTGGGACCCCATAAGCAAGGAGGATTCTGGAACCCAGACATCTAAACTACAATTTTATAGCCCTGCAACTTGATGCCTGTGAATGAGAGTCAGCTTGATACAGGCCAGTTGTGGGTGTTTTAGTGCAACATAGACACGCCCCCTGATTCTTAGCAGCACTGGAAGGGTCCATAGTACGCAGATGCGGGCCAGGTAAGTTACTTTGCCCCCACATGCCTGGAATGTTAGACAACACTGAAGCAGTTAATGGGCAAATCATCTGAACAATGTTTGACAAGTTTTTAGTTGTGGTTTTTACAAACCACCATGCTGTCACTTTTGACAGATGAGTCTTCTAACAGCAGAAAAATTATGGAGCCCTTCCCACACAGAGCAATCAACCAATTTTGCTTTGCATAAAAATGTTTACAGTAAACAGCTTCAGTTCATTGAGCATGTGTTAAAAGGCACTTGTGAGCCAGATAGATCATCATCAAGGAGAATCTTCTACATAAGAACATAAGAACATAAGAACGGCCGTACCGGGTCAGACCAAAGGTCCATCTAGCCCAGTATCCTGTCTGCCGACAGTGGCCAGCACCAGGTGCCCCAGAGGGGGTGGACCGAAGACAATGATCAAGCGCTTTGTCTCCTGCCATCCCTCTCCAGCCTCTGTCAAACAGAGGCCAAGGACACCATTTTATCCCCTGGCTAATAGCCTTTTATGGACCTAACCTCCATGAAATTATCTAGCTTCTCTTTAAACTCTGTTATAGTCCTAGCCTTCACAGCCTCCTCTGGCAAGGAGTTCCACATGCTGACTACACGCTGTGTGAAGAAGAACTTTCTTTTATTAGTTTTAAACCTGCTACCCATTAATTTCATTTGGTGTCCTCTAGTTCTTCTATTTAGGGAACTAATAAATAACTTTTCTTTATCGGCCCTCTCCATACCACTCATGATTTTATACACCTCTATCATATCCCCCCTCAGTCTCCTCTTTTCTAAACTGAAAAGTCCCAGTCGCTTTAACCTCTCCTCATATGGGACCCGTTCCAAACCCCTAATCAATTTAGTTGCCCTTTTCTGAACCCTTTCCAAGGCCAAAATATCTTTTTTGAGGTGAGGAGACCACATCTGTACACAGTATTCAAGATGTGGGCGTACCATAGTTTTATACAGGGGCAGTAAGATATTCCGGGTCTTATTTTCTATCCCTTTCTTAATAATACCTAGCATCCTATTTGCCTTTTTGACCGCCGCTGCACACTGTGTGGAAGTTTTCAGAGAACTGTCCACGATAACTCCAAGATCTCTTTCCTGATTTGTCGTAGCCAAATTAGCCCCCATCATACTGTACGTATAGTTGGGGTTATTTTTCCCAATGTGCATTACTTTACACTTATCCACATTAAATTTCATTTGCCATTTTGTTGCCCAATCACTCAGTTTGGTGAGATCTTCTTGGAGTCCCTTACAGTCTGCTTCTGTCTTGACTATCCTAAACAGTTTGGTATCATCCGCAAACTTTACCACCTCACTGCTTACCCCTTTCTCCAGATCATTTATGAATAAGTTGAACAGGATTGGTCCTAGGACTGACCCTTGGGGGACACCACTAGTTACCCCTCTCCACTCTGAAAATTTACCATTTATTCCTACCCTTTGTTTCCTGTCTTTTAACCAGTTCTCAATCCAAGAAAGGACCTTCCCTCTTATCCCATGGCCATGTAATTTACACAAGAGCCTTTGGTGAGGGACCTTGTCAAAGGCTTTCTGGAAATCTAAGTATACTATATCTACTGGATCCCCCTTGTCCGCATGTTTGTTAACCCCTTCAAAGAACTCTAATAGATTAGTAAGACAGGATTTCCCTTTACAAAACCCATGTTGACTTTTGTCCAACAAATTATGTTCTTCTACATGCTTCACAATTTTATTCTTTACTATTGTTTCGACTAATTTGCCCGGTACTGAAGTTAGACTTACCGGTCTGTAATTGCCCGGATCGCCTCTAGAGCCCTTTTTAAATATTGGTGTCACGTTGGCTACCTTCCAGTCATTAGGTACGGAAGCCGATTTAAGGGATAGGTTACAAACCACAGATAATAGTTCAGCAATTTCCCATTTGAGTTCTTTTAGAACCCTTGGATGAATGCCATCCGGTCCCGGAGATTTGTTAACATTAAGTTTTTCTATTTGTTCCAAAACCTCCTCTAATGACACTTCAATCCGGGACAGTTCCTCAGATTCATTACCCACAAAGGACGGTGCAGATTTGGGAATCTCCCCAACGTCCTCAGCCGTGAAGACTGAAGCAAAGAAATCATTTAGTTTCTCCGCAATGGCTTTATCGTCCTTGATTGCGCCTTTTATAGTTCGATCGTCTAGGGGACCCACAGGTTTTTTAGCAGGCTTCCTGCTTCTAATGTACTTAAAAAACATTTTGTTATTTCTTTTTGAGTTTTTGGCTAGCTGTTCCTCAAAATCTTTTTTTGCTTTTCTTATTACATTTTTACACTTGATTTGACAGTGTTTATGTTCCTTTCTATTTATCTCACTAGGATTGAACTTCCACTTCTTAAAAGATGCCTTTTTGTCCCTCACTGCTTCTTTTACATGGTGGTTAAGCCACGGTGACTCTTTTTTAGGTCTCTTGCTATGTTTTTTAATTTGGGGTATACATTTAAGTTGGGCCTCTATTATGGTGTCTTTAAAAAGTTTCCATGCAGCTTGCAGGGATTTGGCTCTAGTCACTGTGCCTTTTAATTTCTGTTTAACTAACCTCCTCATTTTTGTGTAATTCCCCTTTTTGAAATTAAATGCCAGGGTGCTGGTCTGCTGAGGTGTTCTTCCCACCACAGGAATGTTGAATGTTATTATATTATGGTCACTATTCCCAAGCGGTCCTGTCACGGTTATTTCCTGGACCTGTTCCTGCGCTCCACTCAGGACTAAATCGAGAATTGCCTCTCCCCTTGTGGGTTCCTGCACTAGCTGCTCCAAGAAGCAGTCATTTAAGCCATTGAGAAATTTTATCTCCGCTTCTCTTCCTGAGGTGACATGTATCCAGTCAATATGGGGGTAATTAAAATCCCCCATTATTATAGAGTTTTTTGTTTTGGTAGCCTCTCTAATCTCCCTCAGCATTTCAATGTCAGTATCCCTGTCCTGGTCAGGTGGTCGGTAATATATCCCTACTGCTAATTTCTTATTTTTGGAGCATGGAATTACTATCCATAGCGATTCTATTGAACATGTTGATTCATTTAATATTTTTATTTCATTTGATTCTACATTATCTTTCACATACAGTGCCACTCCGCCACCCACCCGGCCTGCTCTATCCTTTCGATATATTTTATATCCCGGTATGATTGTGTCCCACAGATTTTCCTCATTCCACCAGGTTTCAGTGATGCCTATTATGTCAACCTCCTCATTTAATACTAGGTACTCTAGTTCACCCATCTTATTAGTCAGACTCCTAGCATTTGTGTAGAAGCACTTTAAAAATTTGCCACTGCTTATTTGTCTGCCCTTCCCTGATGCATTGGATTCCTTTGTACACGGTTGTTTGTCTGCTCTGGCCCATGGTTTGCCCTCTCCCCTCCTCTCTTTCTGACTACAGCTTAGAGAATCTCTATCAATGGATTCTCCTCTAAGAGTAGTCTCCCTCCGATTTACGTGCATCTCCACACCAATCGGCTTTCCCCCATCTCTCAGTTTAAAAACTGCTCTACGGCCTTTTTAATGTTTAGTGCCAGCAGTCTGGTTCCACCCTGGTTTAGGTGGAGCCCATCCTTCCTGTATAGGCTCCCCCTCTCCCAAAAGTGTCCCCAGTTCCTAATAAATCTAAACCCCTCTTCCCTACACCATCGTCTCATCCACGCATTGAGATTCTGAATCTCTGCCTGCCTACCCGGCCCTGCGCGTGGAACCGGAAGCATTTCCGAGAACGCCACCATAGAGGTCCTGGATTTCAGTCTCTTTCCTAGCAGCCTAAATTTGGCCTCCAGGACATCTCTCCTACCCTTCCCTACGTCATTGGTACCTACATGTACCACGACCACCGGCTCCTCCCCAGCACTACACATAAGTCTATCTAGATGCCTCGAGAGATCCGCAACCTTCGCACCAGGCAGGCAAGTGACCATACAGTTCTCCCGGTCATCACAAACCCAACTATCTATGTTTCTAACGATCGAATCACCCACTACTAACACCTGCCTCTTCCGAACTGGCTTTCCCTCCCCCTCAGAGGTATCCTCAGTGCGAGAGGATACCGCAACATCCTCTGGGAGGAGGGTCCCAACTACGGGATGGTTTCCCTCTGCTCCCATTGAATGCTCTGTTCCCTTGAGACTTTCATCCTCCTTAAGAGCACTGGGGCTCTCAGACTGGAGGTGGGACAGTACTACAGTGTCCCAGAAAGTCTCATCCACAAATCTCTCTACCTCCCTTAGCTCCTCCAGTTCAGCCACCCTGGCCTCCAAAGCCCGAACTCGGTCTCTGAGGGTCAGGAGCTCCTTGCAACGGGTGCACACATACGCCACCCGCCCACAGGGCAGGTAATCATACATGTTACACTCGACGCAATAAACAGGATAGCCCCTGCTCTGCTGCTGGGCTTCTGTCTCCATTTTTCTAATGAACAAGTTTAAGTATAAACTGGGATTCTTTTTAAACCTCTGGAATATAGATTACGATAAGAGTTATGTTTTAAAGAAGGCCAGAAGTCACTAGTGCCCTCTAACCTCCCCCTCTAAACTCCCTGTTAGCAATTCCTGTTCGCAAGCTCCCTGGTCGCTGAGTCACAGGCTTATATAGCTCTGGTAGCCCCTCCCCCTGACTGAGGCTTAGCCAATTAACAGAGGCTTCTAGATTTCAAACCTTTTAGAAGCTCCTTCAAGCAATCAAACAATCAAACCAACCAACCAAACAGATAAACACAAGCTCTGCACACAGCAAATAACTCCCCCACACACAAACACACACTCCAGACAGCCACTTACCACAAGGGTCCCGTTTTTACTCCTCTTTCACCTGGAGAACTCCCTCTCCAAACTCCCTGTTAGCAATTCCTGTTCTCCACTTTGAATCTAACTCTCCTTTAATGGGATTAGAGTCTGTGTAATTTAGCATCCCAAATGCCATAAAGAATATTAAAGCAAGGCAAATAATACAAATAAACCTAAGTGGGATGTATTTCTAGTGTATTTGTCACAATTACTAAACTGCACCTCTGTCCCGTGTGTGTCCCAGAGTGCACTCCTCCCGCCTCTCCCACCACACTGTCCGGCTCTCAATCCTCTCTTGGGTGAAATCACAAGATTCTCCTTCTCTCAGCTTGGGCCTGAGATTTCCTGTGCATCAACCAGGATTTTTACAGACTTATATGTGGGCACTGCTATTCTGTTCCCTCTGAAAGCAAAGACTGTGATAATTCACAACCAAAAGGCCTCCTTGTAGCCAAGTATTAGTTATTGAGAACAAAAGTATTCCAGAGAAAACCAATTATAAGGCAATAAAGCAGCCTATTGGCACTCCTGCTTGCCAGGTATCTACTCATCTTCCAGCCTGGGATACTGCAATGGCTAACTCCCCAGACTCTTTCAGAAAGCTTCTTTTTGTGTTAGCTAGTCTCCCTCACAGATGTGACTGACACCTTTGACAGATCCTGGCAACTAACACCCCCACATATCAATTGTCTAAATTTCTAGCCTCCTGATCACCAGGTTCTCAGCCTGGCAAAACAAGCCTGCATCATCCTTGGAGACAGGATGCAAGGTCCTTGGAAGCTGATACTTGAAAGACAGTGGGCAAAACTAGGTGTGTGGGTGTTATCTGGAAAGCCATTGTGTCACTTCCTGCATTACCCCATGTGAACTTGAGCATTATAGGTGTACAATGAATATGATTACTACTCCCAATATAAATTACACCAGGGCAGCTACAATATGGCTTGTGGGCTGGATCCAGCAGGAACCTTGGGCATGCCCGCACATGCTGCTCAGAGTAGCTGGCTGTGGGAGACATGTGCTTCTCTGAGTACCAC
This sequence comes from Pelochelys cantorii, assembly GCA_032595735.1. Lineage (NCBI taxonomy): Eukaryota > Metazoa > Chordata > Testudines > Trionychidae > Pelochelys > Pelochelys cantorii. The sequence continues at coordinate 22,400,846 of CM064336.1, forward strand.
CATGAGTTGTGGAGAGGGAGGGAGGAAGAAGAGGCTTTGTGTGCTGCCCTGCCCCCAGCACAATCTTGCAGCTCCCATTGGCTGGAAACTGGCCAATGGGAGCTGCTTGTTTGCAGGGAACACAGCATGCAAAGTACCTCCTCCCTGAGGCTTGCAGCACTCAGAGAAGCACATGTCCCCCATAGCCAGCTGTTCTGAGTGGCGTGCCAGGCGTGGAAGGCAGGAAGCCTGCCTGAGGGACATGCTGGGCTGCTCACTGGGAAGCCACCTAGGTAAGCACCTCCTGGCCAGAGCCTGCACCAGGCACCCCATCCCCACCTGCACTGAAACCCTCTGTCCTCCCCTGCACTCCCATGTAACCCAAACCGTCTGGTCCCCTTCCTACACCCCTGCCCCATGTAACCCAAACCTTCTGCTCCTCCATTCCTGCACCCATACCCACTTCCAGACCTTGTATTCCCTCCTACATACCTCCTCCAGGTCAGAATCCTTCCCAAAACCCTCCCAGACTCTAAAACCCCATCTCTTGCCTAGGACACAACCCTCTCCTTCACCCAAACTCACTCCCAGACCCCATATCCCCGCCATAGCCACCCAATCTCCATCCCAGACCCTGCACCTCCTCCATCAATATCAGAAGAATATAGCCCTTGACCACTTACCAAATTCTTGGAGTGGCTCCCCATCAAATATTATTGCCCACCCCTGAATTAGATGAATTTGGTAGGACAAGAAATTCTAATCGTCCAGTGCACAGTAACTTTCCTTCACTAATATGATCACATAGTGTTCATAAAATTCTTACATGTTTCAGGTCTGTCATAGTTTGTATCCTAATGTTTTAACCAAGTAGTTTCCTAATAACTGTATACATTTCACCCACAATCTGCAATCAAGATTTTCATCAACTATCATTCTAGCAGGGGAAAGTGTTGTCTAGTGTTTAAAATGTTGGATTGGGAGTTAGGACTTCTAGGTTCTATTCCCAGCTGTGCCAACTACTAGCATGTTTTTGGCAAAAGTAAATATCTCCATCTCTGACATACGAGTTAATATTTTACCAGACACCTCCCCTTCCCAAGGAGCATTGGGATGCTATGCTGGTTAACGTTTGCAAAGTGCTTTGAAATCGTTGGGTGATAGGTTAGATAAAGTGGAAGATACTTTATGCTATCTATTCATGTGGCAGAGTAGATGGACCACAGGATGTGACATTTCCAGGTGCTGTATGTGTAATTTCACACACATTTTATTTTAATAAAGTATACATTTAGTGCTCTTGGGGGGAAAAAAAAGCAACTTGCCATCCTGGTTGACTATGCTTAGAACAGGCAGAAGTTGGGCAAAATTTCTGTACTCTTCTATCACTATGCTCAGTTGTGACAAGCTGCAGCACCCTCAAGTTTTCCATGCCAATTAGTCTCAATGCTGCCTGTAGTAGCTCCTATTATTCCAGACCTGAAATTTCACTCATTACCTCTGCTTGCATACTGCAGTCTTGCTACTAAAATGTTGCTCCGACTCACAAATGGCTATTAAAGTCCTGGACTCACACAATCCTGAGAATGTGCTAATCTTGACTAATGTTCCCTCTAATCTTTTCCATCCATGTGTGGAATACATTTTATGTGCACCAAGGCATATACATATGTGCACTACCAGTAGAAACAAAAAAACCTAGCTGTGGGTTCTCTGCTAAACAGCTGGGCAGCACTGGACTCTCTCCTGAGCCATCACACAAGTGCACAGCTTACAGGGAACATTGTCCTGACCAGCAGGATCCACTACAATTCCAGAACTAAATTCTAATTCATATTATTCTCATGTGCTTTGATCGTGATCTGCAGCACTCCCTGACATTGCTGTCATGATCATTGTAAAAGGATCCAGAAGGCAGAGTCTGAAGGACTTGAAATCTGGGAAGCTTTCACTTTACGGTCACTTGTGATTAGTACCCATACATGCCTTACCCTTACCGAAATACCCAAGGGTTACTTAGCTGCTGAGCGGTTTTGAGAACTGAAGTACTAGCTGCTGAAAACTATATATTTGTTACTTTGTTATGTTTGGTCTTCTACTAGCATTATTGATTTGCATTCAGCCTGGAAATAGCTCCACTGATTTCAGTGGCGTACCAGTGATGAATTTGGTCCAAAACCTCTTCAAGGACATTTCCCTTCGGAATCTACTTGTATTGCAGCGTGCACACAGTGGTGTTACTTAGACCAGTTCAGATATTTTTGACGGAGGGGCACTTTTCAGATTGTGATTTAAATATGTTAAAAAACTCTGCCAGGCTTTGACCCCACCCACAGCACACATCCCCCCACCCTCTGGGAGGACACGTGGAGATCTTCCAGAGACCCCTGCCATAGCAGGTAGGGAGGGACTTGTGTTGGCTCCCACACCATGAGTATCTTGGGTGGCTGGGGGAGAATGGGAAGAGTGATCCCCAAGAAAGGGAAGATGCCTCATGCACCCACTGAGCTCAAAGGGATGTTTTGAGGTTCCTGCCAACTCTCGTGATGTTACTGCCTGGGACTATTGGCACACATTCACTAGCATGGGGACAGGGCTCCCCATGCTACTTTTGGCCTGAAGGTGAGGCACCACTAAAGTTACCACCTGATTTGTATTTGACCAGCCTAGACAGTTTTTTTTTTTAAAAGGGATTTGCCATTACCAGAAAAAGAACTGAACCTGTGTTTTTTCCTTAATGTGGGTGTAAAGATTTGCATTACCACCACAGTGCAGTGGGATATCCAATGTTAAGAGCTTTTGTGCCCAGTGCAGTGTTCCCACCTCCGCAATTTAAGAGACAACAGATCAAAATGGTGAAAAATGTGTGATGTTCTCTCTCCAGCTATTAGGGGGAGGGGAGTATTGTAGAGTTGCCTTGTGTTTGGGGTTGCTGTGGGCTTGCTTTGTGGATGAGTGAGTGCCAGGTTTTTTGCACTTCAAAGATAGCAGCCTAGGTACCACTGGTGTCAGTGGTGGGACCACACAATTCCCACTTCTCTGCCTTAGTGGGGAAGGGAAGAAACACCACCACAGTGGGGCAGAGTTACTGGGTAACCTGGACAAGCCACAGAGCTGCTCTCATTCAAGGGCCTGCACACAGGTTCCAATCTGGGTGGGCCTAGGTGCTAATAGGTTGGGTTGTGGCCTTCCTTGGGCCCACTTGGAGTTAAGCCCCTACATTGAGCAAATGCAAACAACTTGGGTAGCATCCTCCTCAAAATCAGCCCCACTTTTTAGGGGCCCCAACTTAGACTCCCTTAAACTAGTTTAGGGCTTTTCTAAACTACAGAGCTTTGCTGGCACAGCTATATCTGCAAAGCCTGCTAGTGGAAATGCAGTGTATGTTGGCAAAAGGAGTTCTCCAGAACAGCTTTTACATCACAGGGTGCAAGACAGCCAAATTCTATTCTCATTTAGATCACTCTAAGCTCAAACTATTTCCACTGACTGCAATAGTTACACAAGTGTAAATAGAACCATAATTTAAACTTGGGGGGGTTGGGGGCCTAACACACACCACTTTACAGATCACAGCTGAATTTGGCCAATTTTATACAAGCTGTTATTAGACTGAGAATTGTATGTGTATCTTTGTAGTTACAGGATCAGTATTAGTCAAGTAGAAAAGTGGATCTCAATCTTTCCAGACTACTATATCGCTTTCAGGACTCCGATTTGTCTTGCTTACCCCCAATTTTCATTTCACTTCAAAAATTACTTGTTTACACAAGCAGACAAAAATACAAAAGCATCACAGCACACTATTATTGAAACATTGTTTACTTTCTCATTTTTACCATACAATTATAAATCAAATGGAATATACATATTTTACTTTCCTTTCAATGTATAGAGCTCTATAAACAGGTCATTATCTGCATGAAGTATTAGTTTTTACTAACTTCGCTAGTGCTTTTTCTGTAGCCTATTGTAAAACTAGGCAAATATCTAGATAGATTGATGTATCCCCAGGAAGACCTCTGTGTACCCCAAGGGTTATATGTACTCGTTATTGAGAACCACTGATGTAAAGGAGGATGGGGACCTGATGAAGGACTCCAAAAGTCAGAAGAGAGGTTCAATAGTATGTACACTAAGACTTTCATTTTAAAACTCCTAGAAAAAGAAACATTTCTGTCTAGAATGACTGACACACTGTGGCCTTTTATCTCTAATTCAAACAGATTAATTTATTAAGAGGTTCTCTCAATTTCAGTTGTACTGTTGGAAAACATAAAACTGGAGCTCTGTAGTGAGCCATAGTAGATGCCAGTTCTTTGAAAATCTTTGATTTCAGACGGGGAGACATGACATGCTCCTTCGAAGAGGATGGGTTTGGTTGGAGTGTTTGGGGTGAATTTGATGCCTGCAGAAGCAGGGAACCAATTACACAGGCTTATTCTGGAGATAATGCAGATTACTGCTTATAGCAGCTACCTCTGGGAATGTAGCAGTCAGCAACAGTCCCCTTATTCTACTTCTGGGCTCTGTACATAGCTTTGTCAATGCATTTCATTCCTGACCTCTACCATGCCCCCTACAAGCCTGTGTAATTAGTCCTTTCCCTTGCTCCCCATTTATAGCAGATATTAGGAAATCCCATGAATAATCTTTTTAATTTCTAACCACCATGGCTATGTTTTACAAGTATTTAACATTGCCAGCAGTTGATGTACCTATTGGTAAAGCATTGAAGAACGAGAGAGTTAAAGCATACCATTTGCTGCTCTCAGATTTTCCACAGGATGTGAAGTACTGGAGTACAAGGATGATTTTTGAGCCTTGTGCTCTAACTAGACAAGCCAAGTTCTCATGTGCTCTATCAGTTTGAAGATATAAAGAGAACATTAACTGTGAAGTAGAACAATATTCAGTTTGAAATGTTCGCTATGTAGTTTTACACCAGGCATTAGGCTATTTTAGATGTGCCTATTTCGCCATCTGGTGGCATTCACAAATCATAATATCCACAGCTTCTACAATTTCATCCTCTGTCTCCATGCACAAACCCACATCAACTGAAAATGCTACCTGATAGGCTACTTTGACTCTTAAATCCATAGAAAGCATCCCCTGTTCTACTCCCCAATATTTTCTCTCTTCTCACTTCTCCCCCACACTCCTAAGTTTTCATCCATCTCTACTTTTCCTTTACATCCAAACTTCATCCAAAAGTCATTCAGATCACAGCTCTTGAGCTATCGAAGAGCTCTTTAAGCCCTTCCAGAAATTCTAGCCTCCTTTGCTGTTACATCATGTACAGAGGTGGCTCAAAGTAAGTTGTTCACTGGCTCAGACAGGCACAACACACACGTGACCAAGAAAATCAGTGTGTAACAGGGTTATAATTGAAAATCAGCTCTTTGATTCCACCAGAGCATTCCCATGGCAAAACAGCAGGTTAGCACCCCTGCACCAGCCCAAAACTGCCTGTCCTAACACTAGCCGACACAGCCAAAGGAGGAATCCCCAGATCAGAGGGAAACTTGGATGACAAAGCCCTGGCCATTCCCTCCCCACATCCTGGTGATCCCAAGCTGCTTCTGAGACTTAAATCAGCCTCCACATTGCTTTAATTTGTGCCTCAGGACTAGTCCATGGTAAAGCAACCCAGGATCAGAAAACAAAGATAACTCAAGGATCAACTTTTCACCCTCCTCTTTGCCCCCAACTTGTATCAAGCTTTCCCCAACCCAGATTCCAGGTACATTCCCTAGTATTCTGGGAGGTCTATGTTTATACCATAGAATAAATATGGCTAACATAAATTCATGATCACCCAGGACTTCTGTCATGTTCTGCTCCATGGCTTGTGTTATGCCAGAGGTGGGCAAAAGGGCCTCCGCGGGCTGGATCTGGACCACCAAGTGGGTGGATCTGGCCCACAGAGGCCTTGCCAGTCCCCTGCCCCCAGACCAATTAGGCCCCAGGGGTGGGGGGAGCGTGCAAAGTTTCCTCCACCCTGCCAGGACCACGTGGTGCTTGGAAGAGCCAGGCGCTCCTGGCAGGGCTGGAGGAGGCTTTGTGTGCTCCCCTGCCCGCAGGCCAACCAGGGCTTGGGGGCAGAGGAGCTCGTGAAGTTTTCTCTGCCCTGGCCCCACCCTGTGAGGAGCATGCGGCACTTAGAAGTGCCGCATGCTCCTGGCAGGGCAGGAGGAGATTTTGCGCACTGCCCCGCCCCCAGGCCCTGATTGGCCTGGGGGTGGGCGAACATGGGAAGTCTCCTCCCAGCCAGGGGCATGGGCACCTGGAGGGAATGGGGGGGGGATGGGCGGGCAAAGGCGCTCCCCCCGCCCCAGACCAATCATGGCATGGGGCTGGGGAACCTGGAAGTATCCCAGCCCCATCTCTTCTGCTTGAGGCTCCGCCCCTTCTGCTGTGGCCTGGGGCCACTTCAGAAATTTTTGAAGTGGCCCCTGGCAAAAAATTATTGCCCACCGCTTTGTTATGCAGGCAGAACTCAGATCCTCCTGCACCAGAAATATGGGCCTCATACCATGTATGCTAAAGAGTTATTACTATATACACAATTAAATTAGTTGTTAACAATATAGGGCCTATAGCAGAGCTGAGCAATTCTGCTGTCATCCAGTAGAAGACAGTCTCTCACACACACACACACACACACACACTACACAGTTTATTCTTATATCTTTAAAACAGCAAATTGAATCTCAATATATCCACAGAAGACATAAGCCATTACGGATTTTTTTTCAAACACCGTGAAAAAAGAAAACAGCCCCACAGATTCCCAGCTAGTATAAATCCCAGCCTGCAGTAGATCTATGTTGATTTATGGCAATTGAGAATCTGGCCCATGATCTCCAGCTATTTAGTACTCTGCAAGTAATATTCCCCCATGAAAGGCTGCCAGGTAAATACAAGATTACAGGCAATTTTGAAGCCATTGTGAGCACTATCTAGTGCTGGCACATTAGCCTATTGGCATTTGTATTAAGGGTGTCCCTGCCCAGAAAGATCTTGACAGTGGCATATTCAGTCTGAGTATCCAGTTATGAGAACCAATGTGCCAGATCCAAACCTGGATACAAATTCTTGCAACTTGAGTCCATCTCTTGTTCACGTACTTGTTAGTGTATTGTGGTAAATTTAATGAGGGTTACGCTAACTTAAGTGAGGTCCATGCCCTGCAGCCATTACTGTGGGAACAAACAATTTATGTTGTAACAATGGGGAAAAAAAGACTGCATTTACACAGATTGTCATTTTCCTCATTCTGTGATTCATGCTGTCTGCACAAACGTCTTGTGCTGCCTAGTGCAAATTTAGATAATATCAAGATCTCTCCTCTGGGAACGTGATAATCAAATCCACTTTCTCTACTTAACTGGCATATTTAGCATGTGGTTAGGAAGCCATGACTTACCTGACTGAGATGCCACTTGTGGAATCCAATTTTCTCTGGCACAAGGAGGCACACCACCATTGGCTTATTCCAGCATGGCACTTTTCTGTGGGAAGGCCTCTTCTTGTATTTTCTGTTATTACTTGAGTGTCACAAAATGCATTAAGTGCCTTTCATTCTCGCATCACTAGTAGCACCTCTTCCTGGCTGTTCTGGGAATTAGCTCTCTTTCAGGTCCGGTGCCTCCATTTGCAGTCTCTTCCCTGCTGTCTTTTCTCAAGCTGAAATCCCTCTCTCACTCCAGGAGCTACAACCAGGACACTATGTAGCTTCCCCTTCTGGAGTAGAATCTCACTGTATCTGCTGCCCAGACAAGTCCACTCCAGTAGTGGCTAGTAGGATAACCCAGGCCTACCCATCACTCCAGATTCTAGTCCAGGGAGCCTAACACACTGTCAAGGTCTGCTCAGTCCCTAGTCTTGCTGCTTCCTGTTTACCTCTGATAAGCTTTCTTCTCCACCTTTCTCTTTGGGTATGCCCTTCTCCCAGGGCCAGGTCCCCAGACTCGTACTCTTTCCTTTTCCCTGGATTTCCTCTAACGCACAAAAGGTGGTTACAGACTTTCTTGATGCAATCCCCTTTCTGCTGTCAACTTACTACCTTCATACCAGTCTCGGGTGTTACTCCCCAGCTGGGCTCCATCTCCAATCAGTCCTCCAGTTGCTGGCTCTTTCCCAGGGACAGCCTAAGTGTGGGCGTGGACAGCCCATCACAGTGCTTGCAAACACAAGGTCCCTGCCCCAGAGAGGTTACAATCTAATGTCCAGACACTGTAAATTGATCAGTATAGGCTGACCCCTGCCAGGCAGAACAAGTCACAGGACTAAGGCCTTAGAGCTCAACTCTGCAAATGCTTAGGCTGATGACTAATGTGCCTCCTTGGCAGAGAAAGATGCTAACTAGAGATGTGAGACAAGTGAGGTCAGTAGACAAATGTCAGGGAAAGGGGAGGTGGGAAAGAGGTTACAGTAATAAAATCAGATGTTTACTCATCTAGGCTGCTCCTGAAGCTGGATCTGCAAAGGCAAAATCCCATTGACTTCAATGAGATACACATATATGCAGGGGTCCACCAGCATAAAAGCAATTGGGGATGTAAGGGATGCACACATCTTGATATCGCTATTAAATTTGTAATTAAAATATATAAATTGTATTTATTTGCCACAAAGACTGAAAGATGCTAGAGAGTATTTCGTATAATACAATAGAGGTACAAGAAGTAAGCTAGTTAAAGAGTTCTCCAGATTGGTCCAATTTTCATTCTCTTAATTTCTTTTCCTGTACATATGGTCCCTAGACACCTGGGTGGAGTGCCTTAAAAGTGCCTAGATAAATAGAAAAGCCACAACATAGGATCAAAACAGATAAGCAGTGAAGTTGGATATCCTCTAAATTTAGAAAAAAACAACAAATGGTCTGGTAGCACTTTATAGACTAACAAAACATGTAGATGGTATTATGATCTTTTGTGGGCACAGCCCACTATTTCAGGTTTATACTTAGTCGACTGTCATGTCTTGCTTTAGTGCAGCAATTTACTGTACCGTTTCATTCTTTTCCAGTCCATGTGAACAGAGTTCTGTATTAATATACTTAGCAAGGACTCTATTTGTGAAAAAAAACCCTCACATTTTCTGAATTCTTTTAAAAAAACTGTTCAGGTTCTTAAGAGTTTTTGGATCAATATGCCCTCTTAGCTGGTTTTTAAAAGGGTGTTTGATTTTTTAAGGTAACAGTTTATTATATACAATAAAATTTGTTAATAATATGGGGGAGCAGTCTCTGACTGGGGCAATTTTTTTAACAGCACCATAAAAATCTCTCCTCTGCTTTTCAGAGCAAATGGGTTTTGAGCCTGCACTTTCCATGCTAAGCAGGAAAGTGATCATAACTGGGATTTGCATTCATTTTCACAGCTGTTTGATTTTCTGTACCTAATTGAACAAAGAGTATGTTGTTTTGAAAAGTGGGGAGTAATGGATACAAATAAGAAACTGGGTGTTTAAAATTAAATGAGTTTGTTTATTTAAAACACTATTATTCCTGTGGCTAAATCAGATCAGTTCTGAGCCTTTTAATTTCCCTTCAGGCTTCTGTAAAATTATAGTTGTCCAACAGCAGAATGGGGTAAACTCAGTAATATGAAAGAAGCTACTCTGCCATTTGCACTGATTTTGGGGCCCCATGCGTGCAACAATTTGAAAACACACTCCACACACCTTTCCTTCGAAACATTCATTGGAAAGGGGGAAGGAGCCAGTCAGAATGAGATGGTATCTGCCACAAGGGCAAAACATTCAGCCCCTAAACCTGCAGATGGTTTGAGATCTGAGTGTCCCAGAGTAACTGTCATTACCACATGTATCTCACTGTCTGGTCAATTCCCATGGTCACAAACATACATCAGATTATCCTTTCACCAAAGTGCATATTTAGGCTTTTCTTATAATTTCTTGTTGTAATGCAGGCTTACAGTAAAGAAGACTTCTCTCTTACCTCCAAAACATCCCCTTTTGAGCCCCACTTGCTGCCTGTTTCTATTTATATCTTCCCAACTACCTCATTAGCCTCCCTGTCCAGTGTTTTCTGCTCTATATGCCTGGTTGGGCACCTGTCATGGACCCGCCTCTCCTGGTACCACATTTTTGCAAGGTAACACATGGGGAAAGGGTGGGTTATGTAGGGTTACCCCCCACCCCCCCTCAGTTTTCTGACAGGATTCACATCAGAACACGGCCAGCAGCAACCTTTTGGCACTATGCAGGACAGGAAGGGATGGGAGCTGTTTTCAGCTGCAGGTGAGGAGGAGGTGGGTAAGGGATGACCTGGCTCATGTCTTTGCAGCACTCATCTCTTCCTCCTCCAGCCAAGACCACCTCCCAAAAACCTCCTGTGGCTGAAAGCAGCTCCCCTCTCTTCCTGATGATACAGTGTGAAAAGGCAGCTAACTCCTCCAGCATGGATGGTGGATGTACTCCTGGCTTGGGGAGACAGCCCTCAGCTCCATCTCTTCCACCCAAAGCCCTGCCCTTTCCATACCCAATGGCCCCAATCCCTCCCCCCATTGTGGCTGCTGGCCCTGGAGCCCAGGGTTGCCATGCAGCACAGACCCAGATCCCCGGCTCCAGAGTGCTGGAGAGCCAGGTGAGCAGCACAACCTCAGACTCCCTGGGCTGCAATGCAGTGCCTGGTTGCTCTCCCTGCCCATGAAGCACTCCCCCCCCCAGCCAAGCCGTCAGCCCCAGCACTGTGCAGGCAGTGGACCCAAGGGCACATGCACCACAGCCCCAGTCTGCCTGCCCTCACCTCAGGGAACAGGCAGGAGAGCCTAAAGGTAGAGCATGGGCCAATGCCCATGACCTGATGGTGCCACAGACATAACCCAGTCACTTCCTGTCCCCTGGCTACAGTGAGGGCAAGAAGGGGTTAAGCCTGAAAGCTCTATTGTCTACCTCAGGGATCAGGGAACTGGATTACAGGGGCTTCAGTGAACCCAAGCAGAGAAGTAACTCAGAAAGGAGGGGCTAGTGGACAGACCACCCTGGGCTCCCTTGGGACAGGACGGAATGCGGGGGGAGAAGGGAAGGTGAAGGGAGGGTGCTAAGCACCTGCCTGAGGGGCTGCTGTGGAGCCTGCCCATTTGAGGAGCAAGCAGGATGGAAATTGCTTTCCCACTACCACTCTAGAGCTTAGCTGAGAGGTGGAGAGGCTCCTCCATGTCAGGGCTGTGTGTGGGTTTGGCACATGTAGGGCTTGACTCCTCCTGCCCAGTGCCCAGGCGGGAGGGTTCTGGGCTTTTTTGGGGCACTGGCTCACAGCCAGAGGCAGTGAGAGGGAGGAAGAAGCCTGCCAGCCAGGCTCTTGGTGAGCTGAGCCCTCTGAGCAAGGGCTGGTTCTCTGCACAGTGGGAGCGGGACATGCCCTGCCAGGGGAGATACAGACGAGTAGTGGGATGGGAGGGACGCGTGAAAAGGCAAAGCAGTGAGAATACAGCAATGTTGCCGACTCTCTCACAATTTTACCACTAGCCTTGCTGCATACAATGTTCTGCTTACAGCCGCAGCAACTTGTGAAGACTAGTGATTCCAAGAGAATCTCTGCTTTCATTTAAATGAGATCAACCCTCAGAGAAAAGCATGAGCCCATAACTGGAGTGTACCCTGATAACTGGGAAACCAGAAAGCAACTGCCCCTGTGCCGCCCCCATGATTGCTGGGGCTGGCAATGCAGCTTCCATCGAGATCACAGCCCCCAGACTCCCCTTCTCTCCCTAGCCTGCCCCTGCTCATAGCCACGAGCCGTCCTGTCGCTGGCCTCTCCTTGCCCTTGGCCATGACCCCTGCCCTTTCCCAGCCTTTGGCCTGGCGATCTTCGAAGCCGCCCTCTCCCTTTCCCAGCAGCCACTGCTCCTCGATCCGTTGACTCGACGCTCGGCAGTGGCGCCTCGGCTAAGCCCCGCCCCTCCCTGCTGTCCCGGATGAGCCTGCCCGTCCCCTCTCATCGCTAGCTCGGCGCTCGGCCTATTCGGAGCCCGGCGTGGGCTCTCGCCCCTAGCGCAGCTGGGCCGGGCCCGCAGCTCCTCCAGCCCCGCGCGGCCGGGAGCCGCCTGCTGCCCCGCCTGGGAGCCGAGGTGAGACCCGCCCCGGGGTGGGCTCGGAATCCGGCCCGCGGGCCTGCGCTCCGCTCCTCGCTTGGGGCGCGCCCCTGGGACCGCAGGGCGGGGATTGCTCTCCTGTCGCGCGGGAGTGGGCGGGGCCCCGCGTGGGGAGTAAAGGCGGCCCGGCCCTGGAGCACTGGACCCCTTCCCCTTCTGGTAGGGGCAGCCCCGTTGCAGTGGGGTCGGGGGCGCTGCGGTCCTGATGTTGTTGCCAGAGCTCGGCGGGGAGTGTCGGGGCCGGTGAGTCAGGGCCAGGGCCGAACCCGCTCCCGGAGGCGGAGGCGGAGGCGGGGGCGGGGGGGGGCTCGCAGGCGGCCACTTGTTGCTGGCAGCGGTCCCCGGGCGCGTTTCGTAACGGTCGGGGTGTCCCGTGGTCACTTGGACCCTCCCCCTATTCGGTTGGGCGTGGCTGGCCTTCCGCGCGTCCGTCCACCTGCGTTCCCCGCCGTGCTCCCGCCACAGCGCCCCTCTCAGAGCCCAGGACGTAACCTCCCGTAGGCGGGTGGAGGCACCTGTGTCAGTATTTCCAGTCTCCCAAGTGCTTCCTAGGAAACCCACTTCAGTGGGTGAAATGTCCAGAACAGCTCTTCGGAGTTCCCACGCTCCCCCGAGGTTGACATTAGTCGGTCCCTAGGACAGTGTTTCTCAACTTTTTTTTTATAAAGTGCCCCCCTTTAAAAAAAAAACTGTAAGTACCCCCGGTACCTACCATTTCAGACACACAATTTTTTTCTACCATTGCAACACATTTGTTTAAACAAGTTAAATGTAGCCAGGCAGGCCATGAAATTTTTGGGTGTAAAAAGTACAAAAATAATAAAGGGTTGTAAATTTTAAAACAAAAATTCAGTTTTCTCCAAATTTCAGTTGTGTTGACCTACCCCACGGGCTTCTCTCGAGTACCCCTAAGAATACTCAGACCACTGGTTGAGAAACACTGCTCTAGAAAATGCACATACAATCCTACAGTAACGCACACAACAATTGTATTTTTAGTACAGTGGAGCCCAAAGATCAGTGAGGTTTAACTTACTTCATGAAGGTTTATCCTGGACATTAGAGGAAATTGCCCTCTGTCACACAAGTATTTACCTGGAATGAGCCTGTTATCCCAAGCATTTTGAGTCAGATTGACCATTTTTATTTACATTTTATTTTCTTTAGCTTTCTTTGTCATTTGTCATATAAGTTTTCTTCCCTAGTAAAGGATCTTATGAGAAACTTGTGTTTTACACCACCTAAGAGAAGTTAAAGGGCTGGGGTTATAAAAGGAAGGGTCCACTGAATACTTGAGGGTCTCATGCAATATGTGATATGAGGTGAAGTATGATTTAGTCTAGAGATCCCAGACTAAATCATGAGTATGTATGTGTACCTCTGCGGGTATAGAGAAGTCTTCTGGGCTAGGGCATACATCAACTTACTTAGATATTTACATAGTTTAACAAGGTACATAAAAAACATTAGCAAAGTCTATGCAAACTAAAATTTTATACAGTGACTTGTTTACATGGTTCTATAAGCTATATACCAAAATGTAAGTGCAATATTTATAGTTCAATTGATTTATTTTATAATTATATGGTAAAAATGAGAAAGTAAGTAATTTTTCAGTAATACAGGTTGAACTGCTCTAGTCCGGCTCACTCTGGTCCAGCAACATCCATGGTCCAGCAAGATTTTATTCAGCCAGATGTCCATTTACTATGGGTGTGGCCAAGTTTCCTGCAGTCCCATGAAGTGTGTTAAAGCCAGTCTTGGCTCTAGTGTTCTGTGCTGTTGTTTAATTAATCCCTGAATGTCTTCCAAGAGCCCAGTAAACAGTGGAAGTATTGGTTATACTGCTAGATAGTATTGACCGCCTGTGGTTCAGAAAAATCTCTGGTTTCGCACTGGTCAGATCCCCAGGGTGCCAGACTAGAGAGGTTCAACCTGTAGTGTGTTGTGGCGCTTTTGTATTTTTGTGTCTGGTTTTGTAAGTCCATAGATTTTAAGCGAGGTGAAACTTGGGGGTAAGGTTCAGTCTTGAATGGGTTACAGTAGTCTGAAAAGGCGAGAGCCACTGCTTTAGTTCCTTCAGTTGTCTGTGGAGCAGTGTTCTAGGAAGTAACTGGATCATTTAAAAGATCAGATAGCTATTGAGTTAAACTGTTCAACCTGTTTAAAACTGCACTGTGGATCTCTTTCAGATTGCTGTTTTGCACAAGCTGCAAGGAAGAATGCCACTTGCTCTTTGTTAATTTAGTTTTCATCAGACATAATGTTACAGAACAGCATATTGCTGTTCCACTGCTGCTAAGACTTGGAGGACAACAGTATACCATAAGTGCACAAAGCATCATGGCATCAGGCTACCCTCCCCCATTTGATGACTCTGTGGAAGTGAGAGAGGGTTTTCTCTGTCCTCTGTGCCTGAAGGATCTGCAATCTTTCTATCAGCTTCAGTCTCATTATGAAGAAGAACACTCAAGTGAGGACAGAGATGTCAAAGGACAGCTCAGAAGTAAGAATCATGACAATAGTTTTAACTTCTGCTGTGTAAAATTATGTACAGAGAAAAATGTTTGTTGCATTATAGATTCCTAAGAGCATCTCGGCTATAAGTCTCACTTCACTAAAATATTGATTAAAATGAGTTAGGAGTGGGGTTGGTTAATGTGTAAATGGATTTAGGCTAAAGAATTTCTGTACAGTTTCCAACAGAAAGTTTCAATAATGTATTCTAACTTGGTTGCCTAATTTTAGGCAACTAAATAAGTGGCTTGATTTTCAGATACCTAATTTTAAGCACCCAGGTTAGAAAATGCTGGCGCTTCACTTTTGTGAGAGTTCTCAGTACATGGAGGGTTTATATTATAGTATTAGAATTAATAACAGTTATGCGTGCAGTTTCCCTGGGCACAATCTCAAAAAATAAATTATGGATTTGTCATTGGAATTGAAGGTGGATGACTTGCACTTAACAATTAAAAGTGGGGTGTGAAATTGACAAGAGCCTTGGTTATATTTATAGTGGATTTAATAATGCTGTTTCGGTAATCATACTTCTCTATTTTTGTGATAATAAAAGATTCTTCTTAGCTTTTTGTTCATATACACTTGAATTGTATGTGTAGAGTAAAATGTTCAGAAACAGTTTTGAGTGTTTTCCTGGACAGTTGCTTGTTTTTCCTTAATCTTGAATTTTTATCATTTTTAACTGTAATTGACAGTGCCCCTTAAAAGGATACTTTGTTTGAATATATGGCTTTTAATCTCAATATTTAAAACACTGCCTGTGTTACTCTTAGACTACGTTAGATTATTAAAATTCAGTCTGATAAATCTAATTTACTTTTCACCACTTTAGCTGCTCATTTGCTTTTAGCCATTTACTCACTTTTGACAATGAAAGTAGACTGATAAATTTTGTGTTCTGCTATCTCAGTAGTGTCCCTTCAATTTAAAAACTAATACTCTGACATTTTCAAATTTTTCTTTAATTTGCATTTTTAAGGATGTTATTTTTATCTGTCTGCTTTGTCATAGTTATTCATGTCAAGCCATATCCTGTAAAACTCACCCTAGCATAGAAAATAACAAAATCACTTTTATATTAAGCAGGATAGTAGTATTCAATCTGCATGTCAGAAATATTTCTAAGTGATTTCTTGTGGAGTTCAAAGTGCAATAAATGCAGATAGATAAGACAGTTATTTATATATGATTTTATATGGGTATGCGTTAATATAATCTTTTTTTAATTTAAACTTGCATTTATTTTTAGTGTGGGAGGAGATGAATAGTGTGAAAGAGCCTGGTCTCTAAAAGGGATGCTATATTGTGGTTATCTGACTAATCATGTAGTCGATACAAATTGTATTGACTATGTGATTAGTCGATAGGACCGGGAAACTGCACGCCTTAGAGCTGTTGCTACACTTCAGAGGCGAAAGCACCATGTGGAATCCAGGGTCAGCTGGGGACTCCTCCGTTGTCCCTGGGTTCTGTGCGGTGCTGCCACTTTGAAACATCATGTGGAGCTCGAGATTAGTTCCCAGCTGATCCTGGGTTCCATGCGGCGCTGCCACTTTGAAATGCTGTGTGCAGCTTGATTCTGGGCTCCTTGGAGTGTTTCAAAGTTGCAGCGCCACGTGGAGCCTAGGGTCTGGCTCCAGGCTCCAAGTGGCACTGCCGCTTTGTTGAAGTACCCCCTACTATTCTTTCTCCTTGCTGCCTCTTTCTGACAGAGGCAGCTACAGGGGGATGTGACTAGTCAACTAGCCTGCTGACCATCCGATAAGCATTTGCTTATCGGATAGTCAACTAGTCGACTAGTCCTTCACATCTCTACTGATAACAATGAGGAAAATTACAGCAGGTCTCCAATTTGATGTATATTAATGTGTCATGGGATACATGTTAAACTTTATATGACAAATGATAGAAAAATTATGTGATCGCATGCAACTATCTCTAGTAGATAGTGAAGTGCATTATAATATCACTTCATTTTTCATGTGTTGCATATTATTTGTGTGACAGAGTTGTGTCCTGTAATAATTTTTAGAAACTGCAGATATTAGCTTGATAGGAAATAAATATTTTAAAATGTGAAATTCCAGCAAAGTCAACAATACAAGAGACTAGAAAGACTGGGAAGTCTTTAATAAAGATAGGCTATTTATGTAATGTGGTATAAATCAAGGCTGTTTTTGTAGAATGGTGTAAATAAGTTATGCTTGTGGTGAAGCTACCAAATCCATGACCTGAAGGTTAAATCTGGCCAAAGAGAAACCAAGTTTCCCTCCCATCAGAGGCAAAGAAAGAAATAGTGGCCAATGGCCATTGAGTTGAGGAGCTGCCAGTGGTGGTAAATCAGGCTCCTACGTACAATCATACTGAAACTGTTGAATATACCTGAGAGCAAAACATTCAAGAAGCAACACTGTTGAATTATAAGCTAACCCTTTGACTCCACTTTCTCGAATAAAATAACCTCCACGGATTTTCCTTTCCACTGTTTCCGTGTGCAGATTTGGATTGTCTCTCTATGGCCGGGTTTATGCTAGGGGACAAAGTCAAACTAAGATGTGCAATTATAGCTACATGAATAGTGTAGCTAGAGTTGATGTACTTTAGTTTGAATTTCAGTGGCATCCCCACCACAGGAGAAACTCTCCCATTGACTTCTCTTACTCCTCGCAACCTAATGGAGTACTGGAGTGGACAAGGGGCACGATCAGCAGTAAATTTAACAGGTCCTTATTAGACTCTCTAAATCGAATCCTGGGAGATCCATCTCCACAACATTGATCTTTCGATAACTGGAGACAAGGCCTATGAAAATATTGGAGTAGCAGAGACTAAGATGTTAATGTGATTGTACAATACTTATCGTGATGGGGGTCCTGCTTCATGATTACGGTTACTAGGCCTTTAGTAGTACAAATAATAACCTGCTTCCAGCATTTAAAAAGTACCCAGCAGTGCAGGGGTGGGCAGGATAGGATCCGTAGGCTGGATTCGGCCTGCGGCTGCCCTGTTGCTCCCCCAGCCCAATCGACACCTGGGGTTGGGGGGAGCACACAAAGTCTCCTGCCAGCCATTTTGAACAGTGGGGAGCGGGGGGGGAGGGCAAGAGACTTCATGCATTCCCCCACCCCCAGACCCTGATTGGCCTGGGGGCAGGGGAAGCATGTAGACTCTCCTCCCCCCACCAGGAGCATGAGGCACCTAGAGGGAACCATCAGCTGTTCAAAATGGTTGGTGGTTCTCTTTAGGCAATGGGCACCCCTGTCAGGGCATGGGAGGGGGCAAAGACTTTGCATACTTTCCTACCCCCAGGCCAATCAGTGCCTGGGGGGAGCACATAGTCTCCTCCCCCCATCAAAGGCATGCCGCACCTAGAGAGAACAGCCTCCTTCTACGCAAGGCCCAGTCCCTTCTGCCTGAGGCCCTGCCCCTTTTAGGGGTGTCCGCAACCACTTCTAAAATTCAAAAAGTGGATGCCCAGCAAAAATTATTGCCCGCTCCTGCTCTAGTGTGCTGTTGCTTAAAAGACCTATCAAGAGCCGTGGTTCCACTAAGGAATAGTAACACTTTGGACTTCTTATAGTACCTTTCACCTGCAGGTTTCAGTGGTCTTTACAAACAAAATTAATAAACATTGATATTAGCCATATGTTGGCCTTAGCTGATATTTAAGTTATTCTGGATGTCTTAATGAAGAGAAATAATTTTTATTTTGTATAATTTATAAATGTCAAAAGTGGCCTAAATTGTGCTAGTACAGATTTGTGGTATAGCATAGGTAGTGGCCGGCAAGTTGATGGCTTCTGTCTATCAATAGTAGCAGCCCCCCGATTTTGTGGCACATACTTAGTCGTTGCCAAGAGGCAGGGAATAAATTTGGTGACACACTTCAGTAGTAATTAGGAATGAAGCATGTCTGCAGGCAGGTTTTGCTGTTGGGACTTCTGAGTTGTGTTCCTAACTCTGGAACTGACTCTGTGAAAGTAATTTTCTGTGCCTCAGTTCAACCATCTGTCAAATGGGGCTAATCGTACTTGTGACTTCAGCCTACATGGGTTAAGTCTTAATGTTTGCATAAAGGGCTTTGGGATCCTTGGAAGCAAAGTACTTTAGAAGGGTGAAATATGACTGCTAACAGATGGATAAATATGACCCTTGTTTAGTTTAAACCAGTAAATGTGGGACTGTCTGCCCCCAATTCACTGCAAATGTGAGCTGTTCCATGTTAGCAGTTATCTTAATGACAGGCTGCTTACCCGCTCTCTAATAGCTGCTAAATAAATCAGACTTGTTTCATGTTTATAAAATGTTCTCCTATCTTCTACTAAGTTCAGCATTTTAATTTCACAGATCGCTTGAAAAATAAGTCTGTCAGGGTACACTGTATTCCTGTGAATTGTTGATAATTGCAAAGATGGTTTAACTGGCACATTAATATTCCCACTAGGTTGAGCCAAGTAAGAGAATTTGACCAATATTAACATAGTACTTACAGTGCTTTTCAACTTCAGAGTTCTTTTCATTCAGCTGATTAATTCTTATAACATCCCCATGAGTAGGTAAGTATTCCTATATCTCTACAGAGGGGGAAGCCAGAACAGAATACTAAAATGCCTTGTCAGTACCTTTGGGGCAAATATTGCAATAAAGATGAAGATTCAGGAGTTTCAGACTCCCAGGCTTTGCTTGGTCCACTAGATTATGCCCCTCTCTCAATAATATTCATCTCACGTGAGGTAGTCTGGTAGAATGCATTGATATTTCAAAGATGTTCACTATTAGCAATATTTTAAAATGTCTTTCTGCTTGTGGGCTTTTTTGTGTGTGAAATTACAAAGAATGTAGCTAAGTTCTGCAAAGCATTAGTATTTATTAACAGAATATTTGAAAACAATTGTACTTCACTGAAGGTACTTGTACATTCAAGTGGCTGCTTTACTAATGTTTAATGAAGAAAATCAGGTATTTGCTGATCATGATTGTGTAGTTTCTTTAGGGTTGGGTCGATAAGTTGACTCTGGATAGGATTCCCTCCCTTAGGCCTCAATCCGCAAAGTACTGAATCCCCATAGCTCCCTCAGAAATCACTGGGAATTGAGAGGTACTCAGCACTTATAAGATGTGCTCCACTTTGCAGGACTGAATCCCTGCAGTGATGTTGCAGTCAACAATTCTCTATTTTTAAATTAATTTCTTTGCCTAATAATTCTGTCATAAAACACTGGTACTAGTGCCAAGTATCTGTAACTTGGGATTGGCAACAGGAGTTGTGGATGCTAAACATCTCTTCATATCCAGCCTCATCACTGTCCGACATATGTATGGGGATGCTTTGTGGATCTGTATAGGGATGTTCAATAGTAGTTAATTAAATAATCGAGCAACGTCATGAATTCTTATTGATTAGTCGACTATTCTATAGTCCCCAGGGGCGGGGCCAGCAGACAGTGCATTCTGGCCTCACTCCCAAGGAGCCCCCTGCCACTCTGCGCCGCTGCCTCTGTATTGGAGGCAGCAGTGTGGGATGCCAGTAGGGTTGCTAGCTGTCCAGTTTTCACCTGGACAGTCCGGTAATTGAGTCTTCTGTCTGGTAAAAAAACAAAAAATGCCAGTTTGTTCTTTCCTGGGCAGGGGCGGGGAAAACACAGGATTTTTTTTTTTCTTAACAAGTTTGGTCCCCTACCCCTGCCCCTTTTTTGTGTTTTGGTTTTTTTTGCTCAACCAATTTTTTTCCCCACCATGTTTGGGATTTTTTGTGAAGGTATCTGGCAACCCTAGATGCCAGGCAGGAGCAGGTCTACGAGGGGTGCCAGTTGAAAAACCAGCTCCCCTTGCGGATCAGCTGCCTGTTGCCCTGTGCTGCTGCCTCTGATAAAGAGGCAGCAGTGCAGGGTAGCAGCAGCTTCTGTCTGGGGTGGGGTCTGAGCTTCCAGACCTGGTGCGAGTTGAAACTGAGCCGGACTTCCTGCCTGCCCGCCTGGCTCCTAATACACTTTAAATACAGAGCTACAGCGGGGGTAGGTCCCAGACCCATTGCAAGCCAGAACTGAGCCTGGCTTCTGGCCAGCCTGCTAAAAAATTTACTGGGGGGGGGGCGAGAGATGGAGGGGAGGGAAATGCATGTAAAACACCCCCTATAAGCTTTTGTTTATCGTTTAATCGACTACACTATTACATCCCTAGTTTTGTACACCAGGCCAGCCTATTTTTATGAAGAAGCAAAAATACTATTTTAAAGGGAATTGGTTAATACTAAATGATCAAATGAAGTTTATAGGGGCTTCAGATGACACACATTCAGGGGCTGATTGCTTAGTGTTTGATCTGTTTTTCAGATCTAGTCCAAAAGGCCAAAAAAGCAAAGAAGAAGCTGCTGAAACGTGAAGGCGATGACCGAACTGATACTGGGGCTCAGGAGCGATATGAATCTTTCAGCTATGGTGGAGTAGATCCATATATGTGGGAGCCCCAAGAACTGGGTAAGGAAACAGGAAAGCCATGTGTGATGGGACAGATTTTCTGATAATACTCAGTACAAGCCAACTGATTTCAGTGGAGTTGCACAGATTGTAAATTGCATAGATTTTGGTGCATGGTGTAGAGAGGTGATGCTTTGTGTATTGTTTTATTAAACTAAGGCAATTGAGTAATATTTTAGAAAACAGATGTTACTATGTCCTTGAAACACACAGTATGGATTCGGAGTATGGGTTGGAGGGTGTCTTGTACCCAGTATCCTGTTGTTATGGTTACAGTTCCCAAGGGCACTCTTGCTGTTGGGTCTGGGATGAAAACCCAAAGGGACTGGTGACACACCTACACCTCTGAAACTGTCCCTCTGATCTGCTACAGTTTTACAGTGTATTGTACTATTATGTTAGGATTATTTTTGTCTACAGAGAGACCTATATTTTGTACATGGTTATTGGCTTGCACTAGTATGAGGAGATGAAGCAATAGATGCTGTTACAGGTTTATAAACAAATATTTGTAGTGTAACCTCAGCATTGATTTTTTTTTTTTTTTTTCTCCATCAGTAGCATTGCAGGGGAAAAGTCGTCATGTCATGATTTGTCCATATCTCTTGGAATAAAATATGAATCAGTAGCAAAGAAACATCTTGAGCAATGCTGAATTGCACTTTTCTTGAAGTGATTATGAAATGTTGATAACCTTCTCTCATTCATATATGTTTGGCAGTCCAATTTAAAATCCTTACAGGGGGGAAAAAAAGGAAATGAGAAATCTGAAGGAGGAATTACAGCAGCACTCATTTTTAATATTAAAATTTGACAGCTTTGCTCCCAATTCCACCAATAGTCAGCAAATGAAAAGGAAGTAACTCTTGAAAAGTAATACATTTAGTAAGCTATTGTTGACTGGTAATAGAGATCAAGAGGGTAATTGCAAGAGTTTTGTTGCTTTTTCTGTCTTTAAAGTAATTATTGTAATTTTAGAAATAAAGTGCTCTGTTTATCACTAAAACCAGCCTACAGATAAGAGGTGTAATTTACACTTATATTTAAGGCTTCTAATCTTTCTCTAAAATTCCATTTGAACCTGAGTAGCAAACAGTGTGAAAAGAGATTAAAGTTTCCTTTGAATTTGACATTTACAAGGTTATGTGATGGAATCTGGAGATTTTCGTAATCTGTTTTGTCTCACCAGGTGCCATGAGAAGCCATATTTCTGATTTCAAGAAACACCGAGCAGCCAGGATTGATCATTATGTTGTTGAAGTCAATAAATTAATAATCAGGTTAGAGAAGGTAAATTTGTTACTTCTAAATTATTCTTGTGAATGTATGGAAGACTGGATGTAAAAATCTTGTTTGCATCTAAAATGTGCATGATTTGTGCAATGCCCATGCTGTTTCAGAAATGTTGGAGATTTAACCATAAATATTTTGTTTCCTATACAGTCTTCTTTTTGGCTCTCATTTTCCTGTGTGTCTTGCACTTGGCCAAATCCTGGTCCATTTTTAATTAATGCCCCTCTTCTATGTTAAGAACTTCTATTTCTCTGTCGGCTAAGCATCATCTCTTTTATTATTTTCTTCTAGTTTTGCAGTGCTAAGCTCCTTCCTCATACTGTCTGCTTCTTTTTTACATTTAATCTTTTATTATTCATATTTTCTTGTGGCCTTGTCTCATAGCTCTAGTTTACTTCTGTCTTTTCATAGATACAGTGCTATAATGGGTGCTGTAGGAAGAATACACAGGCTCTTATAAACAATTTGTTGTATTCATTGTATTGATGGGGTTAGTGTGAGCTCCTCAGGTCAGGCATCTGGCTTATGTATATCATGTACTGTTTACCCTAGTGTTGATGTAGAAATAATGGGAAAGTACAGGTTGCTGTAAAGGAGAGATTACCTTTTTAGTACACAAGAGAATTCTGTCAAGGCTGAGAGGTCCAAGTTGTTAAAAATGCCATTCCCGAGGCCTGTAAATATTGTCTTAGTTAACCTGAAGTTGACCTGATTAACTTCTGTGTTTCCTTTTCCAGCTTACATCATTTGATAGAACAAATACAGAGCCAGCTAAAGTAAGAGGTTGGTACAAGCTTACATCAAACTAGCTTTGCTGATGCTTCACACCAGCAGATAATGGATTTCATAGTTGTTCTATGGTCAGTTTTTGTGTGTATGTTTCTCCATGCACAGCTATAGAGAAGTCTGTTGTGCCTTGGGTCAATGATCAGGATGTACCATTCTGCCCTGACTGTGGCAACAAATTCAGCATTCGGAACAGACGTCACCATTGCCGCCTTTGTGGGTCCATCATGTGCAAGAAATGTATGGAGCTTGTCAGCCTTCCGTTGGCGAGTGAGTACAGTGGGCAGATGTGAGTCACACCTCTCCTCTTTGACAACAGCTACTAAAGATGTTGAGCTTTTTCAGTCTGAGCTGCTTGTCCGTTGGCATCAAAAGTTCCTGTCCATGATTCTCCTGTTGGCATTCCCACGATTTCTCAGAATGGCGCAGTAGAATTTCTTTAATATTAGCACTCTTCATTTCTGTAACACCTTTCATCCAAGGAGGTCAAAAATGTTTTATAAACATGAATGCAGTAAGTCTTACTGCAGGCTAGATAAGTGTAAAACTTAGATAAACTGAGGACTAGAATCCAGATCTCTTGATTCCAAGGAATTTGCGCTGACAGCTACACCATAACTTTTCTTAGCAGCTACAGCACCTGATAACTTTGGCTAAAGAGGACAGATAGTTGTTGCAGCCCTTTTATGTTCCTTTGCTAGCACTTAAGAGAGCAGTACGAGGAAAACAGATGGATAGCGTTGTGAAGCATTTAGCTATCAAAGTTGTAATGAACTCATTAACATGACTGAGAGAAATATTATCTTCCCTTTTATGAATTAAATATTGATGATTAGTCCATAAAATCACTTGATCAGCATTGTTCTTGATCATACATGTCAGTTTATTTTCCTGTATGTCTTCAGGCACATGCCATATTGGTCCAGAGAGAATTCCCCATTACTTTAATTAGGTATATTAAAATAATCTTGATAATTGTTAATTGTGTATGTGAGTCTTACAACACAAGGTCCTTACCTATCCAATTAGCTGCCTTTGCTTGCTTACAGTGGGTGGATGTAGGACATCCCAGTAGCTAGTTCCTGCCTCCCTAATAAGTTGTTTTCCTCTACGAAATTTGTAGAACATGTGTATTTGTTTGGTCCCAATGGGTACATCTAGATTACATCCCTCTTTCGACAGAGGGATGTAAATTAGGCACTTTGAAATTGCAAATGAAGCCGGGATTTGATTTTCCTGTGCTTCATTTGCATAATCACATAATGGTGCTCTTTCGAAAAAGCGCTCTTTTGAAGGTAAAACCGCGGACTAGACGTGGTTCTTTCGAAAAGGGAAGGCTTTTTCGAAAGATCCTGTAATCCTCATTTACAGAATCTTTCGAAAAAGCCTTCCCTTTTCGAAAGAACCACGTCTAGTCCGCGGTTTTACCTTCAAAAGAGCGCTTTTTCGAAAGAGCACCATTATGTGATTATGCAAATGAAGCACAGGAAAATCAAATCCCGGCTTCATTTGCAATTTCAAAGTGCCTAATTTACATCCCTCTGTCGAAAGAGGGATGTAATTTAGACATAGTCAATGAGAGAGTAGAATATTCATTGCCTTTTGGGCATTACAGAATCTTTTGTGTGTGTGACTTTCAGGCAAACTCACCAGTGCCAGCAAAGAGGCCCTGGCCTCTCATATTAGTCCAAACTCCTCACCTAACAGTATCCATGGCTCCCGCCGTGGCAGCATTAGCAGTGTAAGCAGTGTGAGCTCAGTTCTGGATGACAAGGATGATGACAGAATCCGCTGCTGTAGGCACTGTAAAGACACCCTACTCAAAAGAGAGCAACAAATTGATGAGAGAGAATACACACCGGATATTGTGAAACTCTATGAGGTAAAATAAAACCCATTACCTGTTCCTGGGGGGGGTGGTATATGGAAGATGGTATGGAACTATACATAAGAAATGTTCACCACTTGGTCCATACTTTATTCTTGCTCACTGATGTTCCATGTCTGAACCGTTTATTGTACACCTTACTAAGAAAATAGAATGCAGGATGGTGGTGTCTGTCCACTAGCTCTGGGATATGAATGTCTGTAGGACTGTATAATAATTGGTTCCTTGTCCCTAACCTGATAAAGAAGCATCTCACTTTGTGACCTGCTTTATCTAATCATCTAGAATCAGTAGTTTTGAGGTCACTCCCAAATTAACATAAGAATGGCCGTACCGGGTCAGACCAAAGGTCCATCTAGCCCAGTAGCCTGTCTGCCAACAGTGGCTAGCACCAAGTGCCCTGGAGGGGGTGGACCGAAGACAATGATCAAGCGATTTGTCTCATGCCATCCATCTCCAGCCTCTGACAAACAGAGGCCAGGGACACCATTCTGGTCTTCCTCAGCTGGGTTGCTCATAAAATGCATTTTTAAAATGTGTGTGCGCGCGTGCATATTTGTGTGTCTGCACTATATTGATGGATCGTATAGAATCTTGATGTTTTTAACTGTTGCTTGTATGGGAGCTGGAGGGCAGTTGGACAGGATGGCCCAGGAAATTAGTAATAGGATATAATCCTCTTTCAGTTCTAGATTATGGGTTCAAATACAGTCCAAGCCAATAATGACTGAAAGCCATAATATCATGGCTCTTTAGTGGTGTCTGTAAAATGAATTAATGGGTTTTAGTTCAGTTCATGGTGGCTAACTGTGAATATCATACATCAGAACACCAGAGTTAGCACTAATTGGTTCTCTTGTCAGCAAGCTTAGCAGAGAGGCCAAGGACTGAAGAAGTCATGATGACAGATGTACTTCATCCATCTTAGAAATGGTCTCTTAACTTGGTTCAGTGGTGGGGCAGTGAATGGAAACTTGCTGTGCTACTGCATGTGCTGCATTTGTTGTGTGCACGAACAGAGGACCTCATTGTCCTACGTAGCCAATTTGACAGCATTCATTAGCACTGAATTCTCACATGCATATGCCCCAGATGAAAGGCTTTAGACCAGACAAATGGCTGGATTTTTATGTGAGGAGAGTATTTGTATAGCTAACATAGGAGAACTGCATTTTAATCTCTTGATTTTGATTACTTAAACAAGAAACTCCGACTTTGCATGGAGAAGGTTGACCAGAAGGCTCCACAATACATAAAGATGGCAGAATCATTAAAGTAAGCCTGTGTGATTTTCTTGCATGAGTTTTTTTTTCTTCCCTAAAATGCTGTTTTTAATACAAAGTCTACAGTAATGAAAACTGGCAAGTTGTTCTCTGTTGATTTGAGGACAGCCAAATATTAGACACTGAGATTTCATTATAGCCAAATATAGGACACAGCTCAGTGGCTGAAGCTAAGCTAGTAAATGGGAATGTCCTAAATTATTAAAGCATATCTTACAGTTGACAGAGGTTTCATCTTTGGCTTAATTCTGGTAAGATTTCAGATGACAGTCTGAAATGTCTGAGGCTAAATATAAATATCTCATCTAGGTGACATGGAGAGATATTTTACATCATGTTGACGTATAGTGTTTTAAACTATTACACGTTTGTGGAAACGAGGGAAGGGTGTTAAGTAGAAGGTTTGATTTGGTGGATGTTTATTATGCAGTACAAGTGACATTCTGGCCTTATTTAAGTTAGTGGAAGTTTAGCCACTGACTTGCAAGGATGGCAGTTTTTCTGCCTGAGAAGTCTACATAGTTAGTACTTTATAGACAAGTACAATAGATTCTGTCCCAAAGGGCTTTGACTGGAGGCTAGCTATGAGAAAGGAAGAGCTCCTGTACTATGTGAGAGGAGATCTGCACAGTATATGGTCAGTATTAGGACCCGAGTTATTTGAGTCAATAGCAGTGGCATCAGGGAATGACAGTGCATGTTTTTGTTCAGCATTGGCTCTGCATTGGAAATTGAATTGAAAACAAAAGGTATAAAGGTGGGTTCTGAGGGAGAAGGAAGCTGCATGCAAATGGGTTCAGGGAGACCATTTAGTGAAGGGGCAAAGTGTGGTGGTATTAAGTAAGGCTCCCCTTTCAATGATTTGAATCCATGTTACTTGGTACAGTATGCTATCTTTGCTGCTCTGAAGACTTTGGAGGATTACTGTACTAAAAGTGTGCTGTTATTGCAGAGCTCCCAGGACCTGGCTTGAGCTGGGACTTAGCTGGGCTGTCTGCCCCCCTCCCCCCGGCTCCTAAAATACTTTTTCCTGCAGAGCCGCAGTGGGGGGTAGTTGCTGGACCCAGCATGAGCTGGGGATGAGTGCTATCCCTTATCAATTAATCATGTAGACGACACAAAATTTACTACACTATTAAGGAATTAAATGCTTCTTAGCATCCCTACTAACTAGATGAGCATATCAGGGTTTTGCTCCCAAATACAGTGTTGCTACATGGGAGTCATCTTTTTGACTCTTTTGTCTTTGTAAAGAGTATTGGGACCCACAGCTGACAGGCTGTATAGAACTACAGTGTGCTGATTATAATACTCTCTCCCTACTTAACTACTATAAAATTTAAAAACCAAATGAATTAATTTATCATATTAATAGGCAATTCCAGGAGCTTCTCTTGGGACATATTCTCTCTGATTTTGTGTATCTATCATGTTTAGACTTTTCACAAGGCTGTATTTGTATTCTCTGGTGGTACATATTAAATGTAAAGTATAGGGTAAAACCTCACTAACTTGTGCTAATGACTGAAGACCCTTTTTGGAGCCTAGAATTTTTGCAAATTAGCAAAAAAATTCACAAAGGCACTGACAAATCAAGGTTACTATGTCACTGTGTACTCAGTTTTTTAGATTTTGGCAAGCATAGTTATGCTATATTATTAAATTATATAGCAATTCCACCTAAAATAGCGTGGGCACTTTCCAGACATAAAGTGATGCAAATTTAATTATTTATACTTATAATACATACTAAACATTTAATTCTAATTCTAAAAAATGAATTTCAGTAATGATATCTCACTGGCACACTTTGATATTACATCTGTACAGAAAATTGGTGCAAGATAAATTTCTAGAGTTGTGGATTAGTGATGTGAGTGATGCCACAGTGTAGTCTATAGTACTATGTCCATCACTAAATGAAATATCAAATGTGTTGCAATGCCAGTTATTCTGAGATTCAGTGATTAAAAAAGGCATATTAGCATTTGCATGCATCTTTGCAAAAAATCGATTTGCTTTTTAAATACAAAGCCTACAGGGAAGAAAATGGGTAGTATCTTATTTGAGATTTCATTACAGCAAAATGTTAAGTACATAGCTCAATCACTGAAGCTAAAGTAAATGTCCTGAGTTATAAAGCATACCTCAGAATTGACAGAGTTCATCCTATCCTTAATTCTGGTGAGTTTTCAGATGCTTGTTTGAAATGTCCGAGAGATTTGTGTTACGTTGGATTATTTGATATAAAATTTAATTGGAATAGAATTGCATAATGTACAAGATATGAAAATGGGTGGCAGGACTCTTCATGTTTACAAATCCTTACTGATTATATTTTGTTGAATAAATATAAAAAGCAAGTTGCTAGGAAACTACAGTGTATTGATGTTTGGTTTTTTTCATGGTAGTTAATTGTCCTGATTTCTGATCAACGTAAGGAGAGGAGAGCTTTGGTATTCCTGTTTTACTTCAATGTTAACAAAATACACAAATATGCCATTAACTGTATCCATAAACATACTCTCACATGTAAACAACACAAACAATAAATTCACATGACATTATACACAAAGATACAGCAATTTTTCTTCTGTACTGTACATGAATTCACGAGATCACACAATAAACCAGGGGTGGGGAACCTCTTGCCCATGGGCCAGATCTGGCCTGCTAAACAATTTAATCCGGCCCCTGGGAAGGGGGGAGATGCAGCTGAGAGACGCTGCGGGGGGACCTGGTGGCTGCTTTAAAAACTTCCCTCAGCCATCCCTGCAGCAGGCTGGATACTTCCGGTTCCGCTCCTTCACGTGGGAGAGGGGCATGCAGGAGAGCTGGTGGGAGGGAGAAGCTCCATGTGCTGGAGCTCTGTGGTATTTCTGCGAGGTGGCAGTGAAAAAAAGGCTGGAGCTGCTTCCCTGGCTTGGGTGGCTACAGAGGCCGCCAGCAAAACTCCTTTTGTCGGTAAGAAGGCATGTGGGACCGGACAAGGGTGGGAATCCCTCCCGGAGTGGGAGGGAAGGGAAGCCCCTACGCTCCTTCCCTGCATGGGGTACCTTTTGGGAGGAAGGGGAGGCCACAGCTGGGCCAGCTTCTCTCCCCTCTCCCTTCCCTGAATAGGCTGGCTGCAGTAGGGAACAGCATCTGGCAGACTGGAGCCACTTGCTGCCAGCAATGCCTCTTTCACAGTTAAGGAGATATGCGGGACTAGAGGGAAGGGGGAAGGAATCCCTTGCAAGAGTGGGAGGGAAGAGAAGCTCCCCAGCCCCTTCCCTGCATGGGGTGCCTGGGCAAGCTCTTCCCAGGGCTTCACTGGGGCATCCACAATTGTGTGTGTGTGCGCGCTGCCCCCAACTGATATCTCTATGGGATAGTGGCCCCGATCCAAAAAAGGTTCCCCACTCCTGCTGTAATCCCTTCTGTGAAATATTAGCATTCACAAATTAACCTCTCTTCACTTTTGTAAATAAGAAATTTGTTTTCACTTGAGTTTAACATATAACACTCATCCTGAAATCTTACTAGCTGCAGTAGTCTTTTTATCTGACAGAAGAGATAAGAAATATTAAAAGGTCTCCTGTTAATGTTTAATATTGCATAGACTGCTGTTGACAGGACACAACAGTGTAAGTGAAGATGTGTGTTTTTTTTCTTTCTGTCTTAGTGCTGGAGAGACAACCTACAATCTTGAACATGCTAATGACCTGAGGGTGGAAGTGCAGAAAGTGTATGAGTTAATAGATGCTTTAAGGTAAGGAATAAATAGTTGAGAGGTTTTTGTAACTATTTAGTGGATGGGCTAAATCAGAGACACAGTTACCTGAGATTGAAATATACTGTACTTAATTTAACCAAACAAAGAAAAATGGAAAAATCACCTAGTACAGTTTGAGTGAGAATATGTAAAGACAAATGAAAAAAACCCCAATCCCGTTAAGGCATGAATCATCTATGTCCACAGTACCTCTGGCTACAATACAGGGACACAGTCAACTTCATTCTCAGTTTAAAAAATAAGTTTAAATAATATTCCCGTCTCCTTATCAATATTTTGTAGTTTTATAAGCTCACTTGGTAATTTCATATGTTTTTCCTCTTACTGTGTAAGATAGACTTATGTGGGAAATTCACTATAGTGAAAGTGACTATACATAAAGTGCTGCTAAAGGCATGTATTAAGCAAATTGAACAGTATTTTTCTGTAAATTTTTTCAGTCATCTTAGGTATCTCTTGTGGCAATATATTTTAAAAATCATGCTTCTTTAATGTACGTTGACAGTGTCTCTAACATCTGGATCTTGTTTTGAATTTTGCTTACTCTGTCTGGGCCCTTATTTTTGTATTAATTCACTGTATGTGTGTGTTGATTCAGTAAGAAGATTTTGACACTAGGCTTGAATGAAGAACCCCAACCTCATCCCAAAACTCTACAACTTCAGAGAATGATTAGATACTCAGCTACCCTTTTTGTACAGGTAAACAAAGCACAAGTTGTGCATGTATGTGAATCTTCTGCTGTATTATCTTCAAAAGCAAAAATTGGAACCATGACTAGACTCAAATTACTTGTTGCAGAAGAATAATGCTTTAGGCTATTTAAATGGTGAATATCATGCAATCTGACGTAATGAGTCCTGTAAGGCTTTTCCCTGGCATGAAGATAACTTGTGTTGGAGACACAGTACTATACGCTTATGGAGCATGTTTAAATGCCTTTCTTGATGTGACAACATATTTTGTGTATTTAGTTTCATCGGGGGCTTGAAACTTTGTTGAGCATTGATTTGTGGTACAGAAAAGTTGAGACACTGCAGTAGATCATCTTATTTAACGGTTTCTGTTCTTGAGTAGGCTAACAGTCTGCAGTTTGTTGGCAATATTATTTTACTAATTATACTCTTCCCTAGGAAAAATTGTTGGGTCTGATGTCCTTGCCAACCAAAGACAAGTATGAAGAACTGAAAGAGAAAAGAAAACAGGAGATTGATAGAAAATTGCACATGGAAAGACAGGTGAGGGTGTAGATCTCGCTGTAGCTGTGTTGGGGCTTGTTTGTGCAGTCACTCATATATATTCATTTAGTACTCCATTGTTCCTCAATGTAGGTGAGTAACTGTCTGCAGTACTGAATTTTGTGTCTCGTTAGCCTTTCAGGAACTGTCCCATTTCTCTATGGATACATCTTGAAGGAGGTTGTGATATTCCCTGGGGGGAGACAGGCCATGCCTTGTGAGGGGAAAAAACAGTCATTAACAAAAAGAGGGCTGGGTATGTCTGGGGGTAGGAATGGAGGAATGAGAACCCTTTGCTTCAGTTCAGTGCATTTCCCTGAAGAACACATTTGTCCTCTGTTCTAAGATTTAATATATACTTTAATACAATTTCTGTAGGTTTCATTGCATTTATGACCCCTTTAAATTAGTACTGTGTGATATTCCATTACAAGATCATCTGTTACAGGGACTTGGGCAGTGTAATACTCAAATCAAATTAGGATTGCTCTTTGCACAGTCTCATCAGGTGCATTTTTCACTAAGTGCACACAACCTTCAGTGAAGAGGATGACTGTTGTGCACTTCATATAATATCACTACCACTAGTGTAGAGCAGAAGAGGTTTAATGTAGGGAACTCTGGTGGGATTTCAGTTTATTTGTGAAACTAATAATAAACTCAAGGAAAAACATTGCAAACTCAAACATATTCTGAAGTGTGGTGATCACTTCTCGGTGGGGTGGGGAGCATCATTGTATAATGATCCAGAACGGTTTCCATGGAATTGGCCTTCTGACGTCATTGCAAGTATCTTCTATATCTGAACTGTGGGTTGGTTTTTAAGGATGGGAAGGGATACTTTAACTTTCTGAACTAACAGGCTGTCCATGTTTGAAGAACAGTATATTCCGCATAATAAAAATACTGCCTCAGGCATAACTACAAAAGGTTTGTAATAACCTGACTTTAGTTTTTGGGTGGAATTATTATGTAGATTTTAAATTGTGGCTCTGAGTTTTGTCCCATTAGATCAACACAGAACATAAAGTTGACATGAAGACAAGTCTGAGCCCTATGTATTGCTCCTATTGTTGTAGAAATGGGTAAAATCTGTTATGTTGTTTCTATAATCTAAATAATTTGAGTCAGAACAAAAGTGCTGTAATCCTCCCTTTTTGAGAGATTTGTGCATGTCGCCTCATTCTGTAAAGGATGCTGTAATTTTTAAAAAATTACTTTAAAATATTTCATTTCTGATGGCACAACCTTCAAATAGTGCACACTGAATTTTTTTAAAATAGGGTTTTTTCAGAAAGGGGGGAAGGGACTGGATACAAATGCATTTTATAAACTGCATAAAATATGTTGTAATCTCAGATGTTATAACTACTGTATATAGGTACAGAAATTTTAGGCAAAAGTGGGAGTTTAAGCTGATAGGTCTCTGTTTAAATCTTGTCTCTGCTAGGCAACACTAGAAACACAGAGAAGACTAGAGGAAAGGCAGAAAGATTTGGCTTCCAGATCCACAGCTGCATCCAACGGTGAGGTTCCTTATCCAAAAAGAGGCACAGTAAAGAAATCTGAAGGTTGGTTACCTACATCCAGCTCACCTCGCCAAAGGGAAATAGCAGACCCACTTCTTCAGCAGATTGACAATATTACATCCTTTATTAAACAAGCAAAGGCAGCTAATCGTTTAGATGAGGTCCGTATGTTGCAAGAGAACTTGCGACAGCTTCAAGATGAATATGATCAGCAGCAAACTCTGAAAGCTATTGAGCTTTCTAAAAGGCAGGCAGAGGAGGAAGAGATGCAGAGGGAGCAGCTTCAGGTCCTTCGTGAGAAGGAGTGGGAAAGGGAGCAACATAAAGCAATGTCTCTACACTCAAGAACACGTTCTCTCGACTTCAGAGAAGAGAAGCAGCACCAGCATGAATCTGGAAAAGAAAACCTGAACCAGATAGCACATGCATTGGACTTAGATATCACTCAGATCAAAAGCAGCCCAAGTTCTAAAACACCTTCTCCAGGTGCTATCCAGCAAAAGCTAACTAAAGAGAACTCAGTCTTCCCACTCAAATCCAGAGAAGCTCTACAGTACAGAGACACAGACCAAAACCAGACAGTTTTACTAAACCCTTTCGAAGATGAGGCAGATACTAGTCCAGCAGAAAACCCTGCTAACACAATAGCTGACCACAGTTCTCAGGTGGTGTCTTTGACCACCAAAGCCTTGCACAGTGATAAAAAAGAATATAATCCATTTGAAGATGATGAGGAAGATCAGCAAACAAAGGGGGCAACTGTTTGTGCTCCAGCTCCCTTTGAAGATAATGGAAATCCATTTCAAAAGTCTGTGAATCCTCAGAATTCTGGCAATCCATTTGAAAAGTTGTCTTCTACCAATCCCTTTGAAGTTGATGATGATGAAATCTCAGGAGAAGACATTATAGAAGAAGAACTCCTTCTCCAACAGATTGATAATATCAAGGCATATATATTTGATGCCAAACACAGCGGAAGGATGGATGAGGTGGAGGTACTGACAGAGAATTTAAAGGAACTGAAGCGCACACTAGCAAAGCAGAAAGAGAAATCCAACAGCTGAAGCAATAATATGTCCACATACAGTAAATATAATTTTATAGTTCGCTGTTACTGCTGATGGATGAAGCAGATAGAATTAAAAAAAAAAAGGAGCACAGGTTACAAGAGGGAATGATGAAAAGAATGTTGAATTTTGTGTTATGCACTTTCGTTTAGGTGTTTTCACCACTATTCAGATTTGGAGAATAAAACTGAATATGCTAATACTATTACATTATTCTCAAACATTTGATAATGCAGACTTTGAATAGTATGAACTTTGTCACAACACCATTGTTTAAATTGCTGATCATCATCACAGGCTTATTTCTGGGCAAAATGGCAAAGTGCTAATAGGGAAAAAAGGATGATTCAAAAATATCTGTGATGCAGACATCAGTCTCTTTCCTTTTTTACTTTGGTTGCATTATTATAGGTCAGCCTTTAAAACTGGACTTCTATTAATAAGAGACCAGCGCTGCTTTCTAAATTTTTTTTAGCACAAATGTTTCCCCTGAAAATAACAGTGCACGTTGTGATACAAGGAAGTGCTGTTAAAAAGCAGGCTGCTATGATTGAGCTGCACAATATAAAAGATACAGATCAATATGTGCAATGCAAATATATAAAGGGATTTTTAGAGATTTAAAAACAAATTTGATAACTGATCTCATAGGTGTTTGAATTTTTTTAAAATAAACTAAAAAGCTGTGTATACTGCCATTTCACTTTCCAATACCTGTTTTTTTTTAGCTGCCACCATTGTGCTGGCCATAAAACACAGAATAAAAGTAGAGGGATCTGAGCTGATCAGAAGTGAATTGTTTGTATAAAAATAATCTAACTTCCTTTTTAGCGGAAGAAAGTAGCAGCACACAGTGCAAAATAAGTTAGGCAAAACCATCAAATTCCTAATTACTTTTTTTGGAACCTGCACATTCCTTTGTAAATTCTGGGTGACAGAATGATCATGTGCGTATTGTTTGTGAGACTGGAACCCTGTTTACATAGCACTTAGGGAAAGCTTGTTTGCAATGGAGAAGCTGAAAACCACTAAACTGGAATTTTATGAAAAAGTTGGAGGACAAAGTTTGTGGCTATGCAATGCTCTTCAGTACACTATTTGATTCACTTCTTTTAAAAGATGCATTGATACAAATTCACAATCAAACTTGATTGCCTTACATGAAATAAGGTTGGATGTGTTTTAAGCTCAAAGTATGAGCCTTTGTTAGGATCCACATGAATGAAGGGCATCACTTTTGAAGTGTGAGTGCCCAAAGTTGGTCACCTAAGCCTTTATTTGGGTAACAGTTTGCTTCAATAGAAGATGCATGTACCTGGATCTCTGAAAAAATCAAGCCACTTTTGTTTTCTAAATCTAGATTTACATGCTTCACTTCAGGCATATGTTTGAAAGTTTTGGCTTAACCACGTGTGTGTAATTTTAGATGAAATAGAGATCAGTGAATATGAAAATGCAAACAGTTGACAGCACAATACTTTTTGTAAATAAGTTACTTATGCCTCTTAATATTTGAGGTGTAAGTTACTTCCTGGAAGTCAAAACTAAGCTCTTTAAACTTTCATTCTGAACAAAAATCACTAGCGCACAGCTAGTAATGCATACCTGCCCCAAAATATAAAATTTCCTTTTGTGACTTTTATATCGTAACTGATTAAATAAATCATTATTTAAAGCAGTCACATGTGGAAGATCCTGTGTTTAAGTATCTAATAGTACCCAGAGCTTTCTGCTGCAAATTGAGCATGTACTGATTGTATTATTTAAAAGATGCTTGAATATGAATGCCATAAGCCTCTCCAATCAGACCTGATTGAGCCCTTTACCTGTGCTGTCCACTGGGTAAAATCCACCCGGAATAATGTTTTTGCAAAAGTATGAAAAGTATCAGGTTGCAGGGACATATAACACCTCTTGAAAAATGCACGTGATCCTAGTGCCAGATTAATGAAGGTAGGTGAGGTGCATGTCTCAGTAGCTCTAAGATTAGTCAAAGTATGGAATTAACATTTTAAAAGCCTAACAGTTTAGCATTTATTCATTTAGGCAAAACTGTTTCCTATACCAAAACAGAACTGCTCATAGGCTGCAATCCAAAATTTATCTTGTCAATTTAAAAATAAAAAATGGTTTGGTGGCTTCAGCTTTTTACACGGGGAGACAAGATGAAAAGTATGTTCCCTTATCCTGCATTGTGTTTTACAGTCTAATACACTAAAGTATATGTATTGTATATGTAACAATGTATTTTACAAGCACTTAAGATGCTAGTGTACCTCATGATCTCAATCAATGTTAAATGTAATAGACTAGAACTTTTTATAACAGTAAAGGTGATCTCCAAAGTGAAAACCTTACATCTGTATGTGGACTGCTGTGGAGATTACATTATAAAGCAGAAGACAGCTTATTGTCCATTAACTAACATTGATATGTTAAACTTGCACGCACTACTCTATACTGAAAATTTGTAAAGAAATAAAAATGACATGCTTATTTTGGTGTGTATGCAGTAGTTGGAAAATGCTTTTCAATGTGGGTCTAGAACCAAATAGGATCTGACAGGGGCCACCATTACAAGTGTGCAATAGCAGGGGAATTTTAATGTAGTGCTATTACTATAATTTTCTTTTAGGAGCATATAAACTGTTTAAGATGTGCAACTTCTGTCATGTCCTGACTAGTCTAATTTGATGGAGTGATTCCTCCACTTTATAGCACATTAGAGCAAACACGAATAAATTACTGCTGCATTATGCAATAACATTCAGCAGGACATGGGATACATTTAGTAAAAGCGGTTAGATTGAGTCTACATAGAGATATATATATCAATCTTTCAGTTTTAAGCAACCAGATTGTTTAGGGAGTAGGTTTACTCTTTTAAAGTGGCCTGTATTAGTTTGTACTTTATTTCTTGTAACACTATTGCTTACAATACTAGAACACCTTAGACCCATTTAAAAAAAAGATACTGAATACTGCCACTAACTAGTGAGTACCTCTTCTTAAACATACAGTATTTTATCTGTTGGCTGATCAGGGAATTGTGTTTTCTCAATGCCAAGAGTGGTGGTATACAGGTGAGCAAGCATAAGATACACCTTCCCCACCCATCCTAAGTCAACTTGGGGAAAAGTAGGCTTAGGCTCATGACAATGTTCAAGATTCTCTGTATTTAGGCACCTTCAGTGTAACCTGTATTTTTTTAGTGATGTCTCAAATCTGTTTCTACTGCTCCTTGACTTTCATGTTTGGGTCCTCCTCTCTCACCAACATGCAATCTCCCTCCCATTTCATCAATTCATTACTTCTTCCCCATCCAGCTAGTTGCAGAAGCTCGCTACTTCTGGGTCTGCTTGTTTGTGGAACTGTCACCTTACAAACATCTACTCCCTTCTGACTATGGTGTTCCCTTTTACAATATAGCAACTGGAGAGAACTAATGTCACCCTTAAGTTACAGCGGCCCTATCCATTTTCAACCCATCAGTCAGTGCTGCAATAGCTTTCCTCTGCAAGAACTGTAAGGCTACTCACTTTCACACAAGATTTTTAATTAAAGGCAGCTGAACTTGAGACTGAGCACTCCGTCTCACATATAAGCAAGTACAAGACTGAGGATCGTTGCTGGGTAGGAGAACCTGCCAAAATTACAAGAAGCTGAAGTTTTAAAAAATTTAAAGATGTCCTTCCACGTCTGACCAGTATTAGTGGGTCCAACCACCTCTGAATCAAGGACTTCCTTCCAATCAAATGGACCAGGTTTTTGGGGGGGGGGGGGAAGAGGGAAGGGGAGATGACACTGAGAAGTGTGCCTCAGTTACTGAAGCACCCTGTATCTTATGACTGCATCTTGAATGGCAACAGAAGTGCCTGATCTGTTAAATCATTGTTTTTTCTTTCATGGTGCCTTTATATTTGCCTGTCATCTCTTTAGGCAGCGGTACTAGACCAGGGCAGGGAATCTGGCCTTCAATTTCACACATACATTCACGCAAGTGATATTTTTTGGGTCCAAAGGTTGCAGGATGAGAGAGCTTCTTTTTGTCTTGCTCCTCTTTTTGTAGCGTTTCCCTGGAAGAGGAAAGAAAATTGACTAGGAAGGCTGTATTTCTTCCTCTCTTCTCCAACCTATTCCCTGCTGCTTAAAAAGAACGGGTGGTGGTGCATTTTTCCATAGACCAAAATTTCACAGGGCAGCATTTCACACAGTAATGGCTATTGGCAGCCAAGCCACCTTTCCAGGACACTTGTAGAAAGAATTCCCACTTAGCTTGGAGAAGTTTCTTTAACAGCATGCTTCCCTTTGCCAGAGAGGGAGGTCAGATCCTCTTACCACTAAATCAGTGGATACATGTACCTCTGGGGGCAGTCAGAGGTCTTCCACAGGGTATATCAATTCATCTAGAGATGTTTTCCAACAGGTTACATAAACACTAGCAAAGTTCATACAACTAAAATGTCAGAATGATTTGTTTATACTGCTCTGAATGCTACACACTGAAAAGTACAATAGTTTAATTGATTTGTAAATAAAAATAAGCATTTGTTCACTAATAGTTTGCTGCTACACTTCTAAGTGAGGTGGAAACAAACCACTCTTGAAAGGGGTACAATAATCTCGAAAGGTTGAGAACCCCTGGGTTAAGAGGCCCTATCCACTTTCAGCTCATCAGCTAGTGCTGTTACATCTTATTGTTTTATCAGCAAGAGGACAAGGGCTCCTCAGTTTGTGATGTATGTGTACTTACATGCTTTTACCCAAGATTTTTTTAATGTGCTCCACTATCTCTTTGTTGCTTTTATCTTCCACATCAACCAAGACTTGCTCACCACTATCTGCAAAGGAAAATGGTACAGAATAGGTATTAACAGGTGACTGCCTAGAAGTGTCCACCATTCTGCATTAAATGGAAGAATTTTTTGAAAGTGTAAAACAATTGCAAGACCAGGTATGGGCAATAATTTTTGATGGGGGGGCCACTCCAAGGATTTGCGAAGTGGTTAAGGGCTGCACTCTTCCATGATATTTATGGAGGTGGTGTGGGGCCTGAGATCGATGTTGGGTGCAGAAAGGAGCTTGGGATAAGGGACTGGGGTGCAGGAGGTGTGGGATATGACAGGGAGTTCAGATGAAGGTGGTGGTTGCGAACTGGGACAGGTTCCAGAAGGGGGTATGGGTGCAAGAGAGGATTCAGACCTGGAGGTGGGATGTAGGAGGGTGGTTGTGCCCTGTTGCAGGGATGCAGGAAGGGGTGCAGGAGTTAGGGTTGTGACCTGGTGCAGGAGAGTATTCTGACCTGGAGGGGTGCAAAAGGGAGTACAGGGGGTTGTGACCTGGGGTAAGAGTACAGGATGGGATGCAGAGACTTGGGTTGTGCAAGAATTGGGGTGCAAGGTTGAGAGGGGGTTGTGACCTAGAGGATGGTTGTAGGATGGAGTGCAGGGTCTGGGAAGGGGTATTGGTACAGGAGAAGGGGTGCAAAGGGTTTGGATTACGTGGGATTGGGGCAGAGGAAGTTGCTGGGGTGCCAGAATCAGGGTCTGGCCAGGAGGCACTCACCTGGGCAGCTCCCAGCCAGCAGCCCAGCAAGTTTTTTAGCCTGGGTCCCTGCCTTCCATGTCCCTGGGGCCATGTGTGCTGCTCTGGACTCTGTGAGCCCAGGGCGATGGGTACTTCAGAACAGGTAGCTCCTATTGGCTGGAAAC
Source organism: Pelochelys cantorii (assembly GCA_032595735.1). Taxonomy (NCBI): domain Eukaryota; kingdom Metazoa; phylum Chordata; order Testudines; family Trionychidae; genus Pelochelys; species Pelochelys cantorii. The sequence continues at coordinate 22,440,519 of CM064336.1, forward strand.
CAGCAAAGGGGAGCTGCAAGACTCTGCTAGGGGCAAGGGCAACACACCTCCCCTGGGCTTGCAATGTTCACAGAAGCACATCCCCACAGCTGGCTTTTCTGAGGGCGGGACAGGTAGGGGTCCAAGCCCATGAGCAAGATAGTCCCAAGCAGTACAATGTCCTACCCATTCCTTGGTCAATAACCTTCTTTCTGTATGCAAGTCTCAAGAATACATGCCAAGCTATTAAAGGGATCTTGCAGTGGGTCTTAGTAGGTAAAACTCTGCTCCCTGTAAACATTATTTCCCTTGTACAGATGGTCCACAGGACTGTGGTGAAGCAACTTGTACCAAGGCCATCCAGCAGCAGAGTCCCAAATACACTATCCTAAGGGATAGTCCCAATACACTATCCCTTAGGCTGCACTGCCTTCCTATAAATGGATCTCTCTAAGTCATGGTCATAATCCATCAACCCCATGTATTTCTATAGGCTAGCAAAAAAGAGCTACTAGAAAGAAGGTTTTACAAATTCATGGCATATATGATGTGAGGCCCTTATTAAGATCCCTCTTGTCAGAGACAGTTACTATTTGGTGCTACTGGACCAAATCATTACAGCTTAAAATAGTGAATTTGAAGTGCTACAAGCAGGTAATCCTGCAGAACTTTTTAAATCTGAGTAAAATGGTGAGCCAGTAAGTCTGAGAGGCACCTTATACAACTGTGGGGATGCTCTAACACCTTTGCTCTCTAGTCCCGTTACAAGAGTGAGGCTGTAGTTACCCGACTGTAAGCAAGCCTTGGGAATCACAGTCAACATAAGCAAAACCCTGCAAATCTGCATTCACCGACACAGCCCATTTTTGCTGATAGGGATGCAGAACCCTGCACGTTTGGAGATCTCTGCTTTATAACCTTGGGTATCCGCATCCCCGCATGTGACTACCCGCTGGTCATTTTTGCAGATGCAGACACGGCTGCGGATAGCGCTTGTATCTCTGCACAGGGCTAGAGCAGCCAGCAGCTTGCGGGAGAGGAGAACGGGCGCACAGTTAACCCGGGTGGTGGAGGGGAGGGGAGGGGATGAGAGGAGGGGAAGGGGTGCTCCGCTCTCCCAGGTACAAGCACTTACCTAAGTAGAACCTTAGGAATGGCGAAGGGGTCATGTTCCTAAACATCATGATCTGCACCCAGGGGTTTTTGTACTGAATCTGGGGGATGTTGAAAAACACAAATTTCCTAGGGGGAAAAGAAAGCCAGAGTCAGCGGGGACGCACTCAGCCCTTCCGAGGTGGGCGGTGACTCAGCCCCCGGCAGCCCAGCCCAGCCCAGCAAGCGCCAGTCACAGGCAGAGCGGGGTGCACTCACCTGGCCCCCTCGCTCAGCTCCCCGTGGGTGTTGTAGTTCACAGTCAGCACCTTCACCGAGCTCTTGAAGACGACCTCGCCCTGGCTCAAATACTGCAGGGTCCTGCGGATGGGGAAGCGGCCCTTCATGGGCATGGCTGCAGCTGGCGGAGCCCCCCACGCACACGGGCAGGCTCCGGCCCTGGCTCAGCGCACGCCGGGAGAGGGCGGCGGGCGGGGAGGAGAGACACGCCCCTGACGCGGAGGGCGGCGGGAGACGTAGTTTGGCTGCCGCAGGGCCGGGGCGCGTAGCCGCAGCAAGGGGGTTTGCAGGAGCGAGGGTCGGAAGAGGAAGAGGAAGGGGGCGGGGGCGAAAGAAGGGAACTAGCGGACTAAGGGACGGGGAGGCGGGCGGCAGGAAAGACCCGGGGGGGATGTCGAGAGCAGGTAGCCCCAGGGGAACGCTGCAGCCTGAGTCACCTGCCTGGCTCTCCTGGGCACTTGTTTGCTTTATGTAGTGGCCGGAAAATGCTTCCTAGCCCTTTGCTGTGGGACTGGTTCAGCTGCCTGCTCTCGTTAACAGGAGCACTTCTTGGGGCGCCACTCAATTAATCCTGGGAGGAAACTGAGTTGGTGGCCTTAAAAATACCGAAACTGAAAGCTTGCTCCAGCGTGGTGGGTACGCGGACATTGAAGAGAAATGAGAGCAGGGATTCTGTAGGGCCTTGTAAATGAGGCTGAAGAACTTGAATGTTATTTGAAACCAAAGGCAAGATTAATGGCGGCGTTAATTTGGTTGTAGGAGAATAGGGAAATTATTCTGGAAGCAGGGAGACCAGTAAAAAGCAACAACTATCAAGGCAAGAGGCGGATCGTTTCAGACAAGGGTTTAAGCCATGGTTATAGTACAGAAGAGGACAAATTTGAATATATTGAAGCATATGTTGATGCATAATTTGTAAGGTGGACAGAAAGCCAACATAGGCAGAAGTGACAGGAGTTAACTGGAGACAGGAATTCGGGAAAGGAGAGACGAGAGTCAAAAGAGGGCACTGAGTTTATGGATCAAAAGGAAAGTGAAGTTGCTAAGACTGAAAAAACGACGGTGCTTGCTGTTTTCCATCTTTGTTTTCATCCCTTTCATAACAATGTCCTATTGATTCAAACTGGATTTTAAGTACATTCAATAATCCAGATTTTGCATTTCATTTCTCCTTTGTATTCATTTGGTCACAAAAGGCTCAAAAGCAGTTTATTGAATTTCTGGGATTTTTTTGAGATATGTGACATGAATACATATTTTTGTTAGTGGCAAAACAGCCATTACTATCAAATATGAAGAATGAATTTTGTGCTCATAAAAGTGAGGGACCAATTATACTTGCAAGCCGAAGAAAGATCTTGGAGTCTTTGTGGGTAGTTCTCTGAAAAAAAAAAAACAAACCCAGCAACAGATGTGCAGAAGCAGTCTAAAAACTAAGGCAATATTAAGAGCCATTAACAAAGGGCTAAGATTATAAAACAGAAAATATCATAATGCCACTACCTGAATCAATGGTACATCAACACCTTGAATACTGCATGCATTTCTGGTTGTTCCATCTCAAAAATGACACATTAGACTTGGAGAAAGTACAGAGAAGAGCAATGGAAAATTATTAGGTGTATAGAACAGTTTCTGTACAAGAAGAGATTAAAAGACTGGAACTATTCATCTTAGAAAAAGAGACAACTAAGGGGCAATATGATAGTGGTCTATAAATTCATGAATGGTGTAGAGGTGAATAAGGGAGTGTCATTTACCCCAAGACATAACACAAGAACCAGGGGTCACCCAATGAAATTAATAGGCAGCAGGTTTAAAACAAAAGGAAGTAATACTTCATACAACTCGTTATCTGGGATGTTGTGATGACCAAAAGTATAACAGGGATCAAAAAAGAATTAGATAAAGGCATGCCAGATAAGCCCATCAATGGTTGTTAGCTAAGATGGTAAGGGATACTAGCCCATGCTCTGGATGTCTTTAAACCTTCAGCTACCAGAAGCTGGGAGTACAGGGGATGGATCACTTGACAACTTCCCTGTTCCGTTCATTCCTCTGTGCAACATCTGGCAATGGCCACTGTGGGAAGACATGATATTGGGCTAGGTGGACCATTGGTCTGACTCAGAATGGCAGTTCTTATGTTCTTAAGGGTAAATATAACTCTCAGAATAAATCATTTGATGGGAGAATCTCAGCCACACTTACTGGCAGCAGTGGGAGGGAGTGTAGTGATCTGGCCCAGGCTGCTCTACTCGCTTCCAGCTGTGTTCTGCTTCCTGCTACCGGTGTGGGGGTGGTTCCAACCTCTTCACTAAACTACCTCCCCCAGCAATGTGGCCCAGGGGACTAGTAGGGGGCTTGGTGGTCAGGATGCCCCCACACTCACTGATGGCAGCAGGAAGTGGAGTGACCTAGCCCAGGCTACTCCGCTCCCCTGGCTCCAAGCTGCATTGTTTGGGAGAGAGGACGGGGGAAAGGGGTGCGTAGGGGAGTGGAGCAGAGCAGGCTGATTCTGGGTCACTCCATTTCCGCCACCATTGCTGGTGAGTGCAGAGGGCCCCCCATTAGTCCTGCAGGATGCATTGCTCAGGCAACGGGACTTGGGTGACAAGGTGAAGTGGGGGTAGGGCAGGCAGGGGCTGGGGCAGAATGGTGGCAAGATGGGGATAGGAAAGGTGGGGCCTTCTTCCAGGTTAGGGGTGGTATGGGGAGGAATCGCGTGGGGCAGTCACATGACCAGTGCCCCTCTTGTGTCCCTCCCCGAAGCAGTCTCCACTGACTCTGATTTCTTTCTATTAGTTAATAAACCTTTAGTTAGTTTATTACAGGAGTGGCTAGAGGCATCATCTTTGGGGTGAAGTATAAGGCACAAATTGATCTGGGGAAAGTGACTAGTCTTGGATTGGAAGCAACCTGAATATTTTTTTTTGATTTTTGGTGTAAATGACCATTGAAAGTCAAGATAGACTGGAGAGCCCAAGAGGACTCTACGGGTATGTCTAGACTACATGGCTCCGTCGACGGAGCTATGTAGATGAGCTTTCTAGATATAGGGAAATGAAGCGGCGATTTAAATAATCGCCGCTTCATTTACATCAAAATGGCTGCCACGCTGTGCCGATCAGCTGTTTGGCGGCACAGCGCGGTAGTCTGGACGCTCCGCAGTCAACAAGGGAATGAGGTTTACCGGGGCGGTCGACAAAGGCTTCCATTGTCGACCGCGGAGCATCCAGACTACCATGCTGTGCCACCAAACAGCTGATCAGCACAGCGCGGCAGCCATTTTGATGTAAATGAAGCGGCAATTATTTAAATCGTCGCTTCATTTCCCTTTTTCGAGTACACTAATCTACATGGCTCCGTTGATGGAGCCATGTAGTTTAGACGTACCCTATGTTAAGACTTTTACAGTGATCTAGGGATTCACATTTGTTAATGGGTTGTTGAAATCTAATTATAAAACATACAACTGTTTGGGGTGTCTGCCCTACTTTTGACAGTCTGCCCTAAGGTTAGCACCCACGGTTAGCATGTCACTTCAGAGAGTGTGACAACAAGGAAACAGGTAAAACTGAAATTTTGGCATGAATGTGAAATGATCACCCCGATTCAAGAAAAAAAATTATAAAAATCAAAGATACATTTAGGTTTGTAATTCACTTTAATAGTATAAACCTCATTTAGGTAGTAGTATTAAGCCACAACAATATAATGCCACATTTAAACAGCATTTAATAAAATGCATAAGCTAATTCATGCACTGCAATACTCTATATACAAACACAACAATGCAAATTTCCTCTTCATGACTGAAGACATTGATTAGATATAAAATTCAGATTAAAAAACTCATGCTATTATTTTTAAATGCCATCACACATACAAAGCTGATTTCACAAAGAAGGTGTGAGAAAGCAACAGCTTTAGTAGGTTTTAAACCTGAAATTAAAAAGTAATGGCATAAACAACAGTTTCCTAAACAATGAAGAACAGAGAGTTCCAAAAAATATCCCAAGGAAATATAGTAGACAATTCCTTTTGTAACAGATGGGGTATCTTTATAAAGAAGTTCAGACCTTGTAGGTATGCCAAATACATACAATTACACAATGAAAAATGTGTAGTTGTTCAGCTATAAAGGTGTCTGGCTTACTATATATTTTGGAAAACAGATGGATTATTGAAAAATATTCTAGGACTTGAACTTAATTTCATGGATGATAAAAAATAAATATGCTCTAACATTTTTCGAAAGGATATTCTCCACCTCTAACTTGAACTCTATTAAGTCCCATTTTAAAGTCCAAATTGTAAAACAAATTCTTAAAATGGATCTGTGTCTGCTTTGCAATAGTAGATGTTTCTAGGAACAGAGTTTTTTATGTGCAGCAAGCCAATTACTAAGAGGTGCAGAGCATCCCCAAAGGGAATGAATTTGGCCATCTGTGATCAATACAGAAAGCTCATTTCACATCCTGTAATTCCTGCAAGATAGTACAGATCATATTTCATCCATATTTATATTTAAGCACATTTTATATTTCAAAAGAGGAAAATCAAACTTATGAGTTCCATAAACCTTCAATCCTAGATTATGGGCATTATTTTTAAAATTCATGGTTTAATTATTAGTCTTTGGAATGGCTGCAATGCTGAACAACACCCCAATCCATTTCTTAACCTTAAAATATGTTAATGAAATGAAAAAGCATTTAAAAACATTAAGATTGCCATTCTGTTTTCAACAGAAAAGCAATAATAAAAACATTAAGGTTGCCATTCTGTTTTTAACAGAAAAGCAATAATATTCAAATGGTATGATTGTCATAACACCAAGGAAGGGCCAAGTCATGCAAGAAATGTTCCCATTGATGGGACTTTTTTACATGCACAAGGCCTCAGAAATCAGGCTTGAAATGTTAAAAAGATGGATGTTTCAGAAAGTCAATATTTAAAACAATGTCTACATATATTTATTAAACAGCATGGCAAAAAAGAACACATTCTTAGTATTCTTCCCAGCAAACACTTTACAACCAAGGCCCTGATTCTGTGAAAGCTTACATGTGTGAAGTGTTCCCTTTGATTTCAAATGGCAAAGGGAGTGCTCAAAGATTGGGGCCCATGATATGCACAAAATTATTCTAAGGGAGAATATTTTCACTACTTCATTTACCGAGAGGTCCGTAGATCTTATTAATTTTCCTTTCAACTAACTTGGAAATACATGAAGAACCTTCTGCAAAAATTATTACATTATCAGAGAAAAATTAATTTCAGAAATTCTTTATTAACAGGCGGAGCTCTCAGTGCCTCTCATATCTTTATTGGTAAGAATGTAATTGTTCAGTTTTTGGAGCATTTAATTTCCATAACTGAATGTTACTTGCACAGCTAAATGAAGGGCTATGTCTACACTGGCGCATTCTCACACAAAAACTCTTTTGCGGAAGAGTTCTTCTGCCAAAACTCTTCCAGAAGAGAGCGTCTACACTGGCATGTGCTTTTGCGCAAGAGCATCCATGCCAGTGTAGACGCTCTCTTGCGCAAGAAAGCTCTGATGGCCATTTTAACCATAGGGCTTTCTTGCGCAAGAAATTCATGCTGCCTGTCTACACTGGCCTCTTGCGCAAGAACAGTTGCGCAAAAGGGCTTATTCCTGAGTGGGAGCATCAGAGTTCTTGCGCAAGAAGCCCTGATTTCATACATTAGAACGTCAGTTACTTGTGCAAGAACACGCGGCCAGTGTAGACAGGCAGCAAGTTTTTGCGCAAGAGCGGCCACTTCTGCACAAGATCGCGTCAGTGTAGACACAGCCAAGCTGTTTTATTTTTTAAATTACTGAAGAAAACAACATTGAAAACGGAAACTTATCCTGAAGTTCGGTACCCTTACGTAGTTCTGATTGATCATTTCCTTCAATCTAATTGCCACTGATTTCTATTTTTGTAGAAATAAGAGCATATATGGGGACTGTTTTAGCACACTCCTCTCTGCCCTTCTGCAATAGAAACAAGGACTATCATGTACAGGAATGTAGTCTAAACCTGAACCTCACTCTAATTCCAATTTCCACATAAACAGATAGTGTAGCATACTGAAACCTGAAATTTTATACCACAAAGTTGGGAGGCATCGTCAATACAGAGGAGGAATGGAATATGTAAACAGGAAGATCCGGGTGACCTGGAAGACAGGAGTGACAGAAATGGGATGAAATTCAATAGTACAGAATGCTAGGTCATGCATTTAGGGACAAAGTATCAAGAATTTCTGCAACAAGCTGAGGGCTCATCTGTTGGAAGTAACAGAGTAAGTGAGAGGTATGAATGTGTGGGCTGATGACAGGATAAGTGTGAACCATGAGTATGATTTGGCTGCGAAAAAGGAATTTCCCCCCAGGAACAACTGGGAATTTCCCCCAAGGAACAACAGTGACCTTTGGGATTCTTTGCCTCCCTTTGCAGTATGTGGATACATATCGCTTGCTAAGATTATTTGGGTATATCTCACTAAATCGGTTCCCCATCACTGCAGGGGATTAATGAACTTGTGCACCTTAGTCCCACCTATTTTTTGCTTATGGTACACAACAATTTAGATTCCTGTGGGTTGTAATACTTTGGTTTAATTTCGGTTGTTGGATTTAGTGTGCAGATGCTGGCCTATAAAATAAATGATATCATATTAAATAATCTGGTGAACACTTCTGGCCTTGAACTCTATGATATGTAGTGATGTAAAAGGTTAACCAGTTAGCTGGTTAACCAGCTAGCAGACCCCTTAACAGGTAATGCTTACTGGTTCTGGTTAACTGGTGGGTGCCTGCCATGGGGAGGGGAATGCTCTAGTCCCGTGGGGGGCCTGCTGTGGACAGGGGCTGCTACAGCATCTGGAGCAGTCTGTGTCTGTGGTGAACCCAGACACTCTGCAGGCAAGGCTGCTCTGCCCAGGCCTGCCACAGAGAGGGCTGGGCTGGAGCAGCCTCTGGTTTTGGTGGCAGGGCCACTCCAGCCTAGCCATGGCAGCAAGGGAGCTGTTCCAGCCTAGTGGGGCTGGAGCAGACCCCAGACTCATGCTCCTTTAATCGGTTAACTCAGTGGTCCCCAATGCGGTGCCTGCAGGTGCCATGGCGCCCGCCGGGGCATTTATGTGTGCCCGCCTAGTGACCAGGGCCAGCCCGAGCCATTCTTGCGCCCCAGGCCTCAGGTGCCCGGTGCATGTGTGGGCCCCGCTCCGGGCACGCGGCGCATGCGTGGTGCCCAGCAGCCCCAAAAGGTTGGGGACCACTGGGTTAACTGGTTAAACAATTAACCAATTATACAGGATTTTACACCCCTAATGACATGACTATTATGCCTTTTACTTTATTTTTTAGGGTATAGTTCAAAGATATATGGTAACCTTTTTTTTTTTTTTAATTAGCCACTGCTGGAGACTTAAAGAAATCTCTTTAAAAGTTTACAAATAGAACTCTCTAAGAAAGCTAGAAAAGCCTCTCTGTGTTGATCAAGAATATAGGGGAATATTTTTCATGTTTTCCCTTGGAAATGGTAGATTCTACTAGCTCTCAGTTGGATGACTCCTACCCACCGCTGAGAAAATAACCTGAAAACCTCAAACTGGAAAGTTTTAAACTGTACTGAAGACCAAAGTGTCACATTCAGTCTTGGTTTAAAAATAGGTAGAATCCTACTGAAGTTAATGGAGCTGAGCCTGCTTAAAGCAGGGCCAATACGGGATCAAGAAATGAAAACTAGGAAGCCCCCGATTAGCAACTTAATAATAAACTTTCTTTTAACATATGAAAAGGGTGTATACATTGCTATGTAGCTGTACAAATACACTGTAGATATGCTGTACATAATATATTAGATATATAAACACATTCATACACACAAACATACAACTATGTACATATATGCATTAGCTACATGAGTGAGCTCTATTAGTAAACATCCAGAAATACACAATGGTAGAAGGTATAAAGAAAACAGTATTTAAAAAAACGATGGGGGAGGAAAAGCTTGAATTTAAAAATCATAGTAATCCATTTTCAAAGCCTTCACTTAACCCAAGTAATGACAGACATTGGGAAATATGGAACACTGATTTACTGACATTAATATTTTTTATGATAAATACAGTACCAATTTCACAACAAAGAGAAAGTCCTAAATAAAGCAATTATAGGCAATAGTGCTTTCCAATTCTGATATATTTGATTAACTTTTTAAAAAAATGTTGTGTGTGTATTTAGTTTTAACTTCCATCTTCATTAAGACTAACATTTTAAATGTTTACAAAATAATTTCACATTTAATACTGATACCTATTAAGGTGAGTTTGATAACACAGGTTAAAAAGCGGGATTCGGGCATTTTTAGTAAAACAATAAGCCTAGCCTTATTTTGAAGAGGCTTGACAGCCCTATAAAAAAGACTTTTCAAATGACACAGCATCTCCAGAATTAAAGAGCGGAATATCAAACACATAATATAAAATAGCTTTTGATTTTTTTTTCACTTCTCACTCTTAATAATGCCCCCTGTGCAAATTTGAAAGTAACATTTCTATTACTCAGGTTATCGTTCTGTGTCTAGTAACTCTGACTCCTCTCCCTGTTGTGTGTGAAGTAGAAGAAAACATAGCTTCTTTTGCTGGCTCTATCTATGTACAAAGATGTATTATCATAGCAGATGTTCTCTGCTACTATCACAGTAAGTGTATCTACCATCACACTGCTGCTATCAGGCTGGTCTGGTGCACTCCTGGAGTTAAATTCTGAAATGTACCTGAGGCTACTTGAAGCTTTTCTCCCCATCTCTCTGCTTTCCAGAGGTAAGAGAGGAAGAAGGAAAATCTTTTGCCTATAGGGAGATTTGAACCTGCAAGTAGTTGCTGAACAATCTGAATTTTAATTAAGCCTTGGAGCACACTTCTTATGTTTTTGCCTGTCTCCCTGTGTATGTTCAGACATCCCACAATGTCAGCAATGAGCAGCTGATGCCATGATTGGAACTAGAATACCTGTTAATTTCTTGTTTATGTCAGTGGTATCTTAAATGTAATTGAGAATGGCAGAGATATCAGCACAGTTCTGAGAATCTAGTTTGTTAAAAGGGTTGCTTGAAGTATGTGTGTACGAACTTCTGCATTATCTGATATTGGGTATCCCATCCCTGTCACTATTGCAGAAGGGTGTTCCTGATCTGCCCATGCTATAGGTGAATCTTTAGGGCTACAACTACACTGCAGAGTTTTTGCGCAAAAATGGCCATCCACACTAGACGCGTATTTTTGCGCAAGAAAAAGTACAGTAGATCATCAGAAGACAGGGCTTTTTGTGCAAGAGTTATTCCTCTTTCTACAAGGAATAAGCCTTTTTGCTCAAGAGCTCTTGTGCAAAAAGGCATGTGTGGATGGACAACAGGGGTTTCTTGCAGAAGAAAGCCCTATCGGAAAAAGCACAGGTGCTCTGATGGCCATTCTGTGAATGGCCATCTGAGCTTTCTTGTACAAGAGTGTCCATGGCAGCGTGGACACTGTCTTGCGCAAAAGCACATAGCAGTGTGGACGCGCTCTTGTGCAAGAACTTTTTGCGGAAGATCTCTTCTGCAAAAAGTTCTTGCGCAAGAAGCCTGCAATGTAGATGAAGCCTAGCTAGGCGGGTTCCCTTCTTCCTCGCTGAAACCCATTCACAGTGGCATTGTCAGTCAGCTCTTTGAACAAGGTAGCGCTTTTAAAATTCTTCCCTGATTAAAAATGTCAGTGCGGGAGAGATCCTAATCTCACCCACACAGAGATCGAGGTGGAAGAATATTCTGAAAATGTTCAGTGTTTCCCAGCATCCTTTAATAATCCCATTTGATACATGTGGCAATGAAGAGTACAGTTTTCAGCATTACACAGCCTCTACTAATCTCATAATAGGGACACGCTAGAGATTGGTTAGCCCCATGTGCAATTTAGGACTCTTACGGGTTTTACATTGGGAAATCGTCAGGGTGAAGGAGTGCTCTGGCTATGCCTCCTCGTACCCCAATATACCCCAGAACACACCTTGAGCCAAAGGCTTCTGGGGATGAGGGGAGAGGAAACCCATCTCTACTGCTGACATAGAAGCCTTCTTGAGCAAATGCTATTCATTGGTGAACTTTATGCCTGCCCTATACCCCATCTGTGTCAGGAATGACAGTGCAAGGGGGCTGGAGGTTAATGATGAGTCTTGCCATCTGTGACTACGCAGCCAGCCAAAACTTCCATTGGCTAGCAATCAATTTTCTGCTGCATATAAACTAACCATTGTCTACATTCTAACCATTTAAAGATTAGTCAAAATCTGGATTTGTGTATCATAGCTAAAGATCTGGGATCTGTTTCTTCTGTCCCATCCACCAGTTTTATATCAGAGTAACACCACTGGCTTCCAAAGGTGAGTTCTAATTTACAAATAGTTGAAGGGAAAGGAAAATAATCTAATCTTAGTTCTGATTGTAGTTTGACTAGTCAGTGTGACTAAGGAGAATTGCTCTTATTTAGATATTTTAAACATATCTGTTTGTTTTAGGTTCATATACAATAAAAACAATTAAAAATCTTAAAAAAAATAGACCAAATATTGTTTACTCAAATTAACCTTTTGTAACGGTCAATAACCATTCCTTTATACTCACATACTAACTTCAAACTCATATTTTTTCTTGAAAGAATGGGAAAACAGACAGCATATCCTGATAGGACTCACAGCATATTCTGATAGTCAACAGCTTTGGGAGTTATTGGACTATTATCACTCATTGCATTCAGAACAATATCAGCCAACAGAGAGTTTTTGTATGAACTATCTTACTGCTATATATGGATGGTCAAACTAGATTCACCATGACACTTAAAAACAATTTACTTTTGAAAGCAGCATAATGAGACGTTAGCAGGTTTTGAAGATAATCAGAGAGAGTAGCAGGAACTTTAGTTGGATGCAAAGTTTTCTAGAATCACTATCAAGCTTTGTTACTTTGGCTCCTAATTTTGTAAGGTCAAATTTGGCCACACAATTAGGTTTGTAATACTAAGTTTTTACCAAATTTAAGATTAACACAAATATTTCCAATAATTCTGTCATTATTTCAAAAGAAAAACAAACAAAAATATTCCAAATCTATATTTACAATACAAAAATGCAGCCTTATGCTTGGAGAGGAGAAACTTACAGTGGAATTGACTAGAAACCAAAGTGAACCAGACGAATCTATTCTCATTGTCCAATCCTTAATAAATGGAAAGAGTACATAAACAAGCCAATAAATGGCAGAAAAATAACTTTTGTAATATGCTTTCAATTTTAACAATCAAATACATTACTAATAACTTAGGCAAGGAATTTACTGTCTGAACATAGAGGATCAGGTCCTATGTGGCAGCCAAACTGTGAAGAGTTTTAGTCAGTGGTGTGCAAAGTTGACAAAGTTCACCTTTACACTCTTTATGATCTTGGGAGCTGCTGTATGAAGGCTAATTTCCTGAGCTATGTTAAAAGAGCACAAGAGTTGCAATGGGTGTAAGGAGCTGAAAATATGGCCAATGATTAGAATGATACAGGAACAACTTGGTTATGCCCCACTGTCCCAAGCTATGCCTTTCCCCCCTGCTATCCCAGTAATAGGTGGCTGGAATAGCATAAATCAGCTCTATGCTTCTGGTAGATTAGCCTTATATTAGAATAGTCCTTCTGGAGCCAGGTGAGATGGCTTCACAGCTAGATTACCTCAGTGGTTTGGTGCAAAAAAGCCACACCACACTGGAGTTTGGCTCACACTTTTTAATAGGACAATAATATTGTAAATGACTGTTTTACAGCATTGCTCTCTGTAAAGCAGGGCTACTCAACACGTGGCCTAGGGGCCACATGCGGCCCGTGGGCCATTTCTTTGCCGCTTGCTGTGCAGTTTGGGTTTACATGGGGCTCAACACGTGGCCCACAGGTGGGAGTCAAAACAAAAAAGTAGTCAATATAATGGTCTTCTGTTGATATGTGTTTTAGTAGTTAAATTCCTGGACTGTCATTGCTCATTAAAAGTGCTGTCATATGAGTGGAAATCGGGTAAATATTGCATTTTACTAATATCAGTAGAACTGACTTAAATGGGGTCTGCATGTTGTGTAGTCTTGCCATAATCTTTGTATTCATGCCTGTCAGTGTGAAATAAGCTATTTGCATATATATTTGCATGTATATGCAATCACACTTAAGTTGCAGCCCTCAGCATGTGCTGTGAGTATCACTGTGGCGCCCAGAGCTTCCAGAGTTGAGTAGACCTGCTGTAAAGCATACCAATTCCTTGGCTCAGGGTTAATGATAGCTCTTGAACAGCACGTGAAAAAAGAAGCCTCAAGCTTATTATTCACACCTATCCTGTTATCCGTAACTTGTATTCAAATAGCTGGGAACCTGAATATCTCCTAAGCTGTGAGATCCACCATCTGCTGTCCAAACTTCTACCATCTAAACTGTTTGTCTTAGAATCAAAATAACGTATGATCAGAGAAAATATTTTTTAATTACATGGGGGCTAGGTTAGTTTGGGTCTCACAAACCATGACAATGATGCTACACGAACAGAATCTTCATAGTTTAAAGGTGGTAATTTAAGGTTTTAAAATAAAAAGTTTAAATATGGAACTGCTTCACGCTATCCTTAAATGCATTTACACTTTTAAAAAGTAAACTGCAAGTATGGGCCCAATGGCAATACCCACACTCACGCTAAGTATCATTTTATTCTACACAAGTCTTATGTAAGTCCATGAGACTACCTGCAGAATAAGGTACAAATGGTATAGTCCTATGTTTATAGAATGCATTCTATACATGTTAACTAAGCTGTGTGAAATTCACCATTTTTTATTTATAAAATTTAATGCATAAATTTTGCTTGACAGCTTAGTTTTATGTGGGTTTTCTTTTTCAAAATGGCTATTTTCACAATGAAAAAAAAACAACCAAATTTTTGCATGTTTTCAACACAGAAGCCATTTTTACTCAAATCTGTGCTCATCTTTACCAGCAAAGGCGACCCTTTACTTGAGAAATGTACATGTCCAACATGTTTATGAAAATTATCTCAAGCTTACAATAAAATTGGTTTTGTATATTTTTTGTTTATGAATATTTCACACTTCTCCAGCAATGCTTATTTGACTGCTGGAATAATTTTTACTAAATACTACAAGTGATTAAATTATATCAGTTGCTAATCTGCAATTAACCCCCCTACAAAAACAGTTTAATGTGTACTCTATATTTTTAAATGAACAAGCAAAACAGTACACCTCTAACATTCACATTTGCACAGAAAAGGGCTACAACTTTTCTTTGAAATTCTGTTTATATCTTAAAATTCAGACCGCAACTAATTTCTAAGGCCAACAAATAACCCCTTTAAACAGGGGTTTTATGTTGGAAGTGCTGACACAACCCTGCAAGTAGTGATACTATAATATAATGGCTAAGGCTTAGGTCTGCATACCAGTTGGCCTGAGGAAGTTCAAAATGTAGGGCCTTTTGTCACTTCGTTTACTATAATAAAAGCCTAGGAAGAAGATGGTGCAATACTTCAGATGTCTGCCTTTACTCTGCATTCTGTCTATACCACCCTTTTTGAAAACCAAGGTTTCTGAATGTTATAAAGATGGCGAATGCAACTGAGTTTAATGTACATATGACCTAAAATCACATAGCTGTACTTGTCAGAATGAGTGTTACAAATGAGATACTTACATCAAATGTGAATTGTACCAAGACAGGACTTGATAATACATTAATAGGCTAACCTGGAGTTGCTCAAAATCCTTTGGCTATAGCTCAGACCCTTAAGAGAGAGAAACCAACCCTTCTGGAATGTTTCTTAATCAATGTCAATACCAGAAACAAAAAAGTGCTGAACTAATTATTTATATTTTTGTCACACACAAGTATGCAAGTAGAAAATGACACTGCCAAGAAATTCATTAAAGTAATTAATGAATGTACGTAATAAGCAAGAATCAGCTCAATGAAGATATAACTCTTCTGACAAAATGCTTTTTATGAATTTTGATTGTTTAAAATATTCCATGTTAATATTAAAATAAATATTTTACATTAAAATAAATGCAATATTAGCAGGAACAGGTCAATCCTAGAAAACAACATGTAGGTTACTACCCAAGATAAAAACAAAGATAGTTTAGTATTTTAACTCCAAACAATCGGTCATTAACTGTAACTGCATATGAACGAATATAAACCTGGCTGACACTCCAATTTAGAATGGAATCAGGATAGGGAGCACTGCAAAAGACAGGCTGCTTAGTCTCTGGGGAAGGACGAGAACCTCATATTGTGCACTTATCCCTTTAGCTTGCAACAACATTATGGGCTTTACCATAGTCACAACCATCCCCTTTGGCTCCTATGATGGTGAGGGTCATTTAGGGCTGAAGAGAGAAGGAATGAATTTGGAAATATAAAAAGTATAGAGAGCATAGACTGCAAGATTCTAGTTGAAAGGATTGCTTCCCTGCCAGTTAATGACTGATTTTTCCCACAATCAAAAGGCATACTGCTGGAATAATATCTACCATGACTGTGTTCTATTCCAGGCTGGAATTGAAACTTTAAGGAATCTGAAATTTTCATCATTACTACTGCAAGAAATTCTACCTTCCAATTTGAGCAATTTCTGTAGCATTTGTTAATGTTGCTATTTATACTGTAGTCATTATACTTTTGTCAAATAAACCACATTTTCAATAATTTAGCAGTTTAATGTTAACAGTGTAGAAATTTGCTTTAAAGTTCCATGTTACCATTAAATGCATAACATTATTAATAGCAATTTTTTGTAGTACGAATGATTGTCTGCTGTAGCCTTCACAGAAATCACTAGCTTTTTGACCAAAAACATATGCATTTTTCCATTTGTCCTGCTCATATGTAGAATGTTGATGACATTATCGCTGTGACAAGTGCTTAGAAAGTGCTAATATCATTATACCCTGGTAATTATTAGATATTAATTCCAAGGAAAAATTAAATATATACATACTGTTCTTCTTTTAGCAATTTTAATACTAATCTCTGATATTATAAAACTCTATTTTTGCCCATTAATAATTTCTAAATACAAAGCACATTAAAAGTATGTTCAGTAATCTATAGCCTTTTGAATGAAAGGCATCAAAACACTCCTTATGGCAGAAAGGGTCCTAGTAGGAAGTGTTTGAATAGCTTTTTATACTTTGTCATTGGAGATAAATAGACAAGGAGCAGTCTGGTAGGAAACTGATAACATGTTGGAAATATTTGTACATACCAAAATGTCATTTTTTAAAACTTATCTCTCTTAATTGTGTAGTTACTTGTTTTATTAAAATTACTTTGATTCATCAAGATGAATTGTTCCCATTATGCAGACGTGCCAGTTATTTGACCATTATACTCTGCAGTTTCCATTTTGAGGATATATGGGATTATGCTGTCAATCGGAACATTTCCGATGAGACCAGTAAAAAAAAGTTCCTCTGTAATACTAGAGCTCATCAGTCTAAGTGCTGGCAGGCGAACTAGAATCCGGGCTAACCTGGAAAAGAAGTTCAGGAGATTATGAAAATGTATAATGCAAATTAACCTAAACTATTGTGCTTCTAAAGAGTTGGGTCTGCTTTTATTATTAAAGTAATTCATGATTGAGAAGAAAGGCAGTTTATGTTAATTTCACTACCATGAAGAGAGTATCTATGCTTATTCTTTCACCTTGTAAATTAAATGAAACATGCACAGTTCTTTAAGTCTACTGTCTTTGAAATTCCCAGGTTTGCAAGTGTTTCTTGGTAAGGAAAATGTCTCATTCTGATCATGAGGGCATTTTCACATTTTGAAAAGCAAAATGCTTAACTAGTTCAAATAATCTATACAGGATCACCCTCAGTTGCCTAGCAACTTGTTAATGACAAACTAGATAGCAAAAGTGGCTTGAGAATGTATAAAAAGGAAGCAGAAAAATCTGAAAAGAAAGGGGAATTCTGAAGGGTCTGTTGCTCCCTATTATGCTAGTCCCAAAGCCCATGTTTTGTTAAAGTGTAAAGACAGTGACTAAAATATATAAATATGTAGATGCTAACCTTATACCACAGCTGACTTTTTAAAAGCAGTTTTATTTTATAATAATTCAGTATCATATCTTCTGTGTTTAAACTGGCAGGATCACATGACAAAAATTAAAATAAATGAGTTTCTTGATGAAATTATTTAAAGCATATAACAGCTCAGCCCTCCAGCAATAAAATAAAGAGACTTGCTGATAGTTAATGGCTAGCTGTGGAAAAAATTCTGTGTAGAATCAATTCTGCTAATACAGCATCTCTTGTAAATGTGTGAGGACTTTTGTAAAGGACTGATGTCATAAATCCCTTTTTGTAGGCATAAATTTGAATACTTTCCTCTATCTACATGATATTATGCCTGCAGTAAATGATTTAGAAGTGGAAGTATTCTGTATTCACCCACAAGTGAACAGGAGGTTACCAACTGCACTCACAAAAATGGCGGCCAGTCTTTGGGAAATTTGGTTATTTATGCATTTACCTTCCCTCATTCTTTATTGAGAAGTATAACTGCATGGGAGAAGATTTTTATTTTTCAGTGGTGCAAGTCACTTCACTGGCATAAAGCCAGAGTAATTAGTAAACAAAAAGTAATTCCATGCAACTAACATTTCAGACAAGTGTCCTTGTAAATTAAAAAATGGAGGAAAAAAACAAAAACAAAAGGTAGGCAGAATTTCTTCTAGTTACAAGCTTACGGGGCTTAATTACTCTCCCCCCATCTAAATCTTGGTTTTCAAAGGTTTATACGTTGGCAGTCTGCAGATGCACAACACTTACCATACATACCTGTTAAACTCTAAAAGGTCAGGAATTTATTACCAGTTTCTCTCACATGAAAAAAATTGTAGGCAATCAATCCTGCTTCTTGCCATGTTTAAATTAAACTCATCTACTTTTGAAAATGTGCAAATGAGGATTTCCTTCTCTTGTTTGAGTCCTCACAAAACTAAATTTGATCGAACATTCTTATGTCTTAATGCTGAAACCACTGGTCATGGAATCATTCAGGATATCAAAAATAAATACCTATAAGTATCTTCTGGATAGGTTTTTTGGACATAGTCTTGTAACTCCATTTGTGCCTTCTCTTGGAATTTTTCTATTTGGCTTGAACTTGTCAGACCAGGGTGATCTAAAGAAAGAAAACATTTCTAATGGTCAATGGTTTCACGATATAAGAAGACAGGAGTACTTACAAAGAATCTTCCACTTAAGTGCTTAATTAAATCTCAATAAATAATTCTGAGATTATGTACATTATTTTAAAAGACATTAGTAAATATGTTATTAAATGAATGATTTGCAAACTCATGTATTAGGGGTATGTCTAAACTACATGGCTCCGTCGACGAAGCCATGTAGATGAGCTTTCTAGACATAGGGAAATGAAGCGGCGATTTAAATAATCGCCGCTTCATTTACATCAAAATGGCTGCTGCGCTGTGCTGATCAGCTGTTTGGCGGCACAGCATGGTAGTCTGGACGCTCCGTGGTTGACAAGGGAAGCCCTTGTCGACTGCCTCGTTATGCCTCATGGAATGAGGTTTTCTGGGGCGGTCGACAAAGGCTTCTGTTGTCGACCGCGGAGCATCCAGACTACCGTGCTGTGCCGCCAAACAGCTGATCGGCACAGCGCGGCAGCCATTTTGATATAAATGAAGCGGTGATTATTTAATCGCTGCTTCATTTCCCTTTTTCGAGTACACTAATCTACATGGCTCCATCGATGGAGCCACGTAGTTTAGATGTACCCTTAGACACAATGTATAACGTTATCATTTATGTACACATTTAACTAATATGGTTTATGACTCAACTAGCGTCATTAACACTGGTCCTACAATTGACAGGTAACTGCTTTTGCTGTTATATATTCTGTTATTTCCACTCCAACTCATCTGATGAAGTGGGTTTTACCAACGAAAGCTCATGATATAATAATATATTTGTTAGTTTCCAAGGTGCCACAGGACTGTTCATTATTTTTAATATGATTTTGTTATGAGCTGTATGTAATATGAACAGACATTTTTTCATTAATAAATAGGCTGGTGCTCTAACTGTATTTTCTGCTCACTGTTGGTTCTGTAATACATGTATTTGGCTAAAATTTAATTCCCAGTTTTAGAGATAGTACACTCACTTTACCTTCGGCAGCTGGCTGTGCCCACAGAACTGGGAGCACATTAGCTATCTGAATGCACATCAGCTATCAATGGGTCCTATCAGGCTACAGGGTGGACAACTTTTACGGGCATGATTATTTGTTTCTGCTCCCTCTCATTTCAAATTGGTTCCCTTCTGGACTCACAAAGCACAGTAACCAATCTCTTGCTTTCAAGATTTTTTTTTTTAACTTCCAAACCTTCACTAGTTTGTGTTGTCTCAATTCCGGATGCTTTCAGCTCCTCACTGAACAGTCCAATGTTCAGAAGGACAGAAAATGCCATAGATATGACTATGCCAAAGCTTTTCAATGACAGGCTCATATGGTTATATGTTTAATGCCCCTTCTTGCTCTCCCTTGAGGATTGCAGTAGGCCTGTGCTCTCCCTTGAGGATTGCAGTAGGCCTGTGCTTGGAGTCTTTCTCCTCCCACATCAGCTAGAAGCAACTCTTACAGTGTGGCCTAATGGACAGAGACTGAATTAGGACTAAGGAGACCTACACTACAGCCGAGGTCGATTTAAGGTACACAGTTCCAGCTACATAAATAATGTAGCTGGAGTCGACGTGCTTTGAGTGGACCCACTAAATCAAATGATGGAAGATCAATCGCCTCAGCATTGTACCCCTAGGTTCTGTTTCTGCTCTGCCAACAGCGTGTTGGGTGACCTTGGGTCACTTCACTTACCTGGGTACACTTTCCCCATCTGTAAAGATGGGAAAGTGAAACTTACCTCCTTGTAAAGAGCTTTGAGATCTGCTTATGAAAAGATGATTGATAAGAGCTATGTGTTATTATTCTAATACTACAGAAGAATCCAAGACAGTCTGTGAAAAATCTCCCAAAGCAACAGCTCAAGACCCTAAATTAATCTAATTAAAACATGATTTATGAAGAGTAGATAGAGAAAATATTAAAGAAAAAAAAAGAGGCTGAATACTTTGTAAAACTCAGCAAGGTAGATGAGATAGAATTAGTTACAGTGGACATAGAAAGTAAATACCCTACAGTTCTAAGACAAGCACTTCCCTCTCACTCAGCCTGTCAGGATTCTTATATACTCATTCAATGTCCGAGGAACATATTTAACTCCTCTTTCCCTGCCTGTATCACTTTGTACTTTGATATACCTATGGATACCCCTGACAAAGGTGTATTCTCTGAGGAAATCCTGAGATCTCATACACAATGTCCATTGTATGGGTTCTGTTTTGTTTTTAGTTTATCAGCTCTTATGTTCATTGTCCTTGTTAACAAATTGGTGGTAGGGGGAAGGATATTGTGTGTAGTGGTGGCTGTATCTAAACCACCGTAGATTTTCATCTCACATCTGCATCTTCTACCCCCTTTTGCACATTCTTAATAAAAGAATGTTAACACTGAAACAAATTCCTTTCAATGACTTATAGCCAGAGGATATATTTTCCCATATCATTTTTACTATTAATTATATTCCATATTGAATGAAAACTGACAGATTCTCAAGTCATCTGTCACACATACCTGCTCCCAATCCTGACATGAGCATGCAGAATAGGGATTGGAAATGGACAGCCCAGCTTTATGCCATTCAGGGATCTTACATCAATATAGTCCCATGCAGCACTATCAGAGCAGCCTTCAGGTTTCTTTATGCTGTCAGAGTATCACAAAGCAGTTTGGGAAAGGGTGGTGGTCTGAGAATCCTGCCTTTAATGCATATAAATATGTACAAAACATGTAGAATTAAACATGGAGCATTAAATATTGTGCCCCCAAAGTTATTTTTAAAAGGGCTTATTGATGATAAAGTCTAATGGTGCTGTGGGATATTTTATGAACAACTCAGTAGAACAGTCTCTTTGTTACTGGATATTTGATTCTTTTAAAAGTTTCCTGGTGTCAAAAGATAAATATATGTAAGTTCAGCATCTGAACTGCAATTACAATTAGGTCATTATAATGGTTGTTGAATACCTTACCAGGGCTAAAGAGGACTATAGCTTTAAGGTATGCATATTCATATCCATCAATATCAAGCTTGGCCATGCTGTTACAGAACTCCTGAAGTTTCCAGATGTGTTCCATGACTTGCTTTATCCTGTCTCCGGAAAGCTTATCTACAATAAGACATTACACTTTCTCTTGAGAGAGTTCAAATACATTTGAAAATTAACAAAACACATCCATCTCTTTTGCAGGAATAGATCAAATGAAATTTAAAATAATTCTGAATTGATTAAACTTTTTTTTAACCATTTAAAATATATTGTGGATGAATGAATACTCATGGAAGTAAGGATTGAGAACCTTATAAATTAGTCAGGTACACTAGTGACAAACATGATGCAATATTTTTCAAAAAGGTTTGTCAATATATCTAAACCTATCCTGCAACACCGGTATTATGCCAGTGATAGGCCTCTCCTAAGCAGATTGTGCTGGATTGTGCTATATATTTAAATAGGAGTTTTGGGGAGGTGGACAAAAGTGAGAGATTAGGTGCAGAAGACTACCAGATTAATTTATTATAAGTAGTAACCCACTCTGGAATCACTCTAGTTGTCCACAAGTGTAATGCAATATGACTGTGCCACCTTTTTCCATATCTGTTTCTTTAGAAATAGATTGTGTGCTCACTTTAATATGTGCCCTTTCCCCCTCTTATGGAGCAGAATTAACACAGCGTGATCCCTCAGCTTTTCATATTACCATGTTCTTTGTGTTGACTTCATCTCCTTTCTGTTTAAACGTGTTTATTTGGAAATTGCTACACCAATTAAGAATTTTCTAAATTTCCATAGTTTTAGTTGAGCCTGAAAAAGAGATGTATGGGGGTCATTGTGTTTCAGGAAGAGTTTGCTGAAAAAGGAAGAAAAGACTCTTGGGCATGTTTACACTAGGAATCTATTTCAAAATACAGTAAAACCTGTGTTATCCGGCACGCACGGGGATTAGGTCGTGCCGGTTTTCTGAAAATTCTGGATATCTGAGGGGTGGGGGTGGGAGCCATGTGGGGGCTGGGATGTGGCCTGCTGGGGGGGGGGGGGCACAAGCCATGGGCGGGAGCAGGATGCGGCCGTTTGCCCATCCCCCAAGTACATGCTGCACGCCTGGCTTAAAGTGCCAGTTTCCTTTTTTTTTTCCCCGGCTCTGAAATTTGCCAGTTTCTAAAGTTTTCCAGCTAGTTAAGTGCCAGATAGCACAGGTTTTATTGTAACTAAATGCGACTTAATAACTCCCAATTTTACAAAATCAATATAATGTGTCCTCACTACAGGAAAACCTCAAAATTAGTCCAAGGCAGGCTCCATTAATGTGAATGTGCTACCTTGACTTAGCACCCCAGGAAGCACTAGGAAATAATTAGTTCGAATTACTCTGGGGAGTAATTATTTCAAAATAGCGGCACCGGAACATCCATACCAGCGTTTCTTAAAGCATGTTGCTCAACAACTTTTCCCTGGGGGCTTTTTTTTTCCCCTTGGTGTTCCCCATAAAACAAAAATTATTGTTTGGTGTTCCTTGGTCTTAAAAGTTTAAGAAACACTGGTCCACACTAACACTATTTTGAAATAACTATTTTGAAATTAGTGTTATTCCCCAAGAAAATCAGGAGTACAGATTTAGAAATAAGCGGCCCCTTATTTTCAAATAACGGGCTGGGTAGTGTGGATGCTCTGCTTATAAGTTTGACCCTTATAAATAATAAGGGGGGTTATTTCAAAATAAAGCTCTAGTGTAGACCTGGGCTTACTATGTTAAGAAAATAAGAAATATATTTCCTTTTCCTCCTCCCTGAACTGCATATTTGTAGACCAGTCAAAGAAATATGACAGATAGAAACATGATATTGTATTATGACAGATATCTGGATGCAGGATTCCCATTCATTAAATTAATCAAGATAAGTCTGATGAAGAAACCTTCAACATATAAAACTTTTCACTGGAAAAAAATAAATAAACAAAGATCTTTAGAACTTAACTCCATGCATGACTTCTAATATTTATATTTCATAACATTATACCTTAAGCATTTTTGCAGTCATCTGTACTGCTAATGACTGTATAGATGTGTTTAGCCCTGTGTGCCTTAAATTAATGATTACCGTCTACATTTTCTGCAACCATAACAAAAAATTGAAAAGAAACTAGACATTTTAACATAATGTCTTGAAAACAAGAATGAAAATATAATTGAAATTTCTAAGACAGATACACTTTGATCATGCTTTTGTGACTGTTCAAGGGGATACATGCTACCATATTTTTAATGTATGGGAAACAACAGTACAAAAGTACACAGGAAAAACAGATGGAATTCTAGAGTTTTCCAGAATTATTAGAATACTCCTATAATCTTCCTAGATAAATTTCTAGCATTTTGTATTCACCATTTTAAAATAATAATAAAAAATTTCACTTGATACCCTTATTTAAAATACCTGGAATAACATAAAATAACCTTATATATAGCCACATCCTCTTCTCAGTGCAAATCTCAACCTAAATAATGAGGCTAGGTACTGAGGAGATCTGGAAGGATCAGGCTGAAGATGGAATTCTTTTCATTCAGGCTACGGTAGTGCAACCTTATGGCTTGATTAGGGCCTGCAACTCGTATAAGCTCCAGCCCCTTGCCAGCCAGTAACCTGTGCATCTGCCAGTTCCACTAATACTTCAAGCCCCCTCCACTTTCTAATGCAGAAAGAACCTGAATGGTTTACTCTTCAGGGAATGCAGGGTACTCAAGACCTCCTCCATGGCCTCTTCACATCATGCCCCTCTTTTTGTACAGGAGAGCACCACCGGTTATGCTGTGTTTTGAGGAACTGGTTTGGGGGTTGGATTTGCCTATGAGTATTGTGTTTGAAAGGATTACATTTTAAATCAGTAATCACTGATTTTCCCTTTCCAACCAAGCAAAAACCAAGCAAAAAACTCATGAAAAAAAAGCACGTTCTTGATAATGAAATGTATTGTGTGAAAAAATATCACCGATAGCACCTCTACACGATTTGTACACTATGGCAATCATTTTATTATTAAAAATTAAATTGATAGACTTTAAACTTCATATAACAGATTCTGTGCTCTGCTTCCAAGAGGCATCCACAGAAAGCACAGCCCAGGGAAAGGAGTGGCAAAGGTGGCTTTAATACAGTTTTTTACTTAATTCTGCACTGGCTAGTAGCAAGAGTGGCTCCTGGAATATATTACACTACCCTCAGGAGCTGTTCTAATGTATAGCAGCTACTTCAGAGCTGCAACTTCAATTGATCTGTGCTGCTCCTGTATCCTCCTCATTGATGTGAGGGAGTGAAGGGGAAAATGCCCGGTGAACATAAAAAATGGTTACTTATCTTCGTAACTGTTGTTCTTCAAGATGTGTTGCTCATGTCCATTCCATGTTAGATTGTGCACACTGTGTGCATGCGTTGTCAGAAGTTTTTCCCTTAGCAGTACTTGTTGAGCCAGTAGGGGAGTCTCCTGGAATAGCGCCACTATACTGGCCAATATATATACCCCTGCTGGCCCTCCACCCTTCAGTTCCTTCTTACCGAACTCTGAAGAAGAGGAGGTGGGCAGGATTTGGAATGGACATGAGCAACACATCTCGAAGTATAACAGTTAAGAGGTAAGTAACCTTTTTTTCTTCTTCGAGTGATTACCCATGTCCATTCCATGTAGGTGACTCCAAAGCAGAAACCCCAGGAGGCGGGGTCAGAGTTCTAACCTTCCACAAAGCAGAGGACAACCCTACCCAGAGCTGCATCCTCCCTAACCTGGTGAGCCAGTGCATAATGGTTGGCAAAGGTGTGGACTGAAGACCATGTAGTGGTCCTACAGATGTCCAGTATAGCCACGAAGTCCATAGAGGAGGCCTGTGCCCTAATGGAGAGGGCCGTAAGGGGAGGGGCTGGCGCTCCGGCCAGACCATAGCATTCCTTGATACAGGACGTGATCCATGATGAGATCCTGTGCATGGAGACCGGTTACCCCTTCAGCTGTTCCATGACTGCCACAAACAGCTTTGGGGATTTACAGCTTTTGGGACTTATGGAAGGGCTTTGTTTTTTCCAAATAAAAAGATAAGCTTTCCTAACATCCAGGGTGTGTAGAGCCTGTTCCTTCCCAAAAGGATAGGGCTTGGGGTAAAAGACTGGGAGAAAAATGTTCTGAGATACATGGAAATGGGAACCACCTTTAGAAGGAAGGTGGGATGGGGGTGTAATCTAACCTTATCCTTGAAGAAAACCGTATAAGGGGGGTACAAGGTGAGAGCCCTTAGTTTGGACGTGTCTGACTGACGTGATAGCCACCAAGAAAGACACCTTCCTGGAAAAGTGCATCAGTGAACATGTTGCCAAAGGCTCAAAGGGAGGCCCCATGACCTTGGACAGGACCAGGTTGAAGTCCCATGACGGGAAAGGCTGACGGATGTGTGGATTAAGCCTGTCCAACCCCTTCAAAAACCTGTTTACCATGAGGTCCGCAAAGAGTGTCTTGCCCCGAGAGCCCAGGTGGAAAGCAGAGATAACCACTAGGTGCACCCTAGTTGATGTGGAGGATAGCCCTCGTATCCTAAGATCCAGTAGGTAATCCAGGAATAGAGGGATCTGGGCATCCATAGGTGATACCCTTTTCTGGGTAGCTCAGATAGAGGAGCACTTCCACTTAGCCAGGTGGGTGGTCTAGTGAATGGTTTCCTATTCCCCAGCAGGACCTCCTGCACTCACTCTGAGCACTGCAGCTCCAACGCCGTCAGCTATGGAGCTTCCATGCCATTAGGTGCAGGGACTGCAAGTTCAGGTGGCAAAGACTGCTGTAGTCCTGTGTTATCAGGTCTGGGTCCAGTGGGAGAGCAATTGGCCTCTTGCAGGATAGGCTCAGGAGGGACGTGAACCAGTCCTGTTTGGGCCACACCAGTGCAATGAGGATCAGGGATGCCCATAACTCCTGAACCCGCAAGAGTACCTTGTGAACCAGTGGGAAGGGCGGAAACGCATAAAGTAGATCCTCTGGCCAGGGAGTGATGAGTGTGTCTCCCAGGGATCCCTGCCCATAGGAGCAGAACCGTGGGCACTTCCTGTTCTGCCGGGTGGCAAACAAGTCCAGAAGGGGAAACTCCCACCTGCAGAAGATTTGGAGGGCCACATCCCCCCTGAGAGACCACTCGTGGCTGGAGAAGGATCTGATAAGCTGGTCCACCAGGGTGTTCTGGGACCACGAGAGATAGGAGGCAAACAGGTGAATATCCACCCTGATACATAGCTCCCAAAGCTGAAGGGCCTCACAACACAGGAGAGGGGAATGGGCCCCTCCCTGTCTGTTTATGTAGGAGACTACTGACGTGTTGACCAACACAATGAGAACTGTTCTGCCCCTGAGCTGTGGGAGAAAGGCTAGACAATTGAGCTGGACTGCTCGGCAACACTCTGACATTACTATGCAGGGAGAGTTTGTCCCGTGACCACATACGTTGGGTCCACATGTCGCAAAGATGAACCCCCCAACCAGTGCCAGACGTGTCAGTAAGTAACTGAACAGTCTGCAGAGGTCTGGAGAATGGGACTCCGGTGCAGACCACCCCATCCTGGGTCCACCAGTCCAGGGAACGGAGGATATTGGGAAAAACCATCCCCATTCTCAGCCCAAAGGTAGAAGGATGGGTTGTGAACCCACATCAGCCACAACTGTAGCGGGCGCCTGCGAAGCCTGGCATGTTGAATAACGTAGGTGCAGGCAGCCATAAGCCCCATGAGGTGCATGCAGGTCCTGGCCACGGTCATGGAGAATGCCCACATGTCCAGGATGGCTGCCTTGATCACCATAAAACAGCACTTGGGGAGGGAGACTGCGGCCCATGTGGAGTCTGGGTGGGTGCCCACGAACTCTATAACCTGGATGGGGACCAGGGTGGACTTGGTCACATTTAGGAGTCCCAACTCCCGAAAAATGTCTTGTACTAGACCAACGTGGGCCAGCACCAGGTCCAAGGAAGGCCCTTGGAGAAGCCAGTTGTCCAGTTAGGGGAACACCTGGACCTTCTGCTTCCTCAGGGCAGCAGCTATTATGGCCATACACTTTGTGAACACTCAAAGGGCTGTAGAGAGACCAAATGGGAGGGCTGTAAACTGATAACGGTCCTGGCCCACCATAAAGCGGAGGAACCACCTGTGGTATGGTGCAATACAAATATGGAAGTAGGCATCCTTTAGATCGAGGGCAGTGTACCAGTCTTTGAGGCTCAGGGAAGAGATGATGGATGCCAGGGTCACCATCTTGAATTTGGCTTTGGCAATAAAGGTGTTGAGTTTCCTAAGGTCTAGGATGGGTCAGAATCCCCCTTTGGCCTTGGGAACCAGGAAGTACAGGGAGTAGAATCCTTTGCCCACAAACCCCTGGAGGACCACTTCAGACGGTCCTAGGCTTAGGGATGCTTGTGAGAGGGGTTCCTGAAGAGGGACGGGCCAGGGGGCTGGAAAAGAGGGGGCAAAAGGAAGAGGATGGGATATCCCCTTTCTATCATCTCTAATACCCATTGGTCTAAGGTAACAGACTCCCAGGCATGGTGGAAAGGGAATAGGCGGTCCCTGAACTGGGAGAGGTGAGGCTAGTAGGCTGTCCTTGGGTGTACCCTCAAAAATCCTTGGTGGGGCCCTTGGGACTTGTTGGAGGGGACCTGGCCCTGGTCTGGGAGGGAACGGCACCTGTTATTTCTCTCATTCCCATTTCTCTTCCTACTCAGGGGGTGTGCCCTGCTGAGCAGGGCTGGGGCATTCCTGCCTGAGAGGGAATGCCTTTGGGTAGCAGGTGTGTGGACCCTGAGGGACTTTAAGGTGGCCTGGGTACCCTTGAGGCAATGCAGACGTTGGTTGGCCTGCTCAGAGAAGAGGGACGGCCCCTCAAATGGGAGGTCCTGGATGGTAGTCTGGAGCTCAGGAGGCACTCTGGACACCTGAAGCCAAGATCTATGATGCAGAACCAACCTTGTCACCATGGTGTGGGCTGCTGCATCAGCCGCGTCCAGGGTGGCTTGAAGGGTGGCCTGAGAAACTACTCTGCTCTCTTCTGAGAGGGATCTGAATTCAGGCCAAGATTCCCTGGAAAGCAGCTCGGCAAATGTGTCCATGGCCACCCATGTGTCATATGCATAGTGACTCAGCAGGACCTGCTGGTTTGCTATGCGAAGCTGGAGGCTCCCAGAGGCACAGGCCTTTCTGCCCAGAAGGTCTGTCTTTTTGGCATCCCTACTCTTAGGCATGGTGCCGTGCTGGCTTTGTCTCTCCCTCTGGTTCACTGCCTGGATGACCAATGAACCCGGAGGTGGGTGGGAGAAGAAGTGCTCGTTCCCCTCCTGTGGTACAAAGTACTTCTGCTCAACCTTCTTATTGGCTGGCGGGATAAAAGCTGGGGTTTGTCAAAAGGTCTTTGTGATCTTTGTCTCAGTCTTATTGATGGGTAAGGCCACTCTGGTGGGGGTGTTGGGCTACAGAATGTCAACTGTCGGGTCCGAATCATGTGATACTCTCTTTGCCTGTACCCCCAGACTCTAGGCTAAGCAACGGAGGAGCTCCTGATGGGACCTCAAGTCCATGGAGGGCATGGTGGGAAGGAACCTGACAAGGGCCTTGTCAGGTGAGGATGAGGACCTTTTCATGCCTACTGCCTCTGGGTTGCGGGCCTTTGAGGAGGCCTCGGATGGCATCAAGGAGACCACTGTAGAGGGCTGAGCAGTGGGTGGCCCTCTCTTTGAAGCGGGTCCTGGTGATGCCTGTCCTAGGGGAGAGACTGCCCTGATATCAGGGAGCGAGTCAACAGGGTCGCTGAAGGGGGAGCTTTGGGTTCTGATAAGACTGACTCTGGTTTAGAGGGGCCCACACTTTGGCTCTGATGGTAGGCCCATGGGGTCTAGAAAGGCCACTGTGTCGGGGCCTGCAGTTGTGGTGGCCAGGGCTGCTGCATGGCTGGTCCCAGAGTAGGCTGAGGCCATAGCTGCTGTTGCTGGTGGTGCTGCAGTTGCGCTGATGTTCTACGGTGCGGTGCCACAATCGGGGGTGGGAGTAGGATCAGTGCTGCAACCTTGACCTGGAGCCCCAGGATGACCAGACCAATTCCACCTCTGAGTTGGCTGAATACTCAGAAGTTGACCAGGGCAGTGTGGTGGCTGTGACAGCTGGCGACCTCCTGCTTGGAGCATGCCGGGTCATTGACTGTGGTTTCCCCCAGTGCTGAGGAGGAGGTGGAGGCACAGCAGGTGGCGGTGCTGGTCCACTCGATGGAGAGGGGCCGGCAGCCAAAAGAGCTGGTACCAGAGTCGGTGCCGCGTGAGAACCCTTGTGCCAGTGCTGACTCCGGTACTTGTGCCGATACATGGGTCAGGTAGGGAGTTGTGACAGGTGCCAAGACTGGAGGCGGTGCTGTACACGAGGTCGAAGTTGATGGTACCGGGGTGGGGCAATGATGCCCTCTCGATCTGGGGGTGGGGCGCTGTGTACCGAGGCCGAAGGTCGGTGCCGTCTGGACTTACACTCCTTGGCTGCACCTGTTACCACAGTTGGAGAAGAGGTCAGCTTGATCAAGTCTCTCACTGCCTTGAAAGTGGAGGGCTCTGGGAGGTCCTCCGCTGGGCTGGAGTCCTGGTGCCGACCCAACCGCGATGATCCAGGTGCCATGCTCAATGGTGCCACGTGCCCCACTTGGCACGTGCCCCACGTGCCTCGAGGGAAACCTGCCCCTCCTATGTCTCCTCTTCTTCTGGGGCACTGGGGATTGAGACCAGTGCTGAGGCCTACGCGGCACCAGAGAGGTGTGCGAGTGGGTGGGTCCTCCTGCACCAAAACCAGTGTGCTGGGTGCAAGGCCACTTCCATAGGGATGATCTTCGAACGGGACTCTCTTTGGTACGTGGCTTGAAGCTTTTGCAGACCGTACACACCTCGGACAGATGGGCTTCGCCAAGACACTTGGTTCAGGCTCCGTGGGGGGTCTCTATAGGGCATAGGGTTCTGGCACTTCTCACAGTGCTTGAAGCCTTGGGACCCAGGCATGCCCCACTGAACACGCCCGGGACACGAAGCAAGCCCCTTGCCTAAGTACTTCAACACTAAGTATGACACTTAACAACTGTTAACCACTCATATAAAGTTTCACAGTTCATTGTTCTTAACTAACTAACTAGACAAGGGAGAAGTGCTAAGAGATGCTTGCAGAGCAAGAGCAAAAGCACCGTTCTAATGACCATCACGACCAGTAAGAAGGAACTGAGGGGGGGGAGGGCCAGCAGGGGTATATATTAACTGATATAGCGGAGGGCGCCACTCCAGGGGGTTCCCCTGCTGGCCCAACAGGTACTGCTAAGGGAAAAACTTCCGACGTTGCTTGCACGCATTGCGCGCAGTGAGCGCACACCTACATGGAATGGACGTGAGCAATCACTCAAAGAAGAATCAGAGGTTCTTTGGCTTTGCTCCTCTATCGGCCACTCAAAACTCTGGAGTGTACTGAGAGCCAATATAGAGCACACAGAATCCTGACCCCTTTGTGTGTTGCCTTCACATAAACTGTGGAATTACATTGTATCTAAAGGCTCTCCACATTATGGAATTTCCCCAAGACAAAATATGATTATTAATGGGGATACATAATTTGATATTTGCCTATATTTAACTGTGATTATTTTCTGCAGTCATCTTTAAATCAAACTATGTTTTTATGATTTGGTATTTACTCATAGATTTTTAAAATGTATTTATCTTTGTACCTTCATCCTGGTACTAATCCTTGCTAGTTTCATGACATATGTAGTATTCTGTAATTTGCTGGCTACATATACATCTGGTTTCTTCTACTTCTGTAAGTAAAGATAAATTGTATTTGCAGATGTCAGGCTGTTACTATAGTTTTTTTTTCTATAGACATAATAATTTCCCCCATTTATTAAAAAAGTTACCCATATCAATCATATTATTTTGCATAATCCTCCCTGTAAAAAAGCCAGCTATGCCAGATCATCTCCATTCTAGAGAGGAAAATTAGCAGGTTAACATAGAATTAAAAAAGATAAATATCTTTTTAAGGATGTGAGAAGTCAGCTTGTTTTAAGATTTTTTGATAGAATTTTGGGACACAGCTATTAATTAATATTTAAGTATTTATATTTTGGTAATGTGGTATACTTGCAGTAATAATTGTGCAGTGTTGGTCAGCAACTATTTCAAAAGTGTAACTGTGAACAACTTGTGGGCGTGTGTTGGAGAATGTTTCATCACCTCCAGCAAAGAAAATGCCCACATAAAATTTCAGGATGGGAGGAACACTTTATGATGTGAACCCTACAGTGCTTCCTTTGAATTTTACTGTTAAGTGGGTAGAGTTTCATCCAATTATCCTTAGAAATCTGCTGAACATGAATGACCATCTATGCTAAAACCCTGTATCAGCACACTCCAGTGCCCTTCTAAGTTTCCTGAATTCCTACTCTGCAACTATCATAGAATCATAGGGCTGGAAGAGACCTCAGGAGGTCATCAAGTCCAGCCCCCTGCCCAAAGCAGGACCAACCCCAACTAAATCATCCCAGCCAGGGCCTGGGAGCTACAGGGAGCCCTGCATGGTGGCTTCCTTTGGAACTTTCCATAAGAGCAGTTCACACAAAAGTTAATGTAGATTCTAGATTCATCATCTTCTCTGTAGAATCTCAGATGGAAGAAAAGAAGCAAGAGGAGTAACTGTGTATATCCCCTCTAGCTTTGGCTCCGCCCCATGAATGGATCTATAACCCTAAAAAGACCTCTTTGGGAGGCTGGTGAGTTTGATTCCCACATCCTGTGCAAGAATAGTTACAAGTGGAGGGTTCCTTCTGTGCTTGGATCTGGGGGAGGATGGACAATACCCAGGGCTTGACGAACCGTGGCGAAAGCCGCTCGCCAGCCTTGCACTGCGTATGCGCAAGAGCCGCATTGCGCATGCGTGCGCCGCCGGTAAACAGGGCGCCGGGCTGAAATTTACTCACCACAGGCGAGTAGATTCAATAGATTGTCAAGCCCTGACAATATCCATTCCTCCTTGGAAAATGCTTTGTGAAAAAAATGTACAGACACATGTTTTTAACTCTTTACTGCTGAAAATAGCACATGCCTGCCTAACTTGTATAAGTATCATGTACCTAATAGCTAGTATTACCTAACACGTACCTTCTTGTATGCTGTTCTGTAGGTGGTTGACGATAGCTGCTAGGATAGTAGACAGACTCATCACCTGTGCACATTGTGCTAGGCCTAAGGTAAACAGTTCATTCCAGCAGGCACGAACTAGGCTTGTGTTACAGTCCTGTCTAAAAAGACACAAAAACAAACAAACAAACAAACAATTCTAGCAAGTATTAAACTCATGTTGGTATTATCTTATATGTATAAAATTAGGGTTATAATAATGATAGTATTTTGGGCACCTCTGTGACAGGAAGATACTGACAAATTACAGGAATTAAAACAAAAACAGCAACAGAAGTGTTTAGGGGTGGTTGTCCTGGCTATGAGAAATTATTAAAGATGATCTACAGAATGGAGATCCTGCTATTCCGAGTTGCCAGGTTGTATGTCCAAAAAACTGGCACTTGCTTTTGACTCAGTTTTTCAGTATAGCCTCATTGCCTACTGTAATGCTAAGTATTATCATAATCAGTCATCTTGTTTTTCATATTCTTCAAAATGTAGAAAAGTGCTATGTGTAGTCTCTACATTTTAAACCATTAAATATAAATGAATTAACTTCAAACTAATACAGTTGGAAAATGTTCAGCTTAAAACTTAAGTAATCACTCAATAGAAAAATATTCACTCACCCAAGAGCCTGAAAAGCAGGGATGGATCTAGCCCAGTGCATTGAGAGGAAAAGCAGTCGTGATGCTGACTCACAGATGTAGTGCACATTAAGGTACTCTGGCATTGGACTAGGCATTGTTAGCTATACAGAAATAAGAGTACAGCATAGTCTGTACAGGTCAGACATAAATGTTTATTATCAATGAAATAAACTTGAATAAAACATGCCATCTGCCTTCAGAGTCTTTTGCTGAAAGTTGTCATTCATGATTGAGTTAGATTAGTAAAACTCCAGCACATAACTCATTAGCACTGGTAAGAAGTACAGGCTTAAAAAGGGGAGGTGTAAAAGTAGGAGAAATATGGGAAGCCGAATGAGATGATTACTTTAAAAGTACTTTTTATTATTCATGAAACAACACATATCCCTGAATTGTCACTGCTGTGTGCAGCATTATTACCTTTACAATTACTATAAAAATGATGAGAATCAGATCTTAAACTAAATACAACTTTTTAAAATGACAAATTATTTAAAATCTATACTATTCTGGCAAAGCCATGCCATATAAATGAATCTCCACTTGCAAAAAACACAGGTTACCTGATGTGCACAGAATAGGTTTCCTATATATTGTTTACTTCACTGTCTTGATGATTTTTATCTGCTTAAAGGAAATGCACTTGGACAACACAAAGAAACATCCTTATTGATTTCTCCTATAGAATATATCTAAAAGATGTGGTTGCTCAAAGTCACTTGAAGATACGGCAGCTTCAAAGTGCAATCCCTTCTGCAATTCCACATCAGTTCCCCAAACCATGACCATAAAAATATAGCAGTAATTCTTCAAAAATGGCCCAAAATTTCTATATCCTTGATGTGAGGGTGCCTCAAACAGCCAAAGTTAAGAGTTCAACATTTTTAGTAACAATGTGTATGAATTCACACATTCGGTATTATTAATTTGTTGTATTTAACACTAAAAGTAATTCTCAGAAGAATTATATGTAAAATCTAAATCTAAACCAAAAATTATTCCACTGTCAACTGAAATGTCTCAATGAGAGGGCATCTGCAGGGCTCCAGGATACAGAGTGCAAGGGAAATGTGTTTTTTTTTAATGTCTTTAACAACAATAGCTAGTATGCTAGATAATATTGACTATGACAAAATATAATTATAGAAGAAAAAACACGTTACTAAAATTCCATGGTATGTCTTTTCCAAAAAGATATTTCAGGAAG
Source organism: Pelochelys cantorii (assembly GCA_032595735.1). Taxonomy (NCBI): domain Eukaryota; kingdom Metazoa; phylum Chordata; order Testudines; family Trionychidae; genus Pelochelys; species Pelochelys cantorii. Next base: position 22,475,269 of record CM064336.1, read on the forward strand.
CACCCACCTTAAATGTGACATGTGTATCTGTAAGTAGGGGTCCTTCCACTTCAATGATTGGTGTTGACTGATCTCTGCTGATTACATGAATATTCCCTCCTCCTGTAGGATCCATCCCATCTGCCAAGTTCTGAGCTACTGTGCCATCAGTGGTATTAAGTGCTTTAGCCAAAGTATCAAATGCCCTTTAAATAAATGAATAAACAATACAAGTGTTTTTTCTTATATCTATTAACACATCTGGAGTTCAGGGCAAATCAAACACTGCAAGTTTTTCCATCTAGAAGATATTCTCCCCAGCATATGCCCTGCATCAGCTGCTCTTTCTTATTTCAGCAACGGTGTCTCCTGCACTGGTTACCCACCTTCCTCTTTCTTACCTTGGGGCTTCATTACAAGGATCTTACACTGGCATAAAGTCACTTAGACTAGGTCTACTACACTATCGGGTTTTATCGGAAAAAGTTATGCAAATTGCGCTCTGCAATTTGCGTAGCTTTTTCCGATTGTTTTTCCGGAAAAGGCTTTTCTGCCATTTGGCCCCGTCTAGACAGGGCCAAATGACAAAAAAGCCTCCTCTTTCAAAGGAGCCCTTATTCCTTGTGAAATGAGGAATACAGAGCTCCCTGAAAGAGCGCATTTGCTCTTCTGCAAAAAAAAAAAAAAAAAAAAGCGCGGAAGAGCAAACACGTTTCCTGGACGAGGCGGGGTTTTTGTGGGATACCGGTATCCTGGAAAAACCCCACAATGTAGACATAGCCTTAGGGATGTTATTGGAATGGCATACATTTTAGCCCGTACGCTTCTTTCTAACTAAAACTGCAGCTAGGCCAGTGCAAAATCAGGAAAACATAACTAGCTTCTTGAGACTGCCTACAACTCCTCTCCCATAATGATGAGAGCTCAAAATCAGAGGAGAACTGAGACCATTTCAGACTCATATTATGTTATTTCATAATGCTATTAAGCAACTATTTTCCAAGCAATCTGTTTCCTTGTTATCTATTCCTTGGGACCAAGATTTAAAAGGATAAAGCTAGTGTCAGCAGAAGCAGCTGGGTGCTCTGCACTTTTAAAAATTAGTTTATTTAGTATCCTAAATGTAACTTCTATTTTTAAAAATCTTATCCTGGGAACCTATATGGAAAAGATGGGATAGGATTGCTTTAAAATCTGGTGTTTTTCCTGTTTTGATACATTAGCATTACATATTACAGTACCATTAAAAAAAAAAAAACAAAAACAAACAGTAAAAAACAAATGGAGCATTTACTTCCCTGTTTCCTGATTTTGAAATAAACAAAAGAGATTGAGATAATAACTTTGGAGAGCTGGGGTTCAAATTCTGCCTTGGATTGCCATAAAAGACAAGGTTTGTTGATCTCGACATAATCCCAATTGTTTCCACATTGTCAGCCTCATCTTCGGAAAAATTTAAGAGTAAATTAGGAGACATTAAAGGTCAGGACTGAGCGTTCATGACAATTGTGTGGGAGATGCTTGCTGCCTATACTATGCTTGTCACAGCACTGTTGCTACCATTTCCTTACTTTTACAAACACTAAACATACACAATCAAAGAAAAAAACTGAAGTAATATAAAATCATTACTAATTTTCACCATTTTTGAAGGAAAGTTTTTTTTGCTGTCACAAACTAGTTATTATTTCATGTAACTTATTAAATATGAAATGCAGCCCTGCCTTATTATACTGCATTTGTACCAAACAGGAGAGAGCATCTGTAACAGTAATATGAATGAAAAGAGTTCTTCAGAATGGCAGAACTTCAGGTTGATGGCAGAAGCCAAACATGGACTGTTAATGCAATTATACAGTGAGTTGAAAAAGGTCATTACTATTGTAATGCAAACCTACAAAAGTATAGGTATGCCTTCTAAATTAGCTGCCAATATAAATTCATACCGAGTGATCTCACTTGCAGATTGATCCTCTTGCTGGATTTCAGAAGTATCTCCATTATTAAGTGACTCACTGAGGTTGGCAAGGGATGTTACAACATTTGCCAGTGTTCCTAAAGCACCCTGACTTGTCTCAGCCTACAAAGAAAGAAGTCATATTAATTGAACAAAATTATTCATAGCCTCTTGATAACTATTAAATCCTCTATATCCCCTTCCTCTGCTCCCACATAGGTTTCGCTTCCTTCTGAATATCCACAGTAAAGGACAGTGGTTGACATTTGGATAAAGGTGATCATTAAATTCTCAAAAATCTTCCCTCCTGACTTCTGGTGTGTTTTTTTGTGATGGATCAATACAGGATTATCAACATAAATTCATTCATAATTATATCTGGGGAAAAAAAAAGAATGTCTCCCTGAATCAGGTAAGTTAAAGATGGAAAAGATTTTCTAGATTATCCATTCCAACTCTCCCAAATATAGGATTTGCTGCAGCGCACTATGGTATTATTGTCTCAAACTACATGTTACAGAAACGCTGGAACAGCGCTGCCTACAACAGCCTTCCCATTCCACCTTCCACCTGAGGAGACAATAATCAGTGAGTGAATCCCCATACTCAGAGTCACTAGACCTGCCCTCCTTGTGACAGGGTGGGGATCTCTCCATTTTCTAATGTCTTCTACCTTTCAACTGAGGTAAGAACCTTTTGTGACTGCAAATGGGTCATAAGGATTTCTTTCTAAAAAAACAGCCAAAATAATTTAGTAAATGTAAGATTTGAAATGAAATGAAAAGAATATTACCTTGGAGTCTGTAGCTAGCAGGACTGTACCATCATCCCGTATCAATGGCTGCTGAATATTCACAAGCATTCCTGGATCAAGAAGACCTGTTGACCTATTCAAAAATGTAAAGAATCTAAGAGCGAATAATATAAAAATAATTTAAAATACATAGTAATTTATTTCAGTGCAGTATAATGAGGTAATCATCAGTCTTACTGGGCTTTTCATCTTGTGAGGTTGAGAATTTATCCCTCTCACTGAAAAACTATTTCCAAAAAATAGTTCATGTCTTGGAAGAAACTGCGCTTTTACAGGAAGGTTGGTGATTTTACCATAGAAAATGAATGCCTTTCTTTCCTTTGCTAAAGTGCTGGTGATTTCTCAACCTGATTATCTGCTTATTAGCTTTTTGATTTGGTTTCTTCTGTCATACTGGCAGATGTCTTCTCCTTCATTATAACCAGTAAGCAATTATTAGCTATGAACATTTGTATGGCACTTTACAAGGGGCCATACTTCAAGTAAATGGCATTCCAGGTGAGACAGGACAAAGACACAACTGATGAAGATAAAGACAGAACAAGGTTTACATAAAACTACATATCCTAATTTTACTTAAAAATTGATATTTCTCTTACCATGTTCCTTACCTATCCTTCTTTCTCCCTTTTTCATACCTAATTTAGGGCCTGATCTGTGAAGTACTTTTTAGTAATTTAAGTATAATTCTGATGTATTTGTCATTTATATAGCATGATAGGTTTGGATGGCATAATACAGATGGGCCTCAGGGAGTTTATCATCTCAGGGCCTGGCGCTGAGATGGTAAACTCCATGAGGCAGGGACTTACCATGCATTATTCAATGGTGTTATATCATGCAAGCACGTGGTGCTATATAAATCACAAATATATAATATTCATAATAATGCTTATTGATTCTAATGTGGTTTTCTGCATTGTGAAGGAGAACACATCTTGCCTGTGCAACAGAAAAAAATATAAAAAAATCAAAATGTGTTTGACCACAGTATTTATTAGACACTAAGTTTCATGCACGACACAAATGCAAATATTTTGCAACAAACTTTCAAAGTAGTCTCCAGTCTAGCCTCCCAAACTGCTGTGGCATTTTAAGTCATAACATGTGTGTATCAGATATTCAGACTCTTAAATGCCTAAATTCTTTGTGCAAATACTACCTGCACATATAATTGAGCTCCTGAACACACAAAAATTTGTACTGGAAAAAACTGCCTAAAATTGTGCCTACTTTTGAAAACATGGCCTTTAAACGACATTGCTATTTTCTATCTATGTTAAGATATTATATAGTATTCATTACTATTGTATCCAAATGTATTTTCATGCCTATTTGTTTGGAAATATCTGAACCCTCAAACGAGTCCATTGTTAATAAATTTGACTCCACAAGAGCTCTAACATAAAGGCATCTTAAACAAACCCATTTTACAACTAAACACTTACCGAGCCCCATCTTTATCTGCTACAAATGTTGGAGTGGCTATGAGAGGGCTTCTTAGGTCTTTCCTGATGTAGATTTTTTCAGTTGAAGCTGCACAGTTGGTCGGTTTCTCCCGTTGCACATCAAAAGGCTTTCTTTCACTCTGAACCGCTATATCAGAACAGAAAAACACAGATTTGAAGGGAAGTAATTCATCCAAAAACTAAAATAAAGGAAAATCTTAAAGCAGGATTTCAGTTTGCATGAAATGTATTGGCTCTTTTCAGATCAATGCAATATTGGAAATTCAGTATGATAACTGAAGACCCCAGTCTTCCAATGCACTTAATCACATGTTCATTCATATTCTTAAGTGTTTTGCAGGATTAGGGTTAGAGCTTCCTATTGCATTACATTTTACCACAGTAAGTATTCTGGAAGACGCATATTCACACTATATTTTCTGAGGAAAGAAATATATAAATTTTAGGACCAATGATATTTCTTGAACATTTTATAAAAAAATAAATGTTAAAACTTAAGATTCATGATAGGGCAGGCAGGCTAAGAGGGACTATTGAAACTGCTATATGGCAGAAGAGTGTTCAATGTCCAGGCACAGTGGATATGTGAATGTCTGGCCAGTGAAGAAGGGCTAGTGGGTTCCTAAATAAATCTCTGAGGGACCAAAAATACCTCTAGTTTTAAAGTGTAGGAAAAAAAGCCTTATTATTCAAGGTTCTAAAAGTAATATGGATGAATCTCAAGCAGAACAATCAGAAAACAACATTAATGTGATTTTAAAGAAAATGAAATTGATACTGCTGTAATATTGCATCATTATAATTGAGTGGACTATGCATGGGATTGGCAGCCAGGAACTTGTGCCATTAATTTGTGGTGTGACTTTGCGCAAGTCATTTAACTACATGATATTCACTTGAAAAAATGTCTCACCTGAAAATTGGGATATTAAAACTGATATTCTTTGCCTGTGATTCCCTGTGCTCCAGAGATCCCAGATGGTATAAGAGCCCCTTTAGGACTGTTGATAGGGAGAGAAATTCAGAGCATTTTCAAGCTGTTCTAATTTACACGGAGGGGGAGACTGGCACACAGCTAGCCCAGGATCAAGAAAACATAATGATGTCTAAGACGTCTTTGCATCTTCCTCTTAAGTGGCATTACTCTTTCTTGACAGCCTCGACTCCAGGTGCTTTGCAGTTAAACAATATTTATGATAAAATAATCCCAGACTTGTAAAGAAGGTATTGGAATAATATCTGCAATAATTATCAAACTTATCTTTTTTGTCTTTTCTTTTAACAAAACAAATCTGGAGTAAGTACAGTGTTACACAGTAGTGTGCCACGAAGGCAGAGAACACTGCATACCCATTTCACAGAACATAACAAGCCTTATTTAATGGGAAATCTGCAGAAAGTGGGATTCATGGTACATAACAGGAGAAATAAAGCCCCAAATCTGACAGCAAAACAAATCTATCCATACACAAGAAAAAACTTAAAAAACAACAAATAGTCCTGCAGTGCCTTAGAGACTAACAAAAAATGTAGATGGTAGCATGAGCTTTTGTAGGTGCAACCCACTTCTTTCATGGGCACCCATGAAAGTTCATAATACCATCTACATTTTTGTTAGTCTCTAAGGTGCTGTAGGACTATTTGTTGTTTTTTAAGGGCACGTCTACACAGCAGGGCAAAAGTTGAATTAAGCTACGCAACTTGAGCTACGTCAATTGCATAGCTTAAGTTGAAATAACTTTATTTGGCTTTTGGTGCTGTCTACACAGCAGGAAGTCGAAGGAAGAGTGACTTCCCCTACTCCTTGTAAAATGAGGGTTACAGGAGTCGGAGTAAGAAGTCCTCCAGCTTGCCATTATTTCAAAATAATAGCTTGCAGTGTAGACACGTTCTTTGTTATTTTGGAATAACATCAGTTATTCCAAAATAACGCTGCTGTGTAGAAATACCCTAAATATTTTCAGTTAGGTTACGTCTACACAGCAACATTATTTCGAAATAACTTAGCCTGCGTCTATACAGCAGGCAGTTATTTTGAAATAATGTCGAAATACTGTGAAGCTGGAGGACTTCTTACTCCGACTCCGTAACCCTCATTATACGAGGACTAAGGGAAGACAGAGGAAGAGTGCTCTATTTAGAAATAAGTGCTGTGTAGATGCTCACAATTTTAAAATAAGCTATTTTGAAATAAGCTACGCAATTGACGTAGCTCAATTTGCGTAGCTTATTTCGAGTTAAGTCCTGCTGTGTAGATGCACTCTTACAGACTAACACAGCTACCTCTCTGAAACTTTCATCTAGAAGTTATACCAAAACAAGGTCACAGAGTTTTAAGAAAGGACCGCTAGATCATCTAGTCTGACCTCCTATATATATGAGGCCAGCAACACCACCCAACATCCACACACTAAACTCAACATCCGAAGCTAAGCCAAAACATTACAACCCACAGGAAACTACACAAACATGTGCCATAGGCAGAGAACAGGAGTGTCATTCTCCATTACAAACACTGTACTTGTAAAATGCACTATAAACGAGGCTTCATCTATCTTCTCAGAGTATGTGTTAAGAGACTGAGTTCAAAATTCATCACTGTAGCTTGAACTTCCTATACAAAACTGAACCAAGTAACCGGCTTAGAAAAGGTAAATATTTTAGATGACACAAATTCTGTAATACTTGATTTGATACTTCTTGATTTGTATTCAAGGGAGCATTGAAGATGTCTTAGAACTTGGTGTTTCACATGAATGAAGATCAAAAACTGAAAATGTATTTAAGAGTACTGGTAGTCTACATATTTATTATTTGGTAGACATAACATCAGTTTGGGAAATGAACACTTACATTCCATTTTCATGCCCATCTCTAGGCACTTCTTAAGCCTACAAAACTGGCAACGGTTCCGATGATGTTTATTGATGATACAGTCCTGGTTGCTACGACAACTGTAGGTCAAATTCTTCCTTACACTTCTTTTAAAGAAACCTTTGCATCCCTCGCAACTGACAGCACCATAGTGGCGACCTAAAGGAAAACGAAATGCATGTACAGCTTGGTTACCATAAGGGAATGATTTATATTTTTCATGCCAAAATTTTATGTATAGCAGGCAGAGCCTATTGACAAATCACAACTTAGAATTGTTTTAGATTCCTGTTTTTTTCCTGCCTATCTGCAGGCACTGATGGTGAAATCACTATTCTAGTTTGATGTCACAGTTTTGTGTGTTTTTTTCCTCAGGAAATCGTTCAGAATCAGCCCATTTCTCACCATCCTCAAAGAGTATGTATAATGGCACTATCTGCTCTAACCCAAGACTAATGCTTCCTATTGGAGTTAATCAGTAGAGCTACATAATTGCTAATGGAGTCACATGCATGGATACAAAATATATGAAGCATGTTACATGCAAAACAATAGTAAAAGAACACTGAAGCTGCAAATCAACCACTCAAAACAAAAGAAATTCCAAAAATGAACATTGTCCTTGCAACATTAATTTAGACCCCTAGACTTTAATTATATGATCACATGACCCCAGCTTATTTAATGCATTGGATGGATAGAAAGGGCTCACTGAGTAAACTCTCTGCACACTGTACTCTCAGTTCAAGCTAGCCTAGGAATAAAAAAAAGCATTGGATGCCAAACTAACTCTTAGGGACATGAATGGGATGTGTGCAGTCATGCCCAATGGTTGAAATCAGGGAGGAAGCCAGGCCTGGAGATTAGAGTGGAACCAAGCTAGAGTCAAGAATCTGGACTACAGGATACATACAGGGCGTAGTTATGAGCAGAACTGAGAGTCAGAACCAGGGATCAAAAGCAGAATTCTAGAGCTGATGGGTGAGCCAGAAATGTGGTCAGGAAGCAGAGCCTGGGGTGCCAAAATGAAGAAGGCAGGGGCTGAAGCAGTCATGAGAATAGGCTGGGAAGGCAGTAGGAGCATGCACAGCTATGGACATGGAGCATCCAACCAGTTCTGTTGCTGGGTTTAATAACAGGTAGTTCCTCCCCTCCACCAATCAGGAAGCGCAATTAATCATGCAGTTCCCTTCTCCCTAGGATCAGCTGTGTCCAGCATGGTTACATGAAGGGGAAAGGAGTCCAGGAGAGCTGGCAGTATTTTAAAGAAGCCTTATTAAAGGCACAGGAAGAAACCATCCCGATGCACAGCAAGAAAAACAAATATGGTAGGTGATCAGATTGGCTTAGCAGGGATATCCTTGGTGAGCTTAAACACAAAAAGGAAGCTTACAAGAAGTGGAAACCTGGACAGATGACTAGGGAGGAGAATGCAGGGGACTTATCAGGAAGGCGAAAGCGCAATTGGAATTGCAGCAGGGATATGAAGGATAACAAGAAAGGTTTCTACAGGTATGCTAGCAATAAGAAGGTGTGGAGCCCTTATTGGATGAGGGAGGTAACCTAGTGACAGATGATGTGGGAAAAGCTGAAGTACTCAATGCTTTCTTTGCCTCTGTCTTCATGGACAAGGTCAGCTCCCAGACAAATGCACTAGGCAACACAGTATGGGAAGGAGATGGACTGCCCTTGGTGGGGAAAGAACAAGTTAGGAACTATTTAGAAAAGCTAAACATACACAAATCCTGGATTTAATGCATCTGAGGGTACTGAGGAAGTTGGCAAATGTCATTGCAGAGCCTTTGGCCATTATCTTTGAAAATTCATGGAGATCGGGAGAGATCCCGGATAACTGGAAAAAGGCAAATGTAGTGCCCATCTTTAAAAAAGGGAAGAAGGACAATCCAGGGAACTACAGACAGCCAGCCTTACCTCAGTCCCTAGAAAAATCATGGAGGGGATCCTCAAGGAATCCATTTTGAAGCACTTGGAAGAGGGAAAAGTAATCAGGAATAGTCAACATGGATTCACAAAGGGCAAGTTGTGCCTGACCAATCTGATTAGCTTCTGTGATGAGGTAACTGGCTCTGTGGATATGGGAAAGTCAGCGGATGTGATATACCTTGACTTTAGCAAAGCTTTTGATACGGTCTCCCACAATATTCTTGCCAGCAAGTTAAGGGAATATGGATTGGATAAATGGACTGTAAGATGGATAGAAAGCTGGCTAGACTGTCGGGCCCAACAGGTAGCGATCAATGGATCGATGTCAGGTTGGCGGTTGGTTTCTAGTGGAGTGCCCCAAGGATCTGTTCTAGGACCGGTTTTGTTCAATATCTTTATTAATGACCTGGATGAGGGGATGGATTGCACTCTCAGCAAGTTTGCAGATGACACTAAGCTAGGGGGAGAGGTAGATACACTGGAGGGCAGGGATAGGGTCCAGAGTGACCTGGACAGATTAGAAGATTGGGCCAAAAGAAATCTGATGAGGTTCAACAAGGACAAGTGTAGAGTCCTGCACTTAGGACGGAAGAATCCCAAGCAGTGTTACAGACTGGGGACCGAATGACTATGTAGCAGTTCTGCAGAAAAGGACCTGGGGACTATGGTGGAGGAGAAGCTGGATGAGTCAACAATGTGCCTTTGTAGCCAAGAGGGCTAATGGCATATTAGGGTGCATTAGGAGGAGCATTGCCAGCAGATCCAGAGAAGTGATTATTCCCCTTTCTTTGGCTTTGGTGAGGCCACATCTGGAGTATTGTGTCCAGTTCTGGGCCCCCCACTATAGAAAGGATGTGGACACATTGGAGAGGGTCCAGCGGAGGGCGACCAAAATGATTAGGGGGCTGGAGCTCATGACCTATGAGGAGAGACTGAGGGATTTGGGTTTGTTTAGTCTGCAGAAGAGAAGAGTGAGGGGGGATTTGATAGCAGCCTTCAACTTCCTGAAGGGAGGTTCCAAAGAGGACGGAGAAAGGCTGTTCTCAGTAGTGATGGATGGCAGAACAAGGAGCAATGGTCTCAAGTTACAGTGGGAGAGGTCTAGGTTGGATATTAGGAAAAACTATTTCACTAAGAGGGTAGTGAAGGACTGGAATGGGCTATCTAGAGAGGTGGTGGAATCTCCATCCCTAGAGGTTTTTAAGTCTCGGCTTGACAAAGCCCTGGCTGGGTTGATTTAGTTGAGATTGGTCCTGCCTTGGGCAGGGAGCTGGATTTCATTACTTCCTGAGGTCTCTTCCAGCTCTATGATTCTATGATTCTATGTGTTAGGGAGACTGATCCTGCTATAGCTGGCTCCCTAATTCTTATTCCTCTCACACCATGTTATTGCAATCTGGTCAAAAGTGAAAGTTTTGTTGCCAATTTTGGAGCTCTGACTAATATTGGTTCAAGCAGGGTTTAAGCAGCATGATACCAACCTTGCCATAATTGTGGTAATCTTTCAAGTCACTTAACTTACTTGTTCACAACTGTGTTCAACCCACAAGTACACCAGCCATAGATGATGATAGCCAATACATTTCTGTACTGAAAATTCATTCTCTTTTGATCTAGTTTCAATTGCTATTCTCACAATACATAAACACAACATCCTTCCAGCATCACACTATTTTTACTAGTAACATGTCTCTTACAAGAGTGTATTTGCTTACCTGATGCTTTATCTCCACAAACAACACAATACTCTACTACTTGTGGTCGCTGGACATCAGTTTTACCTAACAAACGTTCTACTGAAGCAGAGTCTGTCACAATCTAAAAAAAAAAAATGCCAGAACAGTTATGGTATTGCTTGTATATATCACATTAAATCAAGCACTAAAAACATTTCGTATTCAGATCAATTGATTTACTTATCATCATTAACTCTTGTAGATTAGTACTTCCAGTTAAATACTCCTAGGATGTGTAGTTTATTTTGGTAGAATGTTTCCATTGTTTTTGTGCTGAATATAATATAATTCATTTTGGATTTTTTTTGGGTCTGCCTGTATTTTAAATGCCAAAAATCATACCATTAAACACAGACACTAAACAAAAAATACGATTCAAAGCAGAAGGTTTCCAACTTTGAGGCATTTTTAACATGAAATGTCATTTGCAATAAACTGTCCCTTTAAAAATGTATTTAAAAGAATTGTTATTTAGATGTTTATGCACAGATGGCAATTTTCTCTCTTGTAAATCACTTTTACTTTTATTGTTAAATAAAATAACAGTTCTATCATAGGTTTCAGAGAGATAGCCATGTTAGTCTGTTTCAGCAAAAACAACAAGAAGTCCAGTAGCTCTTTAAAGATTAACATATTCTATCATATTGATAGCAACAGAGAATACATATTTATTTTAAAGAGGTGGATGTGAGTGTGGGGAAAAATGCTCCTACGTTAATAGAAAAAGATTGATCTATGATTATTAATGTGCACTAAGGTAGCTCCCAGAAGTCTGAATCATGACCAGGGCCCCACTGAAATATATAGTGAAGACAGTCCCTGCCACAAAGAGCTTACATTCCAAGGCCTTGAGTTTGCATGGATTTAAATAACTTTGTCTATTGACTACAATAGAACTATTCACAGGCACCAAATTATGCATCTGCTTAAATCTTTGTAGGATAGGGACCTTAACAAGGAAAACATGCAACAAGGGGTGCTGACCATAGTGCAGGGGTTGGCAAAAGGGCGTCCGCGGGCCGGATCCGGCCCGCCAAGCGGGTGGATCAGGCCCGCAGAGGCCCTGCTGCTTCCTCGCCCCCAGAATTAGGGCCTGGGGGCAGGGGAGCGTGCGAAGCCTTCTCCACTCTGCCCCCGCCCTGCGAGCAGCGCGTGGCACTTCAAAGTGCTGCATGCTCCTGGCAGGGTGGGAGGGGGCTTCACGCACTCCCCCGTCCCCAGGCCCTAATTAGCCTGGGGGCGGGGGAGCGGGGAAGTCTCCTCCCGTGCCAGGGGCATGGGCATCTTGGGAGATTGTGGGGTGGGGGCAAAGGAACTCCCTCACCCCCAGACCAATCATTGTCTCGCGGTAGGGAACCCAGAAATACCCTGGCTCCGCCCCTTCCGCTCGATGCCCCACCACTTCCTGTGCAGCCCGGGGCCACTTAAAAAATTTCCAAAGTGGCCCCTGGCAAAAAAATATTGCCCACAACCTGCCATAGTGGAAAAGGTCAAGGGAGAGGAGGGAGACACAGATAGCAGTAAAAGGACAAAAAGTTGTATAGATGAAGTGTTATAATTTTCAAATTTATTGATCTCTAACAGCCCACTTGCCTAGCCATTGCCACTAGGCAGTTCACTGTGGCATGCTAAGAAGTAAACTGGAAAGTTAGCAATCCAAATGAATAAAATGATTATATAATTTTTTCAAAAATGTGTACATAGGAAGTTCAAAACTTTCATTTAGGGCTATTATACAATTAAATTTATTTAAATCAATAATCAAAGATGTATTGCCTGTTTTAATTATTGTATTTACCTGAATTCTACCTGGCACAATGTTGTCGGTGGTGGTAAAGATAAGTTGTTTGGCATTAGATGTTTCAGGTGCTGCCAATATCACCTTGCCTGTTCCAGTTCCATCTGGACTGGCCAAGATAAATTGTTGCTTTGGAGACACTGATGAATCCACTGCTGTCACTATTTGAATTTTCTGTCCTGTTTGCTGATCTGTCACAATCTGCAACAAATGTTGAAGGATTTTATAAGGCATAATATAAAATTTAATATTCTAAAATCTTTGGTTCTTTCTCAGAATCTTATTACCTGATAATGGCCCTTCACTATCTTGTAACTCACAGTCATTTATACTTGTGCAAAGCAGGTGTAAATGATAACCCAAAGTGCAAGGCTGTAGTATCAGGCTTTTATATATACATAGTGTTTCGTAGAGAAGGGTGCTTTTGGAATGGGCATACTGGTGATATGAAAGGTGAGAAGGTAGCTGGATTATGGTAAATCACATTAAACAGGTCAAGAAGGAGTCTCTCTAATGTGTGATGCAAACAATATAAAATGATTACCAATGACGTATAATGGCTACGGTTCTCATGGTCACCTAAATGAAAAATATCTAATATATTATACATGGCTATGCATGACCAAGCACATATCCAGTAAACACATACAAATCTAATCTGATATAATCACAAAGTTTCCTCACTTAAAGAATTAAAAGTGAAAGTAAAAATACCTTGGAAAACTCTATGAGGTCAAATTCACCCATTCTGAAAAAGTGAAAGATATTAATAAACTGTGAAACTAGCCTCTGCTGGTTAGTACTAGAAACAGAGAGGCAAGATGGGTGAGGTAATATTTTTTTATTGGACCAACTTTTTGCTGATATGAGAGATTAGTTTATGAACACAAAGAGCTTTTCTTTGGGTTGGAGGAAGTACTCCAAGGCATGTCTACACTAGTGAGAAGATCGACCCTCTAGAGGTCGATCTTCCAGTGTTTGTTTTAGAAGGTCTAATGTAGACCCCCTAAATTGAATGCTGAGGGCAGCCCCTGCTGACATCTGGTACTCCTCGTTCTGCAAGGAGTACGGCAAGCCAATGGGAATGTGTGCTTCCATCACCTCCCGCTGTGTGGAGACCGCCACAGCTCAGCTTAAGGTAAGCTGACCCCAGCTACACATTTTGTGTAGCTGGAGTTGTGTACTTTAAACTGACCTGCCTGGTCTAATATAGATCAGGCCCAATTGTCACAGCAAAAGGCAAGATGGAACACATTGTTTAGCATAAGCAGTTAGCATATTAAGGGTCCATGTGGTAGAGAGGCCTGTTAACACCTCAGCAGTCATAGGACAAAAAGAGGAGGTCAGTGGGCTATAAATTGTTGTAATAGGCTATAAATCCAGAGTTTCTGCTCAGTCCATCATTTTTAGTTTCTAGAAGAGTTATGAATTTAAGCTCCCAAGCTTGTCTTTTGGTGTTGTGCACACAATACTAGAGACAGGCAATTCCTATGACTGCAGCTTAGGTTTCTTTTATTTGATTAAAAATAAATTTATATTTTCAAAACTATTTTTGGTTTGTCGTTAACTTAGTTAGGATGCTGATGCTAATCTGACCACTATTCCTATCAAATAAACACATCATCACCATCATTTTGTAAAAAAAATCTAAGCATTAAAAAACATGGAACAGCCAATTATGATAAGTAAGGAGCTTAACAGACAAAGGGTCTCTGGGCTACTTTGCTCCACAGAGCTCTCACTGGCCATTACAGTGTTTTATATTGAAAATCTTAGCTGATAGCATAATTGCTTTCACTGACAGCATGAAGCCACACTGAAATCTTATCAATGGGGCTACGACTGATATGTTCATGATACTTCCTGTAAATTTTCTACAAAAATGGGAATTGTTCTTTTTCCATTGCAGTACTCTCCCTCAGCATGGACTGATAGTTCCTTTAGAAGCAGTAGAGATACGAGGAACAAGATTAATTGTTATGCCCAAGTGGGCCAAAACTAGAGTCACGTTGAGTGGATCTACACTATAAACTTCAGAATGTCTTTCTATTTTTTACTCATACATGCTGAGGAGATATAAATGTTATAATGAGGAGGCAAGATATATGTTAATATTGTGGCTCTGCTAGATAAAAAAGGTTTTGTGCTATTGTTAATTAGTCAGAAATATGTCTCCAAAGCAAAGCATCCCATAGTGATAGACTAGAGAGTAAGACAGTGAAGAGGCATAAACTCAGGTAAAAGACACACAGACACACACAAAGCTGTCAGTGCCGGTATATAAATGACAATAATAGATGCACAAAAATGTAGGGCTGGAACGGAGCTTGAAAAATCCTCAAGTACTACTCCCTGCACTAGAGCAGGACCAACTAAACTGGGACCATCCTGACCTAGTCTAGGTGTTTGCCCAGTCTATTCTGAAAAACTTCCAAAAATTCCACAACCTCTCCTGGAAACCTATTCCAGACCTTAACTACCTTTATACTTGGGAAAGTTCTTCCTAATATCTAAACTTAATTTCCATTGCTACAAATAAAATCCATTATTTCTTGTTTTACCATCAGTGGACATGGAGAACAAATAATCACAATACTTTTTATAAGAGCCTTTAATACATTTGAAATCTGTTATCAGGTCCCCCCCATTGCCTTCTTTTCTCAAGACTAAATAATCACCATTTTTAAATGTTACAAACAGGTGAGATTTTCTAAACTTTTTATCAGTTTTGTTGCTCTCCTCTAGATTGTCTCAACTTTGTCCATGTCTTTCCTAAAATGTGGCACTTAGAATTGGACATGGTACTATAGCTAAGCCCTTATCCGTGCTGAGGAATGGAATAATTATCTTCACTGTTTTACATACAACACTCCTTTTCAGAATATAAGCCTTTTTCTTAAGTGCATCACGTTATTGTCTTATATTCAATTTCGGATCCACTATAGCTTCTAGCACCTTTTCATCAGTATTACCTCCTGTCTTGTTATTCCTCATTTTGTAGTTGTGCATTTGACTTTTCCTTCCCAACTGAAGTAATTTGCATAGTCTTTATTGAATTTCATCTTGCTGAATGCATACCAATTCTCCAATCTGTAAAGGTCATTTTATCTGCTGCATTAAAAATAAGAGCTCGCTATATTTTCCAGACAAAGAAATAAAACAGGGTAACAACTGCATCATGTTTGCTTTTATAATAAGGAAACCATTGACTAAGTTATTTAAATTAAAGGATTTTACCTGAATGCGCTGTGGTGAAGCTACAGAAGAGTCTGTAGAGATAATTTGGATGCGTTGAGAGGGGCTGGTCATCACTGGAGATTCAGATAATGATGTCTGAACAGTCTGCACCTGTAAACAACAAGATAGAAATTTCACTTCAAGTATTGTTATAACATAGTGGACATTTTTTATCTTAACCACTATAGAATTCCATCATGTATTCTAGACTTCTCAGAAAAGATTTCAGTAGGTAAACACATTACTACAAAATAATCACTGTATAAATAGACTTGGCAGAATTCAAAGTTTATTGTTAATTTTTATGATTTTTGAGGGATAATATTAATCCTTATTTTAATATAGTTTTCTATTTTTATCTTCTTTAATCTTTACAATTCTGCAAAATTATGGATATTAAGCATTTTTTTTCAATTTATATCTATTTAAATTTTCCACAGTTGCAGAAATTATGGGCAGGTTGGACAATTATTTAATGACAATAGACGTTAATAGTCAGACAGTTAAAGCTTTATAACCACTAAAACACAAATTGTCCTCATCATATGTCAAAACATACAATGTAAAATACCCTTAAAACAAACTATTAAATTGTCAAGCATAATATTTCGTATTTTGTCAGGAAGTTTCTATTTATATCAATTGAAATATTTGGTTTGTATGTGAATGGGGGTGAAAACAATGTTTACTCACAGCTACCAGTAAAAATCCAATCATTTGAAGCCTAGGTATAGTATTACTTTGATCACCATATTAGAAGAGGCATACAATTGAAACAGTGTGATCACTATTACTGATATGAAAAAATATACCTTTTTTCAATTTCCAATTATTTACTTGATAAATCTTTTTTCATTTCTTGTTAAAATAAAGCGTTTAGACATATAAGTAATAATATTTTGTACTAAGATATCCTCTTTCATCTGAGGATCTTAAAATATTTTATTCAAATGAAATCCAAAATTTTTAGACTCGTTTGCCTGACTTTCCCATTGATTTCAATGAAAATGAATGAATGCTGAGCATCTAATAAAGACTTTTAGTTCGGTGTCTGACTATGCATTTAATGCTTAATTTTAGGCAACCAAGTTTGAAAGTATTGACTATGATCCTACAACAGCCCTTCGGATACAGGCAAGTATGGTTACTCTTATTTTACAGTTGTGTATCTTAGGTGACATTCCACTCAGCGTAGACCAGGTCTCAAAGAGGGTTTCACAGATAGAACTGAGTGTAAAATTGGGGCTTGCAATTGGAATTCAGTTAACAAATCTGTTGGTATGCAAAAACAAACAGATACCATCTCCCTTACAATAACTTTCTGTATTGGCCCTGCAGAACTAACAGGTATAAAATGCAGCATATCTTTATTTCTGTCATTTTAGTAAGCAGACCCGATCCTGGATACCTGCAGAAAGCAGATCAATTTCCTAACAAGTGCTATTTTTACAGTTAATTTTCAGAGCAGAAATTGATTGCAAATAGTTGTTTGGGTTGAAGGGTTCCTGATGGATGCTTAGGAAATTCAGCTGTCTCCATCCCTGGAAGATCCTGGATAAATTGGAATCAGACTCTGAATTCTGTGACCTTCACAAGGTTATGCAGGAGTTAAGGTGTTAGTTACAGAATGCCCCATGGAAAATTTTTTGAGTGTGAAGGCTTTAACTGAAGTAAGAGTGAATGAAAGATGTCGGTTTGACAATCTTGAAAACTATTAATCCACAGAATTGATACAACACAGGCAATATACATTTGCACATGTACAGCTCAGTCAGCTGTGATTAAACTCCAACTACAGGAAACTTCAGTCTCCATGTCCCATTCAATCTTCACCTTTGTTGATGCAACTACCAACAAGAGGAATCAATTAGTACTGATTTTGATTATTGGTTATTTTAGGTAGTCATTTTCTCACTAGAAAACAGACTAAAGCCTCCAAATGGATTTCACAAAGGCCACTGAGGCTACGTCTAGACTACAAGCCTCTTTCGAAAGAGGCTTTTTCGAAAGAATCTTTCGAAAAAGCTTCTTTTGAAAGAGAGCATCTAGATAACAAGCAGATTTTTCGATAAAGCGAGCCGCTTTTTCGAAAGAGAGTCTAGACGCTCTCTTTTGAAAAAGCACAGTTTGCATTCAATAGCACCTTTTTTCCAAAGAGAACTTTCAAAAAAAGGCGTTATTCCTCGTAAAATGAGGTTTACCGCGATAAAAAAAACTGCCGCGTTCTTTCGATTTACTTTTGAAAGAACATGGCTGCAGTCTAGACGCGGGTGAAGTTTTTTTGAAAAAAGGCTACTTTTTTTCAAAAAAACCCTGTAGTCTAGACATACCCTAAGAGCAATGATCAGTCACAATCTACTATATATTTGAGAGAGTTTGTCTGTATCTCTGTGTTTGTTCAAGACCTCATCCTAAATGGTGAGAGCTAAGAACACCAAATTTGGTATGCAGCTTCCTCTTATCATAACTTAAAAGCAAGGTAAGGGTTTGGTTGTGCCAAGTGAATGGGAGGTGCCTGTAATGGAATTGCTTCTCATAAAACCATACAGAAAAGAGACAATCACCAGGCAGGTGAAAGGGGGTGGTTGGGGGTGTGCCCCCCACCATGCCAGTACTGCCACATCCCTGAGCCTCCTCAGGCACCCGTTAGTGATGGTGCGGGGAGGGGGGGGGGCTGAACACTCCCCCCCCCCAGTTTGTACAGGAACATTGCTGGCTGTTCCCCTTCATCAGGGAGTAAGAGGAAAGTACACAATTTGCTGCATTCCTCATTCTGCCTGGGTGGTGCAGGGGAAGACAAATCTGAACCTGCCCCAGTCGGGGAACATGCAACCTTCCCCCAGCTGTGCCTGCTTGAGCTGGAGTGGTCATGGAGAGATGCTTCTCACCTGGCCTGGAGCTGCTACCCTCTCTTGCCAGGGCAGCCTGTATACTGAACCCCTCATCACCAGCCCCATCCAAGAACAATGATTTAAATGAACCATGTACATTTTCATTTTATTTTCCAATAACAATAATGTTAAGGACATGAGCAATGCCAGGTAAATCTTCTAGTCAACTTATAAATTAAAGGTATTTTATGCCATTAATAGTCCCCAGAGCCATCCAACACTCTGTTTTTGTTAAGTTCAGCTTCAGTTTGAAGGCCCATCAAAGCATTCTAAAAACCACCTTACTTAATCTTACTTGGCTCATTCCTATCTAAATATGAGCAAGACCTAGTATATGATTCCTCACTATATGAAAGATGCAGTAGAAATATTTTCAAGCCTATCTGTGTCTAAGCCCAAATAAAATTCACAGCCATTGTATATATAATCTCCCTGGAAACCAGGAGGTGTCTTTGCGTGTATATATATTTCAGGACCTGATTCTACATATCTTTCACACACAAAAATGCCACCTGAAGTCACAGGGGGGAGGGGAGGATAATCTCCCTGGAAACCAGGAGGTGTCTTTGTGTGTATATATAAATATTTCAGGACCTGATTCTACAAATCTTCCACACACAAAAATGCCATCTGAAGTCAACAGGAATAGTTCCACAGTTTCACACTGGAGTTCTTTCAGAACTCTTGGATGAATGCCATCTGGTAATAGGTGACTTGTTACTGTTAAATATATCAATTTATTCCAAAACCTCCCCTAATGGTACGTCAATCTGGGACAGTTCCTCAAATCTGTCACCTAAAAGGAAATCCTCAGGTTTGGGAATCTCCCTGATATTGTCAGCCATGGAGACAGAAGCAAAGAATTTATTTAGTTTCTCCGCAATGACCTTATCATCTTTGAGTGCTCCTTTAGCGTCTCGATTGTCCAGGGGTCCCACTGGTTGTTTAACAGGCTTCCTGCTTCTGCTGTACTTAAAACATTTTGCTATTACTTTTTGAGTTTTTGGCTAGCTTTTCTTCAAACTCCTTTTTGGCTTTCCTTATATTTTTACACTTAATTTGCAGAATTTATGCTCTTTTCTATTTTCATCACTGGGATTTAACTTCCACTTTTTAAACAATGCCTTTTTATTGCTCACTACTTCTTTTACTTGGTTATTAAGCCACGATAGCACTTTTTTGTTTTTTTAATTTGGGGTATACATTTAAATTGGTCCTCTATTATGATGTCTTTGAAAAGTTTCCATGCAGGTTGCAGGGATTTTACTTTTGTCACTATACCTTTTAATTTCTGTTTAACTAACCTCCTCATTTTTGTGCAGTTCTCCTTTCTGAAATTAAATGCCAGTGTTGGGCTGCTGTGGTGTTTTTCCTGCCAAATTTTATTATATTATGGTCACTATTTCCAAGTGGTCCAGGTGGTATTTAACTCTTGGACCAGGTCCTGCGCTCTACTTAGGACTAAATCAAGAATTGCCTCTCCTCTTGTGGATTCCAGAACCACATGCTCCCAGAAGCAGTCATTTAAGGTGTCAAGAAACTTTATCTCTGCATCCCGTTCTGAGGTGATATGTACCTACTTAATATGGGGATAGTTGAAATCCCCCACTATTATTGAGGTTTTTATTTTGATAGCCTCTCTAATCAACGTTAGCATTTATAGTCACTATGACTATCCTGGTCAGATGGTTGGTAATATATCCCAACTTCTTTATTCTTATTATTATTAGAGCATGGAATTACTATCCACAGAGATTTTATGGAACATTTTGATTCATTTAAGATTTTTATTTCATTTGATTCTATGTTTTCTTTCATGTATGCCACTCCCCCTCAGAACAACCTGTTCTGTCCTTCCAATGTATTTTGTACCCTGATATGACTGTGTCTCATTGATTATCCTCATCCCACCAAGTTTCTGTGATGCCTATTATATCAATATCCTCCTTTAGTATGAGGCACCTTACAACACAAAAGCACCTGGAGACTACTCTTGCCCTAATGTATGGGGATTTGCACAGGTGTACGTGAAATCATGTCACTAAATGAAAACTAGAGTACAACCCCTCTGTAAGCTCTTTGGGGTAGGGACAGTCTTTGTGTTCTGTATTGCTAAGTGCCTAGCACAATGGAATTCTGGCCCATGAGTAGGTTTCCCAAGTACTAGGGTAATACACATCTATAGAACACTTCATATTATATTATACTGTTCTCAAACTTTGTAGTATGGTCCAGATCTTCATAGAAATAATGTCTTATAGTCCACCAGCCTGCCTATTTAACATGCAGACCATCTCACCTACTCATCCTTATCACATATTTTCCCTGTGGGATTTTTTATATGAAAAAGCAACATTAGTAAGTATTTATGGGATTTATTTTTAACTATTTTAAATAAAATTCAATAGACAGATGGCAACATAGAAAAAGCTAGCCCCACATGATCAGCCAGGTCCACCAGTAAGGGCTCTGTAGACCACAGTTTGAGAACCACTGCATACTGTGAATCACAAATATTGCTGCCTCATTTTCATTTTTCTTCAGAAACTGAAAATTATTTATGCACTTAAATTTATTAACCTGAAAACCAAAACACTATTTGAGTTTATGTTGAAAAAATGCATACTGTATCAATAAAGAGTATATTGCCTATTTTGTGTAATAGCTGTCTGAATGTGTATCTTATACTTTAGGTTTCTTTGTATGTCCTTATTAATGTACACCTCGGTTAGGCTCATCTACATGATACCATATGAAATAATGATTATTTTATATGCCTCACAGCTGCTGAACATTTCAGGTGCACCTACAAAGAACAAACTTGCTGTGCTACAGAATATACCAGACACCTCTTACCATTCAACTGATTTCACTGAACTGCTAATGGTTGACACAAGGACAACACGTGTATTAGAGAATCAGAAGCACAAAGGATTAGTTCTTCTGAAATAATCAAATTGTAGAGTTGAGAAAGAATCCAGGAGCTTCCTATATTAAAGCTTAGTTTCTCCCCCAACCATTGACACACACATGCAAAGGATTAGAATGTATAATACTAAAATGCTGTATTAGAACCCTAGCCAGTTAGTTTCAACTATGCAAGTTTTAAATATTTAATTGAAAAAACTCCATAACTCTAAAATATATAACTTTTTTAATGGATTTAAGTAATGTTACTATCAGAAACTGTCCAGCTTTTCTTCATATGCTATTACATAAGAATGTTTTTTCTACCATATTTGGCTATAAGTAGAATTAATTCAGCTTATATGAGAAAAATATTCTCAACAAAAAAGGTCTGTGAATATTTATTTGACACAAATAACAGTTTTGTTTGCTATTAAGTTTATTTTTAACATGTAAGGTCATAACTAGCATTCATTATTCAAATTTATAGTACAAAAGACATCACTCACTGTGGAACTTATGCCACATGTTTAAAGAAGCCACAATGGAAGCTGTATAAACAGTAAGCAAAAATCTAATCCACCAACTTTAAGTGAGATAGGTGTAATCTATTGTGTAAAGAATTAAAATGAGTTAAAAAAACAAGGACTTCTATATTTTGTCATTTGTAAAGAAAAATTATCAACTAATTTGAAGTCTCTCAGTATATGATAAAATGAAAACAGGCCTTAAGCTGTAAGAAACTTCAACATACTAAATTCTAAACATGCTTAGGCAATAAGTATTTAAAAGTATCACTAAATATTTTAACAATTGTTCTGAAATTAATCCATTTACTAAATAAAAGGCTTTTTCAAAAATAGATTTCTCCTTACCAAAATAATTGAAAATACATAGTTCAAGAATAGATAGAAAATCTGTTTCAATAACCTTTGCATTGTTTGCTTCCTGGCGCTCCCTAGTTATATTCTGTACAGACTCTAGTACTTACAGTGTCAAATCCTTCCTGCAGATTTATTTACATTTTTCCTCAGCAAACCTCTCAGGCCAAAACAATCCAACAAGAATACAGAGGTCAATTACAATCTGTTCACAGACTTTTGCATCCAGGTTCCATTAGTGAAGATTCCAATAACTGAAACCAGACAGAATTGTTTAAAAATGCCCTCTCTGTGACCCTGCTCCTCTGAAGGTCAAGTGCACTATCACTCCCTGTAACCAAGGAAGCAGAATCGACTTGTTCCTGCTGTTTTGCCAGCTGCTGAAGCAGTTTGTCTAATAATACAATTAATTTCATCTGGGGAAAGATGTACCCAGGTTACAAAGCTTTTTTCTGTTTTTCTTCCTTAGTCCCCAATTATGCTACCTCTCCATAAGATATCAAAAGAGAATTCTATTAAAAAAAAAGAGAGAGTTTACCCAGCTCTTGAATTATTTTCAAATCAGTAAATGGAAAAGGAAAACCACCATGTTTCCCTGTAGAGCATCTTTATCTTTATCTTTACAGTTCATTAAGCTAATGTATTTAAAGGAACATGGTCCTCTCTAAATTCCTATATACCCCTTGCACATATAGTAATGTAATTAGTCTTATTACCCATAATACTTAATAATACTTACATATAAGACTCCAAATCTTATACTTACATATAAGATTCCTAATCTGAATATTGAAATGAGCTCACTGTTAAAATGAAGCATTTTTCACAAAAGTGAGGAACTACTGAAGATAAAATTTATGTATTATAAAATATTACTTACATGAAAAGATTAAAAGCTATAGACAAGATCTATAGAATAATTTCTCCCAACTCTATACATGCATAATTGCAACACAGACCCAAAAGCAATATTTAGTCAACAAACCTATGTCCCAATTCAGAAAGGTATGCACGTAATCCTATTGAAATCAATTGTACTACTTGTCTTTAAAGTTTGACACATATTTAAATACCTAGTTAAACTGGACCTTAATGTGCCTACCTGGCTAGGGAAGTGTCACTTATGAAGTTTGATTGGCAGATGTATTTCAACTATACATCACCAGTTTGAATCCAACCCAGCTCCATAGGGATAAAGAATTGTTCTTATTTCACTGAGGAATAACATTAGATAACTTTTCTTTAAAAGATCACAATAATAGTCCCACATTTTGATAAAGCCTCCTTTCCCTCTCAACAACTTCCTTCATAAACTTAACATAGAAAAAAAACTTGAAACTTTTTTGAAACTCTGAATTCTTTACATAACTGTGTTTGTCTTTTGCATTCCTGGCTGACAGATGCCTAAAAATACAATAGAAAGGTTATATAGGTTGAACCTCTGTGGTCTGGGACACTCTGGTCCGGCAACATCGCTGGACCAGAGAGCCCCAGCCACACAGGTTTCCAGCAGCTGGGAGCTCAGCCAGGCAGGCAGCTAAGAAGGCCAATGTCCTGGGGGCAGGAAGCCCAGCCAATGGCCTGCTGCCAGAGCAG
The DNA here is from genome assembly GCA_032595735.1 of Pelochelys cantorii. Taxonomy (NCBI): domain Eukaryota; kingdom Metazoa; phylum Chordata; order Testudines; family Trionychidae; genus Pelochelys; species Pelochelys cantorii. Next base: position 22,499,352 of record CM064336.1, read on the forward strand.
GGCTGGGCGGGAGCCCCACCCAGCCAAGAGTAGAGCTCCACCGGTTGGGGGCAGGGAAGCGTCTGCGGCCAGGGGCATGGCTGAGGGCGTGGATCTACTGCCTGCCGGGGGCAGGGAAGCCCCTGTGGCCAGGGGTGCGGAGGTGCCACCAGATGGGGGCAGGAAAGCCCTTCCATTGGGGACATGGAGCCTAGGCCTGCTGGAAGTGTAGAGCTGCTGATGGATGGGGGCAGGGAGCCCCACCAGCCAAGGGAAGGGAGCCCCATGGGCTCCAGGGGTGGCAGCCAGGAGCAGAGCCCCTCCAGAGGCTGGGGGTAGTGCACTTACTGGGCCAGTGGGCAGGAGGGGAGCCCCAAGAGAGCCTAAGGCTTGAGCTCCCCTGGTCTGGCAAACTCCCTCCTTTGGGACCACTCAGGTCCTGAGAGTGCTGGATTAGGGAGGGCCAACCTGTAGTGACAAAAATACATAATTTACTACATTAAAGGCTTACTGAACACAACTCAGAAATATTTTTCTGCACAGAACTAATCAGTTTATTGGTTTTCTTTCTGATATACAGCTACTACACAAAGCCATACATAATTTTTATAAGACATGATGTCAGCACCAGCCTCTGTAGAGATAATTTAAATAAACAGTGGACTTGACCTCAAACTAAGGCTGAGTCTACACTGGAAGTTTAGGTTGAACTTAGCCACATTAGGTGGATTTTCTAAACATCCATCAAGACCATTCCATCACCACCAAGCCTATCCACAACAACAAGCCCATAAAGTTGACTTTAAGAACCAATGATTTTCACAAGGAGTAACGCTAAATTCGACGTTGCATGGTCAACTTTAGGGTAGTACAGACACAAACAACACTGTGAAAGTCAACACTTTTGGCCTCTGGGAGCTGTCCCATCATGCCTCATTGTTCTTTCAACTCTGATGCTCTCTGGGTACACAGGAAAAGCCCCAGGAAAATATGAATTTCCTATGTGGCCAGCGTGGCGAGCAGACCTCAAAGCAGGCAGCACACCTCAGCAGCACACTTGAACACGAATGCCCAGGGTTGCAAACGAACACAATCATGCAGGAGATCCTGGAACTCACTGCTGTGCAGGGAGAGGAATCTGTCCTTGCAGAACTATAAACCAGTAAAAGAAACATAGATATGTATGCCAAGATTGCAAAGGGCATGGAGGAGAAAGGATTAGAGAGGTTAAAATGTGTTTACTTCAGTAAACATGTAACTGCTGAAACTTAGCAATGGGGGGGGAGGGGAGTCAGCTCCCCAAGAGCTGGTATACGCGGGGAGCCAGCTTTAAGCCGGTTCCTCATGCGCACCAGCTCCCACCTGCTCTCCGTGCTGCTGTCTCTGACACAAAGGCAGCAGTGTGGGAGAGCACCTCCATGGGAGCCAGTATGTGCAGGGAGCCAACTTATGAGCTGGCTCCCCATCCATACCAGCTCCTGGCTGCCCTCCTCCTCTGACACAGAGGCAGCAGTGTGTGTTTGTGGGAGGGGAGGCAGGTCCGCGGGGGGCGGGGGGGAAAGGCAGCTCTCATACAGAGGCAGTAGGGGCAGACATCATGTAACCGTATAAATGGTTACACTTTCACATCCCTAGAAAGGATACATCAGGAACACCCCAGCAGTGCGTGTTAAAATAAAGCAGCTGAAATATTTGTAACAGATTAAAGGAGGCAAATGGATGCTTTGGATCATCGCCGGAGACATGCCATTTCTACGAGCAGCTGCATGCAATCCTAGTGGGGGATCTGACCAGCTTCCCTAGCCAGTTCGTAGATTCCTCCCAAGACACTCCTCTGGCAGTCTTGAGCAGTAGCACGTAGGACAGCGTGAGTGAGGAAGAGGAGGAGAATGGTCAGCAAGCAAGTGGGGCAACCGAGTTCTCTGACAGCCAGGACCCATTTTATAGCTTAGGAGACAATCCTCTCCTCCCAGAACATCTTGCAGCTGGGCCTTATGTCAGGGAGGCCACTACTGGTGAGTTCACATTTTTTATCATGCTACAAGTGGATTAAGGCAATTGCATGTGATCTGTGGTGGTCACTGTGCCTATACAGCAGGGGCTCCCTGGAACAGTTTGTTAACATATCAGCACACAGAGTGGGAATAATCCCTGCACATTTCCACAAAGCTCTCATACAGGAACTCTTTAACCCTTCTCACAAGATTTCTGGGGAGGTTCTGCCTTATTTTGTCCTTCACGGTAGGATACCTTTCCACACCAAACCAGGAGTAAGTGGTCTGTCATCATAGCAGCACAAAAAAAAGGAAGTTAATCACCTTGTGCAGTAACAACGGTTCTTCAAAATGTGTGTCCTCGTGGGTGCTCCCTTGTTGGTGTCGGGTCATTACAGTGCCGCAGATCGGAGTTTTTCACAGCAGTAGCCAAACGGGCTGCACATGTGTGATAGGCTCCTCGTGCTGTTTGTGCCTTTGCACTTCATGCGTGTGGCCTGATTCTCCTCAGTTTCTTCATGAATGCCTGATTGTCTAGGGTACATAGTCTGAAGAAGAGGGGAGGAGAGTGGGTCATGCAACACCCATGAGGACACACATCTTGAAGAACTGTCATTCCTGCCTGAGGTGAGTAACTTCCTTTTCTTCTTTGAGTGATATCCCCATGGGTGCTCCACAATTGGTGACTGTAAAGCAGGAATCAACTAGATGGTACATGGGCATCGGAGTCAGCGCTTATCGGCAGTTGAGAGAACCGCATTAGCTAATAACACCCGTAAACATTTGGGTGGCAACTGCATAATGCCTTATGAAAGGGTGGTTTGATGACCATGTGACTGCATGGCAAATATCCTGAAGTGGTACACCCCTGAAAAAAGCTGTAGATGTGGAAATGGCTCGGATGGAATGTGCTCTGGGAGGAACAGGGAGTGTTCTATCCTGTAATGAATAACAGAAAATGGTGCAGGACACTATCAGTCCCAAAATGCACTGGGAAGATATAGGTGTTCCTCTGGATTGTTCAGCAATGGATACAAACAATCGTTGTGAGTTGGGGAAAGTCCGAGGCCTATCAATATAAAAAGAGAGCACCCTCCAGACATCGAGGGCATGCAAGATAGCATCTTCTCATGAGGCATGAAGGTTACAGTGAAGTTAGGGAGGACGATAGGTTCATTGATGTGGAAATCAGAGCATACCTGAGGTAAAAAAGGATGTGGGTAGAGTATGACTTTGTTCACTGAGAATATTGTGTAAAGAGGAACTGCTATGAGGGCTGCATATTCACTAAGGCTATGTCTAAATTTCACCCCTCTGTCGGCAGAGCGATGTAAATTAGACACATCGAAAGTGCAAATGAAGTTTCGAGCAAGCGCCATTTTGAAACAAACTGCGGTTTAGATGCAGTTTTTCCGACAACGGGGTGATTTTTCAAAAGATCCTGTACTCCTCAAAAAATGAGCTGGGAAGATATAGGTGTACAGGATCTTTTGAAAAATCGCCCCGTTGTCAGAAAAAACGTGTCTAAACCGCGGTTTCAGTTTCAAAATGGCGCTTGTTAAAAACAACGCCAGGATGTGATTATGCAAATGAAGCGCAGGATATTTAAATCCCCGCTTCATTTGCACTTTTGATGTGTCTAATTTACATCTCTCTGCCAACAGAGGGGTGTAGTTTAGACACACCCTAACTCTACATGCTGATGTGATCTCTAGTAAGAATGCTGTCTTCATTGCCAACAGCAGGTTGCCAAGGATTCAAAAGGAGGTTGAGTTAGTGTGTCCAGATCCAGCTCTAAGTCCCATGCTGAAGGTGGTGGCCTGTATGGAGGGTTCAGGTTGTGAAGGCCTTTAGAAAACCTTCTAGTGGTAGGATGCATGAAGAGTGAGAACCCTTCTATTTGGGGGTGGCCAAGTGTACCCTCAGGTAGGAAACTGTCTCTAGGATTCAGTGAATCAGACAGGAGCCAGGCTGTGAGGTGTAGGGTTTGTGGTTGGGGATGTAAGAAGGGGCCCCCCATTCTGTGAGAGAAGGTCCTGTTGATTCAGAAGACAGTAGGGAGGCCGAAGAGACATCTGATAGAGATAAGGAAACCAAGTCTGCCTGGACCAGGAGGGGGCTTATCAGAATTACTTGGGCTCCATTGGTCTTGATTTGTGGAGAACCCTCGGAATGAGGGGAATTGGGGGAATGGCGTAATACAGATGAGTGCTCCATGTAATGAGAAATGAGTTGCCCAGTGATCCTGGTCCCATGCCTACTCTGGAACAATAATGGGGACACTTTGCATTGCAGTGTGATGCGAAAGATCTATCGGAGAGAATCCCGAGCATAGAAAAACAGTGTGAAGAACCTGTGGGTGAAGTTCCCATTCGTGATCTATTGTGAAATGGTGACTGAGGGTATCTGTTGTTGTGTTCTTGACTTCAGGCAGATAGGACACTACTAGACTGCTGTTGTTGTGGATGCACCAGTTGCATAGACAAATAGCCTCCACACAAAGGGTGCAGGAGCGAGCTCCCCCTTGATGATTGATATAGAACACAATGGTAACATTGTTGGTGAGGATATGGGGGGGCAAATATGTATGAAGATCATGTACTCATGTTCTACACATTTGAGAGAATGTCTATGAGTGAGTGCGTCTGTTCATCTGTTCAAGAACTCTTCCTAAATGGTGAGAGGTAGCATCACCAAATTTGGTATACAGCTTCCTCTTAATTTAAAGCAAGGTAAGGGCTTGTTGTGCCAGGAAAATGGGATGTGCCCAGAATAGGATTGCTTCAAACCTAAGAGTAAGTGGGATATCTTAGTGGGAGGCTTATGTCAGTGGTGCAAGGGACTGGATCAGCAGCACATAATACAGCAAGGATTCTGGGCCCACAGGAAAGTGTGGAAGATTACATGCCTACAAGATGCTGTGGACTGATTGTCATCTCTCAGATAGTTCCTCAGGACTGTGGAAGTTACATCAGGGGCTACATGGGATCCTACAGGAGTCCAGAATTACGAAGGCAGAAAGGTGGTGTAAGCCATTTTTGTTCCTATTCCTCGGATTTCACCTTCAGAACTTTATTTTGAAATGAAAAATAGCCAACAATGAAGGGACGTCACAAATACAGGGCCTAATTCTTCACTGTCTTTCATCTTCTGTAGTCACTTACTCCTTAGAAAAGTGGGAGCAAAATGCTATCAGGTCTGACTGATTGCTTTTTGCCCTCTCCTTGCACAGACATAAGTGGTGACACAAAGTGCACTGAAATGAAGTATCTGGCACAGCCTGTTTATCCAAGACAGCAAGTATATAGCTGAAAAAAAATGATGTAACAGTGTTTGTAAATTTTGGAGGAAGCATTTCATACAGAAGCAGGGTCCAATTTTTTCAGCTTGAAGGCAAAGGATACTATTTCAAGAAGGTCAAGGGGCCACAGTCAGCGCTTTTGTGCAAATTCTTTGTCTTGCTCCTCTTCCTTTGCACCATTCATGTCACATAAAGAGAGTAGAACCAACACCAAGTCCCCAGCTGGGAGTTAACCAAGCATGAGTGAGAACTCTCCTTCCTGCATAAATACAGAGCTCTTATTGCTAGCTCCTATGCCTCCCTCTCTGCAGTACATGACAAAAGTAGGGAGGAGCAATAGTGGAAATGGACTGCATTTCAACTATGCCAACCTGGTGAAAAGTCCTTGGGGACCATGGACAGCTGATGGGATGCGGCAAAGAAGAAAGGAGTGGTAGGTAGGCTCTCAGCTTCATCTCCTGCTTCCCTTGCTTGAGCTTCCCAGCGAGCTGCTTGCATGAAGGGAACTCTTCTTTCCTTGACACTCACATAGGGTCAGGCAGTCAGCAAAGCACTTATCCTTGCTGACTGAGGATTTTACAACTTAGCAGGCAAAGGAGGAACTACTCTGGCCTACTTAGCAGGCAACGGCTACTCTGGCCTCCCTCTACTGTGATGCAGAAGGACAGCAAGTGAGCAATGGGAACAAGGGAAGGGACAATATCAGCCACTGCTCATAGTGCTCCTTGCTCACATCTGAGCTGGTCCTAAGTAGAGATGTGAAGGACTAGTCGACTATCCAATAAGCAAATGCTTATCGGATAATCGACAGGCTAGCTGACTAGTCACTTCTCTCCACCCCCCCCTTGCTGCCTCTATCAGAAAAAGGCAGCAAGGGGGGGAAGTGGTGGGGGTACTTCAAAGTAGCAGTGTCGCTTGAAGCCTGGGGCCAGACCCCAGGCTCCACGTGGTGCTGCCACTTTGAAACTCCACATGCAGCCCGGGGATAGCTGGGGTGTCCCCAGGCTGCATGTGGCATTTCAAAGCAGCAGTGCCACGTGGAGCCCGGGATCGGCTGGAGACTCCCCCACTGATCCTGGGCTCCATGTGGCGCTGGCGCTTTGAAACGCCGTGGGGAACCCAGCATCAGGCTCCTTGTGGTGTTTCAAATAGGGATGTTAAATATCAGTTAAAATTGGATAGTTGAGTAACCTCATGAATTCTTATCAGTTAGTTGACTATTCTGTAGTCCCCAGGGGCGGGGCTAGTAGCCAGTGCACTCCGGCCCACTCCCAAGGAGTCCCCTGCCACTCCGTGCGGGATGCAAGTCAAGAGCTGATCTGCAAGGAGAGCTAGTTAAAAAACCAGCTCCCATCGCAGACCAGCTGCCTGTCGCCCTGTGCTGCTGCCTCTGATACAGAGGCAGCAGCACACGGTGGCAGCAGTCCCTGTCCCGGGGGGAGGGAAGGGAAATGCATGTAGTCTATAACATTAACCTATAACCTTTTGCTTATCAGATAATTGGTTAATCAACTACACTACTACATCCCTAGTTTCAAAGCGGCAGCGCCGCATGGAGCCCGGGATCAGCTGGGGACTCCCCTGCTAATCCTGGGCTCTGTGTGGCACTGCTGTTTTGAAACACCTTGGGGATTCCGGCATCAGGCTGCACGTGGTGTTTCAAAGCAGCAGTGCCACATGGAGCCCAGGATCAGCTGGAGTCCTCAGCTGATACCGGGCTCCACATGGTGCTTTCGCCTTTGAAGTGTATCAACAGCCCTAGGGCTGCTGCTACACTTCAAAGGCGGAATTGCCCTATTGACTAATCGAATAGTCGATGCAAAATGCATTGACCATTTGATTAGTCAATTAATCGATATTTAACATCCTTAGTCTAAGGCTTCAAGGAAAAAGGTGGGAGGCAATGACCTCTACTTCCAGTTCAGAGTGACATGCCTGATTCAAATACAGCTGGTCCCCGAGTTCCGAACGGTCGATTTACGACCAAACCTCCCATTAAGTGGTCGTAAAAGGCGGTCCCCGAGTTATGAATGCTACCCGTACTTAAGAACAGCGCGGTCGCAATGTAACTCAGTGGGGTCAGACTTACGAACATTTCGAGTTACAGCCAAGAGTTTGGTCCGTAACTCATTCGTAACTCAGGGACTGGCTGTACTTCAGTTTAGAAATTGCAAGGCATAGTGCAGAGAACACACTTGCATACAAATTTTCTTCCTAACAGAATTGCTCTCAAGGGCTGCAGCTGAAGCCTCAAATGGTCTTTGAACTACAGATTGGAGATCACTAGGGTGTGCATACTCAGAGCACAAGATAAAACTCTGAGAAAAGTGTTAGTAGTTTATACAGGAAGAGTAAAATATAAATGATATTTTACAAAAGTTGCTCAGAATATGAAGCAACTGCAGAAATTTCCTTTCTTGGGCATAGCTGTCCTCTGTTTTCCAAACTGATGAACTCTTGAGTAAAACCAACTAAATAATAGCTCAAGGTATAAGTGATGACACAAAGTGTCATTTAAGCTCATCCAGGTGACTGTATAAAGTTGGAGAAATGGAACAAACAATAATAAGCTCTAAAGAAAAAAAAAATAAAAGCAATGAACTTTTAACTACTCAGTAGATGAAACCATCATGGGAGCTGCTTTAGAAAATCATTCTTAAAACAAGAACTGATTCAACTGTTTTTCACCTTACTACACAAAATACAAACAGTATTGAGGTAAAGTCATTAATGGCCACGCTGGAGCAATAATTCAGTGAGACAATAAAACCCAACAAATTACTGCACAGGAGAGAAAAACTGCACTGCTGACGCTCAACTTACAGGACAAAATAATGTTTGCTGCTAGACACCTTGGTCCCCAGTAAACCCATGTGCAAAACGGGCAGCAATCCATCTGAAGAATTACTGTATGTATTACTATCCATGTCAATATTTATATTACAGGTGAACATTGTTCACAACTGATCATTTAAAATTCATGCTTATGATTCAATATATGATTAATGGTTATATTTCCCTTCTCCCAGTTCACTTTTCCTTGATGAAATATCTGGCTTTTGAAGAAAACTCTCATTTTTTAAGACCAATGCCAAATTTTTTACAATTCCCCAAACCAGTTAATCATTTCCCTTCTTGCCAAGAAACGACTAGGAATACAAATACACAGATCTAATATATTTTTAAAAATAAGTCATTTATTAAAGTAGACTAAAAATATATCTGACTTAGCAGGACACATAGCAGTAAGCTGACCATTTATAACGAAGGTGGCTCAAAATTTAAAAGCAACATTATATCCTTAAGAATTAACAGATGTCGTGACCATGGTGTTTTTTTATTAATATTTTTCCATGAACAAAAATCATGGTATTATGGAGCAGACCAGCATATAATTTAAGGAGGAACTGAATAGTGTAAAGAGAGGAAGCCCTAGTTACCCACCGGACAGGAAGAAATCACAGAGCTTCACATGCTCTTGGGAAGGACCGAGCTCTCCAGTGGCAAGATACAACCATCACACTATGTTACCACGGTGCATTTCCTGCACGAGGAATTACAAATGTCACATTTTATGTGTCTTAGATTTGATTACAGCATCACCATTCATACCAAAATACGTAAGGGTTTGCCTGTCTACAAATTCTTTTTTTTTTTTCAAACTCTTCTAGGATTAGTTTATAAAAGTTAATTCTGGGCTGAAATTTGCTTGTAAACATATGAAAGAGCAAAATAAAAAAAAATTATGTTTGGCAGTTTCTAAGGTGAAATTTTAGTTTGTTCTTTGAACAGTCCTTAAAAAATGATTCTGCTGTACTTTGCAGCCCTGAGTCCAGATTGTGGCTTAATCACTGTTGCCATAAAATATAGTTTTAAAAGAACACATTAATATTTCTTTGTAGAAAGAAGTTATTGGTACAGATCATTTACAAAATCCTCTAATTATGTAATTATATGATAGGCTGTAATAACTCTCAAGGATATTAAGCCAAGCAAAAAACCTATACAGTTAAGAACCTGATTAAAATTAGCAAATTGAAAGAAATATGTAAGTAATCTTCTCTTTCCATGATAAAGTTCATTTTCAGTGCTGAGAAGCTGATTTAGACATTTTAACCTTCAACGGTCTAAGTTACGGTGAACATAAGTAAGGCCATTAATTAATGTTACCTTAAAACTATATTTGTGCTTTTATATATGGTATACTTGGGACAAAAATCCAAACTATGATTCACAAGATTCTCACTACTATATGCTCACAATATTTACTTTGTAGTATAGATGGTACCTGAAACATGGGTTCAAAATTTAGATGATATGCCATTGAAAGAGCAGAAACCCTTATTTTATTAAAATGTCACTCAAATGCAATGATTTTCTCATATCGTTTATTTCAAATTATAAGAATTATAAATAGGCAAAAGAAGTAAATTTCCATACAAGTTACAGGTGATTTTCTTGTTTTACATATCTCATATGGAATCCACTAAAATGAAGTAAAGTGACTCAAACAAATATTGGCTACATTTCTTACATATTCTCCTGTAAAATAATTGCTGTTCTATAATTACCATCTGCTTCATTTCTGATCACTTGTAAATAATGGAAAACACGGATAGATTTTCCTTTCAAAATCAAGTGTGCCAGCTACTATATCATCTACAACTCACCTCAGCCACCTGCTGTGTCTCCATTATCTGCTGAGCCAGCACCTCCATATTGGTTGCCATGGTGAAGCAAGATCATTAGAGAACCTGTTTGAAAAGATGCCAGCAACTTCCATGAGGCACAGAAAATTAGACTTTTGTCACTGTTATTAAGTAAAATTAAATATGTGGTGAGACTTTATATGAGTTTACACCACTGTCAAATACATCTAACAAATAAGAAAGCAGTACACATTTTCACTGAAAAAATGGGAATACTGTTTTCAAGACACAGAACTTCTAAAATTATAAGCAAAAATATTTGTTTACTTTGTAAAACTTAACCGCAAAATCTTTGTAACTCCACCATTTAATAACTGGCAATTAAGAGAGCTCCATTTAAAAAGGGGATAGGGCAAATTTTAACTTCCACTATTGGTTTGATTTGGGGAATTCACAGTTCTTAAAAAAAGCTTTCATTAATTCCTAGTTAGTGAGGTGATGAAAAAAATTACACTAAAATGAACAGCTTATGTCATGATCTGCTGGACAAGGATGTGGCTACTAGAGAAAGGTATTTGAACACATTCTTATTGAACCCTTTTGCCAGACTACCATTATCACGTTTTTTTGTCACAATCCTGCATTGGTAGGGAAACGACCTACAATATCTTACATATCTTCTTACTTTTTAACTTCTATGCTATATTTTATAAAGATACTAGGATATCATTATAACTATGAGAAGGAAACTCTGGAAAGGAGTTACTTCCTATGACTGGTGAATATAACTGCATGTTAATTCTCTGCCACAAATAAAAACAAGATGCAGCTTTCTTAAAGACCAGAGTTCCTAAAGATGCGTTCATCATGCACTTTTGCCTACCATCTCATGCTGATATTGGTGAAATGGCCTTTGTGATCCACCAGCACCTGCAACACCATTGAGAAGTACCCCTTGCAGTTTATGTATTCTTTGGCAAGGTGGTCTGGTTCCAAGATAGGAATATGTATATCATCTATCGTCCCACCACAGTTAGAGAACCCTATTGAGGCAAAGCCATCCACTATGTCCTGCATGTTTCCCAGAGTCATTATCCTTCCTACAGAAGGATATTAATTGCCTTGGTTACTTGAATCACAGCAACTCCCACTGTTCATCTACCAACTCCAAACTGATTCCCAACTGACCGGTAATTATCTGACATCACAAGTTTCCACAGGGCTATTGCCACTTTCTTCTTAATACAGAGCCGGTCTCATTCTGGTATTGCTGCACTTTAGGGAATGGGAAAACAATTGGCAAAGTTCAGTGAAAGTGGCCTTACGCATGTAAAAATATTTCAGCCACTGGTCATCATCCAATAGCTGCACTAGTCTGTGCTTGACCCACGGGACCAGAACCTGCATTCCACTGTGTCAACAGAGATTGTGTGCCGCCAACATGTGCCTGTTGTTCCACTTGATAGTTTCATACATTTCTGTGTCTGTGGCCTCCTCTCATTCTTCCTCACTCTAGTGGCTCCTGGCTAATCTCTGGACATACTGCAGAATAATTCATGAGGTATTTGCAATGCTTGTCACAGCAGTTTGAAGCTGAGCAGGGTATAAGCTTGCCATGCTATGGTGTCTGCATGGATAACCAGGAGTGAAAAAGGTGTGAAAAAACTGTTTACTGTTGCTTTCAAGCATGGGGAGGGGGAAGGAGGAGATGAGTGCATTATGGGATGCTGATGACATTTACCCAGTACCACTTGCTGTAATATTTTTGTCCCATCACCCAATGGGAGCCTAACCCAGACTACAAAGGGGTGGCAGGAACTGTGGGATAGCTTACCAGGGTGCATCGCTATCCCACGCTATGGGATGCACTCCGTCAACCTCATGTGCACAGTGAGGACATTCACCTTTGGGTTTAAAAAAATTGGGTGCTAAAAAAAAAATCAACCTCATCTGGTAGTGTAGACATACCCTGACAACAGCAATCTATTTTAAAATTATTATATTCAAAACTTTGCATGATCAGCTCCAGAAAGTTATGCACCAATGAAGGCTGTTGGCCAATGCCTGGCAAAACATTGTGCTTGATAATGCTAAAATAACCAACTCCTCTCTTTCTTGCCACAGTCATATTAAGCAGACTCTCTACTTGTCTGCAATTATTTTTAGTCCCAAAATGCTTGCAAACTCTAACCTAACTACACATTCAAAAGATCAAAATAATCACCAAGAGCTTTAAGTTTTTGGCAACAATTTCTAACAAATTGGAAACCATCTACAGTAAAACTCCAATTGTCCGGCATCCAGTGGTCCGGCACTGCTGATAGTCCGGCACCAACTGGAACCCGGAAGTGCTCCGGCCAGCCGGACAATTGGAGCTGCTTTGCCCCCGGCTTCCCCAAGTCTGCCGCTGCTGAAACTGACCAGCGGCGGAGTTGGGGAAGCCGGGGGCAGAGCAGCTGGAGTGCTGCCCGGTTGGTCCCGCAGCACCGCTCAGGTGAGGGGCGGCGCTGCGGGACCAACCCAGCAGCACCCCGGCTGCTCTGCCCCTGGCTTCCCCAAGTCAGCTGCTGGTCAGTTTCAGCAGCAGCGGACTTGGGGAAGCCAGGGGCAGAGCAGCTGGGGTGCTGCTGAGTTGGTCCCGCAGCGCCGCCCTCTCCCACGCTGCGCAGTTCCCCGCTGATCCCCCCACCCCCACCCCCACCCCAGACCTGTCATAGCCCCCCTTCCGGCACCCCCTGGGTCCTAAAGGTGCCAGATTATCGGAAGTTTACTGTACTTCAAGATAGGCCCAAGAAAACCAACAATAGAACACCACTTGTCATCACCTATAGCCCCCAATAACCTACAACCTATACTGGAACAGGATACTACACTCCGAGAGGCTCTGGGGGACAGACCCATACTCTCCTATAGACAACCACCTAGCCTCAGGAAGATTCTTACCAACAACCACAGGACATACCACATTAATACCAACCCTGGAACTTTCCCTTGCAACAACCCCGTTGCCAACTTTGTCCTTTGATAAGGGAGATTAGAGAGGCTACCAAAATAAAAAACACAGTAATAATAGGAGATTTCAATTATCCCCATATTGATTGGGTGCATGTCACCTCAGGACGGGATTCAGAGATTAAATTTCTTGATGCCTTAAATGACTGCTTCTTGGAGCAGCTAGTACAGGAACCCACAAGGGGAGAGTCGATTCTCGATTCTCGACCTAGTCTTGACTGGAACGCAGGATCTGGTCCAAGAGGTAACTGTTACTGGACCGCTTGGAAATAGTGACCACAATATAATAACTTTTAATATTCCTTTTAATATTCCTGTGTTGGGAAGAACACCGCAGCGGTCAAACACTCTGGCATTTAATTTCAAAAAGGGGAATTACACTAAAATGAGGAAGCTAGTTAAACAGAAACTAAAAGGGAGAGTAATTAAACTAAAATCCCTGGAAGCTGCATGGGAACTGTTTAAAGACACCATACTAGAGGCCCAACTTAAATGTATACCCCAAATAAAAAAACACAGTAAGAGACCTAACAAAGAACCACCATGGCTAAACAGCCATGTTAAAAAGGCAGTGAAAGAGAAAAGGGCAGCTTTTAAAAAGTGGAAGTTAAATCCTAGTGAGGAAAATAGAAAGGAACATAAACACTCCCAAATTAAGTGTCATAATGTAGTAAGAAAAGCCAAAAAAGAGTTTGAGGAACAGCTAGCCAAAAATTCAAAAAATGATAGTAAAATGTTTTTTAAATACATTAGAAGCAGGAAGCCCGCTAAAAAAGCAGTGGGGCCCTTGGATGATAAAGATATAAAAGGAGCGATCAAGGAAGACAGTGCCATTGCGGAGCGATTAAATGATTTCTTTGCTTCAGTCTTCACGGCTGAGGATGTTACAGAGGTTCCTAAATCTGAGCCAGCCTTTTTAGGTGACAAATCTGAGGAACTCACTCAGATTGAAGTGACATTAGAGGAGGTTATGGAATTAATTGATAAGCTGAATAGTAACAAGTCTCCGGGACCAGACGGCATTCACCCAAGGGTTCTGAAAGAACTCAAATGTGAAATTGCGGCGTTATTAACAGTGGTTTGTAACCTATCCTTTAAATCCACTTTGGTACCAAATGACTGGAAGATGGCCAATATAACACCAATATTTAAAAAAGGCTCTAGAGGAGATCCTGGCAATTATAGACCGATAAGTTTAATATCAGTACCAGGCAAATTAGTAGAAACACTAGTAAAGAGTAAAATTGCAAGGCACATAGAAGAGCACGAATTGTTGGGCAAAAGTCAGCATGGTTTCTGCAGAGGGAAGTCGTGTCTAACTAATCTGTTAGAATTCTTTGAAGGGGTTAATAAACATGCGGACAAGGGGCACCCAGTGGATATAATATACCTAGATTTCCAGAAAGCCTTTGACACGGTCCCACACCAAAGGCTTTTACGTAAATTAGGTGGTCATGGGATAGGAGGAAAGGTCCTTTCATGGATCAAGAATTGGTTAAAAGACAGAAAACAAAGGGTGGGAATAAATGGTAAATTTTCACAATGGAGGAGGGTAACCAGTGGTGTTCCCCAGGGGTCAGTACTGGGACCAATCCTGTTCAACTTGTTCATCAATGATCTAGAAAATGAGGTAAGCAGTGAGGTGGCCAAGTTTGCAGATGACACAAAGTTGTTCAGGACAGTCAAAAGCAAAAGGGATTGTGAAGAACTACAAAAAGATCTCAGCAAACTGAGTGATTGGGCAGCAAAATGGCAAATGAAATTTAATGTGGGTAAGTGTAAGGTAATGCATGTTGGAAAAAATAACCCAAATTACACGTACTACATGATGGGGTCAAATTTAGCTACGACAGATCAGGAAAGGGATCTTGGAGTTATAGTGGATAGTTCTATGAAGACATCCACGCAGTGTGCAGCGGCAGTTAGTAAGGCAAATAGGATGTTAGGAATTATTAAAAAAGGGATAGATAATAAGACAAAAGATATCATACTTCCCCTATATAAAACTATGGTACGCCCACATCTCGAGTACTGCGTGCAGATGTGGTCTCCTCACCTCAAAAAAGATATATTGGCATTAGAAAAGGTTCAGAAAAGGGCGACTAAGATGATTAGGGGCTTGGAAAGGGTCCCATATGGGGAGAGGCTAGAGAGACTGGGACTTTTCAGTTTGGAAAAAAGGCGATTGAGGGGCGATATGATAGAGGTATATAAAATCATGAATGGTGTGGAGAAAGTGATTATAGAAAAATTATTTACCTTTTCCCATAATACAAGAACTAGGGGACACCAAATGAAATTGATGGGTAGTAGGTTCAAAACTAATAAAAGGAAATTTTTCTTCACACAGCGCACAGTCAACCTGTGGAACTCCTTGCCCGAGGAGGCTGTGAAGGCCAGGACTCTATTAGGGTTTAAAAAAGAGCTTGATAAATTTTTGCAGGTTAGGTCCATAAATGGCTATTAGCCAGGGATAAAGTATGGTGCCCTAGCCTTCATAACAAGGGCAGGAGATGGATGGCAGGAGATAAATCACTTGATCATTGTCTTCTGTTCTCCTTCTCTGGGGCACCTGGCATTGGCCACCGTCGGCAGATGGGATGCTGGGCTCGATGGACCTTTGGTCTGACCCAGTATGGCCATTCTTATGTTCTTATATTTATTCTGGTGACACCATCACTGGACCTAACCATGTCAGTTATACGATCAAGGACACATATTCCTGTTCGTCCAGAAATATAATTTATGCCATCATGTGCCAACGGTGTCCTTCTGCTATGTATATTGGACAGACTTCTCAGACACTTCGTCAAAGAATTAATGCCCACAAATCAGACATCAGACTTCTTCACAAGGAAAAACCTGTCAGTTTGCATTTCAGCCTACCTGGACATAGTCTTAACGACCTTACTACATGCATCTTACTTCAAAGAGACTTTAATACCAGATTAGAGAGAGAAACTTTAGAACTTTCATTCATGCTTAAATTTGACACTTTACGAATGGGCCTTAACAAAGATGCTAATTACCTTACACATTATAAAGACAGTTTCCCCATTTATCACCCCTGACATTAGCCATTCATTGACTTATAAACAGCTATTCCCTCCCTCCCTCTCCCTCACCCCATCTTCTGTTCTAAATCTGATTTGTCAGTTTAATAATGTGTTCACTTTTTTCCTTGTATTCCTTTGGTATATATGGTCATGCCAATTCTCTTTCAGAATATGATCTGAGGAAGTGGATCTGGCCAACGAAAGCTCATCACCTCATCATGTTAATCTTTAAAGTGCTACATAGTTTTTCCTTTTGTTTTACAATATCAGACTAACACGGCTACCTCTCTACTACTATTTAACAAATTGGAGGAATTGGAAATGGATATTTAAGGAAGGAGAGATATGTTCCAGTTTTCCAGTAATATTTATACTATGTTTTCACAGACAATCATTATGTACCTTAGTCAAGCATGAAATTGACTACTAGTAATAAAAGTCCCTGGCAGAACATGGCAACTAAGAATGTGAAAATAAACATTTCTGATTTTTCATCTTAAGTCATATTGGAGAAGGTCATGACCTTAATTTTAGTGGATTCTTCCTGGTTATTAAAGCAATTTAATTCCTCAAACTAGATGCCAGACACTATGTGGAACAGTGGTGACAAGTCAATTACTATCCCAACAGAAGATAACACCTTTTTGTAACTGCATATCCATATTTACAGTATGAATTATAAATTTTTGTTGCATCAGTTTATTGTAGCATTATGAGTTTGATTCTTAAGTAATGTGATGAATTATATTCCAGTATAGCTAGCTAATATGTCAGTGTGACAGACTGATGGCTAAGCCAGAGCTCTGCCATGGTAGCCTGATTAAGGGGAAACAGCTGAGCAAGCCTAGGCCTGCAGGGCTATCAGAAGCAGCTGTGGGCCTCACAGAAGGAGGGCTATATAAGGCAGAGGAAGGAAGCCACAGGGGGAAGAAGGAGTGGCTTAGTGTGTGGTGAGGCAGAGCTGTCTGTCTGGACTGTAAACTTTGTACATAGAAGGTGGTGGGAACTTACAATAAAAGGCACAGGTGACTGCACCAGATGGATGGTTGATTGATTTGTGGACCAGCTGGTGTACCATACAGGCACCTGAGTGGGGACTCTGCCACATGTGGTACCAGGAGTGGGGTGCAGCACCAGTGAATGTGGTTGGTGGCCCAGAAATGGAGGAGACCCTGCAATGGCTGGTCAAGCAGCAAGAGAAAGTGCAGCAGGCCCTGCAAAGTTTTCAGCAGTCCCACCAGGTGGAGAGACAGGCTTTGCTAACCTGGCAGGCAGAGCAGCAGCAGCAAAGCCTGCAGGAATTTATAAAAGAGCAGAGCAAGTTGCAGCAGCAACTCCTGAACAAATTGGTGAATCCTGGGGAATGGGAAGGGGATGGTACCTGACTGCCAGGCCTGGGACTCTGTAAATGGGGCTAGCAGATGAGCCGGATGCATTTTTGAGGACATTTGAGTGGGCAGCCATGGGTGCTAGATTGGACAGGCCTACCTGGGCCCTGCGTCTGGCTCCCTATCTGGCAGGAGAGGCTCAAGCGGCCTACATGGCCTTGGGGGGGATGACCAAGTCTGTAGCTATGAAGCAGTAAAAGCAGCCCTTTTGGACTGGGTGGGCCTGTCCACAGAAAAGTACCAGCTGAAGAAGTTTCGGTCAGCTCGATGGACAGTGGCTGTGAGGCTCTGGACATTTGCCCAAAAGCTCCTAGACTGGGCAACCCGTTGGCTGAGGCCAGAGGCACAGACAGTGCAAGAAATACTGGACTTGCTCGTTCTTGAGCAGTTGCCTCAAGCCCTTCCGGAGAGTATCTGTGTGTGGGCTAGGCACCACCAGCCTGACACACTTGATGCAGCAGTTAGGTTGGTGGAGGAGTATGTAGAGGCATAGGTTCCCCGGTGAGAAGGCCAACACTCCAGGGACAAGGAACAGGGAGAAAGCCGGAGGAGCCCTTTCTGGGAAAGGTCTGGAGAGGAGGGAGTAACCTCAAGGAGCATCTGTAGGGGTTGGCACTATGACCTGCTGGCAATGTGGGATGCCAGGGCATAGAAAGCAGGACTACCTGGACAGTATGGATTGTGGACATGTGGGGTGACTCAGGTGGGAGGACCTGACATGAGGCAGTGTCTGCCCACTATCCAGATCCAGGTGAGGAGAAAGGCCCAGCGAGGGCTAATGGACTCTGCATCGGCCCACTCGCTCATGCGGAAGGAGCTGGTGAGGCCACACTGGATGCTCCCTGGAGTAAAGGTGGCACTAGAATGTGTCTATGGGGACAAGAGGTCCTGCCCAGGTGCTGCTGGAAGTGAGAGGGCGTTCCGGTGGAAGTGGGTGAGGGTAATGGACCAGTTACCGTATCCGGTGGTGGTAGATTAGGACTGGGACCAATCTGCCACAGAGAGCAAGAGGGTGCTGTGGGTGTGGGGAACTAGGACACGTAGTTGGGCGGTGTCCCAATCCGGTAGGGACAGAAAGGTGGGAAGCGAGTCTGGCGGTAATGGGTAGCCCTTCTCCCTCCCAGGGAGATGAGGCACAAGTGGATTGCTCCCCAGAGCTGCCCCCAGAAGTAGAGACATCAACCCTGGTTGATGCCTAGAGAAACTGAGGCACAGATGGTGCCCCACAAAGAGGAGACCAACCCTGATCCCCCAGTGCAGGTTAGAGCTGTACCAGAGGAAGGGCCCCAACAAGGGTGTGGGTGGTGTGAACACCTGTGGGCAATGCCTGAATTATACGGCCTGGCCCTTTCCACTGTGACTTTTGCGGGGAGGGAATAAAAGAGCCTCCTGGAAAAGCCCCAAGGGAGAGTTTGGACACAGGTGGGGATTTGCCCAGAAGGGACTCCCTTAGTAAGGACCAGAGGGGCCCAGGGAGGGTGGAACCCAAGAGCAAGGGACAGCTCCCCAAAGAGGTACCCAAGAAAAAAAGGGGAAAAGCCACCCCCAGGGGCAGAGTGTGTTAAGGAGAGGCAGGCCCAAACCTGACACTTCATAACGGGGGAGGAGTGTGACAGACTGCTGGCTAAACCAGAGCTCTGCCAGGGAAGCCTGACTAAGGGGAAACAGCTGAGCAAGCCCAGGCCTGCAGGGCTATCAGAAGCAGCTGTGGGCCTCACAGAAGAAAGGCTATATAAGGCAGAGGAAGCCAGCCCTGAGGGAGAGAGGGAGGAGGAGCCGGCGCCGGCGTAGAGAGGAGCTAGCTAGCTGGACTGTAAACTTTGTACATAGAAGGTGGTGGGAACTTACAATAAAAGGCACGGGTGACTGCACCAGAAGGCTTGTCGATTGATTTGTGGACCAGCCGGCGTACCAGACCAAGGGGCCTGAGCAAGGACTCTGCCACAGTCAGCCATACAATACTATGCTGTAAATAGATTGTGGGATGGATTTAAATAATTTTCTGATGAAAAGAGAAACTCCTTAAACATACCAAATTATAACTGGTTATTTTAATATTGTATTTACTGTGTATGCAAAAGTTTAGTAACCAAAAGAGAATGTGTTGATAGCATGAGGGCTGTGGGACCTGCTGATACAGGTTGGACCTCCCTGGTCTGGCACGATTGGGACCAGTCGACACAGTCTGCTGGACCAGGGGAGGGGTCCCCTTCTACAGGCCCCAAACCAGCTGGCCCTCTGACTCTGTCCCCCACTCCACACACTTTGTGGCTGCCGGCCCTGGCCCCAGGCTGCCTTTGGCAGCCAGGATTCTCTGGCTCTGGCCTACGCTGCTGCATGCAGCCACATTTCTCCAGCCCGGCACAGCCCTGGGTGGCCGGACTTCTCTGGCCCCTAGTTCCATGCTGCTGTGGGTGCCTGCAATTTCCCAGGCCCCAGCTCCACCCTGACATGGGCTGCCAGGATTCTCTGGTCCCTAGCCAAACACTGCCCCCGGCTACTGGCCCTCCTGCCATTAGGCTCCGAGGCTCTCTGGCTCAGGAGCATCCGAGGTCTTGTTGGACCACAGATGTTGCTAGACCAGAGAGTATCATTTTTCAGAGGTGCACCCTACACGATGAAATAGATGACAGTTGTTTGCAACAGTTGCAGTAGGGATGTTAAATTTAGATTAATCAACTAATGAAAGTCAGAATTTCCATCGATTATTTGATAAGGGCACTTCCGCTTTGAAATGTAGCAAGAGCCTGCCAGGCTGTTGCTACATTTCAAAGGTGGAAGTGCCATCTGACTGAAATGCTGCATAGAGCCTGGTGCCAGCAGGGGACTTAGGGTCCCCCACTGGTCCCAGGTTCCATGCCGTGCTTCCACTTTGCAGTGTACAAGGGCCCCAGTGGAGACTCCTGTACATTTCAAAGGCGGAATGCTTCCACTGAACCCCTGCCTCCTCCCACAGAGCTTTTAAACTGGCTCCCCCAACACCCCCTTTTCTTGTCCCCTCCTTGCTGCCTCTTTCTGATAGAGGCAGCAAGGGGTGGGGGAAAGAGACTAGCCAACTAGTTGATTAGCTGCTAACTTCCCTAAGTTACAGCTGAATATTGTGAAGCAGTAAGCTCAGAAAAGAACAAATCTATGTTCATCCCCATTTTGTCTAAACACTGTTCAAGCCTGGTGAGCATGGTCTATCAAAGGTTAGCTGAAACAGCTGACTAAAGTTTGCCCTTTCCAACACATTCCAAATGAAGCCATGGCCTCATCAAAGTTTATGGAAGCTTTCCACTGACTTCAATAGCACCATGATTTCATAGTTTGTCTTCAAATTCAGAATGTAAAAATTTCTGGCCCATTGTCCTTCTGCCGTTCCCCACACGCACTGGCTCCTGCCTGCTCCTTCCCTCCCTGCGCTGCTGCCTCTGTATCAGTGGAAGGGGGCTTCATATAACAGTTAAGATTAACCGATGAACCCAGACTCATTGGTTCATCATGTAAATGGGTACCCATTCACATCCCTAAAAAGGAGGGCATGAACTCTTTGGGAGATCAAATAAACAGTATTGCTGATAGAGAAAGAGAATATACATAAGCTATCAAGACAGATTCAGGCCCAGAGAGACTGGGTGAAGTGTTATTTTTTTGAGAGGGGAGAAGACTGACAAGTCAGTTATTCTGAAATAACACTGCTGCGTAGACCTAGCCTTCCTGGGCTTCACAACATCCTCAGGCAAGGAGGATTTCTTTAGCTCAGGAATAATAAATACCAATATGTGCTCATATTTTGTTTAGTTTAGTTCTGTAACAAAAATGAAAGATGGTTTGAATACCAGACACCCTATTCAGCAAGAAATTCTTTTCAAGGCCTCATGGACTTGGTTTTGTTTCAAGGGATGCAATTCCCCTCCTCCTCCCCTCTCCCCGGTTGTTTTTTTAACCATATAGTGGAGATCCTGGTGCCTGCTGTATTTAATAAAAATTATATCTGCTAAATAAAACAAGTAATCAGGAATTGTGTACACTGAATAAAAGGGAGCTTATTTTCTGTCTATCTACACCTTCTTCCATCTTCCCAATCTACAGTTGTGACACCCTTCATTGTGACAGATCCCACCTTGCTTTGCAATACTTCAGTACAACACTGTAACACTGTCTCCACAGTAAGTTGGCTGAAAGAAACAGCCAACTTATTACACAGCAAAGAACATAGGTTGGCCAAGGCACTGGTGTAAAATTTGTTCTACCAAAAAGGCAACAAAATCATTAATCTGAGAAGAAAGCAATCACAAGCTCTGAGGTGAAATACTCTTCATTTATTGCCCTGGGGAGAGGTGAAGCTGTGTCATTTCAGGAAGGAACAACTGAGTCCAGCAATGCTGGGATCTGAACCTGTAGGTCCCAACGAATCAAACAGACTATCAAAGTTCTCCTCAGTTAGGGGAAACCCGATTACAGCCTGTCCTGGAATAGTTACTACAGGAGTCAGGTAACTGACCACTTGGCGCAGGAAGTAAGTACAAATCCTATAGGCAGGTTGCAGTGCAGGACCCAGGGAAAGGACAATTAGCAAGGTAAGGGCCAACGCTGTAAACCCAGGCTAACATGTCAACGCCAGGCTTCAGCAGGAGCGGTCCGTGGATGACAACCCCGCATCCCAGAAGCACTTCAGCCAACTGCGCTCCAGGATCCAAGTGTTGAGCCAGCCCCACATGCTGCCTGCCTCCTAGGAGCCCGCGATTGCTCGGGGCCCAAGAGACCCAGCTCGCAGCAAGCGCCATAGACCTCCCCCCGCACTGATGACCGCAGCTCTAGTGCCGCCGGTCACCACACTCGTGCGCCCCGAAACCAATGGGCGCCGCGCTCCCATCCCTTCCCACGCCCCCTCGCCTACCCGCACAGAGCAATTCTTCTCTGAACTCACCAGGAAACCCCGCCCCCTGATCTAACCAATCGGCTCAAGCTAAGGCGAAAAGGCCCGCCCGCAAGGAGCGGATTGGCTAACGGATATGCCCGTTAGGCCGCTTAGCCCGCCTCCCGTCTAAGAAGAAAAACACTCGAGGGACACCGCGGAAAAACACAAGATGGCGGTGCTGGCTGACAGCCAAGTCCCAGGCGGAGCCGACGCCATTAGACCCCCCCCTTTCCCTCCGGTGTGCGCTCTGTCGAGCTCCGAAGGGCCCGGCCCTGCCATGGGGGAGCGGCCGGTAAGATGGCGGCGGTCCCGGCCCCGTATGCAAAGTACCCACCGCCCCCTCCCCTCCGCCCTCCCGGTGGCAAAGGTAAAAGGGTCGGGTTCAAGCCGCCGCCTCCGCCCGCTCAGACTCCATCTTCCCTGTGTGTGGCCAGGGTTCCTCCGCGCCGTGGCCAGACCCCTTCTCTCGCAGCCCGCCGGGAGAGCAGGCAGCTCGCCCGCACGCTGGACCGACTCGGAACCTAGGCGGGCCGGACCCCGCCAAGCGGCTCCGAAGCGGCCTCGGACTCGATCGGCCCAACTATTCCCAGAGACCCTTTCCCGAAGCGGCCTGCGAGCCCAGCCAGGCCTAGGCACGGTCGGCGCTCAGCTACCACGGGCCCCCGGAGGCCGAACAAGGGGCCCGCAGGGCTGGACTTCGGCCGCTTAAACCGGGCGTCGTCTTTTTCCCTGGGAGCGGTCTGGCCCGGCTCCACTCCCGCGGCCCGGCCCCGTTCCGATCAGCCAGCGCGGGGTATTTTTATTTAGTAAAAGCATTTACCTCAGCCTTTGGCGCCAAATGTGCCCCGACGGTGACCCGGGTCCGACCGGGCCTGTTGGGCAGCGGTGCCAGGCGACGGCCCGGAGAGGGTGGGGGCAGGGGTGCTCGGGTTAGTATTATTTGTTATTGGGGGGGTTGTTTTGGTTTTGTGCCGTGCCCCTGTGAAAGGTCAGAGTTCGTGACCCCGCCTGCCGCTGCTGCCGCCTGGGAGCGTTTCCCCGCTTCCTCTTCCCAGCCCCACGCCGGCCACGGCCCCCTCCTCCATCCTCGCGGGGCGGGGCCGGGGGACGGCAGCGGCGGGGAGGGGCTACCTGAGTGCCTGGATGGAACGCTCACACACCAGCGTTCCAGCCGGCCCCGGGGGCAGAATCGGCGCTTTCCCGCCACCCTCCCTTACCTTCGCCCCCGGCCTTGCTGGGGACGATGTCGTGCTGCTGGAGGTCAGACTGGAAAACTGTGCGGCCCCCATTTGTCGCTTAGTGAGGGGAGGGTGAGCAGACGCATTTATCCCCCTCCCCCAAAGTTATTCTGGTAGGGAGAGGTCTCAGAAGACAGCCTAGACATGGAGATTACTCTCCTCCAAACCTTATTACTGTACTGTGAGGAGAAACCCTTTATCCCAGACAAGTACTGTGGCTTGTCATTGTTTCCCTCCTGACCCATGAGGCTTGTGTGTAATCTTCTACTTTGAGGTAATTGCCTTTTAATTTAAGGTCGGTTATGTGTAAAGTCTGTGTGGATGCTCCTCAAAGCTTTACCCTGTGGTTTATACACAGGAATTAGAGGTGTGACTGCAGCCTGGGTAGATGTACTCAAAAGAACTTGAGTCTAGGGCAGGGGTGGGCAATAAAAAGGTGGAGGACCTCCAGGGTGTGTCCCTGCTGGGCTGCTGCCACTACAGTTACTGCACTTCTAGGTATTGGTGATCGCAGCTGTCGTTGGCCACAAATCATCATTCCCAGCCAATGTGAGTGCCAGGGACTAACCCCATCAGTCTGGATCCAGTCCGTGGTCCAGTATTCGCCCAGCACTGGTCTAGGACAGTATACTAGGTATTTATGTCAGTATAACTTTGCCACCCAGGAGTATGAAAAATCCACACCCCTGAGTGACACAGTTAAACTGACCTAACCCGCAGAGCAATATTCCCGCTAATCTTTTTCATTGGTGTGTGGATTTTTTTCCATCCATGTGCGGAATAACTTTTAGATGCAAAGTATGTGCACATGTACGCCAATGGAAACCTAAAGCTTAGTTGTGGGTGCTCTGCTGATCACCTAGCTCGCATTTGAATTTCTCCTGAGGGGCCATATAAGCGCATAGCTTATAGGAAATACTGTCCAGAGTAGACCACACTAAGTGGAAAGGAAAATTCTTCCATAAACCTAGCTACCATCTCTGGGATAAATGGGTTACGTATGCTAACAGGAGAACTCCTCCCTTCTATGAAGGTAGTGTCTTCACTGATGCACTGTAGTATTTTTGCATAGACCAGCCTTAACAGCAGTATCACTTACAGTGAAACTGCAGCAGCACAAACTTCAGTGCAGACCATATAAACCTGCAGGGGGTGCTTGGTTCTGGTTTGTAAGGTAGGTAGCCTGCACTGCAGTCTGTGCTGTCATGGCTTCACTGCTGTTGGTACTCCTGCTTGCAGCATTAAAACTAGTTGACATACATCTAAATGAGCATAAGTTAACTGTAGACATATTCCCATGATGTGTTTTCATCAGTAAAAATGTGTGCCATTACAATGAGATTTATATTGGGAAATGATTTTTTTTACTAGTGAAAACAATTGAAGAAGGAGGTGCCCTGTGCTTTTAATCAGCGTAGAGTTTGCTTATGAAACCTTCAAAGACTATGTCTTGACAGCCAAAAAAGAGAGATTTTATAGTGAGTTCTCTTTAAAATCCTAGTAGAGACAAGGCACAGGTAGTTTTTTCTCTTCAGTGAAGAGAGGCCAGTACTTGTAGAACCATGTGTCTCAGGCTAGACTCCTGGATTAATAGTTCACTCTACTTCTCTTCACCAAGATCTTGGATGTCATAGCAGAAAGACATCTTGTGTATAGTAATGAATAAACATAAAGTAAAATCTTCAGAAAATAGGCAATGTATATTTAATTTATTTTTGTAATAACCTGTGTGGAGAATAATTATTTTTTAAAGTGAACTTTTAAAATGATTTATAGAGAACTACAAATCTAGAAGCTTACCTTTTAACATGAAAATATTCTATGTAAAGCTTAAAATCATTAGGACCTGGAGAAGATATTTAAGTATTTTTGTAAAAGGTATTTCAGATAAAATCAGATGACAATAGAACTAGACTTAAGAATAGAATATTAGTACTTACTGTAAAACAAATATAGTGACTATTGTGGTTCTGCTTGTGCAAGTATGTATTGGTTGCTGTTTCTCCATTTAAATACCAGTCTTTCAAAACATTTGGCCTTGGTTATGATGAAGGGTATATTTGAACTTTACAAGCGAGGCCCTGTTTGGAAAAGCCCTACCATTTCATAAATGTCATTTGATACAACTGGCATGTGATTAGAAAGTGTTTTACCATTTCTGAAATGCACATTTATCACAATATTCAAGTGCTTCTCAAGTAAACTAAATCTGTCTGGAGGTTCTCTCGTGGACTCTTAGACTTCTTACATCACTGTTTATACAAGTATCTGCTTCAAAATGGGTTGTCTCTTTTTGGGGTGGAGAGTAAGGGATGTGAATGGTTAATGGGTTAGGCTTACTGTTCCGGTTAACTGGTGGAGGCTGGAGCAGCTCTCCACCCATCACAGGCTGGGGGCTGCTCCAGCCTCTCAGAGCCCACCATGGGAAAGGAGCACTTCAGCCGGCTGGAGAAGCCCCTGTCTGCAGCATTCTGGCCTGGGTGCACCACAGGAGTGACTATAAGTGAGAGTTTTGCTCTAGTAAAAGCTATAGTTGAGTCTGAGGTACATGCCTTTGCTGCACTGTTCAGCATAAAAACAAGCACAATGCTTAAAAGTAGTCAAGAAACTACGGGGAAGGGGGGCTGCTACAGCCCAGTTGGGCTGGCATGCCCCCCCATCTTTAATTACATTTAACTGGTTAACCAGTTAAATGGGATTTTACATCCCTAGTAGAGAGGGTTTAATGAGGAGAGAGGGATTTTTGTTTGTTTTTTGTGAAGTGTTTTAGTTATGATGGAAAAGCTTTAATAAAGGCCTGTCACATGAACAAATTATACAGGTTTAAATAAATTGGCTTTGAAACCGATAAGTTAAACTGGTGCAATCCCTGTATTGATACTCTTAGTTTGGTTCTAAGAGTATTTTATCCATTGAACTCAAGTTGATTTATTTTATTGTACTCTGTGGCTGATCACTTGTCTCATTATTTCCTTGCTACTTGCCCTTTCAGTCTGTCTGTCTATCATCAATATGTTATCTCTTGGCTTATCCTTAAATTGGTGCAAGAACGGTGTCTTTTTTTTTTCTTTTCCAGTTTGTGCATACGATCAATAGCTATGGGTCCTGAGAAATAATAATAGTGTGCTGTTTTACTATATTGTCAGCCTCTTGGCTTTGTAGTTAGGAAGTTTGCCTCTCTCAAACACAGATACCAAATCTAAATCTGCAAGATTCTTGTTTCTTGAATACTTTTAAACATTTTTGCCTGTTTTATGCTTAACAGTGCACCAAAGGCATGTACTTCAGGCTCATAACTGTGGCTTTTACATGAGGAAAATTCTTGCTGAAGTCTCTGGGAAGTACAATGGGCAGCCTTTACTCAAAAGAGAATATCTTAAAGCCCACACAAATGGACACGCCTTGTTGGTTTTCACATAAACAGTGGCAAATTGAAATGTTGAGCCACCCTTTTTATTATTTTCTACCAATAGAAAGAGAAAAATAAGACTCACATAACTTTGTCATAAGTAAAAGTGAGTTAAAAATGTTCGTGGTATTAATTTTTCACTCCAGTATTAGTTCAACTATGTATGGACATTTTTATTCAATTGCAGACAGTTTCCACAGTGAAAAAAATTACAAACAATAGATTGCAGCAAAACCTGTATCGGTACAAAGATTGCTTTGTCAAAGCATTTAGCAAAAATGCATTCTTTGATCTTGGTGATATAATTGGTGGAGCAATATTGGGTGAGATTTCTAATATTCTGGTATTGAATTATTAACCAGCTGGGGGTCTGATTACAGTTTTGCAGATGCTACATTGTGCTATGAAGCTTTTTTTTTTCTTGCCTGGGAGCAGGGCTATAACCCCCCACCCCCAATAATATTTACTGTTTAAAAAAACAAAAAAACAAAAAACTTATTCACTGTTGCATTCTTACTTAAATAGCTTCTCAAGTGTGTGAAAGTCTTGGTTAATAAGCTCCTAAGCCATAAGTAAGAGAGATATGTCACGGGGGGCACCCCTTTTTTTATTTACGAACTAGCATATTTACCCAATGTTGCTTGGGTCTTTATGGAGAGGCTCAGGGTAGGGAGCTGGAAATGTGGTGGTAGCAGGAGTCAGGGTTGGGGGATGTGGAGGGGCTCTGGGCAGGGGACTGTGTGTGTGTGTGTGGGGGGGGCAAAGGCACCCTCCCCCCCCCCCCCAGATTCATACCAGGGCTTCTTGCTCCTTTGGCTCCTTCTGTCAGGGAGCGAGAGTAAAGTGCACAGCTAGCCTGCCCCTGTCCTCCCCAGACAGAGTGGGGAAGTCAGCAAGCTGTGCACTTTCCCCTTGCTCCCTGATGAATGGGAACAGCCAGTACTGTCCCCATATGAATCGGGGGAGGAGGGTTTCAGTCCTTCCTACCCTCCCTAAAGAGCATTAGGATGGGGGGAGGCTCGCGGCTGGGCAGTTTTGTCGGGAAGGAGTGTCCCTGGCCAGCCCCTTTTACTTGTCTGGTAATTGTCTCTTTTCTGTATGGTTTTATGAGAAGCAATCCCATTCCAGGCACAACCAAAACCCTTACGCTGCTTTGAGTTATGATAACAGGAAGCTGTATACCAAATTTGGTCTTAGCTTTTACCATCTAGGAGTTCTCGAAGAAACAAACACACGCACTCAAATATATAGTAGATTGGTAAAATCAACATTTATTAAGCAAATGTTAGTGTCTCCTCAGGCTTCATATGAAAAAATTCTGTTCAATTTAAAAAAAAATGCTTAATGTATAAGAATAGTATTCTTTGATAATGTCAGTAATACTTGAAAGGCAAAAGTAGAATCTTGCTAATTCATATTAAGGAGTGGGAGATGCTTTGCTAAATAGTGTACATGAAGAAGGAGATTTTAAAGGATTATGGAAACTTTATTAAATCTTCCATAATATGAGAACAGGTGTTACTCAGCTAAATTAATGGTTGCATCAGTATAGAAATCTTACCCCACTATGGTCCTGAATGGGGAAGATCATTATGGGCTCTAGAACTGGATGATGCACTAAGTGTAGTGACAATATTGCAAGGTCTCTTTTCCAGATTATTGTATCCCTTTCAGGAGTCTGATTTGTCTTGTGTACCTCCAAGTTTCATCTCACTTAAAAACTACCTGCTTAGAAAATTGACCAAATTATAAATCTCAGTGCACTGTTACCGAAAAATTGCTTACTTTCTCATTCTTAGCATATAATATGAAACAATTGGAATATTAATATTGTGCTACTTTTTCAGTGTATAGTATTTAGAGCAGTATAAGCAAATCATTGTATGGAATTTTAGTTTGTACTGACTCTGCTTTTTGTGTATCCTTTTGTAAAACTAAGCAAATGTCTAGATGAGTTGATGCAGAAGACTAATGCATGCCCCAGAGTTACACATACCTCTGTATGTATTTATACAGAGCATTTTTGTATGTCAGTACAGAGGTTCCCTATGCACTTGTGGCTGAGTGTACTAAGAGGGGTACTTGTGTTGACAAGGGTCATGTAGTTACATAGCGCAGATATTTTTCTAAAAGTTGAATATTTTTATGACCAATACTAAGTAAAATAATAATTATATTTGGTAGGAAAATGTTTAATCAATTCTTATGCTTTAGGATATGAATTAATATGGGGACCAGGAAGATCTGTCCTCATTGTACAATTGAATACACATGCATTTCATTTTTTTTTTAATTTTTATGTTTAACTTTAAATCCTAGGGTCAGGGTGACTATCGAAAGAAGGATATTGAATTTGGACTCCTGGGCTATGTGGTAAAATAAATTCTTTCACAGATTTGAGTTCTGTAAATGGATTACTAATATTGCTTGAGAGCACAGCAGACCAAAAGACATCTTTTAAACCATTTCTGCATATCAGATAAACTAGGGGACTGTACCCCCTCCTTGCTACGCTCGCCCCTCCCCCCTTCCTGTGGGGTAGGCAACCCTGGCTCTCTGCCTGGCCACTGGGCAGGGCTGGGCTGCGGCCACGCCAGCCCTTGCCCTTTCTCCTCACTCCCCCTCAGCTGCGCCACCCCAGGCCCTTTCTCCTCTCCCCCTCCCCCCACCCACCCGCACTAGCCCAGGCCCTTTCTCCTCTCCCCCCTGAGCTGTGCTAGCCCAGGCCCTTTCTCTCTTCCTCATGCCCTCAGCAGTGCCAGCCCAGGCCCTTTTTCCACTCCCTCTCTTCTGAGGCACGCCAGCCTGGGCCCTTTCTGCACTGCCCTAGGGTACGCCAACCCGAGCCTTTTTTCTCTCCCCTCCCCGCCCCTGGCCATGCCGCCCGGGGCCCATTCTCTCCCCCTGCCACTCTCTCTTGTCTGCGGCCTAACTCTGCCCCCGTCCGAGGCTGTGCCAGGCTTGGCTCTGCCCCCAGTGCCCTTAATGGGTATGGCTTGCCGATTAAGGTTAACTAGTCCCCTGCTGATCCCAGGCTCCATGCTGTGCTGCTGCTTTGAAATGCACAAGAGCCCCTGCTGGGGCTCTTGTGCATTTCGAAGCTGGCATCTGCATGCAGCCCCAAGTCAGCAGGACTTCCTGCTGGCCTGGGGCTGCATGTGGAGTTCCACATTCCTCCTTTGAAATATACAAGTGCCTATTGACCAGTTGAGTAGTTGATGGAAATTCCATTGACTACTCGACTAGTTAATTAACCGCTAGTTAACATCCTTAGAACGTATACAGCTTGAGATTGTTTAATGAAAAATCCCTTCAGAATTCGTTAGCGAATAGGAAAGATTAATTAAATGACACTTGTACAGCTATAGCATGTGTCCTCAGAACATGCTTTCTGCCAAATGTTCTATGCCAGGGGTTCTCAAACTTTGTGATACTGCGACCCCCCTCTACGTTGCTCGCAACCCCACTGGGGAGGGGGGTCTGGACCCACAGTTTGAGAAACGCGGTTTTATGCAATACTTAGTTTTATATTTTATAAAATCTCATTGGTAGTGTTCTAGTATTGCTTATTGTTTTTTCTTACTCCAGCTGTACTGCTGCAATAACATCTCAAGTAAAGTAAATTAAGAGCCATCATTCTCTCCAGGCTGTTAGTCAATGACAAGTAACAACTTTTAGCCAAAATTTGTTACTTGTGATGCAATAGTATATTACAGATATTATTCAGTGAGCTGAAACTAGCCATATTCCCTAATATATGCCATACCCCCTATTATATGGCATCAATGATTGTAAGAAGCATTCTAGAGGGGTTTTTTTGTATAAAATTCAAATGACCAGTTAGTATTTTGATTACACAACAGTATTTGTCATAGAGTCCTAGATACACTATAAACATAATTTGGCCCCTTTGTGTATATATTATTGATAGTCTTTTGCTTTGTTCTGTTTTTCTTCCATAAGACCCTTGGCTCATTCAGTGTATAGGATATATTCAGCTAATTTAGTGTTTTCAAAGTGTTTATATTTTGTGGACCCCTAAAAATTTTGAATGGAGGTATGGACCCCTTTGGAAGTCTTAGACATGGGGAAGTCTGCAATAGTTAAAACTGCTGTGTTAATTGAATGGGTAGCTTGAATGAGGTAAAGGGTTCTGTGGAAAAAGTAGTGTGAGATCATCTAATGAGAGACTATCATAATTAGGGATGACAGTGATTACCGGGTGCTAGTTACCAGTTAACTGGGGCCCCAGCTGGGCTGAAGCAGCCACTCTTCAGCCCAGCTGGACCTGCTGCACCATGGGGGGGACTTCAGACTGGCCCGATTTAAGCTGTTAACCCATTAAACATAACATTTAACTGGTTAACTGATTAAATAAGATTTTACATCCCTAATCAAAATGCATTTTCATAGGCTGAATTATGGCTTTACAATCAACTTTAATACAGGGAGTGCTTGACTTTGCAGCCATTACATTCTTTTACTGTAGTCTTTTTAATGTTACTTTGTGAAAAAATAAGATAGTAGAATTAATTTTTGCTTAATTATATGAAACCATATTAGTGATGTTAAATTTAGATTAACTAATCGAATAGGCGATGGGATTTCCATCGACTATTCGATTAGTCGATAAGGGTACCTCTGCCAGACTCTTGCTGCAGTTCAAAAGTGGAAGCCTCACATGGAACGCAGGGCCAGCAAGGGACTGGTCCCACACTCCCTGTTGCTCCCCAGCGAGCCTCTTGTACATTTCAAAAGAAGCCACACAGGAAGCATGGGACCTTCTTGTCATACCTCAGCCTTTGAAATGTACAAGACCCCCACCGGGGCTCTTCTATGTTTCAAAAGCAGAATCACAGAATGAGCGTGAGCGGAGATTGCTTCAGTCCCCTCTTGTGGTGTTTCCCGCTGTGCCTCTACTTCCCCTGCTTCCCACAGAGATGGTGCTGGGGGAACCGGCTTTTAAGCGGGCTCCCCCCAGCACTAGCTCGTGCCCTCCCCCCTCACTGCTTCTCTCTGATAGAGGCAGCAAGAGGGGAGAAGTGACTAGTTGCTTATGCAAATTTGGAACCTTTAAAATTACAGCACACACATCTACCAGTTGGAACAGAGTAATTGATGGTGGTAGGTGATAATCTTTTATGTGGGCTCTGTGGGCAGTCCACAGAGGTTGATGAAAAGATTTTGCTAGTGGGTTTCAAAGATAATTGTGGACAGCAGAGAAATTTTGTGACTTAACATCTTGGATCCTATTCAAGGCCTGGAGGGGCATGTGCTGTAGTGGGTTATAAGCCCTGCTGTCTCCATTGATCTAGTTTTGTCGCATTCCACCCGTTTACACGTCCCTTAGCGTGTCCCTACTATCTTCCCATGATGTTTCCCATTCTTCATTTGAGTTAGGATGCTTGCTTTTCCACTGTGCTGCCTTAGCACCTGCAAGAGGAACATTGAGAACACAGGAAGAAGTCTCTCCTTCCTTTCCTTTCATATGTCAGGTGCCAGAGTTGCCCCTTGGTGAAGTGGTTGTAATGATTATTTAACATGGCAAAGTAAGAGTTTTCCTTAGCTTCTTTCTCATAAATGCCTAAACAGTTTTTCATGAACCTTTTAAAAAAAGTATATTCTCAGTATGGAAAATTTCAGCCTCTGTGGTTTCTTTGGCAAAGCTGTAAATAACTGAACACAGGCTTATATAATGAAAAGTGTTAGATAACCTTTCTTATAGACACTGTTTAACAGCTTCACTTATATTTCACCCGTTGCTGTAATAACGGCACCAAAACAAGATCTGTCTTCGAAGTTGAAGACTTGGTCAGTGTTGAAAAGTGTCTTAAATGCCCACTGGAATTTTCCTTGATGTATTTGTCTTAACGTTAAATAGAAATTTTTCGCCCTGCACGTTGAGCTCACAAATTTCATGGGGGAAGTAAGACTTAAATTAACCAGCCTGTTGTGATCTACTGCAAAGAATTGGGGGAATGCTTATGTTAGCATGGAATTCTGTAGCGTTCTCAGTTTGCATAAATTCACAAATAGGCATTCATTTTCACTGTGTATAAACACAAGTATCCAAATTATTCAGTAATTTTTTTATTGATTTTTCTCCCCCCCCCTTTTCATTACATCGATAATATTACTTGAATAGACTTGAAAAAATAATTCTTGTGGGTTTTTAAAAATTGTCTATAATTTGCATGGATCAGTTCTAGTTAATTTGTATTAGTTGCTGAAACAACTTGATAAAATTATTTTATGATCTTGATTGTCTGCCGGCATATTAAAAAAAATAAACTTTGTTTGCTAGGAGAAGAAGGAGATTGATCACAGATCTACAGAAGATGCACACAGAAAAGCAATGTTTTTGACAGTGGAAAGTATGGGACCGATTGACATGCTGTGACATACCTAGGTGTGTGCAGTTCATACTGCTGAAAGGGCACTTATCAAAGTGGAGCATTGGGTCTTCGGAAACACAAGAAGTGAGAAAGTAATGCTATTTTGGTTAGTCTCTGCATATCTCCTATGTTTAAACTAAAAGATTCAGCTGGCACTGCTTGGGTCCTTCAAGGCAATGGGAGAGGGTTGTGCAGGAGCCAGTGGGGCTGCACTGGCTGGGCGGGCTGCCCCGGGCTGCCCCCTGCTGCCCAAATGGGGTTATAGATGTCCCAGTTCCCATATCTGGCATCTTACTGCCCCTCTGTGGTCATTACACAGTATAATTATCCCTGTTGGCAGTCCCTCCTTTGCATGTTATGAAAAACAATCGTGTTCCACTATTTTGGTATAACCAAACCCTTATCTTTCTTTAAGTTATGATAAGAGGAAGCAGCATGCCAAATTTAGTGGTCCTAACTCTTACCATTTATGAGGAGTTCTTGAACAAATAGATGGATGGACAGACAGGCTCGCTCACAGTCTCAAGTATATAGTAGACATTAACTGCAGAATTACCATCGTGTACATATGCAAAAATTGAAAGTGTTTGTGGGACTGTTATGTCTTTTTCTTCCTCATTCTATCCCTTCCCTATAATTTGTTATAATCTCATTGTCACATTTTGTATTTAGATTACAGGCCCTCTGGGGAGATACCACATCTTTGTATGTCTTGTGGTGTTGACTACAATTTGGACTCTCTTTCTCTGTGTATGTGTATAATTATATATTACATATTAATATTAAACACACACACACGATAGTTTTACAGATTTTTAAACCTCTGTAATCTAGGCTATGGCTACACAGTAACCTTCTTCTGGAAAATCTTGTATAAATGAAGTGTGGTGTGCAATATCACCATGCATCATTTGCATAATTAATGAGCAACCGCTTTTGTGCAAGAAGCTTTTGCACAGAAAGGATCTGTGTATACAGTAGAAGCTGTTTGGTATATGAGCTTTTCTAACAAAAGTGGGGCTTGCCTCACCTTTAAACCCTTCTCTTCTCCTGGATGGGGGGGGAACAGGGGCTACTCTTGCGAGGGGGGGGGGGAGGGGTTGCACCAGTCTCGGGCCCTATTCTGGGTATACGCATCCGCGAACTGTGCAGCCCGTAGGACTGATTCGGGCTCCCGATCTCACACAGCTGCCCTAACAGAATCAGGCACAATATCCAGAAATGCTCCAAGGTAATCAAATCCAGCAGTTTCTCACAATTCCCTTTCGCTTTTGCCCCCATGACCCACTTTTTAACAAAGCCCATCAGCTTGTGAGCACACTCCACATAAGTACAATCACTAGATATTTTAAAGCTCCTAAATTTAACCCGGTGGGATTCAGGGGTAACCTTGAACCGTTTCAATGCATAATCTTTAAACCTCCCATAGTCTAAAACTTCTTCCTCCATCAGTTCTTTAAATACCTCCCTGGCCTTGCCACTCAGTCTGGTCATCAGGACAGGCATGCGCTGGTCATCTGGGATCCGGTTCACGTTGCAAATACATTCAAAGGTGGCCAAAAACTCCTTGATATCCTCATTATCCTTTCCCAACTCCTGCTGGCCGGTAGGGGTGGGCTCTCAGGTTGCTGTATCTTTTGTTGCGCTTCTGGTATCTGTTGTTGGAGTCGCTTGGAACTCTCCTCCGCTGCCAGCTCTTCCATTCGCCATGCGTGGGCCACTCTCTCTTTCTCCTCCGCTGTCTCCATCGCTTTTCGCTCCCTTTCAGCATCCGCTTCTTTCTCCCTTCGACACATCTCGGCAAGGGCCCTCTCTTTTCCTGCTGCCATCTCCATCTGCTTTCAACGCAGGTCGGCAAGGGCCCTCTCATGCTCCAGCTCCATTCTCTTCAATGCCTGTTGCTTTCTAATTTCATCTGCAACAGCATCCATGGCATTGTGTGGGCACTGCTCCCTTGCCTGCTGGTCATTTCTTATTAG
Organism: Pelochelys cantorii; assembly: GCA_032595735.1. NCBI lineage: Eukaryota > Metazoa > Chordata > Testudines > Trionychidae > Pelochelys > Pelochelys cantorii. Next base: position 22,534,655 of record CM064336.1, read on the forward strand.
CAAAGATCTCAGCTCTGGCTTGGAGGCTTTCTCTCTACATTCAATGCCTCTCTCCATGCGCAAATCTTCTAGAGCCTTTCGATCCAGGCTGTCATATAGTTGCTGACTCATTGCAGTGGCTCTTTAACCCACCAAACTCTCAATACCAAAAATCAAATTTAGACCACGCGGGGTCCTGATCCAAAGTTTAATTGACCAAGTTCTGTGGATCCTGCTGACTACACCATTGTGACAGACCAGGCCGGGTCTGGGCACAGCTGAGGGCATCCACTCAGGGCGAATTGCTCAAAACTCGGGCTCCTTACAGCCCCAGACTGGAGACCTTCCAGATAGGTCACAAACCAGTCACGCCGAACGCTTCAGCTGCCAATCTGACCAGCCAGAAGCCTCACGAGCAAAACCCCTCTGACATCCCAGCTCTTCCTATGCCCCAATCAGCCCCGGGCCTAACACACAGGTGAGGGGTTATAGAACCCAATCCCACCTACCCCCAACAGGTTCTTCCAGTCCCAAGAAACCAGCCACAGGTCCCCATCAATTTACACTCTGGATTTTACCCACAAGACCACGCTGAGCCAATCCTTTAGAATCTATAATCTAAAGGTTTATTACTAAAAGAAAGAAAAGCATGAGAGTAAGGTTAAGGAGAATACATTACGTGCATCGCATCACCCAGTTCTCGATTCAGACTCTTAGCAGAGATGTTATAAACTGCTATCGTAAAAGTCTCTGGTGTACATACTATGTCAGGATGGGTCCACAGTTCTTTCTGGCTCATTATTCCCTGCAAGGCTGCATCTGGGATCAGAGCTGAACTGAAGCCAACATGGAGGATGCCAAATGACACTTATATACCTCTCCTGGCATCCTCCTGGCCAGAGCAGGTCATGTGTTCGAGCGACCTATCTCTGTTTCACATGCTGGCAGCCATTATGCTGTGGCTGGTTTGCAGGTATCAGTCACATTCCTCAGGTGTGTATTGGCACCTAGAGCTTCATTGTTTCTTTGCTAATTAGCATAGCCACTGGCTGAACATTCTTTGCCTATTGCTCTATCTGAGACAGAGAATTTTCCAGCATCAACACAGAGTATATATTTAACGCCACATACAGATATTATACAAGTATATGTATGGCATGTACAGAATCAGTAGAACATGAGCTTTCATGTGACACCTCACATGGCCCCCTTTGTACCGACTTTTGGGGCAAACACCCTCCCCCCCCCCATGGGGCAGCAGTGATTTGGCTTCTCACTTTAAAATCCAGTAACATGACAACATGGTTACCCTAATACTAGGGATGTTAAAAGTCGTGTAACGGGTGTACCTGTGGCTGGCCTGTGTCAGCAGAAGTGGGCTTGGCTGCTGGGCTATGAAATTTCTGTGTGGAGGTTTGGGCTGGAGCTCTGGGTTTCTGTGAGGCAAGAAGGGTCCTAGTACCTGGTTCTCCAGCCTCAGCACAAATATCTACACAGCAGTTTTAAGTTCTGAGAGCCAGAGGTAGCTGACCTGAGCAAGCCATTGTCCTGTTGTGTGGGTCTTTATTTCAGTGTAGACTAATCCTGAGAGTCTTTCCATTTGCTTTAGGAGGCTTTGGATGAGGCAGTAGATTTTGTTACTACTTTATTTGCTATCCAGGGGAGTGGGGTTTTTATTTCTAAGAAATATCTGTTTTCTGAATTAAACTTTGCTCTTTGTATGCTCCAATGAGCTGCTTTTTTGCAGTGGAAAGCCCCAAACAATAGTGTGGAAATAATTGTTCCTTTTTGGATCATGAAAGATTTTTTTAATACATTTAGTGCTTGTAAAAGATAATCTATCATCCCATGAAACAAAATTCTTTTGTCTATAGAAATGGTAAATGAAAAGCCAGTGCAAGGTTTTAAACGCTGTCCATTTAATGTGCCCCAATGCTCATGTGCATAGATGACCTCTCATCATGACATACTCATTTGAATGTTACAGTATTTGGTTATTCTGTTGGGACTCAAATGTGGGGTTAAAATTATTTCCAGTTCCTGTGGCTCTTTCATTATGAGGGCAGTTTCTGCTAGCATATTGACTATAACAGTAATGTATTTTCTGATTGATCTGGCCTTTTTTGGTACAGTCTATTGAAACTGTCTTCATTTTCATGGTGTGTGCATGTTAACAAGAGGGAGGAAAGGACATAAAGGTGAAAGGAAAACACTGGACAAATGTATCCTGTGAATAAAGGGCCTAAAGAAATCTTCAGCACAGGGCAGACACATTATTGACTTATCAATGCATATAAAAAGGAGTAACAAAATCTGATTTTAAATCTTACTAGGGGGCTGCACCCTGCTCACTACACTCGTCAACTTTCTCTCGCTGTTTTTGCAGCCAGAGAGCCTGATGAAGTCATTCTGTCTTGCGGTGGGATTTGCAAACTAGATAGTTAAGTGATACTATGTGAAGTAGAGCAGGCTGGAAAACACAATTTCCTATTCATGACAGCTTGTAAGGCCTTGAAACTTGTTTTCATCCTGCAGTGGGATAGAAACAAAACCTCTTATGTTTTTATGGAACAGAATTGTGTCAAAAGTCAGGATTGGATTTAAAAAAAAAAAAACAACAAAAACAAAAGCAGTGACCTGCGAACCCATCATAGATATAAGATGCCTCGTTGAAAACTTAAGTCAAAAGCAGATAAGTCCCCTGAATTGCACTAGGAGAGTTAACACCCTTTTTAAAACATCATTTCATTTTTAAGAGTACTGAAATTCATTTGAGGATTGTGTGTGTCTGGGGGGGGCTGGGGGAGGTGTAGTAGCCCCTAGAGGAATCCCTGGTGCAGGGCACAGCATATGCTTAGTATATATGGCTCTACTGTGCCTCTCTTCATACATCCCAACATATAGGCAAACTGGAACCAGGCATATCAGTGACTGGACCTGATTCACATTATAGAGAATCTGCCACAAGTTAGAACAGCCTCTGAAATAGTTGTAACGTAAACCATGGCTACACTGGTGCCTGGAAGAGTCCACAAAGGTGGCTTAATGCTATTTTGTTCCCAATCAGTTATAATATGGGTATTCCTGTGATACAATTCACAGGGCTCTGTATTCTTCATTTTGGCTCTTTTTAAATAGGTATCAGTGGGACTGTTTGGATTAGTATTGATCACCACAAGCAAAGCTATCAAAGTCCTGTCTAATGTTAATATACCACTAGTACATCCTGAGAAGTTGTAGCCAAGATGATCTAAGAGAAGAGATTTGAGAAGGTGTACAAATTTGCAGACAGTGGACAGTGTATGTGTGCCAAGAAGAAAGAATGACTGCAAAGCAATGAGAAAAAGTGCTGAGTTATCCTCAAAAGTGGCACTTATAATTTGGCATGGAAAACAATTGAAGAGCATTTTAAAAAAATGGGAAAAAGTTTTAAAATGGGCGTATATGTCAGGATGTAGATGGAAAAAGTCTGGTTTAGCAGTGTAAATAATGTCAGCAGTTAGCAAAGCAAACAGGACATTGTGCTAAATCACTGGAATAACATCAGACCAGAATGCCACTAAGTGTCTGATGTAGTGGGCACAGTTCTAGATGCCGCCTTATAAGCACTATAATAGAAACATTTCAAAAGTCCAGACGAGAATAACTAATGATAAAGAGATAATAGCAAAGTGAAGAGCATTGTTATCCACAGGGGAATCAGCAGGGGACATATGAGAGAGGTACATGTAATTTAGAGGGGAATAGAGAAAGCCACAGGCCAAACCAAGGTGCCTCTTTTTTTGAGATTAAGCACCTTTTGTAAAAGGGATTTATGAACACCCGGTTTAGATTACTGAATTTATCTAGTTTCTGCCCGTATAAGTGTGCGTTTGACTAGGTTCAGTAGAACAAAATGTTGGACTGAAATGGAATGAAATTTTCCCCTTTTTTTGTTTCTGTGCTAAAACAGTCTACATCTGTGTCCAAAGTGCTGGTGATTGGTGGCAGCATGCAGCAATCTCTAGCAGAAACAGGGTTCTGTGCAGTCTGGATTGAAATGTGGTTACAGCATTGTCAAGTTCTACTACCAACTTCAGACTTGATGTGTTCATCTCTTCACACTAACACAGGTGTTTCATTTTCTCAGTTTGATACAACCACATCTTTTTGGAATGGAGGTAACACTGGGAGTTTTAAAGGAAGTGCCTTCAGGATTTTTCAGGGTTCTAGCTTGTAGCTTAAATGATTTTGAAATGTTTTTGAAGGTGTGTGCTGGTTCCTTTCTGAAACTACTTTGAAGTTGCTATAAAAAATGTATGAAAGCACCAGCTTTTAAGATTTGAGCTGTTGCTTTTTTGTTTTTGTTTTGTTTCCTATTGTCCTTACTCAAGCATTATGTTCCAATGTAGGCATGTGAATATGTGGTTGTGTTCCATCCTTGGTGGTTGTGTTCCATCCTTGGTAGGCTATCGTTTCTGTTCTATTAAGGAACACAGAGATGAATATTTTCCATTCTATTTCTTTCTTGCCTAATGAAGGTATTACCAGATTTGAGGTGCCTAGTTTTAGAGCCAAATCACTTAGCATTCATGAAAGAAGTTTAAGAGCATTTTGCTATGTAATCTACAGAAAAGGAACTATATCAGAGAAACAAATATGTGCTTTCTGACAACTCGGTCTATGCATATAGTTTTGTCAGTAGTAGTAGTAAAATGTTTTAAATCTGGTGAATGTATTCCCTGATAACTTTACAGTTGCAGCTGCCTGACTACACTGAATGCAGGCTACCATAGAAATAACATTCTACTCTGAAGATGGTGACTTTTAGAAAGTGCGGAGCACATGCCTTCTGAAAATTGCACCCTATTAAGATGTCTCCATTTGGGTACCAAAAATCACTATAACTTTTTAAAAATTAGGCTCTGTTGGTGGCCTCTTTCCCAGTTTCCCACCAGGACTATTGTCCTAGAGCTGAGTTAGCCCATCATAAGTACTTATGTGCTCCCTATTGCGATAGTATATGAATACTTTAAAATCTTTAACGTGTTTACCCTCACAACGCTCCTATGAATAGGGCCCTACAAAATTTGTGGTCCATTTTGGTGAATTTCATGGTTGTGGGAATTTAAAAATACTGAGTTTTACAGTTTCAGATGTTTACATTTGAAGTTTCAGAGTTGTAGCCCTGGGGGTCCCAACCTAAAATGGAGTTGTGGGAGGTTGTAAAGCCATTGTAATAGAGCCCTGGGATTGCCACCCTCTGCACTGCTTTCGGAGCTAGGCTCTGAAGGCAGCAGCCATGGAGCTTCCTGCAGCTGGGGAGGTACCCTGAGGTGGGCCTTCCTCCCCTCCCCCCTTAGAGTGGCCATGCAGGTGAAAAGGAAGTCCTGTCCCTCACCATACCCACTGGAACTTGCAGTTGAGCCCAGTACACAGTAGAAGCCTTGGATTTGGTAACACCCTACTTGTGAGATATGGAAGTGCTAGAATTCTCATTTTACAGATGGAAAATGGAGTCAGAGGCTATTTGACCTGCCCACGGTCACATAGCCTCCCCGCAACACGGTGGAGGGTTCGCCCCTCTCTGCGCCATTCCCTGCCGACACCCCCCCTTCCCCCCCCCCCATCCCCCCGGCTGCCTTCCTAAAACAGCTGCCTGCCTCTCACCCCCTCTGGGCAGCTCCAATTGTCTGGCTGGCCAGAGCACTTCCAGGTTCCAGTTGGTGCCGGACTATCAGGAGTGCCGGACCACTGGATGCCGGACAATTGGAGTTTTACTGTACATGGTATTGGAGATTCCCATTCTTAGAGATTTGGACACAACAGCCTCAAAGTAAGTGCTAGTTTATGCTAAAGTGATAATAGGAAGAAAATAATACGCTAATTAATAAAGGAAACCCAATGAAAGTGGAATTATATGTTGCTTTTTATTTTTCCACATTACTTAAAACAAGAAGTTTAATAGAATTGTATTTTTTACAACAAAATATTTTCATGTATTCGTTTCCTGTCCGTTAATGAAAACTTCATACAAGTCACTAAGGCCCAGATTATTTAAAGTATTTATGGACCTAACTCCTATTGATTTCAGTGAAAACAGCTGATTTCTGTGGGAGAGTTAGGTGCTAAAATACCTTTGAGGATTTTGGCCTAAATGTCAGCACCTAAATGTTCATAATACTGTTGTTTCTAACTCAGTTTTCTTTGAACCCTTGGTTAGTGATTTAACATTCTTTGTTTTTGTCAGTGCAAATCCAACAAATGATTTTTAAACAGAAAAAATTAATAAAATAAAATAAAACATTTACAGTCCAATGGAAGCAAGGCTATAGTTGTAATAGAAAATGTACAGAGTTATTAGTTTACCCACTTTTAAGATAATACAAAAACTTTATTCTTTTTATAATTAATTCCTCTTTGCATATGGTGGTGCTTTATGCAACAGAGTATCAGAGATTGAGATGTATCAACAAAACTACATAACCATGTTTCACTGTTTGATCCATATTTGTTTTTTTAATGTGTAATTATTATTTTCCAAATGATGAATAGAACTGACTGTTTAGTTTCACCTGAATACATTTTTGTAAACTTTTAAAAAATATGGACAATTCTAACCAGTCACCATTTGAACCAGAAATTCATGCTTTGATGTAAATTACCAAAGAAAACTATATAAAAATGCTAGTAAGTACATTTTCCCCAAAACATATTTTAATGTAAGTAAATCTTTGACTGTGATATTTTATGCAAAGATATACTTTTACCATAATTGTTATATTTCTCATTCTAGTATTAAATTGTATGAAATTAAATTATTTTATTGCAGTGTTTATAACATTGGTTTTTTTTTCCTCCACTCTATTAAAAAAAAAAAAAAAACAACCCCCAAAACACAATGCAATCTGCAGGGCTAAATCCTCAACTGGTGTAAATCAGCATGGCTCCATTGACTTGAGTGAAGCTATGCTGATGTACAGCAGAAGAGGATCTGCACAACAGCATTTAGCCACAGGATTTCCAAAGCACTTTGACAGAGCATGTTAGGATAACTGTTTTTCAGTCAGCCAGCGTATCTATTACTATATGCTGGTAACAGGAATTTGATTTTTGATATTATTTATCAAAAGCAGTAACAACATGGCGTGTTTAAAATAAAAATGTTCTATCAGATATTTAATAATCTAACACTCATAAGTAGATCAGTGTCAAGTGAAAACTGTCTTAGGGTTTACAATAAATTAAAATATCATTTGGATTTCAAATTAATACAATCTGTAGGGGAAAACAGTATTCAACATGTGGGTTTGAAGAGTGCATTTTAAAGTACTGTAATTGTAAAAAAAATGAAATGTATTAAATAAATTACACAGCGACTTATGTAAAATTATAAATTGGTAAGTAATCACCCTGGATCCTAGCCATTGGCGTACTGGCAGATCATATGTAGTGCATTGCAGGTATTCATTCATTGTGGAAGCAACTTAACATATGCAGCACATAACTTCACACTGGCACTTGTTAATGGACTGATGGTAAATCAGTCCACAGAACTCCTTGGAAAACACGAAAAAAATGAAGCTGTAGTACAATAAAACAATAAAGTGCTTTAAATGAGAATCTGTGGTTTACTGCATTGTTTCTTATTTAACGGTAGATACTAAAACCAACAAAATTAAAATTGATCATTCTCTAGGATAAGTAAAACTGAACCCGTTACTGCTAGCCAGTACTTCCATGCAAGTTCAGAAAAAATTGATATCAAATTCTTTTCTTGTCTTGATGTTAAAATGCAATTCACTGGGATTAAGGGAGTGGGTTATAGTGCAGGTTGAATTTGCACAGACAGAGGCCCAAATTTGGACTTAAAAGGAAGGAAGCAAAAAGATAGCAATCTGGAAACAGTTCCTATCCAGTGTGTATAACCAAGTGGTTTGAAATACACTACTCATTAGCTTGAAACAGAATGGGAATGTAAAGAAATCTGAGATTTTTCCAAGTCCTTTTGATTGATTACTGCTATAATATGGTTGCTTCTTCCATGGCTTCAATCCACCTGAAAAAAAGTAGAGGAGCCAGATTTTATTTCATGGATCAAGCCAATACATATATTAAAAATCACAGGGCTCAGAGAAGGCTATATTGCATACAGTAGCTTTGTCTAAAGAGGAAGTTTGGACTGGGGATTAGAACAGGGTCCTGAAAGCCAAAACTCCTAGATTCCATTGTCAGTGTTGCCACTGACCTACTGTGTAATCTTGGGAAAATTACATAGTGTCTGGGAGTGGGTGCAGAGAGAGAGATGTCATAGAAGTAGGAGGGAGAGGGGAAACAAACTTCCATAACCATACTCTCTCCTGCCTGCTGTGATGTAGCAGGGCCAGAGGGCAGTAGGAGAGTGATAAGTGGGAAGTATATAAACCTAGGGTGGATCAGAGTTTTATGCCCTGTGGACTGAGGAGATTACTACAGGTTAATTAAAACACCTGGAGCCAATTAAGCCCCTGCTAGGGGCCTAATAAAAACACCCTGAGACAGGGAAACTGTGCTTGAGCAGAGGGATTCCCCAGGCACAGAGTACTGAGAGAAACCCTGTACAAGGGGAAAGGTGCTAGCCCAAGGGAAAGAATCATGGCTTCAAATGCTTAGCCACTATCCATAGGACCCCTGGGCTGGGAGCTATGGTAGAAGGTGGGCCTGGGTCCCTTCCCCGCTTCCTTTCCCCACATAGGCATTAGTGGAGGCATCAACACCACAAAATCCCTTCATCCCTAGAGGTTTTTAAGTCCTGGCTTGACAAAGCCCTGGCTGGGATGATTTAGTTAGGGTTGGTTCTGCTTTGGACAGGGTGCTGGACTTGATAACCTCCTGAGGTCTCTTCCAGCCCTAGGATTCTGTGATTATAAATAGGGGCCAGAGGCAGTGCCCTGACCCATCACATGAAAGAATAGCACAGGGGCCACCATAATAGCATTGGCCATTTGCCATGTGCATATTTTAAAGCATTATTTTATCATTACTTCCATGATTTTATCATGCAGTACTAGTAACAAACATCTAAAGTATAGAAAATGTTCATTTAAAAATTAAATTGTCAAACATAGTGGATTTATATTGCTTAGTTGCACCTATACAAAGAAGCAAAAATTCCCATCTTGCCAAGATGGAGTAATTTCTACCTGATGTTTAATACCATCCAGACAATTGTATTATAATTGACTAACTAGCATTTCCACCGTTTTCTTTTTTTCTGTAGCAGTTGCATTCAAAATGAAAGGAAATGGGAATATATGTTAGAGGAGTCAGTAGTGCTGCTTACGCTTTCTAGTCATTCAAGAGTTAGTATGTAATTGCAATTCCATGTGCAGTACCTCTGTGCTGAATTGTTATCCTCCGCACGGAAGCTATAAAACAAGGTTTGCTTGTGGTAAAGATGGAAAACTGCATCCATACTTCCTTCCTCTTTTTCTGGGGTAACTGTGAAACCCAGCAAAGGCAGACTCTCTGTGGCGACTTTATCCTAAAATCAATGTGGGGGAGGGGACACACTTTAGAAGGAGCACTTCCAAATGGGCTGCAGTTTACGTGGGGCAAAGGCTGTCTGTCCAATAGCTACTGTGTGTGAGTCCCTCTTCTTGATAGGGCTTCAACAAGTTTCTGAAATTATAGTATAAAAATGAATAATGTGGTGCTGAGATGAAAATCCTGGAGAAATACGCTGTCTGAGTAGGTGCAGCCTTGCTAGCAGCAGTGCAAATGTTCCTTTTGTGTTGCTCTGCCAAAATCCTGAACTCAACTGCCACTGGGATGGAATTCTCCGTATCCATTCAGCCCTGTTTAGACTACTGACGAGATTCCAATAAAGGACTAGTCGTGAAAGTGTTTTGTGAGGCTCAGATGTAATTCACCAATCTACAGGCCACTGAGAAGATCTGATAGGAACAATATCTGGTTACTGTTATCTTTTGGCTAGGTTTGTACTAAGGGTATAGAGATGAAAGATCCTGTATTTTATTACCTAAGCCATAATTACTGAGTGCCACCTATGTTTGGTAGCAAATGACCCCCACACAACCACAGAATATTTTTTTTAACAGATTCATCTTCACTGTATCACACAGCATGCTCACTTCTAATGACACCTCTTTACAATTTATGAGCTGGTAATGCAATTCACTGTTAATTTATTCCCAAGAATTTCACTTGGCAGAGAATTCACTGTACAAATGGAATAAAGTAAAACAATAAGCCTTAATTGAATTGCAGTTAAACTGTTACTGGTGGCAGCAATTTTGGTCCTTATGCCTCTATTAAAGTAATGTTGGGGTTTTGTTTTTGGTCTGTTCAGCTTCAGAGGGGTAGCCAACTTAGTCTGTAACTGGAAAAATTTAAACAATGCTCACACCACCATCTATGGCTGTGTCTACATTGGTGTGATCTTGCGCAAAAGCAGCCGCTTTTGCGCCAAAACTTGCTGCCTGTCTACACTGGCCGTGAGTTCTTGTGCAAGAACACTGACGTTCTTATGTATGAAATCAGGGCTTCTTGCGCAAGAACTGTGATGCTCCCGCTCAGGGATAAGCTCTCTTGCGCAACTGTTCTTGAACAAGAGGCCAGTGTAGACAGGCAACATGAATTTCTTGTACAAGAAAGCCCTATGGTTAAAATGGCCATCAGAGCTTTCTTGCGCAAGAGAGCGTCTACACTGGCATGGATGCTCTTGCGCAAAAGCACATCTCTTGCGCAAAGGCACATGCCAGTGTAGACACTCTCTTCTGGAAGAGTTTTTGCACAAGAACTCTTCCGCAAAAGAGTTCTTGCGGAAAATCATGCCAGACGTAGCCTCAATGTTTTGTTAGTCTCTAAGGTGCTGCAAGACTATTGGTTGTTAAAAAATTTTAAGTTTGTCTCTTTAGTTATCGCTGTTTAAGATATAAGCAAGGCTTGGAGCATATAATGCAGTTAGGGTAGCCACTGTTTTTCATATCTCATAAAGGGTTATCACTAACACTGGTGCAACCTTTTAAGGTTAGTGGAATTCTCCACCCCGTGAAGGGCATGCCTTACTGTTCAGGGCCTGATTTTCTGATATGCTAAGCACAGACGGCTCCCACTGAAGTCAGTGGGAACTACAGGTTGCCTGCACCTCTGAAAAATCAGGCTCAAGATGTTTTAATTTAGCCTAGATTTCCTCTATAGTTATCAGATAAAACAGAGGACTGGGTGTCAACATTTCCTTAGTACTAGTCCTTGATCTGCCCTGACTTGTTTTGTGACTGGTCAAATCATGCAACCTCTTCATGCCTCAGCATCATCTATTTAGAGGTGGTGGTAATATTTCCCTACCTCTCAGGTATGATGAGATGTTTAAATAGTTAATGTTTGCAAAGTGTTTCGAAGATTTAAAATGCCGAGTATTATTACAATTGCTTGTAGTCTGAGCTTTGTGTCTTTAATTCAGCAAGAGGCTCTGTTTCAGGGTTTCCAGTTATGAAGCCAATCAGTCAAATCTTCTTTATCTACAAATCACGTGCAGCTGATGGCCACCCTTCCTTTTCACAGGGAAGAAGGGCCTGCAGAGGCAGCTCAGGTCATATGGAGCATGGTATGCTTCCCCTCTATTCTTCACCAGCTACCCCTCCATATTGAAGGTTGTAGCTGCAGTCTGTTCCATGGGTACATCCAGTCTATCACTAGCTCCTGAAAAGTTGCCATTTTGATCTTTGATGGGACTTCCTTTTTTTTAGAAAGCTCTCTTATTTATGTAACAATGATCAGTTCTCAGCAACTCTCTCAAAACATACAGGGCTCGCACCAAAGAAAAGTCAGAGGATTTTAAGTATTTATATTTTGATTTGCAATAGTTTGCTGGCAGATTAAACCAGGTCTCTTGTAACTCAGCATTTACGATCAACATGGTATGTAACAAATATACAGAGGAAAAGGAATTTGGAAAGAAGGGTCAGGTGAGGGCTCTGATTAGATTTCCAGCTTCCTGGGGTACCATAACACATAAAGGTGATTGTAATGCCACTGCATCAACAGGCATATTTCCAAAAAGAATGATTACACAAGAACTTGTAGGTACACCCCTCAAATTGCATTTTTCATATGTAAGAAGTGGGAAAACAAACATAAAAACAGGACTGGGAAGTTCGGTCACATCAGGACAGGCAATACCTCACTTGCTGTGTAGGTGTAGAGGACTTTGCCTTTGATAACAAACCAGAGCTTCTTCCAGTGCCTTTTGCCTCTTTTACACCTGCTGAGAGCGCCACTGATAGAAGATCCCTCTCCCGAAGCTGCCACCTGCATAGGGGATAATCAAGGAATTCATGACATCAGATGCTTTTCCCCCTCCAAAGCAGCAAGCATACCATAAATAAGGCCCATTTTTAAAAAAAGGTACCCAAAGACAGCTGTTGCCTTAAGAATATAACCAAGGAGTGAAAACACTGACATGGCATAAATCGGAGAAAAATGTAAACATGAAAATACTATTCTGCATAAAAGCACTACTAGAGAATTTATCTTAGGCCAATCAGTTCTCACTGACACCAAAGAAGCCCAGTCATTTAAGCCTCTAGATTTATACTTCTCCAGTTGAGGAATTTAATTTACCCCCTTTTTCTTGTCTTTTTTATATATTCAAAGAAGCATGATTAAAAAGGGGAAGGATGGTGTTGAGTAAAGCAGAAGGGTTCTGGGTTCTGTAGGCTTTACAATGGATTTGTGATGTGACCTTGAGTGAGCTACCTCTCTATGCCTCAGTTTCATCTGTGAATAAATACTCTCCTCACTATTTTAAAATAATTGCTTCCCTGGAAGGGTGAGGGAAGGAGAATTAAAGCTTAATTTAATTAGTGTTTGTAAAGACCCTTGAGATCCTTGGGTGAAACACAGTATATGTTATTCATTATAATATTAATAAACAATGCTGATACCTGAATAAAGCAAAGAGTCAACTGGGGGAAGAGACTTGAAAATCAGCCTTTGATGACAAAGACAGAATATAGGAATTAACTATATTTATAATATTCTACTGTAGCAGTTTGGAGCATGAGAAAGTCCACCAATCCTGTGAATGGCATCTGATAATGGCTTTGGGATCAAGGTTGTTGTAGAAAGTTTCATTTTAATAAATGTGTGCTGCTGTCTTGTAAAGGGGCAATCTCTATTTTTCCAGAATAAATGGAGCTGAAATGTAACTTCTCGAACTTTGCTTAACCCTGGTAGTCATGTTGGTGTATGCAGTATCTTCCATTAATATTTTATCTACTTTGTTTGTACAGTTATCCCTGTTCCAGCTTATCACAAACAAAGTTAAGAGTCCTATGTGCCCTCCCCCTTTTCATGGAGGATAACTACATGCACCGCAATTGGTCCAGATTCTGATCTCACTGAAGTCAATTAACTGAAGTTAAATTGCCAGGATAGGGCCTTACATATTTAGGTAGGCAGACTGCATGGATAGTCAAAGGATATTAATGTAATCAGTTTTTGAATGTGATGCTTAGTTCAGGAAGGGACAGAAATGTATTTAGATGAATCATGGTTCCACTGAAGTCTATGGGAGTTTTGCCATTGCTTCAGTAGGGTCAGGATTTCATCCATTTATTTCAGATAGGGCAGGGTGAGCTATAGGCAACACAATTAAATAGCTGCATTCACCAATTGCTTTGAAAGGGCTAGCTTTACCTCCCCAACTCTCACTAACTGGATCTTAGTTCAATTGAAATCCAAGGGGACACACTGGAAATAAGAATTGGAGTAAGGCCACAGAGTAACTGCTGGATGACAGTGATTTCTGATCATTGCCAAACTCCTATAGTCAAACTAGCGATCTCTCATGCTTCTCCTGAGCTATTCCTCTGAGTGTGTTATTCAACCTTTACAAAGCTTGCGGGATGGAAATACATTTTAAGATTTAATTGAAATTATAGGGAAAAAGAAGGTTAAATGTTAAGCTGACTCGGTCTTAATAGGAAAGAGAAACTATAGCAATAGCGTCAGGTTTTAGTGTGTTTTGTATTTCACCCTATTATACCGAATAAAATGTAATCACATGATACAGAGGATCTAGACAGTGGGTTGATCCTGCAGCATATAGAACAAATGATAAACAATGAGGCTGAAAGCTACTGTGTGCCAATGCACAGTTCTCTAAATCTAGTTTCCTTGCCTTTTCTCAGGCAGCGTTGGTCCTACCTCCATAAGAGCAGAAGGGATCTTCTTTTGTTTCTTGAAGGATGAATAGTGAATATTGTGGAAAACTGAGGAGAAGGCACTGCCTGAAAACCTGGATGAAGTTGGAGGGAAGCTCACGCTTACTGGCCGTTCTACAATAGTAGGAGAAATGGCAGGCAAAAAAGAATGGATTAACTGGTGCAAACACTTACAAACATAAGAACATAAGAACATAAGAACGGCCGTACCGGGTCAGACCAAAGGTCCATCTAGCCCAGTATCCTGTCTGCCGACAGTGGCCAGCACCAGGTGCCCCAGAGGGGGTGGACCGAAGACAATGATCAAGCGCTTTGTCTCCTGCCATCCCTCTCCAGCCTCTGTCAAACAGAGGCCAAGGACACCATTTTATCCCCTGGCTAATAGCCTTTTATGGACCTAACCTCCATGAACATTACATTAGGTTAACATTACAACAAGAAGTGCTAAATTCCTGGCTAATGCAAATAAGAATAAGAAAACGCAATGCCTAACTATAGTTGCTTAATCTTCCTTTCGCAATTTTTGATCAAACTCTGCTTTTAAGTCTAGATAGCAGAATTGCTATTCAGTGAGCTTTATGGCGTTCCACAGTGGAAACATCCCCTACAAGTATATCTGGGATACAGCTTGTATAGAAGATGACAAGGAAAATAATTGTTATGTTGTGTTCTGACATTTAATGACCTTTGAAAGCACTGACTGTGTGTCTCTGCTGTTTGTGCACTCTACCTGTTCTGATTTGTTCCTGGGCCACCTCCATGGCAAAGAAAATAGGTTCATTTTGGGGTTCTTTCAAGCCTGAACTTTTCTCCACTGTGTTCTGAGTACAGGAGACAATTTATTCCCTCGTCAGGACATGCCCTATCGCCCTATTAATGAGGACAATATTGTACCAGTCAGTGCCATCATCTGGGTTATAGCCTTTCTGAATCTCACATGTGTCACTATACGTCATCTGGAAAATCTGAATGGAGCACAGCTTTGAATCAGTACAGCCTGAGTTGTCACTTGGCTCAGACCACTAAGATGGTTGCATGTCTACCTTCTCTAAGCAATAACAGTACGTCTGCCATGTTGTTAAAATGGACGTGTGGATCTCTTTAACCAAGATAAACTAAATTGCACATGTGCCTAAGCTCAAAACAAAATAGTTCTTGCCTATAAGTTGTCCATCACAATGACCATAGCCCTTCACAATGGGAAATGCTCATTCCTTGTAGTGAGATAGTGTTTGATAGTGTCTTTAATTTTAAGACACTGCTTTTTTTTAATACAAAGAAGAGCTGTTAGCTGTAAACAGCATGGTAGCATTGAGTGCTATTGTTTATTATTCTAGTGCATCAAGAAATCATAGGAAGAATTGGAGGTTCCAGCTCACTAAGGGTGCATTTGCACTGCAGCATTATTTTGAGATAACTAGCATTTTGAAATAACAATGCGAGTGTCTATACAGCCATTCCGTTATTTCAAAATAACAGACAGCTTATTCTGAAATCTGTAAACCTCATTCTACAAGGAATAACACCTATTCTGAAATTCCTATGTAGATGCTCCACTGCTGCTATTCTAAGTTATTCCTCCTCAGTGCCTCCTGGGACTCTAAATCAAGATAGTACGTCTACATTAAGGAAGCCTGCCTCAGACTAATTTTGAGGCTTCCCTGCAATGTAGATGTACTATTTTGAAATAAGCTATTTTGGAATAACTATTCTGGAATAGCTTATTTCGAAATAAGTGTGCAGCGTAGACATACCCTAAAAGCTTCTCAGCTGCCATGCAGTCTACTATTCCCCCCAGACTTTGCATTTGTATCACTGTTAATATAGCTCATAACTATGTCTGAAGGAGAAATTCCCTGAATGGGAATCTTCTCTCTTCATATGCAGGTAACATTTTTATTCAACTCATCAAGGAATAATGAGGACTCACCCCTTTTTCTCAGTTCTGAGTAGCAGCCATCACAGACTTTTGCTAGTCGGTCTTTGAGGTATGTCAGGGGATGCTTGTTTCTTGAACAATTCCGACATATAATCTACCCCAGAAAAAAAAAATATATCTTATTCCCCCATCCCAATGTACATTACCAAACACGTCCTCTGGACTGGTAGGCATGGGAGAAAGCTAAATGGGCCAAATTTGGCTCTTTGTTAAACCAGTATAAATAAGGATAATTTCCCTGATTTCATTGTAATTACTCTAGATTTCCAACAGTGTATTTAATTGTCACTTCATTGTTCTTTTTTGGGTCTAACCAAAAAATTCTCCTTTATGATGATGTCCACAAAAAACCTGACTGCTGGTACGGCAAGACCACTGTCTATCATGCTGACAAACAAATACTCCCCTGCTGGTTTGTCTGTATCCATCTGTTGTGTCTTATCTTATACTTTGATTGTAAATTCTTTGGGAAAGAGACTGTCTTTTTGTTCTGTTTTTACACAGTGCTAGAACAATGGGGGCCTAGTCCTTGATTGAGTGTCTTAGCTCCAACAATAATATATAATTACTGATAATTGTACAATATTCTTATGGTCATTGCTCTGAGCATTAAAACAAAATTCATGCTGGCCATGGCACCACTAAACTGGGGTTGATAATGCTTATTAAAGGTATCATTTTCAGAAGGGATGTCATTCTGCTGGCATGTCATTCTGCTGGCTAAGGCAGAGAAGGGTTTTGTTTGTGAAATTGAAATATTATTGAACTAGGATTAGTCTTTTAGTGGGCAAGGAATTTAAAATTAAAATCCAGATTACAACTGTCATAGTGGAACATTGATTAGGAACTAAAATGATTAGGGTTTTGGAATGGGTCCCATATGAGGAGAGATTAAAGAGACTGGGACTTTTCAGCTTGGAGAAGAGGAGACAAAGGGGGAATATGATAGAGGTATATAAAATCATGATGGTGTGGAGAAAGTGAGTAAGGAAAAGTTATTTACTTGTTCCCATAATATAAGAACTAGGGGCCACCAAATGAAACTAATGGGCAGCAGGTTTAAAACAAATAAAAGGAAGTTCTTCTTCACACAGCACATAGTCAATCTGTGGAACTCCTTGCCTGAGGAGGTTGTGAAGGCTAGGACTATAACAGGGTTTAAAAGAGAACTAGATAAATTCATGGAGGTTAAGTCCATAAATGGCTATTAGCCAATATGGGTAAAGAATGGTGTCCCTAGCCTCAGTTTGTCAGAGGGTGGAGATGGATGGCAGGAGAGAGATTGCTTGATCATTACCTGTTTGATTCACTCCCTTTGGGGCACCTGGCATTGACCACTGTCGGCAGACAGGGTACTGGGCTGGATGGACCTTTGGTCTGACCCAGTATGGCCATTCTTATGTTCTTATATTCTTAACATTAACTAAAATTGAAAGGCAGCAAATTTAAAATTGATCAAAACAAATGTTTTCTTTTCACATGAGACATAAGTAGCCTGTGAAGTTCAATGTCAGAAACCATCACTGAGGTGAAGAGCTGAACTGTATTCAAAACAGGTATATATAAATGCTGAAGGAACAAACTAGGGCCATGCGCAGCTTGACCTGCTGCTCACAAACAGGGAGGAATTAGTAGGTGAAGTAGATGTGGGTGGAACCTGGGAACCAGTGATCATAAGATGATCAATTTCAGGATCCTGAAGAACGGAAAAAAGCAAAATACATTCCCTGGGCTTAAGAAAAAGCAAACTCTGACTCCCTCAATGGACCGATCCCCTGGGCAGGATCCCCTGGGATGCAAACATGAAGGGGAAAGGAGTCCAGGAGAGCTGGCAGTATTTTAAAGAAGCCTTATTGAGGGCACAGGAACAAATCATTGCGATGCACAGGAAGAAAAGCAAATATGGTAGGCAACCAGCTTGGCTTAGCAGTGAAATTCTTGGTGAGATTAAATACAAAAAGGAAGCTTACAAGAAATGGAAACTTGGACAGATGACTAGGGAAGAGTATAGATATATTGCTCGAGCATGTAGGGGGTAATCAGGAAGGCCAAAGAGCAATTGGAATTGCAGATAGCAAGAGATGTGAAGGGTAACAAGAAAGGTTTCTACAAGCATGTTAGCAATAAGAGGGTAATCAGGGAAGGTGTGGGACCCTTACTGGATGAGGGAGGTAACCTAGTGACAGATGATGTGGGTTAAGATGAAGTACTCAATGCTTTTTTTGCCTCTGTCTTCACAGACAAGGTCAGCTCCCAGACTACTGCACTAGGCAACACAGTATGGAAAGGGGGTGGGCAGCCCACAGTAGAGAAAGAACAAGTTAAGAACTGTTTAGAAAAGTCAGACATACACAAGTCCATGGGGCTAGATTTAATGCATTTAAGGGTGCTGAGGGAGTTGGCAGATGTCACTGCAGAACCATTGGCCATTATCTTTGAAAACTCATGCAGATTGGGGGAGGTCCCAGATGATTAGAAAAAGGCAACTAAAGTGCCCATCTTTAAAAAAGGGAAGAAGGACAATCCAGGGAACTACAGACTGGTCAGCCTTACCTCAGTCCCCAGAAAAATCATGGAGGGGATTCTCAAGGAATCCATTTTGAAGCACTTGGAAGAGAGGAAAGTGATCAGGAATAGTCAACATGGATTCATGAAGGGCAAGTCATACCTGACCAACCCGATGGCCTTCTTTGACGAGGTAACTGGCTCTGTGGACATGGGGAAGTCAGTGGATGTGATATAACTTGACTTGAGCAAAGCTTTTGATAGGGTCTCCCATATAATTCTTGCCAGCAAGTTAAGGAAGTATGTACTGGATAAATGGACTGTAAGGTGGATAGAGAGCTGGTTAGATTGTTGGGTTTAATGGGTAGTGATTAACGGCTCAATGTCTGGTTGGCAGTCTCTTTCAAGCAGAGTACCCCAAGGATAGGTTCTGGGGCCAGTTTTGTGCAACATCTTTATTAATGACCGGGATGAGGGGATGGATTGCACTCTCAGCAAGTTTGCGGATGACACTAAACTAGGGGGAGAGGTAGATAAGTTGGAGGGTAGGGATAGGGTCCAGAGTGACCTAGACAAATTGGCGGATTGGATCAAAAGAAATCTGATGAGGTTTAACAAGGACAAGTGCAGAGTCCTGCACTTGGGACGGAAGAATCCCAAGCACTGCTACAGGCTGGGGACCAACTGGCTAAGCAGCAGTTTGGCAGAAAAGGAGGATTACAGTGGATGAGAAGCTGGATATGAGTCAATAAGTGTGTCCTTGTAGCCAAGAAGGCTAATGGCATATTAGGGTGCATTAGGAAGAGCATTTCCAGCAGATCTAGAGAAGTGATTATTCCCCTTTGTTCGGCATTGATGAGGCCACATCTGTAGTATTGTGTCCAATTCTGGGCTCCCCACTACAGAAAGGATGTGGACACATTGGAGAGAGTCCAGCGGAGGGCAATGAAAATGATTAGGGGGCTGGACCATATGACCTACAAGAAGAGGCTGAGGAGTTTGGGCTTGTTTAGTCTTCAGAAGAGAAAAGAGTGAGGGGGTATTTGATAGTAGCCTTCAACTACCTGAAGGGAGGTTCCAAAGCGGATGGAGAGAGGCTGTTCTCAGTAGTGACAGATGGCAGAACAAGGAGCAATGGTCTGAGGTTGCAGTGGGGGAGGTCTAGGTTGGATAGTAGGGAAAACTATTTCACTAGGAGAGTGATGAAGCACTGGAATAGGCTACCTACGGAGGTGGTAGAATCTTCATCCCTAGAGGTTTTTAAGTCCTGGCTTGACAAAGCCCTGGCTGTGATGATTTAGTTGGGATTGGTCCTGCTTTGGGCAGAGGGCTGGACTCGATGACCTCCTGAGGTCTCTTCCAGCCTTATGATTCTATGATAGATATCCTGAATTATAACAAATAATTAATACAAGACCCAAGAGTACTGGAAAGGTTATAAACCCTCAAGCTTCAGGGTATAATCCAACCACTAATTTATGGGTTTTAAGAGGAAGTGATCTCTGGGAGCAAATTATCAAAAAAGAGCCACCACAGAGTTTCTTGTATTCTCCTCTGAAGTAGGACTTTATTTCAAAATAACCCCCCCCCCAAGTCAAATTTATAATGGAGCATCCATACTACCATGCCCATTATTTTGAAATAATGGGCTGCGGAATTCAAAATCTGTACTCCTGCTTTTTGTCAGGAGTAACATTAATTCTGAAATAGTTATTTCAAAATAATGGTAGTGTGGATGCTCCAGTCCTGCTATTTCAAAATAATTACTCCCCTGAGTAATTCAAACTAATTACCCCCAGTGCTTCCTGGCACTCTGCATCCGAGGTAGCTCATCTACATTAACGGAGCCTGCCGCAGACTAATTTTAAGGCTTCCCCGTAGTGTGGACATGCTAGTTCAAATTTGTTAAATCGGAAGTTAATGAGTCAAATTTAGTAATTTTGAAATACTTTCCTAGTGTAGACATGGCCGCAGAGAGAGGAACCTGTATTAGCTGGACCACTGAGCAAACAGAGGCTGGCAATTGCTATGTTTTATTCACTTGTGAAGTGATTTAAGAGCAATGGTCATAGAGACTAGGATCTATGTGCATATATATTTCCAAGGTTTTGTAGCTTTCCATATCTAAAATGTAACTCAGCAACTGGAAAACTGGGAACTTCATTGCTCTAGTGCAGTGGTCCCCAATGCGGTACCCGCGGGTGCCATGGCGCCCGCTGGGGCATTTATGTGCGCCCGCCGAGTGACCAGGGCCAGCCCGAGCCATTCTTGTGCCCTGAGCCCTGGGCGCAGCAGGTCCAACTCGAGCCACTCCTGCGCCCCGGGCAGCGGGTGCATGACGCATGTGTGGCTCCGCCCCTGGGTGCATGGCGCATGCGTGGCCCCGCCCCCACCAGCACGCTGCGCACCTTACAGCTGCAATTGGGCGCATGGCGCCTGATGGCAGCTCTAAGGGGCGCTGTGCGGCCCGGCACGTGGCGCCCCTTACAGATGCCATCAGGAGCCCCGGGCCGCTGCCCGGCTAGCACCCCCCTTAATCTGGCCCTGTGCGTGGCGCGTGCACAACCCCGCCCCCAGAAGCCCGGCATGTGAGCGGCCCCGCCGCCGGATGCCCGGCAGCCCCAAAAGGTTTGGGACCACTGCTCTAGTGTTCCCAATATGTCCAGTTTGAAAGCTCTGCTCAGCAATGTGTATCCCATGGCCCTTTCATTTGGTTGTGTACCCAGTCTTTAGGAGTTGGTTTGCCACTCAGCAGAATCTTAATATTGTTTCAGTCAAAGTCACTAACAGTCTGAATCCTTAATTCTTGTTTGCAAAGCTCTTCTTTACAGTCTTTTGTGAGGAGATTCTTCTCTCTGCGTCCAAGTGCAACATGCTAAAGTCAATACAATTACAACTAGTGTATACCGGTCCAGGAACTCGGGGAGTTGGGGGTGCTGCAGCACCACCAGGCTCCCAGCCTAATGCCCAGGTTCATAGCTGTTGACCCCATGTGCTGGGGGTTCTTCTGCCATCCTGTATGCCAGGGTTTCACTAATATCCTGAGTACTGGGGTCCAGGTTCAAGCCCTGTGACCAGGGGTTGGCTGCTGGCCCTGCATGCTAGGATTCTGGTTGGAGCCCAGCATGCCAGGGTCCTCTGCTGCTGGTCCCATGCACTGGGGTCTCTGCTGCTGCCCCATATGCTGGGATCCCGGCTGCTGACCCCACATGACAGGGCTTTGCTCCTGACCTCAGCTGGCTGAGGGTGGACAGGGACAAGGGGGCTCAGCACCCTTACATTTAAAAATGTCCCTCCACCACTGCTAGTGTAGTGAAAAGGAGGACTTGTCCCAGAGGCTTTGCCTGCTATTGACAAGTTTGAAGCTGAATTTATGACACTTACCTTTCCACATGCATGGCAATGATGGCGTCTCAGAGTGAGGGTAAAATCACAGCCGCAATTCATGCACATCATGACGTGGGACACAGGTACCAAGGTTGGAGGCCTCTCACCCAAGGATATTCCCAGCCTTTCCCTTAGCTTAAAACAAAAAGTGAAGAAATAGCCAGACTTCCAAAGCAGACTCACTTCTGCTAATGCAACTCCGACATTACTTGCAGCATGAGCTCCTGAATCGTGTTTGCATTTCCCCAACCTCAGTTCTGCCAATCCACCTCCTTCTTGACACACAATCCCCATTATTCCAGTCCTAGTTCTTCTTTCTTCCTGAAGGGCCCCAAAGTGTTCCACAAACTTTACATACAAGTGCTGAAATGCAGCCACTTCCGGAGTAGATGGTGGTAGTCAACTAGTACACATCATGTGATATAACAGTAGGGCCTCTATCTGCAGCTGGTGCAAATTGGTCCAGATCCAGTGAAGTCAATGGAGCTACACTTGGTGAGCATCTAGCATCAGCGAATAATTCTGGCTGAGATTGCCTGGGCAAACTTATATTTTTAGTACAAAATTTAATATCTTGCAATATCTTTAAAATCCAGAAAGAACAGATGGTTTTTAGGTCTCAGTCAAAAAATCCTCATCCCCACCATAGGCTACATAGCATTCAGTGTATCAGTCTCAGAATGAAGAAGGCCACGTTGACTACTGTGCATCTTTTGGGATGGTTTTGTGATCAATGGAAAGGACTGTCTAGAAGTCACCAAACTTTTTTCATTTATAACAGACTGATTTGGACCCAGATCTCCATGGAAGACAATGGAGTCACTCTGGATTAATGGGATCCAAATCTGGCCCTCATTTTCTATCACCGTTCGGCACTCATAAACTCCTTTGCTGTTTGCCCATCTTTGCACAAGTCTATTACTCCATCTTGGTAGTTTTGCTATAGAGAGAGTTAGACTCATGCAGGACGAAGGAACAGAGAATTTAGCCACAGCAAAACTCTTTTGAGTCAGATTCTCCTCCCACACTGGTATAGACTAGGAATAACTCAATGGAGTTGGATCAGTATAAACTGTTTGTTAGGTCTCAATGAAGTCCTTTTACTGAGGGCTTTAGTGATGGTGAATTATTGATCCTTTGTTATATATTGTGACAAAAGCAATACTAATGGCTAGTTTTGCCTTCTTACAGTCATCTGCAAGGCATACACTTGTTTTTGATAGCATTTAGGACAGTAGTCCATTCAGGGCTAAATCTGGTTAGTGTTACTCCAACAAAACTCCTGTTGACTTAAATGAAACCTGTAGTATGAAGCAGAATTGCAACATGTTCGAAATACCAGTAGCAACCTCAGCAGTCTGAATATTGAACATAAGTACTGTGGTAACCTGTGTCATTTGGCCCTGGCATGATGATTTATATATAAATAATTAGAATACTCTGCCACTGGGGCCTTTCTGCTTTTCCTTTTTTTAAAAAAACTATTCAGATTTTTTTTATCCTCTTACGCAATACCAGGACTCACTCTTACCTCAATGCTGTTGTGAAAGGTAGCTGCATTGTGAACTTTGTAGTCATCTGGAATGGTTCTGCTGATGCAACTATACCACTCATCCCTTTCAGAGCATGAACTGTGGAATGAAATACAGCAATACAATCAATGCCATGAACTCTGCAATGACTGAATCAAGATGCTTCTGGATCAAGAGAGAAAGCTCCAATCTACTGGCATTTTATTTCTTTCACCAGCATGATGAATTATCAATTCTTGGCCAAGAACAAAATTAAATGTTAGATTTCCAATATTTCTGATTAGATTGATACCTACTTAGTCACATTAATAGCATCTTAAATATCCTGGGATGGCCAAAATGCAGTCTGGCCATTTATGGCCTATGGATTTTCCAGTGTGGCTTAAGGATGGAGATTACAACCTAGGCTGCAATACTAGTTTTGTCTCTGCACTGGTCACTAAGGCTACGTCTAGACTGCATTACTTTTCCGGGATATCAGAGGTATCCCAGAAAAGCAACAACACATCCAAAGAACACATGCACTTTTCCGATAATTTTTTCGAAAAAGCGGACTTGCACTTTTGCCACCCCTGTAAACCTCGTTCTACGAGGCATAAGGAAGGTGTCGAAAGAGCACTTTTTTCCGAAATTTGGCACCGTTTAGATGCGCCAATTTTCAGAAAAGCCTCTTTCAAAGTAAATTGGAAAAAGATACGCAATTTACATACCGCAAATTGCGTATCTTTTTCTGATTTAACACTGCAGTCCAGACGTAGCCCAAGCAAGCAAGAGAACCGCACTCCAGTGCACCTAGCCTCTGCCTGGGTTGCTCATATTTAAGGGTACGTCTACACCTGCACCCTAGTTCGAACTAGGGATGCAAATGTAGGCGACCAAAATTGCGAATGAAGAGGGGATTTAAATATCCCACGCTTCATTAGCATGATCTCGCCGGCGCGTTACTCCGCTCAAAAGCTGTTTTGAAAGTGAAAGTGCGCACCGGGACGCGTTAGTTCGAACCAAACCCCAAACTCCTCATTTTTTGAAACGTTAGTTCGAACCAAGGGGTTTGGTTCAAACTAACGCGTCCCGGCGCACACTTTCACTTTCGAAACAGCTGTTGAGCGGAGTAACGCGCCAGCGAGATCATGCTAATGAAGCGCGGGATATTTAAATCCCCGCTTTATTAGCAATTTTGGTCGCCTACATTTGCATCCCTAGTTCAAACTAGGGTGCAAGTGTAGACGTACCCTATGTGAACTATTGCATGTTCATAGAATCATAGAAACATAGAGCTGAAAGAGACCTCAGGAGGTCATCAAGTCCAGCCCCCTGCTCTAGGCAGGACCAATCCCAACTAGATCAACCCAGTCAGGGCTTTGTCAAGCCGAGACTTAAATACCTCTAGGGATGGAGACTCCACTACTTCCCCAGGTAACCCATTCCAGTGTTTCACCACTCTCCTAGTGAAATAGTTTTTCCTAATATCCAACCTGGACCTCTCCCACCACAATTTAAGACCATTGCTCCTTGTTCTGCCATCCGTCACTACTGAGAACAGCCTTTCTGCATCCTCTTTGGAACCTCCCTTCAGGAAGTTGAAGGCTGCTATCAAATCGCCCCTCACTCTTCGCTTCTGCAGACTAAACAGACCCAACTCCCTCAGCCTCTCCTCATAGGTCATATGCTCCAGCCCCCTAATCATTTTGGTTGCCCTCCGCTGGACCCTCTCCAATGCATCCACATCCTTTTTGTAGCGGGGGGCCCAGAACTGGACACAATACTCCAGATGTGGCCTCACCAGAGCCGAATAAAGGGGAATAAGCACATCTCTGGATCTGCTGGCAATGCTCCTCTTAATGCAACCTAATATGCCATTAGCCTTCTTGGCTACAAGGGCACACTGTTGACTCACATCCAGCTTCTCATCCACTGTAACCCCCAGGTCCTTTTCTGCAGAACTACTACTTAGCTGGTTGGTCCCCAGCCTGTAACAATGCTTGGGATTCTTCCGTCCCAAGTGCAGGACTCTGCACTTGTCCTTGTTAAACCTCATCAGATTTTAAAAGTACTTCATCCAATTTGTCTAAGTCACTCTGGACTCTATCCCTGCCCTCCAGCGTATCTACCTCTCCCCCTAGCTTAGTGTCATCTGTAAACTTGCTGAGGGTGCAATCCATCCACTCATCCAGGTAATTAATAAAGATATTGAACAAAACCGGTCCCAGAACCGAACCTTGGGGCACTCCGCTAGAAACCGACCACCATCCTGACATGGAGCCGTTGATCACTACCTGCTGGGCCCGGCCTTCTAGCCAGCTTTCTATCCATCTTACCATCCATTTATCCAATCCATATTCCCTTAACTTGCTGGCAAGAATATTGTGGGAGACCGTATCAAAAGCCTTGCTAAAGTCAAGGTATATCACATCCACTGACTTTCCCATGTCCACAGAGCCAGTTACCTCATCAGAGAAGCTAATCGGATTGGTTAGGCACGACTTGTCCTTTGTGAATCCATGCTGACTATTCCTAATCACTTTCATCTCCTCCAAGTGCCTCAAAATGGATTCCTTAAGGATCCCTTCCATGATTTTTCCAGGAACCGAGGTAAGACTGACCGGCCTATAGTTCCCTGGATCATCCTTCTTGCCTTTTTCCAATCATCGGGGATCTGTCCCAATCTCCACAACTTTTCAAAGATAATGGCCAAAGGCTCCTCAATGACATTTGCCAACTCCCTCAGTACCCTCGGATGCATTAAGTCTGGACCCATGGATTTGTGTACATTTAGCTTTTCTAAATAGTTCCTAACCTGTTCTTTACCCACTAAGGGCTGTCGATCTTCATCCCATCTTGCGTCACTTAGCGCATTAGTCCGGGAGCCAACCTTGTCCGTGAATACAGAGGCAAAGAAATCATTGAGTACTTCAACTTTCCCCACATCATCTGTCACTAGGTTACCTCCTTCATCCAGTAGGAGCCACACACCCTCTCTGATCACCTTCTTCTTGTTAACATGCCTGTAGAAACCTTTCTTGTTATCCTTCACATCCTTAGCCAGTCGCAATTCCATTTGCGCTTTCGCCTTCCTGATAACCCCCTGGCATTCTCGAGCTGTACATTTAAACCCCTCCCTGGTCATTTGTCCAAGTTTCCACTTTTTGTAAGCTTCCTTTGTGTGCTTAAGTTCACCAAGGATTTCCCCTGTAAGCCAATCCAGTCTCCTACCACATTTGCCTCTCTTGCTACACATCGGGATGGTTTCTTTCTGTGCCTTCAGTAAGGCTTCTTTAAAATACTGCCAGCTGTCCTGGACTCCTTTCCCCTTCATGTTAGCATCCCAGGGGATTCTGCCCATCGGGTCTCTGAGGGAGTCAAAATCTGCTTTTCTGAAGTCCAAGGTGTGTATTTTACTACTCTCTTTTCTTCCTTTGGTCAGGATCCTGAAATCTACCATTTCATGATCACTGCTTCCCAGGTTGTCACCCACCTCTACTTCCCCTATTAGTTCCTCCCTGTTTGTGAGCAGAAGGTCAAGCTGCGCACGGCCCCTGGTAGGATCCTTCATCACTTGTACCAAGAAGTTATCCCCAACATTCTCCAAAAACTTCCTGGATTGCCTGTGTACTGCCGTATTGGTTTCCCAACAGATGTCAGGGTGATTGAAGTCCCCTAAGAGAACCAGGGCCTGCGATCTGGAAGCTTCTCTCAGTTGTCCGAAGAAAGCCTCATCTACCTCATCCACCTGATTCGATGGCCTGTAGTAGACACCAACCACAACATCACTGCTGTTGTTTGCACCTCTAAATTTAACCCATAGACTCTCAACAAGTTTTTCTCCCTCTATATACTGGAGTTCAGAGCAATCATAGTGCTCTTTTACGTATAGTGCAACTCCTCGTCCTTTTCTCCCCTGCCTGTTCTTCCTGAACAGTCTATACCCTTCCATGACAGTGCTCCAGTCATGCGAATCATCCCACCAAGTCTCTGTTATCCCAATTAAATCATATTTCTTGGACTGGGCCAGGGCCTCCAGTTCTTCCTGTTTGTTGCCCAGGCTTCTCGCATTAGTGTACAAACACCTCAGAAAACCAGTTGATCGCCCCATCTTCTCCATTTGAATCAGGGGTCCTCCTTTCTTGCTCGTTCCTCTTTGCATTCCTTCCCGGTGTCCGACTTTCCCACTCCCCTCAGGGTGTTGGTCACCGTCCCCCAACGAACCTAGTTTAAAGCCCTCCTCACTAGGTTTGCAAGCCTGCCCGCGAAGATGCTCCTTCCTCTCTTCGTTAGTTGGATCCCATCTCTTCCTAACAATCCTTGTGCCCGGAACAGAGTCCCATGGTCGAAGAAACCAAAGCCCTCTCTGCGATACCACCTGCACAACCACTTGTTGATGTTGATGCTTGTCACTTCTGTGCTGGCTGCGTAGGTAAATTGGGAGGATTGCATGCTGGGACATAGATTCTTGGTAGGATGCCTCTCATATTGAAAATGAGACTGGTTTCAGTTTACTCCATTAGAGACAAATTAGACACAGCTCTCAAGGTCCTGGAAAGACGCTAATGTGACATTTTTAAGGGAAATTTTGCATTTCCCTGGACTGGAGACACTAGCAAATGCAAACTTGTGATACTTTATGATAGCCACTAGATGTCACACTTACACTATCAAAACCAGCTGGTATTGCATTTATCCGCCACTCCAGCTTTCCTGTCAATCTCCCAAGTTCTGATCTGAGGTTCTGTGAAATAAAACTGAGTGCTTAATGTGTGTGATCTTGCATTCATAAAATCACCATTTGTCCTGATCACCCCATTAGTCAGTTAGTTTCCCCACAGGGACTCAAAATTGTTCAGTCTCAGGCTGACATAGGAAGAGCCATTTGACTGAGGTGCACCAGTATACCAGTGGGTGCAGGGAAGAATACCACTGTGAAAGCTATGTAGCAGCTATGTGTGAGAACCCCTCTCTGAATTCCTTCTGAAGTTGAACCACTCTTTCCAAAATTGGTAAGCACCAAATTAATTTTCAAAAGCCATCTGGGAGGCCAACATTTCCATGCTGGTTCAGGGAAGGGAATGCTGTACTCTTATTCTCCATTGTAAACAGTGCCATGTTCTGGTTACTTAAGGTATGAGCTTGGGACAGAGTATTCTGTCCTCCACAAGCTGGACCAGGCATTCACATTAAAGCTAAGCACTCTTCCCATGAGGGCTCCCTGTATAAAATCAGTACTGGAATCAATGCCCACTGCTGCTGAATTGTGATATCCTCTGACTGTGCACAGGGAGGCCAACACGCAAGACAACTGAGACCCATTTATCTCTTGTAACCTTAAAGAAACCCATACAAACAGGGAAGCACATGAGTTGATCAGTGACCCCTGGCTTAGCATCTCTATACACTGTGGCTATGTCTATACTGCCAGCTTTTGCCAGCAGAGAGTATGCAAATGAAGCATTGATTAGCATTCTGTCATACTTCATTTGCATAATCTATTCGAGCCGTTTTTGCGCAAAAACAAGCAGTGTGGATGTTTCCTTTTCGCACAAAAACCCCTTTTTGTGCAAGATCCTTATGCTTCTCCCGGAGAGGGATAAGGATCTTGCACAAAAAGGGGTTTTTGTGCAAAAACCCCTTGTGCAAAAATGGCTCGAATAGATTATGCAAATTAAGCATGACAAAATGCTAATTCATTTGCATACTCTCTGCTGGCAAAAGCTGACAGTGTAGACAAAGCCAGAGAGCACTCATCTGTGAAAAACAACAGCCTCTGTAAAACTTACAATTCTGTTGGAAAAAGAGGGTCCAGGACAAGGGTATAATACATACTGGTAAAAACATAAGAACAGCTAGCTGTAGTGGTTCAGACTAAAGGTCCATCCAGCCCAATATCCTGTTGTCCAATAGTGGCCAATGCCAGGTGCCCCAGAGGGAATGCACAGAACTGGTAATCACCAAGTGATCCATCTGCCGTCACCTATTCCCAGCTTCTGGCAAACATAGGTTACGGACACTATCCCTGCAGTTCTGAATTAGTGCTGCATGACAAAGAACTGCAATACTGTACATCACCTCATTGTCAACATGTACAGGACTGTTCAATACTTTGCCAACTTTGCTCCTTCCCCCCAAGACTCCACTTCCAGTGTAGTTTTATGGAAAATATGACTGGGTTGAATGGCAAGCATATTAAACCTAAAATGTCGATATTTCCCAGCCTTACTGGCTCAGCGGTTCTCAAACTATAGAAGCGCAGGAATGTGTCCAGGGAAGCATGAACTCTGTGTAATTTTTTACGAACCTCTGGCTGTCAGTCTTCTGGGACTCAGGGAGAAGGGCTGTGCAGAGAGAAGGTGGGGGGAGAGGATAAGGGAGGACAGTCAGAGCTCTGTCACTTGAGCTTGGCTCTCTTCCCCTCTCTCCAGTCCTTCACTGGGAGGCAGCTGGGCATGGACTTCTCCTTCCTTCTCTCTCCCCCAGGCTACGTCTACAGTGCAGGCTTCTTGCGCAATAACTTTTTGCGGAAGAGATCTTCTGCAAAAAGTTATTGCACAAGAAGCCTGCACTGCAGAGATCTTCCGCAAAAAGTTATTGCGCAAGAGCACATCCACACTGCCATGTGCTTTTGTGCAAGAGATGTGCTTTTGCGCAAGAGAGTGTTCACACTGACATGGATGCTCTTGCAGAAAAGCTCTGATTGCCATTCACAGAATGGCCATGAGAGCACCTGTGCTTTTTCGATAGGGGTTTCTTGTGCAAGAAACCCTTGTGGTCCGTCCACACGCTTTTTTGCGCAAGAGCTCTTGCGCAAAAAGGCTTATTCTTTGTAGAAAGAGGAATAACTCTTGTGCAAAAAGCCCTGTCTTCTGACCATCTACCATACTTTTCTTGTGCAAAAATGTGCTTGTAGTGTGGACGCTCTGCGAGTTTTTGCGCAAAAACATTTGTTTTTGCACAAAAACTCTGCAGTGTAGACATAGCCCCAGTCTCTTACCTGGAAGTGGTGGCAGTTTCAGCTGTCAGCCCTGGGGTGGCAGCAGCAGCACAGAAGTAACCATGGCAATGGGGGGTGCTAAGTCTGCTGTGAAAAATTATATTGACAAATACCACTTTTCACATTGCCACTTTTATTTTGGCCTCCAGTCTGCCTTCAGAGCTCTGTGTGTGTGTGTGTGTGTGTGTGTGTGTGTGTGTGTGTGTGTGTGTGTGTGTGTGTGTGTGGGGGGTTTGTGAGAGAAGGAACGTAAACAATTATAGACAAAAAGAAGGGGGGCACAAGCAAACAAGGTTGAGAATCATTATACTAGACAAATGACTACTCACAAGGCTATAGTTATGTCCCCAGTCTCCAAAGGGTTAGTCTAAGTGGCACCAACATAGGTTTAACCTCCTGAACTGGGTAAATAATGGATTTGTTGGTTCCTTGGCAATTTTGAAATGTTGCTAAAACATTTGTGTTGGGTCAAACAAATTGTTTTATTTCATCATTAAAACATTTTTTCAATTTGACCAATTTGTTAAGTATTTACATTTAAACATAAAATTAAAAGAAATCTAAAAACAAAAAGTCATTTGAAAGCACAAAAAATCAAAACATTTCAATTTTTTAAACAATTTGAAACTGACACAAATTTATAAAACATTTTGTTTTGCTGAATCTGCATTTTCCATCAAAAAGCATGGATGAAATTTTTTCCTCAGCTCTGTCAACCTCTTATTTGCCAGAAAATTCTAATCACTTGCAGTTCAAGATGTGGCTTTACAAATATGAAAGCATGGCTGATTTAATGGTGTGAATCAAAGTCATTTTGGTAAGGACAGCTGATCAGGGATGATCTCTCAATAAAAGCTTAATCTCCAACAGACCCTTTTCACCTGTTCCCTCCATTAAACATCTCTAGGCAATAATCACAAACTGTTATAATGTCTAAGTGTGAGGATAACACATGGCTGCTGGCTTGTAAAATGAATTATGTCAATTGGCACTGACGTGATCCCAGTTAACTCACTGGTTGGTTGTATGAAGGATCAAAGGGATTTTTGCTGAAGTTTTGGAGGCTGTGAACAGCTCAGAGTGCACAACTCACAAACTCCAGTATTGCCACACTTGGCATTGAGAATGATTTCTGGGGTCTACTTTGTTATAAGTTGTCAGTCACCAAGATGACACATCATTTACTTTTACAGTAAGTTTAGTCTAACAAAACAAAGTCAGATTGTCACTAGGCTGTCACTGACAGCAGGAGACATCTGTGCAGCAAGAGAAACTGACCTGAAATAGACAAGGTACGTGCTCAAATTTTGTTTGGTACAGAAATATGGGGATGGAATAATCTCAAGGGATTGGAAGTGATTCAAAACTAATTTCTCATGAAGATTCTTGGTCTGTCAAATACCACTCCACCCTGCTTTTCTCAGAGCAGGACAGGCATGAATTCTAATCTGACCAAAGTACAACATGGCAATGGCAGCTTTTGACTTCACATTCTTAGCATGCAACCCCAGTGTTTGTCAAGGTTATGCTTAGAAGAACAGCTCAGGAGGACTTTCTCATATAATTTCCTTGGTTAGAGAATATTCAATATTGTTTGCATTTTTTAGGTTTGTCAGATTTGGAAATGATTTTATATAAATTTTAAATCAATCTGTAATTAAGTTGCAACTAGAGGATTTTAACAAGCAGGTGGATGTGGCAGTAGTTTCTATGTTAAATATGTCACCTTGGTTCTCCTTGTTTAAAAAAGTATGCTATATATTTAGATATTTTGTGTAATATGTTAAGGAGGGCCTTCCTGTTTCAAGCCTTGCAGATAGCTTTCCTAGAAGGTGGATATACAGGTATCCAAAAAGCGACCACCTTTGTCCATGTGGCTCAGGGCAGGTGGATGACCTTCCCCACTCTCTGTTATGCTATACTTTGTATTGTCACTGGTGGTCAAAAGGGCTTTCTATGTTTTTATTCTGGCTGCCTTTTTCTATGATCTCTCAGAAAACAGAGTATTTATTAGGAACAGGCAAAGTACCTGTGATCCAAGAGATTGCCCTATTTGCATGGTCAGCTGCTAAAATAAGGAAAAAAGACATTGTGATTAGATGTGGTTATTGATTTACTTATTTTAAAATCCTTATTTACATGTGTCTTTTTATTTCATAATTATGGATTTAGTATTCAGTTTTGTTTTCTATGAATTAGTCTATGGATAAGTAACTATAAAAACTTGATTTGGCCTGGATTAGGACTCTCTCTTACTGATTGTAATGCCATGGCAGTCTTTCTGTACCATCATACTGATTGACTGACTGCATTCTCACTTGGCTTTCTAAGCCCATGTCTGCACTGCAATTGGAAGTGTGATGGTTGCATGCATGAGCACCAATAGCAGTGAAACTGTGGCCGCACAGGCTAGCTACCTGAATGAATACCAGGGTCCTGGGGGGCGAGGAGGCTTGTACAGCTGTTTCATTGCCATCAGTATGTGAGCTAGCTAAATTAAACCTAGCATGGATATGTCCACGTGTGCTGTAGTCACTCCCTTCCCTACCCCATTGCAGCATAGACATACCCATAGTTAGGTTTTATATCGGTACCACCTGCTTACAATCGTGTCTGAAGAAGAGAAATCTGAAATGTATGTAAAGGTATAGCAGCATCCTACTCTTTTCTACAAGAGTGACTTACTCAGTACCATCACCTGCTCCCTGCAAACTAAACAATTAGGCTGTCTAGGTAGGACGTTTTCAGTAGTAGATGCTAGTGCTTGACACCACCCTCTTTTCATACGGCTGTGCTGTGTGAACCAGAACCAGAGGTTCTGCTTATCATTTAATGCCTTTTCTCTTCTCCTGGTCTTTGCTGCTTATGCCATGCCCTCTGCTCCTTTATGTGTACTTCTTGCCTTATGTAAGTGCAAAGGCCTTAAGACTGTGGCAGTTCATAACTGACCCTTGTCAGAGGCTTGTATCAACCTGGAAGCAATGGAAAACATGTTGCCTCAGGGAGGTCCAAAGCCTGCTGGCATTCCCTGGTGCCCAGCAGAGTCCACCCATAGTGCCTTCATTCAGGAGAGCGTAGCATGTTCTCCCATTTGTGACTGGTCAGCTCGGCCAGCCAGAGTGGAGAGAAAATGGTTCAGTAACCGTGCCTCCTCCCTACCCCCAGAGGTGATTTGTGCCCTCGGGTGTGTTACAAGGACTTCACTTATGATTTGCCCTTGAATGAACAGCAGCAGGAGGGGGAGGCTCCTTGTATTTGTGACTGATCCCTGTGAAAGAACACTATCTGCCCCTCATTTCCATAGGGCAGCCTTTTTGCTTCCAGCCCTAATTTCACACGCAACTCCCACTGGAGTCACTGCCTCAGCCTTTAAAAGAGCACCAGCTGCATAGCGTAACAAGACCAACGGAGAATCAAGGCACAGCTTGCAGTATGCTGCAAAATACATTTCTGCCTTGATACGTGGTCTTCATTTGCACTAGAACTTCTCTGAACTAAGGCAATGGGTGTCTAGCTATGTACTGTCCCGGCCAACACAGAGCCATACATCTCCTGCTTTTTTAACTGACAGTGGGTAGCTCAGATCCACTGGGCAGCTACCACCAGCTTGCACAGGGCTAGAGCTGGAGCTGGCACCAGCTGAAGGTAAGGAGGATATGGCAGCCACTCAAGGTAGGGAGGTCGGGAGGCTCCAGAAGTGGCCTAATGCATACGGCATGAGCTTCTTTTAATATCTGTATTGGATGCCCATCCAGTGCCACAGTTTGGACCCTTTGGGTACGTCTAGACTACAGGCTTTTATCGACAGAAGTTTTGTCGACAGATATTGTTGACAAAGCTTCTGTCGACAAAGAGCGTCTAGACTACAGCCAGTTCTGTCGACAAAGCAAGCTGCTTTGTCGACATGACAGTGTAGACGCAAAGGACAGCGTAGATGCAATAACGCCTTCTGTCGACAGAATTCTGTTGACAAAAGGCGTTGTTCCTCGTAAAATGAGGTTTACCACCGTCGATAAAACTGCTGAGTTCTGTCGATGTTATGTCGACAGAACTCAGCGGCAGTGTAGACGCAGGTATAGTTTTGTCGACAAAAGTCCACTTTTGTCGACGAAACCCTGTAGTCTAGACACACCCTTTGTGGCACTGGATGGGCATCCAATACAGATAATAAAAGTATCAAACATCATATTCTAATCTGAGCATTGAGCACAGGTGGCAAATGTTCCTTATAAGAGAAGGAATTCGATTTGAATGAGTGAGGAAAAGGAAAACACCCTCCTAATCTATTCATTTGGTTCCAGTATGCGTGCCATTCGTGGAAGCCTGCTGTGCTTCCAGACATATTGTAGGTGGAGACTTGAGATGGGAATGTAAGTTCTCCAAGCTAGGATCACCTCATCTGCATGATCAGCTGAACTGAGGCTGAATCATTTTAATTTTAAATAATGTATCTGAAAATCACATACTGTTCCTTTTTCTTTGCTATCTCCCTGATCCACTAGCACCAAATTTGTAAGATACCTTTGCAATTAAAACTGACAAAAACAAATATTCTTTTCTTCTGCTCAGAAATTGATGTACTAATTCTTTTTGCTGTCAGCATGTGACAAGAAGACAGAGAACACTCTCCCTGACTGTGATCAGTACTAACTTTGTCTAAATTCATTAGGAAAATTCCTTTTAACAAAAAGACATCATTACATCGTCAGTAAAGTTTAATTTCTGTTTTAACTGTCATTTAAGTACCTTTAAATGCCTTTAAATCTATGGTGTGGAATTGGCTAATTACTATTTTTCATTAACCCTTGGGTAACCCCAGTGATGTGTGCTGACAAGTGATGTTATAAAGGGGAGGGAGACAAAGCTGGGTTCTCAGTGTGACAGGGAAAAAGTTGTAAAATATGAAGGAAGAAGGCTCAGACTTATTAGACATGGATTTTCTACTCTGCTCAAAATCTTATCAGGTGCTGAGGCCCAGCTTTTTACTCATCAGTATTCAATGTATGTCTCATGAGCCTTACATGTAAATGAATGCCCTCTTTATAATCAAGCACTTGACCACTATCTGTCACAATGACAGCTTGAAATAGAGTTTAAAAATAGTGGGACACCAATTAAGTCTTGCAGAGTGGGTGAGCTGGTCTAGAGATATACCCAAAATAAACACCCTCTGCTATAGCTGGTATGAGAGAATACCTTGCTGACAGGGTGAGGCAGTGTTCGGCGCATTCAATCTTCAAGACGTTTTGGGCTTTTTCTGTCACTGGGCGGCTGACCTAGAAACAAATGATGCGTAAATGAAGGATGGAGTGATTGAAACCATCTATGGTCAGTCAGCACATGGTAAAACTTTTGATACACAGGTATCTGTGAAGCTCCAACAGTTTGAGTGTTAGCTATCAAAGTCATGGTGTTCTCAGTTGCTAAAAGACTAGTGTGGACAAGGTAATGGGTCCAGCACAATGTGACAGTGCGTGCAGGGTCAGTTGGGATGATCCAGGTCGGATTTTTGGTCCATATTATTGTAACTTGGGTAGTGTTCTATGTATAGATGGTTCCACATATAGTAAAAAAACTACTCTGAAGAAAGGGTTTGAAAGACTTTGGGAATATGGCCAGTCCTTTCTGTGCTGAGGAGACAGGTCAGCAGTCTGCACTTGTCTCTGTAATGTATGTTGTAAAACAAAGCCTGCCAGATATTTCTTACTCTGTACCCATCTTATTTCTCTGTTCCTGATTTTCTTGGTAAGTCTAGATTGCTTTTTGGGATAAAATTAACATGACAACATAGGCAGAAGGGAATGGACATAACAGCTCCTGGAGAAGGGAATGATATGAGTGTGTGAATTTTTAGGAAGTGCAAGGGTTTATAAAACAAGACTTGCTAATACCCTAGTTAGTATATTGTAGGGAATAGTCATGCAGTGGCTGGGGGCGGGGAAAGGACTAGATGTGATGTCTTTTCCTTTCTTAGCTTCTGTGAAAAGTCTTGATCAGACAGTAACTCTTGGTTTGCTTTATTCATTACGAGCCCAAATGAGGCAGTTATGCTAACTGGCAATCTTTTAGATACTCTTTTATTTGTACATTGTATATTTTCCTCTTTAATTCCTGAACAGACAAGGGACTCAAAAGATAAAATACCCTTTTTCCTTTCAGACAATTGGAAAAGAGACATAAACTGGCAAAGCATTAACAAGGCAGCCAATAAGCCCCAAATAAACTTTAATGCCAGGCTGTTCTAAGCATTACCCTCATGCCAGACACAGCCAAGGTGTTCTTCAGTCGGTATTTGCCATCCTTCTGGGGATATGTGTACAGCAGAACATCATTCATCTATACAAAAAGAAAAGACAAAATCAATAGTTTGCAATATGTCTTGCAAGCCTAACCATTATTCCTGGGTGGGATGAATGCCCAGAGCCAGCAGTGACTTAACAAATTGCATGAATTGTTACTAAAGAGAGGCATGAACAACAGAGTTCAGATCCAAAACCAAATTTCTTCAAAGCTCAAGGGTGCTTGGATTCTGGATTCGGCACATTTCTTAATTACTAAGTGTTCAGTAAACATGAAATAGCTGTTTGTGTTAAAGAAAAGGCTACAGATGATCTGAATGCACCATCTCAGCACATACAAATCCTGGCTAATGCACTGTGAACCTGCAGCTCTGGAGCTATTGCCACTGTGTATGCACATTAGTACTCAGAGCCTGGAAAAACTGGCATCCACTATCACAGAAATCTTCAGAAACTGGGTGCAGGAGTCATGGTGGGCATACTGAGAAGGCTTGAGAGAGGCAGTGGACATGCCATCCCTTAGTACTGAAAGTGTTACCCTTCACACTGAGCTGTGGACAGCCTTGCATTCTCTCTCTGAGAATGCAAATAAACTGATTAGGGCTGGGCCTTAGCATAGTTTTCCATTCTCTGTAGTTGTTCAATGAATACATAATTAAATGTGGGTATAAGTTACAGTAATCTTGGGGAAGGTGCCAGGGATCCTACTGTCATGTTTTCCAAGGCCCTACCGTGATCTGACTTAATGCTTGTTGGGTTATCTTCAACAGAGGACCATACGTTGGATGCTTGTGCTGCATCTGATACATGCCAAAGGGTGGAGAGAGAGAAAAACCCACCTGCTACATAAAGTCCCATCTTCCTACCTACAACTTGTTTGTTTTTAAAATGGCTTTAAACAAAAAGAGACAAATTCTTCCTTGGAGTAACTCTGCTGGGCTCAATGGATCGAAGTTTGAACCCTGCTGACCCTTTCCTGATCATGAGCGTACTCATCGGGGGCGGTGAGCTGCCATCTGGTAATTTCCTTTTCTGGGACCTAAACATTTTTCTTTCCTCCCCTGCTCTCACCAAAGCCCTTGCCTGAAAAAAAGGAAAGTGGAATCCTCTGTTTTCTTAGGAGGTTGTGGTTCAGCTGTCTTCCAGAGATGGAACAGTTTCTAATGGTTAGAGAAGGGAGACTTGGACTTAGGACTCATGGGGTAAAAACCTGGCCACACTGAAATCAGTGGTAAAGCTCCCATTGACGTCAGTAGGTTCACCGTGGGTTCTGTTCTTGGTGCAGCCACTATCTGACATAGGGCAGATCTGTGCCTCAGTTGCCAATCTTTAAAATGGAGTATGTACTTCCCAGGGCTGAGGCTTAATTTGTTAGTATTTGTAAAGTTCTTTGATACCCTCACATGAAAAGTGTTGTTATTACATTCAAACTATAACTATGAGAAGGAAGAAAAGTCTCCAGCTGCAGGCTCTGTTCTAAAGTGAAGTGTTTACTCCTCTAATGGCATTGCAATAAAATTTCCATAGAACTGGGTGACAAATGGCTTGTCATGGAGTTTTTATACCATTTACTTATTGCTTCATAAATTACCAGCTGTGCTAACATTAATCT
The DNA here is from genome assembly GCA_032595735.1 of Pelochelys cantorii. Classification (NCBI taxonomy): domain Eukaryota; kingdom Metazoa; phylum Chordata; order Testudines; family Trionychidae; genus Pelochelys; species Pelochelys cantorii. The sequence goes on from CM064336.1 coordinate 22,573,097, forward strand.
AATCAGCACAGTGACACTTGCACTGTACTGATCATATTATGATTCTCGGTTGAACCAGGGCTGTGCATAGCCACAGAGGGGAATTCATCACATCTTACTGGAAACTGGGGATCAGAGAGTTTAAGGGAGGTAAACCTATAATAAACACTTCACTGAAAAGCATCTGGAATAAACTATTGTTTGTTTGATCCCACTGGAGGGATAGGCCTTTTAATTGAAGCTAGTATCTGCTGGAACTGCAGCAATTGCTAAAAAAAAGAAAGGAAGACTTTTTTTTTTATTAGCATATGACAATGACCTTGATTTTCTTCTGTTTATTTTCACTTCCACTTGGAGATCCTGCCAGAGAGAGGAAGACAGAGACAGAGAATCCCTTATATTTTCAAAAGTTACTGGATTACAGGAGAAAGCAGTCTTCTCCTTTGCCACAAACTTTGGGGTCATTCCAAACACAGAAAAGGCAGCTAAGGAAGGACACTAAACCACACACATACACAAAAATACTCATAAAAACACAGGATCTTCCTAGCATGTATTGCTCTGCTTCTTTGGCTGCAAACCCTATTTATTTTATTTATAAAAAATATTTTAAAAGCCAAGGCACTCTTTCATTGTTGGTTAACGAAGCCACCCCCCAGTGCGTTCTGTTGCCATGGCAGCCTTGATTAGTATCCCAAGATTTTATTAATCATTGATGATGGCTCTGTTTTGTAATTGCCCACTGGAGGTGGGGGTTTGTTTTTTCTTCTCTTTTATCATGCTGCATAAAGAGAAGAAATGTGGCTCCAGTCTCTTACAGGTCCCATTAACAATGACTCGTCTCAATAAAATTAGGCTGATTTTTTTTCACTGTTTGCGGGATCTTACTTGTATCTTATCGTCTTCCACCCTCTCCACTTTACTAGGTCACAGAGAATCTTTATTAATAGATCCTCCCTTAAGGGATGGCTTTGTCTGATTAATGTACTCCTTCACACCTGTCAACTTTCCCTAGCTCCTAGTTTAAAAACTGCTCTAGAACCTTTTTAATTTTAAGTGCCAGCTCTATAGTTCCATTTTGGTTTACCTGGAAGCCATCCTTCCTGTATAGGCTCCCCTTTCCCCAAAAATTGCCCCAATTCTTAATAAATCTAACCTCCTCCATCCTAAACCATTCATCTCATCCATGCATTGAGACCCTGCAGTTCTGCCTGTCTAACTGCCATGGCATGTGGAACTGGAAACATTTCAGAGAACGCTACTATGGAGATCCTGGATTTCAGTCTCTTACCTATCAGCCTAAATTTGGCCTCCAGGACCTTTCTCCTATCCTTCCCCATGTCATTGGTTCCTACAAGTACCATGATCACTGGCTCTTCCAAAGCACTATACATAAGTCTATCTATATGTCTCAAGATCCACAACCCTCATGCCAGGTTGACAAGTCACCATGCGGTTTTCCTGGACATCACAAGCCCAGCTGTCTTTGTTTCTCACTGAATCCCCCATTACTAACACCTGTCTCTATGTAATAACTGGAGTTCCCTCCCCCCAAGAGGTATCCGTAGTACAAGAGGATACCACAACATCATCTGGAAGGATGATCCCAACTACGGGATTATTTTCCTCTGCTCCACTTGGATGTTCTCCTTCCCTGAGACTTTCACATTCCTCAACAACACAGAGGCTGTCTGATCAGATGTGAGACTGCCCTACTATGTCCCTGAAAGTCTAATCTATGTAACTCTCTGCCTCCCTTAGTTCTTTCAGTTTAGCCACCCTGATCTCCAAAGCCTGTGCATATTCTTGGAGGGCCAGGAGCTCTTTGCACCAAATGCACACACATGCCACTTGCCCATAGGGTAAGAAATCATACATGCTACATTGGGTGCAATAACCTGGATAGCTCCCACTCCATTGTTGGGCTTCTGCCTGCATTCTCTTTTAATTTAATTTAATTTAATTTAATTTATAATTTCTTGATGTTTATTTTTTTAAATCGGGTGGTTTTGGTTTAGTTTAAAGAAGTTTAAAGAAAGTTAAGTTTTAAGTTTAGACCGCCTCAAACTGCCTCTAAACTCCCTAGCAAAATTCCCATTAGCCCACCTTTTATTTCTTATCTTTTGACTGGAGTACCTGACAATGCTTTGGGGACCATCTAATGATCCTTAGTTTACTTTTAATTACAAGCCTTTTGTTACGCTAATCACCCTGCCTCTGTTTATAATCAAACTCCCTGCTGCAAAAGCTGTACTGTTCCCAGCTTCCAAATTCATCATAGCCACTCCGCCTGTGTTGCAGTTAACATTGCTGGAGCGGAGCTCCAGGCCCTGAATATTCATGGTGTTTGAGCATCTGCAGCCGATATAACTTGCTACCTATGCCCACGTCCCACATTTGTGCTCTTCTGCACCATTGCAGTGGCACTGCCCACTGGATACCTATCCCATGGTTTCCTGCACAGCTTTTTGAACAGTGGCTTCTGAAAGGTAAGGAAAGATCCTCTGGCAGCCTCTGGGAGTCCCACGGGAATTGTGGTAGAGGACATCAAACTGCCCCAATCCTTTGGGATGTCTTTGGCTGCTGACTCCGTTTTTCTCAAAGTGGAGGCCAGACTGAATACTCAACTCTCACTCCTTGCTTAGTTTCCAGAAACTCCTGCCATATGTGTGATTGTCCTAAGGATTTTACAATATTTTTCTCTGTGGGGCCCTATGTTGCCTCCACTTAGAAGTTTTACCATCCATGTATTGACTTGGTTTCTACTGAAATTTTGAAAATCAGTTGTTGGAGGTCTGAGGGAAGGAGGTGGAGACCCTTCTGGCAATGCCTATGAAGAGGCAGAGACCAAGATTAGCAGCTGATAGAGTTTTTGTTATGATCATGAGGCAACATCGGCTCCAGAGTAGCCCACTTTATGCAGGTTCCCAAAGTTGATATTCAGCTTGTGGAGCACCACTTTTGGGTCCTGATGACGATTACATACTTCAAACCTATTGTGTTCTCAAGACTTGGGATGAACAGAAGTCACTATATATGTTGAAGGAGAGTTTCACAGACCTCTTTGGTGAACTAGATTCAACACTGCAGTTCCAGATCACAAGGACAAAAATGTCCAGAAAAAAGCTTGTGCAAACTGGCTGCCCTGGATAGTTATTAGTCAGTTGGGCACTCGTTTAAGATTAGGAAGACCGCAGTGGATGCAACTGTCATGGAGGTTTGCATGGCAATACATAGCATCATGTAGGGGTGTGAGATTAAGGAAGGTCAATGTGCCAGAGATCACCAAGGGTTTTAAATGACTGGGGTTCTTGAACTGCACAGGAGATATTGATGAAACTAATATTTCCATTTTGTGCCCCCCTCACACACCCTCCCCCTCTCTCAGTCCACAAATACATTCTCTCTCTAACTCTTCTCCCTCAGTTCCTTTCATCACAATCCTTTCTAAGTGTGGTGTGAACCCAATAACATTACAAAAACTTAAAAAATGAGTAGTCCTGAAGCACTGTAGAGCACTTCTACACAGCAGGGCTAAACTCAAAATAATATATGCAACTTGAGCTATGCTAATTGCATAGCTTAAGTCATAATAGCTTATTTCGACTTTTGGTGCTGTCTACACAGCAGTTATTTCGAGATAAAGCACTCTTCCCCCAACTTCTCTTACCCCTCATAATGAGGGTTACAGGAGTCGGAATAAGAAGTCCTCCAGCTGGACATTATTTTGACATTATGTTGAAATAACTTCTTGTCATCTAGACGCAGACTATGTTATTTCAGAATAACGTCAGGTATTCCGAAAGAACTCGGCTGTGTAGACATACTCTTAGAAAAGAATAAAAAATATAAATAGTATCATGAACTTTTGCGGGCATCATCTGAAGAAGTGGGTTGTGCCCACAAAAGCTCATGATACTGCCTATATTTTTTTTGTTAGTTTCTAAGGTACTACAGGACCACTCATTGTTTTTTAAGTTTTTTTTTTTAAGTTACAGACTAACATGGCTACCCTCTCTGAGACCAATAACATTACAGTTCACACTGAATTTTCAAATCTATGATGGTCAAGTGGATTCAAAATTAGGAAAAATAAGTTCACCTACCCCTAGTACTAAGTAAATCCTATTAATTTATTCTATAGAAACACCAGCCACACATTTGATTGTCCTAACATCATTCTGCAAGGGCCCTATGCTGCTCTCAGTTTAGTCAATGATAAAACTATTAACTTCAAGGGTGCAGGATTGAGTCTGAAGCTGGGATGGCATTGTACTTCTCGGACTCTTGCTAAACTCCAGCCTGCTTGTCTGGAGTATTGAACAAAATCTGCTAGCCAATGGCAGCTTCCCCAGCCTCATGTCCAAACAAGCAGCTTTTGTAGAGAAATTCTTGGAAATGTGAGATAAGAGTCTCTGAATCGAAGAGTCCTGTAGTTGCAGATTGGGTGTGTGTGCGATTAGGAGGCCTGCCAGCTTCAGCAGCCCATTCTGCGCTCTCTGCAAAGAGGCTCCAGCATCCGTGTAAACAGAGACTGGACTCAGGAAACAGGCGCCCAGCAAAACACTCCAAACATCCTGCCAGGAAACACCAGATTGAACAATACCATCAGCTTGCACAGACAGCCAGCTCCTGTAGCCTGGCAGAGACAGACAGACAGACAGACACACACACACACACGCGCGCGCGCGCGAGAGAGAGGCCAACTGGAGTTTTGCCAGTAACTTCAATAGAATTAGGGTCTTGCTTTTAGAATATTCATCAGGATTTTGAATGAATGATGATTTGAAAATCTAGGGTTTCCCCTTCTTTGGAATTTTTTTTTCTAGTACAGTTAAAAGTCAAATCCAGAGGGTTTTATAGCTGGACTAACGGGTTGCTGGAGGTCAACCCTGAGATGCATTGGTGAGCCCCTGCCTAGTATTGAAGAGTCTTGCAGGTCAAGATGTATATAGATCAGGGGTGGGTAAATACTGGCTCGTGGGCCAGATCCAGTCTGTTAGGGTTAGCTCCTGGTGGACCCCCACCAATATATTTACCTGCCTGGTAGCAGATACTGGTGATGGCAGCTCATGCTGGCTGCAGATCACTGTTTCCAGCCAATGGGAGCTATAGGAAGTGCTGTCCCAGTCTGGGCTGCTTCCTGCTGCTCCCATTGGCCAGGAATGGTGATCCACGGCCAACGGGAGCTGCAAACACTTGTATTTGTGGCCATGAAAGTAAATATAGCAGTGTCGGCCCGCCAGCGACTAACCCTGGTGAACAGTTGCTGTGTTATTGCCCACCCCGATATAGATGCTTAACCAGTGCTGGTGATTAGATGCGGGTGCTGCAAGCCAGGATTGTTTGTATTGGCAGAGATGAGTTGAAGGGTTTCAGGGATGATATAGAAGATGTGTGTGATGTGGCCTTTCATATGCTTTATAAAAATATGCTTCTGATATGAATGATGTATCTGAGATGTGCTTTATGTAAGGTGTCGAGGTATTTCTGAATATGATTATCCCATCTGTATGCATATACCATTTTTGTACCTGAAGTTAGCAATATTGACCTGTGTATCTGTATTTCATATTTGCTGCATTGGGACACTACTACTGCTGACATTTCAGGTGCAATGGAAAAGCCAGACAGGGCTGCAGGCCCGTCAGCTAGAAAATGGACTATGAATAGGCTTGGCCTTCCTGTGGACATTTCATAATGCTATTGACTTATGGATGGCAGAGTCATGTGATCTGGTCACCTGACAATTGCATCTTGGACTACTGAACTGTTCCATAGGGAGATGGGAGGAATCAAACAAAGGTTTGTTGCCTTAAGGAAATTCTGTACAAGACAGTGAAGGAAAAAAATGATTGTCTTCAGCTTGCTTTACCTCTGCCTCCCCTGCCCCGCCCCGTCCCAAAGAGATACTTGAAAACATCTGGAAACAAAAGAATTTTAACTGATGGGGCAGGTGAGGGGAGAGAACTGCTGGACCCAGGCTAAGAGTTACTTGTCCTGTGAAAGACTACCTGAAATAAAGTCTAGAGTCAGAAATTATTATTTGTAACCAGTTTCTTTAGTGAATCTAGATTAGATTGCATGCTTTGTATCATTTGCTGGGTCTTCCCAGAGCTGATCTCAATGCAGGCCCGTATGCAGGAATTTCTGTGGAGGAGGTGTGCTCTTTTTTTTTTTTTTTTCCAAATATAAGGGAGTTCAAAATAGTCATGCAATGAGTGTGTATAAGAGAGGTTAATGGAAACATTTGAGTGGAAAGAGTGATTGGTAAAATGATTTTGTTATAATATACTAAACATGTATACAGTAATAAAGGTTTTATAGAAATTACCTTCTGGGATCATGGCAGGCAGCACGGCCACCATCGCCCCCCACTCCCTAGACTTCTTCTACCTGCTACTGCTCTACCTGCTTGGCGAGGCCAGCACTGGGTGAGTGTGTGCAGGACTTCTGGCCAGCATGGCCGGAACCAGGCTGCTCCTCACGGATGGTGGCACCATTCCCCCAGCCCTGCCATGTTGCCACCAGCCCTGCCTGCCCATCCCCCCACAACACAGCGCTCTCCCATCCCCCAACACAGTGGTTCTCAAACTTTTTGGCCCACGGCCCACCTGGCTCAATGCAAACCTTTCCATGGACCACCTGTTCCTAATGGAAAGTCAGCGTTAATTACATAATTATTCCTGAGCCTTTTTCCTAGTGCTGCAATGAGGCAGAATGGTTTAATTTAACCAGTGAGAAAGGAAATATTCATTTAAATGATTAAACACACTAAGTGCTTTAACTTTCTCATGTTAGTTTATCAAACTTCATTTTAAATAAAGTAAACTATTAATTTACATCCAACACAAAAGGTTCCCATGTTTTCTTTATTTATGGCTGGGTTGGGGAACCTTTTTTGGGTTTGGAGGCCACTGATCTACAGAAAAATCAGGTGGGGACCACAAAACCCTCCAAAAATCCCCAATCCTCACTGATGTGGCCCCCAAATGAGACACTCTTCTGGTGCTCCAGCACCAATAGGAGAGGGGAATAAGGAGGGAGGTCTGAGGTTCAGGTTTTCCCATTAACCAGATTTATTCTTCTGTAGTTCCAGGGTTAGTGGATTTTGTGGACCCTTCTGGGGTTGGGACAAAAATAGAGGGGGGGGGGTCCTAGTGTGTGGGACAGATCTGCTAATGAGAGGAATGGGGGTGCAGGAAAGGGTAAAGTGCGAGGTCTGGATGGGAGGAAGGGTACAGGAGCAAGCTGGGAGTAGGGTGTCGGGGGGAGTGGGGGCAGTGCAGGAGCAAGAGAAGGTGCGGGTGCAGGGTGGGAATGCAGGGTTTTGCAGGATGGTGGTGTGTGAAGGAGTGTGCAGGGGTCTGGGCATGAGGGGGTGGGGCACTTACTTGTCTTTGAGCCCCACACCGGTCCCAGGCTTCACCTCCCACTACTTCCATTGTCCGGATTCCGTTGGAGTGCCAGCTCTGGCTTCCCGCTGAGGCAGGAGAGAGAGAAAGCCCTGAGACTTGCTACGCAATCTGGCTGGCGGGGAAGAAGCATTTCCCTTCCCTCTGCCCCGCCTGGGGGAACAGCAGGGTGCCCGTGTGCTGCTGTTCCCCCAGCTGGGAGAGGGGGAGTGCTGTTTCCCCACAAGCCAGATCACACAGTGAGGGTCAGGGCTTTCTCTTTTCCCTCCAAGCGGGAAGCTGGTTCTGGCCCTCAAACTGCATGGGGCAGAGGGAAGCAGGAGGCTGAGGCTTCAGCGCCAGCATGGGCTCCCCGCTGCAGGGGTAAGAGGGATGCTGAGCTCGAGCTGTGGACCACCAGGAAGGTGGCCATGGAGCACCCTCACACTGACTTGGGGACAATGATGGGGTGTGTTCGCACCCTTTGCATCCCCCTGTGTATGGGCCTGCAGTGTCTGTATCTTCTGCAACTGGGTGAGGCCCTGCCTGTGAGCTTTACTGGTGGATGCTTATCCAGGTAAAAGGGGGTCCAGCGTGGGAGAAAACAGACTGGCTCAGTGATATTTTCAGCACCCAAGTGGGCATCCCAGGAGTAACAAACTGTCACAGTATGCTCTATGTCGAGAATGAGATACAGTGGCAGAGCTGTGCAGCAATCTCCTTATTGCTTTAACAGGACAAATAGATGAGTCAACGTACCCAGTGAGTGATTGTGGCATGACAGATTCTGCATGATTACAGGGGACAGAGAGTAATGCAAACACATTTGCAGTTTAACATGAGAGTTATTTTATTCAGCAATCATTTCCCCCTTTTTATGGCCTACAGTTAATGTAAAGTCTTCAGCTGCCAAGGGGATTATTTCACTCTTTGCAGCTGACACCCAGGTTTGAGTAGCACAGTCTTTAGCTGAACTGAGATACTGTTCCTCAAATGGAAACTGCTGCCACAAAAACCCATAATAAATGTACCCTTATTTCAGTGTTTTGTTCATTTTGGTAATACTCTCTGACTATCAAGATATCCCTTGAGAGTGGAACGAGGGTTACAGGGATGCCGAAATTAGTCTCGAATTAGTGGGCGCGTTCAAAGACACAGGATAGCTATTTCGGGATACTTGTTCTGTCAGGGTATGTCTACACAGCAGTGCTATTTCGGGATACTACAAGTTCAGAGGGCGTCTACACCAGGAAATGATTTCAAAATAACTAAATTCGAAATAACGCCCAAAATAACAAAATCGAAATAGCATGTCCCCATTACAGCGGAACTTCAAAATTAGTCCAAGGCAGGCTCCATTATTGTGGACAAGCTACCTCGACTTAGAATCCCAGGAAGCAGTAGGGAGTAATTACTTTGAACTACTCCCCAGAGTAATTCAAAGTAATTTCGAAATAGCAGCAGTTGAGCATTCACACTAATGCTATTTTGAAATAACTATTTTAAAATAAGTATTATTCCCTGAGGAAAGCAGGAGTACAGATTTTGAAATGACCAGCCCTTTATTTTGAAATAGTGTGGATGCTCCACTTATTTTGAAATAAGGGGGATTATTTTGAAATACCTCCCTAGTGTAGACCAGGGCAGAGTTAACTCCCATAGAGCTGGATAGGTCACTCTCCATAAGGTCAAATCTTTGTCCAGTTTGAAAACAGTGGTCATTCTGACATAGGCTTAAAAATGGTTAAGGTTTGAACATCAGTGCTATTGTTTCAAGCTGTCCAGGCAGACTCAGTAAAAGAGCATTGCAGAGAGATCACATCATGAAGATTTTGGCTAGACCCATTACTTCCACTACATGAAAATTTGAGTTTTGCAGACCAATGAGGCCATCAAAGAAGCACAAGGCAACATAGTGTCTCACACAAAATCAGTCTGGCTTGTCATGATGAAGCAGACAGTGAAGCTGAGCAGTAAGCGAGGAGGCTTTTACATGCAACAGAAATAATCAGAAGAGGAAATATGAAGAATCCATGGCAAAGTATGTATCTTTGGTATAAATATTCTCTCCTTTTCATGTTTGCCCCAGTGAAACTTTCCTTCTTTAATATTTAGAAAGTCTCCAGAAAATCCAGTATTCTAGGCATTTATCCTATGACTTTACATTAAAGTCTGCACTGTATGGTAATAAGAACACTACTCAAAATACCCATGGCACATTTCCTTTGAGGATCTCAAAGAACTTTTCAGACATCAATAAATGAAGCATAACAAGACCTTAGAATGCAGTAAGTATCAATATCCCTATGGTACTGAGGTGTTGAAAGGCAAAGTGATTTGCCTGTGGTTATTGAGTGAACTAGCTGCAGAGCTGAGACTAGAACCTGGGGCTATGTCTACTCTACAAGTTTTTTGTGCAAAAATGGCTGGTTTTGTGCAAAAACCAGCAGAGCATCCACACCTCAAGCGGGTTTCTGTTGAAAAAAAAATACAGTAAATCGACAGGACAGAGGGCTTTTCCTGGTAGAGTTATTCCTCGTGCGATAACTCCATGAGGAATAGCTCCTTTTTGCGCTACAGCTCTTGCGCAAAAAGGCATGTGTGGATGCTCTGCAGGGGTTTCTTGTGCAAAGAGCCTGTCAGAAAAAGCACAGGTGCGCTGATGGCCATTCTATTAATGGCAATCAGAGCTTTCTTGTTCAAGAGTGTCCGTGCAGTGTGGACGCGCTCTTGTGCAAAAGCACATGGCTTTTGCGATGCACTTTTGAGGTGTGGACGTGCTTTTGCGCAAGAAGTTTTTTGCGGAAGATCTCTTCAGAAAAAAGCTTCTTGTGCAAAAACCCTGCAGTGTAGACAAAGCCCAGGAGTCTTGAGTCTCAGATCTCTGCTGTAGCCACTAGCCAATGTTCTCTAATGCAAAAGTAAAATCATGAGTGTTTAAAAAAACACAGCCAACCCCCCCCCCCGAAAAAAAAACCCACATTAGAAAAAATGCTGTGGGAGCAGTTCTTCTAGACAAATATAAAGAGAAGCTATGTTTCCAGAAAGAAAGAATGTGTTGTAAACAACAGATATAATAACTAGGTACTATACACACATGAACAAATGGGGAACTGGAACTACAACCCACATCTTTGAGCTCCAAAAACATGTTTTATTGCTTGAGCCTAAAGAGAGATTTTTAGGTGCTGCCAGTAGAAGTTTCCTTATCCTCTCGGTTGGTCAGACATTAAGGACCAAATTTTAAAAAGTGCTCAGTTCCCACAATTAGAGGCTGATTTTCAAGATCCAACCTGTCACAGGGTGACTGGCCCATTAAGGAGAGACAGGTCCAACTGCTCCTCTGATACCCTTACCTCACCTTTCTTGGTGGAGAAAATGAGTAGGCATGGTGCACACAGATCATGTAGCCAAATCCTTCTGGGGTGAAGATAAGAGAAACTTGTGGAGAGCCACTGGGAGAGAAGGGAGACTATGTAGGAAAGCCTAAGAGTCACTGATTTGTAGCAAGCAGGGAGAGACTCAGGGGACCATAGGAGAGTCTGAGAGATAAGAACAAAGCCCTGAAATAGGTTGAAGAATGTGTGAATTTCCTGAGAGGGAAGACAAACAGACTCTCAGGTAGGAGGCAAGTATCAGAGGGGTAGCCCTGTTATTTGGATCTGCAAAAGCGACAAGGAGTCCTGTGGCACTTTAGGGTGTGTCTAAACTACACCCCTCTGCCGACAGAGGGATGTAGATTAGGCACATCACTATTGCAAATGAAGCGGGGATTTAAATATCCCGTGCTTCATTTGAATAAAAATGGCCATTGCTTTTTTGCCGACGCGGCACTTTGTTGGCAAAAAGCGGCAGTCTAGACGGGGATTGGTTGACAAGGAAAGCCTTTTCTGACTGATCCCTTATGCCTTGTGCAACGGGGTTTACAGGATCGGTCAGAAAAGGCTTTCCTTGTCGACCGATCCCCGTCTAAACTGCTGCTTTTTGCCGGCAAAGTGCAATGGTGGCAAAAAGCGGTGGCCATTTTTATTCAAATGAAGCATGTGATATTTAAATCCCCGCTTCATTTGCAATAGTGATGTGCCTAATCTACATCCCTCTGTCAGCAGAGGGGTGTAGTTTAGACACACCCTTATAGGCTAACAGATGTATTGGAGCATAAGCTGTCGTGGGCAAAGACCCACTTCGTCATATACAGGAGGCAGAGTGCCCACTTTGGGACTGGGGATGGTAGACTTGTGTGTGTTTTGGGCTTGGGTACCCTGGAAGTGCTGGACTTTTTTCTTTAATGATTTAGCCAGAAGGCAATGTAGTTAGAGCAACCAAACCAGGCTAGCAAGAAACCAAACCAGGCTGGCCTGAGGAGAAACCGAGTTAATTTTTAACCCGAAGTCAGATAGGATAGGCCACCTTGCAACATAGCCACTCTCACTGTGCTGAGCTCTTTTAAAATTCTGATGCCAGTTGTTGGCACTGAGCGCTTCTGAAAAGTAAATCCTAGAAGTCAGCATCTCTCAATTCATGCACACATACTAATCACCAGTCTGGCTTAAACTACCTGGCAGTGGCAGCCCCAATTTGCACAAGCTCAGCTATAGGTTAGAGCCATATTCATTCTCTTTTGCTGTAATGGAAACCCACGATATGATATAAGAGCCAATAAACCAGTGAAATATCCTTACCAAGAACAAATGCCGAGGATGTCTGTTTTTCCCGGATACTTTCATCAGTGTTCCTTCTTTTAGAAACTCCTGAGGAAGGAAACAGGGACATCGGTATCATTGGTGTGAACACTGAACACCCTTCAAAGTGAAGGGACTGCGTTAAATACTTTTGCCTTTACTTGAGGAGATTCCTGTCTCAGCTCGCCTGATCCTCCTTGTGACAATAAGGATTATTCATTATTTGGATCAGTCCTATCTCACATGGGTCAGCCAAGTGTGAGTGTTGCTCCTCTTCACTATTTACTTTCATACCAGTAGTATACATTTGTCCAGGACAGGGCTGATTCTTGCTCACTTCCCCACTATCAGTTGTGTTTATACAGAAATGACTCTGTCAAGGGTAGTGGAGCCAACATTTAACTGTCTCTAATAAAAAGACATTCACCTTTTAAATATCCCCTTACAATGAGATTGAACCAACAAACATCAGCTGAACATGGGCTGCAAGAGTATTAGAATCACAGCATATCAGCATACGCACACATGCAAACAGCCCCCCCCCCCCCCGATAAATACACCCAGGTCTTCTCAAGCCAGTAAAGACAATGGACTACTAGATTCTGATCTCAGTAACATGAAATTAGATCCGGAGTAGCTCTGATGAAGCCAATGGAATTAGTATAGATGAACACAGCTATAAATGAGATAAGGATCTGACTTATTGTTCCCTTCCAGAATAATTTACTATTGAAGGGCCTAATTTTGCCCATCTCATGAATTAGGGATGGTAAAATCAGGCTCCAAGTGAAAACGTTACCTAACAAGTGATAGTGACAACACTAACATGGTAGAGGAAAAGATAGATGAGGACTGCAGTGGTGAGATTCTGAGGTTCTTTAAGTTAGCAGTGTGAGTGCTTTGAGAAGCAGCTTGAATGTGATGTGGAAGACAAGGCAAAGCTAGTGAAAAGATATTTTAAGGGGGATGTGTGTGTTGTGTCTGTCATACAGACACTCCTGTTTCTCTATCACTTACTTTTCATGTAATATATCATTTGTATCTCTGGGGAATTCTCAATAATGAAAACAAGTCACTTCCCTTCACACGAGGCTCTTCATCCAGCCAAACACAACTGCAAAGCTCCGAGGCTAACAGTCTGTACTTGCCAGCACTCAAGAACTTTAAACATGGACATTACTGCGGGGAAAGATAGCAATTATAATGTCATACACTGTACTAGTGACCTTTGGGTACAGCTACAGCAGAGCATTGATAGCTACTTTGCTTAGAAAAGAGGGGCTGCTCCTGTCATTCCTAACGAGACATTTGGCACGTTTGTCTCAGTGCTGGCAGAGTGAAGGCCTTTTACATAAGCCAGTGCTTCAACACTTATTGGAGTGGCCGAGTAAAAAACACCTGTAGACATGAGGTCTGAAATCTTGTCATCCACACAGACAGAAATAAAGCTGGCTGAAAACAATGTCCTTATCAGAGGAGGTCCAATTGCAGCACTCACCCTTCCTGGCTGGAGGAGGTTGCTTTGCCCCCTGACGCTGTGTTCAATATTTACCAGCTTCTGCAAGCTTTCCTGAGGGAAAGATAGAGAGTTTAGAAGTGTAGGATAATTGTTCTTTACACAAGCCGACCGACGTACCCTCCCCTCAGTCCCTCCTGGCCATTTTATTTCTCTGACATTAAGCAGTCTGGTGTCAAAAGCAGAGACACCCAGACAGGGCTGAGCCAAATGGGATTTTAGACCCAGATAGACTTATTGGGGCCTAACAGTTTTGTGGGGCTTTATCGAGCTGTTTCCCCATCTGTGGTTGGGTTACCATATATCTAACCATGACTCACACTCGCGGCTTCCTATCCACATGTAGTGCCCATAGCTCTGTAGTGACATTTTTCCTTCACGAACCAGGAAGCCAGGAGCTAGAGGCAAGGTATGCCATCCTCCTCCCCCTGCAAATACTTGTACACCCCAAAGGGTCCATACATCACTGTCTCCTTTTTTACTCAAGAGCTACTCTTGCTGAGGTGACAAGGGTAATTGAAAGAACATCTTTATACTTTTAAACCATTGCTACGATTGTCTGGAGTTTTATATTCAGGGTTAATGGATTTGTACCAGGGGTCTGAAAGGTTAACTAGGGAGCACATAATGAAGCCAGTCCTTCCCTTCTGTAGCCTTGCAAAGATCAGAGTGCTCATTACCAAAGTCTGATACTGTTAACTGCTTACCTGGCCTGAGCAGACACAGTCAATGAGTGCCGGCAAGTTGTAACAACTTAGCACTCGCTGTGGGAAGTAAAATGAATCTAAGTGAACCTAACGCTGACATTAAAAGGGACCATATCACTCAGAAGGCACCTTTTTGTGCTGGGAGAAGGGAAGAGGTCAGGATCTGACCTATTGTTCCCTTCCAGAAGTGGTTTTAATTATTGTCATTATTTTTTGTAACTTTGGAAAAGAGTCTTGATCAGGATCTCAGGTCTTCTCTTTTTTTATAGGGTGACCCTGCCACCACCACTTTTATTTGGCAGATGGTGCTGTTGTAATTCCAAATACCAAGGGATCTGGATGATTCAATTAGGATTTCTGCTGACCATTCTTGTAGTACAAAACCAAAAGAGACTGCCCAGCAGCAGCAATGGGATATCACAGGGATACATTCAGGACAGGTATCTAAAAACTAGGACTGTGCTGCCCACACTAGTTGCTTTTGGTCTAAAATTTCAGCTTTATAGTAGTGCAAGCCACAGAGTCTATAATCAGCCTTGGGACTGTCCTGTGCAAATCACTGCCAAAAGCTTAATGTCCGTTCCCCCCCCCCCCCGACACACACTCCACTGATCTATGTCCAGATATGTTGTAAATTCAGTCAGAGCCAATGGGCTTGCATGGGTATAAATAAGATCACTTGTATGTCCCTCCAGTGACATTCCAGTGCATTTTATATTCTTTCAAGATCACTGACAAAGAAAGGAGTTGAGTAAAATAGGTATGTCTGTGATCTTGTCAGCAGAGATTCAGAAGGCACTTATTCATTATGCATCCTGCAGTTTAGTCTTTCAGGATTCACAGAGGGTCCTGAAAGTACGTCAGGCCCATATGATGTCTTCATGTCTCAGTGCTCAGTCAGGACATGATGTGCTGCAGCTCATGATGGATTGTTTTTGTCCTGACCAATGCAATGTTGTTGGTTTTTTTTTTTTCCTGTTAAAAGTTACAGACCTAAATGAGGCTAAAAGGTGAACTGTGGAGCTTTCTTTTTCCAAAAGACTGTAATAGTCCAGATCAGCAACACACTAAAGACTGTGTGTAGTAGTTCAAGGATTTTATTTGCTTGCAAGCCTGCAAAGTGTCAGGATATCACTTTATTTTCACGCATAAGTATTCCCAGTTTCAACATAACACATCAACTTCTTAATAATTTTAAAATTCAGAATCTCATTTGAACCAAAACCATCAGATGCTAATGACTTTTAGTTCTGTCTCTGTCAAGATTCAAACCAGTGACCTAGAAGTGAAAGGCTTTATAATCTATTACCAATACCCCAACCCATCCCATTTGACTCCGTTGAATCTGTTAATCAAAATACCATATTAATTCATCCAAATACATATGACGTTATTAATACTGTGTTGCATTGACAATAAGAGAAAAAAGAGGTGCAGATTTGTGTATGTATGTATACAGATGGTTTAAAATAGAAGAAATGCAGCTTCCAAGAGAGTCAGCAATTTGACTTTCATGAAATCTGCCCTTCCAGAAAGCCAAGAGGTTGGAGCATTTACAGAGGTTGGAGAAGAAGGAAATGTTGTTTAATATCTTCCATGTCACTGATTTTAATAATACAAGATTGATTAAAATAAAGTGCAAAATCAATATGGAAATTCAGAGGAAATGGTTCTGAAATAAACTCTTAATCAGCTTCACAAATAACATTATTAATATTTTATGTTGTTTTGTGAAAGTATTTCTGAGGCAACGTTTCAAGGCACTATAGAAAACTGTGGGGCTCTTAGTTGTGTCTTTGGACTAAATTATATCTTGTGCTTTAGCTAAAGTCAATGAATTGAACACATGGATACAAGGATTGCATTTAGCCTCAGATAAAATGATAAAAGACAAAAACCACTGGTATAATGCAACGTAGAAAAACACAATAGCCCTCATCATGATGTCACACCAATGTGAACCAGGACAAACTCCATCAGAACCAGTGAAATGTACTAGTTACCAATAAATGGAGTGGAACTTGTTCCATTGGTATAAAACCAATATATGTAAGATCAGAACCGAGCCCAGTACCTCCTGTATTCTGAACTTGATATTGCTTCTTACTAATGTAAATGGCAAAACTCCTGTTGACTTAAATGGAAACAGGCTATTGCTTGAACAGTCATCTACAGACTATTTTTGCTAACATCCTAGGGCTTTAATCTCTGGACACAGAGCACTAGTAATCCACATTGACCTCAATGGGATCTGCTGGGTGCTCCTCATTCTTGAAGATCAGATCATTTATTTAAGATGTCTAAATCTATGTTTAGATACCTAATCTAATTAAATCCTATATTTAAAATAGGGATGTTAAATTGTGTTTAATCAACTAATCCACTAGTTGATGGAAGTGGAGCTGCAGTGGGGTTAGCTCCCAGCCCCAGGAACTAACCCCACTGTGGTTCTGCCTTTTAAATGTATTAAGAGCTGGCTGGCTCTTAATATATTTAAAAGGCTGAAGTGCAGCAAGGGAACCAGCTCTTAATACATTTAAAAAGCAGAGGCGCGGCATCTGGGACTGGGCGCAAGCCAGAAATCAGTTGATTTCCCCCACTGTGCCTCTGCCTCCCCTGCCCCTGCGGAGAGGATGCTGGGGGGAACCAGTTTTTAAGTTGGCTCCCCCAGCACCACTCCTGCTCCCCCTATAATAGAGGCAGTAAAGGGGGGGGGGGAAGAGACTAGTCGAGTCACTACTGAACTACCAAATAAACGTATGCTTATCAGATCGACTAATCGACTAGTTGCTTACATCCCTAATTTGAAAATCGTATTCACTGTACTGGATTATGATCATATGAGAGTATATCAGGTGTAATACCTCTGAAATCAGTGGAATTACACACCAGTAAGAACCTATAATTGATGTAGGAGTCTGTCGACAGTAAAGGCTGTGCATGTGGTAGTCTCACACTAGCAGGAATTCAGTTAATGCAGGTAACAATGGCAATGAAAAGAGTACAACATGGGCTTCAGAGCAGGCTACTGAACTGAATACATACCCAGGGTCCATGCCAGGTTTCTACTACCTGCACTGAAGCCCACACTGTGCTATCTTCACTGCTATTGTTACCCACACTGGCTGGTTTAAGCTAGTGCTGATAGGTTAGCCCATGCACAACTTTTGCTGTGTAGAGATACACTTCATGAGTTCAGAATCAGAGCTGTTAACATCAGTGGGAGCAGGATCAGACATATGATACCTTCAATTCTACCTTAATACATCCCAGATAGGAAATTTCATGGACTCCACTTGCCTGTGTCCCACTCACTCATTCCTCAGTGTACAATATTAACAAACCCACAGCCAAAGACAAAACAAAGCCTTTGGGCTAAATTATTCACTGACACCCTGCAAACTATACTGAAGTCAGTGGAGTTACTCTAGATTTACTCCACCATAAATAAGAGCAGAATTGAACCCATGGTGCCTACATTTGGAGGACAAAATGGAGTACATATTTTCAGCTAAAGGCTCTGGATTTCTGGGCTCGTACAGTGGGTGACACATACTCCTCAGCAAACTCACCCCTTGCTGCATGCTGTCGTTGGCTCGGTCCGTGATTTCAGAGACAATGAGTAAGGCAGCTGAGGGGGGAAGCAACACAAAAAGGCACAAAGCACACGAGAGGTTAGAAAAAGGAACTTATATCCCACCTTTTTATAAATACATCTTTTAAAGAAATGCACTGGCTAAGCTGCACTGGCACCTTCAGGGGCAAACTGTGCATAATAATGAGGATCCCAAACAGTCCTCCTTGCTTTCCACATTGTATCCCCTCTTGCCTTTCCTTTGTGTCTCTCTCTCTCTCTCTCTCTCTCTCACTATAGTACCAAGACCCAAGCTTGCCTCACATGAAATATGGAAACTGGACAGAATTCAGCTTTACACACTCATTGTGCCTTTCATACTCATTGTGCCTGAGTTTGATCCTATTTATACCATTTACACATTGTTGTAAATTCCATTGGCTCCAGTAGAGTTACTCCTAATTTACATTTGCACAAGAGAAGGGTCAGACCAATGCTACCTGAGATCATTCTATACTAACTAGCCAATTAGCCCATCATAAGACAGGATTTTCAGGTCTCTCCTCCACATTGGTCTTCTCTCCTGAGCCTCTGGTCTCTCATTCCGTGTCTCTTTCTTCCTCTCTCCTCCTCCTACTGCCTCCCCCTCTCTCTCTCAGCTCTCCTCTGCCTTCTGCCTCTCTCTCCGTCTCTCTCTTTCTCTTCTCCCTCTCCTGCCTCTCACTCTCTCTCTGCTCTCCTCTGTCTCCGTCGGGGATGCACTCTCATCCAGGCCCTGCCCCCCTTCACCTCCCGCCATGGCGCTCGGCTAACTTCTGCACCACTCAGCCGGGCCACCACGGGGGAGCAAGCGGCACAAACGGCCTCTCTCTCTTTCTCTCTCTCCTCCTCCTACTGCCTCGCCATCTCTTTCTCTCAGCTCTCGTCCGCCTCCTGCCTGCCTCTCTGTCTCTCTCTCTTTCTCTTCTCTCCCTCCCGCCTCTCACTCTGTGTTTCTCTTCTCCTCCTCCTGCTGCGTCTCTCTCACTCTCTCTCTTGCTGTCCTCCGCCTCCTCCATTCTCCTCTCTGTCTCCTCCGCGTCCTCTGTGTCTGCTCCACTTTCATCCTTTTGAATCCGGCACCCTTTCCTGACATCAGAGACGCACACTTGTCCAGGCCCCGCCCCCTGGCTGTTCCCTCTGGGCGGCGCTGTTGCCTCCCGCCATGGCGCTCAGCTGACTTCTGCGCCGCTCAGTCGGGCCGCTGCGTGGGAGCAAGCGTCACAAGCAGCCGTTTGGACCCCCGTGCTGCATGGGGAATGCGGACCCCAAACGGCCACTTGCGCCACTTGCTCCCACGCGACAGCCTGGCTGAGCGGCGCAGAAGTCAGCCGAGCGCCACGGCGGGAGGCAACAGCACTGCCCAGAGGGAACAGCCAGCGTTTCAGCATTAGAGTCACAGACATTGGGCTACTATATATATGATGAACACAACATCCCTCTGGCCAATATTTTCTCCTATAAAAAATCAGATCCCTTAATTTTTTAATGTTTCAGATTTTCTTAGTAGATTTTTTTCATAATACAGTTTGGTCATTTTGAGTGTCTGATTGGGCAGACATAGTCTCCTTTGACACCACTGGAGTTGAGGGCCATGCCATAAGTTGTTGTATTCATAATTAATATGTTTGACCCTGTACAAACATAAAAAGATATGATCAAAGTATTTACATTGAATAGGCAACCTCCTCTAAATTAGCAGTGAGACCTCACATCAGACCTGTGCCATTGCACTCTGGGTTTAATTCAGTCACACATTCGTGGAACAGATCTCCCTGATAGTTATTTATAATACTAAAGAAAAGGTTTTTTTTCTGCCTATTTGAAATTACCTTGTGTGTCTTCATACTCTGCAGAGTCAGGACAAAGGTTATTCAAGTAATCTGTAGGAAACAGTCAGATAAAGAACATCCAGTAAATTCCCAGATAATTAAGGAGTTTGGTTTTACTACCTGAAACACACAGCCGTAATATCCCATAACCCTTTACTCTTTTATAAAATCACCTATATGGGAAACTAAGGGAGGTTTGGATTGATTTAATTTCCTTCCAAATTTAAGCCTGGCATTTTTACTGAGGTTTTTAAAAATATATTTTGGATATATATATTATTATATATATATATATATTTCATTATAATCTGAAATTCAAAGCAAAGCATGACAGGTGTAAACCCTCAGTAAGTGGAATTAGCTAAAATATTTCCCTGTTTCTCAGGCAAGAGAAGCTCCTGAGTGTGACTCAGCTTGATTAATAAATGAACTTCTGACGAACGTTTTCTCTTCCCATTTGAAGGCATGGTTATTTATTTCCTATATTAATAGGAAATTAATATTTCTTGATGTTCCAGTGTTTTGGGCAAAGAGAATTCAGTAATGATCACTGGAGCTACATTAAAATTTGAAAATAGATTTTGTAAGCTATATATAATAGAAATCTTATTTAAAGGCCAACCTTTACTCACTCATATAGTTCCAGTGGTTTGAGTTGGACTATTCCTGTAAGTAAAGGTATTTTTCTTTCTTTCCTTTATGTGGCCCTCATCACTGTAGTAGTATCTGTCTGCTTTTATTAAATCCCAATCCTGAAAATATTTACGCTTTTAAATGAGCTCTTTGTTTAATACAAGATTTCACACTTGAAAATCCAGGCCTAAATACCAAAGTGCAGCATAGATCATGGAACACCTCCTCCCTTGTCCTTAGTCTCCCACCCCACTCATGTGAGTTCATTTCCTCCAGGCCCTCCCACACTTAACTGTACTGGTCTCTCATCTGGATTCTGGAAGGTTAAGAGGAGTCTGCTATTGTGCTTTTCAGTGCACAGTCTGGAAGGGAGGTAATGTGCTGTGTTGGCATGTAGTATTCAGGTTTCCCTTTCCCAGCTGCACTTGGCTAGAGGCATTTAACTGATGTGGGCAACTCCTTTTGGCTGTAGCGCAGTAGTTGGCACCCAGTGTAGAGATTAAATACCCTTCCTTATCTGGGTAGAAACAGCTAGTTGTGAACATAATAGTTATTTTCACACTGCGCAGAGAAATTGGATGAAATTGGCCTTTACAAACCCTGCCTGTTCTGTCATCTGAGTGAGGTCATCTGCTAGCATCCATGGACTTCTCTACACTAGATGAACTGGTGCAGCCACCCATTGTTCAGAATGTCTTTCAGTGTCTATACAATGTATAGACACTTGTATCTGTGTGTGACAGCCATCCTAGGTGATTCATAAGCATTGGTTGTTCCAGTTGGCTGCAATGCCAGGAACATGTCTGGATGAACTAGTGCTGCCTACAATAGTTTCTCCCAAGTGTGATTGGGAAGCCACAAGCATTTCAGCTGCACTATTTCTTCTAATTTTGTCCAACAGTGTAGTTCCTCATGTTTGGTAATTTCCCTAAAGCTTTCAGCAATTGGGCTGGGTCACAAGGGATTCAATGCACCTGGCATTCCTGAATATACTGTGGTGGTAAGGGGCACTGTGTGTGTGAACACACACACAAATTCATTCTATCAGAACAGTGTTGCTATATGGATGCGCTAAACCTCTATAAGGATAAAACAAGACAGCTAAATGTTACATGCAACTGATGTTCCTTGAAGGGCTGCCTCATCTAGTGTGGATACATCCAGAGAAGGAAGCAGGTCAGTCAGTCACAAAATAACCTTCTACTGGTATGCACTGAATCACTGTTACTAAAAAGCAGAAACAGCTGTAAAAATAAATTGCATCTTTGATCAATATGTTTGGAGCAAGATGAAACTGCTACTAATCTGTGCTGTGAATAAAATTTCAGACATTCCCTTTGTTCTAAGTTTCTTGGAGTCCCCTCTAATATGTTCTTCCTTTTATCAGCTCTTGAGTATAGGAGCACTTTTGGAACACACAAATCGCCTGATTCATGCTCCGTCCCCACTCCTCCTCTTCCCTTCCAGAGCTGGAATGCTGTAAATCAGCTGTCTGCAGCATTCCAAAAGTGTTGGGATGGAGGGGGAAGAGCAGGTAAATGTAGGGTTCCAGTGCCCCAGTTTGTAAGAAGTGTGTGAGAGAGGGAGGGCAGACAGGGGAGCCACAGGGCTGCAAGTGAACCTTAGTGGACCATGGTCTGCTGTGACCCACTGAGGTTCTGTGACCCACTGAGGTGAAGGAGGGCCATTCATGGTTGTCCTTCCCTGCTCTAACCCCATTCTGTCCTCCCCAACTCTGGCCTACCATCAGCGGTGAAAGTAACTTAAAAATATCTTACAGGTACTGTCCTATTGCAACCCAGATCCCTGCCAGCTCTTTAAATAGCTCCTGCTGGCTTTTTCTACAGCTCAGCTAGCTGTTGCTGGAGCTATGCACCAGGGTGCACCTGCTTACTTTCACCTCTGCCTCTCATCTACATACAGCTCCAGAACAGAGCATGAAAGATAGCCTCTTCTATAGCAAGTTTAGAAGTGCTTTGATCTTGCTGACCTGTGAGTAGCACACGGTACTGGAATATGCGCTGCACCACTTTCAGAAACTGGTGTTTCACACTCACAGGGCTGCTGCCAGGATTCTGCTATCCTCAAGAGATGGAAAAAAACATAATAGTCAGTGCTCTGTAGTCTGCATCCTGCTCTCACATGCATGATGCACCACCTGGAAAATCTGCCATGGCAACTACATGCACAAGTGCTATTGAAATGTTCCCCATTTAGACACTTAGCTGCATCATATATTAGGGCAGAAGAGATCTCTTAGGGTGTGTCTACACTTCACCCTTAGCTCGAAATAAGCTATGCAATTTGAGCTATGCAAACTGTGGAGGTTATTTTGAGTTAATTTTGAAATAGCTTATCTTGTAACTTGAAATAAACTGCTATTCTGAAACGTTCCTTAATCTTCATGGAACGAGGTTTACAGGGACGTCAGAATAGCAAACCTGTTATTTCAAAATAATGGGCTTGTTTAAAAGATGTGGAATAGCTATTTCAGAATCAGCGGCGAGGAGTCCTGTGGCACCTTATAGACTAACCGAAGTGTTGGAGCATAAGCTTTCGTGGGCAAAGAACCGCTTTGTCAGATGCATGTCATCTGACAAAGTGGTTCTTTGCCCACGAAAGCTTATGCTCTAGCACTTCGGTTAGTCTATAAGGTGCCACAGGACTCCTCGCCGCTTTTGCAGATTCAGACTAACACGGCTACCCCTCTGATACTTCCACTATTCTGAAATAGTATCTCGAAATAGTGCCGCAGTGTAGACATACCCTTAGAATGATATCCCAGGAGCCAAAGCAACCAGATCAGCATGAAGCTTGTTGGGTTCTCAGAGGCCTTTTTGCCACTTTTCAAATTGTATGTCTCTTGGGTTTCATTTTAAGAATCAGGCTGTGAGAGCCAAATACAGCAAAATACTCCAATGAGTCTGAGTTAGGGAAGCTGATCTTCCAATGAAAAAAACAAAAACCCCAGCAATCTCTCAGGTGGTTTGATTTCCCTGTCCACTCCCAAAACTAACTGAGTTTTATATGGCTTCAACTTTCATTAGTCAATGTCTGCACAGTTCTTGCAGTGACTTGGAAAAAGAGGAAGGGGGAAAAGATTAATAGTGATAGCAGTCATAGTATCATAGAATACTAGGACTGGAAGGGACTTTGAAAGGTCATCGAGTCCAATCCCTGCCCTCTTGGCAGGACCAAATACTGTCTAGACCATCCCTGATAGACATTTATCTAACCTACTCTTAAATATCTCCAGAGATGGAGATTCCACAACCTCCCTGGGCAATTTTATTCCAGCGTTTGACTACCCTGACAGTTAGGAACTTTTTCCTAATGTCCAACCTAAACCTCCCTTGTTGCAGTTTAAGCCCATTGCTTCTTGTTCTATCCTCAGAGGCCAAGATGAACAAGTTTTCTCCCTCCTCCTTATGACACCCTTTTAGATACCTGAAAACTGCTATCATGTCCCCCCTCAATCTTCTCTTTTCTAAACTAAACAAACCCAATTCTTTCAGCCTTCCTTCATAGGTCATGTTCTCTAGACCTTTAATCATTCTTGTTGCTCTTCTCTGGACCCTCTCCAATTTCTCCACATCCTTCTTGAAATGCAGTGCCCAGAACAGGACACAATACTCCAACTGAGGCCTAACTAGCGCAGAGTAGAGTGGAAGAATGACTTCTCATGTCTTGCTCACAACACACCTGTTAATGCATCCCAGAATCATGTTTGCTTTTTTTGCAACAGCATCACACTGCTGACTCATATTCAGCTTGTGGTCCACTATAACCTCTAGATCCCTTTCTGCCGTACTCCTTCCTAGACAGTCGCTTCCCATTCTGCATGTGTGAAACTGATTGTTCCTTCCTAAGTGGAGCACTTTGCATTTGTCTTTATTAAACTTCATCCTGTTTACCTCAGACCTTTTCTCCAATTTGTCCAGATCATTTTGAATTATGACTCTATCCTCCAGATTAGTCGTAACCCCTCCCAGCTTGGTATCATCTGCAAACTTAATAAGCGTACTTTCTATGCCAGTATCTAAATCGTTGATGAAGATATTGAAGAGAGCCAGTCCCAGAACAGACCCCTGCGGAACCCCACTTGTTATACCTTTCCAGCAGGATTGTGAACCATTAATAACTGTACATATTAATAGCAATATGTACTAATGAAAGAAAGCATACAGTAGAAGGTGCAGTTTCAGACAGCAGTGATTGCTATATTTGGCTGTGAGTGATGAGCACTCTCGAAATATGGCAGTATGGATGGAGAGACAAGGATGACACTTTACTGTCTTTATCACAGGGTGATACTGGTCCTTTAAGAGGAAGAGGCCAGTGCACCTGTGACTATCAGTTGACTCCCAGTTAGTCTTAAAAGAGGGCAGGTGAGCTGTAGAGGGAGGAAGTACCCAGATGAAGATAGAAGAGGAAAGGTGAGAACTCCCTGAGCACAGAGGAGGGACAAAAAGAGCAGCAAGGGGTTACTTGGAGAAACCTGCAGCAATCAGAAAGTTCCTCAGGCCCTTGCTGCAAGAGGGACGAATTACTCGGTTGCCAGCAAAGAGAGCTGCCTCCTGATCTTCCTGAGCCAGAGACATTGGCTAGAAAAAGCAGGAGAGGGCTGAAGGCAGAGAGCAGCAGGGGGAGATGCCTGATGGCTAGAGAGCTGAATTTGGAGGATCAGAGAGGGCTGGAGTCTGGGGAGAAGACTTTCACCTTGTGGTGAGGAATGCCAGTACCCTGTGTTGGTGGTTTGTTGTAGCTTATGTTCATGGGGCTTTCTTTCATAATCAATTAATCTAGCAAGGGCTGTTTATACTTGTTCTAGGGTTTTTAATCAAAATATGTTGTACCAAATCAAACACTTTACAAGAAATTGATGTATGTTATTAAACACTATTATCTTTATCAACTGAACTTGTAATCTTATGTAAAAAGACATCCAGTTCTTTTGACAGGATTTATTTTCCATAAACCCATGTTGATGTGCATTAATAATGTTACTCCCCTTTAATTCTTATTAATTGAGCTTCTATCAGCTGTTCAGTCATCTTGCCTGGGATTGATGTCAGATTAACAGGGTTATAATTACCCAGGCCCTTCCATTTACCCTCTTTAAAAATTGGTACATAGGCTTTTGGAACTTCCTCAGTGCTCCAAGACTGATTGAAAATCAGTATTAATGGTCCAGTGATCTTTCAACAAGGAAACCTAAACAAGTTCATAGATGTATCTAGGTCAAGTCCAATGGCTCACAAGAATCATCTGGCATTGAAGGGCTGTTCAATGGCTTGGCATAACACAGGCTGCTTTGGTTTTTGGCTAGAACTACTGAAATAAGATTGCCTTCCTCCCTCTCTCCCGTGTAAAACCCATCACAGAGGTGCAGATATTTCTGTACCCACTTTGCAACTGCAAACCCCAATCTGTTCTTTGAAAAACTGGTTCTAAGTACTTAAAGCAGTGAAAACTACAAAAATCTGTGCCATCTTAAAAATTGGGGAAGGAGGAAACCCTCACCTTTCTTCATTTCTTCTTTTAAATGCACAATTAACTTTATGATTATTTATGCTTTTTCTTTATGCAGTTTTTAGTGAACAAGCCCCAGGTTAGCAACAGCACAGTACGTTCCTGTGCTTGGATTTATGCCTCAAATCAAAATCTTATTAACTCTGTTTGTTTGTTTGCAGTTCAACTACAAACCCACTGACAAAAGGTATTAATGCTGGAGCCCATATTCTTTGCTGTGTACCCAGAGCCAGGGTACACCTCTGACACTCCTCTGCCTCTGTGGGCATTGGGATGCTGGTAAAGAAGGCAGTCAGAATCCTTTAGAAAACACCAAAGGTATCTTGAGAAGAAAACAAATGAACTGATTAATTCCCTGGACAACAAGAAGAGGATTAAGGATCCAATCATGCAGAGTCCAATTCTGCAACTCCTGGATCATGCATAGTGCCTTGAACTCTAAGGATTAAAGTCAAGGGGAATCGTGCCCAAAGTAGACCCTAAGCTCTGGGCTGATGAATTAGAAGGGTCAAAAAAATCCCAGGTGTTCCCATTTCTAAGAATGATATAAGGAGGGTTTGAATGTTACTCCTTTTCCTGGATGAATCTTCTGTTCAGTTGTAGGGTCAAATCATTCTTATCTTACTCATAGGAGCATCTTTTTGTAAGCAGGATTTGGTCCTCACTTTGCATCAGGAAGACAAGAAGGTGCAGGGTAGGTTGGCTGAGCATGGTAAGAAGCACAGTGGTTGTCAATAAAAAGCCTGTATTTGCCAAGATTTTGCTCAATTGATTGCAAGATTCCAGTCCTCCCTTCTGCTTAGAACAGGAACTTACAGCCGTGAACCATGAGATATCCGATGGCAAGTGTTGACTTTCAAATGGCTCTTGCAATGCTTTAGTAGTAATAAAATGTCAGACATGCTGTCGAGGATGACAATCTATACCTCATGGAGCTGACATTATAAATAACCTTTAAAGTATCGGAGCCTATTTATCCTTACGACCTCCCTATCACCTACATTTATTCCCTTTTTTTTCAGATGGCAAACATGAAAGGCTCTATATTGATGGGCAAAAAGCTTAAGCTGATTGAAAAACCCACCCAGCCCCAGGCAAATGCCTATAAAGCTATACTAGTTGGCCACATGTGAGACAGCCAGCTGATGTGTTAGCTTGTGTCTTGATGGAGTTTTTCAATCTGTTCTGTCTAGGTTCTTACACTGTGCTCATCATCCCAGGGTTAATTGTGTGAAACTAGCTGAGCTAATAATTGGAAAAACACACTTTTTGCCCACCATGACAAGGCCAGAGAGGTTACTTGACTCATCCAAGACCACATAGTAGCTGGTGGAAGGGATGGGATGAGAGTCCAGAAGTTCTGACTCCAACATTTCTCTGGCCTTGCCATTGGATTTTCTGCATGCCTTTTTTCCTGCTATTGCTTTCTTGCCATACTATTCATTATTATGGAGGAGGTGTGCTGGCTTCACAGGGTAAAAGGACAAACCGATAAGTAGGGGGAGCAGTGGAAGGAGCAGTAAGAGGCTTTTTAAAATGTAATGAAATGCAGTGTTAGAGAGAATAAGGAGAAGAGAGATGGAAGGGCAGAGAAGAGAAGGGATGATGATAATGTATGTATTATTACACAATTTTATATATTGTAACATTAATATAGCTTCAAAGAGCTTTAAATATGCCAATTAAATAATGAAAAAGGGGAAAGAAAAAGAGGGCGCTGAGAGATTCCCTCAATACACACATGAGCAGATATTAGGAAAAACTATTTCACTAGGAGGGTGGTGAAGCGGTGGAATCCCTATCCCTAGAGGTTTTTAAGTCCCGATTTGACAAAGCCCTGGCTGGGATGATTTAGTTGGGATTGGTCCTGCTTTGGGCAGGGGGCTGGACTCTATGACCCCCCTGAGGTCTCTTCCAGGCCTAGGATTCTATGATTCTGTGAAATATACTTGCACGCACACACACTCTCTCTCTCTCTCTCTCTCTCTCTCTCTCTCTCTCTCTGTGTCTCTTCAGAGTGTGTTCTGCAAGTGATCATTGATTCTTCCTCCGCACCCTCTCTGAAGGCAGGTGAAGTTGCTGACAGGAATGTCTTTGAGAAAGCAATGCAGTGCAACCATAAATTAATGCAAGTAGAGAAACAAAGCAGGGCCTCACCTCAAACTCCTGGATGACAGTAGCCAGCTGAGAAGATTTAAGGCAGATTTCATCCAGCAAAGCCAAATTCCTATCAAATTGCATAATATATGCTGTGTGGTGATTGAACCTTGATTCTCTTGAGAGAAAAACATCGGCCACTTTCTGGTGTTCCTCCCTAAAGACAAAGAAAGAGAAGACCAAGCCAATAAGTAACAAAAAATGCCCCATTTCATTCTGGTTACACAAATTCTGTGTATCAGCTGCATGCCTGCTAATGCCATTATGAGTTCTCAGTTAAGGCACAGGTTTAACTGAAGTGCTGGGCAATGGAATCTGCTATGGAAGAATGGGTCTTGTTTGGGGCCAGTCCCTGTTCTGTAACTCTACCTACCGCACCTATATACATACATGCTGGGCAGAATATCTTCTTTATGGGCTCACATAGCTCACATTTCTCCAAGCAAGCTTTGCAACACAGCCAGGGTGAACAAGAAACTTTGCTCTGAATGCTGGGGTTAGTGGGAGAATAACTCCCTGCTCAGACACCCTTCACTCACAGATCCCTCTCCTTACCCAAGTTACAATCCCTCATCTGTAGATCCTTGCACTGTTATAAAATTGGCATCTGCAAAACTGATCTGTGGATATTTGCATCCACATCCCAGATTTGGATACCTATGAATATAAAGTAGATACTTGCAAATTATCTTAACCTTGTTGCAGGTGGTTCTTAGAATAAAGGAAAATCAAGATATTTTGAATGTACTGAGGACAAGACAAGGCCATTAAGTTGTCATTTACCAGTTGAGGACTCTTTTTTCCAGCTCTCCCAATATCTCCTGGTGTAGTTTGTGGATTTCAGGGATCTCATTCAAGCCCTGCTTGAGCTTCACCTCCTCCCTCTCATTTGCATCGTCATCCCCCAATACTTTCAAGATCGCTTCATGGAAATCCTGTGAATACATCACCTGTTACACAGAAGCTAAGGCAACAGATCAGAGGTTCTTTCTGGCACTTAAACCATTATTAATTTTTCCTTTAAATTCCAAAATTTGTTTGCAAACAGGAAACTTTATGGGAATTATAAGATAGACCATAAATATTAATATATCACAGGCAAAAGAGGAATGAGAACATAGGATGAATTTTCATTCACGCATTAGTTTCACAGTTACTGTACATTTCAGTAATTGTACAGAATACTGAGTTAAAGTCCAGAGTACTGAGAACCCAAAACATCTATTATATATTTAAGAGAGTCTGTTTGTTTGTTCAAGAACTTCTAAACGGTAAGAGCTAGGACCACCAAATTTGATATACAGCTTCCTTTTATTTTAACTTAAAGCAAGACAAGAGTTTGGTTGTGCCCAGACAATGGGATGTGCCTATAATTGAGTTGTTTCTCATAAAATGGAAATGGAGGGGCCTGGTAGAATGGAGTTATACTGTAGAATGACCACAGTGGGACAGCAAGAGGCCAGAGATGGGGACCGGGACTGCAATAACCCCATTGGGCTGGCAAGGGTGGAGAAAGGGACAGCTATCTACTATTTATTTCAGAGAGTTTGTCTGTTTCTGTGTCTGGCTGTCCCCCAGTTGAGGGACATCCACCCCTCCCCGGCTGTGCCTGCTGCAGCTGCCATGGTCAGGCACTTCTCATCTGGCCGCAAGCTGCTGCACTAAGAGAGGACTGGAGCTGTCCTCTCTCTTCCCAGGGCAGCCTGCATACTGAGCCCCTCATCCCCAGTCCCACCCCACAACAATGATTTAAATGAAGAGAACTAAAACTTATCTAAGTCAAGGACCCGAGCAATGCTGGGTAGTAGAAAACCCTGAAATACCAACATGAATGAATTAGATGAAAGTAACATATTGGACTGGGAGCTTTTATTTTTCAATAAAGTTGGGATTCCATATGTTACATTCACAAGAATACAACTAACATATACTATTAACATATAACTCATTAGGACATGTAACGTATGGGTAGTAAGATTTTAAGTGGGATAAGAAAATAAAATAAAACATCTCAGTTAAGGATGTTAAAATGTAGATAGTCAGCTGATCGAGTAGTTGATGGCATTCCCTGCTGCAGTGCTGCAGTTTAAATGTACTAGGAGCCAGGTGGGAGTAGGAGTCCCAGCTTGTGCTGCCCCTGGGAGCTAACCCCACTGCAGCTCTGCCTTTTAAATGTAGTAAGAGCCACCTTTAAACTCCTCATGGAACGAGGTGTACCGGTAGTTCGAATTAGAGATCCTAATTCGAACTACCTACTCCGTGCCGCGTGTAGCCGCGGGCACGGAGTTCGACCTAAGGGGATTTAAAAATGGCGCCCGCCCGGCAAGATGCAAATGAAGCCCGGGATATTTAAATCCCGGGCTTCATTTGCAACTTCGAATGCCTACATTAACCACCCTAGTTCGAACTAGGGTGGTAGTGTAGACATACCCCTACACAGTAGTGCAGATTATTAGAAAGTAGCAATCCTTGTTCAAGAAAATTCTAAAGAACAAAATGAGAGGTATTGCTGTGATGCATAACACTCCAGCGCCTAATTCTTCGCTATCATTACTACAACAAAGCATTATTGGACTGAACACAGAGGATATTAGCCAATTCAGAAATATGCCTGGAGAGCATCATGCAGAACTGTGAATGGATGTTGTATTCCCCTGAAATGGATATATTAAGAGATGTGTTTGAGCCAGGCAGCTGGGTGTTCCTTAGTCTGGACCAGGTAGAGCTCTTGTGGTCAAATTTCCTGCTTTCCGCCAATGGGATCTTTATGGTGAATTAACTGGATCCCACAATGTCTACAAAAGTAAATGAAAATTTGGGAAATTGGAAGTACATTCCAGCTTGTGATGAGGGCAGGCGCTGGAGAACTGTACGGAATCATTTAAAAAGTCATTTAGAACTTTTCCCAATCCTTTCTTTGCATCCCAATAAACCAGGAAGTGTCTGGAGTTTTATTGCACAAGGAAAGGTGGGAAGAGAGAGAAAGGGAAACAGAGAGCGAGAGAGAGAGGAGAGTTCAATTAATTGCAAAGCCAGTTTGAAGGTGAGGCCTGTTAATTTTAGGATTTGAAAGCTCCTTACAGAGCAGCAGTGGCAGAAGTGGAGGTTACAAAATTTCTTGTTTCATAAAAAGATTCTGTCCTTATCTGACCTTCCTTTCCTTTTTTTGTGTGTGAGACTGAGTGAGGGGGTGCTCCATTAGCTCTTGTTAAAGACAAAGCTAGCCAGTCCTTTGCATGAGTCTCAAGACAGACGCAGGACATAATCTGGTCAGTCACATAAACAGATCCTGGAAAAAAATGCACTGGATCACAGGATAGTCTCATGATCGACACCTCCTCTTCTGCTCCCATTCAAGCATTGTTTTCACTTGTAGAAATATATTACTCTGTATTCTGTATCTATGTCAGCTTGGATGGCCTGCTGTCAGTCTCCCAGGGAGAGTTGCAGGGACTTATTTTACAAACTTTAAGACGCATATAACACACAAGGAACTACTGCAGTATGAGAGATCCAAGGCAGGCTTGGAATCATTAGACACCAGACTGATATCCCCGGTCACTGAAACTCAGTCTCTGGCTTGCCCACACACTGCCCCATGAACATGACTCACATCTGACCCATAGCAACAGCCTCTACAGATAAGAGGGGAGCTCAGCCTCCTGATCCACTTAGCTTCTCTGCTGAATTTGTCAGTAGTGTTGCCAATCAGAGCGAATTGGGTTGGTGGTTTTTATGGTGTGGATATCTGTCCCCAGGGAACCAGACTAACACTGTTTCAGTGGTGACTTAAAAAGCTTGAGTTGTGTGTCCACATCACAAAAGCTGTCACCTCAGGTATCTGGACAGTGACTGAATAAGCAGGGAGAACCTTTTAAAGTGATGGTTCTGTTGACAGTGCACATGAGAAGACCAAGTAAGCACAACTCCACTGATAGAGCAAATATTAAATGATAGGGATTTAATTCTGTTTTAGGAGGCCAGAGAAATTTAAGTGGCTTGCCCAAGATTACAAAAGTCATGGTGCAGTTCAGAATAGAACCCAAGTCTGCTTTCTCACAGTCCAAGGCTTTAGCAAATAGAACAAAGAGTATCAGGAGTCACTATTCCAACAGGTTTAAACAAGCTGAATTCTGCTTTTGTCTGAACTTTCTGGCTTGAGACAGACAGATTTAGTATCTTAATGGTCAGGGTGGACTCATGCTGTGAATATATTTTTCACATGCTACTGTGCAAACAGCAAGTTATTATTAAAAACAACATTCCACTTTTTTAAAAAAATTATACATTAAACATATATGCTGTCTGCTCAAATTAGCTCATTCACTAGAAGAAAAAATGCAGCTGTTTTAACACTCCATGGGAAGGTGATTTTGCTGGATGAGTTAATAGAAATGGCAGCAAGTTTTTTCCACTCAGAGACAATTTCCTGGCCTCCTGCCACATTGTATGTAGTGTGGCTGAATGTGCTGAGAAAGGAAGTAAAGGCTCAATAAAAAGAAACCACTATGGTCATATATATCATTCGATGACGCACTGCTTCTTTTATCCAGCCTTGAAGAAGGCTGGGTAAATTAGTTTGGAGAAGTGAAGAATCTTCTCCAGCTAGATCTAGTAGACATGACCTAGTAGCCTTCCAACACATCAAACTTTTGGGGGTTGAAAAATTATCTTTTTGTTCATTTCCTTTCCTACAAATTCTGAGGCTGTTCCCATATGGATCCAGAGTTTACCCTGGGCCCCATCTCCAATAACTGTGAAGATCAGCCCTTCAGCTCAGGTAAAAAAT
This sequence comes from Pelochelys cantorii, assembly GCA_032595735.1. Classification (NCBI taxonomy): domain Eukaryota; kingdom Metazoa; phylum Chordata; order Testudines; family Trionychidae; genus Pelochelys; species Pelochelys cantorii. The sequence goes on from CM064336.1 coordinate 22,605,931, forward strand.
GGTAGCGCCACTGACTTAAGTGTGCTATCTGTATTTACCCCAGCTGAGGGCCTTGTAGGTGTTATTTTAATGCTGGTGAAATGTTGTAGGTTAACAGCACTGGGATCTCTGAACTGCTCTCTTGTTCTGCAGAACAGGAACAGCATGGCCAGAGCCAGAGCCGGGAAAAGAGCTATTCTGAGCGAAAGGACAATACTGGCACAAGAAGAATGGATATAAAATGGCCATTAATAAATTTAGGCTGGAGATTAGTTGAAGGTTTCTAACCTTCAGAGGGGATTGAGATTCTAGCTTCCCAATATATGTTTCCTCATGTAAATATGCCCAGCTAGTTACAACTTCAGACACTAAAAGCACCCGCTGGATTTAAACTATTCAATTAGTTATGGAAGATTTTCATACTCTTCCCCCCCTCCTCTCCTTTGGACCAACCAATCCCTCTTCTGGATGCCTTTCCTAATTGAATCTACTAATTGTTTTGAAGTTTCTCAGTCATTGTGATTCACTAAGGATTTAGAAAAGAGAAGCCTAGCAGCTGTAGCAGGCCCACCGACTAGGGAGGGGGCAAGGGGGCAATTGCCCTAGGGCATGGAGATTCAAAGGGGCCTTCAGCCACAGTAACAGCAGTGGTGGCCAGAGCCCTTTAAATCACTGCCAGAGTGCCGGGCTGGAGCGCTGGGCCATGTGCTCCAAGCAGAGCTAAGGGCTTGGTGTGGGGGGAGCCCCCACGCTCCAGGCAGTGGTGTGGGCCACCCATTCCAAATGAACGTCAACAGACCAATAACTGTCCTTTTTATACCATAAAGGAATGAAAAGACTAGCACCTCTTTTCCATTCAATCTCAGCAAATTTAATTAATCATTAATCGCCCAGCTTTGTGATTATAATTAACTCTCTGAGAGACTATTGAATTCCAATTACCTGGATAGGCAGCCTTACAACGATTAGTACCAAATCTTGAAATATAATAGTAATAGCTATCAACATCCATTTCCAAAAAATGTATGCCATTGCTGAAAGTGCTGAGTGCCTGGGAAGCCATTAATCAAAGGTAAAGTGGTTGTGCAGTCCCAATAACTCCAATCAATTATGGCACCTGAAAGTCTCTAAATTCATCATCTGAACAACACAGCCAAATACAGAAGGTTTCAAACATTGAGGTTGTATAATTTCCTGCTGGGTCAAAATTTCCTTAAAACAGAGGCATGAACCAAAGCCATTCCATTTCAGGCTCTGCTCCATAGCAGCTGATTCCGAAAAGGGACGCAGTCTTGCACTGTAACGTGGGCACAGAGTACTACACGATTTTGTAAAATCTGCTCAAGCTTTTGCATAGACATGTGAATTGACAAACTGCATAGGTGATCCACATTCACTAACTGGAGGGTAGGAGCAAGGATTTAAAAAACTAAATTATGAAGACATAAATCTTGTATTAATTTTTGGTATGCATAAACAAGTATGTACATAGCTAAACATAATTTTCACATATTGCACTTTCCACATATGACTCTCAAAGTACTTGACACACATTCCTAGACTGAATCTCCTAATTCCCTTTGAATTTACCTCCAGCATTGCTCATATACTACACAGCTGAAAGCCCTAGAAAACTAAGTTATATAAGATTTGGAAATTGAAAGAAAGGAGGTACTAAGATATCCATAACTATCATTGAAGCAAAGAGAATGTTTTGCTTTATCATCTGTGTGCACTGCTACTTTTCATGAGATATTTGCCTATGGACAACACCCGACAGCATCTCTGAGCCTCAATTGTTGCTGTGTAGCACAGTGAGATGAATATGCATCGTAAGTGGTCCTGGTATGTCAGTAGGTGGCACTCCTCCTCTCCTTTTGCCCACTCGATCCTTCCTAAATAGGTTATGACCTCTAAGCAATCAGTTAATGCGCATTATTTATTTATTCATTCATTTTATCTGTCTATCTTTCTTCTTCTGGCAGCAACCATAGTGTGCAAGGTACTATTCAGTCACAGTGGAAGTTGTGATCTTTGCCATGGTAAGTGCAACTGAGGGTAGAATATGACCTATAGAATCTTATTACTGATGGTGATGCACGAAACAGGAAGAAAACCAACAACTTTCAGATCCCAGAATATGTGTGTGGTGCTGTCAGATAGGAAAAACTTATCAACTTACTTACAAACAGAGCATATCTGAGATGGAACTAGCAAGAGAAAATAAATGTGGCTGCAGTGCCTTGTTTTGGAGTAGAAAAGCACTCTTGGCTTAAAATCCTCTCTCAGCTGGTGTAAATCAGTGTAACTCCATTTACTTTAAGGGAACTACATGAATCATCGCACCAGATGCTTAACTGGTGTAAACTGACAAAGCTTTTTAATCTCTCTTAAAATGAAGCTATTCTGATTTACACTAGCTGAAGATTTAGCCCTGTAAATCCTAATGGCCTGGCCAATATCCCTTCCCTTCCTATATCCCTTCCTGTATTCTTAGCTATAGATTCAGTGAGTTGATTAGAATTTCTCTATAGGAAGCAAGCCCAATAGAATTTCACCGACAACATTTCAACAAGTCTCAAGGACTATTTCTTTCAGGCTGAGATTTGCGAGCTTTCAAATAAAGAAGGAAACTTTAAAAAAATAACAATAACAGGGAAACTGAGGTGTGGGAACTGAGCGGATACATTAATGGAAAACCTCAGCTGTTTTTCAGGACTCTGTTCTGAGGTGGAGACATTAATATTTTAGCTGAAGAAATCATGTCTGTACACTGATTGTTTATCCTGATCCCAAAATAACTCCTGTCCACTTCTCAGACTTTTATACTATTCAATTGATATAAACCTATATACTAATGGAAATTGCCTTATATGTCTATGTAGAGTTTTCGTTGTCCAAAAAATCTATTTGTATAAATCATGTAGATTATCAATTACTGGGAGGCCAGTAGTTCCATCCCATTCAGGAGGTTTGAGGGTTGTGGGGGAGTATAATTCTAGGGTGTCCCTAATCTTTGCACAATCAAAGTCTTCCTTAAGCATAACAATTTGCAAGGAATGAAGCAGACCTCTAAAGCCACCCTCTCCTCTAATATGGTGAAGTGGCACACAGGGACTACATATTCCAGGATGCAATGCTCCAGTCTTCTCTGACTGTCCCAGCATTATATGCTAGCTAGGGGGACCTATAGTCTTTGATTTTTGCACCTCCATATTGAAGTTGAAGGCATCCATGCACTGCTTTATAATACTTTGTGAGTCATGATTGCCTGTTCTTTGGGGCATCCTTATTATCTTCAATATCTCTCCTGGTCTTGAAAGGGGAAGTGGCACTTCTAATTAAAAAGTGGCACCTCTATGGTGGCAGAGTGGCCCATGCACTACATTGAACACTGATCTTCTCAAATTTCTCATTACTGAGCCTAGCAGAAACAATGCCAGATGAGTGGCAGGAAATTCTAACTATTGCAGCAGACACAATTAGTCTCTTATCCTGCTATTGCTGGGTACAATCTAGGTCAGGGACCCTGACCTCAGCATGCACACACATACATAAACAAATCGAAAATGCCGCAAATGAGTTTAAGAATTGGCAAACTGTAGTGTGCACATCTTGAATACTGTATCAATAGGGCTTGTTACAAAGAACTTGACCTGATGCCAACAATGATTTTTTTTCCTTGTAAGAGATGTACAAAATGGTCTGACGGCCATTTTGGCTAAGTGTTTCCATTGTAAACTTTGCTCATGCAAAGTTATTTTCCCACTGCAGATGAAGAGAACAATGAATAAATAAATAAGGAAAATAAATTCAGCCTAATGAAATTGAGGACGGGCTACTGTTCTGACACAATTTGTCTTTAGACCATGTAAGAGCCAAACTATCTCTTCATTTAACCAGGATTCCCCATTCTCTAAAGCATTTCATTAGAAAAATAAGAGCTTGATTGGTGCAATCAAGTTTTGAACAGTATCCAAGGAGTCCACAGCAGAAACAAAATATGCCTCAGCCAATCACTCACCAGATGATCTCTTCCAACCTTTTTCATGTAAGTAGTGATTAAGATATCATTGGTTTATCAAGGCTTTAGGGCTAAAAATGTTACTTTGTTGTAAAAGCTGGTCCTTACATAAAAGTGTGCTGACAGTAAAGAGAAGATTGCATGATATGTTATCTAATATGCCTACCTAGGTCTTTACATAATGTCCATCTAAGTCAGTGGTAACAACCTGGCAACCTGTTGTCCATGGGCCACATATGGCCCATCTGGGTTCTATGTATGGCCCACAAGACATTTTGTTTACCGTTCCCAATGTGCAGGGTTGCCAGATTCTGCTGGTTTTTGTCTGCGTAGTTTTTTTTTCCTACTGGCATTACTAAAGTGACATGCACATAAAGCAAGGGCATGTGAAGCAAGGTGTGTGCTGATGGCACACACCACATTGACTGTGAGAACCGTGCTCTCCCTCTACCTCTCATTAGAGTAGCACACCCTGCAAATTCTAGATATGCAAGCGCAGTTAGCAACGCTACCCTGTCTCAGGAGACAGTCTTGGTTACGACAATCTTGCAGCCCACTGAGATGAAGGAGGGCCACTCGTACAGCCCACTCACTAGCCTAGGTGCCCATTGCTGATCTAAGTAGTTACCTGAACAGATATTGTGCACTGTAAATGGTTAGAAAGCCCGCATGCTATATTTGATAATGTATAGTCACAGCTGTGTTTGTGTCAAGGAATTAAATCAGGTGTTGCTTATTTTCTTGCACATGAAAGACTGTTGGTATGTACTTCAAAGGCGTGCTACCTCAGAGGAGTTGTGAATGTTAAATTAAATATGAGTCCTGTAAAAAACATACTCCAGAGAACTTCATTACCTTACAGTAGGACAAATAACAGCTAACCCTCCAGATTATTATCACAACTACTACTCCAACTGATACAGAGTTTCTGAGTTAACACAATGTTTCCACTCTTTCAGCTCAATAGCAGAGTGGGTGTATGGAAATGTCATCATTTTGGCAATCAATCAAACTATTAAAGTCTCTACTGAAAGGCCAAACTGATTCAGTTATGCTGAACGAATAGCTGCTCTGGACGAGGCTGGAAATGAGATGGAAAATGCAGCTTCTGATGCAGTCTTAAGAAAAAACTTTTTTTTCCAAAACCAGAGAGGGTGTGGTTTAGTTCTCAGCCTTTATTATTGCAATGTGGGTTTGCAAAAAAAGGCAAGACATTAAAAATAGCATTTTCAAAAGGTTTTGTAGAAGGAGATGATAATACAACAGAAATAATAGTTTGTCCAAGCTTAGTTTTCCTGAGTAGCACCTCCAATGCCGCTTTTGTTGGGGATAAGGAATAACTGCTTTTCTTGAGACATTTGTGTGAGTTTGGGGTGCAAAATGGAGTTTTTCTGCCAGTGTTAGTTATACAAAGTGGTACTTACTGCAACCTGGGGTGCATAGAGCAGTAATGTTTTGTATATGTACAGGCATCCCCAATACTACATACATGCAAAAAGCAACATCTTTATTAATTACTATTATTAATTTGTGTGATAGTATCATCATTCTAGAATCTCCAATCTGGGGTCTAGGACCCATTGATCTGAAAACACCACACACATGCAACAAAAAAGACTGTCTCTTCTGCAAAGAACTTACAATTTCAACATATGATGAGAGGCAATAGGTGGATATAATAAATGAGTGGCAATAGGAGAAGACACAGTAATAATGACATGATCATGTGTAAGAAGCAGCAGTCACAACACATCAGCTGCCTAGCTATTTTTGAGTGCTACTGAGTTGTGTTAGCCAGCAAGGGAACCAGTTGCTGCTATGTGTGATGAAGTTTGCTTGGGATATGGGAACCTTGCTCTAAGGATGGGAATAAGACCACCACACTCATTTCACAAGGACCTTCCATCCCTACTAACCTGAGGAGAATTTCAACCAGTGACCAAGAGGTGAATGAATTCATCTCTCTCATGATGTTATTTCCAAGGAACCATTTACAGCTTATCTCTTCACAACAAGCGGGAAAATTAATTAATAGGAACAATCAAGATTAATCTAAAAAAACCCCGCCACGCTGATCATTTCTATGGACAACAGTCCTCCAGTGTCTTTGTGCTTTTTTGGCAACTGTGTATTTTTTGGGAGATGAAGGGGCGTATATCCAGCATGGAAACATGTTATAACTAAAGTTGTGCAGGTGGAACCTTACCTTAAAAATGGCATCTGATTGGACTGAAGAACCTAAAAGTGTAGAAACTGTGACTGGTTAGAAGAGGAGAGCACAGCCAACATGGACTGTGTTATTTTCCTATTTGTAAGTGCCTGAATTTGCAACTTGATTTTCACATTAGTAATATGGGGGGGGGGTGTAAAAATACTAAAATGAAATAGTGCAAACCAAATAAACCCACTTGAAGTAGAAGCTTCTCATCACCCCAAGATGAACCCCAGCTGCAAAGTTCAAGACCGAAGTTTGGGGCAGCTGGAATGCTAAGGTTTGGCTAATCAAGGAAATAGAAAGGGTGCAGGGAGAAAGAGCTGTGAAGTATGGATCTGGAGTCCTTCAAAGTTTGGGGTTTTCAAATGCAAGCAATTGTCTTGACCCCATCTCTCCATTTAAATTTAAAATTCTTCCTTTGTTACATACATTTTTAAAAATTGATATTATAAAGCAGAAAAGGAAACAACTGGAATAAATTGCCTAGGGAGGTTGTGGAATCTCTATCACTGGAGATATTTAAGAGTAGGTTGGATAGACATCTATCAGGGATGATCTAGACCAGGCCTGGGCAAAATACAGCCCGTAATCCACGTCCAGCCCACCAAGCCACCGTATCTGGCCCACAGATGTGGCGGGGAACCCCAGGCAGGCTCCCCACTTGCCTTGCCCCACCCGCACGCTGCTCTGAAATGTGGCTGCAGGGTGGTTTTTCTTTTAAAACAGTGAGTCTGGAAGCAAGGGGGGGAAAGCTTTAGGAGCTGCTTCCGCCCCAGCACAATCCCATTGGCTGGTTTCTGGCCAGAAACGGCCAGTGGGAGCTGCCTGTTTCAATAACAGGCAGCCATGAAGCACAAGGGGCTCCAGAGCACATGGCTGCAGCCTGTGCAGGGAGTGGGGACAGACAGGGAAGCTGATTCAGGAATGATTGCTGTCTGGTAAGTCTCCTGGCAGAACCTACCTCTGACACCCCAGTCCCTCCCTTTCCCAACTCTCTGCCTCCCCCTCCTACTCCACATTCCTAAATCCTCTGCCCCGCTCCAATACCCATACCCATTCCCAGATTTGGCACCCCAATCCCCTGCCCTAGATCACAGTCTCCTCCTGCTCTAGCTCACAACCCAAATCCTTGCACCCCCCCCGTACCCCAATTCCATGCCCTAGGTTACCCCAAGATCCCTTCTGCACCCAGCCTCCATCCCAGACCCCACACCTCCTCCATTAATATCATAGCAGCCCTCGACCACTTTCCAAATTCTTGGAGTGGCTCCCCATCAAAAATTATTGCCCACTCCTGATCTAGATGGTGCTTGGTCCTGCCATGAGTATTGTGGAGTATTGTGTCTAGTTCTGGGCCGCCCACTACAAAAAGGATGTGGACACATTGGAGAGGGTCCAGCGGAGGGCAACCAAAATGATTAGGGGGCTGGAGCATATGACCTATGAGGAGAGACTGAGGGAGTTGGGTCTGTTTAGTCTGCAGAAGCGAAGAGTGGGGGGATTTGATAGCAGCCTTCAGCTTCCTGAAGGGAGGTTCCAAAGAGGATGGAGAAAGGCTGTTTTCAGTAGTGACGGATGGCAGAACAAGGAGCAATGGTCTTAAGTTGTGGTGGGAGAGGTCCAGGTTGGATATTAGGAAAAACTATTTTGCTAGGAGAGTGGTGAAACACTGGAATGGGTTACCTAGGGAAGTAGTGGAGTCTCCACCCCTAGAGGTGTTTAAGTCTAGGCTTGACAAAGCCCTGACTGGGTTGATCTAGTTGGGATTGGTCCTGCATAGAGCAGGGGGCTGGATTTGATGACCTCCTGAGGTCTCTTTCAGCTCTATGGTTCTATGATTCTATGAAGGCAGGGGGCTGGACTTGATCTCTTAAGGTCCCTTCAAGCTCTGCTATTCTATGATTCTAACTACGCTACTTCCCCCCCAGGAGTAAATGAATGAATGGCAAGGAAGATAATGAAATCCTTAGCTGAATATCATTTAGGGTACATCTAGACTACATGTCTCTGTTGATGGAGCCATGTTGTCTAGACATACCCTTAGGGTGTGTCTACACTGCGGCACTAGCTTATTTTGAGCTTATTTCAAGATAGTCTATTTCGAAATTTGGTGCTGTCTCCACAATTTTGGAAATTTTGAATTTTGCCAGATTTTGAAATAGACCACTATTCTGACAAATCCCTTAATCCTTGTGGAATGAGGTTTACCAGGAAGTCAGAATAGCAGACCTGTTATTTCGATTGCATTTTGAAATAATGGGCATGCTGTGAAGACACGGAAAACGTTATTTTGGGATAACGGATGTATCCCAAAATAGCACTGCAGTCTAGATGTGCCCTAAGTGAAGCATTCAGTTACAGACCCAAATGTTTACCCTGAAAGCCCGACACCACCTGTTCCACATGAAACTGATGACTAAGAAGAACAAAGAAAATCACCTAACATAATAACATAGCTATCACAGGTATCCTTTCCCCACTTGAATGAGGCTAACTGGCTGATTCAAGCCATATGTTTTAATCATCATGAAAACTAGACTGATTTCCCTCTTGTCTTCCAACCGCATTTTAGTATTGGCTAACAAACCTACAGCTAATGCTGCACAGTTTCTGTAATACACATTGGCTGTGTGGAAACTACAGTTTCCCCAAAAGGATAGCAGTGAGTGGTTTACATTTTGGGGTCAGACCAGGAAAGCCCTCTGTTTTTTTTAACTTGTACCTTCAAGCCAACTTTGTGGCGTAAAGTAGATACAATTAGTGTCAAAGCAGAGTTTTCCCGTAACTAGCCTATGAGCTGTAGTTTTTATGGGAGTTCTTTCTATTATGGATTACCAGCAGTTTAGGATATTTTCCAGCTGGAACGAAGCAGTGCACACTCAGTCAAAGGAATGGTTCTAAGCTAAAGCCTTTTAAGCACAGGCATAAAACAAAAGCCCCATCCCCTGGATACAACTGTCAGCTTGGAAGTGAGAGCAACCAAGATATTTCCTATTCTTTCCAAATGTTTTTCTCAGGCAGTAAATGAAGTTGTTCTTATAACACCCAAATAATTCATTGTACACCATCCCACAATCAAATAGACCCAAATCTTACAGGGTATCTAACTTCCAGTTGCAGTGCGCTTTAGCATGACTCCTCCCAGTTTAGCCAGTGGGAAGCTCCCTTTTGGCTTACCTCACAGAATTGTTTTCACCTGATCAGGAAGCTTCTCTTGCAAGTCCCAGCTGCAGTATCATAGAAGTTACACAACCAACAAGCCATGGGTAGTCATGAAATTCTATAAAAATGTGCTACCACCAGTTTGGATGAACTGGGGTTAGTACTGGTGGGAGCCCTATTGGAGACAAAACTGGCAGCCGGAACAGTTTTTACCAACTTGTCCAATGGATGAGAGACTCCACTACCTGGTGATGTCTCTTTTAACAATTTGCTACTAGGTGGCAATCTCAGCAATCTCCAGTTTGTTTGGTAAAAAGCAATTGTCTGCAAGGAGACAGCTGTCCTGCTGGCTGTGATACCCAGGCTGTGGCAGGAAGCAGGCTTTCTTAATTTTGGCAACTGGCTGAGAGGCACAAAGAGGAGACAGAAATTCCCTGTGGATTTCCTCTTTCAGAGACACCCCCTACTGTTGAGTGTTGTGGAATCTTCCAAGGACACCATCACTGTCTCTTGAATTGTCACAGTTTATTCCTCAGCAGTGGCATGTAAGCTGTGTTCCTTTGCTATCCCTGTCTGCCTCCCAAGCACAGCCATGCAAGTCTTTTGGAATGAGAACTAGTAAGCTGTGGTGCAGTCTCTATGGAAGCCATGTGGAAGCTCCATTGTCTGGGACGCTTAGAACCAGTATAGACACAGCCAGTGGTGGCCCTGGACTAGCTGCCAGCAACTGGTGCCCTAGGCGAACCATGCAATCGGCGCCCCCACCTCCAAACCCGTCAATGATATTGCGCTTGAATTTGGCGCCCCATTTAACTTGGCGCCCTAGGCGACCGCCTAGTTCACCTATATGGATGGGCTGCCCCTGGACACAGCATCAGAAGACCTAGGACACAGCCCTGCACTGGACAAGAGATGTATGAGATGATTTATTAGGTCTTTTGGGCCCTAATTTCTATGATCCTATGAGCAAACCTCAAACACTGCCCACCTTACCTGCGCACCACTGTCTCTGGCTTGATGTGGGCGTAGCCAAGCCTCTGACACAATTGGGTGCACCCCAAACAGAAAACCCAACTTAATGGGAGCAAAATTAATCTATTCATACAAGAACCTAGTTCACATAGACCCTCTTCAAGTCTTTTTCACCTACATTTCTTTCCCCTCATCTCTCTATCCCCAATCCCAATCTCTGTCTCTGACTTTCCTCCTCTCTTCTACCTATGAAGTGTTACTCTTGGAAGGAAAAATACTCTCTTCAATTAAAAGCGTGCTATTGTGTGTTACCCAGAGTTCTTTCTTATGGATGAGAAACTCCAGACTTTTGGCACATACAAGAAAGAGTCAGTCGTTTATCAGAAGACAGATTTCTTTGCAATGCCTCAGCGAACACCTCTCCACTGTAAGCCACTCCTAATAGAATTCACCTCAGTCACTTAAATGCTTTTTTCTATCTCCTAAATTACAGCTAAGTAAGAGGGCAATTAGCTTTCAACAATTAAAATGATTTACTTACTTCATCTAACAGCTGGAGCATCTCCACATATCTGCAGAAAGAGAGAGATTTGTATTAAGTGCCATCAAGCTACCGCTGAATGAATCAGGGTAGAATGTGCAGCTTCCTTTACAAAATAACAGCCAGATCTGAAGAGTGAACTCACACTTTCTCTGAAGACATCAGCTCCTGGGCAATCAAGTAAGCTCTGGACTTTCCTTCTTTCTGTGGAAAAGAAAACCACAGGTATTAAGAAATGTCCCACCCCAAAACAGAAACAGTAAGGGCTGGAAAATGCCCACAGTCTATGATCTTTGAATCTGAGGCAGGGATACTGCTTAGCAGAATAGAGTCTTGTTCCATAACTGCAGCTCTTAGGTGCTACCTCAATACAAACAAATAAATAAACAAGATAGTCTGAAATGGGGTCATACTCTCAGTGTTCAAGAAGTTGTTTTTTGTGGCTATGAAGAAAGAAAATTCCCATTGATTTCAATAGGGCAAGGATTCAGATGAAAGAAAGGCAAACAGATTCTTCCATGATCACAGGAGGCAAAGCTCACTGAATTTGTTGAGGCCTGTCATGTGCAAGGAAAAGCGTTTCGGGGTTTTTTAAATAGTTATATTTCAAACTGTTTCCATTGTAGTGCAAGCTAACAAGTTCAAAGGGCTTTATTGCATGATAAGCAAACTGATGAAATTAAATGGTAATAAATATATCCTGAAACCAAACAGTGCTGTACTAAAGCAAATAACATTTGGAGATCACCATGGAATGCACTTAACCAGCAAAGATCTCAGAGGATGCAGAAAATTGTCAAAGCAGCGATGGCAGTGGCTCGCCAAGGCTCAAGAGGCTAATTATGATGCTTTGCTCTGGTTTCATGCATTATTTGTTTTAAATCTATTTATTTATTTAATCTGTTTATTTATTTAGGAAGTGTTTACGAGGCTTACAAATCATTGCCATGTAAAAATCAGTGCCATATAAACATCAGAGACAAAGTTAATCATTACAAGAGTGAGCTTTTATTTAGAGAAATATTATACAGTGATATAATCAGCAGATCCCTCTACTAAAAGGGTTTTTACCATATTACAGAGTGAGCCTCTTTATCAAGGTAAGAAATGGACAAAGCATTGACACCTTTATTGAGAAAGAAATCTTATACTAAAGTGCCTTTGACTTGTACAACAGGGATAATAAAGCAAGGAAGCAGCCTTCAGTGAACAGAAGGCCACACAAGTTGCCATTTGTTCTGAACAGGCAGGAGACAGCAACAAATGTATTGTTCAAAAGGATCAGGTGTGTCATTTATCCATTGCTGAACAGCCTCCTTTAGAAGGTGTATAGTCGAGCAGCTGGGAGACACTGAGCTGTCGTGCATTTAGCTGGTTATTAGATGCTGAGCTGTTGTGCATTTAGCTTTTAGTTTGTAACTTTAAAAACAACAAGTAGTCTTGTGGCACATTAGCCCTGGTCTACACTAGGGCTTTATTTCTAAATCATCTACCTTCGGTCTAATTTATAAGCAGAGAGTCCACACTACCAAGCCTGTTATTTCAAATTAAGGGGACGCTTATTAGAAATCTGTACTCCTGCTTTTCTCAGGGAATAATGCTAATTTCAAAATGGTTATTTCAAAATAGCAGTAGTGTGGACACTCAGGTGCTGCGGTTTTGAAACAATACTCCCCAGAGTAATTCAAACTAATTAATTACTCCCCAGTGCTTCTTGGGGTTCTAAGTCAAGGTAGCTCATCCACATGAATGGAGCCTGCCTCAGGCTAATTTCGAGGCTTCCTCATAGAGGGAACATGCTATTTCGATTTTGTAAAATCAGGAGATAAGTCAAAGTTAGTTATTTCAAAATAGTTTCCTAGTGTAGACATGGCCTTAGAGACTAGCAGATATTATCATGAGCTTTTATGGGTAAAACCCACTTCATCAGAGAAATGTCATGCAATGTAGCTATAATTCACATGGCAACACATCACCATCATGACCACCAGTTCTGGATGAGAATTGCTTGGGTTTTTTGGGATCATGGTGCAATCATTTAATTCACTCCCTGAGCGAAGACCATTTGTAGGGGCCTGGATCAAAATTCCAGATTCAAATGCCATCAATCTTTGCTACAGTTTAGACCACATTCAAGCTTTGCAGTTCATCTCTGATATTTAAACACGGCAGTAATAGAAGTATGAACAGTAATTCCCCAAGTCCCCCAAGACATTTGCATTGCTGGAGAAGTAATCTGGTGACTCCAGAGTTTTTTTTATTCAAGGTTTCTGCTCCTTCCTCTTTTCAGTCAGGCTGGAAATAAGAAACTTTGGTTTCAAAACAGCTTAGGGAAGATTTAAACATTCCCTGGAAGTGCTGGAAACTGAAATCCAGCAGTATGACAACTGCACCAGGAAAACCCAGATGCAAAATTGACTGAAATGAAACCAGCCAATCTCATTTTGATGCTCACTGTTAATAAATCACAGAAAGAAAATAATTGGAATAAGTAATTTTAAAAATTCTTTCAAGTTTTATGGTGCTGTTCACTACATAAGTAACGATTTTTTTAAATTAGTGCATATTATGTTGTGTGTCCCTTTAATATAAAATTGTGCAGAATCTTAAAACTGTCTATTTCAGAGCAACAGAGGATTATTCAAAACACGCTGCATATTTTATTTTACAAATAAGTGAAGGAAAGGAATGGCTTTCCACCAGGGAAGTAATCTGGAACCCCAATCTGCTAAGTCATGGGTTCTCAACCTGGGGGTGGTGATCCCAGAGAGGGGAAGATTCTGTCAACATATTGGAGGAGTGCTATATAGAAGGATATGAACCACTGTATGAGGTGAATGAGACTTTGGAAAAAAGGATGTAGGAAATGACCTGTCTTTTCCATTGTAATCTGATTGTGAGCCGAGTAGACGAATCCGAGACTCAAAGAAACCAGTGATCTAATCATTTATTAGATTCTATCATTTAATCCATCTCTCAGCCAATTGTTCCCTATGTTTTGTTACCCAATGCTTTGTTGATTCTTGTTTAAATGACCCATAGAGTAATACTTTTCCCACTTTCCTTTGGAACACTGTTCTGATACATTAGAACAGATCTAGTATAGGCATTTTCCCCTTTGTTAATTTTATTCCACTATTTTCAGTATATTCCTTGCTCCACAATATGTTTTTGTTTTAACTTTACAATAATTTCTAAAGGATTACCCTTATTCCCTCTTTTTGTCACCAGGGATGACACATAGTGTAGAGTCAAGGCTGAATTGAGAATGGGGCTTTAGGGGCTGCAGCCCGAGGTCCAGGACTCAGAGGGGCCCAGCAAAGATTTCTGGGCCCCAAAAGTGCAGGGCCTTTTGTGGGGCCTCCTTAGCCTGGAGAGCTGGGCTGCAGCCACTAAAGCCCTTACATTCTGGCCTTTTCTGATGGGAGGGGAGGGGGATGTGGATTTGCGTGCTGCCATCACCACTTTTTGCCCCTCCACCCCCCATGCTTGGCAGGAGCTCTGGGAAGCTCTGTCCAAGTGCTTCTCTTGTCTGTAGGCTCCACCTCTGTAGCTCCATTGGCCAGGAATTGAGGCCAATGGGAGATGTGAGGGGAGGTGCACAAAGCCTCCCTCCTTTCCTGGGTGTGTACCACCAAAGGGGAGCTGTTCCAGGTAAGCACCCTGTGCCCCAGTCCTCTGCTCCATCCCTGAGCCCCTTCCCACATCTTAACTCACACTCAGACTCTGCATCCCAACCTCCTGCCTTGAACCCCATCTCACGCCCTACCTCCCACCCAGTCCTGGCACCCCAAACTCCTGCCCTGAGCCCCCTTTTCACCCTAACTCCTGCAATCCACCTCCTGCCCTGACTCCCCTTCTGTGCCCTAACTCCTTCCCACCTCCTGCCCTGAGCCCCCTCCTGCACTCCAAACCCCTTGGCCCTAGTCTGGAGCTCCCTCCTGCACCCCAAACATCTCATTCCCTGCCTTCCCATGCCCACATCCCCACCATCCAAACCCCTGCCTCAACCCATAGCACCTTCCTACATTCTGAACCCTTCATTTCTGGCCCCATACCAGTGCCTAGGGGGTCCCACAAAATCTAATAGCCCCTGATCCCCAAAAGAGTTAATCTAGCCCTGCATAGTATTGGTATACAGAAACTGACAAGTGTCACTGGTCAACATCAGGATATTCTGTGCTCCTTTTTCCTCCATCCTTTTGACTTGCAGATATAAAGCAACTGAATGGGAATTTTATTTCTGGATTACCAAACCTAATACTGGCCAGTTTGCACGTCCTCTATTGACAGGCTTGGCTCCGTGTTGCCAAGAAGCAAAGTATATTTCACCATGGTGTGGACTCACTTGCCTTTCATGTATACAGACTGTCATGGTCTGTAATTCTACTTGTGATTAATATGTCTTAGCCAAGAGACAAAACATTGGGACCCCTGGTGTCACATGACCAGTCTAGGGCAAGTTTTGAGACAGTGTCTCTGGGCGTTGCCGGTCTTGTGCTATTTAATTACTGTTTGCTTAACCAGGAAATGAACTCTGAGATTGACGACAGTGTCCGGAGACAGACTTCTGGGAATAGCGGGATGCAAGGGGTGCGGGTCCCTGAACTATCAACTTTCTAAAATAAAGCCCAGATGATTATTAAAGCATAACTGAGTTAACACATTTGTAGTTATCTTTACTGTGTACACTTCAGCCCAGCAGTAAGCACTTTTGTACCTTTCCTCCCCAGGAGGCGGCTTCAGGAGCTGTGTATTCCAATCCATGCAGTTTGTCTGTACTCAGTAGATGGAAGCAATGGATCTAGACAGAGGGTTCTGGCTCGACGTCTAATTGAGTCTTCTTGTTGTTATTAGCCTCATCTGTCCCATAATCTAGAATACATGCTATATACAAGCAAATGGCTCCTCAGATTGCCTGCTCTCAACAGTCAACAGAGTTTTCATCTGGTAATGATGCTGCTCCTACATCAGAATATCAGAGTTTACTTCATGACAGAGAGATCTCTGGGCCCTGGTCTACACTAGGGAGTTATTTCGAAAATCCCCCTTAATAACTCCCCTTATTTCAAAATATCAAGCAGAGCGTCCATATTACCAAGCCCATTATTTCAAAATAAGGGGCCAGTTATTTCAAAATAATAACGCCTGCTTTCCATGAGGAATAGTGCTTATTTCAAAACAGTTATTTCAAATTAGCGGTAGTATGGACGCTCCACTGCTGCTATTTTGAAATAACTGCTCCCCAGAGTCATTCAAAGTAATTACTCCACAGTGCTTCCTGGGGCCCTAAGTTGAGGTAGCGCATCCACATTCAGGGAGCCTGCCCAAACTAATTTTGAGGCTTTCCTGTCTTGTGAACATGCGATTTCAAAATAGTAATTTTTTTGAAATAAATTATTTCAAAATAATTTCCTAATGTAAACATGCCCTTAGTTACTGTGGGGAATGGTCTCTTGAAGGATGTGGTAGAAGTCTCAGTGCTAAGTCATTTAAACCTAGACTGAACACTGGAGAATATGTGGGGAGGATAGACAAACTACTCCAAAGGCCTTTTCCATCTCTAACTACCATGATCTTTTATTGGTCTGGGGAGGGCCATGTAGTGCCCTGTGTGTTCTGCATACAATTTCCATGCTGCTTTCAACTCGCATTGGTGTTAGGGAATAAAACCAGATTCTCTGAATTTGAACCATCCCTTGAGAGATAGTGCAAACATAGATATATTTTACTAGGCAATATGAATTTCCAACACATCTCCAAAGACTATGCTTTTGTGATTCTTCCAAAATTGTACCCAGATAGTCTGCTACAATATTCCTCTTTCAATGGCAATCTCTAGTTTGCATATCAAACAGTGTGTTTTAAATGTCATATATGAATGTTAATAGATGATTGCAAGTCACTTGCAAGTCTCCTGTTCATAGATGGCATAATAGACAATAGGCCAGAAAGGGCAGCTGATGTGCCTCAGTTTACCAGAAGCATCTAATTAATACAAGCATCTAATTAAGACTCAGTATTAGGATAAAGAATCAGCAGGTGAATTGGTTACACATGCTACATAGTGGGATGTCAACCTGAAACTTAGCGCTCAGCCCTCCATCAGAGCAATCAATGGAAGCAAGATGGGAACCTAAAGCCACATCACTGGATTATTTCTTAAAGATTGAAGGTCTTGCAGGACAGGTAAAAAACTGCTTGTCTTGGCCCATGAATTCGGTAGCTCTGATATAGCTTTGTCTGATCTGCCTGCTCTATTAGTGCTTCCAGGTATGTCTACACTACAAAGTTAATTCGAACTAACAGTCGTTAGTTCAAATTAACTTTCATAGCATCTATACATACAAACCGCTAGTTCGAACTTAATTCGAACTAGTGGAGCGCTTAATTCGAACTAGGTAAACCTCATTCTACGAGGACTAACGCCTAGTTCGAATTAAGTAGTTCGAATTAAGGGCTGTGTAGCCACTTAATTCGAACTAGTTGGAGGCTAGCCCTTCCCAGCTTGCCCTGGTGGCCACTCTGGGCCAAACCAGGGAAACTTTTCTGCCCCCCTCCCGGCCCCGGAGCTCTTAAAGGGGCACAGTCTGGCCACAGTGCTCGTGCCAGTTGCAAGCCTGCCAGCACCCAGCCAGCAGACCCTGCACCTGGCACGGCATAAGCCAGCCACCCGCTGCCACCCAGCCCTCCGCCTCTTCTCAGGACTAGGCTGGCGGCTCCCAGGAGCCTGCCCGGGGCCGCAAGAGGCGGGCGCCCGCCTGGTCTAGTGCGGAGATCATGGACCTCATCGAGGTTTGGGGGGAGGCCTCCAACGTCCACGACCTCCTCACTAGGCACAGGAATGTGGCTGTCTAGGGCAGGATAGCTGCCAGCCTGACCACCAAAGGCCACATGCGAACCCAGGAGCAGGGTTGCATGAAAATCAAGTTGGTCCAGTGAGACCCTCGACCCTAAGCCCTGAGCTTAGAACATAAGAACGGCTGTACTGGGTTAGACCAAAGGTCCATCTAGCCCAGTAGCCTGTCTGCTGACAGCGGCCAGCACCAGGTACCCCGGAGGGGATGGACCGAAGACAATGACCAAGCCATTTGTCTCGTGCCATCCATCTCCAGCCTTCCACAAACAGAGGCCAGGGACACCGTTCCTATCCCCTGGCTAGTAGCACTCCATGGACCCAACCTCCATGAATTTATCTAACTTCTCTTTAAACTCTGTTATAGTTCTAGCCTTCACAGCCTCCTGTGGCAAGGAGTTCCACAGGTTGACTATGTGCTGTGTGAAGAAGAACTTTTGCTTATTAGTTTTAAACCTGCTGTCCATTCATTTCATTTGGTGTCCTCTAGTCCTTCTATTATGGGAACTAATGAAGAACTTTTCTTTATTCACCCTCTCTACACCACTCATGCTTTTATAGACCTCTATCATATCCCCCCTCAGTCTCCTTTTTTCTAAGCTGAAAAGTCCCAGTCTCTTTAGCCTCTCTTCATATGGGACCTGTTCCAAACCTCTAATCATTGTAGTTGCCCTTTTCTGAACCCTTTCCAAGGCCAAAATATCTTTTTTGAGGTGAGGAGACCACATCTGTACACAGTACTGAAGATATGGCATACCATAGTTTTAGCCTTCCCCTTCCAGCTCCCTCCTCCCAGGTTTCCCCCTCCCCCCCTCTCTCTTCCCCTCTCCAACCTCCTTTCCCAGTCTCCCCAGAGGTTAATCCCCCCCCAGTTTTGTTAAATAAAGAGAGTTTCTATTTTTGAACACGTGTCCTTTATTTTTTACATCAGGAAGGGAGGCTAGGGAAGGGTAAGTGGAAGGAGGTGAGGGAGGAATGGGGCACGAGCCCCCGATGGGGAGGACTGGGGTGGCTCTGCGGGCTCCTCGGGGTGGAAGCTCTCCTGTAGGGCCTCCTGGAGCCTGACAGCCCCCCGATTGACACCCCCCGGATGGCAGCCTGTGGCAAGTGCAACCGGGCTGATGGCCGAGTGCTGTGATGTGCCGAGTATGGGCACTCAGGGCACTCCAAGACAGGACTGCTTTGCTGTCCCTCATCAAGGTAGACAAGCAAGCAAGGAACCCTGAGAACTGTCTGTTGGGGGTGGGGGTTGGGTCCCTTTCAGCACAGCCCTCGGCTAGCCTGAGGCAGCAACTCCATGCTCTAAGTCCTAACCTGATGCCCTGCCGGCACTGGTTCTGGCCAACCTTAACTTCGGTTCAGGGTCCACTCAATGTGGACATGCTAGTTCGAATTAGCAAAATGCTAATTCAAATTAGTTTTTAGGTCTAGATGCACTAATTCGAATTAGCTTAGTTCGAATTAACTAAGTTAGTTCGAATTAGTGCTGTAGTGTAGACATACCTTCCGTGCCTTATTCTAAGAACTCTTCCACCTCCTTGGGTTTCTCATCTCAGTTTCCAAGCTCTCAAGGATTACAGCAACATGATCTGGTTACAGGGGAATGATGATAATCCAGCTATTCTCCACATAACCCATTTTCAACTAGGCACCCCAGTATCTTGCTCTGGTTCACAGAGCAAGCTCCAGAGAAATGTCCTCCTGACTGAGAATCAAGGTCTCCTATTAGGAAATAGGAACAAGATAAAATGGAACAATAGAAATAATTAACTGAAAGAGGAAAAAAAGAAAAATCAATATTCTACTGTAACAAAACCATGCCCACCTAGAACAATACCTTTGTCACTATGCTATGCACCATTGCCACCCACAACTTTATGACAACAAAATATACAGAATTCAGATTCCATCCTGCTCCAAAAGCATAGGCCTTGAACCAGTGGGAACTCCTAACAGCTTTAGCAGGATAGGCTTTATGACACACGGTTTAGCAATTCTGATTCCATCCTGGAGAGGGCAGTGGCATGCGTGGCCACACATACACACAAGCTTTGATTCATTACAATATTAAGAAATCTAAGCTCAACTTCTTTTTTCAGGCATTGACTGTGAAGCATTGATGCTGTTGAATGTACTCTAACACAATTACTGTATTTATCACCTCAAATAAAATTAACACATACCATATGTAGCTCCTTTCATCAAGGATCTCAAACCACTTTTACAAAGAGTAATGAACTAAACTTCACAATCCTCTCACGACATGGCTAAGCACTTCATCAATGGGAAACCAAGGCACAGAGCTGCTATGTGGCTTTGCCCAAGATCAGTTTCAGTTTCTGTCTCTAACCAAGCTCTAGCAAACAGCATGATTCACCATTTGTGTAGAATTCCACATAAAGCTCTAGTGACCTTCATGTAGACCAGTAAAAGGAGGGTGGCTAGAGAGCTGGATAGGTAGACCTTGCCTGCTGAGACACCAAGCTATGGTTGCCAACCCTCCAGGATTATCTGGGAGTCCCCAGGAATTAAAGATTCATCTTTAGTTAAAGATCATGCCATTTGATGAAACTTCCAGGAATAGATCCAACCAAACTTGGCAACCTGACCTGTGCCCTCCCCTGACAATTTCTACATTGTTATTTTCCCTTTCATTGCCCTCAGAGTGTGATCAGCTTGATTGAGACAACGTGTGCTCAGGGGGCATCACACGGATAAAGACGGAAAGTTTCTGACAGCATGGCTAAAACCAGCAATTTTCTGACTATGATGGAATAGACATGTATGATTGATATTGTATCATTGCCTGCTGGGGAGCCAAATAACATGATAAATAATGAGGAAACAAAGGCCAGTAGCTGATGCTCAGCATAGCAGGCTATCAAAAGCCCGTACACTCCAGGAGCCCATTAATGCTTCACAATATAGCTGCACTTCCATGGGGTGCTAACATGTTTATGGGCCAAACCAAAGGTTACCGGTGTTGTGGAAAAGGTCTAGCGATCGGATCCGTGGTGGCCAATCTATTCTTCCACTTTTGCAGACTGTCTAGATTTACATGGAGTGCACAAACAGGGAGTGCAAGACTGTTGCAGTCCCATGGGTGAGCAGAGGTCATGTGTGAGCCCAGCTGAGGTTAAGTAAGTGCTAGGCTAGTGCTCAGTGCACTGAGTGGTTTTAGGTCTCATGTCCCTTCCGCATCTGCTTCCTTAACATCGAGAATTCAGGGTAAAAAAAAGAGGGAGTATGAGACTGGGGTGAGCAGAGTATGTGCATGTCGGAGGAGAAAGGATGGGGCAGTACCATTCCTAGCATGCTCATACAGCACTGTTACATTCTGCTAGGCTTCACTGCTCCAGTTAGACATGACAGACACAAAGAGATTATCCCTCCAGAGCATCATATTTGACTTTGTATTCAGATGCTCTGTGCCTGTGCTGGGCAATACCAAGCCTAAGACAGAACTGTACCCATGAGTACCCATTGCCTACCATTCATCTGCATGCTTCACATGCCATTGCCCAGGTGGCACTATGTAGTATGGAGGTGGATAGCAGATCACATATGTCATAAATGACACAGGAATAGGAAGATTCAAGTAGTCTGAAGTAGTAGCACATACTAAGAAACAGAGGAATAATACTAATGCTTTGTGTTTACCAGAGGCAGCATGATGTAGTGCACCAGACACCAGACTGGGAGTCAGGAAATCTAGATCTAATTCTTGGCTGTACCGTTGGCTAGCTGTGTATCTCTGACCAAATCACTTTGTCCCTTTGCTTCCCCTCCGAACATTTGTCTGTGTAACTCAATGGTTCTCAAGCTATTTACCATCCAGGTGCTGGAACACTTTGCATAGTGGGGGTGCTAAGAGCCATTGAACCAAACTGCAAACTCTGCGTAGGCTGCAAACCACTTCAAGTCAGGGGTGCTGTAGCACCCCCCGCACCCTTAGTTTTAGCACCTATGTTGACCTTGGTGGGCTACATCCAATACCACCTGTATGGCCCTGATGACGTTACATGGGCTGCAGCTCTGTGCTGATTGGCAGGTTAGATTGCAACCACTCCTGGGGAATCTGCTCAGTTTTACAAGTCCAAACTTGGCCCAGTCAGAGCGATCTAAATTTGTTGCTTCCTTGCAGGGCACAAATCATTACTCTCAAGTCCAGCTTCTCTTTGGGTTTTGTGTATTTTCCAGTGTATGAAAGTGAAAGGTTTGCAAAACAGAGTGACTAATGGAGCCTGGAAACCAATCCCACCCAGTGGAAAGATAAGGAACAGCAAAGGCAATTTAACATATTGTAACAGTGAGACAGTCTGTGCTGCCTTGCTCTTTGCAAAACCTTTGTATCCCCTAGCCTGATATTTCCTGCCTTGCACACAATGCGTCTCCTTTGTGAGTTGTGATTCGTTCACTGCCTTCCCTATCCCACTGCTGCCTTACATGACTGGCAGCTCAGAGATGGTAATGATAGTTCATCTCCAACGCTGCCCTCGGGATCAAATACTTTACCAGTCCATGTTCCTTTAGTAAGCTTCCACTATGCCAAGGTATCCGCTAGCATTACACAAAGGTAAGTTACCTGTATTAAGTGATCACTTCTCCAGCATGACTGCTATTCGGTCCACATATAACAGCACCCTATCCTAAATGAGCAGCTAAAATGCTTTGGAACGTCTAAGATCATAAGGCACTGCCTCATTCTACTCTCATTTACATCATTTGTATACAGCTATAGTGCTAGTGGCTTCAGGGGCACGCCTCTTGATCTCCCCCAGTGTGAGGGGAGGGTCCGATCCTTTGTGTTCTACCTTGTGCATAGTTCCATGTATCATTTTACATTTTTATGCTGAAACACAAGGCAGTAGTAGTTACATGTAATCAGTGTTATCATTTTATTTCCCTTATGTTGAAATTAATTGCCAGGCAGTTCCATGTTGTGAATGCAAGTGGCTCTCTCTGGGTACATCTAGACTGCACTCAAAAATCGAAATAAGATATGCAATTTGTGCTATGCTAATTGTATATATTATTTTGATTTTATTTCAAAATAGGCTATTTTGAAATTTGGCACATCTATATGGCGCCAAATTTCGAAATAAAGAACTATTTTGAGACATCCCCTATTCCTCGTGGAACGAGGTTTACAGGGATGCCAAAATTGTGCATGCGTTATTTTGAAAATTATTTCAAAATAGCGGACACATTCCTTGGACGCAGGGTAGCTATTTCCGGATACCTCCAGTATCCCAAAATAGCCTTGCAATTTAGATGTACCCTCTGCATTTAAAATATGACGTTATTATTTGTATTAGAGTAAAAGCACTTAAATATTTGTATCCCGATGCTTTATAAACAAATCACAATATTGCAGTATCAAACTAGTCTAACTGAATCTTTCCTGGGGGTCCCTTCAGCTCCTCATGTTAAACACCCAGCTATGTTTATTAATAGACACTTTCCCCTTGAGTGGTGGTTTAATACAGGATTCACCCTTGAATATAACAGGAAAACACCAAAATAACTGATGCTGACACAATGTTTCCTAGTGATCTGATAACTACTCTGTTACTATAAAAACAATGAGTAATCCTGTAGCACCTTAGAGACTAACATATGTATAGTATCATGAGCTTTAATGGGCAAAACCCACTTCTTCAGATGAGCTGTTACTTCTGTACCTTTCCAAAGCTACTATTGTATAGAAAGGTTGGGTCTTTATCAGCAAAGGTGCAACTTATCAGTGTGAGTCTAAATACCTTTCATTGACTGCTGAGTCTGTTTTTAAGCCCATTGCCTTTTCTTGTGAATACCACCCTTTTCGATGTGCATGACACGCAGGCTGTGTGAAGCAGCCAGACATTGCAAAAAGCAGCCCAAGGCATCCTCGTACCTTTAAACAGAATAATCAAATATACCAAGTGACTCCTAGTAACTTTACCCAACAGTTCTGGGTTTAGAGTACACTTATAGAATCCTGATCAAAGCAAAAACTTGGAGAAGTCAAGCATGCTTTTCTATTTCATTACATCATTTTTACACCAGTCTAATTACCAGGTCCAATAGAGTTAGACAGATACAAAAAATATGCAACCCAGCAGAAATCAAAGCCCTAGCTTTTTTTAAAGCGGATATACTAAAACACCCTAAATGTGTCATTTTGTCCATCATTTAAATTGTTTGCAGAATGGAGGTGCCAGCAAGTCCTAAAGTTTCTTTGTGCTCACACAGAGCTCATCCCCAGGAGAGCAGAGATTCAAAGGGGGCCAGCCATTGAAACAATTCCAGGAAACCTATGTACAACATACTTTTTTTTTAACTTCAGAAAATGAGCCTTAAAAAAAAGAAACATCAGAAAACACCACCTCCCCCAGCCTAACCCCAAACTGGAAGCCTTGGAAATCTCCATTGGACAGGTAAAAAGCAAGCAAGCAAAACAAATCATAATACTTGGGGATTGGCAATCCACATTTCAGCAGAGTGAGGTAATTATAACCCAGCTAGACATCCATCAGCATCACATGTTCTGGACACAGCAAGAAGATCTTATCAGCTAGGTGATTTCATGCCTTTATTCAGGCTAATTTTCCCCATCATTTAAAAAAACAAACTCCCGTTGCCAGTTTTTTTAGAAATCCAAATTCAGCTCTGCGAGGCCAGCCGACAACAGTTGTTTTAGCAGGATTAGCTCATTTCCAAATTCATGGTACTATTTTTGGCATCCAGACATGGTGTACCTCTGCCAACTCTCCCCGAGCAACAGTGCTTCTGAACTCTTTCATGTTTTACAACCGCTCTGTGTTGTCTGAGGATTTTGCTTCAAGAGGGAGACATCACTTCACTGGGTGGTTGGACGGTTTTTCTGCACTTCATCATTGCAAGGCTGTGTTTTGACAGGGCAGCTAATGCTCCCTTGGCACCAGAAGATTTGCGTGAGAAGACAACAAAAGGAGGAGGGAGCGGTAGGGGTGGGAAATACAAACCACGGTCGGTATTCTTTCACTATACCAGCACTTTCTGAGGGAAGGACAACAGAGGGTTGGGATTTATTCTAAACACCATCGATCACAAGGAGACAACCACTCAAGGTTTTTGTGGGGAGTTGGAAAGCTGGGAATGCAGGACCACAGGCAGAATTCATAGTCCGACAGTTCGTGGTTGGGGTTGGGGTTGGGGGAGGCAGAATTCTCAGTCGTAAGAGGAGGGCACAATGCTGCAACCCCCTTTTTCTTTCTGCAGATTAAGTTTTATGGCAGGGGCTCTTCACTAGCTGTCTGTTAGCAATCTCTCCCCTCCCACCACCACACCCAGCGTGCAGGACAAAGAAAGAGGCTCACAACTTTTCAGACCAGATCTCCTTGCATTGATGTCTCATGTCATCCCTCAGCCTCCAAGAGACTCCAGGTTTGTGGATCTGGCGCTATATTCACTCATGTCAAAGCCTCCTGTTCATATCAGTGGGCACTGGATCAGGACCTACACGAGCCTGCTGACTGGTTGCATCAGCTTCCCTTTTTAGGTCTGTGGGTTTTGGTATATTCAGCTGAAGCAACCCCTTCCCATAATACTGAAGAAAGGCAGTGCTCATGGCTCTGATATTCCTCGGCTAGCTGTAAGCACAAGGCCGGGAGAGGTGGCTACTGGAGCGTACACCTACAAAGCCCGTGGCAGTGCACCTCCCAGCCCGAGTGGACACCAGACTCAGGCTAGTGGGGCTTGCACTACCATGCTAAAAATAGCTGTGAAGAAATTGTGGCTTGGGCTCTGAAGCCATGTGAAGGAGTGGTGCCAGAACCTGACCTCCAGCCTGAGCAGCCATTTCGAAGCACTGTCTACGCAACTATTTTTAGAGCGGTACTGTGAGCCCCGCAACCCCGAGTCTGCCCACTTGGGCTGGAGAACTTGTTGCCATGGGCAGTGTAGACATATCCAAGAGTTGAGTGGTTTTTCATCCGTGTTTTTAATTCCCTTCTCCCGTGGATGTTTCCTGCATTCCCCAGATTGTTCCAGATCTCTTACCTTATGGATGAGGCTGGGATCCCCTTGGCTACTTTCTTCATCTTCAGAACTCTTCTGTTCCTCGTCTGATGTGATGTCCTCCAAGGGTACCACAGAGATGGGGCACACCTTATAAGGCTCGGTATAGGCACTGTAAGCAAAATCAGTAGATCAGCCCATCACACTCTCACCACAAGAAGTGGGCTGTGCCCACGAAAGCTTGTGATACCATCTACGTGTTTTGTTAGTTTATAAAGTGCTACCAGACCTTTTGTTGTTTTTTAAGTTTATCCTGTACAGACTAACTCGGCTACCCCCTGAAGCTACTCAAACATAAGTTTTCCACAGACAGCCCAGACATAGCTAGTGGCAAGTTAACCCTGTAGGTCTGTTAGACTTAGGAAACAGGATTCCAGGAGCATCCTGCTTTTGAACAGTAAATTCAGAGGCTACCATGAATGTAATACATAATAGGAGGAAAGTTAACTAAACTTTTTAAACCTCCCAAAAAGTTTGGTTCAGTTCAACCTTGGGGCTGAACTTTGACCACGTTCATATATTAGGGCCATTATTCAAACTGGTTTTCCTTTTGCAAGATACAACTACCCCAAATTAATATAATAAAATAATAATGACTAACAATGCTAATTAATAATTGAGCTTAGGTACTGTGATAATGGGTTCTCTATGAATACTTCCGATCAATAAAGCAGCACAATAGTAATATCAATAACTATAGATAAAGTGTCAAGAATGGGCTCAGACTAAATCCTCAGATGTCAATATTTGTGAATTGTTTCAGTGGAATCTGAACCCAGATCCAACTCTGGCTCATCTTTGTATTTTATAGCACACCCCCACCCGCACCCCCACTGAGGATCACAAAGCATTTTGCCAGTGTGGATGAATCATGAGCTTGAATGCTATTCTCAGAATACTATGAAGGTGGCCATGGGTGAGTCAGTGTTAATCAGTTGGGCTAAGGGCTGGATATGCCTTGGATTTCAACTGGGAAGTCCACTAGAAAGGGAGTTTATAACCTTATCTATAGGCTGCATTTTTCACTAACATTGCAGTAAAGGTGAATGGGGCAGAGAAAGTCTTTGCAACACCAAAGGTGGAGAGTACCAGCTAGGGAGAAGCCATGGCCAGAGAAACCACTGATCACCTGTGTGGTATTTATGGTGGGGGCTTTATGCATTTCCCAGCAGAAACTAAAGCTGCCCTACCCAGGTATAATCCCCAAGGAATGGCTGCTGGTGGAAACATCATCTGTTCTTCCTCAATATGAATCAGCACACTATAGCACGTGGACTCCCACTGGCACAGCAAAAGGTGTGGGGGGGGGGGCGGGGGTGAGAGAGAGAAAAGTGGAGTATGAATCTAGCCCTGCTTAGTCCACATCCTCTGAGGGCCCAATCCTGAAGAAAATGACAGAGCAGATCCAAAATGATTTGGGCCAGGCCTAATTTTTCTTTCATGAATGCAGTGAGGTGATGATATTTGATTTTTTTTACATTTACATCTAAACACTTAGACAGCTCTCCCACAGTTCTGCAGCGGGGGTTGCCCCAATGGCTTTGAGGGGAGCGAGGCTTCTGGGAGGTGCTCTGCGTACTCTGTGGATCACTGTAGGTAGAAAGGCTGAGCCCGGCTGTTCTGTTCCGAAGCATTGTCTTCCCTTGTTTATTATTAGTGTTGGTGGTTTTTCAGTGTGGGCGGCCTCACTGCACTTCCTAAACCCTGCCTGGCTGCAACAACAAAGGAGCCTCTGTGGATCAGCTCCACCCCTCGCTTCCAAGCTTTTATTGATAGTAATTGCTTTATTACTTTACTTTCCTCACTCCCAGTGCCTGAAATATATACAACTCTAAGGCCGGCTTATCTTCACTAACCCTCTCATCCATCAAGGAGTCTGACAACCTGGAGTCACAGGTTGCTATTTTAAAAGTGATAGATGTGGGTGGCACTGGAAGCAGAATGCTAGGGGCCGATGCTCCCAAAGCATATCATTTTAAAGGTGGTGTCTAGGCAAACACTATTAGTGGTAGAAGGCTACATTTCTACTGATCTCCTCATCTCTTCTGGTCCTGCTACCCATGGACTGTCCTCAGGGTGAGTCAGGCTTTGAGAGGTGCCTCTCTTCTTGAATCTCTGATTGTCTTAAACTCTTCTCCCATCCTAATACCCAGATCCAAAACTCATAAAAACCAGTGATGGGCTTTCCGTGGTCTTCAGTCATGGGCTTTGGATCAGGCCCTAACTACAATTCTCACATATGACCTCTGCTCCACTGGCTTTGCCTCATCTCATCCAATACCCTGTCCTACTCCCTACACTCTCCCTGAGCTTCTCTTCTTGTTGCTCTTTGACTTTTCTGTCCACTCCCTATTTTGGGTCCTCCTTCACCTTGCTTACACATGCCTCAGCCTCCCAACACAACATAAACCTTATGCCCTCTTTCTTAATACTTCTGAAAGTCCAGCTGTTCCTAAAGGCCATAAGTCCTCTGTGATAGGGTGTTCTACCTACATCACTAATGGAGGAGTTAAGGTGGATCACAAGGGCAAATTAACTGGGTAGGCTGCACCTTAGAGGAGTTTGAGGCTTGATGACAAGCACTAATTGAAGATGTAGCCCATCTGGGCAGGAGTGGGTGGGGGCTTGAATAAAGCCAGGAACTCAGAGCCGAAGGGGGTGACAGTATGGAGGTTGGCAGTAACTCTCTGGGTCTAGGGAGGAAAGAAAGAGGAAACCGAGGGGTAAAAGCAGAGGAAGGGCTGGAGGAAGGGGTTATTCCAGGGGCATTGGAGAAGAAAGCCAGTAGAGGACAGAGCAGAAAGAAGCCCATGGAAACGGCAGCAAGGTGGAGGTGGTGTAGACCCTGACTGCTGACTCTAAGATCTCTGAGCTGGAACCTCGAGTAGTGGGCAGGCCTAGATCCCCCACTAGCTACTATGGAAGTGGCCCAGTCTTGATTGGGAAGACTGTGTGGAATGGTACCAGATAGCAGATCTGATGAGCCACTGTTACCCGCAGGAGGGGAAAACTGTATAGTGCCCTGGCCACAGCCAGGCCTCGGGGAGGAAGCTCTCTGACTCCTAGACAGCAAGAGGGGCTGCAGTGCCAATGAGTGACAGAACAGGGCCTCAGCCCAGACAGAGCTAATCCCCAGATGCAACCTCAAGGGGGTGACCCAGTGGCTAGCAGACCCCGTCACAAACATGATAGGTGTCTGAAGATCTGCAATAAAAAAAGAACAGGAAAGGGGGACCATGGAGCTATTTACAGTGGGCTAAATATACCCTGCCAAGATGGGCACCCTAGACAAGGAACTGACTATGGTCTTAGGGAATTAAAAAGAGCCTGAAATGACATAGAGTTCGGTAATAAAGGGCTCATCTAGACTACGGGGAAGATTCGAAAGAGGATATGCAAATTCTGTGGAGCTTTTGAAAGTGAAAGTAGTCAAGACGTGTTTTTTTCAGCAACCCCCCCTTTTCGAAAAGCCTCTTTTCCTAAAAAAAAAAAAAAGAGGTTTCAGCGGCTTTTCAAAAAAGGGGGGGATTGCCGAAAAAAATGCGTCTTGACTACTTTCACTTTCGAAAGTGAGATCGGAAGCTCTGCTTTCAAAAGTGAGGTTGGAAGAAGATATGCAAATTCCCGCGGAATTTGCATATCCTCTTTCGAATCTTCCCCGTAGTCTAGACAAGCCCAAAGTGTCCACCTCTTTGTTACATAATAACGGCCATACTGGGTCAGACCAAAAGTCCATGTAGCCCAGTATCCTGTCTGCCGACAGTGGCCAATGTCAGATGCCCCAGAGCGAATGAACATAAATAGACAATAGACTATTATAGGATCAGGTGATCCATCCCCCATTGCTCATTCCCAGCTTCTGGCAAACAGAAGCTAGGAACACCATCCCTTCTCCTTATGTTGTGTAATGACATCTGTTTATTCTCAGGACACGCTACCAAGAGCAGAGAGTGTGTTGGTTTTGTAACTGCCTTGTACTGATAACTGCTCTAAAGACTGTGTGGGCTTTGCATGTCATATCACAGCACAAGGTAGCTGAAAACCTCTGTTAATTTCTGGCACATAAGTCACTAGCAAAAAAAGAGTGAGGCTTTCATTTTTCAATTCCTCCTCCCACCCATGGGAATGGACATGGATTCCCCCATTGGTAACTCTGCCTTCTGATAGAGCTACAAATTCTGATCTGGGCCCTCACAGCTAGTTAGTTCTCAGGTGAACAAAGCAACAGATGACTAAGTATAAGAAATAAAAACATGCTGCAATCACCTACAGAAACAGCTCAAACCAAAACCTGCCTGAGTCTCACACCAGGGCACAGAGCGAGAAACCCCAGTGATCAATGGAAAACTATTGTAAGTGAGAGAAGAAGGAGGTTCAGCTGCTAGAGCCTCTTAAAAGTTATTTCGCCTCATTAGCTGTGGCAATAGCCAAGATAATGAACATTGTGTTCTGATGACTTATAATGCAGATGCTTGGAAAATGCAGTATTGTTCTGGCTAGATTCTCCAGATTTGCAGGCAACCTGATTCCATGAATCAAGGAAAATACTGTGTACTGGAATATAATATGCTATAAGGCTGGATTCCCTTCAGGACCTTTATAGATTCTGAATCCTTCACTTCCTGGCCTATCTAGATTTACTATGCAAAGCACCATTGGTAAATTTGGATGATAATTATGCTATAGTGTTAGTCAAAAGTTTGCACTCATGGCAGTGTGGTTTCAATTACTTGAAGCTGGTGACAGAAAAAGCATTGAAATACCCATGTTTTTCACCAAGATTTTCACTGACTGCCAGATCTTTCTCCTCACAGCATTTACTCTGTAGACAAAGTTTTCCTCATCCCTTTACAATTATGGTACTGAGGACAGGATGGGGTCATCGGGTACTAGTTTCATATATTTGGGAAATATTTTTTATGAAAATCTAAGTCGTACAAGTTGTATCAATGTTCTATGAGGATGGTTGTTCTGACAGTGCATGATGATGATTGATATTTTGGCACTTCAGCTTCTGATCCTGGAAGGACCAGAAAGCCCTGAGGCCAAGAAAAGGTGAATAGTGATCAACAGAACAGTTAAGAGAACACCTCTTTCTTCTTTTATCTCCCCTTCCTCTCTCCCCCTTCCTCAAAAAACATGCAATTTGAGTTTGGCTCAAGGATCATATTTTATCTAAACTGGTTCACCCATCTCTGGTTATAAATATCCATGAGTTAAACACAAAGAACAAAAAGGCTTTTGAAGTTTATCTCAGCCACCATTGGTTTGAAATTTGCCTATTGAAAAGATTAAGGATTATTTCGCTTAGGTGCACCATGACGTGGTATCCAAGATGCTGGGGAGGACGAAAGACCTAGTAAGCTGAAGCTTCTTCCCAAAGAATAATAATAATAATAATAATTAATAATTGAATAACGTCTCATTAATTCCATCATGTGTTTTTAAAATGACAAGTGATTTAGTGGCATTATCTTCGGAATGGGACTGGAAAGAAATGTGAATGAGAGATGGATCTTGGTGCCATAGATATTCAGGGCACACAAACTATACAATTATAAATGTATCCCTTCTTCAATCATTTCTATTCAAGTGATTATTTATGATGGGCAACATGTTCTCTTTCTCAGAAGCTACTATTCTCTACAGTGTAAGAATTTTAAGTAAAAAAAAAGAATCTCGGAAAGGACAGTAGAAAAAAGGCAGAGGAGCTGGGCTAAGCTTTCTTTTCTGCTCAGGGATATGAACCAGGGGGCGATAGATCAGTAATAAAGAAATAATTGCTTCTAAAATCCCCCTTAGCCCAATGTCAAAGATCAGAAAATTTATGTGTTTGAGACATCAAGAATTCTCTCTCTTTCACAAGCTTATCTGTCTGCCTAAGGATCTTGGATCCTGTTCAGGGAGTCACCATTAAAAAAAAAAAAAAACCAAGGTGCATGACTACCTTGTTTCACATGACACATCAGAGTCTTGCAGGTGAAATAAAGAGCAATGACTTGTTATGCTAGCAATAGCTTGGATCATTCAGTCTAGACATCAAAATACAACTCACACACCAAGAATTATCTTATAGTCATATTTGCTCAGGGGAAAAATTGCTCAAGATGCAGTTGTGCCACAGTATCCCACAACTGCCTACTGCTAACTCATAACTGCACCTTCTTTACTCCAGAGCAGCCAGTATTGGCCACGGATGGAAACAGGAAAGTGGACTAGAAGGACCATTATTCTGGTCCAGTGAGGCAGTTCTTATGAAGTTCATGTCAACAAGATGAAATGCCCTATGGTGCCCCCTTGTCACTTCATGACAGAGGTGTCATGCACTGATGGAGTCAGTGTGAAGGTGCAACATCATAGCATTTAGGAGCTGTGTTACAATGTTAAACTGTAATATGCCAAATACATTCCAGATTATCTGACTGCTGTGGGAGTGCTAGGCTGGCAAGGCATTTTCTCCTAGGAAAAGCAGATATCTTAGGGTATGTCTACACTGCCACCCTAGTTCGAACTAGGGTGGCTAATGTAGGCATTCGAACTTGCAAATAAAGCCCAGGATTTAAATATCCCGGGCTTTATCTGCATGTTCCCGGGTGCCACCATTTTAAAATGCCCCATAGTTTGAACTCCCTGCCCGCGGCTACACGCGGCACGGACTAGGTAGTTCGAGTTAAAACTCCTAATTCAAACTACTGTTACTCCTCATTGGGGTCAGAGCTATCCAGAGCATGTGAAACATACATGGGTTTGGTTCACAGAAGTTTGCATACATCTTCTCCTTAGTTCAGGTTCATATGCATTTGCATGCAAGACCCAAAGATAAACTCAGACAAAGAGATTTGCCTGATTTTAAGTTCATACCATTCAACTTTCTTGCCATTTATCCCCAAACCCCCAAATCCTTAGAATTCACCTGAAATTTGACTCCATATTTGCTTGACACTCAGCTCTAAGTTTGCAAAATTAGAAGCACCCGGATTTGGGTCAATTTAGAGTGAGCTTTGGCATGGCAAATGCCTTACTAAAGTCTAGGTATACCACATTTACCACTTCAACCTTATCCACAAGGCTTGTTATCCTATCAAAGAAAGCTATCAGATTGGTTTGACATGATTTGTTCTTTACAACTCCATGCTGGCTGTTACCTATCACCTTATTATCTTCCAAACATTTCCAGATGAATTCCTTAATTACTTGTTCCATTATCTTCCCTAGCATGGAAGTTAAACTGACTAGTCTGTAGTTTCCTGGGTTGTTCTTATTTCCCTTTTTATAGATGGGCACTATATTTGCCCTTTTCCTGTCTTCTGGAATTTCTCCCAACTTCCATGATTTTTCAAAGATGATAGCTAAAGGCTCAGATACCTCCTCTATCAGCTCCTTGAGTATTCTAGGATTCATTTAATCAGGCCCTGGTGACTTGCAGACATCTAACTTACCCTTTATGTCTCTAGCTAGATTTAGCTCGGTTTTTGCCTTTGCCTTTCTAATCTTAACCCTGCATACCTATATTGTCTGCTTATATTCATCCTTTGTAATTTGACCTAGTTTCCACTTTTTATACGACTTCTTTTTTATTTTTAGATCATATAAGATCTCCTGGTTGATTCAAGGTGGTCTCCTGCCATACTTTCTATTTTTCCTACAGAGCAGAATAGTTTGCTTTTGGGCCCTTAATAATGTCCCTATAAAAAGCTGCCAACTCTCTTCAGTTGTTTTTCTTCTTGGTCTTGCTACCAGCTCTCTGAGTTTACGAAGATCTGCCTTCCTGAAATCCATTGTCTCTATTTTGCTGTTCTCCCTTCTATCATTCCTTCGAATCATGAACTCTATGATTTCATGATCACTTTCACCCAAGCTGCCTTCTGCTTTCAAATTTCCAACCAGTTCCTCTCTATTTGTTAAAATTAATTCTAGAACAGCTTCCCCCCAGCAGCTTTCTCAATCTTCTGAAGTAAAAAATTGTCTCCAATGCAGTCCGAGAACTTATTGGATGATCCATTCCCTACCGTGTTAGTTTCCCAACATAGGTCTTGATCGTTGAAATCCCCCATCACCACCAAATCTAGTGATTGTATGAACATAGATGGTTCAGATAACATAGAACCCAAACCTGGTCCCAATGGCACACTGTTGCAATTTACACCTTTCTGCTTCTTAAGTCCGGTCTAACAATGACCCTTACTCCAATCAAAGAAGGATGGATGCGGTTTTCTACAGATTATCACCACTGTTTTTGGCCCGTATGCAGAGAACCATTGGGTGCTGAGACAATGCGTTCCCTGCCAAGCAGGAGCTGAGCTGATCACATCTCAGTATCTGTCCAAGTTACAAAGGAACACACTCAGCCTGAAACTTGGGTTCTGTCTCATTTATTCATCCCAAACAGACAATTTATTATCAGTTGTAAGTAGCTCATGACTTTAGTTTTACCTAACTAGGACAGAAGATGTAATGGCCTGTTCATGGAGGAGGTGGGGCAGAAAGAAAGACCCCGGGATAAGATGTTTGAGTGCCAGCAGGATCTTTTGATTCTCAGATTCAATGAGCAAAGCCTGGTTAACTCTTTAAAGCCCTTTATGCTAAAGGAGACAGAACTATGTCAGTTGCAACCTTGCCCAAGGACTCTGACGGCTACTCTGTGTGTGCAAATGCTTCATTCAGAGAGTAACTACGAAATGATTGTGTTTATAGCCATCCTGGGAGGCAAGCAGGCCGAGACCATTTCACTTATTGTTTTGTCAGCTTCTCTCCCATCCCCCAAACTCTGGGCTAAGTGTGAGGAATCAACGCTGCCATACAGGGAGAATGAGCATCCAGAGGAAAAGCTGGAACATAGAGCAGAATTCAGCAAAGAAGAGAACAGACCAGATCGGGAAAAGAGAGCAATCTGTGAAGCTTGGGAGGAAAGGCACAGTTGAAACGCAGCTTCAGTAACAAAAATGCCAGTCTCAACTCCTAAAATCAACAGAATTTCCTTTTCATTCTGTGCCCCTCTCCCTAAATATAGGGGCCTGATTCTGAAACTTTCTTTAGACAAAAACTTCCTTTAGAAGGAATGAAAACTTGCCCAACAAAGGATTGCCGTGAGGTTTCCGTGCTCATTAGAGATGCATTTAAAAATACTTTGCAGATTGGTGGATTGTTCTGAAATGTTCTGTTCAGTATTTTAAGGGATAGAGACTTAGACTTGCCCTGCATGTCCACACAGGGAGTAAAAGGGTATGTCTACACTTGCACCCTAGTTTGAACTAGGGATGCAAATGTAGGCATTCGAAATAGTCAATGAAGCGGGGATTTAAATATCCCGCGCTTCATTAGCATGATCTCGCCAGCGCGTTACTCCGATCAACAGCTGTTTCTAAAGTGAAAGTGCGCGCCAGGACGCATTAGTTCGAACCAAACCTCTTGGTTCAAACTAACGCGTCCCGGTGCGCACTTTCACTTTAGAAACAGCTGTTCATCGGAGTAATGCGCCGGCGAGATCATGCTCATGAAGCACGGGATATTTAAATCCCCGCTTCATTGACTATTTCGAATGCCTACATTTGCATCCCTAGTTCGAACTAGGGTGCAAGTGTAGACATACCCAAAGAGAGTAAAACTTTCCCATACCTCTGTGCAGGGTGTCTGCATCATGCTGCATGCATGCTAGAGAAGCCAGCTGCTGCACACTCACTTTCTCCCATTCTGGAGCAGCTGGATTCAGAGAGTGTGGGGGGAAAGGTTAGGACTTTTCTTTTGGCCTATATCACTAGTGAATTACAACAGTCCAACAGGAAGGGTATGTCTATGTTGCATTCCTCTTTCGAGAGAGGAATGCAAATGCAAATGAACAAAATTGCAAATAAAGCGTGGATTTGAATTTCCCATACTTCATTTGCATAATCGCCTTCGGGCGCTATTTCGAAATACCCTATTTTGAAAAAAGAAATGCTGTGTAGAAGCGGTTATTTTGAAAGAAAACTCTTCTTTCGAAATAACCCTTGCCCCTTATAAAATGAGGTTTAAGGGTTATTTCAAAAGAAGGGTTTTCTTTTGAAATAACCGCGTCTACATAGCGTTTCTTTTTTCGAAATAGTGCATTTCGACATAGCGCCCAGATGCGATTATGCAAATGAAGCACGGGAAATTCAAATCTGCGCTTCATTTGCAATTTTGTTCATCTGCATTTGCATTCCTCTCTTGAAAGAGGAATGCAATGTAGACATACCTGAAGGGAGTGAAACAAAGTAGCACCTGGAGCAAAGGAAGGGAGGAGAGGAATGGTAACTCTGGATATATGTGAGGCAGATTGCTGCCTGGGCTACCCATGGGATGGTGAAAGTCTGCCTCAGAAATGGGTGGCGCAAAATTTTCTTCTCGGGTCCATGCAGGAGGCAGAAGATTCAAAAAAGGCATTGAGACCAGCAGGTCAGAACAGAGAAGATAGATGGGGTAAATTTATTTCATTAGTCCACAAAGTTCACCCAACAGATTTGGAGCATGTTTGATTCCATTATTTCACCTAACTTGACTGTAAGGAGATGATGGTACTTCCTTCTCTTTCTTCAGTGGAGAACTGATTGGCTTTTCCATCAAAATAAAAATGTTTATGGAAAATTTTCCTCATGGTTGACATATTCTGCGTTTTTGATGAAACCCCCAAAATAAAAGACAAACATTTTAAATTTTCAGTAAAAAAATAAAAACTAAAAACAGCTTTGAAAACCTAAAAATCCTGGGTAATGCTTTTTCATAAAAAACAATGTGGAGGAAAATTTTAAAAAATGAAAATATTTTTATATTTCCAGTGAACAATAATTGACATTTTTTAGATCAGCTCTTCTGCATCCCAGCAGTGAAATTTCAGGATCATGGTCCCCTTCTTGAAAAGGTGAATGATTTAAACAGACAGAACACAGCTTACGAATATTTGATTATTTCGGGAGGGCAGTTCCACCTGTTACAAAGAGGGTACCTAAAAGCACAATGACAGCTGTGAAGCCAGAGTACAACCTATGGTAGATTGTCTTGTTAACTTGCCAATGATATTTAAGCAGCCCTGTATCTGTCTTTATTGAAAACTCAGAGAAGAGACCATCTATGAAGTGGTGAAGAGGCTGTGGAGTGGCATGGCACAGTCTGGGCTGCTAGCTCAGCACAAGCCAAAGCGCCAGCAAAGCAGTGAGAGGAACGGACTGGAAGGCTTATTAACAGCTTAGCCAATTTCTCTCTTCTGCCTCTCTCAACTGCTTCTCTGCAATTTGTAATTGTTTGTCCCAGCAGATGCAGAATTAAGTTGCCCTCTCTCTCCCAAAGATAAATGACTACATTAGGCTCATGTAAGAGCACATTATAATTTGGTAAGAATGCCTGAGTATATTACTGTGGTAATCATTATGAATGAGGCTATTACAGGCGAGAACACTAGCAAACCTTGCAATATTGCCTTCCTGTGGCATGGGACCTCATTTACAGGCGCATGTCACTCCAGCAGCACCAGTTTATTTTAAAGGGATGATTTTATACTGCACTGTTATGACATGAGTAGGTCATGTTGCCCAGCTCCAGAACTCATGCAGGATTGTTTTCTACAATATCTTCTCCAGTACCTTCTCCTGGCCAGTATGCCTGAGGTCCAAGGCATCTTCCAACAACTTAGGGCAGGGGTGGGCAATAATTTCTGACCGGGGCCACTTCAGAAATTTTTGAAGTGGCCCTGGGCCACCCTAGAAGGGGTGGGGCCTCAGGCAGAAGGGAAGGGCTAGGACACTTCCATGCTTACCGACCCACAGATCCTGATTGGTCTGGGGGTGGGGGAGTTCAAAGTCCTTGCCTCCCCCAGAGAGAACCGCCAGCTGTTCTGAGCAGCTGGTGGTTCCCTCTAGGTACCCATGTCCCTGGCAGTGGGAGGAGATGTCGCATGCTCCCCCCTGCTGCCCCCGAGTCAATCAGGGCCTGGGGAGGGGGAGCATTCAAAGTCGCTCGCTCCCTGCCCCTGCCCTGCAAGGGAGCGCCGTGCTTAGAGTCAACCGCCAGCTGGCAGTTGACTTTAAGTGCTGAGCCCCTTGCAAGGCGGGAGGGGACTTTACATGCTCCCCCTGCCCCCAAGCCTTGATTGGCCTGGGGGCAGGGAGAACACATGAAGTCTCCTCCCACCCTGCCCCTCATCCTGCAAAGAGCGAGCGGTGCTTAGAAGTGCTGCACCCCTCGCAGGGCGGGTGGAGACTTTGTGCACTCCCCCATTGCCCCCAGGCCAATGAGGGCTTAAGGGTGGGGGTGCACGTGAAGTCTCCTCCCAACCTGCCAGGAGCACGCAGTGCTTCTAAGCGCCATGTACTCCTTGCAGGGTGGGGGCAGGGTGGGAGAAGATATTGCACACTTCCCTCTGCCCCCAGATCCTGTTTGGCCTGGGGGTGGGGGGAGCGGCAGGGCCTCCGCAGGCAGGATCAACTCACATGGCGGGCTGGATCCAGCCTGCAGAGGCCCTTTTGCCCACCCCTGACTTAGGGAGACTATTTCGTAATCTTATAAATCTCACTGTCAGAAAGTCTTTCCTGACAGTCAGCGTCCATTTTTTCTTTGCTTAACTACATATCATTGTCCCTAGTTAGGCTCCCGTGTTCTTATGTGATGCTAAACATTTCTCCCTCCTGGAACCTGGATCCTGAGCTGCAGCTTGGGATCACTTGGCAAGGTATGTGTGGTGCAAATGTGTCTTTAGGTCATCTGTCCATGCCCTCATTCTTGAGTGTCTGTGCACTGGTCCGGTTGCCTGCGGCTGCTTAGAACAGCTTGTGTGATGCTATAAATTGTGCTGATTGTCTAAGAGCACATGGGGCTGTTACCCTGGTAGATAATAACCAGGGAGCAGGGCTGTCCCAGCCACACTTCATTTCCCCTGCCTGTGGCAGCTACTGGGGTGATTTAAGATCCATTGTGGTAGCTCCACCATTTGAAGATCCCCCAGTGAAAGGCAGAACTTTTTGGGGCCACCTCCTCCACGTGTAAAGAAGATTTGTGTCCAGGAGTGTGCTAAGTAGCTTTATTGCAGGGCAGAACCTTCCTCTCAGTGCTTAGACATTTCAGATGTGAGCAGTTAGTCATTTATCTCACGTATATCTCTTGGCAATCACCTGGACATGACTTGGCACATGATAAGCCTTGGATATTGTTCAATTGTCATTACTATGGGAATCTTCTTGTTTGGAATATTTGAGCATGGAAAAATAAGCTTGCTGAATCAAGACAAGTGAGTCAGTCAGTATTAATGAGATTTTCCCAGTGATCATGACACACAAACTTCATCTACTGCTGTTCTTCAGGGAACTAAGTTTCTGTTGAGCCTGTTAACATTTTCATTTCCAGGTGTTTGTCAAGGATTCTGGTGTAGAATATTGGTGACAATGGTCATCTATGGACAAACGGTGTCCTAAAAGTAAACTATGGTATAGCTCAGCAGCCTAACAAATTAAAGTTCCTTCAGCCTTTCACCTCTAAAGCTGCATTCAATTCCAGCCCAGGACAAAAACAGTGAGTCGTGCGAAATGGGTTAGTGGATCTCAGTCCATTTTCTAAAGGATAGGTGTCCATATCACAACTGACATTCATTGGCCCCTTGCTGATAGTCTATGCAGAAAGGCCAAAGTGGAATGGGCCATGGAGACTGAAAGTGTTGTCCAAGACTGTCAATTTGGCACCTTCCATCATCATTAAATTCACACACGCAAGCACACATAAAAACCCGCTCAAACTCTGATGAATACTGGGTTTCTATAAAGTGGTGAAGAAAACTGGAGATAAAACAACAAGGGTATGTCTACACAGCAGTGTTATTTCAGAATAACTGACATTATTCCAAAACATCATAATGTGTCTCTACACCACAAACCTTTTGTTTTGAAATGATGTCGAGCTGGAGGACTTCTTACTCTGACTCATGGCATCCCTCATTTCATGAGGAGTAGGGGGAGATGAAGGAAGAGTGTTCTTCCTTGAACTTCCTGCTTTGTAGACAGCACCAAAAGTTGAATTAAGTTATTTCGACTTCAGCTGCTCAATTGATGTAGCTGAAGTTGCATAGCTTAATTTGACTTTGGCCCTGCTGTGTAGACATACCCCAACTGTCATATTCAAGTAGTAGCTACATTTCAGAGGGATGTGTGTGTGTGTGTGTGTGTGTGTGTGTGTGTGTATGAGATAGAAAGAGAGAGATCCTTGCATATGAGTTTCTAAAGTATTCCAACATCCTCCAGAATTATATGCAAGACATTATTATTACCCAAGAAAGAAATGAGTAAGGAGAGTGATGGCCTAATAGATTGAGCATGGAAAGCTGGAGAGCAAGGGCTAAATCCTCTCATGGAATAACCCCACTAAGTTCAGTGCAATTACACTAGAAGGGAATTTGCCAGCTAAAGTCTAACCCCATCCCTGACACTTGACTCACTATGTGAATTGGGAATGTCACTTGACCTCTCTTAGGCATTCAGAAGAATGGGGATAATAATGCTTGCCCACCTTTAGAAGGAACTTTGAGATGTAGGATGAAGTACACTGTATAAGTGTAAGGAATCATTATATAACTAGAAGACATACCCAGTGTTGCCCAGATCTGGCCAAGGGCGGGCGAGGGGAGGGAGTTGGGAAGCATGGAGGCCTCCCAACAGTGCTCCCCAGAGTCTGAGGGAAGAGGGGGGGGGCCCACAAGCCAGTCCCAGTGGTGCCCCCCAGGCGTTGGATGGTCTTACAATACTGCAGGGAGGGGAGGGACGGTCTATGGCTGTCCAGCCTTAGCGATGCTCTGGGGGGCTGTGGCAGTGGGGCTGGTTGGGCTCCCCCCTTCAGTCCAGCGCTGGGGCTGAGGGGAGAGGTTTGGAGTAGGGGAGCCACTTACCTTGGCCAGTCGCCTGCAAGATGGTGAGCCCATCCCATGCTGGTTACTCCTTCTGGGTATGGCTGCCCCTGTTATAGCTGTCCCCCGTGCTCTACACTCTGCAGTATAGCTGTCCCTCATGCTCACTGCTCCCAGTGGTGACTGTGCAGTATCGTGTCCCCCTACTCAGCCTCCTCCCTATCCATGTTATGGAAAACTAGTCAAATTCCAGAAACATCTCTTTTTCCTGGCACAACCAAACCCTGACCTTGCTTCAAGTTAGAATAAGAGGAAGCCATATATCAAATTTGGTAGTCCTAGCAGTTACTATTTAAGAGGCATTCTTGAACAAATGGACTCACAGGCAGAAAGACTCACTGACAGACAGATGCACAAATCTCTTAAATAGATAGATATAGATAGATATAGAATAACCATGTTGAAGAGAGACCTGGGTTTATAATCTACCCTACTCTATCCCACTAATGATCTCACCATTGACTGACTTGGCACTGTCTTTTTACTTGCACATCAGTCCCTCATATTATGCTTTGGAAGTCTTGTGACTTGTTCAATTACAAGAGAGTGTTATTTTCAGTGCAGGCAAGTAAGAAAAAGAGCCATGAGCAATAGCTTGCAATTTGTTTCTTTAGTCTCAAGTTTGTGGGTAATGTCCAGTTTGTGTCTGGGATTTTCAAAGGTGCCTGGGGCACTCAACTCCCACTGAATTTCAATTCCCTCAGATGACAGTGAAAAATGTACCCTTAAACTTTTCTCTTTGCCTCTGGAACCTCTTGGACTCATACAACTAGCCGACTGGTGCAGCTGCTCAAGTTAAATCCATCCAACTACTCAGCTGACCCTGGGCAGGGAGGAAACTCCTTTTTTTGGGATCCAAATGGCTCTCCATTTTTCTCAATTGCATGTTTTG
The DNA here is from genome assembly GCA_032595735.1 of Pelochelys cantorii. Taxonomy (NCBI): domain Eukaryota; kingdom Metazoa; phylum Chordata; order Testudines; family Trionychidae; genus Pelochelys; species Pelochelys cantorii. Next base: position 22,647,508 of record CM064336.1, read on the forward strand.
TTACTGTCCTTTGGCAACACTGGAAGGTTTTCAGCCCAGAATCAAAGCTGATTAACATTTACTCTCCAGTGATTATTTTGTTTCCAGTCCACTCACATGTTGGCCTTAAATAACTGCATGGAAAGAACACATTTATTTTACCATCCCTGAGAACATACAGTGGGGCCACTGAGCACTATCTGTGTCCTTTTGTTTTGGTTCTCATGCTGGTTTCTCTGCTTCATAATATGTGGCTTCTCTCTCTGATAGCCACAAATCTGGGAAGTTGGAATGTGCAATAAGCCTGCCTCAAACTATAAAGAAATGGACCTGGGTTGCAACGAACTCACTCCAGTAGTTTGTGTTCTATATGCCATATACCTGCATACACTCACCCTTGCTCATCTGGCCAAGATAAATGGGATTCCTTCATACTTCCTGTGAGATTTTTGAAAGGGAGCATAACAAAGAATTCCTTGAGCTGCTGAATCTGAGAGCTGATTATTCCTTTTATTTCAGCAGGAGTTTTTCTGGTACCATGGACTCCATGTGAACTGTGGGGCCTCAGGAGAACCCTTCTCATGAGCAGACTTTTCCTCTGTCAGGGAGCGTAGCCCATAACCAGACACTTCAAATATTCTCAGGGCCGCAGATCATCTCTCCCATTTTTATTCAATGGAGCTGAATATTTTATTAAAGAAATGAGGCATGCAACAGTGTATATAAAACATTGGAGCAATTACTTGCTCTATTTGTACATGCAACTAACCCTAAATTATATGTGCAGATGGGGTAACCAAGTACCCAAACAGCCACGATTAACATGTACCTACTCTTCACACACTGTCTTGGCAATAGCATACATGACCTGGGCATGAAACCATGTGTGCATTTTTCATGTGGAATTGTGTTTCCAGTGTTTTTAATAAAGTGCTCTAGCCCACATCTCCATTGGAATTTAGGCTCATGAATATGCTTATGCCATTCCACTGGCTTCTACCATTGGAATAACGACCAGTGAAGGCTGCAACTCCACTGGAAAAGCATCAATGATGAATTCACTGTGAAATTCTCTCACTGAGCCCCTTGAATGGGTCCCACGAGATAGCTGCCTTATAATATTTTCATGGCCAAACGTCTTCTGCAAAGGTCAGTGTATTAAGAAGATGGGGTAAGGCTGAGAATTCAGTAGACTCTCTGAAGATTTTAAAAGCAGCCTGGCCTTTGCTTTCTATTGCAAGGGGAGTTGAATCTCTTCTGAGGAGGGAACTTTGCTACTTTTGTTATTTCAATACCAGAGCTGTTTAGAAATTGTTTTGAAAAGATCATACAGATAATAGATCCTGCCTGGGTCTTTGGAAGAATCAACGCTGAGACCTCTCCAATCCCTTCCCCGCTCTGCCAGAGAATCCACGCCAGGTTTCACAGGGAGCCCAAGATGTACTTAGACAGGACTTGGGGGGTTTGGTGAGTCAAGTGCAGTGTGAATACCCAAGTGGTCCAGACATGATCAATACAGCTCATAGTTATGCATCTCACTATCATGTGTCAGTGCTTTGAATTAATAAGCGCTCAGGAAAATGGGACACAACAATAGTTACACATTATCCCCAGCAGCTTCCTACCGCTTGTGCATTTTGCCTTGAATCTTGATCAAGAGGGACAGTGTGGCTGCCTAACAGTTGATTAGCAACTTGTTACCATATTAGTTTTTGCCAAGCAGCCTATTTGGACCCAGTAGCAGCTGCCCCAACTAAAATACTATAGCTTGAACAATTTTTGCTAGGGCATTTCTCATCTCAACTGCCATCTGGTACTCCCTTATACTTTAACTCCAGACTTCAATGTGAAGCTTCAGAATTGTCATTCATGCTTAAATTTGACACTTTATGTATTGGTTTAAACAAAGACTCTAATTATCTCACCCATTACAAAGATAGCTTCCCCAATTATCACCCCTAATGTCATTACCTCACAGAAACTTCCCCTATTATCACCCCTATGTCATTACCTCACAGAAACTAACCTTCCCCCCTCACCCCCACTCTGTTCTAAAATTTGATTTGTCAGTTTCACATGCATTCATTTTTTTGATTGTATCACTTTGGTATATATGGTTGTGCCGATTTTCTTCCACATATTGATCTGAGGAAGTGGGTCTGGCCCATGAAAGCTCATCACCTAATAAACCATCTTGTTAGTCTTTAAAGTGCTACATAGTTCTGTCTTTTGTTTCAGCTACACCAGACTAACACGGCTGCATCTCTATCCCTTATAGTTTGTTTAAAAAAGCACAAAAAGTCTTTATAGTTCCCTCCCTAACACCCTGCACCAGAGGGATAAAGGGTTTGCCACACTAGATCACTCTTTAAGTCCATCATGTGCAGACTCTTATCTCCAAAAAGGCCAGTATTTTAGAGGGAGGCAAAAAGCCTTCATAATCACCTGGCCAATGTTATATGCGGTGAAAAAAAAATCCCTCCTGACCTTACAGAGGATCAGCATCAGATTACCCCTATTGTGGCATACACAGCTAGGTGAACTTGTATCACTTTCTAGAAAGCAATCATCCCTTTTGTTGTGCTCCAGTGCAGACAAAAAGAACAGCAATGGGGTTTGTTCTTCTTTGCCAGCCTTCTGCAAAGTAAAACTATGTCTACAGAGCGGAGTTATTTTGGGATACCTCTGGTATCCTGAAATAGCTATTCTGTGTTTTAAGAGCAAGCCCGTTATATTGAAATATAATGGGCTCACTATTCCGACATCCCTGTAAACCTTATTTCACAAGGGGGAAGGGATGTTTTGGAATAGCACCTTATTTTGAAGTAAGATCAAAATTTCGAGATAAGGGTGCTGTGTAGATGCACCCTAAATGTCCTATTTGTGGGATTGGGGAAAATGTCTGCTACAATAAGACATTTATCTTCATTTTTCCTGTTATTCAGCTCTAAACCCAGCATCTCTAAAGTCATCAGGAGTTTGTGCGATGAAACTGCTATCTAATAGAGATACTAATGTTTATCAGCTACTGTAATTATGTTACCTTTCTCACGCTTCATTCAAATAGACTGTGGAACATAGGGCAACTTATAGCACATCATGTTTTCAGCATGTGAAATGTAGCCACTCCAAAGATATTATCTTAAACTATCCCTGCAATGAGGCACGGATTTTCTATAAAATTAACCATTATAGAGTCATAAATGTTCAAAGCCTCTGTAAAAGGAGATGTGCATTCCTTAAGTCAGCTAAATGATACTCTTCTTTAGATCATTAAAATTACTGTGAAGTAAAACTTAATGTAAGCAATCAACTTGAATGCAACAAAAGATGCTATTAAAAGAGTTTGGGGAGGTGGGTGAATGGACAAAAAGTTCCATGGCTGACAATATTTCAAAAGACAATGTAATCCCCAACTAATTCTCTTGCTTGTAGCAATGATATGGCTGAATGAGAGCAGATTGCAGACACATTATCTGCTGCTCCTCCAGCAATTGCCAAGAGTTAGCCAGTACAACAGAGGAAGCAATGGGTCTACTGGGACAGGCTAACCTTAAACTGACTGAATCAGTACAAAAGGAGACTTTGCAACAAAAGTCATTGTGTTTAGCAGCATTTACATCCAGGGGTGAAAGCAACTTAAGTTTCTTACAGGTACTGTTGGGTTGTACCCCCATAGGAGGGAGTGTGGAGGGGGATCAGAGCAGGGGGGATGGAAGGTGTGTGTGATATGACAGTACCTGTAAGAAATTAAATGTGGAGTGGAGTGTGGAGGGCTCAGGGCAGGTATGCGTGTAGGGGTGTGTGGGGGAGGGGGAGCAAGGGCACCATTTTTGGAGGGCAGGGGGAGGCACAGCTGCATGTTCCAGGACACTGTTACTCTTCTTTCCCTGATGATCAGCGAGTGAGGGGAAAGTGCACAGATTACGTGAATTTCTCCTCTGCCTTTCCCCTGGGCAGCCAGGAGAAAGAGGCTGTGTACTTTCCCCTCACTCCCAGATGTGAAGGGGGAGAAGAGCAGCAGTGACCTGCTATGTAACACTGCAGGCCCCCTGTTTTCCCAGGCTGGAGCAGTCCCAAATAGGGGTTGGCATCCACAGCCAGTCCCTTTCACCTGCCTGGCTGCCTACTGCTTAGTGGGGCAGCCTACAGGCCGCCTCAGGTGCCAGGCTGGGAGCATGCCGACCCTCCTACTGCAGCCAAGTGTCCCAGCCAGCTGGCGTCTTGCTGCAGCATGGCACAGGAGCACACCAGCTTACTTTCAATCATGCTTACATCGTGAGTAGCTGAACAGTTGATATGTACAGGATAGGAGAACGTGTATACTTGCAGTGCAATAGACTGGCAGTGTTTGTCTGACACACCTTACTCCACTAGATGGTATTGATGCGGTTAGACAAGAGCAGCTCTCAGGGGAGAAAAGATATAATACACGGCCTCGGCAGTCCCAAGAGGGAAACAAGAGGAGTAGCCAAACACTGGTAGGAGGTCTGAGCTGATCATTATATTACTAATTATTTTGTTAATAAAGCCTTAAGAGGCCACGTTTGGACTGTGCATACTGTGTGGTCTGTGTCTATACAGCAGGTTAGAGACGGTGTCTGAACACATGCAATAAGTGGACGGGCACTGGTATACACAGCAGAGGGAAGAGCTAGTTGAATGCTATTCACAAATAGACAAAATAAAGTATCCCCAAATAAGTGATTCCCAAATAAATATTTTTGGTTGTTCAGGCATTTCTATGGATGGTCAAATATTGTTCATCAAATAATTTCCTTGGAGACTCCTCCCCATCCCCCCGCATCAATAAGCAAATAAGTTATTTAAACTAACTTATTTTATTCGCCAGCACTTGAGAGAAACATGAATTTGACTGGGGGATTTCAAAGGTAAAGCCAGGAATCAAAGGGGATGGAAACAATGAAGGGGCCTATATTTCAGCATCCAAGGAGGCTACACATTTGTGTGCACACATTGGACGTGTGTATGAAAAGCTGTAACTGCGCACATACATGACTAAACGCACACCTGTTTAGCCCCATATACGCATGACATTGGGGATAGAAAGCAGGTTTCCCAATGTCTTGCTCTGTCTCAAAGATTACCAGCTGTCTCAAAGATAAAATGGAAAAGGAAACATAGGGCCCAAACCTGCAGGGTGCAGCTCCTATTGGCTTCTATGGCATTTGAGGGTGCTCAGCATGTCTCAGGATTGGCACACTGTACTTTCCTTTAAAGGAAATTTTACAGCTATGACATGTCTGATCAGACAGGAAAGAGAGTTCATCTTGTTTGCCTTCTGCTTCATGGTCCTTGCTCCTCAGATGCCCATGGGGTACCTGTCTTATAAAGTGTTGATATTAATGTCCTCCCAGAGCTCTCAGCTATGCTTTATGATACATTTGAAGCATGCACCTCTCCATCAGGTGACTCCTTAGAAGCCTGGAAGGCAGCTGGCTACTAAGATGGAAAAGACCTAATAGCTTATGTTATCTAAATGTTGACTGTTAAAGGATGCTCAGCACAGCCAATGTACCTGGAAACTCACATGCTGCAGCTTCATAAGAAATAATGTCTACAGGCAGTGCATAGATCCCTGACCTCACAACACCAGAAGTCATTTGCAAGGCATTTCTCTCTTAGGGCTGAACATGCACTGATAGTTTAACTGTGATGGAAATTGACTGGCCAGGCAGGAGTACAGCTGATTCAGTATCTTTCGGAGATGAATAGAGGTGATCTTGGACCTCCAGCAGGCTGCTTAAGGAGAAACTACTGATCATTTCTGTGGGATGTATGTATTTTGTCATTTTGGCCTTGGTGATCCTTCCTGAATGAACCCGGAGAGACACAAAACAGTAAAGATGTATCTACACAGCAAAGTTATTTCGGACTAATGGCCATTATTCTGAAATAATTATGTGAGCGTCTACACAGAAATTCAGTTATTTCGAAATAATTTCAAAATAACGGACAGCTTATTCCGACTTCTGTAAACCTCATTCTATGGAGAATAATGCCTATTCCAAAATAGCTATTTTGAAATAAGGTGTGTATAGATGCTCCACTTCTACTATTTCAAAATAGCCCCTCACCAGGGCCATACTAAGTTATTCTTCCTGGGGCTCTAAATCGAGATAGCACATCTACATTAGGGAAGCCTGCTTCAGACTAATTGGCTTCCCTGCAGTGCAGACATGCTATTTTGAAATAAGCTATTTTGGAATAACTATTCCAGAATAGCTTATTCTGAAATAACTATGCAGTGTAGACATAGCCTATGACAAGTTTTTGGTATACTAGATCCAAAGAGCCTACATGCCTCTAGTCTGCAGGACCAGAGGATTTGGCATGGCTTGAGGATGAAGTTCAAAAAGTCAGCCTAACTACTCACATTCCAGCTGCCAAACCCCACCCTCATTCTTCCACCTACCCCACAGAGACAGATGGACCTTGGTTTTCTGTTTCTAAAATTTTGGACTCTTGGAAGTTGCTTTACAAATATTATAGGATGCAGTGTCTGGAGAAACAGATATGTATTGTTGATGCCGTATTCCTAATCAAAGAACATGTAGAAACATTACACACCAACATCAGCTGAGTTAAATTAGCCTCCTTTAACTGAATCAATTATTTTGGAAGATGGATTAGAAAGTCTTCTAATGGGTATAAAAAGGTGTGGCACTTAAGGAATCTCTGTTTCGTTCATACTTGGACCAAACCCATAACTTGTCGCTACGAGCTATATACAGTGAAAAGGACACGACTAGCTAACAACGTTCAGAGGTCAGCCAAAGGATACTGCCTGTAACTATTCCCAGAAACATGATCTAAAATGTATGCTTGGTTATTAATATTTTAGCAATACATTAATTACAACAAAACAAAATCCAAAGTTGGCATTTCTGGGAGAGGAAAAAAAAGAGAGAAATGTCTTTAATCGTTTAACAGTAATGCTTAAGAAACAAAAAACAAACCAACAAAACAAAAAGAGATTCTCTCTCCCCTGTCTCCTTTCTCCCCTCTTTTTGTATTCACAACAAACTGCAGAGCGGATGATGCAACATACTTATTCCTACCATCATCAAAATACTTAAAGGGCCAAATAATCCACTGATTTATTTCCTTTGCATTTCAGCTGGCTTCAAAGGGGCTTGGATGAGTGTAAATCAGAGCAAAATCAGGCAATAAAAGAAAGAAAAGAAAACAAGCAAGCACATTCCTGGACCCATTTCTTCATTACAGTTTTCTCTAAAAAGTAGATATTGGACCACAGTCATCAATATATATATATGATACCCAACATTTCCACTGTAATTAAAATAGAAGTAACTGTTCTTTGTATGAAGTATCTGTTGGTAAATGTTGATCTTTAATGGCTACTACTGTCTATTCTCTGCTGTCATCAGGGAACATAATGTCCCCACAGCTAATAATGTTTTATCTGCGCAGTAGGGAATCCAGGGCCCTGAACTAATAATGGAAGTCCAAGTCTCTGTTACAGTGAAAGTATGAAGTCCTCCCATTGAGATCACTCTGTAGTGACTATAATAGAACTGGGATTGGACCCACAGTCAGCAGTGACTTTGTAAAAATTACGTTGTCAGGTCAATTCTTTATTCTTTTTCAGTGGGCCAGATTTAGTAGATGTGGGTACTCTTTCATTGAAGCTGATAGAATTATACTACGCATGGCTTTGACAAATTGGTTTAAAATCAAATGTGTTTGATTCACTAGTCAAAAGACATTTTTTCTATCTGCCATTGCTGCAAACTCTCCTCGGAGTTGGAGAACCTAGCGGTGCACTTTCTACATCCTCCATCACAAGATTCTCCAATCAAAATGTAACTGACAATGCATCAGAATAAACTCCAGCTCCTACACCTATATCTGTATGAGCCCACACAAATAAAATGTTGTGAGCCCAAAGCTAGTGGAAAAATTTCTGTTAGCCCATTATCAACAAATTAAAAAAGAACGAGGACTAAATTAATCTCTTGTGGTAAATGCAAATCTATGGTCTTATTTTTAAAGACCTGGGACCAACAATTAATATTTCAGATTCCATCTTTTTCGGATAGTGACTTCCCATTTTGTAATATCTTAAATAGATACCAATTTAATGTACCAGTGGTAATTGACAGAATTGAACAGACATCGTATTTCCTTGTTTTAGTAAAGCTGCTTTTTTTTTTCTCTTTCTGATCCAATTTGCAAATTAGTTTGGAACATTTTCTGGGGAAAAAAACAATGATTCGTTATCTGGGGATATTAAAGTCCAATCAAAGGAAATACTTATTAATGTAGCATGTGTCCACCATCCATCCCACTACTAAGGCAAATATTGCAGCTGGGTTCTGAAAGATGCCAAAATAATTTTATAATTGCCAATAATACTAGTAGCTGTGGAAGCCAAGGTAAAAAGAGGATAATCAAAGTTAATGCTTCAGAGCATTAATTCTGTGTCTGCAGGGTCAGGAAAGAATTGTTTTTTCCATGTCACAAAATTGTGTAACTGATTAGGTATATTTCACTTTTGTTTGGGGTTTTTTTAATCTTGATGTGGAGCAATACAAGACTTGATAGACCAATTGTCTGGTCAGATATGACAAAGCCTATGCTTTCTTGCACCCATACCCATCCCAGGTATGCTGCCAAATGGGTAGTTTTCTACTCTACGAGGTAGGGCAGAATGCAAGGAGCTCTTAAGGGAGGTCTACAACAAGGTTCCCTTTAAAGTGTGCACCTGTGTGGGTGTGCATCAGAAATTTCAGTCCTGCTCACCTCCTCAGCAGAGCTGCACAACCATGCCCCAGCTATTCCCAGGGGCAGGGCCATGTTTGGGGTGGTTGCCCTGCCCCAGGAGCAGCTGGGCAGCCATGATGCAGCCTGCATAGGAAGCCCAAACTATGCCCAGCTGAAGGGAGCTGAGCCCCCCAGCTCTGTACCTGGCCCTGGTCCCCCACACTGAGCCTACAGGCCTCCTCCTTCCCTCCCACATGAGCACAAAGAGATTGCCTGATTTGGGGCGGGAAGGGGGTGCTGATGTGCTTTTCCTTCCACGACTCCCCACAGTTTGGACCCTCACTGCTTCCCATCCACTGGAGGGTGACTGAGCAGTGGAAAGCAGGTGGCGCTCCAGAAGGTGGTGGCAGCGGATGGTCATTGTGGAAGCCACCCTTTCATAACATAGCGGTGGGTCCTTTTCATTCCTCAGCCTCAGCAGTTCTGCATGGCTGAGGAATGGAATGGCCACTGCATCGTGGTGGATGGGAACTTCCTTTATGTTGTGGGGGGGATACGTGGTAAGCAGAAAGGTGGGGGGTGGGTTTTGGTGCTACACGGCTGCGCCAGTGCACCGTGCACCAGAGCACCTTGGGCGGGGCAGGAGCCGCGGTTCTCTGGGCTGCCTCCAAAGGCACCACCGCTAATCTTCAGTCCTCGTGAGAGGGCCGCCACTCCCCGCATGGTAGAGGGGAGGGGCATGTGCAGACCTCGGTCACTGATTGGTGGTGTGGGATGTTCTGCACGGGAAGGGAGCGGGTGTTTCAGATCTCAGCGATGGAACACTTGTGCTGCTGAGCTCGATTCCCAACGACCATAACGGCCACCTAGCCTGGGGGAAGGGGTGCGCGCTGCCTGGGGAGTCCAGGGCTAGGGGATGAAAGTGGGGATTTTATTCCCAAGTGCCAGTGGGGTAACCTGAGAGAGATCACACACGCTCCTGCTCCCCCTTCACCTTTCCCTTCTGCTCCGGTAGGGAGTGGCTTACTGAACTCACTCCACCTCCCTCTCTCTGGCCCCCCTCCTGTTTCCCATCTGTTCAGGGAAGGATTCTATAGAAAAAATGCATGAAGAGCCGTGCTCAGATATAAAATTTGTATCTGCAACCGTACCCACAAAAATGAGCCACAGATATCTGCATCCACAGATGTGGAAACCCACGGCTATCTGCAAATATGGAGGGTTCTAAATACAACATTTGTATGCACTTCCTTCCATGCAAAAATGAGCCACGGATAATCGCATCCATATCTGCAGATACCCAAAGATTTCAGCTGGATATCTGAGGATTTGCAGAACTCTACCCATGTGTTATTCATCCAGTCACATTTCCCAGCTGCTCTGGGTGGGGAGCCTATGCAGAGATGCATAGAATCATAAAATCATAGAATTTTCGGGCTGGAAAAGACCTGAGGAGGTCACTGAGTCCAACACCCTTCCCAAAGTGGGACCAACCCTAATTAAATCATCACAGCCAGGGCTTTGTCAAGCCAGGACTTAAAAACTTCTAGGGATGGAGATTCCACCACCTCCCTAGGTAACACATTCCAGTGTTTCACCACCCTCCTAGTGAAATAGTTTTTCCTAATATCCATCCTAGATCTCTCCCATTGTAACTTAAGACCATTGCTCCTTGCTTTGCCATCTACCACTATTGAAAACAGCTTCTCTCCATCCTCTTTGGAACCTCCCTTCAGGAAGTTGAAGGCTGCTATCAGATCCCCCCTCATTCTTCTCTTCTGCGGACTAAATAAACCCAAATCCCTCAGTCTCTCCTCATAGATCATGTGCTCCAGCCCCCTAATCATTTTGTTTGCTATCCGCTGGACCCTCTAAAATACGTCCACATCTTTTCTGTAGTGAGGGGCCCAGAACTGGATGCAGGACTCCAGATGTGGCCTCACCAGTGCCAAATAAAGGGGAATAATCACTTCTCTAGATCCGCTGGAAATGTTCCTCCTAATGCACCCTAATATGCCATTAGCCTTCTTGGCTACAAGGGCACACTGTTGACTCATATCCAATTTCTCATCCACTGTAACCCCCAGGTCCTTTTCTGCCAAACTGCTACTTAGCCAGTCAGTCTCCAGCCTGTAAACGTGCTTGGAATTCTTCCGTCCCAAGTGCAGCTCTCTGCAGTTGTCCTTGTTGAACCTCATCAGATTTCTTTTGGCCCAATCCTCCAATTTGTCTAGGTCACTCTGGACCCTATCCCTACCCTCCAACATATCTACCTCTCCCACTAGCTTAGAGTCATCCATAAACTTGCTGAGGGTGCAATCTATCCCCTCATCTAGGACATTAATAAAGATGTTGAACAAAACAGGCCCTAGAACCAATTTTTGGTGCACTCCGCTTGAAATAGACTGCCAACCAGACATCGAGCCATTGATCATTACCTGTTTAGCCTGACAACCTAGCCAGGTCTCCAGCCACCTTACAGTCCATTTATCCCATCCATACTTCCTTAACTTTCTGTCAAGAATATTGTGGGAGACCGCATCAAAAGCTTTGCTAAAGTCAAGGTATATCACGTCTACCAACTTCCCCTTGTCCACAGAGCCAGTTACCTCATCATAGAAGCTAATCAGGTTGGTCAGACATGACTTGCCCTTGGTGAATCCATGTTGACTATCCCTGATTACTTTCCCCTCTTCCAAGTGCCTCAAAATGAATTCCTTGAGGAGCCCCTCCATGATTTTTCTGGGGACTGAGGTGAGGCTGACCGGTCTATAGTTTCCTGGATTGTCCTTTTTTAAACATGGGCACTACATTTGCCCTTTTCCAATCGTCCATGACCTCTCCCGATCTCCACACATTTTCAAAGATAATGGCCAAAGGCTCTGCAATGACATTTGCCAACTCCCTCAGTACCATTGGATGCATTAAATCTGGACCCGTGGATTTGTTTATATCTAGCTTTTCTAAATATTTCTTAACCTGTTCTTCTCCACTGAGGGCTACCCACCTCCTTCCCATACTGTGCTGCTTAGTGTAGTAGTCTGGGAGCTAACCTTGTCTGTGATGACTCCTCTCATACTTACCCATCCCAAGCCCCTTGTTCTGTCAAAGGTGCCTAATGTGTTTGTACACTGAGCCAATAGAGTTCTTCTTGTCACCAGAACAAAGACAGTTAGCAGGTGTCCCCAAGAGTATCCCTGTGGAATCTCTGCTTGGAGGTAGCAGTGGAGCATGATGTATGGTGCATTTGATCTGGCTATTGCTTCTTGACTTTGCTCTCTGTGTAGTGTCTGCACAGCTGAGCTATAGGTATCTGAGTAAGTAGCTGACATGGATCTGTTGCTTGGTGCCTTCAAAAAGGTCATGAGATTCCAATCCTTGAAGCTTTGATCAGCCTAGTTTAAAGTCTGAGTATTTAATTGCTCCCTGGTGGTGTGGGGCCGAGTAGGGAGACTAGGTCACTTTCTAGGCAAACTCAAGAGCCCTGAACAGAGGGCAGCTAATGCAAGAGTTTAAGAGGAAGCTGAGAGAAAGATTGTGAGAGGTGTTCCTTCCAGGTTTGTTTCTACATGCCAGTTCAAGATGGCTAGCAATGAATAGTGATGGTAGTGGAAAAGGGTGCACAGGATAGGGGTGCAGAGATTGGGGAGCCTATGGATGCAGGAACAACGGGAGCAAGGCTGTGTGGGAGTGAGACTGAGTGCCAAGAAGGGTGGTTTTCAGGGTGTGTTTGTGCAGGGTCATGAACCTTGTTAATTATCCCTTGTTTTAGTATTTTTTCTTCCATAACTATATATTTGTTGGTAACTGGTGGGTGCCACGGTGGCACACATCCGAACAAGTGCACATGACATCACTAGTGGCGCACAAGACAAAACTCACTCTGCTCACAGATGGAAAATCTTAGAGGGAACACTGGTCTGCACACCGTATTGCTGTGTTGCTTCTTCTCTAGTTGGTAGGGGGGAAGGGGGTAGCAGAGAGATAAAGGCATAGTTGTCGGATCTCTGACTGCGAGGACTCACCAGCCTGCATATAGTGGGAAGTGGGTTCATACCCTACTAAAGTTACTGTAGCCTTGAGGTGTCGATGGCTGCAGAGGCCTGTGAGGAGAAGCCTGTTCTCAGCAAGACCCCCTGTACTAAACCTATTTATTGGACTTGGCACAGGATCTGGGTCTGGATCTTGATTTAAAAAGAGACCACCCTCCCTACCCCCCAGTAATGGCGGGGAGCCTAAATCTTCTAAGGAAAACACAAGCACCAGAAAAATGTAGGGAATCACTGAAAACAAACAAAGCGTCCTTGGGACTCTGACAAGCAGCACACGCCCACAGTTCCACCACGCACTTTGACAAGGCTTTCAGCCGCCTCAGACCTCTGCCTGCAGCTCAGCCTGGCTCACAGGCCCTTGTCCTGCATTTCCTGTAAACAGGGAACACTTCCTCCCTAGAGATGACCTGGCAATGAACTAGCAGTGGCTGACGTTAGGATGCACCACACCCAAAGCCCCGCTGTGCCAGAAGGTACAATGGGCGGCTGATAATGCATAATAGGTTATTAAAATTTGCTGTGCCCTTTATAGACTCCTCAGGATGCATTATTTACATTGAGCATTAGCAAATTACAAAGCTTTTACTTTCATTGAATCATTAGCTTTCCATATAAAGAGCTTTTTCTATCAAAAGAAAATAGCAAGGGACACAGTTGGCAAAGCCTCTTCCAAGGGATCAGCATAGCTATTTATACTTTATCAACTGTCTCTTTTCTCTCCTCCCCTCCTTTGTGGATAGGTCTCACATGTTAACAGCGCCAGTATTTAATCATGAATAATGCTGAGACACAAGCCCCCGCACCACTCAGAAATCTTAGCTAATGTAAAAAAAAAAGATGATCTTACAAACTGGTAACAATAGGAATCTCCATTTTGTTAATGCGAAACCCCTCTGCTGTCTCCAGACGGCACGGCCCATTTATTTGTATCATTACTCTTACCTCCTCTAAAGAATGCTAGAGGAAAACAGGGAAATGCCCATTGTTCAGAAGGAGATGCATGAATTGATTCTGTACCTTCAACTCAAATACAAACTTCATCAACAATGAAATCATATGGTGTTTTCTTCACATTCTACTGCATCAGATGGCCACTCTGGGTCATATTCTGATCTCTGATAACTGGTGTAAATTTTGAATAACTCAACATTTTCAGAAAGCTTTTACTTTCTGTCTTGGGTCATATCCTTCTTCCAGTCACTTCTCCCATTAACCCTGACAGTAGTAATCAGCAGCGAAAGTAACACATCACAGTACATGAAAAATGAAATGGGTTATTTACATCTCTGGAAATCTGATCAGTCAGTGGATATTTATGTATTTGAGAGGAAGGATGGCCCAGTGCTTAGGGTACTAGCCAAGGACTTGGACGCCAGGCCCTGTTCCACAACCCACATCCTGTGTACTCATAGGCAGGATACTTAGCCCCTCTGTACTGTAAGCCCCCATGGAGATAATAGCCATTCTGTACATCACAGGGGTGTTCAGATAACTACAAACATATCAATATGTAACACAGAACTTTTTTAACTTGGGGTACAATACTGCCCCAGTGAAGCCAGTAACAAACTCCCATTTATTGCATGGTGAGAAGGATTCATGCTCCAAGGCCCTATCTTGATGGAGCAAGCCACTCCTGGGACCAGGTCCACGTTTATTTAAATGTTTTGTGGATTAACATTCCTGTAGTCAGTCAGGGACGCAGCAATATATCTGGAAGTATTTAGCATGTGGGTTTGCTAATCTTGTCATTTCTTCCCCGGGGTTGTCTTGAGTTATGGGTGCTCTAAGTTCCTTTCAAGCAGACAGTTGGCATGACACTTTCTGTACAAATACACATGGAGGACAAGAGCACCAACAACAGAAGATTTATCTATAGCTGTTGCCCAAAGAATTGCAATTAAAAAAATGCAGTAAAGCATCTTAGAGCACATTAAAATCATGTCATCCTGAGGAAGTTTCACAAGGTTATGAGGCTAGACAGAGTGGAGACATCATAATGGTACGCAGTAGTGTTTGTTTGTACTGCCCAGTGCTTATACAGCAAATCCACACAATAGATATTGAATCTGATATTCTGCTGTCCTGCTCCATGCATGCAATTTCTATTAGCATTAGTGAGGCATCTACACACATAAGAATAAAGGGCCAAATTCTGTCTTCTTGTTTGGAAAGGAGAATTTTGCCCTGTGTGAGATATATCATCAAGCGTTACTTTCCAATATTCTGTTCTCTGGGGTGGCTTTTGGTATAAACAATGTGGCAATTGCACATGTATATTTGCACATGAAATTCTAAAACTCTAGGCCTTGATATGTCTTGCTGGATCAGACCATTGATTCATCTAATCTGGAGTTTGATATGAGGAATTCAGTTTAACAGATTTAGATAAATCTGATAAATAAACAGGGGAATGGAGCAAGGCAAACAGTCCTCAGAGAAATCACAATTTGGCACAATTCCCCTACAGTTAAGAAGAGTGAAATATAAAAAAGAAAAATTGTCATAGAAATAGATGCAATGGGATGCAAACAAAAAACCATACCAGATTCAAGCACCACATGCTGGAGCCAACATTTTCAATAATCTTCTTATTAATAGACATCCCTACATGTATGGCATTTAACTCAATAGACCAGCAGTGGTGACAGAGTTGGCTGAAGATGGAGTTCACAATTTTACAGTGAGATGAGTTCTTGAATATCTACAACTGTTGAGAATAATGCCAGGAGTGAGGTTAAAATTTAGTGCTCCTAAAGGCTATGTCTACACAGAAGTATTATTTTGGAATAACTGATGTTATTTCAAAATGACACAGTCCGGGTCTACACACAGTTATTTTGACATAATGTCGAAATAATGTTGAGCTGGAGGACTGCTTACTCCGATTCCTGTAACACTTATTGTACAAGGAGTAAGGGAAGTCGGGGGAAGAGTGCTCTATCTCAAAACAACTGCTGTGCAGACAGCACCAAAAGTTGAAATAAGCTATTTCAACAAAAACAACGCAATTAGCGTCACTCAAGTTGCATAGTATATTTTGAGTTTAGCCCTGCTGTGTGGATGTGCCCAAAGTGTTTATAATCATAAAGACAGTGATCTTTCCATAACAGATGATGAATTTCCATACTTAATCTTTTTCAAGATTTCTACAACCTATGAATGATCTGTTTCAAACTAGGAAAGGTTGGTGGGTGTATCAAGGGAAAATGAAGCACTACCAGAATTTTCACAAAATCTGACTGAGCAAACATGAGTAAATATGGAGATTCCTCAAAAGACTCAACCTGCTTAGAACTAGCATTACAAACAGCTTGCATGTAGTTGAGCCCAAATTAGGGTGCTTCTACACTGCACCATTATTTTGAAATAACTAGCGTTATTTTGAAATAACAATGCGAGCGTCTACGCAGCCATTCCGTTATTTCAAAATAATTTGGAAATAACGGATGGCTTATTCTGAAATCTGTAAAACTCATTCTACAAGGAATAACGCCTATTCTGAAATAGCTATTTCGAAATAAGGCGTGTGTAGATGCTCCACTTCTGCTATTTCGAAATAGCCCCTCACAAGGGCCATTCTAAGTTATTCCTCCCCACTGCCTCCTGGGGCTCTAAATCGAGATAGCACATCTACATTAGGGAAGCCTGCCTCGGACTAATTTTGAGGCTTCCCTGCAGGGTAGATGTGCTATGTTGAAATAAGCTATTTTAGAATATCTATTCTAGAATAGCTTATTTCTAAATAAGGGTATGTCTACACTACAGCACTAATTCGAACTAACTTAGTTAATTCAAACTAAGCTAATTCTAATTAGCGCATCTAGACCTAAAAACTAGTTTGAATTAGCGTTTTGCTAATTCGAACTAGCATGTCCACATTGAGTGGACCCTGAACCGAAGTTAAGGCTGGTCGGAACCAGTGCCGGCAGGGCATCAGGTTAGGACTTAGAGCATGGAGCTGCTGCCTCAGGCTAGCCGAGGGCTGTGCTGAAAGGGACCCGACCCCCACCCCGGACAGACAGTTCTCAGGGTTCCCCGCTTGCTTGTCTACCTCGATGAGGGACAGCAAAGCAGTCCTGTCTTGGAGTGCCCTGAGTGCCCACGCTCGGCACATCACAGCACTCGGCCATCAGCCCGGCTGCACTTGCCGCAGGCTGCCATCCGGGGTGGTCATTCGGGGGGCTGTCAGGATCCAGGAGGCCCTGCAGGAGAGCTTCCATCCCGAGGAGCCCGCAGAGCCACCCCAGTCCTCCCCATCGGGGGCTCGTGCCCCATTCCTCCCTCACCTCCTTCCACTTACCCTTCCCTAGCCCCCCTTCCTGATGTAAAAAATAAAGGACACGTATGTTCAAAAATAGAAACTCTCTTTATTTAACAAAACTGAGGGGGGGGGGGGGATTAACGTCTGGGGAGACTGGGAAAAGGAGGTGGGAGAGGGGAAGAGAGAGGGTGGGAGAGGGGAGGTGGAAACCTGGGAGGAGGGAGCTGGAAGGGGGAAGCCAGGGGAAGAAGGAGGAGGGGAAGTATAAAACTATGGTACACCATATCTTCAGTATTGTGTAGAGATGGGGTCTCCTCACCTCAAAAAAGATATTTTGGCCTTGGAAAGGGTTCAGAAAAGGGCAACTAAAATGATTAGGGGTTTGGAACTGGTCCCATATGGGACTTTTCAGAGACTGGGACTTTTCAGCTTAGAAAAAAGAAGACTGAGGGGGGATATGATAGAGGTCTATAAAATCATGAGTGGTGTGGAGAGGGTGCATAAAGAAAAGTTCTTCGTTAGTTCCCATAATAGAAGGACTAGAGGACACCAAATGAAATGAATGGGTAGCAGGCTTCAAACTAATAAAAGAAAGTTCTTCTTCACAAAGCAAATAGTCAACCTGTGGAACTCCTTGCCACAGGAGGCTGTGAAGGTGAGAACTAGAACAGAGTTTAAAGAGAAGTTAGATAAAGTCATGGAGGTTGGGTCCATGACTATTAGCCGGGGGTAGGAATGGTGTCCCTGGCCTCTGTTTGTGGAAGGCTGGAGATGGATGGCATGAGACAAATGGCTTGGTCATTGTCTTCGGTCCATCCCCTCCGGGGTACCTGGTGTTGGCCGCTGTTGGCAGACAGGCTACTGGGCGAGATGGACCTTTGGTCTGACCCAGTACGGCCATTCTTATGTTCTTATGTTCTAAGCTCAGGGTTGGGGGGTCTCACTGGACCAACTTGATTTTCATGCAAACCTGCTCCTGGGTTTGCATGTGGCCTTTGGTGGTCAGGCTGGCAGCTATCCTGCCCTAGATGGCCGCTTTCCTGTGCCTAGTGTGGAGACTGTGGACGTTGGAGGTCTCCCCCCAAACCTCGATGAGGTCCACCATCTCCGCACTAGACCAGGCGGGCGTCCACCTCTTGCGGCCCCGGGCAGGCTCCTGGGAGCCACCAGCCTGGTCCTGGGAAGAGGGGGAGGGCTGGGTGGCAGCGGGTGGCTGGCTCATCCCGTGCCAGTTGCAGGGTCTACTGGCTGGGTGCTGGCAGGCTTGCACCTGGCACGGGCACCGTTGCCAGACCGTGCCCCTTTAAGGGCTCCGGGACCGGCAGGGGGGCAGACGAGTTTCCCTGGCTTGGCCCAGAGTGGCCACCAGGGCAACCTGGGAAGGGCTAGCCTCCCACTAGTTCGAATTAAGTGGCTACACAGCCCTTAATTCGAACTACTTAATTTGAACTAGGCGTTAGTGCTCATAGAATGAGGTTTACCTAGTTCGAATTAAGTGCTCCGCTAGTTCGAATTAAGTTTGAACTAGCGGTTTGCGTGTGTAGCGCCTATGAAAGTTAATTCGAACTAACAGCTGTTAGTTTGAATTAACTTTGTAGTGTAGACATACCCTAAGTGTGCAGTGTAGACGTACCCTTAGAGAATTACTTCTAAACATTTACAGAATTTAGAAATTCAAAATCAATAGTACATATACGGAGAAATCCATAAGCTGTTTTTACCATTTCTTGAGTGGAGACAACCTCTCTGTTAGGCTGATTAAGGATTTTTTTTTTTTTGGTGCAGTAGCAACATCAATGTCTAAGGCCCAAGGGCTGTGTCTAAGGGAGGGAAGTTTGAGCCTGCCACTCACAAATATTAAGATTTGGAGTGAGCACCTGGGGATCTCCCACAATTCATTTCATATTGTTGCATTGCATTTAGAAGATCCTATTCCAGTCATCAAAGGGCTAACCTTCTAGTAACCAGGCATAAACCAGTGACTTCCAGTATATTTCTGAGAAGGGTAGAACAATTGCCTCTGGAGCCGTGAGGTTTGGGTGAGATGTTCAAGAGGAATGAGACTCTGCTGAAGAGTCAAATTGGACCTAACGGCAAAAGCAACAAGAATGCTGCAGGAAGGAAACATAGTAATGGGCAGCTACCACCCAAGTTTTGCGTGAGTATGAAGAGGACCCCCTTCTGCTTTCATTGAAACCAACATGGGCTTCAATGGGTTTCTGTGAACCCAATTAAACAAAGGTTTAAGGCCCCAAATTATTAGCAGACTGAATGCTGGCTTTAAAGCTCTTGTAAATATTAGAGACTGACATGGGTGGTGGGTATAACAGGCGGAGGAAGGCAATGTCTTCCCAAACTGCTAGTCATAGCCCTGCTCACACTCTGCCCCCAGAAAACCCTCTGCTTCAGCACAGCTCCTGGGCTTCAGTTGTGCTGAGGCTGGGGACACTGGAGCAGTGTACCCTCCCTGTGCTCCAAAACTGGGGAAGCTCCTGGAGGCTAGCCCCTATGGTGGGGAGGGGCTTTGGTGGGGAGAATGTCAGGCAGAGGGGGCAGGGCTGGAGACTTGCCTCTCCAAGCCCTGGATTCACCCACCACCCATGGAGACTGACATAAGCAACAACAGTCAGATGCTGATATCAACCCTTGTATCATGGGACTCAAATCCAGAGTTTGGGTTCAGGTCCAGATCTACATTTGACATTTGAAGATGGAATGTTTGAATTCAGTGTCCCTTCCACCCAGCTACTGAGCCCCCCATGCAACAACTAACGACCCTCCAAAACACTTTAAGCTGAATGGACACTTCAAGAAAATGCCAGCTGCTTAATTGTAGGTGCTTTTTAGGCACCAGCTACTGTAGGGATATGGAACTGAGAAGTTTTCATGGGATTCAGATGAAATAGTCAACATGAATTCACCAAGGGCAAGTCATGCCTGACCAACCTGATTAGCTTCTATGATGAGGTAACTGGCTCTGTGGACATGGGGAAGTCGGTGGATGTGATATACCTTAACTTTAGCAAAGCTTTTGATATGGTCTCCCACAATATTTTTGCCAGCAAGTTAAGGAAGTATGGATGGGATAAATGGACTGTAAGGTGGTTGGAAACCTGGCTAGATTGTTGGGCTCAACGGGTATTGATCAACGGCTCGATGTCTGGTTAGCAGTCTATTTCAAGCAGAGTACCCCAAGAATAGGTTCTAGGGCTCGTTTTGTTCAACATCTTTATTAATGACCTAGATGAGAGAATGGATTGCACCCTCAGCAAGTTTGCGGATGACACTAAGCTAGGGGCAGAGGTAGATATGTTGGAGGGTAGGGATAGGGTCCAGAGTTACCTAGACAAATTGGAGGATTGGGCCAAAAGAAATCTGATGAGGTTCAACAAGGACAACTGCAGAGAGCTGCACTTGGGACGGAAAAATTCCAAGCACGTTTACAGGCTGGAGACTGACTGGCTAAGTAGCAGTTTGGCTGAAAAGGACCTGGGGATTACAGTGGATGAGAAGCTGGATATGAGTCAATAGTGTGCCCTTGTAGCCAAGAAGGCTAATGGCATATTAGGGTGCATTAGGAGGAACATTTCCAGCAGATCTAGAGAAGTGATTATTCCCCTTTATTTGGCACTGGTGAGGCCACATCTGGAGTACTGCATCCTGTTCTGGGCCCCCCACTATAGAAAGGATGTGGACTCATTGGAGAGGGTCCAGCGGAGGGCAACCAAAAGCATATGATAGTAGGAAAAACTTTTTCACTTGGAGGATGGTGAAGCACTGGATTGTATTACCTAGGAAGGTGGTGGAATCTCAGTCTCTAGAGGTTTGTAAGTCCCGGCTTGACAAAGTTGGGATTGGTCCTGCTTTGGGCAGGGGGCTGGACTTGATGTCTTCCTGAGGTCTCTTCCAGCCCTAGGAGTCTATGATTCTATGATGGACATTTCTAATACATGTGATGCTGGTCATATACACCATCTTTTTGCTTGGAATTGGATGTTTATCATTGAATCCTATGTTGTTATTTCCAAGATCCAGACATGGAATGTTGACAAAGTGTTGGAGGAGGGAAGAAGGGAGACACAGCCACAGACAGAATTTAAAGGACATATTCATGTTAGGATGAAATACCAGGAATCTGCCTGGTCATTTCTTAAGATAGAAAGCCCTCCCCAGATGTATATGATATAGTGATGAGCTAATATAAATCCCTAGATAGACAGACACATGATTTGCGGCAGCCTTCCAAGGAAAAACAGAGGGCAACTAAGCAGAGGTATAAAACAGAACCTGCTGCAATTAGAAGTACTATTGGGACAGAGAAACAACTCTAAGAAAAATTTCAATACAGATTGGTAACTTCAAGGAAGAGATTAGCAGTGCTCCACCACACTACATATCACTCTTTCCAACCCACAAACAACCGAGCCAGCACTATAGGCAGCATCAGAAGTGTCAGTTCCTGGAGCCTGTGTAGTTACATGGCCAGAAGCCATGGCCCAGTTATAACCACTTTAGGCAGGGAAACAAAAGACAAGAGCTAGCAAGAGCCAAGGGTTCTTCTATTTCTTAAACTTTATTCTGCTTATTTAACAAATTTTTCTGTGTGCAGATTAATTTTGGTTTTGCTCAGTATTTATTGTTTTACCTACCAGGGGGCAAAATTCTCATCTGTGAGTGACTGTGTCCACCTCTGCAATGTATTTTGCCATCATTTTGTGAGTGGTACTTCCACTGACCTTACCGAGAGCTCTGCAAACAGACAAGTGTGAAGTCTGCAACTCAGATCCATAGGGTGGACTGGAAAGATGAATTTTGCCCGGAAAGATCTGTGAGAGCCTGGATGAATGCACTGAAGCTCTCTAATCTCATCATAGGTTCAGAAAGTGTCCAACTATATTCCCACAATAATTCTGTTTTGTCATTCTCTACACTGATCGCTAACAATTATCCCTGCAACCTATAGGAGCATTATAATGAATTATTTGTTTTCTTTCTCCAGGGATGGAAGCACATCAGTATAATAAGGGAGGATCAGTGTTTCTGCCATCTTTGCACTTTGTAGATACCAGTTAGTCCTACACATAAAATATGCGACTGAAAAACGGGAAAAGGCTGCCTAATTCAAGAATATCTTTGTTTATATGTTAACAGGCATGAACCATAATGCTGAAAGCACTAGCAGAAAGGCTACAAACAGACAAAAAAGTAGCTCCAGCTATCATGAGAAAGAATACATTAGATGAAGCTAGGAAGCAAAATTATGGGAGATCAGAAACAATTTGTTTAATCAGCTGTTGAAACGCAACACACTGCAAATATAGGAATCTTTCATCTGAGAAAATGCAATGAATTCCCAGTAAATCACACCTTACTTAACAAGCATCCTCCCATATGTTAAAAGACTTCTCTGCTTCTCCTCTGAAAGAATCCACCCTCACATCTTTCCCATGGTGATACCATAATCACCTGTGGAATATGCATCTTAGCCTATTCTTGTTGTTTCTATTTAGTCAACTGGGGGAGGGGTTATCATCCTATACACTTGATAGGAATTTTCATCATAGACATTTAATCCCCTACAGAGTCACACCTCCATCCCCCTCACACTCACACCCCCCCACCAAGACCCCAGCCAGCTCCGGCACCCTCTCTCCTGGCCTGACCCCGCCCCCCGCCTCCACACTCTTACTTCTCTGAGTAGCTTCTCTATGAGATGAGAGCCACGGTAACGTTACAATGGGGCAATGAGGTATCCCACAATTAAGAGTTATGCTTGGAGAGGTATTGCTGCAGTTTGTGGCCTGTTGCAACATTGTTGTCACTGAAAAAATGTCACCTGACAGTGATGGTGTGGATCCTGTAAAATCTTGGAAGAGAGAAGGAAACTCTACAAGAAAGGGGAACTGATTCCAAGTTACTATCATTTGATGGGTGCTTGGTGACCTGTGTTAAAGACAATGGTGGCCTCAGCATGGTTGTTCCCAATGATTCAGAGTTTAAACCACAAACCCCATCAGCACAGCTGACACTAATTGGTTCCCTTGTTGGCAGTCTCAGGCTATGGCTATGCTACAAGCTCTACAGCTATACCAGTCTAGTGTAGGCGTTTGCTACTATAGTGGTGGAAGGTTTTTATTTCTTCTCTGTGGAACATTCACCCATTTGACAAGCAGTAGCTAGGTCAATGGAAAAATTCTTCTGTTGACTAGCAGTCTACCTTGGGGTTTTGGTCAGTTTTACGATGTCTCACATGACACAGCTAGGTCATCCTAAATTTTAGGTGTAGACGAGACATCAGTAAAGAGGTCAAGAGGCCATAGAGGTGGAACTAACGATTAACACCTAGCTGTGGTCCTCTTATGTCTGAATTGAGGCTTGATGCTGGGGCTGAATTTGAGATACTTATACTCCTGGGGTACATCTAAACTACATGGCTCTGTCGACGGAGCCGTGTAGATTAGTTTAGTCGAAAAAGGGAAATGAAGCAGTGATTTAAATAATTGCCGCTTCATTTAAATCAAAATGGCCGCTGCGCTGTGCCGATCAGCTGTTTGTCGGCTCAGCGCGGCAGTCTAGACGGGGATCTGCTGACCCCAGAACCCTTCGTCGGCAGATCCTGTAAGCCTCGTTTCACTAGGCATAAAGGATCTGCTGACGAAAAAGGATCTGCCGACGAAGGGTTCTGGGGTTGGCAGATCCCCATCTAGACTGCCGTGCTGAGCCAACAAACAGCTGATCGGCACAGCGCGGCTGCCATTTTGATTTAAATGAAGCGGCGATTATTTAAATCACCGCTTCATTTCCCTTTGTTGTCCTGCCTAATCTACATGGCTCCGTCGACGGAGCCATGTAGTCTAGACACACCCCTGGTGTCCTTGCTTTTCTCTGGGTCTGAAAGTCCGTAAATCAGCTTAAATTCACATGAGGGGGTTAACAGAAAAAAAAAGAGAAGGGTAAGTGTGTAACAGAATCATTATGAGTTCTGCCTTAGCTCCCACCAACAACCAAAAACTCCAGGGCTTCGATCATTAATGTTAATATCTAAGAAAAGCACCTTCTTGCTCTACAGATCTGCAACCTATATGTATGCAGTCACATACCTTCTTTAGTGACAGCATAAGATGTAACTTCCCTAAGCGATGCAGAATCAATGCTGCTATGGAAGAGGAAGCTGCATTCTATTCTGCTTCTAACCAGCAGAATGGGACACTCTGATTGCAGAATCTTTGTTAGTGATAAGATAAGAGGCAGAAAGAACCCAGCTTGGATTCCAGCAGAGCTGGCCAGAGGAACTTTCAGGGCCTCAAAATCTGGTTTTGTTCCATGCTGGAACAAAACCAAAACCTTAATGTTACCATGAAAACAGAATTTCGCCAAAATGTCCATGTTAGAATGGAAACCTAAGCTTCTTGATTTGGGGAGAGAGGTCTGTATAACTTGGAGGCTAGGGCACTATCTGGGATGTGGGAGACCCAGGCTATGTCTATTCTGCAGAGCTTTTCCGGGATACAGGGGGCATCCCAAAAAAGCTCTGCTGCATCCAAGGAACGCGTCAGTTCTTTTTGGAACAGTTTCTGAAAAATTGGACGCATTCTTTCAGCATCCCTATATTCCTCATTGTATGAGGAATAAGGGATATTCTGAAAGAGGAGATTTTTTCAAAATTTGGCCCCGTGTAGATGGGCCAAATTTCAGAAAAGCCTCTTCCAAAAAAAAAAAAAGCAGAAAAAGATATGGAAATAGCGTTTCGCAATTTGCATATCTTTTTCTGACTTTTCTATGTAGCCGAGACATAGCCCCCAGCTCTGTTCTGTCTTATTTAGAACCAAGTTTTTTATCCCCAGTCACTCTGGCTATGCCTACACTGCAGAGTTTTTCCGAGATACCGGTATCCCGGAAAAACTCTGCCACATCCAGGGAATGCATCTGTAAACCTTGTTTTACAAGGAAGAACGGATGTTCTAAAAAAGCATTTTTTTCTGACATTTGGCCTCTTCCGAAAAAAGAAGTGGAAAAAGCTACGCAAATTGTGGTTCACAATTTGTGTAGCTTTTTCTGGAAGAACAGTGCAGTGTAGACATAGCCTCTGACATAGCAGAACCAGTACTTAAGTAGGCTAGTGCACCAACCAACACGTTATAGCATCTGAGAGCCACATATTGAAACCAATATGACTCTGAGCAAGGTTAACCATTGTCAAAATTTCATGTAGTCAGAACTGTTCAGCCCAGCTTTAGTTTGCCAGTTCTAGGCTGATTTATCAGGGCTGACAATTAGAAATATCAGGTCATCTCAGGTCAATAATGCAATACCAGTTTCCTTTACTTGGAATGAACACCTAGCCCATTCTTCTTCCATTTGGATTTGTTCGTGTGGTCCCTTTTCTGCTTATTACAAAGGGTTCTCCCTGTTCTTCTGACTATGCTCTGGATTCACTAGGAAACAGGCAAAGTGTATCACACAAAGTAACTCACTGATAACATGGCCCAGGCTGTAGATCTGGGACCGTGAACATGCCCCTAATTATTGTCCCCCCCCCTTCTTTCCTTTTTTAGCCAAACTATTAATCTTCCTTTGTTTACTTTTGGCAACATAACATAGTAACTAAAACTTGGAACAAGACTCTTTACATTTTATTTTGGTTTTATTGCCAGTTTTCTATTCCATACTTTCCATGAAAAACACTCACCACAAGTTCAACATAATCAGCTCCATTTTGCCCTGGAGGACTCTAGAGATGGAAGGGGAAGTGTCATTCCCTGGAGCAGTATGGACTTAACAGGATTGGCTACTTTATTAACTGTGTGCAGCCAGCTGGGGAACAGGCCAGGGAAATGTATTGTGGTGGGCTCACATGGAAATCTGTAAAGATAACAAAAGTATTTCCCCTGGTTAAAAAAACCAACCATTTTTGTGAGAGATTAAGCATTGCATCTCTCATAGCCCACAGCATGAACCTTCCAGCTGTTTGCATTGTCAATGAAAAAAGATCTGCACAGGTTATACAATCATGCTTGTTCTTAACTGAAAATCTACTGTGCTTTGTGAGTGGTATTTTTGTAAGCATTCAGCATAGTCCAACTCTGCTCCCATTGAAGTCAATGGAAGTTTTTCCTATGAATTCAATGGGAGCAAAGTTAGGACAATGCTGAGTGCTTTTGAAAATCCCATGCTATGAATGGCAATGTCCTTTTGTTACCAGGAGAGTACTTTAGAAGGTTTAAATTGCAGGGCAGCATAAGCAAACGTGAGTCCCAAGGTTTTTCTCGGCCCAGCATGATATTGCTGTTTATTATCTGTCTTATTCTGACATCCATATGTAAGAGGAGGTTACTCACCTCAATAGTAACTGATGTTCTTCGAGATGAGTGTCCCCGTGGGTGCTCCACATTAGGTTAGTGCGTCGCTGCCAAGCCTCAGAGTGGAGATTTTATAGCAGTGTCCCTGGGGCCACACATGTGTGCACCAGTAGCCACACGCTGTTAGGCTGCAGGCATCACGCATGCGTGAGCCCCCCGCATTCCTCAGTTCCTTCTCTATCCTGAAATGATGGCTTGAGAAGGCCGGGATCCCAAAGTAGAGGTGAGTAACTTCCTCTTCTTCTCTGAGAGATGTCCCTATGGGTGCTCCACATTAGGGGTATGTCTAGACGACATCCCTCTGTCGCCAGAGGGATTTAAATTAGACATACTGAAATTGATAATGAGGCAGGGATTTAAATCTCCTGTGCTTCATTAGCATAAAAATGGCCACCGCTTTTTGTCGCCACGGAGCTTTGGCGATGAAAAGCGGCAGTCTAGCCGCAGTTCTATCGCTCACTAAAGCCTTTGGCGACAGATCCTGTATACCTTGTTTTATGAGGCATAAGGGATCTGTTGCCAAAGGCTTTAGAGAGTGATAGAACCGCGGCTAGACTGCCGCTTTTCGTCCCCAAAGCTCCATGGCGACAAAAAGCAGCGACCATTTTTATGCTAATGAAGCACGGGAGATTTAAATCCCTGCTTCATTAGCAATTTCGGTATATCTAATTTACATCCCTCTGGCGACAGAAGGATGTAGTCCAGACATACCTTAGGTGACTACAAAGCTTTTTCCCTTCAGGGAAGTAGGGATTTTGGATCTGGCAGAAAAGCAGTGACAAAAACTGCCTTAGCTCGTTTCAGGTTGGAGAGAGGTCCCTGTGTAAGTCCGTAGTGCTTTGCAAACATGTGGTCGGAGGACCACGTGGCAGCTGTGCAGATGTCCTCTATGGGTACTTTGCAGAGGAATGCTATAGAGGTAGCCATGGCTCTGGTTGAGTGTGCCCTTATGCTATCTGGAGGCGGCACATCTGACAGTGCGTAGCAAAGCTTGATGCAATCCGAGATCCAGTGGGAAAGTCTCTGTGATGAGACAGCCTTGTTCTTGTGATTTGAAACAAAAAGTCTTGGAGATGCCTGGAATGGTTTTGTTCGATGCAGGTAAAAAAAAGAGCACTCTGTGCAGGTCGAGGGTAGGTATTTTCATCTCGAAAGAGTTGTTGTGTGGTTTGGGGAAGAAGGTGGGAAGATGTATTGCCTGACTGATGTGGAAGGATGAATGTACTCTGGGGGAGGAATTTGAGATGGGTATATAATGTGACCTTGTCTTTAAAAAAGGTGGTGTATGGAGGACCCACCATTAGAGCTGCAATCTCTTTTACCCATCTGGCCAAGGTAATAGCTAAGAGGAAAACATTTTTCATGGACAAGTGTAATAATGATGTGGTGGCCATTGGTTCGAAAGGCGACTTAGAGTATTCACTACTAAATGCAGGTCCCGCGGTTGCATTGGTGGATTGATATCTGGATAAAGTGCCTGCAGGCCCTTTAAGAACCTCTTGGTGAGTGGATAAGCAAATATGGAAGAGTCATCTATCTTAGAGTGGAACGTAGTAATAACAGCGAGGTAAACTTGAATGGAACTTACTGCGAGGCCTGCTTGTTTAAGGTGCAGATGATAGTCGAGGATGGTAGGTAGGGAGGATGTTCAAGGAACCAGCTTGTGATGAGCACACCATGTCGAGAATCTTTTCCTTTTCTGAAGGTTCGTCTTGTGGGTGCTCTGTGCCCTACTGTGTAGAAGGACAATTTGCATTTGTTGTGAGCAAGTTAACTCTAGGTCAGAGAACCATCCAGAAACCATGCCTTCAGGTGGAGCGAGTGGAGGTTCGGTAGGCTGCCATGGGAGCCCGGGTGAAGAAGGAGATTCCTGTTGCAAGGTAAGTGGATTGGTGGGGCACGAGACATCCCCCCTAGGAAGGGAAACCATGGGTGGCGAGGCCATGCTTGTGCTATAAGTATAAGACGGGCTCTGTCCCTCCTTATCTTGTGAACTACTCCGTTCAATAGGGATATAGGAGGAAACGCGTAGAATAGGTGGGATGTCCATGCAATGAGGAAGGCATCTCCCATTGATCCCTTGCCTATGCCTACCCTGGAACAGAATAGGAGGCATTGCTTGTTGGACTGCATGGCAAACAATTCTATGGCTGGGTAGCAGATGGACATTGGGTTTATACACCTGACCCAGCCAGCTCTGTAAACATCTCATGTGCAGATGTGCATTGCTGACTACAAAGTTGCACGCTGCCATGTACCCAAGCTGCCAAAGGCATTCGAGTGCTGCTGTGTGGGGTCTGGATCATAATTTATGTACCAAGGCCACAATTTTTTGAAAACCATCTGTAGGTAGGGATGAAATGGCCGTTGTCAAATTGAAGTATGCTCCTATAAACTGTATCTTTTGTGTAGGAGAGAGCGTCAATTTGGTTTCGTTCACCTGAAGGCTGAGGTGTCAGAATAGATGGCTTCTGACCGACAAAGAATGGCAGGAATTGTTGTGTGAGCGTGACTCGAAGAGGCAATCATCTAGGTAAGGAGATATGATAACTTTTTGTTTCCTCAGGTACACTGTGACAACTGCCAGCACCTTTGAGAAGACCCTTGGGGCTGTAGAGGGTCTGAATGGAAACTCTTTGTATTGGTAGTGTTGAGAATCTACAACAAAACAAAGAAAATGCCTGTGAGCAACGTGAAAGTATGCATCTTGCAAGTCGAGGGACGAAAACCAATCATCCTGTTCCAACACCGGTAATATGGTAGCAAGCGTTACCATGCTGAATTTTTGTTTCTGAACAAATTTATTGAGGGCTCGAAGGTCTAGAATGGGCCTCCAACCCCCTGACCTTGTCTTAGTCAAGAAGAAATGGAAGTAGAATCCCTTGCCCCTAAACTGTGTGGGGACTGGTTCAATCGCCCCTATGTGTAAGAGGTGCTCTACTTCTTGCTGAAGAAGGATCTCGTGAGAGTGGTCCCTGAAAAGGGATGGGAAAGGGGGGTGGAGAGGGAGTATGGACGCAAATGGTAGCCTTTTCCATTTGATCTGCAGGACCAATCTATCAGAGGTTATATATTGCCAGTTGTTGAAGAAGGACAACAATCGGTGATGGAAGAGCTTTGATTGCGTTGGTGGTGTTGGAATAGGTGAGAGGCTCTCCAGACCCTCGACCTGATCATCAGATTTGCTTGTTGGACTGCTGCGACTATTGGGAATTGGTAGAGGAAGGGTGGCGACATTGGTTTCTGCCTCTGTCTCTGTTCTGTTGCTGCTGGTCTTGTCTATTGTAGTGTTGTGCATATGAAGGGTATCAAGGTCTTGGGTAGGGCAGATACCTATATCGCCTTCTTCTAGGTGCTTGGCTGTGGATCCCCAAAGACCGAAGCATCACTCTGGAATCTTTCATGGAGTGAAGAATTTTGTTGGTGTTAGCTGCAAACAACTTCTGACCATTGAAAGGCAGATCTTCTACTGTAGATTGAATCTCACTGGGGAATGGAGTGGAGCTAAACCATGATGCCCTTCTCATTACTACCGCTGTTGCTGTAGAATGTGCAGCCATGTCAGCAGCGTCTAGGGCAGCTTGTAATGCTGCTCTTGATATCATGTAACCCTCGTATACCAGTGCTTTATAGTGTTGCCGCTTAGTCTCAGGAATATCTGCAACAAAGTCGTTCAGTTTGGTGTAATTTCTGTAATTGTATTTGGTCAAGAAAGCTGCGTAATTCGAAATGCGAAATTGTAAAGTAGAAGATGTATATATCTTGCGCCCGAATGCGTCAAGTCATTTGCTATTGTGGTCTGATGGAGTAGACCGGTATTGCTGCTGCTTGGATTTTTATTGTGCAGCTTCCACCATCAGGGAATTAGGTGCTGGGTGAGAAAAAAAAATTCAGAACCCTTGGGTGGGACATAATATTTCTTATCAGTTCTCTTAGCCGTAGAAGAGATTGACGCTGGAGTTTACCATACTGTCTTTGCCAGTTCCATTATTGCTGGATTAATTGGCAATGCTATTTTTGACAGTGTTACTGAGTGCAGTATGTCTGTTAGCTCATGCTGATTTTCCACAACCTCTTGAAGAGAAATGTTTAATTCAGCAGTTACACATTTAAAAAGGTCTTGGAAATGTGAAGCATCGTCTGAAGTTGTTGAAGCTGGGGCCAGAGACCCTCTCTCCACTGGAGTGGGGTCATTTTGCATTTGGTGCTGCCTCCTGTGTGAGTGGGTCCCCTTCTTGCATTTGTTTGGAAGGGGAATATTTCACTTTGTGTAATTTCCGGCCCTGCTGGTGTTTCTGACAATATTGCCATTTGTCCCAATATTGCCAGTAGGGGTAAGGCTCAGGTGGAGGTATCCAGGGATTGCCATAATATGAAGGTATATTCCCCAATCTGGAAGAGTAAATTCTCTGAGCTATGTAAGGAGAATTCCCTGGTGAAAAACCCCTAGAGAAGTCATCGTCAGATTCTGACAAAAATCTTTCCTGAGATAGTGATCTCTGCGATGTTAACATAGTGGGAGAGCACTCAGGTTGTAAAAATGGTGAGTTAAAAGTGGAAGAGACTAATAAGTCTCTGTGTTGGGTGTAATGCCCAACCGGTGTTGCCGGTGCCGTAGTGGGAGGCACGGAGGCTATCTGAGGCGGTGAATCATGCCTCGGTGCCGAGGGCAGTTGTGCCATATCAGGCGCCTCTGTGGTGGCAGCTGAGGCTCCTGTTAACATGATTAGCGCCATGCTCTCGTGCTGCATCAGCAAGATCGTATCAGTGCTGGATGGCGCTGCAGCTAACGAGGCAGGCAACTTAAAGCCTGTCACCTCCAAACACAATTTTTGCAGCTCGTTTTTGGCGAAAACATAGAGGTTATGATGAAAAGACCATCCATTTGTCTGCAATTAGCTCCTCCAAAACCTGAAGACATGGCTCCTACGCTTCAGTGTTATTAGGCCATTTCACCTGTATATGATGTGAGGACATCCATATTAGAAGAAGGGGAAGGTAAGGAAGCCTTTCCTATCAAGCTTCAGAGGGAGGTGAGAATATAGGAATGGAGCAAACTGCTGGCCCTAGTCAGAAAGCTGTGTTCTTCATGGATGTCCTTCTGGCAGGGGTTCCCTTTGGATAGGAAAGTGCATGGTAGATTTAAGATTTACTGACTCAACAGCCCTATTGTGGAAATAAATCAAGCACCTGGAATACCAAAGCTGCTCAGCATTCTCTTCTGCAAGAACATGAATGCAGAGAATTGGGGCCTTTGCTATCTGGCTTATATCTCCCAAAGACTAGTGGGCAACAGGGGCAGTGTACCCTCTAGCAGCACAGCTTCACAGGTAATTAATCAGCCCCACCCAGTCAGAGGCTCAGGGCTCCCTGCAGGGAGCTGACTGACTGGGTGGGGCTGATTAATCACCTTTGTAGCTGTGCCCAGTTTAAAGAGAACACTGACAGAGAGTACAGTTCATTTCCCTGTATTGCAATAACCTTCTCTGTAATTGTGGAGGAGCTGAAACATTCTCCAAAGCAGAGAAGCAAAGCTGAATGTTTAACACCTGGGACTCTGCAAGAAGCTGTGTGACTCTGAACACTTCCTCCCATCCCTCATCTTTACCTTTTACTCTCAGCCTCTAGAAGCCAGGTTTGGTCATGTGTGTGGTATAGGAAATTGTCTGTTGTAACGGCTCAAAGCAAGAAATCTGGACAGTAAACTGGTTGCATAGTCAGCTCTGAAGGCATGATATGCATTTCCTAAGTTTCCCAACCTTATGTCATAGTCACAGGAATCCCAGGCTAGTATTGCTAACTTTTCACTTTTTCAGTCCTCCATCCCTTTTTAGCTGTCAGCTTAAAAGATCTTTTTGTTCCCTTGTCTCATTATGTGTCTATCTCATTTTCAGTCATTGGCCTGAGTTGATTCATCTGTAATTTCTGTAATACATCACTGCCATATGCTGTCTTGCATTATTTAAATCACACATGGTTCAAGTTTATAGGAAAGATTTTATAGTGGCCAATCTTACAGTACTTCATCAGACATCATTCCTATCGATGCCAATGGGAGTTTTATCTGTGTAAGGACTACAAGATCTGACCAGAAGGAGAGGTTATACTATTTACAACCCATTGCTTCTAAAGTAAAATTAGCTGAGGAGGAAGAAATTTCTGTGCTTTTCTGACTCACAGCTTTGCTTTAATTTCTTGGAATTAAAAATCCATTCTAGAAGCTGGACTGATAGTCAGTGTATGAGTGTGGGGGGAGGGGAGACGGTGTATGTTAGAAGGTGAGCCAGTACAGGTGAAGTTAGCTGGGAGATTCAGAGAGCTAAGATATGATTGGCAGGCCCAAAATGCCTAATGTGTCCAATAGATGGGCCCAAATCCTTCATCAAGACAAAGAATAAACGAAGAGGCCTTTACTTTCAGAGGGCTAAGAAGGAAAGGATGAGCAGATGGATGAAGACTGCCAGAGAAATAAGGATCTAAAAATTAAGAGCCTGGCAGGTACTGGTAACCTAATTATGCTCCCTTTAAAGCAAAGGATAAGCCAGAAGAACCCCCTGTGCTACCAATAAACCAAATAGATTTAGCAAGTGCAGGACAGAGCACAAAAAGGTGTGCACTGATGATAGGTCTAAATCTGCTTACTTTAGGCCTTTGAAGAGATACCACCTAATTAAGTCGACCAATTACCCAAGTGAAAGGGTCCTTTTATTAGCTCTTTAAAGTGGGGGGTCCTGGCGAAACAGACAGTGCCTCTTAAATACATTCTCCCATTCATTAACTCTAATTGGTCCATTAAGATAAAATTAATTGTTGTGTGCCACTGAAAAGCCAATATTAAGGCAGCTTTACATTAAACCCCCATGAGTCCCAGGAAAGCAGATTTTTTGCAGGGTAATTAAAAGGGTACTGTAAGCTATAAATAACTTTGTCGGCTTGAACAACAACCCATAAACTATTGGATTAGATTTGTAACAATAACAAAATAGCAATTGCATTTTTAATGCTGTGATATATATACACTGTATCATTAAGAAGTCTAGGAAAGAGGATTCTGAAATGGCCTCAGAATTATAATACTAAACTCTCACTCGATAAATCTCAGATAGAAATCTCAGATAGATAGGATGTGTACGGGAGAGAACGCATGCCTAGGATACTCTGTGATGAGGATGGACCTGGTAATTTGAAATCTGTCCATGCACTGACCGGACTCTCACAGCTCTCTTCCTTGCCTGCATTTGGAGTTAAGCTCCTTCTACAAGGTGTTGAGTGCCATTAAGTCTGCTTGATTCCATCCTCTGACCTATAATCACCATCCAAGTTAAATTTGCTGCTATGCACAAAATGCCCAGTTGAACCTTGGTTTAACTCCTTTGAAATTGATGGAGGGTTGACTTTTCTCCCATATGATCATGAACAGATTAGTTCAAGGAAATCGATGCTTAGTGCCAAATGAAGGAATAGTCATAAATGTTGCTTTCAGGAAATTAAGAGTATCTACATTGTGGAATAAATGGCATGTGCATTCTTACATCCATGTTTAGCGATTTAACATGTGCAAGCCCCTTCATTTCCAGTTGAAACCAATTTGTATTAAAAAAAAGTACCATGTTTTACAATAAGAATTATTTATTTTTCTGATTTTCACACTACTTTTGTATAATTCAAATATATAAAAAATTAACTTATATGTATAGTATATATATTACAATTATACATTAATCTTTGTGTAGCTGCAAAGTTGCTGTTAAAGTAAGGTTACGTTATTAGTCTAGAAGACACACACAATAAACAGCCATGCACACAAGCTCTGAAATGCATGCACATCTGAATTTACTGATGAATTTCACACCGGTCATGTACACATTTCAAGTTGTTAGCAAATAACAGTTTAAACATATGACACACTAAAATGGAGAGAAAATGAAAATCTGTATCAGAATATATTTCAGAACACAAGGAAGTATTCAAAAGTTTAAAACAAAAACAAGAGAAAAGGATGAAGCTGAATGTGTGCACTTTAAATGGTCTGGCCCAATTATTAAATGTAAATATTTATAGGCTATTAGTTCTACATCTACCACTGTATATTCAAATAAAAAGTTTTATGTGGGAATTATAGATTTATTGCTTTCTTCAACTCTGAGTGTGTTTTGAGTTTGGTTTTAGTTCTGCAGCAAACCACACTGAATTCCATTAATCAAAGCATTAATGTACTAAATACTTTTTTCCATTGTCCTTGCAGCCACACAAATAAACCCCACTATTTACCCAGAAAAAATATTGATAGCTTTTTCCACCAATTTTCACCTATTTTTGTTGTTGTAAGAATAAACACTGATAAATTCCAGGGAAAAGTTAAAATAAATTAAAGGCCTTAAGTATGTGGTAAACACCCTTCAGCACTCTTCTTTTGCTTACAAAGTCACTCTCTGAAACATGTCGAATTTTATAAGAAAAATTATATCAAATTAGAATTGGCTACAATTTCCCAAATTGCTGTGGGGATGTACAGTGAGTGAGGGACGAGGGTTACCCACTAGTAAAAGTAACAAAGAACAAAGCTGCACTCACTAAGGAATCACCTTACATAAACCCAATGCGCTGTCTCATAAATTGTGCATTTCTAGAGAAGCTCATGATGCTCTCAGATGGACTAAGGAACACTTATGGGCTGAAGTGAAGACCTAAGTGGTATGTGGGATCTATGTGCTGGCTCTCTGGATTGGGCTGGATTTTACAACTTTAAAAATAAGTAATGCATTTGCGGAGCGGGGGAGCTTCAGGGGGCAATCATGTTTTTTCTGACTGCAATTCAGAATAACCATCAAACAGGTTTGACAGCACTTCAGTGGCAGTGTGATGGGGATTACAGACCCCACACCCATGTTCCCTCTAATATTTTCCACGCGTGTGAGGATTTTTTCCATACATGTGCAGAATAATTTTTGTCTATGCATCAAAGCATGTATGAATGTACATCCCCAGTACAAATACAAATCCTGAGGTGTGTGTGCTCTGATAATCATCTGGGTGGCCTTTGAATCTCTTCTGAGTGGCCCCACAGGTGCATGGCTTACAGGGAACGTTGCTCCACACTAAGGTTAACAGAGTGGAACAGTACTGGGCCAACAATGCCTCTCCCCTCAGCAGCTGAAACATTTGGTTCCATTGGAAGACTTGCTTAAAAGGGAGCTTTAGCAGTTAGCCGGAGGGGTTGAAGAAGGCCTGGCTGCAAGAGAACAAACAGTTGTTGCTGTAGTATAGTCATCTACAAGGGAAGGACTAGGGCTGTGAGTAAGACTCAGCCAGGAGAGGCAGAGGCTGACCCTGCTCCTTTTCCCCCTTCTCCCTGATTGGGGTGAACAAATGGACTCTGAAAGTGAGTTGGGAATTCCTTGTGACTGCAAAGAGAAAGCTGAAGGGAAAACAGGAAAGGGAGGAAGTTGCCCAGGGGAGCCTGATCTGGAATAGTAGCCAGAAGGGACTGAGCCACTCCTCACCTCTCTCCCCTTGCACACTGGGCCAGGACCTGGTAGAGAGGGAGATCCTGGGTCCCTCTACCCTTCCCTCTTTCCCTTGCCTGCCTGAGAGATTCCAGGGGACTCTGGGGATGGAGGGGATGTGTGTCAATGTATTTGCCACTGGAACCTTGCACTGCCCAGAACAACTCTCCCAGATTCAGAGAGACTGTTTGACTGTGGCTTGAGCATTAGATCTGCTGGCCTCCGCTACAACGTGCTGGCGAATACAGGCGACCCCATGGAAAGGAGAGTGAGATTGTGGATCAGCAACACTGTCAACAGCAGCAGCAGATCCAATTGCTCCAGCAGCTGGCCACCCAGCAATAGCAACAAGCCTTGCAGCAGCAACAACTTACCAGGGAATTAACAAAGAAGTTAACAGCAACAGTTGGCCATGTTCTTTCATCCCCAAAATGCACCAGGGAGTCCAGCAGGGGGCAACACCAACCCAAGCCCATTCCTGAGTCCTCCACAGAAGCTGACAAAAATGGGGCTGAAGGAAGACCTGGAGGTTTTCCTAGTAATAGTTGCCATGGGCACCATCTATCTGTAGTGCCTCAGTGAAGATCTGTGCTCTTACCCCATGAAGGGGTTGAGCGAGCAAGACCATGATGAGCATAGTTGCATAGGGGTAGTCCCAGGGCCATCTTTAGGATTTATGGGGCCTTACGCAGTACTATTAAACTGGTTCCCCTGATTCCCACAGCAGCCAGAAAGGATGATTTTTTAAAGAGGTGATTTTATAATCTTAAGCAGACTTTAAACAAATTAAATGTTTTAAAGCAAAATTTAAACTTTGATCCTGTTGACTAACACAGTAAATTCAGCAAAAACCAAAAACAAAAACAAAAAAACAAACAAAAAATAAAAAACCACCTCATAGTTTATACCTGGGGCTGGCCTGTTAAATGGGTTCATTACCACTTGAATGACTCTTTCACAAGTTCAGTGTTCTGCTAATAGGTCTGGCAGGCTTCTTCACATTTAAGTTAACTCGATCCTCTCCAGAGGAAGCAGAGCCACAGAAAGAGGATAGGAAGAGGCAGGTGGGTGGACATTAGGACCCAGTGGTGCCCCAAATTTTCAGGTGCCCTACGCAGCTGCATTTTCTGTGTATGGGTAAGAACAGCCCTGGTTAGCCCCAATCCTTGTGTATTTGGTGATAACGGGGAGAGATTGGAGATCTTTTCCAGACCTGATGAGGTCCAAGCATAGGAAGCCTCTGAGAGAGGAACAGACAGTGATGCCAGAGATTGGGAGACAACAGAGCTGCAAGCCTTATGAGGTTAAGGCAAGGAGGAAGACCTAGGAGAAGGAACATCAGCCTCCTCAGACAATGCCTTGATGGGCACATAAGAGACTTGCCCCAACAGAGACAAATGACAGAGGAAATTAAGTGAGCCAGCAGTGACCAAAATATTGTCAGGCAACATGAATTTCATAGAAGAACAAAGAAACAACCCAATGTTGGAATAAATGTATGAAACCCAAGGAGATTCCGCTCCCCACCATGAAGGTGATGGCTTTGACCCAATTGGTGATTTCTTGGGAAATAATCACAGATCAGGGTCCAATTTAGGCAAGAACTGTGTAGCCCATTGGAAAATAAAAGCCTTCAGAACAGTGGTGTACCATCCCCAATTTGACAGGCTGGTAGAGATATTTAATCAGATCTTGAAAAGTATGATGCGAAAATTCACAGCCTTGGAACCTCCCCACAGGGACTTCTGCTTCTCCTGTCCACTGTCTGGGAAGTCCTATGCCTATAGAAGTCAATGGCAAAGTTCCATTAACCTTAATGATGCAGGATCAAGATTTCTGTCACTTACTTCCTGGATGACCTTGGGCATGACACATGAGCCCTTTGTACTTCAGTTCCCTACCTCACAGAGGTGTGTGAGAGGATAGTTACACTACTGTGTATAAGGCACACTGCTTGTAGACTCTATGGTGAAAATGAATGGGAACTGGGCGTCCAAAACACAGGATAACTTTGGAAATCTCAGCCCTAGAAGGTATTTAATTTTTTTACCCAAACCTCAGAAAAATTTAAATAGAATTAGGCCAGATGTGAGAGCCAACATTTAGATTTTTCCAAACTTTTTACCATCTCTATATAAATCCTATATTCCTTGGTTTCTACTGTATTTTCTACTGGGCACTTTTTCACATTAGACAACAGCATTCGCTCCTGGAGATACTATTCAGGGGTACTAATTAAGCTGTGCGTGAGGACATCTAGGACTGGAATAGTAGAGAAAGCTATATAGCAGCATTATGATGCCTTGATAGAAGCCAAGGTTTGGCATATCTTGGCAAGAGGGGCAGGGAGGGGGAGGAATGGGTCAGGAATAAGCTAAATTAACATAGCTGTGTGTAGGAGCCCAGACATAGTTGTAGGTAGGAACCCAGAATTGGGATAGTAGGCAGTGCTACAAAGGAGAATTGAGATGCATCAGCAGAGATATGTGTGACGAGCCTGCAAGTGGAATAGCAGACGATGCGGCAAGACAGAAGTGATATGTGTTAGCTGCATAAGGGCAGCTTGCCCTGCACTTCTCCACACTATGCTTGTGTAACCCACAAGAGAAAAACCCTCTTGTGCAATGTGGTTATTCCTGAAAATAATTGGTGTAACGGCATTGCTCAAGAGGGTTTTTCTTGCGCAAGAAGGGGCAGTGTAGACAGCTCCTTCTGGCACAAGAGCCTCTTCTGCAAAAATGGTGGCTCATTAGGTATGCAAATGAGGCTCGGCGATATTCCACGCTTAGCCTCATTTGCATATTTCTCGCGCAAGAAGCCGCGAGTGTAGATATAGCCCTAGTGTGGTTACTGAGCAATGCAAGTAGTACCTAGACCACAGCAACAGTTAAGACCAAGAGACCTTGACAGCATGAGTTAGGCACCAGCTGGCCTTTAGGTCAGAGGATAGAAGCTCTGCTACTCTGCTTCAGAGGTTTCAGGTTCAAATCTACCTGGTGGTGGTTACACCTGGTTTTGGTACTCTTTTTAACCCATTTTTGGAGGGGAGGGGGAAATGAATTCAATATTTTATTGTTTTTAATCCACTAAATGAGTTATGTGGTTTTGCCTGTCTCCCAGTTAGTCTGATAGTCAGGAAAATAAGTACTTCCTGGCAACAGCAGTCATCAAGACAGCACATGTGGGAGGCTGTCTCTTTTTAATGAAACCCGCACACCTACATCCCAGGTCAATTTTAGAACATGTAAGAAGATCTACACATTAGAGAAAGCTGAAACAAATGCACTCTGCTTTATATTTCTTCCCCTTTGCCTTCTCAGTTTGCTCCCCCCCTTACAATTATCCTTTTTACACACAAATTGCTTGAATATAAGTGGAGTGCTAAGACGCTCAAGAACAATAATATAAAAGTGTGTGTGTGTGTGCGTGTGTGTGTGCGTGTTTCACCCAAGATTTTGCACACATCTAATTCATGGATACTCCCTCCAACCATCCAAAGTTGTGGCTTCCCTGAACAAAAGTCTGCTACTCTGTATTTGGCTTCTGCATTGACTTATCTGCTGTCACTTGCTGTTGTGCGCAGCGGAAATGAACTATTTTCCTTTTAAGTCCAGACTGGAGATTCAAAGATAATTTAGCATAACTCTAGACCATAATATTGACTTCAGCTGGGTCAGGACATTTATCAGACATAAACTCCGATAGCATTCACTTTCAGTAAATCTGTAACAAAAGCAACCATGGCCTGGACCACGCAGGAGGGTGCTCACGGCTGGAGTGGATGAAAAATAGGTTAAGCATTAGAGGCACTGGAATCAATGGCACTCTGCAACTAGAAGATCAGGCCACGGTATGAGAAGCTCCCTGCACTTGCTCATAGTAAGTCTCAACTCCCTGCCTTACTCTCAAGGGAGTTGAGGCATCTGAAGAGACTGGGGCTTCGAAACCTCCCCCCAACCCACCATCCTGTCATGATGCCAATAACAGGCACTGAGTTAGCTGTGCCCCTTTTGGCTTTCTATCTGCTAGGTTAAGGTAACTATGGCTACATCTACACTGCACAGTTATTTCAGAATAAGCTATTCCAGAATAGTTATTCCAAAATAGCTTATTTCGAAATAGCACATCTACACTGCAGGGAAGCCTCAAAATTAGTCCGAGGCGGGCTTCCCTAATGTAGATGTGCTATCTCGAGTTAGAGCTCCAGGAGGAATAACTTAGAATGGCCCTGGTGAGGGGCTATTTTGAAATAGCAGCAGTGGAGCGTCTACACAGTCTCTATTCCGAAATAACTATTTTGGAATAGGAGTTATTTTTCATAGAATGAGGTTTACAGAAGTTGGAATAAGCCTCCAGTTATTTCAAAATTATTTTGAAATCACGCTATTGCTGTGTAGACACACCCTATGTAACCATGCAGTTGCATTCTCAGTGCTGTAGCCTATGGGTCCAATGGTCACTCTGGCATGTGCACCACTTTTTAGCATCCAGCTGTGTAAGCATTTGTGTGACCTATTGGCTCAGCCTTGTGGTGGGAGACTTGGGTTCTAGTCCTAAGTCTGTCATTTGTCTGCAGGGTGAATGGGGTATGTTTTTATGCCTCAGTGTCTCACTTTGTAAAGTTGGGATTATGACATTGATCTCCTCTGTAAAGTCTTGATGACCTGTTGATGAAAGGTCCTCTATGAGAGCTGGGAATTATAGGTGCAATGTTCCTCATTTGTGCTGGACAGAATCATAGCCTATGTCAGGGGTCGGCACCTTTTCAAACCAAAGAGCCAAGCTACCTCAAAATTCAGAACAAGTGGTCAAGAAAGAGCCATATAAGAATGCCCATTTGCATGACTGAAAATATACAACTTGATATTATTGATAATTGACATGATGAATAATAATAGCATAAATGAAACATTGTACTCACAGACTTTATTTAATGGGACTTCTGTAGCTGCAGCTTTTCTCACATTTCTTTGAAGTTTACATCATAACTGGTCAAATTCAGGTTCATGCACGCATTCAAGCTACATGAGTAATTATGCTTTTTAAAATTTTGAATTTTTCATTTTAATTTAAAAAGTTGCATGTATTTTGGGAATGACAAAAGAGCCATATTTGGCTCGAGAGCCGTAGGTTGCAGACCCCTGGCCTATATGGACAAAATGGCTATTCTACCTCATTTCATCTTTCCTGCTGTTATATAACTCTCTATTGCACATTTTTTAAACTGGGTAGGATTTGGAGCTCAAGTTTATAAGGCAGGCATGCAAAATAAAGTTGAATTTTTATCATAGACGACAAAATGGAAAGGAAAGCCTGATCTCCACATTTTCTTTTTACTCAGGGTCATATTCACATCTCCTGTTGATTTCTAAGGGTATGTCTACACCTCAGTGTTATTTTGGAATAAATGACATTATTCTGAAATAACATAGTCCATGTCTACACTACAAGCAGTTATTTCACCATAATGTCAAAACAATGTTGAGCTGGAGGCCTTCTGACTCCGACTCTTGTATCTCTCATTTTACAAGGAGTAAGGGAAGTCGGAGGAAGAGTGCTCTTCTTGGACTTCCTGCTGGGTAGAAAGTGCCAAAAGCCAAAATAAGCTATTTTGACTTAAGCTATGCAATTGACGTAGCTCAAGTTGCGTCACTTATTTCGGCTTTAGCCCTGCTGTGTAGATGTACCCTAACAGCTATCACAGGTTGTGGCGGCGCGTCGGGGTCCCCCTACTCCTGCACCCCCGTAATGGCACGGACAGACTCCACCAGCCAGTAGAATAGAGGGAGTTTATTGCTTCTCCAGGATACAGCACAGCACAGCACAGATGTCATCTGGTTACAGGAACCGGGCCTAGGATGCCTCAGCCCCCCTTGAGATGGGGGAGACTGGGCTCCTAAATTCCAGCCCCTTTCCCTAGGCCGTCTCCTCCATGATCTCAGACAGAAACTAACTCACTCACTTCCAGCCCTGTCCTCAGCCAGGGCTCCACCCCCCTCCTTCCCATTGTTCCGCTCCATGGGAGATACCTGTCTGACGAGTTTCGAAGCCCCCTTGCATAATGACTCATCCCCTGCCCTGCTGGGCCGTGCTGCAGCCAGCAGCCAGTGGGGGTCACCCACAGCCCACTGCCCAGCATAGCAACCAGCAAGGTACCCCCACTACGTCACACAGGTGCATTGAGAATTTTACAGTTGGAGTCATAAGAAGTGCCAGGCATTTGAGAGCAGAAACTGAGCCACAGTCATCTTGTTAAAACTGCTCATAGCTCTGCAGAACCTCTGACAACAGTAACATTTCTAGCTTAAATTAGGGTTATGGATACTTTCATGAAGCTGTTTATGAAACTACAGCATCAACTGGCTTTCAGACCTGCCTCTTTGTCCTTGTTTGCTTTGAAGGACAATTCCTCACCCCTCCAAGGCCTGATAATACAAGGCAGAGGCATGATTTCTGCCTATCTCTATGGAAGGATTCTCTCTATGCTGTGCAGCTGGAAATCCTGTGTTAATGCCATCAACTTCTAGCTCCCAGTGCCATTTCAAACAGCCCTAAAGTAAACAGAAGGAAAGATCTGACTCATCTCTGAGTAGGCCAGATCTATTGTCAGGGGTTTAAATAAGAGGCTGTGTGTAGTCTGATGGCCTGTGTAAAGCTCTGGGAACCCAGATTCTAATTTGCAGTGAGTGTACCTCAAAGAGTTTGGATCAAATGAACCCCCCAAAATTTAGCAGCTCATCTGAGGTCTCCTTCTTCCCTTCTTTTGTATCCTCTCCCTCCACTGACTCCAGATGGAAATCTGTCTCTTTCTCCATCTCTCTCGACCTAATCCCAAACCCTGCTTCCCTTGCTTGCAGTACAATAGGCCACAGTTTCTGTTTAAAGAGCTTTCTTCCATGCCTGGACCTCCAACAGGCCCTAGCTTTGCTGATATTTCCGTCCTGGGGTCCTAACCGGTTTCCAAGGTACAAGCTGGTTTTCTTGTCCATATTTTGGGGCTTCAGACTAGCAAGGATCATATGTAAATGATACAAAAGCATCTTCAGTAGGAATCACCCTTGCAGCAATCTAGAGGATCCCTATCAGCTTTGCATCTGAGCACCTCACAAATACTAATGAACTTGTCCTATCTTAATGGAGGTTTTGCAAAAAGGAGATGGAGAGATCTCATGACTTGTCTATGGTTACATAGGAAGTGTGGAGTAGAAGCAGGAACTGAACACAGGTCCTGCAGTCTCAGCTATAAGACTATGCCCATTACACCTGAAATAAGTCTGTCTAGGAAACTAGTCTATTACCCTAACATTTGGGCACATCCCAAACTCCTATTTATTTAGCCTGACATGACACTGGAGAGGTAGGCAAACATCTTCATTTCACAACTGGGAATTGCAGCAGAGAGAGACTAAGAAACTTGCCCAAGATCACAGAGGGAGCCAGGGGTATGATAAGGGATTGAATCAAGGTCTCCCACTGCCAAAGCAACACCCTGCCCACCTAACTATCCTTCCTTTCACCAAATTGAGCCTTGCATGCCCTGCATTATACCAGCCCAGCCCTTGTGCGCTTGCCAGTATGGAGCATCCTAATTCAAGACATCCAAAAAGGTCATGCAAGCACTGGCCCTGGAGAAGTCTCAATGGAACACAAAATGGGGGAGATTTGAGCCCAACCATGGTCCCAAGTTCAGCATAAGGGTAGCCTGGCTGATTGACTGAGGAGGTGCACAGCCACCCAGCAAAGCACTTGTTACAAATCTTCCTGTTGGCTGAAAAACAGGGACTGTCAGAGATGGTGTTTCTCTGCTGGGCTGATGTAAAATAGCCCATTGGACTGTTTGGCATTGGAATATCCACAGCACTGTGCTACAGGTGCAGCATGCTATAGAAATCACAGAAAGAAACAATGTAGGAAAAGCTCCATATATATTTTTGAAAACAGCAACCTAAAATGCCTGATATGAGCTATTTTGAGATATGAGATTTAAGGTCTGGATCTTCTTTAGGGAATCTTAGCTCCATTCCTTCCAGAGGCAATCCACTCCCTAATTATCATAGTCCCTGCCTATGGGTGGGGCTTACCCTATAAATAACCACCCTCCATCTTGAAACATTCTCTCTGAGCACTTTGCACATACATGCTAGGGAGCTTGATGGTAGAACAGATGGCTCAAGGCAGAGAAATAGGCTTAGTTTATACTAATTCAGAGGTAGAATTTTCTACTGGTAATGCTTTTCCTGAGAAAGAAGGGAGGACAATAC
Organism: Pelochelys cantorii; assembly: GCA_032595735.1. Taxonomy (NCBI): domain Eukaryota; kingdom Metazoa; phylum Chordata; order Testudines; family Trionychidae; genus Pelochelys; species Pelochelys cantorii. Next base: position 22,691,677 of record CM064336.1, read on the forward strand.
GGGAGACTTTTCTCTAAAAATGTCTGCTTAATACATCTGTTAGCATGTGGTGAAGGGAGGAGTTGGGGTGAGCATGAGCTGTGGGTACATTGTATGTCCAACCTCCCCCACTCAAATCAGAAATGAATGCACATAGGAAAATAAGGAAGGCAAAAAACAATCAAACCTTTAAAATCCAGCTGGGTTCCCTGTTTCCTTATGTAACTTTCACAAGTCCCTTGGTTCCCTTGTGCTACAGCCTGACCAGCTGGAAAACCTGAGACCACCCTGGAACCAGCTGCACTATCTGTGCTGACTCTTCCTGGGGAAATGATTCACAAACACAAGCTCCTTGACAAGACATCTGTTCTCTCTTTGCTGGAAAGTTGGCCCTGTGCTCCTAAGGGCTCAACCTTTCGCACTCAACCCTTTGATTTCTCCCTATGTGGTCTGATATTACCCCTCTGATTTGCCACTACTACCCTTTTTGTTCTCACCAGAATTGTGAACAATAGTAACAAAGCCAGGTGGTTTCCTTTAAGATCAGCATTTTTGCTTTTCCATTATCTGCCTGGTCCAGGCTGGGGCAGTTTGCACAATCAGTGATTCAGATCATGTCCCACCCAGATCAATTGCTCATTCTCTGCTAGTCCAGGAAATAGAAGCCCTAAGATGACACTCCAGCTCCATTCCCCTATATGGTAATAGTAATAGGACTAGCACCTGGAACCCCCAGTCATGAACCCAGGACCCCACTGTGCTAGGTGCTGTACAATTATACTACAAGGAGCCTAAAGAGCTAACAATCTAAGTATAGAGCAGGAAACAGCAGCATATTGCACAGCCATACCCATTTTTTGAGTCAAATTGATTGAGTCACCTGTGGCTAATGAGGCTTTTTCCTTCTGCTCATCACATGCAAGTGCCTTCAAAAGCTAGACAGTTGCATTACCCACTTAGTCCATCTGCTCATTTACTGAGGAGCCTACTCTGGTTTGATCCTCAGTGGTCAGCAACTAAGTGATCATTTCTGGTTGGTGAAATCCTGTCCCTCCTCCACAGACAACCCTTGCTTGGTGAAACTGTTGCAAAAAGCTGGCAATGAAAGCCAGGATAACTATGGGCAGTCTGCACCCTTGGTACATCACAGATCACTGTTCCCTGCAGAATTCTTGCACCAGACCAGATAGGGGTGTAGTGGGGACAAGGCTGACTAAAGCCAGTGAATCCACAGCTATATCGACCTGCTAGCTATTATCTGCTTGGCATGGAGAGTAATGGTGGCAGAACATCAGCTGTGCTGCTGTCATAGCAAGGAAAACCTTTTTTCCTTCTGACCCCTATGGAGCTCCCCTATTAGCTCAGTCACTTGGCTTTGGTGCTGGGATCCAGGATTTTGTCCTTAAAATTAACTTGTGCGGTAAATCCAAGATAGTAGCAGTCCCTGGAAAATGCATGACTGAGAGGGAGGCTGTGTGGTCTAGTCAATAGTTACATGCCCCTCATTCTGTTGCTCAGGGCTGCATCCTCCAAGCTACTGATTCTGCACCTGTCACCAGCACTAATTCCATTTTAAAATACAGGAATTGGGACTCAGGTCCCAGTTGGGCTAAGGACCTGCTCTGTGTGGCCTTGGGCAGATCACTGCTCCTCTATTTCTACTCCCGTCCTTTGTCTATCTTGTCTGTTGACACTGTCAATTCTTTAGGGCGGGTACTCTCTGGCTGTGTCTAGACTGGCCAGTTTTTCCGGAAAATCAGCCGCTTTTCCGGAAAAACTTGCCAGCTGTCTACACTGGCTGCTTGAATTTCCGCAAGAACACTGACGATCTCATGTATGATCGTTAGTGTTCTTGCGGAAATACTATGCTGCTCCCATTCGGGCAAAAGTCCTTTTTGCGCAAAGCTTTTGCGCAAAAGGGCCAGTGTAGACAGCTCAGATTTGTTTTGTGCAAAAAAGCCCCGATCGCGAAAATGGCGATCGGGGCTTTCTTGCGCAAAAGCACGTCTAGATTGGCACGGACGCTTTTCCGCAAAAAGTGCTTTTGCGGAAAAGCGTCCGTGCCAATCTAGACGCTCTTTTCCGCAAATGCTTTTAACGGAAAACTTTTCCGTTAAAAGCATTTGCAGAAAATCATGCCAGTCTAGACGCAGCCTCTGTGTTTGCACCTTGTAGCTAGAAAAGGAAGACAGTGTGGTTGTGGGATATTCTTTCACAGGGCAACAGTAAGGGGAACTTAAGATACACACACTTAATGCTAACAGATAACCTCTGCTCCTGTAACTGAACCATAGGCAAAAAGCCCTTCTAAACCTATTTGTTGAATATCTTTACCCTGTGTGCTCCAGGAAGGATCAGACTAATTAAGCTTTTAAGAGAATAAATCTCCGGTTACAAGTTATTTTCCTTCTCCCCCATTTTTTTGCCATGATAAACAACCAGCTTCAATTATTAACAATGGCCTCTGGAGTAGAGACCTTTTGCCTTCCTCTTCACATTCACCTTTAATGACAAGAATGTGCTCAGAGGCATTGCCTCTGGCGTCAGTGACCTCTAGAGCTACGTAGCGCAGCCAGTAACACTGCGGAGTGAAACAGCTAAACCCACACCAGAATGAATATCTGCTGCTTCGCAGTGTGGAACCACTCTGCTTCCCAACCCACTTGTTTATGGCAGCTTTTACGAGCCCATCCACCTGTGACTACAAATTCAGTTAAAACAAATGCAGCAGCAGAGGAGTTATTCCAAGTGCACATGAATTGGCAAGAGTCTACTTTAATATTCTTAACATATTACAGAAAGAGAAAGCTTAATAAAGAATAAAATGTAATTACAGTTTAAAAATAAAAATGTGCTTTTGTCTACATTCATTAGAGAGAGCCTCTTTTTGAGGAAACAGGGACAGATTCTGATCTCACTGATGCTATTGTAAACTCCATTGAAATCAATGCGGTTTGAGTTGATTTAGACGAAGATCAGAATTTTTCCTGCAATGATTCAATATGAGGGATCTACAAATCATAACGAGGAGATTTTCTACATGTCCAAAATACACTCTATGGAAACCTTTTCCAGTTTTGTAATATTCTTGGAAGAAATTCAGGTGAACTGTGTCTGTTCACAAAAGTAGCAAAACAGACCTCACTCCTGTGAACAGCATTGTCCCTTTTTCTAGGAAAGAAAGCTGTTTATGGGCCATTATTGGAGCTACATTTACTTGCCTGGCAGCCTGAATGTACAAGCAGCAGGCTGCCAAATGCTCTGAGACAAAAGTTGAATGCCAGTAATGAGGAAAGAGCATGCATATTATAGACATAGTGCAAGCCTCAGTCTATCATACTTGGAAATTAAATCTGTGTTAAGGAGTTTTGATCTATTTTGAAACAAATTCATTTAACTTTTAAATGTGTTGCTAATGAAAGAAAGAGGAAAGTAAACAAAATTACAGTTGTAAGTCTAGTTTATTTGATCAGTTAAGAAAAAAAATCCAGAGAATGACCCTGGGTCTAGTTCCACTTTACTCACATTATACTCTTTGCTGGATTTCAGCAGCCTTATAGTAACAAACCAAAGCATGGTGCTGCACATTCACTGGGCATACATGTGTACTGTTATAATTTAAAGTTTCCTCTTGTGGGGCCCTCTTATTCTGGGCTATCTGTATTTGGACTGAGAATGAGAGTTCACTTCACATCTGCCCCTCTTTTTTCTTCTGCCTGCCCCCCTCACCTCCCTTCCCTTTCCATTTAGCTGAAATCTTCGTAAGTAACCCATCCAGTCCCCCTAGCCCTATGGAACTGATATGACATTTGCTGCTACCACGTTATTCACTCTGCTTGTGAGTTCTACCCTCCCCCCCAGCCTGTGTCTGTCTTGTCCAGGCCTGTGGACAGCAATTCTGGGCCCCAGGGCAGAACAGTCAGTGGGTCCTCTTACATACACAAGCTGTGCCTGCATGGACATGATCTGCCTGACGTTTGGGCGGTGCTGCGGCAGTGCTGGCTGATGCTCAGTAAGCTGCCGGCTGTCCTGAGGGACATGCTTTTCCAGCACAGCCAGGACTTTCACATGCCTGCCCACTAGAGTTGCCAACTGTCTAACTGGGCAAATCCAAAGGCTCTTGCCCTGCTGCCTGCCCTGCCCCTTCCTTGAGACTATGCCTATTCATTCCCTATCCCCTTTTTCCATCACTTGCTCTTCCTCACCCTCAGTCACTTTCACCAGGCTGGGGAGGGGGTTGGGGTGTGGGAAAGGGTGCAGAGAACAGGCACTGGGAGGGAGTTTACGTGCGGGAAGGGATGCAAGGCTCTGGCTCTGGGAAGGAGATTGGATGCAGGAGGAAGTGTGGGTTCTGGGCTGGGACAGAGGGTTGTGGTACAGGAAGGGGCGTGACCTCTAGGAGGGAGTTTGGGTGCAGGAGACAGTTTGGGTATGAGGTCTGGCAATGCTGGCCACTTCCAGGAGCAGTGCAGAGTGAGGATGAGCAGCAAGCCCACCTTAGCCCTGCTGCTTTTAAGTCACCTGCGACCCTCCCTCCCCCAGCCAGCAGGCCTTGTCTTATCTATTTACTTTATAAGCTCTTTGGGTCAGGGACTACTATTATGGTTGTACGGTGCCTAGCTCAATGAAGCCCCATTCTTGGCTGGCCCTTTGGCACTGCCATAATAAATGTGATCAACAATAATCATAGAGAGCAGAGCTGAACTGGAGGTCTGGCCATGTATCAGATAAAGAGCTGATGGGAAAAGTGTGAAAAAAAGCATTGAGATGCCCATTCTAGTTACTTTCATAGCTGCCTCCCATAATCTGCATATCTATCCCTCTTCTCTGTAGTATCAGGCAGGGCACGTTTTTGGCCTGAGAGTCTCAACCATGTCCCTTTGAAATGTTTTTTAAGAACATTCTGTTTTCAAGACAGCTAGTCTGTTGCAGACATTAACAGGTTGTACACCTATCTGATAACATCAGCCGTAGTGATGCACTGTATTTATTATTAGGCCAATGAGCTATAAAATTCCAGTATGTTTCTCTCCCCCTTCAGTACACAAACATTGATCATCCTTTCCTTGGTTTGGCTGTTTCTAAATGTACATCACTTATGCTGGAACATCCATGGCATGGATTATCTCTCTACCTGCACTTTAGCCTTAGCATACTGCACTTGGGCACCATACTCAGTCTCCAAAAGGAGAGTGATTTTATCTTATATAATATATGTGCTGGCAGTTTCAAGGAACAACAGGGAGAGCTGAGGATGCAGCTTTCTGATTGTTGGTCAAAACTAGGTTCTTAATGCTGTTTGGGTGAAATTCACCACCGTGGGTTAAATTAATGTCACCTAATTTAAATGCATTGTAAAGTGCACAAGCTGTTATGCAGGTTCACTTCCATGGGGTGAATTTCACCCTTTAAGTATATTTTTGTGTGACTTTTCTTCTTGGAGCCTTTTTAGTGTTAATCACAAATGGGAAAAGGGAAAAAGTCATTGGATTGGTTTGGGGCCTCACCAAGGAGATCATCAAGAGCTTAATCCCCCACTAGCTTGTGAATCTCAAACTGCCCCCAGACAGCAGTGATTAACCATTTGTACCATTTGATAACTGTTTGGTGACCTGCGTGAAAGGAAGATGATGGTTTCAGGCTACTTCCTAGTGGCCAGTGTTGGTACCACAAAACCACCGTCACCAGTGGTGCTAGTCAATTAGACCCTCTGTTGGTAAATTAATCATAGAGGCAGAGGAATAAACATAATCTGGAGATGAAAGTACCCTCTCACCACATTGATAATCCCTCTTCCTGCTAGGTGGAGTGGGGGAAGCATGCATTTCCACTGCCCATAGTGCCACTGGTCTCTTGCTGTGACTTCACTCTATAGGGCTATGGGGCCTGTACCTGTCACCACCACTAAATCCACTTTATAATTAAAAAGCATGTGAGGGGAAATCTCCTATGGAAGAGAATCAGTGTTGAAGAAATCAAGAACTATATGCTCTTTTTAGCTGTTAAAACCAATTGTTCCAATGTAACATTAAATCTGCTTTTTTAATGTAACTGAAGTGCTTTGTAGACCATAACAGCTCTGCCTAGCATGTAACTGGGATCTGACATGTGAGTAATTTTTAGATTTTTGGAGCTACTTGAGCTGACAGAACCCTTGTGTCTTTTCTGTATGTACTTATTGTGGCATCTGAGCCTGCTGCTTTTAAGCCCAGGATGTGTATACAGTCAATGGTGGTGGGGAATATCCATGTGGAATTGCTTTACCAGGCAGTGACTTCACAGAGGCTGTAGGTGCTTTGCAAAGTTAAAGACTGTATTCAGTTTAAATGTTTTATATTCTACCTGAGCCACCTTGCTCGCTGATCACTGAGCAAATACCCAGATAGATCTGGCAAATCAAAGGCCCAATCCCACTTGCTTTATTCTTAGAAACCATCCCCTGATGGCACCAGCTTTCTCCAAAAGTCCTGGAGATAGATTAATTCCCAGGCTTACACTTTATGGGCTCTCCTACCCAAGTAAGTGAGAGCGATGAATAGCAATGAGACAGGAATAGCTGAGCAAACAAACGACTAGATTGTCCCCTTCCATAAAGACATCTGTGGAAAGGAACCTGGACTTTGTTCCAACCATCACATCAGAGGATTAGTGCTTGGCCTTCCAAATCCTCATATTCTGTGAGACTTACTAGGAAATGCCAGAGGTCTTGGGGCAGCTGCACAGAAGCACTGGGTCTCACACTACTCCTCATACCATGTAGCACTGCAACATCAAGACTTCTTCCAGAATCCAGTCCCGTATAGTCCCTGCTGCTGGCTACCCTCAGTCCTCTCACTATGGCTTTCTGTGGACAGAATGGGTCGCCATTGTGGATGAGAACCCTATGAACGTTTGGGTGGACAATGCCCAGGAGGGACAGTGTCTTCCCAGCTCACCCCTACCCAGGAAGTTTGAACCTCCAGGTGAGAGCATGTGGTGGAGCTGCTGATAGCTTCCTTTTGCTTCCCCACAACTTTTGAACACGGACTCAACAGGGGCTATTTGGGCCTAGGAAATTTGTTAGAGCCAAGTGATAAACCCTGGTGGCAGGAAGATTAGGATGGAAATACAGTTATGGCAGATGCTTAACTTGCACCATTTTTTTGCCATCGCTCTAAAAATACTGTGGCAATACTGTGCCCTGCTGTTTCCCCTGAAGTTTTGTGACCAGAGACAGCCTGTGAAATGAGTGTTTGCTACATCTGGTTTCCCTCCCCAAAATGACAGCTGTTTTTTTTACCATTATCATGCCACATGGTGCAGGCAGATGAAGGGTTCTGTGGAGGGCTAATGAAATGGTTCTTTGGAATACACCCCAAACATAATTCATTTTCCTTAACAAGCCATCTCTTCAGCTAGTTGTAAATAGGTGTAGCTTTGCTGGCATCTGTGAAGGACCTAGCTCAAAATGTGTGTGTACGTGGCAAGGGGGTGCTTAGACCAGAGCAGGTTTCTGCTTCTGATGTAGAGCCCGGGTATCTGTTCCTTTTAACTCTAGCGGTCATTTTATATCATTTACATTGCTCAAGGCCATCTCTGCAAAAGAGAAGGCCTAAAATCTTCCTTTTTAAAAATTAAGTAAAAGATGAAATGTACATTTCTTGGCTTTCCAGGTCAGGAAGGATTCATGGTTAAGGGGTTTTGAGAGGCCTAAAAGGCTGGTTCCACATGTGGCTAACTCCTTTTCCCAGAGCGCAGTGTGCTAATGACCATCTATATTGTTGCATTTCTGAATCAGATTTTAATTATTAATGCCCCATAGTTAAATTTGGGAGATGTACAGTAACAGCCCTTCAGGGGGCAATATTCCAAACACTAGCTTCACAATGGTAATTGTAAGATAAGATGTATTTCCAGCAAACTTGCATAATTGAGCTCCTTCTAGAAATTTGATTGCATCCAATTAAAAATTATTAGTTTAAATCTACTCCATACGGCTTTTCTTTTAAAAAAGATTAAATTAAAAAGTGAATCTTCTCGTCTGTCAGTTTCAATGTTCCCCACCCAATCACAGGCATTTGGAAAGTGGTGATTTCTGGATTATTATAATTCTGTATCCTTTTCAAATTCTCTTCTTTGAAGCTTTAATGCAGATTTGTTCTGATTCATTCATCAAATATGTAGCACCAATATACAGACAGATGCTAGACATCAACACCATGGAGATGAATACATTGATAACAGGAAGTGCCACATGTATTACATGTACACTGTATCAAAGCAGCCACCATCTCAGATAAGTGAAATAAGCATCATAACAAAAGTAGGCCAAGGAATTTTAAGTTAACATCGTGAAGCTTTCTGTGGCGGGTTACTTCTCATATGATTCTAAAATTTATATCCCTAAAAGTCCATTTTAAGAAGCACCATTTTAACAATAAATATACTAACTATGTATGTGTGTGTAACATATATACACACACACACACACACACACACCACACGCACGCACACACACAATATGTACAATTACACTGTTTTGAAATTAGACTACTCGGGTCTAATCCAGGGCATTACATAACTGAACTATATTGTTTAACCCTTTTTGATAATACATCTTGGGCATGGTCTTTTTCTGTTTTGTACAGCACTGAATACATGAATGAAGCTCAATAAAAACTTGTTAGCAACATACACATTTCTGCTCCCCAAACAGCCTTCTAATTGAGAAAGGGGCTATTCAGGAATGTCCAGTTTTCATTTCTCCCTTAGTGTCAGAAACAACACACAAAACAAACAACCTGAAATATCATGTTTGAGCCCTGACCTTAAAACTTCATTGAATCAGTTCTGATTGGCATTTCCCTGGCAACACATATGTCTAAGTCATAGCAATTTACATAGTTCAGTATTTTTGCCTTAAAGAATAACCCCAAATGGGTGGTATGTCACTGATACAAACCAGTGGCCCAGTTTCAAAGCAAATTTCAGTTTTTTCAATGGAAACAGCACTGTTGAAAGTAAAATGACTAGTGTATCATTAGAGAAATCTGACTAATATGAGCTTCCCCAAGCAGTTAATATTTTGATTTCCTGTTCATGCAAAATGTGTGGGAAAAGGAGATAATGAAAAAGTGAAAACATGAGTGTGAAACAGCTCAGAAGGGAAAGAAAAACAAAAGATATGTTAAAAACGTGGTTGGAAGATTTTCATTCATTTCTTTACATTTTTCATTCAGCTGCTTTTCCTTTGTTTCCCCTTTATCTGTTCTAACTGGAACCAGTGGGATAAATTCCCTTTTCCTTTACACTAATCCCACCCCAGTGGCTTCAAGCTATAATATGATTATAAAATGATAATAGGGAGATTATGGTGGAGTATCAAAGAGAATACAGACATCTTCAAAAGAGTTGCACCAGTGTAACTGAGAGAAGAATTTGGATCAGTTCATTTTGGGTTTTGTTTGTTTGTTTGTTTTTTGCAAATGAACATGTAGTGAAGCTAAAATCACAAAATGCAACACAGGCTGTTTCAGACAAATCATTTATGTAATTCATTCAGAAGTCAGAAGCTGCCAAGAGTCCATAATGAAATATATTTAAGCAATTTAATAAATGAATAGACTCTTCAGATTAGGTCCTGGTTTGCTTGGCATTTTTGGTCCATATTTAACTGCTGTACTTTGAAGGATAAATTAAGTACACAATGTTGCATATGGAAATTGGTAAGAATGATTAAATGAAAGCAGAGATTCCAGACCCAGTAAGACAGATCATATCTGTAATAAATTCCATTCAAACAAGAGCTCAGAAATATTGCTCATAAAAAATAGATCCATCAGAGTAAAATGATTATTTTAAAATGAACTTTGTTTGACTTTTGCCCTTTACCCAGATACAATCATCCAATTCCACTGGGCTTTTAGTAAGTGTTTACTAAAAAGAGTTTCAATACATCTTAATTTAGTCTCTTATCACTGATAATGGTTTATCTTGTACTCTTCCAAACTCTTTCTTGAAAACACTGCCTGAACAAGGAGAATAAGCCAAGCAAAACAGAGGGTCTGCCTATGACACCTAACAGAAGTCTTGGTTGGTCAAGGCTAGCAGGTCTTACATAATAATTTACTACAGTACCTTTCTGTTTCCTGGTCTGTGGTTTGCTGCTTGTTCTCAAAGGCTGTGAAGCTGCTCATATCCACATAGCCATCATTCTCATTAGCAGCAGATAATGCCCTACTGGGATCTTCAAAAAATTCTGTAAAAGTTCCTGCCCTGGTTGGTCTTCGAGGAGGAATTTGTATATTTTCATAATCAGAGCTAACAGCTGGAATGTTTTCATAGTCAGAAGTATCAGCATTAGGGAATGAAATAGATCGAGGTTTGGTTAAGGGGAGTGGCATGAAAGGAGGTCTGGATCGATCCTCAAAGGACTCCACCCTTGACACACTTCTGCTAAATGTTTTGGGTGTCCCTTTTCTTTTACCATCCTTGTAGAAAAGAACAGTGGAGGGAGACTCAGAAGCTCTCAGCTTCCCAGTATGGGACTTTAGCTGAGGTGAGCTATTCAAACTCCTTCTGTCCAGTTCCATAATCCTAGCAGGCCCATGATAGCTTGACTCTGAAGAGGACCTTGAAGAGGAAACATTAACATCCACATGGACCTTATTTTCTGTCTTTTTCTTGAATTTTAGGGTGAGGAACTTCTTAAAAGATGATTTCTTCTTCTTGGTGTACTTATCAGGCGATTCGCTTTCTATTAAAAGTGAGGGGGAACTTTTAGTGATTGGCTTTTTGGTTATACAGGCTAGTTCAAAAGGAGGTGGTATATCAACAACTGAGGATGGAGTGGACACACCACTTGACGAAAGGTGATTTCTCTGTGAAAAGCTTCCTGAAGAACCAATTACACAGGGCAAAGAGAGGTTGTCTTCTGTCCTCTTTATTCTATTTTCATCCAGGGTAGGTCTATCAGTTTCTCTGTGAACAGAGACTGGCATATCTCTCCCTTCTACTGAGAGAGACCGTGGGTATAAAATAAAACGTCTGGACTTGGCTGGTAAGGCCCTATTGACTTCCATTGGTTTTCCTTCCAATGGCAGTAAGTTATTGGTTAAATATTCAGTCATAGAGTCATTATTTGAGGACTGTACATCCGTTTCTGGTCCAGTTTCCTCTGGAACAGTTTCTGGCACATAGCCAGGCACTTTCCCAGAGAGTGACCTTGTTCTAGTGACCATATTTTTTCGATCAATGGATAGCAAGCTGTTTTCAGTGTCTACAGTGAGTTCTTCTCTTATGCTGTGATCACATGGAATATCTTCTAATTCAGTCTGCCTCACGTCTCTAACATGTGGGGTTGCATTCTCTGCAGGCAACACATACGGATCATCTAGAGAATCAGTGGTTGTTTCTCTTTCCTCAGGTACAATAACCACTTCAGGGACTGCTAAATACTCGCTACACTCATGTTTACAATCACAGTCTGCTTTACATTTGCTTTGATCATATCCAACTAATTCTTCTACTGTTTGGTATTTATCCTCAACTGATTCTTGTTCACATGGATTTGGGGAGCTTTCTTCAAAGCTACTATTACTGACTGTATTGCCTTCAAGCATTTGCTCATCTGATTCAGGTTTTCCCACAACACATTCATAGTCACCACAATCTTCAATAAGTACATTTGATTTAGATTCCACTTCCAGCTCTGGCTCACTAACAGTGTGAGGGCTAGAGAGCTGGCTATCATTATTCAAATAAGTCCTTTCAAATTGCAAATTCTCACCTAAATTTTCTTGGGGTGAATCAATTACATCATCATTGCATTCACTCTCAAAAGGAACAATTTGACAACTATCATCTATATTCTCTGCCTTCACTTCTTCCTCTTTTTCAGAGTCTTCTCTAGCCTCACATGTTGTTTCTGATGTTTCCTCCTCACTTTTCATCTCAACGGTTTGGTAACCATCATCTAGATATTCTTCCTTTTCTACATTTGTTTCTTTATCACTATCTGGACTTACTTCCTTTTCTTCAGCTGCAGCTTCATTGATGGAGCCTCCCAAATCCTCCTCTGCATCATTTTCTTTCAGTCCTAACCCAATATCTGTTTCTTCTCCATCAACATCATCAGAATTTGCACAACCATAATTTATTATTTCTGTTTCTGTACTTAATACAGACTCTGCATTATCATCCAGATCACTACTATTTGCTGGATTCACTTCTGTGTCATCATTTACTATCTCATTTTCTAAATTTTGGGACAGTTCATCGTTCTCTTCTGCTGTTGGCTCATCTACAGATAAATGTGTTAGAATAATGTCTTCACAGATATTGCCCTTCAAGTCCTCATCTCCATTCAGAATCTTACAGTTTTCCAAGTTATACTCATTATTGTCCTTTACCAGATCGAGGTTATTAAACGTTTCTTTAGCCTCACCTTTGAAATAGTTTTCAGGGTCATCTACACAGTCCACTTCTTCATCCATATTCTTAGAAGCAACATCTTCTACTTCAGGTGCTTCTGAAGACACTTGATTAAATGCTTCAGATCTGTCACAGTCTCTCATTTCTGTTGATCCATCTGAGTCCAGTTCCACAGGTTCAACAGTATCTGAAGAGTCATTGTCCTGGGCTTCAGTTATTTCTGGATTACACATTTCCTCATCATTAGCAATGCTATGATCCTCTTCCTCCCCGGCTGCTTCTAAGACCTCATTCTCTGCAGAGGACTCTAAACACTGGTCATGCACATGTTCAAAGTCACCACAGTCTTTATCAGTCAGCTGGACTTCAGGAACTACGATGTATTCATCACCAGCTTCAGTTTCCGAGCACTCAGTGTTGCATTGATTTCCTTCATTCAGCTCTCCGTCAGGACATATCAGTTTTCCATTTGTGAATTTATTTAGGTTATTGTTGGTATAAACACTAGATCTCCCCTCAGTGTCAGCTGAGAGTTTTGGCTTGGGAGCAATGGGAGGTTTTGGACCTCTAGACATAGAGTTTGGATTATGAAGAATATCAGGCCTTGACAATGAAGGAGGAAATCTGGAGACAGACACTGAAGAAAGAGGACTGATAATCTTTGGTTTCGGTGCTAGTGGTGGTTTTGTGAAGTCTGGAAAAGAAACAAAGAAAAGCCATATTAGCAATTTGCCATCCTGGTTTCAACAAATATCTATTCACTGAATTAAGAGAAACATAATGGCACTGAAGATATCAGACAACCTACCACAATTAACTTTATTTGTTTATAGTAATTTTGACTAGAATTGTAGTGAAGCTCATCAGTGAGGAGAATGGTGGCAGGAAGCACTGAACTACAGCTCCCAGGAAGCACTGCAACCACTCAGAAGGACAAAGTTTAATATCAGACTGTGCCAAACAAAATCACATCAATTCATGAATGTCAACATTTTCATTTCTGTCACAAATGTAGAAACAAAATGTTTCAATATTTCAAAAATGAAATTTGGGGTTTTGACCATTTTTTTTTAAAGTTTTGGATGTTCAGATTTCCAATTAAAAATCCAAAGTTTCAGTGGAAAGAAAACACTTACAAATGTTTAGTGGGGGACAGATTTTTCTATAAAATCAGTTTTTCAACAATTTTTTTTGACCAGATCTAGTTTTAATCCATAAAAATGAAGTACAAACAATTTGTAGCAATGTTTTTATCTGCACTGTAGACTGCAAAACAAATCTGACACTCAGTGTCCTGCTAATAATTAAATGGTTAATTCAGACTTGCAAAACTAACATGACATATTTACCAGCCCAAACCACAAATTCTATTCTCCCACCTTTACTATGTTGACTGATAATGAAAAACTGAATGATATGTTATTTGCTAGTCAACTAATTTATTCACCCAGGGTGAAAAGAATTTCCAAAGGCTTGGTTCAGTCTTTACATTAATTATGTAGCTGAGTGCTGAATGAAATGCTTGTATCCTAAAATCAGGAGAGGTAATTGGTGTCAACTTAAGTTCAGTTTTCAGAATGTATAACTTCTTCAGTTGCTTCACTATTCAGAAGACAACAACAATGTAAATGAAGGGTGTGGAACCTCAGGCCCTAAGGGCTGGATGCAGCCCCAGGCTTGCCTGGATCCGGCCCCTGTGGCTTAGCACCCCCCCCCCCGCCCTGCATTGGGGAACCTGTGCTAGCACTCGAGCCTCCCGCTGCCCCACTACGGGGCTGGAGAATACAAAATCTACTAGGCTGGGCCCCCCTAACCTCTGGTGCGTGAGGAGAATGTGGGAAGTGTTTTTCTTCTTCTTAGTCAGGTGCCACGTCTGTGAGAGTTTTGTGTGTGCGGCCCCTGACTAATTTTTCTGTATGTCAGTGGACTCTGACCCAAAAAAGTTCCCCACCCCTGATCTAAATGATAATCTCACATGGCAAGTAATTCTCCCTTATTTAAAATACATTCTGATGCTCATAAAAGCTTAACATGGATGGCTCTGGAAAGTGAAGACCGTTTTTAGCTATGAGGAGCATATGCAAGCTGGGCCACTGAATAGCCAACAGAGGGTGACAACTTCAACCTTTCATAGACTCAACAGCCTAGTACAGAAAGACTTCTTAGCCCATAACCTCTCCAGTGCCCCATTTTTAATAAAAAATAGCATGATTTACTAACTCAGAATACACTGCTAACACCATCCAACAAAATGTTTTACTCACATGTAAGGTTTTATATGATACTGTCCCCCAATATTCTGCAACCAGAGTTCTTTTTCTTAAAATAAATAAATTAAAAGGCTGAGACACATGCATAAGTAAACATTGTTATTAGCCATAAAGGTATATTCAACTTATTGGATTTTCAGAAACATGACTGGAGGTTTTATTTCTGAAATCTCTACCCTTGCTGCAATTGCTTCTAATGTGTGGGTTGACACTATTGGTTTACATTCATTGTTTTACTCAGAAAACAATCTTCACAGAATCATAAAGCCACATCTTGATGGTCCCTGGAGAATTCCATCATGTTCAGGTCCATCAGCAGAGAAAATCACTCTTCGCCTAGATCACTCCCCCATGATAATCTGGGCTAGAGACTTGGGTGCAAAGTGAGGGATGACACCTCATAAAACAAGAGAGACAACTTATCTGCCTCTCAGCTGATCCTGAGACCTTTCTTCCAGTCTTCTACATCCTTAGTTTTTATTTGAGATGAAGGTAGCAATCAAATCAACAGTGTGCCCAGCTGTTTTGAAAGAGCTAAGAGACATTCCAGATCAAGCCACAAAACATACATGTTGAAGGAGGTATCTTGCCTCAGAGGATTTTAAAAGAAACACCAATATATAGGAGAGGGGATGTAAAAGGGGCGGGGGGAGAGGGGGAGAGGCTTAAAACTGGCTGTGCAGTAAGAAGTGAAAACTATATAATTTCAGTATCAAATGTAGTTGTGTTTTCTCCCTCACCATATTGCCTTCTGCTGCTACTGATCAGGTTGTATGACTAATAATGATTTACTTTTTATAGATAACTGTTCATGCCAAAGCACTTTACAAAAGTTTTGGAATGAAATAACTTCACCATCACCAAAGCAATCAGTGGCTAGGGTTGCCAGATGGTTTCAACAAAAATACCAGGCACACTTGACATTACATCACAATCTACATTACATCTCATTTAGAAAATACCGGACATTTATATTTTCTCATTTATATTTTCTCAATTTGTTTCCCGAACAAAAAGCTCAAGTACTGGACTGTCCAGTTCAAAACCGGACACCTGCCAACCCTAGCAATCACTCAATGAATCAGTTTGGCTCAGGAAGTAAAGAATACTGTATCCAGCAGAAGGGAGACAGAATGTATTTGAATCTGGCTAGAGGATTTTCTGTCGTCCATCTGATGCTTTTTTAGGAGATGCATTTCTAGAAGTACATACATAGCTGCCAATTTTTTTTTCAGCTTGATGCGCACCCTTTTATTAATGTATTTTAATGGGTATTTTATTGTTCTTAAATAATTTCCATATACACAAACTTCAAAATATTGTGTGGATTTAGTGATTACCAGTCTAGCCCTTCAGTGGCATTATAGGTATCGTCTGTTGCCTTGTTCACAGTACTTGGTAGTAATCAGTGACCTAATTTTCCCACGGTGCCAGCCTTTGTTCACTTCAGGATGCTTCCTCTCTCTGTTCTAACTGCTCACTATGTTGCTTTGGCCCTTCATAGAGCTTATGAAACTGTTTACTTACTTTTTTTTTGCACAAAGGTTTGTTTTTGTTTTTAAATCATGAAATAAAAGCAAATCTGTCCCAGTACAATGGATCCCCATGAGCCTTTGATGATCAGGGCAATTCCACTTTGGGTATGTTTCTTTCTGCTTCCGTTGGCATCTGAGACACTTAAGAGGCTTCTAACACTACTTTTTAAAGGGCAAAAATAATATTATGCCGTTAGAAATGTGCTTGTTTATAAATAATAAATATGCATGTTTATTTTAAGTTGGGCATCTTTGTCGTTGGGAGGGAGAGACACCCTGTACCTATGGGAAGCTGTTTGGGACCAGATGCTCCTTCAGTTTTCTCCTCCCCTTATTGTTTGAAGCTTCCTAGTCAAGCACTGCTTCTTCCTCTACTTGACTACCTTCCTCTCGGAGAGTATACATTCCAGCAGGGTTGCATCCCATTCACAATGCACATTAAATGACAATCCCTGACCAGCAGCTGAGTCATCAGGGAGTGAATGGCAGTGTTCTGTAATGGCATCCAAACCACACTGCCATCATCCCAAAGGTCTTTTAAATGATGCATAGATTTGCCCTTGAGCCTCTGTGGAGCTGTTCTGTGCTAGAGCTTGACGGCAAGAAAAGGGAGGGAAAGTGTTCTTCAGTGTGCAGCCATTCTCACCTTTGCAAAACATCCATTTGCTCACATTCTCCAAACCTGGTAATTTGCCAAAATGAACATGGTTTCATATTACCTTACAGCATAAACTAGAACATACAAAGCCATCAGGGACTTGGTGGACTTGGTTAGAACATCCAGTTGACTACTGATATTTCAAGCAAAGCAGGCACATTTGTAAATATGTTCAAGGCCAATGAGGCTATGTCTACACTACAGAGTTTTTGCGGAAAAATGGCTGTTTTTCCGCAAAAACTCACAGAGCGTCCACACTGCAAGCGTATTCTTTCGACAGTAAATTGACAGTAAATTGAAAGAACAGAGGAGTTTTTGCGCAATTGGTTTTTCTCTTTTAACGAGGAAAAAGCCTTCTTGTGAAAGTTCTTTCGCAAAAAGCCATCTGTGGACAGGGAAGAAGGGTTTTTTGCATGGAAAGAGGAAGAAGTATAGGTGCCCTAGTAGCCAATCAATGCTTTCTTTCGAGAGAGCATCCATGTAGTCTGGACGCTCTCTTTCGCAAAAGCGCATCACTTTTTCGATGAGCTTTTGCAGTGTGGATGCGCTCTTGTGCAAGAAGTTTTTGCATAAGATCTCTTCCAACAAAAGCTTCTTACGCAAAAAGGCTTCAGTCTAGACTTTGTAGCCTGATTCTTGAGCTGTGGTCTGTAGCACTGCTTTGGCTACAAGGATGAAGCATCTGTAAGTCTTCAAGATACTGTTAGCAACAGCCCAGGTTGTTGGTGGCTAGGATCCAGTTCAGGAATCTTTTAGATTTCCAAAAGGCTTTTTGTGCCCCACAGAAATTCAAGCACTTCTATGTACCCAGTGTAACAGCTCCACCTCTTGTGCTGGAGGTTTCTGTGGATGTTTCTTTGAGATAAACTCAACCATGAGCAAATATGCAGACAACCCAAAACTGCAGGGACAGCTAGTGCAGAAGAAGACAGACCAAACTCTATAGTGCATAGATTGACAAAGCTTAGAGCCAGAAGGGGCCATTAGAACATCAAGTCTAACCTCCTGTGTATCACAAGCCACTACATTTTACCCATTTATCCCTGTACCAAATCCAGTAACTTGTGTCTGACTAAAGCAGCGGTTCCCAACCACCAGTCTGTGGACCAGTTGTGGGCCACAAACACCTGCCAGCTAGGCCCTGGCACTCTGCCAGGCCATGCCCCCAACTGCTAATGAGCCCTGCCCTCTGGGGAGTTCCATTCCGTATAAGGTGCATGCCTGCGCATGCACTAAAAATTCTCCTCTCCCCCCCCCCCCACGGTGAGTGGTGCTGCAGGTGGCCCTGTGTGCCACGGCTGAAGCCAGCCCACAGTGAGGCTGTCTCTATGGGTGGCAGCCACATGGTGGGGCTGCGTGGCAGGCAGCTTCCCCATGTCCTTCCCACTGCGGGTGGCATGTTTGAGACCAGGGAGTGGAGCCTTTGCAGCCACAAGTGGTCCCAGCCTTTTTCGATATTACTGAGGAGGATCAGGTTAGAGTCCCCGGGGAGCTGCACTGGGTGTCTGCAATTTCCACCCCTCCTCTGGCAGGGCCCAGCTTCTGCTGCGGGGTCTCCCCTGCTGGCTCCAGCCTGCACCACATATCTGGCTGCCTCCTAACATCCCAGGGTGCTGCAGCTGGCAGTGCTGGTCGGTGTTGTGCAGGGGGAGCCGGGCTCCCTGACTCAAACCAGTGGGTGTCAGGGGGGCTAGTACAGCCCGGCTGTCAGGTGGGTGCTGTGAGCCCAAGACGCGCATGGGGTGAGTGACCCTGCTTCTCTAGGCCTGACTGTTAATGGCCTGGGGAAGAACTCCAGAAATGTGCACCCGCCCCTGTTGCTTGTGCCGCAGACACCACCGATCCTGTGGGTGTGTCAGGGGCTGGGCTGTTGCCAGGCCTGGCAGGGCAGGGGCAAGGTCTCTTCCTGGCTGCAGAAGAGCGCTTTGCTGTCCGGCGGGAGGGCCACACAGAGCCCGGCACTGCAGCCTTAAAGCAGCTGTGACCCGGACAGCAGCGCTCAGCAGGTGGCTGGGAGGCAGCGCAGGGCTAAGTGAGGGGGGCGGGGCAGGCACTGGGGACTCTAAGTGAGGGGGGCGGGGCTAGTGCTGGGGAGCTCTGGGGGTAGGGGGCTCTAAGAGGTGGGGCACTGGCACTGGAGGAGGCTAGTAGTGAGTGGACTATGAGGGCAGGCCTGGCACTGAGGGTCTCTGGGGGCTTGGCTAGTAGTGGGGGAGGATATAGGGGCAGGGCTGGTACTGGGGGGCTCTGGGGACAGGGCTAATGTGGGGAACTGGGGGACACTCTGGGAGGTTGGGTGCAGTGGGGCTCTGGAAACAGGAGGCTGGCATTGGGGGGGGCCTGGTGGTAGGAGGCTCTAAAGGACGGAGGGCTGGCACTGGGGTATTGGGTGCAGGGGACCCTGGGGTCAGTGTCTGGCACTGGTGGGGAGTGAAAGGGTCGTGGGCTCTTGAGGTTAGAGCTGGCACTGAGGGACTCTGGAGGCTGGGGCTTTTGGTGGACCACTAACATTTTATTTGCATATTTGAATATTCATTATTTGCATAATTAATGTGCAAATGAAATGTTGCCGATCTGCCAAAATTCTATGAATGGGTTTGCTGGTCCCTGGTATCAAAAAGGTTGGGAACCACTGGACTAAAGCATATTTTCCAGAAAAGCATCCAGTCTTGATCAAGAAATGGAGAATCCACCATGTTCCTTGGTAGTCTGTGCCAATGATTAATCATTCTCACTATTAAAAATGTGTCCCTAATTTCCAACTTTAATTTATCTGGCTTCAGTTTCCAGTTATTTGTTCTTGTTATGCCTTTTCCATTAGATTAAATAGCTCTTTAGTACCAAGTAGATTTTTCCCATGAAGATACTTATACATTGTAATCAAGTCACCTCTTAATCTTATTTTTGGCAGTTCTCATTATAAGGCATTTTCTCCAGTCCTTGAATCATTTTTGTAGCTTTTTTCTGCACTCTTATTTTTCAACAGCCTTTTAAAAATGAAGACACTAGAACTGTATTCCAGGATCAGTCTCACCAATGCCATACACAGAGCCCAAATCACCACCATCCTCCTATTCATTCATCTATTTATACAACCCCAGGATGTCATTAGCCCTCTTCCCCACTGCACTGAACTTGGGAATTCATGTTGAGTTGCTTGTCCACTGTTCAACTTAAATCTTTTTCCGAGTTTTTGCTTTTCAAGACCCTCTCCCCAGTTATGTAGGCCTGGCCAACATTTGTCATCCCTAGATTGGTATCACATAGTGTTAGTTTTTTAATCAGAATACCAGGTGGCACTGAGTCAAATGCCTTACAAAAATCTGCTATAACTGTTCAGTTACCTTTATAAAGCAAACCTATAAACTCTTCCTAGAATTAAATCAGGTTTGTGACTTGGGCAGGTTCCACATGAGCATATTCCTTCCCAAGGGGAAAAGGAATAAGTAGCACAAATATAAACTGAAAGGGGGCCAGAATAACCCATAACTTCAAAGTACACTCATCTTCATTTCATGTAGCCAAACACTGTAATTGCCATAAGGAATATGGATGATTCAGGGAAGGAAGGATAAAAGCCTATCTATGAAAGCATCTCTGTTTTAAGGAGTGGTCTACAATATGGAGCAGTGTGAGGACCAGCCATGTAGGTGGTTCAGGCCCTCTGCACATTCATGTTATTGAAATATTCTTTCTCATCTCTCAGCAGAATCATTATTATTTGTATGACCATCACATGTGGGAGCCCCAAGCCAAAGGCTAGGACTCCACTATCCTAGGTGCTGTACAAAGCTAGTTTAAAGAACAGCTCCCCTTGTGAACTGGCTGCCTGTCACCCATGCTGCTGCCTCTGATACAGAGGCAGCAGCGTGGGGTGGCAGCTCTGTCTGGGGGGGAAGGGAGCTGAGCTCCCGGACCCGGCATGAGCCGGAACTGAATTGGGCTGCCCGCCCACCTGCCTCCAAATACACTTTAAATGCAGAGCCGCAGCAGGGGTAGGTCCCAGACCTGGCGCAAGCTGGGACTGAGCCAGGCTGCTGGCCAGCCTGCTAAAATACTTACTGGCAAGGACGGGGGGGTGGGGAAATGCATGTAGCCTATAGCATTAACTGATAAGTTTTTGCTTATCAATTAATCAGTTAATCAACTACACTATTACATCCCTAACACAGGGTGAAACAATGACATGGAATTGTTCCTTTGTTTTCTCTCTCAACACTCTGGTGGAGCAATGGAAAATTGGGTCATGCTTTGAATCTGTCACATCATAACATTCTGGACCTGAATAAAATGCAGCAATACACATGGGTCCCAAAGCGTAGCCTGGAAAGTTCAGAGTACTTTCCATAAGCAGGAAAGGAGGCATGTATGTGTCTCTCCAGCTGGCCATAAAACTGATAGTGGTCTCTTAGTTACTGGTCATGTGTTTGCTCTCCTCTGCTCCTTTCCTTGAGTTACCAAAATCAATCAAAATGCTCAACTGCACAGCTGTAATTTGCTCCCCATACCTGTATTTACAAGTGTATTGATCAAATAGATACAGCTATGATCAAAATAGAAAGCAAGGTATTTACCAGTAATGGATTGTGATAAGGCATTAACAACATCCCTGGGCTTACTTCTACTGCCTTTAATGGAGCAGGCCAAGGAATGAATCTGCCCCCTTGTGTGTATGCTAAAGTGATGCTCTCACTTGAATAATGCTTGTATAGAAATGTTCTGTTCCTGTGTCTGTCAGGTTAGCTAACTGGCGGGTGTCTGAGTTGTGAGCCTGGTGTGCATACAACTTAAGACAACACTGTTTGGAGGAGAGAATGATGGAGCCCAGATAGAATCTTTATTGAAATAACTCTCACAAAGTGTCATCCTGAATACAGGGGGCGTTAAATTTCTGAAATCAATGTTAGCTTCTCAGCTGGTCAGCCTATTGTTAACAACCCCATCCCCCATCTACCCTCCCCACCCCAATAATGCTGCATGCTATGTGATGCATAAAGTAAGCCAAGAACAGAGTCCAAAACCTCATTTATTTCATCTTCAGTCTGAAGCGCGAGGTCCCAGATGGCAGTTATCATTCTGTAGGCTACTCTAACCAGTCAATAAACCAGTGTTTAATAGGCCTTTGTAGATAAATCGTTTTACTATCATTCAGAATTTAGATAAATATGTAACATATGCTGTGACACCTGCTCTGATACATTACTGAGATGAAATCAGATGAGCTAGAGTGATTTACAAGGAAAGTGTAATTCCATTGAGGGGACTCCATTCATGTTGTAAACCACTGGAGTTGTCATCGCCAGGACTGCAGGATGTACAGTAAATAACTCCAAGAGATCATTAATTTCACACTGCTGACTATGGATCTGTTATTGTTTTATGGGTCTCTCACTGTGTGTTTCAAACCATTTGAAATAAGTGAAAGTGACGTAGGGTGATTTAGGTAAAGTTTTCAGTAGGACTGAGGATCCTAAGTCATTTAAAATTTTACTCACACTTATAAGAGCCTAAACAACAAAGAATCCAGTGGCACTTTAAAGACTAACAAATTCATTAGGGTATTAGGGCATAAGCGTTTGTGAGACACAACTCACTTCCTCAGATGCTGAAGAGAAAAGAAAACAGAAAAGGAAGGATACAGAGATGGGAGTGTGCCATCATTAGAGTCTATGCTTCAAGGGCCTGTCAAAATTCAGCAGATTTCCATGTGCTTAGATCAGGCCCCACCTGACTGTGTCTGAAATAAGATCTCCTGAATACCCAATTAAGTGGCAGATCTGAATCTTAAAAAAGGCCATAATTCTCTTAGGTAATTTTGTCTTTTAAAAATTATTTTAATTGGAATCTTAGCACCCTCGATTTCAGAGCAGATACCACTCTGCCATGATAAAATGTGTTACAATACAATGAATGGTCCTGTGGCACCTTGAGACTACCTGAAACTCAGCCTTCCTGTTCTGGATTTCCAAGGTGCCACAGGGACTACTCATTTTTAAAGGTACAAACTAACATGACTACCCCTCTGAGACATTATAATGCAGTTACTCTGAGATAGGGATCCATGGTTTATGACTTTGGAATAACAAATCAATAGGTTTCAACTTTCTCTTACTACAGAACTTTAATGCTGCCATTCATAAATATAATGCAGTCATATACCATCCTATAGAGAAGCATTGCTGGGCATGAAACAGTGTAAAGCTCATGTGCACCATTTGAATGGTAAAACCTGATTTTAAAGGGAAATGATTAATTCTAGTACCAAAAGCTCTGATTATTTGGAACTTTACTCATGTGAGTGGTATCATGGCTTCAATGGATTGAAAAGTTATGCACCTCCAGATACTTGTAGGGTTGGTGGCTTAGACTGGATATCTAGAAAAAATACATGCACAAAATGTGCATCCAAATAATCAGTGCCATTAGTTTAAAATCTCAGTAACTGTAAATGGCTCTGGTGTCTCAATGAAACAGTTTTACAGCTGCTTCCCAACAGGAAACCCAGTCTGCAAAAACAGAGGGTTTATATCCTCTTATCTTTTCATATGCTGAGCTCCCATTGATATCAATAGGAGTGTTTCATGAAAGTCTATGGCAGTAAGATATGGCTTCAAGTTAAAGAGCATGTATGCTGGAAGTGTCCTAAAGATTTCCTAATTAGTTTGTTTATTATATTCAATAAAAATTTCCCAAGCTATATCTGGTGGCTTTGACATTATTTTAACAACTTGAAGTGTTTTGGTGGTTTTTTAATTGTAATTTTCCTTTTGCATTGCCCAATTTCAGTTGCCCGTGAAGCAACTGAATAAATAGAGCAGGAGTTCTCCAACTGTGAGTCGGGACCCCAAAGTGGGTCACAACCCTGTTTTAATGGGTCACCAGGGCTGGCCTCTACTTGAGCCTGGGGCCGAAGCCCAAATGCATCATCTCTGGGCAACAGCGTCGAGGATACAGCCCACCAGACTGGGACTGAAGTCCTTGGCCTTCATCTTTGGCCCCCCTGCCAGAGTGGTGGAGCTTGATGGTGAGCCCAGGCTTTGGTCCCTCCTCCCGTGGTCATGCAGTAATGTTTGTTGTCAGAAGAGGGTTGCATTGCAATGTAATTTGAGAACCCCTGAATTAGAGGGAGGATGGTCTTGTGGTTAAGGATTGGACTGGATCTGAGGTGATCTGGTTCCAATTCTTGGCTCTTCTATGGACTTCCTTGAACAAGTCACTTAATCTTGGTCTGCCTCAATTCCCCATCTATGGTAATAATCATGTTTCCTTTCCCCCTTGTCTAGGAAGACTGTAAATTATTTGGGTCATAGACAATGTCCTAATATGAGTAGTACAGTGCCAAGCACTGTGGGACTTTGATCTTGATAGGTCCACTAGTTGCTGCTGTCATATAAATAATATATGGACCTGCATCAGTTAATAAATAAAACTCTTCTTAGAATTCAATGGAGATTTGTGCTTCACACTGATGGATATAGTGTTTATGGTGCAGGGGATCAAATAACAATTATTGCTGATAAAACTAGTGGTCTTATAAAGTAATAAGCCTGGCAGTGCTGAAAGTGTACACTATAGGGATCAAGTTGAAGTCCCTGTGTATTAAATTATGCTGAGATGACATTTTTAAACCAGTGCCAAAAGCCATTCTTCACTAGATGGCTAAACTTGCAATGAGTTTCTCTGGCACAATTCAGAAAAGAGTCCAAAGAAGGTTAGTAAAAAAATAATTAAAATGTTACTTTTTGAGTGGGTGGAGAAAATGCAACCCCCACTCCAAAGGAAATCTGTAAAGACTTTAGTTTGGTAGAACACCAGTTCACAGTTCCTAACACATTGTGGGGCTGAAAGTGAATATGACTGTGTCAGGGAAATGTCTGGGCACCATGGTGTATCAGCTCCAGCATGGCACTGAACAGCCTTCACAATCTGGGGGAATGAAACAAAATGGAAGAGTGGGAGACTCGGGTAGGAGACCTGTTACCGCTCAAAAAGCCACAGGCTATGGCGCTGTATTTTCAAAAGCTCAGTGCTAGAACTGATTGCAGGTTTTCACTGACTCCCTTTCTCCCCTCCAGGCAACAATAGAGTTTTGAACTTGTGGAAAATTCTCATTTTGGCCAAAACATTCCTACTATTCAATACAAAACAAAACTTTTTTAATTTTAGAAAATGTGGGGTTCAGTATTTTTCCTCCTCCCTTTTTCCAATAGAAAAAATGTGAAGCTGAAAGGAGGGAAAAACACCAACCACAAAAAACGTGTTGTTAAAAATGGGGAAAATTCTGCCTTTAAAAAAAAAAGAAGAAGCTTTTTTTCTTTAAAAAATGTTCAGAATGAGCACTTCCCTTGTTCCCAGCCCCACTCAGCACCCAATAGCTCCTGTGGGGAGTGGCTAGGTGCTGAGCATTTCTCAAAGGATATGTCTACACTACAGCGTTTTTTTGGGAAAACAGCCGTTTTCCCAAAAAAACTTCAATTACGTCCACACTGCAATTGTGTTCTTCCAAAAGAAAATTGAAAGAGCAGAGGGGTTTTTCCGACATTGGTAATCCTCATTCTATGAAGAAGAAGCCTTTTTCCGAAAGAGCTCTTTTGGAAAAAGGCGTGTGTGGATGGGGAAGAGGGAATTCTTTCAAAAGAAGAAGGAAGAGGAAAAAGCACAGGTGCCCTGGTGGCCACTCCATCCATCCATAGTAATTATAGCTTAAATGCGAGATAGCATCCATTCAGTGTGGATGCTCTTTTGAAAAAGCAGACCACTTTTTCAATGTGCTTTGGCAGTGTGGATGCTCTCTTTTGGAAGAAGTTTTTCCAGAAGATCTCTTCCGGTGTGTCTAGACTACAGGGTTGTTTTTTTTTTTTTTAAAAGTGGTCTTTTTCCAAAAAGACCTGCATCTAGATTGCCACCGTGTTCTTTCAAAATTAAACTGAAAGAACACAGTGTTTTTTTCGACCACGGGAAACCTCATTTTACAAGGAATAACGCCTTTTTTCAAAAGTGCTCTTTCGAAAAAAGGCGTTATTAAATGCAGACAGGGCTTTTTCGAAAGAGAGCATCCAGACTGCCTGGGGCTACCTCCAGACTGCATCCCGCTGTCTGTCGGTAGAAGGATGCAGTCTGGAGGTAGCCTGGGTGCTCTCTTTCAAAAAAGCGGCTTGCTTTTTCGAAAGAAGTGGTTGCAGTCTAGATGCTCCCCTTTGAAAGATGCTTTTTCGAAAAAGCTTCTTCCGAAAGAAGCCTTCGGTCTAGACGTAGCCACAATCTACCCTTTTCGATTAGGAGCCTAAATGGGAGTTCACTTCAGCGGTGTTGAAAATCTGTGCCCTAAGAAGGCAAAGAGATTCCGTCTGGTAAACCGCTATAATAATCCTTGTGCCCTCTGCCGGTAAGGGTCTCCCTGGACTGGCTTAGGGAACTCGGACAGGAGACTAGAGGGGCGAAAGGGCCAGAGATACCCAGAGCCAACTCTCGTGTGACAATAAATGGCTCTCTGGGTGCTCTGAAAACCCGACCGCTCTGGAGCGCACGGTTCGGGCGCGCCCTTGCTCGGTCACTCAGGTGCGTTCCACGCTGGGATCTTGCCGGTTAAAAATGCCTCGTTTATTTCACCTGCACGCAGCCCCGCGGAGAGCCAGCCCTCGCCCCCGAGGGGGAAGGAAGGAGGCCCTCCCCCATTCAGCCAAACCGCAAATCACCTCACAAAGTCAACCGCAAAATAACCCGCAGTCAGACAGGATCCGCGCAGCCAACCCCGCGGTCCAGCAAAGCGGCGCTTCTTTCCTCTCCCAGCAGGCTGCCCGCCGAGGGGCAGGGGGAAAGTTGGGCATCTCCCAAGTTGCTGTGAAGTCAGCAAGGGGCTAAAACAGCCCCGAGGGCTCCGACACTGAGGTGTCAACTTTCCAGGCTGCTAAAGAGTTTCTCCCGACCTCGCCCGTCCCTTCCCCTGCAGCGCGTGTCGCCAGGCGGCCGCTCCCTTCTAGTGACCAGTGACCCTCCTACTCCGCTGGGCTAGCGCCGGGCTCTGCTGGGCAGGTCTCACCCAGCGCATCTCCAGCCGGGCCGGGCCGTTGTTTCTGAGTGGAAGACAATGCGCCTCTTTCTCCTCCCCCCTTTCCAACAAGCCCCTTTTCGTTGCCTCTGATTTGCCAGATGGGAAACAAAAGCCAAGACGGGAAGGGGGTGAAGGGGCAAGAAAGGGGAACAGGGGGGGCCGGAGAGAGTTGAGTGCGCGAAGGAGCCGCTCTGCCCGGGGCTCTGCCGCGCCCTCAACTTTCCAGGGGCCATGCAGGGCGAGGCGACCCTCTCTTATCTGCCCAGCTGCTGGCGAGCAGGGGAGCGCCCCTGTCTCCAATCCGCCTCCCCGGGCACCGCGCGCGCTGAGCGCGATCCAGGTTCCCCCTCTGCCCGCCGCGAGCCCTTTGCACTTTGCAGCCCCTCTCTGGCCAGACCTGGCCCCGCTCCCCGGCGCTCACCTGCGTGGCTCATCTTCCACAGCCGGCCCCAACTTTCGGCGCGCTCGCCCTCAGATCATGGTCCCGCCAGCCTGGCTCGCGCGCGCCTCCTTCACCCGGAGCCGCTGGAGGAGAAGTTGGGGCGTGGGGCCGGTTGGGGCGTGGGGCCGGTGTGGCCAGCCCACGGGACTGGGAAGGGAGGAGAGAACTCGTCAGTAGTGGCCGGAGCCTCTTTGGCTGGGGGAGGGAGGGCAGAGAGTGGGCTCGGGGAGCGCTCACAGCCTCTGGCAGCCTGCGCCCTGCCCCATGCTTAGCCTGGCAAGGCTGAGTGCGGTTGCAGGCAGCTTGTAGGGTACCTCTGTGATCGCAGCGCACTGGCCAGGGCTCGCCACCGCCTCCTCCTCCCAGGCATTTCCCTTCCTTTCCTGCAGAGGAAGCCCTTTGGCTCGCTCAGGGATTGAAAGCTGCAGTGAGACAAGGGAGGGGGGCCTGGTTGCCAAACAAACAGATTTAAAGGAACAGCAGCTGTTCTCTCTCCATCCACTTTGCACCCCCTCCCTCCCTCCACACACACTTCAGGATCTTGCATAAGCTCCAGGAGTGGGAACGGGGCTTGCACAAGCAGCAGGGGGAGATGGGCAGAGAGGCAGTCCCCAGCTCAAGGCTTCTCTTCCCTGACAGCGTTTGCCAAAGGAAATCATGAATGTGGAAGTTTGTGCCTGGAGCGAAAAGCCCAGGGAACCCTGGCCCGGGTGCTCTGCAGAGCCTACGACCGCAGGGTGCGGAGGAGGATTTAACAAGCGCCACAAAGCACAGATTGTGTCCCTGCCAAGCCCGGAGTGTGCGTGTCACCCGCGGGCAGAGGGGGCAGCTCACGCACGTACCCCCTGACAGAGGACTGGCTTGGCTTGTGGCTGAGCGCACCTCGCGCCGTTCGGCGCGTCCCTGCAGAGATCCCCAGGCGGGTGCCTGGATAAAACGCTCGCTGCCAGCCCCAGGTAGAGTGTCTGGATAATGGGCACGTTCAAGGGCGTGCAAACTAGAGAGGAATAAGTTCCTCACACAAAGCAGCCCCTGTCCGAACACTCCGTGAGCCGGGGGAGGAGGGAGGAAGCCTTGGAAAGGAAAGATTCGCGCTGTCTCCTTCAGTCTCCCCTTTTCGCCTCTCTGGTAGCCAGCCCCGCCTCTCTGTGCTCAGCCTCGTCTGCGCAGGAAGAACTGGGGAGACCGCAATTCTCCCCCTTCGCCCGGGCTTCCCACCAAATGTGTCTATTTTCTGGCTCCACGCGCTCCCTGACTCCCCAGAGGATGAGTCTGTCTGCTCCCCCCCCCCCAGCATGTGTGTGTGTTTTGCACTAGTCCTCGCTCACTAGAGCGCCGACCCTGCAGCCCTGACTCAGGAAAGCAAGGGTTATTCTGGCGGACGAGCGCTGTCAGCTCAGCTCCTATGTTCTTACGGGCTGTTAGCGTCCGTCCAAAGCTTCGAGACCTTGGCGCGGTTCCCCATTGTCCTCAGGAATCTCAGTGCGGCTAGAAAATGTCCATTCTATGCAGGTGAGAGGTCCCCTCCTGGCAACTCACTATTACGAGCTTATGGGTTTAAGAGGGGGAAACGCTGGTCTCTTGACCCCCCCTTGGAAAGGTAAGATAATCGTAGGCTGCAAATCCACTAGCCAAGGGGTTTGGTGTTCAGGTGCCTGCTTCAGACTCTAGCCCCATTCACACCTACAAGCCTCTGCACTCGTGCATAGCAGAGCAATCTGTTTGGTCCCAAAGATGGCTGGGTCTAACTTGATTTTACTCAGAGCAGCAGAATATTCAGATGGAAAAGGAGAGGATCCATATACCTGGCCCCGGAGTATCTTACAAGTGATATAAATATTTTATGCACTTAAAGATTATTTGTTTGGTGGTTTATGGTAAAAGAAAAATAGCATTAATAAAGGTGGTATATCAGTGAGGTGATAGTGTACAGCAGCTTTATTTCATGTAGCATTGTTTCATGTTTATTTCATTGTAAAGCATCTAATAACTAACATCATCTACCAATTTACCATATATCTGAAGAGAGAGGACAAAGACATTCAGAGGTATTCTTCACTGTTTCCTTGTCACTAGTATTAAACAGATTTCACACTAAACAGGTACAGACAACAGGGAAACAAATTCACTAAACTGAGGAGCAAAACAGTTAGGACTATTAGACTGTGTTGAGGGCTCCTCAGCTTCTCTGGATAATTTGGTCCTGCATTGCATTCATCACTATGGTATCTGATCACATCAGGCCCTAATCCAATTTAGGTAATTAAATCAAATCAATCTAAGAAATGTTTCCAGAACCACCAGTTTGTGTGAATCCAAAGTGTCTGATAATACAATGTAAAATATGGCATCTGAAAATGAGTTAACTTGATATTTGTTTTTCAAGTAGTACACAGATGGGGTACAGAACAGAGTGTTTGCCATTTTTGCAAGAAACTAAAGCTGTCAAAAAAATTGGTCCTGGGGGATTCTGCACCACTGCTCATGATCAGAATTTATGTCCCCTGCAGAGTTCTTTGCTTTCCCACAGAAAAACAATTTTCTGATGGGTAACCAAAAGGAAGTCACCAGAGAGGTCAGACGCCCTTCTCCAGTGAGCTATACAGAAAATGGAAAAATATTTGACAGATATTTTATTTGAAAAATATTACAAAATTAATAGAATAATTGGTGTCACAAATATTAGACCACACCGAATCTAGCAGAAGCTTGTCCAAAGTTCTCTTCATCCATAATAATTTGCAGTTTTCTACAGGGTAAAGAGAAGTCAGGAAAATTAACTGATCTATATCCCAAATCTCAACATCGTTTTCATGGACAATACGATTGAGCTTCCCCCCTTTCTTCTCTTTCTGGAGCCAGAGCGGATATTTCTCACATAAATATACATTCATTCTATCTATTTTAACTCTGGCATTGATTCAAATATATCCTCTTCATCTCCAGTCACAAAGTCTTGTTTTTTAGAATTTGAAAGGCTCCCGTCCAGGTAAAAGTGACTACTGTTTTTTTTCAAAGGAGGTTGTGATTAAATCAATAATTTTCATAAACAAATAATGGAACATAAAAAGGTAAATGACCTACAGCTAGTCTATGTTACTAGATACCACACATTTCTCTGGATATCCAATAAAGTCATGCAATTATATCACTTTACAATTTGTCAAAGCTGTAAGACCAGAGAATACAAAATCCAGCATAGCCACAGCTCTGAGAGTGGCGGTAACAACAACAATCAAAGACATACACAAATGGGCAACAAAGAAGTAGGGGACTAGAAAGTTGGAAAGAGGGTAAAGCAGAGAGGTCAGGTGGAATGGAAGTATGGCTTTATTTGAGCTATCTCAGCATTCTTTATTCAAACAACTCAAGAAACGGAGTCCAATTTCTTTTAATTCTGTAATGGCTCTCTACATTGATAAGCTATTCTTTCTTTTGCTGAGAACACAGAGAAATCTGAATATCGCTGCTCTATTCTGGACATAAGTCTATTCTATTTCTGTAAAATCATGGATATGGTAATCATCGAGGCCCGCAAGCACCGAAGTATTTATGGCGTGGTTAATGCCAGTTTAACATTGGATATATTTTTCAGCTGAGGTTTGATTGCTGATCACTCATGCCTATATTGGGGAGGAGGACACATGACTATCCCACATGTCTCCTCTGCCCAGCAACCCCCTGCCCTGCACCCAGCCATGAGCTGTTGCACTCTCCCCACCCAACGTTACCTACTGTGGGGTGGGAGGGCTGGATCCTTCTCCTGCTGCACCTCCAACCCAGCATGCTCGGCTGCTCTCCCTGGCAGCTGGGCCCAGGCAGTGAGTGGACGGCATCACATCTCACACCGCTGAAGTTGGTTGCTGCTCTGTGCAGCACAGCATTTGCCTGAAACAGCCTGCCTGGGGAGGTGGCCTGCTTCATGCCAGGGCCCTGCTGCTAGGGACCGTGGATGAGCAAGCCAGAAATATTCTGGGAGGAAAGTGGACTCTGGCTCGCGTGGTCCCTGTCCCCATCAGCGGGGACCAGGCAAGGGGCAGCTCAGCACTGCCACCTCCCCAGCCTGACTCTCTCAGGCAGCTGCCATGCTACACAGAGCAACAAACCAGAGCAGCTGGCATGAGAAGTGACGCGTGCCACTCCTTCGGCTCCCTGCCCAAGTCTGGCTGCCAGGGATGGGCTCGTGGTGCCAGGGAGCAGGTGCAGTGAGAGAAAGATAGAGCCCCCTTCCCTCCCAGTGGCAAAGCGAGCAAAAACCAGGGCAGAGGCACTTGACCGCACATGCCGCTCCTCTCCACCGCCCCCTCCCTCCGTTGCCTATGGCTGAAGCCAAGCACTACTTTCACCCATAAGTCCATCTCTTTCCATGGCTGTCCGTTGGACATCCCCACAGCATATGCATCAGGGTTCTTTTTTTCTTTACTGCAGCACCAACAAACATCAGAGGAGAAGGTTCCCCTCTTGCACAACCTCTGTAGCATCCAAAATATTTTGAATACAAGCTTTTGCTGTATTTGCTGTAGCTTGACAGCCATGAAGTCTTTTTAAGGGCTGTGATAACTCCCCTTCCCACATTTTCACAAAGAAATCTAGGCCAATTGAGTTCCTCTTCCTCAGTAAAGTATCCATAGTGGACACAGGCCTGGGGACATTATGAAGCATATCCAAATTTCTCTCTGGTGATCTTTGGGCATCCAGACCAAACTGACGCAGTACCGGCACCTCCAGTCAGAGCTCAACAACTTTTCCCCTGGAGTACTGGCACCTTTTTTTTTTTAAACAAAAAAAGCACTGTTTATATATATATATATATATATATATATATATATATATATATATATGGGGGGAGGGGAGAAGAGAGAGGCTGATTAGAATATAAAGGAGCATAGACAGAATATTGATTTTTAATGTATTAACCCTTCCCCACAGGCTCAGGACAGAGGCTGCCACCTATTTGTATCCCTAGTTATTTGAGAGAGTAAAGAATCTGAGTTTATCTTCACTAGTTTATTAACATTTTTTAGTACTTTTATACCAAGGTACTTATATGTGTCAGTTTGCCTATGGAAATTCCATTAAGAAGCCCCACTATATGACAGCGAGGAGATTTCCAATGGTTCCATTTTTTTCTAATTTATTTTGTAACCAGATATTGCTCTGCATTTTTGAATTAGCAATAAGAGAGTTGGAATAGTGGCTTCTGGTTTGCACATATTCAAAAGCATGTCTGTATATAACATCAGGTTTTATACATGGAATCAAGTTGTATGCTTCAGATATCCGGAAGAATCTGTATAGCTATCGCCAGGGGCTTTAGAGACAAACCAGAGCAAAGGAGACAACAGGTATCCTTGTTTAGTGCCCAGAAGAGGCTGAAGGCATGCCAGGTTACATCGTTGATTGTAATGCAAACTGATAAGTGAGAATATAACAGTTGGATCTGGAGTTCTATATGAGTCAAAATCCAAATTCTTACAGGGTATGAAACATATACCTCCCACTTGGTCTATCAAAAGCCTTTTCTGTTTCTAAGGCTAATACGGCTCATGGTTCAGGGTCATCATATTTCACTGATATATTTTCAATAAGGTTGTATTTGATGAGAATTAATATGCGTGTCCCCAAAGTTAATAAAGTATAAGCTTGGAACACAAGAGATAACTTAAATATGTACGTAAATTAATAACAGTAACTAGATAACTTCATCGGTGCAGATGGGGAAGATATAACAACTGGGAAGTAAACATGGTATAAAACAGAACAGGTACTCAAGCTATTTAAAAAGCAGACTATTTAAAAAAATATTCTGTATTTTGTGGCTTTTGGACCAGATGCACTTCCTCACCAGCCTTGATGTGAAACTGAGCTGGAAATTTTATAAAATATTTGAGCCCTTGCTGCTTGGCAAGTTTCCTTGGTCATTTAAAGGCTGATCTCTGTTCAACTACACCTTTTTGCAAAGTCTTGAAAAATCATTATCTTATTTTGAGACATCCCCCAAAACATTACTGCATTTTTTCTTTTACAGTAAATCATAGAAATTTGACCATCCATGCACAAAGTTTGGCATTTGAGGCTGGATGAGGAGCCAGGGATGTAGGAGATCTATCTTAAATCTAAATCAAACTTAAAATCTTTTGATAGACTGAGCACTTCTGAAAGGAGCAGAGACTAATTGCAGAGGGTTGTCTTTCTTTGTCCCTTCAAGTACTCTTATGATTTTCAGGGCGCGTCTTCACTACCTGCTGGATCAACGAGCAGTGATTGATCCAGCAGAGATTGATTATTCGCATCTAGCATAGACACAATAAATCAACTTCTGAGTGCTCTCCTGTCAACTCCAGTACTCCACTAGAATGAGAAGAGTAAGGAGAGTCAAAAGGGAAAGCGTCAACTGTCGACTTAACACAGTGAAGATACTACGGTAAGCAGATCTAAGTACGTCAACTTCAGCTATGTTATTTATATAACTGAAGTTGCATAATTTAGATTGATGTCCTGTGGTAGTGTAAACTTATTGTGACAAGACTTTCCCTTATGGTCTTTTACTTTAGATTTAAGAAAAGTTACATTTGTGAGGCTTCTTTGTATCTGGGCAGAGAGTCCTTGTATCTGCTCTTGTCACCATTATATTCTCCCTTCTGCTTCATTCATCCATCTGTCAGTGCTTGCAGAGAGGAGTTCATCAAGGTAATAGTCAGTTGTACTTTGGACTTGATTTCAACTGTGTCTGCAGCAACTTTCTTCACTGTGTTTTTGGCCATCGTAGACACAGTGTCCTCAGCAGCTTCCATCCTGCTCAGTGGGTAGATGGTCACTGGTCTCCTTGTT
Source organism: Pelochelys cantorii (assembly GCA_032595735.1). Classification (NCBI taxonomy): domain Eukaryota; kingdom Metazoa; phylum Chordata; order Testudines; family Trionychidae; genus Pelochelys; species Pelochelys cantorii. Next base: position 22,725,854 of record CM064336.1, read on the forward strand.
TTTTGGCTATGTGTAGAGCTCCAAGTAGACAAACGTTTGCCTGATGACATTCCAGAGATTTTGGGATACCTGCTCCTTACTGCGGGGGGGGGGGCGGGGGGGGGGGAGAAGGGAGGAGAAGAGTTGATTAGAGACCTGGACTTCAGATGAAAATGGATATTAGCAGGTGTCTTTGTAGCTCAAGACATCTGCTCTACTATGCCACACAACCCCCCTGGAATCCAATAAGAATCAACACATTAATTTCAAGCTTCTTGGGAGCTAATTCTAAATAACACTCAGAGAAGAAATAATTTTAAAAATTACAAAAATACATGTTTTTTATTATAAGAAGTGATGAACATACAGTGCAGATCACTTCAAACAATCTGTATGTTTGCCTGTTTTTTCAAGAGCTGAGTGCAGAATAAGAGACTTATCATACAAAGCCAGCTTCTATCTCACTGTGTCAAGTTGTCTCATATATTTTCATTTAACTTACATTAAGAGGGAAGATGCTGTGTAGCAATTATAAAGCATCACAGAAATAAATCCTTTCTTTTAATGCTGAACAAGGAACTCTTCTCTTCTACTTTTTTGTTTTAGACACTAACCAGTCTTTCCTGTTTTGAAATAATAGCTCTCTGATGCCCTGTATCCTAGGTTGTCATTTTACACCAGTGCAAAGCGGGTGTAAAATGTTACCAGATCAGATTGTAGAGGTTTACACTTGCTTTGCACTGATGTATATAACTGCAGAAGGTGCAAGGCAATGGAGATTCAGGCTCAATGGTCTGGGACAGATTCAGAAGAACTGCTAAGCTCCTCTCTCAGAAGGCAAGCATGTGCTTAAATTACATTAAATCCTATGGGACTCTGTTCCAGAAGATGCTCTGTACTTTGACCCCAGCAATGCACTTAAGCATATGCTTAACTTGAACAGCAGATGACTATTCCCATGCTTAAATGTGCATGTGCTTTAGAGTTTTGCTGAAAATAGGCCTTCTTTAATAATGCCTTTGAAAGCTGATGCTTGGAGACTTTAAGCACTTCGAACAAGGTGCTAAATATCCTCAACTTCCATGACCCACAATGAGTGCTCTAGGACAGTAGGCATCTCACAGGAAGCACTCAGAGCCTCATAGACTGGGCTCCTGGTTAATAACCAATGCAGTGGTGTTTGAACTTGGATCTCTGTTGGTTCAGATAGTGTTAAATTTGCCACTCATATGTAATGTAGTGTTTATTAGTTTACCAAATAATTTATTTTTATTCAATCTAATTCTTAAATTAAAGAACTTCATTTAATGGGATATTGGGCTACTATTCAGGAGGGGAAAAATACTCCATGTAGTGATTGTCACCTTTAAAGATCTGAAAGTGTTGCAGCAAGCAAAAGGCCTAAAGTCTTTTTATTATCAGTTTAAAAGATAATCTAGGGTATAATTACCTATACCAAAGACAATGAAAAGCTCTAAGAGCTTTATAGCTAACTGCAAATAAGAACCATAAAACCGTGTCTGTGTGTTTATTTATTTTTTGGCCCCAAACCAACAAACAAATGCAGAAGAATAGCAGAGAATTAACTAGATTAGCTTTTACTGTTCAAAATAAAAGGACTATAATATGAACATGTTCAAGGGACAATGGTGGGTCAAAAAACCAAGCTTTTAAAGCTACCAAAAACCTTTTCTTTACTTTTTCTTAAATTACAATAAAAAGAGAAAAAGAGAGAGATTTTGTGTGTGTGTGTGTGTGTGTGTGTGTGTGTGTGTGGATTTTGTGTTGTGTGTGTGTGTGTTTGGAGAATAGACATTTCTCTGAAGGATTTGCAATCCAACCATTTGGCCTTATGCTAGTGGATGAATATTGGAGGATGAAATTGACTAGAAACAGACTAGAAACAAAAATGAAAGTGACCCATTTTCATTGCCCAAGCAGAAAGAAATGCAAAAGATAAACAAATGAAGTAAGAAACGAAATGAGATTTTGATAATTACTTTTGGTTTAATAATCTAAAATTCTATTAAAATCTTCTGTATTCTAAGTATCCACTTGGTAAGTCTGTTTAGCTTCAAATTTATTAAATCATTTTTTTCGGCTCAGAGGCCTCAAACCAGCCAAGCATTTGAGTACTTACTTAACTTTGAACATGTGAGCAGTTGTATTTACTTCAGCAAGGTTACTCACATGGTTAAGTATTTTGCTGGGTCAGGGCCCTGTAGCAATGCAGAGTTCTTTGATTTTCTACCATTGTTACATTATCATAGACTACCATTGTTCTTGCCATGTTAATGAAGTTCCAGGGCCTTCGTCTATCATATTACACTAACTATGCATCCTAATTGTTATTTTTTAAGCTCCGTTATGCTATTACAGATGGGGTTACTTAGGATAAAGTCTACTTCATGATAAGCAGCCTTACATGATGTTTTTCATAGACTTTCACCCTGATGCTTGCACTTCATTCAAGGCTGTGTGAAATAACTTCCTTTCCACTGTTAGGGTAGAAAAAGCCCTAGACAAGACCAAAAGAAATGTAGTGGGACCCACAGTAAAAATACAATGAATTCTCCAGAGAAAATACTGAATGTTCTTCTAGTTTCCTCTGGGTGCAATTTAAGAAACTGACATTGTTCTATAAATCTCTGCATGGATATGGTCTTGGCTGCCTGTGACACTTTCTCTTTCTGAAGTGCACTCATGCGTCATGCTATTTGAGATCATCTGGGGGCACTCTTGTTAACAATCCATCAACTGGAAAATCTAACCATTGGGTGTAATCAGTGGGAGGAGGTCTTGACTTTGAAATTTACTTCTGTCAGTGTCCTGACAAGCCTAAGTCTGTTGATCTTTTGGGTGTAGTGTAAGGTGGATTTACTCTTTCAGGTTTTTCCTTAAAGGGATAATTGGGTTATGTATCTGGGTTAATTTCCTAGGTGAATACATTCTGCTGATATTTATCAATGTAAGTAACATTGCATTTTGATATTTTTGATTACATGTTTTATTTGTCAAAGCCAAAACATTTTGCAGATAGGTCACCATTTCAGTGGGATGGTCAATTCCTGAAGTTCATGGTGGACTCTTCCATCATTTTTAGAGCAAAAGAGAGAGACCCAAATCAAAACCCTGACCTCAAAACCAAATAAAAAACCTCACATTTCAATGCACTCCCAATTTGGGAATTCTCCTTAAAGGTTTTGTTTTTGTTCCAATGCAAAATAAAGACCTTGACAATTGCTGCAAAAGGGAAATGTTTTCTAGCCAGCTCTGAATGTGCATCATACATCGGTAGGCAAATGTAATCACACTTTTTATAGAGCCACTGTAACCACCTGCAGGCAGACTTGAACCTGGGACTAGGGGAGCTTAGTGTAGAAGCAGCTACAGCTGCCTTAAGCTATAGAGCAAGTTGGCTCTCAATTTAGGCTGTGGAGCTCATTCTTATCTCTCATTGTAAGTAGTCTAAGTCCCACTACATGGAACAGTGAATCACACCCACTAGGTGTGTGGGTTATACCACATTACTCAGATTTTATTTTATTGGTAGACTATATTGTATAAAGTATAAGTGAGAGACATGGATGTTAAAGAAAGCTCCTAGAGGTGCTGCTGTAGCATTCAGACTATAATAAATGAGAGTTCAACCCTGTATCAACCTTTGTGATGAATCTTAGTCTAGCATGTTAATTCTCTCTCAGCTGATTTTTTGAAAAAGAAGAGTAATGCAGGATTCAGAAACAGTTTAAAGAACTCTTTCCTCATAAGGGTGATAATCCACAAGTCCATTGCTATTCAATGTATAAGACAATGTTATCTTTTAAAAAGAGGCTGTTAAAAACATCCAGATGTTTTCTCTGTCTTGCACATTCCTAAGTGGTTAAGCAAAAAAAAAAAAAAAGTGTGGCCCCTTTAAATGTCGCTCCACTCGCCTGCCACACTGGGGAAAAAAAATGGCGGCCGGCCTGGCACTGTGACCCCCCTGGAAGACACCAAGGGGGGTCACAACCCACACCGCTGCTATAGGCACCTGCTGAATGTAGAACTTGACATATGTCCACATTTTCCTATCCACCATACAGATCACCCTGAAGACTAAATATTGGCTATGTCAGCTCTTGATGTTAGTGTAGTTCATCAACTTATGGAATAAATCAGTCCTTGAAGACTGAAGAAGGCTATCTGAGAATATCTGGCACGGCCTCCCTATGCATACATCCCATGAGAATCTGCAAGAAGAAAAATGTTTTGATCAAGGGCAGATTGCTATGAGAACCCTTTCCCCTACCCAACCCTCTGTCTGTCTTGTTTACTTAGATGGTAAATTCTTTGAGGAAAGATCTGCTGCATATTCTATGTTTGTGCAGGCCCCTGATCTCAGCTAGAGTCCCTAGGCACTACTGTAATACAAATAAATGATGCTCAGAACTTGCATTCTGAATGACTACAGACAAAGCATATATTAAAAGTTTGGGTGACTTTGACCAGCTATATACGGTAATTTCCCTGAGGCCACAGCCGCTGGTGATTTTGTGTTTCAGAACCTACCTTTGGTTTGATGACAATGCTGGAGACAGTTGTAAACTGATGTCATGGCTGCATGATGACAGCTTCTTTGTGTTCCTGGTATTTTGTCTGCTCTGCAATGTTTGGTGGGTCATCTTTCCCTCATTTCCTGCCCCTTGTTTCTTCTTGTTCTTGGCTTTGGTTCTTTTTTTTTTATACTTTTTGTCCCAGCATAAAGCAGTGGACAAATGGAAAACAGTTTTGTGTAGAATGATTAATATGACTTTACCTTTGTATTATTTCTTATGTCACTGCAGTTGTTATTTTACCCTTTTTGTGATCACATGACTTGGGGTGGGGGAGGATGTAAACCTCTCCAGCCCACTACTCTACTTCACAAAAGTCTTTCTTTTCATGAGAGGCTCAAAACCAAATCAGAAGGGAGTGTTGTAAATCAGGGCTGAGTCACATAAGCAGCATTTCTTGGGAGCCCAGGAGACCAATAGCGATGGATGCTCAGTATTAGGATTTGAGGAGTGCTGGGAGGAATGCACATGTGACTGAGGATTGAAATACCAGGTGGGATGTTGCAGTTCAGGACTGAGGTTCATTAGCAGAACTTTGTTTGTGTGTAGGTAGAGTTAAGGCTCCTAGGGCACTTAGCTACATTTGGCTTAACTGAAATCAGGGTGATTGATCCCTTACTTTATTGAAAGGAATAAATTAATGCAAACACCTGCCAAAGAGCCATTCTAAGTCATTTGGGTGGTGAACTGAGATCATTAACTTTCTGCAGTGCAGAATGCCACCAACTATTTAGAAAGGCAGTCCTGAGTTACTGCTGCTGTGTTTTATCAAATATTCTGGGCTTGGTTTTGCTGAAGGTAACAGGGTTAGTTTCTCAGTTCAGTGAAATTCGATGCAATACATTCTTGAATGCAAAATTCATCTTTTTTTCCTCTGAGAGCCAACATGCTTTTCATTATAGACAGCTTGCTCAATGCCTTTCCTTTGCTTTTATACTCTTCTACCCAAGACAAGAGCTAGGCACTCACCAGACAAATAAGTCACATTCTGGACCTTGAAGAATGAACATTCTAAACAGAGACAAGAAAAGACAAATGAAGATGTACACAAGGAAGTGGGTAGGGAGAGCAGAAGAAGGGGGTTACAATGACAAGATGATGAATTTCCTTTGGTGATTCCACATGCAGCTTGGCAGTTAGTTATTCTGATTTGTTGTAGGCTTTTAATTTTTTTTGTAAATAGAATTACGATTACCAGTTATTCATAAATAACACTGAAAACATGCTGTCTATTATGTGTAAAAAGGAGTTTGTTGCAAAGAGTGTGGGAATGACTACACAGCAATTAAACACCTGAGACTGGCCCATGTCCGCTGACTTTGGTCTGTGGGACTGTAAAATTGCTGGTAAATGTTTGGGCTTGGGTGCTGGGACTCTTTCCTCTTTGTGGATCTCTGAGCTTGGATTCTAGCTTGAACTTGAATGTCTAAGTTGCAATTAAACAGCCCATTAGCCTAAGCTCTACGAGCCCAATTGAGCTGATATAGGTCAGTCATACGTGTTTAATTGCTGTGGAGATAGACCCTATGATGTCAAATAGATTCCTAAGGAAGTTTGAAATATAAAGACAGTATAGGCTTGTGTCCTTCTAGGCTTCAAAAAAGCCTCGAAGGACACAAACATTAGTTCTCAGAAAACTGATACCCTCCTTCTGAATTTCTAAGTAAACTTCCACATTGGCAAAGAGTCCTTGCCATGCACGAAAGGTCTGACAGCTGAGTAACCAGACATGACCATGACTGTACCTGCACTTATCAAAGTAACCGTTGAATTGCAAACATGGGAACTGAGTAGGATTTATTCCAAAACTCAGCAAGGGGTGAGCACATCTGAGTCTAATGCTTATATTATTCAAAGTAACGAGTCTGGTGTTAAGTCTTAATATGCATTATAATACATAATCTGCAAAATCCCAAATTAGGGTTAATACATTTATCAGTACAATTTGAATATCAGGATTCAAATACTCAGATACATCACTCAAGAGAAGTTATACTAGGAACAACTTGCAAAAAAAAAGTACTATAATTGAAAACGTTATGTGGGTTCATTCCATTTTAACATTAAAGTACTTTGTTCTTTGCTCTGCTCTTCCTTATGAAAATACAATAAAATTTTTAACTAATGGTACAAAAACATGGGAATTTCAAATAAGGTAACTTCAGTGTTCTGCATTATAACTAGAGTGTGGCAGCATTTTTTAAAAAAATAAAAGACTTTTATTAAGGGGCAGATTGTGGCTTGTCTTACGTGCCTACACAGCAGAGTACTGGTGTATAAGGTGCCCTTTAATCAATTGAACCAGTTACCCGTCCCGTGTGTAGCTGTGCAAAGAGGAAAGGAAGGTCACATCTGCGACCTAAGAATGATTGGGCTCTGCCCTCTGCAGTTAGCACACCTTCCTTGGGAGACATACCATGCTCCAGGTACAGAGTTCATCCCTTTGTAGCTCTCACATGGCCAAATTCTCAAGTCTTTGTTCAGTTTTTACTGCATTCTTATCCAGGCAGAACTCCCATTGACAATGAGAGTTTTGCTTGAGCCAGGGCTTCAGGATGTTTCCCACAGATAGTCTTTACTAAATGGAACTTAAGGATTCCACACTTCAGAACTGTGTGTGTGTAATTACTCAGGGTTAGTATAGTAACTGAACCATTGTGTCCTTTTCAACTCTGTGTGCTTGTACTTACTCAGGGCTTCATCTTGCCCTTCTTGCACACCCACAACTCTACACAAACCTTGCCCTCCCTAACTAGTGCCCTTTGTACGCTATATTTACAACAACAAAAAAAGGAATATCTTCTTCTAGAATCCAGGGGAATTTTGCACACTAAAGGAACACAGAACTGAGCCCCAAACACTACTGAATGTGACCTGGTGAAAATCAGGAGTGACTCTATTGAAGGCAACAGCATTACGTAGTTATAAAACTGATATAAAAGAAAGCAAGAAAAGCAAACACAGGCCCTGAGTTATAAGAGCTGAACCTTGTTATGACTGAAATCAACAGGATCTTTAATTTCAGTGGGGCCAGGAGTTGAACTTAATGTCTGAGGTCAACAAATGTGCACTTAACTTGATCTTAAAGAGAACAGAATGCATCTGGTGACATTGATTTGTTTCCACACATACACAAGTACTTTCAAGTGAAAGTATGATCATGGCATCAGCTCTCTCAGGGGTAAACCACCATGTAAACCACCTAAACAAGGGGAGTAGCTAACAGCACTGGGAGCCCATTTACACTGGCACTTCACAGTGCTGTAACTTGCTGAGCTGGGGGGAACAATGTAGACATGGCCCTAAGAGAGAAAGTGACTACACTAAAGGCGAGCGATTGCTCCAGCAGTACATGTGCATTGAGTCAGATGCAGTTATTTAACCTCCTCCTAGCTCCTCTAGCACTTTTATCGAGGCTATATGCTGGGTGTGAATATACGGAGGAAACTAAACGCCCACTTCCTCGGAGTATTTGGATTTGTTTTGGTTTTCATCCAGTGTCACTCTCAGACCAGGCCTCCTGCCAGAGCAAGTCCTCCCCTTAACTCAGTAACCCACTTATCTTATGTGGCTTGGTGTAGGTGTTGTAAACTTTGCCTATTACAACAGTTAAAAAAACCAAACTGATGTTGGCAGCTATGTTCTCCATTTCCTGTTCAGGCAGCTGCTGTCTGATTGGAGGAAAACAGTCCTTAAACCTTCTTCAAAACAGGAAACTGTTCTCGCTGCTTCCTGAAGTACAGGAACTGTTTCCCTAGCAACTGCTGGACAAAGAGGACTCCTATTAACCACTGGGGTGCCATAACGGATACCGTAGGAGGCAATAATTTAAACCACAGTTCTGCCCTGAAGGGTGGAATGTGCCTTTTCTGTATAGTCCCTGTCTCGTCATCAGTGCTCAATGTCTTTTTCTATATAATTTGCTGCATCATTAAATTTGCTGGAGCTTAATTAGAGGATGACTATCCTAGGTAAGTATATGAAGCATTTTAAAGACACCTTTCACCTTAGTGTCTAAGGGTATGTCTACACTACCACCCTAGTTCGAACTAGGGTGGTTAATGTAGGCATTCGAAGTTGCAAATGAAGCCCGGGATTTAAATATCCCAGGCTTCATTTGCATCTTGCCGGGCGGGCGCCATTTTTAAATCCCCTTAGGTCGAACTCCGTGCCCGCGGCTACACGCGGCACGGAGTAGGTAGTTCGAATTAGGATCTCTAATTCGAACTACCGGTACACCTCATTCCATGATATATAGTATGATGAGCTTTTGTGGCAAAATAATGAAAGTGGGTTTTGCCCACAAAAGCTCATGATACTATTTATATTTTTGTTAGTCTGCAAGGTGCCACAGGACTACTCATTGTTTTTAAAATTACAGACTAACATAGTTACCCCTCTGAGACATTTGAATAGAAGATTTTACCCACTTAGCTGAATAACACATTTACATTAAAAATACACAGATCAGATAAATCTGAAACCTGGGCAGACAAAGTATGGCTAGGGCAGGGCTACTCAACTTCAAAGCCCTGGGGGCCATAATGATACTCACAGTACATACCGAGGGCCGCAACTTAAGTGTGGTTGCACGTACATGCAAATATGCAAATAGCTTCTTTCACACAATGCCCTGGCACTCCCGACACCTCCTCCCTGGGGGCTAGAAATGCCAACACCCTGTACCAGTCTGTTCCAGCCAACTGGTCCACTTGCGTCTTTCAATGCTCACCCTGCCTGGGAGATGCCTCGCCGTTGTAGAGCATGTTCTGAGTGGAGGCCATGTTCAAAGGATCTCACCTGTGGGCCATGTGTTAAGCCCCACGTAAACCCAAACCGCGCCATGGGCTGCAAACAAACGGGCCGCAGGCCGTGTGTAGAGTAGCCCTGGGCTAGGGGAAAAATAAGAAAAACAAAAATGCTTCAGTTGTGTGAAATCTTTGTTCATAACTAAAGTTTAATCCCTTGTTCACCTTTACTATCAAGTGCCAAACCGCAAACCTGTCCCAATCTATCTCCAAAATTCAGGAGAGTACCTAAATACTTATCCAAATTGTTCAGTGTTCATAACATTTTCTGTATTTTCTGCTATATCTTCCATATACTATAGAAGCAAATATGTCCTTTTAGTATGAATGACTTTTAATTTATAAATGTATATATATATATACATTTATAAATTAAGGAAAGCAATGAAACAAGAAAAACAAGAAACATTGCATTTGTTCTGTCACAGTATGTGGGACCTATTTTGTAAGAGTAACCATTTTTTAAAAGGAAACTGGTATAAAATAGAGGGCCTCCTAGCACACAGGCAGGCTTATTCCTTAGAAATGTAAAATATAGTAATCAGAAAAGAGATTCATCACAGTTATAGATCTACACCCTGCATTTCAGGGTGGGCTGGAAATACTTCAAGTGCTGCCTTTCATACGGTATTTCCATCCTCTGCTTCCAGTCTTGCTAGGACCTAGAAGTATGAAAGAAAAAAGAAAATTTAGCGCCACAATTTTGAATCCAAAATATTAATTGTGCACGTCTGCTGGTGATTCATACCTGTGCTAATTTTATCTTAGATGATGTTCCTGTGCTGTACTTATCAGCAAGACCATTTGTTTGTTTTACCCCAGTGTGTGTAGACCCAACCCTGTGCTTTCTTGGTTGCATGTGGGTTAATATATTGCTGTGTTGCAATGCAGCCCAATGCACTTCAAGTGGGCGCGCTTCTGGGGAAGGGCGTGAGGCATTCCAAGAATGTTGACTCACTCCTCACTGCACTCAGTGATAGGTTTTTTTTTCAGATTGCTTGAGGGCATCGATCATTAATTAAAGCATCTGAGCATTGGTCTGGGTTTGCAGAGTAAACAACACAGAGCAGAAGAAACCCAGTGCACAGAACCAACCACACTCTCCGGGCTTCTGATAAGTCCTCCTCTGGAGCATGAGCAGAGTGCAAGGGACTTGTTCCATGTGGAATGATTTTGCCTCACTGAGCATTTCACAAGATGTTTTTTCCAAAATGCTACTGAGCTATTATTAAAATGATCCAGTATAATCTGATAGCCTTGAAAGGCCAACCTCACTGATGTGTGTTGTTATTTATTTTCTCTGGCTCAGACGGCTGAGTCCAGGTCATCTCGTTAGCTAGAGTGTTAAGGGTGAGGTGATGTGTCATTTATGTGAGTGGTACCCTCATTTGCTTGAGGCTGCCCATGTTCCCATCAAGGAAGGCCAAGGTGAAAGGAAATGGTCAAGTGGATCGGTGGTGTAAAGTACTCTTGGGCCAGTGGTACCAGTGCCAGCTGATGAGGAGAGCAACTAGATAAGGGTGGGATAGCTCAGTGGTTTGAGCACTGGCCTGTTAAACCCTAGGTTGTGAGTTTAACCCTTGAGGGGGCCATTTAGGGATCTGGGGAAAATCTGTCAGGGATGGTACTTGGTCCTGCTGTGAGGATAGGGGATTGGACTCAATGGCCCTCTCAAGGTCACTTCCAGCTCTATAAGCTAGGTATGAAATCACAAGTTCCTTTTCCCATCCTTAATGCCTATGATTAGTTCAGAATTAACTTGTGAAATCTCCCCAACACTGTGCTCTCTACACATACCTTCTCAGCCCCAGGCCTCACACTTTCCATCCTGGAAAAGAGGTGAGTCAGTGAATGAAGGGGGGAAAACAAGCCTAAGGGATTTGAATATGGAGTGGGGGGCAGGGGATATGTGGAAGAAACTATCATCATTCATGCTGGGGTTTCGTTATTTATTGCTGTTCTAATCCTGAGCCAGAGGTTCCGTGCCAAATGTAAGCAGGAAAAAAGGGGATGCCATTTAATCAAGACACATTATAAGAGGCCAATTAATTTGCTTAAGTGTTTCAATTTACAAGCAGAAATGTGACAAACCAGCTTGCTATGGATGTGCTTGCACAGCTTTTGGGCTTTCCTTAGTTCCTCTCCTCCGATACCTATTCAGGTAATTAATTGAGTCTAATAATGGGGACAGTGTCTCCTCTCTTTCTGCATCCTCCCTCAGCATGAGCTTCCCTGTGACAGTGGTGTGTCTGAATGTCTGTCAGATTTTCAGAACTGCTGAGTACCTGCCCATTCCCATAGAGTTCAGGGAGCTATGTGGGTATCTGCACTTCAGAAAAATCTGGACATTCACTTCCAGGAGGGATTCACTCAGCCTGAGGCAGGCAGTATTTTTACTGCCATCCCTTGGGGTTATGCCAGCACAGGATAGCTTGTTTCCTCTGCAGGAGTCTGCTGAGGGGATGCACTGAATCAGTGTATGTCCTGGTCTTGTTAGCCATGACCCCTCCCTGGACATCTCTGCCAACTTTTACTGGTGGCTCAGCAAAAGGGAGATAACGGGAAGGAACCAGCCAAACAAGGGGTAGATTTAGCTTATTATCTCCAGATAATTCCAGGCAACAGATACACTGGTTTCCTTTTATCTCTTTCAGTGTTCTACACATCTTTTTATTGAAGTCATTAGGATTCTGGGGATGGCAGTCCTGGGCAATTTAAGCCTGGAAAGCTCTCCACATTTTCTAAGAGGACTTCTCAATTCCATAGTGAAATGCTCTACAAATCTCAGTAACTGTTGCAATGGACACTTAGAGTGGGAAAAGAAGAAACTCACATTGTTCCAAATTCCTTTTTCAGAGCACTGAAAAGGAGAATTGAAATCCAATTTGGAGGGTAACACAGAGCGCTGTTTAGGGAACATTCAAAATGTTTTCTTAGGGGGTCAGAAACAACTTTCCCAGCATAAAGTGAGTCAGAAGAGAAGCAAGAGAGACAGGAGAGAGCACATTTTTAAGACTCTTACATGAGCAGCAGGGTGTGATAGGAAAGTGGCTCGTACTTTCTGTTGCTCTTTTCCAAGACAAAAACCATACCAGATGCTGAAAGCTGCCATTAGCTAAGCTGCTGATCAACAGCGTGCAGTGATGCAGGGAACGGTCTCACCGATCATCCGTTTATGAAGGAAAGCAAAGGCGATGGAATTTGAGATAATTCCCATCCTCTGCAACTAACATGAAAACACCACAAGCACCTATGGTTCCAAAATGAGAAACACCAGCCTCCTGAAAAAGAATGGTGAGGTGCTGAGTTTCTGAAGAAATCACTGTAAATTGCTACTCTGGAGTAGGATTGACTTGCATTTCATCCATATGTAGTACTGGTAGTAATTATAACTTTGCCTCTATGATCTTGAAATAGGAAGATCTGATGTCTACCTTTTTTTTAATCCAACAGCTCTGAATCCCCATGGTATATACATTTTTGTATCATGATCATTATTATTTCATATTCATAATCTCAGAGGCACCAGTCAAGATCAGGGCCCCATTGTTGCAGGAATTGCATAGCCCCTATAAACACTTGGCCCTTTGTTAAAACACATTGGTTCAGATTCTTTCCTTGGACATGCAAGCCAGGCTTCCACTGACATTAATAAAATCACTGGGACTGCCTACATCTGTCTTTCAACACAAATTTGGCCAGCTCAATACCAAGAGCCAACCAGTTCCTTTAAAAGTACCCTGCCAGATTAAAATTACAATTGTGACTTCTATGGAAATCCAGACACATTTCTCTCTTTATGGTGTAACCCCTGAGATTACCTAAGAGAGGCAAATTCTTTAAAATATATTTTCTGCATTAGTGCCAAGTGTTCATTTATTTTTGCTCTTTGCGTTGTTGCTGAAATAAAGTGGCTGGTATTCTACACTCACTAGTGTCTGTTCTGAACCAGTTTTGCTCTCTGAATCTCATGAACTATCAGGTTGTTTTGCTCAGGCTGCAAGGGAGCATTCAAAGCCAGATATAATCCTTACTTTTGTTTAACTAAAAGTAAAATGGAAAGATACTGTGATCTCCATAGCTCTTATTGGGTCTTTCACTCACCTATGTCTAGACTGCAGGAATTTGTCGGTAGAGGCAATGCAAATGAAGTGCTCATTAGCATTTCTCATACTGTCAAGGGGTTTGGTTCAAACTAACGCGTCCCGGCATGCACTTCCTGGTTCAAATCAGCTGTGATTCGAACTAGTGCGCTGGTGAGATCATGCTAATGAAGCGCGGGATATTTAAATTCCTGCTTCATTAGCAATTTTGAATGCCTGCATTTGCATCCCTAATTCGAACTCGGGTACAAGTGTAGACATACCCTCATGCCTCAACAAAGGAAGTATACAGGATCTTGTGCAAAAGGGTTTTTTTGAGCAAAATGGCCCCGTCTACACTGCTTTTTTGGGGGAAAAAAACCTCTTCCGCAAAAAGGATCGGAAGAGACTATGCAAATGACAGTGCAAGAAATGCTAATGAGCTCTTCATTTGCATTGCCTCTGCCGACAAGTTCCTGCATTGTAGACGTAGTGGCTAGCACAGTTCAAAGTGCCCAACTGCCCCGACATGGGGGGAGGATAGGCACGGGTGTGAGCAGTTCTAAAGGAGTCTGAATAGATGTAATTTATATGGTGAGGAGCTGGAAATGGGTATAAATTAAAGTGTGTATGTGTGTGGATTATTGGACCTTATGCCATTTCATACTCTTTTGCTAATTGCTTTTTTCTGATATCACACCCTCCTCCCATAGCATATAAATGACAAATGTCCTTTGGACTCATTTATCCTCTCATACACCTCACCTTTAATTTGACCCAGGTTTTCTGTAAGTCCAGCCCTGGACAAAGTAGTCATGTTACCTACTGGTTTTTTTATTTAAACCAGACTCCTAACTCAGTCACAACCAAATAGATCTGAGGTGTTCTAAATGAATCTCTTCTACTTCCTTGCAAATGACCCATTAATATTCTCTCCCAGCTCATCTCTCTTTGCCCAGCATAGAAGTTGCAATTTGTTTCAGGGACAGGACTTTTGGAGCTGGACAGCAGGAGGCTGTCATAACAGAAATGTGGCCCTTAGCCTTGGAGTTCATTCTCTCTGGCAGGCTATGAAGTCTTAAGTTCAGCATCTTTTAGAGCATGGTGCATGATACATCCATGCACTATGGCTTTTCAACTACCTGTGTGTGTGTTCAAAACAGTCAGTGGGAAATGGAAAATGGTTTCATTTGGCATATCTACACAGCAGGGCAAAAGTCAAATTAAGCTACGCAACTTGAGATACATCACTGTGTAACTTAAGTCGAAATAGCTTAATTCGGCTTTTGGTGCTATCTACACAGCAGGAAGTCTGAGTTAGAGCACTCTTCCTCTGACTTCCCTTACTCCTTGTAAAATGAGGGTTACAGGAGTGAGTAATAAGTCCTCCAGCTCACCATTTTTTCAAAATTATGGCTTGCAGTATAGACATGCTCTTTGTTATTTCGGAATAACGTCAGTTATTCTGAAATAATGCTGCTGTGTAGACATAGCCTGAGTGTCCATTTTGTTCAGTGTTTTGTTCTGTTTATCAGCTGCTATGTTTGTACCCAAAGACTGTGGGATGGTGTCAGCCGGTGGTCAGGGCAGTGAGTGGTGTGTGTGTGTTATACACCCGAGACTTCAACTGCTAGGACTGGGGTCCCTTAGCAGCGGGCAACCTGGAGGAGGTTGACGGGCGCCCCAAGAAGTTTACAGGGAGAGCTTATTACACCTCAGATTTTGACTGCTAGGATACACGATCCCTTCGCAGCGGGCAGCCTGGGGAGGCTGAGAGATGCCCCAACGGATCTGTCCCCTGGAAGCGACACGATCCAACGCTCAAGCTCTCCCTATATCTGTCCCTTATGACCAGCTGGAGTTCTTTTTAAAATTGTGCTTGGTTCTGTTACAGCAACTGAAGGAGTCAGGTCACAGCTTAAACAGTTACTATTTTATTGTTACAGGGTAAACTTAGCTGTTAAATGCTATTACTGTGTTACAGATAACACAGCCACTACAAAGGACAGGACAGAAATTACACTAATAAGTCACTTACAGGTACCATGAAACCCTTTTGGTTCTCTGAGCTCTTATTAAATGCATGCAAAATAGACACCTAGCAGGTATATATTCTCACCCCTGCGTTCCAGATTTGGCGTGGCCAGCGTCTTTCTCTCAATCCCTCGGGAAGAAGTAGGGCGAGGCTGGGCGTCCCACAGACCTCGGGAGACAACAAATACCTGCCAGCAGGTATAGATGATTGGAGCTCAAATGGGGTGGGCTACTAAACCCCTCTTTATACCCCTTGGGTCACGTAGGCTTCTTCCTGGTCTCAAGTGGCCAATTAGGAAAAATGGCTTTGAATGCCAAGTTTCCCACGGAAGGGTGCAAAGCATAATTCACACCTGAGAAAATGTAGACAATGGGCACTTCTAGTATGTGATGGGCGAAGATTCCTCTCCTGGGACAGTGTAGGCGTGTCAATTACTGGTGCTAGCCATCAGGGCAGCAGGAGGTCCCCTGGTCGTCAGCTAGCCCATTTACTGTCTGGTTTCTGTTTATTAGAGTCAGGGACAAGCAGCACCCCTGCGTTCCCAGGGCATCAAAGGCTGACTGCCTTTCTCTTGCTCTCTGGGGGGGGGGGGAACAAAATGGGGTTCATGTCTGGCTACAGATGGGCATGTAATTAGTGCCTAAATTAATAAGTATTTGGATGACCTTTTTTACCCTGGCTAGATCGTGCCAGGCACAGCCCACGTCAAGCAGATGAGTAAACTGCACCTCTCCTTGGGTGGCAACGTGGCTCAGAAAAACACTCCTGAGGCACCATTTATGTCTTGCCTCCTCCTTGCTCTGAGAGTATATGTCTAATACAGTGTTTCTCAAACTGTGCTCCGCGGAGCCCCAAGGTTCTGCGAGACATTTCCAGGGGCTCCGCGAGGTTGACAAACTGGAAACATCGTTAGGTACAACGTATACAATCAGTGGACCACTGGGGCTCTGCCTAAATTTTTACGCATGTAAGGGGCTCCGGAGCCCAAAACGTTTGAGAACTGCTGATCTAATAATTTGCTGCTGGCCTCGGGCAACAGGGAATTAGGACACTCCTTACAGCACTTCTTTGCTGCACTGGCCAGCTCATGTAGAGGCAGGCTTGGGATGTAGCTAAGGCTTCCTCTAGCCCTCTTGCACTGCTTGTCCACTGGGTCATGCATACTTACTGTTGCACACCTAGACCCAAGATATCAAAGGGATCCTTAATATCCCTACATGACTGTTCTGTTTTTTGTACTGTTCTGTTTTTTGACCAAAGGGGGCTCCTGGTCCATGGCCAGGACTTCTCCTAGGCACCATCTCTATCGGTCATATAAATGACAAATATCCTTTGGACTTATTTATCTTCTCATACATACCACTTCTGAGTTTGATGCAAGTTTTCCATAAGTCTAGCCCTGGATAAAGTAGCCATATTACCTACTGTTTATTATTTAAACCAGACTCCTCACTCAGTTACACCCATATAGATCTGAAGTGTTCTAAATGAATCTCTTCTACTTCCTTGCAAATGACCCAATACTATTCTCATCCAGCTCATCTCTCTTTGCCCAGCATAGAAGTTGCAATTTGTTTCAGGGACAGGAATTTACCTGCAATCATATGGCTAAAAATAGCAGTGTATATGCAGCAGCACAGGCTTTGCTTCAGCCAGGCCTGGCGACATGAGTGTGTATCCAGGATTCCCAGCATGCCTGTGCAGCCAGACGCCCACACCACCACATCTACCCTCTTGTCTTTAGCAATGCCAGCTCGGGAAAAGCTAATGTGTGTGTATCTACCCAAGCTGCAATCACATCTCACACAGCACATCTCATACAGAATTGGAAACATACCCGGAGGGTGAAGATCACATCTGATCGGAACCCACCAGATGATTGGGGCATGAATAATATTTCAGCCTGGGGAAAACAGTCAAGGGGCAGACGAGGTGACTTCAGCCACCTCTGTTGGACAAGAAACAGAAAAACTAGCAAGTGGAAAACATGTTTTTATTGCAAATATTTCAAACATCCTCTGTTTTTTTAGAGAGATGGGGCACATTTGTTTTTGACTTACTAATTTTTTGGGGGTCTGTTTTCACAACAACTTATAAATATTCCTACAGATGGACTCTCAAAGGAAAACAGGAAAACAGTTTTGGATTCAGAATGAGACTTTTAATTCCTCATTTTTACACCACTACTCTAAAATCCAATTTTGCTTACAGACAGAAGACAAGGCAAAACATGTTTTCCTTCACTAAGAACGGAAATTACACCTATTTTTTTTCTGACAGCTTTAAAAAAAAATAAAACAAACAAAAACCTCAACCCTCTTCCACTCTAGAGATTGCCTTTATGACCTACATTACATTTGTAAATAACATTTTGCAATATGCTGGCACTTCCAATACTGACAACCATAGAAGTGCTTGTGATGACTTGTAAATGCAAATAAATAAATAAATAAATCCGGTGTTAATAAGACTTAATTTTACACACAAACAGAAATTCCCAGATTCTGCTTTCATTCACACCAATATATAGATAGAGTAAATCCACGGGCTTCATTAGAATTATCTTGGATTAAATTGATAGAATTAGACAGACACACAACATCACCAGTACAGAAGCTAAGATGCTTCTAGTAACGTTAACTTATTTTACTGCACATGGTGTATATATTTAGATAAACTTTTAATAGCTTGAGGAGTAATCAAAACATTAAATAGTACATATTTGTGGGTAATAGATGTGTGGGTTACTTTATATATGTACACAGTGATATGGGGTTGATTTTCCATTGTCCTGTACTTTTTGTAGTTATTTACACTAGTGCATAGTGTTCTCATATCAGAATGGTAGTATTTTACATGCATTTTGCATTGCTGTAAGATAATAGAGACTCAGGCCCGTATATGTATTTATTGTATACAGTTCATGTGAAGTTTCAAACACAGTCACTTGTTATGGGTGCTTTCATTTTGTGGAATTCAAGTCGAGGTTGATTGTGGTTGATTTTTGGAGGTGCTGAGTATCTGACATTCTAGCTGGAGACAGTGCAGCTGTGAAAGTTCAGCAGGCCCAGAATAGGCTCCCAGAAATGGAAGCTTTTGAAAATCTATGTTCCTGATCTTGCAGGTGTGTTCCATCGCTAACTATTCAGTTAAAATTGGATCCTGATTCTGCACACTTGGTCTCATGCAAATACCCTTGCCAATAGAATTACATGTGTGAGTGTGATGTGGCCATATATTTACTTGAAACTACCATGCCCACTTATGATGAGATATTCCAGCTAATGAGCCTATTATATAGCCACATATAGGCTTCATACTGGCAAACTAGTAACAATGTATAGGTACATTGTAACAATCCAAGAAGGCAAGTTTATTAATAATATAGCAATCAGATGGCTAAATAAAAAGATATGGGCCAGCCTGAAGTCCTGTCTGATGTAGAAGATCAATGGAGATAATAACATTTAGAGTTGATAAGTTAGAGTTAACATTGCAAATGTTGTGGCAAATGCAATTCCTAGTTCCCATCGTTCACACAGTCTATAAAAACTAACATGCATTTCCTCCCTTCACCACTTGAGCTGCTGGCTTTCATCCCTGCTGCCATTAATAGACAGTATGAAGATACAGCTGCTCCCCGAGTTGCGAACGGTCAAGTTACGACCGTTCGCACTTACGACCAAAGCTTCCAAGGAGCAGTCATAAAGGCGGTCCCCGAGTTACGAACGCGACCCGCGCTTACGAACAGCACGGTCGCATGTAACTCAATGGGATCCGAGTTATGAACAGTTCGAGTTACGGACCAAGTGTTAGTCCGTAACTTGTTCGTAACTCGGAGAGCGGCTGTATATCTCTTTCAGATGACTCTTTATTTATTGCAATAACTACAGTGTTTAGAGGTTGTTAGTAAAATAAAGCCAACTGGAGTTTTATATGCCAAAGGAAGGCTGTCTTCCTAGATGGTTACTGGAAGAATTTACATTTGCAAGGAAACTGGATGGATAGGAAGCTCTTGTTTTCTTGGCTACTACTTGCTCAGCAGTGAACAAAAGTTTAATCTTTGCTAACTGTTCGGTGGTCTCAGTTTTGCTCTGAGTAGCAGGTGTTAATATGATAAATCCATGTACGAGTAGCACCATTGCAAATGGAATAATTGGGCTGGGCAATATAAATGCGGGAAGAAATGTCCGGTTTGGATAAATTAGCATAGCTCCGTGGAAGTCAATTTACCCCAGGTAAGGATGTGGCCCATGTCTCATTGAACATGAATAGGATTTGGAATGAGAAATTTAATTTGATGGGCAAGCAAAACATTATTTTTTTCACTGTTACAATTATGGTCCAAGTAGGTAGGTCAAAGCTGATCTAAGGGCTGGTGTGCAAGTCATATGAGCAATGGCTGAAGAGATCTTCCACAAAAACTTCTTGCGCAAAAGGGTGTCCACACCTCAAAAGCGCATTGCAAAAGCAATGTTCTTTTGCACAAGAGAGCGTCCACACTGCATGGACACTCTTGTGCAAGAAAATTCTGATTGCCATTCACAGAATGGCCATCAGAGTGCCTGTGCTTTTTCTGATAGGCTCTTTTTGTGCAAGAAACCACTGTTGAGTATCCACACACGCCTTTTTGAGCAAGAACTCTTGCACAAAAGGAGTTATTCCTCGTAGAAAGAGGTATACCTACATCACAAAAAGCCCTCTGTTTCTGCCATTTTACTGTAAATTTTCTTGCGCAAAAACGCACGTGAGGTGTGGACCCTCCACAGGGTTTTGCGCAAAAATGCCTGGTTTTGTGCAAAAACCCTGTAATGTAGACATAGCCTGGGTCTTTAATAGTTCGCTGAGGTAGCTTCTTTAGTAGCTGGCCTACTGTGGTTTGAACAGGACATTTCCTCCATGAACATGTTAACATTCCTTTGTTATCTTTGTACCCATTGGTTTTTCTTCCACTTTGGCACCTTTTTTTCCCATTGATTCCCACTCATGCTGACTAAAGCTATGCCATTAACTGATCATTGCATCAGCTTTGCAGCATATGCTGGTCTAATTCGGAATAGAGCAACCCTCATAAACCTGCCTATTTATTGTGCTGTTGGGTAAATGCAATGAGTCCTTATAAGGTGCCTTCCTAGTGAATACATGAAGCAAGCCAAGATCGTGCTGGGGCAGTAGCAGAGGCAGCAGGTCTATTTACTTGCTGTGTACCAATAAACCCACTTTGTTCTTTTTTTCCCCTTTCCCTGTCTGAATTTTGATCCGAAAGGATTTCTATAAGCATTTGTCGCAAACAAGAATTGTAGCCGCTGAGAATGCACTGCCAGCAGAATCCCAGCTCAAATTTGTATAAAATCAATATATTTTATTAAAAATGCAACTGTGTTAACTGTAGAGGGAGGCCCTCATGCAGTCAGAGCAGTTCAGTAGAATATTAAACCTCTAAAATAAAATCAGCTATGCTATCCAGTCGCTAGTTGCACCGTTTGTGAAACAGGATTTTCAGAAGGATCAGATATAAGGAGACATGATAGAGACATCTAGCGACGTGGAACTAAGGAAGCTAGATATGGCTAGAAGGAACATGAAGGATAACAGTCCACATGCTGTAAGGCATAAATGATCAAATGTGCAAAGAATTGCTCCCCTCCCCAATAAAGTTTTACACAACTGTGCAATTGTGGGTGGGCCTGCCAACAGGAGGTTGGGGGGGAAGGGCAAATGCTCCAGGGCCCAGCAATACAAAAGGGTCTGGAGCTCCTGCTCACCACTGCTGCTACTGTGGCAGCAGTGGCGGCCAGAGCCCGAGGCCCTTTAAATCGCTGCCAGAGGCTGCACGGCATGCTCCAGGCAGCACTGAGAGCTGGGAGGGAGGGCAGTGGGATGCCAAATTCCCACCCCACCCCTTCCAGGCGTATGAAGCAGCCCCCTACACACACCTTGCCCAGGAGCCCAGCAAGACTGTCGACCCCATTGATGGTGGGTTGTAGATTTAGCTTTCCTCTGAAATGTCAGGCACTGGTCACTCTGTAGGCAGAATACGGAACAGCATTAAGCAGTGGTCTGCAGTTGTATGGTAGCTTCTGCAGTCTGCAATATAGGCTAGAAGCTCAGTCTGTCCACCCCTCAATGTGAAAAGCTTCTGATAGTTCCTTATAAAGAGCCAGAATCAGGTGTTTTAACACACACACGTACACAGAGCACAAAAATAATATTTAGTCTTTACCCTCAAATGCAGGGTGGAATGGTTTTGAGGGAGAGAACTTGCAGAGAGTTCTCAATAGAACATTGACATCTCCTGTCTCAAGTCTGTCTAACTAACACTATCATGAAAGGTGTCTTTAAGGTGCTACTAGACTATTTGTTGTTTTTTAAGTCTTTCCTGTTACAGACTAACTCGGCTACCCTCTGAAGCTTATCTACTCTCTCTCTCTTTTTTCTTCCTCCCCTCCATTTTTTTTCCTTCTCACCCCCCCCCCCCTTTTCCCTTATTTATTCTTGGATCTGGACTTTCAACACTCCGGTCATCTGAAGAAGTGGGTTGTGCCCACGAAAGCTCATGATACCATCTACATGTTTTGTTAGTCTTTAAGGTGCTACTAGATTATTTGTTGTTTTTTAAGTTTTTACTGTCATGTAATTAAGTTTGCATTAGTGACAACAAAACAGCCAATGTTATTACTTCTCAGACCATGTATCTCTAACTGGATTTCCCATAGGAGAATGTGGAATTAATAGGGAATGCATAATTAACCTCTGGAACACATTGCTGCTGGGAATTATTGACGCAAATATACTAGTAAGTTTAATGTCTAAACATAGCATATGCAGTGCCTTTGGGCAAAAATAACTGAATCTTCATTTTTATGGACATAGACTTAACATGATTTGAGGGGTTCAGGAAGAAATCCTTCTAGGCAAAATGAAATGCATCATGAGGTGGTGCTGGTATATCAGACCCAAAAGCATCTGACACTCTCAACTGAAAGGCAAATGATTCTTCATCAAATGAACTATTGCTCTATTCCATTATGGCAATTTTCCTGTTTCTTATGTAGAGTCCTTTGGGTAAATATTATCATTTAGCTATAACTGCTTGTATGCATCAGAGGGAATTATTAAATAAGAGCCCCAAACCCCCTTTCATACATTTAATTCCTAAGAAAATGAATTTCCTATTCTCAGAATCTCTCCATGAGAACTTCCTCCACACTGATAGATGCTTCCTCTTTGAGTATGTTTCTTGTCTTGGGGTGGTTTGTTTCACTAGCTAACAAAGCAGTTGAACCCCCAAATTTCCTTCTTGAGCTATTGTAAAGAGAACTAGGGCTTTCTAAATCAGAAAAGGTTGTGGGCAAGCTCCCAGCTGGAACTGTTGCATACACAACAGACTCTGGATTACTACAGTGTTTTTCTTCGCTTCCTGATTCAGAACATACACTCTCTCTTTCTCTCTCCTCCCTGCACAAATCCCAAAGTGGGTCAGGTTTGCTAATGGGTAAGTGGAACAAAGGTTTACAAATATTTTTAGAGGTTGTAGTCAGATAAAGCCTACTCCTTCACATTTGTTGAGAGAGAAACTGTTCACTGTAAACTTAACATGTAAATACAGCTGCTGTTTACCTCCTTGTTTTTCAAGAACAGGCTCCAGTACATTCAGAGACTTAGGGAATTTCCACTATTTTTCTCAACCTTTTTTTCTTCTTGGCCTTCAGACATACACATTGTGTTGTTCTGACGTAATTTCAAGCAAATATTTTGCCACCAAGAGGCAGTGCAGGGTCATGGAGGTCCTGCAGGCTTGGGCTTCAGTCTTGCAGCCCTCCCCAGTAAACAATGGCTCTATAACTCATTAAACTCCCCTTTGATTACTTTTTCCTGTTTCTGATTGTTTTGGAGCAACAGGGGTGGATTCTATACTCAGCAAACTTTTTTCCTGCTACTAAATTTACATGGCTTTCAAAATTGCTCTGACAATAATTCAACCAACTAGAAATTACAAGTGTAAACAAGATCCTGGGAGATCTGTAAATGTTACAGGGGAACTGATACTTTGACTATATAGAATAAGTTCTGCCTCCATGACTTTTCTAAGATCTGTCCTTTTCTTTGTGCACAGGCAGCTAGAATTCTTCTCCAAACCCTCAACATCTTCTTTCTTGATTTCTGTAACGACTTCCTCTCCAGATTTACTGACACCCATATCCCGCACTTGGCTCCATACAAAACACAGTTGATAATCATCTTCCTTGCTTGCCATTCTGGCCACACTACCCCTCACCCTGTTGAATTTCTCCATATTTCCCCATTTCATCACACCCAGTTCAACCTTCTTATCCTCATCTTCATGATCCTTCACAGCTCTGCTTCTCTGTTACCACATAGCCCCCTGCCTCTTTGTCTCCAACTGTAAGCCTCATCTCTCCTTCAGCTTCTCTTACAAACAGCTCCACATGTTGTTGTTGTTGTTGTTGTTGTTGTCCTCCTCCTCCTCCTTATATGGAATGCTATCCTTGAACTGACCCACAAGGTCACTCTTTTCTTCTCCTTTATAGCCCTCCACAAGACCCACTTCTGCCACAGGCCTATAAGAAATCAACCAGTCAATAATGGCTTGATGGGCAGATAGGACCAACATGTTGAGGGTCTGGAGAAGAATTTTGGCTGCCTGTGAAGAAAGAAAAGGACAGATCTTAGAAAAGTCATGGAGGCAGAACTTATTCTATATAGTCAAATTATCAGTTCCCCTGTAACATTTACAAATCTCCCAGGAACTTGTTTACACCTGTAATTTCTAGTTGATTGAGTTAATCTACTGATAATAATTAACCCTTTTCTTAATGTAATTGCCTAAACACAGAATGAAAATTTCAAGAAACTGATTTGCAAGGATTATCTCCTTCAAGGAAAATGCCATGATGTCTAAATCCTGAATTGCCTATGAATAATCTAGATTAATTTAACAAATAATCTACTCTGTTACAAGTATAGTATAAAAAACAGTATTCTTTTGTGTACAAGAAACCAAAGACAGTGTAATCAATGTTCCTTCTAAATTTTTCCATCCATGTGTGGAATAAGTTTTATTAGGTACACCAAGGCATGTGTGGATATGTATCACCAGTAGAAACACATGCTGCCAGAAATTGGTGACTATGAGCACTCTTCAGATCAGCTGGGTGGCATTTGAATCTTTCCTGGGTGGCCACCCAAACACACAGTTTATAGGGAACACTGAGTGTAATCCATACTTACCAGTACAGGTTGGACCTCCCTGGTCCGGTACCCTTGAGACCTGAGCTGTCCCGAACCAGGGAATTTGCTGGACCAGGGGAGGTCAGTGCTCCCCTGTTGGCTGCTCTGCTCCTGAGCTCCTCTCTCTTGGGCTCCCTAACCCTGGCCTGGCACAGGCTCCCTATCCTGCTGCCCGCACACTGCCCCAAGGTCTCCTGGAGCTCCCAAATAGGACAGCCTGGCCACTGCTGGCTGAGTTGCCACATGGTGTTCCCCAGGGTTCCCAGGCTGGGGCTACCCAGCCACCACCAGCCCCACTGCCACCGGGGTTTCCATGGCTGGGATCGCCCAGCTATACTGTGCTGCTGCTAGAGCTGGCCCCGCTGCTGCTGGGAACTCTCTGTGGTTCCCCAGCCAGGGCTGCCCGCCTCTGCCAGCCCTGCTTCAGATGTGGGTTCCGCAGTCAGGAGTATTCTGGGGTCCTAAGCCAGAGCCGCCTGGCTGCCACCGGTCCTGCTGCTGTGTGGGGGAGGGCAGGAAGGCCTCCTGCCTCTGGAAGCCCTGCTGCCTCTGGGGTTCCCCGGTTGGGGCCAGGATTCCCCTGCTGCCTGGCTCAGCTGATGCCAGGGGTTCCTTGGCCTGGGGCGGGGGGAAGCTCCCCCGACTGCTGCGTGGTCCAGCCGCTGCTTGCCCAGCGCGGGCTCCACAGCCCCACGTTCTCTCAGCTGGCTCCTGCTACCACCTCTGGGGCTCTTTGTTCCAGCAACATCCATGGCCCTGCCAGACCACGGATGTTGCCAGACCAGAGAGTCCTGGATGTGGGAGATTCAAACTGTACTGTAAAGATGCATTTGGTGAAATTAGTCAGTGAGCTTTAGCCCGCAAAAGCCAAAATCAGAATCAAGATCCACCAGGACATTTTACAAGTACATGAGTAGATATGTTGTGTGCCCAAAAGAGCTCTTCCTTGGAATTTCTGCTGGTGTTTGTTAAGCACCCACAATGTGCTCAACACTATACAGCAAATGAAAAACAGACAGCTCCTGCCTCTACGTCTACACTGCAGGCTTTTTGCGCAAGAACAGCTGTTCTTGTGCAAAAAATTGCAGAGCGTCTACGCTGCACGTGCGTTCTTGCACAAGTAAATTTACAGCAAAGCATTGGAACAGAGGACTTCTTGCGCAAGAGTTATTCCTCTCCCCACGAGGAATAAGCCCTCTTGTGCAAGAGCTCTTCCACAAGAATGCAGTATAGACAGGCAACAGGGGTTTCTTGAGCAAGAAAGCCCTATGGCTAAAATGGCTATCAGAGCTTTCTTGCGCAAGAGAGTGTCCACACTGCCATGGATGCTCTTGCACAAAAGCACATCTCTTCCACAAAAGCACATGGCAGTGTGGACGCCTTCTTGTGGAAGACCTTTTGCACAAGAACTCTTGTGCAAAACAGTTCTTGTGCAAGAAGCCTGCAGTGTAGACGTAGCCACAGAGTTTACAGTCTACACAAGACAGATGCAGAGCAGATAGGCAGCAAGGGGAAGCCCAGAGGCAGCATTGACTTGGATGGTTAATTAATGTTGTTGTTTATTGACTCATTCTTGTGGCCATTGTCGAAGAAGGGGGTATGGAGAAGGTGGTGTGTGTTGGTGGATCATAATGTGGAATGGATTCTGTGAATAAGGGACAGTGCAGAAAAGGACAGAGAGTGGCTCTGACTCTGATCACCTTCTGCATTGAGCTAGAGAGACAAGGAAAGATTTGCTGCACCATTCCCAGGGCTATGTAATGCTACTAGTCCTATGATAAAATGAGGCCCATGGTACCTGCCCTAAAGGTCTGTGGTTTCAAGAGTAATTGACATTGCTACATTGGGTAATAATATCAACCTTGCTCTTTGCAGAAGTCCCCCATAAACCTCCCATCTCATTACTGAAATACAATAGAATGATTGTGAAGATAAACTCATTTTGCTACCCTGAGGGTCTGACTGACTTACCAGGTGACCCTCAGCCAAAGAAATGGCTCATCTGATATTACAGGACATATTTGTCCTTGGTGTAACTCCAATGACTTCAGTGAAGTTACACCAGGAATTAATTTGTTCCCCTGCCTGCTCTTGCCTCCCCTTTCAGCTCAGTGCTTTTATAATTGAATAATTTTGAGTGTCACATAGTTGACCTCAGTTCATTGAATTAAACTGAATTGGTCAATTGATTGTGTAATAGATTGATTATTGTATTACAGTCAATTGTTCTGCTAACACCAAGGTGGTACTGTCTGCCAGCATGTGCAAGCTCTCACTGAGTTCCATTTGCTAGGTAAGGGCCTGATCCAGGGAGGTGCTGAGTGCTTGCATTGGGGTCAATGAGACTTGCAAGTGCCATTGAGTTGCAGAACACCCAAATGCTACTGTGATCATTACCGAGAAATGCATGCAGCAATAAGCCTCTATTTAGCAAAGCAATGTCTGTAGGGGCACAAAAGCAATCAAACATCTTTAAAAATTACAAAAGAAAATTAATTCCAACCTAGAATTAAAATGGCTGTGTTTTGATCATTTGTATGTGCACATTCATTTGCACGCATTGTGTAAGAAATGAGTCATTTTGTGGAACACCATTTTAAAAAAATTTAAAAAGCTCCTATGTGAGTTGAATGTTTACAACTAAGATTCAGAATTGCCTTTTCCACTCAACACCTTGGCAAGCAGGTCTAAATATAGGAGCCGGGCAGAAGCAGAAACAATTAAATGTTCCCGTTTGCTACAGTTCTCTCCATTGCATTTTCTATTTTGATGTGACCATTCTGGGTGCAGCTTGACCTTTTAAAGATAGCAGTGTACTTCCGAAGCATCTTGCCAGCATCTCTGCACACAAGGTGACCTTGTCAGCTGCAAAATCCAGATGTGAAGGTCTGGAATGTATTTTTCCCAGCAACAGTGTTTGGGTCTCTCACCAGCTTCCTGGCTGCTCTGTTAGAAGCATTTTGTGTTTATTGGCTGACTTGAGAGCTTGCTGTTGTGGCAGTTGTTGGACGTATCGCAAGGGTGATCCATTGTAAGAAGGCTCCTGTTTCACACAGTTTAGTGAAGAGATGGAATTTGCCCTTCAAACGTACTTCTCTATAGAGGTCCCTGCAAGCTGGTTCTTTTTGAACAAGGGAAGCTTTTATGGGAGGGGATAATGAGGTTGGAGAGCGTAGGCCAGATTTTACTTTTCATAATCATGTCACAAGGCCAGACTATGAGATAAGGGACATTGTCAGTTTGTGAAGACCCATTAGTTGCTAGGGTCTTTCAACTTATTAGGATCCCAGTGCTGTAAGTGGCAGAGTGTTCTCATTCCTCACTAAATGATGCACAATCTCATACTGGATGGGTATGGGTATCCTTTTTGTCTACTAACCTTTTCTGCAGTTTCCTCTTTTCTGCAGGAGTCTTGTGGCTCTGTGTCTTTCTCCTCCAACAGCATAGGGAAAGCATGTGGATGGCTCTCAGAATCACATCTAGAGACTAATTATTCAGCCACTTTTTTGCTGCTGGCTTTTCGTGGAATTGTCTGTGCGGTGGGGATGGGAGATTGTGAGTTTTACCATAAGTGGCGCACTTGGTGGGTTTGATGTCCCACAGAGAAATAAAAGATTATAGCAGTTGCCAGACCATTAGTCCATCTATGTCTAGTAGGGACAGTTTTTATTTTTCAATTTCAACTCACATTTTCTATTGAAACTGTATTTTTTTCCAGTGGAAAATTGGGACTTCAACTGAGTGCTCTCCTCCCACTTCTCACTGAACTATTGCAATCACCACTGATCCCTTCAATTTTTTCACATGTTGAAGCATGTGGGTGGCATTCTCATGCCTTCTTCCTACTTTTCTCTACCCTTTCTTCTTGTGCGTTCTGTTCCATTGGACATTGGTTGTTTGACATCTCTTGCTTGAATTGCTCTGATGCTGCCAGGGTAAACTGGTCTTTCTGGAAGTGAAATCCTTTCTCTTTCACTGAATGGGAGTAGGTGCTGCTGATGCAGCAGAATTAAGACCTGGATAGCAGGTTAATACCAGCAACAGCCACTGCAGTCAGAGCCGGCCTAAGCTACGGGCTGACCGGGCTACTGCCCGGGGCACCCCGTTGTAGGGGGCGCCGCGCAGGGCTGCTGGACCGGGTGGGGGTGGGGCCGTGCATGCTTCAGGTGCCCGGGGGCGGGGCCACGCAAGCACCAGGCACCCGGGGGCACCATGCGCCCAAGGGCACGCATGTGCCACACTCCCGGGGGTGGTGCCGTGCTCCCAGGGCCCGGGGCGCACGAATGGCTCGGGCCGGCCCTGACTGCAGTTCAGAGGACTTCTGAAAATGGTGAAGTTCTAACCTTTTGGGAAGAAACCTGGTTGGCTCACAGAATTTACAGGCCCATTCCCAGTTCTGCCATTGACTTGTGGGACTTGAAGCAAGTAATTTAATCTCTCTGGGCCATGGAGCCATCTATAAACCAGAGATAATACTTCTGCCGGAGAAGTGCTTAGTAAATGTTAATAAAATGTTTAGAACTCCTCAGGTAGAAAGAAGTAGAAACGTAATGCGTTTATTATTAGGGTGTAGGTTTTTCCACAGGGCTTGTGGGAGTGTATGGGTTTTACAGCCATATATCGGGTGTGTCTAGACTACAGGAATTTTTCAAAAAAAGTAGCCTTTTTTAAAAAAAATCTTTACCTGCGTCTAGACTGCTGCCATGTTCTGTCGACAGTAAATCAAAAGAACGCGGCAATTTTGTCGACAGCGGTAAACCTCGTTTTACGAGGAATAATGCTATTTTCGACAGAGATCTGTCAAAAAAAGGTATGTGTGGACGTGGGGAAGGTATTTTTTTTTAAATAAAGGCCTCCAGAAAGAAGCCCTGGTGGACACTCCTGCCAGACCTTTCACCTCTATTGTTCCTGCCTGTAGCCATCTTTTAAAGGCACAGGCACCCAGGAGTAGCATTGTGGCAGCAAGCCAGCTCCAACCAGGACCCTGACTGCTTGGCTCTTGCTGGAAGGCCCACTCACAGCCATGTCCCAGGGACAAGTCCACCGAGGCCCCCCTGGCCCTTCCAGGGACACATCCAAGCCAGTGGTACCAAATGCCGGGCACCCTCCTGGTCTATGCCTGAGATCAAAGTCCTCTTGGAGCGCTGGCCTGAGGAGGAGTCTCTTCAAGCCCCACAGTCCAGGAGGAGGAACACGGACATTTATGGCAGAATGGCTGATGGCTTTGCCAAAAAAGGCCACCGCCCCCGCACACTAGACCAAGTCAGAGCACAGGTGAGGGAGCTGCGGCAGGGGTATGTTAAGGCCCATGAGCGCAGCTCCCGCTCTGGGGAAACAGCACACTATTGTGCATACTATGAGGACCTGGACCGGATCCTGGGGGCAGGGGAACCTCTGTCTCCAGAGAAGGTAGTGGAGTCTGGATTGGAGACCCCTGTGCAGCAGCGGCCACAGCTCCAGGATGACACCCAGAGGACCAGCAGGTCCAAGACAAGGAGGAGGAGGACACCAGGAGCACAGTGACCCTCACCCTGGAGCCAGACACCCAGACTCAGGAGGTCTCCCAGACAACTTCGGACACCGGGGAGGGAACATCAGGTGAGTGCTGTGAGGGTCCAGCACGCACAGGGCAGAAGAGGCGGGAGCAAAGTGGATGGTGCAGTACTGTGACGTGTCATGCTGATCACAGCCTGGGGGGGCCCCACACGTGGCCAACCACAGGGAGGGCCATCCTACCCCTGTACCCACATGGGAACGAGGCACCACCTGCTCCTGCAGACACTGATGCCAGGTGCAGGCATGGTTTGGGGACCCTGAGATTGCCACACAGCTTCAGGCCTCTCAGCAACCTGTGGGAACCCCAACTGTGGCCTGATGCTTGTCTGTGCTGCTTGGCCATGGGGTGTGTGTGTGGGGGGGGGGGGAAGGATTGTGGCATTCACACCTTCTGGACTCCAGGGAGCCTGTGGGTGCTGGCCAGGCCACACCACACCTTGCTGAGACCACATGAGCAGCCCCTGACCCTAGGACAGGCACGGACTGCTGAGAAGGAGGGCATGCCCTGTCAGGGAAAGTCTGAGCATGCATGACTGATGACTTTTCCCTCTTGTCCTCCACAGCCGAACCAGCTGTCCAGGAGGGGAGCACCACACCTGTCCCACCACCCAGACGGCTGCAGGGAACCCGTCGGCACTGGCGCACATACTTGGACCTGACGCACCAGCACATCTCGGTCCTGCAAGGGATGCAGGAGAGAATCACACAGAGGATGCAGGCAGAGGCAGAGTGGCGCAGTCGCTTGCTGGATGAATTTGTCCAGCAGCGCGCTGCAATTTGTGCTACTATCTGGGAGGCGATGGCCTTCCCCGGTTCTGTGCCTGTTCCTGCTCCTCCTGCTCAGCCTGCCTCTCCCCCCCCTCCACCCTTTGCCATCCCAGACCCAGGTGCGGCCCCACCTCCTGCCCAGCCCCCTACTGTCCCAGTCTGCATGCACGGCCGTCTCCGAGCAGGCTCCCACACCCGAGGTGGCAGGAGCTCTACATCCAGGCGGCACCCTCAGCCCTGAGCCTCCCTTCCCCCTTCCAGATTTACATCCCCCTTCTCCCTTCCAGGTTTACATCCCCCTTCCCACCTGTGAGAGTCAGTAAGGGAAGCACTTTACTTTGTTAACAAAAAGTTTATTTTTCTTTACAAAATAGTGATATAGGTTTTGTAACATAGAACAGTGCAATAAACTGTGAGCATTTTGTCAAGCACACCTGTCCCTGTTATCTGTGTGAATGTGTACAATGTGGGGCAGGGATGGGTTTTGGGGGGGGAAGGCACTAGGGGCATGGGGCACACCCACATTTGGAAGGCCCTGGGGAAACTCATCGGGCTCCTTGGGAGAATCTCTCCATCAGGGCTTCCCGAATGCGCAATCCCAACTGGTGGGCTTGG
The DNA here is from genome assembly GCA_032595735.1 of Pelochelys cantorii. NCBI lineage: Eukaryota > Metazoa > Chordata > Testudines > Trionychidae > Pelochelys > Pelochelys cantorii. The sequence goes on from CM064336.1 coordinate 22,757,544, forward strand.
TGGATGGCAGCTGTCCAGGGCTGCTCAAACTGCCTCCCCTCCACATCAGCCTCTCCACCAGGTTGTGCAGCAGACAACAGGCAGCATCCACTTCAGGGATGTTGCATTCCCCCATGTACAGGCGAGTGAGCAGGCATCTAAACCTGCCCTTCAGACGGCCAAAGGCGCACTCTACCTGGAAGCGAGCCCGATTCAGGTGGGAGTTGAACAGTTCCCTGCTTGCATCCAGGTGTCCAGTGAACAGCTTCATGAGCCAGGACATAAGGGGGTACGCCATGTCAGCCATGATGCATGTCGGGGGGTGTCCCACCGTGACCCCTAGTACCCCCTCGGGGGGGGGGTGTCACTATTGGTCTCACCGCCCTCTTAATCTAGCCCATGGGAGGGCTGCCCGTGGAACCGGTGAAGCCAATGCCTCTAACCATGACGTTCCTCTACCCTGGGCATATCCAATACCGTCCTGGCCCTCCAGACCTCCCCACCCAGGTGCCATGACCCGCCTCAGGGACCACAGTTCACCCCGGGTCTCCCTTAGGTGCTCCCCGTTCCAGTGTGACACCCTCCAGGTGGCTGGGTTACAGGGTAGATCAATATCTACCACGGTTCGTGGAATATCATTCGCTCCGGTTTGGGACTCTGCCCAACAGCTGCTGAGGGTGGGGTAGGGGGACCCGGACCCGCCTCACTTCTGGGTCCCGCCCTGGGCCCTAAGGGTCTATGCATCTGACCCTCTATGGCTGGGGGGAGGAGAGGGGTCCTTGCCGCAACCTGCCAGCCACGTGGGCCAATGCCCGCTCTGGGCCTCTTCCTACTGCACCCCTACTCACCCTTAGGTGCTCGAGTCAAGGGGCTGTCCCTGGGGCTGTGTCCGCTCTGCCCGCCGAGGGGTCGTCGGCAGGTCCGGGGTCTGCTGCCGATTCCTCCTCTGGCCGCTGGGTCTGGTCTTCTTCCCAGCTGAGTGGCAAGCTGGGTTCCCTCCTCTGTGAGGTGGGAGACACTTCCGTGTGCCCCCACACTGCTCCCGGGTTCTGGCCCGGGAGAGCTTCCTCCTCCCTGTCGGCTGTGCCGCCGGCATTTAAAATGCCCGGCGTCTGGCGCGAGCATGCGCCGCAAGGACGTGAAGGTGGGGCTACGCTGCTGTGGCTCCCCACTGTGGTGCCCGACCAGTGACAGGGCCTCTGCGCTCCGTCACAATGCACATTGGCATTTGCACATCACTGACTGCAAAGTTTCACTCCGGAAAGAATGTCCCAGCCTGAAGCACAGGTATGAGTTCCGGAAGATGTGGGCATTGTGTGCCCGACCTGACCACTCAACACAAATGTCTGTGACTTGTCCCCGGTGGTCAACCAGAGCCTGCAGCACCATGGAAAAGTAGCCCTTTTTGTTAATATACTGGGCTGCTCGATGGGGAGGTGCGCGGATTGGGATGTGAGTCCCATCGAGTGCTCCAGCGCAGTTCAGAAATCCTAGCCCTGCAAATCTGGCCACGATGGTATGCAGGTCTCCAGGTATCCTGTGAAGCAGCTCCGAATTGATAGCCATCACCACCTTCAGAAAGGGACAAATAGAAACACACATAACAGGAAATTAGAGGAGTTGCCTGAGCTGATGAGAGGTACTCCCCCGTCCCTCCCCCTCCCAGACCCCAAAAGCCCCCCCTCAGGCAACCCTCCCCCCCCCATGGCAGGGTGAGGCCAGGAGGGCTTCTACCACTCCCACCCCATCCCCCATTCCCTCTGCCCGGTCCTGACCGTCCCCCTTATCCACCCCCCCACCCCCATGGACTGTCCCCAGAGAGTGACTTAACTCCATCAAGACAGGCCCAACAGTAGACCTCCCCACGCCAAACTGGTGTCCCACTGAGCGGTAGCTGTCGGGGGTGGCCAGCTTCCAGGGGGTCCTGGCGTTGTAGGGCAGGGGCGAGCCAGGCACACAGCTCCTGGAACGTGCACTTCCGCATACAGAAGTTTCGGTGCCAAGCCTCGTCATCCCACTGCTCCCTAACAAGACGGTCTTTTCAGTCTGAACTCGTGTCCAGCCTCCAAGGAATAAGTTAGGTGGCAAGGGCAGTGGGGCTGCAGCTCGAGTGAGGGGCTCAAAGCTGGGCTCTGAATCCAGCTCTGCCATGAACATGCAGCAGAACTTCCACATCACAGTGTGGAGCCATCGCCTGCCCAGGGGCAGCTCCGGCTCCATGGCAAAAAAACAATTGAAAGCACAAAAATCAACCAGGAAACAAAATGCTGTGGTGTCCCACAAAGCAAGGCACTCAAAGCAAGCACTGCAGAAGCTTTGCTGTCCCTCTAGGAGGTAGGCAAGCCAGCTGCAGGAGCAGAGCAACGGCTGTTCAGGAGGATCCCTTAAAGCACGCGTCTCTGCAAAGAGCATGCTGCAGGACCTGGAAGTAGAGGCTGCCCCCATGCCCTGGCAGAAGTGCTTCCAGGTGCCCTTTTTTCGACAGAGTGTCCAGGCAGTCTGGACGCGCTTTTTCAAAAAAGCAGATCGCTTTTTCGATCCACTTAGGGCAATCTAGACGCTCTTTTTTGACAGAGGCTTTTTTGAAAGATACTTTTGAAAAAGCCTCTGTCGAAAAAGGCGTGTAGTCTAAACGTACCCATACTGTGGTGACCCATTCTTTTAACTTGTAGATCACTTAGCATATATGGCAATTAGGTGGACAAATGACTTAGGGTTTTACTTGTATGCACAACTATTGAAGTGTGCTCGCTGCTACTGTCTGACAGACATTGGAGATGAGCACAAATTGAAACTTGAATACAAATGTCTTCATGTGTTGGATGTGAGCTTTGTAGCTTGGGCCTGTTTCCAGTTTTTGTAATTTAGCTCTCCTCCAGAGCTACATGGTAGAAAAAAATATTGAGAGAAGGTGTCCCCATGTGAAACAAGTTACATGTATTATGTATCAATTAGCAATACAATAGCTTGATACCATTGCCAGGGGACACTCCAGGAAACTATCATCAGCCTATTGAATGGGGATTTGCTGGAGCTGATGGCATACTGTACCCTGCGAAGAAAGCTGCTGTCTGGCACAGAAATCGAATTTTTGATGAAGAGATGCTTTCTAGAAACTAGGGAAGAGAAATGGGAAATCCTCTGCCACTGAATGCCTCACACTCTATGAATAATCTAAACCCAAAAGGATGGGCACCGTGTTGTAAAGAGCTATCATCTTCCTGTATGTGCAAGCAGATCAAATGCAGGAGTTTCTTGCTGCAAATTTAAAGTAACAATTTCTACCCTTCTATTGAAGAAAATATAAGTATGAGGAAATCATATCTAGTCAGAAAAATGGGGTAACATTCTGAAAAAGCTTTTGAAATTTTCCTTTCCTCCTTCCAACCTCTCCCCACCCCAAACCCATAGACATCTTATGATGGAAAATTCTTAACCACTATGAAAGTAAATAGGATTGTATTTATAATCTCTATCTAATCTATCACAGAGATGGACCAAAACTTGGACCCTGAATCTGAGCACATCTGAAAGAAGGGAGTTTTGAAATCTGATAGGAGATCTGCATTTGAATTGTACAGGGGATTCTTCTCTCTCTCACCAGCTGAAACAAAACCCTGTATCCAAACACTCCTGAACTAGGGGATATTCAAGATTCAGATTTTGCACCTTAGATGCATCTCTAGTATATAGGAACACTCATACACAATTCAAGTTTGTGCAGCCCGTGGGCATCTAGTGAGTTTTGAATGTTGGGTGTCCAGTGTCATAAAGTGTTGACAACATTCAACTAGAGGGGGTCTCTCTTTTCTCCAGTGCAGCATCAAGTATTTGTTTCTCACTGAACATAGCAAAATAACAACATGATATGGAATGAAAAACAAAAATATCTCAAAATAAATATATAGGATCAGATCCATAGCTAGTAGTGGCATTAACATCTATGGAAACACATTGATTTTTCCAACTGTAGATCAGGTCATAGGCCCCATCTTAGCAAAAATGGACCTTGCAGAGTCTGACACCTTCCAGTTGAACCTTTCTCTCCATCTCTCCAGGGGGTGACATCCCTCTTTTCCTGCCATGCTCTGGTGTGAGCCTCTTTCTCCTCTGTAATGTTCTTTGGCTTCTCCCTCCTCAGTGACCTTCCTTTTAAGTCCCCTTCTGTCTGTCAAGACATCTTTCTTTCTGCTCAAGGTCTTTCTCCTTGATCCAGTTATTCCTTCTGCCTCCATCACTTCCTCAACCTTGCTACTTGACTGAGCTCCCTTTAGATAATGGTATCTTAGCCTGGCCACTTCCCCCTGCCTGTTATCAGTGCATACAGCAGGAAAAGGAGCAGCTCATTTCAAAAGTGTTTCCTACTGTGAGAAGACTAGAAGATGGGAGGAGCTGCAAGGATTTGAAATACTACTATAAAAAGTGCCTTGTGGAAATTGATTTTTCTCCTCTATAATTAGTTCCCATTAACCTGAAATTGCTTTCTACACTGAGCTGTTGCCAGTCAAATATTGTGCACCCTCCTGGAGGTGAATGATGGGTGGATCTTGCGCCTCAAATTTAATTGTGGATTACTCATGCCCAATAGAACATTGTAAGAGCTAATCACTACAGCTGGAAGCTATTGCTATTCTAGGCCCCTTGTTGTAAGAGAACCCTGAGGAAATGTGGAGTACATTTTTGTGGTGAGGCAACAGGAGTCCATCAAAGTTGCCTTCAAGACAGACACAATTTGGGGGACACTAAAATGAGCTGGCATCTGTCTGGAATGAGACAATCGGTGTTTGTAATCAGCAGTGCCTTGTGAAATTGAGACTGATACATCTTTGTTGCCTTTCCAATGCAACTAGCAGCTATCTAGGAGCAAGCTCTTGCTTTCAGGTGCCAGAAGAGTGTGTATGTGCGGTTGCGCAGTTGGGAATTCTTTGGCATCACTGTCTTCTGTGATCGGAGCCATTTATTCAAACTAGCACCTGAATGGAATTTTTGCTACATTTTCAGCCTTTAAAACTGGCTCCTTGGAGCTAATTAAATCAAGTCCCGGGCAAAACAGCTGTTGTGCTGCTTATATTTACTGACCTTAGCGAGCCAACAGGCGAAGCTCATCATTACAGTTACAGGGCAAAAGGAGTTTTATGGAGAGAGCCAATGGCTTTTAAAAACAAATATAATACACACTGTATTTAAATAAGTTTTCTCTTCCTTTTTCATTTCACAGTCCCAAATTTGAATACATGCTGTCTCTCAGAATTCTTTGCATTCGTTTCCAGGTGCGTACTTCTGAGAGAGTAAGGAGGGAACTGTCTATATTCAACTATATGAAGGATATACAATGTATTTAATGATTTCTGGAAGGGACTTAGCCACTATTAGTAAAGAGTGTAGAGTGAATGCTTTTCACAAGTAAGCAGATAGATTGTAAAATATCTGAACTGATCCATTTCAGCAAAAGGCCAGAGATTAAGGCACTGGGGGCAGATTTTCAATCATACACCCCCCTCCACTCCCGCCAAAAAAAAGCCAACTAAACAAAACCTCAGCAGCTGGCCATACAACCCAGAGGATCTAAAGCAAAAAACTTATACCCAGGAGTTTAAGAAAATAGGTGATGTGCTTGTGATGTCTCTGAAATAGCTGATTAAAATGTACACGGTGTGGCGCACAGGATCTGTACAGCCTGGAAGATATACTATCAGATTATAACAGACTATTCTAAAAGAGGTGAAAATTCAGGCCCAACAATCCTGCAGTGGCTCACCATCAGTACTTCACCTGTGCTGCTGTAGTGTAGACATGGGCTAACTGTCTTAACCTCTCAGTAGCCGAGTGTGAGGGAAGGTGTGAAAAGGTATACCTACCTGGCTTCTGTGGCTCCCTATAGGAAGGCCCATGGTCCTACTACACCGTCCTCCCCCAGAAGCAACAAGATAGAAAGAAAAGAGCAGTGAATGTGGGTCCTCGCCAGCTTTCCCAGAGAGAGAACTTCAGAGCAGTTATTTTGGAAACCACAGAGACCTAGTCCTCCAAAGGGTAGAGGGGCTAGCAACAGCCAATCTGAGTTTTCCTTTTATCTGCTAGGCCAGATAAAAGGAGCTGCCTGGCCTAGCAGGTCAGTTCCTGGCTGGGACTAGAGGGCTATGTCTACACTCGCGGCTTCTTGCGTGAGCAATATGCAAATGAGGCTAAGCGTGGAATATCGCCGAGCTTCATGTCCATACCTAATAAGCCACCATTTTTGCAGAAGAGGCTCTTGCACCAGAAGGAGCTGTCTACACTGCCCCTTCTTGTGCAAGAAAAACCCTCTTGCGCAATGCCGTTACACCGATTACTTTTCAGGAAGAACGGCATTGCGCAAGAGGTTTTTTCTTGCACAAGAAGGGGCAGTGTAGACAGTTCCTTCTGGTGCAAGAGCCTCTTCTGCAAAAATGGTGGCTCATTAGGTATGCAAATGAGGCTCGGCGATATTCCACGCCTAGCCTCATTTGCATATTTCTGGCGCAAGAAGCCGCGAGTGTAGACATAGCCAAGGAGTGAAGAGGCGTGTGCTACTTCTGCTAAAGAAGCCCAACAATCAACCAGAGTTTATGGCTGGACTTGCAGAGGGAACCTGAGGATGCTGGCCCTCAGATGGGGCCTGAAATAAAAGGGTTTGGCAGGAATAGACTCAAGGAAAGAGCAGGGGAGCACGGAGGCTTGGGGCTTCCCCGTGCAGTAGGGAGAGTCGGCGCGCATGGCTGCAGCCCTGCAGGGGTGTGTGGAGATTCCAGGTGGGGCCAGTGCAGGGTCCCAAATGACTACATTGTAATTTTCTAGCTTTTCAACCCACATCAGGTGACATAGGCCAGCCAGGGGTGTCTTACTGTAATGTAGTTATATCCTTAGGGTATGTCTACACTACATGGTTCCATCGATGGAGCCATGTAGATGAGCTTTGTAGACATAGCAAAATGAAGCGGCGATTTAAATAATCGCCGCTTCATTTACATCAAAATGGCTGCCGCGCTGTGCCGATCAGCTGTTTGTCGGCTCAGTGTGGTAGTCTGGATGCTCGGTGGTCGACATCAAAAGCGTTTGTCAACTGCCCCGGTAAACCTCATCCCACAAGGCATAACCATGTGATTTAAATATCTCCCCTACTCCTGCCAAATAGACATCAGCACTGAACCGTGTAAGCAATCAGTTTGCACATAACACATAATCTGAAATTTATTAATTGAAACTGCATTTAAGGGTAATGAAGACATTTAAAAAATCTAGCTCAACTGATGAACGATTTACTAACTCGAACATGAGCCTAGATTTGTAATAGATATTACTCAAAACAATAGTTCAGTCAACTCTGGAATGTTAACCCCGAAACCCTGCTCAGACATCTCTCACGTAATTACTTTCAAAACTGCAAACAGTGCCCCTGCACTTTTAATTGGCTCCAACAGCCTTATGCGTTTGCCATCCTGAACCATAGCAAGATGACTCTCTGTTAAAAAGCTGTATTTCAGTAGTGAATGATGTGATTCCTGTGTAGTGTACAAAATTAGTTTGCAAAGCACTTTGGGGAATCTTCAGATGCAAGGCACTAAATAAATGTGTCGAATATTATTATTATTGGCTGTTGTGGCATATTGTACAGTGTAGAGATAATAGGAAAAATAGCTAGAATAATGGCTCTCAGCCTTTTGGGGAGTTACTTGTAAACATGTATGGTGTGTCATAACTCAAGCAAAAAAATCTGGCTTAGTATTTCTTAATTGAAATATATAATGTACACATTAACATAATAAGTACAACATGTGTGCCCTAGTGGTAGCTCCTGGAGGGCTGGCTGAGCCCAGTGCCAGGTCTTGTAGTCTGTAAGAATGTGTTAAAGGGTCATGTAGAAGGCCTGGGAAGAGGGGGGCTTTACTGCAGAGCTTGTCCCACGCTCACTTCACACTGGAGGCTCCTGTAGCTCTGGTGCCAGGGGCCTGGTTGGGCTTGCGTACCTGCTGAGAAATATAAAGTAATGCACATTGGATAAATAATCCCAACTATACACACAATATGATAGGGTATGACTACACTAGCCCCCTAGTTCAAACTAGGGAGGCTAATGTAGGCATTCGAAGTTGCAAATGAAGCCCAGGATTTAAATATCCCGGGCTTTATTTGCATCTTCCTGTCCAGGCGCCATTTTTAAATCCCCCTAGTCCGAACTAACTGCCCGCGGCTACACAGGGCAGTCAAACATTAACTCGAACTAAGTCCTCAGTTCGAGTTAACTGTTACACCTCGTGGAATGAAAAAAGTGAATAAGGAAAAGTTATTTACTTATTCCCGCAATATAAGAACTAGGGGTCACCAAATGAAATTAATAGACAGCAGGTTTAAAACAAATAAAAGGACGTTTTTCTTCACTCAGTGCACAGTCAACCTCTGGAACTCCTTTCCAGAGGATGTGGTGAAAACTAGGTCTTTAACAGTATTCTAAAAAGAGCTAGATAAATTCATGGAGGTTAGATCCAGAGAGGAGATTTGCACTTGGATCTCCCACAGTGCGAATGCATGCTTTAGCCACTGGGTTTAAAGGTTATAAGATGGCTGTGAGTGTTCATACTCTTCTTGTGGCTTCTGAATGTAACTCTACTTGAAATGAAATGTTTCATTCCAGCCAAACTGATTTGTGTTTCAAAACTGGCAATGAACTGAAAAATCCATTATTTGCCCCAACTCTAGTGGAGGCTCCAAGAAGTCAAAGTGAACAGTGTGCATAAAATATAACTCAGTGTTAACAATAGTTTAGGATTTTATTATAGTGTCCCATTTGGTAGATGCCTTTCTAGTTCGTTTAGCAGCTCTCTGCTGGAGAGGTCTGCCTGCAGAAAAAAGTCGTTCTGTGGAAACTTAACAGGAAAAATTGAATCCTTTGGAAAGCATTAAGATTCCACATCACTGGCCTAGCTCTTACACCATTAGTTCTCTATGCTCAAGTAAGCTGTGCTAGTGATCCTCAGGGAAGCTTCCTTCCCAAAAAGATGCATAAGAGAGGTTATTATTAAAGCATATTAGCAACCCCGAAGGATCAATTATTGCATTGTGAAGGCAGTGAAGTAGAACAAGCCATCTGCATTTCCACTGGGCACAAAACTGAAGGAATTCGTATTAGTTCCATCTGCTGACACCAGGGCTGAATTTTTCCCTGTTGCTTACATAGGGAGCTGCATTGGTAACATAGACTGAGCCATATCTTAGGCTTTTCTTATCTGTATCATCAGCTCAGCATAGCTGCACTAAGTGCTGTAAGAACTTGACAATTACTGGTAGTAGACTTGCCATTTCTTCCAGTATCCCCATTCTAAGCACTGGGAATGCTGCAAATACCATAGTAAAACGTGATGATTTGATGGCTCTCAAAGGCAAATGATCTGCCTTTTAGTTTCCCGCTGTGGGTATTATTGATATCCAAGGACCCCATTGTTGCCCCTCCCTCAACTGTGATATCCAATTCCTTTTAACCGTTCAAGCAACAAAGCACCATCTCCCCTCCCACACATACACTTTCTGCCCTTTTTTGAGGAATGAAAGGGGAAGCCTTTGCTCTTTGTCTGAAGGTAAAAGGGTTCCCCAGGTGACCACCAGCAAGTTTCTCTGAATGGCAACTTAAATGTCACCTTGACACAATGCCAGGTGCTCCCATGATGTTGCTCCCACACAGGCACAGTGTGGCTCTTGCTCCTACATGCCTCGGTAGTCCCTAGCTGTGCCAGTGGCTCTCTTCGGGGAGCTAGATTTCTGTGTGCCTGTCATTGCCTGCTTCCTGACAAGGCATATACCGCCCTGGCCTGAGCTGTCAGAGATGGATTGCCTGATAAGCAGCACTTCACGAGTTTGTCTTTACAGACAGGACTGGTAGCAGGTTACTAGTATAGATATAAAGCAGCTTATTGACTTTGTGCATAGGTGGAGGGCAGAAAGGGCCATGTGTTAGCCAATGTAGAGACCAGCTATTAAGTTCAGAGCCAAAACTGAGCCTCCCTGAAATCTGTGGTCTCTAAGGGTACATCTACACAGCAACATTATTTAAAAACAAACAAACATTATTTAAAAAGACTTGGTGTGGCGGGGTGGTCCTTACTTCCCCCTCCCCAGGGAGAAGGTAAGGTCCCATGTTCCTGGGCTATCTGAGCCCGCGGCACACCCTGCACAACCAGTAAAACACCTGTAGTCTAGAAGGGCCCAATCGCCAGAGTCGATAGATCAAAGTTACTTGCCGGCCCTGTAAGGCAGGGCTGGGTGGCCCAATGACCAGAGTCAGTGAATCAACATCAGTCACTGGCCCTATAAGTCCGGGCTGGATGGCCCAATGGCCAGAGTCATTAAACCAAAATCAATCACCGGCCCTTTAAGTCCGGGCTGGATGGCCCAATGGCCAGAGTCATTAAACCAAAATCAATCACCGGCCCTTTAAGGCAGGGCTGGATGGCCCAATGGACGGAGTCAGTAAATCAAAGTCAATCACTGGCCCTTTAAGGGATGGCTGGGTGTACTAATGTGCCACACCACAGGGGGGCAGGGCTGCGCCCCGGTAGGAGGACCCGGGCCCACCCTACTCCACCAGGTCCCTGTCCCGGGCTCTGTGAGTGGCAGAACGGTCCATCGCTCCCTTGCAGGGAATCTGATCGAAACATGCCGAGGCTTTCTGGGTGGAAGAGACCGCTCTTGTACCTTCCCTGGGCCACTTCCTACCTGATCTGATGGGCTGACTTCCCATGTGGTAGCTGGGTCTTCTGACTCCTCAGGGGCTGCATTTCCCTGGTGGTCTGTGGTAGTTACATCTCAACTGGCATCGGAGCCTCCGCTGCTCTGCTCTGCTCTGCTCTCAGGCAGCAGGCAAGTGGGCAGCTGGCAGGTGGCTGGCGGTGGCTGCTGCTGCTGCTCAGGAGCTCCAACCTGAGGTCCTCCTCTTCTGCCAGCCAGCCCAGACTGAGCCTCTCCCCAGGCTTTTATACCAGGGCAACAGTCTGAGTATGCCCAGCAGGGCCGCGGGGGCAGGTCTCCTTCAGCCAGCGTAACCTGGCTAAACCCTGTTAGTTCAGAGCGGGGCTGGTACATCCCGTCACAATTGGACTTTTCAGCTTAGAAAAGAGGAGACTAAAGGTGGATATGATAGAGGTGTATAAAATCATGACTGGTTTGGAAAAAGTAAATAAGGAAAAGTTATTCACTTATTCCCGCAATATAAGAACTAGGGGTCACCAAATGAAATTAATAGACAGCAGGTTTAAAACAAACAAAAGGAAGTTTTTCTTCACTCAGCACACAGTCAACCTCTGGAACTCCTTGCCAGAGGATGTGGTGAAGATTAGGACTTTAACAATGTTCAAAAAAGAGCTAGCTAGATAGGTCAATCAATGGCTATTAGCCAGGATGGGTAGGAATGGTGTCCCTAGGCTCTGTTTGTCTGGAAATGGGTGACAGGGGAGTGATCACATAAAGATTACCTGTTGTGTTCCCTCCCTCTGGGGCAGACTGGTCTAGATGGACCGTTGGTCTGACTCAATATGGCCATTCTTACGTTCTTATGTTCTTGTGTTCAAAATAACTGGTGTTATTTTGAAATACTGTCAAGCTGGAGGACTGCTTTCTCCAGGACCTGTAACCCTTATTGTACGAGGCCCTTATTGTCATTCAGTTCACCTTGTGTTATGAGGTGTGGTTCAGAGGAGGAGGATGGGAGAAAATGTGGGTCCTGTGACATTGATGGTTCAGGACCAGAAGTTTCATCCTCTTCCTCTTCCTCGTCTCACTCAAGTGAGAATGATTCTGGTGCATCAGGAACCGGCAGTCCTTCTCCGTGGGGTACTGGGCGTATAGCTGATGGAATGGTTGGATAATGCACAGTCCACTTTTTCTTCTTTGACACACCTTTCCCAACTGGAGGCACCATGCAGAAGTAACAATTGCTGGTATGATCTGTTGGCTCTCTCCAAATCATTGGCACTGCAAAAGGCATAGATTTCCTTTTCCTGTTCAACCACTGGCAAAGATTTGTTGCACAAGTGTTGCAGCATATGTGTGGGGCCCACCTCTTGTCCTGATCTCCAATTTTGCAGCCAAAATAAAGGTGATAGGCTTTCTTAACCATAGTGGTTATACTGCGCTTTTGTGATGCAAAAGTCACTTCACCACAAACATAGCAGAAGTTATCTGCACTGTTCACACAAGTACGAGGCATCTCTGCTCACTTTGGCAAAACAGAAATGTATCCCTTTGCAAAATCAAACACTGACAAATAAGAGAGCACGACACTGTATGATTTTTAGAGCTGATATAGGGCAATTTGTTCAGCAGAGTGATGTAAGCTTCGTTATGATTGCATCATCCATGACTTCTAGGAATAACATGATGCAATTCATATCATGTATGACGCAATACCAGCTTCGGATTGCATCATTCATTGTTTTGCCTAAAAAGCAAGTACTGTCCAAACCCAGCCATAGATTTATTCATAGATCCAGTCAAAGATGTATTTTAGTCATTTCTGGTTTAAATTGAGATCCCTTCCCTTTATAACTCACTTATCCTCCGCCATTCCCAAGTCAAGGGTCGTATATACTGACCCAATAGCATATCTTGAAAACTAGAGCCAATCAACAATTTTAAGCATAATTTTCGTTCTCAGTGACCCAGAATTAGTAAAGTTTGACTACATTTATTTCAGAAGCATTTTGGCTGTAGAGCAGTGTAATGGCTGTTGGCCCCACTGGCCCTATCACTAAGCAGTCCTGCATTAGCAAGGCCAACACATTGAAATTCAGCTACCATATGGATTGTTTATTTAATAAACAAATACAAAGTACTTTGGGGGGGATGCCATCCATGGTACATAGGGCCAAGAACATAGTGTGCTAGTGAATCTATCTACCAGATGCCCCACCACATGGAGCAGCCTATTACAATAATTACAGAGCAGCCACACCATTAACCAAGGTCCAAATGCCCAGGTACCTTTGCTAAGAATGGCCCCTGTACAAATGATTTAACCGGCAGCTGTGGAAGTAAAGTACGCGCCAGAGAACCATTGTTTTAGGCTAGACCAGGCACTGAGGTGATTACCAAGGCACAGAGTAAGTTGTTCAGTCCAATAAGGCTCCAACCACAGGGGTCTATTGCCAGGTTGAAATACCACACAGCCAGAAGAGATGGGACCATGTAATAATTTCACAATAAAAGCAGAGTTTGTTCAACAGCACTCTGTGTAAATCCCCAGCATTGGCAAGCTGCCACACTTAGCGTATCTCCCATCTGAACCTTAGTTTACAGGCAGCTGGTCATTCCTGCACCGTCCATTGCCAGCAAAGAAATCCCCCATTATTTGTACTAAATATTCCAACACCCCCTCTTGTTGAACGCATTGACTCTAATTTTCCCTGCGTCTGTTCCCAGCCATCTCAGCACAATCTACCTGCCAGCACGCCAGCAGTTATGTTCACACCCCAGTGCTTACTCCTCAAAACATTTTCTACAGGCCACATGCTGAGGGCCTCACCAGGCAAAACTCACCTTCAAGTCAATGGGTCAGCGTGTGAGATTTGTAATTCCCAAAAGACTTCATGTGGCTGCAGGTGCTTAGCACCAAAAAGGAGCTGTGTAGATGGCTCCTTTTTGCGCAAAAGCCCCCTCTTGCATAAAAATGGCTGCTAATTAATTATGCAAATGAAGCATGGTGATATTCTACTCCGCACTTCATTTGCATAAGCTTTTGCGGAAGAAGGCTGCAGTGTAGACATAGCCTGATTGTGTAATTTTATTTATAATAAAAGTGAGGGATTACTAGCATGAAGAAGACCTGGGCTGAGACAATATACTGCACTTCGTTCTGCCAGCGCACCTCAATTCGGACCTGCAACGTAGCTGTCCCTTGCAAACCCTCCCCACACCTAGCTTTGTCAGTGTAACTCCATTCTGCCCTATAGCACCTGAGTGCTCTAGTCTGGGGATTGTCCTGAGTAGAGACTTCAAACTGGCTCTGAACATGCAGGCTATGTCTACACTATGAGTTTTCTCGGCAAGAAATATGCAAATGAGGGACTCATTTGCATGAGTCGTGACCTCATTTGCATATTTTCTGCCAATCCGTTTTTGCACAAAAACAAGCAGTGCGGACATTTTCTTTTAGTGCAAAAACCCCTTTTTCCACAAGATCCTTATGCCCCAAAAAAGGAGGTATACCGATCTTGGTACCGATCTTGCGGAAAAAGGGGGTTTTGTGCAAAAAGAAAACATCCATACTGCTTGTTTTTGTGCAAAAACCCCAGCGCAAAAACGGATCGGCAGAAAATATGCAAGTGAGATTGTGACTCATGCAAATGAGTCCCTCATTTGCATATTTTTTGCCAAGAAAACTCGTAGTATAGATGTAGCCGTAGTGGGTTTGTGGTGTGCACAAACGTAGACCAATTATTGTCATTTGAAAGCTACCCTTGGAGCACAGCTTTCTAGATAGGCAGGAATTTCTATCTCTGATTTTCAAAACTGCATGTGCAGAAAAGCCAAAGCATGCCAGCACGGTCTCCACGTGTGAAAATGGCCAATGGCTCAGCTGCATACACATAAGTAGTGAGTGCACTTTTGAGCGTGCAACTGTGCTCTTATCTTTCCGAATGTCAGGGCCATGTAGTTTATAAACCAGCGGGTGCACTGGTATGTTATTTTCACAGATAACAAGCTTACACATCATTATCATGCCTGCCGAGGCCATGAGTATATTAGTAAGCTATCACCGTCAGCGAGGGAAGATGAATGTATGGGCATCTCAGCAGCAGTGATGTACTTTTCCAGCTCCCATACAGTCTTTCTGAGAGTGGCAATTCTATTTCTGGAAATCCAAAGTCAAATTAATCTTTTTCACTCTAAACCCACTGATGGTGGAAACAGCCCCGCAGATAAATATTACCAAAAGAGAGACATTTGGGTGTCCTAAAATGAATTCTAGATGTTGATAAAAGAAATGTCCTGCACAGCTAAACTAGACACTCACACAAAATACATACACACATCAGCATGGGGAGTCAGATGGAATCAGTATCTAATATAATAACGTTGGGGATACCAGCAGTGTTTTCTCAAATGAGAAAAAGTGTGAAGATCGTTTTAGATTCTGGTTTCATCATGCATTGACCGGGAGGCTCAGAAATGGAGCAGAGTGATTAATTGTGTCTGCGTGGGCGTGTATGTGTGTGTGCACGCAATGCTGGAGATTCAGCATGTTTGGCTCCTGTGGGTGTGCTCTGGTAAGGTGAATAGTTCGGAAGTAAGGATTTGTGGTCCCTGAGTCAGATGCTCAGGTTGTGACCGGATGGAGACAGCACACAGAGGAATGCAAATAAGATGATTTATCAGGGAAATGCACCAGCAACTCACATCCTGATAAAAATCTCTTTCCCAATGGCTATACCTGCCCAAACTTGAAGGGCTAGATTGTGTTTAAGCCTGCATGGATGGGAGAGGGAGTTTGGGTCTTCCCAGCTTTGTGCTCCTGGGGAGGCACTAGTCACAATCTCAGCTTTTGAAGCCCTTGCAGAGGAGGCTGGGGCTATGGCTGTGTTAAACTGTGCAGGGTAAGGAACTATACACTGCACCTTCTCAAAGTGAGTAGCAGGGCTGCTTTGGCCCATGCTTCCTTTCAGACACCCCCAAGTCAGGCCTAATGACTCTGGGAGCTTCCACTAGGGTGGTGTACCTAGGTAGCACACCTTCTCTGGCACAGGGCTATGACTTTGCAGCTACAGTTTACCCCTTAGTTGTCTCTAGAGCTCTGTATTTTCTACTGTACTTTCTGTGGAGTCTCCTCTGTGTTCCAGTTGTTGGATGACCTGTACCAGGGAATGGCTCATCTGAACTGGAGATACATTTTTTTAACCATTATGGGGTTTTTTAACAGCAATGAGTAGCATCTGCTTGGATTTAAGGGTCCATCAGCATTTTCACTATAAACTCTGATTTGCAAGAATTTATATTTTAGATGTTCTAGGCTGGAACTTGGAACGTACGCTAACAGTTCAGCAGCAGAGATCTGTTAAAACATTTTGTAATGGCACCCATCTGTCTCTACGAGACAAAAGGAAAGAAGGAAGGGAAGATGGCTTAGCTAGCCCTCTGCCCCAACCCACTCCTGGGAATTCCATGAGAAATTCTTGAATCTCAGATCTGGCTGAACTGAGCTGTGGATCCACAGTTCCAAATGTTAAGGAACCTTGGTTCTGAGTGGGTCACTGGTAGCAGAGATAGAACTTGGGGCTTTCAGATTTTAGCACGTGAGCTTTTACTGCTTCAAGTGTCTGTCATCCCAGGTGCTAGCAGGTTCATTGAACTCTCTGAGGCCCATCCACCACTAGAAAGAGACAGAGTGCCATATCTCAGCATGGCTTACACCAAGAGGGGTTGACAATGTTCCCTTAGCTCTCCCTATCCCTGTCATAGTTTCTCTTTCCCCAATTCCTGGATCCTCCTACTTATCCTGGAGATTACTCAAATGCTGGTGGCTTACTCCTTGCTCCCACTCTGCCTTAGGACTGGGTGGGAAGTTAGCTAGTTTGCATTCTTGCTTGTCTACATGGGTAGAAAGGAATAGCTGAAAAAGACAATTAATTAGTCTTTGCTGTATGCTTTGGTGGCTGCTGCATCCATTGCTTTTTCCTGAGAACAAAAGGTGCTGTGGAGACTTCAGTCATTGACAGTGCTCCCACCTAACTTAAATATTGCATCCATCCCTATTTCTCCACGCTGTTTTCAATACAAAGGCAATTTGGTCAGCTTCCCAGACACCATATTGCCTCTCATGGCCAGCCCTTGTGATGTTAACAGAGTTTGCCTAACTCCATTAAGATCTCTCCAGGCAACCACTGAAGGGGTGAGCCCATCTACATAATCTGTAGCCTAAGCCCTAAAGCTATACAAACCATCCAATGGCTTTAACATGGTGAAGATGAACATTCCTGGGGATTTGTGTTAGACCAGCAAGGAAAGCCAATTGTCTCAGGCAATCAGAACCTAGTTCATTTATGGCAGGAGCCATCAGACTCCCCCCAAATGAGACTTGCACTGGCAACTTGCTATGGAATCTGAAGGCTATATGTTATTTCTATAAAATAGAACAGACGGCATCAGCCTTGCTCTTTTATATCTCTGTGTGCAGTGTTTTATGGTGGGACTTGTAGTATCTGGGGCCATAGCTTTTTATTGAAGATGGGAACTACTGAAACCTACTCTATCACACAAATAAGGAGTCCTGTGCCACCTTATAGACTAATAGATTTTGTTAGGCATAAGCTTTTGATTAGGCATAAGGTAAAACCTACTTTGTCAGATGTATGGAGGGGAAATGACAGAGATAGGGATATATATATGTACTAGCATATCAAAAGAAGGGTGTTACTTATGAAAGGTAGGGCCAGTGATAATGAGACCAATTCAATCAGGGTGGATGTGGCTAACTCCCAGCAGTAGATGGGGAGGTGTAAATACCAAGAGAGGGAAAATTGCCTTTGTAAAGAGATAACCATTCTAAATCCTTTTTCAGTCCTAATTTGATTGTGTTAAATTTGCAAATGAATTGCAGGTCTGCGGTTTCTCTTTGTTGTCTGGTTTTGAAGGGTTTTTTGGTAAAAGGATGGCTACTTTTAAATGTGTTATTGAATGTCCAGGGAGGTTAATGTTCTCCTACTGATTTTTGTAGGTTATTTTTCTTGATGTCTGATTTGTGTCCATTTATCCTTTGGCGCAGAGACTGTCTGATTTGGCCAGTATAGATGGCCGAGGGGCATTGCTGGCACATGTAATACATGTACAAAAGTTTATGCCTAAATAAATCTGTTAACTTATAAGGCGCCACAGGAATCCTTGTAGTTTTTGCAGATACAGGCAAACATGGTTACCCCTCTGAGAACTGACACAAGTAAAGAGGCATTCTTCAGGGATCCTGGCTCACCCAAAGTTTGGATGCCCCTCACCTAAATAAAACAGACTTCCAACTAACCTAAGCCAACATATGCCGAACTGCTTGGATAACAATGGAAGCTTGTGTGGTAGGATCTGTAGCCACTGTGAGTTACAGGTTGGTATCTATGCCAAAGGCAGCTGCAGCCTGCCTTCTGGAACGACATAGTTTGAAGGCTGCCCTCTGGCTACCTTTGTTCTATAAGAATTCCTTCACTGTTCATGGGAATTCATGTGCCCTGCCCACCAACCCTACAAGGAAAGAGCAAACACACATGACAATTACAGGGGGAAGAGGAGCCAAAGAGTCCAAGCAACAATAACTATGATGGGTTTTCTCATTTTGCAGATCTGAATCTATCTGCATTTGGTCTCATTCCTAACTGCTTTATGAGGCATCTCAAGCTGTGTAAACAGTAATGCAATAATGCCAGCTCACAATGCACTTATCACAGCCGATGAAAAATGGCCTACCAACCAAGCAATATGCTCCCTCTAAACGATATAATGCTTCTTGCAGACAGGAATATTAATCACCCGGGGAACTGACAGGATCTGATGGAACAGACTGTTATTAATACTATCTCCCCTGGAAGCATTTGCAATGGTAATAGCAATTTTAATAATGCCTGGACAAAATAAGCTGGGTTGGGCTGTTTCACAGCAAATGGGAATTATGAAAGCGTGAGCACGGCAATACATAAACACAATGACTAATTCATGAAGGGGCTGGGCCAGATGTCCCTGCTTGACAGTTCAAACATGGCTAGGAGGAGGGAAACCTTATTTTTTTTGAAGGCGGTATTTGTTTCATCAATCGTTGAAATCTCGTTAAAAGTATAATTCAGTTATCATGTTCTTGTTGCTGTCCAGAGACTGAATGTATTAGAGAGACTTTATATACAAATTCTGCCGAGGGCAATTTACTATTATTTTATTATTCTAATCTGGCCGGTTCCCATGGAGCCTCTGAAACCAAATCATATCACAGGAAGATTAATATTAATGATGCTTCTAAACTCTCCTGCTATCCCAGGAGGCCTAATAAAGGAATGATAGCAAGTGTCTTAGGTCAGCACAGAGCACTAGGAAGTGGCCTCTTATGGTGATAACATTGGTTAGCATGATTACTCTTTTATTTATTTCGTGTCATTGCTGAGCGTGGGGCTTTCTAGACAAGTACCCGGACCCAAGGAGATTACAGTGTAAATCATGAATGTATGATCTAAATAATGAGGTACCATGGGAGGGAAAGATGCATGATCTCTTACTTAAGCCAAAGATTGTGGACAGTAAAACGGGGTTCAGTTCCTGCTTCTTCCTCACAATCCCTAGGTTTTATGGTTAGTAGTTTTACATCCCTGACTGTATGAGCATAATCAGCAATTGGGCCTTGGACTCTCTCAGGAGAAGGGGGAAGATAAACAGGATTGTGGATAATTAGACATTTAAAAAACTTTTCCTTTCTCTGCCACATGCTACTTTTGCCCAAAGAGACATCATTGCTAGAAAAATTCAGCTAGTGAAAAATGTATTAGAGGTGCAGGAAATAATTGTACATCTACGTGCTATCTGGTTGCCAATGGTAAGATCCTTATTTAATTGCCTCTGTGCCACAGCTCTAGAAGAGTATTCTAAAAACCCACTTTCTCCCCTTATTTGTTAATCAGCATCACAGCCCAGATATGTCACTGTCTCCTCACATTTGCCCCACACAAAGCCAACTGCGTGTTACTGTCTGAACCTAGTGCTATGATCCTTGTCAGACTCATCTAATTGTTTCTGTACCAGAAATTCTGTTGTAGGGTTTCTCCTCGTGCCTTGTTAACCAGGGTTCTATTTACAAGGAGAGCTGGCAGGAAAAAAATTGCTGAAGTTTTTTTTTTATTGGAAAATACCATTCAACAAAACTAAATGCTTTCTGTGAAATCATATAGAGTTTGACAATACTTTGTTGAGAAAAGTATCAGGGAAGAAGTTTAATATTCCATTTTGACAATTTCTGAACCAGGACATTTTTTATTTTATTTTTTTCCATTTTGAAACAACTTTTCATTTTGAAATGTATCTTATATAAAATATTTTAAAAACAAAAAAGTCAAAATAAAAAAAAATTTTTAATGAACCAAAATTAATTTATTGCATGTGGAAAAATGACAAAATGTTGTTTTGTTTTTTGTCCCATATCAAGATATATTTTTTTCAAAATACCAACATTTTTCATGTGATGCCAAAGTCTGTTGGGTAAGTCATTTGGCAACTCTCCACCATTGCTCTGAGTACTACAGACCTGCTCAGTCAAAGCTGATCATCTTGTAGATAGAGACCTACTCACGTGATGAGTTCTGAAATCAATATCAACAAACCGTCTTCTCCAATAGAATAACATAGAGTGATCACATTGATCAAAAATAAAATGGTTAATGGATTGTGATGGCTCTGTGTACTCAAAATACTTTTCAGTCAATACATTAAAGATGCAGGCTAAATGTAGTAAGTTCTTGCCATTCACGCAGCCATTTCAATATTTTACCACATCTTTCATCAGCCTTCATCACCATGAATAGCAAAGTGCAGGCACAAGAGGTGCTGTTCTCAGCACTCAATAGCTGAGTTATTTTCCTTCTCTCCTTTAGTGTACAAGACTAGTATTATTAATGGATCCGAGTTAAGGTGACATTGCAAAGTGCAAGGTGAGGAATTAAAGAAAAGGCCAAGTTCAAGCTTATATGTCAAATGGCCCTTTCCCAGTCCCAGCTATTGTTACCTTCAGCACAAATATGGTTTCTCATCAGACATAAAGAACCATGAAGCTGAGGATCAAGGGGCATTATCCACACAAATGATAGGAATCGCATTGTGCTGTAAGTTTACTGCATCAGGTTTTTTTTTTAATGTCTGCTTTTGGGGGTGTTTGTACATTGCACCATATAATAGGGCCTTAGCAGGGTTAGAGGCAAGTACCAAGATAGGAAAAAAAAAGAGAAGTAAATAAAGAAAAATACTTGATCAGCAGCATGTTACATATCAGGCCAGATCTACACTAGGGGAAGAATTGAACTAAGATGCAACTCCAGCTACATGAATAGTGTAGCAGGAGTTGACATACCTTTGTTCAAATTTCAGCAGCATCCCCAGTGCAGGAAGTCGATGGGAGAAACTCTCCCATCGACTTCCCTTACTCCTCAAAACCTGCTGGAGTACTGGAGTTGACGGGGCATGATCAGCGGTCAATTTCACAGGTCCTTACTAGATCTGCTAAATTGAACCTGAGGAGATCAATTTCTACAGCATCAATCTCGCTGTAAATGCAATCAAAGTCTAAGGATGCCATTCAAGCATCATTACATCTTTTTCAGGTCTAAAAATACCCGTATGTTCTTGAATGATATTCATCATTTCATTTGGTACTACTTCAGTTTTGCCACTCCTGAAGCTTTCCCAAGTTTCAGTGTGAAAATGGATTTTCACAGGCATTGAATTTTGAAGTTTTCTTTCAAAACCAGTATGATTTTTGTATGAGACAAGGCTTGTTTTCACTTGGAAAGGGTCCTATTTTGGACTGAAAAATCTCACCTTTTTGCACTTTTCCCTGAGGTCATCAATTTCATAACATTGAACAAAACACAAAAAAATCCCAAATGTCAAGGTTTTCAAATGCCATTGCAAATATTTTATTCAGTCTTCATCTCACGCTGCCTATTGTCCAGGACCACATTTATAAACAACAAAGAGGAAGTTTTAGGAGGTCTCATCTATGCTGGGCTTGGTCCTGTTCTAAGTAGGGCGTTTGACTAGATGACCTCCTGCGGTTTCTTCCAACCTTAGTATTCTATGATTCTATGAGGGGCGTCGTCTCTGATAGATTCTCCCCATCTCTAAACATGCAGGGAAAAGCAGCATAAGCTATGGCAGTTTCAGAGCCTGATTCTCAGCTCATAACAGCTTTATATTAGTGTCAATCTGCTGAGCTGCCTTGGACTTCCCTTGATCTACGTGAACACAGAGAGGGAGAGAGAGCAGTCAAGTCACCTCAGGACAAGATACAGAGACAAAATTTTTTGATACCTTAAACGACTGCTTCTTGGAGTAGCTGGTACAGGAACCCACAAGGGGAGAGGCAATTCTCGATTTCGTCCTGAGTAGCGTGCAGGATCTGGTCCAAGAGGTAACTATAACAGGACCACTTGGAAATAGTGACCATAATATAATAACATTTAACATTCCTGCGGTGGGAAGAACATCTCAGCAGCCCAACACTGTGGCATTTAATTTCAAAAAGGGGAACTATTAAAAAATGAGGAGGTTAGTTAAACAGAAATTAAAAGGTACAGTGACTAAAGTAAAATCCTTGCAAGCTGCATGGACACTTTTCACAGACACCATAATAGAGGCTGTGACGTAGTGTGGGTACCTTGCTGGTTGCTATGCTGGGCGGTGGGCTGTGAGTGACCCCCGCTGACGGCTGTTTGTACAAAGCACGGCCCAGCAGGACAGGGGATGAGTCATTATGCAAGGGTCTCTCAACTGGTCCGACCAGTTACTTCCCAGGGAGAGAAACAAAGGAAGGGGGCGAGGCCAGGCCTGGCAAGGGGGACAGGGCTAGAAGAGAGGGGCAGTTTCTGTCTGGGATCATGGAGGAGACGGCCTAGGGAAAGGGGCTGGAATTTAGGAGCCCAGTCTCCCCCATCTCAAGGGGGGCTGAGGCATCCTAGGCCCAGTTCCTGTAACCAGATGACATCTGTGCTGTGCTGTATCCTGGAGAAGCAATAAACTCCCTCTATTCTACTGGCTGGTGGAGTCTGTGCATGCCATTACGGGGGTGCAGGAGTCGGGAGACCCTGACGTGCCGCCACAGTGGTGTCAGGGGTGGGATACACTGCACCCCGCGGATGGAGCTCCCAGCAGCAAGTGACAAGGCGCAGTAGAAGCAAGCGCCTTAGAGCCAGGCATGCTGGAGACAGAGCGAAGCGGTTCCTGAGAATCGTGGGGCGCAGCAGCACTAGACTGGTGAGTCTGAACCGAGGGGACCAGTGGGGAGATGGCCTACACCCAACTTCTGAAGGCAGAGCTGGTGAAGCTGTGCAGAGAGAGGGGCTTGCCTGTGCGGAACGCAACCAAGGCCCAGCTGATTGCCCAGCTGGAAGAGAATGACCAGCCACAGGGCTGGGATCCTGTCCCAGTGGGGAGCAGCCAGACCCCCCCGCGAGCGTGTCAGGCTCTGAGGGTGGGCGGAGCAGTGGAACCCACAGGAGAGGTGGGACAGCCTCCCAGGGGAACCCTGCAAGCCGTAGTCCACCCAGGGGAGGGTCCAACCCAGCGGAGCTGCGGCGGCTGGAGATCCAGCTGCAGATGAAGGAATTGGAAGTCCAGGACCGCAGAGAGCAGCGACAGCATGAGCTGGCCATGGCAGAGCAGAGAAGCGTTAGGGCCCTGGCCGCACCAAGTGCGGACAGGCCCCAAGGGCCCCTGGCTGCCAGACACTTGGAGAAGCTTGTGGTGGCCCAACTGAAGGACGTGGGTGACATAGACGGGTTCCTCAGCTCCTTTGAGAGGGCCTGTGGACTGCAACGGGTCCCCCCAGCTGACTGGCTACAGGAGCTCATCTCCGCACTGAACCAGGAGGCTGCCGGGGTGCTTAATCAGCTGGAGGACCTACAGCCAGGGGATTATAACCGAGTCAAGGATGCTCTGCTGCACAAGTTCAGGCTGACCCCTGAGATGTACAGGAAGGAGTTCTGGGGGGTGCAGAAGGGGCCACAGGAGACCTATGTGGATATGGCCTCCCACCTGGTGCAATACTGCCGCCAGTGGGTGTCTGGAGTCGGAGCCCAGACCACAGAGGGCCTGCTCAAGCTGGTCATGATGGAGCAGTTCTATGAAGCATGCACACCCAGCCTGAGGCTGTGGCTCAAGGACCGAAGTCCGGAGAACCCCCAGGAAGCTGGGAGGCTGGCGGATGAGTTCATGGAGAGCCGGTCTGGGTGTGAACGGGAGTCCCGGAGAGAAAGGGAATCGCGCAGAGACCGGTTCTTGGCTGAGCGACGGAGAGAGGCACCTCCAAGGCGAGCCCCAGGGACCAGGACCAGTCAACGGTGCCCCAGAAAACCAGCCAGGGCCCGGGCAGAGCCGACCCAAAAGGGCCCACAGAACCTAACCTGCCATCACTGTGGGCAACGAGGCCACAAGAGAGCTCATTGCACCAGGCACAAGAACAGGTCCCTGGGACTTTCCAGGGTTAACTGGCTGGGGCTGGAGGAAGGGCAGGCTGCCCCAGAGGCAGGAGCTGGCAGGCAAACCTCAGCTCAGAGTGGGGGGAAGGATGCTCAGTGCACCTCCCATGGGAGATCTAACCCTTGGGAGGTGGCTTTGTCTGTGTACCGGGTGAGGGCAGGGCGGCCCCTGCGGAGCGAGTGCCTTGTACCCCTGGAGGTGGATGGTAGGAAGGTGATGGGTTTCTGGGACATGGGGGCGGAGGTGATGCTGGCTCGACCCGACATAGTGGCCCCAGACAGTATGCTACCCAACACTCAGCTGACCCTGAGGGGCATAGACGGGACCCCATTTAAGGTACCCGTAGCCAGGGTGCATCTGAAATGGGAGTCCAAGGAGGGCCCCAAGGAAGTGGGGGTGCACCCGCACTTGCCCACGGAGGTGCTGATGGGGGGTGATCTAGAGGAGTGGCCAGATGGACCCCACAGGTCCACCTGTAGCCAGAGCTAGCGAGGGGCTGGCACCCCGGAACTCGAGGAGGTTCCCCAACAGGGGGCCCAGGGCCCCATCCCAGCAGACATGGAGTCGGACCGAGGCAGTGGGGGGGAACACGCCCCTGTGCCAGCACCAGCCACTGAATTCCAGGCGGAGGTGCGGGCAGATCCCTCCTTGCAGGCCCTGAGGGACTGGGCTGACCTGGGTGCAGCTCAACCCCCGGGGGGAGATTACCAGGAGAAGTTCCGGTGGGAGAGGGGATTTCTGTACCGGGAATGGCTTCCCCCCGGGAAGGTAGGGGAGTGGGGGCTCCAGCGGCAGCTGGTGGTCCCCCAAAGGTATCTCCATAAGCTGCTATACCTGGCCCATGACATCCCGTTCTCGGGACACCAGGGGATCCAGCGGACGCGGCTGAGGCTGCTCCAAAACTTCTACTGGCCGGGGATATTTGCGGCCGTGCAGCGGTACTGCCGGTCCTGCGACTCCTGCCAACGGGTGGGGAAGGCCCAAGATAGGAAGAAAGCTGCGCTGAGACCCCTGCCCATCATAGAGGAGCCTTTCCAGAAGGTGGCAATGGATATTGTGCGGCCCTTCAACAGAGTGACCCGGACATACATCCTGGTGGTGGTGGACTTTGCCACCCGCTACCCTGAGGCCGTGGCCCTACCCTCTATTGAGGCAGACACGGTGGCAGACGCACTGCTGACCAGTTTCAGCAGGGTGGGGTTCCCCCAGGAGGTTCTCATGGACCAAGGATCCAACTTCATGTCAGCCCTGCTCCGGTGCTTGTGGGAGAAGTGTGGGGTCCAGCACACGTGGGCCTCAGCGTATCATCCCCAGACCAACGGGTTGGTGGAGAGGTTCAATGGGACTCTGAAACAGATGCTAAGGACCTTTATGCACAAACACCCACAGGACTGGGACAAGTACCTACCCCACCTGCTGTTTGCGTACAGGGAGGTGCCCCAGGAGTCCACGGGGTTCTCACCATTCGAGCTGTTATATGGGAGGTGAGTGAGGGGCCCCCTGGACTTACTGAGAGACGAGTGGGAGGGGAAGGTCTCCCCGGAGGGGGAGCCGGTCGTGGAATACATCCTGACGTTCTGGGAACGACTTGCCGAGCTCATGGGCCTGGCCAGAGAGAACCTGAGCAGGGCCCAGAGGAAGCAGAAGGTCTGGTACGACCGCAATGCATGGGCCCCCGCCTACACTACCGGGGACCAGGTGATGGTCCTAATCCCCGTGCAGAAGAATAAGCTGCAAGCCACCTGGGACGGCCCCTTCAAGGTTGTTAAGCAGCTGAACGAGGTGAACTATGTGGTGGAGCTAACGGGCCGGACGCGCAGCCAGCGGGTGTATCATGTTAACATGATGAAGCCGTACTGGGACAGGGAGAACTTGGTGGTGGCCGTGTGTAAGCCCTGGGAGGAGCAGGGGGAGGATCCCCTGGTCGGCCTGTTCCCTGGGACCGGAGAGGACTCTTCGCTGGAGTCAATTTCCCTCTTGGACCAGCTCACCCCGGCCCAGCAGGCTGAGATCCGAGAGGTGCTGCGCTCCCACCAGCAGCTGTTCTCCGACAAGCCTGGTCTCACCAACCTGGCTGTCCACCGGGTGGAGATGGGCACTCACCCCCCGGTGCGCTGCTCCCCGTTCAGGGTCACGGGGAAAACAGCCCAGGACCTGGAGAGAGAGGTCCAGGACATGTTGGCCCTGGGGGTGATCCAGCCGTCCCCCAGCCCCTGGGCCTCTCCCGTGGTGCTGGTTCCCAAGAAGGACGGGTCGATCCAGTTCTGCGTGGACTACCGGAAGCTCAACGTCATCACGGTGTCCGACGCCTACCCGATGCCAAGGCCCGACGAGCTCCTGGACAAGCTGGGGGGAGCTCGCTACCTCACCACCCTGGACCTCACCAAGGGCTACTGGCAGGTGCCGCTAGACCAGGAGGCCAGACTGAAATCGGCTTTCATCACCCCGCTGGGGCTCTATGAGTTCCTGGTCCTGCCCTTCGGCCTCAAAGGGGCGCCGGCCACCTTCCAGCGTCTGGTGGACCAGCTGCTGCGGGGAATGGAGAACTGTGCCCTAGCGTACATAGATGATATCTGTATCTTCAGCCAGTCCTGGGAGGACCACGTGGCCCAAGTCAGCCAGGTACTGGATCGGCTGAGGGAGGCTGGGCTGACCGTAAAGGCTGGGAAGTGCAAGGTTGGAATGGCCGAAGTGTCCTACCTGGGCCGTAAGGTGGGGAGCGGCTGCTTGAAGCCAGAGGCGGCCAAGGTGGAGGCCATCAGAGACTGGCCTGTACCCCAGACCAAGAAGCAGGTCCAGGCTTTCATTGGGATGGCGGGATACTACCGGAGGTTTGTGCCCAACTTCAGCTCCATCGCTGCCCCGATCACAGAGCTGTGCAGGAAGGGGAGGCCAGACAGGGTGGTCTGGACGGAGCAGTGCCAGAGGGCTCTCTGTGCACTGAAGGAAGCCCTGGTCAAGGCCCCAGTGTTGGTAAACCCGGACTTTGACAAGCCCTTTATCGTGTTTACCGATGCCTCGGACACCGGGCTGGGGGCGGTGCTGATGCAGGTGGACGAGAAGGGGGAACGCCATCCCATCGTGTACCTGAGCAGGAAGCTGCTGCCCCGGAAGCAGAGCAACGTGGCCGTAGAGAGGGATGCCTAGCCATGGGGTGGGCCCTGCAAAAGCTGCAGCTGTACCTGTTTGGCCGGCGTTTCACGGTGTAACCGACCACTGCCCCCGACCTGGCTGCACCAGATGAAGGGGACCAACGCCAAGCTGCTGAGGTGGAGCCTGCTCCTGCAGGACTACGACATGGAAGTGACCCACGTCAAGGGGAGCGCCAACATCATCGCCGACGCGCTGTCCCATAGCGAGGGGCCCGAACTTCCCCAGGCCACCGGCAGAGTGGCCCCGCTCAGTTCGCTCTCGGGGGGGAGAGAACTGTGACGTAGTGTGAGTACCTTGCTGGTTGCTATGCTGGGCGGTGGGCTGTGAGTGACCCCCGCTGACGGCTGTTTGTACAAAGCACGGCCCAGCAGGACAGGGGATGAGTCATTATGCAAGGGTCTCTCAACTGGTCCGACCAGTTACTTCCCAGGGAGAGAAACAAAGGAAGGGGGTGAGGCCAGGCCTGGCAAGGGGGACAGGGCTAGAAGAGAGGGGCAGTTTCTGTCTGGGATCATGGAGGAGACGGCCTAGGGAGAGGGGCTGGAATTTAGGAGCCCAGTCTCCCCCATCTCAAGGGGGACTGAGGCATCCTAGGCCCAGTTCCTGTAACCAGATGACATCTGTGCTGTGCTGTATCCTGGAGAAGCAATAAACTCCCTCTATTCTACTGGCTGGTGGAGTCTGTCCGTGCCATTACGGGGGTGCAGGAGTCTGGGGACCCCGACGTGCCGCCACAGAGGCCCAACTTAAATGTATACCCCAAATTAAAAACCATAGTAGAAGAACTAAAAAAGAGCCACCATGGCTTAACAACCATGTAAAAGAAGCAGTGAGAGATAAAAAGACGTCTTTTAAAAAGTGGAAGTCAAATCCTAGTGAGGTAAATAGAAAGGAGCATAAACACTGCCAAATTAAGTATAAAAATGTAAAAAGAAAAGCCAAAAAGGAGTTTGAAGAACAGCTAGCCAAAAACTCAAAAGGTAATAACAAAATGTTTTTTAAGTACATTAGAAGCAGGAAGCCTGCTAAACAACCAGTGGGGCCCCTGGATGATCGAGATACAAAAGGAGCACTTAAAGACAATAAAGTCATTGCGGAGAAACTAAATGAATTCTTTGCTTCAGTCTTCACGGCTGAGGATGTTAGGGAGATTCCCAAACCTGACCTGTCCTTTGTAAGTGACAAATCTGAGGACTTGTCACAGACTGAAGTGTCATTAGAGGAGGTTTTGATAAACTTAACAGTAACAAGTCACTGGGACCAGATGGCATTCACTCAAGAGTTCTGAAAGAACTCAAATGTGAAATTGCGGAACTATTAACTATGATTTGTAACCTATCCTTTAAATCAGCTTCTGTACCCAATGACTGGAAGATAGCTAATGGAACGCCAATATTTAAAAAGGGCTCTAGAGGCGAACCCGGCAATTACAGACCGGTAAGTCTAATGTCAGTACCGGGCAAATTAGTTGAAACAATAGGAAAGAATAAAATTGTCAGACACATAGAAGAACATAATTTGTTGGTCAAAAGTCAGCATGGTTTCTGTAAAGGGAAATCATGTCTTACTAATCTATTAGAGTTCTTTGAAGGGGTCAACAAACATGTGGACAAGGGGGATCCAGTAGATATAGTGTACTTAGATTTCCAGAAAGCCTTTGACAAGGTCCCTCACCAAAGGCTCTTATGTAAATTAAGTTGTCATGGGATACGAGGGAAGATCCTTTCATGGACTGAGAAATGGTTAAAAGACAGGAAACAAAGGGTAGGAATAAATGGTAAATTTTCAGAATGGAGAGGGGTAACTAGTGGTGTTCCCCAAAGGTCAGTCCTAGGACCAATCCTATTCAACTTATTTATAAATGATCTGGAGAAAGGGGTAAACAGTGAGGTGTCAAAGTTTGCAGATGACACTAAACTGCTCAAGGTAGTTAAGACCAAAGCAGACTGTGAAGAACTTCAAAAAGATCTCACCAAACTAAGTGATTGGGGCAACAAAATGGCAAATGAAATTTAATGTGGCTAAATGTAAAGTAATGCACATTGGAAAAAATAACCCCAACTATACATATAATATGATGGGGGCTAGTTTAGCTACAACTAATCAGGAAAGAGAACTTGGAGTCATCGTGGATAGTTCTCTGAAGACGGCCACACAGTGTGCAGTGGTAGTCAAAAAAGCAAACAGGTTGTTAGGAATCATAAAAAAGGGATAGAGAATAAGACGGAGAATATCTTATTGCCCTTATATAAATCCATGGTATGCCCACATCTTGAATACTGCGTACAGATGTGGTCTCCTCATGTCAAAAAAGATATACTGGCATTAGAAAAGGTTGAGAGAAGGGCGACTAAAGTGGTTTGGGGTTTGGAACAGGTCCCATATGAGGAGAGATTAAAGAGACTGGGACTTTTCAGCTTGGAAAAGAGGAGACTAAGGGGGGTGTGACGGTTTTGCTACTGTCCTGGGCCCCGAGCCCGCATTCAGGCGGTGGGTCCAGCCACTCCACCGTCTTTTACAGTACTGTATGGCCTACACCTGTGCATTGAAGCTGCTGGTCTCTGAAGTTCCTTAGCGACGGGCCTTCTCGGCACCGGCCTCACTGTCCGGATATATTCTCGCAAAGGTGGGGGGAGGAAGGGGGACCCGGGTCCTCCCTCTCCACCAGGTCCCAGCCCAGGGCCCTTAGGTGCAGTGGTCCATTCCCACTACACGGCTGACGGGGTGACTCCCCGAAACTCGTTAGCCCATGGGCGCCAATACCCCCCTGCCCTGGGCTGCTTCCTACTCCCCTCCACATCTCTCGCTTCCCTTTCCCAGACCCAGGGTCCTAGTGGGTCTGAAGCGGCTCCTCCTTCCTCTGGCTCTGGGGGTCCTCTGCCAGGTTTGTGGTGGCCCACAATGGCTCTGGGGTTTAGCAACCCTGGGCTGCCACCACTGCTGTCCCGGTCCGCGTCCCTCCCCCTCCTCTGCGGCAGGCGACCCTTTTGAATGGACCCACTGCTGGCAGAAACGTCCTGGCACACAGCGTTAGGGACGGCATGGCGTTCCATCCCGCAGCACTCTCTCCTCTTTTCCCCACCCCCTCCTAAAGCGGCAGTGTGCCAGCAGACTTGCTCCGTCCGCTTGCGCGCCGCGTCCTGTATCGGGCGGCCTCCCCTGCCTTCCAGGAAGCCAGCAGGGGTGGGCTCAGCCCGATTGTGGGTTGCCCCGGACCCATCACAGGGGGAAATGATAGAGGTCTATAAAATCATGAGTGGTGTGGAGAAAGTGAATAAGGAATAATATAAGAACTAGGGGCCGCCAAATGAAACTAATGGGCAGCAGGTTTAAAACAAATAAAAGGAAGTTCTTCTTCACACAGCGCATAGTCAATCTGTGGAACTCCTTGCCTGAAGAGGTTGTGAAGGCTAGGACTATAACAGGGTTTGAAAGAGAACTAGATAAATTCATGGAGGTTAAGTCCATTAATGGCTATTAATGGGTAAGGAATGGTGTCCCTAGCCTCTGTCCCTAGCCTCTGTTTGTCAGAGGGTGGAAATGGATGGCAGGAGAGAGATCGCTTGATCATTACCTGTTGGATTCACTCCCTCTGGGACACCTGGCATTGGCCACTGTTGGCAGACAGGGTACTGGGCTGGATGGACCTTTGGTGTGACCCAGTATGGCCGTTCTTATGTTCTTAAGTCCCAGCTGTTTACTAACTTACATGGCTCTTCCCCCTGTGCCTCAACCTCTGTCCCCAAGGGCAGGGGCTGTCCTGAAGCCTCAGGAGCCAGGCAGCAACGTAGTGGAATGCTGCCTCCATGCCGATGCCTCTTGCTCATAGCAGGTCTCCTGAGATCTGCAGGTCAGTGAGGGAAGCTGACTCCTGAAGTGCTGGGGTGAAGTGAAGGGAAGAGAAAACGACCTCTCCTTTCCTCATCCATGGAAGAATGAAAAGCAAATCCCTGGAGGAGGGAATGGGTTTGTAGATTGTAAACTGCAAGACAGTGTTAATGAGATGTTACTAAAAAAATAAACTGTGTATCTGCTGCATTTGCACACTGTAAGCACCCTTCGTCTTCCAGCCAGTCCCACGCTGGTGCTGGAGCCAGACGGTTCACAAACATTTGTCTTCTCATACACCCTCTTCTGAAATTTACATATTCCTTCTGAATAATACATGTGAATGCTTGCAATCGGAGTCAGTGGCTCCCCCTCCCCACTGGTGAATGAGTAGCAGATAATTTCCTGGCCATTAGAGCCACTGAGGACTAGGGGGTGCTGGAAACATGTCAGAAATTAAACCATGTTCATTGTCAGGTAAACTTGTAGAGGCCCCCTCGTCCCAGTGGGGAGTATCTAGATGAGATGGATGGGAATCCACCCTGCTGCCTTCACCATCTTATCAAAGCACCACAATCATTAATGCATTTATGCTCACGCCACCTCCCCAAGAGGTTGGGACATTTTATTGATGGGAAACTAAGGGGCGCAGAGCTTCTAAGTGACGCATCTACTTATGGTCTTATAGGAAAGGCTCCTGAATATTGCTCCAATGTCTTCACCATAAGTCTGCCTTGCACCTCTCTAGAGGCTGCAAGCAAAGTCCCTACCTCTCTCACATTCTTTATCCCAGGGTAATAGAAAGTGACAAGTTTAAACAGGGGTTGGAAAAGCAGCAAACTTGGCAGAAAAAGGAGAACATTTTCCTTATTGATCTGCCATAATGTATTTTTCCCCCTTCCTGTTAAGCACAATTGCCTCACAGGGAGTTTCTGTCTTCTAAATGAGAGAGGCAGTTTAATTAGTAATTCTGGCCTACCACAGCCCTTTGCACATCTTCTGCTGGCACCAGGAGGAATAAAAGGAAGTGTGTTGAACTGAAATTAATTGAAACACATAACCCATGCCCCAAACTCAGGAAGGTGCATTTGCTTAGCATCCTGCTCCACTGGGTTCACTTATGCTCTACCTGAAAGAAGCAAGAAAGAGAGAAACTCCCACAGACTGTGAACTTGCTGAGGAATTTCAAATGGTGGCCACCTTGATACACATGCCAAGGGATGTGGGCTAGGTCATTTATGCAAGAATGTATCTGCTACTCGACTTACTCCAGTTCCTACTCTGATCAAATACAGGATAATCACCTATGCTAGTAGACACAAGACAATTACAAGTAAAGAAGTCACAGCTGTCCAGATTTAGTACCATCAAAGGTCACTGTGACACCTCACCATGTACCTGTTTTGCAAAATTGTGTTGATATAAAAGCACAAAGTCATAAAATCTACAGGGACCAAGTGGGTGAAGTAATGTCTTTTATTGAAGCAAATTCTGCTGGTAGAAGAGAAAAAAATTGGAGTCCTTCTCCCCAGAGCTCTTCTTCAGGTCCTGAAGGTTAACATGGTTGTAGATTTGATGTTTGTAGTAGGACTGTAGCTGTTTTGGTCCCAGGACAATAGTGTGACAAGGTGGGTGAGGTCATATCTTTTATTGGATCAAGTTCTACACATGAAAAAGCAACCAGCAGAAGCTGATCCAGTAAAAGATGACTTCACCCACCTTGTCGCTATTTCTTGTGGGCAATACCAGCTACAACAGCTTTGCAAACATTGAAGCTACAACCATTTTAACCTCTATTGAGCAGTGGGTTTTTAATAGAAGTGAATTTTATCATACATTTGTCACATGATGATGAGCAGTGGTACAGTCCCACAAAGCAAGATATTTTGGAGGTGGGGTGCAGTGATCACTCAGCAGTCAAAGTGTTTGCAAGACCTTTGCTTTATTCTGTGTCTGGTTCCAACTGCCTGGACATAGAATCGTAGAGTTGGAAGAGACTTCAGGAGATCATCAAGTCCAACCTCCTGCTAAAAGCAGGACCAACCCCAGGTAAATCATCCCAGCCAGAGCT
This sequence comes from Pelochelys cantorii, assembly GCA_032595735.1. Classification (NCBI taxonomy): domain Eukaryota; kingdom Metazoa; phylum Chordata; order Testudines; family Trionychidae; genus Pelochelys; species Pelochelys cantorii. The sequence continues at coordinate 22,790,782 of CM064336.1, forward strand.
TTGTCAAGCCAGAACTTAAAACCTGTAGGGATGGAGATTCCACCACCTCCCTAGGTAACCCATTCCAGTGCTTCACTACCCTCCAAGTGAAATAGTTTTTCTTAATATCCAACCTAGACCTCCCCCACTGCAACTTGAGACCATTGCTCCTTGTTCTGCCATCCGTCACTACTGAGAAGAGGTTCTCTCCATCACCTTTGGAATCCCCCGTAAGGAAGTTGAAGGCTGCTATCAAATCACCCCTCACTCTTCTGAAGACTAAATAAGCCCAAATCCCTCAGCCTCTCCTTGTAGGTCATGTGCTCCAGCCCCCTAATTATTTTTGTTGCCCTCTGCTGGACTTTCTCCAATGCTTCCACTTCCTTTCTGTAATGGGGCCTCCAGAATTGGACACAGTACTCCAGATATGACCTCACATAACCATGACTAGAGCTTCATATCCTTCCATGCAGACTGTGTCTAGGAAACTTGGCCCTTAAAAGCAAAGTTACCCCATGCTGATCTGCATCCAATAGTGCAATACTGCAGGATCCTGCTCCCACTTGATGGGAGGGCTCCATTAACTTCAGTAGGAACTGGATTTGGACCTTGAGGAGAGAAGGCAAAAATCTTCAGGCTGCAATACGATCACTCGTATGTTGAGCAAAGCTGAACCATGCTCTGAAATTCCTTCAGATCTGCTCTTGCCTGTAGTTCAAGAGTGTTTGGATTTGGGACTCTGGTTAGGGAACATTATTGGGACAGGCTGTATAAACACTATGGCTGTGTCTACAGTGGCGCGATCTTGCGCCAGAGCTATGCAAATGAGGCTCAGCGTGGAATATCGCCGAGCCTCATTTGCATAACTAATGAGCCGCCATTTTTGCAGAAGAGGCTCTTGTGCAAGACGGAGCTGTATACACTGCCCCTTCTTGCACAAGAAAAACCCTCTTGCGCAAAGCCGTTATGCCTGAAAATAATCAGCATAACGGCTTTGCGCAAGAGGGTTTTTCTTGCGCAAGAAGGGGCAGTGTAGACAGCTCCGTCTTGCGCAAGAGCCTCTTCCGCAAAATGGCGGCTCATTAGTTATGCAAATGAGGCTCGGCGATATTCCACGCTGAGCCTCATTTGCATAGCTCTGGCGCAAGATCGCGCCAGTATAGACACAGCCTATATGTTACATAGAAAGTCAGCTGATTAGACAGATAGAAGCAAGGTAAGATTACCTTTCTCCAAGTCTAATAAGTTCAGATTCAGGGCTCTGCACACTCCTCTTAAGTGCAAACCCTTCAGACGGGGATGAACATCTTTCAGACTTGATGTCACAAGTGATAGGCTGTCTTGTCCTCCTCCAATGAAACCTTCCCAGAGTCCCCTCCGCCAGTCTCAAAAGCTCTGGAACTGTATCCTTGAACTTCAGTCTGGATTACCCACTCAGCCTTTATCGTCAAATGAGGGCTCAGAGAACTAGAAATCGGGAGCACCACAATCATGCTGACTGGAACAAACACAAACCCCATCTCTTAAGCATGAGGCAGAGCGTTCTGTATCTATGCATATCTCAGCACCAGCCAGGCACTGTTGACAACTTATTACACAGTGTATTAAGATATTGTTGCTTCATAAATAAGAGCGATAAGTCTAAGGAGTTGAGAGTTTCTTTACCTTGCAGTAATTTATTATCCTATTATCACTCCTTGCAAACTGTCTGCACTCAGCACTTCCTTCCTTGTAGCCCTGAAATACTGCAGTGCTTTTGCAAAGCTTAACGGTTGGCCATAAACTCGATAAACTGCTGCGTGCACTAACGTGGAATTAAAGCCTTTATATGGGTGATTTATTTTTAGCCACAGATGTGACAGAGGAGGCCATAAAAATTAGCATCAACTTGTTTTTATTTTCTTCTCATACTGTAACACTTGCGATGATTAGTTGGCATATTACATGGAGGGGGTTTATGATTTTTGACCCTCAGCTAAACACAGGTGACCCAATAAAATTGATAAACTAAATAGTGACTGTAGCACTTTTTACAGCCGGCATTTAAGCCACTGCTGTTTAACGGGCCAGCTGCCTCTCTGTACCAAACACTTGATGTAATGAGGATTAATGTGTGGACCCATATGTTTCTGCAGAAGAGGTTAGCAAAGGGGTGGGAAGAAATAGAGGAGTAGTAGGTGGTTTGGATTGGCAGGCTTAGAGCACGAAGTACAGCATAGGAAACCAGGGAGCAATGATACAAGTTAGTATCCTTCAGGCTAAGATTCCAGTTCAAATCCAGTAGCTATCAGCAATGAGCAAAGGTTGCTGTTTGGGAAGGAAAGCAGGAGGGGAGAAGTCAGACCATGAGTTTTTATACCCCCAGAACTATTCAGTGAATGACCTGGAAGTGCCCTGTTAGTTTGGAAGGGCTGAAAGAGATATGTTTCCTTTGGCTTTAATGCCAATCATCACCCATAGTGGCAAGAATTAAACAGTGTTCCAGGTCTTCAAAAAATCAGGGCTCAGTTTTACTCTGTTATACCAATGTAACCCTATTAGTAGCAATGGGCTAGTGAATACACATACTAGCTAACTCAGAATTTGGCTTCTTGTGTGTTCCATTATATCTCAGGTTACTGAGAACTGTTAGTTAATATTTGAGTTGGGTTCAAACAATCTAATGTGGAGCTTGATCCAGTTTTTACAGACCTTACAAGTGTGTGGCCCTATGTTCTGGTCCCTTATTATTATTAATACAGCTCAGTCTTAGAGATCAAAGCTGTTTACTGGTCACAGTCAGTATGGCTGGCCACCTACCTGTAACTAACCACATTTGCCCACACATGCACTCGTTCTCATTTTACTCATGGGGTGAATTATATGAGGGCTCTTCCTCAGTCAGTCCAATGTACTGATCCTGAACATAGGCATGGATCTGTCCTTGCTATACATAACAAACAGCAATTTTTATTTGTCATTCTGTGTAAGGGAAAAGTCACATAGCCAACTGTCAGAGCATAAAATATAAACTTTCCCTGAACATTCTCTAATGAAGGAAAGACTTTTAATAGTCAGGGCCAGTAGCAGTTTGTTCCTTGTGAGCTGACCTCAGTTTTCATCATGTAATGAGTTAGCATTGATATATTAATGTATTTATGCTTTGAAATAATGCCTGAAAGCCTTGGAGGACAACAATAATATAGCTAAGCATTATAAGTAATAAAGGGGCATTGTAAATAAATCTGAAAAGTTTTAATGAAATTCCCAGAAATCGGCAAGATTCAAGAGGCTACCATGTAATGTTGTACTTTGCTCCCAAAGGTCAAAATGAGTATGAATTAAAGATGCAGAGCTGTGCACATGGATGCAGGCACAGCTGAAAATTCTAGCTCCAAATATGCATTGTGAAGTCCTGAGTTTATGGGTGTGTATCAAGGGTTTATGGGTGTGTGTGAGGGGGTTCATCCCCCGCTGTCCGGGCCCCCCCCGCTTTGTCGTCCTTGTCCGGGCCCTCCCGACCGTGTTACCTCAGTCAGTGCGGCCGCGAACTCTTTCCTTTTCACGTCTCCTCCCCCCGCTCGGGGGTTAAGGGGGGCCTGGGCCCACCCTCTCTCCAGGCCCCAGCCCAGGGCCCTAAGGTGGGGGTGTTCCTTCGCAACGCCACCCACCTGGCTGATGGGGCTAACCGCCTAAACGTGTCAGCCCGCAAGCGGTTCTCCGTCCGCCCGCCCCGGCTACTTCCTCACCCCCGAGCGTCCTGGTTTCTCCGTCTGCTTCCTGCTCTACTGTCCCCGGTCCCAGCGGTCCTCCCTCGATCCCGGTCACTCCCCCTCTTGTCCTCTGCCTCTTCCCCTTTGAATGCTGCTGCCTCTCCTTCTGCGCCTGCGCCGGCGTCTCAGGGCCGGCTCTCCACCCTGCCCCCAATGTCCTTTCCTGACCCGTCTCCCATTGCGCCTGTGCCGGCGTTGCAGTGTCTGGTGCCCAAGGCGCCTGCATCGCCAGGAACGGGCTGCCGCTCGCCGGCTCTGCTCCGGCCACCGGCTTTTCTCTCGCCGTGGCCAGGGGCAAGAGTGACTCGCCTGGCTCCCGATGGAGGTCTAGTGGCGGGGACGCGCTCCGTTCCACGACCCCGTCACACCGCTCCCCCTCTAAATGGCGTCTCTGGGGTTCTCGGGTGTCTTTTGGTCCTTCTACACTGCAGGAGAGGAAATCCGCATTCTGGTGTGTTGCCCCCGGAGGGTGGATTACTTGGAAGCAGTACGGTTGTAGGGCCAAATACCATCTCATTACCCTTGCGTTCGTCTCTTTCATGGATTGGATCCACTTCAATGGAGCGTGGTCTGTGACTAGTAGGAAGCAATCCCCTAGGAGATAATAACATAAAGTTTCGATGGCCCATTTTACCGCTAAGGCCTCTTTTTCTAACACAGCATAGTTCCTTTCCCTGGGGAACAGCTTGCGGCTGATATACAGCACCGGGTGTTCTTCCTCCCCCAGCCCCTGCGATAGCACCGCCCCCAACCCTATGTCGGAAGCGTCTGTTTGCACAATAAAGGGCTTCGCGAAGTCCGGTTGCCTCAACACAGACGCTGATACTAGACGCTCTTTTATGTCTTAAAAGGCCTGCCTCCCCCATTCTGTCCAACGTATGACCTGCGGTTGGTTGTTTCGGGTCATATCGGTCAAAGGGGCGGCTAATGTTGCAAAATCTGCTACAAACCGGCGATAGTATCCTGCTAATCCCAAAAACTGTTGTACCTGCTTCTTAGTTGAGGGTAGGGGATAGTCTCTTACTGCGCTCACTTTGTCCACCAGTGGCCTCACTTGGCACCCTCCTACCGTATATCCTAGATAGGATACCTCCCTGTGTTCCAAACTTACATTTTTTTGGGTTGGCTGTTAGACCGGCTTCCGCCAGGGCCTTCAGTATGGTACCCACATGATGTAGGTGTTGTTCCCATGTCAAGCTGAAGATGATAATATCATCAATATAGGCTACTGCGAATTGTTGATGAGGATATAATATTAAGTTCATCAACCTTTGAAAGGTCACTGCTGCCCCGTGGAGCCCGAACGGCATGGTCGTAAACTGATACAGTCCGAAGGGAGTTGCAAAGGTGGTTTTCTCTTTAGCTTCCAGACTCAGGGGGATCTGCCAGTACCCTTTAGTAAGATCTATCGTTGATAGGTACTGCGCCTCCCCCACCTTTTCTAGAAGTTCGTCCACCCGGGGCATTGGGTAGACATCGAAACGCGAGATGGCGTTGACTCCCCAGAAGTCTATACAGAACCTCATTGTCTTATCGGCCTTCGGGACCAGTACTATTGGGCTTCGCCATTTGCTTCGGGATTCCTCAACTACTCCCCACCACAGCATCATCTGAAGCGCCTGCCGTACGGTCTCCCACAACTTCCTGGGCAGGGGGCGGAACGCGTTATGGACTTTCTTACCCGGTTCAGTGTGTATCTCATGTTTGGTCAGGTTAGTCTTCCCAGGTCTATTGGTCAAAACGTGTGGGAATGACCCCAGTAATCGCAGCATGTCTTCCTTCTGGGAGGTCCCTAGCGCCTCTCCTACCTGAGGGCATCCCTCCGGTTCGTTCCATGGTCCTAAGTCCATTTCAGGGGGGCTGCGGGTCTATCAGGAGGGCTTCCCAGGGTTTCCATTTTTTTAGCAGGTTTACATGGTATACAGGGGTGTCTTTTCTTTTCCCTGACAATCCCACTTCATAGTCTACCGTCCCGATTCGGCGTATCACTTCAAACGGGCCCTGCCATTTGGCCAGTAATTTGGACTCTCCTGATGGTAGCAACAGTCCCCCAGCTCAAATTCTTTTAAGCGAGCTTTCTGATTATACCGGGTTTCCTGTTGCTCCTGAGCCCTCCTTAGATTGTCCCTAGCGAACTCACCCAGGGCCCGTAGCTTCTCTCTCAGCCGTAGCACATACTGAATGGTTCCCTGATCCCGTGATTCCTATTCCTCCCACTGCTCTTTTACCAAATCCAATATCCCTCTGGGCTGTTGGCCATATAACAGCTCAAAAGGGAATATCCTGATGATGCCTGGGGTACCTCTCTAACAGCGAAAAGTAAGGCTGGTAATAGCCGGTCCCACTCCCGGGGATCATCCTGTATGAATCGCCGTAACATAGACTTCAGCGTCCTATTAAATCGTTCCACCAGACCATCCGTTTGGGGATGGTAGATGGATGTGCGGAGGGTCTTAATTTGCAACATCCGGCACAATTCCCTCATCAGCCAGGAGGTTACGTTAAGGCCTTGCTCGGTTAAGACCTCCCTTGGGATCCCGACTCGGGAGAAGATTTTAATTAGCTCCTCTGCAATCATGAGGGTCGTTGTGGTACGGAGGGGCACCGCCTCTGGATACCGCGTCGCATAATCTATTACAACTAATATGAACTGGTGACCCCGTCCAGACCGTTCTACGGGCCCCACCAAATCAAACACTATCCTCTCGAATGGCACCCCGACCACAGGAAGGGGCACTAATGGGGCCCGTGCCACCTGAGCCGGTGCCGTCCTCTGGCACTGGGGGCAAGAGTCACAAAAGTCTCGCACAGCCCGGTACAGCCCCGGCCAATAAAACTGTTGCAACACCCACTGTTGTGTCTTGTCCCGCCCTAAGTGGCCCATCCACGGACTGGCGTGGGCCAGTTCTAGGACCCGCCACCAATACCGGGTGGGTACCAACAATTGACACACCGCCTCGCGCCCCTCCTGGGGTGGTGTTACCCGATAAAGTCTATTCCCTTGTATCTCAAAACGGGGGGTCTGTCATGATCCTCTTCTCCCTGATCGGCCTCCGGGGGTCCCCTTGCCTGCTTCCAGGCCCTCTGGAGGGATGGATCATCTCGTTGCAGTTGAAGGAAGTCTCCGGCATCGAGGTCCAGGTTGAAAGGTGGGATGGGGGTCTCCCTTGGGGTCGTCCCCTCCTCCTCAGCCGTTCTTTCGAGACCTCCATCCGTTGTCTTTTCCCCTTGGGCTACCACCTGTATCTTTCCTTCCGATATGGCCCCCTGGCATGTGCCATCTTGTCCCCACTGTTGTAATAACGGGGCTAACCCTGGCCAGTCATAGCTGAGCAAGACCGGGTAGGCCAGGTTTGGGGCTATGGCTACCCTCCAACGTTCTTTACACTGGCCATCGTTAATCTGTACCCACGCTGTCGTGTAGGGACGGATGTCCCCGTGGACGCACTGCATCCAAATGGGTTCTCCCGTCGTCACCCCTCCCCCTACCAGGTCGGCCCGTATCATCGTCTGGCCACACCCGGAGTCCACCAGGGCTTCCACTACCCTCTCTCCTACCTTCACTCGGGCCATCACCTTGTTTACCATCCGCCCCGGCCCCTCTACTGCCGACGTCAGCACCTTCCCAAAGGTGCAGTCCATCATAGGGCACTCTCGGCGGAAATGTCCCTCCTGTCTGCACTGGACAGTTCTTGTACCAACTGCCTCTGTTGCTCCTGGAACTGCGATGCCAACTGTTGCACCATCTGCGTTTGTTGTTCGTGTTGTTGGTGCTGGTGTTCCATTATCCATTCTAGTAATTTCGGGAACTCCATTTTGGAATCTTCTTCCGGCCGTTCCTTTTACTTCTGGAATGTATATACCATTAGGTCCTAAACCCCTTCCTTCATTTCAGGGTGTCCCTGTGCCCACGTCCTCCACCACATGTGAGGGGGTTCGTCCCCTGCTGTCCGGGCCCCCCCCCCTTTGTCATCCTTGTCCCAGCCCTCCCGACCGTGTTACCTCAGTCAGCGCGGCCGCGAACTCTTTCCTTTTCACGTCTCCTCCCCCCGCTCGGAAGTTAAGGGGGGCCTGGGCCCACCCTCTCTCCAGGCCCCAGCCCAGGGCCCTAAGGTGGGGGTGTTCCTTCACGACGCCACCCACCTGGCTGACGGGGCTAACCGCCTAAACACGTCAGCCCTCAAGCGGTTCTCCGTCCGCCCGCCCCGGCTACTTCCTCACCCCCGAGCGTCCTGGTTTCTCCGTCAGCTTCCTGCTCTACTGTCCCCGGTCCCAGCGGTCCTCCCTCGATCCTGGTCGCTCCCCCTCTTGTCCTCTGCCTCTTCCCCTTTGAATGCTGCCGTCTCTCCTTCTGCGCCTGCGCCGGCGTCTCGGGGCCAGCTCTCCGTCCCACCCCCAATGTCCTTACCTGACCCGTCTCCCATTGCGCCTGCGCCGGCGTTGCAGCATCCAGTGCCCAAGGTGCCTGCGTCACCCGGGAATGGGCCGCCGCTCACCGGCTTTGCTCTGGCCACTGGCTTTTCTCTTGCTGCAGCCAGGGGTGAGAGTGACTCGCCCAGCTCCCGGCGGAGGTCTAGTGGCGGGGACGTGCTCCGTTCCGCGACCCTGTCACAGTGTGTATCAAGGGTTTTAGCTTGACTTGTTATGAAGAGGGGAACCAGATGGAAAATTAGATCTGGAAGCAAAAGTTCTCAAAATTCAGTTGTTCAGATTTGGAGGTGCTGAGTGAATGGTGACGGCTCATCTGATACTTAGGGGCAAAGACTTGTTACTTTGGTGATGCAACCTACTTTCTATGGGCTTGCACAGATTAGTGACATATGCACCTCCCAACCAAGGTTCAGTGCTTCAGTTCAAATAAGCACCCAAAAATCTGGATGCCGTTATGAATGAGTGTATAAAATTAAAATCACTTTCTCACAAGCCTAACTGGCGGAGAAGTGGTGATTATGATACACAACTTTTTTTAAATGCAGGACCAAAATATTTTGCCTATTTAAAGAAATCCTGCATAAGGAAAAAAGGATTGAAATAAAATGAAGAACCTCCAAATTCCTAAGACTTGGATTTTTCATACAGCCCGGGTGGTTCCATGGGTAGGCTATTTCTGGGTCAGTGCCCCAGAATGCAGTGCTAGGGGGTGCTGGGGTGCTGGGTGGGGGGAAGCATTAGATACAATTTATAGACAACCTGCTGACAGCCTGGGGCCATTAAAGATCTCCCTGCAGGTTCTGCAAAGATAGTCACATTAATGCCAGTCTCTTCGCCAAAATTTCACCTAATTGTGCCTCACTCCCTTCCCCTTGCTATTTCCATTGGATATAGTATTCTTCTTCACTTCCTGTCCTAAACTGCTGTGTAGTATTAAACTGCTTTGGTGCTCCATCATGGGAGCCCTGGCTTTTCAATGCTGGATGATCCTTCCTTACATCATTACTTTTCTTGGTTCTCAATATTTCCTCCATTATCCCCAATTATTTTTCTTAAACTAATCTCCTTCCTCAGTGCCCCTTCTTGAACAGACAATTTTTCTTAGCTCGTAACAGCCAAGCTATTCCTCCTCCAATGCCAACTTCTACAATAAGGCACATTTAATAAAGGCACTTTGTAGGAGGGGTGTCTGATATGCCGTGTATCGTCAATAAATTTGAACATAACTCAGACTGTAAAGGTTGCTTAGTGTTTCTGGGAAGGCTGGTAGTGCACCAGACAGTAACATAAATCCTGCTATCATTTTGCATAGCAGGTCAAATGAATTCCTTTTGCTTTGCAAATTAGCCAAGGACGGTATATCCTGGTAATTGATATTTATTTAGTAAGTCCTTCCAGAATGTCTATTGTTTAATCACTATGCAAATCTCACCCTTAGAAATGACAATTACGTTTCCTACTCCTCATTTGCCCCATCTGTTTACATAAAGATCTTTTATAGTCTCATTCCTACCTACTGGTAACAGAGAGTCAGCATATGTTGCCAGTGGCAAGCCATACATTTCTGGGTTTGCTATCTAAGCCCTTTCAGTCTGCATTGGTCAAGGGATCATAGCAACCACTGGATATTATGATGGTGATGATGATTATTGCACTGTAGGTATGGACAGGAATTGGCAAACTTATGGAAAATGATAGGTCCTTGCCTAGAAGGATTGCTGTGGTGTCCAACCACCACTGAAGCAGTAGCCACTGCTATAGTGAACTAGCCACACTCAACCGGCCAAATAGCCACATTGTTCCAGCCAACTAGCCACACTCAACTGGCCAAATAGCCACATGTGGCTTGTGGCTAATGTGTTGGACACCACAGGCTTACAGGCTTGATCCAGTGCCTGCCGAAGTCAACTTAAAAATGCTTACAGATGTCAGTGGGCATTGGCTCAGGACCAAATAATGACAGGATGTGGGGAGAGGATTGAATCATTTACATCTGGACTCGGAAAGAAACCTCCTCATGCTGGTCTCATCCCTTCCATGTGCAGCAGGAGTTTGTCCCCAAGGCATTGTCCCTACCTGCCATATTCTGGTTAGGACCCTCCAGCCATCTGGGACTCCACATGTTGGGAGAGGCTGGGACTCGGGGTGGGCTAGTTGCAGTGGTGCAGGAACATTTTTAAAAAGTGGGGGTGTCATAGCGGAGGCCAGGAGCAAAGCCCCTGCACATGGGGCCAGCAGCCGGGAACCCAGCATGTGCGGCAGCAGCAGAGACTCCCAGAATGAGGAGCTCAAACAAGGACCCCAGCATGCAGGGCCAACAACAGAGAACCTGGCACATAGGGTGGCAGTCAGGACCCCAGGCACGAGGCTCAAACCGAGACTCCAACATGCAGGGCTGGCAGCATTGTTTCACTCCATCCAAATGGCCTGAAATATGAACCTGTGGCAGCTTAGTAACTGCTACCCCAATGACAAGTGGATTGCAAATATGATAGACTGATATATAGATGGACAGACAATATTTGAAACTGTGCAGTTCTGTCTCTAAATGGGAGATCCTCTACTGCTATGTTTCACTCTCTGGATGCCAAGTAAACAGCATGTGCCACCAGGCAGGTCTGGTCACCTTTTGGAAATTGCTCGAGTTCTTTAAGAAGTAGGTAGGTGCCTCCTAAAGGTTCTGCAAAACAACACTGGTGCCAGGACTTCCAAGTGTGTGAAGGCACCTGAGCAAAGCTTTTGTCCTTCCAGCAACTAGATGGTGGTGAAAAAGGAATGTAATGAGAGTGTCTGCACAGTGCTGCTGGAGACAACTTTTCCCTTTATTTGCCTTTTACTAGTTGATAGTCAGCAGATTGCATAGAATGAGGATGTAAAGCCCACAAATTTCAAGAGGAGCAAAAGATCCATATATTCAAGGAAAGCAAAAACTAGATAAAAGTCCCCACGGAGTCCATTAAATCTAATTATTTTTATCAATGATTTGAAAGTGACAGTACTTCCAGGCTATGGATTCCTACAATTATTGCACCTCAGTTGGTAAGAACAGAAGTCTACCATACACTAACAAGGCAAGACAAAAGCTCTTTTGAGTTGTGGTATCATATTTCCCCTGGAGAAATGTGACACTTTATTATTTCATGACAATTTCTGTTATAAGGAAAACTTTCTTTAGTATTTCTATGTTAAGTGTTGTCGGCACACAGGATCATGATCCAGGAATTACTTGTTTAATCTCGGTCTGGTAGGCTGTTCAGATGCTAGGTCTTTGGTCAATTATAAGATAAAGGGCCATTTGCAAAATATAAATACTGATTCTGCTTTTTATTTTGAACATTCTTGAGTACAGGAGTGTTTGGGTCTGCCATTTGTGCCTTAGTGTTGGAATCACAGCTCATTGCCAGAATATGGAATATGCTTAGTATAACTGTTCACTTACTAAGGGTTTGTTCCCTCTTATAGTTATTACACCATATGCCAATACACTTTGATCACATGTAAAATGACACTTTACAAAAAGCAACTGCCAGCACTGTATGGTTCCTACTTGTTTAGCCAGAGAGAGGGTTCTTTCTTGCTCACTTGGCAGAATAGCTTCTGTATGGACCACTGTGTGAGTATGAGGCCAGGTCTACACTAAGGGAGAGAGTCAACCTAAGCTATGCAACTCCAGCTATGTGAATAGTATAGCTGGAGTCAATGTACCTTAGATTGGATTTCCTTGGAATCCCCACTGCGGGAAGTCGACACAAGAATCTCTCCCATCAACTTCCCTTACTCCTCGCAACCCAATAGAGTACCAGAGTCGATGGAGGCACGATCAGCAGTCAGCTTAGCAGGTCCTTACTAGACCTTCTCAATCAAACCCTGGGAGATTGATCTTCACAACCTTGATCTGTTGGTAAGTGGAGGCAAGCTCTGAGTTGATGAGCCTGGATGAGATCACAGCTTGAGCTGGTGAACTGCAGCTCCTTTTTTTTTAAAGCAATATCATATGTAACCCTTAGCTGGCAGCAACTGGGGCTGGATTCAATATCTAGGGGTTCCAACAATATAACAAAGAACTGGCTTGAGCCCCCACCTGGTAACCTGGGAAAATTACCCATCAACCTGGGGTGCCTCTGAGACACAATACTTCGCCTCTCACAAGAAATGTCCAGTGCAAGGAGGGGAGTCAGTGGTCACCCAACATTAATTAGGGAAAATTCCACAAGTGGGATTCCTAATCGTAAAACTGTGAGTGGGACACCCACACCAGAGTGTGTGGAGCAGTCTGCTGCCTCGTGGTCTTGAGTTTTACAACCAAAAGTTCCTTTCTGTAGAGCTCTGTGAGGATACAAATGTCCACCCATAGATATCTGCTCTCCTCTCAAGAAACACTGAGGCCAATGGAGAGGAATGTGGTCCGGCCACTCTCAGGAGCCAGCTCCTCCTGACAGTGCAGCTACACCACCCCCAGCCTTGCCACTAGTGGGACCCTACAACCTCAGACAGGCGATGTGGCTGGGCACAGGGTTGGGGGTGGTACAGCCACACTTCAGGGGAGAGCTGTCAGTGAGGACCACTGCCTCCTGGAAGCGGTGGGACCATGTTCATCTCCACTGACTGCAGTGTCTTTTGGAAGGGCAGCCCTGCAGATCTGCAGATACCAATGTCTATCAGCAGATATCTGCCCCCGTGAGTAGACATTTGTATCTACAGGGCTCTGCTCTTCTGCTCCTTCACCATACCCTACTCATAGTGGTTGTCCTTGGCCAGTGAGGTCCCTACATTCAAAAGTGCACCTGTGTGAGTTCACCTCTCACCTGCGGAAGAAGACACCTTGCTTTCTCCATCACCTAAACACTCGCTCTGTCTGGCCACCCCATCTGCTGCTGTTCCTCTCTTCTGGCTGCCTTGCCAGCCACTGTTCCTCACCACCACTCCTGCCGGCCGACTGCTCATCACCTCCAGCTGGCCACTCCTAGACTGTTTGCTGCCTCCTCTTGACTTCTGCTCCTCTCTGCTGGCTGTCTTGCCAGCCACTGTTCCTTGCCGTCTGGCCACCCTGGGTGTTAGACTTGGTCTTGCTGGATGGGTATCCCGTAGTAACATCATTCAGAGGCTTTACACTGGTAGCATATTTCTTCATAAACCTGTGATAGTAGCCACTAAATCCTAGAGTAATCTCTGTAATTACTTGGGCGTGGCCATAGTGTGCGTGCTTTTATCTGGATCAGTATTCACACCTTCTTGGGACACAATATGACCTACGTACTTCACTGACTTTATGCAGAACCGGCATTTATCAATGAAAAGCTCTAGTGCATATACCTCCAACTTGTCAAGCACTTTAAAAAGTCTTTCTTCATGCTCCTTCATGGGCCTCCCAAATACAATCAGGTCATCCAACTCGGAGCAACACAGCTCCTACTTGTGAGATACGCAAAGTAGGTATGTTCCCGTAAATATAGTCTGCTTCTGAAGTCTCTCCCCTTCCCCAACTAGCGATCAGGGGAGAGTTCATGCAGATCTTGCTTACAGCAAGAATCACAGGGTTCAAAAGAACTGTAGCGCTCATCTAATCTTAACCCCCTTGCCAAGATTTCAGAGCCTTTTGCAAACAAATCAAAGGATTGAAAGAAACGCAACCAGCTCCCCCCTTGTGCCCAGAACAACATTGGAAATTTGGAAAAGCTGTATGTCCCCAAATTACAGAGGCCCGGATAATTGCCTTTTCACAAAAACTGCCTAGCAATTTTTAAAGTTAATTCCCTCTTCTTCTTCCAAAAGACATCAAAGCTCCTGACTCCGGCCTAGTTCACAGTGAGGTGTGTAGTGTTGGCTTCCCTCCCTGTCTTGGACCAAGCAAAAGCTGACACTGTAAATATCATTTACAGTTGATATTTCATGCATCAGCAAAGCCATTTTTTCACAGCCTTGACTCTCTGTCCGGGTGGATTTATGACATGCTTTAAGTTACGAGTGTCTGCATTTTTTTAAGTACCACATCTGAGCAATAAAAGGCGAACGCAGCTGTAATTAGTTTGTCCAAATGCGCCGTATACATGGAGGGGCTAACTGTGTAAACAGCAGCCTTCGGCAAACAGCCTTTAATTTATCTTTAAATATTGACTTGGGCTCTTGCAAGGTTGGTGTCATCCTAGAAACAATGGCCCCATGTGCAGCATCTTGTGGACTGGGAGGCTACTTTAGAGATTGTAAGGCTGGGACAGGGCAGGCGGGAGCATGAGGGAGCGAGCCAGAAGCACCTCTGAGCTTTTCATTGAGCTCTGCTGTCAGGTTTCTTTGTGATAATTTTGCCCTGTGCGCAAGGCATTAAAAACTCAGTAGCTGAATAGTTAACTTCCTTCTGAGCTGTTCCTGGAAAAGTCATTCGTTGCATAACTGCTTATCCACTGGATCTGCTGCATGGTCGCCAGCCTTCTTGCACCTCTGCTATCACACAAGTTGGTCAGAGGATGTTTTCAAGCAGAACACACACAGCCTCCTCTGAAATTTGAATGAGCACAAACCACAGTCATGTCATGGTGGTGATGCAGAAATAAACCTGGATTCTCCCTTGCTAATAGTTTTCTTTCTTTCTGCTTCCTTCTGCCCTTGTGGATTGGAGACACCCATCCACACTGGGTCTGATGGGATGTATGAATAGAGCACTGTGTGGATACAAAATTAATATTTGCATCTGCAAAAATGATCTGTAGGTATCTGCAGATATAAAGATATCCACACATTTGCAGGGTTTGCGACACAAAATTTGTATCCACATCCACATCCATATCTGCAAGAATGAGCTGCAGATATCTGCATCCACATCCGCGGATGTGGATACCTGCAGAATTAATAATGCATCCTCTATTTACAGAGCACCTGCTATCACTAAATTTCCCATGGTACTTCACCAGCTGTATATCATATATACATCCCCACTGACATGCAGCCAGCTTTGGGTTGGAGGGCAGCCACTGAAGGCTAATCAGTGAACAGCACACTGTTGGAGTGGAGGAGAGGGAGGAAATAATATAGTGGCACAGTACATCAGCTTTTCATGCTCCGGGGACTTGCTCAGATGTTCTCTTTCTGCTGTTCCAATGTAGCCATTTTGCATGGCGATGAGCCCACTTGCTTCTCTCTGCAATTCTCAAGAATCTTGCCTCAAAGCTGGAGCCCTAGGCAGAATTCACTCTGTGCAGGGAATGTGAATATATTGATTCTCAGCTGTGTAGAAGACATCCTCGAAGGTCTGACTGCATGGAAATTAAGCCTTGTTGGCTAATGCTCAGTAAGGAACAGGACAAGAAAATTCACTCAGAGCTTCCCTAGCAGGGAAGGAAATATCATAACTCTAAATGGGCATTACAGATTTCTACTCTTCCCATTGATGAATAGGGAGTGTTGTGCTCAGCAGCAATGAGTCCTGGCTACTCACATCATATATACTGGTATTCTCTCCCCCCTGTAGGTAAGGCACCAGAAGAGACATAGGCAATCAACAGCCCTACCTCTGGTGACCACACTTTACCTTGTGTACATCTGACAGGTTACTGCTGCTGAGACTTGAACCAGAATCTTCACAAACTAGGGAAAGCAACTCCACCAGATGGCCAAGCCACATGGGAGTTCTGCCTGGCTGAGATAGTAGCAGCTGTGCTGAGTGTGTCTGAATTGAATGTTGCTGTAGAGTCTTATACCTGTCTTTGTCCAGGAGACCAAACTCGCGGATGAGTCGATTTACATTGTGAATTTCCTGCCACACAGGTGCTATCTGGGGTATGTAGCTGGTTCCCAATGAGGGAGAGCACAGGGCACGTGCAAGAATAATAGAGTAAAATAGATGGGATTTTTTTGGCATCTTTCTCCCCTGAGTAGAACCCTAAGTGGAATGAAAGCTTCCCCACACCTCCTCCAGGAGAGGGTTGTCAATAAGAATGAATAGCAAATCTAGCTTTAAGGATTATAGATTTCTACTTCCTGCATAAGACTTATAAGTCAGAGTTCGTGTGGAGCTAATCATCAGCCATGCTAGCGATTCCCAAGGCAGGTTTTGTAGAAATTGAATCAATTCTGCTTACTTCTTTTGATAGCATCTTTGTGAAGAAGTTATCCTATTCCTGGAAACGCAGGCACCACTGACCAGCAAAGTGAGGGGGGGACGGGACTAAAGGCTACATGTCCAGCAGGGGCAAGCTGACATGGCTCCAGTGGAGCAACACCATCAACGTCAGCTGCTGCCCTTGCCCTGCTTTGTGTTTTGACTGAAATGAATGAGCAGTCAACAAAATTAAACTGGATTCTTCATTCAGGGAAACTCACAAATGTGTTTCCCTGCCAGCAGCTTGCTAGTCCCTTATCTTCTCTCATGCAGTCCATCTGCCTTCTATACCATGACTCCTGAGTTCCAACCCATGGCCATCCCTTGTGCTTTTGGGCTGCTTTCCACAGGGGAATCTAAATTCCTTCCCTAGGCTCCACATGTGCTTCACAGAAATGCATCACATTTACTTTTGCAATTATTCAGCTACCATTAGACACAAGTCCACAACACTATGGCATGCGCAGCGACACACAATGCTAACTACATAAGAATGTGCCAAGGATGCTTTTCCAGGCTTCAGGAGAGACAGAGCCAGCAGCAGGGGAAAGTGACATGCCTAAGAGTCAGATACAATACCACAAGGTCCTTGTGGATGACCTGATAACAGGGACAGAGAGGTCAGCAGTAGGAGACCAGACACAGCCACATAAGAAAGACAGAACAGGGACAAGACGGAGGCAGAGGAGAAGCATCAGGCTGAAAAGTCAGGGAATGACAACTGAAACACCAAGCAATGTTCACACTTGGCACTATCCCTCCTTACAGATCTTTCCGTTCTTTCAGGTCCCTCCTCATGAATACATCCCAAAGGAAGATTCAGGATGCTGCTGTTTGGTGACTGGCATAATAATGTGGTTACAACAAATACATGTGTAGAATGAGAATTTTTTGGAGGACAGCTTGTTTGTTGCAAAGTTGATCTTCCTAGGGCATGTCAAAGGTGCATCTGCTTTTGCCTGGGCTGGAGGCATCCATCTTTCAGAAAATAAATCTCAAATCAATAGTCTTCTAACCTTGGAGGATGATCCATGGATGTTGATGAATTTGGAACCATTGTCAATGCATATTATAGCTCTAATTACACTGCTCTATCAGTGCAACTAATGTGGAAATGTTTGCATAATGAAGCCCACTTCTTGTGACTCCTCACCCAGAAATGTGAAGGTCCCACCCCAATGTGGAACTTCTTATTCATAAGCATGCCGTTAGGCGAAGGAATTCAATATGCCTGTCAAGAGCTGTGATTCTAGTCCTGTTCCCATCCTGATGGTGTTTATCCTTTCAAGGAATGTGCCTTCATGTGGACATTGTCTTTATATCTCTCAGATGGTTTATATGTCTCTCTGAACTCAGGGCGCATCACACATTAATAACACTTTGCATGTATGCAGCACCTAAGTCTGAAAATGCTAAAGCAATTTAAAATAATTGATTAAGCCTCATCACACACTTGTGAATTAGTTGTTATTATACCTGTTTTGCAGATAGACAAACTGAGGCACAGAGATGCTAAACACCAAAGTTTCTCAAATGCCAACTGATCTGGGGTATCTCCATTTTTGGATGCCCAATTTAGGACTCTTTGGTGTGTCAGCAGAGGTGCCCCAAAGCACTGCCAGCTTTTGAGATTTTTGGTCCATGTGACTTACCCAGTATCATAGGGTACGTCTACACAGCAGTGTTATTTCAGAATAACTGACGTTATTTCAAAATAACAAAACGCGTATCTACACAATAAGCTGTTATTTCGAAATAATGTCGAGATGAAAGTCTTCTTACTCCGATTCCTGTAACCCTCATTTCACAAGGAGTAAGGGAAGTCGAAGGGAGAGTATTCTTCCTTCCACTTCCTACTGTGTAGACAGCGCCAAAGGCTGAATTAAGCCATTTTGACTACAGCTACACAATTGACATAGCTGAAGTTGTGTATCTTAATTTGACTTTTGTCCTGCAGTGTGGACGTGCCCATAGAGTGAATCAGTTTCAGCGGCAGGGATAGAAATCAGGAGTTTTACCAGGCAGGCTGTTGTGGGGCTCCATTAAGTTGGGGCCAGACTGATAGACTCGAGCGAAAGGTGCTACAGAAATTGCCAAACCTTCTTATTTATTACAGAAAATGACAAGAAAAGTGTAAGTATATTGTATTTCTGTGGGATGCAGGTAAACTCAGCCCTTTAAAGAGGTGACTTGACAGGTATAACTTCAAGAACACACGATTGGTTCCACTGAGTGCTCCTGAGGCAATGTGTCATAAGTCCCTGATGATATAGTCCAGTTCTAATCCCTACAGAATTTTCACCACACCCTCCACCTTTGCAACCCAACATTGGACAGGGGCTTAGTGAACAAAATGAAAGGAGAGAATTGAGTCACGTATGAAAGTTTGGACCCTTTGGCTCAGAAATACACACAACATCAGTTTAAAGGGAATTCCTACCACTGTCCTGAGAATTATTATAGCATCTTAAATATTTCACTGATTTATTGCTGTTTTATTTGGCTTCCAGCAGGAACGGGTCAGTGTTGATTTTGCCCCTGGAATGTGCTGCAGCATGTGCAAGACATCTTGAGACTTTCATTTCTGATCTGATATTTATGAGGAGATAATGCAGCGGCTTTGGGCGCTGAGGAAAGATTCATTGCGTTAAGAATTCACAAAGGAGATTATTGAACAAGAAAAAAAGTCACCAAAAAACCTGGCAGGAGGAGATAATTATACCGATTGCTACTTAACTATCCCCATCCTCACTGAAGACTTCTCCCTGCCCCCATCAAAAAATTCCCTGTGATTTTTTGATCTTGCTTTGTGGAAGCGGCTATGGACATAAGTATTTTACTCTTCTTGAAACTATTGCCTAATCCCTCTAGTACATTCGATTTGACAGCTATCGTTAACCAACTAAACTGGCTTAGCTGCAAAATTGTCCTCCACCCAGATGCACTTGACAATGATCTGCCAATATGGCCCTCCAAATAAGATCTAGAGAAAGAAATAGCCATTGTGGAATGAAAGGGTGAAGGACCAGGAGTCATTAAAATTCACAGACACCTCACAACCAATTTCATGTGGCCTTCATCATCGTTACATACATACTGCGGCTGTTGGGGCTGTTTCATTTCCTACCGCCTGATCTACTGGGAGATGAAGTGATTATCAACAGATAGAGAAACATGCTGACACATTGGTTGTTTTAAATGCTCCATATGAAGTGTAGCCAGGGCTGAGCACTTTAACCCTTGGTGAGGATTGCAAGAGCTAGGAAAACATACCAGGACAACAACCAAAATAATAGCTAGTGCTCACAAGGTGCTTTTCATCCATTGATCTCAAAGCACTTTTCAAAGGAGGGAGAAACTGAGGCAAAGAGGTGAAGTGACTTGCTCAAGGTCATCCAGCAAGCCAGTGGCAGAGCTGAGAATAAGTTCCTAGCACTTTTGAGCTCTAGATCTGTGCCCTACCCACTGGAGATGGACAGACCCCTTGGGTCCGGCAGAAGCAGAGAAAAGGTGCTTTTTATTTTCTCAGTGAATGGTGTATTGTTTTTCAGTGATGTGCAGTTCCATCATGCATTGTAATTAATAGAGAGGGTGAACTGAAGTGGATCATTGTGGAAAGACAATGTGGCACCAGAAGCTAAACCTCTGTGCTGTTATCTAGTTATCAAAGGCAAAACTTCTGTTTATAACCCTGACCATTGTATGTTCTAGAGATAGCTGAAGATTGAGACACAAAGTCCCTATGCAGTTTCAAGCATAATTTTCAATTTCTTGGACATCTTAATTTCTGTGTCACAAGATGGGAGTAGGTTATATCACTTTGCATTTATCGAGCACTGGAACATCTCAAAGTGCTTTGTGAAGGTTGCATTATTATCTCATTTTACTGATGGAGAAATGGAGGCACAGAAAGTTGTGACCTACTTAGCATCACACAGTGGGTATGTCTAGACTGCATCCCTCTGTCGGCAGAGGGATGCAGATTAGGCAGGTTGACATTGCAAATGAGGCAGGGATTTAAATAGCCCGCGCCTAATTTGCATAAAAATGGCCACCGCGTTTTGCTGACTCAGCACTTTGTTGGCAAAAAGCGGCAGTCTAGAGGTGGATCTGTCGAGAAAGAAAGCCTTTTTCGACAGATCCTGTAAACCTCCTTGCAGGAGGCATAAGGAATCTGTCAAAAAAGGCTTTCTTTCTCGACAGATCCCCCTCTAGACTGCTGCTTTTTGCCAACAAAGTGCTGAGTCGGCAAAAAGCGGCGGTCATTTTTATGCAAATTAAGCATGGGATATTTAAATCCCTGCCTCATTTGCAATGTCGACCTGCCTAATCTGCATCCCTCTGCTGACAGAGGGATGCAGTCTAGATATACCCAGTGAGTCAGTGGGGCTGGATCCAGATTCAGGATTTGCTTGAACAAGAAAGTCAATGTAACAAAGCAGTTTGAAAACAGATTTAGTTAAACTGGTGTAAACCCTCTGTAGACCTCTTTTTAGATTGAAACTTGATTATTTTGATTAAGCTTAAGCCACTAAGGAGTCCATTAAGCCAAACTGATATGAGCCATTCTTAAACCAGAATAAGAGTGTCTACTCACAAACTGTTTTAATTGAATGAGTTAAAAACACACTTTTCTTTAAACTGGTGCATGTTTTATGTAGGCTGCATCACATATCTCCTGACTCCTACTCTGCCCACAAAATATGTTGCCTCGGACCCACACAGCACTTCAGAATGATGCTGCTTTCATGTCAATGTAATGTCTTGAGTTAACCTTTGTGACTGGAACTCATAAAGGGGTCATGCTTATTTCTAAAAGACATGGAATGAATATCTGATTACTTTTATTGGGAGCTTAACCCTCCCCTAGGAAGGGGACACAAGCTATGATCTAATAGGTTTTATCCATCTCTAATGTCAATAACCTTAAAATACAGGTCATTTTCCAGAGTATGATGATTAGATAGGATGAGGTGTTAGCTTCAGCGCCTAAGAAAATGCCATTTAGTAGTGCCTGGGAGAAGCAGTGCATAATCAAGAGCTTATGCATGAGAGAATGGAAAAGCAAGATTGTAGTTACACTTGGGACCATAAAAGACACCCTAGCTTCAGGATCCTTCAGGATCTGTAAATAAGCATTAGATGAAAGTGAGCAGACGGGAATGGCTCTGCCCTCAGATGTGAAGTCTCATTATGGCATTACATTATCATCTGCAAAGAGAAAACATTTCCATGAATTGGGTTTTAATGGATGTCTCCTGGATAAGGCATTTCCATTTCTTGTGGAGTTCTTGCAGTAAAAATGGCAACATGAATACAAATTGACAATGCAGCATGGAAACATTTTGCTTCTGGTTTTAGAGGCTCTTCATCAAGTTATCAATCAAGTTAGTCATCACCACACAGGAGTGGTGGACAGCCACAAATCAATAGGGCGTGCCTCATATAGCTACTATCTACGTGACAGGTACACGGGCGTTGAAGAGAATAGCTGCATTGGTTATGCATGTGATTGACCTGGCTATGTCCCCATATAGTGATGCAAATATCACAGTACAAATTCTTAATGGAGGAAGTTGAATGCAGTGTTTCATATCTCTAAGTATTGGGCATGATATGGAAAGGGTCAGTATTTTTATAGTAAAACTGCCCACTAGAAAGAGAATTGAAATTCACCAGACTTATGAACTGCAGGAATATTTTTTCTTTAAAGTGTATTACTAACAAATTCTCCTCTGTTACAACAGTGCAACATTTCAAAAATCCATGGGTTTATACCAGTGGCTTGAAGGCAAGAATTTAGACCTCCATTGTTTACATTCTATGAGAGAAGAGACTCTTCTTTGCTATTTCTTTGCTATTATTCATAGATTAGAAAAAGCAACACGTGGAAAATCCATCACGTTTCTTGCTTCTTGTTGGCAAACTTACTACAAATGTGGGCTGGAAGATTCCTCACAGGCCTGGCTTCTGTCTATTGCTGCCCTAGTAAATGGAGGAAGGATGGTTCAATAGTTAGGATATTCATCTAAGGCTCAGGAGACCTAGGTTCAATTTCCTATACTGCTAGACTTCTTGGATGACTTTGGCCAAGTTACTTAGCTTGTCTGGGTCTTAGTTCCCCACCTGTCAAATGGGGATAATAGCACTGCTCTATGTCAGAGGGATTTGGGGAGTATAAATGTTAATGACTGCAAAGTGCTTGGATACTAGTGTTTCTACTTAGAAGGCAGAAGAGATTGTGACTCTCTTGTGTCCGTGTACCGGGTAGAGATAAGGAGGGCTTGCAGGGAACAGTGCCTGACCTATGCTTTGCATGGCGGGGCAGTTTCAGCCTCCAGAACAGCCTGAATTTTGATGGCAAAATTGTGCAAAGCTACCTTTGTGCTTCCTCCTCCAAAGATGCAGCCCAGAAGGAACAGATGTTCTTTAAAGAAAAAAAATCTCATTCATTTGACAACAATATTTTTTTCCATATTGCCTCCTGCCATAATAAATAAAAAGCAAAGAAAGCACCTAAAGAGGAGACAGACAAGAAATACAGCCAATCTCAAGATTCAAGTGGCCATACCTAGTGCTTGATGGAACTAGCCTAGAAAAGAAAATTGCCTTGTCTTAGGCTACACAAGAAACAAGTCGGGTAGTTTCAACGTCAAAGGACTTTATGCCTCATTCCCAAACTCTCCACCTAGAGCTGGACACGAGTGGGCAGCTGTTTAGGATCTGAGTATCATGGTGAATTGCAGGTGACGAGAGGAACATTACAGAGTTATGTGAGAGCCCTTTGCCTGGCATAGCAAGGAGCTGTAGGCCAGAGGGTGCATGAGCAGTGCTGTGCAGGGAAGCTTTGCCCATTTCCAGCCTGTACTCACTGATTCCAGTCATCCCATCGGTATCATGAACCTCTTAATGTCTTCAGATTTGCTTCAGGAATTAGAATAGAAATGAAAACTAAACCCAGGCCACTTTCCTTGAGCTCATAGGTAAAATCCTCAATGTGCTAGTTTTTGGAACACCCGGTCACTCCTGGATGAAATAGACAGTCACCCTGGGAGATCCTTAGCCACTATAATTAAATTATTGTTGTAATCCATTTTCTTATTCTGAAATAGAAGGGAGACTTGGTCTAATGTCTAATAATCCATCCTTCAAACCATTTCCTCCTGTATATAATTAGTCAATTTGCTGGCCATGTGACTCCTGACTATTGGCTCAAATCATTGGATTAAATTGATCAAATCAGAAAATGGCACTTCATAAAGCAAAATGCTTTCCTGCCTCCTGAGTGCTGAGAGCCTTTGATGTGTGCAGTTCACTTAACGTGGACTTGGTGCATCACTAGAGAGAAAATGCACATGTTTGTTATCAGCGGATGCAACGTGCACCCGTAACTCGGAACTGGCCAACCAGATGAGTCACATTCATAAATGTACAAAGTGGATGCCTGTGATATCCAGGGAAGATGCCCTAGAACCTTCTCCTTGAAGAATCTCTCCCAGGTTTCACACCAGATCCATTGCGAGTGGGTAGGGATGGGCTGTTTGCAAGAGTTTAGTCAGTTTGATAGTAATGTCTGGCTCTACTTCTGGTGCTTGGCGAACCTACAACTTCTTTCCCTAAATTAGTGTATTCACTCAAAGCTCCCAATGACCCAGGAGCAACCCTATCTGTGAACCAGGATGATTTCCCACCGTAGTGTTATTCTCTCTTTTTAAGCAAAACCAGATACAGAGGGCTAATTAACAATGGAAAGCAGGGTGGTCTGGTTAAAGTGTAGGTCTGGGCTTCAAGACCCTTTGACACCCAGTTCTGCAGCCCTTATTAACACTTGTCTTCCTTACTTAAGGGCTACATCTACACTGCAGGCTTTTTGCGCAAGAACGGCTATTCTTGCACAAAAACTTGCGGAGCATCTACACTGCACACATGTTCCTGCACAAGTAAATTTACAATAAAGCATCAGAAAAGAGGGTTTCTTGCACAAGAGTTATTCCTCTCCCCACGAGGAATAAGCCATCTTGCGCAAGAGCTCTTGTGCAAGAAGGCAGTGTGGACAGGCAACAGGGGTTTCTTACACAAGAAACCCCTATGGCTAAAATGGCCATCAGAGCTTTCTGCCATGCTTTCTGCTCTTGCACAAAAGCACATAGCAGTATGGACGAGCTCTTGCGCAAGACCTTTTGCACAAGAACTCTTGCGCAAAACAGTTCTTGCGCAAGAAGCATGCAGTGTAGACGTAGCCAAGGTATTTAGTTCTACTGAACAATCAATAGGCCTATTCAAATTGATAATGTGGATGTGATCAGGCCCCTGGCTCTTCCATAGATGTCCTGTGTGATCACTGGCAGGATCTCTGTGCCTCAACTTTCCTATCTGTGAAATGGAAATCTCTCGCTAGAAGTGGTGGGAGTTGTAAAACTTAATTTAATTTAGTCCTGTTTGCAAAGCATTATGAGATCTGGAGTGAAGGGCACTCTGAAATTGGCCAGTAATATTATCTGTAAACCCAGAAGAGGATGGACTTTTCATCTTGTATCTCTGTGATGGCCTTCAGTGGACACCCTGTAACATTGCAGAATGGCATTTCTACATGTAAACACAATCAAACCTAGCAGTGAACTGTGGGGAAGGTACCCAGCTTCAGCTAGAGGAAGAGGAGCCAGTAGATGATCTCAATGTTTATTCTCACATATGGAGATGAGCTGGGTTAGAGGGGCTTTGTTTCCTCTAGCAAGCATCATAATATTGCTGGGAGAAGGAGAGAAAAAAATACTCCAAATGCAGATCAAAAGATCTGAGCGTGGAGATTATTTCCTGCAAAACAATCAGATAACGTGCATTTTGCCCAGATGGTTATGAATATTAACCATTGCTTTTGTCAGATATGAGGAATTCCACCCCTGCTTCACATTCCCCATATGATCGGAAGAACCACTGTGGCTCATAAACCAAAGACGTGTCACTGATTAATTTCCCCTCTTGTCGTATACACTGTATGAATTTTTGAAATATGCAATAAGATGTCACTGGGCATGAAGTGTGGCTGAGGTCTGGAAGGATCTCATGCCCTTTGTTACAACATTTATGGGTGATGAAAAATAGAAGAGTCTTGATGTGATTATCATTAGACAGAGAGAGCAATTAATTGTTTCATCCATTAGTGCAAACCTGACTTCAGAATTAATGTTGTTTTTGTTATGGTTTGAGGTGGAATATTTGTTTGTTTTTGTAATTGTGCTATAATAAGAAAATTTGCTACAATTTATATTATGAGATTTGCATAACTGCTTCCAGCTCTTTGTTTTCATGTTAGAAAAACACCTTTCCCTTCTACATCAGAAACAGAACTATTAATTCTTCAAATCTAGGAGATGAGATAAAATTGGATTCAGATCTGTACTACCTAGGGTTTTGCAAAAATAGAAGCACCATTGATTTCTCCCTTTTCTGTTGCCCACATAACCAACAAATTAATTAGGAGGCCGTGTTTTCATTTTGTTAGAGAATGCAAGGAAAATCTAGATGGCAGGTGTAGGTGTGATTGCAGCACGCATTTAGGTATCAGAGGGTAGCTGTGTTAGTCTGTGACTTTAAAAATGAGTAGTCCTGTAGCATCTTAGAGACTCACAAAAATATATAAAATCATGAGCTTTCATGGATAAAACCCACTTCATTATCATATCTAAGTTGGGTTTAATATAGCTAGGATGAGTACCAATAGCACCAAAAACATGGTAGAGCGTGGGCTTCCATGCAGAGTATATATTCCCTAGTTAGTTCTTAAATTCCCAGCCCACACAGGGATGTGTGTGGCAGAAGTGACTTTTTGCTAGTCGCCTACATGAGCTATACTTGCCTTTCTAGATGCAGTGCAGTCATACCGTCCATGGTGGTGAAGGGTCCTGAGGCTGACAGCATGGGATACTGAATATTTTGGCAACTACAGCAGTCAAACATCTTCTCCACCATCCTGCCCATGGACCTCACCCCTGTCCTGAAATGACTCTGTCTGAGCTTGGTGAGGGTTCATCTCCACTCAGTCCCTGATTTCTCTGTTGTCCGACTGAAAGGGAGCTAGTGAGACAGGAGTTTTGTAAAGTGTACGCTTGTTTACAGGAACTGGACTACAATCTCTCATGTATTGTATGTATGTTGCCAAACAGCCCTCAGATGATAATGACATTTACTCATTGCTGACATGGCTGGATTTCAACCTAAAGGTGAAAAGCTCTGTATGCCATTACCAACCCCCTGAGCTATCCAGTCTCATGTTAATTTCTATGATCAATTCAAGTTTACACTCAGCAGCATAGCCTATTTCACTGGGCAATGTTCATCTCCACCATCTATTGGTATATGCAGTTAAATGCAGTTGGCTGGATATGGGAAGACTATGTGGGTTGTAGCGGTTGCAAACAAAGGTTAATTGTATCTGGGACCTAGACATTAATCTCCACTAGGCTATAAAAACGGGATACAATGGACACTCTTTCAAACTTTCCTGTTCCTGTTGGTATGGGGAGCACTGAGACAATACAGTGTAATGTGGGTTCTATTGATTTGTGGCCAAGAACAGTAACAAGAAACTTTTGAATGACCTGTAAGTTTAATGGACTTGTTTTCATGCTGGACAAAAGACCATAACAAAATTTAAATCCTGTAGTATTTACATAAGGTATTGTGAGTTTCATGTATTGCTTACACATGATCAATAAGGCAGACTAGGAAACGTCATGCAGTTTATTACTATGGATATACCAGAACTAGCCAACAAGATTAGTAGCATTCATTCATGTAATAAATGAAGATGGATCTGAACTAAAATCCCAATTCCAGACATTCTGGAACTTTGGGGATATTCAAAATCCAGACCCAAACCATCCAGATCCAGCAGAAATACGGTTGCTTGAAGCCCGCTCTAATAAAATAAATTGAGAATAATAATTACATTGTTATATTTAGACTGTGGTTGATCCTGCAAGAGCCCAGAATTAATGGTGGGCCCAGTTTTCAGACTTTGGGTGTCAACAGGAAATACAAATCATTCAGATGGATTAAGCAAATCAAGACTCAGGCATGGAAAATACAAATTTAGGTACCTAACACCTGGATGTGAGCATCAGAATGTGGGACCTGGATGCCCCAAAAGAATATATTTGAAAATATACAAGCTTTCCACATACAAGGCAGGGATCATCCATTCCTCAGTGAAACTGTGGCCAACAGCCTTCTGCACATCATGCGGCAACCTTTATGGTTTTAAATTGGGAGAGTAGAATAACTTCTCAAACTGAAAGTACAGAGGCTGTTTATTTTTTACATCAGCGGAGGACATAAAAGGTTAATTTCTTTTGCATTCTTAGCACTGTCCTGGGGGGTAGAAAAAAACAGTAGAGTCCAAGCAGAAGGAGAAGCCAACAGTTTGCAGTTTGATGAGCAGCACACGGAGCCCTGTTTTTAATACTTTACGTCCCCAATGCCTCAAAAGCACTAAATTCAACCCTACAAATTAAGAGAACATGTTGCAGCAGGATTCATTGCTGTGCTACTCAGTGGCAATTGTATTTAACTATGTAACTAGAAGGAAAAATCCTGTCCTGGCACAGCCTACCAGAATCATGGTCCCTGGACGTGCTTTCTAGTAACTTTTGTAAGAACTAATCTCAGATGCCAAATTCTCCCCTCATGTAACCAAGAGGAGCATTTGGCCCAAGATATCTATTACTTTTCAGGCTGCTTTTAAATCAGGATAGCTTAAAAACCATTAGTGCTTTGGTTCATTATATAATACAGCTAGGGTGGAAGAAAAACTTTTCTCCTTGATACTGGCAAGAGATCTTTTCAAACCAAGCCCCTGATCCAAACATCCATGAATTAAGGGAAATTTTACCATCAGATGGGAATTTGTCCCCCTGTCTCCTGAACAATAGCAAAACAGAAAAACAACCAAAATTAAACATCTCAGAATTCTGTGGATATTCAAATTTGGGCCAGGAGACCCAAACTAGATCCACACACACACCATGTTGAATACTGAGAGAGAGAAAGAGAGAGAGAGGGCAGGCCCACTAATGGGGGGTGAGAAGTGGGGAATTGCCCCAGACCCCAGTAATCCAATAGGGCCCAGAACTCCTGGCTGCAACTGCTGCTACCATGGCAGTGACCGTAGCCAGAGCCACGAACCCTTTAAATTGCCACCAGGGTGCCAGGTAACATAGTCTGGGTGACATTAAGGGCTGGCAAGGGGGGCATGGCACAGTCTGGGCAGCTCTGAGGACTGGCTGCCTGTGGCCCAGCCTCTTCCAGGAGCACAGAGCCAGACCACCTCCCCTTTTCCAGGGGCCCAGCAATTCTATTGACTTCCCCCCCACACTCTCCCTCCCCCCCCCCCGGTATGTGCGTTTATTGTTCTATCAGCCTAAAGTTCTCTGGATCTGTTCAGTGTCCAGGCACATAGACTCCAACCTGCAAACTAGAAATCTCGACTATTTTTTATATCCTGCATTCTTTAGTAAAGGAGTCTCTGCTCAGCTGTAAATTCTGCAAGCAATTGGCATGTGGGTCATCTGAAACTGTTATCAATGGATTCCCTCGACTGCACTGACTAAGGAAGCTCCATACAGTAGACTTCCACTTGGTACTAGGGTAAATGCCAGGAACTGTCATTCAACTTTAAATGGTGTGATCTTAATCTTTATGGACTGAGTGACAGTAAAGTATAACAGTGTATATTTCTAGTATCTTTGTTTAATGGAAAAGGGAAACTGCACAGTCCCAGTTACATGTCAGGAAAGTAGACACCAGGGAGTTATATAATCAGACAACGTGAAAATTAATTGTCATTCTTTCCCACCTAAGCCCCCTGCCCCCATTTTATCCTCATCCACATAAACTGCCATCACTTGTGTGTAAAAACCAAAAGCAACAGAAAAGCCATCATAATCCATGTCTAATAGGTATCATACCTTTCCTTAACCAAGCAAATGCAGTTATTAACCTGCCCTTTAACGATAACTGGTGTCTATTGGAGAGACTG
Source organism: Pelochelys cantorii (assembly GCA_032595735.1). NCBI lineage: Eukaryota > Metazoa > Chordata > Testudines > Trionychidae > Pelochelys > Pelochelys cantorii. The sequence goes on from CM064336.1 coordinate 22,820,072, forward strand.
CCCTGCAGTCATTACGGCTCTAGGGTATTAATAAAATATTATGTCTGTTACTCCAATCTCCTGGTTTTCATACACTATAATTTTCACTTTATATTGAACTCCTCCCCAGAGCAGTAAAATTTCACATTGCTTTAAATTTTGCCATTCTCTGGTCAGTGTGAAAGAAGTGAAGCCTGTAATAAAAATCAAGATATATTAGCTTTTCTCTGCTGTCCCCAAAGGCTTGAAGGAGAAGCTTATTGGAGTTACCACGTCAGATAGTCCAACGTTTGTGCAACAGTCATAAAACTTCGATTAGATACAGGGAGCTTGAAGGGGGTGGGTCTAGCTATTTTCTTCTGATGTAGCAGCGACCGTTGCCAAGACCTGCAGTAAAACCCAGATATTGGTTTCCTTCACAGCGCTTTGAGTCTGACTGTCTGTGAAATAAATAATGTAGAATTAAAGAGAATCCCAATTTAAAAAGGGGGATATTAATGACCCTGTTTCTTAAATGGCAGGTTATTGAACATGAACAGTCAAACACACACAGAGAAAAATCCTTTGGATTTTTTAGGGGGGGGGGGATTATTTGCACAGACCCAATTTTTTCAGGCAGAGAAGAATGTAATCACTTATTTGTTTGGCTTATTATCTAAACAGTGGGGTCCTCATACCTGCTTGGTCACTCTAAGATAAATTTGTGCATTGTAGTGCCCACTCCCACTCCTATGGTCATCAGAGAGAGCTTTGCCATTGATATTAATGAAGTGGAATTTGCCCTCCAATATGCACAAGCTGCTAAATAAATAATAAATAATAATAATTAATACATCATCCCAATTCAAAATTGCTCTACACAGGTGCAACTCCTTTAACTTGAATGGAATTGCAGCTGCGGAGTCCAGATTGAAGTTTGACTGGAAGAGAAAAGTCTACCGCTCAGCGGCTTTTCCAGGTAAGTTTCCCTGCGGGTGCTATGCTGCAAGACATTGTGCTTGACCCTCTTTATGATTCCATTGTGGTAGGTGGGGCTACGGCAAAGAAGGGAATTAGTATAGGTTTGTTTGAGCCACTGCACTGGGATCTGGGATTGGATGGAACACCCCAACGCGGGGCTGAGAGTCAGGCCTATCTAGAGAGATGATCTTGCTGCAGAATGTTGCTGGGGATCAGGATTCCAATTCTATCCTCCTTCCACCATGACATTCATGGGGATATCCCTTTCTGAGCTCATTTGTAGCAAGTGAGAGCAGGCGTGCACTCACACACCCATCCCTTTTTTTCACAGAGCTGAGCAGACAGACATAGCCACTGCCATGCTGTTCAGAGTGACTCAATCACAGGGCAGACTGTCAAAAAGCAGGGCAGACACCCAAACTAGCAGTGTGTTCTTTAATTAGAATTCATCAACCCAGGAACAAATGTGAACCCCTAAAACACTATAGGGCTATGTCTACACTCACAGCTTCTTGTGCAAGAAATATTCAAATGAGGCTAAGCGTGGAATATCGCCGAGCCTCATTTGCATACCTAATAAGCCGCCATTTTTGCAGAAGAGGATCTTGCACCAGAAGGAGCTGTCTACACTGCCCCTTCTTGTGCAAGAAAACCCCTCTTGCGCAATGCCGTTATTCCTGAAAATAATCAGCGTAGCGGCATTGCACAAGAGGGTTTTTCTTGTGCAAGAAGGGGCAGTGTAGACAGCTCCTTCTGGCACAAGAGCCTCTTCTGCAAAAATGGTAGCTCATTAGGTATGCAAATGAGGCTCGGCGATATTCCACGCTTAGCCTCATTTGCATATTTCTCATGCAAGAAGCCACGAGTGTAGACATAGCCTAGCAGTATTATCATGGAGTCACAGACAGTTCTCTTGGGCAACCCACACTAGCTTATCACCTAGGAAAACTGAACTATGTGATAGACGGTCCCTTACACGAGTGTTCCCTATAAGCTGAGTGTTTGAGTGGCCACCTGGAAGAGATTCAGATGCTGCCCAGATGATTAGCAGAGCGTCCACAGCCAGTAGCATGTGTTTCTATTGGTGGTGCACATCTGCACATGCCTCAGTGCATATAACAAAATTTATTCCAGACATGGATGGAAAAAGTTAGAGGGAACATTGCCTTACACCACAAAGCATACCAATATTCAGGTTGCTCCTAGTCCCAAAGGACCAGTCACATATCCCAGGTCAATTGTACTCAGATCTCAGACAGTGTCTATAAGCCAATCCTGTAATAAATTAACTAAAGATTTACTAACTAGGAAAAAGACATTATAATTTGTTACAAGATTAAAATAGGAAATATACACCCAAAAATGAATTGCAGTTTTATATATGAAAAGGTAATAAATGCTTCTACAATAAGCACCTCTAAATATCCTATAGGGCTGACCCATGCGAAGTAACATGGGGCTCTCCTGCTTATGTTTAGGAATCTTTGTCTCTCAGGCTACATCTAGAGTGCAGGCTTCTTTCAGAAGAAGCTTTTCTCGGAAGAGATCTTCTGAAAAAACTTCTTCCGAAAGAGAGCGTCTGCACTGCAAAAGTGCTTCGAAAAAGCGATCTGCTTTTTTGAAAGAGAGTGTCGAGACTGAATGGACACTATCTCGCATGTAAGCTGTGATTGCTATGGACAGAATGGCCACCAGGGCACCTGTGCTTTTCCCTCTTTCCTCTCCTTCCAAAAGAACTTCCTCTTTCCTGTTCATACACGCCTTTTTGTGAAAGAGCTCTTTTGCAAAAAGACTTCTTCCTCGTAGAATGAGGATTACCAATGCTGGAAAAAACTCTCTGTTCTTTTGATTTTCTTGCGGAAGAATGCAATTGCAGTGTGGTCATTTCTCAAGTTTTGTCAGAAAAATGGCCGTTTTTCCGACAAAACTCTGTAGTGTAGACATGCCCTCAGAGTCCATACAGCATAGACACACCCGTTTCTCTGTCAGCAACTTTTATTCTCTTCTCACCCCAGAATCCTCGCTGGTGGGTGAGTTCACCTGTGAGTTTTTCCTTCCTAGAGGGAGCTAGGAATGCAAATGAGGTCTCTGTCCTTTGATGGTACACAATGCCTCATTTGCTTTCAACAGGCCATCTTCTGTGCAGGACCAAACACTTTACTTCAGTTAATGCTGCCTTTTCTGTTTGATGAGTTACCCAATTACAGAGGTTTACAATGCAAACACACCGCATAACTTCATGCCATGGGGGACAGCTGTTATAAATAGGATTAATACATGCAGCCTCCTACAAGCATTCCATTAAGTCTAAACACTGAATACACTCTTATAACCTTAATATCTATTTTAACCATAGTAAGACAAAGGTAAGCCAAACCGGTTTGCATCTATGCACTTGTCTGGTCAGTGAAGCCCTTGGCCTTGCATGAGGTCTGCCAGTGTCACAGCCACCTTGACTGCCTTGGAGAATGATAAATATTGTTTATCCACAGCTCAAACAGCAACAGTTCCCTCTCTGAACCTCCCAACATTCCCTTACCTCTCTGGATGGGACTGCCTTTATGGGACATGTGACAGGGTATTATCAACCCTGCACTGAAGCTCAGGGAGTGGCCTGGGCCCAGCTGGCTGAGAGGACTCCACCCCACAGCCCTGCTGGGCACGCATCAAGTGGAGGCAGACTATAAAAGCCCCTGGCACAGCTCAGTTTGGGCTGACTATGGAAGGAGAAGGTGGGATGGGGAAAGCTCTGGAGCCATAGGAGCAGATGCTGTCAGACCACACTGCAGCAGCCTGGCTGAGAGAGGCTACGAGAGGAGACACAACTCTGGAGTAAGATGGCAGGGAAGGACATTGGACAAGGAATGGTAGGAAGTAGCTGGGGTGGGGAATTGTTCTCCAGTTGCTCAGTTTATGGCAGGATTCCCTGCTGAGCGAGCAGTGGACTATGTCACTGCCAACAGGGCTCTTGGCTGGGACCCAGTGGAGTAGGAGGACCTGGATCCTGCTACTGGCTCCATAGCTAGCCTGTGTGGGTAAAGTTTTTCTATGGGCCTCTGGACTAGGCCTCTGGGCTGCATTATTCCTGGTGGCGGGGACTTGTGTATGGACTCCAGCCATTAGACTGTACTGCCCTAAGGAGAAGAAATTGATGTATGGCCTTGGACCATTGGGCCACCCTACCCTGGGTAATGGATCAGGGATACAGAGTGAGACTATAGGTGTGTCTTGTAAATGGCCGTAGGGGAAGGACGAGTTACCCCTTCAAAGGGGAATAGACCCGAGGGGCCTCTGAGGGTAGATCACTCTGCAACAGGACAAAAGACAGGTAAAGCACAGGCTTATCTCTTTATACAAGCACAGCTATTTAGCTTGAAAGGTGTGCATGGTGCTGTGCATGTGAATAAAAGACATGGTCACTGCTCCAAAGATAGGATTTCCATATGGTTTAACCAAAAATACCAAACATACACCACCCCCACCCCTCCAAAAAAAAAACCACTGGGAAAAAATTCTGTTGAGGGGGGGAAAAAAAGGGGGAGACCAAAGTTGGGGGGGGGGGGCGAGAGAGAGAGGAAAAAAAGGACCCTGACAGCAGTTAAGTGCAAAAAAAAAATTAAAAATCAGTATGGTTCCTTTAAGAAAAGGCTTTTTTTGCTGGTGGCCATCTTGTTTTTCTGCTCCAGCCACAAGACAAGCCCTTGCGGAACCAGGTAAGTGGAGGGGGGGGCCTGGAGGGGCGGCCTGGCAGGGGGTTCAGGGGCTGGGCCTGGTTGCTGAGTGTGCAGGGTTGCCAGGTGTCTGGTATTTTTGCCTCCTGGCAGGGGGAAAAAAAAAATCAGAAAATACCAGACATTTTAGGTGTCCGGTATTTTCTGAATTTTTTTTACCGGACTGTCTGGGTCAATACTGGAAACCTGGCAACCCTACGACTGCACTTTAAGATACAGGCCTAACATGACAAATGATAATACACATAGGGGTCAGTAAGGAAATAGGGAAGATATTGTTGACACATTTCTAGCCTATTGACAGATTAGGATATTTAGAACAAGGGCTATCGCAGGGGTAGGCCAGATGTGGCCTGTGGGCCAAATTCAGCCTGCCAAACTGCCAGATCCAGCCTGAAGGCTGCCCTTCCGGTACCCTCAGCCACAGAGCAGCCCCACACCACTTTAAGCGGCTGGCTGTTCCCTGTGGCTCTCTGCTCTGGGCATCAGGGGTAGGGGGAGGCTTTGCATGCTGCCCCTGGAAGCTGAGAGGATGTACTGGGGGGGGAGAGGGTGAAAAGCGTGTGAAGCCTCCCAACCCCTGGGGTGCAGTGGTCTGTGGCTGCTGGCAGGCAGGGAGCCTGCCTTGGGGTCCCTCAGAGCTGCTGGCTGGGAGTGGTTTAGGTAAGTGTTTCTTGGCGAGGGCTTGCCTCTGGCACCTCACTCCCTGGCCTGCACCTCTCTTACACACCCTGTCCCCAGGCACCCATACCCCCTCCCCAAACCCTGCACCCCAATCCTCTGCCCCAGATCATAATCCCCTCCTTCACTCAAACTCCCTCTGACTCCACACCCTTTCCTGCACCCCAGTTCTCTGCCCCAAGTACCCTTTTGCACCTAACTTCCAGACTCCACACCCCCTCCATAGAAAACTGAGGCCCTTGACCACTTACCAAAATCTTGGCATGCCCCTCTCCCCCATAAATTATTGCCAACCCTGGGGCTATGGGGAGGAAATTTTTACCTTGCTGACTTTGTTTCAAGGTCAGCCCCCAAACTCTATGAATCTCCATTAACAGAGAGACCTTCATGTGCCTAGTGGACAGTGGCCCACATGGAAAATGCTACCCCTTCCCCCACATTCTCTTGTGTACAGACTGCTCTAGGAGAGGCTTGAGTGAATGTGGTTGCACTAGACCAAGAAAGCTGGTGGCAGAGACATATAAATGCTGATAAACAGAGTCCTATAAAGGGGTCATATTAAAGATACAGGACCAGATTAATCAAAAGGCTCTGGCTGTTTTGTGCCTTTCCAGCGATGCAGAGCAGCTGTAAAATCAGCTTAACTTGCCAATTAAGTTGATTTTACAGTTGCTTTATAGTGTCAGAAGAGCATAAAGCAGTGGGAATTTCACAATTCCATCACAGATTCTTGATAGAAAGGCTAGAACTGGACCATGCTGTGCTTTTGCAGGACTCCTCACTATAATGACATGGCATCGCCATACTCCCTACTCAACTGAGCTTTGACTAAACCAGCAATCTCAATCAAAACTAGTGAGTGGGCTGCATGATCAGTGGTAGGCAGTCTGCAGTCCACGGCCCACTGGGGCTTCACCTGCTGCATGTGCACCCCCTGACTGCCTCCCTCACCCATGTGCACCCCCTCTCCTGCACTGGAGCACTGGAGCCCTGCACTTTCTACTCTCCTCTTCTCGCCCCCCCTTCCCCCCCCCCCCCCCCCCCCCCGCAGCACTTTCAGAGCAACACAAATTGCCTGATTGGTGCTTCATCCCTGCTCCTCCCCCTCCCTCCTGGAGCTTGAACAGCTGTTAACACTGACTTGCAGCATTCCAGCTCTGGGACTGAGGGGGAGGAGCAGAGCTGGAGTGTGATCAGTGGACTCCTAGTGCTCCAAAAGTGCTGGGAGGGAGGGGGAGGAGCGAGAAGCATGGGGCTCTGGTGAGACTCTGCACAAGAGGCACATGGGGGGGGGGGGCCATACAGAGGGCTGCAAATTTGTATTGTATTGTGTCCAGTCCTGGGCACCACATTTCAAGAAAGATGTGGAGAAACTGGAGAAGGTCCAGAGAAGAGCAACAAGAATGATTAAAGGTCTAGAGAATATCACCTATGAAGGAAGACTGAAAGATTTGGGCTTGTTTAGTTTGGAAACGAGAAGACTGAGAAGGGACATGATAGCTGTTTTCAGGTATCTAAAAGGGTGTCAAAGGAGGAGGGAGAAAAATTGTTCTCCTTAGCCTCTGAGGATAGGACAAGGGCTTAAACTGCAACAAGGGAAGTTTAGGTTGGACATTAGGAAAAACTTCCTAACTGTCAGGGTGGTTAAACACTAGAATAAATGCCTGGGGAGGTTGTGTAATCTCCATCTCTGGAGATACTTAAGAGCAGGTTAGACGGTGCTTGGTCCTGCCATGAGGGCAAGGGACTAGATTCGATGACCTCTTGAGGTCCTTTCCAGTTCTAGTGTTCTATGATTCTAAGTTGCCCAGCAGTGGTCTAACTCTTTACATCACAACTGGCTATAACTGAGTTATAATTATTTTACTGACTTCTAGCTTGATGTATGTGGAGATGAGAATAAATGCAAAGCCAAAGGACAATCTAAAAGTTACATTAAAATAACCATGAGACCTTTACCAGAGACCATCAAACTGCTTAAAAATTCAGGTCAACTGACCACCTAAAAGTTTGGATGTTTATCCTGTCTCCTGCTTTTGCAAAACTGGGCTAAAAATCTCTGGGGATCAGACCTGAGAGTCACTTTTCTCCAACCACCATTGCACTTTGAATTCAAAAGAGTGATTGCATAATTGGGATTGGTTAACTGATTAAAAACTCTTTTGGGAATTGGCCCCCACACTTTTTTTTCCTGTTTGAAATTTGAGGTTTGAGCAACATTAGAATTGTTTTTACCATTTCTAGCTGGGATTTGGAGATGGCATGTGCGAGGGAAAGGACTTGCCCATTCAGTATTGCAGGGTTGTAGTGAGATCTCTAATAACTTTCAGTGCCTATCGGCACAACAGAATTCGGCGGTCTTTCAGTGACTCCAAATCAATTTTGCTAATTTTGCAAGTCAAAGCACAATTTTTTTTTTTTTTGTAGTTGCTACCATAGCCGTCTCTGCCAGGGATCGGATAACCAAGCTGGGTTCTTTCTGTTTCTCATACTGTTAGTAAGTAATATTCCTCAGTCTGGTATTTAAATGGTGTTCTTGACAAGGCAGAATGGAATCTAACTTGCTCTCACAAATCTGTATTGGCTCTAGGAGAACAGGATAAACTGCTTTTCTCCCACTAAGTAGATGTGACTTCAAGAGAACTAGAGAAGGATGTATGTAAATTGAGTAGGAAGGTGCCATTTTTACACCATCACTGTTCTGACCATAACATGCTTTAATTCTTGACATTAGTCCATATGTTTGCAGCATGTACTTGGTAAAGTTGGTTACTGTAGCATTTCCTCTGCAGAATGCTTATCTTTTGTATATATTTAAATTTTCAGACTTCGATATCTGTCATTTACAAAGCACCAATAACTTTGATATTCAAGTAAAAAAATCACTGATGGTAACTTTTCTGCAGAGCAATAATGTCCCTCACTGGACTATGTGACAGAAATATAACTGAGCTACCATGTTCAATTCTTGGGTTTTTGCTTCAGGTCTATGACTGTCCTCTGACTTGTTGACATCCCAGCTATTGTTATAAGTAGCTGAAAGGGTGAGAAGATGGAGGTTTCCAGTAATTTTGCTTAGATTGTCATTGATCCTGATATAGGCCCTAAGACGAAAGTAGGGACTTTTTCTGCCTGCTGCATTGGTAAGCTTTGTGCACATGAAAATTAGCATTCTTGGTGGGTACGTTAAGCTGTCTGTGAGGGACAGAACTCATTAATCACCCAGTTACACAGACAGTGAAACCTTCCCTGCAGAAGTCTATAACTGGAGGATGCTGTCCTCCTGCCCAGATCAAGAACACCAATCCCACCAAGCGACCATTCATTTAATGGATTTTCAGAGAAGCAGCAAGAATCACCTGAGGAAGTGTCTGTCTCCTTACCCCTCAGACTCTTCTGGCCTCACACAGTGAGGCTCCTATACTCAACCCCTCCCAAGGAAGTTCCTGCTCATCCATCTTGCTATTTAAAAGAGAAACACATTTTCACAGCTGCTGCTTCTGGCCTGTGCTTTAGTCACTGAGGGGAAGCAGTTCTCGGTCTGAGGATGCCATTTTCATACATCTGCACTGGCTCTGAACATGTTCATTTATGAAGTTGTAGGCACTGGGGTAATATAGGTGGGAGTTTCCTCTGAGCTGGACTGGGAAGCAAGAGACACCCTGTTACAGCAGACTTCCGCTTTCTGTGACAGCTACAGGTGAGCCTGATCTCCTCAGATTCCCCAAAAAACTGGGGTGTTTGGATCCTGAACTTCAGTTCAGACGCATCTTTTTGGGGACCATGTAGCTCCCACTAGGAGGGTGTCTTTGTCCCCCTCTGGTGGCTGGACCAAAGAAGAGTTTGAGTCTCATGCACCTTGTAGCAACTAAACCTGTCGGTCCAAGTTTGGTCTGGCCAGAACAAAACGGGGTGAGGATCAGCTCAGGCATCAGCCGAGCATCTCAGTTCATCTCCTATTACATCAGCGCCTACAGAGCGTCACCGGGCTCCGTTAGTGGAACACTGTTTTGTCAAACAAAGATAGCTCCACACAGTGACTGTTCTACTGCTATAGCTGAAGGGGCTGTTCAGTTGATTAATTTTTTAAATTGTGGTGTATTTAGGCTGCTGAATGTGAAAACTCCTTAAATATGTCAGTATAGGTTCCTGAGGACACCTGTTATATTGGCCTATGGACTCCCTCTCAGATATTTAGGTTCCTTTGGGTTGCCTGCACCCCTCTAAGAGCAGATAGTGTTGGATCTGTATATTGATACTTACAACAGTATATAGAAGCAGTTAAATGATCCTTTCACCTTTAGGCCTCCGCTTTAAATCTATGCCAGGAAACCAGTCACTGAGTCATAACTCGTGCTTTGGCCATCACCTGGTAATGTCACATGGACTCCAAGCCCTGTTCCGAGTGTGGAGAGGCATCCAGAAGAATAACTGGACCTGGAGAAATCAAACCACCTTCTAACCCACAGAGGTGATACTTCTAGGAGGATGTTGAGACACATGAATGCAGCAGAGTAGGGGAGGCTTTCCTGCCTCTTTGCTGCCCCTGTTCTGTGGATGAGTAAAAGACATCACTGTCAACCTGGCACTAACTAAATTAAATAGAAAAAATATGAAGATAATTTGAAAAATGCAGCAGTAAAGTTAAATGCATACAAAAACAACCCAAAAGCCTCAGGAACTAGTTGTTTGTTCATTGTGAGATTAATATACTGTATTCCTTTCTTCTAACACAACAATAGCACTCTTATCAGAATACCCAAGGAGACAGTTACCACTGATATACTAAACAACTTTGTATAAAGGTGAACAAGCACTCTTATAGCGTGTGCTTTGTTGGGAGAGCAAATGAAATGAATGTTTCCTTAATAGAGAAAAATAGGTAATATTATAATATAATGAACTAATCATTATTCATTCCTATAGTATATTCATTATGCCTTATGAAGTCCTGTCATTATAATCTAGGTGCCAGGAATCCTTCTAGTGGATTTCCACTGTAATTCAGGATTAATTAGTGTCACCATTATTTTGAAGTGTTAGACATGTAACTACAAATGTATGTGCTTTTTGTCTTTTTTTTTTTTTTTTTTTTTTTTTTTTAAAAGGGACACTGGATTTTTAAAATTCTTGCAGTTGGCTACATAGGTAAAATCATTTTTATATGACTTAAACTGACAATTTACTTTGTGCTGTTTATGCTGGTTTGCTTTGTATACTTCTCTCAGTGCAGCAAGGAAAAGCAATGAAGACCGCAGGGGTGCTGGAACAGTTTTTATAATGGGGAGCCATTGAACCTAATTATTAACCCTGTATATAATGGGAACCACTGTTAGCCAGGGGGTGCTGCAGCACACTTTCCATCCCCCCTGCACTCATTCCAGCGCTTGTCAGCTTCACTTTAGTGTATTGTCACTGTCATGTACAGGTTCTCAGTGTTGGGGGAAAAAAGTTATGCTCCTGCGCTGTGCACAACAAAGTGGCTATTTTAATCAGTTATTAAAATCAGTTATTGGTGTGTTTAAATATTAACGAGCGGCTCAGTGGGGTTAGGGTTAAGTGGTTATTTATTGGGAATTATGAGATGGGTGTGGTATGACTGGAAGGCAGTAAAACTCCAAACACATTCAGAATTCTTAGAATTCTATTTTTGTTTGACATGAGAATCTCACCAATTTTGTCTGGTTGGTTTTTTTGTTTTTGGTTTTTTTTTTTTTTCCCCCTCACCAATAAACTGTCAGGAATGATGTAGGTGCTCTTCCAAGAAAGCAGCTACAACAGACTGCTCTGTGCTTGTATAGTGCCTGGCTCAAGGTGGGCTCCTAGTCCATAACTAGCACACTCCTATGAATTACCATATTACAAATAACAATAATTAAAATTAATGTGCTTAACTCTAGCCCTGTTCAAAAGACACTTAAGCCCAATGATTTCAATGGGGCAGAAACACACTTTTCAAGTTAAGCAAGTGCCTCATTAAGCAGGTGTCGGTTGAAGACCCTGGAGACTGAAGTACTGCAGTCATAGGCTAAGCAGCAGCAATAAAAACTATCCCCTCAGCACTGTCTCCCACAACCCCCGACTTGGAGGGACAACTTATTGGGGGTGAAATGATAATTGAGTCTTTTGTGTCTGAGTGATCTTTGGCCTCTCTGCTCAGGCGTACTTGGTGTCAGATGCAGTGGTGGCCTTTAGGATAACATCACAATCTATAAATTCTAACAGTTTCCTCCACAGTGGCTAAGAGCCGTGTGGCTGTGATGAATGAATCTTCTTTAACTGTCCACTATTAATTGGGTTTTTTTTAGCTTTATCAGGGCCAGTAAATCTACGGGGGTTTAGCCTGTTATTTCTTCCACACACCTCCCCCATGCCATCACCTTCTCCATCCTGCCTTATTGCATCCAGTAAATCTGCTTGAGGTTTTTAAAATTCGTTACATGGTTTTACATACACAGATGAGATTTCCTTGTGCACCAAACCTCTTCTATTGGATTAGTGACCTGAACCTCTCTGGGAACATCCAGTAATTGGGTGTTATTGCCCTTGAACCACCACTTTCTTTGCTTTTTCACACATGTATGAATAAATAGCTTTGGTCAGTCATCTGCAAGGTACTACTTTACACTGCACAGCAAGAATCAGGCAATTCTAGTGCCACAGTATGGGAAGTCATAATTCTTAACAGAGCATGTACACCGAGGTCCCTCTAGCAGCAGTCCTCTAGCTGTGCTGTATCTTTCACTGTAGGAACTCCATTAATCTGACCCTGGTTTTTTTTTTTTTTTTCCACTTCAAACGATTATTCATAGCCTCCCAAAGTTGCTGTTATATTGCAGTGGTGGCAGCTTTAGTCACAGCTGTGACAGGGAACTCCATATTGCAATATTATGGCTATAAATGGGGTGTCTGTATGGCATGGGGAGATGGCCTATAGCATCATGCACAGCTATGGGCAAGAGGAATGCAAACCTGGACTCATTTGGGCATCTATATAGTGGACTAGAAGAGCTGTTCCTACCCAGGAAGGAATATGGAAAAGAGTGCAATTCACTGTCTGAGTTGGTCAGATTTTTTTTTTCTTCAGTCTTTATAATCCTCCACTCTCTATTTAAAGAACTGGCTTTCCGATCACTTTTATTGCCTTTTAATCAGGAGTGGGTGGACAGCAGGGGTTGGCAATTAGTGGCCCACTGACCAGATGTGCCATGGCAGGGTTAGCATCTGGTAGCCCGTCAGGTGCTTCATTTACCTGCACATCCACAGGTAGAGCCACTCGCAGCTCCTGTTGGCCATGTTTTACTGCTCATGATCAATGGGATCTGTAGGAAGCAGTGTCCTGGCCCACGCTGCTTCCCACAGCTCCCAGTGACTGGGAATGGTGAATTGCAGCCAATGGGAGCTGCGAATGGCCATACTTGCAAATGTGCAAGTAAATGAAGTGTCCGGTGGCCTGCCAGAGGCTAATCCTAGTGAACAGGGTGTGGCCCATGGGCCATTTATTGTCCATCCCTGGTGTAGCACATAGCTCTTGTTTCTCTGCCTTTTAGCTGAGGATATTGAAAGGCTTCAAAGGCATTAAGTAGTAAATCTTGCAACATCCAGTGAAATGTGTTCTTACGATCCTGTTTTATAGATTGGGAAACTGAAGGTGGTTAAGTGACTTGCCCAAGTTCACATGCAGCGAATGCAGAGCTATGGTTTTTTAGTGCATCATTTAAACCTGCAATTACATAGTTAATTATGCCTATGTACAACTCTAAATATCTGGGCTGAGCTCTCTTGGTCGCTGGCGGTGTGCTTTCATTAGCAGACCTCACTCCTGCAAATACCCACAATACTTGCAGAACATACCTGTTGTCTGTGATTGTGGCATTGGTGCCAGGGCTTCAGGCCTCAGCTGCGCACTGACAAACTCATTACTGGAAACTAGGCTATTTCACTGTTTGTAAGTACCTAAGATGGGCATTGAATTTATAAAAATGTGTTTAGACTTTATGAAATGCTTGTAAGTTGCTGCATGAACTAATCTCACTCACCTATAATATCATTATGACATGTTTTGTCTTTAAGGCTGTAAAAATGTTAGCTCTGAAACTGTCAACCCAGTCAGAAGTGATTGTCTTGTAACCATCAAGAAGGCCTATCAAAACTAGCTGGGCCATTGTGGGATATCACAAAACAAAGACTTCGTTAATTGCCTCTTCCCTCTAATGAAGAGGGTAGTGCAATAGGGAAGGGGTGGCCAACCCACTCACGAAGAAAAAAATTGCAGCTCCTGACCGACCCGGGACGGAACCCAGAACCGCTCAGGTCAGCCGCTGTCATGGCTGGGCCACTGCGAGCTGCATGCATGCTCATGGCCCGTGCCATTCAGCTCACGGCCCCCAGGGCACTGCTTCATATTCTGCATGGGCAGGCCGGGTCGCACACAGCATCCCAACCTGTATGTGCTAGAAGCTGGCTGCTGAGAGCAGGCAGCAGCAACAGCTCCAGGTGGGGTGGCGGCAGCGCCAGCGGCAGCTCCCGGACCTGGCCATAAGATTAGTGGGGGAGAGGGATTGGGTTAGAGCAGGGAGGGGAGGTGCCTAGCTCTGGGGAAGGGGAGGGGAATTGGGTTGGGGTGTGTGTGTGGGCGTGTATGTGCCTGGCTCTGGGGAAGGGGAAGAGGATTGGGTTAAAGCAGGGTAGGGGGTATGGGGGAGGGGAGGGGAAGAACAGCCAGCGCGCTTCCTGAGACCTGGGATGCCCAGGTACTGGCCCCAGCTGTCTGTCCCCTCCTCCTGGCCAGATGCCCCCACGAGCACCCTGCCCCTGCCCCCACCAGCGTGGTTGGGAGCACTTTAATGAGGGCTGGGTGGGGTGTGGAGCAGTTGTTTTTTGGCATCTCACTTGTGTGGCCCTGACTGACTTTTCTGTGGGTCAGTGACCCCTCACTCAAAACAGGTTCCCCGCCCCTCTCATAAATAAAGACAACACTGAAACATTTTGTGTTTGACATAATATTTTATTTAAAAATGAAGCCTGGCCAACAAGCCCCCAATTGGGGCCAACCCTCCCCCCCCCCCCGGCTGCAGCATCATAACACTCCTGCACCACCACCCTGACACCAAACCTGAGCCTATTGTACGCTGGAACCCCCTGTCCTGAGCCTCTCACATCCCCAAACTCCTGCACCCCCACATCCCCAATCTTCTGCCACAATACTTCTGCACCATCCACACACTGCAAATCTGTGTCCTGAGCCCATCATACTCCCAGCCTCCCTACCCTGAGCCCCTCCTGCACCCCGGCCCAAACTCCTGCATCCTCATAGCCACAAGCCTGTGGCTTGCTCAGCACCCCAACCCTCCACCTGACCCCAACACTCTGCAGCCTGGAGCCCCCTCCCTGAGCCAGCATCCTCTTCTCTACTTCCTCCTGCACCTAAATTCCTTCCCAGAGCTTGCACCTCTTTCCTCTGCTTTTTCTGTGAGCCACAATAGCAGTGGAGACAGTGTGAAGAGCTGGGGCAAAATTAAGGTGCCCCCCCCCATCCCAAAAAAAGGGCAGGGCTGTGAAGACCTGGGGAAAAGTTAACCCCCCTTCTCCCCCCCCCCAAAAAAAAAAGCCATGCCCTGGGATGGATGTACCAGCACCTATTTTCCCCCAGCGCAATGCTGTGGTTTTTTTCTGCTCAACAACTTTGCCCGGGCTCTTCATGCTGTCTCCACTGCTATTGTGGCTCTTCATCTGGAACAGGTTGGCCATCCCTGCAGTAGGGTTTGTCACATTATCTTGAATGCTGGGCAAAGGCAATAAAGCCATTTCACAAGAAAAAGAATCATCTCTGTTTGGATTGTCACAGGACCCAAGCTGCAAAACAGAATCAGAGATTCTCCAGGGTCAACCTGGCTTAGCACTAAAAGCCATTCAAGGCTGACAGATTACTAGATCTGTCACCTTCTAAAACCCTAGGCTGTTACTCATTTGTGTATAAATGTTTGCTTGCTTTAATTTTGTAAGAATCCACTCATTTTTCCTAATTAATAAATCTTCAGTTAGTTTATTATAGGATTGGCTATAAGCATCATCTTTGGTGAGAGATCTAAGGTACAAATTGACTCAGAGTAAGTGACTGGTCCCTTGAGACAGGGAGCAACCTGAATCTTTTAGATCATTAGTATATCACAACCAACTACAAAAAGTCCAGCTTGCTTTGGGGGCAAGATAGACCAGCATGTCCAAAAGGACCGGCAGAGATAAAACTGTGACAGTGCATCAAGAGTTCACATTTGTTGTTGGGCTGGTGGAAATCTAATTATAGTACATACAACCAGTGTAGGAGTCTCTGCCCTGCTTCTTAACAGCCTGCCCTGAGACTTGCACTTATGGGTGAGTGCATGCCACTCACTGAATACATACATTTTTATGCTATTGTTCTAAACAGAGGCTTAAATTTGTTACACACCAAAGATTTTCAGGAGGAAAAAAAATCCAGGCTGCCTATAGAACATATGGCCGGGAGATATTCCACATGGGTTTGGGCTGCTGAGATAAGTTAGTTTCCCAGCTGGCACTGGGTTCCTTTACCAGAGTGCATCATTGAGTTGCACTGATTGTAAACATCTCTGGTAGGGAGATGCAGTGCAGCATGTCTTCTTCATGGCTCACAACATCCCTTTCTCAGGGCAGCAGACTGAAAACTGCTTGTTTTCAGTCATTGGGATTCAGAAAATTACTACAGAACTGTATGACAAAATCCACTTAAAATCACCAGGGTGCGATGACTCTATGGAAATTGCATGGCTTCAGCTTAAAGGCTAAGCCAGGAGGTGTGGGTGAGGGGGCTTCATTTTTACTTCTGGATGCACAGCCTCAGCCCCAGCTGTGGCTCCGTTGTCTGCTTCTAGATGGAGCGTGAAGCCTGGAGATAACAATCTGGACAGCTGTTGGTCCTACTGAAGCTGGGTATATATTGAGGAATTACCCACATACACTGTACACCAGAGCAGGACTCTGGATAAACAGGAACCAAGTGTGGATGCAGAGGTTGTCACAAACTGAGAGGAATGAGAGGATGTGTCTCTCTATAGAGCCAGTGGCCAAAACCACCTATTCTAGCCCATGAGCTTGCAGAGGGTCTAGTTCCTTGCCTGAAGTCTGATTCCCTGGGCTTTGAGGGGAAGGCATTAATTTCAACCTCTGTGAGTGTATTTCCTTGATAAATAATTGGGCTATTATTTTTAAAGGACTTGGGGTGCTAGAGTTTCCCCGCATACCAGTTTTACCCCTGTATAACGCTACTGAGTTAAAGTGGTTTTACATCACTGCAAGTGAGACATGAATCAGGCCTAGTATCTTCCTGCCCAAAAATTAAATCTTCAGGCAGAGTTTAGTAGCAGCAATCCAGTATTTTATGTTGTCCAAGAGCAGAATTTTTCTTTTGTTTATTGTGATTGCATTATCTAGATACCATAGTGAGTGACTCAAAAATAGCATTGGTGCATAGATGCTAAACAAAAGATAATTATTTCCTTTTGATCTTAACTATTCATCTAGATTCCTTTCTGTTCTGTCTGCCCCACAGGATTTATACAGGCATCAGTTGTGTAAAATCACGCAGCATCTCTTACATAATGTAGGGAAGAAACAGACAGCTATGGCAATAAAATGTTTTAATAATGGCAATTTTCCAGTCCATATTAATTTATCACATGCTCCAGAGGGCACTTTGTTACAAAGCTTTTGCATCTCACATTTGCCTGCTTTCTTGAAAGGTGAAGAACAAAAAAGCTCAGAGTGGCAGAAGAATATTATTACTGTTCTCACAAGCTTGGTAACTGGCTGTCTGTATTGAATGGATACCAAAGTAGTCTCTAAAGACTGCCAGTCAGAGACTCAGTAGGAATAACTCCAGCCCATTCTAAAAACAAGGAAAGGGCTCAAACTTCTACTCCCTGAAAGGGCCCAGGAGCTGAGATAGCTGAAGAGGGAACCTGAGCCTCTTGCTCCCAGCTGCTTCTCCCCAGCACCAGCTTGTCCAGTTCAACAATGTAAGTCCCCTTCCAGTGTCTTTTCCCTCCCAAGGATGTTCACTTGGTTCCCAGAATCCTGACTTAACCTATGCCTAAAGCCATCTGAGGTGTCTTCTCCTCAGCAGTGCTTCCTCTGGGCACACATGTCCAGTTTTCAGAAACTATAGTCAGAAAGTAACAGGTATAATCTTTCCCACCGATACCCATTACATACCCACTACCATCCATAGGAGACCTCCATAGCATTTGTTCAAACCATTATGCCTCCTTCACTCCTTAAAAGCAATGCTGGCTCATTAGGTGCATCAACAGAATAGAATCAAATGCTGTTCCACCCAAGTCTGCCTCCGGGCCTTGGCTCTGGTGGAAGGAAAACCAAGAGAAAAATGAAAGCTCAGCTCACTCTATACTGTTAGGTCACATTTACATATCTGACTTCTGGAAACTATTCACTGACCCTTGGAAAATCCTGAGGGATCTGTAGGGTTGGAGTCACAATTCAAAGGGCAAATTTCACATAACAATTGTTCTGAATCATAAAACTACAGCACAGTATCAGGGGAGACTAAAACACTTAGCACACACAAAACGAAAGATCAGTCACCACAGCACGTCTGTTTATGGTCAGTACCTCCTCCATCTGGGAATGCACTGAAACAGAAGGGCCAGCACTTCTCAAGGTTCCATTTGGCAGCCTTATGAGTAGGGGTGGGGGAAAAAAATCCAGATGTCTGCACTATTATTGTCATCTGTTGCTGAGGTCAAAATTAAAAGAGCAAGCGGAGACAGAGGAAAGTGACAAAGCAAATGTGAACATTTCCTCTATCTGCTTTTCCAAATGTAAATGTTTTTACAAGCAAACCCGTCACCCTGTGGGGGTGAGTGGTGGTACAAAAGGAGCCATCAAGGTGTATCCTGAATGGGAAAGGCAGATGAGACCCTCTCCTAGAGACTGAGGAACAGAAGAGGGGCCAAGAGACACTGTTTGGGATGGAGTGAGGACATAAAAACTTTTGCTGCTTATCTGAAACACCAAAGCTGTTGAAACTCAACTCTCTTCTCCTGTGAACTAGAGAGCTGGCATTGCCATGTAATTTGAGCAAGTGGCTTGGAACCAGGCTTCAAATCTTGCTGTGTTTTGATAGGTGTGTCTATAGCATGCAATGTCCAAGCACTGAATCAGGTTTGAGCAAAAAAAAAAAACCCTGCTTCTGTCCATACACATCAGTTTGACTCAGGTGATCAAATGCTCAAGAGCAAGGTTCTAGGACCCTGCTGGGGAGTGGATATTAGCTTGAGTCCTGCTGTAACTCAGGTCCAAGCCTTATCATTTTGCAATGTGGATGCAGCTCAAGCTGCTGATCCACACCAGAAGGTTTGCGGGGTGCAGTATGGCCATATTCACGTGTCTGACACACCCTAGTCCAGCAATTGAGCCCAGGTTTACTGTGCAGTGCAGACATACCCTGAGTGATTTTTATGTAGGGCACTTTAATCTCTGCTTATTTCATTTTCTCTTCGGAAAATAGGGATAATTTCTAAATTGCTTTGAGATCCTTGGATGTGAGGTGCTATATTGGCACAACACATTATTATATACTACATAATAAATAACAACAATGGTAATGCAGTCCCGACATCCCAGCTGCACAGCATATTATGCTGATAGAACATTATCCTTAAAAGGTCAGCCCTCGCATGATCCATGATTGCAATGTGCGCTCTTCACGTGAGCTCTTTTGGCAAACACACTTCTCATGGCCAGGGCTTTTTATTTGCACCCTTTGTTCTATTTTTAAAGACCCATGTTTTGCTCCAGACATAGCTTTATTTCTAGAAAAGAACAAAAAAAATTAACAAAGGAATAAAGGTCACAGCACATTTCAGACAATGGCTTAGTACATCTCACTCTCATGTCCATCTGCACTGTCAATCCACACAGGATACATCTAGCAGCTGGATAATAATTAGGAATTATGGCTTGGAGGGCAACTTGTAAGTCTGATGGATAGTTTGTGGCACTGATTGTCTTCCCTGCTGACACTAACAAAACATGACAGGGAAATAATCCAATGAAGTCAAGAACAAATCAACACAACAAGCAGCCAGCAGGAGAGACTCGTCAACCCTGCACTTCCCTTCACTTGCTGAAACACAGAGGTGTCTCCCAGACACTCTAGATTGGGTACCTATCCTGTGAGGAGCTGTGTATTCTTAACGCCCCATGGCATTTGACATATTTGGTACCTTTCAGGATGTGCTCAGCACTGGTAAGGATGGGGCTCTTTCTGGGAAGCACATAACCCTCTCACTGTCCCCACCATCCACATGTGCACTTTAGAAATGTATTCACACCCAGGTCTAGTCATTTGCCTTTTTTTTTTTTTTCAGTGACCTTTAAGTGAACAAATTAAAGGGACATGGTGAAAACAGAAATTACAGTGTTGTGGGGTGTAAATCAGGGCAAATTCTTGACCTGTAAGTGCAATAGGAAAAGCCTTATCTGTGACAGCAATAACAGAAAGATGAAAGAATTTTTAAAATATTATTTTCTTCCTGTACCCCACCCCCTTACACTTTATATAACATGCACAGTCAAACTAAGTACATCAATTTCATTTCCCAATCATAATCCGTTTTACTTTCTGGTTTTCCAGCAGCCCTAACACAATTCTCAGACTCTTCTGAGTTGCAAATGATCCGAGGGGATGTTTAAACAGAAATGTTATATTAGGTTTTGGCATGCAACATTAGATAGTACTTAGTTTTTCAGAGAGAGCTAAATTGCTATATGCTAAGCCAGTTTGTATAAAACACTTTTTTTTTAATTGTATCCAAAATTTAAATTGTGGTCATGTCCCTTTAAATGTGATGACGTGTTCTTAATGGCCTACAGAAAAAAAGGTCACATTAAAAAATGATGAAACAAAACTATTGTTATACTCTGAGTGAGCAATGTTGCCCTCCAGTGTCTACCAAAGAGAGCAGATCAAAGTTCCATTACTACTACTAGCTAAATGAGATCTCAAGTGGTAGAGGGCCGTGGTTTTGGCATTTAGGCCAATGTTCTGGCCTCAGTCCCCAACATGAGTGGGTGAGCATTTTATACAGTAATTGTATCTTTTGTCTGAAGCACATGTATTCATTGCATGATGATTTTCAATATTTGCTATTCAGCTAGGTTAATTAATCAGACGGACTCAAAGTAACAATATCTGACAATTTCTGAAATTTAAATCCCTTAGCTTTTGAAAGTCTTAACCCCTTTTATTTTTCTTATAATTTGACAGTGATCATGTCTATTTTGTTTCACCCATTCCTGCTTTTAAAATAGATGCACCTCCCACTGCTTGAGGATACCTTCTTAATCCTTTCACTCCTAGACAAATGGACAATACTTGGAGAATCCTGAAAGGACACTTTAATACAAGAGAAAAATTCAGATCTGTTTAATTGGTGGTGATCTACTAGGCAATTCAAATCCAATAAGACAAGCGCTCATGCGATGGCAAAAATGATGGACTCCCATAAAAAAAGTCATCTCAACAGGATGACAGTATTTTTTTAAATATGTATACAAAGCTAATCGCTGAAGTGCCACACCAGATTGTGTGCCTAAATGAAAGCACCAAGATTTTTCTATTACCCATTATCTGGACAGATGTTCATAACGAATGTATAAATAAAAACTAAATAACAAATAATGTTCAACATTTGGCATGTGCAGACATTTCAGTGGTTTGCTAGCTGTGACCTACTCTGAGCTTGCTGCTTCAAGGCTGCTGTGCCGCTCAAAGCCCATGAGTTTGACAAAATGTGCTGGAGAGAAACCTATCTGTAGGTTTTGATGAGGAAAGAAGTCTGCCTTAAATGCCACTACAGTTTTGTTGTAGGATATTAAAGACACAAGGTGGGTGATATAATATCTTTCATTGGACCAACTTCTATTGGTGGGAGAGACAAGCTTTCATGCTACACAGAGCTCTTTTTCAGCTCTGTATAAGCTTGAAAGTTTGTCTCCCTCACCAACAGAAGCCGGTCCAATGAAAGATATGACATCCTCCACTTTGCCTCTCTAAGTATCTTACAACATTAAGTCCCCATACATATTTAAACAGCAGGGCAGTATGTCAGTGCAGTTTTGTTTTTGTTTTTAACTGTAGATAAACGCTCCCCTGGGTGCTTTTCCCTGATGTCCTTCTTTTATCTGCAGACATTGGAGCAGATTCAATCCTGCAGGCCCAGGGATGTGAAATGTCCTGTTGACAGACACAGTGGCTGTTACACTGCAAGGGAATCCTATCTCTGGCATGAGGGGCAGCTTTAAATTCTGACCAGAATGCTGCATAGCAGAAGCCCACTGGTTGGAGCTGCCTGGAGATACACTGAAGTGTCTCTGCTAGGGTTACCAGATGGTTTAACCAAGAATACCGAACACGCCCCCTCCCTCCTAGTGTGTCATAGGGTTACCAGGTGTCTGGTATTTTCGCCTCCTGGCAGGGAAAAAAACAGAAAATACCGGACATTTCAGGTGTCCGATATTTTCTGAATTTTTTTACCAGACAGGAGGCGAAAATACCAGACTGTCTGGGTCAATACCGGACACCTGGCAACCCAACTCTCTGCCAATGTCCCATAAGCAGGATCTAAAAGAATGGATCCCTTACAGCTAGCTGGAAGTGGGGAGAAACCCTGGGTATGTCCATGTAAATATGGTTTGCTCCTGCTTTGCTTAGATGTGTTAGATATTCAGCAGATAAAGTGGTATTTTGCTCATTGTAATCAACTTGATTTGTGACCCGACACCAGCTATGTTTGTATCAAGTGCAGCTAAAATATGGTTACCAATGTTTGCAATTTTGTTGGAATACAGAAAAGTAGGACTGAGCTAAATTGTTCCAAATAAACGAGCACAGTTACCAGAAAGAATCTTTCTAATGAGGGGCTTGACTTTTAGCAGTCAGAGAAGGGTGATGGAAGGTTGTTCTGGTCAGGAGGGTAGATATCAACCCAGTCCAGGAAGGGGAGTCTCTGTCCCCCCCATTGGTCGAAGAACAGAGCTATATAGGCATCATTAGGTGCCTCTTTCTTATGGTGCTGGAGTTGTTTCTTTTGCCCAGCTTGCTAATAGTTGAAATCACTGGGAGCTAAAATCACTTGAGTCTGATAGGCAGAAATCACAGCCAGGAAGTGGATGGCAGCCGCTGGTGACTGAGAGCCAGCAGGGCAGCAGTGGAGAGATGTGATGACTGGTCAGCAGAGCAGCCACGGCACAATGAGCAGCCAGCAGGGTGGTGACAGAGAGGTGAAATTAATGGCCAGCAGGATGGCAGCAAGGAGCAGGAGGATGGCAAGTGATAGCAGAGTGAGTAAGATACTACTTTATCTCCCCCCACGCAGGATTGGGGGTGAACTCTGCGGATGCACCTCTGAACTCTGGATCTGCCCTGACCAAGGACAGTGACTGTGAGCAGGGCACAGAGAAGGGTTGGGCATGTAAAGGGGATGTTCTGGGTATGTCTACACATAAAAGTTATTTCGAGATACCAGAGGTATCCCAAAATAGCTACCCTGTGTCTTCACAGGCCACCTGTTATTTCAAAATATTTTTCGAAATAACGGGAGCACTATTTCGGCATCCCAGTAACCCTCATTCCATGAGGCCTTGTTAAGGGATGTCTCCAAATAGCACTTCATTTTGAAATTTGGTGCTGTGTAGACAGCATCAAATTTCGAAATAGCCTATAAGAACTAGAGAGGAAAAGGACATTGCCCAAGCTACTTGGGTGGTTCGTGGGTGGAGGCTCAAACCAGTTCTGTTTTGAATGGATGGAGAGGAACTCCTAGATATTGAGCCCAGGCCTGGCTGCTCCTGGCTTCACCTGGCAGAAGGGTTTGCAGTATTTCCTGACCTGTATCTTACTCAGTTCTTTTCCAGTTGGGGGCACCTCTGTCAAAATCTCTCAATCCTGACCTGATTTATTCCTATTTCTTTTGGAGATCCCACAACTCTGCGAAGTGCACCTCAGTCTTTCTCAGCACCACTTGTTTATCCCAATCCTGGGCCTCTCCAGTCATGTAGAATTTAGTGTACTATCAAGCTGGTTGCTAGAGCATTATCTTAACAGGCTGTTATCCTCTCTCCTTTTTGCTTCTTGCACCTTTACTGTAAGCCTCCAGGAACTCAGATACTCGAACTTACCACAGAGATTTCTCCATCTTCCTGGCTCACCTGGGCTGTTCAATTTTGGCTCATTCTCCTACCTCCATTGCAAAGACATTCTAGAATGTCTTTGGACACTGGCTAAAGCAGACACTCAATTATTTGGTTTCTCTCTTGTTCTTTTGGGATTCTCCAGGAGTTATGCAGTCACCAGGACCATTGTATATGGGGTAAACTTTCTTTAATTGAAGAAAACAGGACTAAGCAAACAAAGAAGCACTTGCTGACTGCAATTTTATATTCAGATTTGAAAAGTAAATATTTCTGGTTATTAGCAATCAAAATATAACAGATTGGAAAAATGGCAGAGTAAGTTTAAATAGTTATGGCTATGTCTCTGCCAGTGTGAAATGGATCTATGAGGTGTCTATTTACTGGTCTCACTATTCTTTCTGCTCCCTTTTGCTTGTGCTACCTAAGATTTTTGGTTTTTCTTCTGCTCCTGCTCTTGCATTGAAAGGATGCACTTTATGGCTGTCAAAGTCTTTAGTCTAATAAGGAAAATACAGAGAGGAAAAGGAGGAGAGTAAGTTGTATTGTAACTTGAGGACAGGTTACCACAAGTATCTGTAAGTCAGACCCTAAATATTTCATATCGGAAAAATAAAGGTGTGTTAGAAAAGCACAGGTCAGCCATATATAAAGATGATGTACATATTTAAACAGACCCCTTAGAAATGGCCTAACCCATTTAAATGCCCAAGACAGTCCTAATTATGTCTTATTTCATTTGACCCCACGCTTCTAAGACTAATATATCCACCCAATGGAGCGCTGATTAGAAGATAGGAGGGTAACAGATTAGTCTTAACTGGGAGGGTTGGAGCAAAGTACACACAAACCAAAGCAGAAACATAAGGTTGAATTTAGGTCTCCATTATACCGGATAATTGCCTATTAAATCAACTAGTCCCATTTGAGGAGGATTGCATTAGCATGAATTAAGGATATGCACATTTGGGCCCACAGCAGCTACAGGAGGAGTTACATTTTCGTGCATGCTGCTATTCACATTATAATCCAAACTTGTAGGGCAGTGTAGACATGCCCTTTTAGCAGAATTCAGCCTCTGAAACCTCATTTTAGGCTTTGATAGGCTTGTGGGCTAAAATTCTGGCCTTATGTCTATACATGAGCAGATTCCAGTTGTGTCCAATTAGAGATTCACTGGCAAATGTCAGTGGAATTTAGCCCACAGAAATTTAGAGTTGGGTAAGGTCCATTGTATGACCATGTTCACCTAATCACCCATAGCCGTTCTCTGGTGCACACAGTCAATTGCTTTGCCTAGGCTAGTTCTAAATTACTCAGGGGATAGAGTTTCTATCCCAGGCAGATTATCCTACAGTCTGAGACCTCACTGGGAGGACGTCTTTTTACTAATAATCACCCTACATGCTATCTTTTTCACTTTCAACCCACTGTTCCTCATTATATCCCGTGGGCCACTGTAAAGAATTTCTTATCCTTCTTCAGGACCTTAATGATGTTTGTGATGACTGAAAAGGTTCTACATATTTAGGGTGCCTACAATTTAGACAAAACCCCTCTAAAACTAAGATAAGCCATCTTGAATTTTCCAGATGAGGTGGATATTTCTCCAGACACATCACTTATTAAGGGCTTCACAGGTATTAAGGGCTTCATACGTACAAATTCAGATTCCCTTCGCCTCCTTATTGTGAAAACACTAAGAAAACTGCATCATAATTTAAACAGAATTAATTTGCAAGTGGCTTTCCACAAGATAATTCTATTTTTCTCCTTTCAGGAAAGCATGGTTTTTAAAATTTGCCAGGAACGACTATCTGTCTGTTTTACGTCAGTCAGGTTTTAATACGGTCTACCGTGGCATGACAGATGTAATCAATCAGAACAAAAAAATATAAGGGTCCAATATCTAAAAGATGATGTACTGGTCAGCTAAACTACAGGAGTATGGGCCCTCTCCACTTCTCTGCGGGCTTTCCTCATCCACCCATAGCTCCATAAATCTACCAGAGTGCCCCTCTCAGTTCGAATTGGCATGTCTTCACTAGGCCTGCTAATTTGAACCCTGGAAGATCGAGAGCCGCAGCTTTGATCTTCTCTTAGACTTCCTACAGTGTGGAGAGCACCAAAAGTTGAGTTAAGGTACTTTGACTTAAGCTACACAATTAGTGTAGCTGAAATTGCGTATCTTAATTCGACCTTATCCCATAGTGTAGATAAACCCTCAGTGTGCCTCACACCTGACCTGTTTGACCCCTTATTAACTTTGCTGCTGGACTTCTCCTAAGCAGATCATATCATTTATGCTGAATGCTGTGTCAATTGAGTGATGGACAGGCATGGAAATTATGTTAAGATGGCAAATAAACTTTTTTTCATTTATCTGAATTTGGGCAATCACAGTTATGGAAGCCACTGATGGTAAATTAATCTGAAACACCAAGATAGCTCATCAGACCATCCAGCACTTCTGAAATATTGGGAAAACATTAATCATTCCTAACTGATCCCCACAACCATCCTGCCATCAGTACCAGCCATCATATTTCTAAAGTGCCCATTGCCATAATATCTGAGCATATTGCACTAGTCTAATGCATGAGATGTCTTCTTCTACTGGCTAGTTCAGTGATTATGGAGTCTCCTACTATTTCACTACTACAAGGGTTCTCCTTCAGCTAACATGTTTGAAGCCCATGCTTATGTGCTGAGTTATTTCCAGTTCATGACAACAGGGTCTGTCGATCTATGTGGCCATGGTTCATTACGGCTCAGAGAACAACCCATGAAATCAATGAACCCACATTCAGTGTTCCCTGTAAGATCTGTGCTTGTGTAGCTACTCAGGAGAGAGTCAGATGCCACCCAGCTGATTAGCAGCTAGGTTTGTATTTCTACTGGTGGTGCACAGTCACACATGCCTCAGTGCACATAAAAACATTATTCCATGCATAGATGGGAAAATATTCTGCATATGGGTGGAAACGATTAGAGAGAGGATTGAAGCCAATTCTTGGTATGATGCAAGCCCATTGACTTCAGTGGGAACGACTGAGGGCAGAACTGGGCCCAATGGCAGAATACAGCTCTGTGCTTCCAAAGCTCCATTATGATGCCTCCCACAAGTAAAACATCTGATCCTAGCTCACTTCCATGGTCATTGTTCTAAAGTCAGCAACTGCTGAGAGGTACCAAACAATGACATGAAATCCAAATGGAATCAGTGGGTGAAGAGGATGCAGAGGAGAGGCCCCCTTCCCCTCCCCCCCGCCCCGCCCCGCCCCAATCTAGTCCCTCTTCAGTCCGAACAAGGAGTGTTTAAAAGTTCAACTTCACTAACATAGTGGTACAGGCACCAAGAACAGAGGGCAAGTCTTCCTGAGGATCTCTGTGCATCACCACATTCCCTAGAGCACTTTTAGGGAAGGTTTGAATTACACAGAGTTGCTCTTTCCATTAAACTTGCCACTCCTGCTATAGCAAGTTATCGCCTAAGTGGAGGAAGAGAGATGGCATCTTAATCTAAAAAGACATCAATCCTTTCCGTGGCTTCTCCCTGCACCAATTTAAAAAAATGTAGTTTTATGATCAGGATTAGAGAAGAACTAGCAGAAACCCCAGGAGGCCTACAAAACAAATCACACCCATGGCCTTTCTCTAAAGACCAAGCCCTTGGTGTAAAAAAAGTGTTCAATAGAGAGAAGCTAACAGGGACTTTACTGAATGCATCTGCAGATGCTTCAGCTGATTCCTGGTTTTGCAGTGAGCAGCCTTCCCTGGGAGAGCTACTTACAGCTTTAGCTTTGAGCGAGAAGCATTTTCTCCCTTGGGCACTGAGAGGCTCTTCACTAATTTTCTCCACTGAATCTTCTTCATTCTTCAGTTTGTCCTGGTCAGGGTCCTCTACAGGGATAGCACTGCCGAGACAAAAAGAATTGCATTTGGCACTACCTGCTAGCATTCCAAGGCCTTTGTTCTACATTGTCAGAGGAGGGCCAGAACCACACATCCAGACACGAACACTGTACATCTAGACTGCTCCCTCTTGTGCAAGAGAATATGCAAATGAGGCAAAGCAGTGAATATTGCCACACCCCATTTGCATACTTAATGAGCCACCATTTTTGCACAAGGGTCTTTTGTGCAAAAAGGAGCCGTCTACATTGCTCCTTTTTGCGCAAACTCCCATCTTGCGCAAGAGCCGTTCTTCCTGAAAAAAAGCGGCAGAACGGCTTTTGCGCAAGAGGGAGGTTTTGTGCGAAAAGGAGCCATGTAGATGGCTCCTTTTTACGCAAAAGCCCCATGCCCAAAAATGGCAGCTCATTAAGTATGTAAATGAGGTGTGTTGATATTCTAAGCCAGGAACAGAATCTGGTGCCTTGACTGCAAGATCATCATCTTACAGCTTGAAGAATGAGATTTTGTAACACTTATCACTTGAGCCTAAACAGCCGCTAAAATATTGGGTCCAAACTTACCCAGCCCTTTTTAGGAATTTCATCAGTAGCCAAATGGATGGGGGCAACATGGTCTGGTAGACAGGGCACTGGACTGGGAGTCAGGAGAGCTGAAGTTTATTCCCAGCTCTATCATTGACTAGGCATGTGATCTCAGGTAAATCACCTCTCTGAGTCTGGTAAGGTGTTAGGGATGGGTTCCCTCCAGAAGATCTCCATTTCTAGCTCCCTCTAGAAGGTTACAGTGACTCATGAGGTAGATGTCATAGGCCAATACATAGCACCCCGTGCCTGAAGATTTGGATGCCGTTTCCAGTTGCGCCATTGCCTCACTTATGAGAAAAGGTGAACCCTGAACACCAGTTTCCTCACGTGAAAGGGAGACAATTATATTTATCCATCCTTGTAAAGCACTTTCAGATTATCCTGTTGAGGAGGGCTGGCTATGAGCCCCTGTTTGTTTTTGCAGGGTGATTCATGAAAATTAAACCAGAGTCAGTAGTTTGTTGTAGGGTTTCTGTCGTGTAGATTTTAGAGGTGTTTTGCTTCAGTAATGGGAAGTTGGCACTGTTTGCAGAAAAGAGGCAGGGGGGAAATCACATGTAAGAATCGAAAAGAACAAGATGAGACAAAAGTCAAGTTTGGGGCTTATTGACCGTAACAATTTCCTTTTAAAATGCATTTTTCCTAACTAGTTCTCTGTACCCTTTTTAGCTCCCAGATAAAGCAGCAGAGCTTTACAAGAAACCTAATTTCCAGAAGGCTTCTAAAGGGTGAAGTGAATAGTGAAACTTCATTACACTGAATGGGGATGATAGCTTTTGTGTAATGAAGTGATGAGCAGAGCCCATTATGAAATCCACCTGTGATCACATTCTCTTGTTAAGGGAGAATGCGTACCTTGTAATAGCTTCTTATCTTGTGCCATTTATTTTTTTTTCTGGCTAAATTAATTCATAAGCCTTATTACTTGCGATCCCAGCAGGTTTCAGAGGCACTAGTGCTAAATCGTACTTGAAACAGGCCATCTGGATCAACATTATTATATTTTGTCCAAGTG
Source organism: Pelochelys cantorii (assembly GCA_032595735.1). NCBI lineage: Eukaryota > Metazoa > Chordata > Testudines > Trionychidae > Pelochelys > Pelochelys cantorii. Next base: position 22,849,171 of record CM064336.1, read on the forward strand.
TGCACTGGCCACACCTTGTAGGCAGCTCCTCTAAACATCTTTAAAATTCTAAAGTATCATGCACTCAATATTCGCCTCCCACAGCCCTTACACCCAGTACAAGCCAACAGTGAGTTGGCTGAATATACATACCAGGCCCTATGATCGCCATTGGGCTGAGGAGTGAGGATCCATCCCTTCATCAGCTTTGCTGTGCTTTGATCAGGGGGTTACTCAGTTTTTCAGGATAGGGTTCACAGAGGAATAATTTTTTTATACCTACAGAAGACTTACATGCTTGGTGAGATCTCCCTCAGCTATAAGTAGCTGTCTGCACACTGTAATGCAGGGCTACTCAACTTTGGAAGCCCCGGGGGCCACAATGATACTCACAGCACATGCTGAGGGCCCAGAGGCATAGCGAGGGTGTTATGCACTCGGGGGCAAAGGCAAAATTTGCATCCCACTGCTGCGCAGTGTGTCCCCGAACCTGGCACATGGCTGAGTCTGACCCTGGGGGTGGGGGGGGGGAAGCTTGTACCGCATCTTCCCCTGCCCACTCCAGTTTGGAGCCGGGCCCCCACATGCATGCACTAACCTGCCGTTGGAGATGGAGGAGAGTCAGGCTGGGGGTGGAGAGGCAGGGAGGAGGCTCCAGACAGTGGTGGCAGGCGGAGGAGGAGTAGGCAAGCCGAAAGATGATGGGGAATGGGGGGGGGGACTAAATTGGCACCCCCCTCCCAGTGTGGCACCCGGGGGTAACTGCCCCCCCCACATCCCCTTGCTATGCCACTGCAAGGGCCACAACTTAAGTGCGGTTGTATGTATATGCAAATAGCTCCTTTCACACTGACAGGCATGAATACAAAGATTAAGCCTTAAGCCAGGGTGCTGGACCCAAAGCTTTGCCAGTGTAAGCTAGTCAGCACCTCTCAGGCTCTGCCCACAAGGCTAAGCAGCCAGCATTTCCCTCAATGCCCCAGTGCTCATGGCACCTCCTCCCTGGGGGCTAGAGAGGCTGACACCCTGTACCTGTCTGTTCCAGTCAGCCCGTCCTCTTGCATCTTTCAATGCTCCCCTGCCTGGGAGACACCTCGCCATTGTGGAGCGTGTTCCCAGTGGAGGCCATGTTCAAAGGATCCCACCCGCGTGCCGCGTTTTGAGCCCCGCATATACCCAAACTGAACCGCGGGCTGCAAACAAATGGGCCACGGGCCATGTATTGAGTAGCCCTGCTGTAATGCATTGAAATTAGTCAGATCTTTCATTCTCCTTCTCTACAAGTGGAGTTTTGCTATATCCAGGGTCACAGTGACCCACCTAGCTGAGGTTTTTCTAAGGCACCTGTTATGGTTGTAGCATCTCTGCACGTATATCGACAGATTCTATAGGAGGACAAGAGAGGGACACTAAAGTTACAAGTGAAACTGATGAGGAATACATGTCCAAGGGAACTCTACACACTGAATAGAGGAGTGCAGAGTGACTACACAGACAGCAAGAGGGGTCACACATCACTGGCATCCCATAATTGGATGCACTACTTTGAGAGATATCCCAATCAGCCTGCTTTATGAGATCCTTGTGAGGAAGATATTAAAAGTTTATTCCCATTTTGCAGCAACCTGATTGTTACTAGAGTGTGGAAAATAGCAGTTTGGTGGAGGATCTCTGAATTAAGAGTGGAAATGCTTTGGGCTTTATTTTTCACTACTTGCCTCATTTTATCTTAGATTGTTCCTGATAAAAACAAAATGAGATTTCCTGCTGAAGTGCCCGTAAACAGACTTGCAGCTCAAGTCACAAATTGCTGCTGTCCAAGGACAGCCAACCACTCACAGGTGAGACTGTGCCTTGGAGCTGCTACCCTTTCCAATCAAAAGCTAACAGCTTCAATTTCCAGTGCTCCAGCTGCCGTGGCCTGTTACTTAGATACTGATGAAGTCTTGGGCATAATGTAAAGAGATGCTTAGCCATGGCAATTCCTGTTAACATGGGTGTGATTAAATTGATCCCCAGGCTGGAGAAAATGTGTTCAGAGGGGCTTCAGGGTTTTGTCCCCTTCCTGGGCAGCATGGGTGTAGGTGGGTGTACACCCCCATCAAATAAAACCTTTAATTTCCAAGAAGCAATATTCTGTATTGCAACTGGCAAGTTTTTTCATTATTTTTGTCAGAATAATGGACAGACTTAGATCACACTTATATTATTAACGGGTCTTTCCAGTTAACTGCACCAAGTATGTCACTGATCATATTGTGTGCAAGGGTGACTTTACCTGAGGAGACTTCTGGGCCTACTACAAAGAAGAGGCCAATGGATCAGCAAGTCTGATATATATTTTAAATGGCCAGCTGTACCCCTGTGCTCAGAGCACTAAAGGGAGGCTGCCCATTACGCTCAAACAAACTCATCCTAGATGACCTGTTCATTACCCAGGCTAGAGTGCGTAGGGCAATTAGCAATCTCTTACATCTTTTTTTCTGTTCCTTCTAACGATGCCCACGTTATTCTGAAATTGGAGGCACTGTGATTGAGCGGCAAAGACAAAGGACCGGGAGACAAGAGATCTGGACTTTGTTCAGAGATTTGCCCCGAATAGGCTTGGGCAAGTCTCTTAATAATAGAGCTGGCTGGTAATATTCGAGTGGGGCAGTTCTGCTGAAGACTTAGACTTTTTGGTGAAAAAAATCAAAAATTTTCAGATGAAAAATGAAATATTCCATGTGCAAATGCAGCTGCTGTGCCTCACGGGAGTTACAGTTCGGGTGCCTCATGCTCCCATTCTCCTCTGCAGGCCAATTCCCTGACCAGGCTATGTTTCTCATAACGCATCACAGACTTTCCTCCAGGGAAAGCAAGGAAGGCCCGTGGCCACAGTGCATTGCAGGAGATGAAGTTTAGCTGAAGATCCCAGCCCAGGCAGGAGAATGGGGCCTGCAACCAAATGCCAATTCACGCCAAGGCAACATATCCAAACTGAAATAATTTAGTTTGCAGCCAAAAACAAACAAAAAAACTTTTCAGTTTTGGGGCATCTGATGGGGGAGAGGAGAAAAAGCCCAAAACGTTTCCAGAGAAAGATGACACTTCTTCAAAAGGTTCATTCTGTCAAAAACCAAAGTTTCCACTGAAAACCAGTTTTGACAGAATTTTTTTTTTTTGACCAGCTGTACTGACTTGACACTTCATTTTTCCTAAAGAATGGACGCAATGACACTTTCCCACTGTAGTAAAGTGCTCTGAGAGCCATGAATGAAAAGCATCCTATAAAGTGTTACAAAGCCAAGGAAATCCTTCATGCCAGTATAGACTCTTGCCATCTGGTATATGAGCAAGAAATTGCTCTGTGGTTGCATTCGATGGGAGAGGATTTCTTGTGGTTTTAAGCACAAAGATCAATGAACTCAAGTTCTCTAAAGAACTGGACTCTGTTTTCAGTGAGCTGTGCTTTTCATGGACTATTTCCACAAAATTAATGCTTGAAGTAACATTCTCAAGATTCTCCCATATGGTTCTTCGACCGTTTCCTCCAGAACACAGAAGAATGGAAGCACCAACAAGGAAATGAAATACAAAAATGAATGTCCAAAGGGAAGAAAAACTGGGATCAAATCACCATGGGCTTATCCAAGAGCCTTTAAAAAGCAGAAGTTGTTTTGGGTTGATATGGGGAGATGTTAGAAAGTTTCACCCCTATGCCTATGAAGGGCTATTGAAACTTCCAACAACAGTAACAAAGCTCCAAATGGCCCACCTATGGACATGATTTGCAGACAGTCTCCTTTGTTCCCTCCATTACTTGCTTTAATTTGAAAGCATTTTAACTATTAGCTAAGTCCCAGTCTGTGTCACCGCACTCAATTATTCACAGCAATGGACAGAGACATTGACAGACTGCACTGGCATTAATGCAGTTTAGGACTGGGGGCGGCTGGCTCTTTGATAATTTATTACAGCCGATTATGCAGACCAGCAGAAACTCGGGGACTTTACTTACAATAAATGTGCACTGCATAATCCATCACTACCTGAAACATTAACTGGATAACCCAGTTCCTTAGTCTCAGTGGGATTTAAGGCGCCAGTGACTGCATGAGACACAGTCTTGTACTGTTTTCTGCATAGCCTTTCCTGGGATAAATTTCACTGTAGGGCATTCAGTGCAATAGCAAAACTATTGCAATATTATTTGTATTAATGAAAATAATAGCAATAGCATTGAGAAGAAACAGGGAACTCAGACTCAAGAGCTGAGGAAATCTCATGACTTCTGCATATTTTGCTGCTGTCATGTTGAGCCTTTAAAATATACACTACTAAATGGGCAGTACTCTAGGAAGCTCAATTCCATCTATTTGTCTTATGACAAAACCATTGTGTAGTCACTTTCCTCTCACTCCCCCTCTCTGACTTATTTCAAAAAGAAAAATATGAAATGCTTGTTATGAATTCTTAGGAATCCACGTAGGTGGGGTGAGATATGGATCTGTCTTGAAATGTTTCTCAAACAGTTCAGCTACCTTTGACCTTCCCTGAAAACTCAGTGCCAGAGATTTGTCTCACCGACCTTCAGACTGACAGACTTTCCTTTTTTTTTTTTGCCACTTTCTAGCATTCCTTTTCTATGTTGAATACATCCTATTACACAAGCCAATCATCTTATTTTCCTGTCCACACCCCATGCAGTTCACAATGGCATGCACAGAAGAGAACACAGAGGTGGTGCTTTCCTATTACTGACTTACTGGCTGAACGAGGCAGCCTGGTTTTGTTTTCATCTGTTTGTTTTTTAAAAGACACCACCACCAGCCTGCATTAAATCTTTGGGAGACTCCAGCCAGTGACTGCAGCCCTTGTTCTCTTCTTGTTTAGGGCAAGCCTTCTTGCAATTATTATGTTCATGTAAAACTTCGTGACCTGACCTCTCCTTCTGTACAGCCTAACATCTCCAACCCACTCTCAAGTCAACTTCAGCACAACTAAACTCCTCATCGCCTCTCCTTTCTCCATCACCAGATATGCCATCCTCCCCATCACCTGTGTTTGGAAACAGGCTCAGCCCTGTTCATCTGCCTCACTGCTCTAGGCTGTTGCCAATCCCTGTTTGTTCTTCCACTGCAGCATCTAGCCCATCTGTGACTTTTTCTCCAGCCTGACAGCTAAAAGACTTGCCATTTACTGAGCCATCCTCCCTGTCTCACTTGCACCTGCAGTAGCCTGTGCACCAGGCTGCTGATCAGGGTTCCACAGCTGAGGCAGGAGGGAAGAATGTTGCCTTACATACATGTATGCTTTTTCCACACTTCAGGTTTCAACAGAAGGGAAGGCAGAAGCCCTTGGGAACAAACAGCTACACCTCACTCCCATTGTTGTGAGCAAATATATTTGTGACTGTAGGAGGGGTTGGTGGAGAAGAGACACATTCTATCTCATTTCTTCCACCCGTCCTCCCCCAACCCCCAAATCTGGCATGTTCTTCAGGGAGAACAAATGCTATGCAGCCACGATGCAATGTTTCTCTGCTTCCTCTCTTATCTCAGCCTCATCCGTCAGGCCGAGTGTAAGATCACGGACAAGCCCCAGTGACGTAAAATGGCTTCCTGATTCTTACAGCTCTGCACTGAGACCTCTTGTTATCAGCATGCTACCGCCCCACTCTGACGAGATGCACGCTGAAACATGTCTGGGGCTCTTCAGCATTCTGCCCCTGGGGTGCATGAAATGCTGCACAGTCTGAAATCCAGCACACATCGCTCGGCGGATACTCCCTGCAACACAACACCCCCCAGCTATACCTGAGTCTTGTGCCATCACTAGCCTTCTTTACAGACCCTGACCCCTACAGACCTCTGAATGTCATCATATTTGGTTAGCGCTTGGCTGTGAACTAAGTCTCTCCAGATGAGATTCTTCTGCCATCGTTTTGATCCAGTTTATCTATTCTATGCCTTTATTTTAAGGCTACCAGGTTGCCTCTATTCTCCTGCACAGTGCACACACCCTCACGTGTAGGCTCCCAAATCCATTCCAAATACACTGAGGCCGGGAGCACATTCAGACTGGGGTCAAATCTATCCCAAGTTTAGGCCTTTTGATGTCAATGGAAACAGAGCAGGGATGGATGTGGACCAGAGTACTTTGCATTTTTTCCTGCCTGACCATTACCCGCACCCCACAGCTTATATAGCAAAGTAGCATGGACTGGCTGCCGCGCTGGATGCACTGACCTCGCCTCCCCTAGGGAAGGGGTGTGTGGAATGGGCATGCTCTGAGTCAGCAGGTTTCCTCAGTGCTCTGAGAATGCATTTTATTAAACCTTTATATCCAAACACACCACAAGGAGCCCCTGAAGGTATGACTGTCCCCAGATAAACTTGCTCTGTGTACCTTGAGGCCATGCTAAGCAGTGCCACTTTGAGGTGACATCTACTACATGTAAGTGTAATATAGGCAGATCCTGGTTGAGCTTAGAACATGAGCCTCTACCACCTGAGCTAAAAGCCAGTTGGCTGGCTGGTAGCTGAGGTTGTAGAACAGACTCATTATTCTCTCAGTAAGTGGTCTCAGTGCCATGAGATGGGACAGCCTACCATACCCAGAATGTGTATGAGTTAGATAAGTAGTCTGGAAAATATCGATGGTCCTGTGTTGAAAAGGGCTGTCCAGTTTAATACTATACAGGGCCGGCCCACAACATTTTGGCACCTGAGGTGGGGAGCTCAAATGACGTCCCCATTCCCCCTCGCTTGGGCCAAAACTTTGAAAGGTCTCAATTCTGCCTTCTTCCTGTTCTACTCCTCTCATGGTACTGCAGAAAGAATAGATATGCACCAGCAGCAGACACAATTTTCTACATTCTGGGTCCTAGTGGCACCCCCCCCTCCCACAGTCTGGCACCTGAGGCGGCTGCCTCAGTTCACCTCGTGGTAAGGCCAACCCTGATACTATACCATACAGAACCTGCAGGATTTTCAGCGTTGTAGTCACAGTAACATACGAACTGCCATATCACATCAGCCTGTGCTCCATCAATATTATGTCTCCGACAAGGAGCAACATCAGGTGATTTGGAGGAAGGTGAAGGAAATCTCACAGAAAAGAGCAATGGAATAACTTGACCAAAGAGAAAGTTTCTTCCTAAACATGATGTCCTCACTCAGGCAAAAGTACATTGAAGTCAATGGGTATTTACTCAGTCCTTGCTGCGAGCAAAAGTATTTGGCCCTAAAACTTTAGTACAAATTAGAAATAGAAGAGACTAAGAAAGAAGATGAGTGAGAGAGAGAGAGCATGTGCACTGACCTTCAGTGTCTTACAGGGAACCTGCAGTTATAGAGGTTTCAGTTACCTTAGCTCTTCAAAAGCATAAAAACTCCTGCAAGCAAAACCACTACTGCCCAGCAGTGAAAGGGTCAATCACTCGTGCTGTATCAATCCACTATACGGAGACAGGGTCCAGTACAGTGTGTGTTTCCTGCCCAACAGCAGCAAGTTTGAAGTGAAAAAGAAAACAAGTAACACAGTTCCTGGATATTTTTGTTGCCCATTTTACAGCCACATTAAAAGTAACTTCAGCCTCTGTGAACATGATGGCAGAGAACATTACATACCACAAGAACGAATAGGCATTAGTCAGCAGAGGGGAAGGGTTACTGTAAGAGACTGCAAGTGATTTCATAGCCTTCCTATAGAATACGTGCAGCTAAGGATTTTCTCCTCTGGCCTCAAACTGCCAACACCCAGGACCAATTAACCCTTTGAACTCTAGATGTGCTCTTTTGGCGCAAAAAGCTTTAGCACAGTTCAGCAAACATGGTTGGAATCTGGGCACATACCTCTCACTGCTAGTCTACAGACCAATGCCAGCTGCATGCCCAGCATGAGAGATTTCCTTAAAGCAGGGGGGAAATTTATTTGGAAGTTCCTGTTTTAAATAACAGCTAAAGCTTTTTCCTCTCGGATCTGTACAAAGGTTGTCATCATTTTATGCATGGGGAGATCCTAGGGGATTTTATGGAGCAGAAGTCTCACCAAAATTGGGCTCCTAAATCCCTTAGGTGCTTTTGAAAATCTTCCTGAGGGACTTGCCCAGAGTCATACATCAAGATAGTGGCAGAGCGGGAAATAATACTGTGATCTCTGTCCTGCCAGCACAGGGTCCTATCCGTTGGGCCATGCTGCTTCCTGGTTCAAGTAGGCTGCTACCTTTTGACTATTGCATTTGTTTTGGTCAATTGCATATTTCTTTCTTTCTTGTAACTTTCATTTATTTTATTTTAGTTAGAGCAGAGCTGTGGTTTTGATTTGCCTAACACACTTTTTGTGCATTTATTTAATTGGATTTGGAATGGGATTTTCAAAAGGATATGACTGCAGCATGTGTAGACATTCACTTTGGAAGTGAATTAAGATTAAACTGAATTATGGCTACTTTAAGGCTGAATAAGAGCATCTGCATGAGAATATAATGGGGTTTAACTAACCCACTTCAAATTTACACTGTTGATGATTTAGATTAACTTTCCTGGGCATTCCTCTATAGACAAGCCCTCAGGAACACAAATCTCATTGAAAATCAAATCGATAGCTGCTGGAATATACAGCCAGGGTCATGGGCAGGTATGTACAGCCCATGGAGCCCTGGCTTTACTGCTATTATGTGCGCTAGCTGGATCAACATCACCTGGATTTCTTTATGGGGTGGGAGAAGGGGAGTAGAATTTGCCTCTCAAATCAAAGGGGCACATAGTGGGTAATTCTTCTGTACCTCTGTCCAGGCCCAGACACTGAAGGATGCTCAACAGCACAGCCCAGGCCTTTGAGTCAGGTCCTGGAAGTCAAGCACTCACCTTGCTAGAAAACAGCGAGGAGAAGAGTATTGATACTGAAGCACCTTCAAAGTCCTGGACTGTGCTTGGGGTGGAGGGTGGGGAACTAGGTCCCTGTCCCTCCCATCCTGCCTGTATAACTGGCTTTGAATTAAGTGATAAAACCCATTTCCTTGACTTCTAATATGTAATGTAAATTGGCCAGACAAGCACGCACCTCATGGGGCTTGCATATGCCAGGAAGTTCCCAGGGGAACTCTGTGGAGCACTGAAACACCATGGCTACAGCACAGAAGTTGGGGTGGTGCACTGAACTAGAGAACTGCCTGTTGATAACAATTTAAGGTCTATATTGTTTAAAAATATATGCTTCAGATAATGGGGAGAAACAAACGTATGTAATGAATGTGAAAATATATGCATTGTCATATGGAACTCCCCTTGAGATGTATAAATGCATCTCTTAAGTAGGGAGATGCAGCCTGAAGTGTGTGAGTTTTAGGGCTTGTTTACACAGGGAACTATTTTGGAATACCTATTCCTGAATAACTCCCTGTGTGGATGCTCCTATTCTGGAATAAGAGGGCCTTATTCCAAATCAGTTTAATTCAGAATAATTCTGGAATGAGAGCCAACACAGAGTTAATCAGAAATAATTATTTTGCTTTCAGTTCACATCCTACTTTAATGTGAATTCAATTCTTATTGTAGACATGCCCTAACTGTGGTACAATTCATCTCTGTCTCTGAACTGAATGTGGGACAGATCTCAGTTAAGATGTAGCTCCCAGAGGATTAGCAGAGAGGGGCATTAAAACCTGCAATTTGACTCCCCAGAAGTAACTAAATTGAACAGATCCCCAATCCTAAGGGTAAGGAAGCCCAAATAAAGGCAAACACCTCAGTGTGGCAAAATATCCATGTCTCAATGACATGCGAGCAGAGTAAGGGGTTGTTGAAATCTCAGGCAGTACAGATGGAGATGCTCAATTGTGCTTAAAACCTCAAAGTGGTTTAAAAAATTCTCAGACTTGTAAGGCAGCCCACTGAGTTTAGTTAACTGAAATGTAATAGCATGGCTGCATCTCCTCCACATTCCTCACCAGTGTCCTGCCTGGTACACGCTCAGCCAGATCTTAGTATTCAGTCAGCTCTCTGGGCATGCCCATGCAGTAGGGGTGATTAACAAAACTCTTAGTTTTACCTCTGTCTATCAAGTTAAATTCATCAAATTGCTTCTAGGAACACATGAGGGAAGAACATCCCACTTGGTCCTACTTTTTTTCCTTCCATTCTTCTTTCCATTCACATTGTTTATTAACTGGAAGGGCTGACAATGACTTTATCAATGTGCCCACACTCCTTATCGCTCTCCTTGATTTCTCTGAGTTAGCCAGCTTTATGTCACAAACAGACTTCGATGTGACATGGGGCCCACTTCCTTGCATTTCCTGTTTTACCTAAATTTGAAACTCTCTGGCAGGAAGTGACCCATCTTGCAGTCGAGGCGAGCTTGGCTGATCTGCTTCAGCAGGTCCTTCTTGCTGCAGCCATATCCGTTGAAAACAGAGCCCCCGAAGAGCAGCTTCCCTCCAGCATACATCTGTTGACAAACAGGCAGGAAGAAGAAAGAGGAAAAAAATGCTTTGCTATTAAAAAAAAAAATAAAACCAAGTGTTAAAGCTTGGGCCAAATGGCTTCCCTTTCCTGTTTTGCACAGGACTCTTAGATGTTTTCACCCTCTGGTTAGGGGTTCTGAGTGCTACAAACACACACTCTGCCTTCAGAGCAGTTAACACCATCAGTTCTGACTGGAATTCAACTTACTTTTTGCGTAGAAAGCACTTTTGCCAGCATTGTTTCAATGAAACAACTGGACATTAGTGGTAACTAGATATTATGCTCTACTTTAGCACTAAGATAGGGTAGATTGGATGAAGTTGTAACGCAAACATGGCTGCATGAATTTTGGAACTATTCGAGGTCCTAGAATTGTGCAGAGTTTGGTGGCTCCCCTTCTCCTGAGTTTTACTGTGGAAAATATTGTTGGTTCTGATTAGTGGTAGACTTACATCCAGTGAGTTTTGTTGGAGCCACCCTCAAACTTCATAGCATCGCCCCTCCCCTCTCCCGGAACAGTGGCTGTAAACGCCACAGAGACTGGAGGAGAAGATGTCCGAGCTTTTAATTGATGTGTTCATGGGACTAATGAGAGACTGGTGATGTCAGTGTGTCAATACAGGACAACTTGTTTCCATTTCCATGCCTCCCTCTACTTATAAGTGCAGGTTAGGAATATAAACTCAAAACTGAAAATTCAAGAGGGATGCTATTTATGTGGTGCTACCTTTCTCCTGAGCCCTGTTTTCTTGAAACCTCAAGCCTAATATTACTGATCAGAGAATCAAGCAAGCACTAAAGCTGTGCAAACATTAAGGGTTTCTTACACTTTCTTTTGATTATTTGTTTCAATTGGTGCAGGTTTAATTAATCCCGTCCCCTAGAATTTAAGGCCATATGAACCCAAATCGATACCTTCTGGAAACAGCTGTATTTTTCCTGGGTTGGGATGAAAACTGCAGCCAGCTGAAAAATAGGAAGATTTTTCTGGGGACTGTGGGCAACATTTTTAGTACTGTGTACTTCTGCTTATGTTCCACGGTCTGATTCTGAATTAAAAGCCATGTGAATCCAGAGCTGCATGTGTCAGGTTTTTTTTTCTACTCTAGCCCAGAAATCAGTCCATACCTGGGCCCAGATTTGCAACTTTCTGAAAATCTGGGCTCTAACTTCTTGGGTACAAACCTAAGCTGAATCTCTGAGTCTGCTGAGGTTCATCATTCTCTATTATTGTTTACAGGATGCTTGCAGGGAGTCATGTGACCCTTTCTGAAGTGTCTTCATGCCAGTCCAGTGATGTAGGTGTCAAAAAGGGGTGAAATGGTCCTCTGGAGAATTCCCCCAGGAAAGAGGTGGGATAGGTAATCTAGAGCACCACCTGAGCAGCTAACAGCACAAGGGGCTGGCTGGCGGCAGGAGGAGAGGAATGTCTCTAAAGTGTGGAGTACTTCCTTGGTTGTGGAAAACAGAACAGCCTAGTGGTGACTGTTGGCAACTGCCATCAGTTAGAGCAGCCTTAGGAGCTGCCCTAACTTACACTGGGAGCCAAATCCTTGTCCTCAAATTAACTCAGAATCTCAGAGGTACAAAGGTATCACAAAGCTTCTTGCTAGGCACAGCAAGATTCCAAGCCCTTCAACTTCCACCTAGAGCAGGATACATTCCACAGCAGCTTTTGTGAGGTTCAGGACTTACAATGGATATATATGGGATTCATGTGAAATCTTAATATAGACTTTACAGCCTCACAGTCTTTGTTCTCTGATGGGGGCAATGCAGGAGGAGAAACATTACACTTCAGTCCTGTGCGTTTTATTTTTTTCCATAGAGTTCTTTGTACATAACATCATAAAGGAAAGGGAAGCTTTCAAGCTGAGACTTAACAGAGGTGAAGTGATTCAGTGGAACATAACTGGGGGGCAGCACAAATGAAGAAGCCACCCTGCTCCAACTATAGACTGCTCTAGGGAGGAGATCTGGAATGAAGGTGGCGAAGTGGGGTGGAGAAGTGAGTGGCAAGTGGATGGGGAGGACGACACAGGGTGTGGAGTTCTATGGAGTAGAGTGCGTTGGTGGATATGCAATCAGAGCAGCAGGGTGGAGACTGAAGGAGCACAGTGCATAGGCAGGGGGAAGGGGTGAGGTAGGAAGATGTGAGGTCAGAGCAATAGGGTGCAGACAGGGAATAGGTGGCTCTGTGCAAGGTGGGACAAAAGGAGGGGAGTGAATGGGTGGCAGGTGCATAGAGGGAATAGGACAAGAGCTCAGAATGGTGGGGCACCGAACGCAGGGAGCTATGGAAAGTGCATGGGCGGTTGTGAGTGGTGGGTTGCTGGGGGCCAAATGCCTGTTACCACACACTCACTCTGTTGCTATATCTGTGTGAGGAAGAAAAGGGCCGTTTCAAAGCTGAAGCTCACTGACGGCCTCACAAGTTAATCTCCCTTCCGTTCAAAGTGTCTGGTGTGGGCAACTGGCCTGAGTTCTGAGTGCTGGCAGCTCCCTCTGGCGTTAGCAGGCAGAGCTCTCTGAACTGTGAGGAGCAGCAGCAGAGGCTGTGGAAAGGCACTGGAAGCCAGCACTGATCTTTTCACAAATGGAAAGCCAGAGGGGCTGTGTGTTTAAGCAACCAAAGATCTCAGGCATCTAACTACAGAAACTGGAAAAGGAGCGGGTGTCTCTGAAACAAAGGTGCAATAGAGCCACTTATTGGAAAAACTTCCAAGCTGCATTACTGTGTTTCTGTTCTGCCTATCCTTACTTCACAAAATTAGGTAGATGTGTCCATGTCCATTTGAACATAGGTAATGTACCACGCAAGGTGTCCTGAGATAGTTAGAGGTACATATCCTGATTTATTCTTGTGGATCTATCCTCCATGTGAAAGGGAGGAGGAAAGAGGTGGGAGACCTTGGGGGGAGGGGGTTCGGAGTTGAAATATATTCCTCATTGGAAGGAGGTCTTTCTAAATTGAAATGAGTCTCAATGTGCCGAAGTATTTTGCATCTCTGGCTGCTGTATTCATCCACCATCAGAGTAGAGGGGACTTGGAGTGCAGTTGTGTTGAATGAATTAGCTTATTACCTTGAGGTTGGAGCAGCTCTGTCTAATTTAGCCTATCCCACATGGCAGCCTGCAAGCTACATATGGGTGGACATGCAGCAGCATGACTGCTAAAAGGAGCAAGCCAACACGAGTGCTTAATGTCCCCAGTGTAAGATTTACATTGGCTGTCCATCAGACCGTATACAATGTTCAAGGGCCTGTTGCTTATCTTCTGAGCCCTGGAAAGGGGAAGGACCATGTTATCCAAGACACCTCCTTTTCCACTTTTAATAGCAACAATTATATTCCATAAAAATGTTCCAGGTGATAGAATCCAGGTTCACCATCAAAGGAGGCAACGACAGGGCCTCGTTGGCGGGCCCTTAGCAAACAATGTCATTTTCACTAGCTATCAGGTTAAGTCCAACTCTCTGCATCTACAGATCCTGAAGCAAAACTCAGCCTCTTTGGCAGACATTCTATTAACTGCTGTGTTGAACCAGCCCCACCAGGGAATGGAGGACCAGGACTCCTGGGTTTTATTGCTCACTCACTGTGTATACTTCTATCAGAAGGGACTCAGCAAGAAAAACAATTAACAGGGATGTGGGGGGAAAAACAATCAAGATTCCTTGACTTATTTTACAGATTCCCTTACTTATTCCTCAGCGGGTGTAAATCAGGGTGTGTCTAGACTACAGGGTTTTTTCGAAAAAAGTGGCCTTTTTTCGAAAAACGTCTCCTGCATCTAAACTGCTGCCGCGTTCTTTTGAAAGTACATCAAAAGAACGCAGCAGTTTTTTCGACCGTGGAAAACCTCATTTTACAAAGAATAACTCTTTTTTTCAAAAGTGCTCTTTCGAAAAAAGGCGTTATATAATGCAAACTCTGCTTTTTCGAAAGAGAGCATCCAAACTGCCTGGGTGCTCTCTTTCGAAAAAGTGGCTCGTTTTTTCGAAAGTACTGGCTGTAGTCTAGACCTTCTTTTTCGAAAGAGGCTTTTTCGAAAGATTCTTTCAAAAAAGCCTCTTTCAAAAGAGGCTTGTAGTTTAGACATACCCTCAGTGTGGCTCCATTTAGGTCAAAGGCGGCAATAAAGCTACACCAATATGTACCTGCTGAGAATCTGACGCTATAAATCTATTTACTCATAAGCCCCTTTCAGGGAGATACTTAATTTCCCAGCTCACCTGCAGCAAAACAACAGTTCAGTAAAATGACTGCAGCTATTAGGCTTTTTAAAGCCCTTTCCACTTCTGTTAAGACATCATAATCTGAGGAGGGTTTGTCAGGTCCTTTGGAGTGGCCCCATACTTATTGTCCAGCCAGGGCTATAGAAATGCATTGGCTAGTCACAAACAAAATCCCAGCACAGTGTGTTCAGAAAGTCTTCAGTGTAAGAATTCTTCTAAGTGCAGCAGGGGTGGGGTGCTGCTGGGAAAAAAAAAATCCTCATACACCAGAGCATATGGGGCCCAGCTAGTAGATTTTGTGTGCTCCAGCCCCGTGATGGAGTAGTAGGGTGCTGGAGCACTAGTGCAGGCTCCCCAATGCTGCGGGGAGAGCCCTGAACCTTGAGGACCAGATTCAGACAAGCCTGGGGGGGGGGGGGGGGCACAGGTTCCCCTCCCCCGAAGTACAGGATAGTCACAATCTGATAGTCACACTGTAGAACTGATCACCTAAGTTGCACGGGCCTGTTTCTACCCCCAATAGATATTTCAAGTTGGCCACCTGAGCACTCCTTCAGTGAACCTTCAAGCAAGCACTCGGTCACACAGGTGTCCACAGGTAGCCCCCTCTCCCGCCTCTGAATGTGTCCGTGGGGCATTATCTGCTGGCTTTTGCTTTGCATAAACATTCTTGCAAACAGGAAAAGACGTGGCTTTGCAGGAGTGTTTGTGGAAAAGGGCTGTACAGGATATGAAAGGGAATTTGACTGATTGAGATGTCACCCACTTATTTACAAAAAGCCTCAGAGCAGTGTTTGGCTGTGCGCCAACTGATATTTTGTTGCTGTGGGATTAGACTGGAGAATTCACCAAGTGGTTAGGGAACTATGAAGCTCAGTGCTAATTAAACTGGGGGTACAAACGGTGTTTAATTTGTGCCAAGGATTACCAGGGCTGAGCCCCAGCACCCTTAGCCTTGCTAGTTCATAGCCCCAGCACATCTGGGCTTGTTAAATTGTTTGAGCCTTGGCACCTAATTACTTGAGTCCTGACACCGCTCTCATTACAAATTAAGCTCAGGGTACAGGTGCCTGCCCTCCAGGAGAAAGAAGCAGCTGCATCTCAGGACCGAACCCTCTTCTGCTTCTAATAATGCAGCAGAAAGATAAAAACTGTAAACTTCACGAGAGACAATTGGGTGGCTCCCATCCCATTAGTACCTGTTAGAGCACATGTCAATAAGCTGCCTGTGCAATGGGTAAGGTAAAGTGCCATTATCAATCAGTAAGAGTCAGTCTCTCTGTAACTATCATGGAAGAGGAAGGGGAATCAGGAAGAGCCATTTAGACTATCAACCTCATCTATTCAAATACTCCTAGATAAAGAACTCCTCCTTGGGTGAGAGAGGCATAACTTTGCTTTCTACTCCAGCTCTTTGCATTAGCTCAGCTCAGTTATTCAGCTCAGCACGGTACCCACCAATGCAGTTGCTGTCGAGGCATTTACACATTTTCAAACAATGGCTTCTGTCCAGGAAGAAATCACAACACACAGCTCAGCAGAGCAGACCAGCTGACCTTTCCTCCTAGACACTCCTTTCCCCTCTCCTGCCACCGTCCATACAGGGCTTTCTAAATTTTCTCTAGGGGCTTGGTCCATTTCATAGGGTCAGACATGGGCATGTTGTGGGTGGGATCTGTTTACCACTGGCAGCAAAGATTTAAAAAAAATTCCAAGGCAGGGACAGGGGTGTGGGAGCTGGACTTAGGGGCATGATGAGAATTTGTGCAATGTATCACATGGCTGGGAGATTAAACAGACATAGCAAGAACTATTGTACATCTGCCCACTACAGCACAATTGGTATCACTGGCACTTATTCAGCATCTGTCATTCCAAGCAGTCAAAGCACTTTACACAATAGCAAACTAATATGATCATGTCCATGTTACAGATGGAGAAACTGAGGCATGGAGTGGTAAGTGACCTGCCCAAAGACACACATTAAGTCAGTAGCAAAATAAGACTCCAGGTACCCTGACTTTCATGCTGTTTTTTTGAGTTGGCTCCGTTTTTCTATCTTTCTGCCTCCCCAGCTATCGCTAGTTTTCAAAACTGTAATCTTCCCCCTTCTATGGTGCTTTAAAGTTACTCATGCCAGACAATGACCATCATCTTATTTGAAAAACTACCTTTAAACAAATTTGTCGTTAAAATTTCATCCCTTCATCTAAGTCCTTTCTCTGGAAAAACTTTAGAAATAAATTCTTGGCTACACAAGTCAAAGTCCTTTCAAGCATGACGTTCACCAAGCATCAAATGCATCTGCAATGACCTCTGTTTTGACTATAAAATCTTATTCGCCTGTACATCAAGGCTATATGTTAACAATAAGCGTAACTGTGCTGAGGAGGCCAGGTCTGGTTACTAAGAGGAATGAATAACCACCATATAACCACTCTAATCCCTGGTCTTGTCAGTCCAATGAGACAAGAGAGTGTTACACTTCCCGAGTCAGAGATTTACAAGGTTGTCAAAGAGCCATTCTAGAACACAGGAAGGTATTCATTAATAGGCTCTGCATCATGCACAGCCTTCTCTGACTTGGCACCTTTTTCAATGAACCCAGATAAAGACATCTCATGCTGTGAGCCAGGACTCCCAAGAAGAGAACTGGACTTCCTTGTCATTGGCCCTTCCAAGAGGAGTGGAATTTCTAGCCATTCTGTATCACGGTATTTCTTCTGTACAAAACATGGGAAGTGGGTTCTAGTCTCAGCTCTGTGACTGACTCCATGTGCAATATGGGTAAAGCCCTTGATTTCTCCCTGCCTCCATTCCCCAATCTTCAGAATTGAGCTGGTGCTTGTTTCCCAGGACCGCTTGAGTGCCTAGACTCATTGTAAATTGTGTTATCTTATTCTTTGGCTAGATGGTGCCATGTATCAACAGAGACTGGCTGAGGGCAGTGTTTTGGCTGGATATGAGAGGGCTGGTAAATTATTCACAGTCATCAGCTGATTAGGAATAGCCAACATACTAATGCTGACTGACACATTTTTGGAGTAGAAGAGCTGAAGAATCTATAGCAACAGAAATTCACTGAGTGCTTAAATACTAAAAGGCAAAACCCCAAGGTCCTTATTTGGTTACAACTCTCATTGAAGCAAACAAGAGATTTGATCCACTTGGATTATCTAGAATATCTGATGAATATTATTTATTTGGTGAGGTGGCTGTTACTGTCAGTGTTGAGATGGCCATGTCTATTATTTGTCAGGCATTTTAGGGATGCTTCAGAATTAATGGTATAATCGCGAGTGCTCTTTAGGGTTACTTATTTAACTTTAAAAATGTGCTTAAATGTTCGGCTAGACGAGGGCTGTAAAATCACGTTACCACACAGACAGTTGAACCCTGTGACACTGAAGTGGATGGGAGTTTTGCCTTTGAGTTCAGTAGGAGCAGAATGAGTATTTTGCAATACAATCGTTACTCAGATGAGACAGGCAAGGGTTCCATTTTGGGATGGTATGGGGGGCAGCAGCCATGCGCTCCACGACCCAGCTTGCTTTTCATCCTGTTCCCCGGATGCTAATGGAGTGAGGGGAAAGTGCTTGTATTCCGTGCCTGCCTCTCATACTTGGCTGGTGAAGGGTGCTCACCAGTCAGGTGTGAGAGGCATGCACGGAATGCAAGCACTTTTCCCTCACTCCCTTGGCACCCAGGGAATGGGATGAAAAGCAAGCCAGGTCCAAGAGCACACAGCTGCTGCCCACCCTACCATCCTGAAATCAAGTCCATGGAGACAGGACCACTTGTGGTCCTTAAAAGCCCTTCAGGAACTTTTTCATATATGAAGTTGCCAACCCCAGTTTCTACACCAAATTCCTGCACAGGCAACATTCTGCTGCCCTGAACTGCTATGGTAGTTTCATTCAGATATATTCTTCAGTTCGTTCTAATCCTAAAATGTTCAGTCATCTTGCTGGGCTATGTAGTCTAGCTCTGACCCATGCCACCCCAAAAGTGGCTTCATTTCAGGGAGAGGTAGAGTGAGTCCTGACATAGTCTGTCTGTCTCTGTTGGTTTGTGCTCAGACAGTCTAGGACATAAGGTGTTGGGTGAAGCTGAATAGCTATTGGATTGGTAAATAAAGATGGTGTCTACAATCAAACAGGAATGTGATCGGTGATCAAACAAAAGTTCTTGTTGTTTTTCAGTTGTAGACTCTCTCCTGCTACATATTCATTTGACAATGAAGATAGGTAATGAAAGAAGAGATGATGTGCACTGGAGGAACACATATAATAAGGTGGCCTTGGGTTCCTTGAAGAGGCATTTGGGATTCAGCCTTCCTCAAATTTCGGGGGGAATTCTTGGCTTGGCCCTTCTTTGTAAGATGGATTTGAACTGTGTAACATGAGACTTGAATCCATCCAAATGTGGGAAGTTTGGATCAGGATCCATATCAAAATATTACAGCTTTGTCCCATCGCTGTTTAAATGAACTTCTCTCCTACCTCAAAACTACCATCCTTCCTAGGGTTAATGTGATTCATAGCCAGCAAATAGATGTTTTAATGAGTCAGTGACTCTTTCTCCTTCAGCTCATGCTGGTACTACTCAGCCTCATTTACAATGGAGCTGGCTCGCAGGCAGCACTATGTATAATGCAGTCACCCCTGAGTACCATACATCATAAAGACATCGCATGCTGACTGAGTCACTGAGCCAAAGGTTCAGGGTCCTTCCAAGCAGCAAAACTTCCAGACTTACCAGCACCATTCCCGGAGTGACAGCATGTTTCCGCACGAGCAGGGGTGGCTTTCGTCTTATGACCCTGTCCGTGTCATACCTCAGTAAGCGGTGAGGGTCATGCCTGCACTAGAAATGGACGAACACATTCATTCTTTCTGGGTGACAGATGTGTAGCCACTTTGCATAGTGCACTAAGGGAAGGGGCTAATACTACAGAGATGAGCACAGCATAAAAACCTGAATAGAATAAAAGAGGTCTTTGGGAATTCCAGTGGGGTTTCACCTAAAAAATAAAGCCTTTACCTTTGCCCGTTTTTAAATGACAGCCAGTGTCAGAATTACTGAAAGGAAGGATGGAGAACATAAGTGATTTTGTGAATACCTCCCAGTCCCACCAAGGCAAAGGTATGGTTCCTGACTGGTATCTGTGAGGGACATATCCACTCTAGTTTTAGATGATGAAGTGATATAACACTATTTAACAGGTCTCACCAAAATATTTTATCTGTGAAGGCTTAGAGAGAAATGAGCTGCTGCACCGCGTTTGTTGAAGCTGAAGAGGTTGCCATCTGCTTTTTTTAGGGTTTTCTACTGCTGCCCATCACCATAATACCTGAGCACTTTCCATATGAAATCAATCAAAACTTCACAGAGTCTCTGGCATTTTCCCCTTTTTCAAGAGGGAAAAACGGGATGGGAGGGTTTGGAGTTTTGATTTTTTGGACGGGGGTGTCAGGGTTTCTGAGTCCACTGTTATGAAATTACAATATAATTTCTCTGCTACCTTTGGGCCAGATGCAAGGTTGTTTTGGATTGGACCCTTGAAGCACTGCAGCAAAAGAGATGTCAGTTACATAGCCATAGCGGAATGCAGAATGCTTTTGATTGGGTTATTTATTTCTTCTCACTGAATGTAACACTTTGCCAGACTAAAGCATGCTGGGAGTTGTCAATTTGACACGGTCATGTATATACAGGATTATAACGCCTCATGTCACTACGCCTGGAATTCAGGCCAGCATTTAATGACTCCCTTTAAATTGTAAGGCTGTGTGTAAAAATGGTTGGAAATACTGAACTCCCCCTCCCCATCACTAGTAATGGTTCCCCCAACCCCACCACAGATTGGGGTTGGAGCACAGGAGTGGACAGCATGAGAAAATTGGAACTGCTGCTGCTGTGTGATATAGCTGCTCCATGAAGAGTTTTTCCATCTCAGAGTCATAGATCCCAAAGTCAGAAGGGACCACTGTGACCATCTTGTTTGACCTGCCAGCCAATGTTCCCTCTAACTTTTTCTATCCATGTGCAGAATAAGTTTTATGTGCACGGAGGGTGGTGCACATCCACACATACAATAGAAACACATGCTGCCAGCGGTGAAAGGCTGGAGGTGCTCTTCCAGTCAGCTGGGAGGCATTTGAGTCTCTCCTGGGCAGCTACACAAGCACTCAGCTTGCAGGAACACTGCTGTCAGTCCAACACCATTCACTGGTGCCACTCACTCTGCATGTTATGTTTTTTGAAAAGCACTAAGCAGCCCACCTTTGTTGTGGGTCTCCTGTGAACATTTCCTGTCCTGAAATCTTAATCCAAACCACAATTTACCTGAATGCAAGGGGACGGGCGGCCATGCTGTTCTTCCATGTATAGACTCTGTAACATCCACTCCAAGAAGGGAGAATAGGAAGGATTTTGGGATGACAGGACAAAGATCACCAGTATCTGATCAGACTTTCTGGGGGCTGAGATAAACTTGTCAAACTCCAAGTCAGTAACAAATGGAATTTTCACGACACATTTGCAGCCCAAACCAGCATCCTGTTTGGATAGCAGTCTCCGGAGCACAATTGGGCAGTCAGCAATAGAGGATGCCCAGGTCCTGGGAGGGTGGGCACCCGCAGCTGAAACAGTTTTAACTCTGCAAGGTGTATGAAGTTTAGTTTAGAGACAAACATATCAAAAGTACCTAATATACAGTAGATAGTTATGCAATTTACTATAATCCAAGAAAGTAATAAATACCAGCCATTCTATTACCATGATTTAAGGCAAAGACTCTAGTATGTCTAAGATATGGAAATCTGACCTTTTTAAAGTCAAGATTGGGCTTGTATGTAAAACAGAGAAGGTCTTGAAAAAAACAACAAAACCAACTTTCAATTGAACCTCCCAAATTTTGCGGAAGGTTTCAACTTGCATCTAGACCCTGATTTTGCAACTTAAAAAGACTCATATTCTTTACCATCAAAGGAGTGTGGCCCTTTAAGAGGCAGAAGTTGCACAACTTTTTTCCCACTCACAGTTGCTTTCACTCAGGAATGTGTGACAGAGGGGAAGAATCCTCCAACAGGTGCAGAGAAACCCTGGGAAACTAATACTAGGGTATCAGTTCAGATTGAGCTGGTTCACTAAGGTTTGATCCTAGGCTCTTTAAAGTCAACGGAAAAGCTCCCCTTGAGACTACTGATACAGGATCAGGGCCTATAACAGCATTCTTTTGATGGCCCTTCATCAGATCTTGCAGAACAGAAATATTTATTTTACAGGAATATTCAATCTCTTGTGCTTATGGTGATAAAGATATCCTGACTCAAACAAACTGTGCAACTGTTACTAAATGTTCTCTGTGCGATGTGATCGTATAACTCTTCAGTAGTTCTGTGCATGGAGGTTTATTGTGACTTGAGGGATTTCAACTTCCTAGTGAGGAAGAAATGCATGATGTATCTAGGAACTCATGAGGAAACTGCAGCAGGAATAGCGGAGCAGGTTAAAAAAGAAGGCAAGATGTTGCCTTGCATTATGTCAGGGGTGGGGAACCTCAGGTCTGGGGGCCACATGTGGTCCCCTGCTTGCCTGGATGCAGCCCCTGAGGCTCAGAGCCCACCCCAGCATTGGGGAGCCCATGCTGGTGCTCCAGCCCCCCCTGCTGCCCCACTGCGGGCTGAAGCACACAAAATCTACTAACCTGGCCCTCCAGGCTTTGGTGTTCAAGGGGAATGTGGGGAATGTCTTTCTCCTCACTTGGGGGCTACATCAGTGAGGGGTATTTTGTTTGTTTTGTTTTGTTTTGTTGTTTGCTTGTCACTTGTGTGTGGCTCCTGACTGATTTTTTTCTGTGGGTCAGCGGCCTCCAACCCCAAAAAGGTTCCCCACCCCTGCATTATGTAAAGGCACAGCTCCTCAGCTAGCGTGTGTCAGCAGAGTTCCCATTGAACCCATTAGAGCTATGTTGACTAATGCTAATTAAGGAGTTGGTTCAAAGAATCCAGTTTAATCCTTCCAGCTGCCTGTTTACCTCATTTGCCACACAACCATTTCCTGTGACCCCAACATTTCAAGGATGCAGTGTCCTCTTCCCTAGCAGGGAGAGTGCACACATCTCCAACAAACCTGGATGCTGGCTTTGGTTGAGTCATTGTATCCAAGTAACTGGAAGGTCTCTTTTGATCCACAGGTCGGCTAGAAGGCTTAGGAGGAATCCTTCGATCAGCAGGCCTTCTAGGAGGTTTTTGAGGCCTTTTTGTTTCTGATGCTATTGGAACATGTTCTTCTTTCACTCTTTTAGCCCAGGTCTGAGATGGTGGTTGTTTCATTTTAAATTTGGCATGCTTTGCTTCTGCTAGGACTGGATATTCTATAGGAATTATACCTGCAAACAATAATAATAATAATAATAATTAATAATAAACCCTAACATTTAAGGATGTGCTTATTGGAGAATTTCCTTTAGTTCGAGTTGAACAGGGTGGTTTGGGCTTTTGTTTTGAAAGGCCCCACAAGTGTTGTCCCTGTGGAAGCCCATGCAACCACAGTAACTGTTCAGCTATCGACCTATACAAGCTAAGCTGCCCTGGAAGCACTATACCTGCATTTCCTTCCTACAGGGTTGTACCTGATTGGCCTTTCCCTGGCTGCACATAGTGGATGCTCTTAATTCGTTTTTTTAAATTAGTGCACTTTGTCCACTCAGCCCTGAGTTCCATGATAGTTTGATGAAGGAAAAACGGGATATGTTTACTTGCGACCGGGAGAGATTTTGAACAAAGTCCCCGGGTGTGTCTAGACTACATCTTTTTGTCGGCAGAGGGATGTAAATGAAGCACTTCAAAAGTGCAAATAAAGCGGAGATTTAAATATCCCGTGGTTCATTTGCATAATCATGTAATGGCGCTCTTTCGAAAAAGCGCTCTTTTGAAATTGAAACCACAGTCTAGACGTGGTTCTTTCCACAACGGGGCACTTTTTCGAAAGATCCTGTAAACCTCAAAACCTCCGTGCACATAAAAAATGAGGTTTACAGGATCTTTCGAAAAAGTGCCCCGTTGTGGAAAGAACCACGTCTAGACTGTGGTTTCAATTTCAAAAGAGCGCTTTTTCGAAAGAGAGCCATTACATGATTATGCAAATGAAACACGAGATATTTAAATCCCCGCTTCATTTGCACTTTTGAAGTGCTTCATTTACATCCCTCTGCCGACAGAGGGATGTAGTCTAGATGTAGCCCCCAAAGCTAAATGGGACACTGAGTAACTTGTAACTCATGTATCTTTCCAAGTATATGTAGGTATTTTGGAGTTAGTCAGAAAATGTAAATAAAGCCATCCAAGTTAGAGGGGGACTATTAGATGTTCTAGTTCACCCCCTTGAGTTCTGCTGTTCAATAAATCCATTAATATTTCAGTATTAAATTATTTCAAATATTTTAATAAAACTAACTTCAGTTCTAGTGCTGGGTGAAATATTTTGGATGAAAAAAAATCATTCCTTGAAAAATTCAGTGTCAGTTAAATGTATTCATGAATTCAGGTCAAATTTAGATAATAGTTTTGCTTCCAAAAAAAGAAAAGATGCTCAAAAAGTCACAACATTTTGATACATTACATTCTGAAAATTTAACTTTTAGATTTGAAATGTTTTGTTTAGAAATGTAGCAAATTTAAAAAAGGATAAAAAAAGACCCAAAACAAAGCAAAAAATTGGGGGAAAATCATTTCAGATCAAACAAAACATTTCATTTGACCCAAACCAAGATTTTTTTTTAGGTTTTTCTATTTCAGGGGGAAAAACCCAAAACATTTCTATTTTGGGGCAATCCAAGATTGGGTTTTTTTCTGAATTTTTTTTTTGTTCAGCCACTGAACCAGAAATTAATTATTTGCTCAGCTCTATTCAGTACCCACATTGTTTTTTCTCTTTAACTCATTCCTTTGAGTCTGCCTCTTCCAGAAAGCCTTTCTGCAATTCTCTCTCCCAGCTGCTCCAGTACTTTGACTTTGCATCATCATCTTTGCATTAATATGTGTTGCGACTAAAGTATATGTCCCTTGGGGAGACACCAGACCTTATTTTACATATCTACAAGCCTGATCACTTTGTTGGCACTCAGCAAAAAATACTTATACCTGATGCTATCAAAATGGCATTTATAAATTGTTTCACTGTTTTCTGAAATCGCTTCTTAATCTCTTCTAAGGCTCTCTCCAGTTGTTGCTCCTTCTCCTCAATATCATTTGCTTTTGCAAATACCTTTAAAGAGTGAATGGAGAAATCCAGATTAGAATCATGTTTCCAGCCCTGCAAACTCTGAATGACACCATGACTAAGGGGAGGCTGGTACAGCCCTGTTAGAGACCTTTTGAGTTAATAACAGTCTTACTTCCTAGTCATGATCCAAGATCCTGTGTTCAAGTCTCACAGAAACAGTGAATTTTTCATCCACGTAATTGGTAGCCCATTCTAGGGTGAGGGTGACTGGGTGATGCTTTCACTTCCCATCATCTTCTCTTTTAATCCCTGTCCTCTGCTATAATGCTTGCTTATTAGGTAACAGGAATATAATATTGGCGATAAATCACCTAATCACATTCCTCCAGTGTTATTCATTTTTCCCTTCTAATCCAACGGAAATATGATATCAGAAATAACTTAGCCAAATAATCAACCTCCCTCTTCTTCAATGCCTTTGCATCTTGCAACCCTCTGAATGGAAATGCCTTGAACATTTCCACAGCTCTTCAGAATTATAAACTAAATTTTTTATTTAAATTTTATTTTGGGGCCATGAACAGCTAGAGAAAAACAGTATAAATGGCCACTCTCCTGCAGGTTGGTTGAGAATGGTAGAAAGACCTTTCTGCATACAAGTGCAGCCAGATAACTGATTACCATTAAACAAGTCATTCTCAAGCTATGGTCCCAGAACCAAAAATAGTCCACAGAAGAAAGTGTTCTATGATGCAGTTGCTGGAAGAAGGGAAGGAGAAGTAGGTCTATGGGAGGGGAAGTCTCTCTCTTTTGAAGTGAGCCAGAAGATTATAAAAAAATAAAAGAACCCCAGCCATAAATGACACCTCTGCAAGTCAAAGTTGAGGGAATTTGCATTGTTATTGATGCCATCAGATGAGCCCGTCAAAATAGAGTTTTTCTGAATGTCCTGGATGAAGTGAAAGATCTCCCAGTACTGATATTTGAAAAATAGAAGAGGGTAACTCTGGTATTGCAGCAAAAATTCCATCTCTACTGAAACAGATTCTCATGTCTAGTGCTACGTTTATATGGAGCTTTTTATCCTATGGCACTCCAAAGCCTTTTAGGATCTAGATATACAAGAAATGCAGTGAAATCTGCTATGAAATAAGTTAGTCTTCTAACAACATTCAATGATATCACATGACAGGCTAGGTTAGAAAGCACAGAAGAATAACATCTCTAATTAACACTGCAGGGGGGAGTTTAGGAAGACAAAGTTGAATATGGTTGAGTGCAAGGGCACCATTTTGGTGTGGCAGAGGGCTGCAGCCTCACGTACCTGGATGCTGCTTACTCTTCTTCCCATTTTCTTATCAGGGAGCCAGGGGAAAGTACACAGCTTGTGTGCATTCCTTTCACTCCCAGCTGGGAAGGGGAAGAGGCAGAGCAAAAAGTGACACAAACTGTGTACTTTCCCCTCGCTCCCTGATAGTCAGGGGAAAAGGAAGAAGAGCAAGCGGTATGCATGGCTGCAGGTGTCTCCCCCCCACCACCAAAAAAATGATGCCCTGGGCTGAGTGATCTGGGCTAATAAACCTGCTGATTTTACTTTTATCTGAAAGATGATGACCTCAACCTCCAAAAGAGAGACATGCGGAAATTGGAAACTAGCTCAAATTACAAAGGATGACTATAACAAGGATAACAAGAAAACATTTCACAAATACATGAAAAGCAAGAGGAAGATCAAAGACAGGCACTGGAAAAAGTTCAGAACAGGGCAACAAAAATGATTAGGGGTTTGGAATGGCTGCCATATGAGGAGGGGTTTAGACCTGGACTCTTCATTTTAGAAAAGAGAAGATTGAGGGATATGATAGAGGGCTATAAAATCATGACTGGCTTGTGGCTTGCTCACATGCTCAGGGTCAAATGGTTGTCATATGTGTGTTTGGAAAGGGATTTCTCCGCAGGTCAGATTGGCAGTAACATGGGGGTTCACCTTCCCCTGCATGTGTGGATGCTGGTCGCATGTCAGGATCCTTTGGGTACATCTCATTTAATCAATGTACTGGGGCCTCAGGTATTGGTGCACCTGTCCCTCCCATTCTCTGCCCGTGACACATAATAGTCTAATTTTCTCAGGGCTATAACATTTTGGTCTAATTTAAGTTGTTGGGTTTAGTGTGCAGGTGTGTGGTATGTTGATGGCTTATGATAGACAGAAGGTCAGACTAGATGACTTGTGGTCTCTTCTGGCCTTAAATTCTATGACCTACAGCATAACAGCTCCATATTAATTCAGCACTGACCTATGAAAAATGTTTCCTTCTGAATGCAAACTCTCCTTGACAATAGCGAGAATGTATTTTTAAATATTTAATAGATATTAATATGTCAGTGAAACTTGCATTTTCAAACATGGAGAGCAACACATTTTGAAATCTACCCAGAATGTCTAGCATCTACTTATATGTGATTTACACTGGCCAGATCTTTACCTCGCACCACTACAAAATGCTTCCAAGATTTTACCCCCTCTTAATTTAGTCAGAGAATTTATTTTTTCATCAAATAAACATTCCCTGAGAGGGAAATGCAAAAAGTAAAGATTTTAAAAGTAAATTGGATTCCAAACATTCTTTTAGCTTAAATTGTCTAAGATGTTAGAGGCAAGTATTTATTTGCCACATGCTGTTTGGTTTTGAAGTTGACAGATTTCCTCTCTTTATGACAAATAAACCTTTTTATTTTATTTGTTTTCTAAAAGTAAAAACAAAAATGCCAGCTGGGACGATGATGAATTCTAGATATAAAGGCTGGCCCAATTAACACCAAATGGTGGAGAAATATGTCATTCAGGCAGCCTACAAAGGCAGCTTTTGGGCTAATAAAGCATTTTAATTGAAAGACTGTCTTTCTATAAAAGTGCATCCACAATATAAATATTTAGGGAAGAACCTTGGAACTATTCTTAAAAGAGAGGGTTGTCTTTAAGTTAGGTTTCAATGTAGTTCCTAGGGGCTACTTTTCAAATGTCAATGGGAACCTTGGGAAGCAATTTGAAAACATCTAGTCTTAAAACAAGGGGCTGTATTGTTTATCTACTTTCCTTAAATGTAATGTTGGCTTTTGCTGATAAGTCAAAACCTGGCGTAAAAGCATCTGCAAGCCAAACAGCTCTGTGCTTAATACCTGGGGCTCAGGGAGCAATTCAGTCCAGCACACAGAGGCCCCATGCAAGGTTTATTCCTGCTGACTATCTACTTATGTACCATAAATGCTCCACTGAGACGGACCTTAACACAGGATTTCAAGTACACAAGCCCCCTTGTCCTGGGGTAAATTTCACCACTAGAAGCTGAACCTCTCTAGTCCAGCATTCTCTGATGCAGCAACATCTGTGGCCCAGCATGATTTTCGTTAGCTGGATGTCCACTTATCGTGGGTGTGGCCAAGTTTCCTGTGGTCCTATAAAATTTGTTTAAAGCCACCAGTTCTGGTGCTCAGTGTTCTGTGCTATTTAGCTCTAATTTAGCCTTAAATGTCTTTTAAGTGCCCAGTAAGCAGCAGAAGCGTTGGTAATGCTGCTAGATAATATTGACCTCCCGTGGTTTGGCAAATTCTCTAGTTCAGCACCAGTCAGGTCCCAAGGGTGCCAGATTAGAGAGGTTCAACTGGTAGTGCATAGCCCAGATCAAGAAACCAGGATGGAAATTGGAAGAGCCCTTTCATATGAATTCTAGCATTTCTGTTTTCAAGTTAGTGAGACATACAGCAGATTAGTAGTGGTAGTATTTGTTTTGCAGTAATACCCACAGCTCAGTAAGTACCTTCCATGCCATCCCTGCCTGAAGAGCTCACAGTTTAAGAATTATGACTGCAAAGAATGTCTGCGTCTATCAAAACAACACCCTGTGTTTAGAAATAGTTCATTCCTGCCTCTCTATGGGCCTGATTCTGCGTTTTTTGCACACTGTGACGGAGCGGCCGGGCGCCGCACTTCCACAGCAAGCACCGCCCCAGGGAAGGCAGGGGTGCCACCGGCAGATCATAAAGCCACTGCCGGGCCGAAGGCGCGTGGCAAAGAAGCCGCCCTGCTCCCTAACTGCGCAGCCGGTACTGGACCGGGAGAGGGAGGGGCGGCAACGGAGCAGACGCGCAGGCGCAGCCGGGCAGGGGAACTGCAACCTGGTGGTACCCACTCCATGCTGCCGGCATGTTGACGCACGGTGCACGGCGCACGGGCGTGGGTGGAAGGCGACCAACATGGCGCTGTGGCGCCATCTTTAAAAACAGCCTGCCGCAACCCAGAGGGGAGAGGGGAGGGCAGGAGGCAGTGGAGGAAGGAACAGGGAGGTTTCAGAGAGGGACGGTGAGGAGAGCATATCCCTGGTGGCGAGCGCGCTGTGACAGGTTAGAGTGCAGAGGCACAGGCCGACAGGAGGTAACTGGAGGGGAAGGACTAGGTGGGTAGGAAGTGGCCCAGGGCGGGGTTTGAGGCCCGTGGGTCGGCATGTTTCGGGTGGCGTCCCCGTCGACCAAAAGGAAGTTTAGGGTGAGGAGTTAATTGCCCCTCCCTTAGGGCCCTGGGCCGGGACCTGGAGGTGTGGTTGGGCCCGGGTCCCCCTACCCGCCATCCTGTCAGTGTTGGGTGAGAAGTGCTGAGTGTTGGGTCTTGTAGCATGTTGTGAAATAGTAATGGCATTAAAAGGCATTAAACCCATTTCGAAGTGACTGAGAGACTAAAAGCGCAGAGGGACAGTGGGGTTGGTCAAGGGCACCAGGACTCTGGTGGCGATTGCGGGTGACCCACTGCCTAGGACACGGGCGCGTGCCCTTACACACACCCAAGGCCAGATCTTCAATTCCCTCGTGCAGCCCCTCCCTCTGCGCCTTTGCACTACTTCAGGAGCACACTGTAACCAGAAAGCCAGGTATAGAAAACCTGTGGCTGGAACAGAACTGGAACAATGACTTTATACCAGGCCACACAGGGCTTGTCAGGGAAAGCTGTTCGGAGGGGAGGGGGTGGGGGGTAAGCTTCTCTTTACTTTGTGTCTGCAGGTACAGCCACCTGCAGTTCCCATTATCGGGGAACAGCGAACCCTGACAAACTGTGTGTTGCCCACCACTCTGTACCATCCTCCTCATAATCCCTCAGTAGGAGGCAGCAGGGTCAGGGAGAGATGGTGGCCAGAGCACTGTTGTGCTCCAGTCAACCCAGGCTGCAAGAACCACCCTGGGGGGCATGGTTGTAGTTCACCACAACTCAGTGGGTATGTCTAGACTACATGGCTCCGTCGACGGAGCCATGTAGATGAATTTACTAGACATAGGAAAATGAAGCGGCGATTTAAATAATCGCCGCTTCATTTACATCAAAATGGCCGCCGTGCTGTGCCGATCAGCTGTTTGGCCACACAGCGGGGCAGTCTGGACGTGCCGCGGTTGACAAGGGAAGACTTTGTCGACCGCTCCAGTATGCCTCGTGAAATGAGGTTTACCGGAGCGGTCGACAAAGACTTCCCTTGTCAACCGCGGCACGTCCAGACTGCCCCGCTGTGCCGCCAAACAGCTGATCGGCACAGCGCGGCAGCCATTTTGATGTAAATGAAGCGGCGATTATTTAAATCGCCGCTTCATTTTCCTATGTCTAGTAAACTCATCTACATGGCTCCGTCATCAGAGCCATGTAGTCTAGACATACCCAGTGTGACCATGAGGTATCAGATACAAGGTCAGTCACTGGACTGGGAGGCGGGGAGACAGAGGTAGCAACAAGTTATCTTTGTCCTGTCTCAGTTGTGCCAGGTGTAGCACCACTGCCGCCTGACTGTTCAATGGGTGTTTGGGGTATATAAGGAATGTAGTATCAGGCCCAGTACCGAAACATTTCTGCTTCTGGTCCACTTCAAAATCAAGACATACAAAATCACGTGCAAAACTGTAGTTCAGAATATTAACAGAAGTTAAATGAGAGTAGACACTATTAAAATGAGAGTACACACTATTAAAAACTCGACAGTTGCCCCTTCTCTGCAATAACTGTGGCACCTTCTTATTCTTAGAAGAGGATATAGTGCAATTACTAAAGCTATGTCCCATGGTGGCATGTTCCATTGAAAAGCCTGAGGGAGAGATGAACAAACATTAAGGCTACATCTACACTGCAGAGTTTTTGCGCAAAAACTGTTGTTTTTGCACAAAAACTTGAGGAGCGTCCACACTACAAGCGCATTTTTGTGCAAGAAAAAGTACAGTAGATCCTCAGAAGACAGGGCTTTTTGCGCAAGAGTTATTCTTCTTTCATATTTCACATAATAAAAATGTTTAATGCCGCATTTCTCAAACTGTAGGTCCCAACCCCCCGGGGGGTTGCAAGCAACTTAGAGGGGGGTTGCGGTATCACAAAGTTTGAGAACCTCTGGGTTAATGGATTTAAAACTGGTTAGCAGTTAGTGGGGCACCCATCAGTCATCCTACCCGATACAATTCATACATGACTGCTGCTTACCTGTTTGTCAGCTTTGGGAGGGTGTGCACATGGAGCTCTTGACAAAGACATATTGATGGTCTCATTCAAACAGGAAAAAGAAAGTGTAATGGAATTTTCACCAAGTACCTTCAGTTTTAGCTGTTCATTTATCTGAGGAAGATAATGGACAGGGTAAATTCTGACTTCGTTTTTACTGGCACTGTTTTCCTACCACATGCTATTCTGGGAGATTTCTACCCATCCCTTCGTCTGACAGCTTCCCAGGCCTGTGAAAAACTCCTAACACGTTTTGCCAGGGTTTATGCCTCCTTGGAGCAAAACTGAGGGTGCATCTAGACTACATTTCTCTTTCAAAAGAGGAATGTAAATGAAGGAAATCAAAAATGCAAATGAGGTGCAGATTTACAAATCTCGCACTTCATTTGCATAATCGCGTCCAATCACTTTTTCGAAATTTTTTTTTGAAACAATCTCTTTTTTGAAAGAACCCTTATTGCTGAAAATTGAGGTTTACAGGATTCTTTCGAAAAAGGTTTTTTTTTTTGAAAGAACAGCGTCTAGACTGCCTTTTTTCTCAAAAAAACCTTTTTCGAAAAAGCAATTGAACTTGATTATGCAAATGAAGTGCAAGATTTGTAAATCTGTGCTTCATTTGCATTTTCAATTTCCTTCATTTACATTCCTCTGTCGAAAGAGGAATGTAGTCTAGACGCACCCCGGGTTCTTTTGTTAACCAAGGGCAGGTGTGTAAATTCAAATAATTTGATGGGAAAATCTCTCTTCCGTCTAAACTGTGACTGAGGGGGAAAGGAGGAGGTCCTGTAAAACAAAGGGAAATATGAGCCACTCCTCAAAGTTAGATTTGTCACAGAACCACAGGGTGGTGATTTCCAACATGTACAGTTGCTTCATTCAGACTAGCAGTTGAAGGTGCTCAAAACAACATTTCATAGGATTTAATCTTCAGTCTGCAGTGTTCCAGGACATCCTCAAACAGAAACAAATTAACCGCATGGGATCATTAATTCTTGGCGGTTTACAAATCTTCAGTCCAGTCAATCTGTCTTAACTGAGTTAATGTGAAACAATTCAGCTGAGATTTTTCAAGCCATCTAGTGGATTTGGATGCCAAGTTTCCTTTAACAGTAATCAGCATTAGGCACCCATATCCCATAGGAGGCCTTGAAAATTTCAGCCTTCAGTTATGAAGTTCTCCCCAGTCTGGTGGCACCAAGGGGGCTGGCAGACTTGCGAGTGTTGTGTTGGAATTGAAAGTTTTATTCTTTTTGTATTGGTATTTTAGGTTTAGTAATGTAGTAATGTAAGGTAATATATATAAAATTATATTTAAGATTGTAGTAAGTCAAATCCTTTAGTAAAGTATGTATCTCCTATATTTCCTTGTTCTAAAGTTTAGGCCTAAGTAAAGAGACAGAGTTTTGGGTATTGTGGCTGGGTTAATGAGATTAGAGGAATTCTTCTAATGTTGAAGGCTGAGGCCTTAATTGCTTGATTTACAATGCCTCTCTTTACTGTGCCAATGCAGATGTTGATGTTGTGCCGCATAACCTTGAGAGCCCTTGTAACATTGCTTATGTGTGTGAAAAGGAGGGTATGAATGTGTCGAGATAACTTTGCAAAAAGTTATTGCTCAGGACCAGATGGCCAAAAAGGAGGTTGAGCATGGGCGAAGACTAGAAGGTCTGGCATCAAAAATACGTACCCCTACTCACAAGGTGATTGGATATTGGCAGATTGATGGCTTTAAAGTAAAGTGAGCACTCCGGAAAGACGATTGATTACAGAATGAGCCTTGGAAAATGTTTTGGGAACACTGACATCAAAAAGATAACGTTCCGGTCACAGAGTGACACAGCGGAATACATTGATTTCAACAGAGAAAAGGATTATAAAAGCAGGGTGCTTTGCTATGGAACTTTGGGTTCGTCTTGCCAGCCACCAATTCCAGAGGAGCATCAGATCGATCTACCGACAAAGGCCCTGCTCCCCACTGTGTTCAATTTAGCTGGCCACTAGATTGATACAGAATCTGGACTGGTAACTATGACATCGTCTGGCGGGACTGTGTATGCATGATGTTTTGTGTGTGTGTGATTGAAAAGCATATGCAACTGTTGTATTCTCAATAAATGCGGTGTACTGCCTTTCCCCTATAAAAGATCTTGTGTGCTTCGTTTAAGCATAACACCAGGCCCCTGGGCAAAGGAGGGGAGGGCGTGGCTCTGTGCTCCCAGAAGCACCACCCGGAACATGCTGCAACCCTCTCCCCTCCAGCCAGCCATCAGAGCTGCCCACAGTGCGCTGCACAAGGCTCCAATGGTGATTTCAAAGGCCTGGGGCTTCGGCTGCAGCCGTTCCTGTTCTGAATCACCAGGCCCCAGGGCAACTTCTCCCTTTGCCCCCTTCCTCAGCAGGCCTGGTTGGCACGGGGCTTCTTTTTGAACTAATAATGCTGCAGACCCATCTTTTTCAAGAAGCTATAGCTAGAAACTGAGATGATACGTTGCATCTTTCCAAGGCCATATTAGTTCAAATTTGATAAATTAGAAATAATCTACAGATTAAGATTGGTGCAAAAGTGGAATCAAAGCAGGCACAACAAAATTACCCACACTGCATCGAACAGAAGAACCCAGGCAGTAAGGTGTTTCTGGTGCAACACCACATGACACAGACAGCTATTCTGTAGTCTAGGGATGTTCATAATTATTTACTCTAATTAGTCTGTTTTGAATATTAGCACTTAGCAAGAACTCAGTTTTGTACCTGAAATTCTAAAGACTGTAAAATTTGGGTCTTTGAAGACCAACTCCACTTATGTGTCAAATATCCATCTCTGTCCCAGATTGCTCCACCTTCAAGATCCATCATTAATGCAAGTGAACAGCTGGGCAGGGCAGAATGGAAAATACTAGTTAGACTTTGTGTTGAAAATAAAATAAAATAAAATAAAATAAAATAATCAATAACAAACAGTGACACTGGAACAATTTTTAGTGTGAGGGTGCTGAGTTATGCCCCCTGCTTACACTGTTTCCCACCCTAAGATGGTTGCCAGCTCTCCTGGATCAGACCAACTGGACACCATTCGTAGCAATGGTGTCCAGTCCATACATTCCAGGAGAGTTGGCAATCCTAGTCCCCCACTGGCTCCAGGCTGGTGCCACAGCTGGGGGCAACTACTGAGCCCTGAGCCAGTGTTGGGAGGACCCCGGGTGGCAGCTGAACCTTCAGGGCCAATGGCCTGGACCCCCGGGCTGGCAGGCGATGGAGCTCCTGGCAGTGGATCTGGCCATCGATGAGATCCTGGAGCCTGTTAGGCTGGCAGGTAGCTGCAAAGCCAGTGGGGCTGGGAGGATCCTGGAGGCCCAGTGGGATCCCACAGGGGCTGCCCAGAGGTCAGGACCCTGGGCTAGTGAAACCAGCAGCAGGTCGGCAGCAGAGCTGGCCCCTGGGAGTGGGGAAGTTGGGTGCAAATCCAGAGGGTGCTGCAGCAATGCCCTGTACCTCTAATTCCCACACCTATGATTATAAATATCCAGCACCAAGGAGAGAACTCTCAGCAAAGATCTTTATGCTCTTACAGAGAATCACGCAATCCTTGACTTCCCTTCTTAACAGCTTTGCTCTGTTCTGCTCCCTTCCCCTTTCATACACATTGCTCAGCTCTCTGGTGACCTTCTCCACCTGAGTTATGGCATGCAATGTAACCATCAGTCACCCACTGGGATTTGACTCTTCCATGCACCATTAATAAGCACCAATACAATTCTGTGCAATATTTAAGGGTCAGGAGACTTAATTATCTATCTTACAGGCAGACTGATGGGGACAATAATCATAAACACTAAGTAATAGGTAAGGTTAAGAATCTGTCTCGGGCATTTTCAGTAAAAGTCAGGGCAGGTTGCAAGCAATAAACAAAATTGCAAGAAAGGCCATGACTTGTCCCTGACTTTCACTAAAAATACACTGTGGGGACAAACAGAGCACTGCCAGGGTGTGCAGCTGCTCAAGGTCCCTCACTGCTCCTGCAGGAGGGGCTGATCGCTGCTGCTTCAGTCCCACATGGGATGACCCAACTCCAGCCGCTGGTCCACAGGCTGGGAACTCCTGCTCTGGCAGTCCCAGGACTGACTGCTTTCACTGTTCTGGCAGCAGCTATTCAATGGCCCTGGTGCTGACCTCTAGCCAGCTGTTTGGCATCCCAGCCCCAGGATTCAATGGGAGCTGCCTGAGCAGCTCTGGAAAATGGGCCTCATTGTTCCTCCTCCTCATCTCCCAGCATCAATATTAGCTACACTACAGAAGGTTAAAATTCACTCACCTGGCTTTGAAGGAGTAACACACACATGCCTGGTAGTCCACTATAAAAGAGGCAAGCAGAGCTAGACTTGGAGCATTATTAAAGAGAAGGGTGATTGTTTTTCCCATGCAGCACATGGGGAACTGGCAAGCAGCAATATTTCCTGTTGGATAACTTATACCTACTGTCAAGTACTGTCAACACTTACATATTAGAGACCTTCTAAGATGCTCTGTCCAACTGCATCTTGCAACATTGTAAGTAGCACTAGCTCCAGCTCTTGCATTTGGATCTTGCAGTGCCCAAATCATTTTTGGCATCCCAAGGCAGCCATATTTGTTACCCTCTTCCCCAGCATCAGACTAGCCCCCTGTCCTGAAGCTGTGCTAACTACTTTCTGAATGGTATCCTTCCTGCCTTATCCATCCACTGACTTTGATCTTTATCTACTCAGGTTTAGCATCCTGATACTTTATGCATAGAGGTAGGGGGGTGGGCAACAGAACATCGTTCTTCCCCCCTCCCGCCCCTTCCCTTCTATTTATTTCAAGTTTCCTTATCCTCTAATCATAACTCCGGTCATCTGAAGAAGTGGGCTGTGCCCACGAAAGCTCATGATACCATCTACATGTTTTGTTAGTCTACAAAGTGCTACCAGACCATTTGCTTGCTGGTTTTTTTTCTGTAACAGACTAACTCGGCTACCCCCTGAAGCTTCTACAGTAGCTAACAGTTACTGTACCTATTCACTTAGAATAGACTCTGAGTGAATACCTCTGTTCTACATCTCTGGAACAAACTCCATCCACATGTCCACTTGAACCAGAGTTTGACAATATTCAGGGCACAGTATGAGAGCTATGATTTTTGGTTATATATTTGATCAAACTACTGTAATATAAAGGAATAAGGGAATGTTTCTAAGTTACAAAAGACATTTTAACAAACTCCCTGCTCACTGACAGATTTACGGATGAACAGCACCAATATACATTAACGTAAATAATAATTGTGGTTCCCATAGTTAGGAAACTGTAGAGCCCTTTCTCATTTCTGTTTATGTGTAGAAATAGGCGCCATTGTGTTCTTACAGTTGAGGCAGATGAGAGTTTGATGAAGATCTTTGGTCAAAAGTATTTTTCAAGAGAAAATTTGCCCAAATGATAATTTTTGTGGAAAGTATCTGCTTTCCTCAAAAACTGTTGATTTTTCCCTCGGAGAACAAAATACTTGAAAATTTTCAGTCAAAAAATCTATATTTCTGGATGTTCTATGATGTATTTGCTGAAGAATTGAAAAGTTTTAGTTTTTGAAAAGAGTCAAAATTTTGAAATGACAATTTTAACAAGAATGATTTTTTAAATATTCTTTAAAATTGTGTATGTTTAAAAAATCATTTTCCAACCAATTCTGCTGCAGACTGTCACAAAGAGTGTAACATATAATGCCATGGTCTCTCATGGCAACTTTGCTTTTGTTCTTTCTTGCTGTTTTTCTGATGCTACCACAAGTCACTCAGCCTTAAAGGTTATTGGGTGGGTCGTGTGTAGAAAAATCATAAGAGCAATTCCTGCATCTTGAAATAACTATCAGCTCCAAAGTTACTGTCATGCTACCAATTACTCCCATTGTATAGCACCATGGCATAGTGGCAAACACCCAGTCATGTCAGCTAGTACTTCCAAAGTTCCTTTCCATCAGTATTGATGATGGTTGTAGGCAATTTGCTAAATTATTAGAGATTAGTCTGAATTACAGGCAGATGAATAATGATTGTCTGACTGAGTACAGGACTGGTCTCTCTTGAGCAGCCAGATCTTGAAGGGCTTAATTCACTGACGTCTTTACAACCAACACTGCAGCCACTGATTCTATTAATCAAAGTGAGGAGCAAGAAACAGAATAAAAGAAGGAAAGATGTTGGCAAATGAGCCCTTTGTGTCTTATACCTGGTAGAAATGCAGAGACTGGATAAAGCATGGTGAATGGATTCATTTAAACTAGAGAAATTATATGAAATTTTTGACTAGGCTCTTTAAATTCTTAATTCCCAGTTCAGTCAAAAGGTCATATAGAACATGAGGGCTTGCAAAACCACCACAAATTGAACTGCAGTGGAGCGCCTTTTGAGAAAGTGAGTGGGCAGAAATTCCCTGAGAGATGGTGTGAAGGATTCAGTAGTAGTTCAACAGCGCTTTCATCCCTCCTTGCCTCTTAACAGTCAGGGACCTCCCTCTCTCAAGGACTGGAAGAGAAAGTTTAATTTATGAAAATTAAATAATGCTGGGGAAGAAACTGCATTTCTCCCCAACTATTTCAGGGTCTTTTAGAGATGGACAGGGTGATTAATTATGAATGACAGCTGAATGTCCATGTTCCTGCTAAGCCATGCAAAGGGTATTTCAGTGAAAATCATTGGACTACAATTAGCATTGGGGAAACTTACTTGGCTAGCACAAAGAATTGATCCAAAACTTGGTGTGTTCTTTGAACTTGGGGTTATCTTGGGATACAAAGTAGGGATGTTACATTTAGATTAACTGGCTAATTGAATAGTCAATGCAATTTGCATAGACTATTAGATTAGTTGATAAGTGCGCCTCCACCTTTGAAGTGTAGCAACAACCCGCACGGGGCCAGTGGGGAACTCAAGCCGTCCCCTGCTTGGCCCCATGCTTCCCGCAGTGTTTCAAAGCAGCAGCACTGCATGGAGCCCGAGGTCAGCTAGGAATCCCCAGCTGAAGCCGAGCTCTATGCAGCACTGCTGATTTGAAACGCTGTGGAGAGCCCGGCGTCAGGCTCCATGCGTTGTTTTAAAGTGGCAGCGCCGCATGGAGCGCAGGGTCCTCAGCTGACCCTGGGCTCCACATGGTGATACCACTTTGAAATGCCACGTGCAGTCTGGGGCCAGCTGGGAGTCGAGTTCCCAGCTGGCTCTGGGCTGCACGCGGCGTTTCAAAACTGCAGCACCGTGTAGAGGCCAGGGTCTGTCACCGGGCTCCACGTGGTGCTGCCACTTTGAAGCACCTTCTTTTATTTTCCCCACCCCCTTGCTGCCTCTTTCTGATAAAGGCAGCAAGTGGGAGGGAAGCGACTAGTCGACTAGTTGTTCACATCCCTAATTCAAAACAGCTTGTTTACGTTTCTAAAAGTACACTTGAACCTCTTTCATCCAGCAACCCTGGGAAACAGGGTATGCCAGATTAAAGAATTTTCCAGGCTAGGGAGGGTGCTGTGGAGTCTGGTTATAAGGGGGATGGAGCTTAACTTGGTGCCCCGCTACCGGGTGCATACCTGACTCTGTGCCCCCTCACCGCTCCCAGGCACCGCCTCCCGGTGCTCCCGAAAAGCCTCGGGAGAAGCATATCACTGTGCTGCCATTTCCCCAGCTCAGGGCGAGGGGGAACAGCAGCACACAGGGCTGCTTCTGCCTCCTCCTGCCAGGGTCCATACCACAGGTGTTCCCAGATCAGGGATGTCTGGAGTATGGAGGTTCAACTGTACTGTGATGCACGCTTAGATTGTAAGCTTTTTTGGGCAGGGATCATCTTTTTGTTCTGTGTACATGTAGTACAGTGGGCTCATATGCCATGCCCTGGGCTCCTAGGCACTTGTATAACAAAAACTGAAAGGCCTTTGAGCTTCCTGATCATAGTTAAGACCAGTAGCAAAAGGGACAAAATCTAACTTAATCCATCCCATCTGTCTAAGTTAGATGTTTATATCACCCCAGTCACCATGCCATGTGAACTCCAACAGTGGTTGGACTTTCTACCGGTTTGAGAGGCTGCCAGTTATAACAGGAAATCTCTCTCTGACCAGTAAATCTTTCAAATGAATAGAACCATTTTAAGTGGGCCTCCTGATAAATGTCCAAAAGGGACATTTCTTCTGGTCTTTCCAGCCCAGGAGAAAGCCCTAGAAATCATGTGTTCCCATGAGACTCGCATCACAGTTTGGCAGGACAATGATATCTGGAGGCCTTAGGAGAGGTTTGGCTGAGAATTGGAGCTTCTTAGTGCTTGGTAAAGCAAACCTTTGACTGTGTCTAGACTGGCCAGTTTTTCCGGAAAATCAGCCGCTTTTCCGGAAAAACTTGCCAGCTGTCTACACTGGCCACTTGAATTTCCGCAAGAACACTGACGATCTCATGTAAGATTGTCAGTGTTCTTGCGGAAATACTATGCTGCTTCCGTTCGGGCAAAAGTCCTTTTTGCGCAAAGCTTTTGCGCAAAAGGGCCAGTGTAGACAGCTCAGATTTATGTTCTGCAAAAAAGCCCCGATCGCGAAAATGGCGATCGGGGCTTTTTTGCGGAAAAGCATGTCTAGATTGGCACAGACGCTTTTCCGCAAAAAGTGCTTTTGCGGAAAAGTGTCTGTGCCAATCTAGATGCTCTATTCCGAAAATGCTTTTAACGGAAAACTTTTCCGTTAAAAGCATTTCTGGAAAATCATGCCAATCTAGACGCAGCCTTTGAGTTTTCTGACATTCACCCATCCCTAACTCTTAGCAATGGTTCTTAAGGGCCAGATATGTGATAGGGGATGGATCATTTGATGGTTACCTGGTCTGTTCATTCCCTCTGAAGTACCAAGCATTGCCCACTGTCAGACCTTTAGTCTGACCCAGTGTGGCCATTCTTACGTTCAGATGGCAAAAGCAAATGACCTTTTCCAATTCCCACTGACTTCAGTCAGAGTGAGATTAGATCCTAAATGAGGGACTTCATCCAGCAGTCAGGAGAGATCAAAAGCAAATGCTATTCAATGCATTTATAGACAAAGTTTCCACTTTTTTGTTTGTGTGGCTTGAATGCACCTTTCATTAGAATCCACTGGATGGCTCACTGATCTCTTAGATCAAATGCAGTAGGTGTTGTTGAAAGTGGGGAATAATTTAATTTCAAATGAGGGAATAGAAAAGATTAATTTGTCATTTAAGTGCACACAGGAAATCAGATCAAAGCAATCCCTGGGAATGCAGTGAGCCCCATAGAACCTGGAGAACTCATCTTCTCTCCGGACTGTGTATATTACCTGGGTTGTTCTGTAGTACAAAGTTATGTTATCAGCAGGAATGTGTGTGCATGTATCTGAATAAATCTAATCACTTTCAGTCTGAATTTTTGCTTAGACCCATGAAAAAAAGCACAGTTCTCCTTTCACTTCAAGGCAGGTTGGAAGGTAGTTGTCCTTAGCGTCTATTAATCTTTCCACTATATATTCTCCCCTCCCAGATCCTTACCAAAAAATATCTAGACAACACATGACTACTGCTTTCCTCTAGGATATACAGGGGATTGATTTCTCCATGAGTATTCAGTAACTATCTACAATATATTATGTTCCACTTTGGATATCAGTAGAGAACTAACCCAAAAATCTGGCTCCCTCAGCAACTCTTTCTTTGCACTGAGTACTGCACATGTTGATACTTCATTGAGGAAAGGCCATGGTACTCATGTTGCTACGATGTGATTGGGGAGGTTAGTATTGGAAGAGCCTCTGTTATCCTAGAGCATTTCCCTGTAAATCCTTCTCCCACCCTTCTCCCTTCTCCCACCCTTCTCCCTTGGTTTCAGCAGAAGGATACAAAATAAACGTTGTGCCATCAGGAAAGGCAAAATAGAGCTTTGGTGGTTTAGGCTTGCGTTCTGTTGGCTGTGGGACCATTTGCCCACCTTTCCTAGCAGAGATGGACGGTGACCCGAGCACAGAGGCATAGTTTCGCACTATGAGGGGCCTTGTGTGGCCTTTTGCTTTCATTGCGGCCTTCTCTTCCTCTCTAAAGTGAATAGGAATAAAGGAGTTGTCTGGTTCTGAAATATTCTGAATTCATGAGGCCAGGGGCCCAGCTCCTCCGCTGGCATAAACAGATGTGGCTCTATTGATTGCATTTGTTTATACCAGCTGGAGGGGCTGGCCTTCTGCCTTTAATTTAAGGCTACTATCATACAAGCCAGTCCATTTTGGACACCTTTGTTAAGAAAGGGCCCTGCCCACTTGTCCTTTTAGAGAATCTTACTGATTTTTCACTCTCTCTCTCTCTCTCTGTTTTAAAGTGGTGAGTGTACTATTTCTGAAAGGTACTGCATCCAAAAAACAAGTAACACACAACAAGAGATGCATAAGCTTCTGCCAAGCTTCTCCACTCACTAATGTGCTTCACCCCTAACGTGGGGGGGATTATCTCTAGAGGTGAGAGGAACATTCAGTCACAAGGGCTCTTTCAGTCAGTTCTTGGCCTTTCTGTTGGGATTACCACAGAGGGCATCCTTCAATGTCAATTTTCTGTTTTGGCCTAGCCAATGGGTACCAGAGGAGAGTCTGGTCACCAAATACCATCTGATGGTAACAGCAACCAGGCTGGCAGTATAGACATCAAAAATGTATACCCCACTAGCAATTCTCCGAACCATCCATCTCTCTTCTTTCTATAGCACTCTGTTTGCTACAGTTTTGATTTTCCTTTTCACCCTCAGTGTTGTAATACTCTGTACATCTGGAAGATAATATTCTATTCCCCTACTGAGTTTATCCCCTTCCATTTACTAATGCTGATTATTTCCCCCTCTCCTTCACATTTCTAATGGTGTCTAAAAACCACTATTTTCTTGTGGTGAAGAAAGATCAAATTGAACTTTTTCTCACAAATAGGAGTCTTCACCATACCATCTGCACTGAATTCTAACTTGGGAATTACAGATTATGTCAGCATAAATTCCTCTTGCACTTTTAATTTCAAATGCTTCCCCTCTCCTCTGACATTGTTGTGGGACCAGGTTGGATATTATATTTAATTATATATCTATCTATACATTTTGCTGGCACTCTAGTCTTTCAACTCAAGTCAGCAACCTGGGAGGGAGGGCCAATAGCTCCATGGCAAATACAGGTGTGCTCAGAGCATTTGTTTTTATGCCACATAAACACACACAGCAATTTTAAATGCATATTTCCTTGAAACCTGAAGTTAATCAGACTAGAGAAACCTATCAGCCAAAACCAGTTTAGAAATATGAGGCCTCATACTTCAATGTAAACCATATACTTACTGAGAGCGATTAGGAAGAAACTTTTCCTGTGGGTAGATTATTCCATAATTGTCCATTCTGGGGTTGCCTTCCTATCAAAACTCTATTGCTGGCCACTGCTGGGGGCTACGTCTAGACTGGAGGCTTCTTTTCGAAGAAGCTTTTCCGGAAGAGATCTTCCGGAAAAACGTCTGTTGAAAGAGAGCGTCTACACAGCAAAAGCGTAATGAAGAAGCGATCTGCTTTTTTGAAAGATAGCGTCCACATTCATTGGACACTATTTTGCATTTCAGCTGTGATTACTCTGGATGGAGTGGCCACCAGGGCACCTGTGCTTTTTCCTGGAGGCCCCTTCTTTTGAAAAAACACTCTCTTCCGCGTCCACACACGCCTTTTTCCGAAAAAGGTTTTTCGGAAAAAGGCTTCTTCCTCGTAGAAAGAGGTTTACTGCTGTCAGGAAAACCCCTCCATTCTTTTGACTTTCTGTTGAAAGAACACAATAGCAGTGTGGACGTAAGTGTAGTTTTTCCGGAAAAATGGCCGTTTTCCCAGAAAAACTCTGCAGTGTAGACATACCTGGAAACATGCTATAGAACAAGACTGACCATAGATCTGATCTGGCATGGATCTATGTACCTATCCCACAACTTTAGTCCTTTTCACACCATGCCTTAGGCTTTAGTGTTGGCCATTGGAGATGCTTACATAAGTCGACACATTTCTCTGAGCTTCTGCCTGGCTTCTGGGCATGGGTCATGCTGATGGTCAAAATTTATCACCTCCTGTACAGGTTTGAATTTAGAGGAACCTGCAAAAGTAAGTGTTGAGAAAAAGACTAAAAGTAGCCAGTCTCCTAAACAGTCAGGGTATGTCTATACTAGCCCCCTAGTTCGAACTAGGGTGGCTAATGTAGGCATTTGAACTTGCAAATGAAGCTCGGGATTTAAATATCCCGGGCTTCATTTGCATGTTCCCAGGCGGGCGCCATTTTTAAATGCCCCGTAGTTCGAACTGACTGCCCGCAGCTACACGCAGCAGTCAGAAGTTAATCTGAACTAAGTCCTTAGTTCGGATTAACTGTTACTCCTCCTGCAATGAGGTGTAACAATTAATCCGAACTAAGGACTTAGTTCGGATTAATTTCTGACTGCCGCGTGTAGCCGTGGGCAGTCAGTTCGAACTAAGGGGATTTAAAAATGGCGCCCGCCTGGGAACATGCAAATGAAGCCCGGGATATTTAAATCCCGGGCTTCATTTGCAAGTTCAAATGCCTACATTAGCCACCCTAGTTCGAACTAGGGGGCTAGTGTAGACATACCCTCAGTCTCCTTTGCTCTGAGAATCTGTGCAACAGAACAGGAAACTGAGATTATATTAATCCCCTTTTCACCATGGACAAGTGATACCTATCTCAAAGCTATATTAATTTCCCCAATAAAATAAATAAATACATAAATGTAATAATAATAATAATAATTAATTAGCAGTTTGTTTCTGAATGGCGATAGTCCTCTTTTCATTCTTTGCTCCATCACATCTACAAGCTACTGTAGTTAAAACCATCTGAACAATGGGAATACGTTTCATGCATATATTCTCTCCTTTTTCATCAGAACATTTCTGAGCAGTTGTGACTGTAGTGGAATAAAGCAGAAATCAGTATATACAATCCACACATGGGAACACTGGAAGGGCTTCAGGGTAGGAGCTTGGAAAGGAAAAAAAGTTGAGAACCAAAATGAAACACAGTTCTAAATTCATTTGCTTTCAAAATTGATTTCAAATTGTTTAGATGGGGCGGGAGAGATAATCCAGGAGTGAGGATGCTAGCTGGGAACTCTGAGTGCAGGGACTGGATGTTAGGATCTCTCGAGGTTCCCTCCAGTTCTATAATTCTAGGTGGAATCAGTTCCTTGCTCTGCTACAGAGCTCCTGTGTGAGGTTGAACAAGTCACATAAGTCTCCTTTTGTCCTATATCTCCGTCCGTAAAATGGAGAGAATAGCACAAACGTATATCATGGGGCCCTGAGGGGTACATCTACACGGCAATGCTATTTTGGGATACTGG
This sequence comes from Pelochelys cantorii, assembly GCA_032595735.1. Classification (NCBI taxonomy): domain Eukaryota; kingdom Metazoa; phylum Chordata; order Testudines; family Trionychidae; genus Pelochelys; species Pelochelys cantorii. The sequence goes on from CM064336.1 coordinate 22,893,983, forward strand.
AGTATCCCAAAATAGCTATCCCACGTCTTTAGAGCAAGCCCATTATTTTGGGCTCGCTATTCCGATGTCTCTGTAAACCTCATTCTATGAGAGAAGTTTCGGAATAGTGCTTTCTTTCGAAATAAGCTATTTTGAAATAGCATTGAAATAAGATAAGCAATTTGTGTAGCTCAAATTGTGTATCTTATTTTGAGTTACAGTGCAGCGTAGACACACCCTGAGTGGATAAATATATTTTAAAAGATTGCAAGGCACTATTAAAATACTACAGTATTGGGAGCCCTACAAGTACTTAAAATGGATAGTTCAGTCAAATCTTCACCAATGCTGCCTGGTAGCTCCCTTCTTTTACTGTTGTCTGTGTAGTTGGCAGTGAAGCTGATATGAAAAATGCAGATGGGGGATCTCCCACCCTCATATATGGGCCTTGCTTTTGGCTGAGGGTAAAACACTTGCTATTGAAGGTGAGGGTGAGACATTCTCTAGGAATAGCGCTTACCTGGGGCCTTTGGTGGTTTGTTTTCCTTTGATGCGAGTGAGAAGGAGAGGCAGGACACAGAGACTTGGTGTATTAGTTGGATGGTGGAGGAAATAGGAATGGTCTTGCAGTGCGACACTGGGATTAAGCAGAAACCTGGGTTTAGAAGCTAAAATCAAAACGACCAACCAAGAACTTTCAAATACAAAAAGCTCTGGAAATAAAGACAGTTGCCTCAGTTGTGTTACAATTCTTGTCAGCCTGATTCATAAACCCGGGGCTGGAGGAATACAGGAAAGATGTTCATGGAGTTAAAGCACTGGAGCGGGACTCAGGAGGTCTTGGCTCAATTCCCCACTTTTCATAGCTTTTTGCATCACCTCAGGGAAGTCATTCAATCTCTCTTTGCCTCATCTTTAAAATGGGGCTATAATTACATGTTCTTCTCCCACACCCATTGTCTGTCTTGTCTATGTAGTCTGGGAGTTTTTCAGGGTGGGGCTGTCTCTTACTGTCTTTGTTCACATCTTCGCAAAGTAGTGTCCCATACTTGGTTGGAGCCCTTAATAAAAAATGAATTTACTACAGTGAATAGTGCTAAAGAGGCGGGAAATCTATTTATTGTGGGCAGAGGAAGGCAGTAGAACTGAGGAATCTTGTCTTCTTTTTCTAGCTGTGTCATGAATTTTCTGTCAGTTAATATCTCAGTTCCTCAGTGTCTGTAAAATGAATACCTTCATGGAGCATTATGAGACTTCATTAGCACCCTTTTGAAATCCTTGTAAGAAAAGGCATGCTATTTAGGTGAACTATTGTGCTATTTATTGTCCCATGAGAAGAATACAATTACATCAGAGCCTTCAAAAACAGGGATACCATCTTCTATCCTCACCTTTTTTTTTGGGTGCCATTAATTCTGCAGCCTCTTCCTGGTTCTTGGGACATAGAAGCTGACCTGCCTCCAAAAACTTTCTGGTGACCTCCTCGGAGCTACGTCCTGAGGAGAAAAAAAGTCATGTAGAAAAAAAAATTAAAGGGCTCTCCCTGTTAATGCCATCGTCTATCAATAATTCAGTTTCTCCGAAGATGATAAGCGTGTAGAAGTGTTACTATGCTGTCCCCTCTAGAGCTGATCAAGATGGGACTCAAAGTTTGACATATCAGATTAGTTTAACTGAGGTAGCACAGAGAATTTTCTCTTTCCAATGGTTAACTGGTGGATCTTGCTCATATGCTCAGGATCATCCTTTAGGGAGCGGGAATGAGATTGGCAGGGATCTTGGAAAGGGAGGTTTCACCTTCCTCTGGCATGGGGGCGGGGAGGGGTTGCTGGCTAGGATCATCTGGGCACATGCACCAGAACGGTTCTCTGCACTGCTCTCTAGTGATCTGTAATACTTCAGTCTAATTCAGGTAATTGGGCTCAGTGCAAGAGTAACTAGGAGTGGCAGCGGTCTGCTGTGCCGGAGATCAGCTTAGATGATCTGTGGGTCCCTTCTGGCCTCAAACTCAAAGGCATTGAACAGACATAGAGGTAACAGGGGTGAATGAACACATAAGGGCCTCTCCATATTAGTGCCACCAACACACTTGCTACAATCATATTCAGGGCCATCCCTAAGGAGATGCGGGGTCTTGGGCAACCCACCCCCAAGTCCCAGGCATGGGGCACAGGGCAACTCCCCTGTTGCAGGCCTTGCCCTCGCCCTCGCCCTCCCTCTGCTCTACCCCTCCCTGCCCACTCTCCTCTTCTTCCCTAAACCCCATCCCTGCTCTGCCTGTTCTCTGCACCCTTGCCGCCTCCCCTATTCAATACGGCCTGGGGTTTAACAGGGCCTGGCGTGTGGCAGCAACAGATGTCATCCCTCACTATGGTGGCCGGATCCGGAGTGGCCTGGCAGCCTGCTCCGCCCTGCCCTGCTCTGCTGTGCCCCACTTCTCCATGCCAGCAGAAAGCAGAGTGCTTTTGGGGTGGGGCTCTCTATTTTCTGCTGATGCAGAGAAGTGGAGTACAGTGGATCCGGCCACTGTAGTGAGTGTGCGGGGTGGAGAGGACCCCTGCTGCCACCTTGTGCCTGGCCCTGTAATTTCCCAAGTTCCTCCTATCCGTAAGATGGTTGAGGCAGCTACTGTGGGCGGCCTCCAAAGCATGGGGCCTGGGGCAGCTCTGATCATATTTCAACGACTAATGGAAACAAGGGGTTTCCACAAAGGATCTAGCACAGTTTCCTAAACCAGGTGTAGGCTCCATTGTGGTGACTTCTGGGTTCTATTGGCCAAAACAAACAAAACAAGACAAAGCTAAAGTAATTACATTATTGAGGCGTCCTTACCAGTAACAGAATCAATCATGGCCTTCATCTTCAGCTTGAGGAGTTCACTCAACAGGTGGACTGACCTTTGCTGGAACTTGAGGAGTATTTGTTGATTTTCTGCTGAAGGAGACATGTAGCTGGGCTCTGACAATGTGCCTCTTGTGATAGATTTCCTGACTGCATGGGTCTTGTAGATTGTGCTAGAGAAAGATGATTCCATGGTGGGAACAAAGCGAACCACAGGACAGTACTCTCCAGTCACAACTTTCCTCTGTGTCGTTACTGTTAGCTCCTCCCATGTGAACTCAAAGAGGTTCTTGACCCCTTGTGGCACATGGATGCCCAGTTTATGGCAGAATGCAAGCAGCTGGATGATTTGGGCCAGCATTTCTGGTGCTGCCACTTTAAACTTTTCATACAACTTGGCATCACTCCTTTTGGCACTCATTCCACCTGTGTAGTGATTTGACTTATGGGTATTTCATTTGAGGTGGCCTATGGGAAAACAGATCATGAAACAAAATCTATCTTCCATCATAGGCCTATGCTACAGACAAGGTGACCAACACAAATATGTTCCACTGGAATAATAGTAACGAGTGTATAATGGTTAAATTTGAATAATATTAATAGTTTACATTGATATAGTATAAGGTATTAATTGATTGTGGTGGACTGCGATGTGCTTTGCAAACTAATTAAACTGATATACGAATGAACCACTTCATGCAGGACTGAATTGAAGCCTCTAGTGTTGGAATATGGCAGTTGTTTAACAGCACACCGCCACATCACACAGGCGTTTTCTTGTGTCAAGCATGCTTCAGGTGTGCATGAGGTTACAATTTAAGTTGAACACATTGAAACAAGGGATGGGGAGAAAGCGAAAAAGGATAGCAAGGTGAAAGATAATAAAAGACATTCATAATTGCCATGTACTTCTCTCATTTTGACTTTTTAAAATTAGTGTATCCAAATGTATGGACAGCAAGCCAAATCCTGATACACTGGAGCTACTCTGGATTTGGTATCTAAAAACTAGTGTTTTACATGCTACAGGTGTCTTAGATAAATCAACTTGACTTACATTAGTATTAATGAGAACAGAATCTAGTGCAACGTCTAACTTGAAGGACAAATAGTGAATGGGATTATCCTATGAAGCTAAATCAGCAAAGGGAATTTGTGCATATATGAGATATAAAAACCATTCTTTGAATACGTGTCTCTTGTGGTATCATGTCTCAGAGGCTGTCAAACTACAATGCTTGTCGTAAACATACAGGCTATTTTTACATGATGTTGACAACCCCTATTCTGTAAAATGAGGCTACACCAGGTTCTCTTAATTGAGTGTATGCTTATTTATTTGACCAGTACTATGTATTTGATGCCTGGTCTAACTCTGTGTGCATATTTAGATAAACTGAAAAATTGGATTTGATTTTCATACAGTTGAGTATGTAACTATAGGTTTCAAATGCATGCATAATTGTATTCCTAATTTCCATATATTTGCTATATCTGTATGAACAAATCATAGTGGATGCAGGTGTAATTTTATTGAATTAGCTAATACTTGTGTGTATGCATACTAATGGCATTTGAAATACTGAATGCACAATTGTGTGCTACATTATCTCATATACTGAATATCATTTATTTATTTTTAGGCCTATTTTTCAAACCACCTTTCAGGCAGCTTTTTGGTGGTATAGGAAGTCAATTGGCTGCTACAGTTCCTGCTATACAGATATGCACCTCACAGAACCAGTTCCTCCCATTAACTACTCTTGTTGAAAGAGGAGCTGACAACTGTGTGGGGCCTGGAGACTGAATTACAGATACAAATGTGGGCAAGGAGAGACAGAATAATGACAGGAAGAGAGAAGGACTTGAGGGCCTTAAGAAGCAAGAAGGTGAATACACCTCTTTAACATGAACATGCCTGCCTTACCACTGTGATGACAGTGGAGTCCAAGGCAAAGACTAGGTTACAAAAGATTAAAATGCAACTGTTTATAAGGCCACCAACACCTTGCACTATCCCATTACTTAGTGAATTTATAAAAGTGGCTATTGCAATGCTGCACCACCAGTTAAATCATTGAGTGTGCTAGTGATGGAGCACAAGTTTGGTCTCCGATCCAGACCACAATACAGGTTGGACCTTGCTGGTTTGGCACCTTCTGTAACTGACTGGTCCCTCATGAGGGAATTTACTGGACTGGGGAAGTCCCTCCCCTCCTGGCCTGTGCTGCCACCGGGTTAGGGTGCCAGCCTGCCCCTGCTGCTGCCCCAGGACTCTCTAGATGCTGGCTGCCTCACTGCTGTCAGGGCCAGAGTGCTGCAGTCTGGGGCAGACCTCTGCAGCCACCTGGCTCCATGGTTGGGGCCAGAGCTGCACAGCCAAGGCTGGAGCAGAAGGCTGGGGCCAGAGCTCCCTGGATGTCTCTGGGGCTGGAGCTCCACGGCCGCTGCTGGGGCCAGAACTTCCTGCCATGGCACCCCCACCCCAGCACTGGGCTCCCAGCTGAATTGCTGGTGCCCCCTAAGGCACTCCTGCCCCACCGCCAAGTGTCCCTGTTCCTGGGCTCTGTGGTCCAGGAACATCCATGACCTTGTAGGACCAGGGAGTCCCATTTAACCGAGGTACAACTTCTTCTATCATGGAACTAAATATTTTAAACTTTCCAGAATGGCATGGGTTACTGTACTTTGATTCCAATACAGTTGCAGGTGCCTCAGTGTGGAAGATAATTAACCCAAATGTAATTAAGAAAATTTGCTACTTTTTCCTAAATTACAAAGTAAACTGTCATCTGGAACTAAAAACATCAGTCTGATTTTTATGAAAGTTCAGATTTCTATGTCTGGCAAGGGGCTAGATGATAATCCAGACGTCATCATTCAAATTGACTCGATGAATTTTTGCATTCATTTTAATTTCTGCTCTGCCTTTTTTACTATAGAAGATGGGAAATCTGAACTTTTTGCTTTGCTTAATGTCAGTGATTGAAATGGGAGGCAAAATAGGAACATGGAACAGATGTGAATGTGTTCAAAGGAAACAATAATGAACAACTTGTTACTCAAGTTGAACCTAAAATTTAAAACATTCTACCTGCAGTTTTGTAGGACTCCACTCAAATCCAATTAAATCTCTACTTCAAACTATGAGGATTACATTTGCTGATTAACATAAGAACGGCCATACTGAGTCAGACCAATGGTCCATCCAGCCCAGTATCCCATCTGCTGACAGTGGCCAATACCAGAAGCTCCAGAGGTAGGGAACACAACAGGTAATCCTCACGTGATCCCTTCCCTGTCACCCACCTCCAAAGAAACAGAGGCTAGGGACACCATTCCTACCTATCTTGGCTAATAGCCATTGATGGACCTAACCTCCATGAATCTATCTAGCTCTTTTTTTAACCCTGTTGAAGTCCTAGTCTTCACCACATGCTCTGGCAAGGAGTTCCACAGGATGCACTTCGTGAAGAGAAATTTCCTTTTGTTTTAAACCTGCTGCCTATTAATTTCATTTGGTGACCTCTAGTTCTTCTAGTGTAGGAATAAGTAAATAACTTTTCCTTATTCACTTTTTCCACACCAGTCATGATTTTATAGACCTCTATCACATCCCCCCTTAGTCTCCTCTTTTCTAAACTGAAAAATCCAAGTCTTTTTAATCTCTCTTCATATGGGACCCGTTCGAAACCCCTGCTCATTTTTGTTGCCCTTTTCGGAACCTTTTCCAATGCCAATATATCTTTTTTGAGATGAGGTGACCACCAGTATTCAAGCTGTGGGTGCACCCTGGTTTTATATAGCAGCAATAAGGTATTTTCTGTCTTATTCTCTATCCCTTTCTTAATGATTCCTAACATTCTATTTGCTTTTTCAACTGCTGCAGCAGAGTGAGTGGATGTTTTCAGAGAACTATCCACAATGATGCCAAGATATCTCTTTTGAATAGTTATAGCCAAATTAGTCCCCATCAGAGTGTATGTATAGTTGGGATTTTTTCCAATGTGCATTACTTTACATTTATCAACATTAAATTTCATTTGCCATTTTGTTGCCCAATCACTTTGTTGGGCAACATAGTGCCTATTAAGGAAGCATTGTCTAGTTAGTACACAAAGCTCAGTCCTGGAGATGAGACCTGCGTTCAAGTCTCTGGTCTTCCATGGATTCATGATGTGCCATTGAATAAGACAAGAGTGTGCTTCAGTTTCACCTCCTCTGTAAAGTGGAGATAGTAACATTCCTCTGTGTCAGAACAATGTTGTGAGAGTCTTGATTCATGAATATTTACAAGTTGTGGAGATGCTAGGAGAAAAATAGTGGTGTAAATATATTATTCAGAAAGATCACTTACATGCAGGAATTGCTTCACCCACTGCAGAAATGCAGCCACTTCAACTGTGGAATCCAACAGTAGTATAAAAGTATAACACTGTACACCAGTTTAAAACCATAAATACAAGTGTGGCATTTAACTGATGTATGCAGGGTCCTGCTGGACTTTGATTCATTTAGGTGTTAATCACAGAAACTTGCTCACATTACTTGGGTTATTTAAAAGTGAATTAGACAAAGCACTGAAGTCTGGAGGAAACATTCCTATGCTGGAAGATAAATGAATGAGATGTCCTACTGCTACTTTTCCCTTTGAAAAGAATGTTAAATGTTACACACAAGGCATTTTGCTACTTTCTAGCTGCCATACCTTTACATGGCTCACCTTATACCCTTAGGCTAGGATTTTCAAAGTGGCACAAGGGAGTAAGGTACCCAAATCCCATTGAAATTTAGCAAGAGTTAGGTGCCTGGCATCTAAGCTCCTTTAAAAGCCCACCTTACTTCCCTAATTGCACAAGATATTTAGGATCAGATTGTGATAGATGTGCAGCTGTATAATGCTTTATGTTAAGCAAAATCCATCAGTGAGCTCACATGCACAAGTCTGATCGCAAATTATTCAAGACATTCAAACAAGGAAATCTGCATTGGACCTAACCTTTTTTTTTTTGGTACTCCGGCTGCATTTTTTATCCAGTTTTGATCTGAACACAGGTTTATTATAAATACTAAATACAATATTTAGCATCTAGTTAATGAACACCAGAGATTTTATTTTTCAGTAAAGCAATGACAAAAACACAGCTCCAAAATGGGAACTATCAATAAATTAGAGCTTTTTGCAGTAAAGTACCTTGAATGTCTTACCTTGATCATTTAAAGATGCACCAACTCCACAGCTTTAAATGCTATTTATTTTTTTAAAAAGAAAACAATACCCACTTAAAGGTACTCCAAACACAAATGTTGCTATTAACCTATATTAGCTGTGGAAAAAGAACAGAACAGGCTATTTGCTCCAAGTTCTACATTCTAAAACATGAACATTTACATGTCATAATAGGTCAGAATCCTACAGTATAAACCATTTGGTAAAGAGCATTGCTCACTTACACTTCAAACTGCTCTGGCCTAAAATTTTACAGATTAAGAATGTGAACAATGGGCTTAGGTTCTGATCGATTCTGTGAGGGTGGAAGAGTTCTCCCTATTTCTTGATTGTCACATTGACAAGCAGTAAATTAGGGAAAATATATCCTCAGAATTATAAAGGGGCATAGTGTTAGCATGGCTTAATGGCATGAACTGAGAACCAGGAACTCTCAAATTCTCTTCCTCCTCTGTTAGTGGTTCTTTGAGACAGGGTATGTGACTTGCTCAAGGTCACAATTTCCCTTCTCATAAAATGGAAACAATAATATTTATTTCCTTACCCCTTGGTGGTGGTGTTAGTTAATATTTATAAAGGGCTTTGAGACTTGTAAAATAAATTCCAATTTCAGCTCTCTCTTCAATTTCCTTCAGGCAGGAAACTGCTCATTCAGCCACACCAGATCTTATCAAACTAATCAGAGAATAAAGAAAACAGACAACAACAATACAAAAAATATTTTACTATATTTAAGAGTAGCTCAGCAAAGATTCTAATCACAAGCCAATAGTGTTTTTCAACAGATTCCATTACCATACAGTCTAGCTACCATTGCATTTTTAACTGGACACATTGTAAAGCTGAGCTATTTGCTAGAGGAGTTCAACCTTGCATCAGTTTCTCACGTTCGCAAGATTAAACCTCATCCCCGATGCCTGCAAATTCCATAAACTAATGACATTCCAATGAGACCACTCTGCCAGTTTCACATTCAGCTCTGGGTTCCTATCTGCAGGTGTCTTTGTTAAATGCAGCTGCCTAAATATAGAGACAGCTGCATGCTAGCTGAAAGATCCTGACCTACACATTGCTACATCAGTTTGCCAAGGCACTCAAGATGCATATAGGTAATTCCTCAATGCTGCTGGGAAGGGAATGGTACATAAATTGCCTGCACATGGATGAAAGCAATTGCAGTGAGGAGTTACAGTACTAGCAAGTAAGTACTAGGTTGCCATCTGGTGGTCATTAACTTGGACACAGAACTAGACAGATTCTGGAGCTGAAAAACATCCATTTTTGTTGGGCCAAGTATCACTATTAAAAAGGTTAAAGTTTGACTGTCAGTGGCTAGATTTAGAACATGTTCCTGTCATTTTATTTCAGTGTAAAGTGGCTAATTGTTTTGATTTCTTTAAAAAGAAATCCATGATTATTTGTTTTTGTTTTGCGGGAGGGAGAAGTGATAAGATGGCTCAAACAATTATCAGAGAACTGTTTGCTGCTTCAAATTCATTCACATTGAGAGAAACTCAGAGGATGAAAAGAATATGGGGATGGATGTCTCCTCCGAGCGCTTAAAAACTGGTCCAGACCCGAGTTGAAACATCAGTGAGAAAGGTATAGAAGTTTGTTGTTAGTTAAGTTGTACATAGTGGGTAAATTAAACTTTACAAGCACTAAAACTATTGAACAGACATATGAAACCGAAGTTACTTAGGTGTTCCTGACCTTATTGGTAAAAAAGCTTCAGAGGGGTAGCCAAGTTAGTGTGTAACAGGAAAAACTTAAAAAATGAAGTCTAGTAGCACCTTAAAGACTAACAAAACATGTAGATGGTATCATGAACTTCAGAAGTGGGTTGTGCCCATGAAAGCTCATGATACTATCTACATGTTTTGTTAGTCTTTAAGGTGCTACTATTGCATTTTTATTTTTTAAGTTTTTCCTACTGGCAAAATGAGGATACAATTACTTACCAACCTTTGCAAAGCACTCCGACATCCTAGGATGAAAGGTATTATATTACAAGAGTAAACTATTGACAGCTTCCACGACCACTTCAGTGTTTGCTGCCATGCTTATCATTTTGCCACTGTCACTTAACCTTAGAAATACTATCAATCTGGGAAATTTCATATTTAGATATACTCTTCTGTTGTGGTTTCCTTGTATAAGCTTTCAAAATACAAACTCCGATGATCCAAGTTGCTCTCTGAAACCAGAATTTATTTGTTCTAAATATCTGATACCACCCACTGTCTATTTAGCTAATTGAGGTTCAGATGTAGTAGTGTGCATCTCAGTTTGGTTATACTATTATTGCAATCGCATATAAAAGTAATCCCAGTGTGTTGGTAAATGGGTGAAACAAAATAAAGGCATGTACACTTAGGAAGAAAAATTGCATTTTGGAAATACATCTGAGATCTTTTAAAGCTATTAAGATGGGAGTATCAAGTGTCAAGGTTTGTGCTTGAACTATGTGTTTATGATTGGTCTACCCTTCATGTGGATATTATATATTGATTTATGCAGTGCCTCTCAAGATTGGAAGTGCTTCAGAGGATTACAGATTATGTATACTCATTTTCGGAATGTAACGGGCATAACACCACCAGGAGGAACCCCACACAACTACTGAGGGATAGGAAGTGAACTACCATAGCCAGAAATGTCAATAGGCAACTTTAGGTAGGCAAATAAATTTCTCATAAAAAAATAAAGGGGTTTTATTTAACACCAGACAATTTAATTAGTAAATAAACTTAACCGTTTTGACTGTTTCTCTAGAAGTATGTAACTATATTATCATTGAATTTGATTTTCAGTTTGTAAGAATATTTTCAATTTGACACTTCTAAGAAGTTAGTGCTAACAACAATTTTCTTCTCGGGGATGGGGGGAGTCTCACTGAAAAAAGACCCAAACAAGCTTTATCTAGTTAAAATAGTATCTCTATTCACAAATTTCAAAACAGGACAAAATGCAAGATAATGACAAAGAATAGGATTATAGGGTAAAGAATAAGTGTCAAACATTACCATCAAAACTTAGCCTTTTAATACAATACAGGACTGATGTGAATGTGTGGCTGTTGTGTGACACACTTCAGACAGCCTTACTTCACATGACAGATTTGTTTAATAAGATATCTACTTACAGGTATCTTATTTCCCCCAAATCAGGGAAAAACAATAGGTAAATGTTAAGAACATGATTCTATTTCAGTTATTTAATTTAAGATTCTTGCTTATGCTTCTGATAAGTTCAAGTCATTTGTTTGTAGTAAGACAACATGTCATCCAAACTTTGGTAAGCTGATTGCTGATCCTGTGAGCTGTTGTGGTAATTCTGCATCGGTGGAAACTGATTTTTCTGTGTTGATTCTTGTCTCAGTTTCTCATGAGACGATTGAACCTTTTCCCAACTCTGGCTTTGGTAGTTATTGGCTTTCTTCTGACAAGCATAGTAATTGGAAGGGGGTGCAAATTCTGGATCTCGCTCATCCCTAACAGCTGCACATTTCTTTGACCATTGTCCAAAAGTAAATTCTATTAGATAAGAAAACACAGTAACAAAAACCAAATATTACTATACAAAGATCACTTATATTTCCTTTCTGTGAAGGGATTTCTCCTTCAATGTTTAACAGAAATGGAAAACTGAATTGCTTGAAGTAATTGACAATAGAGCCTTTCACTTTAATTTCATCTGTATTAAGCTGATACTCAAACCTCAGGAACCAAATCGTGTAACATTTTTTAAAGGACAAATCTTTTACCCTTTATCTTAAAAGAATTTTAGTTATTTTAAAAAGAAAGTTGCTAATTGTAAGGGGAAGCCCATGATCTAAATAAGATGAAAAGCTGAAACAACCCAAGGATGTTAAAGTCAACAATGTAAGAACATGTTATGCTCCCCAGTAGTCTTGGGGGAACAAAATCAGCTACTTATTTCAATTACAACAGTAGGCATTTTAACGTCTTTTACTGTCAATCGTTTCCCATTACAAATCTTTAAAAATAACTATAAAAATGATGTGATATGGCAACAGTAAAAAAATTCATGATAAATACATTTTACTTAGAAGAGGACCTGAACAGCTTTTTACCCCATGTACAATGGTGCAGCAACCATTATAAGCTCATGGGGGCAGGTGCTGTGTGTTTGTACAACATAGAGCAAAAAGGAGCTCCAGTCCTGAAAAAGGTTTTTTTTACACTACTCCAAAACAAATATTAAGTATGTAGCTGTAGCAAACAAGTATCTAAATGGAATCAGGAACTGCACGTTACATTGCTTTTTGGTGCTACAAATTAGTTTACAAATTGCTGACTTGTAAGTACATTTTCAAATTTTATTGGTAACTACATTTTCCCTAATGTCTAACCTAAATCTCCTTACTGCAATTTAAGCCCATTAACTCTTGCATCTAGACGTTCCAGTCATGGCTCACGCCCCCATTGTGCTACCTGCAGTATAAACACAGACTAAAAAAAGATGACTTCTACAATCTGACTGTAGGGGGCTTAAATTACATTTGTTTGTTTTTCAAGTTATAAAGGGTAAGAAAGTTTGTGTCAGTGCGCCAAAGGACCTTACAATCTAATCATAAAGACAGCACAAAGAATAATGACAAGAGACCATGTTGGGTAAAGGCAAGAAGATAAGAAGGTGGGAGATGCACAAGTAATCAGTATGAGGGGAATACTCTAGACCGTACATTTATAAGATTAATGTACTTCTTGTTTGTTTTTATTTAACAACCAGGGGCCAGAACGTGATTCAAGAGGCATAAAAACTCAAAAGAAGTTAGGTGCCTAATTCCCTACTTTAGGCTCCAATGTGATGCACAAAATTGCTGCCTAAACCCCCGTGACAGGATGTAAAAATTAGGGATGTAATAGTGTAGTCGATTAACTGATAAGCAAAAGCTTATAGGTTAATCTATAGACTACATGCATTTTCCCCCCTCCCCCACACCAGTCAATTTTTTAGCAAGCTGGCCAGCAGCCTGGCTCAGTCCTGGCTTCCAGTGGGTCCAGGACCTACCCCTGCTGCAACTTTGCATTTAAAGTGTATTAGGAGCTAGGCAGGCAGGCACCTCAGCTCAATCTTGGCTCACGCCAGATCCGGGAGCTCAGACCTCCCTTGGACAGGGGTTGCTGCCACCCCGCAATGCTGCCTCTGTATCAGAGGCAGCAGCGCAAGGCAAAAGGCAGCCGGTCTGCGAAGGAAGCTGTTTTTTAAACAGCTCCCCTTGTGGACCAGCTCCCGCCTGGCACCCCACGCTACTGCCTTTGATATAGAGGCAGCAGCGCTGAGTGGCAGGGCGCTTCTCAGGAGTAGGGCCAGAATGCACTGGATGCTGGCCCCTCCCCAAGGTACTATAGAATAGTCAAGTAACCGATAAGAATCATAAGGTTAATCGACTATTCAATTAACCAATATTTAACATCCCTAGTATAAATGCTGAACCAGTAATGAGGGGTTTAAAGTGTGGAAAAGGCTAGCCCCACTCCTCCGACCCTATCAAATTTACTACTTCCTATTACACACACCTCTTGTATTAAGTTCAAAGTTCTTGTCCTCACAAAGATCTGCCCAAATCTTTCTTGCTGTTTTCTCTCTTCTTCCCCCTTTCCTATCTTCTTACGTGCACCTCCTTTCACAACAATCATGGAACAGCCTCCACTTGCTGTGTGCCAACAACTTTTCTGCTTCTCTCAAATCCTTCCCTCAAAACTCCCGTCTACCATGAAGTATTTTAGCAAGAGTGACCTTGCACCACTCCATTTACCTCCATGTCGTTTATGTGAACTGGTGCAGTACTTGTTACCTACTAACGCTTTTAGAGCTTAGGCTCTTATGTGCAACAGGGAGGTAAAATCCTGTTTAATCAGTTAAGTGGTTAAACATTATGGGGCAGGCAGGGGGTTGCTCCAGCCCAGCCGGAGCAGCCACCCTGCCCACGATGTGATGCAGCGGGCCCAGATGGGCTGCTGGTTAACCATAGAATCATAGAGCTGAAAGAGACCTCAGGAGGTCAGTAAGTCCAGCACCCTACTCTAGGCAGGACCAATCCCAATTAGATCAACCCAGTCAGGGCTTTGTCAAGCCGAGACTTAAATACCTCTAGGGATGGAGACTCCACTACTTCCCTAGGTAACCCATTCCAGTGTTTCACCATTCTCCTAGTGAAATAGTTTTTCCTAATATCCAACCTGGACCTCTCCCACCACAACTTAAGACCATTGCTCCTTGTTCTGCCATCCGTCACTACTGAGAACAGCCTTTCTCCATCCTCTTTGGAACCTCCCTTCAGGAAGTTGAAGGCTGTTATCAAATCCCCCCTCACTCTTCGCTTCTGCAGACTAAACAGACCCAACTCCCTCAGCCTCTCCTCATAGGTCGTATGCTCCAGCCCCCTAATCATTTTGGTTGCCCTCCGCTGGACCCTCTCCAATGCGTCCACATCCTTTTTGTAGCAGGGGGCCCAGAACTGGACACAATACTCCAGATGTGGCCTCACCAGAGCCAAATAAAGGGGAATAATCACATCTCTGGATCTGCTGGCAATGCTCCTCTTAATGCAACCTAATATGCCATTAGCCTTCTTGGCTACAAGGGAACACTGTTGACTCATATCCAGCTTCTCATCCACTGTAACCCCCAGGTCCTTTTCTGCAGAACTACTACTTAGCTGGTTGGTCTCCAGCCTGTAACAATGCTTGAGATTCTTCCGTCCCAAGTGCAGGACTCTGCACTTGTCCTTGTTGAACCTCATCAGATTTATTGTGGCCCAATCCTCCAATTTGTCTAAGTCACTCTGGACTCTATCCCTGCCCTCCAGCGTATCTACCTCTCCCTCTAGCTTAGTGTCATCTGCAAACTTGCTGAGGGTGCAATCCATCCCCTCATCCAGGTCATTAATAAAGATATTGAACAAAACCGGTCCCAGAACCGAACCCTGGGGCACTCCGCTAGAAACCGACCGCCATCCTGACATCGAGCCATTGACCACTACCCGCTGGGCCCGGCCTTCTAGCCAGCTTTCTATCCATCTTACCGTCCATTTATCCAATCCATATTCCCTTAACTTGCTGGCAAGAATATTGTGGGAGACCGTATCAAAAGCCTTGCTAAAGTCAAGGTATATCACATCCACTGACTTTCCCATATCCACAGAGCCAGTTACCTCATCATAGAAGCTAATCAGTTTGGTCAGGCACGACTTGCCCTTTGTGAATCCATGCTGACTATTCCTAATCACTTTCCTCTCCTCCAAGTGCCTCAAAATGGATTCCTTAAGGATCCCTTCCATGATTTTTCCAGGGACTGAGGTAAGACTGACCGGCCTATAGTTCCCTGGATCGTCCTTCTTGCCTTTTTTGAAGATGGGCACTACATTTGCCTTTTTCCAGTCATCCGGGATCTCTCCCGATCTCCACGACTTTTCAAAGATAATGGCCAAAGGCTCCTCAATGACATTTGCCAACTCCCTCAGTACCCTCGGATGCATTAAGTCCGGACCCATGGATTTGTGTACATTTAGCTTTTCTAAATAGTTCCTAACCTGTTCTTTACCCACTAAGGGCTGTCCATCTTCATCCCATCTTGCATCACTTAGCGCATTAGTCCGGGAGCCCACCTTGTCTGTGAATACAGAGGCATTGAGTACTTCAGCTTTCCCCACATCATCTGTCACTAGGTTACCTCCTTCATCCAGTAGGGGCCACACACCCTCTCTGATCACCTTCTTCTTGTTAACATGCCTGTAGAAACCTTTCTTGTTATCCTTCACATCCTTAGCCAGTCGCAATTCCATTTGCGCTTTCGCCTTCCTGTTAACCCCCCGGCATTCTCGAGCTATACATTTAAACCGCTCCCTGGTCATTTGTCCAAGTTTCCACTTTTTGTAAGCTTCCTTTGTGTGCTTAAGTTCACCAAGGATTTCCTCTGTAAGCCAATCTGGTCTCCTACCATGTTTGCCTCTCTTGCTACGCATCGGGATGCTTTCTTTCTGTGCCTTCAATAAGGCTTCTTTAAAATACTGCCAGCTGTCCTGGACTCCTTTCCCCTTCATGTTAGCATCCCAGGGGATTCTGCCCATCGGGTCTCTGAGGGAGTCAAAATCTGCTTTTCTGAAGTCCAAGGTGTGTATTTTACTACTCTCTTTTCTTCCTTTGGTCAGGATCCTGAAATCTACCATTTCATGATCACTGCTTCCCAGGTTGTCACCCACCTCTACTTCCCCTATTAGTTCCTCCCTGTTTGTGAGCAGAAGGTCAAGCTGCGCACGGCCCCTGGTCGGATCCTTCATCACTTGTACCAAGAAGTTATCCCCAACATTCTCCAAAAACTTCCTGGATTGCCTGTGTACTGCCGTATTGGTTTCCCAACAGATGTCAGGGTGATTAAAGTACCCTACGAGAACCAGGGTCTGTGATCTGGAAGCTTCTCTCAGTTGTCTGAAGAAAGCCTCATCTACCTCATCCACCTGATTCGGTGGCCTATAGTAGACACCAACCACAACATCACTGCTGTTGTTTGCACCTCTAAACTTAACCCATAGACTCTCAACAGGTTTTTCTCCCTCTATATACTGGAGTTCAGAGCAATCATAGTGCTCTCTTACGTATAGTGCAACTCCTCCTCCTTTTCTCCCCTGCCTGTTTTTCCTGAACAGTCTATACCCTTCCATGACAGGGCTCCAGTCATGCGAGTCGTCCCACCAAGTCTCGGTTATCCCAATTAAATCATTTCTTGGACTGGGCCAGGACCTCCAGTTCTTTCTGTTTGTTGCCCAGGCTTCTCGCATTAGTGTACAAACACCTCAGATAACCAGTTGATCGCCCCATCTTCTCCATTCAAATTAGGGGTCCTCCTTTCTTGCTCGTTCCTCTTTGCATTCCTTCCCAGTATCCGACTTTCCCATTCCCCTCAGGGTGTTGGTCACCGTCCCCCAATGAACCTAGTTTAAAGCCCTCCTCACTAGGTTTGCAAGCCTGCCCACGAAGATGCTCCTTCCTGTCTTCGTTAGGTGGATCCCATCTCTTCCTAACAATCCTTGTGCCCAGAACAGAGTCCCATGGTTGAACAAACCAAAGCCCTCTCTGCGACACCACCTGCGCAACCACGCATTTACTTCCTCAATTCGACGATCCCTGCCCAGTCCTTTCTCTTCAACAGGGAGGATGGACGAGAACACCACTTGCGCGCCGAATTCTTGGGTCCTTCTTCCCAGCGCTACATAATCCGCAGTAACCCGCTCAAGGTCATTCTTGGCCATATCGTTAGTTCCCACGTGGAGAAGCAGGAAGGGGTAGCAATCCGAAGGTTTGATCAGCTTGGTAAGCCTCTCAGTCACATCCTGAATTCGAGCTCCCGGTAAGCAGCACGCCTCTCGAGATTCCAGGTCCGGACGGCAGATGGATGGCTCAGTCCCTCTTAGGAGGGAGTCCCCGACCACCACCACCACCCGTCGTCTTCTTTTGGGGGGTGGTGGTCGTGGAACCCCCATCCATAGGACTACGCACCCCTTCCCTTCCAGTAGATGGTGTTCCCTTGCGGTTTCTTCCTTGTGAAGTCCCTTTCAAAGCATTCACATCCCTACTGTGCAACAGCCCCTGCCCACCCATACTAGGGACGTTAAATGTTGATTAATCAGCTAATCAAGTAGTGAGTAGAGTTTTAGCAACTACTTGATCAGTTGATGGGGGCGGGGGATGGTGCTCGCTATCCAACTGCGCCTCTCCCTTTGAAAGGGAGACCTGCTTGCCTAGGTTCCCTGCTGTGTCTCTTCCTTTGAAATGTACAAGAGCCGTGAGTGGTTCTTGTATGTTTCAAAGGGAGAGGCATAGCAGTTTTGCTGCCGTTTCCCTGCTGTGCCTCTGCTTCCCCTCAGACGGTGCTGGGGGGAACTGGCTTTTAAGCCAGCTCCCCCCGCAGCACTGGCTCCTGCTCCCCCTGCTTGCCTCTGATACAGAGGCAGCAAAGGGGTGGGGGGGAGACAAGTTGAGTAGTGACCTGACTACCCAAGAAGCCTAGGCCAGTGGTCACCAACCAGCAGGTCAGGATCTACTGATAGATCTTGGAGCTTCTGACAGGTGATCTTGACGGTTTGGCCAAGAGGCTATCAAGTGCAGCACTTCAGCTGCCCCTCCCCCCAATGCTGTGCAACACCTGCCCTCTGCCTTGGAGCTGTTTCCCTCTCCCACCTTGTATTCTATCTCCACAGAGTGGGGGTGAGGGGCACAACAGGGCTTGGGATGGAGGGAGTTTGCTGGCTTCTTTTCAGAATGGTGCAGGGCCAGGGCAGGGATGAACCTGCCTTAGCCCCACTGCACCACCACACAGGAGCCACCTGTGGTAAGCAGTGTCCAGCTGGAGCCTGCATCTTGAATCCCTGTCCCAGTCATGTACCCCTTCTTGCACCCCAAGAGCCTGCCCTAGCTCCGAGCCCCCCTAGACCCAAACTCCCTTACAGAGCCTGAACCCCCTTCTGCACCCCAACTCCTGCCCCAGGCTGAGCTCAGAGCTCTTCTCACACTCTGAATCCCTTAGCCCAAGACCAAAGCCTGTGCTCCAACCCTCTGCCCCTACCTGATGAAAGGAAGGAAGGATAGGGGAGGGAGGAAAGATGGAGTGAGGGTTTGATGTAGATCCTGGATTGCACTTAAATTCAAAAAGTGATCTCATACTTTAAAAGGTTGGAGACCACTGTCCTAGCCTTATCAGGTAGTTGACTAGTCGCTTACATCCCTAACACATACTGCACTGTGTAAAGTTACAGCAAGTATTTTTCCACATCAGGATAGGTTATAAAATAAAAACAATTCACACTTCAACCTTCCTCCATCAGTATCTCTATATGTAGGGTATGTTAATAGCAGCTGCTCATGTCATGGTCAAGCCAGTCAATCACTTTCTAGGACTCAGAATAAAGTAATAGCATTCTAAATTTAAAAAGAAGAAAGTATATTTCTTTTACTTCTCTGCTTCATTATGTATCATATATAAAAGTTACCCCATTAATAAACAGCATTTTTTACTATATCATGCTACATTTACAGTTCAATTTTCTTACCTTTGCCTTTATCCCATTCTCTAACATAGGGCACACCAGCCTTAGTATCTTTTCTCTCCTGAATGACAACCTCTACTTTTCTACTTTCTGAAACTCTGGGAGCCACCGGGGCTTCTGGTTCAGCAGGTAGTGGTCCAATAACTTCTTCCTCTTCTTTTAAAAAAAGACAAGTAGATGTGTTATTAACAAGATACAGGTTTTTTTTTTTTTTTTTTTTGGAAACAGCATAGGATGAATACATGACAACAGCTACTCCGCATTCACACTGATAATACCCACAGCAGCTTTTTTAATCTATGATATGTTAGTTCAGACCCATAGCAGATAATCCAGACAATCAAGAAATGAATCTATATCCCTTCATTAGCTTTTCAACGTAAAAGGAGAGACTGATGAAAATGTATTGCATAATAATACTCTAGGAATAGGCTAAGTGTTCTACTCATGATGGAAAATTAGGAAAGTGTGAAAACATTACCTGCATGTATCTCTACTTCAATGATCTTACAAAAAAGTTTTGTTCTTATTCTGCTCTGTGAGAATAATACTTAACACTGATACACTACTGTTGCATTTCCAGAGCACTTTACCCTTAATTACTCTCATTATTGGGAGGTGGAAAGTACTAATTCTATTTTACAGATGAGGAAGCAGCGTAAGTAACTCTCAATACTACAGGTGAAGCCAGTGAAAAGATGAGATTAGAATTCAAAAATTCCTGGCTTCAAATTGTGAAATGAGCCCACATTCCCTTTATATGATTTCTGACATTCACCTTTTTCAGGGCTTGTAACTTGAGAGTACTGTCCCTAATTTGAGTTTCAACCTCATGAAAACCCTTAACTTGAAGGCGGTGACTGACCAATCAGAGGCTGAGGCTAAAGTTTGAGTTGAGTTTAAAACCAGATTCAGGCCCTTCAATTACAATCAGCAATCATTTTAATTTATGAATATATAGTATCTGATGTTCCCTACAAGATAGCACTACACAAATTGCTTGTATTTCTTTATGCCATAATTAGCTCCAATTTTTTATCTTCACTCACCTTAAAATCACCATTAAAATATCTGCAAATCTAGCTTAGAATGACCTGTATAATTCTTCATAGCAAGTGTGAACATAAAAGGCAGAGTACAATGCAAGCAAACCAAAACTTTCCCCTGCATGGTAAGAACTGTTTTTAGTACAGGTTGGACCTACCTGGTCCAGCACCCTTGGGATCTGAGTGGTCCCGAACCAGAGAGTTTGCCAGACTAGGGGAGATCAAATCTGTGGGCACTGCCCCTGTCCGGCTGGGCTCCCAGCCATTGCCTCCCCCCCCCACTCCACTGGGATTGCACCTGCCCACCTGGCTGGGGCTCCCAGCTGCAGCTTCCGAGCCCTGGTCCCCCAGCCACTGGCCTGATCAGGGCTCCCTTGCATGTGATCTGGCTGCCATTCCCTCCACAGCTGGTTCGGGCAGGGGCTTCCTGGCAACCACTAACTCCGCTGTAGCCGACCTGCCAGCCCTCCTGCTGCTGGGTTCCCAGCGGGTCCCATTCCCAGCTGCCAGGACTCTCTGGCCAGCAACTTCTGTGGACCTAGCCAGACCATGGATATTGTCAGACCAGAGTGTCCCAGATTTTGGAGAGGCAATCTGTATATATGATTTTATACCTATGTGCAATTAATTTAAACTGTTATTTTTTCAAAGCCACCTAATTTAATATATTCAAAATATATAATGTTGATATTCTAACTGAGCAGAATATTTTTTTCACAATAGTGAATATTTAAAAATAAAACTTTGTTATAAGCTATACCTCCTTTCTCCACTTTGTTTGCCTCTTCCTCTAGTCCATCTTCTTTTAATCTCTTTATCTTTCGTGCTCTTAGTTTAGAAAGCCTTGCTTCCAGAACTGCCTTTCGTTTTTCCTTTAAATGTTCCCGCTTGGCTCTTTGGTCTGTGGTCTTAACAGTGACAGAGGACATTCATTAGTTAATCCTGCATTTGGTTATAATCAAATGTGTATCAGCTTCCATTATACCCAGAAGTGAACTGATTATCAGCTGCAATGTCTAAGGGGGGGAAGGGAGAACATGCCCATTCTTTGAATCTAAACTTACACACACTACCAGGAATATTACTTACTATCATTATTTTAAGCTATGACCACGGTACAGTAAAATTTGGCTAAGTATACCAAACAAAACAGGTCTCTGTCCGAAGTAACTTAGACACAAGGAAGAGATATAAAGATACTTATTTCACATACAAGGTGAAAAGTTCCAGAGAAAGTAGAAGAAACAGGCTTTTCATTGAAGCTACACCTAACCCCAAGTCAAAAGAAATCCATGAATGAAAAGCCATAATGAGGGACAGGGATGTTAGAACAATTAACCAGTTAAATGATAGTGCTTAGCCAGTTAATTGTTTTAACCCAGGTCCCCACCATGGCTGTGGGATCCTGCCACTGATCTGCCAAGGCTGCTCTGGCTCAGCCGGCTGTCACCACAGTTAAGATCCCTAATGGGGGAAAGGGTTTATTTTAGGATTTCAATATTTGTTTTATGCATATAACTTTGTCCTTGCTCCCATAACCCTTTCCCTATACTGATGGAATAAAATCCCCCTTAATATTTTATTATATTCAGAAGTTAATACAAAATGTAACAATTGAAAAATAGTTCCTCAAATTTAAAGATCAAATTCCCATGGTAGGAGCCATTGTTGTGTATTTATCAAGGCTGTACATGTGCAATTATTGCAACTGTGCATGCAAGGAGCTATTCTGAAATGTAAATATCTATTCATTGACATAACTACAGTAAATACATGTATAAGAGAATACTTTTTTACATGCAGACTTCAGGTTACCTCCAATGAAAATTTATTTCTAAATATTTTGCCTTTCTGCAATCAAAAATCATGACTGGACAATTACAGGTATCCATGCTCTGCAGGTCAACATCTTCCACAGATAGTTTTGGTTTCGCTACTCTTTTCCAACACATTTACTACACAGTATTCACTGCAAGGTTCCAGAATTATATATAAAGATGGAGCCTCAAGACTGTTTCTGCACAAGCTCGGATCTACTTTTAGCGTCATACCTGCTCTCTCAGCATTTCCAAAGTCTCCATTTGCTTATTTCTCTCTGCTTTGTCACGAGCAAAAGCGAAGTAACCAACACCAAGTTGTCTGGCCTCTGAAAGGAACAGTTTTCAACAGTTAGGTTTCATCAGATTTACAGGTGCAGCAACCAATGATTTTTTTGTTGGGGGGGGAGAAAAGATTGGGGGGGAAGTTATTGAGAAGGAAAAAAGGGTTGGGGGAAGTTATTGAGGGGAGGAAAAAAAAGGTCGAAAAGGTCGCCTGCCCCTTTAAGGGCAGCCATTTGGAAATCTGTTCTCCGCAGCACACCTCCGACTGCCTCGCAGCACACCGGTGTGCCACGGAACACAGTTTAAGAAACACTGCATTAGGTCATCTCACCCATTGCCCTGCCTGACAATAGCATTAGAGTGTTTTGTCCAGACTAGGAGATGAAGATTTTTTTCCCCCCGATTTATTTTTTCTGTCACTTATGAAGGAGTAGACTATATTCATCTAATTAGCTGGCTATTTCTAACACAATTTAACAAGGTAATATATTTATACTGGTGCAGTTTTTCTATTTAGAGGTAAATTATACTTTTGTCCTCTAAAAAGAGTCTTGCAGTGAAAGCAATAAAATGAATGAATATAAACCATTTTCTCTAATGTCCTCATAGTGTATGGGTCCCAAAGGCTTCTTTAGGGCCTCCTCCTCCTCTCTTTCCCATTGCTGCCGCTGAAGTTCTCTTCTCATATCTTCAGATAAGAGAGTCTTCTCTTCAGTGACTTGTCTAGTAAAAAACAAAACCCAAACAACAAAGTGTAATGGTTCTCTGGTACAGAACAAAGAAAGTGTAACAATAGCTAATCCATTTTAAATTACTCATCAGAGGTGTGGATTTGATTACAAGAACACTAATGGAAGGCGCTGAGATTTTACTGTCATGAGCACAGTATGAGAATTTATAGTAATTCTGGAATACAGGAGGGAGGAAATACCACAATCTGGCACAGCACACTAAAATAATTCAAAGAAAAGATCTTTAAGAAGTTGATACCATTTTCACAGGCACTGTGAAGTCATTAATAACTGAAAGAGAAGTGGGAGATGAACAGTGCTCAATACAATGATCACCAAAAGCAGAATACCGCCACACTTGCCCCAATTTGAAATGGATACAAAATGCAAACAGCATCTTTTACATTTAATGTAAAAAACAAAACAAAAACCCAACAACATTTAAATGAGCAATGGCAGCAGCTATAGGGAAACACTGATGTTTTCCTTTGGGAAGCAGAAACACTTCTCTTCCCTCACAATCTAGCAATTGTATATGCTTCTTTTTGTTTTGAAGTATAAAAGTACAGGCTGCAGAATTTTCGAAGAGGAAAGAAAAACTTACAACACAATAATATAAGTGCTCAATTATGGCATAGTTCTTTCAGCCTTAGTTTTACTGGAATAGCTGTAATTAACTATACAAATAGAATACTAAACACATTGATTCAGAACATCATGTATTTGATTTTATTAAAGCCTTGAAATCAGATCATCCAAGACAAAAAACAAACAACTAGTATTCTTTAGGGGTAGGGTACATTAAAATATAATTTCTACAGGAAGGACTATAGTTTTTAAATAGGTCAAATACCTGATATATTGCTAAATTAATTTAATGGGCCTTTGTTTGCAAGGCAAATAAGTGCTGATACGCTGTTAAGATTTTGGATTGCATTAGAAATTTCCTGCACAATCTGAGCTTTAATAGTGTCATGATCATGAGGGTTAGCCAGCATCCTGGGGACTAAGGTGTTAACTATATCCCTTACATAAACCAGGTGGCAGGCAGCCAATAGAAACGTAGGTAGGAATTTCAAACTGGGACAAAGGAATTTTTGGGTTTTTCCCTCCTTTGTGTCTGGGGCAGTTTTCTCTCCAGCTATTGAAGGGGACAGGATGTCTCCCTCTAAGAAAATACTCTCCACAGTCTGTAAGTAAAATAAAGTTTAGATAAATCCATTAGGTTTTATTGTTTTATGATTGGGAAATGGGATCTGGTCTGTGCATTTAAAAATGGGTTTTGCTCTCCTTTGTAGCTAAGTTCCTGGCCCATGGTAAATTTCTCCTCCATGAGTATATTATTTTGTTACTGTTCCATCTAGTCATTTTGCTTGCAACAGGAATATTGTAGTGATAATAAAAGTTCTTTCTCTTTTCTTTTTATTAACCCGGTATTGGTTAATTTGTGTGTCCTGGTTTGTACTTTAGGGATGAGATTTCCCAAGTAGTCTCTCCCTGGTTGCTTTATTAATATTTGGGTGGTGGCAGCGGCGTTTTATTCCCAAAATCTAGGTTGTTAAGATTTTGGAGGGAAGTTTTACACCAAAGCCTGGTAAATAAAGGTTTTGGGGTACTTTTGCTGGCCCCCACTTCTGCATTTATCGTGCCAGAGTGGAGAAAGAGCCATGACAAATAGTTTATCAAAATTCTTTGTATTTAAATTTTGTATACATGGCCTCAATTCAGATACCATTTAAAACATGAATATGACACACACTTTTTGGAAGACAATTTCAATTTCAAGTGAAATAAAAAAAGCTAAGGACAAATGCATGTGTTCACAGAGGAAGGTTTTGACAAAACCACCACTACACAAAAGGTTATGATTGTCTAAACACAGGCTTATTTTTAACATTTTGCTCAACTCCTAAACTGCTTTTTCACATCAGTATAATTTTCTGCAGGTGCAGAGAGCTTTCTTTATTTTGTTTTTTTCAGCCAGTTCAGTACAATGACTAGTTAATTCAAAAGTTAAGAAACGAACTGAAGTTTAAAAAAAAAAAAAGCAGGAAAGCTTGTTTTTCCTCTTCCAATCTATAGGAAAAAAAACTTGATATGAGGATGAGATCTGCTAGTTCAAAAATACTGAAGGAGATAGAGACTAGAAACAATTAGCTTAATACATTAATTACAGAAGCAATTAGTTTTAAATATGAAACATGTTTTAAGAAGTTTACTTTTTGTTTCTTATGTATCCAAAACATTTAAGGTAATTTTAGTCAACTAATACTAATACATTTTGAAAATGCTGTTTTTGTACATTAATTCAAATTTCCATCCAAATGCACCTGACACAAATCATATGTAGAAAATATAGTAATTAAGAAATGCATTATTCACCATTTTCTTACATAATAAAAATTAAAAATAAGTTTGGCTAGATAATTGCTTAAATAAATGTGTATAGATAGTGTATGTTCCTGGTTACCAAACAGCAGCAAATTCAGTGTAAAGGCTATACTGATTTCCAAAGCATCATGTTTTCATGGTTACCAACTGTGATAACTGGTGTGTGTGTGTTGCCTTCCTGCTGCCTTTTAACATAATTAAAAAGTACAAATGCAAAACCACCATGATTTAAATCAAGCTTTCCGGCTTGTTGATTTAATCTATGATTAGAATTGGTGATTTAAAACCAATCCAGTCTGCACTGAATGTTCTCTTCTTTTTTAATACATTGGACCAATTCTGCAAATCCAGAAAGTTTGATGACTTCAATTAAATTAATCTGGTTATACCACTCTATCAAGTGTGCATACAAACACTTTTCCTCCTATACATGAAACATGTGAAATCCTATGGGGGAAAAATGCTTTCTTTAGAGAAGTCATACCTTTTCCCCTGCAGTTCGTTATCCATTTTAAGCAGATTTGGCAAATCCTTCTTCATACAACGCCTAGAACGGCCTAAGGAATCCACATAATCAACCCTGTAATGAAAATAAAAAGAATTTCATACAATTTAAATTCTCAGATTTATAGAATTCTTATAAAAATGGAATAACTTTCAATAGAGAATATTCACAGAGTATTAGTTACTTCCATCCTAACAGTTAAAAGGCCTCATTTAACAATTAAAAGGCACTTTTTTAACAGTGTTTGACAGACTCATCACATTGATATAGTTTACTCAGTATCATTGAGCTAGCTGCCTTCCTTCATAAGAAAATTTGAAAATTGTTTACAAGTTACAATGTCAATTAGCTTCCAAGTCAAAATAAAATTGCATAACATTTGCTTCCTATGGTGAAAATAATGATGCAGCACTGACTTCTCACACAAATATTAAATTGCTATAGTATAACATAATTATCAACCTATGGCTCATTTACTAAGAGCTTCAGTGATCATTCAACTGGTTTATCAAAGGCCTAGTACATCAAGCAGAACGTTGTTCTTTTAAGCTCCCTTTATCTAGCGTGCTTTACGTAAACTTATTTATCATAATGAATGTTATACTTACAACTGGGGAGAATAAGAAACAGAAGTACTTATTGTCAACCAATGCTACAAAGAGTTCTTAGCATTAAGCAGTCCTAGTCATACCATTTTAGGACAATCAAGACAAACATCACTGACTCAGAATACAAAATAGTCCCAAAATACTGAACTTTTTTAGATTTATTCTTTCATTATGCTTTAAATAACTGTTAAGGGCACTGTTGGTATGTCTACGCTGCAAGTAGACAGCCACATCTGGCACATGATAGCTGACATGGGTTTGCAAGGCTAGGACTGAGGGGTGGTTTAACTGCAGTGCAGACATTAAAGCTCGGGCAAGAGCATGCACTCCAGGAGCCTGCAAGTCAAGAGGGTCCGGCTTGAGCCCAACCTTCTGCACTACAAATAAACAACCTCTACGCCCAAGTAAGTTGCCATGGACCACTTGTAGATCTAATCAAAGTGTAGACTTACCCCTGGAGCTTAGTACTATGCCATTTATTTTTACCAAGTGAACAATTCGATCGCTGTGACCTCTAATCCAAGAGTATACCTATGGCTGGAGAATAATTAGCAGTCTATACTAAACCTATGGCAGTGCCAAAAGCCCTCCAATGAGACTGGAGCCCCATTATGCTGGGAGCTGAGACAATAATGTTCCTGGGGGCTTATCAATAAATAATTAGAACTGTCTTTTTTATTTTACTGAGGTAAGGTGCAGACAAATATTTTAAAGTATATGGAAGGTGAAGACATTGGCTTACTTTTTCTGCTATTTAAACTTGATAAGGGCACAGAATAACCTGACAGTTTCCCCTTGACCTAGCAGTATACCAGTACCATATATACTTAAACCTCCATACACTGTGTCCCCCTCATCTGGGAATACCCATGATACAGAGGAGGATGTGGCTCTGTGTGCTGCTGCTTCCCCTTCTCTCCAGCTGAGGGAACAACAGCATGCAGAGCTGCTTCCCAGTGGCTTTTCCCTGTTGCTCCCATAGCAGCAAGGGGCGGTGCCTGGGAGTGGTGGAGAGCACAGAGTCACGTGTGTTCCCAGGTGCGGGGTGGCAGGTAAGCACCTCACCCCTTCTTGCCCAGACCCTGCAGCACCCTCTCTGGCCTGGCAAAATATGTATCTAACATACCCTGTTTGCAACAGCTGCTAGATTAAGGAGGCTCAAGTGTATTTCTATCTGCTCATGTTTACAACTTTCTGATTCTTCTCTATGGACACTCCCCCATACGCTGTAAGAAACAAAATGACATTATCTCCTCTCACACTGACAAACTGGAATCCTTTTTTGCAGACTAGTTATTGCTGTTCAAAGCTGCTTACCAGGAGTAAAATCTCCATTTGCATACCTTGTTTTCTTTATGAACAGACAGAAAAAAAAATACCTACCTAGCTTAAGTTTCATAATTATTTATAGAATCTTTGCTGAAAGATTATTGGCCACCTGGAAGTTAAGTTGAGAAGATTTTTATGGGTAGTTTAAAATTCTGGAGCTTAAATTTGGTAAAGCACTTCTTTCTCCATATGGAAAAAATCTGTTCATTCAGCAATGCCAGACACCCAAAATTACTGCTGACTTTGAACGTCATGTACTGTATAGGGCCCTACCAAATTCATGGCCCATTTTGGTCAATATCACAGTCAGAGGATTTAAAAAAAAAAATCATAAATTTCATGATTTCAGTTATTTAAATCTGAAATTTCACAGTGTTGTAATTTTAAGGATTCTGACCCAAAAATAGACGTGTGTCTGTCTGTCTCATGGTATTGCTATCCTTACTTCTGCCACAGAGTTGGGCCTTTGGTCAGCAGCCACCACTCTCCAGCCACCCAGCTCTGAAGGCAGCAGCATAGAAGTGAGGGTAGCATGATACGGTATTGCCACCCTTATTCTGCATTGCTGCTGGTGGGACACTGCCTTCAAAGTTGGGCGCCCAGCCAACAGCCGCTGTTCTCTGGCCACTCAGCTCTGAAGGCAGTGCAGAAGTGCGGGTGGCAATATCACAATCCTCAAATAATCTTGTAACCCTCCTGTAATTCCCTTTTGGGTCAGGACTCCCAATCTGAAAAACTCTGGTCTCCCTCCATGTATAGTATAGGGTAAAAGCACACAAAAGATCAGATTTCATGGTGGAGGGATGGAGAGAACAAATTTCATAATCTGACCTACCAAATTTCATGGCCATGAAGAACATAAGGCCCAAGTCATGTGATCAGAGGAATTAATTTCTTGAAAGGCGGCAGGATTGCTTCAATAAAGATTAACCTCATTAAATAATGCTTTCATGAAGAACACACCAGACATGCAGTCTGCAGCAGTAAGGGATCAGAAATCCCATACCTTCAGCAGGAAAATGTATGAACTACTTTAATATACAACTAATTCTCGTTTATAGCACATTTTCTTTATCAATCCATCTCAAAACACTGGGTATTTAAAAGAGCACATGGTGGAAGAAAATGTTAGTTGCAAATTTTTTAGCAGTTTGAGAAACTTTGAACTTCTGGGTCTCTTTCTGGAAGAGTAAAGGCTTCCCCTTTTCAATCTAAGGTGGCTAAATTTAAATTAGTTACCTTATGCACTAGATAAGAATGATTTAGCTCCCATACATCCAAGTCTCTCCCAAACACCAACTCCTCGAATTCCCAACCTCAGCTGCACTAAGCAAGCCAATGTCATTGAGACATGAGACAAAGTAAGGGAAAATAATGTGTTCTGCAAGGCGTAATGGATGTATTTTAATACTATTGCATTCACCTTTTAAGAAAAAAGGTAATTAACTATTTTAACATTTCGTTCACTCAAGTAATCTCAGTATATAAAAAGATCTCTAAACACTATGAAACTAAATGTTAACTTTTCAATTTTCAAACAGCTGCATAGATACCAGACTCTAAAATCCCGTTTGTGAATAGGATTGGCATCCATTCCTGCTCTTGAAAAATTTAACCCTATTTTAGAAAGGAGACCAATCTATGTAATCTAATCCATATAATGGAAATCTTCCCTAGAACTAGTTCATAAAGTTCAGTAATGCCCGTGTGGTTATCTATTCCAAAGGAAAAAGTAAAATTTGAGAAATTACAATTACATGCTATTAGTTTTGACATAAGAAGAGAGATTATAAATCACTTTTAGAATAAAACCAGACATTTTATACAGATTTAAAAAACAAAAATTAATTTTCAACTATACACAAATAACTATTCTACCTGGGGTCTTTCTGCCAAGGTAAGAAGACTAATATGAAAAAATGCTTCTTAAAGGGAAAGACTGTTATGATCACAAGTGATGGCGTGCTATCAGCCAGAATGATTCTTCTTCAACATGTTTTATAAACTAGACCAATCCACATGAGATTATCAAAGAATTAAAACAGATGCGTCAGAATTGTCCATGCAGTATTACCAACCATTCTTCACTGGGATCCTGTGGGGGTGGTATTTCTATTTCAGGTAGTGTCTTCTCTTCATCTTCCTCATGTTCTGAGGCCTTTCTAGTAGCTTCACTCCCACACAGTTCTTGTACTTCTCTGCGTTTGTCTATGATCTTCTGAGTGAAATCCACAAGATACAAATCTTCAGTTTCTTCATCTAGGGCAGAAAAATCAATTCTTAGATAACAGGCATCAAAAAAACACAACTGAGCAAAAAATCAATATGGAATAGGCACAATCAGTTTTGCAGCTGCCAACAATACCCTTGACTATAAAGGCGATGCTTTAATCTCATCTAGTGTCAGGAAAATTCAGCTATATAGGATAAATCATATTTCTGTATATAAACTTCATATATAATTGCTTTAATTAAATACCACAGAAAAAAGTTCACAGAAACTGTGCTGATACCATCTTGAAAAAACTATATTTATGCTGATTAATAGTTATAATACTAATTGTAACATGAAAATGAAACTGGCAGTAATAGGAAAGTATTAGAATAAATTTCTGGCATTTGGAGAAACAAATATAAACTGATATTAAAACTGCTCATTTTATTTTAGAGAGAGAATGAAATAGTTTTTGACAAGTAAACCATGAACATGAAAAAGATGAATGGGTACAGCAGGCTACTAAATTCAATAGTTCAGTTTTCAATTGTGGTGTTTAATAGAGGAAAATTACTTAAGATTGAATTTAATATGAGGACTCATTTTGCATGTTGAATACACCTAAGCAGTCACTTGGGGCATGTCTAGACTACATGCCTCTGGCGACAGAGGCACGTAGATTAGGCTACCCGGCATAGGAAAATGAAGCAGCGATTTAAATAATCGCCGCTTCATTTAAATGGCTGCTGCGCTGAGCCGATCAGCTGTTTGTCGGCTCAGCGCGGTAATCTGGACGCTCTGCGGTCAACATCAAAGGCATTTGTCGACCTCCCCGGTAAACCTCATCCCACAAGGCATACCGGGGAGGTCGACAAATGCCTTTGATGTCGACCGCGGAGCATCCAGACTACAGCGCTGAGCCAACAAACAGCTGATCGGCTCAGCGCGGCAGCCATTTAAATTTAAATGAAGCGGCGATTATTTAAATTGCCGCTTCATTTTCCTATGCCGGGTAGCCTAATCTACATGCCTCTGTCGCCAGAGGCATGTAGTCTAGACATACCCTTGAGTTCTTTTTCCAAAAGGGAGAAAAAAAAGTGATGAGACTACATTTTATATCAGGGATGGGGATATTTTTTTAAAGTGGGCGGGGCCACTTCAGAAATTTCTGAAGTGGCCCCAGGCCACCCAGAAGGGGCGGGGCCTCAGGTGGAAGGGGCGGGGCCAGGAGACTTCTCGTGCTCCCCCCACAGACTCTGATTGGCCTAAGGGTGGAGGAGCATATGAAGTCCTCCCCTCCCCGAGAGAATCGCCAGCTGTTTTAAAACAACTGGCAGTTCCCTCTAGGCACCGTAACAGCAGGAGTCCTTGTGCGCTCTCCCCGCCTCCAGGCCACTCAGGGCCTGGAAGTGGGGGGAGAGTGCATGCAAAGTCTCTCGCCCTCCTGCCCCCACTCTGCCAGAGGTGGGCCTTGATTAACCTGGGGTTGGGGGAGCAGCAGGGCGGCTGCAGGCCAGATCCACCAGCTTGGTGGGCCAAATGCAGCCCACAGAAGTCCCTTTGCCCACCTCTGTTTTATATGATTGATCTTACACATAGAAACTAGTGAAAGAGGTAGCACTGAAGGATTAAATTGAATCTGAGTATTTCTACTATTAGTTGTCACATCACACAAAGGACCAGTTGTGTGCAAAGAGGAAAATGGAAGTATGTATATGGATTAGAGATGGTAGAAGCTGAGAGGTGAGAAGTCGGACTTTACTAGCTACTGGCATTCACACAGGGTACGTCTACACAGCACAGTTATTTTGAAATAACAATGCAAGCGTCTACACAGCTATTCCGTTATTTCAAAATAATTTCAAAATAACGGATGGCTTATTAGTCATGAGGACTAATGCTTATTCCAAAATAACTATTTCAGAATAGTAGTGTGAACGCTCCACTGCTGCTATTTCAAAATAGCTCCTCTCTAGGGCCATTCAAAGTAATTACTCCCGACTGCCTCCTGGGAGCTCTAAATCGAGACAGCACGTCCTCATTAGGGAAGCCTGTTTTGGACTCCAAAATAGCTTATTTCGAAATAAGCATGCTGTGTAGACGTACCCAAATTGACCAGCCAGCCATCTCCTCTCTTTCCCCTAGTTACTCTTCATATAATGAAACAGAAACATGCAGAAACAGATGAAAACTAAGGATGTCAAAATGACAAAGTAACTTTACTTTTCCAGGGTTCTACACCAATAAACCAGAATGTGTGTGTCTCACTTTATGATCAAGCCAAATGATTCCCACACTTCTTTCCTAGGACAGACTGTACTTCAAAAAGTAATATTCTTTTCTTAGCATTGTCTTTTCTCTCTCAGCAAAAATAACTTTTATCAATCAGTCTGTACACTGCCTCAAAAAAGCCTATTTTGTGTAAAAGCTACATTTATTAACAGAAGTACTGTATTTTATATCATAACAGCTATCATCTATGAGACAGTTAAGATAGTCAGCTTCTAGAGTAACAAAATAAAAGCAAGGTTTTTAAAATATATACTGGTTTTATGCAGGTTTTTTCTTTTTTTAACCTGGAAAGTCGCCTTTTGTCATCTTCTCATACAGCTTTGCTTTCTCTTCCAGTTTCTGCCTAAAGAAAAAGCAGGTTACATTTACAGTATGACTAATTCCAAGTACAGTACAAACAAGATAGTCTTTCATTATTTACACTGCAATGGAATAAATGACAAGAATGTTTTATATTTTCCCTTAGAGATGAATTGCAAGAGTTTTTACCAAACAATGGCTTAGGGAACAATATAGAAAAAGCACAATTTTTCTTATACTGCTGAAGGTATCAGTGAAATTATCAACCTTTGCAAGGGGAATTGTAGAACCCAGAATTCATATTTTAGCAAAGGAGAAATTTTATTTTAAACTGTAACAGGCATTTCTAAGAACATAGAGATTCCTGATTAGTCTGTAGTGTGAACAATTTTGAATAAAAAATAACATAGTTCACCTCCAGTGAAATGATTAAATAGATAGCAACACATAACACAAGTATGTACATCTTTGTAATTACAATTGTCTAGATGACAGAACAAGTTAAACTGTTCATCAACCCAGAACCTCTCTATGGTAGTTACAAGATATGGAGCACAGGGTACAAAGTATGAGGTTCTAAGCCTCAGAAAACACCATCTAAATCAGGGGTGGGGAACCTTTTTTGGGTTGGGGGCTGCTGACCCCCATACAAATAGATTTTGTGTGCTCCAGCCCTATGGTGGGAGAACAGAGAGGTGGGAGGCTGGAGTGCCACACAGGCTCCCCAATGCTGGGGGGGGGAGCCCTGAGCCTCAGGGGCTGGGTCCAGGCAAGCGGCGGGGCCACAGGTTCCCTACCCCTGATCTAAATGGACACAAAAAGCAGTGAAAATACCTTAAAACTAGCAACTGAAATTGTTCATGACTATGTACTGTATTCATAAGAGACGGGGAAGTTATTGAAGAGAACCAGCAGATGTCACCTTTTCAATGAATATTTTAATTGTACAACTAACCCACTTTGGCTACTGACCTGTAATTTTCTTTAAACATGTTTTAGTAGGTAAGAAACAGTTTTCTGCAAAAATTGTAAAGTGCATCCTTTGGAACACAAAATACTGATTAAGGTGTTTGTATCATGCTTTTTACGGAGATGAAAGTTAATGCTTTTTAAAAAAAAAATCTGTCAAATACTCTGTCAAATTTCAGTGGATACAATAATTTAAGTATAGATGTCTGACACTGCAGGGCATAGAAATGTTAATAAGCAATGAACTAGTTACATCCCAGTAAAAAATAATAGCTTCCATTCTGCTATTTCCATGATTTCTTGTATACGATTTGTTGGAAGGGTAAAGAAATTCTACAAATTATTTGTTGTTCTTATTTGTATTACTGTAACTCAATTACCTTGCTTTATCTAATGTTTTATCTTCTTCTATCTTCTGCTCAACATCTTTCTCAGCTCGACTTGAAACCCCTGTGTTCTGCTTATTCCAAATGCTTGGTTTCTGTGGAACAGTTTTTTTTAAACACACAGGATTTCAACCTTATTTGACCATTCACAGAATATAAATAAAGAGAAAGGCTCTGCAGATATTTATTTGCTAAAACATTCTTTGAATAATCCAGCTGCTGTGAAATGGAAAGTAGCAGGTGTGTCGTAAATTTATGATAGCACAGGAAGGAGAACCAAATGGATTTACACAGATTTAGATGTTTTCTTACTTACAAATTTGGAACACATTTTATTCTTTAGCATCTGTAAATAAAGACAATGGTAGCTTGCTGGATAATATTATTAAAGGAAAAACAAACAAAAGAATAAGTCGTATTGTTCTTAGAAGTGAAGATTATCAGGAAGAATGATGCCAGAGACAGGGTAAGGCAGGGCTACTCAACTCTGGAAGCCCCGGGGGCCACAATGATACTCTCAGCACATGCCAAGGGCAGCAACTTAAGTGTGGTTGCATATATATGCAAATATATATGCAAGTACATGTAAATAGCTTCTTTCGCACTGACGGGCATGAATACGAAGGTTAAGGCAAGACTACACAACACGCAGGCCCCATTTAAGTCAGTTCTGCTGATATTAATAAAATGGAATATTTACCCAATTTTCACCCATATGTCAGCACTTTTGATGAGCAATGACAGCCGAGGAATTAACTATTAAAACATGTATCAACAGAACACCATTATATTGACTTGCTGTTGTGGAGCATGTTCCCAGTGGAGGCCATGTTCAAAGGATCCCACCTGCAGGCCTGCATGTTAAGCCCCGCGTATACCCAAACCACACCGCGGGCTGCAAACAAATGGGCTGTGGGCCGCATGCAGCCCACAGCCGCATGTTGAGTAGCCCTAGTGTAAGGAGTACCAATACAGGTATAGCGTATAGTACTCTTAGCGTATAGGAAAAATACTTGTGTTTCTAATTAGATAAGGTTAACAAATATCAATCTGATAAAGCTTCATATACCTTAGTCATTGAACTTTACATATAGAATTAATAATGATGTCAAATGAGTAAGCAGTACACAGCCTGTGACAGGACTTGATTATTAATTTCTTCAAAATTACACCTAGTTCTCATCTGTTTGCATATTTCTTCCAGATGTCTAATTTCAGAAAAATAAACACCGGTTTTAATGAAGTAGAGACTGAAGTGTAACACTGCAGTGTATCTGAAGTTATTTTCCCTAATATAAATGAAAGGGAGCTCATGGCAAGGCATTTTTCAAGAAGATTCACAGACTCTGGAAAGTGCTTTCCTACTTCAACAAATCATGGATTTGTTAAAAATCAGAGCTCATTTTTTCTTGCAGGAGACATTTAAGGAGGTTGGGGCTCTCAGGCAGGAAGAGTGATGTAGATTAAGTGATTTAAATGCAGCTTTGCAATATAACTGAATGCCGAGTTTTGATTTTTGAGAGAGAGGCTCAAATGGAAATGAGTCAACAGAAATTTGATAAATAAAGCCTTTGTCTGACACCTGGAAATGAAATGCTATAATTTAGGGATGTAAAATCTCATTTAGTTGGTTAACTGATGACACATTATTTAACGGGTTAACCAATTAAAAGAAGAGGAGACATAGGAGGAGGTAGGGCCAGAATAGCCTCTGCCTTCGAGGTTCCTGGGGCCACTACAGACAGAGGCTGCTCCAGACCCTGGGGTACCCCTACCTTCAGGACACCCGCCATGGACAGAGGCTGGACGAGCAGCCCCAGCCTGTGGCAGGCTCCCTGCAGGGCTGGAGAAGTGCTCTGCCCATGGCAGGTGGGGAGCTGCTCCAGCCCCCACCAGTTAAACATTCACATCCCTACACTGTAATGATAATTTTTTAGAATTTCTAATGGCTTGTTCTTTGATTCTGGGAGATGCCTAAAAAAAAAGATAAATAGAAAAATAACAAGAAATGATAGATATTTTATTTCTACCTTGTTTGTTGTTTGGGGTTTCACAGAGACTCCAGCATCTTTCAGAAGTTTTTCCTTCTTGAATTCTTCTTGCTTTCGGAAAAGTTCAGCCTTTAAGTCTACCAACTATATTAGCCACAATAAAAAACAACAGAAGTCATTTTAACAAAACAATCAGGGGATTTTTAGAGTCTTAAATGAGAAATAAAGAGTTTACACCTTGTAATAAAATAAACTGATTCCATTTCTGATGTAGAAAATTGGTCCAGTGATGTGAGGAGGAACTTTGTGGTATTTGAAGCAATATGTAATCCAAAATAATGACAGAACACAAGTTATGATTAGGTGGTTAAATACGTAAAGTAAAAGCTTCTATTATGGACCCTTCATGACATAATGGAAAAACTTCAGGAACAAAATGGGCATAATCCCATACAAAGTTTTCAGCAGCCACCTTGAGCAAAGTAACAACTTAGTTTTAATTTAAAAAGTAACCTCTAAGAAGATTTGCTGACAAACAAAACTTTTTTTTCATTAAAAAGAGCTAGCTGGTAGACATTAGTTTTTACAAAAATGTATCTCCTTCCTTGCTGCTTTTAGTCTTTCTTTTTTATATAAACATGAATATATAACCCCCATTGGTATTAATCATCACCACACATGTTTATCAAGGCCCAGATTCTTAAATGTTTTTTAATCTACTTACCACCCATACACTTAAATGGGAATTAGATGTCTAAATACCTTTGAGAATCTGGGCCCAACAAC
Organism: Pelochelys cantorii; assembly: GCA_032595735.1. Classification (NCBI taxonomy): domain Eukaryota; kingdom Metazoa; phylum Chordata; order Testudines; family Trionychidae; genus Pelochelys; species Pelochelys cantorii. The sequence continues at coordinate 22,930,758 of CM064336.1, forward strand.
TAGGGTTGTTAAAATGGCTATTCATTTAACCCTTTTAACTCCGGGCTCACCACCCGGCCTGCTAATCACCTCACCGGGACTGCCATGTCTCACTTCTGGTCCCACCGCAGCCATGGGATCCCGCCTCTGGTTCCACTGAGACCTCTGTGGACAGGCTTGCCCCAATCTGGCATGGATGGCTGCACACCGGATGTCACCAGTTGGGGCCAGTTAACGGGTTAACAAGTAAGCATACCGATAAGCGATCTGCTTAGTTGTTCACCCCATCAAGTACATTCACTCAATTGGTGCATTGCTTTTGCCCTCAGGAATCTGGGAGTCTTAAAATAAATAAATAAATAAAAAAGCGCCCCCAACACACACAAAACCAACTAACTAAAAAACCATTTAGGATCTGATGGCTTCTTCAGCTAGTCCTACAGTAAACAGATTCCTACAGGAGATTTAATCAGGCTGTTGGTACTCCTTGCTATGAAAATGTGCCAGAAACACAACAGATTTTAGTTTCCCGTCAAGATGGTCCACACGGGTGTTAAGCAACCAAGCTTTTTTGAACTGTCAAAAGTGATGATGCACAAGTTCATTAAACGTATGTTTTGGATACAACCCTATTTATTTTCATTGTTGTGTTTCAATTAAGTTGCTAGATTATACTGAGTCATGGTGACGAAACATTAATAATAAAAAATAATTGAAGCTACTGGAGTCTTTAGCCAATCAACTAAAGATACTTTGATTAAAACAGAAGTACACCACAGAAAATAAATATCAAAATGACATGTTAGTTCAGAAGCTTCAGAGGGGTAGCCGAGTTGGTCTGTAACTGGAAAAACTTAATAAACAATAAATAGTCTAGCAGCACCTTAAAGACTGCTGCTAGACTTTTTTTTTTTTTTTTTTTTTAGTTTTTCTATGTTAGTTCAGGTTATGTTTAAATCCTGACATCCTTTTAGGTATGAATTAAGTCATCTACTACTTTCATAGTTGGGACTTTTATAGAAACTTAACCTCCCCTGAAGGAGGTTCCATAAACCAAAGCATAATGTTTGGTAGAAATGTCTCATTAAACCAAACTTAATTCCATTTAAACATACTCTTAACAGCAAGGGAATATATTACACTATGGGAAACCACTTAAATGTACCCCCTGCCCACAGAGGAAATTTCCAATGACAGTCAGAGACTATGCATCTTCATAAAACCTCTTTCTGCCTCCAAAAAACAGAAAATACTTTCACATTAATCTCCTTCGCAATAAAATACAAACTCTAATTATAGACTAGGGATGTAAGCAACTAGTTGAGTCAACTACTCACTTCCCCTCTCCTGCTGCCTCTGTATCAGAGACAGCAAGGTGGGGGGAACAGGAGCTGGCGCTGGGGGGAGCCATCTTAAAAAGCTGGTAACATCACCGTGTGCGTGTGTGTGAGGTAGGGGAGGGAGACGCAGAACAGAAAATGGTGCGAGTGGGGACTCAAGCAGTCCCTACTCACCCCGGGTTCCTCGCTGCGCCTCTGCCTTTTAAATATTTTAAGAGGCGCAGGTGGCTCAGGCTCAGCCAGGATAGTGAATGCCCCACCCCTTATCGACTACTCAAAATTTAACATCCCTATTATAGACTGAGAAATATTAGTAAATTCAGCACTGATATAAATCCCCAAGTTAAATGTTCAGTGTGCTGTGTTTGAAGGGGAAAGTGCACAGTCACAAGACTACAACTGTCATGCCAACACACAGCAGCATCCCACAGAAAGTCACACATTGAGATATTTGGATAAAAGGTATTAAATCCAAAGCACTATTTTCTTTAATATTAGGATTTTTTTTATTAACAGGGTTGTGGAATTGGGTGTGAGGTAGGAGTCAGTACCCATATGTTCACTCCACAGTATTTTGTTTTCTCACAAAGGCAAGAGAAAGGCTATTCTTAGAAGTTGTTGAACCTTCTGTATATAGACCAACACAAACATTATAAAACTTTGTGGGTATGTAACAGGGTGCACAGACTATTTTACAACTTTTAAGGGAACCCTCACTTATCCAGTAGAACATCATTCCTGTTTCAAACAATAAACACACTCAATAGGAAGAGGAAAAGATTACCAGCTGGGTTATACAAGACAGCTGTTTCCCCAAACCTACTCTACATGGGGTATAAAGTAGCTATATTCTTACCAGGACCCAATCAAGGTGGAAAGGTAAATACTACGATTCTAACGTGTCCTCTTAGAGTGACTACATGCATAGGCGCAAAGAATTCCCAGAGGGCTAATTAAAAATGGGTAAGTACAAGTTTTGCTTAATTTAATTTGTGGGGCATGTAAGTATGATTACCAACTACAATAAAAGAGCTCAGAGATCCAAGGCTTCTTAATTTATCTGCAACAAGCTACAAACCAACTGAATAAAACCCACCACAGCTATGAGGAACTAAAACTGATGTGAATTGCCTGTTGTTCTTGCATGAACTTTGAGTATCTTATACATTATTCTAAAATCCTTTAGTGTTGGTACAGCAGAAAAGTGGAGCTTTTAAGAGTTGTCCTGCTGGATAACCCTTCCCCACTAATATATGCATTTTGGTAGCACCCTGTGTTGTTGCTTTTTATGATACCACGATGATGCACTAGACCAGTGTTTCTCAACCAGTAGTACGAGTACCCTTAGGGGTACTTGTGTTGATGTACACCCCCCCTCCCCAGACTTCTCTCAACTGAAATTTGGAGAACTGAATTTTTGTTAAGTTTTACAGAGCTTTATTATGTTTGTACTTTTTACACCCACAAATTTCATTGCCCACCTGACTACAATTAAGTTGATTAAACAAATGTGTTGCAATAGTAGAGAAAATTGTGTGTGTCTGAAAACTGTAGGTAGTGGAGGTACTTATTTTTTTGAAAAAGGGGTACTTTATAAAAAAAAGGTTGAGAAACACTGTACTAGACTTCTCTGTGTCTTCCCCTAGAACAGTGGTTCCCAAACTTTTTGGCATCACGCCCCCTTTCTGATTTTAGAGAAACCCTCACCCCACCCCCCAAAAAAATAGCAGCAAAACTTGTTGAGCGGACACCCAAGTGGACAGACAGACTGGGATCTTTCTTGGGCGGGGACTGACGGGGGGGGGGGCCCTGGGTCACCTCGTGGGCCCCCCCCCTAGAATTTCTTCACGCCGCCCCTGGGGGGACACGCCCCCTGTTTGGGAACCCATGCCCTAGAAGAATTACTGCATGTCCTGACTCCAGCCAGGTGGAGGGTTGCCATACACACAGCCTGACCAATAAGGGATGAGCTGGTGCTGTGCGCAGTCACAGGTTCAGAACACAAGGGCATTTCCTGCATTACGCAGAACGTGGCTCTGAGGGGCTCACAACACCAGGAGGAGCAGCTGGAACAAACGAACCTGCTCGCCCCACGGGGGGCGCTTGGGAGAGGAGAGGAAAACGAAACGTACCTAGATTGTGTCCCCGGTTCCACCCGCGTGATGGGAACGAAGCCAAGGGGGAGCGGCGGGCCCAGGCTAGGGCCCAGGAGGAGCGGGACAGAGAGCGATCCCGATATAGGGGTAAACTCAGGAGATTCCACCCATCGCACCCCCGCCCGCTCCGCGTGACCAGGCCCTGCAGCACTCACCGAGGAGACCGTAACCTCCAGTGGCTTCTTCCTACGGTCCATGGCGCCTCTGCGTTGAGAAAGGGGGAGTAGTTCAGGGCACCCACACCCGGCCCGTAAACAAAACACAGCACGGCCGCCCGTTCGCCGCCATCTTGCCGTAAAGTGCAGCCGAGCTGCCCAATGCTTGCGACCCTGCCGTAAAGCAAGACCGTGGCGGGCGAAGGGGAAGGGTTCTCTGGCACCATCTTGGGAAGGTCACCCTGGTAGAACGTGTGACGGGCTTTGCTATGGCCTAAGCTCACGGTGTGAGGGAACAGCTTTGCCCAGGGCCCCGCCACTGCGCTTCAACGCTTCCCTCAGGGAGAGCCGGGTGCCAGCGCAGCCCACCTTACGATAACAGAGCCCGCAGTGGCTCGCCCGTCCCTCAGCCTCCGCACGCCCTGGCAGCCGCCTGGAGCTGCCTCCGCCCCGCTCCGGCCGCCGAGGCCCAGCGCTTGGTTTGTAAGTGGGGCTGGGCTCTGTCCCTCCCCCCGACATCCGCGTGTGAGAAACAAGGGGGATGAGAAATGTTTCACTGAGCCAGACTTCAGCCTCTTTTAACACCAGGGCTGGGTAAAATGCGGCCCGCGGGCCGCCCTGCCGGGACCCTCAGCCACACGGAGCGGCCGCTTTAACAGAGTCCCCGCGTTTCTCTGCTCTGCAGTGAAGGGGAAGGGTCGTGCGATCTCCCCGCTCTTAGCCCCATCCTCAGCTCCGATTGGCCAGAAACAACCGGCCAATAGGAACTGACCTCAACCAATCCTCCCAGCTCCTATTGGCTGGATATAACCAGCCAATAGGAGCTGAGAGATTGGTCTGAGCGACTGGGGCAGCCTGAGTTGAGAGCCACCTGGAGGGAACAGCCTTTATTTTAAAGGGGGCTGGGATTGGGGTTGCAGCAGGCAGGGCGCCTAGGGCGTGTTGCAGCCTGTTGGCCAGGAGACACTTCGGTAAACTCCTCCCAGCCAGCACCTGCCTCTGGCACCACAGCCCCTCCTGCATCCCAACTCCTTCCCCCAGATCACCACCCAAACCCTGTGCACCCCCTGTTCCTGGTGACAACTCCTTCCCTCCTACACCCCTCTCCCAGGTCAGAATCCTCTCCTGCACCCACAGTCCCTCCCTGATCCCACACCCCAATCACCTGATCCAGGTCACAACCCTTTCTTCTACCCAAACACCCTCTCAGACCCCACACCGTCTCCTGCACCCCAATTCCTTTACTCCATGTGCCCTTCTGCACCCAACCTAGCCCCTGCACTCCCTCCACAGAAAAGTGCAGCCCTTGACCACTTACCAAATCTTGCAGTGGCCTCCCCACCAAAAATTATTGCTCACCCCTGTTTAACACCATTGTTCTCTGCCAGGGATATGTGAACTGCTGGGAGTACATCCACTCAGCTAAATGTGTGCCTAGTTTTAATGGGCTACTTGCAAAGTCAGTACCGGCTATGTTTCATACAGACAATGACTTACTTAGACTGGTCTGCATGGGTGGTTGGTGCAGCTGGGGCTGGGGGAGGCAGGCTGCCAGCTCTGCCTCCCTCAGGGAGATCAGGAGGAGGTGTGGGCCCTTGGAGCCCTGGGGGAGGGAGGAGGCCATGCAGTTCCAGCCTCCCTGGCCAGGAGCACAGGGAAGGTGGGTGCGGGGGCAGCAACACTCCACCCCCAAAACGCCTACAGCAGGTGTTCTGGGGGTGGAGTGTGGGCAGGGGCGTGCCTGGTGGTTGGGAAGATGCCTATGCTGGCCTGTATAATATACACTGAAATTCAATACAATATTTATATTCTAATTGACAGGGCTTGACAAACGGCGGCGAAAGCCGATCGCCAGCCTTGCACTGCGCATGTGCAAGAGCCGCATTGCGCATGCGCGCGCCGCCAGTAAACAGGGCGCGTGGCTGAAATCTACTCGCTACAGGCAAGTAGATTCTATAGTTTGCTAATTGATTTATATGGCAAAAATGAGAAAGTAAGCAATTTTTCAGTAGTGTGCTGTGATGCTTTTGTATTTTTATGTCTGATTTTGTAAGCAAGTAATTTTTAAGTGAGGTGAAACTTAGGGGTAGACAAGACAAATTAGACTTCTGAAAAGGGGACAATAGTCTGAAAAGATTGAGAGCCATTGTTTTAACACAAAGTGTTTAAAATCTGCCTATAAAGTACTACAAAATGGGAGTATCTCTATCCCTAACAGGGAGCTTTTTTGAATAACTGTTTGAATAGCCACAGGGCCAGCTCTGCCCTTGATCTTGTTCAAACAGATAAATCACGTTACATTTTGGTCTGTCACCCCCTTGGAAGGAGAGAAAGTGTGTGTGTGTGAGAAAACAGGCCCAATTTGTTTAACCATTAAGGATGCTATAGCCTTTTGTGTAAGAGTGGGAATTGCCCACTGGTACTTATGGATACTCAACATCTATCAGGCATTTGGCTGTTTTTAAAGGTTGTCAATATAGTAAAATCTGAATTAGTGGAATATCATGAAAAGGCTGGAGTGGGGGTGGATGGGCAGTAGATGGAGAATAAGTTTGAACAATCAAGGTTTTTAGATAATTGGAGGAATTTTCAGTTGGTGATTTTGGGAGACACAGATGTTTGATGACAAGGCATTTTGGGTAATCTAGGTTCTGCTGTATATAAAGGTACGGTTATTGCTGCAATATTTTATGATGAATTATTTCCAAAGAGCCCAAGTGTCATGAGAGTGGCGAATATAAATATTTTTTCCCTGTTTTGATCCTATCATGGGTATCTGTGTGGCAAACACTAAAAAAGCAGGAGTTTCCAAGCGAAGCTCTATGGCCAGCGGCTGTAACAAAACTCGTATCTTCTGCAAATCACCATACCTGTAATGCACATTCATCCATGGATCACAGTCTCTGAGCTGTGGTGAGCAAAAGATCTAATATCTAATAAAGGGTGTATTTAGGGTTCCAGATATAACTCATGGAAGTCAAATGGGTTCTTTCCATTAACTTAGCAGACTTTGGATCAGGCCGAGAGTATGTAGACCTAAAAATGGACATGATAGGAGGAAAGAAAGAACTCTGATAGTTCTTTGTTGGCTAGATTCTTATTTCATTTCTTGTGCTGAATAGTTCCTTCCTTCCCTCCTGTTCCTGCTGAAGAAGTGGAACCATTTGTGGCAATATGTTTTTCAGTATAACTAGAGGAATCTGTCCCAATATTAGAAAAAGGCAAGTGTAAATCTCATTACAGAAAAAGAACAACAAAAAAGATACTAGAACAGGCCTGGGCAAAATATGGCCTGTCAGCTGGATCCAGCCCGCCAAACCACTGGATCCAGCCTGCGAAGGTGGTGGGGAGCCTCAGGCAGGCTCCATTTCTGTTTTAAAACTGGAGGGGAGGGAGGAAGTTTTAGGAGCTGCCCCACCCCACCCCCAGCACATTCCCATTGGCCGGTTTCTGACAGAAACTGGCCAATGGGAGCTGCTTGTTAGAATAACAGGCAGCTAAGAATCATGCCCCCTCTCCTGGGCTCAGTTACTGTATTCATAAAGCACATGGCCAGGTAAGCAGGCTGGCTGGGAAACATTTTAAGCTCTGCAGGCAGGCAGGCTAGTTTGGCAGCTGACAAGTAAATCTCCTGGCCTTAGCCTGCTTCTGGCACCCCAACCCTTTCTTGCCCCAACTCTCTACCCCCCCCCCCCACTCAACTTACCTGAACCCTCTGTCCCCCTCTTACACTCATACTCCCTCCCAGATCTGGCACCCCAATCTCCTGCCCCAGATCACATTCCCCTCTTACTCTGTTACATCACAAACCCTGCACTCCAGTCCCCTGCCCTAGGTCACAACCGCCTGCTTCATCCCAACTCCCTCCCAGACTCCAGTCTCCCTTCTGCACCCCAGTCCCTTACCCCAAGCTCCCTTCTGCACCCAACCTCCATTTCAGACCCCGCACCTCCATTAATATCCTGGAAGAGTGTGGCCCTCGACCATTTTCCAAAATCTTGGAGTGGTCCCCCATCAAAAATTATTGCCCACCCCTGTACTAGAATGTTGTGGCCTTATGTGTGACAGTTGTCATTAAAAATTATGTTTAGAATTTAATTTTGACATCTTCAACATTGGTGTTTGGAGCTGGGAATTTGGTTCAGGCCCATATATCTATTTAAGTGTATGAAAGAAATCACAAATCATCCCATTTTAGATACATTTAATGCAGTATGTCTGTGTTCTAAGAGATAAGTGAATAAATACATAGTTCTGAAAGAGCAAATACTGGGGGAATGTAAAATAATTTGAATAAAATAACTATAAACTATAAAGCTTATTAGGAGAGAAGAAAAACAGAAGATTGAAGATGGCCATAAATTTGGTCATCCTTCAGGCTGTGGGGGAGGAAATACTGGAAAGTAGTGGAGGGGGAAAGCACAGTTCCCCCTCCCCCACCCTCCTGTCTCATTTCAGTAAAATGTCAGTGCTACAAATCACACCAAGATGTGCATATACATGCACCCCACCCACAGCCACTTGGGATGTTAGACAGCATGTAATTGAATAGTCATGTAACTGCTAAAATTTTAGCAGTTACATGACTATTCGGTAGTTCCCAGGGCAGGGCTGGCAGCCAGTGCACTCCAGTCCCACTCCTGGGGAGTCCCCTGCCACCTCACACTGCTGCCTCTCTATCAGTGGGAACTTGTCTGTGACGGGAAACGCTTTAAAAAGAGAGGCAGTAGTGCAGGACAGCACCAGCCCCTGTTTGTGGGGCACCCAAGCAGCCTCTGTCTGTGGCGGGCTCAAGCTTGCCACAGACACACGATGCTCGGTGGGATGAGGAGCATCCTCTGTCTGTGGGAAACTTTGATCACCCACAGACGGGCTGCTACCACAGAGAAGCCTCGGTCTGTGGCGAGCTTCGTTCCATTGCAGACAGAGCGGGAGAGGAGAGGGGAAGCTGGTGCTCAAGAGGAGCTGGCTTTTAAGCTGGCTCCACCTGAGCACGGACTCTTTCCAGCCCCTTATGCCTCTGTAGGAGGCAGATTTGGGGGTCGGTCCGAGGAGTCAGCACGTGCGGAGAGCCAGTTTGAAAGCCGTCTCCTCACATGTATCGGCTCCCACTTGCCCCCCTCAGCCTCTGTGCTGCTGCCTTTCTATTAGGGAGGGGCAGGCGGATCCAGTGCTTTTAAGCCAGCTTCTGCCTCCCTACCCTTGCTGCCTCTGATACAGAGGAAGCGGGAGGGAGTTGCATGAAGTCGACAGGATTAACCAGTAAGCCTAGGCTTATTGGCTAATCATGTAGTCATCTACACGTTGACATCCCTAACAGTCACAATGTCAAAGATAAATCACCCAAAATGTGAACCCAGTGCATTTTCTGACTTTTTAGTAACCTATCCATTTCTGCACATCTTTTCTGGGAAGGGGAGTTCTCCACTTGTGATCCCCTAACTTTTCTTGCATAGTGATGCATGACTTACGTAAAAGTCCTAATCTGGTCTGCTTGCAGGTGCTATTATCATACAAATGGCTAAGCCTTACACAACTATTTTAGGAAAGACACTACAGAAGAACTGTTATCCAGGTGAAAATTTAGGTATTATCATGTGCAGCAAGTTATATAGGCCTATGGTGCCCTGGCACTAGGAATGTTCTTGGCCTGGGACCAGGCTCCGCTGATGTGCAAGGCTGGGTCTTGACGTTGTCCCCGCCTACTCTCCCTGTATGCTTCCCTTGGCTTGTCTGCCTCCCTGTGTGCTCCTCCAGCCCTGCCTGATGCTCCTGGGCAATTTAAAATGCACCACAGCACAGCAGGGCTAGAGTGGCTTCTAGCCACTCAGCTGCTGGAATGTCTCTGCGTCCCAGTGTGCATGTGTGTTTCCATACACTATTCCTAGCAGCTGGAGCCTTAGGCAGGTTGTGGGGAGGGTGTTTGAATGGGGAAGGGGTGCGGGCTCTGGATATTCTGGACACCACCAACATTTCTGCAAACGTGGTGCTGTTGGTGCCTGGTGCTAAAATGAAAACTGGCCAGGACTTTAGTGCTCATATTCCTGCTCTTGCAAAAAGTGAGTGGAATCTTCAATACTGGGAGTGGGAAGGGCGTTGGTTTGACATCTCAGTAATATTTTGTGGAACAAGTCAGTCATTTTCACTCTTTGATACTGTATAATTTATGAAATCAAGCTATGAGAACCATTAGCCAACATTCCCTTCCTCAATTAACATCAGAAAGATCAACAGGCAGTAATGAAAACTTACACAGACATGTGATCGAGCACACAATGGCTGCAGGATTGATCTACACACAAGCACTCTCTTCCAGGTGTGTGATTCATTGCTTTGAAGTGTGCAGTCAGACAGATGATTTAAAAAGCATTCTATAAATGTCAATTCTTATTGTCTAAGAATTGACAAGCTTTTACACATAGTTTTATCAAGAAGGTCTGATGTTAACTCTAACCTATTGGGGACTATCTTAGTTTAGTTTTTGGCATACAAGCAATTTTATAAAGGGTTTTCACATGCATGGGGGGGCTAAGATAAGAATAACTGGACTTTTGTGAAGCAAAACTAGATGAACCAGATTAATTTTTTTAAAAATGAAGATTAATTGTTCAGATTCAGTTTAGTGGTCTTCTGCTTAACATAGAATTGCTTATCAGAAATGTGAAGTCTAAATAAACTAGCTATTATAATTTAAGCCATGAATCCCTTAGGAATAATTGATTCAGCATGTCTCATTAGTATGCTGTTCATTTTAGCATAAAAGAGGCCTAATTATGTTTACTTCCACATAGCTGCATTAACACAGGAGCTTGTTTATTATTTTTAGTAAAGATAATGCTCATAGTGAGCACATTAAAGGAGATTTTAAAATCTCTCCATACAACCAAATACAACCACAATTCATTTTAAAGAAGACTTTGTGGTAATTCCATGTATTAAAGAAAAATTAGAGCACAAATAGAATTCTAACTCTTGTACCTCATGGTTTCATACTAGCCCTACAACATAACAGTCACTTAAATATTAGGAAATTGCCAAACTGTTACATGTTGCCAATGTGCACTGCCCATTACACTCCATTTGACCTAGATGTGGACTTCTGAATGTGGAACAAAACTGCACTGAACACATTTGGGGATGCATTGGGGTAGTCTTTAAAGACTGGAAGTTTTTCAGATAAGATGGATTCTTGAGACTTGATCCTGCTGCTGTGGATGTCCTTGTGAGTTTACCACTGGGAGCAGAACTGGATATATCTGTTTGTATTTGGATAGATTGTGATCCACATAGTGAAGAGAGGGAAGGAGGAGGAGCAATTGGATTACAAAATGAAGAATCAGGTTCACAGCACATCAAAGGAAGTCACTACACTTGAGTCCTCCAAACCTACACATCTCAGTGGTTCACCTGAAGTAGAATCTGGAACTCTTGATTGTAGATTTATGGTGGTGTCAAGAATGTCTCCAGTAAAAAGTTAAGCTGTCCCCTTCATTGGTCAAAACTGCATCTAATGATTAGAAGTTAGGAGGGATGGATGTTCATTTCATAAAGAATGTCTCTTTTTAAAGAAGATTGTATTAAACTGAAAATGCCACATCCAGCCCACGGAGGCCCTTTTGCCCACCCCTGTACTATCTGCTTGTAGATGATTTGGCAATTGTGCAAGACAAGTATGTTATTGTTCACACATTGTTTAATGCTGAATTGAAATGAGCTGTCTTATTTCACTAGGAACTGCATTTTACATACAAGTTTTTAATGCACTTATTAAAATCACCAAAGAAAATAATTGATTTAAATCAAGTTTCCAAAAAGCTTAAGATTGACAGTGCTTAGAGTGCACTTAATTTTGGAGTAAGTCCCATTGAACTCACTGGCATTTCTGTTTTTTGAGAAGTATAAAATGGGGTTCCCTTGGAAATGCTTTTGGCATCACCATTATATTCTAAAATAAGGGGCATATACTATGTAGTACAAAATAAGAAAATGTGCCACAGTGGCAACTGGCAACTCTAGATTTCTCTTACTGGAACATTCTGTATTGTATACTTTGGTGTAGCTAAGCTAAACTTTCTACTCCTAGCAATATCCAACACAGCAAACAAATTGAGAATTTGTCAAATCACACTTATAGTAAAAAACAGAGAGTCTTGAAGAATGATTCATTGCAAAGTGGATTATTTAAATTACTAACCAGTTGATCCATTCAGCCATATTCACTTTTTCATCCACATCATTTTCTCCCAACAAGCAGTTTTTCTTATGATGTTTCAGTCTTGCAACTAGGCCCTGCATCATTTTCTTGCACTGCTTACACTTGACACGTTTTCCTTTTTTACCCAGGGAACACAGTTCTTTAAAATAGTCCCAGATAGGACCACTCATATGCCCCGAAGCAATTACAGATTTTCTGGGGCAAAACTGAAGGGGAATACAGAAAGCTGTGTGTGTGCTGAATAAGGTCTTCCCTTTTTCTATCCAGTCCCCTCCACTGTTTCCTTCCTATGCTGCCTCCATCCTTTCCTATATAGTGTCTCTTTGTCTTTAAGACAGTGCCTTAACTAATTCCTCTGCTGTGCTTGGCCACGGTCCACCACCATATAAGCACAGAGCAAAAACAATCTTAGCCAGCCCTTGTCTTTCTTTTCACATGTAACATTTTAGTTTGCTGAGAAACAGAAGTTGCCAGAACTTTCAAGAAGCAAGAACTAGTAGTTAGGCTGGACAGACTAGAGCCATTAATTTTTATAATACTGTAAGTATACGTGTAGCATGTTTGTGATAAGATTTAATTGTAACTGTTGTTTTTAAATGAGAAATGTAGTATTTTGATGAATTAAAGTCCAATTTAAATAAAAATAGATTTAAATAAGAATCTGATTTTTAATTTAAAAAAAAAAAAATCTATTTTTGTCATAAGAACATAAGAATGGCCATACTGGGTCAGACCAAAGGTCCATCGAGCCCAGCATCCCATCTGCCGACGGTGGCCAATGCCAGGTGCCCCAGAGAAGGAGAACAGAAGACAATGATCAAGTGATTTATCTCCTGCCATCCATCTCCTGCCCTTGTTATGAAGGCTAAGGCACCATACTTTATCCCTGGCTAATAGCCATTTATGGACCTAACCTGCAAAAATTTATCAAGCTCTTTTTTAAACCCTAATAGAGTCCTGGCCTTCACAGCCTCCTCGGGCAAGGAGTTCCACAGGTTGACTGTGCGCTGTGTGAAGAAAAATTTCCTTTTATTAGTTTTGAACCTACTACCCATCAATTTCATTTGGTGTCCCCTAGTTCTTGTATTATGGGAAAAGGTAAATAATTTTTCTATAATCACTTTCTCCACACCATTCATGATTTTATATACCTCTATCATATCGCCCCTCAATCGCCTTTTTTCCAAACTGAAAAGTCCCAGTCTCTCTAGCCTCTCCCCATATGGGACCCTTTCCAAGCCCCTAATCATCTTAGTCGCCCTTTTCTGAACCTTTTCTAATGCCAATATATCTTTTTTGAGGTGAGGAGACCACATCTGCACGCAGTACTCGAGATGTGGGCGTACCATAGTTTTATATAGGGGAAGTATGATATCTTTTGTCTTATTATCTATCCCTTTTTTAATAATTCCTAACATCCTATTTGCCTTACTAACTGCCGCTGCACACTGCGTGGATGTCTTCATAGAACTATCCACTATAACTCCAAGATCCCTTTCCTGATCTGTCGTAGCTAAATTTGACCCCATCATGTAGTACGTGTAATTTGGGTTATTTTTTCCAACATGCATTACCTTACACTTACCCACATTAAATTTCATTTGCCATTTTGCTGCCCAATCACTCAGTTTGCTGAGATCTTTTTGTAGTTCTTCACAATCCCTTTTGCTTTTGACTGTCCTGAACAACTTTGTGTCATCTGCAAACTTGGCCACCTCACTGCTTACCTCATTTTCTAGATCATTGATGAACAAGTTGAACAGGATTGGTCCCAGTACTGACCCCTGGGGAACACCACTAGTTACCCTCCTCCATTGTGAAAATTTACCATTTATTCCCACCCTTTGTTTTCTGTCTTTTAACCAATTCTTGATGCACGAAAGGACCTTTCCTCCTATCCCATGACCACCTAATTTACGTAAAAGCCTTTGGTGTGGGACCGTGTCAAAGGCTTTCTGGAAATCTAGGTATATTATATCCACTGGGTGCCCCTTGTCCGCATGTTTATTAACCCCTTCAAAGAATTCTAACAGATTAGTTAGACACGACTTCCCTCTGCAGAAACCATGCTGACTTTTGCCCAACAATTCGTGCTCTTCTATGTGCCTTGCAATTTTACTCTTTACTAGTGTTTCTACTAATTTGCCTGGTACTGATGTTAAACTTATCGGTCTATAATTGCCAGGATCTCCTCTAGAGCCTTTTTTAAATATTGGTGTTATATTGGCCATCTTCCAGTCATTTGGTACCAAAGTGGATTTAAAGGATAGGCACCTGGCACTTAGTTTAAGATATACTCATTATACACTGTGGTTATGCCTTGTGATTCTGTCTCTCTCTCTGTCTCAGAGTGGGTGAACTTTTATCCAGAAGAATCCTGAAGTACTTTATAAAAATAGTATTTCTCTATCATTGAAATGCAGCTAGAAAGCAACAGTTTAACAGTGTGCTTATGACCATGCTCAAATGTTTTCCTGAACTGGGCTTGAATAAGCAGGGGAAAAAATCACGAGTAGCTATGCATTTTGTTTAAAAATTAATTAAAAATATTTTTACTCCATTGATGGACACTCTCTAAGCCATTACAATAAATAATACTTTATATCATGTACCTCTTTATTCTGTCACCAGTGACTTTTGTACCACAGCTTCAGGGGTAGCCAAGTTAGTCTGTACAGGAAAAAACAACAAATGGTCTGGTAGCACTTTATAGACTAACAAAACATGTAGATGGTATCATGAGCTTTTGTGGGCACAGATGACTCAAACTCCAGTCATCTGAAGAAGTGGGCTGCGCCCATGGAAGCTCATGATACCATCTACATGTTTTGTTAGTCTATAAAGTGCTACCAGACCATTTGTTGGGGGGTTTTTTTGTACCACAGGAAGTAAAGGTTTGCATGCCCTTTAAGGAGCTCATCCACCCTTCTTCTCTCCATGCATCTGTATCTTTGCTTTGGACAGGCAAAGTTGCTCCATCCCCCCAGCAGACCTGGTCTGGGTGCATCCCAATCAGGTTTCCACATACATCAGATAATTTTCATGCCTTCTCAAGCACTGATGGAGCTGCCTGCACATCAATGTCTAGTCCTATAAATGAAGCTGGATTTCCAATTCCACCTGCACATCTACAATCCCTTGACAGACTGCAGTTCCCTCTCCCCTCTGTGCTGGGATGCCTGGGTTGGAGGGAAAGTCTCCAGTTTTGTTAATAGAGAATTCAGGATGGAAGTAAGGCCAGAGAGGAATACTATCGATTAAGTGGAGATTCTAATGCTTTGTAATCTTGGGGCAGAAATGGGAAAAGAGGATCCAGTGTTCTCTTTTCTATCATAGATGATTCAACCAACTCCAAATCTCTCTTCCAAAGCCTTTGCCTATTGAGTGTTAGAAATATAATTCTGATGGAGCTTTCATAAAAAAAGAGTAGGGGTGGCAGTGGCACACAATTTCTTCCAATCAAATTTATCTTTTCAAAAGAAATACGTTTTGAAGCCCAATTCCATTCTCCATTACACCAGTGTGAACCCAAAAGAAACTTTATGACAACTCCTGTTAGAACAGAGTCCCTAAAATCAGAATCTGGCCTAAAAATGTTGCTTTACACTGCTGAAGTGTACATATCAGGTGGCAGCCACAGGCTGATATCTAATGGCTGGAAACTTTAACTAAGATCACTACTGGTTGTGGCACGCAGAGAAGCACATACTGCTTTTCATTGTGGATGTTACTTCCCAAAGATGCTATTTTTTTAACCTTAGAGTTTAAACCCTGTTAAGTTATATTTCTCCAGTGACATCCAAAGGGTGATGTTATAAGTTGTAACTATTTCACTGGCATGCCGGTGACATGATTCTGTTTATATCCCACTGTGTTTGATAGAATTATTTTTATACCACCATTTTCATGGCAGCATCCCGTAAGGTCCAGAAAACTGGGTCCTAGATTGTTTCTTGGCCTCTTTCAATGGAACACTATTGGGATTTTACTAACTCTTCTATAATGTCTTTGATTTGCTAGTAGGGCATTATAGATATAAATAGTTGAAGAGAGTTAAATATATATTGAACTTAAAATGAATATATGGGCAAGATTGCAGATCAGCCCAAATTACCAGATTCTATTCTGGGAATCTGAACAAACTAGCCTAAGATCTTCAATTGCTGTTGAGGCTGGAAATGCCTTTTAAAATACATGCAATGCACTTTAAAACCACTAATTAAAATAAATGTGTTTGTCTGTTGTCTTGCCAGTTTAATCAACAATTTTGTTGATGAACTTTGATGGCTAGAGCAATAAGACAAATATTCTGCACAATTTCTGCTTAATATGATATATGCCATCAAATGCCAGCAATACCCCTCTGCCATGTATATTGGTCAAACTGGACAATCTCTGTGACAAAGGATTAATGGACACAAATTAGATATTCAAAATGGTAACACACAAAAACCTGTTGCCCAACATTTTAACCTGTCTGGGCACTCATTAATGGATTTAAAAGTACAGGCAACTTATGACCTATGACCCCCACATTTACAACCGCCTGCTCCGGCCCAGCGTGGCCTCTTGTCTGGCCCAGCCCCTGGCCGGCTCTGGGCACAGTTTGCACTGCGCTGCTGGCTCCGGGAGCCATGGAGCCACCTACCGCCCGGCACAGCCCCTGGCCAGCTCTGGGCATAGTTCATGCTGTGCTGCTGGCTCTGGGAGCCATCTACTGCCTTGCACAGTCCCTGGCTGGCTCTGGGCGCAGCTCACGCCATGCCGCTGGCTCCGGGAAACTACAACTCCCAGGAGGCAAAATGGGCCAGGAACAGAACCCCCACTTATAACATTGCACCTATGCGCAATAAGGGTTCAACTTACGATGGCCTGATTTATGACAGTTCTCCAGGAACCAATTAAGTCATAAGTGTGGGGGTCGCCTATAGCCATTCTTTTGCAAAGTAATTTCAGGAACCAGCTAGAGAGAGAGAGAGAGACTGTGGAATTGGCCTTCATATGCAAATTTGACACCTTCAAGCAGGGACTGAACAAAGATATTAACTGGATGGGCCATTATATTCAATAGCTTTTGGTCATTTGGGTAAGTATTGGACACTTACAGCCCACTCTACTTGCCTCATTTAGCACAGACACTATAATTGTCAGGGGGGTTTATTTTCTTTCTCCTCCCCCCCTTTTCTGCTTTACATTTTGGGGTGTCTGTGCCTCTTGCTCCACTCATTTGAAGAAGTGGGTTATGCCCACAAAAGCTCATGATACTATATAATTTTTTTGTTAGTCTCTAAGGTGCTACAGGACCACTCGTTGCTTATGGAGGGTTTAGGTCTTGATGCTCAGTAAACGTGAGGTGGTCCGGTCTAATTAATCTGACTCTATGGCTCCACATGTTTAGCAAATTCAGCTAAGATCCCATGGGAAGAAAGTCTAGGGCAGAGGAAAAGCCTGGCAAGCCACGTCTGGCTTATTGCCCACCCTTGGTGTAGATCGGGGTGGACAATAATTTTTGGCCGGGGGCTACTTCTAAAATTTTTAAAATGGTCCTGGGCAGCCCCAGAAGGGGCGGGGCTGGAATGCTTCTGGGCTTCCTGACCCCCTGGCCATAATTGGTCTGGGGATGGGGGAGCCCCTTTACCCCCCTTTCCACTAGGCACCCATGCCCCTGACCCATACCCCTGATTGGCCTGGGGGTGGCTGAGCACGTGAAGCCTCCTCCTGCCCTACCCCCACCCTGCGAGGAGCACGCGGCACTTCAAAGTACCACGTGCTGCTCGCAGGGTGGGAAGAGACTTCACATGCTCCCCCGCCCCCAAGTCCTCATTGGTGTGATGTCTCCTCCTGCCCTGTGGGCAGCGTGTGGCCCTTCAAAGCACTGCATGCTACTCGCAGGGTGGGAGGAAGCTTCGCACACTCCCCTGTCCCCAGGCCCTAATTGGCCTGGGGGCAGGGGAGTGGCAGGGCCTCCGCGGGGCAGATCAACCCACTTGGCGAGCCGGCCCATGGAGGCCCTTTTGCCCACACCTGGTGTAGATAATACTTAGTCTTACCATGAGTGCTGGGGACTGGACTAGATGACCTCTTGAACTCCCTTCCAGTCCTGTGATTTAAAGTGTGGCATGATTCCTTATTACACAGAACAGATTAAATGAGGGTATTTGGCCACAGGGTTTCCTCTAAGATAGGCACCTTCGCAGGCGTGCATCAAAAATTTCAGTCCCACGCACCTCCTCAGCAGAGCTGTGCAGCCATGCCCCAGTTGCTCCATGTGGCGGGTGGCTGCCCCGTCTCAGGAGCAGCTGGGCAGCCACCACACAGCCCACATAGGAAGTGCAGACTACGCCCAGCTGGAGGGAGCTGAGCCCCGTACCTGGCCCCGGTTCCCTGCAATGATCCAGCAGCCCCCACCTCCTTCCGCTCCGAGGAATGGAGCGGCCATTGTACCGTGGTGGATGGAAACTTCCTCTGGGGGATACATGGTAAGCAGGGAGGTGGGGGGTAGGTTTTGGTGATACACGGCCGGGTCAGCGCACTGTGCCCCAGAGCACCCTGAGTGGGGCAGGAGCCGTGGTTCTCTGGGCTGCCACCAGAGGCGCCACCGCTAACTGCGAGTTAATCTTTGGTGTTTGTGAGAGGGCAGCCACCCCGCTCATGAGGGGAGGGGCGTGTGCAGACCTCAGTCACTGATTGGTGGTGTGGGCAGTTCAGCTCAGGACGGGAGCGGGTGTTTCAGTGGTGGAACGCTTGTGTTGCTGAGCTCAATTCCCAGTGACTATAACGGCCACCTAGCCCGGGGGAAGGGGTGCGCTCTGCCTCAGCCAGAGGCAGGAGCTGAGGAGTCCAGGGCTTGGGGATGAGAGTGGGGATCCTGAGAGAGATCATACATGCTCCTGGTCCCCTTTCCCTTCTGCTCCTGTGGTGAGTGGCTTGCTGAACACACCCCACCTCCCTCTCTCTGGCCCCCCTCCTGTTTTCCATCTGTTCAGGGAAGGATTCCGTAGAAAAAATGCTTTTGTTTGCACTCACATGAAGAGCCCTGCTCAGATATAAAATTTGAATCCGCATCTATATCCACAAAAATGAGCCGCAGATATCTGCATCCACAGATGTGGAAACCCGCGGCTATCTGCAAATATGCAGAGTTCTAAAGACAACATTTGTATGCACATCCATATCTGCAAAAACGAGCCATGGATATCCACATCCATATCTGTGGATACCCACAGAGGGAAGCTAATGCAAGGTGGATAGCCGAGGATTTGCAGGGCTCTACCCATGTGCTATCCATCCAGTCGCATTTCCCAGCTGCTCTGGGTGGGGATCCCATGCAGAGACTCCTCCTGTCCCAAGCCACTTGTTCTGTCAAAGGTGGCTAATGTGATTGTACACTGAGCCGATAAGAGTTTTTCGATGTCACCAGGACAGAGACAGTTAGCAGGTGTTCCCGAGAGTATCTCCATGGAATCTCTGCTTGGAGGTAGCAGCGGAACATGATGTATGGTGCATTTGATCTGGCTATTGGTTCTTGACTTTGCTCTCTGTGTAGTGTCTGCACAGCTGAGCTATAGGTATCTGAGTAAGCAGCTGACATGGATCTGTTGCTTGGTGCCTTCGTAAAGGTCGTGAGATTCCAATCCTTGAAGCTTTGATCAGCCTAGTTTAAATTCTGACTGGTTAATTGCTCCCTGATGGTGTGGGGCCAAGTAGGGAGACTAGGTCACTTTCTAGGAAAACTCAAGAGCCCTGAACAGAGGGCAGCTAATGCAAGAGTTTTAGAGGAAGTTGAGAGAGAGATTGTGAGAGGTTTTCCTTCCAGGTTTGTTTCTACATGCTAGTTCAAGATGGCTAGCAATGAATAGTGATGGTAGTGGAAAAGAGTGTACAGGATGGGGGTGCAGGGATTGGGGAGCCCATAGATGCAAGAACAGTGGGAGCAAGGCTGTGTGGGAGTGAGATTGGGTGCCAAGAAAGGTGGTTTTCAGGGCGTGTTTGTGCAGAGTCATGAACCTTGTTAATTATCCCTTGTTTTGGTATTTTTTTCCATAACTATTTATTTGTTAGTAACTGGTGGGTGCCATGGTGGCATACATCCGAACAAGTGTGCATGATGTCACTATTGGTGCACAAGACAAAACTCACTCCGCTCTAGGGTTGCCAGGTGTCTGGTATTGATCCGGACAGTCTGGTATTTATGCCTCCTGTCCGGTAAAAAATTCAGAAAATACCGGACACCTGGCAATCCTATGACACACTCAGCAAAAAAGCCTCTTCTTAAAGGGGCCATGCTGATTTGTAATTTTTTTTTTTTTGCTCAACAACTTTGATCCCCCCCTTTTTTTTCTGAACAGAATTTTTTCCCCGGTGGTTTTTTTGGGGGGTGGGGGGTGTTCGGTATTTTTGGTTAAACCATCTGGCAACCCTACTCCGCTCACAGATGGAAAATCTTAGAAAACAGATGGCAAACTGTTTGGGCATGGTATTTTCTCTGAGATAGGGTTACCTAACAGTCATCCTGCACATGTTGGCAAGAATGGCTAACTGTCAACTACTCTTTGGTTCAAGAACTTACTGTTAACCTGTAAATGTTTTTACATTAGAAAACATCCTTAAAATGTAGGACTTTTCATAGTGGATCAAATCTTTGATTGGTCTGGGTTGGGTTCATCTCTGCATCTGTGGTAAATATCTGATTGCTTGGAAGAACTTGTACCTTTTTTATTCCCCCTTCCTTTCCAACACGTGTGTGTACCCTGAAACTTAAAATGGCTAGGTGTATTGATTGAATCGTGATTTGCTCACTTATTATAGCCTGTGTAAAAACTTGTTCAATTAGACATTTTATAGCACATTTTTTGGGGGAAGGGAAGGAATTATGCTTTGAGACAGTCATTGAAGCTGATAGTCTTTTTTTTTTAACACCTACCATTGAGATTATCATGCCAATAAAGTAAAACTTAACTAAGAAAAGAAGTACACTTGTTGGGAATACAACTGGTCAGCTGTGGATGGTCAAAGGCACATTCCTGGTTTCCCTCTGCAGTGACATCATGAAGGTTAATCATCCCCTTTGATAACTGGTGCTGTCTCACTACAGTAGATGGCAGTACAGTCTGGTTATCAGAGCTGCACAAAACTGCAGTGTTTGTGATCGCTCTCAGCAGAATTTACTCTACATAAATGAGAACCTCTCTACCTTCCCATAGGCTATCCTCTCTCAAACTGCTACATTAGGAGAAATGGCTTTGATCTTTTATTTCTGTATTACCATAGAAATAAATGCTGGAAGTAAGGAGCAAATGAAGAGCCCAAAAATATGAGGGACTCACTGATGGGTGAGTCAGCAGATAGGTGATGAGCTACAGTACCCTTTACTTTTAGGTTGCCACTGCCAATCCAACATGGGTCAGAAGGGACTAAAAGTCATTTACTCTCACATGGTTGTTTGGGAGCCAATGTGACATGAGCGTGTGATCAGGAGACAAGTGCTTATATCTCCAATCACCCCCCTCTCCCAATTGGCAGCAATTGACACCCTTGTCACCTTCACAACTGACACTGGCGGTCTCTGCAGCAAGGCTAAGGACAGGGGCAGACTGGCTTGGCGGGATACCAGGAATTTCCTGGTTGGCCATTGTCCGAATGGCTGGCTGCTGGAGGAGGAGGGGGATAAAACCAGGAAGCTGCTCCTGGGAGCTGCTACTGGAGTTCTGGCAGAGATAGCGCAGAGCCCTGCTGGAGCGCTGCATAGCGGGGTATGTTTGGGCTCTGCCGGTGCGCTCTCTGCATGGCCCTTTCGCCACCCCCCCACCCTTTCCCACTCCACTGGGGGAGCGGCAGTGCACAGATGCGCTTACACAGCCGTGCTCCGCATGGCGGGTCTGGGGGGTGGGGGCTTCCCCGTGTTCCTGCTAATGGGAATCAAAGCTGGTACGGGGACCACAGTAAAATTAGCACTGCTTGGCCCAACTCCAGGCCCAGCAAGTGGTCTGGAGCCCCGGAAGCAGCTGGGGCCAGGGCTGTGGGGACTTCTGGGGCCCAATCACAGACTCCAGCCCCGCAAACTGGAAGGCAGAACGGGGGGGAGGGGAAGGAGGAAAACTAGGGGGAAGGGGGGTGGGAGAGGAAGGGACTTGTGCTGGGGGGGGGGCAGTGCAGAAGAAGAAAGGGGAAGGCACCAAGGGACAGGGTGGAGGAGAGACAAATGCCAGGGGGCCAAGTGGAGACAATGAGGAAAAGGGCAGGGGGTGAGGTGTCAGTGGGAGGGAGGAGGGGGAGGATGATGTTGGGAGAGTAGAGGGTAAGGGCATTGGGGGCAAGAGAGGGGAAGGTGAGGCGCTGGGAGAAGACTTGAAAGGACGGGTGGGCATGAGGAAGGCAGGGATGGAGCAAGTCATGTGTGACGGCACAGAGGGGCATGGAGGGGAACAGGACCAGAGGGTGGTGAGGGGATGGGCATCGGGGGAAAAGAGGGCAAAGGGGGGAGAGGCAGTAAGGGAAGGGGGAGGCACCAGGAGGGTGCAGGGGTAAGGGAAGGTGCAGGTGCCAGGGGATTCTGGGGATGAAGCAGAAGGGCAGACACCTGCAGGGGAGGCACCAGCACCAGAGGAGAGAGGCAGGGCAGGTGTGTAGAGGGAGGTGTTAGGAGAGGGGATGAGGAGGGGTAGCTCACATGAACAGAGTGGGGCTACTGGAGGAGTGGGCATGGGGGGAGAGAAGGGCTGGTGCAGGGGGGCAGGTCCCAGGTGGGCTGAGGGCAGTGAGAAGGGGAAGAGTCAGGACAGCAGAGGAGGGTGCGGGGTTGCGGGGGCAGCAGGCACCAGGGGAGCTGATGGAGCAAGGGGAGGAGACATGGCAGTAGAGGGAAAATGTAGAGGTTTATAAGATATTTATTAATAACTTGGGTGCCACAGTGGCACATCCAAACAAGCCACATGAACTCAGTACTGGTGCACAACACAAAATTCATTCTGCTCCCGGGAAGAAACTCCTAGAGGGACCACTTCTCTCAGCCTCTCCGCCCCCTACCCCCGAGTTAATGTGACACACATTGGATTAATGCAATTGCAGGATAGTTGCATGAGGGGGGTTTGGTGGGGGCCAAACTCATCCCTATTGGTAGGAGGATGGTGGGAAAAGTCCTTAGAGGGAGGTCATATGACACCTTTTACTTCTGGTCATGTGTCCATCTTGACCCCGAGAGTGTTACCTCCAGAAACGTGGCTAATGGGAGTCAGGAGGTGTGGCTAATGGGGGTCGGGGCATGGTTAAAAAGGGGTCAGGGGGTGTGGCTGTGTCCCTAATTTTGCTTCAGAAAATATGGTCACCATAACTGTAATATCCACCATAAAGCTTCTCAGAGTACACAGTGGTTGGATGAGTAAGTGCCGACGTGTGTGCATATTTAGTTGTTGCTGTCCATACATTCTGCGAGTCTTGCGGTGTGGTGCAGTGTGTGACGTCACTGTACACAGTTGTTGTTGACAATATCAATTGGTGCTTGTACATTGTTCCGGTTCTGGTTGTGGGTCTGTTGATGTCCTTTGCAGCCACTGCAAACATCACCACCATTCCCATCGACCTGGTGTTATTTACAAGAAGAATTATAGCAGTATATAAGTACAACAAAAGTAATTTAAAATATGTCAAAAAGAAAAGTGCAAGGTGGTTGGGAGAAGTTAAAAAAGAAGAAACAGGCTATCTTACAAGCCGAAGTGAAAAAAATGTCAGAAATTAATGGACATATTTTCGAAAACCACTTCTCAATCAGATGATTCTTCCATTGTGACCGGCCGGTCTTCCCTGTCGCCGTCACTGAATTTAAATGTTGCTACACACATCGTTGGTACTTGTACTTCTCAGTCTGATGGAACACAAACATTCGATTCTACAACTATATCTGCACAATCTTCACGTTCTGTGTTGCCGTCATCAGCATCACTGATAAATAAGAATTCAGACTCTACTCTCAAAGTTATTCCCGCCATTCCATCGACTTCACAATCTCTTGATAATTCCATTCTCGAACTCGAACAATTGTTGAACTTACAATCCTTTACTGGTAACCCTCATGATTTTGTTTCTGTCACGCTGTCGACCTCTTCCTCAGATGAATATGGGGATAATGAATCCGAAAGTATTTATTTCTTACGACTAAAACAAGAAAATCTAAATCATTTTCTCAAGTTTCATCCAAAACAGCCCAATTTTAATGAAAAATGAAATTACAAAAAGATTTATTTTCGACAAGATGGTTTACGTTGTCATAGGTTGATGTAGAATACTGAAATAGAAAATTTATTTGGCTTTTTTTGCCTTGCATTTAGCAACAATTTGGATAATTCTACATTTATCACTGGATTCGATGTAAATCACACTAAACACATTTACCAAAGAATCTTAGAACATGAAATGTCTGCACTTCATGCAAATTCTACTGAAACATATATTTTAAAAACTAACAAAAGAGATCTGTTAAGTTTATTTACAAGAAAGAAACTTGAAAATTCACAACACAATCGTCAAATCATGCAAAGGATAATCGAAATGATAAAACTAATCGGAAAGTGAGGGCTCAGCTACAGAGGAAGTGCAAATGAGGCAGCAGATACATTACTCAACAAAAATGTTGATCACGGTAACTTCTTGGAGTTACTTTTACTTATTAGTAAATTTGATCCGATATTAAAAGTACATATTGATGAGGTAGTAGAAAAAAGCAAACAACGTCATGACACAAATGTAAATAAAAAGAGATGAAGAAATCTGCAGACATTGTTGTCCAAAACAACTGCAAATGCAGTTATTGATTCCATCACACTCACCTTAAAGAAAATGCTAGGTGATTAAATTAGAGATGCAGAAATGTTCAGCATACAGATACAACGCAGGATATTAATGTTCACGATCAGTGTTCGATTGTTATAAGATACATGACAAATACTATCCACGAATGTTTAGTGATGGTAGTCAACAACTGGAAACACATTGTGTAATTGTTTGCAATGCTTACAAAACCTGAATATTGATGTAGGAAAATGTATCGGTAACTCTACTGATGGAGCAGCCAATATGCAAGCTGAATATAATGGGTTTTCTGCGGGTCTCGACAACGCTGCACCTGGCCAAATGCATGTGTGGTGCTATGCACATGTTTTGAACTTAATTATAAGTGAAATAACACAGATTACGGTGGAAACTATTTCTCTCTTTGGGTTTATTAACACCTGTGCAGTTTTCCTCAGAGAATCATACCTACGCATGAATGTGTGGCACGAATTTAGTAAGATGAAGTATATTTCAGTTCTTGGAGATACTCGCTGGTGGGCGAAAGACAGAGATTTAAGAACATTTTTTGGCCCTTTTAATGCTACAGATGTTACATTTTATTGTGATATGTTACAAACAGTTTATGAAATGTCATAATCCATTAAATTTAACAAAGATGTGCATCACAAAGCCAAAACTATTTTGGATTCTCTGACCCGTTTTGAAACAATAGTAGCCGCACAACTATTTTTACAGATTTTTGAGCACACTTCTCCTTTATCGGCGTATTTGCAGTCGAATAACCTGTTCATTATAAAAGTGTATCAGATGATTGAAAGTACATCTGAAGAATTGTCTAAAATATTGAGAAATTTTGAACAAGTCCTTATTGCAGCTACAAAATTTGTAACATCCGCAAATGAAGAATTAGAAATCAGAAATGTAGATATGTTCGTTGAAACAGATTTTAAAGTAAAACAGATTAGAATACAGAAAAAGTTACCTGGGGAATTTGGTTTGAATGAAACACTGCAAAATGCAAAAGAAATGTATTGCATAAATGTGTATAATGTTACAATGGATAGAGTAGTCAGCAGTTTCAATACAAGGTATCTAAAACACCGCAATCTTTACATAGAATTTTCTTATTTCGATCCGAAGAATTTTGAAAATATTCTAAACAGTCTCCCCGAAAATGCATTTGAAAAATTAAAAGTGTTGCTAAATTTTTTTAACAACTCAATCTCAAAAGAAATATTGCATGCAGAGATGATGGATTTCACAAGGAAATGGAGCAAATTCAGGTCAACTCTTACTGAAGGTGTCTTAAATGACACTTTTGAGAATAGTGAGGATTGTGTCGAAGCTGCTCTCGAGAAATGTAAATCCTGCGAAAACTACATGGCATGTTGTTACCATTTTTTGGCCAAGTTTAATTTGCACCTGCTGATGTATAGGCACGTCTTTCTAGTGTACAAATACGTATTAACCTTGTCTGCAACCCAGGTATCCTGTGAGAGGTCTTTTTCAAAGCTGAAGTATTTTCTGAACAAATTGTGAAATTGTCTTACACAGTCACATCTTGAATCCTTCATGTTAATGTCATGCAAGAAGGACCTACTGTCTGAAATTAAATAATGAGGACGTTATGAACGACTTAGCGTCAAAGAGTAAATTAAAAAAAATTCTTTGATGTGAAAAAGTGGGCAGTTCTCAACCCATTTCCTGGGCCTATTTAGATTGCCAGTCTGCCCCTGGCTAAGGACCATGGAAACTCAACTTCTCCCTCCTCCATGGGGGCAACTGTTCTAGATTGGAGTTAGGGCACCTCAGTGAGACAGTCTGTGGGAAGCTTGCACTGCTCCGGCCTGAACTATTCCTTTTCTGTCATTAGCGTTCTCCATCCAATCTCCAGGATTGTCACTCCAGCACTAAATTGACTTAAAGTAAAAACCCTGAAGGCATAAAAATGTGTCTGAGTAACTAGGTAGCAAAGGAAATTCCAAGTAGGATTATTAATACCCTCTTAGAAATTGGCGTGAGAAAAGAAAGTGACCTAGGCTCTACCCCCCAGGGAGATTACAAGTGTATGCTGCATGCTATCACTGGCCAAATACAGAGAGAACTGGCATATTTCAGAGGGGATTAAAATTACAGTGGGTTAAGGTCAATGCCGGATCAATGCCAAGAAATCCCTCTATTAAACTAAGGGCCCACAAAGATTTTAAAGTACAATATTTTGTAGACCATCAGAGCAGGGTATTACTCTGTCAGTAGAAGGCTGGGAGGTAACCTCAGTTTGGTCACTTTGTCTAATTGTACAGGGAGCTTTACAGGTATGAAACACATTTTTAGTTACATGTTTTATAGTGAATATAATTGCACCTACCAACAAGGGCCAAATTTAGATTGGTGTAAACAGGTGCGATGACTTTCCTGTCACCATGTCTGAATGTGAGGAATGGGGGTGAGAGAGGAGGAGACAGGAAGAGTTAATGGAGAAGAAGGATGGAAGGAAAAGAAAAGAGGCATGTTTTAAATATACTGCTGGCTGAACTCACACTGGTTTAGCAACATCAAAAGGTATGCAGTAACTCTGCCATGAGTAAGGTGTCAACTGGCAACCTTGTAAAGACTGTTGCAAATGGTGGAAAACAACTCTATCAATTACTGTTGTCCCCTATATTCTACCATTACAAGCAAATGTTAATGGTGTTAAGCAATTGCATCAGTGACTAGTGCTTCAAGTGCTTTTGCTGACTACTTGGAATAGGAAACTTTATAGACTAATATGGTCAGTCACCTCAATGTATTGAATTACTAGAATCTGCCTCTGCAGACCTGAAATCAATACACAACAGCTGCTATTGAGCAGTATGCACAACAATATGGTGTTGGGGGGGGGGGAAAGACAGTCCTCTCTGGCTTCCTTAAACACAAGTTTTTGAGTAAGCATTGACCAAGACTCAGAATCCTCTGGCTCTGCCTTGCTCTCTGCTATAGTCCTACAGGCCCATAACCTTTTGTGTCAGTGGATACTTGGAAGTAAGATGTGTGAAACTTCTGCAATGCTGTACTGCAGTCGTCAACTATCAGGGAACAAGATTGCATTGCAGTGGGAAACAGCACTGCAGAACAAATCCTGTTAGACTCTAATAGATCCCGGGGTGTATCCTAATGAAATGGTTCAGCAGAATCCAAACACCAGTGCAGACAGCTGTGTTGCTGTAAGATCTGTAGTGTAGACATAGCATGTCTGTGGACATGTTTGAAGATACCATCAGCCCTAGCAACAAATGTTGATCAAACCTGCAGACAAACTGTGTGATGAGAGGAGGTTGAGCTGACGTGTCTTTCAGAAATAAGCAAAGGCATCTGGTAAAAAAAAGAAAAATCAACCCACTCTGACTTACATTCTGTTTTGACCCTGGCTGGCAAGCTGCCTTGTTGCTTTAGAATAGTGAGAACCTTTGGGGGTCCTTATCTTGCAAGATCTTTATGGCATGAAGGACACACTGGAGTACTCATGAACTGATCTTAGCCCTTTGCAGCTCACACTGTAACTTCCATACACAACAGGGATGATGCTCTGTATGTATGTGTACATGTGTGAAATAACTTACCTCTTGCTGAAGGCAATTTAACTGTTGCTGT
Organism: Pelochelys cantorii; assembly: GCA_032595735.1. Classification (NCBI taxonomy): domain Eukaryota; kingdom Metazoa; phylum Chordata; order Testudines; family Trionychidae; genus Pelochelys; species Pelochelys cantorii. The sequence continues at coordinate 22,959,022 of CM064336.1, forward strand.
GCCCTCTAGAAACCCAGCAGGCAAATGGGTATGTTTCCATTTTTATCCTGAAGAAACAGAGGGTGGTGATTATTATATCTTGATTCAATAGCTTGAGGACCAATTTCTTGAACCCATAGTGTTTCCTGGGGTTCATTGTGGGTTTGTAACAGAATTTGCATTTCTACATATACTCTCAGAAATGTAAAGTGATTGTGTAGTTTGCATAGGTATCTCACCTACAGTTGAAAAGGACAGTGGCTGATTACTTTTAGGCCTAAAATACAGAATTTTTTTAAAGCTTTAATAGGAATGTCTTCATTAGCCTACTCTTTAAAATTCCAGCGATCTTTGTATGCATTCTACAGCAGTGTTTACAACCCAAGCATTGCTGCTGTGTGATTGTGTATGAGAACCTAACAATGAAATATAGACTTGATCTACACTTAAAACTTACACCAGCATAGCTCTGTTGGTTCAGGGTGTGAAAAATCCTCAGCCCCTAGCGACACAGCTACACCAGCAAAACCTCCAGCACAGATTCACCTTAGTTGACAGAAGATTCAAGGAGGTGTTGTTTTTATGCTAGCAGCAAAGCTCCCTCACTCAGGGTATGTCTACATTGCATTCCTCCTTCGAGAGAGGAATGCAAATGCAGACAAATGAAATTCCAAATGAAGAGCAGATTTGAATTTCCCATGCTTCATTTGCATAATAGTGGCTGGCCGCTTTTCCAAAATAGCGTATTTCAAGGAAAAAAAGGGGTTATTTTGAAAAAAAATCTCTTCCTTCGAAATAATCCTTAAAACTAATTTTTTAAGGAGTCAGGGTAAACTGCATCTGTACTGTGAGGCTCTATTGAAACAGGGTATGCATCATAAACCTAGCCCCACTCTACAGAAATGTGAAACTGACAAGTGCGTTACTATTGTCCACACCCAGTGAAGTGCAAAATGTAAATAAGCGGCACCAGTAAGTAAACTTTGTATCAGTCTCACAAGTGGTCAAATTAACAATTTAAGGTGATTTGATATGTACAGTGATTTTTCACCTGACACTTTTACTTTAAAGGTATGTGATTTATTCAGCAAATATGAATCACTGCTTTCAGTGAGCCAGTTGGTATTTTCAAGGCACAACCTCCCCTCTCCCCCCAGAGGGTTTTGTAACAGTAGCCACTGAAATAACTTTATTCTGCCCCTGTTCTGTAACATGGATATTAACTTTTTGAAACCATGACCCTTTAATATATTCACCAGCCTTGGAAGGTTTTGACAAAATAGGAGGAGTTGGGAATTCCATTGTGATGCCTCTTTACTGACCTTGTATATGCTAATGACACAAGACTCTTTTTTTCTACCATCACTCATGCAATGCAAGAAATGTTGTAGCCTTTTGGAAACTGAAGAATATAGACTATTTCTGAATGCAACAAAGCAAAATGGATGTACATTGATACAACCAACAAACACAAGATGCACGCAGACATCATGATTAATGGACAAGCTGTAGAGGCAGTAGATGAATTTAATTATCTGGATCATGTATATCCAATCAAGGAGGCTGTTCCAAAGAAAGCAGCAGAAGAAATAGAGATGACTCACTCAGCTATGGTTTCCTTTACAAAGTCGGGGGAGGGGGTGAAATGTGGCATCTTGAAATGTATGAAGGTGCAATTGGTGAAAACCTTAATTTTTTTCTATAGTGATTTATGGATTTGAATCATGGGAAGTTAATTCTGCTGACAAGAAGAAAATTGAAGCTTTTGAAATGTGGCAGTGGTGAAGACTCTATGCTTATCTCATGGACGGAAAAATACATGAATGCCAATGTTTGAATTATTGTTGGAGAGAACTGGACACTGACGTTGGACATCAACAGATGCAAACTTACATACTTTGGTCACATTATGTGTAGAGATGGAAATAATCTTGTGAAAGTTTATTATCAAAGGAAAGAGTCATTGTAGTAGAGAATGTCCAGTAATCTTCTGCAAATCATCCATCCATCTCCTTGCTGGTCATCAGCTGCTAAGTGCTCAAAGTCAGCAATGGATCATGAAAGTTTCTGAAAATTCTGCTGTGATGTTACCAATATTCAGATATACTTAAATGAACTTATTCACTTTTAACAGTGACTCATTTCCAGTGGTTGGAGCCTAGAAATAAACATTTACTTAAAACAGCAGAGTGGAGGCAGACTGCTGCACGACAAACTTCTGGAGACATCCTACTTTGCTCAGACTCAAAGCTTCCTGGAGCTCTGGGGAATATGACTCTTCCACCACTCTGCAAAAATACAGGGTACACTTCCTCTGCAACCCTACTCAGGGTCAACTGAGTTAGCCAATGGAGAGGAACCTGATGGCTCAAATTCACTAAGTGCAAAGACCAGATTTTATCCAGTCAGTCCCTTATGCAAGGACCCAAGGCAGAAATTGTTGCTCTTATTCTCTTCCTCCTATGCAGATCTGGATACAAAGTAAATAACATTTTGTAAACTACTACTAAATGTCTATATTATCAGCTTAGATGCTTTTGCTTCTCATCACCATAGTATCCGAGCACCTTACAATCTTCAGTGCTTTTATCCTCATAACACTCTGTGAGGCTGGACACTTATCCCCATTGTACAGAGCCTCTCTATACCTCAGTTCCCTAAGGGTATGTCTACACAGCAACATTATTTCGATATTACTAGCATTATTTCAAAATAATGTAGTCCGCATCGACACAGCAGGCAGTTATTTCGAAATAATGTCGAAATAGGGCTCATCTAGACTATGTGGAAGATTCGAAAGGATATGCAAATTCTGTGGGAATTTGCATATCTTCTTCCGATCTCACTTTCAAAAGCAGAGCTTCGAAAGCAGAGCTTTCAAAAGTGAAAGCAGTCGGGACGCAGCTTTTTTGGCAACCCCCCCTTTTTCGAAAAGCTGCGTAAACCTCATTTTTTGAGGAAAAGTGGCTTTCCGAAAAAGGGAGGAGTTTGCCAAAAAAGCTGCGTCCCAACTACTTTCACTTTTGAAAGCGGAGCTCCGCTTTCAAAAGTGAGATCGGAAGAAGATATGCAAATTCTCACGGAATTTGCATATCCTCTTTTGAATCTTCTGCATAGTCTAGACATAGCCATACTGTCAAGCTGGAGAACTTCTTACTCAGACTCCTGTAACCTTCATTGTACCAGGAGTAAAGGAAGTCAAAGGAAGAGTGCTCTATTTAGAAATAAGTGCTGTGTAGACACTCCCAATTTTGAAATAAGCTATTTCGAAATAAGCTACGCAATTGATGTAGCTCAATTTGCTTAGCTTATTTCGAGTTAAGCCCTGATGTGTAGATGCACCCTAAGTGAGTTGCCATAGCTATGGAGACAGTCTGTAGAGTACAGAAAGTGAACCCAGGTCTCAGACTAATGCCCTAGCCACTTGACCAGCCTTCCTTTTCTTTACAATGGTGCCCCAACCAGGACTGGTTACACGAGTCACTGTGCAATCAGAGTTAGGGAAGGCCCTTCCCCCAAAATCTAGTTTGTATTAGTGTGACACTGGGGCCCTGTATTTTTATGGAAAAGTGTTTTGAATGTGAATATACATAACTTGAATATACTTTATGCAAAATCAGGTAAGTAACCTATCATTCAAGATCTTGTAATCCCCTTAATGTGTATATTCTATTTGTGTGCATGTATCTTTCTTGTATGTGTTGTCAGAAGTATAAACTGTAAACCTGTGTTTTAATCTAGATCTTCTAGTGAAAGCCAATAGTGGTACTTAAGGAACTTAATGGCCTGGTGCTCAAAACAATGATCTGTGAATAGGCTTGTTTTTCCTGTAAGCCTGGATTGTGGTTGGTCCTACAAAGACAGGTGACCATGCTATCTGGTGCTGGAATCCATCTTGCATTTTGTACTTTTTCCATTGGGGGGGAGGAGGGAGAAGAATTGAACAAACAGTTCCCTGGGGAAATTCTATTTGAAGGACAGGAAGCAAACAATGATTATCTTCAGCTGGCTTCACAGTCTGCTCCCCACCTCAAGAGAACACATGAAAGGATGTGAAAAGAAATCTAAAGAGATCAGGAAAAAGATTGGCTCTGGCTTGAGGAATTTTACCTGAAATAAGGAGTAGGAAGAGAAATTATGATTTGTAATAGCTTATCTTAGTGTATTAGGCTCATCTGGCAAGTTTTATGTTACTTTAATAACTTACTTTGATCTGTGCATCACTTGTAACCCCTTTGTATACTTAAAATCACTTTTGTTATCAAACCCAGTGTAAAGAATTACCTGGAGAGGTATAGCTCAGTGGTTTGCACATTGGCCTGCTAAATCTAGGGTTGTGAGCTCAGTACTTGAGGGGAGCCATTTAGGGATTTGGGGCAAATCTGTTGGGGTGGTACTTGGTCCTCCTATCAGGGCAGGGGACTGGACTGAATGACCTCTCAAAATCCTTTCCAGCTCTATGAGAGAGGTTTATCTCCATATAAAAGCTGTGCATAGCTCTCTCTTATTGACAAAGGGGCCAAACTTTATGTGCCTTTTCTGTGTAAAACTTTTATACAGGGCAAGGTGGAGTTACTTGGGGTTTTATTCCACATGGGGCTCTGCTCCTGGATACTCACAAGTTTTTGTAACTGAACCCTCTGAGAGCTGAGCTGTTATCAGTGTCTGTATTACTCTGCTGGGAGTCTGTTATCCCAATTCTGTGCCTTTGCTGGGGGAGCCCAGAACTTCTAGATCATCAGAACAGGGAGATGGGGTGCCCCAGAGGGCAGATAGGCAGGTTTATAATGGTGTGATCAGACCATCAGCTGACAGTCTCAAGGGGATCTCTGTGATCCAGCCTGTTACAAATGGCATTTACATTACAACCAAAAAAGTAACATACAGTATGTAAACTCACATTAAAATCTGAGGTTTTTATAGTGTTTACTAGGGATGTTAAAAATCATGTAATAGGGTAACGGTTTAACTGCTGAAAATCTCAGCGGGTACACTGTTACCTGTGCTGTGGGCTCTACCATATAAATCTTAGCTTTATGCTGCAGAGCCCACAGCAAAGCCACCCCTGCCTGCCCATCTCCCGGGGAGGAGGCTGCTGCAGTGAAGCCTCTACCCTGGAGCGGAGCCAGCTGCCAGCTCCACACCTGGGGAGATGGCTTTGCTGCCGCAGCAAAGCTTCCTCCCTGTCCGTCAGCTCTTGCCCTCCCGGCTCTGGAGGAGGTGGCTTTGCTGCCCTGCCGCAGCTAGCTGAGTAACAGAGACCATAACCTAATGCTTATCAGTTAATCGGTTAAATAGTTAATCAGTTATACTCTAACATCTACAGTATTTACAAACAAGTTATACTTGAATTATGTGTGAATCCATGCAAATACTCATTTACAGGGCTGGCATAATTCACATGCTGTATGTTGCTATCACTTTGTGTGCAGGACTCTCACTGAGAGTGAATGGGAAGTTTGCGTCAAAACAATGACAAGAGATGGCCCTACATACAGGTTATATTCCCCTCGAAGTATTTATAGTACATTCTTTGACATGCAAGACACTTAGTGAAAGATTAAAAAATGTAAACTGAATGAAAGCAATTAAGCCCAGTAGTGCAAGAGGCAGAAAGTCTGGAAATAATTATCCAAACATGCTTCCTTTCTGCAGAATTAAACAAAACAAAGATCGTTAGTTAGAAACAAAGCCAGCACAATGTTACTATCTGTTGTATGGCAGCAACAACAGCTCACTTGGCATATGTTTACACTACAGCCCCGATCCATACTCTGAGATCACTCCACCAGTGGTCAATGTAGCAAGTCTAATTAAGCCCTGCCAAATTGACCACAGATCACTCTGCAGTCAACCCCTACTCTACACTAGATGAGAAAAGTAAGGGAAGTCAATGGAAGAGTTTCTCCCATCAACTCCCTGCAGAGTAGACTCTGCAAAAATGGGACCTAAGGTACATTGACTCCAGCTACTTATTCACGTAGCTGGAGTTGCATAGCTTAGCAGTAGCATCAATCTTCCATTTGGTGAAGGCATGGCCAAAGAATGCAACACTGACTTATTTTGAGACACCATTTGGGCAGAATGCCACTCAGACATATACAATCAGCATTCCTCTGCATTTCCATTGGTCTGAAAAAAAATCCCTCTTTAGCTAGTTAGTGGTGGTTGCTAGCAAAAGAATAGGGCCTTCAAACTCCAGTCTGGGGCACTGATTCAGTATTGACTCAGAGGGAAGATTGCAGGCTATTGAACCACTAATATATTTGCTCAGAGTGATAGCTGTGTTAGTCTGTATCTGCAAAAATGAGTCCTGTGGCACCTTAAAGACTAACACATTTATTTGGGCATAAGCTTTTATGGCAAAGTGGTTTTACCCACAAAAGCTTATGTCCAAATAAATCTGTTTGTCTTTAAGGTGCCAAAGGAGTCCTTGTTGTGTTAACATTTTTGCTGCATTCTCGCTTTTCCTCTGCAGTTTCCTATTCAAGCACTGATCCATTGATTTCAGCGGAGCAGTGTTAGGCTCACATTGGATTCTTTTGAAAATCCCAGCCTAGTAACATTGGTACTTAATCATAATGACTGTGGCACATTTAATTGTCAAATTAATGTAAGCAGGGCCTGACTGAATGCTTCCCCCACAGCTAGCTTGGAGGGGGAAAGTGTTGGAAGTGTTTATGTAAATACAGTTTGTTCCTGCTTTGTATCCAACACCAACCAAAGTTGATCTCTCTGACACCACTGCATCTGTTGAATATGTAAGCAAATCACCTTTGTAGTGAATGCAGGGGTAGTGAAATATGGTTACAATTGTAATGTTTGTAATTATTGTGTGAACACAGAAAAGCAGAACTGTACTTAACCAAATGAGGGGGGCCACCCCCCCGTGGAAAGAGCCCTGTTAAGCTAGAGCCTTGAATGTTAGAAACTCAGAGCTCTGTGAAAGTAAGAGGGGTGGATACAAGAACCTCAGTGAGAAGGCTGCACACCCTCACCAAGAGTCCTCCCTAGACTGGTTCCACCTATTCTCCCTCACTCCCTTTGAAGAATACAGCTAAATAAGTTTCACTGCAAGCCTCTTTGTTATTTTAATTGTTTAGCTGTGGTAGGACTGTGTTCTGCCCAGAGCTGGAAATCACAGGTAGCTGAAATTGCATGAGCTGAATGAATGGCTGGTGAGGTGGAGAGGTGCATCAAGCAGCCAGCAAGGCATCTGGTGGAAAGACATGGTGAGAGCCCTGAGTAGGCAGGCAGCAGAGAGATGTGATGAGTGGCCAGGAGGCCGGCTGGTGGAGAGGCATGAAGAGAGCTGTGAGCAGGTGGCTGGCAGGTGCAACCAACAGGTGGCCAGCAGGGTGGTTAGGAGAGAGGGTCGGTTGGCAAGTGAGTGCTCAAGCAGCAGAGCCAGTAAGGTGCCTCTTTACTTCCCTTCTCCACCCAGGGTGGGAGTGAAGTTTGGCTCTGCACTTACCAAGGATAGCAATGGTGAGTGGGGTGCAGTAAAGGGTTGGGCACATGAAGGTTTCTGGACTTAAGAACCTGAGAGGAAAAATGACATTGCCCAACCTACTTGAGTGTGGGTCTTTTAGTCATGGTTTATGTTTGTGAACCCTGTTTGCAGTGTATTCCCAAATTAATGCCTCGCTACTTCCCTCCTTTTAATAAAAGTTTCTTTTCTACACTCAAACTCTGTGCCTGCAAGTGGGGAAGTATTGCCTCGGAGGCACCCAGGGGTGGCGTGTAAATTTCTCAGGTTACTGGGTGAGGGCTTGAGCTGGTTCTGTGTTGTAGAGATGGAAAGGAACCTCTAGATACTGAACCCAGCCCAGGTTGCTGCTGGCTCCCCTGGAAGAAGGGTTATATTCATAAGACAATGTTTTCAACTAATACTCTGCCTATTGTACATATATGGATTTATATCCTAGGCACTCACATGCTTTAAAAGGTTGACACTTGTCATCTTCATGTTTGCTCTTTTGGACAGCATGTTTTCTGAAAACTCTCACTGACTTCAGCAAAGTTAGGCCAACATGGAGCATTTTTGAAAGTCCTTTCCTAATAATATTGCACGTCTTGTGAATATTTTTGAACAACCCATAAATGCTTAATAACCCTCACAACAGCCCTGTTAGCTCAGTATTGAACCTCATTAACAGATGGGAAGACTAAGGTACCAAACAATTAAAGGACTTACCAGGGTCAATTGTGGAGCCAGAATATAATACCAGAGTCCAGATATCCACTTCCATATTTTAACTTATTTTTTCCTTTCATTAGTATTTATTTTGGCTTATATTGGTCTTGCTAACCTTTTTTGTTGTGTTCTCAGCTAGAAAATTTGGCTTGCATCACAAACTTTCTGTAAGTTAGCATGACATTCACTAATCAAATTCATTTCTGCACCCTCCCAGGTTATAATGTACTTTTGCATCCGAATGACAGAAGGTTGTTTCCCTTTAAAAGCAAAACTATTGCATACTGTAACATTTAATGTAAAGAAGCCAAGAGATGTCAGAACTCCAGCTGGTGATGGGAAGGAGGTTCATCACTACAGTATAACTCCAGTTATCTGAATTTCCTTTATCCACAAATCCTAGTTATCTGTACAGCCCTCAGATATGGATACCCCTAGATGATTTTTTGTGTTTTGTTGTTGAATGTGGATCCAAATTTTATAACTAAAGCATTGCAAATCTGCAGATATATGCAGTTCATTGCTGAAGATTAGATACAGAAACAGAATTTGCAGGGCTCTAATTATCTGTCTGAATCTATTGTGTTGCCTTTCAGCATTATGAGTGCTAAATGCCTGGTTATGTTTCCATTTTCTCACCAGTATATTTGGAGAAACAGAAATTTACTGTATTAGGATTGCAGTCTAGTGCTCCTCCAGCAACAGGCCAGACCGGCAGACCTCTACCACTTGTGATTCAACATAACCACCCATCATCTGTTATCTGTGCTGCCACTAGTGGATGTGCCAGAATTTGAGAGAGTGCTATTGCTGCCAGCTGATGTTCATCATGAAATGTCCCTTAGAACTGGCTGCAATGAAAAAGAGAGGCAAGCTGCCCACCTTTGCCTACAGCCTTCACTAGCTGATTTTCTAGAATATATCTCCAGTTGCCAGCAACTCAATCTTTTTCCCATCTTGGGATGATGGATAGCTCCAGGAGTCAGAAGTCATTGGCAAAGGGGAGCAATCTTTGTAGTAAATCACTGCATCACCATGATGGGAACTTGGGTTCAGTTCCTGGGCTTCACTGCTTACTTCCTAAGGCCTACATCCTGCAATCATTTACACATGTGCTTAACTTGCAGCAAATGAGTAGGCCTACTGAATTTGATAACTTTACTCACATGAGTAATCCTAAGCATGTGCTTAAATGTTTGCAGGATCAAGGCCTAAGTCTGCAGGAACTGATTATGTCACTCTTCTTTGAAACAAGAAAGACAGTCTTGTATTAGCCACCACTAACTCCTCTGGACAATACAGGAGTGACATTCAAAATGAATCCTCTTCAGCCAGGGGATGGCAGCTTGAAAAACTGCTTCTTGAAGGGGTGGCATGATTAAAATGTCTGTGTGAGGTTTCACAAGGACATAGAGGAAGCCTTCGTTGTGTTGCTAATCAGTTTGATTGTGGGCTCTACTATTCATCTATTTATGTTGCCCCTAAAACAACTGGCCTCTACTCTATACATTATAAACATAACCCAGCTCAGAGAGAGAACCTAGAGACATAGGTAAAGTCACTACCTCAGCAGGAATCTTACTTGCAGACTTGGAACCTAGATGGTCACCTGTTCTGTCCTTTCCCACTGAAGCACCTGGCACCAGCCACTGTTGGAAGACAGGATACAGGGATAGATGAACCTTTAGTCAGACCAAGAATGGCCGTTCTTGCATTCTGTTTCCCTTTCTTATCCAAGAGGAAAATAAAATTGCAATTCCTTTTTCCTGCTTCCTCCCAGCTAAGCTGAATCAGACATCCTAACTTATTGTGTCCTCATAGCCCTACAGCTGTCCTAACCATCCAGCTCTCTGCAACACAGTCTGGCTGATCTACAGCACACTATCCACTGAGTGAGAATTTGGTCCATAATCTAATAAGATTACACCTAACATCACACACAGTAAAATAGCTACCACTGTGGCAGCAGAGATATGCACTGAGAACTACCGCTGGTAGTGAAAGGCCTGACAAAGAACCAAAAAGTCTGCCAGTGACCCCAAAAAATGTTGCTTAAGGAAATTAAAAACATGAACATTGTGGCAAACACAATAAATGTCTTCTTTGTAGCTCCATGTTAAAGAACTAACAAAACTCTGGCACCCTTAAAAAAACAACAACTCAGTTTTCAGTCATCTGCAGCTTTAACTACTTGTGAATAGTTACTACAATTGAAAAAAATATAAACTTTGGTCCAAGTCATGCAATTTTATTTATGTGAATGGTTTCAAATATTTAGTAATACTCACAAGCGCAAAAAGTTATACACAGACATGTTAGCTGACAGGTTGCAGAATCATGACTTTAGAGACAATTTCTGAATATGTCTCCACTGCAAAGTTAAGATGTTATTCTACCAAAGGTAATTCTGGGCTGACTTTAAACTAGCACAGGTAACAATAAAAGATTGTCTAGTGGAGGGCAACCAAAATGATTAGGGGGCTGGAGCACATGACCTACAAGGAGAGGCTGAGGGATTTGGGTTTATTTAATCTGCAGAAGAGAAGAGTGAGGAGGTATTTGATAGCAGCCTTCAATTTCCTGAAGGGAGATTCCAAAGAGGATGAAGAGAGGCTGTTCTCAGTGACTGGATGGCAGAACAAGGAGCAGTGATCTCAAGTTACAGTGGGGGAGGTTGAGGTTGGATATTAGGAAAATCTATTTCACTAGCAGGGTGGTGAAGTACTGGAAGGGATTACTTAGGGAGGTGGTGAAATCTCCATCCCTAGAGGTTGTTAAGTCTCAGCTTGACAAAGCCCTGGCTGCAATGAATTAGTTGGGATTGGTCCTGCTTTGGGCAGGGGGCTGGACTCGATGACTTCCTAAGGTCTCTTCCAGCCCTAGGGTTCTATAAGAGTATAGAGATGGTGACACAGGCTGGCACCCATAGTGAGCATCCAGGATACCTAGATTCATGCTTGGATTGCTAGCCTGTGTCACTACATCTTTGCCACTACTGTTTCCTGTGGTAACTAGTTTAAAACTAGCATGGGTGCGCCTACCTGTGCTACAATTACACCTTGTGGTAAAGACACACACAACCAGTGTCCCCTGTAAGCTGAGTGCTTAGGTGGCCACCCAGGAGAGATTCATATGTCACCCAGCTGATTAGCAGAGTGACACAGCATGTATTTCTATTGGTGGTACACATCTGCATATGCCTCAGTGTACACAACAAAATTTATTCCACGCAAATGAAAACAATTAGAGGGAACATTGCACACAACATGCCAGAATAAAAGGAGATATTCAATTTAGTTCTATGTCCAACTTCTATCTCTAGGTTACAAATAACTTCTTAGTTTAGGAGGTGAAAGAATTTTTAGAGTCCTATTTACTGGTCAGTCTTTGCGCTCCTTGGTTACTCTTTGCATTTCGTTCAGTTTGAATAATGAAAAGTCAATGTTTCACTTTTGTTTATAGACAGTTTCACTTTTGGGTTCTGTGTTAATGTTCCAGGGAATTACTTATGTTCAAAAACAATTAATCAGTCATGCAACAATTTCTCTTGGTCTTAGATTTCATTTCAAAACATAATTGGTGTTTCTTTAAATATTATTCAACATCAACTTAAAATCACAGATTTGTTAACCTACTATTGTTACAAGTTATGTCTCATTAGAGAAAAACAGAAAAATACTTTCCTTGAAAAGATCTGTTTACATTGTACATTTGATAACCCCATGGCAACTAGACAGTCCCCCCTGCTTTATGTCAGTTTTCACACTGCAGCAGGGGAAAGAAAATAATGGGAAAAATAAGAAAACGTGGAGGGCAAGTCAGGAAAATGAGCAGCAGCAAACTAAGAAGCAGGTGAAATTCACAGAACTACTTTTAATTCACTTTATTCAAATAGATTAGGTGTCAGGTTGACAGTGTCCATTGAAATGGTTTGATCAGAAAGGAAATAGCTAAATAAAATAGTGTGGGACAAGGTTTAGGTCAGAGTCCTCTGGAGTCTGGCAGCGACCTGCAGGGGCTGAGAGATATGCAGTGTGCTAGGACCTGATGGCACACACCTGCTAGGGGCTGTGGCGGCAGCAGCCTCATTTGTGCTGAGCTGCTCCTGCGGTTGGGCGGCTGTGTGTGCGTTCCCCCCCCTCAGTTGGCGAACAAGCCATGCGAGGATACAGTGACCGAAGGCGAAACTCACGGGCCTGGCTGGCTCCCTCTCATCTCTCAAGCTGCGCCTGCTGCAGCCAGCCTGACTAGAGTCCCGGAGACGGGGCTTTCAGGCCCTCCGGCGCAGCTCCGGTTCAGACACCAATGGGACGTGGGCTTCCCACAGAGCCCAAGGCGCCTGGTCTCCTCCCCTAGCCCCCTGTGGAAGGCGGGGGGCGCCTCCCTCCCGTGCACACAGGACTCCCCCCCGCGAGCCAGGGGCAGAATAAAATCACGCCCAACGCTGGGGGAAAGGCTCCTCCGGCTGCTCTTACCTGCTCGGATGTGGGAAGTGACTCGCACAGAGCCCGGAGCCGGACTGTACTACCTCGGCCCCCTCCCGCCGGGCGCCGCAGCCCCGGGGCGCGCCGCCCAGCTCTCTACCTGCAGGGCAGCCGCCGTGGCCCCGTGGCAGCGGGCAGCTCGCGCGCTCCGAGCCAAAGGCTTCGCTGAGGCGGGCGGGGAAATCGGCTCTCGCGCCGCTCCCCTGGCTTCCCCTGCCACTTAGTACGATCCCCCCACGCTGGGAGCCGCGGCTCCCCACCCCAGGCAGGAGGGAGACTCGCCAGAGCCGCGGTCCCGTGCAATGGGCAGGGGGAGGGTCGCTTGAAGCAGCACGAGCCAGGGCCACGGCTCGCTGTCTTGTTTGCTCCCCGTGTTGGTCCAGCCCCCCCCCCGCTCCCCCCTTCGCACCACCCCCGCGTTGTTCCTGCCCAAGCACTGATGGAGCACACGGCACATCCATGTCTAGCCTCGTAAAGCTGGTCGCCGCACTGTCCCCACAGCGCTTCTGGAGTGGCGGTGGGGGGACGCTACAGACTTGCAGGAGGAGGAAAAAAAGGGCCCCTCGCCTCACCAGCAAGTCGCTCCTGTGCCGGGATGCCGGGCTGGAGGAAGAATCTGACCCTGTGTCTGCAGAGGATGCAGGAGGACGGTAAGGGCTGGCTCCGGAACCTGTGCGGCGGGCAGGCAGCTATTGCGCTGGGCTGGGAAACTGCCCTGGAGCTTTGCAAGGGGTTGCGCGGAGGGCTGGGTGTTTCTCTGCCTCCGGAGGAATGCTTGGAACCGCAGCCTCTCTTCTGAGGCCCCTGTTTAAACGGCCCGTTTACAAACAGTTGTTCTGGTAGGGATTCCTGCGCCCAGAGAATACAAATCGCTTTGAACCCTGTTTGATTCGCTGTTTGCAAAGAACAGCGGCATAAATCAAATGGTGGCGGCGGGAGGGGTGTGTGTACCGAATGCAAATAAACTTTAAAGCAGCACATCTGTCCCCCATCGCCATTCTGGGTGTAAGATTGTTGGAGGTGCAAATTTGTTATTTTTTTCTAGTGTGGGGAGAAAATATGAGAAAACGGGAAACTTGGGAGTATTTTTGGCAGTAGAATAGCATGCAGCATCTCGCATGTAACTTTCCAAAGCTGCTGCTGCTGCCGCCAAATGACAATTGTTCTCCGTGCTTAACTTCCAACATGGATTTGAGCCTTGTGAATTTCACTGTGGTCCTGTAGGCTTACTACAACCCATATCTTTTGTTCTGTTATAGCATCTTGGAATTATGTATACATGTTCTACAGTGTGATGTTAAATTAATGTTGGAGCTACAGCTCATAAAAGTTGGAAGGAAACTCCCACAAGGTGGCAGAGCCCAAAGAATGTTTAAAATCTTGCACACCAGTTTATTTTGGTTCATAGGGAGTATGTATGGCTGAGGATGGTAGTGGTGAGGATAGTACCTGTGTCAGAAATAGAGTATAATTCTGTCTTGATCCCATGACTGGTTTTAGTGAGTTAACTTGAGACAAGCTTTTAGGATCAGAAATAAGCAGGAATTCCTTTTCTGGTTGCCTTTCAGTTTCTCCTTTCATTGCAGTCTCACAGCTTCTTTGCTACAGTTGGTTAGCAGTGAGTTGTGTTGCAATGCCCTGCAGGGCTTGATTTAAAGCATTACAGTTGCACCAAATGAGTAATCAAAGACTTTTGAACCTTGTTGGTTACCAGACATAGAAACAAATTTCACTGTTATTTGTTTTATGAAGTGTCAGTGTGAGTAATTATACTGATATATTTAGAGTGTCTTTTTTTCTGTTGTAACTTATCTCTTTCTTGCACTCTGTTTCAAGATAACAGCATGTTGTTTTTTAATCACTTGGTTCCACTGCTTCCACTTGGACTCCAGGCTCATTCAACTGAGAACATAAATTCTGTTGAAAATCAGATTTTATTCTATTTAAAAACATCTTTTTCAACAAATGTATAGTGTCTTCAAACTAATCCTTTAAGGCAGTCATTCTGGGGTGCAATGCTATGTAATGCTTGCCTGCAATAATATGGGTGATTTTTCACCAGGGAAGAGTTGGAGTCTGATAATTCTTAAACAGTATTTACAGTACTAAGCTTCTAAAGTATTTGCTGTATTGTTTAAACATGACTGGGTTTTTTACTTTCTATGACTTTACTGAATTTTTAATGGTCTTTCCCTCTTGTGCCTTCCGAATTGACTACCCCCTCAATTTGCACCTCCCCCCCCTTGACATACAGCACTGCAGTAGTTTCTTACTTAAGTATGCTGGTATATTACACACATTCTTACAGTCTGTTTACCAAATTCTCTTGTACCCATGTCCTTATTCCTTGCACTGCTCAAGATCCGTTTGCCTTTGGAAGTTACCACATAACTACTGTCTGATGAACCATCTGAAGAAAGAAAATCTTGCAGCATAGGCTGGTTTGATATTTAGAGGACAAGTCATGTGTATAGCAATGGGCACATAGAGAAGAGCTTTTCTTTTTTCTTTCTTTTATTTTTTTTCTTTTCACTTTTCTTTTTAGTTGGAGACTCTCTGTTTTCCCTCTATTGGGAAACAGATATAGGCCTTGTTAATATTTTGTAGTACTAATATTTTAAGACACACTACAATGTATAACTGAGCTCCAAAGAAAGTTTCACATTTTGTCTTGTACATCAGCATCCTGAAATCTCAACAGGATTTTTTCAGATGGGAGTTTGGCTTGACAAAAACCAATCATCCTATTAATATTCTTTTCCAGTTATCTGTTTTTAAACAAATTATCTCTGCCTGTTATGTAATAATAGCTCAATTGTTTCAGTTCAGCCATCCAACAACGAGGAGTGACAGCATTGCAGAAGAAACATACTTTTAGCATGCAGTGTGTAAATCTTGTACATAGATTGTAACTCTGAGTTTCCAAAGTAAATGTTCTGTTAGTTATCTAAAGGAGTATAATTAAGCCTATGAAGGTGAGTGGTATGTTTTGGCTTACTCCATGTTCCTGCGATGGGCATTACTTGCTTTTTGCAGTCATTCTACCCAATAGTGTCATTAATTGGGGACAGTCTTCAAAAGGTCAAGTGCACTAAATAACATAGTTAAAATACATAAAATTCATATGGCCTGTACTGAAATCTGGCATGTATTTATTTGTTTTAAAGTAAAAGCCAACTAAGAGTATGTTCTTTAGACTTTTTACAGCAGAACAAGAGTATATAGTTTGGCATGTATGAGCCCGTGAGACAGCACAAAACTACAATGATCATGAGAAAATTCTCATTCTCCATCTCAGAAAGAAATTTGGTTTGTACAGTTGGTGATTTTTTTAATTCTGAGGAAGAATTGACATTAAAGACTTAAACAAAAAGTTAAATATTGCCCGTAACAGTCCATGTACCCCCTACCTGTCCCTCCCACCCCTGCACCACACTGTGTAAAAAGCCTTGTTCAGTCTAAGTCAAGGGCCAGTTCCTGTAACTAGGTCCTTATTCACATTAATAGGTTAATCAGTCCGTTATGGACCATATCCAAAGTACACTGAAGTCCAGTGGAAAGACTCCTATTAAATTCAGTGGCTTTGGGTTAGCTTGCATATGAACTGCTCAGCTGACTGTTTGCTGGATTTGGCTTGAAGACTGGAAATTCCCTGGTAAGGCAGGCACACAAAAAAATTTACCTTGCCGGCATGCTTTATAATCATGTCCTTAATTACATGCTTTGTTCTTACTTAATAATCATGTCCTTAATTACACTATCAAACAGCAAGATACAGTTCCCTTATTATAGTTTATTATGTTGGATTATTTGCAAAAGAGTACCACATAAATTATGAATTAATAAAGGCTGGAGCAATGTTGTGGGTCACTGAGTTTCTAACAATCAAGATTTCTCAAGAACGACAGAACGAAATATACTGTGTTTCATTCTACTCCTCACTGGTTAGTTTTCAGGCATCTTTTCCAGTCCAGTTGGAGAGTGGCTTGTGAATGAAGCCTGTGTGAAGACATCAGGTTATGGTTCACAATGCCTATTAGCAGGATTTAATGCCCTGATGCTGCAGTTCATAATGGGATTTTAATTTATGGACTGTAGAGCTGAGTCCTCATTGATGGTTTTCTCAGGATGTCAGCAGTGGAAAAACTAAAAACCAAATTCTGCTTTCACAGTTGTGCATTTACATGGGTGGGTGAAAGAGTTCCCATGTATTTTAGTATATGTATGTAACCAAGGGCAGAATATGGCCATAAAGACATAGGACTAAGTCTTATCTAATGAACAAGAGAATAAGACATAGAGGGGTTGCTGTATTAGTCTGCATCTACAAAAAGAACAAGGAGCCCTGTGGCACCTTAGAGACAAACAGATTTATTAGGGCATAAGCTTTTGTGGGTAAAATACACTTCATCAGATGAATTGGAGTCCCTCCCGCCCCCAGTTCATCCAATTAAGTGAGTTTATGCCCTAAGAAATCTGTTTCTCTAAGCTGCCACAGGACTCATTGTTTTTTAAGAGAATAAGATGTTTTTGTTATAGAATCCTAGAACACTAGAACTGGAAAGGACCTCGAGAGGTCATCAAGTCCAGTCCCCTGCAGGACCCTCATGGCAGGACCCAGTACCCTGATAGATGTTTATCTAACCTGCTCTTAAATATCTCCAGAGATGGAGATTCCACTACCTCCCTAGGCAATTTATTCCAGTGTTTAACCACCCTGACAGTTAGCAAGTTTTCCTAATGTCCAGCCTAAACCTCCCTTGCTGCAGTTTAAGCCCTTGCTTCTTGTCCTATCTTCAGCGTAGGGTTGCCAGGTAGACCCTGCTAAAAAACTGGACATGCTTGTTCGGGGGGAGGCCAAGAGGGGGGCGGGGCTGGCCGGGAGGGGGATGGGAAGCAGAGCTGGCCGGGGGGGGGCGCGGTCCAGGAGCCGCGGGGCTGGATGGGAGGAGGGGGGGCGGGAAGCAGAGCTGGCCGGGGGGGGTGTCCGGGGGCCGCGGGGCTGGCCGGCAGGAAGAGGGGGCGGGAAGCAGAGCTGTGGGGGGGGGGGGATCGGGGGCTGTGGGGCTGGAGGGGTGGAAAGCAGAGCTGGCGGGGGGCCTCCGGGGGCTGGCTGGCAGGAAAGGGGGGCTCGGAGGAAGGGGGGCGGGAAGCAGAGCTGGCTGGGGGGGGTGTCCGGGGGCCACGGGGCTGGCCAGCAGGAAGACGGGGCGGGAAGCAGAGCTGGGGGGGATTGGGGGCCGTGGGGCCGGAGGGGAGGATGGGGGGGCAGAGGAAGGGGGGCGGGAAGCAGACCTGGTGGGGGTGGGGGGGTGCAGCCACTGGCTGCAGCCGGAGTCCTTCCGGCCGTGCCCCTGGCAGGCGCTCCCTTTACTTGCCAGCAGAAGCCGGGTGGGGACGGGGCTGGGAGCCACTCCTCCCGCCTGGCTTCTGCTCACAACCAGAGGATCCCAGCTGGGAGGCGGGGCTGCGATTGGCGCTGGGAGCCTCTGGTCCTGTGCAAAAGCCGGGCGGGGGGGGTGGCTGGGAGTCCCGGCCCCCGCCCCGCCCCACCCCGCCCCGCCCCGCCCCAGCTTTTGCACGCAACCACAGGGCTCCCAAAGCCAATCGCGCTCCGCCTCCCAGTTGCTCCCCCGCCCCCACCAGGCTTCCCTCTGGCGCCCAGCCAGGAATTCACAAAATACCAGACATTGCACATGTCTGGTATTTTCTGAATTTTTCTACCAGACAGGCGTTGCAAATACCGGCCTGTCCAGTAGAAAACCGGACACCTGGCAACCCTATTTCAGAGGCCATGGAGAACAATTTTTCTTCCTCCTCCTTGTGACCTCCTTTTAGATACCTGAAAACCGCTATCATGTCCCCTCTCAGTCTTCTCCTTTCCAAGCTAAACAAGCCCCGTTCTTTCAGTCTTCCTTCATAGGTCATGTTCTCTAGACCTTTAATCATTCTTGTTGCTTTTCTCTGGACCTTCTCTAATTTCTCCACATCTTTCTTGAAATGTGGTGCTCAGAATTGGACACAATACTCCAACTGAGGCCTGATCAGAGTAGAGCGGGAGAATGACTTCTCATGTCTTGCTTATAACACTCCTATTAATGTTGTAGCAAGTATGAGTAGTATAACATCTATATCTATCTATGTAGCCACTCTAATATCTAGACACCATTACATCATCCTTAGATGTTATTCATACACAAATGGAGACAAGTATAGCATTTGATTATAAAGGTAGAGATCACTAATATAGGCCAAATCATTAAATCTTTACAGTGGAAAAACTCTCACTGACTTCAGTATTTGGCCTATAATTTTGTATATTACAAAGCCCAGCTTAGTGACCCCCCTCCCCTTGGAATAGTACATGACGATTGACTTGGGGGATTCTAAAGTGAGTTACTGGCGCCTCACGTGTGAATCAAGTGAAGACAACAAAAGAATAAATTTGTAACAAGTTAAAGCTGTTCTTGAAAAGTCAAAATATTACAGGAGTATGTCGCTGCTGTTTATTTCCTTCCACTGCATCTAACCAGTTTGTGGCTCCATGTGGTTACCTAGGAAACAGCTGTAGCAGAGTACATTGTAATTTTATTGGCTGTGTGGTCACTCTGATTGTCAGGGTTGTGGGCAGAGGTTTTCCATGGTATATCGGTGCATGTGTAGCCCAGGAAGACGAAATGCTGGATGATGTCTTTTTTGATTTGTAAAATGAAAGGAATAATGTGGAAATTGTGGGATAAAATTTTATTTACATAACTTATTGTGGGATAACCCATGCTAAGTATCGACCAGTTAAATGTGACATAGTAAGTGGGAATCTGGAAGTGGTTTTCAGCTGTTTACAGAGTGTTTGTCATTATTTTGATTCAAGTGTTTAAATTTACATTTGAAATGAAACAGTATCTGTGTTTTGAAGATCTCTGCTGCTGTGCTATAAACATCTAGTCCAGGTTTTGCCTTCCGTTACATCTATAAAGCATTTTTTTTCAGAGCTGTGAAACTATATGATTCTTGCTAGAACTGGGGTTCTATCTGTGTAAGCTAACATCTCCAAGTGAAGTGCCCAGTAAGTCAAGGATGGGGAATTGATGAATCTCACAACTAACTTATCAGAATATATACACATTTTTAGGGACTTCAGAAGAGATAGCATTTGTGTATATAAATGTGTAGTTTATGAGAATGTAAAAGAGAATAAAATACAAGGAAAAGAACATGCATTATTTTTAATATGCTTGTTCACTTTACCTGGAATGCTTCAGTACTCCTATACATGTTTAACTTGTAATCAGTTGTACATACTATTCACCTGCTTAAATTAGTGCGGGTAAGATCAGGACCTTCCACAATAATTCACAATATGTCTGCTATTTATTAATGAGAATTAGCAAAACTATAATTGCGTGTAAAGAGCAGACTGATGCTGTGTAGTTTTGCCATGGTGTCTTGCATTCAAGAATCCCCTCGCTTGAACCTTTAGCAATTTGTTTTAAAGTTTCATCAGCAACTTTTTAGTAAAGATCTTCTGGATTGCAATAGCTACAAATAGTAAGTACAGTGCGTCTGCTAATATATTACTAGATATCAATACCTAACTTTACAGTGCATCTAAGCTTTGCAAGAGATGAGGAGCTTCACACAGGGTGCTTAGGAATTTATGGGCCGCAGTTTGTTGGCAATACTAATTATACAGGCCACTGCTTTTAAACAAAATGTTAAAATAGAGGTTCTGACCTCCAACAATATGCAGCAGGGAATTAGAATGGCTTTAGGTCTACTGGTAGCAATGCTTATAGGAAAGTGTTCATTCATCAAACTGATAGGACAGCCAGAGCAAATCCTGCTAGACCTTGATGGGTTCTTTTTCTTTTATTAAAATGTTGATGTAGATTTGGCATCACTTAAAGTAAGGGACAAACAGCTCTGACATCAGTGTGCCTTGGGTAAGCACTTCCTGGGACCCTTCCCATCCCTTCCCTCCAAATCTCTGTCATGCTATGCCTGTTTCAGATGTTATGTTTGCTCTCTGACTTTGGTTGCCATAATAGTAAACCCTTAAGGCAGGGGCAGGGAGCCCCAGGCCTGGGGGCTGCATGTGGCCATGGCTGGCTTGAATCTTGCCCCTGAGGCTCAGAGGCCCCCCACATTGGGGAGCATAGGCTGATGCTCCAGCCCCACCCCTGCTGCCCTATCGTGGGGCTGGAGCACACAAAATCTATTAGGCTGGACCCCCCCCCCCAGGCTTCTCAGTGAGGCACCACATCAGTGAGGGTTTTGTTTTGTTTCATTTTTTTGCTTCTCACTCGTGTGCGGCCCCCGACTGATTTTTCTCTGTGTCAGTGGCCCCCAACCAAAAAAAAAAGATTCCTCACTCCTGCCTTAGGGGAAAACCCACCACACAAAACCAAATCCTCACTGAGAAGGAGAAAGATACTCCCCTCATTCTCCTCACACTCCAGAGCCTAGTGGGGCCCAGGCTCCCGATGCTGGTGGGGAGCCCTGATGCTCAGGGGGTGGATCCAGGCAAGCCATGGTCTGCATCCAGTGCCCTGGCCTTAAGTTCCTCACTCCTGCCTTACAGAATGTAATATAGATGAAACATCAGATCCTGAAAATATCTCTAAAAACCTATAGAATTTGATTAAAAAACGAGATAATTTATAAGTCTTTTTAAACAAGACTACAGAATTCTCCCACATGGCTACAATTCTGTATTCACTTGCACAGGCTATTATACAAGTCTTTCCAAAAAAAGAGGCTTTTCAGGAGCAGTGATAAAATGTTAATGCTGGCACAATACTGTGTGCAGCAGTGGCATTGTGCTGGCTGCAATGACTTGGCACTATCTGACTTCAGAGACCACTATGCTTGTGCCACACTGCAGCAGTTGCAATCAGTGGAGACGCTCAATCTGCTTCATCCTTGATTTCAAAGAGTGGAATTGGGGGGCAAGGAGTACTTTACAAGAAGGTCTTTCAACTTTGGATGCATCTCTCGGGTTCTGAAATAGCCTGCGTTGGAGGCTTGGAGCATGCTGCAGGGAAGTTAAAACTCTGAAAACACTTATGAGAAGCAAGGGCCTTCTTGAGTAGGGCTGAGAATTCTGTAGGATTGGGGAATTTTTTTAGTGGGAAATGGTGGGGGGGGGGTGGACTAAATGTGGTTTATGTAGCTCGTATCAGAGTTTTCAGTAGTTTGTTTTTTATAAGTAGAAATTAATAACAAATTTGTAGTGGATACTCTGCAAATACACCCCACTTCTAGGTGGGGACACCCTGCCTATTCCATTCCTGGGCTTGTTCTGAAATGCTGTTGCTGATCATGCTAAGTTGTCACAGAGATGTGGGCAGCTTCTATGATGTGGCCCAATATCCAAATGAGCCTGAGAGGAGATTCAATGCTAATATTCTCTGGCAAGCTAGTGATTTCTATACTTGCTCTTGGAGGGAAGGATGTCTCATGGGCTAGATTCCTGCCCCTAATGTCATTCACTTGTAACTCAGCATTTCAAATTCAGACCAGAAAGTTAGTGACAAAGCCACAGTGATGGGTTGAGATCCCCCTCAGGACTGTTGCCTAATGTGCCGAGAGCCCACTGTGCCTGCTTTCCTTGAAAGCCTGGGCACCCACTAACCCTGTCTTGTTGAACCCAACTCTCCAGCCTGCTTCAGCACAGACATGGGGGCCAGGTTATACCCACAAAGCTGCAGACCTACATTATAAGCGGCTTAACATGAGACCTTTTCCCAGCACTCAGGTACATAGCACTTCTGGGAGCTGAACCTTACATTAAATTCCGCTGATGCTGGGTAAAGATCTGCACAGAATAAGCTCATGAAATTTGCTCTCTTTCTCAATGTAAAGAGACAGATGCACAGACACCTTGCCCCTCCCCACCCCCAGAAACAATTATTCACACTGGATTCATTAACAAAAAGTGGTTTTATTAAACATAAAAAAAGATTTAAGTTGTCATAAGAGAACACACAAAATGAAGTAGGTTACTAAGCAAAATAAAGCAGAACGCAAACTAAGCTTAATACAGTAGGGGAACTGGTTACACACAAGTTCTCATACTAGATGTGGTTCCAATAATCTCTGCACAAACTGAAGTCTTTCCAGTTTGGGTCCAGTCTTTCTCCCCATTCAGTTTTAGTTGTTTCCAGCGGTCATCTTGGGTGGATCCCAGGGGAGAACTGACCAACCTGGATTTACTCACTTCTCATGCTTAAATAGGATTTGCCTAAGGCCTTTGTTTGTTTGCTCTTCTCCCAGCTTCTCATGGAAAAGTACAGGGTTCAAGATGGATTCTGATATCAAGTGACATAAGCAAATGCCTCTGCAAGGTTCCCTTTCTCCATACTTCATGAGCTGATCCACATGTGCGTAGGAAGGGTAAGCTCTATTGTCTCTTGCTAATAGGCCATCACAGCCCTGAAATGTAACCAGTGGGAGTGACTCAAAGCAGCAAGTATGCAATTACAGATAAATGGTCCAATATTCCTAACTTGATCTACAAAAATGATACATGCATACAAATGGGATAATTGTATTCAATAAATTGTGGTATAGATATCGCTGGAAGTTGACCTAATTTGTATCAACTTCAGGTACGTAACTTAGCTTGATTTACGGAGTTCATCTGGGTGTGGGCCCCCCTCTAGTAGTGCTTAAACCATTTAAAGTTTGATGAGTCCGCTCCAGCGGTGGCTAAGAGGCCCCTGTTTTTTTAGCTGATACAGAACAAGCTCATGCAACTCCATAGTTATGAGGTTCAGTCCTGCCCACCAACAACAAGCATCTGTTGATTTTTCTGAAGTGCTAATGTAGCATCAAGCCTTGATTGTCTATAGATATGTATATAGACTATGCCAGTGGTCTCCAGCCTTTTTACACCGAAGATAACTTTTTAAATCTCAGAACAGGCGAAGATCTACCGCCCCGCCCCTTTCTTGAAGCCCCGCCCTCTCTATTCTCCTCCTGTCCATCACTTGCTATCCCCAGCCCTTACTTACACACTCTGATAAACACTTTATTTTTAAATTATGCGATATATAAAATTAAAATCATGTGTTTATAGTTATGAAATAAATGGTCTGTTTTTTATTCATGCTATTTAAATCTAAAATGAAGCATTTATAATTATACATTTTGTGGGGACAGAGTTCTGCGGCTGCGGGCAGGGGAGAGGGATCAGAGTGCTGGGAGGGCAGAGGACAGGGTTCTGCAGCAGGGGACAGGGTGCCAGTGGGGACAGAGTTCAGGGAGTGGGGACAGAGTTCTGTAGCTGGGGACAGGGGAATGGGGACAGAGTTCGGGGAGTGGGGACAGGAGTGGGGACAGAGTTCTGTAGCTGGGGACAGGGGAGTGGAGTCTGGGGAGCGGGGACAGGGTGCCAGTGGCAGCATAGTCACCTGCATCTGCCTCCTCCCAGGATTCTCTCTCCCTTCTCCCCCCCCCCCCCCCGCGGGAAGCCAGCACATGCCTCCTCCGGGCCCCCCACGGCGCAGGGAAACCCCGAGCGTGCCTGCCCCGGGACTAACCCCTGCCTCCCGCGACGGGGCCAAACCCCCACGGGAGCCTGCCTCAGGGGCAACCCCCTCCCCCCCATTCCGCAGCGGGGCCAAACCCCCCTTCCGCGGCCCGGCCCGGCCCAGCCCGGCCCCTCCCCTCCCCTCCCGCAGTGCGGCCAACCCCTGTGGGCACCTGCCCCGGGGCCAACCCCCCCCCCCCGCGGCGCAGGGCCAACCCCCTCCTGCAGCATGGCCAACCCCTGTGGGCACCTGCCCCAGGGTCAAACCCCCCTCCCACGGCACGGCCCAGCCCGGCCAACTCCCTCCCCTCCCGCAGCGCGGCCAAACCCTGGGGCCGACTCCCACTTCCGCGGCGCAGGGATACCCCTGCGCCCAACTCACCCCTCCGGCACCGGCGGCGCAGGGAAGCCTCCGCACTCCTCCTTTAGGGCCAACGCCCCCTCCCCCAGCACGCAACAGAGCTGTGGGAGGGGGAGCAGCCCGCGCACTTCCGGAACCCCCGGAAGTGATGCGGGCTTCAGAGAGGACTTCCGTCCACCCCGCGGGAAGCCGGCACTACATAGAGGTAGGTACTGGGGCTTCTCGGGGGTGGGGGGAAAATGGGGGGCGGGGTTGCCCGAACGCCTCGCAATCGACTGGTCGAGGCCTCGCGATCGACCAGTCGATCGCGATCGACGGGTTGGTGACCATGGGACTATGCTTTTCTCCCACCAACAGAAGCTGTTCAAATAAAAGTGATTACCTCACTCACCCTAATATCCTGGGACCAACACTACTATGCTTCCTAGACCCATATACTGGGGGGAAATACAGGTCCTGAAATTAATATAGCTATTGTCAATTTACACCAGTATATCTGAGATCAGAGTGAAACTTCAGTCAAGGCTGGACTATGATGGGAAATATGACAAAGTTAGGGCACAGAAGACCCCTTGGGGGGTGCTTCCTGGGGTGCTGACAAGGCATCACTCATCTTACTGCTCTCTGGGACTTCTCACTGCCCTGTCCAGCTGGGCCAGCTTCCTGATCTTCCCCTGCCAAGGCACAGAGCTGAGATAACTGCTCCTTCCCCCCTGAGAAGCAGTACAGACACTGAAACTCTTCAGGCTCAAGGAAAATGCAGATTTGGGCCCAGCTTCTTGGGATACCACTTCCCAAATGGGATCAGAACCCCAAATGAATTATTTAGGTAAGCCCCCTTTAACAATGAAAGGTGGATGTGCACACTGATTGCTCCCCCAGGTAGCAATTATTTACACTGGGCTTGATAGTAAATAAAAGTGATTTTACTAAGTACAAGCCGTAGGATTTAAGTAGTTATTAGTGAGAACAGGCAAAACAAAGTAGATTACAAACTTAATATAACAGAAAATGCTTAGCTAATTCTAACACTAAAACCTCAGTACAAACTTAGTACAAACTCACAGTCAAACTGTTCTTGTTCCAGCTAAGCCTTCAAACCAGGGAAATTCCTTCACCCTGGGGTCTTTGGATCATCCTCTTGGGTCTGTCACGCCAGCCAAAGACAAAGAAACTGCTATGCTTCCCCTTGTTTTATAGATTCCACTCTGGGGGGGAATTCTGTTTCTACATTCCACCCTTATATGGGAAGTTACCTGCCCAGCCTCTACTAGTTAGGGAGGTTACATGACTTCCTAGGACCAACCACTGCTAACACTTAAAGGACAAAAGGCAGTTTACCTATGATTGCTCAGACACTGAGGCATCCCAGCATTGCAAACACCCTTGATGGCTTTCCTTTGCACATTAAAACCACAAAGCATTCCATACTCCATACATCTAATTTTACACACAAGAATGATGCATACACCAAAATGAGATGTACAGACCCAGCAGATTGTGACATGAAGGTTGATAGGTTACATGAGGCAATTTGTCCCAAGCATCTTTGAGTTATGCATATTTATGCCCATAAGTCCATTTCATAAAGCATGAGGGAGGGGGTCTGTCACAGGAAACATCCTAAGTGAACAGATGTCATATTGGTGCACTGGTTCTTATAGATCGTGATAAGTTCTCTTCTTCCTGGAGTTTGTCTGCTGAATCGCATGCTGTGATAACACGTTTCCTGTTCAGAGGGTTTGCATTTTGTTCAATTATTTTTGATGTTCCTGTGGAATTGATCCATAGAAAGAAATAGTAATGAAGCTTTTTGTTTCAGAATTCAAGTGTAATAATTTTTCCAGTCATCTTGCTTTGCCATGGGAATGAGCTACTGCCCCCGCCTTTTTATTTCTGGAATATGAAGTAGTTTGTATAGAACAAAAGAAATATATACAGTTTGTAAGTTCATAATTATTCCAATTTTTATCTATTTCCCCCCTTTACATTAATGTTAGATATTCTTGGCATCCAATAACTACTGGCTCTGATTTTCCAGCCAGAGCTGTCTTAGGCTCAAACTAAATTCCCTGATTCCAATGACAGTGTTGAAAACGTTGCCTTCCAGCAGTGAATTCATTCAATCGAACATGCTTTCTGCTGACATGTTGAGCATCAGGTGAGTCTGCATTGCATTTAAACAGAAAAGGTTACTTGTGCCGTTAGAGTTCAAGAGAATGTTAGTGATCAGAAAGCAATTAAATCCATGTATTATGTGGGAGATATCATTGACCCTGCCAGCTTCATTAATCCCTTCCGGTGAGCAGAGGGCAAAGATAATGCAGCTGAAAATACTCTCTGGATCTTCAAAGTAAATTCAGTTGCACGGTCTTCAAGTTGTTGCGTTGTCCTTTTATATAATGGACTTTTTTTTGTCAAACTACTCTATAGTGACCAAAGTATTACAGAATTTCATTTTAGCAGTTATATTAACCTTGATGTGTTCTTGGTTGCAGACATTAGAAGATATTCTATGTGTTTATTTGGATTATAGATGCTGTCACTTTCTCTGCTAATGTGATGCTTTTAGTCATCTCAGTGACACTTCATTTAATCTGCACAAGGAAATAAAGGTCCCAGCTAATGTATGGCCATTGCTTGGGTAATGAAAAGGGGAGGAACCGCTTTCTACATGGAATAATTAATTAGAATTGTAGGGCAAGAAGGGACCTCAAGAGCTCATCTAGTCCAGTCTCCTGCACTCAAGGCAGGACTAGGCTATTATCTAGACCATCCCTTACAGGTGTTTGTCTAACCTGCTCTTAAAAATCTCCAGTGATGGAGATTCCACAACCTCCTGGGCAATTTATTCCATTGCTTAACTACCCTGACAGGTAGGAAGTTTTTTCATAAAGCCCAACTGTAATATAGTGGGGATGGGGCATTGCTGAGAGGCTCAAATCAGGGCAAAACTGCTTAGAGACAGAGCTACTTATGGCTCATGACTGGGGGTCCTCCACTATAAGGCACCAGTCACAAAGAGCACTTCTGTGGGCAACACTGGCTAGCAAAAAGTCCTGCACGCAATCCCCTGAGACATTCCAGCTTCCACTAGTAATACTCCGTATACTTGTAACCCTCTGTTATGAAAACCAGTCTCACCAAATCCAAACAGGCTGTCTGATCCCAAATGAATCTGATAGTTCAGATTTTACCCAAAAGAGTTTGCTGTGCCAGTCCTTTAGAATCTAAAATTTAAAGGTTTATTAATAAAAAGAAAGAATAGCCTGAGAGTAAAATTGTTAAAGGAATTAAATTATGTGCACCAATTGGTGCAGGCTTGTAGCAGATTATTCCATCTCTGCTATTTTAGATTAATATCTGCAATACATCCTCTGATAGAATGGATAATCAGTCAAATACTGCTATGCACTTGACTAGCAACCCTTTCACAACAGGTTGGCCAAGCCCGTGGATGTCTCTCAGAAGCAAACATTTGAAATACAAGTACATAACCAATACTTCAAATACAAAAATGATACATGCATATGAATAGTGTAAACAGAATCAGTGAATCATCAGTTTTCGATAGACACCTCACTCAGCCCATTTTGTACAACATTTGGTTGCAACATAGAACAGTGGTTGCAACAATGTTTTGTAGGTTTCTATTACAATCCAATAACACCACACCAACCTAAACCACCCTTGTTCAGTTTAAGCCCATTGCTTCTTGTCCTATCTTCTGGTTAACTGAGTTTTATGCTTCTCAATGGGATGCCAAATTTCAAAGAACTACAATACAATAAAATGAATAAAGTATAAAATAGTGTACAGGCACTCACCAATCCAATAGTTGTACTGCACTGTAGAATGGTTGTTTTTTTGATGCTCTTAGGTGTATAAAGGTAAGTTTTTTTTATATATATATATATATATATATATATATATATAAGGTTATTTTATGACACTACATATCATGGGCAGCGCATGGCGTACTTCCAGATCACTAAAAATACACTAAACACTAAAATGAAACTGAAAATAATGTAATCTTTCTTTGAGTCAGAAGGCACTTCAGGATCTGGCAGTTCTGTAGAGTCATCATTATCAACATCAATTATTGAAGATGTAGAAAGTGTAGGAAATTGGGTTGAATCTGTAATGACAAATGACATACTCTAGAAGCTGTTTTTTTGAATAAATCCTTAATTTCAACTTGTTTACTTGTCTTCTGCCTCTTTTGCGTAAGAGTGCAGAATATGCAGTTGCATAACGTGTTGGGCAGTATACTCATCCCGCTTACTATATTGAAGATTTGTGTTGTGAGGTATCAAAAATGGTATTTAATTGAACTTTCTGGCTAATTGAGTGCTGGATAGCACAGCTTTTATTGTAGATGGCTATATAAGTGCTAGAGATTAGCACCTTCATAGGGTTCATTGCTAGGATTTTTTTATGTTAAGACTAAAATTTGCTTTGCTTAATTTAATCTCATAAAATGAAAGTATTCATCCTTCTTGCATGCCCATCTGTGCTCCTGAGATCCACGGGGACCCCCCAGTGCTCCTTTGTGCAGGGGATGGGTATTGACTATAGGACCCATCATCCTTGTGTCAGAGCAGTGGAGCTCTCCTCCCTTCAGGGGTCCCTATTTTGGCATTTACTTTAAGAAGTTATTTCTCCCCCTTCCAGCTGGCCAAGTTAGCTGCCTGTCTTGAGTAGGGGCATGAGGACACATTCTTAGGACAGATATCATGAGTTCTTGCAGCAGCAAGATGCTCTATAGCCTGCTAACGAACTGTTCACATGATCCTGATGTCCATAGAGAAAGAGCTTGTCGGTGAGCTCTCTTGCACACTACTGTTGTGGAATTAATCCATGACACAGTACTATGCGCTGAGGGGCCAAGATGGTGAGTAGGAACCTGTCATACATCAGCATGGCTCTAGCCTAGTCACTAGCGTAAGGAGGGTCTGAATCAATGCTTCCATTACAGCCAGCTGGAATGGGAAAGGAATCCTGGGTGTGGTTATGTTCACTCAGTTGCTTAGACTTGCTAGGTATTCAACAGTTGTTATGTAAATACAGTTCATTCAGTTGCTTAGGTCTGCTAGATATTCAATTGTTAGAATGGTATTTTGCCTATTGTAACCAATTTGACTGTTGTGGAGTCACAAACCGTGTTAACCCTGAATATAGGAGTTGTGAGATATTACCACCAATGCTTCCATATATTGGGAATGAAGAAAAGCAGACTGCGTCAGCTCAAAGAAGAGAAATTGTCAGTGTAAAGCACAGCTACTCAACATGTGGCCCGTGGGCCACATGCGGCGCACAGCCCATTTGTTTGTAGCCCACAGTGCGGTTTGGGTTTACACGGGGCTCAACACATGACCTGCGGGTCGGAGCCAAAATAAAAAAGTAGTCAATATAATGCTCTTCTTTTGATATGCATTTTAGCTGTTAAATTCCTGGACTGTCATTCCTCATTAAAAGTGCTGTCATATGGGTGGAAATCAGGTTAATATTGCATTTTATTAATATCAGCAAAACTGACTTAAATGGAGCCTGTGTGTTGTGTAGTCTTGCCTTAATTGTATTCATGCCCATCAATGTGAAAGAAGCTATTTGCATATATTTGCATGTATATGCAACCACACTTAAATTGCGGCCCTTGGCATGTGCTGTATCATTGTGGCCCCCAGGGCCTCCAAAGTTGAGTAGCCCTGGTGTGAAGAATCTGATGAACAAGGCTTTTTCTTCCAAACTCTGTGAAGTCAACTTGGGGGGAAGGGCAGAGCTCTGAACCAGCAGGCTACATGCCCTCCAGTGTGAGCTGTAAGGACTGGACTGGTTCAACTTGTTTCCCTTCTCTCCCTTCCCCTGTCCCCATTCTAATGATAGAACTAAAACAGACTCCATAAGGAGTCTCTTTATTATTTTAAAGTGTAGTTCCAGTAGATGCTGGAATCTTTTGGTTGGAATGTGCTGTAGGCCAAGAGCTGAAATCACTGCTGAACTGAAATCACTACGTTTGACCCAGAGCCAAATCCATCACAAGGACAGAAGCAGCAGCAGCGGCTGGGGGGTCGGCCACTGGGAGTAGCAAGCGGCCGGCAGGCAGCTGGTGGCTGGCAGGAGCAGCAGGTAAGTGGCATTGCCACATGTTCAATGAGGAGAGATGTCATGATGATGTACCTATGGGCCCTGGGTCTGCACTGATTGGACAGAGCTGTGAGTGGGGTGTTTGAAGTGGTGGTGGCAGGGGGAAACAACACTATATGAGTTGAGGGTTGGACTAAAGATCTTTAAGCAAAAGACTCTCTCCTGTGTACTCCAGGGATGGTACCTTGCTTATGGGCTTTCTTTGTTAATGTTATGAGTTTTCATTGTTTATGTGTGTTCCTGCAGGGTAATGCTAGATTACTGTTATTAAAAGTTTCTTCTCTACACTTAGACTCTGCTTGCAAGTGGGGAAACATTGCTGCCTAGAGGTGTTATGTGAATTTCCCAGGTTATTGGGTAGGGGCTTGAGCCAGTTCTGTGTTGGATGGATGAAAAGGAACCCGTAGATATTGAACCCGGCCCCGCCTACTGCCGGTGCTACCTGGCAGAAGGGTTACACTAGCTTTGCTTCTACACTTTGATTACCTGGAAGGTTAAAGAGCTCTGTCTTGCTCATTAGGCTCTGTAGTTTGGAGACAGTAATGAAAGCAACATTCTTCTCTTTATTTTTCCTCAATTAGACCCATACTTGTATGTTTCTTTTTTGTTTTTTTTTTTTTTTAATTCTCCATTGCATCTTGCAGTCACTCACAGCAATGCTTCCATCCTTCACTTGGCTTCTGATTTCTATTGATGGCTGGGCTCCTTGTCAACCTACCGGATGATTTTAAATAAGAAACAGTCTTCAGATCAATAGAAAGATCCAGGCTCAGGAGAGCAAATCTCATAGCTAATGCACAGTCCCAAGAAATATGAGTGAATTTCCAACAGAGCTGTTTGCACGGAGAGAAGATGAAAGACAAAAGCCGTTTTAACACTGTAATGTGGAAATCAATAGCAGTTGCTGGAAAGTGAATGAGGATTGAAGAGAAATATTTTGGCATTTCTGCCCTTTATTAAACCAGCATTTGCAGCCAGCTTTTGGCTAGGTGAATGGTTTAAACTGGTGACGAGCACAGGAGCCATGCGCTCCTCAGACTCCTTTTGAGTGAGTTGGAGGCTGCATTTTGTCCCTCAGTGTGAGGAAGGAGACCACTGTGCTGCTTAGTTGCCATCATTCAAATGAAACTTAAATTCAGGCCCATTGCAAATCCTGTGACATTGTTTAGATATTAATCCTGGTGGTTTGGTCCAATTCCATTGTGGGTAATTCTATTCTATCTCCCCTGTGATGTCAGTTGAATATGGTGCCCTTCTTCATTTCCCATCCTAACTTGTAAAGTGTTGCCAGGATCTGTTAAATAGCTTCTGTGTTCCACCCCAGAACTGGCTGCATTTCAGTGGTAGATAAAGTGATCATGAAGTAGCAGGGACATTGTAGTTAGTAGCTTAGTGCAGGAGATTGAGAGTCAGGTCTCATGGGTTCCATTCTGGCTTTGCCTCTGGCTGGCACGGAAGGAAGGTAGCTATGAGCATGGAAGGAAGGTAGCTATGAACTAAGGATATTAAGAGGCGGGTAATTGGCTAATCGTGTAGTTGATAAAAATTCTATTGACTACATGATTAATCGATAAAGGAAGGCGCTCAGTTCCGGCTTTCGCTGGGTCCAAGACCTACTCCTGCTGCGCCTCTGCAGTTTACATGTAGTAGGAGCTGGACTGCGTGCTCACCCGGTTTTTAGTATGTTTAAATTGCAGAGCTGCAGTGGGGATAAGTCCTGGACCTGGCGCGGGCCAGGACTGAGCCAGGCTGCCTGCGTGGCCAGAGCAGCTCCCGTCCATGAGGGATTGAGACCCCCCCCGTGGACAGAGGCTGCTGCCGGAGCAGCTTCTGCCTGTGGCAAGCTTGGGCCTGCCGTAGGCACCTCCCTGGTCTATGCTGCTGCCTCTAACAGAGGCAGCAGCACGGGGCAGGAAGTGGGGCAGGAGGCACCGTGAAGACGGTGCTGGAGTGAATCAGCTTTTAAGCTGGCTCCCCCCAACACTGGCTCCCGTATCAGAGGCAGCAAGGGGGTGGGAAATGTGAGTAGTCAACTACTCACTTACTTCCCTACTATGAACAAAAAACATATAGTTTGATTTTTTTCCGAGTTATGTAGAACCCACATCTTTCATCAATGAGAACTGGTGGCAACACTGAAAATCAGGTTACTAACCTTTTATCTGCTACAATTTGCTCACCTGTAAAAGAGGGATAATGGCCCCTTTAGAAAAGTATTCTGAACAAAGCAGCTGTATAAGTGCAGTGTATTATTAAGGGTGTAATTTCAATACTGCTTTTTCATTGCTGTATATCTCTGTGCACAAAACACTTGTAGCTGCATTTGACCTTAGCGGCCAGAGAGCAGTAGATGGTTTGTTACTGTTAATGGATTAACAAATATGTTAGAACTAAGGGTATGTCTACACTTGCCCCCTAGTTCGAACTAGGGAGGCTAATGTAGGCATTCGAACTTGCAAATGAAGCCCGGGATTTAAATATCCCGGGCTTCATTTGCATGTTCCCGGGCGGGCGCCATTTTTAAATCCCCCTAGTCCGAACTAACTGCCCGCGACTACACGCGGCAGTTAAAAGTTAATTCGAACTAAGTCCTTAGTTTGAATTAACTGTTACACCTCATTCCACGAGGTTCTGTAACTCATTTCAGGTTCTGTAACTCAAAGTATTTTTTTTTTTTTTTAAGGAAAATGCACATGCTTTATTTAAATGATTGGATTTTTCAAAAATACAGTGTTATTTTATGAAGTTAATTTTCATTATGGATTTCTTGAAAAAGGAATTAATTTTTTTCAATTTATTTTTTAAATATTTTTAATGGAAATTCCATCAAGTGTATTTTTCCTTAATCCCCATAAACTTTTATCATGTTTTAACAAAAAAGGACTATTGTCAATTTGGTTTTCAATAACATTTTTTTCTAGTTTTCAAACATTAAGCATTGATTTAATTGTGCCAAAACAGAACACTATTCTAGATAACTCCATTTTATCTCTTTTCTGTAAGGTTTATTGAGAAGTAATCCTATTTCAGGTTCATCCTATTTTTCTGGCTCATCTTGGTTCAGTCTCTTTCAACATTTGTTCAGTTATATTAATTTTGAGGGATGTACTTGATTTGGTGATATTGTCTCTTTTCTGTGTGGATTTACGCATATCCTATTCCAGGCACATCCCATTTTCCTAGCACAACACAACCCTTATCTTGTTTTAAGTTATAAGAGGAAACAGACAGACAAACTCTCTAAAATATGTAGTAGATTATTAGAGAGGTTGCAGGAGAGGGAGCAGGAAAGTCCTTTTCCAGGTATTCAGCAATTTTGATGCTATCTTTATTAAATCAATAAAATACTTTTAGAACCAATTGAATAAAAAGAGCAGAGTTTGACCCTACTACAGGGCCACATTTTGTCAATACATTCACACATTTTTTATTGTCGTTGGTGGAAGTGATGCCTGGGGCTCTGAAGGGCAGGAGTTGGCTTATAGAATTGAAGAGAATGATTAGATCAGTGTGTCTCTCTTTCTCCAACTCACTTCCCTATGTAGAATTGGTATACCCCATTGTGCCCAGGGTTGGCCATTTTGTATTTTTCTTTTTCAGAAGGTACTCAGAATAAAGGGTTGCTTTGTCTATTGTTATACTGAGCAAACAATTTTTCTTAATGTCCTAAAAGTTGCAATCGATGCCAGCAATTTACCTTCTAAAATAAGGGTATTTTGGGCTCCTGATATACATATCCCATTTCCAACGATTATGCCAAGCAATCAACTCCTGGCAAATCAAGGGCCGTTAACAACTCTTATGACCAAACCATCGCTCTCGTTGCACAACTGCTTTGGGGTTTAAGGTTATCATCTGCATTGCTTTCTCTCAGCCTGTACTAGGAGTTTCAAACATCCAATGCAAGGATGTTCAGTTTTTTCTTATTTATTTTTCTTTCCTCCCCTGCTCCTGTGTGCTGTCATCGATGCTCAGTATTTGTGGATATGTTTTTTGAATGTCCATTATAATTTTGCTTTTGACACTCCCTGTCTTTCATTCTTCCAACATCACCATATTTATGAGGGGAGTTGGCAGGGAGCCAAGCCTAGGCTAGAAGATAAGACCTATGTTGTGGAAATTTGACAGTAGCTGGAGCTCTCCTTGCTCCCTAGGACTCCCTAGTGAATTGTAGTTCAAAGGTTTTTCCACAGAAACGTTTTCTTGCAGCCTTCTCCACGGTAGGCTGTAGCTGCTGAAGGCATACCACAGCCTCTTAAATAAATTCTGGACATGCTCTATGGACTTACATATAAATCTTCCTTGCTCTGCCACTCCAGATGCCACCCTAACAGAGAAAGCAGTTTGCAGTGGGGCAGTGAGCACTGCCTGTCGGTGTTGGGCTCTTGCCAAGGCACATGCACTGCATGGTAATAATTCAAGGCAGACGAAAGTACAGCAAATGGCATCCACTTTATGGCTTTAAATAATTAAAAGGAGAAATTCTGCATTCAGCAAGGGAGCAATTTGTGCCTTTCATTGCCATCCATCTGGTCTCCCAAATGCTAGCTCCCATACAACACTGTTGTCCAGAGCAGCTGTGGCCTGTCATGTATGGGGACTGGGAGAAGAAGCTGGCAGAAGTAAGAAGAACAATAAAAAGGAGCATTGCCTAGTGGTTTGATTGTGAGTCAGGCAATTTGAGTTCAGTTTCCTGTTCTGCCGCTGTCACCAGGCCCACTGACGGAAGTGGCAATGAGGGCTGCTGTCCCATAACCCGGCAACTCAGAAGGGCCCAGAGCTTGTCAGCCACTGCCTCTAGTGCAATGGCACCGGCCAGGGTCCTATGCCCTTTAAATTGCCACTGGAGCACTGCACAGAATGCTCTGAGGGCTGCAGTGAGCTGCGGCGCTGAGGGCTAGCTGCCCAAACCCCACCCTTCTGTCTTAGACCTTGCCCCTTCTGGGAGTGTGAAGCCCTGCCCCCCACCTTGCCCAGGGGCCTGGCAAGTGTGTAAGCCCTGCAGCCTCTCGTGGAGGTGGGGTTATTAAGTTAGCGTGATGTGGGGTGACCCACGTCAGTGGGAGCAACAATGTAGCGTAGACACTTACAGGTTCCGACAGCCATAAGCTGCCTTACATGGACCTAACTCTGTTGTATAGACCAGGCCTAAAAAAAAATACTCTGTGTCCCATTGTCAATCTTCCAAACCCCCCCCCCCCCCCACTGGTCAGGAATTTCCCTTGTTGAAGGTTTATCATGTGAGCTCTGCAGATTATCCTGTGATGAATGACTCCACAGAGCTGATCTGACAATTTATGAAGCTTGCTTTCTAGCTACCTGTCACCTTGTAAACCTGCTGCTGGCCAACTTCATTAGCCAAGGGCAAGATGTTAAAATATTAGATAGTTCTGACATACTGTGTTAGCTCGGGCTGTGTGTTGGATGTAAACTAGCTCCTATCGTGAAGCATGAATTCTTTGATATGTGGTGTGTGATGGTGTCATAGCCATGTTGGTCCAGGTCCAGGAAACTAGAGAGACAAGCGGGTGAGACATAATAGCTTTATTTTGGATCAACTTCTTTTGGTGAGAGACACATATTGTAGAGCTTCACACAGCTCATCTTTAGGTCTGGGGAATTCCCTCACAGTGTCAGAGCTAAACACAAGGTGGAACATTGCTTAGAGCAGAGGTGGGGAACCTAAGGCCCAAGGGCCATATGTGGCCCCCAGCTTGCCAGGATCTAATCCCCGAGGCTCAGGGCTCCACCCCCAACATTGGAGAGCCTGTGCTGGCACTCCAGCCCACCTCCAACTGCCCCAAAATGGGGCTGGAGCACACCAAATCTACTAGCCTGGACCCCTCCAAGGGGTGAGGAACCTATGGCCTGGGGGGCTAGATCTGGCCCCTGGCTTGTCTGGCCCCTTAGCTCAGGGCTTCTCCCCCCAGCATCATAAAAATGGCCATACTGGGTCAGACCAAAGGTCCGTCTAGCCCAATATCCTGTCTTCTGACAGTGGCCAATGCCAGATGCCCCAGAGGGAGTGAACAGAACAGAGAATCATCAAGTGATCCCTCTCCTGTCATCCATTTCCAGCCTCTGACAAACAGAGGCTAGGGACAGCATTCCTACCCATCCTGGCTAGTAACCATTGACGGACCTAACCTCCATGAATGTATCTAGGTTTTTTTACTCTGTTAAAGTCTTGGTCTTCACAACATCCTCTGGCAAGGAGGTCCACAGGTTGACTGTGTGCTGCATGAAGAAAAACGTCCTTTTGTTTGTTTTAAACTGGCTACCTATTAATTTCGTTTGGTGACCTCTAGATCTTATATTGTGGGAATAAGGAAGTAACTTTTCCTAATTCACTTTTTCCACACCAGTCATGATTTTATAGACCTCTATCATATCCCCCCTTACTTTCCTCTTTTCTTTGATGAAAAGTCCCAGTCTTATTAATCCCTCTTCATATAGGACCTGTTCCAAACCCCTAATCATTTTTGTTGCCCTTTTCTGAACCTTCTCCAATGCCAATATATCTTTTTTGAGATGAGGCAACCACATCTGTATGCAGTATTCAAGATGTGGTCATACCATGGTTTTATATAGAGGCAATAAGATATTCTCTATCTTATTCTTTATCCCTTTTTAAATGATTCCTAACATACGGTTTGCTTTTTGACTGCTGCTGCACACTGAGTGGATGTTTTCTGACAACTACCCACAATGACTCCCAAGATTTTTCTCTTGAGTACTTGTAGCTAAATTAGTCCCCATCATATTGTATGTATAGATGGGATTATTTTTTCCAATGTGCATTACTTTACATTTATCAACATTAAATTTCATTTGACATTTTGTTGCTCAATCACTTAGTTTGGGGAGATCCTTTTGAAGCTCTTCACAGTCTGCTTTGGTCTTAACTACTTTGAGCAGTTCAGTATCATCTGCAAATTTTGCCACCTCACTGCTTACCCCTTTCTCCAGATCATTTATAAATAGGTTGAATAGAATTATTCCCAGTACAGACCCTTGGGGGACACCACAAGTTACCTTTCTCCATTCTGAAAATTTACCATTTATTCCTACCCTTTGTTTCCAGTCTTTTAACCAGTTATCAGTCCATTAGAGGACCTTTCCCCTTATCCCATGACAACTTACTTTACTTAAGAGCCTTTGGTGAGGGACCTTGTCAAAGGCTTTCTGGAAATCTGAGAACACTATATCCACTGGATCCCCCTTGTCCACATGTTTGTTGACCCCCTCAAAAAACTCTAACAGATTAGTAAGGCATGATTTCTCTTTACAGAAACTATGCTGACTTTTCCACAATAAATTATGTTCATCTTTACCATGGTTTCAACTAATTTGCCCCATACTGATATTAGACTTACTGGTCTATAATTGCCAGGATCATCTCTAGAGCCCTTTTTAAATATTGGCCTCACATTAGCTATCTTCTAGTCATGGGGTACAGAAGCAGATTTAAAGGATAGGTTACAAATCACAGTTAATAGTTCTGCAATTTGAGATTTGAGTTCTTTCAGAACTCTTGGGTGAATGCCATCTGGTTCCGGTGACATGTTACTATTAAGTTTATCAATTTGCTCCAAAACCTCCTCTAATGACACCTCAATCTGGGACAATTCCTCAGATGTGTCACTTAAAAAGAAAGGTTTAGGTTTGGGAATCTCCCCAATATCCTCAGTTGTGAAGACCGAAGCGAAGAATTCATTTAGTTTCTCCACAATGACCTTATCATCTTTGATGGTTCTTTACCATCTCGACCACCCAGTGACCCCACTGGTTGTTTACCAGGCTTCCTGCTTTTGATGTACTTAAAAAGCATATTGCTATTACTTTTTGGCTAGCTTTTCCTCAAATTTCTTTTTGGCTTTTCTTATATTTTACACTTAATTTGACAGTGTTAATGCTCCTTTCTATTTTCCTAACTAGGATTTAACTTCCACTTTTTAAATGACGACTTTTTATCTCTCACTGCTTCTTTTACTTGGTTAAGTCAAGTCATGCATGCGTGGTTGGTGAAGGCACAGCTGGTGGAGGCAAGCCCCCAGCCTCACCTCCAGCCCTGCCCCTTCTTCTGAGACCCTGCCCCCATGGGGAGGCGGGACAGTGCATTGTGCGCGTGCTCCCCCTCCCAACCATGGGGAGAGGAAGGAATCAGGTGGATGCGCACTTGTCTCAGCCTCCCCAGCCCCAGGGAGGGCAGAGGGTGTGCGGCATGACTCCAGCCCCGAAGGAGGGCAGGTCATGCCATGCCCCAGCCTCTTCAGCCTCGGCACACTGGGGGAGGAAGGAGGGCACTCCACATGTCATGGCCTCTCCAGCCCTAGGGAGGCAGAGGGCACATGGCATGGCCCCAGCCTCTGCAGCCCCGGATGAGGTCAGAGGGCACCCGCTGTGCAGCATGGCCCCAGCCCTGGAGGAGGTTGGAGAGCGCATACTGCACAGCATGGTTCCAGTCTCCCCAGCCCTAGAGGAGATCAGAGAGCATGTGGCATGGCCCCAGTCTCTCCAGTCCCAGAGGAGGGCATGCCGTGTGGCCTGGCCCAGCCCTGCCTCTCCAGCCCAGAAACACAGGGAGGGCGGGCACTGGGGGCAGCAACGCTCCACCCCAGAACGCCTACAGTGGGTGTTCTAGGGGTGGAGTGTGGGCGGGGTCATGCCTGGCAGTTTGGGAAGTCAGAGCCTTCCCTCGCCTTACGTACCAGATGCCCATGAAGCCACGGTGGCACCTTTTGGTTCTCTTACTGTGGTTTTTAAATTTGGGGTGTACGTTTAAGTTGGGTCTCTATTATGGTGTCTTTGAAAAGTTTCCATTCAGCTTGCAGGGATTTTGGTTTCGTCACTCTACCTTTTAATTTCTGTTTAACTAACCTCCTCATTTTTGTGTAGTTCCCCTTTCTGAAATTAAATGCCACAATGTTGGATTGCTGAGGTGTTTTTCCCACCAGAGGGATGTTACATTTTATTACATTATGGTCACTATTTCCAAGTGGTCCAGTAATATTTACCTCTTGGACCAGATTCTATGCTCCACTTAGGAGTAAATCAGGAATTGCCTCTCCACTTGTGGGTTCCAGAACCAGCTGCTCCAGGAAGTAGTCATTTAAGGCAGTGTTTCTT
Source organism: Pelochelys cantorii (assembly GCA_032595735.1). Classification (NCBI taxonomy): domain Eukaryota; kingdom Metazoa; phylum Chordata; order Testudines; family Trionychidae; genus Pelochelys; species Pelochelys cantorii. The sequence continues at coordinate 22,998,855 of CM064336.1, forward strand.
AAACTTTTTAAGACCGAGGAACACCAAACAATATTTTTTTTCTATAGGGAACACCTAGAATTTGTTGTTAATCAAAAAAAAAAAAAAAGCGGGGGGGTCGGGGGAAAGTTATTGAGGGGGGAAAAAAAGTTGCCTGCCTCTTTAAGGGTGGCCATTTTGAATTCTGTTCTCCGCGGCACACCTCTGACTGCCTCGTGCCGCAGAACACAGTTTCAGAAACGCTGATTTAAGGAATCAAGAAATTTTATCTCTTCATCCCATCTGAGGTGACGTATACCCAGTCAATATGGCGATAGTTGAAATCCCCCACTATTACTGAGTTTTTTATTTTGATAGCCTCTCTGAAATGTCAAGGGAGATTATAGTCACTGTCACTATCCTGGTCAGGTGGTTGAAAATATATCCCTACTGCTATATTCTTAGAGCATGGAATTACTATCCATAGAGGTTCTATGGAACATTTTGGTTCATTTAAGATTTTTACTCCATTTGACTTCAGTCCCCCATCCTCAGCCTGCTGCTACATTCCCACTCTGCTCCTGCACCGTACCATCCTCCCAGACTCACCAACACCCCAAGCCCACTTCCCAGCAGCCCCCTCCCACACACTGAACCCCAGAACCTAAGGAGGCCTACATAATCTACTAGCCTGGGCCCCCTTAGGCTCTGCTGTGTGATGGGAATGTGGGGAGTGTCTTTCTGCTTCTCAGTCGGGGGGCCATGTCAGTGAGTTTCTTTTGTTTTTTGATTTTTTTTTAACTTCTTACTTTTGAGCAGCCCCCAACCCAAAAAAGTGCCCCACTCCTGGTTTAGAGCCAACAGTTCATTTCTATTCTAATGGACCACTCAAAGTGAAGTGGCCTAACCTTTGCAGTCACAAAAGGTGTTAAACCTTTGCAGTCACAAAAGTGGGTTAGTGGGTTACAGATTGTTGCATTAAGGCATCTTTATTAAGACCATGATTTTTAGCATCTAGCAAAGTTATGACTCTAAGCTTTCCCTCTTGCCTTTTTTGAAGGTGTGCCGATTTCTTTCACTGTGCTCTACTTCCCTCTCAGCTCCTGCTACCATGGGCAGTGTGTATGGGGTGTGTGTGATCGCTACCACTGCAGTGTCAAGTCCTCCGGTGAACTTGCCCACGGGCTGGAGGTTTGAGACCCCTGGTTTTGAGGAAGAGGACTGAAATAACAGCTACTAGATTAACCTGTTGTTGCTTGGGTCCTTATCTCAAATAACTTTTGGTTTTTTTCATTTCAGTCATTGCTCTGGGGTGGGGCTGGGGATAAGGGGTACAGTCAGGGGCGGCCTGTGCCTATAGGCAAACTAGGCAGCCGCCTAGGGCACCAAATTACATGGGGCGCCAAATTCCCTGCCACTTCCATTTCCCCTTCCCCTTCCGGTGCCTTACCTGGAGCACAGCTTCCCTGTGGAGCAGGATGGGGGTAAGTCCTGGGAGAGGCAGCGCGCGGGGGGTTTCCCCGCACTGCGGGGGTGGTCGGCCCCGGAGAAGCCACGCGCTGGCTTCCCCTGCCGCGGGAGGGGGGTCAGCTCCAGAGAAGGCAAGTGCCGTCTGGCTTCCCCTGCCGCGGGGGGGGGACGGGGAGGGGTTTGGCCCTGGGAGAGGCGCACGCGGGGGTTCTCTGGCCGCGGGAGGGGGGAGTTGACCCCGGGAGAGGCACGTGCGGGGGTTCTCTGGCCGGGGGGGGCAGCCGGGGGAGCAGGCGCATGGGGTTTCCCCACGCCACGGGAGGAGAGGGGTCGGCCCCGGGGTAGGCACGCACTGGCTTCCCCTGCGCCGCGGGAGGGGCGGGGTCGACCCCAGGAGAGGCACGTCCGGGGGTTCTCTGGCCACAGGAGGGGGGGGTTGCCCCAGGAGAGGCATGTGCCGGCTTCCCTCTGCGGGGGGGGGAAATCCTGGGAGGAGGCAGGTGCAGGGGACTCTCTCCCCCCACTGGCATCTTGTTCCCTCTCTCCCCTCCCCCCTTTGCCCAGCCACAGAACTCCATCCCCAACCCCCCCCCCCAGCCACAGAACCAAAAACCTTAGTCTATATCTGCCCTTGGGGTTGGTGGCGGGGGGCGCCAATTGCATGGTTCACCTAGGGTGCCAGTTGCTGGCAGCTAGTCTAGGGCCGCCCCTGGGTTCAGTATGTAGACTGCCCCAGGGTGAGAGGGCAACCTCTGGCTTCTCTCTCTGCAACATCTTGGGGCCAGGTGAGAAGTGCCTCTCCATGTCTGCTCCAGTGAGCACAGCCTGGGGAGGAGTGCATGTCCCCCTGCTGCGGGATAGAGAGACACACAGACAAACTCTCTCAAAGATATAGTAGATAGCTGTCCATTTCTCCACCTCATCCTCTCCTGCGTCAATGGGGTTATAGCTGTACTAGTCCCCATCGCTGGCCCCTTGTTGCCCCCCTGTGGTGGTTATATAGTACAAATGTCCCTGCTACCAGAGCCCTCCCTTTCTGTGTTATGAGAAGCAATCCCATTCCAGGTACATCCCATTGTCCTGGCACCAACAAATTTTACCTTGGTTTAAGCTATTATAAGAGGAAGCTGCATACCAAATTTGGTGATCCTAGCTCTTGCAGTTTAGGAGGAGTTCCTGAACAAAAAGACAGACGCACAGGCAGACACGCTCTCTGAAATATATGCTAGGCTGAGTGAGTGCTGTGTGAAAAGCATTCACTCACAAGTGATGTGAGATTCTTGTCCTCTATCATTTTTCTGTGCAAGTTCATTTGAGAGTGTTGTGATTTGTCTCTTGATCTCTCACACATAAGGAATTAGTTCGTGGGAGCATGCGGGTAAGAATTAAGTGAGCGTAAGGGCAGAAATACTGGTGGAAGGTGAGGGGGAGGGGAAGAGGACGGAGATTTGTGGGTTTTAAAAAATGTTTTCCCTGTCTCTTTGTTAGCTAGACTTCTGGCTGTATTGGAGATGAGCTGAGTTGTTGAGTTTAGAGGTGTGACTCAAAACATTTTTGCAGCTAAATAAGCAAAAAGGGACAGAATGATTTGTCCAAATGCAATATTACCAAATTTGTTATTTAAAAATTGTCTCTGCTCCAGTCATTGTTATTCCCATTTTGCGGTGGTGGAAGGGGATGAGATGAGAAGCTGAGAGGCAAAGTGACTTGCACAAGGCCACAAAATAAGTTAATGGTAGAGTTTGGGAAAGAGTCAGGTGTCCTGAATCCCAGCCCTTTGCATAACTCACAGCTGTCTCCCACTGGAGCTTATGCCCACTCCTGTGTCTGAGCAAGCACCGCAAAAGAGGAACCTAACACTGGTGTGTGATTTCAGTGTCAGGAAGAGGGTAAAACACCTGCCTGCTGGGATAATGTTATATCAGAGGCTCATTGATTTGTTTTAGTAGGGGAAAGTGGGTCAAAATAAGGAGCGCTTGGAAAAAGGAACCACCCCCTCACGCAGTCTTTAAATGCTGGTATTGGGCTCTCCTGAATGAGGACTGCTGAAGGGGAATTGGAGATGCTTCTTCATGCCAGCCATTGCTCTTGATGTGCACTCTGCTTCCACTTACTGTACCGTGGGCAGAAGCATGCAGCTTCGTGAGTCATCAGCATCAAGGAAAGAAATCCCTATGCTGCTCTCTGGCTGGGAGGCAAAACTGAGGATACATGCTCTATATTTAGGGCTCATCGCAGCTTGGCTCTGGGACAGCTGGCTTCCCACGCCATACTTTTCTGTCCTGTCTTTGTAATGAAGACAGGTAGCCAGGGCAAAACACTGGCCCTGGGAAGGTCCCACCCATGAGCTATTTGTCTGTGAATGTTTCAGTTACTCAAAGGCCGTGGTTTTAATTTGACAAATCCCTCTGTGTGTCTGCCTCAAATTTATCCCCTTGCCCTTCTCCACCATGGCATTGGTGCTATGTGCCAGACTGTGTTCAGAGCATGGCGAGAGCATGAAGAGCTCCCAAGAGAATGGGGAGTATAGAGGTGGAGGGATGCTGGTAATCATGGGAAGCATCCGAAGGCTGGTGCGGAAGTGCTTACCAGCAGCATGAAGCATGAGAGGAGCAGTCCTTGAAAGCTGAGCAAAAGGTTCATGTCAGAATTTATTAATAAAAATGAGGATGAGGCAGATTCCTAATGGGCAAAGGCCCTTCAAGTGACAATGCAAATAGGACTCAGTTGTAAGGCTCCTGTCCTGTGGAAGATGCAGACATCCAAGGAGCACGCAGACTGGCTTGCTGCACAGAAAACCACATTCTTACTGCTCCCCAGAGCTGTTTTTTTCCCAAGCTAATTCAGAGAGATTTGCCCCAGCTTTCTTCTCAGGACATAGGGTGTTTAGTGTCCTGGTTTCAGATGAGTTGATGGCATTGGGCCCTGTCATCTCCTTCACTTCCTCTTCTGAACCATGGGAATTAGGTGGACCGTGGTGATACTGGGGGGCAGGGATAGAAGTGTAGGAGTTTGATTGCTGTCTTTACACCCTTGTCCCCTTCTTTCCCCAGATACGTCCTCCTGAGGGGGCATCATGGATAGGGAGGAGTGAGCGAAAAGGGGGCAGGCGGTAGGGACGTTAACTGGTAAGCATGAGGCTCACTGATATGTTGCCAGTCATCTGGTTATCTGACCCTTGCCAGTGAGCTCCGCCTGTGGCCAGCTGCACTGGGCTGGAACAGTCCTGGCCATGGAGAAGCTCGCAGGCCAGGTCGTGGGATTCTACAGCAGCAGTTGGGCCAGCAGTGGGACCTCACAGATGTGGCAGGGCTATGCGGTGGACCAGGCAGCAGGACTTAAGTTAAAATGGCTAACTGGTTAAATGTTATCCTTTAACTTGTTAACCATTTTAACAGGTGGACATCTGCCTTGCGGCTTCTTACCCATCAAGCTTCTCCTGATAACGTGGGGGAACTTTAGCAGAAGTTACTGCATGACATTCCCTGCTTTCCCCAGAGAGGGTGAAAAGCCAGTACAGAGGCACTAAGGATTTATAGATCTCAGGAGATCCACTGATTTGGTGCCACTAAATGTGTGCTATGGCTGCAGGGTGGCCAGGGAAGTGGCAGAGGATCCAGCGTGTAACACCCCAGACCAGGATACGTTATGTAGTGGAAAATGAAGTGCTCTGCATACTCCAGGGAAGTGTTGTCTAGTGGATAGGACAGGAGCCTGTGAGGCTGAATCAATATTTGAGCAGCTTCTTGTGATATTTATTTGAAGGGAAACCACTCTGTAAATATGAAACATTATTAATAATCAGTTTATAAAATGCTCTGGGATCTTTTTGTATAAAAGTGCTAAATAAATGTGTATCCGTCTGAGATAAAACTTAGTACACTTAAATAATTCAGACCAGTTCTCATGGTTTGGGATTAACATTCAACCTGTGCTTAGTTGCTGCTGTGCTCTGTTTTATCTCCCTGTTAAAATCTTAAACCATCTTGCACCTTCATCACTGTGACCTTCGCCTGTCTCTGGATTCCTGATCTTGATAACCAAGGAGTCTGCTCCCAGAGAACTCTTCACAGCTTCTCCACACGTAGCGCAGTGCACGTTGAGGCATGTCTTTGAGAGATCAGTCAGAGCTGGAGTCTGTGTACATGCCCATGAAGTGTAGGTATGATCAATAAAGCTTACAGTTTATTTACTTCCCCACTGAGTCTCAGTGCCTTGATTTCAGGAGTTCCCCAATAAATTAGGAAAATAATGGGTTTAACTGAGTTAATTAGACTGCAAGTTCTTTGGAAAGGGGATTGTGTCTTCCTGTGTGTGTTCTCTAGCAGCTAGCCCATCTTTGCTCACAATAAAATAAGAATGCTCCTTTCTCATACATATCATCTCTTTTATTTCAATTTTTAATATAAATGCTTAATTGCTTTACAAGCCAATGTGTGCCAATTTCTAGACCGAGGCTACGGGAGCATGACGTTCCCTGGAGTTTTAAAACTGTAGGTGATGGAAATGAAATGAGCATTTTTAGTATTGCAAGATCAGCATAGCTGGCTGATCCTGCTGTATTTGAGATCCCTATGTTGTTTTCTTACTAAACAATTATTGTACACTTAGCAAAAAGTCTGTGCTGGCCTAAGAGTTTAGTTAGTAGTAATTACACTTCCACTTGCCATCCAGCAAGGTACTCTAGGAAATAATATAGTGTACTCTCAATAGATCCATTCCATGACATCAATTTTTCAGCAAAATAAGTAAACAGCACTTCCCCAGTCTACAGTGGTAATTTATTCTGGATGTATAATGTGAAATCTAGCAAGGAGGTATTCCTCTGGAGCATGTATTTCTTCTAATTTATGGCTTCACTTCTGTTCCAAGTGAACTGGAGACTTAAACCTCCCATTATGGGTCTGTAATTTATATTTTCAGAATTTTACAAATGTTGTCTTTCAGTGTTTTTATGAAGCCCTGCCATGGAGGTGCTTGCATAAGGTTGTATTTTAAATGTTGGCCAGCTCACTGGGAATAAAATTGAGGTTATAAATCACCAGAAACGTGCAATCTCCACATGTGGCTCATTGGCGTATTAACTACATGCGCCTGTTTCAGAGAAATTAAAGGAACGTGTAGATTAAATCTGAGCATTTGAGGCTTGGTTTGCAACTGGTGCAGGCTGTTGAATACACCGGTGCTACCAGCTTCCCAATTTTCTTCCTAATTGTAATGGTTAGTTTCATAAAAATTGACACATCAATTCTCCTGCTCAGCTTTTTCTGGATGGGGGATGTGCATAGCACCTATTGCTGTGTGTGAGGGGATTGTTTTAGAAAAGAATCCCAACTATAATGTAGGTTTTGGAACCAAAGGATTGGAAATGTTCCCTTATCGAAACACTGAGATTTCCATATGGTGGTTCTGGCCTGCTTGCTAGCTATGAAATCCTTTTGATTTTTCTCTCCCCTTCATGGAAATGATGGTCAGCTACAAGGAAGCACTCACTCTTTCTCAGCCTCATGATTAATATTAAACAGTGCCTACTCAGGCCCCCTAATTTTCTTGACCAAGGATGCCCAGTTTGATCCACTTTTCACCTCAGCTGACCCTATAAACCCTCATGCTCATTCTGGACCAAAACACCAACAGATCCTTCCTCCCAGATGCCAGCAATCCGTTCCAATTAATAAGTCCTCAACTCCTTCCTCTGCCACCATGACCAAAACACTCACTTTAGCGCTCTCTTTCAATAATGGTTTTAATTAACATTTTGTGAAAACAAAAAGGAACAAGTTTTCAAAAGGATGCCTTTTCCCCTCCAGGGATGAGGGGAAGAATGTGTATTAGTTGAGAGAACTTTTCACTGGAAAATTTTGGACCAAATCTGTTCATTAAGGTGTAGCACACACAGGCTGCCCTTCGTGATTGGAATGAAATGTGAAGCATTCCAGAATTACCTAACTGGACTGTAACCAAACTCCATGAAGCCAACCTGGCTTAGAGCATCATGTCGTTATAACAAAGAATCTAGGTGTTGTCCGTGCTGACGCATTTGTGTGATTCACCCTTAATGTCTGCATTTACAGGCACCAGCTGTCACTTTAAGGCTTTTTCTCAACATCTACCCTGCATGATGTGTTAGTAATCTTACCATTCACCGTGGCAAACGTATGGCACTTGAGCTTAGACTGTGCAGTGGAGTTTGTGTAGGTATTGTGGCCTGATTGTAGTGCTGTGTAACAGTCTCCTTGAATGGACACAGAATCCATGTGATCTCATAAAGGAGGGAGAGAGAAGAGGTGGAGGAGAATGGGGTTGCACTCATTGATTGACAGAATTTGGCAGCCAATGTTAATAATTTTTTCACCAGCAGCACTTCTGAGGCAAATACTCACCACCAACTTTACATGCCACAACAAAAACACTAATCCAGGAATCTATCCATACAACAAACTCTATCCACACATCTATCCCAGTGACACTGTCACAGGACCCAACTACATCAGCTGTACTGTCAAAGCCTCATTCACGTGGACATTATGCCATAATGTGCCAATAATGCCCCTCTGCCATGTACATTGGACAAACAGGACAGTCTCTATGCAAAAGAATAAATGGACACAGATTAGACATTAGAACGGCAACAAACAAAAACGGTTGAGGGAGCGCTTTAACTTGCCTGGACATAGTCTCTGACTTGCAAGTTGCCATTCTCAGGCAAAAAAACTTCAAAACCAGACTGCAATGAGAAATTGGTACCAGAAACAAGGTTTATATAGAAACATTGAGTGGTTCTCACATTACCAGTGATGGGAAAAGTACCCAAGAAAGTTACTTGAGTAAAAGTACTGCTACTTTGAAAAAAATGTAATTAAATAAAAGTCAAAGTATCTTTCTGGAAAATTACTTGAGTAAAAGTACAAAAATATAGCATCTTAATTGTACTCAAGTATCCAGAAGTAAAAAGTAGCCTTCCTATGGAAATCTATGGTTAACCTGCAAATTATCATAGGGCACCATTATTTGGGTCGGGGGGCCACTGATCTACAGAAAAATCAGTTGCAGGCCACACAAGTGAGAAGCAACTCCCCCTACCCCCCAAAAAACAAAAAAAAAAAACCCCAGCCCTCACTGATGTAGTCCCCAACTGAGATACCTCACTCCCCTGGTGCTCCAGCCCCATGGCAGGGGATGAAGGGGAGAGGAGGCAGTGAGGACCAAGCTTAGGGGCTTCTTACAGGCCAGATGAACTCTTTTGGGGTCCCAGGGTTAGATTTTGTGAGCCCCCCAAGCTCTGGGGTGAGGCCAAAATGAGGGGCTCAGTGTGTTGGAGGGAGTTGCCAGGGAGTGGGATAGGGTTGAGGGTGAGGATTTGGGTGGGAGGTAGGGTGCTGGAGTGGAGATCTGGCTGGGAGGGAGGTGCAGGAACAGGCTGATGGTGGGTGCTTGGAAGGGTGAGAGGGTGCAGGGGCTGGCCATGAAGGGAGTGGAGGAGGGGAGGGGGCGCTTACCTAACTGCATGCTCCCTGCCACTCCCATTGGCCGAAATCTGGCCAATGGGAGCAAGGGAGAGGAACCCTCCCACGAGCGGTTTCTAGCACCACATTCCCCCAGCCAGGGGGAGGGTGAGCAGCAGCACATGGCACCGCGCTTCTTCTCCCTAACACGCCAGTTCTGGCCCGTGAGGCTTGGGGCTTCCCACCCCTGCACAGATACTGTTTTGAATGAAAAGGTGTTGATGCGGCTATTAAAGGCTTCTTCGTTGCCACGGTCATTGTGCTTGTTGAATGGTTATTTTAAAAAAATCATCACAGCATGATGAGTGGATGCTTTGCTCATACAGCTGTGCTTTAGCAAATCAGAATGCTGGCTTGTGCAACTGTTAGTGGGGTGCTGAAAGTCGTGAGTAACTAAGCGCTTCTGGAAATGGTAGTGGAGTAAAAAAGTACAATATTTTCTAAAAAAACTACTTGAGTAAAAGTCGAAGTATCACAAAAATAAATTACTTGAGTAAAGTACAGATACTGAAAAAATGTACTTGAGTGTAACAAGGTATTTCTACTTAGTTACTTTCCACCTCTGCATATTACAACAGGCAATTTCCCATTCAGGAACTCTCACCTTCTCATCATTGCTGGAGATAAGCTACATCCACTCTGATTTTAATTAGCACTGATGTCACACTCCTATCTTTGTTTTCTTTTTTCTTCAGCACTTGAAGTGAGTTGTATCTCACGAAAGCTTATGCCCTAATACATTTGTTGGTCTTTAAAGTGCCACCATACTTCTTGTTATTTTTCTACCTGTTTCCTGAATAGCCAGTGTTAGTAGGCTTTCAGTGGGGAGCCAACTGCATGCCTATTTCATGAGGAAGCAGAATGTTTGGTTCTTTTCCTTCTTCTCCCATCTTAGAAAGGTCGTAGAGGATGAGGGGGATAGAGATAAGAGTACAGAACCAAGTACATACATTTCAGGCTCCAATTTAGAATGACCCTTCTTGATATTTATACCTTTCTATGGACTTGCTCCAGCTAGAGCTCTGTGCAGATACAAAATGTTGTACCTGCATCCACATTAGGGATGTAAAATCCTATTTAATTAGTTAACCAGTTCAACATTGTTTAAACAGTTAACCAATTTAAATGCAGGCAGGCAGGAGGGGGGCATTCCTTCGCAGCCATGGTGTGGCTGGGTGTGCTGCGGGCGAGGGCTGGAACAGCCCCCTGCCCATAGTGGACTGCTCTAGCACCTACCGGTTAACCATAACCAGTAAGCATCACCCAGTAAGGGCAATGCTTACCAATTAACTGGTTAACTAGTTAACCATTCACATCCCTAATCCGCATCTGTATCTGTGGATGCGGATACCTGTGGATATTTGCAAATTTGCAGGGTTCTAGATACATATTTTGTATCCACATCCGTATCCACAAAAATGAGCCATGGTTGCGGGGACCACAGATATAAAGCAAACACCCTCCAATTTGCAAGGCTCTACCTATGATAAAAGCCACTGAGCAGTATGTTAATTGGCCTCAGACTAATACAAGGAAGGCTGGGGAAAGGGAGTCTTCCCCGAGAGAGGTAAATCACTTGGGAAGTCACAGTGTCTGGAGGAAAGTGCACACCTGGCTGAGTTCTAAGAGCTTGGGGGCTTGCTAAAAGAATGTAAGTTGGGAGGAGCACTCTGGGCCTGTGATTGGAGAGGGAAACCTGTCTAATGTAGCCTAAGACTAGATGAGACTAAATATGTAGGGGAACGGTCCATTTTGAAATCACTTTTTCTCTAATCCTTTGTTCCAGTTGCTAATAAACATACCTGTTCTAAGAAGGACAATGGTCACATCTCTGTCACTGATCAAAGGCTCCCAGTAGGAAGACAAGCAGGTGTCCAAATTGGACCTGCATAGTGATAAATGATTGGCATACATGGGAAGTTGTAACCAGACTCCAGTCTAGGAGTAGAGGAGTTGCACCAAGACAGATAAGGGTATATAAGGCCTAACAGCAGAGGGGGTGCATTCAGAGAGACCAAACAAGAGGGAGAGGTTCAATCAGGACACCTCCTTATTAGCTGTCAACCAGTAAAATTGGTCAGAATTCAGTAGGAGTAGAACTTCGCAGTTCTGTGCTGAGTGGTACAGACACAACAACTAGCATATTAAACTAGGCTGAATTTACCAAGCTTTTGGCAAGGTAATCTCAGAAGCCACGTACCTCTGAAAGTGACTAGGTTAGAGAGAAAATGAAGGAGGCTGATTTAGCAGCTCAAATTGGAATAGTATTTGGATTTACCAGTGGCATGCTGCCACTTTTTTTTTCATACCCGCACAGCCAACTGTACCATCTAAATCCCTCCTCCTGCCTCACCGCCTCCTTCCAAAGGATCAAAATGCACTGTGGTCTCTTCTGCCCATAATTCCTCTAGTATAGTGCGGGCATCCGTTTAATTAGAAATAAAAATTGATTAGTGTGATCCCCAGTGAATCTTTTAGTGTTTTGGCAGCAGCTGCATATCATATGCATGCAGCTGTTTACTAAAAGGGGGAGAAAGCATTCTTCCCTTTAAAGATAGATCAGCACCATTCTTGGCTATTGATGTATTCAACCTTAACAGGAGGCCATTGTATTTAAAAAAAAAAAAAAAAAAAGAAGACCCCTGCACCAAGAAGCAAAATTGGATGGCAGCCTCCCAACACTGCAGAGGTAGATGGCTGGTGCAGTTCATTTGAATAATGTGGAAGTGGAGTTAAGGTTTGGAGTTCCCCCCTTTATTGCCCCCTGTCTCTTGCATGATATATGTTATTTGACATTTATATGTGGTAGCACTGAGAGGCCTTGTGTGGGTCAGGGCCTCATAGGACATTCACGTAGTAAATGACAGTCCCCATTCCCTGCCTTAAAGTTCTTATGTGTATAGATTAATATATAAAGAGTGCGATTTTTAACTATTTATATTTATGAAAATATATATTGCACCTTCCTGGCCCAATGCCCCACTTGTCTAGTCAAGTGCAGTACCCCTGCACATGGTGACATTGGTGTTATTTGCATTTGGATCGTTAGAGTCATGGGAAATAGGTTAATCTAAATCCATAATGGAGCAATGTGAATTCAGGATGACTCAGGAGGTGTCCGCCCTCCTCTAATGGATTTTATTCTAGGATCTCAGCATGCTATTGAGCCTTCACCCATAATATTGCCAGACAGTTGGTAAGTATTTTAATCCCCATTTTACCCATGAGAAAACTGAAGGTATGGAAGTGAAGTGACTTGCCTAGGAAAGGGTGTATCTAGAGACTGTATGCCAGATGCTTCCCTCTAGATGGAATGGGATAATGTATAGCATTCGATCTCCACAGTGTAGCCCATTTCATTTGCCAGCATGTGGCTAGGAATGACATAATGATTAACCATCCTCCCTATTTCACATTTTCTTCTCTCTCTTACGCTCCCCCCATTCCTGTAGGCTGAAGCTGAGTTTGCCTCTTCTTCTGTAATTAAAGCTTGTTTGTGAGTGAGAGACCTTGCAAGGATTCAACCCAAATCTTTCACTTTAGAGCTGTGTAACCCACTGAGTATGGCATGTCCCCTTTCTGTGCCCAGTCCAAAGAGGATTCAGGTACATTACAGCCTCAGTTAAAAAGCTGGAGCAGCTTATGCTTTCAGCTCTGTAGCTGTCTGGTGTTGGTCAAGATGGTAGCCAATGCCATTTCAGCACCATGTATAGTGATGCATTTACTTCTTCATTTGGGTGATTGAAACAAACATGACCAGTGTTGGAGATAAGTGGGTGCTTTGGTTCAGCATCCATGGGTTTAACCCACCTGCAATTGGGGGACAATATGTTTCTGTTCCCCAATGCGTCCCTGGGACAACTCTGTCTTGTTTCTGCTTAATGGGGAAGGGTGGACAAAGAGGGCAATGGGTATCATCTCATGAGGAAGCACTTGGTTTTCCCCAGCAGGTGGAGTGAGACACCCAATTTTGTTGGGGAAATTGATTGCCTGGTTCAATTTTTTTTTCTTACAGATCTATTACAAGATCTGTAGATAACAGTGCAAAATGTGTGTGCTGCGCTAAATCCCAATAACACAGTAGAGCAGGCACATGTTACCTTCCTCTTGTTAATTACATTTGTTGCCCTGATCCACACAGGGCCTCTCAGTGCTACCACATATAAATGTCAAATAACATACATATCAGGTCTATGATGGCGCTTTCATGTTGGCATGCCACTATAAGAGGCTAGATCACCCCTTGTTCACTGTCCGTTTCCTTGATTGCTTGTCAGATGTCTGACTGGCTTAGTGCTGCTCCTGCATCCCTGCAAATACCGTCATAAAATGGATTTGCCAGTAATGTTGCTAAGGTGAGCACCCACCTCCTCCCCTGGGATAGCTAATGGAGATGTTTGATGCTTGTGTTGCAAATGTATACCACACCGTGAGTGACATGTGATTCATTAACATAGAGCTGCCACTGGTTTCATAGCCTTAGACCTCTCTCTTTGGCCTGCATCTGGGTTCAGGAGCATGCTCATCAGACTTTTGACAGCTGCAGGACCAGTTCCACGCTTTGGTGTTGGCTCATTCTGAGGCAGGAGTGCATGGTGCTGATGATCGGATTTTAACTTAAGCCACAGGAACAGCAAACAGTGACCGACAGGAGCTGAGTGTGGCCGCACCTGCAGACATTCAGGTAAATAGAGCACCTGTCTGCCTGCCAGGGGCTATCCCTGACAAACTGCATGTGGCCCACGGGCCACTTATTACCCACCTTGACTTAAAACAATCTCAAGCTATTAGAGACCAGGGCGAGACCTTTAGGGGGGCAGATTATCCTACATCTTTCCAACTGCAGGGTAATAACACCTTTCCCTAAAGCATCTGGTGCTGGCAGATACAGAACAGTGGACAAGGCAGAGCATGGGTGTGATCCAATATGACAACTCATCTGATACTTCAAAGGAAGTCAACTCCTTCTGGCCTGGGAAAGGACCATAGCAGATCATGGTTGTAATCAGCAGCCATGGTAAAAATTCCTCTGGGATTCTATCAGGTGATTGGCTTACATCCTGAAGCATGAGATTTGATTTGCCCTAATCACCATAACTAAAACTGTTGTCAGCAATCATAAAATTATCTGTCCAAAGTTACATGATCTCTCTCGGAGGCACTTAGGGAGCTGCACAAGAGAAGTCATTTTCAGCACATGACACTAATGAATTTTATTGGCGGTACCAATCCCGAAACAAGGCTGCCACCTGCTATATTTTCTATTAAATACTAACACAGGGACAGACACACAGCACTCTTGTGGCAGTAGGGACTCTACAGGTTGACTACCCAGTGAATAAATTAATTCAGGAGCCTTCTAGATTCTGTCTCTAGCCAGGAGGCCACATGGCCTTGTGTTCTTTTCAGAAGTCAGATAATAGCAAGCTTCTTATCTTTCATCTCAGTTTCTTCTTCCCATGAATTCACGTATGACACCAGATTGAACAGTTACTAGTAGTTCTGATTCTGCACATTGTCCCATGCTACTCCTGGGCTGGAGCCATTTACAATAACATAGATAGGATTGAAAAACAGAGTTGCTGAATGTCGCAACAAAGCAATCCTGCCCATTGCATCTTTTTCTGTCCAATACCCCAAATGATAAAGAAGATTGAGATCTCTTTTTTTTGTTTTGTTTTGTTTTTCTGCCTTTCTTTTTAAAGAGGAGAGATGAGATGTCTCAAGAGATTAGTAGTGGGAAACACTGCCTTCCACCTCTCGGAGCCTGAATAAACTCCCCTTAAAGTCAGTAAAAAGACTCCCATGGATCTCAATGGGAATTGGTGCTGGGCTTAGGACACCTCTTCTCCCCGGCACAAGATTTGAAGTACTACAGATAGGTTTATCATCTGACAGCTGATCCCTGTTTAGTTCCAAATGGGCAGGTGATCACTTCTCCAAGCCTCCTTTGCATTATCACAATGGCAGTGAAAAGTCAGTGGGCCCATTCTCCCTCTCCCACTCAGCTGCAGCTATTTTTCCTTCCACGTGGCAATAAATCCAATTCTGATGAGGAGAAAGTGACAGGACTGTATGAGGCAGTGGTAGTGGTGGGAATTACAATGATCTCAGTTATGTGGCTAATACTGGAGGAGGAGTGTCTCACAGTCACACACAGAAAATGATGAACCAGCCAGCTGCTGAGTCCTTTATAGAAAATGATTCAAGCAATATCTCCAGACTTCAGAAAATTCGGTATGAGAGATTATTTGTAGGCAGAAGTAAAGGAGGGTCATGGAACATTTTAAGTCCAAAAGCCTTCGTTATAAGAGAGAATTTGGAAATTTGTTTAAAAAAAACAAACAAAAAAACCCCCAAACAGATACAATCTTTTATACAAATACATAAATCAGAATTAAGATTGTTTACAGTATGTGATTATATATAGCCTCTAGATAACATACACTGTTCACTGATATGTAGCTCTTGTATTGCACTTTACATCAAATTCCTGTAGAATGGTTGGGATGCTGAGACGTGAAGTGACTTACTCAGGATCATCGAACAAGTCAGTAATGGAGTGGGACTATAATCTCTATATTCTGTCTTCTACTCCAAAGCCCCATCCACTGGCCACACGGTAAGCCCTCTAGATAGAATGGTGACCCTCTGCAAGCGAAAACTTTGCAACGAAGGATCTGTGGGTTTTCCTACCAAGTGGTTGTTCTTCCTGCATAGAAGAATCTCTGAGGCTCTGTGTAGAATGTCCAGCAGGAGGCAGTGTCCTGTAGGGGAAGGGGAGAATTAAATGCAGAATCTCTCCCACTTGTTTTGTACCCATCTAGTATGGGGTTTACACACCGCATGGCGGTTTGGCAACCAAAGGGTTAATGAAACAAGTGCCCGATTCCTTGGCCAGAGCTGATTGTGGGTCTCAAAGCAGCTGTGAGGTTAAGAGGATTGCAAGGCAGGAAGTGGGGCAGCTGTCAGAGTGGCCAGGATATAGCAGAGACAGGATCCCTCTGGCAAAATAATGAGAAGATGCCAGACAAACCAACCCTCCAAGGATGTAGAAGCTGGGCAAGAGATTGGCAGAGCCTACAGAGGAGGAGAGGTAGAAAGTAGCTCAGGGAACGGTAAGGCATGGTGACAAGGAGTGGCTCTGGTAGTTCAACACAAGGGACCTAAAATGAGACCCATTGGAATAGGTGGGCTGGGTTCCCCTTCTTAGTCCAACCAGGGCTTTTGGAGATAATCCTAAACCCAGGAGACCTACACCTAATTAGCCCTTGCCAGAGCCAGAGAACTTCTGACTCCTCACCATCTTGAAGGAGACGGAAGCTATTGGGAGACCCAGCCAGGATGGCTCTGGTTCTAACAAGGATTTAACAAATGCAGAGTTGGGCGTGGTGACATAAGGGGATGGAGCTTGCTTGTTGTTACTCCCCCTCTCACCACAATGGCCGCTAACTGACAAGGGCCCCATGTCATAGTATCCCATAATGGCCACTCTCAACATCCTCACTTTCCCCAGTGGTCAGCCTTGAAATGGTTCTTCCCTGGAGGACAGGGTGTTACTCAGGCTCATCCACGTCCGTGCTTAGAAAGTTGTTGCCAACATCGCACCAGAGAAATCATCCCAGTTTTACCTTTGCTAGACATAAGCCTGCAAACCTAGTTTATAGCAATATAAAGGGGATCCATAAATCAGTTTGGTTTCTCTGTGTCTGCCAGAAAAAATAGCCATTGACTTCGTAATATTCCAATTTTGTGACTAAGTCACCAGGGCCAATACGAGCCTCTTGACATTTAAATACAAGGGAGGGAATTCATTTTTCACAGGGTGAGAGTGTGAGGTTGGTGTTAAAGCCCAATGGATCAGTTCCAGGCTGACAAACCCAATAAAAGCTGAGTTGGTAGTTGCACTGTACACAGTGTATTTATAAATCTGTACTGGCAATATCTGGCTTTTATCGCCTTTGCATTGAGTGTTTTTGCTGCCTTCTGCCACAGGAGGGAGAATGTAACTTGTATGGATGGCAAGCGTTGAGAGTGGATAATTTAGGGCTGTTAGCCCAGAACCTCTCTATAACCCCTCTTTTATCAGAGTGGACAGGCCTTTAGTGCCAGGTGGGCTCCACCCAACCTTCCAGGATTCACCTCTCACTGTGGGCCCTCTCTTATCTGAAGGGGATGGGCCTTTATTTGTTTTAATGGTCTTTGCCTACTACCCCAGAATTGAAATTGGCCAGCATCTCTCGCCAGCATGAAATTCACCTGGAATGACTAAAAATGCAATAGCCCTTATCCACCTACAGAATGCACAGGGGTGGGGGAGCCTTAAGTTGTTCCTAGCACGTAGTTATGATACAGTATATTTAAAAGAGACTACTTTGACTATGTGCTGTGATGTCCATATAAATGCAGCACATGTTAATAACCTACCTGAATTTAAATTTTCCTTGCTCTCCACTGTTCAGTCAATGTGAGATGTTTCTAATATATGTGAAGATAAGTATTAAAGTCATTGCCTCCACTCGAATTGCTGCTGTCTGGAAGATATGCAGTAGCCGCTTGCAACAATTGCCCATGGAAGGCTTGCGTCTCATTATCTGCAGGCTGTGTGTGTTTCCTCTTGTACTGAAAATTTCAGAGTACTAAAAGCTTCCAATTAGAATTACACATGCATTCAGAGCGGCAAGTTAATTTGAGGTCGATTATTTAATGCTCACAAAACTACAGCACTTTTAATCATCCCAACAAAAATCAACATTTTCCCAGTCTGGTTTGCAGCTGTGTGGAGCATGTTTTCTGAAATCATGATCTCCAGCTAGCATGCCTCATACCGCTTAACATAAGAAATGTCAATAGTTTTATCTATTCTGTTTGGCAAGTATTTTTTTTAAATGATGGATAAAACTAGTTGTATTTGAACAAAAATAAAATAAAACCCAAAACCAAGGTGGTAAATGACAGAGATGATTTCTTGTTTTTGCAAATGAAATTTGAAAAAGTGGATCTTAAAAAGTCCAAAAGTTTATCTTCTTTTCCTCAGATGCGTTTATACACCTAGACAGTTTCACTACTAGTTTATTGAAAAATGCGATTTAAAAAAAACTGATTTAGTTGAATTGGTGCAAGACGAGGGTGGTGTAGACACTGTTTAAATCAATTTAGCCTTGGCTTATGTCACGTTAGTTTATGTTAATTACTTGCCAACTCAAGTTAAATGATATAAACTGGGGTTAAATTGGCTTCTGAATGTCCAGGCAGGAGTTGATGCCAGTTTAATTAAATTAATCCATTTGTAGCTGAACTGATTGTAGTTAAATGCCTGACACTTGGTGAAGATAACCTCTAAAAGTTTCAAGGAAATCTCATCCTATGTTCCTGTTGGTGCGTAAAAGAGTCTCTGGTACAAATTTATTGTTGCCTTCTCTGATTCTTGTCCACAAAGCAGAGCTCACTACTGAGGCATTCTGTGCCTTGTAGTGGGCTTGGTAGACCAGGACTGTGGTGTATTAGCACAACTTGGTGTCAGACACCTCTCTAGAGCAGTCACCCATAGGGCCAATTGCAACACGTTCAGTCAATCTATCACTTTCCTGGGCATCCAAATCTATCTCACTATAACCCTGATTCCAAAAAACAACCCATCGGGGACACAGGGAAGCAATAGCAACAGCAGGCATTAGAACTCAGTGCTTCAAAACCTAAGATCCTATGGGTTGCTGTTACCTCCTTGTTTTGCGTTGACACTAATAGAATATAGGTATATACATTTTACCTATCCTTTCCTATCTCTGCCACTCCTCAAAGGGCTGATAATCCCAGAGAGCAACTGAGCTATAAAAAGAGCACCTCCTTACAGACTCAGCATCGCTTACAAAAATAGAGAAAAATGTCATGTAGACACAATTTTGCCCCCTATGTCAGATATTTTCAGTGTTTTTAATTTCTTTCTGTGGTATCCCATTCCAAGGACATTTGCTTTTAGAATAGCTCCCTTGCTTAAGAGCTCATTTGATCCTTTCATTCTGAAATTCCCCGTTTCAAATTATTCCAAGGTCTGTGGTGACTAGGGCCAGGCCTGCCTACACTACAAATGCTTTGCCAGTATTGCTATGCCAGCAAAGCCCCTAGTGTAGGCACAGCTTTGGCTGACAGAAGGAGTTTGTCTGCCAACATAGCTAATGTCATTTGGGGAGGTGGTTTAGCTATGCTGCCAAAAGCGCTCTTTTGTCAGCACAGTCGTGTCTACACAGGGGTTTTGCTGGTATAGCTGTGTCGGCTAGGAGTGTGCTTTCCCCCTCCCCACCATTGTAGCTATGCAAGAAAAACTTTGTTGTGTAGACTAAGCCATAATCCTTGCTACAAAACATTCCTGTAATGGCACAAATGGCACGAGATGAGTCAATAACTGCACAAGGAAAACTCAGTCAAACATCACAATGGCAATCTGGAGACATGTTTCAGCCAATGTGTGTGACTTGCCCCCAAGACAGAACAATCAATTGGTCCCTACCCCCCTTCTTTGGCTGGAACCATAAGCTCCCCTTTTCCACCTGGTCAGAGAAAACTCAAGCACTCCCTCCCTCCACCAGAGGACTCCTTGGCTGGTTGCAGTCCTGTTCCCCACCTGCCCAGAGGAGCCTCTCTCCTCAAACACCTGCTTGGAGGATCCAGGCCAGCTGAAGCCCCATCTCCCACCTGACTGGAGGGAGTTGTGGGCCAGCTGCAGCCACACCTCCCCTCTCTTTCCCAGACTCGACCCAGTGATATTAGCTACTCGGCCACCCTGAAACCTGCATAGGGCATATCATAAGCATTTTTGAAGAGACATTTTCCCCCAGAGCAGGATGGGTCCAGGAAACGGAGGGGAGGTGCAGCTGTGGCTGACCTAGAGTTCCTTTGGCTAAGGGTGTGTGTGTACACTCTCTGGGCTTCTGTGTTCAGGGCAGAGAGTGGCTTGTGGCTCCAGCCAAGGGACGGAGCAAGGGTGAGTCTCACAGCTCTAGCTACAAGGGGAGGGTGTGAGTGGAAGGAATGGAGCCAGGGGCTACCATCCCCCAATAGGGACTCCACCTTCTGGTCACATGCAACACGAGTGGCAATTTAAAATGACCCAGCAGGGTTTCTGGCTGCTGATACTGCAGTAGTGGCTGGAGTCCCTTGGCCTTTATAAATTGTCCAGGTCCCTGGGCGATTGCTCCCTTCCCTTGGTACAAGTCACTTCGCCTCTCGAGCGTCCCAGTTTTCACTGGAGTGATAGAGCGCTTGGGACGAGGTGGTTCACCATATTATTTAAAGGAGCAAAGATCCTGCCTTAGCGTGAATGTTTCTTGCTCTGAATAACTGAGGAAGGAAGTACATCGGTCAGAGTTATACAAACCAGAATAGTCCTTAACCAGCCAGTTTTGTTTTTCATGGTGTTCCATGAAGCCTCAGTGACAGTAAGGGAAAGAAGGATGCAAAGTTTTTCTGATGTAAACGTTCCCTGAATGTGCAAGAAGGGAGGGTAGATGCAGCCCAAGTCTGCACAAGCTTTTTGTTTTCTCTCTTTCCAGCTCAGTTCACACATTAAGAAAACATTAATAGCCTCTGATGACAGTTTCATGTTCTGTTTGCATTCTTTCTAACGAGCACCATTCGCTTTTTATGGAAACATTTTCTCCAAGATCCAAGGTGCCATCTGCAGACGAGTTGCTAAATTACTGCTCAATAAATTAAAATGGAAACGCAGAGATTCCTGCACAGCCAGCCAAACTCGGTGGATCTGATCCTATATTCCTAGTGCACCTGAAAGCTCCCCAGGTTGGCCCCAAGGGTGATCTTCTAACGGTACAGTGTTTGGGGATGATTGGCAGCTCAGCAGGTCACAGTTTCTGCTACCCTGGCTGCACAACTCTTCTTAGTGCTCTCACTTGATAAGCGCTAATGTATGTCTCCTCCCTAAGGTTGCTGATTTTGGTTGGACATATTCCTGGAGGTTTCCTTACATGACAAAGCTTTTAATTAAAGATTAAATTTTTAATTCCTGGAGGCTCCAGGACCGGCCTGGAGGGTGGACAACCTGAGCTGGGAATCACACCCCAGCCTTACCTTGAGAGCATATACCAAGAACAGGGTTTAGGGTTAAGAGAGCTGTAGAAAGCTCTTACTTGAAGAGAGCATAAAATGATACTAAAAGAAAAAGTAGGCAAAAAGATGACTGTCCAAGCAGCTATCCAGGTACCAAAGAACACAAGTCCTCCAAGACCAAGAAGTGAGGCAGCCAACAGAGCCTTTGAGATGCAACAAGAGAGGGTCTATTGACAGATCAGAGAGACATTGAATAACAAAAGAAATAAAAACAACGGTTTCTTTGCTTTAATGTTTCTCCAAGAGAATGAGGGACAGATGCCAGAACAGATTTTCCAGGGCACGATGAAGTTACTGTAGGAAATTAGGGTCATGCTAAAACAGCTGATCACAAAATCCAAATGTCTGAAGGTTGCAAAACCTCAACTCTCAGAATAAAGTGTCAACAGAGACAGGGGAACCTTCAGCAGATGTCTTTTAAAACAGTTTTGGAAAAGGACCCGTCCTGCAAAGGCTCAGTGGAGCTGATGTCTTGCAGCATAGACAAGGATAGCTGAGTGAAGGCAAGGAACTAAAAACCTGCTAGCATCACTTAGCAGTTGAGCAGAGATGGAGGGAAACACTTAGCAAAATAGGAAGAGGAGAGGACTATTGGAATCCCTGTGAAGATAGAAAACAGGAAAAGAAATACCACTGATTATGTCCTCTCCTTTGGAGGATATTACAGGAAAACCCCCACAAAAGGACATAATTCATCTGGGCATTTGACTGAGCTGGTTGAAATACTTTTGCCAAGAAGGACTTTTTGTGGGGTTGTTGTTTTGTGTGTGTGTCTGTGTGTTGAAAAATGGCTTTAAAAATCCTCAAAACTTCCACCAAATATTGTTAGTGTATCAATAATTTTCCTTTTGTTTTACAAGAAATGTTGCAGATCATTTTTGTCACGATAACCAAAATGATTTTGGATTTTTTTCATTTCCCACTTTTAGATTTTCAATAAATTGAGAACAACTTTGATCTAATCTTTTTTGTGCAATAAAATAAAATAAAAAATCATGGCTAAGTTAACAAAGAACAGAAAATGGTCCATTTTTAACCCTGAAAAATGGAAACAACTTAAAATGTTTTGTGCAAAATCATTTCTCCATTTTTCAACCAGCTCTTGTGTCTGGGCACTTTTGGGGCAGCCATATCACCTAAATCTTACTCTCTCATATAGTCTATGATACGGAGGCATCTTCTGTGGAGGAAGAAAATCAAAGACAGAGGTGCTGCAGTTGTGAGTGGACATGGCAGGGAGGTACCTATGGTATATGTACCACAAGGGCCAATGAAGAGAATTTCATAGTGTTTCTGAGCTATTGAAAATAATGGAAAGTGCTGCAAATAGGAAAGGAGCACTGTGACCAAGGGTGCAAGGAAAGTCCATAAAGAATGGCTAAGTTAAGAGCCTGTGCAGCAAGATGGACACAGGGAAACACTGCAGGGGCTCAACTACTGGCTGGCTGTAGTGAATTAGAGCTGGTCCAACTATTATTTCCCATAGAAATCTTTGACAAAAAAGAGTCTGTGTAAAAGTTTGGACTGAAAACTCAAAAACTGGAAGATTTTGGCTGACAAACAAATATTTTCTTTCTTTTCTGGGCCCAACCCTGAAATTTTTAGCTGAAATCAGACATTTTCCACCAAAACTGACCAGCCCTAGTAATGAAGCTCTCTGATTGATGGCACTGCGCCTTTAAGCAGCCAAGAATGAGAGATACTGGCTTGCAAAGGAAAGGCCCAGGGAAGTGAGAGGATGAAATAGATGCTCCCTCCGCATATTGGGTAGGAAGGGGGAGAGGCAGGGCAAGTGAAAGGAAGAAGTAAAGGAAGGGAAGTAGAAGGAAAAAAAAACCCAAGGAAGTACACAAAGGCCCAAACAGATTTTAGGTTGGTGAACTGTATTTATGCTCCCTTAGATTGCTGTACTTCCCAGGCAGGTGTCTTCTATCTCTGTACCTTTTGGGGAAAGGGGCGTGTTGGCAGGTTTGAGCACTGCTGTAACGCTGCTGGCCACACTGGAGTTAAACAATTTAATAAACCAGTGAGGAAAAGCAGTGTAAATTGACCTGGATGTGCATGCAGCTCCTTTGTGGTCAGGGCCTGGCAGATAGCCAGGTCTCCAGCTTATTTGGAAAACAGATCATGGGACGCATTTTCAGATGGTGGTAATTCAGTGTTTGGGCTCCACCTCTCTTGTGGCAGAAGAGGTTGGTGGAAACTTGAGGATTTCTCTCTACCCTGCCTCACCCCTTTTTTACCCCGTCCCCATCCCTTTTTTTACAAAGGTCAAGAGAGAACAGAGGATCTTGGGTGAGGGGCCCATAAATTCACCCTGCCATCCTAACCCCAAACCATAACCTCACCTCTTTGCTGCAATATTCCTACTGCACAGAGAATGAGTTCATGTGCCCTAATAAATCTGCTAGTCTCTAAGGTGCCACAGGACACCTCGTTGTTTTTGGAGATACAGACTAACATGGCAGGGACACAACTTCTGAGACTTTTCATGGTTAAGTGTGAGAGGAAGTTTCAAGTGTTAGTAAATTATCTTATGCTGCCAGAATTCAGGGATTGGCAAAGCAATACGAACAAGTCTCAAATGAGTAGAAGATTGTCATTCTGCAAATTAAGTACATGCGCACGTGCACGCACGCACACACAAACCCAACAACACACACACTGTCAAGCAAGTAAGGAAGCAAGCAAGCGTGCAAGAGCAATTGAGCAGGGAGGCTTTTGATGAAATTTTATTCCATTAAATCTAAAGGATTTCTACTGTGTCCTCCTCTGCCACAGAGAGCCTGTGTAGCAAGCATTTTTGTATTTTGATGCTTGGTAGACTATGAAATGTACTTAGTCACAGTGCTCTGTCCTGGATCACAGAATCATTATAATCTCCCACTAATAATATATTTTAACCCAACATCTTTATTTCCTCCAGAATATGCACATCCTTGCTCTCTCCTCCACAAATCCCTACAGCTCCTGGACACATTCTGCCTTACCCTCTCTGTATTTCCAGACCCAGCAGCTTGGCTTGAGGTATGCGGCTCCAGCTACGTAAAATGCATAGCTGGAGTTGACCTATCCTAAGGTGAACTTGGCGGCGTCCCTGCAGTGGGAGGCTGACCGAAGCAAATGCTCCCATCCTCTTCCCTTACTTCTCACAGAAGCAGGAGTACTAGACACCAGAAGGGGTGCCCTCTGAGTTCAATTTAGCAAGTCTTAACTAGACTCACTAAATCGAATTCTAGAAGATTGATCGTGGTAGTGTTGATCTTCCGTGGAGAGAAGACATGGTCATAGATCATTGAAGGTTGTTAATTTAACGGATTAAGGCAGGCCTGGGCAAACATGGCCTGCGGGTTGTGTCTGGCCTGCCAAACCACCAGATCCGGCCCACAGACACTGCAGGGAGCCCCAGGCAGGCTCCCCACTTGCCTCACCCCACCAGCATGCCACTCAGAAATGTGGCTGCGAGGCGGTTTTTCTTTAAAAATGGTGAGTCTGGAGGTGAGAGGGGAAGCTTTAGGAGCTGCTCCCGCCCCCAGCACAATCCCACTGGCCAGTTTCTGGCCAGAAAAGTACCAATGGGATCTGCCTGTTTCAATAAAAGGAGCCACGAAGCACGAGGGGCTCCAGAGCACGTGGCTGCTGCCTGTCTGGGGGTGGTGCAGGCAGCCGTGTTCTCTCTAAGCTGTGTGGCAGCACAGCTTCACAGATGATTAATCAGCCCTGCCTAGTCCAAGGCTCAGGGCTCCGTGCACCGAGCTGACTGACTGGGTGAGGCTGATTAATCACCTGTGAAATTGTGCTGCCACGCAGCTTAGAGGGAACACTGGCAGGCAGGGAGGCTAATTCAGGAAAGGGCTGTTGGCTGGTAAGTCTCCTGGCCAGATACTGTCTCTGGCACCCCAGCCCCTCCCTTCCCCAACCCTATGCCCCCCACTCCTGCCCCCTACTCCACATACCCAAATCCTCTGCCCCCCTCCTGCACCCATATCCCCTCCCAGATGCAGCACCCCAATCCCCTGTCCCAAATCACAGTCCCCTCCTGTCCTAGTTCACAACTCAAATCCCTGCACTCCCTCCTGTACCCCAATTCCCTGCCCTAGGTCACAATCCAACTCTCTACACCCTAGTCCAGTGACTATGTTTGTCCAGTGCCTCCTTTAGCCAAACTCCCTCCCTTACCCTAAGATCTTCTGCACCCAACCTCCATCCCAGACCCCCACACTTCCTCCATTAATATCATGGAAGAGCGCGGCCCTCAACCACTTTCCAAATTCTTGGAGTGGCCCCCCCATCAAAAATGATTGCCCACCCCTGGGTTAAGGGATGATGAGCACATTAGACCCCTGTGTAGAAAGTCCTGCCCTTTCTGTGCATCCTGGGCTAGACAATGACACTGAAATGTGGAGGATTGAGCACCTCCTATGATGATGCAGACAAATTGGAGAAACAACAAGTCATTCTCCCCCCCCTCCCCGAGTCAAGCAACCGCCACGTGTCCTTTTCCAAAATGCAAGTGGAAAATGGGGCTAGGATAAGAGGTTGGCACAGTCTAACTGCCCCCCTGTCCACTTCACTTACATGAACATCTCAGGCAAACAGGCCCATCTACAGAAGGGGACAAGGGAGCAGTTGCCCTAGGGCCTGGAGATTCAATAGAACCGCGGTTTCCCAGCCACCACTGCTGTTACTGGGGTAGGGCACACCGCTGCCCAGCCCTGCCCCTTCTGCTGGAGGATCCATCCCTTCCGGGGGCTCAGAGCTGACCCCCTCTCTTCCCAAACACACTTTACCCAGGGATTTGCAGAGACTGTTGGGTCCCCTGGAGGCAAATGCTCTTCACTATATTGATCCCTTTTCTTGCTTTGGCAGCTGTGGAATTCAAGTCTGTTTGTTCCACGTGCACATGGCTCCACCCTCTCCTTTAACTGGGTTTCTGTCATCTTCAGTGCTGACCTGCTTTGCCACTGAATTAGTATGGCGATACCCTTCTAGGTTCCCAGCCAAGGGTAGCTTCTTCTAAACAAGCCTTTGCGAGTTTGACTGAGAGCACAGTGCAAGCCAGGGCAAGTGTTTTAGTGGTACAGTCAGTGCCATGTGACTAACTAGGTAGAGCAGACATAGTCAATAAAGTTCACAATCTCAGTACTTTGATGGAAGAACCTCCCCATCCCTAGTAATTCACAACACTGTGGAGATTCTGTGGTGGACTTGTCTGCTGCCCGAGCCAACCTGAGTTAATCTGCAGCATCTGGTACACAGAGAACAATCTCTGCTAAAATAGTCGTGATAAGCTAACATCAGAATGTGCATGAGTTCTGTTTGCATCCGTACCCCATGTTTAGTGCACGAAAGAGATGAAACGCCATTAAAAGGGTATTTCTGGCTAGTTGGGGAAAAAGGAAATCCCCATGAATCTTGTGAGAGAGACTGCTTCTGTTAGGCTCTGTAGACTGAAGAGAATCTATGGGGTTCAGCTAAAGAATTGTTTTCTGTTATCTTAACCAAAACTCCAAACTGTTACCCATAAAGGCATGTGCTTATCATTCCAAACCATGGGGGGCGGGGCGACCTGGCCTAATGGGCTGCAGGGTCTGCATATTAATGGTGTGTGGAGTCCCATGGCCTAGAGCAAGCCACTGTGATACTACAGTCATTTGCATTAACAGCTGTCCTCTGCCTCATACATCCTGGGAGGGCGGAAACAGAAAGACAGGAGCCCTTGTGGCAGACTTCCCAATCTCAAAGTTGACTTAAGAACAGCCAGCAGCAGCAGCAACAGCCATTTAACCTTCAGGACAGAAACTTAGCCAGGAAGGATGTTTCCCCCTTATTGTGGTTGATTTCTCTGTTTTTTAATTTCACTCCCCACAGAGATTGTGGAACTGATCAAATAGCATCTGCCAGTCGTTCCCAGGAATGTAATTACTTTGGAAGAATAGGTGACAGGCAGAGGAGACGAGGCAGAGGAGAGCACCAGATAAAGGTGCAGCCTTAGAGGGGCTAGTATCTTATTTCTGACTAATATATCTATTTACCTCAATCACTGAGCATGTCCCCTTCTTTCTATCCCAAGGCTGACAGCAAAGGATGGAGGGGAAAAATAAGTTTGTTAGGAATTTCCAATTCAGGGCAGCTTTATGCTGTCTGATTTCCTAAGGGGTTCTTATTTTGCAAAACTGACAGGAGCTTCTATGTAAGTTTCCATCCACTACTGCATGAGGTTGGAGGGTAGAAAGTAGTATTAGGGTTGACAGGTTTGGGCTAGGGCTATCACACTAAAAATAGCTCTGTAGATATTGTTTTAAAGTTGCGATCAGATTGCAGATCTGACTCTGAAGCCTACCTCCTGTCTCTATGCTTCTAGAGCTGCGGTGTCTACAGTTGCTTTCAGCATGGTAGCAGGAGCCCCACAAACCTGAGTCCGTAGACCAGAGCTGTGAAGTTTGCTGCTGCAGGTTGGGTGGACATACTCTCAAAACTGAATTCAGAAGTGATAGACAAAGAGGAGTAAGCTACATATTGGTAGGTGCGGGAGAGTCTAATATATAGGGTATGTCTACACTACCAACAGGATTGATCCAGTGGGGTTTGATTTATTGGGTCTAGTATAGACATGATAAATTGATCACTGATCACTCTCAGCATCGACACCAGTGTCTTGCTTGCATATCAGCAGCCTTTGAGATGCTTGCAGGGAATGTGAATGATTAAGAATAGATGGCGGTTTGACTATGAAAAATTCTCCCTCATTCTTTGTGGTCTTCAGAAAGTCAGTGTTTGAGAACCACTCTTTTTTTAATGGCTCTATGACTCCTGCAAGTCATATCAGTTAACAGCCTCAGCATAAGGACAGGTCCAGCTGGTATAATTCCATGTGTTTTTCCTAGTTAAAAAAAAAAATCCTCTCTGCATGGGGAAACAATACTTTAATCTTATTATTCACTATTCTTCCCTTTCCTTCTTCCCCCCCCCCCCTTAGTAGTAACAAAACGGTTTAATCTTACTACTGGATTAATTATCTAATCCTTAGCAGCTCAGCAAAACCAGATTGTTCACATGTTTCCTTCATTCATCCCCTCTCTCTACCTAGACAAAATATGTACGTTCAGATTTTTTCTCATGGAGAAGTTGTGTTATTCCATGAATTAATCTCTGATATAAATCAAGTTAGAACGCCCGTTATGCTTTGCTATAGGTCTGTTTACAGAATTGCTAGATCACATTCTTTGGGATGAATTAGATTTGATACGGAGTCAGTCTCAGAGCTCAGTCATTTGGCAGAAGTCAGATCAAATGCTTTAGTGGATGGCTTCTTTTTCTTTACTCCTTAGGTTCTGCCTGATTTGGAGGCCAGCATAAATCAGCAAAACAGTTCAGCACAGTTCTGCTGCTTGTGCATATGCAAAATTGCAAAGGTACATATGACCACACTTGACGCATCAAACCACTGCACATGCATTGTAAATTGTAACACGTGG
Source organism: Pelochelys cantorii (assembly GCA_032595735.1). Taxonomy (NCBI): domain Eukaryota; kingdom Metazoa; phylum Chordata; order Testudines; family Trionychidae; genus Pelochelys; species Pelochelys cantorii. Next base: position 23,027,389 of record CM064336.1, read on the forward strand.
GCAGACACATGCAGATGTTAGAATTTACAAAGCAAAACTCATAGCGGCAAGTGGAATGCAAATTCCAATGCTGTTTGCACAGGTATTGAAAGTATGCATACATATTGTTGCTCTTTGCCAAGTGCTAGTGTGTATAGGAGAATGTTCATTTCTGCATGCACCCAGGGACCTTATGCTCAAAAGTCTATCAGACTCTTCCAATTTCATATAAAATTTTTTCCCCCCTCAAACCAGGAAAAGAGGAGACAAATCCATGGATTGGAGCAAACCCATCCATCTCCGGAGCTAGTTCACTGGGGGAAATGGTGGCATAAATTATATCCTCCCATTTCGCAGCAGCAAAGGACTGTTCCTTTTGGGAATCTCAAGCTGGTTTCTGTCATGCTCCTGGGGTAGCATAGTTGTGCACTGCCCCATTTTGAGTTACTTGGTGACATGTTATCTCATGTTACATGAGGAGGAAGCTTATGCTATCACCATTGCAGAGAATGTGAATGATTCTGCCCTCAAGTAGTGACCGCAAAGGTCTTTTCCCCATCTAGTCCTAATGACAGTGACATTTGGAATGGCGATGTTTGTCTATGTGGCAATAAACAATCAAACAAACAAAAAACCACCCCTCGTCCTGCAGCTTATTGTTGGAAAATGTTTTCCTATTGGCAAAGAATTAAGTGTTAATTGGAAATGAGCACAGACCAAAGCTGCACACACTTCCCTGAGCTTTGGGAAACATGGATCCAGGTTTAAAATTGAGCACTTCCTTGAAGTCAACAATAAGATTCCAAGTAAAGAGCCATGCATATCGGTGCACTGTAAGCTTTGAAAAGTATCCCGTTGGAGAGGGTTGTGCTGATGCATTGTTTTGTTTTTACCTTCTCTTGGTCATTACTTACTGAGCACTGACAATGCATGTGCCCATGTGCAGACATACAAGGTGAATGATATGGTGCCTTTCAGGAAGCTGTATTAAGGATGTTTACATGAATACAAGAAGAACTCTGCTGCTTAGATTTCCCTCTGTTCCCGCTGCTTATTCCCCACCAGAGGGCCTCGCTCCTCCTTATTCCATCAGAGTAACTCCTCTCAAATTTGAGGTCACAGATAGAGGATATGACTTCAGTGGAGGAATAGGCAGTGAATTCCTAGGGCTTGTTATATACATATGAAGTTGTTAGTTTTTGAGGAGGGGGATATGTTTGTAAGGAAAGATGGACACATTGAGGTTTGCCACTAGCAATACACCACATTTTATTTTTTTTCTCTTCATGCATAGACGTGATCAACTTCTTGATTGAGGATTCTAGCTAATGTAGGCTGACAGGTATTTCCTATACCGAGTCTATAATTTGTACTGCCAGAAGGGAGCATTAAAGATATTTAGACTATTTAGATTTTACAGTTCTTTCATGCTGGACTATCTTTGTTCTTTGTTTGTACAGTGCCTGGCACAGCAGGGCATTATCATGATACAGCTTAATAGTAATAATAATAATGAACAAGATATAAATCAGTGCAATTCTCAAGAACTTAATGGAGATATTATTGCTGAGAGTCTGGCATAGATCTGCTCCTATTGATGTATTGCAAGTCTAAGCATTAGAGATCCTGGGTCTGATTCTCCAGTACTTTGCACTGGGTAGCCTTTTGTACCTTCTCTGCACAGCTATAAATACTACACCTGATATAAATACACAGATATAAATACTACGCCTGGCATAAGATAGTGGTGAAAGCAAGTGTCTAGTTTTCATGCAGATAGTCTCTAGTAATGACACGGGAGAGAAAAGAGAAGGAAAAGTGTGATTCTAAATCATTGGAATAACTTCTAGAATGTGATGGCTATAAAGACTTCTTTGGCACTTCAAGCAATGCCAGGAGCATTCAGAGTTGCTTATTAGCTTAGTTTAGTTTGGAAGAATAAAATATTTAAAGAAGCAACTGAGGCTAACCTACCAGCTTTGCTAAAGGAGGCAGTTGCTGGGCAAACCTTTTGCAAGATACATAGTGTAGCAAGACTACAGAAATCCTTCCAGCTTCAGCCAGATCTGACTCTAAGAAGCTTGCTCCAAATAAATAAGTGTATCCCCCCGCCCCAAACACCTCCACCCCCACAAAACTACAAAACCTTTGGTGTCCAACCTTCTTGCCTGGAGTCAAAACTAATGCCAAACCTGTTCCAGAATGATAAATGGGGAAGACAGATAAACCTCTGCTGTAATTGTTCCCTGTCTTAACTTCAGCTACACTGTATTAATTAGGGAGACAGAGGAAGCTGGAGATTTGAGTTGAAGGCTGCTGGGCATTTGTAACGGCAGCTTTATTAGGTGAATTCGAACAGCAGCAGCATCAACATAGCAAGGGGAATAAAATGCTCAACCCAATTAGTTCTATGGGTACAATGCCAAGTCATTTTCATGGGATGTACCTGTAACAGAAAAGCTTTTCCAGCTGTTCTTGCTCAGTGAACGAAGTCTGTGAAATATTTGGGTGTTACCCTGAGAAGCACAGAAGCCACCAAACTTGTTCTTATTCTTCAAATTTAAAAGGGTGGGGCCATATTCATCTTTAGTGTAATTCTATTGATGCCAACAATGTTACACAAGAGGTAAATTTGGTCCAAGCTGTTGTTAAAATATATTTTGTTCTCTAGGAATAAACCCTCGAGACCTCTTGTTCCCCAGGGGGAGTGTCACTTTTTCCACTGAATACTATTTGATCAACTTAGGGTGCTAAAAACAACAGTATATTTACCCCATGTGTAGGGGTTATTGCTGTATGATATGGAAAGGTTTATTGTTCAGTGTGTTGAGAGCAGTTTTCTATCTTGGAAGCATGTGCATCAAGCATGATTCAGAGAAAGGCATTTAATCTACAACTCCCTGAATACTACAGAATATCTACAACTCCCAGAATATTCTCTTTCAGAATATGATCTGAGGAAATGGGTCTGGCCCACGAAAGCTCATCACCTATTAAATCATCTTGTTAGTCTTTAAAGTGCTACATAGTCTGATCTTGCTAAAACAAAAGGAAAAACTAACACGGCTACCTCTCTACTACTATGATGCAAGAAGGCACATTCCTAAAATAAAAAGGAAAGATTGCAGCCATAGGCTAGTAACAATCTCCTGCGTTCCATGTAAACTGTGCCTCAGGAAAGATTCAGGTGCCACCCAGCTGATTAGCAGAGAGTCCACAGCCAATGTTCCCTCTATCTGTTCTGTCCATGTGCGTATTTTTCCACCTATATGCAGAATAATTTTATGTGCACCAAGGCATGTTTGAATGTGCACCTCCAATAGAAACAAAAATACTAGGGTACAGGTTTCAGGGAACATAGCCCGCAGCTAAGTTTTTTGTTTTTACTGGTGGTGTGCATCTGAACATATCTCAGTGCACATAAAAATTATTCCTCATATAGATGGACAAATCCACACATAGAAGGAAAAAATTAGAGGGAACGTTTATAATCACTGTTGGCATTTCATAGTTTAATGCTTCCACAGTAGCAGCTTGATCAATAATTCAAGTTGCAGGAGACGCATAACGCTTGAAATTCACACAGTTAATCTTATGCTTGCAATTTGAAGATAATTCTGCAATCAATAGCAATATGACTTAGTCATGGAATATGAATGATTTCAGTTTGTCCAGCTGTATTTGCATTTATAGTGAAATATGTTCCACTCTGCCATGGGGGAATTTATTAATAAATCCGAAAGGAGGCTGTATTTACAACCATAAATGGGATCAGCCTCATCAACATCAGGGTATCCTCTATGTCTTTGGGATTGCCCCAATTCACCCCTTTAATGTCCCACTTCCCTATCCAGCATACGGTGTCCAGTTCTGGTGGCCAGAATTAACAAGGATAATGATAAGTTGGAGAAGGTTCAGAGAAAAGCCATGAGAATGATAAAAGGATTAGAAAGCATACCAGACAGTGATAGACTCGAGGAGCTCCATCTGTTTAGTTTAACCGAGAAGATTGTGGGATGACTTGGTCACAGTCTGTAAGTACCTAAATGGGGAACAGACCTTTGGTAAGGGGCTCTTCAGTCTTGCAGACAAAGTTGTATTGAGAGCCAATGGCAGGAAGCTGAAACTAGACGAATTCAGACTAGAAACAAGGTGCCATTTTTAACAGCAATGGTTGGAATTATTGGAACAGCTTGCTAAGGATTGCAGTAGAGTCTCTGTCGCTGGCAATTTAAAAATTAACATGAGATGCTTTTCCTAAATGATTCACTCTAGTTCAAACCAAGTTAATTCAGGGCAGTCCTATGGCCTATGTCATACGGTGTGTGTGGGGGGCAGGGGGAAGGTCAGATTAGATGATTATTATGGTCCCCTCTGGCCTTTTGCTCTTTTAATTCCTCAAGAGCCTCTCTGGATCTGACTGAAATCACCCCTTTTGCTGAAGCCAGTGATGGTCACTGTGAGGCTAAGTCTAAACTACAGAGTTTTTGTGCAAAAACTCGCAGAGCATCCACACCTCAAGCGTGTTTTTGCACGAGTAAAACGAAAGAACAGAGGGGTTTTTCCGGTGTATGTATTCCTCCTCCTACGAGGAATATCTCCTTTTTGCGCAAGAGTTCTTGCGCAAAAAGGTGTGTGTGGATGGGGATCAGGGGGTTTTTGCACAAAAAGAGGCAATCGAAAAAAGCACAGGTGCCCTGGTGGCCATTCTGTAACTGGCAATCAGAGTTTCCTTTTGAGAGAGCGTCCATGCAGTCTGGATGTTCTTTCACAAAATCGCATCACTTTTTGATGTGCTTTTGCAGTGTGGATGTGCTCTTGCACAAAAAGTTTTTACAGAAGATCTCTTCTGCAAAAAGCTTTTTGCACAAGAAGCCTGCAGTGTAGACATAGCCTGGGTGAGTGAGGATGCTAGCAGCTGCCACGAGGCTATTCCTCCTCTTCATCAGCTAAGTACATGGCCTGTGCAGACCTTTCAGGCCTTGTCTACACTACTGCAGGCCGATGACCTTAAATTATTCAACTTCAGCTACATGAATAATGACTTCACAGCGGTAAGTTGACAGCTGAGGCTCTCCTGTCGACTGTGCTTACTCTTCTCATTTTGGTGAAGTACCCGAGTTGATGGGAGCGTGTACAGTAGTCGATTAATTATCGTGTCGTTACTAGACGTGATAAATTGACCCCTTCTGGATCGATTGCTGCCCATGAATCCAGCCTGTAGTGAAGACATGTCCTCAGACACTGCTCTTTCGCCACCACTGCTGCCTCATGGAGGGAAGTATAGAGCTCTCAGTGTCAGTGTGATGGTGTGATTCATGCCTTTCAGACAGATTATTTCAGTGTGCTCCGCGTGGGTTATGCTTGGTGGCTACAGCTGGGGCAGAATGGGGCAGGTTGCTTGCCTGGTGGCGAAGGGCATAGGGAATGTATTGATGCAGCTCTCGGGGCAGTAGAAAGCATGCAGTGAATTCTAGATCTGAGTGTTTGATCGGAAATGTCTTCAGAAATAGAGGTAAATAGAGAGTGTGCTTCAAGAGCTGCACCTGGTTGGCTGATAAGGAAGTTGTATGGGATCCAACTCTCTTCTGTGTGGAAGGAGGCTCGCAGTGAAGCCAGCATCAGTGGACATTGATTATGGCTGAACCAGCCTGTGGAACCCCTTGGTGCTTCCACGTAATCAGGCTAACTATTGCTTCTCAGCAAAGGGCCACAAGTTTTGTCATCCCTACTCACTCCCAGGTGTAAGACGAGCTGTTGACTTTGTTTATAAAGTCTTGGGCTGGGTGCTGTCTGTCTGAAGAGCTTCACTGCCGCCTCCAAGTATCTCACCCAGACGAAGTCGGTTGGAGCTCTCAAGCAAACAGTCCCTGTATTGAAAGGTCTGTGGATTGACGGTCTTCAGAAAAGCATGGTCCATGCAGCTTAGTCAAACTAGACCTAAGTAAGGCTGCAAAGAAGCGGCCCTTAGAGCTCTAATGTGGAGCAGAGGAAGTGTCTAGGATTCCGCAAAGAAGTTAAAATGATCTCTTTGCCATTAGCCATTCAGTTATCAGCAAGCAAACTGCCATGATGGAGCACAAGGTCCCTGACTGCTCATCACTAGCATGGTGACAGCCTGTGCTGGTGGGAGACCGTGCAATAGTGGAGAGATTTATTAGGGATGGCAGGCTACCAGAACCTTGCTGGGTCTTGTTGCGCTGACTAATGGTCTGTGGTACATGGCTGTTGTTAATCATCCAGCGGATAGAACAATCGTGAGGGGTCATTGCATCATCCCGCTTCTGGGGATGACAAAAGCTGCCTCTTTATTTACTTGCAGCACAAACAGGGTGAGTGAATAGATTTGTGTTTCAGATCCCTTTTGCCTACTGCAAAACAGAAAGATGCAGAACTGGAGTGTGTGCTACCCAGAAATATGAAATGAGCATTTCTTCTTCTGTGGGGAGTGGGTTTCTTGAAATCAGGAAAAGGAATGGCTTCCTCCGACCAGCTTCTGCTCTCGTCGAAGTCAGAAGCAGAACACCCAATAACACTGGTACAGAATCAAGCATTCAAAAAGCACTGTAGAATTTGCCAAGGTTGTAGTGGGCTATCAAATGTGAATTCCTGCTGAAGTCCTAGAGATGCTGCCTGTCAACAAGGACCCAGTGGTGTGTTTGCCATCGAAGCTATCCCTGGAACTCCATTCTCTGCCTCTACCCTCTTTGCTTAAGCAGAGGGTTTCTGTTTCTAGCACTGTCAACCTGCCACTTTTCACAAGTACTACATTCATTTAATTTCCAATGGAGTAGCACACAGGTTTATTCAGCATCACTGGAGCTGGCTGACAGAAGAAAAGCTTTTGAGAAGCCATTAAGCTTGTGTGCAGAATTTAGCATTGTTCCCTTTCATTTTTTTTTAATAGCCCAGATTCTGCCCTGCTGGACCACCACAAATACCTGTACCCATCAGTAGTTATCTTATTTCCACCGTGGTTTGGGTTTGCAATGTTTGATTTCTCTACGCTGCACTCCCCCTGCTAATACCCTAGCAAGAAAGTCTTATTTAAACCAAAAGTATCCTCAACAAACGTAGCTGTTGGTCTATATCTGTGCCAGGCTCTAAGGGAATTTTTCTGTTGTTTGTTTTCTTGTCACAACTTTGCCTCTGGTGGCACCTGCTGGTAAAAGGAGGACCTGGAGCAACAGCACTATCCCTTACGTATGCTTTCTTTTCTTGGGTTTCCAGCAATGAAATATTTGTATTCTTGCCACTGTGGACGTATGTGGCGCATCACTCCCCCCCACCCGTGTACATCCCCCTGCTAAGGCCAGCGCCGCAGTGTTGCTAACGCGATTGTATTATCGCTGGTTATAGCTCGCTGCTGGGACTAGAAACTGTTATTCATATTTGAGTGTTCTCTCCTTTCTTAATACACTTTTCTTTGCAACAGCAAATCCCGTTGCCAGTGAGATAATTGTTTTCATTGCTTCACTGGGAATAGTGAGGTTAATATCTTGAGCAGAGGCTAAAACAGGCAAGAGCAAATGGCACAATAGCTTAATCCCATGGAAATTACATTTTTGGAAATGGAGTTAAGCTTTCTTTGTGTCTCCCCCCCCCCCCTTCCGTTTTTTTCAGGGCAGAATTACATTTTATTTACAGTTCAGATCTGAACTTTCCTGTTCAATAATATATGGACTCACTGAATATTGCTCTGTCCAGCTGTAGGTTAGGAGAAATCCAGTATTTCAATTGTGTAAATTCACATGACTCACAAGCAAGCCATGAATATATGGCGTGTGTTCCAAGTTTTAATCATAAAGATTAGTTAGCGGAGACCTGTCCATCTGTCCTGTTCTCTCCCTAGTGTATGCAGGGACCATATGGAATGCCTATCTTAAGGTTGCCTTTACAAAAAGGTCTTTTACTATTGCTAATAACTTTCTCAAAATGTTACCCGTCTGGCTGAAATTTGGTATTCCTACTCTGAGCCTGGGGCTAATTTTCTTCTGAAAATTCCACTGAAAACAGCCGAGCCACACTCAAGCACTGAAGGAATAGTGGGGGGACAAATCCCTTTTCCTGATAAGAAAAAATGTTCACTTTTGAACCACTCTGATGGCTCAGAGGAAGGACGTGACCTGTGATGGGGTGTACAAACCACACCCCACAGACCAAGGAGTTAAGGAACAGATTTGGGTCTGGGCACACCTGCTAAGCCTATGCACAGTGCAGGCAGGGCTTTAAAAGGGGCAATGGAGCAGTTCAGAGGTAGGCGGTGGAAGGGAACAGGTAGCTGCTCTGAGGTTGGTGGGGAAAGACCTGCTCCAGGGCTCATTGCCTGGGACTTGACCTGTGCAAACTCACAAAGGAGGACCAGAGGATGGAATGTGTAGGTCAGAGCCTTGATCAGAGTGGTTTTCTCTGGGAAGCAGAAAGACTGGGTAGGAAGTGGTTGAGGAGGGCAGCGGTTTAGCGTCCAACATGCTGGATATAGCTGCCTGTCATGGGGCCTTGGACTGGAGCCTGGTGGAGAGGATGGGCCTGAGCTTACCTACCCACTCTGAGCGGACAAGAGCCTTCAAATCTAGTGAGAGGCCAGAGGGAAAAGACAGGGACTATTGAAGGGCCCAGTCCTCAGAGCCTCTGTGCTAAAAAGGGAGGACTGGGAACCCTTTAGACAGGGGTGATGGACAGTCTTCAGTGGGAAGACACTCTGCCAACCCCACCTGACCACAAGGCAGCGCTCTCAGAAGTTGTGCGCCATCTGCGGGCCCCTACTGTATTGATTTGCCTTTCATCAGTCCAGTCAAAATCTGATTTAACTTTGTCAGAGTTACAAGCACAAGTGAGCAGGATTATGTCACAGCACCTGCTGTGTGTGTGTGTGTGTGTGTGTGTGTGTGTATGTGCGTGTGCGTGTATGAAAATGTTCACCTGGTTGATGGTGTCTCAGGGTCCCACATGCATGACTGTGTGGGTAGAATTTCAGTTTTCATAGGGAGGAGACTGCAGACTATGATTCATTAAGGCACATCTAGATCTGGGATTGTGTCGCTAAAGAGTTCATTATAATGCAGATGCAGAAGGAGCAGAGTTAAGGTTACTCAGGATGCCTTCACTTTGACATTTTCTGGCTATTTAGCACTTCACTTTACAGCCTGAAAGATGCTCTAGTGTGGCTTTCTTATATCAAATGTATCTGTGATATACTTAGCTACATTCTCTCCAGGTTGTGTTCCAATTTGGCAGCAAAGAATTCCTAAGAGGACCAGGCATGGTATTGAAAACCCATAGGGAGCCAATGAAGTCCCAAAGATCTATGAAGTTGATCTGCAAGCATCATATAATCCTTTTGCCACACCTGCTCCTATCCACAGATACTGCATAGCTCTTCAGCAGAAATTGCAGTTGCCCTGGTCTGGTGGAAGCTCCGAGGAAGGGTGGACGAGTAGACTCCCTTCACCCCTCACTCAAGGCAAATTTTCCATCCTGAGGATTGAGAAATCTTGCTGGTTCAGGGAGGCACAGTTTACCCTACTCTGAACAAGCATTACTGAACCTGGCTCATTGTGTACAGCCAACTGGTTCCTTAAACAAGAGGAAGGCATTTTCTGTAGTGCCAACTCAGCTGGGAATGAAATCAAGTCACCAATATTTTTGGAAATTCCTCCAATCCAAACTCTCTCTGTTGTCTCTCTCTTTTTCCTTGCAAACGTACACACAGTCATTTTAAGAGCCAGCCATCTGGGCTTGACAGCTGTCTGAGGCTTTTTCTAGGCCTATTGTTAAAGAGGAGAAAGGGAGGGAATACTGTGAATTGGAGGAAATAGTTTCTGATGTCAGTCTGCAATTTCATGGGCTAGATGAACTGCCCTTCTTTCAGTCAATTGCCATCAACTCCATTCAACACAATCTGCATTTGCTGGATGGGAAGCCTCTCTTTTTTTTTTTTTTTTTTTTTTTGCTTGAAATGTCGGAGTTGTCATTTTTTTTCGAGGATGCTCTGGTATGATTTTACACTTAGTGCAGAGCTGTTGAAAGATTTACGCTTCTCACTGTTTATACAGCAGACGTAAAGGAAGATGCAGAATGAGATTCCAAAAAGCCATAGTAACAATTCATGATTGCCACATCTTGGGTGCTCTTTAGCTACCCATATGCAACGGCTTGATTCCTCCGAGGTACATTGCTGTGTAAATCCCCTTCCTTGGTTAGAAAGGGACATTGCTTTCTTTTTCTTTTTTAAATCCGTGCCCTCCTTAATAACCTGTTTTTAAGTTTTATCTTGTATTTTTTATGTGTGAAAAGATTCCTGTGTCAGATCATCACAGCCAAATGGTGAAGTTAGTGAAGTTGACATTAAGGCTAAATACCAACATCAAATGTCAATGTTATGTTGTCTGTTTTTTTTTTTTTTTTTTTTTAATCAGTGAACTTGAAATAGAGCAGCTGCCTGAAAGGGATGATATTCAAAAGCAGAAGGGGGGAGCGCTGTGGCATTTATGGAACTAATTCCAAGTGCATTTCCAAGAAAATATTCAGATGAAGGGAAGTGAGGAGACTCAATTGTAGATGGACGTCAGCCCCAACTCTCCCTTCTTGGACATGTGGTGGTAAGACTCTATTTTGGTCAAAACCCTCCACATGCCTCAGCTGGCTTTCATTAGTAGTTTTAAGTCACCTTGCTTGGAAATCTTGATTTTCAAAATTCCAGGGCTGCAAATTTAAGCATACAGATTACCACGATGCTTCAATGTGAGCAAGGTCCAATGGGCACAATTAGGACAACTGCTAAAAGCACAGATTTTGATGTTTACGTTTAGAATTTGTGCAATTAATTGGCAAGAGGAGGAGAGACCCAGGGGGATCATTCAAGTAATTTCTCAAGCACTCCACTGATGGCATCATTTGGAACTGGGAGCATGTCAAAAATAGCAGCCTGGATAGATATGTGTTTATACTGAAAGCCACTTTGAGTTCTTTGTTTTGTCCTCTACAGTGGGTGGGAGGGGGAGGACACTAGAGAATAATATCACAAAACCTTTATATTGTCTTGATTTAAAGAAAAATTATGTGCACAAAGAAGGCTTATCTCAGCTGAGAGAACTGTCAGGTCTACTTGTAAACTGCAATCACTGGGCCATCAGAACTGTTTAACTTTTTTGTTCACTCCGTATGAGTCATACAGCCTTCTGACACCCTGGCTGTCCTGGCAGATGGGTGACTAAATCAGCAGATCAGATTTTATCCCTTTTAAGATAGGGTTTGAAGATTACACGTTGCAGTCAAGAGTCCTATCCCCACATTAATGAGACACCCTCCCTCTTTCCTAGCACAATGATCTTAATGGCTTTAAAAAAAATCACCAAATAAACCAGTCTGTGCAGGTTGCCCCCAGTTTCCTAGGAGTTCAGTGAGTCGATGCCATTTTAATTTAGCCAGCAAGATCACGTGTCTCTTACTGTATTGGCAAAGTGGTTCTAAGAGAGAACCACAGAGAAGAACTGAATTCGGAAGGCACTGACCCAGCTGATCCAGCTGAGTTGGATGCAGAGAACAGTCTTCCAGATTTCCACCCCACTGCAGCCAAGTAAATGGGACTCTCAGGAAAAGTGTAACTCAGGGTTCTCAACCTGGGGGTTGTGACCCCCTGGGCCAGGGTGACATGGATGCTGCCAGCAAGAACAGATATCTAGTTTGCTTCAAACCAGTCTCTTTTGAATACGGGCTATGTTAAAACAATGTGAGTACTCTTTAGTACACCCAGCAGCCTCCATATGTGGCAATTAGATCATAACATTTGCAGCTCACCCATGCAGACTGCCCATCTAGAGGGCAGTGCAGTGACAAAAATCCTTTAGGCTTCTTCGTCCATTTTGGAAATAGGATTTAGGCCAGGTCTACAAAAAGTGAATGATAAATCCACACCCCTGAGTGATGTAGTTAAGCTGATTACTCCTGGATGTGAACTGTGCTAGGTGAATGGAATTCTTCCATTAACCTGCTACAGCTTCTCGGGGAGGTGGATTAACTACAGTGATAGGAAAACTCTTCACATTGCTATAGTGGTGCAGTTGAGCATTGCTGCTGTGCCATTGTAGTGGTTTCAGTGTCACCATAGGCTCTGAGAATAGAATCATAGACTACTAGGACTGGAAGGGACCTCGAGAGGTCATCGAGTCCAGTCCCCTGCCCTCATGGTAGGACCAAATACTGTCTAGACCATCCCTGATAGACATTTATCTAAACTACTCTTAAATATCTCCAGAGATGGAGATTCCACAACCTCCCTGGGCAATGTATTCCAGTGTTTGACTACCCTGACAGTTAGGAACTTTTTCCTAATGTCCAACCTAAACCTCCCTTGCTGCAGTTTAAGCCCATTGCTTCTTGTTCTATCCTCAGAGGCCAAGATGAGGAAGTTTTCTCCCTCCTCCTTATGACACCCTTTTAGATACCTGAAAACTGCTATCATGCCCCCCTCAATCTTCTCTTTTCTAAACTAAACAAACCCAATTCTTTCAGCTTTCCTTCATAGGTCATGTTCTCTAGACCTTTAATCATTCTTGTTGCTCTTCTCTGGACCCTCTCCAGTTTCTCCACATCCTTCTTGAAATGCGGTGCCCAGAACTGGACACAATACTCCAACTGAGGCCTAACTAGCGCAGAGTAGAGCGGAAGAATGACTTCTCGTGTCTTGCTCACAACACACCTGTTAATGCATCCCAGAATCATGTCTGGTTTTTTTGCAACAGCATCACATTGCTGACTCATATTCAGCTTGTGGTCCTCTATAACCCCTAGATCCCTTTCTGCCGTACTCCTTCCTAGACAGTCGCTTCCCATTCTGTATGTGTGAAACTGATTGTTCCTTCCTAATTGGAGCACTTTGCATTTCTCTTTATTAAAGTTCATCCTGTTTACCTCAGACCATTTCTTCAATTTGTCCAGATCATTTTGAATTATGACCCTATCCTCCAGATTAGTTGCAACCCCTCCCAGCTTGGTATCATCTGGAAACTTAATAAGCGTACTTTGTATTCCAATATCTAAATTGTTGATGAAGATATTGAACAGAGCCGGTCCCAAAACAGACCCCTGCAGAACCCCACTTATTATACCTTTCCAGCAGGATTGTGAACCATTAATAACTACTGTCTGAGTACGGTTATCCAGCCAGTTATGCACCCACCTTATAGTAGCCCCATCTAAGTTGTATTTCCCTAGTTTATTGATAAAGAATATCAGGCGAGACCGTATCAAACGCCTTACTGAAGTCTAGGTATACCACATCCACCACTTCTCCCTTATCCATAAGACTCGTTATCCTATCAAAGAAAGCTGTCAGATTGGTTTGACATGATTTGTTCTTTACAAATCCATGCTGGCTATTCCCTATCACCTTGCCACCTTCCAAGTGTTTGCAAATGATTTCCTTAATTACTTGGCCCATTATCTTTCCTGGCACAGAAGTTAAACTAACTGGTCTATAGTTTCCTGGGTTGTTCTTATTTCCCTTTTTATAAATGGGCACTATATTTGCCCTTTCCAGTCTCCTGGACTCTCTCCTGTCTCCTATGATTTTCCAAAGATGATAGCTAGAGGCTCAGATACCTCCTCTATCAGCTCCTTGAGTATTCTAGGATGCATTTCATCAGGCCCTGGTGACTTGCAGGCATCTAACTTTCTAGGTGATTTTTAACTTGTTCTTTTTTTATTTTATCTTCTAAACCTACCCCCTTCCCACTAGCATTCACTAAGTTAGGCATTCCTTCAGACTTCTCGGTGAAGACCGAAACAAAGAAGTCATTAAGCATCTCTGCCATTTCCAAGTTTCCTGTTACTGTTTCTCCTTCCTCACTGAGCAGTGGGCCTACCCTGTCCTTGGTCTTCCTCTTGCTTCTAATATATGTATAGAATGTCTTCTTGTTTCCCTTTATTCCCGTAGCTAGTTTGAGCTCATTTTGTGCCTTTGCCTTTCTAATCTTGCCCCTGCATTCTTGTGTTGTTTGCCTATATTCATCCTTTGTAATTTGACCTACTTTCAATTTTTTATATGACTCCTTTTTATTTTTAGATCATGCAAGATCTCATGGTTAAGCCAAAGCGGTCTTTTGCCATATTTTCTATCTTTCCGACACAGCGGAATAGCTTGCTTTTGGGCCCTTAATAATGTCCCTTTGAAAAACTGCCAACTCTCCTCAGCTGTTTTTCTCCTCAGTCTTGATTCCCATGGGACCTTACCTATCAGCTCTCTGAGCTTACCAAAATCCGCCTTCCCGAAATCCATTGTCTCTATTTTGCTGTTCTCCCTTCTACCCTTCCTTAGAATTGTGAACTCTATGATTTCATGATCACTTTCACCCAAGCTGCCTTCCGCTTTCAAATTCTCAACCAGTTCTTAAGTTACTTACTGCTTTTGAATATGTTCCCTGCCAGCTATACTGCATTAAAAACCCAGCACTTCATTTTGCCTAGCCACAATTTTCTTTGCCATCTTTTCTGTGGACTGTCCCATGCAGTCACCTCTTTGTGTTATGCCAGATTCTCATCTCTTCTGTGCTGATCTGAATCTATAGTAATGGCACTGAAGCCAATGGATCTATGCCAGATTTACATCCATGTACGTGGACTCACACTCTGGGCAGGTTTACACTGGAAACATGTATTGGTGCAGATGCAGCTGCGCTACTGTAGTGCTTCTGGTGAAGGTGCACTAAGCCAGCGGTCTCAAACTCCTGGACTGGGAGCCATCTGTGGCCAAAGCACTTCCCCAGTCTGGCCCATGAAATATTTTTAAAAAGTTATTTAATCAGGCGCACGCGGTCTCAAAGTGATCACAGTTGATAGTGGTGCATGAGTTATCAGGTAGGGAAGTTCCCAGATCTGGTTTAATTATAACAATGTGGATGGGGATTTCCAGAACCGCCCCCCCTCCAATGCTCAGGAGGCTTGTTATTAAATCAGGAGAACTGGCATCACTGATATCCAGTCAGTTTCACAATATGAGTTAACATTTTCACAGCTTATACCTAGCCACAGGCTGGCTCTGCCCCCTCATTCCCTGGGCTACAGAACATGCCGGCAGCAGCAGGAGTCCCTGAGGAGGGTTTAAATCATCTGGGGGGTAGCAGGTGGGGCCCAGGGATGTGTGCAAAGGTGTGGGGAAGAAACATGTGAAGACCTCACCCCTCCTGGAGCTCTGCCAAAGGGAGTGCCCACTGGCCTGTTAGGAGGATTTGAGAACTGGCACTGGCTGGTCCTAAGTTAAGTTGAGTTTGAGGCCCCTGCTGTAAGCCAACAGAAGAGAGTTCTGCTGTCAGCTTAATAACACCACCCCTATGAGGAGTGATTGCTATGTTGGTGGGAAAAGCTCCTCCACTGACGTAGTGCTGTCTGTGTAAGGGGTTAAGATCACTGTAACTAAGTTGTTGAGAGGTGTGAATTTTTCACACCCCCAAGCAGCATGGTTATGCTGAAATAAGTATGTAATGTAGACCTGACCACTGACTCTTGTCGTCTTTTCTCTGTGGATATAAAGTATTTAATCACTTCCCCGCCTCCCCCCCCCCCCCTTTGATCCATCCCAACAGCAAACACTGTCTTCACCTTGTTCAATTTCCCAGTTGTATGTTCTTTGCTTTACTAAGCCTGGGGTATTTTGAGCATATAGAAGAAATGTCATGTTTCAGGGCTTCTTATTTTCTATCTGCTCTCCAAATATTATTCGTGGGTTTAAAGTGTGACCTGATGTTCCTGGCCAAGACTGCTGTTTGCTCAACTCCAGTTGCAGCCACCTTCTTGCTCATTCTGCATCTTGCTTGCATGGGAAATGAGCAAGATAATTGCTCTGTAATTCTTGCCCTATGTAATTTCCATTGTGTGTACAGTGGAAATGAATTTCTGCTTTGCATCAATAGTATGGCCATTGGCCAGATTTTCCAAGGGGCCTCACTCACGCCATGCAAGGTATTGTTGGTACCAGCTGTGACACCTTATGTCACCAGTACCATTTTGATCAACCCCAAAAACCACTAAAGGCAATGGGAGTTCTTCCAGGTACTGTAAAGCACTTTGGGTCATGCTCTCAGGCCCTAATTCAATAAGATACTTAAGAACATATCTAACTTTGTGTACGAGAGGAGACCCAGACTTAGCTGCAACCCCCAAATCCTGGCAACAGGTACTCTGGACTTGCAGACTTATCTTTGATGTCACTATTTGTCATCCTTAATCTACAGAGTCCCTCCCCCTCCGTAGTGAATTAATCAAACAAACATTAATATTCTGTGACTGCTATGGATAATTGCTACTTCCCCCGCCTACTGTTGTTTTAACATGTGCCTTTAATGCAAAGGAGCCTGCCCCATGTTATAAACCTTAATGAGGAGATTTCATTCCTGTTGCTTGTTACATATTTAATGTTCTGTAGTCTCTTGCAAACTGCTCAGCAACAGAACTTGGGTTCATGTTTTTAGGTGACTCTTGGGAAATAGCGAGTTGTACAGAAAGATCTGACTCTGCAGTAATTGCAAGGGATGCATGGGCAAAAGAAAAGCCAAATAGAAATAAAAAGGTCAGTATTTTGCATCAGCAGATGTCTTCTCATGTTCAGGTCTATTTAAACTCCATTTGTATGTAAGGTGGAATTCAAGGCATGTGCACATCTCCCTCAAGCGTCTTCTTTTCTAGCGATCTGTCAAATCTTTCTCAGCCAGCACTTGCAGCCACTCCTGCAGGTACCAATAAGGGCACCAGCCTCCCTGGTTATTCCCTCCCCAAGATTCTGCAGTGATTCTCTTAGATGCCAGGGAACACCGGACAATCCAGTACTCCTCTGCCCCTACCAGCCTGTGTTTTCAATCTGTGACATCATTGGCATCTAGTTCCAGTTGTCTCCTAATTTTCTGCACTATCCTTACTCTTTTCCCCATTTTCCTTCCCCCCACAATTTTGATTTTCTTTTGTGACTCTCCATGATATATATTATCCTTATACAGGGCTGCTTCTTGAATGGGCCCACTAATCTAGGAAATGATCTGTAATTGGGACACCCAATCAAACGTCACATTTGCAGTTCTGTGAAGAGCCAAAGTTACTGGACTGGTAAATTTTTAAGGGTGGAATGCTGATCAAGGAAGAGATTTTGAGGGGCTTAAACACTGACCCTGATATAGGCCTAGATCAAAAGCTCATTTTTCCTCCTCTGGTAATTTTAGTAGGTGACAGGGTAAAACATGCAAAAAACCATTGGACAATACTGGAATGGGGCTGGGGAGGAAATCAGAAATCACAAGTGCTATTTGGTATCTGGAATGGAATCCATGATTTCCAGGTCAAAATTAAAGTGAGCTGCAATATTGATAAATGTTGATAAATACAAAATAATGCATATTGGAAAACATAATCCCAACTGTACCTATAAAATGATGGGGACTAGATTAGCTGTTACCACTTGAGAGAGATCTTGGAGTCATTGCGGATAGTTCTCTGAAAACATCCATTCAATGTGCAACAGCAGTCCAAAAAGCAAATTGAATATTGGAAATCATTAAGAAAGGGATAAAGAATATTTTATTGCCTCTATATAAAGCCATGGTATAACCATATCTTGAGTATTGCATGCAGATGTGGTCACCTCATCTCAAAAAAGATATCTTGGCATTGGAAAGAGTTCAGAAAAGGGCAACAAAATGATTCAGGGTGTTAAATGGCTGTCACAAGAAGAGAGATTAATAAGACTGGGACATTTCAGCTTGGAAAAGAGACAACTAAGGAGGGATATGATAGAAGACTATGAAATCATGACTAGCGTGGAGAAAGGGAAGGAAAGAAGAGTCATTTACTCCTTTCCATAGCACAAGAACTGGGGGTCACCAAATTAATTTATTAGGTAGCAGGTTTAAAACAAATAAAGGAAACATTTCTTTATACAATACACAGTCAACCCTGTGGAATTCCTTGCCAGAGGAAGTTATGAAGGCCAAGGCTATCACAGGGTTAAAAAAAAGAGCTAGATAAATTCATGGAGGATAGGTCCATCAATGGTTACCTGTCAAGATGGGAGGGATGGTGTCCCGACTCTGTTTGTTTGAAGTTGGGAATAGGTGACAGGGGAGGGATCACTTGATGATTACCTGTTCTGCTGATTCGATCTGGGGCACCTGGCATTGGCCACTGTCAAAAGACAGAATACTGAGCTAGATGGATCTTTGGTTTGACCCAATATGGCAATTCTTATGCAATCTATTGCTTGATATGTCTGTCTAAGCTAATCTGTCTGCCTATTATCATCACTGTCTAAATGACAATTGCTCTAAAGCAGTGTTTCTCAACCAGTGGTATGAGTACCCTTGGGGTACTTGAGAGAAGTCTGGGGGGTACGTCAACACAACTGAAATTTGGAGAAAACTGAATTTTTGTTTAAAGTTTTACAGCGCTTTATATTTTTTGTACTTTTTACACCCAAAAATTTCATCGCCCGTCTGGCTACGATTAAGTTGTTTAAACAAATGTGTTGCAATGGTAGAAAAAAAATTATGTGTCTGAAAATTGTAGGTAGTGGGGGTACTTATAATTTATTTATTTTTAAAAAAGGGCTACTTTATAAAAAAGGTTGAGAAACACTGCTCTAAAGAAGTGGGCACTGACATTAAGTTTGGGATTTTCAAAGGCTCCCATGGGAGTTAGGCACCCAAATACCTTTGAAACTCAGTAGTAGGTGACTACCTAAATCCCTTAGGCTTCTTTAAATATCCATCCCTAAACACACGTCAAATGTGTTATTCTTAAGATAAATAGCAGTTTTAAATTCCTAGACAGACATAGAGGGAGAGAGTCTAAAGACCTCACACCACCAGGAACCTTATACACTATTGATACTGGGTGCTGAAGTGCTGTCTGAAACAGCAATGAGAGGAGTTAAGTTTATTTCAGGGGTCAGTGCCCAAGTAAATATTTGCAATGAGATGTTCACCAGCCTTTAATAAAGTTAGAGCTAAATGAGCCTGTACTCCCTGAGGAGGCTTAGGAGCAAGAGATGAGAGAAAATGCTTGCATTATAATTTATAGTGAGATCTGGGCAGTGCTATGCTTTGCAGGTTAAATGGTAGATTGGACCAGCAACTTGTGAGATTACACAAGAATATGGGGACGTATTTTTCTTGTGTATGGCTGAGCAAATTTCCAAAACACCTGTGTCTGTGAGAATTTGCCACAAATAAAATCACATGAAGCTCAGAATTTATAGGAAAGGCAGAGGTAGCAGGCTGTAAACAAACACTGTTATAAATGCATCCCCATCAGAGGTTTGTACAAATACTGTGTAATGATTTCAGTAATCATCCCCCACCATACACACATCATTAATACAAATATAAAACCCATATATAGAGCAACCCTTAGCTGTAGTGAGTGTATATGCAATGAGAGATAAACCGCAGCAATAGAGGGGAGTTATTATAAACATATAACAAATATTTAATGGAGTGTTTTTGCAAAGGAAGCATTTTGGGAGGGGCTGAGGGGGTGTGGGCAGTAGCTGCATGTACCAGGATGTTGCCTGCTCTTCTCCTTCTGGTCTATGTCAAGAGCACCATTTCGGGAATGGTGGCTCTAGCCACGTGCACCAGGACATTGCTTGCTCTTCTTCCCGTTCCCCTGACTATGAGGGAGCGAGGGGAAAGTACACAGCTTGCGTGAATTACTCTTCTGCTCCTTCTCCTCACAAGCCTGGAGTGAGAGTAATGCACACATGCTGTGTACTCTTTCCCCTGGCTCCCTGATATATTCAGAGGAATGGGAAGAAGAGCAAGCAGTGTCCCATCACCAAATGGCACCCTTGACACAGACAGCTTCTTACTTAGCAATTTTTCTTTAATAATGGCTAAGGCTTCCATTTACTCATGGGTATTTTTAGTAAAATTCCACAGACAGGTCACAGGCAATAAACAAAAATTCATCGTCCAGTGACCATGGATTATGCCATAAATATTCCTGATTAAATCGGGAGGAGAGGAACACAAGGGTAGGGATGTAAAAGAGCAGTTGAGTCAACTACTTGCATCTCCCCCTCCCTCCACTGTCTCTATATCAGAGCCAGTAAGGGTGGGGGGAAGCAGGAGCCAGTGTTGGGGGGAGTCAACTTAAATGCTGGTTCCCCCTAGCACTGTCTCTATGGTGCTACTTGTTCCCCCCTCTGGCAGCAGCCCCTGTCCATGGGGGGTCTGCCAGAGCAGCCTCTGTTCATGGCCAGCCCCAGCCACTGGAAACAGAGGCTGCTCCAGCAGCAGTCCCTGTCCTCAGCGGCCTGGGCTGGCTGTGAACAGAGACTGCTCCGCAGCAGCTCCTGTCTGCAGGGGTCTCAGCTCCCTGCTGGGACCCCCGCCCCCCCCCCCCGCCCATGGACAGGGGCTACTGGAGCTGGGACTGAGCAAGCCTGGTTTAGTCCTGGCTCACGCCGGGTCCAGGAGCTACCTTGCTACGGCTCTGCAGTTTAAATGTAGGAGCTGGGTTGCATGCGTGGCCAGCTCTTACTACATTTAAACTGCAGAGCCACAGTGGGGGTAGCTCCTTCTGAGCACCTTCCCTTATCAACTAATTTTGTAGTCGATACAAATTGTATCAACTACACAATTTCCCAATTACCTGCCTCTTAACATTGTTACACCAGGGAGGGAGAGAAGCTATTTAAGTTAAGTGCAGTATTGGCACAAGAACAAAAGGGTATAAATTGACCATCAATAAGTTTAGGCTTCGAATTAGATGAAGATTTTAACCATCAGAAGAGTGAAATTCTAGAACAGCCTTTTGAGGGGAATAAGGGGAGCAAAAAAATCCTAACTTGTTTCAAGACTTAGCTTGATAAGTTTGTGGAGGAGGGGGTATGAAGATAATGCGTACAATGGCATATGGCCTATCTACAACTTCTAGTGGCAAATATCTCCAATATCTTTAGAGATGGGACACTAGAGAGGGAGCTCTGTTTGCACCATGGGATAATTTGCTCTATTTGGAGTTACTCTTGATTGACTACAGTATAAATGAGGGTAGACATTGAGCCAAACTATCAAAGGCAAGATTCTGCTCTTGGATATACATCCTGGGTCTTGGTTTTTTCCCCATGTTAAAAAAAAAAAGAAAGTTAGAGGAAGGGGTGAGAATTCGACATTTCTTGCATCTTGTCACTGACTGACACACACACCCACCCATTCCCAAGAAGAGGACTTTGAGCAATGGAAGCTGAGGTCCCTTTGAAGATTTTGTACTTCTGTTTAGCTCTTATTTGATTGGACACATTTCCATAAGTATTCCTAAGGTTGCCTGTGTAGTTCATGCGTTACCATGCTGCATTTTAGCACAATCTATTATTCTGTTTGCTTCTCTCTGACCTTTTAACTCCACGTGATGGCCTGGGAATAGGTGCCTTTTGCTGGCTGTGTAATTACACTGCTCTACAGCCAAAATGCTTCTGAAATAAATGTAGTCAAACTTTACTAATTCTGAGTCACTGAGAATGAAAATGATGCTTAAAATTGTTGATTGGCTCTAGTTTTTAAGATATGCTATTGGGTCAGTATATATGACCCTTCACTTGGGAATGGTGGAGGATAAGTGAGTTATAAAGGGAAGGGATCTCAATTTAAACCAGAAATGACTAAAATACATCTTTGACTGGATCTATGAATAAATCTATGACTGGGTTTGGACAGTACTTGCTTTTTAGGCAAAACAATGAATGATACAATCCGAAGCTGGTATTGCGTCATACATGATATGAATTGCATCATGTTACTCCTAGAAGTCATGGATGATGCAATCATAACGAAGCTTACATCACTCTGCTGAACAAATTGCCCTAGATCAGCTCTAGAAATCATACAGTGTCATGCTCTCTTATTTGTCAGTGTTTGATTTTGCAAAGGGACACATTTCTGTTTAGCCAAAGTGAGCAGAGATGCCTCGTACTTGTGTGAACAGTGCAGATAACTTCTGCTATGTTTGTGGTGAAGTGACTTTTGCATCACAAAAGCACAGTATAACCACTGTGGTTAAGAAAGCCTATCACCTTTATTTTGGCTGCAAAACTGGAGATCAGGACAAGAGGTGGGCCCCACACATATGCTGCAACGCTTGTGCAAAAAATCTTCGCCAGTGGTTGAACAGGAAAAGGAAATCTATGCCTTTTGCAGTGCCAATGATTTGGAGAGAGCCAACAGATCATACCAGCAATTGTTACTTCTGCATGGTGCCTCCAGTTGGGAAAGGTGTGTCAAAGAAGAAAAAGTGGACTGTGCATTATCCAACCATTCCATCAGCTATACGCCCAGTACTCCACGGAGAAGGACTGCCGGTTCCTGATGCACCAGAATCATTCTCACTTGAGTGAGACGAGGAAGAGGAAGAGGATGAAACTTCTGGTCCTGAACCATCAATGTCACAGGACCCACATTTTCTCCCATCCTCCTCCTCTGAACCACACCTCATAACACAAGGTGAACTGAATGACCTTGTCAGGGATTTGGAACTACCCAAGAGTAAGGCAGAGCTGTTGGGCTCCAGACTATAGCAGTGGAAACTCCTGGCAGGTGATGTTAGGGTTTCCATGTTCCGTGACCGTCAAAAGGATCTTGTCCCATTCTTCTTCATGGAAGGTGCTCCATTTAATGAATACAAGAGACAAGCCAAGAAGCGCCGAGTAGACACTGAATAGGACTAAACTATGTACATAATAGTTTTTTGCCTTTTGTTTCATAATACATTCTATTTATATAACCCTTTTGCTGATTTTTAAAGTGTTACATAAACAGGACAGGTGAAATATTATCATGTAAAGCAACCATAAACACATGAAAAGACCTAGGTTTACAATTTATGATTAAAACTCTACTATCTACACAATATACATAGACGTAAAATGTAAAAACTTAAATATCTTGGAAACAGTAGCCAATCAGTTGTTTTAATTGTCATATTTGAATTCAGCACATCAAAATACATAATAAATAGCACATTTTATCTCTGAAGCAGACAACTTCTAAAAAATTGTAGACCAGTGTTATTAATGTGACCATATCCTTTTCTGTCTCTTGGTAGCCTCTGAAATCTGAGTGAATCCACTCAGTGTCTAATCACTGGAAGAGTCCAGCATCAAACTGAAGGACACCCTGAATGCTACTGAATCCAGAGTGATTTTCTTCTTACTGTCCAATGTTCTGTTCTACTTAAATTCTTTCCACCTCTGGCTGTGGTCTCATCAAATCTACCAAGCAAGTAGTGTTGGGCTGGGTCCATACATATAGGAAGGGCTCTTCAAAGAAAATTCAGTGTGTACCAGGAAAAATACATGATTCAGTAGGTTGTGGCTTTCTTTTTGAGTTAGTAAGGAGCCCATCTTTGCTGCTGGAACAGCTGTCTTTTAGGTAATACAGAAAACAGAGGAGGTGGCCATGTGCAGAATTAGCATGGCCTACCTGGCACACTTCTTAGGTGTAGGGGCCATGCTAATCCTGGCATCCTTGTTAATTTTGGGATATTCCCTGTACCTAAAATTCTTCCTGCAGTTTTAGTAGGACTCAGTATTTTTCTCCACACCCTGCCCTAAATAGTTGTGAAGTTTTTTCTATGCAGTAGTCAGAGTTGCTGCATTTCAATATTGGGGTGTTGGAAAAATCAATTAATTAAGTCAGGGGTTCTCAAACTTGTGATACCGCGACCCCGCTCTCAGTTGCTCAGGACCCCCCCTCTCGGTTGCTGCAACCAGCCTCTCAGTAGCTCGCGACCCCCTTCTAATTTGTTTGCAATCCCCCTCTAAGTTGCTTGCGACCCCCCGAGGGGTCGGGACCCACAGTTTGAAAAACGCTGAATTAAGTGAATCAGTTGGAGACTCCAGGGGATGAATGGTGCAAAATAAATATAATCATTTATTGTATTCCTCTTCCAGAAGATGGTTTACAGATTGATCCATTCACATGAATGCACCTGACTAGTCAGAGTGCTAAGGTTTTTTTAAGCATACACTTTGGCATTTTATTGGTATGCATATATCCCAGAGCCATCTGCATTTACTGTTGCAAATAAGAAAGACAGATGGCTGCCCTACAAAGAAACACAGGATATTTCAGTGAATAATTTTCATTGCATGCTTCCATAAACACTAGACAGATAGGATGTGTGACCCATCTAGAACTGTATGCCTCTCAGAATGTTACTGTTTTTCTTGGTGCTTAGATTGTTAAAGTGGTATGGCTCCTACTTGTTGTCTATTTGCTATTAATGCACTTCATGAATTTCTTTAGTGAGAAGATTAATATGGGGGCAGTGAGTGGTTTTTATGAGTACGTAGGAACTTGTTGGCTCTTTGGAATGTATCCTTACTCATATTTATTTCTCACATACCTTCCTTTCACTTGTATCTTACTGATTTCTTTTAGGGGATTTTTTTTGAGAATTTTTAACCCAATTTGGTGGATTCTGACAATGCTGGGGTAAGAATCTCAAAATGTAGACTAGAAATGAAAGAACCTCTTAGCATTTCAAGTCCAATCCTCACCTATCACAAGCAGCCCTGTCATATAGATCCGTTCATATATTTATCAAAATTAACCTGGGTTTTTGATTGCTCCACCCACTTAACATACACTCTCTCCTACAGCTGCACTCATAAAATACCCCATTACGTTTGAATACTAAAAAGAGCCTGAGGTCATGTCCACACCAGGGGTATGTCTACACTAGCCTCCTAGTTCGAACTAGGGAGGCTAATATAGGCATTCGAAGTTGCAAATGAAGCCCGGGATTTAAATATCCCGGGCTTTATTTGCATCTTCCCATCCGGGCGCCATTTTTTAAATCCCCCTAGTCCGAACTAACTGCCCGCGGCTACACGCGGCAGTCAAACGTTAACTCGAACTAAGTCCTTACTTTGAGTTAACTGTTCAACCTTGTGGAATGAGGTGTAACAGTTAACTCAAAGTAAGGACTTAGTTCGAGTTAACGTTTGACTGCCGCGTGTAGCCGCAGGCAGTTAGTTCGGACTAGGGGGATTTAAAAATGGCACCCGGATGGGAAGATGCAAATAAAGCCGAGGATATTTAAATCCCGGGCTTCATTTGCAACTTCGAATGCCTACATTAGCCTCCCTAGTTCGAACTAGGGGGCTAGTGTAGACATACCCCAGGAGATTATTTTGATTTTACTAAATTTGACTTCTGGACTCCCGCTTTTACAAATTCAAACTTGCGTGTCCTCACTATGGGGAAGAATCAAATGTAGTCCGAGGCAGGCTTTGTTAATGTGGATGTGCTACCTCGGACTTCGAGCCTTAGGAAGCACTCTGGGGAGCTGTGGGAGGCCTCCCTGAGGCTAATTAGTTTGAATTAGTGGCACCAGAGAGTCCACACTAATGTTATTTTGGACTTAGAAGTTTGGGATTAGTGTTATTCGTCATGAAAAGTAGGAGTACAGAGTTCGAATTCCACAGCCCCTTATTCCAGAATAATGGGCTTGCAGTGTGGACGCACTGGTAACAAATTTGAACTGGGAGGGAGGTATTTCAGACTAAAGTCCTAGTGTAGACCAAGCTGCAGTGAGCTAGGAGCTCCAGTCTCAGTTTGGTACTTCGCTGCTGCCTACTTCTTTGAAAATCCCAGTTCTAATCTCCAAGATAACTGCAAATGTAAACGCTTTTACTAAACAAGTCTGTAAAATGTAAGGACTTCTGGATACTTGACTGAAGCCTTTTCCTCAGCTACTGTCTTTCGTTGAAATATTGTAACAAAAAATTTAAGAAAGGGCAAAGTTAATAAAGGAAATTCAGTCTTCCACGAACTAAGTTCATAAATTAATAAATACAGGAAAAGACCCTTTTCTTATTTACACACATAAAAGTAGCCATGTTATACAGGGTCTGATCACATATTTGTTCTTGTCCAGTGACACACCCCAGGTGCTCCGGAAGAAGGCATTTAACAGTATTTTGTTTATATGTGAGTAACACAAGGAACAAGAAGGACTGCAATCTACTTTTATATATGTTGTCTAGCACTAGCAAAAGTTTCATAACCAAATCTACACTCCTCTGGAAAGTTCACAGAAATGTCCCTTTTTTTCTAAAGTTTTTTTGGTTTTAAATGAGGGGTAGGGAACCCTTTTTATATTATGGGTCATTGACCCACAGAAAAAAAATGAATTGCGGGCCAAGCACAAGTAAAAAGCAAGGGTCTGATCCATCTCATGCTGTTGGCTATCCCCATCTTTGGGTCAGATGCTGTGATGTAGTTCTTGTCATAAATCAGTCTTACCAATCCCTGGTGCTGTTGTGTGGCTCTTCTCTGAATCCATTCTGGTTTGTTAGTATATTTCTGAGCATCCCAGAGCTGAGTGGAGGAGGAGGAGTGGAACGAGCTGAGTGGAACGAGCATCCCAGAGCTGAGTGGAACGAGGTGTACCGGTAGTTCGAATTAGAGATCCTAATTTGAACTACCTACTCCGTGCCGCGTGTAGCCGCGGGCATGGAGTTCGACCTAAGGGGATTTAAAAATGGCGCCCGCCCGGCAAGATGCAAATGAAGCCTGGGATATTTAAATCCCGGGCTTCATTTGCAACTTCGAATGCCTACATTAACCACCCTAGTTCAAACTAGGGTGGTAGTGTAGACATACCCTAAGGTGCCACAGGACTCCTTGTCGCATCTACTCAGAAGACATCCTGTATTCATACAATTTTTTAAAGGATTCTTGGTGATGCCTTCATGTGGATCTCCCAGTGTGCTGTATTGTTCAATAGAAATCCTCTAGATTTCAGCCTCACCCAGATGCAGTTTAGTAATGAGTACAGTAATGTAGACAGTGGAAGATACCTGTGCAGTACCATTAGCTAAGCCCATTTTTAAGAGTATGTTTTTCTTTGATCTGACACAAACAGAATCCCATGAGCCAAAGCCGTTAGCATGTGTGTTTTCCTCTCACGCTGTGCAAGAATAATTACCTTCTATCTCAGCAGTGCAAGTGTTTCTGTTTCCTCTGATTTATGGAGGCAAAGAACTCATTTGGGAGGATGAGTCAGAAGTAATTGAACTCCAGGGGGGCTGTATTTCATTGCCCTTCTTTTCCTCCCAGTTACTATGGCTTGGGATTTTCGGTTAGCATACATTATTAGCTTATAGCAAGCTTGCCCTATGCCCTATCTGAGTCTCATTTTAATATGGGCCTCATTCTGTAACTCCACAGCCTGACATGGACATAAGCTGTGAAGGTACTTTTAAATATTTGTAATAATATCACACGTGTATGATAATTTTCATACTAGGATATCCCAAAACACGTGACGTGCTTTAAACAATACAGTATATATGCAAGAATTACTTCATTCGACTAAAATGCAGCCATCTTTGGGCTAAAATTCAGCCTCTCTTATTACATGCAGAAATCCTGGGAAATAGTTTTGAATAGACAGTGAAGGAGATTGTTGTAGGCAATTGACACATGAATGAGAATTTTAGGCATGTCAATAGGAATTTGGTCACAAAGTTAGGGCTATTATTTCTAGCTTGGGATGTGTTGTCCCCAGGAGTAGAAAGGACCTTGGTCTTGTATCTTTCTGAAACACAACACCTTCTAGCTCTTTGTTAGGCTACTGGATCAGTTCTGTCTCATTTACTGAACCATCAATACTACTTCCAGCAACAGCTAGATTTGACTTATTGCTTGGTGATTTCCCATCCAAGTCAGGACCAGGCCTCTGTCTGCCTAGCTTGTGAGATCTGATCAGTGGCTGAATGCTCTGGTCCTGATCTAGCAGTACCCCATAGCATATGTTTAACTTTAAGTGTGTGAATAATCCCACTGAAGTCAACTACCTGATCAAGGTGACATGGCTTGGGCTGCAACGGCCTTTCTCTAAGTCCAGGGGGATGTCTTTCACTTTCAGCTAGCCACATGGCCCAGCTCCCACTCTGTCAGACACCACATCTAATGGCTGTGATTACTCCCTTCTGTTGCTCAGAGCAAATTTTCTTGTAGCAAGAAATACATGCAGTTGGAAGTTCACATTAACATTATTACATGTCTCTCCTCACCCCCACCTCATCGAGGGCTACTTTGGGTCATTTTGCATCTCAGGAAGCAGCAAAATAAATTGGGCTGTTGTCATGATTGGGTTCCTTTGCACGTCAAAGCATTTTGATGGGGTTCTGCATCTTGCCTCCATGTACCAGTGCTGCCATCAATAAGCTGACATCCACCGCCTGCCTCCTACCCCTTCCCTCTTCTCACTTTCCCCTTCTTCTTTAACACAGCTATTTATCAAAATAGTTGCCTGGCAGTCCTTGATACCTGTGATGCTGGAACAGGAATTCAGTGGTGTATTTTCTAAGCTAAAATTCCACAGTCACAAACAAGAAACTCACCTGTTCAAATTCATATTTCCATTAACTGAGCTAAGGTTGTGTCTCTTTGCACTGGGTAACATGAGGACTGGAAGGCAGAACTGGCCAGTCCTTCTTGGTTATCACCATTGGCAAAGATAATGCAAAGATAGAACTGGGTCTTGCTCCCATTGAATTCCATGAAAGTCTTCCCAGGGACCTCAGTGGAAGCAAGATCACACGCATTGTTCGGAGTATAAATATACAGCATTGAGGAGCTGATGGTCCATCACCCTGCACCATGTGTAGTCATTTACACTAGTGTCAAGTGCGCATAAAATACTGTCAGTCTGATTGGGTAGTTTTGATTTGCATTTTGTGCTCACTTTGCACTGGTGTAAACACCGTATAAAAAAGCCCTGGGGAATCAGCTTTCTGCTCACTGAGTACCGAATCTAGAGAGCGACATCTTACGGGATCATAAACTATCAAAATGAGTGACCCATTTTGACCACTTATGAATCCAAAAAAGAGGAAAGAACATCTCATAATATCAGTATCGGGGAAAGGTACTTGGCCTGGTTTCTTTTAGAAATCAGAAAAAAATTACCATTGTTAGCTTTGGAATGAGAAAATGTACAGTAGTTTTTGAATGATTGCTTTGTATGTATTGCATTCCTTTAATTTAGGAAGGCCTTAAATTGTTTACGCAGGTGAGCTTTCACCTTTTCTTATCACTTAGGGCTTGTGCTTAGGTTTCTCTGTGGAAAAAACCATTCTCTTCGCTACCTCTCTTCACACGCATCCTCTCCTTGGTGTGAAATTCTTCCATTACTACTTTTATCTCATGTCACTAAAGGACTCAGAGCTCAGATAAGTTTGTCAGGTTCTAGTGGGTTTGTTCTTATGAACCACAGCTACATGTCTTTGATTCAACTTCTGTGCTTCAATCGCTTTGCCAGCTTGGTCACATTAGATCCTGATCTCTAAGTATAGGTCTGGCCAGAACTTATCAGGAGGCCCTGTGAAGGTTCACATACAGACTGTGGCAACAAGATAAAAGCAGGGCCAGGCAGATTAACTTGCTTGATACCAAATCGCTTTTGGTCCCTCCTTTCCAAATGACCCTGAATCAGAATGTTATGCTTTACAGGGAGAGGGGTAAGGGAAATGGGGTGACACATCCTGGCAGTCAGTGCAGGTGGGCCTCATTCACTCAAAATCAGATGTATAGAAAATAGCTGAGTCTTTGAGGCCAGAGGGAGGAATAGGAAAGTACTGGACATCCTGCAGGAAAAATCCCTAGAAACAGCCAAACCAGGAGGGCAATGTTGTCTACAGTTTGTCTGTAAATACAATCTTCTTGTAAGAATTGGGTGCTTGAATTAACAATAAAGGCAAAGCCCAAGGTGGGAGTGAATCAAAATGATCACATTTGCATATTCACTGTGCTAAGAAATTGGAGGAAAACCCAACCATTTATGGAGCCTAACTGACATGTAGATGTTTTGCAGAGAATTGATATTTTGCATTTTCTTGTTTGAAATCTGTTAGGTCACTGCCCGCCAGTTGCTTGGGTACAACTCACTGTCCAAGACCAGTAACAGGGGCAGGCCCACCGATGGAGGGGGAGCAATGGAGGCAGCTACCCTGGGGCCCAGTGATTGTTGCTACAGCAGCAGCCAGAGCCCTGGGCTTTTTAAGTCACAGCCAGAGCCCCAGGCGGCACGTGACAGGCAGTGCTGAAGGGCTGGTTGGGTTTGGTGAGCACCGAGCTCTGGCCCTTTCACCTGGGGCCCCACTCTTTCCAAGGACCCTAAGTTCTCCCATACACAGCACACACCTTGCCTAGGACCCGGCAAAGTCTGTCAGCAACCCGGGACAAGGTGTTGCCTGCCAGAGACAGACTTCCTTCTGAGCATTGGAGTGGACTGTAAAACCTTTGTTTGTTCAAGACTTTGATTTAACCCATAGGTCAGTTCAACTGCAGGGAATGGGTTTTTTTGTTACAATCATTTGACTTACTCCTTTTGTGAACCAAGAGCTGAAGGTGTTAGATATGGGACAGTGCAAGGGCGGGCTCCATCATGCCAAGGGCTTTTGTTAGAGAGAAGGCAGGAAAGGGTAGGCTAGGATAGGTACTCTGGTACCCATATGTCTGGCAGTGATGCTCTGCTTTTGCAGCTTGACTTCATGCTATACATCTGGCTCATGCATAGACTCAATAATCTGACCTAAAGCAAGTTCAACAAGCAAATGACTACTAAGAAATGGAGCCACAATTCCTCGGAAATGGGGGACCCGATGTGATATTATCCAGCCTTGAGACTGCAGGTTTTTTCCAGGATTGCTAGTTAATTAACTGTAAATTAACCCCCCTAAGGTGCAGAAGACCTGTTTTGCAGCAGCAGTCTCATCCTCAGTGATTCTGTCATTTGGCATCTCCAAACTTTTGGACTAACTGACCAGTCTCTGAAACTGTAGATGTCTGAGCTGCCTTGATGATTCAAATGTAGGTTTTCCACTGTTGTTTACAACTTAATTTCTCTCTCCCCTCTTTTCCCCTGCTGTGTGTTTCTTAAGATGATTTTGGTGGCTTTTCCCTTCAAGTGTAACAAAAGAAGACGAAAGAATGCCTGCTGTCAAGAAGGCAAGCTGGTATTTCTTTGTTGTGGTAAATAGCCTACTGTTATGACTGATTATCATTGAACTGGTTTATAAGTTAACTAAATTGTGATATACTGCAAAAAACAAAACCAGAAACCAAGTGACAAGTCTTGTACGAATCTTATCATTTTGAAAAGTGTCTGTATGACCAGTTGAGAGAATACAGATAAGTGGAAGCCTTAACACTTAAGGTATTTTAAAATTAGGATGGACACCACAACACTACTAACTGTGCTGAAGGGAACAGCTTTTGTCTTGCGGGAAATGGAGGAGGTAGTGGGATGAACTAGAAGTTTAATGGCTTATTCTTGATGGATCAGGGAAATGAGTACAAATTCTTGGTACTGTATATGCTTATAACTAGAGTTTAGTTCTAGTAATCTATTTTTCCATCTATTTCTGTTTAAGGAATATCAGCAAAAGTTTTGCAAATAATTTGTATGATCAGTTTTGAGATGATTGCAAACTCCAATTATCTCTGGGTTATGTTAATTACAGAGCTGTGTGGCTTACTTATGATAGGTCACATACATCATACATGGTATTGTATTGTTCTGGCTCTGGCTGGATCGAGTTTGTGCTGTGAATGCTCATGGAAAGAAAACAGAACATTCTGTTTTTGTGAGGACTTGGGCAAGCTTAAACTCTCTTTCCTTCAGTGCGTCTGTTCATGCCATGCCACTGCAAGAATCTGGAATGCAAAAGTGGTTCAGATGTGGTTGAATCCAATTCCTTACAATTAAAACAGATCGGTATGGCACGTTTTCTGCTGTATCTGCTCAGCTCTTTTTAATCTATTTTGTACACAGAATTTACCCTCAGAGCCACCCATCTTACATGATGTACATGAATGTGTAGAGCAAATCCATATTTCAGAAGGATTATTAATATTTTGGGGCCCACTGTCTTGGAAGCTGCCCCTCTTGGGTGGAGCTAGTGCCCCTGTCATTCTCCAAGACCTGCTTCTCTTAGGACTCATCTACATGGGAAGTTGGTGTGAAATAACTAGGATGAGTTCAAAGCACAGTTGCTACTTTGTGAACTGAGGGCATGGCTACACTCTGGACGTTACAGCTGCACAGCTACAGAACTGCAGCTGTAGTGCAGGGCAGTGGAATCCTGGAATATGGGGCAGATGCAGGCAGCAGAGTGGGTCCTTACATGGTGGACAGAACCATGACCCAGTGGGCAAGCAGAGCTGGGGTGATGCCCTGGCACAGGGGGACAGGTACAAAGTAGGGGCAGTGGTGGCCTGGCTGAAAACATACATTTGAAACCATCCCATTAGTCCTCCAAAACATCAACAATACATATGGCTGCTAAAACTTGTGTCCTGGGAGAAAGTACGGTATGCGAGTTTCTTGCACCAAGGTGAAACAATGCTATCAGACATCTTTGTGACATACCTCAAGTGATTTTGTCTGAAGGCTCTTACTGCATTGTAAGCAAAATAAAATCTCAGTTTTTTATTGCAGGGGCAGCAGGCTGGTCCCAAGTCAACCTGAGCTCCAGAGGAGTATAAGGAATTAGAGGGTAAGTGTAGAGAGAGGTGTCTGCTGCCTCCCAGCTGGGAAAGCACTTCTCTAAGTTAGACCCAGGAAAGAATGATGATGGTCTCCTCTGATCATGTTTTGCATCCTTGTGTGTCAAGACTTTGAGGCTTCCCAATGGGCTTGGTGAAAAACTGCTCCCTCTTCACGCAAAGACTAGAAACAGTAGATCCTCAGACGCCCCTCTCACTCACAAATCCCTGAAGAGCCAGTAGAACAGAATATTCCTGGCTTTTAGGGAAGGTGTGGAGGTGGTGGTGTTACGATTACGCTGGAAGGAGGCGTTCTAGCTACCTCCTTCCTCACCTCGACTCATCAATATTTCACAGCTCTCTCCATCCCTTCTCCTCCCTCTCCCTCCCAGCATTTCTGGAGCGCCATGAATTGGCTGATGCACACCTCATCCCCACTTCTCCCCCTCCCTCCTAGAGCCTGAAGTTATGCCTTGAATCAGCCAATTCATGAAGTTCAAGCTCTGGGAGGCAAGGGGAGGAGTAGGGACGAGGCATGAAACATCTGATTCACAGCACTCCAGAAGTTCTAGGAGGGAGAGGGAGAAGTAGGAAAGTGCAGAGCCCCCAATGTGTGAGAGGCCTGGAGAGAGGGAGATTGTGTGGGCCACAAGGAGGGAATACATGGGTAGTTGGACTCAGGCCTCCATAATGCAGTGTATATGCTGGGACCCAGGGTCCAAGAATTCTTAGTTTGGGTTTACAAATTACTATAGATGTTTAAGCTGTAGGTTAACAAGCCCAGGGTCTGCTAACTCAAGTTCTGCTAATCCATGGCATATGTTGCAGGATAGGCACACCCTCAGTGTCTCTGAGCCCAGTCTGTTCTCCCAGCCCAAAGTCTACAATTATTAGGCCATGAGCCTAAGTCAGCTGACATGGGCCAGCCATGGGGGTTTAATTGCATTGTAGACACACCTGGCTTGAATCAATGATAAAGAGAATGCCTCCAGGAAATCGTAATATATTCGAGCTAAGCAGGAGACACAAGTCAAATTACGGCAAATGAAAGAGGACTGGTGGAAACATCAAGCAGTTAAACTCCAAGATGCAGCTGATAGACATGACTTTAAAGCATTCTGTGATGGGCTAAAGGCAGTCTATGGGCCATGCATTGCTGGCTGTACACCAGTGCACTCTGCCGATGGCCTCACTTTGATCCTGGATAGTGCTAAAATCCTTGACCGCTGGGCTGAACATTTCCACAACGTATTGAACCAGACCTCAACTTCTGACAACAGCGTTCTTGAAGAGATTCCCCCGGAGGGTAATGATTTGTAGCTGGATATACCACCAACTCTTGATGAAGTACAAAAAGCTGTTAAACAGATGAAATCTGGAAAGGCACCTGGCAGTGATGCAATTCCATCAGAAATTTATAAAAGTGCTGGTGGACCGTCTCACCCATTTATTTAGCACCATTTGGGAGAAGGAGCTAGTCCCCCCCCCCCCAGGACTTCAAAGATGCCTTGATTTTTGTGTGTGTGTGTGTGTGTGTGTGTGTGTGTGTATACACACGTACACAAAGAGGAAAGCTGACCACGCATGTTGCAATGGCCATCGGGGCAGCTCTCTAGAGCTGGTAAGATCCTGGCCCGCGTTCTTTACAATCGGCTCTCACTATGGGGCTACGTCTAGACTGGCATGATTTTCCGCAAATGCTTTTAACGGAAAAGTTTTTCCGTTAAAAGCATTTGCGGAAAAGAGCGTCTAGATTGGCACGGACGCTTTTCCGCAAAAGCACTTTTTGCGGAAAAGCATCCATGCCAATCTAGATGCGGTTTTGCGCAAGAAAGCCCTGATCGCCATTTTAGCCATCCGGGACTTTTTTGCGCAAAACAAATCTGAGCTGTCTACACTGGCCCTTTTGCGCAAAAGCTTTTGCGCAAAAGGACTTTTGCCCGAACGGGAGCGTCAAAGTATTTGCGCAAGAAGCACTGATTTCTTACATTAGAACGTCAGTGCTTTTGCGCAAAATCAAGCGGCCAGTGTAGACAGCTGTCAAGTTTTTGCACAAAAGCGGCCGCTTTTGCGGAAAAACTTGCCAGTCTAGACACAGCCCATGTGTTTAAAAATGGTATTTATTCCTGAAACCCAGTGTGGATTTCGTGCCGGTCGAGGCACTGCCGATATGATATTTACGGCCAGGCAGATACAAGAGAAATGTAGAGAACAACATCAGGACCTCTATGTGATTTTCATCGATTTGACCAAGGCATTCGACACGGTCTACAGAAATGGGCTCTGGAAAATACTTGGATGAATTGGTTGTCCTGAAAAATTTATCAGCATTGTTCAGTCTCTCCATGATGGCATGCTTGGTTGCATCCTTGACAATGGAGACACATCAGCACCTTTTGAAATATCAAACGGTACAAAGCAAGGATGTGTCTTTGGTCCTCTCCTGTTGAACATCTAGTTTTCAATGATGCTGCTAGTCGCTTTTAAGGACTGCACATTGGGCATACCCCTTCAGTTCTGAACAGATGGCAGTATTTTCAATCTCCGGAGACTCCAGGCTTGCACTAAAGTGGTTCCTACAACTATATGTGACCTTCTGTTTGCCGATGACTGTGCATCACTGGCTTACTCAGTGAAGGATGCACAGGAGCTTTTTTATCACTTTGTTACTTCTGCTCACCGTTTTGGACTCACAGTGAGCCTCAGGAAGACAGAAGTTATGCCTCAGCCTGTCTGGAAAGAGCCCAGCACACCAGTGATTACTGCTGCTGGTACAGTCCTTAAGGCTATTGACAAGTTCTGCTACCTGGGAAGTGTACTGTCCTCTAGCATAAATGTGGATCATGATGTATTTGCTTGACTAGCCAAAGCCAGCGCTGCCTTTGGAAAACTGACCAAACGCCTATGGAATGACTGTGGTATTAAACTCCATACCAAGATAGCGGTTTATCAGGCAGTTGTCATGAATGTCCTGCGGGATGGCTCAGAGTCACAGACAATATATCGTCGCCATGTTTTGAAGCTCAATCAGTTCCATATGTGTTGTCTGAGGAAGATTGCCCATGTGACCTGGTGGGACAAAATTCCTAATACGGAGGTTCTTAAGCTGTGTGGTGTCATGGGCATGGAAGCAATGCTTATGAACAAACAGTTTCGCTGGATTGGTCATGTTATGAGGATGGATGATACACGGATACCAAAGATGGTCTTCTATGGCCAGCTTCCTCATGGAAAGTGTTCTATCGGTGGTCAATATAAGCCATCTTAAAGACATCTTAAAGGCCAATATGAAGTCATGCAACATATCTCCCAATGATCTGGAAACTCTAGTTCAGGACAGATTGTCCTGGTGACAAACCATTATACAGGCTCTTAATTGCTTTGAGAGTCAGCGTATCCAGGCATTGCAGGAAAAGCGGAGGATCCGAAAAGAACATACAGCACCTGCAGTTGGCGGCTTTTTATGTGGCATCTGTAATCGGCTCTGCCGATCAAGGATTGGTTTAGTTACTCATCAAAGGATTGGTTTAGTTGCTGCAGCACCTCCAGGTTTTATACCCAGCTACCCTGTTCCAGTGGCCAGTCCTTACTGCTGATCATCAGATGCCTCCGTTGGGTAGCCCCCATGAAGTCCTGCAGGTCCCCCCAGCTCCACTGGCTTCACCACCAGCCTCACAGGCATTACTAGCCCTCAGGGTCCCATTGTCTGCTGGCCCCGCTCCCATGGGCTCTGCAGCTCGCCAGTGCTGCCGGCCACGGGGTCCAGACCAGAAGGCTCTGCTGCCACTGGCCATGAATGATGGCTTTGCCGTGAATGACGTCTGGTTGGGACAGTCTGGGGGAGTTGGCAACTGTCAGAGGGCACGAAACAACACCTCCACCCTAAAAAGTCTTTCAGCACCACTGCTCCTGATTTCTAGTTCCTTGTTTCTAACCACTAGATCACACTGCCTCCCTCAAAGTAGAATAGTGATAGAGATGCAGCCGTGTTAGTCTGGTCTAGCTGAAACAAATGGAGAAATAGGTTCAAATTTAATTTCTATATTTCTGGAAACAATGAGGTTTTTTTCTTTGAGGTCAGCTGAGTGAATTTCATGTAGCATGAAAGGGCGGGGCAATCTCTTAGAGTCAGTAGGTAGCACTGTTTTACAGCTGTCAAACCAGAGTGCCTTCTATTGGAAACTAAGCTCCTGCTTCATTTAGGAGAAAAAGATCAGGTGGTTAAAGAACTGGATGACAAATCAGGACTCTTGGCTTTTTTCCTGGCTGTGGAACTGACTCGCTATTGAGCAAGTCAGGTTTAACCTTGTTGTGCCTCTTTCCCATGCTGTAAAATGGGGCTATAGTTCCTTTTGTTAATATTGGTGAGATGCTCAGGTACTCCGGTGATGCGTGCCCCAGTAATGCCTATGAGTAATCCAAGTGGAACCTTTGGAAACTGAAAACAGCTCAGTACAATCACCTTGAAGGGTTTTTTTTCCCTGCTGTAGAAAAGCTTTTCTAGGCTCCTCAAAATCAAAACTGCTCTGCTGCTAACATGCGCAGGGAATACATCAAACAGCTCATAAAATAGTGTGATTTTTTTTTTTAGCTGCTTACACAGCAGAGGTGGGGGAGGGGATCTCTTTAATTTGATTTTTAAAACCATTTGTTGGTAAGGATCCAAAATATGCATGCAAACATGCCTGCTGATGACATTTGGAAATCAGTCCAGCTTCTTTAGATTTTTGCCCAGAGGGTTCATTGCTGTGTGTTTTGATTAGGTATGCTAAGCAAACACAAAATCCTTTTGCACTGGGCAAAGGTTTGATTCAATTCCTCTGCACGTATGATGAGTTTCTATCTTTCCTCTCCCCCTCCCCCTGCCTTCTTTTTTTATTATTGTCCAAACAAAATGAATTTAAATGGGCAAATCAGCAGACGTTAAACCCAGAAGGCTCAGCATGTTTTTCTTCCTAGGAAGGATTTGATTATAATGATTGTGCTTTTATTGTCCTGGATTATGGTCAGCATGAGCCGTCAAGCCCAGTGGATAGAATTGCTGTAGCCATGGGATGAAAAACACAAAGTTTTTACAGGGACAAGGAATGCCACAACTGTTCTTCAGAGCTGTCCCATCACTTGGCTTGAACTGTTAAAAGGACAGTTGTAATGCTTTCCTCTCTGATCAAAGAATTTGAAGATCAGCACTTCCTGTCATCTACAAGAATTCTGGTATTTATGGACAAAAAGTTAAAAGGGAGAGCGCAATCAGGGCTTTCTTCTTCCTTATCCCCAGAGCGCTGCAGTGGGGCTATTCAAAGATGTCAATTCTGGTAATGATGTTTTGCAGCCATTTTGAACCACTAAGCCTGGTTCTCACATGTCCCAGTGATGTGACCTGGCAAATCCCAAGGATTAGATATTTCTGGTTCTGTCTAATAGATCAGTGGTTCCCACTTTTTATATACCACACACCTGCAAACCTATTCACAAACTTTTGGTGGCCCAGTAACATTTTATTTGCATATTCATCATTTTATTTGCATATTCATAATGAACATGGAAACATGCAAATAAAATGTTACTGGGTACACCCTGGTCCTCTGAACCCCCTAGTGCCAGCCCTAACCCCTAGAGCCCCTCACCTCTCCACTACCCCCCAGAACCAGCCACTGATCCCAGAGTCCCCTGCATCCAATCCCACCAGTGCCAACCTCCTGCCCTCAGAACCCCCCAGTGCCAGCCCCCATCCCAAATGCCTCAGTGTCAGCCCCATCCCTTAGAGCCCCCCACCACCAGTCCCCCCCCAGTATCAGCCTCCTGTTTCAAGAGCCCTAACGCACCCAACCTCCCCAGAACCCCCCCACTACCTGCCTTCAGTCCCCAGAGCTCCCCAGTGCCAGCCCTGCCACTGTAGCCCCCCCAGAGCCTCCCAGTGCCCCCCCAGTGTCAGCCCCCACCCCTTAGACCTGCCCCCCCCCAGCCCTGTGCTGCTTCCCAGCCGCCAGCTGAGCACTGCTGCCCAGGTCGCAGTTGCTCTAAGGCTGCCGTGCCAGATTCTGTGCGGCCTTCCTGCAGTGCAGCAAACTGCTCTTCTGTGTCTGAGACTGATTGGCTGAGAGGCGGGGCAGGACACTCCTCTCCCAACAGTTGTGGTAGACAGACAGCCCTCGAGGCTTCTGAATAATGCACAGAGTCAGTGGAATCTTCTTATGTGGACAATGTAGACTAGAGATAGTATTCCCTGTAAACTGTGTGCTTGTGTGGCCACTCAGGAGAGATTTCAGTGCCACCCAGCAGATTAGCAGAGTCCCCACAGCTAGGTTTGTGTTTCTCCTGGTGGTGCACATTCACACATACCTTGGTGCACATACCATTTATTCCACACATGAATAGAAAACATTAGAGGGGACATTGCTGGAGACCGAAATCCCTGTTCAACCCCAGAATGACTGCAGCATAGTAAGCTAGGTACATATAACCCCACAGTGTATCTGTCGTTACCTGGAGGAAATACCTGTTGTAGTTGGAATGGGGGCTTCATTTCCCTGGGCCATTTGAACATCAACTTCTCTGTTGATACCACCAATAAAGCAGCAGTTATTGCCAAGTTTTGTGATATAGGCACCTTTCCATTACAGATTCTTTCTGTATAAAATCTGCAACCCATGGCCTTTCCTGGCCATCCACACAGCTAAAACTCACTTAGGCTGTCATCTCAAAGGAGCATACATCTCTCTAGCCTTGACAAATGCAATTATACCCCGCTTATAGCCATTCAGAATGCTGCTGCAGAGCATTCTGCTCACCTGGTGCTCTGATCAGGTCCCCCCTCTCTTTGCGTCCCTCCACTGACACCCCATTCTCCAACATAGCAAACGTAAGCTGCTGCTTTTCAACGTGAAGACCCTGCACAGCTTATCCCCAGCCCAGCAATCGGCTTTTATTCCCTATCAACATGTTGATGCTGGCCTCCATTGCTCACTTGTTACATTTTCAAACACTCATCTTCCTGCTTTCTCCCATGTTGGCCCCCATCCATAGAAGGCGCTCCCCCTAAATGTCAGCAAAGCTATCTCATTATCCTCTCCAAATGCCTCCTTGAAACTCTACTTTGTTGTGATGCTCACAGTAAACTCAATCACAAGCCATTGGTGTGGTGAAACCACTGATTAGTTTGCTGACCAATATTTTCT
The DNA here is from genome assembly GCA_032595735.1 of Pelochelys cantorii. Taxonomy (NCBI): domain Eukaryota; kingdom Metazoa; phylum Chordata; order Testudines; family Trionychidae; genus Pelochelys; species Pelochelys cantorii. The sequence continues at coordinate 23,067,086 of CM064336.1, forward strand.
TAGTGTTTTCTTGTACTCCACTGTCTTGTCTTACACTTAAATTGTAAGGTCTTTGGGGCTGGAACTCTTTTTGTTTTGTGTTTCTACAGGACCTAGCATAATGGAGCCCTGATTCAGGACTAAGTTCCCTATGTTATTCTAGAAATACCAGTAGGAACTATGTGAAAGCCCGTGCTGTTGACAGGTGTAAAAGAGCGCTCCACCATGTTTGTAGCTGTTGTGCCACTTCACACAGACTTGGTAGGCTTCTGAATAATGCACAGAGTCAGTGGAATCTTGTTATGTAGACAATAATAACCAAATGAATTTTTCCAAGCCGCTGAACATCCCTCACTTGGTAACAAATTTGCTTGTGAATTATCTGTGTTGGAGCTGAGTTAGCCACCTAGCTCTGTATCAGTGCCCTGAGCTTCACTTTTATTGTGAACTTGTGGTGCTGTGAGGGTAATTACATTAAAAATTGTGAGGTTCTGAGCTCCATGGTGATGGAGGCCATATAAGTATCTAAATAGATAGATGAGTCCTATCATCTCTCCCACATGAGGATTATTATGGCCTTCCCAGTGAGTACTGTGCATCGTGATACATTTCATTATTAAAAAATGTTTTAAGGGGAAATTCAGTACTACACTTAAACATTTTTCATCATAACACCTACACGCCACCCTGAAAAAGGCCTTCAAAAATGCAGTTCATCTGCCTGTGCCTAAAACAGATTATCTGCCAATGTACCGGTTTGATGGGAAATCTAAGGAGGAGAAAGAGAAAGGAAAGATAAAGAACAGAAGAACATCTGCACTGCTGTGGTCAAAATGCTGATGGATCTAAAAAAAATACTGCCTGTGATCTTATCTGGTAATGGACCAGAGGATTATATTGTGTATTTTCTGCATCAAGGACATTTGACAAAACTTAGTACCCTGACACCTCTTCGGCTCCAGTGAAAATGGGAAAAGAATCGGCTGCGTCTGATGAGCCAGTGGCAAGCAGCTCTATCAACAGCTTTTGAAATTCCACATATAAACTGGAATGGAGGCTTCCTGAGACTGAAGAATCTGAATTGTCTTCATACTGATTTCTCATCCAATCTTTTAGTGTCAGCTTGAATAACAGGGCAGCTTTGTCAAGACCTTGATTGTTCTGGAGTTGATGGTATTTTAAATGTTTAAATAATCCCAATAGGTCCTTTAGATACAGAGAAGAGAATGCCTCCCTCCCCATTTCTAAAGGAATACTACTTATCTTTCCTTCCCTGAGGCAGCAACATCCCAGATTAGAATATTAGTAGAAGGAGGAGGCAGACAACTGCCCAGGGCTGTCCTTCGAATGTATGGGGCCATACACTGTACTATAAAACTGATGCACCTATGCCACACAGCAGCCCAGGAGTGAGAGAGATGATGAATTTTTAGAGATGATTTTATAATCTTCAGCAGCACGCTAATAAAATGTTTTAAAATCAGATTTTAAACTTAGTTTCTGTCAAGTAACACAGTAAATTCAGAAATGGACAGGATATACCTGGGGTTGGCAAATGAATTCACTACCACTTGAATGGCTCTTTCACAGGTTCAATGATCTGCTAATAGGTCTGGCAGACTTTTTCACTTATAAGTTAACTAGACTCTCTCTGGAGGGAAGCAGAGCCACAGAACAGGGATAGGAAGAGGTGGGCAAGTGGACATTAACACACAAGTGGTGCCCCAAATTTTCAGGTGCCCTACGCAGCTGTGTATTCTGCATATGGGTAAGGATGGGCCTGCATCTGCCAGCTCTACAAGTGACTCTGGCTAAATCTAGGCTGGAATGAAAGACCTGTGGCATGGCCACGGTCGGCCCAGGTTCACTGATTGAGGCTTGCAGGGCTTGGGCTGTGGGGCCAAAAATTGCCATGTAGACATGGAACCCAGGCTCAAGGCTTTCCTCCTACATTGCAATTTAACAGCCCCACAGCCTGAGCCCCACGAGCCTGAATCATCTGACCCAGGGCAGTTACAGGTGTTTAACAGGTGTGTAGACATTCCCTCTGGGGCCAGGTTGCCAGTGTGAGGCAGGCTACTGCTTCATTGTTTTTCCTAGCCCTGCTAGGGGAGAGGCTGGTCAATAGGCCAGGTAGTGTCTCAGCTCCTTCAGTGGGTCTGCCAAATGGGCTGTTATGGGCACCACCTAGTGGTGGGTGTCTAAAGAGAATATGACCACTGCTACGGCTCTTCTTGGTATGAGAGGGATGGCAGTGCTTACCTGGCTTTGCACTCCGCTGCTGCTCCTAAGCATGGTATCACAGGCATCACCCCCTGCTGCTCCCATTGACCGCAATCTGGCCAACTGGGGCAGCAAGTCTGTGTGTAGGTCTTTGGGGCAGAAAACAACCATCCTGTATCCCCCTCAAGCAGTGCTTTGGTTTGGCCTGTGCCACCAGTGCGGGCTGCCTTGAGAGAGACTTTAGGATGCATTTTCAGAATAGACACAACTCTCTACATAGTATCTCTACAGCATTCTTTGGCTATATTAATGACGAGGTGATCCTGGCTTTTAGTAAATGGTACTCATGACATTCTTTGGTGAACCAGAACGTATGTAGCCAGATCAGGATGCACGTCTATCCCCTTGCTAGTTGGGACTGAGGGGTTTATGGGTTCTTGGACCGTCCAGTTTTCAAGATTATTTTTCTTGCCTATAAATGAATGGTGTCACAGGAGGCATTGTGGGTGATTCTCCGAACGCTTTGGGGAATCACTCACAAGGCCTAGGACACTGTTGACATAGCAGAAAAAACGGTTACTCACCTTCTTGTCGTTGTTCTTTGAGATGTGTTGTTCACATCCATTCCAATCAGGTGCCACAGGTTGAAGGGTGGCTTCCATCAGGAACTGCTACTGACAGAAATCTCTTTCCTTCTTTGTGCAAAGCTCAAAAGCCTTGCAAATTTTGCAATGCTCTGATTTATGAGTGCTGCAAAATTCTCTCAGCCACCTCAAGGCCCAGTAATGGGGGGGGTGTCACTTTGGCATGGGCTTACAGTAAGCTGAGGGCTTGCAGCATGCCCTGCAGCCAGGGCAAGTGACAGTACAGAAAAATCTGTCACCAACTAAAGTAACAACTAAAATAATATAACATTAAAACTAGAACTGAGAACTATCATAGGCTAAGGGAGTACTTGCAAGCAATCGAACACTGTTCCAACACTGCCACTGATGGTAAGAAGGAACTGAAGGGAGAGTTGAGTCAGTAGAGTAATATATTAAGCACCAAGGCACCACTCTAGGGGGCTCCCCACCTGACCTGACAGGAGCTGCTAAGGGAAAAATGTTCCCAACCTTTATGCACATAGTGCGTGCACACCGGATTGGAATTGACGTGAACAAGCACTCGATAAAGAAGAGCTACTTTCCCATGAAAATATTAAGAGGTGGGTAATTCACTAATTGTGTAGTCAATAAAACTTTTATCAACTACACAATTAGTAGATAAGGGAAGGCTTGCTCAGTCCTGGCTTACACTGGGTCCAGGAGCTACTCCCGCTGTGGGTCTGCTGTTTAAATGTAGCAGACTATGTTTAGTCAAGTACAACACAAATAATTTGTATGTGCTGTTGATAGTAAAAAAAAATTGGAGCCTGGATATTTGGATTAGAAAGCACACATACAGGTAATTCGCATGCCCCGTTGTGACTACATGCATGTTCGTGGTGATTGCACACGTATTATGCACTTGCAGTTTTGCACCTGGAAATCCATGCCACAGCTTGCCCTCTTTGGATCGTTGTTCAAGCAGCAATACTGAGACACTGCTCCCAAAACATTTTCCCAGTTTGATTTGTGTGCAGGGAAGAGCTGGTGTGATCTGGAGAAGTGTTTTGTTTAAACTCTGTATCTTTTAAGTGCTAAAACATTTAATTAATTGTTGGGTTTTTTTGGTCAACTTTTTCTGTTACATTCCCAGAACTCCCTCTGGTGGCTAATTTAACAGCTAAAAGTCTGTTTTGTCTCTTGATGTATATAAAAAAGTTTTTTCCTGTGGGATGACAGCGTGACGTCATCACATTACTCTGCATCCCACAGGAACAAGCCCTACCCACCCCCATCCTGGCCCTTCTCAGGGCCCTCGTGGAGGGCTGAGGTTGTCTATGGCCCCAATCCTCCCCTCCCCTTTACAGTGGCTAGGGAGAAACCGGGCCCGGCATGGCTTGGACCTGACCTCTCCCGGGGAGCCAGAGGGAAAGCTGGGCTCAGCAAAGCTCGGGCTCGGCCCCTCCTGGTGGTCTGAGGGAAAAGCTGGGCCAGGTTTGGCTTGGGCCCGGCCCTCTCTGGCAGCCGTGTGGAGAGCCAGTTCACGGTCTGCCCTGGCCCATGGGGGTTAGGGTTAGGCCCTGGTGGGGTATGGGGAGGGAAAGAAAGAGTCCCAGGCTGGCACAGCATGGGGCAGGACTTAGAGTTGCCAGGTGTCTGGTTTTCACCCGGACAGTCCGGTATTTGCAGGCTCCATCCAGTTAAAAAAAAACAGGAAATACCGGACACGTGAAATGTCCAGTATTTCCTGTTTCCCTGGGACGGAAGCCATTTTCCCCTGCCGCGTCTGGTGGGGGCCGGGGAGCGAGGAGCACGGCAGAGTCTAGCGAAGGGGGGCAGGAGGGGGCAGTTGCTGGGCGCCATGCCTGGGGGGTGCCGGGCTGGGGTGGGAGCAGAGCGCATGCTGCGCTGGCCCATGTGATCAGCAGAGACCGGGAGCTGGCCACGTGATGCCTCCCTCTCTCTACAGTGCGAGCCGAGGCAGCTGGGCCGGGCGGCAGGAGCAGCCACTTTAAAAGTCAGATTGTTCCTCCGTGCCTGGCTCTGCGGGGGGAAGAGGGAGGAGGAGATTTGATTGAAGCGGGGGCTCCCGACGCTGGGAATGCCTGCCTCAGGGGGACGGGGAGTGCACTGGGATGGGGAACACTGCAGGGGGCCTGGGTCTGAGGCAGGAGTGAGTGCATTGGGATGGGGGACACTGCAGGCGGCCTGGGTCTGAGACAGAGGTGAGTGCATAGGGATGGGGGACACTGCGGGGGGCCTGGGTCTGAGGCAGGGGTGAGTGCATTGGGATGGGGAGACTGGGGGGAGGGGCCTGGCTCAGGGGGAGGGGTGGGTGCATTGGTGGTTAGTGTGTGGTCCCAAACTGGAGGCAGTGTTGCAACTTTTGCTTAACAACTTTGGTCTCCCCCCCCCCCTTTTTTTTTCTCAACAGAATATTTTCTCGGTGCTTTTTTTGGGGGGGGGGTGTTCGGTATTTTTTGTTGAACCATCTGGCAACCCTAGGCGGGGGAGAGAAGGGGGAGGGAGAAGAGGGGTCCTGGGTTGGCGCAGCAAGGGAGAGAAGAGGGACCTGGGGGGCTGACAGCGGGGGGAGGGAAAAGGGGACCTGGGCTGATATGGCAGGGATGGGGAAAAAGGCCTGGGCTGGCGCAGCAGGGGGAAGGAGGGAGAAAGTGGGGGGACCTGGGCCGGCGCAGCAGGGAAGGAGAAGAAAGAAGGGGGTCCTGGGCTGGTGCAGCGGGGGGCACGGAGAGGAGGGAGAAAGGACACTTGCTGGCATGGCGGCGGGGCGAGGAGGGAGAAGGGGCCCTTGCCAGCCGGGGGTGGGGGAGAGGAAGGAGGGAGAAGGGACCTGGGCTGGCGCAGTTGCAGCCTGGCCCTCCCCAGTGGCTGTGGGGGGGGAAGTCAGGGTTGCCTACCCCCCACAAGAGAGGGGCTGGCGAGTGTAGCAAGCAGGGAGTACAGCAAAACTCAATGTAGCCTTGTCGAGGAGGCTGACTTCAGTATAGGTGGCTACGGTTTCAGTCCTGTTGGGGTTAAGTGTTCATTACATACTCTGCTTCTTAAATTTGCTCTTCACTCTATGGATGAGTGAACTCTCATGCCTTGATTAATTGCTCCCTGCTCTCAAGTGTTTGTCTGTATCTACTGCAATTCCCAGTCAAAATGCCATGTTAGTTTTGAGTTGGAGTGCAGGTTCTGTAGTTGGTGTAAATCAGCATAGCTGCATATGACCTCAGTGGAGCTATGCCCATTTACACCTATTGAGGATCTGGCCCAAGGCTTCTAAATTGTTCCCCTCCCACCAAACAGAGCCCTGAAAGGGAGCTAGCATTACAGAACCTAAGTGCACCAAAGTTTGAAAGCTATTATTTGAGAGTTGGATATGACTTCTAATTTGGGTACCAAGCTACGCAACCTAAACCCTTCCATGTTTTTTGAGAGCAGTTTTTCAGTTCTGTAGATACAATTCAATGCACTTTCTGTTCTGCTCATTGAGGGCCTCACATCTTTTTGCAACTAAACACTGTTTTCTGAGGTATATTGTGATCTTTATAAAGCAGGCAACGCATCTGTAAAGTGTCCTGCTCTACTGATGCACTGCCCTGCATTGATACAATGTGCACTAGGGATTTTAAATATCGGATAATTGAATAGTCGATTAACCTCATGAATTCTTATCATTTACTCAATTTTTCTATAGTCCCCGGGTGTAGGGTCGGCAGCCAGTGTGCTCCACCCCCACTCCCGAGGAGCCCCCTGCCACTCTGCACTGCTGCCTCTGTAACAGAGGCAGCAGCGTGGGGTGCCAGGCGGGCGTTGGTCTGCAAGGGGAGCCAGTTTAGAAACCAGCTCCCCTTATGGACGAGCTGCCTGTCACCACGCGCTGCTGCCTCTGATACAGAGGTAGGAGCGTGGGGTGGCAGCAGCCCCTGTCCAGGGGTGGGTCAAACTCCTGGACCTGGTGCGAGCCAGAACTGAGCCGGGCTGCCTGCCTGCCTGGCTCCTAATACACTTTGAATGCAGAACCACAGCAAGGGTAGATCCCCAGACCCAGGCAAGCTGGGACTGAGCCAGGCTACTGCCAGCCTGCTAAAAAATGAACTGGCAAGTGCGGGAGGGATGCACGTAGTCTATCGCATTAACTGATAAGCTTTTGCTTATCAGTTCATCGACTATACTATTGCATCCCTAATGCACAATATTCTTAATGTAATTGAGTTTGGCAAAAAATTACAGTCACTAATGATTTTAGGCCAACATTTTGAAAATAGGCACATATACTTATGTAGTTACATTAATTAATTAATTATGTAGATGCCAGATTTATGCTTGCAAAGTCCTGTTTGAACCCATTTCTTTATTAATGTAGGATTTTTCCTTATAATACATTTCCTAATGTTCCACCCAATTTAATTTTAAACCTAAAAAAATAAAGAGATTTTACCACCTTCTTTTAGAGTCCCCTCCACAGACTACTAGAGCTCATTGTTTGGAACAGTGCATAAGTAGAGCACGGCATTTTACAGACACCAGTTGCCCGCCCTAAAAAGATGACAGTATTTTCCTGATATTCAGCTTGTTTGCTCCCCTTTCTTAATTCCTTCTCATAACGCAGGGGAGGGCAATAATTTTTGGTGGGCACTCCAAGATTTTGGAAAGTGGTCAAGGGCCACACTTTTCTGTGGAGGATGTGCAGGGTCTAGGGGTGTAGTGTCAGGGAAAGGGTATGGGTGCAGGAGAGGATTCTGGCTTGAGAGAGGGGCACTAGGAGGGGGTGCAAAGTCTGGGAGGGAGCTGTGACCTGAGAAAAGGGGAAAAGGGGGTGCAGACTACAGAGGGTGTGGGTGGTGACTTGGGGCAAGGGATTGGGGTGCAGGGTCTAGGAGGGTGCTTGGGTGCAGGAGGGTGCAGAGGAGAGGGGTTTAAGAGAGGCTACAAGGTCTGGGAGGGAGTTGTGATGTGGGGCAGGAGGGTGCAGAAGGTCTGGATGGTGACATGGGAAGGGAGTTGGGCTGCAGGAGTGGCAGGGGTGCCAGAGACAGGCTCTGGCTCGGAAGTGCTTACCTAAGCCTGCAGCACTTCCAAGGCAGGCTGGGCTTCCTGCCTACTGCAGCCCCAAACCACTTAAAACTGCAAGCTGCAAACCCCACCTGGCTCTCAACTCCAGGAGTGGAAAGAGACTTGCGCTGCTCCCATCCTCCAGGCCAATCTCTCAGCTGTTATTGGCTGGTTGTTTCCAGCCAGTAGGAGCTGAGAGATTGGCTGGGGTCAGTTCCTATTGGCCGGTTGTTTCTGGCCATTAGGAGCTAAGGATTGGGCTGGAGGCAGGGTGATCGCAGAAAGCTTCCCCCTGGCTGCAGAACAGAGCGAGGCATGGACTGAGCTTTAAACCGGGCAGCTGTGAGCCTGAAAGTCCCGGCAGGGTAGTTCATGGGCTGGATCTGGTGGTTTGCCGGGCCAGCCCCCGGGCCATATTTTGGCCAGCCTTGCCATAACTCCTAGTTCTACATCCCCATCTGTTGCCCTAAATAATCCTCACTTCCTTAGCATTTTGTTCTTCAGATTTGTACAGCTAGTCAATATGTTTCCTCAAGTCTTCTCTATTTCCCCACTTGGTTGTTTTAAGCTAAACTATCCATATTTAGCTCTCGTAATCTTGTGCGTTTAGTTACAGATAAGGAATATGCCAGCTAGCCATTGTTAGAAAATCCACCACATTTCCCTGTACGCCTATTTGCTCAGAGGCTGCATCAGATTTTAGTAGATGCATTTGTCACATCTATATTCCTGTACAGAATTAGTGACTTTAACTTGCTGTCTTTTTGTGCTTCTCTCTCTCTTATCCCTGTAAGCCTCTGCCATCTAGCAGAATGGATAAGGTAAATTGGCTCCCTGTCAAATTAGCCTAGAGGTGAAATAGTTCTTTGTCTCTTTCACAAAGTCCAAATGCCCTAAGCTACAAGGCATGGTAAATCATTGGCACCTCTGTGTCTGTTTGGAACAGAAAGCAGGTTGAATCTGTCTAGTCTGGCACTCTTGGGACATGTCCGGTGCTGAACCAGAGAATTTGCCAAACCAGAGGAGGTCAGTGTTGTCTATCAGCATTACCAACACTTCCACTGCTTACTGGGCTCTTAGAGGACATTTATGGGTAAATCAGACCTAGCTACCAGCACAGAACACTGAGAACCAGGACTGGTGGCTGTAAACCAAAGGTGGCCCTCAGCTTGCCTGGATCCGGCCCCCAAGGCTCAGGGCCCCTCCTCAGCCTTGGGGAGCCTGTGATGGTGCTTCAGCCCCCCCTCCCCCCGCTCCCTTCCTGGGGGCGGGAGCACACAAAATCTACTAGGCTGGCCCCCCCCTAGACTCTGGTGTGCAAGAGGAATGTGGGGAGTGTCTTTTTTTTTCTCAGTTGGGAGCCACAGTGAGGGTATTTTTTCTGCCTCTCACTTGTGTGTGGCCCCAACCTGATTTTTCTGTGAGTCAGTGGTCCCTGACCAAAAAAAGATTCCCCACCCTGCTGTAAACAAACTTTATGGGAGTGTGGGAAATTTGGCCACACCCAAATTTCCGCAGAACTAAAATCACGGCAGACCACGGATGTTGTCAGATCAGAGAGTGCTGGACTAGAGAGGTTCAAACTGTATAAGCCTTCTTTACTTGTAGGACACACACCATAGAGAATTAGTGGAGTGGTTCTCAGCCAGGGATACATGAACCCCAGGAGTATGCAGAGGTCTTCCAAGCGATTACATCAATTTATCCAGGTATTTGCCTAGCTTTACAACAGGCTATATATAGAAGGCACTAGGAAAGTCACTGTAAATTAAAATTTCACACAATTACTTCTTTGTAGTGCTTTATGTACTATACACTGAAATGAAAGTACAATATTTATATTCTAATCGATTTATTTTATAATTAAAATGAGAATGCAAGCAATCTTTCAGTAATAGTGAGGTGTGATAATTTTTGTATTTTTATGTCTGATTTTGTAAAGTAAGGAGATTTTAAATAAGGTGAAACTTGGAGTATGCAAGACAAATCAGGTTCCTGGAAACAGTGCAGTAGTCTGGAAAAGTTGAGAGCCACTCACTCAGTAAATATCAAGTATAAAGTAAATGGCACATTGCTACAGCAGATTCAGTCGTTAGGTTTTGAGCACTATACAAATAATAAATAATGAGTTATCTACACTCCCACTTTGAAAAGAGAATTAGACACACATTTATCTGTTCATTATCTGCTACCTGCTTTTTTGGTTTGGTCTGATATTTAACAGGCAGTTGCTTGATAATGGTTTATTTAATTAAACTCCTGACATTTACCCTGTGTATAAAGCTGGTAAAACTGTAGGTCCCTATAAAATGTACTATAGGAAATAACTCTGCTTGGTTGAGGTGATCTGATAGGCCTTTCCCATCCCTAGCTTATGTGGTCTAGGTTTGTATGCAAGAGCGCTTATGTACTAATGTGACAGGTGCCTAACAAACAGCACAGGGAAAGAGAAAGAAATGATAGATTATATGGATATGATCTGAGCCACATCCTGAAATATTTTGCACGATTAAAAAATGAATCCTGGAGCCTGATTCTTCTCTCTTCCTTACAGTGGTGTAATACTTTTGAATTTAGTGCCATTACATCAGCATTAAGCTTGTGTTAATGAATTGGTAAACTCAGCTTTTTTCCTTCAGTGGAGTTACTCCTTATTTACAGTAGTGTGGTAAGAGGCACAGGCACTAGACATGCCAATTTAAATTGAGTATTCACTGTTGGTGTCTGCAGTTTCACAAATGTAACTAAGAGAACAATTTGTTTCATGGTCTACCAAAAAAACAAATCCTACATACAACACACAGCCCTTATATTTAGCAAGCTAATGTGATGCCATGACATATCGCAATTAGAGATGGACCCAAGATGCAAAGTTTGAAACAAACTGATGTGCCCCAGAGGCTAGAAGGCTTTGGATTCAGGGTTGTGGTGCTGATCCCATCTCTGGTTATACATGGTGATGCAATGGTTATTACTTGCCACATGAAGGACAAGCATTAAACAGTGAGGGAAGGGGAGAGGTGCCACATGACTGTTTCAGCTATGGATAGGGAAACCTCCCTGAAAAACCAGACAGGCACCATACGTAGATACCTGGGCCATGCTGTAGGAGATAACACACGCTAATGTGCTGACTATGGGAAAGGGGGACGAAAGAGGGGTTTAGCCCACACTGAGACCTTCTAATTCCACAGCCAGGAGTTCTTCCAATGTGTGGTGGCCCAACCTTTTCCTGTCTGTGCAGAGCTGTCCGGCCGCAGAGTTTTCCATTACCACCTACACTCAGAGAGCTCTCTTCTTCTTGCCTGTTCAGGCCCACTGCAGCAGGGCTTGTGAGGGGGCCTGTAGAGAGCAGCCCATTGCTGTCCTACACAGTGCCTACACTGAATGATTCTGACCTGTAAAGGTTTTTGTAGGTGTGATCTAGAAGATAGAGGATCCAGCTGGGACTCAGGAGATATGGGTTCTAGTCCTTGCTCTGCTTCTGGCCTGGTGTTTGACTTAGAGCAAATTACTTTGCTTCTCTGTGCCTCAGTTTACCCATCTGTAAAATGGGATAATAATACTGACTTTCCTATGTGAAACACTTTGAGATCTGCTGATGGAAAGCTCTATATAAGAGCTAAGAATATGTACTATTGCAATCCTGATAGAGATGTTAAAAATTCAAATTAGGGCCTGCCTCCCAGTCAGCTGCAGCTGCATAGTCCCCCTCTCCCCCTGCCACTGGAGTTCACTGGCAAGGGCTGCCTAACCAGTAAGCATACCAGTAAGCCTCATGCTTACCGGTATGCTTATCAGTTAATTTATTTAACATCCCTAAATCCTGTATGGCAGTGTGGTGGCCTCAGATTGTTACACAGAGACCCATTGATATGTCAGATAAACTCCCACAAGCAACATTAGGCAAATTCAGGTCCTGTAATTCTCCAACGTTCTTTCACACACATGCTGGATCAAATACAATGGTGCGCGCATGAAAGAGAAATAGATTTGTATGAAGCTGTCTGGAGTCGTCCCTCATAAACCTTATTGTGCATCTTCCTGGTGGAAAAGAAAATATTGAAACAGCAGAAAAGGAGAGTACATTATAATAATTAACTGCAGCATGAAAAAGTGACGGACATCCTTAGCACCGAGGAAATTAAACGGAAAGCAGTATTGAGCTTCACGGTGGATGAAATTATAAGGAGCTATTTCTGTAGGATGGAAATTAATTATTGAATTTTTTGTGCAAAACCAACCTGCATGACAGAGGCATGTAACCTGTGTCTGGCTCTGCCATAATGACTTTTCAGATATGACTCTTTGTTTCCTCTAATTTAAAAAAGTTGTGGGTAATATTCCACTACTAATGGCTGGTCTATAAGCCAACTTGCACTGATTTAACTAAATCAGCTTTCCAAAACGGATGTTATTACTGTGATACAAGTGTATGTGTGGACACTTTTATTATAGAATAAGAGTTGACTTAACTAAGACCAGCGTAGCTAACGACTTTAGTCACGCCCATTCTGAAGAGAGTGCCTTCAAACAGGGTTGCAGTGAAATAACTAACAGTATTTTAATTCACAACTTTGGGTGTTGTGGTGTGAGTTTGTGCATACAATTTGTAACATTCTGAAGAATTCAGACTCAGAGGTGTGTTAAGATGACCACTAGATGGCAAGGTTGCTTCACTGACACACAATTGGCAATGCCTTTTTCTGGCAGCTAAGAATAGCAGACACCATTGGCCAACATTCCTCACACACTAGTTTCTGCGATATCATAGTTCTTCTCTGTGCTCAGGATAGGAAATAAATGTGGTAATCCTGGGATGTCTATTGGCAAAATTGTTGCTTTGTAATGGGTCATTATGCAACTGCCAAAACAGAAGTTCAGAAAAGTGAGATTTGGATTACTACCCTAGCGGCTGCTATAGTAATAAGATATATTATTACTTATTTGAATTACAGTAGCACCTCACAGCAGTCAAAGATGAGGGCTCAGTTATGCTAGAAGCTGTACAAGCAGAACTAAAAAGACAGTTCCTGCCCCAAAGCGCTTAAATAACTTAATATGTTGTTTATTCTGCAGAACCGTGACAGTAGCTATCTTAAGCCACAAAGAGCAGCTACAGAATTTAATTTACATTGATTTTTATTTGAAATGAAGGCAAAACAAAAAAAAAAATTAAAGTGTCCGTGGCAAGAGAGCCTAAATATGTCTCTCCCTTAACATGCTACATCATTCCTGTCTCTCAAAATGGCAACTGAGTAGCAGATCTCTAGAAACTTAAAGGGTCAGTACTAGAATTGGTTGAAACCTTTTCATTAGAATTTCATTCACTGTATAAATTGTTTTTTCAAAGAGAATAAAATACTGAGTAAATATATTTTCATTCACAAATTTTTATTTTTGACTAACTGAATCAAACAAAATAAATTTTTGCCCTTGATTCATTTAGCCACAACAAAAAATCTTTAAAAATGTCAAACAAAAAGATGAACTTTGCTTGAATTTTTTCATAGAAAATACTTACCATTTTTGACCTGCTCATGTTAGAACATACACACAAAATCCTAAACATTTGCCTATCTACAGCTACATATGCTATAAAGCTGAGATGGTAAAAATGGGGTTGGAAAATGAGAGGTTTTCCACAGAAAATTGGATGAATAGGAACAAAAATCTTGGAGAGGAAAGGTGGTGTAACATGGGTGTCTTTGGCTGTGGAGCATCGTGGAAGAAGAAGTCTGCCCAGATAGCCTAGCCCACAGAGAGGAATGGGAAGAAAAAAGAGGCACCCAAACTACTACTTACAGCAGGCACTGCAAGAGCATATTCAAATCAAAATAATTCAGTTTTCAACCAAAAAACTTTAATTTTTGTGTGTTCAGTTTTTGAACAACCACCAACCATGGAAAGCAGACTGTTAAACATTTCATGTGGATGAAATTCCTATTTGCTTGCAAAAACAGTTTTGGTGGAAATATTTTGACCAGCTGTACTACAAAAGAAACTTAATAATATCACGATGAATGGTGTCAGGTGAAGAAATTATGTCAATGGATCTAGGCCTCATGAAGGAAGATTCTATGTATGAATCTGGTGCAATTGTTAACAGATCTCAGTTTGGAGCCTCAGCTTACCAGTGTTCCCTCTAATTTTTCTCACTCCTGAGTGGAATGAATTTTTTTATTGTCATATGGGTGCACATAACAACATTCGTGTGACAGGAGTGAGACCAACGGTTTCTGAGTGTGATAGCGAGCTTAGGGTTGCCAGATAGCTTCACAAAAAATCCCAAACATGGTGCGGAAAAAAATTGGTTGAGGAGAGGAGGAAAAAAAAAAAGATTGCAGTGCTTTTAAATTCCTGTACTCACCGCTACTCCCGCTCCTGCCAGACACGGCAGCGGAAAAATGTCCCTGCCAGCCTTCCGTCCGAGAAAAACAGAAAATACTGGATATTTTACATGTCAGGTATTTTCTGGTTTCCTTTTTACCAGACAGAAGATGCAATTACTGGATTGTCCGGGCGAAAACCAGGCACCTGGCAACCCTAAGCGAGCTCAGGGCTGGGGCAGAGGGTTGGGGTTCCAAGGGTCTGGCTAGGGGTGCAGGCACTGGGGTGGGACCAGAGATGAGGGCTTTGGGGTACAGAAGGGTGCTCAGGGCTAGGGTGGTTCAAGGATTTTGGTGTCAGGCTTATCTGGGTGTCTCCTTGCTGCGGATGGTGAAGAGGGGTGCTGTTACACTGCCCCAACAGTTCGCTTGCCAGTTGCGGCAGCGCAGTGCTGGGGCCAGTGGGGAGCAGCTCTGCTTGCCACCTGCAGCAGCTTCAGTGCTTGTGGGGAGAGAGATTTTCCCCGCTGCAGCCTTGAGGTCTTGTGCCGGGCTTAATGAGTAGCTTTATGGCCATGCAGCTTAGGGGGAACTTAACTGCTAATTCCAGTCCAATTCACTTCCCCTGCCTGTACTGAAGCCACTCTTCCTGGAGCTGTGTAACAATATCCTTTGCTGCAATCTCCTGTGCAGAGAGGTGGAATTAGATAATTGTATGTCTTAGTCTGAGGCCATCAAACTTATTTTCTTGTAACCTACTTAGTATTTGAACCAAGGCCTCCAAAGTTACCCTAACCCCTGCCCCATGTCTCCTGTGCAGCATGCCTGTGAAACCCAGTGCTCTCTTCAAATAGGAGAAGAGGCACCTAAAATAGGATCCACATAGGGTTGCCAGGTGTCCGATTTTGAACCGGACAGTCCAGTAGTTGAGCTTTCTGTTCGTGAAACAAATTGAGAAAATATAAATGTGTGATGTAGTGCTGGTACCTTGCTGGTTGCTATGCTGGGCGGTAGGCTGTGAGTGGCCCCCACTGGCGGCTGTTTGTAGCACGGCCCAGCAGGACAGGGGATGAGTCATTATGCAAAGGGTCTCTCAACCTGTCCAACGAGTTATCCCCCAGGGAGCGGAACAATGGGAAGGAGGGGAGTGGAGCCCTGGCTGGGGGCAGGGCTGGAAGGAAGAGTTGGTTTCTGTCTGGAATCATGGAGGAAGCAGCCTGAGCAAAGGGGGGCTGGGATTTAGGGGCCCAGTCTCCCCCATCCGAAGAGGAGCTGAGGCATCCTAGGCCTGGCCCTGTAACCAGATTACATCGATGCTGTACTGTATCCTGGAGAAGCAATAAACTTCCTCTATTCTACTGGCTGGTGGAGTCTGTTCATGCCACTACGGGGGTGCAGGAGTCAGGGGACCCCGACACATTGTCACAAAATGTCAAGTATTTTCTAAATAAGATATAATGTAGATTGTGATGTAACGTCAAGTGTGTCTGGTATTTTTGTTGAAACCATCTGGTAACCCTAGATCCACATATCTGACCGTAGGACTTCTAAAGGTCAGACATGAGAGATGGCCCATGTATTTAACCGTGTACTGGGTATTCTCATGTGATTAACACAGCTTGAAAGAATTGTTCCTGGAAACAGTGTCCAGATCATCAACTAAACTCAAAGCCAGTCACTCTGCACAAAGAGCAGTGCTCTAACACAGACTGCTTTTATGGTTCAGATACCTAGTGTAATAGAAGCTACTATGGACAAATAATGGCAGTTTCCAGCATCTATCAGGGGCTTGATCAGTCAAAGAGCTCTGCACTTCCAGCTGCTCGAATGTAATAGGCGAGGGTGGCAAATAACTCTGCAAGTGATAAAGCTCCACAGGGATGGATTCCAAATCAATCATAATTAAGGGTCTTTATTTACATATATAAGGGTCCAATTTATGTATTTCTGGGGAGGAGAAAATTGGAGTAATAAAGTTTGGGAACATCTTAATAGAATTTGTGGAATCCTTTGAAGCATATGCTCTGCATCTACTAATCCACTCAGTCCTGCCCTATGTGCAATTATTTCTACCCTGGTCTGCAGCAGGTTAACAGGCTTCCTGAGTATACTAACAAATCCCCCTGGGTTTGCTGCTATTGTTTGCTTTAGAATACTCCACTAGTCAACTATCCCACTGTACCAAAGCTGCAATACTTTTGGAGACTTCCAAAAGGGGAGGTCTAGCAGAGCTGACCAGATTCCATTATGTCAATTTGTTTATAGACTGTTGTTTTGTTTAAAGCAGGGATGGGGAAACTCCACTGTGCTGGCTGGACACAGGTCATCAGAGTTAGCCACTGGCAGCAATGTTCCCTCTAGTCTTTTCCATCCATGTGTGGATTTTTTCCATCCATATGAAGAATATATTTTGTTGAATATACTGAGGCATGTATGAATGTGCACCACCAGGAGAAACGCAAACCCAGCTGTGGGCACTCTGCTAATCTGTTGGGTGGCATTTGAATCTCTTAGCAGCCTCACAAGCACACACAGCTACAGGGAACGCTGGCTGGCTGGCTGCCGGATGCTCTGATTACCTGCAGGGACGGAGCCCTGCAGCTCCAAGTTCCCTCAGCCAGTGGGAACAGCGAGAAGTGGCGTGGGCTGGGCCGCCAATTCCATGAATCTGACAAAAGCTTATGCCCAAGGAAATCTGTTAGGCTATGTCTACACTGCACATTGTTGCACAAGAAGATACGCAAATGAGGCGCGGCGATGAATATCGCTGTGCCTCATTTGCATACCTAATGAGCTGCCATTTTTGCGGAAGGGGCTTTTGCGCAAGAAGGAACTGTCTACACTGCCCCTTCTTGTGCAAAAAAACCCTCTTGCACAGGAGCTGTTCTTCCTGAAAATAAGCGGCAGGACGGCTCCTGTGCAAGAGAGGGTTTTTGCGCAAGAAGGAGTAGTGTAGACAGTTCCTTCTTGCGCAAAAGCCCCTTCTGCAAAAATGGCGGCTCATTAGGTGTGCAAATGAGGTACGGCGATATTCATCACTGCACCTTATTTGCATATCTTTTTGCGCAACAATGCACAGTGTAGATGTAGCCTAACTGTAGACGGTGTGCTGGAGGAAATGTATAGTAGGTTAAAAAAGGGGTGAAATGTTTGTTCCTTTCCCCCTTTATAATATAGAAAATACCTGAAGGGGGTTTTATTTTGTTTTGCTTAATTTTTTCCTTCTTGTTTTATTTGATCTTTAGGACATTATTCATATTTCTACCTGATCTCCTCTGATATTATCTGAGAACTCATTAGAGAGCTCAAACCATTGTATTGTGAGCTTTATCAAGACTATTTAAAGAGAAAGTGTGTGTGTGTGTGTGTGTGTGTGTGTGTGTGTGTGTGTGTTTGTACACTGAATTTTTTTTAAAAAAGAACATATTGTTAGTAGGACATTTGGGTTAAAGGTTTGTTAATTTAAAAAAGAGGAAAAAGGGGAAACTCAGTTCTGTTCTCCTCTACGCCAGTGTTAGACTTGTGTAAATCCATGGTTTTAAAATGAGTTTCCCTTGATTTACACCAGAGTAACTGAGCGCAGAGTCAGTCCCAGAGTTGTTTTTGAAAGCAATCCACATTTAAATCACTTTACTTCCCTGTAATCTGTGATGTGATATGAAGCTGACTGTCCTAAACAGTGCTCCATAGTGTTTCCAGGGCATTCAAGATCTACATTTCTCTTGTTGAAAATAAATTGAAAAAACAGTCAGGGCTGCATCATAAAGAAACAAAAAGGGCACAAATCCCCCTCTTCCTCTTTTTTTAACTTTTAAAAGTGACCACTCTGGATATGACTGTGGCGATTCTTACATATGCCTTAATCTACATGGTGTATGGCTGTAATTTTCAAGCAGTATTTTGGTCATATGGAACCCCACTGAGTGTGCAGTTCAATACTCCTGAGTGTGTGTGCTGGATATTTGATTTTGGTTTTGTGTTGAGAGAAGCTGCACAAACATATACAGATCAAGTTGCAAAAATGTTCAGTACAAATAGGTATATCCCTGTGCATTTCTTTGCCTTCTGTGGTTCACACTGAGCCTTTGCTGCTGTCTCATCACTGCAGTTGTCTCTACAGGTTGAATCTCCTAAATCCGGGACTCTCTGGTCCGGCAACATCCGTGGTCCAGCAGGATCACGGATGTTGCTGGACCAGAGAGCCCTGGTGCCCGGGAGTGTGAGCTGGTTGGGAGTCCAGCAGCGGGGAGCCCCACCTTCGGGACTAGTGAGTGCTGTCCTGGGGAACCCTGACCCGGCGTGGCACAGCAAGGCATCCGCAGAGCCCCGTCCATGGGAAGCCCCTACCGGATGTGGCAGCAGCGGGGCAGTCATGGATCCTGACCCAGTGGGGCAGCCATGGAGCCCCATCTCTGGAATGCCCCAGCCAGGTGGGACAGAAGGGGGGCGGTGGCAGCTGGGGAGCTCCATCCCTGGAGACCCCCAGCCAGCTGGTAGAAGTGGGCCAGAGCCAAGCCTAAGCCCTGCATCAGCAGGGACTGGAGCGGAGCCAAGCCGGAGGGAGGGGCAGTATCCTGGGAGGCCAGTAGGAAGGGGACCTCCCCTGATCCAGCGAATTCCCTCATTCGGGACTGGTCAGGTCTCGAGGGTGCCGGACCAGGGAGGTCCAACCTGTACTTTTTTTTTCTGTTTATTGGCTATCATGGTTCTTAGTTCCTGGGTGTTTTATGCTGATTGTCTCCCCTGTTTTGATCTTTATTATTATTATTATTATTTGTTATTTTATTATTGCTCATTAAATCAAGGCTGTTGAGACTCATCAGTAAGGAAATCCATGGCTCCATTGTCCACGGATACCATCTGTGCTGCATAGGCAGGAGTGCTGAAAGCGAATGAATCAAGTTGTAAATCTTGTATATAATGGAAACCACTTTAAGCCCAGGTGTGCGGCAGCACCCAGATACCCCTAGTTCCAGCACCTATGGTTAAAAACTGGAATAAATTGCCTAGGGGGATTGTAGAATCTCCATCAGTGGAGATATTTAAGAGCAGGTTAGACAGACACTTGTCAGGGATGATCTAGACAGTGCTTGATCCTGCTATGAGGGCAGGGGACTGGACTTGATGACCTCTTGAGGTCCTTTCCATTCCTATGATTCTATGTGCATAGGTACCATATAGCAACTTCCTAGGTCCTCTCCCAGCATGCCTTAGGCTCAGAATAAAGCCAGGGATGGATTTTATGGTGATCAGTGAGGTCTTTAGCTGGTCCACAATCTTGGCAGGAATATGATGACTTTGATCGCTCCAAAATCAGAGAATGTTTGGAACTAGCATGTTGGTTCAGCTCATTATGAAGAAGGGACATTTACAAAATTTGGATCCAAGTTCAGATTTCAAACAGCTTCAGAGTGTGAGGCACAGGGTCCCAGGTTTCAATTCAGGCCATCTCAAGAACTAACCTACATGGGTGCCCTGTAATTCAATCAAACTGAACTTCTGTTGTATGTATATATTTGATTTTTGAAAAAGATCCAAAGCTTTTGGCCAAAGTTCTGCACAAACAGGACAAAGAATGGTACGAGAAGGCAACATTGAGGTGACCTACAGATCAGGGCTCGAATGCCATAATATATTGTTTGTGTCTCTGTCACATTACTGGATTTTAAGGGAAGCAGCCAGATCACTGCTGCACCCATGGGGTGGGGGGTTGCCCCAAAGTGTATACAAAGGGGGCCATGTGAGGTGTCACATGAAAGCTTATGTTCTACTGATTCTGTATATGCTATTCATGTACTTGTATAGTATCTGTATGTGGAGTTATAAACATGTACTCTGTATGGATGCTGGAAAATTCTCTGTCTGTGGCTGAGCAAAGGGGCAAGGAAAGCTTAGCCTATAGCTATGCTAATTAGCAAGAAGACAATAGATCACTAAGTGCCAGAGACACACCTGAAGGAATGCCTGGATATCTGCAAGCCAGCCAGAATAATGGTTACTGACTTGGGACACAAGGATAGGTCGATGGACCATGTGACCTTCTATGGCCAGGAGGATGCCAGGATGGATATAAAATGACATGTGGCAGACTCCATTTTGTTCTTCAGTTTTGCTCCTGATCCCAGATGCAGCCTTGCAGGGAACAACGAGCTGGAAAGAACCGTGGACCCATCCTGACATAGGATGTACACCAGAGACTTTTAAGACAGCAGTTTATAACATCCCTGCTAAGAGCCTGCATCGAGAACTGGGTGTTTCGATGCATGTAATGTATTATCCTTTAACAACCTCACTCTCATGTGATTCTTTCTTTTAGTAATAAACCTTTAGATTTTAGATTCTAAAGGATTGGCTCAGGGTGATCTTGTGGGTAAGATCCATAGTGTAAATTGACCTGGGAACGGTGGCTGGTTTCTTGGGACCGGAAGAACCCGTTCGGGGTAGGTGGGATTGGGTTCTATAACCCCTAACCTGTGTGCAGGCCTGGGACTGATTGGGGCACAGGAAAAGCTGGGGTGTCAGAGGGGTTTTGCTCGTGAGGCTTCTGGCTGGCCAGGTAGGCAGCTGAAGTGCTCTGTACGACTGGTTTGTGGCCTATTTGGGAAGGGCCTCCAGTCAGGAGTTGTAAGGAGCCCCAAGTTTGAGCGATTCGCCTTAAGTGGACACCTCAGCCGTGCCCAGACCCGGCCCTGTCTGTCACAGTCTCTAATAAATATGCATGTTATGTGTGTGGAAGAGAGAAGTAACCACCAATAAATAACTGGTCTTCTGCACATGTAGGTCAAGAGATTGCTGTTGCCTCCAGACTTTTGATTGCAGGCAGACCCGGTCATACACACAGCAATTCACATCCTGAGTTCGTTCTTGTCACCAGCCAACTCAAAAAGCCATCTCCTGCTTTTTAAAAAACATTTGGGTGTGTAATTTATCTTATCTTCTTTCAAAACCCCTGGTTGGATTCAGGTTTTTTTTCTGTTGAACAAGGAAAGGGTGACTGGGAACAAATTTTTTTGAGGGAGCAATTTAACTTAAAGAGAGGAACAAACAAGAATTCAGAGGTGCCAACACATGTCCTGGAGGGAGTGTGAAAAAGTAATGAGAAGTGGATTTATGTTGCTCTATAAAAGATTTAAATCTGTGTTTAAACTGTGCAGATCCAATTGAATTAACATCAGCAGCACTTGAGTTATTGACACCCTCCTTGGCCCTGCGTCCCTCAGAGAAAGATACAGACTCCTTGGTATACGAATATTATTAGCACAGCACCCCACCTCTACCCCTCTGGCATAATCACACACTTCAAATTGGACTCTTTCCCATGAAAACATGAACATGATTGGCCTGTTAGTGGAGCATCTCCACTGATGTACAGAAGATGGTTCTGGAGGTAATTGCCTTCTCCTCCTTGCCCTGCAAAGGAACTGGATTGCAGGATGAGCATTGGTCTTAAGATCAATGATTTACTCTGTGAGTGCTAGAGTTGCTTTGATTCCTGTAGTTATTATGGTATTGGTGATTGGGGTTTTTTTTTGAAGCAATTACATGTAATGTCTTTTTAAGGGTTTCTCCCTGCAGAGAGGATTCACATCTTTTCAGAGTAGTTTTATTTGCCTCCCCTCTCTCTCTTCATTCTTTTCATTTTAAATGACAGTAATTTCTGGTATTGAACAGCAGTGGTGTTCTTGCGGCAGTGATTGCGGATGGTGATGATAGGGCTGTCGATAGAGGCATGTAGGATGAAAGGCTGCGAGAAAGCTGAGTTGAGCTATGTAGCTGGAGCTTGTCTAAAAGTAGGTAAGAATTGTGGAGTTCTCTCGGTTCTCCTTTCCCTCCGGTCTGTGGTTCTCCCAGTCGGTTGATGCATGACTGCTTTCCTAATGTTTGGGTAAGGGGGCTCTGGAAAGGGTGGTGTCTGGCTTCTGACAGGCAGGACAGCTGGGGAGGCACAGAGCACACAGAGGGACTTCACTCTGAGCTGCCTCTCCCCCACCTTGGCAGGGAACACCTTGTTCCCGGTATGAGGATCCTCATCCTACTGCTACTCCTTGAGCTCTCCCTTAGTATAGGAACCAGCAAGAGGGAGAGTAGGAGGGTCCAATTGTGGCATCAAAGTCAGGATGGAGAGCAAGAGGCATGGATATGGGATGGCACTAGAGATGGCAAGAGGCATGGATATGAGATGGTATGGCCAGCCTCTAGTGAAAGGATGTGGCTGCAGGTTTATATACTTGCCGCTCCACGGGAAATGGGAGGAGTGGAAACGTAACTGTTTTGGTCACATTCCAGCTTGGGCAAATGACATACTGCTAAGCTAAATTTCCCATGCAGTTTTAACTGGAGGAAGGAACTCCTTTCCTGCCCTAATCAAGGGATGTGAAGAGTTAACCAGTTAACCTGTAAGCATCATCCTTACCACGTGATGCTTATTGGTTTGGGTTAACCAGTGGGGGTTGGAGCAGCTCCCCACCCACTTGACTATGGCCAGGGGGCTGCTTCAGCCCCATGGGGCCCACGGTGGACAGGGGCACTCCAGCTTGGCTGCAGTAAACAGTCCCGCCTCCTACCTCCCCTTTAATCAATTAACACTGTTTAACCAGTTAACCAATTAAATGGGATTTTACATCCCTACCCTAAACTGTGGGTTAGGATTGCTCTGGGCAGATGAACACCCACTACATCCTGCCCCAGAGTTATGGTTAGGCAAATACCAAAATAATTGTCAGTGGGGAGCAGAAAGTGCTGTCTGTTACAGCCAAAAAACTGTATTGAAAGAAATGGAAGGTTGAAAGGTCCATAAATAAAATGTTAAGAATTGCCAGAATTAAGATTGCTCTTGGCTCTAGCAGGTACAACTTTGAGGCACTGGACAGACAGTCTCCTTACTCTGAAGTCCAGTGCCCTAATCAGCAAAGAGGAGCAATTGCAGGAGCATGCTCAGAGCAGATGGAATAGAATTTAGCTGCCAAACTCTAAGTTTCTAATAAGTATGTGTGAATGGAAACTTTGCAAGCTTTCTACTTTGACCCAATTGGGATAGACTTTCACAGGAGCAGCAGAAGACTCATCCCTGACACCAAGGTGACACCAAACTCCTGCCAAATGTTAAGCCGTTGCTCAAAAGCTTGGTGTCCCATGAGTTTCTCAATGAAATGCTTGTAAGAATTTGTTTGAATGTTTGAAACAACATATTTTCCTTTGCCTTATTCTGAGAATCAATAGAACCACTTAAACCAAAACTTTTTTAAAAAAAGTCAGCCTGATGCAGATACCTGGCATGCAAAATTTCAGCACGATCAGCTAAAATTTGGCAAAGTGATAAGCAATATAAAGTAAGGTCTTATAAAGGAAAGTGCTGAGAAATCTTAACTACAGGTGATAGCATTGCCTATAACATTCAGTGAATTGAGATCCTTCAGGAAGGAAGTATGACTGTAGGGAACAGTTCACGCTGAGAGTAGCTCTCTCAAATGACAAGTTTTAGTGGCAATGAGTGAGCTTTTGATACATGTTCCATGTTGATAGTGTGTAGTTAAAGCTCAGTGCTTGCTGACTCATGAGGCCAGATCTTAGCTGGTGCAAATTAGTTTAGTTCTTTTGACTTCAGGGGAGCTCTTAATACAGTGATGGGCAACCTAGGCTAGTGAGTGGGCCAAGTGAGTGTCCCTCTTTCATCTCAGTGGGCCACAAGATTGTCACAACCCAGATGGCCTCCCGGGAGAGGGTAGTTTTGCTAACTCATCCCTAGAATTTGTGGGGTATGCCAACTAAACCGTAGCAGCACGTTGATTGGATGCAGAGGGGAATGCACGGCTCTCATAATCAATGCTATTTACCATCAGCAGGCACTTCACTTCACCTGCCCTTACTTTGTGTGTGTCAACACCAGTAGGAGAAAAATGATGCAGATTGAAACCAGAATCCTGGAACTCTGTGTGTGGGCAACAGCGAATAAAATGTCTTGTGGGCCACACATAGAACTGCGATGGGCTGCAGGTTACCCATCACTGTCTTAATGACACCCACTGAGGATTGAGCCATGCTCAGAGAGTTAGTGGGAAATGCCAAGTTTTCCTGAACTAAGAAGATGTTGATGGTTTTGAAAGTCAGTTTCCAGTTTGCTCCATACTTAGCTTTGCTCCTTGCCTGCAAATTGCAGCTCTTCGCCACTGCTGTGTCTGTATCTTGTCCATTTAGGCTGTGATGACTAATTACCAACACTGAAAGCCCCACACACTCAGTCATGACCCAGGTGTTAAAAAATCATGGCTTTTGAGCTAGCACAACTCATGTGGTCATGTTTCCAAGATCTTCTCTGCAATGACAGAAATTAGAAACTTACTTGTATAAAATGAAAGTTGAAATTCTCTTGCGGTCACATGATTGCAGGGTCTGGGGCTTTAAGACAAAACTAAACATAGTCCATCTCGAAACCTGAATTTTTAACACTGAATTGCTAAATCCAGAAAACTGAAATTATTATTATCAGGATTTTTTGGAACTTCAGAATAAGTTTGGTTCAAGTTTTGGGCAAAGGTTGTGGTCAGCTTCTGCTTTATTAATTGCTATTAAATTAACATGAATTGATTGCTGTATTAGCCTAGAATTTAAAGCCTATTTGAGATCCTTAATTAAAAGCTTTATGATGGTTTCCTTTGTGAAGCCTACTTTAATTAACCAAATAAAACCTTTCTACGTTTCTCCCCGTCAGCCCAGCACGGGTGGGATTGCCAGCTCTAAGCTGTGACAGCCAGGCACATCCCATTGAGGTTTTTATCGGCTCTCCAGACCAGTGACATTCATAAGCTATAATAAAGTGAACAATAGTGCATCCTCTTAAAAAGGAGGCATGCAGGGCATTAATGGCCCAGTAGCAGAGAGTAGTCACTGCTATATCACTGGCTACATAAAGGGTTTTTAGCAGCAGGTAGGTTCTTTGCTGTAATGATGATTGCTGTATTGTTGGCCTCTTAGGACCATTCAGGAAGCTCTAGACTGAGGCCATGTCTTCACTCTGTGGAAGATCAACGCTGCTGTGATCAGTCTTCTAAAGTTCAATTTAGCGGCTCTAGTAAAGACAAATTAAACCAAATTCAGAGGGCGTCCCCGTCTGTGGCCAGTATTCCTGCTCCTTCAAGAAGTAAGAGAAGCCAGCAGGAGCATTTGCTTCCATTGGCCTCCCACTGTGGGGATGGTGGGGAAACACTAATCAAGGTACATCGACTTCAGGTACGTAATTAGCGTAGCTGGAGTTGCATATCTTGATTTGACCTTCTCCTCTAGTGTAGTCCTCAGTTGAGTGTGATGAGTTTTGGTCATAATTGCATAGCACAAGTAGAGGTGTGCTGGTTAACCACTGAAAAATGCATCCTCTGATTTACATTAGTAGTAATCTCTCTCGTACACATGCACACAAATTAGGAACAACAAATAGTCCTGTGGCACCTTACAGAATGACAAAAATAGATGAGCTTGAGTGGAGGAAAAAAGGGGGACTCGCAGAATTATAACAGAAAAAGAAGGGGGGGGAGAAGTACCTGTCAATTGTTGTGCTGGTGCTAATGAGGCTAACTGAGTGGGCTGGAAATGTCCCATACTTAGCTTTTCATGTCAATGAAGTGTTAAATATAAGGGACACTGGTTTTATAATGGGCCATCCAGTTCATGTCTTTGTTCAAGCCAAGGAAAATGTGTCAGATTCGCATATGAAGGTCAATTCTACACTCTCTTGTAGCTGGCTTGTGAAATTCCTTTGTAGAGTTTTAAATCCGTTAATGAATGCCCAGGAAGGTTAAAATGTTCCCCTACAGGTTTCTTCAGTGTTACTGTTTCTAATATCTGATTTGTGTCCATTTATCCTTTATTGTGGGCACTAGAATTGACAGGTACTCCCCCCTTCCCTTTTTCTGTTATAATTCTGAGTGTCCCCCCCCTTTTTTTTATTCACTCAAGCTCATCTGAAGAAGAGGGTTTTCCCCATGAAAGCTCATGATACTATATATTTTTGTTAGTCTCTAAAGGCTGTGTTTAGCACTTTTGTTGGTCAATTGGAGGGGGAGAAAAACACACCAATTATTGGGGGTGGTTTAATTATGTGGGCAGGAGAGGTCTCTCCTGTTGCCATCAAGTAGCTACACAAGAGATCTTACACTGGCGCAACTTTGGTGCTGCAAAGTCTGTAGTGTAGACATAGTGGTGCCACAGGACTACTCGTTTTTAAAGTTATAGAATAACTACCCCTCTGAGACAAATTGGGATTTGATTTGGTGAGGAGGATCTGCCTAGAGCTGGGTGATATTTTTGAGACAAAATATGTTTTCAACAAAAAATGTAGATTTGGTTTGACCAAAAGTTTTGTGAATATAAATTGAAATTGACAAACTGTTTCTATAAAAGAAATCTGAAATATAAAACCATTTAATTTTGACCTTTTCATAATGAAATGTTTATTAATTTAAGATGACATTTCGTTTAGAATTGCACTTCAATTTTTTTAAAGAGCTCAAGAGACCTCAAAAGTGGAATCAATACATTTTGTTTGACCTGGAAAAAAACATTATCAGCTTTTTCAGTTTGGCCAGAAAACTGAAAAATTAGGTATTTGCCCAACTCTAGTTATAGCATGACAGGATGTTGTGTCATTGTGATCTATCATGACATAAACTTCAGGGTGCTATGGGGCCTGTGTTTTGCCCCATGGAACAAACCTGAAAGATGATTACCCTACCATCTCTGTGCTGTCAGCAAAGTTGTGTTCATTGCCCCTCTGTCACCCATGTGTCCAGATGCTGGAAGAGAGGAGTAAGCACCATATGAATGATATTACCAGTGTGGAAACATCACTCACTTCCATAGGGCATGGGGGTGGCTTAATGTAGGCAGATAGATGCAGACAACAAGTAATTTATTTCTCCCCATTGTCTAATAAATATTCATGTTTGTATAAATAATATATCACATGCAACCTGATACTTAAATAAATAATGAGCAAGGTGCAGCATGATCAAGCACATGAGTTGCTTTGCTGCTTTCTGCTGCTTTGAATAGCAACGGAGTTAACCAACTCATTATTCAGGCATTAATGGAGGTTGCTCCTAAACACTGTGTGATGGGAAGCCATCCCATCACTATTCAGTGCTTACAATGAAGATTAGAACAGCCACTCTGGAGCAGATCAGCAGTCCATGTTGCCCAGTGTCTTGCCTCCCACCAATCACTATTCCATTGGACTGCTGAAAAAGCTGAGTGCATTCTTTACAGTGCTGAGTACTCTCAATCCCCATTGACAGGGATGTAGAGTGCTCCACACATGGTAGAAGAAGGCCTATAGTTGTGCAGTGCCATGTTTTAGGGAGGTATGTAAGAGAGGATTTCTTCCTAGCTCTAGGCTGGGATCAGCTTTTCCTCTAGAGCAAGAGGATCAATAGCATTTGCCATTTTTTTAGCCCAACTCCTATTACTGCAAGTTTTACAATTATTCGTATGTCTGGTCTAATTTTTTAAGCATTGTACTAACTCGTTTGCGCCAATAAAATCCTGTGGCAGAGAGTGCCATAGGTTAACTATAGGTATATGAAAATTTGTTTCAGATGTACCAGTGTCTGATATTCATGCAGCTAGATGTAATGAAAAGTTCTTTGGTCCCTAAGAACACTGAAGAGAAATTGTCAGTGGGTTCTAAAAGTTTAAATATTAATACCCTTTTACTAATCATATTTGTGATATAGTCATGGCTGCTTAAGAGTGAAAGCCGGACTGGAAAGAACTACATTAAATACCATTCCTCCGTGGGAAGCTGTAATTCTTGAAAGTACCATGGGCAGTATGTTGTGACTGTTTGGTATGTCTTAGAGAACATTTTCTGCCAATGACTATGCTTTGGGAAATTGGCATAACATTTCCCCAGGAAATACAAAGTGACCATCTATTAGAGATGTATAGAGGATTTGTCAGGCTTGTGAGAAATGTACTAGAAAGAGAAATTAGTTGGGGTCGGGGCCGGGGGGAAGCTTTGAAAAAAGGAAGACACAAGCTTTTCCAAGGTGGATACTTTTGAGTTCTATTTAGGCTTGGAGTTTAGGAGCTATTTGTGCAGAATTATATGAGCTCATAATTTAATATTGCAATAGGCTGGCTGGGTTGGTCTGAAACACTCACGTTTTCTTGACAAGTGTTCATCCTGCTGGGATAAGATTAAGAGGGTTCTGCTGGATCACTGGGGAGGTGAATGGCTTACCCTACCAGGGACTAAGACAGGACAGAGTGACTAGAAAGAGGGGACTGAAATTATTAGCTGAACAGTCCTGAGGAAAGGACCCTAGGAGCAACTCAGCCTATGGAGGTGGTCTGAGCTGCTTTTTGTGATAGGGTAATCTTGTCCTCTTTGTTCATTGAGCCAAACCTTGGGAAGCTGTTGAGTTTGGACTCTCCATCGTGTGACGATTGGGTCTGTAGAATAGGCTGGGTCAGATGCATGATCTAAACATCAAATTACGATTTCTAAACCCTAATTCTAAGCCTGGTTTTCTATATATGGGAGGGAAGATGGAGACAGTGGGGGCAGTGAGGGGGTGCATAAAAGATGGGTGGTGATAGAGCATAAGAATCAGGACAGACCAATGATGAAATCTTTAGTAGAGTCTAGGCTGTGTAGTTATGCAGCATGGCACCTGCAGGGCGGGATATGCTGAGACTAGGGCGGTTTTTGTGAGCTTTGGTTTGGATTGTATATTAAGCTTTTGCTTCTAAAGTTACAGTGTGCTTACAGCAAGCTATCATCAGTGCCATAAAAGGGAGTCGGCAGACAAAGGAGAAAAAGTACTATCATATTTCAAGTGTTGTAGCTAAGTTGGTACCAGCATACTCAAGAGAAAAGGTGGGCGAGGTAATATATTTTGTTGGACCAGCTTCTGCTGGTGAGAGAGACAAGCTTTTGTGCTTACACAGAACTCTTCCTGGTCTGAACAAGAGCTCTGTGCAACCTCAAAAAGGTGTCTCTTTCACCAATTAAAGTTAGTTCAATGAAATATATTGCCTCCCCCACCTTGTCTTTCTAAAAGTTCTCTGAGGGCGTGTCTACACTGTAGGACTGAACTCAAAATAAACTACACGAATTGAGCTATGTCAATTGCGTATATTATTTCAAAATAGCTTATTTCGAAATAGGGAGCGTCTACACAGCACTTATTTTGAAATAGAACACTCTTCCTGTGACTACCCTTATTCCAATAAGGATTACAGGAGTTGGAGTAAGAAGTCCTCCAGCTTGACAGTATTTTGACACTATTTCGAAACACCTGCCTGAGGTGTAGACATGAACTAAGTTATTTTGGAATAGCGCTAGTTATTTCAAAATTGTGTTGCAGTGTAGATGTATCTTGAGTGAGGCCTGCCCAGTGGGAGAACTTGATCCTAATCTTGGCCTCTCACTCCTTGAATGGAGTGGTGGGTAGAGGTAGCACATTCAGTTTCATTAAAGGATCCCCTTACTCAGTGAAAAAATGATTAGTGCATTGATGAGTGCATCCTTGGCAGTAAGGATTGTAGCTGTGGCTTGTGGTGATGAAGGAACACAAGGGTTAAAAATCTGGGTATGGGAAAATTCTAACACCACCTGGAATGTGGCAGAATCCCTTACCCAACTCCCGCATCCTTGGGAGAGAATAGAGAGTGATGAGCAATGGAAAGAACTATTATATCTAAATTGAACCTTGTCTGTGATTGCCTGTGGTGTGGTTTATACCTGTGGGGTTATTCTCTCCTGTCTTAAAGAGTTTCATTAAAGTCTAATTGATGCTTGTTTTCTTCATTCATAGCATCCAGGTGTTGTGCCGGGTTTTAAATCAATACTGCGAAAAAACCATTTAAAGTGATAGCTTGCATTCTCATAGAAATGTTTTGGATGTTTTCACATGCTGCTATCTTTACCTGTCTGGAGAGAAACAACACTGCAGAAGAAGGTCTTGAACTTGACCAAGGTCTTGGCTTGTTCTTACAGCTGTCATCTTTGCCAGCAAAGGAATTGATCTATGCTAGCACAGCACAACATTCCTATTCATTGGGGGAGCTGGGGCATCTAGCCGTAATAAGCACATGCACTTCAGCACCAGCAGAATGAATGGTGGGCTTGGGAACTTCTAGGATAGTGCTGGGCATAATATGGCTCATAGACTATCCAGCCCACCAAGCCACTGGATCTGGCCCCTGTGCCCAGCAGGAGCCTCTGTCAGGCTCTCTGTCTGCCCTATCCCTGCACACCACTCAGAAAAGCTGGCTGCAGGGCCCCGTTTTTCTGAGAGCAGCTGTGAGTCTGGGGGGAGGGGAGGAGAGGCTTTGTGCACTGCTCCTGCCTCCAGCACAATCTTGCAACTCCTCTTGGCCAGTTTCTGGCCAATGGGAGCTGCCTGTTTGAAGAATAGGCAGTGTGTGAAGAACCCCTCCCTCCCTCCTTCCCTCTGTCTTGCAGCTGTTCACAGACGCACATGGCCTCGCAGCTGGCTGCTCTGAGTGGCCTGCCAGGGCATGGATGGTAGGGAACCTGCTGGCCAGGAATCCCTCAGGTAAGCATCTCCTGGCAAGAGTCTGCCTCTGGCACCCCAGTCCCTTCCTCCCCCCAACCCTCTCTCCCCCCACTTTTACCCCACTACTCCACATAATCCAAACCCTCCTGAACCCATACGCTGTCCCAGATCTTGCACCCCAATCTCCTGACCCAGTCACAACCCGCTCCTGTCCTACATCACAACCCAAACCCTGCATCCCTTCCTGCACCCCAGTCCCCTGCCCCAGGTCACGACCCTCTCCTTCACCCAAACTCCCTCCCAGACCCCACACCCTCTCCTGCACAGCAGTCTCCTACTCCAAGCTTCCTTCTGCAACCAGTCTGCACCCCAGACCTCCCATCTCTTTCTCACTCTTAATATCATGGAAGAGTCCAGCCCTTGACCAAATTCTTGTAATGACTTCCTCTCTCCCCTATCAAAAAGTATTGTCCACCTCTCTTCTAGGACAAGCCGTTTGCTGAGATCGGGAGCAGACAGAGGAGTAACATGAAATGTTAATAGGACCCTGAAATCATTACACTGCTTTATTGGGAGCCAGTGTGGAGAATGTAAAATTGTGAATAGATGTCCTGTGGGTGTAAGTGAGAAGAGCTGAGATTTGGATTCATGGTGGTCTCAGTATCTCCTAAATATAATTTTTAGTGAGAAGGGATAATCATAGAATCATAGAACACTAGAACTGGAAGGGACCACGAGAGGTCATCGAGTCCAGTCCCCTTCCCTCACAGCAGGACCCAGCACTGTCTAGATCATCCCTGATAGACGTCTATCTAACCTGCTCTTAAATATCTCCAGAGATGGAGATTCCACAACCTCCCTAGGCAATTTATTCCAGTGTTTAACCACGCTGGCCATTAGGAAGTTTTTCCTAGTGTCCAACTTAAACCTCCCTTGCTGCAGTTTAAGCCCATTGCTTCTTGTCTTATCCTCAGAGGCCAAGGAGAACAAATTTTCTCCCTCTTTCTTGTAATACCCTTTTAGATACTTGAAAACCTCTATCATGTCCCCTCTTGGTCTTCTCTTTTCTAAACTAAACAAGCGCAATTTTTTCAGTCTTCCCTCATAGCTCATGTTTTCTAGGCCTTTAATCATTTTTGTTGCTCTTCTCTGGACCTTCTCTAATTTCTCCACATCTTTCTTGAAATGTGGTGTCCAGAAGTGGACGCAGTACTCCAACTGAGGCCTAATCAGTGCACCCATGCTGGTGAAATGTCTGAGCCATGCTGCTGAAATCAGCTAGGCTCCTTGCGCAGTATCTAGAGCATAGCAAGCTCTGTGCCTCTCGTCAAGATGGTTTATCTAGAGCTCAGCAACTGCAAGGTTATTGAGCACTAAGTGCCTTGCTAGTGTGGACACCTCGGGAGTTACAGCACTGGGAGCTGATTTACTGTGCAGTAATTTACCATTGCAAACTTGGCCTAAGACTTTCAATGTGCTCAGTGTCAGTAGAGAGGAATGAGCTCTCAGACTTATATATTTTTTCCCTTTCAACCTTGACAGTGAGATGATAGAACAGTCATTAGCCTGGAAGCCTGGTGAGCCATGATGTCAAGCTACTATAGGACCAGGTCCAAAGTCCTTTGAAGATTCTCATTGGTTGCATGGGCCTTTGACCTATATTTCCCAGCTGGAGAAGTGCTGGAGTTGATGCACTGGGATCTGCTCAGCAGTGTATGGAATTAGCATCAGTTGTGGAATGTTATGCCCCAAGTCAAAATACTGGGTGGTGGATAAGTTTGCCCACTCGCTTGAAGCTCTATTAGCATCATAAAGGTTGTATAGCAGTTGTATAGAAAAACCAAAGGAACTCCAATAGCTGTAGTAGGGTTATGAAAATACTGCTATTTGTGCACAGTCTCCCCAGTCTGGTTGAAAGTGACTATATAAAACTCAAGGACAGATTTTTGGATCAGCCATATAGAGTAAATAAGGCAACAGCAGAGACAAACAATCAGGCAAATACAGTACTAAAAAATAAAAGGAAAAGTTAAAAAAAATGGACAAGGTAAGGAAATGGTTTCTACACTTATTTAATTGAAATTAAGTTGGTTAAACATTGTTCTTCTGCATAATAAAGATTCAAAGCTATACTAAATCAAAAATGGTCAGTAGTAAACTTCTGAAAGAACATCCATAATGTATTGTTTAGAGTTACAAACATTTTAGAGTTATGAGCAGCCTCCATTCCTGCAGTACTTGTAACTGTGAGGTTTCACTGTATATATCTGTCTCTATCTGAAGATAGATAGATACAAGATTCGTCCCAGTGGAAATCAGATCAGCAAAGTATGAGTCAGTATCCCAGGTTCTGCTGATGGCAAATCTAGAGGAGAACAGCTGGAATGGGTTTGCTAAGTACCAGCAGGACCAAATAGTCAATCTGGGACCATAAACTAAATGGTTATTTTCCTATTTAAAATTAAGACTTTCATTTATTTGAGCCAAAATAGGCGTTTTGCTTAGTGCCTGGGGAAGGTAATGATGAGGTTTTGTGTGTGTGTGTGTGTGTGTGTGTGTGTGTGTGTGTGTGTGTGTGTGTGTGTGACTGAACGAGAGAGAAGGCACCAGGGAAGCTGAAGGAAGATTGTAGTGCCTCTGACATATGAAGTGAAGGATTACACCCCCAGTGTGTTTGATGTAGGAGGGCAGGGATTATAGCTTGTGTGCAACATTGCATGAGAGAGCTTAAAGTCATCCTAGGCAGTCAAGAATTAGAGAGTGGAGCCAAAAAAAAGAGGATTTTCCAACAGGAAGGGTTTGATATAGGCAACCAGAGTGAGTTCATGTGTGTAAAGCATAGGCAGGGTAGGGTGACAGCTGGTTGAATTTAGAAAGTACAGACAGTCGGTGAGTTTGAGGCAGGAGTACAGCAAATCAAGTGAATGTAGAAGAGGGAACAGATACTAGAATCAGATGATACAGGTTGTCAAAGTTTATTGTGCATTGGGTATAGGAGAAATTACAAGGTGCTGAATTGGAGAGAAGATATTAGAGAAGGAGAACTATGTATTGTACCTCCCTCAGGAGCAGTGACCAAAGACCTTTAGTATCAAATAGACCTATCAGCTAACGAGAATGTTGCCAGTTAGTTAGAGCAGAGGATGGCGAGTCAAGCATCCTCTCCGATATTAGAGTGATGGGTGCATTAGGAGTATGTAAGATCAGAAAGTGACTTGGGAGGTGTTGGAGTCATATGGAGTGGATAGCAGACTGATATGGTTGTTGAAGGATATTAACGATAATGCGGAGGCAGCGGTGAGAACATGCGGAGAGTTGGGAAGTTGGTTTAGAACGAGTAGAGGTACGAGACAAGGAGATCTGATATCGCCGAGTATCTTCATCACACATCTAGAGAGAGCAATGGACAAGATCAAGGAAGAGGTAGAAGGGATATCGTTGCACGGGATGAGAATTAACAATTTGAGGTTCGCAGATGATATAGTTATCATCGAGAAAGATGAAGAGAAGTTAGCGAGAATGGTGTGGGTGCTAAATGAGGAAGGGAAGTGGTATGGATTATGAATATCGATAAAATGAAGACAATGGTATTTGGGATCTAACTAGAGAACATAGAGAAGTTCACATATTTGGGGAGCAACATGACATATGATCTAGACTGTAAGAAGGAAATAGCGACTAGAATAGCGAAAGCAAGAGCGAGTTTGAAAGCAGAAAATAAGATCTGGAAAAGTAAAGTGATTAGCTTAGGAACAAAGCTGAGTGTCTTGAAAACGTGTGTATTTAGCAGCATGTTGTATGGATGTGAGACATGGGTGATAATGAAAGATTCGAAGAGAAGGATACTGGTGTTCAAGAGGAGTTGTTATAGAAAGATCCTGAGACTAGGATGGATGCAGAAGGTCACCAATGAGGAATTATATAGGAAGATACAGCCGAAAGAACCTACTGCAGAAGGTTATACAACAGAAGTTACAGCTATTCGGGCATATCTGCAGAATGAACGACGAGCGAAAAGTTAAGACTCTGGTATTTGGCATAATGGATGGTCCGAATAGGAGAGGCAGACCCCACAGAGACTGGGTAAATGATATAGTAGATTGGTGTGGAGCTAGTCTACAGAAACTAAGCCACTCTGCACTGGACAGGGAAAGATGGAAGGAAATAGTGAGGGAGGCATCGGACACCAACGGGCGCTGAGCCCATGGTGGTTGATGATGATGATGATGATGATGAAGACAGGAAAGTAGAAATTTTTCTTCTAGCTTTCTGTGCCACCTTGGGCAAGTCACTGCTCTGTGCCTCAGTTTCCTGAGCCATAAAATGGCAATAATGTTACTCAGCTCAGAGGGATGTTGTAAGAAATTGTTTGTTTTGAGAGGCTCTGGTTGTAGTTGCTATGATGCCTGCAATGTACTGTCCAAAGCATGTGTCATGACTGCCCTTTAGTAAGCTGGAATGTCAGACCTACTCATATATGTGGGCATGTTACCCTTTATTGGCATGAGAGCCACAGACAATAAAAGCCCTGTTTTCACAACAACTAATGGGCTACATCTACATTGGCATGATCTTGCACAAATACTCTTTAACGCAAGAGTTCTTGTGTTAAAGTATTTGCGCAAGAGAGTGTCTACACTGGCATGTGCCTTTGAGCAAGAGATGTGCTTTTGCGCAAAAGTATCCATGCCAGTGTAGACGCTGTCTTGCGCAAGAAAGCTCTGATGACCATTTTAACCATCGGGCTTTCTTGCGCAAGAAATTCATGTTGCCTGTCTACACTGGCCTCTTGCGCAAGGCTTATTCCTGAGCGGGAGCATCATAGTTCTTGCGCAAGAAGCCCTGATTTCACACATTAGAACATCAGTGTTCTTGCGCAAGAACTCCCCGCCAGTGTAGACAGGCAGCATGTTTTTGCGCAAAAGCGGCCGCTTTTGTGCAAAATCATGCCAATGTAGATGTGGCCATAGAGATTCACCTTGAGCTCAGATGTTAGGGGATTACATTTTTAAGAACAGGTTCCTTGCTTCACTGCATCCATACTGACAATCTAGAAGATCCAGTCTCCCACAAAGCTTATGGTTTTGAGGCACTACTTATCAGCTTGAGTTTTAAACACAAGGTGGATGATCTTGCTTTTTCCTACCTTATAATTAATCATTTATATTTTGATTGTGCCTACCAGTCTGAACCAGCTTGGATCTCTTTTATGCTAGGCGCTGTACTAACAGTTCTTTCCCCAAAGAGTGCTGGTTCTCTGCCACACTCAGAAAGGAAGAAACAAGGTGGATTATGAAGGAAACCCCATAGAGCAGAGGGCCTGCTGTGAGGTTTGAGGAGAAGTTTGTTGGTATACTGTATGATGGAGGCAAACAGTGGTGGGTCTGATGCATAGAGAGGACTCTACAGCATAGATCGGTAAAACTAGACTAGCCATGAAATTTTTGCGATGAATATTTATTGTGTGCTGGAGATGCTATCATGTTGTGTTGCATGTACTGTGTCTGCTTCATTTACTCATGTTTAAAATCTGAGCATAACATTGCACTTGGAGTGACTGTTACACATTTCCTGCTCTGAGAGCAGACTCTCAAAACCCATGAGAAATATTCACTTGCAATTATGTTGGCTTTAAAAGAGGGAGAAATCTGTCACTTTCTACCCTTAATAATTTGCTCAAACAGCTGTAGATTAATGAAAGTGTTGCTCAAGGCATGTTTCCTGAAATAGCATGCAGTTCGGCCTTTGGAAGTCGTATTAGGTTAGGGAATGTGTTTGTGTATTGAATGCTGGGAGCACACAGTTTTACACCACAAGAACATAGGAGCTGACATAGCAGAGTGTGCACTGTATAAGTGGTCCATCTAATCTGGTATCCTATTTCCAACCAGGGCCAATGCTGCATGTTCCACAGAAAGTTGTAAAACCTCTGTGATGCAACTGACCATGCAATACTGCATATCACAAGAGAAATGCCTTCCTGACCACAGCTGGTGATCCATTTATGCCCTGAAGCCTGAGGATTTATAGAATTTTGTTGTTGTCCCACCTAGTGTGTCTGCAGATGTGGCTCTGATTCATTTTAAATGTCTGTAAGTTTAAAAAAAAATCTTATTAAGCTGTTTAGGTCAGTGATGACCTATGACAATGAGTTCTACAGGTTGATTATATATTGTGTTAAAAGAAAAATTTTTATTTTTAAAAGTCTGTTTTCAATGGATTGCCTTTTAATTGAATTGGGTGAGTTTGTGAGTTAAAGAGAAAATCACTGCCCTGAAATGTAATGGAATCTTTTCCCCTTTACTCCCCTTCTCCCATCTTTCCCACCACACACCAGATGAAAAGGGAGGACCCTATTCTTTCTCACAGCAGCATCTCTTTCGTAATGTGGGTTGCAGCCTCTGAAGATTTAAAAGCCAAAGAGAAGCTTCAATCTGGCAGGTCATGCATTGTGGGGAGTGGAAAAACTTCCAGGGGTCAGTCCCAAGATATCTACCCAGGCACTTTTATATAGCTCTGTTACCATGGTTGTTGATATTGCATGAGAGCCTAAAGGCCTTGATCAGGTCTATGATATGCTAGGAACTGTATAAGAACATAAGAATGGCCGTACTAGGTCGACCAAAGGTCCATCCAGCCCAGTACCCTGTCTGCCGACAGTGGCCAATGCCAGGTGTCCCAGAGGGAGTGAATCCAACAAGGAATGATCAAGCGATCTCTCTCCTGCCATCCATCTCCACCCTCTGACAAACAGAGGCTAGGGACACCATTCCTTACCCATACTGGCTAATAGCCATTTATGGACTTAACCTCCATGAATTTATCTAGTTCTCTTTTAAACCCTGTTATAGTCCTAGCCTTCACAACCTCCTCAGCCAAGGAGTTCCACAGATTGACTATGCGTTGTATGAAGAAGAACTTCCTTTTATTTGTTTTAAACCTGCTGCCCATTAGTTTCATTTGGTGGCCCCTAGTTCTTATATTATGGGAACAAGTAAATAACTTTTCCTTATTCACTTTCTCCACACCACTCGTGATTTTATATACCTCTATCATATCCCCCCTTTGTCTCCTCTTCTCCAAGCTGAAAAGTCCCAGTCTCTTTAATCTCTCTGTTCCAAACCCCTGATCATTTTAGTTGCCCTTTTCTCAACCTTTTCTAATGCCAGTATATCTTTTTTGAGATGAGGAGACCACATCTGTACGCAGTATTCCAGATGTGGGCGTACCATGGATTTATATAAGGGCAATAAGATATTCTCCATTTTATTCTCTATCCCTTTTTTAATTATTCCTAACATCCTGTTTGCTTTTTTGACTGCCGCTGCACACTGCGTGGACATCTTCAGAGAATTATCCATGATGACTCCAAGATCTCTTTCCCGATTAGTTGTAGCTAAATTAGTCCCCATCATATTATATGCATAGTTGGGGTTATTTTTTCCAATGTGCAATACTTTACATTTATCCACATTAAATTTCATTTGCCATTTTGTTGCCTAGTCACTTAGTTTGGTGAGATCTTTTTGAAGTTCTTCACAGTCTGCTTTGGTCTTAACTACCTTGAGCAGTTTAGTATCGTCTGCAAACTTTGCCACCTCACTGTTTACCCCTTTCTCCAGATCGTTTATGAATATATTGAATAGGATTGGTCCTAGGACTGACCCTTGGGAAACACCTCTAGTTACCCCTCTCCATTCTGAAAATTTACCATTTATTCCTACCCTTTGTTTCCGTTTTTTAACCAATTCTCAATCCATGAAAGGACCTTCCCTCTTATCCCATGACAATGTAATTTACACAAGAGCCTTTGGTGAGGGACCTTGTCAAAGGCTTTCTGGAAATCTGAGTACACTATATCTACTGGATCCCCCTTGTCCGCATGTTTGTTGACCCCTTCAAAGAACTCTAATAGATTAATTAGTAAGACATGATTTCCCTTCACAGAAACCATGTTGACTTTTTGCCCAACAAATTATGTTCTTCTATGTGTCTGACAATTTTATTCTTTCCTATTGTTTCAACTAATTTGCCCGGTACTGACGTTAGACTTACCGGTCTGTAATTGCCAGGATTGCCTCTAGAGCCCTTTTTAAATATTGGTGTTCCATTAGGTATCTTCCAGTCATTGGGTACAAAAGCTGATTTAAAGGATAGGTTACAAACCATAGTCAATAGTTCCGCAATTTCACATTTGAGTTCTTTCAGAACTCTTGGGTGAATGCCATCTGGTCCCAGTGACTTGTTACTGTTAAGTTTATCAATTAATTCCAAAACCTCCTCTAATGACACTTAAATCTGTGACAAGTCCTCAGATTTGTCACCTACAAAGGACGAGTCAGGTTTGGGAATCTCCCTAACATCCTCAGCCATGAAGACTGAAGCAAAGAATTCATTTCGTTTCTCCGCAATGACTTTATCGTCTTTAAGTGCTCCTTTTGTATCTCGATCATCTAGGGGCCCCACTGGTTGTTTAGCAGGCTTCCTGCTTCTCATGTACTTAAAAAACATTTTGTTATTACCTTTTGAGTTTTTGGCTAGCTGTTCTTCAAACTCCTTTTTGGCTTTTCTTATTACATTTTCACACTTAATTTGGCAGTGTTTATGCTCCTTTCTATTTACCTCACTAGGATTTGACTTCCACTTTTTAAAAGATGTCTTTTTATCTCTCACTGCTTCTTTTACATGGTTGTTAAGCCACGGTGGCTCTTTTTTAGTTTTTCTACTATGTTTTTTAATTTGGGGTATACACTTAAGTTGGGCCTCTATTATGGTGTCTTTGAAAAGTGTCCAGGCAGCTTGCATGGATTTTACGTTAGTCACTCTACCTTTTAATTTCTGTTTAACTAACCTCCTCATTTTTGCATAGTTCCCCTTTTTGAAATTAAATGCCACAGTGTTGGGCTGCTGCGGTATTCTTCCCACCACGGGAATGTTAAATGTCATTATATTATGGTCACTATTTCCAAGCGGTCCTGTTATAGTTACCTCTGGACCAGATCCTGCACGCCACGCAGGACTAAATCGAGAATTGCCTCTCCCCTTGTGGACTCCTGTACCAGCTGCTCCAAGAAGCAGTTGTTTAAGGTATCAAGAAATTTTGTCTCTGCATCTCGTCCTGAGGTGACATGTACCCAGTCAATATGGGGATAGTTGAAATCCCCCACTATTATTGAGTTCTTTATTTTGATAACCTCTCTAATCTCCCTTAGCATTTCATAGTCACTATTACTGTCCTGGTCAGTATAACCATAAAGATATGGTTTTCTATCCTGAGGAGCTGTAGCCTATAAGACTAATCTTGCCTGGAAACTGTTATATTAATCTATAAACTTTTCACTACCTTCATTCTATTCTAGCAGTAACACAAGAACCTACAGGAATCTTAGCCTCTAAGAAGTCAGCTTTGGCAGTAGGGTAGATTAATTAGAAGTAAGATATAGTGTTATATACAGATATAATGCTTTTGAAGTATGGTAGTATAGAGTTAAATATTATATATATAAAATATAGTGTAAATGGTAGAATGTGCGGAGGGAGATTAGAGAGGCTACCAAAATAAAGAACTCTATAATAATGGGGGATTTTAATTATCCCCATATTGATTGGGTACATGTCACCTCAGGAAGAGAAGCAGAGATAAAATTTCTCAATGGCCTAAATGACTGCTTCTTGGAGCAGCTGGTGCAGGAACTCACAAGGGGAGAGGCAATTCTCGATTTAGTCTTGAGTGGAGCGCAGGATCAGGTCCAGGAAATAACCGTTACAGGACCGCTTGGGAATAGTGACCATAATATAATAACATTCCACATTCCTGTGGTGGGTAGAACACCTCAGCAATCCAGCACCCTGGCATTTAATTTCAAAAAGGGGAATTACACAAAAATGAGGAGGCTAGTTAAACAGAAATTAAAAGGCACAGTGACTAGAGCCAAATCCCTGCAAGCTGCATGGAAACTTTTTAAAGACACCATAATAGAGGCCCAACTTAAATGCATACCCCAAATTAAAAAACATAGCAAGAGACCTAAAAAAGAGTCACCATGGCTTAACCACCATGTAAAAGAAGCAGTGAGGGACAAAAAGGCATCTTTTAAGAAGTGGAAGTCCAATCCTAGTGAGATAAATAGAAAGGAACATAAACACTGTCAAATCAAGTGTAAAAATGTAATAAGAAAAGCAAAAAAAGATTTTGAGGAACAGCTAGCCAAAAACTCAAAAAGAAATAAAAAATGTTTTTTAAGTACGTTAGAAGCAGGAAGCCTGCTAAAAAACCTGTGGGTCCCCTAGACGATCGAACTATAAAAGGTGCAATCAAGGATGATAAAGCCATTGCGGAGAAACTAAATGATTTCTTTGCTTCAGTCTTCATGGCTGAGGACGTTGGGGAGATTCCCAAATCTGCACCGTCCTTTGTGGGTGATGAATCTGAGGAACTGTCCCAGATTGAAGTGTCATTAGAGGAGGTTTTGGAACAAATAAAAAAACTTAATGTTAACAAATCTCCGGGACCGGATGGCATTCATCCAAGGGTTCTAAAAGAACTCAAATGGGAAATTGCTGAACTATTATCTGTGGTTTGTAACCTATCCCTTAAATCGGCTTCCGTACGTAATGACTGGAAGGTAGCCAATGTGATACCAATACTTAAAAAGGGCTCTAGAGGCGATCCGGGCAATTACAGACCGGTAAGTCTAACGTCAGTACCAGGCAAATTAGTCGAAACAATAGTAAAGAATAAAATTGTGAAGCATGTAGAAGAACATAATTTGTTGGACAAAAGTCAACATGGTTTCTGTAAAGGGAAATCCTGTTTTACTAATCTATTAGAGTTCTTTGAAGGGGTTAACAAACATGCGGACAAGGGGGATCCAGTAGATATAGTATACTTAGATTTTCAGAAAGCCTTTGACAAGGTCCCTCACCAAAGGCTCTTGTGTAAATTACATGGCTATGGGATAAGAGGGAAGGTCCTTTCTTGGACTGAGAACTGGTTAAAAGGCAGGAAACAAAGGGTAGGAATAAATGGTTAATTTTCAGAATGGAGAGGGGTAACTAGTGGTGTCCCCCAAGGGTCGGTCCTAGGACCAATCCTGTTCAACTTATTCATAAATGATCTGGAGAAAGGGGTAAGCAGTGAGGTGGTAAAGTTTGCGGATGATACCAAACTGTTTAGGATAGTCAAGACAGAAGCAGACCGTGAGGGACTCCAAGAAGATCTCACCAAACTGAGTGATTGGGCAACAAAATGGTAAATGAAATTTAATGTGGATAAGTGTAAAGTAATGCACATTGGGAAAAATAACCCCAACTATACGTACAGTATGATGGGGGCTAATTTGGCTACGACAAATCAGGAAAGAGATCTTGGAGTTATCGTGGACAGTTCTCTGAAAACTTCCACGCAGTGTGCAGCGGTGGTCAAAAAGGCAAATAGGATGCTAGGAATTATTAAGAAAGGGATAGAAAATAAGACCCAGAATATCTTACTGCCCCTGTATAAAACTATGGTACACCCACATCTTGAATATTGTGGACAGATGTGGTCTCCTCACCTCAAAAAAGATATTTTGGCCTTGGAAAGGGTTCAGAAAAGGGCAACTAAAATGATTAGGGGTTTGGAACGGGTCCCATATGAGGAGAGATTAAAGCGACTGGGACTTTTCAGTTTAGAAAAGAGGAGACTAAGGGGGGATATGATAGAGGTCTATAAAATCATGAGTGGTATGGAGAGGGCCAATAAAGAAAAGTTATTTATTAGTTCCCTAAATAGAAGACCTAGAGGACACCAAATGAAATTAATGGGTAGCAGGTTTAAAACTAATAAAAGGAAGTTCTTCTTCACACAGCGTGTAGTCAGCCTGTGGAACTCCTTGCCAGAGGAGGCTGTAAAGGCTAGGACTATAACAGAGTTTAAAGAGAAGCTAGATAATTTCATGGAGGTTAGGTCCATAAAAGGCTATTAGCCAGGGGATAAAATGGTGTCCTTGGCCTCTTTTTGTCAGAGGCTGGAGAGGGATGGCAGGAGACAAATCGCTTGATCATTGTCTTCGGTCCACCCTCTCTGGGGCACCTGGTGCTGGCCACTGTCGGCAGACAGGATACTGGGCTAGATGGACCTTTGGTCTGACCCAGTATGGCCATTCTTATGTTCTTCTTATGTTCTTATGTGTTCTTAT
Source organism: Pelochelys cantorii (assembly GCA_032595735.1). Lineage (NCBI taxonomy): Eukaryota > Metazoa > Chordata > Testudines > Trionychidae > Pelochelys > Pelochelys cantorii. Next base: position 23,109,964 of record CM064336.1, read on the forward strand.
GATCAACCACAAGCAGACATAAGTAGAAATTCTATGTCCTGAAAATAGAATTATTGTACATGGCATCTGATGCTAATCACACAGGTGCGGGTGTTATGACATAATTGTCTGAGTTTAAGAGCAATACATCCCAAAAATACCCTTACTTGAAGGGGCAAACATACTACTTTTGCAGAAAAGTAGGAAGGGTGCACGATTTGCGGAATTTCTCTGAATGTTAGTCAAAACCTCCTGTGTTCATGAGATCACAATGTCTTAATTTAATTTAAGTCTCCAATCAAACATGAGCACCCACAAATATCTTAGGGTGCAGAAATCTGTTTTTGGCTTTGAGGGTTGGATCCGAACCCTCATTGTCATTGTCATTCTTTCTTGACTTTCTTTGTAAACTTTCATTACAAGTACTGTCTGAAGACTTAGATAGTCTTCAGTTTCTTATGCTATCATAAGGACCTCTTGTCTCTTGCTGAGACTCCTGTTTTACTAATGGAGTAGGCTGGTCTTCTAAGTCCTCAAGGTCATCGGGAGGTATTTTCTTAGGTAATCACAATTGTATACTTAAGCTATGTTCATGATATCATCTGGGTTGATTGAATCAATTCATGTAGTCATTGCCTTAAGCATTTTACTATATGTATTTTTAATACCTATTGCAATAAAGATTGTCATAAGTTTGTATCAGACACATTGTGAGCGTGGCTGTTGTGGGTCCCGAAACTCCCCGACCGATGTAGAATTTATTTTGTCATCAGGGGTGGGGACAAACCTATGGAATTTTCTGGTCAGATTTGGAGAGCCAAAAATCCAAATTATATTCCAAAACTCCTCGGTTTACAAAATTAAAAGCTTCTGAGTTCTACATCAGTCAGCGAGTTTCAGAACCCACAGAGCTTACACTAGAAGAGTTCTATCTGAGTACCTCACAGCACCCCCATGGGGTACATGTTAGCCTGTTTTCTGGTAGCAATCTGAGACACAAAAATTAAGCAGTTAACTTCATGTCACATAGGAAGTCAGTGGTAAATCCAGATCTCTGGAGTGTTCCAATCTTGTCTTTTAATCACAAGACCATCCTTCCTCTCGAAAACAAGCCAGATCTCCTGAGGGATTCAGACATCTCTGCTGCAGATGCTAGTATGTTTTAGAATCTCTACCTTGACTCTGATTTTGTGTTGCTAATCTGCATACACAAACCCTTTCTCCACGGGGAAGGCTTGCTTCTGGGGTTGTACATCTAACCTTGCTGGTACAGTTTGTGTCTCATGGTCCAATCCAGAGCTAGTGGTTTGTGACTAGTGGTAGCAGCATTCTTCCACCACCCAGATCTATCTAACTGAACACATTTACCCCCAGGGTCAGATGTATACAGTGCCTGTTGCTGGCATATGTAAATGAAGGCTGGAATTCATTTCTGCATCCTATCAGCTGTGTCCCATGAGATCATTCCCAACTCTGAGCAGAGGAGGGGGTAGCATTAATGAACGTGGGGCAGCAAGAAGCTTTGAGATGACTTTGATTGCCGTGCTCTGAGGAGGAAGTGTCATGCCAGTCATTCTCAGAGGGGTAGGGCCAAACTTGATCTTTGTTCTGAAAGGAGTTCATGAGCTTCTTGGTGCCAACTGAGATTCAGAAGTAGGATCCCTAATCAGAAGTGGTGTAAGTGTAACCTAGAGGTGCTGAGACCACTGACAAGAGAGAGTGAAGTGTGCTCTACAGCCTTAGCTGAGAGCCAGCTGGCTTTTAGCTCACATGGAAGAGGCTCATGGCTTTAGTTTCTATGGTTCCAGGTTCTATCCCACCTGCCAACGACCCAGGTCCATCGGCATTACATAAGGATAAGTCTAAGAATTCTCCTTGATCTGTGATGTGCATGTGTGTGCCTAGCAAAGAGGCTGACTAACCAATCCACAAGTTTTTGCTGCCAATCATTTCCACTATGTAGAACAAAGATCTGCTCCCGCTTCTCGCGGATAAGAAATCCTGCTGGTCCACCTTCAGGGTGGAAACTTCCATGGTATTCAGAGTACGCCTTTGAATATTGAGTAATGAGAAACCAGCTAATCTATTCAAATGCTGCTGCCCTGCAGTAACAACACACTTTTCTCCCTAGAAGCTCACTTGATGAGTCAGGGAAATCAGGCTAGACATCAGTGGAAAAATCTCAGACAGGAGTGTATATAAAAGAGCCATTCATGGAGCTGCTATTGGCAAGATCCAGAATGACATGGCAGATGAAAAAGCTAGAGCTGGTCAGAAAATGTCTGTTTTTGCCTATGGAATATGACAGCTAACAGGGAGCAAGGGAGTATTTTTTGTCAATGTTTTTCCCACAGCAATCTCCCACTTTTTGTTGAAAAACCAAGAATCAAAAAAGCTGAAAAGAGATTTTGGCTGGATTTTTTTCAGTTTTTGGTCTGCTAAGGTTTCATTTGTAGGGGGTGAAACATGAGATTTTCTGTGGGCAGCAAACATTTTGAAAAATTCCACTTTGTTGAACTCCTCCCCTCCCCAACAATTTTCCATTCAAAAACAATTTTGATGGAAAATTTCCACCTGCACTAAAAAGACCTAACCTTTTGGAGGTATTTCTGTGCTACCTGATTGAAGCAGCTCTCAGCTGTGCAGTTCATTCCCTTGCATGCAGGGCTATCACCTTAGTAAAAAAACAAAACTGGTTCTTCCCTCTGAATAGTGACAAAGTAATACCTTCAGACTCTCTGAGGGAACTAAGGATAGACTGGTTTAGGGACATGCCATTGGGATAATCCCCAGAATATACTGCAGTTCAGAATGGTGAAGGGGGGATATCTTTGTACTGTGCTATATAAAAATGGGGGAAATCTAATTAATTTCTCTAGGCATCTTCATTTCATTGGGTTTTCTTTGTATGAAAACTTCAGCAGTTCTCATTAGCAAACTTTTTATCAACATGACTTCCAGCAATGATTAACCCCTTCAGGGATGCTCGAATCTGCAGATGTTCTGGGAGCTAGTTCCTCTGTAATGAATGTAGTGTTGTGCTAAGAACTGTATAATATGAATATTCAGATGCAACAGACAGGGTCTTTAAAATCCCACAGCTTGCAAAGGGTAGCCTATTGGGTATGTTGAGTTCCTGGGGAAAAGAACTTCCCTTCCTGCAGGAGAAATGGAATGACTATTAGCCAAGATGGTCAGGGATGTAACCCTAAATGTGGGGTGACCTTAAACCTGGCTGCCAGAAACCAGGAGGGAAGAGAGGTGTGGATGTCTCCAAAATTGCCCTGTTCTATACATTTTCCCTGAAACTCTTCTGCTGGCCACTCTTGGAGACAGGACACTGGACTAGATATATCTGGCCATTGTTTGACTCAGTATGGCAGTAGTTAATTTGAAAGCTATAGAATGGGTCTATTTGCCTGAGTGGTGCACATTTCTGGACGTCATGTTATTGAGTACTGAATAAGTGAGATAACTGACCAACTTTAGTCTATTTGATTGGAATCACCTTCCTCGCTGCATGTCTGAATGATGAAATGGTGCAGCCTTTCATAGGGCTGGAAATGTTTTTAATAATTAAAAGAATTTTCCTTAACTGCTAATACAAAAACATTGCAGAGCATATGTGTGACGCAGTGAGTGTGGTGTGGATAAGAAACACTGTGTGTGATGTATGTTGGAGAGCAGAGGCAGCTGAAAATATTTTTTGAGAACATTTTTTTCCAACCAAAATAAAATTTTTCCATGAAAAACCAGAAGACAAAAGTTCATTGATTTTTTTGGTACATTGTTTTTTTCAGTTGTTAGTAAAAATGTTTCAGTTTTTTAAAAAAACAGAAGTGGAACAGTTTTTTAAAAAGTAAAGAATTTACAAAACAATATATCAACAGTTTGCTAAATTTTGTTAATTATCAGTTTTTTCATTGACCCCTGCCCCCTCCCCCCCGACTCCCTCCAAAATTGCAGGAAACTTGTGCCTTAATTTCCCTGTCTGTAAAATGAGGATAAGATGCAGCCCTATCAGTGTTCCCTATAAGGTGTGTGCTTGTGTGGCCACATAGGAGAGATTCAAATGCTGCCCAGCAGATTAGCAGAGCACCCAGAGTTAGGTTTTTCGTTTCTACTGGTGGTGCACATTTGCACATGCCTGGGAGCACATATAATGCATTCTGCACATGGATGGAAAAAATCTGCACATGGACGGGAAAGATTAGAGGGAACATTGATCCCTATGCCTCCGAATGCTATATCCTGAGACTTTGCAGCGATGAACACCAGAGTAAAGCCTACAAGCAAGCAACCCAACAGAAATCAGGGGACATGTTAGTTGTTTAATTCACTAGGTAATATTGTGGCAGAGTGTTGCATCTCAGTGATATTAACTTGTCTTTTAGAGCCTGATCCTGCCCATCATCTCCCATGAAATCAGGTGAGAGCTACATGTGCCCAACGCCTTTCAAAACAAGGCCATAAATCTTTAATACCTGGTTGTCTTGAGTTAATGCTTGCTTGAGCTTCTGTTCTAACAGGAATAATTCCTGCACAAAATGATGGTAAAAAAAAAACCCACCAGGGAATTTATTCAGAGCTATACACAAATCAGACTGTCTCCTTCTTTGAGGCAGCAGCAGCAGCATAATTTCCCATCTCCAGTTTACAAAAAAAGCCCATTAGTTCTCATGTTGCTCAGCTTCTGTGGACAGCATGCAGAATGGCAGCTTGTTCTTTGGAACACCCATCACCAGCCCTCGGAAGAGTTCCCGCACCGTACTGCTTTGATAATTGCCATTCATTGACACTAACGCTCCTGTCTTGGGCCTCTTCTGTACAGCCCCATCTACAGTTTGGCAGCAAACCTGAAAGCCTCACTCCTACATGTCAGGCACAAATATCAGAAAAACATCTGCAGGTTGTCAGATCCCTGGCTTGTAATCTCCCTACTTGAGCAGACTTTGAAAACACAGTAGAAAGGCCGTATCGCTTATCCCTTCAAGAGTCGATTGACATTGTGCATCAATGCAATTGAAAGTTGTGGCTTTTATGACTCAAATTCTGAGTTCTCTTGGACTGGCACCATTCCATCACTCTGAGCAACTTTCAGTTGCTCCTCACGAGGAGTAAGGGAAACCAACGGGAGCTGATTACTCTTCCAGAACTGCAATGTGATGGGCATGGATTTCACAGGTCAAAAGCAATCCTGAGTGATCACTTTACATTTTCAAGACCAGAAATCCCTAGAAACTTTGGTTTTCATTGCTTAAAAGAACAGGCCAAAAGACTTTCTTTACATGTATCAACTGTCTGAATCTAAGGATATGTCTATACCGTGGGACTATTTCAGGATACCGGAAGTATCCCGAAATAGCTACCCCATGTCTTTTGAACGTGCCCACTATTTCAAGATAGGTCTCGAAATAGAGGATGCGCTATTTCAGCATCCCTGCAACCCTCATTCCACGAGAGTTAGGGATGTCTCAAAATAGCACATTATTTCAAAATTTGGCGCTGTGTAGACATGCCAAATTTTGAAATATGCTATTTCAAAATTAAATCCAGATAAGATACGCAATTTGCATAGCACAAATTATGTATCTTATTTCAAGTTTAGGGTGCTATATGGATGCACCCTAGAAGAAGAGACAATTCCTGATATGCATGTACCTGTGTTTGAATTCTTGCCCCTGATGGAAATTGGCCGAGATTGCTCACTTGTTTTTTAACTAGAGTGGTGTCTTTACTCCAAAGATCACTCCCCTGTCTCTCATTGGCATGGAGCAGAAAAAAATTACTCTCTAAAAATAACATGTGCTCATTGCCTTGATTTTCAGTTTCCTCATCCCTAGGCAGACAAAATGAGATAGACATTAAGTTGCTGACTGCTCAATCTGTGCACACTGCTGCAAAGAGTAAAAAAATTACTTCCATGGTGTAGTTAACATGTTAAATTTAAAAGGTGGAAAAAATTAAGTAGGCCTGGAGCTAGAGCAATGAGTGTATTTTCTTTTAAGAATTGTCTGTAAAGGTTGATTTGCTTTAAGGAGTGGAATTTGTACAGCCTCTTAGTTGTATCCACTGCCATAGCCATTGCCTCCACCTCTCTGATCCTGTGCGCTCTTCTGAATTAGCACCTACCTCCTGATCCTTCTCCCACTGAAATCAAAGGCAAGGCTCCCTTCTCTACCCTCCTGCAAGGGTCTGTTACTAATTAATCCATCCAATCCTGCACTTCAGAATGTGGGCGTTTGCACTCTTCCTTCATCTCGTACTTCTCTTCCCCAGGGAATCTAATCAGGTGACACCTTCACTATTTTTAAATATAAATTCCAGGCACTACTGGCTGTAATTTGCAGTTTGTGGTTTGTTTCAGTAGCTTTCTGCCGCACTAAGATTTTTGACTAACAGGGAGGGAAGCGTGGGCTGAGACAAAAGACTGGAAATAAAAGACACCTGGTTTCTGTGCTGTGCTACTCACTCTAATGTGACCGTAGTCACTTAAACTCTGTTCCCCACTTTCTTCATCTGAAAAACAGGAACTGGAGGACTTCGTTACTTGCCTTGTGAGGCTAAATTTGTTAATGTTTCCAAGGTGCTTGGAGATTCATCGGCAGACAGTACTTTGGAAGCAAATGAGTAATGATAATACTAGAAAGATGAGGTTGGATGGGTGTGGGGGGAGGGTGTACATCAGATTAGAACAGGGAGGAGAACAGTCTCAGAGGACACTGTGCTTACTCAAGGCCAAGAGTAGACTGGAAGGTCTACCTTTGCTTTCAGCAGAGGAGAGGGAATGAATTGTGATTGCCTTTCACTTCTCTGCAAGTGTCATGCTGAGGAACCTGCTTATTGTTTTATTTTGTTTTCTACTCTTAGAACTGTGACAACTCCTTGATTCAGTTCATTCCCCCTCATTTCTTCCCGTCTCTCTATTTCATACACACACACACACACTCTTCCAGTTGTGCAGAGTTACTCTCATTAATATTAAACCTGTCCTTCTGCAATCTAGTATTGATATCAGAACCTCTGATCTGCATGCTGCGTGTATGGCAGCGAAGGGAAATGTGAATTGCCCAGATAATATGGCTTTGGCATCCTTTCATTAGAGTGCATACAGTATATAAAGCTATAAAGAGATCATCAGGGCAAGTTTAATGGCCTAAAAGCTTTTGTGCTGCCACTGTAATAGTATCAAATCTGAATATATGTTTTTTTATATTTGTTCTGGCTTCAGAACACTGGAGCTATGATTGCAAGGAATACAAATAAGTTTGAGAACAATCTGATCAGAGTGAACATCAGTAATATCTGTTATGGATCCATGACCTCTTTATAAAGGACAAAAAACTTTTGGGGGCTGTAGTGGCAAAGGCATTTAATCCATAGCTGACAATGAAATAGTGACCCACATCTTGGTTATCTAGTGACTTGGCCGTCGCAATGGGCTGTTTCTTAGATTAACCTGGAAATCCATCATGATCTCCACATACACCTGTGTTCTCTTCCCTGAACTTGTTGTGTAAAGACCTCCAGCTGAAATTCCAAATGCCAATGGATATTTAGTTAGCAAGATCATTGGAACAGACACTCCCTCCCCCCCACCTGGGTCTACCCTTTGGGTCTGTCAGTGAGCTAACTTAAGACTGTCAAATGCACACAGATACTTAGATTGTAAGCTCTTTGAGGGGGGGGACCATCTTCTTATTCTGTTTGTACAGCTCCGAGCACCATGGCGTTCTACTCTATGACTGGGGCTCCTTGGCATTATGATAATACAACTAAAACATCATCATCATAGTAATATAGTGGCAGAAGCCCTATTTATGCATTCAGTAATAATAATTGCAACATGGGCATTACTGACTTGAACCTCCATACCTAATGAGGTTATGTTCAGAACAGTTCCCAGCATTTTGGCTGCATTTTCAAACTGTCTCTATCTTTTGCTTTGGCAAATCTGGGTGAGACAGTCATGAGAATGAGCTTTCTGGGAAGATTTCTGATACTCCTTGCTTCCAGTCCGGTTACAAGGACCACCAAGAAATCCAGTTGCTGGCTATTTTATGTGAGGGAGGGGGCCGACATCTGTCATTAGTACCATTGTGCTAAAAGCAAGCAAATGTTTATTTTGCCAGTGACCATCAAGGCATTCTTTGTGCCTCTGTGATGGGGCAGACAAAGCCTGACCTCCTCTCTGGAGGCCTTTCAGCACCCTGGCCAGCAGCAGGAGCAGTTGAGCAGTCCTCCGAGCAGGATAGAGGGGCAGCCTACACTGCAGCCAGTCAAGATGCGGCAGGCTGCTATATAAGGAGCTGCTAGCTCAGGCCTGTCAGTTCCTTCCTGGACCTCAACCCAGGCAGATCTCTGGTCTGACTGGGGAAATACTGGAACCTTGGACAGCTCTGAGTGGGCGCTGGGGCTTGTAACTGATCAGATCTAGATCCTGCGGCTAAAGGCTAGCCAAGGACAACCCTGCAGAATCCCAGACTAGGGGAATTCAGCAACAAGGCCCTAGAGAACTGCTGGATGAAACAGCATCCTGGGGAAGTGGCCCAGGGACGTGACCGCAATTACGGACCTTGAAACTTGGCAGGTAACTGCTACATATAAGGTCCCTGGGCCAGGACTCAGAGGAGTGGGTGGGCCTGGGTGTCTCCTCCCCCCCCCCAACCCCTCTGCAAACCACACCCGAGTGAGGGGGGCAAAAGAAGAGGCCTGAACCCTGGCCATGGACTGGACATTGACTTGCCCACAGACAGGTGAGTAAATATTGTGAGACCCCCCTTCAGCCACCAGAGGGTGCTTGCACAAAGGACTGAACCTATTACAGCCTCTGATATGCATTGGAATCTGTAAGTGGAAAGGGTGGGGGGGGGGGGAGAAGTACTATTAAGCCAAAAGAAGTTAAACTGTCATAAACTTCTCAAAATACTCTGTTTTGTTTGACCCAAGAGTGGAATGGATCTCTTGGGACATCAGTCCCAGTTGCCTGCTACCACAGGCTACCCCATCACATAATCCCATTCATAAACCTATCAAGTGCTATCTTAAAACTAATTAGGTGTTTGCCCTCCTTTCTGGCATTGGAGACTGTTTGTTTATTTGTGACATTCATATGAATGATCAACTGCCAATCATTCACTCAGCTCTGCAGAATATACAGTGAGATATGAAGGGTGAAAGCGTGCAGGTGTATTGATGGGAATAACTAAAGATAAATAGAAATAGGTCGGTTGTCTTCTCCATTATGGTTTCCACGTCTCTACAGTATGATTAGAGCTAGGCTGAAATTCAGGTCATAAATTCAGATGGGATTAAATCTGGCAGTTGTGAAATTTGGATAGGAATTTGAAAAATTGAATCGGTCTAGCTCGGGGGGAGGGGGAAGAAGAGGGGAATTATAAGCATCCTACAGTCCGGACATGGTTCACTTGGGTTAGTCCCTAGTGGGTTGCCAGACATTCTGTTTACTTGCACATCCACAGGTATGACCACTTGTGGTTCGCTGTTCTTGGCCAATGGGAGCTGTGAGAAGTGGTGGCCCAGCCTGCTCTGCTTCCTGCAGCTCCCATTGGCCAGAAACAGTGAACTGTGGCCAACTGGAGCTGCAAGTGGTTGTATCTGTAGATGCTCACATAAAAACAAGTGAAAATGGAAACTTATAGGAGCTTTATATCTCTAATGAAATTTCCCTCGTTTGTTTCCACCACTGACTCTTACAGCTTCCTAAGCTGGAGTTTTAGAATAATGCTCTCCAGAGAGCTCACTTTTAATAGTTTCAGGTACTATCACCAAAAACCAGCCTGCCAGGCCTCTCATCAAAGCTAGATACAAAGAATACCTATTAAGTTAGCTAGTCCTGCCCAATCCAAGCAGAGCAAGGTTGTTTTCTGACATGATCTTAGTCTAATGCTTTGGCAAGCCTCAGCCTTTTCAGCAGCTTTTCTGCCTTCAGTCAGGAAGCAAAGGAGGCATTTGGCTGCACAAGGTGGCATTTTCATTGACCAGTCAAGAAAGTAAGATGTGTACTGCTGTCTAGGAGATATTAAGAAGTAGTCTGGTTGAGGCTTGTGCTCAGAATTGATAGGAAGCTTTCTAAAGCTTAAACCACTGAGTGATGGCTTGGCCTCTCACCTCATATATAAGACACCCTTTAAATCTTCTTTCTTTTACATTTCCATGTGAATTTATTACTGATAAAAGGTGTCAGAATATAGATATCTTATTAACAGCTGTGATTAAACATTTCCTTCAGCACTGGAAAGATTGCTCTCGTCTCTGGGTAGATCTCTGATCAGTAGGTCTGTCCTGAGTTTGTATGTGTTTGAGAAAATAAATACCATCAAATAGGAAGCATTTGGGTCTGTTTCTTAATACAGTAGCTGGAATGTTTCCATTAATTTTATTAGCACTCTATAAATATTCACATACATTAGCTCTTGACAAACTACATTGTAAATATGTCAAGAATATTTTTCTAATGTTAGTGTCTATGCAGAAGTTCGCATGTTTACATTTTATTAATATTCGATAAAGCATGTGAACTGAAGGGGCTAGATCAAGAGCCCTTGAGAGGGGCATTCTGTACTTCTCTACTGAGCAGGGACCACATGGGCCATGGCAGTATAAATTCTCCCAATGTTGCCTGATAATGGTGCCTCACCTTTTATATTACCCTTTGTAATAATAATTTGCACTTATGAACCCCAGATGAAAGGCATTATGTAAGTGTTTTCAAACAGATGCCATTGTTTTCAGTGAACCAAGGCAGGTGGCATTTAAGCAATTAGCCAAAATTCAGACTGCAGTTCGGAATAGAATCTGGGCTCTTGCCTCCCAGCACCACGTGCTAACTTCTGGTGAAGGAGGAGAACAACAATCTTGTAATTCAGGCACCCGTCTGAGACTCTGGTGATCTGATTTCAGTTCCTGTGGACAAGTCATTTAATCTCTCTTTTTCTTATCTGTGAAATAGGGATAATGCTTTCCTCTTTTACAGGTGTGTCGTGAAGATAATCCCTTTCAAATTTGTGAGGGACTCATACTCTGGTGAGGGGCATCTAAGAACCAAACTCTACAAATACATCCTGCTACTTCCTTTTGGGATAATTGTCTAGTTAATTATCTGGTGAATTCATTTGCTGGTTTCTCTGCTGAGATTGCCAATATGGGGGAGCTGCTAATGCTCACAGCGATTTTGGCATTTTTGATGTGGACACCCCTTGCCTAATAAGTAGGGAGCACATCTCCTCCTGATACTCAAGTCAGTATAAGTTGCAGGGCTAAATTATCTGCCTCTTGGACAATGTCCCCTCATGCAGTATTCATTTGACTTGGTGGAAAGCTGCTTTTTGAGCCATATAGGGCTACAGGTTTGTTTCTGATGGCCCCCACTGGTGTCATAGTTAATGTAGTGAGAGTCACTCTGTCCCAGGATGTCAGCAGAAGTTTATGAGGAGCAGATTTATAGAGGCTCAGTTTTGCTCCTGAGAACCTGGAAATGGCTTTGCACTGTTTCAATAGATAATTAGCTTGACAGTCTGGTCGGGGTTCTGCTTATTCTTCCGTGAATACAGGAAAGATCAATGTATGACTGCATAGAGACCCATCGAGGGAGTAGCTGAGTCAGCCAGTCAATCTAACAGAAAGATCTTGACTGCATCAGAATTTGCAAATGTCTGAGGATATATAGCAAAGGGGAGGCAAGACATTTAAAAGCAGTTTTTATTTTAAAGTACTTAGCAGCAAATAGTTTTACCTACATACAACACAATGAAAATGAACAGTTCCATTTAACATTTAATGTTACTGCCTTCCTTCTCTTCTGATGATAAAGTTTGCGTATTTCAGTTTGTATTTGAATTGGGTAAAAACTGATGACCTGAAGTTAACATTGATGAGCACTGACTTATTACTCTAGCTCACTGCATACTCGGACCCAACCTCTTTCTGGTAGTACAGAGTCTGCCCCATGGCAAGGTACACAAGTAAAAGATGCAGATGATATATATTTATATTGCTTCTCTGTATGGTACATTACACAGGCACATAACTGCCTAGTTCTTCTGATTCATACTATTCAGAAACTTCTGTAAAAATACAGCCTTCTCCTTAATACATACATTACTATTGACTATATTTATGATGATACTATGTATTTTGTTTCACTTAAAAACACTGGACACAAATGATTTACAAATGCTTATGTAGCTTATTTCATTGAGTTTACTTCGTTGAGTTTATGGTGTAACTAATACTGATTGCAGAAAAAAGAAAATGCACTAACCAGAACATAGTAATTACTATCCATTTGTCATTCAGAGTAAACAAAGCACGAATTGAACTGTGTGAGCTTGATAGCTTGGGAGAACTTTTTTAAAATATGGATTTAATAAAATTGTTCAAGATATCTTTACATACTTAGAGTTTTTAAAAAATATTTCCCCATCTTTGATATTTCCCAAATTTTACTATACTGACATGTTGCTTGTGGATTTTTTTTTTCTTCCCATGATTTGCAGCAGAACCACTAACAGCTACTAAAGTGGGAGTTTGGTTCTCTGTTTCAAATAGTGTTGATTTCCCCCCCACCCCCCACCCCTATGTCTCCCAAAAATTTAGCTTTCTATTGTACAGTTGTGTGTCAATTGCTAGGCTAGATACCAATTTCATTTACACACATGGCTATCCAGAGTTAATATAGATTTGCAGTGGTACAAATGTGATCAGAATCTGTCCGTATGTGTGTGTGTGTGTGTGTGTGTGTGTGTGTGTGTGTGTGAGAGAGAGAGAGTATATATATTGTACATTTTTGCTCTTCATGACTCACAAAGATGTTTGTGCTACCCCGCAAGAGCTTGAAAATCTCTCCCAGAGGCTTTAGTTTATAAGGCTGCAGCAGAACTGTCTGCTTGTTTTATTCCAATAGAGTTAGTTGTTGTTCGTAATTTGTTACTGATCCACAGACTGTTTGAGGGAATCACTTAGTAAAGCTGGTAACTGGCCTGCTTTGTCTCTGCAGACCCTTTTTCCTCTCTTGCTCTTTCTTTCAGATAATGAACTAGGGCTTCTCCTTTTTTCAGCCTGACTTTTCAGGCGATGCATGACCGTAAAATCCACGAGTGCGGGAAAGCTGGGGCCTTGCAGACTGGCCTGCAGGGGAGGGTTCCGCTACCATTGCATTCTGCTCAGGAAGAGAAAGGGCATTTTGAGAGGAGTTGCTGGCATGAATGAAATGGTGCTCCGATTCCTCTTGACAGGTCAGATCACATCCAGAAGGGGTTTTGTACAGGAGTATAGCCATTCACTCATGTTTGCAGGAGTTGACAGACTTGCCAGGCCTTTGGGCAAGGTTGGGGGGGGATGGCAGCAGCGGCTTCACGCTGCACCCTCCACAAGCCCTTGGAGCTGCCCAGAGCATGTGGCACTCCAGTGATGATTTAAAGGGCCTGGGACTCCAATTGGTGCTGCAGTAGCAGTGGCCAGGGGCCCTGGACCTTTTTGAATAGCCAGGCCCTGGGGCAATTGCCTCTTTTGCCCTCCCCAGGTGGGGAGGCCTGCTCACGTTGGCTTCCTGTGTTGCAACAAATGAAGCTTTCCAAGACCCAAAATAGCCATTTGAAAAAAAGCACTGTCTTACAGCTGTCTGTCTGTCTGTTCTGAAGCCTGAGCCAAGTCATTTGCTAAGGACAAGAGTCTGTATCTGGTTGATGGCAAATGAGGGGTCAGGCATGTTTGGTGCTGGGATGGAAGACCTCTCAAGGAAAGAGGAAGTGGTTCCTAGCGGGTGGAGCTCTGCTCTGTGCCAAGAGTGAGTTAATGCCCTGGTATACTGCTGGGGAGCAGTGTCTTGCTGGTGATGTCTTCTTCCGGGTTAGTCTTAGACCAAGGACTTCCTGACAGTGTGTAATGATGAAAGGTCCTGGGGTACTTTTCGCAGGAATAGAGCTGCTAGCTGCTTGGCTCGATTCAAAGCTTGTGTTTGGCCTGCCTAAAACGTCTCTTTGCCTCTGGAGGCAATCTTCTTCATCACTTCCTGTCCTAAAGCAGAATGTAACACTTGTGTACATGGTTACCCACCTGCCACTTACTGCCCCAGAGGCAGCACTGGCCAAGAGCAATGACTGACAATGTTGGCCCTGGGACATTCTCAGTCTTGCCTCCCCAGGGGGGACGGGACAGTGTAAGATGATGAGTCATTCCTGTACTGGGCTCCAGCCCATCTGCGAGCCAGGAACTGGTCTGGTGACTCCTAGGGCAGGTGTATAGCACCCCACAGAAAAAACTACAGTTAGCTGTGGTCAACTAACTCCGCTCAACATCGCTCCAGGGCTTGGAACTCTCTCCTGCTTGATGGTGGCAAGAGACTCTCCAAGCCTTTGCTTGCTGCAGCCTTTCTCCAACCCAGCAAATTCCAGCTCTGACCCCTGACTCTGACCACTAAGTCCAACCACCCCCATGAAGGTTTCTGACAAAGTAGTGAATGAATAAAACAGACTGTTGCAATGCAGAAAACAAGAAGTCCCATATTTCCTGCGAGTTCCCATGTTCCCTCAGGAAACTGCCCCCTTTGAAACCATGACAGACTCCTATGTGAGAGCTGAATTATCTCCCAAAGAAAATAGAGGAGATGAATATATTCTCATTGTGTTGCACATGGATAGTAAGTATGTGTGGGAATCGAGGGCAGGACTGGACTGGTTTCCTTGTAAATGTGGGACATGGTGCTCCCAAGCATAGTTGCCTGATGATAAGATCCTAGTGATTCCAAAAGTACCATAGATCTATATCCCTTAGGGTGTGTCTACACTGTACCATTATTTCAAGATAACTAGCATTATTTTGAAATAACAATGAGAGTGTCTACACAGCCATTCTGTTATTTTGAAATAATTTTGAAATAACGGACAGCTTATTCTGAAATCTGTAAACCTCATTCTACAAGGAATAACACCTATTCTGAAATAGCTATTTCGAAATAAGGTGTGTGTAGACACTCCACTGCTGCTATTTCGAAATAGCCCCTCACCAGGGCCCTTCTCAGTTATTCCTCTCCACTGCCTCCTGGGGCTCTAAATCGAGATAGCACATCTACATTAGGGAAGCCTGCCTTGGACTAATTTTGAGGCTTCCTTGCAGTGTAGATGTGCTATATTGAAATAGCACATTTCAGAATAACTGTTCCGGAAGAGCTTATTTTGAAATAAGTGTGCAGTATAGCCATACCCTGAGATATATACTGCTATTTTCGTAGAGGTAATGCCCAAGGTAGTGGCCTACAACCAAACTCAGATCCACCAAGTGGAATTACTAGACACCCTAAGGGACCCGACTTGAATAACCACACATGGGAGACTGCGCCATATTAGCACATAGACTTCTGCCATTGTGCATGGAGTGACAGTAGCTGTGTATGTGCAATTGGACCATGACATTACATACCTGCAGTTATGGAACATCTGGCCCTGACTACCTTTGCACAAGCAGATAGTGAACAGGATTGCTGTATGGAACTGCAGCCAGTTGGTCTACATAAAAGGAAGAAAAAATCGTTCAGCATGTAGAATTTATTGTTGAATGGATGCCACAGATCAAACGTGCATATGGGTCTGTCTCTCCTTCCAGATGAGCCCCTCTGCCAGGATTTCTCAACATACACAAAGTCAATGTTGTAGGAATGTGGCTCATACTGAAATTTGCAGCTGGATTTAGATTGTTTCATGTATTTATTTTTAAATAGCAGTTGGTTAATTATCTCAAAAATGAATCTAAGTTTGTTCTCCTAAAAATACCAAATCTATAAATGCTTTTGTGTTTGAATAATCTCAGTTCCGTGACCAGCAATCTAGAAAAGAAATAATTTTCTTTCCTATAGGAACCAGATAGTTTTATACAATCATTTTGCCGAGGTTTGGAAGAAAAAATCTCATCAGGAGTTTGACTATGGACAGACTGACAGAGATTGAGCTATGATTCTGAGCAGGGTGCAGGAGAAAAGGGGTAGCAGTGGGAGAAGCATAATTTGAATCAAGTTACTTTATTTCATGAATTTGACTTCTTTCCACTGTAGAAAAAAATGCAAAATTCCTATATTTTTTAGCACTCAAGGCTAGTAGCAAGCTTTTTCAGCCTATAATTCTTGATCTGCACCTTGTTACTGAACTGTTCCTTACAACTATTCAGGGTGGAATGATTTACATCAGGATTTAAATCACCAAAATTATTGATTTAAATCAAGTTTCCCACTGATACTTCACATATTTCTTCAAACATTGGTGCAAATCTGATCACTAAAACGTGTTAATTTACAGCTTAGTGCAGCATTTTACAACATCTAAGAGGGTATACTTTGTGTTACTTTTTTAGATAAATTGATTTTTAGTAATGTAGAAAATAGTACATAATATTCATTACGTGTGTCAACTGCAGATGCTGCAGTAGTACTTTAGGAATGGTAAGAACTAAATCATACAAACACAATAGCACTTATATTTTATTAAACAAAATCTTAAATGTTACATAAATGTTTCACATTTGCAGTTGAAGCAGTCTCCTGAGTTGCTGGCTGACAGCTGTCCTTAAAACTTTTTCTTTTTTTTTTTTTAATTATTATTAACCCTACCAGACAAGTCCTCAGAACGCTAAATGTAAGGATCCTTTAAACTTCTACAGCTAGCTCTCATCTTCCCCACTCTCACTTTGACTCAGATCTGATTCCAAGTTACCAAAAAAGCTGAGGCTGGCTGTGTTTAGAGTGCACTTAATTTTGGAGTAAGCCCCATTAAAAACAAGTATAGGATGGGATTCCCTTGGAAAAGCTGAATTATGCTGAAGTAAAAAACGGAATAGACTTATGATATCACCATTTTGGTCTGTGACCATGATGTTCCAAAATAAGAGTCCTGTATTACATAATATAAAATAAGAAAATGACACTTAGTGACAAATGACAGTGTTATGGTTATAAGAAGCACATGGGATCTTTATAGAGGGAAAAGGCAACACACTGCAATTATTGAGAATGTAATGGCACAGCAGCTAGTGCGCACGCGTACCCCTCCCCCCCCACGCTTTCCCACCATTCAGTGTTATATTTACCAGTACATGGTCCTTGTGTTGATCATGGACAGTGGGTTTTGCATTGTCATGCTGTTTTCCTGACAGATGTTTAACTCCATTTGTTTCTCTTGCTCCTTATCATCTTTGTTCTGCCATGCTAAGCTGGTTTTGATCACAAATATTTTGTCCCAAATGATAAATGTTTGCCTTCTTTCAGAGACATCGATTTGCCCACTGCTTACATTTCAATGGGGATATACAGCAATCTTCAGCGTCTTTATGTCTGTTCTGGGCTTCTTCCTAGAACATTTGGTCCAGTGGCCTTCACACTTACCTCTCATACATTCCTCACTCTCTCTCTCTCTCTCACACTAACAAGGTTGATTTCTTTGTTACAGAGAAACAATATGCACATTTGAACAAGGACATCAAATTACAATAAAAAAAACCAATCATCACACCCTTTTTCTTATTTCACAATTTTAAACTTACTAATTTTAAAACTTAAAACAAAATTATAAAACTCTATCCCTGCCTTAGAATCAGCTTTAAATACAAAATTCTAGCTGGTGCACCTTAACTAATGGTAAGGTAAAGGTCCTTTCTGCTTTCAGAAAGGGTGACTGTCAAAGTACACTGAGGCATATTCCTTTGCATAAAGCTACATTTTAGCTATACAACAGCTCTAGATTTCTTATTGCAGCTTTCTGTACTGTACACTTGAGTGATAGATCCAAAACCTAGTTCACTAATTAAACAAGCCGTAAGGATTAGCTAAACTAAACTTTTTTTTCCTAGCAACATCTAACATAGCAAACAGTTTGGGAATCTACTTGTCAAATCACACTTATACTAAAAGGCAAAGAGAGAATCTTGAAGAATGATGCATTGCCAAGCTGATCCACATTTTTCTTCACACACATACACATCTTCATCCACATAATTTTCTCCCAATAAGCAGTTTTCCTTATGATGTTTCATTCTTGCAGCTGGGCCCTGCATCATCTTCTAGCATGGCTTGCACTTGACATATTTTCCCTTTTTATGCAGGAAATGGATTTCTTCAAAATATTCCCAGATAATTTACACCCAGAAGCTATGACAGTTTTTCTATGGCAAAATTGTAGGGGAATATAGGAAGATCTGTATGTGCCGAGTAGTGGTGTTCCTTTTTCTTTCCAGTCCACTCCACTGTTCCTTTCTATGCCGCCTCCATCTTTTTCTATATATTCTCTTTCTGTCTTTAGTCAATGTCTTAACTAACACTACTGTGCTTGGCGCAGGTCCACTACCACCCCAAAAACACAGAACAAAACCAATCTTATTCCGCCTGCGTCTCTCTTTGCAAGTGTTGGGAAACAGATTGAAGACCCAGAACTTTCAAGAAGCAAAAGCTACAGGTTGCACTTCTGAAATACCAGCACTCTCTCATCCGGCAACGTCTGTGGTTTGGCTGGACTATGGATGCTCCTGGACCAGAGAGCCCGGGAACCTAATGGCAGGAGGGCCAGCAGCTTGGCTAGGGTCAGGGTCAGCAGGCTAGAGACCCACAGCAGTGCTAGGGCCAGGCCAGAGAACCGCAGCAGTGCAGGGCCAGGGAACTTTGGCCGCCCGCAGCAGTACAGGGCTAGGGGCAGGAGAACCACGGCAGCGCAAGGCCAGAGAAGCCCAGCCATCCACGGCAGTACAGAACTGGGGGCTAGAGAGCCCAGGTTGCACATGGCAATGCCAAGCCAGGGAAATCTGGCCACCCACTGCAGTATGGGGTCAGTGTTGGAGGCAGGAGAACCCTGATCTCCTATGGCAGTCCAGGGCTGTGGCAGCAGTGTGGACAGCCCGGCTGGGGAAGGTGGTAGAGGGGGGGAAGCTGGCTTGGGGACGGTGGCAGGGGACACCTCCCCTGGTCCTGCAAATTCTCTTGTTCAGGACCAGTGAGGTCCCGGCAGTGCCAAACCAAGAAGGTCTAACCGGTAGTAGTTAGGCTAGACAGACTAGAGCCATTAATTCATTTTATACTGTAAGTGTATCATGTTCGTGATAAGTTTTAAATGTAACTTATTTTTAAATGAGAAATAGTATTATTTTAAAAAAATTAAATTCAGTGTAAACAAAAAAAATCTGATTTTTTTTTTTAAACCATTGATTTTTATCCACCTTGTAGCTATTTGCAATTCATGCTGTGTCGGATAGTTATATTAGTCACATGGCATTGGTTCAGTTCCCTGTTTGGAACATTTACATAACTACTATCCACAGCACAAATTTTTAATACCCTTTGTAATGTTTTGGAGATTGTAACCTGCAAATATTTGCACATTTGAGTGTCAAATTTGCTTTTCCTCAATATTTACACTAGAATACTTGAGGAAAATATGCACAAACATATGGTATAATACATAAGCACTGGAAGAGGCTTTCCAGTAGAGGTTGTTGAACCCTCATCATTGCAGTTTTTTAAGCACAAACCAGTCAGGGATGGTCTGATTACTTTTGATCCTGCTTCAACATAAGAGTGAGGACTAGATAGCTTTTCGAAGTCTCTTCTAGCCCTAGGTTTTATAGGATTCAGTGAGAGGGGTGCCAATGGACTCTCATAAAACATAGGCCACAGTGTCTGGCTGCACCTGGTTCATTACATAAGAACGGCCATAGTGGGTCAGACCAAAGGTACGTCTAGCCCAGTATCCTGTCTTCTGACAGTGGCCAATGCCAGATGTCCCAGAGGGAGGGAACAGACCGGGTCATCAAGTGATCCCTCTCCTGTCACCCATTTCCAGCCTCTGACAAACAGAGGTTAGGGACACCATCGTTGCTTTAAAAAAAAAAAAAGTTGAGGTTTGGGAAGAGATTGAAAGAAGGAAAGAAGTGGCCTCTAGGACAGTAATTGCAAGTCCCAGGCATACACAATAGTGAGGAAGGCAAGTGAGAGAATGGTGAGGAGAGAGGCTTGTGGAGATTGGGGGCTTGTCTTCACACACAGCGCTAGAGAAACACCGGTGCACAGCTTTAGTGGAGATGCTCCTGCACTAACAGGGAGTTTCTCCCATCAGTGTAGTTTACCCACCTCCTTGAGAGACAGTGGCAAGGTCCACAGGAGAAGTTCTGCCATTGACACAGTGCTGTCCTCTAGGGATGTGATAGCGTAAATGTGTAAACAGTTAGCCGATGAGCCTGTGCTTGTCAGTTAACCTTCCTGGTTACTCGCAGCCCCCCACCTACCACGCTGCTGCCTCTGCGTCAGAGGCGGAGGGGGCAGGCAGGAGCCAGTGCTCGTGGGGAGATGGCTTGAAGCAGGCTCCCTACAAACACCGGTCTCCAGGGAGCTGCCTGCCCCCCCTCCACCATGCTGCTGCCTCTGATACAGAGGCAGCAGTGCGGGGGGAGTGGGAGGGACAGGCAGGAGCTGGTATGTGCAGGCAGCTGGCTTTTAAGCTTGACCCAATTGCTGAGTAGGTTGTCCCCGAGGGGGAGGCAAAATGAAAGAAGAACACTGTGTCCTCTTGTTTTTGATCATCATATGCGAAGATCTGACATAGCCACAGGGAAATCTGTTGTTGGCCAGCACTCCCCAGCCTTGACATTAGGGATGTAAAGGGGTAACCTGTTACCCAGTAAGCATTGCCTTACCAGCGTGCTTACCAGATTAACTGGTTAACTGCCTGGGGGACTGCTCCAGCTCAGCTGGGCCCACTATGGTGTGCCATGGGGAGGGAGCTGCTCCAGTGGCCCCCAGCCCACTGCATGATGTGGCAGGCCAATTAACTAGTTAAACATATCAATTAACTGGTTAACATTTTAACATGATTTTACATCCCTACTCGACACTAGTTATTAGTGGAACACTGGGAGAATAACAAGAATTCTCAGGCAGATAAGATAAATAAAAACATCTGTCGAACCTGAATGATCTGTTCTGCTCTGTAGTTGGCTGATTAGCATAAAAAAACCTCTCTGCCTTTGTACCCAAATAGACCAGTGCTTCCAGACCTGCCAAAGGGCCTGCCAAACACGTCTGGGACTTCTGCTCACGTAGGACCTGCCACAAGCTGGGGGCTGGTGTAATGCTACAGAGGTGTGTTTATTCCATTAGCAATCTGGGTGTAAAGCAGGTTGAGTCAGTGCAATATGCTGTGATACGAAGAGTGAAGCTGTACGTTACTGCTCTCAGCTTTGTCCAGAACATGACACCAGCCTGTGGTCTGGCAGTATGTGCTGAGGGCTAGGATAGGACAAGGTGCTGCGAGGCAGGGTGAAGGTGCTTGCGGGGAGCGCGGAGAGATTATTGGGCATCTCCCAGTCCCAGCACAACAGGTAGCTTCTTATGAAGTTCCTGCCACTGTAGTATCAGAGAATCATAGAACCACAGAGCTGGAAGAGACCTCAGGAGGCCATCAAGTCCAGCCCCCTGCCCAAGGCAGGACCAATCCCAATTAAATCAACACAGCCGGGGCTTTGTCAAGACGAGACTTAAACACCTCTAGGGATAGAGACTCCACTGCTTCCCTAGGTAACCCATTCCAGTGCTTCACCACCCTCCTAGTGAAATAGTTTTTCCTAATATCCAACCTGGACCTCTCCCACTGCAACTTGAGACCATTGTTACTTGTTCTGCCATCCGTCACTACTGTGAACAGCCTTTCTCCATTCTCTTTGGAACCTCCCTTCAGGAAGTTGAAGGCTGCTATCAAATCCCACCTCACTCTTCTCTTCTGCAGACTAAATAGACCCAACTCCCTCAGCCTCTCCTCATAGGTCATATGCTCCAGCTCCCTAATCGTTTTGGTCGCCCTCCGCTGGACCCTCTCCAGTGCATCCACATCCTTCCTGTAATTGGGGGCCCAGAACTGGACACAATACTCCAGATGTGGCCTCACCAGAGCTGAATAAAGAGAAATAATCACACCTCTGGATCTACTGGCAATGCTCCTCTTAATGCACCCTAATATGCCATTAGCCTTCTTGGCTACAAGGGCACACTGTTGACTCATATCCAGCTTCTCATCCACTGTAATCCCCAGGTCCCTTTCTGTAGAACTGCTACTTAGCCGGTTGGTCCCCAGCCTGTAACGATGCTTGGGGTTCTTCTGTCCCAAGTACAGGACTCTACACTTGTCCTTGTTGAACCTCATCAGATTTCTTGTGGCCCAATCCTCCAATTTGTCTAAGTCACTCTGGACTCTATCCCTGCCCTCCAACGTATCTACCTCTCCCCCTAGCTTAGTGTCATCTGCAAACTTGCTGAGGGTGCAATCCATCCCCTCATCCAGGTCATTAATAAAGATGTTGAACAAAACCGGTCCCAGAACCGAACCTTGGGGCACTCCGCTAGAAACCGACCACCGTCCTGACATCGAGCCATTGATCGCTACCCACTGGGCCTGACCTTCCAGTCAGCTTTCTATCCATGCACTTTCTGTGCACTTGAATTATTTCCATGGAACAGCTGTGAGGCAGGAAAATCTTTTCACTCCCATTTTACACATTGGAGAGAGATCAAATAACTGCTGTTCTTAGTGTCCCTTGCTGTGAATAGTACCAGATTCAATCAAGGACTTCCACCAAAAAAGGGGAGAAATTTAGCAGCTTTGGTTTTCAAGAAACATGAGGATGAATCACCATCCTCCAGCTGATTTGTGTTCATGACACTGACAAGAACCCTGCTTTCCAGCATGGTTAGAATCAGGAAAGTAGGCTGGAGTGAGAATAGCTCTGGGTATTGCCTTTGGAAATCAGAAGGGATTTTTTCCCCTGTCAACCAGAGGATCACTTTATTACTCTATGGAATTGGTGACCCCACAATGAGGTCACAGGACTACAGAATGGATAAGTGCTTAAGGAATGACAATATCATAGGATATACTTATCTGAAAGGCAGAGGATGGAGTGAATAGATTTTTTGGGGACAGATTTTTTGAGGTATTTAGGTGCCTAAAGATGCAGATAGGCACTTAGCTACTTTTTTAATCCCCCTATTTCCCATTGCTCCTTTCCACTAGCCAGTGATGGATTTTCATCCCAGTGGTGTGGATAATATTTGTAAGAAAGGCAGGTTTTGATAAGCACCAGTGCTGTCTTGTAGTGCAAGCACTAGAGTGGGAGTTGAGAGATATGGGTTCTATTTATTCCCAGATCCAGCCTTGACATTCTGTGTCCTTGGACAAGTCTCTTCACCTCTCTAGCTCCATTTCCCAATATATAAAATGGGGTTAATGAGTATTTACTCTTGTTCTGAGATGTGCCTTGAGATTCTCTGATGAACAGCGCTGTATAACCTTAGGGAACTTGTGGAGTTAATGTGGATGGTTCTGCTGGGATGGGATGGCTATATGGAAAAGTATCCATGTAGTGGGCCACCTCGGTGCAGGAACCTGTTTTGTCTCAGGTCAATCCGAAGACAATAGGATAGAGACTTAAAGGAGGAAAAAAAAAAAGAAAGTGAAAGCGAGTTCCTGTTTATGTTCCAAATGAAGTGTGCTCTGGTTCCAAAGGCAAAATAAGGTACAATTAAAGTAATAAAATCTGACACATTAGCAGAGAGGTGCAAAGGTTTGTGAAGC
This sequence comes from Pelochelys cantorii, assembly GCA_032595735.1. Lineage (NCBI taxonomy): Eukaryota > Metazoa > Chordata > Testudines > Trionychidae > Pelochelys > Pelochelys cantorii. The sequence goes on from CM064336.1 coordinate 23,133,555, forward strand.
TTGGAAGTAATTGCTTTGACTCTGGTACTGAAGGGCTGGAGTAGATGAAATGCTGAATGATATTTTTCCGCCCCCATCCTTGCCTCCTCATTCCAGCACATCGCATTACACAACACATCACCCTTCCTACCACAAACACAGCTTGAGAACTGAGGCGTGTGCTGCCTCCTGACCGTTGCTGATTATTCCTGGAATAATCAGTTAGTATTGACTTCACCATGGGTTTTTATAGAACCTTTTGTCCATCTTGCTTCCGAAGAACCCCCAGTTAGTTCTTATTTTTAATCCCTCTTCTTCCTGACTCAAGTCCCTGCACCACATTTGCCATCCATCCAAACAAGTACAAAGGGCTCCCACCTAGTCTAGGGGTTAGCAGAGAGGGAAGGGAGGGTTTTCAGCCACTGAGAGGAAGGGCAACTCAAGAATTGCTCTCCCCAGGACTCCACTCATCATCCTGCCACCAGAACCCCCAGAGGTGACCTGATATTTTTTTCTCCCTACTGGTTCCTGCCCTGATCCTTAGGGTGGGTGTCAGCAGGAGAGCATGGGTCTCATAGGTAGTTGAGACTATGGCAAAGCCACTCTGACAGTCAAGGAAGCTGACAGAAAACATGGGCTGGGTGTAGGGGTGTGCATGCATTGGCAGTTCTCAAAGGGGACCATGTGAGAAAGATGAGACAGGCTGGACACACACACTTTGAATTAGGATCTGTATTCGCACCAATACTTTCCCTACTCAGACTAGATCTGGGGTTCTGTTTCTGAGCTAGCTCTATGGGAGAGGAAAGGCCCATGGCGGTGTGAGGAGTGGCACTGGAGAAAACGGTACATGTTTTCAGCACCTCATTGCATAGCTCTGCAGATAATGGAGAACATTTAGACAATGGCCAAATTCACTGGTCTGCAGCATAAAGCTATAGTGCTGCCAATACCTGTGTAAACTTGGAAGGTTATATTTACATCATTGCACTATAATGAAAGCAATGGAGGAATATTCATATCCAGCTCTGCATTGTTTAATCTACAGCAACTTCTTCACTGGGTGAGGAGTATAGGGAAGCAATTAACATTCACAGGTGAGGGCTTCTGTCTCTTTCTCTCTGGTTTCTCAGATCTCCAGCAGGAGAGCACAAAAGGTCACCTATTTCCCATTCCTCCTTCCACCCTTCCACAAGTTGGGAAGGTCTTATGAGAAACATGCATACGGTTCAATTATACATTGCTTTGCTTGTGAACTTAAAAAGAATAGGGAAAAAGGCCATTAATCTGAATAGTAATGGCAAATCCATATCCTTGAATTTGAGGATCTCAAAGCACTTTTCCAACACTAGGTCTCACATCCTCCCGCTAAGGTAGCCAAGTCTGATTAGCCTCATTTCATAGAAGGGGAAAATAAGATGCGAGATTAAGGGTATGTCTACACTAGCCCCCTAGTTCGAACTAGGGTGGCTAATGTAGGCATTCGAACTTGCAAATGAAGCCCGGGATTTAAATATCCCGGGCTTCATTTGCATGTTCCCGGGCGGGCGCCATTTTTAAATGCCCCGTAGTTCCAACTGACTGCCCGCGGCTACACGCGGCAGTCAGAAGTTAATCCAAACTAAGTCCTTAGTTCAGATTAACTGTTACTCCTCCTGCAATGAGGTGTAACAGTTATTTGGAACTAAGGACTTAGTTCGGATTAACTTCTGACTGCTGCGTGTAGCCGCGGGCAGTCAGTTCGAACTACGGGGCATTTAAAAATGGTGCCCGCCCGGGAACATGCAAATGAAGCCCGGGATATTTAAATCCCGGGCTTCATTTGCAAGTTCGAATCCCTACATTAGCCACCCTAGTTCGAACTAGGGGGCTAGTGTAGACATACCCTAAGAGATTTAGCAGAGGCCATATGGAGTCTCTTGAAGAACTAGGAATATACTTCAGGTCTTCCAAAACTCAGTCCTGTGTACTAGGCACTAGATTGTCCTTATCTTTCCCTTTCCTGCCATCCCAAATAATTAAAATGCAGCAAGGATTTAGACCTCTTCTATTAAAAATATGAAGTTAATTTAGGGCTAGTGAAGGAAGTTATACTGACAACTAGTGTCCTTTTGCCACAGAATAGGTATGGCGAGTGTAGTAGCAATGTTTGATTCCCTTATGTTCATTGGGGGATTGTTTAGAGATGAGAAGGTCATACCCATTAAGTCTTCTCTGTTGAAAGTGTCTGGAAGAGCTAGGCTGAGGATTCAGTGTTCAGACCCAGAGTAGCCTTAGGCTAGGACTTATAGTTAATGGCATCAACATTTGGCAAGCTCCTCTTACAAATTCTCTGCTCTCAGCAGTGGAAATTCCATAGGATCCGCTGCTCTCATGAGATTTCCAGCACTTCGAGATGAAATATCCTGAGAATTGGTGTGACTCTAATCCTTAGTAGGAAAAGAAGATCATACTGGGTTTGGAGCAGACCTGGAACTAAAACCACAGAGGTGGATTCAGAATAGATCTGGAGATTTTAAATCTGACCCTCCCCTGTTCATGCCCAAACCTGGGAATTGTTTAGATCCAAGGTTACTCTTATCTCGGCAAGTATGTCAGTAGGTAGGTATGGTAATGGACTTTGCAATGTAAACCCCAGACCACAAGGAAGCAGAGAGAAGCAGCCAAATTTATAGCATATTAGACCACGCAAGCATCCTATATGGAAATGGTGGCTTTTGGCCACTGCTGATCTGGGCTGGATTTTAACTGATGAGTATCCGATGTAGAGATGAGCCATCAATCCACAGGGAAAAGGGGACTGGGGCTTTTTTTTTGGTGGGGGGGGGGGAAGCTCTGGGTTTTGTTTGGGGTTTTTTTGGGACTAATACTGTGTATGCGGAAAGAGAGCTCCACTGTTCTAATCTGTTGTTTTATTAGCCTTGCCAGTAGGATTGGGTTGCTTCTGTTCAGCAGTATTGATTGGTTTGGATAGTAAATCCACAGTAGTAGAAAACAATTCGTTGCTGACCTTTCAGATTAGCTGCTGTGCTCTCGGGGAGACAGGCAAGTCTGGAGAGGGAACAACCTTGGTGTGCGGTTTACGTTCAGGAAAAAGATGATACAGATTGTACCATAATGTGATACGTAACTGACAAGTCAGTGTATTCTGGGCCTCTGTAGATTGTCCTTGCTCCTTTTGTGATGATCTTATCTCCTGCCATCTCTGTGACTCCCCATCTCTGATGTCGCCTCTTGGATGTCCAGCTTCCATTTCAGACTCAATCTTTCAAACGGAATTTCTTCACTCTCCCCATTCTCTCTCCCCTGCTTCCCTTTTCTGTCTCTGCTGCGATGTTCATTATTGGTCCTGACTCTGACACATATTTTCAGTGGCCTCTTTGGCTCTTCTCTCTTTCCTCTCCCCCATCTACAGATTCTTCTGAATGCTGTCATGTCTTCCTCCTAACATCTTTACAAGCCATCCTTTCCTCACTGTTTCCAGAGCTGAGAACTCAGTCATCATGTAAAAGGGTATCAAACTTTTCTCGCTGTAAAAAAAAATCAAAAACAACCAAACAAAAACAATGTGTTTTGTAGGCAATAGTGCTCTGTTTAGGACTCAGCTGTTCCTTTTTGGGGTGGCAAAACAAATTTATATCTGGAAAGGGCTAATGCAAGGAAAAATGCATTTTGTTGGCCTTTCAGTTCTCCAAAGTTGGAGTGGAATTCCAACTCCCTGTCCTGGTTGCTATCAGGAAGTGTACAGGAGACATGAGCATGAAAAACAACAAAGAAAAGTATCTGCTACTTTTTAAAATCTTTGATGTCAGTTTGTATTTGAGACAAAGATTCAGGTCTTATCAAACCGATTCATGCTGCAGAACCCATGTGCTATAGCTGTTGAAGAGTGAGTGGTGACAGTCTTGCTCATGCATCTTTAATGCCATTGCCGAATTGGTTCTGATTTCTTACACTTAATGGTCAGCAGGGATGTGTGAAACATAAAGTGGCTTGATTTTTTTTCTGATTCCAACGTGCGCTTGCCCAGTGCTATCTGTTCAGGAAAAATCATGTTCAGATTTCTAACAGGAGCAAGGAGGACATGAAAATCATTAGGAGGGAAATAAATAGGGAACCCTAGAGTTGTTTTTAGAGCCATGTAGCATCAGCATCCTGTCACAAGCTAAGCAGCATCTGTGTTGGACTGGAGACCTAGGAAAGAACAGGTGCTGCTAGGGTTGCCAGGTGTCCGGTATTCACCCAGAAAGTCTGGTATTTTCACCTCCTGCCCGGTAAAAAATTTCAGAGAATACTGGACACCTGAGATGTCCGGTATTTTCTGAATTTTTCCCTGGCCAGGAGGCAAAAATGCCAGGCACCTGGCAACCCTACAAACACTCAGTGCCTGGCCTCCCTGAGCCCCTCCTGGCCCCCAACACCCCCAGCCCACCGACCCCAGCCCCCATGCTTACTGGTTCCCCAAGGCTGCTGGCACAAAATGGCTGCCGGCCAAAAGACCTAGGGGAACAACTTTGGTCTCCCCCCCCTTTTTCTTCCCCCTTCAACAGAATTTTTTCCTGGTGTTTATTATTTTTGGGGGGGAGGGGTGTTCGGTATTTTTGTTTCAACCATCTGGCAACCCTAGGTGCTGCAGATAGCCATATTGGCTGTTTTCTGGCTTGCCCTCATTACTCTGGGTTAGGGCAAAACCAGTGCATGGGGAAACAGACAGGCTTTGCAATGTGGCCTGCAAATCAGTGAAATCCAGGCCTTGGGGAAATTGCATTCCAGAATCCCTCCCTGAAAATATCCTGTCTACTGAGCCCTCCTGGTTAGATCAGAGGGCTGTTACCTCAGGAGCCTTGGCTGATCTCTACTGTTTTATTACATGAAGGAAAGGCAGTCTCAGAGGTCATGAGGACCCAGCTCATGTTCTGAAAGGGCTTGTAGATTCAATTCCACACCTACAGCTGGAGAAACAGTGCAGATCAAGGGTACAATATGATCCTGGTAGGAAATGCCCCTTGATGGCTAGACTGCTGTGTTCCACACAGGCTGAAGACTTTGTGCAGTTGGAAGGCACGCTCCCAGATAGCTCACACTGCAGCCGTCTAGCCTCAAGTGACAAAGGCATGGATTGCTCTAGGTAAGTCCCCATGTCTAGACTAGTTCACAACTTGCTAGTCACATGATCAGGAGCACTGCTGCTCCTGGAACATCCCGAAACGGAATGGATCAAGAAGACGCCTCAGATTGCAAACTGAAGGGACAGATATTGGAGACATCCCAACCTGTGTCACTTCATTCAGGGCCGGCTTTAACAAGAGCTGGGCCCAATTCCAGGGGCAGGGCCTGCACATGTGCCACGCACCCAGGGCAGCACTGCGCATGCGTCACATGCCTGGGCGGGGGCATTGTGCATGCATCGCGCGCCCGGGGCGGCACTGCGCATGCGTCGCACACCCAAGAGCGGGGCCCCCTTAGGTGCAGGGCCCCATTCCGGGGAATCGGCCAAATCGGCCTAAAGCTGGCCCTGTCTTCATTATATCCTCTATTGGCTTCATATCTCTGTGCAGTAGGAGCCCCAGAATAGAACCCTGACTTTAGGGCAGAAAACAATCTCTCGGTACTAACCTCAGAGTCTTTGGCACTAGAAACCAGGTGCCCCTTAATGCTGATGTCTCTTTGCCAGGAGATATTTGTGTAAACAACACATTTGGGTCAGTCAACACAGCATCACGGAGAGGGCACAAAACTAAAGGAATCAGCAGACACACCTGATTTTCATCCCTCTCGAGTAGCAGATCATTGATCAATTAAACTAGCACAATCTCTTTACCCAGGGCTGGTGACAGACTTCACCAGGCCCTGGGCAATGTGTGTGTGTATGGGGTGGGGGAGGCTTGGCAATGCTCCCCAGAAGAGGGGGGGCCCTCAGAAAGAAGGGGCAGGCTTAGGGGCAGCCAGCCCTCAGTGCTGCCAGACTGTGCTGCACCTCTCCACAGCCAGCCCTCAGCCTTGCCCCAGAGCAACTGCCTCCTTTTCCACCACCCTCCATGTGGACAGCCCTGTCTTTACTGTTCTCTGTAAAGCCACCTGTAAGAAGTGTGGCCACTAAAAATCCAAAGGGACGGTGGTTTCATTTGAGGGGGGCCAGGATGCTGGGTTTTGGTGGTTGTTTTGTGAGTCTATGCACAAGGGATAGTGTCCCTACCAGATCTAAACTGCCCTAAGTTTGAGCCTGATCTAAAACCTATTGAAGTCACTGGAAAGATTCCTATTTACTTTGATGGGCTGTGAATTTAGCCCTAAATTGCTAATGTTCCCATTTCTTTTGTGTGGTATTTCCCACTTCTTTTCCTAATAAATATTAATCCCTATTGTCGGTAGTTCTTAAAGTGCTTTACAAAGGAGGTCAGTACCATTATCTCCATTTTAGAAATGGTGAAACCGAGGCACATAAATGTAAAATGACTTGCCCTATGGTCACCCATCAGGCCAATGGCAGATCCATTATTTGCACTGCCTCTCAACTGATGGATGGTGGTGCTGCTGCTGTAGAATAGTTGTTCTCTTTCTATCCCAGAGGTGGATGCTTTGTAGTGCTAGGCAAAGTGATCTCTCCTTGAAAGTCTTCTGGGACCCCTCTGGCTACAAGAGGCTGATTGTTATACAGTGTCAGACAATAATATTTTTGAATGATGATAATAAATATTTAAGCTTTGGTAGGTTTTCTGTTTGGATTAATTATATCCTCTTTTGTTTCAAATACAAAATACTGCAGGCAGCAGACGGTTAAGTTCATTCATCTACAAGTTCATTAACTTGGTTTAATTTGCTAACATATTTTGGCAGCTAAAATGATAACCCACTGGACCAGTCCTGCATGCCCCTCGCCTCCATCTATTGTCCTTTTGACCTTGTTGCTGGGAAAGGGGGAGGCTGGGTAATGCCACCTGAAATGTCAAGCACGCAGATGCTCTATTAGTTTCTACGTGCAAAGGGCAGCTTGCATAGAGCACCTTCACTTAAAGACTAGGCTGAAAGCGAAATCCACAGTGAAATAACACGGAGGTTGTGGCGTTAGCCTACGCACTTCAGGAAATTTAAAGTGAAGGTGGCGGCTGCAGCTGTATCTTCTGAAGAGCAGGTTTTGTTCAGCAGATAAACATCCAAGTGCTTTTTCACTTGGTTGCTTAGAGCGGTAGTGACTTCAGGTTTCTTCTGTGTATTTATTTTTAAATACTGGGGAGTGGCATCATCTCTGTTTGAAAGGCGTCTTTTCCCTTTCAGTCTATCTGCTTTTCAATCCAGATCCATCACTGACTGTGGTTGATTCTCCATGCCTGGTTCAGAGGGTGGGTGAACTGGCATTAGTGAACAAACAAGGAAATTATGTACGTTTAAAACACCCCTTGGCGACATTTCTCCACAGAGAGTTTAAGGAAGCTGTTCTTCAAACTCAACAATGTAGGGTATGGAAGGCCTCTTGCACTCACCAGCATTCATTCCATTCCCCACCTGATCCACAATGATTCATCGGTTATGTCTACACTATGGGCTGGGGTGTAATTCCCCTTTTTGTGTACGCTAGGGATGTTAAAAATCGTGCATTTGTGTAAACATGTAACTGCTGAAATTTTTAACGATTACACATTTAAACGCAAGGGGGCAGGTGGGAGATAGTGCGTGCAGGGAGCGGTGCATGCAGGGAGCCAGTGTGTGGGGGGGGAGCCAGCTTTTAAACCGGCTCCCCACAAGCACCAGCTCCTGCCCGCCTCCCCACACTGCTGCCTCTGTGTCTGGTAGCAAGGATGGGAAGAGGCGGCTCCATGAGAGCTGGCACACATGGGGAACTGGCTTGAAAGTCAGCTTCCCATGTGTACTGGCTCCCAACAGAGGCAGCAGCGCAGGAGGGCAGGCGGCTGTGGATTCTCTTAAGTTGGCTCCCCCTGAACCTCTCCCTACCACATTTCCCCACCCTGCTGCCTCTGTGGGAGGCGGGGAGAGAGGCAGTTCTAGGAGCAGGCTCCCCATGGACACCAGCTCCTTCCTTCCACCCAGTTCTGGCTTTCTGTTCTCTGCTGTTATTTAGCTCTAATATACCCCTAAACGTCTTCTAGGGACCCAGTAAGCAGTGGAAGTACTGGTAATGCTTCTAGACAATATTGACCTGTGGGGTCTGGCAGATTCTCTGTTTTGGTACTAGTCAGGTCACAAAGGAACTGGACAAGAGAGGTTCAAACTGCATAGTTACTGGATTTAGGAAACTTGAAAATTACCATAAAAATAAAATACTTAACAATAAAACAGGGAGTTGCTTTGCGGAGAAGAGTGGGACTGACTAGTCCATTGCATTGGTAATGACACGTGGAGCCTTTCCTCTCTCGGGTGCCAGCTTGACTCTAGCCCTGCTGTAATAAAGCACCTCCAAGAAATAGATCACATGCTTTCTCATCCCCACCTGCAGCCATAATAAATCCTCTGTTGTGGACGTAACTATTGTTCTGGCAATAATCATGATGCAATGCACAGAGAAGGAAGATTTAAAGAGAAGAATAAGCAGTAGGAGAGAAGCAGATGAACTGATCTGCAATGGAGACCCCATTTCCATATAAACACGCGTACGTAATAACAGGTAAAGCAGAAGAAGAGCAAACATGATATGCTAGCAAAATAGATCTGATACTTCAAATTTTGCATAACAAGTTGGGAAATCCCTGTGATCTTTAAAGGCAGAACACTTCAGTGGGCATAAAAACAGGTTTCTCTGCCGCAGACTCATCCTAAGATGCCAAGGTTTGGACCTCCTGTATCCACACATAGGACCCATGCATTTATTCATTGTGATAGAGCCCCGGAGAAGGTTATGCAGCAGCACCTAATTTATACAGACATTGCCTAAGGCCAGACCCATTTTTAACACCAGCCAGACTGCTCTTGGAACCTTTTGCTAGGATTCTTGCATGATTTTTCTGATTTTGTGTGTGTGTGTGTGTGTGTGTGTGTGTGTGTGTGTGTGTGTGTGTGTGTGTGTTTTGGTAGGATTCTTGCATGATTTTTCTGATTTTGTGTGTGTGTGTGTGTGTGTGTGTGTGTGTGTGTGTGTGTGTTTTGGAAATACTTTTTCTAGCCTATCTCCAATCTGCGCATTTGAAACTAACCACTCTTTTTGCCAGAACTAAATGTATTCTGAAATCAAATTTAATTATTTCTTGGGCCCTTCAAAAGTAAATTAGAATTCAGAATATCTGGAATTTTGGGGTCAAATCTGAAAAGTGATTAAATATTAGACTGTTTAGCAGAAGTTCATTTGAACTAGCTGATCATTTGTGCTCAGCAGAAATGAGCAAGGATTCCTAAGAGAACAGCCTATTGTGTGAGATTTCTACTTTTGATTGGGACAGAGGCACAGCGTCAGAACTGAAGCAGTACCTCTGCTGGAGTATTTTGGCATTGTGCTTTGATCTGTGGAAGGAAGCAGATACAGAGACCCAGGAAAATGGCAAAGAGCAAGGGAGAAAATAGTTAGATGAACATTTCTGAACCTTCCAAAAGGTCACATTGCAGTTCAAATCTAGAGGTGCACAAAGATTTTTGTTTTTGTTCAAATCAGCTCTGGTCAGTTAGAACTAAGTTTAAGAGATTTGTTTACATTGGCAGCATTTTTTCCCCACTGTATAATTAGCAAGGTTACTTAATTGATTATATAAGACTAAGGTGATTTTTTTTAAAATTCTGAAATATTGCCAGTTTTGTCAGATCATAGAATAATAGCATGAGTGAAAAGACCCATTAAGTCATCCTACCCACTTTTGTTCTCACCTCTGGCCAAATAAGATATGCTCCCCACAACCTCTTTTTCCAGGGTTGTATCAAACCCTGATTCTGGGACATGTTAACCTGAAGCCTCTTTGAGCCAACATTTCTAATATTAAACTAGTCAGAGCGGCTTAACCTCACCCTGCCTCCCACCTGGTCCTCTGCCCCTGGATACACATGCACGCACACACTCTGGAAAGCATATGTATCAAACCATGATAAAGGACAGAAGTGCGATTGCTACTGTTGACTGTGTATCCTGCAGAACAGGCTCTGAAATGAAATCTGCACTAGGTCTATTTGACACAGGGATTTGTCTGGGCCAGGGTTCTCAGTTCCACTTGCTCATTGTGGGCAAGATGCTTGCTCACGCTCTTTCAGCAAGATTCCTGCATTAGGACCTTAGCCACTGGACTATAAAGTTATGACAGAGCTCCTCCTCTGCCTCCAATTTGTGTCAGCCCATGTAGGAGGCCCTGCAGAGGAGTCCAGTGGAAGAACATTGTGTTCTCCTGGTTTGTACAGCAAGCTGGGGCTTAAGCTTCTGGACTCCTGATGAGGGGCCATGATGTCTTAGTCCAGATGTGGAAACATAGGTGCCTAGGGAACTTCTACTAAAACAATGTAAGCACCAAGCGAGGTGAAGCACCTACAGGGATTTTCAGCAGCTGAGCAGAGGTTCTTGAATGCCAGTGGGGCCTGCCTCTGCGATTGAAGAGCCTAATTTGGCAGTTAGGTACCAATGTCCTTTCGTGAATCTAGCTCTAAGCGGTAGGTGGACAACCGTCATGAGTGATAGATCTTGTCTGCCATATGTGAGCGCATGGCCACCTCCCTTCCATTCACAACTGCAGAGCTCCCCGCTTCCATTGATGGGCACACAACAAACCTGTGGCAACGATAAACATTTCCCAATGTGGTCACGTTGCCATGTAAAGTTTGTTTAATGTATTTATAACACAATGTAATCAGGCATTTCTATATAGGCCATCAGCTCATGCTCTGAAGAGCAACAGTTTGAGGACCACTGATATAAACACTCCCAAACGTCTCGTCCTAGCAGGCACTGGGTGTTACATAAAGCCTCTTGGGGGGGAGGGGTCTCTCTCTCTCTCTCTTTCTCTCTCCACTGTTGATCCTGGTCAAGAACATGGGGGAGTTCTTCCTGGACACTTATATCATGAATCCATTTGGACATCCCTGCCCATCCCAACTAGAAAACTCCAGTTACAATATTGCCTCATGCTTTTAGGGTGTATTTTGCATGAGTTCTCTGGGTACGTTTAAATGATGGCAATCTCATTGTCTCACAGTACCACTATGAATTAACAATGTACACTGAGAGATTGTTGAGAGGGAGTACTGGCTGGTGCTTTGAGAAGAGGGCTATTAGTCAGGACCCATGGGTTCTTTTGTTCTGCCACTGGCTTGGTCCTGGAGAAGACACTTAGAATCCTAGGACTGGAAGGGATCTTGAGAGATCATCTAGTCCAGTGTTTTTGAAAGTGTTCCGTGAAATCACTTTGAGAAACACATTAACTGGCCGCCCTGGTTTGTTTATTTACTGGAGCTGTGGCCACGGAGCGTCACGGCTCCCATTGGCGCTGTTTTATCCTTTGCAGCCAAGGAGAGCCGTGGGAAGCAGTGGCCCGGCCCACGCCACTTCCCACGGCTCCCCTTGGCTGCAAAGGACAAAATGGAGTCAATGGGAGCCGCGAGACTCTGTAGCCACGGCGCCAGTAAATAAACAAACCAGGGTGGCCAGTTAATGTGTTTCTCAAAGTGATTTTGCAGAACACATTCTGAAACACTGATCTAGTCCAGTCTCTTCCAGATATGGTGGGGGTAAGTATTATCAGGCCATCCCCAAATGAGGATAATGTTTACTTACCTCCAGGGGAAGTTGTGAGGTGCAATTAATTAAATGGCTATGAAGTTTTTGGAGTGCCTCATAAGAAAGATGCTATGTCTGCACGAGGTATTATCATTATTATGATACATAAGCCCCCGGGGAAACATTTAAAAGGCAGTTTAGATAAAACAGGCCTTTTCAGTTTGATTGAAATTGTGTGTCAGGTTTAGATGCCTTTGATATAAGCAGTCAAACATGGATAATACTGTGTGTGAAATAAGACCTACTGTATATCCTAGAGATCCTGGTCTGCTATTTCCAGAAGGAATAATGGCAGACTACAAGGCTTTGAGCCTGCCATGCATGGGTCACAGGGTGGGGGTTAACTGGAGTTGGAACATGGATGAGATTGCAGCTTGTGTGACCTTTCCCAGTCTGTGTGAAAGTCACACCAATTTCCATACATGCCACATGTGCAAAGACCATTCCCCCCATTTAACACGAGTATATAAGCTTTCCTCCTTATTGCTATTTTTGCTGGACACAGGTTATTTCAAACCTCCTGTGCTGGACACAGGTTATTCCTGACTTTCAATAGGCTGAAAGCCAGCCTCTGAGCACTTACCAGTGGATCCAGACAACCTGGAGACCTCTAGGAATAATCAGGCCCTTCTGGACTGCCTTGTGATTAAGTCACAGAACTGGGATGTCAGAGATTTAGTCATGCTTGTTCCTTTCCAGATGACAGTGGGCAAATTCACGTTACCACTTTGAGACTCAGTTTCCCCATCGATACAAAGCAGGTACTTCCTTATTTCACTGCCATGTGTGGTTGAATTCCCTGGTATTTGTAAAGCACTTTGGGATCCTCAGATAAAAGGCATTACTTTATTAGTGCAAAGTATTATGTGGTATTGACTCTCGTATCATTTAGTTCCTCTGTGCCTTCCTCTTGAATCCCTTTCCTCTTTAAACATTTTCATTTGATTGCACTGTTGATGTGGATACACAAACCTGTTCAGTTGCATCACCTCCAGCACCTGTGATAAGCGTAAGGTTGCTGTCAGCTAGTTTGACTTGCTGTTAATGGGTACTGCATTAACCTTCCTTTGCTTTACAGAAATCTGTGAATTTTATTTCTCTCTTTTCGCATCCCCTGGAATAATGTCATAGCTGACATGCTCCTTTATACACTTGCCTTGATTTTAAATTAAGATGATGTGATATTATAAAATGAGCATAATTGATGAAACCCATTTTCCTTTTCATTTGTTTTATATTCTTTCCCTCCCTCCATACTAAATACCAAGTAGAAGGGTAACATACAGGGCTGGGAATCTGGAGATTTATGTTCTGTTCCCTACTCTGGCTTTGAAGTTTCCCATCCCTACCTACAGCTGTGGGACAAAGTGCAGAGCCCCCTTAAATCCATTGACATTTGTGGGGTTTAAAGTAGGTGGTGGTCAGAACCCTGGTTCCAGATCTTCAGATTTCTGGACGCAAATTCTGCACTGACATAGATGCCAGCACCCTGGACAGCTCTTCCAGTCTGCAGCAGTTTCACAGATGTTGTCTGAGCCCTGGGAACTGATTCAAAGATTTTGTGTGTGCTCTGCCCTTCATTAGAGCATAATTTTCTCTTCTCATCTCATGGTGCATTCAGTGTTTCCTCTCTAGGTCACTGGTGCAAATCCATCCTGGGTTAATAGGGTCTTTAAGGCATCTCCTGATAATAGCTCTTCAGCCTTGTGTGTGAAATTAATTGGAGAGTCTTAGTTTAGTTCCTAGTGCAACAGGTACAGATAAGGGATGCAAGAGTGTACCCATTTAAACAGGTAACCAATAAGCATGAGCATTATTGATTATCCAAAAGATTACACATAGCTTCCTGGGAGCCGACTGCCACCCCGCCATGCTGCCTCTGTGGTAGTCGGGAGTTGGCAGCAGTGTGGGGCGGCAGTCAAGAGTCAGTATGCACTGGGAGCTGGCTTAAAAACTGGCTCCCGGAGTGCACTGGCTCCCGAGGAGCCAACTGCTGCCCTGCACTTCTCTCTTTGTATCAAAGGCAGCAGCGCAAGCCAGCTCCTAATGCACACTGGCTCCCAGGGAGCTGGTTGCCACCCTGTGCTGCAGGTGCATATAACCGTGTAACTGCTGACAATTTTCAGCAGTTACCTGGTTAGCCAGTTACCCGCATTTTAACATCCCTAATATAGACAGCCCCCAAAACACAAGCACTGCTTGATGTTCTTGTTGAGTATCTAATTAGGGAGGCTGAGGATTAAATGAACAGTGGAGGCTGTTCCTTCACTCAACCTTAGAAGTGATCCCAAAAATAAGGTGTGTCGGTGGGACATTGGCGGGGCTTAGTTTGATTTGCTGGAGCTGAGGTGGTGTCTCATCTGTGGAAAGACTGCATTCCCTAGGGCTGTAAATACAGAACCTTTCCCCATCACTAAATTCACTACAAGTGTGTGTGTGTGTGTGTGTGTGTGTGTACGTAAGAGATGCCAGATGACCAGATCTTAAAATCAATGAATTATAAGAAAGTCCCCATTTAATTTAAATGCTCAAGGAACCTCCAGGAAATAGACAGCTTGACTCCCTGCATTGAAACATTCATGAGTGACTTGAATAAAATCAAAATGCAAGCCCGTCTCTCTCGCTAGCTCTAGTTTTAGCAGGCTTTTATTTGTCTGCCTCATTTTCATGCCCACCTCGCACTTCAAATCACTTTAGAAAAGCATACACGTTTAATCTGACTCCCAGTGCCATGTGTATCTCATTGATTACAGACCCTTTTTAAGAAGCCATTATGACTGACTCTTTGCATGCCCTGCTGTCAGCGGCTTTTTGCTTCTTTAAGCCTCCTGAATGTCTTGGTTTGCCAGATTATAAACCTTCCAACAAATACAGTATGATTACTGAATTATGGTAAACTTTGCTCTGGAAGTGCCAGTCATTTAGCACGGGCAAGGCAAGAGCAATAAAAGGCAGCTGTAATTTGTCATGTGCATCCCTGAAAGAGGGGCTATCTAGGGGAAAGGAAATAGTGCTGAGGAATCAATTTTCTTATAAATCGTTTGAGGAGTTGGTGTCGAGAGAGAGTTTTCCTGGCCAATGCACATTTTCATGGTCCAAATGCATTCACAAATACATTGAATAGCAAACATTCTTCTCTGAAGATGGATCATTCTTTTTCCATAGCACAGGCCACGGCCAAGGGATGGGGAAAGGGGCCCGGGCGAGTGGGGAATGGAAGTTGACTGGCTGAAGCATATGAATAACATTTCTTGCATGTCTTGTCATGAGGCACAATGCCAAATCTTGGGCCACACTTCCACCATTAGACATTGGGTTGTACCCAAGCGCTATGTGATAGAAGTGATTTTTTTTTTTTTGCAAAGAAAAAGATAGGGCTGGGGAAAACTGTGAATGCTTTTGTGTTAGTGTAATCTGTGTTCACTTCCAGCCTCTGCCACAAACACCCTGTGTGACTTGAGTAACCTGCTTCATTTCTCAGTGCCTCAGTTTCCTTTACTGTAAAGTGTGTGGGGACTGGAACATAAATCCTATTGACTTTCAGTGAGATCTATGTTTCTAAATCATTTAGGTGCTTTGCAAAATCCCACCCACAAATCCTATATGAATCACACAGAGAGACAGTTGGGAAACTGTGATTATTACCTTGTTTCTTCATCTCCACAAATATTAGACCTTCACTTCTTGAGCTAATGGAGCTCAAACTTAATACAGTAGACCCTCACAGATAACAAACACCAGAGTTACAAGCTCACCTGTCAATGACACACCTCATATGGAACCATAAGTATACAATCAGGCAGCAGCAGTAGAGACAAAAGAAAAAGGCAAGTACAGTACCATCTTTAAATGTAAACTACTACAAATAAGAAAGTTTTAAAAAGATTTGACAAGGTAAGGAAACTTTCTATACTTGTTCCATTTAAATGAGGATGGTTAAAAGCAACATTTTTCTCCTAAACAGTAAAGTTGCAAAACTGTATTAAGTCAATGTTCAGTTGTAAGCTTTTGAAAGAACAACTATCCTGTTTTGTTCAGAGTTATGAACATTTCAGAGGTATGAACAACTTCCATTCCTAAGATGTTCATAACTTTGGGGTTGTAGTGCTATATGTTTCTAAATTTTACCTGTGGATCACCACCAGAGGGCATCATATTCATTCATACTTTACATTATAGTGTTGGGCATTATTTTCAAAAGCACCTAAGTGGTTTTAGAGCACAAGTCTCATTGGCTTTCAGTGAGACCATACTCCTAAATCACTGAGCTGATTTTGAAAATCCCATCCGTTCTGCATAGCAGCAGGACTGTGGAGTGAAAAGGAACACTGGCAGTGAATTCAATGAAAATATGTTCTAGGCCACTGAACATTCATTCCTCAATTGTCTGCTATAACAACC
The DNA here is from genome assembly GCA_032595735.1 of Pelochelys cantorii. Lineage (NCBI taxonomy): Eukaryota > Metazoa > Chordata > Testudines > Trionychidae > Pelochelys > Pelochelys cantorii. The sequence continues at coordinate 23,149,633 of CM064336.1, forward strand.
ATTCCTGACAGCTTAGGTTTTTGGAGGTGCTGGTTTTCCCAGTATGAACCAAAAGCAGCCCTCTAGTGAGAAGAAATGTTTTTTAAATAGTATTTTATTGAGGGCTGTTTAAAGGCTGATTCAAATTCCAGGGGGAAAATATTCATGAACTCAGATTAGCTCTGTGCACCTCTGGAAATAGAACTGCAAGATCACACTGCCTGAGGTTTGACCAGGCTACTGTTCAAATATGTGTTTGCATTCACTGTCACCCACTTTACACGTGCAAGTGTGGAGAGGCTGAGGGGTTGCATAAACCCTCTGTGAGCTTGTGTTTACCCCTGGTGGCTGAGTGAGATGGATTAATTTTGATAGTTTCACCAGCAAAGTCCCCGCAAAAGATTTCCTCATCTCTTAACACGCACGCACAAATTCCAGTGCCTCCTTGGAGCACTAGCATTCACATCTGTTCTGGTCTGAACATTATGTGTATGGACGGCAGTCTTCAGCAGGTGGCGTAAAATCCCAGAGAAGACGTACAGAGACTGAAATATTCCAGGGATGCTAAGTGAAGCAATTTAGATTAGTAGGTAAAATAATTGATAACTAATATTCACAGAGGAACTGCAGGTGGAATTATTAGCATGTGAACTTACCCTCATGTCAGAAGATGCCAGTGTGGGCAGTAAAAACAACAGGGAGTCCTGTGGCATCTTGGACACCAACAGATTTATTTGGGCATAAGCTTTTGTAGGTCAAAACCACTTGATCAGATGTGGGCAATTGTTCACTTTTCTGGCACTACAGTTTCTTGCAAATTCAGTGGCATTATTCTTAGTGCTCATGTGAAGAAGCGTTCCTTTGGGGACAAGAGAGGTCGTTATGTGCAACAAGTTGCTGAGCTGCAACTAGAGTTGTAATTTTCTGATGGAGCGTGTGTCTGTTGGAAAATTCAGATTTTCAAAAATGAGATGTTTTGGAGAAACACATCAGGTTCCACCAAATTTATTTTGAGTGAAGAAAAAATGTAATAAGGTTGCCAGTGGTTCTTTTGAACCTTTTCAGAACAGATTACTTGGAATTTTCTTTTTTGATACAACTTTAATGTTAATGTTTTATATCTTGTATTTCAATTGGAACAGAATGTTTTAGACCAGAAATGGTTTTTTTCCCCCCAAATTTCATTTTATGGGGAATTTTGAAATTTTTTCTTTTTGTTCCAGAATACAAGAAAACATTAAGATATGCAGAATTACCTGCAATCCAGCCCTGACCCACCTCTATCTATATCCAAGAAATGAGCTATGAGGCATGGCTGCCAACCAACCACTCCTTCGAATTTAAGAAGAACAGATCCTGATTTTGAGTATATTTATACTTAGATTTTCAGAAAGCCTTTGACAAGGTCCCTCACCAAAGGCTCTTGTGTAAATTACATTGCCATGGGATAAGAGGGAAGGTCCTTTCATGGATTGAGAACTGGTTAAAAGACAGGAAACGAAGGGTAGGAATAAATGGTAAATTTTCAGAATGGAGAGGGGTAACTAGTGGTGTCCCCCAAGGGTCAGTCCTGGGACCAATCCTGTTCAACTTATTCATAAATGATCTGGAGAAAGGGGTAAGCAATGAGGTGGTAAAGTTTGCGGATGATACCAAACTGTTTAGGATAGTCAAGACAGAAGCAGACTGTGAGGGACTCCAAAAAGATCTCGCCAAACTGAGTGATTGGGCAACAAAATGGTAAATGAAATTTAATGTGGATAAGTGTAAAGTAATGCACATTGGGAAAAATAACCCCAACTATACGTACAGTATGATGGGGGCTAATTTGGCTACGACAAATCAGGAAAGAGATCTTGGAGTTATCGTGGATAGTTCTCTGAAAACTTCCACACAGTGTGCAGCGGCGGTCAAAAAGGCAAATAGGATGCTAGGAATTAAGAAAGGGATAGAAAATAAGACACAGAATATCTTACTGCCCCTGTATAAAACTATGGTACGCCCACATCTTGAGTACTGTGTACAGATGTGGTCTCCTCACCTCAAAAAAGATATTTTGGCCTTGGAAAGGGTTCAGAAAAGGGCAACTAAAATGATTAGGGGTTTGGAATGGGTCCCATATGAAGAGAGGTTAAAGCGACTGGGACTTTTCAGTTTGGAAAAGAGGAGACTGAGGGGGGGATACGATAGAGGTCTATAAAATCATGAGTGGTGTGGAGAGGGCGAATAAAGAAAAGTTATTTATTTGTTCCCTAAATAGAAGAACTAGAGGACGCCAAATGAAGTTAATGGGTAGCAGGTTTAAAACTAATAAAAGAAAGTTCTTCTTCACACAGCGTGTAGTCAACCTGTGGAACTCCTTGCCAGAGGAGGCTGTGAAGGCTAGGACTATAATAGAGTTTAAAGAGAAGCTAGATAATTTAATGGAGGTTAGGTCTGTAAAAGGCTATTAGCCAGGGGATAGAAATGGTGTCCCTGGCCTCTGTCTGTCAGAGGCTGGAGAAGGATGGCAGGAGACAAATCGCTTGATCATTGTCTTCAGTCTATCCTCTCTGGGGCACCTGGTGCTGGCCACTGTCGGCAGACAGGCTACTGGGCTAGATGGACCTTTGGTCTGACCCAGTACGGCCATTCTTATGTTCTTATGAGTAGGTTATTTATCATTTCTTCACTCAGCCATTACACAGAGCTTGATTTCAGTGCTGTTAAACTTGGTCTCTACTCTTTTCCTTTCAAATATCCTGTAAGTTCAATGTCTAGGACTTGACCCTTTTCTTCATCATGTGTGTCTCATGTGTTACTACATAAATAAGCCCGCCAGCTGTTGCTGAGGGCTGAGCCCAGACAATGGGGAATCCCTGTGGAGGGGAATGAACAAGTATTTGAGCATGGAGATTTCAATGCATTGTTCCCTGCAGCGCGAGCAAGGGTGGTCTGCCACATTCCATACAAAAGGTTAGTACCTTTTTCAGAGGCAGTAACTGCATACATTTGGCACATGTCTGATCAAATGTGTTGCACATCATGTGTGTAGGGAGAGTATGTAATACAGTTGCCCTGGGTTTGTGTTTGTGTGTGTAATGTGTGTGCAAATAAATACCCTGACTTCACCTCTCGGAAATGCAGGCTATGAATTTTGCAGTTTGATTATTTTAAGGTAGCAAATACTAACTAATATACTAAATACCAATGGAGGGAATATTAACACTTAAACAGTGTTCTGTACTTCTCATCGTAAATTGTGTCGTGTATTCCATTGTGCCGCTAAACTGCTGCCACGTTGCTCCCTGCAGTGGCTGCATGTCCATTGTGAGTGAGCTGATTCCCATCTGTATGTTTCCCAAAGTGCACAGGGAGCTGTTGAGATGAGAAGTGTTATGTAATCATCTAACCGCGTTCATTATCTGCTCTTGAAATAGCAGGAACTGATTCACTCTGGGCGAGGTAGCAGGCGGTAATTGTCACCTCTATGTGCTTGGCTGGCACCTGGCGGTATAGGGCAGAATCAGCGTGAGGAAGAGCAGGGGATAGTACTGCCACTTTCACCCTCAGCAGTTTCATTGGGTCAGTAGGAAAAGCAGCTTAGTCCGTGTCCAGAGAAGCTTTGCTGGTAGCAGATGTACAAACCCAGCATACCCAGGCCTGTTGACAGAAGGGAACAAAGAGGGCAGTTACCTCAGGGCTTAGCAATTCAAAGGGACCTGAGGCTTCCAACTGCTGCCACTGATACTCTGGCAGTGGTAGCAGCTGAAACCTCGGTTCCTTTAAATCACTGTCAGAGTGCCATGTGGTGCACTCCTCCGGGCGGCTCTAAGGGCTGCGGGGAGCATGCAGTGCTCTGTGCAGTGGAGAAGGCTGGCTGTCTTTGACCCCACCCCATCTGCCCGACGCCCTGCCCCTTCTGGGAATGTGGAGCCCCCTTCCACATCTTGCCAAGAGGACCATGGAGACTGTTGCTCCCTTGACCATACCCCTGGCTATGCCCTATTCCCAGAAGATCTGCCCACTTTTGGGGATGGCATGTGCCTTGTATTTTCATAGAATCCATCTACCCTCATTTTTCTAGGGCCTCCAATGGCTTCAGCATGGACTATCTACTGGTAAAGGCATTTCTTGTTAAAGGAAAACGGCAGCATGTCTGCAGACTGAAAGCAATTGTGCTCTGGCAGTAAGAGGATATGTGAGAGAGCTCCTCTATCCCTAGTCCCTTATGTATAGCATTTTACAAGCCTCTTGGCAAAGCACGTGTAGCTGTATCAGATCCCAGTTTGTACAAACACACAGCACAGAGCCAAAGGTACATCTGAGTGTTAATTATTTAGTGCTGACAGTGATATCAAATGATTCAGAGAGTAATTGGGCTTGATCTGAAGGAACTCAGAGGTAGTATTTATAGGACTGATTTCTAGAGCATCCACAGCACCAATTGATTTGCATGGCAGCTCTGAGTGCTTAGCACCCCTACAAATTAAGTCCCACTTATGTAATTTTTTCAGGGCTGACCCGTTTTTCCATTGCCAGATGAGATAGAACCCAACTGGAAGGCTGTAGGAGTGAGTCCAACCTGAAGTGAAGCACAGAGCGCTCCCAGGCAAGTTCTTTTCCCCCCATGCCCCACATTTTCAGTGACAATGGCCGTTGGATATAAAATAACGGAGCCTTTGGAGTGACTTGCACACCCCATATTCGCTTTATAACGTGTAATATTTGTTTGTTTGCTTTAGTGGTAACAAATTAATTGGAAGAATTGGGTGCCCTACAGTCAAAGCCTGGCTTATGAGCACCCAGACCCTTCTCATTGTGCTAACCCAATATGTCAGTGTTGATTTTTAGATAATTGTTGCTCATGATAAATGAGGCAGAAACAATAGTAGTTAAGCCAGTAATACGAGGAATGATCAATTTTACTGGGGGCTGTGAGTGGTAAAAGTATTGATTTTTTGGGGGGGGTTGTTTGTTTCTTTTGTTGATGTTCAAAAACTGATTCTTTGTAACATAAAACTATCCACTCTTATTTTGACATGATGCCTATTTTCAGTGTCAAAGGAATGTCACACACAATTTCCTATCTGTAGCACATAAGAATGGCCATACTGTGTCAGACCAAAGGTCCATCTAGCCCAGTATCCAGATTCTCCAGAGAGAGTGAACAGAACAGAGAAGAATAAAGCAATACCTCTCCTGTCACCCATTCCCAGCCTCTGACAGAGGCTAGGGGCACCATTCATACCCATGCTGGCTAATAGCCATTAATGGACCTAACCTCCACGAATCTATCTAGTTCTTTCTTAAACCCTGTTAATGTCCTGGTCTTCACAACCTCCTTTGGCAAGGGGTTCCGCAGGCTGACCGTGCACTGTGCAAAGAAAAACGTCCTTTTGTTTGTTTAAAACCTGCTACCTATTAATTTCATTTGGTGACCAGTAGATCTTATATTGTGGGAACAAGTAAATCACTTTTGCTTATACAGTTTTTCCACACCATTCATGATTTTATAGACCTCTATCATATCCCCCCTTTGTCTCTTCTTTTCTAAGCTGAAAGGGGTACGCAGTCAAAAGAATAGTTTGAATCCACCACTATTTTTGAGTATTTTATTTTGATAGCCTCTCTAATCTCCCTTAGCATATCACAGTCACTATCACTGTCCTGGTCAGGTGTTTGATAATATAGACTGCTATATTCTTATTATTAGAGCATGGAATTACTATCCATAGAGATTCTGTGAAACATTTTGGTTCATTTAAAATGTTTACTTCATTGGATTCTACATTTTCTTTCCACTTCCTCACCAGCATGACCTGTTCTATCCTTCAGATATATTTTGTACCCTGGCATGATTGTATCCCATTGGTTGTCCTCATTCCACCAAGTTTCTGTGATACCTATTATATCAATACCCTCCTTTAATACAAGGATTTAATCTAGTTCACCCATTTTATTATTTAGACTTCTAGTGTTTGTGTAGAAGCACTTAAAAAATTTGTCAGTGTTATCTGTCTGCCGTTTCCTGATGATAGACTCCTTTTCATTTGATTGTTTCTCATCTGATCTTACCCATACTTTATCATCTTCCAGCCTCTCCTCCTGACTAGAACATAGAAAATCTCTATTAATACACCCTCTCCTAAGAGATGTCTCTGTCTGATCCATGTGCTCCTTCACATGCATGGGCTTTCCCCTAGCCCTTAGTTTGAAAACTGCTCTATGACTTTTTTAATGTTAAGTGCAATTTAGTTCCGTTTTGGTTTAAGTGGAGCCTATTCTTCCTGTATAGGCTCCCCCTTTCCCAAAAGTTTCCCCAGTTCCTAATAAATCTAAGCCCCTCCTCTCTACACCATCATCTCATCCACGCACTGAGACTCTGAAGTTCTGCCTGCCTATCTGGCCATGTGCATGGAACAGGAATTACATATAATCCCCAGCTAGTTGAGGATGGATTCCCATTTTGCTCAACCACTCTGGCTTGTGATGAACTGACACAATACAGCATTGGAATACAATGGTGAATTATGTTTGGCTATGTCTACACTGAAGTTTTAGTGACGAAAATGCTGTTGACGTGCAAAAGTCAATAAAAAGTGAAAACCCGTCAAACTGATTTTTCTGCCTCCCATTGTCAATATTTCGGGTACGTCTAGACTACATGGCTCCGTCGACGGAGCCATGTAGATTAGTTTACTCGACAAAGGGAAATGAAGCGGCGATTTAAATAATCGCCGCTTCATTTAAATCAAAATGGCCGCCGCGCTGTGCCGATCAGCTGTTTGTCGGCACAGCGCGGCAGTCTAGACGGGGATCTGCTGACCCCAGAACCCTTCATCGTCAGATCCTGTTAGCCTCGTTTCACGAGGCATAAAGGATCTGCCGATGAAGGGTTCTGGGGTCGGCAGATCCCCATCTAGACTGCCGCGCTGTGCCAACAAACAGCTGATCGGCACAGCGCGGCGGCCATTTTGATTTAAATGAAGTGGCGATTATTTAAATTTCTGCTTCATTTCCCTTTGTCGTCCTGCCTCATCTCCATGGCTCCGTCGACGGAACCATGTAGTCTAGACACACCCTTCATGACCACATTGCTAGCACCTTGTCATCAAACAGAGCAAAGCAATGTGGGTGAGCATCCCACAGTGCAGTGCTGTGGGAAGGCAGCACTGATCCTTGTGCTTCTTTGGATTCCCTTGTAGCTCTGAGCCCTCCATGTTGAGGAATGTCACAACAGCATAGCACTCTCTCCAGCCCTTCCCCTGTACCAGCAGTCTGCCTATTGCAGGGCGAATAGGAATATTCCAATTATTTGTTCTTTGTTTGTTCCCCAATTGGAGCTCACTCAGCTGTCAGATACTTCCAGAGCTTTGAAATGGGAGGGTGTATGCCTGCAGAGCAGCAGAGATCACAAGACACTGAGCACAGCCTTTAAGGTGTTTTTCCCCACAAAAGTCATATTACAGTGTAAAAGCTCTCTGTTTTGTCACCAAAAGGCAGGTTTTGGTGACAAAACATGCCAATGTAGACAAGGCCTTAGTTTTAATTTATAGAATGGGAGTTTCTGACAGGAATTGATCAGTTAACTTGAAATCCTTTGCCTATCTGTTCATTTTAGGGATGACTTATTTGTATGCATTCCCATTTCAGTTTGCAAAGTCACCTTCATGTTACATGTCATAATCATCACTGGAATTAAAGAGGTGAAAAGTAGGCTGGGTTCAAGGAAGGCCACAGACAGCAGCCTTGCTGAGCTGAGAGACTGCTAGTTTTCAGTGTAGTTTACTGCAGGAACTGCAGCATACCAATGACAGATGTTTTCCAGTTGGAGGGGGGTGAGAGCAGGAGGAGACATTCATTGTATTGGCAGCTGGTGTATATTTGGACTTTGATACATGCCATCCAGCATCACTCCAGTTGTTGAAATGAGTGGATCAGGTTGGGAACAATTAAAAAAAAGTCAAGCAGACTCTTCATACAAAATTCAGGTAAAACTTAACCAAACTCTTTGCTCTGTGAGAAAATTTAGTTAACAATTTTCTTAAACATGTAGCTGTTTTTCTTTTCATTGTTGTGATTTTTCCCCATCTTCTGGTTCCATCGGACATGCTGAAGTGCTTTGGGAAGGCACTTCAAGCTGCACAAGCAAACTTGAGAGATCCCATCTGGGAGATTATCCTCATGGGACAGATCACCTGAGAGAACATGTTCTGGGGCCCAATCCTGCAAAGTGCTGAATGAGAAATGGGGATGCTCAGTATCATCCATTCCACTGACTACCCGCGGGAGGTGCTCAGCATTGTATAGGACTGAGCCCTTTACAAAGTTTCCAGGCAGATCCTGCTGAGTTGAGGCATTTGGATGAGACTTGAACCAGTGGACCAACAATTTGGAGGGATGCTTTTCCTTAGTTTGCTGGGTTTTAACAATGAAAAAGAAAGACCCCGCCAGTGGTTAGTAAGAAATGTCAGGACCACTTTTTGGCCGGCATTTGGAAATCAGAAATACAGGTTGGGCTTCTCTGGTCTGGCACCCTCGGGTCCTGACTCGTCCTGAACGAGGGAGTTTGCTGGACCAGAGGAGGTCCCCTGCTACTGGCTCCCCAGACCACCTTCCCTCCCTGCTGCCGGTCCCAGACACCCTTCCTGCTGGGCTGCTGTGCTGTTGTGGCACCGGCAGCACAGCATGCCATGGCCCCAGCCCCGCTAACTGGGCTGCCGCATCCCTGGCTTCAGCCCACTATTGGGGCTGCCGCAGCTGCTGCGTCTCCAACCCCAGCCCTGCTATTGGAGCTGCCACGGCTGCCGCATCTCTGGCCCTCGTCCCGCTGCGGCAACTGCTATGTCTCTAGCCCTGCTACTGGGGCCTGCCACTGCCGGGCTCTGAGCTGCCAGCCCTCTTGTCGCTGGGACTCCCCGTCAGGGCTGCCTGGTCCAAGAACACCCATGGGCCTGCCGGACCACAGATGTTGCTGGATGAGGGAGTCCCACTTTTGGGAGGTCCAGCCTGTATTGTAGCTGATTTAATTTAGGACCTAATTTGGAATATCTGGGTATCTAATAAAGATGAAATAATAAGGTATTAAAATTCCCATCTACACATTTCCACCACTATTTTTGCAGTATGCTACAGGTGAGCAGATGGATGAACAATTTTGGTTCTGTAGCAATAAGACACTACCGCTTTACAATTCCAGGTGGGAAAGAGGGTCAGTCCTTTGGGCATCATTTCTCTCCCTCCAGCCAGGAATTGGACAGAAGGGTCTGAAAGAGTAAGAAATTATGTGTGTCTGACTAAACAACGGCAGCAGCAAAAAGCAGAACCGTTATGGGAACTAAGGTGCTTAGCTCCCCTCGACACTGCCAATATGTCCATAATAACAATGGAGTAAATGGAAAAACTCCTTGTTTCATTCTGTCTTGAGTTGTGGTCTATGTCCTAGTGTTCAGAATGCTTCTTTAGTGAGTTTCCTGTTAACTAGGGAGGTAAATCACATATTCCCACCAGCTTTTAGCTTCAGGGACAGGGAGTCCATACTGCGCAGTGCCAAAGAACTCCGAGTATGAAATTCTGGGTGGTCACTTATCATTTTAATTAATCAACTGGCTAATTAAAACTGTACTCTACAGGACTGAATTTTAATGAGATGTTCAGTGTCTGGGGGTTGAAAACAACCAAATAAATTCTGCCAATAGACACAGAACTAAGCACTGTTTTCCTACCAGTTTTAGTACACTTATAAGGCTTTGTCTTCACTGCCAATTCTTCCAGCAGAAAATATGCTAATGAGGGACTAATTAGCATGTCACAATCTCATTAGCATATTTTCTGCCATTTCTTTTTGCGCAAGGAGTTTTTGCGCAAAAAGAATCGGTGTAGACTTTTTTTTTGCACAAAAAACCCGTTTTGCGCAAGATCCTTATGCCTGTCCCGGACAAAACGGGAGTTTTGCGCAAAAAAAAAAAAGTCCACACTGCTTCTTTTTGCGCAAAAACTCCTTGTGCAAAACAAAACAGCAGAAAATATGCTAATGAGATTGACTTATGCTAATGAATCCCTCTAGCATATTTTCTGCCGGAAGAACTCGCAGTGAAGATGTAGCCTTACAGTAAAAGCAGAGAGTAATGAGGATCACCTCCATCAGAGCTAGAGTTTGGAGGTAAGTTATCTCTGAGGCTGCGTCTATACTGCAAGGCTTTTCCGCAAGAAGAAATGCAAATGGAGTGCTCGTTTGCATATGTCGCGCTTGCATTTGCATTTCCTCTTCGGATCCCTTTTGCACGAGAGGTTTTTGCACAAAAAAGAGCTGTGTAAATGGCTCCTTTTTGTGCAAAATCCCCCTTTTCTGTGGGGGGGAGGGCACTGCACAGTGACGATAGCCCACCATTTTCAGAGCGCTCCGAGACCTAGAAGTGACAGGCACTGTGTGGATATATAAGACATTGTTATTTTTACTTCATTCACTAAAGCCTCTCGAATGTGAACCCCAAACTGTTCCATTTTCTTGGAGAGTGTGTCCGAGTGAAAGAGAGCGTCAGTCCTCCAGCCACTGTGGTGCATGGGTGAGCAACTGGAATAGCAAGAGCTCTGCTTGGGGGGCTGGGGCAACTTTTTAAACCCTGCCGTTGTGCCCTGTTTGCTTCCTCTAGCTCTGACCACAGCAGAGGCAACACTGGCGTCCATAAAAGGGGTTTTACTATCCATGGCCTAATTCTGTATCTCATTCAGCAGCTGTTAATTGATGACTCCTCCCTGCAGTCAGTAGAGTTGCACTGATTTATACTATATGAAGATCTGTCCCTCAGGCACCTGTAAATAGATGGGCTGTGGAGCAGCAATGCTTCTGACAGTAAACTGTCTGGAATTCTTCTGTCACCAGGCACAGAAGTCGCCTTCTCCTTTGAACCTTTCCCCCCAAAGATCTTTCTCTGCACTGTATATTGCATTGTGTTTATGGGTTACAGTTGCGTGAAGGAATGTGAGTTAAACCATTGTGAGTCTCAGTCCAAGAGGTATTGGGGGAGATGAAAGTTATTCTGCCTCCTTTCTCTAATCCCTACCTCTTGCTTCCTCCACCCACCTTGCATCTGAGCAAACCCATAATCATATGCTGCTGAGTAAAACATGCAGCCTAATGTTCTGAACACTGTGTAATGACATGTCAGAACAGTAATGGCAACTAGCACAGATTTTCATTGCTTTGCTAAACACGTGTGATAACAGGGCTGTCTCCATTTGTGAAGTGTGATGTTGTGGCATCCCTGCTGCTCTTCTATCTTGGCAGTACTTCCATTGCAAGGTAGGTGAGCTTGTCAGGGTATGGGTGGTGAACTCCAAAAGGAAAAGGGGTTCAGTTTGGGCTAGACCTCAAAAGGTCAGATGGATCTCAAACTTTGAAGGCCTGTCTCTGTTTTCCCACACAGATCCTTCTTCTCTTCCTGCCTAACTATTGTCAGCCCTAGCATGGGAACAGAAGTGTTGCCTTAGCTCTGGCATATTTTGTCGCTAGTGCTTTGGTCAGCTTCTCTAGAGAAATTTTGCACCTTCAAAGTTTCTCCAGCATTAAGGAACCTCAGAGCATATTGGCTTTCCCATGCCACACCTAGAACAACCCCTGAGTTTGCAAGATTTGAAGGCAGCTACTGACTTCAGATTGATTTCAGCAAAGGTTGGAAGGGAGAGTAAGTAGGGTGCTTTTACCATGCCCCTTAATTCTGCACAACAGGGATAGCACTTTTTGGGCTTTTATGTGACAGTGGGGGATTTGAACCCAACACTACGCTTCAGAAGAGAGCGCTACTGAGTGTCAGGGTGATGCCTAAGTTTCTGTTTTGGAGTATCATCTTAGATGCAAATCTCAGTTTTAAGGAGAGGCATTTTCCCAGATATACATGGAATCAGAATATTAGAACTGAAAGAGACCTTGAGAAGTCATCAAGTCCAGTCCACTGCCTTCACAGCAGGACCAAGCACCATCTAGATCATCCCTGGTAGATGTTTGTCTAACCTGCTTTTAAATGTCTCCAGTGATGGAGATTCCACAACCTCCCTAGGCTATTTATTCCAGTGCTTAACCACCCTGACAGGAAATTTGTGCTAGATTTTGTGTGTCTGGTATAAGATGCTGTCAGACTTCAGTGAAAGGTGCCTTACCTTTTGTAGTTGACACAAGTAGAAGTGAATTTCAAAACATTTGGAGTTCATGTTCAGTTCAGAAAAATTTTAAGAAGTTTGATGATAAGCCTTCTCCAGGGGTTAATGGGAGCAGAAGCCTGGGATCGGAGGGACACAGCTTTTCCGTCTTTGCCAAAAGTAGCTGGGAATTCCCCTGCTTACCTCATCCTCCTTGGTTGGCTTGGCTTCCCCCCTCCTGTTTCAATCTGGTTTCACCACTGCCCATCTCCATACTATCCAGAGCTGTTCTTGAGTCTGTAACATGTGACTCCTCCAAGGTTTTGGACTACAGATTCCATGAGGACCAGTCTTTCTTGCAGTTTGTTTTGCCCTTCTGCTTTTGGTACCAGCTCAAACCCAGAAGTCAAGTGCAGAGGTGGGGCAAGGATTTGGGCATTGGGGGATTTGAAGAGTGTGTGGGTAGCATCTGGGGGGAGGGACAAGGGCTATAAGCTGTTTCAGCAGTGACAAAACAGTCCTTCAGATTTCAAGCTGGAACTCCCCCCTGAAAACTCTGAACCTGAGTTATAACTAGGGTGCCTTACCAAATTCATGGTTCATTTTGGTCAATTTCACAGTCATAGATTTTTAAAAATCAAAAATGTCATGACTTCAGCTATTTAAATCTGAAATGTCACAATGTTCTATATGTAGGGATTCTGACCCAAGAAAAATGAGGGGGATTGCAAGGTTATTGTAGTGGGGGGAGGTTGAGGTACTGCTACCCATAATTCTGTGTTGTTGGTGATAGCGGTGCTGCCTTCAGAGTTGGGCAGCAGGTGCTGGTGGGGAGCCCAGCACTGAAGGTAGGGCCACTGCCAGCAGTAACACAGAAATAAGGGTGGCTGTACCATACCATGCCATCCTTATTTCTGTGCTGCTGACTGCAGAATGGGACCCTCAGACAGCAGCCACTGCTCTCCGGCCACCCAGCTCTGAAGTCAGCAGCAAAAAAGTAAGGGTGGCACTCAATGCTCCCTCTAATTTTTTCCATTCATGTGTGAAATACACTTTATGTGCACTGAGGCTTGTGCAGATGTGTACCACCAATAGAAACACATGCTGCTGGTTGTGGGAGACTGTGGGCCTCTACTAATCAGTTGGGTGGCATTGGAATCTCTCCCTGGTGACCGACTAAGTACTCAGCTTACAGGGAACACTTGTGGCACGGTATGGTGTTGCCATGATTACATCTCTGCTGCTGCTGGGGGGGCACTGCCTTCAGAGCTGGGCACCTGGCCAACAGCCACTCAGCTCTGGCCATCCACCTCTGAAGGCAGCACAGAAATAAGGGTGGCAATACCACAACCCCCCTAAAATAACTTTTGAACACCCTGCAACTCCATTTGCAGACAGGTTTTTTCGGCATCTCTGTAAACCTCATTTTATGAGGAAAAAGGGATGTTCCGAAAAAGGGGTTTTTTTCCTGACATTTGGCCCCGTGTAGATGGGCCAAATGTCAGAAAAGCCTCTTCCAAAAAAAGAATCGGAAAAAGATACGCAAAAAAGATACGATAGAACTGTGTAGCCTAGACACAGCCTCAGAGCTGTAATAACGGCTCACAGGTTTGGTCACTGACTCTGACTGAGCTCCATCCAATGTTGTCACGTTGGGCCCCTGTGTATACAAATGGAAACTCCGAGTCTTCCACAGCTCTACAGACCTCTGTGGAAACAGCAGAAGAGCAAAGCGTTTACTATGCCTCACTTTGTGTCAAACTTACTGGAAGTCTGTAAAACAAAGGGGCCTGCCTAATAACTAAATGCTTCTGTGTTGAATAAGCAATAAAGAAATTGAGAGAATTTGGCTAAACTTATAAAAATATAAATGCTTTAATAATCAACTGTAAAATTTCTATGAATTGTTCATGCATTGTGTGTGCATGGTAAATCCATACATTATGCGATCACAGTGAGTAATACTTTGTTTTGCTAGTAACAGCAGGCATCATACATTACTTCTAGGGCTGTTTTCAGGTGGCAGCTTGCTGTTGCAATAGGTTTTTTTTAAAGCCAGAAATGTCATCCCCATGTTACCAGGCAAGATTGTTCACTAGAAATACGGGACCTTTGCTCAAAAGGATTTTGGACCAGAGCAACTCAATGAGTTCAATGGCCCTAACTTTTTGATTCACAGCTGCATCAATGAGGTCAGAATCATGCCCAAATAATTTCAGGATGATTGGTTCTAAGATTTTGTGCTCTTGCAGTTCATGTTAAGAGACTTGGTTTCAAATCCTGATTTAGAGTAAAATTTTCAAGGGGACCCAAGTGACTTAGGATCCTTTGAAAGTCTAGGGTCTTCTAAGTCACTTAGGTGCTTTTGAAAATTTTACCCTCTGGCTGTAAATGCAAATGTGCTTGGGGAGCTCAGCCTAATCGCAATGCCTAATATTCACAACAGTGGCTGGGGATTTTGGATATCCCAGCTTGATCCAACTTGATCAACTGGTTTTCATAAGTACCCGGGCACCCCCTGATACTAATGACTTCAAATCAGAATTGCAGATGCTTTGCACTTTTGAAAACCACATTCAAGGTGTGCCAGGTTGGGCACCAAAGAACGGAGGCACTTGCAATCAGCGGACATGTCTGAAAACACCAGCCTTGCTGTACACGTCTTCGCATCACACCACCAACTCAGAATGTCACCCAACTGTCCTTGCACGTGTGGCATGGCACAAGGGTGGTTTCAGATGGAGGTGCCAGGGCACTGCTTGGGGGGGGGGGGCTGTGTAGTGCAATAGGAAGGCACACCGAGAACTAGTATAGCAAGGTGGTGATGGCTGAAATGCAGTGGCTTGGCTGTGTGCCAAGTCGTGGTGCATGGAGAAGCCCTGCATGAGAGACTGAGTCATTAGTGCTAATTAGTCCCTTGCTTTCAATAGCATCAAAGAAAGTTCAATAAATAATTAACTTTAAATCAGCATTCTGGATACATAGTTGCTAAGGCCCTGCGAACTGCTGTTTCTGTGTATGTGGCACTGGTATCGATTCACTAGTGTCCTACTGACTTCCTTGTTTTAGGTGGGGGCTTAGCATAGAAATGCCCATCATGCATTGTAGTGCTCTGTGAAAACAACCGCTTCTCACCTGTTTGGACTCAGCACTTGTTTTGAAGGCACCTCCCATTTCCACACACCCCCTTCACACACTGATAAATAAGCTGCCTTTTTCTTACCAGAGTGTTCTCAACGTCCCACTGTTATCACTAGAGCTGCATAAATACCTCAGCATGAGTTTCTGAGGGCATTTGCTTAAATATCATATTGAATTGACTTTGGCTGTTTGCACCCTTTTTATGTTCAGGAATATTCTACTAAACAAACCTTTACAGTATAGCAAATACCACCTGCTCATAAAATGTTTGGCTCCAAAAAAATCATGAACATTTTAAAAAAAATAAAAACACTGGGGATTTTTAAAAATTTGGCTTTGGGGGTTTTAAGCCTTTAGGGCACAGTTTGTTCACATTTTTGTCTTTTTTTCTGTCTCCATGAAGGCTAGAAACTTACTATTTTCTTAAAGGAAAACTGAGAGTCTCACAATTCCTTGACTCCGGGAGCTGAGGATTTAAGGGAAAATCTAATATTGTGAGACTTGTGATAAAATTGCAAGAGTTTACAACACTGGGGTTATCCATAAATGAGCCAGAACAAAGCTCTAATTTGATAGTTTACATGGTGCATTGGCCTCTGCTAACCGCTCTCTAAAAAGTGGCAATTTCACCCAGAAAGAGGGAATGTTAAGAGATAATTAGAGAATAATTTCCCAACTCTAATTTTGAACTTGCTATGAACATTAACACAGGAAAGATGATTCCAAACATCATACAATCAAGGAACAGAAAAAGTGCCATGTGACCTATGAGTTAAATCCAAGCAAGCCAGCCCAATTTGAACAGTTACACTAAGTGTGTGTTAACCATCTGCAGACATATTCTTCTTCAGTGAAATCTTAATTCCATTCAGTTCAATGACAAAATTCCCACTAAATCCGATGGGGTCTAGATTTCATGCATTTATTAGTAAGCGTTCATTTGCATTATAATAGTATGTAGGTATCAGGTTTGTGGTATCATTATATGAAGAGTTGTCCAAACAGAGATGAAAAAACATCCCTGCCTCTATTGGTAAGAATTATTCACAAAAATACATTTGCAAATAATTTGAATAATAAATATACCCCAAAATCATAAATTGTTAATGGACAGTTTAAAAATGGAAAAAAAGACTACACTTTTAATACAATATTAATTCCAATTATTTGTTCAGTGCTAATCATCTTGCATATTAACTTTGTGTACCATTTGTCATATTATATGTGACAATGAAATGGCTGTGCTAAGAGCAAATTGGTTGTTTTAATGAGTGGAAATTTCTTAGGTGTAATGTCTTTGTAGTGGTAAAAAGCTACTGTGGTTATAGTGAGGCAATATTAGAGCTTTCCAGGAGATTTGTGGTTTTTAACATTTGCAATCGACTTCCTCCAGCATGTCCCACAGAAGGCTTTTGTGTCGCAATGCATGCCCAACCCTGGGGTTAAATAATTTGTTTACAGGTTTTGAAGCCTGTTAGATGTCCATCAATTTCATTTTAAGTGCACTCATTTAAATGCAAGATGGTCCTTTCTTTCTGGAATCCTCTTTGAATCTCTCTGTCCCTAATTTTTAGAATATTTTTTTTCTTTTGTATCAAGGATACTATGTAGAAAATAAATTGTATTGTGTTGGGTTCCTGATCATTAGCTTCACTGCCTGAAGCACTGAACCATCTGGCACACTGAGAGCGTTGGGTCATTTTTCCAGACGTTTGGATGTAAAGCTTGCCAGTGAAGACAAATGAGAAATCTCTTCACAGGTTTGGGTAGGTAGAGACCGTCTCCAGATTTCTAGCCAGACCACTGAATAAATGGAAAGCTCAGAGAAAAACCTTTTATGACTTCACATTCATCTGTATTTGCCCTAGAGGACTCAGTTGAAATGATAGATTATGAAAAGAAATCATGTAAAATGATTGCTGCTTTCATAGGTACAGTATGCTACATGTATGTATGATAGCTCTACAATTTGGCTCATATTTTTGAGAATCTCAACATCAGAGAACAATGGGTAAAATTTTCAAAAGTGACTTAGGAAACTAAATACAGGTTTGTACTAGAAAGTTTTGCTTGCATGACTATGTCAGTTAGGCGTGTCGTTTTTTGCCAACATAATTATTCCAGTGATAGCTCTAATGTAGACACAGTTATATCTATATAAAGGTGGGTTTACTGGTATAATGTATGTTGCTTTTGGAACCAACATAAGCTATACCAGTGCATGAATTTTTATATTGATCTGTGTATG
Organism: Pelochelys cantorii; assembly: GCA_032595735.1. NCBI lineage: Eukaryota > Metazoa > Chordata > Testudines > Trionychidae > Pelochelys > Pelochelys cantorii. The sequence goes on from CM064336.1 coordinate 23,167,118, forward strand.
CACTAGGTGGGTTTTGCTAATTTAAATATATTGGTATAGTAAAATGGGCAAAATCCCCTTAGGGTTAAGTAGCTCTAGACGGTTTCTAAAACACTTAGGCACTAGGGAACCTAAATGCCAAAACTACTTTTGAAAATAGGCTTTAGGTGCTTTTGAAAATGTTACCAATATAAATAATCCTTCCTCTGTCTCAGCATGTAGCCTGAATGAACCTTATCATATAGACATTCACAGCTGACACTGTACACATTAGACAGACCTGTTCCCCAAGATTAATATCCTACAACTGCAGGGATGATGGGTGGGCACTGGTGGATACCTATATCTAGTCTCTCTCTTCAACCTACTTATGCCTTTCTAGGGTATCCATTACTGGAGTAGCATAATCCTTCTAGTAGTTGCCTTATGTGTCTCTTTGTAATGCTATATATTCCTCTAATAATGACAGGGCATCTTATGTATCTTTCATGGAAGTATTGCTCCTTTAAAGAGCGGCTTGTCTTATTCTGAGACTGGGCTTCTGTTTCTTGTAGGAAGAGCTAGAGCTGCAAAAATGACTCTGATTAGCAACTCTGCTCCGGTTGCTTTGGTTTTCTATTTTTGTGTGTCTCATGTTGGCACAGATTGGGATTGCTTTGCATCCCACTTTTAAATTGAACAACACTTTGATTGAACCTCTTTTGCACTACCGTGGAGCTGGCTGGCTATTTCTTCTGCCATGTGCCATGAATGATTCTGCCTCTCCATGATTTGGGAGGCCACTCTGCTTCTCTGCTGATGACATAAAAATCAGTCTGCAGGAAGATGATGCGGCAGGGATTTTACGTCACTGTGTTTTCTTTCTGCAGCTCACATGGGACCTGTTTGGTGCAGTGTTGTGTTAAGCTTGCTGAGTGCAAGTTATATTTGTCAGCAGAGTGATAGATGGTTGACTTTCTATTATGACACTTTAGCTGGGTTGCTGATGTTAGCAAGGTGCTGAGAGGTTTTGGGTGGGGTGGGGAGATTGAGATGGAGAGGGGAATAAAGCAGTGGCCATGATTAATAAATCTCATGAACATACAGGACTGGAAGGGAGCTCAAGAGGCCCTCTACTCTACCCTCCACTTGAGGCAAGATTAATATACCTAGACTATCCCTGACAGATTATTGATAGACACAGGGACAGTCTGCTCCTCTCATATGGAACATTTTGTTTCTTATCTAGGGAGAAATCTAGGCTGAGAAGACTGACAAAGTGTTTTGCTCATCCAGGATATATCAGAGGGGCTGAGGCAGGTGGTGCTTGGATCTAGATTAGGTTTAGTGTTCATGTAAAATGGCACCAAAATCTTATGAGCAACTTTCACAAGATTTCAGCCCCAAATGAGAGATTTCATAAAATCAATTTACCTCATGTCTTAAGAGATTTTTTTTTTCTCCTCCAGAGAGCCATTCTCTTGAGATTTCAGCCACTTCTCAACTTGAATGGACAAGGAACCAAACCTGCTTTGAATTCAGGAATTTGATATTGAAATTGCCAGTACAATTTAAAGAGATTCAGACTGAAATTACCAGTTTTAGCTCATTTGGAGCACAGATGAGAGAGAAAATATCTGTACAAATTAATTCTTATTAGCATCAGACCAGTATACAAGTTGTTTTTTTGTTTGTGTGTTTTTCTGTGCAAACAGCCATTGCACACGAAGAGCAGAGTGAAATTGTGGTAGCTGTCATACACAAGAAGATCTGGCAGATCAGGGTAGGAGATCAACTGTAAACCAGTTTTCATAATGGCATGGCCCCATCTTTTTACTTGTATATGTTTACATTTTTAAACAGGGCCATCTAGAATTATGCTAAACTGGACAGATCACTGTGAACGAGAGAACAGAATGGGGGGGGGGAGGAGATATGGAATGAGAGGAAAAAAGAAGGGATAATAATGGAACAGAGATGAGTATGATCAAGTGGGAGATTGGATAAGCCACGAAAAGAAAATTCAGAGGCATGTACAGCGATATCAAACGTAAAAAAGATAATTTAGGAAAGTCTGGTTTGAACGCCTCTTGTGGAGCTTGGTGCTGAAAGCTGCTTTTTGGTTTGTGTCAGCACCAGAAAGATCACAGTAGTATTATAGACTTGTAATTCCTAGTTCCCTATTTAAGGTGTTTCTTTTTTGTGTAAGCCCTTTGCTCACCTATGGCGCTGTGTAATTTTCCAGAAATGGATTTTCCAAAATGACTGCCTGAAGTTAGGTTCTGAAGTCTATATGTAGTTATGTAGGACTGTCACAGGGTGCGCCCTCCTGGTCCTGGGGAGGGACATCCCCCCCCCGGTGATATCAACCTCACCGTTTAGTGTCCCTTGCTCCGGGGAAATACGGCCTACTGGCCTAGTCCCAACGTTTGGTGCCCCTGCCTTAGGGGAAATATGGCCCACCAGCCTGGTCCAAAAGTTCAGTGGTCTCCCTCTGGAAGGCTTTCTGGCCTGCAGGCCTATGCCTCTGATGAGTCTCCCCTGGCTATCAGGGAAGCAAGCGTTGCGGGGCAGGGAGGTAGGGGGACCCAGGCCCCGCTGCTCCTCCGGGTAACAACTCAGGGCCCTGTTGGCAGTGGACGCTTCCACTACCTGCTCAGCGGGGCATTCCGCCGAAATGCGCTGAGCTCCCGGAGGGACAAACCTCCGCCCTGGGCCGCTTCCTACTGTCCCTGGTGTCGGGGCTGTTGCTGAGGCTGCGGCCTGGGCTGCAGCTCCTGGGGCTGCTCAGGAGCGCTGGCCTGAGCTCCTGCCCTGCTGGCAGTCTGCCCAGAGTGAGCTGCTCCCCTGGCTTTTATACAGCTCCAGCAGTTGGAGCACGCCCAGTCTGGGAAGAAGGGCGGGACTTCCTCTACCCACAGAGACTTAGCCTCCTCCCCTTCAGTGCGGGGCATAGTCGCCCTGTCACAAAGAAATGGCTTGTTTTTTTTTTTAAAAGTTCTGAGGAATCTGTGGAAGTCAAAACTGACCTTAACTGACAAGCACATGGGGGCTTTTTTTCCCATCTGGGTTTATGCTAAGGATGTTAAAGACTAGTGGACTAGTCGATTATCCGATAAGCATTTGCTTATTGGATAGTAATGTCAACTAGTCAATTCCCCCCCCCCCCCCCCACTTGCTGCCTCTATAAAAAAGAAGCAGCAAAAGGGGGGGAAGGGGTACTTCCCAGATGATCCTGAATCCTGGGGAAATGCCGCGGGGAGCCCAGGGTCAGCTGGGGAGTCCCTAGCTGATCCTGGGTTCTGCTGTGCGGCGGGCTGACCCTTTAAAACACCACCTCCACGTGAATCAAAGGGGCAGCTGCCGTTGAGCCCAGGGTCAGTTGGGGACTCCCCAGCTGATCCCGGGTTTGCAGGGAGCCCGGGCTCCCCTCCGGCCCCTATGAATCGCGCGGAGGCAGCAATTTCAGCTGATGAGTTGTGCTGCCTCTACCCCTTTGAAACTGCTGCCTCCGCGCGATTCAAAGGGACAGGAGAGCCCATAGCATGGACTGTGAGTCCCCCACTGACCCCCGGCCTCCATGGCTTTGAAATGCATGAGAGCCCCCGCTGGGGACTGTTGTGCATTTCAAAGCAGGCACCCGCGTGCAGCCCGGAGTCAGTGGGACTTCCCGCTGGCCTCAGGCTATACGCAGAGTTCCACATTCCTCCTTTGAAATGTACAAGAGCCCCCTACTGGGGGCTCTTGTACATTTCAAAGGAGGAACGCAGAAATGCCTATCGACTAGTCAATGGAAATTCCATCGACTAGCCTACTAGTCAGTTAACCGCATTTTAACATTCTTCGTCTGTGCAAGTTGCAGGTGTCTGATACTTTTGAGATTCAGGCCATTTATTTAAGGACCTAATTCTGGACTGAGGAGCCTAACACTGTGACCAGCATAACTGAAAAGCTTGGCCAAAAGCATACAACTTTCACCCAGGATTGGGAACCCATCCATATTCTGTGAAGAGAATGAATAAATGGTGTTTTTCCTGCAGAAAGGGAAATGCACAATGGTGGCTCCATGTAAGAGTGGTAGGTGAGGCACAGTGAACTAAAAACTGCTGACAGATTCAAGGACACACAGCCATGTGGGACACAGTACAATTCTGCATTCCCAGTGCAACATTTTGGTGCATGTTAGGACACAATGCAATGGACCACATTAATCCCTAAGCACCCCACATCTTGCATGTTGCAAATAGCCTGATTGTCCAAAAGGTGCCTGATCCAAAGATACATTCAGTGCTCTTGGAGGTAATAAGAAGTTCCTTGTGCTTATCATTACAGGGCAGTTTTGAAAGTGTCCCTTAGTTCTCCATTGTGGTTGGCCTCTCTATCTAGAGTCCGGCTTCTGTTCTGAGTGTCCCTTTGGTACGTGTCCAATCACCTGAATCACTGGACCTCCTGCCTGGAAAGCGTCACACTGTTAATTTATGATTACTCTGCATGATAATGGAGGTGTTCTTGTTTTGCAGTCCCCTCATCCTTGTCCTTCCCCCATCCTCTTTGCAGAAGGGCTTGGGTGTGGGCTGGGCCTGACCCCTGAGTACTGATGCAAGGGGATGAAAATTGTCTCTTCTCTCCTCTCTTTCCTGCCATCAGCTTTCTCACCCACACAGGACCAGTCACAACCTTGAAAGTGCAAAGGTAATTTTCTGTTGATGGAAAGTGTCAGATCAACAGCCTCACAGACCAAAGTCCTCCATTTAACCACAAAAGAGCAACGGTGTGCCCAGCTCCAATACAAACAGCTCCTCATACTGTTCTGTCCTCTCTTTTGGAGAGACCCTCTCTGTGGGTGAGAAGGTAGTTCTGTTTCCATCCATTCTGCTTTCAGCCCTCTCTACTTTAACTGCTCAAGGATGCCAAACTTGAGATGGCAATTGAATACAGCTGCTGAATAGAGAGATGGAGTTTCTGCAATGAGAGAGTGGACCTAATGAAAAAGTGGTTCTTAGCAGCCATGTGTTTACATTTATATATGACAAACAGGCACTAAAAATTTGCCTAAGACTGCCGCCTTACTTAAACAGGCCACCAAAGAAGCAATCCGATAGTAGTAGCTTTTCCCATCAGGCTGGCCCATATTTGACCTAGTGATTTAAAGGTGATAAGGGCAGAACACAGCTTTCTGCTTTAACAGGAAAATAGGTCTTGCCAGACTTACCATCACAATTATCTACTCTGATCATTCCACTTGCAATTTTTCATGTGGATAATCCCTAGTCACATTTATTTCCTGGATAAACTGAGTAAGCTGGGAAGGAAAATCTTTCCCTTTCGCATCTGAAGTGTGTCTCTTTTTAGTAATTTGAAACAACATAGTTGTTTAGATAGTGGACTGGAAATGGAGGCAGCAGTTATTCACATTTTTTTAACATACAGGTTTCTAAGTCTCCAGTCTTGGAAACATTTAAGCACATGTGTAACTTTGACCATGTGCATATAGTGATGTGTGCATGCTTTTGCTGGATTTGGACCTCCATTTGAAAGTGTGATTTGAAGTAAAGTATGGTATAAAGGAAAAATATTTATGATGGGGATTTTTGGGCAAAGACTGTTGAATAGATTGATTCTGAAAAACCAAGAAATGCATCCTACACATCATAGATCAGACTGGTACTTATTGGACTGGTTCTGGTCAGGTATGGTGTTCATTAGCAGCAAGTGCATGGAGTATGCTTTCCTCTGAGAAGGTCATGGTCTGGTGATTGTTCAAATATCTAAGAGTGATGGCCCCTAACAATTATATGGCACTGCAGAGAACAGAGCTTTTCGGAAATGGCTGTTCTGATCTCTAGCTTACCCTTCTAGACATATGGGCTTTATTTTCTGATCAAAGAATTTTAATAAAACACACAGATACCAAGAGGACAAGCCAAATGTTTGCATAAGCATCACTAACATGATCTGTAGGCATAAAATCATTTCTCTGGACTATAGCTGTGTGGGGAGGATATGATTTAACACACCAAGACAACAGCTAGTTTGTATCCAAGGGTATTAGTCTAATAGGACCTTTGATAGGAAACAAAGTCATACATTGCTATGTGGAGAGAAAGGAAAGGTCGCTTAGAATCTGAGGACTGTCTCTTTGCTCACTCAAATAGAGATAAATCTTTCATCTAGGCATCTGTCATGAACTTTTGGGATAAAGGGAGAATTTCTATTTTTGTAAGGTATTTGTGTTAGCCTGTGGCAGATGTCTCTCTCTCTCTGCTGAGTACAAGAGAAGTCCATTTTGGATGCCGATGTGAACTTCAAAGTTTCAGATGACAAGGGCAGCTAACCACCCTGATGTCCAGATACTTATCCAAATGTTTATCTGAGCCTTTTGGACAAGCTTATAAAAAAAAAAAAAAGAATGAAAGGTGATTTGGTTACAATGTAGAAGTACCTTCATGCAGGGATGCAGAGAGGAGTGAGCAAGAAACAGGGTTTTTTGGGGGGGCAAAAGGCAACATGGGGTGGGGCTTTAGGAGAAGGGGCTATGCAAGGGCAGAACCTCGGGGGAATGGGGAGCATGAGGAAAGGGCCATGGTTCAGGTGCGGTGCCTCCTCACTTTTAGTGAACTTCTATGCTCCTGCCTCCATGAGATAAAATTCTAGGTGGTAATGGGCTTTGGTACCTAGCAGAGAATGGCATAACAAGAACCAGTGAATGGACACTGAAGTGAGACAAATTTGAATTAAAAGGACACACATTGATAACACTGAGGATGATTAACCACACCAACAAACTATACCAAGGAGAGTGCTTGAGTCTTCATCTCTTGATGTCTTCAGATCAAGACAGGATTTTTTTTGGAAAGTATGCTTTAGCTAAACAAATTATTGGGTTCAATGTAAGGGTGGTGAAGTGAAATTTAATGCCTTGTGACGTGCAGAAGATCAGACTAGACCATCTAATTGTCCCATCTGGTCTTAAAATCTATTAATTTAAGCAATCAAGTTCAGAATTTGATACATGTTGGATTCAGCTAAGTAAAAAATTTTGAGACGGTAACTTTGGGTACTTTCTTTGTGGTTTTCCAGAGCCTAATACTCATGGCCAAAACCATACATTTAAAAGAGGCTCTCGAAAATGAAAGGAGAGAAAATGTAAACTTGTTTTGAACCCCAAAGAAATGGTCTGGTTTCAGGTTTCAGTCACTTACTGCTTCTTTCACTCCCTATCCTCTCAAGCCAGGACAAACAGTCCTTGTGGGAAGATGGGGTGGGGGGGGGGACACACAGCACTGTGAACAGAAGAAAACTCCAGTTCTTTTAAAGTTATATGTATCCATGTTGATAATATAGGATGTCTATGATAGCTCACATAAGGAATTAGAAGCAGAGAGAGGAAAGTTTTAATCCCAGCTCGTCATGTAACCCCGGGCAAGTCACTTAACATCTTGGGTCTCATTTTACAGAGCTGTAAAATAGATATAATACTTGCCTACCTCACAGGGGTTTGTGAATCCTCCAATTCAAGGGGCAATATATGCAGAAAGCATTAAAAGGGATTAACCACATGCAAAAATAGCTTCAGTCTTTGAATTCCCACAGTATCTGTACTGAATGGGCTCACTTGAGTGCTGTGCATGAGTGTGGAAAGGAGGTAGTGGATGTTTGATTAAAGGCTGAATGTGAACGGCATGTGCTTGCGGCCCTAGTGCCACAGGAAGGGAAAAGTGTGAAGAAATGTGAAAGATGTAAAGTGGCTGGGCAGCCACCTGAGGGAATACGTTTCATCTCTCGCTCATTGCTAAGTGATGTATTTATACAAGAAAGGTGCCAAGATCTCTATCAGCAGATTATTTCCAGAGGTTCATGTCTTGTTTCTTTTAATAATGCTTACAGAAACTCCAGCTGGCTTTTATTGATATAAAACATGATGGAGGTGCTGATCTTGGTGTATGAGGTGCTGCCCATGGTTTATGATGCCAAAAATCATGACAAAAATAACCAGATGAAGCTAGGAGAGTCAATAAGGACGTCCAAGTACCCTCTTCTTCTTTTTCAGGAGTTGATAAAGTATTTCATTTTACTTCTGTAACTGGGAAGCGACTTCCAAATGGCTTTATGCATAACCACCAGCCGTGATTATCAAGGGCTTTGCCTCACCTGCGGCCCATTACATTCTTTTCTTGAACTCGTGCTGAATCGAGACTCCCCGTCCCACCACTAATGCTCCACAAATAACCACTGGCTTTACTCATTGTTTCTTCTAACTCCGTAGGGACTTGAATACTTCCAGACTGGGCAGTGAGCAGAGCTGGTTAACGCTACTGCTGACAGACCAGCAGGTGTCACTATAGAATAGTGGTGGGCAGCTTGCAGGCCACATGCAGCCCATCAGGGTTCTATGTGTGGCTTGTGCAGCCCTGTTCTGCCCCCTCCTCCCATGCCTCTCTGGCATTGGGAGCCCTGCACTTACTTACTCCTCCCCCTACCTCCCTCCCAGCACTTCTGTAGCGTTGTGAATTGTCTGGTTTGTGCCCCATCCCCACTCCTCTCCCTCCCTCCCAGAGCTTGAATGCTGCAAATCAGCTCTGGAAGGAGGGGGAGGAGCAGGATGGGGCATGAATCAGACAACTCAGGGAGCTCTGGAAATGCTGGGAGGGAGGGAGAGGAGAAAGGGATGAGGCGCCAGAGGTGAAAGTAAGTGGATGTGTCCCAGTGTGCAGCTCTGGTAAGAGCTAGCTGAGACCCCACAAAAGTTAGCAGGGAGCTATTTAAAGAGCTGGCAGGGACCTGGGCTGCAATAGGACAGGACCTGTAAGAAATGTTGTTACTTTCAATGCTGTGGGATGCATTTGGGGGAGGAGGCAGGGAAGAGGCCTGCAGCAGAGGGTGAGGGTTAAAGTAGCCCCTGGCAAAATGAGAAGTGACCTGCATGTAAAGCAAGGGCACGTGTGAGGTGCATGCTGACGGCACACAACACTGTGAGAGCTGTGTGCTCTCTCAGCTTCCTTATGTTACTTTTGCCGGCAATTTAATTTGCCCCTAATAAAGGATCACTTCATGTTGAAAAGGCATGAAACAGAAGGAGAGTCAAGTGCAATGTATTTCATCTTATTCCGGGCCATCATGATTAGTGCACGTGCCTGATTTCAATCTTGCAGCCCACTGAGATTAAGGAGGGCCACTCGTGTGGCCCACTCACTAGCCTAGGTTGCCCATCATTGCTATTGAGCAATGCCAAGATACCTTTCTTACTGGAAGCTGATCAGGGAAACACAGGCCTTTGCAGTACTCCCAGACTCACGGGCACTGGAGGTCAACTTAGATTCCATTCTCTTGTCCCAAGCATGTGATACATAAACATGACAGGTAGTAAAGTGGAAGGCTGATTCAGTGGTTAAGGCTCTAGCCTAGGACTTGGGTGAGCTATGTGGTTCTTACTGTCCTGCAGATTTCTCGTGTGTCAATGTGTCACTTTGTCTCTCTGTGTGTCAGTTTCCCATCTGTAAAGTGAAGCTATGTGCACTTTTCTACTTCATAGGGATGTTGTGAAGACAAATGCATTCAATACAGCGAAGGCATTCCGATACTACAATAATGAGGGTCATGCAAGTACCAAAGAGACACATTTTATGAAACGTATAAACCTGTGATTGTCTTATATACCATAGCAGGAGTGTGGTGCATGTGCTTCATGGCTGCTCTCAGTATGTTCAGGCCAGGTAGAGCTGTTGCTGTCGTTACTTGTACATTCAGTGTAGTTGCTGTGACTCTTAGTGTACCTTTCCCAAACTTAAAGAGCTCTGTGTGAGTGTGTCTACACTGCCGGGCTTAACTCGAAATAAGCTAAGCAAACTGAGCTACATCAATTGCGTATCTTATTTTGAAATAGCGTATTTCAAAATAGGGAGTATCTACACAGCACTTATTTCGAAATAGAGCACTCTTCTTCGGACTTCCTTTACTTCTCGTGCAATGAGGGTTACAGGAGTCAGAGTAAGAAGTCCTCCAGCTTGACAGTATTTTGACACAATTTTGAAATAGTGTAGTGCCTACTGTGTAGATGTGGACTAACTTATTTCAGAATAGTGCTAGTTATTTCAAAATAGTGTTGCAGTGTAGATGTACCCTGTGACTTGAAAGCTTGTCTCTCTCATCAATAGAGTTGGTCCAATGAAAGATATTGCCTTACTCGTCTTATCTCTCTATTATCTGTGTAGATAGTGATGCCCTTGAAAGTCCACTGTTTTCAATAGCCAAATAATCTTGCCATAGCTATTTTCCAAGGATTTTTTTAAAAAGCATATTCCTAACTTCTGGAAACCTATTCTATTCAAATGAGAGAGATTCTTGCCCATAAATCTTGTTCTGGTTGTAAGATTACCTGGATGTAGTCTTTTTTCATTTAAATGTACTTGGCTTTAGAGGCGGAAGGCTACAAGAAAAAGTCCACACAGGCACCCCCACCCCATAGCTCTTCAAAATATCTTGCCAGTAAGATAATTCTATCCCACTACACCAACATGTTTTATATATTTCCATATTATCACAGATGTTGACTGTCAGTATAACAGTTAAGTTTGCTGTCCTTGGAAGAAATAACCTCTTCAATTTTCCATGTTCCCTTCAGTCTGCAGTGTTAACCAATATATTTCACCAGACCCTAAGAACTATGTTATTTTTCACTGAAGGCCGTATTTCATTGATTTTTATCCTTACAGCCACTCAGTATTTGACAGCTATGTATTATAATGATGAGTGCCTTGGAAATACTTTAGATAGACGAACACAGTTTTTGACCCCATGAAGTAAAACTTGCCCTTATGATATTGAATTTATTAGGGTGAATTGGAGATTTACCTATTTATCAAATTAACTATCACAGTTAGGTGATTTCAGTGCCCTAAGTTAAATGAGACTCTCCACCTAGTACCAGTTTTACATTGGGAATTACACTGATGTAAAAACACATTCGAGAACCAAGCTGATCGTATTTATTTATAAAAAGAGCAAAGCAACTCCCATGACCTGCTCTTAGAGTGAGACATTTGTATCCATGGGAGGCTAGTACCATGTGACTAATAGTAATAGGGCGACCACTGCATGCTGACAGCATGGTATAACCACAGTATTTAGATAAAGCCAGCAGTGTAACCGTAGCCGTGGAAGACAATCTAATATGGCCAGCAATGTAACTATATTTTTTGATAATAGTAGCAAGGTAACTATATCCACAGGAAAGCGAAAGCATACAAATAATACCCACAATGTAAATAAGAGGATCTCGGTGTTGATGCAATAGTAGCAGTGTAACCAATGGGAGAGTACAACTCTATGAATTATACCAGTGCATATAACTCTTCCAGTAACAGGTGAGTCACCTGACAATGGGTCAGAGCATCATCTCTAGGTGTCAGGACATGAAATACTGAAGAGATGAGACTCTAAAGCATTGCTGATTACTTGGAGCGTGACTATGAAAAGGAAATAGAGCCTATTGAAGACGAGTTGCACAATCTGTGTCTCGAAGACAAATGAGCTAAACAGAGCAAGGTGTAGACTTTCTGTTTGTTTGCTGTAAACCCCTCAGAAATTGCTTAAATATATTTATGAGCATAGCTTTCTTCCTCAGGCATCACCACACAGAGATGAGAATAAAAATGCAGTAGATGTGTCCCTCTCAGGAACAGAAACCACACAGGGATAGATTGCAAAAAGCACTGAAACAAGTGGTTAGGCTTCACTCCACTCTCTGAATTGAAGAAAAGGACAGAGTGACACATAATAAGGGATACAAGTAGCTAAAGCAGCCCTTTCTGGAGGACTAGGGAATAGGGCTCGTAGTCCGAATTCTTCTCCCCATGCGAACACCCTGGCACATTCAAGTATGTTACAATCTGGGAAGGCTGAATAAGCCCCCAGTTGATATGCTCCACAAGATTTTATTATTTAATTGTCTACATGCACTGAGTGCCTAATCAGCAGATGTTACAGCTTTGCCATCACTGGCACCTTTGCACTGTCAGAAAAGAGGCTGGGGACTGAATGGCCATGAAGTCTGATCTCTTCATCTACCTCTAGAGGAGGGATCTCTAGATTGGCAGGGCTATGTAGTGCTGCACATGTGACCTATGATACCAAGCACTCTTCAGGGCAATCCACCTGACACCTTTCACAAGCAGTACATTCACTAAACACTTCAAAGGGGAAAAATGGGGCTGTCCAGAGACTCTCCAACCCTTTTCTCAGATTCAGAATCCATATTTGGCAACTATATATATTGAGTTCTTGCAGCAGAGCAAAACACTGTGGGGAGGCAAAGCCTCTTCAGAAACAAACAACACTACCAGATCCTTCAGAGATTCTGCCTTCACTCGTGTAGCCCTTGTAACACAGTGCTGCAGACCACGTGCTGCCCTTGCATGGCTCTTACAGAATTCTGTCATGTGACTATCAAGGGCAGTGCTAGTGGGTTTTTAGCTAGCTTTTGCTTTGTTTGTTTGTTTTTTTCTTCTATTATTAACCTCCTAACTACGGGAAGGAACAAGATCGACTCCTAAGCAACAATTGATCCACACTCGGATTCCTCAAAGACATAACATAAAGGTAAACTATCAAAGATAATAATTCCCACCACTTTGTTCTTATTTTTCTTTTTTTTTCTCAAGAGATTTTTAAAAGGAAAAAAAATCCTTCATGCTACATCGTTTTAGGAAATGCTGCAATGTAAATGTTTAGCAGCTTGATTTTATTTCCCTTTGCCCCTGCTACAATGTATCAATACCAGAAGCATTCCTTAGGAATTGCTGTCCTGGAACAGCCAATGTTCTGGCATGGCAAAGCTGTATCTTCTAAATGGCTCCCTGAAAACTTAGGAATAACCCCATTACAAAGGAGTGAGCTACAGTCTTCCGGTCACTTTACCGTAATGCACCAAGAAATGCCCCCTGTGCTGCAATGGTGATAGGTGTGAAGACTTTGAGGCTCACTGTTCAACCCCTACAAGGATTAGGGCTATGGATGGAAAATGCACAGACCTAATGAAATTCAAGAGGCTGATTTTCTGCTTGAAGCCTTCCACTTAAGGGAAAGAGGAAGTGTTTTATCACCAAGGAAAATTTCTATAGGAAGACCTCTCATTAGCAGCACACTTTCTCCTTTTTAAAGTTCAAGTCTGGAGCATTTCCTGATTCAACATGACTTAAATGTAATGTGGTAGTATGCTGGTGAAGTAGGCCTAAATAGCAAAAGGCCCTTCAGGTAGAATAAAATGCCACTAAGAAGAGGCAAGTCGAGCTGAGTGCAGCAGAGATGTCAGATACATTATTCACCAATTTCCTGCAGGGCAGCTGGAAGATTTGCGTTCCGCTCTGCTGCGTTCAGAAATCACAGTGGTGAATGTGCTGCACAATCCTCTGGCTGATTTAACAAAGCCAATAGATAGGTTTACCAGATGGCATCAGACATCAGTAAGAATGTCTGACAGGCCCGGATAATCACAGTTTATATGATTGAAACCTGTTTATATTGATTGTGTCTGGAATGACACAATGTGCTTATATGTTTGCTACACGATTGGCTTAGATCCAGTCTTAATCACACTCTGGAACAGATCAGTAGCTGCATAGATGGACCAGTCAGGGCAGGGACACATCTGTTTTAATAGATAAAAGAGGACATTTTGAGGTCTTCTTCCTGGGTCAGTGATGCAGGCATCACTCATTTTTGCCTCAGAGGAAGAATATTCTTTTACCATCTCCAGGACAAGCTTTGTCCTCTTGTTGCTTATGGTGAAGTACATAGATCTTTGAGAGATGAGGGAACCAGTATGAGAAAAACGTAAGAGGTCTAAACCCTTGTCTGAATCAGACACCTGAAAATTGTAGATGGTTTAGACTACCTCGTTCTCCTCCCGACTTCAGCATCTCTCTGTTTCCATGATATGCCTCCTTCCCTTTTGCCACATTTACAGCTAAAAGAATAGCTGGGGTCAGTACCTGTGTTACAGACTAAAGAACACTAGAGGGAGACAGGAAGAAGAGCAAAGAGAACAGTGTGGTGGAGAATGGTTACCTTTGCAGGATTTGCTTACCTTATTAATCCAGTTTAGTCCAACAGGCCTCTTACTTTCTTCAGCCAAAAATACATCACCTTTACCAATGCTTCTCATCATGTTGTAGTGTCTTTCAAAGTCTGAGAGTCCCTGATTTTTCGGTCAGACATGCACAACACATTGCATTAAATATGTTCATTCAGGAGATGTGTGACAGCATGCGGGGTCCTCAACTCTAGTTCACTGGTTGAAATCCAAGGTTGGTTGGTTGTGATTACTCATTGTTATGATCTGATGACTGCTTGGTAGCCTTTATAAAAATGTGTTAATACTAGTCTCAACTCAGTTCCAAGTGGATGGGGGGAAACACCCCTCTGCCCCTGATCCTCACTGAACTCTTTTTGGCAGGTTCAGCACAGATAAAAAATTTGATTGTGCGTATCGAGTATAAACTCCTTTCTAGCATGTACAGATGGCTCCTCCAAGTCAGGATAGAGGCAGAATGTCAGTGCGCATTGTATTGGGGAAGACCACATCAGCACTGACTGTGCTGTACCTGATCTACATATAAACAGTGAGTAGTTCTGTGGCACCTTAGAAACTAACAGAAATATTGTGAGCTTTTGTGGAAAAACCTACTTCATCAGATGAGTGGGTTTTGCCCACGAAAGCTTACGATACTACTTATATTTTTTTGTTAGGTAGTCTCTAAGGTGCCATAGGTGGATGAACACACACTGTAAAATATAACCCGTTGTTCTCTGGAGGTTTTGCACTGATAAGCTGTGTTGGTTTCTGCTTCAAGATGCTGAGGTGTAGTTACACACCAAGCTATTGTTGCTGAATATGTCCACATTAATCTTATTCACCGCTGTGGGGCCACCCAGGCATTTCAGAATCCGCTTTTATGGCACATCCATTCAGTGGGACGAAAGGAGTTATTTACTTAGCGTTGATTTGAAAAGCTATTCTAACAATCTTCAACTGCTGCTGAGACTCAGCGTTGGCCTGGAAGCATTCCGGGGGGTGAAATACCATTTTCCCTTTTCTCCTCTGGTGATCCTGCTGCCCTTCATTCATTTGCCCATGAAATCAGTAGCATGCAAGGGCACAACAGTGCAGAGCACAGAATCTGTATTGCTCCTGGAGGTGCATTGTAAACGGAATGTTAATCAGCAAGCAGGTGTGCTGAGCCTAGAGCTATCTGGAGTCTTTGGTGGCAATCTGGAGTGCTTGGTTAAGGATAATGTAGAGTATGAAAATAGAAAGTGGAAGTCTTGCCACTGCTTTTGTATGATTGATTACAATTCCTGCTAAGGGCTTGTCTACACTGCCACTTTACTGCGCTGTAACTTTCTCGCTCAGGGAGTGAAAAAATACCCTGCTCCCCTGAACACAGTAAGGTAGTGCTGTAAAGTGCTATAAACAGGCTCCTGGTGCTGTTAGCTACTCCCCTCGAGGAGGTGATTTACCTACAGCGCTGGGAGAGCTCTCTTCCAGCATTGGTGCCATGACCACACTGCTGCCTTAACTGCTGCAGCTATGCTTTAAACTTAGATGTATAGACAAAGCCTTAGAAAGTTAGAAAGGCCGTCATGTTAGTCTGTATCTGCAAAAACAACACAGAGTCCTGTGGCACCTTAGAGACCGACAGATTTATTAGAGCATAAGGTTTCGTGGGAAAAACCCATTTCATCAGATGAATTGGAGTGGAAGTTACAGAAGCAGGGACGTATAAAAGGAAGAAGTTGCTTGTGTTACTGAAGGTAATCAAGTCAGGGTGGAAGTGGGTCATTCACAGCATTTGGTGTGGAGATGTGAATTGGGGATGTTCGATATTGGGTAATTGAATAGTCAAGTAACCACATGAGTAATGAGTTGAGCAATTCTTATTGGTTACTCAACTATTCTATAGTCCCCGGGGGTGGGGCTGGCAGCCAGTGCAATCCAGCCCCACTCTTAGGGAGCCCCCTGCAACCCCTCACTACTGCTTCTGCATCAGTGGCAGCAGCGTGGGGTGCCAGGGGGGAGTCAGTCTGCGAGGGGAGCCAGATTAAAAACCAGCTCCCCATGCAGACCTGCTGCCTGCTACCCTGTACTGCTGCCTCTGTATCGGCAGCCCCTGTCCCTGGCGGGTCCGAACTCCTCATGGACAGCGGCTGCTGTGGGGGGAGAAGGAGGAGGCTGCCATGAAACAGCCTCTGTCCACTGCTCCAGCCTCTGTCCACGGGGAGCTGAGACCTCTCACAAACAGGGGCTGCTGCTGGGACCAGTGTTGTCTGCAGCAGATGTACGGAGCAGCCTCTGTCCGCAGGGAGTTCGGACCCCCCGTGGACAGGGGCTGCTGCTGCAAAGCAGTTTATGCCCATGGTGGGCCCCCAGCACCAGTTTCATAGCAGCCTCCCCGGAACCCCTCCCCTGCACTGCTGCCTCTGATAGAGGTAGCTGTGCGGGGGAGAGGGGGGGGGCAGGCGGCACCACAGAGCCAGTGCTGGGGGAGAACTGGCTTTTAAGTCAGATCCTTCTAGTACTGGCTCCTGCTCCCCACAACCTTACAGCGAGTGGGGGAGGGGGCGAATGCGAGTAGTCAACAAGATAAACCGATAAGCCTAGGCTTATCAGTTAATCGTATCATCGACTACTCATTTACATCCCTTATGTGAATATCCAGGAAATTGCCTTTGTAATGTGTTAACTAGTTGAGATCCTTATTTAATTCTAAATTGATAGTGTTGAATTTGCAAATGAATTCCAGTTCAGCTGTTTTCGTTTGTAATCGGGTTTTGATAGTCTTTTGTAGAAGGATGGCTACTTTCACATACATTACTGAATGTCCAGGGGATGTTCCCTACAGGTTTATGTGTGTTACCATTCCTGATGTCCGATTTGTGTCCATTTATCCTGCAGAGGAGAAACTGTCCTGTGTGGCCAATATACACGGCAGAGAGGCAGTGCTGGTACTTGATGGCATATATATTGTTAGTAGATGTGCAGGTGTAGATGAGCAATGTGCATTGTGCTTGATGGCATATATATTGTTAGTAGATGTGCAGGTGTAGATGTGCAATGTGCATTGTTAGTAGATGAGCCCCTGATGGTGTGACTTATGTGCTTAGGGCCTGTGATAGTGTCTCTTGTATAGCTATGTGGACAGAGTTAGTTAGAAATTCTCAGTATGGCTAGTGACCCTGAAAGCCTCTCTGTTCCCATTCTGCTTGCTTAGTCACCATGATGGGTTTAGATTTATTTTGTCTTCCTTCTGAACAACTAACAGGATGTCTTTTGAAGTTTGTATTTATTCTTGCTGATTAAGAATCAGACTTCATCATCTGGTACTTTTTTCATCAGCAGTTTCAGCTTCACCTAATCCTATCTTTAAAGAAACTATAATAGTGGTTTAATGGTAACAATAAAATAGTTGTACCTCATTAAATTGAATCTTCATTTCATTTGTAATTTCAGCGTACCACTTTTACTCATCTGTGACCAGAGATTCAGAACCTCCTTGGGGTGCTGTTATTTCATAATATCCCATCATATTTTGTGTGCATTTAGTGAATGGAATGGGACAAAGCCGGCTCAGTCCTTGTTTCGGGAAAACTCCGATTTGGCTTTAAACCATGTATTTAAAGCTGTGTTTAGAGCAAGGGGCTGGGATTTGGAACATCTTTGTTCTCTTGCAGTATGCCACTGAGTTGCCGTTCTATACCTCAGTTTACCCATTTGGTAAATGGGCATAATAATAATTAATTAATACTTGTTTAACTGAAAGTGTGAGGTAGTGGTGAAGTTTAATTCACTTAAAAGTCCTTAAGATTCCCAGATGAAAATACCGCAGATGAATGGTTATTGTAGACTCATCATCTGTACACTCTTGCATATCAGTACCATTACTGTGACTGTTCCTATGTAGAACAGGCAGCAAACATGGTTTAGTGTCAGAGTCAATATCAATACTTGTTGTCGGTCAGTGTCCAGGTCCGACTGGAGGTGGCATAGAAATCATTTTACATGAAACCCGTTCATACACTCTCAGAATCTTCCTTCTATTATCAAGTCAGTTTGTATTAAAGAGAATAAGTGGATGGTGCCAAAACACCCAATTTTTTGCTAGTGCTGGATAAGCATGCCATGCTATGGACAGAGGGATACAGAGCAATGTGCACTCTGCCAGCTTTTTAAAGTGAGGCCTTTTGGTGTTAGTCTCATATATGCATTTTTTCATTGGTTATGCTGCTGCTACTATGCAGAATTGCTCTAACCATTATCCGGTGGCTCAGAGGTTGTTCTTTGAAACTGAAATGCTAAAAATGTATCTTCTGGGGAGAGCAAATTCACATTCTAAATGGTATAGTGCCAACCCAGAGGCAGGCAAAATATGGCCCACAGGCTGGATTGGGCCCACCAAATAGTCAGATCCAGCCCACCACAATACTCTGAGCCCCCAATGTCTTGCAGCCCAGTGGGACCTGACTCCTACACACCGCTCAAAATGGCTGGCTCCTGGGGCCATCCAGTGTGGCTATGTGCAGCATGCTCCAGCACAATCCTCGTAGATCCCATTGGCTGGAAACTGGCCAAGGGGAGCTGCCTGGGCCATGCTTGCAGGGGCATGCTGTGCAGATAGACACATGCTGGCCCCAGCAGCTGTCTGTTTTGAGTGGGAGTGTGGGGGCGCAGCAAGCATGAGAGTTCTGCTGGGTTACTGGCCAGGAGTCGCCTATAGTAAGTACCTCCTAGCCAGAGCCTGCACCTGGCACCTCACCCTCTCCTGAAGTCCAACTCCCTGCCCCAGGTCACAACTACCTCCCAGACCCTACACCCTCTCCTACACCCTTCACATAGGTCAGAATCCTCTCCTTCACCCAACTCCCCCTTCCAGACCCTGTACCCCCTCCTACTCCGCAGTCCCTTACCCAGAGCTCCCTCCTGTATTCAACTTCTGTCCTGGACCCCACACCCCTCCATTATTGTAATGGAAAAGTATGGCCCTGTCCACTTACCAAATCCTTGGAGTCCCTCCTTCCCCTCCCCCCCCCCAAAAAAAATTATTGCTCACCCTGTGGCAACCTGTATACTTGTCTTCTGGCATTCAGTGATGAATTGCAGCCTTTTCAGTCTAGTTCACTTACTCATTTCCAGATAAAAGTTTTTACCATGAGTGACTTGATGGCTTCTATTAAAGCCCTGTAGTCAGGTGGCTATGTAACAAAACTGGCACCTTTGTTGGACAGTCACATCATAGAAGCAAAGGATTGAATGGGAATAAAAATTAGTCCCTCAGGACCAGACATAAGTATTAGTGAGGTGGGAAGGGCTTGCATTGCTCCTGCCTCTCCTACACCTGTGTAAATATGAATGGGACTCTGAGTTTCCAGCAAACACAGGGGACTGGACTCCATGACCTAAGAGCCCCCTTCCAGTCTTGTGTTCCTATATAGTTTCCAGGGCTGTGGATCCAGAAACATTTTTGTGCGCTAACATTTAACTGAATATTAAAAGAGAGGAAAAAAAATGCTACTCGGGAAGGCTGATTCTTGGATGAACTTGGATGAATTTAATGCTGTAACCCCCTGTGGGTTAAAGAAGTGTCAGTGTTTTTGTTCTTTTGCTGTAACAGAAGTAGAGGTGACGCTTGGTTAACCTGGAGAGCACAACCTGAGACTAGCAGTGAACAAATCATTTGCATGCTCTTCGTAAATGAAAGAGATTGTATTTAATTCACAATTTGTTCCCCTTTCTCATTTTGTTTGTGAGCTTTTAAATTATTTGTTTGTGAGCTTTCTGCCTGGCCACAGGTGGGAAGGCTGACCTGAAAGCCAGCAGAGATGCCATCTCTAAAAACTGTGGGGAAAAAAAGCTCAACGAGCTGCTAAGAGTAAGGTGCCACCTCAGTAAATCTACCACTAGAGTGAAGCAGTCGTCTGTGCATAACTGAGTCTGATGATCCTATATCCTAAAGTATAGCCTAAGGAAAATGGATGGCTCACCTGTTTGAAGTGATGGTATGTTTTTCTGCTCTCTCTCTCTCTCTCTCTCTCTCTCTCTCTCTCTGTGCGTGCGCGTGCGTGTGTGCGTGCGTGCATGCGCACACATGTTTGTATGCAATTAACAGCCTATACTCCAATGCACTTTTCCAACAATGTTAGTTGGTTCATGAATCTGAAAGGTCTTTGCTAACTTTCCCTTGAGGTTCACACTGCAATTTATTAGTAATTGAATTAGCTGGATACATGTTAAGAGAATCACACTCTTATCAAAAACCCAAATGAAATCCTTTAAGCAGCACTAAGATTAGACTTGGTGTCCTCAGAGTTGAACTTTAATTTTCTCTTCCATCTTTCTCACACCCTCATTTTATCCATGGTACAAATCTCTGTTGTGAGAGAGATGTCCTGCTATGTCCATTGCTCATGAGGGTTATCTGCATCTGCAGTTCACTTTCCTGTTTTTACGCTGCAAGATGTCTTGGAATAAATGTTTTCTAGGTAATTGCAGCGTGCTTCCATTCAAGGATCACCTCATCTGTACAAATGGGTACCAAAATTTGTAGCTGTTGTGGATTAAGAAATAAAGGTTCTTTAATTAGCTGTGTCTCATTCATCAGATTGGGTATTGCCAGTTAGCGGATGGAGAAAGCAGATCTCTAAGTGCACAAAAAATCGTGTCCTCCTGTTAGCTAAAGCGTTGGCCTCCAGGCCACATGCTTGGATGGGACCAGTTATCCCAATATTAGTGTTCTCTATAAGTTGGGTGCTTATGTGGCTGCTCAGGAGAGATTTCAATGCTGCCCAGCTAATTAGCAGGGCACCCATAGCTAGGTTTTGTTTCTGTTAGTGATGCGCATTCCTACATGCCTTGGTGCACATAACAAAATGTATTCTGCACATGGCTGGGAACACTGCCCAGTATCCACGGTCCCCAGGAGCCAGCCTCTAGTGCCACACTTGGCTGGGCTTCTGTGAATCTGCTGGGAAGGATAACTTATTTGGAGCCTGGAGCGACCTCTGTGTCTCATTCAAGGTGCTGTAATTATATCACTAATCTTGGACCCTGGCACTTGTCCTTGATCCACTTACCAAGTGAGATCTTTACATTGTGCTGTCACTGTTTTTGCAAATAAAATGACCATTTTTCTTGCGTAAAGAGCCTTGATCTTTGCAGAAGTAGCTGCCTATTAGGGATTTTCACCTGTCAAGATGGAAAATCTTGGCACGCCCAGCCCTGTGGCTCTGTAATGAGCATCATGTACTGCTAACAACTCCAAATCCAAAATGCTGGATATCTCACTCCCCAGGCTTGCAGGACTGGGAGCACAGAAAAGTCATGAGTAACCTGGGTAGAAGGGAAGCATGTGTCCCCATAGTGACACATCTGACTGAAGCAGCCCTTCTCAAGCAAAGAAGGTTGCAGAAAACAAGGGTATGGAGTGGGGACAGGAGGTGGCCCGTGCAGAGGTCCTTGATTTAAAATTTTCCTTGGAGGAAGACTAGATGTGGAAAGGTGGGTACATTTGATTTAGTGGAGCTCAGCTGTATATGTGAGTAGAGCATGAGAGAATATTCCTGTGAACTGATGAACACAACGTGAGTAGAGTCCTGTGCAGATACAAAATTTATGTCCTTTGTCCGCATCTGTATTTGCAAAATGAGCTGCGGATATCCACACTGACATCCGCGGACATGGATACCCGCAGATATAAAGCGGATATCTGTGAATTTGCAGGGTTCTAGCTATAAAATTTGCATTCACCTACATATCTGCGAAAATGAGGTGTGGCTATCCGCATCTACATCTGCACATGCAGATTACCAGCAGATAACCACGGATTTGCAGAGCTCTAAACATTGTCTTTTTCTGGCCCTCCTTTGTCTTGTGTCATCTCTATCAACCTAAGCTTGCTACGTTTGAAGTGTTCTCTATTTCCATACCTGAGTGAAATGCAGCAGAAGGAAAGGGAGAACAGAGAGAGGTCAATGGATTAGCTGTCTGAAGGGGTTATTCTCTCCTTCCTCCTTGTTAAATGCACAAGCGAGTTAATAATTTTAGCAGAAAAAGGGAGAAGACGGTGTTAATTTAAAAGTAAAGCCAAAAAAGTCTTTCCCTGCTTCTTTTATCCCCAGAAATGGATTTTGTGCGCTGTGAGCAACTTGGCTAAAGGCTAAATCATATTGTGTTGTACGTATTAACTGGAAACAAAGCAAGTCTCAACAGACGCTTGAGCAGATGCCAAATGTCAGATTTGATGGGAAATACTTAATTGCTTCTTGCAAACCTTTTGTTTCTCTGAAAGTGAATCCCTCACAATGTAAAATGCCTTCTTTCTTTCAAACATCAGTTCAGAGCCTCAACCCTGGGACTCCCGGTCCAGTGGAACAAGACAGCAAACTCCAACGAGGTAGTTTGGTGAAAGAACTGGATCGTATTGTGTAAAATCAATAGGGAACTTATTTAATTCTCTTTTGGTTTGTATGTTTTTGTTTTGGCTGTGTGGTTGGTTTGTTTTTGCAGAGCTGAGATTCACTTTTATACCTTTGTTAGGGCTATTTCTGCTCAGTTTTCCTCCAGGGATCATCTTCATCATTTATTTTTATTTTATATTCGCCAATCTGTATTCTCCAAGGAGGACCATTGTACAGAATATTAAAAACTCGCTGCGTTCCAAGAACACTCATTGCAATTTAGAATACAGCCGTGATACAATAATAATACTTACTGCCTTTCTGAGGGCAGTGCTTTATAGCCCCCTCACTTTTAGGGAGAATCCATTGCCCTTTGGCCCAAGCCCAATTATCTATTATGCTACTTTTAGCCCTGTAGCACAAACACAAGTCAAAGGACTAGGCTGTGAGAGACGTTACTGCAGGTCTTTTAGCTTTTGATGTGTACCCATACCCTGTACTGTGCGAGAGGAAAGAGGGGGGGCACTGTGTATTTCTGAAGTGCATGAAGACATTGTAAACACCTCAGTGCAGAATGCAATTGCTTGCTTGCTTAGTGGTACTTCTCATGGGGCACATTCCAGTGGTGCTCTTGACCTATGGGGCTTTTGATACCTAAGAGCCTTCCTCTCTCAATTTACCCATCATTGAGATAAGGGGTGCCAAGGCTGACATGTCCCAGCTTTCTCCTGAGCTGGAGTTTGCTAATCTGCTGGGCAAGTGGCAAAGTTGATGGACTCTTCGGCCAGATCTACACTAGATCCAGCAGCTTGGCTTAAAGTACACAAGTTTAGCTACATAGAGTACATAGCTGGAGTGGAGTTACCTTAAGCTGAGCTTGGCAGGATCCCCACAGTAGTCAGCTTCCCTTACTCCTGGCAAGAGCAGGAGTATCAGACACTGGCGGGGGGTGCCCTCTGAGTTCGATTTATTGAGTCTTAACTAGACTCGCTAAATTGAACTCTGAAGATTGATTGTGGGAGGTGCTTGAGGAAGTACTTGAGTAGGATTCGTTGCTGGTATTGGCTTTCTCTCTCTTTTTGTGTGTGTATTTTTGGACACGCTTATTGTGGGTCTGTTATGGACAATGTGAGGAATATGTTCATGAGAGAGAGGGAGAGGAAGGTGTTTTTTACACATGGAGTGGCTCCAGGAACATCTACACTGCTATTTTTAGTCCTACGGAGACGAGGTTCCCAAACTTGTGTATCCCCTTAGAGATCTACCAGCTGCCTGCATATCCCTGTCCTTCTCATCACTGATCAATATAGTGTGACAAACGTTCTGAGATCAGTTAGACTGGACAGTTGCTGAGCAACTGAACCCACGGTGTATGGTGATTGGAGCTGAGAGCTCTGTACGTCAGCATCTCTGTGTATCTGTGTTCTCATGGGTATTTCTTGAAGTAAATTAAGCACCATATTTTATGTAACAAATTCCCATGGAGTTTTAAAGCTTTGTCTGAGGAGCCTATTATAAAAATGCAAGAAATAAAATAATAAATAAAATCCACCATTGCACAATTTTTCCTGCGTACCCACCAGAGAGGTCTCACATACATGCAGGAGCACACTTATCACCGTTCGGGAATTTCTGCTTTAGAGAAATGGCTCTCAATCTTTTCAGACTTCTGTGTCTGATTTCAGGAGTCTGATTTGTCTTGCATGCCCCCCACCCCCCCCCAAGTTTTATTTGACTTAAAGGCTACTTTTTTACAAAATCAGACATGAAAACACAAAAGTGTCACAGCATAATTACAGAAAAAAGCAGGAAAATTGCTTACTGTCTCATTTTATTATATAATTATTTATATTCCAATCAATTTCTTTTATATTGTACTTACATGTCAGTGTATAGTATATAGAGCAATATAAATAAGTCATTGTATGAAAATTTAGTTGGTACTGACTTCACTGGTGCTTTTTATGTAGCCTGTTGTGAAACTAGGCAAATATCTAGATGAGTTGATGTGCCCCCTGGAAAACTTCTGTGTTCATCAGCAGTAGCAGATTAGCCCAGCAGCCCCCGTCTCTGTCCTCAGCAGAGGAAGCTCCTTGTGCCCTAACCCCATCCCCACAAAAGCTGTCAAGTGGCAGGGGAAGCCCCCCCCCACCTCTACCTCTGCAGCGGTCCTAGGACTAAAAGAACTCTCATTCTCCTCTGTGACCCCAGGGCCATGGCACGGGGACAGAACTTCTTTGGCCTTGGGGTCCTGGGGGAGACCAGAAAGGAGCTAATGGATTATGGGATGGGTGGAATGGGGTGGGGTATCCTGGGTGGAACAGGAGTAGGATCCTGGGAAGGGGCAGGAAAGGGTGTGGTCATGAGCGGTCACAGGCAGGCAACTCTTCATTGCTTGTCTGTTGCTCATCAGCCCAGTCGGTATTTATTCAGTATGCTCCTCTTTTTCTGTTGCCACCTACACGTTAATGTTCAGATCATACTCACACAAACCTTTCTCTCCCCCTCCCCCCTTCCCTGCATTGCTTGAGGTCGGAAAACTTGAGATGCTGGGTGCTCTGAGTCACTCCTGAAACTGGAATTAAAGTGCTGCTAGAAAGGGAAAACAAATGACTCCTCATTTCATCCATCTAACAAAGCCCTGGAGCCGCAGTCAAGATTGTCACTTCTATATTGTCTTCCTCCGCTTATGGCAAGAAATGTCAGAGCCAGGTCCTTGCTGTCTCCTTTCTTGAATCAGTTTTAAAAATCTCATGTTTTCCCATGAAAACTGAAAACCCGAGCGCTATTAGCTGTTCATATTCCAGGGATCCCATCTACACAGCCAGATCAACCACACTGAGGAAACACTGATATGGGTTAGGCTTTTGGTGTTTACACTATGTAGCACTGTACGGCACTTAGTTGAGCAATAGGTCTCTCATCAGGGTTTTGTAGGTTTTTTTGTTTTGCCTTTTGGGTCATGCCGCCTCAAAAAAAAAATCAGAATATCACGCTGGTGATTGTTTTTGTAGGAGCACATATCTTGGTGAGTGTCTGTGGTAATAAAACAGCCTGCTGGCCACAGAGGAGGCAACAGCCATGCCAGGCCCCTGGGCAAGATGCAGGGAGGGGCCCAGAGCATACCAGGCCGACCCCCACCCAGCCGTTAGAGCTGGGGTAGAGCACCTAAGGCCCTGGGGTCAGATGCTGCCCCCACTTACCTGGATCCAGCCCCTGAGGCTCGGGGCTCCCCTCAGCATTGGAGAGCCCGTGCTTGATCTGCAGCCCCCCTCCCATGGGATTAGAGCACACGAAATCTGCTAGCCTGGGCCCCCCTAGGCTCTGCTGTGTGAGGGGAATGTGGGGAGTGTCTTTCTCCTTTTCAGTCAGGGGCCACGTCAGTGAGGGGTTGGGGGTTTTTTTTGCTTCTCACTTATGTGCCCAACCCCTGCCTTAGAGCTACCCACAGTGTGCCTCATGGTGTTCCAGCAGTGATTTAAAGGACTCAGAGCTCTGGACACCAGTGGCTGGGAGCCCCGGGCCCATTTGAATCGCTGGGCACTGGGACAGTTGCCCCCTTCCTCCCAATCAGCAGGCCTGGCTGGCCATGGCTGTACATATGTAGGGAAGGTATAGCTATCAATGGAGGAGTTGGCTGAAAATTGTTTCATCTAAATTATTTGGGTTTTTCATTTTACCGAAAACTGAATTTTTGACAGAATATTTTCATACAAAAAATCTCTGCTTTCTGTAGAAATTTTCAATGAAAAATTTAAAAAATTGCTTGAAGAAATAAAATATTTCAATTGGCTCTTCTGCTTTGATACCTCCTGGGAGTTGTAGTTCAGGTTCCTTATATCCCCTTTCTTCCTTATAAGCCTGTCTTCCCAACTGGACTACATCTCCCATGATGTACCTCAGCCAGTGACTCCCTTGATGCAACTGCCTGCCTTCACAACGAGGGGAGAACATGACGTACCTGGAAAGATATAGTCTGAACAGGGCATCCTCCCTATAGAAAACCATGCAAGCACAAGGTATGTGATCTCCAACTTTCGTGCGGCACCACAACAACATTTCCAAATTGAATTATTTCCGTTACAGCCAAAATGTTTCAGTTTTTAAATTTTTTTCCATAAAGTCAAACTTTTCAGTGGAAAAATAACTCCCCCGCCCCTTTTTGTGAAAATGTAGGTCCATGCCAACATGCACAAATAATGCTGTTAGATTAGGGGGCTGGACTAAAAAATGCCACACTGCAGGTTAGGATGGTAGTACATTGCTGCTGCGAATGGAGGTGCATAGCAGAGCAGTATGGTACAAGACTGATACAGGAGAGGACATGCAAGTCAATATTTATTTGTCATTTTGGGGGGTGTCTCATAAAGCTTGCCCAGTGTTGGGTAAGTAGTTTCAGTCTCTAACTTCAGAAGCAGCAACAACAAAATTGAACTAGTCAGTGCTGTGGCAGATAACTCCTCTAATCAGTCGAGAAGGGACTAGACCATCATGGGGTGTGTCTAGACTACATGGCTCCGTCGATGGAGCCATGTAGATGAGTGTACTATGCAAAGGGAAATGAAGCGGCGATTTAAATAATCGCCGCTTCATTTACATCAAAATGGCCGCCGTGCTGTGCTGATCAGCTGTTTTGTCAGCACAGCGCGGTAGTCTAGACGGGGATCAGCCGACCCCAGAACCCATGTTTCACGAGGCTTACAGGATCTGACGACAAAGGGTTCTGGGGTCGGCTGATCCCCATCTAGACTACCGCGCTGTGCTGACAAAACAGCTGATCAGCACAGCACGGCGGCCATTTTGATGTAAATGAAGCGGCGATTATTTAAATCGCCGCTTCATTTCCCTTTGCCTAGTACACTCATCTACATGGCTCCGTCCATGGAGCCATGTAATCTAGACACACCCATGGTGTCCAATCAGTTCGGAATTAGCCACACTCAAACAACTACCTAGCCACATTGTTCAAGCCAGTTAACCACACTCAAGTGGCCAAATAGCCACATGTGGCTAATGGCTAGCGTGTTGGACACCACGGGACTAGTGGGAGGAATCCAGCCTGGTTGGGGCAGCACCTTGAAACAAAGAAAACTGGAGTACAGGGCTCCCAGCCTGGAACTCTGAGTTGCTCACTGCCGGTCTGAGCCCTCTGACAAAGATGGGCTGGTTTCCTTTTCTTGGAACTACTAAACCTTGGCTTTAGCCATGCAGAAGTATAGGTGCTGAGACTCCCTTTGGGAGTCTGAAAGACTGCTTCCTCTTTGCATGAAACTCCAGGGAGCTTGGCCTCTCCCTGCTTTGTCCTCTCAAAAATGGGGAGAGGTGCTAAGCTGGAAAGCCATACCTCAGACTCCAGAGACAACGATGTGTGAGATAAAACAGATGTCCGTCGTCACCCCATGGAGTTATCCAGGAGACTTAACTCTCAATACCTTCTCTTAGCATATAACTTGCATCAGCTATTTTAAAAGTTCTATGGTGTAAACTAGTGTGCAAAGGAGAGGAACTTTGAAACAAGCAGCTTACTGAGGGATCTGATGGGATAGAGGGTTCCGTCTCTTCTTCTGAGCTGCCCTTTTCTTGTCTCCCACTTCACAAATATTTCTCGTCCATCCATTTATTGCTAGTTGCACACTGTGGGTGTATCTAGACTACAGGGTTTTGTTGACAAAAGTGGACTTGTTGATAGTAAGTCAACAGAACGCAACAGTTTTGTCAACGGCGGTAAACCTCATTCTACAAGGAATAACGCCTTTTGTCGACAGAGTTCTGTTGACAAAAGGCGCTGTTGCAGCCACACTGTGCTTTTTCAAAAGTGTGTCTAGACTCTCTGTCGAAAAAGCGGCTTGCTTTGTCGACCGAACTGGCTGTAGTCTAGACACTCTTTGTTGACAGAAGCTTTGTCGACAGTATCTGTTGACAAAGCCTCTGTTGACAAAATCCTGTAGTCTAGACGTACCCTGTGTGTTGAATATACAGGGATGATAAATGAGGTCCTCGTTTTCATAGTCTCACTCTTTATTTTGACAAATGATTTTCCTGGGCTTCAGAGTCATTGTGTTTTTCCAGATTTCCCCAGATGTTTTCCTAATTCTTCACTTGCAAGTGTCACGCCCCAGCCTCCAAAGGGCAGCTGGTGCATTGATTCCTTAGACATGTAAGGTGACACTACTCTGGAAGAGAGGAAAGGATATAGGTATGTTCACACATTTTGGGGGATTTCAACAGGCATGCAAAGCTATGCAGTACCACAGATATTTACAAAACTTTGACAGTATCCTTCCCCTTCACTGTGTCCATAGCAGGATATCAGTAGCCTACAGCATTGCATTTCTGGAATGACATCATCATAGAGAGAATATATTCACCTATATAGTATGGTACAGGATAAAATGAACTTGTATTTGCTCTCTGGAAATAGGCTGTTTTTTCTAACTTGTCCCCTTCTCTTTAGAACACTAACTAGCTTACCCTCTTACATGGGAGCATCCCATCTAACTTTCAGATCTTGTTACCCATATTTGGATGCTCAGATTTACACTGTGGCTCAGATGTTGTCTCCCAGTGGACCTTAATATTTAGAGCGAATTCTATCTCTTCCAGAAATAGACCCTGAGCATTCTCTTTGAAGTGTAAAGTCTGTACTAATTAAATGACTGAATTAACATTTGGAGCCTCTTGGGGAGGAGAGCAGGGGGAACCTGTTGGCCTACATTTGATCAAATTAATAAACCCTCTCAGTTTGCACATGCTGAGCAGAGAGATGGTAGAATTTGGCTTCTAAATTCTCTGAATATTCAGTCTGGGTTGGTCGCAGTTGCTATGTGCTGAAGAGGCTACACATGTGCCACCTCTGCAGAGTGTTTGAACACACTTCTATGAATGCAGGGGCAGAGCAGAACTGTGTCTACTGTTGAGCCTTTTGGAAGCCAGTTGTTGCTCGGCACAGGAACTGAGAGCAGAGAAATGGTCTCTCTTGTGTTCTCATTGCAGATATCCAGGCAGTGAGATAGAAAAGGGGAACGCTGCAGTGGAGTGAAGAGCCAGGACTGAAGGGCATGGTGAGGAAGGAGATTGGAATGAAGAGCTGAGTGGTGGTGGAAGAGGAGAGTGCAGACAGGTTGATGGGGATGGAATAGAAGGAATCAGGCTTGAGAGATGGGCACAAGAGAGTGTAATGATACATTTGATTTCCTCAGAACCTGGGGAAAAAATCAGGATTCCTGCGTCTCAGCATTCCTATGCTATCAGCAAGTAGTTGTGAGACCCACTGGTAAAATGTGTGCCTCGACTCCTTGTAAAGTCTAGCCCATATAAAGAATGATAACCAACTGTAGCTATCAATTACTCCATTAGCTGGCATGTATTTTGCATCCAAGGGTCCAGCCCTGTTGATGAACAATGTGGGAGTCAATTTTCAGTTTTCTTTTTTTTTAATTCAGGGAATTATATGCAAAAATGGTATTAAATGATTGTTAAAGTTGCAAAGTCAAGGATTCAGAAGTACAGAAATGCACAGTTAAGGTTGCCTGTGTAACCTTAATTTGTCCTATTTGTGCATATGCATTATAATACAGTCTTTAATTACTTGATTATATACTGCTTTTCCTCAGGACATCCATTTTATTTAGTGCATAGGAATAAATTGCAGCATGGGAGGTTTAGGTTGGACATTAGGAAAAACTTCCTAATGGTCAGGGTGGTTAAGCACTGGAATAAATTGCCTAAGGAGACTGTGGAATCTCCATCACTGGAGATATTTAAGAGCAGGTTAGATAGACCTCTATCAGAGATGATCTAGACAGTGCTTGGTCCTGCTGTGAGGGCAGGAGACTGGACTTGATGACCTCTTGAGGTCCCTCCCAGTTCTAGTAATCTGTGATTCACAGCAGACTTTGAATAGCATGCAGTAAAGAAGGCACAGAATTATGGGTGAAGAATATGATTAAAACAAAACCACTGAATAGCTGCTCACCATCTAGCATGTGCATGGAATGATGTGGAGTCCTATGGGAAAATGTACATATGATTATGTAATGAAAGATTGTAAACCACAGAAGGTCCAAATTAAGGTTGCACAGACAACCTTAACTCTGCCATTTCCTAACATTTGATTGCTTAGTATGTCATGCTTAATGTTCTTTTAATGTGTTTCTGTCATAAGAACCTAAGAACATAAGAATGGCCATACTGGGTCAGACCAAAGGTTCATCTAGCCCTGTATCCTGTCTGCCGACAGTGGCCAATACCAGATGCTCCTGAGCAAGGGAACACAACAGGGAATCCTCCCGTGATCCCTCTCCTGTCACCCATTTCCAGACAAACAGAGGCTAGGGACACCATTCCTACACATCGCAGCTAACAGCCATTGATGAACCCAACCTCCATGAATTTATCTAGCTCTTTTTTGAACCCTGTTCAAGTCCTAGTCTTCATATCTTCTGGCAAGGAGTTCTACAGGTTGACTGTGCATTGAGTGAAAAAAAACTTCCTTTTGTTTGTTTTAAACCTGCTGCCTGTTAATTTCATTTGGTGACCCCTAGTTCTTATACTGTGGGAATAAGTAAGTAACTTTTCCTTATACACTTTTTCTACGTGAGTCATGATTTTATAGACCTCTGTCATACATCCCCTTAATCTCCTTTTTTCTAAGATGAAAAGTCCAAGTCTTTTTAATCTCTCTTCATATGGGCCCTGTTCCAAACCCCTAATCATTTTTGTTGCCCTTTTCTGAACCTTCTCCAATGCCAATATGTCTTTTTTTAGATTAAGCGACCACTTCTGTCCACAGTATACAAGATGAGGGCGTACCAAGGTTTTATGTAGCGGCAATAAGATATTCTCTGTCTTATTCTCTATCCCTTTTTTAATGATTCCTAACATTCTATTTGCTTTTTTGACTGCCGCTGCAAACTGAGTGGATGTTTTCAGAGAGCTATCCACAGTAACTCCAAGATATCTCTCTTGAGTAGTTATAGCTACAGACAAACCCTCACTGATGTGGCCCCAACTGAGAAGGAGAAAGACATTCTCCACATTTCCCTCACACACTAGAGCCGGGGCGGGGAGGGCAGGCTAGTAGATTTTGTGTGCTCTAGCCCTGTGGTGGGGCAGTGGGCGGGGGGCTGGAGTGTCAGCGTGGACTCTCCAATGCTGGGGGTGAGCCCTGAGCCTCAGGGCCTGGATCCAGGCAAGCCAAGGATCTAGCCCCCAAGCCTTAGGTTCCCCACCCCTGCTCTAAGACTTGTTGCTGTGGGGGAAGGGGGATTGCCATGCAGATGTACACTTGCACATGCTATATTATTTTCCTGGTCATCTAGGCAAATGAGTTCCCTGGTTGTTCCCTTCAGATTCACACAATGTTCTTCCTTTTTAAAAAACTGTGGACCACATCCTGCAGGATACTGAGCACACTGTTGTCCTGAAGCATTGTCAGCAGGGAGTTACTTAGCATTTCGAAGTTGCTCAATACCTTACAGGATCAGGCCCTACATTATTGGTAAAACTGTAGCAACTAGAAATTGCAGGAAAAGAATAGAGGGAGCTAGACTTTTTCTTCTTCTGAAAGACTGGATCTTTGTTATTCTCCTACCATACAAAATTGCTATAAGAGCTGTAACGTTTTTCTCAGATAACATTGATTACTTTTCATGACACTCTTTGAGAGCCTCATTGCTAGGAGAATATATATTGTATCGGCTCAGTTATTTTTTCCTGTTTTTTTTTTCCACACAAAATGCTCTTGGGAATTGATCCTGAGGCAATGGTAATCTAAAGTAACAGAACAGGCTTGAAATGAGTGGAAGAGTAAGTAGATGCTGTTCCTCTGCAGGATTTCCTGACTTCTAGCTGGTCCCCTTCATTAGCTTTATTTATTCAGTTAGAAGCTTATTGAGATTATAATATTTTCTTCCAGGGACACTTGTCTATATCTAGCAGCTTTGTATAACAATACTTCAGTTCTGAAACTGTCTCAAGGGTAATACTCAGACTGTTTCCTTTTCACTGTTGGCAATCAGTTTTGCTGCTCCGGGGAGCGATAAATGGTTTCTGTGTTTGTTCTGCACAGCTCAGTAAATCTTTCCTCCTCTCATGCTCACATTAACTACTTCAAAAAGTTGTGTGAAAGTTGCCCAGATGGGGATGGCAGTGGGGAGTGCCAAACAGCCAGTAATCACTCATTCATGGAACTTCAAGGAGTGCAATTTGAAATTATGGTCAGGCTCCTTTTGCTCCTTGCCAAGCCACCGTCAGAGCTTTCGTGATACTCCTCTCTTTTCTTTCATTGTACTCCTCTGACTCTGCATTGTGTCTACTGATCTTCTGACCTGAGAACGAGTGAACAGCAGCTTCTTTCTGGGGCTATTCAGCAGCATAGATGGCAGCCCGACTTTTGTTCCCTTTCCGTATGGTCCTGAATATTAGCCGCAACAGATTCATCCTGCCAACCGATGTTCCCTCTATTCTTTTCTATCGATGTGCAGGTTTCTTCCATCCATGTCCAGAATATATTTTTCTATGCACTGAGGCACATGCAAATATGAGCTACCAGTAGGGGGGCAGGGAGGACCAAAACCTAGCTGTGGCCACTCTGCTAAATAGCTGGGAGGCATTTTAATCTCCTCTGAGCGGCTGTACAAGTGCACAGCTTACATAGAACACTCCTGCCATTCTTCTGTCCCTTCGATGTTCCAGCTAGATAAATCTTGACCATAAGGACTTGGCAAAAAATGCAAAAACAAAACAAAAAACAAAAAATCCTGTATTTGAATAGCTGAGTTGGTTTTTCCTCCTTGCTTAAAATAAGTCTCTTTTTTTTTCCAGGTTAGCTAGATGATGATATTGAGGAGACAGATGAAAATGGAAATTAATCAACAAGTAGCAAAACATTAACATCAGGGAAGAAGAGATGTTCCATGTGATACAAGGGACTGGTGGTGAGATAAAGCGAAGGAATATTCAGTCTGGATTTCAGGAAGCACTTCCTAATATGAAAATCTTTTAAGCAATAAAAGAGTATTCCAAAAGAAGCCCTCCTTATTGTTTGCTTCCTTTAATACTGGGCTGGACTCATCTATAGTGGGAAGTGCTGAAGGTAACTTTAGTTGGGATCCTGCTTTAAATGGCTTCGTTTGCATTCTACATGCTGTTGCTCTACGGATTTGTTGTAGTTAACACCTGGAATTAGTGATTTTTCTGAAACAGTTTCCTTGTTTCTAAAGTACATCTCTTCAAACATGCATATTTTAGGTGACGAGTCAGATGTTTTAAAAATATAGTGATTTGGAGCTGTCTCAGAAAGGGCTAAATTCTGCTCTTGACCATATTGATGCCAATCTGGAGGTAGCTCTGTGGATAGCAATTGAGTTGACATTGGAAAAATATAATGACAACCAAAATGCCATTTTGGAACTATTCAGTGAGGGAACCCCGTGAAGGATACGGGGCATTCATGAAAACTTGGAGCCTGGTTTTTGTCTGAAGACCTGAATCCATGGGAGAAAATCTACTTTATTAAATAGAATATGTACCATTGATAAGATCTGAGATTGTGTTTTATGTTTTGTTTAATATGTGTAACCATTTGTATTTCTACTCATGCTAACTTGCTATCTCTTAAAACTTAACCTTTGGTAATAAACTTATCATTGGTTCACAATAAATATAGTTCAGTGTTGAAATGTTATGATGGGCCCAATCCTGAATTGTACCTGTTAAGCTCTGTATCCACTGCATCCATTATTGGGAAATTTTTGTTTGCATCCAGTGATGCGCTAGCTACTGTCCGGAGCACTTGAAGGACTTGGAGGGTTGGTGTGTGTCTATCACTGGCTTGACACAAAGTGTGTGGAGAGCTGGAAGTCGGTGCTTGTGCTGCCTACTGTGCCCAGATGTCTCAGTTTTCTAGTGACAATCCTGATATTTGGAGCTGTGTCTTATATAGGTGCCTTTTATCTCCCACCTCCATCCCGACTTTTCACAGTTGCGATCTGGTCACTGTGAGTGCTGCCAGAGGCTGTTGGTTTCAGGGAGCTGAGTTATAGCAGGCACAGATAAGACTGCTTCACGCTAAGAACAGGGAGTTCCTTGTAAGCTGAGCACTTGGGCAGCCACCCAAGAGGGATTCAGATGTTGCCCAGCTAATTAGCAGAGTGCCCACAGCACCACAGCCAGCAGCATGTGTTTCTACTGGTGGCGCACATCTGCACGTGTCTCAATGTACATAACAAAATTTATTCTGCACATGGATGGAAAAATTAGAGGAAACATTGCTCACAACCCTGGAAAATGTTAATACCCAGGAATTAACCACCTGCTAAAGTTAAGCACCTTCTTTAGTATTTTAGATGACATGAGGCCTCTGTGAGTAAAACACTTAAAAACTCAGATACGGCAGAAAAGGCTGAATGGTACTTTTCCAAAGTACCCAAAATTTGCCTCTGCAATTAGGAATAAACACAAGAAATTCCCATCCCAAAAACTATATTTTTTGGAACATTATCTGCAAAATGTGCCTTGTCAGTAATAACAATTGCACTGCTAGTACCATGCTATCACTGTAACTCTATTTGCTAGTGAAAGAGCATGCTGTTAGCTTGTTCCTAAGTCAAGAAATCAATGAAGCAGGCATGGTATAGAGAGCCTCCTTAGTGGAATAATAATTCCACAGGATGTTATAATCATGACCTAATCATATGCTTGAGATATTACGGACAGTTGTCTGCTTCATGTGCATTCAAATACCCCAGAGATGTACCTATCTCATGGCTAGCACACTCCCCAGTAAGACTTCTTGCTTAAATATTGCAAGCCAGGAACAGAGATATGTCCAGAAAACATTAAATATTCCTTGGG
The DNA here is from genome assembly GCA_032595735.1 of Pelochelys cantorii. Lineage (NCBI taxonomy): Eukaryota > Metazoa > Chordata > Testudines > Trionychidae > Pelochelys > Pelochelys cantorii. Next base: position 23,202,377 of record CM064336.1, read on the forward strand.
TGGTTCTCATAGCTATAAAACTATAATTTCTCTATTAAATAAATAATATCGTTGGTCATTCAATTTAGTTGCTGTGGAGATGTTTGATTGGAGGGTTAAAGTATGGCATGCTCATGTGAAGCCCTGTCTTCCATTCATCTTGAGAGAAAGGAAGTGAGTAGCTTAATGGATAATACACTGAGTTGTCGCTGTTGTGGAGAGACGGAGAAATACCGAGTAGCTGGAAGTTGGCACATATGCCCCCCAGCCTAATCCACGTACGTGAGGCAGTCATCAGAATTGCAGTTCTCAGTGTCCTCTTTAGGATCATGAGCTTTTGCCAGTGTAGCTAAGAGCTGAGGATAGAGGTCACTGAAAGGCCATAAGGAATGAGGTACGCAAGGCTTCCATTTCGCTGCTATCCAGCTCCTCACCATTATGAATTAATTCACATTTTTCTATTTTGCAAACCTATTTATAGTTCACTGAATGTGACAGAACCTTTGACTACTCCCCTCTCATTGAGGCCCCATCATTGACATACCAAGAGAACATTGTATCCTTAGATCCGCTGCCTTTCAGAATCCCCTTCCATTAGCTTGAGTCTTCTATGGGGAGACCATAGAAAAGTCATATTTCTATTACCAACTGATTTCTTACTGTTGTATCCATCTGCAGAGAATATCAGTGACTACTCAGCATTCAACACATGGCCTAGCCAACACAAGGAAAAATGACTCGTTGCTGTTACAAGTGTCAGGAGTAACTGCAGCTGAATGAATGCAAAGCATTGCTTGGCCTGGATCAGCACCTGCAAGTAATTCTCTGGTTCAGCTGCACCTACTACTAATACTATAGCAAGCAATGGGTAATTTTTCTAGCATAGGCCTGTATGTATGTTGTAGAAACTGTGTCCCAAGCAGGGTTGACTAACAGGTTTTGTCAGACAAAGGGATGTAGATTCAACAGTTTGCCCCTCCTTATATTTAATATAATGTGCTCTGTGTGCACGTGTGTGTACGTGCATGTGCAACATAACATAAGAAAAGCCATACTGGGTCAGACCAAAGGTCTATCTAGCCCAGTATCTGTGGGCCAATACCAGATGCCCAGAGGGAGGGAACACAACAGGCAATCCTCACGTGATCCCTCTCCTGTCACCCATTTCCAGACAAACAGAGGCTAGGGACACCATTCCTACCCATCCTGGCTAACAGCCATTGATGGACCTAACCTCCATTAATTTATCTAGCTCTTTTTTGATCCCTGTTAAAGGCCTAGTCTTCACCACATCCTCTGGCAAGGAGTTCCACAGGTTGACTGTGTGCTGAGTGAAGAAAAACTTCCTTTTGTTTGTTTTAACCTGCTGCCTATTAATTTCATTTGGTGACCCCTAGTTCTTATGTTGTGGGAATAAGTAAATGTGCGAGAGAGAGAGAACAAACTTTCATGCTCATGTTGGGCAGAAGCAGACTTCAGTACTTGTACTCAGTTCCAGATGTTGCAGCAGCTGGCTCTGCTTTGTGTCTTTTGAGGTCCCCCTGATGTGAGCAACTGCATCATTAATGGGACCAAAGAGGGTATGGGGAGTATCTTGGGTGAATCGTGATCTTGCGTTTCACCAATTAGACCCTTGTGGTATTATGAAGGGACCTAGAAGAAGGAAAAGGCCAGCAAGCACAAGAGTTAGCATGGCTGATTGTCCAGTGATTTGGGAATTGCTAATGAAGCTATAAGGGGGGAAGGGGATGCTGCCTCTGGTTCAATACTCCAGTGAAAGTGATGAATAAAGCTGGAAGCCTTCACTTTCCTCAACAACAAATTAAATCTTCCTGAATATAAATTTCTTCTGCTGAAATATGCCAGCTGAGCACCTGAACTTGTGCTTCACCAAAGAGCCCAGGGCTAGAGGGAGGCAGGCAAACCTGATGAAATGAATGCTATGAAGGAAAGCTGGCTTGTCTGTTGACTGCAGCCACTTCCCAATACATGAATGACCAACCTGCTGAGATCCAGTTTTTATAAAACACAGGCACATACAATGTGTGATATTCTACCAGACCATTGGCTCATCTGGGCTGTTACCTGGTCTCCAGCAGTGGCCAATAATAGGTGTTTTACAGAAAAGTGAAATGCTTCCACGATGCACCAGGCCATTTGTATGGAGAAGCAATTCTTTATGACTCCAGCAGGCAATCGGGTTCTGGCCTGAAGATTCCTGCTATTATAAAAAGCGCAATGAGATCCCTCAAGAGCAAGTGGGAAACAAGCCCCTGGTGCTACACTTGCTGAAGAAGCACGCCCCTGTGTTTTCAGACACTGCGTGGGCTTGAGCTAGGGGGATCTTTCTAATTTGAAAAGGAGCCACACGACTCTCTCACTATGCCAGGCACTGAAGTTGTTTTTCTGTTTTCCTACAGCATTTTGTTGTTGTCATGCATTTAATTTTACAGATCAAAAAGAAAAAAAAAGAGATCCCTTGAGTCAAATAGTTTCTTGTTTTGCTCTTGGTGATTTTGTTCTGTACTAAAGGGGCTCTTCCATCGGACTAAGCTTTATTGCTGAACTGTACAGATACTTATCTGTTTGCAGGAGAATGGCCTTTTAATATATGCCCTCTTGGATTTTTTTTATTCCAAGGGAAATTAAATAAACAGTTCCTTTTAGTCTTTTAAACTCTTCACCCCTAAAAGAATGTGAAGCCAAGTGGAACCAAGAAAAGGATCCATCCAGCAATTTGCCCATGTCATGCATTTGTTTTTAATTGCCTCATTAAGTCAAGTTATGATGGATTGTATGACCTAATCTGATGCAATTTGACATAATGGGATGCTTTCAGAATTTGTAGAAAAAATGAGAACTATTCATTTTTTTCCTTCCATTGGCAAATAGCTGCACAACTCACATGCAGTGGTTACATGCATTAGAAGCACCCTTGTCATGAGAAAAGGCTGAGCTGTTAACATGTTTTGTCATGCCCAGACCATTCAGTTGGTCTGTTATTCCAATGGGACTAATGACTTGTTGGTAGATCAGGATGAGGAGGGCAGGACTGTTATGCTGAGATGGGACTGTGGCATCAGCTTTTTGGCCCGCATGCTCTGTGTTCTCAGGCAAGTATAGTGACTTGTAATTGCACCAATGTGAAACTATTTTGGGACTGTCGGGGACCAGCCTGTGGGCCAGTCTGATTGCAGCTGTCATTGTCATTGTCATATACATAGACTTTAGTAAGGCATTTGACATGGTCTTGCATGACCTTGCAGCTTAAATGGGGCTACCATAAGGTGGGTGCATAATTGGCTTGACAACCATTCCTAGAGAGTAGTTATTAATGATTCACAATCCTGCTGGAAGGGCATAACAAGTGGGGTTCCTCAGGGGTCTGTTTTGGGACTGATTCTGTTCAATGTCTTCATCAATGATTTAAATGATGGCATAGAGAGTATGGTTATTAAGTCTGCAGATGATACCAAGCAGGGAGGAGTTGCAAGTGCTTTGGAGGATAGGGTTATAATTCAAAATGATCTGGAAAAACTAGAGAAATGGTCTGAGGTAAACAGGATGAAGTTTAATAAGGACGAATGCAAAGTACTCCACTTAGAAAGGAACAATCAGTTTAACACATACAGAATGGGAAGGTATTGTCTAGGAAGGAGTACTGCAGAAAGGGATTTAGGGGTTATAGTGGACCACAAGTTAAACATGAGTCAACAGTGTGACACTGTTGCAGAAAAAGCAAACATGATTCTGGGATGCATTAAAAGAAGTGTTGTGAGCAAGACATGAGAAGTCATTCTTCTGCTCTACTCTGCACTCAGTAGGCCTCAGTTGGAGTATTGTGTCCAGTTCTGGGCACCACATTTCAAGAAAGATGTGTAGAAATTGGAGAAAATCCAGAGAAGAGCAACAAAAATGATTAAAGGTCTAGAGAACATGACCTGTGAGAGAAGATTGAAAGAACTGGGCTTGTTTAGTTTAGAAAAGAGAAGACTAAGAGGGGACATGATAGCAGTTTTCAGGTATCTAAAAGGGTGTTTACAAGGAGGAGGGAGAGAAATTGTGCTCCTTGGCCTCTGAGGCTAGGACAAGAAGCAATGGGCTTAAATTGCAGCAAGGGAGGTTTAGGCTGGAAAAAACTTCCTAACTGTGAGGGTGTTAAATGCTGGAATAAGTTGCCTAGGGAAGCTGTGGAATCTCCATCACTGGAGATATTTAAGAGCAGGTTAGACAGACACCTGTCAGGGATGATCTAGACTATGCTTGGCTGTGAGGACCTCTAGAGGTCCCTTCCAGTTCTATGATTCTAATTTCAACAAGGGAGATTTGAGAAAGCTGAGATGGTTTTTCATGGCCAGAAGAAAGAACATTATTTAAGTTCTCCCCAGAGGTCAGTGGCACATTTCCCCAAGGCTCCCAAGCTTTTGTGATTAGACAGTGAGACAGTTTATGAGCATTTTGGAATTTGGTCACAGCAGCCCAAGCGTTTGATCTGTGGCACTTCTAATGTGTGTGTCTATCACAGTAGTATCCAGTTATCAAAGCATGCCCTAGCGAGCCAAATAGAACAGCCCCTCTTCACAGCACTAGGCCTTGCAGCAGAAACTTTCCTATATGAGGACTGCTCTGCAGCCAGTCATACAGTCTGCCCCATCACCTGGTCTGCATAGCCAGGAGTTAAGCAGGATGGAGGCGAAAGACAGGCCCAGTGTAAAGTGTCAAAGGGAAATGTGGTAGTAAATCGGCTTGGGATTGGGCAGCCCCTGTGTTCTGCAGAAAGTAGAAGCACAGCTGCTCTGGGCCAGCTGCAACCTGGAGGTTCCATCTCTAACGGCTGTGCAGTTCATCTACCAACATGTTTGGCCTCCTTTCCTTCATTTTCCCTGTTGGTGGTGTTTCTGTGACACAGTTATCCAGAGTGTCTCCTAGTTCACACTTTGCCATAGAATGGTCTGTGACCAGTAGTTAGAAGGATTCATTTGTCTTCTCCTGAGTAGCAGCTGCTGGTTAGTCATGTGTGTCACACACCTACCTGGTACTGTTCATTATAGCTCTGCGTGGATACAAAGTTGGTATCTGCATCAGCAAAAATGAGCTGTGGGTATCCGCATCCACATCCATGGATATAAAGCAGATACCTGTGGATTCACAGGGCTCTGCTGTTCTTCCAGAAGTATTGCAAATTGCTTCCCAGGCTATGGGCTGCTCAATTCTGCTCTAACACCTCCTGCCAGCCTGCTGAAGTGACTTGAATAGCTGGAGCCGAAGTTAGTCCTGTTTATGTGTAATGATGACATCAACTGTCACTGAAATGCAGCCACCACTGGCATGTCCAAGAGCATGAAGCAACACTGCTTGGCAGCAAAAGGCAAGAATAAAGAAAAATATCTAGCTGAAACTATGAAGGGATGATTTGGTTGGGGAAAAGTGCCATTGAATTGCAATGCTCATGAATGGTCAGAGGGTTAGTGATTTTGCCCTTCCTGAAGCACAGAGACCCTTTGCTCAGATGGTTGGTTCATTACTGAGTTGGAAGAATGAAAACTTCAAATGAATGATCATCACCAATTTCTGCAGCACTGAGTAGATTTGACCCTGCTTGACTTGTGGGATTTCACTGTTTCCTAGATACTATAGTGAAAGGCATATTGGAAATATTTTGGATAGATATGACAAGCTCACAAGCTGAGATAGCATGGCCATTAGATATGCCCTTTGAGAGAGATCCCATTAGATTTTGGGGTTTTTCACCATTTACAGAATGATAGGAATTAGAAATAAACTTGCCCCATGATCCACAGATTAGCCTTCATTAATGGGCACTTCTGTACCTCCCCTCCCCACTGCCTTTAATTGCTAAGGGATGGCCAGTTGATTTAGATGAAACCCTCTTATATGCACATGCTCCTACAAGCCTAGATTAAGAGGAGACAGCTGAGTCAGAAAATATCTTTGAAAGGTGCCATTTTGGATTGCTGGATGCTGCTAGCAAATCTGAACTCCCACTGGCTATGGTATTTTCTTCAAAAGTTTAAAGCCCTTTCCTTTGTCTTAACAAGAGGGTTTCAGTTCTGTTCAAAATGGATGCGCAAAGATACTATTTTATGCTTCATCTGTGGACTTCACTGCTGTTGAGTATTGTTCAGGGAACAATAAGTCATATTCAGCAAAGATTTAGAGAGGCTTAGGTGAATATAAACAGTATCTGCATTTACTGTATCTAAGATACAGGCAACAAGGGCAGTCAATTCTTAGGCCTCGGTGTACACGCTGATCAAAATCTGGGAGCAGAAATAAATTTTCCCCTCCATCTTATTGCTCAGTTTTCCTGAGAGAATTATGGCCATTTTACACTTTCGTCAGTACAGAGCAGGCCACTAGACGGGTCATTGGTCTTTCTGGCAAGGGAGTTCCCATATTCCTTGCCATTTTGAGGCTTAATGGCCATGTCTCTACTGTAATGACAAAGATGCAGGAATCTAAAAAACCTGGAAAATGTGTGTGGAGAAGTTTTACTTGGCAGCTGTTTACCCTCAGGTGGTTTGCTGATACAGTCAGCATGTCTGCTTTCAAGACATGCTAGAGCTGAGTTGGTGTTTGAGGGAGGGACCCTGAAATTCAGCTTGGTCTAAAATCTCACTGTTGTCTACCCTCCCTCTTAACCTTCCTGCCAGTCCTCCTCCTACTCGTCACTCTTTATCCTCACTCTCAATCCCACTTTTCTTTTCCCCTTTGCTTTGTTTGCCTACATCATCCTTTCAACTGCTGCCCCAGTCTATTCTCTATATTCCACCTGATTTCTTCTTGCTCACAAATTCCCCTGCTATTTCTCTTGATCTGTCCTCCCTTCCCACTCTCCTCTTCACCCCTTCACCCCTCATTCCTACCTTCCCCTTAGGGCAAGAGCATCCAGGTCCCATTAGGGTTGCCAGATGGTTTCACAAAAAATACCGAAGGTCCCCGCCCCCCAAAAAAACTGCTAAGGGGGAAAAAAAAGCCGCAGGAAAAGTTGTTGAGCAAAACAATAGCAACAATAGGGACCAGGGCTGAAATGCAGTCACAGCCCCTTTAATTCCTGGGCCGCTCCCTCCTCCCTCGGGCCTCAGGAAAAACAGAAAATACTGGACATTTTAGATGTCTGGTATTTTCTGAATTTTTTTTACTGGACGGAAGGCACAAATACTGGGCTGTCCAGTTCAGTACTGCACACCTGGCAACCCAAGGTCCCACACCAATGCCTCTCCTTGTTTTCTGCTACTAAAAGTTGCTATGGTGGAGAATGCAGAATGATGCTCCAAACAAAAAAGGGAGGGGGTTCCAAAAGGTGCCTGCTGCATGTCTGGTCCTGCTGGTAGGGGATGATATTGGACTAGCAACACACTGCAAACATGACACAGGGGTCAGGCACGTTTCTGGAGTGCTTACACATGCACCCCGATCACCATCACATGCTGGCCAAAATGATACTGCAAATAATTCAAAAACAACAAGGACTCCTGTGGAACCTTAAATGACGTTTACAGGATCTTTTGAAAAAAGGCTTCTATTTTCGAAAGAACCGCGTCTAGACTGCAGTTTTACTTTCAAAATAGTGCTTTTTCAAAAGAGTGCCATGATGCGAATATGCAAATGAAGCACGGGAAATTCATTTGCAATTTCGAAGTGTCTAATTTACATCCCTCTGTCGAAAGAGGGATGTAGTGTAGAGACACCCCTAGGGTATGTCTACACTAGCTCGTTAATTCGAGCTAGGTAGGCAAATCAGGGAACCGGGGTTGCAAATGAAGCCCGGGATTTAAATATCCCGGGCTTTATTTGCATGTTCCCGTCCGGCCGCCATTTTTAAATCCCCCTTAGTCCGAACGAACTGCCCGCGGCTACATGCGGCAGTTTAAAGTTTATCCGAACTAAGTCCTTAGTTCGGATTAACTGTTACTGGTAACAGTTAATTAACTGGTAACAGTTAATTAACTGGTAACTGGTAACAGTTAATCCGAACTAAGGACTTAGTTCGGATAAACTTTAAACTGCCGCATGTAGCCGCGGGCAGTTCGTTCGGACTAAGGGGGATTTAAAAATGGCGGCCGGACGGGAACATGCAAATAAAGCCCGGGATATTTAAATCCCGGGCTTCATTTGCAACCCCGGTTCCCTGATTTGCCTACCTAGCTCGAATTAACGAGCTAGTGTAGACATATCCTTAGAGACTAACAGATTTGTTAGGGCATAAGCTTTCGTGGGTAAAACCTACTTCACTATTGCAGAGAGTGAGCCATTGAGCCAAATCCTAACCCTGACAAAGTTAATCGGGCTTTTATTGCTCTTGCAGCAAAGCTTTATCATGATTATCTCCTGCTTTGGACTGCAGTGTGATGATGAGTTGTCATAACAGCATCAGCTTTGAATTTACTTGATATTTCTCCGGTGTTTATGGAAGTTATATGTGGGTGTCCAGGGGACAATACACCAGTCAGTGTCTTGGATGAAGCACTTTAATAATGTCTCCCTCTCCAGTTGTGAATGAGATGGGGCAAGGTAAGTCTCCTTGGGACAGCTGCAAACTGCAACCCCAAGTATATTACAAAGTGAAACACTAAATACTTGTGGGGGAAGGATAGGGAATGTCAGAGAGCTGGGCAAGGAATGGCAAGTATACCAAAGGCAATTTCAAGATGATTGAGGCTGCACCAGGGTTTTCACCCCACCCATAGAATGGTTTTGCATTTGGGACATGGAGGCCTCTGGGATCACACACATCTAGAGCTGGAATCAATGGATGCAACTCCAATGAGATGTATATGGGCCAAATTGCATGGCAATGTAAATGGTGATGTAACGAACATGTGTGATGCAAATAGGCCAGGAAATGGGTGTAAGTGGCATTCAGTGGGTAGGCAAAACAAATATAAATGATGTACTGATGTGGATGAAGGAAGATCACGAAAAGCAACCCAGAAGGTTTGTTAGAGAAAGCACACCCTCCTCCACATGTTAACTCATGTGCATCATTGCTGGTGCTGCCAGGGCCAAATCTGGGTGTAAGACGGTGCACTCTCATTGGAGTCACTTCCACTTATTGCAAATGCAGCAGAGTTTGGCCTGGAGATTTTTATCCTTTCCAGCCCCCTTGGTTAAGAAGGAAGCTGCTCCACTGAGAGTCCTTAAAGTTAAAAAAAGCTGGTGAAATAATTTGAGTCCCTTCATTTGAAAGCATTAAAGTGCCTTTCTTTGTATTGTGGTGTTATCTTTCTGGAGTATTAATATTTAAAAAAAAAAATCTGCTCAGCACTGAACCCAGAGAGCTTCTGATCAGCTGCAATAAAGCTGCTGAATTCATTTCCTAATGATCTCTCGAACTGAGAACATTAATAGCAACACTGAGTTTTACAGCTGAGAGCTGGCTGCATCTCAGCTGCAAAATAGGGGCTGCAGGGTTCGGACAGCATGGTAATTAATAAAGAGGAGAGAACCAGCTGGAAAACGTTGGCACTGCAATTCCCACATTCTTGACTTCCTTCTCTACAAAAGCAGGTGGGAGCGGGCAAGGGCAGAGAGAAATTCAGGAACAGCCCTTTTGACACGGTAACTTTATCTAGAGCTGTGTCATAAACTCCTGCAATGTTAAATTCTAGGGAATAAATGGCATCTTGGATGTTGTTTTCAGTGCTGAGCTACACAGGGTACTTGTATGGTTCCCATTACCATAGGATCTGAGTGGCTCAGTCTTTAATGCAATTATTCTCAGAACACAGTTGTGTTGTAGGAAAGTGCTGTTGTCTCCATTTTACAGATGGGGAACTGAGACACAGAGAGTCTCTTGCTCAGGTCCCACAGAAAATCTCAAAGAGCACTAGGGAACTCTAACCCAAGTCCTAAGAACCACTCCTAATCACTGGCACCCTATCCTTCCTTCCTCCTACGGTGTTTTTTCACTATTGTTCCTTTTAATTTTATATCAGTGCTTGGCCACCTTTCTTTCTCCTAACCTGTGTCCTGGAGCCCTTTAGCCCCTCTCATTCGGGGCTCCTGGCTTAAGCTGCAGGTTAGAGGGGTCTCGGGATTTCAGCCCTGCTAGGTGCACTGAGGCTCTGGGCCAGTGTTTCCCAACCAGGGTTCCGCAGACCATCGTCAGGGGTTCCGCGAGAAATCGTGGAATAAATAAATAAATAATTTTTTTCTTACAATGTAAGCTGACTATATATATATATATATATATATATATAAAACAGCTCTTTACAAATAAATTTTCTTGACAATAATTTAGCAGTAATTGAATTGCGCTCCCCGCTGTCAACTTTTTCTGGCCAAGCAAACGTTTTCATAGGTAGGGGTTCCTCGGGATATGAAACATTATTTTAGGGGTTCCTCCATGGGAAAAATGTTGGGAATCACTGCTCTGGGCTGAAGAGGTGTCAGGGCTTCTGCCTCACAGATATGCTGGGGTTACTCTGCAAGTTTGCAAATATTTACTGGAACTCTACTCTGGAGAGCTGTGGCTAGTATTGGGTTTCCATTATAGCTTAAGTATGTTCTTACTACAGGTAATATTAAAAATAATACTGCTGTGTAAGGAGGATAGGCCATGATAAATAACAAACCAAAAATGCCTCTTGCACCCTCCCCACATCCTTGACTATTCTCAGAAATTACAATGAAAGCTCCTAAAGGACTGTCTCCTATTTCCTAAAGTCCTCAAGTTGTGCAATACCAGTCTAGGTTTAGCCATAAAGATGGCAGTCTGCCTTTCCCATTGGTCAAGAATATGCTTCCTTGTTTTACAAAAAGGGAAGGATGGTTTGGTGCCAGACTTGGATTCAGGAGAGCTGAATTCTATTCCTCACTCTGCCATAGTTTCTTAAAACCCGATCCTAATTTGATTTATACCAGTGCAATAGTGGAGTTGTTTCTATTTGACACCAGCATGGGGGCATACACAGATTCAGCTTTCCATAAGACCACTGGAGTCTCAGCTTCCAGAAGGGAACGCCGTTATTGGATGTCCAGCGTGAGGCATTTTAAATGGAAACTTTTGAGAATTTCGGCTTTAACAGCTGTATGCTTCCGCTTCCACATCTGTGGACAAAACACTGCCTTGCCTCAGGTGAGGCTTGGGTCACGTTGCAAAAGTGCTCAAGAGCCTCAAGCAGAAGCTGTTGTAGAAATCCTCAGTGGCGGTGTACAGTTTGCTTACAGAAGAGATACGGCTTGGGATGCAGGACACCAATCTTTTCCTATTTGCTGCCCCATTGGTTGCTGCACGTTGCCAATGTACCTCAGCACTGTTATGGAGCAGACACTCTCTGGATCCTCCTCAGCAGAAATAATGAGACTCAGGTCTGTGTTCAGTTAAGCCTTGGCCTCTCTGAACTGCCAACAGGAATATCAGTGTTGTCTGAGAGGGTCTGGGTTGAGTCCAGTGACTCATTACCACAAACAACCTACGGATAACACCTGCTCTGCACCATAGGCTAGAGCCAAATTTGACCTGGCAAGGAAACTAAGAAGAGAACAGCTCCATATTCCACTGTCAATTTCCCAAGCCAATCTGTTTTAAAAGCCGTGTTCATCTCCACTGCCTTGCTTTGGGATTGCTGCTTTCTCAGTACAATATAGACCATACACCATTTGTTTCTTCAGCCGGTGCCTGATAACCCATCCTGGGTTTATGTATGTCCCAGGCAGGGAGCCACAAGTAACAGAAACATTCTGGGGCACTCAGAAGGCAAGCGCTGACATCTCTGCCTTGTGTGAATTCAACCCAGAACCTGACACACAGTTCTTCTTTTACCCAGAGCGATTTGGCCAACCCTAGTGGTAAATGCTACTCACATGGCTGTTCCCTCCTGCAGTCTAAGCATTGCTCTTATTCTTCTGGTAATGGCAGTCAAGCTGTTGGAATTGTTTGCATTCTGTCCATCAGTGTTCCCTGGAAGTTGTGCAGCCCCTCGGGGAAAAATTCAAATGCCACCCAGCTGATAAGCAAAGCGCACACAGCTAGGTTTTGTGTTTCTGTTCATGGTGCACATTCACACTAGGGATGTGACAGGTTAACTGGTTAACTGGTAAACCTCATCCTTAATTAAATTCAATAAGGACAATTGCAAAGTACTCCTTAGAAAGGAAGAATCAGTTTCAAACCTACAAAATGACTGTCTTGGAAGGAAAACAGCAGAAAGGGATCTAAAGGGTCATAGTGTACTTCAAGCTAAATATCCTGAAGATACTTACAAAATGATGGGGACTAAGTTGGTTATTACCACTCAAGAGAGAGATTTTGGAGTCACTGTGGATAATTCTTGGAAAACATCCACTCAACGTGCAGCAGCAGTAAAAAAAGCCAACAGAATGTTAGGAATAATTTAAAAAGGGATAGAGAATAAGACACAGAAGGTCTTATTGCCTCTGTAGAAATCCATGGTACACCCACATTTTGAATACTGCCTACAAATGTGGTCACCTCATCTCAAAAAAGATATATTGGCACTGGAAAAAGTTCAGAAAAAGGCAACAAAAATTATTAGGGGTTTGGAATGGCTGCCTTGTGAAGAGAGATTAAAAGACTGGGACTTCTTAACTTAGAAAAGAGGATACTAAGGGGGGATATGACAGAGGTCTATAAAATCAAGACTGGTGCAGAGAAAGTGAATAAGGAAAATACTTGTTCCCACAACATAAGAACTAGGAGTCACCAAATGAAATTAATAGTTAGCATGTTTAAAACAAACAAAAGGAAGTACTTCTTTATGCAATGCACAATCCACCTGTGGAACTCTTTGTCAGAGGATGTTGCAAAGGCCAGGACATTAACAGGGTTCAAAAAAGAGCTAGATAAATTCATGGAGGTTAGGTCCATCAATGCCTATTAGCCAGGATAGGTAGGAATGGTGTCCCTAGCCTGTTTGTCAGAAACTGGGAATGGGAGACAGGGGTGGGATCACTTGATGATTACCTGTTGTGTGAATTCTCTCTGGGGCCACCTAGTGTTGGCCACTGTCGGCAGACAGGACACTGGGCTAGATGGACCTTTGGTCTGACCCGCTATGGCCATTCTTATGTTCTTTTGAGTCAACAGTGTCTCACTGTTGCAAAAAAAGCAAACATTGTTCTGGAATGTATTAACAAGCAAGACACCAGAAGTGATTCTTCTGCTCTACTCTGCACTGATTAGGCTTCAGCTGGAATATTGTGTCCAGTTCTGAGCACCACCTTTCAGGAAAGATGTGGACAAATTAGAAAGGTCCCAGGGAGAGCAACAAAAATGACTAAAGGTCTAGAAAACAAGACCTATGAGGGAATGCTGAAAGAACTGTGTCTATTTAGTCTGGAAAAGAGAAGACTGAGAAGGGACATAACAGTTCTCAAGTGCCTAGAAGGTTGTTACATTAAGAAGGGAGAAAAATTATTCTCCTTAACCTCTGAGGATAGGACAAGAAGCAATTGGCATCAATTTCAGAAAGGGAAGTTTAGATTGGACATTAGGGGAAACTTCCTAATTTTCTGGGTGGTTAAGCACAGGAATAAATTGCCTAGGGAGGTTGTGGAATCTCCATCTTTGGAGATTTTTAAGAGCAGGTTAGACAAACACTTGCCAGATATGGTCCAGTTAGTGCTTGGTCCCACTATGAGTGCAGGAGACTGGACTTGACCTCTCAAAGTCCCTTCCAGTTCTAGTGTTCTATGATTCTATATTTTCTACACTTAACGTATCCACATTTTTAAAAGGATACTGAAAAATTGAAGTGGGTGCAGAAAAGAGCCACAAAAATGGTTTCTAGGCTGGAGAAGATATAGTGAGAGACTTAAACCCCTCATTTATTTTATCAGGAAGAAAATGGAGCAGTGACTTGATTATGGCTTAGAAATCTTTCACGGGGAGAAAATACTGGGACTAAAAGATTCTTCGATCAAGCAGAAACAAGCATAAAATGAACAAATGACAGTAAGTTAAAGACAGAATCAAATTAGAAATAAGACATAGAAATAAGACACAGTAAAAGTGATGAACTGCTGGAACAAAATCCCAAGGGAAGTGGTGGGCTCATATCTTCCAATATTCAGATGAAGACTAGATGCCTTTCTGGAGATTATGCTTTAACCCCGTGCCATATGGTAGCATTTCTACCATGTCTTTCATCCTGAAGGATCAATGGCCAACAAATAAGCCTGACCCCAGTATGGAAAGCATAGTTTCTTTGGCTTACTGGGAAGACTAACTGTCCTTGGCCTATTCTATCCTCAGTTTCCCTTTTCGAGATCACTAAGAAGGTTGTTCATTGCTGGTGAGTTTTATGGCACATATCCCTCCATCACTAGCAATTGGACTGAGACAGACAGTTTGTTTCACATAGATTGCTGAACAACCCCCATTATCATATAGATTTTCAATTTCTTACCGATCTGAGCTGGATCTACAATTGCCATCCTAGTGTAAAAGGTTCTGTCTCTCATTTCCATCTCCCAGGGTATGTCTAAACTACATCCCTCTGTCGAAAGAGGGATGTAAATTAAGCAAATCGAAAGTGCAAATGAAGCAGGAATTTAAATATCTTGCTGTCATGCTACAGTGCCCCAAGATGGAACCGGTGCTCTTCTTGAGGCCCCCTCTGTGTCCTAGCACACTGCAAAGTCTGCAAATTAGGTTTGCACCTCCTGGGAGATTCCGTAATTGACGCGTTGCCCTCTTGGTCGGTATGAGAATCATGAGGGGGTAGGGGGGCTCAGGCCCCCCTTCCCTGGGCCGGGGCTCGGAGTGCCTCAAAGACAGAGTCAACTGTCCTCCGTCTTGGCTGATGGGGACTCCGCCTGCAACTCATCGGCCCGCAGGTGCTTGACTGGTCCTGCCCTGGGCCACTTCCTTCCCTCTCCCCACTCCTTGGTGGGTATGTTATGGGACTGCTGTCAGTGCTCCCCCCTTTTACCTTTTTTCCTTTTGACACCCTTACCTCCGTGCCGCTGCAGCCCCAGGGTCCTCCCCCGCTCTACCCTGTCCCTCGCTCTTCTTATCCCCTGTGTCCATCTCCCCGGTGTCCCAGGTCAGCGTCTGGGGGGACGTCGCCTGACGCCTGGCCCCGCCCTCCTCACATTCGGGAACATCCGGTGTCGCTTCACCTGTAGCACAGGCCGCACCCTACATAGGCATCTGGGAGGATGCCGCCTGCCCCCACCCCCCTCATGCCTGGGGCCATCCAGCACGTCTACGCCTGTAGCATGGGCCACCCCCGCGTCCATGCAGCTCGTGGCCCTGGCTCCAAACGCCGGGCAGCCAAAGTGCACGGTCCAACTGCCCCATCACACCTGCACTTCATTTGCACAATGGTGTCTGAGTGCTTTTTCGAAAAAGGGTTTTTCAAAAGTGAAAGCGCCGTCTAGACATGGTTCTTTCGGGAAAAAAAAAATCTTTTTCAAAAGATCCCATACTCTTCAAAAAATGCAAATGAAGCGCGGGATATTTACGAGTGATTTAACCACACAGTGCCTTCTTGCAGTCCATCTAGGGCTGTAGTCTATCTAAGAGGTCTAGTTACTGGGTAAATATTCTATGCTTTCTCATCAGCTATAGGGCATTGGTATAGATCAGGGTTGGCAACCTTTTCAAACCAAAGAGCCAAACTACATCAAAATTCAGAACAAGTAGTCAACAAAGAGCCGTATAAGAATGCCCATTTGCATGACTGAAAATATACAACTTGATATTATTGATGATTGATATGATGACTAATAGCATAAATGAATTGTATTCATAGACTTTATATAATGGCACTTCTGCTGCTGCTGGAGGTGCAGTTTGTGGATGTGGGGGTGCAGGAGGCAGGGTTGGGGTGTATGAGGAGTTCAGGGCAGGTGGGGTGTGTGGGAGGTGCAGGAGGCAGGGTTGGGGTGTATGAGGAGTTCAGGGCAGGTGGGGTGTGTGGGAGGTGCAGGAGGCAGGGTTGGGGTGTATGAGGAGTTCAGGGCAGGCGGGGTGTGTGGGAGGTGCAGGAGGCAGGGTTGGAATGTATGAGGAGTTCAGGGCAGGCGGGGTGTGTGGGAGGTACAGGAGGCAGGGTTGGGGTGTATGAGGAGTTCAGGGCAGGCGGGGTGTGTGGGAGGTACAGGAGGCAGGGTTGGGATGTATGAGGAGTTCAGGGCAGGTGGGGTGTGTGGGAGGTGCAGGAGGCAGGGTTGGGGTGTATGAGGAGTTCAGGGCAGGCGGGGTGTGTGGGAGGTGCAGGAGGCAGGGCAGGGTGCTGGGCTGGGAAATAGAGTATTTGGGGGGGGGGGCGGAAGGGGCCTGGGGCTGGATTACTTTACCTAGCTGGGACTAACCTGCTGCACCCGGGCAGCAGTGGCTGGATGAGTGGCTTGGCCAGGATTGCCACAGCCAGATCGTGGCCTCCCCTCTTATCCGTGCTGCAGCAGGAGGGGGGCTGCCACCAGTCTTTCCTGTGGCCAGATGGGGGCTGGACCATAGGGCCGGCCCTAGGATCAGAGCCGGGGATAGGATGCTGCGGCTAGATGGGGATTGGGCCCTGATTGGGGCCCTGTTGGCCAAGCTTAATTTTCAATAAAGTAAAATATTGTGTCCAACACAAACAGTTTCAACATTGCCTTTATTTATGGCAGGGGTGGGGAACCTTTCTTGGGTTGGGGGTCACTGACCCAGAGATAAATTAGTCAGGGACCACACAAGTGAGAAGCAAAAAACACCCTCCAAATCCCCCAACCCTCACTGATGTATCCCCCAATTGAAACACCTCACTCCCCTGGTGCTCCAGCCCCATGGTGAGGGGGTGGGGAAGTTTGAGGTTCAAGGCCTCAGGCCATATTAACTCTTCTGAGGTTCCAGGGTTAGTGGATTTTGTGGCCCCCCAGGGTGGAGCCATAAATGAGGGGTTCAGTGTGCGGGACAGGGTTGCCAGTGAGTGGGATAGGGATTGGGGTGCAGGATCTGGCAGGAGGAGGGTGTGAGGTAGGGTGCAGGAACAGGCTGGGGTAGGATGTCTGGCCAGGGGTGGGTGCAGGTGCAGGAACAAGGGAGGGTGGAAGAGCAGGTTGGGAGTAAGTGTCTGGCTGGGGAAGGGTGCAGGAGTGGGCAGGGGGTGTAGAGTCTTGGTAGAGGGGTAGGAGTGTGGGGCTTGGGGTTCAGGGTCTTAGCAGGGCACCGAGTGAGGGGGCTAGAGTTGTGGGGTCTCAGTGGAGGTAGTGTGTGAGCAGGCTGGAAGTGCAGGGTCTCAGCAGGGTGGTGAGTGAGAGGGCTGGGGGCGTGGTTTCTCGGCTTCGGGAAGGCAGGGGGGGCACTTACTTGCTTTTGTGCTGCTGCCAGCACTACGTCCCAGGCACAGCTTCCCGCTGCTCCCATTGGCAGGATTCTGGCCAATGGGAGCAGCAGGGAAAACCTCCAGGAAGTGCATCCATGTGCTGCTGTTCCCCAGTTGGGGGAGGGGGAAGGGAAGCAGCAGTATGTGGTGCCCTTCTAGCTCTGCTTCTTCCCTGAAAGCCGGATCCATCAGGGAGCCTCAGGGTTTCCCCCTCCCCCTGCAGGAAGCTAGTGCTGGGGCTCCAACTTTGCAGGGGGCTGCAGGGTTGGAGTGTCAGCCTGGGCTCCCTGCTGCAGGGGGAGCAAGGGGCAGCTGAGCTTGAGCTGCAAAAAAGCCATATTTGGCTCCCTACTGAGCCATAGGTTGCTGACCCCTGGTATAGATAATTTCTTCCTGCCTACGAGGGAGGAGATCTCAGACAGGATCGTTCACCCACATTGTCCTTTTGGAGAGGACATGGTAAGCTTGCAGATCCCCAGAGACCCACAGAGAGATTAGAGCCTCCAGGAAGTGCCTTCTCATTCCAGCACTCTGAAACCAAGACCCCACTGCAGCTGTAAAGCCAGGGACGATGTAACGCTGGAGGAGCTCTATTATCTTTTCTGACTCCTATCTGTCTGCCAGATGATGTGCATTAGTCCCCCCTGCTCTGGCCAGTCTCCAAACATCTCTCCCAACGTGGACCATTCAGCACCTGGACCTCATCCTAGCAGTGGTCACCAACCAGTAGATTGGGATCTACTGGTAGATCTTGGAGCCTTTGACGGATGATCCTGACAAGTTTGGCCGGGAAGCTGTCAAGTGCTGGCACTTTATGTGCCCCTCTCAGCCCTGCCATGCTGGTTCTGCCCTTTGCCTTGCAGCTGCCTTCTACCCCCCGGGAGCCTCCTGCTTGCTGTGCAAGTCATGGGAAGAAGAGAAGGGGGTGCTGATATCTGGGTGCCTTCTGACACTCCTCTCCCCCCCCTCCCCGTGCCTCATCTCCACAGAGCAGAGGGAGTACAGGGATGAAGAGAGTTTGTTGGCTGCTTTTGGGAGTGGTGCAGGGCCAGGGTAGGGCTGAGCCTGACTTAGCACCACTGTACACCACCCAGCAGCCACCTGTGGCAAGTGATGCCCAGCTGCAGCCCGCATTCCAAAGCTTGGCCCCGGCCCTGAACCACTGCTGTACCCTAAGCCCCTGTCCTAGTCTTGAGTCCCCTGCACCCAAACTCCCTCCCAGAGCCTGCACCCTGAACCCCCTCCTGCACCTCAACTCCCTGCCCCAGGCTCAGCTCAGAGCCCCTCCCGCACTCCAAATCCTTTTGCCCAAGATCAGAGCCTGTATCCCCCTCCCCTGCATCCTAGCCCTCTGCCCGCTGCCTGATAAAAGTGAATGGGGATGGAGTGAGTAGGACTTCGGCGAAGAGGCGGGAAGAAGGTGGGACAAGGGTGTTTGGGTTTGAGGTAGATCCTGGATTGCACTTAAATTCAAAAAGTGATCTTGTGCTTCAAAAGGTTGGAGACCACTGACCTAAAGGAAGCAGAGCTCTTCCACAAGGCTCCAACCATCCTGGCATCAGTGCAGGATGATCTGTGTCTATGAGAGAGATAAAGCAAGGAGAGCCAAGCAGTTTAGTGTCAGCTTCGTCATCCTAGAGTGCATGGGCCTGCTAACATCTGAGAAGTAACAATACTGCTCGTTAGAAAACAGCATCCTTCCTGGTGTATATGTCAGCTCATCTTGCAAGGGTGTGATTAATGTGGGCTTGGGGAGGGGAGAACAATCCAGGTTCAAGCAGTGTACAAGGGCATGATTTCCCCTGCAATGACAGTAATCAGTTTTCTGCATTGTCAGGCAAGATACATGCTGCTGACTCACATAATGGCCCTTGTGTTAACACTTTGGCCATTTCATGTAAAACAAAAATAAAACTACTATTTGGAGACCTGTTTGGAGCTTCTATAATTTTTCCTTTGAAAAAATTAGAGACGCTGTAGTTTACTGCACGATTTTTTGTTGTCAGAGGAGGGAAGGAAACAAATATTGTATCATAACTATTGATAATAAGAAAGCTTATTTTATTTTTCTAAGTATTAATGAATCCAGTTACCCAAATCCAAATGCCTTGAATTAGAAACAGAAAGTAAAAACTAGCCAGGAACAGGCAATGAAATGGAGTCAGAATAGCATCACTGGTCAAGTAAAAAATGCAAATGCAGTGTTGCCAGCTCGTGCTATTTTATTTTGAGGCTTGCAATATTTGGTGTCTTTCCTTGAAGACCAAGTTCCTGGACGCAAGCAATTACACAAGAACCTCGGCTTTCATATTAAAAAAAAAAAAAGTTTCTAGCCTTCATGGTCGGAGAGAAAATCTTGAAAACGTGATGTGTGTGCAGCTTAAAGGCTTGGAAATTCAGATGCACATATAGAGAATTCAAGGCTTATTATTTTAAAATCTCTTGATTTAATGTGCATCCTGACTCATGGTGGTTGACTGTCAGGGTAGGCAGTAATGCAAATGTACAGCATAAAGGCAATAGGCTGAATAAATTTGAGTGTTCTTTTACATCAGGGATGGCACCTGCTATTTTGTTGCATTTCTTAGCCACACTTCAACACAGGCATCTAAAGGCTATAATACTGTGTCAGGAAAGTGCCTTTTCTGTCATTTCCCAGACTAAGGAAAAGGGACTGTGTCCCTTCCTCCATTCTTTTGGTGAGGCTGTCATCACAGCCGTGTGACATTATTATCTTAATATCAGTGGAGTTAGCAGCAGCGAGCTGAATATAAATCATGCTGCTAAATGAGGAATGGTGCAATTGCTAATCACATTGAGGGAGTCAACTCCGAGGAGCTGGGCAGACCTCCAAAGCACCCAGGGATAATAATCTACACTGTGGATTAATAGTCTACGAAAGACCACTGTAGAAAACCAAAGCTATTTTGGAGTTAGGGAAGGAAAGAGCGCGGAAATGACTAAATTCCCATGGGAGAAGGGAGGCATTTCCTGTTCTTCAAACCACAAAACAGAGACTCTCCTTGATTTTTATTATTATTTTTTTGCTTCAATCATTGCTACACATTTTGTTTTGGGATGGGATTTTGCTTGCCATGAGCTCCAGTTTAGGATATCGCAGACCACAGAGAAGGTTTTGTCACTATATGTATAGGTACGATACCCACCCACTATCTATTAGTCACTTGTGGTGTGTTCAGTTCTGTCTGTAATGCTCCTTTAACCACCTGGCCAACAGTTTTTTTTCTTTGCTGGGACCACTTCTAGTATTCCAAATCTCTGAACAGCTTCAAATGGGCTGGTTATTTCGAAATCTGTACTCCTGCTTTCCTCGAGGAATAATGCTTATTTCAAAGTTATTTCTACATAGAGTCAGTGTAGACTTTCTGGTGCTGCTAATTTGAAATAATTGGCCTCCAGAGGCCTCTCACAGCCGCATTGGTGGCTGCTCTGGCCACACCTGGCATCTCCACTGCTCCCCTTCTCCGGGGCTTTTAAAGCACCAGGTTGCAGGAAAAGGGCTTGTGGCACGAGAATACCTTTGCCAGCCCTGTGTCACACCACACCATGCAAGGAGCCATGGCAGACCTCAGTGCTCCCTCTGAGTCCCTCACAGCTGCCAACACTCATGCAACACCCTCAGCTGCCACTGGCCAGGAATGCAAGAGTGCACCAGCCTGGACTGTTGTGAAGATCCTGGACCTCATCGAGGTCTGGGGCGAGGAGACCAACCTTTAGGATCTCCGCACCAGAAAAAGGAATGCTGATGTCTACAGCTGGATGGCTGCAAGACTGGCTGAAAAAGGACACACGCGGACCTTCAACCAGGTCCACATGAAAATAAAGGAGCTCCAGCAGGCCTATAAGAAGGCAAGGGAGCAGAGTGGATGCTCTGGGGCGGCACCTCACATGTGTTGCTACTATGACCAGCTCGATGCCATCCTGGGAGTGGGGGCCAGTCACCTTCCCCCCCGCCATCATTGCATAACAGCCTGTGAACATGGGTGCTCATGTAGCACCAGTCCGGAGCACTCAGCCCCGTGACGCTTTCACTCAAGAACTCCTTGGTCCTTCTCGTCAGGTTCCTGGAGAGGTCTGCCTTACTCTGGCTCCCAACCCCCATGCCTTGGACTATATAAACAGGAAGGGGTACTTCTCGATGGTGCTGCAGGCCCTGGTGCACCATAAGGGATGCTTCACGAACATCAGCGTTGGTTGACTGGGGAAAGCGCACAACACCCGCATCTTCTGGAACTCATGCCTGTTCCAAAAGATGCACTCTGGCACTTCTTTACCCAACTGCACCATCAGAGTCGGAGACGTGGACATACCCATCTCCATCCTGGGCGACGCAGCTGACCCCTTGCTCCCCTGGCTCATGAACCCCTACACAGCTGCCTGGACCCCACCAAGGAGAACTTCAGCGCCAGCCTGAGCAGGTGCCGCATGGTGGTGGAGTGTGTGTTTGGCTGCTTAAAGCCAGCTACCCAAGAGGGTGTTCAGGAGTCTCCTCACCCACCTGGACTTCAGCGATTGCAACATCCCCTTCATGGTAGCAGCCAGCTGTATGCTTCACAACCTATGTGAAAGCAATGGGCAGCCCTGCTGTTGTGCACTCAACCCTGCTGGCCTGCAGGGCTCCCAGCCACCAGCCCTCTCCTGGGACTTCCTGGTCTGCCAGACCATAGAGTCCCATTTAGGGTAGGGATGTTAGATATCGGTTAATTGAATAGTTGTGTAACTATTCAGTAGTCCCCCGGGGCGGAGCCAGCAGCCAGGGCACTCTGGCACCACATCCGGAGAGCCCCTTGCCACCTCATGCTGCTGTCCCTGTATCAGAGGCAGCAGCGCGATGTGGCAGGGGGAACTGGTCCGTGAGGGGAGCCAGTTTAAAAACCAGCCGTGAGCAGAGTTGATGTGGGCATCCTCATCCCACGAAGCAGTCTCTGTCTGTGGGGATCTCGGATTGCCTGCAGACAGGGGCTGCCGTCGCAAAGCGGCCTCTGCCCACAGCAGGCCCATGCTTGCCACAGACAGAGATTGCTTTGGGGCAGTCCTCCCCCCCACCCCATCCTCCTGCTGATGCCTCTGATAGAGGTAGCAGCACGGGGGAGCAGGTGGAACCACAGCGCTGGTGCTGGAGGGATCCGGCTTTTAAGCCAGCTCCCCCCAGCACTGGCTCCTGCTCCCTACCCCCCCCCCCAACCTTGTTGCCTCTGATACAAAGACAGATAGCGGGGGAAAGGAGTATAGTCGACAAGATTAACCAATAAGCCTAGGTTTATTGTTTAATCATATAGTCGAGTACTCATTGACATTCCTAGTTTAGAGAAGTTCAGCGTGTATTAATTATGGTAGCACAAGAGGTCTGACCATCACATGATATTCCATTATATTACTTCAGGTGTGAGCATCCCAGTTCCCATGCAGTCCTGAGCCCAATTGAAGAGAAAAGTGCTATTGCTGGCTTAGCTCAGTGAGTGAAAATATAAATTGATTATGTCAGCTGGCCTCTAACTAATGATGCTGGAGGCTGATAAAATGACTATTAGACTAGTTGAGCATTATTAGTCTTGTTACTAATTATGTAGACGCGACAGCAGTATTAGTGCTGTTATTAACCATCAAAATAAAATGGCATTGTACTCATAAATCTAAAGCGATGAGGAATTTATGAAGGATCATAACCATCATCCAAAGGAAAAACAAAAGAAAAGAATCGAGAAAATTGGGGGGAGAGGGTTGAGAATGGAAACAGAGGGACAGTTATTGGAGGACAAGGAGAATACTTTGTTCTTAATCCTGCAAGGTTGGGGTTAAGTTTGGTTGATTTCTAGACCAGATGTTTTAAGATGATCCTTGCACATTTTTTGGACTCTAATATTCTCTCAGGATATAGGATAGTATCTTACTCTTTCCTAGCAGTATACAAAATAGTCCTTCCTCCTCCTTATATACTGAAGTCACTGCTCAGAGTGAACATCGTCTAACGGTTTGAGAAACGGTGGTGTATGTTTTGCATTCCATCAGCTTTTAAGCTGGCTCCCCACAAGCACCAGATCACATGGAGTCACCTGCTCCCCCCCTACCCCCCGCAAGCCGTGCACTGCTGCCTCTGTTAGAAAGGCAGCAGCATGGAGAGTGAGGAGAGCAGGAGCGGGCTGGTACATGTGGAAGCCAGATTTTAAGCCGGGTTCCCATGCATATTGGCTCCTGTGGAACCATTTGTGTCCTCTCCCCCCACCCCGTGCTGCTGCCTCTCTGTCAGAGGCACAGTGTGGTGGGGGGCATGCAGGAGCCAATAAGTGGGAAGCTGGATTGTAAGCCGGCTCTTCATGCATGCCAGCTCTTCAGAACCGCTTGTCCCCCCTTGCTGCCTCCCGCTGATGCAGTGGGGGAGAAGGGACAGGAGCTGGTGCTCAGGGGGAGCTGGCTTAAAATTTGATGTGATTACATGGTTATTCAGTTAATCAACATCTAACATCCCTGCTCCTAAACAGTAAGAGCTAGGACCACACACATTTAATATGCAGCTTCCTCTGACCCTAACTTAAAGCAAGGGAAGGGTTTGGATGTGCCAGGAAAACAGGATGTGCCTGGAATGGGATTGTTTTTCATAACAAGGAAAGGGAGAGGGTTGATGGAAGGGACAGTTGCACGGCAGAATGACCACTAGGGACAACAACCGTGGGTGACAGTTGTACTGCAGAGTGACAACAGGGGGCAGCTGCACCAGGGAGAGAGTGGCCTGCTGAGGCCAGCGCTTTCCATCTTGCCAGCCATTGGCCCAGGTAAGTGGCCTCTCTGCCCCAAACCCTTCCTCCAGTCAGTAGCCTTGCCAGCCAGCAGCCCTGTCACCCTGGAGGAGCTTGCTGGGGGCTGGGGCTGGTCGCTCAGTCTCCTCCCCCAAAGAGCACCGCCTGGAAGAGCCAGCACCGGGGGCCGGGACCACTGCCTGAGTCCCCCAGCTGCCTCCCCCACAGAGGAGCCAGCAGCCAGGGCCAGGCACCACAGCCCCAGCCTACTCTCCCCCAGGAGGAGCCGGGGGGCTGGCAGATGCAGCACCATCCTCACTGCCATGGGTGGCCCCAGTGAGCCTCCCAGTTCCCTACCCTGAGCACTCTACCCTGACTCCTGCACCTCTGCCCTGAGCCCCCTCCTCCACCTTCCACCCTTAGCCATGCCTCCTGTACCCTTGCTACCTGCCCTGAGCCCCCCAACCCTGCATCCTCCACGCTGCCAGCACCTTGACTTAAAGGACACAAGCAATGCTGTGTAGGTCTTCTAATATCGCTATAGTTTGAGGTGTATGAATGGGCTTTAAATCCTGCTTCTTGGCAGACCTATATAAATGTAACTTTTGTTTATGTTCTTACTTGGGAGAAGAACTGTTTTGTTCGGTAAACCTCCTCCCTCCTGGATGTGGAAGACGCTCCTTCTATTTATTAGTTTGCTGGCCAGAATACAGTTTCTGCATTTTTCCCCTAAGAAACAATCATTCCTCCCTTCTGACCCAAAAATAAATGGGAGACATTTCTTGGAAATTGCCCATGGATCAGTTTGATGGCCATTTAAAAACAGACTGTTTGTTTATGATGTTTCCAGTGTCTTGCTGGGGCTGGAGAAGGAATGATGCATCTCCTGGTGCCTCTGATGAATACACTAATGATCTGATTTTCGTGGCGGATGACCACCGACAGCTCCTGTGGGCTTTCCCAGACGTTGTGGTTATACAGCACCTCTAAAAATCAGACCACAGGACTTGATATTAGAGTAAGGAATAGCAGCTCTAATGAATGGGCCCAGCATTGCTTGTGATCCAAATGAAAATCCTAGCTTTCCAAACAGCCTGTCCTGAGCATGCAGGGCTATTTCCTCAATCTCCCTGCACCACAATTAAAAATCATGTTTCTTTTAGAGCAGAGGTCGGCAACCTTTTCCAACCAAAGAGCTGAACTATGTCAAAATTCAGAAGAAGTGGTCAGCAAAGAGGCACATAAAAATGTTCATTTGCATGACTGAAAATATAGAACTTAATATTATTGATGATTGATATGATGACTAATAGCATAAATGAATTGTACTCATAATGGGTATGTCTAGACTGCATCTCTCTGTCAGCAGAGGGATGCAGATTAGGCAGGTCGACATTGCAAATGAGGCAGGGATTAAAATATCCCGTGCCTAATTTGCATAAAAATAGCCGCCACGTTTTGCCGACTCAGCACTTTGTCGGCAAAAAGCGGCAGTCTAGAGGGGGATCTGTCAAGAAAGAAAGCCTTTTTCGACAGATCCCTTAAGCCTCCTGCAAGGAGGTTTATAGGATCTGTCGAAAAAGCCTTTCGTTCTCGACAGATCCCCCTCTAGACTGCCGCTTTTTGCCGACAAAGTGCTGAGTCGGCAAAAAGTGGCAGCTATTTTTATGCAAATTAGGCACGGGATATTTAAATCCCTGCCTCATTTGCTACATTGACCTGCCTAATCTGCATCCCTCTGCCGACAGGGATGCAGTCTAGACATACCCATAGACTTTATTTAATGGGACTTCTGCTGCTGCTGGTGTTGCAGTTTATGGATGTAGAGGGTCCAGGAGTCAGGGTTGGGGTGTATGATGGAAGTTTACATCAGAACTTGTCAAATTCAGGTTCATGCACACTTTCCAGCTACATGAGTAATTATGCATTATTAAAATTTTGAATTTTTCATTTTAATTTATAAAGTTGCATGTGTTCTGGGAATGGCTAAAGAGCCATATTTGGTTCCATACTGAACCATATTTGACTCGAAGGCCATAGCTTGCAGACCCCTGGCAGCATGCTTGTTTTATTGTGCTTAGATAATGTTAAAAATAGTAGTGGAAGGAATATAAAAAGCCATCAAACTGACCCATGGGCAAGAACCATGCATCAGGGCTTAAGCCAACCCCTAATAAAGGGAGAGTAGGCTGAGACTTTCATGTGCTGGGGACAGATTGTGCCACATCTGCCAACCTTAAGGGTTTTGCACCTTCCTCTGGGGCTTCTGTGATAGGCCACTGTCATGATCATGAGGGTTAGCCAGCATCCTGGAGACTAAGGGGTTAAATATGTCCTTTACCTAAACCAGGTGGCAGGCAGCCAATAGAAATGTAGGTAGGAATTTCAAACTGGGACAAAGGAATTTTTGTTTTTTTCCCTCTCCTTTGTCCCTGAGTAGTTTCTCTCCAGCTATTGAAGGGGACAGGATGTCTCCCTCTAAGAAAATACTCTTCACAGTCTGTAAGTAGGATAAAATTTAGATAAATCCATTAGGTTTTATTGTTTTATGGTCTGGGAAATGGGATCTGGTCTGTGCATTAAAAATGGGTTTTGCTCTCCTTTGTAACTAAGTTCCTGGCCCATGGTAAATTTCTCCTCCATGAGTATATTATTGTGTTACTGTTCCATCTAGTCATTATGCTTGCAACAGGAATGTTGTGGTGACAATAAAAGTTCTTTCTCTTTTCTTTTTATTAATCTGGTATTGGTTAATGGTTGTGTCCTGGTTTGTACTTTAGGGGTGAGATTTCCCAAGTAGTCTCTCCCTGGTTGCTTTATTAATATTTGGGTGGTGGCAGCGGCGTTTTATTTCCAAAATCTAGGTTGTTAAGATTCTGGGGGGAAGTTTTATACCAAATCCTGGTAGATAAGGTTTTGGGGTACTTTTGCTGGCCCCCACTTCTGCATTTATTGTGCCAGAGTGGGGAAGGAGCCATGCCAGCCACTGTAAGAGACTCACTACTGGACTAGATGAACCATGCGTATGATATCAGCCTGGTGATTCCTATGTTCCTGGGGGTGAGTGGATGAGATGATGGGGATACCTTCACCTCTAGTCTATCAGCTGGATGTCACCTAAAGTTTATAGTAAGGGAGACTCTTCTCGGGGACCTATTGCATATGATTTTGAACAAGTCATTTTACCAGGGGGGAGGGGCTGGAAGAATTGCTGGGTCCCTGGGCAAGGTGTGTGGAGGCGTGGCTTTGTGCTCCCGGAATGGGCAGGGCATCAGGGGTGTGTCTGGGGCAGCTAACCCACAATGCTGCATCCTTCCCCTCAGCCAGCCCTCAGAGCTGCCAGGAGCGTGCTGCACAGCACTCCGGGGGAGCTTTAAAGGGCCTAAGGCTTTAAAGTAGCAGCAGTGATGGCATCTGGGAGCCCCAGGTCTTTTTGAAGTGCCAGGCTCTGGGACAGTTGCCTCCTTTGCTCCCCGCCTCCCATCAGCAGGCCTGACTTCACCTCTCTCCACTTCAGTTTCTACCTCTGAAAATGGGGATAGTTTGACTTGCCTGCTTCCACAGCGTCGAATGTGACCCTTTGGGAAGCAGGTAAAAAAGACTGGAACTTGTCAGCTTAGAAAAGAGGAGGCAAAGGGGGGATATAATAGAGGGCAGGTATGAAGAAAGTGAATAAGGAAAAGTTCTTTACTTGTTCCCATAACATAAAAACTAGGAGTCACCAAATTAAATTAATAGATAGCAGGTTTAAAATAAACAAAAGGAAGTACCTGTGGAACTCCTTGTCAGAGGATGTTGTGAAGACCAGAACTATGGGTTCAGAAAAGGACTAGATACATTCATGGAGGTTAGGTCCATCAATGGCTATTGTCCAGGATGAGTAGGAATAGATGACAGGAGAGGGATCACTTGATGATTACCTCTGTTCACTCTCTCTGGGGCATCTGGCATTGGCTACTGTCAGAAGACAGGATATTGGCTAGATGGACCTTTGGTCTGACCTGATGTGAGATCTAATGCATTAATGCTTAGATGAAAAGTGTGCAGGCAGGTGTGTATTATCAACATGAGGGATGCAAGGACTCTTTCCCATGGAATGGACAGAGTCTTCATTTCCCAAAGACGTTATGTTCATTCTGCATTAGTTATTTCTAATGGTTGAAATGATGCCAGACTTTGTGTGTGCCTGTGCGCGCGTGTGTTTTGAGGAGTCACTGCTTCTTCTGAGCTGATGCTGACTCTTTTGCCCGAGGAGCATTTGAAAGCTGCCAGAATGTATGTATTGTTGAAAACAGAAATTGAAAACCTTATAAAGGAGCTGCTGCCCCTATGAGTTAGTAGCTTTCATAAGTCATTGGAGAGGAGAAATGTTTGCCCACACTTTCCCAGGGAACCATGGACTGGATATGGCTACAGAAATCATTCTCCCTTGTCCCCCCAAACGCACCCCTGGGGTGGGAAGAAGCTTTGGGACACACACCAGTGCTTTCATGCCTCCAAGTGACCTGGCTGCTTTATAGCTGTCCCTCCTTCAAGAGAAGTTGGAGCTGCTGAGACATAGGCGTGGGGAAGATTTGTGTTCCTCTCTGTGGCTGTGAGAACAAATGCATAAAATTAACACGTTCTTGAAGATTGTTAAAAAGTCCTCAAGAAGGAGACGATGGAAAGAGGACCGCAGGGTAGAGGAGGAGGTGGAAAGCCAAAGATCATATGAGCCAACTGGCTTATGTAGTCTACACCTCTGTGTCGGTGGTAAGGAAAAAATGTTTCAGGTCTTACTGATTAACGGGAGATATGTATTTATATTAAAAGTCGATTCCTGATACTACAGGAAGACACTCCTAAAATCAGACGACATTGCTGACATCTGGAGTTAAAAGCTTTGGAGGAAATAGTGTTTAGAGCAGAAGGTAGGGAGCTAGGAATGCTGGATCATGTTGTCATTTTGTCCCTCAACTCTTTGTGATTGTGAGCATGGCACTTTGCACATGTGTGAAATTGGTGTAATAATTCTTGTCTCTAACGGGATGCATTGTACAAAGTAAAACAGGCTTGTAAAGCCCCTTGAAACTTTTGGTTGAAAAGTACTGGAGTTATAAAGAGTATCTAAGTGCTGGTGCTTCTATAGTCAGAAAAATTTGTAGGAAGCAATGTGGAATGAGCAAAATAGGGTGGGGGGTTCTCCTTGGTGAATTCTCCTTGGTCAGTTTATTTACAAAGCACCAAGTGGAGTTGGACTCCTATGCCATTTCATCTATCCCTCATCCCTTGCATAAATGTTGATAGCAGGGTGTTTTTCAGAAAAATGGTTCTGGTTTTGTTCCACTACTTAAAAAAAAGGGCGGGGGGCAACTGGAACAATGATGCATAGAAAATATGGAATTCACCTTGTGAGTGTATCTGTCTTTCCATCTGTTTACCTTGTGTGTATTATGTACCCAACCTTGTACTGGCTAAAGTGCAGGAGAGGATGATCCCAGAAGCTGGTGGACTTGGTTATCAAAGGCAGCTTTTCTTTGTTCCATCTAGAAAGCCTCAAAGGGATCTTAACTACCTCTATGGCACAGATGAAACTGTAGTGGTGGTTGATTTATGTCAATAGTCTTTTCATATTTGATAGTATATTTACTATAGCACAGCTGCAATTTTTCCACTCTTTATGGACTCTTTCCCCCTCTAATCTATTTCTTTATCTCTCTAATGTTAGCCAGCTACTTTTATGGTCCTGTCGTCACAGTATCTGAGGATCTCATGGCCATGATTTTCAGTATCCCTGTGAGGTTGGACAGTATTTCTAGTCTTGTTTTCCAGATGGAAAAGTGAGGCACAGCAGAGTTATGTGATTTGCCCAAGGTCTCACACACACAGTGTGGCAGAGCTATGAACTGAGCCCAGTGTCTGCATGTGAACCCCTTGAGCCCAGTCTAGTGTCTTGATGTGAACCCCTGACATTTCTCTCACTTCCTCTCTCACTTTGCATGTGTGTACAAATATTTCGTACTAACATGTACATGAAAAGAATAGGGCACTTGGCTAACTCATTGAAAGTCAGCAAATGGCAAAGGGCTAACACTGCATGCACAACACAGACTCTGTTACCTTGTGTTTCTGTTGGGTGATGCCATCTTTAATTCTACTGCATGAAGTCTCAAACAATACATTACAATCACATTAGCCTGTAACTCTAGAAGCCTGGATCAGACCCAGCACGCTTTGCCATGTTTCCCCCAACTCTTCTTTACCCCTTTTGTCTGAAAAAGGACTGTGCCAGCCAAGAGTTCCATCCTGTGCAAGTTTTACTTCTGTCCCACTGCAGCTTCATTGTATCTCTCCATATGCAGCCACCCAGATGTGTGCACCATTCTCAACTGGGCACTGTGCAAATTTTGCAAAACAATCGAAGAAAACCAAGGCCAAAATATGCTGCGTAGCTGCAAAGTATGATTTTTTTTAAAGGCTCAGAGTACAGTCAAATCAAAACCGGGAGCTCACCAGGATGCACAAAAGTCTGTGGCATGTTTCCAAAAGTCTGTTTCCTCCTGCCCACATACACACGCTCTTTGCTCAGTAGTTCAACCATTTAATTGGAAACCGGTGAGCAACAGAAAACAGAAAGGTTCATGGAAAATCTCATCCAAACCTAGCTTCAGCAGTAGCTGTAGCTAACCTTAGCTACCACTTCCACTTTAACATGAATTTTGTTTTATAAGAAATGAACTTCAGATAAAAAAAATCACGTACAAACTTATTAAATGATTGAGAGTCACTAGATCTCAGTTTGTTTATTCCCATATTTAATATACATCCTTCTAAACATTCACTTGGTTATTGGGTTGGGGGCTTATAAGGTTCCATCATTTTGAGGGCTAGGGTTATTTTTTGTTCTTCAAATGGCTCGCAGTGCATTTAAATTGAGCTATGAAACCTGGAATAATGGATCACCTTGATGGTAACCCTTTACATTGTATATGTAGGGGGTGTATGGGCTATGTATGTGCAGTGGGTGTCTAGAGACATTTACTTTCATGCTTTGAGCTGGTCCTTTATAGAACACTATTGTCTATCATTAGGTAATTTCAAAACAGGCTATGCTGGTGGGTTTTGTTTTAATGGGAGCTAGGCACCATTCAGAGCAACCTGCCACTGGAGTATGGAAATAATAGAGGTGAATTGCTGCAAAGGCATCTGTTAAAGCAAAAGCTGAGACAATTTGAGCATTCTTGCAGTCACGTTGTCTGGAGATGGTTATTCTAAGCAATTGTATCTCAAAACTAAAATAAAAACGAATGCAATAAATTATCTTGCAGCCCAGAGTGAAAAGATAAGACGGCATTTCCCATTGTTTGTATAATGGAAGTGCCTCTTTTGCTTCTGCTTTTCTCTCTCTGATACCTTGCCAGTATTTAAATATTGCCTCTGTTATTAAAAAAAGACACATATGATAGTGTAATGTCTTAAACAGATTAGCATGTCATTTACATACCTGTCATTCCCCAAGGTGCTCTGCATTCATATAGATTCTTTAGGAGCAATGCACAACAAGCAGAAATGTCATAAACTGGCCCCAGACTGGCAAGAAATATTTCAGCAGACAGGAAAGACAAGTTGCAATGAGATGGTAATTTGTTCAGTTGAATCAGGTCTGAAGGAAGCAGGGGACTCTTGGATGTCTGAGAGCTGCTCTTTGATAGGCTGAGGGGAGGGGGTTAGAAAGAATAGAAATAGCAGTAAGACCTGACCGTGGCACTTGGATAATCTGTGATGTTACTTTTCATTTTTTTAATTGGCCTGTCATTTTTTCCTTGTCTTATACGTTTTCATAAGATCTCTCCCTGCTTCCCATTTCTTTATGCAGTTCTTTTGATTTCCCCATTGACATTCCCTTTTCGGTTTTGTTTTTTCTTTGAAAGAAATGCAAGTTGAACAGTTTGCCACTTGGAAGATTCCAACTGATTCTTTCTAGAGTGTTGCGTGATCTATTGACTGTGTGTTACTTATATTGCTTAGCTGAGAATTCCCAAAGAATACTCTGAGATTTGGTCTGGTCTGCTCCACAGATTTGGCCCAGAGTTATTGGAATTATTAATTTGGGAACCCCAATGTCCATAGTTGCAACACTCACACTTAGGAAAAAGCTGCTGAGTTTGCAATGCCAGCTGTACATCTCTAAACTGGGACTCTCTGGTCCCACAGCACCATGGATATGGCTGGACCACAGAGCCCAGGGTAGGGAAATCTGGCGGTAAGGCTGGGCATGCAGCAGGGGAGCTGGATACTAGGCAGGAGCCTTGTGAGCAGGGGAGAGGGGCAGGTGGCATAGCAGAGAGCTCAGGCTCCAGCAGCCGTGGACCTCCAACCAGGGAGCTCCGGCTTTGGAAAGCCCTGGCCCGGCTGGTGGTGGGGGGCTGGTACCGGAGCCCAGTGGCAGTGGGGTTGGGAATGGACCACAAGCCTGATCCAGGGGCAGCGGGGCCAGGAGCAGACCAGAAGCAGCCAGCAGTAGTGAGCGGCTGGGAGGCTAATAGCAGGGGACCTGCCCTGGTCTGGCAAGTCCACTCATTTGGGACCAGTCTAGTCCCAAGAGTGTTGGAAAAAGGAAGTCCAACCTGTAGTTTGATGAACACAATGACAAGTGCTCCAACCCATACAAGTGGGTAGCAGTAATGCACCATTAACCTAACATCCATCATCATGTCATACACATACTCACACCCTCCTTGTGGAGACCTAGAGATAATGAAAAAGGTGGTTGTCCATGAGAATCATATTCTAAACCTGGGATGCCAAAGGATCCAGTGATCCAGGTCTTGAGGGCCTAGGCCATAGTTAGCCCCCTAAGGGTGCATCTACACTGCAACCTTAGCTCGAAATAAGCTATGCAATTTGTGCTACGCACAAATCTGTTGCTCAGACCTCTCTCTGCATTGAAATGCTTTGAATTTCTATCACTTTTCATTAGAATATCAGGTGCCTTAGAAGTGTCAGAGATGGGTAGCTAGATCTTCACCTTTCATGTTGGAAAAATTGTCTTTAGGTTCAGAGGGATATTGCACAGCCTTTCAGAGCATCCTAGGAAATATTCCTGTGCTCCCATAGCTAAGTAAAATCATGCCATCAGTAGTCAGTCACTTAGGCCTTACAAAATAAATCCCCTAAAGATATAATTAAAACTGTGCTGTCTTCAAAAATCCACTCACATTGCTCCTAATATTTGCTCTCCTGTGGCTTTGAAGTTGGTGTGTTCACTGTTTGAAAATATGTGAGGACTCTACTGAGATGTTCTGCCTTTGTCAGGTAGGAAAGTAAGATGATTGTGGTAATTTCTTGTGTTTTCATAGAGGAACTCACCTTTAGTCCTGACCATTCCCAAAGTGTTTTATAAACTATGGGCAGAATTTTCAGAGGGGTTCAGCAACCACAAATGGGGACAGATATTCAAAAGATCTCAGTTCCCATTTAGGCACCTAAAATAAATGACCTTCAACAGAGCTCAGTTCACTGGGTGCATGTTGATTGCTGAGCTCTCTCAAATCTGTCCAAAAGTGTCCCAATGGCATTGGCTGGGTGCTTCTGCTTGTTTGAAAAGAAAATTCCAGTTGTGTGTGCAGATCCAAACCAGCCCTTTGAACTGCATCTAGAAATGAATGGGGAGCCAGTGCAGACTGAGCCCAGGGGTCATGTTCCTTGTGAAGAGACTGTTCAACAAGGAGGTGGACACGTGCCCTGCACCAACTGAACTTTCCATGTGGTCTGAGGTGTAGCCCCATACAGAGCAGGCAGCAATGATCCAATGGAAGAGGGGGATGAAGATATGGATCATTGTTGTGAGACCTGGATTTGATAGAAAAGAATTGATCTCTTTTTCAAATGGTGGTCAGTTTTGGCTACTTGTGTTTTCATCTCCGTCTAGCAGCTGGTTGAAAAAACTTCCTAACTGTGAGGGTGGTTAAACACTGGAATGAATTGCCCAGGGAGGTTGTGGAATCTCCATCTCTGGAGATATTTAAGAGCAGGTTAGATAGACGTCTATCAGGGATGATCTAGACAGTGCTTGGTCCTGCCATGAGGGAAGGGGACTGGACTTGATGACCTCTCGAGGTCCCTTCCAGTTCTAGTGTTCTATGATTCTCTCCCCCAAGGTAGCGTGCTCTCTACTGAGGGGCAGACATCAGCTATGACATCTCTTCCAGATGCTTCCCCCCGCCCCCCTGCCAGCCTCTGCCTTGACTGGGTTGAGCTTCAGCCAATAAACTCTCAGCCAAGCCTAGTCTTAGCTGGATGATAGGAAAGGGAAGAGATTGCACCCTCTGGATCCAATGAAATCAAAATATACGGCAGAGTGCTGTCAGCACATTGATGGCAGCACAGCCCAGACACCTACCATAGCTCATCCAGCACTCACCAGGAGAAGTGATAGACACAAATCTTACAGTTCGCCACACTAGAGAACCAGTGGGGCAGAAGAGCAGTTGCTTTACAGGATCTCTGTTCCCCACAAAGAGAAGAAGGGAGCCGCTCAGAAAAGTTAGCATTCACCTGGCTTTTGTTTTTATTATAACAGTTTGGCTTCTGACAGACAATTTACTGTCCTGTCTGGTTCTCGCCTCTGTTTATATGATTATAGCTCTTTGTGCTGCAGTAGATCACTAGGAAGCTGTTGGTTCTGTTTCAAGGAATAAATCAAGTCTTTGGGAAAGGCGATTTGTTCCTTCCTACATCTCTCTTATCTGAACATTATCATTCCTTCTATGGCTTGTCTCCCCCACCCCCAATAAGGAAAGAAGTTGTTGTTTGGATAAAATGGAAGTAATAGTAACGTGTATAGATAGTGTCTTTTGATTGGAGAAGCTTGAAATGTTTGCCAATTATATATGTTATTGGTTTTCCAATGTTATGGTTTCCCTGTCTGTAAAAGAGGCTGCACAAGAGGTTAAGTGATGTGACTAACACCACACAGCAAGTAAGTGTCAGAGCTAGGAGTGGAAAGGAGCTTTCCCTAATTCCCTGCCTGCTTTGTTTCTTATACCCCAGCCCCCAACTTCATCCCCTCCCACAGGTAGCAAGAATGATAAACCTCTTGGGTTGTCCTAGAAGTTTGCCAGGAGAATTACACATGTTAGGGATGAGTTTGAGTGGTGCGGGAAGCACTGCACTTACTCAGATGCCACGTGTTTGCAAATTTTCAGATAGAGCCAAACTTCGAAGATAAAATTCCATTTCCCTGTTCTGTTTCTTTGAGGCCAGCTTGGAGATAGGGATGGGAGGAAATTTCAGTGACAAGCCATTATGCCCTCCTGTAGTGGAGTCTAGGAACCCCATGCTGAGCATAGACAGAAGGGGGATGCAGAGCCTCCCCAGTTTCCAGAGGAGTAGTTTGACTACACTCTCTCTCAGCTGATAACTGCTTCATAGAGGCAGGCACCCACAGCTGCAGTCAGAGGAAACTAGGCCTGCTATAAAGGAGAGAAAGCCCAGAGAAGGGAGGGGAGGCACAAAGGCCTGGGACACTAAAAGCACAATGTCCTAGCACCAAGCTGCCTCCACACTCCCAGCCATGTGACTGAAGCAGACACACCGACTCATGCTAAGAGAGGGGTCCCAGAACTGCTCAGAGTATGGGCAAACGAAGGGGCGGGGCAGTCAGGAGTAGCAGTCACCCCTTGAAAGTTTCCCCCAAGAGCTGATGACATCTCACTAGCCCTTCAAACGGTGGCTGTTGAGCAGCGCAACAGGGCAGAAAGGAGGATGTGAGAGGGATTCGGAGGGCATCATCGAGACTGGAATGAAGTGGCAGAAGGGGTGCAGCCTGCAGATATTGCAGTGACAGGAAAGAAGATCTCTTAGGCCTTGTCTACGCTACTAAGTCTTGTCTCCTGGCGTTGCCCTTTGGGGACAAACCAGCAAGAGTGTCCATGCTTTGTCGGGGAAAAATGCCCAGTTTCAGCGAAAGAACATTCCACCCCTGCGACAGATTTCTTTCTTTTCCCCTCTTTTATTGCAACAAAGAGCCAGTGTAGATACAGCTGTTTGAGTTGTCCATAGCACTGGCTTCCTCCAGTATCCCACAATGCCTGCCCGGATGGCTCTGCTCTGTTTTTTGATCTCTGCTGCCCTGCAGGCACGCAGCCTCCCCTTTCAAAGTTCTAGGAAGTAGGTGACAGCTGAGTGTGCTGCTCCATTTGGAGAACCAAGAGCAAATGACCAGAATGGTCCTATTCTGCCCTGCCTAGGAACACATCAGGCAAACAGTAGTAGTTGCGGCGGGGGGGAGAGCAGACAATGCTGTGCTGCTTTGACATTTCTCAGCATGGAAGGCTCACAGAGCTACTCAAGATGCTGCTCCCGGCAGCTGAGGAGGCTGTGGGAAATTTGGAGGGAACCCCAAGATGTAGGTGGTCAGACCTGTCTTCCTACAACATGGCATTGTGGAATACGCACCCACAGTGCATTGCTCACTCTGTCAATGATGGTGCCCCCCCCATGTGGAGATGACCTGTCCACAGAGGGAGCAAGTGTAAACATCCTTTGGTGATTTTTGTTTTGCCGACTTTGGGGTGTCGATATAAGTTTTGTCGACAACACTTGGTAGTGTAGATGTAACCTGGTAACAGAGGGTGTGTCTAGACTACAGGGTTTTTTAGAAAAAAGTGGTCTTTTTTTGAAAAAACTTCCCCTGCGTCGAGACTGCTGCTGCATTCTTTCGAAAGTAAATCGAAAGAACGTGGCAGTTTTTTCAACCGCGGAAAACCTCGTTTTATGAGGAATAATGCCTTTTTTCGAAAGTGCTCTTTCGAAAAAAGGCGCTATGTAATGCAAACTGTGCTTTTTTGAAAGAGAGCATCCAGACTGCCTGGGTGCTCTCTTTTGAAAAAGCAGTTTGCTTTTTTGAAAGTACTGGTTGTAGTCTAGACGCTCTTTTTCAAAAGAGGCTTTTTCGAAAGTATCTTTTGAAAAAGCCTCTTTCGAAAGAGGCTTGCAGTCTAGACGTAGCCAGAGAGTGGTCCCGAGAGTGGCAGTTGTGATACCCCTTTCAGAGTGCAAGAAAGCCCAGGGAAGAGAGGGTTGATTTGTGGATCAGAAAAGGAGAATCAGTTTGATAGAAGCAGAGGAGACATAGACAGAATGGGGTGGTGATAGGGTTCTTAGGAAGATAAAGCCCGACAAGGAGCCAAATAGCCTCTCCCCACCTGTCCTGCATTGGAAGGCATACAATCAGCTAGAGGATTTTTCACTGTTAGGCTCACCAACAGGTGCGGGGAATGGGGGCAACTGTAATTCAAAGAGGGACCTGGGACTCCAGCCATCGCTTGCTTTGGGTGGCTCTTAGGGCTCCCTGGGGAGGTGGTAAGCTCCAGGTAGGGATGGGGGAGGGCGGGGAGCTGCAATGCAGCTGGTGCCCAGGACTAGCTGCCCTTGGCCCCACCTTCAGTCCTGCCTCTTCTGGGGGGCTGGGAGGAAGCTGCCCCTTCCTTTCCCAGGAGCCCAACATGTCTGTCAGCTCCCGTTTACAGTTATATTTACGTGCGTATGTCATAAGATGTTCTATAGAGCTAGAAAGAGTTGCCTTTTTTCTATCTTTCAGAATGATTTCCCTTGTGGGGGCTGGTTGAAAGAGAAAACTATATTTTCTTTACAAATCCTGAAGCTCTTTCAAAGCCCCAAACATCTCTGATCTCTCTCCTGTCTAACAAGGTCCGAGAGTTAGGTTATTAACGGCTCCTCCCAAGGGACCACTTCTCCCTTGTTTGTAACAGTGATTGTCTCAAAAAGACAATTGCTAGCGTATACTGGAGATTTGAAAGCTGAAAACTAACAGCTGGCTGTGATCTCTGCAGCCTCTAAGAAAGAAGAGATACAGTTGTACAGCCAGCTTTTGATCAAATAAAATCAGCCTGTTATAAACAGAGGACAAATTTCACTGTGAAAATATTCTCTGGTTTTGAGTACTTCCAGTGATTAAAATCCTCTTCAGCTGGAATCCTGTATGGTGCTAGAAATTAATTAGCTGATAACGGCCTCCTTCGAATAAAGACAAGTGTTTTCATGGCTTTGCTGAAGGCTAATATTTGCTCATCCTTTAAATTGCACTGTTTTAAATTTGATAAATACGCTTCTCATGCTATATTAATTTTTCCAAAAATTTTCTGCATTCATCTTTTCTACCCAAACCGAAACTGGAGCTCTGAACATCTCTGAATTGGGGAATCGTTTGGATCAGTGGCTAGCTCTGTATCCAGCCTTCTCATCTCTAACAAAGCAAAGGGTGTCGAAGGGTATGAATTCCCCATTCCCTTTTGGGATGGGGCAAGGTTGTGATATCACCACAGTTGCTGTCTTCCTGATTATCTTTAAGCTGAAAACAGTACAGCCCAGAGGCCAGAGCCTGGATGGCAGCCCTTGGGGTAAGGGCAATGTGGCCCAATGGCCAGAGTGCAATATAGTGCCCCCTGCATTTAGAAAGGCATAGCCTAGTGGCCAGAGTCCACGACAGTGGCCCTCATGTTCAGGGTGGTGCAGCTTACTGGCTATAATTGGGATTATGTTTTCTAATATGCATTACTTTGCATTTATCAACATCAAAATTCATCTGCCATTTTGTTGCTCAATCACCTAGTTTTGAGTGATCCTTGTAAAGCTCTTCATAGTCTGCTTTGGACTTAATTAGAATCATCTGCAAATTTTGCCACCTCATGGTTTACCTCATTCTCCAGATCATTTATGAATACGTTGAATAGGACTGGTCCCAGTACAGACCCTTGTGGGACATCACTAGTTACCTCTCTCCATTCTGAAAACCTAATATTTATTCTTATCCTTTGTTTCCTGTCTTTTAACCAGTCATCCGTCCATGAAAGGACCTTCCCTCTTATTCCATGACAGCTTACATTACTTAATAGCCTTTGGTAAGGAACCTTGTCAAAGGCTTTCTGGAAATCTAAGTACACCATATTCACTGGATCCCCCTTGCCCACATGCTTGTTGTCCCCCCTCAAAGAATTCTAGTAGATTGGTGAGGCATGATTTCCTGGTCTTCATCCAGTGCCCTTTGCAGCTGGCACTTATTGTACCCTGTGTTAGTCCCAACCAAGGCCAGTGACCAAACAGGCATAGAGACTAAACTGATTGAATGCCTCTCTTTCGCTGCTATTTATTTGTATCCTGGACCCCTTACTCCATTCATCTGAAGAAGTAGGTTGTACCCACGAAAACTCATGATACCATCTACATGTTTTGTTAGTCTCTAAGGTGCTGCAGAACTATTCATTGTTTTTTTAAGTTGCTCCAGTTACAGACTAACATGGCTACCTCTTTTATCCATTTGTAATCATACAACAATATAGTCCTATTTAGAAGAGCCTTTAATTTTGCAGGCATGGTTATAAGCCCACAGGTAATTGTGGGCACAATTAATATTTCTGAGATGACCAGCCACCTAAGCGCTCCCAGAATTAATCACCCTCGCTATTAAAAAATTGTAAATTAGTCTCTCTCTAACTCAGTCCCCCCATTGTAGAAGGGAGGTAGTAATACTTCATTTTGCCCACTCTCGGTCTTGTTGAGATGGTAAGCTCTTTGGGACAGACCATTGCTTACTGTGTTTGTACAAAGTCCAGCAAAATGAGCCTTTGATCTAAGTGATACCATAAAACTACCAAAACGTGGGCCTCAATTTTATATCTACAGTTAATTGTGACAGGTAAATCAGACCCTGTATGTACAGGAAAACATTTACAATAAGGCAGAGAAATCATTTCATTTTAGACATGAAGGACGATCTCATGATTAAGGTGATGATCTGGAACTGGTTTTTACTCCCGGCAGTGCTAAAGATTATGTCTGTGAACTACAGGCAACTCTCTGAAGGCCAGATTCTCTGCCAGAATACAATGTCACAACTCCACTGGAGACAAATGTCAGTAATACCATTAGACAATGTAGGTCTGAGATGCAGCTATAGATTTTAAGGCCAGGAGGGGATATAAAATCCTCTAGTCTGACTTCCTGGTTATTTCATCTGGCTGTCCTTTGACGTCCCAATAACTTCTGTTCAGCTACAGTATCTCTCCCAGAAGGAATCTGGTCTTGATTTAGAGACATCCAATCACTTCCATCATAGGTGCCGACTCTGTGGGTTCTCCAGGGCTGGAATACCCATGGGAAAAAAAATAGTGAGTGCTTAACACACACCAGAAGCCCAGCTCCCTTCCTCCCCTCAGAACCTCCCCACACTGGTCGCCCCACTGAACAACTTCTTTTGCTCCCCCTGAGTGCCACCCGCCCACCATGGATCAGCTGTTCTAGGGCATGCAGGAGGTCCTGGGATGGGGCCCGCTCGGAGAGGGAATGGAAAGTAGCTGGGGAGGGGTGTGGCCTTGAGGGAAGGAATGGAGTGGGGGTGAGGCCTGGGGCAGATGGGGGAGCTGAGCCCCTCCAGGGTAGTGAGGAAGCTGGCGCATATGACTCCCATCACAACCCAACACTTACACTGGCAGTTTCACCCTCACTGTTAAAAATTTGTCAGTTAGTCTCTCTCTGACTCAATTCTCCATCTGTAAAATGGGGATAGTAGTAAGAACATAAGAACGGCCCAGTAGCCTGTCTGCCAACAGTAGCCAGCGCCAGGTGCCCCAGAGAGGGTGGACCGAAGACAAGGATCAAGTGATTTGTCTCGTGCCATCTGTCTCCAGCCTCTGACAAACAGAGGCCAGGGACACCATTCCTACCCCCTGGCTAATAGCCTTTTATGGACCTAACCTCCATGAATTTATCTAGCTTCTCTTTAAACTCTGTTATAGTTCTAGCCTTCACAGCCTCCTCTGGCAAGGAGTTCCACAGGTTGACTATGCACTGTGTGAAGAAGAACTTTCACTTATTAGTTTAAACCTGCTACCCATTAATTTCATTTGGTGTCCTCTAGTCCATATATTATGGGAACTAATTAATAACTTTTCTTTATTCACCCTCTCCACACCACTTATGATTTTATATACCTCTATCATATCCCCCCTCAGTCTCCTCTTTTCTAAACTGAAAAGTCCCAGTCGCTTTAGCCTCTCCTCATATGGGACCTGTTCCAAACCCCTAATCATTTTAGTTGCCCTTTTCTGAACCCCTTCCAAGGCCAAAATATCTTTTTTGAGGTGAGGAGACCACATCTGTACACAGTACTCAAGATGTGGGCATACCATAGTTTTATACAGGGGCAGTAAGATATTCTGGGTCTTATTTTCTATCCCTTTCTTAATAATTCCTAACATTCTATTTGCCTTTTTGACCGCCGCAGCACACTGTGTGGACGTTTTCAGAGAACTATCCACGATAACTCCAAGATCTCTTTCCTGATTTGTCGTAACCAAATTAGCCCCCATCATACTATACGTATAGTTGGGGTTATTTTTCCCAATGTGCATTACTTTACACTTATCCACATTAAATTTCATTTACCATTTTGTTGCCCAATCACTCAGTTTGGCGAGATCTTTTTGAAGTTCTTCACAGTCTGCTTCTGTCTTGACTATCTTAAACAGTTTAGTATCATCCGCAAACTTTACTACCTCACTGCTTGCCCCTTTCTCTAGATCATTTATGAATAAGTTGAACAGGACTGGTCCTAGGATCGACCCTTGGGGGACACCACTAGTTACCCCTCTCCATTCTGAAAATTTACCATTTATTCCTACCCTTTGTTTCCTGTCTTTTAACTAGTTCTCAATCCATGAAAGGACCTTCCCTCTTATCCCATGACAATGTAATTTACACAAGAGCCTTTAGTGAGGGACTTTGTCAAAGGCTTTCTGAAAATCTAAGTATACTATATCTGCTGGATCCCCCTTGTCCACGTGTTTGTTAACCCCTTCAAAGAACTCTAATAGATTCGTAAGACATGATTTCCCTTTACAGAAACCATGTTGACTTTTGCCCAACAAATTATGTTCTTCTACGTGCCTAACAATTTTGTTCTTAACTATTGTTTCGACTAATTTACCCAGTACCGACATTAGTACTTCCTTTCTCCCATCACTATCTAGTTAGTGCTAAGCTCTTTGTGGCAGACCTTTGCTTACCGCGTGTTTGTACAAACTCCAGCAAAATGAACATTTGATCCAAGTGATACCATAATCCTACCTGCTTTGACTGGTCACCAAGATTTCCTGATGCTATTTATATGGGTTCAGAACAATGCAACTCGGATCCTTTGTCTTTTGCCTAAAAATGAAATAAGCAATAAAACCAAGCCTACCAGTACTAACCTGCCAATTAAATAAATACCTAATAAAAATGGGTGTGGACTGCTTGCTACAGCCGTCTGTGCATATCCCACCGAATCAATTCCCTGCCATGGCAGGGGCCTTGGCCACTAGTGCAGCTTGGTCCCTCCTCTTCCCTCCCTGTGCCTGTCTAGTCTCCTGAAGGCTGCACATACTTTAGTTTAATTCAAATTATTGGGCTGAACTGGGTGGGAACTGAGTGGGGGTTAGTGTCCTGTGATGTGCAGGCGGTCAGACAACATGATGTGGCAGCTCCTTGTGACTGTAAACTCTCTGACCCCACAATATGGGCATTGCTTGGTCTGAACTGAAGCTGTCTTATTTAGAAGGCGAGCTTCTTGTGGCGGTGACCGTGGCTTTCCTGTTGTCCTGTACGAGGCTGAATGGATGATGTTCCTTTAATAAGTTACACTATGCATTATCATTTAACTTCTAATCATCACAATGAGACACCGCAGAGTATGATTGTACTGGGTAATGAGGATCTGCTTATGCGATAAACAACCTTTGCCCTACTAATTTATCTAGATATGGTGTTGCTAAGTAATTGCTTCATTGAGGTAACACTAAAATGAAACACAAGAAGAAGGCTATTGGGAGTAATACATGAAGAGGCAGCGCCAGCCACAAACTGGGGAAGCATCCATGCTCAGGCTTGGCAATAGAAAACTATGTCCGAAGTAAATAGGCAGTGGAGATTAGACTATTAATTGAATGTTGAGGATAAAAATATTTCAGTTGCTTGCGTCAGGAGGCTCAGCTGCCTGCTGGGTAAGTCCAAGGCCTTGTCCATGAATTCATAGATTGAAGAAACAGACTGTACCATTTAATTATTAATGGAGAACAACTTCAGCATTTTACACTCACAGTAAAATAAAGTCTGTTTTTCGACTCAATGCAGACAACAAGATAATGCTCACAAGGCCATGTTCCTCGCATTGCAGAATACATGCAACAACTCCTGGCTTACTACCCCCTTGTAAAGCATATCTCTTTGTGGCTCAGTTATACGTTTTCCTGCTATTGGGGACTGTGATTATTATTTGTATTCTGTTTGTTTTGTGGTAGCATCTATCAGTCATGGACCAGGATTCCATTGTGCTAGGACCCATGGAAACACAAAACAAAAAGATGGCCCGTGTTCCAAAGAAAACACAAACTAAGTTTGGCCAATGACATGACTTCAGTGCTGCACTGGAGTGATGCAAGGAAAGAAATTGGTGTATAAGCACAGAGTGTAAATATTTGCATGAGTGAGTCATG
Source organism: Pelochelys cantorii (assembly GCA_032595735.1). Lineage (NCBI taxonomy): Eukaryota > Metazoa > Chordata > Testudines > Trionychidae > Pelochelys > Pelochelys cantorii. The sequence goes on from CM064336.1 coordinate 23,245,940, forward strand.
GCGCTTTGCCAATTGTCTGAAGAATTATTTAACTTGTAGCTGAAAGCCTGTGCTGCCACATCTTGCAGTTCAGCCAAGTAATCCACCATCTGTGCAGTCTCCGCATACAACCAATGAAATTATTGCATGCAAATAGTTGCAGCGTATGAGTAGTGGTTGAGTAAACTCTAGTATCACAAAGGTTTAGGACTATTGGCATGGCCTAGATATGCCTGACAGTCGCTGTACGCAGGTATAATTCATAAAGTCAAAATTGCTGAGAACTTAAAAATTAGACAGTAAGAGACTGGGAGACCCAGTCATAACTCAGCCAGGTGAGATTCTGAGTGCACAACAAGCACTCTGCTGTGTTTGTAGCTGTTTCCCTCACTTCACATTGACTCAGCAGAGATTCTAGGCTTCAGAGTGATACACAATGTGCCGACCCTGGACTCTTTTATTATATCCTGCAACCAAATTCTAACCCCAGTTCATTCTTGGGCCTTAATCTTGAAGTGTAGTCTAAAGTTAATCTGCAGCTGACTGATTCCTTCATTCCCCCGACCCCTCCAATATTTTGTTGTTGAAGTTTCAGTCTGTGTGCAAATCATGTTAATCATTTTTAAATTGTGAAAGTGCTCCTCATAAAGGGATTCTGGATTGATAACTTGAACAAGGCATTGTATTCCCAGTGAAATCTACAGAATGACTAGACATGTTACCAAGGGCTGGGGTATTTTGCTGAAGTGTTTATTGCTTCTGCCTGTTCCGTACTTCAGCAGGGGAACATTATGTGAAAACTTCTTTCTGAAAAGGAAAGAGGACTGAGTATACTAACATGACTTTTGCCCTTCCAAAAATGTTTGGGAAGCCTGTGAATATGGACAGTTGTGAAAAGCAGGTGAGGTGTTAATTGGGTAGGCCCTGAGTGAATGAGAACAAGAGTGGCTTATAAGGTAAAGGTTATATAAAACATGTTCGTCTAGTTAGTTTAACACTGTCCATGGCAGAGATTTTCCGTCATAAATTATTGGCAGTAATATCAAACTTGGTAACACGTCATCCTTGGTGTTACGCCAGTGAAGACTGCGTAGTACTCCTGGGAATTAGGTCACTCCATGCTAATCAGAAATGGACAATCCATTTGTGAAGGACCATTAAGTCCATTTTTCTTTTTTGGGAACTGTCTGCTAAGAGAACATGGTTTCCATTAATATATTCATTGTTCATTCCATCAGCAAGAGTTTCAATCCATTCAAATGCATTGATGGCAAAGGTGTTGCACAGGTACAGCTGCAGGTGAAGGAAAGAGCCTGGTAGCCTGAAAATAAAATAAAACTGTGGGCTACACACACATTTGTTATGACAGTTACTGAGAACCTATTGATGTTATGTTTAAACAGTCCCATCTCAGAGTAGTTACACAATGTAAATTGTAAACCCAATGACTGGCCTTGTGTCACTCATTTTTAATTTGCAGTAGGAATACTTGCAGCATGGACGTAGACAGCAGAAAGGATTACGTGCCAATGTGCTGTTCAGTAATTTCCATCAATCTACATAATACCTGGACTTTATAATCCAGGTCATCCTGAGTTGGTATCGAGGCATTATTTGGATTTGTTGTTTCTTCATTGAGCTAAGATGCTTATCCAAGGCAATTCCTAATAGCAATTTTGACAAATTTCTTGTCTGTTTTGGATTGGCAAAACTCTTCTGTGCACAATGGTTTTCTCCTTACCTTCCTACTTGGTTACCTTTACTTAAGAGGCACTGTTAGATGAAAACTTTTGAAAGATGTCTTCAGTTTATCATTTGTTAATCCATAATTTATATAATTAATTAACTGGATTATACAACAAAGTCTGTTGCACTAAATAATTGTAACTGCTTTGAAGTATTGTTTGATGTATTATTTGATGTATTATTCATGAAAGAGGCCCAAATAGGTTAAAAGTCTTATATTAAAGTCATATAGATTTTCTGTTACACTAGAAATTATTTATACTAAATGAGTTTTTTAAATATTATTGGTTGATAATCGCTTTGTTGCCACCTTTTTATTTACTTTTCTATTTCTTCCAGCTGGAAAACGAACAAGTGATTAGTCAGTTTCACTCTATTAATCCAATCTTTGGTATTTACAAATTGCCTGTTACCTTGGAATCTAAGCAAATCTATTTTATTACCCATTTTACTTTCTATAAACACTGCATGAGAATGTTTAAATGCAAACAAAACCTGTTTTCATTCAAAATTATTAATCATTTTCAAAATGCAATTTGTAGTTTTGTATTCAGTAACTGTATCCATATTCAAAATAGAATTAAAGAAGCATATGTTCATTAAAATGTGTTATTTTTAAATGTATAAAGAATAAATTTAAAAAATATAATCTGAATATGTTCACAAAGGAGATATCAGTTTCACCCAAGTAATTAATTTAATATACTGTGTATTGCACACATTTTGAGGAGTAATACTACTTTCTGTAATACTTTTTAATAGCATATATAATTTTGTTAAAGTATGTGAAACATATATATACTATGCAATATTTTATACTGTTATTTTGAGGGGGGGAATTGCAAACAGCCATCAGCCTCAAGAAATGCATGAAATAAGTCTTTGCATAAATGAAGTATCTAACACACACTACTTTGTAGTGTCTTTTTATTTTGTTCAGATATGTTTTACAGGTAGAATATATGCATAGTAAAAGATTATTTTCTTGCAATCCATTGTTTTGCAGCTTATTGTTGAATCACTATAATCATATCCTAATAACCATGTGCAACCTTGCTTATATGTTTCTGAATATTGACTATGCATTAACTACAGTGGATTTCACAGTATTTCTGTCACACTCTTTGTATACATCTTTTCATCATTCCTTTGTGTTATTGGAGATTAATTCTGTTGCTTGGCAGAGATGTTTCAGAGACCAACTATGATAAATGGTAATAGATTTTTCCCCATAAAAATGTTACTTTATCCTCTTTGTTCAATTGCTTCATTCCTCTCTCCATGCCTTGTGCACTTTCAATGGCCAATGCCCCTGCAACCATTATCAGATGAATGCGCTTGAGAGCTGGAAATACATTGATTTCAGCATCAAGGGAAGCAACTCTCCTTCCTTTGTGGCTATAATTGCACCTGTTGGACATAAGGGAGGTGGGGGAGACAAAACAACAGCATGGGGGAACTGGTAGTACTGCAGAATGAAGACGTTTTCTCAGTCTCCAGATGGAGGAGGATAAATATTAATGAAACACTCAGATGATACTTTCTTGGGAGCAGCTGTAAACTTCATTCAGAACAGAGAAATAAGACATGGGGGAGAGAAAAACATTAATATGGGCAGAAAGGAACAAAGGCCACATTCTATCACAATCTTATTTGTAGAGAATGGTACAACTCAGTATGAGTAAGAGCGAGGTAGAAACTGTTTTAAAGCATCATTCACTTTTGGGGGAAAATGTAAATGAATGTAAAACAACTAGGGGAAAGTAATCTGAAAGACAGCTATTCAATGGGAAGGAGAAAGCAAAAGCTACTGAATTAGTCCACGTTTGACAGTGGGTAGCAAAATGGACATTAACTGGTAATGTGGGCTGCATGCAGAAGGATCCCGTTTGGAGATCTGTGTGACATAACAATAGTATCTTGCTGTAGTTAGTTAATTATTAGAGTTGTCCAACATTTTCTATTAGGAGACCATCTTTTTCAGACATTGTAATCTTGCTACTGTAATTGTCCATCTGAAAATTTCCACGCCATCTGTCTTCCAAAGTGTTTCGGAGAATGTTGTCTGAAACCCTTCAGCTGAATGAGGTTAGGGGAAAATATGTTGCTTTCCCTACATTTAATTTTGGTTTACAACCCTTCTGGTTGAAAAGCTGTAACACATCCAGGACTGGAAACTTGGTGGGGGGACGTCACTTTAGCACTCAGGTTGTGCTGTTGCTATGTCTGTGAATATTTGCCCAGATTTGGCCAAGTAATTAGCCTCTAAAAAAATCTCAATTTGCACAGAGTCAGTAGAGACTTCTTAGAATTTGGCAGCTAAATTCCCTGAAGATTCCTTTTGCATGGAGCATGCATCATCCCCTCACAGTTCCCATTTGCCAGTCAGACTGCTCCTGCACCATCTCCACAAAATGACTGAGCATGCCCCAGTGCAGCATTGCAGGAACTGAGCAAGGACAACATGTCTCCTGGGCTCTCAGTGGCACCAAGACAGCGTAGAGACAGAGGAGGAAAAGCCTGACTCAAATGCAGAGGGGTGAGGAACCAGGCTGGGGGAGAGGGAAGAGAGGCATGGCAAGACATAGGGGCAGAAAACTGGGGGTGGGAGGTAGGAACCAGGAGCTAAAAGTAGAAGGGAGGGGCCTGGAGCAGGGAAGAGTGACAAATTATGGAGAGGATCAGAGTGGAGTTTGGGAGGAAGGATCTGTGGGGGATAGTCACAGCTGTTTCCTGTTGTGCCTGCTCTGTAGAAATCTTCACTCAGCTGGATCCAGGACTTTAAGGACCTCTTTATACCAATTTAGCCCTAAAAAAGCAGTCATGTTGCACTTTAAAAGACTAACAAGATGGTTTATTAGGTGATGAGCTTTCATGGGGCAGACCCCACTTCTTCAGATCATATTCTGAAAGTGAATTGGCATGACCATTATATAACAGAGGGATACAATGAAGAAGTAAACAAATTATACAGTATACTACTTCATTGTATGAGCAAAATAAAAAAAAAGAACTGACTAGGGCAGCAAAACTTGATCAGGTGGGGGGAGGAGGCTGGGTCACCTCGCGCCCCCCATGTCTTAGACAAACATCCAGTCTTGATTTACAAATGGTCTGCAATGGAGAATCCACCCAAGCCTTGGTAAATTGTTTCAACGGTCAGTTACCCTCACTGTTAAAAAACTATGCCTTATATCGACTAAACAGAGGCATAATAAATGTCTATAGATGTTTGCAGATTGAATGCCATGTAGGAAGTGGAATTTTTAGAGGCATCAATGGGTAGAAGTAATGGGATGGTAGTAAGGAAAGGAAAATAAAATTGAGACCGAATAATAAGATAGTGAGATCTAGGAGGCTGTAGAAAAGTCTCCCAAGGAAAATCAGTGTCACCTGCAACTAGAAACTAGACTGGACAAAGTTCTAGAAAATTATATGTAAGGAACAATCTTGCATTCGCAGCTTGAAGAGGTGACTGGATGAACTAGTAAGTTATTTCCATTTCTCTCCAGGCTGGTCTGTTTTGGGCTGAAGGTAAAGCCAGATACCTGAAGTTGTGAAAGACTCAGGAAAATACTATAGAGCCCCAAAGAAAACAGGATGAATTTGGACCCTAGTATGGGTACCCCTGTAATAATGACAAACTCTGCTCACCTGGATCATGTTATACAGTCTGTTGTCCCTTGAGCAAGTGGACCAGCTGCACTTGTAACCACTCACTGTGGAGAAATAGCAGAATGAATTTTGCCAAACATGAAGTACAGTGTCTTTTTTTTTGCTCCTTCTTACTGAAAAGATTTTTGAATCACTCTGTGTAAGGCAGAGGTGGGCAACCTGTAGCCTGCAAACCCCATGGCTGCCCCACACACCGGGGCACTAAAGCCTTGCACTTCCTGCTCCCCCCCACAGCACTTTCGGAGGAGCAGATAATCGACAGATTCACACACTGTCCCTGCTCTCTCCCCTCTCCTCCCCCTCTCTCTCAGAACTGGAAGGCCGTGAATCAGCTGTTTCCAGTGTTCCAAGTCTGGGAGGGATGAGGAGGAACAGAGACAGAGCATGAATCAGGCGATTTGTGGGCTCCAAAAGTGCTGGGAGTGTGAGGGAGGAGCAGGTAAGTGCTTGGTCTTGTACTCCAGTACGCATTAGGTGCATGGGGTGGGGGAGGGGAAGACAGGGAGCTGCAGGTGGAACCACAATGGACTGCAGGCTGCTGCGACCCACTCATCTGGCCCACCCATCCTTCCTGGTTGCCCATCCCAGTGTGAGGTTTTGCTTTGGAACCAAATTGACACCAGGCTTTTAGGTATTCTAGGCCCTGCCCCTTGTTTTATATCTCTCTCTTTTCCTCATGTGAAATGTATTGAGCTTAGTCATTTCAGTGTATGCTGTTGAAGCAGCTCAGTTAGCGCGTGTCTACACAGCAGTGTTATTTTGGAATAATTGACATTATTCCAAAATAAAATAATCCACATCTATACGACAAGCATTTATTTCAACATAATGTCAAAATAACGTCGAGCTGGAGGACTTCTTACTCCAACTCATGAAACCCTCATTTTATGAGGAATAAGAGAAGTCGGAGGAAGAGTGCTCTTCCTTGGGCTTCCTGTCATGTAGACAGCGCCAAAAGCCGAAATAAGCTATTTCGACTTAAGCTATGCAATTGATGTAGCTGAAGTTGTGTAGCTTAATTCGGCTTTAGCGCTGCTGTGTAGATGTGCCCTTAGAGGCCATGGCTAAAAATCTGACATTAAATTATAATAGTTTTCTGTCAAATAATTAGTGAGGAAGCTTGTGAAGCCAATAAAAATAGCACCAGAATTCACTCATTGTTGCCTGCTGCAGTCAGTCCATGGAACCAAGTTGAAATCCTCCAAATCATCTCTTGGAGGGATGAATTAGTTTGGATAAGAAAATGACCCTGATGTTTTCTGATTGCTCAAATTGAATCTGAACCTCCAGCATGTGTTTTCTCCTTCAATTGTATCTTTGGATGTTAGGGTGCTTATCTGAACCACAACTTCGAAAGTTCCCCCTTCATCCCCTGAAATAAACCCTAGAGAGTCCCCTAGCATTAGCTGGGAATACTCTGATATGTCACCCAGAACCTTTGCTGTCATTGTGTGAATGCAGGCCCCAGAGAAGAGGTCAGGACAGTGCAGCTTTATTCAACAGTGAAATTCTGCCTTGTGCAAAGAGCCAGCCAAGGTCTACAGACCACTCAAGTCCCATCTAGAAATGGGACTTAAGTAGGATTTAAGTAGTGCATAGGTATTGTGCTGGTTCTCTGCATGGAGGTGCATTTCACCCATGCAACACCACGAATGATCAAAGCTAAGCTAATGCAGAAGCAGAGATCTCTGCGTGTTGGATTGCCAACCTACCTCATTCTCACACCTCCAGCAACTGAGAGAGGAAAAGGGCTGTGCTTCAGGTAAAGGACTGCAGTGCTCTGACACTGTCATTGACTTGTGTAATGGGAGGGGGAGTTAGAAGTAGCTGGTAGTGGGAAAAAAGATGCAGGGAAATAGAAAGGGGTAGAAGGAGGCCATTGGGAATCTGGTACATTCACTAATAATAAACACTGAAAAGTGCCTGGTATTACATTGAGAATATATTTTGTGGCTATGCAGATCATGTAAGGCTGTAAGGCAAAGAAAACCCATGTCCAATGATAATGCAACCCATAGCCCCCTGTTACTTTTACACTGTATTAAAATTGTGCCTACTGAGTCTGTGTAATCCCCAACCTGTAGGAATTATTCAGTCTGGGGTATTATGTGTGTGTCTACATTTGCCATGGCATAAACCCTTTTTCTTCCCATGGACAGTCAGAAATCTGGTCATGTTCACTGGCTGTCTGATGTTCAGTGCAGGAAGGAGTGAAAGAGCTTAGTAGCAGGAAAAGAGTAAATTTAATATAAGAACGGGTAACAGTGTAACTTGCTTTGATGTTAAGTGGGTCTCTCTGTATCCCAAGTGAATATAGCTTGTGTGTGTATATGTATGTGTGTATGTGAGAAAGGGGGGGGGTGTTATTCACTGAACACAGAGTGCCTGATTCTGCACGCCGGTGCTCCAGTTTGATGCATGTATAATGCCTTTGAATTTCATCTCTAGTGTGTTGTGTTCAGTGGAGTTCTGCTGGAGTAAAATGGTGTAACCCATCTGAGCGACATGATCAATATTCCATTTCTCTTCCCAGACCACATAGGCTATCTTCACAAAGTAAAGGAATGGAATTTTACCGGAAACCTACTGACCATTACACTCACCTACACTCACGGTTACACTCACTCTAGCTTTCATCCAGGACACATCACCTGATCCATTGTTTACACCAGGCCCTAAGATTCAACCAGACTTGCTCCAATCCCACAGACAGAGACAAAACAGCTACAGGATCTCTATCAGGCATTCTTAAAACTTAAATACCCACCCGGAGAAGTGAAAAAAAAATAGATTGACAGAGCCAGACGAGTACCCAGGCATCAGCTTCTTCAAGATAGGCCCAACAAACAATGGTATATTGGCCAAACTGGACAGTCTCTGCAACAAAGGATGAATGGACGCAAATCAGATATTCGAAATGGTAACAACAGAAACCTTCTGGAGAACATTTTAATTTGCCCGGGCACTCATGCATGGATTTAAGGGTGGCTATTCTCTTACAAAACAATTCAGGAATCTGCAGAACCAGCCTTCATATGCAAATTTGATACTGTCCCACACAGCTTGGACAAAGACATGAACTTTATGGGCCATTATATTAAACACCCAAATGACATCAAAAGCTAAGTACTAGGCACTTACAGTCCACTCTATTAGCCTCATTTAGCATAGACACTTTAATTGACCGCTTTTCTTTTTTTCTTTCTGTGTTTCTCTTCCCTCTCGCCCCTCTTTTTCTGCTTTATATTTCAAAATTTGTGCCCCTGGATCCAAAATATTTGTCACCTGAAGAAGTGGGTTGTGCCCACGAAAGCTCATGATACTATTTATATATTTTTATTAGTCTCTAAGGTGCTACAGGAACATTGTTGTTTTTTTAGTTACAGACTAACCTGGCTACCCTCTAAGACGTTTCTTTGAAGTGTTTATTTACTTTTTCACATCCTAGATCAACCCTTCAGTTTATCTGAAGAAAGATAAAAACCTTTTTTCCTAAGTCTTCCTTTGTGGTTCAATATTAGTGGTTAGCATTGAGTAAAGGTACCGAAAAGTTCATCTTCAGCACTTTATTGAACACAGAAGGCTACCCCCATCTTCAGGGCCTTGCTTAGCCTTGCTAATCTGGGTGGCACCATTCGCTCTGGAAAGGCACACTGCTGCTCACGGACCATGCCACACCTCAGCGGGGTATGGTGTCATTTACTGAGCAACTGTAAACAAATGTACTGGTAGTTCTCCTCCTGCCTCGCACTTAGAACCCTTGCCAGTGCAATGGGCTGTAGTAAGACACACTGGTGAATCAAGGATTGTTATCCCCATTTTACAGACTGGGAAACTGGGGGACGGTGAGGTTAATAGTGACATTGTGAAAACGTTCACAGACTTATTAGCATTATTATATACAGTGAACCACTGAAATCCCTGGAGTCACTATCCAGAATTAACTCTGTATTTTCCAGTCCTCTACAGTCCCTGGGAATTCTGCATAAAACAAACCCTGTATTTTCTATTACCATGAAATCACTCAGGGTATGTCTACACTAGCCCCCTAGTTCGAATTAGGGAGGCTAATGTAGGCATTTGAACTTGCAAATGAAGCCCGGGATTTAAATATCCCGGGCTTCATTTGCATGTTCCCGGGCGCCGCCATTTTTAAATGTCCCCTAGTCCGAACTCCGTGCCCGCGGCTACACGCGGCACGGAGTAGGTAGTTCGAATTAGGATCTCTAATTCGAACTACCGTTACTCCTCGTGGAACGAGGTGTACCGGTGGAACGAGGTGTACTGGTAGTTTGAATTAGAGATCCTAATTCGAACTACCTACTCCGTGCCGCGTGTAGCCGCAGGCACGGAGTTCGGACTAGGGGACATTTAAAAATGGCGGCGCCCGGGAACATGCAAATGAAGCCCGGGACATTTAAATCCCGGGCTTCATTTGCAAGTTCGAATGCCTACATTAGCCTCCCTAGTTCGAACTAGGGGGCTAGTGTAGACATACCCTCAGAGTCCTTCCTGGTGCCAGCCATGGTTTTTCTATTACACTGAAGTCTTTGGGGCTCCTGCTGAGAATCTGCGCTGAATTCTCTATAAGATACAGTGACCTAAAAATAAGCAAACACAAACAAGCGAAAAACAAAAACCACCCCTAGACTCTGCACTAGTGATAAGACACAGGGCCTGATTCCACACTGCTCTGCTGTAATTTAACCCCAGTGTCACTCTGTTGGGGCTAATGTCTGTATTTGTTTTCATATCTGGCTGTGGAACTGTGTTGCTCTTTTCCAACAAGCAGGTCAAAGTCTGGGGCTATCAGACATGTACACTGAACTCTAGCTCTAATGCAGGCCACCCCAGAGCTAGGTGTGTGGCTGATGGACAAGAGGCAGCAGGTGCTGTTCTGAGAAGAAAGATTAAAGCCCTCCCACCAGCCACTGTAAAATGGGAATCCATCCATTCCCTAGGCTCTGCCCTCAGGCAGTTGGAATTCCAATCCAGCCTTTCAAAGGGGGATCCTCGGTAATTTTATGGGCCAGATTCACTGGAAATGTCAAGAGAACTGGCTCCTAGGCCCCACCTGGAACTGACTCCAAAGAAGGGCAAGTAGCTGTACTGTTGCCATGTTCTGCTAGGGGCTCCCCACAATGAAGGTAAGGAGCAGCTTTCCGTGATGCTCAGCATACTTCTGGAGTCCTGTCAACCCCTCAGCTGTTGAGCCAGTTGATCCTTTACTTGTCCCAGCTGCACCACCAGGCCAGCTGGTGCCACTTACATCTCAAACCACACTCGCCCCCTAATCAAGGGGAGGTCATGGATGCTTTTCATTGATACTGCTTCCCCTTGGTAGACTTTCTGCTACTGGGGGCCTTTGGTGATACCAACTCAGGGCTGAACCTGAGCCTTGCTACATGGGGGTTATTTATTTGCTGACAACTTCTCGAGTTCCCACAATATTAAGGGCTCTGAATTATCTTTGCTGTAGCAAGCATGTAAGGATTACCTTTATGGGGAAGTATGAATGTGCATGCACTCACACAGAGGAAGCAATAATGCTGCTTTGCAAAGTAGTATGGCCATATACAAGAGGATTCCCAGCCCTTAAGAACAAGAGAACTGGATATAGATTTATAAATATTGATGGATGTCATTTGGACAAAATGACAGTGAAAAACCCGCGCTGAAAACCATGCCCCCTCTCTTTCTGTGTCTCTTTCCTTTCCCCTCTCACCCTGGTCTCCTCTGGCTCACTCCCTCTGCCACAACTTGAAGCATGACACTATTTCACAGTAATCATAAATTAATTTAGAGCCAGCAGCCCTTCGCAGAGTCAGGCAGAGGTGTTGAGGGAGATGCTGCACAGAGCCATGTGAGTGGAGCACTGGAGGCTGTGATGCGGGAAGATGTTTGCTGTTTCGCTGAAGTGCCGGCTAGGGGTGATGAGACGGAAGAATAAAGGTACAGTGGGATGGTGGGGGCAGCTTGCTCTTGTCTGAAAAAGGGACTCAGTGGGGATCAGTTTGTCTAAGAAAAAGTAAATAGAAAAATTAATGGATAGTCTATGACTCATCTGCACCATTGTTGTGGGTTGGGGGGTTATTTTTCTATGTATGTTATCAGGGGGAAATAATTTGACTTGTGGATTTTTATTTTATCCATCTGTTGTGATTATCATTGCAATAAAGTAGATTTAGATGTGCCTCAAATCATGACAAGAATCCCTCACATGTCCATCAGGGAGTTATTCGTTTGCAGAGACATGCAGTTTTGAGTTTTGCTGGACTCCACAGCATTGCCTGCCAGTTCTGATGTCTGACCCATCCGTGAGCTGCTTCTGGAGAGTGGGTTGGGAATAGGAAACACAAGGAAAGGTAGGACAGAGATATGTCAATAGAGTACAGAGGGAATCTACTCTGGGAAAAAAATTCCATCGTGAAATGAGTTGCTAGTAATATTATAAGTAGAACTCAGGTGAAATCTATTTCCAGGCATGGAAATTTCTCTTCTTACTGCATACAATATCATGCTAGACAAATTTAATGAAGGCATCTGCTGGGAGTGAACACCCTAGCTGCAAGCCTTGTGGTTTTAATAGTGTTAAATTGATTTCAGAACTTTGCTGGAGTGACACAGTTTTTCTGTCATCATAAAGTCCTGCACTTGCTCTTGTGCTCAGCAGCTGTAGTTCAGTTTAGTTTTGTCTTGTTTTTTAAAATATCTAATATATTAATGGACTGAAAGGTTTTCTTATACAGTGGAGACTATACTCTACCTTATGGGCTTTTAAGATGGTCAGAAATGCCAGGAATACCTCCTGCAGATCAAAGCCTGCCTCACATAAAGGAAAAATTACATGCATTTTTACAAGGCCCTTTAAAGAACAGTAGTTTTGGGGGACTCTGTGTAACTTGGGTACAGTAGTATTGATTTCAGCCATCCTGGAAGGTACAGACTCTCTCATTTACAGAGAGCCTTATTGCCTAGTGCAGAGAGCTGGTGCGTTGTAGGCATTTGGAAATTTGTCAGGACATCTGCAGGATTAATCTGGGTTAGCAATTTTCTCGGTATGTCCATGAACTAGAGTCTAATGCAGAACTTCTGTGCACACCTTGTCCCTTTAGCAAAAGGGACTTTTCCAGATAAAGTCCCCAGTACTGTGGCTGCTGTGTTCTGGCCCATACTGTACATGGGAGCAGTTTATGTGCCCAATCAGGAGAGTGACACAGAGCTATTAAGCCATCTCTGGATCACTCTCTACTGGGGCCATCTTTCCAAGGCCAGCGATGTAAGCTTTACAGTCTCTTTGCGCCAATGAAGCAGCCTCAGTGTGACCCAGAAACAGCCCAAATCCTATATCACAAAGGAAGGAGTTTCCTTAGCTGATAATCCCTTAGGTGTCTGACCTCATGGGTACTGAGTGCCCGCTACTGCTGTGGAAGTCAAAGAAGTTAAGTATCTTGCAACATCCAGCTAGTCTCAAATGATTAAGAATGGAGATTTTATTTTAAGCCATTTGCTTTTTACAAGGAATGCTTATGTTTGTTTGCTTATTGCACTTCTGTTTGAGCTAAGCTACTCAGTTGGTCTGTTTCAGTTTCTGCGCATAGTTTGTTGCATATACCTATTCCCATTTAATATTAGTAGTCCAGCTCCGTTGTATTCAAGATTCTAATACTGCAGGAAGACATTTAAAAATCCCTGGATCCCATACACATACGTAGTGTTCTGTTTAGTGCAGTTATTCCAGGGGAGAATTTGGCCCCAGGATATTGCAATTCCCCCCTCCTTTTTCTTATAAAGCTTGTGTTTGGGTTTTAAAATATTTGAAAATGACAGTTGAATGAAACCTGCTAGAGCAGTTTCCTCTTACATGGATTATGCGGAATACCAGAAAACACTCCCCCTTCCCGAGTGCTGTATGGTAAGGCCAGATAAAACTGTAGCTGAGCCAACAAGGTTTAGGAAAAAGTTACTCTAACACTGCCTTATAAATAGGACCCTACCAAATTCATGTCCAAGAAAAAGGCATCATAGACCGTGAAATCCCATGAAATCTAGTCCCTTCTGTACTTTTATGTTATGCTATACAAATTTCACAGGGGAGACCAGGATATGTTAAACTGGGTGTCCATACCCAAAAGGGGAAGGAAGGTATTGTGGTATTACCACCTTGGCCAACTGCCTACCTTTGAAGGCAGTGCCACCACCACTAACAGTGCACAAATAAGGTAACAATACTGTGACCATCCAAGAGAGATTCAGATGCCACCCAGCTGATTAGCAGAGCACCCAAAGCTGGCAGCATGTGTTTGTATTGGTGGTGCACATCCACACCTGCTTCGGTGCCCATAATGAAATTTATTCTGCACCTGAATGGAAAAAAATTAAAGGGAACATTGACTGTGACCCCTCTCTATTAAAAAACTTGGAATTCCCCCACACACATACACACCCCGCACACAACTCCATTTTTGGTGAGCAGGACCTCCACAGCTAGAACATTGTGAAATTTCAGATTTCAGTATCTGAAATCATGAAACTTATGCTTTTTAAAATCCTGTGACCATGAAATTGACCAAAATGGACTGTGAAGTTGGTAAGGCCCTGCTTATAAAGTTCCCCCAGCTTTGGTTAAACTGGACTTGACTTAGATCCCCTACATTTCTTAGCGATAGCTTTAAATAAGGGAATCACTAATCTGGTGCTGATTTGTTCTGCTTTGATCATGGATTAAACAGAGCTGGAATTGGCTTTCAGGGCTAGAGCTTTCAAATGAACACAGACACTCAGAGTTTGTTATTCAGTTTCTGTAAGCGGAGCTATCTGATATTTAATGTTAAAATAATCCCCCCAAAATAAATATAAAAAACCAAGCATTAGCTCAGTCCCACCAAATTAACAGATCAGTGATGTTGCTAATGTGTGGTACGTAACCAAGAGCTAGTAATTGATATGAACTGTGCCAGCAAAGAATGAACTCTGCAGTTTGCCTCTCCATACATGCTCTAGTCTTTGCCTACATTCTAACTGTCCATTGAATCCCTGGGGATGCTCAAGCCTGGAAGAAACATTTGTCAATCCCAAGCCCCACACCCCTAATCAGTAAATCAATCAGTTTATACTTGAAAGAACAAAGCTTGTGCAGAGGCAAGAAATAGCCAATGTAGCCAGAGAAGGATGTGTACATAAAAGTAGCAAATAACGCCCTCATCCCATCACATCTACTTATCATCTAGCTAAGGTGTTTATGTAACCCACTGTTCCAGATGTGGTTTGTGTTCCTCTCTAGTGGCAGGCCCATACTGGATACCAGCCTACTACATCTACCAGCTGGAGGAATTATTTCTTCAGCTCAAGGGACACAGGCAGATGTTATCAGCAGTATCCTCCCTGGGTTCACTCCTCAGCAATGGCCTGTGATAGTGAATGCCAAATATAAAATGCATGATATTGAGGATGGCTTGTTGGAGATATAATGCCAAAAGATGGTATTGAACCTGGGATCTCTGGAGCTTAGTGCTTGAGCCTCTACCACACGAGGCAAAGGCCAGCAGGCTAGTAGCAAAGGCTATAGAGCAGGCTCATTATTTTCTCTTTAAGTGGTCTTGGTACTATTAGATGGGACAGTACACCATACCCAACAGGTATGTGGGTTACAGCCACATCAGCTTCCCCTAAACTAACTGTAATTCTCTTCCTCCACACAGACTCTTCCTCCCAGGCTAGCTCCCCCTCCCCTCCCTTTTCCTGGTCACTTTCCCTGAGACACTCTTATTCCAGGTTTAGCTCATCTTCATTCCCCAGGCAAACTCTCAGGCTCTTCTTCCCAAACCAATCCTCTGGCACTGTGACCTTGGAGAAATTATCCCCCCTACCACATGCAGATGCCTGTCTTCCTTCTGTTCCTGAGCTCTTGATATTCCCTGGTAAGAGAAGCATCCCAGCTTAACCCATCAGGCACATGGCTGGCACCACTAATTACTGCCTACTGCTTTTTCCCTGACTCGCTGCTTCAGCCAGTCATTGTCCGGCAGTGGAGCCCAAATCCAGGGCTCTACTTGACACTCTACAGAAGGTGCTACTTAAAGTGATCTTTTGCCATCTGCCTTCATGTACCTCAACTTAGCATTGGTGGCATTTTCCATTCCTAGAATAGCAAAGACTGTAGATGCCATGTGGCAAGCATCTCTTTTAAGGGTGCCCCCTTTCAACAGTGAATGCTATAGCAGTGCTATACGCGGAGGTCTGTCTTGCAGGCATTTCTACAAGACCTTGGCAGATGTTCAGCCAGCCACCAAATCTCTCCTAAACTCTGCACTGTCTTGCTTTCTCTTTGTTGCTCTTGAGATACTAAAGTGAACTTACCTGATTTTCTCCCTATATATATATATATATATATATATATATATATATATATATATAAATTTCCCACGGGATGACAGAATGACATCATCTGCATCCTCATGCCGCCACCCACCTCCACCTCCGCTCTCAGCCGCTTGCCATGGCCAGCCTCAGCACCTTCCCGTCCAGGCATGGGCTACTCCAGGTCCGACTCCTGCTTTACGCATGTGCTGCATGGCCAGGGAGAAGCTGCTGGCCAATAGGAGCTGAGAAATTTTGCTGTAGACAGGGGCAGCAAATGAAGCCTCCTTGCTCCTTCACTACCCTCCTCCCCCATTTCCCTCCCTCCCTGTGCTGGAGCAGAGCCTCATGGAACAGCCCGCCTAGCACACAGGCAGGGTTCGTGCAGAGCTGCTGGCTGGGAACTGCCTAGGTAAGTGCCTCCCAGCCAGAGCCTGCCTCTGGCACCCCATCCTATTTCTCCCCACAACTACCTGCCCCAGGCCACCACCCAAACCTTTTGTATCCCCTCTCCCCACTTCCTCCAGGTCACAACTCCCTTCCAGACCCTGCACCCCCTCCACAGAACTGCAACACTTGACCACTTACCAAAATCTTGGACTGCCCCCCCCCTTAAAAATTAGTGCCCACACCCTCTATAGGATCACTACTAAATATACTATCACTGTATTTAGAATGAGATACACAGCAGATGGTTTTTTCTCATATTGAGACTGGTATTCTTATGCAATAAGAATTGCTCACTGCAGAGGAATTGGAAATATCCCATGATAAGGGACATGTCCCAGTAGGACTAATATCCACTTTCATCTGCACCATGGTGTTGAATGAAAGTTTTCATTGAAAAAAATGTGAATGAATAGAGCTGTCTTTCCAAAGTGCTAACAGGGCCCCCATTACTATAGCGCCTGAGCAACTCACAATCTGGAATTCATTTATCTTTGCAAAGCTCCGGTGAGTCAGAGAAGCTCTTATTTTACAGCTGGGAAACTGAGGCACAAAGAAGTTACATGTCCCATAGGGTTTCTGTAGCAAAATAGGGACTCCCAAGGTCTCAGGCTGGGTCCCTAGTCAATCTTTCCTTTCTTACATACCTTCTCTTTAAGGGGATCAAGACCTTACAGGATTTGGCTTCTGATGAATATTTAATAGTGGGTGACATCTCTGAAGCTGCAACTGTTGATATTTATTCATTCCTCCTTCAGCAGCAAAAGCAAGACAGCCTTAAACATGGGACCAGGGAAAGTAATCGGAATCTAAGCCAGCAATTGGCGAGGACGTTAGCTGTCCTTTCTTGATTCTGCTCTTGTAAGCATAGCTTCAGCACTTTCGATAATGCTTTAATAACTAATGGCTAGGCATATTTTATTTATATCTACAAATGAAACCATTCTTTCCGACTGGTGGAGAGGCCTCCCAGGTTATCACCTATCCGAGGGGTGGGGAACCTTTTTGGGGTTGGAGGCCGCTGACTCACAGAAAAAATCAGTCAGGGGCCACACACAAGTGAGAAGCAAAAACCAAACCAAAACAAACAAAAACCCCCTCACTGACGTAGCCCCCAACTGAGGAGAAAGACATTCCCCACATTCCCCTTGTACACCAGAGCCTAAGGAGGCCAGGTTAGTAGATTTTGTGTGCTTCCGCCCTGCAGTGGGGCAGCAGGGGAGCTGGAGTGCCAGCACTGGCTCCCCAATACTGGGGGGGGGGGCTGAGACTCGGGGGCCACATCCGGCCCCTGAGCCTAAGGTTCCGCACCCCAGACCTATTCTATACTCTCCACAGCTCCCTTTGCCCCATACTCATCCCTACTCTTCCTCTGGGCTGTGTTGGCAAAACGTACACTGATAATCAAATTAAAAGCAATAAGACTTTGCAGCACAGAGGGTGAAAGATTAAATCCTTCTTGGAGTTAGATGGAGAGACAACTCTAGGATGTAGGATTCTGTATGAAAATCTCTTTGGGCCAAATTGCGACAGTGACTATATGCCCAGATCAGGGGGTGATATCCCTCCAGAGCCAAAACACCCCAGCACAGACTATCTGGATTTTGGGTCAAGGGCACAGGAATAAGAAGGTGGGTTCTCTATGTTCACAACATGGGGGTGGGTAGTGGGTGCGACCTTGGCTCCACCCCCTCCAATGTGCCAGTAAGTACAGCTGAGTCAGCATCATACTTTACTTTTGACCAATGCTTGCAAGAGGCAAAAAGGAAGGACATTATGCCTACGGTGTGTCTGTGAGACCCAGTGATTGGCTGAAGGGAGCAATATAGGGGCTGTGCTAGAAAGGGGGATTGATGAGATGAAACACACACATGGCTTATGACTAGAGAAGAACTATCTACTTATGCCCTTTTTGAGTGAGAGCAGTTCCCAGACTAGCATAACTTGGGAATTTTCTGTATTGCCCTCTCTTGCTATTTTAGCATGACTCTGTTGAGATATGGGGGTTTTCTTAAAGTCCCACCTGCTGGATTCAGGGATTAGATGAGAACTTCAGTTTTCATTTAAAAGAAAAATATTTCTAAACCTCATAATTATAGAGAAAGTTTGTAGACATGACCCCTAACGGCAGAAGGATACATGCCTTTTTTCAGAGTCTCATGATTCTGAAGATAATCTTTTGATTTGGTTGGGGGTGGGAGTGACCTTGACTTCTGATTTTTGAACACTGAGGGTCAACAGTACTATCATTCTCCACCTGCACTGTTTCAGGCTTCTGTGTTTTAGTTTCCCTGTTCACTTTAAATGTAATATAGACCCATTTTGACCTTTCAAAATATATTTATTGATCTTGTATCATGCACCACTGGAAGTTTTTCCAAAACAATCGTAAACACTTTAAGTGGAGATGTTTAGGAAGTTTTAAAGGGGACCATATTTACTTGTGATGTAAATGGGTGTAACTCTTGTCAGTGCAACTGCTGCTGCTTATCCAGACTGTTGGCTCAGGGACAAGGACTGTCTTATTTGTCTGTACAATGCCTAGCGTACTAGGACTCTGATCTTTGATCTAACCAGGTGCTATTGTCATACAAATACTACCAGTAATAGTCACTCCATCCATAAATTTGATACAGTGGCTTCAGGTTTGTCATTCTGGAAATGTTAACTGAGCTTACGACACAGAAATCAACTTTCAGGGTTTATTTCAACAGACAAGGGCTCCCATCGAAATGTCACATCAAAAAGAGGAAAGTGTGTCAGAATGTGGAAAGGATCTGGGGAGTCTGATAGGGCATCACAGTAATGTGATCATAGTCGGGGAACTGAGAACTCCCGAGTTCTATTTCCTGCTCGAATTGCTTCTGTAACCTTGCACAAGTCAATCAGTCTGTCTTGCTAGATCTAAAAAACAAGAGTAATAACTACTTGCCTCATAGGAGTGTTGGGAGGACTAATTAATGATTATAAAGCAGTTCTCAAATGAAAGTTGCTGTTTGATGGCTAAACTACATTATCATGATCTTTCTTCAGAATGTAAATCCAAAATATTTCTCACCTCTGGAAAGGGATCTTTGTTTATTGATAACATTTGTTAAGTGTTTTAAAGTAGTGTATCACATGGAGAGTGGTCTGTTAGCATATGTCATGCTCTGGGGTGCAGTTCACAACTCAAGCCTGGGTCATGTGCAGGGATTGAACCTGGGGCTCTTGCACCAAAAACATGAACCTCGAGGCTACGTCTATACTGCACTGTTTTGCGCAAGAAATATGCAAATGAGGCAAAGCGTGGAATATCGCCACACCTCATTTGCATAATTAATGAGTGGTCGCTTTTTGCGCAAAAAACCCCTCTTGCGCAAGAGCCGTTCTTCCTGAAAAACAGTGGAAGAACGGATCTTGCTCAAGAGGTGGTTTTTGCGCAAAAAGGAGCAGTGTAGATGGCTCCTTTTTGCACAAAAACCTCTTGTGCAAAAAGTGGCCGCTCATTAATTATGCAAGTGAGGCGCAGCGATTTTCCACGCTTTGCCTCATTTGCATATTTCTTGCGCAAAACAGCGCAGTATAGACGTAGCCCTAGTGTGTGAGCTCAAGAAGCAGGGCCCTTGATAGCAGAGTCATAAACCTCTTATTAGACCAATAGCCGGTGCTAGGGTAACTTGGGTTATCTTAGACAAAGGAAAAATTAGCCCACATATTTCATACAGGGATCCTATGTAGATTTCAAAGACGTGATTTTAAGGGCTGAACACTGCATTAGTTGCCCTCTATATTGTTTCCATAAGCCGAGGACTTTGCCTGCTCAGGGGGTTCCTTGCATCCCTCCTGTGCTGAGTGAAGAAAAACTTCCTTTTGTTTGTTTTAAACCCGCTGCCTATTAATTTCATTTGGTGACCCCTAGTTCTTATATCGTGGGAATAAGTAAATAACTTTTCCTTACTCACTTTTTCCATACCAGTCATGATTTTATAGACCTCTATCATATCCCCCCTTGGTCTCCTCTTTTCTAAGCTGAAATGTCCAAGTCTTTTTAATCTCTCTTCATATGTGACCCGTTCCAAATCCTTAATAATTTTTGTTGCCCTTTTCTGAACTTTTTCCGATAAGATATACAGGGATACATGCAAATATAAAACTTTATTATTTCTATTTTCATTTTCCTTTCTGTTAGAATAACACACATGTTTTTGGTAATGCTATGGGGCCTCTTAAATTTGACATAGTTTAGCACCTTAGCATGTCTGAATCCAGCTCTGTTTGTGCCCTTCACCCCCGTCAGTAGCCCTGCTCACAAGCATTTCCTAAAGTCTAAATAATAAACACATTTTTATGAACCTATTCCCTGTGTAACAATACTAAAACACAGGCAATGCAAACAGATTTCCAGATATGCATTTATTAGTGTTTAGGGACACCAAAGGGGCTTTGGCATGAGCTGGGTCCTAGTCAGCCAGCATCCCCAGGGTGTCAACATTTTAAGCTATATTGGGATAATAGGCAGTGCTGCAGTGAAAGCAGATGCCAGAGGCACTGTGTTTCTTTTCATTTCCTCCTTTTTGTTTGTTTGTTTTCTGATTTTCACCAAGATCAATGAAGTTCTGCCCCTTGATGCCAAGAACATTCCCTGAAGTTTTGGAACTGATCAGATGTGGCATTCAAAAGCTGTTGTGTTACAGACAGACCGACAAACTGAGCAGTGCCCTCAAGTTTAGTGTAGGGTCGGCCAGTCATCTTTTGTATGCTGGAAAAAGTGACATAGGCCATCCCAAATTAGAACAAAACAAAAAATAACAGATCTAGAATGTGGGACATTGCAGAAAGTCAGCGAGATCACTGCCAGCCAATGTTCAGTCTATGAAAAACATACACAATATCATTGTGAGAGGGAAATAATATACTTAGCTGATAATATTGTTTGGCAGGAGCCATTTAAGTACAAAAACCAAAGTTTCCAAGAAGCCAGGAGCCCAAGGGTCAACACAGACAATACATTCTGTATATTATTTAAATACAAGACAGCTCTCTGTTTATAATCCCAAGCCAAATTTGTGCCAGATGTTTGACTTTCTCCATTGTGTATAGCCAAGAACTTGAGCGTGTGCCACACATTAAAGCAATCGTCCTGCAGACAAGGTTACAGACTTTTCTTCATAACACAGATTTTTGTTTAGTGTTTAATGACAGCTGTACTGTGCCACTGCCTAGACGCCTTACGTCCTGTTCGGCAAGGCGTTTCTAGGTCTGTGAACAATATAAGGCAGACTGGGTGCTGTTGCTCAAAGAAAGCAAGGAAATATATTTCCCTGTCATTTGTAGAACTTTTTTCAGCATCTCTTTCTCTCTCTCCTATGTGCATGCAAATGATTTAAAGCAGTATTCCAAAGTCACACTTTTGCAGATATGAGCAAAAATGGTTCATTAAAATGTAAGAACCTCCATTCATAAGAGGCTAACCAAAAGATGTGCATCTTGAAGCTGGTGTAGGGGATCCAGACCACCTCAAAATCCAGTCTGCCTAGATGGCCTGATATTGGCATTACTAAGAATGAAGTTTCCATATTAGGAAGATGTGTTAAAAATGCAGATACTGAACACCCTCAATTCCTAGAGCAAACAGGGTGCTCAGCATCACCAGGACTATTTGGGGACAAGACCTTTTCACTAAGTTTAAGGGTGGTTATGAAGTTCTTTATGTGAGTATTTTTCCTGAAAGAAGTGCTTCAGTGCTCAACCTTATTCTAAAGGTTGTCTAACACTTGGTATTACCACTGTCTGTTTTCAGTTGCTTATAACTCTGTGAGACTTAACAACCTGGCAGGCCCATACTCAGAGTGTGTGTGAGGGGTCTGAAAGCACCCCTATGGTGCCCCAAGTAAGCATGCTCTGACTGGCCAGGGGAAGGCAGGTGTGATGCGCTGCCTGAGTCTCCCTCCCCCATGCTCTTACCAGCCGGCGGAAGGCTGGGGCTGTTTTCCTGCTTACTTGGGGGACTGTCAGGGGTGCATTCACATCCTTGTGTTCCACATTTACAAAAAACCACACACATACACACCCAAAATTCCTGAGTACAGGCCTGCCTGGTCTGAAATATTTCAGATATTTCTGAAAATGAATGAAATGTGTGACAAAAATAGGTACTTTTGACAATGTAAAAACATTCCCTGCCTTTACAAAAAAAAGACTGCCATAGCATCCCTGTCGTTTAGATTAGGGCCTTGAGGTTTGGCAAGGGGACAATCCTGTAGACATTAACAAGCCTTTTGCTGTTCCCATGAAATCCATCCAAATTTGGTTGCTTTAAAAGGAAAAATCACTATTTGTGCATCCTCAGCAGACTTGTACAATGCTTACTCATTCTATCCAGGTCTGACATCTTACCATGGTATATTACCATTCTCCTGTGCCCCTCCAACCCTCCAGTATGATTTTGGAGCAGCTGTACAAAATACATCCCCAGACACAGCTAAAATGAATCCTCTTCTTTAGCTTCTTATTGCTACTATCCTATAACAAAAGACCATTTGGTCTAGAAGCCAGAGCATTGACTTAGGAGCCAAAAAATCTAGTTCTAGTTTTCCTCTGGTTGGCATTAATAATTCTGTGTCTTTTGCTGCCTTTTTGATAGATGTAGGCCTCCTTCCCTTGTTGCAGTGGAAAATGTCTGACAAGTAAGCCAGTTTCTGTTTCATGCTTTCCATGAGTTGTTATGAACCCAAGTGAATATCATAGACATTTTAATTACAAAAAAATTCTCCTGACAGTGTTTCTATAAAAAGTTGGGGACAGGATATGTCAATAGCATTAGGTAAGGTTTCAGCATTCAGCTGAGTTGAATTTGTGCTCCCAGAAAGATATTTAAGCTGATGGGGACCTGAATTTAATAATAAAGCTTAGGATAAGCACTGAAGTCTGTATTTTGTCTTTTCATAATCTGGCAAGGGAGATGTTGCTGCAAATTACAGGAACAAGCACAAAGCTGAACAAGATTAGCTAGCTGTAGGCTAAATTTAGGTATATTTTCTAATGAGTGCAACAATTATGGTGGTGACTGGTAGCATTACCATTGCAGGAATTTCTGATAACAATAGACACTCCCCTGACTTCTGTTCCTTCCCCGATACATAACACAGAACTTTCTGTTTTAATAAGGAGAGCTCTGTTCCCTTGCTGTGTGTCCTGAGATGAAATCTGGGAAAAAGCAAACAGATTGATACGCATAAAAGATGACTAAGGATTGGCAGTGGGATGTGAAAACTAGGATTTGACCATGTTTCAGCTGAAATCAATGGCTAATCTCCCATTGTCTTCATCAAAAACTAGATCAGGCTTTGGATCATTGATTCAAATTCAGTCCAGGATAGAAGAGTTTTAGGGGTAAATTGTGGGCACAGAAGGCCCAAGAAGCAGTGGAACCAATGTGGTTCTTCTGTTTAGGGCTGAAGGAAGTCCAGACCCTTGGCACTCCACAGAGCTGAGTTTTGCTGGGGTTCCTCCAACCTCGTATGCATTATGGGCTAAGGGAAGGGACTGTTTAGGAATGGGAATATGGTAAGTGGGTATGCAACTATGTTGATCCACCAGCCAAATCCTGTTTTCCCAAGATTCACAAGGCTGGGAGGGGAGTGAGGTACAGGTTGAACCTCTCTAGTCTGGCACTCTTGGGACTTGATTGGTGTTGAGCTAGAGAATTTGCCAGACCACAGGAAGTCAATATTGTCTAGCAGCATTACCAACACTTTCACTGTTTGTTGGGTTCTTAGAAGACATTTAGGTGTACATTGGAGCAAAATAACAGCACAGAACACTGAGAGCCAGGACTAGTGGCTGTAAACACACTTTATAGGACTGTGGGGAAATATGACCACACCCATGATAAGTGGACATCCAGCTAACTAAAATCATGCTGGACCACAGATAGTGCCAGACTAGAGAGATTCAACTTATATTTGTTTTCAGTTTCAGTTATTTGCCAGAGGGAGAATGCTGCCCTGAAATAAACATTTTTCCATGGGAAAAGATTGTTTCCATCAGGAAAATCTAAATGAAACGTTTTGTTTCAGGTCAATATTAATCTCTGTTTCTCTGTGAGCTGCCATGTTGGTGTCCTCATGCCCGATTCTCTAATATGGACTCAGCTCACAGGCTAGACTATGTCTCTCAGGGTGCATCGTGACCAATTTGGTTGTGCTGTTGTGATGTGTCCTGTGAGACTTTTCATTTTGCAAAAGTTTTGCTATCTTGACTTTGCATCTGATTTGGAACAGAAACAAATGTCAAACCATTGGCATTTCCTACTGGACAGAAATTCTGTTTTCCGTCCACTCTAACAGGGTTATAGTCTCTGGGTTTTTCAATACTGGAGGTGAATTAAAACAAAAAAAACCTATTCTTAGTTCTTCCCTCCCTATTAGGTTTTGTAAAACTTTTTCTCTAACAAAGTACAAATAATATAAATTAATTGATGCTGTCCCTTTAAATCAGTGACTCCTCATATCATGTCATGATTCCTTGGCTGTGCCTGTCATTTTGTGTCACTGGCACTTTTTAAAATCCTGTGTCACATATTTGAGCTTCAGCAGGCTAAGTGTTCTGGAGTTTGGGTTGCATCTCAGGCCAGAGCTGATGCCTCATGCTGAACTTTTTTCCTCTTCCTGATTTCATTCAGACCCGGAAGGCCATACAGACTCATTAAACCATCTCCTACAGGCCTACCAATACAACAAAAAACAGTTACAAGTTATGGGTCCAATATAGCAAAGCTCTTTTTCATCAGAGAAGCCCATCTTCACGCATGCGAGTATACAGTATGCATATCTTTATAGTGATCCTAGTTAGAAAACACAATAATGGGCACTTAGC
The DNA here is from genome assembly GCA_032595735.1 of Pelochelys cantorii. NCBI lineage: Eukaryota > Metazoa > Chordata > Testudines > Trionychidae > Pelochelys > Pelochelys cantorii. The sequence goes on from CM064336.1 coordinate 23,271,005, forward strand.
AAGCCTATTACTATTGTCCTTCTGTATCAAACAGACCTCATTTTCTTATGCCCCATAACTATTGGCAGGATCTGCTGGTTGGTTGGGTTTTTTTATTTTTTTGACAAATTTATCCCAGAATGAAAAAGCTAGGGGAAAATCATTCTTTTTTTTCCTTCTTGTTACCTAAAACTGATCATTCAAAGCATCCATAAAAATGAGAAAAATGCAGAATGCAAGTAATTTAAATATCAATGTTATATTCATGTTCCCTCTGCAAAGCCATAGTCGCTTCTCAGAACAGCTGATCTCTTATGCATTTTCTTTCTTTGAATTTCCTCTCATGCTTTCTGATGAACTCCTTAATACCCTGAAAATGGCCATTGCTTATACTTGTCCTCAAGTAATAGTTATATAAAAACATTATAAAAAAAACAGATCTAAGGTACGTGTGCACTCAGAATTCTTGTTCTTTTCTGGCAGCACTAAAAACATTACAACTAGAAGAGGAGGATAAAGCCCTTTCTATGTTGAATATTAAATAGTAGCCCAATGTATAGACTGGTTTGAAGAAAAAGAAGCAATTCCAGCATATCTACTCTGATTATAGAGAATTAAAATGACTAGATTATGATTTGCATAGTTTTATGAAACGTTTCATTGGGAAATAATGAAGAATCTGGGCTTTTGCCAGGTCAAATAATTTCAGATTTTGTGTGTGTGTGCCTTCAGGTCATAAGCACTCTAGGAAATGCATGGACATTTAAAACTGCTGAAGTTCACAATGGGATTGAGAACCTTTTAGCTCGATCAACAGACTAAAACTGGCCTAGAGTGATCATGTATCACCACCATCTGAAGCCTGATTGGTGCTGCATATGAAATGAGTCCGCAGCGTCAGTCCAATTTCACTGGAAAACAGGGCTAGTGTCTGCATTGCACAAAGCTTTGTGATATACTACAGCTCAATGAAAAACGTTGGGCTTGATGCAGGAACAACTGGTGGAGGTTCTCTGGCCCATGCTGTACAGGTCCCTTGGAAGCTATGAGTCTGTGAACATACAAGTACAATTAATACAACAGACTTCATGGGCCACAGGACCTGAAATCCCCTCAAACCACTGCATCCATCCAAGGTAGAATCCAGTTTGAGAGAGAGAGGCTTGACTGCTGCTATGCTATAGTTCTTTTGTGGAGAAACAAAGGGCTTGAAGCCACCATTTTCAAAGTTGATTTTTAAAGTTAGGCTCCTAAATACATACTTAGGCATCTACCTCCATTGTGATTGGCCTAATTTTTAGAAAAACTGCACACTCACCCAATCAGTTAGCAGATCCTTCATTGTTATAAATTGTTATGGTAAGTCAACAGAGCTATTAGAGTTTCCAGGAGCTGAGGATCTGCACCACAGTCGCTTTTATGTCAGTGCCTAAATGTTGTTTTAGGAGCCCAGCTTTAGACACTGAAAGTTTGAAAATGTTGGCCTTGGTCTCCAGGGTTGTCAGTCCAACACCTTTCACTGATGAGAAAATAGCTGAAATCTTTTCAGAGCTGAAGGAAAAGTTCAGACAATACAAATGAAGCTAAGAGGTAGCCCTCTAGAGCTGACTCCCTGTGCATTTGGCTGTCATAAACAGGTGAGGTCCGGGTTTTAGATCCCTCCTCCTCCCCCTTTCCAGACCTGTAGGAATTGAGCTTTTGGTGGGAGGATGGAGGAGCAACTCATGTCAATCTTGTGCAACTCTGGACACTGCTTAGAGCAGTTTTGATGGGACCTGGAGGCAATCCAGTGAAACCACTACCTGCCAGAGGGTGGGTTGTCATGATGTGACCCATGGGGAATAAACGGTGTAGAAGAGTGGAAAGTATGTGTGATGGGGAGACCCAGAACACTCTTTCCATAGGAAAAAAACCATCCATCTGAGTAACGACTGCATCATTGTACTGAGTCAAATTCCAGAAGGAAGCAGTCAAAACTCCTTACACACTGTATGTTTGCAAACAACCAGTTTATCTGAGTCATGTACTCCAGCCCATGGTAACATGATATTTTCAGTTTCCAAGTGTTTCATTGCTACTTCCCTCAGTGCAGAATTATCAAATGCTGTTTATGGAATATTCCATTGAGTCTCATTTGGGCTGAAGGTATCAGTCACCACGAGCGCTTTGGGGATCAGATTAGCTGCACTGAACCTGTTTTGGTGCTTAGTTTGGTGCTTAGTTTTCAAAGGGAAGCTGCATTTGCACACCAGCAGAGCCCTTTGTATGCTGGCATTTGCTAGACTACATCTGAAGGAATGCGTGGTGAGGATATGCCTTACTCTTTCCCCTCCCCTAGCATACACACCAAGTTCCATTACAGAAATGGAACAGGGGACATGAAAGTAATTCGGAGTAACGGGGGAGTTTTTAATGTAAATGATACACCACTGGGGTCTTGACCTCTTTTCAGATAAGAGGGGTTTCTTTTGTGCCCAGAAATGCAAATGATTATGATAGTGCATGGTTGAGGTTCCCTAGCACAGTGCTCCAAAGTCAAGAAGTGAATGAGTAAAATCTGAATCTGCAACCTTAACTCCTCCCTCATGCCCATCCTAAACTGTGATGCCATCTTTCTCGGAGTGATCACAGTCTATAGCTCCCAAATAAGAGAATGTTTTCTCCAAAAAGTTAGATAAATATACACTTATGAAACAACTTGTTCTTATGACTGTAAATGCTAAATGGCAATCCAGATATCCACTGCATTAACGTTGCCTGTCCCACCTTAACTTCTGCCTAGCTTGACTTTTTGAGTTCTAACAGGGCATTCTTAATGGTGCATTAAAGAAAGCCAAGCCTAGTTCACCACGGTTGTCTGCCTCCCTAGCCACTGAGCTAACTACAAGATCATCCTTCCTACGGGCAACTTGAAGAGATTTGGTCACATTCTAACAGGAAGAAATAACCCTTTCAGTTGCTGATCTGATACCAGTGCTAATTGCCCAACAGCTTATTCCCCACCAGAAATGGTCTTTATTCTTTCTGTGTCCTCTGGGACTGGTTTCCATACCTGGGCAGCTTAGTGCAGTGGTTTTCAAACTACGTGTCGTGACCCAGTACTGGGTCGTGGAATGTCGAGCACTGTTGCTGCAGGTTGATCAGGTGACTGGAGGGGTGTTAAGGCAGCCACTTGTCTGTCCTGGCACTGCGCCCCTGAAGCAGCCGGCAGCAGGCTCAGCTCTTAGGTGGAGGAGGAGAGAGCGCACAGGGCTCCACACACTGCCCTGCCCTGAGCACTAGATCTGCACTCCCATTGGCTGGGAACCTGCTGCTGGCTGCTTCTGTGGCACAACATGGTCTGTGGTGCCAAGAGAGGCAGGAACCTGCCTTAGCGCCCCATGCTGCACCACTGGCAGGGAGCCACTCCAGGTAAGCCCCTCCTCCCCCTGCCCTGACCTGCTGCCAAAGCTGGAGCCCCTTCTACATGCCAAAGCTCTCATCCTCAGCCCCATCCTGGAGCCAAGACTCAAGTTGGTCGTGGGCATCAACAGTTTTCTTCAACTGGGTCATGAGAAAAAAAGTTTGACAACTACTGGCTTAATATACAAAATATAACTACTTTTCTCATGTCATTTTGGTGGGAGATACAAAGAGAGATGAGGAGTCTTCCATTTTCCTGGTGCTATATCAAATTGAAAGTAAGTTACAGAGTCTAAGTGCGTTAGTGTGCTTGAGTAGTATGAGAGTATGAAAATGATGCTTGGAGACTGAGATTTGTGTTAGATGACAATGTTGTCATCGTTTATGATTTCTCTGCTATTTAGTGCTTACACTGCTTTGAAGAAATATACTTGAGCTGCCTCAAGTTAACAGAGGCTTTTTTTCTTTTTTTAATGTGTGGAAGAATCAGCTAAGCCTCACAACATCCTTGTGTGGTAGGTGTACTTATCTCCATTTTACAAATGGGGAAATTGAGGCACATGTTGGTGAATCAAACCTCCCCGCTTATGAAATTGCCCTGGGTTCTTTACCACTAAAACAGAGCAGACAGGGCTCTGAGTTTTAAGGACAGAATTTTCAAAGACTCTACATGACTTTGGAGCACAAGTCACATCAAAAGCCATTGACTTGCAGTAAGATTTGTAATGATACTTGCACCCCAAAGTCATTTAGATGCTTTTGACAATCCCACTCTAAGGCATTTTTTGAAACATCATCATGCACACAACTGCATGGAAATCCTCCAAAAGGATAGAAATGCTAAAGTCAAAACAAACCAAAATACCACATCAAGAATCTGTTTAAGTAGTGCATCTATACAAAGTTACACAGCTTTTTATCAGTTCCCGTGTGCTGTTCCGCAGGTGCCCCTTCCATTTGTGGCTACATTTTAGTGATGGATAAAGTTATCTCCATCTGTCGATCAGTTTAACTTTGCAAAGCCCTTTGGAATCTTTTGAGCAAAAAAGCTGCTGCATAAATAGATCTCAATAGTTAGACTATTTCTATAACTAACTACTGGCATGATGGAGCCCTTCACTATTATCTGTACAACTGATCTTATTCTCCCTGGCAGGCACAACTATATTATTGTTGGGTTGGAAAAACCTGACAGAAATTGAGCAAATAAATGCAGTGAGAATGTCTCTATTTAAGAGATCATCACTCCGAAGTGAAAAGGAAGGACTGGACAAGATATCAGGGCTCTTCCCACACTTTGCTGATCAGAGTCATATCTTATCAGGACGGATTGTTACAATCTTGTATTGTGACCTAATGATGTTTAAGTTGTAATAATGGCGTGGTGTAGCATCTTTGTGATGCCAATGGTACCCACAAATACCAGGGAGGGTCAAGAATGGGCGCTGGCAGCAGTGTAAAATAATAATGAGAGAAACTCACCATTTTTATTATGGATTGAGTTGGTGAGTGTCTGTTTGTTGATCTATCTAATCATACCCTACCTTCACCATGGCATCAACCACCAGTCTTTGTAACTAAACCTGAACTTCCAACCCCTTCTAGCTAGAGACGGAACTGAGTCAGCAGATCTCCCATTTCTTCCATCCAACTCAAACCATTACAATACAATGGGTTCCAGAACCCAGCAGCTTCTGCTTTTGCAGTAATAACCTCTGATGCAAGAGATTTTTGCATGCCACCCCTCTTTGCTTTGTCACCCCCTAATGCTGACGTGAGCAGATGCTGGTCCAGTTCACGGGAGCAAGAGATTTCAGTAACTCTATTTGCATTCCTTCTCCAATAGGTGCAATCAAGCTGGTCTTTATTTATTTACAGCATATCCTCCGGAATCCTGATAGAAAAGTTATTAAAATTAGACTTGTCAGCAAATTGAAGGGGTTTGTGGGGCTTTTGCATCTTTCATGCAGTTTGATCTGACTCGGCTTGTTAACACTCAGTTACTTTTGTGATTAATTATTTAATCCTCTCCCTCGGTACCAGGGTATAATAGCAGCCCCCATTTCTGCTGAGATTCACAGTTCTTCGGTTTTCCTGCGAGCGCTTTGTGCCATGTTGAAATGCAAAATGATGAGCTCTGAATTCAGGCTCTTAAAGGAACAGTGCATTGTTTTCCTCTTCTCTCTCCCTGTTCTTTGTCAGCTTCATTGCTTTGCTCAACCTTGTGATGCTGTTGGCTCTTGTAGCCTTTCTTTTCTCCCAAGCAGCTGAAGGTATCAATCAGTTCCAACTAATGCACATAATAAAGTGTGTGGCAAGCGCTGGAGACTGCTGTCCCTGAGTTCTCTGTCAGCAGCAATGTCATCATTTCCAACCATTCACTACTCGGTGGAGTTGCATGCCACAGAGACATTCCATAGTGTCTGCTCTGACTCCAAATGTAGTCAGACATGTGAATCACAAACCAGAGGATAAGTTGTTATGGAAGTGACTTTATTCCAAAAGCCAGACATGTCAAACCCTTTCCTTTTTTCCCATTTCAGATGCATTTGGAATGGCTTTCAGGTCTAGTGTGTGTCATCTTTTCCTTGTAGCATCTTCAGCATTTTTTTTCCAGATTTTTTTTTCTTGTTTTGCTTCACAAATGTGCAAGTGATCTTTATCATTGACTCTGTGTAGGTGTGTCCTCATGTGAGTCCATGTTACTGTCTGGATCTATGAGAATATATGTGAGTTTCTGTTCTCCTCGGTGGATTTGTGTCAGCCTAGGGGTGCTGAAATGTCAAACAGACACAGATGAATTTAGATGCTGTAGTCATGTATTAAAGCATGTGAATTTTGTACATTACATGTGAGACTCTATATGTGTGTGTGTGTGTGTGTGTGTGTGTGTGTGTACACGCACGCACGTGCACATGTGCCAAATAGAGCCGTAGTGCAGTTGGACACAACTCTATTGACTTCTGTGGAGTTGCACTTACTCCGTCAGTGATGAATATGACTTACTGTCTGTATGCAACATAACACTTCCACATCTATGCAACTTTTGCATCTTAGTAATATACTCCAATAATTTAGCAATAAATTATCCATATTTTCTTAAAGGATTGGTTGACCCTTACCCCCTTTCCACTCTAGGCTTTTTATCTGTTACCTTGATTGCAACTTTCTGCTACAGCACTGATGGGGAACCTACAGCCTGCCAAGGTGCTGTGGGGGGGAAGAATCAGGGAGATGGCACTAAAGCCTCTGTGTGGTCAGCTCTGCCTTGTGGTGGGAGGAAATGACTCTGCATGCTGCCATTCCTCCTCCCCCCAGCTGGGGGAATGGCAGTGCAGAGGCCTACAGGCTCCACCCCTAACACTCCTATTGGCTGGGAATTGCAGCCAGTGGGAGCAGCAAGGGGTGGTGCCTGCAAATGCAGGGCCATGCAAAGCCATGTGTTCCCCTGCTAGGAGCTGCACCAAGTAAATACCCCAATCCCTTGCTTTCTCCCTCACTCTTCCTCCCAGATCCTGCACCCCACCCTCAGCCTGCACCCCACTTCTGACTCAGACCCCATCTCCAGCGTGCTCCTGCACCCTAACTCCCATCCAGACCCTGTACCTCCATTCTAGAGCTCTCTCCCTATGGGACTGGAGTGTGGCACCCTTAGCTGTATGAGTGAGGTGAGTGAGGACTTTTTTTTTTCTCCTTCTCATTTGGGGGCCAGATCAGTAACGAGTTTGGGTTTTTTGTGCTTCTCACTTGCATGTGGTCCTGAACTGATTTTTCTGTTGGTCAATGGCCCCCAACCCAAGAAAGATTTCCCATCCTTGCACTACAGCCCTGTCAGTAATGCTTTGGGATTGGTACAAGAGGGCAGCAGAAAATCAGCACATCCTACTTGAAAATGAAACTTTTCAGAAGTGTAAGTGTGGTCTAGTGGTTACAACACAACACAGCACTGGGAGTCATGATATCTGAGTTCTATTCCTGGCTCTACTCCCTTGAGCATGTAACTTTTGTCTATGTGGGTGAAATTGAGATAAGAATGCTGACTCTCCCTCCCCCCTTTCTTTTTCCTCTGTAGACTTGCAACATCTAGCAGGTAGCTGAAAAATCTGTACTATCATTTGATTAGAAAAACTGCTGAAATGTTTATGAGTCCCCAGGCATTTAAACATTAATTTTCGTATTGCAAAGTCTCTCAATGTAACAATAATTTCATTGATGAAGTCAAAGTGCTCAGGGCACCATATAACATACAAAAGCAAATTAAAATGCAATAAAATATTTATGCAGACAATAATATGAGAACTTTAACAGTTTTCTAAGTAGGACTTTACCAAGCTGTTGCACAGAATGTATATTTTAAACCAGGCCTTAGCCTAGATGCACTCTTGTTAAAGTGCTTTGTTTTTGTCTCCAATTTTCGTAATGAAATAAAGAGAGGATGGAGGGATTCACATCCATAACGTATTTTGAGTCTTAAGGTTCTAGTCTTGCAAACACTCATACATGGGAGGCACCTGTGTGCAGTTAAGCACACTTGAAAGAGCCCAATTCTTCAAATATTTACACATGTGCTTACCCTTAGAACCAGGCCTAATCACATTCAGTGCACTTCAAAGTGTTTTCGGGATTGGAAATTTAAAAGGCAGTTCTGCTCTGAAAAGAAAATGAAGAAAATGGGGGCTCCAAGTTCGTGATCTCTCAAGGACTTGTCCATTCTGACAGTAAAAAGATTTGTTAATGAAATCTAACTGCCAGTGCTACAAGCTCAGCTTGAAATCTGGAAGTCAGGTTGGATTCTTTGTGGCTTGTGTGTTATCACCATCAACTGTGACCCAACTGAATAATTTGGGGCATAGTTCATGACCTCTTCCTGGGGACACTGTGCACGAAAACAAATACAAATTCTGTGCACAATATTTTAAAATTCTGCAAATTGTATTTGTCAAATAAATGCAGAGGCTCCAGCATGGCATTGGGGAGCACAGGCCCCTGGTTGCACAGAGATGGGAAATCACTGTGCAGCTCCCCTGGGGACACAGACACAAAGTTGAGGCTGAAACCAACCCTAATACAGTGGAAGGATTGGACCTGCCCTAGAAATGGTCCAGGGCCCTGCCCCTCTGTACCAGATTGGGAGGGGGGTGGGCAGGCTGAGCAAGACAGGGTCCAAGGGTGGAGCGGCTTAGGGTGGGGGGATCCAGATGTGGATTGAGAGAGTTCTGTGTAAGGCAATCTGGATGTAGGCAGCTCAGTGGGGGATTCAGGTACGGGTGGATCTGGATGCTTAGGGGGCTTGTTGGAGGGATTTGGGGCAACGATTGTGGGACTCTGCAGTGAGTCCAGGTGAAGGTGGATGGAGCTGAGTAGGGTGCAGTCTGGGTGTGGGAATGATAGAGCTTGGCTGGATGTGGAGGGCTCTGTGGGAAGCCAGATGCGGGGGGAGAGTGGGGCTGATTGGGGTGGAATGTGGGTGGCTCATCATGGTGGTTCAGGTGAAAGGGGAGTGGGGCACATCAGTATGGTTCTGAGTGTGTGTGGGGGGGAGGGGTGAGATGTGGTGGGAGAGTCTAGGTATGAGGGCGACTGGATGCTTGGGGGTTAAACAGATGAAGAAGCAACTTCCTGTACAAGGATCCTTCCCCCTACCACAGTGGAGTGATTGATGCAGGAAGCATGGGGTGGGGAGTTTGCAGAGCTCCTTTCGCAGCTGGGGAAGAAATTTGGGGGCGGGTCTGACTTGGCTCCAGATGCTTTGCAGGGAAAGAGGAAGTCTCATTCTCCCCAGTCCAGCCAGAATTAGCAGGTGAGCCTGGCTCAAGATAGTAACCACCTGCCACATCTTCCCCAATCCTTCCCTGGCCCCACAGGGATTTACTTTTCTGCTGGCTGCCCTGAGCACCCAAAACATACTACTGGGGTGGGTCACATGATCCCTCTTGTCGCTTTCCTTTGCTTCCTCATCAGAAAGACACTTTTCTGCAGGGAAGCAAAGAAATCTGTGGAGGACATAAATTCTGCACATGTGCAGTGGTGCAAAATTTCCCCAAGAGTAAATTACACACTTGAGGTGCACACTTATGTGTGTCATGGTACTGCTTCTGCAATTGGGCCTGAAGCCCTGATTCTGCACGCTCTTCTGCTTGGGTAGACGCATGGACCACTGTGAGACTCCCATCACTTCAGCAGAATTCTACTCAACCTTAGGGATTTGCCTATGCAAGCTAGCTCCCATGATACAAACTATTGGTGGTAATGATCATAGAAGTGAAGGACTGAAAGAGACCTCAAGAAGTCATTTAGTCCAGTCCCCTGCACTCAGGACTGTCCCTTGGAGTTGCAGGGCCTGAAGCAACCCTCCCCAGTGCCCCAAGAGTGGGACCCAGGGCAACCCCCTTGCCATAGGCCCTGTCCCCAACTCTGGTCCACCCCCACCCCACCCCTAACCCACTCCTTTCCACCCCTGCTCCTCCCCCTTGCCCAAAGCTCCCTTCCCCGAGTGACACAAGCTGAGGTAGGTGGGTGGGCCTGGAGCGCCTGGGGCTAAGAATGTTAAATTGCAGTTATCTGACTAATCGTGTAGTCCAGGGGTCGGCAACCTATGGCACATGAGCCACAAGTGGCGTGTGAGCTGATTTTCATTGGCAAGTGAGGTGGGAGCTCAGCCCCGCCCCTCCTCCCCGGTGCAGCTGGGAGCCTGCGCTTGTGTTCCCTTAACGTGCATGCCTACATGGCGCCACACAAAGTCTAATCTAAGCATGCCCACCTCTGCAGCAGCCCTCGCTTTCCTCCTGCTCCTGGAAGGTGAGGAACGTGGCTGCTCCTGCTGGCGGGGAATGGGGATGGAGACAGCCCGGGGCCATAGGTTGCCAAACCCTGACTCAGAGGCTTGTGTGCTGATTATAGTATCGAGCTATGAGCCTGAGATCGGAGAACTCAGCAAGGCCAAGAATCACACTAAACAGTAAGATCTGCATTGCATCTTAATTTATTTATTAATGAAGCTGCTGGAAGTAGGACTATTATTGACTTTAAAAAGTATCACTGGCATGCTGACCCATAAATTGAAATGAATACGTTAAATCTCAGCATGCCACTTCTGAAAGGTTGCTGACCCCAGTGTATTCGATACAATTGTATTAACTACACGATTAGTCGATGAGGGGCATTCTGCAGAGCTGCAGCAGGGTAGCTCCAGAAGCCAGCTTGAGCCGGGACCGAGCAGTACCGGCTCATGATGGCTCCGGCAGCCACCCACGCTGCAGCTCTGCGTTTTAAATGTAGTAAGAGCCACGCACCAGGCACTCCGAGCCACCCTGGGTCCCATCCGTAGGATGGTTGAGGCAGCTGCCATCAAGCCCCCAAAGTGCGGGTCCCCTACAATCCAGCACTCTCCCCCCTCCATTTCTTTGTACACATCTTTATCCATTTGGAAAGAACAGTTTTGGACAGCAAACTTTGCCCTCAGAGTGAGACTATAAATACATGCCAGGCACATTTCTCTCTGGATTCTGTGCCTGCTTAAAGGCCCCCAGAGATGAATATTTTACAATATTCACACCGAAGCATAAGCCTAGAGGTCAAACAATGTATCCAAAATGGAGCTGTCAGGAATGAGCCTTTTGAAAAAAAGTATAACCCCTGGGGAAGCCACAGTGCTCACAAGCTTTCAACAGAGCAGACAGGTTTAGGACTAGGAGGTAAAATGCAAGATTTACTGAAGATTCAGGCCCCATGACACAGTAATCTGGATCGAGGTCTGAATGGTGCCATTTACTTTACAGTTACTTGTTACTGCTGAATTTCTCCACTCATGATCTTGGGAGGGCAGGAGCCTTGAGTATTTTGCTCTTTATTCTCAGTCCAAGTGCCTTGGGTTGTTCTTCCTCTTGTGGTCTTCCAACATAAGGGTCCAGACCACTTCTGTACTCAGCAATTCCAGACCACTGGCACAGATCTGCGGGCAGCCGCCTGCTAATTAGAATAGCCTTCGAGCTGCTCTTCTCATGTTCAGCTCCCCAGCCATCCCCGGGCCCAGGAACCATACTGTCACTTTCCCCCCTGCTCCCAGGAGCTGTGCTGACTGCAACTCAAGTGCAGCACGGAGTCTGTGTTGTGAAGTCAGCTAGGGCTGGAATTTTTCCTATTGGCAGTTCTCTAAAGGGGAGACTGTAAAATACACTGTGCAATCGAGACACCTGAAAATGAGGCAAAGGGAAGGGTCATGAAGGAGATGCCACAAGTTCTTAATTTTGTGATGTAGCACAGGACATTGTAGAGAACTGGCTAGTATGAGCACAGATGTATGCATGTGTGTGTATGCACCACTCCCCTCTGCTGCACGGAATAGGAACTGCTCTGAGGTATGTCATTCTGCCTGTGCTACTCCCAGCACTTCTCTTTCTGGTGGTCACATGGGAGGTGCTTCTGAAGTAGCAGGATCTGCACGTAATTCTGAATGGTCAACAATGTGTCACCTTGTGTTGTTGTTGGCAGCCTCTTCCCATGTGAGGGGCTTGAAATATACGATGCAGTAGCCCATCCATTCCTTGTTCCAGATCCTACCAACTAACTGCACAGGGAGAAAACTAAGGCAGTGTCTTTCCTCTGAGTAAGCCTGTGCCTCTAATGTAGGGTTGCCAGATACTTTGACAAAAAATCCTGAACATGGCGGGGGTCGCTGCACCTTTAAATTCCTGTGGTCCATGCTCCCCCCGTTGCTTCCCCCGACAGACGTGACAGAGGAAAGAAGTCTCCACCAGCCTTCCAGCTGAGAAAAACAGAAAATACCAGAAATTTTACATGTCTGGTATTTTCTGGGTTGTTTTTTTTTACCAGACAGAAGACGCAATTACCGGACTGTCCAGGCGAAAACCAGAAACCTGGCAACCCTACTCTAATGCAGTGATAGACAACCTAGAATAGTGAGTGGGCTGGGTGAGTGGCCCTCCTTCAACTCAGTGAGCTGCAAGATTGTCGTAACCAAGATGGTCTCCCAGGATAGGGTCGTTTTGCTAACTGCGCTTGTGTACTTAGAATTTGTGGGATGTGCTGATTGAACCGAAGCAGTGCTTTGATTGGATGCAGAGGGAGTACATGGCTCTTGCAGTCAATGCTGTGTGCAATCAGCATACACCTCCCTTCACCTGCCCTTGATTTATGTGCATGTCACTTTAGTAATACCAGTAGGAAAAAAACGAGCTGAAAGGAAACCTGCGGAGTCTGAAAACCCTGCACGTGAACAACAATAAACAACATGACTCATGGGTAACACAGTGAACCCTGATGGGCTGCATAGGGCCCTTGGGACGCAGGTTGCCCACCACTGCTCTGATGCCAGGTTTGTAAGTGACACATGAAATTCACCTTGACAGAGAGATTTCCAACTGGCTGTGGCCTGACCTTTCATACCCATCTTCCTTGCAAACCCTCTTGGCAGGTGGGAGGCATCCCCAGAAATAGCTGAACAGGCCTGTGCTATTTCAACTTCATTACTGATCTCCAAGAAAGAGTTAATTACAGTCTTTTCCCTCTTGCTCAAAGGTGGCTGGGTATTATCATCAGAGCTGTAATTATTCATGCTAATTGCTTATTTGGAAAGGGAGAGAGAATGCCAGAGAGAGAAGCCCCAGCCTCCACATCAGTGATTAGCAGATCAGATCAGGTGCACTTCATTAAGACTGGCCTGAGCAGCCTGGAAGGGATGGAAAGAGGCTGGGGATGCACCAGCCGTGGTGAGTAACTGAGTGAAGTGGCTCACATCTGGCTAATGCTGTTACTTCCTCTGGGACAGAAAAAAAAAGAACATGCACTTCTTGCAGACCTTCCTCCGATGGAGGGCACTACGAGGTAATTGTGCTCTTGGTTGGACTCTTCATTCATCTTATGGCTTCATTAATCCCATTTCATGGGGGACTTGGGTGGGCTGTCATGCTTGTCCAAGGCTTGTGCCGCTGATTCCTTCTAGAGATTCATATGTCACATATTGTGTTAGGCATTAGTGCTTTATTAACCTAGGGTGACCTTTGTGTTCTCTTGGCTCCCTGAAAGCTGACATGGTGGTTGAGATGGGGGGCGCAAACATATTCTCTCTATTTTAGGATGTATATTTTGTGGACTTTGTAATATCAAAAGAGAATTTTCTGTGGATGATCCTTTTGTGTATGAATGGCAGTGGACTTAAATTGAGTTTATTAATGACTCATGGCTTTTGAAAAGCTGCCAGTTAGCAGTTCAAAGGTAGCAGTGTGGCAAAAGTTTATTAACCTGGAGAGAACTGATTGAAAGTGATTTTTCCAATAGGGAGAAGTTCCTCAAGGCTGCTGCATGTAGAAACAGTCTCCTAAATTAGCCTGTACCTGCTGTTGGGACCATGACAGGGATGTATCATTTGTAGTAATGAACCTAAGGGCAGAGGGTGGTTGACTTTGAAATGCCCCTTCTTAATAGTCAAAAGGGGTTGAACCAGAACTAAAGTGCCAGCCTCTGTGGTTTTAGCTGAAGCACTGATCCCTACCCGGCAGCTCTGACAGTCTGCTGAGCTGTGTGGCTCAGGCACAGTGTGGTCTATGCTTGCAAGTTGAGCGTAGTGCTACTAAAATATTTGGCACTCTCCTTATTTTATTTGCTGTAATGCTACAGAACAGTCACTAAAAAAACTTTGTGTTCTACTCCCAGCAGCATTGATATGGCGACTCTTTCGTTTGTTCATGGTGCGGTGAAAAGTATGGCTTTCAGAATCAGTCCTCCGAGTCGGTCAGACCTAAACTTGCAGACTGAAGTGAGAAACAACTTGAAATAATCCCCCAATATACTTACAAAAGGCACCCATCACTTCTCCCTGAAGGCCTGTCTGCCATCTGCCTTTCATGACGGTAGCCACATGCTGCAAGAGCCATCAGCTTAAAAAATAAAAATGAAGGACTGCTTTCCTTTCTGGAGGCTTAAAGTATTACCCTTATCATGTTAACATCCAAGCTCTGGAGTGACTTGCTGTAATTATGTTTTTTTAATGTCCTGTATGTTTTCATCTGGGTGTTTTACTGCTTAGATGACACAGGCTTTCAACACTTGCACTTTAGCTGAGCTACCAATTCATTTCCTGCAAGATGTGGGGAGGGTGGGGTGCAGAGCTAAGGCAGGGATCCCCATTGATTGGCCAGTCTGCTAAAAGGGGGTGCAGAGAGAGAGAGAGAGAGAGAGAAAGTCCTCTCTCTTTATCTAAACCCAGCGAGGTCTGGTGGTGTGAGGATGTTGCACAGGTTTGGGTCAATTGTGTGGCAGCACATCCTCTGGCAGGCCTCCAGCCCAGCCACTGATTGACATTTAGGTTACAACAGCTTAGATACTACAGCTCACTAGGGTTGCTTGGCACTCGAAAGCATGGGTATCCAATTTTGAGAGGGGCTGTAACCTCACCAGTGTGGTTGCTGCTGCCTGAATCTGGGGAGGGGTGTTCTCCCATGGATGGTGTTAGAACACTGTCTCTAGCATTCACTTTGCATGGCAGCCATTCATGCCATATGAACCCTGTTAGGCTAACTCAGTGCTAGCTGTTGGCAGAAAAGCAAAAATTGGTAAGGAGAGGGCAGGTCTCTTGTGGCTGGCAGCTGACTTCCATGACCACGCATGTTAATAAGAGACCTGGCTTTTGTCTTGGCCGTGCCAGACCAATGGCTTTTGGTGAAGTAGCTGCACCTGTGCAAACAGGAAAGGCACAGGGTTCTCCTCACATCCCTCACCCATCCCTTCGTGTCGCTTCTCTGACACAATCTTGATGCCATAGTTATAGCTTCTCTGCAGCTTTGTCCCCAGCCAAAGCTGAATGTTTGGCTGATGAGGAAAGTTTCTGGGGTGAGTGAGTGGGCATGCATAACTGCTAACCTTCTACAGAACTTTATAACCAGCTGAGACTTACTGGGCAGCTCCTGGATCAGGCACTGCTAGACAAGGAATGTTGGATTTGTCTGCATGCCGATGCTGTGAGCTTCCATTGTGTTGCTGCTACCAATGCCCAATTCCCTCATTCTAACCACTGTTGCTTGTCTGTGGGATTAGGGAAAGGCTTCTGCTAAGGGCCAGGGAGTCAACTTCTGCTCTTCATTACCTCCTAGCAAGCTCCTGTAGGAGACATCGGTGGCCATGAGGGTATAAACGGGTGCAGAATTTAGTCTTTGTTTCTGTCTTTGTAATCTGTGTCTCACTTCAGTATGTAGCTAATTGTCTAGTAGGGAAAGGAGTTCTCTCCCAAATCACAGTACTTCCTTATTCCATTAGCTAAGGCTTATATTGGAAGCATCAGGTACTGGCCAATGTCAAGAGGATATTGGTCCAATTGCAACAATATGGAAAGAACAGAACGTACTAGACCAGAATGTCTATTTCCTCTAATCTTGAACTTTCTGTGGATGAACCACAATCACCCTTGGGGTGTAAAAATAAAGTTGTGGTCTGCACAGATAAAATTGAAATGCCTTAACCCCATGACCCTTAGGGTAAGGGCACAAGAGAACACTTCACTCTCAACTCAGCCACATTCAGTTCCGTGCCTCAGAAAAGGTGGCCCCACCTACAGTCTCTGAAAGCACTGCAGGAGGGTTCCATGGCACTTCCTTTCACTCAAGTTATATGGGAAAAGACACACACCCAGGCTAGGGTAATTTGGAGGAAGAGGAGGCAGATTTTGTTTTTTATTTTTAAGGGTGTAAGTAAAATCTAAGCTGCAGCTCATGTGATAGTGTCAAATGTTGGCAGCAACTGGGTGTTAAGTATTTGCTCAGTGCTTCTTGACCGTTCATCATGCTAGGATTGGTGTGTGCATATGTGTTTAAAGGACTCCATTTCTATGGCCATGCCTGATGTGATTGTAATGCAATGGTGCCTTTCTGGTACCTCTCTGGGCTCATGCACAGAGGATATGGGTGGTCCTAGCCCTAGATTCCAGAGCTCTATCTCAAGCTCTGCTTTTGTAGCTCCAGAGGTCCCTGGTTCAACCCCTGGTGTGTCACCCCAGAGGGTGGCTGTCTCATTATCTCAATGGCAAATTATTTGTGTCACATGTGAGGCTACAGTAAAGCTTTGTGCTCCAGAAATGAAGTTCCAACCCACATCAGGGGACTACTCTTGATTTATTGCTGTTTGACTGCTCCAGTTCTGACCTCAAAGGGCTCTGGATTCCTCACATTTCCTATTAACTAGTGCTGCCTGTTCCATTCAGAGAACCCATTACTGAGATTGAAACTAATGAGACTATCAAGCATTCCTCCCTCATTAATGGTTCTAAATATTTCTTAGTAAGGGTCATTGAAAGGCCGTAGGATGGATTGCTTCATTCAGCAAAGGATGCCATCCATTTATTCACAGGACCAGTACAGCATGGGTAGCTATAGAGAGAGCTTCCATCATGCTGGCATGATGCTTGTCAACCCTGCTGTCACAGGGGTCAAAGCATGGGGTGAGAAGGTGGCACTGATTCTATGGCCCTATCAGGATGTGAATAGTCTAAAGCCAAGAGGATGTCATTGGACATAGGAACTGGAAGGCAACCAATGCCCATTCTAGGATGCTGATCAGCTGTTGGATAATACCCTCAACGCATCACGCTTCAGTAATGCCTCTCATTAAAGTTTGCTTGTAAACATTGAGGGACAGAGGCTGTCTCTCTTGATGTGAGCATGGTGTCTAGCACAAAGGAGCCCCCACTGGTCTAGACATTGCCACAATGCTCATAATAATACTCTAATCTCTTGATATCCCATTTCAGGGATGAGTAAACAGAGATGCAGAGCACAACGTTTGCAAGTCACATAGAGAACCATGTAAAGGAACTCAGGAGTGCTGACTTCCAGCACCTAGGTCTAGACCTTGATCATTTATTACTCATCTGGGCTGCTTGGAGTGTTAATTGAGCAAGAAATACAAAAAACAAATGTATAGGCATAGATTAGACTGAAGAGACCTGGGGTAGGATAGGGGACAGTGAGCTAAGTCTCTTCCAGAAGCATCAGCAAGCCTTTTAGCTGATTGCTGTGGGAGAGATGTTTTGATAGAACTAGATGACGTGCTTGTCTTTGTGTGTGTTTTTACTTCCTTACATCATGGAGTTGATGTGATGAGATGTGGGAGTAAGGTACTAAGATCTGTGATGAGAATGGAGCAGAAGCTTTGGGGAAGGTCACATCTCCAGGCTATGTTGTGTGTTTGGGCAATCCTGTTATCTTCCTTCTTTTTCCTGACAAAATACATTAATTGGAAGGCAACATCAGTCAGTGCTTATTAAGTTTGACTGACCTGGGACTATGGTAATTCATGAAGCTGCTGTGGCTGTGTGTGTGTGTGCTTTCCTTCCTTCCTCCCTCGATGGCTGGCAGGCAGCAATTTCTGAGAGCAATCAAACTGACATATCAGGAAAAGCTGACTTGCAAATCAAGGGCTTTAAAATAGGCAAGTTCTAGGCAAAATTAGCCAACTTCCCAGGAAAATGTCCATGCTCTCGCTGCCTGATAAAAGTGGAGAGAAGTAGTGTATTGGTCGATAGCCAAATGTATCTTGCAGGGGAGCAAATGTAAATCAGAACTAGAAACAAATGTTGCTCTCTTGCTATTAAAGAGCCTGATCCAAACTCTGCTGAGATCAGTGGAAGGACTCCTATTGATTTAAAAAACCTTTGTGCCAGACCCAAATTGCTTATGTTTGAGACTTGACTTTGGCTGTGAAATTTTAGGGGAGCTAATTTGTGGAACATACTGAATGCTGCTGAGTCAGTGTGTGTCCTGGAGAAGAACTCTGTCTCAGCAGTTTCCCGTGTGGATGTGTTTCCCTGGCACGGCATGCCCCTGTCTTGAGGACGAGAGAGCAACTTTCTGGCTCTTGAGACTGTCTCTTGTTCCACAAGAAAAAGGGAAATGGAAGGATAGTCCCTTTGCCAATAACCAGCAGATGCAATTATGTGAGAGTGGCATTAATCTCCTCCCATCATAGTTCATGGGATTTGGTCAGCTGCGTCCGTTTAGAGTATAATTCCAATTTTATAGAGAAGGTATGGGGGCTTGTCCAAAGGTATATAGAAAGATTTGTGGAAGAATAAGGAATTGTACCCAATACCTTCAATGTCTTAGGCTAGTGCGCTAACCACTAATCCAGGGTGGGGGCTGCTGACCCACAGAAAAATCAGTTAGGGGCAGCACACAAGTGAGAAGCCACCAAAAAAAACCCCGCCCCACCCTTACTGATGTGGCCCCTGACAGAGAGAGAAGGACACTCCCCACATTTCCTCTTGTACACCAGAGCTAGTGGGGCCCAGTCGGTGCAGACTCCCCTGTGCTGGGGTGGAGCCATGAGCCTCAGAGGTCAGATCCAGGCAAGCCGGGGGCTGCATGTGGTCCCCAGGCCTGAGGTATTCCTCCTCCCCCACCACACTAGTCCATCTTACCTGTCATGAAAGAAGTCCCTGAATCAGTGTGGTTTTCATAAGGCCCCCAATATTTGAATTTTTTACCTTCAATACTCATTTTTTGGGTTGCATGAGGAGAAGAGCAAGTAAATTTCTAGCCCTCCTGGTTGTGAAAACAGGCTTAACAATGTAATTCCAATGCATCCTAAAGGCTTGGAAACCAGATAAATAAAAGGAACTCAATATTTTTAATCTCATAATATTGACAACAATCTCATGACCTTTTTGAGGGCTTGACTCGTGATGTTTTTTGGGGGAACCAGTGTTGTGTATCTGTCTCTAAAACATTGTTCTCCCTATCGTCTGGCTTTTTCCCCTGAATTATTTCTCTTAGAAAATTGTCCAGCAGCTTGTTTGAACTGGTAGAAAATGGTTTTTACTTTTTACTTCATGTACGTGTCTATAAAATATATGCTTCTGGGTTTCCTCCTTCCTCTTGCTCTTTCAGTAGCTCCTATCTTTCTCCAGAACAGCTATATGATACTGCAGCCTGACTTTGGAGGGGAGGGAGGCATTTAAAACAAAAAATGAATGAATCCTAATCCCCACTATAATAGTGTTAGCCTTAACCTATAGCATTCCTTTTTAAATGGCTATCTGAAATGAAGGCGCACGCTGCTACCTAGTGGATCTTTGGGTACTGCAAGTGAGGCAGGCTTCTGGGAGAAATACCACCCCACTTGCTTTTGTACACTGCCAGACTTGGGTCTTTAGTATCAAACTGATTTGCTAGAGATGTGACTAAAAGAAGAAAGGTGAAGTTATTTTCTCAGTGTTGGGTGGGGAGGGGAAATGCCTTGTAAACAGGACACACAGGGTTTTTTATTTCTTTGTTCTTCAACCAGTTCTTCTTGTCCTTGACTAGACAAGTATCAATTTAAAATTGTGAGGTTTTTAAGTGATTGTGATTTAGTTTCCTGTAACCCAAGAAGAGATGATATTGCTCATGGGGAAAATGTCCTTCAGAGAAGACAGGGGGAAGTTGATGGACAGAGGTTAACTTGTCATTGGTTTGTAGAGCAGGTAAGGAGCTTAAAGCTACAAAACCTGCTGTGGATGCTTCAGAAAAACCGTGAGATGCTGCTCGTTCTAAGTAACAGTTAAATTTTCCTTGTTAGCCTTGGATTACTCCCTGAGTCTTAGGGGTGTATGCACTTGCAGGGGTCTAAGGGACTAGGGGGATCTCCCTTAGTAGGGATTCCCATTGCAATGAAAATTCTTTCCGGGAGCCGTATTTCAAGAGGGACAAGAATCATGTCATCCCACTGTTGGTGAAGTACCTTGCATATGAGAAACTGGGGACCCCAGGTTTCAGCGTCTGCACTTCAGACCACTGTGTGTGTGAGACTTCTCTAAGGGAATTAGAGAAGTATCCTCCCCTGGGAATTTTCCATACCAGGCATGTGGATTCAATCTGCATGCCAAAATGAAAAATAAAAGCTCCTGACTAATGACTCGTGATCACCTCTCTGGGGAATTGTAAGTGAATCTGAGAGGGAGGAAAATGCCCCAGTTTTTTGTTTAGGATGGAGCTCAAGCTAAGGGGATTGGTGGCCAGTATTCCCTCTAATAATTTCCATTTGCGTGTGGAATAAATGTTTTGTGCACTGAGGCATGTGCAAATGTACACCACCAGTAGAAACATAAACCTAGCGGTGTGGGTGCTCTGCTAATCAGCTGGATAGCATTTGAATTTTTCCTTAATGAGTGGCTGCACAAGTGCACAGCTTACAAGGAACACAGTTGGGTGGCATGAGACTCCTAACACAACGCTACCGCGAAGCAAGAACATAGTAACTGTCACTCACCTGATCTGCAAAAAGAAAGGGGTTGGGGGGAAGAAAGCTTCTCTTGTGGAAAAAGTGGCATCTCCAACCTGGAACGGAGCTGTGCATACGATTCTGCAGCCAGCTTTGCTGCTAGAGAGAAGGTACAGGCTGGGCAGAGAGTAACAATTGCCTTGCTAATCTTTTCACACTCATGAAAATGCATTAATGGTCACTCCTTCTCCCCCCCCCCTTTTTATTGTAGGATAATTAGACCAATAACATTTCCCAGCCTGGTGAGTAGCCTGCTGTGTGGTGCAGAATAGATTATAGCTGACCTTCATAATGCACTTTTTGAGGGAAAAGGCCATCCTTCCACTATGATTTTCTTGTTTAAGGGTTTCTGGTAGGCCAGGGAGTTCAGACAATAGACGGGGTCTGCCTAGTGTTTGGATTGCTCCCTTTCTCCAGTTCAGTGACAGTGATTTCATTTTAAGGCCTATTGTATCACAAGAGGGCAGAGTTGTCATACAGCTTCCAAATTCCTTCATGCCCTGGACTTGGCTGTTAATCGGAATAGGCCTCTGCCATGGCATTGATCACAGCAGGATCAGCCGCCACCATCACTGTGCTGTTGACAGAAACGTGATTGTCTCCTTGTGACTGGCCTTCAGCGTGGATATCATCAGTGAGTAACATAAATAAATAAAAATGGTTTTATGACCAAAGTTACTAAGGACATTCTTTGAAAGGTCAACTGTGTATCTGCGTAGTTCTCCTGGGCATTTGACTATAGGAACACTGCAAGCAGCATTGTATGAATAGTGATGTTGGACTTGAAAATATAAATTGGTACCTAATTAACAGCTGAACGATAACTTGAATGGTGCTGTTAATATTCTGCATTGGTAGGCTCACCATTACAATGTGTGTCCTTGACCACATGAGTGGGATAAATAAAACTGACAGTCTGTACTTTGATTTAAAATAGCAGAGGTGTCATACCTAATTAACATTTCTCATTAGTAGATGCTTGTTGGATTAGCAGCAATAGGACATTTAGACAAGGAACTATTCCAAGATATCATGTGATCTACTGCATACAAAGAGTTAGGGGGAATGCTATGGGTATACCTTGGTCATTACAACTTGGTAAATGACTTTAATTGCTTCTCAACTCTGTATTGTTACATTAGCTGGGTGGTGTTTATTTTAATTCGACTTTGGGAGGTTGTCAGCAAGTGGGGAGTATTTTTTCCAGGGTAGGGAGACAGTCCATGGCCTGCATTTAATTAATAATTATGCTCCCAACCTAGACATTGTAAAAGTGTTTTTAAAATATACATTTTCATTTAAAGGCTGTTCTCAGAGGGATGTCTTCAACCAAGGGACTGGGTTTTTGTCTTTGCAAAAGGGAGGTTGTGTAGTCTAGTGGATAAGTCACAGGATGGGGATTTGGGAAACCTGAGTCTTAAGCCTGACACTGCTATTGGCTCTGATGTATGGATGTGGACAACTCACCGCACTGGTTTCTTCCTCAGTTTTTCCTCACACTTCGATTTGTCTAGTTAGGCTGCAAACTTTTTGGGAGGGGGACAGTCTCACTGTGTTTGTACAATGACTAGCTAACACAGTGGGAGAATTTTGGCTCCTAAGTGCTTAAATCCTTTTGAAATGAGATGTAATCTCCTAAACCTGTTAGGTAGTGCAATGTTGAGTGGTGCCATCCTTAAATACCTTTAAAATTGGGGACCTGGTCTGCACACAACTTATACAAGTATCATTAAAGCAGTACAACCTCCTAGTGTGGGTGCAGTGATAGCTATATACATGTTTATATTAGTGTGATAGCCTATTTCTGTATGGGAAGGGGAATAAGGTTATAAGGTACCTTTATATACTGATATAACTGCATCCACAATCCATTGTATCAAATGGCTATTCTGGCTTTAAAATACCTCAAACTAACAAGATTATGGAGTATACAAATCTGTGTGTGGACCACAATTTATTTAATATTACACAATAAAACCTGGCAATGGTTCTATATATCTCTGTGATTTTTCCTCGTTACCGCTATCACCACCATAGGATGTGGGTTGGCTGTAGGCACCTGGATAATCAGGAAGATCTCAGTTAAACAGGCAGTGCTGATAATGTACATTGTGCTTAATTAGGCTTCAGTGTGTGTGAATTAGACAGTGCTGGATTCCATGAGCCTTGCAGAACGCAATATTACTATATGGGAATAAGGAAGGCAGAATCTGTCCCTCTGTAAAGGGATGGCTAAAAAGGTTCAGGCTGCTTTTCCTTTCTGTTTTACACCATGGATTTCAGGGCAGATTTGGTCATATTATAACTACAGTGTCATAAGAGCTAAATGATTGGAAAAAAGAGTACTCTTCCCCCAGAGAATGGTAGTGACCAACCCTGCATGGAATCTAAGGGTGCTCCGGTATAATCTGAAAATGACCCAGAAAGGATATGGAATCTACTACCATGCCAGCTAAAGGGCATGGTGGAGGGTAGGAATATCGCTTAACTCAAGTGGTATCACTTAACTCAAGGTTTTTATTTTCTTTACAGCTAAAGCACTTGGATCTAGTCCTAGCTTTCCAGGAGTGCTTTGGTCTGCAGAGTATTGATTTTGAACAGCCAGGGAACACACTGACTGTATTATGGGTATGCTGTAGGATACTTCAATGCAGTGCCATGTAGCGGGAATGGGGGCGTGAGGCACGTAGAGCAAATGTGTGGTCCCTATAGCTGAACTTCCAAATATGCACCTGTGCTTAGGTTAAGTTTCTTGAAAGCTTCTTGCAGAATCTTACGTACTGTCCTTTGTAAGAACTTAGCAGTAATGTAGTCCCCTCTCTATAACAGTGTTGGGATTGTAACCATTTGCCTAGGCTTTCAAATACAGTGAGCTGTCAACAGACATTCCAGCAGTCTGGGGTCACCATTTGCCCAGCTGAAGGGTGAGGGTGCTGGTGATAGGGCAACTCCATGGTGCATAACCTTTTCCCTGTTGTGTACTGAGCCATGTGCTCCTGTGGGAGGAGCCCGGAACTTTCTCAACAGACCGGCCCTGATGTTAGGCTTAGGGTTGCCCACCCTCCAGGATTGACCTGGAGTGTTTAGGAAGTAAAGATGATGTTGTGTGACGAAATCTCCAGGAATACAGCCAACAAAAACAAGTCTTGGTAGGCCAGGAGGCTCGTAAAGCTGCTGATCGTACAGTGATTCTGGGTAATTTGTGTACTGAAGTAAACCCTACATCGATTAGCCCAATATCAAACCTAATGCTGCTGCGAGCAAACCAGCATGGGAAGTGTAGTAGAATATCTTCTTACTGTTCATTAGCCTTCACCTGGACTGGCCTTAGGCCCACCGGGGTGACGACTGGGCATCATGGTCGGGGGGGGGGGAGGGTGCCACGTGACAGCACAGAACTGCATGCTACCGGCTGGCAGGGGAGTACTGCAAATTCACGGAGGTGGTGCATGGGGGAGGGGCAGATTTCTTCCTGCTTTCTCCTGGGGGAAGAAGGAGAAGGGAGGGGCAAGTGGTGACACAGACACTGCTTGATCTCCCCCTCCTATGTTCCCTTTCGCCCCCTAGGAGGCTCTGTGTGGTGGGGAGAGAGGAGCAACACCAAGCATTCCCTGCATCCTCATCACTTTCCCCACCTGACTGCTACTCTGGTGCCTTCCCCTTAGGCAGCCCTGGTGGGGAAAGTGACTTGGATGTAGGGAACCCTGATGATCACTCATTGCTGCCTCCTAGGGGTGTGTGGAACAGCATTCTGGGAACGGAGGAGTGAACAGCAGTGCCAACCTCCTCGTGCGTCCAAGTGAGTTCCCCAACGTGGTTGCAGAAAGGAGCAGTGCATGGGTCATGGTGAAGGGGGTACTAGGCAGGCCAAAGGGTGGTAAGCTGTGTGTAACACACAAGCTAAGCATAATATGCTAAAGAAATTGGTTACATGTAATATCTCACCCTAAAAGTTCTTCTAAAAGTTCTTCTAATAATCTTCACAGACCAGAAAACTTTCTAGCCTGGGCCCAGTTCCTTCCCCCAGTTCAGTCATAGGGTTACCATCTCTGAACTTTCCAAAAAAAAAAAGATACTCTTGAGAGGGAGTGTATCAGTATCTACCAGCTCACATTGTATTAATGTGTGTTCTAGTATATACATTAATACACTCCCTCTCAGGAGTGTCCTTTTTTGAAGTTTAGATAGTTCCAGCAGTCACTTTGGTTCTCCTCTCTCTGCAGGGGAGAACTGTTCCTCTCTCTGCAGGGGAGAACTGTATCAGAGAGGTAGCTGTGTTTAGTCTGAATCTGCAAGAACAGCAGTCAGGGAGGATGAGGCCCACTTCTAGCAGCTGATGTGGAGGTGTGAACACCAAGAGAGGAGAAACTGCTTTTGTAGTTGGCTAGCCAGTCACAGGGAGGATGAGGCCCTGACTGAATTGACCTCATTATCTCTAGCCTTACTCTTGATGGGAACTCATTTCTTATGCCTGTATATTTATACCTGCCTCTGGAATTTCCACTACGTGCATCTGATGAAGTGGGTCTTTGCCCACGAAAGCTTATGCTCCAATCCATCTGTTAGTCTATAAGGTGCCACAGGACTTCTCGTTGTTCTTGCAGGGGAGAATTGATCACCTGATAGGGCTGAGGAGAGTCTTTGCCAGGCCCTGGAGGGAGCTGGCTCTGGGCTTTATAGAAGGGGCAGGGCCTCGGGTGGAAGGAACAAGGCTGGGGGTTAACCTCCCCCAGCCACCCTTTTAGTACCACCAAACCCACAGGGGGTGTGGTGCTGGGAGCTCAGGCAGTGATTTTAAAGGGCCCAGGGCTCTAGATGCTGCTGAGATGGCAGCAGCCAAGAACCCCAGGGCCTTTTAAATCACCCAGTCCTGGGGCGCAGATCTCCTCTTTGCTTCCCCCACCTCTAGTTGGCAGCTCTGCACCCTGGATTACCTCTCTCCCTACTCTTAACTAGGTTTTACAAAAGGCGGGAATCCTTTGTGTTCAATCTAAACTTTCCCTCTCCCTCTGCTCTTGTGGGAAAATACAGCATCCAAAATGGATCCTGGCATTGCGTGATGCAGTCTCATGCTTTCGCAGGGCCCCTGTAGCCATACTTCATGGGCTGATCCACACATCCGCATGAAAGTTAAGCTCCATTGTCCCTTGCCAATGAATGTAATCAGTGGGAATGACCAAAAGCGGCAAATATGAAATTGCAGATACAGTTCGGAATATTGAACTGTGTATCTACAAAAAAGATACATGCATACAAATGGGATAATCCTATTCAGTAGATTACAACCTTTCCAAAGATGTTTCAAGAGCCATCTTGAATAAAGTGCGTCAAAGCTATGACATTCAAATAATAAACCTTTTCATAAAACATTGAATTGTTGCATAATATTCTATCTCATTCTTCAAACTTTGAGTTTAAACCTTCATGGAAGCTGCTTGCTAAATTTTGAATGTACCTATTTGGGTCGTCTTTGCTGAGACTTTTTTCTGTTTCTTCTTTTTGCTTTTCTCTGACCCCATCACACTTACGTATTCTCCAATTGTGGTGATATTGAGTCTGAGATGAGGCTGAAAACCTTGCGTTCAAAAAAATTTTTCAGGGTCTGGTGATCTTTAGTACTCTATACATTCACCTAATACCACTTTTTTTCTTTTGACATCATTTATCTTTCAATTGTGTATGGATATTCCTACTCTTGAATCCTGTGACACCAAGCTTTCTTACATGCCAGAAGACCATAATTCCATTAACGTATCTCAAGGGCCACCACATAAACTGGCAACCATTTGAATGTCAAGATACAACTGTTGCAACTCTTTGCTCACAACGTTAATTTGAGTCCAGACTTACTTCTGTTGCAAAAGTGTACTGAGTAGTCTAACCTCAGCAACAAATTCTTAAGCGACTGATATGATTTGGGTAACCTCATGTAATTTTAACAGGACTCCTTTTTAGTTCCCAGCCAATGGCATGAAATCCAGTCAGTGAAAAATGGATTCATTTTACAAAAGTCAACCTGATTGAAGTTAACAATACTGTTTGCAATAAAATATCCTCTAACAATATAAAGACTGTGTATATATAAATACCACAGTCCAAATAACAGAGGTAATTATGATTCTGATGTGGAAAGGGACTAAGATTAGTTATTCTGTATGGTTTTAGTAAGATTTGCAGATAACCATGCTAAAACTAATCTAGCTGTCAATCTGCCAAAACAGGTCTCTAGTGTGTCTCTGCTAATCAGGCGTAATGCATGCACTAACATTCAGATTCTTCTTCTAATGAGGTGACAGTGGCTGTATCTTGCCATTAACCTTCTTGCCTTGTAGTAATTATTCAGTTTCTGATCAATCAGCTGCTCACATATTAGAATGAGAGAGCTATATTTGCCATTGAATCAGTGGGAGAGGAGGAATATATGATTGGTTGTGTGGTTTTTTGGGTTTTTTTTTTTTAAAGCTGAAGTTTAAACCCATATTGGCAAATGTATGGGGAAGAGAGCGCTGAGGGTAAAATTTTCAAGAGTACCAGTGTCCCACTGAAAGCCATTGGGATGTAGACTCTGTTGTGAAGATTGGGTCTGCGCATTTATCTGCCAGATGAAATTGCACTGACTTGTCACTGGTGAACTCACAAAGTGTCGCAATCTACAACAATCAGTTCAATCTACAACTGCTCCTCTGGGGGCTACCCCAGGCTCTCTGCTCATGGCTGCATCCAGCAGTGAGCTTTGCACCCAGAGTCCAGTCAGATGCCATGTTCCTGCCCAGGCACCAGAGCTGGTCTTAGAGACCCAACATCCCAAATACTCCCCCCAGGTTTCCCCGGTTACTCCCTGCCCCCCCCCTTTTTTTTTCTCAACACATTTTCCCCAGCGGTTGGTTTGTTGGGGTTTTTTTGCTTGACAAATTTTTGTCCAGTATTTTTTTGAAACCATCCGGCAACCCTATGGGCGATCCGGGCGGTTGCTTGGGGCTGCCAATGGGTTAGGACTGGCCCTGCCAGACTTCCAGCAGCAGTAACTGCACCCAGTGTGGCTGTCCCCATTCTTGGCAGGGAACCAAGAAGCTTGGATATTCAGACCCTGATACTGCTCCTTTAAGCTGGTGGAGCACCACTGACAGAATAAGGGCAGTGTGGATGTAAACCACTGCAGAAATTACTGTGGTGGCCTTAAGTTGACCTAACAAAGGCCCTCTTATATTTATAGGGTCTCCCCGACTTGTCAGTCTACATCTTCACTTTATTTCTTCTTTCCTATCTCTTTTTTTGCCACCTTTCTAATAAGATTCTGACTTAACTAACCAAGTGCTACAAGCTTGTGACTAGAGAGACCGCTAAAGGTAATGCCCCAAACAGCCTGATGCTGGTACAAGTTTGTAAAGTTTTGGAGTGTCTGCTAAGACTGTATGCTGCACCTGTATTTTTCCAGCAGTGAGGTTGCAAATGAAAAACACCAGAGGTAAAAAGCTGCATTTTCATTCTCTTGATGTCTTACCTCTTTAGTATGTGTGTCTTTTTTTTTTTTTTTCCCCCTTGCCAATAGTTTTAACCCATTTTAACTAACACTTTCTATCTCTTCCCCTCTTCTCCCCCCCCCCCCCACACACACAAAGGACAGCTATTACCATCTTTAATACCACTAAGAGACTGTCAAACAAGGGTTTCTTCCTTCTAAAGCCTCTCTCCAGCTAAAGGGCACAAGTGAGGTTAAAGGTAAATTTTACTTAATACTTCAATTGTTTTTCTCCTTTTTCTGTATGCTTAATAAAAGGTTAAAAGAATTTTTAATGGAGTGTTTGCCATGGTACTAAGCAGGCTGTGGTCTCTGTATACCAAACTCCAAATGTTAACACTGTTTAATGTTAGACAGCAACAGGGTCATGGCTCACACTGTTACCATGCTGGTCCCATGTATTCATGTCAATGGCATCTGAGTCACCTACACATTCTAGGCAAAAAGGATTCAGGGTAAGATTTTCTAAAGGTGCTGCAGATGCAATGTGAAACCTCTCTAATTAAAGTTAACATGATGCAATTTGCAGTAAGGGAAATTCACAAAACAGTAGCAGTTATCGGGGGAGCGTGTTTACATGTCAGCAACAAACATGCTTTAAGCCTCTCCCCAAACCTTGCAATTTCACAAACATAGGTGTTAGAGACATCTACCCCATATAGCAGTTGCTCTTGTATTATCTAGCCCTCTGCCTGTGAGATCTGGTGACTTAATCCTCCTCAATTGGTACAACTAGAAATCAATTGATGAATAAATCATTTAAAGCGGTACTTTGTTCAGTACCTTGTTGGATCTAAACTCCCATTGTCCACAATAACTGATAGATCCTGGGGCCGTGGAGGGAGGGAGAGAGAGGCAAAACATGGTGTTGACTTTAGATGTTGAGAGCAAGGGATGGCAAGATTGCCCCCTTATCAGGTGGGCCTGGAAACTAGGCCTCCATTTTTTTGATGTCACCAGTGAAAATAATTAGGTTTTTATTGCCAAATGGTATGTATTTGTGCTGAGAGAAACCCTATCAGATCATCACAGGAGGCTATAACTCCATATATTGTTTGGTTTTGTTGTTAAAAACCCATCCTAGAAAAAGATTCGAGGTACTTCAGAGGCCTGCAAGGGGTGTTACATTGCAGCCATGTCCTGTTGAGTGTAGTGTATTTGTAGTCCTTTGCATGACTGAAGGGAGGTCCTGACTTGCCCCTTTCATAGGATGACTTAGGGAGACAGTTCAGTAACACTAGACGCAACAGTTCAGTTAATCAGAGAAATGAGGGCAATTGTCTTGAGGAGCTAAAAGTGTGTGTGTGTGTGTGTGTATGTGTGAGTGACAACACTCTGATAGCACAAACAAGTTAGCTTAGCAACATGATTGAAAAGCCCCATCAAGATACAAGCTCATCTGAAACTGCTTCAGCCTAAATGTCCCCTGAAGCAAAAGCAACATCCTCAAGAAAGAATATTCTCACATATTCATAATAGCAGAATTCTGCTTTTCTATACCATGGGTTCTGATGAAATCATGTGACATTTACTGCTGAGATAGACAAAGCACCAGTAAATATAAAAGGGGGCTCAATCCTGTCACAGGATGACTGGCCCTTTGGTGAGAGATGAGTCTCAATCCATCAGTGATGAGCTTAACTCCTCTCCCCAGATGTCATGTCCCTGTACCAGATAAGGACTGAACTTGTTTATACACATCAGATGTGTTCATGGTAAGCGTCTTTAATGCTCTGTCAGGTTTAGCTGGGGTTCATTTAAACAAGTGGCTGAACGCTATAACTCTGCTCAGCATTTCATTACATCTCTCCGTTTAACTTCTACGTTCCTATGATTTATAATATTTACACTATCACGCTGCCTTTGAAGTTTGGTACATATCAATCTGTTAAGTGTCTGTGGATCAGGCTGGTCTGCTAATTATATGACCAGAATATGTAACAACTTGCTCATCTGGCTGTACGTTTGTCGCCATGACTGGCTGTGGTCAGTTTGGAATCCTTGAGTTGATTTGCCTTGTTTTGTTCTGCATCTGCCATCTGTAGATTTGTGATCAGTGTAAATTAGGGGTGGCCAACCCATTCCAGACACACAGCCACACTACCAGTGGAGACAGTGTGAAGAGCCGGGGCAAAGTTGCTGAGCAAAAAAAACCCACGCTGGGGGAAAATAGGTGCTGGTACACTGTCCCACAGCTGCTTGTTAACTTTTCCCTGGGTCTTCGCAGCCCTGCCTTTTTTTTTTTTTTTCTTTTTTTTTTCCCTCAACAACTTTGCCCCGGGTCTTCATGCTATCTCCACTGCTATTGTGGCTCACAAAAAAAGCACTGGGAAGGGGTGAGAAGTGCACACTCTGGGAGGGAATTTGGGTGCAGGAGGAAGTAGAGAAGAGGATGCTGGCTCAAGGAGGGGGCTCCAGGCTGGAGAGTGTTGGGGTCAGGTGAAGGGTTGGGGCACTGAGCAAGCCCCAGGCTTGGGGCTGTGAGGGTGCAGGAGTTTGGGCTGGGGTGTATGAGGGGCAGGGAGGCTGGGAGTATGATGGGCTCAGGACACAGATTTGCAGTGTGTGGATGGTGCAGGAGTATTGTGGCAGAAGACTGGGGATGTGAGAGGCTCAGGACAGGGGGTTCCAGTGTACGATAGGCTCAGGTTTGGGGTCAGCGGGGGGGGGGGTGCAAGAGTGTTATGCTGCTGCTGCCAGCTGGGGCCTTGGCGGCCAGGCTTCACTTTTAAATAAAATATTGTCAAACACAAAATGTTTCAGCATTCTCTTTATTTATTGGGGGGGGGGGGGGCGGGAAGGAACCTGTTCTGAATCAGGAGTCTCTGACCCACAGAAAAGTCAGCTGGGGCCACACAAGTCAGATGCAAAAAAAAAACCAACTGCTCCAAAACCCCCCAAGCCTCACTAATGTGGCTCCAACTGTGCTGGTGGGGGTAGGGGACAGGGCGCTGGGGTAGGGTGCTGGGACAAGGTGCTCGTGGGGGGATCTGGTCAGGAGAAGGGGACAGAGACAGCTGGGGCCAGTACCTGGGGATCCTGGGTCTCAGGAAGCACACAGGCTGCTCTTCCCCTTCCCTAAACAGCTGGTGCGCTTTTTGAAATGCCCGGTCTGTCACTCCGCCAGGGATTTCCTTCCCCCCTGCTTCCTGCCTGCACAGGGGGCGCGCGTGTGTGTGTAGGAGTCCCAGGACTGCATGCCAGCTCCAACTTCTCAGGAAGCGAAGTTGGAGCTGCTCCCTATGACAGCCGCGTGCTTCCTGAGAAGTTGGAGCTGGCATGCAGTCCTAAGATTCCTACTCCCTCCCGCCCCGAGCAGGCAGGCAGCAGGGGGAAAAGTTCCCAGTGGTGTGACAAACCCGGCATTTCAGGAAGTGTGTCAGCTGTTTGGGTTAGAGCAGGTTTTTCTTCCTCTCCCCCTCCCCCTCCCTCTCCTCCCTTTCCCCAAAGCCAGGCACCCCCCCCCCCCGCTCTAACCTAATTCTCAGGTCTCAGAGCTGCTGCCACTGCCACTACAGCCGCGTGTCTCCCTCCAGCGCTGGGGCATGTGTACTGAGCGGCCGACTTTGAGCATGAGCTGACTCCCCTCCCCTTCTCCAGAGCCAGGCATCTTTCCCTGCCCTACCCCCCTCGCCAACCTTATGCCCGGGTCCTGGAGCTGCTGCCGAAGCCGTGGCTGGCTGCTAGCATGTGCAGGCTTGGGACGCTGTGTGTGACCCGGCCTGCACCTGCAGGATATGACGCAGTACACTGAGGGCTGTGAGCAGAACAGCGTGGGCCGTGAGCATGCATGTGGCCATGAGAGCAGCTGACCTTAACAGTTCCGCGTTCTGTCCCGGTTCTGTCAGGAGCCACAATTTTTTTTTCTTTGCGAGCCGCATGAGGCTTGCGAGCCTCGGGTTGG
Organism: Pelochelys cantorii; assembly: GCA_032595735.1. Lineage (NCBI taxonomy): Eukaryota > Metazoa > Chordata > Testudines > Trionychidae > Pelochelys > Pelochelys cantorii. The sequence continues at coordinate 23,303,074 of CM064336.1, forward strand.
CCACCCCTGGCGTAAATGAATCCAGTCTAGACAGCTGTAAATATTCTCACATCCCCACACACTTGCCCGGCACACTCTTCTTTTTCAATCTGTGCGTGTGTGTATTGTTTTTCAGCTTCTTGTAAATGAGAGAACAAAATGCAACTGGCTTTCACCCTACACCACCTATGCCATAAGAACGACCACAGTGGGTTAGACCAGGGCCGGCCCGAGCCATTTGTGCGCCCCGGGAGCACGGCGCCGCCCCCAGGAGTGTGGCGCATGCGCGGGCACCGGCACATGCGCAGCCCTGCCCCCGCCCGGTCCTGCAGCCCTGTGCGGCGTCCCCTACAATGGGGCGCCCCGGGCAGTAGCCCGGTCAGCCCGTAGCTTGGGCTGGCTCTGGGTCAGACTAAGGATCCATCTAGCCCAATGTCCTGTCTGCCAACAGCGGCCAATACCAGATGCCCCGGAGGGAGGGAACACAAACAGGGAATCATCACGCGATCCCTGTCCTGCCATCCATTTCCAGACAAACAGAGGCTACAGACACCATTCCTACCCATCTTGGCTAATAGCCATTGATGGACCTAACCTCCATGAATCTATCTAGCTCTTTTTTGAACCCTGTTGAAATCCTAGCCTTCACCACATCCTCTGGCAACGAGTTCCACAGGTTGACTGTACGCCGAGTGAAGAAAAACTTCTTTTTGTTTGTTTTAAACTTGCTGCCCAGAGCTGTTTGCATCCCCGTTGTGAGTTTATGCATATCATAGTACTTGAGAACTGGAGTTGTTGAGATTATCTTTTTTTCAAGCAATTATTAGTTTGCCTCTGTAGGGAGGTGGAGTGGCTACCCACTGACCTGGAGGGGGAATTGCCCCTCTGTAACCCTTCTTGGGCAGAACCTGGGCCCAGCCAATCACCTGACCAGAAGCCAATGCTCATGCACACTGCTGTGCCTGCTCCTGCTTTGCTCCTACCATTATCCCTGCCTTTACCCCTTTCTTGACTGCTATTCTGCTTGCTCCCATTCCTGTCCTCCAGTGTGACCCTTGGTTCTAGCTCCTGACTGCAGACTCAGACTTGACTCTCGACTCTGCTATCCAGTTCCTGTCCCCAGTGTGGCTCTAGGCTACTGACACCCACTCGGACCACTAGGCTAGACTGTCTTATTCCAGTTGGGTGGCAGTAGCTGTGGGTAGGACAAAATCTGTCTTCAATTGTAGCTGCTGTGGAAGGGTTTTTATCTGCTAACCTAAAAACCAGCCTGTCTCTAGTATTTTCATGCTTTGCATTTCTAAATTCACAGTTGCCAGCAAGTCTATACTGAGCTGCTATAAAACATTCAGTGCTTTCCCCTGGTTCTTGAATTTGCTCGTGAAAACATGCTCTTTCATAAATCACATTTCTCTGGGGTATAAAGTATGCATCAAACATAGTCGGAACCTTTTCATAGTCATTTTTGACTGTCTTCAGTAAAGTCAAAGGATTTAAAGAGAGATTCTGCTTGCTTCCCCATAGCGTACATTACAGAAGATACCTGGAGATCATCTGTTTTTTGGAGTTTGTTTGCAACATTGAGATCTTGTAAAATATTGCGTGGAGTCTGTCCATTGCCCATTGGTCAAAGCTGAAGGTCTCTGGGACATTGAAGAATGGCATGTTGATGAGATGCTGCACCTTTTGTTCCTTCTGTTTCCAGCCTTTGTTGCTATTTTCCTTATATTTCTGTTTAGTTTATTCATAAACTGTTCATAGAGCTTGCTGATACACTAATGCTCTGTCATATATGACTGAGGTTTGCTTAAGGTATTTTATACATAGTGCCGCTTAACGGTCGTATAATACCGTTCCATTGCACAGCGCGGAGAGAATGAAGATTCTATGACCAGTGAGTCAGGTGACCTGAAGGGGCTCCAAGTGAGGGTTGGACGATGCCTACAGACACAGCAAAGTGTATTAAGGTTCCTGCGCTGCAGGACCTAAAGTCAGTGTCATGGAGAGATGCTAGTGAAAGGGCATGTAGAACAGTTCAAACTTCTAGCAACAAGTTCTGGGAGGGCAGGAAGACAGATCTCAGGGAGGAGGATTTGTGCCTGGCCTGAGATTGGAGTGGAAAAGATTTCATTTTTGTGGGTTTTTGTGTTAATAAACCAGGCCCGAAGAAGGCAGTGGTGAACACAAGCCTTTGTGGAATTACTGGGGAGTTTGAGAAGGGGAAACTGAAGCAGGTTGCTGCAGAGTCATGCTTGTCCAATAGAATGTGCTACTCAGCAGGGATCCCATTACAAGATAAGAACAGATGACATAATGTGTCCATTCCATCTCAGAGTTTGATCCACTAGAATCATAGCACCTACAGAGCTCTTGTCTCAACTTCCCAATAGTTAAGATGGACATGGTTAGATCTGGGCTGATTTTTGGCTTATCCCTTCTGAAAGGAGAAGGTGGCAATGACTGATATTTCCCTTACAACACTGTGATCCACATATTTGCCAGTACCTTCTGCCAGCAATGATCTGGCACTGCACTGAACAGAATATGTGATCAAAACTACATGTGGTGTGTCAGATTTGTTTTCGAATTCCACCTACAACTAATCCTGTAAGTGGGGATTTCCCACACACAGCAGAAAGGCATGAAAATGCAAATGTGCTGTGGCCCGCAAATGCCATTTGTGTAGTTTATTTGGGTGGGGGAGGGATATGCTAAGAGACATTGGCTCATGAGGGGAGGCCAGCGTGTGTTACTTGGTTAAATAAATATAATCCTGTTGAGGTAGTGCCTAAAGGCCACAGAGTGCCCTATTACTGATGTACTGTAAACTCCAAACCTCAGTTTGTGTTGTAAGCGAGATTCCCTCAATGGAAAGGGTTACTTTAACTCCCTCATCTATTAAATGGGCTTGGTTTTTTCCTTTTAAACTGAGCTGAGAGAACTCTTTGATCTTATAATTGGATATACCACAGTTTTCTGTGTGCCCCTGACTGAGGTATGAGCCTACATTTTATGTTCTACCCTTAAACAATACTTCAGTCAGACACACAATGCTGTTACTTGACTTTGTATATGCTAACAAATCCATGGCCACAGAGGACTTCACAGTCATTGCGTGCAGCAGACTACAGAGCCTCCACCCTGCATAGCAACAGCAAAGGCAGAACTCTTCTCCTCCTCCTCCAGAGACCCAGGGTCCTATAGCGTTAGCTGAAAAAGATTCGAACAAAGCGGGCCCTAAGATGCCAATGATTCAATCCAGGAAGGGAAAGTCTTGTAAAAATACCTATTTAGTAATTGTATGTCATAAGTGGACACCTCCTCCACTGCCACAGTGACTAATCTGAAAGACACTGAGTTAGATTCCCTTCCCCAGGGGCAGCACTTGCACATTAAGGTGTGAATGGTCCTGTGTGAGATTTCCAACCTTTTTTCTTCCCCTTCCTTAATGCTGGTGGCTGCTGAACACCATGGGGTTGCTCCATCAAGGAGCCATTCCGCGGCCGGGGATGCTGATGGGGGGCCAAAGAGGGCAGCTGTCCTGGGGCCCAGTGCTTTAAAAGAGTCTGGGGATCCTGACTGCTGCTGCCGCTACTGTAGCCATGACAGCAGCCAGAGGTCTGAGCCCTTTAAAATGGCAGCCATAGCCGGTGGCTGCCAGGTCTGGACAGTGCAAAAGGGCTGGCAGTGGAAGACTAGCCCCCAGCCTGCCCCCTTCCATCCCAGGCTCTTCCCATTCTAGGAGGGCCCAAAGCTGCCCTCCCCACACTTTTCCTAGGGTCCTGGGATGTCTGTCCTCAGTGCTGACATGCAGGCCCACTGATGGGAAGGCAAAGGGGGCAAAAGGGCCTGAAGAGCCTGGTTGCTCTGGCGTGGCTAGAGCCTTGGGACTTTTAAATTGCCACCGGAGCTCTGGGTGCACACTTTGGGCAGCACTGAAGGGCGGGGGCGGGGGCGGGGGGGGGGGAGGAGGATAGTCCCCACCCCCACTGCTTCTGCCTAAGCCACCCACCTCTTCTGGGAATCAAGGGCTGGGCCCCACCTTGCCCAAGGGCCCAGCAATTCTGTCCACTGCCCTGCTGATGCCAGCCAGGATCGTTGGAGTAACTTGTGCTCTGGTTCTGCTTTAGAATTACTTCAGCTCCAAGGGTGTTCTTAACATTGGGAGATGTCTCACGTCCCTTTTTGTGCAACAGGAGCAGCCAAAGGGTCCTTATATCTGACTGAGGATCTGCCCTAGAGCTCAGGGTTTGGGGTTTTTTTTTTTAATTATTCTTTGTTTTTTCCCTGTGCCGTTTGTTAGTTTGCAATTGTCACTTAGGCATATTACACCAAAACAGAGCTACTTAAGCTGCTGCTGCTGCTGGAACCCCCTTCCTTAGCAGTGTGCCTAAAAGCAAGTGTGGACCTTGAATGAATTCACAAGCTGAATACAACATGGACAGTATAGTTGGTTTGTTTAAAATTAGAAATGTTGATTGGTAGGTAGATTCTTAGAGCTCTTCTAGGAAAATTTGGGGGAGGGGGGTGAGGAGGGGAAATCTAGGCCCTTGTTACCCCTTTGCTCTCCCTCCATTTTAAAAAATATTTTTTTCATTTCTCCAAATTTTCAGCTTTAGACCACATTTTGGGTTTTTCTTTTAAATGATGATTCAATGCAATTATTACTAGGGCTTATTATGAGGATCAATTCGATTAATGCAGGGGTGGGCAAAAGGGCCTCCGCAGGTGGGATCCGGCCTGCCAAGTGGGTGGATCCGGCCTGTGGAGGCCTTCCTGCTCCCCAGGCCAATTAAGGCCTGGGGGCTGGGACAAAAAACAGGACTATGTAGCACTTTAAAGACTAACAAGATGGTTTATTAGGTGATGAGCTTTCGTGGGCCAGACCCACTTCCTCAGATCAAATAGTGGAAGAAAACTGTCACAACCACATATACCAAAGGATACAATTAAAAAAATGAACACATATGAAAAGGACAAATCAAATTTCAGAACAGAAGGGAGATTGGGGGGGAGAGGTAAATGTCTGTGAGCTAATGATATTAGAGGTGATAATTGGGGAAGCTATCTTTGTAATGGGTGAGATAATTGGAGTCTTTATTCAAACCTAGATGTAAAGTGTCGAATTTAAGCATGAATGACAGCTCAGAGGATTCTCTTTCAAGTGTAGTCTTAAAAGGCCTTTGAAGCAGGATGCAGGTAATCAAGTCATTGAGACAATGTCCTTTCTGGTTGAAATGGCAAGAAACTGTTTTTTCTTTGTGATCCTGTCTAATATCTGTTTTGTGGGCATTGATCCTTTGGCAAAGTGTCTGAGATGTTTGTCCAATGTACATAGCAGACGGACACTTTCAACACATGATAGCACGAATTATATTTCTGGATGCGCAGGAATATGTGTTCTTGATCTTATAACTCACTTGGTTAGGTCCAATAATGGTATCAGCAGAGTGAACATGTGGACAAAGCTGGCAACGGGGTTTGTTGCAAGGGAAGGTACCAGGGTTGGTATCTGTGTGGTATGTCCTGTGGTGGTTGGTAAGAATCATCTTGAGGTTAGGTGGTTGTCTATAGGAGACTATGGGTCTGTCTCCCAGAGCCTCTTGGAGTTTAGTATCCTGTTCCAGGATAGGCTGTAGTTTATTGATAATGTGTTGGACAGGTTTGAGTTGGGGGTTGTAGGTGATGACAAGTGGTGTTCTATTGTTGGTTTTCTTGGGTCTGTCTTGAAGTAGATGGCTTGTTGCTGGGGAGTGCCTGAAGCCTTCTCTGCTCTGCCCCTGCCCTGTGAGCAGTGTGCGGTGCTTCAAAGCACCTCACACCCTGCCAGGAACATGTGGCGCTTCGAAGCACCGCGTGCTGCTCACAGGGCCGGGGGTGGGGAGAGCAGAGGAGGCTGTGTGTGTTCCCCAGGCCAATCAGGATCTGGGGGCAGGGGAGCTGCGTGAAGCTTCCTTCCCCCTGCCCCAGCCGTGCAAGGAGCCTGCGGCACTTCAAAGTGCTATGTACTCCTCGCAGGGCGGGAGGAGGCTTCCTATGCTCCCCCACCCCCAGGCTCTGATTGGCCTGGGGGTGGGGGAGCATGCCAAGCCTCTTCCAGGGTATGGGTGCCTAGTGGGAAGGGGGGCAAAGGGGCTCCCCACCCCTAGATCAATCATAGTCTTGGGGTGGGGTAGCTACACCCCCTTCCTGTTTGGACCCCGCCCCTTCCGGGGTGGCCCCTGGGCTACTTAAACAATTTTTGAAGTGGCCTCCAGGCAAAAATTATTGCTCACCCCTGTGTTAATGTATGGTGTATGCTTCATACCAGGGAAGGGTGGAGCTCCAAATGGGGAACAGATCAAATTCTCAAAAGTCCCAAAGGTTTTTCTCTCTCTAGTGACAAGATGTTTTATGTTCTTGCATCTGTAAGCACAGAAAAGTGTTTGCTATCTCAGGGTTTCCTTTTTGGTGTTGGTAACATTGGTTTCAAATAATTCCTTCTTCTTCTTCCAGAACTCTAGTTGGATTTAAAATGCCAAAGGTCCTGTTGTAAATCTTTTGGGTTCTGGTAGTTCAAACAAGGTTGCTGATCAATCCACAGAAGTCCTAGAGCAAGCTGGACTCCATAAACTCAGTGGGAACTGTAGGTGCTTGGCATCTCCTGGAAAAACAGGCACCAGTTCTGTTTTTCTATTTTAGGGGGGCCCGAGGGAGAGGAGGTTTCTCTAGGAGATGTAATATGAAAACTATTTCTCTTCAATAGGCATCTTGTCTTTTCTTGGTGCCTGACAAGCTCTCACAAGCTATGTTGTGTCCTTAGATGAAAGAGGCTAATAATATAAGACGTTTTCGTTTTCTGATGAGAACAAGCATGAATTATGTGCTTAGCTTTCTTTTTTAAGAAAGATTGGTTTGTCTTTAACTGGCTGTTTTTTAAAGTGGTTTCTGCTCTCCATCTCTGGGAGAACCCCTTGTCTTTTTTGGCTGTCTATAGCGGTAGTATCTACTCTGCTTCCAGTCTCAACTACAGCCATGCTCAGTGAGTGACCTTGTGGACTCTTGTTGCTGTTCCCAGAATTCATACTGGTTAAGAGAGATCTTAATTCTAGGAGCAGCAGCAGTTCAAAAGAGTAGACCTGGTGAGTCATCTCTAAACCTGGATGGAACTTCCTCCTTTGAAAGACTTGCAAAGTTGCCCTGAGTTCAGTGCCTAAAACCAGCTGAGTTTCATGTGTGTGTTGGCCTTTAAAATGAAAGTTTAATGCTTTTCTGTGTCTGTCCTTGTGCTTCCTGGTAATTTGGCTCCTTGGAGCACATAGAAAGGTGAAGGCTTTCTCCTTGCTGTCCTTATGTACTCCCTCCTCTGTAATCAGACTCAATTGTTTCCTAAATTTAGCTGAATAAGAGAAGTGGGGGTTGTCTCCCTCCCCCTTTTTAAGTGGGGGGGGGTCTAGAAAGAGCTGCATAGCATTCGTAAATGGCAGCATGATGGGAACCCAGGAAAAAACGACTCTGCAATTAGTAAATCTCTCCAATTGTGACAGCTCTATTATTAAACTGTCATAAATGTGAGGCTATTAATCTGCTCTCGCCTCAATCCCCACATGTTCTTTCCTTGCCCACTCCTGATTTTAACATAGAAACTACTTTCATATCCTACTTCCGGAGGTGGGGGAGGGGGAAGGATTGTACAGGGGGATCTTTTCAGAAGCTGAAATACATGAATACAAGGGGAATGGAGGGAGGGAAACCCCAGGAGCTGTCAAAACCTGCTCACTTTGAGGCTTTTGCTAGCTCTTTAAAACTGGAGGAAGCACAATGCAGGTGCCTGAGCTCTGAAAGCCAAATCAAGCTTTGCCCTTGAGGAGGTTGTTTAGTATTAGGGAGGGTTGTGGATGGGGGCCCGTAACAAATGGGTGGTCTTGTTGCCTTAAGCCTTTGGCAGAGGCTGAATGGGGAAAATGTGAGTCCCTGACAAAGCTTGGAGAGTATAGAGGCTGGACTTCTGCTGGCTTAATGCCAAGTGCTACCACCCTTCTCAACCCCCAGGGCTCTGAATTGGGTGGTACTAACTGAGCTGGAGTGGGAGCATGTAGAACCACATTCAGGAATGGAAATAAAGCTTCTGTTTCACACCATGAGGACCCTCCTGAGCACAGGTCTGGTAGCTAGCAGTCCTGAGTCAGATGGGCTAATTCTACTTGTATTAGCAGGATGTTGTACATGGCCCAAGGGAAGGAAGTGTGTGAGATGTGAAGGGTGCAGAGGTGTAAGGAGGAACAAGAATTTTAAAAAGCATCTCTAGGTGAGAGGGAAGTTTCCTCTACAGGTAAGGTATTTAGCTGGCATCCTGTAACAGGAATCCCAGTAGGGATGTGAATGACTAGTCGACTAGTCACTTCCCCCACTCTTGCTGCCTCCATCAGAAAGAGGCAGCAAGGGGGGGGGGAAGAGGAAGGGGTACTTCAAAGTAGCAGGGCTGCATGGAGCCTGGGGCCAGTGGGGGAGTCCTCAGCTGCCTCCAGGCTGCACGCAGCACTGCCGCTTTGAAATGCCACAAGGAGCCTGACGCCGGGCTCCCAACAGCATTTCAAAGCAGCAGCACCGCATGGAATCCGGGGTCAGTGGGGGAGTCCTCAGCTGACTCCGGGCTCCACACCATGCTTTTGCTTTTGAAGTGTAGCAATAGCCATAGGACTATTGCTTCACTTCAAAGGCAGAGGTGCTCTGTTGACTAATTGAATAGTCGATGCAAAATGCATCGACTATTCGATTAGTCAATTAGAGGACTTGATATTTAACACTGCTAGATCCTGGATATGTCACTTTTCAATACTAATCCCCCGTCCTATCAGAAAAGAGATGTATCTATTTAGGCATGAAATTAACATACCGTAAAATGGTATGTGCATGCCTCTGGTATTGTGGAGAAATTCTCTGGCCTGCTAATTGTGTTATGGAAGAGATAGATGGTTGCAAGGGCCCCTTTTGGCCTTAAAAACTCTGAATTGCAGTGAATTAGTGAGTCTGTTCCCTCCAATGTAAAATCACAATGTGTGCACTTCAAAACTTTTCAATAGTAATGTCTGGAGAAGTGTCATGATGGTTGTTTGAAGACCTCTGTGGAGCTCTCTTTGTTCAGGAAATCCAGTTGGAAGTAAAGTGACGTGCAAATATTTTCATGACCTGCTGACTGTTCAGCAAATGATCATAATATGAGCTTTTCTTTGTATTACGCTTGCAGTTCTGCCTTTGGACTTGAATGAAAGAGAGAGATTTAGCAGCACATATAAGTTAAAGACCAAAACTATGTTAACAAAATTCTTCCTAGACATTAGCATTTTGGGTTCAGTTCCATTATTTGCTCCAAATCCACTTTGCTCAATACTAGCTCACATTTTAAATTCTCCAAAAACTTTTTTCTTCTCTTTTCACTTTTCTTTACTGGCAAAACAGTTGAACCGCTTAACATTTCCAGACCAAAAAAAAAAAAAAGAATAAATACCTGAGAAGCAACACCCGCTCAGCATGCTTGAAGTCAGCTCACTGGGTACAAATGGGCCTGAACCAAAACTTGAGCTATGAATCTTATAAAAGTTTGGGGGATATTTTTGTTTTTGTCTGGATCTAGTTCAATGTAGAGTTCAGCCCATCTCTACTTTTTAACTATTCTGAACCTACCTGATTGTGGAGGTGCTTCTTCATGAATCTTGAACAGAATAGTAGGTAAGAGAATTTGGTCTGGCTAGCATGTTCTATGTAACACTCTGATCTGTTGAAAGAAATGGACAAAAAGGTAATGTGGAGAAATCAGTGAATGAGATGGAATAAATCTACTGGTGACCAACCTTTTTCAGCAATGGCTGAGTTCATCTTTCCTAGTCTACAGAGAAATTTAAGGGAGATGTAAAAACTACTGATCCATGTGCATTATGTCTCCCTCTTTGCCATAGATGATAGGAGTGGTTTGCTACCCCAACTACAGAGCTTATTACTTAAGCAGTAGAGACTCATGCTACAGGTGGAACCTCTGTAAACTGGGACTCTGGTCCAGCAACATCCGTGGTCCAATAGGACCATGGATGTTCCAGGACCAGACAGTTCCAGTGGAGCTCTGGTGCCTAGGAGCCCTGCAGACTGGCAGGACTGCAGGTAGCGAGCTGCCAGTGGGGCCATGAGCCTAGATGCTCACAACTGGGCAGCTGGGCGCAACCCAGCTAGGCTGCTCAGCGGGGCCAGGAGCCCAGCATGGTGCGAACTGGGCTGCCAGCATAGCAGACAAGGGGTGGGCAGAGGCAGGGCAGCGGAGCTAGTGGCCTGTCCAGTGCTGGGGGTATTGGTAGCGGGGGGGTGGCAGATATGACCTTCCCTGGTCTGGCAAAACCCCTCATCGGGACTGGTCAGGTCCCAAGGGCTCTGGACTGGAGAGCTCCAACCTGCGTTAGTTTTGGACGTCCCTGGTTCAATCCCTCGTATCCTTCAAGATAAGTCATCACAAGACCTCAGCCTCATGGAGAGAGACTTCTACATTAAGGAAAGGAATATTCATTGCTTCCATGTGATTATGTGGGTGTGATGACCGATGTCTGTACTGGAAATGATCAAAGAGCATTCATGCAATGGTTATTGCAACAGTGACCTGCAGGATAACCACACTGGCAGCAAGATGTTCATGACCTTTGTCTGCTGGTAGAGAGAGGAAACAGTTTCTGGAGAGCTTGTTAGATGCCTTAATAAAATGAAGTTATTTTTGTGTTCATCTGCCCCATAAACAAAATATAGCCACTAAGGACTGTAGGCAATTCCTTGCCTTAGGCCGCTACAGGACTCTATGGGTATGTCTACACAGCAACATTATTTCGAAATAACTTAGTCTGAGTCTACACAACAGGCAGTTATTTCAACATACTGTCAAGCTGGAAGACTTCTTATTCCAACTCCTATAACCCTCATTGTATGAGGAATAAGGGAAGTCAGAGGAAGAGTGTTGTATTTCAAAATAAGTGCTGTGTAGACACTCCCAATTTCGAAATAAGTTATTTCAAAATAAGCTATGCAATTGACACAGCTCTATTTGTGTAGGTTATTTCGAGTTAAGCCTTGGTGTGTAGATGCACCCTAAAGCATTGTATAAGCAAGACACCGCTTACCACTAGTTTAAATGACAATTGTGTCTGCAAGTGTCTTTTTCTCTTTGGGGCAGAGGCAAGTTGGATTGTGTAGTAACGCACCCTATTTGCAGCTAACCACTCCTTTAGGTTTTGACCAGGATAAGCTCAGTAGAGAACCCATTCTCCACAAACACTGTAGATTCCTTTACTGCACAATGAAGTCTTCAGCAGAGCTGCAGAATGGGAACTTGATGGTCACATCGGTGATAATGACTTCGATACTCCATGAGGATTTTCAAGGAGTTCTGAGTGGATATTTAGAAGCTGTCCTGTTTTAATGTCCTTATGCAGGCTTATCCATTTTTCAAAGTGTTTACCCCCTTCTTAGGATAAAGGGCAGCTAAGCATGTAGGTGCTGTCTGGAGTAGATGTTTCCAAAAGCTTAAATAGCCAAGAAGATTTGATAGAGATTTTTTTTAATGCTTCAAATCTGCCCAAGCTTATGCAAAGCAGGCAACCCACTGATCTATAGACAGGGGAGTACACATGATCTAAAAGCTCTCTGGCTGGTGGAGGGTCTGAGACAGAGCAGGATTGTCAGGTGGGGGAGGACTCAACTGTCCTGATAAATCGCTAAGATTGTTCTAAAGCACCCAGGTAGCGTCATCACCACCACCCACTTCAGCTACTTACCAACGCTGGGCTGGCATAAATCATCTGAACCATGTAAACACTTAGATTACATTTGCATTGCGTTGCTATGGTAACTTAACTGGAAGCCTGGGATAAACACACACAAGCCATCTTGCTGCTTTGAGAATGTCTGATGCCTCCAAGCTGGAGAGAATCTGACCAAGAAAATTTGCTACGTGTTTCTTTTTTTCTAACCTTGGTGAATTGCACAGGATTTGTGGGCTCCTACTTTTGTATGTACAGAAGACACCAAGGTCTTTAAAAAGCAAATAAAGTGGAGCCTCTAGCTAGCACAATCACAACAGCGCAGTTGTATCGATGCAGCTCTGTGTAGCTGCTCTGTGCTGACAGGAGAGTTCTCCTGCCAACATAATGCTCTGTCCACATCAGAGATTGGTTTAAATTACATTTTTTTTCACACCCCAGGGCACCATAAGTTGTACCAACAAAAGTGCTAGGGTACACATAGTCTGACTCTCCTGCACAAAGAAAACAGCCAGTGATGACATACATACTGCCCTTCAGTGAGCTAGGGCCATGGTTCTCCCTTGGTGTACACAGAGGCCTTCCACTCCTCTAGATATTTGCCTCATTTTAACAACTGGCTGCATAAAAAGCACTAGCAAAATCAGTATAAACCAAAATTTCATAGACTCACTAGTTTATACTCCTCTATATACCCTATAGCATTATTGCAAGTACAATATTTATATTCCAATTCATTTTTGCAATGATGTGGTAAAAATGAAAAAGGCAGCAATTTTTTCAGTACTAGTGTGCTGTGACACTTTTTTATTTTTGTGTCTTATTTTGTAAGCAAGTAGTTTTTAAGGGAGGTAAAACTTGGGAATAGGCAAGACAAATCAGATTCTTGAAAGGGATACAGTAGTCTGGAAAGGCTGAGCACCACAGAGCTAGGATACTTTGAGCCTCTTTTTGCTCTTAATGATGCAGACATCCTTTGATCTGGCTGGCTTCATCTTGACTTATGTTCTTTCTCTTCTTGCTTATCTGTAAAATCCTGCCAAATACCCTCTTGTTTGGGAAAGAGAATGAAGCTGGTGAACCCAGGCTGCACTCTGGAGAGAAATCGTACAAGCCCCTTTCAGACCACTATGCTGTTTGCTCTCCTTTGATTACATGACTGCTTATTGTAGGATCATGTATGATTGGCTCCTTCTGCCTACCAGCCCCTGGGTGCTTTGTGTAATCATCCTCCCCACTTTGATGATGCATCAGGAAGGAGGAATGGCTCTACAATCCCAGTTCCACCCAGTGATGAGTGGCCCTTAGCAAGTTCTTGGGATTCATTTCAAATACAGAGAAAATTATTGGCTGCTTCTCAGAACTTCAAGATTCTGCAAAATCATGGAAGTTTGCTTCCTGTGGGGTTTCTTCCCCTGAAGACTTACAGAGACAAGCAGTGGCGTGTTGATGTGTAGACATGTATTAAAGAGAGGGCAAAGGCAATGTCTGAGATCCATACATATGTGATTCTTAAAAGGAGTGGAGCTTTGGGGGTCATGATTCTTCTGTCAAAACTAGTTTGGCAGCTTCCTAAATTTGACTCCTTTTTTCCAGGATTAGGACAAAAACTTCTTCATGGCCAAATCCATTGACTACATCCCACAATGAATATAATGCAACACTGATTTGAATAGCACTTTCATACAGCTGGTGTATCCCAACACACTTTATAGATGAGAAAATTCATGTTACAACCTACACATGCTAAGGTAATTGTGGAAAGACCATTCACTTTTTAAAAGGTGTGTGGCCAACTTATCCACTGTTAACCCCCGTCCTGCAATGTCTGGACCTGATTTTGGGGGGGGGGGGGGACTGCACAACACGTCATCGCATGGACATGCAAAATCCAGCTGCCCATGCAATGGTGGTTGCATGTGATTAATTTTGGGGCACTTTTAGAACCATCTTTCTGAGAATATGGGACAGTGACACCACTGTAATGCATTTCTCAGAAAACCAATGAGAGGGCAGCAGAAAGGCATGGGTAAAAGAGAATACATAGGTCTTTAAGATGTGTTTATAAAGGAATGGAGAGTCGGGGAGGCAATGAACTAAAAGATTTCAGGAGGGTGTTCTTTTGATGGGAATTTCAGAGGTAGGCTCTGGCTCCAAATGTTGTGAGATTATGTAAAGGGACCAAAAAAAAAAAGCCAGTGCTGAATGAGATGACAGGAAAGATGCTATACCTAATGGGTTAGCTGGAGCGAGACCATGGTAAGTTCCCATCTTGTGAAAGTGCTCTCATCAAAGGGTTGAAGCTGAGCTCATCTAAACCACTTCCATCTGTGAAAGCTGGCTAACAATCTTGCAACAGGGTGCTTTCCCCAGATTTCTGGTACTCTTTGCACCAGAGCAGGTTCAAAACACTAAGAACAGTCAGTCTGCTTTGTGGAGAGTCTGAACAGTTTTCACCAGAGCTAGTTGAGGCATCCCTCCACCCCCATGAAAATGGGTTTTTTGATTAAATGCACAAGATAGGTGAGAGAAGATTTTATCGGACCAACTTCTAAAAGTTGTTCTTTGCAGCATTCAGCAAAAGGAACAAACATTTCATCAGCTGGGACTTTGCATTATGGGAAAATGTGTTTTGGATAGAAAATTTCAACCCATTCACAGAAACTTCTCTGAAGTGATGCCAGGAATCCCTTCCAATGGATGGGCATCTCTCAATGAGGTATTCTCAGAGCACTGAAGATGGGTTTTTTATGGAGTTTTAATCCAGCTGCAATTTAAATATCAATATTGATTTGCAGAAGAGCAATTATTGCTCCCAAAAAGAAACCCTTACAGACCCAAGAGAAAAATGATAGTGTTTCTAAATAAACTAGTAGCTACTAATTTTAATTGAAAATTATAGGGAAAAGATACCGTAATTTCTACAGGCAATTATGTCTGCTTCTCCATCTGTTTCGTATGCAGTCCTCTCCAGAGGAGTGTGCTAATAATGTCAATGTGCACCTGAAATCTTGTAAGGGAGCATTAATATTCCCTCTGTGGCTTAGTGGCTGCTTGTTAGTTCAGCACATCTGTAAGCTTTGCTCTTTTTATTGTTTAGGTTTTTTCTTATTTTTGATCAAGACATCGTCAACCATCCCTCATCTAGATATGGAGGAACCTTGCTGTTCTCTCTCCTCAAACCCAGCAATACTCATATGTAGCTGAGCAGTTTCACACCATGTCTTTGCAACTAATTAATAGCAAAGTGCTGTCTTTTGTCATTGAAAATGCTACAAAGCTGTCACTTATTGGCTTTATGTATCCTGAAGCAAAAAAATCTTTCTCAACTATCCTTTTCAGAATGACCAAAAAATATTTTGTGATTATCATTGGTGTAGGATATTGATGTTTTGGGCTTAAAACTGGTAGATATGAGTTCTGTGTCCTACTACTGCCTCTTCCAGCATGTTAGGCAAGTCATATCCTCCTGTGTGCCTGGTATCCCACTTTTATAGACAGGGAAAATGCTACTTGCCTTTTCTCTGTAAAATGCTTGGAGATTTGCAAATGAAAATGTTGTAGCAGTTACTGTATCTTCTGATTTCAGGACACAGTAACAGCTTTTTGTTTAGAAGAATGAAGGGTTTCATGTGGGATAGAGGATTTATTGCAACCCCCTTAATTCCTAACTGTTTGTCCTTCCTTTCCTCAAAATGGGAGGAAAAACAGTATTTGGAAGCAAAAAGAAGCTATTTTGTTTCATGTGCTCACATCCTCCAGTTATCATCATTGCCCTTCACGCCCACTGGTGTATAGGGCAGCAATCCATCTCCAGTGTCTTTTCATAATGATGGTAGCCATGTCCTCTTGTTTATACCACGCAAGCAGGTCCTGATGTGAAATTATTCTTGGCCAAAAAATACAGATGATCCTCCGAAGACTTCTGGTGTGAAAAGTCGACAATTTATCGAGGTTATACTCTGTCATCCTTCAGCATTCTGATCCATATAATAGTGCTGACATCCTCCAGTAGCACCCCAGAACTCCAACTTCTGTAATTTGACTGATGCAAGCAAGCAGCCCCAGGGAGTTGCCTGGATTCTGTGTGGAAACTAAATGGGCTCATCTTGTTTCCTTTGAGCTCCTGTAGGGTTCTCAAGTCTGTACTGCACATTTTGCTCTATTCCAGAGGTTCCCAAACTTTTTTTCTTATTCTGTACTCCCCTCCCAGATCTAACAGCTACCCACATATCTCTTTCCAGACGTACTAACTGCCAGCGTATCCTTACCCTTCTCATCACTGATATTTTGCGGGTTCTTCTTAACACTACCTGCCCTCCGCCATCCGTCCATATTTCACTATTATGTACAGATATAATTGTAGTGTGACATAAAGCCAAAGCTCCCTTTAAGCTGCGTGGGCAGCACAGCCCCACAGATGCTTAATTAGTCCCACCCAGTCAGAGGCTTAGGGCTTTGTGCATGAGCTGCCTGACTGGGAGGGGCTGATTAAACAGCTGTGGGCTGTGTTGCCACGCAGCTAAGAGGGAAACTAGCATTCAACCAAAAACATTCTGACCCAGTTCTGAGATCAGTTAGACTGGATAATTGCTGGACAACTGAACCTGCACTGTATAGTGATTGAGGGCTCTGTATATCTGTGTTCTGATTGGTAGATCTTGAAGTAAATTAACTGCCATCTGTTACATCATAAATTCCCACAGAGTTTTAATACCTCATCGGCGATACCTATTATGACAATGCAAGAAATTAAAATTAAATATAAAATCCACCATTGTACAATTTATTCCGCATATTCCCCACCCTGCGTACTCTAGTTTACTAACACCTGCTCTATTCCATTTGCATTAAGTACAACAAAAACTTGGTCAGAGCTGCAAAGCTAAACTTGTGGGGTTCTTCCTTTCCATTTTTCTTT
Organism: Pelochelys cantorii; assembly: GCA_032595735.1. Lineage (NCBI taxonomy): Eukaryota > Metazoa > Chordata > Testudines > Trionychidae > Pelochelys > Pelochelys cantorii. The sequence continues at coordinate 23,319,745 of CM064336.1, forward strand.
AAATAACCCCCATCAATATGCCAAGGTCTGACAACCTAGGCAAAGCTCTTAATAGGTAATAAAACCCGTTAATGTTTGTTTTGTGAGAGTTTTAGCCTTGTGTATATTTACTCATATGTAATACAGGTTGGACCTTGCTGGTCCAGCACCCTCAGGACCTGACTGGCCCCAAACAAGGGGATTTGCCAGACCAGACCTGCCCCCACTGCTGCTAGGGCAGGAGCTCCACGGCTGGGACACAGCTCCACAGCCACCTGACTCCGCAGCAGGGACTGGAGTTCTGTGGCCAGGGCAGTAGGATGGGGAGCTCTGCACCCGGGCCAGAGCTTCTGGCTGCCACTGGGGCTGGAGTTCCCTGGTCACTGGAGCCAGAACACAGCCGAAGATCTGCGGCTGGGGACTGGGTCAGAGCTCCCTGGCCGGGGCCATAGCGTCCAGGCTAGAGCTCCCCGGCTGCTGGGACCAGGAACCAGGGAGCTCTGGTGGGGCCAGAACTCCCCGCCATGCTGTTCATGCTCCCCCCCCATCTCTCTCTCACACTCAGTCACTCACTCACTCTCTCTGTGTCTCTGTCTCTCTGTGGGCTCCCTGCTGAGTTGCAGGTGCCCCTTATGGCGCTCCTGCCCCACCACCAGCCCTCACTCTTCCTGGGTTCTGTGGTCCAGGAACATCCATGCTGGACTACAGATGTTGCCGGACCAACCAAGGAGTCTCGGTTAAGGGAGGTACAACCTGTAGTAATTTTCTTTTAATGTCTCCTAGCCACAGGAAGCTTTTGCTCACCCAGGATGAAAGTTTATATTTTATTTGACTGTCAATATATTACTCTGTGTGGGATTTTTTTTCCCCATAGCAATGCACTGATGTTAGAATAGCAGATTTGGCTTTGCTGGGGATAGGAGCTGTTTCTTAAATACTGGAAGTGCTGGCAAAAGGAACAAAGGAAATGACATGCCAAGGAAGGGGCTCTTCTATAAATATTGTCCTAATGTTTAGGAGCAACTGCAAGTGCACAAATGGAAGTTCATTCATGTGCCTAACTGGCTCATAAAGTTGGCCAGTTAGAGGACTGTTTGAGTGCATGTGCAAATAATTTCATGGGTGGGGGGAGGGAGGGAAAGACATCACAATCGAGGTGCATACATGCCAGACATTTTTCTGAAAAATCAAACTACTAGGATAATAGGGTATTTTGAAATTCTCTTTTCTTCTCCCTTTGAAGCTACAAAACCTAGATAGATAGCTAATAAGATCATGTATCATGGTGGTGCTGGAGTACCTTCCATCTCTGTTTACTCTAAGGGTCTTTTGTACTTGGAATAAAAAATATTTATTGCAAAGCCCAGGGCTGATGTTCACTATGGTTACCATGACAGACATTCTAATAGACATGGCAACAGAAACCCTTTGTCAGTTGAATACTCTCTCCATTCCATCTTTCTCACAGTTGAAATGCCTGATCCACAGCAGCTGCAATCTGGGGCTAGTGCTTGTTCATCTTTGTTTAACTGCGGCACGGAAGAATCAGTGCAACTTTTCAAGTTACTTTCTCTTTCTAGAATCAAAACTATTTTGAATGTGAACTTCTGATATTTGTGTCTGTAGAAGTCAGCCAGCTCTAGACTAAATGTCACAGCACACACCCCCTCTAATTTGGTAAAGGAAGCGTTTTGCATGTGTCACACATTTCACGGCTTTGCATGATTTATCCCTGTCATATGAGAGAATACATTTGCCCAGTAGGATCTGTAAATCTGTATTTGTTTATGCCACAGATAAGTGTAACTGCCACCATGTAGATTTGAACCTGGGACCTCTGAAGCGGAGTATGGAAGCCTCTACCCTCTGAGCTAAAAGCCAGTGGCCTCCTAGCCCATGCTGTAGAGGTCTCTTGATCTTAACTGTTGCTGTGTTCTAGGTGCCACTTGCATTGCTCAGTGACCACACTAGGGTTATGTCTACGCTGGCACGATCTTGCGCCAGAAATATGCAAATGAGGCTAAGCGTGGAATATCACCAAGCCTCATTTGCATATCTAATGAGCCGCCATTTTTTTCAGAAGAGGCTCTTGCGCAAGAAGGAGCGTCTACACTGCCCCTTCTTGCGCAAGAAAAACCCTTTTGCGCAATACTGTTACACCTATTACTTTTCAGGAACAGTATTGCGCAAAAGGGTTTTTCTTGCGCAAGAAGGGGCAGTGTAGATGCTCATTCTTGCGCAAGAGCCTCTTCTGAAAAAAATGGTGGCTCATTAGATATGCAAATGAGGCTCAGCGATATTCCACGCTTAGCCTCATTTGCATATTTCTGGCGCAAGGTCGCGCCAGTGTAGACATTGCCTCTGTTTGCTTATGTAATCCACATACTAAGGCTATGTGTAGTGGGAAACATGGGGGGGGGGGTGTGTGTGTCAAGTGCACTCCTGATTGGCATGCCAGGGGTGAGGCAGGCGAGGGAATCTGTCCTTCTCTCCCTGCACCTCTCCTCCAGTATGTTTTGCCATTATCCCTGGAAACTGGGTAGGCAATGGGATAGAGCCGCTCCTGCCTGAAAGCCTAGTGCCTCCAAACCTGTCACTACAGGTGGTCGCCAACCCCTAAATCCATCCATGTGAAGTAGACACCCAGAAGGTCATGGGTTTTCTGAAACCACTAGTTTGATCCAGGACTCTTCTGAGACCTTTCTCTTTGGCAGAAGTTGTGCCTTTCTCTTGTGCTTGAACCCTTTCCCACTGACTTTTTGGCCTATTTCAGAAGTCTCCATTCAACTGGATAGTTCAACAGGGGTATGTGTGGGAGGGGGGATTATTTTGTGTGTGAAAAGTGCTTTACCAGGGCCTCACAAATCATGAATTCTTTCTCTTCTTATCTCATAGTATGTCCTGTCAGGTGCTGTTTGTGCCAAATACTGAACATCATCAGGCCTATGATGTAATGAGGCCTGTTGGATGTAAGGGAAACCTCTCTGCACAACAGTCAGATCTCAACCTCATTGAAATCTATGGGAGTTTTGCCACTGATTTCATTGGGATAATTTCCTATTGTGTCTATTTCCAAATGACACAAATTACATATCAGGAAAGGAAAGGGGGAAGTTTGTCTGTTCCTTACATTTCTTCCCTCTTCTTATCCACTTGCTCTCCCCATACAAGGGAATTTTATTTTTATTTTCCTATTACAGTTATAATTTCATTTCAGAACACCTACTGAATCTGTGTGAGAGAGATTCTATTATGTCACTGTATGGCACCGGGAGCAGCTGTGGCAGTACAGGCATTTGAATTAGAGAAAAGGCTGCACATCTGCTGCCCCTCCATTCATACAACGTAGTATTAATCCCAAAGACACCCCCCACACACACACCCCCAAAAAAAGAACAATTATCTTGTACACCCTTCATGAACCCATTGGAAGTTTAATCTTTTTCAATTACAGCTTTTCAGCTGGAAAGATAATGGCCTAAAATTTCCAGATTTAAAAAAAAATACAGTTGTTGACTGAGGGTTTCTTCCCTAGCCATTTATAACGATGTTCATAAAACTTGCTGTCCTCAGATAACAGGATTGCATTGGTCTTCACACTAGGGATGTCAGATTAACCATTTAAACGGTTAACCAATAAGCATGAGTGCATCGGTTGCTGTTTGTTAAACTCTTACCTCCTGGCGTGCACTGGCTCTTGGCTGTCAGTCCCACTCCCAAGGACCTAGCTGCCACCAGGCTCTGAGGACTCTGCAGAGCACAGCTGGCTCCCTGGGAGTGGTCCAGCAGCGAGGAGCCTGTGCCCGTAGGGAGCCAGTTTACACTATAAGTGGCCTACCATGACCCCGGCCTTGGCCGCATGGGGCCGTCCAGCATGACCCTGACCCCAGCCACGCAGGGCAGGTAGCTGGGGGTCCTGACTGTGACCCAATCCTGGCCAGTCCGATTTGGCCCAGGCAAGTTGGCAGGACCCTCCCCCCCCCCCCCAACCATGTTGGTACAACCCAGGCCGGGCAGGGTTAAATGTTAAAATTTTAATTGTTTAACCAGTTAACTAATTAAATGATTATTTATATCCCTACTTCACATGACTCCTCTTTACACCCTTTCCCCTGTAAACCTAACTGACTCACTGGGCCATATTCTAGCCTCTTCTAACTCATGCTACCTCACTGCCATCTGTGGCATTGCACATTTTGGTACCTCAGTCAAAATCTGCCTTCACTGGTTCTATTTTCCCCTCATGCTGTAACTAACTAGCCAGATGAGGATTCATTTATATGGATTTATTTGCTGTCTGGCCTCAATACTGCTCCACCCATTCAGATTGGGTTCCAAGCTCGAGCCTTGTGCTCATCTGACTGACTTTAATGGTATGACATGCTTTGGTATATGTGCCTGTGAGCTTTCAAGGAGCTGCTCTGTGAGACTAGAGATTTCGAGATGGAGATATCAAAATGTTAAATATCAAAATATATTTCTAAGAACCACAGTTTCATTTCATAAAACATCTCGTTGGTTATAGTTGCACAAATCTGATCCAATAACAATTTAACACAAAATATGAGATGGAATTTGGAAATTTCAGACTCTGAAACATTTTTTTTCCACTTAAATTTAGCACACAGGAAAGGTGTTCAGTGGACAGCCTTAGAGAATGAAGGCAAATGTGCTTGCAGCCCTGGCACAGCTTTAGCCCTGGCAGCTTTCCTACAGAGCCCTGTATATATGTATACTGTCTCACCAATGGCCCCTGAACTGGGGAGGCAAGGGAGGGACAAACTAGCAGCAATAGGGTAGTTTAGTTTCCATGGCCTCTTTGTGTGGGGGTGCCATTTTGGTGCTGAATTCTGTAGTAATGTGTACCTGTATATTGCAAATCTTGTGTCCTAAATGGAGAGTAACAACAGTGAGCTCCTCTAACAGCATCTTTGGGTGAGATCTGTTTATTCTAGCTATTACACCAAGGATAGCCAAGTTCCTTTACTTCTCATGGGTCAGAGGTTCTTGATGGATCTGGTTACTCTTGTTAGATTCTAATTTTGAGGGAAGGAAAGAGGGCAGGCTTTTTTACTAGACCCATTAAAACCTACAATCTCCCAATGCCATTTACACATTTTATTTTTTTTACAGTAAAAGGATCATGATGATAAAATTTAGCACAAAGATGTCTCTGTGCTTGATGCTCCAAAAGCTAAATAATTTGGATCACTTTTTTGCACAGTTTGGTGCTGATTCTTTCGGCACTCCAACTTTAAGACTTCAGTTCTGCTTTCTCCTAGCCAGCTGCAGGAATTTATGCATATACAATTCTTCAGTGCTTTCTTACAGAAATCCTTGCACCTGGTACTGAAACGCCACTTTGCCTGTGGTGGAATGACACAGCTGTTTTAATAAAGCTAATGAATTGAAATAAAAATTTAATATGTACATAGGTTAAGAGGAAAGGCTCTGTACATCTGGGTGTCATGCTTGGATTATCTAAGATTAAAAGTTTTGCTTCAGAAGTCACGTGGTACATACAGTACATAATCAGCAATGACCCAGATTTAGGTGTGCAAGTTTAGCGGTGCAGTTTACTTATTAGTGAATAAGCATGAATGCTCTTTAAGCTTCCATGTGTACATAATGCTGCTTTCTTGCTATTATCTTGTTGCTTGCTTTACCATAATGCAGGTTTTAGTTTCTACTACTTGATGCTCTGCTGTGAAACTTCGCCATCAGTCCTCCTTTTTTTCCCTCTGTTGAAATGCTCATTAGAATAAACCCTGCAAAATATTTTACATCTGCACTAGTTAATATAGCACCTTGGAGAGAAGGTGTCTGATGCACCAGTGTACAAAGGAAGCTTTATTAAGCAGAAACTCAATGATTCTGCTGAATACTCTGGCAATTAAATTTAATTTTTGATTCATATGCCAGTCAGGAAGATTTGGAAGGAGAATAAGAAAGCAAAGCATCCTGATTTAATACTATGCAAATTAGCGTTAACAGGGTGTTTCATTTCTCGTTAATGCATTGTTACGCTACTACTCATTGAAAAGAAACTATGTGACACCGATTAAGAGTGGTGACCCACTCACTTATTTTTTCATTTGATTTGGCACTGTATCCCCGTGAAGATAGTGGTGCCAAGGGAAATCTTGCAAGTGGAAAACAGAGTTCTTACGTAAGTTGGAGAAAGGGGTGCATTTGAATTCTGCCTAATGATTGTACTTGCCCTTGAAAATGTAATAAACTGATAAGAACAGTTCATCTGATATGTTCTCTATCTGAGAACTTTATATTAAATGGGTTTGTGCATGTGTTTGAGCTATTGCCCTCCACTGGATGGAATTGGTATGTGAAGTTGAGACATCTTAGGCCCTGCACTGCTCATGGCTAAAGGAGATTCTATTTTAGCTTCAGCGGTAAGAACATAAGTTCCATCAGCAGGAGGATTTTGAGTGTTGCTCTTGTGAAGTCTTGAATTCTCATTAAACATAGCACAGTCACCGTTGCATTTTTAGGAGCCACAGATCTGTTAAAAGTAGAGTGGAGTGAAAATTGGAATTTCCATCCATCCAGAAATTCTGACACGTCAAGAATTTTGTTTTGTCCCAAATTAGGATGGAAAATTGAAAAAATTGGAAATTTCAAAACTTCTGTTCCATAGGGGGGAAAAGTTCAATTAATAAATGTTGATCTATTTTCTCTGGGGAATCAGAACAAAACTCATGAATATTCCAAAATCAAAATGTTTCATTCTGATTTATTGGACTGTTCTGAAATGCTTCCTTTAAAATTAATTTAATATGAAACTGCTTTCTTCCATTGTGGCCATTAAACTACATGAGTTGTACTTTGAGAGCGTGATGTCCTGATTCTCCATATGGTCCAAGCTCCCTAGCTGGACTACAACTCCAATAATGTGAGATGGAGGGTGGAGGCTTGGTGGAAGAAGCCGGCTGGGGATGAGACATGGGGCAGAGTAGGAGGTTGAGGGCCCCTTCCCTGGGGCTGGAGGAAGCCTGTGCATATGCCTTTTGGGCTAACCTAGGTAGGGATCCCTTGCTTACCCTCTCCCTGAAGTTTGGTAGCAAAGGGATAGCAATTTCTTCCTGACAGAGATTTTTATTTCCTTCACCCAGAGCTCACACTGATGGGGTAAGTATCTGTGCATGCCTCCTCTTCATGTAAGTGAGGGGAACAATCAACAAAACTTTTGTCCCCTGATTGCTCCACAGTGTTTTGTCTGGTGTCCGTACCTTCTCTTGTTGAATAGGAGAGGACATCTCTTGCAGTATACTATTGTATTTCACATTTGGCAATGCTTTTCTTCCAACCTGGTGTGTGTGTGTGTATGTTATAGTTTTAGAGCAAATACTTGAATTATAAAAGAGCAAACACTTAAATATTACCTTTATAACAAGGGGTATAGCTGTAAGTAAGATAAATTAATGCAGCATCCTACAAGCATTTAATAAAGTCTAAACACATTCGTATCATTCTACTATCTATTTTAACAATACTAATCCATAGGGCAGCCAGACTGGGTTCTAGCTATTCTGTAGTCAGTGAGGCCTATGGAATTTGGCATGATCTGGCACCTGGTCTGCCACCCGCTCTCTGTTTACTAGGTAGCTGAGGCTGAAATTTATTTTTACTCATGATGTCTCAAGCAGGACCCAGATAGACACTCAGGTAGGTTGACAGACTTAGCTGGGCCCTGAGTAAGGTTGGAGAGGATCTGGCTCTGGGCCCCCAGAAGGGGAGTGGCTAGGGGCTAGCATCCCCCAGCCAGCCCTTCAGCAGATTATCCATTCGGCACAGTAAGACCTAAAACAAATTCATAATTGACTCAAAAATAAGATAAGAAAACTGCTAAATCACACTTAAGGATTTGCTATTTTTTATTCGAATACATGTACAAATGTTGAAGATCAATTAAATGCAGGTGTATTAAATCTTTAGTCAACAAACATCATACAGGTATAACATACAATTAACACACACAATTAATACAGGTTCCCGGTAAGCTGGGCGGCAGTGTGGCCTTGCAGCTGTTTAATGAGCCCCGCTCAGGGGCTACTTAGAAGGGAGCTGCCTTACTGGGAGTGGGTACTTCTCCCTCAGCAGCAGCAGAAGTTCCATGCTGGAGATGCAGTTTGCCTCTTCTGGCTGGTAGGGAGGGAATATGAGGAGGAGGGAGGAGCTTAGGGTGTCCTGGCTGGACTGGGAGAGGAGAGGTGTGATTACAGCAGCTGGGTTTGGCTGCAATTTTATGTGAGAAATCCGGCACACTCCAGCCTGCTCGGGTGGGAAGGCAGAAGAGGGGGAGCAGACTGCATGGGAGACGTAAGTTGGGGAAAGAGGGGTGGGTGGGTGCTAGCATCTGTGTGGTGAGGTAGATGGAGTTTGCTGGGTGTCCTCATTCCTGTCTGGGCTACAACTGCTGGTGCAAGGGAGGGGTGAGGAAGGACTTTCTCTTTTAGATGAGGTGCATGCAAGTTAAGACTGAAAGGAGAGATTTACTAAGGGGTTAGGAACAACTAATTTAAATTAGAAGTTTAAGATCAAGTTAGGGTTTTAAATAATCAATTGTATATGAGTTAATCTCCCAATTTCCCCTAGTTTAAATATCTCTGTAGCAGGACATGTTCTCATTCTAATGAATGTGATTCCTGTGTGAGATGTTTCTCCTTCCAAACTGTCCATCTGAAGTGGGGAATGCGACAAGAGAATGGGCCTGGCGTTAGTACAGACCTTTCCTAACCAGAAGAGGAAGCACTAGTTTGAGAGACAGGGCTAATTCCAAGCCCTCTTTTTTTCCTAGTTGTAATGACACTAATGCTCAGGCAGAGAAAAAGCAGAGCTAAATTGACTTGTGCCCCAGAGGAGAGGAGATGTGTATGTGGGAGAGGGTAAGTTATACCTACTATGTAGCCAGAGGATATTTCACCCCTCACCCTGAAACTGAATATCCCGTATCGTGTTCAGGTACTCAAAGCTGACTGCTGTCAGAGTCTCTGGATGGGAAAGTTGGGTTATTTTCATTTGATTCAATAAAATATGCTAAGATTGAAGGTGCAAAATATATTGGAAGACTACAGGAAATGACTCTGGTACAAAGTGCATTTAATGAGTAGCTCTTGAGTCAGATTGGACATGTGCATAGAAATGTAGGGCTGCAAGATATTTCAAGAGGTCCTCTAGACTCTCCCCCTATGTTTAGCAGAATTAAGTGCTCCTAGACCATTCTGGAAAGGAATTTATTTAACTTGTTCTTTATAACCTCCAGTGATGTAAATTCCATAACTGTTGTAAGGCAACCTGTTCCATGGCTTAACTACTCATATAGTTAGAAAGTTTTCCTAATGTCTAACCAAATCTTCATTGTTCCTTCTCAGTCTTCTCTCAGTGCTTCTCCCTTATCTTGTTCTAATGCCTTGGGCTGTCATCCGCTCTCATTGGTACAGGACATGTTTTCACCCTCCCTGCCAAACACATTATTTTCCCTCTCTCTCATAGCATTGCTCTAGATTCTGTAGCACTCTCTGGACTTCTCTCTGCAAAGGGTTGGCTTTGCTTGGGCATTGGAGGGGGGAGCTAAACTCACCAGTACCCTGGGGCCTTTTTGTGCTAGCCTCATCCATATAAAAGGCCTGCAAAGTAGTCCATAAAGCTTCCTTAGGAGTACCTCGGATATGGCAGAGGAGAGGAAGGAATCCCACTTTTCCTGAAAGGCCTATGGCCATTCTACTCCTACCCTCAGCAAAAATACAATATCTGCTGGTTCAATTTTTGCCCTATCTCCCCTCCCAGTTACCAATGCAATAAAATCCACTAATTCTATGGTTTTTTGCCCTAGTTATGTGTCTTATGTAAAGCACATTTTATATAGTCCAGATGTCACTGACTCCCATTTGTATAGTGTGGGTGACAGGTCAATGCTGAGAGCTTTTGAAGCTAATGAGGATGCCAGTCAAGTCACTGTGGGTTTTACCATTGACTTCAGAGGTGCAGGAACATTTTTAAAAATTGGGGTTCTGGGCCCCCTTACTCCTATCCACCCATGCCCCCAACTAAGACCAGGAGCAAACCCCTGGCACATGGCAGCTGGAACCCCTGGCGAGGGGCTGGCAGCAGAGGCCCCTAGTGTGCACGGCTCAAACTGGGACCCCCGCATATGAGGTCAGCAATAGAGCCCATGGTGTGCAGGCCAGTAGGTGGGAACCTAGCATTCAGGGCTGGCATCAGAGCCCCGGACATATGGGGCTGGCTGTTGGGACCCTGGGCACTAGGGTTGGAGCCCAGGGGTGCTGCTGCCTCCCACCTCCCCTGCCCTTAGTTCCCTTCCCAGGCTATTGAAAATCATTAACCTCATGCTGAAATGGATCCCAGCTGTTTGTTGGATCTCTACATTTTCAAGGCCATCTCCTCATGAGATCTGGGGGTGAAGGGGAGATTTATGTTAATTGAGTCCAAAGGTCTGCTGTAATAGCAAGGGTCTCGCACAAGGTCTTTTGGCTCATTGGTACTTTCTAGGCTAGGGAATGAATTGCCTGTGCTTCAGAGGGGTTCATTTATTCTTTTCATGACAATAGCATCTGGAAACTCCATGGAGCTGGAAACTCCACAAACTTGTAGGATGACCCTGCCCTGCCTCTCCCCTGGGGAGTTTACACTTTGAGTCCCTGGATTTGGACCCTTGGAGTCCAACACAACTAGTGGGCTCACCAGTAGGAATATCTGTGGATGAGAAAAAATTATGCACATTCAGCCTCCAGTGAGTTGTATGTTTGCATTGAGTCCTGCCTACATACCATCCCTAATGTAGCACTAGGGGTGGCCCGTGTGTATAGGCCAACTCGGCCGTTGCCTAGGGCACCGCCTTCAACTGGGCACCCAATGATGACATCACGCCATTGAGGGCTGTGCAGGCGGGGGCACCGATTGCACGTTCTGCCTGGGGTGCCAGCTGCCAGCAGCCTGCCTCGGGCCGCCCCTGTGTAGCACCCTTGACCTTGTGAAGTGGAAGCACATGCTTGCTTTGATTGGGGACCTCTGGCCATGAAAGTTGGCCGGGGTGGTCCCTGAGTAGATGGTTTATAAACATGCAGAGTCACTAGAAGAGATTCCTGAACCCAACTATCTCTTGGGGTAGAGGGCTGTTAGCAACCTAGTCCAAACTTTGCCCAAAAGTTTGACTATCTCACCAACAGAGGTTGGTCTAACAGAAGATAGTACTTCACCCACCCTGTCTCCCTGTAACTGGGTGGCTCTCTGACAGAGAACTGGGGCTGTCCCAGCCCTCATTACAACATGAGTCCTGCTTGGGAGAAATCAGTGAAGAGCAGTAGGTAGCTGCAATGAAGGGGGGATGCTTAGGAAAGTGTGGAGAGAGTATTGGGTGTGTGAAGGGCTCCTGCAAGGAAGATCCTGAGACCAAGGGAGTTGTGACCCAGAGCAGCCCAGAGAGCATGAGGCTCTTATGAGTAAACTGGATGGAATTTTGGGGTGTAGCCATTTGGGGGCCCTCAGGCTAATGCCAGAAGGCTAAACTCCAGATAGCAAGACCTGGGAGGACTGACTGTGAGATCAGACTGGAACAGAAGAGGAAGAGCTTTGGCTGTGAGAGAAGACATCACAGCTAAATATGGACCTTTGTGTGGTGATGTGCTTCATTTTGGGCCCCAGGAGAGTAAGAACTGTTCTTGTTACGTCCAGGCAGTGAGTGTTTATCTCCCTGTGACAGCCTACATGAAGTTCTTAAGGGGCCTGCAGGAGGGCACTTAATAGAGGCAGGGTGCCTGAAAAGCCAGCTATTACAATTTGAGTGGTACAACTTGAATACAGGATCAAGTACTTCCATACCTGTTGTAAAACCCAGGAGGCCTGTGAAATTTGTCCTGGGGATGAATTTTGTCCTGTTTTTGTTTAAATGCATCTTACACACAGGTTTCCCATGGTAAAGTTAGGCATGTGAAAAAGGAAAGAAATTTCTGCCTCATTTTATTAGTGCAGCAAGAGCCCGTTTTTGCATTCACCAGGAACACTGTAACCCTGAATGGCCTATGGCTTGTGAGCGTGTGAGGGTTTTTTTTTTGTTAAAATCTGATTTTCCACTTACTGTAATGGGGTGGTGGTGGTGGTATTGAATAAGAGTATATTATCTTAATGTGCATTCCAGCCTAGTTAGGGGTGGCAAGCAGCATACATGAGAAGTGCATAATCCTAGAACTTCAAAGAGCTGGTGTCAGAGGTAGGGGTCAATGCAATGCTCCATTTCTTCCCATTAATCACAATCCTGGGAGGCACTCCCCCATTCAATTCCCCTTGTGCTCCCACTCACAGATATGACCGTTGCTATTGGGCAACAACAGATGTGAATGTTATTTAAGGAGATACATGTACAGTTTTTATTTCCCTTTAATGATAAGAGAAATAGATTGGGGTTCTAGAAAGAAGCCCCTTAAAATACTCACCCTCTTGATGCTCTAACAGCCTAGTGGTCTGTGTGAGGCAAGAGCCTATTAGACAGGTCAATTTATCTTGTAGTGTCCATTTATTGATAATAAATTAGCTTTTAAGACTAGCTGGTGGAAATGGCTCTTAATGGATGGAGCAATTCAGAAATTCATGTTCTCTGGCTCTGTGTCTAGGTTATTTGGGTACCATGCATCTTTAAAGATCAAGGGTTTTTTGCTCATGGGAAGAAAATTAGTGGTGGTGTGTTAGAGCTGCAGAGCCAAATTGCATCTGCGTTCCCCATTAACAGATCTGAATCTGACCCATAGGTGTTCAGCTATTTTAAATAAGCACAGCTAGTTCTCTGTGGCAATAGAATGGCATAATTACAGCAGGTGGTGGCTGCTTAGGTAACTAGCTATTAATGGGAGAAGGAGGCAAACCTGTGAAAATGGGTGAGGTTGGGATTCCTTATCTAAACTCTCTGACTCTCTTTATGATGCAAAATTAGGTTGGAAAGCTTGCAGATACTGGGAATCTGAGAAGAAAGCCAGCTATTACCTACTCTTCTAGAGTGGTGCTTTTGGATTTCCAGTTTTGGGTGAAACCATAGAGCTACATTATGTAAATGGCAAAACAAGGTTGAGGGGAGAGGTCATCCAAACTTCCTTGAACCTCAAATTTGGAGCTGAATTTTTCTGGATCACTTTATGAACCACCCCTAACCCAAAGCCATTTCATTTGCTGCCAATATGAGTTTGTATGTGGTTAGACTCTGTGTTTCCTCAGGCCCTCCAACAAGGGGAGAAAGGAAAGGGGGCAGTTGCCTTGGAGCTCCACGATTCAAAGGGACATGGGGCTCCCAGCTGCCACTACTACCAGAGTAGCAGTGGTGGCAGCTGGAGCCTCTGGCCCTTTAAATAGCCACCAGAGCACTGTGCTGTGTGTGCTCTGGGCAGTGCTAAGGACTGCCTGGGCAGGCAGAGTGTGTGCCACGCAGCTCTGAGGGCTGATGCGGGCACAGTATGCTCTGTGTGGCACTGAAGGCTGGCTGCCCTGGCTCTGCCCCTTCTGCCTGAGGGAGCTGCCCCCACACACCTTGCCTGGGAGTCCATGGAGGCTGTTTGCCCCCCTGTGTCTCCTAAGCAATAAGCGTTTGTTTCTCTTTGCCATTTTCAGCGGCTTGCTATTTATTGGACAGCGGTGATATAGCTGTCTTTGGAGAATCTTCTGGGATACATGACTATAAGGTGACATACGAATATTTTAACATGGTGTTTCCTTGATCAGCCATTACAATATTCTGCTGTAATGTCACACAGGGTTTGGATCTTTGCTATAATGTGATGCTGCGCCCCCACACTTCTATGGAAATATGTTTTGGAATATGCAGGACCTGAGTAGCCACTGCCACTCACAATGAGCTGGGTCTGGAGTAGCCCCCTTCGCCCACAACACGGCAGGGCTGGACTGAGCAATCCCCATGGCTCATTGTGAGCCCGGGCCAGAGCAGCCCCTATTACCTGTGAAATGGCAGGGCCAGGCTGGAGCAGCCCCTCCTGCCCACAGCTGATGGTTAACTATTTATACAAAATAGTTTAATTGGTTAACAATTCTGGGCATTTTTTTACAACCTTAGACCATATCAATGTTTTGAAGAAACATTTTCTCTTCCCGCTTCTACCCCCAACTCTGTTGTTTGTGTGCCCACCCAGACCAGATGGAACACACTCTTTGTGAACTTTACATTGGATATTCCTGGTTGCTGTTGACTAGTCATTAGTGCAAACTAAATTTTAAACAGATGGCTGGTGAATGATTTCTTTAGGGACCACTTCTTTTGGAGAAGAAAATCTCCCTTTCATTTAGACTTAATGGCCTTTCAACTGACTTTCATCCAGGTGTAGTGGTGTATCATTCTGAAGTAGCTGGACTTTGGGAAATATGTTTACTAAAGACCGTGGAATCTGGTTTTGTGATGAAGCTGTCTTGGAAGTTCGTGCTGTCTTCAGTTTAGTATTTGAGATCAGATGTGGGGCCTGATGTTGCATTCTTTGTGCATTCAAAATTTCCACAAAAGTTGGTGAAAGTTTTGGGAGCACCAAGAATGCAGAATTTCCTGTGAGGTTTTTTTGGCATTTCATTTACTTTTCAATTGACTTTTACTTCTATGTAGCTGAAAGATCCCAACTGGCATCCAGTTTTAGTAAGAACCATTTTATTAAAGTTAGGTCTTTCAATATATACATCAGTGTAGGAGTATCATTGGATAGCTATTCATTCAGGACACTTCACTCATAAAGTTAAGTTCAAGAGGTAGAGGATGTGTAGATTATCACAAGTCAAAGCTCTGGTTACTATTGCTTTGTCATCCATAGATACAGATATATTTTGACTGTGTAATTGGTATCCACACCTGTGAAGTACTTTTAAAAAAAATTATTATTTGGAAGAGATTCAAGTTGTTCACTTCAACTATAAAATATTGCCATCAGAAATTTCACAGAGACATAATATTTATATACATTGGCCAGAATCCATAAAGCAAACATCTTCATTCTTTCATCTACCCGCCTCCCACATCCTCTAAATAGCCTTTTTTCAATAGCTGATCATTTTGATGCTAGCAGTAAACATACCAGGATATTAATACTTTTAAAAGCAATCAGTTCATTGCAACCAGCATAGTGCATATTCCTCAAATTAACAGCTTCTAATTATATTTGTTTCTTAAAAATAAATCTTCAGAGCACAATGTAACTTTTCAAGACACAGTTTCTCCACTGCAAAAACATTAATAGCAGCGTGAAAAGATTTTTAATTACAAACTTCAACTCAATTACTAACTGCATCTATTATCAAACAGAACTTTTAAAAAACCACAAAGTGTGCACCAAAATATCATGTGTGCATTTTATTTTTACTAATTTTCTCTCTTTGTATAAGGCATCTGAACACAAAACAACTGCCTTCATACCAAGATAAAGATGTTGTTGTCACTTCAATCCTAGCAGAAAGTTTAGGCTTCCCTCTGTGAAGCCCAATTTTCCACACTCCACTGCTTAAACCCACAAGGATCTTGAATATTTAGGCTAGATATACACTAAAAACTTATCTGTCAGTACATTGGTTAGGACAAGAGCCCTACCAAATTCATGGCTATGAAAAATAGCTCTCCTCCCCCCCCCCCCCCCATCTGTGTGTGTGTGTGTGTGTGCATGCGCTTTTACCCTATACTATATAAATTTCACAGGGAAGAGAAGCATTTCTCAAATTGGGGGTCCAGGGCTGCCAGGTGTCCGATATTCACCCGGACAGTCCGGTATTTTTGCCTCCTGTCTGGTAAAAAATTCAGAGAATACCGGACACCTAAAATGTCTGGTATTTTCTGATTTTTTTTTTTTTTTTTTTTTTTTTTTTTTGCCCTCCCCCTCCCCCCCACCCCGGCCAGGAGGCAAAAATGCTGAGCACCTGGCAACCCTACAAACACTCAGCGCCTGGCCTCCCCACCCGAACCTCCCCCTGGCTCCCAACACCCCCAGCCCCCCGACCCCAAACCCCATGCTTACCTGGTTCCGCAAGGCCGCCAGCACAAAATAACCAAGGGGAAGCCTGGGTCTTAGTGCTCAACCACTCCCCTGTTCCTATCCCTGCACTCACTCTTAAAGGGGACATGCTGTTTTAATGATGTTTTATTTTAATTTTTATTTATTTATTTATTTTGCTTAATAAGTCTTGGAGTCCTTCTAAGGTTGTAAAAAATGCCCAGAATTGTTAACCAATTAAACTATTTGTATAAATAGTTAACTATCAGCTGGGGGTAGCGGGAGCTGCTCCATCCTGGCCCTGCCATTTCACAAGTAATAGGGGCTGCTCAGCAACTTTGGTCTCCCCCCCCCCCCCCAGCTTTTTTTTCCTTCAACAGAATTTTTCCCCGGTGTGGTTTCTTTTTGCGGGGGGGGGGAGAGGGGGGTCTGGTACTTTTGTTTCCACCATCTGGCAACCCTAGGTCCTCCTGACCCAACAGAGAGTTGCAGGAGGGTCACAATGTTATTTTAGAGGGTCATGATAATGCCACCCTTACTTCTGTGCTGACTTCAGAGCTGGGAAGCCTACCATACTATGCTATCCTTATTTCTTTGCTGCTGCTAGCAGCAGCTCAGCCTTGTGGGCTCCTGGCTAGAAGTCACCATACCCTGCCTGCCCAGCAGTGACGGCAGTGCCGCCAGCAGCAGCAGTGCAAAATTAAGGGTAGCAGCGCAGAGCTGACAGCCACCGCAGGCCCAGGAGCAAGATGGGGAAGGGAGGGCTCCTCTGCCCCAGAAGGGGCATGGACTCCAGTGGAAGGGGTGGGGCCTCAGGCAGTCAGCCCTTTGTGCGGCCTGAGCGTGGCCTTGCTCCCTCCCTCCCCATGCAGCCTTCAAAGCTTTGCAGAGTGAGTTGTTTGAAGGGGCCCAGCTCTGGCCACAACAGCTCTGCCAGCAACTGTGACTAGGAGCTATGGACCCCTCTGAAACACTAGACCCTGGGGCAATTGCTCTCTTTGATCTTGCCCTATCATCAGGCCTGGATAGCAGTACCGCAATGCTTCCTACAACAACCTTGCAACCACCCCACAACTCTTTTCTGGGTCAGGACCAAGGTTCCCTCTAAGCCGCACGGCAGCACAGCCCTGCAGCTGCTTAATCAGCCCTGCCCAGTCAGGCAACTCCGTTTGCGGAGCCCTGAGCCCTTGGCAGGGCGGGGCTGATTAAGCAGTGGCAGGGCTGTGCTGCTATGCAGCTTAGCGGGAACCTTGGTCAGGATGCCTACATGAAATTTCAGATTTAAATAGCAGAAATAATGAAATTTACCACTTAAAAAATCCTCTCATCGTGAAATTGTCCAAAATTTCATGAATTTGGTAGGGCCCTAATTATGGCAATGTTGTACTTCCAAAAACCCTAGTGTAGATGCAGTTATATCAGGAAAAAAAACCCCTATCTCCTGCACAAGAAACCTTTTGCAGATATGATTTACCTAATTTGGAGAACTGGCATAAATCATGAGCTATACTGCCTGAAACATGCTTAAGTTGTCTCTCTGCCAAGAAAGCTATCCCATAGCGTAGATGGGATCTCAGGTGTGGAGCACAAAATGGGAGAAGTTTAGCTTTACAGACCAATCTCTGTTCAGAGTTAGAAGAAAGTGGTGAAAGATCAGAGTCATTTTCCCAGGACAGTGTGCGTGGCTTTCGTTTCAATAATGGAAGGAAACAGTTTTCAGGAGTATTGGTCTGTTATGACAATTCCTTGTCTTCTGCTTCAGTGTAAGACACCAAGCGTCTATAGCTGTGGGTAAAATTCCCTGCTGTTGATTAGTTTATATCTTAAAGCCTGAGACTTGATCACCATTATATCTTGTATCTTGTCTATTTAAATTGCAGACACTACATTTCTTCTGATAAGTATCTGAAAATCTATGGGTTTTTTCCCCCTCTTTCTCCCTTTCCGGAACGTATATGGGGTTTATACAAAACACAGATCTTTCAGATATGTTCTGTCCCTTGGTGCACTTGTGACCAAAGCGTGCCCCAAAAAATCCTTTCTCCTTTTCAGAGAGAGTTAAACTGAGCAATGGAAACAGGGAGAGGTTGCCAGTCTGCCCTTCCAAGAACGGGTTAAACTGACTTTTCAGAAAATGCTGTAGGCAGGGCATAGAATTGCAGCTTCATTCTCTCTTGCACTCTGTTTTGGGGAGGGAGTAGAATGCTTTGACAGCAGCTTGACATTGCCTTGAAAGGTGCTGGAAGCTCTACAAGCATTTGCCAAAGGGGGTGGGGGGAGAGGAAAGCCTGTCAAGCAGTACTGCAGTCTCAGCCTATTCCCCTGCTCGGAAATGCTGCTGCAACTTAGAGCTTTCTATCCGGTTTAGCTGCCATCCAACTTCTGCAGCTGGGCTTGTGCACAGAAAGGTCCTGGAGGCACAGAAGGGAACCTCCACTGGGGCAGGAGTGTCACCATCTCCAGGCTTTTTGTGAATTCCCCTGCTGAGGGACAAAAGGTTTTGTGCAGAGGGCAAGGACACGGCCCATGTGGAATGATGGCTGCTCTCAACCAACATGGTACAAGTTGGAATATTGCTGGGAATGAAGTGCCTGCTTCGTATTTGCTGCATCTGCCAGCGTGCCCGTGCTCAGCTGTCACTGCTCCTTCAACCAGCTGTTCATTTTAATCATTGCATTTATAACCTGCGCTCTACAAATGTCGAGCGGCCACTCTGACAGCTCCATTGCTGGATTTCTAAGAAAAGCTAAAGATCCTTTAGCCTCTGGTTTTGGCTTGGTCTTGTCAAACCAGACTGGATCTTGAGGTTCTCATTCTAACGAGCCCAGTTTAGAATTGGTTAAAGAGTGCAACACTTGCATGGAGTCCTCATAAAGTGGAGTCAACAGGACTTTATTCCCTTTAAGTGGAGCAGTGTGTGCATTGTAACCCTGCTCTGTGGTGGGAGACAGACTGAAAGTGAGCTCACTGTAAAGTGATTCCAATACATCCAGGGAGAGACAGAAAGGAGCTGGTGTTGCAATTAGCTGAATGCTTTGATAGATAATAGCAGACATGCTTTGTGGACTGAAAAAGGATTTGCAGTCAGATTTCGGTGAGTGTGCTTGTATTTTTCCCCCCACCAGTTTACTTTGATTTCACTTGGGTTTGATAGTAGTTAAAAGAAATCAATAACCAATGCATGGTCTCCTTACTAGAGTATTTCAGAAGAACTTGGTTTTTACCTGACTTAATTGCTTTGATTTGTAAAATGTGCCTCTGATCTTGTGAAAAAGAATTCCTCTGTAACAACTGGAGGGCACCGTACATATGGTTTTTCCGTCTCCTCTTATCCCTTAACTAAAAGCTGGGTTATGTAAGGTCTGCTCTTAAGACACCCAAAATATTATAGATGCTCTTCTGTGAACATTTTTATGGCAAGTATGTTTTATGGACGCATCATGTAACTCTGTACTTTCTTTTTTTTTTTTTTTAATATTTTAACGATCAACATGTATAAAAGCTGAGGGTGCAAAGCAGGGTGTGTGTGTGTTAGTAAGGGACCTTGCTGAATACAGTTGGATCCCTAACACTATTCTGTGTCACAGGTCTAATCTGTTACAATGCCTGCTATAATGATCTTGGCTCATCGGTAAACTGCCAGTTCTGGATGAGAACCCCCTGTTTGGACATATAAGGCTGTAAACTACCAATATGGCTCAAACAGGCCTCCTTTATCCCTTATATTCCTGTGCAGAAATGAAGACTTAAGGGCATCTTTTAAATGATTGATTGAGGGGGAAGCTATGGATACAGAAACATAACACCCAGGCACTTCTGAATGGGGTGGTCCTGCAAAAGTGACTGGGGTTAAAATGTTGGAGCACTTTGGACATTCCATGTTAGATCACTGCTTCATGAAATTTGCTTTCCCCCTTGTGGCTGTGTCTACACTGAGAAGGTTTGGTGACCAAAAGTGCTGTCCACATGCAAAATCACCAAAAGTGAAAACTGGTCAAACCAGTTTTTCTGCCTCCCATTGTGGACATGTTATGGCCACATTGCTAGCCCCCGATGATGGAGCAAAACGATGTGGGTAAACATCCCACAGTGCAGTTTTGTGGGAAGATGGAGCTAATCCCGGTGCTTCTTGGGATTCCCTCATAGCTCTATGAGTCTCCTTGCTGAGGAATGTCAAAGACATCAAAACCTGGAGAAAGAGGCTCTTTGGCATTCTAATCATAAATCTGCATTTCTTGAAGCAATCTAATGGGGGATGCTCTCTCCCCCACCCCTTGCGCTAACTGACTGAATGAACCCAGGTCAATCGATCTGAAAAAATATGCTACCTTCTCCCTCCCCACAACCCAAAATCTATAACATGCACTTGTTAGATCTTCATAAAAGGATAAAATGAAGCTGGCATAAGCCAATTTACCTGCTTAAGTGATGCTTAATAACATTAATGGTGGTTAGTTGCGGATATCCACTTACGGCCTCTCAGTAAGTTAAGATGTCCATTTTTCAAACTGACTGAACCCCTGAGGTATCTCTCTCTAGGCAAAGAGAGGCTTTTCTAACAGGTCGTGGATTCAGGCACTACATGAAGAGACTTCAGAACACTTTGTGGTAGGATCCTGATTGGCTCTGGGAGTTAGTGGTGGGATACAGGACTTTTCACCTCTGCTGACTGATATCTAGTGATGCGAAATGGTTACCAGCAGACAGGCCCGCTGACGGAGAGCTGTGGGGGGCGAGAGGGCAGCAGACAATTGCACAGGGGCCTGGCATTTCAAAGGTGCCTAGAGTCTCAGCCACTGCACAACTCTGAGGGCTTAGGGGATCCAGTGCCACGCTCCAGGCAGCACTAAGGGCTGACTGCCATTGGCTCCGCCCCTTCCACCTGAGGCTCCGCCCCTTCCAGGAGTACAGAGCCGAGTCCCTCCACACCTTGCCCTTAGCCCACAGGGGCTGTCAGCCCTGCTGCCAATAGGTGAATGCCCTGTAGTTTACATGAAATATTGGTAAGTCTCACTCCGGTTCCTAAGACTGTGCCTAAGGTCCTATCAAACTCATGGTATTAAAAAATGCATCATGGACCATGAACTGTGGTCTCCTCCATGAAATCTGTTTTTTGTGCGCTTTTACAAAAGTACACAGCATTTCTCAAACTAGGAGTCCTGACTGAAAAGGGGGTCACAAGTCTATTGTGGGGCGCAGAGTATTGCCATCCTTACCTCTGTGCTTTCTTCACAGCTGGACAGCCAGAGAGCAGCAGCTGTTGGCAGGGCAACCATCTGAAGGCAGTATGGGGCTGTCATCTCAGCCTAAAATATTTTGAAAGGATATCCTGGCCAAAAAAAAAAAAGAACACCTTTGAGAATCCTTAGTCAGGGTAACTTATGTAACAGTGATACAGTGCAATATTGTGTGTGTGTATATATTGTGTGAACATATCTACAGACTTTGCTATTTATGCTGTGACTAACCTGTGAAAAATGTGATTTTTTTTTTTCTTCCCTATGATTTAAGTAGATTCCCCTACCTGAGAGTTGGTACCAACCCATGGTGTAATGTGACACTTCTAGGTGGATCATGGGTAGTGGAGATCAAACCTCTGGATCTGAAACCATGAGCCTCCACTGTGTGAGAAAAGGTGCAACAATCTTGTATAAGGCTGCTGTGGGCTTATGAACCTCAGAATTGGAGACAGAGCACCATGAGTGGGTGTGTTACAGTAGCTAAAATTGGAACTTTGCTCTTTCAGAAGTGGCCCTTTCAGATTGCAGGTGGGGCACTTGGTGTACATTTCTGTTGCACAGGAATTCACTGCTCTGTGAATGTATAATAGAGCTGTGACCTTATTTACCAGCACCAGAGTCCCTGTATCACAAAGGAGGAGGGACAGGCAAGTGACTGTTTTTTTTGTTTTGGTTTTTATTTTTATTTTTTTGTCTTTCTTCTTCCATTCTCTTCAGCCCCTATTTAAGGCTGATCTACACTACTGAGCTACAGAATGGTACTCAATGTCCAATCAATATTTTAATTGCAGGGATTTAAGTAGCTAACTCTTCCTTGGCAATGTGAAACAAAATGTGTTTTCTTTTTTGTATTTTTTTTTTAATATATTTAATCTGTCTCTCTTGCTTGAAATCCTCTTGGTGGCTGGAGAATGAGATGAATGCATAAAATCATTGTTTCCATATTTTTAGAGTGATTTGTGTATGAGTCACTGTACTTCTCATTTAAAATGATGGGAAGCTATCAAAGTCCAATATTTTATTCTGGAGAAGCACCCAAAAGTTCGGGGAAGTTTCCAGATCCCTGGGGCCAACCACTCCTGATTTTTTTGTGGCTCCTCATTATGGTAGGAAGTTTGAATAGGCCAATGTCATGATATTTTCTTGGAATTTTCAGTCATAGTCACCCAAAGAAAGGCAACCATTTTTAAAGATAATCTGACTTGTAAAATGGGGGTAGTTTAAGATTTATCAGAAAGTTTGTCATTTTTCATTTATTTGAATGAGTGTGTGTCTGCCCACTCACAGTGGATGCCTTGATGGAGAATTTGCAGAGTTTTATTCTATTTGGCAAGCAATATACAAACAGGGTTTGTTTGCAGTATCAGGCATCCAGCTACTATGTAATTTTTTTTTTTTTAGATGTGTAAGGTAGGATTGAAAAATCTTTGCCTATTTTTCTCTGTACACAGGGGCCAAAAATGACTGAGCCTTACCAATTGAGGAACTGGCATATCAGATTTGCAACGTACTGAGATGGTTTGGTCTCTGGCTTGTATTAGAGGACATCATTTTATCTTGTTTCGATTTTTAGGGTGATAGTGTGAAATGTGGCTTTTATTCTTGAGGGATGGTAACTCAATTTACCTGCTCATTGACTTCCGCATAATTGATAAAGAAGAGGAAACCAAGATACAAATCTAAATTTGATTTAACAGATTAAACATCTCTTCGCTGATAACTCAGTGATGCCCAATAGACCATTATGCTTTGCAGCATTTGCTGGGCCTGCAAGCAGACATTCTGCTTTGCCCAGCATCAAGTCATTCTTTGCTAAATCTGAATGACTTAGTCTACAAAGTGCAAATGATCTCTAGATTTCTTGCAAAAATAGCCCATTTCTACAGAAACTGGTTCTTTTGCTACAGAAGAAAACGTGCAAAGGAATGAAATTACAGGAGTGTGCAAAGTAGCAAAAGAACAAATTGTGTGCATGTTTGGGGGAGAAGGGGAATGTTAGGAAAATGTTCCCATCAGGTTGCACATGACTACAAAAAAAAAAAGGTGGCCAGTGGCCTCAACTACTACTTTTTTGCACTTGGTGTGCCCAGCGCTTCTGTTGTTGGTAGAACCCTGTGCGGGTACAAAATTTGTATATGCATCTGTATCTGCAAAAATGAGCCTCAGATACCTGAATCTGTGGATGCAGATACCTGTGGCTACCTGTGGATTTGCAGGGCTCTTGTTGTTGGACTGTCTCTGGGTTCCTCTGCGTTCCATTGCTATGTAAGCCCAGAATCACAATGATGGTGTTCCACTGCAGGGTCATTGTCATTAACCCCATTGACTCTAATTAGCATTACCAATGGAATCATTATTTTGCAAGGTCAATGGTTCAATAAATGCCAAAGTCCAATTTCTAAACTTGTATTCACCTGTTGTCCAACTAGTAAAAGTATATGTTTTGTATGGAATAGGTGCGCTCTGGCATCCTTTTGACCAAGGCATGACAGGAGATGCTATTCCAGCCAGGATACCACATATTAAATGTGGCTTTTGCATCTAATTGATTTTTTTGGGGGGAGGGGAGATGAGGGGACGGTAGACTGAAAAGAGCCAGTTCTCCCTGTTAGTAAAAAAAACATCAAAAGCTGCACTTCAAGAGAGTAGTTAAAATATTTAAAGTTTCTTTCAGCAAGTGTAACCACCTTCAGGTGGAACTGAACTTGGGAGCTCTGGAGCTTAGTGTATAGACCTCTACTGCTTAGTTACAGCACTAGGGCAAACTCAGACCATTTACAGAGAGAGAGTGAGAATAAGCGCCACTACATGGGACAGTGAATCGTACCCAACAGGTGTGTGGGTTACACAAGCACTTTGTGCTTAACTATATGTAACCCTTCTGCCAGATAGCACCGGCTGCAGCTAGGGCCGTGTTCAACATCTAGGAGTACCCCTCTATCCATCCAACATAGACCTGGCTCAAGTCCCCACCCAGTAACCTGGGAAATTCTCAACACCCGAGGGTGCCTCTGGGAGGCAATGCTTCCTCACTCACAAGCTGAGCCCTAGTGGGGATTTTGTCTACTCTTGTAGTCCACTGTGTTCACTCTCTTTTTGCATTCACTGTTTGCCTTGTGGGTTTGTATGTGATTCTGCTGTCCTGTGAGAGAGAGAGAGAGAGAGAGAGAGACTTTTAATAAAAGGGGAGAGAAGTAACGTGGCATTAATTTGGGAAAACACCACACACAAAGTTCATAACCAAAACCACAAGTAAACATCCCAGCTCAAGCAGGTTGGGCAATGTCCTTTTCCTCTCAGGCTCTCAAGTCCAGTACTGTAAATGTCCCTTTCACCTGCCCAACCCTTCTCTGTACCCCATTGATAGTCACTGCCTTTGGTCAGGGCAGACCAGAGTTCACCTCCCATCCTGAGTGGAGAAGGGAGGTAGGAGGCATCTCACCTACTCTGCCGGCCACTCACCATCCACCTGCTCTCTGGAGCTGCTCTGCTGGTCATTCGCCACCCTGTTGGCTGTTCATGCTGCTTGTTGCATCTTCCGCTGGCTTGTGGTGGATTTGGCTCTGGGTTAAATGTAATCATTTCAGCTCTCGGCCCAAAGCACAATCTAGCCAAAAAATTCCAGCATTCACTGGAATAAATTTTAAAATA
Organism: Pelochelys cantorii; assembly: GCA_032595735.1. NCBI lineage: Eukaryota > Metazoa > Chordata > Testudines > Trionychidae > Pelochelys > Pelochelys cantorii. The sequence continues at coordinate 23,344,610 of CM064336.1, forward strand.
ATAAAGAGACTCCTTATGGGGTCTGTTCTAGTTCTATCATTAGAACAGGAGGGAGAAGCAGGTTGAATCAGTCATATAGCTCGTGCCTGGAAGGCACCCAGCCTGCTGAGTCAGAGTTCTGCCTCCCCTCCCCCTCCCCAGCCCCCCAGTTGACTTCCCAGAGTTTTAGCAGAGGAAGCCTTGTCCATCTGAGATTCTGTACGCTGACAGTTCCTCTCCTTTGAACTGAGTTAAACACAGACTGACTATTGTGCATTCCCCCCAAATAACTGCAAGCATTGGTGGTCATATCTTACAATTCCTGCATTTAGGGTTAACACAGTTTGTGACCCCCCCAGCAGCCAAATTGGTTACAATGGGCAAAACGCCATTCTAACAGTTGGATATCCAGAAGGTCTAAGCAAACTGAGTGACTGTATTTACATGATCACACCCAGGATTTCTTTCCCATTCCAGCTGGCTGTAATAGAAACGATTCAGACCCTGCTTACATTTATAAATGCAAATGGTCCCACTGGGTAATGCCTGAGCCTCTGTCTTTACAGGATGGGGGCTCCACATTTTCTTTACTATACGCTCACATCTCCTAAAGGTGGTTCAGTTGCTTAATAGCAGGTGGCCTATCTTGTATGTATGGAAATCCTGCTTCTAGCCTGAGTTTCTCTTCCCAACTACAGACAACCTGCTTATGAACGATTTGTCCTATAGGCATGTAACAATTTTATTTTTCACTTCCTAATAAATTTATATTTTTATTATCATTATTATTAACTTATAAATATTCTCAATTTCCAGCCAGGTAACTTTTCTCAGTTTTCCTTTCAACTTCTGATTTGGAAACTCACTTGTGTAATTTTACATGTAAAATAACATAGGAGTCAGTGTAATAGCTTTCCTCTTCATGCCTACCAACAGCCACCCCCAATTTTTTTTTAATTTTAATCAGAATTTTTTTTCTTGTTGGCCATGTGGTTTTGTTCAAGGACCGGGTAATTATATGCTTGGAGATGAAGGCTTTTCAAAGGCATCTTTCCCAGTAATTTTCAGCTGGAGATGTGGATAAAAATATCTCCCCAGTTTTTATCAGAAATGTTTGCAGTAATGTGCAATTATGAGCTCTGCCTTCACTCAGTTCATCCTGGAAGAATTTGCTGCACAGAGAAATTTGTTTCCTCACTGCAGTAGATGCCAGCATAGTTGGCAGATGCAGGGTTTTGGAAAAAGAGACCAGAAATGAAAATTACTATGAAGCAAATTGGTCCCTACACCTGGAAACCATGAAAGGGTGGAAAATAACTTTTTTCTTAAATCATGCTGATTTGCTTTGCATATCCGTTCCCAAAATGGCCATGTGAAAGCTATTTAGCCTCATCAAGATGTGAAGATGATCCTACTTAATCATGGCTTGCAACTGATCCAATTCTTGGTGTCAAGTTCATGAAATGGCACCAGGAAGAGCAGAGGATTTGTCCATTTTCTTCACAGCAGGTACCTGGTCTGAAAATATGCATATAATTACCACCATTTCTGAATATTGAAATGAGACCACATTAAGAGCCAGGTCAGTCTGGAGAAAGGAATACTGGAACTGGAGTTGGAGGCATTAGAGTATTAAAATGTGAGTTATAAAGGCCTAGTCGTGAGAGGCAGTACCTTGTACCATTAAAACAGTGTGTGTGCATGTATGTGCTCTTCCTGTACAGATTATTCATTCCAGAACCCCTCTGGTCGATATCCTTCTTGTCAAAACTGCTGATTATTCTGGAGCCTTCCTGGGAAAGAACGTTTTGTGATTAATAGAACAATCTAACCTTTATAAACCTCCCCTTACCTGTTAAAAATCATCATTTAAAACTACTCTGGTAGTATACTTTCTTCAAGTTCCTGCTCTATTTCTCTTAATTTTCTTCCTTCCCCTTGTTTCATTACTTAAATCATCTTGCTGGTATAATGTACACCTCCCACAACCCCTTTCTGGAATGTTGCAAGTTTTGTAGCACCGCAAATCCTGAGAAATATGCAGTTCTATAATAACACCAGTCAATTGCTACTCCTAACCAAAAGTCTTACTTCAAGCTGCTGGCCTTGGCATTTCCTGGCCTCTTCAGAACACACTTTCCTTCTTTCAATATATTGTTCTTCCCTATTCATATTGCAGTAGTGTAACCCACATACTTACTAGTTGTGCTTCATTGTTTCATGTAGTGGCACTTCATCCACTTACAGAGAGAGAGAATGAGTGCGCTCTACCGCAAGGATGGGGAGCCTTTTTTGGGTTATGGGCCGCTGACCCACAAAAAAACCAGCCAGTTCCCCACCCCTGCCTTAAGATGCCCATGGGACTATGTAGATAACCATGCAGCCAGCCTGTACTATACTTTCAGACAACTTCTGTAAAAGAATGAAAAATTATTTACAATTTCCTGTGACTCGTTCAATCTCCGCCCTCTCCTCCAGACTGCATGGCAAAGCCTTGCCAGATTTGGGGACAGGAAGAAGATGGTTTCGTGACTCTTTCCATATGTGTACGATCCACTTCCTCCACAAATAGATCTCAGGAAATAGGAATATTCTAATCCTGGTTTAGAGGAAAAGAGATCTGTCTCCCAAATTGTGCTCTTGTAAAGCTATGATGCGAGAAACCTCAGCTAGCGTCTCATCTGGGAAACCTTTTTCTTCAGTTATGCTGATCACTATTTCACAGCATCCCATGTTTAGCTTGTGTGGTGTTCCATCCATAGCCAGCCATTCTGCCCAATTAGAAAAAATAAATGTTAGAAAAATTGCATAATGTACTGACTGACACCAGCCAATTCTCACGTCCTTCCCTTAAATTCCCCTAGTTCTACATTGAAGTTAAAATACTGAGCCTGTCAGTCTCTGCCATCATCATGTTACTCAATCCAACGTTGTGAACTCTGTCGCGGGAAAATAGCTGCCGTAATGGCATGAAGAAATTAAGCGATTTAAAAAAAATAATAAAAGCCCTCTCTTCCATTTTGTCCCTATGATACTGCCTTAAAATTGAAGGGAGTGAGGCAAAGATGGATCCTGACTATTAATTGGAAGGATAATAGAAGCACTTAGCTTGGTCAAAACTGGAGAACAAAGCCTGTCCAGCTGCACAAGCTTGGGCTAATAGTAGTTGCTCTGCTAGATTTCTCTCCTCCTTTTAAAAAGTCACTTTGTCATTCTGTGCTGACTCTAGAAGTGCCATGAGATATAATAGGCAATTAGCTCCTAGCAGATTTATGTGACGTTGCATTTTCTAAGCAATCGTGTGTTTAATGATTAAACAGGTCTGTTGTATCTAATGTTCATGGGGCCTGATTTTGCTCCTCTGTCACTGATGAAAATGGAGAACAGTCACACTGAAGTGAGTGGTGTATGTGGCACCCGATTTAGGTTCAGTCTACATGGTGAACACAGAGGAGTCAAGCAAGAAAAGCTTGTTAGCAGTGTCTGCTTTCTGATGCACTGGGGTGATGTTATCAGAGGAAATCTGGATTGCACCAGAAATAGGGGTCTCCCACTGTAAGGATGATGAAATAGGCAGCAAGGTTGGCTGATTTAAATCATGGCAATTTAAATCAGAGAGACTGTATAAATCATGATTTAGAGCAAGCGGAAAGCCCAATTTTAATTTTGTACTCAACTTTCCCATTTGTATTTCAGTACTTTTCCAAAGACAGTCATGCATTCTCCTTGGCTGATTATAAAAGTAAAACATGTTGATTTAGTATGAAATAGAGCCTTTTCACTGGATTTGGTACATATTTTTGCTATCAAGGAGGGCATCCATAAATACATGCATTTATATACCCAATTATATAGCTTAATTCAAATTTAAATTGTACATTTTTAGTAATCTTTAGAAAATGATTAATGATATATTGCTTATTTGCCAGATAATTACATTTTGCTCATAGCTTGTGTCAAGCTGCATTGGGATGATAACCAGAAGTTAATTAAAACACAAAACAGTATATAACATTTTATTTTATTAAGCAAAGCCACCTTAAATATTTTGGCTAAATAAATTTCTGTTTAGGGAAGTTTCAGATATATCTCTGTGAAAATGATTAGCATTTAAGTTCTTACTCACCTGAGTCTCTTGAATAGGAGACTGCAGCCACTTAAGCTGTTCTTCAGACTTTTAAAACTAGTAGATCTCATCCCCCTCCCTCCTGGTTAGACTGGAAGAGAGAGACAAATGTTCCTGCTTTAACTCAGTTACTGTTAACAGCTATATCCCCTCAATTATCCAACCTGGGATGCCTTTTACACTACTTTGCTGTGAAAGCAACTACTACTGGCAGCTTCTAGCATGTCAGTTACTCTCAGATGAGTTATAGTAGTGCACTTAGCCAGCCACTTCTGAATTACATTGCAGAGTGACACCATCACATTGATTGTCTCAGATTTGTCCCCAGAAATATGCATCTTGCATTGCCCAGCTCTTTCCTTCTGGACAAGCTCATAGAGTCCATCATTTCATTAATAGAAAAAGATGTACACAAACCCTGTTCTTTCAAATGGGTTTTCCCAATCACTTCAGTCCAAACAATTAAAACAAATGTATTAACTAGACAAACTGACTATAAGTAATTAGGAAAGCTAAAATTTTGCCACCAGTATTTTTAGCAAAAGTCATGGATGGGTCACAGGCAATAAAGAACAATTCGTGGATGCCCCATGACCTGTTGGTGACTTTTACTAAAAATATTTATGATGAAATAGGGAGCTCAGTTGCAGGGTTCTACCACCACCTATGGTGGCTGGGAGCTACTTGGAGCTCTGGGGGACATGGTGGCATCCAGAAGCTGCTTGGAGCTCTGACAGAACCCCACAACACAGCGTTTCTTAAAGTGTGTTCCGCGTGTGCTGCGAGGCAATTGGAGGTGTGCCACGGAGAACAGAGTTCAAAATGGCCGCCCTTAAAAGGGCAATGCCTGAACAGAATTTACAATGGCTGCCATTAAAAGGGCAATGCCTGCTCTCCTGATAAAAGGGCAAACTGTTTGGGGGTTTTTTGGCAAAACTCACAGTGGCTGGGAGTTGATTGGCGCTCTAGGGGACCCCCTGGTGGCAGGCTGCCATGGGCTGGAAGTCATAGATTCTGTGACTTCTGTTTATAAAATTGTAGTCTCCATAATGAGGCATAAAAGTCAGAATTGGTTACAAACAAAGGAAAGCTAAAAGGCAAACTGATAACTAACTTAACAAGCTAAGTGAATTTGAAGCAAAAATGTTTCTCTCCATATCCTTATAGCAGCCTGACTGGATTTTTTTCACAGCCAGGAACCCTCCCTACACTGCAATGATGCTTTTGCCTTTACTCTTGGCATCACTGCATTTGAGAAATGAGGGAGGAAAGGTGATTTTTGGGGGGCCTCTGTTCCTCATTTTTATATCTTTTCCTCCACTTTGAGACACATCTCCAGCTTGAGTTCAGGCAACAAGTCCATTTACATGTGAACCCCCAGCTGTTCCACTGCCAAGCTGTGCATTTTCCACTCACACCCTTCATTCTGCCAAGGAATGGTGGCTTAATGAGGTGATAGTCCATTTGCTTTTGTTGACATCTGATCAAGGCACCTTGTTTCTCTAAGGAACAGGTTTGTGCCTGCTTTTCTAAACTTGGAGCATGTCTCAGTAAAGCCCTACAGTAGGATCTTATAACTTTACATGCAGTATTGCCATGGTCAGCAAATTGAGTTATCACCAGAACAATAATGGTCAGCAAATTGAGTTTTCAAAATATTTCACAAGGCATACTTTGTACTAAATTTATTGTAGTCTTATAAACCTGAACATAAAGATACAGACTGTCACGAACTCACAATCAGTTTTTCAACCTTGAATGAATCAGTCCAACCAGGCTATTGCTGTCAAAAGCTGGTCTAGGACTTCAACAAACTATGGTTCAGGGTGCTTCGCTGGTGACTTCCATCATGTCAGTGGTGTGACTTCTTTAAGACATCATCAGCAAATGTGTGCTGTTTGATTCACTTCCAGGCCTAAAATTTATTATGGTTAGCATGACAGAGTGCTTTATTAGATGCCCATGTCATAGCAGCAATAAGACATCTCTTCTGGTACTTTGGGTTGAGAATATTTGCAAGAAAATTAGGTGGATTAGGTGTTTAATCTATCCATTTCTACACTGTTTGCAATCTAACTTTTTTGTTGGGTATTTCTTTCTTTGATGTCTCTTGAAATTCTTTCCAAATTTCAACACCACCAGCAACTGAGCATCAATCTTTCTGCAGTTTCTCAAAGGCTATGGAAATAGATTTCAGGATATTTGGCATATTGTCTGTATTTCTCTTTAGTGCAACTTTTGCTGCTTTGGCTGTGATGTTTCCATCTACTTTGTCACAATTTTCTTCACAAACTGTCACCTGGATATGGCGGCTCTCATTAAAGAGTTCAATACAGTCAACCACTACATTCCATGAGTGACAAGGAGTCCTGTGGCACCATATAGACTAACAGATGTATTAGAGCATAAGCTTTCGTGAGCAAAGACCCACTTCGTCAGATGCATGTACATTCCATGGTACATCTTGAGGGAGAATTCATTTGGTTCCTCCTGCTCTCTTCTGTGAAGCTGAAGCAAAGTGATTGCTTTGGAAGTATTTTGCAATTTCAACATTTTCCTTTATTCATGGACCTAAACTTAAATCTTTGGCTAAAAGAAGTATCACGTGGGCTCTGTATCCTGGTAAGTTTCAGATTGCTTCGTTATCTTCCTCTAGAATTCTTCTCATTGCTACATTTGCAGCATTTTCTGCCAAAGCTATGCACTTGTCGCTTGAATATTTGTTCAGTTTGTTACAGCTGTTATTGCTGTATGGGCATTACCTGATTGTATTGTCTTAAGCCAAGCCAGACCAACGTCATCTTCTGTTGTTGCACAAGCATATGTTATTGGATCATTGTGTACATTGCTTCACCCATCAAGCCCAGATAAATGAATTTAACATAAAAAATTTGTCATGCTGTTCAATTTTTCCTTATACAGTATATCTAGCACTGTCTCTTTTCCACTAGGTGCAATGTTAAGCCAATGTTCCCACTAATCTTTTTCATCCATGTGTGTATTTTTTTCTATCCATGTGCAGAATCATTTTTTATGTGCACCGAGGCATGTATGAATATGCAGCATTCATAGAAAAAAAAAACCTAGCTGTGGGTACTCTGCTAATCAGCTAGATGGCATTTGAATGTCTCCTAAGCAGAAACACAAGTACACAGCTTACAGGAAAAATTGGTGGCTGGTTGCAATATTTTGAACTATGTCCATGAACTATTTGTTCTGAACAAGACAAAAGGGAGACTTTACAAAAGAATGTTTTCATCTTTGGAGTCTTGCTGAAATGTGATGGTCCTAATGTATGAATTCATCCATGGTTTTACTGGAGAATGGTCTTTTTTTGATATAAGTAATTTACTATCTAAAGCATGCTTGTTTAGTTGCTGTACTGCTGATGGTACCAGCTGATGAGTTTAATGTTATAAAACTTCCAGATGAAGGCCATTCATAACCCCTTGTGTCTAAACTGGACCTGGAAACAAATGGTAAAAATGCTACTCGCTATGACTCAGTGCACTGCTTGATAAAAAGATAATAAATGAAAGATTCCTCTTATTGCAGTTGTTTGTACCCCTCTTCAAATGCTATAATTTATGCTTAACCCAGTTTTGTAGGAAATATAATAAATCATCTAAATATATTTTAAACGCTTATCTCTAGCAACATGCCACCCAAATTTGGGGGGAGGAACATTTAAAAAATATTTAAACTCATAAACCCCTAATAAAATATAAGTAATCTGCCCCAAATACAAATGTATTACAATGTTCAGTTATTTTCTAGCATAGGCAGTCCATAAGAATGGTGCAAAATAACTCTACTAACCAATTCATCCAGACTTTAGACATGTCTACACCATCTTCAACATGATTGCCTTCTGAGGAGCATTTTTCTTAAATACTATTTCAGTCTGACAGCCAGATTTTATGTATTTTTTTTCCCCCTGTAATACATCTTGGCACATATTCCCTTTTCATTCAGAGGTATAGGAAATGCTTGAAAATTGTCCCAAACAGGGTCATACAACTGACCTGCAGCCATGGCAGGGTTTTTTTTATTCTGCGGTGCCTAGGTGTAGGAAATCAACACTAGATTTTGCACTGCAAAGAATGTTGCCTCTTCCCTCAGTGTTCTGTTTTGACACCAGTGCGGGTTTTTTTTCTTTTCTTTGCTCCTTTTTCCCCATCCTACCTCTAGGAAAAACAACAGAACTAACAACAATCCAAGAAGACAGATTGTGTAACCCTTATGTCTTTTGTCCTGCAACATTTTATACTAAAAGATTTACTCAGTGTTGCTTGGGTCCTTAACTCAAAATGTTTGTTTTTCTTCTTTTAAATCATTGCTCTGGGGTGGGGCTAGGGATGAGGGGTTCACTGAACAAGCTACCCCAGGGAGAGAAGACTACACCAGCCCTCTCAGAGCAGCAGCTTGGGGTCAGGTGAGAAGTACCTGTCTATGGTTGCTGCAATCCAGCGGGCAGAGCCAGGGGAGGGGTGTATGTCCCCAGGCTGGGCCAGGCCCGGTTCATCTGCCCCCTATGCTCCCCAGCCAGAATGAGGAATGCAGCAAATGGTATCCTGAAATAGCTACCCTGCATCTTTTGAATGCATCCACTATTTTGAAATCTAGTGGACACGCTGTTTTGCCATCCCTGTAAACCTCATTGTATGAGGAGTAAGGGATGGCTTGAAATAGGCTGTATTTTGAAATTTGGCACTATATAGACAGCGCCAAATGATGAAATAAGCTATTTTGAAATAGACTTGAAATAAGCTATGCAATTTGCATAGCGCAAATTGCATATCTTATTTTGAGTTTCGGATGCTGTGTAGATGTACCCATAAATATTCAACGTTTTGAGAACTGAGCCAGTGAGATCTCCTGTAGGGAGAAGCTATCAAATAGGAATATGAGACTATATAGGTGAGCTCAGTGGATGATCCTGATGAGATGCATAATGTTGTATTAGTAGATATGTACATGAGCACAACATGTCGGCAAAGAATCAACACAGCTTCTGTAAAGGACAATCATGCCTCCCTAACGTATTAGAATTTTTGAGTGAGGTCAACCGATGTGGACAAAGGTGAGTCCATAGATATAGTGAATTTGACTTTCGGGAAGTCTTTGAATTTAACAGGCCCCTTATCAAAGACTGTTAAGCAAAGTAGGCAGTTATGGGGTAAAAGTGACAGTCCTGTCATGGATTAGCAACTGGTTAAAAGATAGGAAACAGAGTGTAGGAATAAATGGTCAGCTCTCAGAGTTGGGGGGTAAATAGCATTGTCTCCCAAGGATCTACACTGTGATCAGTGCTGTTCAATTTATTCATAAATGATCTGGAAAAATGGGTGAACAGTGATGTGGCAAAATTTGCAGCTTGATACAAAGTTACTCAAGATAGTTAAGTCCAAGGCTGACTGAAAAATTTACCAAGGGATCTCACAAGACTGGGTGACTGGGCAACAAGGGTATGTCTAGACTACATGCCTCTGTTGCCAGAGGCATGTAAATTAGACTACCCGCAATAGTCAATGAAGCCGGGATTTAAATATCCCTGGCTTCATTAAAATAAAAATGGCCACCATGCTGTGCCGGCTCAGCTGATCGTCGGCACAGCGCGTGAGTCAAGACGCGGCTGGGTCGACAAGGGAAGCCTTTGTCGACCGCTCCCTTATGCCCCGGCTACAGTAGAGTCCCTATTATCCGACATTTTCGGTAATCCGACCACCTGTTGGTCCCGTTTAGGTCGGATAATCGGGACTCTACTGTAATCCCATTTTAAAACACATGTATTTGAATTGGAATAAATACAGAGAAGGGCAAGACAAATTATTAGGGGTAGAATAGTTCCTATATGAGAAAATGCTTAAAAGACTGTAACTGCTCATCTTAGAAAAGAGACAAATAAGAGGAATATGATAGAGATTTATAAAATTATGAATGGTGTAAAGAAAGTGAACAAAAAGTATTTACTCCTTTACATAACACAAGAACCAGGAGTTACTTGATGAAATTAATAGCAGGTTTGAAACAAACATAAGGAAATACTCTTGGCACAAAGCAAAGTTAATCTGCAGAACCCCATTCTACAGGGGCTGTTGTGAAGGCAAAATTCTGACAGGGCTCAAAAAGTATTTTAAATTCATGGGGAATAGATCCATCCACCAGGTACACAACTCCATGCACTGAATGTCCCTAAACGGCCTGCAAGAAGCTGAAGTTGCACAAAAGGTAGATCACTCCATAAATTATCTTGTTCTGTTCATTCCCTCTGAAGCTTCTCACACCATTCACTGTCTGAAGATAGAATATTTGGCTAGATGGACCATTGGTCTCGCCCTCTATTGTCACCTGGAATGAGAAACTGGGTTCAAATGCCTGTGATGTCTTTGCCGGTCTCTGGTATGCAGAAGTATAGCTCCTGGATCCCCCCAGTATCAAATCTTAATACAATGCATGACCTGTTTTGTTGTGTGTGTGTGTGTGTGTATGTAATGGCCTGATCCTGAGGGGAACAAGGAACTGTGCTCTTGAGTGCATGTGTGTAAAAATAAATAAGTTTGATCTCAAAAGTTTATTTTCCCTTCGAGCCTCTTTTTTTATACATAGAAAAGTAGCATTTAACACTCAGTTTTTGAGAGAGGCTCATGGATTCCTCTTACTTTAGTTAAATATTTTAAGAGATTATAGTTTTAGGCCTTAACCTATTTTGTATAAATTGAAATTTCAATTCAAACAGGCTCTTTTAAAAAAAAAAAAAAAAAAAAAAGTAAATAAAAAACCTGATTATTTTACAAATAAATGATCTATTGTTACCCACACTACAAACAATCAGATACTACACACAGATAGTTTTGTGTGATTCCACCCAATATGTGTATTAGGTTGATGTGTTTCTGTGATGTTCTATAGAACACGTAGGGTGCGTCTACACTGCACCCTTAGCTTGAAATAAGTTACGCAATTTGAGTTACACAAATTGTGTAGCTTACTTCAAGTTAATTTCAAAATAGCATATTTTGAAATTTAGCGCTGTCTACATAGCGCCAAATTTTAAAATAGAGCACTATTCCGAAACATCCCTTAAACCTCATTTCACGAGGATTACAGTGATGGTGGAATAGCACGCCTGTTATTTCAAAACCTATTTTGCAATAACTGGTGCGCTGTCAAGACATGGAAAATGCTATTGCAGGATACCGGAAGTATCCCGAAATAGCACCGCTGTCTAGATGCACCGTTTAGAGTTTTGGATGTAATAGCACAGCTTTAGTACTAGTAGTTAGTTTTACGGTTACCTTCATACACTGCGAGAGACACATGCATCTATTCAACACTCAATGGAACTCACTGTTTTTAATTTTTAACATGTGTCTTAATTTAGATTCAACAAGTGCATCTTTGGGAGCCATAATCTGAAGTAGCATTCTTTATGGTGTGTGTTTTAGAATTGTAAAAGTATATCAACTGTATCCTCTGCTCTCAAAATTGGAGTCTTCAATTGTAGCTGAGTTTTCCTTGAATTTGTTACCACTCCATAAACTAGTCTAAGCATATAAAGCCCCAAACTGGATGTATCATAAAAAACTGATTTTTTTTTAAAGAGCCAAACTGAAGCAGGATACAGAGAGAGAGAGAGAGAGAGAGAGGAAGAAGAAGAAGAAAAAAAAGTTGGGTTAGGTCTCTTTTTCCAGAAGTTGGGAAGTACAGTAGAACTTCAGTGTTACAAACTGACCAGAAGTATACAGTCAGGCAGCAGAGATGACAAAAAAGGCAAATACTGTACAATAATGTGTTAAATATAAACTACTAAAAAGAGTTTAAAAAAAGATGATTTCACAAGGTAAGGAAACTGTTTCTGGCCTTGTTTTAATTTAAATGAGTATTGTTAAGTAGCGTTTTTCTTCTGCATAGCAAAGTTTCAAAGCTGTATTAAGTCGTGTTCATATGTAAATCTCTGAAAGAACAATTGTAATGTTTTGATCAGAGTTATGAACATTTCAGCTGCAGACAATCTTTATTCCTGAGGTGCTCTTAACTCTGTGCTGTACTGTAGTTGGTGCTGGTGAATGAAGATGCTGTTTACTCCTGGGGAATTCTGTGCCACCGTGCATATGCAGAATTTATGTCCTAGGGTGCATCTACACTGCAGCGCTAGCTCGAAATGAGTTACACAATTTGAGCTATGCAAAATTGTGTACCTTATTTCGAGAGAAACTATTTTGAAATAGACTGCTATTCCAACAAGTCCCTTAATCCTCATGAAATGAGGTTCTCTGGGATGTCAGAATAGCATGTCCATTATTTCGATTACATTTTGAAATAACAGGTGTGCTGTCAAGACGCGGAAAGTGCTATTTTGGGATACCGGAAGTATCTTGAAATAGCACCTCAGAGAAGATGTAACCTCACAGGTCTCTTTGCTTCCCTGCAGAAAAAATGATTTTCCAATGGGGAAGCAAAGGGAAGCCACAAAAGTCGTCATGTGATCCTCCCCAGTAGTATGTTTCAGGTGCCCAGGGCAGCTGGCAGAGAGGTAAATCACTGGGGGCAGGACTAGGGAACACCTAGCTGGTGGCTTCTACCCTGCACTGAGCTTACCTGCTACTCCTGTTTGGATTGGGGAGGATGAGACTTCCTCTTTTCCTGCACAGCATCCAGGGCCTGGTCAGACTTACCTGCTGATTTCACCCCTAGCTGCAGGAAGCTCTGAAAACATCCTTTTCTGCTTCCATGGATTCCTGCACCCATTGCTCCTCAACTGAAGAGGGAGGGATCCCTATACCATCCAGTCCCCCCCTTAATTAGACCTCTTGCTGAGTCCCACTCCCCCTACACCTGGAGCACCCCAACAAACCATCTGTACCTTGGATCCCCACCCCGCTGAGCCCCACTCCCTCAGCGTCTGAACCTCCCACATCCAGATCCCCCTCTGTTGAGACTCAACAACCTTCACCCCCTGCAGAGTCCCATTACCATTGCACCCAACTCCACACACACACACACATACCTACACCTGGTGCACCTGGTGCACCTGGCATAGAGGAGCAGGTCCCTGCGGTGTTTGAGGCAGGCCCCATCCTTGTTCTCTCTCAGGGTTGTGTATAGCCTTACCACTGAATCCGTGTCCTGGGAGGCAGGGAAAACTCCACTGTGATCTCCCACCTGTGTGCAGACAGTGGCCTGTGCTCCCCAATGCCATGCTGGAGCCCTTTCATTTATTTGACAAATAACATTTGCCAAAATTTGCAGAATTTTAAAATATATGCAGAATTTTGAGGTGCTCCCAATTTTTAACTTTTTGGTGCAGAATGCCTTCAGGAGTAGCTGTCGTGTGAGAGGTGGTTGGGTCAGGTGACGCTGCGTACTTTCCAGACCCCTGTAGCTCTTTGGAGCTATTAATGCCTGAGGCATTCTGGTAACACCTTTTTGCACTCTTTTAAAGTACGCTTTCATGTATTTTGTAAGATTTAATAGGGGAGACTGCACCAAACAGCCCAATCAGTGCTATCCCAGCTACCCTGAGATGCTAAAAGGAAGATGCCCTATTTCCATGGGGACCGTAGTGTAATGAGACATGAGTGTGGGTGAGCTTGTGGATTGTTGTCTTTGTTCCCTAGTAGATTGCTTTGTTTTTGTTCGTGGCCTCTTCTTTTCCCAGTTGCTGTGGTCAGGTTGGCAGGTCGGTGTTTTTCCAGGCTTCCTGGTACACTGCTTACTCCCTTTCCACTCCATGCTCCCCCCCCCCCACAGTCTAGCTACCATTGAACCCTAGTCTCAGATGCCACCCTTCATTCCCATAGCATCTTAGCCTCCTCTGTTGCAGCTTCTCTCTGGTGCTGCACACCATGGTCTCGCTCCTGATGGCACCATTCAGCATGTGCTCCAGCAATGTCACCCCTCTCCCAGCCCTCAAATATCTCACTTCAGTGACATTAATCAGGCCTCTTATTACCCAACTCTTAAATCACCCTCTCACGGCTGAATCTCCCGAGTTGCTCTGGTCTGTGTAGTGCAGTGGTCCGCAAACTTTCTAAGGGTTGTGCCTCACCCTGGTTGGGAACAGGACCATGGGTTTGAGGAGGGGATACAGACAGGGGTAAGGGGGCTGGGGCCTCGGCCTGTGGGTGGGCTTGGGGCCAGAGCCAGGAGCAGAGCTGTGGCTAGACTCTTGGCTAGATGTGGAGCCAGAACTGAAAGTGGGGTGGGACTTGGGGAGCGCTCCCTCTTTTCCCTCTGTAGGGACTGGCCTGAACATACCACAACTTCCTAGCGGAACGAACCCCCACCATTTGGGCAGCTGTGGTCTGGTGCCTGCCATCACAGCACTAGAAACTCAAAGGGGTGGTTTAAGCCAGGGACAATGTGTCAGTGGCTGCCTGAACCTCTTTCTAAGAGAGATGTACCCAAATGCCGTAAGTTAGATCTGGAGTTTTCTCTAAATTCAGAAGAGTGTGAGTCAAGGCCCAGGATTGTCACCTGGATCTACTAGTGGGTGTCAGTTTGGAGGCTGGGGTTGGCTCCACCCCTAAAAGAGGTTTAATAGTAGCTTCAGGAGTGATCCAGAGAGTTGCTCCAGCTGCCTGGTGAGAGCACTGATTCCTGTGGGATAGATGAGGATAGGGCATGTGTGGGGACCAGAGTAGGATCCATGCTGGGGCAGGATCAGAATTTCACACCTCTCTTCTGCGCAAGAAATTTCTGAATTGATGCTGCAGTCAGCTATATCCCTGATTACAGCATAACAAGTGAAGTAGTGAAGTGGAACCGAACTCTGCTCCTTTGTGCCACAGAAGTACTGTGTAACCTTGGGCGAGTCAGATCCCTGTCTGTTCCTCAGTTTCCCACATCTGTAAAAGGGAGCTACTTAGCCGTTGTCCTTCCCCCTTTGTAGAGCACTTTGAATGTCTATAGAAAAGACCCTTTGAGACATTCTGAATATTAATGAGCTCTTTTGAGTGTATGTTGGGAGGGACCAGGATATCTTGGAGAAGATGATCTTGCTGAAATCAACCTTGATGTGTTTGGAATTGATTTTTGTTTTGCCTGTGGGAGGACTTGGAGTTCTCATTTCTAACTAACCTTGATCCATCTTCATTTAGAATTGTTCCAAATCATCAAGTTAATTCAGGCAATAATAATAATAATACATGGGATATACTAACTGTCAGCAGGCTATTGGTGCTATAAACAAGATATTGTATTGCTAGCAGGTTTGTCTGATTTATTGGAGCTTTTGATTTTATGACTAGCGATGCAGGGGCAGTGCTAGAAGTAATGTGGGGGCTCTTTCATGGGTTTTGAGCTTAATTTAAAATGCTAGGGTTTGACATCTCCCTCTTCCCACCCCCCACAACACACACACACCTCCCTGAATTGTAGAGTACATACAGCAACCTTTGGACCAGCAATATTATTCATTGGGAAGCTAATGGGTGCTCCATGTCTCTGAAGATCGGTTCAAGTAGGTTAGGTCTACGCTGTATGCTACCCCTGGGCTCTAATTCAAGTTTGAGCCCAAGCCCTACTTCTATCCATACACAAATCAATCTAACCCCGGTCAACAAACATTCAGGACGTGGGTTCTTGGATCCTTCTGGGGACCCTTCTGGGGATGGGTTAAAGTCCAAGTCCCACTGTACCTTGGGTCGAATCCATGTTGCTTTGCTATGTAGATATAGATCAAGTGATAGACCTGAGTCAGAAGGCTTGTTGTGCAGTATGGATGCATTATCATGACTGTGAAACCCAGGTCCAGCCACTATAAGTCCAGATTAACAATGTAGTATAGATACCCAAGCACAAGCTTGGAAGCACGTGGGACTTTGCTGAAATAAGACCCGTGACACAGTTATGACTGGCATGGGCTATTGCGCTAAAAACAATAGTACAGATATTTGGACTTAGGCTGGAGCCCAGGACCTGAAACCCCCTGAGTCTGAATGTCTATCAATGTTCCCTCTAACTTTTTATATCCATATGTGGAATGAATTGTATGTGCATCAATATGGAGGTGATGTGTGGTAGGGATAGGTGCAAGAGGTTTGCAGTGTGAGAGGGGACTGAGGGCTGGAGTAGAGGTTGGGGGGGGGGTATGTGGGAGGAGTGAGGGCTCTGGGGTGGGGCTGAGGATGAGTGGTTTGGGGTGAGGCTACTGTAGGGCTGGAGCCAGAGGACTCCTCAACCCTCTCTGCATTGGCAGCAGCCTTGGAGCTGGAGCCAGAGGACTCCCCCAGCTCTCTCCCCATTGGCGGCACCTCACAAATTGCTCCCCTCTCTTCAGCTACACACCTGGGTGGTCCTAGAGAAAGAAATGTGAATTTTCTGTGAGTAGGATACAGCTTCTCTGATTAGTCAGCTAGCCAGCCCTCCAACAGAGTGATCTCCGGAGCCAACTGATCCATATTAACCTTTACTGCTTTGGAATACAAAACCTGTCTGACTCTTGGTAGCCTAGAACTCCAACTCTGCGCTCTACCTCCACAAGTGAGTCACCATCTGTCTCAGCAAACTGCAGGAGACAGGAAATTGCCTCTGACGAAACCCAAATCACAATTGCTGCGGTCTGCACCCGTGTTCAGAAGGAAGGTTCACCAAACCAGAGGGTCTTCGTAAGCAACATGTTCTGACTGTGTTTCACTTGGTTTTGTTTGCAGTATTTTGCACAGACAATACCTGGGGCTGGATTCATGGAGGATAGGTCCATCAATGGCTGGGCAGGGATGGGGTCTCTAACCTTTGTTTGTCAGAAGCTGGGAATGGGCAACAGGGGATGGATCACTTGATGATTCCCCGTTCTGTTCATTCCCTTTGGGGCACCTGGCATTGGCCACTGTTAGAAAACAGGATACTGGGCTAGATGGACCTTTGGTCTGACCCAGTATGGCTGTTCTTATGTTTATTCACCAGTCAGTTCCTTTGCATAAAGCAGTCATAAGACCAGTATAAAGGGTCAGTTGTGTCCTGCTTTACAGCTGCTTTGCACCATTGATGTAGCACAACACAATCAGATGATATTAGGGAATCGTATCCCAGTGTGGTAAACTTTGGGAGGGACCATGTGAAGTGCTGAGCAGAATCTTGGCATTCATCTAATAACATCTAGCTTCAAAAATTCAAATTGTGTTAACTGGCATGTTACTATGCAGCACAATCTACCATCCCCCCCTTCGATTTTCCCCCACTCCCTTTCATTGTAAGGGGTCCTTTTGCTTAAGCATAAAGCATGTGACCGTTTCTTGTCTAACTTATAAGCTTATTTCAACTATTCACCAACCTCTGTGAATCCTCCTCATGAAGGATTCCAGCTATGGACTTGGGCCATTGCATAGTGGATGGTTTATGTAACACAGTCTAAAACTGGCCTATGTTTAGATCAGTTGTGAAGTGGTAACATCTGTATATATTCATACACTTGAAGGTTTAACTGGTGTTGGTTGGGTCCTTAACTCAAATACGTTTTTAGTTTTTCTTCATTTAAATCATTGCTCTGGGGTGGAGCTGAGGATGAGGGGTTCAGTAGGCAGGCTGCCCCCAGGAAAGGGGGCAGCTCCAGTCCTCTCTCCCCAGAGCAGCTTAGGGCCAGGTGAGAAGCACCTGGTTATGGTTACTGCAGCAGGCATAGCCAGGGGAGGGATGCATGTCCCCAGCTGGGGGACAGGCAGACACACAGACAGACAAACTCTGAAATATATAGTAAATAGCAGTTCTTTTATCCACCCCTGCCCCGTGCTGGCCCAATGGGTTATAGCTGTCCCAGTCCCCATCTCTGGCCCCTTGCTGCTCCCCTGTGGTCATAACTGTCCCTCCTACCAGATCCTTCCCTTTCCATTTTATGAGAAACAGTTGAATTCCAGGTACCTCCCTTTGTCCTGGCACAACTGAACCCTGACCTTGCTTTCAGTTATGATAAGAGGAAGCTGCATACCAAATTTGGTAGTCCTAGCTCTTACTGTTTAGGAGGAGTTCTTGAACAAATGGACTCTCAGACAGATGGACAGACACACATTTCTGAAATGTATAGTAAGTTAATGGCTTTTACCAGCTATATGACTATTCCAGCAATTCAGTATTAACTATTTGCAATATCACTACCTAGCTGAATGCTGGTGGGAGAGTCTCATTTGGGGCATTAAATTTTAGTGAGATTTAGTGGCGCCTCACAGAGACACTAAAAAGCTAGAAATGGTCCTAAATGGAGCACAGGAACTGTTGTGGTTAATGCCATTCTGAAGCCTCTCCCCATTCCTGCTCTCACTGTTTTAAGCTCATAGCATCAAAATCTAGTCCAAATCCTATTAAAGGAACTGATGTGCAACCTGCATTGAACATCTTCCCATGCAAGTCCAGTGTGCAGCACTAGCTGTCTGCCTAAGCATGGGTAGGTAATCTCAAAATAATTCAAACCATTTTTTGGCTGTAAAGTGGAGTGAGTTGGAGGCTAAACCTGGGGATTGTTCTAGTCTAGTGTATCTTGATACAATTCTAATCTGGTTTATTGCAGACCAAACTGGTAGGGGGTGGAGAGTTGTTTTTGAAGCCAGAGGGCACCTCATCTCAAAAGACTGGTGGTGAATTCCCAGATCTGATTGCTTGTGTTGCAGTGGTGCATTTTAACTCCTAAACAGCCTTTGCTTTCTGATCCTTTTGTGCTCTTGTTTTTTTCCTTACATTCTCCCTCCACCCCACACACATACACCACACCCCCTCACTGGTGCAAAATGCCAGTGTACCAGCTCTCCTGGGTGACCCTCCAATAACACATCATTGAATGGTGTTATGTACATGATGTATCTGACGTTAGGCTATTGTTGGGCAGGACTGTCTTGAATCTCCTAAAGGCCCCAGTTTTCATTACTCCTGCTGGAGACATAGCATAGCAATGATAAGATCAGCACAATAACAAACAGTATCTCAGACAGCCTTGATAGCTGCTTTCTCATAATTGATTTGAGGAGGTTTTTTTTCATCTTAGGGTTGATGACATCAACTTTTTGCTTGTATTAATATGTATCTATTCTCTTCTTCCCCCAGTCTCACCTATGTCCCTCATCCACACCTTTATTAAGTATCATTGCAAGTGTGTGTCTTCTATTTCATTTTATCTTGTGTAATCTTTTTCTCCCCACACACTTTACTATCAAGACTGATTCACAGTACACCTGGTCGAGCATAAATCTCAGCTATAGACATGGTACAACGTAATCTCTCATACTGGTTCTTCTTTTCATTCTCTGGGCTTGTCCTGTCTTCCTAACCAGTCTTTTAGCTTGGGGGTGAACCTGGTGCTTGTACAAGTGCCACAGGGCTGTGTTGAGCCAATTGCAGTGTAAGCTTCCTTACCGTGGCTTGTTACTCGGTTGCTGGGTCTTTCTGGAACAGAACCTGCCAGTTGTACCAAACTATGTATTGATCTGGGTATGTATATAGGAGTGGAGTGAGGATAGCAGGAGAACTAGGATGAGATTGACTACACTCAGGGATTTGTTTTCTGTACAAGCCCATTGTTACTATCTTCTGTGCTACATGTGAATTAAAGAATTCAGGTTTCCTTGAGACTGTTTCACCATGCTTGGTTAAATCCCACATAGCACTCTGTAACTTTAGCACAGGAGCTAAAACTTTGTGTACTCTCAGGAGCACTTATATTATGCAGGTAGCACAATCTTTCTCGGAAGTACTGTATGTGTAAAAAAGCTCTGCAGTAGGATTTTAATGCCCTCTCTTTAATTACCAATCTTAAATTCACACTGTTTCCTGGAATTGTTTCAGCTTTCATTTCCCCAGAATTCAGTGGGTTGTGTGTGTTTATGCTTTGAGGAGCCAGGGAAGGAGGGAGAGAACCTTTGTCCCATCCTGGGCTGGGCCAAGTGGGCGGAAGAGAGACCCTGCTGGCCCCCAGGACAAGCCAGCAGGTGGGATGCACAGTCTCTGCTGCCCTGGGCCACCCTTAGGGAAAAGCCAGATGCCACTCCCACTCTCGCCCTGAGCCCCTCCTTACCCCCTGCCCCGACTCCTGCACCCTGCACTCTTGCACCCTCCCGTGCCCCTGGTCTTCAGCTCTGAGCTCCTCCCATCCCCAAGGCCCTACCTTGACTCCTGCACCCCCTATACCACTAGCCCCTGCCCTTAAGGACCCGGGCAATGCCAAGTAAGTCTTCTAGTATTAATATATTTTAAGGCCAGAAGGGACCATTGTGATTGTGTAGTCTTATCTCTAATATGACACAGGCCAAAAACACATCATCCATTAATTTCTGATTGAGCAGTAGCATAGCTTTGAAATCAAGCATGCATGGCTGAGACTTCAAATAATGGAGCATATATCAACGTTCCAAAGGCTAATTATCCTCACAGCGAAACTAACTAGCTGAATAAATCCATCTTGTTTCTCATCTGAATTTGTGTAGCTTTAGCTTCCGACCATTAGCTTTTATACTTTTCTTTCCTAGATTAAAGAACTGTGTACAGAAATAAAGTACTAACTTTTTTCCCTGTGTAGATACTTGTAGACTATGAGCAAGTCACCGCTTGACTTTCTCCTCGAACAAAATAAGCTACTTAAGACTCTGACTATGAGATGAGTTTTCCAGACCTGTAATATATGGATCAGAATGGGGCACTTTCTTGAAAATCAGAGGAAGTTATTTCTCCTAGATGGCAAATTAATAACCCTTATTCTTTGATTTGGCCTGGGAGGACATAACAAGTTAACAGGTAATTCCTTAGCTGGTACTGACTTACCAAAACACTTAAGGACCTAAAGCGAGTTCACAAAAGGTCAAATAGATCATAGAATGTATCTGTATTTCACCAGGATTGCTGTTTAACTAAGGCATGGGTTTTAAGATCCACAAGCCTCTCATCATCCTTAGCACCACAAACACAGAGCTTTGCCCTTTCGCTCTGTTCCTGCCACCCAAAATGTTATGTGTATGTTTACATTTTGCAGATGTATTTTAACAACCTGATTGTGTTTGATGATAGAGCGAAAACAGTGGTAGGGAGAGCTGGTCAAAAATTTTCAAATTGTGTGTGTGTGTGTGTGTGTGTGTGTGTGTGTGTGTGTGTGTGTGTGTGTGTGTGTGTGTGTGAGGGTGTTAAAATGATGTTTTCAGAACTAAATTAATCAATATTATTGATACTTTTTGCATTAAAATGTTAAAACAAATAGTTACTGAAATGATTTTTTTTTTAATTTACCGAAAGTTTTGGGTGTGTTTGTGGAGCTGGTTTGTTGGGACAAATTTTTTTGTTTGTGTTGATAAGAAAACATTTTGAAAACTATTTTTCTTTTTTTAAATCAGTTGGGGGTGGGGAACAGAGAAATTGCTTTCATTTCACAAGTAACAACTTCCCTTTTCTGACCAACTCCACTGGAAAGCATTTTAGACAGACAAGAAGAAAAGGCACCATAACAGACATTCCCAGTCACCTGAAGGATCTAGTTCCAATAAAGTTAGAAGCTATATCTCAAGACTGTCATTAATTTGACTTATTTCTTCGAGAAATGTTGTGGCTTCGTCAAGGTAAGAAATATCAAGAGTAGCATTTCTTCCACTCCCACTTATCAGAGTGTGTATTTGGTGATTTTCCCCCTGGAAGTCCAAGAGGACAGTCCAATCCCTGTTCTTGACCCATTCCCAAATACAAGAGAAAATTAAGATCAGTGGTTGAATCTAATAGAAAGAAATGTATTTCCTTGTGCTTTCAGATTTACTGCTGTCTATTTCACTGATTAACAGACCCTGTTCTATCTAGAGAGGTATTCTTTCTGTTAAATGGCTTTAGATTTTATTGGTCATTCCTCACTGTCTTAGTCACTCACTTGGATAACTTTCAAAAGACCGACCTGGAAATATGACTTTTATTTCTTTTTAATTTTTTACTTTGAAAGGTAATTTCTTCAGGTACAGTGGCTGACTGTATTATCACTATTTCAATTTCCTATCCTGTTGTTCAGCAATGCAGACTGTATTGGGGGAGAATCCAACAAGAGAAATTTCCCAAATGTAGCTTTTTATAACATCAGTCTTCTAATTGTTAAATAGATTTAAATATCTGGGCATAAAACTATTTGTGTTCTTGTGCACAGCATTGCAATGCCTAACTGATTTAGGAACCAGAAGGATTTTAGACACTTGGGATCTAAATTCCATTGACCATTTATGGGAATTTGGCTCTGATGTGTCTAAATCCATTTTAAAAATGAGCTTTGGGGTCCTGATTCAGTTAGACATTGCAGCACTGAGCTCAGCAACATGTAAACACCTTTAAAATCTGGCCCCTATTACGTACTATTAGTTGGGAGGCTTACATTCTAAATTTTTGTCTGTGTCATTCAAAAGGGAACTCTTCTGTACATGTAAAGGTGTCCTGCAAGTGGGAAGGAAGGATTCCCTTCCTTTCCCCTTTAAAAGTAATACTACCTCATAGAATCATAGAATATTAGGACCGGAAGGGACCTCGAGAGGTCATCAAGTCCAGTCCCCTGCCCTCATGGTAGGACCAAATACTGTCTAGACCATCCCTGATAGACATTTATCTAACCTACTCTTAAATATCTCCAGAGATGGAGATTCCACAACTACCCTAGGCAATTTATTCGAGTGTTTAACCACCCTGACAGTTAGGAAGTTTTTCCTAATGTCCAACCTAAATCTCCCTTGCTGTAGTTTAAGCCCACTGCTTCTTGTTCTATCCTCAGAGGCCAGGAAGAACAAGTTTTCTCCCTCCTCCTTGTGACGCCCTTTTAGATACCTGAAAACCGCTATCACGTCCCCTTTCAATCTTCTCTTTTCCAAACTAAACAAGACAATTCTTTCAGTCTTCCTTCATAGGTCATGTTCTCTAGACCTTTAATTATTCTGTTGCTCTTCTCTGAACCTTCTCCAATTTTTCCACATCCTTCGTGAAATGTGGCGCCCAGAACTGGACACAATTCTCCAACTGAGGCCTAATTAGCGCAGAGTAGAGCGGAAGAATGACTTCTCATGTCTTGCTCACAACACACCTGTTAATGCATCCTAGAATCATGTTGGCTCTTTTGCAACAGTGTCACACTGACTCATATTTAGTTTGTGGTCCACTTTAACCCCTAGATCCCTTTCTGCCGTACTCATGATGGAGAATGGTTTTAAAAAGGTTTGTGGGGAGGACGAATGGTTTAAAAAAAAATGTTTGGTTTTAGCACTAAGTTAAGGTCCTGTTTCTGGGGAACTAGTGTGGGAGTTTTCAACTTTTTTTTTTTCTTTCTGATCTTCCTCTCCTTCCCTGCCCCCACAACATTCCATAAAAACTCAATAGCCCACCTGTGCTACAGTCACTGGCTTTCTGCATATAAAATCCAGGGCCAGCATTAGGGAGTGGCAAGCAGAGCAATTACCTGGAGCCCCATGCCAGAGGGGCTGCCACACAACCACATTGTTCAGGCTTTGGCTTCAGCCCCAGGTGGTGGGGATACAGGGCCCTAGGTTTCAGCCTCATTCAGTAGGTCTTTAGCTTTCTTCCCTACTCTTCAGCAAGTCTAATGCTGGCCCCACTTGGCAGCCCCTCTGAAACCTATTTGTGGCCCCGCGGGAGACCCTGGTTGAGAATTGAACTAGAGCAACAGTAACATTGTAAGATATTAGACTAGAGTGAAAGCCAAGCAATTTCACAGGGAAGGTATAGTTAGGTGGACACCTGATGGGGAAAGGGTGTGTGTGTGTGTTATTAATATCTGTTTAACTTCAATGACCAATTAATAGAGCCATCCCATCTCCAAAATGTAAATGTCAGCCTACTCCTTCAGTTGGGTGGGAGGGTTCATAATAAACATGATTTGACACACCTAGCAGGTCCTCTAGCAGAACCATGAAACACATCCAGACATTCCTGAATTTTCTTGAGTTAAAAGAACCAAAACAGGCAGGAAAAAAATCACAACCTGTTTTTGAAGAAAAACATTAAAGGATTGAAAACCTCATCAGAAGAGCAAAATAGATAATGAGCTCAATTTAATAAAATCTTTCGCAGTCACCTTTTGATGCATTTCTTCTTTTTTTTTTTTTTTAATGCACTGAGTGGAAATTAATGAGTGTGTTTAGAAACTATGTATTATGCTTTCCCCAGGTACACTGATTAGATACATGATATAGTCTGAACTCCAAAGCAATAAGAGATGACAGGCAATGCATTTCTAGATGGCTATAATTCTTAGCAGTGTCCGGTGGTATAAGGCTGATGACAGAGTGACTGCAAATACTCCAAAAGATGACACGTCCTCTGGTTCTTTCCTATATGCTTTTATGGAAAGCAACTTATACATTAAGAGAAGGGTAATATCAAACCTACATCTTTACAGCTGGATTCGGCACCCATTGATTTCAGTGGGCTTTGGATCAGATCTTTGGGGGGTCTGATTAAAATCCTATTGAATTCAGGGAGCATTAAATCCAACCCTTACTAGTTAAGCATTGAGCCAGAGTGAATGGGCTCTGTGCGCACAAGCACAGAGAATACTAAATTGCCCCTCCTACTTTTCCCTGAATAGCAAAAATGCTCTGCGTGGAGTGGTTAAAGAGTTTCTAGTTCTGGTACTTTTGTTCCCCTTGCTTTTATATTCCTGTGGAAGGCATGTGGTAGAGAGTAATTGCCCTTCTGATTTCTCAACAATGTCATATCCATCAGAATACCACTTCTTTTGATAGGAACCCTTGTTGTGGACTATTGTGCTAAGTGCTACACAATACAAATAATAATTTCTGAAGTCATTACATCAGTCATTTCAAATGGCTGCTTAATATGGTATTGAATGAAATATGCCTTTAAAAGTCAATTTTTTTAGAAAAAGGAGCAAATTCACAACACGTATATGTCGCTTTTTAGTTGAACAATACCTGTTTGTCTTTTATAGACCTACTTGCTGTGAATAAAGCAGCAAGTGGTTGTGAAACTGACATGCCTCAGTAGGATTCATAGGAGACTGGATAAAGACATGGGAAGAAAAAAGGATGGAAACCGAATGTGTGCTGTGTGTATAGTGGAAAGGGAACTAATAAGAAACATAACCCACTTCTGGAGTGTACTGGGACCCGGACTTCTGTGGCTCAGGTGCCAAAAGAATTGATTGCACAAATAGATGAAGTAGATGCCTTTAAAAATCTCTACACATTCTGCTATAGGTAATTGCAATAACTGGGACATTTTCCTATACTCATAATAGGAGCTGCCATCATACAGCATGTGACGGCAATCCACGTGATGGGCTGATCATGCCACTGAGTCCATCTACCTGCCCTTTGGGGTGCCTCTACCATCCTGTCCTGCTAAACCAGAAACTCTTGTCTCTCTCAGAGCATCTCTACACTAGGAAATAATTTGGAAATAGTAACTATTTCAAAATAGCATGCCCACGCTACAGGGAAGCCTTGAAATTAGTCCGAGGCAGGCCCCCTTAAGGATGACATGCTACCTCGACTTAAAGTCCCAGAAAGCACTGGGGAGTAATTACTCTGAATGACTTTGTGGAGTGGTTATTTCGAAATAGCAGCAGTGGAGCATCCACACTATCACTGTTTTAAAATAAGCGTTATTTGTTATGGAAAGCAGGAGTTGTTATTCTGAAACAACCAGCCCCTTATTTTGAAATAATGGGCTTGATAGTGTGGACGCTCTGCTTGATATTTTGAAATAAAGGGCCCAGAGAGTTAGACCACAGCTCACAGCAGAGCAACACAGACAGGGCATGTCTACAATAGGAAATTATTTCAAAATAAGTTATTCTGAAATAACTCCTGAAATAGCTATTTCAAAATAAGCTTATTCCCCAAGGAAAGCAGGGGTTATTATTTTGAAATAACCAGCCCCTTATTTCGAAATGGTAGTGTGGACACTCAACTTGTTTCGAAATAGACTAGGGCTTACATATATAAATAGGTTTATACTTCTGTTTCTAATTTCAAATACAGGAATGATACCTGCATACAAATGGGATATACACATTGAGGGGATTACAAGTTTTATGAAGGGAGGTTGCATGCCACATTTTGCATAAAACATATTCAAGTTAGGCATATTCATATTTAAAAGCATATTTCCATAAAGAATATGGTGGTGCAGCATCACACAGCAGTCATGACAAAGTGGAAATTTGAGGCTTTACTGGTCGTCTGTGATGAGGTTACTTATTGAGCAACAAAAGCAAGTATACAGACATGTAAGATCAGGGCTGGGCAAGATGCAGCCCGGGGCTAGAACCAACACACCTAACACTTTGACCCAGTCCGCTGACTGCATCTGGCCACTTTCTATTTATATCCTGCTGCCTGTGCCACTGAATTTCCAGGTAGTGGCTCAAGCAGCAGAATCCTAGTTAAATGGCTCATGGCTCACAATCTCTGGCAGGTACTGCAGCCCTTTAAATAGCCACAGCAACCCTGGGCTGCTGCCAGGCAACATGGTAGCAGCAGGGCTTGGAGCTGTGAGCCCTTTGCTGTGTGTTTAATTAAAAGCCTCTGGCCTGGTCATTCTGTTTAAAATGTAGATCTTTTCTGGAGCATTAAGTAAGGTGCTCAGGGGGTCTCTAGGAAGCTTTAGATTTAGTTGGGGTTGGTCCTGTTTTGAGTAGAGAGTTGGACTAGGTGACCTCCTGCAGTCTCTTGCAACCCTGATCTTCCATGATTGTATGATTAAGCTGGCATTTTGTCACAAAATGACTCAGTCTCCTTTTTGAGAAGATAATTAGGGCCTGTTAAGCCTTTTGGAAGAAGAATGTTTTCAAGAGAGATTAAAGGGAGGGTAGTTTTGGAGGCACAGCATACAGAGGGCTGAGTGGTCTCCACATGAAGGGAGAACAATGAGGGGTCCTGTGGCACCTTAAAGACTAAGAATTTTGTGTGGGCTCAAGCTTTTGTGGGCCGGAGCTCACTTTGTTAGATGCCTGAAGTGGTAACTTCAGTTTGGCAGGGATATATACACATGTGCAAAGATGGGAATTCATATTCAGACTTGACACTATCAGACTGTACCTGAACAGAGGCTGGGAGTGGCTAGCTCACTACAAAAACTATTTTTCCATCTTTTGGTATTCTCACCTGTTCATTAACTGTTGGGAGCAGGCCACATCCCTCCCGATTGAATTAGTCTCATTAGCACTGGTCCTCCTTATAGTTATGTAACACATTCACGTGTGTATATATCCTGCCAAACTGAAGTTTCCACTTCGTGCATCTGATGAAGAGGGCTTCAGCCCAAGAAAGCTTATGCCCAAATACATTTATTTGTCTTTAACAACTCCTTGTTGTTTTGGCTGAACCAGACTAATATGGCTACCCCTCTGTGGGTTGTGGGGAGCTGCATGGAAAAGAGAGCAAGAGGACTCAGAGAACTGTGTGTGTGGGATGCAGTAAAGAAGGAAAGTATCTATAATCTAGCAAACAGCCTGGCTGTGTGCAGGATAATGACTTTTCTGGAATGGGGAGTAGGGATGTAAAAGTGCAGTCGATTAACTGATAAGCAAAAGCTTATCGGTTAATGCTATAGACTACATGCATTTGCCCCCCTCCCCCATTTGCCAGTAAATTTTTTAGCAGGCTGGCCAGCAGTCCGGCTCGTGACAAGTCCGGGACCTATCCCTGCGGTGCCTCTGCATTTAAAGCGTATTAGGAGCTGGGCAGGCATGCAGCCCAGCTTAGTTCTGGCTCACGCTGGGACCGGGAGCTCTAGACAACCCCTGAGACGGGCTGCTGCCACCCCGCTCCACTGTCTCTTTATGAGAGACCATAGCGCAGGGCGACAGGCAGCCAGTCCACAACAGGAGCTGGTTTTTAAACTGGCTCCCCTCATGGACCAGCTCCCACATGGGAGTGGTCTTCAAGGGAGTGAGGCTGCTGGCCCTACCCCCCAGGGACTATAGAATAGTTGACTAACCGATAAGAATTCACAAGGTTACTCAAGTATTCAATTAACCGATATGTAACATCCCTAATAGGGAGGAGAAACCCCTTTCAGATGGTGCTAAGGGTGCTCTGGAAGACCCTGTCAGAAATCCTTGTTTAACCCCACCACCAAATGGAGGAAAACATTCGAGGGAGCAGAGAAGAAGGGAGAGAGATTTAGCTATTCCTCTGGAGTCTCCCTCCTTTCTGAATTCTTCTGGATCACTGCTGCTAGAGATTACTCATCCACAGCCCTCAAAAATGCTGACAGAGTAAAACTCTGGAATTTACCAAATGCCAGGTATTATCAAGACTCCAGGTAACCCTGGAGTTTGGGAAAACCATCCCACTGCAAATTCTACAAACTGAACATTCTGCTGCTATATTCATATCTTTGGTCTATTTCTTAAGAACAAAGTTGAAGCCTTTGCACTCAGTATATGGTATTGCTTTCTTCTTCGGTTATGCTGTCACGAGAAAACAATTGTTTGTGTTTTTTGGTTTGTTATTCTCTTTTGGCTTCCTTGTTAAAAAAAATAAAGATGCTCTGCCCATGCACCCAGTCCCTCCTCTCTTTCTCATTTCTTGAATACCTGCTACATGAGGGTTTATCACAGGCTAAGTGGAAGATTTTAAGGCCTTGTTAAAATATTGTCAGTCTGTCACTGGCTGGCCCATGAATTGGTCAATAAATGTAGTATTCATTTAACATAGAAATAACTTTGAAATTGCTCAGCCTGAAATGCACAGTTGCTAGGATGGCAAATTAAAAAAAAAAATACTCTAATGCAAAAGAGTGAAAGAAGAGCACTTTCAAAGCCCCATTCAGGTCTGAGTAGCTCCCAACAGGAGAATCATGCTGATAACCACCTGCACACCGCTTTTGAAAGTGTCGGCACTTCCTTGATGTAAATGTATGAGAGTTTTTTGTGAAGTTTATCTGTGTGGAGGCTGAGAGAGCCCTGTGCAATTCTAAATGCTTCCAGCCACTTTCCTAGAGAATAAAAATGCAAAACACATTTTAACAAGTTTTTTTTTGGGGGGGCTGCAATGAGCAAAATATTGAGAATAATGAAAAGAAATTATGCCGCAGTAGCCCAAAGCCAAAGTGAATCTTCCATTTAAAACCTCAACAGGAGCCTGGATGCCTTGATATATTCATTGCTATAGACTTGTGCTATAGCAAAAATATCAACTTTGGTTTGACTTTGCAGTTGATCAGGAACAGGAAGCTGGGGTCACTATAACAAAACTAGGAATTTATACAGGAAGTTAGGCACAGAGTACTGGGGAAAGCTTCCGGACAGTGGAAATCTGTTCAGCTGTAGAGTTAGGGGTCTGATCCAAAGCTGACTGAAGTCTGAAAAGACTCCTGCTGATGCAGACTTTTTATATGTGCTGCAGTCCTCTGATTGCTGTGTAGATATACCCTGAGAGTTAGCTGCCAAACGGTCTCAGATCTGTGGGAATTTTGTGTGTGAGCTTGTATGTTTGTGGGCTCTTTGTTGTCTTTTTAGTCGAGAAGATCTATTTTGAGGGGGAAATGTTTGAATGAAAAATGACATTTATTCAAAATATGAGTGTGGATTTCTTTTGCACATTTCATCCTCCTCCCCCACAAGATTTTTATGATGTGATTTATTTTTGTGTTTGGTTCATTTCTATATTATTCGAGAGAATTTGTCTCTGTCAGTTGGTTTGTTCAGGAACTCATCGTATGTGGTAAGAGTTAAGACTACCAAATTCAGTATACAGCTTCCCCTTACCTTAATTTAAAGCAAGGTAAGGGTTTTGACAGCCTGGAATGGGATTGCTTCTCATAAGCTTCCCCACCCCTTTCTGGAACTGCCCCAGCCCTGAGCCTCGCACCTCCAAAGCACCCTTCAGGGAGGGTGGCCAGAGAGGAAGCTCCCACCTAGCAACATGTAGGTATGGACCTTTTGACCAGGAGTTAGCAGCAGTACATTCTGAATATGAAAAGGGAAGGCAAGGGGTGAATCACCTTTTGTGCTTCACAGTCATGGAACCTGTATTCCTAGCTAAGACATTTTGTGGTAGGATGCAAAACAGCAGAATATCCCTTATCAGGGATTGGAAAAGACTCCAGTAAAGAATGAGAAGACAGTGGCCAATTTAACTGCACATCTCTCTGACTCACTGCTGCATCAGACTCTGCCATTCACAGCTGCTCTCTGCAGGGTTCTTTTAAAAACAGGTGGCTTTCCAACAAACAATTCAGAGATAACTGCTCTCAGATACTCCATGTGATGTGCCATTTGTTCTTTCAGTTATAGTCTTACAGTTTGGATACGTGATTATCTATTGGCATAATGCTGTGTTGTAGCCATGTTGGGCCCAATATATTAGAGAAACAAGATGGGTGAAGTATAGTTCATAGATCAAAAGGCTGGCCTTGGGTTTCAGTGTTTGCATACTTTTGTCTTGGGCCTGGAACGTGGAATCTAAGGATCAGTTCATAGGCATAAACCATGGGTTAGTCTGCCAGCAACAAGAAAATTATTTTCCAATCTCTACTATAATAGGGAGATATACCATCTCATAGAGCTGGAAGGGACCTTGAGAAGTCATTGAGTCCAGTCCCCTGCCTCACAGTAGGACCAAGTACCATCCCTGACAGATTTACCCCAGCTCCCTAGATGGCTCTGTCAGGGATTGAGCTCACAACCCTAGGTTTAACAGGCCAGTGCTCAAACCACTGAGCTATTCTTCCCCTGCTCTGTTAGTGTGCCAGTCGTTTACTTGGGATCTGGCAACCAGCTGCCCATACTGGTGACAGGGCTTCTATTGTTAAAACTGAGCATGAATTTAATGATCATTTAAACCGACAGCCTGGCAGCTTTGGGGACTGAAGTCAAAGGAACTGAAAACAGCACAGCAGGCTGCCCGAATGATGTGCCCCTTTAGTGGGATGAGATTACTATGTCTCTCTGGCTCAGCCACTCCTTTGGACTGTCTGCCATCCATAGAGGCCAGCTAGTCACAACTGTGAGAGCAGGGAGTGAGGTTAACAGTAATATTTAACTCATAGTCGTTAGTAACTTGGATCAAGATAGCTGATTTCTTTCACTACATCATTGAGCAGCTGTACATAAGAACAAGATTTGAACTAGTGATGTAAGGCTAGATTCAGCAGGGTACTTAAGCAGGTGCCCAACTTTGTGTGACTAGTCCTATTAAAGGTAATAGAACACCCATGCTGAAAGTCAGAAACCTCCTCTTATAGCTTGCCAAATTGCTGCCTTAAAGTATGAAAAGCTCCCTATCCTGTTACCAGCCCCAGAACTATCTCCTCCCTCTGTTTAAGCTGCAAAGTTAATAAATGCATTGCAGGTCTTCGATCTCAAGGCAACTCTGCTTGTGAAGATGACTCGATTTTATTGCAGCCACACTGATGTTCACCATTTTGAGTAGATGTTCAATCGTTGAATTACCATTGAAAACCTACAGTGGTTCCACTGGGTTTCCTTGCACCTTTGTGGAGTGTGTTACCACGACGTCTCCGTTTTTGGTTACCCTGTGATAGATTTCCTGGTAATCAGAGAGACTGCATCCAATGGTTATTAACTCATGGAGTGAAACCGATCTCCTCTGGTGATACATTATGGGAGCGTGTACAGAAGGTACAGTAAACTTCTGATAATCCGGCACCTTTTGGACCTAGGTAGTGCCGGATTATCAGATTTGCTGGAGAATCAGGAGGTCTGGTACAGCTGCATGGCTTAACAGCTGGCCAGGACACAATCTCCCTTCCTCTCCCCTCCCCTTTCCTCTTCACATCTCTTCTGTGCTGTAACCTGATCCTCCTCCCCCGCCCCTCCGCTTTCCCCTTCCCTGAAGTAAAACGCTCTTCTCCATACTGTAATACGATCCCTCTCCCCCCACCTCCCCCAACCTTATGCTCTGTCTGATTACAGCCATTGGCAGGCTTTTTAATCAGCTGGTGAGGAGCGCTTGGCATTTTCATGCCGGAGTATCGGGAGTGCTGAACAGTTGGATGCCGGATTATCGGAGTTTTACTGTACATGCTGCTGAATTTGTTTTTTTAATAGTGTTTTCACCATGAAAGGATGCATAGTTAAAAAGACCTTTGTGTCCTGATAGTTTCTTTTTTACTTAAAAATAAACAATAAGTTAAGCTAATTTTAGGTTGAATTTAGGACTCTCCGACCTCATTCAAATTCTCAATATTCAGTCTGGTTGGGCAACTCCTGTCTGCAAGATATCTTTGCCCATGGGAAATTTTAGTATCATTCTTACACCTCTCCTCTATGATGCCATCCCAAGGAGCAGAATCCAGGGACTATGGAGAGAATCCTGCTGAGAAGAGGGGAGCACTATAGTTCTAAGGAGAAGAGGGAAAGCACCTTGGGCTTGTCCCTATAAGCACACCTATGGCCTCCGTTCTTGTCTAGGCGACAGTTATAATGATCTGTTCTTGAGCTGTGCACTGCTGCAGCTTTCTGCTGACATGATATGTATCCACATCTATGCTGCTTAACCATGTTTGCACCTGTGCATTGCTATGCATTCTGGGAAAACTTCAGCAGCTGTCCCACACTGTGCCCAAAGGAGAGTGCCAGCTGTAGTATGTGTGTAACGCATACACCTTATGTGTGTGGTTCACTGTCCCATGGCACTTAGAACACTGAGAGAGAGAGAATAAGTTTGCTCTACAGTCTTAGCTGAGAGCCAGATGGCTTTATAGCTGAAACTTTAGCAGCTCATGCACTAAGTGTAAGATGTCCCAGGTTCAGTGCCACCTGTCAGTGTTACATGTGTAGCAGCTGTGATGTCCTATGTGCAGGTGTAGGAAGTAGGAACACCAGCTAAGATGGCTAGATAGGTGTGGTCTAAAATGGTGTATAGATACCATTTGCCAGCCTGCACAAAATGCTGTATGTAAGTGCTAGTGAGCATGTATAGTGTCTGGGCATGTCTACACATTGTTATAAGCACTGTAGCCTTCCCAGGACCTTTAGAGTTGAAACTTATCTACTCACTGTCTCTCTTTTTTCTTCCTCCCCTCTTTCTCTTTTTTTTCCTTCTCTCTTCCCCTCGCCCCCCTTATTTATTGTTGGATCTGGACTTCTAACACTCCTGTCATCTGAAGAAGTGGGCTGTGCCCATGAAAGCTCATGATACCATCTACATGTTTTGTTAGTCTTTAAGGTTACTAGTCTACTTGTTGTTTTTAAAGTTTTTCTTGTTACAGACTAACTCGGCTACCCCTCTGAAGCTCTGGTATTTCTGTTTCATAAGGATCCTGCTCCTGCCTCCTTTCTCATCTCCCTAGTGGCGACTTTCATGTGGTTTTGTCACTATTCTTGTTTCCCTAGTAGGGACGTGAAGGACAAGTCAACTATCCGATAAGCTTCAGCTGTAAAGCCAGCTGGCTCTCAGCTAAGACTGTAGAGCAAACTTATTCTTATCAGAGAGTTGACAAGCTAGTCGACTGGTCACTTCCCCTCACCCCTTTGCTGCCTCTATCAGAAAGAACCAGATCCCGGGCTCCACGTGGTGCTGCCGCTTTGAAATGCCACATGCAGCCTGGGACCAGTGGGGGAGCTGTCCCCGTGCTCCATACTTTGCTGCCGCTTTGAAACACCGCAGGGAACACGGGGTCTGGGGGACTTCTTGAGTCCCCTGCTGGCCCTATGCTACCCGCAGCACTTTTGCTTTTGAAGTGCTACACTTCAAAGGTGGAAGCGCCCTTATCAACTAATTGAATAGTCGATGCATATTGCATCGATTATTCGATTGGTCAGTTAATTGAAATTTAAATCCCTATTCCCAACTCCTCCCACCTGGTGCTTATTTCTGCATGCGTGCTCCTGTTATAAAAAGAAAAGTCTCACTGTAGCAGAATGTCAATGCCATGCAGTGGAGAGAAGAGTATGTCAGAGATCGTTCTGTGTAAATATTGGGACTAAAATTGGAAAAGGCACCTGAGACTTTAGTAGAACCCTTGTAAATGGCACAGATCTTAGTAGAAAAATGTGTAGTTTTGCTCATGATTTTTTCCCCAGGCTTGTGATATCTGGTGTTTTGGGGGGTTTTTTAAGCCTCAGCACTTGGATTCATGTGACTACTTTAGAATCTCCACTTTTTTTAAATGAGAGTTTCTAGTGTCTTGGTTATGAGAGAAGTCATGGACCCAAAGGGCTGCACTACCAGAAAGTCATACATTTTGGGTTATTTTCATTGCCTAATATTCACACCTCATTTGTATGTCAATTTCATTATTTGTGTGAGGAGGGGGGCAGGGACTCATGAATTTTGAACACTTGGGGTTGGCAATATAACATGTGCCAATGAAGTGAATGAATTATCATGCTTAGCAGAGCCTCTTAGGAATATGTTTTGTGTAAGGGAATAGAGATTTAAAAAAGTGAAGATTCCTGAGCACAGAACATTAAAACTTTAACAAAATTAACAACTCTGTTAATGCCAGTTTGAGTGGCAGAGCAGGAAATCAGCGGAAAATGAACAAAGGGCTGCACAGTGGGGAATCTAACACAAGCAAAAGCCAATTCACACTTTGACAGGCCTCCTGTGGCAGCTTCCTTGACTGCTCAAACATTTTAGCCAGATAATGAACAAAAACAAACATTTTAGCATAATCAACTGTGTTGGAGGAAAGAATATGGAAAGAGGGGAATCTTGGTGCTAATTATTTGCCAGCTGATCCAACTGTTGATGAAATACTGGAGGATTTTGTTGACTAGCGTCCTTTTTGCATGTCTAATCATGAATAGAGAATGCAACTTCATTACTAGTGCTAGCTGCTTCGATATTGATGGTGGCTGCCATAAATATGAGGGCAATTACGGTACTGTGATTATATGGTTCACCAACAGCTATAGCAGTTTTGGATGGGAGAAAATTGCAGCTACTGACACGAGACTTCACATTAAATGCTTGTTTGGGCTACTGCAGGGAAATTAAGCATAGAAGCATTCTGGTGGTTAACCAGTCTGGGGTGGTGTGCTTATGTGAAGCAGATGGTTGGTAGCCTCATTTTGCCATCAGATTATTGAGCTGGCTTCAAACCCCTCTTTTGTGGTTTCCGGGTAATGCTGGCTTCGCATTGCTAGAGAGCATTTTGCCGCAAGTGTAGCACCTTCTGTATGTCTTTCATAGCAGTTAAACTATCCTTCATGTGTTTAAAAAATGTTTTCCTCTTGATAAGTTCATAAATTGGTGTCATTTGGAAGTAATAGTTGGCCTGAGAACCAAAGATGCCATTTCCTAACAGAATGATCTTGATCTCTTGTGCTCCAAGCACAGCAGAGTTCTGAGCTGCTCTGACTTCTGACAACAGAAATCCAGTTGCTAAAACAGAAGTCCAGTCTCAGGCCAGGTCTACAGTAGGGGAGAAAGTTGACCTAAAATATGCAACTCCAGCTACATCAATAGTGTAGCTCGAGTCGATGTACCTTAGGTCAGATTTCCATAGTGTCCCCCCTGCGGATGGAGGATGGGAGAAACTCTTTGGTTGACTTTCTTTAGTCATGACCTGGCAGAGTACCGGAGTCAACGGGAGTGCCATCAGCAGTTGATTTAGCAGGTCCTTACTAGGCCCACTAAATCGAACCCTGAGAGAGCAATCTCCTGGCATGTGGAGACAAGCCCTGAAACTTAGAGGCTGTTTGCTTGCTTACTGTATGGTCGAGGATATGGTGATAAAGGGAAATGAGCCATGTCCTGTGCATTGCCATCACAGGATATTGCATTAAGAATGCAGGGTGCTCACATGGTCAGAGCAGCATTCCCCTGCTTTTGGATTCATCTAATTTTGGCTACAACATCCACTGCTGAATGAGCCTCTGCATCAGTGCCTTGCACTCCATATGGCTTATCATCAGTGCTAAAAAACATGGTTGCTTACAGAAAGGCGGTGGCCTTGAGGTGCTATTCCAGAAATCTTTCTTCTGTTACTAGACATCTACACACGCTCTCCTGAGCTCTAGGGAGATGGAGAAGACACAGAGTTTCATGCCTGTTTGTAGTACAGAGCACCACTCTACATGAGGGTGGCGGTGCTGTGAAGACTAGGGATGTTAGATGCCAATTAATTGAATAATGGTGTAACTGCATCACATTTTAGCAGTTACACAACTATTTGATAGTCCCGGGGGGCAGGGCTGGCTGCCAGTGCACTCCTGGCCCCACTCCTAGGAAACTCCCTGTTACCCTGCACTGCTGCTTCTCCATCAATGGCAGCAGCCCCTGCGCGTGGGGGGCACAAGCTCCCCACGGACAGGGGCTATGCTGGCATCCCACGGAGCAGCCTCTGTCCATGGTGAGCCCGGGCCCACCGCAGACAGATGCTGCTCTGTGGCAGCCTCCCCTGCCCTCACGCCCTGCCACTGCTTCTGATACAGGCAGCAGTGCCGGGGGAAGGGAAGGCAGCTCCGCGGAGCTGGTGCACATCGGGAGCCAGCTTTTAAGCCCGCTCCCCCGAGCACTGGCTCCTCCCCCCCACTGCCTTTGTGGGAGGCAGCAAAAGCGGCAGGGGAGGGAGAGGAAAGGCAGGTGGCTAGAGTCTGTGATCAGGGCTGGTAGATGTGCCTGGCAGGGAGCAGCCTGGGTGCGTGACCAATACAGGTTTGCACGGCATGCGAGAGCCTGCCCCTGCCCTAGGGAAAGTGGTGCCTTGATCAGTGACTGAGTGATGGGGAGGAGAGGGCAGGAGGATGACTTCATATTTTTTTTTTTAAACTAGGTGCTGCAGCTAGACTGTCCCTTCAGGTTGGACTTCCCTGGACTTTGGGATTTTACCTGACCAAGGAAGGTCCATTCTGGCCCCCCTGCTACCAGCTCCTCCAGCCAGAGCCTGCTGCTGGCCCCACTTCTCTGCCAACTGGACCAGGCTTCCTGACCATGACAGGCAGCCCAGCTGCTGCCTGCCAGCCTCCCAGCCCCAGGGGCAGCTTGCTGCCACCAGCCTACTGCCCTGCCAGCCCGCAGGGCTCCCAGCTTCCACCAGGACTCCTCTGGTCCTGTAACTTCCATGGTTCTGCTGGACCGGAGAGTCCCGGATTAGAGGTGGTTCAACCTTACAACTACATCTAGAGTATTACGCCCAGGTGTATAGCTTGCATAGCCTGCCTCCCACTTCTGCATCACCCAAGGGATTGTTTTCATTATAAATGCAAATTAACTTTCATGCCTTTTTTGATCCTAGAATTGGGGCCAAACTATACAAGCTCCTATCAGCAATCAGTGGCTTGGCCCGATGATTGCTTTAATTATCTGCACAAGTGCAGCCTGTTTTAATGCTGGTATAAACTGCTTGCCTTGTGCTGTCAGATCTTGGAAGGGGGGTGGATTTCACACAGTATGGTTTCATTCTGAAGAGGCCTTACCTGCTACACTCATTTTTTAAAAAAAAGCAGCACCTGGCCCTCCATGTTAAAGATCATCACTTCATGTTGCGCTAACAGCAAACACGTAGACTGGGAGGGCAATTGACCGCTGTCTGTCTAGCTCCAAGACCACTTGGGCTGAAAATCTTGAATGCCTGTACTTTCAGGGTTCCTGGCACTTGCTGATATTGTCAGGCAGGAAGTGCATATATCTCAATAATAATAATAGGATGGTAGCAGCTAGCTAACTAAGCATTTTTCTTTGCTCATGTGGGTCCAAAATCGGCCCTGATTTATATGCCACAGAAGCCCACAGTTTTAGCAAGTGACAGATAATTGTCAGATGGAGTTAAATGGAGTGTATACTGGGTCCTTTGCCTAAGTAGAGTGGCAAAACTCCTTCTGTCTCTGACTCGTACATAAATTTACTGGGAAAGCAAATAGGGGAGAGTGTTCTCCAGATTTTTTCAGCTAAATTTTGTAATCTTGAAGATAAAAGTTTCAGAGCACCCCAGAAATACAGTGAATGGGATCAGATTGATCTGATCCAGCCTAGCATTAGTCTCTCTAACTTTCTAAACCAAGAAGCTTCAGGGGGTAGCCGAGTTAGTCTGTACAGGATAAACTTAAACAACAAATGGTCTGGTAGCACTTTATAGACTAAGTGCTACCAGACCATTTGTTGTTTAAGTTTCTCTAAACCAAGTTTTACTGAAAATGTATTGATCTGCAATGTTCAGCATTTTATAAAGTGACATGTTACTAAAGGCAAGTCATATATGTGTGGTGGTGGAATGAGCAGGAGTGTTTATTCAGTTAAAACTAAGCAAGAACCTAACCATTTTTAGCCTTTAAATGTTGAGTGATAGTTCAGCTTCATTCTTTATCTAATTAATTTGTCCATCCTAAATGATTGAAAATTGATCCCCAGTGGCTATGACAATGATTAGAAACTTCATACATAGCCATGTTATACAGAGAACTGTCTTAAAGTCTTTAGTGTTATAGAATTACCTTTATGTCTTTGTGTATTATAAATTATAGAAACCAGAAAAAGGTACTGTGGAATATCAGTACTTGCATTCCTAAATTCCTTGAAACTCATTTTGCTTTAACCCATCCTAAAGACTTAGTGACTGGAGTATTTGGTTCGGTTGATTAAAAACTACTTCCACACTTTTTTCAGTATCCTGATTTCCCTATGAATAAACTATATGCATCTTCTAGCTGGACTAGATAAGTCATACTTAATACTTACATTTGGATTTAAACTGTCAGACAATTCTTTCTAATACCATTTCCTTCTATTCCTGCATTTTTAAGCCTTTTCTTAAAAAAAAAAAAAAAAAAAAAAAGGTGGTTTCTCCACTGCACAGTCACTGAAGCTGTAGCAAGGATGTGTGACTTTGAAAGAACAGGATTTCTAAGAATAGGCAATTTAATTCAAGTATGGTGATTTAGTGCCCTGTTTGTATCCTGATGTATTACTCCATTTCCAAAGACCATGAGTTTCTTCACAAGCATAATGACAGGCTTAAAACTTGTGAGACTGATGTTACAGCTTTTCCTCATCTCTGCTGTTCCACATGATTACAGGACTAAGGGAATTTGGGCTCTCCTAAAGGATTAGCTCCCACAGAAATAAATCAGTGTGTGTTATCATCCCACTTGTCTCTTCTTTCCCTCCCTCCTCAAAAGGCTGCAGAACCAACTTAGATTGTGAAGTGGTCCTGGGCTTAATAAAACCTTTTCTCACCTGAAGCCAGGAACTGGAACAAAACACTATCTATACAAATGGTCATAAATGAACTTTTTAAACGTAGCGGTTGCTTTCAGTATAAATATAATCGTAGCTTCTGTTTATTTTTCTTCCCTGGAAGATGATGGCCCTTACTCGAAGGGGAGCAAAGACTCAGGTGGACTGGACACAGCCCTGGTCTCCAGAAGGCAAAGCATTCCAGGTAAAAGAAATGGCTACTACTCTCTCCCCCCTCCCCCCCACCATGTAGCTGTCACTCCCCCTCCCCCCCCTTGGCGTAGCAGTAATCAGAGCAGTGGAGAGCAGGTATGGTTGGTCTCGTGGGTGGAATGTAACCGGCACTAAGCTGTGCACATTTATTCTGAGTTTTTTATTGCAACTGTAGAGAAGGAGAGATAATCTGTGCTCTGAAGAGCTTACAATTTAAAAGAAATGGGGAGTGAAGGGAAAGGCAGGAGGAAAGAAGTGGGCAAGGGTGATTGGCACATGTCTTGCTATTGTACTGTATTTGGTAAATAGATATAACTACCTCATGTGTATGTCTCCCTAGCAATTTTTGTCATGTTGGCTGTCACTTTCTGTTGCTTGGGCCCTGCTCCTTATGTCTTTTAGTTTGTAACTGTTTTTACCCCTTGCATATTAATTTAAACTTATAGAAGTTTCCCTTCCACTCCTCCCTCTTCCTGATCAAGGAGCCTTCCTCTGTCAGCTCCCACATTACTGCCACATGAAAAGTATGGCCACCCTGCACTCTGCTGATCACTCCAGAGGTTCTGGCTCCATGGAGAAGTCTACTCTGCAATCTGGAAGTGTTATTGCACTACATGTAGAAACACTCAAGCTAGCTCACCAAAAATAACAGTGATGCTACAGTGGCATAGCCTCTTATGAGTCCACCTAGGATCCTGAGTACAGGCTCAGGCAAATGATCTATGCTGCCAGGGCTTTACTTCTATTTCTAAAGAGCTAGCTTGGTCATATCTACACAGACTCCAGTCATATCTACTGATAGCAATGTAGACATATGCAGTGAGAAGACAAAAACCAGCCAATGGCTCAGTCCGTGCATGACGATTGGAACCTGGTGAAATGTGTGTGTGATCTAGACTTAGTTTTGCATGGGCAGGTGTTTGCAGCACAACTGGCATTCTATCTGGGAGGTTCAGCTTGAAGCTGGAGATATGAATAAATTTGGAACTTGAGATTCTGTTTCCCTCTTACATTTGGGCCCTTGTTAGGGCCTGTGCGCACTACCAATAAATACACTGAAACAGTCTGATAAATGGAAAGAAAAACATTTAAAATGTCAGCTTTTACTGTTTCACAGAATTCAAAGCAGACTTATTTTTGTAATTTTGGGGACTTCGTTTACACTGAATTTTAAATCAGAATCCCTATCAAAATGCTGTTTGATGTTTTCCATTTGCGAAACCCAGGTTTTTCAGTAACTGGTTTAACAAATTCCTGTTTTTTCAGTAAATGAAAAACTTCTATAACCGCTATAGATTTTTTTTTTAAAACAAAAAAAGGCTATGGAAACATTCTGGCATTAATTAAACATTTTCAAGAAAAGTCTGGTGCGGGGAGGGTGGTTCCTGTGAAATTCTACATTTTTAAAAACTCTAGTTTTTTTGTCTTGACAAGCTTGGGCAAACTTTTACTAGGTTTAAACCATTTAATTGAGGCATCATGGGAGTAAACACAATGTTAAATACTTGGCGTAGATTGGGACTGGGGTGTTTAGCCACATGTCATATCTCTGCAATCCACATGGAGTTCACACTGTAGTTAGTTGTGCCCATTGGGGTTAAACAGTGGTGCAGGTACATCATAGGTGATTGATGGGAGACACATGAAGGGGGGGGGCACCAGCTCAAGGGGAAACATGTGACCTCCACACTGTGACTCCTCCCTAGCTTACCCCAGCCCAGGACCATGCACTCTCCCCATCCCGTGTTGCTTGTGGGGGGGGGGGGGTAGCTCTGTCCTTCTGCTGCACTGGATACCGATTTCTGAATTTCAGTGATCTCCTAGCAATTGCAGCAGTGAAAGGAGAGGAATGTTGGCAGCTCCTCCGGCATGTCTGTGCTCCCAGCACTTCCACACAGTTGTCTGTCTTCTCTGGGGTCTGTACAGCCTCACTAGAGGACAGGGCTGGGGGCAGTACAGCCACCGCTGGGGGAGCTGCTGGTGTGGCACTTCCTGGCGGCCCCACATTCTGCTCCTTTCACCGCTGTGGTTACCAGGATAGCCCTGAGGTTCAGTTCAGGATATGAAAATTGGTCTCTGCTGATCTGAACCCTAGGGCTCTCCTGAGAACTGCAGTGGTGAAAGGTGCAGAATGTGGGGCCACCATGCAGCTCTTCTGGTGCAGCTGTACCACATCCAGCCCTGTCCTCTGGTGGGGTTGTACAGACCCAGGAGATGCAGCTGCATGGATGGGCTGGGGCAGGGCGCAGTGAGGTTGCATCAGAGGAGTGGTTACCTGGAGGCCTCATGTTTTGCTCCTTTTTGCCATTGCAGTTCCCTGCAGAGGCCTACAGTTCTGAAAATGTCTTTCCAGAACAGTATAGCAACAATAGATATCTTAACGGTATGGTGTAGCTCACCATATTGGTTTAATTGCAACACAGGGGTTAACGTGCAGTATCATAGAATCATAGAACACTAGAACTGGAAGGGACCTCAAGAGGTCATCGAGTCCAGTCCCCTGCCCTTATGGCAGGACCCAGTACCGTCTAGACCATCCCCAATAGATGTCTATCTAACCTGCTCTTAAATATCTCCAGAGACTGAGATTCCACAACCTCCCTAGGCAATTTATTCCAGTGTTTAACCATCCTGACAGTTAGGAAGTTTTTCCAAATGTCCAACCTAAACCTCCCTTGCTGCAGTTTAAGCCCATTGCTTCTTGTCCTATCCTCAGAGGCCAAGGAGAACATTAAATATGACAGTCCAAAACTCTGCATTTAACATTGTGTCACGCACCATGACTCATAAGTCACATTCTAACATGCCACATTCTAACATGTCCAGCGTAGAAAAGCTGATAGGGGGTCAAAAGTGTAGTGTGGAAAGGGAGACACTTTCACTGCTGTTATTGGTTGCAGGGCTCTTCTGTAGATCATGACAATGTTCTTGAACAGTATCAGATGGCCACCCTGGACAATGAACACGCTTTCTAATAAAGGTTGGGGCTTGGTGTCCTCATATTTATGTTGAAAGATGGAAGTAAGAAAAAGTAGAGGGAGGATCTGTGGGATTTGTACAGACTGTACGCTGGGGAGTGGCCCTGGAGTAGATATTTGGCGCTGTTCCATTGCTTTTGCAGCCATTGGGAATTCTCAGATGAAAGTAAGCTAGTGTAGCAAGCTCTGTGCCTCCTGCTCTTGGCCTCTGTGGTGTAGTGGGTGCTCCAGTGATAGGAGGCTTCGTGCGCTGTGTGCTTGTCATCCAGGGCTGAAGCAAGAGACCACAGACTATTCTAGTCTCATTCTGGAGGTTGAATCAGTGCCTCCTGACTGTACATGAAGGGGAAGAAAAGGGGTTGGAAAGCCATGCTGATGTAACTTATCCCTGACCTGGAAGGGGTCATTGTTCGGGAAGGACGGTGGTTAATTCACCAAGCCCAGCCAGTCACTGGCCTCTCTTCTGAGACCTGGAGGGGTCATTGCTAGGGATGGTGATGGTGAGTTCTGATGGATACTAGACTGGAACTCATTTCAGATAGGCCACTGGTCAGGTGCTTCATAAAATGATTTTGAGGGTGGCTTTGGGTATCTTGCCAATAATTAACTATCTGGATGGTCTTGTTTTAGGTATCTTGGAAGACTTAGGTCCCATTTAGTCAGCTCACACAACAGAC
The DNA here is from genome assembly GCA_032595735.1 of Pelochelys cantorii. Lineage (NCBI taxonomy): Eukaryota > Metazoa > Chordata > Testudines > Trionychidae > Pelochelys > Pelochelys cantorii. The sequence goes on from CM064336.1 coordinate 23,387,646, forward strand.
TGTGTGTGTGTGTGTGTGTGTGTGTGTGTGTGTGTGTGTGTGTGTGTGTGTGTGTACATGCACGCACGCAAGCGAGAGAGAGAGAGATCTTTATAGAGGTCAACTATCACCGTTGTTTATTTTGACAGATAGATAGAAAAATGTTTTTCTAACTTCATTCTAGGCCTTGAGTTTCTCCTTGAACCCACAAGATGAATAATTGCACAATGGGATTTAACATTTTTAACACTTGTGAAGGACCAAAATCAAGCCCCATTGAAGAGCTAATAATCACCCCTTGTGGTACCATCTGTGTTGATCTGTAGTCTCTTTAGTCGAGAGCAAATCCTCACGATAGTGCCGGATGGCATTCTGTTTAGAACAGCAGGGACCAGTGGGAAAGTTTCTGGCAGTTGCGGAAATCCTAGATTGGTGAATTGAAAACTGTTACTGTACTTGGCAGTGGATCAAAATTGAGTTTGAAAAACAGGAACATCATGGACATAAAGTCTGAGAATGAGTCAACTCTACCATGTTAAATGGGGGCACAGCTGAGCTTGAATACTTTCCAAACAGTGCTAGATCACAAAGAGATTCCCCACTCACATTAATCACTTTTAAGTACATCCCCTCACTCACATTTGTGCCCCTGTGGAGGGATGTGCTTTATAAAACAGCAACATGCACAGTGATTTAAAGTAAGGTGCAATTTCTTTTGTTGTTGTGGCATCACATGAAGAGCAAAGTGCCAGCCAGACCTGATAGACTGATTATCATTTGGCATGACACAGTATTAAAACAATGTATACTCCAAAGAAAAGGGGGAAAACTAACTCTGCAGTTGCAGAGAACTAAAGTAGTGATAAATGATTTAAGAGATTTGCAGGGCCTGAAAATGCAAACTGTACAGATTTTTAAATGTTCCCTCTCACTATAGCAAATCTCATTTGAGCCTGATGCATTATTTCATCCTGACAAAGTTATTTTTGACCATTCTCGGTAAAGATGCAAGATTTTTATCTTGCAGCCTCCAAAGCCATGGTCTGGAACTGCTCTACAATGCATTGAAGAGGCCAGCGTACCCTTTTTGTGTGCCTTTTCTGTATTTTTTAATGCCCATGAAAAATGGATACTAATAACTCAAAGTGTAGGCAGATTCTGTTCAAGTTTCTGGCAATGAACTCTGCCAAGGCACCTGATTTTTTTTTTTTTTTAATTTTGCAGTGTCTTTTGCAGTTCTTAATCTTCTGCCTAAGCAAAGAAAAGTCATAATATGTGTTGTTTTTGTCAGGCAGACAAATAGCCGCTAGTCTGAGACTACCAAACTCACCTGCAACCCTTGTGAGATTTGTATACCAGTGTCCAGAGAAATGTTCCCTCTAATCTTTTCCGTCCATGGGCAGAATAAATGTTTATGTGCATCGAAGCATGTGCAGATGTGCACCACAGGTAGAAACAAATAGACTTAGCTGTGGGTGCTCTGCTAATCAGCGAGGTGGCATTCAAATCACTCCTGATCAGCCACACGGGGAACAGTGGTCCATATCTCCCTCTGCAGCAATGCAGAGCTCTTTGAAAATTCCTCGAACATTTATTTTCCTGCTGTTGAGTGTAAATCATTAGGGAGGCTTTAAACCACTCAAACACTGGATGTAAGATGCTGAAAACTGGCACCAATTGAATGGTGTATTCATTTGTTGTGTGTGCAAGGGCAATATTGTTCCCTAGTTGCAAACAAACAAAAATTCACTCTTAAAATAATTGAATGGGTAGGGGACTGAAGAATGTTTACCCACAGGGAGAAGAGAACTGAAGTTAACACAGGAGACAAAGGGATTAAATATCACATAATTGACCCTGTTATAAATATTTATAGCTCTTATGTCTTGTAAAACATGCCGTGGGTATATCCATTATAAGTGTCCAATACTTTTGGCTCCAGCTTGGTATGGAAAATGTCCTAGTACCTGCGACCAGTCAGGCAAGCTGAGGACAGTGGAGTACAGTTGTAACTAAAAACTATCCTCAATGAATTGGTTTCATCAGCCCTCCTCATCTCCCTAGCAGCCTGCTCCTATGTCAGCACAATCTACCTCTTTCCCATCTCAGATGCGGCAAATCCAAAGCTCACCATTTCTTCAACCTCAAAATTTCTAAGATCCATCCTGTTTTGTCTGTCCCCTTCAGGCTCACAACAGCCTGAAAAGACATCCTCCCCAATATAAGTCAATTTAATGATCCGCTGAGGGGCAGATTAGCTGAGCTGGCACTTTATCATTTATTTTTTTAAAGTTACATACAAAATCAATTGCGTGCATCTTTGATTGCATCCCACTACCTGCCTTAGCTTTTGTATGTCCCTTGTCTAGAATGTAAGCTGTACAAGGGGGAGTTGATTTTTTTTTGGTCAAGGTACACATTTCTTGGTCAAGGTATAGTCAAGGTCCAGATTCCAGAGAAACATTTTTCACACTACAATGATGATGATAAGCAAATAAAAAGAATGTGCTATCCATTCCAAAACACTGAGTTCCAGATTTGGCCCTTGCTGTGCTTATTGGCTACCTTTAAAAGTGTGATTTGAGACAACGCCCAACACCGCTGGCTTCTGATTCTGTTTGTAGCCTCTGAGTGCTAGAGTAATAGAAACAGTTAGTAGCGGTAATCATAGGTGCTGACTCGGGGGGTGCTCTAGGGTTGGGGTACCCACCAAGAAAAAATAGCAGGTGCTCAGTAGCCACCGGCAGCCAAGCTTCCTGCTTTGCCCCCCTCCCTCCCAGCACCTGTCGGAGGCCCTGCTGATCTACTCCTGCACCTCCTGTCTGCTGCGAATAGCTGTTTTATGGCATTTAGAGGCTTCAGGAGAGAAGGAAGGAGCCGGGATGGGACGTGCTTGGGAGAGGGTGTGGGGAAAAAAAACGAGGTGGTGCAGAGCAGGGCAAGGTGGTGAAGAGGCAGGACAGAGACTTGGGAGAAGGAGTGGAATGGGGTGGGGTGGAATGTGGGGGGGGGGGTGAGAATCCTCCAGCCAGAACATGGTACTGATGGTTTATGATGTGGTTCACGTTACTCCCAAGCATCAAATATCTAAACAAATACTGATATTTTTGTCATGATCCAAAATAAGTAGGCATGACCTGGGAAGCACATAAGTTTCTGCCTAAGTTTCAGTAAAGGGGGGTGTTGCTTCAGAAGTGAAAAGGGAAAAATGAGATGAACCAGTTGATAGGAAGGAAAACTTTCCTATCATCCACATTCTCTTTGCCCCCTTCTCCTTTTCTTCTGCCCGTCTGCTGCTGATATCCCAGTCTCATTTTTTTTCTGGTTTTTTTCCCCCCTCCAAAGAAATTAATTAGTTTTATGCTTAGTCCCACTACACACTGCAATATAGTGCTCCCAGGGCCTTCCACTGAGGTGGACACTGTCACAGTTTGATTTGTTTCTGATATTTATCTTCAGAGGAATTCAGAGGCATCACCATTGTGGAGCTGATTAAGAAGGAGGGAAGTACCCTTGGCTTAACTATATCTGGTGGCACAGACAAAGATGGAAAGCCAAGGGTCTCAAACCTGAGGCCAGGAGGCCTTGCTGCAAGGTGAGAAAATCTGTGTGGAAAGTGTGGCATATGACCGTATTGAATACCTGATGGAATATCTATAAAGATAAGTGAGTTGGCTTTGGATTTTTTAATGGCCACGTGAGATGTAAAGTTATTCATCTCATAGGGAAAAGCCTGTTGTTCCATTCAGAGTTATTTCCTATGATCCATGCAATGATCGTGAAACATTTTAGAATAGGTTTTAGAATGGTTAAACAAAAACAATTTCAATCCCACCAGTTACAAACATAAGTGGTTCTACAAAATGAGGCAATTTCATTTTTAATGCATCTAAATGGTAGATTACGTGCTATCTGGGGCGAGTGAGTGCATTTGGCCTAATACTGAACCATCTCAAATACCATGGGCTTAAATGTTTAACTTCAGCTCTTACATTGGCATTATACAATTCATGATCAAGTAGACCGTGGAGAAGAGTGGGGGAGCAGAAACAGTGAAGGAGAGGGGAAAAGATTGGAAAAGAATAGCATAATATGCAGAGAGCAAGCAGAAAAGGGAGAAAAACTTGTCTTGCCTGCTGGAACTTTTGCTTGATATTGGTGTCTGACTTTCTTATGATAACCTGTCACAAGGGGAGAGTGGGATGGAAGGAAGTTGTGAGCACATATTTATTACTATTCATCTGAATCTGAAGGTTTGCCCCTAGAAAAATATAGCAGATGGACACATTTTCCAGCCACATAGAAATACTTCATATGCCTTTTGATAATACAGCTAAAATTGGTTACTATTTGACATTTTTTTACAACATTTTCCAGTAGAAAAGATGTCCCACATATGTCCAGGCAGTACATAACAGAGAATATTATTGTTGCTGTCTCTTTACAGAAGTGACCAGTTGAACGTTGGAGACTATATCAAGTCAGTGAATGGGATTAACCTGACTAAACTGCGGCATGATGAAATTATAAGCCTTTTGAAGAATGTAGGGGAAAGGGTAGTATTGGAAGTGGAGTATGAACTGCCCCCAGCCGGTGCGTGTCGCTAAGTTAATGTTCCTTACTTTGCTTAACTGTCTCATTCTGTGATACAGATGGGATTTGTTTGTGTTATGCCCTCTACCACAAAGATTGTTTAATGGGGTAGCATTATATTCTGTCTTCATCTGCCTGTGAAACATTGGTAGAGGTTGCAGAGCCACTCTTCAAGTGCAGTTAGCTCTCTCTATTTCTAGCATAATGGGTGCCTGTTCATGCACACTGGCTGGAGATGGCTGATTAGATTTCTGTTGACTTGCTGTGACTTGGCAGCAAATCCCTGATCTGCTTCCCTAACCACTTCTCTCTCTCTCTCTTTTTAAGATTACCGCTGCTATAACTGATCAGAAAATATTCAGAACCCTAACAACCCATTGACTAAAGCCTCTCTTCTTTGTTTAACAGTATTAAATGTTGCTTCTTCTGAACATTACATGTCTTCAACAGGCTGAAACTCTGTGTTCTGTAGCAGAGGGTCTTAAACCCAGAAGCAGATGAACCAGTTCAGATAAAAGGAGGAATCTGTTCCGAGGTTGAAAAATTGTTTGATTTAACTTTTATTATAAGAACAAAGAAATAGTGCAAAAAAAAAACCCACTCCACCCTTAAAAAACTCATTCTCTGAGGCCTTTCTACCAGTAGCAACACACCATTTGACCCACCTGTCCAAAAAAAAAAAAAATCTTGAAACCAATCAACCTAACCCAGAAAGGAAAAGTAAATTAATCTATCCCTCCATACTTGTTCCACTGAGCATGCTCACTTAGGGTACATCTACACTGTGGCACTATTTTGGGATACTTCTGGTATCCTGAAATAGCTATTCTGCATCTTGACAGCGCGCCTGTTATTTGGAAATATCTTTTGAAATAACGGGCATGCTCTTCCGACGTCCCTGTAAACCTCATTCCACGAGGATTAAGGGACATTTCAGAATAGCAGTTTATTTTGAAATTTGGCATTGTGTATACAGCGCCAAGCTATGAAATAAGCTATTTTGAAATACACTCGAAATAAGCTACACAATTTGTGCTACGCAAATTGCATCGCTTATTTTGAGCTAAGGATGCTGTGTAGACTCACCCTTAGTGTATCTGAGATACCATCACCCTATCTCTCTCTAAGCTAATGGATACAAAGGAGAGAGAGTGGCAGGTTATTCTTCAATTGCAGGGAACAACATTATGATAAAATAAATATGCTCCTTAATGGCTGCATATCAGAGAATGGGCATTTTTTTCTTCCTCAATGATTGTATATTCTTCACCTTAAAAGGAGCAGTATATTCAGCATAAGTTACAGTTTTTTCCCCTAGGATCAGTTTGAAACATTCACTTCCTTTTTTTCTTTTCCTTGAAAAGTCAAAACATGAGGGGGGAAACAAATTTTTTAGCAATGAGGTTTTGGGGGATTTTAGGTCACAATTGCCTGTTTTTAATTTAAAACATCAAGAACTTAGCATCTCCATGATATGAAGCAGCTGGCTTTTGAATGACACTGAACGCAGTGAAACTGGTTGTGAAATGGCAAGATTTTACTTCAATGTCAAAGTATTTGTCTAGGCAGATTTGGGGAAATCTGGAATATAAATGAAGCGGTATTTTCATGTTGTTATTTCCTAATCTTACGAGGAAAAGCATCTTATGCTTCAGATATAGGCAACTGTCTCCTTTTTATTCCCATCCATATAGCACCGGAAAGCAGCTCTGGCATTATTCCAAAGACCATAGAGGTGTGTCTGTACAAAGAGGGCAACAGTTTTGGCTTTGTGCTAAGAGGTTAGTGACTTCTCTGAAGAGGGTGATAAAGACTGCATGTGCAAAATGCTGGTTGTAGTGCCTCTGAGAATGGGCGAAGGAAAGGGATAAGTGAAAGTCAGTGTTGAAAATCTTGTATCAGAAACAAAACTGTGCCTTAAAGTGGGGGAACCGACAGCCATGCCAGGCCTGTTAGCAAGGTGGGATAGCTGGCTACATGTTCCCAGAAGGGGGAGGGCCTTGGGTGGAAGGGGTGGGGCCAGAGCAGCCAACCTTCAGTGTTGCCCAGAGCACACCATACCCACCCCCCCAGCTCTAAGTGCCTCCTGGAGCACATTGGGCCATGTGGCACTCCCGCAGTGATTTGAAGGGCTTGGGACTCCGGGCGTTGACCCACTGCAGTAGTGGCTGTGATTGGGAGCCCCAGGCCTTTACAATCACCAGGCATTGGGGCAGTTGCCCCGTTTACCCCTGGCTTCTCCCTTGGCAGGCATTCCTTGAAGTGTGTACTGACCAGCTTCCCAGGACTGCTGACTGGCTATCCAGAACTGTCTTTGCTGGCAAGCTTTGTCAACTATTAAATGAAAAATATCTTCAGTCTCTCAACACCTCTATTAAAACAACAAGGGCGTTCAGCTCCAGAGATTAGTTATTTATGGCTTTTCTGGTTTTGCTCTAGGAGGAGCCCATGAAGACTGGCACAAATCCAGACCATTAGTACTCACCTACGTGAGGCCAGGTGGCCCTGCAGACAGGTAATGCTCACGTTTTACCTCCTTTAGCAATGGAGTTTAACAAAATGCATGCCCAGCTCTAACCAGACTTCAGCACATAACATCCTGTGGCCCATCACACCAGTGTCTCCGGGGTATTACGGCTTTCAATGAAGAGATCTTGTGAAGTTGTAAGTCCTTTCCAGGCATGTTCAGAGGATGGCTATCTTGATTTAACTTCATCTCCTGTAAGGATGTGTCTGTTATGCCTAGAAGTACCTCTTCCAAAATGATCACTTAATTAGCTGACTGTAAATCTCTCCAGGGCCACCATTGCTATGATACAGGGTAATGTAAGAAGGGGTCTGAGGCAGTCTCTTTAGTCTCATATTGCTAATTAAATGTGATGGGCATCAGACTATAAATACCTTAAACTATTGTTCAGTTTGTGCTCGATCAAGATTTGTACTGAATTCTGCCTCTGGCTCCCTGCAGGGAAGGGTCCTTGAAAATCGGAGACAGGCTACTGAGTGTTGATGGGATTCCCCTTCACAGTGTGACTCATGCCGACGCGCTGAACATTCTGCGTCAGTGCAGCCAGGAGGCGCTCTTCCAGATTGAGTATGATGTCACCATCATGGGTAAGGAGGTGGGGCAAGCTGAAAAGATCTGTTCTAGAGTGGATTTTTCAGTGTGAGCTGGAAGATTGAATGCTTCTAACTGCACTGGGTGATTTCAGTGGGAAATCACGAAGTAAAGTACTTCTCACCATAGGAAAGGCAAGAGACTGGCCCATGGTTGACAGAGCTCTGAGTAGGTTTACATGATAAAAGGGTAAAAATACCTGGAGCTGCTGGTACTCTCTCCATCAGTGATGTCAGCAGCAGTTCATTTTGTGAGAGGAAATGGTTAGTGTAGACAAGGCCGCAGAGACAGGATGTTGCTGGGGCAGAGAAGGTACATAATGGAGGGCTATGTACTGTCTGAGAAGACAGCAAATGCCTGTAGTAAATCTGGCCAGGAGACAGACTAGTTGACTAATGAATCTTCTGTATGGAAATATTTTGGTTTGGGAGCATGAACAAGTCTCAGTTTGGTGATGTTCCATTTTCAGAGGTTTTAGTTCAGATTAGCTTCTAACAGAAACAAGAAATGATTAATAGGAACTCTCAATTAAAGAACAGCTGCTAGAAAGGTGACAGGATGAGGCGGTATTTCTAAACAACTTCCTAATGTTTTTCAGTTTCACGCTCTGGGGAAGGGTTTCTTAGCTGTGAGATAGCAAGTTAGAGCTACACATATGTTACTTCAGGGGCCATAGTTAAAGTACCAGAGTCCAAAGCTATGTTGGCTATGGAATCTTAGTGCACTGTGTTACATTTTGATCTAGAGGGATTTCTGCCAGAACCAGACCCACAAGATGGGCCAACTATTTCTGGAACCTCTTCTGCCAACCCCCTGTACCAGGCCAGTATGTCTAAGCTAATGAGCCAGCAAGAGAAGGGGCTAATTAGGTCAGATTGTTTTTTGATTTGCTAGCAAGGTGGGAAATCAAAGGTGGCTGCAGTCCAGAGAGCATTAATGAGTTTCTCAAGGAGAAAAGGATTGGAGGGCTATAGAGCTGTTTTCTAAGTTGAAATCTTTTGAGAGCTTTGCACTCTATGTTTGGTGTTCTAAGAAAATGTCTCCAGCATTATTCATTCGTTAGATAGAGAAGCAAAATGTCAGTAAAAGTTCTGAGGGTTTTGTCTTCCCCCACATACACTTTCTTAAAATTTATTCTCATATAAAATCTTTTCTCCTCCTTTAGTCAAAAACTCACAAATAAATACACACCACAAGCTGTCCTCAAGAGAGACTCAGGACTGGAATAGAAAGGAGTGTTGGAAGGCATCTCTATTCTGAATTGCATTGGCAGAGATGTGTGAAGGAAAGTAGAACTGCAGCTACCTGCCCTCTACTGGTCTTTGTCCATGTTTCAAATATAATTTCAATTTCAGAGTATTGTATTAGTGCTGCAAATTTTTTGAGTCCTGTGCCAGGGTGGCATGCCCCTCTAAGGTCCAGAGACCTGGGCCAGCCAGCCCAGGTCACGAATCAGATATGGGTAAGAACAAGCTCTTTCCATTGTCTGTCATATTATTTATGGCTCCAGTTTATTTGTAGCTTCCTGGATACTAGCAGCTCCAGAAATCTGAACAGGGAAGATCCACTCTCTTCATTAGTTGTTGCTATTTTTCTGCATTCTGTTGGACACCCAGGTGGACGGACTTAAGGAATCTGCTCCAAAATGGAACGCTTGTGTAGAGCTTCATGACTCTAAGAAACTGGGCAAATGCAAACAGCTCATGGTGCGTGAGAAGCAGGCTTTTAAGACACATACTTGGTTCCTAGTTTGTATGAAGCTGATGGTTTTAAAACTTGACTTCATCACCTTACATGAGATCAGTTTAAGTCTCTTGCATTTTTTTTCATAACTTTACACCTAAATATTAGGGTTGAAGGAGCATAGAATAGTGGTCTGACTTTGGCTGTACAACCTTAGCTGAGCCTATATTCCTGTATAGTGGCCAAGACCAGATGTATCAGAAGACACTGTCTGTCTGTCCATCCACCCATCCATCCACAGAGAGAGAGTTTCTTCCTAACTCCATAGAAATGGAATCATGATGTACTTGCCTTGTTTTCATTGTCTGAGGCTGGAAGGAGAGAGCCTTTATTTTTTATGGAAAACGCAAAAATATGACTTATTATTTTTAAATGCTGCAGTCTAACAAGAACTATTTGCTAGCCTTCCACAAGTGGGGATTAGGAGAGAGGTGTGGGACACCAAAATATCAGCAAATATGTGAGCGAGCTCCCCCTGCCACTAATCCTGCTGATAGTAACCTGTCACCTGTTCCTCCTTTTTTTTTTATTGTTTCTCAGCGTCACTGAACATTTTAAAATAATTTCACATTAAGCTCTCTCTCTTTATTGCCATAATCTAGATATAGGTAGGGAGATTATCTTATTTCAAAGCTTCTGTCCATTGGGGAAATTCATTTCTGATTAGGCTAGTGTTTATGTTTTTAGGTGGGGCAAAGAAGCTATTAGAAGTCCCCTTTCCTCTGCTTTCCGTGAAGGCAATAGTTTCCTCACGGGATGTTTATAAATGTGCAACCAATGTTCTGTGATGAATTTCTGTCTACAGAGCTGGCAAGGCTGCCCATGGCTTGGCAGATGCTGGCTTCTCCCCCTGAAGCAGGATGGAACATTTTTACAGTTATACTCTTTTAAAGTGAATTAAAAATGAGTCTTTAATTGTCCCTCCGTGGTTTTTCCTTAATTTAGTTTTTACAGTTGCTTCCTTTATTGCATGTTACTCTCACACTAGCTAACTGAGATTGTTTTGGTCTGCAAGGAGAAATAATTTTAGTTCTTTCAGGCAGTAATAAAAGGAACGTAAATGTTGGGCGTGTGGATTTCCTCCCTATCCCATCAACAGTTAGTGCCTAGTTTGCTTCTGAAATAGGGTACATAGACATCCAAGGAGTCAGGATGAATGTTGGCAAATCAATAATTTGTCCAGATCGTATCCTCCAGCTGAAGAGGTCAAAACACCTTACATACATTCAATTAAAAAGTCCCCATTTTACAGCTGGGAAATTTAAGGCACAGAGCAGCTGAATGACTTGCTGGAGGCCCTACAAAATATTGGTGGCAGAGCTGGGAATAGACCCCAGAGTTGCCCACGCATGGGCATTGGTCTGACCACTAGGCTTTGTTCCTTCCTGTGGAGATGGCAGGAAGAAGGCTAAAATGCCTCTGATGGTTCATTGGAGCCATGGCGATCCATTTGCCTGGAGTAGTGACGCACATTAACTTGAACACTGATATTTGTGAAAATGTAAAATATTAAACCTACACCAGGGGAGCATCGCAGTGTCAGGGCCCCTTGCACCACAAGTGGTGAGGACCGAGCCCTGTGGAGCACAAGTGTTGTTTTGATGGCTGTCCTTCAGAGGAGCCCAGTCAGCAGAAAGCACTGAGATGATTTGCTCCATCATGGCCTTTCCCAGATGCACTTGAAGTGTGAGTTCCTGGTTAGCCCTGTCCACTCTGGAGAGCAGCTGTGCTCCATACAGCTCATCCACAGGCAAAGGAGATGGCAGCAGAGTCCCTCTGCTTCAGGATTGTCCCACCTTGGGGGATGTCTCACACAGAGGAAGAAAAAGGGGAGGGGACTGTGCTTCAAGGCTTTTCATCAGCCACGTGGCGTGGTCTTTTAACTGGCGCTTTCATAGCTAAATTGCTCTCTTGGCAGATCTCCTCGGCTGAGATTTTTCAAAGCCACATAAGGAGTTAAACTGAACTCCCACTAAAATGAATAGGAATTTAGTGTCCAAATCCTGAAGGCCGCTTTGAAAGTCTTTGCCTTGGTATTTACTGTAGCATTTATTTAGCAGCAGCAGTAGCGCACATTTTCCTGTGTCAACACTGTATTTTATGGGCTCTCTAAAGCAATATGCAGCATTTAAATAGTGACACTGTAAGTAAGCCGTATCTGCTGCTGCACAGAGCCCTGGGCTGAAGGCTTTTAGGATTGACTCACAGTTTGGGAAAGCTACCTTCCGTGCTGGAGAAGGTGAATGCTGTGTTCACCATCCTCTCTCCCTTCCCAGCTGCCTTCCACTAACCTTAGCTGGAGACTACAGTTCTCTATGGCTCTCCTGATGAGAAAGCAGAGAGAGACGAATGTCCTGCAGCATTAAATGAACTGTTTACTGCTCTGCATGAGCTGAGTGGTGGCAGACTGTCTATCTAGCCTTCAGGCGTGACCCGCAGAACTGTGTAAACCTACATGAACTCTGAGATCTGAATAAATTTGCAGCTGACTTCATGTCAGTAAGCTTTGCGTGGAGGTGCATTTGCATAGTGGGACATGCTTCCCTCCGTTCTCCTCAGGGTGCATGCTTGGCTGCTCAAGCAGCTATCCAGAGGGAGTTTTTACAAAACCAGGAGGAGATCGAAAGCCACAGACAAAAGAAAAGAAATGCTATAGTGATTCCTGTATATGTGATTGAGGACAAAGCTTAAAAATGCAGCCACAAATCCACCCTTGTGAGCTGACAAGCTCTTCCTGTCCTTGTGAAATGTTTGTGTTGGCAGACTGAACTCCGCAACGAGGACACTTGTTCCATAGCATCCATGAATAGCACTTCCGTTGGCAGGCAACTAGCAAACCCACTGGCTGTGTAGATGTACATGGGACCTGGCCAGCCTGCTGAGGTCTGATCTGGGATGCTTCTCCTCCGGGTTGACAGGGAGGTGGATGTTTTGTACCTAAACAACCCGCATGGTGTTTAACATTTTGTTTTTGAGGAAGAAAATTAGTATTTATGAGATTGTTGTGAACAACCTAAACGTTCAGGCAGCTCTGAGAAGCTAGTACTGGTCAGCCCTCCAAAGGGTCAGGGGCTGGGTTTAGTATGGACAAGCATGGGAAGGATTTGGCAGCATTTGTGAACTGCTAATAACTCTTTGAATCAGCTTAAAGCCTCATCAAGGGCGCCTTTTGCCTGGTATACTTGCACCAGGGCTGAATTTCATGAACCCCAGAAAAATCCATCTTATTCTCCATAAAAGTTTCATACAGAGCAAGCTCATAAGCTTTCTCTGCCCACCCACTGCTCATTTAGCTTGATGGCCTTGTTTGCCCTGTATGTAGATGTACTTCTGATTGTCCTCTGTGGTATTACCTGGCTCAGTTTACATTGGAGACCCTGGAAGACCGGCTAGAGGAGGCTGGGCTTAGGCACTGTCTGCCAAACACCTGTCATACCTCCTTCCAGAGGACACAGGTGCTGAACCACTTCAGTTCTGAGAGGGTTTAGCTATAAGACAATTAACCAAGTCTCATTCTGCTTAAAAATTGTATACAGAGCAAGCTCATAAGTTGTTCACTCCCTTTATCAATGAAAGAGAGCTGCACAGCTGTTGTCCTCCCACCCTGTAACAGTTATTTACACTGAGTTTATTAGTACAAAAAAGTGATTTTTAGTGATTGCAAGTGAAAACAGACAGATCACACTAAGTTCCGAAGCCAAATAAACAAGACACGCCAGCCAGTCCTAATACATTAAGAAACTTGTCACATGCAAATTTGTGCCCTAACAGTTGTTCTAATGATCTCTTTCACAACTTAGGCAGCCTCCTAGCGCGGACCTAATCCTTACCCTGTTCAGTCTTAGATGTTTCCAGCAGGCATCTTTGGCAGTAAGTGGGAGTCTCCTGGCATCTAGCAACCATTTCTGTTGTTTGATTTCCCACCTTTATAACCCCCTCGTCCAAGGAGGTTATTTTTTATGTTCAGTTAAAACTTTTCTTTACCTTGAGCGGAAAAGTAGAAGATCCAAAATGGGTTCCAGCATCAGGTGGTCTGGCCACTTATCCTGGCCGAACCTACCAATATCCAGGCTTATAGGAAAAACAAAACCATCACAGATTGTTACCTTGAGCACCAGCCCATTAAGTTCTTAAGTACCACTATTTGCTCTCACTACAAATTCTTGATTTCTAAATGGATTCACACTTCATATTTCTAACTTTACATATAAGAATTATACATGCCCAAAAAGAGAATACATACATACAGTGGGCTGTAACTTTAAAATATGTCACATGATGTATTTTGCCTAAATCATCTTTGAGTTATGCATATTCATATTCATAAGCCAATTTTCATAAAGCATTGGAGGGCATGACACTTAGGTGACTAAGTTTTAGGCCGTCTTTACTATCCCTCTCTGCTGCTACCCCCAGTACCCTCTTTTCATGCCTGAACCATAGTGCCCGATGCTATAACAACAGCTCCCTAGTGCCAAACGGATGCATAGAAATTGCTTCAATAATGTGAGCATTCACTTTGCCTGCTGACTTCTCTCAACAATTCTTTTAAATTAGTTTGGACTTAATAGCCCTGTGCTAATTGCTTCATACTAATTTTGCTAAATTACAGGTGTCTGATCCTAATTTGAGAGAAGAGTAAGTTGTCTTTTCATAGCACAAAGACATAAATTTGAATGGCTGATCTCTCGTCAACTATGGCTTTTTAAAAATGAACCAAGGGCAATTCCTGCTGCTCTTCTAGAGTTCAGCAGCATGTGGTGATGGTTACTAACAATGTGCATTTAAACTGATTTAGTTAACTCTGTGAGATGTTGTAAAAACCCTGTATACTGTAGCAATGGCCAAAGATCAGAGGGGTAGCCATGTTAGTCTGAATCTGCAAGAACAACTAGAAGTCCTGTGGCACCTTATAGACTTATAGATTTATTGGAGCATAAGCTTTTGTGGGCAAAGACCCACTTCGTCAGATGCATGTAGTGGAAATTCCAGAGGCAGGTATAAATATACAGGCATAAGAAAAGAGTTCCAATCAAGAGTAAGGCTAGAGATAACGAGGTCAATTCAGTAAGGGAGGATGAGGCCCACTTCTAGCAGCTGATGTGGAGGTGTGAACACCCAGGGTACGTCTAAACTACACCCCTCTGCCGGCAGAGGGATGTAAATTAGACGTATTGAAAGTGGAAATGAAGCTGGGATTTAAATATCCTGTGCTTCATTTGCATAATGGCAGCCTCCACTTTTTTCAAAATGGGACTTTTCGGAAAAAAAAGGCAGCTTCGATGGGGCATTTTCGACAGAAATGAGGAGTACAGGGTCTTTGGAAACTGGGCATTTCTGTCGAAAATGCCCCTTCTAAACTGTCGTTTCTTTCTGAAAAGCCCCATTTTGGAAAAAAGTGGCGACTGCCATTATGCAAATGAAGCACGGGATATTTAAATCCCGGCACATTTGCACTCTTGATACATCTAATTTACATCCCTCTGCCAGCAGAGGGGTGTAGTTTAGACATACCCCAGGAGAGGAGAAACTGCTTTTGTAGTTGGCTAGCCATTCACAATCTTTGTTTAATCCTAAACTGATAGTATCAAATTTGCAGATGAATTGTAACTCTGCAGTTTCTCTTTGAAATCTGTTCTTGAAGTTTTTTTGGTGCAGGATGGCTACATTTAAATCTGCTACTGTGTGTCCAGGGAGATTGAAGTGTTCTCCTACAGGTTTTTGTGTATTGCCATTCCTGATATCTGATTTGTGTCCGTTTATTATTGTGGGAGAACTCAGGAGCAATCCCAAGATGTCTAGGGATCCGCTCTGCCTTCCTACAACACTGCACAGTGGGAAATATTCCCATAGTGCATTGCTCACACTGATGATGGTGCTCCCAATGTGGACATGATCTATTGACAGAGGGAGCAAGCGTGAACGCCCTTTGGCGATTTTTACTTTGTCGACTTCTGTGTGTCAACATAAGTTTTGGCTATAAAACCTGGTAGTGTACACAAGGCCTAAAAAGCCATGGTGAACAGGACCTAACTACTGAGCTCGAGAAGACTGAAGCTCTGCACATCTGGCAAAAGCCCCGATAAAGAAAACTTCTGCTCACCTGGTTGGATCCAGAGAGTCAGTCTCTATCAGGAACAGCCAAACATCTCAGATCTGCATCAATGCAGTCCTGCTTATCTGAGAGCCAGAGTGAACCATGTAACTCATTTTAGTCAGATACCATCAGCATTTTAGTGCAGAGTAGGTGTGCGAGCATTGTAGAAGAGAAAAGCCTGGCCAGAATAATGAAGGGCCTTTGGAGACACCAAATGCAGGAATTCTCAGAGATGATTCTGTTAGCTTCTCTTTTGAAGCAGATGGCTGGCTTTCAATGAAGCTCTACCACCTGCACACATCCCAGAGTAATGGGGAGGGCTCCATCTCTGTCTGAGGCCTGTGTAGTATTAAAACGTTTATATGCCTCAGAAATCTCGCTGCTTTATGATGGCTGTAGGTAATCTGCTAGGCCGAGGGGGGGAGGAGATCCTTATCTGTGCAGTCAGATGCTTGGTGTTCAGATCTTCCCTTCTCTTCTTGAAACAGTTTATTAGATACAAAAGGAGCTATTAGTATGAGTCTTCGTCGCTGTGTGTGTCTGAGCAGGCACAGTCTGTAATACAGCATCTGTTGATTCCTTGTAATAAAATACATTAACAGACAGTAACAAATTGCAAAATCTCTTCACTCCTGTCAGATTAAAGGTAAGTAAGCCTGGCTCTTTTGCCCCATTTTATAGATAAATAAACTGAGGCAGAGAAGGGAAATGATTTGTCCAAGGTCACAGGGGTCCAAGGTCATGTGCCGAAGCCATGATTACTGAGGAGTTGCTGGCTTCCAATCTTGGGTGCTGCAGACCCACTAGCCTTTCTCTAAATAGCTAAAAATGTAGGATTCTAGTCTCTCCATTGGTTTCTTTGCACCTTTCGAGGAAGAGGCCCTAGTGCATTACCTCTCCACTCCACACCCCCCTCTAACCTCCCAGGAGATGAGCATTGGGGCTTGCTTTTAATATTATTGATGTACTAGCAGATTTTCCCAGCCTTGCTTGGGTCATTAAGGAGGGTCTTAGTGCAGGGGACTGGTGGTGTGGAGGGTGCAGGAGTGAGGGCAGAGATTTGGAGGGGGGCTAAGGCCAAGGGGCTGGAGGTGTGCAGGGTGCAAGAGCTCAGGACAGGATGTAGAGTGTGCAGTAGTCAGGGCAGGAGTGGAAGGTGCAGGAATCTGGGCAGGGGCTAAAGTCAAAAGGTTCAGAGGTGTGGGGGGTTCAGGGCAGGGGGTGAGGGGTGCAGGAGTCAGGGCAGTGGGTGGGGGGCTCAGGGCAAGGTTTGGCAGTGAGTAGGGGCTAATGACAGCAGGTTGGGAGGTGGGGAGGCTCACCGGGGCTACCCGCAGTAATGAGGGCAAAGCAATGAAGGCAGCTGTAGGTTTTGGGGGTTTCCTGCGGTAGTGAGGGCAGCACTGGCAGGGGCTTCCTGGGTTGTCTGGGGCCATGCTGCTCTGCTGGGGGTGGCAGGAGCTGCGCTGCATGTTGAGGTGCCCCAATGCAGCCCTGTGTATTTGTATCCCTGGGGCTGCAGCAGGGCTTCTCCCTGGGCTCTGCCACGTGTACTGCTGTTGGCCAGAAAAAGGGTCCCTGCTACCAGCTGCACTCCAGCCCCAGGGAAGCTGCAGACCTTGGGTAAGCTGTAGGGGTGGAGCAAGGTAGGGGCAAAAGAAGGGAATCCCACAGTCCCCTTGGGAGCTGAGTGCAGGGGGGCATCACTTGGCCCCCTTGAGAGCCAAGCAGGGGGTTGGAGGGAAGCTCCTGATCCAGTAGGAGCTGCCTGGGGGAGGGAAGCCCCAGGCCCAGCAGAAGCTGGGTGGGGCCCTCAGTTGTGCGGAACCCCACAGTTCATAAGGGCAGCCCTGCACTGTGGATCCTGGGGGGCTAGCATGGGGAAGGGAGATACTGCCCAGCACCAATATGCATGGTGGCCTGGCCAGCAATGTGCAGAGCCCATCCCCAGGTGGCCACTCTCCTACTGATGCAGCTACCTCCCTGTGGTCACTCTGCATTATATCATCTCTCCAATCAGCCACCTCCCTTTCCGTCTAGTGGAGAACAATGCAATGCCAGGCATTTTCCTGTTGTAACTGGCACTGGGTGGATTTGAACCTGGGACTTCTGGAGCTTAGCGTATGAGCTGTTACAGCTTAAGCTATAAAGCCAGATGGCGCTCAGCTGAGGCTGTAGAGCTCCCTTGATCTTATCGCTCACTGTAAGTGGTCTAAATGCCAATACATGAGACAGTGAACGACGGTAGGTGTGTGGGTTACACTGGCACAACTGTACCCTGACCTTACTTTAAGTTAGGATAAGAGGAAGCTGCATACCAAATGTGGTGGTCCTAGCTGTTACTGTTTAGGAGTTCTTGAACAAACGGAGTAACTGACAGATGGACAGACAGATGCACATTTCTAAAATAGATAGATTATATGGTTATAGAGTGCTGCCTGGCCTAATCTTATTTCACCAATATGTAGTAAAAAGGTAGACATGTGGAAAATGGTGAAACTTAGTAATAACTCTAGTTCCATTACCACATCTTGGTTCGGAGTTTATGCACTGACACAGGAGGAAGTAAAGGCTCAGCAGTGGGCTGGTACAGCAGACTGGTGTCTGTACTGGTGAACATGCAAATTAACAAGCCATTGTCTTCCTTGATATTTTATAGCTGGAAAAACTGAAATAATTGGTCATAAACCACCCTGACGCTTTTTTTTCCAGATACTGTAGCCAATGCTTCTGGTCCATTATTAGTGGAAATAGCTAAGACTCCTGGATCTACACTAGGAATCACTTTGACAACAGGCACACATCGGAATAAACAGGTCATAGTCATTGACAAGATCAAGCCAGCCAGTGTGGTGGACAGGTATGAACTAGAGTAAGGTGGCAGTGTTGCATTTGTCTTCTCTGCTGCTCACTTGGTTCCCTTTTAGTTACATTCCACTTCTCCCCATTGCAATGCATTAGTTTATAGAAAAAAATGGAGGAAAAAAATACATTTTTAGAGATGTCCAAGGATTCTGTGCAAAATTGTGTGATTAAAAAAATTCATTGGACTCTATTCATCAGGGAGGGATTTGATCCAATGCATATATGAGAACTGAGCCCAAGGATAAAGCTTACATCTGAATATATTCAAGCCTTGAGATGTTCAAAAATCTAGAGTGATCATTTTTGGCTTAAGCCCATTTGTGATATACAATTTATGCCAGAGTATAGGCAATACAGGCCTTTATACATCATAGGCCATGCTGAATGCAATGGTCTTGTCACTGACCTCATTCACTGACTGCCAGGATTTAATATACACCTGAAACTTGGCCTGTATTTGTAAAAGAAGCTGGCTGGGTTTTCAGCCAACCTTAGTTGTGGGTGCAAAATATGAGAAACTCACAGGTTTTTTAGTTGGCTTCAGCTGAACCTGTCCAAATGTGATTGTCTCTCTTTGAATTTTTGACTTCATATGCTTGAAGCTGGAAATCAAAGGGGATATCAGAAAACGGAGTTGAAAACAGTTTCACGTGAAAGCCCTGCTAACCAAAACTGCTGAATTTTGCCCAATCACAAAGTCCTAGTCCGAACCACATGACACAAATTTATGTGGTTGCATGATGGGCTGTATGTCTTCTCTGCAGATGTGGGGCCTTGCACATTGGTGATCACATCCTCTCCATCGATGGCACCAGCACAGAGCACTGTTCCTTGTTAGAGGCCACTCAGCTCTTAGCCTCCACTTCGGAAAACGTCAAGTTGGAAATACTCCCCGCTCACCAGAGCAGGCTCCCCCTGAAAGCTCCTGACACAGGTGCGTACTTGTTGTAAGAAACCAAACAACATGTTTTTGTTTTGTGTGCTTATGTAATATCTCTACCGTGGGTCTCATGACCTGTTACTTGCTTTGGATAGCTCCAGGGAGAGGCGTCTGGGGAGGGAAATAGACATTCTGCTGAAAAAACATTGGATGAGTTGAAGTTTGTCAAGTAAATGAATAGAAATAAGTGACTAGAAGCTAGGCTTGTATGGGCACATTTGATTTGGGAATCCATTGTTCTCTAGCATTATAAGGTATGCTAAGGTCACATCCCTAGTACTATTGTATTAATGGAATAAATGGGCTAAAGCTGTTAACATAACCCATTTATTGGTTTAACATTAAACATTGCTTTGGTTTGCAGGGCCTTTAGCTTGCTTAGTATTGTGGCAATATACTATTACCATCCATATTAACTTTTTTATTAAAAATACAGGAAAATCTGCTAAAGGATTTGAAATGTGAAGTATTGAGCATGATTTTTATTTGTTTTCAGATGGAGAGACTTTTAGAAGGAAAAAAACCTTGTGTTTGTCACTGTTTTAGATGGTGCCAACTCGTTTATTGGATAAAAGGTGAAAAGTTAGTTGAGATGCTGCTGCTGTTGCCGCTGCTGCTATAGTCTGATTTCATTTTATTTTAGATAGTGTTTGAGATTTACTAGGAGTCAATGTTTTTTGGGTTCCTTTTGAGCTATTGGGTCAGGATGTCATACAGGATTAGGGTGCTGAGGGCCTGGGTTCTTTGTAGTTAATGGGAGTGGCAGTTATGGCAAAAATGGCTTTAGTTGTGTTTGGGGTTTTTAAGGACTTATACAGGCAGTAGTGTGGGGAATAACTTATTTTTGTCATTTTGTTATTAATTAGGATTAATATTTGAGATGGATTTTGATTTCTTAGGTTTTCATGTTACTTTTTTTGGTTTTTGCTAAGTATGAATAACAGTTTTTGAACTATGTTGGGGGGTTGTTTAGATTAATTTAGAGATTTGGGGGTATACTTTTTAACAATTATAGGATATTGTTTTATCTTACTGAACTTGAGCTTACAATTAAAGTAAACATGTAAGCCCAATTATTACATCAGTGCCCAAAATTGAGACGTTGTTTTCTGTTGAACAGTCCCTAGATAAGCATCCGACTTTCAGCGTGCATCTTTAATTGTGCAGGGCCTGATGGAAGTAGCTAGAGAACTAGACCACAGGTTGGCCTAGTTAGGCGCAAAATGCTGAAACATGAGTGCTGGTCTTCTAGCTCCGCATTGCTTGTGATTTCTGCTTGATCATATGCCCACTGTGTCTGAACAGAAGGAGGTGGTTGAGTAGGAGAATCAATTAGAGGAAATGTTTGTAAAGAACTCCATGACAAAACCCCATTGATGTCAATGGAACCAGGATTTCACCCTAGGAAGCCTCATCATTATCCGTCTTAGGGTAAGTCTCTTCTGCAACCCAAGGTGTGATTTCAGCATGGGCAGAGTTATCCACACTAGCTCCGCTAAAAATAACATTGTAAACACAGTGGCAGGAGCTTCAGTGCAGACTGGACAAGCGTGCCGGGGACTCTGGATATGCATTTGCATTAGTAGCCCAGGCTGCCGTATCTACGCTGATACAAGTAGTTGTGATAGCATGGTTGCATCTACCAGTGCAGCAGTTACAGCTCCAATTGCAGTGTAGCTGTGTCCTTGGGTCACTATGAGCTAGGGGAGTAATTCTGGCTTGTGAGGGTCACAGGTGCCAGCTTTCATCTGAACTCACATGGTAGTATCGGTGGACAGCAGCGCACAAGCTAGCTGCCCTACTCACAGGGTCCAGGTGGGCTTATACTCATTGTCTGTTTCCCTTGTTGTTCCTGTAGCTGCTCGGATGGCTAACACAAATATGTCCATGTGAGCTGAGAATCTCGCCCGAGCTCCAGGAGTGGACCTTGCCTTTAATCTCTCCTTCTCTAAAACAAGAGTTGGGGGCAGGTTCAATTGTCCTCTAAACTTCTGTGCCAATACCATAATATTTGATGCAATCCCAGCCTGATCTGCTATGGGGTAAATGTCACATTCTGCACAGCAAGCCTGCTCTTTCTGGGGTTTGGATAAATCTAGATGGATTGTTAGTGTTTCATGGTTCCCGGGAACAGAGAGCAGAACCTCCAGTTCCAATCACCTCTGCTGTCTATCTCAGTCATCTGGTTGCTGGGCACTTGGTGCATACATTTACTCACTGATGACCAATAGTAGCCCAAAGCAAAGCTCACATTTCATTACCCCTTCAGGATAACTTTGGAAAAAGAGAATTTGTAAGGTCCTTTAGCATAATCGAGTGGAACATAAAACCCTAATAGCTGCTCCTTTCCTAGAAGTTTAAAGCTCTAAGATGCCCAGTTTAATTTGTACAGAATTAGAGCAGTTGAACAAGAGGGCTAATGACTTGACCCAGGTGCCCAAGAAAAAATGGGAAACTAATCCTTTTTCGACAGCTGTTAAAATGAGCCATTCTCCTGCCTGCTTTAGTGTCCAGCTTCTAATTCCCTTTCAAAATACATGCATCCAGGAGGGTACCTTTAATGGAGGAACGGCTTTGTGTGTGTGCCTGGTCATTTCTCCCCACCCCAAATTAGGAGATCGGCCAGCTGTGGTAGCAATCCAGAGCGCAAGTTTCTAAGCATGATTATGGCACTCCAAGGCAAAGGGCATGAACGTGACAACCCCATGTTATTTAAACTCTTGAACAAACAAAGAGCTAAAACAAACAGATGCCCTTGAGCGACCACTGATATGAAGTGAAGAGCAGAGTGTGCTGTGGATCAAGATCAGTGTTTGTCCTTAAATAATTCACCCTCCTATAGATCAAGGAAGGCATTTCCTAGCTGCGCAGAGCTAAACCAGGAAGAGCTGGCCATACAGCTGGGTACTTAGTGGAGTCATCAGCTACCATCTGCAGAGTCCTGGAGCTGGAGAACTGCTGAACAATGCTGCCTTACAGTCATCTGCTGCTTTCATGTGGTGGCTGGTCCTGCAAGAAGCTGCCTTTGTTGTTCTGTTCCCACTGACTTAGGTGGGAATGGGGTTTAAGTGCACCTCACCTCAGGTGTGGGCAATAATTTTTGAACTGGGACCCCTTCAGAAATTTTTGAAGTGGTCGTGGGCTGCCCTGGAAGGATGGCCCCTTTAAATAGCAGGAGTGGAAAGGGCTCGCGCCTCGCCTGCAGCTCCCAGGCATAAGATTAGCTGGGAATGAGAACTGTGAGCCCTTTCAATTCCTGCTATTTAAAAGGCTCACTGCTCCCAGCCTTGCTGCTAGCGCATTGCCAGGGACATGCAAGCCCTTTTAACTGCTTCTATTTATAGGGCTCATGGCTTCCCTGGGGCTGTTGACCTTCTCAAGGCAGGGCCATGGTGTGGATTCTGGAATGGCCTAGGCGATAGGGTGTTTACCTGGGGAGCGCAGGGTCGTTGGGTTCAAGTCCTGTTCTTCCCCTCTGCCCACCCAGGCAGCTGCTGAGGGCCACCATGCTTTGCCCCAGAGATGGAGCTGGTTCCTGCATTAGTAAAGCAGCATACAGGCTGAATCAAAGCCCTAGGTGGGCCAGATTCAGCCCATTGAGTGGCTTTTGCCCACCCCTGCCTTACATGGCCAACTGCAGCCTCTTTGTGCTATCTAGGTTGGTGCAAAAGGGCTGTAGGCAGACATAAATTTCCACCCCCCTCCCACTCCCCAAGGAATAATCCCCATACAGATGGCCCTACTACCCTCTCCATAAGAACCTCTGCCCCATGGCAGGGGTAGGCTGTGGGAGGTGGGGCCTCTGCTGCCCATAATAAGGAAAGCCCAGTCCTCCCTCACATCAGCACAGGGATGGATTTGCCCCATAGTCTGATTCACCCCCAGGACCACATACTAAGCTTTAGGCGGTTCATCTTGTAAGGATGTATGGTGCTGTATATGGAGCAGGGTCTGGGCATCCTGCTGCCTCCGACTTTGAGCATTTATGCCAAAGCCTGTTAAATGTGAATGTGGGAACAAATGAGGGTGATAAGAGAAATGGGCCACGCAACGCAGGACAGATAAACTTCAGTGGTTGGCAGGTGTGTAAGGCCTAGAGTAAAATCTCTGGACAGCAGTAGAGGGTAGGTGGATAAACACCATTAACAATTCACAAACATACACAAGAATGTTAATTATTTTTCATTAATTAAATATATTTAATTTTATAAGACCCAAACTCCTGTGTTTTGGATCTGAGCTAGGGTTGCCCATTTTGGTTGGACATATTCCTTGAGGTTTCAACACATGAGTTAATCCTTAATTCCCTGGAGTCTCCAGGACAGTCCTGAATGGCTGGCAACCCGAATCTGAACTGCTGAGCTATGTCCCCAGAAGTCACAAAATGTAAACTTTCTAGCTGGAGCCAGGTCTTTTAAAAACCGGGTGGGTGGCAAACTGCTCACTTCACTAAATAAATCACAAGGGCAGCAGAGAAACAAGCACTCAGAGTTGCAGAGGAAATGCCTGACCTGAACAATGTAATGGTTGTAAAATGCCCATGGATTTAACATATGCAGAATTTATTTCCAGTGCTTAAATCGCGAGGGAAGATGACTTTTGAGATCAAATCGGTGTGGCAAAGTCACTAGTTGAGCGGGTGTCCTTGTCAGAGATCTGTTCCTTGGTAAGATCTGGTACTGCTTGTGCTGCCAGCAATTACACTTGGAGAGAGAGAAAGAGTTCAGTACACAGAGAATATCTCATCCGTGAAGGATGGTTATCAGTCTGTGCAAGGTTAAAAACACTCCAGTATAAGTCATGGCTGCAGTGACTATCTGCTGTGGGATGTGGTATGTATGCTGCTGGAAAGAGAGACTGTGGAAAATTTGCTCTTTTTTTCCCCCCCCCCCCCAAATATTGCCACAGGACAAAAAATAAATAAAGAGAGATAGCATGGTGCACATAGCCAGGGAGATAGATCGCAGTGCTCTGGGCATAGGAAATCAAAGCAAGTCAGTGCTGCTGACTAGCTCGAGTCCAGGCCTTGGCAAGAAAACATTCAAATGTTGCTTCAGACAGAACTGAAAATGTGCATGCATCTTGGTATTCATGTATATGTTTACCTTGAAGAGTATGTGGAACTGTACATAGATATCGGGAAACAAACGTCCCTGCTTCATGGAGACTAGGTTCTAAGGGCCTAATCTGACGATCCGAGCTACACAGGCAAACCATTGGGCTGGCATGGAACCCCCTGAAGTGCTGGGCTGGAGAAAAGGGATAAAAAGCAAAGCCATCGAGTGGCTTCCTGTGACAAGTGTCATGTTAGCACCATGACATTTAAAGCTTTTTTTTTTTTTTTAATGTCGCACTTGCTGCAGTGTAGTCTCTCCTTTCCTGGTTGGGTGGCAGTGCAGTGTATGTGGTTTGTGTGTGTAACGAGATTTATGAAAAACAGAAGAGCCCTTCCCTCTTTCTGCTGCCTCAGTGAGCGCTCTGGAACCTACAACTCAACACAAGAATCCCTCCTGCCACCATTGGCCTTGGCCTAGGTGTGACATTATTTTTTGGTGAATGTAATGCACATACAGTGTTCAGCATTGGCAGGAATCCTCCTGTTACTATGGTTCAGCTCTTCTCTGGTAAGAGGATGGTTGCCACCAAGCCCCCTCAATCTTTGACATTTTCTGGTAGTTGTTTTTTATGTGGCTGTCTGACCAGAGGTGAGCAAAGAGAGACCACAGATTCATTTTGCATTGGCCCTATTTATGCTGCAGGAGCTTTATTTTTAAAAAATCCCACCAGTGCTACCAGTAGTTCATCTGCACTAATTGTAATGTGGGTGTCAGCACTGGAGAAGATTAAGACTCCTTTCCAAACCTTGTGCAGCCTCTGAAACCTTGTCTACACTAGGGCTCCCAGTGCCTAGTGCTGCTGAAGTAGGGTTAGCACCAGCAGGAGCCCCAGTGTAGACAAAGCTTCAGAGGCTTTTGGGATTTTCTTGCTAAAATGCTCTGGTGAAAGCAACACCTGTGATTATATAACAACTTTCAGATAGTAATGAGTCTTGGGCACTACTCACCTGGGTTAGTTTCCAGCTAGCAGCCCGGAAGTGAATGGAAGCCTAGTTCTTGGAAAGCAAATTTCTGACATCCACATCATCCAGTTGTTGTGCTGTGATGTTATTCAGTGACACATCCCTGCCACTGGTGACTGCACCCTGACTCCACTTTCCTACCCACACAAAATTATGGATGTTTGTACTAATAGGACATGGGTGGGGGGATGTGGATTGAGATATGTAGCAACCCTTGTTGACACTGGCAAAATTGTGTGCATGAGGAGCCTGCATGATACCTGGCCTTATGCTGAATGAGGCTAATATGACTTGACCCTAAGTCCCCAGAGGGGAAAAGCTAGTGCATTGCCCACTGATCTACAAACAGCTCTCCCAATGGCTGAGGCCTCAAAGACTTTCCGCTCCTTGTTGCTTATCTTTATTTTCTTGTCCCTATCTTTGTGTTCTTGTGTCTTATGTGTGCTGATCACAGTCAAGGTGCAGAAGAGTGACCATCACCATTGCTGGGATCCTTGTGTCAACTACTGCCACACCCACCATCCAGGGCACTGCAAGACACCCACATGGAACCAGACCTCCAGCCAAGATTATTGCAAATGTAACCCATCCACTTACTAATTCTCTCTCTCTCTCTCTCTCTCTCTCTCTGCCAGAGCTAGTAACTCTGCTGTCATGCTTACTGACAACTCCCCTCCCACAATAAGCTCACAGAACACACTCAGGGTTATTGGTCCAGAACGTGACTCACCACTTCTTTGGTCTCCAAATCTGTGCTCAAAAATCAGTACTGAGTTTTTTTCCCCCCCTGTTGAGTGTGTGCATGTTTCAAGTGGGGGCGGGGAGAAGCCAACCCGGCAGTGAAGCTGGTGTGCTGAGCAGCCCTCTGACAACACACCAGTGTACCCAGTTTGGTGTGCTCTTGGGCAGCTCTCCACAGGTGATGTGCTGCAAAGGAAGCAACCTAGACTAATGGTGTCAGCATATTTGGTGAAGGAGAAGACAGCCCTTCAGTAACATACCAGTGTACCCGGCATATTCACAGGAAACCCTACAGTAAACACACCAGTGTGTGCACACCTGGTTAGGCAATGGAAGTTTCTGGCAGGAAGCACGTCCTGTTTAAATCTGCTGAAGTAGTTGCTGACTTGATGTATAATTGGTGTGTTAAACGTTTGCATTTAAACATGCTGGCGACAGGATTTTTTGCTCTTACTGCTGAGCTGTTGTTCTCTGTGTGGGTATGTAACATGTTCTGTGTTTGCATAGCTCTTGTTGCTGCCAACTTCTCATCCCCCACCATGAACACGCAAGGTTTCCCCTGCCAGAATTCGAACACGCTACCTCGCAGCTCCCACCCCATGAGCCCACGTGCCACCATGATGAGGAGGAGACAGAGGAAGAAGGACCACAAGAGTTCATGTAAGTGGAAGGCCTGGCTAAAGGGCTGTGGTGTTCTTAGGGCCACCAACACCTCCCGTTCTCCTGTTCAGGTGCCCTCACTAGAGCCAGCCTTGGACACAAACTGTGAAAGTGTCAGGGGTGGCCCTGTGCTTTAATGAATGCTGGGCTGACTCAGCATCTCGGAAGCTGCTGCAGTCCCCTTTCCCTTCCCAGCTTTTGCCAGTGGGATCAGAGTTTGGTGAAACTTGCCATGAATTTAGCTTCTTGTTCTTAACTTGTATGGCTCCTCCTAGTCTGACCTTTCCTTCAGTGTGGCTGGAGTCCTGGCCCAAATTAATGAACCCTGCTCCCCACCCAACCCGTCTCTCCTGCCTGCATCTTTTAGATCTTACTCTTGACTTTGCAACTCAGAAGCTTGCCCCCTCTTGCCTTCATGTCCCTCTTGATAAGTGTTGCTCCTGCAACATACTGCATCCACCTCTGTGTGTGTTCACTCTAGGCTCCCTTCACCTGGCAGTGTGCCTTCACCATGCAACTATGCAGGAATGGCCAGTTGGGAATGGCTTGTGTGCACTTGCAGCAATGAGGCAACACACAAGCCATGTTTCTGCAGATCTTGGACAAAGATTACTGCTAACCGGAGTCTCTAATGCTTTTTCTCGTTTCAGTGTCACTGGCTTCTAGTACAGTGGGTCCCGGTGGGCAGATTGTTCATACAGAAACAACAGAGGTGATCCTAAGGGGAGACCCCTTGAATGGCTTTGGCCTTCAGCTCCAGGGGGGCATCTTTGCTACTGAAACCCTGTCTTCCCCACCCCTCGTCCGATTTATTGAGCCCGACAGCCCAGCAGAGAGGTTAGAGGCCTTGCCGTTGATCACTGCATGATATTGCTGCTGGTTCCCTTTTTTAAGCCGTGTCTCTCACCCTTACTCTTCTTTTTATTTATTATCTTTTTATCCTCAGCTTTTCCTCACTGGGTTAGTGCTTGTGCAGTCAGTGTGGGAGAAGCAAGTCCACAATGGATTGTAGGGCCTCCTTTCTGGTGATTTGTTTCATATGGGACACTGCATTTCCTTAATTCCAGCATGAAGCTTAATTTTAATCTCTTTACAATCTAGGCAAGTGTGAATTATTTATTTGTATGAACTGGCCACTGCAGCAACATTTGGGTTTTCACAACAATTAAAGCCAATGTACCACGGAATGGTCACAGGTCATTAACATTAAATGTAATTGGCTCAGCAGGCCTGGAGTTTGACTAATCAAAGACCTGTATAAAGAAGCACATTTTGCTCTGTGCCCTAAATCAAACTGTGTGTGGGCTCTAGTGATGCACCAAAAGCAGCAAATGCCACAGGAGCTCTTGGCGATGCACAGGTGCACCCAGAAAAGCACCATGCTCCTTCTCTGGGGTGGCTCCCAAATCTCCTGGAGGAATTGTGCTGCTGACTGATCTCTCTCAACAGAAGGTAATACCCAGTTTGCGTGGGAAATCTCTGAAGTGCCTGTTTTGGTGTTAGCTGGATGCTGGTGTTCGTCAGTCTCTCTGCCTGCCATGTGCTTTGCAACATATGTTTTTGTAATGCATTTGGAGCAGAAGTGACTATGGCACTATTGGTTTCATGTGTACATCACTGACACTCCATGGTAGGGTTGCCTCACTGGTCCGAAGAGAATCTTCCATAGCACACTTATCCCACTCTCCAGCTCAGAGCCTCAGAGCTTGTCCAAAAAGTGCCTGTGTGTCACTATCTCCATTTTACAGTCAGGGAAACTGAGGGACAGCATGGTTAAATGACTTGCCAAGGAGGTGTAACAAGCCTGTGACAGAGCTGGGACTCAAAATCCAGGTGTCATGAACTCAAATTCCATGTCCAGCCAAAGGACCACACAGATGGCTTTTTCTCCCAGCATCACTCTCAAACGCTAAAAATCAATGTTTCTCCTCCCTCCTGCATCCTTGCTGGTAAAAAGACCTTCACCATCCAAATTTAGCTGACAGTGTTAAATACGAGGCAGAATAGTTAGCAATGATTGTTCATGGTGCAGAATAGAATCCAGATTGTACTGCCAGAGTTGCACTATTTTCTGTGGGATAACAGGACCAAATATTGTCTCTAAATATGGTCATTAAAGTCACCAGTGCAGACTCAAACAAGAAGACCAGTGTTTTGAATAGGATGCCATTTTTATACAGCATTCTCTGCCTGCAGACTCACTTTTAATTCCCACTGAACAAGGTACATTAGCTTCCAAACTAGCCACATGCACCCACCCCTATGGACAATTTTTTCCTTAAACTGCCTGTGATTTACACTGATGATCTATCCTGCCTAATGCTGTGATGGAAGTAACAAATAGCTCTCGCTGCCTGCTGTGGATCTCTCCCTAGCACAACAAATCTCTGCAGGCATGATTAATGTTTAGCTGCCTGGCATGGCTTCAGCTGCCACAAACCACATCTCACCAATGAAACATTGATCTCAACCACAGGGAGGGCTGAGTGGCATTTTATGTGGCTGGGAAAGCGTCCCAAGCAGAAAAAAATCAGCACCTTTTGCATTGCGGTATCCATATTGTGGGGCAGCCTGTAGTGTACTTAATGAGAGCAGATAGAATTTATGTGCTTGGGTCAAACTTTGTGGGTCGGGTGGTGGTCGTAGCGAGGGATTGTATCTTCTGTTCTCCGAGGACTCTCTGAAAATATTGTCCTGCTGTGGCGCCAGGTGGGGGGGGGGAGGCTGCTAAAGCCTTCTGTGCCTTCATTGTTTGGATTTAAAATCCAATTTGTCAAAGCAGCAGTGGTTTTATTTCCCATTAATGTGGTGGAGTTGGGCCATGTTGTGAAATCCCAAACTGCTTTTTATAAATCAAGCCTTAACAAAGCCTTCTCTCCCAGAGGGCTTTGGACTCAGCCCTGCTTCTCTTATCCTCTTGCCAAGCCCCAAGCGAGAGTAGAGGCTGGCTGCATGGTCTTGCCTGGATCTAATGTATCCTGCAGGCATCTTTTCTTGTTAGCTGCCCACCCAGCAGAATTCTCACTCCACCACCCACTTGCTGCTTCCTCTCAGATTGCAAGGAACTATCTGCCCTGCTTTGCAGCATGGATGATTTTGATTTTGCAAATTACTTTCTGCAATATATGCTACGTTCAGCATGGCAGGTCACCTTTCCTAGCCTCTTCGCCAGAGGAAAATGCCTTCATCATTGTTGTTGCCTTCCTGATGGAATAGAATGATGTGGGTGTTTGGAGAGGGAGAGGAGCAGGAGATTTGTAGGGAGACCAAACCAAAATTGTACTAACCTCCATTCAGGCCAGAAAGTTTATTCTCTCCTCCTTGGCAGGTACTGTTCTAACTGCTACTCCAGGTATCACAGGCATTTTCTTCGGCTTCCAAGGCCAAATTGTCCTGTGCGGCTGACCTCCATTTCCACATGCTCTTCCATGTGCGTGCAGTCACTGTGCTGTGGCAAATGTTGGGTGGCTCCCTATGCAAACAAATTGGGGTCCCCAGCTTGCATGTGAGAGGACATGTGTTTGCATAGTCAGCTGTGCCTGTGGCACAAGAGGCCTGGTGGAGGCTGGCTGAGAATTTGCAGCAGGAGTGCGGAGCAAATTTGTATTCTAGAGTGGGGAAGGAAGCTCTTTGAGTATGAGTATGGGCACAAGGCCCCGGGAATTAACTTTTTCTTCATTAGTTTTGCCTTGTTTTTTTTTTTCTCACCTTGCTGTCCCCCAAGCTATGCTGCTGTCACAACACAGGCAGACTGCCTTCCCCAAGTGATGTTGTGATAGCCTCAGAAGTTTCTCTCTGTCTGGTCTAAAGTGCTCACCTCCTCTGGGTTTTTTCTATGTGTATGGGGAGGGATACAGTGAAATTCAGGTAAGCTGAGTCAATTCCTGGTATAGCTGCTATTCTCTTGAAAGCAACCAGCCAGTTCCCAATAGCTGCTGAGTGAGAGAAACATCTGGCTGTGGAAACTTGCTCGACGGCACTGACAGTACTGTGTACTGCTGTAGACTGATCTGTATGAATCCAAGTGAGGGGGAGAGGATTTGATTCCTATCCCCTCTAGAGCTCTTTGTTTCAGGTCAGCGCCTCACACTAGGCAGCAGCACCAGGCTGTG
The DNA here is from genome assembly GCA_032595735.1 of Pelochelys cantorii. Lineage (NCBI taxonomy): Eukaryota > Metazoa > Chordata > Testudines > Trionychidae > Pelochelys > Pelochelys cantorii. The sequence goes on from CM064336.1 coordinate 23,418,573, forward strand.
TTTAGAAAGATAATTTACTGCAGCTTTCAATGAGTGCAGGAAGAGACTAAGTTCTCCTTGGCGACAAGTGAACATGTCACCCGACTAGTGTTTGATTCCACTTACCACGTGACAGGCATTTCAAGTGGAAGACACCCCTGCGATCAGTTTTACAGCTGCTGGCAGCTACTGGTCCTCCCGTCCCATCAGTCATTCTGCTTAGTGGGGTCAGGTTGAGCCCTGTAGGCTTGAAATTAGACTGTGACTCAGCCCGCTGTATCAGCAGCTGGAGCGGTATAAGCCAGGGGTCTGTCATTTCCTCTTGGTTGCCTCTCAGTATGTCTGTTTCCCTCTCCCTCGTGCAACTAAACGTGCTGCTGGAAGAAGGGAAGTAACCCTTCCTTACAAAAGTGACTTTGGGGGCCTATCTTTGGGAGAGAGAGTCTGCAGGATCAAGGTTTTGGAGAGTCCATTTTTGCCAGGAGAATGGGCAAGGCTTTCGTGTCTGCATCTGGGTGCCAAAATCTTAACTCTATTAGGCTGAGTTCTCTAGCTTAGGTGTTGTCATTTGATCAAAGCCCCTGAAAGCCAGTGTCACTCAGAGCTCACAAGAGAGAAAAATGTATGACCAGTGAAAGTTGCCAAAGATTTTTTTAATCGGGTTAGGATGTGACCTGTGCATAGCACCAGCTGTAACAAAACATAACGCTCATTTCGAGCAGAGGTTAAACCCAAGTGAACGCATCCAGTGTTTCAAGAAGTGTGTCTTTTGTGGAAGTAGACACCAGCATCCTCATTCTTTTAATCTGTAGCACTTTTCTTCCAAGGATCTCACAGCACTGTAGAAATGCTGATGAAAGCCATGCAGCCCACCCATGCGGTGGGTGACATTTTGGTGGGGAAAATGATAGAGAGAGGTTTTGGTCTGTATAAGGTCAGTGGTAAAGCCAGAAAAAATAACGCCAGACTCTTGATTCTCAGTCTTTCTCTCACCACTAGTTAATGCTGTAGAGTTAACAAGGCACTTCTGGTTTCAGCCCCATCCTCAAGGGGGAAGTGAGGTAACAGCTTTGCTTCACAACATTACCTAGGGAGATGGTGGAATCTGCATCCCTAGAGATTTTAAGTCCCGGCTTGACAAAGCCCTGGCTGGGAAGATTTAGTTGGGGTTGGTCCTGCTGTGGGCAGGGGTTTTGACTCAGTGACCCCCTGAGGTCTCTTCCAACCCTATGGTTCTATGATTTTTCTAAACCTGTAAGGTCAGTGTGTAAGACATCAACATCATCTCAGCCTTGACTTAAAAAAAAATAGGACACTTTTGACAGAACAAGGCTATTTGGTAGCCATATTTAAAGGAAAAGCTAACTTGACCAAAGGGACATAAGAACCTACATTTCCTGTCAAAGCAGCTGGAGCAGGGAAAATGGACACCTATCTTCCTTGATGTTGGTTGGAGGCACCCAATGACCTCCTGTCCCATGACGAAAACAATGGTGTGTCGCAGCTGGTTAGATCTTTATCTCACTTTGTGATAATAGCATAATACCATTTTGCCATGCAGCTATTGGTTCTTTCTAAGTAAGATATACTACCGCAGAGGTAGAGTTCACAGTTCTGAAGGAAATATTTCTGTCACAGTCATTGGAAGTTGATCCATAAGCCAAAATTTGCACATCCAGCCACATAAAATCATAGTAACTGCACATGCAGAGGACTAGTTAAGCATCTAATTGATTATGCAGCCAATTAATGCTGGATTTATTCATAATTATAGCACATAGAAAAATGCCTGGTATCATCTCTCGGTCTCCTTAACAAGTTCTTAAAAAAATACATCTCACAGACTCCTGCCTTTTTCTGGGGATAATGTAACCAAGGCAGCACCACAATATAACACAGATTTAGTCAATCTCCCACCCTCCAGCAAAATCACCTCTCCAGCCTCTAGATAGAAAAGATGTTGAGCTCATGCATTTTTTTCACGATCAAAACGTAAGTGTGCTCTCATGACAACTTGGGCACTAGTGCTCATTTGAAGTTATAGTTACTTCCAAGTTGTCTTTGTCCATGATGCAGTGACTTAATGTCATGACAAATTTTGATACCACAGATTATGTGCTCTCTTAAAATCTAGTCATGCTTGGAGTGAGGTATGGGATTATTAAGGTATGGGGGCTGTGTGAAACGTGAACAAAGTCTGATGATATTTGAAATTGGGCAGGTAAAAGTTTTGCACCGTGACAGATAATGATCCTTTGGAGCTGGACAACCTGAGCTCTGAAACATGGTTTTAAATGTACAGGTGGAGGGGAAAAAACCCTCTCCCCAAACCCTTAGAGATTTTGGAGATCATCGTAACTGAAAGAAGACCTTGCTCTAACTCCTAGAATTCTTTGCCAGTGCTTGGCTGTAGTACCTGAAGAGGAATGCAAGAGAAGAACATTTTGGAAAGAGTTCTTGGATTTAATTCCCTCTAACCATAACTCAAGAGGACAATAGAAAAACCCAGTTATGCTTCATTCATACCTTTGTAGAATAATGTGGCAAGCTGGATGAGCTATGATAGGTGGCGCAGAAGACTTAAGGTTTCCTTCTGAAATTAAGGCAAATAAGTGTGGGGCTTGTTTGAAAAGATATTGCTTAGTGTTTGCAAAATCTCTGCTCAGCTCATAGGCACCAGTGAAATCCACAATATGTGTCATATATGCCACAGTTGTACAACTCCATCCCCACTTTAGAGTCCTTTGTTTCTTCCAGATTGAAAGGCTGTTACATAGTTGTGTTAAAAATTGTCAGTTGTGGTTATATTGGAAGAGTATAAAACAATAATAATATTGACCTTTCAAGGCCATTAAACAGTATCAATGAGCATTTGGCTTTGGGAAATGCAATTACAAGGGATAAATGATTATCCAATTTGCTGAGACATTTTGGTGAGTTCATTCAGTTGTAACTTTGATGTTAGTCATATATTAATCAAAGGACTCTAATTTTCATTGTCATAATTTTGGGTTCCAGGAAACTCAGGCGTGCACACAAAGGAAGCTGTGTACCATTAGATATGGTTAGAGAGCAAAGGCAACTAGTTTTTATTCAATTTTACGGCTGTGGGTTTGGTTTCTAGGGGTTGCAGGGAGATTTCTTTATGTACAATTCAGGAAACCTGAAGAAATGCTATTTGTTAGCAGAACATGACTGAGCAAAGAGTTGGTTAAACCCTGAAAATATCCATGCTTTTGAGTATGTTTCTGATTATTTTAGTAGGTTCCCTGCATAAGATAGTGTATTCTAGAGCTTTGTATCTTGCTTTTGAGGCCTAATATTAACATTTCTCAGCTGTCAAAGATGACCCATTCCTGCCCATAATGAGGGGAGGGGGACAGGGCGAAGGCAGCTGGCTTCAGCAATGTTACTGAGCATGCTCACTACAAACCAACCAACGGGCAAGAGGGCACATGACCCCGCATGGCTCCTCCCATGTGTCACTTCTCTCAGCTCTTGTCTTCAATACATAGATTTGGAAGCATCAGATTTGTACCCAGAAATATCTATTTTACTCTACACACACACACACAAACCAAAAAAAAAATCCATTGACAATCACAAATTTGCAGGTAGGCAAAATAAAGAGAATGCTGCTTGAGAATTTCTTCATAGACTGTGATTTAAGGCTGTTTACCTTGTATATTTTGACATGTGAAGTTGGCTATTTGTATTCTAACAGTATACATGAAGCTATAATTTTTTTAATCTGAGCAACTGCTGTCATAATAATTATGGCTTGCCCTCCCATTGTCATATTTCCTGTAACTGTGAACATTTAAATTGCTAAAAATAGGGGGAAATGCTTAAAAATAAACATTGATTGCATCCTCTAAGTGACTGGGAAAATAAAAATTGAATTCTTCCATGTTGATCTGTAGATTGTGACTGACTTGTCTGGCAGAGGTGGCTTGTAGTTCTCTTTGAGCTTTTTTTCTCCTTTTCTGATCTGGAGTACAGGTGTGGGCTGCTACAAGTTGGAGACAGAGTCCTTTCCATCAATGGCATCGCAACTGAAGATGGGACCATGGAGGAAGCCAATCAGCTCTTGCGTGATGCAGCACTTACCAATAAAGTTGTGCTGGAGTTAGAATTTGACGTGGCGGGTATGTAATGAATGCATTTACCTCTCTCAACATCTCCCGAAAGGCTCTATTAGATCTTCATTAGCCCTAGTGTAGGGAAAGCCTCCTCCATAAACATTTTATAGCTTTGGTAAGAGTCGGTGATTGATGCAAGCTAGCGTAAGTTAGATTCCTCTTGAAAATCTATTTTATGTACAAATCGCCTCTGTTAGGGGGCATGTGTGCTTGTAAGTGAAGAGGTCATCTTCAGATCGTTTATGAATACATGGAGTGAAGAGGGGAATAAGGGAACTAATGACAATGGAAAGTGCTAACGTGATGGTTGGATTTTCAGTATGAATACTGGCAGGGGGGACAGAGCCCCCACTGAATCCTGCCTTTCCTGATTATTCTCTCTGTACGGCTATAATATATATAGTAGATGTCTTTTAAGAACAAACATGATTTTTCTAAAAATCTCGACTGCCATTTCTAACTGACTACTTGAATGGACTTAAATAGTATTCTGTATTACACTTACCAACACCTTTAATATATGCCTTAAGATTTTTCTGAGCCCCAGAGAAAATTAGTCTGTCAATACAATTGAAAATCTGCCCTTTCACACTTTTATTCTTCTCTCTGTTTTGGTTTTAGAGTCTGTCATACCCAGCAGTGGTACTTTCCATGTTAAACTGCCCAAGAAAAGAGGGGTGGAGCTCGGAATTACCATCAGCTGTAAGTATTGCTTACGCTATAACTACAACAGCTGGCAGTAGCAGCAGCAGCCACTGGTTTCCAATCTAGCCTGCTTGAAGAGCACAATAAAGACAGAAAATATTGGGTTTTAATAATGTGCTAGACTTATCCTAAACTGAAAATAAGGCATGGTCCCTGCCTCAAGCAGTTTACAGTTGAAAAGACACAATACTTCTCCCTAAGAATAGGAGAAAGGCAATAAAATGTAAGCATAGTGGTTAAGATGAGAATTGGCCTTGTCCAGGAAATAAGTTTTGATAACTGTATAAATTAGTTTTAATGAAATATAGAGTCTAGTCAGAATTCTCCTCAATATGTTTATAATCAGTCAGCTAGTTAACTGATGGCATCATGGTAGAAGTGGATTTTCAGGAACAGTTTGAATGGAAACAGTATAGTTGCACTGTACCATATTTAATTTTGTTTCCTGCCTCCTCACAGGGGGGTTACTATTATTAACCTAAGATGATTTGTTCTGAGATAGTAAACAATACATAGCATTTTTATTAGCACTTTTCACTTGAGGATCTCGAAGTGCTTTCTAACATGCAGAAAGTATTAAAAAAACCTATTTCACAGGTGGGGAAACTGAGATAAGGAGGCCAAAATAGAGCAGTGTATTGAATTTAGGGGTCCTGCCCTGTCTGGTTCCCTATTTGTTAGACCACCATTGAAAAGCTTAAGTGAAATCCTGGCTGCATTGGAGTCAACAGCAAAACTCCCATTGACTTCAGTAGGATCAAGATTTAACTCCTTACCTACTTCACACCATTTAAGATTTTACTTATTGCATTTAACTCAGGTAGGACAGTGAAGCTAAGCTGAAACTTGTTAGAAGCAATCTGAAAGCTGATCTGTTTTTAACCTCTTTTGGGCTCTCATGCGTTGGATGGGTTTGTGGTGCATATTTACATTTAATTTTTAAACAAGAGATACTAATGAATATTTTTAAATGTCACAGAAATAGTTCTGTACATATGTTTTCTAAAACTTGTATTGAATGTAAGGATCCTAAATTTGGAGCCTAAAGTATGTAAGTATCTGTAAGGGTACGTCAACACAGCAGTGTTATTTTGGAATAACTGAGGTTATTCCGAAATAATTGCTTGTAGTAGAGACATGGACTATGTTATTTCGACATAATGTCAAAATAATGTCGAGCTGGAGGATTTCTTACTCTGACTCCTGTAACCCTCATTTTACGAGGAGTAAGGGAAGTTGGAGGAAGAGTGCCCTTCCTTGGACGTTTTGCTGCGTAGACAGAGCCAAAAGCCGAAATAAGCTATTTCTATTTAAGCTACGTAATTGATGTAGTTGAAGTTGTGTAGCTTTTTTTAAGCTTTAGTCCTGCTGTTTAGAAGTGCCCTTACAGTGGCTATAAATCAGTAGTACAAAAAGTACGAGTTTTTCATAACATGCTCAGCAGACACTTGGGTGCGGATGAAACAAAGGATTTTAGCACATGCTAAGCTCTATTCTTACTTGGGAGAGCACTTTTAAGCATGTTTTTAAGTCTCATGGAAATCAGTGGGGCTTAAGCATATGATTAAAGATAAGCATAGTAAGCTTTGCTGAATTAAGGATCAGGACCAACTTACTTCCTACTGAAGTATCTGACCATAATGAACGAGGGATGTAATAGTGTAGTCAATTAACTGATAAGTAAAAGTTTATAGGTTAATGCTATAGACTACATGCATTTCCCTCTCCACCTCCCCCTGCCAGTAAAATTTTTAGGCAGGCTGGCCAGCAGCCTGGCTCAGTCCTGGCTTGCGAAGGGTCCAAGACCTATCCCTGCTATGGCTCTTCATTTAAAGTGTATTAGGAACTGGGCAGGCAGGCAGCCCGGCTCAGACCTGACCATGCTGGATCCGGGACCTATCCCCGTTTCAGCTCAGCACTTCGTGCATTAAGAGCCAGCCAGGCAGGCAGGCAGCCCAGCTCAGTTGTGGCTCATGCAGGTCTGGGAGCTCAGACACTCCTGCCTCCCCCCAGACATGGACTGCTGCCACCCCACACTGCTGCCTCTTTCTTAGAAGCAGCAGCACTGGGTGACAGGTGGATGGTCCTCAAGGGGAGCTGGTTTTACCTGGCACCCCACGCTGTTGCCTTTGATACAGTGGCTGCTCTCCCTGTCCCCGGGGACTATAGACTAGTCGACTAACCGATAAAATTTCATGAGGTTACTTAACTATTCAATTAACCGATATTTAACATCCCTACAATGAACTGAACACACCATCTGAACACAATGGTTGCAAATCTTTAGCCATAGAAAAGACGCACGTTCTAGATGTAAGCAACATTAAAGAAGTGAAAAATAAAACAAAAACCCCTCTGTGTCTTGATCAGTTTCCATCACTGCTATAGATTCAGATGCCAAAATAAGGTTTAGCCATTTCTTTACACATTCCTCCCTTGAAGAAGAAAGGCTTTGTTTAGTAATAGAGCTAGTGGACTGGACATCTAGTTCCCTGGGTTTTAATTCCCATTTCTTCCACTGACCCACTCTATGAATTTGGGACAAGATATCTGGGCAGGAATCTGGATACAGATTTTTTTTGACCATACAGGAACACTGTGATCATCTAATCTGAATATCTCAAGAAGTGGGTTGTGCCCACGAAAGCTCATGATACCATCTACATATTTTGTTAGTCTTTAAAGTGCTACCAGACTGCTTGTTTTTTAAGTTTTATCTGCTTAGCACACAGGATATAGAATTTCACCCAGTAATTCCTATGTCACAGCTAATAATGTGCACTAGTCTAATGAACTAAAAGTATGGGGGGAGGAGTAAGGGACACTCAGGAAAATTTGTCTGAATTAGCTATAATTGTGAATTTTAAAGTGGATTAGTTAAACTGCATTAATTCAGCCCTTGTGTGCGCACGTACATTCAGAATTAATGTGACCTTAATTCAGTTTAGTTTGATTCAGGAGTTAATGCAGTTTAACTAATCCATGTTAAATTAATAACATTAATTTGGATTAATTTTTCTGGGTGTTTATGTAGACAAATCTTTAAGTGATGTGTTCAAGAATGTTTATTAAGGGTGTGTCTGCTAAAAGATCTGTAAATCTTCTTAAAAGATACAAAAAGGAACTCAAAGTTTGAATGGTTTTAACCAAATGAACAGGAGCTTACACTAATTACAATATGAATGCACACACATATGTTCTACTTTTGCTTCCAATAACACACTCAACAAATAACTAACCATAACCTAGCTGCCTCTAGTAATCCACCCCAGATTTCATAAAAATAGAATCTTTGGCACTGAGTCAGCCCTATGTTGCCTTTTATAGATGAAAGCGTTGGGTAACAAGAGGAGATGAAAGTGTTCCTTAATGTATTTAAACTAAGTGTAGTAAAAGGACAGAGTCGAGTTAAGAGATGCTGCTTACAAGGGATTTTCTTATAATATTTTAAAGACCAAGATTATTCTGCCCCAAAAGTGGGAACCTAAAAGAATGAATGGAAGTTCTAGGAAGTTCAGCACTTTTGTAACCAAGGCCTGATATACAGGCCTAAACATGAGCTTAATTCTATTTTGTTCATTACTTACATTTCATTCAGGTGAGGCCCCCAAAGTCTCAGTGCAAAGGAATGGGCATTTGTTTTAGAACAACTGTTTTCATGGAATACTTTTTTATTTCTCCTTGGTTCAAAACAGCATGTAAGTTGTGAAGCTTAAGTTCTTAAAAAGGTCTCTGAGATGCTCCAGGTGGTACAGTTGAAAGTAAGTGCAACGTGTTATAGTAGACCCAATAATATAGAAATGAGCTCATAATAACTGTCTACTCATACGGATTGGTGGAAAGCACAGTCTTCTATTTCTGGGTGCATTCTGTTAAAATCACACACTTCTGTTTCTTTCGCCTTTGTTCTAAATCTTCTACAGCTTAAATTTTGTGGCACTAAGAATTCGTGGTAGGTTTTGAGTGGTGGGTTCTACATGTAAATGTGGGTGTGCATACACACCGTGGAAACTAGTAGTTGCCTTTATTTTTTTATTTTTATTTTTTTGTATAATCAGTATCAGAGCTTCTTAAAGTGCATTTGCTTTTCCCTGAGGCTAAAAACTGATTGATTAGATGAAGGAATGTTTTTTTTATCCATATAAAATGTTTTTCCCCAATGGCTAGTTGAGTCTTACTGCAGAGTGTATTCTTGTTGTTGTTATTAAGTAGGTATTTAAACTGTCCTTCTGATCAATATAGTAACACTGTATACAGCACATAAGATAATCTGAAAATTAAATAATAAATCCATCCTGGTGGTCCTGGTAAATGCCGTAGGTAAATCTGTAGGATTTCTGTTTGCAGATGGAGGGAGAATTTTGAGATGAAGTGTAAGTGACTTGATCAATATTACTATGGGAGTTAGTAATAGAAATGTAGCCGTGTTAGTCTGGTCTAGCTGAAACAAAAAACAGGACTATGTAGCACTTTAAAGACTAACAAGATGGTTTATTAGGTGATGAGCTTTCGTGGGCCAGACCCACTTCCTCAGATCAAATAGTGGAAGAAAGTTGGCATGACCATATATACCAAAGGATACAATCAAAAAAATGAACACACATGAAAAGGACAAATCAAATTTCAGAACCGAGGGGAGAAGGTAAATGTCTGTGAGCTAATGATATTAGAGGTGATATTAGAACTCAGCAATGTGCTCAGATAACAGCTCTCATACATACTGGGACTACTTTGGGGTTCTGTGGAGGTGCCCTTCGACAGAAATAGCCTATATCATCCTGCAGTTTACAGTCGTCTTTTCTGCTAATGTTACAACTTCAGCTAATATGTAGAATGGTTCCACTTTGGCGCTTTTACAGAAACAGCATATTCTACCTTAGCCCAGTATGTAAAGATTTTGAAGAAAAATAGGTGTACGGTGGTGTAAACATCCTGCAGGAAGCACTTCTAATTATGAACCTGTCGTTAAAGTTAATTGATGATATAAGAAAAAGCTAGTAGTGGGGATTGTATTTTGACTGCTACTTTATTGTAATTGATTCAGGTTCACTTTTTTCCCTGTTCCTTTTGCTGTATCCCTGGATGGTAGTTTGTATTTCCCTTCCCCTACCCCTACATTTTTAGTCTTAAATACAGTTTTATGATATTAGTACCATTTCTTTAATTACTCATTGACAAAATGCTGCTTCATCTCGGTCAATAATAAAAGGTGTTTATAACTATTGGAAGCACTGGTGCATGAGAGTTATGTGCTCAGACTCTTTGGAAGGTAACAATTTACCATTATGAGTCATTATGCATCCTATTAAAAACACCAAAAGGACATATGTTTTGAGCCTCCATAGCCATCATATCGTAAACACTGAGAACACCAGAAGATGTGGCAAGGGACTGAAATCAGATGATAAAAAAGAGTATTGACCATCTTGCATTTTTCTACTGACCACTCACCACAGCCAAACAGCATTGTCATATTTACCTGGCTCTTCTTTTTGCGTCACCAGCTGTTGACTTCTAGAGTCTGTTCTTGCCTCCCAGAGGAGCTTTTACGTTGACCCTGTGTGCTGTACACTGAAAAGTGTACAGTGCTGTAAAACCTCTGTGGGCCTAGTTCACGTGAGAATATAATATTGTTTTAATTAAATTGCTTCAGAGGGGTAGTCAAGTTAGTCTGTACAGGAGAAACTTAAAAAACAACAAATAATCTGGTAGCACTTTAAAGACTAACAAAACATGTAGATGGTATCCTGAGCTTTCATGGGCACTGAAGAAGTGGGCTGTGCCCACAAAAGCTCGTGATACCATCTACATGTTTTGTTAGTCTTTAAAGTGCTACCAGACTATTTGTTGTTGTTTAATTAAATTGGTTTGCCTTGGCATTCATGAACTAAAACAAAAGTTGTCCACATGAGGGGCCTGCTCTGATTGCAGTCATTGTATTTGGAGTATTTATCGCACCCATATTTCCACAGTATTTCACACTCTTAATGTATTTATCCTCTCAAGATCCCTGTGAGGTAGGCAGTGCTATTATCCCTATTATACAGATGAGGTACTTAGAACTTGTCTTCACATACAGTGCTATAGTGGGGCAGCTGCACCTTAGTGAAGACCCTACTATGCCGATGGAAGAGCTTTCAAGGAGGGGGATTATGTTGACAAGAGAAGCTCTCCCATTGACGAAGAGCTGTCTATACAGGGGGGTGAAGTCATTGATGTAGGTAATCCATCTCTCCAAGAGGCAGAAGAATTCTTCCATTGACTTGGGGCTTTGATCTGTCTAGCTACATTGTTCAGGGCACACAATATAGATCGTGCCTGAGTCCATGCATTGTGTCCTAGCCACTAAGCCATCTTTGGTCTATCAATTGACTTGGGGAAATCAACCTAATTTTCTTATGCAGACAAGGCCTGAGTTATAGAGAAGACCTTTGATGCCACTTTAGCCATGTAAAGAGGTTTCAAAGTGAATGTGAAGTGAAGTTTAAAGGGGGCTTAGACTAACTGAGAATCAGGCAAATCTGTGTTTGGAGGTAACAAGAGCCTAGGTCTTCTGTGGACTGCAGTGAATGGGAAGGGCATTGGAGACTTAATTTAGTTAATAAGAGATATTCTGTGTTAATTAACTACTAAGTGGCTGTTAAACACCTTGAGGGTTTGCACTGATATAATAGGCTTGTATTTCATGCATCATTGGGGTGAAGTGATTATAGCATGTTAGATTATATTTAACAAACCTTTCATTTCTATAGCTGTTGCATCTTGTTTAGCCTTAATAAGGTTGGTTTTTGTAAAGATTGCTAATTATATGCCATACTGATTATTTATTTAAAATGAATGGGAAGGCTACCACTTTAACATTTAATTTGGTTCCTCTTTAATTATCATTATGTGAAATAACGTACAAGACTTGTTTGGTTACATCTAAATTAAATATCAGTCAGCCTATTTGAAAAGTGTAATTTAAATTGTTAGTATATATCAGTTCCCTTTTAGGAAACAATACAGGGCAGTAGGAAGATAGAACTACTCCATTGAGCTACATACTCGGTTCTGGGAGTGGGAAGTGTCTTGCTTCACTCAGCAATGACATCTATTGTTCAAAAGCTTCAGAGGGGTAGCCAAGTTAGTCTGTAACAGGAAAAACTTTAAAAACAACAAATAGTCTAAGAGCACCTTAAAGACTAACAAAACATGTAGACGGTATCATGAGCTTTTGTGGGCACAGCCCACTTTGTCAGATGACAGGAATGTTAGAAGTCCAGATCCAAGAATAAATAAGGGAAAGGGGGGGAGGGGGGAAGAAAAGGAGAAAGGAGGAAGAAAGAGACAGTAAATAGATAAGCTGCAGAGGGGTAGCCAAGTTAGACTGTAACAAGAAAAACTTAAAAAACAACAAAACAGTCTAGAAGCACCTTAAAGACTAAATAGTTACAAGAGGCTGATAAAAACCATTAGCACCTCCATTGTTTGGTTGGTAGGTTAAGTCATAGGAAATGGAAGGTAATACACAGTCCTTGTTCATACCATATGCATGAGAATTAAATTTGTGAATGAAGTTAAGTTCCAATCTTTCTTGTTGCTCGTGGAATTTGCCTGAACAAAAGGGCGACTTGGAGATCCATTAATGAGTGTCCAGGGAGGTTAAAGTGTTCTCCCACAACTTTTGGAGTATTGCCTTTTCAGATATCTGATTTGTATCCATGAATTCTTTCCTGTAGAGACTGTCCAGTTTGGCCAATTTACATGACAGTGGGGCATTGTTGGCATTTGATGGCATAGATCACATTAGTGGATGTGCAGTAAAATGAGCCTCTGATTTGGTGGTTGATGTGGTTGGGTCCAGTGATGAAATCGCTGGTGTAGATATGTGGGCAGAGTTGACACTGGGGCTGATTGTAGGGGGTGGGTTCCTGGATGATTATGATGGAGGTGTGCATGGTTATTGGAAAGAATTTGTTTGAGGTTAGGAGGTTATCTGTAAGCAAGGATTGACCTTTCCTCCAAGGCCTCTGAGAGTGAGGGGTCATTTTCCAGGATAGATTGTAGATTGTTGATAATACGTTGGAAGGGTTTAAGTTGTGGACTGTAGGTGATGACAAGTGGAATTCTGTTTTCTCTTTTGGGCCTGTCTTGAAAGTAGTTCATGTCTGGGTACTTTTTTGGCTCTATTGATCTGTTTTTTCACTTCTCCAGGTGGGTATTTCAGTTTTATGAATGCTCTATAATAGAGTCTATATAGATCCTGTAGGTGTTTGTCTCTGTCTGTGGGATTGGCGCAAATCTGGTTATCTTAGGGCTTGGCTGTATACAGTAGATTGAGAAATGTGTCTGGGATGGAAGCTAAAGGCATGAAGGTAAGTGTAGCGATCGGTATGTTTCCGGTATAGGGTGGTGGACATTTGTCCATTATTTAATTGTACTGCAGTGTCAAGGAAGTGGATCTCTTGTGTGGACTGATCCAGGTGGAGGTTGATGGTGGGGTGGAAGTTGTTGAAATCCCTGTGAAAGTCTTCAAGGGTCTCTTTCCCGTGGGTCCATATGATGAAGATGTCATCGATGTAATGTAAGTAGAGTAAGGGAGCTAGGGGGCAAGAGCTGAGGAACAGTTGTTCAAGGTCAGCCATAAGGATGTTGGCATATTGTGGTGCCATTCTGGTGCCTATGGCTGTGCCGCTGACTTGAAGATACAGATTGTCTCCGAATCAGAAGTAGTTGTGGGTGAGGACAAAGTCGCAGAGCTCTGTAACCAGGTGTGCAGTGTTGTCACTGGGGATGGTGTTCCTGAGAGCCTGTAATCCGTCTTCATGTGGAGTGTTGGTGTAAAGAGCTTCTATGTCCATGGTGGTCAGGATGGTGTAGTGCAGGCTTTTTGAAGACAGCTGCTATGACAAAATGGTGCAGGATCATAAGGCAGGAGGGTGGGGCAAAAGGGGAAATACTGAAGGGTCAGTGTGAGGGGGCTTCTATAAGGATCTGAGAATACAGCTGGAAAATGCTTGATAGCACCAGATAGCTATGGGGTCAATCATATCAAATAATTTTAAAGGTATTTCTAAAGGAAAATGTAATTGATTAAACTAACCCTCATTTTAGTGAGCTGTGCATCTATCTAGATTATGAAGTCTCTCCCTGATCTCACTTTTGGTCACATTACATTGCTTCTCTTCCCCCTGAGGGTATGTCTACACTACAAAGTTAATTCGAACTAACAGCTGTTAGTTCGAATTAACTTACACAGGCGCTACACATGCAAACCGCTAGTTTGAACTTAATTTGAACTAGCGGAGCGCTTAGTTCGAACTAGGTAAACCTCATTCTACGAGGACTAACGCCTAGTTCGAATTAAGGGCTGTGTAGCCACTTAATTCGAACTAGTTGGAGGCTAGCTCTTCCCAGCTTGCTCTGATGGCCACTCTGGGCCAAGCCAGGGAAACTCTTCTGCTCCCCTCCTGGCCCCGGAGCCCTTAAAGGGGCACGGTCTGGCTACAGTGCCCATGCCAGGTGCAAGCCTGCCAGCACCCAGCCAGCAGACCCTGCACCTGGCACGGCATGAGCCAGCCATCCGCTGCCACCCAGCCCTCCGCCTCTTCCCAGGACCAGGCTGGCGGCTCCCAGGAGCCTGCCCGGGGCCGCAAGAGGCGGGCGCCCGCCTGGTCTAGTGTGGAGATCGTGGACCTCATCGAGGTTTGGGGGGAGACCTCCAACGTCCACGACCTCCGCACTAGGCACAGGAATGAGGCCGTCTAGGGCAGGATAGCTGCCAGCCTGGCCACTAAAGGCCACATGCAGACCCAGGAGCAGGTCTGCATGAAAATCAAGTTGGTCCAGTGAGACTCCCGACCCTGAGCCCTGAGCTTAGAACATAAGAACGGCCATACTGGGTCAGACCAAAGGTCCATCTAGCCCAGTAGCCTGTCTGCCGACAGTGGCCGACACCAGGTACCCCGGAGGGGATGGACCGAAGACAATAACCAAGCCATTTGTCTCGTGCCATCCATCTCCAGCCTTCCACAAACAGAGGCCAGGGACACCATTCCTACCCCCTGGCTAATAGCACTCCATGGACCCAACTTCCATGACTTTATCTAACTTCTCTTTAAACTCTGTTCTAGTTCTCACCTTCACAGCCTCCTGTGGCAAGGAGTTCCACAGGTTGACTATTTGCTTTGTGAAGAAGAACTTTCTTTTATTAGTTTGAAGCCTGCTACCCATTCATTTCATTTGGTGTCCTCTAGTCCTTATATTATGGGAACTAATGAAGAACTTTTCTTTATTCACCCTCTCCATACCACTCATGATTTTATAGACCTCTATCATATCCCCCCTCAGTCTCCTCTTTTCTAAGCTGAAAAGTCCCAGTCTCTTTAGCCTCTCTTCATATGGGACCTGTTCCAAACCCCTAATCATTGTAGTTGCCCTTTTCTGAACCCTTTCCAAGGCCAAAATATCTTTTTTGAGGTGAGGAGACCACACCTCTACACAATACTGAAGATATGGCGTACCATAGTTTTAGACTTCCCCTCCTCCTCCTTCCCCTGGCTTCCCCCTTCCAGCTCCCTCCTCCCAGGTTTCCACCTCCCCTCTCCCACCCTTTCTCTTCCCCTCTCCCACCTCCTTTTCCCAATCTCCCCATAGGTTAATCCCCCCCACCCCCAGTTTTGTTAAATAAAGAGAGTTTCTATTTTTGAACATGTGTCCTTTATTTTTTACATCAGGAAGGGGGACTAGGGAGGGGTAAGTGGAAGGAGGTGAGGGAGGAATGGGGCACGAGCCCCTGATGGGGAGGACTGGGGTGGCTCTGTGGGCTCCTCAGGGTGGAAGCTCTCCTGCAGGGCCTCCTGGATCCTGACAGCCCCCCGATTGACACCCCCGGATGGCAGCCTGTGGCAAGTGCAGCCGGGTTGATGGCCAAGTGCTGTGATGTGCCGAGTGTGGGCACTCAGGGCACTCCAAGACAGGACTGCTTTGCTGTCCCTCATCAAGGTAGACAAGCAAGCGGGGAACCCTGAGAACTGTCTGTCCGGGGTGGGGGTCGGGTCCCTTTAAGCACAGCCCTCGGCTAGCCTGAGGCAGCAGCTCCACACTCTAAGTCCTGGTTCCAGCCAGCCTTAACTTCGGTTCAGGGTCCACTCAGTGTGGACATGCTAGTTCGAATTAGCAAAACGCTAATTCAAATTAGTTTTTAGGTCTAGATGCACTAGTTCGAATTAGCTTAGTTCGAATTAACTAAGTTAGTTCGAATTAGTGCTGTAGTGTAGACATACCCTGAGTTACTATTTCTTATGATCACATGCAGCCAGACACAAGGTGTGTGGGGAAAATTAGATTTATAAAAGTCACACGAGGATTATTAAAAACAAGAATAGTTATCTGTAGATATTGTGGCAGGAGGAGAAGCACATAGTATGCCCCGGAAAACACTACAGGTACAAAAAAATGTCTTCACCTAACATCATTGTTCATTTCTTTGTTTTGTGCTGTTGTAGCATCAGCGCCTCAGTCGTTCACCAAAGTGTTCTGTGCTGTATAAACACAACATAAGATGATCACTGCCGCCAAGAGACTGAAGTTTAAGTATAAGATAAGAAATACCAGATGGTTTAGATGGGAACAGTGAAACAACATTAGTTAGCCTGACAGGCAGAGGTCTCAGAATACCAGTCACCATTGGCAAGCTTGTTTTGGCTGTGTGTTTGTAGGCATTTTGGCAGAGGAGAGCATTAAGGAGGGATTTGAAGAACAATGAGGTGGCTTTGTGTGAGCTTACAGGGGATGTCTCCCAGGCTTGTGAAGCAGCATGGATCTGAGCTTTTGTCAACAGAATCTCCCAAAGACTAGGATCACACAGGACTGTGTCTGTTCACACAATGATGGGGATCCTCCAGTGTTACCTCTACTCTCTCAACTCTTAGGTTGCCATTGGACAGAGAGCTTAGACTCAAGGTTTCAGCCTCTCTTGAGCCCTGTCTGTGCTATAAAAAACATTTCTGTTGAGAAGCCTACATACAGCACACTTGTCTCCATTCATTCCACCCTTACCCTTATGGTCAATACACAATGGGTGTTTTGCTAGACTGGTTTGAGGATCGTGCTAGAATTCCCTTAGATCCAGTCTGCATAATACGATGGAACCAAGCATAACAATGGGGAAGTACAACCATGTTGTAATTCGGTTCCATTCATGTTGGGTTCATAATGGAGATGAGTCTTTACACTAGTCAAGATATAAGCTTGTTTTTCCTTCTTGACAATTTCTAGCACTCAGGGAGTTGGCGCAACCAAGCAGCCTCTCAATTGAGCTTCTAATTCTAAATGGAACTTGAGAGCACTCAGTCTGCAAATAGCAGATGCATGCAATGTGCATCAGTGGGCTGTCAAAGAGGCTTTGAGGACATCTCTCTCAGGTTCTATAGCGCTCAGCAGAAGCACTCCTGCAGCAGCACCATCCGGTCAATTGTGTTTAGTCCTCTGTTGTGCTTGAGCATGGACTGGTGACATTTTACATTGTTAAAACAGATGCCTGTTCAATCAGACAAAGTATATCATTAACAGTGACCTGTAAAGCTTTTCTCTAACAACCTTCTAATAGCATATAGGTTTTTAAAACCCACTAATAAATGAAGATCAAAATAAAAAAGACCAGTATTTTTTTCTGTCTTTGGATTCTGCTGGAATTTCTTTTTTGCCTCTCTTCCCCTTCCCCCCCCCCCCCAGTGGCTTATGTAAATGCCTGCTCTATAAAATAGTGACATTACAAATCCTGTGAACATGTTCATGGCTGGCTTTTAACTGATATTCATAGGCTTTGAGGGTTTTTCCTTCCCGCACTCTCTGTGTTGGGAGACAATAGCATCTGTAACAAAGGCAATGTAACAATGTGTAAGTGCAGAGAGTGTGAAAGACAAAGGAGTATGCTATTTGCATATGTTTTTGGCATGTGAATAGCAGAGAGGTCCGTAGCGGGCAAATCTCTTACATGGGTTTTTCTGAGTGGGGAAGCCACAGAGATACTATCTTTACTGTAAATAATCAAGAAAATGAAGGTTTTGTCTAAAACAAAGCAGAAGTGGTTCTTCCTGGGCTACAAGTCTCATGATCTGAAAGTTCTCAAACTTGAAAAAGCTTTGCAGACCACCTTTTATAAAATGTCAGGAGGCAGGACAGGTCATATCAAGGTATGCAGTATGCTTTCATCTTGTTTCATTTAAATGTTTGCATTTTGGAGCTCAGTTTCTTACGCTCCCCTAAGGAAAGCATCCTCATGCACTTAGTGACCCCACACAGTTCATAAAAAACACCTGGGTTGTGCAGTTTAATTTCTGCTTGTGAGGACTCCATTTCTGCAGCACAGTAGGTAGAATCCTGGTCCCTGTAGCTTCGCCATTGACACCAGTGGGGCGAGTATTTCATCCCTCTTACGTTCAAGGTGCTGTAAAATACAGAACGTACAGACAGACGTTAGGCAAATGTCTCCATCAGATTTAATGAAGCTGAATCATAAAGAAACCAAAGGGTCAGGGAATTTATGTAGCCACAACACTGCCTGAGTACGACAAAGGATTTGCTGCTCTTTAATGGCTAAAGGCTTAACTATTTAATTCATAGAATCTTATGACTGGAATGGATCTCAGGAGGTCATCAAGTCCAATCCTCTGCACTCATGATAGACCAAGCACCACCTAGACCAGCGTTTCACAACCTTTTTTTATAAAGTACCCCTTTAAAAAGATTATAAGTACCCCCAGTACCTACAGTTTTTAGACACACAATTTTTTTTCTACCATTGCAACACATTTGTTTAAATAACTTAATCGTAGCCAGGCAGGCAATGAAATTTTTGGGTGTAAAAAGTACAAAAATAATAAAGTGCTGTAAAACTTAAAACAAAAATTCAGTTTTCTCCAAATTTCAGTTGCGTTGACGTACTCCCCTCCCCAGACTTCTCTCGAGTACCCCTAAGGGTACTCGTACCACTAGTTGAGAAATACTGACCTAGACTATCTCTGACAGGTGTTTGTCTAAGCTGCTCTTAAAAATCTTCAATTATGGAGATTCCACAGCCTTTACTCTTGTTTAACAATGCCATGTTAAAGGCAAAAGACAGGACTATGCAGCACTTTAAAGACTAACAAGATGGTTTATTAGGTGATAAGCTTTCGTGGGCCAGACCAAAGGCAGTGGACAAATACTCTCTGCTAGATCCAATTTAGGTCCAATGGTCCAAAGGTTTTATGGTTCATAAATCTGAGTCAAATATGACCATGTGCATCACTGGCTTAACTACCTCTGATGTGGTAGAGAGACTCATGACCACGTTATGCATTTTGTTTGATGTGCAGCTTTTCCTTGCTATTAGCAGCTCATGAGCTAGGTGGGATTCAGTGTCTCGGTAAAGACAATGATTCATGGTGGTCACGTGCTTTTGTCTCATACAGCTCACTGGGCAAATCCTCCACTGTTTCAGATCAATGGGGTTAAATCTGCATCAAGCTAGTGTAACACAGAGACAAACTAGGCTTAGGCTCAATCTAGTGTCCGAAACACTGAACTCTGAAACCACAAGTTACAGAACTTTCTGTATTGGAGGGCTTCAGTTCAATAGAAAGGTATATTAAGAAAGGCCTTCATGTGTTGTGGAAAGTGAGGACATCTGTATTAGACCTGGACAGATGAAGCAACATAGTGATCAGAAACTCTGGCTTTGCGTCACTTAATTCCACAGTTTCATCACGTTGTTCTATAAGAGTCTGGAAGAAACTAGCTGACTAGTTTAGACAGGATGCAAAAATTGGCTGGGCCCAGCCTCTGTTGTTGCAGGTCTGTCTTTTATAAATTCCAAGTGTGACTTGCATCAAATTAATGTAAATTTCCCCTCCCTGACTCCTGTTTCTCCCCTTGGCAGTCACCCTGATAGATTCCCGAGCCTGAAGTGTGTTTTATAGGCATGCATCTCTTTTGCAGCTGCGAGTAGAAAGCCTGGTGAGCCTTTAATTATCTCTGATATCAAGAAGGGGAGCGTAGCTCACAGGTGAGTGCAGCATTTTACTGTCTGACAACATGCAATGCAAATCAGTAATTCAGTGCAGAGAGGCCCAAGCCACGGTGTTTGGTTCTGAAATGCATCCAAGTTCAAGGGAAGGTTGGTTACAGAGGTTTAATTCAGTTTGTTATAAGGTTTCAGGTTTGAGTTTTCTGCTGGGATAACTCCACTGCAGTCAAAGGAATTAAGCCAACAGAAAATTTAGCTGTGGACCTGGAGCCAAAGCTTCGATTGGCCCCTCTGTCTGTGGATGTTTGCCTCCCCTTCTCTCTATTTAAGGGCAACGTATTCAGTAAAGGTGGCTCATGCATGAAGTGTCATGCCTTGTCAGCCACCTGTCCCAGCATGCAGGTGACCAGAATGCAGTGTTTCCTTCCGGAGAGTAAGTGGTTTATGAGGACATGGACAGAGTTTTATATATAAATCTGCAGTGGAACCAACAGCCTTGTTGGGCCCCTGGGCAAGGTGGGGAAGGGGCCAGCTCCATGCTGCTGCAAGGAGTGGGGCTTTGAGTGGAAGGGGCTAGTTTCCTCCAGGCAGCACTCAGCACCACCCAGGGCTTGCCACGCCTACTCCAGGCAGCTTCCGCATGGCCTGGAGTGTTTCACACGGGCCTCCAGTGACAAAGGGAAGGGCCTGGGGCTCTAGTTGTCACAGCTGCCAGGGCAACTGCCCTCTTTGTTCCCCCTCCCCCATTGGTGGGCTTGTAAATCTGGGTGTGGCCTGTTTCTAGAGATGACTAGCTGGTTCCCACTCCCTTCCCAACCTGTGCTGGAAGTGCTCTTGCCGGAGAAGTTTTCACTGTGGATTACTTGCTCTAGGCAAACCGTGCAGGTTTTAGTCCCTTATAGGGGTTTGCATACTGACTTCTGCTGCAGCAAATTACTGCAGCTTCAATGGAGCACAGATGAAGTAAATCCCAGTCTCTCAAATGGGATTTTTTCCATTCCTCCACACAGCCAGTCACTGTTCACCATCTGCTGTCCAATAAACCCCAGGGCCCTACTCCTTACCTTGGCTGTCTTCTGGAGGGCGGTGGGGTAACAAAGGAGGCCACTAAATTAGAGGGGTAACTATTGTAGGGTTAGAGAAGCTGGCATGAAACCAGACCCTTATTAACTATGCTTTTGTGAATCTGGGCCTGAACACAGCTGAGCCAGGGCTACCTAAAGGACTGGTGCTCTTGGAATGCAGTATCTGTGATCCTTTTAAAGAGGACTGCTTTCCAGAGAGCACTGAACAGCGGGCACCTACGCCGTGTTGTAAGGTGAGCACAAATAGTCTGCTCCAAGGGCTTATGGGGGCTGGGTGTGAATATTTTTGCAGAAGCACTAAATTGGCGCAGGTATTGCACCCACACACTTATTGCCCCCGATGGGCATTTCTAGGAGGCCTTGGAGGACAAAAGGCAATAATATTATTGCCTTCATTCCTGAAATGAATGAATGGTCAGAAGATCTGAAAGGTTAACAGAAATGCCGATTTTTTTTGTTGTTGTTCTTCCTTTGCCTACAGAACAGGCACCTTGGAGCCGGGGGATAAGCTGTTAGCCATCGATAACATCCGCCTGGACAACTGCTCAATGGAGGATGCAGTGCAGATCTTAAGGCAGTGTGAAGACCTAGTCAAATTGAAGATTAGGAAGGATGAAGATAACTCTGGTATAGAAATCCTGACGCAAAGCACTGTCTGACCATGCTAATAGCATTTGCTCAGGCATAATGCAAATGAACAAAGATGAGGCCAGCAGTCGGTCTGCTGAGTACTTTCCAGTTGATTATGGTGCTTCTTCCTCCCCCCTCCCCCGGCCCTTCTTCTCAATGTGGCATGGAAGGTTTAAATTCTATTCATTGTGTGCACAGCAGGAGACCTCAGGATTTCACCGCTAAGTGTTCTGAGCTTTCCTCATGCCTTATTTAGTTTTAAAACACACTCCAGCATACCTGTTTCCCATTTCAGATGAGCAGGAGACGAGCGGGGCGATTATCTACACAGTAGAACTGAAGAGGTACGGTGGCCCTCTGGGAATAACAATCTCTGGGACAGAGGAACCGTTTGATCCAATCGTCATTTCAGGCCTGACCAAACGAGGGCTGGCGGAAAGGTGAGGTGCAAAGCAGAGACCACCCTTGCCTGCTGATAGTAGGGAAGCACAATTCCAGATGAGTTGAATGAAGTGCCTCTCCCAGGCACAGTTAAAGCAGCTGCCGCACCCTGCCCATCACAGCTCAGCTGCCCCACAGGGAGGGGGCCTGGCCACACCATGTATCTGAGCATTCGTGATTGGGGAATCATGTGCCCCCCCTCCCCCACGCACTTCCCCTCCCTCCTATGTTGTCTCTGGTGCAAAGGAAATCCCAACAGGGTGGAGGTTTAAGGTGACACTGGAGGGGGTCATGATGTATTGCAAAATTTAGAAAGAAACAAAGGAAGGAATGTTTCTTTGGTCTAATGTGCTCTGAATGTGTCCCTTGAGTCGCAAGGTCTAGCTCTGCAGATGAAAGGTGCTGGAGAGATGCAAAGTATTAGCGTACCTACATGCATGCAGTGCTCTTCCCACACTGCAGTGGCTGCATGTGAGAGACCATAGGCTTCTGAGGTCCCTTACGGTGTCCATCCAACGAACAGTAGGAGGCGCATCCCTGAAATCTTGAGTGGTTACATTTTTGTTCCACCTCCACTTCTACTAGGTGACTACTCTGTCAGCTCGGGCTACCGCCACCTCCCCTAATCCAGGGAGAAGGTACTGGAGAGCGTGACCAATAGGGAAGTACTCAAGAAGTTAACTACCCAATAAGTTTAGGCTTATTGGGTAGTCCAGTCACTACTCAACTACACACTTTCCCTCCCCCCCACTTACTGCCTCTGTATCAGAGGCAGCAAGGGGGGGAGCAGGAGCTGGTGGGGGGGAGCTGGCCTAAAGACCGGTTCCTCCCCAGTACCATCTCTGGGGGGGTGGGGGCAGGGGAGGCAGAGCTGCAGCGGTCCCAGTGCGACTGCTCAGTCCCAGCTTGCGCCTCCCCCAGGGGCTAACCCTGCTGCGGCCAGGCTGCCTATGCACCCAACTCCTGCTACATTTAAACTGCAGAGCCACAGTGCGGGTAGTGAGCACCCCAACTTATCGACTAATCCAGTAGTCAAAGAAAATTCCATCAACTACTTGATTAGCTAATTAACCACTACTTAATATCCCTAGTGCCTAAACACACGTGAGTATGGCCACACCACTTCCTGCTGAAGGTACAAATCCCAGAAGCCTTTATCACTAGCTAGATTTTCATTATTTTGGTTCAAAAGCTGAATCCAGATGTGGATTGGTCTGCTCATTTTCTTGTCATCTAGATCTGGATTTGGGCAGCGTTGCCTCAGGTACCCTCTGTGAAAATGAAAATATGTCTGCTCTTTTGGTTCTTACAACCAGCAAGATGTTGGGGAGGAGGATGACTTAAATGATTGGGAAAGTTTCTAGCCTGCTTAAAAAATAAACTGTTCCCTCTGTAATTTAAGGTGGAGTTGAATTGTATTTTGCATCTTAATAAATTTCTTCTTCTTACGTATAATATTCAAGTTTCAGAGAAGTAGCCATGTTAGTCTGTTTCAGCAAAAACAACGCGTCTTTAAGCTGTTCCTTGTGAAGGTGCCACAGGACTCCAGGTTGTTAGGTATTCAGTCTCTCTGCTTGCTTGCTGATTTAGTTTCTGTGGGGTTGCAGCACCCTCTACTGCTCAAAGAGTAGAGCTGTGGAAAGCATCCAAGCATGAGTAAAGGGAGGGTTCAGGTTCCTGAGGAAGGCATAAATCATAACCCTGCACTCCAGATCTGAACTTTGTTCATCTTCCTTTTGGCGCTGACTTCTCTCCTGCAGCTGGGTTTTAAGAGAAATTCTGCAGTGAAATTCTCTGCTTTCCTCTAACATTCATTTTCACTTTGCAGGGACCAACTAAATTTTTCCAACAATCTCCTTTATTTTGTACAGCAGGCAAATCAATTCTGTGCTTTGGGGTAGGAGGAGAGAGAGATGCCTAACTGAAGTGGCTATATCCAAAGGCTTTATCTACCTCCTGATTTTAATTAGTTGACTTTAAGATTTTATGCTGCAGCCCATCATTGTAGGAGCGGTGTGTCTTCCATGTAAAATAACGTAGCGTGTGTATGAGCAGCTGGAATACGATTGGGATTAGCGCACAGTGGTCTTATACCTATAGTGCTTCCTGAGCATACACCATGTTCCCCTCGTTCCTCAGAGATGTACACATCTGACTGATAAAGAACTGTATGTCGCATGGGGCAGGCAAGGGCTGCAGTGATATTGAATTCTGATTGGTTCTGGCACAAAACAAGAAATAAAGCCTTTGAGAAGGGAAATGGAGTCATTTAGTGTGGTACTGTAGCGGTCTAACAAAAAATGCCTGTCCATCGCAGCAGCAGAGAGATAGAATAAGAAATGTCACAGCAGGGGCTTCTCTGTGTAACATTGGCTTCCTTGATCAGAATGAAGTCTGCTAGGAGGGTAGGGCAAATATTGTTGTTCTAAATTACCTTTCCCAAAACAATAGAGAAGCTAGGAAGTCAGGAGAGGAGACATTGCCTCAGCAGGGAGAATCAGCCTGGGAATAGCTAATTTCAAGCATTTTCATCTGCCCTCTCTCTCAGCAGCCAGCAATTCTCCTTCCATTCCTCCTTAGCGGGTTGCCTCTTGGAAACAAGCCAGGACTACCATAGGTTTATAGAGAATTCAGAGTTAAACCCACTGCCAGACCTATGTGTAGTTTCTGCAGGAGCACAGCATGCCGCTCAGTGGACACGATATGCGGTGGATGTGTTTCCAATTCGCACAATGGAGATGTTCTGGATGATTTGCCCCATGGTTGGACTGCCGCTGCTACTGATTTCTGGATAACGGGGAGGGCAGATTGTCTTGTAGGATGTGCTGTGTGTATGGCATAGTGGGTGACCAACTGAATAGCTGGGCTTAGAAAGCCCCAGATTCATGAGACTAGTTGTATTTCAACGTTGAGCATTTTTATGTTGCGAGCCTCTGTTCTGGTATAAACCTGCAGAGGAGGATTCAGGATAACGGGGTCATTGTGAACCAACAGCTTTCTCCCATCATTAATCCTTATGCTCGTTAGCACAGTTGCACTATCCAAGTGCAGCCACAGTCTGTGGGAATGCAGTGCCTCCCTCCAGATGCACAGAGGTGAGCTGTCAGGTCAGCACTGCTTGCGTGCTCTCCTCGCCAGGGTTTAAATTGGTCACCAGAAGTGTCATGTCTCTCAATGCCAGAATTTTCAAATTTTAGATGGGCTCTTTGAATACCCTGGGGTGGGGTGCACACCTGCCGTATGTCAGACCCGCCTCTCACCACTGCTGGAGCCAGGCCCCTATCACTGCGAACCAGTCCTCTGTGTCTTTTGGTTCTGGCAGCAGATGTGTCCATCAGAAACACTTAAAACCGGTTTGCACTTGAGCAGCATTAAAGGAAAGGGTAGCATGATTCATAATAAATAGGGAGGTGTGAGACCGTGTACTGGGATCTACATGCTCTCTGGTTAACAAGGGGTTAACTCTAGCTCAGCTTCCCTCTCCCTTGCACAATTACTTATGGGAAAGGGAATGGCTAAGTTAGTGGCTGCTTGAGAAGAAAGCCTTTGGTTATGCCTCTCTCCGCATCCTGGGTGATCTCTGAGGGTACATCTACACAGCAGCATTATTTTGGAATAACTGATGTTCAGTGTTCCCTCTAAGCTGTGCCACAGCACAGCTTCACAAGTGATTCATCAGCCCCGCCCAGTCAGTCAGCTCCCTGCACGGAGCCCTGAGCCTCTGGCTGGGCAGAGCTGGTTAATCACCTGTGAAGCTGTGCTGCCCCGCAGCTGAGAGGGAACACTGCTGACATTATTCCGAAATAACATAGTGCACGTCTACACTACAAGCCTTCATTTCAAAGTAATGTCGAGCTGGAGAACTTCTTACTTCGACTCATGGTAACGCTCATTTCACAAGGTGTAAGCGAAGTCAAAGGAAGATTGCTCTTCCTTCTACTTCCTGCTGTGTAGACAGCACCAAAAGCCGAATTAAGCTATTTCGATTTCAGCTGCACAATTGACACAGCTGAGGTTACATAGCTTAATTTGACTTTAGCCCTGCTGTGTAGATGTACCCCGAGTGGCTTGATTTCCTGTTACTTGAGGGAAAGACCTTGCTAAAGTTGCCCCTTTTTCTTCCTCCTGCTGAGTCATTGAACCCATTTATACATTCTGAACAATAGTTACATTGCTCAGAGTGCTTCTACCTAGGCAGGTTTATAGTGAGGGAGGGAGGGAGGTGGGAATTTGTTCCCATTCATGGTTCACTTTCAGTGATTGATTTCATTGCTAGGAACAGGGGTGTCAGTGGTTAACTGGTTAACCCGTGACCCGGCCAGGCTGGAGTAGGTCCCTGCTGCAGCAGGCCCAGCCTCTAGTCGAAGCAGACCACGGCAGGAGGCCACTCTAGCCTGGCCAGCACCCCACCTGCCTTTGTTTAAGCAATTAACATAACATTTAACCGGTTAACTGATTAAATGGGATTTTACATCCCTAGCTAGGTGAGGTTGTTTCTAAGTGTTTGACATTGTTTCTATATCCTGGGAAATTTCCCAAATTCTGGGAATTTTTGAGTAACATGTGTCAAAATGGGAAATTGGGAATTTTCTTGAAAATCTGTTAAATCCTGGGAAATTTTCAATGAAATTAAAATTTCTGTTCATTTTGTCGTTCCTTTGGAATAAAAATTTGCGGATGATTCAGATTTATCAAAAAATGCTTTCAGTTGGTCAGTGGGGTTGCCTGTCAATTATTAGAACTCATTGAACTTGATGCTAAAAATTGTACAGTGAAAGGCATTTATACTAAATTCAAGGAGTCAATGTTCAGAAAAAATATCCCATTGAATAATATTTTGGGTGTTGCTTGTGATGGTGCAAATTTGATGATAGGAGCAAAGAATTCCTTTTTCTCTAAACTTAGAAAGGATGTTCCAAATGTTGTTTTGCTGAGATGTATTTGCCATACATCAGCCCTGATATCAAGTTCAGCTTCTACAGTTTTGCCTGATTTCGTAGAGCAGTTTATAACAAATATCACTAACTATCCAGCACATAGTATTAAAAAGAAAGACGAAATTGAGGAGATGGTTGAATATTTTCTCCATTTAAAGTTATCTATGTTAAAACCAAGTCAAACAAGGTGGTTAGCTGTACACCCTTGTGCAAATAGAATATTAGTGTTGTGGGATGCCCTGTTTAACTATATACAACTTGAGTGTGTTGATCAAAAAAGTCCAAAAGCAAAAGAAATAGATGATGCAATGTGTAATCCAGAACTTAAAGCCTACCTACTATTTTTGAAATATGTTTTGGATTACATGAACAAATTCAATGCTCTCTTTCAAAGCAAATCTCCACTCATTCATTGCATTAAACCAGAGTCAGTGAAACTTTTCAAAGTAATTGCAACAAATTACTTAAAACCACATTTCCTAAAAGGTGAATTAACGAAAGTTAATGTGTCTCATCCTCTAATTTTATCAAAATTAATGAAATGTATACTGGTCCAGAGTGTGAAGAGTACTTAAAATGTATTGATCCTACTGTAGCTATGAATGTAAGAAAAGTGATTTAGCATTATTACATCACTTGTTGTCAAGAAATGCAGCGCAGGCTTCCACTTGACTCAGTTGTTTTCTCAGAGGTTGGATTTATAGATCCTAAAATTTGTCTTAATGTTGATGTAGATAAAGAAAAAAAAATCTCAAAACTTTGTGCAATAGTTAAGACAGATGTGAACTCTGCTCAGAGTGAACTCAGAGCCTTGCCATTTTCTTTAGAATCAAATCATAACATAACATAAGAATGGCCATACTGGGTCAGACCAAAGGTCCATCTAGCTCAGTAGCCTGTCTGCCGACAGCGGCCAACACCAGGTGCCCCAGAGGGGGTGGACCGAAGACAATGATCAAGCGATTTGTCTCGTGCCATCCATCTCCAGCCTCTGACAAACAGAGGCCAGGGACACCATTTCTATCCCCTGGCTAATAGCCTTTTATGGACCTAACCTCCATGAATTTATCTAGCTTCTCTTTAAACTCTGTTATAGTCCTAGCCTTCACAGCCTCCTCTGGCAGGAGTTCCACAGGTTGACTATGCACTGTGTGAAGAAGAACTGTCTTTTATTAGTTTTAAACCTGCTACCCATTAATTTCATTTGGTGTCCTCTAGTTCTACTATTATTATCATATTAAACGTGTAAAGAATAAGCCTATTGGTGAAATGTGGCATGAAATTTCTAAAATGAAACATTTTTCTGGAAAATTTAGTTTTTCAAACATTTGTAAATTAGCTCAAAAGGTTTTAGCATTGCCACATTCAAATGCAGAATAAGAGAGAATTTTTTCAATGGTTACAGACATTAAAACTAAGAAAAGGGGTAACATGAAAATTTAAAACACTTAATTCTTGTGTAATTGTCAGATCAGCTTTTAAAACAAACAAAAAAAAGAAATGTTCTAGTTTTGTAATTACAAAGAAGCATTTAAGTTTACATAATAAAAACATGTACAAATATGGATATGCTAGAAAAACTGGTGGTCAGACTGATAAAAATATTAATGATGGTGATGACATTTCTAGTGAGGAGTCAAGTCATGACTCATCTGATGAGTAAAACTCATCGTGATAGTTAAGTATTATGTAGTAAATATTCTATTCATTTTATATGACAGGAAAATGTTTTATATTTGACGAGTTCCTTTATCATATATAACTGAAATGTATACTGAAGTGTATACTGTACTGATTTTATTTTGCAGGAGTAACATAATTAAAATGTTTTATTATTCTTTCATTTTATGAAATAACATCCATGAAGTAATTAAGGATAGTTGGATATATAATAAAAAATTATTTTTGGATGAAAAGTTCAGCTTTAATAAAATTATATTTTTAATTATAGGGAGCATCATAAAATCATCAAAATTATTTTCGTATATTTTGAGTTAATAATTTTTTTATATATATATATATATATATATAAAAATAATAAAACCAATGAATTAACTATACATAAAATAGCCTTTATAACATATAAAAAATAATCTGGGAATTTTTCATCAGATTTGGGAAATTTTTAGCGCTGGCCTGGGAAAAGTTGGCAACATGATATAGAAACACTGGTGTTTGAACTACTCTAGCAAATTAAATCTCTGCTAAAATGTGCCAGTGTTTTAATTTTTTAAAATTTGGCTGTATGGACAAAACTTTAAAGCAGATACTCCAGATGCTGTTTGAATCAGTAATTTACTTAAATGATATCAATTTCCTCCCTCCCCTGGGAAATTTCAGTGGAAATTGAGTGGACTGATAGTGACGTCTAGTGGCCAGTCAGAGAAATAGTATACTATACTTCAATTAAAAATTACCTGCATTAAAACACATGCATTAGTTTTGTACCTTTGCAAGTGTAAAATAGATTTGTAAAACTGATAAGTGGTAGTTTTCAACTTCCATTTGTCTTCACTCCAACAGCATGTGATTTTAAAGGAGGAGATAAGTATCTGCTCTTGTCAGTGGCTGGTGACATGCACAAAGCTTGTTTTTAGAGGACTTGCAGTCAAATGTAATTTACTAAATTACATGGAAGTGACCTAGCTGAGAATTCCAGCTCTGGAAGAAAGGTGTGATGTTACAGACTTGCTCTCTTACTGACTCAGCAACATGAGGTTCCCATAACATAGCAAAAAAAAATTGTGGAACTGCTGGGGGAAGAAGCTCCTCCTTTTGATTCTTATAGTTAGTGAGCATTAACATGGTACCATAAGTAAGATCCAGCATCTAGATCTTCCCTCCCAGTTGCCAGCTCTTGGGGTGAGTATATTCTCAGCACAACAGCCTGTGGCAGTGTGAAGTGAATGTGTGTCACTGTTGTAGATAAGTAATGGAATATAATTGGGCAATAAAGAGTGAGACTTGGTATTCGTCATTATTGCTCCCACATTGTATACTCAATATGTTGAACCAACTGTAGCCATTCCTCAAGTCTGAAAATTTAAATTGCTGAAGTTAACAGGGGAAAAACTTTTAGAGCTGTAACAGTATGGTCCTCATTCATCTGAGTACATGTAAGTCCTTTTTGCTTAGGGCTGGACTTAAAATCAAGTCACTTGCTTTGCTGAATCAAGATCAGTAACTCAGCAAGCCAAAGAAAGTAATTTGCTCATGTGTCGGTTCGACTTTTTTAATTAATATGTTTTGTCTTTGGTTTTCCCTGCTTCTGTGTTCTTTCCATGAATGTGGAAACAAATGTTAAAGTTCTTCTTCGAGGAGTATCTCTGTGGGTGCTCCACCTTTAGGTGTATCAGTGCCGCTGCACCTTTGATCAGAGATTTGTGACAGCACTGCCTGTTGCCGGCCACATGCATGGAGTGCCAGCATGCGTTCTCAAGAGGCTTCGATGCATGCGCAGCCGGCCACCTCCTCAGTTCCTTCTCAACAGTCGCCGGCTTCAGTCGCAGCTCAGCAATCGCGCTTTACCTCATTGACAAGTTACATAGTTACCCACGTTTTTAGATGGTTCTTACCTCAGAAATCCTTTCCTAGATGATACTTGTTAAACTTTTTCTCTTAGATTTTAGCAATAGTTTTAAAAAAAACCCCACTTCTTTAGACAAAGATGTTAACGGGACATACCAGTTCCACGCAAACTGCACTGCTGTCTAAGACATGCCTGGTGTGCCCGGATTCAAAAAGTGTACGGGCTGCAGCCTATCCATTTCCGTCTCAGACAGATACGAACAGGGTGTCCACTTCCTCAGGGTACAGCACCCCACGGAGCATTGTCCTCATTGTCAGAAACTTGCAGCCCGCTCCAGAAGATCGAGAGAACTACAATTAAAAATGCTCCAGCTGGAGAAAAAGGCATGGTTGGCTTCTGACCCTGAGCGATCTACTCCTCCCAGACAGGAATCACCTGGGACGGGGTCGGAGAGAGTGGCTCCTATCGGGTTGAGCCCAAAGGACTGGGATATATTCACCTGAAGAAAAGGTCCCATTCTTCCTCAGGGACAGACTTTCCCCTGAGGAAGCACCCTCTCCATAACAATGCTGCACCCCCACCCCAGCACAAAAGGGGTCGGACAAGCAGCCTACAAGCGGGGCTGGTAATGAAAGAAGTCGTGACCCCAAGCACACAGAATGCACCTCAGCTAAGGTACCAACAGAGACAAAGCCTCCTTGTCGGCACTGACTAAAATGCCCTCGGCACCCAGCCACAGTTTGAAATAAACAGCGCTCGCAAGCGGCACTGAGCCTGAGCGCTTTGTCTGAGGCAGCAGCGGTGGCATCGCCAAAGCACCAACGGTACCCTGAACACCTCAAGGTGTACGTTCTCATCCACTCCAGCCACTTCAGCTGCCCCAATGTTTAGTGATGATGAGGACGAGGTGTCCAATGGAACACACTTACCGCGACGCTCCTTCCCTAAGCCTCAACAACAAATGCAACAATGGCAGCCCCGACAGTGGTTTCCACTACCTATTCTGCCTAACTGGACATACTGGGACCCATGGGCAGCTTATAATCCACACCAGGTAAAACAGCCACAACATCCATCCCTGGCACTGTGGTCCCATGCACCAATGGGGCAATTTCCAGAGTGCTACAGCTCAGATGCAGAGGAGCAGGATGGGGATATCATGGGGGATGAACAGATATCACGCTCTCCCCCACCCACATGTACCTCATCTTCACCTCCTGACAATACGATCATGCCCCCACCGCCAACTATGGGGGATGATTTTAAATCATTCCAGGAACTTTCCAAGAGAGTTGCAGACACCTTAGAATTTCCCTGGCAGATATGCCGCAGATGCAACATAAGCTGACGAGCATTTTGCACACATCTCTCTATGCAAAATTGGGTATTCCCATGAATGAGGCACTCATGGATCCCGCCAGCAATATCTGGCATACGCCTGCCACGATCCCACCAACATCAAAACGAGCAGACAGAAAATATCATGTTGCCCCCAAAGGAGCAAAATTCCTGTTCTCTCACCCAACACCAAACTCCCTTGTAGCGGAAGCTGTGAATCAATGAGGGAAGCAACAAGTTACACATACCATCCCCTACGACAGGGATTGGAAAAGGCTGAATGCAATGGGGAAAAAGGCATATTCACCAGCAAGCCTCCAGATTAGAATAGCCAACTACGTTGCGTTAGTAGCAAAATATGCACACCACATTTTTGATCAATTAACACCTTTTATTGAGTCCCTCCCAGACAACAAAAAAGAACAGTTTAAATCAAACATCGAGATATTAGTGTGCCCTCAAACAGCCCTACAAGCCACGTTGGACTCAGCAGACACAGCAGCTAGATCCGTGGCCTCGGCTGTGGTAATGAAGCGAACTTCTTGGCTTTAGCTTTCAGAATTGCCGAGAGAGGTCCAATCAACTGTAGAGGATCTCCCATTCGAGGGTACAAAGCTCTTTCCAGAGTCCACAAACACTTCTCTGCACACCTTGAAGGATTCAAGGGCCACATTGAAGACTATAGGCATTCACATACCTGTCACAAAAAGAAAACAAAGTAGATCATTCACCCAAAGATACAGACCTACACCACTCAACCAACAGCAACAACACGATGACAACAGACGCTGACCTTGCCAAAATAGGCGTCGACAGGTCTCCGATCAGTCATCGATTCAACAACCCTCAATATACAGGCAACAGTTTTGAAGTCCTGGTCAAGGGTCTGACAACCCCAAAATTTCTGACAGC
The DNA here is from genome assembly GCA_032595735.1 of Pelochelys cantorii. Taxonomy (NCBI): domain Eukaryota; kingdom Metazoa; phylum Chordata; order Testudines; family Trionychidae; genus Pelochelys; species Pelochelys cantorii. The sequence goes on from CM064336.1 coordinate 23,451,263, forward strand.
AATCCGAACCAGCCGCAACAGTAGACTTATTCACTACACACACAAATGCTCATAGCCAACAATACTGTTCCAGAACAGGCATAGGCCCCCACTCCTTGGGGGACGTCTTCAGCATACAATGGAAGTCACCCCCTAGCATATGCATTTCTACTGTTTCCCCTGATACAACGGGTGATCCTCAAGATCAGACAGGAGAGGGCCAGAGTAATCTTAGTAGCTCCTAGCTGGCCCAGACAAATGTGGTACCCATATCTCTTACAGATGAGCGACTGGCCACCACATTGATTCCCACGAGTCACATTTCTGGGACCTGAACCTAGTATTAAAAGTTCTCATGAGTAAACCTTTCAAGCCTTTAGCCATGCTCATTAGTACACCTATCCATGAAGATGGCCTTCCTGTTAGACCTCTGCCAGAAAAATTGAAGAAATGGGAGTCCTAATGGCTGATCCCCCATACACAATATTTCACAAAGACATACATATTGTGTGATTCTGCGGACACATCCCAAATTCCTCCCGAAAGTACTTACCTCATTCTATTGCCATGAACCCATATACTTACCCGTCGTCTTGTGGAAGCCGCATAAGGACAACAAGGAAGTGGCTCTCCATACTCTGGATGTCTGCAGGGCATTCGCCTTCTACCTACAGCAGACAAAGCCCCTTCACAAAACTCCATGACTATTCGTTTCATCTACAGAGAGATGGCAGGGATTGCCCATATCAAAACAAAGACTATCAAAATGGGTATCCAGTTGCATACAACTAGCCTATACCCTAGTACAGAGAGAACCCCCACCCGCCGTACGGGCTCACTCTACAAGAGCCATGGAGGCCACAACAGCGTTCCTACAAACACATCTGCAGGGCTGCCACATGGGCATCAATGCATACCTTCACACAACACTATGCTGTCCAGACATTCACAGATGCAGAAACAAGATTTGGCCAGACAATACTTTCGGTCACAGACTCTCACCTGCCGAATCTCCCACCTCCTTTTACAACTACTGCTTCGTAATCACCTAAAGGTGGAGCACCCATGAGGATGCTCCTTGAAGAAGGGAAGGTTACTCACCCTGCGCAGTAACTGGAGTTCTTCAAGATGGTTGTCCCCATGAGTGCTCCACCACCCACCCATGTCCCCTCTGCTTCGGACTCGAACACATCCTGGTCAGAGAAGGAATTGAGGAGGCAGCCAGCTGCACAAGCATAGTAGCCTCTTCAGAACGTATGCCAGCACTCCATGTACCTGGCCAGCCACAGGTACTGCTGTCACAAATTTCCAATCAGAGGTGCGGCAGTGCTGATGCACCTAAAGGTGGACCCATGGGGACAACCATCTCGAAGAACTCCAGTTACTGCACAGGTGAGTAAACTTCCCTTGCATGCACGAGTATTCACAGGAATCACACACCAAGAATGCTTGTCTGCTTTTTCATATAGATTTGACTTGGTTACAGAAACTGCCAACTTCATTTGCACACTTACAGATTGACAGCTGTTATGGTGACTGGGATATTGTATAGCCTGATTCCTAGTGATGTTTGTTTTAGTATTCTGCCGAAAATCATAATGTGGTATGCACTCTCCACACATACAGGAAGACACTGTCCCTAATCTTATGAGGCATTGAAGGCTAGTTTCCCATTATTTAAATCAATCTGTTAACAGCCCTTATATTAGGGAAAACAACGATCTTCCTTAAAGTTTCTAACTTTGTGTCTTTCCTCTCTAGGACTGGAGCAATCCATGTGGGTGACCGGATATTAGCTATTAATAATGTAAGTCTCAAGGGCAAACCACTCAGTGAAGCGATCCACCTACTCCAAATGGCTGGAGAGACTGTAACACTGAAGATCAAGAAACAAACTGAAAGTAAGTTTAGGAGCTTTTGCCACCTTTTTGTCCAAAGTCCATAGCAGCAGTAGAAATGAAGTTGGCTTCATGGTATAGCAAGTAATGTTCAGCAATGCTATAGGAGAATCTGGATTTAATTCCATACCCTGGTGCTCTGTTACCTGGCTATGTAAGGAGAAAATGTGCTGCAAAGCCCATATACTCAGATCTGAAAAAGGAAGGGCTGGGAGGAAATGTTGGGGAAAATAATTACTAAAAATAAAAAAATTATTTAAAAATATAAAGGGACACGATCAGCATCATAATTGTACCTCAGTCTGTAAATGTTAACTTGTTGCTATACCAGTAACACCTAAATTGACTAGAGGTGAAAAGAGATTAGATGGAAAATGTACTTTTCAAGACAGCACTTTCTGTGTCAGTGGTTTTACAGTTTCCCCATCTGTGTGGGTGTTCCACAGAGCAAAAGGAGGGCAGAGAGAAATCTGTTTTAAATTAAAAATGTGATGTTTATAAAGCTACAGAATTAGCATGTGCACTTGTAGTTCCCAGAAAAATTACCTTTAACTCTACCTTTTTTTTTTTTTTTTTTTTTGAAACTGACTAGTTTTCACACAGGCTGTTATCTTTAAAAGCCTCTCCTAGCTTGTGTTCCTAAGATCTTCAAAGCTACCTGCTTTTTATATTAAAATCCCCTCTACCTCGTTACCTCTATGTAGCTTTGAAGTCATTCCACTCTGATATAGCATCAAAGAAGGAGGCGGCATATCTAGGACAGACAGACAGTAGGGACAAGTTAACCATCTGGATAAATTTAAAAAAGAAAAGTCTCCCCCAGGACCTCAGCCAAATTTCAGTCAAATGCAACTACTGTAGCTAAACTCAGCTGTCAATTTCCAAAAATATTGTGACATGTTTCTAATCCCTCCTTTTCCTTCCCACATTATAAATCACCTTTTTGTCATGCCTTTGTGCTCCCCAGGTTTGGCTGAGGCCAGATATGGAAAAGCTGTGAGAGAGACAGTTTTTTCCTGTTCTTCTTAATAGCAGGAAACACCAGAAACCCTTCCAAGGAAGCCTATTCCAGCCTAGAATTGCAAGTCCAAGAGATTTGACATAATAATAATACTAATAATAATAGCACCTAACTCTTACTTAGCTTTTTTCCATACATTTCAAAGTGCGTTACAAAGGAGAGCAATATAATCATTCCCACTTGGGGAAACTGAGGCACGGGGAGACCTGTGACTTGTCCATGGTTATTTTGCAAAGCAGTGGCAGATCTGGGAATTAAACCCAGGTGTCCTCAGTCCCAGTCCAGTACCAGTCTGCTAGGCCAAATATCTAGGGCCTTCTCCAAAAATAACCTTCCCCCTGGTATTCTGTGGGTGCTTTCTCTGTAGGTCACTGAAATGATTGAAGAAATGCCAAAGTGGCTTCATGGTGACCATTTTCAGTATAAAGACTGTGTAATTAAAATCTCAAGTTACTCTTAGATTAATCATAGCAAGTTACCCTTTTCATGCTTGGGATGCAGAGACTTTTTTAAGGCTACTTAACTTTGTTTGGCAAAATAATCATCTGTCCTCAGTCAGTATTGCTGATGCGCTGACTGCTAAAATGTTGGGCATGGATGACAGAGGTAGGTGAGTCCTAACAAGCTGTTTAGTAAAGTTGAATTATAACCTAAAGAAACTGATCCCATCACTAGCTTCTGCTAAAAAGGGGATGTAAGATAATGGCAACAGGACCTGCTAGCTCCAAGTTTGAATTTTCTCAAGCTCTCGCCTCTGAGGGAGAATGGTTCATTTGTATGGCAGTAAACTCATATTCACCTTCCAGGATTTTATTACTTTAACCAGGTGGTTTAGCTCCCTGTCCATGTGAAATTTGTACCCCATTGGGACAACCTTGTGAAAATGGCTTCAAACACAGCAAAGCCATCCAGTGTGTCCAGAAAACTGATTCTATGCCTAGAACACTGTTTGGACACTGTTTGGGTCCCTGTCCATATTGATAAACCATGTTGGAAATGGTTTTCACTAAAGCCCTATCTAATCTAAGTAACAGGAGGGTGGGAAGGAAGTCCATGAGCCCTCCCACCTTTAGAAATACTATCTCAGGTGAATGGCTGTGGAGGGCCTCCAGAAGACAGAAGAGATGGATTTGGAATTTGTAGCACTCAGGTCTCTGCATTCTGGAATTAAAAAAAAAAAAATCCCAGTGATAAATTTCTTATATACAACATGTATATAAGAACATGAAAAGATGGCCAGTTTTTATGGCTTTTAGAGTAGCCATTGTAAGTCCATGCGTATGGGGTTACCCTAACTGTTAGCTAAGACAGTCTCCTTTCTTGGATAATCTAGATGCTCCGATGAGCTTCCTGAGAAGATTTGCTAGTCCAAAAATCAGTTCTTTAAACTTCTCTACCAAGTCATCAGCTGGTAGAGTGTTTTAGCTGAACATTAAGGTTGCAATTAAGAGTGATGATTCTTTTCATAGGAGACTTGCTTTTCCAGGAAGCAGGAAGTGGATTTTTCAGCTCTGGCTTGCTCAAATACCTGAGCATAACCCCCTCTCTGATACTTACCTATCACCTTTGTAAACATGATGCTTATCGGGTCTTCAGTTTTTGATCATCTTTGTCAAGTAACATGCAACCCAGCTATGTTCAATAAAATGCATTTGAACAAGCAACCTATTTTGGTTCCAGGGTCCTACCCCAAAAAAGCAGGGAGTGTGAATGAAGTGAGTGACCCAGAAGATGAACTAACTGATTCTCAGAAAACTAGCAAACTCTCAGAGATTTATTCCACCACCATCCCCAGCGTGGATAGCGCTCTTGAATCCTGGGATGGTTCGGGTATCGACATGGGCTACGGAAGCCAAGGTGAGTCTTGGTGTCTTTATTACAGATGTGTGAGCTAGCTATGACAAGCTGGCTATAATAAGAGCCAAGCTTCACTCTCTTGCATGATTTCTTGGTTTTGGAGGAGCACTGAATTGCTGAAATACCATGGACTGGATTGTTCTTGTGGTATTTTCAGCCCAGTGTGAAGCAAGATTTCCCGAACAGTTCTACGCAGAGTTTCGAGACACACCAACATTTGGTTGCTTATCTGAGCAACCCTAGTTCCTCTGTTGTTGTTTTGCACTCATGGTGCTTTTAGCCTCAGAATCTCAAAGTCCGTTGCAAAGGTAAATAAATATTATCCCTGTGTTATAGATGGGGAAAATTGAGGCCAATAGAGGCCTCAGGGTCACATAGTGGGTCAAAGACAAAGTTGGGATAGAGCCCAAGTCAGCTGACCCCCAATCACTGTTTAGCTTCTGGATGGTGCCACTTCAGAGAATTTTTGCATCTGATGCTTGATTGTTTTTTTTTCATCCATTTGAAATATCTGTCTTAGCCAGCAGCAAGGAAGATTGCTTGAAATCCCTCATATGTTTGTGTCAATGGTAGCACTTGGTCTCACCACGCACTGAAAACTTCATTCATTGAAGTATGAATATCACTTTGGATCTTTCTAACCTCTGCAAATATATCGCTTTGCAGCTGCGTTAGGAATAATGAAATCAATAGGTTAGACCAGTGTTTCTCAACCAGTGGTACGAGTACCCTTACAGGTACTCAAGAGAAGTCTGGGGAGTATGTCAACACAACTGAAATTTGGAGAAAACTGAATTTTTGTTTTAAGTTTTACAGCGTTTTATTATTTTTGTACTTTTTACACCCCAAAAATTTCATCATTTGCCCAGCTGTGATTAAATTGTTTAAACAATTGTGTTGCAATGATAGAAAAAAATGTGTGTATCTAAAAACTGTAGGTACTGGCGGTACTTATAATTTTTTTAATGGGGTATTTTATAAAAAAAAGGTTGAAAATGCTGGGTTAGACTCTCCCCTGAATGACTGAGGGAAAAGGCTTAATGAAACCATTGCATTACTGCAAAGTAAAGTAACACAGCTGGCTCTCTCAAACATGAAAGGAGGCACTTGCTACCTAAAGGAGGATGGGGCCATAGGCAAAAAACAGCCTGGCTAAAAAGGACTTTCTTATATTTTCTTTTTGTTGCATTACGTAGCATTGCATTATATGGATGCTGGCTGAATGAGTGTGGAATGTACAGAGGGATACTAAGACATAGATTCTGGCTAAACTGCAAGGTAGGCAGGAGCATTGAGCAGTAAGACTGGAGAATCTGTACTCACACACTGCAGGTCCAGGAAGTGTTGATGTTGCCATGGTGTGTATGGGTAGTGTTAATAGGGCTGGTTGCAAAAGAACAAATTAAATACATTTACCATTTATCATGAGCTTTTGTGGACACAACCCACTTCTTCAAATGAACCTACCATCAGGGGGCCCTAGTGCAGTAGGATTTTATGTTGGATTTCCCAGGAGAGAAACACTCATCATTATGGGACTGAATGGAGGGAGAGCGCTCAGGAGCACCCAGGTGACAACCAGATTTATTGCTGTATTGAGGCCTTACTACACTCAAGGGGAATTTGATTCACAGCACTGCAAGGGTTTTGGGCAAAGAGACTATGGTATTCTCCTGACCCAGGAAATGGCTTACACTCTTGGCTTTTGCAAACTGCTGGCAACGATTTTCTGGGACACTTTCTACAGAACACTCCAACCTTCAGGCACAGAATGAACACTCAGCTAAGAAAAAGAATGGCCCCTTGGCATTTTCATAGTGTAACCCTTCTGCCGGGTAGGCCTGGCAGTAACCAGGGCTGGGTTCAATATCTTGGGGTCCATCTCACACAGAACTGGCTCGAGCCCCCACCCAGTAACCTGGGAAATTCACACATCCCTGGGTGCCTCTGAGAGGCAATGCTTCCCCACTCACAAGCACTGAATCTGAGTGTAGGAAAGAAACATTTAATGAAACAGAGAGAGAGGTCATATGGCATTAACTTGGGGAAAACACCACAAACAGAGTTCATAACCCAAACATGAGCTAAGCGCCGCCCCCGCCCACCCCCAGCCAAGAATCACCTGAAGTCCAAAGAGTCTCTGTCCCTGGTCCGTGCCACCCAGAGTCCCAAAGTTCACCCACAGGGTTTCACCTCCCAACCTGGGTAGAAATGGGGGGGCGGAGATAGATAGGGGGCACCTTACGACACTCCGCCACGCTCCACCACCTGTCTCGTCCCAAACCACCGGACGCTCCGCTGGTCACCTGCCGCCGCTCCGCGCCATGCTGATGGTCGCCGCTCCTCGCCTGCCGCTGCTCCTACCGGCCACGTTACGCCACCCGCCAGTGATTCCCACCAGCCACTCTGCTGGTTGCCACCACTTCACTGGCTGCAATGGGTCTGGCTCTCAGCCAAACCAGTGATTTCAGCTCTCAGTGATTTCAACTCTTTAGCCACCAGCTGGACTGGCAAAGGAATCCAGCTTCTACTGGCCTAGCAAAAGAAAAGACTCCTCATGGAGTCTGCTTTAGGTCTGTCCTTAAAACAAAGGGGGAAAGGGGGCAGGTTGGGCCAGTCTTACAGCTCAAACCTGGCAGGTGTGAAGCAGGCTGACTCCAGCCCTTTAACCCTTCCCCCCAGCTCAGTTCACTCAACTCTGGAAGGGGGGAGGCTTGTTCCTCTGAGACCTCTTACCATGATGGTGGTGTCTCTCTTGCAAGCACTGGTGGCATGTTTTACAGTTCCCACATTTAGGGGTAGCATACTTAGTGACCCCCACAAGAGTCCCAAATTATTTACAATTCTCCACATTCCATTCCATTCCAACACTGACCCTCCATCAGCCCTGGCTGAATGGGATTTACATAGCCACACCTCGTATTCTCTCCTGAGCTGTATTTACATGTTAACAGTTAATTACCTTGCAGAGCTAAGCAATTGTAGTGGGCACACCCACCCCTCCTTTTAGCTGGCTGATAGCAAGCAGCAGTTCAGCCCCTGCTTACAATAGGAATTGCTCGCATTGTCCCTTGGCATTTCCATTCCTCTTGGCGGTCCAGGAGGTCAAGTCTGCTTTAATTATGTGTTGCTTTGCTGCCTCTTCCTGTTGATTTAGTGAAGCATGTATGGCAGCATTCTACTTTTCTCGGGAAGGCTGCTGGAATTTCTCTGAAAAACTCACTGAAGAGGCTGGGGTTTGGGGAAGGTGGGTAGGAGATGCAAGTGAGACTATTTCCTTTGCCAACAGCACTTAAATTACCAATGAAAACCCTGTTTTCAAAAAATTGCTGTCTGTGCTGCTTCATTTCCCTCCCCCCATTGGGACTTACAGTTGTTTGGCTGCTCTGGGCCCCTCCAATCTTTGTATTTCAAATCATGTGATATGTGAAGGACTATTCTCAAGTAAAGAGTAGGGGAAGCTTGTGTATCTTCACCTTTACTAGGTGGAGGGGAAGGGGATGCTAACTGTATACGGGATGAGTGGGGTTTTAATGTGCACATATAGGAATCTACTGCTTTTGTAGTAGCTATGAAGCAACTTCTCTTGTTGCTTCTTGGACATGTAAGTTTATCTGAGTTAGAAACACTTTTTCATGTCTCCTCCAGATAAATTACAGTGCCTGAGCCTGCAGCGACTCTTCACAAGTGCAGGAGTGTGGACTGGAGGATTCCTTGCGGGATCAGGGTTTCAGTCAGGGATAGGGAATAATTTGTGTGTCGCGGGCCACTGACCCACAGAAAAATCATGCAGGGGCCACACACAAGTAAGAAAAAACCCTTCACTGACCTGGTTCCTAACTGAGAAGCAGACAAAAAGACACTTACCGCATTCATGGAACTCAGGGCACCAGGTTTCCACTTGTGCTCTAGCTCTGTAGGGAAGCCAAGACTCAAGGTTATCCCTAGGACCAGATTAACTCTTCTGGAAGCCCAGGCTAATAGATTTTGTGGTGCCCCCAGGCTCTGGAGTGGGGCCAAAAATGAAGAATCCATGTTTGGGACAGGGCTGCCCAGGAGCAAGGTGGGGGTGTGGGATCTGTGCAGAAGGAAGGGTACAGGAGTGGGCAAAGGGGAGGTGCAGAGTCTGATCAAGAGGTTAGGGTGCGGGAGCGGGCTGGGATGAGTTGTCTGGGAGAGGGTGTGGGAGGAGTGTGGGGGTTCAGGGGTGGGGTCTGGGATTGAGGAAAGGTACAGGAAGGAGGTGGGGGTGCTGGGTCTGGGAGGGACAGTGTGGGAGGGGGCAGAGAATTGGGGAGAGCTCCCTGGGGGGCCACAGATGGCTCTGCATCACCTTGTGCCTGCAGGCACTAATCCCTGCCACTTCCATTGGCTGCAATTCCTCTCCAGTGGGAGCGACAGGGGAAAAGCCTGAAGGTGAATGCTTTCCTGGGCTGCCATTCCCCCGGCCAGGGGAGGGGAGAATAGAGAACCTCTATGCACAGATCCACTTCCTTCCTCTTACTAATGGGCATAGCTACTGCTTCCTCCTACTCTGAGGTGAGGAAGATGGAAACAGCAGAGGATCATGAAATATTTTGCAACGTTTATTTTAATCTCACTTGCATTGCAGTAGCACGCAGAGGGCCCGGTCAAGGTGACACCTAGTAAGATATGGTCAACTACCTCCCCCACCCCCCAAAGAGTCTACAGTGAAGATAGATAAGAGCGGGAAGAAAGAAGTATAATTAATGCCCATTTTACAGATGAGGGGAAACAGTACAGAGAGATTATGTGATTTCCCCCAAATCATGCAGGAAGTCTGTGGCAGAGCCTGGAATGGAACTCAGATCTTTGAAAGAACAAAGCCATTGCCTTCAGCAGAAGACTTTCCTTCCCCAGGATCTAATGTTTCATCTTGAATATCTAACCAGGTGGTTGTTTTTTCCTCTCTCCCTACCTTCCCTAGGTACATATATACCTCAGGCTGTTGGCATTGCCCTGCATCCACATGAATGGAGATCTGGCAGGCAGAAGAACAGCACTCCTCCTGGGGATCCCAGGAAGAACTATCCCTATATGGACGGAAGCTTCAGTGAAGATGACTGGGACAAACCAACCAGGTATGTAGGAGCTACAAGAAGTAGGGAGGAGGCTGGGTGGGTGGTGTGCATGTTCATACTGACTGTTTTGTCAATCATATGTGCAACACAGAGGGCATGTTTGTGTGGTGGAGCTGTTGAATCAGGGATGGAGAGTGGACAGATAGTTCCTATTAATCTCTTCCCAACAACTATCTAATAGTTGCCCAGTTCATTTAAAGTCTTCAGCTGCGTTGTCTTTACTGAGAAATCAGCCATTGTCCATTATATTTAACACCAACTGTGTGGGGTTTGATGACATGTTTTCTCCTGGGTACCGTGGTGACAATCTGCAGTATTCAGCCATCTTTGACACATCACCTTAGGTTCAAATCTCAGAGCATGCACTGTTGTTGGGAGGGAGGGTATACATGTTAAGGGTAGGATGTGAATGAGGAGATCTCAGGTACATGAAGTACTGTGGTGTGCTATCAAATCTCAAATTTAAATTAGTTAATCTTTTTTTTTTAATTTGACCTGTAGTTTGTTGCTAACTTAAGCAACAGGCTTTGATAAAGAACATGCACCACAAATTCTCCACTTCAGTCTGGCATTGGCAACACACTTCTTACTAACACGGCAATTTCTCAGGGACATTATACGGTGAAACCATGGTTAAGGATCAGCAGAATATCTCTTCCTAAAGCAGGCCAGCCTTCAGTAGTTATAACAAAATTGCATCACAGACCCTTTGGGGTTATGTTCATGGTTGCCTGAAACAATGGGCTACCTGCTAGAGGCAGCCCCTACTGCTGGCTGTTTCATTGCACTTTCCACTGAAAGAATAACATGATAGTGCTGTCTCTGAAAGCTGTGACCAGTTGCTCCCCCTTTGGTTCACCTTGAATTGTACCTTCTTCTTCCACCAGTTAGTCCAGCTGAAGAAGTCAAGGTGAATAAGTGGAGTGGAATCAAGCCCTTGGCTCAGGCTACTGCAGGTTCTGCAGAAATGCCTGCAAATAACTCTGTCGGGGTGCAAGGGAAGGAGGCTACTCTTCACTTTCCCATGGATCTTCTATTGTTGATTTACTCCTTTGTCCCCCACCCCACCCTACTCTACACAGGGCTTCCTGGGGGGGGGGGGGGAAGGGTTGAGCCCTCACTCAATTACATGTAGGTTGACCAATCCTACCCTTGACATTCTCCAGACTCCCCATTGTTGTGTGTATGTGTGGGTGGGTTTTTTTGTCAAAAACAAGACAAAACGTGAGACATCTCATGGACATTTCCACCTGTTTAAAAGAAGTAAAGCTGAAAGGAAAGCTATTAGCAGCTGGTCTTTTGTGTGTGTTTTGGTCCTTCAATGCAGTTTGCCTCACAGAGGCTATTAACTTTTAAGGTTCCTGTAGGATGACTGCTTGACAGCTGAAGCTAACATATTTGAGCCTTTGTAATGGCTCTTGAAGCCTAATACATTCTGACTCAGAGCTCTGGAAATCCAACACTCAAAAGTCAGATGGACAGTTCTATTGTGCTGTCCTCTTAGGGAGAAAACAACCTATCTAACCCTAGCTATTGCCAATCCAGAAAAAAGCTTTGGTGCCAGTGATGTCAGATCCCCAATCTAGAGTCCTAAATGCATTTTTATATTTGACTTACTGATTCAAGATTAGGGATGTTAAATTTTGATTGATTAACTAGTTGAATAGTCAGTGGGATTTCCATTGACTATTTGATTGATCGATAAGGACTAGCGAAGCTTTCCACCTCTGAAATGTACAAGAACCCCAAAAAGGGCTCTTGTACATTTCAAAGACTGAAATGTCGCATGGAGTCCCCTGCTAATCCCGGGCTCCACCTGGTGTTTCAGTCTTTGAAATGCACAAGAGCCCCCGCTGGGGCTCTTGTACACGTCAAAGCAGAAATGCCTGCATAGACCCTGGGGTCAGCAAGGTCTCAGAGTCCCCTGCAAACCCAGGCTCCATGCGGTGCTTCTGCTTTGAAATAGGCAAGAGCCCCGGCGGGAACTCTTGTACATATCAAAGGTGGAACGCCTCCACTGTGCCCCTGTCCCCTCCCATGGAGCTGGAGCTGGGGGGGAACCAGCTTTTAAGCTGGCTCCCCCCCAACATCCTTCCTCTTCCCCCCCCCCCCGCCTCTTTCTGATAGAGGTAGCAAGGGGGGGAAGTGACTAGTTAAGTAGTGTGTCGATTATCCAATAAGATTTAGCTTATCAGATAGTCGACTAGTTGCTTACATCCCTATTCAAGATGCAAGGGACTCTAATTGTAGGGAGCGTCTGTCTCACTGGAAAATTCCCAGCAAAGAAAGGGACTGAGTAAGGGAAGGGATATGAAGTTTGAGTCTTAGGCATTATAGCAGCAGTTTTTAGCCTCAGTCTAAAGGGGGTTTTGTTTATTGTTATAAAATCTGTCACTGGGTAATTTTTGGTCTCTCTAAACTGATAAACCAAGTCCCTGATTCTGCAAAGACTGATTTGTGTGCTTAAGCTTATACATGTAAATATTCCCTTTGAAGCCAGTGGGGCTACACATAGTGCATAAAGTTAAACATGTACTTAAAACCTTGCAAGAACTGTGCCTAAATTAATATGGATTTGGAAGTGGGACTTTAGAATTGGACAAAAAAACAACTGCTTTTTCACTGGTATTCAAATAATAGAGTATTTGATCTTTGTTAAAATACACTGACTGAGACTCTTCCTTTATTTGAAAAGTTAATAGCTCAAATTGGGCTATGTAAATTGTCACCTGATAGGACAGAGATAGAGTTTTGTACATGCTACTGATAATATTGGTAGAAGATAGCATTGCTGAGGATAGATACAGTAGAGCTGAGTGTCTCTAACTTCTGGGTTTATAATGAGTTACTGTTTCACAGCATGGTCTATAGGGAGGACTTCCTTGGAGACCTTGAAGTATTAAATCAAGAGTTCCTTTTCTCAAGGGTTGTCTTGAACAGTGCCTGGCATAATATAGGCACTTCCATAATCCACACAACAATGCTAATAATACCCTTGCCACAAATCTCTCAAGACACTTCAGTGCATTCAATTACCATTTGCTTTAGAGGTCAAAATACTCCCATATTTTGTCTAGTCCTTTTCTAATAGAGATGCAGACACTGCAGTGATGGGCAAGTATACCCAATATTGCACTGCAAATATTTCTCCCAGTTTAAAAGAGATTTCCTCCACCTTTAATGGAACACTGGCACATCTGGTGAAAACTTTTAAACAGGTAGAAATGTTGTAAGTGCAGACACTGTTTCATAGACATAAGAAATTTCTATTTGACTATATTGTTCAGTTCCCCTCACTACTGTCAATATGATAAATACATAATAATTATGTCTTAAATTAAAGCATATTCTGGGTCATATTGGTTTTATTACAATGTTCCTTGTGTTGCTAGCTGTGGTGTTATGTACTTGTCTAAGCTAGGGCAAATCATTTTATATACATCTCTCTACATTATTTACTCTCATAGAGACCTAATGTATTTATCATTTTCTCACCATGTCTGTTACCCTCTGTGTTTTTCTCTCTTCTCAGGTGTTCTGTGTCTCAGATCTGAACTCTGTCCCATCAGCCTTTGTACTAACAGTCTCTGAGGCTCCTGGTTTACCCATAATGCATCCTTTTTTATTTCACTTCTCTGTTTCACCAAATCGTCTTCCTAAACCTACAGTCTTCCTACAGGCACTTTTTATTTACCCTTTTGAACTTGACATTGCTACACCAACTTAATTCTTCCTTTGAAGGACTTTTGCCCTGTTAGTAAGTGCATGGAGGTTTTGTATTTGGACTCTCTTGCCTGAAAAGTTCATATTGTTTGCTTTTGTATATGAAGACTCTTCAAGTCTCTGCTTTTACTGGTGAGCCAGTTGTTCTAGCCTTGGGGCTTTCATCCCGCTGCAGAAGAGTGCTGACAATTTTTGGTTCCTACGTTACAACAGATATCCCAACCGCCAAAACGGCCTTGAGACTGCTCACGAGGATAGTTTTTGGCGTGTTTTTGGAGAAGCTTTGGAGGACTTGGAAACATGCGGCCAGTCTGAACTTTTGAGGGAGATCGAGGTAAATCAACTTGGAATTGTTCTAACCGGTCTGTTCTCACCACTTGTAGTAAGTGATTCCCCTTGTATGTTAAATGTTGACAATATCTGTGGGTGGGGGGGGAAGATTCTGTCCCAGTTTGATTTGGAGTTTGAGCCCTGGAATATTTGTACTTTCAGATCAGCTGTTCTCATCTGTCAATAGTCTCTTCATTTTTCCCCATTAACCAACAAAGTATTCACAAACAACTTTTCTTGTTTTGACCAGCTTTGCAGCTGACCAAACAACAGTCATAAATGTCTATATCTTCCTATCAAATGGCAAATACTCTTCTGAAGAAGTATTTCTACTTGATAAACTCTGCAGATTGGCCAAAATGGTCCAAAAAACGTGGGTGCTGACCAGCTGAGTTATTTTAGATACTTGTGAGTCCAGCATGCATTGTGTATTGAGATGTTTCTGCATCCACTGCTGATTCGTAAGATGGATAAAATGGTGGGTTTTCATCCCCTCTCCCTCCATCCCAAAAATGTATAAGAAGGCAGCAGCTTCTTGTAGACATAGTGTTTCCTTTCTTCAGGAGCTGCTCTTGTGTCTTTATCCACAACACTTTGGTCTTGTCTGGCTGTGGAATGGGTAAGCTGGAATTTAAAACCTTGTGATGAAAGCAAAGCTGGAAAGCCGTCTTCAGAAACCGCTTTAAAATCATGAGAAAGTTCTGTAAGGAGCTACCCTGCATTAGCAGACTGGCTGAATATCAACCTTCTAATCTAGGAGCAGGTACTTCCAGAAGACTAGAATGTAGCCTGGCCTTTGCAGTGATGCACAGGACCGTGGGGTGTAAGGTCAACTACCTGTGACACATTTTGCAGCACAGGAATGGAAGCAGGTGTCCCACAGCTGTTACTCCATCTGATGCAGACACATAGCCTGTGCAGGAGGGTGAGGACTGCATGGATTCTTGGTTTCACTTTGCTCGCCTCTTCATCCCACTCCCCTCCAAAGAGAGCTTGACCAGCAAAACTGCATTAGTATGCAAGGTGATGTGTGCTGGGTATAGATCTGAAGCATCAGGGAGACCAGAAGGAACATTGTGACTTTGCATCCTAAGCTGTTCTTGCACTACTCCCTACTCAGAGCACATCCTAAAGTAACTCTCTAGACTTTAAGATCTCAACCCATTGAAGTCCATGGAACAATTCCCATTTTCTCCAGGGAGGTTTGGGTATTTGAGTTTGCCAGTGCACACAAGGCAGTGACAATGGTAGAGAATTTAAAAAGCAAAAGGTTTCTATTCACCATCCTCTTTAGGAAAATGAGGTTATTGCAGATATATTTCACCCAGCCACAAGATTCTGCTTGGTTATTCTTTATTCCAAGCCAAAGCAGACTGATCTCCATGTGACACTAACATGGGCACATTAAATCCCGCATTGTGGGGAGGGATTTGTTTAAATCCTTAATCACATGATGGGTCATTGACTTGCCATAGTTATGTATCCAGAGGCACTGAGACCACTGATAAGGGAGAGTAAAGTCTTCTCTACATCCTTAGCAAGAGTCAGTTTCATAAGAACATAAGAATGGCTATACTGGGTCAGACCAAAGGTCCATCTAGCCCAGTATCCTGTCTGCTAACTGGCCAATACCAGATGCCCCAGAGGGAGGGATCACAACAGGTAATCATCATGTGATCCCTGTCCTGTCATCAATTTCCAGACACACACAGGCTAGGGACACCATTCCTACCCATCCTGACTAATAGCCATTGATGGACCTCACCTCCATGAATTTATCTTTTTTTAGCCTTGTTAAAGTCCTAGTCTTCACAGCATCCTCTGGCAAAGAGTTCCACTGTGCGCTGAGTGAAGAAAAACTTTATTTTGTTTGTTTTAAACCTGCTCCCTATTAATTTCATTTGGTGACCCCTAGTTCTTATGTTGTGGGAATAAGTAAATAACTTTTGCTTATTCACATTTTCCACACCAGTTATGATTTTATAGATCTCTATCATATCCCCCAGAGGCGTGGAGAAGGAAAAATTCCCTCTTCCCCTCGCCACTGCCACCGCTGTGCAGCTGGGCCCCAAACCTGAAGCACGTCTAATCCGAACCTGGGGAGTGGGGGAGCTTGTACCGCATCTTCCCCTGTCCCCTCAAGTTTGGGGCCGAGCCCCCACATGCACTAACCCTCTGGCAGAGATGGAGGAGGGTTGGGCTGGGGGTGGGGCGGAGGCTCCAATCAGCAGCGGCAGGTGGAGGAGGAGCAGGCGAGCCGAGGGATGACAGGGAAGTGGAGGGGGACTAAATTGATGCCCCCCCATCCTGGCACCTGGCGGCAACTGCCCCCGACCTCCCTCTCTACGCCACTGATATCCCCTCTTAGGGTATGTCTACACAGCAAAGTTATTTTAAAATAACAGACGTTATTTTGAAATAACTTCACTAGCGTCTACACAGCCAAACCGCTATTTCGAAATTAATTCGAAATAGCGGAGCGCTTATTTCAAATTTGGTAAACATCATTCCACGAGGAATAACGCCAAATTTGAAATAGCTATTTCGAAATAAGTGCTGTGTAGACACTTATATCGAAATAGGGGGCCTCCAGCCTTCCCAGGGTGCCCTGGTGGCCACTCCAGCCTCAACCAAGAACACTCTTCTCCCTCCCCCCTCCCCTTAGAGGGGTAGACTCTGGCCACAGTGCCTGTGCCAGCTCCAAGCCTGCCAGCCCAGAGCCAGCAGTCACTGCCCTGACCCAGTGGCCCCAAAACATGAGCCAGCAAGCCACTGGCAGCCAGCCCTCCTCCACTCCCAAGGAGCAGTCTGCCAGCTTCTAGGAGCCTGACAGGGCCCAAAGAAGGCAGGCACCTTCTTGGTCCAGGGTGGAGATCATGGACCTTATTCAGGTTTGGGGGGGATGCCCCTAACATCCATGATCTCTGCACTAGATGGAGGAACGCGGCCATCTATGGCAAGATAGCTGCCAGCCTGGCCACCAAAGGCCACATGCGAACCCAGGAGCAGGTTTGCATGACAATCAAATCGGTTTGGTGAGACCCCCAACCCTGAGTTTCCTCTCCCCCTTCTTCCCCTTACCCCTTGGGTTAGGGAGGGGTAAGTGGAAGGACGTGAGGGAGGAATGAGGAACAAGCCCCCAGTGGGGCATACCAGGGAGGCTCTTAGTGCTCCTCAGGGTGGAAGCTCTCCCACAGGGCCTCCTGGATACTGACAGCCCCCCGATGGACCTCCCGGGTGGCAGCCTGCAGCAAGTGCAGCCAGGCTCGCAGCACCGCATCCACAAGAAGCACCAGAGTGCCCAGGGGCAGCTCTGGCTCCATGTTGCAGAGTGCTGTGGTGTCCCGAGTGAGGGCAACTAGAGCACACAGAGACAAAATGCTTTGCTGCCCCTCATTGAGGTAAACAAGCAAGCAGGGAAACCTGAGAACCAGCTGTCCGGGGGGGGGTCCCTTTAAGCACAGGCCTCAGATAGCCTCAGGCAGCAGCCACACAAAGTAACTCCTGACCTGATGCCCTGCTGGACCTGGTTCTGGCAGTCTTAAATGCAATTCAGAGTCCACTCAGTATGGACGCGCTATTTCAAAATAGCAAAATGCTATTTCGAAATGCATTTTGTATGTAGATGCGTTATTTCAAAATAAGTTATTTTGAATTAACTATTTTGAAATAAGATATTTTGAAATAACGTTGTAGTGTAGACATACCCTTAGTCTCCTCTTTTCTAAGCTGAAAAGTCCAAGTCTTTTATGTCTCTCTTCATATGGGACCCGTTCCAAACCCCTAATCATTTCTGTTGCCCTTTTCTGAACCTTTTAGCTCATGTGGTAGAGCAGGGGCGGGCAATCATTTTTAAAAGGGGGCCACCTGACAAATTTCTGAAGTGGTCCCAGGCTGCCCTGGAAGGGGCGGGGCCTCAGGTAGAAGGGGCCTGAGACTTCTTGTGCTCCCCCCCGATTGGCCTGTGGGTAGGGGAGTGCATGAAGTCTTTGCCCCGCCACCCGTGCCTAGAGAGAATTGCCAACTGTTGGGTCTGGAGCCAGGAGGAGCATGCCCCCCACCCCCTTCTTGCCAGGGGTGCATGACAGCTAGAGGGAACTGCCAGCTGTTTTAAAAAAGCTGGTGGTTCCCTCTGAGGCTGTGCACCCCTGGCAGGGGAGGAGACTTCATACACTACCCCATCTCCAAGTCTTGATTGGCCTGGGATGGGGAGCAGCAGGGCAGCTGCGTGTTGGATCCATCGGTTTGGTGGCTGAATTGGGCCTGCAGAGGTTATCTTGCCCATTCCTGTGGTAGAGGCTAATGGCTTTAGCTCCTAAGGTCCCAGGTTCAATCCCACCTGCCAGTGACCCAGCTCTGTCTGCTTTACAGTTACAACTCCTGAGCTTTGCTATTTGCTGTCTCTCATTTTCTTTCTTGCGTCTGTTGACATTTTAAGTGAACTTCTGCCCTTCTGAGCACGAACCTTGGAGTTAAAAATGTCATTAATAATTGAAATAGTGTGTGTGACCTGGAGCTAGTCAAGGTTCCCCACACAAATTTCTGGACTCAATCCTTAGCTTTGATCCATTTATTGAACATTACCAAATAGAGACTTTTCTGCTTATAGTGGCCTTTACAGGCATGGTATGAGGATGACTGGTCCTAAATGCTACCTAATTTCATAGCATTCACTTTTGTTAAAAGGCTTGATCAATTTTTCAAAATGAAGGCTTCCATCTCTTGACATAAAATCCATAGGTGCTGAATTTCAGGTTAATGGGGGAGCTGATGCACCTCCTGGCTTGAAGTGATTTCCATGATATGCAGGGTTTACAGTTCAGTTCAATGGCTGTCAGTGCTCCCACTATACAAATTGTTCCAGCGCAGCTGATAAAAATCTTGATTTCTTGCTGGAAAACCTGCTGTGGAACTGACGGTATTGGCTTGCTTGGCCATTGCACGCAAATGCACATGCAACATGCTGCAACTCTGGAAGCAGGTATAGGGTTAAAACTAGAGTCTGGTCTCTTTCAGTTCTCTTCTGCTCATAAGAACAGAGCAGGCTAGCAAACTAGACCGATGGTAACAAGCCGAGAAACTACCCTTCCATCCTTTTGTAGCATGTGTTCCCCCATGTCTGCCTCCTGCTGCTGGCTATCACCCATCTTCACATTTCTTTGGGGTAGGTTAACACACCATCTCTGGGGTATTTAGCTCTACCTGCAGTGCGAGTGGTACTCAGATCCTCACATTCAAAGAGTGCTGTCTTGAAGCCTTCTGAGCTCTTTCTGCACAGGGATGCTGAAGTGGAAGGAATTTCCAGTGTGCCTCCATAGCGAAGAAGCCATAATGTGCCCCATAATCATAGAAATGCAGGACTGAAAGGGATCTTGATAAGTCATCCAGTCCAGTCCCCTGCACGGAGGCAGAACTAAGTATTATCTGACTGTCCCTGACAGATGTTTGTCTAATCTGTTCTTATAAACCTTCAGTGGAGGAGATTCCATAACCTCCTTAGATAGTTAGTTCCAGTGCTAAACTATTCTTGAAGTCAGGAATTTTTCCCTAATGTATAATCTAAATCTGTCTTGCTGCATTTTAAGCCCATTACTACTTGTCCTGTCTTCAGTTGCTAAGGAGAATAATTTATCACCTTTCTATTTATAACAACCTTTTATGGACTTGAAAACTGTTATCATGTTCCCCCATCAGTTTTCTTTTCTCCGTTCTAAACAAACCCAGTATTTTTAGTTTTCCCTTTGTAGGCAATGTTTTCTAGACTTGGAATAATTTCTGTTGCTCTCATCTGGGCTTTCTCCAGTTTGTCCACATCTTCCCCAATAATGTGTGTGCCAGTATTGTTCTCCTAGTGCTTCCCCATTCTGCTATTTGTCCATGAACTACAATGGTGTCAGCAAATCAGTTGTTCAGACCCTTTACTGTCCTTCCCGAGACACCCATAGAATGACATTGAGTTTCTGTGAAGCAAAAGTGAAACTTGTCATTTAAGAGGAAAACCAGTTTCAGAAGCAAAAAGTTCACTTCTCTAAGATCAGAACCTTCTCGCTGTCTGGAAAGCCCAACCTCACTCTAAATAACCTATAGCTGACAGTATAACTTGAATGTTTTGATGTATTGAAAAGTTACAGGACTTGGATTCTACCTTTTTGTATAATAGCTTGTTCCACTATCTAGTGTTATGAATATATAAAAAGGTAACCTTGAACTCCTCCTAGGAAGTTGATGATTGTGTCAAGGGAATGTCAACTAGATATGCACTAATTTCAGCTTTCCTTTTATATTATATTGGTCCTTGAGTATGTATGTGTCAAATATGTATGTGTGTAAAATATATATTTTATTTATGTGTGTATATAATGTAAATATATGTGTACACGTGATTTTTATCAAAAATGCGCCCTCCGTTTTTTCATGGGCAAAAAAATGGCTAACGATTTTTGACAAGAAACAATGAGCATTTGTAGAGATGTCTGCCCTTTCTGTATGTGGCTCCTATAGCATTTGGGTCAGGATTGTGTTTCCTCTTGTTGGTGCTGAACATTGTGTGTCATCTGTTTCTCTCTCATTTGCTTTTGTTCTTCTAGGGTTCATCAGTCTCTTACCACTCAAACTTCTATTTAGCCCATCTGAATTAACTTACCCCCTTATCTGCAGGCATCCATCATGACAGGGAGCGTGCACAGTCTGGGCCTGGAAGGGAGCAAGCTGCTCGTGGACTCTGTTAGCGAGTTGGGATTGAGCCCACTGAGGAAAGGAAACTCTGCCTGCTGCAATGAAGAGCAGAGTGACAGCAGCATCACTCCCACCAAGAAGAATGAGCGGAATCTGGAGATGAAGAAGATTAAGGAGGAAGTGCAGGAAATCATGTCTCCGACCCCTCTTGAGTTGCACAAGGTCTGTGTTTAGAAAGTTCACTGTAGTGTTATTCCAAGGATACCTCAGTTAGAAATAACATTGTTGGAGTTACAATGGAGACTGTGAAGAAACACCTGCACTGAGAGACTGTCAGGGGCCGTGCCCTTGTACTGTGTGTTCCCTGCAAAAGGGGGCAGCAGGAGAAATATTCTGCTGGGAAGTGGGTTTTCTATGATTCGTTCCCTACATAAGAGAGGTCATGTCTACATCGGAGCCAATCGTTCATTTATATTTTTCCTAGATCAGCCACCAAACTGAAAACTGAAAAGAAAAATTGGTTAGTTTTTAACAGAAACTGGAGGGGACAGGATGTTCCCCTTCCCTACCACTACCAAAATGGAATATATTCCATTTGGGTCAAGCAAACCATTTCGAATGTCAATTTAAATGAATGCATCGTGTATCTCTTTGGTAAATGTCCCCAGGGGGTCAGCTTAATGGGAAGGTGGCCTCTCAGTAGAACACAGCAGCAGAGGCCTTTTCTCCCCTAGAGAGATGGATTCAGACATATTGACCCTATGTCTCTACCACAGTCACCAACTTTGGGAGAATTCCAATGCAAGCTTTGTGGCTTGCACCCCTCTCTGTCTGTTTGAAGTGCAGACTAGGCCAAAGTCTAATGAAGAGCCAGAGCACAGCTACTGCTCACCAAGGCTATGTCGACACAAGGAAGTTATTTCAAAATAATAACTCCCAAAATAACTATTTTGAAATAAGCTTATTTCTCTGCACGAGCCGGAGTTGTTGTTTTGAAATAACAGGCTTGGTAGTGTGGACATTCGCCTTGTTATTTTTGACATAACTCCCCAGTGTAGACATGCCCCAAGTTCCTGGGGGCAAAGGGAAACTGCAATGGTATTCACCAGAGATAGCTAATGATAGTGGTGGCAGCACCTTACGGTTTTAATTTCTGTGGACATGCTGCACTGACAACCCCACAATTCCCAACTGTGTTTCCAAAAGAGCACTCCAACTAAAGTGCGCTGGCTTAGCTGGTGGCTGGGATGGCTCTCTGGCTGGGGGCATTGAAAAGAACTGCCTTGGTCTGTCTCCTGTCAGGCAGAAATATTGCTTTCACTGGTGAATGAGCTGCCTCTACTGCTGGAATGGAGGGAAGAGGAGAGGAGAAAGGATTAAAGTGGGTTCATCACAGTACAGCAGCTCTTCTCTGATCTGACCCCAGGCAGCTGGCTTAATGTCTGCTGTCTGAATCCCTGGCGGTGCATGTGTTCTGGTCCTTGAGAAGCAGGAATGAGGCAACAGCTTTTGCCTGAACTTTTGTCCTAGGCAGCACTCTTATGAATCTGGTGCTACTGACTCAGCGATTGGCTTTGGTGCCGATAACACCACAGTCGGGCAATTCCTAACAGTGGTGCATCCAGGAAAGAGCAGGGCAGTTTGAGGTGGTAGTTGGGCAAAGCTAAAAACAGTACTAGTTTGCAGCTCAGTCACACCCAATCCACCATCACGAATCATGAACATCAGCCAAAAATGAGGGGAGTGTGGTTTTATAATTGTGTTACATTTTATTCATGCTGTTAAAGCTCATCAGTGTGGTGTCTCTGAAGCAAGCTATTGAATAAGCCACCAAAGTTAAAGGTCTGTTAGAGCTGTCATCATTCAACAATTTGCTTGGAAACACTCATGTTTGGTTATTAATTTTGTTCACATTTTCAGCGCCATAAACATGCCTGCTGGGCACACAGGATGCCCATAGTAGCAAATATGACTTGCCCCACTGATGAAAAATTCCATTATTTGACGGGCACCATCCACCCCTTTGTGACTTAATATAGAAGCTGTAGGCGATCCAAAATGTTGCAATTTATTACTCTACTTAAACTTTCTTATTCTATCCCAAGCAAGGGCAGATTTGTTTGTGATTTAAGGGCTCATTGCCAAAGCATCAGAACACGTGGCCTGTATCAACAGCTGGCAGCATGTGCATACGTTTAATTTATACTCTTCCCAATATTAATTGATGAGCAATATTCACCACTGAGACCAAGCAAAACACCACCAGGAGACCCAAAGCAGAATCACAAGATTGTACTACACACATTACCTGAGGAGTTCTGCCATGCTTCTTTCATGTATCTACTACTCATGCTGCATTGAAATTTCTTGTCCAATGCCTTTCTATGCAGATGACACTCCACAAGGACCCAGAGAGTGACGACTTTGGATTCAGCGTCTCTGATGGCCTGTTGGAGAAGGGTGTCTATGTAAATATGATCCGTCCCAATGGGCCAGCTGATCAGTGTGGCCTCAAACCTTACGACAGAGTTCTTCAGGTAATGAATGCAAAGCACAGCTCTGGATATCAGAAATGAGCAACTGACTGACTGAGCCGGGGAGAGAGAAGTTTGTAAAAGTCCATTAAGGTGACACTCACTTTATAAAAGTTAGTAGGTAGGCAGCTAGATACTCAGCACTTAACATAATAGTGCATCTGAAGCTAGCTAGAGTTTTACCCTGAGAGATGCACTTGAGCTGCTAATAAGCAGGGGCGGCCCGTGAGCCTAGGCAGACCAGGCAGTTGCCTAGGGCGCCGCCGGCCGGGGCACCCCATAATTACGTCATGACCATTGACGGCCGTGCAGGCAGGGGCACCGATCGCGCCTTCCGCCTGGGGCTCCAGCTGCCACAGCCGGCCTCAGCCACTCATACTGATCAGAATCTCACATTATTTTGGGGAAACTGGAACCCAGAACCAAACTGCACAGCCTATATTTCTCTCTACTGCTAGGCGGAAAGTCTTTTTCATCCTTTTCCTCATGGATTGGGGGAAGTGTCAGGTAAACCAGAGTTTCAAGCATCAGTCAAAGGAAGACAGTCTATGCAGTTCCAAGTGGATTTAAATGGTATGCTTGAAGTTTAGAACATAACCATTTTGCGTCTGCACAGAGAATTCTAGAAAACATATTCTTCCAGTGAAGCGTTGTTTCTAGACTCTCCCCTAATGACTCCTGATCCACTGAATATTTGCTGAAGACACTAAATACATTATGCAGTAAACAACCTATGCAGATATATTTGATCACCAAGGAGAGAGTAACAAGGGGGTATGGGTGGAGCTGGGCTTTAAATATTTCCAAGAGACTTAAGTATATAGCTATCATGCAGCAAGCTCAACTCTGGTAACAGTAGAGAGAGCACAGTCAGCTTAGACATGGCATTGCCACATGGCAGTGTAGGTTTGTAACCAGATTGGAAGTCTTGAAACTCTCATAAAGATTTTTTATTTTTACTAATTTTAAGTGAGAAGCAGGATCAGTGCCCAAATTAACTCAAATATATTATTTACATCAGGTAACTGAAACACTGGCAGCACCACAGTGAATCTTCTTTGTGCTTGTGATGGTCCATAGCTAGCTGGTTGTTATATCACTGCTTCTTCTCAGCTTCAAAGAGAAGATTGGTGCAAGAATATACAAGAAGCCAAAAAGCATTCTGCATGTGGGTGAAATCTTAAAGGGAGGAGAGACTTTGAGAATCCCCAACTTCAATGTCTTGGTCTGTTGTAGACCTACAAGTAGACACAGTTGTCTTCTGTTGTCCTGGTGTTGAGTGTTATACTGAATGAGGACTTTGCAGAAATACTGATATTGTTGAAGCCAAAGGGAAGACGCACGGAGAAGGGGGCAATGAAGATGCTTGAACATGGAGATGATCTAGAGCAGCGATGGGCAACCAAGACTAGTGAGTGGGCCACATGATTGCCAGTGGTGGGCAACCTGTGGCCCGCAGCTGACTGGGGTCCCTCCCACCTGTGGCTCACCCTCCCCTCCTTTGTCCCCCCCCCCACACACACACCTCTCACACACTAGGGCACCGAAGCCCCAAGCTTCCTACTCCCCCCGAGCACATTTGGAGCACCATAAATCCGCTGATTTGCAGTCTGGCCCCACTCCTCCCTGCCAGAGCTTGGACAGCTGATTCATGGCATTCAAGCTCTGGAGAGAGGGAGGAAGAGCAGGGACGGAGCATGAATCAGCAGATCATGGTGGTCCAAAAGTGCTGGGAGGGAGAGGAGTAGCAAGTGCAGAGCTCTAGTATGTGAGAAGTGTGTGGGCAAAGGGGACAGACCGGGGATCCGCAGGCTGCAGGTGGAACCACAGTGGACCACGGGCTGCAGGTTGCCCACTGCTGAGATAGTCTAAAGGTCTTCATAGGTCACTTCTCAGTAGGGAGTAAATGCTGCCACTCCTTCCTCCATAGTTATGAAGGGGTCTTTTACCTCGGAACTATTGCTATTCCACAGAAGGGTGCTAACTGGTAATTGGGGAGCCTATCCTGTGTCCTTGAGCACAGCTCCATGGGCACTTACTGAGCCCACAGGAGCCTGTGGAAGGGAGCTGCATAGATCCACCTGCCACTGCCCTGTAAAGGAGGTCCAGTCTTGCTCCAGATGCCACTTCAGCTGTAGGGGGCGGGGGCTGAGGTGGAAGGGAAATTCCATTCTCCAACCCTGGAGACCTCCTTACATCAAGCTCATCTACTAATCCCAGGAGGGAGCGGTTTGCCCATAGATAATTTATATTGAGGTTGATTTCACCATGGAGCATGTTTGAACTTCCATTGAAGACTGCTGGGAAAGCTGGTTCTTTCCTCTAAGTCCTGCACGGAGGGGTTGCAGTCTCCAAAGAATGCTTTAAAAACCTTCTCCACACATAAGTTGTGCTCTGCAAACCTCTGGAAGAAAATTGTTTCTAGAAGTCTCAACAATGCATGTGTATTTTTTTTTAATTGTGAATGTGTGTAATATAATCTGAGAGGTGCCTACAAACCAAATGCACATCTGCAGAAAGATGATGTTCATCTAACTGCAGAGAGACTGACTGAAACACATGAAAGACCAGAAATGGGATTTTTTTTTTCTCTCTTACCCCAGAGTTGCTTGAGCACTCTTTGCACTCTTATCTACAGATAAAGTCAGTGGGAACTACAGGGGCTCAGAAACTCTGTGAATCAGGACAAGACTTTAACTGGGTATAAAATGAAAATTTAGACTTGCTGCTGCTTGTGCGGATAGGAGGAGTATCTGTTGTGGTCTTTAGAGCAGCATGATGATGATAGGGAGCAGGAAAGCACTTCAAAGCTAGCAAAGGTTCTGTTTTGATCCCCGATCTAAGATCTGCTGAAACCAGCTGAACTAGGTGGTGCATTAATCTGACTGGTGCTGCAATCCTACAACCCTGGTAAATCCTATGCATCCTGAAGGAATTTCAGGGCCTGAGGTCAGATTGTTTTTTCTTTGAGCGATTGATCGTGTGCATTCCAGTATGTGTGTGTACATGCTGCATTCACAATCCTTGGAAGACCTTTCCCTACAGGTGCCCTTTGTGTCAGCTGTAGCACCCCCTTTGGTGTTCATATATACCCCTGCTGACCCGCCTCAGTTCCTTCTTTCTGCCAGTGACAGTCATTGGAGCTTTTGACTTCTTGCTCTGCAAGTAATTCTTCCCTAGTGTTTTGTTCCATACACAACCCCATACAAACAGCTGCTAAGTCACATATTGGAATGGACAAGAGTAATCACTCGAAGAAGAATGAATGGTTACTTATCTTTGTAACTGTTGTTCTTTGAGACTAGCCAATTAGCCCGTCATAAGATGGGATTTTCAGGTCTCTCCTCCACATCCGTCTTCTCTCCTGAACCTCCGGTCTCTCTCTCTCCCCTCCACCTCCTACTGCCTCCGCCTCTCTCTTTCAGCTCTCCTCTGCCTTCTGCCTCTCTCTCCATCTCTCTCTTTCTCTTCTCCCCCTCCCGCCTCTCACTCTCCCTTTCTCTTCTCCTCCTCCTGCCTCTCACTCTCTCTCCGCTCCATCTCTCTCTTTCTCTTCTCCCCCTCCTGCCTCTCACTCTATCTCCGCTCTCCTCTGTCTCCGTCGGGAATGCACGCTTGTCCAGGCCCCGCCTCCTGGGCATATATGTCACTGCCCCGCCACTCTTCGCCTCCCGCCATGCCGCTCGGCAAGGGGGGGCGGGGTGGTGACGTTCACGGACAGGGGGCGGGGCCTGGAGCTGCTGTCACACCGCACATCACCACCCCGCCCCCCCCTTCACCTCCCGCCGTGGTGCTCGGCTGAGTTCTGTGCCGCTCAGCCGGGCCACCACGGGGGAGCAAGCGGAGCAAGCGGCCATTTGGGCTCCCCTGCGGCGGCCTGGCTGAGTGGCGCAGAACTCAGCCAAGCGCCACAGCGGGACGTGAAGGGGGGGCGGGACGGTGACATATAGGGTTGTCAGGTGTCCGGTTTTGTACTGGACAGTCCGGTTTTCCGGCCCTCTGTCCGGTAAAAAAAATCAGAAAATACCGGACATGTACAATGTCCAGTATTTTCTGGTTCTCTGGCTGGGTGCCAGACGGAAGCCTGGCAGGAGTGGGGGAGTGGCTGGGAGGCGGGGCGCGATCGGTGCTGGGAGCCTCTAGTTGCCTCTGGGAAGCAGGGGAAGCTCTGTCCCTGCTCCTGAGCGCTGTTCCAGGGTGTGCTGGAGCTGCAGTTGGACTTGCTTCACTGGGACCATGAGCGAGGCGGGCAGCAGCCTGGGATCTGCATGAGCCCGGGTGAGTCCGGCTCCCCGCTGGCCGATTCCCTCTCCCCGCCCCCCGCTAGCTAGTTCCTCCTCCCGATCTCCCATGGCCAACCCCGTGGCCTCTGACCCCCACCCCCGACCAGCTTTGCTTCCTGCCGGCCGCCCCTCCCCCGTTCTCCCCTAGCCAGCTATGCTGCCTCTGACCCCCCCCCCCGCTCTGCTTCCTGTCCCCCCCCCCCTTCCCCCTAGCCAGCCCTGCTCCTGTCCCGGCCGGTCCCTCCCCCCTCCCACCCCCGATCAAGTGTGTCTGGTTTTTTTTTACCCTACCTAGTATCCCTAGTGACATACAGAGCCAGGGGGCGGGACCGTGTACATCACCGCCCCACTCCCCTTTCCCTCCCGCCGTGGTGCTCGGCTGAATTCTGCACCGCCGGGCCGCCACGGGGGAGCAAGCGGAGCAAGTGGCCATTTGGGCTCCCCTGCAGCGGCCCAGCTGAGCAGTGCAGAACTCAGCGAGCGCCACAGCAGGAGGCGAAAGGGGGCAGGGCAGTGACATACACGGCCAGGCCCTGCCCTCTGGCCGTGTACATCACTGCCCCTCCCCCCTTCCCCTCCCACTGGGGCGGTGATGTACGTGGCCAGGACCCGCCCGCCTTCGCCTCTCGCCGTGGCGCTCGGCTGAGTTCTGCGCCGTTCAGCCGGGCCGCCGCAGGGAGAGCAAGCGGCTGTTTGGGCCCTGCGGTCCCCGTGCAGCACCCCCGTGCTGCATGGGGAGCGCGGGGCCCAAATGGCCGCTTGCGCATCTTGCTCCCCCGCGGCAGCCTGGCTGAGCGGCGCAGAAGTCAGCTGAGCGCCACGGTGGGAGGCAACAGCGCCCCCTAGAGGTAACTCATAATACTACAGCGTTACAGAGTTACAGACATTGGGCTACTATATATATGATGTGTTGCTCATATCCATTCCAGACCCATCTGCCTCCCCTTTGTGGGACTGTTCCAGGAACAAGGAACTGAAGCGAGAGTTGGGTCAGCTAGGTTTATAAATGTGACACCATGAGATGTCACCTTGGGGGGCACTGCAGCTGACCCAATGGGTACTGCTGAGGAAAAGTCTTCTGACGATCATGCACATGTCATGCACACACATGAGAAACGTATCTCGAAGAACAATAGTGACAAAGTTAAGTAACTATTTTATTCCTAGGAACTCCACTCCAGGGCCAGGTCTCAGTTCTAGTGGTCTACTTGGGATTTGCTGTTAACAAATCTGTTTTTGTTCTTTCCCACTACAATTCCCGACCTCTGCTGGCAGGTAAATCGCATTCGAACAAGAGACTTGGACTGCTGTCTGGCTGTTCCACTGATTTCCGAGGCAGGAGACAAACTGGACCTAGTCATTAGTCGGAACCCCCTGGCACTCGCTGCCAGTGCCCAACTGGAGACTGATGGGGAGTTGTTAGTCCCACAGTCCTTGGGTGTGGAGGTCAAAACGAGCATGCAGACACTTTGAGGAGGGAGGATTCGAATGAAAGGTACCTTTGGGCCCTGCCATGGTGGAAAAGCTGATGAGTATCCATTGTGGTTTTCTGTTTTTGCACTGGTGACTGTAGTGCTGTATGTTACATAACTTCCAATGACACCGTGGGTCTGCAGTTAGCTGTGATTGATATATCACCAGGCATTGCTTCGAAGGTGCAAGCTAAACCAGAGGAGCAGCTTGGACTTTGGTTAATGCAAATGGTAAAATGGGCTGCTGACAGCAGAAAATAGCATC
This sequence comes from Pelochelys cantorii, assembly GCA_032595735.1. Lineage (NCBI taxonomy): Eukaryota > Metazoa > Chordata > Testudines > Trionychidae > Pelochelys > Pelochelys cantorii. Next base: position 23,480,402 of record CM064336.1, read on the forward strand.
CAGGGTAATTCACCTTTGGCAGGGCATTCTTCAGTCATCGTTCAACTCCAGTAGGCCTGAGCTTTCACTGTGCGTGGGTTTGTGGACAGTGGGTCATCTCCTTGCCCCTCCAACACCCTCCTCCCAAAGGACTTGGCCATCTTTTAAACACACACATGGTGCTATTTTATTTTATTTTATTTTGCTTTGTTGTTTGCTTTATTAGTCACGTACAATAAGAGTGAAACAAATTGTGGTTTCTTTGAAAGGAAACCCTACTTCATCCCAGGCCTCCTGAAAACATTACCACTAAATTTGACATTTAAAAATCCCGTTTTCATTGGAACAGTCACCCACACTGGGATGTGCTAAGTCCCAATTTAAAACACATCTTAAAACTCACTTGCTAGTGGCTAAGTGACCTTTCTTTTGGAAGCTAAATCCGTTTGATGGATCAGCATCTCTGTCTCTAGCTAGAAATTCCACCCTCCTCGCCCACCCCTTTGTAAATGCAAGGAAGCACTTTGCCCCTTAGACAACAAAATTGTGTCTTGGAGTTAACTTTCTTCATACATTTTTACAGAGCACTTAGTAGAACACAGAGTCCAGGGAAGCCACTGAATGGCTGTCCTGAATCACTAGCCCTCTTATTCACATAGACCATCACAGAGATTCCTCTCATTGAAAACCTGGGCTGTTCCTCCAAGTAAATAGCTGAACAACATTCATCTCAGGCCAACTTTGGGGTTATTTTTTTCAGTGTTTTGAATAAATAAATCCTTGTTGTCTCCTGCCAAATGCTGGCACGAAAAGCCCTCTGCTAGATTGATGTTGTGTTTCCAGTTCCCAAGTGTGCCCCAGATTGGGTCACCTTAGTGCAAGTACAAGTGTGTACACTTTTTTCAATGTCTCTGATGGGCTTGGGACACTTCCCTGTAGTCTGCCATAGCTGTCCTCCTTTGCCTATCGTTAAACTTTCTGTGGTTTGTAAGCACGATGCCTTTTTTGATAGCTTTTCCTCACCCTGTGTCTCCCTGCACCCAGCCCGGCTCCTTGTAGAAGATATGGGTGTGATATTTGAATTGGTTTAAAAATCTGCCTGCAGCACACTAGTTGCAATGCAACCAAGGACGTGATCTCTTCCTTTCTTGTCTCCAAACACAAAAACGCTGGTACGTGTCAGTTTCTTCACACAGCAAATGTGATCGCCTGCTCCATGTTTCATGTACTTGCACTTTATTATGGTTTATTTTTTTGAACTGATGTCGTAAGAGCCTGGCTTTTTATGGGGGGAGGCAATGTCCTTTAAAGATCTCTCCTTAACAGACCTGTCCTCCTCCTCCTGTTTGTTCTCACTTGACTTATTTTTTTTATTGCTTATGTATTCAGTAAGCCATGTAGTTTTGACATGTTCATTGTCCTATTAATGCTGAGCCAGGACTAATTCCCATGACCGTACTCTAGCCAAACTGCAAATGTGTGTCTCATCCAGCTCTTTGTAGGTGCAACCATTGTCGTCTCCAGTATGCAATACCCCATACCATTGCTGCCATAACTAGATAACGTGCCATAACTGATGCTGCAGAGCATTGACAGTACAGCCGAAAGTGTTTTTATATGCAATATTCTAAAAGGCAGAAGCTCAATGTGGGCTTCTAATGGGTTTTTAATGAAGACTTTTATTAAAGGCTTTAAAAAAAACAACTTGGTCCTTGTATCCCTTCCTATGCATTTTGAATGATACTAAACTGAAATGCATTACTTAAATGTGTATTTTTATCCATATATTAGAGTGTATTCCTTGTAAAGTATTTTTATATGCTAATTTTCTTATGTATCTATGAAAGCACAATATTTAAAGGTACAGCATTTCAAAGAATATTTTAGTCCTGTTTTGGACCTATTTGTAAATCTCTGTATTTAACTGGGATTGCAATGACTTTGATTTTTTTTAATTAAATAAAAGCAAATGAAATGCACCTGACCTTGTTCCTGAGTCCATTTCTGCTAAATATTGGAACCCACATTATACTGGCTGGTTGGACAATCCAGCCTGCTCCCTCATGTGCGAGTGAGTTCATACGCTCAGAGCAGCCCAATTCAGAGGTGATGAGGGCCCTGGCCTTCACTGCTCCCTTCCTTTTTGTGAAGATTTCAATTTTCTGGGCTGCTAAGGTGGAGCATTCACTTCCCCTCCCCCACCTCCGGACAGGGTCGTCTTTTGTCCTTGAACCTTCCCTACGCACCCATGTTTGGACTAGGCACAATCTGGATGTAAGTTTGACTCAAAAGCTTTACGAGTTTGGATCTGACCTTACTTAGAGGCTTTGTCTACACTACGGGGTTTTTGCGCAAGAAGCTTTTTGCGGAAGAGGTCTTCCGCAAAAACTTCTTGTGCAAAAGTGCGTCCATACCTCAAAAGCACATTGCAAAAGCACATTGCTTTTGCACAAGAAAGCATCCACACTGCATGGACACTCTTGCGCAAGAAAGTTCTGATTGGTGTTCACAGAATGGCCATCAGAGCACCTGTGCTTTTTGTGATAGGCTCTTTTTGCGCAAGAAACCCCTGTTGAGCGTCCCCCCACACCTTTTTGCGCAAGAACTCTTGTGCAAAAAGGAGTTATGCCTCATAGGAGGAGGTATTCCTACACCGCAAAAAGCCCTCTGTTCTGTCGATTAACTGTAGATTTTCTTGCGCAAAAACACGCTTGAGGTGTGGACACTCCATAGAGTGTATGACATAGACCGATAGTATTCCAATTGGAGAAATAGGAGTGTTTATAGAGAATCCTAGAGTTTAGTATTTTTCAACATTCATAGGATCCAACTCCAGATCTAGCCCATCTCTAATGGTCGCCTGTGGTGCTCCATGTGCTACTACCCCTAGAAGCAGCCTGTGATCTATAGTCTAATTTGGCACAGCAAGCTTAAGCAGATGACTCTTCTGTACCCAAGTAAAACCCTCTGAAGTTAAAACCTTGAGACAAGGGGGACCTCCCATCTGGAACTGAGCAGGATAGTCCTGAAAAGCAGCGTTCAAGTTCTAGTTCCAGGCTGAATGATTCCAGGACGGCATTTGTCACAGATGCCCTTTGATACCACGGTGTGCCTGCCTGCGGCTCAAGTATGGTGCCAGCCTCTTCTTGGTGAGGGGAGGGGAGCAGGCTGAGGTGGGCCTTAGTGCCCCCCCATACAAGGCCCTGCTCTCTTCCAACCCTGAGGCCCCACCCCCTTGCAAGGCCAGAAGCCAAGCAGTAGTAAGAGCCACATGGGAGGCCCTGAACCCTGGGATGCTTGCCCTGGGAGGGGAACACAGGCCGGGGCCTCCTCTCAGGCATGCAGTCCCCCACCCATGACAAGTGGAGGATCTGGGGTTCCCCACAGCAGCCTGGAGTCCCTATGTGGTTCTTACCAAAGCTCCTGGTTAGTGGCCATTGCCTCAGGGAAGGCAGAGCAAAGGCAAGGCTGCTGAGTGGGGCAAGGCTTCTGCATGTCTCCAGCTTTTGTCTTTTGAGAATGCGGTCATCCTACAGCATGTTAAGGGCATACCAAATGTGGCTGTAAAATTATGCTGCCTGAGCCACTAAGTGTATGTCTCCACTGTGGTTAGGTGCCAACCGACTCGGTTGTCAAAATTTGGCCTGGGGGATGCAGTCTGGGCTCTAGGACCTGCGGGGTTCGAGGGTCCCAGAGGTCAAACTACAGTCCTAGCCCAAACATCTGAGCCACAATTAAACAGTCCCACAGCCCAAGCCAGTTGGTAGACATACCCTAATGCTTATTCAGTTTGCTGACTTGGGCAGTATAACTATACAGCCATACTAAGTGTCTCAAGGTTTAAATATATGTGTCATTCTGTTGTCAGTAGGAGCACTTGGGTGCTTAAATGCTGTATTAGATCAGGCCCAAAATGCCTTACAGGCTCAAGCCTCTGATTGACCTGTGATGATTCCTCCTAATTTACCTAATCTTTGTATGGAAATATTTGTGGTCAGGACCTTGCCAGAGATCACAGATATGAGCTGTTTACTTTGGCTGTCTTTCTAGGTAGCAAATGCTTTAGAGCAAAGACCTCTAGATCTTTGATACCTGATACTTGGAATCCACTGCCAAAGTAACAAAGGGCAAATCAGAGGGCACTGGATGCACATAATATCCTGCTGCATGTAATGGGGCAAATGTGGTTTCAGCAGTTCAGCAGCCTCTTAACTTTGCCTTCCGATTACACAAGGTAAAAGTTGCCACTTAAAACAGCTCATCTGGCATGCCTGTGATTCTCTGAATGTCTGAGGCACCTACCTTGTCATAAAATACACATTGCCAAACAAAGCTATTATTGACAGAGCTGACCGCTCTGATGTGGCAGTAGTTTTACAAGGACTTGAGAAGAATTGGGATTGGGGGATTTTTTTGTTGAAGAGGAATAAATATTCTGCTCTCTGGGTGCCTCACAACTGTGCACAGCTGCTCCTTGACAGGAACTGCTTTGTGGCAGGGGCACTGAATGTTGGCAGGGGAAGCTGTGTAGGGTTCTTGTCCTGGAGGTGGGCAGCATCTTAGGAGCATGCTGAGCATTGATGAGTTAAATTCAGCCCTGGTGAGACTCCTTTGGCTCACATGGAAGTTATGACCCTGAGCAGCGCCGTCACTAGGAATTTTTGCACCCTCTCTCAAGTTACCATCCATCATGCTCTTTCCTTTTGCAGCTTAATATTTTTACTTATTGTGTCTTTGTGCCTGATTATGATGTGCCTGGGCCGAGTGCCTCGCTTGCCCCGCCCTTGTTATGGCCCTGACTCTGAGGATAAATTTGGCCAAATGGGCTCAGTGTTTGAGGGAGAAGGGGATATTGGTTCATAAGAATTACCATTCTCTAGCAACCCTTGCTTGTGGTATGAGCATGGAGGACACTGAGACAGGGAAAACTGAGAACACATTTCAGGTGAAAGGGGTCAGAAGAGGGAAGCTTAGAGTTCCATTAATGCCCAGTTTGAGATGCCTGGCTGGGTAGTAGGCAGGTAATAAACCTGACTGACCAAGCCTTTAAGGGGGGGAGGGACTTTAAAGGCATTGAGCCTTCTAGGCATAAGAACGGCCATACTGGGTCAGACCAACGGACCGTCTAGCCCAGTATCCTGTCTGCCGACAGTGGCCAATGCCAGATTCCCTAGAGGGAGTGAACACAACAAGTAATCATCACGTGATCCCTCTCCTATCATCCATTTCCAGACAAACAAAGGCTATGGATACCATTTCTACCCATCCTGGCCAATAGCCATTGATGGACCTAACCTCCATGAATTTATCTAGCTCTTTTTTGAACCCTGTTCTTCGCTGCTGAAGACTATAATGGAGGACGGTTGTTTTTCTACAATAGTTCAGTGAGCTCTGTGAAATAAACTCCCATGGTCTGTTGCTTAGAATGTGTGGAGACTTGTCAATCACTTCCTTGTCCATCTCAGCTCAGAGGACTAGAACTGAGTAGTCTGGGGCAACTGAACTCCAGCCTCACAGAAGGAGGTGCTGCCTCCAGCTTCCAGATGAGTGGAGAATCAGTGGTGAGGCAGAGAGCTTGCCTTAGATTGCTCATGCTGTACTACTCTGGGAATAAACAGAATGGTAGTTCCCGTCATTGGTTCTAAGTGCATTTAATGTTATGGCCTGCAGTGTAGTCACCAGAAGAACTTGATCTGAGAGTGACTATCTGCGTCTGAAGCACAGTTTCCATGCCAAACAAGTCCAATAACTCTTTGTCGGAAGATAGGCACGTATTCCATATTTTTAGCTCGCATACTTGACTTGAAAACACCAATACAGTACATGCTAGTTCAGCAATTTCACGGTCCAAAGGGAACAACACTACAATCACCTCATCTGACCTCGGTATAACAGGCCATAGGCCTTCTCTGAATTGCTTTTCTTCTGTTTGAATTGCAACATAGCTCGGAAGCTAATCCCTTTCTTAGAAAGAGTAAACAGCAGTTGCTCTGATTACAGCCTTTTGTGATATAACTGACTGTGCAATGCCCCTCCACTTGTTACTGAATTCACCATGAACCAGACATGTTCACTTTCAAACCAGGGCATGTATTCTATTCTGTATCTTAGGCTATGTATAGACTGCAGGCTTCTTTCGGAAGAAGCTTTTTTCGGAAGACATCTTCTGTAAAAACTTCTGAAAGAGAGCGTCCACATTGCAAAAGTGTGTCAAAAAAGCAATCTGCTTTTTCAAAAGACAGTGGCCAGACTGAATGGATGCTCTCGTGCATGGAAGCTGTGATTGCTATGGATGGAATGGCCACCAGGGCACCAGTGCTTTTTCCTCTTTCCTCTTCTTCCGAAAGAACTCCCTCTTCCCCGTCCACACACGCCTTTTTCCGAAAGAGCTCTTTCACACAAAGGCTGCTTCCTTGTAGAATGATTACCAATGCCAGAAAAAACCCTCCGTTCTTTCAATTTTCTTGTGGAAGAACGCAATTGCAGTGTGGACGTTCAAGTTTTGTCAGAAAAATGGCCGTTTTTCTGATAAAACTCTGTAGTGTAGACATGCCGTTAAAGAAATGAAATGGGGTGAGAGGGGAAATGCCAGTTTAAGAGCATGGAGTTTAATTCTTCATATATCTATGACTAGACTTCTGCAAATGGGTTTAGTCTCATAGTTTATATAGCCTGAAGGGAACATTATAATGATTTAGTCCAGGGATAGGCAAGATCCCACAGTCTTTTGATCCAGCCCATGGCCCAACCCACTGAGACCGTGAGGCAGGCTCTTTGCCTGCTGCAATCCCAGGCTGCTCAAAATGGCTGGTGGCTCCCTCTAAGCACCACCCACTGCTGGCAGGGTGGGAGACTTCACACACTGCCTCTGACCCCAGCCCAGTCATCCCCTCTATAGAAAAGTGCAACCCTTGACAACTGACCAAAATCTTGGGAGTACCCGCCCCATCAAAAATTATTGCCCACCCCAGATTTTGTCTGACCGCCACTACAGTGCAGGCTACAAAACTGTGGCCACCCACTCTTGTAACAGATCCCGAACCTCTGGTAATGCTGTTAGGCTCACTAGAGTGACTCCTGGTTTACACAGGTGTGCGGCAATGTTCCCTCTCTTTTTTCCCATCCATGTGCAGAATGGATTTTGGTATGTGCACCAAGGCATATGCAGCTGTGCACCATCAGTAGAAACACATGCTGCCCGCTGTGAGTGCTCTGCTAATCAGCTGGGCGGCAGTTGAATCTCTCTTGGATGGCCACCTGAGCACTCAACTTACAGGAAACACTGGTGTGGCATCAAATTCAGATCCTTTCTCCACTTGCCCAGACGTTCAAATCTGGAGACTTAATCAAATCTCTGCAGCTCAGGTGGTGTGGCAATAGAATGGGTCAGAATTGCTAATGTGCCCAGAGTGATATAAAACTAACAGATGAACACCATGAAGAGCACTTCGATAGGAACTGGATTTCCTACACAGACAAAGGAAATGCATCCATATGCATACTGCTGGACTTCGCTGCAGCTAGCATTTGATACTGAACACAAGTATGCCTGTCCTTCCTGTAACAGGCTGGTAGGAATTAATGGAATGCCTTGAGTCCCATCAGACCAACCCAAGGTTTTTTGAAGGGAAACTTGGTCCAAAGTCCTCACCCGTAGCCTCTCCCACAGTTCAGTTCTCTCTCCTGTCATCTTCAACATCTACAGAGAAGCTGGCCAATGCTGAACTTAAGTGAAGTACTGGGGCAAGGGAAGCCAAAGCAGGGAAGCTGAGGAAAACTATAGCAAGGCTGAAATGAACCAGGTTGGGGGAAGTCCCCTCAAAATGTGGGTGAGTATGAATAACCATCCACTGCCTTTTGAAATTAAATGTTTGGCAGTGAGTTGTGCATATTTTGCAACAAGCAGAGAGCATAACAGGTTGTGTCTCCTGAGGATTAGTTGAAACTTAAAAATAATTGAGTGATGCATTTGATTTATAAAGGAAAGATTTATTTTCTGTTATAAGGTGATTACAAACTCCATCTAAAAAAGCAAAGATGACCTAAAAATATCAATATCCATTTTTATCTAAAAACCAAAACATACTGCAAAATACAAACATTTACTGAGTACACAAAGACTAGTTTTAAGAGTGATTTACACTCCAATATCTTGTTAAAATACAAACAGTCCTGCTCAGAATAAAACTGGAAAAAAGTTTTAACAATTATTACTGAAGTTTTAAAAAAGTTCAGGTGACTTATTCAAGAGGACACTGAAACATCCTCACTTTTCAGTGTGCTACTTACCACATACTGTAATTACAGTTATTAGGAATTTAAATTTAAAAAAAAAATCACCACCACCACTATTTTTAGCTAACCACATCAAACAAGATGGACCACCTCTTATAATGTGAAGTCATATCAGGTAACAATCACATCATCACACTGGAAAAAAAAAATCCTATCAAAACAATGAGCATTTCAGAGCAGTACTTGGATTAAACCAATGCTAAGAGAACATCCTTGAGGTCTTGGACAGGAGCAAATGATGACCCTCAATTTTCCACCTTCCAACAAAATCTCAGTCCTGTTGTTCTGCCACTTTTTCCACTGTAAAAACATTTTTCACACCTCAACTGCAGAAGATTTACAGACAAGAAGTTACAAGATAAAGAAATCCAGTTTCTTTTCCTAGCGCTTGCGTATCCTCTCATTGGACCTAACATTCTGATTTTAATGGAAAAAATGGTAGGCTAATTTAACAGAAGTTTTGTGAGTCCCCTACTCCTGCACACATTTTTCATCCTGCCCTTGCAGAGTTTGATCCTTGCTTTTTTTCCCCCCAGGTTTAAAAACAATGTTAAAGTTGTATTTTGGTTAAGCTTTTTCAGATCTTGTTTTAGTCTCATTAGAAATGGTTGAAAAATGCTACCTGTTTTTTTTTTTAATTGAACGTTTGAAGATTATTTTTTTTCAAAATCTCCACTTTAAAAAAAAAAAAAGTATGGGGAAAAACTGAAAATATGTTGGCATTGTTTGCTTTTGGAAAAACTAGAAATTTTTAAATAAAACATTTTAGCTGTAAATTTTCAGTTTGATGCATAGGGGCCAAATTGACCAGCTCAATTCTGACTGAGTACTGGCTTGGGCAAAAATTCTGCTAAAATTAAAATGTCCATTGAAATCAATGAGATTTTTAACCTGACGATGGCATGCAGGATCAAGGTCTTATTTTGTGTACTTGGTTTTCTCTCTTATGTTCAGTGTCACCAGATGCTTGCATCATATTTGCTTTGTAACTAGGGATTTGATTTGTTGCTTTGCCATCCTTCTTACAGTAGCTCAGAATAAACTAAAGAGGGATACATCACAAAGCTGTAAACCCAACATGTCCTATTTAACATTAATTCCTCTGTAAACAAATTAGTACAATTAAGTGTTCATCCTAGATTTAAAATGAATAAATATCACAGATTAAAGGTTGTGTCCTAATAGTTCCTGAATGCTTCAGTTGTGAGTGTTAATAATAAACTTTAATTTTAAATGCAAAGTTTTGGCATCTAACTCTGGAAGAAATGGGCCCAAGTTGTGATGTTCAGATCCATATCTGAATGCTTGTACAATGTACAAGTATTTTGGATCTGGGATTTCAGTTCAGTTTATGGCAGAGGCAGCCATAAATCTAAACCTTGGGCTCCCCAAAGTTCAGGGGCATTGGTTCTGAGCTTTGATTTCACCCTATCACTATTTAAGAGGTGATCTTGGCTTCTTGAGGTTTCAGTTTCTCACCTATGAATACTGGCTAACCTGTCCCACTTGACTTCAGTGCACTCCTGTGACTCATCAAACAATGTTGGCTGGCTTTGGTGCTACAGTGCACCCAAAAGAGTTTTTTCTTTATAAAGTTTTCTTGGCCAGCAATACCTGATCAGATCATCTCCCAAGAAGGACATGAATAACTTGAAGACTGGAAATAGAAGCATGCCCCCTCCACCCACCCCCACCCCCCACCACCCTGACTATTTTTAGCTGTGGTGGTGTCTCATTTAATATGCTAATTGAAAATAGTTGTTTGCTACAGGATATGTGCCAAATGCCTGGATGTGAGGAAAAGGCCATCTTTCCTGCACTGGGCCTGAAATGCTTTAGTAGCCTATGCTGTCCACTCAATACATGTCTTATTTAACCCTTTATTTACATGGTCTCCCCACCTGATCCCACAGTGACCAGAAGCCACAGATTCATAATCAATTACATAATACAGTGTTCAGTCCTTCTTCCAATGAGGACAAATGGCATTTAAACTATTGTTATCAATGGGTACAGGTTTGAATCCAATTATGACGAAGATTGACATTACCAAATTGTCAATTCTGCTCAACAACATTCTATTGATGGAGGCTTATCAGCTGGACATTTTCACTTACTTCATATCTAGAGATATTTGGGACTGAGATTGGCTCACCATATCCCTCTGCAGGTGAGCTGGTAGAATGCACACTTCATTAAAAATAAACCAGAGTTCTGATCAGTCACTGATCATGTGATTATAGAGATTATATAAAATGTTCTAAAGTTTTATTCCTAAAACAGAAGATTGCACTTGGGAAAAAAAGTCTGCACTGGTATAGCTCAGTTTTTCTGACCTTTTCCCCCACTACTACCTGAACCCACATTCAAGAGCTGATTTTCCACTGCATCTTGGATACTGGTACAGAGAACTACTGTGCTTTTTTATTTTTGTATAATGTATAAAACCAGATCCATGTTGGATCTCATATTTCATACTTCAATGAGAACACCTGTAAACTCATAGATCTATTTGGACCAGAGTCATCAATAGGTGAAAAAGGAAAATTAATAAGAACCAAAACAAATTCTGATCATGAAATAATGTACCGATACAGACTACTGGTTGTCATTCTACTACATGACCTTAATGAGACCATGACTAGTAAAAGGTGAACTACAAGAGTTTGGAAGGTTTGGTTTAGATAAGAATCCTAAGTTTTGATTAACTGATGCTTATCTGAACTGTTTTGCTTATCTGATTCTTATCTGAACCATAAAATTTTCAGTACTTCTTGATTTCAGCAACACTGGAAATACTTCCATTTCCAAACCAAAAAGTATAAAGGTGCATGAAATGTAAAAAGTGAGACTTGTTTTTTAAATGCAAATATTTGGTTTACAAGTTTTTGGACCAATGTCTGGGATATTTTTCCCCTTAAATGAAATCAGTTCACCTATGATTAGTTATGATATCTAGTGCCTCAGTTATATAGGACAGGTAAAATAAGTCAAAGTAAACTAGAAAATTAGTTATCATTTGCAATCAAATATGTACAAAACATAAATTGAAATAATCGTTTACAGTTTGTTTTGTTTTTGTTTTAATTTGGCAGCATATAATGGTGAAATGTAAGTTTACCAGCAGGTAAAATTTAGCAAGCTGATAGAGCATTAGGAAACTTTCTAAAATGTGAATATGCTCACTGGAGCGCAAAATTGTGGGTTGGTGAATAGCATCACCTTGTGTGACTGTATAAAAATGATGATTCAAGAGCTCTTCATGAATCTGGCCCTTTCTTGCAGTCTAGCACAGTCAGAGCCAGCGAAATTTACACCAACACAACTTCAGTGAGGTCATTGCATATGTATGTGACACTTTCACTTGGAATATGGAAGCGACTGATTTGAATGGCACAGTTTGATTCAAAATGGAGCTGGACTCTCATTCTTGTTTATTTGTAGTTTTAAAGGTGTAGTATTAACCCTCTGGTTCCTAATGCAAAAACCACCCTCCATCATGTGTGAAGCATGATTGAATATTCATCTCATACACACCACCTACTTTTGCAAGCTGAACCTTCAAACTATTTTTCTAATTAGTGTTTCTCTTAGCTATGCACCTTCTGATGCTCTGATGTGAGCATATAACAAAATACCATGTAATTTACACTAATGGATGCCAGGAATTGAATTATTGGGTTGCTATTCTGACTTAACTCATGCCATTATGCCTACACACAAAGTATAATGTGATTTGGGAAGGATAAAGAGCCTGGTCCAAAGCCAGATCAGGCCTACTCTGTTTCCACAAAGGTTGGAATATATAACAACATGTATTACAGAGTTTTAGCTTTATTTTAGTTGCTCACTTTGGATAGTTAAAGGTAAAACAAAAAAAAAGGGGGGTGTTGGTTTTAATTGTTTTTTCCTCAAGTAAAATTCCCAAAATCCAATTGCAATCATGTTGACTTCTTCTGTAAAGATGGTCAAGACATCTAAAATAGCTTTAGGTGGCTATTACTATCAGCATGTGAAAGATGGTATTTGCCATCACAAATTATAAAAGTGTTTCACAGTATTGGAAAAGGAAACAAAAGCAATATGATGTTGGCTGTTTTTGTTGCTGGAATTCAGCCCTGCTGACTTAAAAACAGTGATTCAAGCTATAATGACTCTCCAACTACACATGACACTCTTTTGGTCCCTTTCTTACTTCTAAATTGCTGCTTCCATTTTACATTATTATCAATGCAACATAATTCACATGTGTTGGTGCTGCAATGAGTGCATGACCTGAAGAAGAACTCTCTGTATCTCTCGTCTCCCTCACCAACAGAAGTTGGTCCCATAAAAGATATTACCTCACCCAGCTTATGTCTCTAATATTCTGGGACCGACATTGCTGTAACAACCCTGAATACAGTTAATACATGGGACACGGCTTTTTTTTTTAAATGTCCCACATAGGAATGTTAAAAACTGGCTATATTCCCATTTAAACTACAAAAATCTACCATTGAGAAACTGAACTGGCAATAGTATAAGCAGGTACAGGATCTGCTGCTGAATCTCCCCCGATCCTTTTGGCTAGCCTAACTGTAGTGCTATGATTAGGAGGGTTATCTCCAAGTACAATAGCCAAGTGGAACAGGCTGGATTTTTTGAGGGAGCCTCTTCTCAACTTATGTTGAGGTTTATGGAAAAAAAATGTATCCAGATTTTTTAAATTCTTCAGGGAGCAAAACTCTACTGGAATTCTTGACCAGGCCTTTGTGACCAACAGTCAGTTTCCCTACAGCCATGCAGCTTTAAAAATGGTTTTGGAGCTTTGTGCTGCATTAAGTGCTTTCTTTCTTTCTTAGTCTAAATTGGAATGCTATGTAATATTTTTAAACCAAATAAGCTATGTACTTTCTTCTCTTCATTTACATAAGACCCTAGTTTACAGTGGGTTGAATTCTCCCTTTTGTCCCCTATAAATGCATTAACCAAAAAACCAAAATGGCGGTAGCATGGTCCTAGGGCAAGACAGTCAGGAAATCAGAGTTCTAGTCCTAGCTCTGCCACTGAGTTGCTGTAACCGTGGACAAGTTGCTTCCCTTCCCTGTGTCTGCTTCCCCAGTGGCAACCAGAATAGTAAAAATAAATACATTAATAGGGATATCAGTTTGAGGTATTTGGATGAAAAGCGCATATGGCTGCGCTAAGTATCATTATCCGCTTCCTCTAATTATTGTTATTAAACATGTGCCTGCTGGAAATGCCTGGTGTATGGTATATACGTGGGCTATTTTTTTCCTAGTGTTATGAATAACTTGTTGGCTATTAAGCTAGGGGCTATCATTGGCCTCATGATATTTTTCTTTTTATACCAAAGCTCAAGAGTTTAATATATTCCATTAAACATAAATGCTGCCTCTCCATAATGAAAGTGCATGCTGCTCATACTGTTCTATTCTTACAAAGTGCAAGTTTAAACCAGTAACACCTCCGCTAACCTATGGCATGCAGGAAAACGAACCCAAACACAATACACCTTCCTCAGGCAAAATGTCTTTTGCAGCCAATAAGTATTTTGTCTTCTGCTGTGACAGAGTTTATTACGCTGTGCTCAGGAAGCTAAGGTAACAGCATGACGCAGAAATCTGTCATTCACACTGTCTGAACCAGAGGAAGAAAGCACTACACCTTTGCAAACTAATCCCTTGAAGCTACATCCATCTTGTTGCAATTTCTCTCCATAGAGCTCACTCATGAGTTCTAGGGTTTACCCTGTTCCCAAGCACACCAGCACCTAAAACATTGCTTTCCGAGATTTGACTATATTGCTGGCAAGAAAATCAATTCAAGTGATAAGATATATAATATTCTGAGAGCTATTATACATCTTTTTAATCCCAGTAGTAGTATATTCCTATAACAGGTCTAGTCTAAATATGAAATATCTGCCGCCTCCTGCAAGAGGCTACTGCTGTGATTACCTTACAAAATATGTAAAAAACAAAAACAAAAAGAAAAAAACACCACAAAATAACTTTCTCTGTGAGAAATAAAAATAAATCCTAGTGCAAATATAAAGCTCTGTAAACCCAGTCCTATGAGAATCTATGGTTAGTAAACGGCAATTAAAGCAGGTTTATCCTCTCACAGAGAGAGCTCACATCATAGTCTCCACAATGACATGAGTTGGCTTAATCAATCCACCATTGGGAGTTCCGTTGGGGCAGAACGAGGAGGTGTTTTCTGTTTCTTTGGCCCACCGATTCATGTCTCTAGGGGCAGCCACTGCTTTTATCCTCTGAAAGGAGAGAGCATAACAGCTAAGAGTTAGACAAATGACCACATCGAGCCTGAGAGTCTAGAAAAGTGTTATTAAAATACAGTTCTCTCCAAATGATCTTGAATTATTATAAAGGAATCAGTCTAGCAGCTGCTTATCTGCAAGTATTGTGCTTACTGCCCTGAGCGGTTCCAACCATACTACCAATAGTATGGGCTCACTATAGACTAGCCAGCTAGGAAATAGCATACTTGCTCAGCTCAATAGTCCACTTTGTCCAGTATTCTGATTCCAAGAATGGCTAACCCAATGCTAGCAAACTTACCCAACAAGGAGCTTTCTTCCATAGCCCCTTCAGGTTGCAGTTGTTGTATTATCTGAAGCATAAGAATATATATTGCCCTAAAACTATTTTTATCCTATCTAATGTAACTATGGATCCTCTTATCATCCTTGTAAAAAGTCCAGTCTATTTTTGAACCCTTGGCTTCAATTACACACTAAAACCCAATATCTTTAAGGGCTGGAGATCAGAGAGGGGAAAAAAGAGTCCTAGTAATTTGAGAGGTTGTGGAATTACCATCATTAGAGAGAGGTATTGGAGGCTAAACTTGACCATCAAATATTCAGGGATACTAGAAGAATAATGGAAACCGTACTATTGCCATGCAGCTGAGTGGCCTACATGACCCAGAAGTCTAATAGCTTTTTGAAGAAGCAACGCCAGGGCCTTGTTGGCTGGGAAGTCAGACTGACTAAACACAAGTTGAATTTCAGTTTTGTAGCATCGCCTTCCATTTATGTGTTGTCTTCTCATTGTATTGTAGACAATCCTGCCTTTAAACAGAGTAGTTCGTTGGCAGGCTGCAAGCTTTCTTTTAATTCTCAGTTCACAAAGATGGGAACTAGATGGCATTTGACAAGTAGTTACTTCCTCCCTTCCCTAAGACAATCTTAAAAGGCAGCTTTGGCCACTTCTAGACCTCTTTCTGAATAGATGGTGAGCACATGCAGGCAAGAAAATCAGAGTGCAACAAAATGTCCTAGCCAGTGCTAAAAAGATCATTAAAACTTAGAGAAAACAAAAATTCAAGTGTATTACTGAGTTCTTGGAAAAGCTACGTTCTTTCTTTCTTGAAAAAAGCAGTCTGAAGTGAACTTAAAAAACACTGTGAAGGGCAAATAGAAGAATGTGTTTGTCTTTTGAGGTACACTAAGTGTGTATCTGCCAGAGCATGGCTGGGCAAAAATATGGCCTCCCTGCTTGCCCTGCCCCACATGCCTCTAAGAGTAGTTGGCTGCAGGGAGCCTTGTTCCTCTCTGAGCACCACTGCAAGGGGGGAAACTGGACAATGGGAGCTGCTTGCTTGCAGGGTAGATATTGCATTAACCTTTGCCCACGCTCACAGTGGTGCTCAGAGAGCTACAGGCCTCCTGCAGCCAGCTGTTCTGAGAGGCATGTGGTTGTGGGGCAGGCCAGAAGTCTGCCAGAGGGACCTGCTGGACTGCCGGTCGGGAACCACCTAAGTAAGCACCTCCTGGCCAGAGCCTGCCTCTGGCACCTCAGCGTCTCCCTTCCTCTAACTTGCTGCTATCCCTCCTGCCCCCTTTGCCACATCACCCAAATCCTCTTCACCCCCTTCTGCATCCCTACCCCAAGTAACCCAACCCTTCTGCCCTCCCCTCCTGTACCCATATCCCTTCCCATGCCCTGTACCCCAATTCCCTATCTCCAGGTCACAACCTTCTCCCAGACCCATCCCCCTTCCTGCACCTCAATCCCTTACCTCAAGCACCCTTCTGCACCCAAATTCCAACCAAAAGCCTGCATCTCCTCCATTAATATCATGGAAGAATGTGGCTCTTGACCACTTACCAAATTCTTGGCATAGTCCCCCATCAAAAGTTACTGCCCACTCCTGTGCTAGAGGTAGGATGAAGCTGTAAAGTTTAGAACTGAATCCAAGTTTCCCCAAAGTTTGGGAGCATTTGGCTCCAGTGTTTCATTTGGTTCATTTTAGAGAAAGGGAGAGAAAGAAGCCAAAAGGCCCAGAAAAGAGTTTTCCTAAAGTTTGGGAGTTGTGTTTTGGAGTAGAGATGAGCTCATTTACATGCGGTAATAAATATCTTCAAAATTCCATGGGTTCTTGGGTGCAGCATTTAGAGCTGGCCATCTCTTAACTTTTTTCTATTTCTAATCTTCTCTCTCCTATTTTACCTATTGGTCTGTGTGTTGATCCTCCTTTGACTTGTGAACTGAGATCTAGGGCATGTAGGCATATTTCAGTTTCTGTGTCAAAATAGATTAAGAAAGCAACTCTGCTCAGAGAGGGAACATTTTGTTCATTTCTGTGGCACTTTTCTTGCTTACAAAAACAACACAGATATGGAAGGCAAGTAATGTCAGCTGATGGTTTTTGGAGGCCAGCAGGCTTAGGTTTTAATCTAGTTAGATAGGATTGATAATGTTTGCTGAAAGAATTGGTGATCTGAAAAGAGCTCATTTATATTTGTTAAAACGGAGGTGTTCAACTTTGCCCAACCAGGAGCTACTATGGCAGCTTTCCAAGGCCTGAGATTATTTTGCACAAAGTGGATCAGGTTGTAGTTGGCCTCTCCTTTGTACAGAAGGCAATTTCACAATGACTTTGTCACAGCATGCCATGCTCCATCTTTATCAAGATGGAGAAGGAGGAGGCCAACAGGCTGAAGCCAGTATTCTCCCTCCTGTATTAAAGACACAAGTGTGGCATATTGTATTTCTCCAGGGTGCCGCGCATGCAAGCCACCATTTATTCTTAAATGTTGATCTTTTCTCTCTCTCTGTTATAAACCCACACACTCACAAAAGTAACCATGCACCCACTATCCGCGTGGTCATTCTTACCTCAATAAGTGAGCCATCTGACTGTACAATGCGGATGACCATCACCATTGGGATGCAGACCATGGAAGAAAGAGCGAGAACCCATCCGAGACCGATTGCCCAATCAGGATATGTGTAGACTTTGTTGTAGGTGAGCGGTGTATACTTGACCAGAGAAAAGATAAAGCACCCCTGTGAGGAAGAGAAAACAAACCAAGAGGAAGGGTTATAAAACAGGCATTAGCATCATGGATCCACTGCAGTTTACATTGGGACCTAGAAAAGGAAGGCAGTACAGTACCACACAGGCCAACTTTGCTAAGCATTTTAAACCATAGGGAAGACATTCTACATTTAAATTGTTAAAAGAGAGCTCTTATATGTGCATATATGTAAATTGCTAGTTAATAGGTGTGGCCCCGGTAGATAGCACTCAAACATGTAACACAGTTCCTGAATTTTGTAGAAACAATAACACTTGCAGGGCATTGCAAACAGAATTCTCTGTGCAGTTCTTTAGCTCATTTCCTAACATGGACCAACTTGTCCTCCAACATAAAGTTGCTTTATTTCAGCACTGCTTACTTTGCAAGGGAAGGATATAGTGCTATTGGCCCTTGTAAAATGAGGACAACTACTTATTTCTGCAACCAAACCAGGTAGGTTTTGGGCTACAGTTTGTATCATGTCCCAGGTTCTTGGATGCTCTTTAAATGAAACACACACTTAATCGTGAGGTAGATCACCATACACACAGTGAGATTACATTGCCGAGGCATCTATACAGCACTGGCTAACCTCCAGAGACCTAGCCCATCATTCAGTAAACCCAATGATGGGTTTCTCAGGGAACAAGCTTTTGTTTAGTTGTTCCAATGTCCTGGTCAGAATATTACTACGCTAGTCTTAACGGTAGCTCCTCTCTCCTGAGCGCTCTTCATTGGTGTTCACCTTGAGCAGTTAGCATAATGTTAGCCAATACATGTAGTATGCATGATGTACGGGGAGATTTGGGCAAATCTCGTAATGTGCCTGAACCTCTGTTGCTTACTGCTTGAACTTTAGCAACCAAGCTAACAGGCCCAAAATAGGCCTAGACAGCATGACCAAGTCAGGGAGGGGGAAGAAGGAGAATTTGGGTGCCACAGAGAGGGCAGCTTGACCCTGTGTCCTTCCTGAGGCCCAAATCTCTAGTGAAATCGCTGAGCTATACATTTAGAAAAACAGGAAGTTTGTCTAAATGCCCTAAGACATATATCTGTCAGGGCCCCCGAGCATGGAGTCTCGGAAAAAGAAAAAATGTATCTGGTGAAAGTGATGATCAGAAGAAAACCTCTTGCCTAACCTTTAAAAAGTGCTTGCCTAACAAGTTTTTGAGTGACATGTTATTGTAATACTAATGGATAAATAGGGAATGAAAGTTTGAGTTGGGGGGGACAATTTTGGGAACACTTGGAGGGATGCCTCGAGGCCTCCTTGAGGACTCTTCACATCTGGACGCATCTTCGTCCCCACCAGCAGACGGACGACTGGCCATCGGAAGCCTGCTCGGTGTCACTCGAGAGCCACACTCAACTTCGGTAATTATTGAGGGTGGGGGTGTTTTACTAACCTGTTGCGGATGTGTGTAAGTGCTTGAGACTAAGTAAAGTTTAGCTTTAAGTGAAAGCACTCTTGTGTTGTCCTGTTTGTACCATGCATCTATCGGTCAGACGACCGTGTCTCCCCTGAATTATTTCCTGACACCACCTCGCAGAGAATAAAAGTTACCAAGAGGTTTGGGTTGAAAGAACCCCGGGTAACACATGACATCTGACGTATATTATATCGGGCATATGCAGTTATGTTAATCAAATTATATCATGTGTTTCCCACAGTGCTGTTCACTCATGTCAAGCTATAGATTCCACAATATCCAGCAAAGCTGAAGTCAAAGTCAAATTACAAAAACTATCAAAGTCAAGAAACATGAAAGTTCTACCTTGGTACAAGCTTGGGAAATACCTTCATGGCCAACTAGTTTGGAATGTAGTATTCAAAACAGTAGTACACAATGGTACCCCCCAAAAAAAGGAGTGAAGATGATTGGTAAATTTTTGTTTTGAGTGACCTATTGTAGCTTGTAAAAAGCTATGATACAACTACAGGTAATTTGGGGAGGAGTCCTTTGAACTCCCCAACATTTCTTTGTATTGCAAGCTGCAAGAAACAAGCTTCCAGAAGGCTCAATAGAGTATTAACTCTTTTCTTTCTGTATTCTACTGCTTTGACGTTCGACAATACATTTGGCTGAGACTGGCTGTTCAGTCTCTTTAGTCTTCCTATTATATATTTTAAAAATGTACGCCTGTCTGTCTGAAATATATATTAGATAGCTGTCCCTTTCTCCATCCCTGCCTCTTGCTGGCCTAATGGACTTATAAAGAGTTTGTTTGTGTGTCTGTCTGTCCCCCACCTGAGGGACGTGCATCCCCTCCCCCAGGTGTGCCCTTTGCAGCTGCAGTGGCCTTGGACAGGTGCTTTCACTGGCCCCAAACTGCTGCGGTGAGAGAGGGCTGGGGTTGTCCCCTCCCCTCAGCCTACTGAACCCGTCATCCCCCACCCCACAACAATGATATAAATGAAAAAAAAACAACTTATTTGAGTTAAGGACCTGAGCAATGCTGGGTAACTCTTCTAGTATTTGTAATATTAAATAGCACGTGTAGCCAAAACAATTGGTTATACTTTCGGCAATAACAGTTCCCTGGAGCAGTGATAAGCCACCAGGGGGCAACTATATTCCTAAGAGCAGAACAGCAATCACAGCTTTTGCTCTCTCTGTCTACGTCTAAACTATGCCACATCCAGGGAGCGCATTTGCTCTTCCACGAAAAAAAGTGGAAGAGCAAACACGCTCTTTCAGGGAGCCCTGTATACCTCATTCCACAAGGGATAAGGGCTCTGCTGAAAGAGGAGGCTTTTCTGCCATTTGGCCCCGTCTAGACTGGTCCAAATGGCAGACAAGCCTCTTCTGGAAAAGCGATTGGAAAAAGCTATGCAAATTGCACTTTTTCCGATAAAGCCCCGTAGTCTAGACCTAGCCCCCCCCTCCACTCTTTCCCCACAGGAATATTGCATGTGCTTATAGTGTGGTAATAAAATAACAGTAACTGAGGGTTTATGCAGGACTGAGACGGAGGAACGGAATGTGACCTGAAGTGGGGTAGGTGGGCGACAGGAAACCAGTCTGGTAGACTGAAAGGCAAGGAGGGAGCTGACTAGCCCAGCTGCTTTGATAATAATGAGCTTTTACATGGGACGTGTGATTCTACTGTGGTGCGCTAGCATGTAGCATGTATCAATGAGAAAGGAAATAATTCCTGTATGTGTGTGACATGATTTTTTCCCCAGCCACTGCCTTGCATTCATGAATTCTGCTGTGTTGAGACTGTGCTACAACTGTCCATCTTAAACTAATCACTGTTTACACAGAACTGTCATTACAACTGCCAACATCTTCATCTTAAAGTAGCTCAATACATCCCAGTATAATACCCTGTTTTCAGCTGCTTTATAACTTTCCCAGACTTTTAATGATTTAGGTTGAAGTTTTCCATGCCGAGTGTCTGCCTTAGACAGACAGAAAGATTCATGGCACATTAGAACTAGAAGGGATCTGGAGAGGTCATCGAGGCCAGTCCCCTGCATTCATGGCAGGACCAAGCACCATCTGGGCTACTCAACATGCGGCCTGTGGGCCACATGAGGCCCGCGGCCTGTTTGTTTGTAGCCCATGGTGCAGTTTGGGTTTATGCGGGGCTCATCACATGGCCCGTGGGTGGGAGCCAAAACAAAAAAAGTAGGCAATATAACAGTCTTCTGTTGATATGCATTTTAGTAGTTAAATTCCTGGACTGTCATTGCTCGTTAAAAGTGCTGTCATATGGGTGGAAATTAGGTAAATATTGCATTTTATTAATAGCAGCAGAACTGACTGAAATGGGGCCTGTGTGTTGTGTAGTCTTGCCTTAAACTTTGTATTCATGCCTGTCAGTGTGAAAGAAGCTACTTGCATATATTTGCATATATATTTGTATGTATATGCACCCACACTTAAGTTGCAGCCCTCAGAATGTGCTGTGCGTATCATTGTGGCCCTTAGGGCTTCCAAAGTTGAGTAGCCCTGACCTAGATCATCCCTGACAGATGTTTATCTAACCTTCTTTTCAACATCTCTAATGATAAGCAATACCTCTGCAGGCAATTTTATTCCAGTGGTTAACCAGGAGGATGGCCTTTGTTTCTGGGAGAAGACTTTTACCATCCCCACAAAAATCTGCTCAAATTTGGCCAAGCTACAAACAAGTCTTTGAAAAATCATAGTTCACTCATGCGCAATAGAGACTTGCTAGAGCTCAACGGCTAAAATCTCCAACGATTCCATCTTCAATGAAGTTTGCTCAAGCCTCCCCCAGTCTTACTGCTGACCAGTGTGTGCATGTCCCATCCACACTGAGAAACTGAGCACAGGGTCAGGCACCAGAAATTAGAATAGGGAGCCTATTTCTCAGTCACCACTACCCCCACCAGCCTCCCTGCCATTGGGTCTCAGGCAATGTGAATGATGAAGCTGTCTATTCCTTATACCGAGGAAACAGAGCTGGGTGGGGAGTAGATTGAGATAGAAACCCTAGTGAGACTGGAAGTGGGGAGAGAGACTGTAACTAGGAGACTGAGACTGTGGAGCTGTGGGGAGAATAGGATTGACTGAGCCAGGAGCATAGGACAGGTGCCCAGTAAGGGAGAGGGGAGGCTGGGCACGGTTGGGTGGGAAGGCTGGTACTGAGAATCAAGAAGGAAAACAGGGTGGAGTAGCACTGGAAGCCAGTTGGCTTAGTGAGAACACTGAGACTGGACAAGGAGCTATGGAGGAGGACCAAATGGACAGGGCAGTTTTGCACAGGCAAACTTCATTCTGGGATTTCCTAACTGCTTGACTTTGCAATGTAGCTTTCTGTGTCTTATGTATAATACTGGATGAGAAGATGGAGCATTTACAACATGTGTGTACCCTTTTCAGTTTGCTACCCTGAACACAATGGCCCTTTGGGAAGGTCTCCCTCACAGGAAAAAAATCAGGACAAAGGTTGGAAGGAGAAACATGTGCAAGAGAAGAGCTAGTGTGTTTCAGTACTAACCACACAAAGAAGTGGTGTGATTACAATCCAGCTCCATTTCATCCAGGGACCAGGTCTGTATCCAATCATATCTTCAATGGCATCGTAAATATTATCAGCGCCTGAAATACACAGTCAGTTGGTTATTTTATGAAGAAAAGAACATTATCAGAAAGCCATAGAGAGCAGGACATCCATAACCAAGTGGTATTGCACTAATTTGACTGCATAGTTGGGGCTCAGAAGAAGAAGGGAGGAAAATAGTGACTTTTTTTGAGTTTATGCAAGCTGTTTTGTTTCTAGAAAGGAGGACCTGTAGCTAAGCACATCAGATACACTGTTCTTATTTTCTTGGATACTAATTTCCACACTAGGGAAAATGATAAATTAAAGGGCTGTGTACAACATTGTTCAAGAAGGGTGATGCACAGGACTATAATGCTGGGGAAGATTTTCAAAAACACCTTGCATGTTTGTACAGCCGTTCCCCAACTTACGACCACCTCGACTTACGACCATCCGCACTTATGACCAACCTCGCAGCAGCACGTTGTGTTTGCGTGTCTGCGGTCAGGCAGCGTGTTTACGTTTTATTCCCTCACAGTGTTTTCGGTGTTTGCTTGTGGCCATCATGTCAAGTAAAAGAAAAAGGGCTAGTGATAAGGGTGAGAGAAAAGAAAGAGAAAAAATATTGATTTGGAACAGAAAATAGTGAGACAATACGAAGGGGGTCAAACAGTGTCCTTCATGTCGCGTAAGTTAGGGCTATCGAAATCCACTATCAGCACCATTATAAAGGATAGCGATCGCATTTGTGAAGCAGTGAAAGGGTCTGCTCCTATGAAATAAAAAATTCTAACAAAGCAAAGAGCAGGTCCCATCCTGGAAATGGAAAAACTCTTAGTGCTTTGGATGGAAGACAAAATTGAAAAATGCATGCCATTAAGTCTCATGACGATACAAGCTAAGGCTCGTAGTCTTTTTGAAGACTTAAAGAAAAAGGAGGGGTATGACTATGACCAAACTTTCACTGCCAGTCACGGTTGGTTCAACCGTTTCAAGATGCATGCAAACCTTCATAATGTGAACTTAAGTGAGGAGGCAGCCAGTGCTGATTCGAAAGCAGCAGAAACTTTCATAGAAGAATTGGATAAGCTGATAAAAGAAAGAAATTATATTCCGGAACAGATCTTTAATGTTGATGAGACAGGTCTCTTTTGGAAGAAAATGCCCGAACGTACCTACATACATAAGGAAGCAAAAACTATGCCTGGTTATAAGGCTTTCAAAGATCTTCTAACAGTCTTGTTAGGAGGCAATGTTTCTGGATATAAATTGAAACCCCTCTTGATTTATCACTCTGAAAACCCTAGAGCCTTCAAGAATATCAGCAAGGCTACTTTACCAGTCTATTATCGCACTAATAAGAAAGCCTGGCTGATGCTTGCACTTTTTGAAGATTGGTTCATGAACTGCTTCATCCCTGAAGTCAAGTCATATTTTCTGGAGAAAGGAATTCCTGTCCAAATTTTGCTTATTTTGGATAATGCTCCAGGTCACCCTCAATACCTAAATGACTTACATTCCAATGTGAAAGTGGTGTTTCTGCCTCCCAACACCACATCTATTCTCCAACCCATGGACCAGGGGGCCATAGCTGTTTTCAAAGCATATTATCTTCTCAACACATTTGCAAAGGCAGTAGCTACCACAGAATGCGAAAATGGCAAAACATTGCGTGAATTTTGGAAGGACTACAACATTCTGCATTGCATAAGGAACATTGCAGCAGGGTGGGAAGAAGTCACTCCACAATGCATGAATGGCATATGGAAGAAAATCCTAAAAAGATTTGTGAACTGTTTCAAAGGCTTTGAAAAAGAAAAGGCACTGGAAGACATTTCTAATAACATTGTACAGCTGGCGAAAGAAGTGGATCTGGAAATAGATAATGAAGACATACACCAACTGGTTGAGGATGTTGGGGAGGAGCTGAGCAATGAAGATTTAATGCAGCTCGAGGCGGAGAGGGTAACAGAGGAAGAGAGACAAACAGCCCAAGAAGAAGAAGAAGCCCCCAAAAACTTTGTGATGAAAGAAATGGCTGCAGCTTTCAGCAAAATAAATGAAGGAATGCAAATGTTTGAAAAAATGGACCCTAATGTTGCAAGAGTCTCAAAGGTGGATCGTTTAATTCAGGTCGCCCTGGCTTGCTATAAGGAAATTTATAACGAGAAGAAAAAACAAATTGTCCAGTCCAAAATGGATATCTTTTTAAAGAAAGCCCCAGCAGTGCTGCCTCCCATATTGAACCAATGCCTTCTACAAGCAAAGGAACTGCTGAAGTAGAAGATGAATCTGTTGATGATGTTGTTACTGTAGTTTTTTACTCCTCTGATTCCTCATCCAATTAACTCAATTCACATTACTGTATTTAAATTACTGCATTGTGTTTTGTATTTCATGTTCATGTTTGTTAAATAAAGTTTGCTGTTGCTGCAGTAGTGTTGTTTTTTTCGTGTGTTTCTATTTTTTGTTGTTGATTGCTGTGTTGTTGGTGCTTGGTTACGCTTTGAGTGCTTCGTATGGGGTATTTCCGACTTACGAACAAATTGAGTTACGACCAGCTATTCAGAACATAACCTGTTCGTAATTCGGGGAATGGCTGTACTTCAAGGTTGAGGAAAGGCTCTCTTCTGACACTGTTGTGTTAAAGTATTGTGTTAATACAGCAGGATGCTAATCCCGGAACTACCACTGAAATTGGCAGCAGTTTTGCCTAAAAAAGGACTCACTATGGCCCATTTCAAACTACATTTGACTGTATTCAATAATGAAGGAATAATAATAGTCTTTATAGTTAATAGTATAATATTAATAGTTCATGAAGAACTATGGAAATGACCAGCCCTAACTAGTCAAAACAGCAACATAGGTTATTGTCAGATTTAGGAAATTAGCATAATCTAACAGTAACCAAACACAATACATTTTGTGTAGGCTTTCTTTTATCAGTTTTCCATTTGGCTGGCTTGACCCATGTAGACATCACAGTTTTGGAAGACAGATCATTGAGACATGTAGGTCTTTCAGAGCTTTTTACTATCAGCTGAAATTTCAGTGCTGTATCTTAAATGTACACATGCAAATGCTTCGTAGTGCATCTAACTACCAAGAGGCATGCAAAAACCATTCATTTCTGTGTGAAAAAATTGGAGGCTGGCTTAAGCCCAGCAGAAAATGTGGCCCTCAGAATGAAGTGCAAAATTACATTAATGGCATAATATTAGTGCATCCACAGAATGTTCAGAAATAGATGGTTCTGTCGGCAAAATGGAGTCTCGCAAGCTTTGACCAGCAAATAGATAAAAATCATTACTGACTCATGATAAGATTCATATTAAAGCTAAAATTCCTTTCTTACCATAAACCCAGGCTACAGCAACACATTCAAAGAATGCAACCCACAAAAGGCATACACCACTAGCTGCATAGTAGTCAAAGAGTTGAAACACATACATGCCACCCTGTAAAAAAAGATACACAAAAGAGATTGGATCAGTCACTAAAACTATGAGTGCTCGAGACTCAATTCAAAATAAGTTATCCATATGAACAGAAAACCATGTTGTACCAAACTCTATTCTGTTTATAAAAAGTAAAATTCTACCAGAATATCTTATTGCTTTTGAGCAAGTACAAATATTAATCAAATATTAAATGTAAGTTCTTTGCATTAACCTCCCTAGAAAAGATGCTTGTTTATCACTGAAAGCATTTTAAAGCAGAAGATTATTAATCAAAATTAAGCCACTTAATATAATCTACTGAGATACCTAAATCTTTCCTTCTTAACGATATTTTTGTATTGGCATTTATAGAAACGTACGTTGGAAAGAAATAATTAGCCTTCAACATAAACTCCTCTAATGAGACTGAAGTCAGCTCACTAGGAGATATTCCATTTAAGAGTCTAATAGAATGATATTTTCTCAGCATTCCCTCTCTATTACTTTTAAAAATTACAGAACTATGTCCAGTCTCATTGCCACATATTGCTTTAAATATGCTGAATTATATTTCAATATGGATGTGAGTTTCTTCACACCTTATGTTAATTTCACGTAAACATTACTGGAAAAATTGTCAGGGTATTCGAAACATCAGTTATTTCAAACCTACAGAGGTTTTTTTGAAGTCTGATCTTCAAAAGAGGTCTTGTGTTCCTTCTAAGGACATGTCTACACGAGGAAAGTATTTTGAAGTTATTAAATTCAGCTTAAAAACTCCTGATTTAACAAATTCAAACTAGCGTGTCCACACTATGGGGTAACCTCTAAATTAGTCTGAGGCAGGCTCCAAATATGTGGACAGGCTACCTCGGATTTAGAAGCATGGGGGGTTGGGGGGGTAATTAGTTCAAATTACTCTGATGAGTAATTATTTCGAAATAGTGGCTCCAGAGCATCCAAACTTCCATTATTTCAAAATAACTATTTCATAATTAGCTTTTCTCCTAATGAAAAGCAGGAGTACAGATTTTGAATTCTGCGGCCCATTACTTTGAAATAACGGGCTTGGCAGTGTGGGCACATCGCTTATAAATTCAAACTTGGTGGGTTATTTCAAAATAAAGTCCTAGTATAGACCTGGGCCCAGAGAAATGTCAAAATAGTACACTTTCTGAAACCGATTCCAGTCTTTTTTTACCAATCTAGATCCAGAGTAACTTCATCTGATTCAAATCTCTGTAACCAAACTCATAATCTGGTTCACTGAATGTATTCAATGGAAACTGTTTATCCCAACACATCATGCTAGATTTGCATTTAATAACTGTTTTACAGTATGCATTACAGATTTCTACCACCTTTTTAATGACTGGTCCCAATTTCTGACATATTTATTCATGTTGTATAGTACCTTAGACCGCAAATGAAATGATCGCGACTCCTTGTGGAGGAAGTTGAGTAATGGTATTAGAATCTGCCCCACAGGAAAAATAGTTATATCTTACACCAATAAGGAATATTTAATTTTAAAAGATTTCAGAGTACTGCAAACTTGACTCAAATTTTCAATTGGACATACACTGTAATGTCCACGTGCTTTGCAGATATAGGATTTATATATTCAGATCCCATTACTGATGTGCAGTTACCCTGTGGTGAAAGTCAGACGCAGTTCAACTTGGGAGAACAGCACTAGTCAACACGTTAAAATCAAGAAGAGAAGAACTATACCATATTCAATTAAAGTTGTAGAGGGAATTTAGGTAGGGAAAATATAATTGTGCAGACAAATTACTACACCATTGAAGAGAAGTATGCAGCATAATAAACAAATTTCAGAAGAAAAAAGATGCAGAGCTCTTGAAAGTAATCTGTGGTTTAAATCCCTTTTTGTCATTTTTGATGTACTATGAATGGCATGATTCATTTTTAAGCTTTTGTTTTGACATTCCCAAGTCCTTAGCTGTTCTTTTGCAACTATCTGATTAGGAAGCAGTGTAAACTAGATTATACAGAACATGACAGTTCTGATTTTCCATCTTTTTATTTTTTATGTTCATAATAGTTATGTCATGTGCTGAGGAGATGCTTCTGGAACTTCCATATGCTTTGGGATTTTTTTCCCTCTGTTTCTCTATCTGTGGAATGGGCATAAAGATATCTATGGGTATGTCTGCACTACAAAGTTAATTCGAAATAACAGCAGTTATTTCGAATTAACTTTAATAGCGTCTACACAGGAAAACCGCTATTTTGAAATAAATTCCAAATAGTGGAGCCCTTATTTCGAATTTGGTAAACCTCATTCTATGAGGAGTAACACCAAATTCAAAATAGCTATTTCGAATTAAGTGCTGTGTAGACACTTAATTCGACATAGGGGGCCTCCAGCCCTTCCCAGGGAGCCCTGGTGGCCACTCTGGGCACAACCAGGAAAACTTATTCTCCTCTCCCCCAGCCCTGGAGCCATTAAAGGGGTAGACCCTGGCCACAGTGCCTGTGCCAGCTCCTAGCCTGCCAGCCCAGAGCCAGCAGTGGCCACCGGGGCCCCTGACCCAGTGGCCCCAAAACATGAGCAGCAAGCCACTGGCAGCCAGCCCTCCACCGCTCCCCAGGAGTAGTCTGCCAGCTCCCAGGAGCCTGATGGGCTGGAGAAGGCGGGCGCCTTCCTGGTCCAGGGTGGAGATCATGGACCTTATTCAGGTTTGGGGGGATGCCCCCAACGTCCATGAACTCCGCACTAGACGGAGGAACGCAGCCATCTATGGCAGAACAGCTGCCAGCCTGGCCACCAAAGGCCACATGAGAACCCAGGAGCAGGTTAGCATGAAAGTCAAGTTGGTCTGGTGAGACCCCCAACCCTGAGCCCTGAGCCTCCCCTCCCCCTTCTTCCCCTTGCTTTCCCCTTCCAGCTCCCTTCTCCCAGGTTTCCCCCTCCCCTCTTCCACCCTCTCTCTTCCCCTCTCCCACCTCCTTTTCCCAGTCTCCCCAGAGGTTCTTCCCCCCCCCCCCCCCCCAGTTTTGTTCAATAAACCCAGTTTCTATTTTTGAACATACATGTCTTTTATTTGACATCAGGAAGGGGGGCTAGGGAGCGGTAAGTGGAAGGATGTGAGGGAGGAATAGGGCACGAGCCCCTGGTGGGGAGTACTAGGGAGGCTCTGAGGGCTCTGAGGGGTGGATGCTCTCCCTCAGGGCCTCCTGGATTCTGACAGCCCCCCCGATGGTCCCCCCGGATGGCAGCCTGTAGCAAGTGCAGCCGGGCTGATGGCAACGACCCCACGAGATGCACTGGCGTGCCCAGGGGCAGCTCTGGCTCCATGTGGCCTAGTGCTGTGGTGTCCCGAGCGCGGGCACTCAGGGCACTCCAAGACAGGACTGCTTTGCTGTCCCTCATCGAGGTAGACAAGCAAGCGGGGATCCCTGAGAACTGTCTGTCCGGGATGGGGTTAGGGTCCCTTTAAGCACGGAGCTCAGTTAGCCTCAAGCAGCAGCCCCACACACTAAGTCCTAACCTGATGCCCTGCCAGCACTGGTTCTGGCCAGCCTTAACTTTGGTTCAGGGTCCACTCAGTGTGGACGTGCTATTTCGAAATAGCAAAATGCTATTTCGAAATAGTTTTTGTGTATAGATGCGTTATTTCGAATTAGCTTAATTCGAATTAACTATTTCGAATTAAGTTAATTCGAAATAGCACTGTAGTGTAGACATACCCTATTTCCTTTTCAAAGCACTTTGCGTACATCTAGACAGCGGTGCTATTTTTCGATACGTCCGGTGTCCCGAAATAGCATTTTCTGCATCTTAATAGCACACCCGTTATTTCAAAATGCAATCGAAATAATGGGCTTGCTATTCCAACATCCCAGTAAATCTCGTTCCATGAGGATTAAGGGACTTGTTGGAATTGTGCCAAATTGTGTAAACAGCATCAAATTTCAAAATAGACTATCTCGAAATAAACTCAAAATAAGCTACACAATTTGTGTAGCTCAAATTGTGTAGCTTATTTCAAGCTAGCGCTGCTGTGTAGACACACCCTTTGAGACCTAGGGATTAAAAGGGCTATTTAGTGACTAAGCAGTGATATTCTTCCAAGTGGCTTGCTTTGTTTCATCTGATTCACAAAATGTCACAGTTTATACATACTGATTTTTAAATAAATAAATTAATGAATTAAATAAAGCTTTCCATCACCAATGTTACTTACTTCGGTCACCATAGTTAGTCCCAGAAGATAGCTAATGAAACACACTATAGCAATGAAGATTTCCCGTCGGTAACCCTTCCTTAGGAAGGATGGGTACAGATCAACTAATGATGTGATCTGTCCTTCAACTTCAACAAACTAAAGGAGGAAAAAAACAAACTGAAATATACATAGTATACATTTCATTTGTGTTTGTCTTAATTAAACACCGCCCTAGAATCCCTGTATTTGTACTCCATGAAACTATACAATACTTTGAATAATCATATAACAGTCCTTTTCCTTATAGCTCAAGGTTAATGTGCATGTGGTGGGTTTGGGATTGTTGTTTTTTAAGTCTGGAACAAGCGTTCAGAATTGATGTCAGTTTCCTTAGTTTCCTAGCATACTTATAAGAGACTAAGGTTGGTTTTTCTTTATAAATAAAAGCTACAAGGTTAAAGTAAATGAACATGATAAGAGGGAAATGCTCACATGATTTTTATGTAGTAGCTGTTTCAGATGAACAAAAAGTGCGTGTTAGGAAAAAAGGTAGAGAAAAATTAAGCCTTCTGAACTACAGCAGCATCTCTCAATCTCTGTCCTTATTTGACATGTTAGTGAAATGTATATACATTACATAGTTAAAGTATATATTTAGGGCCAAATTCTATTCTCAGGTATACTGGTAAAAAATCATTTAATGAAATACAGCCCTGCACATTTTTTCTCTTAAAAAAAAACCCTCTTCCCCCTGTTTGTTTGTTTCATCTACCTGTTACATCTTGTCATAAATTTAGGCCTCATTCCTGCAAAAATTCATGCAGTTACTTTTCATACTGGAAATAGACTAATTATTAAATAAAAGCACACGAGAAAGGTTAAAATTCTGTCATGGGTTTTTTAATAAAATCAGGGATAGACCAGGGTCAACAAACAAAAGAAGCCCGTGATCTGCCCTGCTAAAAATACTCTGAGGCAGAAGTGGACAAACAAAGCACTACTAGGGTTGCAACTGCTTCAGCCCTGCCATTGCTCCTATGCTAGGAGCTGACCACTGCTGTTCCAGATCCAGAGGGCTGACCTAACCCTGGCCGCTGCTTTGGCAAGTTGGGGACTGCTGCTCCAGCAGTGGCCACTGGTGAGCTGTTCGACAGCTCCAGGGCTGACTCCTGATCAGCTGTTCGGCAGCCGCATGGCTGGCCGTCAGACAGCTGTTCTGGTGGCATCGGGGCTGACTTTGGCTGCTATATAAAGAGAATACTTAGGGCTTGTCTCCACTGCACAATGGATCAATGCTGCAGTGATCAATCCACTGGGGTTGATTTATCGCATCTGCTTAGACATAATAAATCGACCTCTTAGCACACTCCGTTAACTTGGGTACTCGAACACAACAAGAAGAGTAGGCAGCAGTTGATCTTACTGCATGGAAGACACAGCCGTAAACAGGCCTAAGTACGTAGACTTCAGCTCTGCTGTTCATGTAGCTGAGGTGGTGTATCTTAGATTGACAGGGGGATGTACTGTATACTTAGGCCTGCTTTGAGTGATAGGGACTGGAGTAAAAGAAGACTTATTGAAGTCCCTTCCAGGCCTACAATTCTATGATTCTTTACATACATTTGTGTAACCCATACACCTACGGGGTGTAATGTACTGTCCCCTCTAGTGGCACTGAGACCACTTACAGAGAGAATAATGAATCTGCTCCACAGCCTTAACTAAAAGCCAGCTAGCTTTTAGCTCATATGGTAGAGGCTCATATACTGAATGCTAGAGGTCCCACGTTTGATTCTACCTGTCAGCATTACATTTGTATAGCACCGAGCCTAATAGGGCCATCTGATTTGTGATTGAGACCCTTAGCTACTTCTCTAATAACGGAAATGATACAATCACTTTATAGGGGTTAGGTAAAACTTTCTCACTTGCAACATAAGATGAAATCCCGAGCAGACCAACCAACATCCTACATTGACTGTTTTGGTATCTTGGAAATTTTTTTTTAATTATTTGTACATAAAAAATTGTTTGCTACTGAAAAATGAATGTAAGACAAATATAACTAGAGTTGGCCAAATAAAATTGAACCAGACTAAATAAGTCTAAACCAGAAGAACTTCATGTATAGGAAAAGGGGCCATTTAATGGTGCACAAACAGATCTAATAAAAACAAAGAAATCATACAAGCAAAACCTGCTCTCATCTCTGGAACAATCCAAAGCCCACTGAAGACAGCAGAAGCCCTTCCACTGACTTCCATGAGCTTTGGATCAGACCTAACAATAGTGACTTCATTGAGCTGATTGACGTAACTAAACACAGTTTAGCCTCATTAAATTATCCATCACCTTAAAAGGTAAATGGTTCATTCCATAGTCAGTGATATATCACAGCTAGTTCATAAATTAGCAATATTCTAGCATATATAAATCATCATCTCCTTTCGATTAATATACTTACTATATCCACGCTCTTCCTTTAGACACATTTTACTCTGTACCCTTCCCTGAAGAGATATCAGCTATTACTAGACCACCTAGCTTCTAGTGGTTGATACTGAATGCTTGGGTGAATTCCTATTTTAATGCCTTATGTAAAACAGCTTTTCTTTTAAAATGTAACATTTCCCAATCGGTTGGATTTGATCTTAAGATGCTCTGGCATTTCAAACCCTGCTTGACTGCACTCCAAAATGGGGGCGCAGGAGAGGCAATTAAGCGCTCAATTATGCTACACAGTGAGGAGCTATTTAAAATTACTAGCCAGATTAAAATTTTTATAAGCACTTTGTTGCAGAGCCACAGCACTGGGCATTGTAACATTCAGTGTGAAAGTGACTGAAAGTCACTTAGCAGAGTTGAATGATGAAGCAATAAAGAGCCGATTTAGAACAAATGCCACCACACTTTACAAATTTAAGAGATTAAGCAGGTAACCGCTGGGAAAATCCACTTATGAAACTCTCCTCATATAAGAGAAGATTTGAGTTCAATAAACATGTTACCTTTGTCAAGTGAATTTTTATAACTGTAGTGTTACTTTACCATTGTAGTATAAATAGTTCTGAAACCTTGGGAAACCTCAGTTTATAGTTACTCTGTAAACCTTGGTTACCTGTGTTTATTTGTGACTTTCTAGAAATGATTAATCAAGTCTTTAGTGGTATTTATGTGAACAACCTCCTCTCTGAACAGAACTACACTAGGACAAGCTAGATACCTGGTAATTCGTACCACCAATTTCCAGCTACAATGCAACATTGTGGTGCACTCTGCAATTCACTCCCTCAGACCTCGTCTACACCAACTCCTGCCGTTGAGCAAATCTACTTGACTTCAGCTACACAAATAGCATAGCTGAAGTCACCATACTTAGCATAGTTTTTTGTGTGCAGCAAGGTCAGTGGGAGCTGTTCTCCCGTCAATGCTGGCTAGTCTTCTTCTCCTGGTGGAGTGCCAGCACCGATGGGAGAGCACTTGGAGATCAATTTATCACGTCTAAACAGATGTGATAAATCGACAACCAGAGGCTCGATCACTGCAGCGTGGATCCTCGGCCTAGTGGAGACAAGCCCACATTGCCCTGGCCCTGGCCAATGGGAACTGTGGTGCGACAGTGCTTGCAGAGAGGAGCAGCGCATTAAGACTCGTGCCCTCCCCCTCCTCCTTCATACACATGGGGCTGTGAGGCTGCTCTGGCCACTCCCAGGAATGGGCTAGCAGCTTGGGGCCAAGACAAGCAGGGAGCCTGCCAATTGTGATTGACCGGGAGACTCCCACGATTGATGGGTTGGTGACCACTGCTCTACCCCTTGGACTGCCCTGGGTCCTGACAGCACAAGCTCAATGTACAAATTCATGCAGACCCTGCCTATGGGTATGGACTAAAGTAGTTTCTTCATTCAGATGAATGGGTTTTGCAGCATGGGCAACTTCATTTAAGCATTGTTAATTAATAATAATAATGATTATTAATAATTAATAATTCACCATTTATTATTGGGTTGCCATTCCTGGCATCATGGTAATAAAAAAGACATATGTCTTATTGGGCCTGGAGGTTCCTTCCAGTCCTATGATTTCTATGTAAAACAGTCCCATAGTTACTAACCTGGCTATCCAGTCCAATCAACAGAAGCATAACAAAGAAAAGGACAGCCCAAACGGTAGGCACTGGCATCATGGTCACAGCTTTTGGATAGGCAATGAAAGCCAGGCCTGGACCTAGAGGAGGAAAAAGAGAAAATAGGGAGGGGGGAAGGGAATGGAGATAGTAAGCTCTCAGTTCGTGCCTTGTGGTAGCTACACACCCATGCAGGGATGCCTGGTTCCTTTCAGATCAACCCAAACCCAGCTGGAAATACCAGAAGTGAAATTGTTTGGATCTTTCATCTGACAAAGAAGCACGCATGACTACAACACAAACCCCAAGCAAGCCCAAAGGCTACGGCTAACCAACCACCAGTTTTAACATCTGTCTCAAACATGCCAGCACTGGATCAGTTCCTGCACCAGCCACTCAGGAGGTGTAACAGGAAAGAAGGCAACTGCCCCCGTAGAATGCAGGAACCCTGATTCTAGCATACCTGGTATCTAGTTATATGGAGGGGAAAAGGGTGGGGACAAGAGGGAATCTGCTCCAAATATGCTGCTTCAATGCCGCAGCCAACTCAACCTAGCTAGCCTTCTGAAAATGCAAATATCTCATGCGCCATCCTTCCAGGTTTTGGTGTCTGCTCCAAGAGCCATGCTGCTTACCTGCTGTAAACCATCACTAAACTAAACAGAGCTGTCCCTATTTACACCAGCTGTGGATTTGGCCCTGTGAGTTCCAAAAATGTTCCCTGCTGTTTGGAAATTATATAATAACAATAAAAGAAACAATGGGAAAAAATAACTCCCATTTTTTGATCCTACTAGCACACCAACTTAATCAGAGTCTCCTATATCACAAGGCTTCCTAATCATGCCATAACAAATAATTGGTGTACTGCCACCATCATGCACAACTATTAGATCAATTACACGTGCTGTACACACCAAAAGACTGGGACTAAAACCTTGGTCCTTCTGCTCTAAAATCACAGCCTTCTAAAACTTATGAAAAGGATCTCCCCCGTGGCAAGCCATAATAGACTGTGCCTGATCTTCTCTGTGGCTCAGCTAATAAAGGGCTCACTCACGCCTAACCACACACAGAGCATCAGCGCACTGCACTTCCATGCTGGATTTCGCAGAAGTTCTCACCTAATGTCACACAGGTTTCAAGTAACAGTTATACATCATGAGAACTTTTGTAAAGTGAGTATGCCATCTCTGATTGGGCAGCAGGGACACAGGGGCCAATAGGCACCTGAAATTTGCTACTGGTTTAAAAATGGTCTTATAATTTTTACAGAAGGGGGCTCTCTTGCACGAACAGATTTTACATGCACATTAAAATCTGCATGTAAGCAGGTGGCTTGGCATGTTGACATCTTTTTTTCTTTCATAAGAAGGTGGATTGGCATGTTGACATCTTCCAGGTTTGGTGACTGGATTCAAATTAAACTTGTTTTTCAGTAGGAAAGATAAATTCTGGTAAATCACAGGCAAAAATTCACTTTAATCTGCACAGAGAATTGCTACTGATACTCTTCCTAATTCCCACTTTTCCTTCCCAAGAAGAAAGATGGAGACAGGAGTAAGGGAGAGAAAATACGACAGTGGAAGGATGACTTTTTTTAAATTAAAAGAAAAAAATTAAGTAATTTAAATATAAATAAATACAAATTAGCCAGCAACTGATTAATTAATTTTATTTCAGTAATTGTTAAAAAGAAACATGTCTATGGTTTTATGTGACAGAAAGCATGCGCACACAAAATTGGCTGAGTAATTAAAATTTCCAGGGTTCTGCTTTTCCCTCAAGTCCTAGCCATGAGAAATCTTCTCTCAGTAAAAAGTAAATTTCCACCTATAACTATTAGATCACATTTGTAGCCAATCTGTGCAAATGATGAGACAGATGTAAAACTGCTATTTCTCGCTAAAACTCTCAGAAAATGTGTGTATGTTCTTGACTTGTGAAAGCATTCGTGTATGTTAAGTTCTATTGACAAGTGCTCTATGCTCTGTGTGTATTTTTCTATGAAAGCAAATGCTGAACTATAAAGAGAAAGGGCTGTGTAAAATAACAACCTTTCTGGCAGCCTTCCAGTTGAATGTAAATTATTGAAAACAGCATTTAATATGGAGCGCTGTTCCACTGAATAATTATCTTGTTCAAATGCCCTGTGCTTCTGGTTGGTGTTAAAAGCTTATTAGAACAGTAATAACCACAGTTAGTCGCTTGCTGATTAAATGAAATATTATGGCTGGAACTGTGCCCAGTCAGCAGAAGGAACTGTGGACGGTAGACAGATTGAAACAATACAAAATATGGAGGCCAAACTTTCTACATCAGCTGAGAGACACGATAGTCAGACCTGATTAATCTGAATGACTTGGCAAATGGCATTAAAACAAAGGAAGTCTGGTAGATCGCTGGTACATACTGTACATGCACTATATCTTTCATCCAGGCAGGCACGCAGATAAATGCAGCACAGATTAGCCCGGCCTCACTGTGCTTCTTTTGTTCCCACATTGCGTTTCTTAGGTTAAAAAAAAATAAATGCAACAATACTTTGAGACTTTTTTTTATGTGATGTAATTGGAAAATTAAGGACAAAAATGAACTTTAAAAAAATCAGGCAGTTTGCCAATCTAATGGGGGATGGAGCAGAGGCAGACCAAATTCAAACCTTGTGTAACTCCAGTGCTAGGGATGTAACATCTCTTTTAAATGGTTAACTGGTTAAATGTAATGTTTAATCAGTTACACGATTAAAGGGGCATAGGGGGAGCAACCTCCTCCTCCCGGCTGAAGCAGCTCCTATCTGCAGTCTGCCCACTGTGGACAGGAGTTGCTCCAGCCCTCACTGGTTAACCAGAACTGGTAAGCTTCACCTTTAAGGGTGAGGCTTGCCAGTTAACCAGTTACAGTTTCACATCCCTAAACTCTACTGAAATCAATAAGCCCATTTCACCCAAGGTAGCAATAACTCCTTTTGTCGTCTTATCTTCACTACTCATATCCTACCAAGGGAGAAGTCAGCTCATAAGGAATGAATTTGGCACAGGGTGTTACCACACCACAGTGTGATACTGGGGGGTTCTGCTGCCAATGAACTAGCTTGTGCCTAAAATCACAAGAATAATCCACTGAAGTCAATGGAACCCCATGTGTGAGTAAGGCAAGTGTGAGGATACAGTGGGAGGAACTAGTTGGGTGCCCAATACATAACTTCCTGTGCCAAACCGCAAAGTCAAATTGCAAACATTCATTGCTCCCTCTCTCCTTTTCCTACATGGAAGAATACTCCTGGATTTGCATACTGGCAAAAGTATGGTTTAAAAAAAGATGGTGAAGGGAGCAGTGAAGTATATCTGGGGAAAATACAGATCTATTGAAATTTCTCTTTGCTGGTAAATAGTTTCAGGTTGCCCTCACTGGAAAGTGAAGTCACCTGTTTGACCCAGAACAGGTATAGTACAGGCAGCCAGCACTATGTTTCTATCACACCACCTGTCAATGTATCTCTACTATGAATTGAAACACCCACCCCTTAGGAAAGAGAGGGGTGGAGCACTAGCCCAGGCTCAGCTTAGCATGGCAACACGAATGCCAACTGGTACCAGTTTCGATGGCACTTATTGTGCTTTGGGTACCTTTCCCTTAGGAATTAGCCTAACACCACCACATGTATATACTGTGTAATGCACTGAAAAGTCATGTATGGCCATCCCCAACCTGGGCTGAAATCAAACAAACTAAAATATGCACCAAAATAAAGGTCCAGTGTGTGAAACTGATCAGTAATGCCACTTGAAAAATATCAGCTCTTAGGGGGAAAAGGTGCCCATTTAGCAATGGATTGTGGTTTTTCTTTGCGGTCAATTAGAGTAAATTTTGAACACGTTTTTTATTTTTAAAAAAATATGAATAAAAATTCCCACATATGCAAAATTTCTTGTTCCTGTGTAAAACAATCAGAGTCTGAGCAAAATTATCCTTATGGGCCAGATCTTCAGCTGGTATAAAGTGGCATTTGCTCCACTGACTTCAATAGAGCTATGCTGATTTACACCAACTGAGAATCTAGCAGCATTTGTGATTTCATCACGAGTCTCTGTGATTCTTAACGCTCTAGCTCTAGGACTTAAGGTAATTACAAGAGAATCTCTGCTTTTATTTTTTAAATATAAGTTTCTAGTCTTCTTGGTGACAAAAATAGCAGGCAAACATGACCCTATAGTTAAAAAGTGAATCTTAACAGCTCAAAAATCAGAAGGAAAAGATAAAGCACCAAAAGTACAGTGTTATTGTTTCGAATCTCATTATTTTTAAGCTAATCTCACAATTTTAGAGGGCCTGACTATGATTTTTGAAAACTTTGGGTTGGCAATCTAGCTTGGAATAACTGTTCGCCATCACTATGACATCCTAAAAGTATCACTATTGCTCACAGGTCCTATAAAGAATGTCCAAGGGAAAAGTGTAGTCTACCTTGTTCAGTGTATATGCACAAGCTGCATGTACCCTCTCTCTGAGACATGTGTACAGGTGAATGGTAATGGGAATCTATATATGCATATCCAGGAAAATATGTCTCTGTAATCAGTTCCAAAATGGACTTGGCACAAAGAGTATCAGCTTTACCTTGGAGCTAGACTAAAATGTATAGAGTTGCAACAGTTGGTGTCATGGTGGAAGAGATTTTCCAAAGAAGCCCATGGGGTTTAGGTGTCCAACTTCCTTTGCCTTTCAATGAGATCTGGGCATCCAGTTCCCTTATGTCCCATTGAAAGTGCCAGACTTTATTCCTACAGCAGCTCTCACGAGTGGGCAATCATAGCTTTCCAAATGGATTAACAAGTCTAGATTCCACACAACATGTGTGATCTCTTTACCTAATCTGAGCTAAACTTTATTAACGTGCTTTGGAAAAAAAATGTTCAAACTGCTACTCTAAAGTCAGTCCTATGTTAATCAGCGACCCACTGCTGTCCTAAAAGAAAACCAGACTAACACGTGCACATTTAGTCTTTTTTTTTTTCCCCAGATGCTTGTGGGAATTCTTTTTTCTTTCTTTTTATTTTAGTTTGGCTGATTTAGTCCGTAGCACTTTGCTCACACACTAGGTGGCAGCACCCACCACCACTGCCACCAATACCATCGTACCTGACTCTGCCACATCAGCAATGTTCACCCCTTGCTCTTGTGCCATGAAGCCCAGGACGGAAAAAATTGCGAAGCCAGACACAAAACTGGTACCACTGTTCAGGCATCCCAGCAGCAAACAGTCCCTAAGTCACACATATGTCATGGAGCAAGTTAATTCAAAAAAAAATTTTTGAACCCATTGTCCCTACTTATTTACATCATTTAGCTAAGACACTAAACCCCCTTGGTTCAAAACTTGCCTGTAGCAGTTGTATTTGTACTTGTTGTAGCTTCCCAGGGATGTCATTGCTCCTAAGCAGATTGCATATGAGAAGAAGATTTGTGTCCCAGCATCTATCCAGACCTAAAAGAAAAGATGGAAGGAGGCATTATTAATGTAGGCAAACCCTAGTATAGCACCTGCATCACAATCAAGTGTGTCATTCAGGTTATGCAACAACAAAAATAGCTTCCACTGAGACTGATATTGCGATGAAGGAGGAGAAAAAAAACATCTCATTGAGGAGGAAAAAAAGAGAGCATATCATTTTTAAATGACCACATGATAGGGAAAAACATCATTAGCATCAGAAACAAGTAGTCCTGTGGCACCTTATAGTCTAAAAAATATATAGAGTATTATGAACTTTCGTGGGCAAAACCCACTTTGTCAGATGAGCTGAGCTGATTAACATCAGAGTCCAGATTAGCATCAGAGTCCAGTTGAAAATGTCACAGCTCTGTCAACAATTCTAACATTCCTGATGGTCCATAATTCTAGTTTGTGGGCCATTCAATTGTTCATTTCCTTAATGCATAACAATCAATGCTTTCCCAAGAGAAGGGACAACATCGAGGCAGCTGTTGCGGTTCAGTTAGAACCCACCCACAGAGTCACTGGACTGCAAACATGAATGTCTTGACTGACGCTTATTCAAATGACCCCAGGCAGCTGCCCCAATCATAACTTTCAACCATATGTGGCACAAGACAAACACAACAGGTGCAGAGGGGACACAAGTATAACACAATGCATCACTTTAACATAAGTGACACCGTTACTAACCTCCGTCCTTGACTCATCATCCTGATGGTGTTAGTACAATAACATACAACATACAGTATCATTAC
Organism: Pelochelys cantorii; assembly: GCA_032595735.1. Classification (NCBI taxonomy): domain Eukaryota; kingdom Metazoa; phylum Chordata; order Testudines; family Trionychidae; genus Pelochelys; species Pelochelys cantorii. The sequence continues at coordinate 23,521,049 of CM064336.1, forward strand.
AGTGAGAAACTCCAGCTTAATATATCTGGGGTAACCCCTCCGTCTATTGCTGACCATTCACAGCCAGGTACTTCTCTCCAGAGAAATGTAATGGGAATCATTGGGGGGAGGGGAGAGGAGGAGAGGGGTATGAATAGAGGGAAAGCAGCAACTTTGCAGCATATCTCTCCTACCATTGCCAGCATCATCCACATGACAATACACAGGGATCTTCTGGGGAAAGAAGACAAATCTTTTCGAAGGGGAATCCATGACAGCTTAACCCTGGAGTGAGCTATGCTGTCAGGGGGCCTGGGAATTAAACAGAAGCTGAACCCTTCCTATGTTGTCAGTCATCATGTCTTAGGGCATGAAACTTACGCCTAATAACTCATAATAATCACATGCTACCAGGTAAGGGAACAAATGCATGTCTGATTGGCTCGTGTCAGGAAGGCAAGATCACAGAGACTGCCACATTCAGCTAAGCTTCTTTCAACCACACTTTACCTGCTTACTTACATAGCATCTTGATGTTTTACCAGCTAATCATTAGAAAAGAAATAACACACACAAAAAAAGGCATTTTTCACCCTACAATACCTGTTGCCATCACATTAAAAAGATCACTCTTATCATTTGCATTTGTTTTTTGCTATTGGTTAGAGAGTTTTGCATGTCCCATGTGATCCCTGTTGGGCTTTCACACGTCGCTACACCAGTAAGAAATAGTCTTTTCCTTTTCTAGCTGTAGCTTATAGAGAAAAAAGATCCAACTTCTCCTATCCAGTGCTAAGCAGTTGTTTCCCAGGCACTCTCCCACATGTTTGCATGAGAAAACAGATTTCTCCCATGTTTGCAATGGTTTTGACTTTTCCACTGTATTCACTTCGTTCCCCAATGGCCTGCTCCTGAGTGGTGGTGGCTGAGTGAAACAAATACTCACAATTGTTCCTTGGGGTGCCATCGGCTATGCTCATATTTCTCTCCCTTCTTCCGATTCCCTTCAAAACTAAAGACTATCCTCCTAAAAAAAAATGTATCTCCCTTACCTGGTCCAGAGCCTAATACCAACAAGAAAGCTGAGATTCTATAACTGGACAGAGTCCTTTGACACAAAAATACACACATGGAAAGATACATTAGCACATTTTAAAAGGACCTTTCAACCAGATACAATAGAAAAAATGCAACCCAGTTTTAATGCCATGCTATATTTGGATTGATAAAGAACATGGAATAAAATCTACTCTTGTTGCACCACCACCCACCTCCATTTGTCTCTCTTGTTTCAGAGCACGGGAAGTCTCCCTGCTCCTTCTTCCTGGTTTCATACCTGTGGATCTGCTAACCGTGATACATCAGGATAAAGGTAAAATTTGATGCCCTCTGCAGCTCCAGGCAGGGTGACACCTCGGATTAACAGCACAAATAGCATGACGAATGGGAATGTAGCGGTGACGTACACAACCTGCCAAAACAAAGTGACAATATGTATAGTCCTTGACAATTAACTTAGAAACAAAATATAGAACTGGTGTCCTTTCAACCCAGAACCAAAACTGACAGAGATCCAGGGACCTGAATGCAAATCCCCTGTCATGTCATGTCAGGCTCAGATTTGAGTTTCGGATTTCTTGAACACATTTTTAGGTAAGCCTGTTTGCCCCCCTTAACTGTTCTCGTGGCTTGTAGTGTTCAGCTGGTGCCTTAAGTTCCTCCAATCTTTGATATATGCAAAGAAAACAGTCTGGTCTGCTCTGTGTGAAGGAAGTAGTGATCTGCATCTCCAGGTGAAGATGATTCTGGAACAAGGTGGACTGCCCCTTTAAGAACCTTTGAGGCCAGCATGTACTGTTTGGAGATAGTGCTTGTCTTTAGAGGAGCAATTTGTGCCTGGAAGAGGGGCTTCTCAGACCCAGCTGGGAAGGGAGGGGTCAAGTGATTACTATAAAAGGGCTGAAAAAGTACAGTTGAGGGAAGCAGGGTAGAGCCTGCCTGGGGCCCTAGAGCAAGATCTAGAAATGTAGGGGAAAAGACCTCCGAATCCTGTGAGCAGGCTTTAGTCAGAGGAATAGTTTTGTTTTGCTGTCAATGAGTTATTTGTCTGAAGGCTAACCCCTGAAGGAAGGGCACGTTCCTTGTGGGGATGCCAGCCAGAAGCCTATAGCTGCCAAGGCCTTTTCTGCTGACTCTTCACACAAGTCACAATTTTCTGTTTGCTTCCCTGCTGCCTTCTCCTATCATATGTTCACCTTTGGCAATGAAGAATAACAGCCTCCACTGCAAAGGGTCATGAATGAGTTACTTCACATTTCTTTTGAACCTTCCCTTCGAGGATCTCCAAGGGCTTTACAAATATAAGTGAATTTAGCCCTCTTGTAAGAGAGGTAATAATTATTTTTCCGATAGGAAAGCCGTGGCATGGAGAGACTTAAAGACCCAAGGTCTCTCAGTTAGCAGCAAAACCAGGAAATGAACTTCCAAGACACATGCTCCATTTACTCCCTTAGCCCATTGTCTCTGCCAGGTTCTTAAGAGCAATTAGAGCATCTTCCATCTATTCCAACTACTGGGAGCCTGAAAGGTTGGCATGCCAGCCTTCTGTGAGTTTGTGGAACAAGGGGCTTTGTCAGTCATAGTAGGAACTGGATCTCCTACAATGCTATTCACTGTGCTACTGTTAATCTAGCAGGCCAATATACACGTCTCACTCATGACAGAGAAGTTGCCTTGTACCTTGCTAACAGGGAGGCAGTTTAGACATGCACAAGGTTACATGTAGGGATCAGTGAAGTCTATGAAGGCTTTGCAGGCTTGTTCTCTTGTCCAAGAATACTGCTGTTATCCATGTGGATTCTAAAGGCACTTTGTAGCAATAGAAAGGTATCAAGTGGAAAGGCTTTGGCAATGCTTCAGGTCAGTGAAAGGGCTGTTCATCTCTGGAGACTTGAGTTGTATCCCTAATCAAGACCACAGTGCAAATGAGTTTGGTAGGCTCACCCCATGAGAAACCAGTCCTTGTTTTAGCACAAATAGCAGTGTCTGCTCAAGATAGTTGCTGGGCAAGAACAGAAGAGGTTGCTGCAGGCTGAGATTGAGGTCTATTTTCTGACACAAAGGGTATGTCTAGACTGCATCCCTCTGTCGGCAGAGGGATGCAGATTAGGCAGGTCGGCATTGCAAATGAAGCGGCGATTTAAATATCCTACGCTTAATTTGCATAAAAATGGCCACCGTTTTTGTAGACTCAGCACTTTGTTGGCAAAAAGCAGCAGTCTAGAGGGGGATCTGTTGAGAAAGAAAGCCCTCCCTGCAGTCTAGCCATATCCAAAGGCTCAGAACTGAGATGTGCTGGTTATCACTTGGGGTCTTTGTCTGTCTCAAGCCAATGCTATATTCCTCACTGCAAGCATTAAATCTACCACTTACAATTTTTCGAAGGTGATTTCCTTTTAAAAGCTAAATAAGAGTCTCTCCTTCCCCAAGAGATACCCACACCCTCCCTGCCCATGGACCAGCTATTAATCTATAAACATCTCCAGCTCAGACCAATAAGCAGCAGAATCCTGGAGAGACAAAGTATCATACAAGAGTTGAGCACTAAAGACTGAATCACCCAAACCTTGCAGGCACGATCTTCACAACAAAAGGCTGAGGGCTTGCCTAGAGAGGGGAAGATGACTGGCATAGCTTTGCTATACTAACACCCACGTGTTTGGCCACCCTGTTCTAAAATAAAAGGGACGTTGTTCCATAATAAATCCTCTGTTTTGTGAAAGGAGTAATTCTTCCAGAATAAAATCACTGTTATGCTAAAATAGCATGTTCACATGGGGAAGAATAGCTATTATAGAGTTGTTATTTCAGAATAGCTGTGCTGATCAATTTCCCCAGACAACGCTCTGTTACCAGGCGATCTCTGCCTTCCAAAAAGGCTTGGTTTGGTTTCTTCCTTTTTTAAAAATAGAGGCAGATATTTCTGCCAGGTAATGACAGCGCCACTGCTTTATTTTAAAGTACATTTTTGTTTTAGTTTAATCAGTGTAAAACTCCTGAGATGCATGCACTTGTCTTTTAAATGTGTCCTAGGAGAGTAACCCAGAGAAATCAAAGCTGGCATTGCTATTATAACTCAGGCAGTCAGATGGATTGCATAAAACTCAAAGAAACCCTTTTTTATGTATACAGGAGTTTTTCCTGTTTCTTCTTGGAACTCAATAATATTTTTATTGATAAATAACATGGATTATGCATCAGCACAGTTTCATCTAAAAACTTGGGAAAAGTTGTCCTGTGTGATCCTTTTGTATATAATCTTGGCCCATAAAAATCCCTGCTCTCCAATAACAAGGGTGTGTCCCCATTCACAGGAACTCAGTGTTATACAATGGACTTCCCCCTGCAGGGCAGGAAATCCCCAGTATAACTGAAGGAATTTTTAGGCTCCAGCCCTCTATACAAAAAAGTCCCCAAAACACTGCTCTGTTATTTTTCATAGTTGTTTCTTTTGTTCAATACATTGCTTCACGATTTTTTTTTTAAAGATTATTTTTTCCCCTTCAGGAAGCTATTAGTACATTGGCAAGCACTTATGTGTGTAAACAACAATCTATAAAATTAAACTATGGGCTAATCACTCATCCAATAACTCCAAACCTACATTAGAGTTCCGCAGTTTGCTTTGGACTGATACATGGCCAATGAAGTCAAATGGAATCTTTTCACTGACTTAAATTGGAATCTTTTCATAGTCTTTAATGGACTTTTGACCAGCCCTGTGTGCTCAACACACAATAGATGGACAGACAGTAAATTCAGATTTAAGTTCTGAGACACTTTCCAGCTAGGGTTGCCAGGTGTCCGGTATTGACCTGGACAGTCTGGTATTTTCGCCTCCTGTCTGGTAAAAAAAATTCAGAAAATACCGGACACCTAAAATGTCCAGTATTTTCTGATTTTTTCCCGGCCAGGAGGCGAAAATACCAGATGCTTACCTGGTTCCACAGGGGAGCTGTCTGGCTTGGAGCAGGAAGACAAGATGGCAGGTGGCTGCTGGCAGCCTGTTAGAGCCAAAAAGCCTCCAAGGCATTTCTTAAAGAGGCCATGCTGGTTTTATTTATTTATTTATTTATTTATGTATGTATTTTGCTTAACAACTTCGGTCTCCCCCTTTTTTTTCTCAACAGAATTTTTTCCCCGGTGTTTTTTTTGGAGGGGGGGGTGGGGGGTGTTTGATATTTTGGGTTAAACCATCTGGCAACCCTATTTCCAGAAAAAATGTGTTGGTTCTTTGATATTTTAACTGTTCATTTTGCTTTTTTAAATTCCACAGTTCAGTGTTAATTCACTAACATCAAAATGCAAGGTCAGCAAGAACATTTCAGAGCCCAGTCTTCAGTTTTTTGTGCTCTGTATATGCCACTCAAGTCTATGGGAGTTTGGGATGCACAAGAAAACATACCAGCCCAAGAGATATTCAGTTGCTGCGTTATGCATTGAAAAAAATCTGTGAAAGTTCCCTGCAAACCTCTAAATTTTTCAAGTCACTGCAACCCTTTCACTTTCTCAGACTAGCATATGCCCTCACTGATTTTTGATTATGCTGGTGCACTATATCAGGGATTTGCCTTTTGTACATAATAATCAGCTTTGAAACTCTTTTTGTGCTATCTTAACCTTGGTATGAATCAAACAGACCTCACAGAATTACAAAAGGAACTCAGGAAGTATTTGTTTCCATTCTGCTATTGCTGGGGAGATTACTATGCACTCTTTAATTATCGCCCTTGACAAGCCAACTCAACAGATCATGCCAGTGAGAATAGGGAATACTACCACCTTCGGTTAGAATAGATTTAGAGATGTGGAAGCTGCTCTTTGAGTCTAAAACTGGCAGGACACCAGAAGAATAAGTCATCATATTTTTATTTAGACCCTCCCCCATGATAAAGTCAAAGGGAGAAATATATGATGCTATAAAACCACTATTCTGTACTTAAAGAGGCAATAAATACCACACATCATCTCGTTAATCAACAGTGTGTATTCTTGTGTACTTTGTTCCTTGCATACTACTGGAATGGAATGAGGTTTCTGTGCTGTCTAATTATTACCATATAGAATGGCGTGATTTTGGAGAGTCTGATGGGAAAGGTGTCCCCTTTAACAAAAACCTTGGTGCACCCAAGGGTGTGGAGTCTATGAATGTTTAACAACTGTGGCCTTCAGCAGGCATCTAAAACATAGAGGGTACAAATCAATGTTTTGTGAACTTAGCCCTGAGCTCAATAGGCCTGATAGAAAACTTCAGAAAGGAATGCAGTGAGAAGCACAGTAGGAATGATGAATTAAACAGGGAATAGATCTGAATGGCAAGGTAGCCCTTGGACAATATGCCTTGTGAAGAAGCTGATGATGCTGTTTTAGGACAAGAGTTTTCATTTAATAAATGAGTGCTTACAGATAGACTCCTAAATCTATCTTTGGGCTCCTAAATAAGCAGCCAGATTCTCCAAAAGTGCTAAGCATCCAGCACTTCCCAATGATTCCAGTTTATCCCCACTGTGGATCCACTGATTCCAGTGGCACTGCGCCAGAACTGAAGGTGGCTCTGAGGGTGACATGTAAGAGAAGCACGCAATGTTGTAATTATTATTATAGGGAAGGGGCAACTGTTGTGCCATTCAGCAAAGCCTGAGACACCCTCATCAGTACAGGTCACACTGGCTAGGTTCCATGGTCTAAAATGAGATGTTTAAAAGGCTTCTCAAGTCATCTGTATATGATTCTTGATGCCCTTCCATTAATATCCGCTTGTTTCAGAAAACCTCCATACTGTGGCACTGGCCACTGATTTCCATTACCAGTCAAATCCATCACTTACATGAGAGGAAACATTTTTTGGATGGAAGCTGTTTATTGAGTCTCAGAGAAGTAGCCGTGTTAGTCTGTAACTTTAAAAATAATGAGTAGTCCTGTGGCACCATAAAGACGAACAAAAATATATATAGTATCATGAGCTTTAGTACTTCTTCCATGCAAACTCATCTGATGAAGAGGGTTTTGCCCACGAAAGTTCACAGTATATATTTGTTAGTCTCTAAAGGCACGTCTACACAGCAACATTAACTAGCATTATTTCAAAATGACTTAGTCCGCATCTACACAGCAGGCAGTTATTTCAACATAATGTCAAAATACTATCAAGCTGGAGGACTTCTTACTCCAACTCCTATAACCCTCATTGCACAAGGAGTAAGGGAAGTCGGAGGAAGAGTGCTCTCATTTGAAATAAGTGCTGTGTAGACGCTCCCAATTTCGAAATAAGCTATTTCAAAATAAGCTATGTAATTGACGGAGCTCAATTTGTGCAGCTTATTTCGAGTTAAGCCCTGCTGTGTAGATGCACCCTAAAGGTACGTCTACACTGAGGAGCTATTTCAGGATACCGGAAGTATCTTGAAATAGCTATTCCGCATCTTTAAAAGCATCCGTTATTTTGAAATATATTTCGAAATAATGGGCACGCTATTCCAGCACCCCTGTAATTCTCATTCCACAAGGGTTAAGGGATTTGTCGAAATAGCACTTTATTTCAAAATAAGTTTGAAATAAGCTACGCAATTTACGTAGCACAAATTGCGTAGCTTATTCCGAGGTAAGGGTGCTGTGTAGACACACCCTAAGGTGCCACAGGACCACTCATTATTTATGAAGGCAAGACACTGCTTATTATTCATTATACTCCTGACTTTTTAAGGTGGTGACCATAAAGGGCAGACAGACACTTACTTTCCCAGTAGACTTGACGCCTTTCCAAATGCAGAAGAAACATATCACCCAGACAAAGAGAAGACACAGCGCCAGATCCCACTTGACGATACCAATCTCTTCAATTCCCCCAGACAAGCTCAGTACGTTGTGCCTTAATGAATGAAAGGGGGGAGGGGGGGAAGCAAAACAAAGATGCAACAAAATAGTTAGGAGTCTTAATGAGCTCTTCGCATATAAAGACATTCCTTATGGTGATGATTGGACTGATTGCACTATAAAGTTCCAACTCTCTGAATATGTACTTGCCTAACTCATCATTATCCATATGAGTTAAGGGTTTGCAAGATTAAGTTCCAGGTCTGTCTGCTGTCTGGAGGATCCCTCTAGCCACATGCATCTTGACCAACCTCCTTTTGGAAGCTAATGATCATATAAGTATGTTGTAAGTGTTGAAGTTATTTGCTATTATTATATTCCATGGAGATGGAAGCCAGACTGTTAGTGGCATCTCTAGCAAATAAACCTTGAAGCCATTGCGTACTTGTATGTCATTATCACCTATAATGTCTGACATTCAAAAAAGCCACAGTACATCAGTGTTTTCTTTTCAGCCTGTTACTGTGACTATCATTATGGGGATTAGAGACAACAGTGGGTGTCAAATTAGCACATTGAGGAGTTTGGATTGCAGTGCAGAGCCTGGATTTGTTACAATTTTTGTTACCCTTTTCATTAATCTTGGCTTAGATGCATGCAAACATTACTAATGAATGCCACGGGTAGTCAATGTCATCACAAGTATGGCCTTGTTTAGTTGACCAAGGAGATTGGGAAAACTTCATTTGGTTATTCAAGTTAGAAAATAAACACAGATTCCTATTTGGTAGGTAAAAAAACATGAGCATCATATGAACACGTTTTTACTAACTTCCTTCTTTTGTAATTTTCAATGGGTGAGGACAAATATTGAAATAAAACTGCTGCCTTTCTTACTCTGGCAATGTACAGCCTCCAAATGGCATATTGGCAACTTTTTCTAATATGAGCAGGTTATAGCTCACTTTACACCTTCAATAAAGGACAAAATCCTGAAGTCCTAATTCAGTTTTTACTATTTTCTTACTTGGGCAAAACTTTGCTGAAATCAGTGGGCCAAATTCTGAACTCATCATGCAAAACTTTTCGCTATCGTCAGTGAAAAGTTTGGCTGTGATGGAACTGTAGGACGTTGCCCATAGACTAATTTGTTCAGTGAAAGAATGCCACAGAGCTTTGGTTTTTGCCTAACTACGAAAGTCAGCAGGCATCCTGTACCTACTATGAGGAGTGTAATGCACATACCTAGCCGGTATGTCTGCACATGCAGTTGAAATACACAAGGGTAATGTAAACAGATTAGGATAAAAACATTTATAAAACTGAGAGAGATCATAGCAATCCACATGCACTAAGTGTCCCTTCCCACTGTGAGTATCAAACGTATTGTTTTTTTGTTCCAGTGGGGAAAATAAATAAATAAATCCATGGCCTAAAAGTGCTATACTTCTTTGATAATAAAGAGAAACTGACCAGTTGAGTCACCCCCAAATGGTTATCTTTTAAAAAAATAATAACTCACAAAATTGTTATGATAATTTAGGCATGTGTCTGTGTCTGTTCTCAGAACTAAATGCTTTACATTTTTTAAACATTTCTCTGTGTGTTTGGTGCTATGGAAAAAGAGTAGCAGAACTCAACAGACCAGACTCTCCCCAATCAATGTAGCTACTCAGTAATTAGGAGCAACCCTACAGTAACCAACAATTGAACAATTCTGCAGTCCTTGATCACATGAGTGAGTCCTTATTCACTGGAGTCAACAGGCTCTGGTCCACTGTGTGTATGTGGAAAGAGAAAATGAAGAATTTGGGAGGAGACAAAGTTCAGTTTTATGCTCCTATGGTGTTTGGGGTTTTTTGCAGAGCTGGGGGTAGAATGGGTAGTTGGATAAAGCACAGATTTTCTAAGCTTAAAGGCAATTTGGAATGAACTACTACTAATAAGCCAACATGGCTTGGAGGAACAAAACATTGACTAGCCTTTTTCCTTTTGGAAAATGGAGATCTCTGAATGTATGTAGCTAAACTGTATCTGGCATGTTTCTTGAACTACTCTTTGTTTTTCTAATGTACATACAAAAGCAGATGGCCATCTTACCTAGAATGTGACCCAGGATTCTGGGCCCACAGTCTATGGCGGAGACGAGAATCTCCTGTTAGGAGTCAAGTCGGTTTCTCTTCTATGTATAGACTAGGAAAGTGTATAGTTTGATGTGCGCCTTGGCTGTCTTCAGCCATCCTCCCCTGCAAAGGTAAAATACCTCAAAGAGCGAGTTCAGCACACACCACTACAGTGTCTGCTTAAGGTATGTCAGGCAATCAGAACCCACCTATTTCTGAAACTGCAGCATACCAGTCTGCATCAGTAACACCCTTGTAATTTTATTCCCGGGTTGAGTACGGATAGTTGGTAATATGGACAAACCTGCATTACTCCTTTGGCTACCGAGCCCCATGATCACTCAGAACTTAAGCCAACTAAACTCTCTGAGCTAACAGAATGGCACTTCTGCATGATGTATTCTATCCCTAATATACACGCATTCTAATATCAAACAGTTTGGGGAATCTGATCCTGTGTTAAACATGGATTGTTGAGCTTTTATTCACAGTGCCCAAACAGACTAATACCACAAAGAATGTAATAATAAGAGCTGTAACTGGTTGCAGAATGTACCCCAAAATAGAACGAGAGGAGTTAGGTTGTCCTTGAAGGGTGTCCCATACCAATTAATCACATGAATGCAATCAGGATCTCTCATACTAAGACAGTGAAAGTAGTTTTTCACATAGAACAAGCAATAACAATTATTCCTGTAATCAGGTATGCAAGGAACTCACTACAGGGAACGCAATTTCATAAATCTTGTTTGCCTCTAAGGGCACGTAAGACTAAGTAGATTTTGTTTAGTTTTGTTTTGCTTTCCTCAGCATTACATGCTAGGAACATGTGACAGGCTTTCTCAAATTTGGATGAACAAGGTCTGCTGATTACCAGCCATTTATAAATAGTTGGTTGGTATCAGCCAATCAGAGCTCTTGTTTAATGGGAGTTATCCCATAATACTCACCCTTTTCGCATTACCGCATTTGTAAGACTTTAATATTCAGAACGTTACAAGAAAATCTGAAGGAATAAGACCTAAAGCATGTGATAGCAAGATGTAAGTCTCCCGACATAAAGCCAGATTTGCTAAACCCCTTTTGCTGCTGCTCAAGCAAGCATGTGATTTCCACCGAATGTTAATTCAGATGATCTGAAAAGTCAGGCTCCACTGTATGTCCAGCAGCATAGGGAAGGGGACATGTCATTCAGCATGAAGAGGCTAATGTATCAGTGGGACCATTTACATTAGTGTCGTGTCAGTTTGAGCACACGCTAGTGATGAAGGTAACCACATCCGTTTCCCATGTTGAAAAGGGCATTTAGTTTCAGAAACAATAGGTATTAACTGTACCGCAGAGCAGTGTGGATTCCTTCAGTCATGGGATGATAGCCTCTTTTCCACCACTGTGGGCTTTCTATACGACTATTAATGCTTGAGCACTCAGTGGCAAATATAAATGTACTATCGGTGACATGCTACCTAGCTGACTGGTTCCTAAGGAAAAGGGCCTTATTTTCATACTTACATATTGCATATACAACTAGCATTTGCACAAACTTTTAGGCCACATGAATGCTAGCATCTGCATGTGTAAAATACATGTTAGGGCTCAAAAAGTGTGAATGGGCAGGGCAGGCAGGAAGTGCAGGTGCTCAAGGGAAAACCTTGTTGAAATCCCTCTAAAATTCAGACTCAAAGAGTCTAACAAGACTAGTAAGATTGACAATGCAACTTATTGTTAATTGATCACAAATTATGTTATTGTATGTCTTGAGAGAAGTCTGTGTCTACCTTCCTTAATTCACCCATGACAAGTTCATTCTTAGGCTACATCTTCACTTGCTGCACCAGAGATTGATCTTGTGGCATTTGATTTAGCAGGTCTAGTTAAGATCTGCTAAATCAAACACTGAGGGTGGCTCTGGTTGCCAAATTAATGGGAGCATTTGTTCTCATTGGCCTCCCTCTGTGAAGAGTGCACCAAGCTTGGCTTAAGGTAAGCTGACTCTAGCTACGCATTTTGTGTATCTTAATCTGACCTTCCAGGTCTAGTGTAGACCTGACCTGATCTTGGAAGTGTGAAGGGGCACATATGATCAAGACAGTTACACAAGCTTTTAAAAATAAATATAAGGGCCAATGATCTCATTCCCAAGGCTGAGTGAACTTTGGCAGGCAGAATAAGAAGATGGTATTCCTCTGACTTCCCAAGGTAAAGCACTTCCTGGGAATTGGGCTTTTCCCATCCTATTTTGATAGCTGACCTGCAGTGATGGCATTGACTCTGAAGGCAGAGCATCCGGCGGCAGGTCTATTTTAACCTAAGAAACCTGACTGATTTGTACCATTGCCTTTTATCAAAGAAGGATTTAGGGCTCTGGGGGGAAATAGAGAGTAAAATAATGTGTTGAACAAAGTCTGGCCTGGCCTTATAAATGATATATTGAAAGTTGTCCATTAATACTTTAACTCTTTAATATGAGCATTCTTGTATAGAAAGGGAACAAAGTCTTTGTATTTTTTACTGCTCCTGTAAGTGCTGTCAGTTCTAAGTATGGCTTGTTTAGTGATGGTATGGTTAACACATGAAGGAATAATAGTGCACAAACTAACAGTATCCTGGAGCCAAACACTTCCTTGGCATAACTCCATTCAAACCTATGGAGTATGGGATTTATTTGATGTATTTGACCTATGATGTTTAACATGGCTGTTTGAGGGTAGAAGTTAAGAAGGCTGCCAAGTGCAGAAAGAATTGCCCATAGGCAGGGCCGGATTAAGGGGGGGGGGCTAGCTGGGCAGCTGCCCGGGGCACCAACCTATGGGGGGCGCCTGATGGCAGCTGTAAGGGTCACCGCGCGCATGGCCATGCGGTGCCCCTTAGAGCTGCCATCAGGCGCTGTACACCCGGGGCCAGGGGCCACACGGCGCCCCTTAGAGCTGCCATCAGGCATGCAGCACGCTGGGGGGTGGGGCTGCACATGCGCTGTGCGCCCGGGGGCGGAGCCGCGCATGCATCGCATGCTTGGGGCGCAGGAATGGCTCAAGCTGGCCCTGCCCATAGGGATATATCTGCACTTGGGTTAGGGGGTGTGATTCCCTGCTCAAGGAAATGTACTTACAACTAGCTCTCATCCAATGAGAGAGCTAAAAACAGAATGAATCTGCAGCAGCATGGGTAGCAGGACAGGTAAGCCGCATTGCATACAGACCCATCCAAGGGCATAGGTATGCACTCAATGCAGCTAGCCTGCCCAGCTGTCTGTGCAGCCATGGCTACACTCTATTTTTAGTGCAGTAGCTCAATCAGAGCTGGTATGAGTATGTCCTGATCAACAGCTCGATGTCAGGATGGCAGTCAGTTTCAAGTGGAGTGCCCCAAGGATCTGTTCTTGGACCAGTTTTGTTCAACATCTTTATTAATGACCTGGATGAGGGGATGGATTGCACCCTCAGCAAGTTTGCAGATGACACTAAGCTAGGGGGAGAGGTAGATATGCTGGAGGGCAGGGATAGGGTCCAGTGACCTGGACAGATTAGAGGATTGGGCCAAAAGAAATCTGATGATGTTCAACAAGGACAAGTGTAGAGTCCTGAACTTGGGACAGAAGAATCCCAAGCATTGTTACAGGCTGGGGACTGAATGGCTAAGTAGCAGTTCTACAGAAAAGGACCTGAGGATTACAGTGGATGAGAAGCTGGATATGAGTCAACAGTGTTGTCAGTGGCTAAAGGCCATTTTTCCGCAAAAACCCGGTGATGTAGACATAGCCTATGAGTGCCAAGTAGTCCTGTGGCACCTTAGAGGCTAAGCAAAATATACAGGATCATGAGCTTTTCATGGGGCAAAACTCACTTGTTTTGCCCACCAAAGCTCATGATTCTATATATTTTGATTAGTCTGTGAGGTGCTAAAGGACTACTCGTTTTTTTAAAGTTACAGACTAATGCGGCTACCCCTCTGAGACAAGTCATCCTTGTTCTACATGTGCAGAAAAGTATAACTAGGTTCAAAAAAGAATTAGATTCACGGAGGATGGGTTCATCAATGGCTGCCCACCAAGATAGTCAGAGACAGAACCCAATGCTTGGGCTGTCCCTATACTTTTGATTACCAATAGCTGGGACTGGATAAGACGTGATGGATCACTTGATAATTGCCCTGTTCTGTTCATTCCCTCTAAAACACCTGGCACTGGCCAACGTCAGAAGATGGGATACAGGGCCAGATGGACCATTGCTCTGGCTCAGTGTAGCTATTTTCATGTTCTTGTCAGGGGTGAAAGTAACTTACATTTCTTATGGGTACTGTTGTATTCCCTCCCCCTCCCTTAGGGGTCACTCAGAGAAGGGGTTTGGGGAGTGCAATATGACAGTACCTTTAAAGAATTTCAGGGTGGGGTGCAATGCAGGGGGTCAGGGCAGGGTATTGGGAAGTAGGGGACATAGGGAGGGCTCAGGGCAGGGGCTGAGGATGTGTGGAGGGAGCAGGAATCTGGGCTGGGGATGTGAGGAGGGGCTTAGGACAGAGGGTTGTGGTGTATGTGGCGGGGTGAAGGAATCAGGGCAGGGGAGCTGAGGGTATAAGGGTATTCAGGGAAGGGGTCTGGTATCTGTAGAACGCAGTATGGGGGGGGCAAGGGCATCCTTTTGGGAGGGCAAAGGGCGGGGGGCTGACGCACTGCTTGCTGTTTCCCTGTCAGGGGATGAGAGGAAAGCTCACTGCATGGGTCACACATTCCTCTGCCCCCTCCCCACACCAGCCAGGAGGGAGAGGAAGGTAGGCGAGCTGTGGCAGTGATGGAAGAGGAACAGCAAGCAACAAGCAGTGTAGGAATGGGTGCCCTGTGGGAGCTCCGACAGTCCTTGGCCTGATGTGGGATTCCCCAGCCAGCCCATTGCACCTGCCTGCTGCTTAGTGCAGCAGCCTGCAAAGAGCCCCAGGCCCCTGGCTAGGAGTACGCCCACCTCCTTCTGCAGCCAAGTGCCCCAACCAGCTCTTACCAAAGCGGTGCACCAGAGCGCATGGCCTTTCCTTCACCTCTTGTTCTTGTATAACCTTGCCAGAGGTGAAGAAGTTAGATGTCAGGAGAAGGCAATGCACATGACACAAAGACTCCTTCTTCATGCTTAGGTGTTTGCACGACCCCTTTAGTCTGATTTGTTAGGCACATTAGAAGATTGCTATTTGTCCTGTTTCAGTTGGTCTTTGACTTCTTGGTGTGAAATGTCTGTCTAGCAGATCACTTCAATCCACCTCATCTTTAGAGGGACAAGTCCACCCTCCAGGAAATCCGAGCTGGGAACGTATCTGTCACTTAGCACAGAAACTCAGTGCTAATGGCACACAGAAAAACTTGGTAATACAGGATGCACTCTATCAGTTACACCGATCACCGATGGTCCAAGACTTACTCTACAATACCGTCATCTTCAGCTCTTGGGTTCTAAGTTTAAGTCCAGTTCCTAAGGTTATTTTTCCAAACGTAAAGCTGCCAAATATTTGCAACATGGATAGCATTTCTGATGTGGTGACTGGCTTCCATTTATTTATAAAATATAGAAGTAGGTTCAGGTTGATTCAAGGAGCTAAACTGGAATTTAAGTGGCCTGAAGAAGCCAAGCTGGGATAGAAGCAAATGCTACATTTACTAATAAACTTATCAGGGCAAGCCACACAAGTAAAGAATCTCCTCTGAAACAGCTCATGGAGGTCTTACATTATAAAGATCTTCTTTGCATTCCCTTTTATTCTGCAACTTGTTGATGCCTATGCAAATGCATTGTTTGCAGAAGTGTCTCTCCATTCAGAAATCAGATTGTGCAAATACAATTAATATTGTGAAATGTAGGAGAAATTGTGGCAAGACGCTTAAGCCTGATAAACTCCAGTCATCTGGCAAAACACAGTCTCTTCTCTGAGCTTGCACAGTGCAAGGTGAGTGCAAGACAAAAGATCACAAAAACCTACAACAAGGGACAATGTTTCATATCGCTGCCAGTTTTCTTTGCCAGGTTAATGGTTGGCATCTTTGCCAGGTTAGTAAGTGATTGGTTTTGCATTTAGAAAGTGTATTTACAAGGAAGGAAGTGAGAAAGGCAACAACAGCTATGCTTACAAAACCATAATTAATAGTCTGTGATAGTTTCTATTGTAAACCCCTATTCTCAAGGTGCTTGTAATGAAACGTTCCAAACTGATGTTTGACACAGAGAATCCCACCCCAGAGATGAATAGGTATTTTTCATAATAGAAAAAACCCCCAAAATCCTTTCAACCCAGGGCAGGTTTATGGGGACTCACTGTAGTACGTTGGGTGAACCTATGCATTTACATACACTACATACAATTATCTTTTGGCCCAGATTCTCACCAGTATTTAGGCATCTAACTCCTAAATCAGGTGCCTAAATACCTTTGCAAATCTGGGCCTTTGGGGTGTGCCTGCTTGCCCATTCCCATCCCTTCAAGAAGTTTCATGTAAGATTTAGAAGTTCACTTCTTTCCAGAAACAAAAAAAGTCACACTTAATTGTATGATGGAAAACCCAGGCTGATTGTCATGTATTAACACTGATCATTGTCCTTTGTTTTTGCAAGGATCTGAGACACCTGAGCTATTTCAGATGCCACAGGTCAAAATCAGTAGGTTTAGGAAAATCTATGGAGTGGCAGCCCTTACAACAGGTCTCAATTTATCCTCATGTGTGCAGCAATACTCAGGTGTTACAAGAATTAAGACAATATTGTTAGTACAAGCTTTCACTTGCTTCTGTGGGTTCAAGTCAGATCCTTAATGTTACTTTGAAAGTAATTTTCTGAGGCTGAGTTGTTTTTGTGGTGGAATTTTTGCAGCTGTACCACCTCAGAGTAAGATTTCAGAAGCTAGAACAGTTGGGTCTTGTTAGTTCTTGGATAGGACACCCCTAAGGACTGACCAGGATTAATGTTTCACAAAGAGTTGGCCATTAAAAAATGACTATGGCCTAGACCTGATTCAGCATGCTGGCTTGCTGTTATCTCACACTGAGGTCAGCACCAGTTTACCTTCTCTAACAGCAGGCCACCAATTACTCAGTCAGGATAATGGCAAGGCCTCCAAGCTAGGTCTATTCATTTCCCCTTATCTAAAATTCTCCATGGAGTTTCAAGAGAAGAGGCTATTTGCCTTTATCATTTCTGTCCTTTCAATAAAGTGCTATAAAATAATAATGCATGTTCTTACTCCCAAAACTCTGTGACAGGAGAAGTGAAGTTTGTAACATTCAGCGACATCCAGAGTGTTTTGTTCTTCCTGAGAGTGTCTTCCACGCAAGTAGGTGTGTTCCACTTCTGATCACAAAGTGACCAAGGAAGGATGCTCTGAAATGACTGGAACAGATAGTACACTCCCCAAGCCAGGATGACAATGTAGTACACGTTCAGAAGGGACACAATCACTATGGAAGCATAACCAATTCCTAATAAATAAATAAAAAAGACACATACATCATGGTCACTTATTGTTCAAACACAATGAAATCTCAGGCCTTTACAGCTATTTTTAATACTCTATGGATATAAATCCTACTACGGATTATATCCTTATTGGAAACTGGCTCCCATTAAACAGCACACACATAACTAAAGCATAATCTTGCTACTATCATTGATTTTTTTTTACAAAGAAAATATTCTCTTTGTGCTTGTTATTGCTAATAACATCAATGTTTAACTCTGCTATCAATACGTGACAATAAAAAATGTACCATGTTTGTTTTTAAACACAGGGTCATGGGCAGATAAGGCCACGTCCTCCACAACTTAAAATGGCAATCAAGGAGGTGATGGAATGCAGTTCTGGCGGAATTAAATACTGAAACTATTGTGTTGTTCTGATTCCTTTCACACCACTGTAATCTCATTGGCATGACTTCTGATGTATACTTCTGTGTCAGAGAAGAACCAGTCTCCTTATTTAACCTAAGGCACAAAAGGCTTGCATATAGACCCTTCTTCTGAGACCTTTTGGCCACCAGTGTTTAGATTTTTGGTTGGCTTTCAGCAGTTAATGTTTCATTTCGGAAAGGGAATGAGAGAAACTGTTTTCCTGACAAAACTTACAATCATTTATAAAATAAATACATATATGGAGGGGAGGTATGTGTGTGCATGTGCTTTAGGGATATCATTGTGTAGGCAACTACACAATTAGCCTGGGTTTATTGGTTAATTTTGTTGACTACACGCATTCTCCCCCACTGCCTCTGTAGGCAGCAAGGGGGAGGCAGCGAAGCTTTCTCCCCTCATGCATTGGCTCCAGCCTACCCCTCTCACCCTCCATGCTGCTGCGTATCAGAGGCAGCAAGAGAGGGAGAGGGAGCTGGTGCCTGTGAGAAGCTGGCTTAAAAGCCAGCTCCCTACAAGGACTGGATCTGCCTCCCTTCCCCCTGTGCTGCTACCTCTGATAGGCAGCAGCGTGGAGGGTGAGAGGAGTAGGCTGGAGCCAATGCGTGAGGAGAGAAAGCTTTCGTGCTCCCGCAGACCCATCTGCACCCCCCTTTGCTGCCTCCTACAGAGGCAGCGGAAGCAGGGCAGGCAGGAGCTGATGCTGGGGGTAGGGTTGCCAGATGGTTTAACCAAAAATACTGAACATCCCCCCCACAAAAAAAAACCTGGGGAAAAAATTTTGTCAAAAAAAAGGGGGGAGGACCAAAGTTGTTGAGCAAAAAAAAAAGGGGGGGGGACCCAGAGAGTTATTAAGCAAAAAAAAATTAAAAAATTAAAAAAACAGCATGGCCCCTTTAAGAACAGGAGGGGCTGGGCTCTGCTTCTCCTAACAGGCATCCAGCCGGTGGCCATCTTGCCTCCCTCCCTGCTCTGGGCCAGATAGCTCCCCTGCAGAACCAGGTAAGCGGCCGGGTGGGGGGAGGGGCCGGGCCCAGGCTCGGGCCAGGGCCCGATTGCTGACTGTGTGTATGGCTGTCAGGTGTGTGGTATTGGCCCGGACAGTCTAGTATTTTCGCTCCCTGGCCGGGAAAAAAATAAGAGAATACCAGACATTTTAAGTGTCCAGTATTTTCTGATATTTTTTACCAGACAGGAGGCGGAAATACCGGACTGTCCGGGTCAATACCGGACACCTGGCAACCCTAGCTGGGGGGAGCTGGCTTAAAAGCTGGTTCCCCCAGCACCAGCTTCCCGGTGCCACCTCCCCTCCTCGACACCATTGCTGCTGCCTCTATCACAGGCAGCAGCACAGTGAGGGGGGGGGAAGGTTGCGACAATGCAGCTTCTATCCACAGTGAACCCAAGCTCCCCACGTACAGAAGCTGCTCCATGCCAGCAGCCTCTGTCCATGGGGAGCTCAGAACCCACACGGACAAGGGCTTCTGCTGTGGACCAGCCGCTGTCTGTGGGGACCTCAGACCCCTCCTTGGCCACACATCCTACCCCCAGCCTGCACCTGCACCCTCCCTTGCTTCTGACACCCTCCCTTGGCCAGACACTGTACTCCCAGCCTGCTCCTGCATCCTACCTCTCACCCAGACCTCACACCCTCACTCCCTGTTGTACCCCACCTCTTGCCCAGATCCTGCACCCCCTAGGGTTGCTAGGTGTCCGGTTTTGAACTGGACAGTCCAGTATTTGAGCTTTCTGTTCGGGAAACATATTGAAAAAATATAAATGAGAAAATAGAAATAGTATTTTCTAAATAAGATATAATGTAGATTGTGATGTAATGTCAAGTATGTCCGGTATTTTTGTTGAAACCATCTGGCAACCCTAACACCCCCATCCCTGTCCCACTCACTGGCAGCCCTGTCCTCATTTTTGGCCCCACTCCAGAGACTGGGGGGCCCACAAAAGCACTAATCCTGGAACCCCAGAAGAGTAAATCAGGCCCGACGCCTTGAAGCTCAGTTCTCTTTGCCCCTCTCTGCCCCCCATGGGGCTGGAGTACCAGAGGAGTGAGGTGTTTCGTTTGGGGGCCACATCAGTGAGGGTTGGGAGTTTTTGGAGGGTTTATTTTTCTTTTTGATTCTCACTTGTGTTGTCTCCAACTGATTTTTCTGTGCGTCAGTGGCCTATGACCCCAAAAAAGGTTCTCAACCCCTACCATAAATAAAGACAATGTTGAAACCTTTTGTGCTGGACATAATATTTTACTTTATTTAAAAATGAAGCCTGGCCAACAAGCCCCCAATTGGGGCCCAGCATCATAACACTCCTGCACCTCCCCCCCCCCACACACACATCACCCCTGAGAACATCATATACCTGAACCTCCTGCCCTGAGCCCCCTCATACCCCCACATTCCTTCACCCCCATATCCCCAGACTTCTGCACCCTCACATCTCCAGCCCCCATCATAACACTCCTGCACCCCCACACACCCCAACCTTGTGCCCTGAGATCATCATTCACTCAAACCCCCTGTCCTGAGCCCTTCATATACTCCAACCCAGACTCCTGCACCCCCACATCCTCAGCCTCCTGCTGTAAGATTGACTGAAGACAGCCTGAATGCCTGTATGAAGCTGGATTTGACCAGTTATGGTTTAAACTTCAAAGAAATGTGTGAAAATATGTAGCAGCAAAAGTCCCATTAAATAAAGTCTGAGTGCAATGCTTCATGTATGCTATTACTCATCATTATGTCAATTATCAATACTATTAAGTAGTATATTTTCAGTCACGCAAATTGGCATTCTTATGTGGCTCTTTGTTGATCACTTATTCTGAATTTTAATGTAGTTTGGCTCTTTGGTTTGAAAAGGTTGCCGACCCTGTGCTAAGAGAGCAGGCAGTTACACAACTATTCAATTAGGGTACGTCTACACTTGCCCCCTACTTCGAAGTAGGGAGGCAAATGAAGCATACCGAAGTTGCAAATCAAGCGCGGGATTTAACTATCCCGCACTTGATTAGCATATTCGCGGCCGGTTGCCATTTTAAAATGCTGGTTGCCCGATGTAACTTGCTGCATGTAGACGCAGTAGTCCGATTTAAATCCCTTCCCTCGACTTAACTGGTACTCCTCATTAAGTACCAGTTAATTCGAGGGAAAGGATTTAAATCGGACTACCGCGTCTACACGCGGCAAGTTACATCAGGCGACCGGCATTTTAAAATGGCGACCAGCCTCGAATATGCTAATCAAGCATGGGATATTTAAATCCTGCACTTGATTTGCAACTTTGGTATGCTTCATTTGCCTCTCTACTTTGAAGTAGGGGGCAAGTGTAGACGTACCCTAACACGCTATCTAACATCCCAAATGTGCTTATATGACAGATGCTTCCTGATATACTGTCTCAACACCTGGCAGATCTGCCTTATATTGCACAACCTTAAGCCATATTGCAATATGATTCTCCATGGCCAAGAATGAATTTTGAACTGAGTTCAAAACCCCCCATTAGTGTGTACAATCTAGTCTACATTTCAGTCCAAACGTTCACTTAGTTGTATTATTAGACACACAGATTTCATTTCCAGGGATACCAAGGATATTTTTCATTTAAACTAAGAACATTCCCTTCTTCCCCAACTCTATGGCTTAAAGAAAGAAGGGGAAGAAAAGAAAGGGATGTAAATCAGGGTAATTCCACTGACTTCAGTATAAGAGCTAAGAATTTGGCCCATTGTATACTATCTTACTTCCATACATTTCAAATAGTAAGATACTGCTCACTGTCTGTAACTGTAACAGAATTGAGGCCTAAGTCAGTTTCCCACTTACATTTTGAAAGGGAGAGTAGTTCAGCGTAATCACTCATCATTAACAGGAGCTAATTCTTGCAAGTCTGTTAATTTCCCAGTGTCACTCTGCAGACAGTCAATGTGCTTTTAATTTTATATTCCCATTACATTTCAAAGTGGCATTAGCACAATTCTTGTGAATGGCAAGTGTTTCTTCATTTGTTGGCTAAGGTCCTTCAAATAATAACAGCCAGAGTTCTTTTCCAGAGTCTGAAATCACTACCGCAAAAACTATATGCCTGAATCTTTCCACAGAAAGCCATTCAAATTCCAGCTATGCATGCAATATAGCTATGATGCTAATGGCAAGGTTTTGCATGGCAAAGAGAGCTTGGTTTTCAGTCCAGGATAACATTAGGAAAGACACTTTTGCAGAAGGGTATGAGACTATGGAAAATACTCTGGTCACCTAGTATTTCAAGGGAACACTACCTTCTCCAGCTCTTGTCAACACAATGTGAAATCACCTCTCTCTTACTCACAGGTTGCACAGCCTCATGCTGTGAGCCTGCTTAGTGCACAACATGCAATTTCTTTCTTATTTATTGGCACTTCTGTCAGGTAACAGGAACTAAAATCAATTCTTTGATTTCTCCTTTTTACTCTCAGATTTCTACTTTTACAAGAACCAATATCATATAGTCAGCTAGTGTAACTAACAGCAGCGCTGGAGGACATGAAGGGTATGTCTAGACTACATGCCTCTGGCGACAGAGGCATGTAGATTAGGCTACCCGGCATGGGAAAATGAAGCGGCGATTTAAATAATCGCCGCTTCATTTAAATTTAAATGGCTGCCGCGCTGAGCCGATCAGCTGTTTGTCGGCTCAGCGTGGTAGTCTGGACGCTCCGCAGTCGACATCAAAGGCATTTGTCGACCTCCCCGGTATGCCTCGTGGGATGAGGTTTACCGGGGAGGTTGACAAATGCCTTTGATGTCGACTGCGGAGCGTCCAGACTACCACGCTGAGCCGACAAACAGCTGATCGGCTCAGCGCGGCAGCCATTTAAATTTAAATGAAGCGGCGATTATTTAAATCGCCGCTTCATTTTCCCATGCCGGGTAGCCTAATCTACATGCCTCTGGCGCCAGAGGCATGTAGTCTAGACATACCCGAAGGGAATATACTTACTCCCTGCTTTTCAAGCAAAAATAACCACATCAAGGGCATACCTAAAAGACCTAGTCCAAAGACCACTGAAATCATTGAGAGTCCCTTTCTAGAATCAGGCCCTGATATCTAAAAATTTAAGTGCAGGTTAACTAGTGCATATGCCTTGTGCTGGCCGGGGGTGAATTTCCCCCACAGTGCAATTGGTCTCAACTCAGCAAAGCACTTAAAGACATTCACAATGGCAGGCCTACCAACAGGCAATTGCTTCGGGGCCCAGAGTTTCAAGGGGGCTCAGTGCACCCTGTTCCCACCACTGCTACTGCAGCAGTGGCCCGAGCCTCAGACCCCTTTGAATTACCACTGGCACACCAGAGCACTGCTCCACCATTCCATCTGGCTCTGAGGGCTGGTAGGGGGAACACACCACAGTTTGGGATGGCACTAAAGGCTGACTGCCCTCAGTCATGCCCCTTCCACTCTCGGCCCTGCCCCTTCCAGGGGTGCGAAGCCAGTCCCCCTCCACGCAGTTGAGTAATCCCATCCTTATTTGGCAAGGCATTTGCACTCATGCATAAATCACACAGTAGCAATGTCAGGCAAGTGTTTAAGGCGGGGTGGGGAACCTTTTTTGGGTCTCACAGAAAAATCAGTCAGGGGCCACACACAAGTGAGAAGCAAAAAAACAACAAAAAAGCCCTCACTGATGTGGCCCATGAGAAGGAGAAAGACATTTCCCACATTTCCCTCCCGCATCAGAGCCTAGGGGGCCCCGCCTTGTGTGTTCCAGCCGCACTGGAGACGCAACAGGGGAGGAGAGAGGCTGGAGTGCCAATGCAGACTCCCCAATACCGGGAGGGGAGGCTGATCCTCATGGGCCAGGTCCAGGGGCCGCATCTGGCTTCCTGGGCCTGAGGTTCCCCACCTCTGGTTTAAGGATGTGATGAACCAGGGCACCGGTGTTGAAAAAATGGGAGTCAAAGGCATTCTGCACTTTGCAGGATTGGGTGTTGAAATGGAAATTACCCATTAATAACACCTTCTGCCATCAGTGCAGCTAGCACAGCAGTTTTGAACATTTCCAACGAGCACTTCCATGTCATTGCATTCGTTAACTGTGTGTCTTGCATCATGAGATGGGAGGAAAATAACCAACCAGTGAAAATAGGGCAGATCTTTTCCCAGCATGTAATTCCTCCTTCAGAGGTATACTGTCCTAGTGCCACCTCCAGGAAAAACACTGGAAGACCTCCCCCGAACAGGAAAATGAAATAAGGTATAAGAAAAGCACCTGTAGAGAAAACACAATGATGTACAATAGAGATTAAGAGCATGGCTCTATTCAAAATGATGAATAATACAGATGTGCTGCAATAGATCTATGTAACAAGGAAACAAATTTGATAGCTTTATGTACACATATAACAATACTTCTATTGCTCCTATTCAAAGATTAAAAATAGAATTGTTACAAATCAAAGTGGGCATGTATACACTAGGAAATTATTTCGAAATAACCTATTTCAAAATAATACCTCCTGAAATTACTATTTTGAAATAAGTTTATTCCCTGAGGAAAGCAGGAGTTATTATTTCGAAATAACAAGCTCCGTATTTTGAAATAACTGGCTTGGTAGTGTGGATGCTTGCTTGTTATTTCTAAATAAGGGGAGTGTAGACTAGGGCAGTGAAAGGATATTTTCATTCCTTTTGAAGTGAACACCTATGATTTTGAGGATTAGATATACTCTGATTTCATTTAAGCTAAAGTACTATTTTTAATTAAGAAATGTTAAGTTTTGTCTCAGTTGCACTAATATGAATTTGGAGTAGCACCATTAATTGGAGTTATTCTACATTTACACTCAGAATATTGATTCATATAATGAATGTATACATACATATTTAAGTTAATATCAAGACTGTTGGGTAATTTCATAACAGAGTTGGATATTAACTATGAAATAATCAAGCTGCTTTCTTCTTGGGTTGGGAAAGAGAAAAGAGATTGTTATGCTTAGTTCAGTGTTTAGATATGTGGGAGGCACTCGGATGCTAGTGTTGGAAGGATGGATGGTTGGGGAATGTATAGATGAATGAGCAGGAATTAGAGAGAAAGATACTCACCTCCGCCATTTTTATAGCAGAGATATGGAAACCGCCAGACATTGCCTAAACCAATAAATCCACCAGCCACAGACAGCAGAAAGTCAATCTTACTCGCCCACTTCTCCCGTTGAGGTGGCTTCCCCTCTGCCTCATCCTCAGGGCGTGTGCCGGGGCTCTTGCCAGGGGAAGGTTTGAGGATGTCCTTGTGGAAATCTTTTAAACACTGCAGCTTCTCCTTTGTTGCCATTTTTCTGGTTTCTAAAGAGAAAAACATGATATGGATTTATTATTGGGAGAATGGGAGTAGTAGAAAACGTGTTTAATCAAGTTAAGTTCCTTAAAGTTCACCCATTACCAACAAACACATTTCCTTTACTGACTAGGATACAAAGACACCTCAATTCTGGTTAGTCCTGCTCTAGGGGACAAGAAGTACACAGGAGTCTCTCTCTTGCATGCTTTTGCATGACCTCATCTTAATACTATACCAACACTTCCTGAGTCTGGTCCAACATTCCACTAACGTCACTGGGCATGAGATCTGGCCAATGAGCACTGAGAGGCTGCGTGCACTGGCACTACACATCACTGCTCTAACAGGGTGTGATCTGCCAGATTTATGTGATGTCAAAGATGACAAGTGATTGTGCTGAGCCTCAGCACCCCCTAGAGATTCTGCCTGCGACAGGGGCAGAGTTTCTCCAGTTGTCCACTCAAAGGACGAATGCATCTTTGAATCCCCTTCACTCCTCTCAATGGGCAAGCTGTAACCTAGACCAAATGAAATACAAAGTGCACTTGGATGTCTATTGCTAGAGTGTCCATTACTCTCATTTTTTAAGTAACATCCATTGCTCTTTCCAATGGCCTGAATGTTTTCCAGAATCCTGTCTCATTTACAGCCTGCCATATTCTGGCTGTGACTACAGTATTATGAGGGTTTAACTTTAACAGGCTGGAATGGGAAGCCATTTCTCACAATCAGATCTGTAAAAGCTGCATCAATTTATTCTACTTTCACAATGAAACTGCTTTCACTTGGCATCAGTAAAAACAAATAAACTTTTATATTCAGTTAACTTATATGCACCCATAAAATTACACATTTTCCTAGTGTGATGGTTGGTTATTAATTAAAAATCCAATGGCATGACTGACCTGATGTGAAACCAAAAGCAAATTCAATCTCACGGGCCAAATTTATAGTGGGCAAATGATTAACTGCCATGTAAAAATAATAAAACATGGTATTATTTTACATACCAATGACTTTTTTATCCAGGAATTTTTAACTAAGACAGTTTAGGGATAACAACATGTATTTTTTTTAACAGCTAGCCTAATTGAAATTATGCATTCATTATAATGTGTTAGCAAGTAAATGGTAAACCCAAATTCAGGCATTAGATCAAATTTCTTCTGCGTGCAACTCAAATGATTTCAGCTGACTCTGGCTTGTTGCTTTTACACAGTGTTATGATGCTGCAAATAAACATCTTCATCAGACCCACACAAACCAGCAAATTTATGCCAGGCCACAGCCATTCCCCGCTTGGTGCATATTACAATGTGCACACCATCATAAAAATCATGCTTCAGATTATTCCATTTGATAGCCGTAAGTCTAGTGCTTGCTGCTTTCTGATTTGAAAACAGATTTAGAAGTCCGGGTTGACATTAGCCCTACAGTAAGTTTTTAATCAGAACATGCTTCTGAGCGAGATATGCATCAGTGCGCCTACCTACAGAGATGAAAACCTTTCTGTACACCGTATATGTCTGAGCCAGCCAAACCTGAGGCAAACCAGAGAAGGCTTGCGTTAGCCCCAGTGTCTTAAATATCTGAAAGGCCAGTGTTGTTGTAAGATGGTCCTTTGCAATAACTCCCTACTCTGCTGACAGTTAAAAAATCCCAAACCATTTGTTTATCAGTGCTAATAATTATGATATTCTCCTGCACTAAGCGAAAGTTACATTATTACAGCTAATGTTGCTTGGATAAAGATGGTGAGTACATGCAATACATACTAGTGAACAGTAGGGGGAGTTTGGGGAAGGAGAAAGAGAATAACAAAATGGTTGCACTATGCAGTTTGGGGGCTTTATTTTGTGGAGGGGAAGGTTGTTTGTTTTCTGGTACCTTCCTCTGAAGCATGTGAGAGACAAGATATCTGACTAAACTGATCAATGATCTGCAATGAGATAATGCTTCTTCTCCTTTTTTAGTGAATTTGCTAATCTAGTCTAATCTTGCTTCAACCAAAGTGCAAGTTAATTTCATTTAAAATTTACAAAACTAACCAACTGTTTCCATGCTGTGTTCTGTAAATTCTCCCTATGAGATGGTTGACCATCCTGTCATTAGAGCTAATGGTTTACAGAGGCTACGCGCTAACTGCTGTCTTTTGGGAGTCTAATATCATATAACATGGCACTACACTTTCAAAAGGACACCCTTATTTGGAGTGCTCTATTTGTCCACTCATTTTGGATGTCTCATTTTTTAAAAGGTAAGTCTTGAGGGTTTTTTTTTTTAAATCCAAAACAGCTTGGAATGTGATGATGTATCCTGGCTTTCCTGCTATCTTGCAGTGTCAAACCCTCAGTTCTACACTTAGTTTTTAATCTAGCCACAGGAATTTCAATTAGTAAAGACCACAGGATTTGAAACTATTTATAAAGGCCTTTATAGCATTTAACCAGCTGTATAATGAGACACAGTACATTGTTTCCCTGATAGCTGTGAATTGTACACCTCTGGAACTTTTATTTACCTTAATGTAACATTTCATTTTTGCTACGAACCTATTCATCTAGTCTTGACAAGATCTCTATTGTCCATTAAGATACAGCATCTGTTTATGGCTTGCAGACATGTAGGCTATGTCTACACTACAGATTTTTTGCGCAAAAACAAGTGCGTTTTTGCGCAAGAAAATTTACAGTAGAATGGCAGAACAGACAGCTTGTTGCAGTGTTTCTTAGAGTTCTTGCGCAAAAAGTGTGTGTGGACGCTCAACAGGGGTTTCTTGCACAAAAAGAGCCTATCAGAAAAAGCACAGGTGCTCTGATGACCATTCTGTGAATGGCCATCAGAGCTTTCTTGCACAAGAGCGTCCATATAGTGTGGCCGCTCTCTTGCGGTGCGCTTTTGAGGTGTGGACGCGCTTTTGTGCAAGAAGTTTTTGTGGACGATCTCTGCAGTATAGACAAAGCCATACTGTCCTTTGGTGCCATTGGAATTAACATCACACTGCCACTTGTAACTACAATTCCAGCCCATATCATGTTACATTCCCAGGGACTGTGGGACCTTATCCCATCAACTGCCAACTACTGGTGGCTACACAGCCACTCCCAGATACAGGAAGTGCCTACAAAGTCTGTAAGGAGACAGGGGCAAAGGCCATTCAGTTTGCCAAGGAAAAGCCAAGAAAGCTGAGTTTGTTTAGCACAAGGCATTGTCTATATCACTGAGGGGCCTGCAGTTTCATTTCCTTCAGTTATATTCCACTGGGTAAGGTTCTTAAGAGATAGCAATTAAATAGCTGATGGAGATGTTGAAACAATTGTTCACTGCTCAAATCAGAACAAGAGAATAACAAGGTTATTTTTTACAGAATCAGTTAGTGGGCATACTTTCTTGAGCTCCAAGTCCCTTTAATTCCCCCAAGGAAAAAACGGTAAGAAACTACTTTTAAAAGTGTGGAGTCCAACATGAGTGATCCAACTCCAAGGCACATGTCTGCCTTCCAAAGCAGCTCCTTCTATGAAGCTTTGGCCATCTCCAGGAAGACTTGGCTTGATCTGTTAAAGTTAAGATGGATAAACACTGCGAAGCAGTCAAGCCTCAGCCAAATATATAGAACCTTGCTGGAAAAGGGTTGGGGGGGGGGGGAGGAATCCAACTTCTGCTGGGCTTTTTCTGTTCTCATTTATACTGGTGTGAACTCCACTCTGCTGTGGCCAATATAGTTAATCTGGATTTATGTTGGTACAATGTAGGAGAATAACATACATTAGATAAATGTGGCCTTTTTCATTTTACTTTCTTTGGACTCTAGACATAATCATTACATGCTCCACAAACTCTATATAATTAGCATAATAGCTTCTTTATTCTCTGCAGAACTACTCAAGTCTTCATATGCATCAGCCTCACTCCCACCTGTCAGTCAGGTGCATAAAGTGCTTCACTCAGTATCTCACCATCTGATTAACACAGACTCAGGTGCTGTTCTCTCACTACTGGTGAGCTATTGGCGCTCAGTAGAGAATGTCTACAGAGATCAGCCTTAGCCAGAGAATGCCCATAGCTAATGCCAAGTAACTCAATACAGTGTATCCTCTTTGGTGTAGTTACACAATTGCTACCTCGGTCATTAAAATAACCGTCACTTTCCCACCCCAGATAAAGGCAAACACCACAATTGAGCATCTCTCTGTAGGGGTTAGAAGGTCAAATTCATTTCTGGATCCATTGAAGTGATCTTTAAGGGTCAAATCTGCAAAGGCATGTGCACCCAGTTCATGTACAAACAGAATGACCACATATGTACAAATCAAGGCTTGCCTGTGCATCTGGAGGTTTTTTGCACAACTATCTGTGCGTGCTACAATACAAGCATAATTTTGCATGTGTGACTTTGCAGATTGTAAAGACACAGTGTACTTCTTTCATGATGCTCTTCAGGGCTTTATTTAAGTCCCTTCAAAATCCTAAGAAACCCAGTTTGGAATGACTGTTACAAAAATGCCAAAAATACACTCTAAAAACTCGTGTTAAGCAAAACCTACAGTACATACAGGGAATTAATTTGGTAGCTTCAGGAGTGTAGGCGATTGATAGATTATAGCCATCCTGAAATGCACTTCACAAGCTGCACACAGGCTAAATGCTCTCTTCGCAGAACCAGAGAAGAGCGGGATAGCATAAGAATGGTACACTGGTGTGTGTGCAATACTGGGTACCAGGATAATCTCAGCTCTGCTCCTGGCATTGTAAATAACTCACTCTGCTGTCATGGCCAAGTCATTTGTTTTCCATTCCTATATATTGAAACGTGGGCCTGCTAATTCCTTTCCTCACAAGGATATTGGCATGATGAGATAATTAATATTTGTGAAGGGCTCTGTAAATCCTAAGGATTGTCATTGGGCCAAATTCTAAGATTAAACTCAGTTTTTTACTCATGGAAATCTGCTGAAATTGACCGAAGTTTTCTCCAGTAGAGGACTGAATAAAAATCGAACAGGAGTGAGATCTGACTCTGACCATTTCCTATTTGAATATAGACTGAGAAATTGATCTGGGCCATTGTTTAGGCTCCTCTACTACCTCTTACACCCACAAGGAGTTGGAAGTGAAGCTGCTCAAAACTCAAAGCTCCCATGGGGTTGGGATATTCTCTGCAGGTTGATGTTTAGTTGGTTTTGTTGCTATTTTGTTGGAGGGTCCCCTAATGTTAACTTCCTTCAGGCTACTTCTTAACAGATTGTCATCTATTTAAAACCTTCTTTTTAACAAATTATAATTCATTTTATATCCCTACTTAAACAGATCACCCTTTGCCAGTTTACTTTTTATCTAGAGTTGCCAACTCTGACTGAAGCTATTCCGGGAGATTTTTTCCCCCAACATAACATAATGTCATTTTCTTAAAATATCTTATTAAAATATCCAAGATGACTTTCAAAGGTCACTCGGAGATCAATGCCAATTCCAGGAGACTCCAGGCCAGTCCTGGAAGGCTGGCAACCCTGATTTTATCAAATCTCCTATATGATCTCTGTGCATTTGTGAAACTGAAGTAACATTTCCATCTTCATTTCATATTTTCATACAATCATCCATTTCTCAACTGCAAGCATGCACATGGCACCTTTCATATCTTTAGATTCACAAATATTTCAATATTGATACATCGGGATTCCAGCTTATAGCTGTTCACAACCTTTGCTGTACCCGAGAGCAATGAGGGGAAAACTGTGATTTCAATAAGAATAGAATCAGGTCTCAAATAAAATTTTTCCTACATTTGGCTCACCTCCTAGGAGCTGAGAACTCTAAAGCTGGCAACTCTAGAAGTCTGTTGCTTTTCCACCTAAAAATATCAGAGTGAATTGCCTACTCAATAGAGTAGTAAAGCAAATAACCCCAGATAAACGTTCTGGCTTTTAACAGGTCTTTCCTGAAAAATACTGATCCACTTCTTTGCCAGGCTGCTTGAGAGACAGTAAGGTAAATACATGGAGGTTGATATTTTTTAGAGAATATGGTGTGCATTTTGTCTGATAAAGCAGAAGAACTGGGACAGGAGTTAAGGAGAGTAAGCACAGTCAAGCATTTTGTGGCTATTGTTACAGGTTTGAAGTTCTCTATTTCTTATCATCTCCCTCACTTTCTCCTTTTTCTATTTTATGTCCATTTCAATCTTC
This sequence comes from Pelochelys cantorii, assembly GCA_032595735.1. Classification (NCBI taxonomy): domain Eukaryota; kingdom Metazoa; phylum Chordata; order Testudines; family Trionychidae; genus Pelochelys; species Pelochelys cantorii. The sequence continues at coordinate 23,552,415 of CM064336.1, forward strand.
TTTCCTTAATTTCTTCTCTTTCTCTCTCTCTCTCTTCATCCATCCATCTTTCTTTTCTTTCCTTTCTTCTCCATTCCTCTACTCTCTCCTATTTCAAACTCATCTCTCCACTCACTTCTCTTTTTGCCTTCTTCTTTCACTGTTATACTCCTTTTTCTCTTCCTTTGAAGGCTGACATCTGGAAAAGTTACTACAGAAAATTCCAGGAGCAACAGATATCCCTTTATGTAGCCCAGGAGAATTACAAAAGAAAGCCCTCGGCTTGTGGCAATTTCTTTTTAAATCAATTGTATCCTGGACAAAAGGCATCTATTTTTTCCAGCTGTCTTTTCTATGCGGTACTTGTGTTCATATTAGTCAAGTCCTGTAAATGGGCCCTGTGTCTCAGCTCAGAGCTATTATGAAACACTAGCTGCAACAGTAAATCTGCAATCATATAATATTCTAAATTCTCATTCTTTTGTACTTCTTTATTTCAACCAATAAATCGATCATCATGAAACCCCAGAAGATTAGTTGACTGGGGGGAAATAAAAATCCACTGCCTTTGTACCTTGGCCTTTCTAATGGGAGGATCATGGTAGGGAGGGAGAGTTAAAGCTACACTTTGTTTACAAAGAGAATACACTGGATTGTATTTTAATGCAGTGTTACTCTACTCAAAGCAAATTATGAAGCCTAAAGAAAAAAAATCTAATCAATCAGTGGTCACCTTTTCATATGGGCCTTGGGGAAAGGGAGGGAGGTATTTGGATACAACTGACTAAGGGGAATGAAAGCTCTGTAGAGTTTGCCATGTGAGCAGATGGAAACCAATCGGGCTTCTACTGAAATCAATGCAAAACCCCATTTATTTCAATGGGGAAAGAATTAGGCCCCCTAGATTTTAGAGCTGAAAAAAAAGGTTCACATGCAACTATTGCAAAGGTAGAGAGAGAGTCTTGTACCAAGAGGCTTGTTCCTTAAGGGTGCATCTACACTGCACCCAGAGCTCAAAATAAGCTTTGCAATTTGAGCTATGCAAATCGCATAGCTTATTTCGAGTTAATGTCAAAATAGCTTATTTCGAAATTTGGTGGTGTCTACACAGAACTTATTTTGAAATAAATCGCTATTCTGAAACATCCCTTACTCCTCGTGGAATGAGGTTTAGCTCCGATATCCCAAAATAGCACTGCAGTGTAGATGTAGCCTTACTGGCCTCTAGTGTTCATGTCAATTGGTACTGGCACTGGGGAGCAATAATGGATACAATCTAGAGACAGGGATGCACTTTCTGTTCTGTATGCTGTAGCTTTTGATTCGACCACTGTGAAACCAACAGACTGCAAGCAGTGATCACAGACACTTTTGTCTTGACCAGGCTTGGTTAATGTTAGCAGATGACCCCAACATACCCCCAGTCCTGTACTTCCCCAGACCAGGGCGCTCTGATTTGTCCAACCCATTCCCGCAGCCTTCTGAGGTTTAATAGGATCCATAATCTTCTTTAAAGGAACAAAACCCACCAGTTTGCCACATTCACTGGAGATGGCATTCATTTGACCACAAACACAGCCTTGTTGGTTTAAATTAATAGTGAAACAAGTTGGTTGTCAAAAGACTATAGGATTTTACGTGAGCTCAAGAATAAAGATAAAGTGAGAAATAGTTACGAGCAAATAAAAGTGAAAATACTCATCTAAAAGCCTAAAACTTAATCTAGCAAGTTTTAACTCAAGCCTTTGTTCAAGATGGCCTTGACCTGCTCCTGGGTCCAGATCTCTTCCAGAAGCCAAAAGGGGCTAGTGCCTGTGTTGTCTTAGGTGAAAGAACTAACCTGGGGTCCTCTGTGCCTTTCTTTTATAGTCCAGTGACCCTCTGAAGTGGATTCTTCCCAAGGATACTCCTCACAGTTAAGATCATTCAAGCTATGAGGAAGATAATAGATCTGGGTGGTGAAGAATGAAGGCATGCTCTTTTGTGCCCCACTTGTGTTTGCTGAAATGCAAATTCTTCTGTTTCCTGATATCTCCACCAGTTGCTTTGATTGTCCTGTTTTACTACTTATATGTAAATTGAGGCAAACACACATGCCTTTAAAAACAGTTTTATTAGGTGCTCTGAGGCATGTGCAAAAGTGCACCACCAATAGCAACACACACCTAGCTGTGGGCACTCTGCTAATCATCTGGGCAGCATGGGAATCTCTCCTGAGCAGCAGCACAAGCACATAGCTTACACGGAATAATACTTAAAGTCCCTAATTTGAGTGGTGCCTTGACTGAACCCACAAAATGTATGGATGCATGCAATGTACATGGCACAGCGGATGCATTCCCAAATGTTGCTGGTCTGGCTAAGGAGGACCCATCATGTAAATCTTTTTTTTTTCCTTTTTAACTGATTTGTTTGCATGAAATAATAATTCATCTTCCTACTAAACCTAGTCTTTTAATTTTGGTTTGGTTTGTGTTTTTTTGCTTCTAAGAGGCTGTTATATAATGAAGCCATAGTTCATTAGCGTGCTCGGGCATTAACCTTTTCTATAACCTCTGATAAGCCACGAGCAAACATTTACATAGTATGGACAATAGAGAAATTTACTTTATCACGTAATAATGCAACCTCTCAGAACAAGAGAGCTTATAAACTTGAATATATGCAATGTTTTTTATTGTACTTATTGATATTTTGTATGTGGTTAATAATGTACTGAATCTGTCCTATGTATGTGCCTGGCATTTACAGATATAAAGCAGGCATTTGATGAAGCAAAGATTACAAAGAGATGTACAAATATATTATTTCATAGCTCTTCCTGCCGACCCCCCCAGGAATAATTTCATCTTGCACTAACATGCTTTCCTTTAGGGACGTAAAGGGGTATGCAATGCCATACCCAGTTAACCGGTTAAACATATAGTTTAACCGGTTAACATTTTAAATGGGATTTTACATCCTTGCTTTCTTTTAGAAGCAAATTCTCAATTTGTCACTACGTTAACCCACATCTTTTACTCATAGGCCAGTTTCAAATGTTAGTTACATTTTTTTATAAAATGTTTTCCAAATACTCAATTCAAACAAATACATTAGAATAAATGCTTGAGAGAAACAGAAATGTATCCAAAAAAGGTATTATTTCACCTACCTTGTTTCTCTGGGGGGAAATAAACTTTCAGTTTTTAAATATTATTCAGGGGTTATTATTTTAATTTATTTTGACTACTGCTATCCATAAATAATGCAACACTATGCAAAGATAAAAAAGGCAATGTCAGTAACATTCAAATTTTTTTGTAATATACCCAGTGATAAGCAGAAGAACAGCTGTTGTGATGCTCCAACAACTGCTACAAAAGTCATTCTACAGATTGTGACCAATATATCACTAGACTCTAGCATAGATATCGTTATTATATGCATGGGACTGTATTTCCACATTATTTACTGACCTTATATACCATAGATGGCTCAGAAAGTATGTAAAGACTTAGCGTTAGGGTTAGGGTTAGGGTTGTGAATTATGATACCTGTGATACCTTGTGAGCTGTGATAACAGCCACCAATGTGATACCTATGCACCAAAATTTTCCCAGAATGCATTAATACCGACATCGGTGGACAACATGGCAGGCAGTATTGACACCAGACTGTACAGGAAAAACCATTGCTGAGTGTACACGCAGAGTACACCGCCCATATGTCCTGGATTTTCTGGGACAGTCAGGAATTTAAATACTCTGTCCTGGTGTCCCCATCAAGTAGTTGAATGTCCCGGAAAGCCCTGCCAGATACGGCTTGCAGGGAAGAAGCAAGCCAGAAATGGCTCTGTGCACTGTCATTTCCCTTCCCCTGTCTGAGGCAATCTCGCAGGGATGCATCCTAGCATGGCACAGCAGTAACTGCCTCCTGCTCCCACCCCCAGCACATAGGCAGCTCCCCTGGTGCTTTGCCAGCGGGCAGCCGGCTGGCTTCCGGTGGCGCACAGTTTCTGGAGCCTATCAGAAGCTGGAGTCCAGAGCATTCCCTGAGTGCAATGTGCACCGCCACCCAGCAAGTCCCCACCACCCCTCCACCCAGTGTGGCTGCCCCACCACTGCATGCTGCGCAGCCCCCTTCCTCTCCCCACAGAACTGCCTCTGCTGTGTGGGGCCCTGGTCCGGCCGCACCACAGCCACCTCCTCCTTCACACAGCAGGACTGCTTCTGCTGTGCGGGGCTCCTGGTCTGGCCACACCGCAGCAGCCTCCTCCTTTATCTCCAGGTGGCCGCTAGTGCTTTGTTACGGCGGCTGCCACTGCTGCCAGGGGGGAGGGGTGCTGGGTGGGTCTGAGGCAGCCGCAAAACCAGGCAGGACCGCTCCTGGACCTCGGCGACTCTTGGAGCAGCTGCTTCAGCCCAGGCAGGGGCCACACAGAACCCAGATGGGGTGCCATAGGGTAGGGCGCGCTCGAGCTCTCTCCCTTCCCACACTGCTGGGGGAACGGCAGTGCACAGAGCCACTCGCTCTGCCACTCTCTGTAGCCAGGTCTGGTGGAGTCGGGGCTTTCTGCCACTGAGCAGGAAACCGGAGCTGGTGCTGCAGGCTTGGGGCTGCGCGGGCTTCCTGCTGCATGGGTGGCAGGGCTGAGCTCTCTTCCCACCTCACTGGGGGAATGGCAGTGCAGTGATATGTTGTTCAGAAGCTTTCCCCACTGCAAGGGAGTGCGCAGCCAGGTAAGCATCCTCCCTCATGCCCAGACCCCTACACCCAATACTCCTCACTCCCTCTCCTCCCCCTGCCAGGACCATGCACCCCCAGCTTACGCCGACACCCTCCCTTGCTCCTGCACCCTGCCTCCTGGCCCAGACTCCCTACCCCCTGTATTCACTGTTGCTCATGCACCCTCCCTCCTGGCCACACACTGCACCCTCTCTTGCTCCTGCTCCCCCCACCTGGCCAGACACCCTACACTCAGCCTGCTTTTGCATCCTCCCTCCCATCCAGATCTCACAACCTCTTCCCCTTCTGCACACCACCTCCCTCCCACATCCGGCACCTATCCCTATCCCGCTTATGGGCAGCCCTATCCCGCACTCTGAACCCCTCATTTTTGTCCCTACCCCAGAGCCTAAGGGGGTCCATAACTAACTCTGGAACCCCAGAAAAGTAAATCTGGCCTATGGGAAGCCCTGAACCTCAGTCCTCCCTGTCCCTTCCCCTCGCCCCTTGGGGCTGGAGCACCAGAGAAGTGAGGTGTGTCAGTTGGGGGATGCATCAGTGAGGGTTGGGCAGTTTTTTTTGCTACTCACTTGTGTGGTCCTAACTGATTTTTCTGTGGGTCAGTGGCCCCCAGCCCAAAATATGTTCCCCACCCCTGCCATAAATAAAGAAAACATTGAAACCTTTTGTGTTGGACATAAATTAATATTTTACTTTATTTAAAATGAAGTTTGATAAACTAACATGAAAAAGTTAAAACGCTTACTCTGTTTAATAATTTTAATTAAACTGTTCTTCCTAGCTGAAGCACTAGCAAAATGGCTTGGATGTAATTACGTAATTAACGGTGAGTTTCCATTAGCAACTGGTGGTACGCGGAAAGGTTTACATTGAGCCAAGTGGTCCACAGGCCAAAAAAGTTTGAGAACCACTGAAATAGAGGCACCCCTGGCCTCTCCCCCCAAAAGACCACCCCAGGCTCCCTGCTGCTCCACAAGAGCCCACGGAGAGATCGGGTCTGTTACCATGGCAGTGAAATCACACCAATCCGGTGTGGATGATGGACAGACTCTTTGTGAGTCTTTCTCATCCAAGCAGTTGATGATTTAAACAGTGTGTTAAGATGCCATGTGAAAATACTTGGTGCCTACACTGAGAGACAGGATGTATCTTCTCTCTACAGAGAAGGTTGTCATGACTTGTGTGTCTGGGTAAACAAGCCCTTTATGAGCTCTGTGAAGAGGTGAGATGTTTTGACTTCCAGTTTCAAGGGATTTGTTCTTCTGTCTTTGGGCTGCACATTGCCTAGACCTGAATGGAGTTAGCTGTGACAATGCATTTCTGAGTTATTCTGACTCACAAGTGAAACCTGTGCTAAAGACCCCACATCCAGTGAGAGAAAGCACTGCTGTCAGAAGTCGCCAATTCAAAGTTTCTCCAATTTTCTTCAAAGATCGCCTCTACCAGGCAGTGGAGCTTTTACTGAGTGGTCCCTTATATTTTTGAAGGGTGACTAAATGTTAACTGGATCTTCTTAGGTAACATCAACAGATTCCTTTGGGCCCAATCCTAACTTAAAGTTTAAATCAGATCAGGCCCTTTGTAAGCAGGTTGGGAAGTGATCTCATTTGGCAACTATTATTAGGTATTATTTCCATAATATAGGCATTGCCATCATGGTATTGATATATACATTTCTCACTAGTTTACATATAAAATAGCCCAGCACCATTAACCTCCATGGAAAATGTACCTTTCAAGCAGTGGTGAGGGTTAGTGACACGGTCTTCTCCCATGAAATTGTGGGATAGTTCTGGATGATTCCCAGGCCCTGAGTCAAATGGGGCTGCATCTACACTGCAAAGTAATAGGTCTCGGATCCTGGATCTCTTCTTGAATGGAGGTTGGGCCCTAGCGCTGCAGTGTCATGGAACCCTAGGTCTCGTGCCTGGGTTAATGCAATCGCAGTTTAGTTGCACGGGGAGCTCCTATGGAGCCCAAACCCATCCCTATTGGTAGAGGACATTGGAAGGAGTGCTTAGAGGGGTCACATGACACACTTCACTTCTGGTCATGTGTCTGTCTTGACCCCAGAAGTCCTACCCCCGTGGGTAGGACTTCTGGGGGTCAGGGCAATGGATAATGATGGGTTAGGGACCATGGCTAATGTGTCCCCATTTTTGGTTCAGAAAATATGGTGACCATAGCACTGAGCCATGTTAGCCCAGGCCAGTTTTTTGCTGACTCCTCTTCAGGATCAGAGGAGGGAACCTAGCAGCAATTCAAAGCAGTGAGCCCAGCCCACACCCCTCTCAAAACCTCCCTGTCCCTTTAAGCACCTTTCAAAGAAAAGACAAGAACCCCCACCAGCAAATCAGCCTGCGTCTACTGGCAGCATGCAGCCTGTACTGGAGTTCAGCTGACTTTTTTGTAAAGCTCTGTCTGCTACTGGAAAACAAAGAGGTGGGGGGAGGTACGGGATTCAGATGGAGATCAACTGTCAGAGCCTCAGGATCCAATGGTTGGGGACAGCTACTTTAGGGGTTTGTGTTGATCTATCTGCCGTGGGGCCTACTGTTCACAGAAACATGCGTCTGTGAGACAAATTAGTTGTGTCTTTTAAAAGACACAAACCAGTGATGGTATGATACAAATCTCTGATTCTCTTAAGGTATGTCTCGACTACATGCCTCTGCCAACCGAGGCATGTAAATTAGATATACCGACATAGTCAATGAAGCGGGGATTTAAATATCCCCTGCTTTACTAGAATAAAAATGGCCGCCTCATTGTGCCGGCTCAGCTGTTTGTCAGCACGAAGTGGCAGTCAAGACGGGGATTGGTCGGCAAGGAAAGCCTTTGCTGACCGATCCTGTAAACCTCGTTGCATGAGGCATAAGGGATCGGTCGGCAAAGGCTTTCCTTGCTGACCGATCCCTGTCTTGACTGCCGTTTCGTGCTGACAAACAGCTGAGCCGGCACAACGTGGCGGCCATTTTTATTCTAATGAAGAGGGGGATATTTAAATCCCCGTTTCATTGACTACGTCGGTATGTCTAATTTACATGACTTGGTCAGCAGAGGCATGTAGTCTAGACATATCTTTACTGAGGTAAACATGTTTCTAAGGCACTTTATAAGACAATCTTAGTTCACAGCCTGTGAACTATAAGAGATTTTCATTCAGGTGGGATAGAAACTGGAGGAGGAGAGCATTGTTTATTTACTTCAGGAAAACAACAGCTGAATAGAAGCTTTAAACTTTATCAAGATTCACACAGGAAATGAAATCTTACAGTGGTTATTGGTATACAGTGGTAAACAGAGACCAGGATGTTTCTCTACCAAAAGAAGAAGTTATAAAATAGCTGCATCAGCTGATGGAGATGGTAAACTTCACACAGTTTGCTTTGCTCTGAGGTGTCAAACAAACATCATCAAGAAGCAAAATCATGAAAATTATATGATGTTTTCTCTCTGTGTTTCTGTGCACCTAGTGGAAGGTGTTGACCTGACAGCCTGGAAATTGAAGTTCTGTGTTTAGGTCAGTGTCCACTTTTCCTGTATTTCTCCCCATCTTCAATGTGCCTCCATTATATAACCCAGAAGGATGATCATATCCAGTCATAAAAAGATAGTTCACCTTCATGAGCCATCCACTGCTTGGATTCTCAGCTGAGACTCCCAAGAGGGGTGTCAGCTCTGATGGGGGCTCCTCCACTGGAGGTAGATCAGTAACACATTTTATACAGTGCCATTGAATAGCCTCCAACAGAAAGTAACCTTGGTCACTAGTGACTGGATTTAATCTAATGATCTGGAAATGAAAGTCTTCCTGTTTCATTACCAATCCCATGAAACATCTAATTCTCCAAAACATCATGTGACTTTCATTAATTTTTAAACCAGAAGTATATCTTCAGTTCAGGTTAGCCACACAGCTTTGACAGCTCTCATAGAAGGAAAGCCATACTGTTGGTTTTGTACCAAGAGATATGAAAATCAAGATAGCACCTAAGCCAAACATTTAACTTCTCTAAGGAAACTGAACACGCAGACCACTTTTGCATACCACACATGCTCTGAAAGTGAAATAGTAGCTCCACATACAAACAAAAGGTCTTGGGCCTGCGCTTTAAATTCAGAGGAAGATTCCACAATAACATTGGTGCAACTGAAGAGTATAGGATCAACTCTGATATGAGCAAAGAATCCCAGCAGTGCCATTCCCTCTCCCCTCAGCTGTCCATATTGTCACCCTGTTGTTGGTCTTTTGAGGGTGGCCATGTTTCTGGATATTACTTGACAAAACAGAGCAACTCAACCATTTTCCTCCATCCCTCATCTTTTCGATCATGTCTGACAGGTATCAACTGATGGCTTTAGTTGTATATTGCTTTTACGTCCCCAGCCTAGGGCTCTGTAAATTTCACTTACATAATCTATTGCTGGTTACCGCTTTATGAAGGTATAGGTAATAAAACTAAACCAACAGGCCTAAATATATTTCCTAGAGTAAGATTATGCTATCCTTCAAAGGTGAGGGGCAAGATTGGCTCTTAGTAGTTCTCAGTCTGCTTTACTCTCAGACATCCAGGAAAGCAGGGCAGGCTAGGGAATGTAGTCCATTATGGCAGCCATATCTGTAGGTTTAGCTTCTGATAGACCCAATGGGAAATGAGTAGAACCCTGCCCAGACACAATTTTTTATCCACAGATGCGGATATCCGCGGATAGAAATACAGATCTGCAGGGTTCTACTCCCAGGAAATGCAGTGGCCAAGAGAGAAAAACATGGTGCTGCCAGTCCCAGGAACCAGCGCCCCACGCTGGCAGCTCCTCCCAGCCATGCGATTGTACCGCCCCCAGCGGGGCTGTATGACCCCAGACAGGAGACTGTTCATAATTGTTTGGGGATTTTTGGTAATATCTTTGGAGTGGAGATCTTAGCAAATTATCTGGAGTGACAAGTGAAGCTGTATGTAGTTCTGCACCTCTTAGAAGCAGGTTAAAATAAAATTACTCTGACAAAAGGAAATTTCTGTTAGCACATCTGGCCAGTGAAAATGTGCTACCTCCTAAAGCTCCAAGAACCCCCTCTTCAAAACTCAAGACTCTATGGCTTAGAGCTGCTGGACTGAATAACAGCTGAAGTGAGAAGCAGCAGCTCTGAACAGCATTCACAACCTTGTGTGACCTCTGTCTGCTTCAGGGAAGCATCACTTAGTGGCACGGGCAATGGGAGACTGTATAGATCCTAAACAGCCAGAGGCTCTTTTTCAGAATTATTTAAGATTGTGTCAATATGAAAAGGGCATTTAGTATTGGAGGGGGGAAGTTTAAAGGGTATCTATCATTTAAACGTCCCAAATCATTACAATTATTGTTACATAATTATTTATTAAAACACTTTATATCACAGTAAACTCTCTTGGCATTTTCTAGAGATTTAAAGAATCATTGAGTGAAATGCCAGTACTACTGAAATTAATGCTAAGTCTCCTACTGATTTCAATGCCACCAAACTGTCAGTTAAGATCACTGCCCCAAAGAACATACAATTTAGATGTCTAACAGAAAGATCCTACTTTTGATCTCAAATGATCTCAGTGCCATCATTCCCATGAAGGGGCAAATCCAGAAGAGGTTGAGACAAACAGTCTGCTCTTGTCTTCAGAAAACAGCCAGCCTGCTGAAAGGGCAAGCTAACTGGTACTCCAAAGAGCCAGTGAGGTTCTTTTGCTTATGGCAAAGAGGTCCTATCTATGCTCATGCTCCCTGAAGAGCAGCCCTGCCTGTGAGGAACACAGTCATATTAAGGAGAAAGAGATAGATCATCTGTCTTTCTACCAGTCCGCCACGGCCAGGAATAAATTGACACCTCAGGAAGGAACTTTTAATAGCAGAGTGCAAGCAGCATAGGAAGAAATTTGTGTTTAAGGGAAAATCATGTTCTAAGGCCTGAGTTCAATATACCAAAAAAGAAAATAGTAGAATAGGAAGAGGTGCACATGACATCAAAATGATTAGGGACAGCTTCCATATGAGGAGAGATTGAGAAGACTGGGACTGCTCATGTTGGAAGAGTTGACGGAAGAGGAGGGGAGAATATGAGAGAGGTCTACAAAACCACGCAAGATGTGGAGAAAGTGAATAGGGAAGTGTTATTTACCCCTTCACACAAAACAAGAACCAGGGGGCCCCCAATAAAATTAATAGTCAGCAGGTTTAAAACAAACAAAAGAAGGCCCTTCTTCACAGAAAGCACTGTTAAACTGTGGAACTCTTTGCCATGGGATAGTGTGAAGGTCAAAAGCATAACTGGCTTCAAGAACAATTAAATAAGTTCATGGAGGAGTCCATCAATGGTTATTAGACAAGATGGTCAGGGATACAATCCCATGCTCTGGGTATCCCTAAACAAAGACAGAAGCTAGGCCTGGATGACTGCAAATGAATCACTTGAAATTGCCTGTTCTAGTCATTCTCTCTGAAACTTCTGGCACTAGCTACTGTCATAAGTCAGTATTTGGGATTAAATGGACCGTTGATCTGAACTAGTATGGCCATTCATAGGTTCTTGATAAAGTCTAGATGAAGTTAGCACATAAACAGCTAACAACTGAAAGGATGCTAAACTATGTCTAAACAGGACTCAACTGCTGATTGTGGCCTTTAGCCATGACCTTAATATAACACAGAATGAAGAAATGACCTGTCCTGCTTGCTTTTTCACCTTAAGTCTACTAAATAATTTAATTGTCACAAGAATGTGAGCCAAATGGAGTCTTTGCCTTTTTTCTTTTATTCTTCTTCTTTATCTTCTCTTATCACACATAAAATAGCTTTCTTTTCAATACTCCCTGCTTGCCACCTTTTCATCTACAGCCTTGATTTATTAACATGTTTGTTGACATTTTGCTCCCCTAGCTTTCCATGGGAGCATATGTCATGAAAGTGCAAAAGCAAATCAAGAACAAGCAGCATCCCGGCCTCTTCTTAATCAAAAAGTCTTACCGAGCTAGGAAGAAATGCCAACATCTTCACTGTATCACAAGGAGATGGGAATATTATTTTGTTATAACCTCCCATTCTTCAACTCAGAGAACCTATACAGTATTTCACTGGAATACATAGTATTTCAGGCATGAGCACATGATAGTTCTTTTATTGGTAAATCTATTGTTTTGATATTTCATGAGTGTGTAGGATTTGAAATTGTTCATTTCATGTGGCAACTGTAATGAACTGGATTTATTTTCACTATTATTTTTATTGTTATTTAAAATCAGCATAGTTAAATTTATTCTTTGCAAAATTGAATCTGCTGCGTAGGGAGTGTTACTGATTCCATTTGCAAGTCTTTTGCATTACTTTTGCATTAAATATGTGAATTGCAAAGTGGCTTGGCATTCCAACTGGTGCTTGGAAGAGGCAAAACAAGATAATTTTAACAATTCAAATTATTTTTCAGAACAGGAAATAATCAGATTACTTCACAAAATTACTTGTTGTTTTAACGAAGTAGTTACTACAATCAATTACTTTGACAACTGTATCACTATATACAGATTGTGCGTGTGTGTATGTGCGCGCACACGCGGGTATCAATTACTAACTTTTTTGACCTACCTAAACTCGTGACAAGACTCCTTTCTATTTACAAGAAAGGACCCAAGTGAAAACCTCAGACCTAAATCAGTCCCACATTTCTGAAGGGGGACTATAATCAGAATCCAGAACCAGACATAGATCAGATATTTGCAGCTGACTTCTAGCTCTACAGAATATAATGAGCAGAGCTAAAATCCTAGCTTCAATTTTTTACAGTCAAACTCCATATTCCAACTTTTTAGTAGCTCACACCCATCTCTCTCACCTTCATTTACCTTTGCCACTTGTTTCCTCTTTGCGACAAGGTGCTATATACATAATACAGTCATTTATTTTAAACTTTTAATGATCACCGTTGATCTGGTTTTATCTATACCTGGCTCAAGCTGGGTAGTCTAACAGCTATCGCTAGAGCTCAGTTCACAGTCCAGGACATGCACTCCATGACAGCACTGAGCAAATTGTAAATGAAAAGCTTTCACTCCCACTTTTAGGTTGTTTGATTTTCATGATTCACACCAAGTTTTAATTTCCTTTTTGGTGCAGATGCCACTGTCCTAGCAGTCCAGCCACCATCAGGGCAATGGAAGAGAGGTGGTAAAAACTGCCAGTGTATATGAGTTAAAACAAGCAGTTCTAAATGAGTTGACTCATGTCAACTAGTTGCTCACTTGAGCAGAGCTCCAACACGGGCGAGGAAGAGATTATCTCTGCTAAGTGACAGGCTACCTCCCCTGATGCATATGAGCCATATAGTGACAATATCTAGCTATACAGGGAGAAAAAGTACAATATGAAGAAAAAGAAAATGCTAAACTTGTCAGTTTCTGTAATATTTACTATCCTTTAAAACAAGTATAAACCAAATGGAGGAAGAGATGGAGATAAAATGACAGATCTGGGAACAGGGTTTGCATTAGCATACAGAGGACAAGTGCAGCAGGGGTATTAAAACATAAATGTGAATTAAGTCTCTCAATTAATCCTTTTCGGGGCTCCAGGTCTTGGCAATGTGGGGTGGGAGGCTCAGCTCTGGACCTCTCAGGCTATGTCTACACTACACTGATCTATCGGAAAAAGGTATGCAAATTGCGATAGCTTTTTCGGAAGGGCCAAATTTCAGAAAAGCCTCCTCTTTTGGAAGAGCCCTTCTTCCTTGTGAGCGGAGGAAGACAGGGCTTCCGAAAGAGCACGTCTGCTGTTCCACAAAAAAAAGTGGAAGAGCAGACGCTTTCCCTGGACGCGGTGGGGACCTCTGGTATCCCAGAAAAACCCGATAGTCTAGACATAGCCTCAGAAGGGATGGAGCAGAAGGGACAGGGCTAGGGGTCGGCCAGTCCTCAGCACCACCCAGACAGCACCATGCAGTGCGCTGCCCGCTCCCCTGTTCCGTTGGTGGCCCTGATCCTCTGCCATGTAGCTGGCAAAACAATAACTACAATATGAAAGCTAGGATAAATCTAGGTGCTTTAAAATAAACAATCATACTGTTTTAAACCAAACCCTAGTGCAATAAGTAGAGTCATGGGAGGATAGAAAATCTGTAACTGCATCCAGGACTGGCAACAGACTTTGCCGGGCCCTGGGCAATTGGGGGGGAGAGGGTCTAAGCCCCCCAGAGGGGTGTGGGCCTTAGATGGAAAAGGGTGGGGCTAAGAGCTAGTCTCCACCAGCCAGCCCACAGCACTGTTCCAGCAGCAACTGAAAGGGTCCAGGGTTTAAATTGCTGGGACCCAGGATAACTGCCCCTTTTGTCCCCCAGTCCTCGGTGGCCCTGTCTCCATCTGATCTGCAATCCACAAAAATGATCTGTGGACACCCATGGATATAAAGCAAATATCCACAGATTTGCAGGGGTCTAAATTACAAAATTTGTGTCCACATCCTGCGATCCACAAAAGTGATCTGAGATAGCTGCCTCCACAGATGCAGATACCTGCAGATATTAAGCAGATATCTCTGGATTTGCAGGGCATCATGCAATAAGATGATATTCAGTACTAGTACATGTAAATTCCTGCATCAAGGGAAAGGAAATAAATAGCACAGCTATTAATTGAAGGGTAGCTAGCTGTGAATCTCAGAAAGATCTAAGGGTGGTCACAGACCGCAAATTAAAACAGAGTCTCAGCCTGATGCTGCTGTGGAGGAGAATGGGATGCCATGCTATTTTTGGATCTGTATATATAAAAAAATCATATGGAAAGCTAAAGAGATAACAGTGTCATGTTAATAGAGACCTAGCACAACCATAGTGGGAATAATATGTGCAGTGCTGGTCTCTACAGATTAGAACAGATATAGAAAATTAAAGGAAACAAAAATAAGTGCAGTAAAAGTGATCCAAGGACAGATGGAGAGATTGAAAGAACTAAATTAATACAGTCCAGAAGCTGTGAACCAAATCCAACTATAAATACTTTCAAAGTAACAATATATGTGAAAGTAAGTAATTAATCTAGCTCCCAAGATGGTAGAATGGGGATCAGTTGGTTGAAATTAAGTAGGAGAAGTTCAGGATGGAATGTAATGGTACTGACCCCCAAAGGAGGTAGTTCTAGTACAGTAACTGCCCATATTCAAGAACAGATTAAACAAGAAGCTAGGGGATTTAGACAATAACACTCTTAAAATCCAAAGTTGTACAGTAAGCAACCTTTTTGTTTTATTTTCTTTGGTTATCTAAAAGACTGATACTCCTACGCAGATGTATATAATAGTATGAGGCTCAAAGGATTTGGCCCGCTCTGCTGCTATATCATTGGTTAAAATCCAACCCAGGTCAGTTGGTTGTCCTTTGGCTTATGCAAAATGGGTTTGGTGGATTCCTGGAAGAACAAGTGTCCTCATTCCAAAAACCACCATCCCAAATGGCAGATTTATGGGCAGTTTCAGCATTGAGCACAAAGGTGGAAAGGGCATGAAGTCTGAATTACCATTATGTTTTTTAACACAAGGTGATCCTTCCAGCTCTGAGTTAAGAGACATTAGTCGGAAAATGAGAAGTGGAATTTTACATGATTGCTGTTTGTATTGTACCCTCTCTGTGGCTCCGCTGAGAACCAATAACGCCAATATATCAACTTTCAGGAACACTAAAACACACAACACTTAAAAAAAGGGGGGGGGGTGGCCCACTGGTAACAAGTCCTAGAATTTTCAATGACAAATGGGAACACACACATGAGGCATATAAATCCATGTATCATCGTGGCCCCCACCCTTTACAAATAGCCCATCCCAACTGCACTCACCAGTCGGGACTTCTGTCCCCTCCTCACTGTAGATGGGCAGTGGTGATTCCTCCATAGGGTGAGGCACTGATGGAAAGTAATGAATTGTGGTAGAATTTGTCGCAAAGTGACAATCACAAGACGGTCCCTTTATTACCATTATAATACAAATGTCTGGTTACTGTCACAAGGAGTCCTTTTTCAAAAAGTCACATGGCAAGGATGTCCCCTGCAAATATTTCACATGTCTGCAGACACAATCCTGATGAAGGCACCTCTGAGACTTCACATACATCAATGAGTTCCACCATCTGAAGTCTGAAATCCCTGGTCTTAATTTCCACTTGAAAATTCACGTTCAGGGAGGACTATTAGCTTCTGAAAGTTTAACATTACCAAAGAGGCCTCATTTTGGTCATTCACAGTCGATGGGGTTAATCCCAAACTGGAAATTCCTATCCGTAGAAGCTTAGACCCTTCTGAAAATTCACGCTGCACAGAGCGGTTTCTATCCTAGAAGTTTCATAATTCCAACACTTGATAATATTCTGATTAGTCACATTCCGGGAGTTTAACTCTCTTTTGGAAATGCATACTACTGAAGAAGCCAAGGAGAGCCAAGACAGTGAGGCACATAGAGAGACAGGTCATAGACATCAAATCTGAGTCATGATATTTCGTGGTGAGAACCAGGAGAGAGAGGCTCTGCTGCTCAAAGCTTAATGATACAGCAGGTGGTAAAACGCTGTACTGCATATGGGCTCTAGGCCATACATTTTGTATTACCGATCCATTTTATGGAATATATTCCAGTTACAAGGCTTTAAATTATCCAGATATTCAGCTTTATGGTACTAAATCTAGATGTTTGGATCTGCATTCCAGTGGGCTCCAGATTCTAGTGTACATCAGGACACCATATCATGATGTCTTTAGGTTTCTTTTTCTATTTGGAGCCTCTTCCTTTAAAGATGTTTTTGGTTACCCTCTGGTGATTCATCTTTAAAAAACTGGGGGAGCTATGTCCTTTGAACTCTGTTCAAGAGATTTGAGTTTTCTATATTGGGATCCCATGTTGAAAAATGTGAGTAATATGATTCCTGGAATTTTTCTATTCCTATTGTCTTTTTAAAAAATAGTGCCGTTGCTTCTCAAAGATGTAAGAGCTCCCTCAGTCTCAATTTTAGCAACCCAGTGTAAAGGACAATTCCTTTTAATTGCTGGTGTGTTTTTTTCATTTATTATACACGTGCTCGTCTCATTTGAAAAAGCTTATCCTTAATTGATTGTCTTATGGATTTCCATAAAACCAGCCAAATAACTGTTCTTTCATGATTCAAAATACAAAATAAAATTCTTATAACACATAGCCAGATAGAGAGAGTTTTGACTAATAATGGACCACGTGATTGCGTCTTGCTAGGTTCAAAGAGGCTCCAATCTCTGCCTACACCTAAACCCTCTAATTAAAATGCAAAATAAAGGGTAGAGTAAGAGAGAAACACAGCTGAATACAGTTGACTACATAACTACCATACTAGGCAGGGAGATAATGGTTACATGTGCACACTGCACAAGCTCCTTTTATCTAGAAGCGGAACTAACATTCCAGCCCAATAACACCACAAAAAAACAACACATTTGTCATCACACAACGTTTTGCTACATATTAGCCAGTAGTTGCTATCTGAGTCTAATCCAGTGCCATAATTCAGAGATGTATGTTATTTCCTGGAGAAAAAAAAAGCTGATTTATGAGAAATGCATGCTTCGAAGTTATACAAAACAGTTTCTGCGTTGCAATTAATGCAGTCATTTCCCTCATTAAGGATAATTTTACACTAAAACAATAATGGCCTTAATCTATACTCTTTGAAATATTTTGTCTTTACTTACTGGAAAAAGATACTGGAGCAGAACTTACTTGACTGCTCAAAATTTTAAAATCAGAGATCTGCAAGCAAAGCCAGTTGCTCAGTGATGTGTAAAACTGCTGAATTCCATGATGTGTGGTTTATGTATTCTTTGCAGTCCTGTACAAGATTCATCAACCTGATGTAGACAGAACATTTATTCTGGCGGCAAATGTATTCACAAAACATTTGCAACAATATTCATCAATGTTTGATGTTATTTACTCTCATTTTAGACGGTCTATAGGTTGTAGAAAAGGCCTGAAATATGTATATGCTACAAAAGAGGCCACATGCATAAACAAACAAACAAAAAATATTTACAGACACAACTTGGATTTTGTAGAAGAATCCAAGAGAGGGAAGCTTTTTCTAGCATTCAACTGGGAGTTAGGACTCCTGAGTACTAAGCTGAGCTCTGACACTGACTCCCTCTCTGACCTTGGCCAAGTCATTTAGGGCTTGATCCAAAGTCCACTGAAGTCAATGAAAGTGTTTCCATCAAGTTCAATGTGCTTTGGCAGAGACCTTCAACCTGTATGCATCTGTTCCTCCTCATATGTAAGGTGAGACGTCACAACATACTTCACAGGAGCGGTGTGCTCACCAATGTCTGTAAAATGCTTTGTAATAGTGCCTACATACTATTGTGATGTGCACAACAGAACTCCATATGCAGATTTGAGATAACAGGCATTAGATATTGTTATTGTGTAACAGCCATTTATTTTTACATGCTCTTTGCTCAGTGGTTTCTATGACCAGATGGTAAGCGTTCAGTAATTGAACATTCTGATCATTTCTATAATCCTTTTGTAATTTCATAAATGAGCATAAACAACACTTACATGAAGAAGAGTCTCTCCTGAATGGATTGTCTCTTCCTTTTTCAAGAGGGGATAAAAAGAAACAGAAAAGAAAACAAAGAGAAAGCAAATAAATAAACATACATAAACAAAATAAAATAAAATGAGGAGGGGAGGAGTCCATAATGATACTAAGATACATTTGATTCAAACATCATCACGCAGATGATGTCCAATAAGTAGTACAGATAACTACAGAAGTTTTTTGAAGTACATCATGATACTGAAAATAAAAACACAAAAATAGACCGTTTCTCATCTGTCACGTCACAACAATTTTTTAACAAAAATTATTGCAGAAATTTTGACTGCATAAGTCTTAAGAGCAAGTCAACTACACTGTACTGTGTCTTAGGGATAATACAACTCCAAGGCCATTTTATGTGGATCAAAGTAAGAAGACTTTTTAAATTACTTCCTAAAATCTGCATAGATGGCCACATTCATCTGTGTAGAAGCAGGTGACAGCTTCCTCTGAAATGGCTGGGAACCCACAACAACAAACACAATGGAGCTGTTATGACTGAACAAGCCTTCATTCCAACAGATGATTTTGTATAACCCATTCCTCGGGTCATTCCCCTATCCAGTATAAACAAGGCTTGTGTACACTTGAAAGTTAATTTGGATTCACAAAGGATGTGAATTTAAAGCACAATAACTATTCTTAAACAACTTCAAGTGTGGACACTCTAATACTGGAATAACTCCAGTGTGTAGACAAGCCCTAAAAGCTTGTATACTGGTCACTAGTGGCTGCACATGAGTGAAAAAGTGCACACTCTTCCTGCCAGGCCAGTTAGCAGTCATTTTGTATGCTCATTGGGTTGGGAAAACTAAGGAGATTGTCTTTTGACCGTGGTCTACACTAGGGAGTTATTTCAAAATAACCCCCCTTATTTGGAAATAACAAGGGAAGCATCCACACTAACAAGCCCGTTGTTATTTTTAAATCTGTACCGCTGCTTCCCTTGGGGAATAAGCTTATTTTGAAATAGTTATTTCGGGAGTTATTACTTCGAATTTAGTTACTTTGAAATAATTTCCTAGTGTAGACATGCCCTTGCTAATATACATATAGTCCCTCTGAAAGACAAAATCCACATAAATGCAATGGTCGCTATAGAACAGGGCTGGGCAGCATGCGACCTGGGGCCAGAGCCGACCCGCCTAACACTTTGATCTGGCCGGTGAATTTCATCTGGCCACTTTCTATTTACATCCTGCTGCCTGTGCTACCAAATTTCCAGATGGTGGTTCACGCAGCAGAATCCTATTTAACTGGCTCACAGCTCCCCGTTGTGGCATTACCCTGGCAGGGGCCGGAGCTGTGAGCCCTTTAAATAGCCACAGCAACTCCAGGCAACTGCCAGGCAACATAGTAGCAGGTCTGGGAGCCACAAACCCTTTGCTGTGTTTTAATTCCAAGCCTTCGGCTCCAGACAACTCTGGGTGGAGGCTAGTCCCTGCCCTTCCACTCATTTCGAGAGGTGGAGCTGGCCTGTGACCACATACCAAAATTCATTAAGTGACCTCCATGCCAAAATTATTGCTTACCCCTGCTACAGAAAAAGCCAACCCCCTTCTCCCCACCCCACTTCTCTCTCTCTCTCTCTCTCAGAAGCTCAGATCCTGAGGTAAATAACACTGGTAAATGTTGACCCTCCAATGGCAGTCATCATACTTATATTTGGAAATAAGTTAATGGATAACTTTATTACACTTTTACTATCAAACTTCTATTGCAGTATTTTACTCTTACATCAACCACAGTATAAGTTTAGCAATAATGGCCAGAGCTTAGCATGTACACTCTTGTCTTTGAATTGATAAAAATGCTTTGGGTCAGATACTTAGCAGGTGTAACTCAACTCAATCAGTGGAACTGATTTACACTAGACTAGCTTTTGGTTTACCTATCGCAACCAAATCGCAACCTATCGCATTTGTGGGGGGAAATTCAGTTAACATAGAAATGACAACTTGATACTCTGACTTTCCTTCCAAACCACTAGGGAATCATTCCTGTAAATAGACTACTCTAACTGCCACTGGAGTCAGTGGGAATTCTTTTTTTGGAGTGCTTAAAAGAGGGGACCATGGGATTACTTTTTAAAAGCCTTTTATAGCAAAAGTGTGGTTTAGTGCATTTGATTTTGTTCCACCACTATCTCCAAGTGTAATGTATTCAAAACTGCCATTCTAAAGCATCTATAGTTGATTAGGATGATGAATCAGATCAGACTACTTTTAAAAAGCTGTAACTTCTCCAATTTTCATATCCAGCTTTAGTTGTTGCATGTTTCAAACTGAACTGCTTGAATTTACAAGAAACAGGAGATTAGGGGTTGTCCACACTGCTACTTTAGTGCAGTGTAACTTTGTGGCTCAGGGATGTGAAAAAATACCCCTGCTCTGAGCACCACAAGTTATAACCCTGTAAAGCACCAGTATAAACAGGCTCCCTGTTAGCTATGCCCCTCTTGGAGGTGGTTTACCTAATAGTGTTGGGAGAGCAGTCTCCCAGCACTGCTGCCAGGACCACATTGCGACATTAAAATATTAAGTGTTCTTAAGAAAGCAAAAGCATCTTTATAGAGTAATTTGTCTACATTTTAAAATCACCAAAGAACGTGGCACAACTGTAAAATGCCAGTTTGGTATTGGATCAGGTGTCTCATGTCAGGACAGAGGTGCACTGGCAGACTGGGAAGAAGGGAACAGGAGGTGCTAA
Organism: Pelochelys cantorii; assembly: GCA_032595735.1. Classification (NCBI taxonomy): domain Eukaryota; kingdom Metazoa; phylum Chordata; order Testudines; family Trionychidae; genus Pelochelys; species Pelochelys cantorii. The sequence goes on from CM064336.1 coordinate 23,573,461, forward strand.
AAATGAGAACTTGAGGAGCATTGGCAGAGGGATATAATAAGAAGTTTGCATTGACTAAATGCAGTACCTGGCACTACACTGTGTAACCAATTCTTCGTTTTGCCAAATCTACCTGGTTAGCAGAAACAGACAAATGTTGTTCTGGTGCTCTTGTGGAAATCACAGACACAGGACAAGGCTCAGAGACTAATTATTTTGTACATCTAAACTTAAAAATTAAATGATGGTGACTATGTTGTTTTTCCGAAAATGGGAAATCAACTAGGACCTTTAAGGAAAACAGAAGACCAAGGCATAGAGTAGATCCAAATGAATAAAATATATGACATCAAAGTGTTTGTTACTGAACCTTCACATCCTTGGGACAACAAAATCATGTGATACTCACATGTGCACTTGTACTTCTCTTTTCTGATGGACATTGATTTATTTTAATATATATATACTACAATATCTCAGTCAAAAGAACCAATATTGTGAATCTACTATTAGTGCAGAATACTGTAGAGTATTTTAATACTGGAAATAGAGGGCTTTCCAAGACAATATTAGGGCTGACAGCATTATTATTTGCAATGGACAGAAAGAGCTTTAGCAATGAAACTGACTCTAACCTACATTCTGTATGCACAATTTCCTCTCAATAAATATAATCAGATAGTCATTTCCTTTACTGCCCTCGTTTTTTTAAAGAAGATATTGTCGGATCCAATAGAATGAGAAAATAATTCATCTTTTCTCCCCAAAAGATTATGGTACATGTAATAACACTGTAGGGTAAATATAGGGAAAGAAAGATTTAGAAGACTGAAGAATTATAGTGTTATGCTCTGAGGAGGGAAAGCTTAATAACATAAAATGTGATTGGGATTTAAACAGTCCTATAATTGTACTAAATTGAAAATTCAGGATGCTTCAGTAAAGTGAAAAGACATGTGGTTTACTCTAAATTCAGTTCAATGTGCAATGATGGCTTGGTTTTCCTTTAAGATTTATACTTCTCTGCCCCGTAATCTATACTCTGAATTGGCTCTACTGGGGGATTTTGGGTGCAAAATGCAGATTAGACATTCAATGCAGAGTCAAGTAGGAACAGTCAAGTTACAAAAACACAGAATGGAACAACTCCTTACTACTGAAAGTGCAGGTAGCACAAAACAATTAAGCTATGAGGGAGTATAGCTTCAAAGTATTATATGGGGTTTTCTAACTGCACTATAATCCATGGAACTTGTTCAGTTAAAAGCCTCTTTAGAAATGCATCCCCAAGTGGAAAGGCGGCTTTAAGTGTGAATCACAAGGATGTAAATCTGTACTGGTATTCAGATTACAAATCAAGCAATTAATCCTTGGAATTCTCCCCAGTTTTACCTATGAAACAAGTCACTCTGCAGAACCCTACTAAAGCAATCCAATTCTGGCAGACAAGACTTCTCAAACATCAGATACAAATAGTAATCTATTATAAGATTTCTTTGTATTTTTCAACAGCAGCATTGCCCCTCTTGTTCACACATGATTTCAGACATATTTGAGACCTGTTCTTACCTCAGCTCATGTGTTGTGCCATTTAAAACAAAAACCAAAAAAATCCCTCAAACCACCCAAAAATAAAAATGCTGCCAACTATACTTGAAGGGCCAAATTCTGCCCTTCATTTTTCTTAGTGTACATTAACATCGTCAGAATTATACCAGATTTACATCAGGATCTGGCTTGATAGCCCTAAAACCAAAGATGGCAATTTTTAGAAAAGCATTTCTCCCCATCTGTCCATCTCCTTAATGCCCAGAGATTGATTTCTGCTGCCTGGGTTACTGCTCTCGTCTTTACATAGTGCCACAGCAGGTAGCCCAGAGGATTTTGAAATCAGTTGTCCAACACTACACACTGAAAAATGCAGATTGATAAATAGTAAACAGACATTTTAAGTTTTAAAAGGAAATCCCTTGCCTTTCCATTCTCTCCCCATCCTTATTATAATACAGTGTTACTCAGACGTCAGTGGTTCACTAGTCAAATTAGCAAACAACAGTACCTGAAAGAGCCACAAATAACAATTGGGTTATAAATAAAATCATATAGCGTTTTAATACCATGTGCTCATAAGAAGCTGGGGGGCACACATAAAAGAGTCATTTGCAGTTTGTGAGCCCCAGTCTGAGTTTCACTGTACATTAAATTTGTCTGCCCTCCATTCCCTGCCCTCTAATGGCTGGAATGTCTTAGTGCAGTCCGCTTGCAAAGAGACTGAGAAACAATGTCACCCCCTAATGGCCGCAGCCTAAAGCGAATATAACCCATAAGAAAGAGGAGGTGGAAGAGAATGCAAGAAATGAAGAAAGTAGTCAAGGTGAGATGGAGAGACAGGAGAAGAGGAAAGGGAGGGGGAGGAAAGAGAACAAAAAGGTAGATAAAAGATAGAAGTGAGAGAGGGACTATCTCTGAATGATTCACAAGTACTAGCTAACATTTACTCACACTTGTTTACTAAAGGTATTCTTCCTCCAGACACATACACTACACCCTCAATTTGTGCTCTGATATAGAGGCAAATGGCATTATTAGTATGGTACTAAAATCTCCTTCTCTCACCACAACCATACTGTACTTCTGTAAAAGGAAACGATCTTCAACCAATATCAATGATCTTCCATAATACTTCTTTGGAAAAAAACAAGGCCAAAAAAATTGGATAATTTTGTTTGATTCCAAATCCATATGCCAAGACTGTAAAAGTTTTGTTCAAAGTCTCTCTCCTCAACTTTCCACACCACCACGTTACATTGGGTTGATTTCTTTACAAATCTAAACCCATCGAATTTAAACTGGTAGCAACTATCATCCAAGTACCAAATTATCCATACAACTAACTCTGTGTCTCCTGAACAATACCGCTACACTTCTTGTTGGTCCAACACTTGAAACATTTTGACATAGAAGTAAAAAGATACAGTGGTTACCAAAATAGCACTATAAACACAACCAGCTCTTCTTGGCACATTTTCTTAATGCCTTTCCCAATACGGTTAAAAAATGGGAACTAATAACAAAAAAACCCTCTCTCCACCTTGGAATGAACTGTACTGAAATACAAGAATCTTTTATGTGTGGTTGTGTTTCTTCAAACTTATTTCTTGGACCTCTGTTTCCCCACTTATGTTTTCATTTGTTATTTAAAGAATCACAAAAAAAGAGAAGAAACAAGAGATCAGCACGTCTAGGTGCAAGAATTATGTCATTTTGAAGAAAAAAAATTATCAAAAGAAAAATATATTTTTCAGCTATACCAAATGAGGAACTATAAAGCGGTGAATATATTCTGAATTCTCCATCTTTTTATGCATGTTTTATCTTCTTGTATGAATGCATATTAACTCCCACACACACCCTCATATTCTTTGAAAACTTTGAGCTGTCTCCAAAGTCTGTCTTTTGTTGCGTTGTTTGTTACATTATCATACACCACTGAATATTCATCACCTTAAACTCAGTAGGCTACATTCCGATCCAATTCACATGGATGAGAGTCCAGAATTACTTTTTTGACACCAAGGTAACTGAAATCAGAATCGTGACCCACCGAGTTATGACACTTTTGGAAACTTTAATTGCCTCTGAAGAAAAGAATGTCAGACCCCAGTCAGATCCACTGGTAAGTAGCAGCAGCAGCTGCAGCAGCCCTGCACTGTACTGGTCTTTCAATTGGACCAGGCTGGAGGTTTGCATACAACCTTCAAAAAAAAAAAAAAAAAAAAAAAAGCTTGTATTTTAACAGCAGCAGAAGGAACGGAAAAAAGAAGAAATGTATTTTTAAAACATTGGAGAGCTGCCAAGCAAGTGGTTAATTTCTTTCTGCAAACTGTTATCTGAAAAAAAAGTTAACACAAGGTGGTGGAGCACGTACAGAGGACATGATGGAAATAACTGCTCAAGAAACCACACGGCAGCCTAGATAGCAATAAGTACAAGTAGGGGGGTGTTTTGTTTTTTAACTGGGACTTGAAAAGAAACAGTCCTGCTGGCCTGAGCCACCTAAATGCAACAAAACAACTCGCTGTAATAGAGTTAACAAAGGCTACGGCAAAAACTAGGGGCTGGGGAGGGAAACAGACTCTGAACAGAGATGAAACATTTGCAGCGTTGATCAACCAATGCAACATCGCTCCCCCCCCCCCCACACACACACACACTTCCTTCTGAGCGTCCTTTCTTTGCCGACTCCATGAAGCAGCCCCAGAGAAGCAGCAATGCGTCCTCCCCTCAGCCCCTCTCGCGCCTGGCAGCGCTTCCTCGCTGCCTCCCCTCGGCCGCCTGACAGCTCCTTTGTTCCTTCGGCAGCGCCCAGAACGCGAAGCGTCTCCTTCTCCGGCAGACAATGGGGAGAGAGGGGCGCGCTCCCTTACCTGCGGCGGGCTCAGGTGGCTGGCCAGGGCGCTAGGGGCGTCCGTGCTGTGCGTTCTGGGGAAAGGGGCCGCCCAGCTAGCCGGGCTGCGGGGGAGGAAAGGGTAATTTATAAGCGCTTTCTTCCTGACCTCTCGTCTCCGTTGTCTAATGAGGGAGCGTCGAGCATCACCCATCCTGCTGAGTGGAAAAACACCGGCTCTGCCTCTTCTTTGGTAGAGGGGCGGGGGTGCGCGAGGAAGGGGTGTGGGGAGGAGGGGCCACGCTTTCAGACATGCAGCCGGGGAGCCTGGGCTGGCAGGCAGCCTGCTCAGCTCCGGGGAGGGGCCGCCAGGCGGCCAGCGGGGCCGGGGGCAGGGAGGAGGAGGAAGGGGGGGGACAGCTGCGGCTGGGAGAGGCCAGCAGCTGAGCTCTGCGAAAGGGAAAGTGGAAGCTCCCCCCTCCCCCGCTGCTGGGACAGCCCGGTCCTCTCGCCTCCCGCGCTGGAGTCACTCTGGATTGACACCGATGTCGGGGAGAGCAGCGCGCGGCACAGACAGCAGCACCAGGTGCCCCGCGCAGGCCACCGAGGACAAGTGGAGTCACAGCGTTCCTCATGCAAGCCCTCATCCCGCCTCCCGGGCCTGGTGCGCATCCAGGCGAGGGGGGAGGTGGAGAGAGCGGGACCCTAGAACAACAGGATGGAAACGGACCGCAAGGGAGCAGGAAGTGGGATTGTTTGTGTCAAAACCCTCAAGACAGCTGGCTGTCCAGCCTCCTTTTGAAAACCTCCAGTGAAGGAGTTTCCAGGATCCACCTGGGCAGTCTGCTCCCTTGTCCTACTGGTCTTACAGTTAAGAAATTTGGCCTGGGATTTTTAATCTAAATCTGCTGTGCTGTGGGCACTGCTTCACCTTCTTGCCCTGCAGGGCATCACGTGTGGTGGTTCAGGGTGTTGCTTGTGAAATATATGACAAGAAGGGCTTTGTCTGCAGTCTGAGCTGCCTTGGGTCCACAGTGCCTTCCCCTGTGTGTGTGTGTGTTCAAACAGTTGTCTCCTCTGGTGTGGAGTGTGGGGGTGTTTCTGCGGTGTTGTCAAATGGTTGTCTTCTCTGTTTTGTGTGTGTGTGTGTGTTTTCAAACAGTTGGCTTCTCTGCTACCAAATGACTGTCCTGGGACCAGGACAACAGTAACTGGAAAAAAATCAAGTTCTACCCTTCACCTACCATACATCCCAACACACCTACACTCAAAGCCCTCACTTATTTGAAATTCTGATTGCATTTACTTAGTTTGGCCGAGGCTGAGGTTTTAGGGATGTTTACAGACCTCTGAGAACTATCAGTGTAGTCTCCAAACAAAAATCTCACACCCGAAAGCTCCTTACTTTCATGGGATTTCAAACAAGATTCCACCCCTAAAACAAGAGGGTGTGTGGTCAAGCAAATGGAACACAAGACTCCAACTCAGGAGACCAACCAGGGTTTGTGGCTTGGGCTCCCTGGAGATAACTCCAAACACTGAGCACTCAAGCACAGACAACGTACACAACAAACATGGTACCATTTCTACTGCTGGTAAGTACGGCAGGCATGTTGTCTCTGGAACTGCCTGGACATGAGGGGCTTCTCTTCACTGGACTTGTTTACATTGGTTTTCATAAATTCATAGATTCCAAGGCTAGAAAGGACCACTGTGATCATTGCATCTGACTTCTTGGTTAACACAAGTCATAGAGCTTCCTCAAAAAAAGTCCTGAGAACACAAGAATGGCTGTACTGGCTCCAGTTAGCCGGATCCTGTCTTTCAAAAGTGGCCAATGCCAGGTGCCCCAGAGGGAATGAACAGAACTGGTAATCATCAAGTGATCCCCTGTTGCCCATTCCCAACTTCTAGCAAACAGAGGCTGGGGATACCATCCCTGCCCATCCTGGCTAAGCCTGAACTCTGTTATAGTTTTGGCCTTTACAACATCCTCTGACAAGGAGTTCTACAGGTTGATTGTGCTTTTTTTGTTGTTGTTTTAAATCTGCTGCCTATTAATTTATTTTGGTGATCCCTAGTTCTTGCGTTATGATGGGGGTGGGGAAAATACAGTCTGCACGCCAGATCTGGACTTTTAAACATTTGGATCTGGCCCACTATGACTGTTGCTGATGTCCCATAGCTCAGCAGTGCACTCAGGCAGGCTGCCTGCCTGCTGCTCCCCCACATGCCACTCAAAGCTGCTTGGGCAAGCCTGTCTCTGCATGTAGTCCCCTTGGGAGGGGTAAGTATGTCTCTACACACTGCCTGCACCCCAGCATCATTCTCATAGCTCCCATTGGCTACTTTGAGCAATGTGTGCGGCCACAAGTGCTCCACTGTACCATCAGCTGGGAGCTGTCTACAGTAAGCACCTCCCAGTCAGAGCCGGAACCTGGCACCCCCTCCTACATCCCATCTCCCTCCTGACCCAAACTCCCTCCCAGAACCATACCCCTTCCTGTACACCAGTCTCCTGCCTGGAGATTTCTCTTGCACCCAAACTTTGTTCCAGACCCTGCACCTCCTTCATTAATATAGTAGAAAAGTGTGGCCCGTGACAGTTTACCAAATTTTTGCAGTGGCTTCCCTGAGAAAATTATTGCCCACCCCTGTGTAATGAGGAATAAATAATACTTCCTAATTTACTTTCTTCACTTTTCCACTTCTTCTTACTTATTTTACTTTTTATTTTCTATTTTAGAGCAGATCTTTTAGAAAATTCAGAAAATAATGTAGTTTTGAAGTTGATTGTTTCCCTTTAAGATTAATGATAAATATGCATGTGTATTCAAGGGAGAATAGTCTCACTGTTATATAAAAAGATAAACAGAAAGATAATTTACTTACTTTAAAATAACCATATATGCGGTTGTTGTTAAGCACTGAAATGACGAATGATTCACTGTCTTCTTTTGCAATCGTGTTCTATGTGTTCAACACTGCAGTATTGTGCATTTTTCACAGAATCAAAGTAATTAAAGACTGAAAACATTGTTTGTTCCCTTTGACCATTCCCCTGCCAAAAAAAGAATTGTTCCCTCAGTACATTCCTCAGCGCTTGCTATATACACTAACAATCAAATTGTTACTCATATCATTTATTTTATATGGCATAGGTAAAAACAATTACATGACTTTCCCAGAAAACTCTAGTTGCTAAAGTATTTACTAAATCAACTCACTTCATTCTGGCTTTTTAAAATATCTATTTTAAGCAATTTTCCACTAATTTTAGGTAACTACCACACAATAACCCTGGCTTGAATCCTGTGATGCTGACATAAAAGTCCCATTGACTTCAGTGGAGCTGCAAGATCAGCAATACATGAATTGTTTTTGTTTTCATATTTTTAACTAAATCAAATCAAATAAAATGGGACATAAGTCTAGTGCTACTTTTGTGTTCATAACAATACTCGGAATGTCAGTTCCTTCCCAGAATTTGATATATTCTTAAATTCTTCTTCATCATATGAATCAAATGTTCCAGGCTTGTGAACTATTAATAGACAAGACACAAGACCCCCAAGGCCAAGAGTTTCTGTAGGCATTTTGCTATACAAAAAAATGTAATCTTGATTGGATTAATATGGATGTCATTATTTCAAACAATGAACAGCTCTTGGGAGTTTTGCACATGAAAGAACTGCAGGATTAAGGGTAACATTCACCTTGGCTATGTGTACACTACCAGGTTTTTGCGCAAAAACCTGCAGAGCATCCACACCTCAAGCGCGTTTTTGCGCAAGAAAATGTTCTTGCGCAAAAAGGTGTGTATGGACGCTCAATAGGGGTTTCTTGCACAAAAAGAGCCTATCCAAAAAAGCACAGGTGCTCTGAATCAGAACTTTCTTGTGCAAGAGTATCTATACAGTGTGGACACTGTCTTGCACAAAAGCACATCGCTTTTGCAATGCACTTTTGAGGTGTGGATGCGCTTTTGCGCAAGAAGTTTTTGCAGAAGATCTCTTCTGCAAAAAGCTTCTTGTGCAAAAACCTTGCAGTATAGACAAAGCCCTTGATAAATGGCCCATGTAACTCCCTTTCTATATCCCTGAAGTCCTGCAATGGCTCTGTTGGGGGAAGCTTGCAGATGTGCTTTGCAGGACACTCCATACTCCACAGAACATGGGTCTCAGCACTGAACATGCATAATCTAGCACAGCAGACACTCAGGTACCCTCAACATGGGTGGGAAACCTTTTATCCATCGGGGACCACTGACCCACAGAAAAATCAAGCAAGTGCCACACAGGGTATGTCTAGAGTACAGAGCTCTTCTGGGATACCTGGAAAAGCTCTGCCATGTCCAAAAACCGCATCCGCTTTAACAAAAAAAAGTTGGAAAAGCAGATGCGTTTTGTCAGCATCCCTGTAAACCTCGTTTTACGAGAAAGAAGAGATGTTCTGGAAGAGGGTTTTTTCCTGACATTTGGCTCTATGTAGCCGGGCCAAATGTCGGAAAAGCCTCTTTCGGAAGAAAAGTGGAAAAAGATACACAGGTTCGCAATTTGCATATCTTTTTTTGACTTTTCTTTGTAGTTTAGACATAGCCACGCAAGTAAAACAAAAGCAAAACAAAACCAGAAAAACATTCACCTCACCTCACTCACACTAAACTCAGTATACTGGGGCTCCGCTTGCGCTCCAGCCACTCGGGGGAGGCGCAGCTTGGAAACTTTCCAGTGGGCTAGAGCATGAGCACCGGCTCACCTCACTGCAGGGGGAAAGCCCCAAGACTTGTTGCAGGCCAGATCAAAGTAAGGGGGCCAGAACCTTTGTACTATGATGATAAAGCACAGTATAAATGACTAAGTAGACATAAATAAAACAGGGTGGTAATCCCTGGGAGGGATTTCATCTAGTAGTTAGGACAATTTGCCTACACTATGATAAAAGATGTGTGGCACAGTTATAGCTGATGTGGGCCCACTGACTTGGGCTTGCAAGTAGATGTTTGGGCCTGGACTAGAACCTGGGCTGTGGGACCCTCCCCTTTGCGCAACATTCAGGCTTAAATTTGATGTGAGAGCCAGGCCCCATTGAAGTCCATGGCAACACTCCCACTGACATCAATGGGCCCACAATTTCATCCTCAAGTGTTTATTTAATGACTTACACACCACTTAACAGATGCAAAACCACCTGTATTCCCCCAGTAGTGCACAGATCTGAGTCCGAATCAGGTTTCTCCCATTTGCACCAGTATCAGAGATGTTTGCTCCTAACATTACAAAATTTTGCAAAGAGCAAAAGCATGAAGGTTTCCAAACTTGCCCCAGGATGAGACATCAAGGCACAGTGAGAGAGCTTGTTTCCACAACATAGTGGAAGCTTTTCTCATCTAGCAACTCTTTTTTATTTTCATGTAAACTAGAAAATCTCTAGTCTTTTTTTTTTTTTAATGTGAGAATGCACCTGGAATGGAAACATTTTTGCAAAGCCCTTTTATAAGCTGAGGTAGCTTTTTCCTTTCTTTTTTTCATAACTGGAAATTCAAATTAACAATTTTTTTAAAATCACGTTTTAGAGATATGCAATTACCCGACCAAAATATCTTTGCTATATTAGCAACATCCACGGCTCAAATTTTTACGTTCTGTGAAATGGCTTTTGAGTAGAACAGACCATAGTTTTGCAGATGTTTGCATTACATATTTGATAGAGCTCCATCCTGCTTTTGCCATTGGTACTTTATTTTCCTTGAGTAAGGTGATGACATTGGCATCACAAAAAAAATATTGTTGCTGTGGAAGCAAATCAGCCATTCCCTCTGGGTTATCATGGCTCACATGATAGGACAGGGCAATGTACTCACACTTTGGGAGGGAAGAAATCATAGGCATCAGAGGATGAAAAGACCTACGAAGCTCTTATAGTCTTCCAACATCTTTCTAGTCATGGGTCTTCCTGACTGTGTAGGGTTGTTGCTTTTAGCTTAGCCTCTAATATTCAACATATTAGGTGCCTTCCTGACCAGCAAGTAATGGGGCTCTTGTCCTGATTTTAGCAGATTTTTTCACAGTCTAAAAGATTTCACCATTGGAAAGTTATTTCCTGGTCTAATTTTTGCTTTTCTTAGTGTTCTCTAAATATTCTTGTTCCTTGCCACAACTCTCACTGGATCAGCTGACATAGTGATGACAATTGGTCCCTACCTGGCTAACATTTGTTGCGTCGAGGGAATCCAACAGTGAGCCCATAACCACATTAAAACATTGGACGGGTCAGGATTTTAACCTGGTTACAGGCATGACTAGGCCCCATCTACATTACTTTGTTAAGTCATTTTGTAACTGGATCAGAGAGCAAACATTCTAAATGGGCTAGTTATAGTGTAGATGAGGCTTTTATCATACTTCTATGTAAAAGTCCTCTGAAACTCTGTAATCATCGAACAGGTGTTAATAGCCTTTCATAGCCTTCCTATTCCTTGTATTTCGGTCCCACAAATGTTCTTATCTTTTTTGCTGTTTTCAGTCTGTCAGTCTTGCTAGTAAGGTAGTGCTCATAACTGAATGTAATATTCCTGGTGCCGCTGCCTTAAAACTGCTTGGAGAGAGATTGTCACTTCCCCATGCTTGGTGTTATAATGGCTCTGCATTCTCAGCCCCAAAGATGGATTGTTCAGTGGGTGTTGGCAGGGATTTAGCTGAAATCACTTTGTTATTGTTACAGAGAAGCAGCTTAAATAGTGAATGAACACCTGCAGATCTGTGGTATCAAAAGTAATGATGATATTCTGCCTTGGTTGGCAGAATATAAGAGAAAGAATATTGGAAAAGAAACTCAAGATTAAGCAAGTCTAGAACCCTCCCTCCCCAACACATACATCTTTGCTACATGGTAGAAAATCAAATTCTCTAGAAATAATGGGTTTAGCAGGGTTATTATTAAGTATCCCAAACTTTGAATGCTTTGTTATTGTTATACAGATGGAAATCTCATTACCTTCAAAGGGAGTTTTGCCTGAAATAAGAACTGAATAAACACTGAGTAAGAATGTCAGGATTTAACCTGATAATTATTAATAATAACCCTTGCATATATCAATTTAACCAAACTCCTCTAAGGAGTGCAAATTAAATTGTTTGCAGACTTCTCTTGTAGCAAATTTCAGTTTCCAGTTGCCTTAGGCATAAGTTAGCTGAAAGAGAATCATTTACTATAATGTCTCCATGTCAGGATAATTTCTAACACAGCAAATCTAGTCATTCACAGAAGTTGACAGGGAAGTCTCTAGTGAAAGGTAAACTAAATGTGAACAAATTTAACAGGGTTTAAAGTAATCCCGCAAACTTCTTAGTACACACATTTTTCAATGTCCACAAAAGCAGTTTTGTTAACAAATAGTTTGGACTGATTGATGAAACAGTGCATCTTCTCTTTACAAGCTGGGGATTCCTTCTCTTTACAAGCTGAGGATACTTTCTACAGGGATGAACTTCAATGGACCATTAGCTTTCTAACCCCAATTATTAACAGATTGGTAGTTGTCTTAAAAATTGAGCAATGTTTTGAAATGTTGTTTGATGTGGCCATCCAGGATCAGAAACATCTTTAGCTTTGACTAGCTGTTTGAGAAGGAAGAAGGTAAATCTCCATTAAATGGTACACATGCAGCAGCCTGTCTACAACCCTTTGTGTTGTGTTGTTGCACATTGTCAGTGTGCTCTGGGAGAAAGTTATAAGAAAAAGTGATGTTGGTGTTTCTGTCCAGGGCCCACTTGCCTTGAATCAGTGCTGTCCTAGCATGGTGTTAGAGGGACTGTGCTGTTCTCAGAAGAGATATCATACCAGAATGTTATCCATTTGTATTCTCTTACTGATTTTGGCTATTCATATGAGTATGGGTGGGAGAACTAGTGACCCGACCAAATTCCATTCCGGTAGTTTACATTCTGCCTGCTTATTTCTTCATTGTCATTTTAATGTGATAATATATTTTTCATTTCTGCCCCTAAGACATTGCATAGCACTGCAGTGCACAGGTAAACATGTGGAAGCAAATTCTTTGTTGCATCCATAGTGGAGGTGTCTCCTGTAGGGGAGTTAAGGGTGATGACAACTTCTTTTGTGCCAGCAGGGTAGCGCAAAGGGGGCACAACTGGTCTGAGAGTCTGACACCTGTTTAGTTTTACCTCAGAAGTAGCTGCATTTAAAATATGGATGACATGGTTATTATAGATGCTTTTCTTACCGCAGATGCCTAATGTGTTAATTAATGTCTGTAAAGCGTTTGAGGATTACTGAGGAGTTGGGTTGCAAAAAAAAAATCTCCTTATGGGAGATGTAACAAAAGACAGGACTATGCAGCACTTTAAAGACTAACAAGATGGTTTATTAGGTGATGAGCTTTTGTGGGCCAGACCCACTTCCTCAGATCAATTTATGGAAGAAAATTGGCACGACCATATATACCAAAGTGATACAATCAAAAAAAAGTGAACATATATAAAATTGACAAATCATATTTTAGAACGGGGGGGGGGGTGTGAGAGGGGAAGGTTAGTGTCTGTGAGCTAATGATATTAGGGGTGATAACTGTATATGCTTAAAACAACAAGGTTTGTATAAAAGGTATGGAAATGCACCACACTAAACAATATATTTACCTCCTGGTGTTTATGCTCTTCTAATACTCATAGACACAGGTACTTGATACATTTAGCTGTCACTTTGCCAAGCTATTCACATTTAGCTTGTTTAATCTATTTATCCTCATAAACTAATCCCTCCTGCCCTTCAGTCAGTTTTTCTTGTTGCTGTTGCTCATCTTTGAATCCTCTCCAATTTGTTGTCATCTTTCTAGTACTGAGATATCCAGAGCTGAACTTAGTATTCCACGTACACTTGTCTCTGAGCAGGTCTAAAACCTCCCTTCTTTATGCAGTCCCAGACCAGTTCATTTTAGAGCTCTCTTGAAGACAGCAAAATGAGGTTAAGGAAGATTTCTCCATTATTGCTTGTTTTTCCCCAGTGTTCTGGATGGACTTCAAGTAACCTCTTATCATAGATCTAGAAGACAATGAACAAATGCATAGAAATCTTCTCCAAGTATGTGGATGCAAGTGGTGTTATGCCAAGAACATCATTACCAGTTCCTAGCAACTAATCCAGAATTTACGCCATAACTTTTATACATACTGTGGACACTCAACCATAGGCTAACAGTCTCCTCCCATTCACATATAGCCTGTTCTTAAATTAGGAAATATTCTATTGTGATGATAATGTTGACCACAACATTCCTTGGTTTTCAGCTAGGATCTGTAAGGGGAGGATATGAGATGCCAGCTCTTGTCTCGTGTTTTCCTATCTCACACCATCGCTGAGCCCAACTAATCTCATATGAGAGCCAAATGTCCTAATGAGCTGCAACTAGTTCTAGGATGAGATGCATCTCATTCCTGCAAGTAAGCAATTCATCTATTTCTCAATCACAAGACACACATAAGACTTTGTTTTTAGTAATCCTCTTCCAGGATCGAGATTAAAAAAAAAAGCATTGCAGGACTGCACAGGGATAACTTCTTCACGTGGAGTTTTAATACCTTGATACAATGGGTTTCTTTCCACTGGCTACAAAGGAGAGAGCAAGTATTCACAGAATCTCCCAATACATAGGTGTACCCACCGGTGATAAGGACAGTTGTAAAAAGGGTAGGCTATGCTGATAGATTCAGCATGGGTTTAATCTATGAGGGTTTTTAATATATCACCGATCCCACCATTTTGCTGTTCATGGCCAAAACCAACACTAGACCACTGATTTGTGGTCAATTAGCTCTTCACCATCCATAATCTTATTGACCACAAGCCAGCCAATTTAGTGTGCCTTGCAGAAATATGGCTAAGTGAGACCACAAACCTGTTAGGTCACCTGGCCCACCCAAGATAGTCTCTTGCACACAGAGCCAGACTAGAGCAGACAGATCTGGAGAAGACTTAGTAGCCATTCTTGCCCTTTCTGGGCTGGAGTCCAGGAGGAGTTCACTCAACTGAAAATTCTTTGAGTGAGTCACCTTAATATGTGAACCAGGACAAGACTAATGTCCTGCTCATCTATAAACTACCCGATTCCAGAGCTTTTCCAGAGGGGATGACAGAAACACTGTCTAACATAGTGGTTAAATTCATGAGACTCATCATCTTGTGAGACTTCAATAACCACATGAACAGAACCTCTATTGAGATAGCCCCAACCAACTTTTCTTCGATCCTGCATTAAGTTCCTTATGGGCAATCTCCAGATACATATGCACAAAGAGCCAGCCATATTCTGGACTGGATTCTTGGTGAAGTGGACATAAGAAATGCAAGAAGCACTTCTGCTATGCCCTTGTCAGTCCACTTTCTCCTCCAGGCAGAAATAAGTCTTCTTATTGCATGTCAAGAAGAAACTATTTCTCTGCTCTGTCCCTGAGAACTTTTGCACCTTGCCACATTTCAAAAATTACAGAAAACTCTACCCAACCAGGATCAGAGGGAAAAGATTAGGGAAGCATTCCAAACACTCTGGCTACTGCAGTAGACAATAATACCAAAGTAACCTCCCTCACACTGTGTTCAAAAGTGAATGCTGAGCTCATTTCTTAAATTTGCTTTCCCTTAAAGTTCTGTGTACACACGTGTGTGCATGCGCACAACCCCCATACACAAATAAAAAACCTCAAAACCCTATATTCAGATTGTGAAGGAAGAAGAATGTTATTGTTCTCACTTAAGGGAACATATGATTACACAGACAAACTACATGCATAATTTGTAGGTTTCATGGTTTGGGGTGTTCGTTTGGTTAAGGTAAATGAATAAGACAGTTTAAATAACCTCTAAAAAGGCCACATTCCTCCCTGATTGGACAGATGAAAATTTTGTAGGCTTTCATTCAGGACATACTGGCAGTCTTTTATTGTTCACCAAAGGACTCAACGTGTATTTAACTTTTAGAGTAGAATAACCAATAGCACATTTTTCAATATGTATTTTTGGACCAATTATCATTTATGATAAAATTCATACAATATTTAAGATTTGTAAACATTTCACAAATAAACAGGCAGTTGCCCAAATCCCTTTGAACAATTATTATAATGACTCTGTGATTACAGGAGGAGATAAGCAGACGGGGTTATTTGCAAATCCCTCTTTATTGTTATGTGACTAGCTCTAACCAACAGCCACATATGGGACCATATTGTTTTTAGCGTTCCATTTGGATGTAAAAGTTCTCACAATGCATCATTTTTAGAAAGGTTTCTTTGTAAGCTGTTGACAGAAAATGTTTATAGCTCTATTGATACTCAAGGAAATAGTATGAACAGGGTCATGAATGTAATATCTTTTCTCTGAGTTCACTTGAACCTGTTTCCCTGATTGGCAAAAATATATTAGGATTTTGAAACCAATTCACTTTGCCCGGGTTTATGCTCTTTTTATGTTCCATGAACAGTATGGCAAAGTTGGATTTAGGAAGATTTGTGAAGTGATTTTTTGTATTTGTAAAATATTTGTAGAAAGTGAATTTTGAATTCTCAGTGCAACCAAGCATACTGGAAAACTGGTTTTAACACTACAGGTATGTCTACACAGCAGCATTATTTCAAAATAATGTCAAGATGGAGGGCTTCTTACTCTGACTCCTTCCTTCAACTTCCTGCTGTGTAGACAACGTCAAAAGCCAAATTAAGCTATTTTGACTTCAGCTACGCAACTGACATAGCTGAAGTTGCATAGTTTAATTCAACTTCTGCCCTGCTGTGTTGACATACCCCATCAGTCCTCCAATTAGGGAACTGAAAGACAGACTGTGACTAATAACTAACCAACACAGCTTGAATATTGGATATCTGCAATAAATTGACTATCTACAACCTGCAGGCTGCATGTCAGCTCTTTGTGAGCATTCACAAACAGAAAAAGACAAAAACTTTTAAGTTTTTGATTTGCAAGGATTTATTTGCCCAGTTCTCAGGTCCTTATTCAACCAAATGTTTTTGTACATGCTTCAAGTTAAGCATATGCTGAAGCTAAGCATGGGCTTAAGTACTTTTCTGAAAACACATTGCCTTAAACTCATGCTTAAGTGTTTTACTTTCAGGGAAATAATTAACAGACTACAAGTTGTACAAACATCAACTGCAAGGAGTCTGAATGCCATGCCACTTTTGGCACAGTTGCATTGATTACCAATCAGCTTTTATGCCAGTCGCAACTTGCTTATTATGACTAAGCCTTTTACAAACAGGATCTACAAATGTCATTGCCTCTACAGTTCTTTGATGTGTTACCTTGACTTATGGTTCTTGTAGCCATGCTGCATCAGGACTGTTGATGTCATTGCATGCTGACGTGAGAAATGGATGAACCTTCCCTTTATGACTTAATATGAGCGTTATTACTTTCACATGTGTTTTATTTTTGACAATTACTAACTGCAGGGTAAATTAACGTTCAGTGTCATTGTAAAAGCTCTTGACTGAGAGGTGTTTCTGAAGGTTAAGGTGCTATTAAAGTTTGAGTTGCTGTTAGTAGCTTCCTTCTACCAAAGGAAATTCTTCTCCAGTCCCTCCTGTTGAATTACCAACACTGGCGATCAGGGCCAGTCCTAAACAATTGGTGGCCCTGGGCAAATTTCTTTTTGAGGCCCTTACAACAATATGCTGTGTTAGCCTGAATATTCTTTGATCCTTAAGTTTGCATATATGGTAATGAAATGTTTTAAAGAAGCATTTTCAAAATTATTTTTATAGATATAGTAATTATTTAAGGCAGTTAAGGTTTGGTCTCGCCCTGGGCAACAAAATTCCTTGCTATGGCATTGCATCTCATTTTTGTTTAAAAGAATTAGAGACACTCACCTACACCTTTCCAATTGTCGGACAAGGCACACTGCTTATACCACTTTTGAAGAATGAGAGCTTATCTAGTGTGGTTGATTGATTTGCTCTTTGAAGAAAGGCGATGAAAAATTGCCAGTGATTTTTATGCAATTAATAGGGTTCCTACCTTCCAGCCGCACCTGCTGCCTCACGCCCTGGGCCCGGCTGGGAAATATAGATACTAGGGGGAGCTGTCCAGAGATGTGAGACTCTCCCGGGAGTGTCTGATGGGGAGGGAGCTGCAGGTGCGGGGAGCCAGAGGCGGGTTCCTGGCACCGGAGAGTGAGAAGCCAGTGGCAATTATCAGATAAAAGGTAAGATTATTATTAAGGCTGTTATTGCTACGCTGTCCCAGAGTTGAGCCAACACAAATAAGGAACGAAGGGCCAAAGGATAAGCTCCTTATTTAAAAAGCGGTTTTGCAAATGCTTACTCACATGAGAAATCTACATGCACATGAGTAGTCCCACTGATATCAGGATTACTCACATGAGTAAGTAAGTGCCTGATCCTTTTCCTATTGAAATCAATGAAAGAACTCAATGGTGGAGGATCTCATTATAACTGAGGGTCATAAAATTTAAATAGAATAGAATAGAATAGAATTTTACTATTACCAACCACAGGATCATGTTCTTAGCTTTTCACTGAGTCCTTACGTAGGCAAAACACCTACTGAAGTCAATGAGAATTTTGTTTTACTAAAGGAGTCAGTGAAAACTGAGCCATGGCTTCAGGTTTTAGCCCAAAGTGTATCTATGATGGAATAACCATTGGTAATTGGAGCTATAGCGTACCTGTTCAGTAGATAAGTTGCACTTTTCCAAGTCTTTTATTCCACACACACACCCTTCTTGCTCTTTCCAACAAAAACAAATTAAGGTTCAGCTATGGTATGACAATGACTTTGTGACAACCTGCTGACACATGAGAAAAAAAGTGTTTTTATGAACCAAAATACTAGAAATACTCTTATGAAATAACTTCCTCCCAATGCCATGCTGTTTTCTCATTACATCTGTTGACATTTTTAGAATGACCTCAGCTGGATATTTTGTTCCGGAGTCCCCATTTAGTGGAACATTTACACAATAGCACTGTGAAGCATGCTCATTCTCTCTTTTGAAGTCCATTCAGGCCTCTGCCCTAGGGTCAGCATGTGCATTCCAGCAATGATGCATGGACCATCTGTTGTACAAGTAGAAATCCCACTGGTCTTATACCTCGAGGTACTAACACATTGCATAACTCCCACTGAAAAACAGCCTGTCACTTCAAATGCATTTTAGATTTGTTCCTATGGTTGTAGCATCATGCCACTGGAGGGCCTGTGCATGGAACTTTTGAGTGGGAATTACACACTAACAAGGTAAATAATAAGAATGGACATTACATTATTTTTATTAGAAATCTGTATTGTACCCTTTTCTCTACACTTTCACTTTGTGGTTTCCCGAGTGGAATTTTTGGCTTCTCATTCAGACATCTGCAAGTTCCAGAGTGCTCTTTATTTCCCTATTATTGTAAAATCTTGCTAATTCGCCCAAATGATTGTGTTTGCTTATTGTGAGGTAGTGGGTAAAAGAACATACACAAGAGCAAAGCAAGATGATGGCACACAACAACTGATATTTTCAAAGTTATATATGGAATTTGGACATCAGAAGCAGCTTTAAAACTCTCTGCCAAAAAGTGCTTGGTTCAGATATTTTGTCTATTGTAGTTTAGTGTTAATCTACTCTATATTTGAGAGACTTTGTCTGTCTGTCTGTTCAAGAACTCCTCTTAAACTGTAAGAGCCAGGACCACCAAATTAGGTACACAATTTCCTCTTATCATAACTTAAAGCAACAGAAGGCTTTGGTTCTGCTAGGAAAATGGGATGTGCCTGGAATGAGATTGCTTCTTATAAAACCATACAGAGAAGAGACAGAATCACCAGGCAGGTGAAAGGGGCTGGCTGGGGACACTCCCCACTCCCTCAGTCCAGGACTGCCACAGTCCCAAGACTCCCACCCCCCAGGAGCCCTTTCAGGAGAGTAGAGGAGAGCTGAAGCTTCCTCCCTTCCCCCATCCCCCCATTCATACAGGGACATTGCTGGCTATTTCTCTTAATCAGGGACTGAGGGGAAAGTGCAGTTTGCTGAATTCCTCTCTCTGGCAGGGGAGCACAGGGGACAGATGAGCTGTGCACTTTGCTCTCGCCCCATGACAGGGACAGGAAGGGGAAGAGCAAGTAGTGTCCTGGTATGAATCTTGACGGAGGGAGGGCATTCAGACTTCTGCCCTCCCCGTCCACCTCCTACACACACACATGCACACATATCTAGTCCCCTGCCCAGAACCCCTCCTCCCACTCAACCCTGACCCCTGCACCCCCCACAATCCTAGCCCCATTCCCTGAGCCCCTCCGTGACAGCAGGTAACTGTGCTAGTTATTTATAATTTCTCTCTCTATATAATTTTTTTTCCTCTGGGATGACAGAATGATATCATCATGTCAACATCAACAGGCTGGGAGGGCAGGGGAAGGCGACAGTGAGAGAGATTTCCCCCAGTGACGCTGCGATGCCGGGGGAGGAGGTGGCAGCGAGGCGAGGGGAAGTCGAGGGAGCTTGGAGCTCTGCAGAGAGGAGGGGAAAGCCCGCCTGGCCACAACCTGCACTATCAATGGGCGGAGCGTGGAAAAGCCCTGAGCATAGGGCAGCAGCCACACCACAAAGGGCTCTTTGAGTGCTGGCTGCCTCCCTCACAGGCAAAGCCGAAGCAGAGGGAGACCCGCGGGCAGCATGGTCCTCACTCCTGCCCTTCCACCCATCCCCCTCACTCACCAGTTTCAGCTCAGCCCCTGCCTCCCCCCCCGATCCCCTGCAGTAGGGAGCCCACTCTGGTGCTCCAGCCTCGCTCCCTCAAGCCGAGAGTCTGCATCCCCACCGCCCTCACTCACTGCCCTGCTGAGAAGCAGGAAAAGCCTCCTTGAAGCACATCTCTGCACTGCTGTTCCCCCAGCCAGGGAAGGGGCAAGGGAAGCAGCAGCATGTGGGGAGCCTTAGGTCTTTCTTCTCTCCCCCCACAGGAAGCCAGTGCTGGCACTTCAACCTCACGGGAGTAGGGGGGGCGAGGCTGGGGGTGGTGAGACTGGAGTGCCAGCACAGGCCCCCCGCACGGCCCCAGCCTATTCACTCACTACCCTGCCAAGACCCCGCCCCTCATCCCCCTCAGACACTGCCCTGCCGAGACCCCGCACCCCTAGCCTTCTTACTCACTGCCCTGCTGAGATCCTGCACCCCCAGTCCCTCACACACCCTTCTGCTGAGACCCCGCACTCCCAGCCTGCTCCTGTACCCTCCTCTGCTCTTTCACCCTTCTCCCTGGTCAGAGACCTAGCCCCAGACTGCTTTTGCCCTCTCCCCCCAGCCAGACACCTACCCTCAGTGAGAGGGGGGTTGGCAAATGTAGTGAGCAGGGGGCACTGCCCCCCTAGTTACATTTAATAATAGACTAGCAAACGTAGTGTAGCACAGTGACTATAATTTTGTGCCTCTGTAGGAAAAAACATACACCCTATGATATTTTGATTTGACTCATTTGCCTGTGATCAACCTAAAAATATCTTTAAGTAACCACTACCAACACCACCAAACTGTAGCATTCTACACAATGCTGGTCCAAATGTTTTGACTTTAGATGATATTTGGGGAAAAAAATAACCAGTAACATCTATACAATTTTTCTTCTGTTTTTGGACAATTAAAAAACTAACAAAAAAGACTCTTAAATGTTGAAATTTAGGAGTTAAAAACAAAGTGAAGATTTCAAAAAGAATTTCACAATTTTTTCTCCTACCCTGTACCCCAATCAGATCTACTTTTGGTATTAGATTCATAGCTCAATTTTTAAAGTGCTTAAGAGACTTAGTTCTATATCAAAGGAGATATAGGCATTTGGAGTCATATTTTAAAGATATTTAGGAACCTAAAGATACAGTGAGGTGCCAACCGGAATTTTCAGAACACCAAACAGTAGTTAGACACCTTATACTTTTTACTATCTCACCAGGTGCCTCTTTGTATCTTTAGGCACCTAAATACCTAAAAATCCGACCTTATGTGCCCACTTTTACCCCGCATCTTATTCATTTTCTGGAGTCAAAACAGCCAGAAAGAGTCTCCATTTTTAGAGGACAATGACCAATCTAATAATCATCTATGCTTGTTATATGTTAATGTTATTTCAAAGTTTATCATACACTGGGAATCTTACCGAAACTATATAAGCATAGATAGAGGGATGCTCTCTGCCTCTGTTGGCTTACAATCTGACCTCAGAAAATATACTTCAAACACACCAGCCTGTAGGTTGTATCACCAAACTTCAACTGGTGTTGGCCTTATCAATTAATTTACGTTTAACATATGCTCTGACCTTAGTGACATGCTTGGCAACAAGAAGGGGTAGATTATTCCAAGTGTATGGGGTATCATGAAAAAAGGCATAAAGAGGGAGGTGGAAGGAGGACACAGATAGTGAGAGGTTTGGAACAACATAGGCTGCAGGAAGAGGAAAACATGTGGTAGGCCAGATTTTCAAAGGAACTCAGGCCAAAATAATTGCCCATGTTTTCTCTTTTGAATATCTGTCCCTTATTTAGGTGACTCAGAATCTGGCCCCAGTTGTATGAGCTGAGCACCAGGGAATCTTGCCCCATTGTCTATTGTTACAGAGGGGGCAATTTGGGTACAGGACCCCCTTCAGCTGCTTTGGCCAGCCAATCAGGCAAAGAATCCAGATTTTCTCATTTACTGTATATCTTCTCACATACTGCTGTTGATTACTATTGATTGCTGCTATCCTCCCTAGCCCGCAACCTCAGCATGTGAATTAAAGCAACTTAAAACTCACTAACCAAATTGGTGAGTGACGTACTTGGGAACAAGGAGAAGTGGGTTATTCGAGTAACTCACTAACTGGTCCTTGTCTCCCCACAGTGCATCCCGTTTGTTCGAACACAAATAGCCATGCTCTGTAGCAAACAGGCTGCAAGGCAAAACACGCCAAAAGTCAATGGATTTGCACGTAAATCGGATCTACTTGGAAGTTTCCTTCAGCATGAATATCCCTCTTTAAAGCTAAGAGAAGCTGCCAAGTGACCCCTTAATTCCTGACTTCCAGCTCTGACATTAACTCTAAGGCAAGTGTAATCTTCTCATTTTGATGTTAAGGGCCCAATCCTCAGCCACTATATGTCAGTGAAGCTGCATTGATATAAATGGCACTAAATCAATCCCATCTGAGGATTTTTCCCTTGCGCCTTTTGCTCTGGGAAAGTGACTTCAACTGTGTACCCAATTATTATTTGTTGTTTATATGGCAGTAGCTCAAAAAATGAGGAGTAATGTTAGTTAGAACCAAGGGGTTTGGTTCGAACTAACGCGTCCCGGCGCACACTTTCACTTTCGAAACAGCTGTTGAGCGGAGTAACGCGCCGGCGAGATCACGCTAATGAAGCGCAGGATATTTAAATCCCCGCTTCATTGACTGTTTCAAATGCCTACATTTGCATCCCTAGTTCGAACTAGGGTGCAAGTGTAGACATACCCTCAATGTCCTCGGGCATAATTATATTAGGTGCTATAGAAACAGAGGAAGATGTGGTGATCTCTCCCGAGACCCAAAAATTCTAGACAATATGGCCTGGATCTGGATTATGTTTCAAGTGAAGCTGAATGGGGGCAAGGTCTTGGGTTCCAATTCAACAATCCTGAAATGTGGCAAGCTGTTCTCATGACATTTCAGCCCCAAATGACAGATAATTCATGAGATCAGATTTTCTGCTGCGGTCTGGGTATGAACATGGTGGCTATCTCACAAGAAGAACTGATCTCACAAAGTTTCTGCCATCAGGAATGTTGGACATTTTGTAATGCCCATTGTATCAAGGAACTCCATGGAGAAATGTTCAAAAGCGGCGAGGAGTCCTGTGGCACCTTATAGACTAATTGAAGTGTTGGAGCATAAGCTTTCGTGGGCAAAGACCCACTTCGTCAGATGCATGTAGTGGAAATTTCCAGAGGCAGGTATAAATATGCAGGCCAGAATCAGGCTGGAGATGAGGAGGTGGATCCAATCAGGGAGGATGAGGCCCACTTCTGGTAGCTGATCTGGAGGTGTGAATTCCAAGAGAGGAGAAGCTGCTTTTGTAGTTAGCGAGCCATTCACAGTCTTTGTTTAATCCTGAGTTGATTGTGTCAAACTTGAAGATGAACTGTAGCTCAGCAGTTTCTCTTTGAAGTCTGGTCCTGAAGTTTTTTTGCTACAGGATGGCTACCTTTAGATCTGCAATTGTGTGTCCAGGGAGATTGAAGTGTTCCCTACAGGTTTTTGTATGTTGCCATTCCTAATATCTGATTTGTGTCCATTGATTCTTTTACGTAGGGACTGTCCAGTTTGGCCGATGTATATAGCAGTGGGGCATTGTTGGCACATGATGGCATATATTACATTAATAGATGTGCAGGAGAATGAACCAGTGACGGTATGGCTGATCTGGTTAGGTCCTGTGATGGTGTTGCTGGTGTATATATGTGGGCAGAGTTGGCACCGAGGTTTGTTGCATGGATTGGTTCCTGAGTTAGAGTTATTATGGTGCGGTGTGTAGTTGCTGGTGAGAATATGCTTCAGGCTGGCGGGTTGTCTGTGGACAAGGACTGGCCTGCCTCCCAAGGCTGCATACAACCCAACATAGTCCTTTTGGTTCTGGATCCTGCATGGACTCAAAACTACAGGAGCCAAGTTAGAGCCAGCAACTGGAGAATTACCCAGTACTAAAGAGGGGTTGGGTTTAAGGTTCTAGTTTCTATGTACTAATTTCATTTGGCCTTCTCTTCATAAAACAGCAAACTTTTTTGGAAACAGCCCCGTTTAGTTACACAGATGGTAAAATAACCCCCAGCTCATCAGGGATAAGTCTCTTTCATTGTCTAAAGCCTGTTAATGATTCTGCAAATCCAAAAGGGTTTAATTTCCTTATCCCTCAAACTGTGCCTGCCTTTACTCTCCCTTTGACAAGCTGGTGAGCTGGAAGTGGTTTGACATAACTAACTAAATACCATGGAAGGACCTTGATAGTATGTCTCCAGTGCAGCGGGGAGGTGTGATTCCCAGTGTGGGAAGACAGACTTGTGCTAGCTCACCATCAGCAAGTGCACTAACAATAACAAAGTGGACTTTGCACAATGGCAGCAGTGCTGGCTAGCCTCCTGAGTCCAAGCCTGCCCAAACACTTGTGTTCAAACTCAGGTTGTAGCCGATGCCTCCAACTGTGCCACAAAGTCCAAACTACTGTTTTTAGTGTCTTACCTTGAGCTGACATACTATGAATCTGTCAACCCATGCTGGCAATCACACCTCCCAGCTGCAGTGTAGACATATCCCAGGTGAGAAAAACTAACAGGGTTTCTAAATGTTTTGCGTAAGGCCCAAAGTATTTAATTTGATGCTTAACTGACTGCACTTTACCAAGCAACAGTCTGATGATCTCTGTAGTGCTGGGAAATATGCAAATCTCAGAAGGGTGAGGGATAGGGAGGAGAAATGGGCTCCGATACATTTGTCTTGATTTCTTTATGGATTTTATTGCAGTGTTGTTCTTTATTTCCTCTCATTTATAGGCTTTAGCATTTTGTGTTACTTTTATCTTTGTGTTATCTTCCTTCTCACAACCCATTTCACCTCTGCACTTGTCCAGAGCCGCATCTGTGGGTATTTCTACACTGCACTTAAAAAACCACAGCTGGCCCACACCAGCTGACTTGGGCTAAAGGGCTTATGCTTAAGGGGCTGTTTAATTTTGATACTGGCATTTGGGCTTGGTTACAGCCCCAGCTCTGAGACCTTCCCTCCTCGCAGGGTCCTAGGACACAGGGTACAGCCTGAGTCTGAACATCTACATGATAATTAAACAACTCCTTAGCCTGAGTCAATTGGCACAGGTCAGCCATGGTTTTAATTGCAGTGTAGATATACCCTGTAAGGCCAAATCAATATTGTGAATGACATATCATCTCTCCCAGGGCACTGCAAGTGAACTGCCCTTTTCCAAAGCACTAAACAGCCTAAGATGGCTGACTTTAATAGTCATGGTTACTTTGCATGCTACAATGCAAAGGATGTTAACCGTTTGTTGCAGGGCTATTGTGTAACAAATAGTTACATTTTTTACGTTCCCAACTCTTTTAAGACCTTTTTTTTCCATTCATTTTTAAATATTGTCTGAAAAACAAATATCTCTCAAGGCCAGGCTGGCTCATTAAGCACTACGTGAATGGCAGTTGTTATTAATGATTTTATAGCACCCACACTTGTGCAACACACTGAACAGAATGTAAACAAGGATTGAGTCTCTTCCCATTTATGCTGGCTTTACATTGAGACAACTCCATTGACTTTACATGAGAACTATGGAGTTAATCCTGATTTAAACCAGTGTGAATGAGAGGAAAACCAGACTCATACACTTCAGGTCCGTTCCCAGAGGAACTGGCTGTTTAAATGATACATGTGACAGGCAAGGTGGGAAACAATGAACACCAACTAGTGGGAGAGCGATGTTGGGCACAGGTGCATGCTCATTGAAATCAATGATTTACATTAGTTATGGGTCTGTGTCTTATCATCTCACTCAATAGGCATGTGTAACTCCTATTAGCATTGTTGTACCTTACCCTCCAATGCTAGTCATAAAAACCAGCAAGGTCACACAATAAATGCAGAATAGTGATAGAAATGTAGCCATATTAGTCTGGTGTAGCCGAAACAAAAAAACAGGACTATGTAGCACTTTAAAGACTAACAAGATGGTTTATTAGGTGATGAGCTTTCGTGGGCCAGATCCACTTCCTCAGATCAAATAGTGGAAGAAAATTGTCACAACCATATATACCAAAGGATACAATTAAAAAAATGAACACATATGAAAAGGTATGTGTTCATTTTTTAAATTGTATCCTTTGGTATATATGGTTGTAACAATTTTCTTCCACTATTTGATCTGAGGAAGTGGGTCTGGCCCACGAAAGCTCATCACCTAATAAACAATAAATGCAGGCGTCATGTATACTAAGTGTCAAGATCAGCAGTAGTTGGGTTCATTAAACTGACGGTTTAATCCCAGCTATAACTCCCATTTGGGATGCAGTAGGAGGTGGCTGTTTCTTGTTCCTTAAGTGCAGGTCAGCAAAACAAAGAAGCTGAAAGCAGTAGCAGCACTGCCCAGCCTTTAACCTAGCCAGACAGCCCTCTCTCTCCCCCCTAGCAGAGTGCCCTACTTTGGGTACCTTTCACAATAACTATCCATCCATGCTGCCTGTTGTTAGTTGGTGGAAAGTTCCAAAGCCAACATGAAATGTTTTCTTAGCAATTTATTACAGGGAATATTAATTGGACTGTTGGTTGGAAGAGTCATTTTAATTGGTTTTCACTTGCTCTGTATCTTACTGCACTGTGGGTCTCTCTTAGGCCAAGTCCACACTGGTAAGTTACTGAGCAGCCCTCAGCTCTAACTTTTGCAGTGTCCACACTGGTCAGGCATTTAGTGCACACTAGCTCTGCAGTTAGCGTGCTCTAGGTAAACCACCTCTGCAAGAAGTGTAGAGCTTGCTGTGCTCTGGATAGCACACTGGGTGACAGTGTGGACACCGTGGTGTAGTACTGAGTCCTGACTGGCCTCTGGCACCCTTTCCACAATGCATGGTCTGGCCTCTCTGGTCATCCATATGAACTCTACTGACCTGCTCAGGTGATCAGCATGGGCAATGGGTGAAAATAGGGCTAGAGGGAGGCAAGCCCTAAACCCCGCTCCTTCTGTTTAAGCTCCCCCCCTCCTTGCCATCCAGTGCCCTATGGGAGCCAAGGACTCCCTCCTACTGTAGGGGCAGGCCACCCTTCCCCCGCAGGTGGTGTGCAGCCCCAGCTTTCCACCCTAGCCCGAGAACATGTGGGAGGAGGACAGGTGGCATGTGGCCCCAGCCTTCCTTGGCTGGAGCACGGGGAGGAGAGTGGGCAGCTTGCAGCCCCAGTCAGAGCATGGTGGGAGAGTGCACAGCACACAGCCCCAGCCTTCCCCGGGTCTGGCCAGAGCATGGGGGTAGAGCGGACAGCACAAAGCCCCAGCTTTTCCTGACTCTGGTCAGAGCATGAGATGAGAGTAGGCAGCATGTGGCTCAGGCCTTCCTCTGCTTTGACCAGAGCACTAGGGAGAGGGAGGAAGAGCAATGCCCAGCCCCAAACCTCCCCAGCCCCTGGAGAGCTGGCAGCACAACTCCAGCCTTAGTGGGGCTGAATACCAGACAGTCCTGGGAGAGACATACTGAAGGGGGGTTGGGGGCAAAGTATGAGCGGGGCTGGGCTGGCAGTTTGGGAAGGCATTGCCTTCTCCCACCTCTTGTACCCACTGCCCCTGGTGACCAACCAAGTTCTTTTTGAACTTTGAAAGTCACCTTCCTGTTTGCTTAGCAATTTGCTCAGTGCATCTCTCCAGCTGTCCATGTCTGCTCCATACACCAGGAGATCCTCTGCTTGGAGCAATGCTGAGGTGCTGGACCTCATCAGCATTTGAGGAGAGGGGGCTGTCCAGTCCCAGCTTTAGGAATTACAATATCTCCAGGCATATCTCTAGGTGCATGACCGAAAGGGGCCATGACTGGGATGCACTGCAGTGCAGGGTCAAAGTAAAGGAGCTGTGAAACGCTTACCACGAGGTATGGAAAGCAAAACGCCACTCTGGTGCTGCGCCCACAACCTGCAGGTACCACAAAGAACTGGATGACAGACTTGGAAACAACCCCACCTCCACTCTGAAGATCCCATGAGGATAAATTAAAGGCTCAGGGGGCGTCTGATAGCGGACTGAGAAAGGAGGAGGAAGTTGTGGCCGAGTGTGCTAAGTGGGAGAAGGACCGTGAGCTGGAAAAGGAGTTGGCATCTTTAGAGATTTGCAATCATGAGCTCTTTTGTACCCCGGAAGAGGTGAAACACTCACAACCCTTGGAAAGTGAGGATGATGCAACCGGTAAGTGGGTTTGGAAGTACTCAAGCAGCTTGCTGGGAGCAGGAGGGTTATAGAAAGGAGGCTAGGTTCCCACCACTCAGTGCTTGTTTCCCAAGCCCAAAAGTGGCATTCCACTGTGGTCAGCACCTCTGTGAATGCCACAAGAAAACTCATGTCATATACATGATACATGGACTCCTACTCGTCCCTTTGCAGCTTCAGGAACAACTCGACTGCCACTCATGATGTGTTAGTGAGACCTATCAGCATTTTCATCAACAGATGGAGATCCATTCCTGCAACATGATGGAGGCAAGGAGACATATAGGATGCTACAGTCCAGTAAGAAATCATAAGAGATGATGCTAGGACAGAACAAGTTCACTTGAATGCTCATATTACCTGAATCCTTTATTTCTTTTAAGAATACACTGAGTTTTAATTCAGGAGAAATGCTAATCTAAGTGCCTTGCTCACCCTGCCCCTGACCATGCATGATGTTGTTCACGTAGGGAGCCTGGGGTGAGCTAATTAGTTTTTATTGGGGGGAGGTAATACATTTGCAAAAAAGGACTGAAATTTTAATCTAATTAATTAGAAATTGAAAAACAAGAGCCATTCCGGAGGCAGGAGGGCTGGAGGGATCATTTTATCAATTGTTTGCTTGAAAACAAGCCTTTTTTTCCAGTGATAACTAGCCCATCTGAGAGTGAAAATAGTCCACATTGAGAGTACAGCTGGATTTTCATATGTTGAAATTTGACATTTAAAAGTCTCCCATGCACTCCAGGCAAAACTAACCCTTTTGCCACATGTGATCTGTGTATAAAAATGTGGGGTTGCTGGAGTCATCTTGGTGCCAGCATATTGGGAGGGACAAGGTTGGTGAGGTAATACTTTTTAATGGACCAATTTCTGTTGGCTAGAGAAAGGAACGTTTGAGCTTTATATAGAAGAACAACAATTCAAGATAGCTTGTAAGCTTGTCTCTCTCACCAACCACAGTTGGTTCAATAAAATACATTATCTCACCCATCTTGTCTCTGTGAAAATGTGGCAATTTATTTCTAAATTAGAAAAAGTGTCCTTTTTCCCATCCAAAATGGTGGAAGAAATTTTGCTCCTAAGTGAAAGAGGGACCAATCATGAATCTAAGAAGTGATTATCTGGGAAACATGAAGGCATAGAAACAGGTGCTCAGAATGGAAATTGTTTTGCAGCCTTACCTGACATATTTGGTGCCAGGCAACTGCTATAAGAATGTTGGACCTGACCCTGTGCAGTGCAGAGTATCTCCTGAGAGGTACTGAGTGTCCTTGGTAATCATTGAGATGAATGGGAACCAAGGGTGCTCATCACAGAGTTTGGGCCTATCCCTGGGTTCATTTTCTATCCATGGTTTCTTCTGATTAAAAAAGACTGTTTTCTCTCTGTTGTTTAGGAGTTTGGTGGTCCTTGGTGACCCCTGTTCTGTCTTCTGAGAACCACTTTGACCACATCATCAGAGCCTCTCCTGCTACCGTTTAAGGAGCAGTGGCACGTTGTGGTAATTTTCCAGTGAGACACTGAAATAGTAATTCACGCTTTTATCACAGCCAGATTCGATTATTTTAATTCTTTATTGGCCGGCTTCCCTCATGGAACTTTGTACAAGCTCCAGCTGCTGTGATATGAGCCCACTAGTATTTTTGTCCATTCTGCTCTGACCTCTGCCATGAAAACTGGAGAGATCACATTGATTTCAAAACGCCTTTTTTTATGTGCATAGCCAAAGTCAGATGCTTTTTCACTCATTGCAGGCCTGAATCTGTTACCATACTCACATTAATTTACTACCCAGTCTTTGAATAGCAGTTCCAGCAAAGCTGCTAGGAGCAAACTTTAGCTCTGTGGACATTCCGTCCTGAGATCTGTGCAAAGGCTGTGCAGTGTACAGCACATTAGGTCTCCACACGGTTTTACAGACTTTCACACTTAAACAATGGGAAATGAGTGCCTAGAAAGGAGTACTGCTAAAAGGGAATTAGGGGTCATAGTGGACCAAAGTTAATAGGAGTCAACACTGGAACAATTTGCCTAGGGAGGTTGTGGAATCTCCATCGTTGGAGATTTTTAAGAGCAGATTAAATAGACACCTGTCAGGGATGGTGCTTGGACCTCAAGGGATAGCCTCTTGAGGTCCATTCTAGTTCAAGTATTTTATGAGTCTATGTTTTTCTAAATCAAGTGGCCATTCTGAGCCCAGAGTTTAGAATGCAGGCCTCTCGTTTAGCTTTTAGTAGGTAAATCCCTACTGGGAGTAAAGGGGAAAACTCTCAGGAAGGCCTGTATGACTTGAATGAGCTTTAATAAAAGTCCAGTAGCAAATTATTGCATTATCTGGTTTTATTAACTGTTATGTACCCAATGATTTTTGATTTGTTGCATGAAAGCTACTAGACTCAGTCCAGCGCTACTAGAGTCAGTACAGATAGGGCATGGAATGGAGTGCCATGGTAAATACAGCATGCTCTTGTTGTTTACCTCCTGTGTCACTTTGACAGGGAATCTGTGCCTTGCACACATGGAAGTAGATATAAAAGCAGGCAGGGGAAGGGGGGAGGGAGGGAGAGAGAGAGAGATTTAACATTGACTTTTTGTTTTAGCAAATTACACAAACTTTTTGGTTTAAAGGGAGTGCATTAAAATATAGAGAGAGTTTGTAGAAGTACAAACTTCTACTATATAAGGAAGAAGAAAGGAGAAGTCAGAGTTGGGATGATGGCTGTAGTCCTTTTAAACACAAAGCATCTTGTTCATTTCAATTCTTTTCAGGAGCCTGAGGCAGAAGATGAAGATATGAAATTGTTTGCCACATGGATTAAAAAGAAAACAGTATCTTAAGAGACTGGACAAATCAGGATCATTTTTTTGAGATCTCATCAGCTTTAGATTTCAGGTAAAATGAGATCCGCTGGAGCCCTTCAGAAGACTATTTTTTAAAATCCTATTCCCGTCCCATTCCACAATACTAAGGCCCTTCTGCTCCCACATTGTTTCTTGCATTTTTATCCCTCTCTCACCCGCAAAAACATTAGATCCCACAAATCCCATGAGGGACAGATTCCCCCATGCTACTAAAAAGAAAAAAAAGGTCACTTAATATATTAAATCTATAAATGGAATTCAGACACAATTTTTACCACAAAAAGAATAAAGCAAATCTTGTTTAAAGCAAGTAAAAAAAATACTTAAACTGCTGTTGTAATAGATATCAAATCTTTTTCTCTCCCTGACTTCAAGTATTAAACATTTTAAAATGTTTTCCCACAAATTGCCATAGTCTGGCCACAATACTGTACATTTTACTAGATACCAGTCCTGCTGCATGGCTCTGATCCAGATCATATCCAATCCTGGACCCTGATCCTTGGGCAGGGCCAGCCCAAGCCATTTGTGCACCCCGGGCTCCGAGAGCGCGGTGCTGCCCCCGGGAGTGCAACGCATGCGTGGCCCCACCCCCGGGCACCCAGAGCATGCATGTCCCCGCTCCACCGGGTGCATGCGTGGCGCTGCCCCAGGCGCGTGGAGCATGCGAGGTGCTTCCCCCGCCCAGTCCGGCAGCCCCGCGTGGCGCCCCCTATAATGGGGTGCCCCAGGTGGTAGCCCGGTCAGCCCTTGGGCCAGCTCTGTCCTTGGGACCAGATGTTCTACAGGATCCAAAGGACAATATAGGTGGCTTTTTATGTTACCTTTATACACTCCTCATGGGGACATGGAACTGGCCTCAGGCTAGTTTGACATGAAGGCTATGTCTAAACTACAGACTTTTTTCGGAAAAAACAATGTTTTTCTGGAAAAAACTGCAATTATGTCTACACTGCAATCGCATTCTTTTGAAAAAAAAATGGAAAGAACAGAAGGATTCTTCTGACATTGGTAGGCCTCTTTCTACGAGGAAGAAGCCTTTTTCTGAAAGAGCTCTTTTGGAAAAAGGCGTGTGTGGACAGGGAAGAGGAAGTTCTTTCGGAAGAAGAGGAAAGAGGAAAAAGCACAGATGCCCTGGTGGCCACTCCATCCATAGTAATAACAGCTTACATGTGAGAGAGCGTCCATAAAAGCAGATCGCTTTTTCGATACGCTTTGACAGTGTGGACGCTCTCTTTTGGAAGAAGTTTTTTTGGCAGATCTCTTCCGGAAAAGCTTCTTCCGAAAGAAGCCTGTGGTCTAGATGTAAGCCCAGTGACAAGTTAGATCTAGGAAGAAAACATGAATCAGAAAGCAATGCCCATTTATCACTATACACATGGACTTAAAGTTCAGGGAAGAAAACATGACCTGTGAGGGAAGATTGAAAGAACTGGGATTGTTTAGTCTGGGAAAGAAAAGACCGAGAGGGGACCTGATAACACCTCTCAAGTATCTAAAAGGAGGAGGGAGAAAAATTATTCTTCTTCACCTCTAGGGCTACAAGAAGAAGCAATGAGCTTAAATTTCAGCGAGTGGTTTAGGTTAGACAGTAGGAATAATCTCAAGTCAGGATGGTTAAGCACTGGAATAAATTGCCTAGGGAGGTTGTGGAATCTCCATCATGGGAAATTTTTAAGTGCAGGTTAGACAAACACTTGAGAGGGATGGTCTGCTCTAGATGATGCTTGGTCCCGCCATGAATGCAGGATGAAATGAAACCTGCATTATGTTATTAAATGACATTTTGTACTTGTGAACGGACAAGATGCATAATAACCTTGATGGAAATTAGCAAGGACACCAGGTCTCTATCTCGTGTTCTAGATCAGATTGTAAATACATGTAAACAAACTGCACTCTGCTTTTCCATGTTGACTAAAGTTGTCTCATGTTTTATAGAAATAGAAAACTATGTCAAAAGCACACACTAATTCCTGAGGAGGTGGTGCAGCTTAAATATGAAACTGGGGCCATGTTTTTATTTTACACCCTGAAGCTCTGACAGAATTGGGGCACTCTTGGGGAAATAATATTTGAACTCAGCACATGCATGGCAATGTCCAGTTTAGAGAAATGAAACCTGCATTATGTTATTAAATGACATTTTGCACTTGTGAAAGGAACTCAACTGAGAGAGCCCCAGAGAGTGAAGTTCTCTCTCCAAGGAAAAGTACAACATAGGCAGTGGCTTGTGAAGCTTGCCCAGCACCTTAGTCCAGCCAATGTGCTTCAGTCATTACTTGAGGAATTACTTTCAGGGTTGAGAGGGAGTTCAGTTCCCATCTTTATTCATTCCTTGGCATCTCTGTTGAGACTGTCAACAAGTACTGATTGTGGGGGAGCTTGTGTGATGTCCAAACAGAGATACAGGACTCAGGCCACTGTCTCATTCCTAATAAGTCACAAAACACCTATTATGGAAATGCAAGTTTCAGGCATTACTGATACAAGCTGAACTGATCCAGTGACACAAGGTCTCTTTGGACCATCACAAATTCTCTAAGACATCCTGTTCCCTATCTTCTTGCAGGTTGTCATCAGCATTCAGATGGATGCCACAAACACATCACCTCTTTCCAGTCATGCTCACATTAAATGACAATAGCAAAAAGACCCATGAATAATATGGGTAATTACAGTGTTATGGCTTTGGCAAAGAACAAATGTAAGCCACATCTGAACTCCCAGGAAATGGACTGCTCGTCTGTTTCCATTCACAGTTGTGTTCTCAATAGGATGTTCAAGTCGGCAGCTAAGAATGTTAATGGAACATGTCAGTTGGAGGAAATGTGTTAGAACTGTTAGATCTATTTTTACGATTATTAATTGCAAATGTAGGCCCCTATTAGCCAATGATTTGCAAACCAAATATTAAATATTTATCAAATTAACAAATATTCACCACACAGGGTGAGCAGTTTTCCAACTTGTGGAGTGTTCTCCAACTCTCTGCTTCAAATGTTCGGCATTTAAATCAGATGGTTTTGTTTCTGCTCTGATTGGATGACTGGAACCTTCTAAAAGAGGAGAATAGCAAACAGCAAATAATAAATATCATCTGGCAGGAATCATCATTCCTGCAAAAATTCATGAAATTGCTGTAATTTGTGAGCATTTTCATTAAACCCTGTTAAGCCAGAAATAGTGTGTGTGTGGGGGGGGGGTGTGAAGAGGCAGATTTGCAGATATGATCAACAGCTAATTCTTTGTACTTGCATAGCTTCTTCCACAGGATAGTCAGAAAGCATTTCATACTTCATGCTTTCATCAATTAATCAGCACAACACCCCTGCGAAAAGGGTGCTAGCAGTTTACAGACAGGGAAGCTGAGGCATTGAGTGATGACACTGTCTTCCCCCAGATCCTAAGTCAGTGGCAGAGCTGAGGCTACAGTTCAAGGCTCTCACAACCCACTTCTCTAATCTAACCTGCACAGCATCCAACTCTGACATACATTTGAAGATGCTGGCTTCCTGTGATAACATTTAATTAATTTTAAGGAATCTTGTGCCCATTACTGTGATCTGCCCCTTCTTCCCCCATGCTGGAAAAGTTATCTTTATGTCCTGTATGAATATTGTGGCACATGACAGACTGCATATACATTTCCCCACCATTTGAAGGGTCTTGCAACATTTAAGCATTGCCAGAGGTTCACAGGATGCCATTTCTGTCATAACACTGCAGATTCTTTTATTCTATGCAGATCATTTGGGTTATTTCATGTGCACACATGTGTGTGTGAAAGTGAGCGAGATGTTTCTGAGCTGATTGCTTCCTCCTCTAGATCAGGGGTTTTCAGAGTTGGGTCATAGGCCCGCCCAAGTAAGTTGCTGGTGGGCCATGAGATGCTTTGTTTATCTAAGCATCCATATGCATGGAGCCTTGCAGCTCCCATTGGTTGGGGTTCGCCGTTTCCAGCTAAGGGGAGCTATGGGAAATGGCGACCCACTGGGAAGCCCATGCCGCTTCCCACAGCTCCCCTTGGCTGGAAACTGCAAAAGTCAGCCAATGGGAGCTGCAGGGCCTTGTGCCTATGGAGGCTTAGATAAACAAAGATGGCCCACAACCCATCTTTGAAAACCCCTGCTCTCAGCTGTGCCCTGATTCTTCAGCCCAAATCACTAGGAATTAAATATTTCTAACTCCTCCCCCCCCCCAAAAAAAACAACAACCGACCTCCCTATTAAAATAGAACTATACAAATTACCAAAAAGGAAGAATTTTGAACTCAAATTCTCCTCACACCCAAGCTGAGATGTCCCAAAACAGACAAGGTAGGAGGGTCATTCGACAACCTTTGAAACACTCACTTGTAGCTAGGGATTCAGCCATCCCATTTATCTGCATTGCCACGAAAACCCCTCTGCTCCACAGCCAGTAGCTGGAACTCCTACATTCTGCTGGTAACATTATACCCACTGTGGTATTGAACCGCACTGGAGCTGCAAGCTGTCTATGGGAATGAGGAAGTGGGCTAAAGCTTTGAACAGAACATTACAGCAGTAAATGTGCTAACTAAGGAGGTAAAGACTTAATTATAAAAACACATCAAGATTTACCTTTAACTCAATTTTTTTTTCTTCATTTAAATAATTGCTCTGGGATGGGGCTGGAAATGAGGGATTCAGTACGTAGGCTGTCCTGGGGAGAGAAGACTACCCTGGCCCTCTCGCACCATCGTAGCTTAGGGCCAAGTGAGAATCACCTCTCCATGGCTGTTGCAGCTCCAGTGGGCACAGCAAGGGGAGAGGTGCATGTCCCCAGCTGGCACAGGTCTAGGTTCGTCTGCCCCCTGAGCTCCCCAGACACAGTGAGGAATACAGAAAACTGTGAACTTCCCCTGGTTCCCTGATGAATGGGAAAAGCCAGCAATGTTCCCCTATGAATCAGGTGTGTGTGTGAATCAGAAGTCCCTCCCATCCTCTCTAAAAGTGCCTGAGTGTGGGAGGCTTGGGGCTGGGGCAGTCCCAGAGGGGCCCCTATCACCAGCCTGGTGATTCTGTCTCTTTTCTGTATGGGTATGTCTACACTACAGCGTTATTTCAAAATATCTTATTTCAAAGTAGTTAATTTGAAATAAGTTATTTTGAAATAACGCGTCTACACACAAAATGCATTTCGAAATAGCGTTTTGCTATTTCGAAATAGTGTGTCCACACTGATTGGACACTGAATCGCATTTAAGGGCAGCTGAAACCAGTTCCAGCAGGGCATCAAGTCAGTAGTTGCTGTGTGTGGCTGCTGCCTGAGGCTATCTGAGGCTTGTGCTTAAAGGGACCCCCCCCCCCCAGATAGCCGGTTCTCAGCTTTCCCTGCTTGCTTGCCTCCCTCACTGAGGGACAGCAAAGCATTTTTGTCTCTGCCTGCTTTGGTTGCCCTGACTCAGGACACCACAGCACTCGGCACCATGGAGCCAGAGCTGCCCCTGGGCACTCTGGTGCTCATTTTGGATGTCTTGCTGCAAGCCTGGCAGCAATTGCTGGAGACTGCCTGGCAGCATCTGCTGCAGCTCAACCCCCAGGCCCTCTTCCAGACCCCCTCTGGGGGCTGGGGAGGAGCAGCAGCAGCAGCGCCTGGATGCCAGCATGTCCCGTCGCATCTGGCATCTGGATACCAGCAGCGACTGGTGGGACCACATCGTCCTGGAGTGCTGGGGAGACCAACAATGGACCCAGAACTTCAGGATGAAGAGAGACACCTTCCTCGAGCTCTGTGAGTGGCTCGCTCCTGCTCTGAGGCGACAGGACACGCACATGAGGCCCACCATTCCCCTCCACAAGCATGTGGCCATCGCCCTCTGGAAGCTCTCCATGCCAGATAGCTACCGATCCGTGGTACAACCAGTTCGGCACGGGGAGATCCATTGTCGCAGCAGTGCTCATGCAGGTACGGCAATCTCCGGCCACTGTGCCAGGAGGGGATGGGCTGCCCTAGGGAAAAGGGTGGGAGTAGGTGCAAGTCCCCTCCCCGGGAGGGTTTGTTCTGTCCCAGCAGCACTATGGACTGCCTGCAGTGGCCAGGATTGCGGGGGGGTGGGGGGTTGCTCCTGGGGAGTGGGGGTGCGGGGCAGTGGCGGGGAAGGAGCACTCTCAGCCACCCTGGCACTCCAGTGACTCTCAGTTTTGTGTGTCCCTCTGCAGGTGGTCAAGGCCATCAATAGAGTCATCCACCTCATGGATCTGGACATAGTCATCGAGGGGTTTGGCGCCCTGGGATTCCCCAACTGTGGGGGAACAATCGACGGGATGCACATCCCCATCCATGCCCTGGAACACCAGGCCTCTCTGTACATCAACCGGAAGGGATACTTCTTGGTCATCCTGCAGGCTGTGTCTGACCACCGGGGCCAGTTTGTGGACATCAGCGTGGGCTGGTTCGGCAAAGCACACGACGCACAGGTTTACCGCAACTCCTCCATGTGCCAAAGGCTGCACAACGGGACTTTCTTCCCCAACTGCCACATCAGGGTCGGGGACATGGACATGCCTGTGTGCCTGGTGGGGGATGCGGCCTATCCCCTACAACCCTGGCTGATGAAACCCTACACAGGACACCTCAACCCCTCCAGACAGGCCTTTAATGCCAAGCTCAGCAGGGCCCACATCATCATGGAGGAGGTGTTCGGCCGGTTGAAGGCACGTTTTAGATGCCTCTTTACCTGCCTGGACCTATCCGAGCAGAATATTCCTCACGTGGTGGCAGCGTGTTGTGTGCTGCATAATTTGTGCGAGAGGAAGGGGGAGGCTTTCCTGACAGCCTGGATGGCAGAGGCTGACCACTTGGCTGGCCTCTACGTGCAACCCCATACGGCTGCCAGCCGGGAGGCCCATCGCAGGGCTGTCCGTATCCAGGAGGCCCTGTGGGAGAGCTTCCACCCGAAGGAGGAGTGATGTCTCCCTGGCGTGCCCCACTGGGGCCTCGTGCCTTATTCCACCTCACGTCCTTCCACTTTCCCCTCCCTAACCCCCCTTCCTGATGTAAAATAAAAACACATGGGTTGCCAAAAACAAACTCTCTTTATTGACCATAACTGGGGTGAGGGGGGAGGGGGAAACCTGGGAGGAGGGAGCTGGAAGGGGGAGGCAAGGGGAGGAATGGGGAGGAGAAGCTCAGGGTTGGGAGTCTTGCTGGTCCACCTCTCTCCCAGCACTGCGGGTGCGGGGGCCTCAGTGTCCCCAGGGGGGAGTGGGTGGGGAGGGGGGAGGAAGAAGTGGGAGGGGGAGCAGGAGTGAGAGGAGTGACAGCTGGGGTGGCCGCAGGGGCTGGAGTGGCAGCAGGCAGCAATCTCTGCACCAGGGTCTGCAGGTGGTCGCAGATGGCAAGGCCCTGGTCAAGCAGCTCCCGCAAGCTCTCCCGCCGCAGCTGCAGGTCTTCATGCCCCCCAGTGCTCCTGGCTTTGGACCTGCCTTCACAGTAACCCCAGGTGCTGCCGCTGGTACTTCTCCTGGTTCCAGGTGAGCCTGCTGGCCTGGGTGCGGGGAGACTGTCCTGGGCGGGGTGGTGCGCCCTGCACTTGCAGCCGCTGCGGCTGTGGAGAAACATGAGAAGTGGTCAGTTCTCCCTGGGGACACAGTGGGTGAAGCCCAGCCCCCCTCTGCAGGGCGAGGATGGCAGGTCTCCACATCATCTTGTCCTGCTATCCCCAGAGTGTGAGCTGGCCCCTGTGCTGTATATAGTGTGGGTGTGGCAGGGGGGAGGGGAGATGTGCCCTGCCTCTGTGTAGAGGGGGCTTCTGGAGGGAGGGCATCGTGCAGTGTCCCTCCCCGGGGTCAGGAGCATGTCAGGTGCCTTCATACACACGTGTGTGGGTAACAGGCCAGGGCCCCTGTGTGGCAGCCATCCGGGGCCACATGCCCAGGGTGGCACGGGAAATGCACAGGTTGCTGCGTGCTCCACGGGCAGCAAGGCCCACACGCACGGTCCCTGGGTTCGCTCTCTCCCCCCCAGCCCCCACATAAGGGGACTGTGATGGCACTCACATGTCGAGGCCTCCCCGGCCTCGGATGACACCGGCGACAGGCTTGCTGGGATGGCTCGGGGCTCCTGGGTGCGGGGCACACTCCCTCCAGGCTCCTGCGGCTCCTGGCCGTCCTCCTCCTCCTCCTCAGTGTCATGGGCAGGTCCCTCTGCCCC
This sequence comes from Pelochelys cantorii, assembly GCA_032595735.1. Classification (NCBI taxonomy): domain Eukaryota; kingdom Metazoa; phylum Chordata; order Testudines; family Trionychidae; genus Pelochelys; species Pelochelys cantorii. Next base: position 23,612,885 of record CM064336.1, read on the forward strand.
AGGGTCGATGACCACCTGGGGGGCACGGACCATCTGACCCCCCAGGATGCAGTCCAGGGCATCATAATAGGGGCAGGGGTCTGGGTCAGCCCCTGGTTGGGAACTGCCCCCTGAGGCCCTGGCATAGGCCTGCCGCAGATCTTTTATTTTCATGTGCACCTGCTCCTGGGTGCACATGTGGCCTTTCGTGGCCAGGCTGTCAGCCATCTGCCTGTAGACGGCCACATTCCTGCATCTAGTGCAGAGATCGTGGACATTGGAGGCCTCCCCCCAAAACTTAATGAGGTCCACGATCTCCGCACTAGACCAGGAAGGCACCCGCCTTTTGTGGCCCCTGGCAGGCTCCTGGGAGTTGCCAGACTGGTCCTGTGGAGCGGTGGAGGGCTGGGTGCCACTGGGTTGCTGGCTCATGCTGGGCAAGGTGCACGGACTGCTGGTTCTGGGCTGGCAGGCTTGCAGCTGGCACAGGCACTGTGGCCAGAGTCTACTGCTTTAAGGGCTCTGGGGCTGGGGGAGCAGAAAAGTTTTCCTGGTTGTGCCCAGAGTAGCCACCAGGGCACCCTGGGAAAGGCTGGAGGCCCCCTATTTTGAAATAAGCATCTACACAGCGCTTATTTCGATTTAGCTGTTTCGAATTTGGCATTATTCCTCATTGAATGAGATTTACCAAATTCTAAATAAGTGCTCCGCTATTTCGAATTAATTTTGAAATAGCGGTTTGGCTGTGTAGATGCTAGTAAAGTTATTTAAAAAAATTGCTGTTATTTCAAAATAACTTGGCTGTGTAGACATACTCTATGGTTTTATGCATCCCTGTAGGAATTGGGAGGGGAGTGGAGGAGGAGGGGGATGTTTCAGTCCTTTTCCCTCCTGCACAATCAAATCCTTACTTTGCTTTAAGTCATGATAAGAGGAAGCTGTATCCTGAATTTGGTGATTCTAGCTCTTACCGTTTAGGAGGAGTTCTTGAACAAACAGATGGATGGGCAGATAGACAGACTTGCTCACTCATTCACAGACAGACAAACTCTCTTAAATATATAGTAGACTTTTAGAAAAGGAATCAAGGAGTTGAGAGCCCAGTGCAGTGAGGGGCTGAGAGCCCGTTAGCCTTTTGTTCAACAGAGGCTCTGTTTGTCTTAGTGCAGAGGCCTAGAGGGATGTGATCGCTTGCAAGAACACTGCAGCCTTGCTTTTATCAGACATGGATACAAAGTGACGTTGAGACTTAGGCTGGTGGACGCTTAAAGATTGTGCTGGCCCAGCTATGTCAATTAAGAGAATGAAAAAATCAAATCCCTAATGGGTGTTGCCATGCTGGCAAAGGCCCTAGTGCAGACATGGTTACAGAGGCAAAAAAAGTCATTGTAGCTCTGAGGCCGCTTGCATTCAGGGAGCTGGTTTAGGCTGCATTGGCAGAGAACTCTTGCCAGCATGAGCTGGGTCATTACTCAAGCAGTTTGCTGGTATAGCTCTCCCAGCATAACTATGCTGTCAAACCTTTTTAGGTACAGATGAGGCCTTATACTAATATGCAGAGACAGGACAAACCCAAAACTTTTAATTTCAAGGTGAGTTTGATCTTTGAATCCATGGATCCAGAGATGAAAGTAAGCAGGTGCGCCCTAGTGTGCAGCTCTGGCAAAAGCTGGCTGAGCTGCGGCAAAAGCCAGCAAGGAGCTATTTAAAGAGCTGTCAGGGACCAGCTGGAAGAAGCCTGTTTTAGACAGGGCTGGAACTTCATCAAAATCAGCCACTCTGATAAGATTCCAGTCTCAGATGTTGGAGATCTTTGAAGAGTGGCATCATTTTGAGCAAGATTTTAGGTGCCTGTGAGATTTAAGCACCACGAATCTCAAATCAGTTCCATGGCTTGGTCGCAACCCTAATCGATAACTGGATCCAAATCGTCTCCTTAGTCTGTCTCTGCTGCACAGCAATTGTTTTGCTTTACTGTTTTCTCTGTGGTTAGAAGAAAAACTCCATACAGCAATTCAGTGGTAGATCCAAAACTAGAATCCACATTTACTTTCTCCCAGAGTTTGCTTTAGCCACAAGGGCATCCTAACCATCCCATAAATAGACAATACATTGGAGTGTTTATATATAACAACAGGTGCTTGCTTTCCCCTACATACCAGAGAGTTCTCTATAAAAGGTTCTTTATAACTTTATAATAGATCCTTAACTAAGTCTAATTTTAAAGGAATAAAAAATGCCAGACAAAAATGTAAGCACCGAGAGAGATTTTAGGAGCAAATACTTACCTAACATTTCATTAAATTGTCCCACTCCCTTAGTTATAACTTTGGAATGGCACATTTTTGAAAATTCCAAGATCATAATAAATTCCATTTTGCTGAAATAAACAGTGAAGTGCCAAAAGGGTGAGAAATTATCACTGATTGTAGGGCAGGATAGGATGATGGGAGGAGAGTGGTTAAAATGTCTCCAACATGCCACTTCTGTACGCTACTACTTGTCTTTTGCTTCAGAAGTGCAACTTGTATACTAATACCCTAGTGAAAAATGAGCTCACGTAATTCCAGCTAAGAGCATGCATTCAATCCTGCTGGCACAAATGTTTTCCCTTCGGGTCCACAGCTGAATCACACACAGGCTTACTCATACCATGACCACACACATCATTACAGCATCAGCCTTTGATTTGTTTTCTGCTGTGAAACTGGATGTTCCATAGCAGGCCCAACTCCCACTCAGTTGGCTGTGCAATTATAGTACTCTCACATACATGCCTCTTGTTCTTGAGCAGCAAGGATATGGACTATGGTAGCAACATGCTTATCAGTGTTCAAAATGTGTCCCACTTCTGTGGGGCACAGGTGGAAGTTTGCCCTAACTGCAACCACAAAACAGACTTCCCCCATATTCTCACTTCTATCTACAATCCCAGAATGGGATCTATCTTCTAATATGACTACATACAAGATAGTTCTCAATAGTCTCCAAAGTTAGCACCCCATTGAGATGAATGGAACAGGACACTGGCTATCCCAGAGTCATTGTTTCAAGAAGGCAACACTGCACCATTTCTTATCTGCAAGGGTCTGCTCACAATAGTAAAGGTTAGAAATTTAGGGATTGTCTATATAGCAGGGTAACGTGCTCTAGATAGGTATGATTACTAAAAACGTGTGCGTTAATTGGTCCATGGTCCATTGGTCCAAATCTCTTTCTTCTCTGACACCATGCACATCTGATCCATTACTCAACAATCCTGAGCTGGCGTGATATGTAACTTGCTTGTGTCCACAGCAAAACCAATGCATTACAAAGGAAAATTCAGTCCCCTTTTTGGTGCAACTATCATGGCAAAACAACTTCAATGGCAAATGAATGTGTGAGGAGAAACATGGAGGTTTTAAATGAGATGGGGCAAGACCAGAATGCTAGACATGACTATCCCCAAACTTTGGGGGGGAAAGGGAAGTCAGTTGAAATCTGGGATCTGATACTGATTTTTTGCATCATGGCCTCATCTTGACCCATTCACTCTCCTTTCAGTTTCACCAGGGTTCAGCATCTCAAATAGTTATTTCCTTTTGTGATACACACTAACATTTATATGTAAAAAAGCTGTTATTTTTCTCCCCATCAATCAACGGTCTGCACCCAAGGTTTTTCATTTTTTCAACTATTAAAGGGCTTGTACCTTTTGGAACATCACAACTTTCACTTTTGAATAGAAATGGTAGTGATCAGCAAACTAGACAGGAAGTCACTATGGATACTTCTACACAACAACATTATTTCAAAATAACTAGCATTTACACAGCTGGCAGTTTTTTTCAGAATAATGTCGAAATATTGTTCAGCTGGAGAACTTCTTACTCGGACTCCTGTAACTCTCATTGTATGAGGAGTAAGGGAAGTTGGAGGAAGAGTGCTCTATTTCAAAATAAGGGCTGTGTAGACACTCCCAATTTTGAAATAAGCTACACAATTGACATAGGTCCTGCTGTGTAGACACACCCTATGTGATTATAGTGGCAACAATAGCTAATGGAAGCTATATAGAATCCTAGAAATGTAGGCCTGGAAGGGACCTTGAGAAGCCATCATGTACTACCCCCTGCACTATGGCAAGATCAAATAAACAGACTATCTTTGGCAGGTGTTTATTAACCTGTTTTTAAAAATTGCCTGTGATGGAGATTCTACAGTCTCCCTTGGAAGCCCATTCCAGAGCTTAACTTCCTTAAAACTTCCCCTAATATGTGACCTAAATCTCCATGACTGCAGAGTAAGTCCGCTGCTTTTTGTCCTACCTTCACTGGCCTTGGAGAACAAATGATCACCAACTTTTTTATGACAGCGCATACCATATTTAAAGGCTGTTATCAGGTCCCTCCTCCCAGCCTCAGTCTTCTTTCCTCATGACTAAACAAACCTTTCTTTATAGGTCAGGTTTTCCAAATCTTTCATCACCTTTGTTGCTCTGTTGTGGAGTCTCTCCAATTTGTCCACATCTTTCCTGAAGGAAGGTGCCTGGAATTGGACACAGTGGTTCACCAGTGCTGAGTAGAGCAGGACAATTACCTTCCATGCATTACATATGATACTCCTGTTAATATATACCAAACTGATTTTAGCCTTTTTTTACAGCTGTATCACATTGTTGACTTATATTCAATTTTGGGATCCACTATAACCCCCAGATCCTTGTCAGCAATGCTACCACCTAAACAGTTATTCCACACTTTCTAGCTATTCATTTAAATTTCTTTCCTAAGTGAAGTATTTTGCATCTGTCTTTATTGACTTTCATCTTGTTGAATTCAGGTCAATTCCCCAGTTTGTCAGGGGTCATTTTGATGTCTAATCTTGCCCTCCTACGTGCTTGCATCTTCTCCCAACTTGGTGTCATATCCAAATTTGATAAGCATACTCTCCATTCTGAGTCATTAATGAAACTATTAACTAGTACCAAGGACTGACCCCAGTGATATTCCGCTAGATCAGGGCTACTCAACTTTGGAAGCCCTGGGGGCCACAATGATACTCACAGCACATGCTGAGGGCTGCAACTTAAGTGTGGTTACATATATATGCAAATATATGCAATTAGCTTCTTTCACACTGACGGACATGAATACAAAGATTAAGGAAAGACTATACAACACACAGGCCCCATTTAAGTCAGTTCTGCTGATATTAATAAAATGCAATATTTACCCAATTTCCACCCATATGACAGCACATTTAATGAGCAATGACAGTCCAGGAATTTAACGACTAAAACACATATCAACAGAACACCATTATATTGACTGTTTTTTTGTTTTGATTCCCACCCGCGGGCCACGTGTTGAGTAGCCCTGTACTAGATACCCTTTACTAGTTTGGTAGCAAGTCATTGATAACTGTTCTTCAAGTATGATTTATCAGCCAGTTGGGCACCCATTTCATTATAATTACATCTACATTATATTTCCCTAATTTACTTATGAGAATATCATGTAGAAATGTGTCAAATGCCTTACAAAAATCCAGCTTTATCAAATTTACTGCTTCCACCCTATCCACTAGGCCAGTAACTTTGCCAGGGAAGGCAAATTAGGGTAATGTGGCATGATTCGTTTTTGATAAATCTTTGCTTGCTATTCCTTACAACCCTATTATTCTGCAGATGCTTACAAACGGGTTTCACTTCAAGCTTTGCAGTTGCACAGCTGCCTAAGAAGCCCTGCGCTGAGGCTCGGGGATGCTGTGCACGGAGCTGCCACAGTGTGGGGACACGGGCTTTTCTCTCAGCCATGGTAGCTCCCTGTTGGAGCCAAAGGAGCGTTTTTCTCTGGCTGTGTCAGCTCCCTGCTGGCAGCTCCTCCAGGTGCAGTCACTTCCCCCTCCTCCCCCCTCCTCCAGTCCCATCACAAAGCTGCTGTGGCTAAGGAGAGGCACCCTCCTCCAGCCCCAGCAGGGAGCTGATGCAGCCAGACAGTGCTTTCTCAAAGTTCTTCCCCTGCCATCCCCAGCAGCATGAACCTACCATAGCCAGGAGAAAGGCAGCCCTCCGCCAGCCCCCTGACCAGAGCTGCTATGTCCAACGGAGAGGTGCTTCTCACCTGGCCCAGAGCTCAATAAAACACAACTTATGAGCCTGACCCTAGCTCCCAGAGCTGATGATCTGCTCTGGGTCAGACCTGGCAGTATCATTAGTGCCCATGTGAATAACCAGAATATAGACTTATAGACAGCGTCACAAAGTGGGGCAGTGCTGTTTTTCTTCTCCAGGGGTCTAGTGAGCTCCCTTTATAATACTATGTACAATTACAGAAAAATCTTGGCAAACTGAAGAGAATTCAGAGAAAAAGAAAAACAACACATGGACTAAATTACGAAGACAGATTAAAACAATTGAATAGTGTGGTCAAATGAGCTCTCATTAGCATTCACTAATTGCTCTACCTCACCACTGATGTCAATGGGGATGTATGCATGCGAGTGGAAACTGGCCCTGCATGTTACATATACAGTCATTTGAGAGAAAAACAGCAAAGAGTCATGAGCCCAGTCTTTACATATTTCAAAAGGTTAAGTGCCATAAAGGGAGAAGCACTGTTTGGGTAGTTCTTGGGGATGTAACTTGGAATAATGCAATACAACAGAGAAGAAGAAAACTCAGCTTGAATATCAAGAGCCATTTCCCAACAGCAAACTTCATTACATTATGAAATAGGCTCCAAGGCAAGTGGAGGAAGTTCCATCACTTGAGCCATTAAAAATTTTGTGTGACAAAGCTCTGGCAGACCTGCCAGCACGGCATCAGCAGACGAGATAGATGGACTAGGTCATCTCAGAGGCCATTACTGATTTATGTGAGTTTATGAATATCTGGGCTTCAAGTTTTGAGCCTGTCAGAAATACAGTAGAAAATGTAACTGCTGTTTGCATTCTCTCAGCTTCTTTTCATTCTCCTTTTCTCCAGCTTTCTGGCATGCCCCAGTTCTATCGGCACATAAACCATAAGCTCACACATGGGCAGGATAGCAAAATGGGATCTTTCCATCAGCTACTTCGGTGTCAGCTTGGCTTCAGTATATTACGACAGGCAAATTCATCCCTAGTGAAACTCCTTTGACTTCAATACAGATACTCAGGATGAATTTGTCCCATGATAGCATATTTTTTGCCTTAGAATTCTATGTGTGGTGAGAAGACTTTGCAAAATGGAAAGCTGAAGGCCTGACAGCACCAATGTGTAATCAGACCATGCTACAAATGAAGAATAAACCAACAGTCTGTTGACCTTGGACTGGCCCTCTACAGCAGATTGGTTTCACCCTTATTGGACAGCTCTTTGATGACAAGGATCCTTGAGAGTACTGGCCAATCCAGGCAATTTCTATGCCTAAGGATAATGGACACAAATCAGACATCAGGAATTATAACACACATAAACCTGTAGGGGAACATTTTAACCTCCCTGGACATTCAGGCTACATCTAGACTGCAGGCTTCTTGCGCAAGAAGCTTTTATCAGAAGAGACTTCCGCAAAAACTTCTTGTGCAAGAGTGCATCCACACTGAAAAAGCTCATCGAAAAAGTGATGTGCTTTTGCGAAAGAGAGTGTCCAGACTGCATGGATGTTCTCTCAAAAGTAAGCTCTGATTCCTATGCACAGAATGGCCACCAGGGCACCTGCGCTTTTTTCCTCTTTCCTCTTTTTGCGCAAAACCCCCTCATAAAATAAGGAATACTTACACTGGAAAACCCTTCTGTTCTTTTGATTTTCTTGCACAAAAACGCACTTGAGGTGTGGATGCTCCGCACATTTTTTTTTCAAAAAATCTCTGTAGTGTAGACATAGTTTCAGTAATGGATTTAAAAGTAGACATCTTTCTATAAAAGAATTTCAAAACCTGATTACAAAGGGAGACAACTGAATTGACGTTCATTTGCAAATTCAATACTATCAATTTAGGACTGAATAAAGCTCTTAACTGGTTAATGCCTTACAAAGGCAATTCATCTGAAGAAGTGGGCTGTGTCCACGAAAGCTCATGATACCATCTACATCAGGGGTCTCCAACCTTTTTAAGCATGAGATCACTTTTTGAATATAAGTGCAATCCAGGATCTACCTCAAACCCAAACACCCTGCCCGCCTCCTTTCCGCCCCTTCTCCAAGGCCCTGCCCTTGCTCACTCCATCCTCCCTACCCCATCCTCACTCACTTTTCAGGCTGAGGGCAGGGGGCTGGGGTGCAGGATGGGTTCAGGACTGGGGCTGGGGTTCAGAATGTGGGCTCCAGCAGGGCACCGCTTACCACAGGTGGCTTCTGAGTGGTGGTACAGGGGGCTAAGGCAGGTTCACCCTGACCCTGGCCCTGCACCACTCCCAAAAGCAGCCAGAAAACTCTCTCCATCCCTGCCCCCCTCTGCTCTGTGGAGATGGGGTACAGGGTGGAGGGAGTGGCACCCTGACATGAGCATCCCCACTTCCTCTTCTTCCCGTGCCCTGCACAGCAAGCAGAAGGCTCCCAGGGGTGAGGGGCACCTCCACAGTAGAGGGCAGGAGCTGCACGGCAGTGCTGAGAAGGGTAGATGAAATGCTGGCACTTGATAGCCTCCTGACCAAACCTCTCAGGATCACCTGTCAAAGGTTCCAAGATCTGCCAGTAGATCCCGATCTACTGGTTGGTGACCACTGATCTACATGTTTTGTTAGTCTTTAAGGTGCTGCTAGACTATTAATTGTTTTTTAAGTTTTTCCTCTCTGGTTATCCACATTTCCACATCAACTTCTGTGAATGAGCCACTTCCACTCTGACTTGATTAGCCTCATTTACACAAGTACCTTCTTTCTTTTGTTGCCCTTATATATACTCATGCCTCTGCAAACTCCACTCCAATTCATCTGATGAAATGGGTTTACTCACAAAAGCTTATGGCCTAATAAATCTGTTAGGGTATGTCTACACTAGCCCCCTAGTTAGAACTAGGGAGGTTAATGTAGGCATTCGAACCTGCAAATGAAGCCCGGGATTTAAATATCCCGGGCTTCATTTGCATGTTCCCGGGTGCCGCCATTTTTAAATGTCCCCTAGTCCGAACTCCGTGCCCACGGCTACACGCAGCACGGAGTAGGTAGTTCGAATTAGGATCTCTAATTTGAACTACCGTTACTCCTCGTGGAACGAGGTCTTTTCCTTGGCAGAGGACATGGGGGTGTCTCTGAAGATGTTTATTGTGAGCTCTTTGAGTTTTATTGAAAGGGCAGTGGTGTGTTGAAGCTTTAACAAAGATCTCCTTTATTCAAAATATCGTTAGTCACTGACGGCTCAGACCCTCCCCCGAGGCCTTGTGCCAAGCATGCTAGAAGTGACTTTAAGCCACATTTATACTTCTTCTGACCCAAAAACCAAATGCAGACGAATCTGGTTACAGAATAAGTAAAGACTGCTCCAACATATTTAACTGCCCGTGCCCCAAGAAACCCATTCAAATGGTAGAGGATCTTGGGAGGGCATACTATCTTTGTCCCAGCACTCCCACTACCTTATGACCACGGAGTGGAGGGAGAGGTTAGGGAAGTGTAGAAGTAAGTGCGTCTTCTCTAAGCTATCCAAAAATCCACTAGTCTTCAAGGCCCTGGGGAAGATACTTTAGGAGTGACATAAAGCAGCAGAAGCAGGCACCAAGCTGTGGCTCCTAATTTACAGAATGCTCTGGGATACCTGTGGTGAGAAAGGCACTTTATAGCTGCAAAATTCATTTTTAATAATATCAGCATTACCTGCCTACCAGCCGGATCTTTTCTAGCAAATCCAGACATTTCCCTCTGAGGTTATCTTGGCAACAAGCATTGCCATTGGAGGTGTGAGAAAAACAGGGCAACAAAAGGCAAAGCTACTCGTGTTTATTTCAGTTCATCACACACAAAACCTGTGTTCTTGTGTCTAGAACAAAAAATTCACCACAACTGATTATTTTTTGTCTTAAAAACAGGCCTTCCTTCAAAGAAAATGAAGCTGTCTCTGAACAACCTGGGTTCCACTGCATAAGAAAGGTGGCATTGAGGTGAAAGTTCTATTTGGCAGGATGTCTGAGATTTCAAAATAGCTGTTACATTTTTGCAGAAGAGGATCACTTGAGTAGATACAAAATCACCAAAACTGAAACAGCAAACAATCATCATGTGGAGCAAAACAATGAGCTGTTTCAGTTACCTCTATTGTCATCTTTCCAAACCCAAGATTTCGGTCCTACAAACTGCTTCATCTGGGAATACCCCTGCATTTGTATGGAACTCCTTTGAAACTGTGCAGCTTTGTGTGTGTTCAGTAGCCTCTCTATTTGGAACCCCCTCCACAACTGAGACCAGCTTTTAAAGATTTAGCTAGCGATAGGAGTTAAATTCCTCGGAATTTTTGAAAATTCCATTTGGCCCCTATCTGCATCTTTAGAGAAATACCTTCAAAATTCTGACTGTGGGGGATTCTGATCTCTAGTGTACATGAGGAGGAAGTTATTTGAAGGCAACAGAGTTGAAAGTTTAGCTCAGTGGTAGGCAACCTGTGGTTGGTGGGCCACATGTAGCCCATTGAGGTTCTACATGCTGCTGCCCAAGAGACATTTTTTTTACCATTGCAGAATGCTGTGGTGTCCCAAGTGAGGGCAACCACAGCACACAGAGACAAAATGCTTTGCTGTCTCTCATTGAGGTAGGCAAGCAAGCAAGGAAAGCTGAGAACCGGCTGTCCAGGGGGTGGTCCCTTTAAGCACAAGCCTCAGATAGCCTCAGGCAGCAGCCATACAAAGTAACTCCTGACCTGATGCCCTGCCGGACCTGGTTCCGGCAGCCTTAAATGCGATTCAGCGTCCACTCAGTGTGGATGCGCTATTTTGAAATAGCAAAACGCTATTTCGAAATGCATTTTGTGTGTAGACACGTTATTTCGAAATAAGATATTTCAAAATAACACTGTAGTGTAGACATACCCTCAGGTTCAGGGGCTATTCTGGAAAAATGCAAAAGCATCCACAAAACCAATATGAGATTATTCATATAGTTTGCCTTTATTTTTACTTATTGAAAACTTTGAATGAAATCAATTCATCAGTCCAGACCACTGCTCAGCTCCCCCAGTTTTTCATGGAATATGAACATAACCAGCTGTGTCAGTAAAATGTTAGCCGGGTGCCATTCTTCAGGCAAACTTAATATCAAGTCTATAATGTTATGTGATTTATTCTATCATAGAATCATAGAACACTAGAAATGGAAGGGACCTCGAGAGATCATCAAGTCTAGTCCCCTGCCCTCATGGCAGGACCAAGCACCATCTAGATCTTCCCTGATAGATGTCTATCCAACCTGCTCTTAAATACTCCACAACCTCCCTAGGCAATTTATTCCAGTGTTTAACCACCCCGACAGTTAGGAAGTTTTTCCTAATGTCCAACCTAAACATCCCTTGTTGCAATTTAAACCCATTGCTACTTGACCTATCATTAGAGGCCAAGGAGAACAATTTTTCTTCTTCCTCCTTGCAACACTTTTTTAGATACTTGAAAACTGCTATCATGTCCCCTCTTAGTCTTCTCTTTTCCAAACTAAACAAGCCCAATTCTTTCAGCCTTCCCTCTGAGCTCATGTTCTCTAGGCCTTTAATTATTTTTGTTGCTCTTCTCTGCACCTTCTCCAATTTTTCCACATCTTTCTTGAAATGTGGTGCCCAGAACTGGACACAATATTCCAACAGAAGCCTAAGCAGTGCAGAGTAGAGAAGAAGAATGACTTCTCATGTCTTCCTCACAACACTCCTGTTAATGCATCCCAGAATCATGTTTGCTTTTTTTGCAACAGTGTCGCACTGTTGACTCATTTTTAGCTTGTGGTCCACTATGACTCCTTTCTGCAGTACTCCTTCCTAGACAACCACTTCCCATTCTGTATGTATGAAACTGATTGTTCCATCCTAAGTGGAGTACTTTGCATTTGTGCTTATTAAACTTCATCCTATTTACCTCAGACCATTTCTCTAGTTTGTCAGATCATTTTGAATTATGACCCTATCCTCCAAAGCACTTGCAACCCCTCCTAGCTTGGTGTCATCTGCAAACTTAATAATCGTACTCTCTAGAGCAGGCCTGCACAACTCGGAAAGTGGTGAGGGCCATATTACTCCAAAGAAAACAGCTGCGAGCAGCAAGTAGGATTGCCAGATGCTCTCCCAAAAAATACCGAACACGTGGGCTAAAAATTTTTGTCGAGCAAAAAAAAACCCACGTGTCGGGTATACAAACCCTGCACCACCCGGCTTCAGCACGCAACCTCAGATTTTGTTAAAAGCCCAAGATTTTGTTGAATAAATTCACACACAAGGGAAAGACTCACAGTCACACACAAAGAGAAGAAATATCTCATGGCACAAAATTTGTTCCCTCTGATCCAAGTTATAATATCGACGGGGCGTAGATTTAACCAGCTGGCGAGCTGTGACGGGGCGGAGCCACCCTGCACTCCAACAGCACCGACCCCCATGCTGCACGGGGAGCGCGGCGTTCTGACAGTGGTCTGTGCCGCGCAAGCGGCCGCCCAGCCAAGCAGTGTGCAGGGGGGGCCAAGTCCTGAGACGGGAGCTGGAAGCGGGGGCGGGGCCACACGCGGGCGTAGGGTTGGGCCAGAGCGTGCATGCGTCCCTGACATCAGGGGGAGACGCCGGCACAAGAGAGCGCTGCATTCAAAAGGGGAGTAGAGGAGAGCGGAAGAGAGGAGGGAGGAAATATTATTTCCGAAAGTCGTCGCGGGCCGCACAGTGAGCCCCTTTGGGCCACATGCGGCCCATGGGCCGTATGTTGTGCAGGCCCGCTCTAGAGTGTATGCCATCACCTAAATCATTTTTTAATATACTGAACAGAACTGGACCCAAAAGGGACCCCTGCTGAACCCCACTTGCTACGCCCTTCCAGCATGATTGTGAACCATTAATAATTACCCTCTGAGAACAGTTATCAAGCCAATTATGCACCCACCTTATAGTAGTCCCATCTAGGTTGTATTTCCCTAGTTTATTGATAAGAAGGTTATGCGAGGCTATATCAAATGCCTTACTAAAGTCTAGATATACCACATCCACCGCTTCTCTCTTATCCACAAGACTTGTTATCCTATCAAAAAAAGCTGTCAGATTGGTTTGACATGATTTGTTCTCTTACATTTGCATTTCTCTTACATTGCTTTGTTGCTGTTCTTGAACAGATACTCTCCATTTTTTTCTTGTTTGCATTTATTCTGTCCTCCTACCTACATGTTTTGTGCAATATATTCGTGCTTGACTATAACATTTCCTGCACAGCAGCCAATGGTGAAAATCAACCTCGTGCAGAGACCCAAAACAAATTCTATGCATATATTTTGAGAATTTCTGTGGGACTTAAGTGATACCTAAACTTTATCCTACCCTAATACACAAGGTATAATTTTACAAGTTGAGCCTATTTTGTGATGAATAATAATTCCCAGACCAATCCTGATGGCTGAGGAATTGTTCATAGTTCATATACATTTGCTGAATAATTTGGACAAATAATTTTCAGACAATGCATTGTTCACAAGGTGCAGAATTTGAGTAGCTAGCATTCCTTGTACATACTGTGCAACCGGTCACCTAACTAGTATAGTTGTTTTGTTTCCCTTCTTTGGCAGAATCTTCCTGAACATGAGGATAATGATTGAAAAGTGAAGTTCCATAATCAATTCTCAAATAGTGAGTTGTTTTGTACTCAAATGTGTGAAACATTTGGGAGTTGTAAGAAGTGGGACAGATGCTTGGCCTGTATAAATCACAGGTTCCTTGAAGTCCTTGGTGCTATACAGATTTATTCCAGCTGTAAGTGTCACTTTTTTTAAACAAAAATTACTGGTGGAAATAAGTATCCAAGGTATTTTAGTGATTCCAGCTATTCACTAGTGATTAGGCTTTGTCTACACTTAACAGTTTATAGCACAACTGGGGCAGCACTTTAAACTGAAAGTGTGGCCATGGCACAAGCGCTGAGAGAGAGCTCTCCCAGCGCTCGATGTAAACCACCTCCACATGGGGAGCCGCTATTGCCATAGCCTGGTTCACACTGGCACTTTACAGCATTGTAACTTTCTGTGCTCAGGGGCAGGGGGTGTTTTTTCAAACCCTTGAGCCAGAAAGTTACAACTCTGTAAAGTGCCAATGTAGACTTAGCCTTATACAAAATCCCTCCATTGGCTTCCCCCTCTGATAAGGTTTCAGATTTTGGCTTCTTATCACCACCTTTAAAGCAATTCAAAACCTGCTCCTTCTTTTTTGCCCGCCTGTGTCAAACTTCATGTTGTCCACAATGGCCCCTCTGCTCCCAACCTATTCTACCTGGTAGTCATATTCTCTCACATTTACCTGCATCCCTTCTTCCATGTGTCCGTCTATGCTTGGTACATCTTCCTTGCAGTTATTTGCAAAGCCCTTACCTAACCCACATGTAATCCTTCTTAGAGGCCCGCTTCTGTGGAATGGTCTCTATAGTGACCTTTGTTGATTTGTATCAGAATTGCCTGTCTATTATTATTCCTCTTCTCCCCGACCTCTGTGCTTATAACTATGAGGTACTTAGAGCAGAGACTGTTCTCCTGAAGTGTTAGGAAAGTACCTTGCACATAGTGAGTGCTGCTGCTACTAATTTTACAAATGTAGCTCCCACGCCTCCTGCAATAGTTCTCCAGTGGGAGTAAAGCACATTCATAAGTAACTGTAGGACTCAAGTCAAGCAGAGTGTCATGAAGAGACAGGACTAATTTATACCATTATGTTTTGCTGCATATTCAACTTTTAAAAAAGTCTTAGTACTTTTCATTGTAGGCTTCCATTGAAATGACTAAAAGCCAGTTATGTACTGTTGGAATCTCTTTTGATTTCCAGTACCTTGTGATACATAAAATTGCTCAAGTGAAAAAGAATGGACAGTGTGATAGTGGCTTGCTCCTTTATGAGCTAGCAACCTGGGGCCTATCAATCCTGCTTACTGAAGAGGCACAGCTGAGCAGGGTGCAGGTGATTCCCCCAGAAGGTCAGTGCGAAGTTGCAGAAGAGGGAGATGATCAGGGAGATCAGCAACCCCCCAGATCCTGGTTAGGACAGACTGCTGGCAGGTGAGGCCTGGAAAGAGCCCTGATAAGAGGGTGAATGCATAGACTAGAGGAGACTTTTGAACTGTTTTTAATGAAACACAGAAGACTCCACAATGAATGGACTTGGAGGAGAACAGAAGCCCCAGAATTGAGTTTTTTTTCTTCTGATTTGTATCAGTATGTTAGATCCTTAGGAGAAGAGCAGGCTACTCATTCACATGCAGCATCTCTTTGTGACAAGAATAATTTTTCTGCAGGAGACCCAACAGAACTTTTGGAGAGTTTTCTTTTTTTCTTTCCTTCCCCAGACTTGAATGACCATGTATTGTCTATTTTCCCACTATTTTTGTAGGCTTACACATTTCCACAGTATATTTTGATGTCACTTTTATTTCAAATCCAACATGACATATTGATTTGATGTCTAATAGAGATCATGAACCAGAACTGATGTAATACCATAAATTGTGTATTTGTTTACTGTGTTAGGGTAAAATTCATCTGCATCCAGACAGACAGCATTAGGTATATGCAATAGTTTAGTGAGACCTGAGTCCTATTAGATGGATTACAGTGTGCATAGACCTCATGCTTGCCCTATAGCCAGAAATTAGTTTCATCCTTAGAGCACAAGAATGATCCCATTCATGCAGTGGAAAAGGAAGAACCCAGATATGTTTCCCGTTCATGTTTTCATGATGGATGTAAGCTCATGTGTATGTGCTTTCCTGAATCAAGGCCAATGTGAATTCCTTCATGTATACTGACTTTCAATTGATACCTCCCAAACCAAACTCAGCGAAACCTGGGGTACCATGTCAGATATTGGTTGGTGGGAGGGGCAACTTTAAGCATGACTCCAGGGGCTACCCTGGAACCTGAAACTAGTTTTTTGGCAGATAATTTAGCAGTTAGATGATAGAGCCCTGTATCTACTTACATATAAAAGAAAGACAAATAAATATTAGACCTAGTCAGCTCTAATGATAACATGTTCTGAGATTTTGTAGTCAAGTCAGTAAAGGGACACTTAGGTTTAAAAATTTAATATATATTTTAACTTTGTGACTAACTCTGCGGAGAGAGACCCCATCAGAACTCCTGGGTGTTATCTCCACTCTGGGAGGAGGGGGGGGGGTCTAGTGAGTTATGGTGAGGGGAGGGAACAGATACATCTAGGTTCTATGAAGAACATCAGAATGGCTATACTGGGTCAGACCAAAGGTCCATATAGCCCAGTAAACTGTCTTCCAGTGGTAGTCAATATCAAGTGTTTTAGAGGGAATGAACACAAGCAATCACTTGAGTGATTCATTCCATCACCCATTCCCAGCTTCTGGCAAACACAGGTGAGAAACATGCATAACATGGTGTTGGATCCCTGCCCACCCTTGCTAATAGCCATTGAAGGACATATTCTCCATGATCTCATCTAATTCTTTTTTGAACCCTCTTATAGTCTTGGCCTTCTGGCACAGAGTTCCTCAGATTTACCGTGAAGAAATACTTTATTTTGTTTGTTTTAAATCTGCTGCCCATTAATTTCATTCAGTGACTCCTAGTTCTTGTGTTATGTGAAGGAGTAAATAACACTTATTCCATTTTCCACACCATTTGTGATTTTATAGATCTCTGTCATATCTCTTTCCCTTACTCATCTCTTTTCCATACTGAAAAGTCCCAGTCTTTTTAATCTCTCCTCATATGGAATGTGTTCAATAGGCCTAATAATTTCTGTTCCCCTTCTCTGTACCTTTTGCCAAATCTAATAAATCTTTTTTGAGACAGGGTGGCCAAATCTGCACACAGTATTCAATAAGTGGACATACCATCGATTTATATAGAGGCAATATGATCTTTTCTGTCTTATTTATCCCTTTCCTAATGATTCCCAAGATTCTGTTAGCATTTTTGATTGCCACTTTAAACGTGGAGCAGATATTTTCAGACGACTATCCACAATGATTCCAAGATCTCTTTATTGATGAGCTCAACCATTTAGACACCATCATTTTGTATGCAGTGCTTTTTTTTTTTTTTTTTTTTTTTTTAACAGGTGTCACTTCTAGGGTTGTTGACCAAAAAAAAAAAAAAAAAGGGCCAAAATTCAGTCAATTGCATGAGCACTCCCAGAGCTGGCTGGGGGGAAAGCGGCGAGTGCGCCCCCCAAAAAGTGACAGTATGCACAAAAAAGCACTATTTGTATGTATATGTGGAGCATTACTTTTCATTTATCAGCAATGAATGTCATATGCCATTGTGTTGCCCAGTCACCCAGTTTTGTGAGTCTTTGCAGTCAGCTTTGGATTTAACAATCTTCAATGAATTGTGTATCATCTGCAAATTTTGCTGCTTCGCTGTTTACTCTTTTTTCCAGATCATTTATGAATATATTGAATGAACAGCACTGGCCCCAATACAGACCTCTAGGGGACACCATTATTTGCTTCAATCCATTCTCACCTGTTATTCCTGTCTTTTAACTGGAGTGCCTGATAGTGCTTTGAGGATCATTAAATGATCCTCAATTTACTTTAATGACGAGCTTTTTGTTATCATCCTGCCTGTTTATAAACAAACTCCTTGCCTCAAAGGCTCTGCTGCTCCCAGCTTCCGAATTCATCTCCTATCACAGGCTACAGTCTGTACTACCAAGTTTGTCGACAAAACTTATGTCTACACTCAAAAGTCAACAAAACAAAAATTGCCAGGTGTTCATGCTTGCTCCCCCTGTCAACAGATCATGCCCACATAGGGGGAAAGGGACACCACTGTCGACAGTATGAGCAGTGCACTGTGGATATGTATCCCACAGAGCTTATCCCCGCACATATTGGGATTCCCTCTGAGTTCTCCCTCAGCCTTCAGCTCCTGGGAGCAGTATCATGTGTAATTCTGTGAGCTTTCCATGCTCAGAAATGTCAAAGCAGCACAGCAGCTTGTTCTCCTCCTCCCACAGCAGCAAGTCTGCCTGCCACTGTGTTCTTAGGCAGGGCAGAACAGGAGATTTTCAATGATTTTTTGTTTATTCCTCAAACAGAACAGCACACTCAATTGTCAGATACTTCCAGGAGCTTTGCAAGGGAAGGAAGGCTCATACTCGCAGGGCAGCAAAGATCCCAAAACACTGAGCAGAGGGATCAGGGCAGGCATTGTGGGATACTGGCGGAAACCAGTTCTGTGGACAAGGCAACAAAACTTGGTAGTATACATGAAGACACACTCAGGCTCTGTTGCAGTTAAGAGCTCTGTCTGGGGATAGTGTGAAAGTAGACCCCCTGGTACAAAATTTGGAGGGGGGAGGAGTAAGAGATCCCTTCTGCCCCTTCTTCTCCAATGGTGCCTTTGGCAAAACCATGTAAACAGGACTAGTGGAAAGGACAAGCTTACAAAGTAGATATTTCATTCAATGAGTTGGGTTAAGATAGTGGATCTCAAGCTGTGGCCTGGTAGTCATCAGTGACCCCTGGTGACTTTCTTATGGTCTGTGAGACTGTGGAATGAAACATTTTTAATCCACATGAACAAAAGAGTGTGTCTGGGTCACAAGCCTAGTTTCACTGTTAAGAAAAAAAGAGGAAAGGGGGGTGTGTGGGAGGGGAGAAATTAGGAACACAATCACTAAGAATGGGAAGGGAATTAAGGAAACAAAACAAGACATGAAGACATAGAAGCCAGGGCTAGTTAGATGGTTGATTTTGAAATAGCACAATTGTTTATCCAAGTTAAGGCACATTACAATTTTTGTTTTGAGATAGCAAAGAATACTTAAGGGTTACACAAAAATTGCTTTAGTACTTATTTCAGTTTTAATATTTGTATTTTAAAAACAGTAAAAGTGTAATCCTGCAGCCCCTGCTCATGCAAATACTTACTCAAAAAGTCCTACTGATTTCGATGGGACCATTTCTAGAAGTATAGACCATGCACATGAATATGGCTTGCAAGATCAGGCTCTAAGTCTTGTCCTAGAATCTCCTTCTCTCTTCCACACAGTTATAATATGGCAGCTACAGTTTATTTTATATATATATAAAATAAAGTGCAAGTGGGCTATTATTTCTTAAGTTTATATTAGTTCATTTTCATGTATCTCTTGGTATTATAAGATGCCCTGGTACACAACAATACCACCTGACTTGCTCCACTGAACCCCAATTAACCTTGAGGCACAACATCAGACAGATAGTTTGTAGATATTCAACTACAACAAAAACAAAACCCCCCAAACCAACACTCTGAGGGAGTGTTTGCAGCTACATAAAATGCCTGCTTGCTCACGAATGGAGGTCAGATTCAAATCATGGCTGATTTCAAGTGCACCAGAGATGAACCTTTCACACACTTCTAATCAGACAGTTATTGTCAAAAAAAGAACATATTTTAACAATAAATACAGGAACCACATGATTGTCACTCTTGGGTTCTCTAAAGTAGAAGTTTCCTACATTACCCACAGAGTCCAGGTATTTCAAACAGCTCCAAGTCTCCCACAAAGATTACAAGCTGGCCAGCAAAAGAGCATTTCCCTTCATTTAGCTTAACATTCTTATTATAATCATTGGGAGACTGTCACAGCAGGTCCCTAATTGCGAACAACAGTGCCTGGAAACCACAGTGATGGGTACACCAGAAACACACAGGGAGATAGAACAGAATGGACTCTAATCACATAGCTGTTAAAAGCAGATGTTTTGGGCTCTGCCATCAGGTGTGATCTGCAGGAAAACATGGATTCTTGCTGCCAATTTGTACTGCAGTTTCTAAAACAAGGAATAGTGGTTCACTAGCACAAGTTCCTCACATTCCAACTGCCTCTGACAAACAGAAGTCCCTCATGGGAAACATAGAAGAAAACACAAGTGAATTTCATGGGCATTAATGAGCCCTCTAGAGCTGGGAACTTATTCTGCCAACTGCACAGATAGCAGTCAATGGCATCTCAGAGCTGGCTGTGAATCTAAGCTTCCCCTGTGTCTGCAGTTCTTCCAATCCAGGTAATATAGTGGGGTCACTATCTACTTTAAAAAAGGCTGAAAACAAAATTATAGGGAATCCAGCTAGCAAATGCAAACACCTAAAGTGGGTTAAACAATAATGTTTAAGTCTCCAGAATGCCTCTCCCGGCCCCATGAGAGCTATACATCTCACACACATCATGCTTTGGAAAGCATGACATATTTTGATTAATTTTAGGTTGAATCTGTAACTTCCCAGTCCTTCCTCTATTTCCTATGCTGAGGGTGAGGCTTGGAAACACCTGCTAGTGACACACGAGTCACATCAGACAGCAAACAAGGTCTCAGTAAAGGCCACTCTGGGCCACAGCACCAAATAAGGGCATTTACTGTAATCTATTACTATCTGTAGTCTACATGATGACATGTGATTCTGAATAGATTTTATTAGCAAGAGACTGAGGTGACTACAATTCCAGGAGCGGTAGAACCAGACGGGAGATAGATATACCCCTCATGAAGGGCAATATCAATTTTTTAATATGCCAATACTGCCATTTAATTTGTATTTACACCCTAGATTTGTCTTATCCTGTTAAACTTTTTACGCTTTTGTGACTCACCGTCTGTTTCCCCTCCCCACACTGAAGGGCATCGGTTACTGTGGAAACAAAGATGTCAGCGGTGTAGGCAGAACTTTGACATTCACAACTGCAGAACAGTGCAATTTATGTAACCATTTTGCAATGGATAACATGACTTGAGAAGGTGATGGGGTGACTATGCTGTCCACATGTGCGTTCCCTACACACTGCAAATTGCTGGGCCACGTTCTGCACTGATGCACACCCATGCAACTCCATTGGCTAACACAGGCATAAGACACTGAAGAATTTTGCCCATCATATACTGTGGTAGTATAACTGAAAATTGCCGTGACAGCTAAATATGCTTCCTTGTTTATAACTAGCTTTTAACTGACTCAGCTGCATTAGGAAGCTTTGCAAAGCGATTACGGTGTCAAGGACATAGCGTATAAGCTCTGAGCGTGAACAATTCAGGAGTATTGAGCTGCACTCATTTTACATGATGCACAGAACTGTGCAGTCTTCCAGCCTTTAATGTGTCTGCTTTTCTTCAAGGTGTATGTAGTCTGGTTTTCAGTATCTTTTTAAATCTTTGTTGTATCTCTTGAATTAGTCTCTCAACCCTTTCCCTTATGGCCTTGGTAGAATTTTCAATCAAATTTGTGTTCTGTGTGCAAAGCAGTAAATGTAAAATAGAGAATCCATTAAAAATAGCTTGAGTGTGGGTGTCTAGGAATTATCTATCTTATCCTTGCCCTAAATTATTAATTAGTATTTGAATTATTACTGTCATACCAAGATACCCTTATAAGGATTAGAGCTTGTTGCTTTACATAAGTGATTATTATTCTTATCCAGACAAATGATCAGCATTTAGTCCATGATCCTGCAAACAGACTCAGGTGGATGAACTCTTGGTCACACCCCCTGGGTTTGCAGAGTCCAATGTGTCCATGTCAATACAAGAAACCGCCTACAAGATCAGGACCTTTTACTGGAATTTGAGTGAGTTATGTAAGTCATGTGTACTGTCTTCTTCAAAGAGGCTTGTCTCAGGATGGTTTCTTCTCTCTAGATGAGCTGGCCCTGGCTGGTTCCATGCTTCTAGCTGCAGCTTGTTTACAAGTTAAATTAATTCAATCACATAATGCGTTCTATCTTCTGACATAGCACAAACTTAACGCACTTTCCTCTGTTAAACTTTGCTTCCTCTTCCCTGGCTTTACAAAGATACAATTCATTCTGCTCTACTGTATATACTATTAGGTTCAGCATAAAGATGACTGAGGGCATGAGCCTGAGTCAGCTGAAGTCAACAACAATATTCCTATGGACTTTGCTGAGCACAGGACTGGGCGTTTCATTTGCCTGAGCTGGGCTGAAAAGTGCACCATGAAGGATTGTGCTTGAGTGTAATGACCACACAATTTGGCCTTCATGTGTCTTCTATGCCATCAACTTTTACTCAGTTCATACTCTCATAAAATGTTAATTTGCAGTGAATCCTGCATTTGCCTTGATCATTAATTTTAATAGTTCTGGAATCTGGAGAGTATTCTTCTCACACATAGATTTGACATTTGTCAGACAAATGTCTCTTATCCCCTAAGTCAAAATCATGCCTCATTTCAGATCATTTGAAGAACACTGTACTTTCTTACAAATAAATAAAGTAAATAAAAGGGAAAGACTTTTTAGTAGGTCAGCATTTGAAAACATACCAATTCTATTTATTCCCACTCATATGCCTAATAGACACATATTTCACAAAAGCTCTCATATTGTGCGCTAATTTGTTGAATACATTTTTAACCACCCACCATGTGCCTGTATTTTGTTTGTACCTGAAGCCCTTTTCTCTCTTCATCCTTTCAGATAACCATGGATTGTTACCCCTTACCAACACTGCTGCGAACATTTATACGAAGGTCAGGCTGATAGCCAGAGAAATGGGGAAAGTTAGAGCAAAGGTTCTCAAACTGACACATTGTTTTGTTCTGCAAAACTGGCTTAGAGGGGAAGTACTTGGATTTTGAAAGTTCAGCTGGGGAAGTTCATGAGATGCTAGAAATTCTGTAAATTTCCATTGCAAGTTCTTGCTCCAACCCTTGCAAACTTGGCTGAATCATCAAATGTGCATCTGAATCACTGTGCAACCCACACGGCTTCATGATCCGTAGGAAAACTACGGTGCAGCTGAGACCAATTCTGTGCAACTTAGAGACAGAGCAAAGGGGACATTTTTTTTTCCATGCATCATTACTGGACATTGAAATTAATAACATAGTTTTGCAACGAGCCAGAAAAAAAGATAGCTGAGGTTACAAAAAGGAAGTAACTTGGGGTTTTGGTGTCCAGAAAAGAGATATTGAACAGTAATGGAAAGGAAATGAGATCAACTTCACTTATGCAGCTAATATGTAAATAAAAAAATAAACAGTTTTGTGCATTATGATGCTCCTCTGCCCCCCGCTTTCCCTTTCCAGTAAGGAGACAATAAGCTCATCCACTCTGTGAACAGAAACAGTACCATGTGTCCTGGGACCCAAACAAAGCTAACTGATGCAGCTGGAAGGAGGAGGACAATTTAAGAGGAAGAACTGGTTGATGCATAAGACAATGGACTGGCCTTGAAGAGACTGTGTACAATTATTGGCTCTGTCATTGACCTTTTCTGTGAACTTGGACAAGTTGCTTAATCACTAGCTATCACATGAGGATAGTAATCTTTCCCCTCCTCATAGGGAAGTTGTAAGGATAGATTCACTGAGGACTGGCAGACCATATAAACAGATTATTAGCTTGAATACTGAATACCAGCAATGAACTGCTCATAAATGATCTACAAACCAAGAGTTATTGGGCAAAGCCCTTTCTTTACATCATTTTAAATAAGGAATAAATTTGAGAAAGTTGGTAGGTGCCCCTTGGAATAAGAAAAGAGACAAAAATAATTGAGTAACAATCTATTTATTTGCTAGGACCAAATTCTCCCATCAGATCTGCATGACATCTTATGGGCTTGTCTCTGTTACTCCCTGCTGTTACTCATCTGAGTAAAGGCTTTTAAACTGGGCCTGTAGCTTCTCATAGTATACTCTGTTGGCCTGCACTGAACTCTTGATTGACAGGAGGAGAATATTACTGCAAAGAGGCATCTTATATTTCTTAATTTCAATAAAAATGTCCAAAAATTTAATGCTGATGCTACTAACAAACTCCTATGCAGGTGCTTTTGGGTATCTTTATTTTTACAGTTTGCTCTGCTAGCAGAAAGCTTGTTGATGGGGCTATAGTTCTTTGGATATTTCTTGAAAAAAAAGGGGGGGGGGCACGTTATAAGCAGAATTACCGGCCCAGTTTTAGATTAATTTATACTGATTAAGTCAGTGGTGTTGCACCAGTGAACTTGCAAGCAGAATCTGGACTTACTTTGGCATACTCAGCAACAGGGCGTGCAGGGGTATATCCGACGTGCTACCCAGCAAAATCGAGCAACTACAAAAAAAGAAGAGAGTTCAGAGGTTATTTTAATAGGGTTTTTTAGGTTGGATGGCAAATGCCTCCAAGGACTGATGAACTTACTCTGGATTCTACAAGTGGCTGCAGTGAAAACTACCTAATTAGTTTAACTTTGGAAATCCCGAGGTTTAAGAATCTGTGTGTCATCCCAACTCTCCAGCTAGCCTGCAGAGACTCTGACTTGACTACAAAGTGACCTCTGATAGGATTAATGTTTTAAAAAAGCATGAGTGCATGGATTCCCCCCCGCCAAATCTTTCATGGCATTACTATGTTATATTTGGTGCATGTGTGGGTTGTCCTCTGCTTGGAGATAGCAATGACAACACCATACAGATTTTTGGTTTTCATTCTTATTGATCTGGTCATTTTTGTAGCTGTTCCTCAATTGCTACAGGCGTCTCATCTATCAATTCTAGTGCTTTTGGTAACTCAAATAATCTGTAAAACCTTCCCCATTGTTGTCGCTGCAGTAAAACACATGGTGCCAGATCCACCATTATATGAGTCAATGTAGCTCCATTGCCTCTGATGGAGCAACATCAGTTTACAGCAGCTGAGGATCTAGACCAGCGATACGCAACCTAGGCTAGTGCTTGGGCTGCATGAGTGGACCTCCTTAATCTCAGTGGGCTGTAAGATTGTTGTAACCAAGATGGTGTCCCGAAACAGGTTAGTTTTGCTAACTGCACTTGTGTGCTAAGAATGTGTGGGGTTTGCCAGTTGAACCACAGCACTTTGATTGGATGCAGAGGGAGCACACAGCTCTCACTGTCAATATTGCGTGCAATCAACACGCACCTCCCTTCATGTGCCCTTGCTTTATGTGTGTGTTACTTTAGTAACACCAGTAGGAAAAAAAACTTACGCTAGTGGAAACCAGCAGAATCTGTCAACCTGACACATGGGCAACAGTAAACAAAATGTCTCACAGGCCACACACAGAACCCCAATGGGCCGTATACTGCCCATGGGCCGTATACTGCCCATGGGCCACAGGTTGCCCCAGGGCCATCCTTAGGTATATGCACTAAATGCAGCTGTGTAAGTGTAACCTTGAGTGGGTTGGACTTCACTGCCCTTCTCCAGTGTCTAAAGAAACCCCCACTGCAGTACTGGAGACCCAGAGTTCAGTCTGTAAGGAATTTCAGCAAGGACTGCACAGAGTCACCCTCCCTACATTCACATTCCAAAAGAATGAATTTAATTAAATAACTTTATAAAATTTTATGAAGAAACAAATAATCTAATTCTTACAACAGAACACAGCTATTTTATACGCCACAAATAGTATCTATAATTACAATAAACATAAGTAAAGAGAAAACTAAAAGTGAAATTTGAACAGTTCAGTCCACACAAACACAGTAAGAAAAGACTGAAAGGTCCCAAGAGCTTAGATCTGGTTCACCAAAGTCTCAGTTTGTGCCTCTCATATCAAATCTGCACCATATGCGGAGTCTGAAGTCTCTCTCCACTTGCTGGTAGGGCACCCTCAGTTGGAATCCAGGCATACTCTTCCTCTGCTAGGATCACTGCTAGGCAGCCAGCTCAGTGATCAACTTGCCAGTTAGCTCATAAGTGAACAGATTTAAAGAAACCCTATTACAAGAAAATACAAAAAACCTTGAGAACAACAAAACAGAAAGGACTCTTTCCCCATTGCTGCAATTACAGAGGAGCTGAAGAATCCCACAGACTGAGAAAGTGAACTAGAACAGTTTGACCAAACAGCATTTAAAGCAGACAATTAACACAGAAGTTACTTTCCCTCCCAGGTTCTCCTAGCTCTAAGTAGCATTGCCCTGATCCCTGGTAGAGGATAACAGAGTGAGGAACAGCAGCCAGTTCTCTGCTCCTGGCTTAGCTTCTTTCAGCTCACACAGGCCTTAGAAAAGCATCTGCCCTGCTGCTTGCTCATGAAGTCTGACCCCAAACTACTGGACCCAACTCCAGAAGCTTCTGGGTGGAGTGCTGAATCCACCCAGCAACAGTAACATTCAACTCACTCCTACCTCTCACCACAGAGGTCTCTTAAAGAGATAGCTCCCTATTAAGTGCATGGATTACATAGGGCTCTATGCTACATATGCCTATGAACAGGATGTTAAACAGCTGCAGGCTCAGCACCCGGGCTCCAGCAGCCCCTAGCCCTATTACTTGGCTGGGCCCCTCCCCCTGTGGGCTGAGCCCAGCACCTGCTCACCAGGTAGTAGTGAGCGGCACAAGCATGGGCCGGAGGACCTAGGAGGAGCAGATGGTGGCTGCCTAGCCCTCAGCTGGACACAAGTAGCAGTTTTCCCTTCAGAGTGCTGGTTCTCTCTAGCTGGCAGCACAGCCACCCCCTTCTCCTCCAGCCTGCACTCACGCCCTCCGCCACCACCCGCACCTCCCGCTTGCTGCCCTGAGGGTGCAGTGAGTCTCCCTCCCTGCCCTGCTGCAGGGTTGCCAACTCTCCCAAACTGGAGAGACTGGACACCATTGCCGCAAATGGCATCTGTTCCAGAAGAGTTGGCAGCCTCTACAGCTTCTGCCCCTGCAACCACTCTGCCCATGCAAACTGGCCATTCCACCTGCAGGGGGCCGAGCTGTACAGGGCACCAGCACTGGTAGGGATG
This sequence comes from Pelochelys cantorii, assembly GCA_032595735.1. Lineage (NCBI taxonomy): Eukaryota > Metazoa > Chordata > Testudines > Trionychidae > Pelochelys > Pelochelys cantorii. The sequence goes on from CM064336.1 coordinate 23,639,697, forward strand.
GCTCTGGGTGATCTAGACCAGGGGTGTCCAACCAGTTAGAGACGAAGAGCCAAAATAGCTGTGGATAGAGTACAAAGAGCCATGTATTATATATTTATTTGTATCTATCTATCTAGCTATCTAGATAGATAGATAGATATAGTACACAAAATGTAGTGATAAAAATGACATTATAGGACATTTTGGACAAAAACCAATAAAAAAGTCTCTAGTCACTTAAAAAATTCACGGCCAGTCCATAGATCTTCAGGGAACTTCACAAGGAATAAACATCAAATAAAAAAAAAAACCTTTAAAAATACAGTATTATTCTCACACAAAAAATTAGCATCCCCACCATGTATTTTTAATTTAATATTACTGCCCTATTATGTCCTGTGAGTTTTTTAAAATTAAACTGAACTGAGAAATAAATTACCACAGTTTGAAGTGCCTGTTTCACTCCAGTTTGTTGATCTCTGGTATGGTTTCCTCTTTTTTTTTTTCTTTTTTTTTTTACTTATGAAGATTATGGCTTTTTAAAATTCTAAAAATTCAGGTCTGTCCCAGACTGCAAATACGAGAGGTTCAAAAACAATAAGGGAGAGACTCATATCTCAGAGTAATTGCTTCAGCCTGGCAAACAATAGCCTTTCAATTTTCTTTAAAGAAACAGTGGATTCTTTTTTTGCCCTAGAATTTAAATATGACATCTGTGTTGGCTGCCTTATTCTGCATCCACGAAGACTGAGTTTAAGGTGCTTCAGCCCCGCCTCCCACTCTAACCCAATGCCCCACCCCTCTCCCACAGCCTGGGACCCCCCCCCCCCGCTCTAACCCAATCCCCTTCTCCTCCCCCAGAGCCCGGCACCCCCAGCCCCTCCCCCTGCTCTAACCCAGTTCCCTCCCCCCCATCAAGCCAGGCACACCCCTCCCCCCCGCTCTAACCCAATCCCCTTCTCCTCCCCCAGAGCCCGGCACCCCCAGCCCCTCCCCCTGCTCTAACCCAGTCCCCTCCCCCCCATCAAGCCAGGCACACCCCTCCCCCCCGCTCTAACCCAATGCCTGGGTCCTGGAGCTGCCGCCGCCACGCACTTCTCCCTCCAGGTGCTGGGGTGCATGCACAGACTGGCTGGCCATGAGCAGGCACTAGGGCATGTCCGGAGAGCAGCCAGCTGTGAGCAGGTGCTGGGGCATGTGCTGCCAGCCGTGAGCAGTCCAGGCACGTGACTCAGAACTGGCAAGAGCCGCATTTCTTTATGCAAAGAGCTGCATGCGGCTTGAGAGCCGCGGGTTGGCCACCCCTGATCTAGACCATGATGTCAATAGGAGTGCAGGGGAGTAACTGGCAGCAAAGATTGGGTTACTCTGTGGTGGGGACTGGATACATTTTATTTTGTAGTGCACCTAGCACACCAGGTGAGCCGGCTCAGTTTGGCCAAACGCTGAGCTGTGAATTGAGTATTGACGGGTGATGCTAGAATATTGGTAGAATTCTGGTCTGGACCAAGAAACACACAGTCTGTGATCAGTGAAAACCACTTTAGCAGAAGAAACAGGAGATAACAATGAAGTCAGTGAATTGAGACTGCCAAATGGCCATCCTTTATCTTCTGGGAATGTAAAATCTAAAGACTGGGCATAGGATTATAGTAATTTTTACTATGTGTGGGTGGGGGGAGGTTTAGGTTTTTGGTTGTGGGGTTTGTTATTTTCTTCTTTGTCATCTGTCTACAACCTGAGAAAAATTCTCAGATTAGGAATCAGCTGCCTACTATTAAGACAGATCTGTACTTGTATGGAATACTATCAAGAAACGCTAAAGGCTAGTATTTTGGGGTCTGATCCTACAAACATTTGTTAACCTGAGTCATGCGATTGTCTGCAATGGGCTTGCTCATTGTAGGAAACACTAAGATCAGTATGAAGTGTGTGCAAGATGAGCCCCTTCAGGATGAAATGCTCTGTACTGTGTACGTTTGTGGTGGTATTGTTACCACAAACACTTAATCTTACAAATAGTGTATGTTTGGGCCTTCAAAGTGCCTGGCACTGGACTAACTGTACCCTCATTAAAGTCAGTGGGAGCAACATAAGACAATGTTGTCTTTATGAAAATCCCATATGTCAAGCACAAATGGCTCCAAAGCATGCTTGTTAAAGTCCTTTTGGGGTGGCAGAGTAGGGGTCGATGTATGTGAGGAGTCAGAGCCGTAACCCTGCCTCCTCCTCTCCCCCTCAAGTACCCTTTGTGGCATTACATGCTCTCAGGGAGAGAGGAGGTGTGAGGAGCTGCAATTCTGCCTGCCCCTTGCACACGCAGTGCAAATGGAAAAGAAGTTTCTTATTTCTCTCCATCGTGCACTATGCAACCATATATAGACCAGGAAGAAACTAGCCCCCACAAGGAAGCAGTTTGACACCATTTCTTATTTGAACATGATGGGAGAAACCAAAGGTGTCTCATGGGTAAAGGCAAAGTAATTACAAACTCCTCATTCTCTAGTTTCAAACACACACAATGCAATTTTGCTCAGCAAACTGTCACAGCTCAAGGCTTCTCTTCCAGCATCAGCAAACAGATGTCTTGCACCCTTCCTGAGCAGGGCAGAAGTCCACCTAATAAAGAAGTGATGGTAGGGAATCCCCATGGCCCCATGACAGGACAGCACTGGCTTTATTGTTATTGGGATCTTTCAGCTCAGCACATGCTGCAGTCCTGCAAGCAGAAATTGCCTCTGGATATTTAGGACAAGGTGTGGTACTTAGTTGCAGAATGGTGCTAATCTCTCCATAGTGAAGGTCAAAGTAAGCTTTCTATTATAAGCCCTGTTTAAAATACACGTACATCCCAGCCTCTAACTGCAACAGAACTAAATCCCCTGACGTGCTCTCCATGTGAGGTGCGATGTCAGAAGAGGAGGGTAGGCAAACTTGACAGGGCTATTCTGAGCTAGGTGAGTTCAGAGCTAGGGCATAACTTTCAACTCGTCCCCTGAGCAAGGATGGCGTGGAGGCAGCATCACCCACAAGTAACCCGACCAGGAAGTGGGTCCCGACACACATGTCTGCAGGGCCAGATTAACTCTTCTGGAGGACTGGGGCTATTAGATTTTGTGGGGCTGTCTAGGCTCCAGGGCACTATGCAGCAGGCACCAAGGCAGGTTAAAGAGGTTGGTTGGGGGCGCACCCCATGCTGATCTCACCCCAAATACTTTAAACACAAACTTTGTGGCATTACCTTGCCACTTGAGGCCATCCCATTGCTCACTCTGCATGTTTCATCCATTCCCCACCAGTCTGGGACTGCCCCAGTCCTGCCCCCCCCACTCCAGGGTGCCATTTAGGGAGGGTAGGGAGCGGGGCTGAAGCTCCCCATCCCCCCAAAATTTGTATTAAGATGATGCTTGCTGCTGTTCCCCTTCCCATCACTGTCAGGGAGCCAGGGGGAAGCGCACAGTTTGCACCAGTGAGGGGCTCACTCTGGCTGGGCAGAGCAGGGGGCAGACCAAATGTGGGGGGGTGCAGGAGTGACAGTGACTCCCTGAGAGTGGCAGGGATAGTGCAGAATACCTGTATGAATCTCAGCCTCCCCTCACCTTCCCCCCCCCGTTCCCACACACCTCTCTATACACACACCCCACACAACCTGCTGAGTGCCCCACACCTCCACCCCTGACTCCTGCAGTCCACCACACATACACCCTGCCCTGAGCCCCTCCTCACCATCCAACCCAGACTCCTGCACCTCCCACATCCTCACCCCCTGCCCTGAGCCCCCCACACAACATGCCCCAAATTCCTGCCTTGAGCTGTGGGGGCAAGGCCTGCAGGTGAGGGCAGTGTAGGGACCAAGCTTCCCCCAGCGCTCATGACAATGCAGCACCAACCTAACGAGGGGTTAACAGTAGTGTGTGGAGCCACCTCCCTGCCTCCCCAGCCAGCAAGACCAGATAATGCACAGGGGCTTTAGGGGCTGCAACCCAGGATCCGGGGCTAAGGGGGCTCCACAGAATGATGTGGACTTTTGGGGTGTGTCTAGACTACAGGGTTTTGTCGACAAAACTATACCTGCGTCTACACTACCGCCGAGTTCTGTTGACATAACGTCGACAGAACTCGGCAGTTTTGTCGACAGCGGTAAACCTCATTCTACGAGGAAAAACTTCTTTTGTCGACAGAGTTCTGTCGACAGAAGGCGTTATTGCACCTACACTGTCCTTTGCGTCTACACTCTCATGTCAACAAAGCAACTTGCTTTGTCAACAGAACTGGCTGTAGTCTAGATGCTCTTTGTCGACAGAAGCTTTGTCGACAGTATCTGTTGACAAAGCCTCTGTTAACAAAAGCCTGCCATCTAGATGTACCCTTGGTGCCCAAAGATCTTTTTGTGCCCCCCCCTTAGCCTGGGGCCCTGGGCTGCTACTCCTAAATCCCCTTTCTTAATCCAGCCCTGTCTGTCTGAGGTAGAATACAGACCCTGCTTCCATTTTCAGGGCAATAATTTGCTCCTGGCCTATTCCAATAAGAAGCCACACCAGCTTCCGCTGCACCCCATGCTGACCTCACCGAAAATACTTTAAAGACAAAAATTGTGGCATTATCATGTCACATGAGACAATCACATTGCTCACTCTGTATGTTTCATCCCTTCCCCCACCCTTTTTCTCTGTGACTGGATTGAATTTACCAGCCCATGTGCAGAATAAATTTTGGTATGTGCACTGAAGCATGTGCAAATGTGCACCACCAATAGAAACACAAAATCTTGCTGTGGACACTCTGTTGATCAGATGGAATCTCTCCTGGGTGGCCACACAAGCACACAGCTTACAGGGAACACTGGTCCCAACTCTCCCCTGGATCCATTGTTCACTGTGGGACATCACTCAGATTGCTTTGTTATGTACCCTTTCTACTGGGTAGTAGTTCAGCCCTCCAGCCAGGTCATAAGCTGAGTCCACCCCCATTATGGGGTAACAATGTTCCACTAAAAAAACCTTTAAAAATACGTGGTCCCGTAGCACCCTAGAGATTAACAAAAAATATAGGTAGTATAATGAGTTTTTGTGGGCATGTCAAGGCTCCTTCCCCACTCTGGCATGATAAATGCAGAAGTGGAGGCCCGCAAAAGTACCCCAAAACCTTATCTTTCCAGGCTTTGGTAAAAAACTTCCCCCCAAAATCTTAACAACCTAGATTTTGGGGATAAAAACTCTGCTGCCACCACCCAAGTAATGATAAGAAAATCAGGGGAGAGATCACTTGGGAAATCTCACCCCTAAAGTACAAACCAGGACACAAAAATTAACCAATACCAGGTTAAGAAAAAGAAAAGAGAAAGAACTTTTATTATCACCACAATATTCCTGTTGCAAGCATAATGACTAAATGGTAAAGTCACAAAGTAATATACTCATGGGGAATTCCACCATGGGCCCAAACTTGGTTGCAAAAGAGAGAAAACCCCATTTTAAATGCACAGACATCAGATCCCATTTCCCAAACCACAAAACAATAAAACCTAACGGATTTATCTAAACTTTATCCTACTTACAGAAGAGTGAAGAGTCTATTCTTGGAGGGAGACATCCTGTTTGACTCCCTCAGTAGCTGGTGAGAATCTGCCCCAGAGACAAAGGAGGGAAAACCCCAAAATTCCTTTGTCCCAGTTTGAAATTCCTACCTACATTCCTATTGGCCAACTCTACCTGGGTTAGGTATAGTTAACCCCTTAGGCTGCTGGCCATCTCTCACGATCATGACAGGGCACAACCCACTTCTTCAGATGAATGGAGCAAGAGGCACAGCGGGACAAATATAAAGCAGAAAAAGAGGGGAGAGGGGAAGGAGAAATAAACCTGTCAATTAAAGTGTCTGTGCTAAATGAGTCTAATAGAGTGGGCTGTAAGTGTCTAATACTTAGCTTTTGATGCATTTGGGTGTTGAATATAACAGCCCATCCAGGAAATGTCTTTGTTCAGTCCCTGGGTAAATGGGTCAAATTTGCATATGAAGGCCAGTTCTGCAGTTTCTCTCTCTAGTTGGTTCGTGAAATTATTCTGCAAGAGAACGGCCACTTTTAGATCCATTAATGAGTGTCTGGGCAAGTTACAATGTTCCCCAACAGGTTTCTGTGTGTTACCATTTCAAATATCTGATTTGTGTCCATTAATTCTTTGTTGTAGAGACTGTCCAGTCTGGCCAATATACATGGCAGAGCGGCATTTGCTGGCACTTGATGGCAAAGATCACATTAATGGATGTGCAGCTGTATGAGCCTCTGATGTGGTGGCTTATGTGGTTAGGTCTTGTGATGATGTGACTTCTATAGATGTGTGGACAGAGTTGGCAACGGAGTTTATTGCTGGGGTAGGTTCTGGGTGAGTATGTTTGAGGTGTGATGCATGGTTGCTGGAAAGAATTTGTTCTTGAGTGATCTAAAAATAAAAAAGGAGTCCTATAAAAAGTGGAAATTGGGCAAATTACAAAGCATGAATATAAACAAATAACACTAGTATGTAGGGGCAAATTAGAAAGGTGAAGGCACAAAACAAGCTAGTGACATAAAGGGTAACAAGAAAACATTCTACAAATATATTAGAAGCAAGAGGAAGATCAAGGACAGGGTAGGACCGTTACTCAATGAAAAGGGAAAAACAATAAGGGTGCATCTACACTTCACCCATAGCTCAAAATAAGATACGCAATTTGAGCTATGCACATTGCGTAGCTTGTTTCGAGAGTATTTCAAAATACCTTATTTTGAAATTTGGCGCTGTCTACACAGCGCTAAATTTAGAAAAAGACAAGTATTCCAACAAGTCCCTTAATCCTCGTGGAATGAGGTGTACCAAGACGTCAGAATAGCAAGCCCGTTATTTCAATTGTGTTTCAAAATAATGGGTGTGATGTTAAGATGTGGAAAATGATGTCTAGACATACCCTAACAGAAAATGTGGAAATGGCAGAGGTGCTTAATGACGACTTTGTTTTGGTTTTCACCAAGAAGGTTGGTGGTCTGTCTCACCGGGACAGGATGGTGGGGTGTCCAAGAGGGTAGGTTGGTGGACTCAGTATTTCCATACATCAAATGAGAGTCTCAAGGAGATCTCTGACTGAACTCACCATGCTTACAACCTCAGGGCACATCTACACTGCAGGACAAAGTCAATTAAGATACATAACTTCAGCTACATAAATTGTGTAGCTAAAGTCAAAATAGCTTAATTCAACTTTTGGCACTGTCTACACAGCAGGAAGTTGAAGGAAGAACACTCTTCCTTTGACTTCCTTTACTTCTTGTGAAATGAGGGTTACAGGGGTTAGAGTAAGAAGTCCTCCAGCTTGACATTATTTCAAAATACTGGCTTGCTGTGTAGACATGCTCTATGTTATTCCAAAATAACATTGCTGTGTAGACATAGCATCAGGTTTCATAGGATAATATCATTAGCCAGGAGGTTACCTAGAGAGGCACAATATTCATTCAGTGTCTGTTTAATATATGAATTGAATACAGGGCTCAGAATTGTGGACAGTTGCCAGTTTGCCCAAAAGCAACAAACACCATGTAGATGGTGCCTATGGTTGAAGACACTCTATGTCTACACTTGCTCTCTAGTTCGGACTAGGGATGCAAATGGAGCATACCAAAATTGCTAATGAAGCACGGGATTTAAATATCCTGCACTTAATTAGCATATTCACAGCCGGCTGCCATTTTGGATTCGGGGTATTGCGAAATAAGTTGCCCCGTGTAGACACATTATTCTGAGAGAAAACCCTTCTCTCGGAATAACTGTTATTCCTTGTGCAATGAGGTTTGACAGTTATTCCGAGAGAAGGATTTTCTCTAGAGTAACGCGTCTACACGGGGCAACTTATTTTGCAATACCCCGAATCCAAAATGGCGGCCGGCCGCAAATATGCTAATTAAGCGTGGGATATTTAAATCCCGTGCTTCATTAGCAATTTTGGTAAGCTCCATTTGCATCCCTAATCCAAACTAGGGAGCAAGTGTAGACATACCCAAACTGTTTGAAGCTACTAGCATTGAGCTCTCCTACTGCCCTTTTGAAAAGACGATGCTCCTTTGACACAACTCTACTGACTATTAAGGAGTGAAATGAACAATCATGGAAGGGTATGTCTCCTCAGATGGTAAGGACCTTAGGACACATGTGGTCTTTAGATACTCTTGCATGGTTCTCATTAACACATGCATGCATTTGTCTAATGGCACCATTTGACCTCTTCTATTAGCCACAGGGATTCCAGGCCACTTTGCAAACTGGGCAAACTACTAAATAGCTTTTGGGCTCAGTGATCAGCAGGAGACATATGACTGATCCAACAGTGCCAGAGAGATTTCTGATTTGCAGTAGGGCCTAAGGAAATACTAGGGAGAAGGAAATAACAGCTCTAAATAAGCTAGCAAAGTGCCTTGGAGAAAAGTTCCTTACTTCAAGGGTACCATGACATTGTAAGCAGTAGCAGCAGGACAATTACAGGGAGAAAAGAAATGGGTGGAATTTAAAACTGGTATCTTCCTTACAACTAAATCATGTCAGCTTGGAAAACTTACTAGACATTCTTAGCCACTAATGTGTCTTTATTTTGACAGCTGAGGAGCTAAATCACAGTAGAAAACCCTACTCGCCTACTATGCTTCATTTAATTATTATTTATTTGTTATAGTCCTGTATTACCTAGGAGCTTTAGCTATGCACAGGAGCCGACTGAGTTCCATGCATCCAATACAAATGTAAATGCATTATTCCCATTGACATACTTTGCTTGGCACTGAAGAAAGATGTCTTTCTCATTTCTTTCCATCCTCTAACTCCAGGATTTGCATCAGTCTTACAATTGGCAGGTCCCTTTTTTCCCCTCCGGTATAAAATACTTAGTTTCTGCTGTTCCTATCCAGCTCATCATCTGAGGTGTTTTGCCCATGAAAGCTCATGATACCGTGTGTGTGTGTGTGTGTGTGTGTGTGTGTGTGTGTATTAGTCTCCAGGGGTGCATCTATAGAGCACTCACTCAAAATAAGATACGCAATTGGCGCTACGGAAATTGCATATTTTATTTCAATTCTATTTCAAAATAGCTTATTTTGAAATCTGGTGTGTCTTCACAGTGCCAAATTTTGAAATAACGCATTATTTTGAGACATCCCTTAACTGATACAAGGATGCTGAAATAACGTGCCCGTTATTTCGAAAAATATTTTGAAATAATGGGTGGCTTGTTAAGATGCAGAGTAGCTATTTCGGTATACCTCCGGTATCCCAAAACAGCCGCACTGTGTAGATGTACCCTAAGGTGCCCCAGGACTACTTGTTTTTAAAGTTATCGACTAACATGGCTGCCCCCTGAGACTTTCTAGGATTAATGCTTTGAGCAGAACTGTCCTTACAATTTGTGGGGACCTATACAACTGAGGCTGCTCCCACCCTTGCACAGTTTCTGCTGGGGGGGCGGGGCTGGGGCTTCCCTCTCCTCTCACTGCATAGTCTCTGCTGGGAGCCTGGGGCCTCCCACTGCCCATGCAGCTTCTCCTTGGGGCTGCCATCCCCTCTTCCCCTACTAAGTAGCTTCTGCTCGAGGTCTGGACCTCAGGGTTTCCCTTCCATCCTGCGCGACTTCCCTCCCCCCGCGGCTTGGGTTCCTCCCGGGGGCTAGAGCAGAGCCACAGAGGTTGAGGGCTCCGCTCCACTCCCAGTCTGGCAGAAGGGAGCCCTCAGTTAGTGGTTGGCTGCTGGACAAAAGTATGTGGATGGAGCAGGGAGAAGCTCTGCTGCCGGCAGGAAAGAATAGCTGGGGGGAGGGGCCAATGAGGAACCAGCAGGTAGTGGGGGTGACAGAGGGCCAGGACTAGCAACAGACTTGCTGGTGCCATGGGCAAGTGGGGGCAGCTCAACTCCAGATCCTCAGAAGGGGGCGGTGCCTCAGGTGGAATGGCGAGGGACTAGCCTCCCCCAGCCAGCTCTCAATGCCACCCAGACCAGGCCGCATGAGGCTCCAGAGGTGATTTATAAGGCCTGGGGCTCTGGGCACTGCTGCTACCCAGCAATAGCGGCTGGGAGTCCTGGACCCTTTTAAATTGCTGGGCCTCAGGGCAACTGCCCCTTTTACTGCCCCCCCCCATCAGCAGCTCTGCACAGGGCCATCCTAAGCATACAAGCACACACAGTTGCGTAGGGACACCCAAAAACTTGGTGCCCCAAATTTTCAGGTGCTCTACACCTGCATATTTCATGTATGTCTAGAGACGGCTCTGGATTTGAGGTTTATGTGCTATAATCTATTTTTCCTGAGAGAAAGTCTTTCAATATACCACCTGTTTAATAATACTAATGCTTCCACTCAAGACATCTTCCACATAACCGTTAATTCAGCTCTACAATATTCATAAGAACAGCCATACTGGGTCAGACCAAAGGTGCATCTAGCCCAGTATCTTCCAACAGTGATCCCTCTCCTGTCATCCAGTTCCAGCATCTGACAAACTGAGGGTAGGGACACCATTCCTACCCATGCTGGGTAATAAGTATTGATGGACCTAACCTCCATGAATTTAACTAGTTCTTTTTTGAACCCTTTTAAAGTCCTGGTCTTCACAACATCCTCTGGCAAGGAGTTTCACAGGTTGACTGTGCGCTGAAAGAAGAAGATATTGTTATACCCATTTCATAAGTGATTATGCTGAGACCCATAAGAAAGTAAGTAACTGACCAAGGTCATAACACAAATTAGAGGCAGAATTGGGAACAGAACTCATGTATCTGGAGTATGACGCCAACATGCCTGCACTATCCACTGGACAAATACTCTTTCCCTTGTGTAAACACTGAAAAGGTGCTGTTGATCTGAATGCTCCATCTGTATTTGACATGACCCATGCTAGTGACATCTGCCCTTTCTATGATGGCTTCATGACAGAATTTCTGAAGAGCTAATTTATCTTGAGCTGAAAGTCTGTGAGGCTATAATGTTGTTTAGGAAATAATTTCAGGAGTAGATGCAATCCAAAGATCCTGCATTATTAATCATCATTCATTTTTAATTTGCCCAGCTGGTTACTAACTGCAACTGGTAACATTCTTCATCCTAACTCACCATCTTATGAAGGACAAACTGAAGAGTATGTTAAAGGAACATAACCTGACATTGTGAATACTAGTGTTGATTGACCCTGAATCATAACTTTGGATCTGAAGACTTAGGAGCTTTGGATCTAGTTCAGACTCATCTCTAAAGAGTGATACTTCCAGAGTTACAGTAGGAAAGCTGTATCAAATAATAGCCCTTTCCCTTTGTGTATTTTTCTTCAACTCTGGAAAAATATCAAGACTGACCAAATTATTGTGGAACATTCCTGATCCATTCCTGCAGCTGGGCTGCCTTGGAAAGTCAAGGTAACACAATGGTGTGTAGTGTGGTGTCCCCTCCCACTTCCTGCTTCTGTTCCTCACTCCAGGAAGAATACAAGAAGATAACGTAAGAACGGCCAAATTGGGTCAGACCAATGGTCCATCTAGCCCAGTATCCTGTCTTTTGTCAGTTGCCAGTGCCAAATGCTTCCAAGGGGGTGAACAAAAAAGGACAATGTGATTGTCTAGTCCCAGCTTCTAGCAATTGGAGGTTTATGGACATCCAAGATTGCATCCCTGACCATCTTGGCAAATAGCCATTGATGGGGCCATCCTTCATCTATTTTTTTTTTAACCTAGCTATATTTTTGGCTTTCTACTGCTATGAGCTACTTTAGTTCAAGTGGTAGCAACACATGCTTTTAGTGCTAATGATATGATGATGCTTTTAATCCCCCAATCTCCTGACCAGAGGTATTTCAAGTAGAGAGGATTCTCCTGCTCCCACTGGTGGGTGGAATTTGGTAGCTTGAGTGGGGAAATCTCTTGTCCTTTGATTGGAGACAGGACCAAAGCAGTAGATAAGGCTGGCCCAGGAGTTCACTGGGTCATGGGCCTCCAGGTGGCCTCTTGTTTTGCTTGTTCTTGAGATTGGCCCTAAAAATGAGTTTCTGAAGAAGCTTTTGGAATAGTTGTCTGTGCCCATTTCCTCCCATTCAGTATCGAATTCTGTCTGCTTCTCACTTCTCTTGGCCTCGTTTCTTCTTTGCTACCATCAGGTGGGCTTGGGGATCTGTGCTCTGTGACTTTCATTTGCTCTTCACTGCATTTGTGAATAGCATTGTGCTCTACCCAAATAGACATGAGAAGTATTGAGCACTTTGTAGGGCTGACACCATAAGGAGGGAAAGTGACTTAATTTTTTATTTGGATAAAGAATAATAACTGGTTCTTTTTTTCCTCTCAGTCTCTCTCTTGTACTATTAATAAGATGCATGTGAGGAATAAACAAATATATAACATGTGTGGAGCTCATCAACATAACTGATCCCCGGTTAGAATAGTTTCCACGCTGTGTGTCTCCATATAGCCCATCTTTCATGAACATGTGACCCAGAAGAATGTGTCATCATGACACAAGTAGTCACCTCCCCAGACTGATGAAAAGAATTCAATGGAAACTGAAGCTACATTGCCTCTTCCTTCAACTTCTAGGGCACTTACTGCAAATTCTCTGTAAGTTAATGTAACATTAAAGGGACATTGGCAGCTTAGACTTACTCTAATTTTACATTTTGTAAAATAGGCTTTTATGACATCTAAGATCCTGCCATTGCTTACAAAAATGACTATGAAAAAGAAATAATCATTCCTTTGCCATGGCTGAAAGCCAAAGGTGCGTCGTTAAGGCGTTCTAAACTAAAATGACTATTCTTGTAAAACTATCTTTGATTTGATTTTTTTTCATTTCCAATCAGGAAAGAGAAAAGTAAACTTGACTTTAAATTTTCCTCCACTATTCATGATCAAGTGTGTTGTCAGAAACACGGGGTATCAAAGGTATTTGGTTATGAGGTGTGCTTCTGATGTAAATGTTTCAAATCAGGAACATTCAGACTGAAAGATGAAACTCGATGAATGAACTGCTTTGTCTAGAACAGTAGATTCAAGAAAGAAAGAGTTCAAGAAGGCCGCTTAAGTGATCCAAGCCATCCTCTTGCCAATATAATATTATTCCCTACGGTATATTTGCTTGATTTTTACCCAGTCTAGTTTTAAATGGCTGAAATGATGAAGCTAGCTATAGCATTTCAGGACAGAGATCCTGTTATGTGTTTTCACATGTTCTGTAAAGCACCCCACAGCCCCACACAGTGAGGCTGTGGGGTGCTTTACAGAACATGTGAAAACAGAACAAGGGGTAAGGTAGAAAAGAGCAAATCATTCTGAAGGTCCTGATCCTGCGTTTCTTGATATCAATGACAAAATTCCCATTGAGGTCCATGGTGCAGAATCAGATGCAAAAGGGGGAGGCCCTGTTAAGTGACACTGAGCAACTCGTGAACAGGGCCAAGTATCCCCAGTAGCTACTGACTTCAATAGTAGTGTGGTGTGCATAGCACATTGTAGGTTTCAGGCCTAAAGCCACAAAACAATTATCACAAGAACCATGAAACACCTCAAACCACATGTCATTTCCCATCATGCAAAGCACTAAGGCAGTGGCAGGCAACCTTTTTTGGATCAGGGACCGCTGACCCACAGAAAAATCAATCAGGGGCTGCACACAAGTGAGAAGCCCCTGACTGAGAAGGAAAAAGACACTCCTCACATGTCCCTCGCACACTAGAGCCTTGTGGGGGCCCAGGCTAGTAGATTTTGTGTGCTCTAGCCCTGTGCATGGGTGATAGGGGGGCTGGAGCACCAGCACAGGTTCCCCAATGTGTGGGATCCCTGAGCTTTGGGGGCCAGATCCAGGAAAGCTGGATGGCCAGATGTGGCCCCTGGGAATGAGGTACCCCATTCCTGCACTTAGGGACCTTGGTGTTACTGTAGGATTTACCTACTATATATTAAGGAGAGTTTGTGTGTTTGTCTGTCTGTCTGTCTTTGTGTCTGCCTGTTTGTTTAAGAACTCCTTCTAAACAGCAAGAGCTGGGATCACCAAATTTGGTATACAGCTTTCTCTTACCATAACTTAAAGCAAGGTAAGAGTTGGGTTGTGCCAGGAAAATGGGATGTGCCTGGAATGGGTTAGGGTTAGGGTTGCTTCTCATAAAACCATACAGAAAAGGGACAGAATCACCAGGCGGGTGAAAGGGGCTAGCTGGGGTTGCACCTCCCTCCCCCGTCCAGGACTGCCCCAGCCCCCAACACTCCAGGCACCCTTTAGGGTGGGCAGGAGGAAGGGGGTTGAAGCTCCCCCACCCCAATTTGTACATTCCTGGCTGTTCCCCTTTGTCAGGGAGTGAGGGTAATATGCACAGATTGGTGCATTCCTCACTCTGGTGGGGAGTGCAGGGGACAGATGAACCTGGACCTGCCCCAGCCAGGGGACATACACTTCTCCCATGGCTGTGCCTGCTGGAGCTGCAGTGGTCATGGAGAGGTGCTTCTCACTTGGCCCTAAGCTGCTGCCGTGACAGAGGCCTGGGGTTGTCCCCAGGGCAGCCTGCATACTGAACCCAGCCCTGCACCACAGAGCAATGGTTGAAATGAAGCATGTACATTTTAATTTTATTTTCCAAAAAAACAAAAAAATAAAAAAGTAGAGACCCATTTTGTTTAATGGATCTACTTGATACAGTAATCTTTAGATTGGGGTTTGACCTAGATGCTAAATTCAGGGCCGGCCCGAGCCATTTTGGTGCCCCGGGCCCGGGCGCGTGGTGCCGCCCCCAGGCGCACGGCGCATGTGCGGGCCCACCCTGGGGCGCAGGCCCACCCCCCCTAGGGTGCGTGGGCCTGCCCCCGGGGTGCATGGCGCATGCGCTGCTCAGCCCGGCCCAGCCACCGCTGCTGGCGTGCAGCCTGGGGCGGGCTGCGCCTGGCCATGCAGAGCCCCGCGGTCGTGGAGGGAAGGGTGCTGCTAGCCGGCGCCACTGGGATTGGGGGGCCAGCGCTGTGGGAGCCAGGCGCACGGTGCCTGATGGCAGCTATAAGGGACGCTGCGTGCCCCTTACAGCTGCCATCAGGTACCCGCCATAGGTTGGCGCCCTGGACAGCTGCCCGGCTAGCCCACCCCTTAGTCCGGCCCTGGCTAAATTACAAACTCTCTTATAGACTGAGGAATCATTTTGTAGCAAGGGTTCGACACCTAGTGGAAAGACTATGTCTGACAAGACTGAGAGGGGTAGCCATGTTACTCTGTACCTGATCATTACCTCGGGCATGTGTACACTAGGAAATTATTTTGAAATAACTAACTTTGAAATAATAACCCCCAAAATAACTCTCTCAAAATAAGCTTATTCCCCGAAGAAAGCAAGAGTACAGATTTTGAAATAACCAGCCCATTAAATAATGGGCTTGGTAGTGTGGATTCTCCGCTTACAGTATAGTGTATAGGCCCTCCACTAGTACAGACCAGGGCCCACAGACCCCAGCTTAAACCCCATCAATGCATCATTGACAATCTACAACATATCCTGGAAAACAATCCCTTACTCTCAGGGTATGTCTACACAGCAAAGTTATTTCGAAATAACAGCCATTATTTCGAAATAACTTTCCTAGCATCTACACAAGCCAACTGCTATTTCGAAATTAATTCGAAATAGCAGAGGGCTTATTTTGAAATTGGCAAACCTCATTCCACAAGGAATAGAGCCAATTTCGAAATTGCTATTTCGAAATAAGCGCTGTGTAGATGCTTATTTCAAAATAGGGGGCCTCCAGCCCTTCCCATGGTGCCCTGCTGGTTGCCCTGGCCACAAGGTAACTTCTGACCTGATGCCCTGCCGGAACCAGTTCTGGCCAGCCTTAAATGCGATTCAGCGTCCAATCAGTGTGGATGCACTATTTCAAAATAGCAAAAAGCTATTTCGAAATGCATTTAGTGTGTAGACGCGTTATTTCAAAATAAGATATTTCGAAATTAGTTATTTTGAAATAACGCTGTAGTGTAGACATACCCTCACAGACCTTGGGAGACAGGCCAATCCTTGCCTATAGAGAACTCCCCAACCTGAAGCAAATACTTACCAGCAGCCACACACCATACCTCAGATACACTGATCCAGGAACCTTCCCCTGCAACAAACCCCTTTGCTAACTTTGTCCACATATCTATACAAGTGACATCAGCACAGGACTTAATCACATAAGCCACAATATCAGGGGCTCATACAACTGTACCTCCTCTAATGTGATATATGCCATCAAGTGCCAGCAATGCCCCTCTGCCATGTATATTGGCCAAACCAGACAGTCTCTGCAACAAAGGATAAATGGACACAAATCAGACATCAGGAATGGTAACATATAAACCTGGAGGGAAACATTTTAACCCATCTGGATCATGCAAGACAACCAGGAAGACATGAAAGGTTTCCTAGTCTGAGAACACTGACCAGACCAAACCTTTGACTCAAAGGAAGGGTGAGATCAGACTCCAGAGAATCACATTAAGGATTTTATTGTTTTTCATAGAACTGCAACTCTCTAATGCTTTCAGGTTTAAAGTTGCTGTGGTTTGGAAATTTCTTTGCTGAGCCAGTGTTCTTTGCTTGTCTTCCATGTGCTCCCTGAAAGGATTAATCAAGAAGCTCAAGTACACTCAGCAAGGTGGAACTCTGAGGAAGCATGCATAAGTATTGTTGGAGGACCAACGCACTAGTTTGGGGGGGTGGTCTCAGGTAGGCTGACTGAATGATCCCACTGCCCAAGAAAGGCATCAGACATAGAGATGCTAGGAGCTAGGAATTCTCCCGATCCAGCAGGCTTGCAAGCACATACAATTCAGTGGTTGGGTCCACCACTCCCAACAGCCTGGTGTTCAACCAGATAGGGGCCAGGGACAGGTTGTGACTGCAACAACTGAAGATTTTGTGGTGAATGATAATAATAGATACCATACTCCTAGCAAAGACTCTTGCCTTTTTATGTTATTTTTTAGGATACTACTGCTATGTCCTCAATTACTGAGGGATCCTTCAATCCAAGTTCTGACACTCAGTAATTACATTCATGACCATCATAAGTTCAGCTGATTGTGTTTACAGGCATAAGCTATTGCTTTATCCATTACCATGAAAAACCATCTGGCAATATTGGTCTATTACTTAGGTTTATGCCTTTAGTGAAAGACTGCTCTTGATTAAGTTATCTGCCTGCCAGTTTCCTGGTTTCTTTCATGCATGGAGTGTACATGTTTTTAAGGAAGAGAAAAAGGACTTGATTATATAGCAAACTGGTGTTTTCCAGGGGTATGTCTACACAGCAACATTATTTCAAAATAACTAGCATTATTTCAAAATAATTTAGTCCACATCTACACAGCAGGCAGTTAATTCAAAATAATGTCAAAATTCTGTCAAGCTGGAGGACTTCTTACTCTGACTCCTGTAACTCTCATTGTATGAGGAGTAAGGAAAGTCAGAGGAAGAGTGCTCTATTTCACAGTAAGTGCTGTGTAGATGCTCCCAATTTTGAAATAAGCTATGCAATTGATGTAGCTCAATTTGTGTAGCTTATTTTTTGAGTTAAGCCCCGTTGTGTAGATGTACCCCAGATGTCTAATAAATTGTGCACTAATTTCCAAGCTGAAATATTAGGCAAACCCACTTTAAAATGAGGAATCTATTAGAGGTAATGGGGGTACATATCTTCGTTAGAACAAGTGCTCTAAATATCCTGAAGAAAGATTAAATGCAATAGGATGGACAGTGGAAAGGAAATAAAAATGGATTTTTTAATGGAACCAACTCAAACCCTGTTGGAAGTGTCTTCTGCCATAGAACCACAGAGTAATGAACAGCAATCAACCACATACCTTATTTGTAATGGCAAGAATGCAATCTGGCAGCCAGCGAGAGAGAGAGATGCTAAGTCTACACAGCTTCCTCTTCCGCAAAAGCCTATGCAAATGAAGTGTGGATTAGCATATTGCCACACTTCATTTGCATAATTAGTTAAGAAACTGGTTTTGTGCAAGAGGTTTTTGCACAAAAAGGCCCCATCTACACAGCATCTTTTTGCACAAAAAACCCCTCTTGCACAAGATCCGTTCTCTCTCATTTTTTCAGCACAAAAACGGCTCCTAATTAATTGTGCAAATGAAGCGCAGCTATATGCTAATCCACACTTCATTTGCATAGGCTTTTGGGGAAGAGGGAAGCTGTGTAGACATAATGAGACAGAGAGAGACAGAGAGAGGGACAGACAGAAAGGAAGCAAATACAACAGTGTACTGTGTAAAATGTAAACTACTAAAAAAATAAAGGGAAGGTTTAAAAAAAATAAAAGATTTTACAACAGTTTCTGTGCTTGTTTCATTTAAATGAAGATGGTTCAAATAGCATTTTTATTCTGCATAGTAAAGTTTTACATCTGTATTAGCTAATGTTCACTTGTAAACTTTAAAAGGACGACCATAATGTTCTGTTCAGAGTTGCAAACATTTCAGGGTTATGACATACAACCTTTATTCCTGAGGGGTTCACAGCTCTGAGGTTCTATTGTATTGGGCAAACAAACTGAAAAAAGAAAAACACTGTGACTTCACTAGTAGTGTCATAATTTATTTTAGCAACTTTATAGTTCATTCAGACTATACTAAGTATTAACAGACCATAATTGACTCCCTATTGGGAATTGCTATAAGATGGATAAGAACAAGATGAAGCATGGAGAGAGAGTTATTGTCTCCTACCTATAGTTGTTGGGTACACTTCTGTTCTCAGTTATTCAAATATAGAAAAACTCCAATAAAGTCAATAAAGGAAAATACCAGTGTGAAAACAGAAGTCCACCCTACTAGTTACATTAGTGGGGAAGTGGAGAAGAGCATTTCAGCTCACATTATGTGTTCCAGGGGGGTGTAATCTCACAATTTTTTCATTGACATCTCTTTGGACTGTAATACAGGACCTCACTCTGCAAGATGGTTGAATTGGTACCTTTTACTAAGAAAATAAAAGTGTAAAAACCTTTACTGGTTTAAAGTGAGACTAAGTCTACACGGGCATCTGGTACTTTACAGGCTCAGGGGTATAACCCCTCCCCTCTTGCAGCAAATTGCAGGCTAAAGCGCTGGGAGTTACTCCCCTGGTGGAGGGGTTTACATAGAGCACTGGGATATCACTCTCTCAGCGCTCCTGCTGTGGCCAAACTTTCAGTTTCAAGTACTGCCCTGGCTGCCCATTAAATTTTTCAGTGTAGACAAAGCCATAGACTGATATTCCTAATGATCATTTGTATTTACAAGTTCAATGCAGTTAATGACTGGGGAATGTTTGTTATTCATTTGACTTCTCTCTTTACATTTCAGCAAATGAATACAACGAGGAAGGAAGAAATGTGAGCTATTTAAGTAATATATCTTGCACACAACAGATGTTTTATCTTGATTTATCTACCCAGAAGTCTGTCGTTGGTCACTCACTGCAAACCACATGATTTTGTTGATAACAGCTTTCTCTGTAAACATCTTTAAGTGGCAGTTTCACTTTCTAATTCTCAGGCACTAATTGCACTGTGCAGCTGTTGTGTGTTGCTTTTCAGCACTGTCATGCAATTATTATGGACTGACTCCCATTGATATACAGAGGAATTTTGCCACTAACTTCAGAAGACACAGGATCAGACCCCATATTCATACATCCATGCATTTTTCTGAGGTGATTTCTTCCCTCGCCCCCCCAACAATGTTTTTAAAAAACATGAAAACATTTCTATTAGTTGTTGTTAAACATCTAGAAACTACCCTTCTGGGCCTAACACATTTGCCCTTAAAATGCTGGGCTCACCTATCATGAACTGAAATCTCATTAATTGAATAATTCATGGTGACATTATTGACAAAGAGTCTAATTAAAAAGAATAATAATTAATTGCACTGATAATGCCTTCTATCTGATTATTTGATTGTGCTTTCAATATGAAAGAATGGATTAATTTTAATTTTCTCCAAGAAGAACATAATAATAGTATTATTGGCTATTTGTATTAAGGAAGGTATATCATTTAGGATGCTCTAGTACAAATTGGACCTCCTCTGTTCCAGCACCCTTGGAACCTGAGTGGTCCTGAACAAGGGAGTTTGCCAGACCAGGGGAGGTCAGTGTGCTGCCCCTGGCCAGCTGGTGAGGCTCCAATCCAGGTCTCCAGCCCCACTATGGCCAGCGGGCATCCCTGCCCCCCAGCAGCTGTCCCTGCACTGGCGAGCGGAGCTCCGCTCCCTGCCAGCAGAGTTTCCTGCCCCCAGCAACCTGCCTGCTGTGGCTGGTGGAGCTCAGCTCCTGACCAGCAGGGCTTCCTGCTCCTGGCCCCTCTCCAGCTGGCAGAGCTCAGCTCCTGTCTGGTGGGGCTGCTGCTGGTCCACTGCGGGTCACAGGGCTCTGCACCCCCAGTTGCTGGCTCTACTCTGGCTGCCAGCCCACTGGCCAGGCTCACTGCCCTCTGGCCCTGCAGGCTGATAGACTGGCTGATCTCCCAGCTGCTGGCAACCTCTGTGGCTCAGGCTCTCTGGTCTGGGAACACAGTCCCAGACCACAGAGGTTCAACCTGTATTTTGTCACAAATTTAGTAGCTGGGTATGCCACAAGCTTTCAGCAACATCTCCAGTAACTCCTGCTTTGAATCACATTAGATCTATCTGAAATACGGTTACTCTCACTATATTTTGGCTTTCCATCTTCCAATCCTAGTCCCTAGTCAATGGAAAACACCCCATGGCCCTAGTGGTCCAGAGATTAGATCTCTGGTCTGAGTGGGAATTCAGAAATAAACCTTGTAGAACTGAGAAAGTTTTTTGTGTTTTCTCAGTGTCTCTCATCATATTATTGGGACCTTTGTAAGGGCCAATATCCGACAGCAAGTTATTTACTTATTATATATGTGTATAGTTCCATATATATATGAATGACATTTTAAAGAAACCAGACCCCCTGTGGTGAAATCCTGGCACAATTGAAAAATTCCCCTTGAGTTCATGGGGCCAGGGTATCACAGATGGTCTCTACCTTAAGGGCTTGACAAACTATGGGCTCAAGACTTACTGTCATGGCTATTCCTAGTGCCATCAGTGGGACTACTCACACTAGTCTGAGTGCTATATTTGGCAGTACATAGTTTGCAGAATCGGACCCTAAGTTAGCCCTGCACTGAGGAAATTATGACAACAGACAAGTAAGGGGAGGGATGAGGGCATCAACCAACAAATTATATCTATGCAGTTAGTTATATGCAACATATGCAGTGTAGTAGTAGCTGTGCCTGTCCCAGGATATTAACAAGACAAGGTGGGTGAGGGAATATCTTTTTGGAGGGCAACTTTTGTTACTGAGAGGAGAAACAAGCTCCTGAGCCACACAGAGCTCTTCTTCTGTTTATGTTTATTCACATAAATAGCATGTCTATGTATGTTAAATATGAAGCTTGAAAGAATATGGCGAGAATTTACCTTGTTCTAGTTCAACCTGTGGATTCATTTGGATTTAAATTTTACAGATCCCGATCTTTATAATAAGCTCAGCTGACTCCCCTTTAACTTCAGAAAAGTTTTCATCCAGATCTGAAATGCCTGTCACTGGACCATCCCTATGATAGTCATTGTGAAACTAATTGAAGGAGTCTGATAGCACTGGTTAGATAAGATAGCTAATGTCCTCTTGACAGTCTAAAATGCCTTTAAAATGTGAAAATATTCTGTATAGGGATGACTCAAACTACCATCCTTGCCAACTTGGAAGGCCCTAGGATGTTTGCTTCAAATGATATCCTGGTAACAAATGTATAGGTCACATTTACATACACAGCTCCGTACATAATGAGATTAAAGGTCACAGCGCCTTAGAAAAAACCCAAGTTAATACTGAGCTATATAAAAACTGTCTGTGGTCCACAAATAGAGAACTCGCATTCCACGGGGGTTTCATTAAATGAATTGAGCTGTGTATATCCATCACTCTATGTTGTAAATGCCTGTAGCAAGAAGAGCTGCTTGTTTATTTTTTTTAATGTATTTATTAGAAATTTTTACCAGACCTAACTGTTGCAGCTGGGTGCCTTCTACTCCAGTGTTTCTCAACCAGTGGTACGAGTACCCTTAGGGGTACTCAAGAGAAGTCTGGGGGATACGTCAACACAACTGAAATTTCAAGAAAACTGAATTTTTGTTTTAAGTTTTACAGCGCTTTATTATTTTTGTACTTTTACACCCAAATATTTCATCACCTGCCAAGCTACAATTAAGTTGTTTAAACAAATGTGTTGCAATGGTAGAAAAAAAAA
The DNA here is from genome assembly GCA_032595735.1 of Pelochelys cantorii. Taxonomy (NCBI): domain Eukaryota; kingdom Metazoa; phylum Chordata; order Testudines; family Trionychidae; genus Pelochelys; species Pelochelys cantorii. Next base: position 23,662,007 of record CM064336.1, read on the forward strand.
TGTGTGTGTCTGAAAACTGTAGGTACTGAGGATACTTACAATTTTTTTAAGGGGTACTTTATAAAATAAAAAAGGTTGAGAAACACTGTTCTACTCTGTAGGGCTGGAAGTTGAAGCTAAACAAATTGAAACCTAAAATGAGGCATTTTTTTCAGAGTGGGGGAAGTAGTTAACCATTAGATGAGTTTACCAAGGGTTACTGTGGATTGTCTCCATCACTGACAATTTTTAGATCAAGACTGGATGTTTTGCTAACAGATCTGCCCTAAGAATTACCTGGGGAAGTTCCATGGCTGGTGTTATACAATGGATCAGGCCAGATTATTACAATAGTCCCATGGCCTTGAAATCTCTGGATCACATAGAGGACTGAGGAAGGGATTGACTTAAAGTAGCCACTTTATCCAGCACATCCCCACCCTGGACAACATAAGCCTGCCCTGGCTTGCATTAGCCCCACCTTACGTGTGCCCTCTCCCACCTGCATCAGTCCATTTACATGAACCTACTTGAGCTTGCCTCCAGCTGCACAGGCCTATTTTCACCTGTCTGATTCCATATAGTCTGAGGCTTCCCCCCATCCTCCTCCATACTGGTGTCCTCCTATGGCCACAGCCTCCTCCTGTCTTCTCTCATTTTCCCTGGACAAAGTCACCTCTGGTGCTAAGTCCTACCTAATAGACACAGTGCTCCACAAAATTAGGAATATCCTCCCTAAATAGAATTATAAGGGCTGATTAAGTCCTCCAAAGCCTATAACAGTGCTTCTTAAACTTTTTAAGACCAAGGAACACCAAACAATTTTTTTTTTTTTGTGAGGAACACCAATATCGGGGACAAAGTTATTGAGCAAAAAGAAAAAAAAGTCGCCTATCCCTTTAAGAGCAGCCATTTTGAACTCTGTAGTTCTCCGCAGCACACCTCTGACTGTCTCGCGGTACACCGGTGTGCCACGGAACACAGTTTAAGAAGCACTGGCCTACAGGAATCTTTCTGTTGCTTTCAACAGACCTTGGACCAGCCCCTAAAAATGTCAGACCTGACCCTGCATTCCTTATCCAGGGAAAACGTGCACTGACTTCTAGGAGATTCATAAGGAGTGGAGGAAAGGTCTTCAAATATGTGCCATATGACTTGGCTAAGAAGGAAACATGATAAGAGTCTCTTTGTTTTAAGGGTGTAAACACCAAAGATGCGGAAGATTTACAGGCCGTATAATTACTAATAATAGAAAGATCCTAAGAGTATGTCTACACTATGGAGCTTTTAGCGACAAGGCTGTGTCGTCACAGCTCTGTTGCTAAAAGTCAACGCATGTCAATGCTTTTTGTCAGCACTTTTGCCGACATAATACTTCTACCGCCAATGAGCGGGTTTTGCTTTGTCAGCAGGAGAGTGCTCCTGCCAATAAAACAGCTTTCACATGGCCACTTGCTATGGCAATATTTTGTCATTCACAGTATGTATGTTGGGGAGTTAAGCACCTGTAACTAACAAAAGTTTTGTGGAGCAAATGCAGGTATAGTCACAGCCAAAGAAAGGGAAAATTTAACCTGAACGTCAGTTTTAACTTCTTGTCTGTGGGCTCTGTTGGTCTGTGGAACAGTCTGCCCAGAGAAGAATGGTACTGTATTGATTGAGACATTTGAAAATAGGCTGGAAAGCTTACTAATAAAGTTACAACGGAGATCAAGTCTACATTTACAGGGAAATGGACTAGATGAGGTAATAGAATTCTTCTGTCTTTAGATTATATTACTCCAAACTCAGTAACCTCACAAAATGGATGTCAGCAAAATGTACACAACCTCATTTACTCTGGATGGAAACTAGTCATGTGTGAAAATGAGGAATGTATCACCAAATTTCACAACAAAACGTGTTTTTTTTTCTGGGCAATTTTGGTAATGCATTGTATTTCCATACCTATTTAAGTATGAAAGTAAAATATACCAACATGAAATGTTGCATGTTTTAATGTGAAAATTGATTTTTGTCCAGCTGAAATGTCATATATTTACACTCAGCTTTTAAAAAACACCAGGTTATTTTATTTAAATTTAAAAAAATAAGACTTTGTGGGAAATGAAAACTCACAAGCCTATACAACTATGGGGGGGGGGGGAATGAAAAAAAATGAGATCATTTTGTGAATTTGAAATGAAATACTGACGGTTCTGATTTAAAGAGCTGCAAATTGAATTGAATTCTGCATGGCCTGAAGAGCGACTACCAAAAGGAAAGGTAATTAACTAGTTAAAAGTCCAGTTAACAAACCAAACAAAAGGCTTGTACTGATCCCTGAAGATCACCAGTTTTAGGCTTTGCTGCCCGTCAGATCAAAGCACAAGAACTGGTTTTACCCTGGATTAGGTCCCAATCCTGCTAAGTCTTAAACACACCGGTAACTTTATGCATGAGCAGTCTCTTTGAGTTCAGTGAGATTACTCATGTGCTTAAGGCTTTCATATGCTTATATCTGAAGGATTAGTCCATAGGCTATGTCTACACTACATCTTATATCAGACTAATTTATGTTTGCTGAGGGGAGTGAATAAATAATTCCTGTGAGCAGTTCAGAGAAGTAGCGGTGTTAGTCTGTTTCAGCAATAACAAGGAGTCCGGTGGCATTTTAAAGACTAACAAATTTATTAGGGTATTAGGGCATAAGCTTTTGTAAGATACAACTCACTTCCTCAGATGCTGAAGAGAAAAGAAAACAGAAATGGGAGTGTGACATTAGTGCTAACTAAAGCAGAGAGTATGTGGCTCATCTCCAACATGAAAATATGTTTAGAGTACTTGAATGGGAAATTATCAACTGTAACGTGAGAACCACTCCATGTTTCTATTTAAATCCTGTTTCAGGGTGTCAAATTTGCATATGAATTCCAGCTCAGCAGTTTCTCCTTGCAGTGTGTTTTTGAAGGTTTATTTTTGCCTCAGAATGGCAACTCGCAAGTCAGAAGCTATGTGTCCAGAGTGGTAAGAGCAGGAGTGCCATTTCAGATTTTGGTAGGAGAGGGCATCTTTAACCATGATTCCAGAGACTACTTAGACACCTGAAAGCTCTAGGGTTGTGGCAGGTGGGTTTGGCAGATAACCCAGAAATTAGCAGACACTTTACCTAATTCCTATATAAAGGAAGAAAATTAAATAAATATTAGACCCACTCAGCTCTAATGCTAATATATTCTGACATCTTGTGTCAAGTCACTTAAGGGACCCTGGTGAGGTTTAACATTTTTAAACATATATTATTACTTTGTTACTAACTCTTCAAAACATGTGTCAAATAGGAGGAGTGCTGGCCTTTTCTGAACATCCCAGCATTCGGTAACTAACGGTTTAAACTCAGGAACTAGGGAGTGTTGGCAGGGAGCCAATGAGAGAAGGTGTTGAGATTTGAATTGGAAGAAATACCTGCCTGCTCTTCTTCTTTGTGTGAGTTTTAAGTCAGGAGTTGGGGGAACAAGATGAACTGAACCAGGCAGAACTACCATGCCTACAAAGAATACTGGGCATGGAAATAGGCTGGATCTTGAAGCATGGATCATAAGTCGACAGGGAAATGTCTATTTAGACGTGATCAGGTTATTTTCTTTGCTTTGTTGTTGGTTAAACTTCTCTGTGCTAAGACCATGTGCTCCCCTCCCCCCTCCCCCCCCACACACACTGTACTTTAAGATATATCCCGGGGATTGAATTTCTCTGTGTATTTAAACTTGTTTTCTCAGTTGCTTTAAAACACCTAGATCCCAAATATGCTTTAACAAATATATCTTTTTGTTTACTCTAATAAATCACCTTTTTTTCAAGGCTATGATGTGACTCTTGTGTCCTGGAAAGTAATAGGTCTGTGTATGCATACCTAAGACAGTGAGTAAAAGAGATGTAGCTGTGTTAGTGAGTCAGTTATCAGAGATTACAATTTGTTTTCTCTTTTTATTCAAGCTCTCTTGTGTTAGAAGAGCTTGGGGGTACCCCTCTGGAAGAAGTTTCAAGTGCTTCTTCCTGGATTCAAGAGGAAAGGGGTTTTTCACTTGGTGGTGGCCACCTATCTCCCAAGGCCAGGAAATCTGTGATCATGGGAAGCTTTTAAGCAGAAGCTATAGAGGTAAGGTATTTTTAGGTCTCTTGCAGGCCCCCACACTCAGTGCCACAGTGGGGAACAGCCTTGACAACATTAGTTGTAGAAAAATCTAGATTACTTTCTATCACTTTTCAACTAAACTTGGAGTAGATCATTTCACCAACTTGTGGAAACACTCTTGTAGGTCAAGGCCCGTTGAGATTATACTGCCCCTGCCTGAGGATCTAGGGGTGTTGTTACTTAACTACAAATAATAAACTAGAAACTGAGTGTAGAGAGGAGGGAAACTGATACTTTCAAATTCCTTTCACAATATTGCCAACTCAAATGCTCAAAAATCATGAATCAGGCTCACCAAAAATCTTGAGATTTATTTTAAAATCATGAGATTGTATAAAAATCATAGAATACTAGGACTGGACCTCGAGAGGTCATCGAGTCCAGTCCCCTACCTTCATGGCAGGACCCAGTACTGTCTAGACCATCCCTGATAGACATTTATCTAACCTACTCTTAAATTCTCCAGAGATGGAGATTCCACAACCTCCCTGGGCAATTTATTCCAGTGTTTGACTACCCTGACAGTTAGGAACTTTTTCCTAATGTCCAACCTAAACCTCCCTTGCTGCAGTTTAAGCCCATTGCTTCTTGTTCTATCCTCAGAGGCCAAGATGAACAAGTTTTCTCCCTCTTCCTTATGACACCCTTTTAGATACCTGAAAACTGCTATCATGTCCCCCCCTCAAACTTCTCTTTTCTAAACTAAACAAACCCAATTCTTTCAGCCTTCCTTCATAGGTCATGTTCTCTAGACCTTTAATCATTCTTGTTGCTCTTCTCTGGAACCTCTCCAAATCCTTCTTGAAATGCAGTGCCCAGAACTGGACACAATACTCCAACTGAGGCCTAACTAGCGCAGAGTAGAGTAGAAGAATGACTTCTCGTGTCTTGCTCACAACACACCTGTTAATGCTAGATCTGATGTTCTTTTTCTTTGCCTTCTGCTTTTTGAGCCTTTAGGGTGCTCTGGGATGACATTTAAAAGCTTTCTCCACAACCACAAGAGCTAGCAGCTTCAGTTTTCTTTAAGAATGACAGCTGAAATCATCACATAGCCACATGGGTGGGTATCAAAGGCCGGCGGTAAAGTTGTAAATGTTTTAATTGCACATAAGCAAACACCTCTGCCCTGCTCCTTCTCTAAGGCCGTGCCCCTGCCCCTCCCATCTATAGGGATCGACACTTGTCCAGCCCTTCTCTGAGGCCCCGCCCTACCTGCCACTTCTCCAAGGACACACCCCCTCACTCCATCCACCCCCCACTCACTTTCCCTGAGATGGGGCAGAGGGTTGTGGTGCAGGACTGACAGTGGGCTCTGGTTGGGAGTGTGACCTTGGGATGTGGCAAGGGATGTGGGGTTTGGGGCTTAGGGTGGGGGGCAGACAGGTTTGGGTATGTAGGGGGGGTGTGTTGGCCTTGGGAGTGAGTTTTCAGGATGCAGGCTCTGGGAGGGTGTTCTGACCTGGGGCAAGGGAGTGGGGTATGGGAGTGCGATTGGGGAGCAGGCTCCACTCAGGCAGTGCTCACCTCAAGCAGCTCCCAGTTGGCAGTGCAGCAGGGCTAAGGCTGGCTCCCTGCCTAATCTGGCTCCCCACTGCTCCTGGCAGTGGCTGGCATGGGGCTCAGCACACTGCCCACGTCCACAGATGCAGCTCCCACCGGCCGTGGTTCCTGGCCAGCCAGAGCTATGGAGCCAATGCTGGGTGCAGAGGCAGTACTTGGTGTTCCCCTGATAACCCCTCCACACAGGGGCCATAGGGACATGCTGACTGCTTCCAGGACAGGTAGAGAGTTTATCTTAGTCCACTGCTCTACTGCCCAGACTTTTTTAACAGCTGGGTCAGTGGTGCTGACCAGAGCCACAAGGGTTCCTTTTCAAGTGGGCATTCTGGTTGAAAACTGGACACTGTTGTCACAAAAAACCCTCTATGGCCCCACCCACATTCCACTCCCAGGTCTCCCGTCTGCCGACACAGACTGTGGCTCTTCTTCCCCTGTGGCCAGGGCCCCAAGCTGGGGCTACTGGGGCCTGGCCTGTGGCTAGGGATTCCAGGTGGTTGGGACCAGTGCTAATGTCCCCAGTGCTCTGGGGCTGGGAGGTGGGGATGTGCTCGCCCACTCTTTGGGCTGGGGAGACTCAGGCAGTGTGAGGTGGTTCTGGCCTCCAGTGGAGAAAGCAGAGTGAGAGGGGTGAGACCCCAGGCAGAAGGAGTAGGGCAGGTCAGGACAGGCTGGGGATAGTTTCCTCAAACTTGCAGTTTGCCTGCTGCCCATACATAGCCACTTGACTCCACTTGAGCTGAGGCTTTACAGAAGACAGTAATTATCATGAGACTCATGACAATCATCAAAGTCAGTAACTCTGCTTTCACTTCTCTTTAAAGGCTAGTTACTTTCCAGAAGGCTCTTAAACACAACACTGCCGGGATGGGGTTGCAGTTCTCACAAGAGACTATTTCAAACCAAACAAAGAAAATTCCACATTTTAAATTTTTGAAAAAAGGCCACTGCAGGCAGGAAAGGAAAATAAGCAGACCCAGGAGTTCTGGGTAGCTCTTCCTCTTGAAAGAAAGCTGGAAGGTCAAACCTTCTAGTCCTTAATCAAGTAAAGCTTCATGCCAACAGTGCTCCCACTCATACCTATTAAACTTGTGCTCAATACTACATTCCTATACTTAGATATCTGAGTCATCTTACCTAGGGCTACATTTTGTGGCATATCTGGAACAGTGCTGAGAACATAGATGTTACCCAGTGCATAATACAAATCATGACAATAATCGTCTCTGTGGAGGAAGTTTTTGTACTTTGTTCTGGAATTGTCCTGGATACAACTGAATCCCTAAGAATTTGAGGCATAAACACATCTAATACTCATGACACTTTTTTTTTTTCAAACTCACAACAAAAAATGACAAAACAAAATGGCTTTCAGTTAAAATTGCACAGGAGCCATTGCTCTACCACATAAGTACCACAGGTAGAATGGGAACTTCTCTATATTACTGCCATCACTTTCCAATGCCATCACTTTCCAGTGTTTTGGTCCCTTTTTTCACCCATACCTCTCAAAACTCCCTCTTTTCTGAATGTAACCTTAGCTCAGAGGGCTTGGCTGTATTTCTTGTCAGTCTCCTGTGTTCTCTCTTCAACAGCTCCCCCCCACTTGCAAAGGGATTCCTTTCTTGTCTTCATCACCCTGCCTCCTTCTGTAAACAAAATACTGACTCCCTGATCCAGGGGCATCTCTCCTCTGCAGCACTTACATTCCACACTAATGTTGTGTTGCAGCTAAGAACTCCACCAGGGACCACACCTCCTGTATGAAACTTTCAGGGGGAGGTGACAGGAGCCTTATGGACAATGTTATATCTGCAGGGAGCTTCTCCTGCTCACAGAGGGTGGTATAGTTAAGCTGACGTTGGCTCAGAGAGGCTACATTGGAGAGCTTACATCAGTATAGCTGCATCAGTGCTGCTGTGTTGCTGCAAACGCTCGAGTATAACCATGTCCTTAATTAAAATTCAATGTCCCCGGCAAAATCAGGTACTTTGACAAATAAATCTGCTTGGGACCCACTGGACTATTAACTTTGGGTGTGACTTTAGTCTTTATTGCCCATATGGTCCAAGTCAAGGCCTTTCAGGGATGTTTCCATTAGGATGAGAAATTGGTGTTCTGTTATTGGTCTAATGACTTCTCGTGTCTTGCTCACAACACATCTGGGATGCATTAACAGGTGTGTTGTGAGCAAGACACAAGAAGTCATTCTTCTGCTCTACTCTGTGCTGATTAGGCCTCAGTTGGAGTATTGTGTCCTGTTCTGAGCACCACATTTCAAGAAAGATGTGGAGAAATTGGAGAAGGTCCAGAGAAGAACAACAAGAATTATTAAAGGTCTAGAGAACATGACCTATGAAGGAAGACTGAAAGAATTGGGCTTGTGTAGTTTGGAAAGGAGAAGACTCAGAGGGGACATGATAGTAGTTTTCAGGTATCTAAGGGTATGTCTACACTTGCCCCCTAGTTAGGACTAGGGAGGCAAATGAAGCAAACCGAAGTTGCTAATGAAGTACGGGATTTAAATATCCCGTGCTTGATTAGCATATTCATGGTCGGTCGCCATTTTAAAAAGCCAGTAGCTCAAATTAACTCGCCACATGTAGATGCAGTAGTCCGATCCAAAACCCTTCCCTCGAATTAACTGTTACTCCTCATGCAATGAGGAGTAACAATTAATTCAAGGGAAGGGTTTTGAATTGGACTACCGCGTCTACTCGCGGCAAGTTCATTCAGGCTACTGGCTTTTTAAAATGGCGACCGGCCACGAATATGCTAATCAAACGTGGGATATTTAAATCCCACGCTTCATTAGCAACTTCGGTATGCTCCATTTGCCTCCCTAGTCCTAACTAGGGGGCAAGTGTAGACATACCCTAAAAGGGTGTCACAAGGAGGAGGGAGAAAAATTGTTCTCTTTGGCCTCTGATGATAGGACAAGAAGCAATGGGCTTAAACTGCAACAAGGGATGTTTAGGTTGGACATTAGGAAATAATTTCCTAACTGTCAGGGTGGTTAAACACTGGTATAAGTTGCCTAGGGAGGTTGTAGAATCTCCATCTGTGGAGATATTTAAGGGCAAGTTAGATAGATATCTATCAGGGATGGTCTAGATGGTAGTGGGTCCTGCCATGAGGGCAGGGGACTGGACTTGATGACCTCTCGAGGTCCCTTCCAGTTCTAGTGTTCTATGATTCTAAGCTTGTTTACTTACAAAAATGTCCACGAAGTCCTGTTTCCCTGAACACAAACACAGTAAGAACAGCAGGCACTTTCCTTACTCAGAAATCTGTCAGTCTAGGAAGTTCTATGACCAAGAATCTCTGAGTTTCTGCTTTATCTTGAAGTCACACTGACAGCTGCTTCTTCTGGCTTCGTGTCTCCCCCTCCCCCCACACACACTGTCTGCAATCAGTAGAAACCCACAGTCCACACAATTTTATCTCTGTACTGCCAAGCAGTTTAGTGTCTCAGGCAGAAACTCCAGACAGCCCTCATCAATTTTTACTACAGAAAGGAAACTGATTGCTCTTTTTGTTCAACCAGAAAAAAAGAGTTCTTGGCATACCCATTGGCCCTAATGAGAGCTGAGAATAGATTTGGATCTGAGATACACCTGCTGGCATTCATTAACACCTTTCAGCAGAACACTATTAAACAGTAAGCAAATACTGTACCATGGTATTGACTTTCCCTCAATGTTTACTATCATTAGCACATAGACAGCAACAATAATATTTATACCATTCTGAAGTAGATGTTTGCTTTTTAATGGTGCCCTAGGTTACTGTGTTAACATTTGGGGCTAATTTCCTCCACTGACACAAATTCTATTCCCCCGTGACTTTCCTTCCTGATCCTGAACTTCTCTTGCTTCCTCCCTTCGTGCATCAAGTGAAGTGATTGCTGCTTTCCATTAAATTTAGCAAGCTAGGCTCTGTGGACATTTTGTGACACAGTCACACCCTTTATATTAAAGCTAATTTTGCATCATAAAAATGTCATGATTTAAAAACCTGCTGGGTTCGTTTTTCAGATTGACTTGGAAGCAAACAGCAGCCTCAACTCCCAGAAGGGGTTAGTGGCTCTAGGGGGCATCAGTTTTGAGGAGCCTAATTTGAGACATCTTAAAGCAGCCAGATTGTTGGGGAGGGAGGATGGTGTCTTCCGCTCTTTCTGAAAATCAGGCCCCTATTAGGTGCCCTAAATTATAGGCCACCCAATAACTGAGGACCTCAAATCACAGCATGCTGCTGAAAATTTGGGACAGAAAGACTTACCACTGTGTTCCCTTGAAAAATCCCCAGTACTCGCAATTGAGACTTGAATCCAAACTTTATTAAAATTGAGTAGGAGAGGGTACAAACCCCAAATATGCCCCCCCCCATTATATATTTATTATTTTAAATCCTCATGTGTCTTTTGTTCTCTATACAACATTTATAAATTTAAAGAAGCCACATTGGCAAAGTGTTTACTAGACATATTTAATGGACAAGGCCTAGCTACAGTGGTCCTGAAACATGAAAGTCAGTGGGAGCCTTTAAAGGACTCACAAATTGTTCAAAGGGACTCTTCTATATTCCTGTACACTACAGGACCATATATTCTGTCAAAATCTTGCAGATCTTGCATATGTCAGGGTTTGGGGGGGGGTGGTATTAGCAGGAGACATTTCGGCTACTCCCATGCAACACTAAGGTAGATTATGGCCCTTAGGCCTTACCATTTAACTTTATAGGTAAACGAGTGCATTTACCTGGCATTGCTCAAAACATTAAGGAGGGGCTCAGGGAAAGGGGTGGGGAGTGCAGGAGGTTGGGAGGCTCAGAGGAGAGGATGTGAGGCTCAGGGTGGGAAGGGCTAAAGGCAGAGGGTGGGGTGGTCAGCGGCTGCTCCCTGGGACCAACCTGGGGTAGTGGGGGGCTGCACAGCCCACCTGCCATGTTCTCCCTGGGGTGGCAGGGGCCATGCTGCTGGCCAACAGCTGTTTCCTGGAGTTGGAATGCTTGCTATCCCTTCTGTGGTCATTTTGGGGCATAGCTGTCCCTGCTATTGCACCCTCCCTTTCCATTTGGTGCAAAACAATCGCATTTCATGCACATCCCATTGTCCTGGAACAACTAAATCCTGATCTTGCTTTAAGTTATGGTAAGCAGAAGCTGCATATCAAATTTGATGATCCTAGCTCCTAGCATGTAAGAGTTCTTGAACAAACAGACTCACAGATGGATAGATAGATACACAGAAAGACACCCAAACTCTAAAATATATAGCAGATTAGAAAATGTTTTTCCTCTCTCATTTTTTACCACCATTACTGACTATTATTTTAGATCAGTAGCTGCCGTTTCCCTTGGATCTCTCTCCACCCCTTTTCCTTACCCCTATCTTTCTTGTCTCATCTCTTCTTTCTGTTACCTTTCTTCTCTCATCTCCCTAACTTTCACAGAAATGAGCCTGCCAGTTTTATAAGGCTCTTTTTAATAAAACACAGCATCCACCTATAAATAGTATTTTTCACCTTCTTTAAAAGTCTCAGTTGTTACTGTTTTACCAGCAGAGTAAAGGAAAAGAATATTCCAGTGGGTTTTCTCTTAATTGATCCTCCCTTTATCTAGCTATTTTCTAATTGGTACACTGTGTTTACTTCTGCTCATTCATGGAGCATGTGGACTAAGGTTCAGGTTGGAACTGAATTCTTTGTTGTTTTGCAAGGTAGGAAAGATTTTTTGGGTGCCACTCAGTTTCAGGTAATAAACTTTATGATCTATGCTATGGCAAAGTAGCAGCTCTAGTTAAAGACCATTAAAACCCAACTGATCTGGCATATCAGTAAAATGCTTACCTGCAAAATTCACTCTGAGAAGGGATTTTCCTTCTCTGCACATATGGTTTAGAAAGGTTTTTGTTGTCTTGGTAATATAGTAATCATTCAGGTATAAAAGTTACCCAAATCATTCCTTATATAGCAACAGAGTTTTACTTTATACAATGCAACCCTGTCACCTCACACATACACACCACTGAGTGTATTGTAATAGCTTTTTCCTCCCTTGTCTGTTAGACTTTCTTCCTGGTTATGGTCATGTGGAATTTGTGGTTAGGGCTCCATTTAAGTTTCATTTCTTTAGCCTCATAAGGGCTCAGAGATATGTAGCTAGGAAAAAAAAATCTTCAAAACATCAACAAAACTATTGAGAGCATTAATTGCTTGGATGTGCTGTAGCTAATGATGGTTTGGTACCTCTGTGAAGTTTGAATTCTGGGAAAGTTTTAAACTAACTGCTTTAAAGCTGTCAGGAGGTAAATCACTAAACGCTCTTTGTAGCTGAACTACAGACAACTCAAAGGAACTGCAAGTTGGATTTGCTGATATGCTTCTGATCTGATGGTCAGATTTTCAGATATTATCTTTTTTTTTTTTTTAGTGGTCTGCCTTTCTTTAAGGTTGGTTCCATGGCTGCAGAACAACAGAGGAAGCCAATACCTCTAATCTTCCCCCTCCATAGAACAGATCTGACTGGGTCTATGACTACTGTCCTATATAGAGTACAGATTGTACCTCCCTCATCTGGCACCCTTGAGACCTGACTGATCCCGAACAAGGGGATTTGCCGAATGAGGGGAGGTCTCTCCCAAGATGGCCCATGCAGCCATGCTGTCCCCAGCTAGGACTCCAGCCAAGCTCTGCTGCTGCCTGCCCCATCATGGCTCCCCAGCCTGGAGCTCCACTGCTGCTGGGGCTCTGTGGCTGCTGCAGTTTCTGGGACTGCCAGGGCTCTGCTCCTGCCACAGCTTCTGGGGCTGCCGGGACGCCACAGCCTTTGGGGCTCCTGGGACTTTGTGGCCACTGCTGGCCCCTGCTACCACTCCTTCCCTGCTCCTGCCCTGCAGCCTGACCTACTTTATACCTGGACTCTGTGGTCCCAGAAGGTCCATGGTCCTACCAGACTAGAGTCCTGGTTAAGGGAGGTACAACCTGCATCATTGCCATTGGTTGTTTAACTTTGCAGCGGACTCCAGTATATTCCAATAAACTGTTTTCAGTGAAAAAGTCTCTCAGCTTGGAGGCAGCACATTGGAATTTGGCAAATGCAGGGGAGACATTAAGCAGTACTTGCCGCCCCTTGGAACATCTCAACCTTTGTACCTGTCTCTGGTAAACATAGAACATTACTCTTTGTTATCAGGGCAGAACATGAGGTGCACCAATTATTTAGTACGTGCTACAAAAGTCAACACCCTTTGTGCAGTTAAAGAAATCAAGGCACGAGAGGACTGTGCAGAAGGTGAAAGGATTCCTCCCCCCCTTTGTCTTTACTCTGCCTGTGCTACCCTGGCTTGTGTGAGCACATGAGCCAATCAATCCCATATTATAAGGACTCAGCCTCCATGTGAGGTTTAAGCATCTGACTCCGTCTGTTGCCAAAAAGAGAGATTAGGCTGAAAACACTGCCACATGAAAGACAACCACTGAAGCCAGTCAGGGCATTCTCCCCACCCCATGCACAAAGAGGGGCAAAACAAAGCCCAGGAGCCTGGCACAGCAGATCAGCAAATAAAGAGAAAAACAGTTAAAGCTCTTTGGAATGAAATGTTACAAGACCCAGATAACAAAAGGCAGATTTTATTCAGAGCCAGGGGGCAAAGTACTTCCTGTAGCCTTTTGAATGGGGCCATCAGACCTCTTGAAATGCGCTATGGTTTATAACACTTGCTGATCTTCCTGTAACTGGTCTTCCACCATCTGGGTTTGGCTGATAGATATCACAAGATCCAAGTTTATTCTAGGCAGATTGTTATCTGACAAAAGTCAGCTCCCTCCACAAGCCGTAAAAAAAGGGAAATCTTTCCACCTGAGAGATCCTGGATGTAGGGGTTTCTTAATCTACAGAATAAATAAAGACTTGAAATGTACATTTCAGTTGTATGAACAAAATCTCTGTGAAAATCCATCACTAGGGGCTTGATTCTAAGTTATTCCATTCCTGCCTTTCTGACAGGAACAAGAAGCAAGTTTGAAATTGGCTTTAAAGCCACCTTTTGTGCTCCCTGTATTCTGAGCTTGTGCAGAGGACCTGATCTATGGCTGGTGTAAATTAGAACATCTTTAAGGCTTCTCTAAAGTATTCTCTGATTGTTAGGGGTCCACTATAGGCCTGAGGAAGCAGAAAATTGCCCTAGTGCACTGCACTCTAGGCATGGCCCCCATGCTGGGGGTTTGATGCCAGTTCTGTTCCAGTTAGGAAGGGTCCCTTCACAGGGAGTATCCAGAGGTGGCTGTTTCCACCCACTTTAAGTCCTCTTATGCTGCTCTGGCCTTAACTCCATTCATCAGAAGGAGTAGGTTATATCCACAAAAGCTCATGATACCATCTACATGTTTTGTTAGTCTTTAAGGTGCTGCTAGACTATTTGGAAAAACTTAAAAAACAACAGTTACAGACTTAGGGTAAGTCTACACTGCAACACTATTTTGAAATAACTAGCACTGTTCTGAAATAACTTAGTCTGCATCTACACAGGAGGCAGTTATTTTGAAATAATGTCAAAATACTGTCAAGCTGGAGGACTTTACTCCAACTCCTGTAGCCCTCGTTGTATGAGGAATAAGAGAAATCGGAGGATGAGTGCTCTATTTTGAAATAGGTACTGTGTAGACACTCCCTATTTAGAAATAAGCTACGCAATTAACATAGCTCAATTTACATAGCTTATTTTGAGTTAAGCCCTGCAGTGTAGATACACCCTAACTCGTTTACCCCTCTGAAACTTTTGGCCTTGTAAAGGTACATGGTAAACAAAATACCTTCCCTTTAAATATGGTGTAAATCTTGCTATAGGACAGATCATCCTGAGAAGAATACCACATGTCCACAGTTGTGCCGCCGGTCGCTGTGATCTTTGAATTAATACAGTATGAGACGGTAACTATCAGCTTTACTGAAATGCTTCACAAAATGTCCTGTCTCCGCATCTGTAAAACCTGTAGCAGAATTGACCAACATTGCACCTGCCCATGCATCTTGCCTCTAAGGCTCTCCTCTCTTTGTAACCAAAAGGTGATATGGGGGGGGGGGGCAGGGAGTGGTCTCCTTGCCCCGATTTACTGAACATGCTCCCATGGATTGAGCACGCTCCATAACACTGCTGAAGCCAACTGCCCTCACTCTGAACCCCTCCTCTGGGCAAGTATAGGTGGCCTCTCATTATAGGAAGATAACTTACCTGCAATAACTTAAAAAACAACAAATGGTCTTGCAGCACCTTAGAGACTAACAAAACATGTGGATGGTATCATGAACTTTTGTGGGCACAACACATGCAGGGGTTTGCAATGAGAACTCCATTCTAGAGGCAAGATGCTGTCAGTTTACCACAAGGAAAACTAGGTGAGGTCAGCGCTATCTTTCCTCTCTTGCCAGTAGACGGCCTCTCCTAATTTATCTCATGGAAAATGCTGGTAGCTTATCTCCCTCTGGACTTTCCAGAGGGATAGTTCACACACATTAGTTGTGCTGTAAAAACATACCTTTTCATTATTAGTGAAGACACACCTGAAGCGTTGCCTTTCCTAGAGAATTTGTTTGACACCAACTCATAATCAGCTCATGTCCCAAGTGGAGGGTTGATTGCCATTGTGATTTTTATCTAAGCTGCAGAACAGCAGGTGTCCATAAGAATCACTGTAAATCATTCACACTGCAGGAAAACATCAATAGATTATGTTATCTTCTGAGGTTGCTATAATGATTAGAATAGCAACCATTTTAAAATCCTTATCTAGATCTATTAAAACAAGCTGGGCTGTATGACTGTAGAGTTTAGTTTGACAACTAAAATGACAACAAAGCAATTTCCCATTTAGCTCTGAGTTCATTCACTTGTATGCTGATCCTGAATAATGGTGCTTAACTGTCCCTTGTCATGCAAGCAATGCTCATCTGGGCCTGAGACTGAGCTGAGACCGCGGACACATTTAAAGTCTCTGGGACAGAATCTAGTCTCAGCTATGCCAGTGTAAATCTAAAATAACTCCATCAAAGTTGTAAGGCTTTGATTTTAATGATGTTACTTTGGATTTGCACTGGTGTAACTGAGTGCTTAGTTTCCCTGGGCCATGGGAGCTGTGCAGAGATAGATACTATTTATACATCAAATATTTAATTGTGGCTTTCTGCTAGGATTTTTTTTTAAATCTTTTGAAGCACATTGTTTTCTAAAATGTAGCTCAAGACTTTGTTTTGTTAAAATACGTTCAAACCTTTTATGTGAAAAAGAGGCCCCATTTGCCAATCAGATAATAAGCTTAATTCTTACATCACACTTTATTTGTAGCTCACAGTATAGTTAATGATTGCAGCTTATCTAACAGAAGAAACATGAAACCAGAGTTTTAGAACAATAAAAATCTGCTTGGCATCAATATCTTGCCTATGAATCATATTCTTCCAATCAAGTCCCCTCTCTACCCTATCCACATCCTAGCTGCCAAAATGCTGGTCTAATAAAACATCAGGAAGATCAATTACCTGTACAATTTCACCTCATAGAATTTTAATTTCTGATGATCACTAGTCTTATTGGTAAAGTTATTGACCTAGTAGGCATGGATCTGTTCGTTTCTGTTACTGTGATTCTACAGGTTTAAGGGACTCTGTTATGTTGAATTTGGCCCTATGTGATTTCTAAAAACAAGCTTTTACAAAGCTGAACACCAATAGAAATGGGTTAATGTTGTTTTTTAAATTTCCAGCAAAAATTTAACAAAGAGTAAACCTTTCCAGCAGCATTTTCAACCAAACATTGAAACAAGTTGTTAACACATGAGAGAAATTGAGTAGAAACAGAAAGTGAAATCGATTAGTCTATTTTCATTGCCCAAGTGAGAAGAGATGCAGAAAGTAAACAAAGAGCATAAACAGGTAAAAATAATTTAGGTGTTCTTTGTAACATATGTAAAGACATTGATTTTACTATTAGGTAACTCTTCATGTTAACATATTGTCCCTATAAACAGCACCAACTGCTGTTTAAAGAGGAAACCTTCACTATTACAAAAAGCATTAGGCTTTCTATAGAGGATGAAGGATAATTGATAAGAAAATGACATCTATCTGCAACTTGAATGAGAATCCCAAGAGACTCTGAAACGACAATAGTCACTGGCCATTGTTCTTATCCCATTAGAGACATCTGTGACTGTGTGTATGAATTTACAATAAAAACACATCCAATCTACAGCTTCAGAATGAGACAGAGGATTGCAAAGAAATCTCCCCCCCCCCCCAAACACACACACTCCCGAGGAAAATGGAATGGAATATTTCATTTTCTCTGGCTGGGGTGCGAGGAGAACCTTGGACATGCCAAGATTTTAAATCATCCCTTCTCTAGTAACCCAATCCCATCCTAGAACAGGCTTCTTCGGGCCTGCTGTCTCGTACAAAGAGCAAACAGGCATCCGAGCAAATGACTCCCACCTCATTCCAAGTTATAGAATATACATTAATCCCTTTCCTTGCAGTTTTGGCCAGGAAAATATCAATGAACTGGAAGAATGGGGACGAAAAGGTGAGCCAGAGTTGGAGGAGGACTAGTAATAGAACATGGTTTGAGACAGATTTTGCACAGTGAGCCAGAAGGGACTTCATTTTCAGGGCAGAGGAGCTTAAACTGACAATTGGATGGTACCACTTCAAGGGAAGGGAGGTTGTGTCATTATCAGTCTAAGCTAAAGAGAAAGTCAGGAGGGTTAAAAGTGCTATGGAGGCCATAGTGCTCCCCGCTGCATCCCTATGCACTTGATGGAGTCACATCAGGGATACATTTTGAATATAATGATTTGTACAATAGGACATGTTTACCCCCGGTATTGTTCCTTTTGGGTGTGCCTAAAAAAATACTCCTGTGAATATAAAAACATCTTTTCTCTGAGCTCCTGCATCCTGAGAAATGAATGGAGTGCTTTTATAATCCTAGAAGCAGGGGATTGGGCTAAACCAATACTCTGTTACACTGCAAGTGAACATTTCACTGGCTGCATGCATCTCTTTCTGCTGTATTTCAGCTTTCTTCTATTTAAAAAAAAAAGCTTTTGCAGCTGCAAAGAAACACCTCTGGACATGAACTGAAGCATGCATGATGAGAAACTGCTAATGGAGAGCCTGAATGATAGGGATATGAAACAGTTCATCTCAATTGGCGTATTAACTCTGGTGCCTAATGATGAACCTCTCATTGGGTTACACTAACTATTTCACTGCTGTTCATTTTAGTGGGCACATTTGGGGATTGTGAGTTGGATTTGGTGCATCACCATTATTTCCCAGATCTAAGAGTGTTAGTACTAAACACACTTTTAAAAAAAAAACAGGAATAAGATAGGGGTTTTATACTATTTCTAATAAATATACATATGGTCTAAAGTACATCTAGAAGCAGAAATGTCACACATGGACATCATACCAAAAGTATAGTGACATACATCTAGAACCCTCATATGAAGAGACTAAAAAACCAAACCCACTCTTGATTCCTTGATTTTAAGACAGATGAGGCACAAGACAAATTATTTATGGAGAGCAAATAAAGAAAAGCTCATTACTGCATTTAGAATAGGAATTTTTAATGGTCTCCAAAAGGAATGAAGATAACTAAGTAAACCTTGTAAATATAAACTGATAAGGGAAAACAATACTCCCACCAACAGGAAGTCTGATAAGACATTGGATTTTGCTATCGGTTTGATGGGAGTCTCTTTAATTTATTTAAAGTATGTCTGGAAAGGAACCAGGCAGGGGAACATGTGCTATCATTTGAGGAAGTCAATTCATGTTACTAATATAGCTGATGTAGGAGAAGGGAAACATTAGTTGGTTTTGGTTTCTTTTTTATCATTATTATTTGCTAATGACTGGAAGCACTGGAGCCAAATGTAAAGTCTTGTGTTTTTAAAGAAAACAGTTAAGGCTGTGTTTATACTGGCACGATCTTGCACCAGAGCTATGCAAATGAGGCTCAGCATGGAATATCGCCAAGCCTCATTTGCATAACTAATGAGCCGCCATTTTTGCGGAAGAGGCTCTTGCGCAAGATGGAGCTGTCTACACTGCCCCTTCTTGCGCAAGAAAAACCCTCTTGCGCAAAGCCATTATGCTGATTATTTTCAGGCATAACGGCTTTGCTCAAGAGGGTTTTTCTTGAGTGTGGACACAAGTGAAGTTTTTTCAGAAAAAAAGGCCATTTTTCCAAAAAACTCTGTAGTGTAGGCATAGCCTCAATTAGCTTAAGATGACAGTGCCCCACACATCCACATTAAGCAGTAGAATCTTTCTCCAAGGGATGATTACTTGCCTACATTTGGAGCAGGGGCCATGAAGACATACTTGTACTAGCTCTCATTGACCTTGCATGCTAAAAATAGTAGCATAACCACAGTAGCATGGGCAGCCTCAAAACCACCTGGAGAAGAAACCCACCTAGAACTAGCACAAATATGTCTCCTTGAGCTGGGAATCAGCCCCCCAGAGCCATTTATTGGTGTTGCCTTAGCTACTGTTCTGCTGGGGCTGCTTTTGAACTAGCAAGCTGGACGTCAATCCAATCTCCTGGGCCTTGTAGTTCCCCTGTTACACAGCTCCCCTGTGAGAAGGAGAATCAGCAATGAATTTATCTGCAGTGAATGAACTCTAGTGAGATAAAGCTGGATTCTTTATTCAAGGACATACATAAGTGGAACAGCTCCCAGCAGCCTCTGCAATCTCCTTCCTTCATCTCCCTCGTCTGTCCTCAAATGTCTGTTCTATTTACCTACTTTTGCTCCATTTAATTAGCATGAGTACTTACGATGCTATGCTCTAAGTGAGCAAATCCTGTGAACTAAGAAAGTGATAAGTGTATTCATGCTCCTGGGCATATGTAATTGCTTGATTGAGAGAAGATGGAGATATCCCTTCCCTTTAAGTATTACACATAAAATTAAAGTTAACATTTGGCCATTGTCCTTTAGAAGGCATTAAATATCATTTAAAATGAATGAGTTTAAACACAAAATCCTTTTTCTAAAGAGAGCTATAAGTACTGCAGCAAGAGCCCTCTTGCCCTGACCAATGTTGCCAAGGGTTGGACTTGCTGCTGGTTTCTGGGGCAAGGCAACCAGTCACACCTTCTGGGATTCCCTGCCCTGCTATCTCTAACTCTTGCTCACTCCCACTCCTCTATTCTCCCCCTTCTAACTGGGGAGGCTTTTAAAGGCCTCCAAGGCTATGTCTACACTGGCGGGTTCTTGCACAAGAACAGCCGTTCTTCCGCAGAGCATCCACCCTGCCCACCTGCTCTTGCACAAGAATATTTACAGTAAAGCGCGGTAAGAGAGGGCTTCTTGCGCAAGAGCTATGCTCTTTTCTAACAAGTGTAAGCTCTCTTGAGCAAGAGGGCAGTGTGGACGTGTGGCAGGGGTTTCTTGTGCAAGAAAGCCCTATGGCTAAAATGGCCATCAGAGCTTTCTTGCGCAAGGGAGTATCCACACTGCCATGGATGCTCTTGTGCAAAAGCACATGGCAGGGTGGACATGTTCTTGTGCAAGAATTCTTGAACAAGAACCCATCAGTGTAGACATAGCTCAGCAGGCCTGACATGGAGTCAGTTAGTCCCAATCTGCCTGGACCAGCTCCCTGCCAGCTGCTCCTAATTGTCCTGCAGCCCTTCAGCTCTAATTAGCAGGCCTTTAAGGACTGCCTTCTCCCCCTCCCTCTCCGTAGCAGCCCTCTGGCCTGACCTTGTTGAAGTACACTTTTAGGAAGCAGCATTCTTTACTGTTGCCGGTATTGCTGTAGAGGTGTTGACCCCACCTCGCTAGAGAAACAAGGTAGGTGAGGTTAAATCTTTTATTGGACCAACTTATATTGGTGAGGGACAGAGATTAGCTCTTGAGTTTATAGACCTGACGAGGAGTTCAATGTAACCTGCAAAGCTTGTCTCTTTCCTGAACAGTCAGTCCAATAAAAAGTATTACCTCACCCAGCTTGTCTGTGTAGTAAAGTGTGTCTTAAAAGGCTTGTCATTAAATATATCTTTTTGGAAGGTTATGGGAGATTTTATTTTTAAAATAACTCAGCACCAGTCAGGCAGATCATGAAGGTCATGAGACGCTGAGACCTCTCAACACGATTATTGCAAGGTCCTTTTAAACCCTTCAGGACAAGGGAGAGATAAAACCTCTTTATTCTAAAGCCAGGTGGTTTTTAACATCTGCTTGCTTTCAATATTTCCATGTTTACGGCCTTTTGAAATATCCATTGAAGTGTAAATACTTATAAAATTACTTACTAACCCTATAAGAGAAGGCTGGATTAAATTCTGAGCCTCAAAGGGAAGTATATCTTCTCTTAATGATATCTTACATGAAGATATTCAAGAGCCAACATGGTACAAATGAAAGGGGCTGGATACTCAGCTCAGATGGTGGAAACTCACAATGGAAGTGTCAGGGAAAACTTCTGAGGATCCAGTGCAAGGTATTCGAATCTGTCAAGCCAAACATTTCAATGACTGAGATCCAGGTGCTACCTAGAGAAAATGTCAGTCGATGTGTGTATCCTCATAGCTTTCACTACTGCTGTAGCTTCCAGCCTTTGGAATCAAGAGATTAGTAACAGGAGCCTTTTAGAACAGATCACCATCTGCAGAAAGGGTCCAATCAGATTGTGGGATTCTGTACAGAAGAAATCTATCTATGGTACTTATAGCATCTGAGCATCTCACAATTTTTAAAATACATTTATCCTTACAACTCCCATGAGGTAACTTTATCCCCATTATATGTGTGGTAAACTGAGGCACAAAGAGACTAGGTGACTCACTTAATTGCACATGGGGAGGCTCTAGTGAAGGGAAGTGAACTCTGATCTCTCACATTCAAGATGACTGTTCTAATCACTGAGCCATCATTCTTTTCATCCTGAAACAGTCTCTGCGAGTTGATTGAAGAGAATTTGGATGTCTCCCTTTCATAAAGCTTTTGAGTTTTGAACAAAGGAACAGTTTGCTCAAGCTAAAAAAATGCCAGTTTACCAGAACATCCATATACCATTCATTGGGCCCAATCCTGAAGTCTGGACTCAGTTTTTAATCACTCCTTGTTCAGGCAAAACATCCAACCTGAAAATCTGAGTTTGGGATTTAGCCTCTTAACTGTACTGTATCTGGTTTTAGATTAAGTTTTAGGCAAATTAGCCCTGAATTTTGCTTTTATTTAATACCTTTTATCTATGAGTCTGTAACATTTGTAGTCATGATGCTCTATAAATAATAATTAAAATACAATAATTATCAGAAATTTTGATTACTTTGAACGCTATTATAGAACATGAAACCTTTTACCTCAAGGACACCATCTGGAAACCAGGTACTGTCTGTAATGGCTAGAAGCTGTTAGCTTTTTGGGGTGATCTATGTGAAATGAGTTGGCAAGCCTCTGTCTACTCCAGCATCTGACAGTTGGCAGTATTAGATGAAGACAATCTCTACCCTACAATGCTCACAGCTTAAAAGGCACACAAAAGTTCCTATTTTGCAAGCATCAACTACAAGGGTCATGCTTACTTAAGTGGATACTACCCAATATATCCTAGTCAAATTGTCTTCACGGCAGTTGATTCCAAAAGATGACCCAATGCACTGGGAAACCCAGGGAAAGGTTTTACCTTGGCTATGACATTGTGTTCTTGTTCATTATTGTTGTACTTCTCGTGAGCATCATGGAAGTAGTAATTAGGAGTGGTCTGAACAATAACTTTTATTAATATAGGGCTAGATTATGACTCAGCCCGTATGCAAAGGTATGAGGAAGTGAAAAGCTCCCATGTACATGTTTCTTGGACTTTGGATTCAGGTGTGTAGGAGTAAACAATGCCCAGCTGCTTCCCCTCCACCAGAGAAGATTGTTGAGGAATTGGTAGACTTTGGGTCCACTGCCCCTGTGCCCATACACACATAGCCCTGGTCTACACAAAGATTTTATTTTGAACACACACACACACACACGTGTGAATTTATAAGCTGCCTGGTTGACTTTATAAGCAGAGCATCCACACTACCAAGCCCGTTATTTCAAAATAATGGGCTGCGGAATTCAAAATCTGTACTCCTGCTTTTCATCAGGAGTAATGCTAATTCCAAAATAGTTATTTAGAAATAACAGTAGTGTGGATGCTCCAGGGTTGCTATTTCAAAATAATGACTCCTCAGAGTAATTTGAACTAAATATTCCCAGTGCTTCCTGGGGCTTTAAGTCTGAGGTAGCCCATCAACATTAACAGAGCCTGCCTTGGACTAATTTTGAGGCTTCCCTGTAGCATGGACACACTAGTTTGAATTTGTTAAATAGGGAGTTAAGTTAAATTTAATAATTTTGAAATAGTTTCCTAGTGTAGACATGGCCTTACTGGCCAGAGTAGCAGAGCCAGCGTAGTGGTGGTGGGGGAAAGTGGTAGAAGCTCCTTTGGAATGGGAGTGGCCAAAGAAATAGCAAGAGGAGTGAGATTCAGTCTTATGGGGGGGGGGGGCAGCAGAGGGAGGAAATGACTCCAGGCTGGGATAGAGGGTGCTGAGGGTTCCTACCTGCTCCTGGGCCCTATAGCCCATGGGGGAGCTCACGGAAGGTTTCCTCCCCCTCCGGGTCAGTGGGCAGCCACTCCGCTGATGTCCGTGGAGCCCCTTTTAGTCTGGGGCTTCAGGCCAATAGTCAGTTCAGTTCAGT
The DNA here is from genome assembly GCA_032595735.1 of Pelochelys cantorii. Taxonomy (NCBI): domain Eukaryota; kingdom Metazoa; phylum Chordata; order Testudines; family Trionychidae; genus Pelochelys; species Pelochelys cantorii. The sequence continues at coordinate 23,685,485 of CM064336.1, forward strand.
TCAATATCGTGGCCCTACGCCTGAGTTCAGGGTGGGGTAGCAAACAAACAGTCTTAAGCCCCAGCCCTGGTTCAGAGCAGGGCAGCAGGCAAACGCAGTTTATGGCCCGGCCCTAGGGCAGGGCAGGGCAGCAGGCAAACACACAGTTTATGGCCCAGCCCTAGGGCAGGGCAGGGCAGGGCGGCAGGCAAACACACAGTGGTAAACAGGTAAGCACTAGAAATTAGTATGTCTCTTTGTGCAGGAGGGGTTCAGGCAACTTGTCTGTGGTGGCCGAGAGGGGGAGACTGCCACCCAGTAGGTGGCTGGCAGCGGAGGGGGGGGGGGGGAATGCAGGCCTGCCCACTCCACTGCATCCCAGCCCAGGGCCCTAACAGCAGCAGAGCAGTCTGCTTCTGGGTCTGTGGGGATCCGCACCGTTACACACTGACCACTGCTGAGCCCCCACTAAACTAGGCCAGTTCTCCGTGGGCCACTTCTATCTCCCTCTCTGTGAATACCTGGGTCTCCGACAGGTCTACTGGGCAATTGGGGTCTGTCAATGCTGGCAGGTCCACTGATCCTGGCCACTCTTCAGTTCCTAACAGGCACAAGGGTCCAGGCCAGTCCCTGGCCTTAGATAGGTGGGGGGCAACAGGCAGCCATCTGTCTCCACTGCTGGCTGTGCCCTCACTGCCCTCCTGGGCAGGCCTTTTATAGTCCTGGTCCCACCTCCTGACTTCCTGTCAGGTGAGGGGGTGGGGCCAGGCTCTGCCCAAAAGGACTTGGTGGAGGAGTTCCTCCCCCTCAGCATCAGTGGGTGGCCATTTTGCCCCACTACAGGCCCATTCTAGTGCTTTGGGGGCTCACTTCTTTCTCCTAATCCTGATCAAGTGTGCTGTGGCTGCTCCAACATCCACTCTTACTTTGGGTTACCTGTCCCCTGCATGCTCAAGAATATTTTCACTGGGACTTGGGTGAGAGGGGTTAGCCCCTCGTCTCCTGTCAGTTCTGTTAGCTGTGGGGAGGACAAGAAGGAAGCACAGAAGGAACTGTGACTCACAAATGTCTCTCAGTCACAAGGCCTAGCTCCATTAAAGTAAGTGGTGATACACTAATTGAGGACCACCCTGGGCTACTCCTGGGTGGTGCAGCTCACACTTCACCCCTTGCCCAAAGTTCTGCCTAAAGGCAAAATCTATCCCGTAGTTTAAGTGTCAAGGATATGCTTGTCACTGCACAGGGCTAAAATTAAGGATACTCTCTGCCTTAAGGGCTGCAGAGCATTAAGTCCCCTTTCTCCTCCAGATCACAGCTAGAAACATGGAGTTAAAATCTACTTTCACTTGTGCCTCTCACACTGATGTCACCAGCTGTTTCCTCTGGACAGAACCCCCCCTAATTCTAAATGATTCCTGACTGCCTGGATCAAATTGTCTCAAAACTCAACCAAAAAGCAGTGCTTTCTATAGCACAGAGGCATAACAGTGAATTGCTTATGACACACCAGCCTCTTTTCTATGGATTACTTCCTTATTGAACCCATGAGGGCCGCAACTCAGACCTACTGTAGTATTCATTTCCTCTGCTAAGGAGATAGCTTCCTGAAAAAAATGTGCACGTGTTTCATGGATTAGACTCAGTCACATGGAAATGAAGGCAGAATCCACCCCACCAAGTTCTGCTCTTTTATTTTGTTCTACTGATTTCAAAATGTTTGGTCATAAGATTTGCAGATGTCCATTTGATTAAGTCATGATGGGCTTCCCCTTTCCTTCTAACTAGCTTATAGGTGCCATAAATCTGCCTCTTCTCTTTGCTGCACTAGGATTAGCGTTGGTAAATCACAAGATCCTGTACCCAGATAGATGAAACCATATCTACGGCCTTACTTGATCTTCCAGCAGTGTGCATGATACTTTTCAGCTGTAGCTGATTCAGACAGCTTTCCAAATAGCCAATTATGGACTAATACAAGCAGTGAATATGGGCCATTCTCATAGACAGGATCCTAAACTAGATGGACCATTGGTCTGTTCTAGTCTGGTAATTTCCATGCTCCCCAATGTGTTTAAATATAATTCAATCGCTACTAACTAGAACTAGGCTTGAGGTACCAAGTTCAAACCCAAACTTCTCCCAACTCTGAGGGATTTGGATCCCAGGTTTATGTTTGGGTTCTTCTCTAACACAAATACACGTGGGTAGCAGAAGGATTGGGAATACCAACACCAGCTTAGTTGGCATGAGTGACTAGAACAGTTTCGGTCCTTTGTGCAAGTGCCCCTTGGTGGCTGAAGGGGGGTCTCGCAATATTTACTCACCTGTCTGTGGGGAAGTCAATGTTCAGTCCGTGGCTGGGGTTCAGGCTTCTTCTTTAGCCCTCTTGCCAGATGTGGGTTGCAGGAGGGTTGGGGGGACCCAGGCCCACCCACTCCTCTGGGTCTCAGCCCAGGGACCCTATACGTAGCAGTTACCTGCAAAGTTTCAAAGTCCGTAATTGCGGTCACATCCCTGGGCCACTTCCCCGGGATGCTGCTTCATCCAGCCCTTCTCTAGGGCCACGTTTCTGAATTCCCCTTGTCTGGGATTCTGCAGGGTGTCGTTGGCTAGCCTTTAGCCACAGGATCTAGCTCTGATCAGTTACGAGGCCCAGCTCCTACTGGGAGCTATCCAAGGTTCCAGTGTTTCCCAGTCAGTCCTGAGGTCTGCCTGGTTTGAGCTCCAGGAAGGAACTGACAGGCCTTAGCTAGCAGCTCCTTTTATAGCAGCCTGCCGCATCCTCTACCCTGCTTGGAGGACCTCTCCACTGTTCATGCTGCTAGTCAGGGTTCTGAAAGGCCTCCAGTGGGGAGGTTGGGCTTTGTCTGCCCCATCACAGGGAACTTCTGTGTTAAAAGCATGAAGCTCTACCACTTGACCTAAAGGGGTAAATTGTCAGTTGGTAGTTGTCAAGTTGGTAGTTGTCAGCCACTAACATCTATCAGGGATGGTCTGGATGGTGCTGGGTCCTGCCATGAGGGCAGGGACTGGACTCGATGACCTCCCAGGGTCCCTTCCAGTTCTATTATTTTATGATTCTAGGGGTAAAATTAACTTAAGTTTCTTACAGGTACTGTCATATCCCACCTCCTGAGGAGCAGGAGGACTCGGGGCAGGGGGTTGGGGGGTTGCGATAAGATAGTACCTATAAGAAATTTAAGTGTGGGGTGGAGTGCAGGGGGGTCAGAAATAACACATGCACAATCTTCTCTGGTGGAGAGGAAGCAGCTGGGCATTGCTTACTCCTACACACCTGAATCCATGGTCCAAGAAATGCGTGCCTGGAGCTTTTTACTTCCTCACGCCCTTGCTCATGAGCTTAGGATGATTGGGAGGAAGAGGAAGGGTGGTATGGTCAGAGCAGTGAGAGAGGAAGATCACTTTAGCTGCAGCACTTTGGATCGAGAGGAGACAGAGGAAGCTGCAGTACTCAAAACGTGATCTGAGTCCTGAGAAGAGAGCCTGGATTTAAGTTACCTCTCCAGCTGATGGGGCAAGCAGTGAGTATGTGTTCACCAATGCTCCCAGAGGCCCTGTGCTCAAGGCAGGCAGGAATGCTGTCAAGTGGAGGCCTGAGCTGCCCCTGGTACTTGGCCTCACAGGAGCAGTTCTGCTCACCAGGCTCCTCCTTGTCCCTTTCACTGAATCCACCATCATGACTGTACGTACTAGCTTCGCCTAGATGAGGAATGAAGGACTGGGATTATGCCTGATCCCTGTACTGGAGCATAAAGGGGGGAAGTGCTTTATTCCCACCTCCCACTTTCCAGAGTGCTCCCATGCAAGGCCAGCTGCAGTGTGATCCAGACGGAGGGAGAGAAGGGAGCTGTTAGTATGAAGATTTAACACAGTGAACTTATGAACAACACAGCCTGCACAGCGCAGAGCTGCGGCTAGTGGTATGGCAGGTTTAGGGTCAGACTGACCTCAATGAAAATCAGGAACAGCTCCATTAAAAACAGTCAAAGCCCCTGCCTCCCACATACACGCATGAGGTCAGAATCAAGCACACAGCATATCTAAGGAATCACAAATCATGTGGCACTGATTCTGAACACAGCCATAATGTCACTGCCTCCAAAGAAGTAACCAGAACCTTGCCTATGCTCCACAGCAATATGGTTCATTAGGAATGTAGCCAGCATGGTGTCAGTCTCACAGGGAAGGGACAGAAGATCCATTCACTGAGCAATGTACATGTATTTCCTGTCTCAAATTGAAGGGGCTGTCCCATCGTCAGCTGTTTATAGATGCCTGCCAACATCTCTCAAGCATAGGACAGTTGTTTCTCTCAGCTCCATTTTAGTACATGTGTGAAAAGATGGATTCTCACTTGCATTTCAGAGGCAATGCTGACAGATACAATCAGTTCAGTAGAGTGCTTCCAGCCATAAGCAGCTTTTTGCAGTCAAGTACAGAGAGAACAAAACCACTTACGCAGATGGGCTTGGTTTTTACACAATTCCATGTATCCTCTTGGTTGTGGTACATGCTAGGACTCTGGTGCACTAGAGATTGTGTCCAAGTGGCCTGTTAATGAATACAAGTTAATGGGACTAAATTGAAAGTGTCTCAAACTTCAATGTTATGAGCCTCTACAATTCATTTCACATTTTGTTTAGGAAAAGGGGGAAGAGGTGAAGGAAGGAGGTAGGCTAGTACTGCACTCTTTTTGAATTCAAGGACACTGCTCTGAAGCTTGTCAGATTTACGCTCCAGACTTTTAATTCAACTTGACAATATCAAGTCTTCATTCTCAGTGAGAGCAACATTGAATATATGCATGTACTTCATGGAGTGTAGCGCTAATCTTATCTTGCAGATGCCTGTGTCAACATGGCTCAGATCTGCAAACAAAGCAGGGACATCCATATCCCAAAACATTATCCCTGCATCTTGATGTAGTGTCATATAAAATGGATGATATATTCAGGCTATAGAAATTCCCTGAGAATGGTGGAGGAAGGGAAAGACTAATTTGTTTCTGCATCAAAAATTATTAAACAAACTAACAATAATAGATAATATTTAGCACTTACACGGCATGTTTCGAATCAAATGCTTACTAGAAGTCAGTACAGGTTGTTGGCCTCATTGACTGACTGAGAAACTGAAGTAGAGAGAGATTAAGTGATTTGCCCAAGGTAATTTGTGACTCAGTGGCAGTCAGAAATAGTGCCCAGCGTCTCAGACCAGCGCCAAATCCATGGGACCATACTGCCATGGAAAAAAGTGTTCACGTGAACTTTTGTTTTATTGGCTTTACATCACTGTGAAACTGGATTAAATACTGAGTTGGGCACTATTCCTGAGTGCCACTGAGTCACAAATGACCTTGGGCAAATCACTTAATCTCTCTTTACTTCAGTTTCTCCAGAAAGGAGAGTGGAGGAAAGGCAAAACATTTCTTCTCAGGAATCTGGGGGATGAAGAAGTGGAAAGGAGATATTACAGGGAGATGCAGTAACCACAATGATTCTTGTAGTCCCTGTCATATCATCTGCTGACTCCCATGGGAGCTAGGTAGGGTAATCAGGTCCCTTCTGCTATGTTACAGTGTAATAACCTTGAGTCACCATAACCCAGTGAGATGTTGTAGTGTCCCTCCACAGTTGCTTTGTGGCTCTCTGCAACATCAGATTCTATTACCACTACCATTAGCAGATGGAATGTTGACCATCTCAGATACAAAAATGTTAACCCAAGTAAGGATTTTTTTTTAAAGTTTATTTTAACCAGACAGAGTCCTTTTGATATAGAAACGTGGCTTCACAACTCTTCAATGGCTCATGATATGAATGTTTGCTTAAATAAAATTACATACATTTCCACCACAGGCCAGTTCCACCAAGCTCCGTATTCCAGCCATTTTTACTTGCAAAAAGGGAAGGTTCTTTTTGAAAATCCACACCACTTCGACTAATATCAAAGTTGGTTCACTCATCTCATAAAATTAGAGTCCTACAGTTGTTGCTAGAAGCATTTCAGCTCTAGGTAAAACAACAAAAGAATGTTAAGGATAATTTATAATCTCATGACTCCTTGAGAAAGAAAAAGGGACATGCAGTTTGATATCACACCCTATGAAATGCCTTCTGGACCCAGCAACTTGTACACAATATTCTGGATTAAGGATATTGAAACTTGTACTTGTCCTCTACTGTTAAACCCTTTATCACACCTGCAGGGCAAGATAATCTCCTCTAACCAATCCTGCTTTGTTGTCTGAATCCCTACAAGAAACATCTGGTTAGCAGTGGTGCTTTGATAAAACAGTTTGAACAACTTATTTCAACCAGAATACACGATCCAGAAATATTTTGCTGTAATCCAGTTACACTCATTAAAATAATTTTTCCACTAACTTGTTGTTGAATTACCTGGCACATCTAGCATTGGCACACACAGAGGTCAAGTACTGTCTTTACAAAAGTGATGAGAAAAAAGGGTTGCCTGATGCAAGTCTCTAGGTTTTGTAGTATTTCCCTCCCCCTTCCCCCCATCAGTGTTCAGGTTAGCAATGGCAGGTGACAGCCATTGGTTGTGTCAGCTCTACCCACCATCTCACTGCTACAAACTATTTTCCCAGGCTAGAATGTTTTCCAAAAGTGGTACTTTAGAGGTTGGGCTATAAGCATAGGTGAGTAGTGGGGAGGGACACAAAGGGGGCACCAGCCAAAGGGGGCCATGTGTGACTTCCCCATCCCCCACAACTCCTCCTGGTGTCAGGCAGCATGGCCAGAGGCTCCCTGGGACTCGCAGGAGTACTGTTGTGCCACCCCATCCCCTTCCCTTCCCTCCCTCATCCCATTACCTGATGGGGAAGAGGGGCTCTGTCTCTCTCTTGCTGCACCAAGCTGGGCAGGATCTCCTCTCCCAAGCACCATGGCCAGAGGCTGCCTGGGAGAGTGCAGTGGCTGAACAGTATGGCCAGAAGAAGAGAGGCTCTGGCCCCACTGGTGGCTGGCCCTTTGCCCCTCCCCCCTAGCCTTGGTGGTGGTGGGGGCTTGACCCTTCTTTGCCCCTTATAATACATGCAGAAGCCCTATATTTCCAAGTTCTTAATCCAAACAAGGAGCCATCCAGTTGTGCTCAGTCTGTGGCAGAGGCAAGGTGTGTTGCTCCTACTGATGAGCACTAGGACGGGTCCTCAGATGTTTAGAAGCACCCAGAGATACTCACAGCATAAGCCAGCAGCAGTCTAGTTCTGCCACCCCACCAATGTGTAACTAAATCCCTTGGGAGCTCTTAGTAAGGGAAGAATAATTGATTGGTGGGGGTGGGGGAGGTGTGGTTACAATCCTCCTCCACCTCCTCCATGTTCAACCCAGTCCTTATACCACCCGCAACACTGAAAGCTTCCTTCAGATAACCTCCACCCCCCAATTGCCCATATTCCCAACTCCTCCATTCAATGACCCTTTACTAGACCCCCCCCCCCCAGCTCTCTGCATTGCTTTCCCAATACACACCCCTAGAATCAAACCATTCACGTCTCACATTTGACCTCCAACAAACTACAATCACCTGCTGACTGTTACCAAGAGCCTTCCACCAATAGACTGACCAGGAATGCCAGCTCCATCTTCCAAACTTCACAACCCTGCGATACATCCCTGATTTGCTTCCCTCTTTGCATTACCACTGCAGGCCCTTTCAATGAGCCATCATTACTCTCTCTCATAGGTGCCATCTCCTTTGAGAGGTGAAAATGTCACCTGTTTCACAGAGAAACTTTATTGTTTTAGAGGGGTTATTCTGGATCAGGGCTACTCAATTTTGGAAGCCCCGGGGGCCACAATGATATTCACAACACATGCCGAGGGACACAACTTAAGTATGGCTGCATATACATGCAAATATATATTCAAATATATGAAAAAAGCTTCTTTCATACTGACGGGCATGAATACAAAGTTTAAGGCAAGACTATACAACACACAAGCTCCATTTAAATCAGTTCTACTGATATTAATAAAATGCAATATTTATCCGATTTCCACCCATATGACAGCACTTTTAATGAGCAATGACAGCCCAGGAATTTAACTACTAAAATGCATATCAACAGAAGATCATTATATTGACTACTTTTTTGTTTTGGCTCCTACCCACAGGCCACATGTTGAACCCCGTGTAAACCCAAACCACACTGCGGGCTGCAAACAAATGGGCCGTGTGTTGAGTAGTCCTGTTCTAGAGGGAAGGGGAGAAAACATTAATAGTTTCATACTATGCAAAGAGCAACCCTGCATAGCCAGGGCTGGCAGAACCTTGTTCATGTCGTAAGCAACATTTGATGATGCAGAAAGGATTCATCCTAGGTTATAATTATGATCATCCACATTTAAAGCTGTGGCCCCATGAAAACAAGATTATTCTCTTGTCATGTAGATTCACGTAGATTGAAAACAGGAGGGACGGTCTCATCTTGCTAGTCATTTGGGAGAGGGCCCGTGAGGGAGGGTACTGGTTACCTAAGCTGCAGGGGAGTGGGAACTGCCCTCTTTGTTTTAACTCCTAGGCATCCAAATTCTTTTGCAGTGCACCAATTCTCTCACTCTCTGAGATGACCTAAACCAAATTACAGTGGCAGAATGTCTGGCCCACGTAGGCGGCTGCTCTTATCACCATAGCACTGCCTAGCATGAGACCATGGAATTGCTGAGGATTTCCTTTCTAGACCCCACAACCACAGCCACTTCCCCACAACGGACTCTTTAGCCTGTTCCATAGCCTGGCCCTCCAACCAGATCACATTAAATTCAAGCCCTTTTTGCAATAATGGAAGAGCCAACGATAGCTTCACACTAATAACTCTTTTGCGCAGGGCCGGATTAAGCCCTTTAGAGGCCCTAAGCACTGAAAAGATTATGGTGGCCCCGCATATGTAATTCAAAATAAAAACAATACTATACCATAAAATAAAATTTTATTTTTTGAAATGACACAAAACTTACATGTATGCTGAAATTAAAATAGCTTCTTTCTAGATTTTCTGATTGCAAAATTCTGGATAAGTTCACATCGAAGCTGACTTGACGAAGCATGTCGGCTTCCATACACAATAGGGAAAGTGAATCAAGTCTGTCCTGACACATTGTTGTTCTCTGAGGGTTTTTTATTCTTTTCAGCTGAGAAAAAGAGTGTTCTGCGGAGTTCTGATTTTTCCCATGATGACTACTTGGATGCTTTTTTTGAGATATCAAATATCAAATTTTTTCAAAAAAAAATCTCTTTTTTTTTTGGTGCCCCTGCTTTGCTGGTGCCCTAAGCACATGCTTAGTCTGCCTATTGGGTAATCCAGCCCTGCTTCTGCTCCTCTCAAGCTCCTCTAAATTTTTCTGCTTTGCCTCCTGCAGCAATCCTCTTCTTCTCATTCTTGTTCAGTAGGTTTCCCTTACTGCCTCCCTTCCCCTGGGATACTAGCAGTTTACCTCTGCGATCTCCCATAAACCATATGGCCCTATCTCAGGGCTTCACCCACAGATGACTAAGCTGCTACTTGGGGGTCTCTGACAATCCAAGTTCTTTCTCTTCTTATGACTGTCTTCTGAGTCTCTGCTCTCTGTCCGCATTGTCCACTCAGTTTATATAGTCTTCTTGTCCTGACACTTTCATGGCTGCGGACACTTATCATTAAACTGCCACATCACTGAGGGATAGCTGACGGTCATAGGCAAGGCTCAGCCCAGCTTGCTGTAAGGGCCAACTGGCCTGTTGACAGGTCAGTTAGATGTGCCTGTTCTCAGGATTTTGATGTCTGTACGTACCATCCATTTAAATTTCTGCTCAGATCCGAGTGCTTCTCCTGAATTGTGTGAATTAACCTTTTCTCTCTCTTAGTGTCTGGCCGAGTCCCATATAGTTGAGAGTTTCTTCAACACATTTCATTTGTTACTGAATTATTGAGTTATATCCAGAAAGTATACAGATGCTGTGCTAGGCAGAGCTGGCTCATTTTCCAGGAAGAACACTCTTAGGGTATGTCTAAACTACATGGCTCCGTTGACGGAGCCATTTAGATTAGTGTACTCGAAAAAGGGAAATGAAACAGCGATTTAAATAATCGCCGCTTCATTTACATCAAAATGGCTGCCATGCTGTGCCGATCAGCTGTTTGGCGGCACAGCGTGGTAGTCTGGATGCTCCGCAGTCAACAAGGGAAGCCCTTGTCGACCACCCCGGTAAACCTCATTCCACGAGGCATAACGGACGCCGGCGGGGACTGCCTGCAGCATTCAATTTATGGGTCTATACTAGTCTATACTGTTGCGCAAAAGCGGCTGCTAAATCAAACACTAGAAGATCAACTTCCAGTGTATTGTGTCCTTAGTGCATTGTGAATTTGTAGACTGTCCCACATACGCACTCAGGTCTCTCTTAAGCATTGTATTACTACGGTTGTACACAAGTGTAAAATCAGTGGATTTACAAGTGTAAAACTAGAGGAACACAATGGTGAACATAAGAACAGCCAAACTGGGTCAGACCAAAGGTCCAGCTCGCCCAGTATCCTGTCTGCCGACAGTGGCCAATACCAAATGCCCCAGAGCGAGGAAACACAACAGGGAATCCTCACGTGATCCCTCTCGTGTCACCCATTTCCAGACAAACAGAGGCTAGGGACACCATTCCTACCCATCTTGGCTAATAGCCATTGATGGACCTAACCTCCATGAATCTATTTAGCTCTTTTTTGAATCCTGTTAAAGTGCTAGCCTTCACCACATCCTCTGGCAAGGAGTTCCACAGGAGTTTTATGCACTGAGTGAAGAAAAACTTCCTTTTGTTTGTTTTAAACCTGCTGCCTATTAATTTCATTTGGTGATCCCTAGTGGGAATAAGTAAATAACTTTTCCTTATTCACTTTTTCCACACTAGTCATGATTTTATAGACCTCTATCATATCCCCCCTTAGTCTCCTCTTTTCTAAGCTGAAAAGTCCAAGTCTTTTTAACCACTTCATATGGGACCCATTCCAAACCCCTGATAATTTTTGTTGCCCTTTTCTGTACCCTTTCCAATGCCAATATATCTTTTTTGACATGAGGTGACCACATCTGTATGCAGTATTCAAGATGTGGGCATACCATGGTTTTATATACAGGCAATACGATATTTTTTGTCTTATTCTCTATCTTTTTAAAAATTATTCCTAATGTTCTATTTGCTTTTTTGACTGCTGCTGCACACTGAGTGGATGTTTTCGGAGAACTATTCACAATGGCTGCATCTACACTGGCATGATTTTGTGGAAATGTTTTTAACAGAAAAGTTTTTCCGTTAAAAGCATTTCCGCAAAAGAGCATCTAGATTGGCACGGGTTAGGGTTAGGGTTTTCGCCATCGGGGCTTTTTTGTGCAAAACAGTTCTTCCCTGTCTACACTGGCCCTCTTGCGCAATTCTTGCACAAGAGGGCTTATCCCTGAGCAGGAGCATCATAGTATTTGCGCAAGAACACTGACAATCTTACATTGGATCGTCAGCGTTCTTGCGCAAATTCAAGCGGCCAGTGTAGACAGCTGGCAAGTTTTTGCGCAAAAGCGGCTGCTGTTGCGCAAAATCTTGCCAGTCTAGATGCACCCAATGACTCCAAGATCTCTCTCTTGAGTAGCTGTAGACAAATTAGTCCCCATCATATTGTATGTATAGTTGGGATTATTTTTTCCAATGCGCATTACTTTACATTTATTAACATTAAATTTCATTTGCCATTTTGTTGCCCAATCACTTAGTTTGGTAAGATCTTTTTGAAGCTCTTCACAGTCTGCTTTGGTCTTAACTATCTTGAGCAGTTTGGTATCATCTGCAAATTTTGCCACCTCACAGTTTACCCCTTTCTATAGATCATCTATAAATAAGTTGAATAGGATTGGTCCCAGGACAGACCCGTGGGGGACCCCACTAGTTACCTCTCTCCACTCTGAAAACTTATCATTTATTCCTACCCTTTGTTTCCTGTCTTTTTAACCAGTTATCAATCCATGAAAGGACCTTCCCTCTTATACCATGACACCTTACTTTACTTAAAAAGCCTTTGGTGAGCGACCCCGTCAAAGACTTTCTGGAAATCTAAGTATACTATATCCCCTGTATCCCCCTTGTCCACAAGTTTTTTTGACCCCCTCAAAGAACTCTTGCAGATTAGTAAGGCATGATTTCCCTTTATAGAAACCATGTTGACTTTCCCCCAACAAATTATGTTCATCCACGTGTCTGACAATTTTATTCTTTACTATAGTTTCAACTAATTTGCCCGGTACTGACGTTAGACTTACCGGTCTGTAATTGCCAGGATCACCTCTAAAGCCCTTTTTAAATACTGGAGTCACGTTAGCTATCTTCCAGTCATTAGGTACGGAAGCTGATTTAAAGGATACGTTACAAACCACAGTTAGTAGTTCCACAATTTCCTATTTGAGTTCTGTTGGAACTCTTGGGTGCATGCCATCTGGTCCCAGTGATTTGTTACTGTTAAGTTTATCAATTTCTTCCAAAACCTCCTCTAATGTCACCTCAATCTGGGACAGTTACTCAGATTTGCCACCTAAAAAGAATGGCTCAGTTTTGGGAATCTCCCCAATATCCTCAGCCATGAAGGCTGAAGCAAAGAATTAATTTAGCTTCTCCGCTATGACTTTATCATCTTTGAGTGCTCCTTTAGCATCTCGTTTGTTCAAGAGCCACACTGGTTGTTTAGCCAGCTTCCTGCTTCTGATGTACTTAAAAAACATTTTGGCTTTGTCTATACTACATGCTTTGCTGAAATAGGCAATACAAATGAAGCACGGATTAGCATTTTCTCACACTTCAGTTGCATACTCTTTTTCGTTCCGTTTTTGCACAAGGGGTTTTTGCACAAAAACAAACAGTGTGGACATTTTCTTTCTTGCACAAAACCCCCTTTTTGTGCAAAAAGGAAATGTCCACACTGTTTGGTTTTGCGCAAAAACCCCTTGCACAAAAATGGAACTAAAGAGAGTTTGCAAATGAAGGGTGAGAAAATGCTAATCCACACCTCATTTGCATTGCCTCTTTCTGCAAAGCATGTAGTGTAGCCGTAGCCTTTGCTATTACTTTTTGAGTTTTTTGCTAGCTGTTCTTCAAACTCCTTTTTGGCTTTCGTTATTATATTTTTTTTACAAAGTTTATGCTCCTTTCTATTTTCCTTACTAGGATTTGACTTCCACTTTTTAAAAGATGTCTTTTTATCTGTCACTGCTTCTTCTACTTGGTTGCTAAGCCACAGTGGCACTTTCTTGGTTCTCTTACTGTGTTTAATTTGTGGTATACGTTTAAGTTGGGACTCTATTATGATGTCTTTGAAAAGTTTCCATGCAGTTTGCAGAGATTTTACTTTTGTCACCGTACCTTTTAATTTCTGTTTAACTAACTTCCTCATTTTTGTGTAGTTCCCCTTTCTGAAATTAAATGCCACAGTGTTGGGCTGCTGAGGTGTTTTTCCCACCACAGGGATGTTAAATTTTATTACATTATAGTCACTATTTCCAAGCGGTCCAGTTATACTTACCTCTTGAACTGTATCATGTGCTCCACTTAGGACTAAATCAAGAATAGCCTCTCCCCTTGTGAGTTCCAGAACCAGCTGCTCCAAGATGCAGTCATTTAAGGTATCAAGAAATTTTATCTCTGCATCCCGTCCTGAGATGACGTGTACCCAGTCAATATGGAGATAACAGACCCTCAGTCTATGTAGTAGACCCAAACCAGGGATCTTTTTGGCTCTGTCGCTTCTTTCATTCTTACTGAAAGGACTTTAATTGAATCCATTATGTCAGTCCAGAAGCTTCCAGTTATCTTTAGTCCAGGTTTATGTTTTCATGATCAGCTACATTTTCTCATTCAAATGCCCTACTTCTATCTCAGGAATGCAACTAGATTATAGTTTTTCTTATTCCAGAGAAATGATGTGAGAGGTTGGTCCAGTCTCAAGTTACATCTTGGCAGGATTCCTCACACTCTGTCTGACAGCTTCAACAGGCAGGGCCACAAATACATTGTAGCTTAATCCAAACTCATCTGCAAAACTGCTCTCTCAGACTACCATCATGTCTAAATTTCGCCTGCCTTTAAATCCCATCAGCACTGCTGCTGCACTAAGGCAGTGTATTGATTTTAACAGTTCCTCTGTTAACACTTAATGCTGTTCATTTGTCAGAGCCTTCCCATGAGTACATTTCTGAGGGCTCAGTCTTTCAGTTTGCTGCTGGCAGACTGTATTTAATGACCTGAGTTGTTGCAAAGAGCAAGCTAATTAAATTAATAGATGATCAGTCTAACCTGGGAGTTTGGCTACAAACACCAGAACAGAGAAATAATCAAAGAGGGTCACAAATACAAGCATGAAAGAAACAAAGTTTCGCCTGGGAAAAATCAAGGTATTATATCTGGGGGAAAATAATACAAAACACAGCTATTTCATAGGAGAATCATTGGTGAGTATTAATGCCAAAAGAGACTTCAGGATGATAGTAGAGAGTAAATTAAATAGAAGCTTGAAGTGCGACATAGTTTTAATAAAAACAACCTATAGCTAAAATGATTTGGAAGTTTATTGATCAAGAGCACTACCATACTCTGTCTGTATTTCATTGAGAGCTGGGCATATCAGTGCCAGCAATATGCCAAAAATTGAGAAGAGAAGGATAAAAATGAGAGATTGATTTAGGAGGAAATATTAAACAAGTTAAGTGTGAGTGGCATGGCCAAATGGATCAGGGGAAGAATATAATAACTAGCCAGGGTCTGGAAGGTGAAAACACCCAGAAAGGAGAAGCAGCATTTAAGGAGGTCCAAGATGTCCAGCTGGGGGAAAAAAAATGGAATGAAGTTTTAAAACTTCAAGACTTCAAGTTTTAAGACTATCCAGAAAATCTCCTAATGGGTAAACCTGTTCAATTAGACTATGGAATAGGCTCCCAAGGAAAGTAGCAGCTGATTCCTTATTTGGGTCATTTATGGGCCAAACGAGATTAACTATTTTTAAAAAATGGTAACTTTTATAAAAATAAATGGGCCAGATCCTAAACTGGGGTCAATCATCATAGCTCCATTAAGGCCAATGGTGAATTGCACCAGCAGATTATCTGGCCCCTATGCATACCTACTGTAACTCATAGGCTGAGAATTATGAATTGTCATTTACACCATCTTAAGTCTGCAGTATTGCCTTATCTTTTCCATTTGTTCCTTAATAGTTGTTTTAATACATGTCAGAAAATTGAATGTGATTGTGAAATGCTCACAAGGCAACAGAATGAGAAAACCCAGTAAGGTGGGATTTCAACTATCCCCATATGGCCAGATACTTATATCCTCAGAAAAGGACATAGAGGTAAAATTTCTAGACACCACTAATGGCTGCTTCTTGGAGCAGCTAGTCCAGGAACTCACAAGGGAAGAGGCAATTCTTGATATAGTCCTAAGTGGTGCACAGGATCTAGTCCAAGAGGTTAAATGTCTCAGTAAAAGCAACCATAATATAATTAAATTCAGCATCTTTGTAGGAGGCAAAATACCAAAGAAACCTACTGTAGTTGTATTAACTTCAAAAAGGGGAACTACCCAAAAATGAGAAAGCTAATTAAATGGAAATTAAAAGGAACAGTCACAAGAATGAAATACCTCAAAACTATTTAAAAACACCCCTGCTCTGCCTCTGCCCCACCCCTGCTCTGTCCCACCCCAACTCCACCCCTGCCCCACCCCTGCTCTGTCCCACCCCAACTCTTCCCTACTCTGGCTCTGCCCCCAACATGCCCCCAACCTCACCCTGCATCTTTCCCTCTTTGGCTCTGTCCCTGCGCCACCCAAGTTCTGCCCTACCCCTGCCCTGCCCCTTCCCCAAATCCCCTCACCCGGGGAACTAGCAAGAGCCTAGCACTGGCAGCAAGGGTCAGGCTTCCCCACACTCACTGGGGGTGGCGAGGAACAGCAGAGCAATGCGGCCTTAGCTTGCTCTGCTCCCCAACTCCCAACTGTATCCTTCCACTTCTTGCCACCCCTCCCCCAAGTGAAGTGACCTGGAGCCAAGGGAATGGAGCCGCATTGCTCTACTTCCCCCACCACTGCCAGGAAATGTGGGAACGGAGGCCTGACATCTGCTGTGGGCACCTCTGCTAGTCCCCCCAGGCTGCTCAGAGGCTCTGGTCCCTTGCCCCTCCTGCCAACTGTGTTTTTTTGGAGAGGGGGGTCACATGCCCCTTTGTTTCCTCCCCCCACCCCCCCCATGTGTTGCCCTTGGAGAAGGGAAACAAAAATGCCTGGGAATATGAAAAGATCATACAGACTGGGACGGTTCCGCATAGAAAAGAGGTGACTAAGGGTGATGCAGTAGAGGTCTATAAAATCATGAGTGGTGTGGTGTGGAGAAAGTGAATAGGGAAGTGTCATTTATCCCTTCCCATAACACAAGAACTAGGGATCACCCAATGAAATGAATAGGCTGCAGGTTTAAACCAAACACAAGGAAATACTCCTTCGTGCAACACAGTCAGCCTGTGGGACTTGTTGTGAGTGTGCAGTTGTGAAGTACGACTGGGTTCAAATGAGAATTTGATAAGTTCATGGAGGATGGGTCCATCAGTGACTAATAGCCAAGATTGTCAGGGATACAACCTCATGTCTTAAGTGCCCTTAAACTTTTGATTGCCAGAAGCTCAGACTGGATGACTAAGGATGGATCACTTAATCAATTACCCTTTTCTGTTCATTCCCTCTGAAGCATCTGACACCATAGGATATTGGGCTGGATGGCTGATGGCCACTCTTATGTTCTTAAAATAATCTGTGTTTTCTAACAATTTTATCCCTAATGAAACAATCAGTAACTAAACCTTCTCTGGGCATAACCCTGGAGAATGCACTGTTGATTACAACATAGTACTGGCAGGAAAATGATTTAACAGTTTTTTCCCACCTCTAATTACTGGTGGCAAAACGAAGGCAATGTGAGCTTTGCTTGAAAATAAGGAGATAAGAATTTAACATTAGGACTCTATCAATACCATTCCCCTAACAGACTCTCCAGACTGGAATTATCTTCCTTATCTCCCTATCTACTTATATGGCCCTTGTCACTGTAATATCTGAGCACAAGTACTATGCAAGCAGGATCACTTTGTTCTTTTAATTCAGGAAATCCTTAAACTTTCTTTGCTTCCCTTTCCTGAGCAATAAAGATGGGTTGGATGTAGGATAACCAGAGCCTGAGGGTAAAATCCTGGTCCCAGGGGCATCCACTAAGCATCTGGTTCATTCATATTTGCTTCTCCCAATCTGTGTCCTTCTCAGAAGTCCTACCACCAGGGGGACCAACAACTTGGCTCATGCTGTATCATGCAAGCAAGGTAGTAACAAACTTCAACAGGCCTTTATTTACCAAAGGTGAAACCTCTTTACAAAGCTGCTGCTGCTCCCCTCTGTAGCTCTCACTCAGCCCTGGCTCATTTCCTCCCCCCTCCTTCCTGTTTCCTGTGCTTCCAGATTCCCAACAGCCAGTGCTCCCAGTTCTAATAATTACAAGCAGCATCTAAAACTTCACAGCTCACTAGTAATATCTAACCCTATTTTCTAGGATTGGAAGGATATTTTTCTTCTAATATAATGAAAAGTGAAATTTTGCTGCTATTAAAAACACATTTGCCTATCTGAAAGAAGAAACTGTTGAGCTGAATTCAAGTATTGGCATTTCCCCTGCACCAGCTGAAGATACCAGAGATATCTAAAGATGTGAAAATTGCTGCATTATGACAATGTTGTAGGTTTCAGAGGGAAACACAGAATTCTTTACTCAACTCATGCAATGTGAGTTGCAAGGAACTGGTGCAGAGTCATAAAACTTTACATATTGAACTTTTATTTGTATTGTACAAATATTAGGTTATCCTCACAAACCCCTTGTATGAGAAATGTTAATATAAACCAGTTGGAGAGAGAGAGAGCAACACAGCCTGCACATATGCCTTGGGAATGATTCAGGATCTTAAACAGATTTTCATTGCTTGCTTTCGTAAAGATGCCAGTTCATCTTGCTGAGTTTCATCAAAAAATCTTGAACAATGTCATCTGAAAGATTCATCGAGACCGATGAATCTCTCAAACTGCTTAGATTTGCATGAAAATCCACTAACTTCTTGATCTGTGCTGGAATAACGTGAAGTAGGTGGCTTTCTTACTCTGATGTGCAATTCTGTCCATCTCAATTCAGATTGACTTTGAAATTATGGGGTTAAAGTGTGTGATTCAGATGGAATTTTGGGGTCAGATGTGTTTGAATTCACACAGAAAGAAACCAAAGAAATCCCCAAAGTTCAGATACCTGCTTCCCCCTTTGAATGGATGGACATGTTGCTGGACTGAAAGGCAATTTCATATGAAAGATATGTCCTTCTTGTACACCTAATCCAGGAATTTAACAGGGACTTTTCAAATAACTATATTTAGATGTGTATGTTCTGCAGCCTCAGCTTTATTTAATTTTCCTGATTACTGAGGAATTAATTCCACTCCTTATATGAAATGTTGTACATAGATCAATTGTCTGTTCCTTCAAAGCGGTCCGGTATTTTTGTTGTTGTTGTCTGTTTTTTAGTAGTTGTGTGGGGAGTGAATTTAGACTTGGTGAGGGGTTCTGGCTTGACAGCCCTGCCTGAAATCTTATGATTATTCACAAATCTGGTTCACTAGTGGCAGTAGCAATGCGAGCTTTGCCCCTGTTTTGTTTTTCAGTATACCTGGACCACCAGCTGGAGGTATTATAAGGGAACAAGAGAAGAATTCACCTCTTTGACCCATTAGTCTTTGGCTTCCCTGCTGTGGTTGCCAACAAAAGAGGCATATATGACAGTGGGTTTTGTGGAACTGAGCCAAGAGGATTTCAACTCATTTAATGTAGGCCCCTAATAGCTAATTGATAGCATCTTGGATTCTCCAAACTTTGGTAAATCAGTAGGTTTGTTCTATGCATATTTTACCTTTATTGATCTATTTTAAAAAACAGATCATTCCATAGCTTATGGGTACTTGATGCAGAAGGTCAAATATTTGACTGGGCAAAGAATCGAGTGATTAGAACAGGACAATGGAACGAAAATTTCTAAGGTTCTAATCCCAGTTCTGCCACTGACCTGCTGTGTAATCTTGGGCAAATGACTTAAACTTCTCTGTGCCTCAGTTTATCCATCTGCAGAAGATGGACACTACCTACCCATTGGCTCTCATAGCTATGTTGTGACTCTTATAGGCTCTGATCCTGTGATTCATTGCATATCAGGTGTAGCAATGCATCCTTGTGCAATGAATTTCAGGGATCGGGGTTTTCGGAATCTTTTTGTAAAAGGTCTGGAGGATCTCAGAAAGATAGTGCTTTACTATTATTATTGGTTAGTTGATACATGAGGAAAGGAAGTGGATGTGAGGCACTCTACAAAGGCCATATTAAACACAAATTGTAAGATTTGCCAGCTGAGTCTCAAACAACTGTGTCAGGAGACTTTTACTAGCCCGGCATTGAGATAAAGGAAGTAAGAGAGAAATGACAGTTGATAAACTGAGCGAGTTCTCATTAAAACTTTTTTGTTCTTAAGTAATCAGTGAGGGAATTGGAGAGAACCAATTTTCCTGTCCTGCAAAAATTATATCGTTATCAGAAAAAGATCCCATCCTGATTCCAGCTGAGAAGTTGAAATCTTGAATATTATCATGAATTGAATAGCCATCCACTCCCTTCCTCCTCCAAAAAAATAGCTGGTTCAGGTCAAATGAAACATTTTACTTCGATTCTGAGCAATTGAAAATTCTTTTTAAAACCTGCAATTCGCTTACATTTCTAAATGTAGGCTGCTTTAACTCAAAAACAAGTTTCTCATTTCAAACACATTGAAATGAAATGTTTTGAAAAGTTGAATATTTATCCAAACCCATGAAATGTGATTTTTTTGGTTCTGATAAACTGTCATTTTCCATCAAAATATTATCAAAAATTGCCAATCAGCCCTCATCCGTAGCTTTTTTGAACACATATTTTCCAATGAGGCTGCTGCTGTGATAACATTTAAGTTTCATGGAAAAGCAGAGGTGTCTACTGATTAAAGCAGAGGACTGGGACAGGATTGTTTCGCAATCCTATCTTTGACACCAGCTTGCTGCTTGACATCAGGCAAGTTACTTAATTTCTTTGAGTCAGGGCATGTCTATATAGAGAGTTAGCATGCAGCAAGCTGGCGTGGAAGTCTACAGCGCTCTAGCCTGCTGCACACAAAGGGCATGTCTATAGTATAGCTGGGAGGGAGCCTCCCTGTCTGTGTAAACAGCCTTGCACTGCTTCCACTCGAGCTCACACTAAAATAGCATTGTGGTTGTTGTGGCATGTGCAGCTTCTCAGGTTGGCTGCTTGAGCTCAGACGCCAGGTGCTAGACAGGTGCCGGAAGGAGCAGGGGCGAAGACAGCCAGCTCTCAGCACCATGCGGCGTGCCCTACCCCAGGCCCCACATAGCTTTCAGTGCTGTCCGGAGCTCAGTGTGCACCCTCCCCCCCCCAATCCCTTAGCACTGCCCAGAGTGTGCAGCATGGCATTCCAGCAGTGATTTAAAGGGCCCAGGCTCCAGCCACTGCTGCTTCTAGTGCAGCAGCAGCAGTGGTGGCAGTAGCCCAAGGTCCTTTGAATTGCTGGGCTCTGAGGCAATTGCCCCCTCCCCGCATCGGCAGGCCTGGACTTATTTGGCTAACCCGAACCACCACCTGTGCCACAATATGCAGGCTATTTTTAATGCACTAGCTTGAGCAGAGCTAGTGTAAGTCTGCCTGGGAGGCACACTTCCAGCTCTCTGTAGGAACTGGAATTTGCAGACAGCCTTACATTTAACCTCTCCCTCAGTTAGATGCAAATACTTAAGTATCATATTTTCATCCCACAGCTAAATACAAGTTAATTGCCAAGTCTTAAGCCAATAACAGTACTGTCCAATAAAAGCCTTATCTGCCCCAAAAACATGCATTTGCTTACAGTATCTTTTGTGAGTTAAACAAAACAGAATTACTGTTGCTAAGAAGTTAATGTTGTTTAAGATTTGCTGGCTAACACACACAGCCCTTTTCCTGCGTTCTCCCTACTGAATTCAAATTCTGTTTTCTCTTGGGCTTTTTGCTTTGTTTTGTTTTGTTTGGGGGTTTTGATTTGTTTGATTCCGTCTGACTCCACTGGGTCTGGTGATTTTTATTTGTAAAATTTTCTTGTTAGTCTATGTGAACTTCTGGAAGAATGCATGAATTTTGGACAATGTGGTGATTGGCTAAGTCACTCAGGTTGAGGAAGGGGGAGGGGCAGAACAGAGGACTTGGTTCAAGAAAAGTGGGCAGGGATGGTGTCCCTAGCCGCAACAGGGGAGCCAGAATGGATCAGGGAGATGGGGTGTGTGCTGGGAGGGTGGCCTGAGGGTTGATGAGATAGAAAGCTGAACTGATGGGGTGGTGATGATGGGCCCTGGGGGATTGAATAGAGGGGATTGGGTTATAGGCTGAGGCTCTGGTGCACAGGATTAATTGCTGGTTATGAGACAGGCATATGTGGGGGTGAGGGGTCATATAGCAGGGACCAAAATCATCTTACCCAGCACATATGGGAGTGTTAGTGTGAATCCTCACACACCCACCTGCTGCGGCTGGGTTCAAAGCTTAAGAGACTGACCTAAAAACTGATATAAGCTTTTATTAAAAAATGTCATTATTTTGAGGACCAATCTCATGACTTTCTGACTCATGGTTTTTGATCTCTTGAAGTTGCCAGTACTGCTCATGCCATCATTGCATGCATAAAGAGGGGAATCTTGAACAGAGTAGAGAGAGTTTATAGTACCTCTGTATTAGATACTAGAAGACTGTATCCACTTCAGGTGTCCACAGTTCAAGAGAGATGTTGGAAAGGAGTCAGAGAAAATCCATGAGAACGATGAAGGGACTGAAAGACATGCCTGAGGCCTTGTCTACCTCGGCACATTTTGTTGCCAAAAACTGCCTTTTGATGACGACACAGTTTATAGTTGGAACCATAAAGAGCTCAGTCTGTTTAGTTTATCAAAGGGACATTTAAGTGGTGACTAGATCGTGTTCCTCCCTGAGGCATAGAAATCTGTTAACAGAGATCTCTTCAATCTAGATAACAAGGCTATACCAAGATCCAGTGGCTGAAACTTAAAGATAGATAATGGCGGACCAGAAATAAGTCACACATTTTTAACAGTGAAGGTAACTGTTCCAGTGGTTAATTTACCAAGGATGTTGATGGAGTCTCCACCACTAGATATTTTAAAATTAAGATTGAGATTTACTGTTGTTTTTTGAAGATATGTTTGGCTCTGAAGCAGATATTAATACAGGAAAATCCTAGGTTCTGTTATACAGGGGTTCCCACTTACCAATTGCAATAATCCCTTCTAGTTTTAATATCTATTAATCTAAAATCTGTCACATAAAGAGCATTAATATTCACTGTCAATTTTGGATGTGCCTATGTAAGCCATTATCTACTTTCCATCCATGTAGCCAGGCCCCATGGCTGGAAAAACAGAAACAAAAGGGTTTATTTATTTATTTATTTATTTTGTTCTGTTTAGTTTGTTGGAATAGTTGGTCCAACTCATTTCTAAACGTTGCCTAGAATCACATTCCAAGCTCCAAGAGCAAACACTAAACTAGGTAATATATATAGACGTGTCTCTGCTCTTCCAGTGTTTCTAGGCAACCTTGCAACACAAAGTTACAAAGCGTGGCTATTTGTCCAAAACATTCTCAGCTATTTCCTCTGATTTTTCTTCATGACATTTTCCTCTGGGCTCTATTTGTATTTCACATCAGGAAGAGGGAAGGCAAGGGAAGTGAAGGTGAATGTTCTGTTTCTACACACAGAGAGCAAAACCTTTACTTTCAGAATTTTAGTTTAAGGGTAATAACAAGAAAGAACAAAAAAAAAGTCTCCAGAATAGAGCGCGGCCTGTGTGACTCCTCTGTAACATGCTGCAGCAATTCTGGAAACAAAATACCTTCCTAACTTGACAGCAGAATTTGATAGAAAGACTTAACAGTTATCTAGCCATGTACATTGCAGTGAGACAATCTCAAAAGCACTTTGCTCTTTTGGCGGATAGTCCCACTGTTAGTGACATGGTTCTAATTAGAGCTTGTTTAAACTTTTCATAAGAAAAATTTGTGAAAATGATGTTTCATGTAAATATATATTTTTTCAAAGGGAAATGTAAATTTCAATTTTTTTCCAGTCAGGAGAACTTTGTCTACTGTTGACATTTCAAAATGAAATATTCTTTCATTTAAAAAATTCCATTCAGAATGAAAACTGTAATTTTGAAAAAGATCTTTGGAGAGGAGATTGTCTTTGTTCTGTTTGTGAATCCTATTACAAAATGGGGTCCTTATGTGATCTATGTTCCTAAGTATTTGGTTAATAATAGGACTGGGCAGTTTCATTTTGATAAAGTTGACATTTTTATTTGATACTAGATTTGAAAGTTTCTGAACTTTTTGTTCTATTAAATTTTTCCTATATTTTTACTTTTTGTTTCTATTCAGAATAGAAACGAATTTTCAATTGTTGAAATTTCCCAGGATACAAATTCTGTTTTTGGAACAGCTCTCATTGCAATTTCCATTCAATTTTTTTTTGTTTTTAAACTGGAGATATATTTTTGATGAAGTAAGGCCTATATTCAGAACAAACATGTTAATGGAAAAAATTCAGTTCTTTTGAAATTTTTTCTTAATTAAAATGATTTTCTCAAGATTTCATTTTAAAAACATCACATTTCCACAAAAAACTTTGAATAAAAAACAGGTGAATTCCTTTTCATCTAACTTTTTCACAAAAACAGTCACCATCATATTCAGCTGTTTACTAGGCTACAGGATGAAAAAAGCATCTGATGACTTCAAAACTGTGAAGTCAATGCCTTCTTTCCTTACACAACCAATGAACATTGTGCCTAGGAAAGGCCCATCATTTTGGCTAATGGGTCTTTGTGATTTGGAGTTATGATATTTTATTCATGGCCCGAATAATCTGTGGAGGTATATCTACACTAGCCCCCTAGTTCGAACTAGGGAGGCTAATGTAGGCATTCGAACTTGCGAATGAAGCCCGGGATTTAAAGCCCTCATTCCACGAGGTCTAACAGTTAATTCGAACTAAGGACTTAGTTCGAATTAACTTTTAACTGCCACGTGTAGCCGCGGGCAGTTAGTTCGGACTAGGGGGATTTTAAAATGGTGCCCGCCCGGGAACATGCAAATGAAGCCCGGGATATTTAAATCCCGGGCTTCATTTGCAAGTTCGAATGCCTACATTAGCCTCCCGAGTTTGAACTAGGGGGCTAGTGTAGACATACCCTAAGTGAAGCAGGAAAAATAACAACTGAGGCTATGTCTACGATGGGAAGGTTTGGCGACGAAAGTGCTGTAGACATGCAAAAATCGCCAAAAGTGAAAACTGGTCAAACTGGTGTTTCTGCCTCCCATTGTTGACATTTCATGGCCACATTGCTAGCACTCCTCTCGACAGATAGAGCAAAGCAACGTGGGTAAGTGTGATGGGGTGCGGTCACAGACGACCCCTTAGGGGTGACTCCCGGGGTGCTGACATGGCCACTTCATTCGCCTTCCTGCTCTGTGGGGCTCCTCACCACCCGGTCCTGCTGGGCCAGCTCTGCTGGTCTTCCCCAGCCAAGGCCCCGAGCTGAGGTCCCTGCCCCCACCGAGAAGCAGTACAGACACTGAACCACTTCAGGTCCAAGGAGAGTGCAGTTTAGGGCCCAGCCTCCTGAGAGAGCACTCCCCGGATGGGATCAAACCCCAAAGAATTATGTAAGCCACCTTTAACAATGAAAGGGGGAATGTGCACACCGGTTGCCCCCCCAGGTAACAATCGCTTACACTGGGTTTGATAGAAAATGAAAATGGTTTTATTAAGTGGAAGCAGTAGGATTTAAGTAGTAATAAGTGAAAATAGGCAGAGCAAAGTAGGTTACATAGCAAAAGAAACAAAAATGCTTGACTAATTCTCCACTGAAACCTCAGTACAAACTCTTCAAACTCACCCTAAAATCCCTTTTCCAGCTGCCACTCCAAACCAGGGCTGTCTTCCCCACTCTGGGGTCTCAGGCTCCTTCCTTCAGGTGCAGCCCAGCCAAAAGACCCAGGCCTCTCCTCTCCTCTCCTTTTTGTTAAAGGATTGAGGCCCCTCCCTACCAACCACTGCTCAGGCTGAAGGACAAAAGAGATAATTTAACAGTTGAGAGTAACACCCTCCATGTCTCTCATTCACATTTGAAACTCACAAATTATTCCCCACTCCCTGTGTCTAATTTTACACACACAAATGATACATACAACAGAGTAAGATAAAGAGAACCAGTGGATCATGACATGAAGGTTGATGGGTTACACAAAATGATTCGCTCAAAACACTTTTGAGATATGTATATTCATGTCCATGAGTCCAGTTCATAAAGCATGAGGGAGGGGGGGTCCGTCACAGTAAGCGTCCCACAGTCCAGTGTTGTGGGAAGGCAGAGCTGCTCTGTAAGCTCTCTGTGTTGAGGAATGTCAAAGCAGCACAGCAGTTTCTCCAGCCTTCTCCCTGCAGCAGCAGTCTGCCTGTTGCTGGGTTCCTTGCAGAGCAGAACAGGAGCAATTCCAATTATTGTTCTTTGTTTGTTCCCCAAACGGAGCAGCTCACCTAGCTGTTACATACTTCTCAAAGTTTTGAAAGGGGAAGGGGCTCATGCCTGCAGGGCAGCAGAGATCACAAAACACTGAGCACAGTCATCAAGGCAGGCATTGTGGGAAACTGGCAGAAGCTAGTTCTCTTAACAAAACAAACAGCAGAGTCCACACTAGCTCTTTGTGGACAATAGAGGGGAAAAGCAAAAAGTCTCTTGCAGGACTGGAAGTTCTTTGTCACCAAAACTGGGTGTTTTTCCCCAGAAAAGTCACATTTCAGTGTAAATGCTCTCTGTTTTGTTGCCAAAATGCAGTTTTTGGCAACAAAACATGCCAGTGTAGACAAGGCCTGACATTAAGAAGAGTCAGAGATTAATCTGACAAGTTTCACTAAAGGTTCATGAGTCTACCACATCACAAGGATCTCCAGTACAATCTTTCATTGGCTGATCAGAACATGGGCCTGAGGCTGTTGCTAGCTGCTTTGTGGAAGCAATAGTCTTATGTAAATTAATCCTATTATGAGTGTCTAATACATCACAAGTTCCTCCATTACTAATGAGTAAGTTGTGGGTGCAAAGGGAAAATGTTGACTAGCACAGTGCATAACCTCTCTGCATGAGTTGTTTCCCTGAAGTTGTTTATGCTGAGAGCTGAGTTTGAGAAACAGGAACATTGAGGTCAGGATTGGATTTCTTTGGTGTTATGTTTACTGTTTAGTTCCAGAATTACTATCTATGATTACTTTTGCCATCTAGTGACAACAGGTTAAGATTTCAGTTTTAAATGGAAAGCTCAGGCTGACACTCAAGAGTTTTTATTTATATCAGTGCCCAATTCTGGCATCTGTTAGGCTCATGGAAAAATCTCTTTTTCATGAACCTAATGAATTTAAAGGTACTGACATAAACTCCTACATGATCACATCACCACTTAAATCCTCAAAATGACACCAAGAAGGGGGGTAGGTGGGACCATATGTGAATTTCTTCCCACCCCATCTGGAACCCACTTCAACCTGTTCAGCCTTTCACGAACACAGTCCCCATGTGATTGCTGAGGGTTTTTTGTTTTGTTTTGTTTTGTTTTTCTCTTATGCTGATCCTGATCTGTGTCTCCCCCTCATCTCTGTCTGGGCTCCTGGATGCAGGGAGAGACACAATCAACTTGCATGTGCTGTTTTGTCAACACCAAGAGTTCAAAACTCATGAATCAGCTTCCCCCACTCTCAAAAAAGAGAATGGCTTCTTGATAGGGATGATAGATATTGATTAATTAAATAATTGTGAAACCATATCAAACCTTAGCAGTTACACGATTATTTGATAGTCTCTGAGGGCAAGGCCAGCAGCCAATGTGCTCCCAGCCCAGCCCCCTGCCATTCCACACTGCTGCCTATCAGAGGCAGCAGCAGCCCTTGTCTGCAGAGGACCCAAGCTCCCCGTGGACAGAGACTGCACTGCCATCCCACGAAATAGCCTCTGTCTGCGGTGAGCCTGGGACTGCTGTAGACAGAGGCTGCTCCGTGGCAGCCTCCCCTGTCCCCACTGTGTTCCCCCCTGGGGAGAGGGGAGCCAGGCAGCTCCATGGAGCCAGTACTCCTGGGACCCAGCATTTAAGCCAGCTCCCCATGCGTATTGGCTGCCCCTGACCTCCCTCACCCTCTATCACAGTGGTCGCCAACCTTTTTAACCACAAGATCCCTTTTTCAATTTAAGTGCAATGTAAGATCTACCTCAAACCCAAATATCCTTGCCCCACTTCCTTCTCACCCCTTCTCTGAGGCCCTTCTCCTGCTCCACTTCTTCTCCAAGGCCTCACCATGCTCCCTCCCCCCTGCCCCCACTTCCTCCCTGAACCTCATTCACTTTCACCAGACTGGGCTAGAGGGTTGGAGTGCAGGCTCTAGTCTTGGGCCAAGGGGGTTGGAGTGTAGGTGGGGCTCTGGTCTTACCCCAGGGTGGAGGATTGGGGTCCAGGAGGGCGTTCAGGGTGCAAGCACAAGGAAGGAGTTTGGATGCAGGGGGACTCACATCTGGGGCAAGAAGCTGGGTTCAAGAGGGGGTTCAGGACTGGGACAAAGATTTAAGATGCAGGCTCTGGCTGGGCACCACTTAACTGAGATGGCTTCTGGGTGGTGGAGCAGTGGGGTTAAGGCAGGCTTACTCCTGCCCTGGCCCTGCACCACTCCTGAAAGCAGCTGGCATGTACAGCAAAGGCTCCATGGCGCCATATGCTGCCCCTTAGCTACAGGCACTGAGCCCACAGCTTCTCCTGGCCACAGTTCCCCATTATTGATCAATGGGAGCTGTAAGAGTGGTGTCTGCAGGCAAGGACAGCATGTGGAGACCCCCTGCTCTGCCTTTCTCAGGGACTGCAGGGATATACCAATCACTTTCAGGAGCAGCAATTACCACAGGGATAATGACTCCAGCCACAAGACAGGTTAGGCATTTTAGAACTCACTACTCAAACAATTAAATTTAAGCACAAGAGAGAAATGAAAATTACGAAATGCACAGACCAGTCAAAAACCCAAACTAACACATTTTTCAAGCAGTAAAAGAAGTAACAACAACTTCCCCCCATGTATGTGTTGGGTCAGGAGATGAGAGTAAAGGATGGTGTGTGTTTGTGAGAGTGACAGAGACACACACAGTGGGTAAGAGTGACAGAGATTCACATTTCCAAGCTCCTTCCATCACTTTCTCTCTGTGTGGAGATAGGGTACAGGAATGGGGGGAAGGAGGGACACCCTGACATCAGTGCTCACCCTTTTCTCCCTCCCACACCCTGCACAGCAAGCAGAAGGCTCCCAGGGGGACAGCCCCAAGGCAGAGAGCAGGAGCAGCACAACAGTGGGTGGTGGGGCAACTGAAGTGCCAGCGCTTGGTAGCTTCCTGGGCAAACCAGTCAGGATCCCCTGTCAGAAGCTCCAAGATGTACCAGTAGATCCCAATCTACTAGTTGGTGACCACTGATCTATCAAAGGCAGCACTGTTGGGGGTGAGAGAGGGGAGGCAGCTTCGCGGGATCCAGTGCTCGTGGGGAGCCAGCTTAAAAGCAGGCTCCCCATGGGCAATAGTTCCCACCTCTCCTCCCTTGCTGCATCTGATACAGAGGCAGTGGGGGGGGGGAAGGGGTGTGCATCGTCAGTAGGATTCACCAATAAGCCTAGGCTTATCGGTTAATCGTGCAGTCAACTACATGTTGACATCCCTTCTTGAAATCACAAACAAAAATACACCTGGGGATCATTTTATTTGGCATCGGGTATTTGAGGTCTTTGGCTGAATTCAGGGCACGTTTTCTAACTCTTCTCCACAAACTAGAGGAGACACGACCTTAATTTAGTCCTGTGCACTGCTCCGTCTCGGGCTGAGCTTGCTTCCAAGCCAGCTCCTCACATTGGCTGGTTTTGTGGTGTACCATCAATAATAGCCCCTCTGGAGAACATGGGTTCATTGACACCAGTTCCACTGATACAGAAAGCAGCAAATCCAGGGTTCCTGGCAACGTAAAAGCATAGGAAGAAGCTGTCATTAGATAGCTAGACTGAAAAATAATGATTCCCGAAAATCTGTGTGATATTTATTTTAATCCAGTTTGTAAATCTCAAGTGAATCCAGTTCAAAGAGATGGACCAGATTTGCATTTGGTGTCTGTGGGTATAGCTCCATTGACTTCAACAGGGTATGCTGATTTATACCAGTTCACGACAAGCTCACATGTCATGCTTGATGTTTTTAAAGCAATAGCAAGAAGCTCTCCTGGATTTTTTCCCCTATTAAGCAAAACACTGGGCTAAATTCTGCTGGCTGCAAGCCAGCAAATCTGCCCTCTTGGGGGTAGTTGCTGTCCCAAGGGGAATTAATAGAATACAGTCCTTGCTCCCAGGAGAATATAGGGACCATGATTATGCAGTGATAGCCCCTAGATAAGGGTCACAAAGTGGAGGAAGAAGAGGGAAGAGTTCTTTCTAGATCGAATTAGGGATGTAAAAACTGCCCAGACTAGTTAATTTGTTTAATTAGTTAACCACCAACTGCGGGCACCCCTGCTCACCAGAGCCACAGGCAGCAGGGACTGCTCCTTCCTCACTGTAGCCCTGGGTGGCAGAAGCTGCTCCTTTCCCACCCACAGCTGCAGGAAGCAGAGGCTGCTCCAGCCCTGCCTTGTCTGCTCCAGCCCCTCTACTGGCTATGAGGTGAGTGGTGAGGGCAGCTCTGGGCCCACTGCAGCCCTGCTGGCTGGGCTGCCCTGGGGTGGGGAGAAGGCTCTGGTTAACTGGTTAGCTGGTAAGCATGCTGGTAAGACATATGTTTACTAGTTAACCGTTATACTAGCCAGAATATGGTTTTAGAAGCAAAAGGAAGGTTTCGTGCATGATCTCCCTGCTGAAGCTACAGTAGATGGATTGGTGTCATCTGTCATTGTTGGAAGGAAGGAAGTTACGGAGAGGAAGAGAGATCCTAGCAACCGAAACATTGGGCTAGTTGCTGTCTTCACATCTACGGCTGACAACCTGGCAGTATCTTACATACCAAAAATAAATAAATATAATGCATGGCATCAGCACCCGTCATTATTCACTTCAGCAGCCCAGAACTATCAAGTAATTACATCTCCTTTCGCTCTCTCTCTCTGTTGTGTTCCCTTCACACTGAGTAACTCACAGGTATGCACCTACCATTGCCGTCCCCCTGGGAAGTGCCTATGTGACTCTCCCACAGGCATGCTAAGAAACAAGAGCTGAGTCGCTACGGAAATCATGAGGCAGAAAAATGAAGAGGTAAAACCTGGTCAAACAAGTGGCCACACTTGGCAATCTTCAGTCTTCCCTTTCAGATCTGTACATCTGCGAGGATGCGGCAGGACATGCCCAGGAAAGCCTAAGTAAATATAAAATACCCCATCAGCGACAGAGTGATCCAGATCCAGAGGTCAAATTCATACATGGCATGACTGACAATGTCAGTGGAGTTCCTCCAAGACTGAATTTGGCCCAGAGAACCTATATGGGTACAGGCCTAGCCCAGGAATTCCACAGAGTTGGTCTCAGCTGCTGCACCTACGGGCACTTGCCTGGCTTCTGTTCTTTCCAACAGTCATGTCCAACCCATCATTGTGTCAGCAAGAAGGAACAAAGAAATCAGGTTCTTACCATGAATCAGCGGAGTGCTATGTTCTGTTCTGCGAACCCTACAGCAGACATTAGGGATGTGAAAGGTTAACATCACCCTTAAAGGGTGGTGCTTACTGGTTCTGATTAAGCAGTGGGAGCGGAAGCATCTCCCTACCCACCATGGTCAGGGGGCTGCTCCAGTCCAGCCAGAGTAGCCCCTGTCCTCAGCGGAGGATGGGGGGAAGATGCAGGCAGGGTCTGCTCTGGCTAGCTGGACTGTGGCAGGGGGGCCACTTCAGCCTGGTTATGGTGGAAAGGGGAGTTACTCCAGCCCAACTGGGCTGGGCTGGACTGGCCCCACCCCTCACTTGCTCCTCCTTTAATCCATTAACTGGTTAAATATTACATTTAACTGGTAAACCAATTAAATGGGATTTTACATCCCTAGCAGCAATGGGCAGTGAAAATGATAAGAGGTGCAATGAGTGGTCAGGTTGAAAAAGAGGGGCCTACTGAGTTTAGAGAGGAGACATGATAGAATGAGGTAAAGTCATGGATGGCATAGAAAAGCAAGCACTCTTATTTATCCCATGTCACAATACAAGGGGACAAGCAATGAAATGGAAGGAAGCAAATATAAAAATGATAAAGGAAATACCTGGTAGTGGCCACTGGTAGAGACAAGACACAACACTGGATGGACCCTGGCTTTGGGGATTTTTTTTCTAGTATTTATTTATTTAAAATGTTTTAATAGGATTGCAAATCCTTGACATGTAACGATCAGAAACAAAACAAATAATCATTACAGATGATTATTAGAGAGATGCCATATGGTAATATGGCCATCAGAGTTCTCCGTTTAATAGGTTGTTATCATATTACACAGGGACCCTGATACAGCACTCACAGCCCAGGGCTTTCTATGATCAGTCACGTCTCCTTGGTTGGATATAAGGTAAAGAGGGAACCAAACTGCACAATTTGAGATCTGGAGTTAGAACATCTGAAAAGTCTGGGATATTTTGGTATGGGGCCGTTGACTTAAACCTGCCTCTAATTTAGAGCCTGATCCAACTCCAATGAAGCAAATGAAAATATTCCTATTGACGCCAGTGGGAGATGATTAAGGTTGGGGACTACTGGATTAAGGTCTTTAAGGCAGTACAAGAGTCTTCTGTGTGGTATAGAGAAGATATATTGTATCATTCCAGGCCTGGCAACAGGTGGGGCAAAGGGAGCAGTGGCCATGGTACCTGTTAATTTAAAAGGGCCACTGCCACTAAAGCAGCAATGGCAGGGGCCGGAGCCTGGGGCCCTTTACATTACTGCCAGAGCTCTGGGCAGCATGTGCCAAGCAGCGCTGAAGGGTTGGTTTAGAGAAGCTAGCCTGCAGCCCCTTCACACCTTGTCCAGGGACACAGTGAATTCTATATCATTCAGTCACCCTGTGTCATTCATTCTATCCCTTTTGCCAATGCAGAATCATTCCTAACAGTCATTCTCCATTGCCCTGTACAGTTCAGGGTTAACAGTCTCTGGAAACAAGCATCCCACCACTTCCCTCAAGAGGCTATTCCACAACCTAAGAGGGTCTCTGCCCTACAGAACCCATCCTGTGGTTCCACTTCCATGCATCCCACTGCTCTTTATTAAAGCCCCTAAACTACTGCGCTCTCATCTTAATCATTAGTCTCTGCATTACTTTTCACAGGACAGGCCTGGTTATTTCAGCCTCTGCTTGTGCTTAGCACTGCATTTGGAGAACTTAAGAAAATTGCTGCCAGAAACATGTGGCTTACACAAACATTGCTTATTCCACCTCATTCTTCCCAGTATAGCCTGATCCAGGCTTCTGTGAAAGCAGATCTGCACTCTCGCATCCTTGGCCCTTCCTGCGAGCCAGATCTATTTATAGAAGTTTCCAAAATCATAAAATTTCCAGGAAAAGAGACTGCTTGTGGGAGTTTGAAGATTTATGAGAAAGCATGAGTTAGTTTAAAAGAGAGGACACAGGCAAGGAAAGCTCTGCAAAGGAAGATTAAAACAGTCTTTCCACAGGCAAAGTTGTTCCTTCTGATGCATATTGTACTGGAAAGGGAACAGGCTCATTTACAGGTTGAACCTCTCTAGTCTGGCACTCTGTGGTCCAGCATGACTTTAGTTAGCTGGATGTACACTAATCATGGATGTGACCAAGTTTCCCGTGGTCCCAGAAAATTTGTTTACAGCCACCACTCCTGGCGTTAAAGTTCTGTGCTGTTATTTAGCTCTAGTTTACCCCTAAATGTCCTCTAAGAACTCAGTGAGCAGTAGAAGTGTTGGTAATGCTGCTAGACAATACTGTCCTCCCAGGGTTCGGCAAATTCTCTGATTTGGCACCGGTCAGGTCCCGAAGGTGCTGGACTAGAGAGGTTCAACCTGTACTTACAAACACCACTCAGAATGGCTCATCTCAAATAAGAGAGATGTCATGTGCTCAGCCCACACAGTGATGGGTACTCCACCATGAACAGCTGATGTGCCAAGAGCAGGTATGTTCCTGAAAAG
The DNA here is from genome assembly GCA_032595735.1 of Pelochelys cantorii. Taxonomy (NCBI): domain Eukaryota; kingdom Metazoa; phylum Chordata; order Testudines; family Trionychidae; genus Pelochelys; species Pelochelys cantorii. Next base: position 23,718,931 of record CM064336.1, read on the forward strand.
GTGAAAGTGATTATAGATGGCAGAAGTGCAAAAGGAAGGTGGGGGGCAGGGACAGACACAGTTCTTTGCCGTGTGTTCTGCCAACAAATGTGTTCAGAACACCTGCGTGGCTTTGCAATATAAACCTGATCATGGATGTTTCATAATCTGCCTTTCTCAACTGATCTCCTATGGACTAGCAAATCAGTGAGCATGATGCTGCCAGGTAGGCTGCCCATCACAGTTCCATATTAGTGTAGGGTGGCTCAGCCAGGTGAGATCCTCATGAGCTGTGGTTTGTAACTGCTGTTTATTGGGTATCAGAAGTTGTTTAGGTTGCCTTGCAGTAATTTTGTGTCTCATCCTGTACTAGCTTGGCAAGTAATTCCATTGGCTAAGGCAGGCATGTCAACTCAAAGCCTACTGAGGGCCACACAAACAAAAACGGATAGCTTTCAGGGCCACCAATGTACTTCTATTGGAAAGTCGTAATTATTTATTATTGTAGATTATGTTTTAGGTATATTGTATAATTTTTTTCGGATCTTGTTTGAATATAATACAATAGTTTGATGTGTAAAATTGTTGTTTGCTCATATATAATAATTTTTATAATTTTTAAATATAAATTGAAGGTACTTTTTAATTATTTTTATATGATACATAACTTGTTTTGTTGAAATAAAAACAAGTATAGACCAAAACAATAAGGGAAAGACTCATATTTCAGAATAATTGCTTCAGCCTGGCAAACAATAGCCTTTGAATTTTCTTTAAAGAAATACGGTGTAAACCAGGTACATGCTGATTCTTTTTTTGCCCTGGAATTTAAATATGACATCTGTGTTAGCTGCCTTATTCTGCATCCATACCCTCCTCCCCGGCCTGCTCTCAGTGTCTATTTGTCCCCAGAAGGATTACCAAAACAAATCGAGTGGCTTGCAAAGCTGGCCTTTATGCTATCCTTAGGATTTCTTAAACTTTGCACTTTCAAAGGAACATGTAATATTCTTACACAGATACTCCATATAAGACTAACAAATTAATTGCTCTTTAGCTGACTGATGTACAAGTGCATATTTATTAGCGATATTGGTATGCCCCAGTTACCCTTGATTGGCTGGTACTTCTTAGATATAAAACTAGATAATTTCCTTTTCCTTTTTTATCTTTAAAGCAGATGTTATTTGAGCCAAATGGGTATACTTCAGAAATTGGAAATCCATCCCAATTTAAGACTAGAGAGCAGAAAATGAAATAAGGATAGGTAAAATGTAAGATAGATATCAGGTGTGCAAAGTGGGAATTGATGAGCAAACAGTCAAAACATGACAAAAAATTGATAAAAGGAAACTTTTTTTACCCAATTCATCTGTGGATCTCACTGCCATTAAATAGCAGTGAAGTCAAAAGTTTGTAAGATTTTTAAAAGGATGAAGGCTTATTGATAATGAAAACATCTAAAATACCATAGGTAGGATAAAAAACAGATTAAAACCCACTCACGTTTCAGGTCATAAGCCAGCCACAAACTGATGAGAGTGAAGAAGAAACATTCCCTATTTGGAGATAACTGTCCACTGTAGTTTCTTGTGGACATATGCGAGCACACTCACACCCCATCCTATGACACATCTTGTATTGGCCACTTTTGTAGCTACAAGACTGGACTAGACTAGAAGGTCCCATTGGCTGATTTGGCAATGCCTACATTCCAAGGAAATCATATGACAAATATAAACACAGTATAGTTAAGTACTTAAAACTCAGGACATATGAAAATTAAACTGGGAACCACAAATCAGCCCCTTGTGTGTGTGTGTATATTACAGTACTCTTGATTCCATTCCATCCATTTGGTGGAAAAAAACTGTATGCTATCATATTATTTGAGAAACAGTATGTGACACCATGCAAGGAACACTGAATTGTATGCTTGTACAAGGGGAAGAGCTAAAGGGCTGTGGTCCAGTGCCTCCCTCCTCCCCAGAGCAAGGCACTCCCAGCCCCCCCCCAACCTAATGCCTCCCTCTCCCCCAGAGCCAGGCACTCGCAGCCCCCCCCAAACTAATGCCTTCCCCCCACCCCCAGAGCCAGGCACCCCCATACCCTGCTAACCTAATGCCTCACTCCTCCCCCAGAGCCAGGCACCCCCAACCTAATGCCTCCCCCAGAGCCAGGCACTCCTCAGGAACCCCCAACCTAATGCCTCACTCCTCCCCTGGAGCCAGGCACTCCCAGCCCCCCCCCCAACTAATGCCTGGGTCCCGGAGCTGCTGTCGCCACGTTGCCACCACATACTTCTTCCTCAGGCACTGGGGCTGCTTGAGCACAGCGGCCAGCTGTGAGCAGGCGCTTGATGCCTGTGCACAGTGGCCTGGCCGGCCATGAGCATGTGGCCAAGAGCCGTGCACGGAGCAGCCTGGCCGGCTGTAAGCATGTGCTGGGCGCTTTGCGCAGAGTGGCCCAGCTGGCCATGAGCAGTTGCTGTGGCGCAGTGCGCAGAGTGACTGGCCGGCCGTGATCTGCACTCGGCCACGTGTTCTGAGTGGCCAGTGGGTTGCACTTTATTCTTTTATAAAATGTAGTGGAGGGCTGCAAAAAACTTCAATCGGGCCGCATGCGGCCCTCCAGACGCCTGTTTGACATGCCTGGTCTAAGGGTTGTACTGGCTTCCACTTCACTTCCCAGGAAGGCTCATGCTCACTTTTGGCTAAATTGTTGGGCACTGATGTACAATGGTCCTTTGCCTCCCTTTACAGGTAGCATCAGTTTTGCGCCTGCTCAGACCCCATCTCCCCTCCCCAGCAAGCTCGGTGCTGAGTTATAAGGGGAACATTCTCACTAATACCCTTTCCAGGAGCTGTCAAAGATGAAGTGATTTTATGGCAGTCTTGGCACCTCTCTTCATCCTTATTAGAACACTGAGTGACCTGAGTACTGCCGATTTAGGTCAGCTAAGTTCATTAAGAGGCATCAGCAGTCTGGGATGCTGGCATTAAGCTGTCCATTAGTATTACATTCACTGATGTTTTTTTATAGCACTGGCTTGAAGAGACTGACAGTGGATTTCAGATGTATGAGGGGACATTTCTGAACCCTGGGGCTTTTGTTCCCTAAACACTTTAGGCTCAGCCCTTAAAACTCATTTGGAAATACTATTTCCACTGATGTAGTATAAATATATCTACCATGCCACATATACCATTCAACTTGTGAGCAACAGGGAGAGCCCCAAACTCAGGACAATCCCAGCATGCCTGGCCTATTTTATGCAAAATATATTCAGTAACGTCTTAAACAATGCACATCAAGGACTTACATTTAGTAATTAGAGCCTTAAATAATTTAGGGCCTGCATTCCGGCGAGGTCCCTTCTAACCTCATGACAAAATGGAAGTGAAATTTGGGAGGACTAGGACAGAGGCCCATCCCAGGGCATGGTCTGGAGAGTATGGGAATCGGGTCCTTCTGTAGGGTGGGTTCTAGCCCACTGATGGGGAGGGAGGCAAAGGGCGGTGGCTGAGCAGCGTGAGGGCTCGTGGTGGGAGTGATGCCCCCAGCCTTGCCTCTTCCACATTAGGACCTGCCCCTTCTGGGAGCATAGAGCCACCTCCCCCACCTTGCCCAGGGATCCCTGGACTGCTCAACATAGCTAATGTGCATTGGAGGTATCAGTCTAGGCTACTGTTGTGATTATGTGTTGGGGTGTGTGCATGTTGTGGAGGTGGGATGAAGAGGTTTGGAAGGCTCATCTTCTGCTTTAATTCAGGCACATTGTTTCATAGTCTTATTCCTGTGCTCAGTTCATTTTTTGTGGATGTGCCCATTGGGGTGTTTTCACCACACAGAAACTTGCACTGATAGTCCGAATCTAGAGTAGAATGAGAAGAATCCACCACTAGGTGGTTAGAATCACCACATCTGTGTGAGATCTACATACATTCCTGAATCTGAGAAACTAATCAGGACACTAGTGGTCAGAAGGCCATGGTTTAAGGGACCCTAACTGCTAGATGCCACACTAAACTCAGAGCTTTGCTAAACTGATGAAAAGTGTGTTGAATACTAGCAGGTATATGGAATCATGCTCATGTATAAATGGGGGAAAAAATACAACTTTATCTAATTCATCCAGACTCAATGCAGGATCATTCTGCTCTCCATTACAATCTTTAGTTTGCTTTCAATGCCTTCTGTAACAGGGCTCCCACCATAGATCTTGGGAGATTATTACATAGTCTAGTAGATCTAGTGATTAAAAATATTTCCTGAGATTCAGCTTACTCTTTTTGCCCATTTTCATCCCTTTACTCCTATCGTTTAAGTCATCCCCTTTCCTGGAGCTTACAGTCATGCTCCTTTCTCCTGGCAGGCTGGGATTGGTTATTTCAGCACGGACTGGCTCTTAGATCTGCAACTGGAGAACTCAAGAAAGTCATTCCAAGAACCATACTGCTTGGGGTTATATTTCTTCACAATTTTTCCTGATCTAAGCTTCTAAAACTGGATTATCCCAGTTGAGTCTGACAGCCAAGTCCATCCACACGCAATCACAATATCATAATATTTCCAGGAAAAGACAGAAATAGGTTTGACTTAGTAATTGGCTACCAGGGTTGGCAAGTCTACATCTGTTTCTGCCAGAGGTCCAAAGCCAACTGGAACTCCCTGAGGCCAGTGAGTTTTGGCTTATTCATGTCATGTTACGTTTTCTAAAAATAGAAAGGAACAATATTTCCGTAACAGAGAAACTGAAGAGTTTCACTATAAGGCCTTTTAAGCCAAGGCGATACTGGGGAGCCAAGCAGGGAAAAGTTTAGGACATTAAAAAATTCAGTCTGTGTTTCTTCGTCCCATGAATAAGTTGCTGCTGTGGAATCCTTGTTTCTTATGCTTTGGTCTCATGGTGCTGTCTCTGAGGAGAGTCTCCCAACAAATGACAAGCTGACAAATGACAAGTTCAGTAGCTCATTTGTTATACAGTGGATTTAGACAGTGTTGAGGAGAATTACTCAGGGTTCTTGCAAATTCATTTGTCCTTTGAAGCACATCCTGGCCTCCAGTCTACTCGGTTTGGGCTGTGCTGGGGACACCTGGGCCTATGGTTCTCAAAAGAGGTAAAGCCAGTGAAGATAACTCTTCTATCTCCACCACTTCCTCATCAGAGCTGTCCCATCCGTAGGATGGTTTGGGACGACCACCACAGGCTCTGCCCTTTGGAGGGCCCAACAGCAGCTGCCTCAACCATCCTAGGAACAAGACCCATGGGGCCCAGGGCAGCCTGAGGAATCACCAGCAGGGTCTGGCACAGGACGGCAGCAGGGGTCACCCCCCAACACTGGAGTGACCTGGCAGCCTGCTCTGCTCCCCCACCCTCTCCCAGTTTGTTGTGCTCCACTTCACTGTGGTGGCAGCAGGGGGGGGAAGAGGTGCCTTGGGCCCCGTGGGCCCCTAGGGAGGCCCTATGCCTCATCACGGTCAGGAGGGGAGACAGCATGGCTGAACCATCCCCAGCTGACAGACATCTGTTGGGAGCTGTTATCAGTTCGTGGAGTTGAGAGTGGTCCCCAAGTTTCTCTAAGTTCTGCTAGGGCCAAGAGACACCTGGCTCTAGGGCTAGAGAGCTGGAATCAGCTCTTTACTGAAGCCTTTCCTTCTGCTGCGCATAGCAGAGTATATGGTATTATTAAGTTTGTTTTCAGTCTAACCAGAACCAAGTGCTTGTGCCTCAAGGCCTAATACTACTGCAATTATAATGTGCCTCCATCCCCTCACGCCTTCATTAAAAACACCGATTCAATGCCCTGAGGCAAGGCAAGTGACTATTACCACCGCCTCCATCGTAATGCGGGAGTGGAGGTTCACTTGCCCAAGATCTAACAATAAGTTTGTGGCAGAGCTAGGAATAGACACAAGGAGCTCAATCTATTTAGCTTACCAAAAAGAGTAATAAGGGGTGACTGTTTAAAGTCCGTAAGTACTCCTGTAACCCACACACTACTGGGTGTGGTTTACTGTCCCATATAGTGCCACACAGACCACTTACAGAGGAGAGAAAAAGTTTCCTCTACAGCCTTAGTTGACGGCCAGCTGGCTTTTAGCTCAAGCTGTAGTAGAGGCTCATGCACTAAATTCCAGAGGTCCCAGATTTGGTTCTGCCTGTTGACGTTATACTTATGTAAGTTATAAATATGTAACAAGGTGTCCTTAATCTGACAGAGAAAGGTATAACGTGATCCAATGCCTGGAAGTTGAAGGTAGACAAATTCAGACAAGAAACAAGATGTAATTTTTTACAGTGAGAGTAATTTAGCCTTGGAGCAATTTATCAAAGTTTGTGATGGATTCTCTATCACTGACAAATTTTAAATCAATATTGGATTTTTTTTCTTAAAAGATCTGCTCTAGGAATTTTTTTGTGGGGTGAGGGTAGGTATTATAGAGGAGATCAGGTTTGATGATCTCAATGGTCTCTTCCAGGGTTCTTGGCACCTGTGAAGCTCACCTGTAAAGTTCACTGCCTCTTAGACATACAAATTTCTATTTAAACCATTCCCCTCCTCCGACCCCCGCCGAGAATGAATTGGGTTTCGGCCTCTTGTCTCAGTCTTTCTTTTTTTCTTCTCACTTGTATAGGCTGAGGAGAAATTCCATCAGCCTTGGAGCCCTGGGTTCTTTTTTATTAATATTCCAGTCTGAAACCCTGCAGAGGCTTTAAGTGATAGTCCCATTCCCCATCATGTATGTTCTCTACATTTCAGGGAGAATATTATGCATGTCTATCAAACACCAGAGGCCTGATTTTCATCCCTACTCACTCTGAATGGCACCTTACTCCATGGATAGTCAATATCCCTCAGAGGCATTTTATCTACGTAACTGAATGCACCTCAGCATAACAGCAGTTGGTGATCCTATACTTAATCACTGGCCTCCACAAGTACAGATTTCACGGACATCAGCTATAAGGGGTGGTCACTGACCTGTTTCCCAAGTGAGGAGAAAAAAATCCCTCAACAGGTCTGGCCCCCACTAAGAAGTGGAGGAAAAAAAGGCTTTCACCTCACTACCCACAACTGCCTAGGGCAGTTGTGGCCAACCCGCGGCTTGTGAGCTGCATGCGGCTCTTCTCCCCCACATCAGTGCGGCTCACAAAGCCGCCCCCGTGCCCCTGAGAACGTTCCCTGCCTCTCGGCTCTCCTGTGCTCACCGGGGCAGGGGAGCCATCCAGTGCTTCCAATATGGTGCTTCCAATATGGTGGCAGCTGGCAGGAGCCTGCTGAGGTCAAAAAGCATAGAAACACGCTTCTTCTTGCGCTTTGTAAAGGGACAGGCCTTTTTTTTTTCCTCTACAACTTGTGGTGGCTTCCTTTTTTCTTTTTTTTCCTCTACAACTTTGCCCCTGGTCTTTGTGCTCGATCCACTAATATCTTGGCTCTTCATCCGGAACGGGTTGGCCACCCCTGGCCTAGGGGGTCCAGGGTCAGTAGATTTTGTGGGGCTCTGGAGTGGGGCCAAAATAAAGCATTCATTACATGGGGGGGCTGCTGGAGAGTGGACTGGGGATGTGGGATCTGGGCAGGAGGTAGGGTGCAGGAGTAGGCTGGGAGTGTGAGCAGGGGGTAGGGTGCAGGAGCAGGATAGGAGTGGAGGTCTGAAAGGCCGGGAGAGTGCGGGAGAGGGATCTGGAAGGGAGGGTGCAGGAGCGGGTGGGAGTGTGAGGTCTGGAAGGAAGATGCAGGAGCAGGCTGGGGTAGGGGGTGGGGTCTGGAAGAGAGTACAGGAGCAGGCTGGGAGTGGCATCTGGAAGGGGGTGCAGGAACAGGCTGGGGTGCAGTTTGGAAGGGGGTGTAGCTACAGGATGGGAGGTCTGAGTGGGAGGGAAGGTATGGGAGTACACAGGGGTGGGAGGCCTGGAAGGGAGGCTCAGGAGTGGGAGGGGGCCTGGGCGCCTACCTGGTGCAGTTCGGGGAGGGGGGGCAGCACATGTGGCTCTGTGTAGCTCTGTGCGTTGCAGGGCACTATCCAACACTGCTCCCATTGGCAGAATCGTGTACAGAGTGTTTCCATGTAACACACAGAGCTGCTTTCCCCCTGCCCAGGCAGAGCCCATGGACCAGATCGAGCCCTGGCTTGCCTGGATTGGGCCTGTGAGGCTTGGGGCACCCCTTCCCCTACAGTCAGTGCATTATCTGTGAGAAGCTGCATCTAGCCTAACTCAAAGGACAAAATTCTCTTCCCTGAAGATCTTTTATCTGCATGTGAAGGGGCGGCTCCCATGCCCCGCACGGCCAAGGCGCCGTCCCCGGCGTGCTGGAGAGAAGCGGCGGCCCTGCATCGGCTCCGGCACTGTGCTGCCTGCTCTGCCATGGCCAAGGGGGGAGCCGGGGGTGCGAACGAGCAGGGAGCACCCGAGCTCACAGAGCCCCTGCTAAAGCAGGGAAGCTGTGGGGCCGGCGGGCCGGCTCACCCGGAAGCGGCGCATGTGTGGAGCCCTTGGCGGTTCCACCCCGAGCCGGAGTTAGCCGAGAGGCAGGGAGGGGGAGTGGCCAGAGGAGCTGACGCAGGCCCCTCCCCTGACGCGCCGGACGTCTCGGGGGCGGGACACTTAAAAGAAGCACCGATGCCAGCGAGGGGAGAGAGGAGAGCAGAGGGAAGGAGGACGGGGGTGCACAGAGCAGGAGAGACCAGAGGAGAGGAGAGCGGAGGAGACAGCGGAAGCAACCGTCGGGAGGCATCACGGAGGTGGAGGGAGCAGCCCCTACGGGGGGAACCGGACCGGACTGATACAGCGGCTCAGCGGGGGAGGTAGGAAATGACCCAGGGCAGGGTAACCTCCCTGGGGGGTTGGTGTGTTTCGGGGCAGATTTTCCCCCCACCAACCGGAACTGGGGCACGGCCCCCAGTCCTTAGGGCCCTGGGTTGGGGTCCCGGAGTGGGGGTGGGCCGAGCCCCCTACCTCACCTCGCCGGCCAGCCGACTCGCCAGTGGAGAGGTGGAATTTTGAGAGGACCATCCCTGCCAGACGTGGGGCAGGGCAGGTGACAGGGAGCACACAGCGAGGCGTTTTCTCGCGGGACAGCCTGAGGGGAGTGGGCCCAGGGTGGGCCACACCCACGCACCCCTTAACACGTGGTGGAAAATGTGGGCATCAGGGCATTGACTTTGGTCCTTTCTCGGAGAGACAGAGGAGGGGCAGACCGGTCCCCCCGCGAGCCAACCATGGAGACCCCCAAGATATCAGAGTGGATGGCGGAAACGCAACAGCAGAACCACCACCAACAAACCCAATTAATTCAGCAACTGATGTCGCAGGCTCAGGAACAGCAGAGGCAATTGATCCGGGAGCTGTGCGACTGGCCCACGGCCCTGGTGGGCTTGGGGGAGGCAACACTGGGAGGCGCCGCCCAGCCCCCGATCCGACTGACAAAGATGGGTGCGTCGGACGACCCCGAGGCCTACCTGGTGACGTTCGAGTGGGTGGCCGCCACGTCCCGATGGCCGGAGGACGAGTGGGCCACGATCTTGGCGCCGTATCTCATGGGCCCTGTGCAGCTAGCCTACCGAAGCCTGTACGCCCTACACTATCACCGGGTCAAGGAGGCCATCCTGGACCAGCTAGGCCTCTCCCCCGAGACACATCGTCAGAAGTTCCGTGAAGTTCGCTACCTCGACGGAGCTCGTCCACAGGTGGTGGTGCAGAGAATCAGGGAGGCTGGGAGCCGATGGCTTGACCCCAAGGCAAAGACTGGCCTGCAAGTGGCGGAGCTGGTGTACTTGGAGCAGTTCACACATGTCCTTCTGCCGGAGGGACAAAGATGGGTCCGACGACACCGACCCAGCTCCCTCGACGAGGCTGTTGGGCTTATGGAAGACTTCCTAGCTGCTGAGGGGATCGATGAGCCAGGGAGGCCCTGGACTGAGCCACCATGCCCTACACGACTGGGCTCCGTGGCTCGGAGAAACAAGGAACGCCCTGGGCGGGACGTGGCCCCATCCAGGGGGGGAGAGGAAAAGCGGAGACTAGCCCCAGCATGGTCCCGGCCCGCTTGCAAGGAACTCGCCGGCTGGGGAGGCAAAATGGAAGGGGAGCCCTCAGAGCGCCGGGGGCAGAGCCCAAGAAAACCTCTGCTTTGAGCGCGGGCAGGAGGGACATTTCCGGTGAGACTGCCCATATATGGATTGTTCTTACGGGCAGGCACTGACGGTGAGCCAGTGGGGGCCTGAAGGGAGTCAAAGGCTGACGGTCCAGGTACACATCGGGGCCGCATGCGTAGACGCCCTTGTTGACACAGGGAGCAGCCAAACCCTCATCCGAGCCGACCTAGTGGACCCCGTGAGCCCGAAGAGACCCCCGGTATGGATGCAATGTGTCCATGGGGACATCCGGGAGTATCCCACGGCATGGGTAGCTCTGACCAACGCGAGTGGGGAGACAAAGTGCCAGGTCACCTGGTCCCCCAGCTGGCGTACCCCGCAATCCTTGGCCATGATTGGAGGGGGTTTCAGTGCCTATGGGATACGTGGCAGAGCCCAGGGGAGACCGGCCAGGCACGTGCGGCAGAGCCAGGCCCCGCGATGGCTCAGCCCGCCGCCGACCCCCCAAGGAGGAGTGCCCAGGGCAATGCGGGCCGGTGGCAGTTGGCCACGGAGGACATCCTGAACGGAAAGGACTTCGTCGAGGCCCAAAGCGCTGATGCATCGCTACGACGGGCATGGGAATACGCGACCGACGGACCAAGGGACAACCCCGCCGACCGGGGGAATGGACCCCGTTTTGAGGTACACGCTGACCGGCTATACCGGCCCTGTGGACGGGGGGTACTTGAGGTAGTTGCTCGTCCCGGCCAGCCACCAGAGGGCGCTACTAGAATTGGCCCACGACAACCCGTGGGCTGGACACCTGGGGAGGGAGAAGACCCTCCAGAGGTTCCTCCAAAGGTTCTACTGGCCCAGGGTGCATAGGAAGGTACAGGACTTTTGTCAGTCCTGCAAGGCCTGCCAGAGGACAGCTCCCAGGCGGGTGCTGAGGGCCCCTCTGGTACCCATGCCAATAGTGGGGGAGCTGTTCGAATGAATCACGCTCGACCTCGTGGGGCCCCTGGAACACTCCAAAACAGGGAATAAGTACATTATGGTGGTCTTAGATGACGCCACAAGGTACCCCGAGGCTGTCCCATTAAGGAACACCACCACCCCCACTCTCGCAACCGAACTGGTAAAAATATTCATGAGAGTGGGAATCCCCCGGGAAATCTTAACCGACCAAGGCACGAACGTGACCTCCCGCCTGATGGCTGAGCTGGGCGAGTTACTAGACATTAAACTCCTTAGAATGTCTGTATACCACCCCCAAACGGACAGCCTGGTAGAGCGATTCAATCGGACCTTGAAATCTATGCTCCACCAGTTCGTAAACGAAGACCCCTGCGGATGGGATGGCCTCCTCCCAGCCTTGTTATTCGTGGTCAGGGAAGTTCCGCAGGTCTCCACGGGGTACTTCCCTTTTGAACTTTTGTATGGGTGGAGACCCCGAGGCATACTAGACGTCCTCCGGGAGACCTGGGAAGAGCAGGGGCCGAGGGGTAGCGGCTCGGTCCAGTACATAATACAGTTAAGGGAGAGGCTACAGAAGCTGGCTGAGTTCACCTGGATTAACCTCACTAGAGCCCAGGAGAAGCAGGCCCAGAATTATAACCAAGGGACGGAGCTGAGGACCTTTGAGCCCGGGGATCAGGTACTGTTGCTCCTCCCGTCCAAGGAATCCAAGTTGTTGGCCAAATGGCAGGGACCGTTTACGGTTGTTCACAGGTTTGGAGACATTGATTATGAGGTTCGGCTGGAGGGTAAGCGGCGGGCCTCGCAGATTTAACACGTGAATTTGTTAAAAAGGTGGCGGGCCCACGAACAACTCCTGGTAGTCCCGGCGGGGCCGGAGGTGGAACTGGGTCCATGGGCCGGAGACCTAAACCAAGCCATGCCACTCCCGAGGAATGAGGACCTGAGCCCGGAGCAACAGGACGACCTATGTGCCCTGCTTCAGAGGTATCCCACTGTGTTATCTACCCTACCGGGGAGGACTGCAGCAATGAGCCACCACATCGCGACCACTCCAAGTAAGAAAGTGTGCGACGCGATTCGCCCCTTCCCATGGAAAATGTGGGACACCATAAGGGGGGAGATACAGTCGATGCTCGAGTTAGGGGTAATAGAGGAGTCCCATAGTGAGTGGCGGAGCCCTATTGTCCTCATCCCGAAACCAGATGGAACGCTCCGGTTCTGCATAGACTTCCGAAAGGTCAATACCCTCTCCCGTTTTGATGCATACCCCATGCCACGAATAGACGAGCTGCTTAACCGACTAGGGGGAGCCCAGTACATCTCGACCCTCAATTTGACCCAGGGGTACTGGCAAATCCCCCTTATGCCTGCCTCTAAGAAAAAGACCGCGTTTTACACCCCTTTCGGGCTGTTTCAATTCGTGACAATGCCCTTCGGCCTTCACGGGGCCGCTGCAACCTTCCAGAGGCTTATGGACAAAGTGCTCAAAGACCACCAGCAATATGCAATGGCCTATATCGACGATATAGCCGTTTTTAGTCAATCTTGGGCCGATCATCTCCGCCACCTGGAAGCCGTTTTAAAGGCCCTCAAGGAGGCAGGTTTGGCGGCCAATCCCGGAAAGTGCTGGTTTGGGAGACAAGAGGTAACCTACCTCGGGTACACGGTTGGGAGAGGGACGTTGAGGCCCCTCATAGATAAGGTCGGGGTGGTGAGAGACTACCCAACCCCAACGACAAAGAAGCAGGTCCGACAGCTGCTGGGGCTAGCTGGGTACTACCGGCGGTTCGTGCCAGACTTCGCGACCATAGCCGGACCCTTGACCGACCTGACCCGGAATACCCAACTGACAAAGGTACGATGGACTTCGCAGTGCGAGAAGGTATTGCGGGACCTGAAGGACCGCCTGACCCACCCGCCTGTCCTGAGGCACCCAGATTTCTCCCGGCCCTTCATAGTGCAAACAGACGCCTCCGAGGTGGGGCTGGGCGCAGTTCTGTCGCAAGAGGTGGAGGGGGAGGAGCACCCCATACTCTACCTGAGTAGGAAATTGATAGCCGGGGAGCGAAATTATGCCACAATTGAAAAGGAAGCCTTAGCAGTGAAATGGGCAATTGACTCGTTGAGGTATTATCTCGTAGGCAATGTGTTCAAGCTCGTGACCGATCATGCCCCGCCCTGATGGATCAACTCAATGAAGGACAGCAACGCCAGAGTGATGAGGTGGTACCTCGCCCTACAGCCTTATCAGTTTGAGGTCACGTACCGGCCGGGTAAGGCACACGGGAACGCAGACTTTTTTTCCCGTCTACACGAGGACTTAGACAAAAGGGATGTGTCGGATCTAAGGGAGGGAGTGTGTGACGGGGCGGCTCCCGTGCCCCGCACGGCCGAGGCGCCATCCCCAGCATGCTGGGGAGAAGCGGCAGCCCCGCACCAGCTCCGGCACTGCGCTGCCTGCTCCGCCGTGGCCAAGGGGGGGCCGAGGGTGCGAACGGGCAGGGAGTGCCTGAGCTCGCAGAGCCCCTGCTAGAGCAGGGAAGCCGTGGGGCCGGCGGGCCGGCTCACCCGGAAGCGGCGCATGTGCAGAGCCCTCGGCAGCTCCGGCCCGAGCTGGAGTTAGCCAAGAGGCAGGGAGGGGGAGTGGCCAGAGGAGCTGACGCAGGCCCCTCCCCTGACACGCCAGACGTCTCGGCGGTGGGACACTTAAAAGAAGTGCCAACACCAGAGAGGGGAGAGAGGAGAGCAGAGGGAAGGAGGACGGAGGTGCACAGAGCAGGAGAGACCAGAGGAGAGGACAGTGGAGGAGACGGCGAAAGCAACCCATCGGGAGGCATAATGAGGTGGAGGGAGCAGCCCCTACAGGGGGAACCGGACCGGACTGACGCAGTGGCTCAGCGGGGGAGGTAGGAAGTGACCCAGGGCAGGGTAACCTCCCCAGGGGGTTAGTGTGTTTTGGGGCAGATTTTCCCCCCACCAACCGGAACTGGGGCACGGCCCCCAGTCCTTAGGGCGCTGGGTCGGGGCTTGGAGTGAGGGTGGGCCTGAGCCCCCCTACCTCACCTCACCGGCCAGCTGACTTGCCAGTGGAGAGGTGGAATTTTGAGAGGACCATCCCTGCCGGACGTGGGGCAGGGTGGGTGACGGGGAGCACACAGCGACGCGTTTTCTCGTGGGACAGCCCAAGGGGCGTGGGCTGACGGGCCCCGGGCGGGCCACACCCACGTGCCCCTTAACACTGCACTATGAATCTCCACTCTGCTTTCATTCTGTTCACAGGACTCCCATTGATGTGCAAGGCATGTGCACACCTACAGCTGTTCATGACATAGAAAAGGCCTTGGCTGTAAGACAGGCCTGCTGTACTCATTTGTGAGTGAGAAAGTCTCCCTTTCCTCCTATCTCCTCCTCCTTTGGTTAGTTCCTCTACCCTTCCATCAAACGGAAACAGGCCTGAACGCAAGGATTTCTATGGGGGGTGCTTTTTTGTAAATGTGGACCACAATTTTAAATATATATATTTCACGCTGCTCTTTTCTCCTATTATCTGTTCTGAATAAAAACCAGCACAACTGGAATATAAGGGACCATCTTTTTTATAAAGGGTTTTATTTTTAAATAATTTTCATTTACATTTAAAATGATCCCTTTTTTCCAGTTAAATTCCAGTTGTGCCTAAAAAACAATTTCAAGAATAAATACTAATTTAAACTAGAATAAAATTAATACAAGGAATCAGCCCAGTTGCAGTGAAATTGCATGTATATGGCCAGTTCAAAATAAACTGTGAGCAATGGAAAGCTAACGCATAAGTTTAATCAGTTCGTCTACTGTTGCTTTATATTGGCATCCTAACTGGTAGCCATCTTTGCAATGAAATGAAAAACAGTCTGCTACCAAGCAGCACTAATCACCGATGCCAGTAGGATGCCCAGCAAGGCCAAATTATAGCCCAATTATATCTTATGTCTGGGGTGCCCAAGACGTCGATCATGGTTGACTGGTCAATCACAAGTGGTCAACCGGTGAATCATGAAACAGACCAGCAGCCTGCTTCCCTGGCCACCTGTGAGGGCTGGGGCAGAAACAGCTCCTATCTGGCTGGACCATGGGTTTGGCAGCCCGGCCCAACCCGTGGGAAGGGCTGGTGCCTGCCCTGGTCCTGCCACAGTGGCCCAGCCCTGCTCTGGGGGAGGAGGTGAAATCAGCCCCAGCTTTCCCCTGGCCAGCCCAAGCATGAGGGAGGAAGGCTCGGGCAGCACACTATCTCAGCCTTTCCCCAGCTGGCCAGAGCACGGGGAGGGAGGCTGGAACAACTTGAGAGAACACGGGGGGAATGAATTCACATCCTTCACACACACACCCTGCGTACAGGCCTGAGAAAGACCTCTGGGATACCAAACAAGTGCATGAGGGGGGTGGAGGGCTCTGGCATGAAACAAGAGTGGCAAACAAAGCAACAGGTGTAATGAAAACAATTGCCAGACAACAATAGGAACCCTTTTTTGTCCTCTGGCGAAATACTTTCCTACTGCCAGCAACAATCACATACATGCAGTTCAGCTTCTAGATATGGATCTGCTGCCACTTTCCTCCCGCATTCAGTGCATCTTCCCTCCCTGGCACCCAGCAGGTTTTACAAGAGGAAAGTTACTGTGCTTGGGAAGAACTTGGCACCATGCTAAATGATACATTGACAGCATACTTTGTTCCCTGGCTCCTGTCCATGCACAAATCTCTCACTGAATCACTCCTAGTGAGAAAACTAACACCAGCATTCTGCTCTGTCGGAATCGTAAGCCCGAGAGAGCAAATATAAAAAGAGCTGGCTATCGGAAAGGGATGAGCCAATGTCTGAAATATTTAGAGGTAGATTAAAAGAAAACAGTGATAGGAAAAAATAAAAGGATCCTGGGAAAATAACCATTAATGGGAGGTTGATTGGTGCACCATTCCATATCCAACCTAGCCTCTCTGCACCCCCATGCTCTGTACACAGAGGGCCAGCTCCTAGAGTCCGTATACCAGGCTTCATTTTCCTTTTTTGTTATTATATGTATCTGTACTATTGTAGCACCTATCACAGGCCTCAGCCAGCATCAAGGCCCTGTTTTACAAGGCTCTTTTCAAATGTGTCAGCCATCTTGGCAAATCCCAGGTATGAATCATGAAACTCCAGACACAAAGGCAGGAGTCTCCATGGCTTGAGGTAAAGAGCCAGCCTGTCTAGCTAGAAGTTAAACAGGCCAATATCTTCTGTGGATTATGAACAGATGGTGATATGCGATATACTGGCCTGTGGTTACACAAACACATAGAATGAGCCAGACCATGCCATGAATAACTTGCAATTTAAACAGACAAGACAAAGGGCTGGGAAAAGGGTCACACAGAAAGTTGGCACCTGAAGCATTGAAAGATTACTGAATTGCCCAAGGGCACACAGAAAGCTGGCAGTCAGTACAGCCCCAGAATTAATTCAGGTCTTCTGAAAACCAACCAAGTGCATTAACTACAACACTGTTCTTCTTCTGTCAGTGGAGTTTCTCCTGAACTCACTAGTACATAAGGTCTAGACACTCTTCTCTTCAGAGACAATGAGACTTGATCTGGAGAAAGTAACAACAACAAGGGTAGTTCTAGTTCCCTGTGGGTACTTTACAGTGCTATGAAGCCCCCATCATTTCAGAAGAAGGGGCAATTTCTGGCAGTCCTGGAAGAGTTGTATCCCTGCAGGCATGCCTGGCTCATTCTCCAGTTTCTTGAGCTCTCCATGTAAGTGCATTCTTCTGCCTTTAAAAAGAAACTAAGGGTACATCTAGACTGCGGGGGGGTTTCGGGATACCAGAGGTATCACAAAAAAAACTCCACCATGTTCAGGGAACGCATTTGCTCTTCCACTTTTTTTTTTTTTGCAGAAGAGCAGACGTGCTCTTTCAGAAGCCCTGTCTTCCTCGTTCCACGAGGAAGAAGAGCTCTTCCAAAAGAGACTTTTTTTCCCAAAATTTGGCCCAGTGTAGAAGGCCAAATTTCGGAAAATCCTCTTCCGAAAAAAAAAGTGGAAAAAAGTGTAGTCTAGACATACCCTAAAAGTTCTCTCTCAGCATTTAACAGTAAAATCAGACAGGAGAATTTTAACCATGGCCTTGAGTATTTTTGTTTCATATACCCCAAAACTGGTAGCACGAATGATCAGCTAATCACATGCTTAGTTTCCATCCTGTATGATGTGAGGGTATTGTCATTTAGATATTATAAACAAAAGATCATCAGGTTTTGTTTGAACACAGCTCACAGAATCATTGTTTTATGATCCCTCCAGGCCATTTATACTTATTATACACTTGAAAACAACTTTGCTTTTTCAGCTGCAAATGTTTTTAAATTCTAATAATTGTTAAAGAGATAGGTCTCTATTTGCAAAGCCTTCCTTTAACAACTATCTACTTAAAAGAAAAAAAAAACCCAGAGATTGGTGAAGACTATATCTTATTCTGTGTCCTTGCCCCTGTGTAGTTCAACTTCTTCACCCAACTTCTCAACCATGCTACAAATGGGCTCAGCAGTGACATACATTCCAGACACAGACATGATGGCTCAATCTTCAGACTTACAAGACTTATAGCAAAATTAAAAGTAACAGATTTACTCATACGAGTAGCACTTTTTGTGCATGATCATGCCCTCTTAGCACACACAGAGGGAGATATCCAATATACTGTCAATCGCTTTGCCAATTGTTTGGCCTCACAATCAGCCTGCAGAAAATTGGAGTGTTACATCAGTCATCTTCACCACTCTGTGTCATGTCCCATTGTGGAACCCAAATAAAGCACATTGACAGTTTTACCTTTTTTGGCAGCACCGTCTCCAATGTGGGATTTCTTGACAAAGAGATCACAAACAGGATACAGAAAGCTTCTCAGTCATTAGGAAAGCTATGTAACAAAGTCCTGAAAACCCACTAGCTAACCCTCTCAGCAAAAATAAAAACTTCATGATGCTTTTGTGCTCACATCTCTCTACTATGGCTGACACCATCCAGTCATATCAAACAGCTAGAGGCCTTCCATAAGTGGTCTCTGTGTGTCATTATGGGGATCCACTGGCAGGACAAAGTTACTAATCTGGAGGTTCTCCAACAGTCAAATGCCATAAACATCAAGGCCATGATAATCAAAGCCTAACTATGCTGGTTTGGACATTTCATTAGGATGCCTGAACATCGACTCCCCAGAAACATTTTCTGAGGAGAAAATTTGGCAGAAGGAGAATTGGCACAAGGACATCATACTCAAGGCCAACCCAGAAAGTGCTACAAGCAGGAACAACTGGTGAAGAGGGACAGGGGAGGCACTGGCCACGTGACCTCTCCCAGTTCAGGGGAGGGCTGGGACAACCCTTCTCCACCTCATGCCTTGCCTCTTCCTCCCCTACTCCACCCCTCCCTACCACTGCTATGCTCTCTCCCCACCCTTGCTTGTCCCCTGCCCCATTCCTTCCTTCCTTCACTCTTTGGCAGCAGTGGGGAAAGTGGAGCTACATGGCTCCAGCTTGCTCTGATCTTCTGGCTGCATCACTCTGCTTCCTACCGGTGAACACTGGTGGGCTGGACACCTGCTGCGGGTTCCACCCCTCCCCGAGCAATGTGGCCAGAGGAGCAGAGACAGCTGGGGCCATTACTCCACTTTCCCTGCCACTGCCAGGGTTGGGCAAACTGGGCGCATGCTCAGGGCACCGTAGCCAGAGGATGAGGGGCAACTGGACATGGGTGTTGCTGAGCAAAGGGGGTGGAGGGTACTGGGCAGGGGTGCAGTGTGGCAGTGCATGCTGGCAGTGCAGGGCTGGGGTTGGGAGTGTAAGGAGGGAGGAAAGTGCAGGGGTTGGGGCAAAGGGGGCACAATGCAGAGGTTAGTGGTAAAGAGAGCACAGGATGGGGGTGCAGGGGTCAGGGAGTCCATGGGTGCCAAGGGAAATGTGTGGCACTATGCCCACCAGAGTCAGGGATACCAAAATACAAGTTTGCCCAGGGTGCCATTTTCCCTAAGGCGGGCCCTGCCAATGAGTGTGGGGAGGGGATCTGCTGTGGTCACTGGATTCCCCCCACTCTGCTAGTCCTCCTGCCAGCCCCTTACCCCTCTTGTCCATGGTGTTTTGGGGGTCACATGCCCCTCCACGTGTCACCTATGGCTATGAGGACAGCATAAAAAACAGCACACATTTTGGTGCAATAAAACTGGATGATTTTGAGAAGGCTGTGTTAGACAGATCAGTATGGCAACACCCAACACACCCCAGTTTCCAGGCCTTTGAAGATAATAGAAAAAAATCAATTGTTGGCTGCAAGGGAAAAGTATCATCGTATTGCTATAGGTACCAAGATGCTCACCAATGACTTTGTCTGCCCGATCTGCTCATGAGCATGCACATCATGCACTGGACTTCAGTGTCATTCTGAATTCACAACATGCATGAAAACATCATTGACAGAAGACACTCACTACCAGTGTCACTGTCTATGTTCTCCACTAGGACAAAAAAGAATAGCTAACATGGCGGGGGTTTGACTGGACTAGATAGCAGTGTTTTCTCTAATCTTTTGCATCCATGTGTGGAATAATTTCATGTGCACTGGGGCATGTGTAAACGTGCACCACCAATAGAAACACAAAACCTAGCTGTGGGCACTCTTCTAATCAGTGATGCGGCATTTGAATTGCTCCTGAGTGTCCGCACAACTTACAGGGAACATGAGTGTTCAGTGTAGATAGGCAGATACGTCAGGCAATGCATTTCTGAGCAATTATGGCCCAGGTTAGGTGATGTAATAGCTAAACCATTAAACATATAGGTTGAGGGACCCGAAACACCCAACTATAATTCCTTATTACCTGAAATAATTGTGGAATGGGATGAATGAATAAAACTAAATGAAAATCAGGCTCATACACATTAAAGGTCTAGAAGATGCTCAGCATCTCTCAGGATAGGTCCTTTAAGTGGGCATTGTTGAGACAGCCAGGATATCAGCAGCAGCCACTCACAAAGGTTCCAATTTTGTCCCATCTTCTAAAGTTCCCTGCTCCCCATCAGTCTGTTTAAATGCTTCTTTGTTGTGCTGATGTGCATGACTCGGTCAGTCAGGCACATACTGTACATTCAGTTTTTTTGCTCCTGCCACATAGTAGCACAAAGGCCGGAGGTTTCATTCACATGGCCTGTAGTATACTATTTTTAGGAGAGCCAGAATTTTCTTAACCCCCCCACAAAAAAGGTAAAAATAAATTGTACCCACAAACATTGTGTCATGAAGAACTCCTGCACTATTAAAGGAGTAATTTGAATCCTCCTGCCCCTGTGCCCAAACTGTGCAGTGGAGAAGAAGTCAGTTCTGCTGCTAACACTGTGGGTGGGGAATTAGAGCTGGCTTTGTCCCCAAGATTCACTACTAGGATTCATAACTATGAACTCTGCACAAGTACCTTCTCAGCTTTCCCTAAACTCAGCACATGGACTAGATTAACCAAGATGGTTTCTCTGAGGAGTTTTTTCTCTGGTTGTTCCAAAGTCTTGGCTCAGAATCTGGGAGATGACGTGCCCAGGGGAAGTTTTCTTAAGGGATCAGTAGCACTGACCTGCCTCTGTTCCTAATAAATGAGGGGTGGGCAATAATTTTTACATGGGGCCACTTTACGAATGTTGGTTTGTGGTCGTGGGTCAGCTTAGGTGAGAGAGGCAGCTTAGGTGGAAGGGGCAGGGGAAGAGACTTTGCATACTCCCCTGCCCCCAGGCCAGTCGGAACCTGGCAGCAGGGGAGAGCGCAAAGTCATTCACAGTTCAGAGCGGCTGATGGCTCCCTTTAGGTGCCACGCACCCAGAGGCAGGCAGTGGGCAGGATCAAACAGCTTGTTAGGCTGGATCCGGCTCGTGGGTAATATCTTGCCCACCCTGTATTAAATCAATGGAAAAAACGCCATTGCCAGAGTTGGGACAGTGCTAAGAGCTTGAGAAAAATCCCAGCCTACAGGTTCTGAGCAGATTCTCCATGGGTGTAAATCAAAACACTGACTTCCCAGGACCTACTTTGATTTACATTCACTGAGGGTCTTGCCCTAACGGGTGATATTATAAATTTAAGCAAATTTTAAAAAGCCATGTTACCGAGCCTTGAAACTGGCGTGTTTATTGAAGAAACAGCAACAACCTCTCAACTCCAGCAGCACTATCAGGCACTGGAATGGTATTTGTACCCTTTCTGTCATCAGTGGATGAATCATCTTTTGATATTTCTAAAGGCTGACAGGTTGCTTGAAATCACTGCCCATGGATTATGTTCATATGGAGCTTTAAAACATTTTCTAATTATTTTTCCTTCCACCCCACTGAACACTGTTAATCAAGAGTTATTATTTCCAAAACACATTGTATTGTAGCGATGGCACACTCGGCAGGAGAGGTACCCAGTGGGTTGGACTCCTTCCAACCTTCGTTTTCAGATGACCAAGATGTTCTTGTTTTTATAAGAAGGTGTTCTTGGGGTGTGTGGAATTAACAATTTCTATTTATTCAGGGAGAAAAACAAAGTCTCTGTCTGAAGCTATTTTATTTGCAAGGGGTACCTGAGGGCAGCACACAGCTGGAGAGAATTCAAACCATCTAGCTTGGTTTTGCCTTTGCTGTTCATTCACTAAAATGATGCAGCATGGGTCTGTATTTCTACACCTCATTTCTCACTTTGCGCTTGTCTCCCCTACCACTAAACTTGATTTAACTTACATCTCTCATGGCTGTGAAAAGCAAGGGAAGTTACATTGACTTAAAGCGCTCTGCATGCTGCACTATGTTGGTGGAAGATTCTCTCCCATTGACACAGCGTGTCTTCACCAGGTGTGCTACATCAGCACAGCTGCAGGGTAGCAAAGACAGGAGGTGAAAGTGTGTGGGGGGTGCTGCTCTGTTTTAAAAGGGGCTGGCACGGCTGAGGGTGCTCCATGCAAATGGAGGCTTAGAGCGTGCTTTCCATCTGGGCTCCCAGGGTTCCCACTGTCCTGAGGCTGGCCCTGAAGGGGCCAGCTAGGGGTGCGCCCTAGGTGGAGGTGTGCATGCTCCCAGCCGGGCTCCTGGTGGGGGATCCACATCCCATCCTGTCCTGCTGCCTCTCTCACCATGCTGGCTGGATGCCAGGCAGGTACATGACTGCTGTGGGGGGAAGGGGAAGGGAGTGGCAGGCTAGGGGGTCTACACACTGCCACTGCCCATTTACCTGCATGCAGTGGATGCCCAAACAGCCTTGGCAGGAACAGGAGCAGCACAGGGCAGGAACCATTGGGTAACTGGTGACCGGGATGGCAGCAGGCCAGTCCTGAGCCCCTCAACCAGGACTTCTCCAGCCCCAAGCCCCCCCCCCCTGCTCTCCCCTCTACACACATACCCCAGCCCTTTGACCTGAGTCCCCCCAACCCTGACTCTTACACCCCCCACCGAAATCCCCTGCTTGGAGCTTCCCCACACTCACCCAGCCCCCTGCCCTGAGCCTCTCAACCCACACACATCCCAACCCCCTTTTCTGAGCCTCCTCTACACTTACATTTCTTACAGGCGCGGTCATATCGCAACCCACCCTACCCCAGGCCCTAGGGCCCCCTCCACCGCAGGGCAGGTTGTGATATGATAGCAGCTGTAAGAAACTTTCAAGCCCTTTGTCTCCTGTAGTGTTGTTTCTCAAGTCTTCTCTGAAGACCTGCCTGTAGATATTCCATTTTGAAGCAATAATATACAACACACTAAGTCTCATGCTGTGTTTGGACTAGAGTAAGTTTGATCCCAGTCCATGGCTCAGAACTTGGGGTTATTTGAAACCTGGATCTGATTTTTGGAGGGTTGAGTCCATCTGTGGGTTTGGCTAACATTGTGCGAAACATAACAGCTTCTGTTTGCAGACGACCGTGTTTTCTGTGTTTGCTTTGTCTGGGCTTCAGGCCCTTAATTGCACTCTTGAGTTTTGAGCTCAAGAGAATCTTGCAGCCAAAACAAGGGATGTTAAATTGCAAATTATCAACTAATTGAGTAGTCACGGAATTTCCATCGACTACTCAATTAGTTGACAGCAGCCTAGCTCCTACTGCATTTAAACTGCAGCAAGGTTAGCTCCCTGGGGTGGCGTGAGCTGGTACTAAGTCCCAGATTGTGCTGCTCACAGGAGCTAAACCCACTGTGACTCTGCCTTTTAAATGTAATAAGAGCCATAGTGATCTGGGATCAGGCATGAGCTGGGGCAGCTGACTCCTGGTTCGCACCAGGTCCTCCGCTGCACCCCTCTCTCCTGCGCCCCTACGGAGATGGTGCTGTGGGAAACCGACATTTAAACTGGCTCCCCCCAGTACCAGCTCCTGCTCCCTGTCTTGCTGCCTCTGATACAGAGGCAGCAAGGGCAGGAAACGACTAGTCAACTAGTGAGTCGACTACTGGATAAGCCTAGGCTTATCAGGTAGTCAACTACTCGACTAGTTGCTTACATCCCTATCCAAAACCACCAAACCATCCATAGAAGCAGCCCTAGTTCACCCTAAAACTTGAACTCAAGTTCACTGGAAGCTCAACTCTTTGTTCAGTGTTGGACAAAGCAACTATGGTCCACTCTGTAGCCTTGATGAGATCTTTCATGGTGCATGGTTTGTCCAGGAGCTGGCAGGCCACTAGATGTTCTATGGTTTGTATTTCACCATAGTCACATTGGAACAGCCCTACTTCTATTCATTTACTTTTTTTCTGCCAACTCCTCTTGAGAGGGGATCTGTTAACTAATCTTTCCCCATCTATCAACTCCTGGGCCGTCTTAAGTGTATTCATGACAGGATCAAGACAAAGTTTTGTCACAGATCTGAATTTCTCCAATATTCAGGAGTGTTATCTCTTCCAAGGGATTAACATCATGCTTAGCACAATAGTGGCAGAGCAGATCCACTGGGAAATGTGGGGGGGAGGGGGAGAAAAAAATTCCCAGATATCTCGGGGCCACTTGCAGTGCAGCAGAACTGAGTCAGGCTTCCTACCTGCCCTCCCTCTGCGCCGCTCCCAGAAGCGGGGGTGGGGGGCCTCCACACACTGCCCTTACCCCAAGCACCGACTCTGCAGCTCCTATTGGCTGGGAACTGCGGCTAATGGGAAATGCAGGGGTGGTGACTGTGGGCAACGGTGTGAGGAGAAGCTGCTGCCAGAGGGGTGTGCCAGTCACTTTCGAGAGCTCTCTGAGGTAAGTGCAAACCACTTGACCCCCTTCTATACTCCCATCTCCTGCCACACGTTCAAGGCACCCAAACCGCCTCTCAGAGCCTGATCCCTCACTCCCTCCCACATCCAAGCCTCCTCTCTGAGCCTGTTCCCTGCAACCCCATGCCCCAGCCTGACGAAAGTGAGTGAGGGTAGAGGAGAGAAAGCGATGAATGGAGGGAGAATGGAGAGAGCAAGGGGAGTTCTCAGAGAAGGGGCGAGACCTCAGAGTGAGGCGGAGCCAGGGTCTTAGGGCTTGTGCAGTTAGACAGTTGGGAACCCTCCTGGGCCGGCATGTGGAAATTCTGGCCATGCTGGAAGAGCATGATCAGCAGTGCAGTTGGCAACTTGCTGGGTGTGAGCCAGCATAGGTGCAGCACCACACAAATGCCAGGCCGACCATGTCTGTGTGGAAGCATTGACTGTTCTGGCCTGGGGCCGGGAATGACTGCTGTGTCTTGGTTGCAACACTCCTGTTAACATATCACAGAATGATTTTGTTTAATGCTCTTGCTGGCCTCTGTGCATAGCATTGGCCAGATGAGATAGGTGGAGTGGATTCCTGAGGTGTCACTGCGAAGTTCAGAATGCATTAGGGTCAGAACTTGGCTTGACAATACTCCAGCTGGGAGGGAGGATAAACAGCTCTGTCTCAGAGCCAGGGCCAGCTCTTTTCCACAGAACTGTTGGTAGCGGCATGAAATCACACATCACTTCCTCTTTCTGAGGACATGGAGCCAGCTTTCAGGGAGCAAACACCTCCACTTCAAGAAAGGGCAACTGGCCGCTTCCACCATGTTCGTCCATCTCAGTGAAATTCCAGCAGCAACCGTCCTGCTAGTCTGTGATGCAGGCCGGAGCAGGGAGCACAGGGACACCCCCATGTGGCTGCAACATGCCTTTATTAAAGAGAACCCAGAAACAGCCAGACAGATTGCCCTGGACTGACACCATCAACTCTGAAAGGCTTTACAGAATATCTCCCTCCTCGGCTTCAGAAATATCCTTCTCCACACATGTATTAATACTGAAAGCCCAACAAAATCAAATACTTCATGAAGAGCAGGGTAGTCTACCTCTGCCAGTGCCCCTGCTCAAAGTATGTTCTGCCTCATATTCTGCTGTTTCCCTATTGTACTTCTTACTTTCCTTTGAGTTTAGACTTGCTTGCCTTCCCTTTAGCTTTTGGCTTATCCTTTTTCTTTTTAATTCTCTCCCTTTGGACTGGCCCTTTCTCTCCCCCCACCCACTTTGGCTGGCCTTTAGCATCTCCCCTTGGCATTAGAATGGCTCTTTTTCTCCTCTTCTTGGACTTTGTTTTCTTAAGGTTGGGTCCATGTGTGACTCTAATTTGCAAACAATTATTTATTACTATTATTAATGCCAGTGAATCTAAGCATCTCACGAGTATGGCACAGACCCTGATAATTAAATGCCACCACTGTTCTCTAATAAAATTTGCAATGACTGAAAAAAAAATACTGTTTTGATGAAAAATAAATCATTGTGTGATTTCTGCTTGTATGTTTCTGTTTTCCATGGAAATAAAAGCAGGAAACTGCTATTTTTCACATACTAACTGGAGGAAAACAATTCTTTTTAATGTGAAAATGGCGCTATTTTTCATGCAGCAAAAGTCTGACAACATTTCTGTCAATTTTTCACTGGATACTATGATAATAGGCACAGCATAAAATCTTATATAGAATAAACCAGTGTTTCTCAACCAGTGGTATGAGTACCCTTAGGGGTACTTGAGAGAAGTCTGGGGGGTACATCAACACAACTGAAATTTGGAGAAAATGGAATTTTTGTTTTAAGTTTTACAGCGCTTTATTATTTTTGTACTTTTTACTCCCAAAAATTTCATCGCCCACCCAGTTACGATTAAGTTGTTTAAACAAATGTGTTGCAATGGTAGAAAAAAAATTGTGTTTCTCAAAACTGTAGGTACTGGTGGTACTTAAATTTTTTTTTTGAAAAAGGGGATCCTTTTTTCAAAAAAGGGGTACTTTATAAAAAATGGTTGAGAAACACTGAAATAGACACATGACATTTGATGTACCACCAGTGACTTTTAAATCATAATATTGTGTGCCATTTTCACCAGTGGAAATCTCAGGGCCAGATTTTCAGAGTAGGTACCTAAATAGCTCATACATATTTGGTGACTGAGCATGCAGACTTGCTTAATCAGTCTTGCATGCTACATTTTTTGATTTGAGCATGCTCTCATAGTAAATGTGTGTGCAAATGAGGTATGTGATTGCAGAACTTGCATGACAGAAAAGCTGAAATTTTCTTTACATCAAAAGAAAAATCAAATTTATGAAGCTCCTGTGAAAGATATTTGTCTGCAGATTTCTTTGCTGATTTTGCTCTGCAGAAATAGACAAAGAGACTATTACTGAAGCTGGCTGCTGGCCTCCTCCTGCCTTCTCACAATGAATGCAGTGCTCCTGAAAGGTACTACACTGGCAGCCCAGAAGGCATCTCTGCCTGCACAGAAGGAGTGTTGCACAGGAAAAGATGAAAGTAAGGCAGTGCCATTCCAGCAAGAGCCAGCTGGGGCACTTGGCTGAGAGCCGGCTGGGGTGCTACACTGTGCTGTTTGTGGTGTGCTATCCCAGCTGGGCTCCTGGGGCTCCGGCTGCAGGCTGGTGCTGGTGGCCCTGCACATGCAGCCAGGTGAAGCAGGCAGGTATGAAAGGGACCAGCTGGGGGGCACATTGTAGGGGAGGTAGGTGCATTCCCAGCTGGGCTCCTGGTGCATCTGCATCTGTCCTGCTGCCCCTCTCAGTGGATGCCAGGCAGTGCATGTACAGTCTATGGCATACATTGCTGCTGGTGGACCCTGGGGAGAAGCCAAGGGAAGGGTGCAACATGCCAGAAGATGTCTCGCACTGCCGCTGGTTTCCCTGCAGCAGTGCTGGTCCACAGCTCCCTTGTGGCAGTGCAGTGAACAGGGGTATCGTGGTAGGGATA
Source organism: Pelochelys cantorii (assembly GCA_032595735.1). Taxonomy (NCBI): domain Eukaryota; kingdom Metazoa; phylum Chordata; order Testudines; family Trionychidae; genus Pelochelys; species Pelochelys cantorii. The sequence continues at coordinate 23,746,228 of CM064336.1, forward strand.
CGTCCACTAGCCAGGTAAATGTAACCTAACAGTAAGCAGGACTTGCTTTCCCCTCCACTGCTCCCTACACACACTCCCAGCTCCCTGCCATGACTCCTGCAGCCCCATACCTCCTGCACTCGAATCTCCTCTCAGACTCTCAGCCTCTGGCCCTGACTCCAGCACCCTCCCACCCCAACCCTCTCTCTGAGCCCCCTGCATACCACCCCTCACTTCAATTTCTTACAGGTATTGTCGAATCACAACCCCCCTTCATCCCCTGTCCTGACTCCCCCAAGGGGCGGGGGCTGTGCTAGGACAGTACCGATAAGAAATGTAAGTTACTTTCACCCCAACAGGAAGTCATGTGGCCATCCTCCCCTGCTCTGCCCAGTTAATGTGCTTTAGTCTTCAGTTTGCACAACCACTTCTAGGCATAAGAGGAAAGTTCAGCCTCCTGGGCTTATTTAGTCCTTGGCCTCTTCATTGAGATTGCAACAAGTAGCAGTTGTGATGGGGATTTTGTGATGCTGACACCTGACCAAGGAGGAACTGGACTCAGCCCAACATTTCTTTTTCCATGAGCCACCAACCAGCTGTCACAGAGTAACCTTCAGTTAATCCTGACATATACTAGTTCTGAACCAGTGACCTAGTGGTGAAAGGCTCCCTATGTTCTGAATGACGCAGTCCTATAGAACAGTGTTTCTCAACCTTTTTTTTATAAAGTACCCCTTTTTCAAAAAAAAAAAAAATTATAAGTACTTACAGTTTTCAGACACACGATTTTTTTTTCTGCCATTGCAACACATTTGTTTAAACAACTTAATCGTAGCTGGGTGGGTGATGAAATTTTTGGGTGTAAAAAGTCCAACAATAATAAAGTGCTGTAAAACTTAAAACAAAAATTCAGTTTTCTCCAGACTTCAGTTGTGTTGACGTACCCCTCAGACTTCTCGCAAGTACCCATAAGGGTATTCATACCACTGGTTGAGAAACACTGCTATAGAATAAATAATAAACTACTTAATGACACCCTGTTCCATGACTGGGCCCACTCAGACTATAACCTTAAGTGTCAAAGACAGACATAGACTAGCACTATGTCTACACTGCCTCTTTTTTGCGGAAGAGGCACTGCAAATGAAGCGCTCATTAGCAACTTCTCGCGCTTCATTTGCATATTCTCTTCCAATGCTTTTTGCAGAAGAGGTTTTTGTGCAAAAAAAAAAAAAAAACCCGTTTAGACCCTTTTGTGCAAGAACCTGTAAACCTCATTTTTTGAGAAATAATGGTTCTTGTGCAAAAGGACTTTTTTGCGCAAAATGGACCCGTCTACACTGGTTTTTTTTGCGCAAAAACCTCTTCCGCAAAAAGCATTGGAAGAGAATATGCAAATGAAGCGTGAGAAATTGCTAATGAGTGCTTCATTTGCATTGCCTCTTCTGCAAAAAGAGGCAGTGTAGACATAGTGTGAGAGGGAACACGAGAGCAGCTTTCAAGTACCTTAAAAGGCTGTTACGAGGAGGCGGGAGAAAAAATATTCTCCAAAGCTCTGAGGATAGGACAAGAAGCAATGGGTTTCCATTGCAGCAAGGGAAGTTTAGGTTGGACATTAGGAAAAACTTCCTACCTGTCAGGGTGGTTAAACACTGGAATAAATTGCCTAGGGAGGTTGTGGAATCTCCATCTTTGGAGATGCTTAAGAGCAGGTTAGACAGACACCTGTCAGGAATGGTCTAAGATGGTGCTTGGTCCTACCATGAGGGCAAGGGACTGGACTTGATGACCTCTCGAGATCCCTTCTAGTTCTGTAGTTCTATGACCTATGTCTCCATAATTCCAGCTATTTCTGGGTAGCCCTGGGAGTGCTATCCAGCAGTGCCACCTCATACAAATGGATTTGAGAGCATTGATCTAGGCCTGGGACAGTCCCCATCAGTAGGGGCTGTGGGCACACCCATGCTACTTGCCCTCTCTTATCAGATTGCTCTTGCTGAATTTCTTTCAAACTAGGTAGCAGCTCAATTTTCCAGTCAGTATTTATAAAGCTATTGGGAAAATGTTGCAGTCCTTGCTCAGGCAAAGCTACCATTGACTTCAATGGGAAGTTTGCCTGAGTAAGGCCCGAGAGGGATTGCAGGATTTGGGCTTAACTGTTTTAGTTTTAAAGTAGACAGCACTATATTTCCTAGTATCTCTTTCCCCCTTTCCTCCCATTTTTTCCCTCACTCCCTGTTCCTCTCCTTTTCTCCTTGTCTCCAATCCCTTCATTTTTAATTTCCTTCCCTTCTTTTCTAGCCAATCCTCAACAAATCTACCCTAAAGAGGTTCCCAGACTCGAACCACTTACCCAGTTGCATCCAACCCACAATCCAAAGCAGGATCTGATTCCATAGTACACTTTGTTTGAGTTTGGTTTTGCAAAACCAAACCTACCAAGCCTTTTGCCCCTCTCTGCTTTCAGTATATTGTCCCCTTGCCCATTTTCCCTTTAGCTCTTCTGTCCCTACTTTAGCTAACAATAGCAGATGCTCTGCAGGCCAGTGTATTTTGCAATTCCTGGTACGAAGTTCCTAGCTGAGTTAAGAGATGAAAGCACATTTGTGTTTTCGATGTGCAGGCAAGCTGTTCAGTGACATTACATCTAGGAGACCCTGTAAACAAAGAAGGGCTTGTGGCTTTATAGAGCATGGAAAGTTTTCACTTCTTGGAATGGAAAGGTCAGTATGGAAGAAGTTCAACTTCAAGGTCTTTTTCCTTGTTTGGGTCTTGTCTGAAATGTGTGGGCCAGCTTGGCCAAATATTGGTGCTCCCAAAAAGCCTCCTGATCCATGTACAGCACAGCTTCAGCTGTGTGCCTATGTTTCTGCATCTTGACAGGCAAGGCAAAAAGAGGTGGGGCAGTGATGTCAATGTTCTAGTATTTCCTCATCGGGACAAGTCAGCAGACAGGAGATTCCAGTTAATGAGAAGCGCAGCTGTGGCTGGCAAGGAGTCAGTCATCCCAGTGTTAGTGTGTCCAAGTGCTTCTCTCTAAGAAACTTCTAATCTAGGAGACACTTATAAAACATTTCAGATTTAGATCAGATGGACCTGAGATTACCACCCCACTCCCCTTCCTCAGCCGGATGTGAGCATCCCTGAGTTTTTGCAAGGTTTAAATGAGCACAAACTGCAAAGTTAAAAGGCACATTTTCAACCCATGAAAATCTAACCTTTAATTTGTTCCTCCTGATTGTTCTGTTATACTGATGACTAGTAGTTAAACCAGGGGATCAGTCCTTTCTTCCTCAATCCCAGCACCAATTTTCTTTCTACTAAACACAGAAGCCATAATGGGGATAGTTTAGCCCTTTGTGTTTCATTGGTTTGCATGATTGGTCCTTTTATCATCAGGGATGCTGTGACCTAATCTGCCATGATGGTTGGTTTCCCTTATTTGCATTGCTTCTCAAGGTTATATTCAAGGCTCGACAATCGTGGAGAAAGCCACTTGCCAGCCCCACACCACGCATGTGCGAGACCCACACTGCGCATGCGCGGACTGCCAGTGAACGGGGTGACCGGCTGAAATCTACTCACCACGGGCGAGTAGATAAGCGTATTTGTCGAGCCCTGGTTATATTCCTGTTCTTCCCTCAAAGGGGGAGATACTCCTAAACACTACTCAGAAGTCTCAGCTACTTCTGTTCTGCTGTGGAGCCTGATGAGGGATTTGGTGCTGGATAGAAGCATCCAGTTCACTTTGATCTTCTCCAGTCAGGTGTTTCACAGCTAAGGTCCTGCCTCTGCCTTTTGCACCTGAACTTTGCTGTGCTACACCATTGGTCTCTAGCCATTTGTCTTGCCTGTCTTCATTTTTTGTACTTGTCCTGAGTGAGGAATAAAGTTTGACTAGAACTCCACAGGAGAATCTAATATAAGAAAGAAGCTAGCATGGGAAAGAATAAGCCCCTACCCCAGTGCAAACGTCTTCAGTAACTACAATGAGAGAAATGCCACTGATGCTATATTGGCATGCACCATCACCTTGTCTTCTCTCCAACTTCACATGCCTCCCTTTGACTCAAGCCTTGAAGAAGGAATAGAGCCGCAGCAGAATTTACTGCATCTTGGCGAAATACTTTAGCAAATGTAAGCCGCTAAGAAGTACAACAGCAGCAAGAAAAGCATTACTGCATTTCCTGGAAATAGTAGTAAGTGAGAGACGGCTTAGTTTAGAGAATCCTCCAGGACCATGAAGTGAACAGGAATGGATAATCTGAAAAAAAACAGACCCCTAATCTCTCATTGAGAACATCACCCTTCCACTCCAGAGATAGTGGCAAGTAAGAAGTCTTGAGGCACTGCCTTTGTGTCATGAAGTTAGCCTGAAACGTGTATCTTGGAGATTTCAGAAATGCTCAGCAGTGGCTTCTCTCTGCTCCCATTGAACACAATGGTAAAACTCACATTGACTTCAAGGGGAATAGATATTGATTTCAATGAGAGGCCAAAGCTGAGCACTTTTTGAAACTCCCATTCTACAGGTCTGTCATCAATTGTTAACTCCAGACTCATATTATGATTAACTCCCTCTTCCTGCTGTGCTGCTATTATCCACCAACATCCTACTGAAATCAATGAAATGCTGATAACAGAGAGGAGATAAAATCTGGAATCTAGAATTTAAATTTGCAGGAGAAGGGGGTGTATTTGGATTTACATCTCCACTCCACTATGTTTTTTGGTTCCTAATCAGAGTCAAAATGTGCTGCTTCCAGTGTGGACATGGATGAAATCTGTTGGGAAACCATAGGTACTTTTCAAGGCAACCCCTCAACTACTAGCCTAAACCTAAGCTGGATTCAGGGATGTATCACAACTCCTGGGCCCTTTTCTAATTAATATTAACACATGCATGCTATTCTCAAGGACCGCAGAATCCTAGAACTGTAAGGGGCATTGAGAGGTCACGGAATCCAGTCCCCTGCACTCATGGCAAGACCAAGCACCATCTAGATCATCCCTGACAGATGTTTGTCTAACCTGCTCTTTATGGAATCTCCATCATTGGAGATTTTGATCTTCCTAGGCAATTTATTCCAGTGTTTAACCACTCTAACAGTTAGGGAGTTTTTCCTAATGTTCCACCTAAACTTCCCTTGATGCAATTTGACACCATTGCTTCTTGTCCTATCATCTGAGTGTAAGGATAATGTTTCCTCCCTCCTCCTTGTAACACGCTTGAAAACTATTATCATATCCCCTCTCAGTCTTCTCTTCTCCAGACTAAGGTGCATTCTAGCACCCAAAATGTCCCAGAGTTTGTAATTAGAACACATTCGTCAGGTGGTATAAAAGTCAGGAGGACTTCAATCTTCTAAAGAGGCAGTGGAGTCTTTTAAGCACAGGGCTGGAGACAGGTATTACTGAGTTCTGCATCACACAGCTCTGCCCCTACCTCACTGTGTGGCCTTTGGGAAAGTCATTTCATGTCTCAGCCCCTTGGCTTCCCCATCTTGGAAAATGGAGACGTGATATTTAGTGACCTGATGGGGTAAAAGAGATGGACAATACCAAAGTTTGTTACATTGCTTTGCATATGGGCACTTCTGAGTATTGTCTGCTGCCTCCTAGATCACAATCTCAAAATCATATCCTAACTTCTGCCTAGACAAAGTCCACCGACATCCCTGCGATTTCTCTATGTACCTTGAGACCCATATTAATTGTGTAGCATCACATCAGAAGTGTGGCTTGGAGCCAATATTATTTACATGGCATGGAGAGTCTACAGGCATGATGCTATCGGAGTGCTGTGCCAAAATGAAAGAGAGATCTCACCTTTGAATGGTTCCCAGTTGGGAAGTTGGAACAACGCAGGGTAAGATAGGTGTGAACACTAAAGTGAGCAGTAAGTTGCTGCTGTCGCTGGAATACGTCATGTAACAGTGAGATCTGAGGCGGCATTTTTTCTGTATGCTCCTTACACTGTCTTTGTGATAATGTGACTATGGGACTTCTATCGGCTCCACAATGCTAGGAATGAGCTATGCCTTTCTAGAGGGTGTTTTAAAAGGAATTAGCCATGCAGACTGGCGGAGTTCCTGGAATCCACCCTTGCTGGGAGTGCATTGAACCTGCATCTCCATAGTGAGGAAGGTGACTACAAGCATGTGTGTACTGCCTGAGCCCATGTTACCAAAAGCTTGACCAAGCCTACATTTGGCCCAGTGTACGATCAGGGCAGAGTCTTGGATCTTTATAGTAGTTGAGATTGAAGCCAGTCCTATAGGAACACTTGGGACTGGTAACTCAAAGTGTGTCAAATGTGACAGGCTGTACACCATGTAGGTAACTTTAGGAGGTACTTGCATCCTCCTGGGACCTAGACAGAGCCAGACACAGATGATTCTTCCTGGTCAAATATCTCTACACAAGAGTAAAACAGGGAACATAGCACACTTTTAATCCAATGGGCCCCCATGGAGCAGCATCTCAGTTTTCCTCTTCCTCCCTCAAGCCCAGCCTCCAACTTCCCCTTCTCTCTCAATGGGGCGAGGGCAATGGTTTAACTAGAGATGGCTGACTCTGGGGAGAAGAGAGCTAGGCAATGATACAGTGATAGCTCCGCCTACTTTTCCACGGGCCTTGCCAATGATCCAGAACTTTGGGGCATTCACATTCCTTGTGGCATCCCAAGTTCTCAGCTGGATGTTTTGTTCTTATCTAATGTGTACAGGACTGACCCTAGCTTCAGAGGACGGTACAATCCTGGCCCTTTAATAATCCTGCAGCCCTGCAAGACTGAAGTTAAAGGAATTCCACAAAATGCACCCAAGAGAGCAGAAAATCCCTTGCAGAGCCAGTGGGAGTTTTTAAAAGGCCATGATTGCATGCAGGGCTTACCCAATGATGATAATCTGCTAACACAGGACATAAGCAGTCCCCCGGACAGTTAAAACAGGTGCTTTCATTCCAAGCAACTGTGCCCATGCCACTGGGGCAGCTGTCCAGCTTGAGCCACCCTGCCCAGCACAGGCAGGATTGCTTTTGCAATGCTAGGAGGCCATTATGCCTCCATCCCCTCCCATTCCCCAGGAATTTAGAGGATTGCAGCTTGCAAAGGGTTCATGAATAGATGCTGGAACTAGAGGTGCAGAAGGTACTGCGGCACCCCTGGCTTGAAGTGGTTTCCAGTAAGGTTCAAAAGCTTTCACCACCCCCACTAAAAAAAAATTGTTCCAGCACCCCTGGGTTAATAAAATCATAGAACACTAGAACTGGAAGGGACCTTGAGAGGTCATCAAGTCTAGTCCCCTGCCCTCATGGCAGGACCAAGCATCATCTAGACCATTCCTGATAGATATCTAGCCAACCTGCTCTTAAATATCTCCAGAGATGGAAATTCCACAACCTCCCTAGGCAATTTATTCCAGTGTTTAACCACCCTGACAGTTAGGAAGTTTTTCCTACTGTCCAACCTAAACCTCCCTTGCTGCAGTTTAAGCCCACTGCTTCTTGTCTTATCCTCAGAGGCCAAGGAGGACAATTTTTCTCCCTCCTTCTTGTGACACCCTTTTAGATACTTGAAAACTGCTATCATGTCCCTTTTCAGTCTTCTCCTTTCCAAACTAAACAAGCCCAATTCTTTCAGTCTTCCCTCATAACTCATGTTCTCTAGACCTTTAATCATTCTTGTTGCTCTTCTCTGGACCTTCTCCGGTTTTTCCACATCTTTCTTGAAATGTGGTGCCCAGAACTGGACACAATACTCCAGTTGAGGCCTAATCAGTGCAGAGTAGAGCGGAAGAATGACTTCTTGTGTCTTGCTCGCAAGACTCCTGTTAATGTATCCCAGACTCATGTTTGCTTTTTTGCAACAGCATCACACTTTTGATTTATATTTAGCTTGTGGTCCACTATGACTCCTAGATCCCTTTCTGCAGTACTCCTTCCTAGACAGTTATTTCCCATTCTGTATGTGTGAAATGGATTGTTCCTTCCGAAGTGGAGTACTTTGCATTTGTCCTTATTAAACTTAGTTCATGGTGTTCATGGTGTTCTGTTCTTACAGTTGCTGATTACTCAAGAAAACAAACGGAGAAGAGGAGTAAGAACAACTAGAGCAGGGGTGATATCAGCCTTGTGTGTCTGGGGCTGTCACCAGAGGAATTTGCCCTGAAGTTAACTATTTAAGTGAAAGTGCTCCGCTGGAGCGTGCTACTGTCTGGCTCCACTCTTCAAACCCAGAGCATTAGTTTTCTTCTGATTTACTCCTACCACGCAACTCAGGACTGAGGATTATGATTGTTTATATTGCAGCAGTGCCTAAAACATCCTGGGCACTTTCCAAACACAGAGGAAGACACAGACCCTGCCCTGAAGGGCCATGTCCAATCTAAAGAAGAATCAGTGTATTATATAAAGTTTCCACTTCTGCAAACAAGCATTCCCTTCTCTTCAGAGACATTCCTCTGGGGTGGAGAGAGGGTCACAGAGGCCGTCTCATCTCCTGCCATATAGCAGGGTTGATTTCATCATCCTGGAGTGATGGCTGGAGGTTGGAAATGGATACACGACCGGACAGCTTGTTCCAGTTGCTGGGACTCTTTTTGGAACTGTAAAGCTTTTTCCTAATATTTATCCCAAACTTTTCCTGCTGACATTTAAGCTCACAACAGCCCTTTCTGTCCCCTTGCTACTGAGAATATTTGATCTGAATTCTCCTTAGAATGTCCCACTATGTATTTGTAAACAGCCATCCTGTCTCCTCTGGTCTGAAAATGCCCAAGCCCTCTGGTATTTCCTCATGGGCCAGAACACTTGCGTGGTTCACCACTTGATTCTGGCTAATTTCTCTAGTTGTAGCCTAGTTAACACACAAGAAAAATCAACAACAACATATGGCTCTCTCATCTTTAACTATAATCAGTGGCTGCGTCTAGACTGGCATGATTTTGTGCAAATACTTTTAACGGAAAAGTTTTTCAGTTAAAAGTATTTGCGCAAGAGAGCGTCTACACTGGCATGTGCCTTTGCGCAAAAGCATCCGTGCCCAGTATAGGCACTCTCTTGCGCAAGAAAGCTCTGATGGCCATTTTAGCCATCGGGCTTTCTTGCACAAGAAATTAACGTTCCTGTCTATACTGGCCCTCTTGTGCAAGTATTCTTGCGCAAGAGGGCTTATGCCTGAGCGGGAGCATCAAAGTATTTGCACAAGAAGCACTGATTTTGTACATTACAAAGTCAGTGTTCTTGCGCAAATTTTCACGGCCAGTGTAGACAGGCGGCAAAATCTTGCCAGTCTAGATGCACCCAGTATGTTTAAGACATTAAGGCTGTGTTTACATTGCACACTTCTTGTGCAAGAACAGCCATTCTTGTGCAAAAACTTGCCAGCTGTCTACACTGCACGCGCATTCTTGAGCAAGTAAATTTACAGTATAGCATTGGAAAACAGGGCTTCTTCTGGAAGAGTTATTCCTCTCCCCACGAGGAATAAGCTCTCTTGCGCAAGAGCTCTTCCAGAAGAGGGCAGTGTAGGCAGGTAACATGAATTTCTTGCACAAGAAGCCCCTATGGTTAAAATGGCCATCAGAGCTTTCTTGCGCAAGAGAGAGTCCACGCTGCCATGGATGCTCTTGTGGAAGATTTTTTACACAAGAACTCATCCGCAAAACAGTTCTTGTGCAAAAAGCCTGCAGTGTAGACGTAGCCTAAGGCTATGTCTAGACTACAGGGTTTTTTCGAAAAAACTTCACCTGTGTCTAGACTGCCACCACATTCTTTTGAAATTAAATTGAAAGAATGTGGCGGTTTTTTCGACAGCGGTAAACCTCATTTTACGAGGAAGAACGCCTTTTTTCGAAAGAGCTCTTTCGAAAAAAGATATTCTTGACTGCAAACAGGGCTTTTTCGAAAGAGAGCATCCAGATTGCCTGGGTGCTCTCTTTCAAAAAAGCGGATCGTTTTTTTGAAAAAAGTTGTGGCTGTCTAGACAATCTCTTTTGAAAGAAGCTTTTTCGAAAGATTCTTTTGAAAAAGCTTCTTTTGAAAGAAGTGTGTAGTCTAGCCATACCCTAAATGGCTGCAGCATCAAGGACCTCAAAGCTCTTTGCAAACCATAATGAAGACTCAGAATGTTGTTATGAGATAATACCTATCTCAGGTTTACCTAAAAATGAAGATAACAAAGTGAGGCAGAGAGGTTAAGTAGCTTGCCTAAGATAACAAAGAGTCAGTGTCAGATCTGGGAGTAGAATACAGAAGCTATGACTCCCAGTCCTGTGCTCTAACCACTGGGTAGCACTCCTTCCATCACTTTTTCAGATGTGTCTATATAAATGTATTTAGTGCAGTTCCTCTGTTAGGACCTACCTTGGAATCAATGCTCATGTATATATTCAAAGCCATATCACCATCCTTGCAAATGAAATTCTTAGAGTGAGATTCAAAGGCCAATAGCTTCTGAAGCTCATTCACCAGTGGCTCTCCCCTACTGGAAGAGGCTGTCTCTTTATGGCATGACTGTCAAGACCATTTTTTCTAGTATTAGCCTTAAGGACTCACTAAAAGCACAAGGCACATTGTTGTAAAAAATCCTGATCAAAATTTATGAACGCACACAATTTCTGATGCTTCCAACCCAAGTACTCAGACTAAGAATGCTGAAAGGGACCCTGATTTTCTGAAGAATTGAATACCCACCATTGGAAATCAAAACCCTTTAGAGCAGTGGTTCTCAAACTTTTTGGCCCGTGGCCCACTTGGCTCAATACAAACCTTTTTGTGGACCACCAGTTGCTAATGGAAAGTCGCCGTTAATTACATAATTACACTTGAGCCATTTTGCTAGTGCTGCAGCTAAGGAGAATGGTTTAATTTAACCACTAGAAAAGAAAATATTAATTTAAATTATTAAACAGAATAAGTGCTTTAACTTTCTCATGTTCATTTATCAAACTTCATTTTAAATAAAGTAAAATATTAATTTACGTCCAACACAAAAGGTTTCCATGCTTTCTTTATTTATGGCAGGGTTAGAGAACCTTTTTTGGTCACAGGCCACTGACCCACAGCAAAAATCAGTTGGGGACCACACAAGTGAGAAGCAAAATAAAAAAAAAACCAACAAAACAAAACAAATCCGAACCACTCCACACCAACCTCACTGAAGGAGGGGGAGAAACAGTGAGGTGTAGGATCTGGGCAGGAGGCGGGGTGCAGGAGGTGATGATGGGAGCAAGGGTGCAGGAGCAAAGGTGGGTGCAGGAGCAGGCTGGGGTAGGGTTTCTGGCTAGTGGGGAGGGTGCAACAGCAGGTTGGGGGGTGTAGGGCCTCAGTGGGGGCACAAGTGTATGAGAGGGCAGGGAGTGCAGTGCCTGGCCATGAGAGGATAGGGGGACATTTACTTGCCTTCATGCCCCACCTCTCACTGCTCCCATTGGCCGGATTCTGGTCAATGAGAGCAACAGGGAAAGCCTCCAAGCAGCACGCCCACACACTGCTGTTCCCCCAGCTGGGGGAGGGGGAGGAGAGGGGACCACTTCTTCCATGCAAGCCGGATCATGCAGTGAGGTTCGGTGCTTTCTCTCCCCCCAGCAGAAAGCCAGCATTGGCGCTTCAACTGTGCAGGGGAGGGAGGGCGAGGCTGGAGCACCAACATGGGCTTCCTGATGCGGGGGGAGGGGGAAAGCAAGGGGGCTGAGCTTGAGTCACAGACCACCTGGAAGGTGGCCACAGACCACAGTTTGAGAACCACTGCTTTAGAGTGGCCCAAGTAAGGTCTTCAATATCACTGGCCACTTTTGCAAACCTTGGCTATAATTAGCAAACAATTGAAAATGTGGGCTTGTATCTAGGGGCAACTCCACGGCAAGCGGAGAAGTGAGAGAAATATTTGCATTCAGACCTCAGAAATAGAGTGACTAGTCCAAGGACGATCACTCAAGTTTAAAGGGGATTCTTTGGTGACATCAAGTCAATGTACTATAATACCATCCCTGCTGCTGCAGCAGGGAACAGGTGTTGTGGCAGGAGGAAAGGTGTAACCAGAATGCTACTGTGCTACACTAATCCTTGCCTGCATTTTTGAACCTATGGACATGGGGCTGCTCTAGTCAAGGGCAGGGGTACTGGTTCTGCACAGAGCAGAACCAGCATGAGGAGGGAGCAAAGGTGAGGAGTCTGCACATATCCACTCTGTGAATTTAAACCAAAGCCTACCACCATCTGTTTCATCTGCTTACCCCCGAGGTCTCTTTTCATCACCAGGAGTCCCTGTCCCTTTGTGACATGACAGTGATTATTGAGATTTCACCAACAGAAAGGTGTGATTCTGGTTGGGAATATGCAGGGGAGCCATCAAAGAAACAACTGCCTCCTGTCTGTTTTTCAGAGATGGGCAGAAGAAGGTAATACTATTCCGTGGGGGACTTTAATTATTTCAGAATATGGGTTTGAGCCATTGAACTTCATCGAATCATCTCTGGGAAGTGTTTCAATTTCAACATCATCATCAAATTCTCATGAAAAAATTATTTGTCCAAATTTTTTCCAACTAGCTCTAATTTCTGTTTCCCAGTGTCCTGTTGAGAGTCCCTTCTTTCTGTTCTCTTATCATGGCTTCAGCTACCACCTTTGTGTCAATGGGGCCTTATATCTACCTTTTCATGCTCTCATCCACCAGGTGCCCAGACACTCTTCTTCAAATCCACCTCTTGAAAGTTATCCCTCCTTACTTCTGCTCCTCTTAATAATCCCCACACCCTCCTTCTTCTGCACTGGTGCCCGATATCTGCTCTGATGTTTATACAGGGTGACCAGATGTCCCAATTTTATAGGGAGAGTCCTGATATTTGGGGCTTTGTCTTATATAGGTGCCTATTATCCTCACTCCTGTCCTGATTGTTTATACCTGCTGTCTGTCACTCTGCGTTTACATCTACAATTGGAATTAGGGATGTGAGTCCCAACTCACACAGGAATACTCCTGTTAGCTCTTACTGAGCTAGCATGTTAAAATATTAGCATAGCTTTGGTAACACAGGCAGAGGCAAGCAGCAGCACTGGCTAGCTGCCCCAAATACATGTACCCAGGGTCTGAGAAGGATTGTACTTGGGGCAGCTAGCCTATGCTGCCACTCACCACTGCCCATGCTACAGCAGCAGCTTCTATTTTTTAGTTTGAAGAGAGTTAGTGCGAGTATGTCTACATGAGCCAAGAATCAAGCCTCCAACTCAAAGAGTCAATGTAGCCTGAGATCAATGTAAGTACATTTCTTTATTAAACTGTCAGCATCATGCTAACCACTAAATACATCCACATATTAATTCTATAAGAAGAGAGGAGGAAGGGCCGGGGAAATTAAAATCTACCCATAGAGTTTAAGATTATTTTTTCCTAGGATTGGTACCAATAAAAATATAAACACCACATGGCATTCTGGTATTACATTCATAGTCCCAGTATATTTATCTTCAGTAAGATGAGTGAAAAATAATAGCAATAGATTCTATATCATATTAAGCAGAATGTCCATGATAGCTGAAGCCAGGCCAGGACTTGAGGCATTCTCAGGGGTGAAACTAGGCAGCACATGCAAAAAAGAATCAGAGTCTGTGCCCAGCAGCCTCCATAAATGTTTATATTAACATTAATTGGATTGTTTGCTCTCTGAAATGAGAGGCACAAGTACCAATTTCAGGTGTGTAGGAAGTTTGCCACTGGCCAGCATATGTTCTTCTAGATCTAGACCAATTCTGTTTAACAGACATAGAGTCTATCTTAGTGCATGACAGAAACTCTTGCTAGAATCTCTGAATAAACCTTCTTCCTTTAGGCTTTGTCTGCACTGCGAGTTTTTGTGGCAGAAAATATGCTAATGAGGGACTCCTTAGCATGAGTCGCGACATCATTAGTATGTTTTCTGCCTATGGTTTTTGTGCAAAAAGAAGCAATGTAGCCACTTCCGTTTTGCGCAAAAAACCCTTTTTGTGCAAGATCCTTATGCCTCCCAGAAGCGGCTACACTGCTTCTTTTTGCACAAAAACCCCCTTGCACAAAAAGCATCGGCAGAAAACATGCTAATGATGTCGCGACTCATGCTAAGGAGTCCCTCATTAGCATACTGTCTGCTGCAAAAACTTTGTAGTGTAGAGAAAGCCTTAGTCAGAGATGGGGCCAAGCTAAAATCCTCAATGCAAAACATGTCCCGAGCATGATGGCAGTTCAGATCCAGCCCTGAACTTAGCAATGGGCCTCTTTTTCTAACTTGGGACAAACCAAAACCTCCAATCTGGATCCTCTGAACTCCACTCCTAAACATAGGAGACATTTTTTCTATCTCAGGGTCTTACGTAATGCCTGTGTCTGTACTATCTAAGGCCAGGTCTACACTACAGGGGAAGGTTGAGTTAAGATACAGAACTCGAGCTACATTAATTATGGAGTTGACGTACCTTTATTCAAGTTTCCGTGCCATCTCCACAGCTGAAGGTTGACAGGAGTAAACACTCCTTACTTTTTGCAAGGAGCAGGAATACTGGTGCCAGCATGGGTGCCCTCTGTGTTTGATTTAGTGGGTCTTTACCAGACCCACTAAAGCGAACTTTGGAAGATTGATCACGGCAGCCTCAATCTTCTGCATAGTGAAGATGTGGTCTTAGCCTTTCCTCGGTAAATTGGGTCCCTAGTGACTTTCATGGAATCTTCTGTTCTGTTTAACTAGCCAATTAGCCTGTCATAAGACGGGATTTTCAGGTCTCTCCTCCATGTTGGTCTTCTCTCCTGAGCCTCCGGTCTCTCGCTCCGTCTTTCTCTCTCTCTCCTCTTCCTACTGCCTCCACCCTCTCTCTCTCAGCTCTCCTCCGCCTCCTGCTTCTCTCTCTGTCTCTCTCTTTCTCTTCTCCTCCCCCTCCTGCCTCTTACTCGGGGGACCATGGAGCCCAAGTGGCCTTTTGGGCTCCGCACTCCCTGTGCTGCATGGGGAGTGCGGAGCCCAAACGGCCACTTGCGCCACTTGCTCCCACGCGGCAGCCTGGCTGAGCGGCGCAGAAGTCAGCCAAGCACCATGGCGGGAGGCAAAGGGGGGCGGGGCGGTGACATTCACGGCCAGGGGGCAGGGCCTGGAGCTGCTGTCACGCCGCACATCACCGCCCCGCACCCCTTCCCCTCCCACCGTGGCACTCGGCTGACTTCTGCGCCGCTCAGCCATGCCGCCACAGGGGAGCAAGCGGCCGTTTGGGCCCCACACTCCCCATGCAGCAGGGGCCGCCCAGAGGGAACAGCCAGCATTTCAGCAACAGCGCCGCCCAGAGGGAACAGCCAGCATTTCAGGCAACAGCGCCGCCCAGAGGGAACAGCCAGCATTTCAGCGTTACAGACTCTCAGACATTGGGCTACTATATATATATGATGCTTCCAGTAAAAGATTTTTCCAAGAAGAGGGCATGCCCCTAGGGGCAGTCAGACTTCAGATCATTCTAATCCCTCTGCAAGCTCCTTCCATAGCTGAACTCCTTTAACCAATTACACGCCACTTCCAGTTTCAGTAGCTTCTTAAGTAGTGTTGTTCCAGGGAGACACTGTTGTGTTGATGGAATGTGGAGGGAAATATAGTAGCTGTGGTACCTGGACCTTAACCCATTCATGGCTTTGATGATGAGAACAAGGGCAAAGAAAAGGGAATGAGAGCGAGTGGAGGGTTGGAAGCCCAGGGATGATATGCTATTAGCCCATCCTCCAGAGGAGGTGGGTGGCTGCATTCCGCAGTAGCTGGGATGACTGTTTCAGTCCCATCTCTCCCCTTAATAGGATGTTGTATTCTTCATGAGCTTAACATGGGAAATATGTACCCAAAAAATCATCCAACTCATGACAATGAAAAATCTTTAAAGCTCCCAAATCCCTCTAAATCCCTTGACAAGATTTAGGATTTCTCACATTAAGATCCTTTGGTTAATTATGCCACTGACTTAGAGTGCACAGAGAAAAAAATAATACTCCTTGAAAAACATTTCTCTTTGAGTGCCAGCTCAGCAGGACCTGAATAACAGAGACAAGTGCCCCACATGAAGGAATCAAGAATAGCCATACAAACTTCCCAAGCACAAGAAATTAAAAATAATTATGTTTTTTGGAAAAATGTTAGTTAGCAAAAAGAAAATGGTTGTTTCCCAGAACTGTTCCCTTTTGGCAGGACTCCTGATTGCTTAGTAAAAAGCTTTTATCAGTGAGTTTTGTGTAACCTCTACCTTTAAAATCTGGGGGATGTCTTGTATAGAAAATACAGAATGCACTAAAATTGAAACATTCCAGCCTTTCACATCCACTGGCACCAGTATCCTACCCTCCCCTTCAACAATTCACCCTTGGGGGCAGGTAGGAGTATATTAGGATTGCTTCCAGGGCAGCTTTTGGCTAGCTCAGCTCATTCTGAATGCTGGATGAAATTGGATGGAGCTAAGCAGATTGCTCTTGTAGAAAAACAAAAAAAATTATTACTGATTTTCAGTTATGTAAAGTGGTGAGCTTCACATCTTTATATACAGACCCCCCCCCCCACACACACACCCATCTGGACTGTGGTTTTGGATACCCCTGAGTATCTAGTTCTTGAAAGCCATTTATTACTATTATTTCATAGTTATATTGTGGGAACATTTAAAAGCACTTTGTGGGAAAGTTTGCCCTCCTGCTGCCCAGGCTGATCTTCTGTGGATAAAAGCAGGCATGCTACCCCCTAATAGCAGGACTTGTGTTCACACCAGATGCCTGCATTATGTTGATCTCTATTCCTTAATTAGCAGGAGCAAATGAAACCAGAAATTAGCCTAATGGTTAAATTGCTTTCTATTATTAGATCATGTAAAAGATATTATAACTACAGAATTCTCTTGTAATTCTCTTCTACACTAAATGCACATTTTGGTAACAGTTCACCTGTTAAAAACTTCAAAATAAATTGTGAAAGAGAGGAGAGGGGAAATGTTAAGCCCAAACTGCAACTCAGCCACACAATTAACTTTATTCAAGCAAATAATCCTATTGAAATGATTGTGTCAAATCCCGCAGTTCTTACTCAGTTTTACTAAGTCCTTATTCAAACATGTGCCCCAATTACTTGCATATTCAGAGGGCCAAACTTGGATTTCTGTTACACCAGTGTAGATCCAGACTAACTCCATTGCCTTTAAAGATGTTGCTCTTGATCTATAATCCATCATAACTGAGATGAGAATTTGACTACAGGACAAAGCTGCTTAAGAAAGAGCTGATAACAGCAAAATGAGGAACCTAGATTTTTACTTAGTGAAAGTTCTGCCAAGTTTACTTGCATGTGATTACCTCTTTTTTGTTTCCCTGGAACTAGTTTAATAATCTGTAGTTGAAAAAGAAGCAGAAAACAAACCTTTCCAGTTAAATTGGCCTTGAGTCAGTTATATTCTCTTAACCAAAATTGTATCCAATTGTCTTGGGCTGTGAACAGTTATATGAAAGCTGATGCAAGAGGTTTGCTTTAATCCAAAGAAAATCCAAACATTTCACCTCTCTGCAGACAAGTGCAGAGACAACCTTGAACATTCTGGCTCAAACAGCAGAAGGAAGGCCAAAACTGTTCAGTGATTTCTCTGAGCTTTAGAAACCAAACTTCACCACCCTTTTGTGCATTGAGTCTGATGGGTCCTAGCATGCAAACACAATTGCCATGTGCCAATTGCCCCATGTGCTTCAGAACTCTGAATGACAAGCGCTACTACACCAAGCAGCTTCTGATCAGGAATGAAGTTGTCCCAGTTTTACATATGTCATCTTCTGTTTCTACAAAGTGTGTTACGTTTCCTCCTCTACTGAAATGGAGCCACCTCCAGAATGGAACTAAGTAACTCTTTCAATCAGACAGCTACACAGCAGAGAAGTCCAGGCCAGAAGGTGAAGTATACTGCACTCAACAGAAATGAGAGGGGGAATTTAGGTAATTAGCCACTTGGGATTAGCCCAACACACAGCAATTTGATTCAAATTTGTAACTAGTAATAGAGGTCCAACCCTTTGATCCTACTGAAATCAATGGCAAAACTCCCATTGACTTCAGTGGCTGGAGAATTTTATGTATCTGTTGCAATGCATAACATCTAAAAAGGAGTCCATCTGCTCTTCTAGCATGACACTATTTAAAACAACAATACATTAAAACCATCAGCAACGCACCCAGGCAAATTCCAATGAAACTTTGACCCAGACAACCCAGCATGCAGAACTTTGCCTTCCAAACCCTCAGGTCCAGTACAATCAGCCTGTATTATGCTCTCTAACCTCTTCAATCACGGGGCCAAAAGGATGAGTTTAGCAGCACATCCTGAAGGTCAATAGTCTCTGGTTATTTTGCAAAAAGTAGGCTCAGTGGGGCTAATAAGAATATCAGGTACACATTTGTAAACTCCTGGCAGTGGACAAAACAAAGGAGAAATCACCAAAATTAGATCGGGGCAATAACAGGTGAATCTTAATTTTGCAAGTTCAATTCAGAGAACACCTAAAATTCTTGGGGCCTGCTTCTCAGCTGGCATAAATAGCTATAATATCACGGCCCTGGATGTCGATCTGAAAGTCACTGGGACTGGTTTGTGCAGAACCCTACAAGTTTATAGAACTGTTATTGATTAGCTCAATAGATAGATTAGCTAGAGCCAATCAGCCGAGGCTTTTTGGGGGCAAGGCACTACGTAAGTGTCTGTCATTATTATTTACTACTTGCCAAACATAGCAGGATATACAAGGACATGACAGGAGGCATACCCGTCCCCCTGGTGTGAGCAGACTAAGATAACAGGCTATAAATACACAGATGCATATTTACAGTTGTTATTGCAAAGCCAGGGTGGTTGTTGGGATTGTTTTCAGGTTATAGTTAGACTCTGTTACTGTCCTAATGTAATAGCTGGTGATGCAGTCATGTGTATTTGATTTAAAATTATATGGACGTGTACTTGGGCCTAAATCCTGTCCCAAACCCAAATAATTAATCTGACTTTGGAGCAACAGTGGAGCACTACTCCGTTTACTGTTACTACACTCTAATGGCTTGAGCAGCCTTCATGGTTCATGCCTTCACCCTTTCCTTGGGAAGATGCTTCTTGTCAGGGATCCTCCAGTCCCACCTATATCCTGGCACCACATGCCTCCCCAGAGTTATTCCCTGTGGTGTGTAAGGGAAGGCTCTTGCCCTGCAGAGCTCTTGGCTTGCTGACTCACTACCTCTACACCCTGCTTCTACTATGTCTGGGGTTTTCTGCAGCTGAGGAGACTGGGGCAGGACTTACGCAAGACCTGAGACCAAATGTGGTGGGAAGCTTTCACAATCTAATAATAAATTAAACCTGTCATTAGAAATGAATAGAAGAATCTTCTAAGCTTAAACCTTGACTGAGTATGGAAATTTTTAAAGGTTTCTTTGCTGGCACTAACCTCCCTCTACATTCCACGAGTGCCAGCACAGGAACCACCCCAAGCAAACTGCTGAGAGCTTTTCCCAGGAGAACAGTGACATTGAGCTCTGGATGTGAAACTGACAGGCACAAACATACAAGGGGACTTCCTGAAGCAGTTCCTAGCTACAAATCTACAAGAAAGGGGAATTAAATGATTGGAAGTGACAGCTAGGAAGATTCATGCCTGTCTCTGTTTAATCTTCCTTCAAGGAAAATGTAACCAAGACAAGGACAGGGACCTGCTTATTCTTCTCACTACCTTGCTACAGTTCTTTGGGCAGTTTTTAGGGGCATGAGAAGTCTTGCACCATGCCAAAGACATTGCTGATGTTAAATAATCAGCTCAGTACAGTTCAGTGCACATACCTCTCGCATTTTGTGCTTTTACTTTTAGCCATTTCTTCAGGCAACATGTGCCATGATTAGGAAGGTGAACTCTCACGGAGAAAGTTGCACTTCAGAGAAACATGGCTGCCGAGGGAGACAGAGGAATAACAGTCTGTCATGGATAGGGTGATGGGAAAAAGAATCCTGGGGATTTCAATCCACAACTGAATCCCCAATGAAGTGATCTGACAGCAGAGTAGAGTGCAGGGTGTTGCTGTTGAAAGCAAGTACAGCAACATGAGATGAGCAGGGCATATAGCTAGGCCAGGGCTGGCCTTACCATGAGGTGAACTGAGGCGGCTGCCTCAGGTGCCAGACTTGGGGGCGGGGGGGCGCCACTAGGACCCCGAGTGTAGAAAATTGTGTCTGCTGCTGGTGCATAGGTAGGTAGCAGAGCAGTACCATGAGAGGAGAAGAACAGGAAGAAGGCAGAATTGAGACCTTTCAAACTTTTGGCCCAAGTGAGGGGGTTGGGGGCATCATTTGAGCTCCCCGCCTCAGGTGCCAAAATGTTGTGGGCCAGCCCTGAGCTAGGCTCACTGACAATCTGGGACTGAAACAGCCGCTTGGTCAACTTTTAAAGAGATAGGAAGATTTTATCATAGAAAAGGCATGGCCACATATGGAGAAGGAAAGCCAGGATAAGAGAAGAATGGAAGATGTGCTGTGATTGGCACAATCTACAGGAGGGCTGAAGGATCAACTGAGTAAGGAGATCAAGCTGACCTCTCTTATGCACAGAGAAACCCTGATTTCTTTTTTTGTGTGTGTGTGATCCCCATGTTTCATCAATGCTTGTGCAATTTTGCTCTTACACACACATGCACACACGGCTGTGGAGAGACTTGCTGGAACCTTGGGCAGAGCCAATCAGAGGCGGGGGCAGGAAGGCCGTTTGGCCTAGGTCTCAAGCTCAAAGGAGGCCTCAAATTTAGACACTTGTTAATTTTTTGGCATTTGATACGTTTCACAACTTATTTTTATTCACATCTCTATTGGACACTCTCTCAGAGCTGCAAATTTAAGCAAATAAGAGATCTGAAAAAGGCTAGAAAACATTTCTTAAATAAAAAAATTCAAAACATGTTTCTCTTTTTTTTGGTGCCAAATGTGTGGTCATTTTTAATTTTCATTATAGTGAGGAACCTCCAAAGCTGGAAGTGGCCAATGGTGTCTTAATTACAGTCTATAAGTGCCTGCACACAGTATCAATCTGTAATAATGGGCTCACCAATATAGTAGAGAAAGGTGTAATGTGATCTAATGGCTGAAAGTTGAAGCCAGAGAAATTCAGACTGGAAATAAAAAAATGGAAATAATAAGAGTAATTAACCATTGGAACAATTTACTAAGGGTCATGGTGAATTCTCCGTCATTGTCAATTTTTAAATCAAGATTAGAGGTTTTTGTAAAGGTCTGCTCTAGGAACAATTTGGCAGAAATCTTTTGGCCTGTATTATAGATGAGATCAGATTTGGTGATCACAATAATCCCTTCTGGCCTCAGAATCTATTAATTTATTAATCAGAATCTTGATTTCAGTTTTGGTCTGAACAGATCACTCCACTGAATCATAGACTGATAAAGCTTTTTGGATCATATCCAGTGTTCCCCCTAATTTTTTCCTATCTATATGCAGAATACATTTTGTTATGTGCACCAAGGCATGTATGGATGTGCACCACCAGTAGAAACACATGCTGCCAGATGTGGGTGCTCTGCTAATCAGTTGGATGGCATTTGAATCTCTCCTGAGCAACTACCCAAGTACTCAGCTTACAGGGAACACTGATCCAATCCTTTCCCAACCATGGATAATTTCTGACTGTAAGATGTTGAGCTAGTTGACCAAACTCTTTTGTTCACTCTGTTACAGAAGAACTCAAGGAACGTGGTGAAAGCCCAATCCCTGAGCTAACTGTAGTATTCCACAGTTAAACTGATTTTACTGCTAGGAAATAACATTTCCAATGGCCAGTGCAGGTTTTTCTTTGCTCAGCATCATCCTCTGACTTCTAGTTTCCTTCCCTTCTTGAAGGAGGATGCCATTCAGATTTTTGTACACTGTTTTCAGATCACTTTGTAATCATCTTTAGGGCAGGAAGTATATATTTAGCTTTATTAAATGTACTTTCTTTAGCTGCTTCTCTGCAAATTTACAATCTCCCATCAGATCACCCTCCATCCTGTCTCCATGGTATCTGAACATAGAATTACCATACAACCTAGAAGGCACTGGGTAATCCCTAAGGACACTTCATGCATGCTGACATCAGGATGAGTCTGGCCCATTCTGATGAAGTCCACAGTAATCCACTCCTCTTTGTACTGTAGCACAATGGGGGCAACCCGCCTAAAGATTTATTTTTGTTCTCAGAGAATGAATATCACCAGCTGTAGTCAGTTTGCTGTGCTGCCAGTATTTTCCCTTGGAAACAATTTCTGTAATAGTATCCTGTAATCATGGCTTTTTCATTCTGATACCCCAAAAGATTCCTCTCAGTTAATTTTTGTAGAATGAAAAGGGTTTTTTCCATTCTCAATCTCTACTCCTGATACACACAGAAGTTTTCTTTCTATATTGTGCTTTTGAACAGTGTTTTCTTTCAAAGGTTAAAAAAAATGGACTGCAGGAGAATGCCACTCACTTATCAGGGAAATCTACTACCTATGTCCCTTCAGTGCTATCATCAGTTCAACCCCACCAGTGTTAACACTGAGAAAGTGTCCCTGGTGTTGATAGAACCGAAGCCAAAATTGCAGGGTGAGGTTCTTTGGCCTGTGTTATGTAGGAGATCAGACTAGATCAGGGGTCTGCAACCTATGGCTCTTTTGTCATTCCCAAAATGCATGCAACTTTTAAAATTTTAAATGAAAAATTAATTCAAAATTTAAAAAACGCTTAATTACTCATGTAGCTTGAATAAGTGCATGAACCTGAATTTGACCAGTTATGATGTAAACTTCAAAGAAATGCACAAAAAGATGCAGCAGGAGACATCCCATTAAATAAAGTCTGTGAGTACAATGTTTTATTTATGCTATTATTGATCATCATTTCCATTATCAATAATATTAAATTGTATAATTTCAGTCATGCAAATGGGCATTCTTATACAACTCTTTGTTGTCTACTTGTTCTGAATTTTGATGTGGTTTGGCTCTTTGGTTTGAAAAGGTTGCCGACCCCTGGACTAGATGGTTGTAATGATCCTTCCTGACCTTAAAGGTATGACTGTGAGAGCCGCTTTGACTCCATGGAAACTATTGTTACCTTCCATCTGTCTCCCTGCTGTTTGCCTAGCTCTTCTTTGTTAACCCAACACTTTGCTGTAACCAAAAAGCAGTAAAAACACATTGTAACAGGGCACACTTGTCCTCCCAAATGAGTCTAGGGAGATTACACTGTGGTATCACACCTGTGTTCTTTGGTCCTTCACAATTTTCCCATCACCAGGGTCTAGCTATTTATTAATTTTACATGTTTTTTCACCTCTTCCACTCCACCACCTTCCCCCTTTTTTGGCTAGTTCCTGGCTTCTCAAGCTGGTAGATGTTGCTAATCCTCCTGCAGGCATCAGGCTTCTTCACCAGCCTCATTCTATTCTCCCCTCATGCAGCTGGTGGGACAAGGCTAATTAGGTGCTCTTGCAGCAGTACCCTGCCCCATACATACACAGAGGATAGCAGAAGTTCTTTTCTACAGCTGGAAGAGCACAGACAGGTGTGTGTTCAGTTTCTCTTCCTGGGATCAATGTCACTTACAAATTCTATTTGCTTCTCTTGTGAATACGCAAATTCAAATCATTGAGTCTCTCCTTTGTACTTCTATTTTTATTTCAGCTCAGACCAAAGGCCACGTATGGGTGTGACGAACTCAGTCTCCCTTAATAAATAGCTTTTTATACCATTCCCATAAGGAATTTAAGACATCAGCTGTTAATACTGCTGTGGCCTGACTGCTTCCTTCCTGGTGTTAAAAAAAGAATTCAGAAAACCTGATTAATACTTGCAGCTCTATCCAATTTAAGAAGAGGATTTCAGGGCCCAATTACATTACTTATTGGCTGATTCTGAGCTGGGACTGTAAACTGTGTCAGAACCTTCTGGGGCAGATGGGAATAAAATGATACACACTAGAACATTTATAGAAAAACTCTTATTTACCGTTCTTGTAATTTTCTGCATTCTCTGTGTTGTCATTGTATAGGAATTTGCTTCCTAACAATGCAGCTTCTTCTAGCTGATCCTATGATAAAGATGTAATAGTACTTTGTAGTTCTATAGCTCCTTTCGTCTAAGGATCTTAAAGCCATTCTCAAAGTGTAACAATGAATCCATTTTAATGGATAGGAAACTAAGGGTCAGGAAGGGTACTTTCCAAAGAAATTTGTGGTAGAGTCAGAAACAGAACCTAAGCATGCTGATCGCCAGCCTTCTGATGTAAACATAGACCATTCTCATCCCTCAGCTGAGAATAGAATGGAGGAGCCCTGATTCCCAATCCCCTCCTCTAACCAGTAAACAAATTTCTCCCTAATGGCTTTGTGTTTCTTAGGGTGCATCTACACAGCAGAGCTGAACTCAAAATAAGCTACACAAATTGAGCCACGTCAGTTACATAGCTTATTTCGAAATAGCTTATTTTGAGTTTTGGTGCTGTCTACACAGCACTTGTTTCAAAATAGAGCACTCTTCCTCCAACTTCCCTTACTCCTCATAAAATGAGGGCTACAGGAATCCGAGTAAGAAGTCCTCCAGCCTGACAGTGTTTTGACATTATGTCAAAATACTGCCGGCTGTGTAGATGCGGATTATGCTGTGTAGACATAGCCTTATAGTGCAGTCAGTTACCAAGGGAATTGCTTTTTCAGCACTGTGGACCACATTCATCTCTCAGCTATGACAATGCACACCCCGACAAAATCGACTGAAGGGAATCCAGATTTGCAACTGAAGACAAAATTTATTCTTCTGGATTTAGTGAGGAATCAAGCAGGAAAAGAAGAGAAAATGTGAATCTTGACAAAAAAGGGACAAGGAAAATCACAGGCAAGGCACAAAACAAAAATTCAAGCATTTCACTTTTTCCTAAGTGGATAAAGAATTGTGGGACTGGATTCTGATCATTATTATTCCTAACATAGTAGCTCCTAGACAGAGACTCCAACCAAGGTCATTGCTTCAGGATGCTGGGCTTTACACAAACACACAATGAGGCACTTCCTGCCCCCAAAGACCTTATATTCTAAGAGAGAAGGGGTGTGAGAAAGGGAGTTTATTTTACAGATGAGGAACTGAGGCTTAGAGGAACTAAATGGTTTGCTCCCATATGGCGGAATGAGAAATTGATCTTCCACCTCTTAAGTGCCTGATTCCAGCCTTAACCACAAGACTATCCTTCCTCTCACATGGGTGTCATGTGTGAGTAATCCCTTGATGTCAGTGGAATGCCACAGGTAATACCAGGGAAATGAAAGCAGAATCAGGTCCATATACTTCAGAAATGGAAAGCACAAAAGACCAGTTTGGGGATCTCCTGCATCCCCCTGCCAGTGCAAGATTGTTTTGTGAGTATATTTGCTAGGGCTTTACTCACTCTAGTTTGATATGGATCTTTCATGTGATGTGACACTGAAGCCCACTTTGGATGCATGGAGTGGTCATTCCCTAAGGGATAGCTTGCTGGTTACACCTTTGTATATGTCTGAGGATGGAGAAAGGACTCATGATGATTTCACAGTTGTCATTCAGGATCTGATTTTCAGCGGGGTGTATGCACAAAAAGAAATGCACAATTATGCACCTACAGGACGTGCAATTGTGTGGTGAAGTGTTGGACAAAGCTGATGATATACAGTTAAGGAACAGCTCTGGACCCAAGTGGCTTCGCATAAGCAGAACCTCCTTCACCTAAAGGAGAAGCTTAAAAGGAACTGGGACAACTCAGAAGCGGGTAGACAGAGGAGGGAGAGATACTAATCCTGAGAACTTCCCAAAGAAGGGTATTGCAGAAGCCTTTTGCTGGGAGGAAGCGGCAGCTTGGGAATGTTTTAAAGAGTGGGGGTGCTGACACCCCCTTATGACTCCTTCCCTCCCCCGCCTCCCAGCTGAGGCTGGGAACAAAGCCCTGATGTAAACTTTGTTACAGAACAGACAAAACCATCACTTCCATCTCCCCCCTTCAAAGCTAGGAGAGGGCAGAGACATTGAAAACTCCCAGGCAAGAATGGGCCGCCCACAAGTGTTAATAGATAAACTGTAGCCCCACCAGTTTTGAGAGTGTGGGACCCTATGTATTTCTTGGGGCTCAGGTACCCCAGAATGGGGACTGGCTAAATCCGTGACCCAGCCAGAGATCAGAGCTGCTACTCACCAAAAGGCAGACCAGGGAGAGACACTCGAGGCCGAGCAAGTGGAAACCCAGAAACCAAACCGTGATAAATACTCCCAGGGGACCTAGCCCCATCACAACTGACTTTTTGTAAAGATCAGAGTCTGTCTTTGTGATGGGGTGTACCAACTCCACACTGGCCAAGGAGGTGGAGGACAGGCTTATTGGGTGGAGTAGGCCCCTCCCCCACAGCCTTGCTGGGCATGCTCACATTGCAGCCCTAGTATAAAGGCCAGAGAAGCTGGTCTGTTGGGGCTGGCTGATGGGGAAGGAGCGCCTGTCCTAACCCAGGAGCAGCAGCCTGAGGAGCCGCCGAGCCAGAGGGAACAGCAGCCCGCGGAGTGGCAGCCTGATGCCAAACCATACCCTCTGCAGCCGGACAAGGGTAGAAAGTAGCCTGCTGGCAGGGAGCCAGAAGGCAACCCAGTGAGCTTGGTGTGTTTTGGAGGAATTTCCTGCTGAGCTTGTGGTTGGGAATATGCCCACCACCAACAGGGCCCTAGGGGGGCTGGGGCCTGGTGGAGAGGGTGGGCCCGGACACCCCTATGCCCTCAATCCTGTGACCCCAAGGAAGAGGGAACACCAACTCTTGTATGGACTAGGCTGCTGGAGCTTGACCTGGAGTGACTAGGCCAAGGAGCCCAACTACCCTGAGAGTGGGGGATATTGTTTGGGCCATAGGGCCGGACTGCCCCTGACTGCTGGGACTGGAAGGTGGACTAAGTTGCCAGGGATAACTGGTGAGGGGCCAGTTTGTGGGGCCTCACTCCTCAGAAGAGGCACGGGGCAGGAGGCCTGGCACAGTCTTCAACAGAGATTTCAGATCAGATGGAGAATGGAGAAGGAAGAAGTGAAGATTCGGAATCATCTTTAAAGAGAAGGGGTGAAGACCCAGAGGAGAGGTCAGTACTGGATAAGTGCAGAGAGAAGCCATGGGAGCAGAGAGAGCAAGAAGGCTGTCTGGAGCAAAGCTATGGAGGGCATTGAAAAGGAGAGTAACTATATCCAATTCAGTCCCTGCATGGCTCTGTGTGGCCAGACTCCATCTGCCTATCTCCAAACAGACCCCAAAACCAAAACATGAACCCAGCCATCAGGTCAGACATCTCCTTTCTGCCTCAGAACACATACCCTGCCTTCTGCTCCTAGCCTCCAACTACACAAACACCTTGTGCTCATGGCTTAGCCCTTCAGCCAGTTCACACGTGTCCTCCTTTCTGGGGTATCAAAGTCTCCTCTTACAAAAGGGCTCAGGCAGTCTTCCCATTCACTGCTCAGCCAGTGCCACTTCCCCCGGTGGCAGGTAGGGGAACCGGGGCCCACCCTCTACTCCCATTTCCAGCTCAAGGACCCTCAATCAAGGTCCAGGACCTTACTGCTTTTTCTCATCCTTGCCTAACCTTCTAGTTCAGTGTTTGCCATCCCCAAAACTCCCTGTTCCTAGGGAGAAACTACTTTGACACTGGAGCCCCCAAATCACCCTTCCCTGCAGCCAGTTCCTGTCTTTATAACCCAGCTCAGCTTGTTCCTCTTCAGCTGCGCTCCCTCAGACTGGGAATTATTAAGTTATCTGATATCCCCTCATCTATGGCCTGTCTGGTTTCGTCCCCTTCCAAGCCTACTTCAACCCCTTCAGGGCAAGCATGGGGAGTGAGGGGGAACATGCCATCACACCATAATTTCCAGTCATTTTCTCTGACTTTTTGGGAAAATGAAATTTGATAGAGGTGGGCCCAAAGTTTCCCATAAAGAGCAACAAGTTCTATGCGCTGTTGTGAGCTCACATAGGGTATAAATATAGATATTGAGATCAACACGCTGCTGCATATCTTTTTAAGAGAATGTAGTGCAGTAGTGAATGGATCAGAAATTATGGGCTCTAGATTATAGAACCAACATAGAATCAGACAACTGGAAGACTGGAAGGGACCTAGGAAGGTCATCTTGTCCAGTCCCCTGCACTCACATTAGGACTAAATATTATCTAGAGCGGGGGTGGCCAACTCATTTAACAAAGAGCCAAAACAGAGGTGGAAAAAATGTAAAAAGCCGCACTAGAATTGTCTAGGAAAAAAAAAGCCCCCCCCCCCAACAGAATTTAATTTTTTTTAAAAAAGGAGGCTGCCCCTTTAAGATGGCCACCATCTTGGGCACCATTTTTAAAACCCCACAGCTCCGACCCAGTAAGCACAGAGAAGCCGGGGGCCATTGGGCGGGGACTCCCAGGAGCGGCTTCGCAAGCTGCACTTTTGGGGTGCAAGAGCTGCATGTGGCTTCTGAGCCATGGGTTGGCCATGGCTGATCTAGAGCATCCTTGATATGCATTTGTCTAACCTGCTTTTAAAAATCTACAGTGATGGAGATTCCACAACCTCCCCAAGCAATTTATTCCCATGCTTAGCCTTCCTGACAGGAAGTTTTTCCTAATGTCCAACCTAAACCACCCTTTCTGCCATTTAAGCCCATTGCTTCTTGTCCTATCCTCAGAGGTTAATAACATGTTATGTACTTGTAAACTATTAGCATCTCATCCCCTCTCAGTCTTCTCTTCTCAAGATTAAACAACCCTATTTTTTCAATCTTCCCCACAGGTCATGTTTTCTAGATTTGTAATTATTTTTTTTGCTCTTCTTTGGACTTTTTCCATTTGACCACATATTTTCTGAAATGTGGTGCCCAGAACTGGACACAAGACTTCAACTGAAGCCTAATCTGCACAGAGGAGAATGGAAGGATTACTTCTCAGATCTTGCTTACAACACCCCTGCTAATACAGCCTAGAATAAAGTTGGCTTTTTTTTTTTGCGCAAGTATTTCACTGTTGACTCATATTCAGCTTGTGATCCGTTATAATCTTCAGATCCCTTTCTGCAGTACTCCTTCCTAGACAGCCATTTCCCGTTTTGTATGTATGTGACAGGTTGTTCCTTCATAACTCAAGTGTTCTGCATTTGTCTTTATTGAATGTCATGGGTTGATGGACTAATGCAATTTGGCAATTCCTATTTCCTAAGACCAACACTAAACATCCTTTGGAGCCCTTTATTATAATTATCTTTTTGATACATCACGATATGTAGGGAGAAGAAGACCAGGAAAGACTAGATATTTAGAAATCCTATCTCAACCATGCCTAAGCACAAGGCTCATTTTGGTTCAAAATGTACTATTAGGCATTATCCCACTGTTTGTTGCCATCAATGGAATTTAGAAATTGACTTTAGAAACAGCTGAAATAGGAACTGAAGTTAAAGAAAGCTTGGTAAATGCAGACGGTATTAAAAGACACAACTGTAATCTTCTGTGGAAAGCACTCACCCCAATAGTTCTATGGATGTGAACTAGCAGCCCATAAGCTGTACTGGACCTGCCATTGTTGGCATTCTCTGATCCTGCTGGTGTAATTTACAATTCTTTTGGCAACAAAGTTGCTTCCTTTTTTCTGTCTATAAAAGGAATCCCATAGCAGAGCATATTAGAGATAAATCTCTGAAGACAGGTTTGGAGTTAAAAATTCCATGCCAACTAGGAAGCATATACAATCAGCTTTGCATAAATGGAGTTCACTTCTTAAAGTCACAAATGCATGGTATATTATGAGATGAGTTCCCATTTACATCTCCGAGTCGCAAAATAGACAGACAAAACAAAAACAAGCACAGATTAACCAGATCCTAACTACTTCCATTTCAGCTAAAACTGGCAAATCCTAAAAAGAATATGTTCAGTTACCATATTTCAGCTTTATTCTAACTAACCTGACCTAATCAGTTCCATGCAGACCCACCAACAGGGAGGCAGGGAGGGGCAATAGAGGCATTGCTTTGAGACCCAGCGACGCAAAGGAACTCAGGGCTCCAGAGCCCTGGATCCTTTAAATCACCGCTGGAGAGCCACGCCCTGCGTGCTAGGTGACTCTAACAGCTGGGGTGGGAGCAGCATAGCTCACTCCAGGCAGCACTGAGGGCTAGCTGCCCCCAGCCCTGCTCCTTCTGCTTGAGGCCCTGCCCCTTTTGGGAGCACAGAGCTGCCCCCACCTGACCATGCCCAGGAACTGCACAGGCTGACAGTTCCCCTGGTTCCATGCTTGATCTTTCTCAAACAAAAAAAGGGACATGTTGTTTGGATAAAAATGGACACATGCTGGTGTCGCTGTGGCACTAGCCTTTTGTAGCTGAGGACCTTAGTTCACATCTCATCATAGTTTATGGGAAGTGAATTTCTTAGGGGAGACAGTGTGGCCCAGGAGGCAGAACACTGGTCTAAAACTCAGCAAACCTGCACCATATTCCTGGGTCCACCACTGGCCTGCTGTATGACTTTGAGGTGAGTCACTTTCACTGTCTGTGATTTGATTTCCCAGTCAGTAAACTGGGGGTAATGATACTTACCTCACTGTGGAGCGCTTGGAGAGTTACCAATTGAAAGCACTGGAAAAGAAACAGATTTTGTTATTCTTGGTCTCAGCTTAGGCCCAAGTGGACCATCTTTCACACTACAAAAATCACTAACTAGTTTGCCTCCTTATGGCTGCTGCCCATTGCAGAAACTGGCTGACTTAGGCAACAGATTCAAAAGGCAACATCATGCACATCCCAAGGGCATCTCCTTGCAAGATAGGGGCAACATTTCTTGCTCCTGAGTGGCAAATGTGAACCAGGGCCTGGGAGGCTACCTTGTGGGGGCACTCCACCAAGGTGCTTGAAGGCAATACTGATGAGGCACTCTCTCATCTCAACCTCTGAAAGGGAGAAGAGTACTAGGGGGTAAGTGAAGGTACTCTGAGAACCTCCTAGTAATTTGAGCACTAAAGTTGCAGCTTAGTTTTAATCCATACCGCATGTCCTTGCCTTCTTCCATGCGATGAACACACCAGTTTTCCACGAACTATAGTCAGACTCTGCCAGAAAAGGCCTCGGACAGGCATACGAGGTTGTGGTGCAATTCAGGCCTGAAATGCATTGATAGAGTTGTGTGTGACGTCCAAGATTTGAGTAGCAGGTGGCATTGTGGGGCTAGGTTGAGCTGCATTGGTAGAGCAGTGGAAGAAGAGACCACGGAGTTGGATTATGAAGGAATATTACAAGTCATGGCTGAGGTGCATTTGTTACAGCGGCAGCGTGGGGTGGGGTGGGGGTTACAGGACAGCTAACCCCAAAATTGCCTTAGCCCTCCCATAGCCATCCCATAACATCTGCCTAGCTCTGAAAGCAGAGTGAAGATACCTGCATTTGCTAGCCAAGTGCTCAGCTCTGAAGTCAGTGCCACTGCTGGCAGCACTGCAGGAGAAAACTCAGGTAGGGGGGCCTCAAAACAACCCCCAGTCTGTGTCCACACCCACCGGGGTGTGCCCCCCAGGGCGGGTGGCAGGTCCAAGGTTCCCTACAGAAGCCCAGACTGATCTGCTCTGGCCCCCTGCTGTTGCTGATCCTGATGGCTCTGCTGACCCCAAAACTGGGTCCCCCCACCCGGGCAGTTGTTACTGGCTGTGAAGAGTCAAAGGGTGGTAGGGAATTCAGGAGCAGCTGCAGCCCTGGGGTTCTGGGCAGCAGCAGCAGACCAGGGAGCACTGTGACTACTGGCACCCTCATGCCACCCAGTGCAGCAGCTGCCCTGCACTACCTGGCTCCAGCTTCTGACCTGGTGAAGGGGCAGGATCCCTGGGTAGGGGAGGAGGAGGCAGGGCCATGGAGAGGGAGGGGCTTTGTGGCAACAAGGGAATAGCCCTCCCAAAATTCTGTCTAACCCACCTCAGGCTCCCCTGGAAAGAGGCTGATACTGCCCCAGGTTGGTTATTTGGATTTAATGAAACTGGTACTGGGCCCAGCCACAGTCAGCCTCACTCTAATTTTTAGGCACCTCCAGAGAGGGAAGTTGTTCTTGTAGTAAAAGAACTAGACTGGAACTCTGGATTCAATTCCCAGCTCTGCCACAGGGTTCCTGGGCAAATCACTTAATCTCTGTGTGCCTCAGTTCCCCACCTGGGAACCAGGATATTAACGCTCCTCTGTCTCACAGGAGTCTTGCAAGGATAAATCCATGTCTGTAAGGCTGTCAGACTCTACAGCAATAGGACCCCTGTATTGTAACTATCTAAGTAGATCAGAAACATGAAGTGCTTGTCACCAGTACTCCAGTTTACAAGCAGCATGCAAAGAATGAAGCAAAGAGATGAATGACAGAAAAAAGCAGGAGCTAAAAACAGAATAATCAGAACAGCACAAGAACTGCATTAAAACCCAAACCTAGGGATGAAATGACAAACCACCACAACATGCAGCATCCTCTCCCCTGCGTTATTCTGCCTCTTGTGCGTAGTCTGACCTACTTGGTATATTTTTCCACACTAAGGCCCAACCACTAAGTATCTTAGAAGGCTCAAATCGCATTCCAGATTTATAATTGCAAAGCAGCTGTCAGCTTTGAGTCCTGCCATGGTATCCCTCCCATCTGTTCATCTAGATAGCATTACTGCAAAGGAGAGCAGGAAGGCTGAAACTGTATCACATATGAGGAAAGCAGCAAGTTGCTGCATAGGGCCAGATGGGATCATTTGCATTTCCAGGGCCTCAGAATCTTCCATGTTCTTAAAGAATAGTGAGGGAGAGCCCAGTCAGGAGAAGGGACAAAGGCAAATGGATCAAGTTCAGTGTGACTGGCAGCTGAGTCAAACAACAGACATCCCTGGTTTTGTTGGGAAGTGGACATTTGACTCCATGGCTGGTCTCAGGATCACTTGAGACCTCCTTAGAGAGGCAAACCTGATACTGTAACTTTCCCAGAACACTCCCTCCCCCTCCAACCTTGATATGCTCTGACTATTAGGTATCACAGCCATATCAGTCAACCCTGACAGCTTTAAATCCATAGGGTGAAATCAACTCAGCTGAAACACAAAGCCGAAACACTGGCTCCTTCTGAGTCCATTTGTCTGTTACTGTTTGTACGGTGTTTTGAAAATGAAAAGGGCTCTGTGAGAGTTAAGTACTAGCTGTGGGCACAACCTTGAAGCCTTTACTCAGTATTTACACTGGCAAAACTCCAAATGGAAGTTAATGGCTCATTTGCCTAAGTAAGGTTGGAGTGAGTTCAGCGTGGGGGCTTCAGGGTTTGGCTCTAAATGAAATACTGCTACCTTGCACTTAGAGAGTACCCAAGATAGGTGCCTCCTTTCACCAACAATCTGAAATCACTTAAAGATGGGGAAGCAGATCAGGAGAGGTAACTTTCCCATGGTCACACAGTCTGTAGCTCAGCTGCAAATAGAGTCCAGATTTCCTGATCCCTGGCACCAACCATTTGATTCCCACTGTCTCCTTCTCATTTTGAAACCACTGTCAAGCAAGGAGAAAAATTAAGAAAATTATAGTTGGCAGCATCACACACAGGTCAGGGTCACAACCAGAGTGTGGGAAGAAACCCTGGGACACCCTCTTCTTGGGACCATGGACATCAGAAAAGGAGGCAGATGCATTCGGTGTCTGCATGGGTGTCTCTGGCTAGTTCATTCATGATACTAGTGGAAGAGGAGGCTGCAGATGGGAAAACGACAAGCAGCTGACAGTTGCTAAGGGAGTTGGAAGGAGCAGCAGAAGCTCCCATTCTCTACTCCAATGAAACTGAAGAAGTGGGAGATGGCCTCATCTCCTTTCAGCTTTGGTGCAGTCAGATCTGAGTTCCAGTAGTCCTCTTTCCAACAGACTGTCTCCCTAGCAAATAGATGTTTGGTGTTATCAGGGTCACTTCTCCTTCATTCCCCTTCCTCTCCTCCCCTCCCCCTGCATTATACCAACTGGATTGATCCTCCTCTACCCTGCTGCTTCTGCAGAAATGACCAAAGAATCTGAAAACTTCCAGGGGTGAGAGGATGAAGTCTGGTAGCAAACACTCCTCAGCCTTCATGACTAATCCTTCTGATACACAACCAAAGCCCACCCTGAACTCAGTCCCCCAACCCATGCTCAGTATTTTGATTCTCTGTAATATGCATTTCCAGCAGTTCCTTCTTGTCTTGGACCGTATGAAAACTCCTAGTGCCAGGGTAACGTGTTCTCACAAAGTCTTTTTCTGGAAGAACATGGCCAGTGGAAGGCAGATTGAGCGCTAGTCCATCTTAAAGGCACACAGCATGTGCATCACAAGCAGCTGCTCTTTCAACTCCCTGAGGCAGAGGGAACCATGGTGCTATTTCTGGATCATTGCTTTATAATTGTATATTGAACCTCGAGACCTTTGTTTTCTGTGGGCCAAAATCCTTCCTTGGGAAAAACAATCACTGAGGTCAATGAGCCAAATCACATGGCCTTTGCTCACTCAATTTCCCTTTAACTTCAGTGGCAGTTTTATCTGAGGGCTTGTCTATGCTGAGGGTATGTCTACACAGCAAAGAAAAACCCAGAGCTGCATAGCACCCCACTTTCCCAAAAGAGGGTAGCTAGGTCGATGGGAGAATTTGCCCATTGTCCTAGTGCTGTCTACACCAGGGACAGGTTAGTTTAACTGGATCACTTAGGGGTGTAGTTTTGAACAGGAATTACAGTTATACCAACCTAATTTCCTAATGTTGACCAGTCCACAGACAAAGGAATGTGTATTTACTTCTCTGCCCATCCCAATAGTCAAGCAAAAGCAATGAAGGTCCAAATTCATAGGCAAAGCTCTGTTCCCTTCAACCAGGGGAGTGGAGGGGAGTTTGAACTCTCTGGAATGGAATATAGGCAAGAAACCTCCTCAAGTAAAGATGATGTGGAAAACCAGCATCTTACACTTTTGTGGAAGATCCTGGATGAGGAAGAGAGAGCCATGGCTGGTAAGAATGACTGGTCAGAGAAGCCATCTTGAACAAAGTCTGTAACTTGCCTAGATTAAGTTTTAGACTTTTAAATGCAATTTGTTTTATTTACTTGCATGTCTTTCAATAGTCATTCCTGACACTTGAAACCACGTAATCCTACGTATTTATTAGATAAATTTATTTCATTTTCACCTGAAATCAACTCAGTGCTGTGTTTAAAGGTAAGGGTGTATTTATTCCCAGTTAAATTAATAAGCTGTGATGTGTTTTGTGCCTTTAGGAACAAACAGGTGAGAGCCGGAGATTGCAGAGAACATGATTTGGGGGAAATTTGGGACTGGGGTTTGCTGGTGGCCTGTGGCTAGTAGATTTTGTGGGGTCCTGTAGGCTTTGGGATGTGGCCAAAATGAAAGGCTCAGTGTGCAAGAGGAAGCTGCCGGGATTTGGGGGGGAGGGTAGGATCTGAGCTGGAGGTAGGGGGCAGGAGTAGGCTGGGAGGGGGTATGTGGGGTTTGGAAGTGAGAGTGCAAGAGGGGGCAGGGGATTGAGGCAGTTACCTGGCACAGCTGCCTGGGAGGAACAAATGGCTCCACACAGCTCTGTGCTTGTAGACACCATCCCCCCAGTGCTCCCATTGGCCATGATTCCCGACCAATGGAAGCAATGGGGAAAAACCTACAGGTGAGTGCCACTAGTGCTAGAGCCCCAGGTGGGGGGGTTAGCTTGGAGGGGGGGGGGAATGGCAGCATGCAGAGTTGCTTCCCCCCCACCCTTCACCAGGCAGAGCCGCAGCACACTGGGGCTTTAGTGGCTGCACCTCAGGGCCCAGAACTGTGGGGGTCCTCCTTAGTCCAGGACCCTGAGCTGCAGCCTCTAAAACTCCTTTCATAATCTGGCCCTGGTGTTGAAGTGACCTTGCTGTCTGTAACCAAAGCTGGTAGAACCCAGAGTAGAACTTAGATAGGCTGGTTGGGTCAAAGCTGCTGATTGCAGCCTGGGTCACGGCTGGTTGCAGAGCACACAGCCACTCAGAGCTGCACGCTGGAAGCTTGGCTGGGAGCTACTAAAGCAAAGCATTGTGAAGCACTGAAGGTTGCAGGGCAGGCAGTGATACAGCCCCTCACTGCTCTGGATTGCACCCCAGAATGTAACAATGTCATCTGAAAATGTTACAGTATTCTCTCCACTCCGTTATCCAGGTCACAAATGAAAACGTTGAATAACTCTACACTCAGGATTGACACTATAGGATCTCACTAGATAATTTCTTTCGGTTTGACGGTGAACCATTGAGAACTACTCTCTTTCAGCCAGTTATGAACCTACCTTAAAGTAATTCCCTCTAGACCATATTTTCTGAGTTTGCTTATGACAAGAGGACTCTCTGAAAAGCCTTACTAAAATCAAGAAATATCATGTCTGCAGCTTTCCCCTTATCCACTAGAATAGTAACCATGTCAAAGAGGGAAGTTAGGTTGGCTTGCCATGATTTGTTCTTGACAAATCCTTGCTGCCTTTCTTTTATAACCCTGCTATGCTCCGGATGCTTACAAATTGATTGTTTAATTTGTTCCAGCAACTTTCCTCGTATTGAAGTTAGGCTGACAGATCTATAATTCCCCAGGTCTTCGTTCTTCCCATTTTAAAGCTAAATATTACCCTTGCCCTTTTTGAGTCCTCTGGGACATCACTCAGCCTGCACAAGTTCCTGAAGATAATTACTAATGGTTACAAGATTGCTCCAGCTTGTTCCTTAAGTACCCTAGGATGAATTTGATCAGGCTCTGCTGACTTGAATACATCTACTCTATCTAAATATTCTTTCATCTGTTCTGTCCCTATTTTGACTTGCAACTCCTTGTTGTAATATTGATTACCCATAACTCACTTAGTTCTGGGAAGGAGTCACTCTTCCTTTCCTCACATACCTGAAAAGTCTGTGCACGTGAATATTTTGCTGCACAGTGTTGCAAGGACTTGTTCTGGGCTTGATTGAGTCACAAGATTCTTTGCTAGAATAGAAAATGCTCCTAGCCTCCTTAGCCTTTGACACAAAAAGTTTGTTATGCTCCTGGCACATACAATAGATAACACGGAAAACACTCAATGTAGTTGGAGTTTATTGCAAGGGGAATGGATGAGGGCATAAATGCACAGTGAAACAAAGCTCACTTGCAGCTTTTCCTTCTGCATTGCTTGGTATGTGCTATTTCTCAGCCGGAGTAGATGGAAATCATGTGATTAATCAGTCCATTATTGGTGTTCAGTGCACAGGGCAAAATGCACCTCTGGTGGCCAGACATGCAGGAAGTGGGTTAAAATCCAACTTCATTTCCTTCCAGCCGAACCCCAGCTGCATACTACTAATGAAAGAGGATGACAGCCTTTCCCCCAGAGACCTGTACAGGCACACACCCACAAAGATAAACCCATCGGTACAATCACACAATCAGTCATCGGCGTCCTGCTTGTAGGTACAGGATCCCACAGGAAGACAGATTTCCCTGAGATATTGTGAAATTCGACCAAAAATGGTAAGCACAGAGTGCAGACCAAAAGTAGTTGTACTGCAGGTATTAATGGTGACAAATGTCAAACAAAAGGGACCTAACTTTGTTCTGGTGAAATCCTTACCAGAATCAATGAAAGCTACACTTTTTGTATTTGAAGGTAGACCTGGGCTACTGGAGTTAAACCCGTATTTCTAAGGGCACATTTATGCCCAATACTCTGAAGCCTGTGCTAGAGAATTTAGACTCAATAGTTGCATCACTTTCAGAGTGTCATTTTCTAGGAGACGTTGTAGGTTCCCTGTTCCTACAGACTCTGCACATCTCCATGAAAATGCCAATGTCTAGTGACTCCCTGATGGATCTCGGTGATGGCCAAATCCTCCATCCTTTGTGAATCATAAAATGTCCATTCACTGCAAAGGGGACTTATGCTGAGCAGACTGGCGCAGTCTGTGCCTGCTTAATGCACATGCATTCACATAACACTCATAGGCCTGCATGCACACATACATACCCTTCAATAGCATCTTCACTGAATAATGCTTCACCACAGCTTTTGTGATGCTTACAGTAATTGTCTTTTCTCTATGTGCAGCAAGGGCCTTATCCTGCAGGCTCAATTCATTTAAGTGGCCCCATTGACTTTACTGGGGCTACTTTTATATAAGTCAGGGCTGCAGGCCTGGGCTCCTGGGAACGTGCTGCGGGTTTCTTGATAGAGGAAGTCTGTACTCATTCCAAATACTAATTGCAACCTTGTGGTTCCAAAGACAACAGCCTGACTGCAGTTCCTCTGTGCTTGCAACTTTTCATTCCTTTTTTCCCCTGTTGCTCCAAACAGTCAATTTAATCTGCCTGAGGGAACCTTTTGAGAGTGTATCTATCTGTGGCAGGCTCCTGCTGGGAGCAGCTGGACTGGTACACAAGGATTGGCAAGGCAGACCTCTCACTTCAGAGAAAGCCAAGAAACAGAAAGTTACCAGCTCTGGACAGAGAATTCAGGCTGAACCTGGCATGGGTCTATGCAGCCGCATCTCTCCATCCTACCCTCAGATTTGCTGCCTGTGCCCTTCAGACATTGTGGACTGCTCCTCACCACCTGAGCTATCATCATGAATGAGTATAACCCGCAGGGCTTGTGCAATTAAATTGCTCCCCTCGCTTTACTATGACACACATTCTATGCATATAAAAAGCAGGTTAGGGAATCTATCCAAGAAAGAAATCTAGAAGAGTTGCTTAACATGCCAGACCAACTTTGGGGCTATAAGGGTAAATGACACCTGGCCTGTGTGGATGGAGGAGGAAGAGGAGAAGGGGAATGGATGATAGGACACATAGGCACCCTTCCTCATCAGTGTACACATACGACCGCTATAATTTGGCCCACAGAACTCCAGTGCATAAGGAGAATGGAAGGTTAGAGCTGACCAGACTAGAGGGGGAGTATCTGCATGTGTCCAGGCATAGCTAGACACCCACACTGAGCAGCACTGTAAGGATATGTCTACACTGCAAAGTTAATTTGAAATAAGTCGATATTTCGAATTAACTGTAATAGCATCTACACATGCAAACTGCTATTTCGAATTTAATTTGAAATAGCGGAGCACTTAATTCGAATTAGGTAAACCTCATTCTACGAGGAGTAACGCCAAATTCGAAATAGCTAATTCAAAATAAGTGCTGTGTAGACACTTAATTCAAATTAGCTGGCCTCCAGCCCTTCCCAGTTTCCCCTGGTGGCCACTCTGGGCCAAACCAGGAAAACTCCTCTCCTCTCCCCCAGCCCTAGAGCCCTTAAAGGGGTAGACTCTGGCCACACTGCACGTGCCAGATCCAGGCCTGCCAGCAGTCTCTGCCCCGACCCAGTGGCTCCACGATGAGCCGGGCAGCCAGTGCCAGCCAACCGTCCCCCGCCCAGTCCCCCAGCACCCAGGAGCCAGCCAGGGGTCGTGGACGCTGCGCTCCCTCCTAGACTAGTGAGGAGATCATGGACCTCACTGAGGTTTGGGGGCAGGCCCCCAATGTCCATGATCTCCTCACTAGTCGGAGGAACGCAGCCGTCTATGGCCGCATAGCTGCCACCATGGCCCAGAAAGGCCACAGGTGCACCTGAAAATTAAAGAGCTGCAGCAGGGGTACGCCAGGGCCACTTGGGTAAGCTCCTCACCAGGGGCAGACACTTGCCCCTATTTTGATGCCCTGGACCGCATTCTGGGGGGCAGCAAGCCGGGACCGGAGGACCCTGACCAGGGTGCGGTGGAGGAGCCACCACACCAGCAGGGTCGTCCGGGGATGCCACACCATGTAAGTGCCATCACTGTCCCCTTCCCAGGGTGGGGGAGAAGGGATACCAAGGACTGTGCGCGTGGCCCTTGCTTACCACGCATCACGCAGCAACCTGTGCATGTGTGAGCATGTTCCGTGCCACCCCTGGGCAGGTGACTCCAGCCGCCTGCCACACAGGGGCTGTGGCCTGATAGCCACATGCGTGTGTGAAGAGACCTGATATGCTCCTGACCCCAGGGCGGGACACAGCAGGACGCCCTCCTTTCACAAGCCTCCTCTAACATCTCCCCCCCACCTCACCCACGCTATACACGGCACAGGGGCATGGGTGTGGTCTTGGGGCAACTCCCACTCCCGGGGAGAGCCGGACATTCCGACCATGGCCTCTGTGCAAGCACAGCGGCTCTGACGGTGCAGGGCACGGTCATCCCCACCTCGCAGAGCGGGGCTAGGCTTCACCCGCTGTGTCCCCAGGGAGAACTGACCACTTCTTTCTCCACAGCCACGCCAGCTGCATGTGCAGGGCACACCACCCCGCCTGGGACACGCTCCCGCACCCGAGGGCTCCACAGGACGACCGCAACACAGCAGGGGTACCGAGAGCAGCACCTGGGGGCCCTGGAGCCCTGACCCACATCATGGAGCAGTGGGCATAGGAAGAATGGGAGTTCTGGAGGGAGCTGCTTGCCCAGGGTCGTGCCATCTGTACCCATCTGCAGACCCTGGTGCAGAGCGTGCTGACTCGTGCCGCTCCTGCGCCTGCTGCCCCCCCAGCTACTGCTCCTTCTCCCACTTCTCCCCCTCCCACCTCTCCCTCCTCAACCTCCTCCCCATCCCCCCAGGGATGCCAAGGCCCCCGCACCCGCTGTGCTGGAAGACATGTGGCCCGAGACCCCCACCCTGAACTTCCCCTCCCCCTGCTTCCCCCTTCCAGCTCCCTCCTCCCAGTTTTCCTTCCCCTCTCCCACCCTCTCTCCTCCCGTCTCCCGCCTCCTTTCCCCAGTCTCCCCAGAGGTTCATCACCCCCCCCCCACCGTTTTGTTAAATAAACAGAGTTTCTATTTTTGAAAAAAAGTGTCTTTTATTTGACATCAGGAAGGGGGCTAGGAAGGGGTAAGTGGAAGGATGTGAGGGAGGAATGGGGTGGCTCTGAGGGCTCCTCGGGGTGGACGCTCTCCCACAGGGCCTCCTGGATCCTGACAGCCCCTCAATAGACCCCCCTGGCTCGCAGCCTGCAGCAAGTGCAGCTGGGCTGATGGCAACGACCCCACAAGATGCACCGGTGTGCCCAAAGGCAGCTCTGGCTCCATGTGGCCGAGTGCTGTGGTGTCCCGAGTGCGGGCACTCTGGGCACTCCAAGACAGGACTGCTTTGCTGTCCCTCATTAAGGTAGATAAGCAAGCGGGGAACCCTGAGAACTCTGTGCGGGGTGGGGGTAGGGTCCCTTTAA
The DNA here is from genome assembly GCA_032595735.1 of Pelochelys cantorii. Classification (NCBI taxonomy): domain Eukaryota; kingdom Metazoa; phylum Chordata; order Testudines; family Trionychidae; genus Pelochelys; species Pelochelys cantorii. The sequence goes on from CM064336.1 coordinate 23,787,516, forward strand.
GCACGGAGCTCAGTTAGCCTCAGGCAGCAGCTCCACACACTAAGTCCTAACCTGATGCCCTGCCGGCACTGGTTCCAGCCAGCCTTAACTTCGGTTCAGGGTCCACTCAGTGTGGATGTGCTATTTCGAAATAGCAAAACGCTATTTCAAAATAGTTTCTGTGTATAGATGCATTATTTCAAATTAGCTTAATTCGAATTAAATATTTTGAATTAAGTTAACTCGAATTAATGCTGTAGTGTAGACATACCCTCAGTGTGGCAAGAGTTACCTCAATCTCCTCAGCACCTAAAAGACTTTACATAGGATTTCACTGCCTGGGTCAGGAGTTGGCACAGCTGCCAGCCAAGCTCTGCTTCTTACATGGCATAATTTAGCCAAATGGTTCTCTTGCATCATCAGACATCCTCACAGCCTGGCCTGGTAGTCATAGGATGAACCCAACCAGTGGGGAGCTGGTGTGTTTGGGTGCAAATATGGGTCTAAGGGAAGGTTGTTCACACTATGAAAGACCTGGGGGGATGTACTTTGAATTTGCAGACTTAACTGAATATAGCCTTGTGTATCATCAATTTCAGCTCTAATGTTTGAGCCATTTGTAGACTCCCTTCCAAACCCTTTCCTACCCACGATAGCAATTTGACCTCTTAGGGTTCCTCTGATGCTGGCAACTGGGTTTCTTATGTCAGGTCTGCCACCTGGCTGTCAGAGGGATTAATTGAACTTGCACATTGGCTTTGATCCCCAGAAAAGAGAGAGGCTCCATATGCCCTTGCTGTGACCTTTAATGACTGGGCACCTGGCCCAAGTATTTTTGTTCTAGCTTCAAGTGGGTTTATTCGTGGCTGATTAAATAATCAGGCAAAGGGTCGCTGGTTTAAACAAACATTTTTAGGACTCTGCTGAATGTGTTCACTCAGTAGATAATAATGGTCAGAATCCTTTATGCTAATATTGCACCTTTCATCCAATGCCATCAAAATGCTTCACAGTTGTGGAACTCATTATTAATATCCCTGTGTTTAGAGAAGGGAAAATGAAGGCACGTAGAGGTGAAGTGAGTCAAGCTAAGGGCTCCTGAGTCATTGGAAGGGCAGAGAACAGAACCTGGCACTCCTGAATGCCAGTCCTTGGCTCTAATAATTCCATAACATCACATGCAGAAGCAACAATAGAGGCTCTCAGACCCAGACTCTGAACTTGGAGCTCCCTCCCAAGCAATTCCTTTCACTCTCCCCCATCCTTTTTTGTCCCACAGAGAGGCTTTGTGTTTGCCAGACGGATGGATAGGGTGACCAGACATCCTGATATTATCAGGGTCATCCTGATTTTAGGGCCTTTGACTTATATAGGCAACTATGTCATCCCCTCCAGAAAAAAAAAAAGTGTCCCAAATTTTCACACTGTAGAATCCTGCATGGATACAACATTTATATCTATAGCCACATTAAAATCCACAAAAATGAGCCAGGGATATCCACAAATTTGCAGGGTTCTAGATACAAAATTTGTATCTGCATGCTGGTAGGAGGGGTCATGACCTGGGGTGAAGTGTGGGCAGAGCCACTCATGTCTGTTTGTATAGGCAATGCCTTCCCTTGCCTTCATTACCCACCACTCAGTTGACTTCAACCAATGTTGATTTATGGTGAAGGCACGGCCGTTGGCAGATCTGAATTATATCCATGGCTGTGGTGCAGAATAAGGAAGCTTTATATTATGAAGCTGTTAATTCAACAAGCCTTTGCTTAATCATCATTAGTTGTTGCTAAGTCAATACAGGGCTCCCTGAAACCTATTTAAGCATTTCCACAAAGGATTGCATCAGTATAACTAAATCCACTTAGAAAAAAGATTTCATTAAATCAGTGCGATGTGTATGGGTAGATTGGGTCTTGGTGAAAATGAATTCTAAATTCACGTTCTGTTAATTTGACCCAGCCGCTGGATGGAGACTTCCACCAGTTTACGGACTAGCTTAAATATGCCGCTTAGGCTGGAAATATCATGCATCACTGTAAGCTGTGACTGGTATTTCTGGACACTAGTTTTCCATGGTATTTAGCATCAAAGCCTTTGTGAAAGTACTTCTCTGTGAAATTATTTGTTCTTGTACAAAGCAGCTCAGTTTTCAAGATGCCCAGTCTTCTCCTGGCATTCATTTCAATGTGTTTCTCAAGTGAGTATCTTTATTTTTAAACATTGTGCAAGCTTAGTACCCTACTGATTATGCTATCTTTGAAATCACTGTGTGCTGGAATCTTGTGATTAGAACAGCTACACCTGACTGTCGCAAAAACTTTTGAAAATAGTTTTTGCCTTAACCATTATTTATTATAATTTTTCAAAATTATTTTTCAGTTCCCTTTTTCCATGTTTGGTTCAACATGAGTTTGTGAGTGTCATTTTCTGTCAGGACATACATCAAGTTGAAGTATTGGTCACGCTTACTGGATGAAAATATGGAGCCAGAGTGGAGGTGTGCTGTCAGTAAAGAGTTTTCGCCTGATTTCAGAAGTTCAGCAGTGAAACAAAATTGTCAAGTGTCCCATTGATTGAACTTCTGCAAAATGCGATGATTTTTATTGATTAAAACCAATGTTGAAGCATTCTAATGACATTAAAGAGACAAGACTTGGTATGTTGAGACAGTCTCACAAAATCATTTACATTTTCAGAATGTGGCTAGTTTGCTGCAGTAGCCACGATAGCAGAACTGAAAAGGTGTTTTACTGCCAGGTAGATCAATGGTGCGAGGGGAGCAAAGGGGGCAACTGCCCTTGGGCCTACTGATTCAAAAGAGCAGTGGTGGCTGCCAGAGGCTCAAGCCCTTTAAATTGCCACTGGAGCCCCACATGGTGCACTCCAAGCAGCACTGGGGGCTGCCTGGGGTAGGCACAGTGCACTCTGGCTATGTCAGTCCACACTCACGGCTTCTTGCACGAGAAATATGCAAATGCGGCTAAGCGTGGAATATCACCGAGCCTCATTTGCATACCTAATGAGCCACCATTTTTGCAGAAGAGGCTCTTGTGCCAGAAGGAACAGTCTACACTGCCCCTTCTTGCGCAAAAAATCCCTCTTGCGCAATGCCATTATGCCGATTATTTTCTGGAATAATGGCATTGCGCAAGAGGGTTTTTCTTGTGCAAGAAGGGGCAGTGTAGACCGCTCCTTCTGGTGCAAGAGCATCTTCTGCAAAAAAATGGTGGCTCATTAGGTATGCAAATGAGGCTCGGCGATATTCCACGCTTACCCTCATTTGCATATTTCTCACGCAAGAAGTCGCAAGTGTGGACCTAGCCTCTGAGCCCCCAATCCCTTCTGCCCGAGGCCCTGCCCCTTCTAGGGGCGCAGACCCAGTTGCCTTGCTCAGGGGCTGGCAAAAGTTATCAGCCTCACTGCTTACAGCCAACCTTCCCACTGGCTCTGTTCAGCTGTGCACTGAGAACTCAGTACAGCCGAGGATCTGTTTTGAGACTATTCTTTGAGCTTTCTCTGCTCAAATAATTTTCTCCTCACTATCTAATGACCTTATTCAACCTCAATTCATTGGTATAGAAAGGATTTCCCATGGAATCTCACACACAAATTGTATTGTCACAGGCCTCTATGGACTTGTACTGAAATTGTTTTTCCATTTCCATAAATGGAGACATTGGAATGCCATTGTCACTTGGCCCTGTAGCTTTGCACTGAAATAATTTCTCTATTATATCTCACATATTAATGTCATTGGTCCCCATAGGTTGCACTGGAACAATTTCCTTATGTGCAATCTCACTTTTTAATGGTTGTCAATGGTCTTTATAGACAAGCATTGAAATGGCTTTCCCATATAATTTCACACTCAAATAGAGCATCATTGCAAGTCCCCACAGACTGGCATTAAAATAAAACTTTTCCATTCCAACAATATTGCATAGGGGGCATTTTTGTTGTTGCAGCTGCTGTATGTGTGTCAGAAGCAATTTACACTTTCCAGAGCATAGCAAGTCCCAGCCTTGATAAGATACTGTGTCATTTATGACAAGCACCAATGGTCAGAATATTGATATCCTCTCCTCTGAAAATAGTGCCATGCACCACTGGTTATAAACCTTAGTGCAAGCAGCCTGTGTAAAATAACTCCACTAATAGTGCAAAGGTGTGAGGCACTATGTTCTCATATTTCCACCTCCCTCTACTCTCTCTTCTTCTCTTGACACTTCTTTCTCTCTGAAAAGTCTTTGCTCTGTTTCTTCAGTAATGTCTTGTTCTCCACTCAGCTACCGAAACACTATTCTAAAGACCTATTGCAGCATCTGCTAGTTCATTTGCCCATATTGCTTCTTGCCCTCCAAAAGAAAAGTCTTGGTTAGCAGGATAAACCACAGTGCAACCAGCCCCAAGCGGTCAAAATTCTAGAACCAGCCCTCAAAAATTTGAGACTTGTTTAAAAAACCCCATAAAATTGTAAATAAAAAATAAACAGAGTTTGAGTTCTTCTGGATTTGAGATATTGTGGGGTCATGTTTTCTACCTTTTCTCTGCTATCAAAGGGTTAGAAACTTTTCTTAAATGAAAGCAGAGATTCTTACAAGACACTGTGGCTCCAGGAACTGGGACATTAAGAAAGACACAAAATATCAGGCCCACCAACAGGGGAGGTGGAAGAGGGCAACAAAAGCAACTGCACTGGGACCTGGTGATTCAAAAGGACTTGGAGCTCTTGGCTGCCATCCCTACTACTGACTAGAGCCCCCAACCTTCTAAATCACCACATGAGCTCCAGGCAACTCTGTGTGTGGCACAATGCAGTGCTGAGAGCCCCAGCCTCATCCCTTCTGGAGGCACAGAGCCAGTCCCCTCCCCCGTGTTGTGGGCCCTCCCCCAGCCAAGTATCAGGGGACTCGTGGTAAAACTGCAAGAACTGACCACACACAAACCATAACTGTCATTCAGATTGCCCCTCCTCCTCATTCCCTGTTGTGTCACCTCATCTCATCTCTTCTGCATGAACCAAGTGCAAGTGTTGGCTAGCGCTCTCTCATTCCCTCCCCAGGAAGCTCAAGAGGATTTGGCTAGCTCTTAGTTTGCTGTACAACTATAGAATTCCGTTACACTCCCCACAGAACGTAGCCCTAAATAACCTGAAGGGAGGAACAATGGAATGGGCTTGCCTGTGGCTGGAAAGCTGAGTAATCTTTCGTGAATGTGATAAGGCTGATAAAACCTGTATTTCCTTCCTATGATCAGCCCTCAGCTCCACTGTGCCAAAATGAAGAAAACATCTGATTGCAACACCCAGAACCTATTTTGTTATGATACAATGACAGCTACTGGGATTTTTCTCAAAGTGTTGTGAGGGAAAAGGTTCCTGCTGAGGCCCATAACAGTTGGTAGCTGCTAATACATTTTGCAGTACATGAAACACACAAGGACCCAAAACCACACAGCTCAGAGGCAGATCAAGATTTTAGATCCATGATTTCTCTCAATCCGTTAGAGTGAGAGGTCCAAGAGGGGAAGTTGGATCTGTATTTGAACATTCCTAAATTCCATTGAGGTTCTTGTCTGGTGCTATAGTTAGTCATTACAACACAAATAATGATAAAATTATCATCAGCATGGGTCATCTGCAAGATGTTAACCCATGACCATAAGAGCCACATTATAGTCCTTTGACACTTAAAACTACAAGAGTAACTATAGCTGGTAGCAATCGTTGGCTATTATCCACTAGTGGACTAGCAGTAACAGAGGGCGCACACACACACACACACACACACACACACACACACACACACACACACACAATTTGCCTGGATGTTACAGTAGCACTCAAAGCTCCCCACTCAGAACAGGGTCCTATTGTGCTGAGCAAACACTTAGTGAGAGATGCTCCATGTCTCAAAGAGCAAGTTAGAAAAACATTTATCAGTGACTGTCTAGATAATACTTAGTCTTGCCATGAGTGCATGGGACTGGATTAGATCAATGCTTCTCAGCCAAGGATACATCAACTCATCTAGATAGTTTACATTAAAAGCACTAGTGAAGTCAGTACAAACTAAAATGTCATACAATGCCTTGTACACACAAGTACAACATTTGATGTATTTTATAATTATATGGTAAACATAGGTAAGTAAGCAATGTTTTCAGTAATAGCGTGCAGTGATACTTCTGTATTTTTGCATCTGATTCTACAAGCAGGTAGTTCTGAAATGAAATGAAACTTGGGATACAAGACAAATCAGACTCTTGAGAGGGGGTTCAGTAGGTTGAGAATGTCAGGGGACTATGTGAGTGTATAAGGTCCTTCCCAGTCTTAGAATTTTCCAAAAGTTTCAACAATTCTTTTGATTCCAATGTGAAATGAAACCAAGACTTTCTGAAAATGTTTATGAAATAGAGAAAGCAAGAGAATATGCAATAGCCTGGAAATTAGGGCACTCACCTGGCATGGGGAAGTCCCAGGTTCAAGTCCCTGAGAGAGAGAGAGAGTGTAGCTAATAGACCTATGGTTAGAATGCTCATCTGGAAGGCCCATGTTCAACTCTAAACCCATGATCTGACTCAGGCCCAGCAGGGATGTGAATTTAGGTCTCCCACAGCCCTGCCTAGTCCCTAGCCACCAAGCCATTGCCTATTAGGGGGGCCAAGGGGAGCTCTCTCCCCTACCAGAAATTCTATTCTGCACCTGAAAAGCTCTCAACAAGTTGGCATTTTCCACTGAAAATGTGTTTCCATGGAAAAGTCTGCAGCCAGCTCTAGTAATGATAAGATCATGTAGTTACACAAGTCAGCTATTGTGCAGTTTAAATATTCTGAATAATGTCACCTATCAGTAATTGCTGCTCTACCTAGGTTGGCTGATTCCATGTGGGCATCACAGCAGAAGTGAATATGGAGGATGAACTTTGGTCTGAAGCTTGGTCCTAGTTCTAATATCAAGGCAAATGAGGTGATGTATTTGCCAGGAGAGACATTCTAAAAGAAAATTCAGACTCTAACATTTTTCAAACCCACTATCAGAGTTGTAAGCTACCACTGCACATGGAACCCTAGCCTGTGCTGTGTGCATCAGATGCTCCCCAGGATCTGGCCCATCATTTTTGTGTTCACTCATTCTGCCCGTTAGCACAAAGAGTGCCTTGGGCAGTTCTTGTGTTCCCTGGAATTACCACTGAGTTCTTCTAAATGCACACATGAATAGCCAATCTCTTCATTAAGATCAGAGCTGTGATAATATCCTCCCAAGAATTCATGCTGATCACATATTTAATAGGGAGAAAATCTTAAAGATTATACTATGCACATATTAGCTAATGTGCTTTTAAATTATTTCATGAAGATACCTCGGTAATTCAAATTAACAGGAGAAGCAGAGCATGAGAAAAGAAATTTCTCAATGTCTGTTCATGTCAAGCATTCAGAAATAATAGATGGAAGCTACATATTAACATGGGAGATGCTAATGGGTACTATCAGCAAAAAGCTTATAACACTATTCAAAGTGGACTTTCAAAATCTAAAGTATTAATATGCTGGTGATTTGCTTATTTCATTTCATTAAAGCTGCAACTGTTAAGGTGGGTTTGAGAGCCACTATTGAGAACATCCACTTCAGGATAAACTTCTGAGAAACTGGGCAGATATGCTATTGATTGTTCTCCCATGAGATACATCAAATCAGCCTCAAAAGTAAACTTCTGTCTACCTCACTGGCTAACAAGTCAGAAGAGTAGTTTCCAGAGATATTCTAGTCTTATTAGCACCACTAAAAATACTGGATTCAGAGATGAGTAGATCTTTACAACCAGTCTCATCTAATAAAAGGTTCTTCTGATCCCAAAGGATCAGCCACACACCCAGGTCAATATAACACTCATATCTTACCCCCAAAAATCATACCTTTGTGCATCATTAGCATCTAAATATAAAGATTTATTTATGTAAAGAGTTAAGATTTGTTAAAGGAATCAAATACAGACAATAATTGCAAAATTCTTAGTTCAGGCTTGTAGCAGTTGTGGAATAAACTGCTGGCTTTAGTCAAGTCTCTGGTTACTTCCAAATCATTGGAAGGACCTCAATCCCTTTGTTAGAATGCTCCCATCAATATAAGTCCCTAGAGTCCAAACATCTGAGTAGGAAAAAAGCTGGAACAAGAAAGTCGTAAAATTGAAATATTTCTAGGAACTTTTATAGCTTCTGCCATGAAGAGGGAATCCCATTGTTCTTACTATGGAAAAATTACAGGTAAAGATGGAGTATGGAGTCACATGGGCAAGTCATATGTCCATGCATGGTCTTGCTTAGTCACAGCAGTAGCCACCATTACCCGCACTCTAGTTTGAATGTTCACAGGAAAGTCCATTAGCATCTTTCAAAGTCCATTTTGACCTGTTTCTTGATGGGCCATTTAACTTGAATAGTCAATGTGCTGTCTAAATACCTCATGGGTCTTACCATAGGGGCCAATCATTTGAAATACAGAGACACAGCTACTATTCATAACTTTAAATAAAAAAATGATACAGTCATACAAATAGCACAGTCATATTCAGCAAATCATATCCTTTCAATAGATGCCTCATGCAACAACCTTTGCTGCAAGTGTATAGCACTGGTGGCAACCAAGTTTCCCCTCTAAGCTGCACGGCAGCATGGCCCCACAGTTACTTAATCAGCCCCATCCAGTCAGGCAGCTCCGTGCATGGAGCCCTGAGGGGTTGATTAACATTATCGACATGGTCATATTTTAATCAGATAATGTCAGGGTGCCTATCAACCTAGACTGGTTATGTTTCATTTATATTTATAGAAAGTTTGATCCAACATAAGGGCACCATGCATAGTTCTGTTCAGGCCTAACTCATACGAAACTGTCCCAGATATACACGTATGCACAGCCTGATTAGTGCACTTTAACCAGGTACACACTTATTGGAAAATGTGAGCCTCCATTGTCACAATACTTCACCACCCCCTAAACTGCCCCTCCAATTTTAAAAACCATTCACAAAACTTTTCTTTTTACAGCATGTTTTAAAAACACTTGTTAGAGACTAAACCTCAGGCCCAGGCCCTAGCTGGTAGCATGTTCCTTTAATCCTGGACAACACATGCCATTGTGAACACACTAGGACTGAGTAAAAACAAATGAATAGAACTTGATGCATACAGCACAGTATCAGTGACTAATTGCAGCTCCTGTAGGCGATGGCTCTAGGATGCCATCGGAAAACATTAACATGACAAGCAATATGTTGAGAATGAATCACAATTTACGGGTTGTTTGTGGTCAAAGAAGGGAAGATACAAAATGTCACACAGGATGGATTCTAGGCCTGACTCTAGATAATAAACAATCTTACGCTTAAAAGCAAACAAGAAGTTGATCATCTGTCTTTAGAACAGGAGCCTCTGAGCCTGTGACTAGCGCTGAATAGGTTGCTGAAAAGTAATGTCTGTGACACCTGCTGGAGGGAAACTGAGACCATCAGCCAGAGAAGATGAGCAGTATGTCTTTTCTTTCTCTGAGTCTTGCAAGCTCTTAACAGGCACAGTGTCTGCTCCACTTCAAAGCTGGTTTAACAATAAGGATTTTACTGTTACTGCATAAGAGAACTTGCAGGTGACAGGTGTTAGCTTATCTAGCCCATCCCCTTGCTGCTGCACAAAAGATTTTGTTTAAATTAAACAGCAATTTTTTCTGATGTCAAACTAATATGGAAACTGGTTTATAAATACAGTCCTGTACATGAGCAGCTAGCAGGGACCATATTATTGCTTCTTATACTAACCAAACCGAGCAGGAGTTGGTAAGCAGTAGGTGGGGATTAAGAAAGATGTTGAGAATGAAAAGAGAAAAAAAAATGGTGGAAAGTTGTTCCACGAGACGAGTGTATATGTACAGTGGGGCAGTCTAACAAACATCCACATCCCGGTGCCTGCTGTAATAATTGGGGCATAGCAGGGCTGTTTTAATTGCTAGCCTAACTGATGGAAAGTGGTTAAGGTTCACAAATTTTCACATGGTTTGTTATATAAAAGTGTCTTAAGAAAACATGTGAGAAGGAGACAGAAAGACAGAAAGAAATTAATAAAGGAATTAATTTAAACAGAAAGGGACTGCTGATATCATTCAAGGACTTTGTTAAGGTTATGACTGGTAAACAAGAGGAGTGGAGGATTGAAAATTAATGAGCCAAAATTGGTATGTTGGAAATTAGGGCCTAATTGGTGGATGAAATGGAGAGATGGAGCATTTCACCCCTTGCATGTTCAGGGCCCTGTAAAAGAGATTTTGTGGGAGAACAAAAGAACCACCTCTATTTTACCATCGCTGCAGCTGCAATGGAAGGATTGTTGCCATGACAACAGATCTTTATACTTCATTGAGTGTGCTAGACCATCATTGCTGCACCAGTAAGGACTCCAATCTGATACATACAAGACTGTATTCTGCTTTCTCTTCTCTTGTATGTTCCTTTATGCCTCCTAGTTTTTTGCTGTCCTCTCCCTTGGCTTTTCAGCTGATCCTGAAGTCAGTTGAACTACATGACACCTAATGTAGCAGGATCTCACTCATCTAGAGTTCCTAAAAAACTGAGTCCGCCATCAGGAAACCAGATGATGAAGACGAGGTGAGCTGGCCGAAAGCTCCAAGACAAAATAACTACATGGAAGCTCCTCTGATGTCATGGACAATGAGCAGGGAAGGTTCACCCTTGAGAGGGTGAAATAGAGAAAGTGAAGATCATTTGAAAATTACATGGAAAGAAAACAAAGCTTTCATCCCTGTATATAAATAGCATAAGGCATTATTTACTTACAATACAGATTGGACCTCCCTGGTCCGGCACATTTGGGACCTGACTGGTCCCAAAGGAGAAAGTTTGCCGGACCAAGAGATGTCAGCCCCTCTGCTGACAAACTCCAGGCTCTCCTGGGATTCATCAGCAAATTGCCAGGCTTCCCTGCCACTGGCCACCAGGCTCCCAGCTCCTTGGCCAGCCACAGGACCACCAGGGCTCTGCAGCCCTGAGTCGGGGCTCTCCAGTCTAGCAACATCTGTGGTCTGGGAGAGAGTCCCAGACCAGAGGGGTTCAACCTATAGTTCTTTCATTGAATGGGGCTGTATTTTAATGGACTACAACCCACTCCCATAATTCTGTTTTTCTTGCAGTTTGTAGTTACATCCGCATACCAGTCTTAGAACTCATTGGCTTTAAGAATTAATCATCCCTTATGGATATGCACACATCCCAAAATTAGCATAGACGCAGCTTTCAATTACATTTATCCACAGCTACACAGTGTGCAACTTCACTGTTAATGTTTTAATCATCTGATTAACACTGAAAAAAGGTGCCAGACTGGAGAGTGAAGTTTTCTGCCCACATGAGGGACAGCATCAGTAGCAGGTGTGCAAACTTCCTCAGCATCCCACTGCGTTGACACCATCTCTAACTCGGTCATTCCACATTAGATTGCCCTGACAGAGGCTGGCTGATCGTCCTAGGTTCTCAGGCAAATCCTTTGATTCTGGCACATCTTCACTGTACCTTGCTATTGCCAACAGCACAGCACACCGAAGTGGTGCTTTTATAGATGCAAGGTAGTTGTGAATGACAACCATGAATTATGTAGGACATTCCTTTCTGACTAATTAGAAATTGGCAATCAAAGCTGAATTTAGTAACAAAAGGTACGAAGCCTGCAAGAATTGGCAGTAAAATTGAGCTTGTTCTGAGGCAGAGATGATTTTACTGAAACATTTCATAATTGTGCATAATATAGGTACGACAGTTAGTGCCGACTATTCTATTTTAAAGGGTGTCCAATATTTCCCATTGTAAGATACTGTTTGCAATTGCTTGTAACCCACATTTTAATCATTCTACTTGTAGCTTCCCAGGCCAGGTATCTGCTTCTGGTTGAACTCATTGGGAAAACTTCAGCTAAAACAGTTCATCAGAGTCTGCTCTCACTGAAGTCAATGTTAGTTTTACCATTAATGTCAATGGAGGCAGAGTTAGGCTTGCACTGAGCACTGTTTAAAAAAAAACCTATTAAATTGAAAAAAAAAAACTTTATAAAATGATGAAAAATGACTAGCTGATTAGACCACATCAAGGCATGATTTGGCAGAATTAGAGCAATATTGCCTCTCCCCCCAAAAAAGAGGTCTTAAATGAACACCATTTAAGGTTGCAAAGTCAAAAATCAGGAAATGCCTGTGCAATCTTAATTAATCCCCTTGTGCATGTGCATTTGTAATTGAAAGCCCCTCTGTATTCACAGCCTACACAACTGTAATAGTCTTTGTACAAAAATGCCTGCTCATGTATCATTTGAAAACTAAATAATCTGGTGATAGATAATGTCATGGTGAAATAAATGTAGCAATGTTTTATACAAACATATGCAGTCCTGCTGTTATTAGCACATGTTCAAAACCAGACAGCCATGCAGAGGCTAAAGTTGTTAACAGGTGTGTCCTAAACAAAGGAATGTGTATTTACCTCAATTTACATATAATGCCATCTCGTCCTTGTGACTTTTTAATTTATGAATTTGTTCCAAAATGTCTTCAAATGACATATTTCTTTTTAGTGGTTTTGAATTTGCCATCTTTCAATTTAATCAAATATCCTTTTGTTCTTACAGCATGGGTCAGGAAAAACAGACAATCCTAATGTCTTCTCTATAATATTCATTGCCATAAAAAAATCTTCAAATTCTGTCCACAAGAACGGTCATAACAGGTCAGATGGAATGTCTGTCTAGTCCCATATCCTAGTCCAGTATCCTCTCTTCTGACAGTGGCCAATGCCAGGTGCTTCAGAGGTAATCAGTGATCCAACCTGTGTTGTCCTTTCCTAAGTCCAGAAGAAGTGGATGCATTGAACTAAAGGGAAAGGGAATTGAGATGATGGGGAAAGCCAAAATTCATTAGGCTTGTTGTCTCAATATTGGATTGGGTGCCAGGAATTTCTGTGTTCTAATTCTGGCCATCTGACACCCTTTTTATGCGCATGTATGTATGTACACCACTAATACCTGGAATGCCATACCTCCAGCAGTATTCATCATTTCCCCCTCGCACAGCATAAAGGCTTATGTTTTTGGAACAGTAAATCATAAATTCCAACTTAAAGCCTGTGTAAGCAATTAAACAGTGTGTGTGTGCGCGCGCGCATGCATGCGCGCATGGGGTGGGGGTAGGGGGGAGGCCATGGAACATTACACAAGCCATTATGCTAGAGTATCACATGTTGCCACAGCAGTTTTCATAGGGCTCTTGAAATCCTATTCCCCCTAACTGCCTTGTGTAGAAATTTTCACCCAGATGCCATGGAATCAAGTGAATCCCATGGCTATGTTTGAATATCACACAGCTGACACAGTCCCAGTCTTTACCTGATGGCTGCCCCACAGATGCCCCATTCAGTTATATAGCTGACCCACAGAAGCAGATGCACATCTGGATCCCTCTTCTGCTCCTATTAAAAACAGTAGCAAAATTCATTCATATCAGCAGGAGCACTATTTAAGACCTCTCTTTTGAACTTTGTGCAACATTGCCACCTAGTGAATGAAGGATTGAAAACCCAGGCATGCTCTCTCAATACTGTACATTCTTCCATGCACATTGTGCTATCTAGATAAGAATGGACAAAGACACTCACTTACAAACTGCAAATAAGAAGCAAACAGGAATTCTCTGCCATTTGTTCTCTACTATTTTCATCCGCCCATCAAGCCATCTTTGAAAAGGTTTGGTTTATTTCTACCTGGAAGCAGATCTGTGCGGGGCTCTTCAGAATAACAGCTCAGCTCTAAACAACATTTAAACACTTCCTGCCCTACAAAAGGATTTTCAGACATTAAAACCACCATGACCAAGGATTTTTTGTGGCTATTCTATATAACCTATTTGTAATTTGTTGGATGGTTACTAAATTCTAGCTATATAGATCAAGGGAGCTTAGACATACTAATGTACATAATAATCTGTTTTGTCTAGTGGCATTTCAGCTGAGAATCTCAAGGTGTTCTGCAAACATTAAGAAAGGCTCACAACCTCAATGGGAGCTAGGGAATTACTGGCCCCACTTTACAAAATAGTGAAACTTAAGACTCTGGGTCCTACTTCTGCTTCTCCCACTAATTTGTTGGGTGACTTTTGAGAAAAACACAACAAGGCCCAAAACTCTGATTTTGGGTGCCCTGCTTGAGAAACCTGATGTGCTGAGTTAGTTCTCAGAATTCCAGCTAAAAACAATTGCAGCAGCAGGTGCTCTGCACATTTGAAAATCTGGCCCCAGGTGTCTTAAGTAGGCCTACCCAAATAGAAGCACCACAAATGAGTACCTGGGGAATGGCTAATAAATCTACCAATGCCCAGGGATGCTATTACAAGTTAAATCTCTCTAGTCTGGCACCCTTGGGACCCGACCAGTGCTAAACCAGAGAATTTGCCAAACCATTGAAGCTCAGTTTTGTATAGCAGCATTACCAACACTTCCACTGCTTACTGGGCAGTAAATTAGAGCTAAATAAAAGCACAGAACACTGAGAGCCAGGACTGGTGGCTGTAAACAGACTTATGAGACTGCAGGAAAACTGGCCATACCCATGATAAGTGGACATCTGGCTAACTAAAATCATGCAAGACCATAGATGTTGCCAGACCAGAGGTTCAACCTATAAGTGCATTTGCCCAAATACCACCCTGTCCACTGTGTTTGTTAATCGAGTGATAGATCAAATGGATTGGACCCATAAACCCTCTATGTATAAACTTCAAGATTACAAACAAAATTAATCCCCACCTGCCCAGGATTTAATCAGCTTGTTTACTTCCACTTGTTTGCCTCAAATTCTGGGAGAAGAACAAACTCAGAATCACATCACATCACATCGCTGGAGGCATATAGAGTTCTCTACCTAACCATCTCACTTGTATCCCAAGGTCACAGCTTTTTTACAGTGGGGTGGCCCAGCAGGCCAATAAATAATGAAAACCAGTGACTAGCATGTTCTTCAAAGCCAAGAGGAACTTACTGAAAATACCATGCTGCCAAAGTACAGCATGTTCTCAGAATTAAAGGCTCTCCGGTAGTATTTACATAGTTTGTTTCAAGAGTGGAAGCTCAGGAAGATCTGTTCTTCCTTTCTCCCTCTCACCCTTCCCCTGGGAGACCAGGCATGGTTAATAAAACCACAAAGATCAGCCCTAAAAACAAACATGTGCTGTGGGTCTGGGCAGATTAAATTCTTTCAAAAGTCAAATCTGAACAGTAATTGCATTTCATTTTTTTTCAGTCTGTACATGGATTTAGTGCTCAGGAGAAGCCCCAGACCATTTATTTTCCTATCCCATCAGCATTTATAAAACATTCATCATGGTAGTGACAGTGCTACACCCTAAAGCCCTTTGTTTATTCACAGAGCAGAAACAGAGGTAGCAGTAGTGCAACTTTTTTTATGAACAATGCTGCATTAATATAGCTCCATCATACCTGGAGAAAACACAGTTAAGGGCCTTATTCACTGGCCTCTGTTCTGAGGCTGCCCACTAGATTTTTCAGAAAGTGGGGGGGGGGCAGTGGTTGGTATGTATGTGTATGTGAAAGACAGAATGCTAGCCTAGTCTTGCTACTCCTACTATATTTCAGCTGGTTGAGAACTTCCAAAATAAAATACCCCACGCCCCATGGTTGTATACTCTACCCACACCACCAGCCACTGGGGATTGACAAGCATGGAGACTGGCAAAAAAAACACCACCCACCACCCAAACAGCAAGGAAATTCATAAGGGCATGGCAAATAGTGCAAGAACTCAGATTGCCAAAAGGGAAATGCTAACTGGACAGCTGAACAAGTGTATCTCCCAGCGAGATGCTTTGGCTAAAAGGTCTATCCTATGGATGGATAAATGTGGAACCCTATATAACCTCTATACTTGGCACTGCTATGATCACTACTGGAATACTGTGTCCAGTTCAGATGCCCCTACTCAGGAAGGATGTTAAAAAATGCCACAAGCATGACTGAAGGATTTGAAAACATACTTCATGTGAAAGAATCAAGGAGCTTGATTTATTTAGCTTATCTAAGGCCAGGTCTACCCTGGGGGAGAAATTTGATTTAAGATATGCAACTCCAGCTATGAGTATCTTAAATCCAATTTCTCCAGTGGCCCCGCTGTAGGAGGTCAATAGGAGAAACTCTCTCATCAACTTCCCTTACTCCACAGGGTTATGAGGAGTATCGGGGTCGATGCGGACGCCATCAGCATTCGATTTAGTGGGGCCCCGTTGATTTTGCAGTAAGTACAAACAAGAACAGAGAAAGCATTAAGGGGTGAATTGAGCAAATTCTGTAATTCAGGGGCATGGCCTGCCCAATTAGCCCACCCACATCTGAACCTGCATGAATACCAGCTCACTGAGAAAGTACCATCCCAGCAGGGGAACTAGTCCTTCCTTGGCCCCACTAATGCTGGGTCCTGCTGGCCAAGTGTCCCTCTAAGCTATGCAGTAGCACAGCCCTGCAGCTGCTTAATCAGCCCTGCCCAGTTAGGGGCTCTGTGCATAGAGCTGCCTGACTGGGTGGGGCTGATTAAGCAACTGCGGGGCTGTGATGCCACACAGCTCAGAGTAGAGATGGGGAACCTTTCTTGGGTTGGGGGCCACTGACCCACAGAAAAATCAGTTGGGGGCGGGGAGGAGGGGACTGCACACAAGTGAGAAGTAAAGTGAAATGCCCCTGACTGAGAAGAAAAACACTCCCCACATTCCCCTTGCACACCAGAGGCCGGGGGACCTAGGCTAGTAGATTTTATGTGCTCCAGCCCCACAGGTGAGTGGCGGGGGGGCTGGAGAACCAGCAAGGGCTCCTCAACGCTGAGCCTTGGGGGCTGGATCCAGGCAAGCCAAGGGGCCGCATATGGCCCCCAGGCCTGAGGTTCCCCATACCTGGCTTAGAAGGAACCCTTGTTGCTGTCCCTTCCAGACAAGTCTCCTGGGGCAGAGTGCTGTGCATGCCTCAAGCCCTGGGCTCTGCTAGCTCAGCCCAGCCCACTGGCCTTGATGCTGACGGAAGCAGGCCCTGTCTGGACAATGACACTTCCTAGCAGGCTGTGGTTTGGGGCTGGGCTATGGGGCTTCTGGGCCTGGTAACCTGCCATGGTCTGACTACATGCCTGGAGTGAGTAACAGCCCTGTGGGCCTCACCTTCCCTGCTAGCACCAAACTCAGCTTGGTGGCTTTTTTCAGACAGGAATCCAGCTTCTCTTGAGGCACAGAGAGGCAATGAGCCCAGAACTGGGGGAATTGGACAGGGTCCAGACGCCCCTGATGTTGTCAGGGCCTTGCCCAGGCCTGGCTCAGCACTGGGGCTTTTTGCTCTCCCTACTAGTACAGGCTCCATCACTCTCTTCTCTAGATCAACTTCCTTCCCTGGAAACTAGGGGCTCCTGCCATGCTGGTGACACCACCTCCAAGCCACACAAGCACTCCTAATTGTCAGGATGCACACATGAGGGGGGAGGCCTCTCTCAGGGCAGCTCCTGCCAGCTGCCTGGCTGCTCTATGTACCAGTTCTGAGCCAGGGCAAGGGATTCTCTGGGCTTCTTGAAGAGATACAAAGTTGTTCAGACCCTTGGGTTCCATTCCCGCCTCTGTTGCTGGCTGACTGCATGTGCTAAGGCTGGGCCCCATCCCTTCTCTTGGCCTCAATTTCCCCAGGAGTCAGTGAGGCTGGGGTGTAGAAGGAGCCAGCTGCAGCCCAAGTCCTCTCAAGCTCCCATGGAGCCATGACTATGCACTGGTTCCCAGCAGCAAGTCCTATGGGAGCAGCGTGCAATGGGGAGGCATCCCCACCCCCTATGTAGGGTAGATTGCTGGGGTGCTCTGTAATCACCCCCTGACAGCCTGGCTCTTGACACAGAACCACATCATGCTGGTGACCAACTTCAGTGCCAGGCCCTTCCTGCCTGTCAATGGAAGGGAAGCTGATGCTGGCTCTGCCCTGCAGCCAGTGCCCCCTACATGCCCGCATCATCTGTGTGACAGGGCTGCTCTTATTGGGCCTGTTCCCTCCACTCTTCCCAGCAGGCAGCAGAGCCTAATGAAGTCAAGTCAAACCAGCCTGGGTTTATGATCTTCCGCACCCCAGGGGCTGAAAGGCCTCTGTCTCCATCTCAGCACAGTCGTGACAATAACATGGCACCTCCACAGGATGGGCTAACAGGATCAGACCCTCACGTCTGCTCTAACCTGCTAAAGTGCTAGGTTGTGCACTGGTTGAGATTCTCTCTGAATCTGCAAAGCATGTTAGAGCAGCAGGAAGTGATTACTCCACTGGGGCAAAAAGATGTGTCTGTGGCGTGGTGCTGTATTAAGGGAGTGTACCCTGATATACAGGTAATGCAAATACATAAGCATTTTTGTCTATCTACTTGCATTATAATGATGTTAAAGCTTTTGACTAAGGCAGAAAAAGATTTGGTCAGATGACCACTTACCTGCTTGGATACCAGAGGACATAAAAGCCCAGTATGCAAAGTCTGAGATGCTATCCTCTGTGGCGACAGCCTGTGTCCATGTTCATATCTTCAGCTCATGAACCAGAAAGAGAAGCTGAGAACATCACAACCACCCAGAGAACATCTCCCCCCTTACCCAAATCTGGTCCATCAGCAGCAGTGCCTGCATTCTTCCCATACCATCCTCCAGGTGCTGTTGTGGGTCCAGGTCTGCTTACCACAGACTGTCAGTTCTTGAGGAGTAGAGGGAACTTACACTTAAAGTATAGCACCTTTTAATTATCATCTGTAAGGGAAAAGGGGCCCTAGGCTTTACTCCTGACAAATGCTAAACTGCTGAGCTATTTCCTTGTTAACCAATGAAACACTTGTGAGTTCATCTTACACTCTCTCTCTCTCCATTCCTTTCAGTGATCAAACAGGTGATAAATCCAGATTCAAGGGAACCCAGACTTGCTGGATTTTGGCAGGGGTCTTTTAATTGTAACTTAAATTTTTTCCCCTCACTACAGGAACATCAAGTGCTTTTGTGGAGGTGACAGTCCCTGGGCTCCAGTGCCAGGTGCTGCCATGGGGAGCATGCTGTTGGCTGCTTGATAGCACCTTGGTCATCTGGGCAATTAGCTTCCCCTGCCCCTGTCCTCTTTTGCAGTCCCTCAGCTCCTTGCCTCAGTCATTCATTCTCTCTCTCTCTTTATGGTTTAGCCCTCAGAGTGAATCACTGTCTTCCTCCCCTTCCAAGGTCTTATCAGTCTTCTTCAAAGTGTCAGGTCATCTCCATCATCACCATGTTTGCTACACCACTTATAAATGGCAGATAGAGGAACTCTGGCCTGCCCTCTACACCAGGTTCCAATCCAGCCACCCTCAAACCAGCTGCTCAGGTCTATCCCTTTCAGGCCTTACTGTTGCCTTCCCTGCTTTTTTCAGGCTCCTACTCTCCCACTTGCACCCTAGAACACGACTACAGAGTGGCCTCCCTGCAGCTCCTTCCTCAATAGATGCCCCGTCTGTTCCTACCCAGGTGGACTTCATTCTCAATCAGTCTCATAGCCCCTTAGCTTCCCACCAGGTGCAGCCTAAGATTAGCCACTTTTGCCACTTTAACCCCATCTGTGCTGGTGAGTTAGTGTGTTTCAGCATTACAGTGATGTTAATGTTTGCCAAGTGCTGTCATGGATTCTTCATTACTGGAACATTTTAAATCAGGATTGGATGTTTTTCTGAAAATATGCCCTATTTCAAACAGGAATTAATTCAGGGAAGTGCGCTGGCCTGTATTATGCCACTGACCAGATTAGATGATGACAGTAGTCCCTTCTGTGTCTATAATCTATGAATCTGTTAAGAGAACTGCAACCCTTATGCAAGCAGATCACTTTATCAGATGGTAATAACATTAGAATTTAGTGGGCACCCTGCCGGATAGCATTAAGGGGGGGAAAGTTGTCTATAATCACTTACATCCTGTATTATTTTGCAGTAGTCTGATTTGCTCATCTTTCTCCGAAGATGCTAGTTCAACCGTGCAGGTAAATGGGTGTTATGCTTTCAACTAGTGGTCTTTGTTCAGCAAGATATACCTCAAAGTTTTTAGACCCCCTACACTAGACTAGGTAATAACATTTCTTACAGTCAGAGGTGGGAGAAATTATTTAATAATTAGGATTTTCAATCTCAGGTCAGACCACCATCCAGTCTATTTTAGTCCTGAAGAATTGTATTCACCCTCTTCAGATGATATTCCCTGCCCTATGTCAAGACTGAAGATACCCAGATAAGAACTCAGACCCTGATTATTACTCTGGAATTTCAAGACATTTTGAGTCTGCATGTCATTGCATTTATTGTAAGATGATAGCATGCTGTAGAAAACTATGCTGAAATATTTGCAGATGGATGTAAACATAAAACTCCCTTCCCTCTCAGTGCACAATCTCCTCAATCCAAACTCACAAGAGTTCTCTTGTTCTGTCAAACAAACAAGCCAAGCAAAGTGAAATGACTACAGCACAGTTTGTGTTAGCTACTGTAGCCACTTACTGCAGCCTAGTGAATTAACAACAGCTATTTCAGATGAAGGGAAAGAAAACCTAAGTGTACTGCTTTATTTTTTGTGATCATTTTAGGAAAGTGCAAAATGTCATGGGAAGAAAAGCAGAGATTAATGCAAATGTATATGTCAACACCTGCATTGCATATCACTCAAAAGGTATTTCACTGTCGTTGGAAGTGAAAATCTCTATACTCATCCATCAGGGAAGGTTATAAATAAGTAAATTGGGTCTGTTGGGGATGAGCCATGTAGAATCTGAAACATACACAAGTCACTGGACTTTTCTTCTTTTCAGAAATAAACTGTCCCTGTTATGGAAATAGTTGTAATGTTAGCTGGGACTACAGTTAAGAATTAAATCTGAAGACAAATGTGAACTTTGCTACAAACCAAATATCTTTTAACTGTACAAAATGAGACAGCACAAAAAGATTTGCAGAGGTGGTAAAGGTAACTCACATTGTCTAACTGAAATTTCTTTAGTCATCTGATATAGCAGAACTATAGATATGACATGCAACAAGGTCAGGTGGGACTACTCATATAACTAAAAACATCAAGTCCAGGCCCTTGATCTGGGAATTACAGTATAAATCAATAATACATGCTTAGTAATGTATTATTATATTATATAATGTATTATATAATTAAATCTTCTCTTTTCCCTGGTACTTTCAATATTTGCTTCATTATTCTTGGTTCATATTTTCAAGTTCCTGCATAAAACATATAAGGGCATCTTTGCATCTTCACATTTTAAAATAAAGTTCCTAAACTTATTTTGCTAGAGAGTTGTTGTGTTTATTTCTTTAACCTACTAATAAGACAAGGGATGAAATAATTCTTGACTGAGGCTCCACTGAATACACTGGAAAAAGTCCCAGAATTTTATAAATCCTGACATCTGAGAAGCATCTTAAGAATCGGGATAATTTTTATCACCCTGTCACATGGCTGTATGGACGGTCTATTGATCAGACAACCAGCAAACCTATGGAAAAGACTTATTGTTGGCTCACCTAGTCCATCCACCATCAAGCAATGTAGGATTGCTCAGCACAGCATATTCTCCACCTCTTTGTCCCATCTAACTTATCATGTGACCACACTGGTGGTCTGTTCATCATGCAGTTAAGCTGGTGGTTTTCTTTACACCAAAGGGAAGTTCAGAGATTAATGTAAATCCTGGGAGAAATGAAAATTCCTTTAGCCTTGGCTCATGCATTGTAAATGACTCCCACTTAAGTCCATCTCATTTCAAGTTCCATTTTGTTGAGCAATTAAAAACAAAACAAAATCTGTCTTAGGCTGGAAAGTTTTACATTCCAGTGCAAGTGAGGGATGGCAATGTACAGCTTGTGAGCCAAATACTGCCCACGCAGAGTTCCACAATGTGGCAGTTTTAGTCTTCAACACAGAGAAGAAGCCCACAGAGATTATAGATCTGAGCAATGTTCCATCTTGCTCTGAGCTAAAACAGGACATGGCATAATGAGACCTGAAGTTCATGAGTAGTTTTGCAATCTGCTACATTTGATTGCACTGAGGCCTGGTGTACACGTGGAGTTTAGGTTAAACTTAGCCACATCAGGTCAATTTTCTAAACAATGAGTCCACACTACAAAGCCCGATCCATCAACGTTAAGGGCAGTTAAAGTCGAATTTCTGTACTCCTGCTTTCACAAGGAGTAACTGCTAAATTCGATCTTCCATGGTCAACTTAATGGTATTGCATATGCAGTGCTGTGAAAGTTCACGTTCTTGTCCAGTGGGAGGTGTCCCACAGTGCCTGCGGTGACTGCTCTGTTCTCAACTTTCAACTCTACTGTCCTTAGGTGAACAGGATAAGCCTCGGGAAAATTTGATTCATTTTTTGTGTGGCCAGCGTGGTGAGCAAGCCTCAGAGCAGGCAGCACATCTGACCATGAGTTCCAGTTTCATGAGCTCCATGAGTTCCCAGGGTCACAGACAAACACCATCATGAAGCATGCAGGAGATTGTGGACCTCATTGCTGTGTGCGGAGAGGAATCTGTTCTCACAAAGCTAGGAACAAACAAAAGAACCACAGATAACTATGCCAAGATTGCAAGGGGCCTGGAAGAGAAAGGATACACCAGGGATGTCCTGAAGTGCTGA
This sequence comes from Pelochelys cantorii, assembly GCA_032595735.1. Lineage (NCBI taxonomy): Eukaryota > Metazoa > Chordata > Testudines > Trionychidae > Pelochelys > Pelochelys cantorii. The sequence goes on from CM064336.1 coordinate 23,810,261, forward strand.
ATGAAAATAAAGGAGCTGAGGCAGTTGTACCAAAAGACAAAGGAAGCAAATGGACAGTCTGGAGCATTGTCGCAAACATGCCACTTCTACGAGCAGCTGCATGCAATCCTTGTGGGGGGGACCTGACCAGGTTCCCTAGCCAGTCTGTGGATTTCTCCCAAGACACTCAGGCAGCCTCAGACAGCTGGACATTCTCCAGCAATAGGCAAACCCAGGTTAACATCATCATCATCATGCTTTGGTGCTCAACAGGATCCACACTGCTATGGCGTCTGCACAGATAACCAACAAGAGAAAAAAGGGCGCGAAAAGACTGTTTGCCATTGGTCTTAAGCAGGGTGGGGGGATGAAACAAGTGCTTTATGGGCTGCTGATGACATTACCCAGAACCACCTGCTACACAGTTTTATTCCCAGCGTGCACTGGGAGCATAATCCAGGATTCAAAGTGGTGCAGGCACTGTGGCAGAGCTCCCCACAGCGCATCAGTCTCAAAGTTGATGGTAGCCACCCTATTGGGGATGAGCTACTTTGAACTATGCCACATTCTTGCATTCAGTGGGGACATGTACCTTTGACATTATAAAATCGCATGCTAAAAATCAACCTTAATAAATTTAACCTCTCTCAGTGTAGACGTGGCCGTAGGCAACCAGGTATTAACACTGGCTTCACTGGAAGCAGGACTGAACCTTAGCTAGCTAGCAAGTTGCTCAGAGGGCTCCTAGTTACACAAAGTTTGGGATACTCTCATATAAATGTTCACCCTTCAGTCCACTGATTCCTCTATCTGCTGTATAGATAGATAGTTAGATAGATATAAGTATGTATAGATATAGATTAGATATAGATATAGATTTAGGATCCAAAACGTCAGGTACACCATCTTCATCCAAGGTAAAAGTACAGATGTTCAAATGGGATTTGAGAGTTTATTGCTACTGCAGAGCCAAAAAGGAATTGTTAAGATTGTAATTTTGCAGGGTCTAAAAAGTTTTGTAATTTTTCAGTAAGTGCATGGGACTAAAATAAGATGAGTTATAGTCTGACAGTATTTTAGTTCCTGGATGGTGGAAATACCGTGGGAAGAAAAAAAATCATGTGTTATTTTGTCCTTATAACTAATTCTTTGAGGCATTAAAATGCTCTTGAAAATTACAAACATAAACACAAACGCAGATTTATTCAGCTTTATTTGGGTTGTTGTGGAATCCGAAGTATCAGCCCTAGTATAATGGTATGCAAACAGTAATATCCAAGAGATTATTAAAGATCAGAAAATTTCATCTGGTGCTGTAAATTATTATTTCAGAGGAAGGTTGAAAATACTAGAAATGACCTCACAGGGTCACAGCCTGCCCCTAAGACCAGCTCTGTCCGTGGCCCCTTGAAAATGGCAGCCCCGGGTGACTGCCTGGCTCGCCTGCTCCTAAGACCAGCTCTGATCATGGGCAAGTCTTTTAATCTCTGCACCTCACATACCCCATCTATAAAAACTGAGGCAAGGCTTACCATTGTAAAACGCTTTCATGTGTGCTGATGAAGTATGCTTAAGTCCTTAGTATTATTATTCATATGAGGGCCCTTCATCTCTGTAAACTGGCTGCAACTCTACTTTAGCATTCTTCTGAGCATCTAAGACTGAGAAGAAACCCTTCCAAGGTCAAAAAGGTGATGGCCAGAAATTGTCTCTGTCCCTAGGATGATTTAATGCCAAAGCAAGAGGTAAGAGAATTTTATGGGGCTTGCAGTGTGGCAAAACACAAAACAGAGCATATTACACTTTTATACAAGCTCACAAAAAATAATCTTTATTTGCAGAAAACATAGGCTCAGGCAAACTTAGGCAAACTCAATGAAGACCAGCCCCTACTACTCTATTGCCTGCTATTGCCTCAAACTCAAACCTCTCCAAATTCCCAAGGGCTTGCTGGTCCTTTAAAATGGAAAATGTTCTTATTAATTCCTCAGATATCCAGCTCATAAACACAAGAGCCAGACTAAAGCGGACAGTTATGCAACAAGGCCTTATGGAGGAGAAAAAGTGCTCAAGGCAAATTAGCTATTTACGTCATATATTTTCATGCTCTATTTGTAATATTTAGCTGCAAGATTTTCATATTTCTGCTGCAACTAGAGATGGGTGAATAGGTTTGGGTGAAATAAACAAAAAATACCCCCTATCCCAACCTCCACCTCATATTTAATTTGAACAATATACTTTTAAAGCTCAAGCACATTTGGTTTCATGTGCCACCAATATCATGGTTTCAAGTGGCAACATATGATTGAATTTCAAATTTCCCCGATATGCAAGATCACTCTGATCAGGTGTGAGTGGGCAGGAGGTTTGGCCTCCTCTCTACCTAGAAGCTGAAGCTGCAAGAAAAGCTACTTCTGTACAGGTTGAACCCCTGTGACCCAGGACTCTCTGGTCCAGCAACATCCGTGGTCTGGCAAGACCACGGATGTTGCAGGATCTTAGAAAGCCTCAGCAGCAGAGGTTGCCTGTGGCTTGAACCGGGCCAGGTGGTGGGGCCAGCGGAGGAGCAGAACCTGTGAGGCACAAGAGCTCACAGCTGGCAGGGCAGGGAAGCTGGCAGGGGGCCCAGAGCTTGCGGGGCAGTGGAGCCCACAGCCGGTGGGAATGCCAGGAGCTCCGGTGGTGTGGCAGGTCTGCTGTGTAGCTGGCGGGGCCACTGTGAGCTGCAGTGGGATGGTGAGGCTGCCACGAGGCTGCCACAGCTTGCGGGGCTGGGAGGCTGGGAAGTGGAGTCCATCAGGAAAGCTGGCATCCCCTCTCCAGCTACATCTAGAGATCTTCTGAAAAAACTTCTTCCGAAAGAGAGCGTCCACACACAAAAGCACATCAGAAAAGTAATCTGCTTTTTTGAAATACAGTGTCCACACTGAATGGACGTTATCTCACATGTAAGCTGTGATTACTATGGATGGAATGGCCACCAGGAGACCTGTGCTTTTTCCTCCTACCTCTTCTTGCGAAAGAACTCTCTCTTCCCCATCCACATACGCCTTTTCTCGGAAAAAGGCTTCTTCCTCATAGAAAGAGGTTTACCAATGTCGGGAAACCCCCCTCTGTTCTTTTAATTTTCTTTTGAAAGAATGCGATTGCAGTATGGACATAAGTGAAGTTTTTTCAGAAAAATGGCTGTTTTTCCAAAAAAGCCTCTGTAGTGTAGACATATCCTCCCAGAACTTCCCTGGTTGGGCAAACTCCCTTTTCCGGGACCGGTGAGGTGAGGTCCCAAAGGTGCCTGACCAGGAAGGTCCAACCTGTATTATCTCTAGCTCGTGCAAGGGAGCCAGATTTCCAAGCTGAGGCTCAAAGAGACTTCCAAAAATCTGGATACTCTTTGGACCTGAAATGCAATCCTTAACTGTAACCAGGAAAAAAGTGTTAAGAACTTAATAAGCCTTAATGAGATATGATGGCTACTTTAAGTACAAGCCAAGCAATTGGAGAGCTGGTTCAAAGAATGTTCTGTCACATAGGGCAGACGTGAGGAAACCCCCCACTCCAACCTCACTGACATAGCCCCTGACTGAAAAGCAGAGACTCCCCACATTCCCATAGCATGCCAAAGCTAGGGAAGGCCAAGCTAGGAGATTTTGTGGGGCCCCCTAGGTTCTGCGGTGGGCCCCAAAATGAGGGGTTCAATGTGTGGGAGGGGGCTGCTGGGAAGCGGGTGTGGGGTCTGGGGAGGAGGGAAGGCACAGGAGTGGGTTGGTGGGTCTGTGACGGTGGTAGGGTGCAGGAGCAGATTACGGGTGCAGGAGCAGATTACTGGGCTGGAGGGGGTGCAGGAACAGGCTGGAGATTGAGGTCAGGGGGTCAGGGTGAGAGGTAGAATGCAGGAGTGAAGTTGGGGTGGGGGGGGTCTGGGCAGGTGTGGACTGGGCATGGGAGGGGGTCCAGGAACAGGCTGGAGGAGTGAGGTCTGAGCAATGGGGGGCACTTGCCTGGCACAGATCCCTAGGGACACACATGGCTCTGTGTCGCTTGCCACTCCCAGGCACTGCCGCCTGCTGCTCCTATTGGCCGTGATCACTGCCAATCGTAATGGCAGGGGAAAACCTTTGCTGCGTTGCTATTTCCCCAGCCAGGGGGATGGGGAGGGGACAGGGGAGATCTGGCCCCAGTTTGCCTGACTCCAGCCCACAAGACCAAGGGCTGCCCCTCCCTACAGTGGGGAGCCGGCACTGGTACTCCAGCCCCACAAGAAGGATCTCTGGGGGTGGGAGGGAGAGGGACACAGGGCTGGAGTGCCAGGACTGGCTCCCTGATGCTGAGGTGGGGGAGACCACCTCAGGGACCAGATCCGGCTCCTATGCCATAGGTTCCTAGCCCCTGACTTAAGAACTGATCACATCTCCCTTTGGAGCAGTTAAAAGGAATTTGACACCTCACTCCCTCATCTTCCCTTTCACTAGCAGAGAGAGACTGGAGAGGCAGTCTACAGGCTGATCTCTTTTTTAACAGGATGGGAGAAGAAGCTAGTTTGTTACATAATTCCTTCCCTTCCCTACTATGGCAGATTAGAACTCTGCTTATGCTTGGGGCCCCTTGAACAGCAGACCAGCATTTTGGTGCATAAGAATTATGTTCAGACTGAGGAAAGCTGCTGTGTCTTATGTATATCATTTAAATAGAGCTTCAGAGATGTGATCAATGTGATAGACTTAGGCTGCCCATGATTTCCACTCCACCCAACATCACTTCTTTGAAATCAATGTAGTGGCCATAGAAACTTGATCAAAATGCAGATGTTTGTCAAGTGCTCACTGATGCGTATGACTGCTCTCCCTTCTTGTTTGTGAGTCAGAGTGAGAAGCATAACCGAATGACTACATCAGTTGCAATACAGAGTATACTACAGCTGACAACATGCTTACTAGCCTTTGGCTGTAACAGAAATGTACAGATTAGTTCAATGTTTTTGTTTACTTTCTTAAAAAACTCCTCTATGATAATCAGACAAGAGACTCACAAGTATTGAATAGGGTGCAGGATTTGCCTCCTTTTCCAATAGGAATTAGAGATTACAGGATCCTGCATTACACTAAAGGAAGCAACATAGCCCAGTGGATAAAGCAATGGATTAAGAATCAGCAGATCTTTGCTTTCTACATTGACTCTGACCCGTGGCAAGTCACTTCACCTCTTTGTGCTTCAGTTTTGTGTGAAATCTCTCAGCCCCTCTCCCCGCTGTGCAATAGGCACACAGTGCCAAGAGGGAACCACCAGACATTTTGAACAGCTGGCAGTTCCCTCTGGTGCCCATGCCCCTTGTGGGGGAAGAGATTTTGCACACTTCCTTGCTCCCAAGCCAATTGGAGCCTTGGGGGAGGGGAACACGAGAAGTCTCTCACTCCCCGCCCTGCCCAGGGCACACAGCACCTTAAGGGAACTGCCAGCTGTCCCCTGGCAAGGGGAGGGAATAATGCACTCCTGGCAAGGGGAGGAGATTTCACACACTCCCCCACCCTCAAACCCTGATTGGCCTGGGGGATGGGGACACAGCAGATCCAGCTTGCCAGATCCAGCCCGCCAACCGTGTCTTGCTCATCCCTGCTCTAGAAGAACAACTACTATCTGGGTGAAATGAAACAATCACTCTCTCTTGAGTGGACTCACACAGAAAAATTACCTAATACCATTATATCACCTGTGGGTGCAAGATCACTCTGTCTGACCTCTCATCCTCACAGGAGACCTACAGTCTTCAAAAGATGAGTTTGGATGCTTAAATTCATAACTTGGCTAGATACTCGTGTGACAAAGTCAGGCCGGGTAAGCAGCTGTAAAAGGCTGGTCTTATTGGGTTCCAGACTAAAGGACCCTCCCCTCTGGATCCACAAGACCCAGAACTCAGCTAATTTAAGGGGGATTACCAAGAATGTAACAGACATACATGAAGGTCAACTGGTCAAAATAAGAGAACCTGAAAGACAGACTGAGCAGAGAACCCCGGACAGCTCCTACTGCTCCCCAAAGGTGTCAACAGTGCCAGTGGACAGAGGAACTCTGCCTAGATGCGTGAATGGAGGGAGGATCAGAAATAGGCCCCACAGTTGCAGGAGACCCCCTCAGCTAACCTCCTCTCCCTCTATAAGAGAATGGTGGAAGGCATGTATACTAGCCCCAGAATGAGAAAGGCCATTCTCCCCATAAGCTGCAGAGGTTACCTCACCAGCCAGGTGTGGAGGAATGCACAGAACGCAAGCACTTTCCCCTCACTCCATTAGCACCCAGGGGACGGGATGAAAAGCAAGCTGTGTCCTGGAGCACACTGCTGCTGCCCCCCCACGTGCCCGAAATGGTGCCCTTGGGGGAACCAAACAATAGATTAAATTTCCAGACCCCAGGAGACCCCCTTAACACATAAGATGCCTGCTGGGAACATCTAAGAGTTAACAGGGGGAAGAACTGGGCACAAGCAAGGAGGCTGTCTAGCTTGTGAAAGAGTTAATTAGAACTGCTAGGGTAAGAATTTGCATGCAATAAGTTTCTTAGTGTATTAGAATTAGCTGGTGTGCAGTATTTATTTTGGCTTATTAAATTACTTTGGTCTGTGTTTTCACTTGCAGTCCCTTAAATCCTACTTTTTATACTTAATAAAAACACTTGTCAAGTCCAGTGTAAATAATTGTTACCTGGGGGTACAACCACTGTGTATCTCTCTTTCATTGAGAAAAGAGGGTGAACACATAAGCTTTCTCTGTTTAAAACTTTTTTAAAGAATAAGATGGTTTATTTGGAGTTTTGGTCCCTTTTGGAGGTTCCTTGGTGCCCAATAGCTGAGATCTCCCAGAGCTGAGATGGTTCAGTTTCTGCATTGCTCTGCTGGTTACCCCAACTCTGTGCCTTGGCTTGGGGAAAGCAAAGCTTTTGGCCCAGCAGGACAGGTGGGGAGCTCCAGAGGGCAGGAAGGTGGGCTTAGTGGCTGGATCAGCACCCTGGGTGACAATCCTAAGGGGATTTTTGTGATTCAATCCATCACCCTTACCATTTTACCACAAGGAGAATGTCTAGTTACCAATATTAGTATTAAATCTTTTAGCATATATGTAGAGCAGCCACTAAAAAGCAATATAACACTTGAGCAGGTTTGAATTACACCAGCAGAAGGCAACAGTGGTCATCTATGCTAGGGGTTTGCAAATTTCATTGCAGGGTGACCCCCTTCTGCCAACAAAAAATATTACACAACTCCAGGAGGAGGGATGGAAACCTGAGCCCAACTGAGACCCACTGCCCCAGGTGTGTGTGTAGGGGGGCAAAGCCAAAGCCCCAGGTCCACTACCCTGAGTGAGAAAGTAGTCAAACCTGAAGCCAGAAAAAAAGGCTTTTAACATGAGCCTCACCACCCAGAGCTAAATCTGTTGCGCTTTGGCCCCAAGCCCCGGAAGTCTAAGCCAGACCTGATGACCCCATTAAAATGCAATCCCAACCTCATCTGAGAACTGCTGATCTACACTGATACATTATTAGGACCCTGTTAAAAACTAGGAATGTAACTACTAGTCTAGTCACTACTTGACTACTTGCTCCCCCTCCCCCACTTGCTGCCTCTGTATCAGAGGCAGCATGCAAGGGGGAGCAGGAGCTGGTGTTCTAGACCCATCTCCGGGGGAGGGGGCAGGGGAAGCAGAAGAGCAGTGGGGGACCTAGCGTGAGCCAGGACTCAGCAGTCCCGGCTCGTGCCGGGTCCCAGACTGCTGCAGCTCTGCTTTCTAAATGTAGTAAGAACTGTCTGGCCCTGGAGCTGGTGCAAACTGGGGCTACTCAGTCCTGGCTTTCACTGCCCTGGCAGCTAACTCCCTTATTGACTAATCGAGTACTCAATGGAAATTCCATCCATTACTCAATTAGCTTAACTGCTACTTACCATCCCTATTAAAAACTATGCTTAATTTTATTATAGTATCTTCTGTTGGTTTGCACCAAACCTTCCTTGCTTGCCTGAATTAAGTAGGTAACTAAAATTTAACTTGGATGTATGTATTATAAACACATCCAATGTAAGATAAATTAGATTAGCTTTCATGCTCAGTTCTTCCCCAGAATTCTGCTAATCAAAAGCATGCAACAGCTGCAACTGGGAGAGGTAGCAATTTTACCGAAAGTGGATGACCTAAGATCATTGCAAAGTTCACGTAGACTTTCTAACTGCAAGATACACAGCCTGATATGGAAACTACAGCAATTACCTGAGACAAAAACATTAATTGTGCCTAACCTGTGCCACTGCTATGCAAAGAAAAGAAAAACAAACTGTCACTTTTATGATGTTAAAATGGGATTGTAGCTATCAAGGATGAACATGACAAAGAGAAATCTGAAGCAGAGATCATTTAAAACACCATCTCAAGAATTAGTACACTGAATTCTTTTGGTTCAATTTTTTCCCCTGCAATTATATTTGAAAGGTCCAGAGGAAGACTGGGCACATAGCATGGCTAGAATTAGACTCATGCTCAGAATTATAAGTCTTTTAAATTAAGAACATTTATAAAAGTAGAGAATTTCAGTTTCAACCAAAAATTTGTTTTTATCAAGGTTCTCTGTGATTTACATAAAATGCATTGAGGAAACCAGTAAGCAAATTGTTTATAAAATTTTAGACAAGCATTTTGTAGTGAATGATGCACTCAAATACAATAATGATTTGTATGCCATTTTCTTGCCCAAAGAAGTTCATAAAATGAAATTAGAGCAAAGACAAATTTAAAATAGCAAGGAAAGTGTGTCAGTTGTAAGGTCTGTTAGACAGTGAATGATGGAGGATCCCTTAATGCAGGGGTGGGGAACCTTTTTTAGGTCAGTGCCACTGCCCTATAGAAAAATCAGTCAGCAGCTGCACACAAGTGAGAATCAAAAAAGTCCCACCCTTTACCAGCATGGGCTCCCCAATGCTGGCTAGAGCCCTGAGACTTAGGGGCCAGATCCAGGCAAGCTGGGGGCTGCATCTGGCCCCTGGGCCTTAGGTTCCCCATCTCCGCCTTAACGCATTGACACCCTTGACAGCTATAGATTTTTGTATCCTCCCAATCCCAAGTTAGAGATCCACCACCAAGAGAACACCTTCCTGCCCACACCTGCCATGCAGCAGCTGGGTGTTAAAAGGATGCATCAGCTGGAGAGAAATGATCTGCTATTGGGAGATTAGGATCCATCTTGGCTGCCATAGAGTCCCTTTAAATAAGGACCCCTATATTGCTACAGTCTAAGTCTGTGACTATAGTCAGTCCATAAAATAATATCTCAAAGGAAGTAAGTGGTGGAAACCCCATTGCCCGAGGCATGTAAAAGTGGACCAGGCAAAGCACTAGAGAATATATTGTAAAGAACAAGCAGTAGGTTGGATTACATGATTCAACTATGATTGGATGAAGTGATGCTTGAAAAACACTATGTTGCTAAGATGTTAGATGAAGTATAACAGTAACAATAAATTAGTTTTATTTTTGAAAAAATACATTGAAGTACAGTACAGCATTAAGGCTGTACTAGGTATTATACAAAGACAAGCTCTGTGCCCCCAAGAGTTCACAATCCAAAATATGCAACAGTATATATCTACATAAAAGTTATAGGGCCAGTCCCTTAGTTTGTAAAATTCAGATAAAACTTCATTGAGATGTTATGCCAATTTACTGCAATTGAAGATCTTGCTAATGTAAAAATATTTAAAATATACAGAAATAAACTATCATTTGGGATCCAATAATGTTTTTTTTAATTTAACCTTTATTTTAGTAATTGCAATAGAATTGTGTATTATTCACTTATAAAATATTACATGCACAGGGGGTCAAATTCTCCCTTTTGATTTGCACAAAAGGTTTAGAGTCCAGTGTCTTGTTATTCACTATGCATGGTGCTACTGCTTGTATCCTGGCTGCTAAGTTCTGTGAATAGTATAAAAGAATTTTGCCCCAAAGGACAAACTTTCTTTGTTCCAAACTTCTTATTTGCCTTTCCCACTTTTTGTTTAGTATGTAGAAAGAACATCCTATTTAGAAATTTGAAGCACAGAATTGTGCAGCCAAGTGCTTTGCAAATTTCTTTGTTGTAGATGACATGCACATTCCTCCTTTGCTATTATATGCTTGAACCCCTGCACAGCTCTACCATTGCAGCACATTAACTCACCTCTACAGTATCTTTACTGTTCAAGCCAAGTCTCTCCTTTGCAGGGATCACCCATCCTGCCATGATCATGAGGTAACTAACAATCTAACATAGAAAAGGATATTTAAAAGATGAAGGCAATAGTGCAGTTACCCTACCCATAGTTCGCTCCTTTACCTTAATTGTATTTCTGACAGCCTGGTGTGGAAGTAGAGCCTATCTTAGATACAGAATACCAAAACATAGCCTATATAAGGGTATGTCTACACTAGCCCCCAGTTCGAACTAGGCAGGCTAATGTAGGCATTCGAACTTGCAAATGAAGCCCGGGACTTAAATATCCCGGGCTTCATTTGCATGTTCCCAGGCGGGCGCCATTTTTAAATCCCCCTAGTCCGAACTAACTGCCCATGGCTACACACGGCAGTTAAAAGTTAATTCGAACTAAAACCTTAGTTCGAATTAACTGTTACACCTCATTCCACGAGGTCTAACAGTTAATTCGAACTAAGGACTTAGTTTGAATTAACTTTTAACTGCCGCGTGTAGCCGCGGGCAGTTAGTTCGGACTAGGGGGATTTAAAAATGGCGCTCGCCCGGGAACATGCAAATGAAGCCCGGGATATTTAAATCCCGGGCTTCATTTGCAAGTTCGAATGCCTACATTAGCCTCCCTAGTTCAAACTAGGGGGCTAGTGTAGACATACTCTAAGTTATCTGTAGGTAAGAAATACAAAGTGATATTCAATGCTGGTTCTTCTCCCTTCAAATAGCCAGATTTGAACCAAGCTATTTTCACTGGCTGAGAAATAAAATAAAGAACAATACAGTGACAGTAACAGAACATAACTGTTGTCAGAAGCTTGATCTGTTTCTGATGCTGAGCTTTAATCAGATCAGGGCTGTTTTTCTGCAACATAATGAAGTCAATAGTGGTGATAGGCCCATGGATGCTTTCTGCACTGCTGTTTTTCAAGGAGTGTTCAGCAGCAGCTAAGCTGTTAACCACAAATTGTTTTTTTAAAATGGTGTATCTGTTTCACACTTGTTATTAGCAAAGTAACCAGCCAGGATTTCACAGTATGAATTAGACATAATGCAGATATCGGGAGAATGGGGGGAGAGGAGGTGTCAGAGAATGTTGCTCTCAGACTGCAAGCCCCCCATGCATAACCCCATTGGCCTGATTGGAGCTACCCCCACCCAGTATAGAACTGTGAATGCAGGGCAGATGTACTAAACTGTTTTACAATTACTCTGCCCCTGAAGTCATTTGTGCCTTTGTAAATATCAAGACATATTTAGATGTCTAACTACTGCTTAGTATAAGTAATTAGGATCACATCTGATGGCAATTTAAAATTAAAAAGAAATAACTAATTTGCTGAGTACAGGCACAGCATAGCTCATAAACATCCGTCACTGATAAAATCAGACAGGGTAAACCAATCTTAAACATGAAGGAACAGAGCACCATCTAGTGTTTTGAATGAGATAAAATTCAAAGATCAGCTTCAAATTAATCTACATAGAACAGTGGTCACTAACCTTTTTCAGACCAAGAACACTTTTTGAATTTACATGCAATCCAAGATCTACCCTAAAATAATGTAGACAGTCTGGTTTTTAATTTATGCTATGTAAATCTTAAATCAAGTATTTATAAATATACATTTTGTCCTCTATTCACCAAGTCTCAGTGTGACACCTGTGACTGAACATTACCTGCCAGTGCTTTGAACACTGGGTTGTAGTTTGAGATTGCTAGTCCCCAGACTGAAGACACAGCTTTTACAGCTGTTTGGATTTAAAATGTTCATGATTTATTTGTGCACAGTAGTCAGTATGGTCCACTGGAGCTAGAACCCAGCAGGGACAGCTTCACCGCTCCCCAGCTCCAGCTGGAGCAAAGAGGGCAGCCACCCGCTGCCACATGGCCCCGCCAGGTGGCCATGCGTTCATCCTGCCAAGGCTGCCCCAGCAGGGACAGTCATATCGTGCCATGCTCCAGCTGGGCTGGAGCAAAGAGAGGCATAAGAATCTTGACTCCAGCCCATCTACTTTGGGCCATCAGGTTCCAAAATTGACAATTGCCCCTACAATCAGAGCAGCACAGCCCTGAATGAATAATTGATTTTCTCCACTAAGCTGATAAAAATTAAATTGATGAAGAACTCAGCAACCATAACTTTCAATTTCAGGGCCTGATCCAAAGCCCTTTGAAAGAAAGGTCATCATAGACTCCAGTGAACTGGATCAGAGTCCTAGTGCAAATACAGATACACAACTAACAAGGGGCATTGTTCTTTCTTTCAAAGACATCCTCTGTGCACATACATAGGGCTCATGGCTTTGGACATTTTCCTGTTTCACCAAATTACCATCTTCTACTCTTGAAGTTTTTGTTAGTTAATGAAGGGGGAAATAATGAATTAACAAAATGGCTGATGGAAGGGGAGAAAAGCTGCGTGCCTGCCCCTCTTTGCTCCAGCCCACGTGGCACATGATGCAGCCTCGACAAGCTGAACTCCATGGCCAGCTGGTGGGTGGCTGCCCCTCTTTGCTCCAGCCTAGCTGCAGTGTGGCCAACTGGGCTGGAGCAAAAAGGAGTGGCTGCCCGGCCAAGGCATTCAGCCCACCAAGGCTGTGCCATGCTCCAGCTTTGGAGAAAAAATAGAAAAAAGGCATCATCCCCTTGTGCCCACTCCTCCAGTAGCCCCACTCTGATCACATGAGCTACCCCTCCTCATCCCCTCTCCTAACACCTCCCTCTACACACGTGCCCTGCCTCTCTCCTCTGGTGCTGGTCCCTCCCCTGCAGGTGTTTGCCCTTCTGCTTCACCCCCAGAATCTCCTGGCACCTGCACCTTCCCTTACCCCTGCACTCTCCTGGTGCCTCCCCCTTCCCTCACTGCCCCTACACCCTTTGCCCTTTTTCCCTGATGCCCACCCCCTCACCACCCTCTGCCCCCATTCCCCTCATGCTCCTGTGCCCTCACACATGCCTTGCTCCATCCCCACCTTCTTCATGTCCACCCCTCCTTTCAAGCCTTCTCCCAGCACCTCCCCCTCCCCTCTTTAGCCCCCAATGTCCTTACCGTCTCCTCTCCCAGCATCACCCTGTCCCCCCTCCCACTGACACCTCCCCTCCTGCCCTTTTCCTCATTGTCTCCGCTTGGCCCCCTGGCATTTGTCTCTCTTCCACCCTGTCCCTTGGTGCCTTCCCCTTGCTTCTCCTGACCTGCCCCCCTCCCCTCAGCACAAGCCCCTTCCTCTGCCATCCACCTTCTGCCTTTGTTTGCAGGGTGACCGCGACCCTGGCCCAGGCTCCAGACCATGTGCTGAACCGAGTGGTGCAATGCTGGGCTGCGTGGTTTTAAAGTCCCAGGCTGTGACGTCATGCCGCGCCCAGGTGTCTCCCCTCAGCTGTTGCGCAGCATTTCAGCATGCTGTGCATGCGCTCCCTCGGCCCCACATGGCTCGTACTGGCCAGCGCCAAGGAATTTAAAGTGCAGGGCTGCGGCGCCCCGTCACAATCCCCCTCCTCCTCCAGCAGCCGACAGCCGGCCCTTCGGCAGATGGCCCACCGGGAAATTCCCAGTATCCTGCCGGGCCAGTCCGCCCCTGGTGCGGGGCCTATTGAAGCGCGGGGCCTGGGGCAGCTGCCCCGCTCACCCTGCCCTATATCGGCCGCTGCTCAGCCCTCCAACGCTGCCCCAGCAGATCCCACCAAGCTGCCATCACTGCTCACCTTCTGTTCAATGGGTGCCGCTCTGCAAATGAGGGCAGATTAAAAATGTATTGCGTGCAGCTGCACAGGCATGCAGTTCAGAGGGAACTGAAGACTGACCTATGGAGACACCGTGATCTACCGGTTGGTGACCCTAGACATAGAAAATCAGATGTTTTTTGGGGCCAGTTGGCAGGAAGTGCTGCACCTGCTTTGAAGCATGACTAAATACCAGAAGCAGATAGTAATATGGCAGAGTTGCACTGCACCAGATGATGTCATTAAGTGAGGAAGGTTAGATGTTTACATGTTATGGGCATTTCCTAATCTGCTATGGTGAATGAGGCTTACCTGTTTCCTTGGAAATGAGTTTCTCAAGGCAGAAATGGTTTGAAAACTACAGTGGAAATGGGCCATGTAGCCTCCATTGTAGCTCAGTAGTAACAGGAAGCTACATAAAGAGGAGCTCTCTACAACCCCATATAGGAGGAGCACACTTTACCAGTTTGGTTGGTATCATGAGTCTCATTTTACAGATGTGGGTACTGAAACAAAGTCAAACTAAATGTTTTCTTTTCTCTACAGACCTTAAAGGGATGTACATAGAAAATAAAGTTGCTAAACCATAAGAAAAATAACAGTCTTGAAGAATGAAGCCTCACTTTCAGATACAGATACTGTGGATCCCATGTGTCCATGCTTGCTAGGTTTAAGAGTTTAAAGACAGCAGGTTCCTATCAGGTTCCTGGAGCACACCTTCTAAATGTACTGCAGAACTAGTGACTATTGAAACATAGCGGTCAACACAAATGGTTGATATTCAGAGGATAAATCCTTTCAAAACTGATTTGGGATAATAGTTATCAGGGCTGTACCAATGTAAAGCAGAAGACTATACTTTAGAAGTCATAATGTGCATACACAAGGATGCATGTTAAGAAACTGGGCACAAAATAGCCACCATCTGATACAACAGTGCCCTGTAGAGTAACTACAAGCTGTAACCCTTGCAAATTAAAGGAAATTAAAGATAATACAACATAAAACTGACCTCTATAAAATGACTAAGTGCACTTAATTCCACAATAAATTGTAATTTGTAAATAGGATGCACATTGAAGAGATTTTTATATACCAAAAACTGATGACAAATCAATAATCGAAAAGATAAACCATATTTATTTAAAAAAAAAAAATCAGAATTCAGCAGTTGCCAAGATTGTAAAACCGAAAAGATTAATTTACTGATTTGACAGGTACCTGCATTATAGCATTTAAATTTACTTTTTGAAAAGTAAACTTACACCATCATCTTTCCTCATTTTTGTAGGTTACTTTCAATGATCCACAAGCTGAGCAGGTGCAAAAACACAAGAACAAAACACAAACCAACAATACAATATAAAAATATGCAGAGTTTTGCATGGAAATGTATTCTGAGCAGGAGCCTTCTCTCAAAATGAGCAGCTTTCCATCAAGGGCAAATCCTTTGTGGTTTCAGCCAACCCTCAATGGAGGAGCTACGAGCACAACACCATCACCTCTGACAAAGAGCATCGGAATATTCCTCTTGGTAGACTAAGCAGAAGGAAAGGAAAGCATGATTTACACAATACATCTGAGAAATGTAACCAATTTTAAATTCATTTTCAAAGAAAAAGATGTCAGAAGTTCATAAAAAACAAGTTTTGAGGAAATAACTTAAAGTCTTATCCGCATGCTGAAAAAAGCAATACCATTAGCAGACAATTTTGCTGTAGGTTTTACTTTGATATCAATTTTCCTGAAGTTGTTTTACACCAAGTCCTGCTCAAATCTAGCTTGTAAAAATCAATTTTCATTTTAAGTTCAACTAGATAAAATTCAACTTGTAAAGTATTTTTATTTTTTTATACCATAAGTACATTTAAACCCTTACTTTATAAATCTCTTCATAGGTTTCCTCATCAATCTCTATTGTTGTCACGGTCTCTTCAACATCACCCAAAATCATATTTAAGTGCTGATCATAAGCCTGGGGAATGAGAACAGTTTAAATTATTTTCTTTACAATCTATACCACACACAACCAAAGTATTTAAATATGTGTAGCGAAAGTAGTTCAGATACAAACAGATTAAAATGAGAATAGCTTCTCTTAGGGTATTTCAACTTGGACTCATAAATAATCAATTGCTTTGACCCTCAAATGTGCTAATATTTTAACACTGTTAATTTCACCAGCACTAGTGAAAACAGTACATAGTTTTCTTTTTACACATTAATTCTCTTTTAAACAGTTGTTTCAGCTGTCACATATTTAGTAATCTTAAACCTATGCTACTATAATTTAGTTAAAGTTATATAAGTCAGATCCTAATAAATTCATGGTCCACTTTGGTCAATTTCACAATAGAATTTTAAAAATCATAAATGTATTGATTTCAGATATTCAAATCTAAAATTTCATGATGCTGTAACCACGGAGTCAGTTTGCGAGGCTATTGTAAGGGGTTGTTGTATTGCCACCTTTACTTCTTCACTGCTGCCTTCAGAGCCACCCCCAGCACAGAAGTAAGGGTGGCAATACCATACTATACCATACTCTCTGGGAAAGAATTAATGGACACAAATCAGATAGCCAAAAGGGCAATACACAAAAACCTGCTGGAGAACACTTTAAATCTTCCTGGACACTCATTAATGGATCTCCAAATCCTCCTTTTGTTTCAGACCAATTCCACAAGCCAAATACACAGAGAAGGGTTGGAACTTAACTTCATTCACAAGTTTAATTCTTATGCAAATGGTATGTACCAGGATATCGGATGGCTCACACATTACCTTCCACCAGCTTTAGGGGGTAGCCGAGTTAGTCTGTACAGAAAAAAAACAACAAATGGTCTGGTAACACTTTATAACTAACAAAACATGTAGATGGTATCAGAAGCTTCCATGGGCACAGCCCACTTCTTCAGATGACCAGAGTTTTGAGTTTAAGATGTGCAGACCCAAAATAAATGGGAGAGATGGGGGAGGGGGGAAAGACAGGGAGCTGAGGGTATAGAAAATCAGGAAGGTAGAGAGAATCAATAAGTATCTGAAGATTGGGTAGTTAAAACGAAGCAGGTAAGAATCAAAGTCAATTGATAGTATCCTTCCTGACATAGGAATCTACACAAAGAGCTGTTTGCACCTTCATTTTATGTTAGGTGAATAGTGTCCCAACCATCCTTCATCAGGATTGAGTCCATTAGCATGAGAATTAGAGTTCATTCACAAATTCAATTCTCATGTTAATGTCAGGAAGGATACTATTAATTGACTTTGATTCTTATCTGCTTCCTTTTAACTACCCAATCTTCAGATACTTACTGATTCTCTCTACCTTCCTGATTTTCTATACCCTCTGCTCCCTGTTTCCCATACCCCTCCTTCCTTCCCCCCCTTCTCTCCTATTTATTTTGGGTCTGCACATCCTAAACTCAAAACTCTGGTCATCTGAAGAAGCGGGCTGTGCCCATGAAAGCTCAAGATAACATCTACATGTTTTGTTAGTCTATAAAGTGCTACCAGACCATTTGTTGTTTTTATCTTCTACCAATGTTTGTCTTTAAGGTGCTACTAGACTATTTGTTGTTTTTTTAGTTTTTCCTGTTACAGACCAACTCAGCTACCCCTCTGAAGCTTATCTACTTACTATCTCTTCCCCTCCCCCCCCCCGCTCCGTTTTTTCCTCTTTTTTCCCCTCCCTCCCTTATTTATTCTTGGATCTGGACTTCTAACACTCCTGTCATCTGAAGAAGTGCCCACAAAAGTTCATGTTTTGTTAGTCTTTAAGGTGCTATTAGACTATTTGTTGTTTTTTTAAGTTTTTCCTGTTACAGACTAACTCGGCTACCCTTCTGAAGCTTTTAATACCATACTAGGCCATCCTCATTTCAGCAGTGCTGCCTTCAGAGCTGGCCTGCCAGCCAGCAGCTGGAGAGATTCCCAGGGGTGAGTCAGACCCTGGGAGCAGCCCATGCAGGGGAAGAGTAAGTCCTCTCTCTCTCTCCAGTCCATCCAGGACTAGCAGCTGCAGCCCAGCATACAGTATGCAACTCTGGTAGGGGTGCCCCTAACTCTGCCCCTACCCAGCTCCAGTGCTCAGGAGTTGTGGCCTTGGGCAAGCTGTGTGTGTGCAAGGATTACCACAGAACCTCCCTGAAATGACAGTGGCCTGTGCGGTCACCCACTTTCCCATCCATCAGGCTGGCCCTACGCCCCCAATGATCATCGTCTCCCGCTCATACCAGGCCACCTTCACTTCTGTACTGGGGGGGGGGAGCTGTCTTCAGAGGTGGAATCCTGATGAGCAACTGCTACTCTCCAGCTGCCTTCCTACATGAAATCTTTTGTCTCCTGAAATAGCCAGATTTCACAGTCCATAACACATTTTTTCTCAGCCATGAATTTGGTAGGGCCCTAATCCTGAAGGTTTCACATAAACCAAGATCCTCACAGAAGTCAATGAAAGCTAACAAGGGTAAAACTGCAGGATTGGCAACCTAGTGTGATCAGTGCACACACACAACCCACAGACTGGACACAAGTGTGAGGTATCTGTTCTATTTGTAGGCTATTTTAAGGACTGTTTGGAGAACTCAAGAGAAGATTGCTTTTAGATATTCAGCAATTTCAGAGAACATCCCATAACACATAAGCAACATGCCCTGTCACTGTCTCTAAATGAAGGAACTACATGGACTACCTCTTTCATGCCCATTTTTCACATTTATAGAGCCTCACAATGATGGTGCAGTGAAAGAACAGACAAAATGCTGACTCCTCACTTCCATCCTGTAATTCTATTTGAAGTATTCCTTAGAAAATGCAATGAGCTTTTTCCATTAAGCCACCAAGGAAGAACTTATTAGTACAATGACATAACACCTATGCATTCATGAAATAAAAGTTCTTACAGGAAACAGATTTGAAGCTTTCAAGATGTCATAAAAGAACCTAAGCAAATGCTTTAATATGACTCAATGTAGGCATTTATGAACCATAAAAATCCACACAAATATCATCTCCAGTAGGCATGTAAAATCCCATTTTACTGGTTAGCTGATTAAAGGGAGTGGGTTGGGGGCACTCCCCCAACTCACTGGGCTGGAGCGGTCCCTCACCCGCCACGGCTGGGCTGGAGTGGCCCCTGTGCTGCAGGCAGGGGCTGTTCCAGCCTAGGTACTCCCCATTAAGGGGAATGCTTACCGGGTAACCAGTTACATGTTTACATCCCTAATCTCCAATATGCCCACTGAAACTGGATCTACTGGGGTCCAAACCAGTAAGCTGCATCAGAATTTTAGCTATGGTAGCACTCAGAAGGCCTAAGCAAAGATGACCAATCTGAATGCATTATACCAACATGCCACCAACCACACTGGTGCTGAAGCAATTTCAAAATTTTTATCCTTGGAGTAGCCCCTTTGGAATTTGGAAGATGAGGACCATACCACATTGCAAATATCAACTTGTGAGAGTAAGTGACAGGGTCATCATCACTGGAAATTGTCAGATCTGAGCCTGAACCTAAATACCATTACTTTTAGAGAATGTTTCAATATTATTATGGATGGGAAACTGAGGCATGGAGAGCTAAAGTGACTTGCTCAAGGGCCCTCAAGAGCTCAGTTGCAGAAGTGAGAAACAAACCCAGGTTCTGCTGAGTCCCAGTCTCATGTTATAGCCATTAAGTAACACTACTATAAACTAATTTCAACTAGATTTCTTCTAAACCATCATGTTGGAAAGACACCCAGTAACGGTAGGAAAGAAAATCCAGCACCTTGTCATTCTAAGATAACAAAATAGAAGACATGAATTTCTAACTTTTATAGATACCAAGAAACACTTAGATAACATGTGCCAGGCAAAAAAAGAAATTTCTATACACTTTAAATAAAAACTTATGAACTTGACTGGTATACCACAATAGAACCAATCTTTAGGCACAAAATTTGCCTGGGCTTTTAGATGTACCTTTCAATGGTTAAAAGTATACTAGTGCTAAATCTTTCTGCAGTGTTTTACTTACATGTAATCTGCCTCGAAGTTCTCGATCATTCCTCATTTTCACATAGATTCGTTCATCTAGACTGAGTCTGATCAGATCCAGTGGCTCCTCTACGGTATTTGTTGTTTGTTGCTAAAAATACAGAAAGCAGTTTTTGCAATATACAAAAGCCTCAAAACTTTTATGTTCAAAACTGGTTGGTCTCTTTCAGGTATAGGATAAAGTACCTTTCACTTTCAGGTCAGTTATTGGGTCCAGCCCAACCTGGTAGAAACCAAAAATCATTATCATAGGATGAGCATTTCGTGGCCGGTATGAAATGACATGAATTTCACTTAACTTTCTAGAGGACAGTACTATTATCACAACTGGTACCCTTTATTGGCAATTTTAGTGGATAGGCCAGAAGTCTGAACAGAAAGGGAACAAAATATGGCTTTCATCCTCCAAATGAGCTCACATGGTCAAGTCTGAGATACTTTGGCAAGGATGTAAAGAAGTTTACACTGCCATTGATTATGCTGTTCTCATTGGTGGAAAATTATTTGTATTACTGTAGCACCTAGAACAGTGGTGGGCAACCTACATCCCGCATGCAGTCCACTGGGGCTCCACCTGTGGATCGCAGACCCCCTGTCTGTCTCCTTCCCCCACACACCTCTTGTGCACTTGGGCGCTGCACTTTCAACTCCTTCCCTTCCCTCCCAGCCCATTCAGAGCACCACAAATTACCTGATTTATGCTCCATTCTCACTCCTCCACCTCAGAGCTTGAACAGATGTGAATGCTGGAGCGGAGTAGCAGGGAAGGAGTACGAATCAGGTGATTTGTGGTGCTCCAAAAGTGCTGGGAGGGAGGGGAAAGAGTAGGAAATGCAGGGTTCCAGGGTCCCGGGGTGCATGGGTAAAGGGAGCAAACAGGGGGTATGCAGGCCACAAGTGGAACCCCAGCAGGCTGCAGACCACTGGTCATACAGCCCACTGAGATGAAGGAGGTCCACTCATGAAAATCACTCACTATTCTTGGTTGCCCATTGCTGACCTAGCAGCTCTAGTCCTCAGCCCCACTGTCCTCAGCATTGTGCAAACAGAACAAAATAGTGGTCCGTTGCCCCAAAGGGATAACGCATTGGGGTCTCTGGAGTAAGTATCCATTATTTTATAAGCTTCAGAGAGGTAGCTGAGTTAGTCTGTAACTGGAAAAACTTAAAAAACAATAGTCTAGCAGCACCTTAAAGACTAACACAACATGTAGATGGTATCATGAGCTTTCATGGGTACAATGAATGGTATATTCCATTCATCTGAAGAAGTGGGTTGTACTCACAAAAGCTCATACCACCGTCTAAGGATGTTAAGGACTAGTCGACTATCCGATAAGCAAATGCTTATTGAATAGTCAGTCGACTAGCCAATTCACCCCCACTTGCTACTTCTATCACAGAGGCAGCAAAAGGGAAGTAGAAGAAGGGGTACTTCAAAGCGGCAGTGCTGCACAGCTGAACTGAGGATCAGCTTTGCGGTGCTGCCGCTTTGAAACCCCAAGGTGGTGTTTCAAAGGGACAGCTGTGGCACAGCTAAGCTGGGGATCAGTTGCAGCACTGCTCCTTTGAAACACTGCCACCACATTTCAAAAGAGCAGCACCATGGATCCTGGGAACTTGGGGTCAACTGGGGAGTCCCCCCGTGACCCTGGGCCCCATGGCTTTGAAATGCACAAGAGCCCCCCACTGGGGACACTTGTACATTTCAAAGAAGACACACTGGGTGCAGCCCCAAGCGGGGGCTCTTGTACATTTCAAAGGAGGAATGCAGAAGTGCCTATGGGCTACTTGAGTAGTTGATGGAAATTCTATTGACTAGTCAATTAACCATAATTTAATATCCTTAATACCATCTACATGTTTTGTTAGTCTTTAAGGTGCTGCTAGACTATTTGTTGTTTTTTAAATGTTTCCAGTATTTTATATTCCTTCCCAATTACTTCTTCAGCTTCACTTTCAACAAATCAGACTGCAGAAGAAGTACAAAACATAACAAAATCATACATCTCTTAAGCTTGATAATAGCACTGCCAATACTGAGGCTCCAGGAGACTGAAACCAGCACTGAAATGACACTAAGACCACAAAGATGTTAGACGTTTTTCAATCACGCAATTACCTGTAAAGCTCAAACCTAATGAAGACCGAAACAAAAGGAAAAGTTTTGATGTAAACTGCAGTGCTAAGAGGTTAAAGGCTTGCTGCTCCACAGGGAATATACAGTCTGTCTCAGGTCAAAGGCTGCAGCTTTCCGAAACCCTAACCCTTTGCCTGCTCTGCCTTAGTTTGGTAGGCCAGGAAAATTGAAGCATCTCCGGTCACTCTTGAGCAAGCCCCCAGGGGCTGAGCTAGGACTCAGGGGTGGGGAGGGCAGGGGCATGCTATGGAGGGAGCCGTATGCAGCGTTTCTTTGCTGGAGGGCCGCCGTTCCGCTACACTGTGAGCGTCTGCGGCAAGTTGGGAAGGGCCAGGACATGGGAAACTGGAGAGTCAACAGGGAGAGACCCCAAAGGCGCTCGCGCATCTAGCCCCGTTCATCAACCATCCCTGCTACTGAGAGCTACGGCGACCCCCCCCCCGCCCCCCCGGTACCCCGCTAACGGGAGGGGTCCCCGGGGAAGGGGAGAACCGAAGCGGCCTCCCCCCCGCCCCCCCAAGGGCTCAGGCTGGCGAGGGGGCGGGCTCCGCACAGCGAGGAAAAGCGAAAGCCGCTCACCTGGTCCACCTCGTCCGCCATCTTTCAAACGCGAGCCCCGCGCGACTCTGGCGCCCCGCCCGCAGGGAGCCGCCGGCGCGTAGAAACGGAGGGTGACGACGTCACGGTTTGCGTGGGGGCGGCCTGGCGCGGTCCCGCAGGGAGGCTAGAGCGGCCGGTGGTGGTGGGGGAGGACGGGGCTTGGCGGCGCAGGCGCTGTCTGCGGCCGCCCCACAGGCAGGGCCGCGGAGCGCTCGGGCCCGTGCCACGTGGTTCCCCCGTTGTTCTGCGGAATGGCCCCTGGCCCCGGCTGGGCCTCAGTGTCTCCCCACTGCGGCCCCAGGGCCTAGCTGTGCCTCAGTTCCCGCCCCGGGGAGGGTGAGCAGCCAGCGCTCGCCAGTGTGCTCGTCAGCTCCCCCACGGCGCGGCGAAGGAAAGCGAACGCGGGTGCTCCATGTATGTTGTCACAGATGGGGAAACTGAGGCACCGCCCGCCCGGACCCCCCTCCCCCTTCCCCCCGAGCTCCTTCGGCGTTAATTGGTAACGGTCTCAGTGGGCGCGAGAGCGGGCAGCGAGGGTCGGCCTAAGGCCCGTGCCGAGTGCAGCGGTGCCCCCGGACAGGCGTACAGTGGGGGCGGAGTACAGCTCAAGCCCGGCCCGCAGGCACCCCCCGGGGCATGTACTGAGGACGGCGTGATCCCAGTCTGGGCTCTGGGTGCACGCTGGGAGCAGCCCCTGCCGAGAAGGGGCCATTGGTGATCACTGCCCAACAGGCCTTTGCAGCGCCCCGCGGTCCCGCCCCAGGCAGCTCTGCACAAACGGCTGCGACAAGCGCTATCCCCCGCCCTTGCGGACTGCGCCTCAGCCGGCCGGGACGGAAGAGACGTCAGGCAGGAGGAGGAGAGAGCAGAGGCCGGAGCCGGCTGTGCTAGCCCAGCCTCCCCAGAGCCTTCCTGCAGCTTCAGGAGGAGGGCTCAGGGTGCACGTACGCTTCGGAGGTGGGGAGAGCGTGCAAAGGCCTCACCCAGAGAGGGAGGCTGCCTTCATCTCCGCTGGGTTTGCTTTGTGTCCCTCACCAGTCTGTGGTTGCCCCCCTTGACTTGAGGAAACAGCATGGCCAAGAAGCGCAAAGGTTCCTTGCAGCAAGAGGCTGGCAGCAAGAAATTCAAGGCAGAGTCTGCTGCAGCAGCCACCAGGGCCCTCCAAACTCTCAGGCAAGAAGGAGAGGGTGAGTGTAGACGAAGACTCTTTCTTGAGCCAGAGCCTGTTGCGAGCAGTTGCATAAGCATCATGGAGAATATACTATCAAAGAGAAGCAGCCCCTGGAACTTAGATGGCAGATTGGGGGTGGAAATTCATTTGGAGGAATATTTCTCCTTCACATAACATGCTCATTTGGAATTACTTTAAAAATGACTTTAAAATCATTCCTCTGTGCTGATGAAGGATTTTTGCAACATATTTCAATGGGACATTTAAAATCTCACTTTTCTTTTTAGAATCTCCCCTCATTTAAACGCAAGCCTCTAGTCTACTGTCCAAAGTGCATTTCTAATTACAGTAGATTGTGAAAAATAAACGAAACTTCCCTGTTGTTGGTTATTTAAAACTATTTATTTTGTGACATTTTTTCTGTAGGGTTTTCATAGGATTTGTTTAAATGAAACATTTATTTAGAATTGTTCTTGTCTCAGTTATTTGCTGGTTTTGAGCTTACTAAAATAAAGCTTTTGAAATATTAAACAGCAGATAAACTCCTTTTAAACCACAATCTCTTTGCATAGCCACTAAATAGTGTAGTGTTCTTTGAGGTGTTTAACTCCATCTGCTGATGTGTTGTCCCCTCTATACTGTATAATGTGATCATGACTGATTTAGCTTTTTTTTCCAGCCCCATTACAGTCAACATTTCAATGTTACATAAGCAAAATAGTTTCCTCTTGAGAGAAGTTTCTAGTGCTGTCAGTACACAATCCACGATTTCTAAACCTTTCATTTGTTACAGTGAAAGAGGGCAGGATCAAATGATTTGGTGTAGCTAAGAAGAATTAAAGGTTCTGGATAGAGTGCTGCTGGCAGCTTTACTAAATACATGTAATTTCAACATATCTTTAGGGCGTTATCTGTGTAAAATATAAGAATGGAATTCAGGTCATTCTTAATGCAAATAGAATTTGATTGTATATGTGTTTGTGAAAAAGGCTAACTGAAGGGAACACAATATAATCTTAAATCCTAATTCTGTATTTCTTGCGCATCTAACATGGAGGCTTATAGTTAGCATTTCTTTTACCACATCTTCATTTAGTATTTATCTCTAGATTTCACATAGTTGCTGAAGATGATGTGGTGTGATTTCCAAGCAGTCTGTTTCATTCCTTAATTTAGAAGAGGCCCTGCAAGACACTACATTTTCAGTGGCATTCTGCCTCCTTTTTTAACTGCTTTCTCTGCTGTATTGGATTTGGTCTTGCAAAATGCTTAACTCCTGGTCAGTGAAAGTGGAGGCCTCAGGAAATCAGGCCTCTCAAAAACACACCGTTCAAAAAATAATGGTTTTAGAGTCAATGTAGGCCTTGATAGAATTCTGTTGGACCCTTGATTAGGGATGTTAAAATGTGTTTGTTTATGTAAACATGTAACCACTGAAAAATTCAGCTGTTACACATTTACATGCATGGGGGAGCTTCCCCTGGCTCCCCACATGTACATGTCCCTTGTGTACATACAAAACCCTTTTAAAGACTGGAGGCCATTATGTGGCCCTAGGAGTGTGGTGTCATGGATCAATTCACAATATTGGTGCCTTTTTTTTAAAACAAATATTTAAAGTATGAAAACCACTCTCCTTAGTACATTTTCTCTCAAAGCTGCTTTTTAAAAAATTCATTGGATTTGAACCAATATTACTGCTTTCAGAATTGGGTCCATTGTGAATGTCCAGCAATAAATGCAGTATTGCCAGACCCAGATGTTCAAAAATGTGAATCCGACCCCCCTGGAATGTATGGGGGTTGGCATAAAAATCATAAGACTATAACATTATCAGAAATCTCTCTCCACTTTTCTTGCTTCTCTCAGACTTCCAGGAGCTATATGTTTACAACAGATAATCCCTGCTTATTAGAAAATAATAACATTTTAAAAGTGACCTGCAAAGCATTCTCCAAAGTGGGATCATTACTAAGTAATGAGCTGAATGTCAGACAGTCACAGGCAGAGGAATATTCAGCTAGTAAATGACTGGAAATGCAGCTTTGGAAAAAAATCAGCTCCTTCAAAATTACATCTGCTGCCCTTCTCTACTATACTGACCAAGAATGCATTGTGCTCGTGGTCCTGATTCTGCAAACACTTAAGCAACTTTATGCAGCTAGCTCTATCACTCATGCATTGACTTCGGTGGAGCTACCTGCATGAGTAGACTTATCTTGTTTATGTGAGTGTTTCCAGGAACAATCTGTATGTTAGCTTGGACACCAGCAGCCTCCCAGGAATATTGAATAAGATAAGTGGCATTTTTTTCCTTACAAAGTCACGTTGAAACTTCTTATATTTAAAATAACTTTTCCTATATAATGGATACCAATTCTGTCGAACCATGCCATATTCTAGAAAGGAGGAAAACTTTGCACATTACATTAGGGAATTCTGCCCATCATTTTAATCTCATATGCACTTAATGTGCTCATCACAACGGGCACAGTGGTTTCATTCAGGTGTGATGAGGAAAGCATCTTGCTATTGTTGTGGGAGAATCCTCATAAAAGAGGTGATTTAAATCAGTCTTGCAAAATTCTACTTGTCTGGGAAAAGTAACTCTGGCTGAAGGTGAGTAGAATATTTTTCATCCACCATTATTGATAAGGGCAGATACTGTCCATTTTGTTTATTTGGGGCTGTGAAATTTCCCTTATGGTTTTGCTTCAAGTGCACTTTTTGCTTAATGTTGCATATTTATGAAAATTGTTTTCTAGGGCAATATGTTCATTTGGAACCTGCATTTTCTTCTGCAGCCTGTGAGTGTTATGCTGGCTCCATTGAAGTTGTTGAGAGTTTTTTATTGACTGAGTTCTGTGGAGCTATGGTTTCACTTTTTGACATATCTCCTTCCCCTCTGATCTAATACAGATGATTTTGAAGAAGAAAAGCCCAGTCTGAAGAAACGTCTCTCAAAAGTTCCTGGTGGAAATAAAAAGAAGAAAAAAGATTGTGACACTGGAATTCATAGCCTGCCAGGTAGATCTTTAAGGCAAAAAGGAACAGAGTCAACAGTGAAGGAGGAAAATATCATAGCTGTGAAAAATGAAGGGACTCTTAAAGGGGAAATGTGCAGGTAAGTTAATTTACAGCATCAGCATAACAGTCTGGAACAATATTATATTTTTTTGTTAAATGTGTTTAATTAAAACCCAGTTTTGCAAATACATCCAGGTTCCTTTAGTCATGCTAATAATCTCAGTTGGAACTATGCACTTGAGCATAATTATTTCAGGGGCATAGTTATTTGCAGGATCAGGCCACTGGAATTCAATCTTGGTGGAAAGCTAATATTTAAAATGTTTCCAAGTTTTATATAGTGCAAATAATTTTATTTTTATATGAAAGTTATCAAGTTATTTAGGCCAAATTTTAGATTTGTTTGTCTTTAAATGAAGGTAGTGAGGAATGTAAAGTAGGACAAGAAGAAATGGGCTTAAATTGCAACAAAAGAAATAATCCTGCTTTGTGTGCAGGGGATCTGAAGAGGTCCCTTCCAGTCCTAAATTTCTGTGATTCTTTGACATTTGTATTTAAAAATGTAGAAGCTTTTCCATGCGCTAACAGCAGGAAATAAAATGTCATTTCACTGGCCAACATGAACAAATTTTACTAAAATAGCAAAAGAAACACACTTCTAATTTCTTTTTTTTATACTGATGAGGCTTCAGCAAGATTAACGGTTCAGAATATGAATTCTGTAAGGCCCCGATCTTGCAAAATGTTGTATATAGACAACCTCTGTATCTATGTAGATCCCAGTGAAATTAATGGGGATCTTTTAAGGGCATGGATATCTCTCTCCATGGAGATCCTTGCAGAATGGGGACCTAATGTTACATACTGCACTAGGAAGACTTTCCCCATTTTTACTGTTCTGCCTCTCTTTATGGCAGGGATGTTTTACTTCACACATACAGAGAGATACGTTCTCTGCATTTGTGGTTTCGCTTGTAAAATATTATAAGGCTTTGTATCTGCT
The DNA here is from genome assembly GCA_032595735.1 of Pelochelys cantorii. NCBI lineage: Eukaryota > Metazoa > Chordata > Testudines > Trionychidae > Pelochelys > Pelochelys cantorii. The sequence goes on from CM064336.1 coordinate 23,838,167, forward strand.
ATTTTTAATACAGATGTATTGTATTTGTTTTTATACTCTTTTAATATTTTCCTCCAGTTCTTAAACCAAGCAAACTATACACTCTAACTATTAAAACCTTTTTTGTTGTCTTTTATAATCTTTATAGTGCTTTACCAAGCCCCCCTCAAAAGGAGATGACTTTGAAGAGAAAATCAGCTATTAAAAAAGAAATAGATGATGATGATGGTGATGAAAGTGAGGATGAGTGGGAGGATGTGGAAGGTAACAGCCTTTTAAGGTGGCCTTCTCAACTATTAAGTTCTAAATATTCTTATATACTGTTGTTCTTGGTGATGATTTATTTGATTCTGGTGCAACCTCTCTCTTGGATTTCTGCAGTCACTATTACAGCTATAGATTTTTCTTTTTTATTAGATCCTTCATAATATTTATATAAGTGATTCAATCTAATATACTGATCAGGATTTTGAATATGATAGTGCTGATGATAAGTGTTTAAAGTTGAGTTTAGTTTTAACCCATTATATTTATCAGCAGGTAGAATTTTAGCCTCATATTATTCATGTACAAACAGTATAATGGGGCAGCCTTACCCCTTTTCTGAAATTTCCTTTATTGCCTACTTAAATAACATAAGGTTCCTAGCAGAATTTGCTTCCTGCAGATTCTCTCTATCCTGCCCCTCATTCAGTTTGCCTCAGAAAGACACATGGGACCTTTTTATATCTGGTGTTGAGACTCATATAGTTTTGTCTGCGAACAAAACAGCTCTACATCTTTATGTACCTGACACCTATTGACATGTGTTGCAATGCTGCTACTTAAAAGGGGCACTCCCTGAACTCTTTGTAAATAATAAATATACATCGAGAGAAGCTTTGAATCAGTCCAGCAGAAGAACTAGACTGTGATTTCCTAGAGATAGGGACAGTTAACTCCTTCAGTAAGGTACTAGTCATTTAGCCATCAAACCAGGCTGCAAGGACCAGAATTGTATTGTATTGTAGCTGTAAATGTATGCCTGCTAAAGTGAACTCCTTACTTAAAAACAATTCTGAGTCTTGCCAGTCCTTTTGAATGGATAGTGAGAGAATTAGACTGAATGCAGGAATACGGCACCAACAGACGATGAGCACCAAAAGCCAGAGGATGAAGTCGAGAATACCAAGGCTGGTAGGAATCTCAACATTCTACCATATACATAATAATATCCCTCTACTCTACATTCTGTGGCAGAGTCCCAGAGCAGGTAACGTTAAATAGGACTGCATTACTATAGAGAAGGCTGCATTCTCCGCTCCTACCTAATGTGGAACACACAGCTCAAAAAATAATAATGAGGATTATTTTATAAATAACTGTCTGAATATAGTGGTCCTGTATGGTGCCATAGAGACAGTTCTGAAACCAAAATGCACTGTGTCCCCACAACAAATGCAACATGGCTGATAGTAATGCAATGCTTCCCTTATGCTGCTCCACCAATGTTCTTCAACCCACTTCTGAAGTAATTATTTGTTGTCTGGACTTTCTGCTAAAGAGGGCTGATTGTGATGATCGTATTATGAAAGGGAGACCTGTCTGCTAGATACTGCACTTAATCAATATCTTGATACTGAAGCTACTAGCATTCCATGAGTATCTTAGATCAGGGGAGGACAAGTGGCCTGCGGGACAGACACGGTTTGCCAGGGTTAACTCATGGCAGACTGCCAGCACCTTATTTACCTGCATATCCGCAGATTCAGCTGCTTGCAGCTCCTGTTGGCTGCAGATTGCCGTTCCCAGCCAGTGGGAAACGGTGTCCGTTTTCCGCCGCTCCCATTGGCCAGAAACAGCGATCTATGGCCAACAGGTTCTGCGAGTGGCCATACCTGTGGATGCATAAGTAAACAAAGCACAGGCAGCCCACCAGAAGCAAACCCAGGCGAACTGTCTGAGACGTGCAGGCCGCTTATTGCCTGCTCCTGCTTCAGATATGGCATACCACTCGTTTAAAGTAGGTTACTCAACAGACACCAAATGACAGTTTCTTTTGGTGGTCTACCTAGGTAAGCAAGAGAGGAAAGGCTCCCCAGGGACATTGATTCCATAGGTATCAATTTTAATTTTATATTTCTAGAACTTGAAGAGAAATCAGGCGAAGCTGCTGCTCTTCCTGCACTAGTGCTGCCCAGCAAACCAGTTGAGATAGAGATTGAAACACCAGAGCAGGCAAAGAAAAGAGAGAGAAGGTAAGATTGGTTGTATAGGGGAAGCGATCAATGTTCCCTCTAATGTTTTCCATCCATGTGCAGAATACATTTTTTATGTGCACTGAGGCATATACGCAAATGTGCTTCACCAGTAGAAACAAAAAACCTAGCTGTGGATGCTCTGCTAAACAGCTTGACAGCATTTGAATCTCTCTTGAATGGCTGCACAAGTGCACAGCTTACAGGAAATGCTGGAGGGGTAGTGAGGCTGAGAATTTACATGTGGTCTCATAGTTCTTTGTATACTTATTATAGGTGTATGATGAACTTTTCTTTCCCAATTCATATGGGCATTGTGAGGATTGAGTAGGTAGGTAGGTAGTTTTTATTAGTTTATTTAGCACTTTTAATTAAGTAGTAATTATCGTGGCCTTTTATACTGACAACTTCAAATCAAGGCACTAAGTCTCAATAGTAAGGTATGTAGAATTCATAGGTTTTTAATCACATCTGTACTTCATGATTATTTGCATAGAATTGATTGAGCTCTCCCAAAGCATGCACAGGTGTTAGTATAAAACCTGGAATTGATTCTCTGAGGCATTCTTTTTTGATAATTCCAAATCCTAGTCAGGAATCCGTAACGATAGGTCCATAGGGCATTACAGCATTCACTTTATTTTATATCACTTTGCAGAGAGAAAAGAAAAGCCGAGTTTGAGACCTATCTGCGGAGAATGATGAAACGCTTCAACAAGGAGGTTCATGAAGATACACATAAGGTGTGAGGGTCACAGAAGCAACTTGGTGGAGAGGGTACAGATCATGAAGACTTCAAAACAGTTGTGGGATGTGATTGAAAAACCACAGTGACATTTAGAGCCAGTTCTAATCTGTATGATCCATGACCTTGCCTAGAAATTAAAGGAAAAAGGAAGCAGCGTTCCAATCAATTCACATACTGGTTTCTCTCTGATCATCATTTAGAATCCCTGCCACTTGCAGAATCTGCATTATTGAAATTCAGGAACAAAATAGATGTCAGTGGTCTATATAGGATTAGCTACTGTATTGGGCAACTCCTGCTCATATTCATGGAATTAAACTCTTCTTCACATTTAAGGCTGAAGATACTGTTGGGCACCGAACGTATTTTGATCAAGAGCCTCATAGTATGTACGTACCTAACTCCCATTTACACCAGTGGGAGTTAAGCACATATATATCTGTTGAGGAACAGGGTCTTTATGATTTTCTTCTGGAGCATTGAATGATAAGATGGCCTCCTTGGCTCAGGAGCTCTGGGTTCAATTTCTGTTTTGACACAGATCCAAGGATATGACTTTCCTACTTTACAAGAATGTTTCAAGAACAAATCCATTAATATGTAGTGCACAGATATTATGATGAAAGTGGCCAGATAAATATCTACATACACCGAGTGAAGATTTTCTGTTAAATTAGGAAGGCAGAAGTACGTGATTTTGCCATTGTTGCTGGTGGATATCCTTCCAACTTATGTCTCGGTTTTTGTACTACCGATGGGAAAAGGGTGGGAAATCATGACAATGAAAAGTATTTAAAATGAGGACTAGCTTTAGACTTTATTTTTGAAGATGAATATTGCTCCTGCTTTCTGGTGAAGCGATGACAGTAGTTTCACATATACAAGACAAGTTGGTTTTGTATCAGTTTTGTGCCTAGTCCTAGAAAACAAATAATGGGATGTGTATAAATCAAAGCTCATCAGTGTTTCTAGATGGTAGATGGATGTATGGTTGTCAAAGGGAACTTTACTAGCACTTCATTTCAGGTCTTGTTTAAAATCTGCTCCTCAGATTTTTGCTGTCTTTGTTTCACTTCCCTAATAATTGTGCCATGGAGTGGAATTGAAACAAAGGTCTTAGAAGTGACAATTTTAAAGACCGAATTTAAGCTGTTCTGGCAAAGGGTACAGAAATTGTATGTAACAAAAGGCTATATTCTCCTCTGGCTTACCTGGCCACAGCTCCTTTGAAAACTTTTGCATTCCCTTTTCACGTAGCTTTTGGGTCAGATTCGTGCTTGTATGTTAACTGTAATGTAGTTGCACCTGAATTAGTATGGCTTGTTGTATTAGCTGAAAAGGCTTTGTATTTGCCCTTCTCTAGGGGTATGTCTACACTACCACCCTAGTTCGAACTAGGGTGGTTAATGTAGGCATGCGAAGTTGCAAATGAAGCCCGGGATATTTAAATCCCGGGCTTCATTTGCAACTTCACATGCCTACATTAACCACCCTAGTTCGAACTAGGGTGGTAGTGTAGACATACCCTAGCTGTTGATAGAGGAGTAAAGTCATTCATTGTACCTAAAATACTGGCTGTTTCAATCTTAAAAACTATTTTTTCTTCTCCAGGTTCACCTACTGTGTTTGCTAGCAAATGGTTTCCATAGGAACAGGATCTGCAACCAGCCAGATCTCCAGGCTATTGGCCTTTCCATCATCCCCACCCACTTCGCTAAAGTGCCTGCAGGTCGTGTAGACCTTCTCTACCTCTCCAACTTGGTGAAATGGTAAGAACCTCCTTTGTAATCATGCTTCTCTTGTGTTGCATCAGAAGTTCAATAGTAAACATAAGTAGAGAGATCAATGTTGGTGAGTGTAGTCACCAGTAGTCCCTCAAAGTTTATTCCACACATGGATAGAAAAAATTCATGTGCGTTGAGGCACGTGTGGATGTGTGCCACTTGTAGAAATGCATGCTGCCAGCTGTGGATTCTGTGGGCACTCTGCTAATCAACTGGGTGGCATTTGAATCTCTCCTAGGTGGCTGCCCAAGCACAAAACTTACAGGGAACACTAGTAGTCACCCATGCTCAAGTGATTTATCTTATTAAATATTAATGTGAGGAAAATTCCGGTTCCACCCCTTTTTTAAACATTTTTAGGGAAAGGTGAACTATAGTTCTTGTTACTAGACAGTAAGATTAATTTGTCATTCTTCAAGGTTTGTTGCAACCTTCACTATCAATACTGAACTCTCTGTTGATGATCGAGAGAGCCTCCAGTCCACTTTAGAGAGGTGCTTCGCCATCTACGCCGCAAGAGATGAGAAGAGTTGGTCCATGTGAGTGACTTGAAGTCTGGATGCTCCCGAAGTTGTGTGGCTGGGTTTGGATGCCCGATCACTGGGGTTGCTGCTATAGAGGTTGCAGGTCAGGCTCAAGGGGTGAAGCTGTATTTGAAGAAAACTGATAGATCATCTCTGGGCCTCAGTTTTCTCTTTATTTTATCTTTGTTTTGAATGTAGCCCAGGTGCTTTGAATGACACACTTGATTTATAATCTGAAAAAGCACTCACCAGGCTCCTGCTGTGATTAGCCCCTGGTTTTAAGCTGTACCCAACTGAAGGCCTGGTGCTTTTGGCCCTCTGTTCTAGGCAATATCCAACTGAGTTCCAGGTATAATTGGTCCTGATGCTGGTGGCTTCACAGGTAAGTATGTGCATTCATTCAAAATAATTTTGTCCAAGTTTGCTCTGGAGGGCAAAGCAACTACAAAGCCACATTAACCAGCTCCCTAAGGATTCCCCTTGTGCAAGGCGATTCCTGGGGTCATACCACCCCTTCCTGGTCTCCAGTTTACGGGGTATATGTGGAAAAAACAGTTGTGATCAATGTATCATTGCGCTGAGGCAATCCTCAACAGTCAGAATGACATCTTGAGGCCAAGGGTATTCAGGTATGATTTAGAACAGCCTGAAGGCTTTGAATAACTGTTTTTAATGCATCTGGCAATAAGTCAGCCTGTGACTTGGGAACTGGAGTAGGGGTAAATTAGAGTCATGTCTTTCTAGTTCACATAGGGGCTACTGGTTAAAGAAAAATAATTTATGAGCACAAAACTGAACACTAAGGGAAGGCTTCCCATCCTTCAGGGAGCTGCATGTAAATTGTCATTTTGCAGGCATTCTGCCCGCAATTCCATCATGGTCCTTGGAAGCCTGAGAAATTGCAGCATCAGTCTAGTTATAGAATGTCTTTGCTCTGGCTGGAGGTGCAGAGATACCTGTAGTTAGGATCTGTGGAATCATGCTTATGTGCACTGGCAGGAGAGGAGCACAGGTATGCCTAGATTTAAACACTTCTGGCTTGAATTTATCTATTCCTGCTTATTTCTGCTCACCTCCATCTAACAAAACAGCCGGTCACCACTAATAGTAGGTTACAGTCACTAAACTAGAATTGCAGTGCCCTTAGGAATGGCAGATGTTTCTATACTGTAACTTCTCATTAGCATACATAATTTATTCAACCTATCCTTGAGAGACATGCTACCTTGCCTTCTTTAACACCATTTACCTCAGGAATTAGGAACTGAGAGGAAGAATTGTTCAGTGTTCTGGCACTAACCTCGGATTTGGGAGAAAAGGATGCAAGGCCTTGTCCTGCTACAACTTCTTTTGTAATTTTGGGCAAGTCATTTAGCCTCTTTGTGCCTCTGTTCCCCATCTGTCACTCAGGGATGTTGTGAAGATAAATACATTAAATACATATATTGCGAGACATTCTGACACTATGGTAATGGGCGCAATGTAAGTACCACAGATAACTGAAATGAATTTTTATCTGCACACCTTGCGCCAGGTGAAAGTTCTAGCTGAAACTTGAATTTTGGGTTGGACTCTGGCTCTGATGTGGTTTTAAGCTGGTTGTTCATTCTTTAAAAAACAAAACACAAGTTCGTTCTTTCTTTCTTTCTTTCTTAAACAGATATTTTTACTTATTCTACGAGCATTACAGTTGATGTGCCGGCTTGTGCTGTCTCTGCAACCCATTCCCCTGAAAGAACCAGCGGGAAAGGTAGGGTTCGTTAGTATGGTGAAAGAAAAGAATTGAGTATTTTAGCAATCTGCATTCTGGCACAGAGGCTGATTGGAGTCACATGATGTTAATGAAGAGAGAAAAAAACAAGCTGTTTGTTAGAAAAATCTTGACAATGAGCTGTGGTAGGGCAGAGTTGGAAGAGTTGAACTTAAAGGAGTTATGTTAAACTGATTAGCAAGCTCAAGTGGTGAGGATTGGGGAAGTGCCTTATAAGGTAAGGGAGCTTGGAATGACATTAATGCAATGTGTCTGCTTCTGTGGATAATACGAGGCCATCTGCCCTGAGACTGCTGCTAATACTAAAAGTTGGATGAACGCTTATTTTAGTTTGAATATCTTATTTTCAGTTTAGCTTATACATGTTTCAATTCAACTTAAGATACATAAAAATAAGCCAGATTTAAATTGATATAAGAATGTCCATCCAGCTTTTTTCATCAGTATACATTTAAAAAGTTTAAAGCCATGTCTCAAGTTACACTGGTGTGATTGAAACAAGGATCTGAGCTGCATAATGTCTTCCATCACATGTCTTTGGAGATCATGTTGCCTGCAACTATTAAAAACTAGGTTGGATGAAATGTTAGAGTTGGACTGAATGATCTAGGTCTTTTCCATCTCCAACATCTATGATGGAGACTAATTAATAAGTTCACAACCAGCTTGTACATCTAGCCAATATTCTCTTCAGTGCTCTCTGGAGTTGGGAACACAGAGCACAGATTCTTGAAGTACACCAAAATGTCCCTCTTTAGCTGTTTGTAGTCTTGTGGTCCCTAAAGCCCTTAGCCTAACAGAACAGTACTGTATTCACAAAGATTTGTTCTTTTCCCACCTCGCTCAGTCAGTGGAAGTTGGAATTTGTCTAACAAACATTGTTTACTCTTGAAAAAAAATCAAGATTACCTCTTGTTTTCAGGGCAAGAGCTCCTCGAAAAAGCATTCTGCCAAAACCCCTAAGGCTCCATCAAGAAAAAGCTCCTGCAAACAAGCCAAACAGGAGGAGATGTCAGGGAGTGAAGGAGCTGACAGGAAAGGAAACGCCTCTGTAACCAAAAAGTCAAGTAAATCAAAGGTAGTCAAGGTGGCCAGGAACAAAAGGAAACCAGCGACGGTGAGAGCTATCTGGGGGAAGAGGTAGGAACACACAGGCCCAGAAACAGTTGCCGACGAAGAGCGACTGTGAAAGTGTCTTACAAAGAGGAGAGTGGAAGTGATGAGGGCAGTGATTCTGAGTTTGAGGCTTCAGAGGAGGAGGACAGTCATTTCTCTGATGAGGATTTTGAAACTGTCTCTAAGAAGCAGAAGAGATCATCAGGGCCCCATAAAGTAAGGCTAGCAGTTGAAAACAGCAGGAAAGCCAAGTCTTTGGAATCAAAGGAGCTCAAAAATTCGGGTGGAAATGAGCAATTGCTGGCAAAAGCAGCTTCTCCAGGTTCTTCTAATAAGCCGAAGAAGAGGAATAAAATAATCTCAAGTGATGATGATGGGGAGCAGGAAGTGGTCAAAGTGACAGGCACGGACCAGTGGTTGGAAATCTTTGTTGAGCGGGAAGACAGGTGGGTGTGTGTAGACTGTGTTCGTGGCATCGTTGATCAGCCCTCCCTGTGTTTCAAATATGCAAGCAAGCCAGTTTCCTATATTGTGGGGATTGACCCCAATGGGCATGTAAAGGACATAACGCAAAGGTATGATCCAGCATGGATGACGTCGACAAGGAAATGTCGTGTGGATCCGCAGTGGTGGGAAGACACACTGGAACCGTATAGAAGCCCCTTTGTGGAAAGAGAGAAGAAGGAAGACAGGGAGGTAAATGGACACCAGTCAACTGGGGTCATTTCATACCAAGAGCCAAATCCTAACATCCTGAGTCTGGCAAAATTCCCTGGGAGATTTTTCCTAAGAAGGGATGCTGGGGTTTGGTGCTAGAGTGTTTGCTGTATTTGTATGCAGGTGTTTTAAGTCTGGGACTGCTAAGGGGAACATATGTATGTTAATTGTAAGAGCTAAGATAAAATGAAGATTGTTTAGAAGAGAATCTAGAGAAAAAATGCAGAGGACAAACCCATTTGTAAATTGTAGGTTAGAACAGCATTACCCTAGTTACACATTTTGAACCAAGCTCTTCTGTGGTGTAATTCCATCAACACCAAAGGAGATACACCAGGGATGCCTTTTGTCCTTTCGGTTACCTGATTTTGGTAAGGGGTTCTGATTTTTCCTTTGATCATGTTTTTAATGTCATCTTTGTTTTGTAAAGTGCTGGTGCAGAAGATTGTTGATTTCACTATTGTTTGCTTGGGTCACAGTTTCTAGTTAAACTTCAAGACCGGCCGTTGCCAACCTCCATTGGCGAGTATAAAAATCACCCTCTTTATGCACTGAAGAGGCATATCCTGAAATATGAGGCCATCTACCCTGAGACTGCTGCTATCTTAGGATACTGCAGAGGAGAGGCAGTATATGCCAGGTAAAAATTATGCACATGTAACTAAGTTGATTGACCTTAGCAAGGCAGTTCTGTGTATCTTTGCAATCCATTGAAAGCGTATAGGCAATCATTTTGTTCTGGCTTTTTTAGAGACTGCGTGCACACACTGCATTCTCGGGACACCTGGCTGAAGCAAGCTCGAGTGGTAAGGATTGGGGAAGTGCCCTACAAGGTAAGGGAGCTTGGGATTACATCATTGCAATGTGTCTGCTCTCTGTGAATAAATAGTCACTGCTTTTATACCATCTTCCCATTGGCTGCATAGACAGGATTTGTACATGGGGGAGCTCTGTGATGGGGATGGAGATACAGTTATTTCCCTCCAAGTTGCAGGTAGCTGCCCTTCTGATATGAATCCATCAGCAAGCCAGGCCCCACCTATATATAAAACCCCATTAAATGCTCTTCACACCCTTGGGGATTATCCCTGTTTGGAGGCCTCCTGCCTTGTAGAACTGCATTTTGTTTGATTCTGTTCAAAGCCTTCCAGGGTCCTTCCTTTAATTGGAAGATTTAGCCCTAGTGTGTCCAGGTGCACCAAGCATAAACTATAACAGAGATCAAAGGTACAGACTATGCACCTTTTTTCCTCTTACACCCTTCTCTTTCAGTTACCCAAGTAAAATCTGAGATCCCAGATTCATACCTGTTTGTTTCTAAAGTGCAATAAATGTGTTTGCACAGATGGTGAAAGGATTTTCCAACCAGTCAAGGAAAGCACGAATCGCAGAGCCTTCGAACAGGGAGAAAGAGGATTTGGCACTTTTTGGCCTGTGGCAGACAGAGGAATACCAGCCTCCTGTGGCAGTGGATGGAAGGGTAGGCAGCAGGGAAAAGAGGGTGATGTGTGTGGTGAATGCAAAAATGTTGAATGAAGATACGATTTATTTTTCAAGAGTATCTTTGTGTTACTGGTAGGATCAATCTGCAGCCTCGGGATCCCTAAGTTCGAAGTTGTTCAGATCTGGGGTTTGTAGATTGTTAGTTAACAGCCCAAATTTTAGCCTCATCTAACCTATGTCTCTGTTTTTATGACTGCAAATAAATCTGGAATTCTGTGTCTGCCATTCAGAATTTTAGAAATCAAATTTAGTTAGCTTTTAGCTAATTAGAAGTGAATTAAGCTAATTCAGAATAAGGCACTCTTGTTCTGGTATAAGAGCATTTACATATGGAGAAAACTGGGAATGGTTAATTTGCTTGAAATTCACACTATCTTTTCTGAATTAATTAATTTTAACCCTTACATCAAAGTTGTCTACATAGGTAAAATGTAGTTTCATAGTGTAGGCCAGGGTCTGAAAATATGACTTGTGACTTGAATATTAAAGAACTGTTGCCAGACCATTGCTAATCAGACATTCAGAATAAGGGGTAACTAAGCATACACTTGTAATATATCTATCTCAATAAGAGCAGGAATTTTCATTCATTTCCTGACTCAGTACAAGGCTTCACTTTTTATTTTCATTTTTCAATAACAGGTTCCCCGGAATGAATATGGAAATGTGTATCTTTTCCAGCCCTGTATGTTACCAATAGGCTGTGTACAGCTAAAACTTCCCAATCTGCATAGAGTGGCACGGAAACTGGATATTGACTGTGTTCAAGCCATTACTGGATTTGATTTTCATGGTGGCTACTCACACCCAGTGTATGTGATATGCCTGCTTTCTGGTTTGTTGACCCTATGAAGATTTTTTTTTTTTTGTATGCTGCATTGTGGGTGTTCCATGCCAAGGGGATATACCATGCCATTTTCACTGGCAGCTGCTGTAGACACAGAATACCTCAGGGCAAGCTATAGCACATGACATCACAGAATTCAGCTCAACATCCTGTCCTTTCATTTCCATTAGCAGCCTGCCCTTGCTCTGGAAGAGTATGGAAACCATCCTTGCAGAGATATCTGAGAGATGCTTTGCTTTTTCTGTCAGTACTCAGCAGTCTTCAGTGATGCATCAAAATGTATTGATTGGGTTCCATTCTTCCCCTAGCACTTGGCCTATTTTGCTAGTTCATAAACTGATAGGTAAACTTGTTCTCCTTTCCAGTACTGATGGCTACATAGTCTGTGAAGAATACAAAGAGGTGCTCATTGCAGCTTGGGAGAATGAACAGGCAGAGCTAGAAAAGAGGGAAAAGGAGGTGAGAATTGTTTTCACAGAGTGGTTATTTTTTATAGTGAACAATAATTTAAATTATTTTATATAACAGTCAAACATGTGTGGGATATGCAAGCATTCAACAGAGCTGAGCCAATGCGTAGTGGTCAGAATCTAACATTTCAATAGCATTTGTCCAGATGGAGTTCAAAGCATTTTTACTCTGATATCCAAACTGTAGGGACACATGACCTATTAGAATAATGCACCCATCTCTGGGGTGGATCACAGCATCTGTTTAACAGCACACAGCAACATTACATAGCTGTTTAGAACAGAAAGTGAAGAATCCATAGCTTGGGCTAAATTGTAGGCATGATATAATTACCCAAGATGAGATTTGCCAGGGAATGAGAGCCAGCATCCCGCTCTTCCAAAATAATTATAAATGGACATGACCTCTATGTTACATTTAATCCAAATGTTGGCCCCTCCTGCAGTATTGGATGGTGGGACATTGATTTAGTACTGACTTTGAGAAAAGTGCCCAATTCAGTATTGACTCAGAGACGAATGCCCAATATCCTACAGCAGGGCTGGGCAATAATTTTTGATGGGGGGGGGGGACTCCAAGATTTTGGAAAGTGGTCAAGGGCTGCACTCTTACATAATATTAATGGAGGAGGTGCGGGGTCTGGGATGGAGGTTGGATGCAGAAGGGAGCTTGGGTTAAGGGTTTGGGGTGCAGGGTCTGGGAGTTAGGGTGAAGGCGTTGGTTGTGACCTGGGGCACTGGACTGGGATGCAGGGGTTTGGGATGTGATCTGGGGCAGAGGATTGGGGAGCAGGTTCTGGGAGGATGTATGGGTGTAGGAGTGGGAGGCAGAAGGTTTGGGTTATGTGGGGTTGGGCGGCAGAGGGTCGGGGGAGGGAGGAGCTGGCATTCCAGAAGCAGGCTGTGGCCAGGAGACTTAACTGAGTGACTCCGAGCCAGCAGCCCAGCACGTTTCGGAGGCAGCCTCCCTGCCTGCCCCACCCCTGCACAGGCTGCAGTGGCCATGTGCATGTGTGAATAACTACGAGCCAGAGGGGAGGGGGGTATGGTGCTTCATGTGCTGCCTGTTTTTCAGACCAGAAATCAGCCAATGGGATTGTGTTAGGGGCCGGGGGAAGCTCATGAAGCCTTCCCACCTGCCCTCCGGGCTCACAGTTGCGAAAGAAAAACAGCCCGTCAGCTGCTTTTCTGAGTGGTTTGTGGGTGGGACTGGGCAAACATGGAGCTGCCTGGGGCTTCCTGCTGTGTCTGCAGGCTGGGATCTGGTGGCATGGCAGTCCGGATCTGGCCCATGGGCCGCATTTTGTCCAGCCTGTCCAACAGCATCTACTGACATTCTTTTAGGGTTTCTTCTGTTAAGTACTGACCAATCCTGGCACTGCTTAGCTTGTGAGATGTGATGTTGTAAAAAACAATGCTAGCTGCTGATAGTAATAGTATAAAATTATATGATGGAATAAATATGATTGTTGTACAAACATAGACCTTATAAAATATAGCTGCAGAGCAATGATGCAATGCATTTAAATTAATATACAGAATTTCTCCATTCTGTTTAAACACCAAAGACCTTTCAACCAGTTTTGAATACATCAGAGTTCTTGACTTTAAAGCTTTCTTGTTTTGAAATAACAATTCCACATAGAAAAGAGAGAAGAGAGCACTGGGGAACTGGAAATTGCTGGCAAAAGGACTTCTCATAAGAGAGAGACTGAAGCAACGATACTGCAAAAAGGTAAGAATCTTTGTGTATTTCTGCTACTAGTAAGGCATTTTCCAAGGGGGAGTTTGCCTATCATGCATCACTCAGACCTCTCACGAAAATGGTAGCAGTGGAATTTGCATTTAATTCTTGTCTGTTGTTCCCAGTTCTTACAAGCTCTTTTCTTGGGAAGCTCAAATGAATAACATGAGCAGGATTTGACACTTTTGATTATTAAAGTGGTGAGGGGCCAAGAAACCCAACTAAGTGCATCCTCACTTGATTTTAAATCATGTCTAGCATTGTAACTTATCTAATGCTTCCTTTGGCCTTTTCATATATTAATTGCAGCCTGTGAAAACACTTGAGGGTTATTTTGGCAGATGAAGCTGAGTACCCTTGCTGTCCTATTAATGCAGCATAATTAAATCTCCTTTAGCACAGCTGGTGGTGAATGTCCCTACACACTTATTTGATAAATGACACATGTAACCATTAGCAGTGTTTGACACTGTCATGCTTTATGTCCAAAATCTTAAATTTTCAATGGGTACATCAGAGAACCTCCAAAATCTCTTCATGGAAAGTTCTTTCCCTCTCTTCTCCCACTAAATTTGAAATCTTGTCCCTGTTTAACATAAGATGAACACTCCCCAACTAAGCAATGTGGTTTTATATTATGGCCTTACACGACAAGGAGTCCTGTGGTACCTTATAGACTATCAGATTTATTGGAGCGTAAGCTTTCCTGGGCAAAGACCCACTTCGTCAGATGCATGCATGGTCTTTGCCCACGAAAGCTTATGCTCCAATAAATCTGTTAGTCTGTAAGGTGCCATAGGACTCCTCGTCGCTTTTGCAGACTAACATGGCTAACCCTCTGATATTATGGCTTTGTTGTTCTGACACATCCACTTCATATTTTGTATTACTCCAAACCACACAGGTAGTTTTCAGAGGAGAAAAGCGACCTGTGTGGGTTTGTTATGAAGTGAAATTATTCTGTCCTTAAATATGTTATAAGGTGTTATGTTAAAGGTTGTTACAATGAGAAGGGAGAAAAATTATTCTCCTTAGCTTCTGACGATAGGACAAGTAGCTTAAATTGTAGCAAGGGAGGACATTAGGAAAAACTAGTACGTAAACGTTAGGGTGATTAAGCACTGGAATAAATTGCCTAGGAAGGTGGTGGAATCTCCATCATTGGAGACTTTTAGAGCAGGTTAGACCAACACCTATTAGAGGTGGTCTAGATGGTACTTGGTCCTACCATGAGTGCAGACGACTGGAGTTGATTACCTGTTTAGGTTCCTTCTAGTCCTGTGATTCTGTGTTTCTCATCATGTGTGGTGATAAGTCAGATTTTTAAAGCTGGTTTCTTTTTACATTTGGGCTTAACTAGTGAACATTTGTTCTGAATGTGAATTAATGCTGCACATACAAGACATGGAGTGATGTTGCTGTGTGTAGAGAATGATATAAAATGTACCAATTGTTTGCTATAGATCACAACTGCTAACTAGAGCAGCATCTTCCATGGTGATGAGACTATATTGTGACAAAAAAGGACCATTAAAAGCACCCCCTAACATTCATGCTTATTTTTTCCAGAGCGAGGCATCAGGATCCATGATGGAGAAAGGAGCTGGATTCTCTTCTGATGAAGAAAGGGAGCCAAGTTCAGAGACTCCAGCTGAAGATGTGATTGTTTCCTGGCCTCAGAATCGGCAAGTGGAGGAACCAAGAAAAGAGAAAAAAGGTAGAAAGAGTAAGCGGGAAAAGAAAGGAGAAGCAGCACACTTGTTTCCCTTTGAGAAGCTGTGACTAGAACAGACTGCTTAATCCTTTATGTTCAATTTCTTAATGCAAGGGCAAAGTTAGTTTTAAAGAAACCATCTTGTAAATAATTTCAGAGCTAGGAAATGTTTGTTTTTCTACTAGTCATCTGTTTAGGTCTGAATGTGTCAAATGTAAATAGAGCAAAGAGCAGATATGGAATTAGATAAAAACACATCGCAACAGTAGCTTACCAGACTGTATGCTTTTAGCTCTCCAGTGTATATGCATTTCTGGTGGTCAGAGGTGGACACTCTGTGGTATAATCACAAGCCTTTCTCTCAATCCAGCATTAAGAATTCTATAAAGGTGAAACTGGATTAATTTTCTTATGATTTCTTTGATTCATGGGTAACTGTTAATCCTTTTATCGGCAGACTTTTGAGGAACAGATTTATAGCTATATCTTCTGAGAATGGTGACCCTGTTGCAGCTGTTCTTCCTCTTTGACAAGTATTGTCACCCCCTCCAATAAACCTATTTCTGCATCTCCTTCTCCTAGGTCTTATTTACTGACAAACAGAAGAATGTGTAGCTGCTACTTAGGAGACAATGCTGTACTCTATCATTGGCCTGGAGAAAACTTGCTATAGGTAGCTAATCCATATTTTAAATCAGTGATGGAATAGACTTTGATTCCAATTTGCAGTCCATCACAAAACTAGAAATACAAAGAAACAGGCAATACCTCACAGCCTGGCTGAACCCTAACATTTGACTTTTTACTTTTGTCCTTGATTTTTTTTTCCTTTTATCAATCCTTTCTAGAGAGAGAAGTCTTGAAATAAGTGGGGCACTGTCATGTTGCATTTTTCAAGGATTCTTTTTATCACCATTTTATCATTAAATTAAAATAACTTTTCACAATAGTCACTGTCTGCACATGGCATAGGTTGGATAATGAAAGCAGACAAGGAACTTTCAGTTGGGGGCAGAATTTGCAAAAGCACCATTTCCAAAAGTAAAAATCATTGGACACTTCTGAGACTATTATCCATTGCCTATTGCAAGTTTTATTTTGTTAGTGAGACAGTGCTGGGTTTGTATTCTAAACATTGTAAAGGAACACTTAAATCCATGCAAACTATTTCGGGGGGAGTTTTTAAAATGGAAAATGTACTTGATCTAGGCTGCAGTTATATCTTGAAAACTTTCAGCTGGGCCTAACTTCACTTAAATTTCTCTTTAAGAAAATTCCTAGTCACAGAGGGAATATAGTAACATTATAAGCCTGATGCTTCCTTGCCTTTTGCCATGGGCTCAAACCTCACTGTAATTCTAGTGGAAAGATTAAAAATGCAAAGAAAAAAGTTTTAGTACTTATGTATATTTAGAAAAAATAAAGTGTTTACAAAGGTCAGTCTTGTGCATGATCTGTTATTACTATGGGTCATTGTTTTGTGTATTTAACTGTATTCCCAGTGAACAATTAAAGGGGAAAAAACATTGACCTCAGGCAGGGTAGTGGTCATTCTTGTATTGTAGTAGCAGCATTGCCAAACTTAACTGTTCAAAGCATGAATGGCTTGAAATTCCATTTTTTTTAAATGGACTTTGGGATTCTTTTTATTCTGCTCTGAGCTTTTTGGATTCATGCCAACTTTTTAAAAATGAGTAGAAACTTTAAACAGTGAGATTCTCAGGTAGTTACTTGACTACAGCTGAGACTTCAAGAAAAACCTATGTAATGCAAGATTTGACAGCATTGCAATAATTACCAGAGGGCCCCTTCAAGCTGTTTGCTTGTGCTACATGCAAGTACATATGAGGACATGCTCATAACATGAACCATTTTCAGTGTGAGGGCCAAACCTAACTCACTGAAATTAGTGAGTTCCTGAACTGAAATGATAGCTGTGCATAAATGGAAGAGGTCCATGGAATCAGTTGCATGGTCAACCAACATCTGAGGTGATCTAACAGAGCTCTATGCTGATGATCTGTATCACAGGGGGAGGTTCCTATTCTGTACAACCAGCATAAGAGAAATATTACTGCAGTTACTATAGACATTTTAGGTGCTTATGCACTGAAAATATAAATTCTGGCTATGCTGCTTAGAAAGAAAATGCACTCCATTACATGAAGGGAGTTTTGCTTCACATCATGAATGTGTACAAATTAAGCTATTGGGGATACTCTTAATTATTCTGACCATACTAAGACAATCTCATTTATTTCAATGGAACTAGAACCATCACTATGTACAATGCTTTCCAAAGGGTTGTGGTGCAGATAGGGCTGTGGCTGAAGTTAACTAAGGAAATGTATGCTAAGGTTTAAGCAACTTACCCACTGCCTTTCAGGATTCTGTGGCAAGCTAGGAAACAACTGTCTGCAAGTTCAAGTGCTCTTTAAAGCATTCAAACATGTTGCCTCTAGAGCAGGTGGGGAACCTAAGGCCCAGGGGCCAGATGCAGCCCCCAGCTTGCCTGGATCTGGCCCCCAAAGCTCAGGGCTCCCCCCTGCATTAGGAAGCCTATGCTAGTGCTCTAAAATCTACTAGCCTGGAACCCCCTAAGCTCTGGTTTGCAAGGGGAATGTGGGTTAGCAGCCCCTGACCTAAAAAAGGTTCCCCACCCTGCTCTAAAAATATATAAAGTACCTTACCCTGGGTACTAGTAATTCAGGCAATATGAACATGCTTCCTGATAGATTGAGAAATAGTTGAATGCAAATTTACAACAAAACACTTGCCTTTCTCACCATAGTTTTAGTAATGAGCTAGTTTAGGTGCTGTAAGTTGTATGTCTCACTCTATTTAACAAGTCTCTAGAAGAGTTCAGACCATCTTTAGCATCAAAACCCAAACACACACCTAGTCATGTGAGAAAATTTTAATATACAAAAGTTCAGCACTTCCATAGAAAACTTTCACATCTCCATTGTATGATGTACTGGAAGAGATGCACAAATTATGTAATAAAACACTTCATAAGTCTTTTAATTGACAATTTGCATGTCCAGGCAACATGACCAAAAGCCTGATCCCACTGACTATTGGGGCAGAATAGGGTCCTAGAGACTTGAAAATGAACTGCTAATGGCTGAACACTCACAGGAATAAAAGGGTGTTGCCTAACACTGATTATTGTTCATTCAAGAAGTAGCATCTACCCCAAGTTACATTTTATAAGCCATTATTTAATATTTTGTGCAAAAAAAATTGGTGGAATATGTAGATTACAAGATGACAATAACCAGGTCAACAATCAAGACATTAACAACTGCATAGAAAATTGCCCTATCATTAAAGCCTTGGAATCTCATCTTGTATTCATCATTTAAATGGTCCTTGGCCTGTTATATTACTAATGCTAATACACCAGGTACCTACACGTAACTGATTTTAAAATCCCATGTTTTGATTCCTTAGATGTGTTGACCGCATGCATTAAGGACTATACCTTCCTCGTGTGTCAGCTTTGGTATCTTTTCTCCTTTTTAACACTAAGATCCTAAGAAAGCAAAAGCCCCATCATCCATTAAATATATTCAAGTAAAATAGTGTAACAAGGGAAAGGACGTTTTCTTCAAGTTCTTAACTGGACTTCAAGGGATAAGATTTTGAAAACTCAGCCTTCTCCATATCGTGGTCAGTGAGCTATCACAATGCTGCTTTGTGCATGGAAAGAGATTTTCTTAAACATCTAAAGTGGAAGCACAGGAAAAGGCAGGCTAAAAGACTCTTAAGGTGCAAATATAATTTTTTTAATGATTTAATTTCACTGAAGGTATTAAGTATGAGGCAGTTGCAAACACTGCAGCACAATGTTTAAATCCAAGCACTACAGATTGAGTGCATGAAAAACCAACTGAGAATTTTTCATTCACCAAACTAAGTGAAATGAATAAATGAGGAAACACTATTTTCATTTAACTACAGTTTACACTTGTTTTACAGATTACATCAGTTCTTAGTTTCAATATGTTAAGATTATACCTTTAAGCAAGTGGAATTTGAAGTCAGATTTAAAGTTTTAGAAAACAAGGTAGACATGCTAGCAATTCTGGGTGCCCAAATGAAACCGCTTCAAGGGTTCTGATTCTGAGTAAGAGAAGTCTTATCCCTTTCAGCATCCCCTTTAAAAGGTTGAGCAGCCAAAAATCACTAATTACTTTTGAAAAACCATATAATATTACCTGATTTTCTAACTACCAAAACCAAATGTCTAGCACAGCTTTCACTCACATGCAAGTAGCATTTTGTCTATCAACACTTCAAAACATTGTCAATGTTAAGTATATTCCTGTGTACATAAGACAAAGGAAGTAGTTACATGAGATTGGCAGGCACACAAAATCTGCTCGATATTGCACATCATAGATTGCATAAGGAAATCTGTTCTTGTTCCCCTGTAGATAGCATACACCATTACTCTTTTAATAATTAAAGATTGGCAAATAGCTGTAAGTAACAAATTTATCCTGTAAATAAATACACAGAATATCACTCAACCCAAAATGCAGCCTCTGCAGTTGCACTTTTTGTATGCTTATTATACCTCAATGGGAAAATGTATCTTGGTTTCCTACTAAACTCTGGTGCAGGGAGTCGATTCTGAACTGTGATGTGCCTTACATATAATAGCTTGATACATGATAAATGCGTTTAGGATTCAAAGGATTTAAAAACAACAGAGTCCAAGTGCAAGGAAAAAAAGGAATTCTTCCATCTTCACTGATGCTTCTTTGGTGGAACCCGGGATTTTGCAATCACAATAGGAACCGCAGACAGCAGCCCAATCAGGAGAGCCCAGAGGGGGCGGTAAAAGAACCAGCCCACAGAAATAGTTAGCAGGGATAGTGAGGTGGCTATACAAAAAGCAAAAGCTTTAAGTCCAATGTTAACCAGATCTCGAACAACAGGAAACCAATCCACTGTGGTTGGGAAGAAGAATTAAACAGAAAATGAAACATCTGAGAATATGTACAGCTGTAAGATTTTATATTGCTAAAAATGTGTGGTTACAGTCCCCATTCAACACCTCTGGGAGGCAGTTAAGTGTCATTTCCTGCCCGCCCCCCTTTAGGTGGGTAAAGTCAAGCTAAGAAGTTCAATACCTTTTCCAAGATATAACGGCAATTATATGGAAAAGCTGGGAATTGAATCCAAAGCTGGGACTTGAATCCAATTATATGGAAAAGCTGGGAATTCAATACCTTTTCCAAGATATAACGGCAATTATATGGAAAAGCTGGGAATTGAATCTAATGGCCAAGCACGTCCTATAGCTACAAGGCCGTCCTTCTGCTTATGTATAAATACATAGGCTAGATGCGTATGAAAGCGTCACCAGAGCCAAGACTATGTATAACTGTTCACATTTCACTGTGAACTGGAAATTGCATAAAACATCTCTAAAGAATCTTAAGTATCGTGACTGTTTCTCCCAAACTACGGGACAGATGATATTTCAGACCAAGAGATAGCTCTGAAATTTAAGCAAGTTTAAGGTAAAAAAAGCTCCTTTGCCAAGTTTCTTCTTGTAACATTTGCCTTAATCTAAAATAAATGCTATTCAAGGACCATCTTTTGTTCAGTGTTTATACAGTGCCTTGTTTATATAGTTGCCTGGGACTCATGGCATTACTGCAATACATCATAATTCAGATTTCAGTACATGGCAGTTGTGTATTTGGAAACAAACAGCAGGTCTGAAAAGGCTGCAGGGGGAAAGTCTTTAAAGAACCTGCCCCACTAGTGGTATCAGTCTCAGTTAGCATCCAGTGTAGATTAGATGAGAAGACGACTATGAACTGTGGCCTAATCCAAGTTTCAGATTACATGGGTTCAAGTCTCAAAATTCTAATCCAGATTTCATACATACACATGGCACATGTTTGGATTAGGGATGTAAATGACTAGTCAACTACCTGATACGCATATGCTTATGGGGCAGTCAAGTAGTGACTCGACTAGTCACTTCGCCCCCCCCCCCGCCACCTCATCAGAGAGAGGCAGCAAGGGGGGGTGGAGCAGGAGCTAGTGCTGGGGGGACCCGTTTTAAAAGCCAGTTCCCACCCCCCCCCCAACACCATCTCCACACCGGACAGGGGAGGTAGAGGTGCTGTGCCTCTCCCTTTGAAATGTACAAGAGCCATGGGCAGCTCTTGTACATTTCAAAAGGAAGAGGCACAGCAGTCGACCCTACCTGAGCAGGGAGTGCTTTGGTCCCCCTTGCACAGCACCTCTGCCTTTGGAATGTGCAAGAGCAGCAGGATAGCAAGCACCCCACCCTTATCGACTAATCGATGGAAATTTAACATCTCTAGTTTGAATCTGGGATTTTGGTTCTGATCTTCATTGATTTAAAAGGCCAACACCAAAATTCAGATACAGATTTAAATTCTGCACCCCCGAAAAGTCATTTTTGTGTTTTGGTCATTTTGTCATTAGAATTCAGTGTTTTGAGTCAGGTCCCATCTCCAAACCAAGCTCTGTTTTTAGTAATAGACCTACCCAAAGTGTAAAGGATTCTGGTCATAAGGTTGATGCCTACAAACATCGCCAGCCAGCCAGCTGCACGGAGACCCCAGGTCTTCATGGTGTTACTCTCATGCTCTTTTTGAAACACCTCCTGAAACTCAAACACTGTTATACATTGCCCATTTCTCAGTTTCTTAGACTCAAATCCTGCTGTTTCTTGAATTTTATGAATAAATACATCACAGCTGATTGTGCCTGTAAATATTAATGTTTCCCAAGAGATATACAGCCATTTGCAATACTATCTTGGCCACTAAAAGTCTGGCTCCCGCCCCCTCCCACTCCCTTTAACAGCAGCGGCCAAAGGGCATCTTTGTTGGTTCACAATATTTTCTGTCACGTCTTGTGATTAAAGGTGGGGACACACTTGAAAAAGTGCTCAATTGTTGCTGATGAACTCAAATTGGGAGCATCCATTTCACTAGCAAGGAAGAATCAGCTTTACTAGTTTTTACAAAAGTGTAAATTTAATTCAAGATTGCTGTTATTCTCCCTCCTTATCCAAATATATACACTAAAATCAGCAACCTTCTTTAGGATCAGGGAACATTGTCGATCTGAACAACAAATTTGGCATGATTCGTAAAACAAGACACTACTTACTTAGTAAACAGTTTTAGAAAAGGAGATTTTCAGAACCATATATACTACATTAATGAATTAAGGTCACACATGCTTTGAGATGCTCTGCAATGAATTATAAAGATTTTCTATTAGTAAAACACCTCCTGGAAAATGCTTGTATCATGTTTGGGCCAGTTTCTACATTCAATTACTCTTCACGATGTCTTTATTACTGCTGTGTCTCAGTTTCTGCTGAAGTAAAAATATTAAGATTCACATCTTACAACAAATGATGTTTTTTCTTCAAGTCCTTGTTCATGTCGATTCCAATCGGGTGTGCACAGTTGCTACAAAATTTTTCCCTCAGCAGCTCCAGTTGGCTTGGCAATAGAGCTGCCTGGAGCGGCGCCTTCATGGTGCTCAATATATGACCCTGCCAGCCCAACCTCTCTCCTTCAGTTCCTTCTTACCACCTGTGAGAGTTGTCGGAACCATGAGTGACTAGCTTCGAAGTTCTCCTCACCTTTCCCTAGATTTACAGTTTATCTCCACAGCTATAGCTGGTTGAGTTCTCTTAGCTTAGTAGTTCTGTGAGGAGCGGGGGTTTCCCTTCCACCTCAACGTTTCCCCTTTAAGTTCCCAAGACTCAAGCCCTGCAATAAGCCCAAAAATGGGCAACTCCCACAACTCTCATTTAAAGTGTCTGAGGAAGGATCACACCAAACTGATAAGAGCAAGATTTGTAAGGGTTTTTGACTCAGGACTCAAAAGAAGCAAGACTTCAGGTCCAATCAGCAATGCCTTAACTCCCAGCTGCACCTCCAGGACAGAGCTTAGGAGTCACCTGATTGGAACTGATGTGAACAATCACTTAAAGAAAAAACTGTTACTCATCTGCCCATAACTTCTGTTCTTCTAGATGTTTTGTTCACGTCCAATTCCAATATCCATTGTTGGAGCAGTCAACAAAAGAGAACCGAAGGAGGGATCGGGCCAGCAAGATCATATACCAAGTGCCATAAAGGTGCCACTTTGAGCGGGGCTCCACAACCAACCTCATGGAGGCTGCTGAGGGAAAATCTTTCCGGCAGCTCTGCATGCAACATGCACACACCTGAATAGAATGCACGTGAACACAACTCAAAGAACAACAGCTGAGATCAGGTGAGTAACAATTTATTATCCTCTCTTTCCAGCCCAGCCTGAGGCAAGAGAGTTGTCTATCTACTGCTGGGAACTCAAGTCCTTGGCATCAAGGATCTTTGCAGCAAGGCACAAGACAATCACTAATGGTAACCAACCTGCCAGGAGAGTAAGTGAATCTCACCAAACTGCTGGAACATGCAGGATTTAATGGAACACAGTTAGTTAGTTACCTGAGAGTTCCCGCCAAGCTGTACTATTTTAAACCTCTCAGTCCCTTAAAAGGGATGGATTTTGGGAGGGGTAGGATTACAAGCTTTAATTTAAAAAGACTAACTTTGTAAAATATATCACCATTAGAAAGCATTTGGGTGATCATGAAACAAAACTGGCAAACAACGGAGGGCGGAGGGGCGGGCGGGCAAAAGAATGCCATTTACAGCAGTGTTGGTCTCAGGACATGAGAAACAAGGTGGGCGAAGCATCTCTGGTCCAAGAAAAGATACCACAGTACACAGTCTCATTTACAGGAGAATTAAGCAGTAGCAGAAGGAAGGAAGATATTTGGTGTGGTAACTTTAGCCACAAATCATACTTTAATGAGCAGGAATGAAACAGCTAAACTGCGTACTTCTGACAGGGTCAGAGTACACAGGGTTTGCATTCTTCTGAGGCAGAGCCAAGGTTAGGCATATGCAAAAACCAGGGTAGAGAAATGAGAGAGGTCAGCACAGGCTCACAATTACCTTTTGCCCTCCAGCAGAGAGACTAGAGGCAGGAGAGGCAATAATCAGATCAGATTTCCCCTGTCCAGCAGTAGAGTGGTAAATTACCACCCAAACTTACCTCAGCAAATTAAATGCGAAGAAGCAGAGAAGACAGAGGAAATTCATTATCTCCTCCAGTTTCAATCCTAGCTATTTCCAATAGTTTATTTATGCTGTGGATTAACTCACCTCAGCAGACAGATCACCAGGATAAAGAATCTGCAGGCTGTCTCCAGACTTGGTTTGGTACAAAACCAACTGGTCCCCTCGCTGACGGGCAATCACAGTCACCTTAAAGGAGGCAGAGGAACCAATCAAAGTGCTTTAGTTATTACAGCACGAGGGCCATAAGAGGCTAATTCCTAGAGAACCTAAAGATTTACCATGTCCGCTGGGCCCAGGTGGGACTTGTCTCCGCTCAGACCCGCATAGAAGAATGAAACACGAAGGTCTCCCACCTGGAAATGGGGAAATAATCCTTAGTTAATAGAGATTTACTTCAACAAAAATTCTCATTGAAGTCACCCTACATGGGAACATCCTGGGAGGATGCTGTGCCATAAAGCTTTGCAGCAGCATATGAATCAACTGGGTATGATTCCCGGGGTGTAATTCTGCCAGGCTAGGTTGGCAGAAAGGGAGGGCTGCAGAGATAGCAAAGCTCAAGTCCCAAAGAAGAACAAGCTCTATGCCACTTTCTCCTCTGGCTGATTTAGGAATGGGAAGGATGGGCCCCCAAACAGAGAGTTACAGCTAGCTCTCCTCAGCTGCAGGCAGTGCCAGCTAGTAGTGACCTGGCTCACTCATTCTTGCATTCAGTACACTTGCACTCAGCAAACCTAATTCAGACGGACCAGTAAGACAACAATGAAACCCACCTACGTGAAAATAGCAGTAGCCCTGCTCCTGTTTCTTTCCATTTAAAAGTGTCTTCTTAGCCTATCAGTCTAACATGCAGGAAGAAGATACTCAAGAAGAGAAACAGAAGGGTGAGACAGGATCAGAAGCTCCTTTCCTATACAGAAATTAATCACTCTTCCAATAGCCCTGCAGCCACAGCTAAGTTGGCAAAGCGCTCAACACTATGACTTCCATTTATTTCACTGGAAGATGAAAGTGGTGTGCAACTTGCAAAACAAAACTCTACTTTTTCTTCAGTAAACAGATTTTAATTGCTGCCTTGATGGTCTTTTTGCAAAGCCCCTTCATCTTACTTCTGGACGCCCGGGATTCTCGCTGTGATAAAAGTAATCTCCTCTTCGAGTAATGTCAGCATGTGGATCCTCCAGTTTCGACAAGCTCATCTGCTTAAAACTGTCAATTTTTTCAATAAGACCTGAGCAAAATAAAGACCCAAACGTAGGTCTCAGGTGACACACTGACTTCAGGATTCATTTTGTTAGCATTAGATAGCCATTTAAAAATTTGCCATCCCAAGAGATAATGACCCAAAAGCCATCCCCACTGCAACTCCAGTGAGCTTAACAGTGTTACACCAGGGATGTATCTGAACCAGCGTGTGTTTATTATAATAAGTAAAAAACAACCCCTTACCTTTTGAAAGAAAGAAACTTCCCACCTGGACATCAGGGGCAATTGCAGTGAAAGATTCCACAGCCATGGCACTTGGAGAAAGAAATAATCACGGTATAAATACTAGTACTATGAACACACTGTTGATCAACAATACTGTACACAAGAACATAAACTACTGTACCCATGCTGATAGAGACAAACCCCTGA
Organism: Pelochelys cantorii; assembly: GCA_032595735.1. Classification (NCBI taxonomy): domain Eukaryota; kingdom Metazoa; phylum Chordata; order Testudines; family Trionychidae; genus Pelochelys; species Pelochelys cantorii. The sequence goes on from CM064336.1 coordinate 23,864,108, forward strand.
GAGAGTACCAGGGAGTGAAATAGCTGCCATGATATAAAGATAAATACATTGTTAGGTGGTCAGATACTACAATAATAGGGCCATTAATAGTGTAAGATCAGAAGAGGCCATTATGATCATCTGATCTAATTTCTGCACAACACAGATTAGAGAATTCTACCAGGTAATTTTTCACATCAAGCTCATAACTTCTAGTTGAGCTAGAGCATCTCTTCTAGAAAATCATTTAAGACTTCACACGATGAAGTGTCCATCAGATCCCTAAGTAACTTGGTCCAAGCATTAATTACCATCATGGTTAAAAAAAATACATCTTATTTCTAAGACTGAATTTGCCTAGTGTTATTTACCAGCCACTGGTTCTTGCTATGCCTTTGTGTCTGGTAAATTAACAAACTCTCTTGTTGTAGGGTCACGGATGTTGCAGGTCAAAATTTACTGTTGTGATGTCCTGACAGGTCCCTGGCTCCATCGATAACCAGAAGGCTGCTTGCATGTGTGCTGTGTTGACTTACACAATTAGTCACCACTGCAGACCCCAAAAGAGCCCCTGAAGTCCACAAATCACATAAGGATCAAAGGTGCCCGGCCAGGTTTATTGTTAACTGAAATACAGTAATACCTGTATTTAGACACTACCGCAGGGCTACTCAACTTCGGAAGCCCCAGGGGCCACAATGATATTCACAGAACATGCTGAGGGCCGCAACTTAAGTGTGTTTGCATATACATGCAAATATATGTAAATAGCTTCTCTCTCACTGACAAGCATGAATACGAAGCTTAAGGCAAGACTATACAACACACAGGCCCCATTTAAGTCAGTTCTGCTGATATTAATAAAATGCAATATTTACCCAATTTCCACCCATATGACAGTACTTTTAATGAGCAATGGCAGTCCAGGAATTTAACTACTAAAACGCATATCAATAGAAGACCATTATATTGATTTGCCATTGTGGAGCATGTTCCCAGTGAGGCCATGTTCAAAGGATCCCACCTACAGGCCACATGTTAAGCCCCACATAAACCCAAATTGCACTGCGGGCCACAAACAAGCGGACCATGGGCCACGTGTTGAGTAGCTCTGCTCTACCGAACCACTACACATATGTACTTGTAACAAAGGACTCAGCTCAACCTGTGGGAAACCCCACTGCCCTCCCACCCTGGCTGGACAAAGACTGTTCCCCAAGACACCACTTTATATACAGGTACAAACAAGTTTCACATCACTCCTGACTTGTCAGGTTGCCACCCTCAGACGCTACTTAGATACCACCCATCAGCCTGTATCTCGTGGTTTGATTAGATCATCTCTATCCATTCTGCTGTCATTTTAGACCCTTTCCTAAACCTGGGTCTGCATCTGTGGGGAGCATGGGTATCAAGGTCTTTTTTAATGACCTGGTTTTACCATCCTTTTGGAATGTGCTTTCAACATATGACCAGTACCAGTTACTGGTCTATACCTGGGCCCATTACCAATTAGTGTTTTGCATTCTCAGCCCTGTTTGTGCCAAGTTCTCTGAGCAGGGGCCTGCCTCTTGCTCACAGCTTGGTTTTACTTTATGTTAGCCAAGTGTCGTCCATTGTTAGCTAGGCCTTAGACCTCAGACCAAGCCTGTGGTACATGGGCTTTTGTTTTAGACCCTCGTCTTACTACACCTTTATCAGAAATCTTTCCAAGTTAGTACTAAGCCATGATCAAGTCATACCAGTAGCTGAAGCCCCAGCAGTTGTGCAAACACATATGCTTAACTTTACTAGCATAAGTAGTTCTACTGATTGCTTTTCTACCATGAATTAACATGCATAAGTATTTGAAGGATCAAAGCCCAAGATACATGGAGAAAGCACCCTACAAAAGAATAAATTCAGAGGCCATATTCTCTCTCTCCAAACCGTTTCTTAAAATTTGACAATCTGTTAATGAATCAGTAACACACTCTGACACATTTAGAACTGATTTGCAAGGCATACATTCTCATCAGAAAGGCATGAACTGTAAATTTTAGTGTTCGTATCAGTGAGTTTGAGCTAGGTATGTATTCATTTTCAATGGCATTCACAGCACACGGCTTGCACCATTTAATTCCTTGCTGCTACATATTTTATTGTTGTTCCTGTGGCAGCAGTAGAAGCAGAATGTGATTTCTTTCAAATAATTTTCATGGTAGATCAGGTTAGAAAATGTCAATACAAATAGAGGAAAAGTGACATCTAACAGTCCCTCCGTCCTGCCCGGTTTTGTGACCAGCTCTGAGTTATCTGCATTGTTCAGTGTGCCAGTTAGAAATATATTAAATATATATAAAATAAAATTCTCCTTGCAGAAGAATGCTTCAGTTTATGCGACATTCATGTAAGTCCAAACCTTCAAACAAAAGATGTAGAATTTCTGGAAAACCCCAAATGCCCATTTTCCCACCTGTCTTTATAGACTTTCTTATTTGTATGTGACAACTCTTTACCACTTTGCACTACTGGAAGATGCTCAGATACTATTACCATAGTGTTTAGGAGCATGTGAACCAGGACCCCATGGTGTTTGGCACTATACAAACACAACTCAAAAAGAAGGTTTATGCTCCAAGGATCTGAAAAGAATAACCCAAAAGTTAATAACTCAGTAAGTCAAAATGTGGCAGCAGGGAGTAACTAAAAATAAATTATGCCTAGAGTGACTGACACAAACAAATCTGTGATCTGGCATATGCACTGGTAAAAAATGCATGCACTATTGCATCTGGCATGACAATCACATGGGATGTCGTTCTATTTCTGTATTTAATCCATCAATGAAGCATAGAGCTATTATGAAAGTCAGAAAGGAATGCTTTCTAGTTTTCACATTTTGAAGCAATGCACTCCAGAGGCACAAAAATACAGTTGCAGGTCAGGAACTGCCGATTAGTTATTCGCTATAATATAAATAATTTAATCTTGGCTCCACAGTTGATTCACTTTGTGCCCCTGGGCAAATCCCCTCTCCTGCCCAATCTGTACCTCAGTTTTCCCACATATAAAATAGCAATAATTTTCACCTACCTCACGGAGTGCTGTCAGGATCAGTCAGTTAGCATGCGTATCAAATTCAGGATAGAATTACCTGGGGTTTTTATGGCCAATCTCTCGATCGAAATTTCTGCTGTTAACAACTTCTGATTTCCATTCAGTGTCTAAGGAAAATATTAGCAAAGTTGGGGAGAGAAGTCAAAAATACTAAAATCCAAGAATGTTCTGCTTAAGCGCCACAAAAGGAGGCGGCAAGTTTTAGGCAAGGTGCTGTCAACTTGCAGTAACATTCTTTTCACCAAGATGTATACTTAACAAGGTGCCATATACACACACACCTGCAACTCAGGATGATTTTATATAGGAATGGAAGGATTTAAGGAAAGAATACCCAATGTGAAACCCTGGCTCCACTGAAGCCAATGAGATTTCTGATACTGAGTTTTGTGGAGCTAGGAGGATTCTACCCCTGGGCCCCATCACTGGAAGATTTCTGGCTGGCTGAGAGAGGGATAACAGTTCTGCTGGAACAAGCTGGTTCTGTGTGGTGATACAGCAAGCAAAGAGGGATAGAGGCCCCACTAGGACACAACGTTATGCTACTGCCTTCACCACAAAGAATACAAAGCATCTTCTTGAGTGCTGGCTCTGACAACTTCCTTCTTACTCCTGAAGTGTTATAATCTCATCCCTCTTTTTGTGCAGCTCAATCTCCTAAATAAGGAAAACTCCCTATGATTCCATGCAAAGACAAAGCAAGGAATCCATATTAAAAGCTGAACCTGCGTGCTGGCATAGAATTCTTTCATGTTCTGACAGCTATCGGCTGGAACACATCAGTCCAGTCTATGTGAGCTCCCTTCTAATGTAGGGCAACTCCTTTAGCTTGCAGCTACTAGTTCTGGTCCTGATATATCTCCCGATCAGGGAGCACTGTATTCCAACAGACCAATGGTATTTTTTAGACGTCATGCACGTGGATTGTTACACACCCACATTACATACCCATTTGCTTGAATCAGAGACAAATAAGGTTCAGAAACTAATCTCCTGAGATGTGATGACTCAGAGGCAGAGTATGTGTTTTCTACTCACAATAAGAGAAAACTAATCCTCTCTACTGCCTCTGCCAGCTAAGCATTTGGCAAAAACTATAATGCACATCCAAAAGGTAAAAGCACTCAAGATAATGGGTGTTTCTATTGGCTGATACTAGTGTCTTAGCAGAGTCTGTGTGTGTGCGTGCGCGCATGTATAAAAATATACACAGTATGAAGTACACACATCACTCCTCCCAGTCACCCACTCAAACTATCCAAGACTGAAGACAACTTTGGGATGTCTAGGTTATTTGTGAACAGGGTCCCGGTTCAGTCCTCATCTCTATCTGAGAGAAAAATGTCTCTACCATTTGCTGAGGAAGCAGGGAATGAATCTGTTCCTGTTCCTCCAAACCCCTTTCCTTTCTTTCAAGCAGGGCATTACAGGACTTAATTTTTAAATCAGCATGAAAATTTCATTTTGAATTCAAAGGGGGAGAAGTGTTTTTGTACTGTGCATTGACAAACTTACTATATGAATATCTTGTTTCTTTCTTAACTTCACCATTCTCCTCATATTCTCTGTAGGAGAAAATGCAGAGCATGAAGATCAAGACAGGGCCCACCACATAGATAAAACTTTCAGGAAGCCAATAGGAAACTAACCACTAGCCAAACTTATCTTTATGACGACGTGAATGTTTTCCTAAACAGATTATCAACATCAAGGTCATGTGGACCACACCAAGCCCTTCCCCTATAGCTAACTGGAAGGGAGGAGTCCATTAGATTAGTGGTGGGGGGGCCTGCCCCAATAGAGGAGAGACTGAGAACCACTGCCCTAAACCAAGGACTCCTATTACCATGAGCATCATTTTAGGTACAGTTATCTTATGGCAGGGTGTGGAGTACACACTAGGGATGTGAAGGTTTAACCAGTTAACTGGTAAGCCTCACCATTAACAGGTGAGGCTTACTGGTTAAGGTTAACCTGTGTGTCTGAAGCAGCTTTCTGACTAATTCAGAGGCAGCAGCACTGGGGTGAGGGAATTCCCCAGAAGCTGGTGCTTCTGGGGAGCTGGCTTAAGCGCCAGCTACCCATGCATACCAACTCTCACCGGCCTGCCCACCTGCATAGCAGAGGCAGCAACACTGGGAGGAGTGTGTATGCATGTAACTGTGCATGTTAAACGATGAACCTTGGTTCATGGGTTAACCATGTACACGGTTACACTTTCACATCCTTATTCTATACACTGCAGCTAGACCTTGCACTTAAAATTAAGACATCAGGAGCAAATGCTTAGAAATTATGGGCTTGATCCTGCAAAATAATCAATGCAGGGAGAAATCCTAAGCAATACAGAGCCAAAGAGATCCCTGGATTTCAGCAAGGTTCCACAGGGGTACATCCTCATTGATCAGTCTGTACGATCCTTAGTGCCACTTTTAAATTGATTTCTATACTTTTTACAAAAGTGTATTAAACTGTTTTAGTAAGTTATTAAAAGTTATGCATGTATGGATTCTATTGACAATGTCTACAACAAATAAATGTTCCAGAAGCTTATGAAATTAAATCAGAAAACAGAACATTAAAAAGTCACAGCGGTAGCTTAGATTTCAAAAGGTCTGATATTAGCTTGGGGGGAGGGAGGGAAGGGAAAGAAGAGGGAGGAATATTTCACATACTGGTGGAGATTGGATTCTCTTATACTTTGATCCTGCAATGGTGTCTACCTGTACAAAGCTCATTATAGGACTGAGTCTATAATCACCAAAACAAAATTAAATGTAGGAAAAATTAATTAAAATCTCTGTAAAAACTCAAGGGCTCTGTGGTCATCATATTACAGAATAAAGTTTTTCTTGTAACTTTTAAAAGTTAATCAGCCAGCACATTTTCCGTAAATTGCAATTGGATTCTGGTAAGAAGTCAAAATAATGAGCCTATGACTTACTTGGAGTCTTCATATTCTACCCACTGGTACATTTCCACCTGACGTTTCAGTTTGACAGCCCGGATGGAAAGCCCATAGCTGGGATCAAACAAGGGCTATTAAGATATAAATAGAATACAAATCAGTCTAAAAAGTGCATCTCCCTCAGATAAATCCAAACTGCATCTTTTCATTATTGATTCCAGCAGAGCAGATACTTATTAATCTATCTTAGAGCAACCTCACTTCATTGTGATAAAAAACAAAAAGGGTTTAATATAAAATTTTTCCCTTAAAAACATTCCAAGTTAAAAAGTAAGAAGAAAAACGTCCCTGGTGATATGCAACAAGACTGAAGATGGAATAAAAGTGTAAGAATGCATCAGCACAGTTATTTCTACTGCATAACTTCTTTCATCTGAGGAACTTGAAGAATTTCACACACATTAAGCTTTCCAAAATCACGTGACAAAAACCTATCTCCATTTTGTTAATGAGATATATTTAGTATTGTCAAAAGTGTGAAATTCCATGAAGTCACAGAGACATCTCAGTGATAGATAGAGTGGTGTATACCCTGTCTTTTAAGGTTTATACATCCTATCTGCTCACAGGTGAATTTGAACTGAAGAATCTGAGAAAGTTAAGTCATTGGCTCACACTTCTGGCCACTATTGCATCACACTCTCTCTTGCAAAAAAAAAAAAATTAACCACAAAGAGCATCGCTATCTCTGGAACACCCAGAAGATGTACAGCTGCAGCACTTGGTGTCTTCACAAATGCACAGCTGGCTTCCAAACATACAACATAAGAAAGGGGAGGAACATTTTCAGATAGGAGGTTTACATCCCACAGTAATATTTTATATCAAGCATGTACAGTTTCAATTTGCCAATAAAGAGTTTTCCCTCCTTTTAGTTCATTCATTATTTTCAAACCAACTATTGTTTAATTACCTTTGATGTTTTAAGGGCACCTGACAAGTGGACTAGTTTTCCCTCATTCTGTTGAGACACGCTGAAAATATTGTCAAGTGAGACTACAAGAGAAAGCCCCTCATTGAGGGAAGTGGTTGTCTTCAAGGCTCGTCCCTGTAGTCAAATAAAAAAAAAAAAAACCAACAACAAAACCATGTGGCGGTACAGTCATACACTGCCACTTTGTTAGTTTAGTACCAGATGGGGCCACAGCTTCCATGAAGTGCTAGTAGGTTCTGCCTCTTGCATGTAACCTAAGAGCACATCTGCACTTCCCAGCTGTCACAATTTTATGTCCGATACTTTAGAGAGTAGTACTTATTTGTGAAATTAAGACCACTGACCTTAATGGATCTACTCATGTGCACAGGGATTATCCCACAATCTCTTACTCATGGGAGTAATCAGGCTAGCAAAAACAGGTGGCACCCTTAAAAAAAAACACCACTCACATATATAGTTCTACTGAAGCAAATAGAACTAGAGATGTGAACATGTACGTGTTTACACAATTAATCCTAACAGTTACATACACAGCCCCCACCACCACCACTGCCTCTATATCAGAGGCAGGGGAGAGGGGCAAGGGAGCCAGCTTTTAAGACAACTCCCCGTGTGTACCAGCTCCCAGGGAGCTGCCTCCTCCCCCGCATTGCTGCCTCCCAGAGGCAACAGCATGAGGTGGGGGGAGGTAAGTACCAGCTCCCGCGGAACTGCCTACCTTCCTGCACTGTTGCCTCTGATATAGAGGCAGCAGCCTGAGGGGAGGGGGGGAGGGGAAAAGAGGGGCAGGTGAGAAATGGTGTTCCCAGGGAACCAGCTTAAAAGCCAGCTCCCCATGAGCACCAGCTCTCACCTACCCCACTCCCATGTAAACACATAACTGCTGTAAATTTCAGCAGTTACACGTTTACAAAAATAAATGCTTTTTATAAATAGAACTGCTCCTGATTCATACCAGCATGAGAACGCAATCCAACAATCCTTATACATGTAATAATCACACTGACTTTAATGGACGTTACAGGCACATCGAAGTTGCAGGCTAAGCCCCTGAAATTATTCCTTCTCACTTTGTATCTTACCTGCTGTTTTTGAGTAACTGCACTGAGGTGGCACCATTGTGAACTTGTTCCACTGTCTGACTGTTCTGATTTAGTCTAACAATTTTCCCCCTTATCTTCAGATTATTGTTTCTTGTCCTACAATCTCCTGAACCTGTGAACAGTTTCCTTCTTTCATCTAAATAGCGATGGTCAGAAAACTTTGATGAAAATCCTGAAACGAAATTTCACAAATTTCTGCTCCCACCCCAAACGTTCCAACCAGCTTTAACTAGAAATACCACCAGGATAACAGATTACAGCCTCAATCCCACAAACTCTTATGCATGCATTTAACTTTACTATCACAAGTAGTTCTGTAGATTTTAATGGGACTCTGCAAAGCAGTAACATTGAGAACATACATGTTTGCAGGATCAGGACCCACGATCATCCTAGGAATGAACTAAAAGAGACAGTTTGACCTAATGCATTAAATAACCTTAAGACAATTTATCTGCTTGGTTTGAATCAGTATATTAAGTACAACAAAGCTAGCTGAAAATTTAGCCCTTGCACTATACCAAGAGAACAAGGAAGCAATGACAGAGTAAAAACCTCTGCTCATTGATAAGCCGTTTTCTGAGACCGGTGAAACAAGTCAGCCAGACAACCTATGATTCCCATATTCAATAGTGATTCATTCTGTGCTTCAGCTCCATCCTCATTACAACTGTCTCTCTGCTGTGCAGCAAGAAGCAGAAGTTACAGACACAAATGAGGTGCACTAGCACATATAAGACATATGCAAGTCCATGCAAACACTTCCAATCACCAGAGGAGTAGACGTGTTAGTCTGAATCTGCAAAAACAACGAGAAGTCCTGTGGCACCTTATAGACCAACAGATTTATTGGAGCATAAGCTTTCGTGGGCAAAGACCCACTTCATCAGATGCATGTAGTGGAAATTCCAGAGGCAGGTATAAAATATACAGGCATAAGAAAAAAGTTCCAATCAACAGTAAGGTTAGAGATAACAAGGTCAATTCAGTCAGGGAGGATGAGGACCCCTTCTAGCAGCTGATGTGGAGGTGTGAACACCAAGGGAGGAGAAACTGCTTTTGTAGTTGGCTAGCCATTCACAGTCTTTGTTTAATCCTAAACTTCTAATCACATTTTTTACCTGCTGTTGACCCATTTTTCCCCACCACTTCCCAATCAATCCACTCCACTGCCAATGGATCTTATCTTATTCAGATATATCCTATCAGTACTCTCCACTCAGTTCTAGATGAAATCTGGAACAATTCAGCAACATGATGTTAAAAATATTTAGGAAGAAGACCTTTATCTTGAAGAGCACTGAACTTTGGGCATAAAGGCGAACATACACTTGAAAAGAAATTCAAAGGTCAACAGTGTTTCACTTACCTCATTGGTAAAAAGAAGGTAAAAAGAGAGAGAAAATGCTGTGAGCCCAATTAGCATCCCTCCAGAAGTTTCACTTAGTCGCTCCAGAAACCCTGGCTTAGGCTCACTTGTGATTTTAACATGTTCTTTCTTGCCACTTATGTCAGAGAACTGGTAAAGAAAAAAGCAAACATGAAATAACTTCTTAGCTCCGGCAGAAATTGCTTTGCTGCTCATCAGGGCCCACTGTTAAAAAGTTACATCTCCTGAATTGAAGCAAACCTCATGTCTCTCCCAGTTAAACATGTCTCATCTCACTTTTATTGCTTATAATTTATACAAAAAAACCCCAACTGTAAATGAGATAATTTACACTATAATAGTCCGGCATATTTTTTAAACTTTCCAGAGATATGCTTTGCTAGGTTTCTCATTTTGTGTCAATATCCCATATTTGGTCTTTGGCAGGCTAAATTATATTTCCGGTACCCCTACCCTATAAAAATGGAGCGCTTTACTGTGATATTTTATAGTACTAAGAAATAACTGACAACGTTTTTCAAAAAATAAAGTGCTATGTCTCCCTTATGAAGCATCCTGGGCAATAAATGGCTTTGGCTGATTTGATATAAACCAGTGGTTCCTAACCTTACTGCAGCCTGCACCCCTTTGGTTCTCAAAATATGTTCTCGCACCCCGTATTAAAAATCGTTGAAGTAGGTCAGTTTTAAACCTAAGATATATCATAAAAATCTGGCATGTTTCGCACCCCCAGGGAGTCCGTGCACTCCAGCTTAAGCACCATTGATATAAACAAACATTACCGTGGTGCTGTCTTGCGACTGAAAGCGAGATGATATTGAAGTGGAAAACGCAGGAGGTGCTTATTTTGGCGGCGGGGAATAACAAGAAACAGTCTTGGGATTGCTTTGGGGAGCTAAATAAGATTTACGGAGTTGGAGCTTTTTTTAGAAAATAGGAAGGGAGCGAGCATCTCCCACCCCCTTTTTGTTCCAATCTGAGCACTGGCTCAAGACAATGTCTGTACCCTACATGCAAACTGCCCCTTAAGAGCCACACACGCTCCCCCGAGCCTCAAGAGGCAGCTACCCGGGTGAGACCCATCCGAGACAGGGAGAAGAGGAGGAGCGCCCTGCCCGGGAGGGAGAAGCAAGCAGCGGGCAGGAGCGACCCGGGCGCGGGGTCGCAGCGCGCTGGAGGACGGTAACAGGCTGGGCGCGGGGTTCACACACTTACATGCCCGGACATGTTCGGCCGCAGCCAGGCTGAGGCAGCAGGTACACACCCCGAGCGTAGCCGCTGGAGAGTTGCCGCCCGAAGGCCACGCTGTTGCACAGAGAACCCTAGCCCAGAACAGCAAATCCCCAGAGCGAGGCATGCTGGGAAATGTAGTTTCTGGTTTTGTCTCTGTGGGAGCATGCCGGGAAATGTAGTTTCCCCAGCTTGGCCGCTGTGGGGCAGGCTGGGAAATGGAGTCCCCGCGCGCGCGAGCAGGCGCGCCGCTGCGCGAGCAAATCCGACCCCTGACAGCCGCTCGCTGTCTTCAGGACGGGACGAGAAATGCAGGCCTGTTTCCGCCGGAAGCGCGGCAAGACGCAAAGCACGCCGGGATAGGCGGAAAGGTGACCCGTAAAGCTCCCGCTCTGTGCAGCTCCTCGCGCTGAGCGGCGACCGGTAGAGGGACCCCTCTTCCCAGCCATCCGGGTCTTGAGTGCGGCTCTCAAGCAGGCGCGGCACGGGCAGCCCCCTCCCTCCAGGGTCCTTCCGGCAGCAGGGTGAGAGGTCGCCGTGTGGCGCGCGCGCCGGCTGCTGCTAGTTCAGGTGCTGGCGGGTACGGACGGGTCGCTGGCGGGGTCAGTCAGGTCAGTCGCCGCGGGCCGGAGCTGCGCAGAGATCAGCCCATCCCTCACGATGTCCTACTGCAGGCAAGAAGGTGCGCGGCAGGGGGAGGGGCCGGCCCTGAGATCAGTGGCCGCGGGGAGGGCCTGCGGGGGTCCGGGCGCCTGCGTGAGGGGAAGGGCTCTGGGCAGGTGGGGCCGGGCCGGGTCGTTGGGGGGCTGCGGGCTGGTGGCGGCGGGGGAGGCCTGCACAGCGAGTGACCCAGCGTGGGGCGGTGGCCGCTTGGAGCTGCCTTTCTGCCCGCACGTGGGGACAGGCGGCGCCCTGCGGAGCAGCCCGCTAGCCGTGCGGGGTTATGCAACCTGGACTCCAGCACCCGGCTTGGCCTTCGGGTTTTTGAGGGTTTGCTTGTGTCCCGTCTTCGTGCTTTTACCCTCATGGCAGCGAGGGGCGTCTCTTGTGAAAACGACATTGAGTCTCCTTGTTCCAGCAGTTGCGGTGTTAAGAAATACACCAAATATCATGAGGTTTGTGATAAAATAATGAGTTGACCCCACAGTATGTGGAACTCACTGACACAAAATGTCATTTCGTGCCCATGAAGCTCTTAGCCTCCGTAAGGACTAGAGACACGTACACATGGTAAGAATAAGCAGTAATGCTAGACTGTAGTAATTAAAACCCTTGTGCGGTGTACCATAAACCAATTTATAGCAGGAGTTAAGTAAGAACATTATCCTCAGGACATGTTCAACCATAAGGGCTTGTCTGCATGGTGTTTTATGGGTCTTGGGTGAATTCTGAAGCTTTCCACCAATCTGTCTTATGCATTTTAGGATTCACACCCTTCTACATATTATTTTGTTAATAACACAGCTAATTACGAGACCTAAATCATAGAATGTAGTGCTAGAAAGAACCTCAATGTCACCAAGTCAAGACTTTGTTCTGTGACAGGACCAAGTCAGTCAAGACCATCCCTGACTGGTGTTTGACCAACCTGATTTTAAAAACTTTCAATGATGGAGAGTCCATAACTGCCCGTGGAAACTTAATCCAGAGTTTAACTATCCTTTCGGTTAGAAATATCTAACCTATATCTCTTTTGCTGCAGATTAATCCTGTTATTTCTGGTTCTGGCTTCAGGAGACCCAGAGAACAATTGAGCATGAGCATATAACAGCCATGAACATATTTGAAGACTGTTATCAGGTTCCCCCTTCAATCTTATTTTCTCAAGACTTATGCCCATTGTTTTTTAACCTTTTCTCATAGGCCAGGTTTTCTAAACCTTTTATCATTTTTTGTTGACCTCCTCTGGATTCTCTAATTTGTCAAGGTCATTTTGGTTTTTAATCGTGCCCTTCCAAAAGCTTGTAATCCCTCAGGCTACATCTATACTGGCAGCTTCTTGCGCAAGAACTCTTTTGCGGAAGAGTTGTTGTGCAAAAACTCTTCCAGAAGAGAGCATCTACACTGGCATGTGCTTTTGCGCAAGAGTATCCATGCCAGTGTAGACGCTCTTTTGCGCAAGAAAGCTCTGATGGCCATTTTAACCATAGGGCTTTCTTGCGCAAGAAATTCATGTTGCCTGTCTACACTGGCCTCTTGTGCAAGAACAGTTGCGCAAGAGGGCTTATTCCTGAGCGGGAGCATCATAGTTATTGTGCAAGAAGCCCTGATTTGATACAGTAGAATGTCAGTTTACTTGCGCAAGAACACACGGCCGCTTTGGCGCAAGATTGCGCCAGTGTAGACACAGTCTCACAGTTTGGTGTCATATGTAGATTTTATAAGTATACTATCCACTCCATTATCCAAGACATTAATGAAAATAGTGAACTGTCCTGAATCTAGGACCAACCCCTTCAAGACATTGCTAGAAATGCCCTCCCAAGGTGACTACTTTTTTATTACAATCTTTCAACTAGTTGTGCAGTAACTTTATTGTAATTTCATCTAGACCACATTTTACTTGTTTGCTTATGAGAATTTCAGGTGGGATTGTGTCAAAAGTATTACTGAAGTCTAGATATATCACTAGGACCCTATCAAATAATAGCATTTTAAAATTCTTACATTTCATGTTATCAGACATTTTAAATTGGAAATTTCACAATGTTATAACTTTAGGGGTCCTGACACAAAGTGTGTGCATGTGTAGGCAGGCTATTGTAGGAGGGCCACAGTATTCCCACCTTTACCTCTGAGCTGTTGCTGGCAGCAGTGCTGCCTTCAGAGAATGGCAGCTGGAAATGGCAGCTGCTGGATGGGTGCCCAGTTCTGAAGGCAATGCCACTGACAGCAGCAATGCAGGACTAAGCATGGCATGGTATAGTATTGCATCCCTTGCTTCTGTGGTACTGACGGATCCAGCCCAGGAATGGCCCATGCAGGGGAAGAGGAAGTCTCATTCCTTACAGCCCATCCAAGACTAGCAGCTGGAACCAGAGCAGCCCCATTTTGCTCCTTCCCAGCACTCAGGGGTCAAAGGGCCCTAGGGCTAGCTGTATGTGGTAGAGTGGAGGAGGATGACCATGCTGCCTACCCACAAGGCCAGTCCTATCACCACCCTCAGAAGTGATGCCCCTCCTCGGAGCATGCCACCTTCACTTCTGTACGAGTGCTGGTGGCACCACTGTCTTCAGAGCTCAATGTCTGGCCAGCAACCACTACTCTCTAGCTGCCCAGCTCTAAAGACAGTGCAGAAGTAAGAATGGCAATACTGCAACTTCCCTGCACTAGCCTGGTTTCATGGATGAGACCAGATTTCACAGTCTGTGATGTTTTTCACCATCAGGAATCTGGTAGGGCCATATGTATCACAGATACTACTTCACCTGGTATTCACTAGACCAATCAAGGAAGGAAATTAGGTTGTTTTGGCATGATCTGTTCCTGAAAAAAATCCATGCTGGCTATTTCTTATAACACAGTTATCCTGTAGGTGCTTAAAAATTGATTAATAATTTGTTCCAGTATTATTTGTGGCTGCAAAGTTTGCTTTAGAGGGTAGAGAGTTTGCAGTGATGCACTCTACAGTGTTTGAAATAGCATAGAATTGCTACAGAGAGGCTTCACGTATTTAGCTTATGTTCCGGACACATTGAAATGAATATTAATAAATATTGCACCAAAGAAAAGGGAGGCTACTGTGTGTCCCCCTTTTTCTTCTCTCCTAAATGAAGGATTAATTCCCCAATGCTGTGCATTCATAAGTATGTGTGTGTTTGGGTTGTTTTTCCCAGGCATGAAGCTTCCAACCCATCCTTTTGGGAGAATATTCTGTAGTCTCATAGACTTCAGTTAGGAAAATTTTACCCTGATAATTATTGGGTAATACGGAGGCAGCAGCTTGGGGTGGCAGAGTTCCTGTCCATGGGGGGGACTGGCACAGAGCAGCCTCTGTCCAGGGTGAGTCTGGGCTGTCACAGACAGTCTGCTTTCTGGCACCTTCCCCCTCCCTGTGCTGCTGCCTCTCAGAGGCAGCAGGGGAGAGCAGGCACCACTGCAGAGCTGGTGCTTGGGGGAACCAGCTTTTATTGGGCTCCCCCAGTGCCAGTTCCTGCCACTCGCCTGCTGCCTCTGTGTTCATGGGGAACGGGCTTTTTAAGCCACCTCCTCAAAGGCACCTACAGAGGCATGAGGAGGGGGGAGATGTGTGTAGTCGACAAGCCTTGGCTTATTGATTAATCTTATCAGTTAATGTGTAGTCATCTATATGCTGATGTCCCTACTCTGTACCCCATTAGACACTTGCTACTTTTGCCATTTGTTGGTAGCATTTGTGCCCCTTTAGCCAGCTCTGAGTCCATTTGATGGTGTTGCTATCTAAGCCAATTTTGAAGTCATAGTCAAGATTGTCTGAAAGTGCTACTTGCTCTGTAGTAAATTACCTTACATGCATGCTAGAAAGATACTTCTCCTCTGAAGAGCAGTAATTCTTCTAGATCACCTTGATCGTAGCTATACATGTCAAGATAAGACTCATTGCAATAAATGCTTCAAGGCATAATATAAACTCCTTCCTAACCCCTGTGGGGTCTGCTGCCCAACATCATCTCCAGCTCCAAATGTACAACACTATGCAACTCTATTCAGTAATTTGCACCCTAATAAAATCTGGCTATAATTGATTAGATACATTATGGGGTTTTCTAGCTTCCTCTTTTGGAAGAAAAATATTGGAGTATGTGGATTAATGATGTGATGTGGTACATAGTTTCTTAGAAATTGACTGGTCATTGTTTTTTCTATGCTAAACTTTAACCAGTGATAGCTAGTTAATATTTTGAAAGACTATTAAAAAAAGAGAAACTCATCTGGTGTTTGATGTGTGGGAAAGATCAGTTGTTGGAAGCTGGTTCCTTTGCTTTTAAGTTGTTGCATCTGCAACAAGTGCAGATGGGGTTTTCAGATGTTTTTAGCATGGTGTCTTCTTATGGCTCTGACCTTTAAAATTCACCTGAAATTAGCCAAAACAAACACATTTTGCCATTTTAGCTGTTGTGATATATCCCAGCAGAAATTCTGTCTTTATGCATCAAGAAAATATGGTTTGGTTTATGCCCTTTCTATCTAATAAGACACTAAAACCCATTGTGCAGAAACTAAATGAATGTGCATCTGTCTTCACAACTGAAGATGTTGGATAGATTCCCAAACGTGAGCCAGTCTTTTTAGATGACAAATCTGAGGAGCTATCCCTGATTAAGGTGTCAGTAGAGGATGTTTTGGAACAGATCGATCACTGAATAGTAATAAGTCATGAGGACCACATGGTGTTCATCTAAGAGTTCTGAAGGAACTCCTGTGTGAAATTGGAGAACTACTAACCTATGTGTGTAGCCTGTCATTTAAATTGGCTTCTGTATCAGATGACTGGAGGATAGCACATGTCATACCAATTTTCAAAAAAGACTCCAGAGATGATTTTGAAAATTACAAGCTAGTAAGTCTAACTTAAGTATTAGGCAAATTTGTAGAAACTTTAAGAATGGAATTATCAAGTACATAAGTGAACACGATTTGTTGGGGGAGAATCAGCGTGGCTTTTGTGAAGGCAAATCAGGCCTCTGCAGACTACTAGAATTCTAGAAGGGGTCAACGATCATGTGAAAATGAGTGATCCATTAAATACCGTGTACTTAGATTTTCAGAGACCCTTTGACGAGTTCCCTCACCAGAGGCTCTTAAGCAAAGGATAATAGGGAAGGGCCTCTCTTGGTAACTAGGTAAAAGGTAGGAAACAAAGGGGCAAAAAAAAATTGTCAGTTTTCAGAATGGAGAGAGGTAAATAGTCGTTTCCTCCAGGAGTCTGTTGTACAGGTTGGCCCTCCCTGGCGTGGCCACTGACCAGTCCCGAACCAGGGATTTTGCCAAACCAGGGAAGGTTCCCTGCCACTGCCTAGAACATAAGAATGGCCATACTGGGTCAGACCAAAGGTCCATCTAGCTCAGTAGCCTCTCTGCCGACAGTGGCCAGCACCAGGTGCCCCAGAGAGAGTGGACCAAAGACAATGATCAAGCAATTTGTCTCCTGCCATCCTTCTCCAGCCTCTGACAGAGGCCAGGGACACCATTTCTATCCCCTGGCTAATAGCCTTTTATGGACCTAACCTCCATGAAATTATCTAGCTTCTCTTTAAACTCTGTTATAGTCCTAGCCTTCACCACCTCCTCTGGCAAGGAGTTCCACAGGTTGACTACATGCTTTGTGAAGAAGAACTTTCTTTTATTAGTTTTAAAACTGCTACCCATTAACTTCCTTTGGTGTCCTCTAGTTCTTCTATTATGGGAACTAATAAATAACTTTTCTTTATTCGCCCTCTCCACACCACTCATGATTTTAGATACCTCTATCATATCCCCCCCTCAGTCTCCTCTTTTCTAAACTGAAAAGTCCCAGTTGTTTTAACCTCTCTTCATATGGGACCCATTCCAAACCCCTAATCATAATCTAAGTATACTATATCTACTGGATCCCCCTTGTCTGCATGTTTGTTAACCCCTTTAAAGAACTCTAATAGATTAGTAAGACATGATTTCCCTTTACAGAAACCGTGTTGACTTTTGTCCAACAAATTATGTTCTTCTACGTGCCTCACAATTTTATTCTTTACTATTGTTTCAACTAATTTGCCCGGTACTGAAGTTAGACTTACGGGTCTGTAATTGCCAGGATCGCCTCTAGAGCCCTTTTTAAATATTGGTGTCACGTTAGCTACCTTCCAGTCATTAGGTACGGAAGCCGATTTAAAGCTGCCTCTAGTTGCCAGCTTGGGGATGGGTGGGGTCACTACCTCTACCCCTGTGAAACTCTTGTTAGAGGATGCTGTGAAGCAGGGATGTTTGGGTGTAAACGTCTAACCGTTTAACTGATAAGTGAATGCTTATTGATTAACAGTGTATGTTACACTCAGCGAAGCTGCCTCCCTGGGAACTGGGCTAGCAGGGTCTGATGGTCCTCCTCCCAGGAAGCTAAGCTTTATACTGCAGGTGGAATCGCTGAGATTTTCAGCGGTTACACAATTATCCCATTACATTATTTTTAACATCCCTACTGTGAAGGCCAAGACTATAACAAGGCTTAAAAAAAGAACTAGATAAGTTCATGGAGGATATGTCCATCAATGGCTAACAAACTATGTTTTGAAGTATTTCTAGGCCCTGCATGCCAGAAGCTGGGACTAGGTTGTGAGATGGATCACTTGATGATTACCTGTTCTTTTCATTCCCTCTGAAGCCTCTGGCATTGGCCATTGTTGGGAAGACAGTATACTTGGCTAGATGGACCATTGATGACCCAGTATGGCCCATTCTCATATGCTTATATAACTTTAATTCTGAAAGGTCTTTTAGCATAAATGATCCCTAATTTTTTTTATTGTTGTTCCTATGTGTCACCCTAATATAAATAATAGTGAGGCTCAGAGTAGGGATGTAAAATCCTGTTTAAAATAGTTTAATTAGTTAAGCTATATGTTTAACCAGTTAAATGGCTCACCATGTTGCGGGACGTGGGGCCACTGGAGCAGCAGCTGCCCATAGCATGGCACAGGGGCTCCTCCAACACAGCCAGGCTGGGTGCCAGTTAACTGGTTACCCCTGATAAGCATGCTAGTAAGGCAGTGTTCACTGGATAACCAGTTATTCCATTACATCCCTAGCGCAGAGTAATTTCTAGCACCAAGTCCATGAATCCTAGCTGTTGACTCAGAATTTCTGATAAATGGGCATCTATGGTAGCCTTGAATCCCTTCAGTGAGGACCCCTTTACATATACCCTGGCACCAAGTTCTGTTGCCTAACTATTATAAAAATATTAATATTTTTCCTAAATTACCTTGCTGTATCTTAAGCTCATTATGTCTTGCTCTGTCCTTGTTGATTAATCAGAATAATTGATCCCTGTCCTCATGCTCTCTCTTATGTATTCGTAGACAGTTATCCTGTCTCGCTTCTATCATTTTCTACACTGTACATAGCCTGATTCTCTCAGTCTTTCCTTGTAGATCTTATTTTTCCAAACCTTTTTGTCTTTTTTAGTGGCTCTCCTCTGAGCATACTCCAATTTGTCTTTTTTAAAATGCAATGCCTAAAACCAAACACTTCTCCCATCGAAGCCTAACCAGGGCCAAGTAGAGCAGACTCATTAGCTCTTAAAATGAAGCATCTGTTTATGCACACAACAGTTCAAAAGCTTTTATTGTGTAGTGGCTTTGTAAATGGCTTGTTTTGTCTTGGCTTAATACTTTTTCTGAACTCTTGCTTTTTGTCTTCCTTAATGTTAGGAAAAGACAGAATTATATTTGTAACCAAGGAGGACCATGAGACACCAAGCAGTGCAGAACTGGTAGCAGATGACCCCAATGACCCTTATGAAGACCAAGGTCAGTAACGTTTGGTAAGAGGATGGTAAGACATATGTTTAATAATCTAATATATTTTTGTGGCTCCCATTCAAATTGGTCCTCAGCAGATCTCTAAAAGCTAGGTCAGTCTTTTTATTAGGGCAATACCATGAAATAGGAATGTCAAATCCCATTTAAAAGTTAACTGGTAAAAGGGTGCTGCTTATTGGTTAACTCTTTACATCTCTACAATGAAACTTACTCTTAACTTTAATTTACTTCTTTTTAAACTGGCACATAATCCTTGCCTGTATATCTATAGTTCATTTGACATTTTGGCAAACGAGCCACAAACTTTCTGTAATTCTACAATGTAGTTCGTTCTTAGAAACCAAAGAGAGTTAATCATGTCTTGAATAGGTCTTAGAGTTTCATTCTATACAGTATCTTAGTGTTTCTCTAATTTCTTTATTCTGTATATTTTCTAATGGTCTCATCTTTAGTCTCAACTACTTCAGTCCTTCAAAAACATTTAATTCTTCAGACTATCACATATGCAGTTTGACTGAGTGTCTTCAGGAATCCCAAATAGTGTGAAAGTGACTTACATCCTTGACCCTGTCATGTTTTGCACCCAGTATCCTATTTCAACACGTACTAAAATTATTTTCCTTCTCCTGTCACATAATGACAACTCTAAAGGGATCTAGTTGTCACCAATGCACTAAGAGGCAAGTAACTTAACATTTGCAGTTTGGAACTCAAGTTTGCCAAAATATCATGCAAGATAAACCAGTACTGATGCTAAACAGTTCACATCTGCAAGTGAACAAATTTTAAGAACTCTCTGCTTTTACTATTGCTATTTATTATCATTTTGAGAGACAGA
Source organism: Pelochelys cantorii (assembly GCA_032595735.1). Classification (NCBI taxonomy): domain Eukaryota; kingdom Metazoa; phylum Chordata; order Testudines; family Trionychidae; genus Pelochelys; species Pelochelys cantorii. Next base: position 23,884,144 of record CM064336.1, read on the forward strand.
ATAACATGGGATTAAGACTCGTAAAATTGTGGTTGCCTTGGGCAAGTAATCTTTTTTTCTTAAAACCAGTGAGTGTAATTCTTAGTTTATAGTCATGGTAAAAGCTGAGTGGATAGATTTTTTTGACAGAGGCTAATAAATGTCCATGAAAATTTAAGACTGGATTTGAAGTTTATTAGGTTACTTTTATGTTCTCCAGGCACAAAAGGCAACAGTTTGAAATATGAGTGCCAGAAGTTGGACCTAATTGGAAACAATCTCATTTTTTTTAGAGGTGCTGAGATTCACAGATCTCATTGAATTAGTGGGAGCTGTGGATGCTCAAGTAGCTCTGAAAATTGGTCACTTTTATTTGGGTGTATAACTTCAGGAACTCCTGTTTGAAATTTGGCTTGAGTGTCTACTTCAGTTTGCATGAATTGAGGTATAGTAGGTCTCAGGTTTTGTTGCCTCCAACTTTGACTGAGATTGAGCTAAGTTATTTCTTTTCCCTGTTGAAAATCTGTTAAACATACTATTTAGCAAAAACTCTGCCCCTAGCATTATAATTGGTAGGGGGCAGTATTAATGCATAATATAGTGTCCAGAAAATCACAGTGGTAGTGTTATGTTTACAAACAAATATACAGTACATAGTCTAATTTGAACCATCTTTTCCTGTATGTTTTCATACATTGATTTGAGCTAAAATGAGCACTTCACCTACCTACACAGATTCTGAACCTGTTTACAGCAGTATTCAGAGACAACAGGTGTATCTGAACAGCTCTTCAACATGGATCCTTTGACTCTCGTAATGACCTAAATGAAAATTGGGACAAGGAAATAGAGAACTTTTATGACTTCAAATGCCACGTGTATGTCAGGTGAACAGACTTCTTTCAGATAGAACAGCAACTTATCAGACTCTTTTCTATAGCATAATTTATTCAAAGTTAAAAGTTTCTCTTGATTTTAGGTTAGTATGGTGAGAGATGTCTGTATCCTAATCTCTGTATCTCTTGGCCATCCCTCAGCTCACCCGCTCAAGACTGCTAGAACCTATGAAATAAAGCAGTATTCTGAGTCATTGCTCAATAAGGATGGGATAGCATGTGTGTATGCTAGAAATAACATTTAAACCTGATATGTAGAATTGTTTAACTCAAGACATTATTAGAATTAGTCCTGTATCTGTGAATTCAAGACAGTGTTATGTTTAGGGCATAGGTATAAAGAACAGCCCATGTGGAAATTCTTGTGGAAGCTAGTAGTAAAAGATGATTAAACATAACTCCACAGTAACAGGTAAGTAGAAACAGACATTCATACACACTACTTGATGATGCACCTCCGATACAGTGCTTAAAATAAGCTTAATTGGCTTTCTCAATATATGGGACTGGTAGGCTTGGTGTGATTGAGGTTAACCTTACACTCTTTCTGAGATGAAAAGAAATACCTGGTTCCCCCCCTTAAACTTTCCTCTGTGTGTGTCTTATTTCAGAAAGATGTGTAGTAGCTAAAGTTTAGTGTCTGTCAGTAGTTCCTTTAACCTTCGTATTTTCAGGCAGGATGTGTCATTGGCTGAGAGCCAATGCTCAAACAGGAGATTTGGTGAAAACAATCTGCACAATAAGATCTGACATCTCCAATTTGAGAGTAATGCAATTGCTTCTAAAGATTTCAGGTAGAATCCCCTGCTGGTCATAAAATCCATACTGTATTTGCATCTGTTTTCTTCCGCATTCATGTCTGTAAATACAACGTCCTTATTACAGAGAGGAGAATAGAGCCAATACTATTTACAAATAGTTCTGTAATATAGTTGACCTTTATATGAGAAGCACTTTCTGGGAGAAGAGTCTAACTGATCAGCCAGTTATTGTACTCTGTGGAAAAAACAATGAAGAAACATATTTATATAGTGTCTCAAACATTTTAGAAAAAATAAGTTTTCTCTTACAGCATTTAAAAGTGTTGTGGGTGATCTTTTTCATTAATCAATATGATGGTGGTAAGAACCCAACTTTTTTCTGCCTTGACTCTGGCCTGTGTCTCTTCTGTAAAACTAGGCTGCCGAAAATACAGATCTCACCCTAACCTCACATTGGGAGAATGTATAAGCCTTTGGAGATGTTGTGATGAACTATTAAAATACATTACATAAGTCACCTCCTGAGGTGTGGAACTGAACAAAATGTCTGCTGCTTATATTGGCAAATCCTTACATTGATGCAGTCCTGCATCATAGGAGACTGATTTTAGTCTTTACAGTTATAATGGAAAGGTATTCAAAGACAGTGTCTTGGAATTTTTTTTTTAAATGAGACTTCTGCTGTGCACTAGCAGTCAGTCATATCTTCAACAGGGACTTATTTAGTAATGAGGTGTGTGAATGTAAACTTCCCTTCTCTGAGTCGCAACAGTTAATGATGTTTTTAGTTATATTAATAATTATGGTCCAGCAAGCCAATCAGTGATGTATTGTCAGTGCCAGATGAAAAGAGGGAAGAAAAGGATCTCATGGCATTGGTGTGACGCAGAGCAGCCATGCAAGCGATTTGAACATGAACATTGTGCATGGTTCTTCTCTTGGGACAAGTTGTTTTGTATTCTTTCATGCCAGTGGTTACACAAACGAAATTAGTAAGTCATAGAATCTAGTTCCTTTCCTAGTTAGCATAGGCAAAATTTGAAGGTGGCAAAGGAGATTTTTGTGGATGAGCCAGTGAAATGCCATGTTTATGTTGAATGTTGAGAAATTTTGGTGGGAGGGAGATATGAATACTCTCTCAAAGCAGTAATTCCAGCACATTAGTCCACTTGCTAGCTTTACTCTGGGGTTTATATTCCTAATTTGGCCTGTCCAGCTCTATTATGGGGTGGGGGGTAAGAACAGTCCAGAAACTAGTTGTGTTATGGAAACCTTGCAATGAAAAAGACATCTTCTCTGTTCTTTCCAAAGCTAGAACACAGCAAATTAAAAAAACAAACAAAAAAACCTTCACATATCACAGATTGCATTGTATATTAGGGGAGGGACTTCTGTGGATGGGGAAAGATGGGCAAACCATTTTGAAATGTGGGGTAGGAGCTCTATTGTTTTTTATTTAAAAGAAAATTGGAAAAGCCATTCATAAAGTAACATGCAGGTTTTTTTAATTTAGTTTTTCCTTTTAAACAGGAGATTTGATTTCCAGTGTTCAATTTCTATGGCATAATGTACAATAATATTCCTTTGATCTTTTTACTGTATTATACACAGAATAATCACATTTAAGAAGGAATATGTTTATTATATAAATGCCTCAATGCAGATTAAGGCCTAATATAAAGTAAAACTTTAAATTTATGCAGAATGTTGTAACTATCTTGTGGCCCTTCTGGCAGTGGGTATTACAGTGCAAAATATAACTGCTTTTTGTTGTAGTAGCTCTAGATGTTAAATTCCTCTCTTACATCAGAGATGATCTTTATTAAGTTTCTAATCAGTAGATTTCATGGGAAAATCCTAAATATCATGCTGTTTCTCTAAGGTAAGATTTAGGTGTAGTACACTTATCCCCTTCCTCGGTCATGAGGATTCAGTTACAATGATCAAAATGTCTGGAGCCCACTTTCTAAGTCAAAAGTATTACAAGGACAATGGGCTAAGATGCAGATGATTCCTAACAAAGTGGGATGGCAAACTGTGAAATAGATTTAAATCACAACTTTTAGAACATAAAAGCTGTATCAAAAGTTACATTGGGACTCTTGTAGCGTCCCCTCTTCACAGGAGTAGGCAGGGCAAATTGGCTAAATCTATTCATATGCTTTGGAATTATAGGAAGATGAACAAATATTTCTCTCCATATAAGACTTTGCTTTTTACTTCCACAGTGCAAATAGGAAACATCACAAGTGTTGAGTTTTTCAGGGAGTTCACTTGCTATATATATATATATATATATATTTAAAACTAAGAAACCTGCTAAAATTGTTTTTAAATGATTTGTGCATGCAAGGTGACTTTTGTTAATGTTACTGCACTGTTAGCGTAACTGTCTTAATTAGAAAGTGTTAATCACAAGATTTTTCAATAGATTTCAATGTAAAAACAGGTTCTTTATTGAAATCAGTGCTAGTGAAGACATAGGCTTGTCCCTGAAACTTCCCATTATACAATAAACGAGGATCATAAACTGACTAGGGATTGAAGATGTTAAATGTCAAGTAATTTACTAGTCAGCTCAGAGTCCCCCGCTGACCCTGGGCTCCATGCTGCCCTGCCGCTTTGAAATGCCACACGGAGCCTGGGGTCAGCTTCTGGGCTCCATGTGGCATCTCTGCAGAACCCAGGATCAGCTGGGGACTCCCTACTTGATCCCAGGTTCTGTGGAAATGCCGCGCAGAGCCCGGGATCAGAGTCCCCAGCTGACCCCGGGCTCCACGCGGCACTGCTGCTTTGAAATGCCATGGTTTTGTTTTAAAGGGGCAGTGCCGCACAGCTGAGCCTGGGATCAGCTGTGCACAGCTCCCTCTCTGAAACGCCGAGGCATTTGCTTATCAGATAGTTGATTAGTTCTTAACATCAGTACTATGCAAGTTAAATATCACTTAACTGAATAGTCAATTAATCTCATGAATTCTTATGTTACTCAACTATTCTGTCGTTCTCGGGGGTGGGACCAGCAGACAGTGTGCTCTGGCCCCACTCCCGAGGAGTCCCCTGTCACTCTGCGCTGCTGCCTCTGTATCAGAGGCAGCAGCATGGGGTGGCAGGCAAGAGCTGGTCTGTGAGGGGAGCCAGTTTAAAAAACAGCTCCCCTCGTGAACTGGCTGCCTGTTGCAGCACAGGTTGGCAGCAGCCCCTGTCCAGGAAGGGGGCTGAGCTCCCAGACCCAGTGCAAGCCAGAACTGAGTCGGGCTGCATGCCCTCCTGGCTTCTAATACACTTTAAATGCAGAGCCGCAGCAGGGGTAGGTTCTGGACCTGGTGTGAGTCAGGCTGCTGGCCAGCCTGCTAAAAGATGTATTGGCAGGTTATGGGATGTGGGAATTGCATGTAGTCTATAGCATTAACCTATAAGCTTTTGCTTATCGGTTAACTGACTACACTATTACATCCGTAAAACAGACAAAAAATCAGCAGAAGGAAAAGGATTATTACAAGATTATGTAGTGTACATGCCTTGATGGCGCCATTATCCTTAGTGCTTTTTGGGTTGTTTTTTTTTTTAACTTTTCAGAGGTGAGACAGTAGTTTTGAGGGGGGAAAAATAAATGAGGGATGACTTGACCTCCTCTTTCCGCTGAGAGAGAGAATTCAGTGGCTTTCCAATCATGCTCAGTAAACCATCAGAGCTTGTAAACTGCCAGTCTTCAATATTTTTGAAGAGCCTACAAGTTCCTCAAGGTTAATTGTTTTTGGGGTTTCCTGATGTTTTTTCAATGGGCAGTATGTCTGAAGGGGATTCAGAAACCAAAATGTTAATATTATAAATTCAAAATGTTTAAAACTCAGCAAGTTAAAACAAAAGTTCTCCTAGGAATGTTAACTCAGCATCATTGCACTTGTAATTTATAGCCTTGTGTTTTAAATGTGTACAAAACATAAATGTTAAATGCCCTCATAAAATCTTTTTTTGGGGAAAATGCAACACGCCATGTTTGAGAATACAAAGTAAAACACACCCAGTCCTTTTGCTGTTATTGTTACCAGTCAGTCTTGTGGCCAGTTAGTGTGAGTGGGAGCCAGGCTTCTGTCAATCCACACCAATGCTCCAGGATCTTGGCAGGACAGGAACCAAAGAACACCCCATCTTTTATAGGAATCCCTTCTCATGCAAACTTATGGATTTTGCTGCATCATGTTGTCATCAGTTACTGCAACATTTCTTTATCTAGAGATTGTTTTTTATTGTTTAATATCAGTCTTTTGATGACTTTTCTGGGTCTGTCCTGGTTTTGATGGGCTTTATTATCTTCACACATTGGGAGTGCTTGGTTCTAACTTCAGGATGTCCAATCTGCCCCTTATCCATCACCCAATGCCATGGGCACATTTGATAGTCCTTTGCACCCAAAGTCTCCAGCCCCTTCTTTGACCATCTGCATTCTGTGCTGGCCTTGAGACTAATCTCTTTTGAAACAAACACTCACCTTCTTCACTCACAAAAAGCCAAAACTACATAATTGATTCACACAAGCAAGAATTACATAGTTGCTTTTATAAAAACAGATCTACTACAAAATAATATTCTAAGATTAAAATAACAAATACTATTACAAAGTCTTCCATAATACAAAAAAAACATTCTGACACTCTTAAATTTAAAGAAGAAAATAATCCTCCGATAAAAGGGTGACAGATTAGACCCTTTTGGTCTGTTCCTGCTTTAACATTAATAATAAACACAAATAGCTTGCTTAATGTATCTTTACCAACAGCACTAGACTATTCCTTTCTGCTAGTCAAAAAGGATGGCTGGCAAGGTACATTGAGATGCATTACATTGCCTAAGGCTACATTTTAGCCACATGGCTACATTATCTCCAATATAATACAGGCTGTAGAACTTTCTCAAAATAATTTCTAGAATATCTGTTTTAGAAAAAAATCTAATCTACATTTTATCATTGCCAATAATGGCGATTCAGTGATGAGCCTTGCTAAATTGTTCCAAGGGTTAATTATGCCTTATATCCTGTCTGAGGGTGTCTAACTTTTATTTCTGGCCATTGAATCCCATAATACATTTGCAAGATAGAAGTAACATTATCATATATGCGTTCCACATGTAGTAGTTATAAACTAATGTTGGGTCACCCTATATCTTTCTCTGTTTAGCTAAATATATTGAATTTGTTTAGTCTGTCATTATAAGGGGCATTTTCTAACTCTTTAATCATTCCGATGGCTCTTCTCTGAATACAGCCAGTTATTTAACAGTTGATATTTTGTAATGTCCCTTAGTGACTTCAAATTCTAATTTGGTCTGTTTACTAAACAAAACCATATTTCTTTTACCCCCCTCCCCCCTCTCCCCCCAAGATCAATCTTTGTTCTTTCTGCTCCATATCATCCCTAGCAATAGAGTCAGGTATCTGCCATCCACTTTAAGACCCCTCCTGCTTTTTTCGTCCTCCCTGGATCCCAGCCATGATTTGCCAAAGATGACATGATGCTCTGTACTAGCAACCTCTTCTTACCTATGTAAGAGATTGAATTTTGTCCAGCAGGATAAGTGACAATTCTGTGAGCATGTCCAAAAGACTTGTGTGAGACAATGTTCCATTTTTGGGGGCAGTAAATAGTGCTTCCAACACAGAAATGGTACAAAGGGGGATGTGCAGTTTACTACTAGGTTTTGGTGTAAAGCAGGTAGTCAGTATTTTGGGGTTCTGAACCAAGCCCACTTCACTTCAGTTGTAATTGTTGTTTTCTCTTGGTGTGATTTGTTTGAATGAAAGTGAATTCTAGAAATTCACAAGATTTTTGAGCAAAAAATAGTAAATGTTTTAATCCTGTATGCTGCAGTAAGTGCTTAGCTATTGTTTTTTCCTATTTTGTTCATGTGTGGGTTTTAAAAAAAAAAATTGTGGTCCCCAAGCACACAGGAATAACATAGCCAGTAGGCCCACTGCAGATGGAATATTCAGAGATTGTAAATGGTAAACTCTAAAGTCTCTCCTCAAGCATGTGCAGAACTTCATTTTACCTTACACTGTGTCACTGTTGATGTTGTACTAGTTTTGTGCATGTAATAAAAGATATCAGACTTCAGTACTGTCATCAGTATATTCCATAGAACAAAATTACCTGGGGGGAAAAAAAAACCCTACAGGACACCTAATTTTTATTGTCTTTTGTCTTTGTTCAGGATTGATACTGCCTAATGGAGATATTAATTGGAATTGCCCATGCCTTGGTGGAATGGCTAGTGGTCCCTGTGGGGAACAATTCAAATCGGCCTTTTCCTGTTTCCACTATAGCACAGAAGAAATAAAGGGATCGGACTGTGTGGACCAGTTCCGTTCTATGCAGGAGTGTATGCAGAGGTATCCAGACCTCTACCCCCAAGAAGATGATGAAGAGGAGAAAGAAAAGCAGAGCAAAGATTTAGAAACTACTTCTGCAGAGGCTGTGGTAGCCAAAGAGGAGAAGGGATCTAGCTAATGAAGATGCATGGAGGCTCTTGTCTCCATCCCTTAAAATCAGAGACATGGACGTTTTGCAAAGTGTCTGTCTTGAGTCTTTAAGAATTTTCACCTTTACTTAAGGTTTACCTTTACTGTTCTGTACATTGTATTGTATGAAATAACTTATTCCTGGAGCAGAGATCTCAGCCCTGTGGTCTTGCAAGTAAACACTGCAGTAAGAGCAAGGGTGTATGTATGTACTGTGTAAACTGTTATCGGTGCAACCACTGCTTTACGTTTTTTTTCTCCAGTTGTCAGTTTGCAGATTAGGTTGAATAATGTCTGTAAAACATACTTCTTCCAACCAAAAAGTTTCATTAGCCAGTGACAGGTCTATATCCATTTCAGTTCATTCTGATCAGTCATTGTTCCTTTTCAGTGTGTTCTGTGCTGTTGATAGGAAAAGTGTTTTGTGGAATTTATTTAAGCTTCTCTGCCAGACAATAGCCCATAAAGTTGAAAAGGGTCTAAGCTTAGAGGTTGCAACATTTATAATTTCAAATGTCATCAGAAGATATTGGCTGCATATACTACTAATTCCAGGTAAAGATTTCCTGAAAACTAAAATTTAAATGTGGCTTTTTTTAATGTTCTGAATTGAATAAGATTCTGCATTTTGAAAATGGTGATGTGTTGGGCAGTTTGTGATAAAACTATCACATGAATGGGAAGAATGCTGATCACTGTGTTCCTTTGTTCTGAAAGCTCTGCTTCTGGGCTCTCTCTGAGTGCCTATTCCTTCTGTAAAGACAAGTTATTACAATATGTTGTTGACAATAAAATTGAAATGTTACCTGGAGTAACACCCTCAAAGCAGATACTATGACTTGAACACATATTAAAAAGGCAAAATCTTTTTACCTTGCAGACACCTGTGTCTGTGTCTGTCTCTCTCTCTCTCTCTCTTTTGTATTAGTAGTAGTGCTTGGATTGAAAGTAGAGCGTGACATGCTCTTATATTCTGAAGAGATTTTGAACTCATCTGAAATACCTCTTAGGTTAAAGTAGCTGACTTCTGTATTTGCCAGGTATATAGTTTATTCATCCTTTCTCTGAGAAGCATGATCAATGAAAGCATCTCATGAGGCAGGACTGGAATGAGTACAGGGCACATCCCAGAAGTCCATAGTGGCTATGAAGTGACAAGAACTTCTTGCCATAATACATGAATCCTGTGAAGTTAAGTACAGTAATTACTCGTTTAACATGTGCCCACTTAACACGTTTTTGCAATAGCATGATTTTTTTAGGGAATGTTTTTCAAATAACATGACCGTCCCCCAAATAATATAAAAATAATCAAGGGGCGGACTACTTCATGCGGCCATATAAGTTGGTGAAAACAGTGGTAATAAACATGAACGGATGAATACATGTGGTCACAGCGCTCCTCTGCTCACTCACATGTTTATCTTTGTGGTTTAACAAATCGCGGCGACTTGTGTTGCTAGATATCTTGTGTTGCTAGATATCTAATGTTGACGTTGATGACCCAGCATCAACAAAAAATTGACTTCGCCGCCGCCGCCACCACCACCACTTGAAATGCAACCCCCACCTTTTCATTATTTTTAATGGGAAAATTGACCCCGCATAGCATGTTTTCACTTAGCCCGAACGTTTTCAGAAACGCATCTATTGTGTTAAATGAGGAATTACTGTATCTGCAACATGAAAGAGGAGATGATCTGCTTTAGAGTTGTATATGGACACTATACTATAAAAATTACATTGATTACAACTGGCAGGTCAACAGGCTACTACATATAACACTCGCTCCACTAGCAAAGAGAAAACAGCCATGATAGTCAGATGTGGTGCATATAATGAAAGGGATCTGACCCAAGTGGAACTTGCCTTCATGCTCATTAGTCAGTTGTTACCAAAATATAGCAGAATACATTTTACAATAACATTCCCTCCAGCAGGTGTGACAATGTTGAGATATTTGTCTGACTTGGTGGCTGAAAGCCTTTTGCTTCATTACTCAACATTGGTGAGGTGCCCTGTATCAATACTTTGGTCTAATGTTACTTATTAAATTATTTCAGTTTAATAGGACCTATTTGTTCTCTTCCACTGGCCTCTAAAGTTCTGTCTGTACTCTTTGAATTTCAGTAGTTATTGAATCTTCGTGCAGGATTAGGCATTGGGTAATAACTCAGTCGTAGGGAAATGGATAGCAAATACTCTGGGCATTTAAAAGAAGCAAAGTGTGCCAAAGTTTCAGTCTGTGCATGAAACAATCAGTAAAATAGATGCCAAGTTAACAATTTGAGCAAGTGGGCACATTGTGCTAAACTTTGAGGCCTAGACAATTGGTCCATGGAGAAATGAAATCTCAATATAAATACTGGGCTCTGATAATGAATCACATGTACCTGAACCTTTGTTTTTCAGAAGGAAACTCAGCTTGCTATTTGTTAAAGCAGTAACAGAAAGTGAAGGAGTTCTATGTTCTAAGAATGGCTTTCCCATTGTGCTGCTCTACTGTGCTTTTCTTTCCCACGCTGCCTTGTCACCTTGCTGCTGTAGGATTTATTATCTGTAACTGAGTATTTGAAGAATCTGTACTGAATACAGAATGCATGAGTTCTAGCCTTGAATTTTGTTGCATCTGAATCCATACTTCAGTCCCTTGTCAACATGTCCCATACTGTTATAAACCATTAAATATTTGTTCCTAATTATATCATCTACATGCTCAACAAACAGGAAAGAGTGCCTGCCTCAAAGTCCTTGCACTTCTAATTTCCTAATCAAAACACTGTAAACTTTTCAGTATGCAATTTTATAATTAAGAATTAATTTAGGACAAAGTTAACCAAAGTTGCCTCCTGCCGTTTCAAATGAAGACTGTTTGTAATTCCTTGTTCCAAACTGCGTGCGCTATCTATTATTGTGTCCTACCCCAGATGTTGCTGCATTGCACCCAAGGATACAGCTTAACATACTTTAGGATTCTGTTTTGCCTAACTTATTTGTATTAAGATGGTGTCTAGGAGCCCCAGATGTGAGCCAGGACTCCATTGGGCTAGGTTTTATATAAACGGAATAAAAGGATAGTACCTGCATCAAACAGTTTACAACCTAATTAATTATTCAGGTTTCTATATACACAAGAGGATGTGTAAATAGATAGTCATGACTCAAATATTTCATAAAAAGGAATTCTGGAATTGTAGGAGATAGTTTAGCTTTTTAAGAGAATTCAATAGAAAACAATGTATTTTGCATTTGTATAAAAGATGCACAAAGGGCTCACTAACAGCAAGTGCTTGTAACATGGAGCTGGGGTGGGACTTTGTGAAAGGTGGGCAAGGCCTAAGGGATCAGGGGGTGTGGCTAATGTGTCCCTATTTTGGTTCACAAAACATGGTCACTGTAAATATACATGGTAGAGGGGCATTGCTAGTACTTAATGGCATATATCACATTAGAGCAGCGCTTCCCAACTGCCAGTCCACAGACCGATGCAGATCTTCCAACCGCTGGCTGCCAGGCCACGGCGGCTGCCAGAGTTGAAGCCAGCTGTTTGCAGCAGCTCAGCTCTGGCAGCTATGGTGGCAGATTTTGCCCAGTGGTGGTGCTGGGACTGAGGCAGTGGTAGGAGGCGGCAGAGCAGGAGGCACCTCCCTCTCATCCAGGTAAGATAGTGGCCTCTCCGCTCCCCTCCCCCCGCCTCTACCCATGGAAGCATGAAACATACTTGGGGAGGGAGGGGGCGCATTGCCACAGCCACTCCCCCATCCCACATGTAAGCAATGGTGGGGTTGCCAGGTTCACTTGTCTTCTGTCCAGTAATTAATACAAAATATTTTGTTTTTCTCGGACAGAAGGCCGGCAGGAACATTTTCCCCTGCCATGTTGGGCGGGGGGGGGGGAATTTAAAGGTGCAACAACTTTTTTTTTTTTTTTTTTTTTGCAGCCCTAAGTAATGGCCACAATCCCTAGAGGGGGTGAGTTGGGGGCAAAGGGGTGTTTTGAGGGTGTGATGGGGTCACAGGGTATGAGGGTGTTGGCATGGGCTGTAGGTGTCAGAGTTTAAATGGTCAAAGGGTGTTAGGCACTGGGGAGTAAGTGGCTGGGTTGGGGCTAGTCCAGAGCTGGGCAATAATTTTTGATGGGGGGGAGGGTCATTCCAAGAATTTGGAAAGTGGGCGAGGGCCGCACACTTCCATGATATTAATGGAGGAGGTGCGGGGTCTGGGATGGATGTTGGGTGCAGAAGGAAGCTTGAGGAAAGGGAGGGAGTTTGGGTGAAGGAGGCGGTTGTGGACTGGGGTGTAGAGGGTTGGATTGTGACCTAAGGCAGGGAATGGAGGTACAGGATGGGGTGCAGGTATTTGGGTTGTCAGCTAGGGCAGGAGGGGATTGTGATCTTGGGCAGGGGATTGACCTGCCAGATCTGCAAGGGGATATGGGTACAGGAGGGGGGAAGAGGATTTGGGTATGTGGAGTGGGGGGCAGAGGGTCAGGGAAGGGAGAGACTGGGGTGCCAGAGGTAAGCTCTGCCAAGAGATTTACCAGACAGCAGCAGTTCCTGAATCAGCCTCTGTCTGCCCCTTCCCTACACAGGCTGCATCCATGTGCTTTGGAGCCCCTTGTGCTTTGTGTCTGCCTGTTATTGAAACAGACAGCTCCTATTGGCCGGTTTCTGGCCAGAAACCAGTCAATAGGATTGTGCTGGGGCGGGAGTAGCTCCTAAAGCTTCTCCTTACCCTCCGGACTCACTGTTTTTAAAGAAAAACTGTCCCACAGCCATGTTTCTGAGTGGCCTGCATGTGGGGCAAGGCAAGCAGGAAGCCTACCCAGGGCTCCCTGCAGTGTCCATGGGCTGGATCTGGCCCAGGCCTGGGCTAGGCAGAGAGGTAACCTTTTATTTTCATATTCATTATTTGTATAATGAATATGCAAATAAAATGTTACAGGTCCACCAAAAGTTTGTGAATGGGTTTGCTGGTACCAGGTATAAAAAAGGTAGGGAATCACTGCATTAGAGCGTGTGCAGTTGTATGAGCCTCTGATGTTGTCCCCTTTTATCTCTGCTCTGCTCATCTGAGGAAGTGGGATTTGCCCATGAAAGCTCATGATCGTGTGTATATCGGAGACTTTTAATACCAACGATGACAATATTCTCTATACCTACAGAAGAAGCTACACAGCTCAGGGGATTTAGTGGTAGTCTTGGTGCTGGCAGCGGGGGTTGGATCCACCCCTCACCAGTGGTGGCAGGGGCAGCGGAGTGACCCAGCTCCAGTCTGCTCTGTTCTTCCAGCCACATGGCCCTACTTCCTGCTGCCAGTGAGTTCTGGGTGTGGTTCCATCCCTTCCCTTAAGCCCCCCTCTCCTGACAATATGGCTACAACCTGAGAGAAGGGAGCGGGCTGGGGCTTGGTCACTCCGCTTCCCCACTTCACTGGTGAGTGCAAGGCTGGGCCCAATCCCTGATGCCTTCCTGCCTGGCTGCCCTGCTTCTGCCCCTGTCGCCCATGAGTGCACCAGCCCCCTGCTGGTCTCTGATCTCTGACAAACTGGATAAATGGTCCAAAATAAATAGGATGAAATTCAATAAGGATAAATGCAAAGTACTACATTTGGAAGGTACAATCAATTGCATAAATACAAACTGGGAAATGAATGCCTAGAAAAGGACTGCAGAAAAGGATCTGGAGGATATAGTGGACCACAAATTAAATATGAATCAGTACTCTAACACTGTTGCAAGAAAAGTGAATATCCTCCTGGGATGTATTAGCAGGAGCCTTGTAAGCAAGACAAAAGAAGTAATTTATTCATTCTGCTCAGAATTGATAAGGCCTCAGCTGCAGTAGTTTGTCCAGGTCTGGGCACCACATTTCAGGAAAGATGTGGACAAATGGAAAAATTCCAGAGGAGAATAACAAAAATGACTAGAAAACATCAATGGAGCCATGTAGATTAGGTTTCTAGACATAGGAAAATGAAGCAGCAATTTAAATAATCGCCACTTCATTTACATCAAAATGGCTGCTGCGCTGGGCCGAGCAGCGGTCTGGCGGCACAGCGTGGTAGTCTGGACGCTCCGCGGTCGACAAGGGAAGCCCTTGTCGACCACCCCATTATGCCTCGTGGAATGAGGTTTACCAGACTACCACACTGTGCCGCCAAACAGCTGATCGGCACAGTGCGGCAGCCATTTTGATGTAAATGAAGTGGCGATTATTTAAATTGCCGCTTCATTTTCCTATGTCTAGTAAACTAATCTATGTGGCTCCGTTGACAGAGCCATGTAGTCTAGACATACCCTCTCTGTCTGTGAGTCCGTCTGTCTGTCTGTGAGGCCATTTGTTCAAGAGCTTCTCCAAGAGGGTAAGAGCTAGGACCACCAAATTTGGTATGCAGCTTCCTCTTCTTATAACTTAAAGCAAGGTCAGGGTATGGTTGTGCCAGGAAAACAGGGTATGCCTGGAATTCAATTGTTTTCCATAATATGGAAAGGGAGGGGGTTGATTGGAGGGAGAGCTATATTGTAGAGTGACTACTGGGGCCAATGAGCTTGGGGGACAGCCAGACTGCAGAGTGACGAGAGGGGGCAGCAGTTGCACAAGGAAAACAGTGGCCCCCCGGTACCCTAGGTAGGTGGCCCCAAGCCCCTCCTGCCAGCCCTTGGATGCAGAGCAGGACCAGGTTTGGAAAGCCCCATTCACTCCACAGCTGAGGCCTCCCCCAGGAGCACCACCAGGGCTCAGCAGCACAGCTCCCCCCACCCACCCTGAGGCGCCACAGCCTGCCCCCGCCAGCTTGCACAGCCTCCCTTCTCTGCCCTCCCAGGCCAGGCCCGGAGAATGCTGGCATGCATGGGCCTCCCCTCCACTGCCCAGACCAGGACCAGAAGGCACCGGCCTGCACAGGTACCCCGCCCCCACTCTGTCCCTTGGACTGGAACCAGGGCGTGCTGGCGGGGCCAGCCTGTGTGCTCCCATTGTGTGCTGGGTCCAGGAAGCACCAGCAGGCTGGCCTGTGCAGCCCCTTCCCCAGCTTGTTCCTTCCCCCCGCCCCAGCCTGGCCCCCAAGAAGAAACTGGTAGGTAGAGTGCACAGACCCCTTCCCCCCCATCCCAGGGACAAGTCAGTGGGCAGGGTGTGCAGTTCCCACTGCTCAAGGCCGCCCCTGGGGAGAATCCCGTGGCCACCACCATCCTCTGTCCAGAGCCCCTGCCCCTTCCCCCAGCGCTCCCCTGCCTCCCAACCCCCTGCACCCACACCCCCATCCCCTGCCCTGAGCCCCTCCTCATCCTCCAACCCTAACTCCTGTACCCCCCACAACCCTACCATCCTACCCTAAGCCCCCCACACCCCAAGGCCCTGCCCTGACTCCTGCACTCCCCTGCCCTGACGAATCTGGGCAACGTTGGGCAAATCTTCTACTAAGCTGTATTTCTGTAGTTTGTTGATGAGAAGTTCATGTGACACCATGTCAAAAGCCTAGATATATTGAATATAACAGCTTTCTCACAAGGCTTGTTTGACATGATTTGTTTCTGACAAGTCCATGGTGACTGTTACTTACCAACTTATTATTTTTTTGGTGTTTACAAACTGATTTTTTGACGATTTGCTCCATTATCTTTCTGGGCACTGAAGTTAAGATGACTGATCTATAATTCCCTGAGTTGTCCTTATTCCTCTTTTTATAGATAGGCACTATTGTCACCCTTTTTCAGTGCTCTTGGATCTCTCCATTCTCCATCAGTTCTCAAAGATAATGACAAATGGCTCAGAGATCTCTTCAGTCTTCTAGGAAGGATTTCACTAGTCCCTGCTAATGTGAAGACATCTGATTTGTCTAATTAAGAGCAGGTGTATACTAAAACTGGCAGGCCATCTTAAGATATGCAATTCCAGCTACATAAATAATGTAGCTGGAGTCGATATACCTTGAGCCAAGTTTTGGCACTATCCTCATGACTGGAGGTCGATGGGAGAAACGGTCCTATCGACTTCCCAGTCGCAAGGAGTACCACAGTCAACAGAGGTGCTGTCAGCATTTGATTTAGCAGGTTTTTGCTAGACCTCATTCTCCACATGTTTTTTCCCTGTTTTTAGCCTCAGATCCAACCCTATTTACCATGATGTTCAATGTCCGATCACTGCTAACTTTTTTGGTGAAAATGGAAACAAAAAGACATTTAACACTTTGCCCATTGTTGTGCTTTCTGTTCTTATCTTTCTTTTCTCATTGAATAATGGGAGTACCCTTTCCTTGGTCTGCCTTTTGCTTCTAATGTCTTTATAAAATGTTTTCTTGTTGCCCTTTATGTCTGTTTAATCTTGTTTTGTGTTTTGGCTTTTCTAATTTTGTCTAGATGCTGATGGGTTTTTTTACAATCATTATTCTAATTTTACCTAGTTTCCAATTTTTGTATGACTCTTGAGTTTCAATTCATTGAAGATCTCCTGGTTAATCTAAGGTGGTCTCTTGCTATACTTCCTATCTTTCCTATTCATTATGGACATGTCTAGGAAATTATTTCAAAATAACTAAATTTGAAATAATAAATCCTGATAACAAAATCAAAATATTGTGTCCCCACTATAGGGGAGCCTCGCAATTAGACCGAGGCAGGCTCTGTTACTGTGGATGAGCTACCTCGACTTAGAGCCCCAGGAAGCACTAGGGAGTAATTACTTTGAATTACTCTGGGGAGTAGTTATTTCAAAATAGAAGTAGCGGAGTGTCCATACTACCACTATTTCAAAATAACTATTTGAAAATAAGCGTTATTCCCTGAGGAAAACAGGAATACAGATTTCAAAATAACCAGCCCGTTATTTTGAAATAACAGGCTTAGTAGTCTGGGCACTCCATTTATTTTGAAATAGTGTAGGCCGGGGCTATGATAGTTTGCTTTTGTCCCCTTAATAATGTCTCTTTAAAAAAACTGCCAATTCTCCTGAAGTTTTTTTTTCTCTTTGACATTTTTCCCCTTTGGGATCTAACCTTCCAATTCTCTGAGTTTGCTAAAGTCTTCCTTCTTGAAGTCCGTTGTCTTCATTCTGTCATTTCCCTCCTACCATACTTAGAATCCTGAACTCTATCATTTCATGATCTCTTTTA
Source organism: Pelochelys cantorii (assembly GCA_032595735.1). Taxonomy (NCBI): domain Eukaryota; kingdom Metazoa; phylum Chordata; order Testudines; family Trionychidae; genus Pelochelys; species Pelochelys cantorii. The sequence goes on from CM064336.1 coordinate 23,901,408, forward strand.
CTCAAGCTGCCTTCCACTTTCAAATGCTCAGCCAGTTCCTTGCTATTTATCAGAATCCAATCAAGAACAGCCTCTCTTCAGTTGTTTTCTCAACCTTCTGCATTAAAAAAATGGTCTCCAATACATTCAAAGAAGTTGTTGAATAATCTGTGCCCTGCTGTATTATATAGATGTCAGGATAATCAAAGTCCTCCTCCAGCACCAAATCCTGTGCTTTGGATGATTTTGTTAGTTGTTTCCTTTTTAAAAAAAAGTCTAATCCACCACTTTTTCCTAGGCAGGAGGCATGTAGTAGACCCCTACCATAATATCATCCTTGTTTATTTTCCCAGAGACTTTCAACAGCTCTGCTTCCCACATCTATCCGGATCTCAGTACGAATTTATATAGCTTTGATATACAAGGTAACACCTGTTCCTTTTTTCCTGTCTATCCTTCCTAAGCAAACTGTAACCTTTTATAGTAACATTCCAATCATGTGAATTATCCTATCAAGTCTCAATGGTTCCAGTTGTATTGTAATTGTGATTATTCACTAGTATTTCTAATTCTGTGCATTTATTTCCCATACGCCTTGCATTAATATGTGGCTATTTAAAATGTTCATTAAATTTCACCTCTATATTCCTTGTTGTCTCCTTTTGTCCCTGTTATGATTGTCCATGTTCTCTTCAGATTCTGACTCTTCACCCACGTCTGCATGTTCTGGACTTATCTGTGGGCTTTTGTCACCTGCCCTATTAGTGTTGCCAGGTGCTCAATTTTCAACCAGAAAGTTCAGTCAAGGTGACCTGGCAGTGTCCAGTCACATGTATTGACAGAATACCAAAAATCCAGTTACTGCAGGCAGTGAAGGGAGGCACAGGGTCAACAACCCACCATAGCTCCTGATCAGCTGGGGCCACCTCCTATCTGCATCTCTTGGGCAGGCAGGTAGCAGTGTCTCTTTCAGGCTGCAACCCCAGTTGAGTGGGGGATAGTGGAGAGAATCCAGCAATGAGGCCTGAGGAAGGGCCGGGAGAGAGGATCAAGTGGGGTCAGGGCCTGGGGAAGAGGTGGAGAAGACATGAAGCCTTGAGCGACATAGTGGAGCAGGGCTGGAGCATCCATGGAAGAGGCAGGGCAGGACCTTGAGTGAAAGAGTCTGGTTTTCAGCAATTAGTGGGTTGGGAGCCCTATCCCCCAATCATATTTTAAAGCCCATCTCACTAGGTTATCAGTCTGTCTCTAAAGATACTCTTCTCCTTCCTTGGTTGGTGGACCCCATCTCTGCTCAGCAGAGTGGTGAAGAGGTAAAGGAAGAAAAGCTCACCAATTTAACATGTGCTTGGTTTTGAACAGTAGAAAGTAAGCAACTTCAGTGCCTGGTTATTTTTACGAGCAGACTTTTAAAAGCTCAGGCTGCTATTAACATGTTAATAGTATCAGTAAAAGGCTGCAATCGTCTTTGTACCCACCGCCACCAGAAGCACCAGGATTTATGTTTGGAGCACTCCACGCATTCAACCAATGGTTCAAGCCAGAGCAATTATTTTCAGATGTTTTGATCTGCTGGAGGAGCCTGCGTAGCTCATTGAAATGCTTGGAATGTTGCTTTATTTCCTGTCATTTGCTGATTTAATTGAAATAATTAATAATGGGCCTTTTGTCCTACTTATCGGGGTGAGTACAGTGTTGTTGCTTAGAAAAACAACCTTTTTGTAATTCAGAGAAAATAGACTCGGATTTGGCAATTTTCCACCACTGGTGTCAAGAGGGCAATGTATGGTAAAGGCTTCCAAACAGAGAACTGTCAGCTTCTCCTTTCTGTTATTAACTTTATTTGCTGCTAAGATCGTTGGCTTTTATTTTTCTTTTTTTCCCTCTCCTGGCTCGAATTCTGTATCCGTAGCATAAACTGCTCTCAGAGGCTGAACATAAAGAGACCAAAAGGGAGAGGTAGTCTCTAAAACAAGAATAAATGCACACAAAAAGAAAAGCATGTTACAGATTAGCATCAATATATCAGTGAGCAGACAGCTCATGAGGGCTCTGTGGCAGCCAACACAAAGAGCATTGATAAGATTTGTAGTGATAGCTCATTGATGATTAGCTCAGATCTTGCAGTAGTCGTATGAAGGGGAAAGTGGGAGTAGGATTTGCTGTACCAAATCAGATAGTTGGTCCAGCACATTTAGTATCTTCTGCTGTATCCGAGGACCTGATATTTTGTAGGAAGTTAGGGGAGGAGGGAACCTATTCATAATATACTTGTTGATCAGTGTATGTGGAAAGGGGAGGGGTATTTGCTCCCACCCTCTCTCCCATAACCAATTTACAACCAGAAGCATCTCCGTGACATTAATATTGTAGCTGGTATGGCTACCAAAGCTATTAATAGACATTGCATCACCTCAGTTGAAAATGAATGTCCTTAATACCTATGATTGTTCCTCTCTTTTAAAAAAGACATATTACAAATGCATAAATTACATATGGATTTAAGCCACAAAGCACAGACCCAGGTTTGAACTTCCCTGAAATTCAGCAGTATTCAGAGACTGGGAGTTGGAGCCGCTTGTCTTATAGATGCTGAAAATGTTGGCATTATAATGCCCCACATTGTTCCTGTAATTTACAGGAGACTTGTGTACATATACAACTCTAACACAAGGAACTCATTTAGTTAAAGGGGTATATGTGGTACAACTGTGCTATACCTAAGGATGTTTATACTATATAATACAGCTAGAACAGGGCTGGGCAAGATCTGGCCCGGGGGCCAAATCCGGCCCACCTAACACTTTGATCCAGCCTGAAGACTGCATCTGGCCACTTTCCATTTACATCCTGCTGCCTGTGCCACTGAATTTCCAGGTGGTGGTTCAGGCAGCAAGATCCTAGTTAAATGGCTCACAGTCGGTCGTGGCACTACCTGCCAGGGGCTGGAGCTGCAAACCTTTTAAATAGCTGCAGCAGCCCCGGGTAGCTGCCAGGCAATGAGTTAGCAGCAGGGCTGGGAGTTGCGAGCTGTTTACTGTATTTTTAATTCAAATCCTCCCGCCCCAGACAACTTGGAGGGGGAGGCTTGTTCCCAGCCCCACCCCTTCTGCCCCAGGCACCGCTGCTTCTGGGGGGAGAGCTGGCTTGTGACCACATACCAAAATTAATTAAGTGATCCCCTCTGTGAAAATTATTGCCCACCTCTGTACTAGCATCACTTCTGTTGATGATCCAGAGACAAGCTTTCAAATCACACAGCACTCTTGAAGAACTCTCTGTGGCTCAAAAGCTTGTCTCTATCACCAATAGAAGTAGGTTCAATAAAAGATATTATCTTCCCCCCTCCCTCCCCCCCTTGCATATCTCATATCCTGGGACCAACTACACAACATGTGGCTACGTCTACACTGGCAGCTTCTTGAGCAAGAACTCTTTTGCGGATGAGTTCTTGTGCAAAAACTCTTCCAGAAAAGCATGTCTACACTGGCATGTGCTTTTGCGCAAGAGATGTGCTTTTGTGCAAGAGCATCCATGCCAGTGTATACGCTCTCTTGTGCAAGATAGCTCTGATGGCCATTTTAACCATAGGGCTTTCTTGCGCAAGAAATTCATGTTGCCTGTCTACACTGGCCTCTTGCAAAAAAACAGTTGCGCAAGAGGGCTTATTCCTGAGTGGGAGCGTCAGAGCTCTGGTGCAAGAAGCCCTGATTTCGTACATTAGAACATCAGTTTACTTGCGCAAGAACACGCAGCCAGTGTAGACAGGCAGCAAGCTTTTGCGCAAGAGCGGCCGCTTTTGCACAAGATCGCGCCAGTGTAGACACAGCCTGCGTATAGTGCTACTGCTAGATACACAGGCACAATTCCCCTTGCTTTGGTAAAGCAGCTACTTTTAGCTTTAATGAAAGTCACACCTGTTTGGGCAGAACTGATTTTTAAATTGATCCCCTGCAGGTTATGCCAGCAGTGGATATTGCTCCCCAACTCAAAAGGTCTCCTCCTCATTGACATATGGAGGTATATCATGCCAATAAGACATGGATTGGAGTCACATTGTTGTTTACTGTGTTAATCATCTGCATACAGACTACAGACCACTGAGAATGGAGGTGCAAACAGCAGGGCAACAGTTTTGCCAGGCACCAGGGCAAGGCGTGGTGCGGGGAGTCTGCTCCGCACCCCCGGAAGGGATGGGTCCTTGGGTGAAAGGGCAGAACTGGGGCTAAGCAGCTCTCAGCACTGCCCAGAAACACCACACCTGCCCCAGGCAGCCCTCTGTATTGCCTGGAGCGCACTGCACAGCACTCTGGCAGCGATATAAAAGATCTGGGGCTCCGGCTACCACCGCTAGTAGCAGCAACAATGGCCAGGAGCTCTGCATTCTTTAGTATTACCAGGCACCAGGGCAATTACCCCCTTTGCCACCCCCCCGTCAGCAGCTCTGCTGCAAACATCTCAGTAGGAAGACCTGCAAGGATCCTATAAACTCATAACAAGTCCCAAAGAGCTAGCACAAAATCAATACCAAAGTCACAAACCCACGTCTCCGTGGTGCATTTATTTTTGTTTGTCAAAAGCAACTGTAATTACGAACAAAACAAAACAAAAAGTAGTAGTTTTAAGCTTCCATATGTTTTGGGCAAATAGAGTAAAAGCTTCTCCCTCCACCTTGAACCTGTATTTTGTCATACCGCACATCTGCTGTGGGCATTAGTTAGATTTCAAGGAGTGATTGTGGAATGTGCTGATGAGCTTTATGGTTCCAAACTTGCAAGCATTTATACATGTGTAATGTTTGCTCAGGCTTGCTACTCATATTAGTAAACTTACATACAAATGTGAGGTTTTGGAGGACAAAATCTGAATTAATGTGCTGTTGGTAGAAGTCAGCAGCATCTATTTTTGACACTTCTTTTGTGTGATAGATAGATTAGATTAGATAGAAGAGATGTAAAAATGGTTTAAAAATGTTAACCGTGTAACTGATTACAGTTCAAGCGGTTACCTGGTTAACTGCTGATGATGATGTGGGCTGCCACTGCTGCAGGCTCCTAGTGGATGCTGGCCCTGGTGGCTGCTGGCCCCACCAGCCATGCAGGCTCCTGGGCTGTGGACTCCTGGTTTTGCAGGCTCCCAGCAACTGCTGGCCTTGGGGGCTTCCAGTCACACTGAACCTGTGGGCTGCCAGCCTTGGAGGCTCCTGGTGCCATGGGCTCCCAGTGGCTGCCAGCCTGTGGGCTGCTGTTCTCGCGGGCTGCTGGTGCTGGGAGATCTTCCGGCACGAGCAGCCTGCTGGAATTTAACCAGTAACTGGCATCAACTTGTTGGTTAACCGGTTAACTGGTTAAACTCTTACATCCCGAACAGATGGCTAGATAGATCAGTAGATAGATATCTATTTGCTACATATTCATTTTTGTTATAGCTTGCTAGGAAAATAATGTTGGGTACAATTTCCTTCTTTGCTAAATTCTTTCCTTTGTTTCCTCTACTCTGTGCAAGATTATTGAATCAAGAGTTTGATGTCTGGAATATTTCAAGTTTATTAAGTTCAACAGAACTAATGTAAACATGGCTTGAGAATCACATAGTTTAAACATAAAAACACGAACAAAACTAAACTCAAGATCAGTATGCATTTCTATCAGTATTTTTAATCAAAGTTGAAGTACAAAAAAGAAAGTGTGCACAACACATTGCGAATAACAGTCACTTTTCCAGGTTTGAGGTACCTTAGAGAGAACACCCACGTGAATTACATAAATTCAAGGAAAGCTTACATCAAGCAGCACTCAACCAATCTGAGCTACACATACGGAGAACACTACAGAGAAAATGTGCTCAGTATAACAATTACCTGTTCAAGAATGAGCCACGCTTGCTAAAGCAATACACTATTTTATGTAGATCTATTTGTTTTCCTTCTGCCTCCTTCCTCCTATCTGCTTGCTGGACCAATATATATATAAGAGCAGGAGATGGAGCAGCATAATAATATGCAAGGTTGCTATGTTGTATTTAGAATTCAGCACTCACAAAGAACTACCTACTGAGCTATTTTGATACTTTAAGTTCTCTACAAAGACTAGCCCAGGGCATCCACATTTTATTTGATACATGAGCTGCACAGCTCTCACAGATACTTTCAGGTCAAAGCAACCATTCTAAGGGTGCTGCTGCCTCTTCTCTACATATGTTGCTGCATCCAGCCATTGTCTGTTTGCTTCGCTGCCTCATTGGGATTCTTCCAGTGCTTTCCATATTTCTCTTGTTGGGGGTAAATATTTTTCTTTCATCCTTATGCAGGGCCTACCAGCTGTCTTGGCATGTGATAACAGCTAGTGATAGGGCAACCTGTCTGCTATGGTATGGATTGGATTGTTCATACAACCATTTTAAATACTGATGCAGACAATGGGTCTGTGTTGCCTTCCCACTTATTACTTCTTGCTCCTTCTTTCCGCTTGTTTCTTGGTTCCTGCTCCCTGAATTCACTGTTTTAGTTCCTGTTCTTTTGTGTGAGGTGTGCATACACATAGTGTAGGGTGTGTGCAGTTACACTGAGCCTACTGCTCCATCCCTGCCATCTGGACAGTTGCTGTTTTATTCACACTGTTGTTGACTTAACTAGTTCACAGTTATTATATGTTTTGATTGACCACCTACCTCTGTGTCTTGCTTTGGTTTCCCTGGTGTCTGGGGCTGCTGTTTGAGGTGCAGCAGAGTGAAACACAGCTAGCTTGTTTTGGCTACTTCCTGGTATGTAATAACAGCTTGTGCTAGAACAACCTGTCTACTGCACTATGGGCTGAATTGTTCATGTGAACATTTTCAGTGCTGCACTAGGCCCATCTTAGAAGGTCCTAGAGAGCTGTATTCAGCAACCCCTAGAGTACGCCAACAGGTTTATTTTCCCGTTTCAGTAGGTGAATTTTCTTTGGCAGATCTTCTTGTTAATTCTGTAGGGCCTTGTTCATTCAGGTCACAGGAAATACACAGCAGTTACTTCAGGAAAATATTGATAGAGTCACACCATCTCCCAATAATCTTCTTCAGAGCCATCACGGTATGTGAAAAAGTTGCAAGATAACTATCCCTTTATACAGTCTTAATTCCATTGCAAAGAGTGAACCATGTTCTCACTCAAATCTGTGGAGCTCATTTGTACTTTGCATGTTCATTTTCAAGCAGACTACATGCTTGATAACATCGTTTTTAGGTGGACCATAAATAACTTCCATTCTGTATCTTCAGCCTCTAGTCCCACCTGTGTTACACACTGGTGGGGTATCTGCTTACCCTTAAGGATTGTAAAGCAGAAGCCATCAGACAGCAAATAGCCTTACAGTCTAAATGTAAGATGTAGTAATTCTAAATAATGGCAATTTTAGAATAGGAAGTAGACTCTGCTTTACAGCACTTTAAAAATAATAGTGGGGCGGGAGGAAATATACTATTCTTATGTTTCTAGGTTCATGTCTTTTCACATTTACCCTCACTTGTTCCCAAATCCTCACACATTATTGTATGTGAGCTGATCCACTTTTGGAAACATATAGGAGTCCATACAATGTTTACACAATGGAGAATACATCTGAATTAATGCAAAATATTTGTTAGCTTCGTTTGTTTTTACTACAGTGGCTCCCAAGGGAAGTGGTAGAGATTATTAAAGGGCCCTTGTTCCAAATCTCTCATCTATTTTTGATAACTAGAAGCACTTGGGAGTGACATTAATACATATTTTTCATGATAAACTAGAAAGAAAGATCACTGTTTATAAGAAATGGCTGCAATAGATTCAAGAATATGGTAGCTTGACCATTAATGGCATAAATGTGTTGGTCCCACTCTGGTTTCCAGTGGGCATTTGCGTATACCACAAAACCTCCACAATCTGGTACAAATAGATTAATATGCTCAGGAATCACCCAGTTGAAAGTTGGCACTAAAGTGCATTGCAAAGCTGTTTGTATAGGCTTGAGATGGAGTGTTTACTCCACACATCACCTGGGGTTAAGGTAGTGGGGCAGGAACTAATTAACCTAGTAGGCTGCACCTGGAGAAACATTAGACTAGCCAGGCAAGTCCTAATAGAAGATGAATTTCAGCTGAGTAGCTGTAGGCTGTTCTGGTACAAAACCAGCAATCTGAGCCCAGGGAGGGTTATAGGGAAAGGAATTTACAGTCACCTCCTAGAAGGAAGACTGTGGGTTTGGACTGGAAACTGCTAAGAACCTGAAGAGGGTAAAATAGCTGAGGGAATTCCACTGGTAACCAGGGGAAGGGAGCAGAGTTAAGGGAGAAAAGTAGAAAGAAGAGAAATAGCAATAGGGTGTGGGGGGCAAGTGGACTATGGATACCTAAGCAGACTCCCTGTGCTGGAACCCAGTCATTGGCGGGCCTGGGTCCCCTATCCACCACTTAGGAAAGTGGCATAGTGTTGAATTACAGGATGGTTTACTGGACAACTTGATCTGGAAGGACTTTGGTGTTCTGGTTCTGGTAGTGGCGGTGGAGAGGGAGCATGCTGTGTTCCAAAGAGTGAGAGGAGCAGGGGGGAGAGCAAACAGCAAAAGGGAGTATCAGAGCTGGATGGAGCTAATCATCTGAGCAGCCAGGAAGAGGCACCCTAGTGGTGAGTAAAGCCTGTTACAAAGCTGCACATAACTTCCTCTCCTCTATATAAGATTAGACATGTAGAAACTCTTCCTGTCCCTTTGTTGAAGGCTAGCATCAGGCCCTCTGGCTTCTCCACTTCCTGCAGTAGTCCTATCCACAGGCAGGCTGTGTGGATGCTGAATGGTGGATTCCTGATACCAAGTAAACTGGCATGGAGGAGCATATTGGTGACAGGTCACAGCAAGAGGTTGACTGGGCTATGTGGATTCAGAAGCCTTCACACTGAAGAGAGCAAAGGCACTGGCCACTGTTCCAGCCCATAAGCTGAAATGTTCACTTTGAAAGGTTCCCACCTCAGTTTCCAAAGCAAAGGGTGACTTTCACCCCTGGAAAATAAATAGTGGGGGGGAGGGTACTTCTGGTCCTGTGACTTATACCCTGCACAATTCCATGGAGCTCAACGAGATTTCTCTTCGGTAAATGAGAACAGAATATGACCCTCAGCAGATAGGAAGCCCACACAAAGGTAAATGTAAAGGCTTTACTAAAAAGATTGCTCTTAAACATTGTGTCTCACCAGGCTTGGCTTTACTGAAATTTTGCCAAACTGGCCTGTAAAGTCACCTAAACACACCATTATTTTTAATGGTCTTTTAAAGAGATGGCTAGCTAATCTTTTTAGTAAGTCTACTTCTGGACAGAGGAATGAAAACAATATTGCTTGTTACTATTCTAACTTAATAGGCTGACATCTTAAATAAAGCCTTAGTGGTGCACAGTGTTTTATTACACTAATTAAATGTCTAATTGGAGATACCAAGTTCTTGGTTACTGCTGTAGGTAGCAACAAATGCATAATGTGGCTTCTTTCCCACTCCTCTGTGCTGCTCCCTCCCCATCTGATAGAAAAAAGAAAACACATTTAAGGAGGATAAAACTTTGAGGGGGGGGGGTGTGTGGGGGAGGGGGGTGTCAGAGTATATAGTGTCCTGATGTTCATTGGGTACATGATATGGATAGAGATGCCCAATTCTAGTTCTTACTATTAAGAAGTGATGATGGGTTTTATGCTAGTTTCAATGGGAAGAGGACATGCAAAGGTTCCTAAATTACTGATGTCTCCCATTATTTCTATGGGAACTGAGTGCCTAACTTCTTTAGGCTCCCTTGAAAATCTCCGCTATGATGCTAATAAAGGAACCTTCCAAGGCATCATGTACACTTACTTAAAAGCACATAAATCCAACAGTTAACTATTGAAATAATTATGTGGAGTTTCCTTTCCCACAGAATCACTTTAAAACTGGAACAAACCTACAGTTAAGTAAAATTATCCAGGGGTAGTTGGCTCCATTTGTGTGAGGCAACAGACTGCATGGACCTACTTCTTTAAAGGATCTTTCATTTATCTTCCCCTTTTGTGCCTGCAAATTCAAAGGCATATCAATGTTGTTTACAACCACATAGTTACATATAAATGATATTGATTACCCTTGCCCCAGTCTGTGCAAAAATGTGCATACAAAACTGCAGGCATAAAATGGAAAGTGGCTTCTAACAGGGCTGTGATAGGAACACTAATGGGTTTAGAAATGTGATCAGTTCAGCCAGCTACTTGACTGAACATTCTTTGAATTCACAGCAAAACATAAGGGCTACATCTAGACTGGCATGATTTTGTGCATATACTTTTAACGGAAAAGTTTTTCTGTTAAAAGTATTTGCGCAAAAGCGTGTCTAGATTGGCCTGGATGCTTTTGCACAAAAGCATCCCTCGCCAATCTAGACACGCTTTTGCGCAAGAAAGCCCTGATCGCCATTTTAGCCATCGGGGCTTTTTTGCGCAAAACAAATCTGAGCTGTCTACACTGGCAAAAGCTTTTATGCAAAAGGACTTTTGCCCAAATGGGAGTGTCAAAGTATTTGTGCAAGAAGCACTGATTTCTTACATTAGATCGTCAGTGTTCTTGCACAAATTCAAGCGGCCAGTCTAGACAGCTGGCAAGTTTTTCCACAAAAGCGGCTGCTTTTGCGGAAAAACTTGTCTGTCTAGACGCAGCCCTTGAGTTAACTCAAGTTGATGTTCAATCTAGAATTCTACCCAAACTGTGAATGGCTGGAAGAATATTCCAAGAATTTTCTGCTGGTCTTCTCTTTGCAAATGATCTGAAATGTGCCCTTCTGATGGTCTAATAGTCATTATATCGTACATAAAAGGAAGGGTAACAAACAGTAGTAATAAAAATCTGGCATCCCTGGTCTTCAGATACTGGTCACCTAATGGCATTAAGTGAGCATGCTGACAATCTCTTTCTCATCAGACAGCTCATATCCCAGGCCCATCACTTTCTTTTCATGGCCCTTGGGCTATCCTAGATTCCTTCCACTCATGGTGACTTAGTTGCATGCAGATCAAACTCCATCTTCTCTTCCTGTAGGTATGGACAAAGATGTGCAAAAACAGCCTCTAGGAAATTATATGCCTCTATGACCAAAAAAGGGTATCTTTGAACAAAGTTCTGATAGATGCTCTACTTATCAGTGGGAGGCTTCACCCTCTGTTTGGCCATGAGTTTCCTGTCACTTGGGCAGAGACAGGGTGATCATTCCCTTGGTGCTCTGAGAAGCTCACATGTCCACTGCCTGGCTTAACCATGGAACATACTAAAACAAATCTGTAGGGATTCCTTCAGCAGGACTTAGAGTGGAGATGCTACCATTCCTCCTACTCATGCTAAACAAATGTCAACCACAAATGGAAGCAGTGTTCCCTGTAAGCTGAGCGCTTGGGTGGCCACTCAGGAGAGATTCTAATGCCACTCAGCTGACTAGAGGAGTATCCACAGCATGTGCTTCTACTGGTGGTGCACAGCTTACATGCCTCAGTGCAAATAACCAAATGCAATCTGCACATGGAAGGAAAAAACTAGAGGGAACACTGACTGGAAGGTAACTTGATTTGATTATTTCAACATACAATGGTGGCAAGAATAACAGAGTAGAGGGGGAAAATGACAAATAATGAGCATGGTCTCAAGGTTATTGATCAGAATAACAAGGTAGCTGCCCTGTCAGTCAATACCCCTCTAATCCTCAAATTGGTACAGCCTGCTGCCTCTTCACACTTCCACCTACTGTTGCATCATAAACTCAAGTCTGGGCCAGCTTCCATCACCTCCTCCTATGGGTCTTGAGCTGCAGCTTGATGCTACTCTGCTGGCACAAGGCTCTTCAGCAGCAGCTGTTCTGAAAGTGTTGTGTGACAGTACAAAGAGCAGTGCTATGGCAGAGAAGAATGAGGAGACCTTTGCTGGTACAGATGAGGGTGTGGGGGGTCAGGATTCCATACTGAGCCAGCAGTTCTGCCCTGCAGCTGTGCTTTTCCATTAGGCACTGACAGCCTCCCATCTATAGAGGCTCTCACCAGATAGTGTTAATCTCTATGCAGTGCTGTGGTATTTTCAGTCTAGAAAGCAACATGTCTCATATTGATCTAACTGCAGTTTGCTTGGTAAATAAATACAATGGAGCTCTTTTTAGAACAAATCAAGTGGCATTGGACATACTGACTGTTTAATAATATTTTGCCACCTGTCAAGCTGATTTTTTTTTTTGCCCATTAATAGTGACTTAAAGAAAATGACACCAAAATAATGAATGCACTATGTAAGCGGCTTATAAGCATCGATACCAGATTCATTCTTGAAGAGTGGAAACATAATCCATAGCTTCTGCTTCTCCCGTGAGAGTGAATCTCTGGGAGCTGTGAAAATGGCTTCAAGCTAAGAACTGTGGTTTATAACCTACATGCAATGGGTTTGTTAATTTCATATATGACTGTGTATTTATGGAAGAAAAGTTACATCCAAGGATTCCTGGATTAAATGCATAACAAGGGAAAGGAGGGTAAATCCACTTTTGTCCCCTTAACTAGGAACATGTTGAATGGTAATATATGAGCTAGCTACACCTTTCACTGCAGTGTTATTAAAATATAAAGTTCATGGCTTTAACTTGTGAATAAGAAATCATTTGCACCCAGTTCGAAGAATGTCTGCTACTTGTTTCCCCAAATATGCCTTCCAGGGTTTCACCAGACTGTTCATATTCACAAGGAGCTTGCTGGTCCTTGAGTCCTCCTGGCCTGCTATCAGGTAGTCTGTTCCTGGTTAAAAAAAGAAATTACTTAAATAAAGAAAACAAAGGAGTACAGACTTACTATCTCCACTTTCTGGGAATCGGGATCTTGCACTTTAGCTAGCTTTAGGCAGTTTTAAAAATTAATATTCCATGTTAGTCACATGTGCAATCACTTTCTGTGCATGAATTCCTCAGTATGCAGGCAATAAATTTTCTGAGGTGCATGTGCACATAGTAGAACCTTCACATACAAACCCTATTTATCCCAAGGGGTTTAACACTTGCAAAATCTAACAACTGCATTAGCAAGTGATTGGGTTTGATTCTAATCTCCCTGACGCTGTGGTGTGTTTTTGTTGTTACTTGTTATTGTCGTGTTTGGGATGGGGTTTAGTTTTGTTTACACCAATTTAATTCCACCAATTTCACTAGAACTCACCTGCATAAACAAGGAGCTAAGTGACAGCAGAATCAGTTTCTGCCAGGAGACGGTTATGAATATCAGAATTCGAGCCCATCCCTGTTAGTTTGTCATCTGCAGCTGCTAGTGCATAAAAATGTGTGTGCAGGTGTTAGTTCATATAAAACTGTGCACCTTCAAGGAAAGGCCAAACTGTAGCTCCACTGAAAAGCAGAATGTTTTGCATTAAACAGAGGTGGGTTTTGTATTTGTTATAGCAAGTATAACATGTAAAATTCTCTTACTATTCAGAGACCTTTGTAACAACTAAGCAGTTTGGGGCAGGTTATAGAGGGAGCTGTGCCCCTCTGAAGTTATATTAATTTTGTTGGTTTTAATAGAACAAAACACAAGTGGAAGCTGCAAATTCCCTAGTTGTTAGAATACAACAAAGAAATGTTCCCCAACTGAAAAGGATGGCTAGATTTTGCTGGAAATCAGTTGTGTGAGTGTTCATATGTGTGCCTGCTGTATGTGCCTCTTACTGTGTATCTGTTTGTTTGCTGTTTGTGTTTCTCTTTTGTGTATGTGCTTGTTATTGCATATGGCTGTTGTGTGCTCCTGTCTGTGGTATCTGGTTGCTTGTCGTGCATGTGTGTATGTATGTGATTGCTTAATTGAAAAGAAACTTGGGGGGGAAATTGGCAGCCTTTCTAGATCCACCCTGTTAATGTCCAAAGTTTAGTTCTTTAGGCTTAATGTATGGAATGAAACTTCTGGATGATAGACAAGGGTGGGGAGGGTCTTGTCTTCCCTTCCTGCTCACAACTGAAACCTGCAGCAACAGAGACACCATATTATCAGTCAGTATTTTCTGGTGAAAAACAAACTAAATACAATTATTGAAGTGCCCCAGCTGAGGCAGCGTTCCAGTTGGCTGTTGAGCAGTCTGAAGGGCTAGATTAATCTGTGTGGCGCACACAGATTAGCTGAAATGGCTGTTTGATATGACAGCTGCCAACTCTGTATTCTGCTGGTACAACAATGCCCATTCTCCTCACACAATAAGGATCTTTAACAGCAGCTCAGGCAACTCCAGGAAATGTAACCACCATATCCCTGTAGGATTAAAGGCATAACCACAGTGATGAGACACCCTGCTGAGATCATTTCATTAGCAAGATACAGATACTGCTAATGATTTATGACTCAAGCCAACAAACCTCACTCTTACATGATAAAGTTTAAAAACATAAGGCCAAATCCCCTGACACCCACAAGTATGTGTAGTGGTGAAAGGGGATTCCGAGGGATTATACGTTCTCTGTGTAATTTACGCAGCAGCCCTGCAATTGCACTAGAGGCTGCTGGTGCCTCCGTGTTCCATAAGGACTGTAGCCAGGAGGGCTGAGAGCTTCTGTGGGCCCCTAGGCAAGGTGTAGGGGGAGGCCTGGCTCTGTGCCTCTGGAATGGTGGGGCCTCGGCCCTGTCCCTTCCAGCTGGGGGCAGCCAGCCCTCAGCACAGCCTGGACTATGGCACTGGCCCCCCCAGCCCTCAGAGCCACATGATGCAGTACTCCAGTGGCAATTTAAAGGGCACAGAACAATTGCCCCCTTTGTCCCCTTCCTCCTATCGTCAGGCCTCGCTATAGTTGATAGTGATGGGAGCTGTGGTGGTGGAACAATTTTTACAAGAGGGGGTGTGAGAGCCATTGACTCAAACTGTAAACTCTGAATATCATGAAACCACTTCAAGCCAGAGAGTGCAGGCACTCCCCTAGCACTCCTAGTTCCAGTGCTTGTGGATGGGAGTCACTTCATCTCGCTCCCCCCTTCCCCTGAAAATCCTTTGGTGAATCCTCTTGCACAGTGAAAGCCCAATTCCCCTGCAGAAAGAGCTCTTCACAGCTCTGGCAGGCAGGAGAGGACTGTAGTTAACCCCCCCGAAAGTCTATTTCTTCAGCCTCTAAAAATCCTGAGGCTTCTTTCTCTCTTGTTTTAAAAAAATGCTAATTCAGATGCAAAGCAGAGAGCAGCTCAATAGCTTACTGTGGCTGGGAGTTACTAATATGGAAAGCAGGATGGCCTTTCTTTGGTATCTATACAGCAATTCTATTCGGTAGCTCTATAAGTAAAGTTTTATGATTAAACTCTAAAGGCCATGAGATTAAAGATGGACTTCCTGTCATCAGCCAGGGAAGAATATACAATACAATGCTGTGGAGATAGCTGGGCAGGAAGCCAGATCACCCTGCACAGCAGAAAGCCCAGCTGACCTCAGAGGTGGTTTGGACTGGTATTGGTAGCTGCTGCTCGCTCCTCACCCCAGCACCCTCTCATGCATATAATGTATATATAGAAGGAAGCGAAAATGGGTATGTAAAAAATCATGAGCAGAACAGAATCAGGGATTTAACTGAGAGTGAGTATGTATGGTGACATTTTCAGTGGGTATACATGGGCACAGAAACCTGAAGCCAATAGAGCTATGCTGATTTACACCACTTGTTAATCTAATGATCTGTCTTCCTGTCGAATAGATTCTAGTTTCCAAACCTCTTGTACTGTGAAGAGCTGGCTAGCGTGCAGGTATGCCACTGCCTTCTACTGGCTGGCATCAGAACTGCACAATTGAATTTCATAGGCCCTAGACTCCTAACAGCTAAAGAGAGACAAGGACACAAGCCTTCTTGTGCTCTCTCCTCCTTGAGCTTCTGTGAAGGATCAGACACAGTCTAACCCTATACTAAACACATACTTCACCCACCCCAACTGGCAGCTCCCGCTGCTGGGCAGGGAGCATGACAGCTGTTTAATGATTCACAGGCCGAGTCAGAATACTTTAACCATTTGCACTACAGTAAATAAAATGTATTTGTCCAAGTTTGTTACATCATTGAAGTACCACTCTGAGACCAAATATTTCATCCTTGCTAATTCAAACCCAGTGCCTCACGTGGTGGTGGTACAGATGATGCAAGACCCAAATAATTTTTAAGAGGATGTAGTTCAATTTGGACTGATGGAAAGAATTCACACTGGACTTGACTGGACTCTGCCAATACCAGAACAATTGGCACTTTTGTATGTGGCTGATTTCAGATGAGAAGTTGTCTTAGAGTTCAGGGTAAGCCTTAGATTTCAGACCAAATACAAGGAATTCTTTTACTCAGTGCGGAAGTGTGTTTAATCTGTTCAGAGGAAAAAACACAAGTTACCCTATCTAACAAGTTTTGGTTTAGAATGTGGATAAGTCCTCACTCCCCATGGTGCAAAGCATAATAGTGAAACATAATCTTTGGAGATACTGTTTAGTTCATCCCGAAGAAAACCAGCTTCCTGTCTTATTCAGGGCCTGATCCCCACTGGTGCTGAATAATGTTCCCTTTAAACTTTTCCATCCATGTGAGGAATAAACGTTATATGCACCAAGGCATGTGCAAATGTGCACCACCAGAAGAAACACAAACCTAGCTGAGCGCTCTGCTAATCATCTGGGCAGCATTTGAATCTCTCCTGAGTGGCTGCACAAGTGCACAGCTTACAGGGAATACAGGTACTGAACATCTGCAGCATCTACTGAAGTGAATGGGAGCAGTGAGTGTTCATCACCACTTGGGATTGAGCCTTGCTGCCTGTTCAGATGAAAAAAGAAAGCAGGGTCCAGAAGATATATTTCCAAACTCCAGTTAGCACAGTTAGAGGCATTTACATGGGCTCTTTGGCTCACCTCCCCATAATTCTCAACATGGGATTTCACCTGGTGTAATACAAA
Organism: Pelochelys cantorii; assembly: GCA_032595735.1. NCBI lineage: Eukaryota > Metazoa > Chordata > Testudines > Trionychidae > Pelochelys > Pelochelys cantorii. Next base: position 23,918,327 of record CM064336.1, read on the forward strand.
TATTTCTGTCTCCAGCCTACTAAATTGCTTGATGGGAAAGAAGGCAGTAGTGAAGCTCTGATGGAAAAAAATTATCCATTCAGCTATGGATAATATTGCTTAGCCCTCATCTGGCATAGGTGCTGACTCCATATGGGCTACGTCTACACTGGCAGCTTCTTGCGCAAGAACTCTTCCACAAGAGAGCGTCTACACTGGCATGTGCTTTTGCGCAAGAGCATCCATGCCAGTGTAGATGCTCTCTTGCGCAAGAAAGCACTGATGGCCATTTTAGCCATAGGGCTTTCTTACGCAAGAAATTCATGTTGCCTGTCTACACTGGCCTCTTGTGCAAGAACAGTTGTGCAAGAGGGCTTATTCCTGAGCGGGAGCATCATAGTTCTTGCGCAAGAAGCCCTGATTTTATACAGTAGAACGTCAGTTTACGTGCGCAAGAACACAGGGCCAGTGTAGACAGGCAGCAAGTTTTTGTGCAAGAGCGGCCACTTTGGCGCAAGATCGCGCCAGTGTAGAGACAGCCATGAGTGTTCAGTGGCTCAAGCACCCCTGGGGGAAAAAAAAAGTGGGTGTTCAGTACCCACCAGCCAGAGCTGTTTGGGGGCACCACTGATCAGCTGTTCTGGACTGCTGCCAATCAGCTGTTTGGCAGGAAACACTTGTGAAAGGTGGAGAGCAGGCGGTCAGCAGGGGGCTATCAGGGAGATGGCGGAGAGAGGGGTGAGAAGAGGCAGAGCCAGGGCTGGTCTCAGGGGAGGGACAGAGTGGCAGCTGGTAGAAGTGCGGCACTCAGAGGGGGAAAATAAAAATCAGCTCCTATGTGCTTTTCCATTTCAAGGGGAACTGGAAAGGTTGAGCTGTGCTGTGGTACTCCAGGAACTGGCTAGGAACCGACATGTGCCTCTCAGTCGTCATTTGTTTTCTATTTCCCTCTTCTGAAGGGAAGTAATATGTACCAACCCCTTTGCTGGCACAGCTTACTTCCTCTTCTGTGCTGGCATGGGTGTGGTGTTCAGGGGAGAGAGGTGGCTCTACTCCCTCCCTGCCTACCTGAGTGGGAATCGCTGTTAGCATTGGCCAGGGTGCTAGAAAAATGTTGACTGTGGGGGTGCAGAGAGCCACTGAACTAAACTGCAAACCCTGTGTATGATGGAAACCACTTGAAACGGGGGGGGAGAGTGCTGCAGCAGCCCTCGTCCCAGCACCTATAAGCAGTGGCTGCTCTCCTCAGAATGCATGTTCTGGTGCTGTGACTAGGTTGAACAAGCCCCACCTTGGTGCAAGTGCACAGCAAGGTTTGCAATTGTGCCTTGACCCATTAATCCTCAGAGTCTCCGGTGAAGTAGATACGTTCTGATAAATATTAGCTCCACTTGACACATGAAAAAACTGTAGCAGCAAGTTTCTCATGGCCACAGAGGGAGTCACTGTGAGATGGGATTCAAGGAGTTCCTGCACCAAAGTCTGTGTAAACCACTTGATAACGCCTCTCTCTCTCATACCTATATATTCACAAGTATAAATCTAATGTAGTAATTAATTAAAAAGTCAGACTGGGATTTATTTACATTCTAGGGTTGCATGATAGTTAACACTGAGATTGCATTTCTTTTTCTCTATGCGTAATGTACATACAAGGCATGGAGGCCATGGCAGCTTTGCCCTAGATTCTGTGGCACTCTTGTAGGAATTCTATGGTGACTACAGATCAGTGTTTAAAAGGGAGGTTTTTTATTGAATTAAATCTAAAGATAAATAATCCAATCAGCACAGAAGCCCCTGGCTCATTTATGATGCCATTACATTCATTTATTTTATGTTAGTGCCATATTTTGAGTTTCCCACATGCTGCAAACTGTGACATTTTAAGTTTTGCAGTAATACATGGGGCAGTTCACACCTCTTTTTTCAGGCTGTTTACACACTTAGGAAGGCATCACTGAACCAGTTTGAACCTGCTAGAGCTGCTGGCAGGACTAAAGGCTTCCCAGCACTATGCTCCCCAGCTCTGGGAGACAAATTATGCCTGGTCACTCTGTAGATGCTTGGACAGTGAAAGGAGAATGGTTCTCTGTGCTCATTCTCCTGTAGCACACCCACCACAAGGTGACATAATTAAGCCTAGCTGTCTGAATAAAGGATTTCTTAACTGTACTCCACTAAGGCTACATCTACACTGTGGTGCTATTTCAGGATAACGGAGGTATCCCACAATAGCTATCCCATGTCTTAACAGCGCACCCGTTATTTCAAAATATAACAGGCTCCCTATGCCAACATCCCTGTTAACCTAGTTTGACAAGGATTAAGGAACATTTCAGAATAGCGCGTTATTTTGAAATTTGGCACTGTGCAGACAGCGCCGTGTTACGAAATAAGCTATTTTGAAATTGACTTGAAATAAGCTATGCAATTTGCATAGCTCAAATTGCGTAGCTTATTTCAAGCTACAGGTTCAGTGTAGACTCACCCTAAGAGTGCCAGCTTTCCCTTGCTAATCCATTCATTTGCTTTATGTTACCTGGACCAGCTTTTCCCCAATGGCTTATTCCAACAGTATGGTCAATTAGGTGCAATACAAGTGCAATTGCACTGGCTTCAACAGAGTTATTCCTGATTTACACTAGTGAAAGTGAGATAAGAATTGGATACATGAATACCTTAACAACCCAGGAATCCGTTTCCCCCACAGAAGCCATGACATAAGCAAGGGGGCGGACAGACTCACTGGGCCCCTAGGCAAGGTGAGTGGCACCTTAATCCTCCCAGAAGGGGCAGGGCATCAGACAGAAGGGGCAAAGTTGGAGCAGCCAGCTCTCAAATCCTCATGGAGTGTGCCACACTGCCCCCACTCCCACACCCTGGTCAGCTCTGAGAGCTGCCCGGGAGCCTGGGGTCCTTTTGAATGGCCGGTCCCTGGGGCAGTTTCCCCCATCCTCTCCCCCCCTCTTTCAGCAGGCCTGGACACAAGCATTTAATACTTACCAGGATTGAGAATAGGACAAGTACATCCCCTGTTGGTCCAGGACTCTGGATAAATACTTCTGTTACTCCGGGTGATTTTCACTTTGCCTGATTTCAGGACCTTCTTTACTTTCACAACAACTTCTGCATGAGTTCCCTTGTCATGAGCTGATAGGATTCTGGCTTTTATCACTGCCAGAAAACACACACATGCACCACAAACCAATAATTACTTTCAAAGTAAGCAGTGGGATGTTCCTTACCCTGCTACAAGGAAGAATGTTAGGGCCTGTTGGATAAGACATGAGTCATGTCAGGACACTGGCACTTGGACATGGACACATGTGAGTTCCAGTTTAATCATCGCTCCTATTTAAATGAATCAGCGGAAGGAATGCTGGATTTTTTTCAATTTAAACAGTTAACTAATCCCTTCCCAATGTTATTTATCAGCTCAACTCCAGCGGGTTGCTGCCAACAGTTTGAAAGTCATAGGAAACCACTAGGCTATGTATAGTGTGATGGGGTGCCCAACCCACATAGGAGTGGAAGGGGTAGGTGGAGGCCTTGGGGTCCTACCGTGTTCTGGCCCAGAGTAAAGCAGTCAAGGTGAGTCCTCTTAGCAACCTAGAGGACCTGTATGCGGCAGAGCCAATCACAGAAGAGGTGCAGGGAGCAACTAATCAAGGCCCAGCAACCCCATATAAGAGGAGCTGCAAGGTAGGATAAATTAATGGAGGTTGGGAACTCAAGGAGTGAGGACTGTGTTCCTAGCAGCCTGAGGAAACTGTCGCACCTTGGATAGAGCAGGTTGGCAGGGACTGGGAGAGCAAGAAGAAGTGCTTGGCTGGCTCCTGGCACCTTAACCCATGAACCAAATGCCCTGAGGTGAGGGTGGAGAAGGTATTGGCAGGCCTGCCGATGGATGTGAGGAGAAGAAGAAAAGAGTGCAGCTGCCTTGGGGCCCAGAGATTCAAAACAACCCCAGGCTCCCAGCTGCTGCTACTGCAGCAGAGGCTGGAGCCCTAGGCCCTTTAAATCACCACTGGAGTCTCAGATGGTGTGCTTCAGGTGGCACTGAAAGGCTGGCTAGGGGAGGCTAGTCCCAGTCCTGCCCCTTTGACCCAACACTCCACTCCTTCCACCTGGGGCTCTTCCCCTTCTGGAAGCACAAAGCTGCTCCCCTCCTTTCCCAGGGGCCCAGAATTCTGTCAGCCCCTCTGTGTGTTGGGACTGTGTAGAGGTGGCCTAGGGAAAGGTAGCATTACTGGGAGAGTTAAAAAGTTGCAGCAGGAGGTTGCTATCTACATGGTCCCTAGTTGGGACCCGGAGTGGTAGGATGGCTGGGATTTCCCCCATTAGTCACTGGAGTAGACGCCTAAATATTGAACTTTGATCCACCCCAGAAGGGGGAGACACTGATGGTGACTCAGCTGAAGGGCCGAGTCACAAAGAGGATGCTGCAGTTCCTTGCGTGACAAAGGTCTGCAGGCAGAGATGACAACAGGAGAGGTACCACTGAAAGAAGGTGCACCAAATAGCAGAGCTAACTCCCAGGATGGCCAGCAGAAGGTGCCACTGTGGTGAGTAGACCCCATGATAATAGGAATGTAATAAAAACTAACTCAAAGAATGCCCAGCAGCCAATGGTATGATCTTAAGGAAATTGACTGAGAGTTTTGGCAGACTTTATATTTGGACATTGGAAGGCTTGCATTAGATTTACCTAGTGTCCATTCTGACCCTTTAAAATTCCTCCTGTCCACTGTACTGGAGCTCATTGTTGAGCAATGGAATTCACCCAGGGAACTTCCTGCTGGAGTGCAGGAATGCTACATGACTAGAATTCTAAGATGATAAAGATCAGCTGGAAAAAGCTGCTTTGGTTTGTGACCTGGCAGTATTGCCAATTTGCCACTCTTCCTGATTTTGCAAGATCATCTAACCTGCAACAGGCTAATCCAACAAATAAGCTTTGTTTGGTCACAATGTCATTGAGTCGAGTAAAAATGTGGTGACTTTTGGTGGTTGTGTGACCCTTCATGGTGTGATGACACGACATAGTTGCTTTTTCACTATGGTGTTGACAAACAGACATAGCAAGTTTACCTTGCTGTGTAAACAGCAAAAGGTTGGCAATTCTATTGCAAGTCCTCTAGAATGGGTTCTCAACCTTTGGTTCATGGGAGTAGCAGGCAGATATCAAGAAAGCCTGGCCACTCTGCCCTTCCTCTATTGTTAAATGGGAAGGAGATGCTATGTAGACAGAAGAAGAGCACCAGAGGCAAAAAGAAGTCCTGGTCTACAGCGCATACACTGATAGGCGGAAGGCTTTGCAATGAGTTCATGAAGCCCATGTTGATTTGCTCAGCATTGAAGAAATCACTATTCGGGGGGGACATGTTAGCAGTTTTCAGATATCTAAAAGGGTGTCATAAGGAGGAGGGAGAAAACTTGTTCATCTTGGCCTCTGAGGATAGAACAAGAAGCAATGGACTTAAACTGCAGCAAGGGAGGTTTAGGTTGGACATTAGGAAAAAGTTCCTAACTGTCAGGGTGGTCAAACACTGGAATAAATTGCCTAGAGAGGTTGTGGAATCTCTATCTCTGGAGATATTTAAGAGTAGGTTAGATAAATGTCTGTCAGGGATGGTCTAGACAGTATTTGATCCTGCCACGAGGGCAGGGGACTGGACTCGATGACCTCTCGAGGTCCCTTCCAGTCCTAGTATTCTATGATTATGGGATATATGCTGTCCTCCAATCAGCTCTGCCAGAATTCAGAAGTATCACTAGACAGAAAAGAAGAAAGGAAACCTACCTATGATTTCACAGATGCCAGAAACACTAGAATTATCATACCAGGAAGGCACATCAGCCACTTACCATATGCGTTTTTCATCTGGCAGAAATCAGTGACACTTCCGAGCACTTTCTCTTTGCACACACACTTTTCTAGCACCGAGAAACCGGAGACCACAAAGGATTGGAGAAGGGCCAGAACATGAAAGAGAAAAGCAAATCAAATGATGTTCATTCCTCTATGCATGCACATATCTATGTATAAAAGTTGCTCCAGTTATCTGAGTAAACATAGATGCTTAAAGAAGATTTAAGAGTGAGCTCAGTTCTTTGCAAAGCTGGTTCTTGTTAAACAATACAAAAATGGTTCTGAAATCTGGTCCACATTGTGAAGTAAAAAGCAATCTGCATGGGGTCCATTACACAGTTAATAAACTGATGCTAACAAAGGTTAAATCAGAATCAGATCCAGGTGTGAATAATATAAATTATGCTCTTATTAGATGGCAAGATAAGCAATATTCAATTTTGTCAGTACTTAAATGGAAGTACTATGGAAAATCCATGTTGATTCAGGACATGCTGGGGTTCAATAGGTGACATACTTTCCTCTAAGTCAGTATAGAGCCAATGATGAACTAACTGGTGCTGTCCATCATATGCTATGTAAAACCGAGGTCTTGACCACTTTTAAGCATTAAAGGTTCTACTATATTCTATTGGACTAATTTCTCTCTTAGTTTAAGGGAATACAATATACTTCTTTACTGCCTGTCCTGAATTGTTGTGTTTAGTGTGGCTGAGTGTTGGTTTTAAAAGCACCTACATTGCATCCCAGTGATGGCTGCATTTCAGTAATGGGTCGAGTGATCCTTTCTGTATCTAGCATTTGTAATTCCACAAAGCAAATGAAGGCTTTCAAAGGCTGCTTTGTAAATCAATTAATAATATGAATATAAACTGGAAGCATATTTTTCCACAGAATTCAAGGATGACTTTTTAATTTCTTGACAACAAAGCCAGGTTTACCCTGCACTGGAAAATAGAGTGTAAAAACAATAGTCAGCCCAGTGCAGATCTCTCCTTGAACTCATCCTGGAGTGTCCTGCCAAATACTCAGAACTGGGTGCAGAAGAGTCTCACACCCACTCATGGGATGCTCACATTTGCCTTCTCGTTTGAATAACATGTTCCTGATGTCATACTTCTACATCTGCAAATGTGCCGGAGAACTCTTAATGGGATATGAGTGGAAATAGCGTAGGGAATAGTTCTACAAAGATTCAAAGGACCAGACTGGACAGCACTATGTGGGTCAGATTGTGCCTTTCAATTTTTGAGTGGGTGCAGAATTGCTGCACAGCAGTGGGATTCTGAGAAGCACAGGCTAAAGCCGCAGTTTCCTTCTTCCCTTTCCCCACTCTCTCTTTGCCTTGTGTTAGGGTTTCCATCCCAGAGAGCTTACAGTCTATGTTATCAGTCTTTGTTCTCTTCTCTTAAATGGTTGAGTGGTGGGAACACTTACATTTTACAGGCAGTCCTTTGCTTATGTTGTGATTTTTAATGTATGGGATAGACACTTAGAACACTGGATGGATACCTATAGTTGTATTTTGGACGTCTGAAGAAACAAATACATAAAATAAATGCATGTATTTGGTCAAAAGCACATGCATATTTCTGGCACACTATAAAAATTATTTGTTTATTTAATAAACAGAGCAAAGGGTTTTATCATTCTAAATCATACCTGGATGTCTCAATGCAGAAAATCCCTGCTCAGGATGATTCCATTTCCACTCTTCACTCTCGTTGGCTGGCATTTGTAAGAGGTCAGGGATTCGCCCACCCATGGGGATGCTGAAAAATGGCTCATTGTCATAACTGGGGAGGAGATAAAGAAGAAAAAGCTCATATTAGGATTTCTGATGTTTAGCACAGAGGAAGTCACTACCACATGCCTGCAGCATTGAGTACCAGGAAGGAACATGGCCTCCAAGATCACGATGAGCAAACTTAATCATTATACCACTAGTCTTGAATGCAAAGAAGAGCAAAACCTTAGCCCACTGCCCTGCAGATAGACTGCGGCATCTGGGATTATACTTCAACTTCACTACATTTTTTTACAGTTAATTTTTTGTACAGTTGCTGTGTATAATTTCTTTAAAATTGCAGGGCCAAAGCTTGCCAGGCACTGAGCACCCATCTGATGTTATTTAGGAATCAAGGGCACTCCAAGGCTCAAGCCCCTTGAAATAAATGGGAGCTGTAGGTACTAAGCACTTTGCAGGATTTGGAGTATTGTATTTTGTTCTGGGGAAAGATACCAGGCTGATGGTCCTGAAAAATGATTTCCTGCAGTTATTTGTAGAAAGTGACCAGCACTGGTAGCATCTGCGCAGGTTTTCTCATACCACCACTATGGATAGAAGGATAGTTCAGTTTCTGTGGGCCATTTAGGCTTGGCCTCTCTGCTGAGAGTCACCCATGTGTGTATTATGTGGTGAGAACATCTGCACACTAGAAACTGGATTGAGATGCTCCAGCTTGTTTCACCTAGGCCACAGAGCACCACAAGCTCTTCAGATGCTTTACCTTTTCTAAAGCAAACAGTTTCACAGACACCAGCAGGGTGTTTTGCTTCAGAACTGTCTATAAAGAGTCTTATGCAGGCAGTCAAAGGGTATCCAAAGGACACAGTGCTGCAATCCATTCAAATGAAGGTGGGTGCAGAGAACAGTCTTGTTTCCCCAAATACCTCCCTCCTCCTCTGCTGCCTTGAATTTATGCCATCTGTGCAGGATTCCCAGTGTTAATCTGAGTGTCATATTTAAAGTGATCCAAAGTATTATCTTCCCATAAAAGAAGCCTTGTTTACCCATTGAAACAGTTTCCAGTCTGTGGGTCGCAGTCTCTGGCACAATCACAAGGACGACAGCCATTTTCTCCAAAGCCCCAGTATCCCATGAGGCATCTGTCACAGTTCGGGCCTGTCACACCTGGCTTGCAGTAACAGAAGCCCGTCTTTGGGTGGCACCGCCAGCTTCTGCTGAAGGTTGCATTGGTCGATCCCATAGGCTGACAGGAGCAAGCTAACAAGACATAAGTGATTGAGATGATAGGCCAAGAGTCAGCAGTTTAGGTGAAGTTTCTGCAAGGCTGATAACCTTTATGGGTCCCACTCATTCCCAACAGCCAGTCATTTTATATAAGCACTGGGAAACATTATATTCTTACCCAGCTGTGGTTCAAAATAGAAATTTTCAGCATGGGTGGATGGTTGTCTCATTCAGCATAGCCATGGATTCAAAACAAAACCCAAGCTACTAAATGGTCACCTGAGACCAATGTAGGTGTGAGCACCATTTCCTGTGGGCCAAATCTTTACCTTGACACCAATCTCAAATAAAGAATGTTAAGCAGCTATGCAGTAACCTGTGTGACTGTGTGCATTCACTCTGCAAGGAGGCGGGAGGGATTGGCAAGTAAATTTGCAAAGCGCTTGGCTGGGCTACCCATGGATAGGGTCCCACATGCATACCCTACCAGAAGGGCTTCCCATTTAACCCATCTGTGAACATGCCTTTTGGACTGTGGCTGTATGCTCTGGGGCTGTGTCTAGACTGCATCCCCTTGCCGACAGAGGGATGCAAATCAAGCACTTCAGAAGTGCAAATGAGCCCAGGATTTAAATATCCCGGGCTTCATTTGCATACTCACGTTCCGACGCTGTGCCAATCAGGCTCAGTGTCGAAAGTGAAAGTAAAGTGTAGCCGCGGTTCTGCCGTGTTTCTGCCGAAAAAGCCCCCGCTGTCGGCAGAACCGCGGCAGAACCATGGCTACACTTTACTTTCACTTTCGACACTGAGCCTGATTGGCACAGCGTCGGAACGTGAGTATGCAAATGAAGCCTGGGATATTTAAATCCTGGGCTCATTTGCACTTCTGAAGTGCTTGATTTGCATCCCTCTGTCGGCAGAGGGATGCAGTCTAGACGCAGCCTGGGTGGGAATGATTTGCCTATTGAGTGTCTATACAATAAAATTATATTGATCTGTCACAGTCGTCTATTCAGGCACAAAGGCCTCCCAGTTGCCAATTGTGCTTCACACTTGCACCCTAAGCGACAGTGATATGTTATTGCAGTGCGAGGGATACTTTTACCACAGTGAGCAGTATAAGAGTGCCCAACATTCAGCGTGTGTAGACAGCAAAGAAAGAGAGGATTTGCTAGTGTGATACATGAGGGGATGCTCAAAGAAATGAGAAGGAAACAAGAAAATAATTGAGGCTGTAGATCAGGCTAAATTGGCTCCCCCTGGCAGAGCTGGAATTTCCACTGCCAGGTATGTTTAAAACTCTAGTAAAAGTGTACACCAGGAAAAGCACTGGCCAAGGGAGACAGACCAGATAACCTCATAGGCCTTTTCCATCTCTAGATTTGAGGAGTCCATGATTCTGCTTTAGTGTGAGCTGTAGGGACCTAGGTTCTCTTCCCAGTGCTACAAATGTGGTATAGCTAGGGAACATGACGTTTGCGTGCATACCTAAGTGGATATATTATGAGAGAGCTTTCCAAACCCTCTGAACATATTTCAGCTGTGACTGTCATCTGCTGAGGGCAGCAAGAGAGGGGCCAGAAGCACCAGGTGCCATTTCAAATCCAGTCCTGGCCTACTTGATTCTGATTCTGGTGCCATTTTAACACCAGCCCTTCCATACTTTAGAGCAGGGGTTCTCAAACTTTGTGATACCGCGACCCGCCTCTAAGTTGCTCATGACCCTCAAGGGGGTCAGGACCCAAAGTTTGAGAAACGCAGCTTTAGAGTACTTTGGAGGCTGCGGTAGAATGACTGGCTATGGCCTTGAGGGGCTATGCCAGCTACTACAGTTTGGAGCTTAGCAGTGTTCTGGCTATGCCCTTAAAAAAGTCTCTATGCCAGGGGCTTTTGGGAATGGGTGAGGTCACAGCTGACTGTTGGCTGTGCATTACCTGGGACATCTTTCCACCAGTCTGCTAGCCCCTTTGTGCTGTCAGGGCAGCTCTACCACGCTGCATCACAAGAGAGGATCTGGCCCGCTCACTTCTGATGCATGAATAGGTTTGGGTAAATGGAGAAGTGAGCTGAATCTTTGCCCCAAACTCAAGTCCAGCTCATACTTTAGCTCCTTTTCATTGCTGAACATTGTGGCACCTCTTGATTTTTGCTGTCCCTAGAGCCGGAAGTGCCATTTCAACTCCATCCTCCTGTAAGAAGGAAGAAGCAAAAATCTTGGGGACGTGACCTATTTCCAGAGAGACATTGGACACCCAAGATAGTTTGGATCAAGGGCCAGCCTTTGGAATGATTATCTTTATTTCAACCCTTTTGAAGTTTGCCAATCACTACTTCTAATAGAACATCTTTTCTTCCTGAGCTCATAGATAGGAGACCAAATGGACACACTGATTCCACACATGTCTTTCCAAGAAGGGGACTCTATGAAGAATGCAATTGTGATTGATTCACTTTTATGTGACTCATCGTGTTTGTTTTTTAGAAAGGACAATCTCTTTGAGGAGTACTTATAAAAAGTGAAAAAGCAGTGCCCAGCAGCTTGTGTAATGGGCATTTTTCTTGTGATCTTCTATTAGATTTTTTTCACCCTGTCCTAGTTATCTTCTGCATGCTCGCATTTTTACTAATATTAATGTATTGTGCAATAGAAGAAACCTATTCAGTTGTTTTCAAGGGAATACCAGCACAATAGCCTAAAGACAGAAAATAAGCACGCTATAATTAATACTGTGTTCCACACAAGGAGCTTTGTTGGTGGCACAGTAGCACCAGGCTCTGCTGCTGCTGCCACACAGGTGTCTTGAGTCTGGAAGCAATTGGAGGGCTGTTGTTCACCAGGATTTGAAAATCAGGTGTAACATCATAGCGCACATTTGCCCCAATGTTTCAAACCTCAACTTTCCTGTAGTTTTTCAGAAATGCTCAACCCCACGCAAAAATAGAGGTATCTAATACATGTTGACATTTTTTATAATGTTGTCCTTGCTCTTTGGACATGAGAAATGGATGCTTTCCTCATTAGAGATTTTGGGACAAAAAAAAAAATCCAAACTTTGTTGAAATCTGGATGTGTCCGAATCCTTGTTCTTGATTTCCCCTATGATATCATTAGGATCCAGCTTTTCCAACATTCAGTGGTATTTGGATTGGGAGTTTTACTTTGGATCTATCTCTAGCCTTTATAGATTGTTCTGTCTCATCTCTTGTCTTTCCAGGTTTCCATATCTGAAGCCAGATCCTCAGCTGGTGCAACTCAATATCGGTCCAATGATGCTACTCTGGCTTACACCAGCTGAGGACAGGATGTCTGATACATGGAGAATGTGAATTCCACCATCACAGCCAAAGGGAAAGTGCTACAGTGGGTGGTGATTTCTAGCAGAGGCCAAGGAGGAAGGTAGAGAAAAATGCACATATTTAGTTCAAGCATATAGCTAAGGAAAGTATGAACCTGAGTGTCGGAGGCTGAAGGGCAGCTGTTGATGACCAGTTTTTAGATGTCAAATGACATCACAGATTTGATGATAAATCTCATGATTAAGAAACATAAGTAAGTTCTTACAAACTGAGGTTTTTGTATTTCCCAGTGTTTGCAAACCATTGTCTTTCTCTGCTGCTTTTTGCTCTTTTTTTAAACCCTAGTTTTTGGTTTATCCACCTCTATTTCTAATGAAACAAACCAACATGATGATGGGTGGATTTCCCTCCTTTTTGTCAAAGGCTCCCAGGGACAGTGGACAAACAATTGTGGCACAGAGCTGGCTAGTTTATCTGGGTTCTCCTCTTTAAAGCAGCAAAGTATTTGCACTACAAAATATTATTTAGTTGTGTCTTAAGAGATGTTAGTTGCTGAAGTATCACAAATGTCCACTTGGATTTTTACTGGCAGTTGCTATCATAAGATTTTTGCCTGGATGCAGCTGGTAGAGAGGGAACCAAGGAATGAAAATAGTCATAAAGCAGATAAATCTTTGGCCTCAGCACAGCTGTCTCCAGCTGTATCTTCATTAGATACAGATGTTAACTATAATATCATTTGCAATAATGTGGTTCTAACCAACACAGATATAGCAGGGATATAGTACTCCAATTAATTCACAAGTAAGGGACTTTAGGGGTATGTCTGCACTGCGGTTAAAAGCCCAGAGATGGCCCATGTCAGCTGACTTGGGCTCATGGGGCTTGGGTTATTATATGTTGTTTAATTCTAGTGTAGATGCTTCGGCTGTAGGACCCTGAGAGGTGGGAGGGTGCGAGGCCTTAAGCTGTAGCCTGAGCCCTAATCTACACTACCATAGGCTGTCAACGTAAGTTATATAACTTCAGCTATGCGAATAACATACCTGAAGTCAATGTACTTAAGTCTACTGGTAAGTCTTCACTGTGGTAAGCCAACAGCTGCTGCTCTCCTGTCGACTCCACTTGCACTTCTCATTCTGGTGGAGTACCAGAGTCGAGAGGAGAGCACTCGGCGGTTGTCAACCCGCGCTGGATCAATCACTGCCCATCGATCCAGCCTGTAGTGAAGACATGCCCTAACGATCTATCCCACAGTTAAACAGCCCCTTAGCCTGAGCCCTAGTCGGTTGGCCCGGGCCAGCTGGGGGGGTTTTGATTGCAGTGTAGACATACCATCAAAGATAATGAACCTCTAATTTCTGTCCGAAACTACTATGCAAAACACAGTTACCAGCAGATTCAATCTTTTCCAGGAAAAACAGGCAAATTAAAAAAAAACAAAACTAAATCGGAGTCTTTAGAAGGTGGAATATATTCCCAACCAAATTCAAACAGTTTTTAAAACAGGTCAAATTTTGGGCCACAACCACTCAACAATGCCCCATAAATCAAGGAAATTGTAACCCTCCTGGCTGTGTGTGGGCATGCTCACCCTCTGCCTGGCTAACTGGGATTGTGACTCTGATGAAGATGTGATTAATCCCAACTATTACAACGGGAAGGTTCACAGATCTGTCTAGAGGGGAAAAGAGGAAGGGAAGGAACAGCTTTGTCGATGGTATGCGTGCAGGCACGCGCGCAGTCATTTTAGTTTCCAAGCTGTCTGCTTGAGTAAAAAAAGCCCATTTCCCTGGAGACGTTGGCCTGATGGATAAGCAAAGGCTGAGTACAAAAGATGGTGTCAGTTCAGAAGTATCCTTTAAGCCTCCAAATAAGCCACAGGAAAGAGCCAAGGATGCAGCAGCTTTTCTGACCACTGGTTGGGAAACTATTAGGCTTCACGAGGCTTCTGAGTCAAAGCTCCTGTACAAGCCTATATCCAAACTGCTTAATCCTGTGTTGTCACCCTCAATAACAAGCAGGTGTGTGCTGTGCTCTCTGGCTCTTTTCATGTTTTTTTTTTTTTTTAATCTAAGCAGTGTCAAAACAAGGCTCTGTGCGTGACCTGGCTCCCATTCATCCCCAGCTGCTAGGAATGGTAGAAGTGAAGAGGTCAGCAATCTCTCCAGATAAAAAGGAATGGCAGAATCCTATTTACGTGTTAAAGCTCAGCTGGGATTTTTTTTTAAAGCAAACGTCTTTTCCATCTCATAAATGGAGAAATCAGCGAAGAGGGATAGCATCAGTGCAGCCAGTTGTCATACAACCCTTTTTCCTCCCATCGCAGTGATTAAGAAAGAATGCTGCCGATTATTATGACTAATGCCTAAAGATTCCTTCTGGGCCCAAGCAGAGCCCTGCTAACTTTTTGGAAGCTGGAGGGAGCTGTAGTAGCTTAACTTAGGCTTTGCGCTGGATAGAAGAGCACTCTCTTAAAGCATGATTTCTCACAGGGCTTAAAACAACATTTCATTCAGTTTTTCTGTCAACTTTCATTTCCCAGCTCAGCGTCCACTGTATATACAGGGTGAGCTTTAATCCCCTGGTGAAGTTCTTCTCCCTTCTTCACCAAGGACCATGCTGCTCACACAAAAAACATCCGAGCCATCTGCCATGACCAATCTGCTATAACTCCCTTCCATCATTTTCTGAGAATATCTATTTGTTTGATTTTGTTCCTCTGGCATTTTTTGCAGTTTGCTCAGCCAAAATGAGTGTAGGAGGTAGTATGTCCAATCCTTCACAAACCCATTCACCCAGACTTGCTTGCTCTTCAGTTCATGGTCAGCTAGCTACAACATGACAGAAATGCACCCTCATAGGTGAAAGCTCATTATGGGATAATTCTTCAGTTCTGTGCCAAGCTTGAGTAAATGCACTTGCATCCAGGGGTATCCTGCAGTGATCAAGGGAATGAACCTTTCCCCCATCAAACCCACTTTTGCTCCACTGAGTATAACGCTCCACTGAGTCTCCTCCCCACAACTGTGGCATCTGTGGAGTATGGGGGTTCTCTCTACAGTAGAGCTAAACAGTGATAGCCAAATAGTGGGAGATTTCCTGAAAATTACCTGTGAGCATTTCTGATACCCATACAGCTCTCTGGGAAATTGCAGGGGCTCGAAAAGCTACCCCACTTAGCTACCCAATTTACAGGAATTCTCCCCTTCACCTTTAAATACGATAGAGAAGGGCATAGACTAATATCTGGTAAAATATGTCTCTCTGAAGATGGAATATTTCTCCATACTCCACACAAATACAATCAAGATACCTGAGCCAGGGATGAAAGCTTGGGTGGATGTGGGGGAAGGGGGTTTCTCTAGAAAGGAAACTGCCTATCTATTCCTTAGGTCACGATCCAGCAAACAGTTAAGCACTGGGTGTGACTTTAAATACATGAGTGGTCCCACTGACTTCAGTCACATGTGCTTACAGTCGTGCACGTGCGTAAGTGCTATGCTGAGTTTGTACAGGATGGGAACAGTGGCAGGGAGCCTTCTATTGGCATTAACTACCTTGCTAAGAAACATGCTATTACTTATTATGCTGGCACCGTAAGAGTAGTTCTGTTTGAGCAGGCTATGTTTCTGTTTGTTAGACAGCTTCCTCCTGAAATGTTTTCCTGTCTGTTTAGCAGAGTCCTGGCAAGATGTGCTGAGAAGATGGGAGCCAGACCAGACGAGAGTTGCAGGTAGGCTCAAGGTCTGATATCATCCTGGCAGTCTGTTCTAGAGTGTCCTCACAGATAGGCTGTATTTTTAAATAATGTTTTCTCTTCTCTGCTATTCTCTAATGTTCCTAGACGTCAAGTATTATCTAACATTACACACAGTGCTGGTTATTGCACTGTCACCTTCCTGTCAAATACATGAGTGTGTACATTGATTCCTTCTGGTGACGTACAACTTGAAATCTAATCTACTGGAACAATAATTTATTCTCATTACAATTCTTTGCATATGATAAGTCTTCTCAGTGCAGAAATAAACTAGCAGAAAAATCTCTGGAAAGATGGGCAGCACTGAATGCAATGGGGCATGCAGTGAGAGCTAAGAATCGCTGCCTCATCCCCTGATCCAATGAGTTTTGTTGCAAGGTTAAGAAATCAAAAAGAAAGAATTGGGAGGAGACAGAGCTGGCTCAAAGGTCCAATGAAAGGTGAATACAAAGGCTCAGAATCAGAGGGCATGTTGCGCATGGAAACTTCAAGCGCTATCACAGGCCAGCTGATCCCAGCAAAATGTGCATGTGTAACCCAAGTGTCTAGAGAAACTTGGGTCAAGGCTGTCAAAGGGACAGGAGAATGTCAGGAACAATGGCTGACAATGGGAGTGAACCCAGGTGGCAAAGAAGGCAGTTCTTCTGTGTTGAGGGCTGCTTGCACGGAAGTGGGGGAGGAATCATAATTACATAGGGGAGAGAACAAACTTCTTCCAGAGGCAGAGAAGGGGAAGTATGGGGGAAGGGGGTGAAATGAGGGATTATTACAAACAGCCACCTTCCTAAGGAATACTAGATGGGATAAATGGTGTGAGATGTGAAAGGGAGCTCAGAGGCTCATGCTCCCTACCCATCCCCAATAGCCAATGTTCACCCTTGTCTATGGAGAGAACCCATGGCTCATTGGAGCCTCACAGCAGTTAGAAAACAGGCACACAGGTGTGCACACACTGTAGGGACAAATAAACCCAACTAAATAAAATGTGTGCCTCACTAGGATAGGAGCATTTTAAATGCAAACACAACCAGTGCAAACTCTCTAAAATGAAATGGCTTCAGAGAAGTATTATTTCTTTTTAAACCAGATCATTTGATCATGATCCCACATCGAAATCAGAGTTTGGTGGCAGGGTCAGGAGGAAAGTGTCTTTGATCAGGAAATCAGAGCTGGGAAAGAAGGGTCAGAGGAAAGAATAATGGACTTATGATATATTTCCATACATTACATAATGGGCTGGAGGGCTCCGCTCATTATGTAATGTATGGACCTAAACAGCTTTCACAACCCAGTTGTCTGTACTGTATTTGGTTGGACAAACTTACGTTTGCAGACCTCTGGGGAAGACATAGGTTTTCCCCTATCTCTGTAAAATCCTGGTTTGCATCTTTGACACCGATGTCCTTCCGTGTTGTGTTTGCAGTTGTCACATACTCCACCGCTGTGTTTCCCAGATGACAGCCAAACACTCAGGTCGAAGTGGCAGCTATCAGCATGGTTGTGACAGCGACACTCTATTAGGGAGCAGAGAAAGGCATTTCTCACTCACTTTTATAAAGCACAGAGCCGACAGTGTCCCTCACATGACAGTTTCATTGCAATGAATTTAGGCCCAAATTAATTTATGCCAAACATTTTTCTTTTGCCTGCCTCTCTGGTTTTAGGTTAAAAAGAGAAATATTAAAAACAGAATGAGACTCCTAAAGCCAATTGTTGTGAACTGTATAATTTAATCTAAGTATCTAAATTTAATTACAGATGGGCTGGACCAAAATCCCAGATCTGAACACTGCCTAACTTTGGGAAAGTTAAGATCCAAATGTATATCTAAACTTTGTGGCTTGGACCATCCCTACTTTCAGTGCTGTCCTACTTATTTTCACCTAAAGGACTGAGCCCATTGGCCCCTACCAAATCTATCACTACTATGGCGAGTTGAAAATTTCCTATCAAAACTGTTTTGGGGCAGAAAATTGGGTTTGCAACTAATTTTTTAAAAGAGTCTTTAAAAAACACAAATGCCTGCAAATGGAAATATTTTGACCCAAACCTCAGAATTGTGATTCGCCTATGCTGCCACAGTGCCTGGTGAAAGTTGTAGTTCAGTTGAATCATGTCCCCAGGGACCTCCCTAAGGAGGTGCAGAGCCTGGGCAGAAATGATGAATACATCACTTCCAGGACCCCTGGGCTAGCCAAATGTGTTGGCCTGTGGGGCCCCAAAGGACAGAGCCTGATGTGGTTGCCCCAACTTGCCATTCCCCAGGGATGGCTCTGTATATTCTCAGCTGGACTTCATCTTCCATAATGCACCATAGCTTTACGACTCCCAGGATGCACCACTTCTTCTCAACAAGAGGGGAAACCACAGACTTGCTGTTGCGGAGGGGAGGAGGTAGGAGCAGGAAAGGGAGTAGTTGCCCCAGAGCTCAGTGATTCAAGGGAACCCCAGGCCCTTTAAATCATTGCTGGAGTGCCACACCATGTCCTCTGGGAAGTGCTAAGGATTGGGGGGGAGGGGGTTGCATCATGGTCCAGGCAGCACTGGGCTGGCTCGCCCCTTCTGCCTGTGGCCCCACCCCTTCTGGGACTGCAGAGCCGGCCTCCCCCACCTTGCTCAAGGGCCCAGGATGCTGTTGGCTCTGCTGGGAAACCATGAGGCAATCCAACCAAGGAGCCCATCTTGTACAGAAGAAAGGGGACATGAGATACCTGAACTACAATTCCTACGAGGCACTGTGATGACATTTTGGAATCAAAATATTTTAATATTTGGTTGAAATATTTTGGTTTTGGACAAAATATTTCAGTTTTTGGCTGAAAGATTTCAGATTTTGATTTTTCACCATATGGTCAACGTTTTCCACAAAACCTCCCATGTTCCAACCAGCTCAAGCCACTCATAATTTTGCTTTGGCAATGCAAATATAATGACAAAAAGATAAAGACTTTTCAGGATTGTTTCAATGTCCTGCAATTCTAACTTGAAGCATGCAAGACTGATCCTACTAAAATTAGTAATTGTTATAACAAACCTGCATCCATCATTAGTAAACTTGAAAGTCTACTTTATTTTCTTAAATTGATCAACTATGACTCGTCTGTTTTGCTCCAGTTAGAACTTCACATTTTGAAATGTTGTTGGCTTTTTTTCTCATCCAGTTTAGACTGTAAACTGTTTGGAGCAGCAATGCTATAGTTTATGTTTTGTAAAGCACTATGCACACCTTTAGTATTAGATGAGGAAAAGTGGAGATAGACAGATCTGACCCAGAGTTGGATTCCTCCAAGTCTTTGGGGTTCTTGGATTCAGGGTTTTGGATGAGTCCACCATGGGGACATAGAGACGAGCCATTATATTCTGATTTCAAACCTTTCTGAGCCTTAGAGTGCTCAGAACTGGGGTCCTGCTTCAGACCACTACATAAACAGGAGGTGACCTGTGAAATTTAAATCCAGATTCAAGTTTGGATTCTAATTGTCCCCACCCAAATGCCCACGCTTGTTTGAATTGAAGGAATGGAGGAAGGGCTGGAAGCTGGTTCAAAACCATTTCTAGTTATTAATAAATACATAACATAATTCTATAATATAGAATTGGAACCACCTCAAATTCAAACATTCCTGAAACCTTGTTCCCATGCAGATGCCAAAGGCAGAGATCACTGAACTTTTCTTTTCTCCCCATTAAATTTATCTCCGTAAGTTTTCTTAGACAGCTAAAGTTCTGTAGAAGCGTATGCTTGGGAATGGTGAAAGGAATGAGGGACTGTTTCTCTTTCAAGAGCAGAGTTCCACCTTATATGATCTATATTGCAATAGATCAAATAGACCAGCAACATTAAAAATACATTAATTGAAAGGGTTTTCTCGCAGTTACCTAGCAATTCATTCCCCATCTGCTGCAAGTGCATCATAAATCCAAACTGGGTGAATTGTCTATTATAGACCCTTGCCTATTTGGACAGTGATTTATGTTCCTGAGACCCTGCATCATTAAGCTTCCCCCCTACTTACTTCTGCATTCATTGGGTGCCCCAGTTTTTCCATCTCCTGGCTTCCAAGGCTGGTCATTGTATAATGGTGCACACCTCTCACAGTGGTTCCCTGCTGTATTGTGTCTGCACACACACTTCCCATGGACCTGTCAGGGGAAGGAGAATACATTGAAGCAGCTGAAAGGATTAACACGGCAGAGCACAGCACAGCCTTTGAGTGAGGAAGATTTCACTTGCACAGTTCCTTCTCGCAGCTCCCCCATACTCCCACAAAGCCTACACTGTCTAGAATTTCTCCACATGCAGCTCTATTGCTTGATGAATTCCCTAATAAAGTGGGTTTGCTTTCTGCCCTCCTGTAATGTTGGTGTCTAAAGATTCTAAATGGGTAATAGGGTGTGCCAGACATTTGATGTCCTCCCCTAGAATTATACCTGGCACTTGTAGAGAGCTGTTTATCACAGATCTCAAAGTATTTTACAGAGGAAGGCAGTCAGTATCATTCTCCTCATTTAATCCATGGGGAAACTAAGGCACAGATCAGGTTGGAATTTGCCCCAAATCACCAACAAAGCCAAGAACAGAAACCAGTTCTCCTGAATCCCAGTCCAGTGCTCTAGCCACTAGGTTATGCTGCTTAGGGTAACGGAAGCAAGGTAAAAAAGGGTGGGATGCTTCCTCCAGGAAGGCAGTCCTGAGCAAAGATGGGACAAGGGAGGAAGGATCTCCTGTCTTAATCCAAAAGCAGAGCTTGGTCAGAGGCCTAACTCTGACTGACTTAGTCAGTGAATGACTGAAGTCGTGCCACACAGGCACATTGGCCACCTTTCGGGTGAAAAGAGCAATGACTTTAGACCCTCAAGAGCTTCTAGAGAAGCTACTGAAGATCCACTGCTGATAGAACCAACAATAATTGATCCATCAGCAGCTAGAAGGGACAGAAGCAGGAAGATGCCAATCAGAGCCCAGCAGGCTAGGTAAAAAGGGCTGGATGCTTCCTAGGAAGCTTTGGGTGAAGCTGAGATGGGGAGGGGAGGAAGGTTCTCCACTGTCTAAATCCAAATGCCCAGCTTGGTCAGGTGCTTAACTTTGACTGTATCTTTTAGTGGAGCCTGGGAAAATATAGTTTTGTCTTACAGGGTTGAATTTAAAGCCCTGAGTTGCATATTGTCCAGTAAAGGGAGCTTGCTTTGCAAGTTAAGAACATAAGAATAGTTATATTAGGTCAGGCCAAAAGTCCATCTAGCCCCATGTCCTGTCTTCCGATAGTGGCCAATGCCAGATGCTCCAGAGGGAATGAACAAACAGGTAATCAGACAGTGATAAACCCCATTGCCCAGTCCCAGCTTCTGCCAAACAGAGGCTAGGAAAACCATTCCTACCCATTCTGGCTAATAGCTGCTGGTGGACCTATCCCCCATGAATCTATCTAGTTCTTTTTTGAACCCTATTAACGTCCTGGCCTTCACAACATCCTCTGGCAAGGAGTTCCACAGGTTGATTGTTTGTTGTACGAAGAAACACTTCTTTTTGTTTGTTTTAAACCTGTTGCCTATTAGTTTAATTTGGTGACCCCTGGTTCTTGTGTTATGAGAACAAATAAATAACTTTTCCTTATTTACTTTCTCCACATCAGCCATGATTTTATCGATCTCTATCATATCTCCCTTAGTCATCTCTTTTCTAAGCTGATAAGTCCCAGTCTTATCAAACTCCAGTATGTATTACTTTAAAATTCATCTGCTATTTTGTTGCCCAGTCACCTGATTTTGTGAGATCCCTTCAAAGCTCTTCACAGTCTTCTTTGGACTGAACTATTCTGAGCTCTGCTAGTTCAAATGAACTCATGACAGATGGCAACAAAGCTCTCATTCTGGATGCCCAATTGGCAAAATCATTGAGACTAGCATGTGACTATTAAAACCATGTATTAGCTTTGGGAGGCGTGAACAGAAGAGAAGAGCTTCTCTCAGAATAAGAGGCACTTGTGTAAGTGTTACAAGTAACCTCACAGTACAGTATCAGATAGTGGTGAATGCATAGAGGGAAGATTTTGCCCTCCGCTATTTAACAGGCCAGTAGTACAGTGGAATACCAGATAAGCAGGCAAAGAAGACAAAAAGCCGCTTGCCCTCCTCCCATTCCTGATTGTTGTTTAATACACAATGTCTGGATGCATCCAAGAACTATTAATACCTCAGCACATGGGACTCCACAAATCTAGCTCCTTGAGAACTTTTGTGACACAAGGGTCTTTTAAAAAAGGAGATTCAAGTTCTCTGCTTGCAGGATCGTGCAAAGTCAGGAAGGGAATTACTCTAGGAAGAATGAATCTTCTTCAGGAAGTGCCTGATATTTAGCCTAGGAGGCAGGAAATGGAAAAGATAAGTTCAGGAGAGACAATTCTGCTTTTCTACCAATCAGGCTAGTGGCTATCCATCAGTGACACGTACTTCATGGGAAAAGGTCTGAACAGCAAGGCAGGCAAAGCCAGAAAGACAAGAATTTAAGACTCCCCTCTCTTCTTGCACACTGGCTGCCCTATAGCCTCATGGCCACAACTCTGGCCAGAGTTCTGGGAATCTGTTGAAATCAAGACTCTAATTTAATTTTTAATTGGAGCATGAATCTAATGTTATTCTTTAACCTCACTGCTAATATGCGATATGATTTTCTATAGCCTTTCCTGAACATCAGAATTTATATTTGAATTTCTAGTCTCCTACATCCCCCACCCTTGCCATTGTAGGTAATTTGAGATTATGTGAAGAATGCTAAAAATAATAGTTATCTTTGCATTCTCTCCTATCCCAGCCCCATCTCCCTGCAGCAATTTGCTCCCTACTCCTCCAGTTTCTAATCCTCTCAGACCAGATATTTCATGTACCTAACAGAGGGGACAGGCTGCAGCTGATGCCATTGCTGCTCTGCAGCCAGCTGGCAGATTGACTGCTGCGCAGAGCAGTTGGCTGCATCCTCACGGAAGACTGAACACAGACTCCAGGGTCTGTATTTCTCTCTCTGGACTCAGCACTAGTAAGCTTCAGGGAGATGTGATCTCGAACACATTATGTGGTATTGGTCCAGACCAGGATGCAAGACAACCAGCCATGTCAAACTCCTATTTCTGATTACAGAGGAGTCTGTTATGATCATTTAGTTTGACCTCTGTGTGACACAGGCCAGAAAATTACACCCCATGATTCCTGAACTGAACCCAGTAACATACAGTTGAATCATAGCATATTTATTAGAAAGGCAATCTTAACTGCAAGTCCCCAAGTGATCACTGGAGTCTCTTTCATACTTTGCCCAATATCAAGTGTCATCCACACACATCGTTGTCATGAGCAGTTGAGAGAGCGAGAGATTGACCCAATCTTTTCCTTCTTTAATTTCTCTGATTCTTTAATTCCTGAACACTAACCATACATCTGATGTTAACAGACATAAAACAATTAATAAACTACACTGGAAAAGATAGAATTCTAAGTGGCTGGAACCATCCTGTAAAGCAGAATTTGCATACTGTCTCCGGTCCGTCCTATCTCATGCCTCATTCCTTTGATTTTTCCCAGTCTGGTTGGGCTTTTATCTTTTTATCTTTTCAGTAATTGTTGTTGTTGTTGTTGTTTTTGCTGCTGCTCCTTGGCAGCTGTCAGTGTATTTCATTATTTTGCTACTGAATGAAGATTAAGCTTGGAAGCCTTCCAGAACTGAGCAACTGTTGCTGATTCAGAGAAAATGTCTGTCTTCAGGCGGTGTAGTCACTTTGTAGTGTTGCCAGAACATTTCTGGATGTAGCAGTTTGCAATCATGTCAGCAGCAAGTCACTTACAGACTTTTTAGGAAGGGACCCTTTATGGGTCCTGGGTCTCATGAGGAATAGTGAAACACTTATCTGCGTCAAACTGATCCCTGCTGTCCTTATGACCTCCCAGACTGAGAGGTGCAAGAATGCTCTTTGGGCCTACAAAGGGATTTTTGGCTATACTGGATAACTGTGATTTCTGATAATATCATCAGTATTTGACCCTTATAAACCTGTTCAATCCTTTTGTGTGGTCAAATGAAAAGACTATTTCAACTTTTTCAAGCATGCAAAGCCCTAGGGGACCAAATGGCAGAGGGGATTAGTTATGGATTGCAGGGCCTTCCATACTGAGGTCACCAATTCAAAGCCTGACAAGGTTAGGAGAGATTGAAAGCTATTACCCACTGATGTCATGTGCGGGTCTATGTGACATGAGGTTGCCAGGTGTCCGG
The DNA here is from genome assembly GCA_032595735.1 of Pelochelys cantorii. Taxonomy (NCBI): domain Eukaryota; kingdom Metazoa; phylum Chordata; order Testudines; family Trionychidae; genus Pelochelys; species Pelochelys cantorii. The sequence continues at coordinate 23,942,475 of CM064336.1, forward strand.
TTTTCTACCAGACAGTCCGGTATTTGCACCATCTGTCCGGTAGAAAAATTCAGAAAATACCGGACACACGCAATGTCTGGTATTTTCTGAATTCCTGGCTGGGCACCGGACTGAAGCCTGGCGGGGGCGGGGGAGCGACTGGGAGGCGGGGCCGCGATTGGCGCTGGGAGCCTGTGGTCACGTGCAAAAGCCGGGTGGGGCGGGGCAGGGGCCGGGACTCCCAGCTACTCCTCCCACCCAGCTTTTGCACGTGACCAGAGGCTCCCAGCGCCGATCACGGCCCCACCTCCCAGCTGGGAGCCTCTGGTTGCGTGCAGAAGCCGGGCGGGTGGAGTGAATCCCAGCCCCTCCCCCGCCCGGCTTCTGCTCGCAACTAAAGGGAGTGCCTGCCAGGGGAGCAGCCCAAAGGACTCCGGCTGTGGCCAGTGGCTGCACCCCCCCCCCCGCCAGGTCTGCTTCCCGCCCCCCTTCCTCCGGGCCCCCCTCTCCTCCCGTCTAGCCCCGCAGCCCCCAGACCCTCCCCAGCCAGCTCTGCTTCCCGCCCCCCCCCTCCGCCCACGATCAAATGTGTCCGGTTTTTTGGCGGGGTCTACCTGGCAACCCTATGAGTAAGTGGATGTGTCTGTATTACCCCTCTCGTAACTATTACCCTTGTAGACATTCTCAGAGCAGAATGAATGTCCAGCTCATCCCAAGTAGCTTCTGTAATACAGGACTGAGGGACACTGGAAGGCTAAGGAGTATATGGGAAGTCGGCAGTATGGCACCTAGTCTATGCATAATCAGAGGGGCTTCAGTCCCTAGAACTCAAGCTTTCCCCATATTCCAAATTCACCAGAGAATAACAATGAAGAAAAACACGGTTTATGTGAGTTAGGTGAACAGGAACGTGGTTTGTACGAGTTAGGTGAATCCACAGACTGGCCAGATGGTCACCTTCTGAATAGTGACAAAGGTATGATGCAAGGGTGTTGTGTGCAATCTCACAAAGAGACAACATTCATAAAGGTATGTCATGGAGTGGGGCCTTTGAGGGTTTCAAGTCCCCAATCTGGCCTTTATCTGGTATCCAATCTCCTGTGACAGCAAGTTAGGCCTGCTGGGGGATATTTGAGAGCTGCCTGTGGTTCTCTGTTGTCTAATACATCAAGTGTCAACTTCTTGTCTGCACCTTCAAGCTCATGCATGACTCCACCCTAGCCAATATCTCAGTCAGGTTTCTTATCATTTTCTGTGTCAGTGCAGGCTTGACTTTTTTATGTCTTTGGGCAAAGCTGCCCTCTTCCCTCTTGCATAGTGATGAGCATGTTGTCAGTGACTACCAAATAGTGTGGAAATAATAGCTCCTATGTCGACATAAAGTCTGAGGAACCTAGGGCATGAAAATTACACTACTTCCAAGATGCAGTAGGTGATCAATTTCTAATGATTACCCTGCTGAATGGAGACTGGGTATTTCAAGTGAGGAAGAGGAAGAAGACTCAGTATATTATTGGGTCAGTGCAATAACCTGCACTTTTACCACAGTTCAAATCTTCTCAGATCAAATGGTAAAAATGAGTCTGGTGATCACAAAAGCACCAAACACTTTGGCACGAGTGGCCAGCTCTGCTAGGTAGAGACCCAGGTAGGAATGTAAACAACTATATGACTTTGTCGACTATCTGATAAGCTTATCAGATAGTCGAGTAGTGACTCAACTAGTCACTTCCCCCACTTGCTGCCTCAATCAGAGGCAGCAAGTGGAGGGAGCAGGAGCCAGTATAAACACGGGCTCGCGGATTCCTGGCTCATGCCCTGTCTCAGGCACCATGCTTGTGCTTTTTAAATGTATTAAGAATCAGCTGTCCCGGCTCGCGTCTGGTCCCCCCCAGCTGCACTTCAGCCTGATGGGTCTTAATATATTTAAAAGGCAGAACTGCAGTGGGGTTAGCTCCTGAGGCTGGCAGCTAACCTCACTGCGGCTCCACAGTTTTCCCCACTTATCAACGAATCGACTAGTCAATGGAAATTAATTAAACGCAATTTAACATCCCTAGACCCAGAACTGGGTTTCAGGAGAGAAGAGAAATGGTTGAAGTCATACCAAAAGTACATTAGCAGAGATCTTTGGATTCCCCACATAGACATAGTGGGTTAGCACCAGGGAGCACTGCCATAGCTACATAATGGAGAAGTATGAACACAATCTGTTCACACCGGTGAGCCAAATTTTCCTGTAATTTATTCTTGTGTGCAAATCTGAAGTAACTCCACTTACTATATGGAGTTACTTGGGATTTACAGTAATCAGTCCAATATTTGTGGCTATAAATTCCTTCCTTTATCTCATTTTACAGTACTCGGTTAATATTAACTATTGATAATGAGAAACAAACAGTAAAGTACATTCTGGGTGATATTGTTATTTTTAGCTGGCAAATGAGGCAGAGTGCAGGGAGTGGATATTCACATGTACAAAAAAAACTGTGATGACCCTGAGATTTGTTAGAGTATCAGTGGCTTGAATCAAATCTAATTCTGGACAGCTTGTATCAAAAGGAAACCAAATAAACATCCTCTGAAATTTGCTATACTTGGATCTTTGGCGAGATGTTGGCCTTAAATGGTGTTTGATAGTTTTAAACAGAGCTGATCATTTATTTTTTTCCCTTCCCCAATCTTTAAAATGAAAAAAAAAAAACCACCCAAAAACCCTGAGGGCAATATAAGGAACATTAAACCATTTTACCAGTCCTAAGTGTATTTACAAGAACTTCCAATCAAAGGTCTCTACTGGCAGGATTAGTGTGGTTCCTTCACAGAAGATGAAAGTAGCTCAAAGCCGCAATTAAGTGATTAAAATAACAACAACAAAAAGCCCCCAACCAGTAATTAACTAGTTAAGCAATAAAATGAAACTACTTTTGAATGATTTACTCTTCATTCTTAACTATTATATTTAACAAAGGCTGTGTTTAAAAGTTAATAAAGTCTCAGATAAGAAGTTTATAATCCCACCACACAAAACAGTTTAAAGTCAAAGAAGTGGAATAGAAATATTGCTTCCTACAAAAATGGTATGTGTGTGTATGTGTGTTTGAAGCAATTAAACACCCTTCCTGAATAGATAAGTTTCCTGATTCAGAGCCTTTAATCAGTAGTAAAAGAGATTTCCAAGATATTAATAAGAATAATTTAGCACTACATGTGTTTCTTGGCAGAGGGATGTTGGAAAGAATATTTTACTTGGATTTATAACCCTAGACTACACACTCACTATTTGATAACATGGTCACCAACAATTTTATTATGTTTGTTGCTATGCTGTTCACCACAGCCACCCAAAATGTCACACTGACAGCCTGTGTGAAACTAAGATCCTCCTGCTTCCAAAGCATAGATCCCTATTTCAGGTAATGGAGAATCTCCATTAGATGTTTGCAATCCATGACCCCAAGTTGAATAGTTCTGATTCTAACCAACAGTGGGTAGCAAACACAGAGAAAGGCAGTACATGACCATGTATTTTCAGGGTATTGTGAATGCTATCAATATGGGCGAAGCAAAAAGTGATGTGGCCAACAGCCCCTGCTTTCATCCAGAGCTCAACAGTATAGTGGATACATTCCAAAAATTAGGGCTGTGTTAATGACTCTGGATAAAAGAATAGACCTGAACCTTTTCCTTAAATGCAAACCCAAACATGGGTGATTCTAAAAAGTTTGATTAATTATTTTATTCATTATTTTTCATTTTTAAGTGCCTCTACAATTGTAGCTTAAAGTTATTCTAGCCCATCTGGGGGCAGAACATGGAAAAATCCTCTAAGGGAGCTTGCTCTTTGACACCTTGAACTCAGTTGCAGAGAGCCAAGAAACTCTGAAGAAGATACTTTGAAGAAGAACCCTAACTATTGTATCATTATTTAATCTGAAATGAACCTCTGTGAGACATGTCCACCATGAGCACTGAATAGGCATCCTTTTTAGGGCTGCTGCATATACTAGCCGGGTATAAGTCCATAAGAAATTCATATCAGGATAAATGCACTTTCCAGATTTGGATGGTTTCCAGTCCCAGAGTTAAAGGATATTTGAACCTGGGGTTTAGGTTTTGCCCATAATAAAGATGAGACTGTTTGGAACATTCTGGCCTGAATCTCAAAACAATGCCAAAGTTTAGGGATGCTGAGTTTTGATTCGGGCCCTATTTCTGGTCCCAGGCAACAGCAGAGATTTAACTTAATATAGGAATGTTCCTCACAGGCTACATGAGACAACAGCAACAACAAAAACTTGAGTCAAGTTCCAGAAGCCCTTACTCAGATTTTATTCAGTCATTACTTAGGCAAAATGCCCATTGACTTGAGTGGGAGTTTTGCCCGAGAAAGAAATTCTGGAGTTGGCTTTTTAGATGGGTCTGAACATTCATCTCTTGCCTTTATTTAGATAATTTTGTGGGAACTTGACTGTCACTCAGGGTATGTCTACACTGCAGTAAACACACATAGCTGGCCTATGCCAGCTGCCTTGTGCTCATTGGGCTTGGATTACTGGGCTGTTTAACTGCGGTATAGACGTTTGGACTTGGGCCCTCTGAGTCCAAGTCAGTTGACATGGGCCATCCATAGGTAGGGAACCACAATGTAGACATACCCACAAAGCCACAGTTTTGAAGTCAATTCTCATCTGTGGCTCACAGGCACCATGTTCATGGGCCCTCTGCTCCACCACAGGGTTTCTAAGCAAATCCAAGTGTACCTATCTGTGATGTTAGCTATAGCAGCTTCTTTCTCAGACAGTATCTGAAGCTCAGCCATCTTTCTTCAACCAGTGCTTCACCAGGGAATCCTGGAAAAACCTTGTGTCTAACAGGACTAGCAAAGAAGTCAAGGTTACAGTGTTCTTTACGTGTAATCCATGAAACTTAAGCAAACTACTTATTTTTACATAGCCTCTGTTATCTCTTCCTGTTCTTTCAGATAGGAAGTGTCAGACCCTGGAGTCCTAACTCAGTCCTTATTCAGGCAAAACAGTTGGGAGACCTGGCCCTAGAACTCATTCTGAGGTGGCCTATTTTATATCAACATTCTGACAATAGTCACCTAATTGAGGCTAATTTTTTTTACTAGCAAAAACTGCTCTTTGAATTGCCATCTTCAACAGAGAGCAGTTCCTGGCATTATAGAATCTTGGAAGTCACAAAGTCTGGCACAACTTGGATCAAACAGGGACTGTGGAAATTTAGGTTCAGGATTATCAGTAGAACAGCACAAGGTATTTTGTCAAGAGATAATATTTGCAAGAGGGATGACAGCCAAGCCACCAAGCAAAGTGCTGTAGAAAAACAAGTTTTACCTCATGTAATCCTTGTTTCAACTCTCCCTTACTCCAAACAAGAAACTTCAGATAGGACCAGATCCTCTCCCCATTCAAATCAATGGGAAAATTCCCATTGGCTGCAATTGTGTAGGATCAGGCCCACAAAGAGTACATTTCTTCTTTGTAAACAAGGCAATAAAGAAGAGGAACTGATGTCTGAAGCAGTTCATGTGAATTTCCTGGCAATGGGGGCACCAAAAACAAATAAAACACCCTCAACACTTGTTGGCAGCCAGTGGTTCTGTAGTGACTTTTATACATCATTTTTTTTTTTGGATACACAGTGACCTTCCTTTGTCCCATCTTTATTATTGTTTCATTTGCACTAAAAAAAGAATTGTGAAATATTTGGCAAGTGGATTGGAAGCTTGTCTAGAAGCCGTTCACTGTGTGTGCCCTCTGTCTGTGCTCCAAGCTCCTTTGTGTGTTCTAGATATATGCTAGGGGAAAGATTGGGCTTAGATACCATGTGTTAGCTAACTACAACCTAAACTAGACTGCTGTTCCCAGTGCCCTATAGCAAGGCGCTCAGACCATTGCAGCAGAAATTCTTGTACCGCCTACAAAAACAATATGGGGGTACTTTCCACTCTGTCCAGCAATGAAAAAAGACCAGACATACACATATGCCTAGTCAGGACTTTCATTCCTTTCTAAATTGATACCAATGTCCCACGCTTACAACAAAACCCTCCTGTCATTTTCATGGCATCACCCAGATTCAGTAAGTTCTAGTGCTTTCATTGACATCCATGTGTATGGAGAACCAAATGATATAGCCCATGCAGATCTGAAAGAAGAATTTTGCCCTTTGAGTGTAAATCTACGGATACTCCAAGATGATGCATAAATCATGTTTGATATCTTTGCAGAATCTGCCAAATGACTTGGGGGTAAAAGAGGAGAAAGGGAAAACAAGAAAAAGGGTTATTGTTACTGCAGGAAAACCTCTTAATGGGCTCTTTGCTCATAGATTTCTTGGCCATCACTTTTTCTCCTTTTTACTGTTTCTGCATTGAAATGTGAGAATGCTCAGAAGAGCTGGATCAAGGCTTTTCACCTAGACTTGTGCCCTGCCCATTTGATTAAGGAGGGAATATATAGGAATTTTGTACACAGAAATATGAGTGTAGCTTTAGAGAAGATCCTAAATGTAACCCAGGAAATATCAGCTACTCCCAGACAAAAAATACCAATGAAATAGTCTGAAAACCCCCCCAGAAAAACCCAGCATGGAGATGAATAGTTTATTTAAGATGCTTGTGTGCTTTGCATTTCCTAGAAGTACCATGTATTAAATAATTGAAGCATTAAAAAGGTTTAACATTCTTAAATCTCAAGATACCCATTTATTACCTTCTTTATTAGTATATTCTATAAAACATCTTCTGCCACATGATGGGCACTGTGCCTCAGGAGAATTGATACAGGGATCTTGAAGCCCTACCTCAGATCTTATTGAGTCTTTATCCAGGCAAAACCCTCAGTGTTGTTTCAGAGTGAGCACTAGGATACATACTCCTTGTTGTCCTGCGGTATGAGTCACTCGTGAAATCTATTTCATCAAAACTATTTCACCTTCTGCCCCATGAAGTCATTTGATGGAACAAAACCCAAGTTCCGCTGAGAGTAATGGAAAAAACAAGAAGAGACACCCAGTCATAGTTTACAATGACTGTGCCAACAACACGCACAATAGTGTTTTCCCTTTTAATGGGCAGTGTTTCTTCTTCTACCAGCTGTATTCAATTTAATGTGTTACTCATCTATTCTATTTCACCACTTGCATATTTAACAATTTGCAGTAGAGTATGTGCTCTTTAAGCAGTGTTTTTTTCTACACAGTTACGTCTTAAATGGGTCCACATTTACAGTGGGTGGATAAGATCACCCAATCCTAGACTACATAAGATGATAATTTTATACAATGGCAGGTAGTGATTCAGAAAAAAAATCTTTTAAATATTGTGAAATTCAGATGAATTTTATTAATCATACACTATCTAAAATTCTAAAACTAGAAAACTTCAAAGACCCTTAGGAATATCCATTCCAAAATGTAAAAACTACCATTATAACACATGCACCATATATGTCCACACAGACAGGACATTAGTTGTGGAATGGGGTTTCTTGAGTCTATAAAGGTACCATGAATAAAGCGTTAATGGCTGGTTTTGTCTTCAGATCTCATTATAGAGACAGAAAGCCATGGTGCTATTGACTTGAGTTGCTGCTCTTGGTTAAATGGCTTGAATTCTTGGCCTGCTGGGATATACCTTTTTTGATATCCTTAGATAACACCCTATATTTGATTAACATCCCATGGCTGCTGTTATGGTTACTCCATACAATATGTATTGAGGAATCAGTGTTTAGAAAATAATTGGTAATGGTGCATTATTGGTAGTGCAGTCCGAATAGGAGCATTTTAACACCCCACCTATCTTTAAGGCCTCTATGCAGAGTCACAGTCTCATTCAGGAAAGCATTAGAGCACATACATCAGTGTAAGTATGTGCTTTCCTAAATCAAGGCCTGGAATTTTATTCCAAAGAGACTGCTGAAGATTATATTACATTATTCCTTGTTCCGCTAATTAGTATTTTACTGAAAACAATGGGATATGGTATCATAAGTGCTATATTTGAACTGGAGGTGCATGCAGCTGCCTGTACCTGGCATGTATAAAGGCAATGAAAAGGTTTGGAGTTTGAATTTTGTCCCTTCATAAAATGTAACAGGTTCCTGTGAATTAGGATAGCGTCAGTTAAGGGGCACATGGAACCTTTGCAGGGAATTCAGCCTTATCACCACTCAAGAGTGAACTTATGGCATGTACAGTGGATCCTTTTTATCTTTACTTGTCTTAAGTTGGGTGCGCGGGGAAAGAGAATTACCTTTGTACCCTGAACCTTGCTCTGCAAGTATGTAAAGTAACAAAAAAAAATCTTATCAGAAACTGTGTAAATTTGCACTCATTCTTTTTTTTTTAAAAAAGGATTAATTATAAACCTTATCTCAAGCAGATCCAAATATATCACAAGAGAATAATTCTCAAGCTCCTTGCAGACCTGGCTTCTTTCTAGGAAGAGGCAAGCCTGGGTTGGAGACCACCTGCATTTCTATTGAGATTTCCATTTCCTCCCTAGTCCATTTTCCAAAAAATAGCAGGGATGCCAGGCCTGATTTTTCATTCAGTGAACACCCACAGATCCCACTGACTGCAGTTGACAATTTAAATGCTCAGCATCAATACCAATAGTTTATTCATATGGGCACATGTGGGTGCATGTGTGTACAGAAGGAGAAGAATCCCTCCAGATTAAAACTTGTGACATAGTGTCAGCACTAGAGCATATTGTTGGTGTATGTGCCTAAAAGAACAGACAGGCAGATATTAAAATTAAAACGCGATCGGAGTTTATTTCAAGAAAACACCTTCGAGGGCCACATTTTGCTTCACAATTGTGCCCAGAAAACATGCATGCACATCAGTAACTGCACTGGCAAAAACACTACTTTTTCTTTTCATCTTTTCCACCTTTTTGTGTTTCTTTCATAGAGAACTAGCAGGTGAGGCCAGTCTTTGACTGGGCAAAGTCATTTTGCATAGAATTACACTTACAGGAAAGTTCAAGAAATTAAATATATGTAAGAGAATTTTTTATTAATGTGCTTGCAAAAGAAAAGTAAAAGAACAGTTTTAAATTTGTAGGCTTTCAACTTCAAACATTATTCATTTTATTGAATAATTACCATACATAGAAAATTTGAATCAGAAACTCGTGAAGCTTTCACTACTCCTTGCATAACTAATTTGAATTATTTTGTGATTTGTAACAGTAAAAATTTCCTTTTTATTAAAATGACAGTTGAATAAGTAACTTAATATTAATTTAGTTAGCAAATATTTTGTAGGAACTCTAATCATAATAGTCATGAATTTTTTCCAATGAAAAACAAAAATAATTATTTAAACCTTTCACCCAGCATATTTCAGTGTAAAAAGTAGTGCATTCAGCTAATTTAAGTGGCAGGATTGTTTATGCAAAATTTGTTGTCTGTAGATAATTGCAAAGTATGACTTTATTTTGCACAAACAAATCCACAAACAACCAACCAAACTCTTAAAAATATATAATAAATATTTTCTATTAGAGTCACAAATGAGTAACAAACTATTTGTACATAAGTCCATTATATATCAAGACAAAGATTAGATTGCATGGGTCAAGCTAAGACCTTTCAAGAAAACCAACAGAAAATTAACTATTCTGCAGTTAGTCAAGAGGAGGAACTACAAGATCTATGATGCCTCTTTTTTCTTGTCCTGGTACCTACAGTCAAACTTTGCAGTGCCTAATCAAGTAAACTTTTTTTTTAAAACAATACAAGTTTTCCACAGTTACGAATTTGGTGGTAGGACTCTATAATTAAACCACTCACACAATCTCCCTCTCCCACCATTAATACTTAGCCTCTGACTGAACCAACAAAACCCAGGAAGTTCAGAGTCAAAAAGCTGAAATCATAACTGGAATGTAACTGCTCATGCCTAGCAAATTCAAGAGTCTCCAGTGGTGGGGAACTCAGCTACCATATGCATTCGAATACAGAAGAAAATAAAAATGGATTTTCAAGCAATACTTTTAATGTGCTAGCTTGTGATAAATGAGATTCATTGCATTGTTTAACGAGAGATTTCCTTATATGATTTGAGAGAGATAACTGGAACAGATTGAAAGATCTGGATTTTGACATTCCAGAATTTCATTGGCAACATTTGAGTCCAAGGTTTTGATTTATCTCCCTGTTGAGATACAAGAAGGTGTATAATATCAGCCACCATATTTTGATATGGATCCCAATCCCGATTCCAAACCTCACCACAAAGTGTAGATATATTCAGATCCAAGTTTTTGTTTCAGGCCCATCTCTAGCACAGATCATTTTTGGCACAGCTGTTAGTGTTATACCTCTTCCACACTGATAATCAGATTTAGGTTTCATTGATGTGGATTATCAGCGGTACCCTATTTTAAACTGTTTTTGGGGAAGGGTTTTATGGAGAAGTTTCTGTTTGACTCGGGAAGTATAAACAAGTACAAACTGAAGTAAACTAGTGCATTTCAAGAACTTACCACGCTCTCTGTGTTCCCTGTCCCATTGGCAAGCTGGCATTCTTCTGCATGCCCATTACAGAAGCAACTTCCCCGGACAATCAGATCATAGATGGCATAGTGGGCAAACCTCTGGGGTTTCTCTAGCAATCCCAAGTTCTGGCAGGGACACTCCTGTCTTTTTAATAAAAGGAGGCGCAAGTTGGTAAGTTTCAGGAGGTCTTGGGCCTCAGGACCATATGGATCTTCGATCTTGTTGTTTGGAGTTAAGGCACGATAGATTACCTAGGAGGCAAACAGAAAACACATCTCTGATGAGATGTAGCACCACTGTATACGTGCAGTCCAGACAAACAGGATGCTCAGGAAAGAATAATAGTCACCGTTTGGGAGTCTCCTCACAGCCTTAGTCACTGTGAACAGGTATAAGGCACCTGGTGGTGACAGATTGTGACAACTCAGAGGAATACTAGTGATGTAAATATAGTATTGTCCACTTTGCTACTCCATCTTCCAGCTGAGCATCTGAAAGCATTTTGAGAAAAAACTTTCAGCTTCCCATTACCCCTGCAAGGTCAATAGTCTCACCATTCTCAAGTAGGATAAATTGAAGCACAGAGATCTGCTCAAAGTCACACAATCAGTCTGTGATAAAGCTGAAAATAGAATCGAGGAGTCATGAGTCAGTCCCTGAAACCAATGACCAGAAAACACAGCCTGCCACACCCCCATTAAGCATTAGGACAAGCAGATCATTTTAAAGGCCAAGTCAAAGTACTCAAGTGGGGGGGGGGGGAGGAAAGAAAGATAATCTGCAATGTTCAAATGGTAAGATCCAGGAATAAAGGCGTCCTATGGCTTCTGGACATTAGAGGCAGGGTTATTGTTTGTTTGAAGTTTCCACGATGCTGAAGAATGCTGTTCATGTTACAAATTACAGAATCCCAAAGAAGAAATAGTTCTTTTCTTGGTATCAAGGCTCTGAGTTTGTGTTTCACTAAGGCTGCAGAAATATGTCCTATTTTATCTTAGATTCCCCTTTGACTCTTCTTCTTTTCAGGGTCTTTTTTTTTTATTGTGAGGGTGGGAGGTGGAGATAGAGGGGTGACAGTGAATTAGAGAGCTGGCTGCATTAGTTCCCAGGGTTAGATTCACTTTATAGATGGGTGTTTCTGATTTGAGAGCTCTTTTCTCCTCCGGGTATGTTTTGCCATCAGAGCAGAGGTCCTTTGGCCCTGCTTTATGAGCAGTGACAGTCTCTGTCTGGCTAACTCTATTAGTCAAGTGAAAGCTTTGTTTCCACAGGGATTCCCTCTCTCTTTCTCTCTCTCTCTGGATTTTTTTTTTTTTTTAGTGGACAGACAAGTTAAAATACTTGCTATGCGCAAAATATTTCTTCCATTTCTTTTTCATTTGCAGGGGCCAGAAAAGAACTGGTGATTGGTGCTTAATAACTCTGTTGTGTGATGATGGCACAGGGAGATGAACCCCCTGAAAATAACAGTCAGTTTCCTGACTCAGTAGCAGACCTACACCTGACAGTTATGCTGCAGTGCCAGCAGCACATTTTATGCCTGTACACAGCACTGTCTATTTTATAACTTCCTTTCTTTTAATTCTCTTCTTTTATTCTGTGGAGCCACCCACAAAGCTGCAAATGGCACTGTGTTCAGACCAGAGATGCCTACATTCCTTTTTTCAATGGAGCTATGGGCAGATTGCCCAGCCTATGCAACCCAGGTGCCTATATTCCCCTGATCCAGGGAGCCATGATAAAATAGCCTAGTCCTTCCTGCCCAGATGTCCACATTCCCCTGATCAGTGGAACCATAAGCAAAAGACCCATTCTCTTTAGTCCAGTGGCCCAACATTCCCCGATCAATGACCAAATCTCTTTAGAACAGGATGCTATATTTGCTTCTCAACAGAACAAATGGGTAAACGACCTAGTCCGACTGATCCGAAGATCCACACATTTTTAGTCTGATAGAACCATGTGGGAATTGACTGGTGTCTTCACTCCTAGTTGGCTTCGTCAGTTATACCATGTGCAAACATAACCAATCTGCTAAATCTGTGTTCTCCATTCTTCATATATACCATCAAGCCACTAGGATACCTGAGAGACCACAAGCATGAGAAAAAATATTTTAGTGACATCTTGCACTGTGACATGTCATATAAGGACTGCTGATTGGCATGGATTTAAGAGCTGAGAGAGCTGGATTCTGGTCCCAGCTCTGCCACTGACCCCCTGTACAGCCATGGGCAAATCACTTAATCTCTCTGTACCTCAGATTCCCTATCTGTAAAATGGGGAAACATAATACAGAGCTACATCACAGGGTAGATTGTGAGGTTTAATTCATTAATGTTTGTGCAAAGATATGGGAACTTTGGCAGAAAGGTGCTATAGAATAGCAGTATCTATGCTATTATATATCTTGGATCACATATAAATTGAAGGGAAACAGAAGTGCATTGGCATATGCTAGCAATAAACAGGCCCTGTGTAGTGTAATAAGAGAAATCTTTTATATATTAGTGTAAGCCACATTTTTCAGATAGTGATTAATAATTTAGATATCCAATTAATGGCCCATCCTCACCAGCTATCAATAGGAAACCTATGTAACAATGAGTTCTTTAGGCTCAGAGAGTGGCTGCAGAGTGCTAAGCTCTCAGTACTTCTGCCTGCTGTCATGAAGATGTTTTGCATTTCCTCTCTTAACCTGCCAGCTTGGAAAATACTCGGATTCCTTGTGGATTTATTCTTTTGCAAATATTTTCCTTCTGGGCCTTGCATTCCTTCAGGGCACTTAATTTGACATTTCCAAATCCTCTCAAAGCTCCAAATATCTACCCATCAGCAGGGATGTTAATAGTTTTGGAAATCCCATAGAGACCATGGGCATCCATTTTATGGAACAGCAATATTCCGTGCCATTTGAGACCAGGGCTGGATTAAGGGGGGGCTAGCCAAGCAGCTGCCTGGGGCACCAACCTATGGGGGGCGCCTGATGGCAGCTGTAAGGGGACCAGCCGCGTGGCACCCCTTAGAGCTGCCATCAGGCACCGCGCACCCAGGGCTGGGGGCCGCGCGGTGCCTTTTAGAGCTGCAATCGGGCGCTGCACGCCCGATTGCAGCTGGAAGGCATGCAGCACGCTGGGGGGCAGGGCTGCGCATGCACCATGCACCCAGGGGCGGAGCCGCGCATGCGTCGCACGCCCGCTGCCCGGGGCGCAGGAATGGCTCGAGCAGGCCTGTTTGAGAGACAAGAGTTTACTTACATGATTCATTCATGATGTACTTCTGCTTTTTAGGATAAGCTCAATGGTGAGATTGGAGATGCTTATTTCTCCCAGAGAAAGATTTTTACAATATTAAAACCTAATTAACACAAGTGAACTCATTTATATGTTATTCCCAGGCCCAGCAATCATGGGCTCCTTGCTAGCCTGCACTATTTTAAGGGTCACTGAAATAGAAGGTCTGTCCAAATTAGGAAAATTTGCATCGGTGTAGCTAACAGACATGTTGCTCTGATGCAAAGTGGAATTCGAACTGGCATGACTTATTCTGCAGTCAGTCAAAGAAGTACAAGTCTTGTTTTGCACTGGTCCAGTGTGTCATTAAGGGTTTGCGTTAGGGATGTTAAATATCAGTTAACTGAAAAGTCGATTAAGCTCATGAATTCTTATTGGTTACTTGACTATTCTATAGTACCCAGGGGCAGGGCTGGCAGCCAGTGTGCTCTGGCCCCACTCCTGAGAAGCCTCCTGCCTCCTGATACAGAGGTAGCAGTGTGAGATGCCACCCAGGAGTTGATCTATGAGAGGAGCCAGTTTAAAAAACAGCTCACCTCATAGACCGGCTGCCTTTCACCCTGTGCTGCTGCCTCTGATACAGTGTGGGGTGGCAGCAGTCCCTGTCCAGGGGAGGTCTGAGCTCCCGGACCTGGCACGAGCCAGGACTGAGCCGGGCTGCCTGCCCGCCAGCTCCTAATACACTTTAAATGCAGAGCTGCAGCAGCGGTAGACCTTGGACCCATTGCAAGCCAGGACTGAATCGGGCTGCTGGCCAGCCTGCTAAATAATTTACTGCTGGGGGGAGAGGTGGAAATGCATGTAGTCTATAGCATTAACCTATAAGCTTTTTCTTATTGGTTAATCGACTACCCTATTACATCATCCCTAATTTGCATAAGTATCTGGTGTAAGTCACATCAATTCATGTCCCATTTAGCACTGGTGGATCACACCTACATTACAATTTGAATCAGTTTAGCTATGCCAATGCAGATTTTTCTAGTGTACAAAAAGCCAGAATTTCAAATTCTTTGATCAGTTACATTCCCAGGAGTAACCATGGACCTTAAAACACCAGAGAGAAAATCTGCCAGACACAAATGATTGTATAGTGTAATTACTGTTTCTCTGTTGCTTATTATTTTTATTGTGGCCCTCCTTACATTTTATTATTATTTTCTCATTAGTTAATCAACTTTTATATATATTACTGTGAAAAAGCAGTGGACATAATTTAAAATTTGAAATTTATCCAGTAAGATCTGACATCCTATATGATATATGCTTCCAGAAATCATTTATTAAAAAAATACAACAGTGTACTAAAATGTTTTTGCTAAAAATATGATAAAATTGTATTTGTTTGTTTTCATTGCATAGGAAAGAATGGAGCCCTAGTTAGAAGACAAAAATTTCCAGTGATTGTATATATTGCTAACATGCTGTATGTAGTTTATTTGTGACTTAGGTAGGAAGACATTAAAGTAATTTCAATTAGTTACTCATTTTATACTGTGCTAGCAGATGTACCCAGTGTTATTCAGCTCTTTAACTGAAGTAATTTTTGCGGGGAAAAATAAATGAAAACTATACATGCTTTATTTCAATTATTATATTTTTCAAGAAAGAAGGAGAATGAAGTTCGGGTGTGAGGAGGGGCAGAGGGTAGGTGGCGTAGGGCAGAAGATTGGGATTTGTGGGGGGGGGGCTCAGGGCAGGGGTAGGTGGTGCAGAAGTTAAGGCAGGTGGGAGATGCAGGACTCAGGGCAGGTGGCTGGGAGATGGGGGAGGAGGTGCTTACCGGGGCTTCCCATGGCAGTGATGGCACTGCTCCAGTGGCGACTCCTCCCAGGGCACTGGGGCAGCGCACCACTGCCAGTGGGCCCCCCCCAGTTCTCCTCCCCCATGCGGCCTGCAGGCTGTCTGGGGGGGGACTAGGTTCTGGAGACTGCCGCCCCCTATAGCACCTCCCTCAGGGCCTGCTGGCTGTCTGGGAGGAGCAAGGTTCTGGGGGTTGCCCCCTCCTGCAACACCCCCCTGTGGCCTGCAGGCTGTCTGGGCGGGCCAGACTAGACTCTGGGGGCTGCCCAACCAGCAGCGCCCCCTGCAACTTGCAGGCTGTTTGGGGAGAAATCCAAAATCTGCCCCCTTTCAGTGTCCCTCCCCACAACCTGCAGGCTGTCTGGGGGGAGGCAAGGTTCTGGGGGGGGGGGGGGGTCTGCCCCTGGCCTCCAGCGCCGCCTGCCCCATGGCCTGCAAGCTATTTGGGCAGGTGAAGTTCCTGAGGTTGCCCCTGGACTGCAGCACTCCCCCCCCCCACAGCTTGCAGGCTGTCTGAGCAGAGAGCCAGGCTCTGGGAGTTGCTACCTCCTGCAGCGGCTCTCCCCCACCTCCATGACCTGCAGGCTGATTGTGGGGGGAAGGTTCCAGGGGCTGCCCCTGGACTCCATCGCATCTCCCTGCAGCCTACAGGCTATCTGAGGGGGGCAGTTTGGGGGGGGTAGAGCTTCCTCCAGCCTGCAGGGCCTCCTCCACAATGTGCAGGCTGTTGAGGTGGGGGCAGGGCTCTGGGGGCTGCCACCAGCCTCCAGCTGCCTCCACCAGCCTGCAGACTGTTGGGGGGGGGGGGCGGGACAAGGCTCTGGGGGGATGTTCCCCCCCTCCTGTGGACTCCCCTGTAGGCTGTTCGTGGAGTCAGGCTCCAGGGGGCTGCTTCCTCCTCCAGTGCCCCCCTCCCGTGGCCTGCAGGCTATTGGGGGCACAAGGCTCCAGGAGCTGCCCCTGGCCTCTAGCAGCACCTCTGCAGACTGCAGGCTGTCTGGGAAGGGGGCTGGTTCTGGGGCCTGCCCTTCCCTCCAGCTGTACCCCCTCCAGCAGCCCTCCTGCAGGCTGTCGGGGGGAGGGAAAGCGCTGCAGGTTGCCCCTTCCTCCAGCGTCCCCTCCCCACAGCCTATAGGCTCTCCACAGGGGGCCAGGCTCTGGGGGCTGCCCCCACTTCAGCATCCCCACATGGCCTGCAGGCTCTCCACAGGGGGAGTGGCGGGCGGGCAGGCTCCAGGTTTGGGGCAGGGGATTGCTTACCTTGTCTGGAATAAGGATGTTAAATATCGGTTAATTTACTCGTTGATGGAATGACCATCGACTAGTCGATAGGCACTTCCACATTCCTTCTATGGAATGTACAAGAGCCCCCACTGAGGTGACATTTCAAAGGTGCAGCACCACTCAGCTGAGCCCGGGATCAGCTGTATGGCGCTGCCACTTTGAAATATCCCCTCTTCCCCCCTTTGCTGCCTCCATCTGATAGAGGCAGCAAGGGCCGGGGGGGGGGGGGGAGGGAGAATCGACTAGTAGACTCGACTATCCGATAAGCATTTGCTTATCGGAGAGTTGATTAGTCGGCTAGTCCTTAATATCCTTAGTCTGTAGGCAGGCAAGAAGGCAGAAACCTAGCCGTGCTAGTCACTCTCTTGGTTCTGCAGCTGCCCCCAGTGGCCACTCTCAGTATCACATCCCTCCTCTCTGTGCCCTTCCCCCCTCTATTCTCTCCCTTTCCATGTTATGGAAAACATTCCCATTCCCGGCATAACCAAACCCCGACCTTGGTTTAAGTTAGAGTAAGAGGAAGCTGTATACCCAATTTGGTGGTCCTAGCTCTTACAGTTTAGGAGGATTTCTTGAACAAACAGACACACAGACAGACTCACAGACAGATGTACTCGATAGATAGATCTATAGATAGATGGATAAACTACCAAAGGAAAAAAAAAGAGGCAAGATGTTCTTGTGGCTAAAGAACTGTTTGAGGACTTTGGGGTTTTATTCAAAACCCTGCCATAAACATCCTGCATGGCGTTAGGCAAGTCACTTTGAACCTGCTGCTGTTTAAATCCATCAGTGACCTCAGTCACTGTGTGCCTCAGTTTATCCTTTGGTAAAATGGGGATAAAAACACTTCGTCTTTAACAGGAGGGTGCTTTGAGATTACAAAATGGAAGATTAAGTGAAAATATTAATTTGAACAATTACAATTCTTTTTTAAAAGGTAGCCAGCTAAATAATTTTCATGCTGGTGGTTTGAAAGATCACTAGATAGAAGTGGATCCAAAGCTTAATAAACGTATAATGTCATGAGCCCCAGAAAGAGACAGTCTACGCTTAGCTCTGAGATCTAATCTTATCATTAGTTTGCAGGGTTGGGTTGCACATTCTGAATTGTATGAGGCAGATTCTTGGCATACAAATAGACATTTGACTTTTACATTTGGTGTACCTTACAGAAAACTTGATTTGTTTATTAGCTTCTCCTGGGTCATTTGCAAGTTTGGCATCCCTATAACATTCCTGGGAAAAGGTTAGGAGAATGCAATTAACGTGTAATTGTGTTGTTATTACTCAGACACCAACTCTTGATCAGGATGATCCAAAGATGGCTTTCCAGTATGTGACATTCAAATAAGATTATTCTTTTCTATTTAAATCTTTGTAGGCTATCCATCACCAGGGTATCTGAGCCTTTCTGCCCCAAAGTTTTGAGTGCCTTCTCCCATGAGTACCTTCTCCCAACATTAGTGTGCAAGTTTAATGAGAATTGTCTGTACATATCTAAAGAAGAGAGTCTTCTTCTCAATGTTCAGGATGGATCCCACCCTGGTAAATGCTGAGCAACTTCCATTTTCCAATGAATTTGACAGGAGTTGAGAGCTCTCAGCATCTTCTTAGAGGTGCTCAACATCTTATGGAAACACATCCTAAGGGTATGTCTACACTACAGCGCTATTTCGAATTAACTTAATTTGAAATAGTTAATTCGAATTAAGCTAATTTGAAATAACGCATCTATACACAAAAACTATTTTGAAATAGCGTTTTGCTATTTTGAAATAGCACGTCCACACTGAGTGGACCCTGAACTGAAGTTAAGGCTGGCCGGAACCAGTGCCAGCAGGGCATCAGGTTAGGACGTAGCGTGTGGGGCTGCTGCCTGAGGCTAACTGAGCTCCATGCTTAAAGGGACCCTACCCCACCCTGGACAGACAGTTCTCAGGGTTTCCCGCTTGCTTGTCTACCTCGATGAGGGACAGCAAAGCAGTCCTGTCTTGGAGTGCCCTGAGTGCCCACGCTCAGGACACCACAGCACTCGGCCACATGGAGCCAGAGCTGCCCCTGGGCATGCCGGTGCGTCTCGTAGGGTCATTGCCATCAGCCTGGCTGCACTTGCTGCAGGCTGCCATCCGGAGGGTCCATTGGGGGGCTGTCAGGATCCAGGAGGCCCTGAGGGAGAGCGTCCACCCCGAGGAGCCCTCAGAGCTTCCCCGGTCCTCCCCACCGGGGGCTCGTGCCCCATTCCTTCCTCATGTCCTTCCACTTACCCCTCCCTAGCCCCCCTTCCTGATGTCAAATAAAAGACACATATGTTCAAAAATAGAAACTGGGTTTATTGAACAAAACTGGGGGGGAGGATGAACCTCTGGGGAGACTGGGAAAAGGAGGTGGGAGGGGGAAGAGAGAGGGTGGGAGAGGGGAGGGGGAAACCTGGGAGGAGGGAGCTAGAAGGGGGAAGCAAGGGGGAGGGGAAGCTCAGGGTTCAGGGTTGGGGGGGTCTCGCCAGACCAACTTGACTTTCATGCTAACCTGCTCCTGGGTTCGCATGTGGCCTTTGGTGGCCAGGCTGGCAGCTGTCCTGCCATAGACGGCTGCGTTTCTCTGTCTAGTGCAGAGATCATGGATGTTGGGGGCATCCCCCCCAAACCTGAATAAGGTCCATGATCTCCACCCTGGACCAGGAAGGCACCGGCCTTCTCCAGCCCCTGTCAGGCTCCTGGGAGCTGGCAGACTGCTCCTGGGGAGCGGTGGAGGGCTGGCTGCCAGTGGCTTGCTGGCTCATGTTTTGGGGCCACTGGGTCAGGGGCCCCAGTGGTCACTGCTGGCTCTGGGCTGGCAGGCTTGGAGCTGGCACAGGCACTGTGGCCAGGGTCTACCCCTTTAATGGCTCCGGGGCTGGGGGAGAGGAGAGTAAGTTTTCCTGGTTGTGCCCAGAGTGGCCACCAGGGCTCCCTGGGAAGGGCTGGAGGCCCCCTATTTCGAATTAAGTGTCTACACAGCATTTAATTCGAAATAGCTATTTCAAATTTGGCATTACTCCTTGTAGAATGAGGTTTACCATATTCGAATTAATTAAATTCAAAATAGCAGTTTGCATGTATAGACGCTATTAAAGTTAATTCAAAATAACGGCTGTTATTTCGAATTAACTTTGCAGTGTAGACATACCCTAAGTTATCCTTATGATCAAAACTGAAATTGTAATAAGGACTTTCATGCTTAAGTGTAGATCTGCTATCAAATGCCCATTCATTACCTTAGTTCCCCCTCCCACCCACACTTCTACTTTTCATCAGTCATTCAGCCATGATTCATAAAGGTGGACGTTATCCTTTGGGTGATCAGATGTCCTGATTTTATAAGGACAGTACCAACATTGGGGCTTTGACTTATATAGGTGCCTAATACCCTGCACCCCATGTCCTAATTTTTCACACTTGCTGTCTGGTCACCCTAATTATCCTGACCTATTCACCAGAGGGCACAGCATCATAGTGGATGATATTTTATCTCCAGTCAAGAGGGTCATCTTCATTCCAGAGACAATGTCTCAGATTTTTGATTTCTTGCCATTCACTGAGCCCATGTTTTGTTTCTCCACTCCTGAGGCAGATAATTCTGTTTTTTTAACATGATCTCCCAGCCTGCAGTATTCAGAAAAGATGTGGACACAACAAAAGCTCCCCTCATAGCCTCAGGTCAAAGAATATGAGTCACGCATGCAGGGCAGTTCCTATGTGTGCCCTCCTACAAAAGAAGATCCTTGTGCAGAACAAAAAATGGATATTGCAAATTATTGCAAAAATATGCTGATCACATTGCATGCGATTGGCTTGATGAGGACAGTAATGTCCCTGCATTCAGGGTATGCCCATCAGAAAGAAGTCATAATAAAAACTAACATCAATTCAAAATGTTCTTCAGTAGCAGGTTGCTTGCAACTTGATTCAGTTCTTAAGGGAGTAATAAGCATTTTTACTTCTACAATTTTCCTACCCTTTGTTATATGATCAATTTAATGGAACTACAGTGCTGAACGCATTAATCCATCATCCAATGCAAAAGTAAACTTTGTCCTGCATCAGAATGTCATTACAGAAGCACATAATTAGAAACACAAAGAAATGCCAGTTGTCTTTTTAGTTCTTTGGGAGTCTTATTGATTCACTGAACAGGTTTGCTCCAAATCCACTGCATTTCCACCCTTTCATGATGTACAGTAAAGCTATGAAGCAATTAAAAAGAAAATATGACAATTTACTAAAGAAAAAAGTTATGCATTTATTTTTTGTTTTTGCACCTATGATTCAGTTAAACTCAACTACAAATGGACATCTTGGATTAGTTCTATGCTTCTCAACTTTGGAATAAGGGGGCAAGGGCTGATAGCCCAAAGCAAATGCAAGTTGATAAGGTATCTCAGCGATCAAATCTTCCATTCAACATCTAGTACTGTCATCAGTACAGTGGCTCCATTCTGGATGCAGAATATTTTAAAAAAATCTCCTAAATTTATCTCATAAGAGTATTTTTGAGTATCACAAGCTACTATCCCTATTAGACCACATGTTACATTCAATTTGGTAAAAATTATAAAGCACGTTAGAAGGAGCATCCAAATTTTGGCCTGAAATAGCAATTTGCTAGTAGTCCAAGGATTATGCCTATACAAGCCAATTGAAACAGCATATCAGAGCAACTTTCTGTTGCTGCTGATTGCTTTTGCTGCCTGATGATAGAGTAATGCTCCACCTTGGAGGGATTATTAATTTGCTGTCAGGAAACAATGGGAAAGGACCCTGTAGGATCCAGATTAGAGACAGACAATATCAAAATGTTATAATCAACTCCCCTCCTTATGCCCATCCCTGCTACCTTTTCTAGTTCCAATATAGTAATTTCATTACATAAAGCAATGGTGTGCTTCCCACAACTCAAAAAGGATGTAGCAGAAACAGAGGAGGTTTAAGACAGACAGTGAGAAATGAATAGAGATGACATTTAGTCTCTGTGCTCCATTGTCTTTGCCATTCTGTCTGAAACTACCAGCAAGGTGTCAATTAGTGTTGAATTAGCACTTGCCCCACATTTTGCTGGATCAACTTAGTTTCTTCAGATTAGTCCCATGTACTGCAGGGAAGGATGGAAGGATAACTGAAACATCCCAATTATCCGAGGCCTACACAACTGCATCACCTTCCAACACTTCACTGGGGCCTGCGGCCATTTCCGTAAGGCCATCACACTGCAATACAAAATATTCTCATGATGCAACGAGTTGTTTCTGAAACACAAACTGCAAGCACCAGTGTGGGTGGTTTCTCCAATGTGGACACCTGTCTACTGGGAAGTGGACTGAGAACAATGAAATTCATTTTATACTGGCTGTTGAACAGCAATCAAAAAATAACAACTTCTAGTCATGGTTAGATGGGAACTGGTGATCTAGGCTGGATCCTGATGGGAATTGGGAAAGGCACTGTATCCCATCACCAACACCACTTTTTTTGTTACCTTTCCTATTCAAAGCTTGTCTGAAAGACTTCAGAAGAACCAATCTGCAAAACAAAGATCTAGTAGAAATCTAAGATGCCACAACCCTGGGGATCATAACAATATATAGAAAACGATGGAGAAATTATTAAATTATCTTCTGTGTGGAGTTAAAACCAAAACCATGTAATTATTCGCCAAGCTAATAACATACAAAGAGATTTTCTCAATTGAGATTGAAAAAAAGAAGTGGCAGCTTCTCCAAGCTCTTATATAACAGAGCCAGGATGAGAACTCTATTTGGTGTCTACTGCCCGGCATGTCAGGAAGTGCAGAAATAATGCTACAAAAACAATGTGTTTTTCTGGCTAGTTTACAAGGTGCCAGACAAATACTCATGACATGGCTCATTATAAAGCTGGTCAGAAAGGGATGCCCCGGGCTCTGTGCAGTTCATATGCCACAGAGGCAGGCCCCCAGACCTGCCCCCTCTCTGCCCCAGTTGTCTCTTCTGGGTTCAAGTCACCCTCAGACACAAAGCCCTGTGTCTCTTTAAGCTTGTCCTCCAGAGAAGTGAGGCCTGGCAGTATTATCCACTTCTTTATTCTGCCAGCATTAACTGCTTCCCGCCAATATGCCCCTGCATTTTCTCTCCTCTACAGCTCAAGTTAAAATAAACACTGAACAGACAGCCCTAGTCATAACATTTGGGCACATGCCTTCAAGAGTGACTAATCCCTCCTCGTCAAAGCTTTTCCAGCTGGAAGTTGGAAGAACCCCCAGATCGTGCTGAGCTTTGTTTGCTATGCTTGCTGCAGATCTCCTGGATTTTTCTCTAGAGCATTTGACTCTGTCCCTGGCACCTCTACTCTTGGGGGTTTGTTTTTGCAGAAAAATGAGCAACCCCATTTGTCACTAATTTCTAAGTTCCCTTAAGGAACTGCTGATGCCTCACTGAAAACCTTGTAAATTATTAACATAGCCCTATGTTGCAGGTAAAAATCCAGCTCTTCCATCTTTTATTTAAAGGCATTTGCATGAAAACAGTTTCCCCTGCTTAAAGGGGCGCCAAATATGCAAGTTTGTCCCGGTGCCATTTTCCTTAAAGCTGGCCATGCTTCAGAGATCACCTGGTCCTGCTGCTTCTCTCTCTGTGGAGGCCTTAACATTGTCAATTCTCTAATCATTGTAGTGCCACAAGTAAATTATGGTGTCAAATGAGCAAGAGAGACAAACCTTGCAGCCCCCATCTCTCTGTCCCTTATCAGGAAAAACTATCATTGTAGAAAATATTTTGCCTGAGCAAATATTGTGAGTGGCTATCCCTCTTCTCATCCCTTTGCAGCACTGTCCTCCTTTTTGTGGACTCTGAACAGGACCATCTGTTGCCCAGGGGTCTGTGCCCAGGTATTATACACACACAGCCTGTCCCCCATGTTGTTGGTCCCTATAAAGGACCATTGAGTTTTGAGAGGATTGCCTCTATGTGATTCAAAGCCTCCTCTTGGGTAGCAGTTACTCCAGGAGTCTCTAGCACAGGGGTGCGGAACCTTTTTTACGTTGGGGGCTGCTGATCCCCAGAAAAATCAGTTGGGGGCCACACACAAGTGAGAAGCAAAAAACCCCCAAAACCCACCACCCTCACTGACATGGCCCCCCGACTGAGGAGAAATAGCTGAGGGGAGTCCTGGCTAGTAGATTTTATGTGCTCTAGCCCCTTGGGGGCATTGACTGGGGAACTGGAGCACCAGCACAGGCTCCCCAACAGTGGGGGGAGACATGAGCCTTGGGGTCCAGATATAGGCAAACCGGGTAGGAGGGTGCGCATTTGGCCTTCGGTCCCCTGCTCTAGTGTGTTGCTCCATTACATTTAGAAAGGGGGCAGAGAACTGGGGCCTCCACGGTGATGGCCCTGACCCCATGTTTAAGCAAACTGGTGCTTGTGAAGCAGAGAATTGCACCCCCTTTTACATCAGGTCTGAATTTGACCCTCGCTGTGTTTCCTTGTAGGAATCATTAAAAATCCATTTGCTTAAAAGCATATCCACTTATTTTTGACAAACAGGCAGCACAGGGCACTTTCATACCCAAAGGGGTCACCGTGGTTTAGACAAAGAACAGTGTACAGGTCTTCCAAGCAAGGCACATTAAACATGTTGCTTAGTAACCAGTTACCTTATTCAGGCATATACAATTCCTCTCCCTCCCCCAGTGAATTCCAGTAATGGGCTTGTTATATCACACTTCATTGGTGTCACCTGTCACCCAGGCACACACATAATTGAATGGGCCTTTGATGTAAAAGTCACGTATCAGACCTAATAGCATAGGCAGGGTCTTATTTCTGGTCATAAACTCTGAGGCTGAAAGTGGGACACTGTGGTACAGACCCTGAATGTTAATGCCTTTCATTTATGCAAACATATTATTCTACAGAGAGGAACATTTCTTTTCTTTTCCAGATGCTCTAGTTTATTAAAAATGTGCTCCTGCTGTCCCAGATCCTTGAATGCACATGTTGTCAGAACGCAGGATCTATCATTCCTACCCTGATCTCCATCAGATGGAATCTAACTCCCAGGCATCTGAACACACCAAAGACTGACTGCAATGTTGAATTAATTTTACCTTTGCCTTGGTCACATCTTCATTTAAATTATAATATCTGTACCTAAGATTAATATTAGTCTTCATACCTATGTACACTAGTAAATGGTGCATTAAACAAATAGTAACACATAATGCCACACAAAAGCATTTACTGTAGACAGAAGTTTTACAGTAGATGAACAAATCTTCTAAACAATGTTATTTCATAATGGGATGCTGGGAGCTGGATGAAACCTGGTTGAAATTGGTGGTGTAACAGCTGTTCTTTGTTCAGGACAAATATAAAAAGCAAATAAGCTCTCTTTGGAGTAAAATAGGAGCCACTGCCCAAAACATAAGCTACATGCAAGACTGGTCAGGAGCAGAGCTATGTAAATGGAGGGATTGCAGGGGAGGTTGAATTCAAACACAAAGGCAGAATACTGTTTTGGTGGAGGTGTGTGTTTATATGTGAGCAGATACAGCTAAAAACATCACAGACACAGAGAAGGCAGAAGAAAGTCAAGGACAGCTAGAGAAGAGACAAACTTATAATATGCCCAAGAGAAAGGTAAAAGAGAAGTTTTTTGGAGTTCAGTGCTGGCTGGAAAAAGAGGCTTGGAATAACAAGTAAGGAAATGGTCCCCTCTTGTTTGATTTGTGTGCATTATTTGTAAACAAGCAGGACTGCATCAAAGAAATCCCTGACACCGTTATCAATTTCTCCTCTCAACAGAAAAAACCTGCAAGACCTTGAATATTGGCTACCAGCTCAAGTCAAAAGAGTATCTAACACCAACATCTTAACATTAATTTGCAACTTCAGCAGGGAATAAGCTAGATAATTTCTGAAATGTTACCATCTTGTGCCATGAGTTCACAAGCTCTCACACTAAGATGGCTTCAGAAGCTGGATAGGGGAACTCCAAAGAAAACAAAGGATGTTGCAGTAAATAGTGTGGACTTGGTTGGAGTCAGGAGACTTTGGTTCTAAGTTCAGCTATCTGATCAACTTGATGTGTAACCTTAGGAAAGTCACTTTTCTCGACTCTGTGCTTTAGTTCCCGATCTGTAAAATATGAATAATGACACTTACCCACCTTGCCATCTAAAGCGCTTTGAGATCTAGGAACAAAAAGTGCTATATAGGAAGTAGCTATTTGATTAGTAAATAATTATAAAGAGGGCTTTAAGGAGACATTGTCAGCATAAATATATTGTAGTGGGGTGTTTGTTTCACATTGGGAAGAGAAGGGATTAAAGCAGGACAGAAGGAGCCTGCGCAGAATGCTCCAAGTAGCAGAGGGCATGTTGAGCGAGCCAAGTGGGAGATAGCTTTCTGGACCAGCTAATCAGGGCCAGTGAAGGTCATACATAAAGAGGTTCTCAGCACAGCAGAGGACAGTCTCTCCCTGAAGAACAAGAGAGAAGGACAGGCTGCCTTAGAAACAGCACCACGGACAGGGAAGTGCTAGGCAGGGTCAGGGGAGCAAGAGGGAGCTCCAGCCTGGGGACTCCCAGACTGAGGTCTCTGATACAAAGGGCTGAGAAGGTTCTGGTGCTACCAGGAAGTGACCCACAAAAACAGATGGAATGGGTTGAAGGAGACACAACACATGACTGCCACCTGGAGGGTTCCTGGATTGGGTCCCAGAGTAGTGGGCAGGCTTGGTTTCTCCCTCTTTCTCCTCTTTGCACCCACTTGCCAATGAGGAGTGTGGCCACTATCCAGACTGCAGTTTGCCCCTGAGGCAAGGGGCTGGACTTTAGACAGCAGCTGGTCACTGAGGCAAGTATCTCGACCAAGGACTATCAGTCCCTTAGAAAGGGAAAGGACTGAGTGGGATACAACCAGAGAGGGCTGTGCCCAGAAGAGGATGCTATGGGCTGGTAAGCATTGTGGGAGCCAGAGTTGTGGAGATTGCAGAAGTGACAGTGGATAGATGCCACTAGAGGAAGGCACACTGTTGGAGAGCTCATTCCCAGAACAACCAGCAGGAGGTGCCGCAGTGATGAGTCAATGCATCATTACAATATATGTCGTTAGAATAATCCCCTTTTCTGTCTAATGGCACCTTACAAGATTAACAAGTTTTATAAATCTAATTTCCTGGTCAATATTTATGCTGTTAGATTCCTCCCTTTCCTCCCCGAAATTCACTCAGGACAATGAAAGTAGGCTGATCAGTTGCACTTCTTGATCCTCAGGCACTAGAAAAATATTGTATTTGACTACACTGAAAGTTTACATTAAAGATGATTTGATTGACAAAAGAAATCATGAAAGATTTGTATTTAGGGCTTTTTTTTAAATTGAAACTTCCCCTTTGTTTTTCCCCCTCTCCTTTTTTTTTTTTTTTTTTAATTTTCTTAATGTAAAACCTGAATGTTGTGCCTATCTTTATTTACTGATTTGGATAGCGTCCCTTTCAGCACTTAGTTCCTGATTTTTAGCCAATTTTTAACTGACCCTCTAAATATGGTCCAAATGTCAGTTATCACTTACCTCTCCTCTAGTGCAAGGCACCGCACCTGAATACCTGGAAGTGCACAGAGACCCCTCCTCAATAAGATCATCTTGGAGCCCAAATGTTGCTGTACAGTTGAGAGAAAAATATTTGTAGGGCCTCCACGTCTGTCCATTGTCCTGAGACCTCTCCAGTACCATAGCAGCTGGGCGAGGTGACTTGAACACGACAATGACATGAGTCAAGTAGAACATCGTTTCCAAGTCCAGCCTGATTTCTTCCCTGTGTACCCCTTGTGCAGACTGCCACCAGGAGCCAGGATTTAGGAAGAAATCATCTGTCATGTCAGAGGGAAGGTGGGAGTTATCAGGCTGATTGGCATTGCATTTAGTGCATCTGGGCTGCCCACAGCCTTGGAAGGCCCGATGACGGAGGTTCTGGTCTGAGTAGAAGCAATAAAGTTCTGTGCTGTTCTGCCCACATGTGGTAAGAGAGACTGGAATTCTGCCTGTTGCTAGATTCCCCACGGGAGGATTGCAGGAGTGGCCATCACAACGGAAGGCTTGTAGTTTTACTGGATCTGAAATACAATAGAAAGGAACAAAACTAGACAGAATCTCTCAGGCCACTCTCATTATTAAAAATAGGGAAGGAGATATAAACTCCTGACAATCTAAACCATCGCAGAGACACATGACACAGATCTAAACCACTAAAGAACTGTCAAAACATCAGAACATTCAACACCACAAGTGAGGACAGATTTTTGAAAGAGCTCCAGTGTGCCATTCTCTCCAGAAAATTTGACCTAATTGTCACAATATTAGTTTCTGGGTGAATCTGGCCTTATTTTAGGTGCCTAAATGGGAAGTGAACTCTTCTGAAGAACTGGCCCCAATTGTCAATGCTAAGCACTTGAAAATCCAGACTTGATTTCTTCTGAAAATGTGACCCCACTTGTCCAGTATTACACATCTGAGTATCTCTTTAATGATAGAAGAGCTTGTATTATGTCACTTTTATTACACCCTAGTGAAGCTAGGCACCTGCAGAACTGGGATAGCTCATGTGTTATATATTATTTGTTTTGCAAAGCACCTACAGAATCCAATCAGGGATTGAAGTGCTACTGTTCTGAGCTCTATACAAACATAAAACAAAAAGATGGCTTCTGTTCCTAAAATTAAGGCCAGCATTTTCACATAAAGGTGCCTAAGATTAGGTTGATACCTACATCCATATTTCAGCTTTGCCCTAGTAGACTGATTTTCAGACATGCTGAGTATTAACATCACCTGGAATTTGGGATTTTAGCAGCGCTAAAGAATCAGTTCCCTTGTTTAAGTGCCCAAAAACAGTGTCAAAAGATAAACTTCAACCCACCAGGTTTGCAAATACTAGGCAAAATGTTTAGAAACCAAGTTCTACTATTTATACATTTATTTCTTTACAAACTACAACAATTAAAAGAAATCTAAAACCCCCCTAATATTTATATTTTTCATCTTTCTACTTCTTATATAAAAATCATCAATACTTTGTGACACTGAAATTATAGGTCCCAAGACCCTGTTATCAATCTAAGGAGAATCACCTAGCTAATGACATACCACACATTATTCATTTCTTAACAGTCCAGAAGAAATTAAAGTCTGATGTTATAAGGTCATAAATCTAATCTGAGGGGAATCACAAGTCAAATCTTAGGACTCTATATAAGTCTTAAAGGAAATGACTCTTCCAGAGAAACTTGGAATGACCTGAAATCCTTGGTAGTCTAGGAACAGTCCAAAAATCAACGTTTATAATAGATTTAGCAAATTATTGGCCAAACTCTGAAATCCTTATTTAGCTTTTATGCTGTCCTTACCTGGGCAAAACATTCCTTGGCTTAAAAGTCAAGTCAGATCTGAGAAAATGTGAGGATTTTGTCCTATAAAATGATGGAAATTATAAACTATACTTTATGGTTCAGTGCTTATGGAGAAAAAAATGAACCCAGCCCATGTGGCTTTGCTCCTTGTTTCTCTTCTGTCCTTCATTTTGAGGTAAATGGTAACTTTTATGCTGAAGATTTCAGGAGTGAGTGGCAAGGGTCTCCAGTGGTCCAAGAGAAGAACCAGGCAGATTGTGTCTCAGACACACAGGCAGGAAACAATCTCTTTGGGGCTGCCTTATGGACATGGGCAATATGTTCCAGTGCTCCCCACAAAGCAGCTAGTTGTATTATGAAGATCAGTGCAAAAAGGGGGTGAAGCCAAGGCCCAGTCATGCCCCAGAAATCTTCTCTTTGCAGGGTGGAGAAGCAGGAACGAGCCTTCCTGCACAGGCCTCCAACATTGCATTGTTGAGCCAGGATTTATCAGGACCGTGCCCTTTGCACCTTTTGTCCCATTCTGTATCACAGACTAAAATGTAGGAATCAGAAGCAACATGCTATCAATCTGGCAGCTTAAAGATGTAGTAAATCAACTTAAAAATTAAGAAATATTTTAAAGATATGTGTATCAATAGAGCTCCACAGCCTGATGATAATAGTCTTCAAACTAATACTGTGAGCCTATTGTAATGAAAATTATAAACCAGGCACAAAGATGTTTTATCACTATATGTTTTGGAGTCCAAAATTGAGATTTTTTTCCCGCAAGACTTTCCCTTAATATCTTGCCTTTGAAGCTATTTCAAGACATTCATTCACCATTCACCCTGACCTCATTTGGTATCTGAGCCAAGTGTATTGTGCAACATGGGCTCAATAACCATCTTGTTCAGACCCTTTTTCTGAGAGGTTCACAAAAGATGAGATGCAAAGTAGGAATTCTACATGGTGCCGAATGAGGCCAGTGATCCACATAAGTAATAGACAATACTCAGTGCTGATAGGAACACTGGTGAATAACTGGTTTTTTGTTTTGGTTCAATCCAAAATGGAATTGTTTTGGTTTTTCTTGCTGAATTGAAAGACTGAAAAAAAATTTTCAGGTCAAACAAAATGTTTCATTCCAGATTGTTTTTTATTCTTTGTGTTTTTTTTTAATGAAACTAAATACATTTGTAAACAAAACATTGTTTCACAACAAAAAGTCAAAGTATTTTGTTTTTAAGCAAATCATTTTGATTTTTCTAAATGTTTTCTTTCTTTCTCCATCAAAACTGCATTTTTCAGTGAATAATCTGTTCATTCAAAACATTTTGCACAGCTCTGCTGAAGGGTTTTCTGCCACAGAATAATGAGGGTACATCTACACAGAAGGGCAAAAGTTGAATTAAGCTACGCAACTTCAGCTACGTCAATTGTGTAGCTTAAGTCAAAATAGCTCAATTCGGCTTTTGACTCTATCTACACAGCAGGAAGTCGAAGGAAGAGCACTCTTCCTTCAACTTCCCTTACTCCTCGTGAAATCAGTGTTACCATGAGACAGAGTAAGAAGTCCTCCAGCTCAAAATTATTTAGAAATAAAGGCTTGTAGTGTAGACACGCACTATGATAATGCTGCTGTGTAGACGTACCCTAATAGGCTAAGGGAAATTACCTCAAATCCAGCAAGGCTTAAGGGCAAGACTTGTATTGATTTTAAATATTTCTGTATAAAGGGTTTTTACACAGTACCTCCCCTAGTAATTTGTCCTTTATGCCCTGCCATTCACTTGCCTCTCTTCGCAAAACAGAGAGATGTGGCCCATTTCATTTTATTATCAATTTTCATTTTTAGATGTCATACTTGTTAAGGTTGGAGGTCCAGAAATCTGGAGATTTTGAGCAAATGATGTAACCTAATTTTAGTTTATTTAGTTGAACGACAGTGACTGTCCAGATGCTCAAAGCATGAGAAGATTGCATCCCAGGATGGATTTTAAGAACATTGGGACTACAATCTTGGTTGGCAATGGTATCTCCCAGGGTTTGCATCTAGATAATTCTGGTGGTTCTGTCAAGCTCCGGCCCTCTTTGTCTTGTCCCAAACCGGTTAAAGTGCTGTAGTTGAGTTGCTACCCCCTTGTGTTGGCTCTGCTTGCCCTGCGATGGGAAGATGTTCTGGCTACTTTCTGCCATTGGCTGGAGATGCTTCAGCCAGGCTGGCTGCTAGCTCCTGGCAGGGTAAACAACTCTTCTACTGCCACCTGGCTGGGAGGTCTCTGGCCCAGGCCCTGTGTGTCAATCTCTGGATACAGCTCACAAGTCCCTGTAGCCAAGGTTTACTGGCCAGAGCACTGCTTATGAGTCAGACCAGCTGTCAGACCAGGGTTGCTCTCTCAGCTCCCATGACTCACCCTGGGTACTCCCCCCAAACTTTAATTGGTCCCATGATATACCCTTCCAGCGCTGTCCCCAGAGACTCATCACTCAGGCATGCTGCAGCAGCTCGGCTGCACTGGCTCATCCCATAAGTAAGACCCCACTTAATTTGCAATATTGCGGATATGGAGGATCCTGCAATTTTAGGCATTCACCAGAGTTCCCTGTAAGCTGTGTGCTTGTGCACCTGCTCAGGAGAGATTCAAATGTCGCCCAGCTGATTAGCAGAGCGCCCAGTGCTAGATGGTTTTGTGTCTACTGGTGGTGCACGTTCGCACATGCCTCGGTGCCGATTCTGCACATGAATGGAAAAGATTAGAGGGAACATTGTCTTCCACCACAATTTTTATTTTAATTGCTTTACTTTGCACAGTTGACAATTTTGTGTACCCTTTGGGGTTTGGAACACACACTTTTTCCCCAATGAATTCAGCAGAAACCCATCTATGAGTAGATTTCTTGGTTGGGCAACAGCAGCTCTGACTGGTCTGCCATAGTTTTGATATATTTGCTCTAAGGCTATCAGCTTGTCATTATGAACTGCATTTATGCATTCTCTGGTTTTGACAGAACAGCAGAAGGTTCAGAAACTTAATCTGAAAGTTTGTCTGTAGTTTATCTGAGTTCAGACCCCTGCATGAGGCAGTAAGGGCTTCCTGGCATGTGTGAATGTGCACCACCAGTAGAAACACAAACTAAATGTGGGTGCTCTGCTAATTAGCTGGGTGGTGCTGGAATCTCTCCTGAGCAGCCACACAAGCACATAGCTAAGCCTTAAGATACCACTGAGACGTATAATACATCCTATGGCTAGAAGAAGGTCAATCTATAAAGTTGTGTGGACATATGTCTCTCTCCATGGAAAGCCTTCACAGACCGTACTACAGCAAAGATTTGAAGGAAGACACAAATCATTTGCTACCTTGGGAAAGGGAGTGAGGGAATTCTAAGTATACAAAACATCATGGAAGAAATCATGGAGACAAGAATGAGTGAGAGCAAAAGACGAGAAACAAGTTTTGGACAGGAAGCTGCTGTTTCTTTTAGGTCCTGTTAGTGGGCTATCAGTCTACTACTGAATGTTCTAACTGTATTTAATGGATAAACTTAAAAAACAACAAATGGACTGGTAGCACTTTATAGACTAACAAAACATGTAGATGGTATCATGAACTTTTGTGGGCACAGCCCACTTCTTCAGATGAACGGAGTTTTGAGGTTAGGATGTGCAGAACCAAAATAAATAGGGGGGGGGAGGGAAAAAAAGGAAGGGGGCGGAAAACAAGGAGCAGAGGGTATGAAAATATCAAAGGGAAAAACAAGTAGGCAGAACTGGTAACCTATAAGCACCTAAAGATTGGATAGTTAAAAGAAGCAGATAAGGATCATAGGATAGCAATTAGATCAGAAGGGTACTAACGCAAGAATCTACACTGACAAAGAGCTGTTGGCACCTTCATTGAATATTAGGTTGATAATGTCCCAGCCATCCCTCATCTCGACTGAGGAGGTTATCAGTGTGAGAATTGAATTTGTGGATGAATTGTAAGTCCAACGCCTCTCTGTGTGTTTGGCTTGTAGAACTGGTTTGTGACAAGACATATTTGGAGCATGGATCATGAGGAAGAGCACAGTTGCCCTTCAGATCAGCAATGACATGGAAGTTTATCTATTCAGTAATGCAGCAACATCAATATACAGTTCCTGTCTGAACTGCTATGTCATTAGGAAAAAGGAGAGAACAAACTGCACATGAGCTGGGGGAGAAAGGTTGGTTGAGGGCGAGGAAAAACATTCTGCAGTCGATTAAGAGCTTTTCATTTAAAGAAATCAATCCCCAGGAGCTTCCTTGGCCTCCCAATAATGCATCGCTCAATTGGTTCATGCCTGTGACATAAAATGTTGGAGTCAGAGCAGCCAGGGTACTGCTGAAGGAGGGAAACAGCCGCCAAGCAGCCAGCAACTTCCCCTGAAAGCCAGGAGGGACTCACTGAATAATTGATAAGATGCTAACCCATCCGAACAATGTGTGGGGGCTGTCTATTACTAAGGCTGAATAACTCTGGCACCCATGATGGACGGTTTGGCCCAATAAGCCATTTAGCTACCCAGCTCGCTCGCTCGCTCGCTTATTGATTGATTGATGCCTAAATGCCATGCAGTGAGGCAGCAGTTTGGTGGTGGGCGGCTGGCAAATGACAGCCTCTGTCTGATGATTAGTGAGCGGTTCAATTTGAGATGGGTCACATGGCTGAAAGGACAGGCTGGACAACCATTCAGGCAGCGAGGGCTAACTTCAAATCCCCATTAGGCATCAGAGCCTGACACATGTTAACTGAAGCCATATTAAATATTAAAAAGTACATTTTTCAATCTCTCGAGAGGCCTGAACAGAAGAAACAGCACCAGGCCACTCATTTGGAGTCTGATCTAAAGCTCATTGTAAGGAACGGAAAGCGTGCCCCTTCATTTCAGTGGGATTTGGAACTGGTCCTTTATTTCTTGTCCACCTAGAGAACCACAACACAGTGTTTTAAATGTCTCCAATGTGTTCATACTGCAAAGTTTGGATCCATATTTTGTACACCTTAAAAATCTGGGATTGTCCCAGCCTATTGCTATGATAGCTGGAGTTTCACTACTGCTGCGTTTATAAGTCAGTTTCACATTTTGTGTGTGTGCGCACGTGTGCATGTGTTTCATTTGTTTTACTCTATTTACCCAACTTCTCAATAGCTGAAAAATTGTAAATACATATTTTTAAAGCTAGCTTTGGTCAGGAGACTGATGTCACCAGGGTTAATTAATGAGCTATAGAGTCATTTAGCTTCATATTGGTAGCAACCAAAACATTTTAGCATTTGTCGGATGGTCAATGGCCATTGTGAAATGAGTTTGGTGGGTCTCAGTCCATTTACCAGTGGCTAGATATTCACATCACAAAAACCTCTCTCTCAACTGGTACTAACAGTCCCTCTCGCCCCCGCCTTCTGAAAGGCCAAGGACTGAATGAGCCATAGAGACTAAACTGTCTCTATTCCAGCTCAGGACTTTGGCACACCACCTGGAGGTTAAAGATCACATAGCATGTGGCAGCATATTAGAGTCTTAGACCCAATGTCCTGGCCAAATCCTGGCTTGACCAATTCCATTCTGCATGTCTAAATCTCTCCTACAGTCTCAGTTATACTGAACACCTCTGGCCTCGTTTTCAGAGGTGCTGGGTACCCACAGATCCCAAGGAAACTAAGCTCCTCTAAGTTAGGCCACTAGTTAAGATGACCAGACATTCTGATTTTAAGTGGACAGTCTTGTATTTATGCCCTCCTGCAGGTGTCCCCATCTTTTCTCAGTATTGGGCAAATTGTCCCATATTTTCTGTCTCCCCACATCAGTGCTGGTGAGTTCTACTGCTGACCAGATCCCTGCTTGCCAGCCACCAGAAAGAATCCAACTACACAGTTATCCGGGGTTCAGTCAACTTGCTCTGAATATGAACATTTGTACTACATAGTCCTAGTTGACTGCTATTGAGGTTGCTTGAATATGAGAAAGTTTATCAGGTGGTGCCCCGTATTTAGCAAATATGGTCACTCTACCACTAGTGCCCATTAGCTAAAGCAGAGTAAGAAAACATCTGCACTGCTTGGCAGGTAAGTCAGGCAGCTAACTCTCCCTCATCAATTTTGTTTTAAAAAAGCACACGCCTGATTTTAAGCTTTGTCCTAGAAATGGCCATTTTTAGCCAACCCACGCCCCCTTTTGGAGAGCTGCCACTAGGAGTACAGTGGCGAACAACCACACACTTTCTGGATGGAGGGCAGAATGCTGGTAGATAGAAGGCCTGAGCTGCTGTCAGCCCTTCAAGCTGACCCCCAAATCAGGACACTTTTCAGGGGTGCTGCAATGGCCCTGTGCAAAGGGAATAAGACTCTGAGTCTAATTAAGGCAAGAGAGAACAGGAAAATTTCCAAATAGAAGAGCCTGCCCACACCCTCAATTCCACACTTGTTTTTTTACCCTCCTAGTTGCCTTTCATAATGTTAAGGGGCCAGGCAGTAGGAGAGGGCAAGCATCCTACATACATGTATCCCCTATCAGGATGTTTCAGTCCTGGCCAGGAGGGACCAATTCCAAGGCTGGGAGGAGAGTTTATTTTGCAGTATTTTGGTCAAATACTTGAATAAACAGCCTAGAGTCTTTTAAAAATGTCACGGCTCTTCAGATTGATTGCTTAATCGTCAGCCTTCAGAGCAGCACTAGACCTGTTTTGTCTTTAACCGTGACAGGTCCCACACCCTTACACTGTGTGTGCAAGTCAATACAGAAAAAAATAAAACATTTTTAGACTTTCTGAATGCTCTGCTTCATGCTGCGTCTCATTAAAATCTCCCCCTGGCTTTGCAAATCTTATACAAGGCACATTTCAGCTGCATTTATGATAGATTTTCCCCCAACTCATTTTTAACTAGGTGTTCCCCAAGTAGTGTCAATAGCTTGACAAGTGACATTTCTGTAAACTTTCTGCACGCCTCCCCACATGTGTGCTGCTGGGATAGTTTCAGGCGGGGAGACTAGCGATTGCCTGAGGTGAGAGTCTAAGGGGACGGAGGTGTAAAATACATGATGAGAGATACTGTACACTTCCCTGTAACCTTTCCCTATAATACTGGAGACTGATCTGATTGAACCTAAGCCTCTGAGAGCTGAGGGAGAACATTTCTCTGTTTAGGTATTTTCTCTGTTTAGTATTCAGTATTCAATATTTCAGTTTTTTCACCTCATGAACATATATTTGCAGTTATGGAAATGTAATGCCTATTCATGTTGTAAGATATAGTCTAGTCAAATAACCTGTGCTGAAGCAAATTTGTCTGCACCTGATTTTAATGGAGAAAAGCAGAAAGCACAAAATGTAATTATTCTTCAAGACACTGTATGGAAAGTGATTTTATCAGCGCAATACTCTGGACTTGCAAGTGTAATTTAAACCAGTCTGTAGCCTTCTCTAAAGAGAGATCATAAGTCAATTCCCTGATGAAAATGACACATAAATCAACCCAGGGGCTCATCTCCTGTTTTATCAATACTGTTTTCATATTTCTCTGACCTGATCATCATAGTTCATCCTGTTTTTTATTATCCTTTCAACCTTAAAGATGTATTAAACCATGGCAGGAAAAGCTGTTCTTCCACTCCAATGCCCAGCTTCCATGCCCTCAGGGGAGCCATTCTTTATCATAATCAAGATATTTTTAGAATCCTATGTAAATACCAGTGCAGTTTAATCAAATATGAGAAATGTCCAGCTGCTACACATTGGTCCCAGTCCTACTGACTTTCTAACATTAACCATATTAATTTAGCCTTGCCCCTCAAATCCTGATCAAAGTAAGAAGAATCTTGAGTGAATGGTCTATCCTTGTACAATAACAATAATATTTCCTTGACGGAATGGCTCTGTCTTTTAAATATTTTTTAAATAAAACTAATCTTATCATAGTTCGGATCTTTTCAGTAGTGCCATACAAAGAAAGAAAGAAAGAAAGAAAAATCTGTTTTCCCTACTTCCACCCCCTAACTCTTTTATTTATTGTTTTTTTAATGTTAGGTTTAACTGTCCCATGACTGATAATATTAATTGATTAATTTGCTTACCTGCTTCACCATGACCAGAAACAATGTACTCCAAGAACACAATCAGCATGATGCCTTTATGCTGCATGTCTGTAAGGGGAGAAATATCTGTCCTTAGTGGAGCAAAAAGAATTTCATAAATCTACAGGTCTGGTATCTGCATGGTTTCTTTCTTCCTTCCTCCCTTTCTTCACCTTCCTCTCAGGGCAGGGGTCCTGGCTGGTGTCTCATTCTTCTTGTTTTATTTTAAATCCAGATAGCTTTCCAGGTCTCAGATGGCTTCTGTGTGTGTTCCCCACATTGCTTCCAAATAGATACATGAATGCATAGATATTACCCCTTTGCATCCAGAAGGTAGGTGAAATTCACATCTCTGAGACAGCCCCCAGACAAACTATCACTGAGGAAGCAAAGCAAAGCTCAGCTCTCCGGTCAGATCTGATCACATGCCGTTATTTACTTGCTATTTAAATCTTTCACTTTCATTTGCGGTCCTTGCTTCTTGGGTCCCCCGCCCCCATGATCCCCTCCTTACGCCCCCCTCTGCTGCTAATGGGGGTGCAATTAGGGGCCATGCATCATTAAACCCTGCTTTGTTATGAATATTGTCCTAGACAGTGCGCTCGTCCCTTTGCTCCTTGAGGCAGAGTGTCATTGGAAGAACTAAGTTTGCTTTTCTCTCTTAGAGATGATAGGACAACCCCCCCACCACCACCCCCCCAACCGTCCTTGCTCTTACTCTCAAGGGGCCAGCTTCAGAGACTGGTGGTCAAAGGATAATAATGAAACCACCCCTAGTGTCAATGCACACAGAGTCGATTGCGCCTTTTACA
The DNA here is from genome assembly GCA_032595735.1 of Pelochelys cantorii. Lineage (NCBI taxonomy): Eukaryota > Metazoa > Chordata > Testudines > Trionychidae > Pelochelys > Pelochelys cantorii. The sequence continues at coordinate 23,980,692 of CM064336.1, forward strand.
GTTCTTCTCTGCCTACTGGAACTGGATTTGTTCCTGGAAATTATGACACGTTAGGGTCCTGGTGGGGAGGGTGGTAGCGTTTGGTTTAGGGGAGCTGGGGATTCAGATGGCGGGATCCCTTATGCCTTGCAGAAAAAAAGGGGTCGAGAGATGCTCCCTTTCCCTATCTGGACAGGGGCTGGGGATTTTCGCCCCCTCTTCGTGCTATTGAACTAGCTTCAAGTTTCCCCCCGGTCTCCCTCCAGCTGCTAGCACATCCCGCCGTCCTAACTTCTGCTCTCCAATCTGTCTGGATGCAAAGGGGATTATTATCACATGGCATCTTCCTGTTCTTTATATGTTTTTTAGCGGCGGCGGGGGGGTGTCGCTTCCACCCCCCGGCTGGCCTTGCGGTTGTTGCTCCTTGCTTCAGCGGCATGTGTTATTTGTTTGCCAGCCACATGTGCCTCCTCCAGGAGCCAGGCTGGGCGTGGGGGAGAGGTGGGAGCAGGTTGTCACTTTCAACTCCGGCGCGTCCCAACTTTGCTCCTGTGCCTTTAAATTAAATACCCGGCGCGTGGGGCTGGGCAGCCTCCCACCAGCTGCTCGGCACTCGCCTCTGCAGCGCCGTCTACCACGCAGCAGGGATAATGACATGTGCTTGCTGCAGCGGGGAGGAAGCAGCCTCCAAAGCAAGCGGGAGGGAGCAGTGAGCTCAGAGGGGAGGGGGGGATTTCAAAACCAAATGGCCTGGTGGGTTAATCAAACCTGCCAACCCACTGGATGGCGAGGCAAGGTGTGTTAAGATAAGAACAGGCACTTGTGTCTGTGCCCTGCCTTCTACCACAAATGAGACAGTCCCTGCCCCCCCCCAAAGAACCTACACTAGAGTAGCCCTGATCTTGTAAGCAGAGCCACACAAGCAGTACCGGGCACTAGCTTTAGAGCTGGACTGGTTTGTCTTCATGGCGGGCTTGGCACAGACGTAAGTTGTTAGGAGCATAGAATTCATTGCTTAAGGGCCCAGTCCTGCAAACACAGCTCTGCCTTTTTTCTAGAGACTAGTGTGGGCTTGACGCTAGCCTTTCTTAACCCTACCTTATGTCCCTGTCACTCCCCTGGCTTCTGGGGAGTTACTCTGGAGATAAACTGCAGTCATGAGACAGAAGTGGGCCCAATGGGAATTTTAGCCTGAAAAAGGCAACTCATCTAAATATTTGCAGGGAAACCTAATGAAGGGAGTAATTTGTCTGCGAGAGAGAGAAGGTTATATGTATATTTTTGTGTATTTTCCTCCTCACTTTTTCCTTTTCTTTTAGCAAGCTTCTTTTTTAAAAAAGGAAAATTAAATAAACATTTTTAAAATAAGGAGAAAATTAGAACTTTTTTCTTCCTTTGCCTCTTCTTTTTAAAACCACTAGAATGTTGCATAATAATTATGCAACCTACTCCAGCCACCTATTATAAACCACATCCTAGGGCTCAACCTTGTAGGCTTCTGTGGGAGCTGAGGATGTGCAACATCTCATACGATCAAGCTCCATGTGACAGTAATAGGAAGCCATTGTGCATAGTGCAAACAAACAGTGTCTGTTCTTGCTGCACTTATGGAAACATTATTGCTGCACTTACAGAATTTAATAGCAAAAATAATAATCTTTAAATTTTTCAACCTTTCTGTCAAATTGAATAGACAATAATATCCCTATTATAGGACTCTGTAAGGTTGGTCACGAAAATCTGAAAGAAAGGGCATCATTTTCTTCTAAATACTATAGGGTTTTAGAGTAATTTCTATACAGCACTATTTAATTTCTTAAGAATTGTATTGATTTCATAGAACAATGAACTTTAAGTCTGAGATGTTCCTATTTCACACCTGACAATTATTTTAATCTCTTTCTCTTTCTCTTTCAGATTATGGGCTCAGTCCTTACTCAGGCAATACTCCCAGTGAATGTCAGAATAGATACAGGCTATGGCTTTATGAATGCAAAAAGGGCCAAAAAGCTGTTGCACAATTTAAACAAAGGCTCAAAGGTGAGATTAAAGTTAATGTTCTGTGTTAAGTGAGAAGTCACAGGAAGCATATTTGTTTGTTTGTGATGTTTGAATAGGAAGATCCTTAGGCACTTGGGTTGTTGTTGATCACAGTGTCTAAAAGCCAGGTAGAAGACAGAGCTTTTATTTTCTTCAGATTGTTAATATGTAGCCCAGCAAAAAGATCAGTAATGGTGAATAGACTGAATATTTTCAGTTTAATTCTGTTTTAAATTCAGGAATGTGAACTGACAAGAATCTGTTTGGGATGACATCTTTATAACGGTAACAGTTATTAATAGAAAGGGAACTACCTGGTCAGGAGTAAGGCAAGGTACTATCCACAGATGTCAAAGAGAAGGCTCCCAATATTCACTTAGGTGATTAAAGAAGGCTAAAGGCACAAATCATGGAATTGCTACTTGGGCAAATTTATTTTTGAAGTCCATCGGCCTTACTTTGCTTTGAAGGCAATGTGACTTTGGGGTGTGCATGTGCAAAGAATGTAGAATTGGGCCAAAGGTATCCCAAAGCATTAGCCAAGCAGCTGAAAAAAACACCAAACCCCTAACAAAAATTCCAGAGAATAAACAGCAGGCCAGTAAATGATTCATTACTAGAGGGAGGTGGGAAGAACCAATGGGATTGCACAGTGTGAGTAGGTGTGTCGCCCATGGTGTCTGTCCTCAGAACTTGAGAGGCATGTTTGCAAAAGCCAGAGAGTAAGCAGTTCTCTCTGAGGTGATCTCATAGCTGTTCAACATTCCAGGTGTTCACAGGCCTCCCTCTCCCTTTCTCATTCCCTTTGAACCAGCCTTATCTTCATCTCCTATTTCCCTAGCAGACATGACTAGCCTGAAGGAAATTTGTGCGGGGCTTCCACTACATCCCTTGCCTGAAAACAGAGGGCGAAAGAAAGGAGTTCCTCATGCGCCTGTGAGAATCCCCAACCTTACCGCTCAGGAAGAAAAGGTAACATGGGCTCTGTGGGACCAAGCTTCCCCTCCCACCAGATACTTGCCATCCAAAGCAACAGGGCTTCTGCCTTAAAGGCTCCACATGGATTGGGGTCCAAAGTACAAGGCAATTAAATAAGTTTTAATAGTTGCTTTGTCGTCACGGAGCTGAAAGATAACAGGCAAAGCCAGGGGGACTCATCTGTTTTTCACCTCATTGCTTCTCCCCAGAGAAAAGCTTGAGATACATTGGCGAGGCAGTGTGGGGGAAGTTTGAATACAGGGTTTTGGTGCTTTTTGGCAATGACGAGGAGACTTTTCACAAGACATTTTATGAGTATCTCCCCTATTAAAAAATTCTTAGTGTATGTGTACACAGCTTCTCCCGCAAAATTGATCAACACAAAGTACAGAAGATCAATGCCTGTTTACAAACCGTCCACATATGTTCCTCTCTGGTTTTGCATTTTAAGATGTTACAGGTGAAAATATATTTAAAAGCCTAATCAGAAACGGTGTTCTCTGCAAAGGCACAGACTTCAAAGGTTTGGGTTAATGATTTGTTCTCAGCTGTGCAACTCTCTCTCTCTCTCTCTCTCTCTTTCTCTCGTTTGACTAGGTAGCTTGCACTGTTACGTAATTGATTAGGCTTAATTCTTACTAGAGATTTTTACAATTTTAACAACAATTTTAACAGGGACACCTTCACAACGGGTGAAAGTAGGCACAACTCCAAAGACTTCTTTGGTACTACACCTGTGTATGTGAGTGGTCAATTGGCACTTGTGGTTAGATTCTTTCTGTCCATTTCTACAAGCAAGGAAGAACCAAAATAGTTTAAAAGCAGCTGGGGTGGAGCTGTGTACCTGGGGAGACCCATATCTCTGTGGTGATCTTTCTCCCAGTCTTTGAGGCTCGATGGAAACCCCACTTCCAAGGATTGAGACTCCAGGGGTATTTGGAACAAGAAGGGAACAGCCATGAGAGATCCAGTTAGGAATTAATGCTGTGTTGAGCAATGTTAGTTGCTGAGGAATGCTCTCCTTGGTTATTACATCACAGCCATGCAGGTTAACGATTGCATGGCTCTGGAAGGAGTCATGCTACCAGCAGGAGGAGAAATCAGTGGAGCAGCTGTGCAGAGGTACAGGGTCTCCATAGATGTTCAAAGATCTCTATGGACTACAGATACTCACCTTGGCAGGCCAAACGCCCTCTCTAGCAAGGAGAGATCCTCACCCCTTTCCTCCTATAAAATGATGAGGCAGGTATTCTATGAATAGAAACTAGTACAGTTTCCTGCCCCTACGCATAACTTCACAAAGAGGAAAATACTTTTATTAGCCACATTGTTTCCTCAGGTAAGTATTTTCTGTGAACAAACCCAATGGAAATTGGTTTAGTCCCAGCCTGGTTTCCAGCATCCTCCCTATTTTCTCCCCTCCTTATCAATAGCAGTTAATAAAAGGTCATGCTGATTGTGGATTTTTTTATTGGCCTGTTAAAGATTTAAAAGCTTCTTTTCTGATTGATTTAGCTTTTAGTCCTCCACCTTTAAATTCCTAACAGGTTCAGAGTCTCAGCTGGTTTTTATTTGTTACCAGAAAGCCCAAATGCCTTTCTTGCTTAAAAAATACAATCTTTCTCCGAGGTGGTTTCAAAACCTTGAGATGGGAGTTCAGTCTTTACCAGGGATGTGTAATGCTGAGACTACCTGGAGATTTTTATTTATATACAATGATACATTTATTTTCTAATAAAACAAACTAATGAGCAAAGGATAAAAGCAGTGCGGCACCTCAGCTGGTATGGAGTCAATGGAGCTCTGCTGATTTACACTTGCTGAGGACGTTTATATTCCTTTGGTCTAAGTTTTACTGTATTTTCAATAATAATTCTAAGCCATTGCAATGTTTTCTTGTTCCTCTGTTTCTGGTTGTAACATAAAGCCTTTAAGTGAGATTAAGAAAAATCCATGTGCCTTGGGGTTTACTGACAAGCTTTCCAGGTCACCCTACCATACAATGTTTAATCTCGTTGGGATAAACCGAACCCTTTCCGAAGACCTGTTTTGCATATAAGTTGCCTGATCTATCTTGCGTCCACTTCAATGGCCTAGGGCTTGAAACAGTCTGAAAGCTCAAACTTTCTGTTCTTCAGCTTCCATCTGTCAAGCTAAACAGGATGCCCCTGAAAAGTCACGTTCAATGTTTCTTCTTTACAGAACAAGAGTACAGGGCACAGTCAGTGCTCTTGTAAGTGCTAATACAGCTGATCCTGGTCATGCATATGCATGCAGAGGAGACAATATACCCATCAGCATTAGAGTCAGAGAGTCAGCAAAATGGCTATATGAAAAGTCACTTTCTTACTCAACCTATGGCCCTGTGGCCCTTTGAGTCACATCTGTATATGTCACTGACAAAACCTAGTTGTATTAACTTTCTGTGATTGAGTTACTGCAACTGGAGAAGAGCACACTGGATTCCACACTGCCTCCTCACACATGAACAACGTTCTGACTGGAGGATCTTTAGTAAATTGTTATGATGCAATAGGCATGGGTCTGGATTTTCAAAAATAGGAGCCTAAAGTGGACTCTTTTACAAAATTGCTGTGTCCTCAACAGCTCCCTGGGAGAGCTATAACTGGGGCCTATTGCTTAATCAGCATTTCTGACAATCAGGCCACTGAATTAGAAACAACATATGAAATGAACAGCCTAAGTCTAGGCTTCTGCTTTTGAAAATCTTAGCCATAATGTACCAGCTGGATTTTCAGAACTGGTGTGGAGTTTACAGCAATGGCCAGTCAGAAAGATTCACATTTACTTGTAAACTGAGAAGTACTGGGTGCTGTTGAAAGATGATAACACATGAAACACATAATTCCATGTTTACAATCACTTTTCAAAGGATAATCCCACTACAAATGCCTTAGAATCACCAAATACAAGAAGATAAATGGGAGGAAGGAAAAGATAATCTCATTGTTAAAGAACAGAACAAGGAACCAAGAAATGAATGTGCTTGTGGGTGTCACTTTTCTGGACTTCAGTTTCTCATCAGTAAAATGGGAACAATAATACTGACCTTCCTCCCAAGGCGGTTGTAAGGCTTCATCTTTATGTGTGTAAAGTGCTTTGAGATTCTCCAATGGAAAGTATTCATAGTGCTATTATGAGAGTAAACCTGAGGCCGGTCAGATAAATCCTGTCCCAGATACTGGCTTTTAGAAAGGAGGAAAGAACAGCCACTAAAAAGACTCTAATATTCTTAGTTTCTCAAAACATTCTCATAACAAAGATGTATCCGGCTCCTGTTGACTTCAACGGAAAGGGCAAGCTCTGCCTAGAACACAATGGACTGTGTGAACTCTATTGAGCAAGAAAAATGAACTGATAGTAGAGCGCTACAAGATGAGAGCAAAATATTAGTTATAATCTACCATGAATATCTAAGAACCAAGTGTCAGGTTCTTATATTGTACTTAGGTGACCAGATTAAACAAGGGTACGTCTACACTGCAAGCTTATTTTGGAAAAAGCTATTCTGGAAGATATCTTCCAGAATAGCTTATTTCGAAATAGAGCGTCCACACTACAGGGAAACCTCAAAATTTTTCTGAGGCAGGCTCCCCTAATGTGGACATGCTATCTCGATTTAGAGCCCCAGGAGGCACTGGGGAGGAATAATGTAGAATGGCCTTGGTGAGGAGCTATTTGACATAGCAGCAGTGGAGCATCCACACGCACCCTCTTCTGAAAGAGCTTTTCGGAAGAGGCGTTACTCCTCGTGGAATGAGGTTTACCAACACTGGAAAAAGTCCTCCATTATTTTGATTTTCTTTCTAAATAGATCAGTTGCTGTGTGGACACTAGTATTGTTTTTCCAGAATAACAGCCATTATTCTGGAATAACGGTGCAAGTGTAGACACACCCCAACTCTCAACAAATAATTAATTTGGGGTGGAGCTTAAAAAAAACCTTTTACATGACTTAGGAGCATAAGTCTTATTGACTTTCATATACTGAGATGTCAAAGCTTGATTTTCACAGATGCTGAGCACTTGCAGGATGAGATGAAGTCAGTAGGAGCCATAAGTAATAAACATCTTTGAAAATCAGACTTGTCATCTCTGTCTCTGCTTGCAGAATAATCACAGGGAAATTGTGGTTTCCAGAAATGCATTAATTGTAAATAAAATTCACTCTCGTGCAAAGGTCGAGCACAATGCTCCATATTTTGATGACTTAGTGAGGTTTAAGTGGTGTAGAGGGCAGGAACATACAAAATTCAAGATATGCTGCTTAGTTGTGATTGCTTATAGAAGCCACATGGTATTGCTTATCTTCCCTGACTGGACAACATACAAACACTTTTGGTATCGATACTTACCTCTGAGAATTCACTATGGCTTTGGCATATACAGGGAATTCATTTGCATGAATGTTTGCGTTACAAACTCATCTTGGATGCTCCACATCTTTCTTGAAATGTGGTGCCCAGAACTGGACACAGTACTCCAGTTGAGGCTTAATCAGTGCAGAGTAGAGCGGAAGAATCACTTCTCGTGTCTTGCTCACAATACGACTGTTAATGCATCCCAGAATCATGTTTGCTTTTTTTGCAACAGTGTCACACTGTTGACACATATTTAGCTTATGGTCCACTATGACCCATAGATCCCTTTCTGTAGTACTCTTTCCTAGACAGTCACTTCCCATTCTGTATGTATGAAACGATTGTTCTTTCCTAAGTGAAGCACTTTGCATTTGTCCTTATTAAACTTCATCCTGTTTGCCTCAGATCATTTCTCCAGTTTGACCCAATCATTTTGAATTATGACCCTATCTTCCAAAGCACTTGCAACCTTTCCCAGCTTGGTATCATCTGCAAACTTAATAAGTGTACTCTCTATGCCAATATCTAAATAGTTGATGAAGACATTGAACAGAACCGGTCCCAAAACAGACCCTTGTGGAACCCCGCTTGTTATGCCCTTCCAGCCTGATTGTGAACCATTAATAACTACTCTCTGAGAACCGTTATCCAGCCAGTTATGCACCCACCTTATAGTAGCCCCATCTAAGTTGTATTTGCCTAGTTTATTGATAAGAATATCATGCAAGACTGTATCAAATGCCTTATTAAAGTCTAGGTATACCACATCCACTGCTTCTCCCTTATCCACAAGACTTGTTATCCTATCAAAGAAAGCTATCAGATTGGTTTGACATGATAGGTTCTTTACAAATCCAGGCTGGCTGTTTCCTGTCACCATATTTTCTTCCAGATGTTTGCAGATGAATTCCTTAATTACTTGCTCCATTAGGAAAAACTTCCTAACTATCAGGGTGGTTAAACACTGGAATAATGTTTATAATGTCGTGGAATTTCCATCTCTGGAGATATTTAAGATCAGGTTAGATAGACGTCTATCAGAGATGGTCTAGATGGTGCTTGGTCCCGCAATGAGGGCGGGCTCCCTTCCAGTTCTAGTGTTCTATGATTCTATGTTTCTATGCTCTTGGAAAGGGAACAGAAAAAGGACATAAACTCAGCAAAAAAATCCAAACAGTTATTCACAAAAAAGTATTTGCACCATTTGCTCAGTTCTTCCATGTATTTGTTGAACTGTATTTGTAGATTAGGTAAAAAATATCCCTAGCAAGCCTATTATACTACAAATAATGCAAGATACAAATCATTAACATTGATGACTCTGGCCAGGTTAGAAAAATAACATTTTCATTCCTCCAGCACTTGATAGCCAACAAATGTTGCAATATTTTCCTTGTTACACATTTTTCCCTCCCCTACACGTAATTTTATCCCAAATAACTGTATTTAGTTTTTAAGAGTGTGTGTGGCAAAATTTATCCTCTTATTTGAAATTCTCCAGCACCAAGTCATTGTACTTATGACTCACTGCACTGGATATGTCCGCTAACAAAAAACAGCCTTATCATATATTAGGTATTGCTAGGATTTTTGTGTTAGCTAGTAACATGCTCTTGAAAAACAGCTGCTTATCAAGCTGCTGAAGGGATGATCAAATTTTAAAAAAATAATTTGCATTTTCTACATCCAGTGAATGGATTTTTTTTCTTTTCATGCTGTTGATAAAATGGTGAATTACAGCCTCTGGATTTTATGGACTCTCAACAGATGTAAATGGTCATATTTCTGTCACCCTCCAAGATGATCTGACCCTATGTGCTCAAAAGTAAGCACACTTATGCCAGGTACATTCTCTTACATAGTCAGAGGATCTTTTCCCATACACCTTATTCATCTTGTCTTTTCTGGCAGCCCCTATGGATGTTAGTTCTCACTGAAGTCAGAGGGAGTTTTCTGTGTGAAAGGCTAGTCTGCTCAAATGGTTAATTAGCTGGATAACTCCAAGCCAGTGGTTCTCAAAGTGTGGTCTGTGGACCAAGTGGTCTGCAACTGTCTTGCAGGTGGGCCACAGGCTCAGAACTCCCCCCTCCCCTGCAGCGGGGAGCCTAGGCTGGTGCTCCAGACACATGCTCCCCCCCACAAGGTTGGAGCGCCAGCTTCCCACTGAAGGGAAGGGAGGGGGCACAAGCCTCACAGTCTGGATCCAGCTCAAGGGGAAAGAGAGTGACTCCATGCATTGCTGCTTCTCCTCTCCCTGGCTGGGGGAACAGCAGCACAGGAAAATGCTCACCTGGAAGCTTTTCTCACTGCTCCCATTGGCCAGAATCATGGCCAATGAGAGCAGTGGTGGGCAGTGCCCGGGAGCAGCAGGAGACATGGAGCTCTCCCTATTCCCCTCATGCCCAGACCCCACACCTCATTCCGCTCATTCACCCTCCTCCCACTGAGACCCCGCACCCTCAGCCCTCTCCTGCACCCTCACTCCCAGACTCCCCACTCCCACCCTGCTCCTACACCCAACTTCCAAGCCAGACCCCACATCCCCACCCCTCCTTCACCCATTTTGTCATCATGGGTGGTTGGCTGGTGATCCACAGAAAGTTCTGCCTTGAGCGGAGTGGGCCGTGGGCCAAAAAGTTTGAGAACCACTGTTCTAAGCCCATAGTCCATTGAAGTCCACTAGAGATTTGCTACTAGGCCAAGGCTTGGGTTTTATATGGCTTTTAAGGGCTTTTGCTGAAATGTCTTCTCGCTCTAGAACAATGACTATACTGAGAATAATAAGGTTGAATCGAGTCCATGGGTTTTCACTGTTCTCTGTTCTAGGTGCCATGATTCCCATACTGCACTACTCCAATTTGCATTCTTTATAAATTATCTGCATCCATGACTCCCTCATGCAGCCACCAGAGGGTGCTGCAAGTGCAGGGTATATGTATTCCCCCCCCCCCCCCAAAACCAAAGTCTCTCCTACATTGTAAGTACTTGTGAACTCACCAAATCATAAAAGAAACTGTATCTCCAGTCCCTTCAGATCACCCAAATGAAGCTATTAAGTTAAATGTGATTTGAGACTATCTTGACCGGAAAGCAGTTTGCATAGTGCTTCTGTTTATAATTCAAGTAGGAAATATTTTTTGTGACCTTTGTGTGCAATTAGCCTTTTAAAGATTTTAAAATCATTGTCCTCATTATGGCTCTAATAAGGCAGAATGTGGAATAAATATTGGTTACATGATTTAAGAAAATATTATACAAAGATAATAGCATATGTGTATCACCTTTCATCTCAGAGGATATCAATGTACTTTGCAAAGTATTGGCAACATCTCTGCAGGCAGAGGGAATACAGCATCTTAGCACAGCCTGCAGAGTTTAATTCCGTGTGCAAAAATAAGTGTAATATGTAATTACTTCTACCGCTGAAGAAAATGGTAGCAAATACATAATAATGCATAGCAAAACAGTACGCAATGGCTCGGATCGCAAAGTGTTGTGAATACTAATGCAACTGAAACATAGGCAAGAAGACTCATAAGCAAGCAGCATGTACTGTGAATCTGCCTCTGTCACGGGTGAAAATCCTACTCTTATGAAAAGTGTCATAAGAGCTACGCACCCACCACAGGCCAGGGCCTCACGGTTGTCATGTCTGAACAATGGCTACTTTGGCAGCACAGTGCCCCCTAGCATAATAAAGAATTGGTTTAGTTCTGCCTTACAAGGAAGAACACTAGGTACTTACCACATGACCAAAGCCACTTCCTGCAATGCCTGGTTTTTCAGGTGATGTTGAACAACTGTAAAATAAAATAACTTGACAAAAATATAGCTTCAGTTAACCTTATCATTTCATAGGTTGATTTTCTGAGTGATGGAACAGTGATAAATAGCTGATGAGTATCAAGAAGTGTGTGTGTGATTTGCCTAAAGTACCACTCACCTGTGATTATTTGGACATTTCAAATTTTACATCAAATATGCAGCATTTTGTATGATTTCTCTCGCAAAAGTACATTTAGGTTTACTTATTTAAATGTTGGACAAAATGACTTTATTCATTCAAGCAATTCATTTTCCAATTTTAACATTCTGCATGTTTTGCACATTTTTTGTTTTCCTTTCCTGAAAACAGGCTTATTTTTTCTCATTTTTGTTAAAAAACTGGCCCATTTTAGTTGAAATTGACCTCAGTTTTGCCTCAATAACATGCATTCCTTAGCAAGGTTTTTTATGAAAGTTAGTCCATTTTCCAGTTTGTAAGAAATGTGAAAAATCTTGAATTTATATTTCATTATGAGGATTTCACAAGGTTACTTTTAATGGGAGATATCCTACCAGAATCCACTATCAAGCGTAGATATCCAGCTATGAGTATACTCAGAGTGAAATTTATCTTTATGCAGAGAAATCTTTACACATCTCTGTTGTTGGGTTCTCTTATTCGACATCTTAGAGAAGCCGATTGTCTTTCCCAGTGTAGCCCATTTGTGCCATTCCAGCTGTGCAAAGAGGTCGTCAATTGGCTATATCTCCACAGTTAAGGCTTCCCTGGCCTCAGGGAGTCTTCACTTGCTTAGAGACAGCAGAGCTGTTTCCTACATCACTGCCTTTCTGGCTGAGTGTAATGGGATGCCATCATAGAACCCTGCTGCCTGGTTATCGTCAGCTGGCTCCTTTGCTGTCCTCCCCTCTCTCTGCTGCTGTGATTGGTGGAGACTAGAGTGTTTTCTGTTTGTGCAAGCATTAGAATGAAGAAATAGCATCATAAATGCTTTTGTTTTTTCACTTCTTAGATCCTTATTCTTTCCTTACAGTCTGGGCAGGCTTCCCATCATATCGGATAAAGTTCATGTTGTTATGATAACCACCCACCTAGCCATTCTCATTTATCTTTGCCCTTTTCTTTGACAGCTGGCTTTGCAGAATGCACTGCGTTATTTCCCACCCGAAATCCATAAAGAACTGGCGCTGGAATTTGCAGATGAGCTTAAGCTCTATGGCCATATATACATGTACAGATTCTATCCCGAAATTGAGATGAGGTAAGGTTTGGAGGGCAGCCAGTTGCCACTGCCATGCTTGTACTCTGGATATGAAATTCACTACTCTGTCTCGTGTGTAATAACAATATAGTAGCTTCATTTGTACTGAGGCTCGGTCATAGTGTTGCAATGCTGCCCCCATAAGCTGCATAACAGAGGTTCTTCGTACTCCGGGCTCTCTGGCCACACAAAAAATTCCCTTTGGCATTAGTGAACATTCCACTGCCCAGCAAGGGAAATGTTGGACACCTTTGTGGGTGGCCAATAGATAGGCCTTCCCCTCTCTAGACCTTGTTACGTTGTGTTCCTCATTTGAAAGCTGGTCTAATCTAGAGGCAGGGCTGCCTGGATTGTGCCGTGTGGGACTCTGACAGTGATTTAAAGGGCCTAGGGCTTTGGCCGCTGCTGCTGCTGCAATAGTGGTGGTAGTGGCGAGGAGTCCTGGGCCCTTTTAAATTGCCAGGTCCCAGGCCAGCTGTCCTTCTTACCCCCCACTGTCCGCCACGTTGGCAGCCCTGTCTAGAGACATTTACTTTGGGCTTTTACATTGGCGATTCAAGCTCCTGGAAAGCTTGTAAAACATTTGGTGTGAAATTCATCCCTGTGCAGAGAGACTGCACAAAGCCAATGTACCACTGAAGCCTGACAAATGCCCACATTGTGTATAGTGTTTCACAAGCATCCGAAGTGCCGGCCCAACTGTATGAGTAAGTCTTATATGCACCGCTGATGCAGGATTACATTGGCTGGCAAAATGACTCAGTTATTATTTATAGACTGCAGATTTCAACCCGTAGTCTGTCATTTTGTTGAAGCCAAAAGTTGATGAATCAGTGGGAGAAATCAAATACTCTTGAATGGCTTGGGAACCTGATGCCTGACCCTGATCTGAAATACACTAGCCCTTGTCAACATTTGGAGGGTGCTGTAAAGGACAATACATTTACTCCATCTTTCGGAGGGGGGCAAAGATTTGTGGAGCAGAGCAGTGTTGTCGAGAGACTGCTAGTGGATTAGCTGTTCTTTTTAGTCTGGTTAGTTATGTTTTAATCTGTGTCAAACAAGGGCATGTTTAATATCTTCATAGAAATCTAAATAAATAAAACAAATAACTATAAAGCACTCAGATGTGTGCAGACAGCGGTGTCTCCAAGCTGTCAGCACAAGACTGGGGGCCAAATCCTGCAGACCTGAACTAAAACATAGTGCACTGTAAAAACATTGGGAGTTTTCTCTGAACAGGACTGCAGGAATGGACTCTAGGTAGCACAAAGCACTGAGAACTAAAAAGTTGGGGATGAACTTACCCCAACTGCGATTGGAGTACCTGACCCACCAGGTCACTTCCATCTCTTGTCAATAATTCTTTGATTGCATCAGATATTTTTATAGCATGTTTATTTTTCGTTTTCCATTTTTATAACAGTTTATTTGAATCTTAAAAATAAAAAAAGTCTTTTCGTTTCCACCTGGGAAACTTTGGTTGTTCTCGTTTGTTTATTTGTGTTTCCTATGGAATGTGGTCCAGCATGCTTCTGTTTCAATAATATCCTTGTTCAAATAACAACATTCTTTGTGTTAGCAAATATCTAAGAATAGGTTGTATGGTTGCTTATGGAACCAGTCCTGTACTGAGGCAAGACTAAGTATTATCTAGACCATCCCTGACAAGTGTTTGTCTAAACTGTTCTTAAAAACCTCCCCTAACAGAGCTTTCACAACCTACCTAGTTAATTTTTCCAGTTCTTAACTACCCTGACAGTTAGGAAGTTTTTCTTATGTCCAACCTAAATCTCCCTTGCTACAATTTAAGCCAATTGTTTCTTGTCCTGTCCTCAGTGGATAAGAACAATTTATTTATATCAACCTCCTATTTATATCAACCGTTTATGTATTTCATGTCCCCCTGCTCAGTCTTTGCTTCTCCAGACTAAACAAACACATTTTTCCCCCCAATTTTTCTCGTAGGTCATATTTTCTAGACTTTTAACCATTTTTGTTGTTCTCTTCTGAACTTTTTCCAGTTTGCTCACATCTTCCCTGAAGGGTGGTGCCCAAAACTGGACACACCGCTGCAGTTGAGGTCTTATTAGTGTTGGAACAGTGGAAGAATTACTTTTTGTGTCTTGCTTACAAAATTCCTAGTAATACATCCCAGAATGGTGTTTGCATTGTTTGAGAATAGTATTATACTATTGACTCGTATTTAGATTGTGATCCATTATAACCTCTGACCCTTTTCTGCAGTACTCCTTCCTAGGCAGTCACTTCCCACAGCGGCGGATATAGGGCAGGGCGAGCGGGGCAGCTGCCCTGGGCCCTGCGCTTCAATAGGCCCCGCGCACGCACCCCGCATGTGCTACTTCCGGTCGGCTGCTGCCGAGGCGCATGCGTGAACGCTACTTTCGGTTGGCTGGTGCCGAGGCGCATGCGCAAAATTGTGCCTCCCCGGGCCCCGCGGTGCAGCCCTGGGCCCCGCAAAATTATCATCCGCCCCTGACTTCCCATTTGGTATTTATGCAATTGATTATTCCTTCCTATGTGTAATACTTTGCATTTGTCCTTATTGAATTTCATTCTCTTTATTTCAGACCATAGATTACTACTTCCCATATATGTTTTTTCAGTCAGTTGTACACCCACCTTATAATAGATTCATCTAGATCAGGCCTGGGCAAACTACAGCCCGCGGGCTGCATCTGGCCCACCAAGCCACCAGATCGAGCCCGCAGATGTTACGGAGAGCCCCAGGAAGGCTCCCCACTTGCCTCACCCCACCCGCACACTGCTCAGAAATGCAGCTGCAGGGTGGTTTCACTTTAAAAACTGAGCCCGGAGGGTAGGGGCGAAGGCTTTAGGAGCTGTTCCTGCCCCCAGCACACTCCCATTGGTTGGCCTCTGGCCAGAAATTGACCAATGGGAGCTGCCTGTTTCAATAACAGACAGCCACAAAGAACAAGGGGCTAGTAGTTATTCACAGAGCACATGGCTGCAGCATGTGTGGGGACGGGGCAGGCAGGGAGGCTAATTCAAGAATGGGCTGCTGGCTGGTAAGTCTCCTGGCCAGAGCCTGTCTCTGCCACCCCAAACCCTCCCTTCCCCAACCCTCTGTCCCCCACTCCTGCCCCCCTACTCCACATATCCAAATCCTCTGCCCCCCTCCTACACCCATAACCCCTCCCAGATCTGGCACTCCAATTCGCTGCCCCAGATCACAGTCCCCTCCTGCCCTAGCTCACAACCCAAACCCGTGCATCCCTTCTGTACCCCAATTCCCTGCCCTAGTTCACAATCCAATCCCCTAAACCCCAGTCCAGTGTCCTAGGTCACAACTGCCTCCTTCACTCAAACTCCCTTCCTTACCCCAAGCTCCCTCCTGCACCTCCCTGCTCCATTCCAGACCCCACACCTCCTCTGTTAATGTCATGAAAGAGTGAGGCCTTCAAACATTTTCCAAACTTTTGGAGTACCCTCCCCCATAAAAAATTATTGCCCACCAGAGGTGGGCAATAATTTTTGGTGGGGGGCCACTCCAAGATTTTGGAAAGTGGTCAAGGGCTGCACTTTTCTGTGGGCCACAGAAGGGTGCACAGGGTAAGCGATTGGGGTGCAGGAGATGGTGTGAGGTCAGTAAGGAAGTTTGGGGAAAGGAGGGGGTTGTGACCTGGGTCAGGGGTTAGGGGTGTAGTGTCAGGGAGAGGATTCTGGCTTGGGAGAGAGGCACTAAGAGGTGGTGCAAAGTCTGGGAGGGAGCTGTGACCTGAGAGAAGGGGAAAAGGGGGTGCAGACTACAGAGGGTGTGGGTGGTGACTTGGGCCAGGGGAATGGGGTGCAGGGTCTGGGAGGGTGTTTGGGTGCAGGAGAGGATTCTGGCCTGGGGGAGCGGTGTAGGAGAGACTATACAGGGTTTGGGAGGGAGTTGTGACCCGGGGCAAGGAGGTGCAGAGGGTTTGGATAGTGACCTAGGGAGGAAGTTGGGATGTATGAGGGGTTGGGATACCAGAGGCAAGCTCTGGTTGGGAGGCGCTCACCTAAGCCAGCAGCCCTGCTGCAGCACCCCCAAACAGGTTGAGCTTTCTGCCTGCTGCAGCCCCAAATCACTTAAAACTGCAATCTGCAAGCCCCATGTGGCTCTCAGCTCTGGGAGGGGGAAGAGACTTGCCCCATCCTCCAGGCCAATCTCTCAGCTCTTATTGGCTGGTTGTTTCAAGGCAATAGGAGCTGAGAGATTGGCTGGGGTCCGTTCCAATGGGCCAGTTGTTTCAGGCCACTAGGAGCTGAGGATTGGGCAGGGAGATCGCAGGAAGCTTCCCCATCCCTGCAGAGCAGAGAGACACACAGACTGAGCTTTAAACTGCACAGCTACGTGCCTGAGGGTCCAAGCAGGGTTGTCCGCAGGCCGGATCTGGTGGCTTGTCGGGCTGGATCCAGCCCCCGGGCCATATTTCTCCCAGCCCTGATCTAGGCTATATTTCCCTGGGCTGCTTTGAGAAGGTCACATGGGACAGTATCAAAAACCTTACTAAAGACAAGATATATCACATCTACTGTTTTCATCCTTACCCTAAAGATTTGTTACCTTGTCAAAGGAGCATATTAGGTTGGTTTAATACGATTTGTTCCTGACAAATCTATGTTGACTGTTACGTATTATCTTATTATCCTCTAGGTGTATACAAATTCGTTTTTTGCCTATTTACTCCATTATCTTTTTTGGCCTTGAAGTTGAGATGACTGGTTTAGAATTCTCTGAGTTGTTCTTATTCCCTTTTTTTATAGGCGGGTATTATAGTTGCTCTTTTCCAGAGCTCTGCAGTCTCTTCCATACCCCATAAATTCTCAGCAATAATGGAAAATGACTCAGAGATCTCTTCAGCCAGTTGCTTAAATATTCTAGGATGGATTTCATCAGGTCCTGCTCACATGAAGACATCTAACTTGTCTACGTAATTCTTAACTTGTTTCCCTGTGCTAGCTACAGATCCTACCCCATTTACACCGAGGTTAGTCATCTCATTGCTAATCTTTTTGGTGAAAACTAAAACAAAGGCCATGTCTGTACTGGCAGTTACAGCACCAATCACAGAGTGCAGCAATGAAAACACTGTTGTCCATGAAGTCAGCTGCCAGTGCATTAGCATGACCACACTTGCGGCACTTGCAGTGGCTTTCGGAGCGATGCACGTAGGACAGCTCTCTCAAAGAGCACGTCTTTCTCTTCTTCCACAGAGATTTGTGGGAAGGCAGAGGGGAGGTGCAGCGTATCCTGGGCCTTGTCCCAGTGCCCCGTGGTGCATCATTTCACATCCCAACAACCCCTGTGGTTTTATCTGCATTTGGTGCCATCTTTCAAGGGCTTTTGTGCTGCGCCCTCTGCCTCCTCGATCTGAAAGAATGGATCCCCAGCTGTTGAAAATGCCGATAGGTTTCACTAACATATCAGAGTCAGGGTAATGGCAATCAAGTTATTCCTGAAGCTGCAAAGTGACAATGAGGAGTCCACGTACAACACACAATTTCTTTTGGCATTTACAAAGGTGCTGACCACAGTGGAATGCCACTTTGGGGCTTTGGAAACAAGCATTGAGTGGTGGGATCACATCATCTCGCAAGCCTGGGATGATGAGCTGTGGCTGCAGAACTTTTGGATGAGGAAAGTCACTTTCATGGGACTGTGTGCAGAGCTCGCCCCCCTCCCTGTGGCACAAGGACATGCAAATGAGAGCTGCCCTGCCAGTGGAGAAGCGTGTGGCGATTGGAGTAGCCGGCTTCCACAGTGCAGACAGCTTTCACTTGGTCGCCAATCAGTTTGGAGTGGGCCATCAATCACATTCTGCTCCAAAAGGCTGTGACTCTTGGCAACGTATGTGAAATTGCGGATGGCTTTGCATGGATGGGCTTCCCAAGCTGTGGTGGAGTGATAGATGGCACACACATTTCAATTCTGGCACCAGACCACCTAGCCTCTGAGTGCATTAGCCAGTTTCTCTGTGGTTCTGCAGGCACTTGTGGATCACCATGGTGTTTCACAGACATTAACGCAGGCTGCTCCAGAAAGGTGCATGAGGCTCGCATCTCTCGGAACACTGTTCAGGAAGCTGCATGTGAGGACTTACTTCCTGGACCAGAAGATCACCATGGGGGAAGTGGAAATGCCCTTTGTTATCCTGGGAGACCCTGCCTATCCCTTAATGGTGTGGCCCATGACACCATACATGGGGAGCCTTGACCACAGCAAGGAGCAGTTGAATAACAGGTTGAGCTGATCTGCTTGTCGGTATCATAATTCGTAGGGCTGGAGTGCAGCTGGGACTGGACAGCCTCCGCTCCCCAAATGCTGATGAGGTCCAGCACCTTCGCATGTCCAAGCAGGGACTCTCCTGGTGTGTGGAGCAGGCATGGCCAACTGGAGAGAGGCACTGAGAACACACCACGAGTTTCTGAACAAACAGGAAGGAGACTTTCAAATTTTGAAAAGAATGCAAAGGGTGGGTCTGAGGGTTGGTCACCTGAGAGCAGGGCAGTAGAGTTCAAACAGATGGCCAGAGAGGCAGGAGCCGGCATTGTGGGAAGGGTGCCAGAGGCCAGTCACACCGCAGTGCTAAACTACTGTGTCCACACTGGCACCCCTGTGCACTCTCCAGAGAGCAACAAGCTCTACGCTTCTCACGGAGGTGGTTTACCTAGCGCACAGCAACTGCAGAGCTAGTGCACCCTAAATGCTTTGTCAGTGTGGACACCGTGGAAATTACAGAGCTGGGAACTGATTCACTGCACTGTAACTTACCAGTGTAGACTCAGCCAAAGAAAGCATTTAACACGTCAGCTGTTGCAGCATTTTTTGTTATTGTCCTTCCTTCCTTCTCCTTGAGTAATGGCGCTACCTAGTCCTTGGTCCTCTTCTTTTTTCCAATGTCTTTGTAAAATGTGTTCTGGTTACCCTTTATGTCCCTAACGAGTTTAATCTCATTTTGTGCCTTGGCCTTTCTATTTTTGTCCCTACATTCTTATGTTGTTTTCTTGTATTCATCCTTCATAATTTGACCTAGTTTCAGCTTTTTTGTATGATTCTTTTTTGAGTTTTAGACCATTGAAGGTCTCCTGGTTAAGTCAGTGTAGTCTTAATGTATATCTTTCCTACTCATTGGAATAGCTTGCTCTTCCAGGGGTGAAAGTAACTTAAATTTCTTAGCGGTACTGTCAGATTGCATCCTCCCTCTCCCTGGGAGGGGGTCAGGATAGGGCACTGGGGGGTGTTGCGACAGAACAGTACGTGTAAAACATTTAAGTGTGGGATGGAGTGCTGGAGGCTCAGGGCATGGTGCTGAGTTGTGTGGAGGTGTGGGGGATCTCAGGGCAGGGATTGGGGATGTGGCGGGGGAGGGGGTGCAGGAGTCAGGGCAAGGGGTTGGCAGATCAGGGGTGTGGAGGGAGTGGGGTGTGCAAGAGCCAGGGGTGGAAGTTGTGTGGTATGTTTGGGGGGGAGCTCAGGGCAGGGGATTATTTTGTCAGAGAGGCTCAGGCCAAGGGGTGGAGGAGTGTGGGGAGCTCAGGGATGGAAGTGCAGGCTCTGGGCTGCCCAGCTACCAGATCCCTGGGCAGTGGGGAACATGCTATCTGGCCACTGGGCCCCTGAGGCTGGCCAGGGCACCAGGGACCACACAGCCCAGGGTGTGGGCAACATCGAGAGCCCTGCCCCCAGCCAGCCAGTCTCCTAGTGTTGTGCTGCACCGAGGTGCACTGGCATACCTTTGCTTGTCCCCTCAATAATGTCTCTCTTAAAAACTGCTAATTCTCCTGAACTCCTTTTTCCTGATGACTTGCTTCTCACAGGATCTTACCTACCGATTTTCTACGTTTGCTGAAATCTGCCTTCATGAAGTCCATTGTCTTGATTTTGCTTTTTTTCCCTCCTACCATCCTTAAAATCCTGAACTCTTATTGCATGAAAAACTTAAACAACAACAAATAGTCTAGTAGCACCTTAAAGACTAACAAAACATGTAGATGGTATCATGAGCTTTCGTGGGCACAACCCACTTCTTCAGATGACAGGAGCGTAGGAAGTCCAGATCCAAGAATAAATAAGGGAAGGAGGGAGCGGGGGAGGGAGGAAAAAATGGAGGGGAAGAATTAAAAAGAGACAGTGACTAGATAAACTTCAGAGGGATAGCCAAGTTAGTCTGTAACAGGAAAGACTAAAATCAACAAATTGTCCAGTAGCACCTTAAAGACTAATTTATTTCATGATCACTTTCACCCAAGCTACTTTCCACCTTCCAGTTCTCAACCTGATCCTTGCTATTGTCAGTATCCAGTCTAAACAGCCTCTTCTCTAGTTGCTTTCTCCATCTTCTGTGGTAAAAAGGTGTCTTTGGTGCATTCCAAGAATTGGTTAAATGATTTGTGCCCTGCTGAATTACTGTCCCCACAGATGTCTGGGTAGTTGACCATATCTATGAGATCACGTCCATCTCAACCTCAGTACAAGTGTGTACGACTTTGATGTATGTATCCAATAATCTTATGTCATAATAAATTATTTTAGTTATCCAGTACTTGTTTTGTTATTCCCCCAAACAAACAAAAACCCATGCATTTTAAAAAAAGCAACTTTCTTTTTAGTTTAGTGGTGATTACAAGACAGTTTTCTCTTTGTTTTCCAGAAACTAAACTAAACTAAAGGAAATACATGTAAGGGGGTGAGACCAGCTACTAAATTTATGCAATACACATTTTCAGTTTGGGGTTAGAAGCTGGTCAGCCAATGTCTGATCAATGTCACTGGCAGGTATCATCCAAATCTTTTCAGATTAAACATCTTCCGGTATGAAGGAAAAGTCTAGCCATCACATGTCTGTGTGCAAACAGAAGGATGCCGGTTTAGACATATCAAACATGTCACTGTATCTGTCCCACCAAAATGACCTTCTGATGGCCATAACAGCTTTTCTGCTTGTGGAATAGGAGGAAGCAAAATAGTGAAACCTTTTTATAATGGTTACACACTTTCTGATTTGGGTTAGCCCCTTGAGGTCCCTGATCCATTGTGCTGTGCCCCGCACAAACATATAAGAAAAAAAGTCCTTACCCTGAAGAACGTACAGCATAAGAATAAGAATAAATATCTCAGAACAAGTTGATATAACAAATAGTGGGGGGAGAAGGAGTAGCGCAGGGTAGCAATGAGACAATTCCAGTAGTTAGCCCTGAAGAGTGATCTTGCTCTGTAAAGTGGCTCTGTAGAAATACCATTGCGGGATTCCATGTACATTAGGTCTCAGTGATTTCTAGATCAAATGTTCTCAGTTTACAAATAAAAATGTAGATTTTGTTCTAACTGCAAACCTTGCAAACTCAATCTAGGAATGGAGAATCAAGCTAGGACCTTTTCTTCTCCAGCATCACAAATGGTACAGGCCAAACTGTGCCGTCAGTGAAACCTGGGAAGCCCTACTGTCTTTGGTGGAGTCACATGCATATAACTGAGTGGCCCTGAAATTGGCACCTAGAAAACAATGCTGGTGATGGGACACTAGAAAGTATTGAGCTCTCTTTTCCATTGGTTTTTCAGGGATATCAGGAGTAACAAGAACGCATTAGATCCTATTTGTGAATAATTGATTCAACAAATAAAGGTAGAAAAATGCTGAATAAAAGTATTTATAAATATTCTTGGATTAGCTTGGATGAATCTCAAATATGTAAACTGATAATCTACAGAAGGTTTTTTTTCAGGCTTGAGCTGTATTTTATTTTTTGTTTCTTCTTTCCTTGTGAATCAGTATGTGCAGCTTCAGGAAGTCTGGGGGCAGCTAAATATGTCATTATCTTTTTTTCCTTAAGCAAAATCCTTACTGATGTCCAAGTATATTTGTTTCAGAGCATACCCCATAGAGGAATATCCTTGCAAAACCAAACCAGCTGCTGCAATAATGCACATGATCATGAATAATCTGGATACCTCAGTGGCCCAGGTAATGTACCATGGAAATAAAGGAATGGAACTTAAAAGTAATTCACCCCTTATGCTCACATATAAACTGAGTATTTTAGGACCTGTGCAAGATTTGTGCACCACTTACTCTCATTCAGACCTTCAATATAAGGATTAAATGGGATTGAAGTGGTGCTTAAATCTTGTGCTGGTCCTCTACACAAAGGCGATTTTCATCTCCAACCACTGTAGAGCTGGCTTCTTTTTATGTGAGTTAAACAGGCCATTTTGAGAATCTGCAGGTGAGTGTATGTATAATCCCATATAGTGGGATGCCAAAATGATTCTTTTTGTGGGAGTGACCCTGCAAGGTTTCTGAGCATCTCCTGGAGGACTGAGGACCAGCCACTTCCTTTTGTTTTAATTAGGGTTAAGGGTGCACCATATTTCTCAGGACTGGGACCTGTGTAGGGCGTAGACTTGCAGTCCCATATGATGTAATCCTAAGGACTTTAGCGGGAATTATGCATGTCAGAGGCATACAAAGCGGGGCATTTTTAGATGCTAAAACTATGATTTTTATGATTCATGATTTTTAACTCCTGTTGGGACACACTGAAGTGGAGTTGGTGACTACTGGAGGTTCTTTATCTAGTTGACCTTTTTTATCAATTAGGCTTTTTTTTAATCAATTATGGGAGTCCAGAGTACCTGCAGCCAAGATGTTCAGTTTGGTTGGAGGAAAGGGGTGGGATTTTGGCTGTGTAAATTTATAGGCCCTTGTACACATCAATAAATATGGTAAAATGATTGTCTTCTCCCACAGTGGGAGCCACTGAGTCTAGAGAGCAAAGCAAGATGATTTCCTGGAGGTTCTAGCTTTCCTCCAGTGATGGGGCTAAGGGGCTGTAGAATCTGGAGAGTGATCCCTGCTTATTCCATGGATACCAAGAATCTGCAAGGAAGAAATACCCTTCCTCCACCATTCCAACCAATGTGGGCAAGAGCTATGCAAATAAATGGCTCTAATTCTCATTGTTACAGAGGAGCCATTCAGAAATGTTGCAGGAAAGCACTAGCTGTAATGTAATTAAATTGTGCCTTTCTTAGTTTCCCCAGGAGCTTGTAACTTATGGAGGAAATGGACAAGTCTTCAGCAACTGGGCTCAGGTATGACACGGATTTATTTGCAATCAGAGGCGTTGTGAAAAAGTAGATCTGATTTCACCCATCTGACCTCCATTCTACTTAGGCAGAGTTTGTGACAAATTCTTGGCAGTCATTGTCTCATAATATTCCAGAACATCCTGTCTGGGTAGATGAATGCTGAGTTATTAACTCTAAAGATGTACAGAGCATTTAGTGAGGAGAGCACATGCTGCCAAATAGAAATGTTGTGATGATAATTGTGTATTTTAAGATAATTTATTTTCCTTCTTTTGTACATCTGCCATGCACTTCTGGTTTGTTCAGATAATTTTAAAGGCAAACTGCATCCTAAAATGCAATAATGCATATTTGTTTGTTTGTTTGTTCTAATTTCACACTAGTTCATAAAACATGCAACTCACTTACAATGTTCAGTTTGACTTAAAAAGCACAATCTTGAGTCTATTTCCAACAATTAAAAAAAATAGCTGAGGACATTTGAGAAGTACTAGCTGACCATTTCTATGTCCAGTTTAGCTTCAGTTTTGGTAACACTGAATGACTTTGATAAAGAGGTATGGTCAAGGTTTAAATCTAAATTCTGGGTCTGGAAGGTTTAATGGATCCTAAAATCCAAATCTTAAACCTGGGGTCAAAGCTGGGTTTGCAGAACATGGTGGAAGACACCCATATTGCCTGATAGCTCAATAATCTTGTAATTTAATGTTACTCCCCCACTAATGTACAGATACCTTGCTCACACCAATGTCTGTGGGCGTTTGCTTTCCCCACTAGAGGAAAAGATTTTAAAGTGTCAGGTATTGTTCCACTCATAGAACAAACCTCTGCACACTGTATTGTCTCCATTCTTCCTTGTAGTGGCATGCAGTGCAATGTAGTAACCCAAACACTTTGCAAACACTGAAATTTGCACACGAAAAAATATTTCAACAAAATCACTGACATTCAATGAGCATCTTTCATACAATCCTCATACAGCAGGGTATAAAGACAGTTCCTATGAACTCAGAAACTACTCCCTCCATGAATCCCTTTGAGACGCAGAACATTCCAGAGGGGGCAGAGAAGAGAAATGAGGTGAGGCTATTGTCTTTTCCTGCTGCTGGTAGATCTGGACAGGTGTGCAGGCAGGAATATGTTGCATCCACTGGAAGGGATATAGCAGGGACATGAGCCTCTCCCTGCACACTGGAAGATCTAGAAGGATTCTGGCTGTGAATTCCTTCCAGAGCTCACGTGAACTCTGCATATTATTCTGAGACTTTTCTGCACTTCACACAGATAAAAATACCGGTAAAGCAGAAATGCACTGGATCAGGTATATCCCTGCTGAAGCTTCTCTGATTTTGGTCCCTTGTTTGTTTTACAAAAAATACCTTAATTTACAGATAAGGGTAAATGAATGGTTTTGTGGTTATGGAACAGGTCTGTGTGATGACAGACCTGAGTTTTATTGACAGTTCTGTCATAAAATCCATGTGAGACCTGGGGCAAGTCACTTGTGCCTCAGTTTCCAAATCTTTGAAATGTGGGGTGTAGTCTTTACCCCACAAAAAGGGCTTTTTGAGGATAAATTCATTTGTTGGCAAAGTGCTTTGGGGCCTTGGGTGGAAGGTACTATGGAAGTGCACTGCATTTCTTATAAATTACTTATGAGACCCTGATTCTATTTTAATATGAACAGCACCTCCAATTAAATTAGAAGCATGCTTGTGTTTTCAGAGGCTGGCATGCCTCAGGGCAGAAGTGAAACTACAAGGTGAAACACAAGCAATGCAAAATTTAGTAACACTCTGTCCTTTCTCTAGTTCCCGCAATCTTGTCCAAATTAGATAGAGCCGTGAATGGCAGGAGTTTCACTGAAGAACAAACAATAACTTTTTATTCCTAGTTACTTTAGAGTAGCAATCGGATGAATGATTGGGTTGTGATGAGGACACTTTGTTCTCTGTTTGTGTTCATGTCTTGAAATCAGAGTGCTTTTTTTCCATTGCAAAATTTCTCCTGAAAAGGCTGGTTTGGGTGGTATCATTTGCATAACCCTTTGCTTTCTTCCAAGTAAATTATGAAAGGAAAATCCGTTTCTGGTACCTAATTTCCCTCACTTTAGCCTCAAGAGGTAGAATTGTGACCTAGACTATTCTTTTTAACCAAGGAGGGCAGGATGTGCTTTCCTTTAGAGATATGCATTGCTGCTTATTAATCAGCCAGAGGGATAGTGTTTGTAGATAAAATATAGCAAAATGTGACTGCTTTGTGTGTTTTCAGTCCATAACGACGTGTTGAAAAAATTCACTTGAAATAACATGAACTTTCTGCTGGAAAATAACGGACTTGAATTAACCCTGCAGCCAGTTTATAGACTAAGGGCACAGCTACACAGCAGGGCTATAGCCGAAATAAGCTACACAACTTGAGCTATGTCAATGGCATACCTTAAGTCGAAATAGTTTATTTTGGCTTTTGGCGCTATGTACGCAGCAGGAAGTCTGAGTTAGAGCATTCTTCCTCCAACTTCCCTTACTCCTCGTAAAATGAGGGTTACAGGAGTTGGAATAAGAAGTCCTCCAGCTCGACATTATTTTGACAGAATGTGGAAATAACTACTTGCTGTGTAGATGCAGACTATGTTATTTTGGAATAACGTCAGTTATTCCAAAATAACGCTGCTGTGTAGACATAGCCTAAGGGACAAATTCTGCTCTCTGGTTTAAATACACAGTGACGCTTTAATTTTGCAGATGATACTGGGATTTTTTTGTTTCTGAATGTATCATGGATTGTATTTTCTCAACATGATGAAAAGAAATGATTTTTGTTTGGGACTGAAACTTCATTCACCTTCTAGTTTCAATAGTAATCCATATTTATTTCAAAGGTGAGAAGTCATAGGAGATTTTGAAATCTTGATATCAATGAGGGCTGAGCATGTTTTTGTTGCTGTTTTTTTAAAAAGAAATGTTTTGTATTTGATGCTGGGAAGATTTTCAGAAAAGTGTCAGAACTAAATGGCTCACTTGAGGTTAAAATGAGGACAATTCAAAAAATGGTGCATTAAATGCTAGAAAGTCATGTTTATGTTTTGTACTGGAGAAAAATACACTTTTTTGCTGCTTTTTCTTAAGCTTGTTCAGAATTTTCTCACTAGTAATTTATGTATTTGCTGTTGAGCAGCATCCTTTTAATATACCTTAGTAAGAGCAAGAACGTAGCTAAGGCTCCAGTTGATTTTTCTCTATATAAATACATTATGTTATCCACACAGATGTTCTTATACTAGGCATTTAAGAGCTCAGTGAAGACAGATTGTTGCAGGATGGAAACAGATTTGCTAGTTTTCCTTTGCTTAATTTCCAGTTCTGGCTGGCAATGCATTATTTGTCTGAGATGACCGAAGAGCAAACTTTAGTGATGTACAGTGGACATCCTTTGGGCCTCTTCCCCAGTCATCGGTATGCACCTCGATTAATCATCACCAATGGCATGGTGGGTATTTCCATCTCATTCTGTTTGCCTCATCTTAGGCTGTTTTTAAACTTATTCCTTATTAAATTTTCACAACATGAATAAAAGAAAATGCATAAAGCCAAATTCTGCCCTCATTTATTCCAGTGCAACTCTCTCTACATTGGTATAATTAAGGGCTGAATTCTGTCCTTATCAGATGGCCATAATTTTCTGTCACTGTCAGCCTAGGCCAGATCTGAATGAGTGAATTACAGGTGAAAGTTTCTGTGTCCCATTGTTAGTCTTCTGAGCCATCCAGTACCATCTCTTCCTCTGCTATTCTGTAAGATTTGCAAAGCAGGTAAGTTGCATGACAGATGAGTTACTTTTTCCATTACATTAGAACATATGTAACCAAAGCCCAGTTGCCTTACCCTTGGGACTAGTCCCATTGATGTTCATTGTTTTACTACTGACATGAGTAACTCTAGCAGAATTTGGCCTCTGGAATAGAACCATTGCTATATTCCAAAGCTTTATTTTTCTCTTTTTAGATTATTCCCAACTATTCTTCCAGAAGCGAATATGAGAAAATGTTTGCGATGGGAGTTACAATGTAAGATATGCTTTTTTATTACTCCTGTTTCAAAGGTTTACAGTCATATATTAACTAAACCAGAGTCAGGGACCAGTTACTTTCTGATTAAAACATCTAGTGTAGATGGACTTTAACTGTGTTCCATAACTAAGGTAAGATCTTGATTCAGCAAAGCACTTAAACACGTTTAATTTTAAGCACGAGAGACCCCATCTGCGTTCAACAATTTAAGCACACACCCAATTCCCATTGGGATGTAAAGATAAACATATATATAAGGGCTCAGCTGAATCGGTCTCAATCAGGGCCAAAATAGATTTTTAATATTTTGTGAATAAATAATTTGATTACATTTTCTTTGTTCATTGTTCATCCTGTTTATGGAGCAGGGGGATTGTTCACTCAGTTATAAAAGAGTTTGCATGTCATGGTAAGCATTAACAGTTATAGTGCTGTGAAAGTTGTGGGGAAGTAGGTGCATGTAAATAAGGTATACAAATGAAGGGGGTTAATATGGAGGATGTACATGGACGCTAGCATTCTCAAAGGAACCTACGAGAGTTAGGAATCTAGGGTAAACTTTTCAACAGTGCCTAAGTGATTTAAGTGTTTAGTTCCATGGAAAGTCAAAGTACATCTACCCTGCAAAAGCAAAAACAAAACAACCCTCTGTAGCGAATCTCAAAGCCCAAGTTTTCAGGGCTTGTGTTGCCAGGTTAAACAATAGCCATGTAGACCTTCCTGCTCAGATTGGAGCACAGGCTATGAGACCCTTTCTCTTCACCTGGTTTCAGAGAGTGAGCTTCAGCACAAGTGGGAATGTCTAAACTGCTCTTCTTTAGCTGCAGAGCACAAGCCCAGCAGCCCAAGTCAATTGAAAGCGGGCAGTTGCCTCAGGGTGGGGGGTTCCCAGCCACTGCTGCCATTACCACAGTGGCTGGAGTCCCGGGCCCTTTAAATCGCCACTAGAGTGCCTGGTGGAATGCTCCGGTTGGCGTTGAGGAGTGGCTGGGGACAGGGTAGCAGTGTGTTCTACTTGCTGCTGAGAGCTGGCTGCCTGCAGCCCCACCCCTTGCCGGAGAGCAGAGCCGGGCCCCTTGCACCTGGCCCAGTGGCCTGGCAAGTCTGTTTGCCCCCTGACCTGGGCTCTGAGACTCGTTGCTATGTGGGGTTTTTTGTAGATATACCCTAAATCAGCGGTTCCCAGCTGCCAGGCCACAGCTGTTCTGGGAGCCAGGGGAACACCGCCTAGCGCGTCCCCTCATACCGTGACGGTTGGGAGAGGCATGTCCTGCCCTGCTTCTCAGCCTACCAGCGCCGAGCATGGGCGGGGTCTCCTCCCAGACACGGTTCACTGCGCGGCGGGAGGGCCGTGCGAAGCCCAGCAAGTCCCTTTCCCTGGAGCAGTTCATGGAGAGGTCACATGGGCAGCGCTGTGCGGTGCGAGCCCAGTCACACCACAGCCAGGTGTGGCGGAATTGAGAAGAGGGGGTCACGTCGGCAGGTGGGGCAGAGCGTGGCGTGCGAGTATCCCGATGCCCATGTGCAGGGGGAGCTACCGCAGGATGAACCACCAGCACCATGGAGGAGGCCAGAGCCACATCTCTGGCCCCACACACACTGAGCATGGATCCCAGCCCCACCAGGCTGGACCATGAAGGGGTGACAGGGGCCTCTGTGTCCACCAGCTGCCTTACCTGTGCCCTGCCCTGGTCAGCACGGGAACCCCGGAAGCCGCTGGGTGCAACCTGGGCCCGGAGTCTGCATGGGCTGCCAGGAGCGGCCTGGGACTGGTGGCACAATTTTTCTGTGCAGTGCCACTGCTGGGGGCTGCAGCTGGGCAAACACTGAGACGTTAATCCCTGTACAACTGCCACCATGTGCTGGGACCTGTCACTTGCCAGTGGGTCACTCCAAGCAGCCTCCTTCCCCTCTCTCAGCTCTCTCTGCGTGGCCCTCGGGCTGCTGAATTGCGGGTTGTCTTAAGGGTTGGGGAGCTCTAAGAGGCAGGGGGCTGACACTGGTGGGCACTGGGGCATCCGGGGTGGGGAGCTAACACTGGGGGGACTCTGGAGGTGGGGATAATAGTTGGGGGATTATGGGGGGCAGGGCTGGCACTGGGGAACTCTGGGGATGGGGCTAATATGAGAGAATGGGGGCTGGCACTGAGGAGGAACTTGGGGGGTTGGGTGCAGTAGAAAATGGGAGGCTGGTGCTGCGGGGGAGTGTCTCGTGGTGGTGGGCTCTAAGCCTTAAGGGGTGGGGGGCTGGAGGAGCTGAAGCCAGCTGTTTGTGACAGCTCTGGGGATGCGCACTTTTGGCGAGCCTGCAAAATTGTATTTGCATATTCCTTATTTGCATAATGAATATGCAAATATGCAAACACATGTTACCAGTTCTCCAAAAGTTTGTGAATGAGTTTGCATATCTTAAAAAAGGTTGTGAACCACTGCCCTAAATCACTTAGGCCAGATCTACACTGGCGGAGAAATTCAATTGAAGATACGCAACTGCAGCTATGAGAATTGCTTAGCTGGAGTTGATGTACCTTAAACTGAATTTCTGGGGAGGCCCCACGACTTCCCTTACTCCTTGCAACTATGAGGAGTACCAGGATTGACTGAGACATCCTCAGCATTCGATTTAGCGGATCCTTACTAGACCCACTAAATTGAACCCTGGAAGAGTGATTGCCCGAGCATCAATCTTGCCAGAATTATAGACAAGACCTTAGGTGCTATTGAAACTTTTGTCCTCAGCTTTCATTGACTTTCAATAGGGATCCAATACCTACATCACTTCATCCCTATTAGGCATCCCAGTCAGAGTGCTTTGCCCAAATAAAGTCATGTTTCCCTTTCACTTCTTTGTGCTGCAGTTGTGCACTCTCAAAGCTCCTCCAGTAGCCATATTTGACCTTATTGCAATAAAGAACTGGCTGTGGGCTTTTGAGGTGATACTGCTGTTGAAGTGCAGCACTTGGAACAATGGTGAGATTTTTACAAGTTATCTTCTTTTTGATGGTGGTGGATAATCTCTTAATCTTAATGCAGACAGGATTCAATTAAACTGTAAGCTTGCTAATACCGGGTTTTCTAACCGCAGATAACATAGCCACAGAAAATGCTGTTGTAATGTTAACCTTATTCTGAGGTGACTGAAATGGACATCATTGTGTTCACTACAACTGATAGGTATGGACAGATGACAGCAGGGAGTTATTGCTACATTGGCCCCCAGGGAATAGTCCATGGAACTGTGGTAAGAGATTTGGAAAGGGTCTATACATTGTCTGTGAGAGGTGGCTGCTGTGCGAGGGCTGACTTGACTTCTGTTGTTTGGAGGCTCCTGACGATTAAAAGGAGATAGTTTTGCCACCTCATTAATCAAACTGTGGCGCCTCCCTTCCCAAACTCCTCAAATCAGAGATGGGATCGTGATCCAGACCCACAGTTTGAGAGTGTTTGGATCCAGGGTTTTAATTTGGGACCATCTCTAGTTACAACAGGAGAACTGGCTGAACATGCATAACCTGATGCATTGAATGTAATGGGTCTTTGGTTCCTCATCTAATTTAGTACTGAAACACAGTACTTTGTTTCTGCCAGATTCTTCCTGCATGGTGTCTCAGAATCCTGTCTAAAGATTTGTGTGTATAGATTTTGTAACCCAAGAGTATATTAGCAGAGTCCTCTAGATTGAATGGGACCATTAGCTAAAGTGTATTCTGTTCCCTGGCACCAGGGCAGGATTGATTCTGGCATCCCTGAATCGTCCACGAGAGTTGGATCCCGGGTGTCTCTGATCCTGAATATCTTCAGGAATGATGAGTCTACAACTTTGCTTGACAGTTTGTTTTATGCTTTAACCGTGCAAAGAGATTCTTCTGATATTGAATGTAAAAAATCCCTGAAGCCAATTCCATTGTGCTCCAAGCATTAAATCTTCCAAAAGGCTGGGAAGAGCATTTGACCTTCTGAAAAACACCAGTGCCTGAGAGTATCTTAACTGATTCTGCTTGTAAACAGATGTAGGCTTGACACAAATGTCTAATTAATACAAAAGTACAATACAGATACACACATAATACATATATTTAAATTGTAGGGATTTTAGGGAAAGGGGTTACCAGTAATTGCCTTGTTGTGCCCTGTGTGCTAGCTAACAGTACTGAACGCAGGCCGGCGCTACTTGGGTGCGGAGAACCTTGCTGGGAGGGCGTTTGTCACCTCTGGTCTTGGAGGGATGAGTGGTGCTCAAGCCAAAGCTGCAGTCATTGCTGGATGTGTGGGGATCATCGCTGAGGTAAGACTATCTATCGCCTCTTTGTTTCCCTTTTGTATTCTCTTTGCAGGGCTCCGCTATGCACGGCTTCCAATCCCTCTCCTCTCCTGAGGCTTGTTCCTCATTCCTTTCAATTTGCCTTCCTTTGCTAACCTCCATTCTGGTAGCATCTGCTCATTGGCCTGCTCCCTTTCCCCACCAAAAAGTGCTCCTCTGCTCTCTCTAGTTTTGTCTGAGTTTATTGTATTTGATAAGTTCCTCAGAGTACGGCCCTTGCCTTCTGTAAGGTTGCGATGTGCCAGGAACATGCATAGTGCTATCTAGGCCACAAACAGTAATTGTGTAAGTGAGTCATTCTGAATGTTGGGGCCAAATTCAGCCCTAGTTTAGATAGGCCTAACTCCAATGAACTTGGGTGGGGATTGTGTCCTTTTATGCCAGGACTCCATTTCCTCTATGATGTTAAAACAGGGGTGAGTATAACAGGCTTCAGGGGGGCCAACAGACATGCTGGGCCCCCATGCAAAGGGGAACTGCTCCACACTCCTGGAAGGGGTTGGGTGGAAGAGGTGGAACTGGGGGCAACCAGTCCTCAGTACCACCTAGAGTACACCGTGCCCCCCCCACCCCCACCCCAGGCAGTCCTCAGAACCACCTGGAGTGCTCCAGTGGCAATTTAAAGGGCCCAGGTCTCTGGCCATTGCCACTCCTGCAGTAGTGGCATTGGTGGCTGGGAGCCCAGAGCCTTTTTGAATCTCTGGGCTCTGGGCCAGTTGTCTCGCTGCCCCCCCCCCCCCCCCACAGCAGGCCTGACAGGGTTAATAAGTCTGATAGCCTCATCAAGTGTTATAAGAGAGCCTAATAGTAGACATGCCCCAAATGTCTGGACCCTCCCCGAATCTCTGTTCCCTGGGGCCCAGTGCAGAAATGCCACCTTGCTGATATCTGTCCATACCTAGCAATTGCACTGAACACAAAGGTGTCCCTTCTATTCAACTCAGAATAAGAAAATAAAGAAAATAGCGTTTTGTGTACCCAGGTTATCTGTTGTTAGAAAACCTGGTCTTATCATGTTCAAATCTTTACCAAATTTTCTCTGCATTAAGAAGAAGAGATTTCCAGCACCAGCAGAAACAGGATGCCTGGTCAACATCTCACCATTGTACCACATGCTGAACTTCAAATGAGAGTTTCACATCAAAAGTTTGGAATGTACGGTTTATTTTCAAAAGTGCTCAGCCAGGCCTGCTGACAGGGGGCAGGACCAAAGGGGGCAGTGGCCCCGGGACCCAGTGATTCAAAAGAGCCCTGAGCTCTTTAAATTGCTGCCAGAGTGCCACTGCAGTGCTCTGCATGGTGCTTAGGGAGGCCTAAGGAGGCAGGAGTACTGTGCCCTGTGCTCCAGGCAGTGCTAGGGGGGCACTATGGTCCAGGTGATACTGAGAGCCAGTTGGCCTTGTCCCTGCCCCTTCCAGAAGTGTAGAACTGGCCCCTCCCACTTTGCCCAGGGGCCCAGCATGGCTGTCGGCTCCCCTGTGCTTAGTATTGTTGTTATTAGGATTTTACCATTGATTTCAATAGGAGCAGATTTAAACCAAAGCCAAGTGTTTTTGAAAATCCCCCCCTTAAGCAACAAGGCCCATCACAGGTCATTCATCAATCAGTGAAAGACCAGTGGGGCAGCCCATATCTCAAACATTTATCCTGGACAGTCCTGATTTGATTATACAGACCAGTTAGGAAAAATCAATACAATTTCTCTTTCAAATGTTCCATCTTGGTACACAAAGCTTTGGGCTGCTTCATTCTGGTTATGCACACTTGGACTTCCAACACCCTGGCCCTTAAATACATTGTCTCAGTACCCCGAGTGCATCTTCCAAAATGCTTGGGCAGGCAGGGGCTTGTTTATCTCACTCAGTGCCCCAGCATAACGTAAAGCAATCTCAGACCTGTTCAGTCCCCATCTATTTAAGTATACCAATTTGTAAAGGACTCCCAGAGGCAAATACTTTGTCTGGGAAATTGCCAGAGTGCCATATGCTCTTCCACCCACAGCAAATCCCTGATGTGCAGCCTCAGTTTGGGGGAAGCAGAATTTATCATTAGCCTAATGGGAGCATTGCCTGTGCAAAGAGTGCCAGAATGGCTTGTCTGTTTGATCCTCCAGAGGAAAGTTGTCTAACAACTGCCTCCCATTTTTTTTAAATATGAGAGCCAATAGCAAAACAACCTCTCCTCTCACTTTTACCTTGAGTTAGATCAATGTTAATGATATTTTACTAACATTAGCTACCTTTTACTGGAAGTTAAAGACCACTAATGCATTAGCAATCCACATACAGGATGTTATGGACCCATCAGGTTTATAAAATGATGGATAAATGACACATCTAGAAGCCAAACACTAGAATTCTAATGTTGACAAATGTAAATCTGAAATGTAAGACTGAAAGGAAATCCACTCTGATTTGAAATATAAATAAAACAAACAGTGCCTCTTCGAACATGGATTTTACTGTTGGCTTTATGCTCTGATACGCCTTATAATGATTATGGTTGTTCTAAAATTTATTTGGTTTCTAACCGGAATCAGTCTCCATCTATTTAAGTTACATAACTCAGAATAATTTTCTATTCCAAAATATAATTAGTAGAGATCAATCATATACTGGGAGACTGGGAATAATGGGGTTGTTTCCTTATGTAATTTATTTGTTCTTTTGCTAAAGAATATAAATACAATTCTGCTCCCTTGAATTGAGCTTAAATGGGTGGATGGGTGGTCTTTGACATTGGTAGAAGGAATTATAGAAGGTTAAAAGGCAAGAAATCTGTTGAACTATGGCAGAGTTTCTCAACTTGTGGGTTGGGACCCAAAATTGGCAGGGGCAGGAAGTTATATAGGCCTGTGGTACCTGTGTTCCAGGAATATTCAGGCCTCAGGAATCCAGCTCCACCAGTGTTGAAGACTGGGCCTCTCCCTGACCCCAAAGACCTCCCCCAGAACGTCTCCTGTCCCCACTTGCTGCCCTTGGTCATTTAAAAAGACCCAGGGATCCCTGGTGGCCGCCACCTCCACTGGGTGATCTTTGACATCAGTAGAAGGAATAATAGATGGGTCAGCTTGCTGCTTGCCTGCTCCGTGTCACTCCCAGAAGTGGCCAGCACATCTCTATGGCCCCTGGGGGGGTCCCTGCCCCGAGTACTGAGCCTCTGCCAGAGGGGTGTGTGGGTCACTTTCAAGAACTAGCACTGCCCAAGATAAGCACTGACCCCCAACCATCTGCCCCACCCCAGAGTCCGCACCCAGCACCCAAAGTCCCTCCCAGAGGCAGGTTGGAGGGGGGTGGACTTGGACTTGGTCTGGGCAGCCCCCCAAATTATCCAAACCTGCCTCTAGAGAAAAACCTGCCTCAAGAATGATTCAAAGGATCATTTGGCAGTTCCTGTGTCTCCTGTCCCAGGGGGGCTGGCAGGGCTTGTTACCCTGCTCCAGGCTGTACACCCTCCGGGGTCCCAGCGCCACTCAGGTCTGGCCCAGCCGCCATGATGACAGGATTCTGGATAGACCAAATCTGAGTGAGTGGCCCTGCCACCCCATGAGCCAAATCACGACTTCACTCGGTGGTCCAGTCAGTGGAGAGGCCCCAACTTGAGCAGCAATGCCACCCTGGAGGGTGCACTGCCAAGTCCAGTCAGCGCCACAGCACAGGAGCTACAGGAGCTGCTCCTGTGGGGTGAGCATCAGGCAAGTCCCAATCCCCCTCAGGGGCAAGATCCAACAAAAACCACCCCAGAGCCTCCACCCCCAGACTATTTTACTGGGTTGCAACAGGCCATAAACATTTACAACTGGGTCTGTGACCAAAAAGGTTGAGAATCACTGACCTGTAGGACTTTAGGACAATTGAACCACTTCTTAAACATTTACTAACTCACCATACAAATGCTATACCCTTAATATAAAGCGTGCCTGAGATATTGTTGATATTGACGAGGCTTTTGCTTGAGTGAAGACTACGGGATTGGGCTTACCAATACAGAATATTTAAAAATGTTTTTAAAAAAGTTTGATCACAGTAGTGATAACATCAGACTAAAGGATACGTGACATATAATGCCCTCCCACTGGTAGAGTGACCATATTTCTCTATGCTAAATATGGAACACCTGGTAACATTATTAGTATTCAAGCAAGTTCAATAGTAGTCAGTCAGAACTATGCAGTACAAATGTTCAAATTAAGATCAAGTTGACTGAGACCATGATAAAAGAAATACTGTGTAATAGGATTCTTTCTGGTGGGTGGGCAGCTGGCAAGCAGGGATCTGTCCAGAAGTAGGACCCATGAGTACTGATGGGGAGAGACAGAAAATATAGGACAATATGCTTGTTTTTAAGAAAAGAACAGGACATCTGCAGGAGGGCTTATATATGAGACCGTCCTTTTAAAAACAGGATATTTGGTCACCTTACCCATTGGTAAGCTCACAGTAGGATAGAATGTGTGCCCCAAATTCCAGCAGCAGGATCTTAAGTCATCATGTGATGGGCATGAGTTGGATCCAGCTTAGAGTGGGAAGGGAACATAGCCAGGATCAAACCCAGGTCGCTATGGAGAGCCATGTGTCAACACTCCACTTGGCAACTTGCTGACAACTGCTGACCCAGGACCCATGAAGCCCAACTCCAGTTTGAAGTTCCACCCCTGAAGTCCAACTAGTGGAGTCCCAAAGCAGCCGACTGGCCTGTTGGCCTGAGCGATCAACAGGAACATGCAACTGTCTGACCAATTGGGATCCACCCTACTCTGGACTGTGTACCTTGTGGCTCCTGCTTTCACTCCCATGGCTCATGACTTCTGACCCATGGTTCTGAACTCCTCTTTGTCTCTTGTCTCTGACCTCCTGGTGTCCTGACCTGGCCTGACTCTGGTTACCAACTCATGGTTCTGATCTTCTGGTAGCCTGACCCAGTTGACTCTTGACCCCTGACTTTGTACTCTGGTAACCATTCAGATCACTACATCTGGCCATCCACAACCCAGCCTTGACAGCCAGTATAACCAGTGGGTCAGCTGGGATTTCCATATAGAGTTATGCAGAGTCTGGCCTATCATTTCAGAGGGCATTCTCCTCTGCACCACTCTGGGTCTCCTGTAGCACTTCCTATGGGTCTTGCTGCCACCGGCTGTACTTGCATGTCTGCATCATACCCAACACTCTGAGAGGTGTTGCAGGGGTGGGGGATTACTGCCAGTTCTGTCTAATTTTTTTATGGCCAGATTACCTGACATGATAGCAAATGCTGCAATCTTTGGATTGCAAACCCTGCATGGGTATGTTGGAATCAAAACAAAATCTATTTTCAATATATATGCTACATACCTTCAATTTAAGGCATAACTCCCAGCTGGGCCTTCTTTAATCTATTATGCAGGGGTATAGAGTTAAAGAAGAGGATCCCTAATGTAACTCCACTAGTCCCACTGGAGTTACATCAGGTGTGAATGAACCCATGTGATTGATGTCATTTTAAAAACTGCTGTCTTGCTGATCAAAGAGCATAAAAGATTTTCTAGACTCTAGTGAAAAGGAAGTTGATGTCTTTCAGTGTGATCCAAGAATGAGATCCAAGACCCTGTCAAGATAGGTCAGAAATACAGTACATAGAATACTGTAACATAGAGGATTTAGATGGCCCAATCAATGCTTCACTCAGACTTTTAGAATTATAATTTCAAAAATCATATATTTTTTATATGTCATTCTGAATTCTTTTCTCCATCACTGGTGTTGTTTTGCATAGTACCAAAACAGCATACAAAGAGAAGCAGTCTCCTCTATCTAGCTGACTTCTTGGAGTGCCTCTCCACTGGTGTTGCCTCAAACCAGAGTTTTTGAATGATATGCCTAATCAGTGGCATGGGAACTGATGAAATGTTTCACACACTGAAAAAACTGGGCAAGAGGAGGCTTTCCATTGACTTTGGTGGGCATTAGATCAAGCCCCAAATATATAACTTTTGTGCCTACATATAAATAGTTTGGTGGCTGGAAATGACAGAAAGAAAATGCTGGGGTGCATTGTGGGAATGAATGGCTGTTTAATTGGATTATTATAAAATACTCTGTATATCTGTGTGCTCATTCACACCATCCTGGCTGCTTTAATCAGTTGTTGCACTGCAGTAGAAAATTGGCTTATTTTAGTTTTTAAGCCTGCCTTGTGGCTGGAACTTGTAACTCATATAAGAAGCCTTAGTGATGTGTGAGTTTAGCTATTAATCTTTAAATATGGAGTCACTGCCGAAGTCTCCATAGTATATCTGTGTGTGTGTGTGTATGTGTGTGTGTGTTTCACACACAGAAACACACCAGGAGTAATGATGGGGTAGGGCTCAGATTTGGGATTCATCTTACCTGGACCGTCAAAGTTCAGAATGAAGAGGACATTGGATGCTTGGGTCCAGTTTTGATCCATTTTTTTTTTATAGAAGTGACAGCTGGCTGGAAAAAGAAAAAGTTTTTTGCTCATTTTGTTTCAATTTTTTGCTGAAATGTTTGAAAATTCCAAAAACTCTCTCTAGAGAAGACCAAATTTGGTGTTGGTTTTGGTTCAGTAAAACCTCCTTAGGCAAGGCTGGAACTGCTGAAAAAATGGCCCTCTCTGTGTTTTCAACAGAAAATGGCATTT
Organism: Pelochelys cantorii; assembly: GCA_032595735.1. Classification (NCBI taxonomy): domain Eukaryota; kingdom Metazoa; phylum Chordata; order Testudines; family Trionychidae; genus Pelochelys; species Pelochelys cantorii. The sequence continues at coordinate 24,019,251 of CM064336.1, forward strand.
AGATTAAATGGAAATGTTAATGGAAAAATTGCAGGTTTCACAGAAAATATTTGGGTTTTCATTGACAATCTGAAGACAAAAACACTTTTTGTTTTCAGTTTCTCAGTTAAAATATGAAAAATTTCAACAGAATTTTAAAAAATGTTATGAAACATTTTGGTGTGAAAAATTATTATTTCCTAACTAGCTGTTAGTAGCGGTTTGTTTTTTAAAACCAGCTTGGTCTGGATCTGGTTCAGTGCTTAATTTGTGCTTGGATTTGCCAGCTGAGCCCCAGCACCTCTGGGCTTGGCGGTTCATAGCCCCGGCACTTCTGGGTTTCCTGCATCATTTACAAAAGTAAAATAATTGCTTGAGTTCTGGCACCTCTTTCATGAAAAATTAAACAATGACCTGACCCCCATTTTATCAAAAACACAGTTTGGGGTTGAGAAGAGATTCAATTCTTGTTCCATTGCTGGTCTGGAACAACAGAAACCAGAACAGATGGAATCTTAGAAGCTAGATGTATAGAAGTTCTGTTAAATCACCTAGTCATTGTAGCCACTGCAGAAGTGTTCCCTTATGTACTTTTGTCAGTGTTTTATCCAGTATCATTTTAAAGTTAAAGATGGCCTGGGGAAGCTCTTCCATAGGTGAGATGACACTTCTGTCTCTATGCAATTTGTTTCAGGTTGATGAAGCTGCACTTCTGAAACGGTACAGGCAAGGTTGGCTCATGGAAATCACCAATAGCCTGGACCACTGCATTGCTCGGCTCAGGTATGGCTCATGAAGTGCTGTTTGTCCATCCCTCTGGGCTAAATGCTGCTCAAAGGCTGAAGTGACCACAGCAGCTCTTGCAATCCCCTACATGCGTGTGCAGGGGAAGGATTAAAGGATAGCTCTCCTTATTCCATCTCTGCTATTAAATGAGGTAAATGGAGAGAGAATAAGATCCATAGAAACTCAACTCGTGAATTCCCTATCTTGTTACTTCTTATCTCCATTACAGAATCACTCTGGTTTGAAAAGGGTGAGCTCAGTGGAAGTATGAAATCTCCATCTCGGGGATGTGGTTTTAAAGAATACAGTTGAGGTTTTTAAATGAAAGGAATGGTGTTTGGCTTGTCTGGCACCTTAACTTGTTCAGTACTAAGAGCACACTCTGAGCCCTGTTTGCTCTGAAACTCTTTGGGGGCTTCTTCCTGTTTCCAGAAAGCCTGTCTGACTAAGAAGGCTGGCTCTTCCGTGTGATGTCTGGTTCTGGGTACAGTGCCTAATCCTGCATTTCTTATGCACCCAGTACTCCCCGTCTACTCAAGGAATTCCACTGCTCCATAGGGGTCCTCCTATAGGTTTAGGCTGATAGCGTTCATAACCTCTCTTGCTGTTGGAACCCCCATGTGTTTTTTGAGTGAGTGCTTTGCATGTTCATGTGTAGTTTGTAAACAGCAACTATCCAGATGATAATTTTTCCATTTTTAATCTATTATAGGGAAGCAAGAAATAATAAATTTACCCTTAGTTTGGGCTACCATGGGAATGTGGTAGATCTTTGGTAAGTACCCAAAGGTAGGTGGCACTCTTCCTTGCAAGTTAGCTTGGAACAATGCCCAAGCTTATCGAAAAAGGGAATTATCCTTCAAACTAACCACTAAAGCAATGTCTTGACTCTTGCTGGTAAATTGGGTGTTAAAATTCCAAAATGGAGAATTACATTTTGTTGACCAAAGTACCCCTTTGGGCACAAATAGATAACTTTGCCTTTGGAAACAAAGAGCAAAGGTAACAAAGCACTGAGAGCTGTTTTAAAATAAATCCTTGGTAACAGAAACAAGAGAATGGTGTCTTAATGAAGGACAATCCCTTGGTAGTCAGAATATGGAGAATAGAAAATTTGCTGCTTTGGTGGCTTGATCCAAAGCTCACTGAAATCAATGACAAGGATTATATTTATGTCAGGCATCCACAAACAGGTGTTGCCAATCCATAGCATCCTTGTAATATTATAAAAAATCTTTAGGAATATACCTGAAAAACCCTAATAGGGACTGCTGATGCTTCCAAGGAACATAACTATGAGGTGAAGCTTGCAATGGCAGCCACCAGACAAGCAGTCTATTCATTATCTTTCCTATCCATAGGGAGAGGCTTGTCCATGAGCTTGACACAACAGGAGAACAGCTAGTGGATCTCGGATCCGACCAAACCTCCTGTCACAATCCGTTCAGTGGAGGATACTACCCAGTGCAGCTCAGCTTTGAGGAGGCAAATCAGCTCATGTCGACCAATCCAGGGAGGTTCCATACCCTGGTGCAAGAAAGGTAAACAATGATCTTATTCATAGATCCCAATGCTAGAAGGGGCCACTGTGATCCGTGAGGCTGCCCTCCAGCATAGCACAAGCCCTAGAACATCCCAGCAATAATTCTGAGAGCAGACCTGTTAGAGGAACATCCAACCTTGGCTATACAGGTATGGCTGCTAAACCTTTCTAGGCTCAGTGTTTATTTTGCTTCTCTCGTGACAAGATTCTTGTCTTCCCCGCAGAAAGGCTGACAGACTCTGCTTTCAGTTCTCTCAGGCTTCGTCTACACTGCAGCACTATTTCGGGATACCTGCAGTATCCTGAAATAGCTAGACTGCGTCTTTTGAGCGAGCCCGTTATTTTGAAATATAATGGGCTTGCTATTCCAATGTCCCTGTAAACCTCATTCCACGAGGAGTAAGGGACATTTCGGAATAGCAGTTTATTTCAAAATAAGTGCTGTGTAGGCAGCACCACATTTTAAAATAAGCTATGCAATTTGCATAGCTTATTTCGAGCAACAGGTACAGTGTAGATGGCACCCTGAGTGTAAATCTGGAGAAACATTGCGAAGTTACACTGGGCTAACACTTTTAAGTCCTGCAGAGTGGCAGCTTTTATATAGGTGTATCTGATATAGAATCGGACCCACAGATTCTAGAAAGGGAAACGGTCTATTAGATTGTTTAGTCCCTCGACCTGCTATGCAGGGTTATTTCCTACTGTATATGAACTAAGGTCTGAAAATATCTGCTGGGGTCTATTTCAGTGGTATGCTGAGCATTATAGCCTATGTAAAGACCTAGCATGTGAACTAGATTTTATTAAACATCCAGAGCAGAAAATAAACAACATCTATATTCTGTATCATTTCCAGACCTGCTAGTAGCTGCACTAAAAGTTATTGTTCCTCACTAAAACCGAACACATGCTTGCAGTTACACAGGTTGTTTGGCTCTGAATGCTATTATTCTTCACTCCTGCTGATCTCATTCCCTATAGAAACACTCTTGCTGAAGAGGTTTTTACCAGCAGAAGACAGAATTTGTCACCTGTTTGGCTTTGGCCCAGGGCCCTAAAATGATTATTTCAGTCTCCCAGTCCTTCATTTTAGATGCTGTTCTGAGAACAGCATTGCATGTAAGCTAATTTCCAGTGGGGCCTTTTCATAAGCTGCAGGATAATTTAATGAGCCTTATCTTATTGATTATGCATTGGTTTAATTCTGTTAATTTCTCATTTATACCATTGCAAGTGAGATTAGAATTGGGAATTGTGAAAATAAGCACTGAAGAAGATACAATAGAGATTAGAATCAGGATCTGATTCTTTCCTTAGTTAGCTAAATTATAGCTAAGTAATAGGTTAAATTGTTTAGTTAGCTATTTAATGTCATTGTCTTCACTCATGATTTATACCGTTGAAAGCGAGAGAAAAAATAGGCCCCTGTGTTGCTCAAGAGATAGACTGAATTATCTCCTGGGATTGTTTTACTCTCTGTTTGTTTGTTATTCTGATGTGGGATCTGGATTTTTGTCCAAAAAACAACTGGGAACTGCAATGAGGTCAAAATAGTCAGGCCCTTGTGTGTGCTTTGAAGGGCTAGTTAAAAGAAAAGGAGCAAAGAATTGCAAAGATCTCCAGGGAAGGGAAATCCTCCTTGGAGAAGGTCAGAGAGGACTAAAAGTGGTTTCATTAACGTCCTGAATTTTTATCTCATCCTAAGTTAACAAATGACTTTGCTGGAAGTGGACTTTATTTCTGGGACCATTACAAATGTAAGAGCCCCAGTTGTATTGATTTTGAGCTTTTGCCATTTGCTGGGGTTTTTCAGTCCGTAACTCCTGGATCTAAGAAGAGGTGGCAAAGATTAGCAGTGGTAGCTCTCTTGCTGCCTGAAGCTTTTAGATTCTGATCCAGAAGGAAGGAGGAGTTGCTCACATTATATATGTCTGGAGTTAGCTGGCTTTTGCTAGGTTTACCTTATTACTGGAAACTAACAGCTCTGTGCCAAGAAGCAGTCTCTAGCAGTACCACCTTCTGTAATTTTTCCTGTTAGATCTCAGAAGCTCTGATGGCTTATTATTTGGATGGCAAATGTGTGGGAAGTACAGCTGGTGATTTAGTAGGTGGCACTCTTTGGCCTAGTTCAGTATTTAACTTGTGTTGTAGCTTGCTGCTAACAGGTATGGTGCTGAGGTAGGAGGTCTCCTCTGGATAACATATAAAACCAAGCTCCAGATCACCATGGTCATTAACGGTCCACTAGCAATTGTCATAATAGTATAGATGATAACTGGGCTGTGTTGGCTTTTCAGATACAATAACAACATGCTGCTTCTCTGAATTAATCTCTGTAGATTCAGCTAGTTATCAGACTTCTATGATTCACTTTCTTTCCAATGTTGCTGTGTGTGGCTCAACAGCTCTTGTGTTCCAACCTAAAGGTGGCTGCATTTCTGAGCTATGTGGGGTAACTTCTGTGAGTTACTCACCCTACCTCACAGTGATGATGTGAGGTTCACTTAATATTTTGTAAAGCATTTGGAGAGCGTTGGCTAACAGGAAGGGATGTAGAATCCTGATTAATTAACTGGTTTAACCAGTTAACCAATTTAGCCTCATCCGGGTGGGGGGGGAGGGATACTCCAGTCCCATGCTGGGGCTGGCTGCCATTTCTCAGCCCTTGCCCCCCGTGTGTGTGTGGGGTGTGTGTGTTGGGGCTACCACTGGCTCCCAGCGGAGCAGCTCCTATCTGCAGCATGTTGGATCCCCTACAGACAGAAATTGCTCCGGATGCCGGTGCAGCCCCTGCCTGTGGGGCACCAGGCTCCTCACGGACAGAAACTCTTCTGGACACTGGAGCCGCCCCTGCCTGAGAAGTGTCCAGGCCACCCACAGATGGGGCCTAATCCGGACAAGAGCAGCCTCTGTCCACAGTGAGCCCCCTGCAGGGCTGGAGCAGTCCCCTGCCCGTGGCAGTCAGGGAACTGCTCCAGCCCCTGCTGGTAACAGGTTAACCGGTTAACCTTTCACACCTGTAATAACAGGGGCTACAGATGTGGAAAGTATTTTTATTAGGTGTCTATCAGGCTTAGGCAATGGGTTGATCTTGCATCTTCCAAATTCATCTGTTCAACTTTCCCTACCCTTTCACATCCCAAGCCATATCAGCTGTGCTAGGGTGTTCCTGATAGTGCCCTTTTATATAAATGAATGAATATCAGAGCTAACTTTCTGCTTTTGTACTTTCAGTCTGAGGAGACAAGTGGCTGCTATAAACAGGCTGTCTGATAAAGGCATGTTTTTTTGGGACTATGGCAATGCTTTTCTCTTGGAAGCTCAGAGAGCCGGTGAGTGGATGCTGGCTTTCCTAGATTTAACCAAGGCACTTCTCTCTTTTCTGGCCAGTAAAATATATTTCATTACCTTTGTAAGATCAGGTTTTCTAAGTAGATTGCATCAGTAGAGTCTGTCCTGCCTGGAAGTTAAATCGGTGCCGTTCTTTTTCTCATGAAGGCCAGAGGTATTGGGCTTTATTCTGTAGTGATTGTTTCCAATTTTCATAGGCAACTACAGCTCCAAGTGAAGTCAGCGTGAGAAACAGGTGCTCTGTACCACTGAAAAGTTGCCCCTTTGGTTTTTAAAGTATCAGCACTGACTTTTTTTGTGGGGGTGGATGGAAAGCAAAGTCTCAGTCTTTCCTTAAAGGAGAAAAATAAAATGTACATTTTTAAAAGTATCCTCTAATTTCACATCCATAACTTGGCACCCAAGGCTGGGCACAGATGATGGACTCCAGGGTCCAAGCTTTCTAAAGAGAAGCCTCTGCTGAGTTGGCACAACTCACACTGGCAGTTGAACTGTGGGTACCAATCTAGATACTCCTGCCTCCATTCTATGCAAAATAACAGCATGCCAGTCTGCAGTTTGCAAAATAAAGCCCTGATCCTGCCGCCTCCTCTGTGTGAGCGCATTGTCGAGATATCTCTATGCAGAGCATTTGTATGACCCTTTAAAATGTTTGGGAAAGGACTCCCCCTTCTACAATGGCTCCTGCACCAATGTAGACACAGCCAAAGGGTACAATGGTGTCTTCTTCGCCTCCCTTGGGACTCTTGAGTTTTGTGGTGCAGCACAAAATCTCACCTCAAGGGCTTCATGGCACTTTTTAAGCACCCCCTTGCTGGTACTGCAGGGTTTAGTAAGAGTATTTTCTTTTCTTCCACTAGTTGGCATTGTAAAACTGGAAAATGAACAGCACAAATGAGCAATTAAAAAAACAAGAAAAAGAAAAAAGTAGGGCTGGCTTTGAGGATGTTCTGTGGCTTCTGCAAAATACAAGACATGTTGAATATAGTTAATTTGGTTGCATTCAGTTCTTTTAGTCTCAGTTTTCTTTCTTCTAACAAGAACATTTAAAACAAATAGAAGAAATGGTGGGAGATTTTAAGAGAATTTCACTTGGAGCCTGAAATGCTAAAGCCGAGGAGAGTGTAACGTGTCCAAGGTGGGGAGATGCAGAGCTGGGTCGGCTGTGTGTCGGTTTGCTTCAGCACCTATTTACTTTAGAGCTGTCTGTATTGCTTCCCTTGTGGAAAATCCCATAGAAAGGGGGAAGAAATCACAGCTTTCCCTATAGATTTCTCCTGCCTTTTTCAGTTTAGGGAAGGTGTTGTCCATTCCCAAGATATGAGCTGTGTGACTTTCCACAACCCCTGGTACCTACAGGAGGCCAGGGACTTCCATACAGAAGCCTTTTGTCAGTCTGCTGATTCAGGCATCTTGTTTCCTCTATCCAGCCAGCTCTGTGACAGAGCCGCTCCAATGGAGGACTGCCCTGGCCACACTGCCTGCATTGTTCCATTAAAAGAAGATCCTCTGCTACCCACTACCCTCCCCATGTTCACCCAGCCCAGGCCCCCCCCTTTCACATAGCACCCCTAAAAGGGATGTAGGAGAAGGAAGGTACCACAAGGCCACTCTTAAAAAAAGGGAAGACCTGTATCGTACATGAACTCAGGGTACAATTTGGCTCAAGTATGTAGCTGCTCTTCTCCTCAACTAATCTGCATTTAAAATCTGTTTGCAGGTGCTGATGTTGAGAAAAGAGGAGCCAATAAAACTGAATTCCGATACCCTTCCTATGTTCAGCACATTATGGGGTATGTTGGAAGGAATAGATAACTTGGAGCAATGAGCTGTTTCCATCCACTGTAGAAAAGGAACCATAAACTGGTCTGCTTTTTAGGGGAATAGTCAAAAAATAGGTTAACTCAGGGACCTGAATTACAGGGCCAACTCCTGCCTAGACCTATTCCAAGAATAAAATGGTGGTGAGGTGAGAGGGCTTCAGCCATGAATTGTCTCATCTGGGCTTGGTGCTAATGCCACTTGCTCTACTATTACTGTGATGTGGGCCACATGCTCATTTGCACTGGAGCAGTGTCCAGGATGGCGTGACCTTTTCCCCATTGGTATGATCATGGACACACACTGCACGCACGGTCATGTTGTGTGGGGGGGAGGAGGATGCCATTTTTAAAAGTGCACTGCTCCGCTCCCACTGACATGGCCTAGGATGCACAGTGCGTGTGAGGTGTATGCTGCACAGAGGTTGCCATTTTTAAGGGTGCAGCGACTTCACCAACAGCAGTGTGACATGCCAGGGGCATGGTGCGTGCCAGGTCACACCACACTGGAGTACCATTGTTAAGAGCGTGCCGCTCTGCCCTGTGCAGCATGACCTCAGGTGCATGGTGTGTTCAAGGTTATGCCACACAGGGGCGAGGGGGTTAGTATTTTTAAGAGACACTCTGCTCCCAATCTCGTGCCAGGTCATGCTGACTCGGACTAAGCAGTGTGCTCTTCAAAAAGGTAACCCCATCTGGTACTGGACAAAACCACATCCAGTTCTGAGTACTAGATAGGAACAAACCCTAGACTGTCTGGTTTAATACTGGACAAGGGGCCAGCCTAAATAGAATGGGAACAAAAAGGTCCCACTAAGTGCAATGTAAGGTAGAGGGCTACAAAATCAGTCTTCTCCATTCTCTTCCATGGATGTATACATTTACACCCACTTTGCATTCACGTTCCATAGCTGGAAATAGACAAGGGTGCAAGAGAGCAGCTGAATCAAGCTCTCACTCTGTGGATGTTAAAATGAGGGGCTGGGTGCTCCTCTCACATTGGTGCAAACCAGGCATAACCTCACAGAAGTCATTTGATTACCCTGGTATAAGGAGGGAGACAGCCAGGCCTCCAAGATCTTGTTTTATGAAAGGACCTGCGGTCAACTGGGGAACACCCTGTTTCGATGAACTGCCTTGAGTTTTCTAGCACTACAAGTACAGTTGTGATTTCCCCCACACCAGCTGATGTCTTTGTGAGACAGCTTTGTTTAAATTCTGGAGTAACAGTCCCAAGTACTTTCTGTTTAGATTAGTTTGTTTGAAATATTTAGAATACTTCCATCTTCAGTTAATGAAAGAAAAGCATTGCTAACTGCCAGGATAAATCAGACAGGAATTTCAACTATCTCTTAATGAAACATATTCCCTTCCCAGAGACATTTTTTCCCTAGGATTTGGGCCATTCCGCTGGGTTTGTACCTCAGGTGACCCGCAGGATCTGGCTACCACTGACTTAATCGCTGCATCGGTGCTTGAAGATGCTATACATCAGGGAGGTAGGACGTCATCTCTTTTTCTGTCATAAAAGGGGCACGTTTTGTGAAGAATGGAGTGCAAATAAATGGAGATCCATGCAGTTTGCTATGTCTTTCAAGTGAGAGCTGAAAAAAACAAGCTCTTATCTGCTCCATATAGGCATTAAAGTCAGCAAGGAGTGCAGCCAGTGTTTATGACTTACAAGCACCATGTAATAGATTTATGGAGCCCAGGGCTGCTACTAGATGAATAAACTGCAAATGTGATCAAGAGCAGTATTTTCCATCTGCACATGGTATGGATTTTGCTGCACCTTTCCCTGTCTTTGTCACCTTGAGACTCAGCTAAGAATAATAATAGTAATGTCCAGTTCTTATTTAGAGCTTTTGATCAGTAGGGTTCAAAATGTTTTACAAAGAAGATCAATAGTGTTATCCCCATTTTACAAAGGGGGAAATGGACAGGTTTTTAAGGCCTGGCTTGAGAGAGTACTGGCTGGGATGAATTAGTCGAGGTTGGTCCTGCTTCAAGCAGGGGTTGGACTAGATGACCTCCTGAGGTCTCTTCCAATCCTAATCATCTGTGATTCTGTGTTGCATGCAGCATATGTTCTCCAGCAGATGCAGCTTTGAAGTGTTTGTGAACTGGACTGCAGTCAGATAGGGGAGACTCTTGCTTTGTGTCAAAGGGTTAGTCCATTGCATGAAACATGAATGATAGTGTGTGATGTCCTTTGTGTCACGGCACCCACAGCTTTGGGGGATGGGCACCTTTCAGGTTTTATGAATAGAAATAGAGGCCCAGGATGCTGATGCACCACTTTACTCTTAGGTGGGCTCTGCACTTAAAATGTAATAGGAGCTGGGCTGGCTTGCAGCCTGGCTCAGTCCCGGCTCACGCCAGTCTAGGACCAAACCCCATTGCAGCTCTGCAAGTTAAAATGCAGTAAGAGCCGGGGGAGTGCGGGGGCTAGGCTGCCTGGCTCCTACTGCCTTTTAAATTGCAGAGCCGCAGCAGGATTTGGTCCCACACCCAGCATGAGCCGGGACTGAGCTGGACTGTTTATTGACTAATCGAATAGTTGATAAAAATTCTATCAACTACTTGATTAGTTAAATACTCACCTCTTAAGATCCCTAGTATAAAGTGGTCCACCTGGCACCTTTTGTGAGCATTAAATGCACCAAAGAAAATGGTCACGGTTAAGTCCTCACTAGGGTGTGTTTATTGCAGAAAAACAAAATTACCTTTAAACCAGGAGATTAATTTCTGTTTGCGCCTCTAATTGATTTCTAGTTTTGTGTGTGCAATTTTACAATGAGAATTAAATGTGGGCTCAGTTGTTTGCACCTGCCCTTCCCCCCATAATCCTGACTACCTGATCTGTGGTTGCAGTTTTGGTGGCAAATATTTTTTCCCATAATTTTCCCATACAGGTCCTGTATAATTGACGGCCATTTTTGAAAATATAGGGCCTGATTCTGCTTTGACTTTTATACCAAATCAGTCTGTCTGTGGTACTTACCTGGTCCTTCCCGCATTCAGTAGCTGAGCACCTTACAATCTGTGAATGTGCTTACTCTTACAACTCCCCAGAAATAGGGCAATGCTATTGTCCCCTGTTTACGGGTGAGGAATTGAAGTACAGAAAGACTTAGTGACTTGTCTAAGGTAAGTCTGTAGCAGTGCAAGAACTTCAACCTCCATTTCAGGCTAATAACCTAACCACTGATGAATAAGACTATGATTTTTTTCACAGAGGTCATGGAAGCCATGGAATCTGTGACTTCCAGCGACCCCCAACCGTGACTTCAGCCTGCCATGGCCATGGTACTCCCACTGCGTGGTAGAGGGTACTGTGGTGTCCCAAGCAGCCATGGGCAGCAGGGGGATCCCGGAGCTCCCAGCCACTGCAGGCAGTGTGTGTGTTGGGGGGGGGGGAGGTTCACTGGAACTCGAAATGGGCCCCCACAGCTGCCTAGCCATTGCAGGGCAGTATGTGGACCCCGCAGCGGAACTTCCCACTTTGTCATGGATGCTTTTTAGTAAAAGTCACGGACAGGTCACAGTCTTTCCATGAATTTTTCTTTATTGCCCATGACCTATACATCACTTTCACTAAACATTTTGTGATTAAAATCTTAACCTTACTGATGAATCCTGTCTCTGCTCTGATTATACTTGGAGAAGAGCAGAATCCCCTTAAATTTGATCCAGCTTTTAAATATCCTGCTTCTCTATTTTGAGACTACACAACCTGCTGCTTCCACACTACCCTGTCCCAGTGATTTAGAATAATAGAATCATAGAGCACTAGAAGTGGAAGGGACCTTGAGAGGTCATCGAGTCCAGTCCCCTGCCCTTGTGGCAGGACCCAGAACCATTCTAGACCATCCCTGATAGATATCTATCTAACCTGATCTTAAGTATCTCCAGAGATGGAGATTCCACAACCTCCTTAGGCAACTTATTCCAGTGTTTAACCACCTTGACAGTTAGGAAGTTTTTCCTAATGTCCAACCTAAACCTCCCTTGCTGCAGTTTAAGCTCATTGCCACTTGTCCTATCCTTAGAGGTCAAGGAGAAAAATTTTTCTCCCTCCTCTTTATGACACCCTTTTAGATACCTGAAAACTGCTATCATGTCCCCTCTCAGTTTTCTCCTTTCCAAACTAAACAAGCCCAATTCTTTCAGTCTTCCTTCATAGGTCATGTTCTCTAGACCTTTAATCATTCTTGTTGCTCTTCTCTGGGCCTTCTCCAATTTCTCCACATCTTTCTTGAAATCTGGTACCCAGAACTGGACACAATACTCCAACTGAGGCCTAATTAGTGCAGAGTAGAGTGGAAGAATGACTTCTCGTGTTTTGTTCACAACACTTTGTTAATGCATCCTAGAATCATGTTTGCTGTTTTTGCAACAGTGTCACACTGTTGACTCATATTTAGCTTGTGGTCCACTATAATCCCTAGATCCCTTTCTGCCATACTCCTTCCTAGACAGTCGCTTCCCATTCTATATGTGTGAAATGGATTGTTTCTTCCTAAGTGGAGTATTTTGCATTTGTCCTTATTAAACTTCATCCTATTTACCTCAGGCCATTTCTCCAGTTTGTTCAGATCATTTTGAATTATGACCCTATCCTCCAAAGCAATTGCAACCCCTTCCAGCTTGGTATCATCTGCAAACTTAATAAGCATATTCTTGATGAAGATATTGAACAGAACCAGTCCAAAAACTCGAGCTTCTAATCCTAAATGCTGCCTACACCATTCTCTTGACCCCAGATCAAGTATTATATTTTCCAGCTTTGCTTTTCTCCAGAACACGCTGTTGTCATTAAAAGCTGCCAAGGCCAGCCTCCTGGCACTGCACTGTTAAGACAGTCTGTAAGAGGAAGGATAGTAAAGGCCATTTTTAAGGGCATCAGAATATAAATTTTCATTTATTTGTTTCTCTTTTACTGTTTTTGCTTTGTGCGTGAACACATTGGGATGTAACCAGAAGAATGTGAATCAGGAGACCTCTATCTACTTCCAGAATCATTAGGCTCCTGTAGAGATAGAAAGTAGCATTTCTGGGAAGTGATATGCCAACCTTCTATATTTCTATGCTTAAACATGGTTTAATAGGTTTTGTTAGGCTAGAGGAACTAATCTATTGTCTTCTCATAATGTACATCTAACATTATGGCCTTAGCTGAGTCCTCCATCACCCCCCGCCACAGCCTGCAGGCTACACATTTGAGGTAGGGGGGCTCCTTACCAGTGTGCTGGCAGGCAACAGAGTAGAGCCCCAGCTCTGTTGGCCACTCTATTGGTGCTGCTGCTGTCCCAAGTAGCTATTCTCAGTATTGTGTCCATCCCCTCTCTGTGCCCCTCCCTTTCACATCCCTCCTCTCTCTATCCCCTCCCTTCCATATTATGGGATATAATCCCATTCCTGGCTCTTCCCATTTTCCAAGCACAACCAAACCCTGACCTTGGTTTAAGTTAGGGTAAGAGGAAGCTGTATACCAAATGTGGTGGTCCTAGCTCTTACAGTTTAGGAGAATCATAGGGTTGGAAGAGAAGACAGGAGGTCATCAAGTCCAACCTCCTGTGCAAAGCAGGACCAACCCTAACTAAATCATCCCAGCTAGGGCATGAGTTTTTGAACGGAGACACAGACAGACAGATTCACTGTTATATATATATAAATTTTAAAAAAAATATGAGCACTGCTGGGCACTGAGTGGGTTTTCTTAAATCATGCTTGTCGAAAAGGAGTGATATCTGGTGTTGTATTGTGCACCAGGGCAACATAAATACACAACAACTTATCTGCCCCTTGATTCATTCTCCAGTAATTTTTTCCATCCCAAAATGTGCTGATGGATGACATTTGAATGTTTCACATGGTGTCTTTACAAAATTAATTTAGTATTGTGTAAATACATGCATATGAGTGTTGTGTATATTTAATAAAGCTTGGAAAGGCTATGGGAAAATACTTCTTACAGGGAGTAAGGTAGTGGAATGCTATTTTTATTTTTACATTGATGTAAAAATGGTATTTTAAAACCCAGCAGATGGAAGCAGACTTGGGGGCAACTCAGTTATTGGATTTGCTGTTGTGCTTGGCAGGGCAATGGACAGAGGAATTCAGAGAGAAATTAAAACTGAACTTGGATGGAAAGTGCACCTAATAAATACAGCCTTTCAGGGATTCCAGTTTGACCTCCCATGTTCTTGACTGTTATATTTGCTGTTTAGGCATTGTAAATATATCCATGCAGACCAAAATCCTGCATCTGGCCATTCCCTAACATCAGTGATATTAAAAAACCTAAACCCAGAATTGAATTTTACAGACTGCAAAAGGTTCAGCCAAAGCTGGGAGGCCAACATCCTGAATTTTGGAAAATTTCAAATTCAGATCAGGACTTTCAGTCTGGACTCACCTCCAATTTTAACCATTCTTCCCTTTTTTGAAGAGATGATTTTGCTGTTTCAAATCTGCGAATCCAGGAGGAGAATGGCTTAAAATTCTCAAGGGACTTAGTGTGTTATTGTGTATATTTCCACACTTGATCTGTACAACACTTGGGACACATGCTGGGAATCTTGACTTTAGGGCTGAAATGAGAGTGAGATAGGGATAGCAATAACTAATTTAAATGAGGAATTTGCTCACCACCCTCGTCAGGGTTGGACAGCAAAAAATAAATTTAAAAAACAAACTAGAAGACAGGGAGTCAACTTCCTTGCTGGTGAGGATTATTTTTGTAAGATCAGAATGTACTTTAAAGCCTAAATAAAGACCAGTATCTGTGAAATACCAGAAGCAACACAGTAGCTTGTCTGACTTTGGAACATATTCCCGAGAGAGGCAGCAACAGTTTAACAAATGAGAGATGTGTGGAATTAGTCCAAGGTCGAGCCCTACCAGCTCAAGAAGGAACATCAGTACTTTCTATTTTAGGAGGTCCGACTTAATAAAAGGATTCTATTCCCCTAGCCCCTATGGGACTAACATGAAATCCAACACTGGGCTCACCAACATTTAGAAAAGAGAGCCTGACAATGTGTTTGGTTCTGGAGTAGGGTCAGATTTATTTAGTTGTCTCATGCCCCCATAGCGTTAGTTGAATGACAGCAGTTTTCTGAACTAGCTCCTCTTAAGGAAAAGTCCTATAGAATTCAATGGCAAATGAGATCCTTTCCGTAGGTTTGTATGAACCCCTGGACTGAATAGAAAATTATACTCACTTGGGTATTTGTTTTTAAACTGTCGAAAGGATCCCATTCACTATTGCATTCTATAAAATAATGTTTATAAATCTTGTTAAACTTTACAATACCTAGGGGAGTTGTATCTATTAAATTCTACAGGATGTTTCCATAGAGGTTTTAATGTTCAATTCAAGCCTCCTAGAAAAGGATGATCCAAGCAGATGTTTCAGCCTTTACTCTTGGTGATTATAAGAGCTGATATATTAGTCCCTGCTGCATAATTTAGAGGTGCTCATAGCCAACGCATAAAGCACTGAAACTTCCTTAAGAATCATTAAAACAATCTCATTTCCCTCTCTCTCTGCGAGTGCAGGCCTGCAGGTATCTTTCCTATGCAGAAATGAACATATTTTCATTTCTCTTTTGCAATATATTAAATCATATCTTGAATAGCCTGTACTTTCCTCAGTTTCTAGTTTTGTCTGCGTATATTTGCCTTGGGAAAAAGCCAGTAGTCTCATTATTACTGCTATGCCATGCAGCTCCATCTGGGGTCGGATTCAGACTTCATGAGAGACTTTGTGCCAAATTAACTGTTGTTGATTATGAGCTTTATAGTGAGACATGCATCGATTTGGCATTTTGTGGGTATGCAAATTAGTGCATTCTACTCACCAAGGTGCGGAAGGAAAGGTATAACAGCAAAGACTTAAAAGGAAGGCGTGAAATAAAGCAGACCCTACTTTATTTTATACTTTCCTTCCCTCTTGTTAGTTGATTACCTGCTACACTTACCTTCAGTGTAATCAACATCTTAGATTTGTATTACAACACCTCCCTGTGCCAGTCTGATGCATGCTCCACTTCTTTGTCACTTACACCCATTTTCTGACCAATTTATGCTCTACTTGTAACTTACCCTTTCATTTCTGTTACTGTTCAGTTTGGTCCATTGATTTCTTAAGTGGAGTTACATAGATGAAAATGAAAAAATTTGGCCCACTGGTTACAACCATTATAGCAGATTCTGTTTTCAGATGAACATTAAGCAACTCCCTTTGGAGTTGCATTGCTGGAAGATCAGATTGCTAAAAGGAAACACTTTTTCACCCAGTGTGAAATTAGACTTTGGAACTAATTGTTGCTGGAGGTTGCTGGGGTCAATAATTTAGTAAAGAGGTATTCAGCATTTATATGCACAATAAGGATACCCAGAATTGTTATACTTAATGTGAACAAAAGTGTAGGAAACCCTCTTGTGTCTGAGTTTAAATTAATCTTTATGGGTTTGGAAGAGTGCCTCAGACTATCTGAAACAGATCATCCTACACCTGTCTACTGCAGTTCTTCTAAAGTAACTGGCTGCTGATCTGATCCAGTATGGCCATTCCTATGGTCCTCTGTTGTATCTCTGCGGAGAATAGGATTTGACCCCTGGAGCTGTTTTATAAATTCAGTAGTATTTAGAGCACTTTGCATCTATTTTTCTAAACCTTTTGGTTTCTTGCGTTCTATTGCAGTCAGTGCATCTGTGAAGCAGCAGTATCATGACAATATCCGCTGGATTCAGGAAGCCGGAAAGCACAGCTTGGTAAAGGCACAGCCTCTTTCACACACAGCCATACCAAAAAGCAGAAAATGGGAACCCAGTGAGAATTCTGGCTCCAAATAGCTCTTTCCAGCCAGGGATGTTTGAAATCGGATCCCAGCTCCAGATCCAAATGTGAATGGCCCCATCTTCATAATGAACCAAACCCACACCTCGCCCTCTCAACTCTGAGATGTTTGGAAACTGAGTCTAGAGCCAACTTTTGTGGTTTGAGTCCATCTTTATTTTTCAACAAGGCCCCTTAGGCTCACGATACACTTTATTCATAACTAGATTTCCCTGAGCTTCGCTCCTGAAATCTGACCTTGAATGAACTGACCTGCACTGGGTATTCTCCTTCAGGACTGCTGTTCTATTCCAGTAGCCATTTCTCCAGGAGAAAGAGGGGAAGAGCTATTTCGTCCTGTAGCATTGCATGTGAGGTGGGGTTTTTGATGCACAGTTAGGCTCTATAGCCAGTTAACTGCTGGCACTGCAGGATATAAGCCAAACTAACAACAGCCAAATAAGGGATGTATGGGAGCATAGCTATGTGAGACAATGTTTGATGTTCTTTGTCTCCATGTATTTCCTCCCTTCCAGCCCACCACCACCAGTTTCAATCTCTGCTTCTCAGCTGTTGATAAAGGGATTATGGTTAGGGGATTGGGGACCTGACAAAGAGATTGGTTGAAAAAGTGGGATTTACTGAACTGTAACAGCTAATTAGAAAAATAAATCTCATTGTGCAAGTATAGATAAGACTCAGTTCAATGGGGGGGGGGCGGTAATTTCTTATTTCTGGAAGGTGATTGTTTGCAAATTAATACTCCATGCTTTCTCCAGTCGGGGCGGGGGGGGGGGCGGTTCTACCACTGCATTTATCTGGGGCTTGGAGATAAGCCAGCTGCAGAGGGAATCTTATCACTCTGGCATTTTTCATTTTCCAGGTAGTTGGCTCCCAGGCCAGAATCTTGTATTCTGATCAGAAGGGTCGTGTGTCTATTGCTGTGGCTATTAATCAAGCTATTGCTGACAAAAGAATTAAGGTATGGCTTTTCCTACTCAGAGTAGTTTGATAATTGTGTTTAGTATCTGGGATCAGGGTGGGATGGGAGAAGTAGAACTGCTCAACCAATGGTAATAAAAAAAATATGCTCTTTAAGCAGAACGAGAATGCTGTTAGAAAATGTTGTCAAATTCTCCTCCCTGTGACACCTGAACACATTCAACAAGAGGAGAGTCTGACCTAGAAAATATCATTATAGATACCACATTTAATCCCAGGTAACAAATCTGCCTGGTATCATATAGGTGCATCATATAGTCAACATTCACTCACACTTCGCACGCTAGTGAAAAATTAAGAGAAACCAACATAGCGTCTGATACTGCCACCTTTGTGCATCTGGGTGGTACCTGGCTCCAGGAGTAAGATACTGTTCAGTGGGCAATGGAGGCAGAATTGACCCTGTTGAAATGTAGCACATGCACAGGAATTTGTATGGACTTTGTATATAATTGTACAGCAATGTAGCACTGTGGGACTGAATGGGACCTCTGGGCACTGTCCTGTATATAATACACATTTATTACTGCAAGGAATCTTGGTCTCCTGGTTGGGCTCAGTTGGTACATACATATTAAAGGCTTTCACACCACAGCAAAACTATATGGTACACAAACCTTTGGTGTACAAAACTGAATGCTTGCTTCTGTTTTATTCTCATGAAAGGTGTTTAAGTGACGCATGCTGTGGTGGCATTTTGCTCCCTGTATTTTATCATGATGGGACCTGGCATGCATGTTTGTCTATTCAACAGAGTAATATAATCAGCATGCATGTGTTTTTGTTTTAGAGATGGTTCTGAGCCTCAAGAGTTCTGACCTCCAGTCTCCTAAATCAGACAACTGTTCAGATCCAAGGATTCAAATCCATCTTTTATATTTTTGGTTTCTCAGAAAATCTAAGGGACCAATTCGCTTCTCAGACAGGCTTTTACAACCATGTAACTTCACTGGAGTTACTCTGGATTCACTCTTGTGTAAGTGCTGGCCCTATGGATTATAGTTGTGCCTGTCCCTATCTTTGGCCTCTTGCTGCCCCATGTGGTCATTTTGCAGCATAACTGTCCCTCCTGCAAGACCTCTCCTTTTCCATTTTATAGACTAACAAGATAGTTTATTAGGTGATGAGCTTTCGTGGGGCAGACCCACTTCTTCATATTTGAAGAAGTGGGTCTGCCCCACGAAAGCTTATCACCTAATAAACTATCTTGTTAGTCTTTAAAGTGCTACATCATTTTTTTTTCCTTTTGTTTTACCAAGATCAGACTAACATGGCTACCTTTCTATTACTTTCCATTTTATGAGAAACAATCAAATTACAAGCACATCCAATTGTCTTGGCACAACCAAACCCTGACCCTGCTTTAAGTTATGATAAGAGGAAGCTGCATACTAAAATTGGTGGTCTTAGCTCTTACCGTTTAGGAGGAATTCTTGAACAAATGGACTCACCAACAGACAGATGCACATTTCTAAAATATATAGTAAGATTAGTACTGGCTGGAAATTTTCAGATGGAATGTGTTTCCACTGGAAAATGCCCATGTGGCAAAATTGAAACATTCTAGGGGAATGTGTCTGTTTTGACAAAAATCCAATGGAAATCAAACCGGTTTCTAGCAGAACGTTGTCTGGTTTCCTGCCAGCTGATCTGCCTGCAAGGGTGCGGACAGCCCCTGCAGGCCCCTGGGTGAGGTGGGAGGGTCCTGGCTCTGCACTCCCGGAAGGGGCAAGACCTTGGGTGGAGGGGCAGGGCTGAGGGCAGCTAGACCTCTGCACTGCCCAGAGTGCAGGCCCCCCAGCCCTCAAAGCCATGTGTTTCAGCCACTCCAGAAACAATTTAAAGCACCCTGGACTCTGGCCGCTGCCACAGTCACAGTTACAGTGGCAGCAGTTGGGAGCCCCAGGCTTCTTTGTATCCCTGGGCCTTGGGGCAACTGCTTCCTTTAGCCCTTTCCCTTCTCTCCCCCCTGCCTGCCCACCACCATGTCTGCCTGCCTAGTGTTCTTTTGAGCAGTTCAGGCTTCCAGACTCCCTGCTCCTCAGCAACCCAGGCTCCCAGGGCCTCCATGCTGCTGGCTCCAAGGCAGCTTGCCAGACAGAGCCGAGGTGCCCAGGGTTTTCAAGTTCTCTGGGCTGCTGGGGCTGTGAGCAGCTCAAGGAACGCTGGAAACCTTTCCAAAAGGTCAGAATGAAATGTCGTTTTGACTTTTTCCAAATGAAATTTTGGAATTGGAAAATTTCAAAATTCCTTGTTCCACTTATAAAAAAAAAACTTTAATGGTTTTGGAATTTCCTGTGGAATGGGAATTCCTGTTTCTGTCCAGCTTTATTAATTATTATTTGTGTTGCAGTAGCAATACATATAGACCCAGACCACATATGTTGTTTTTGTGGGGTTGAAAATCAGTGAGAACAATACAAGACAAGCTAAAGGCCTAATCTCTCAAGCCTTTGATCACATATGTAGTAACACTGAAGTCAATAGTATTTCTCATATGAATAAAGAATACTCTGTGAGTAAGGTTCACAGGATTGGTCTATAATTTTGAACAGCATCTTTCATAAAAACAAACAGTTTCCTTAAATGCTGTAGAGTTGCAAATACAGTTGTACTAAATGATAAAGTTAGAGTTAAATTATCAAATGAAATGTGTTTTAAAAATATCTATGTAATCTCTCATAGCCACAGATATACTTAATTTCACATTTTTAAAAATATTGCAAACTTGATTATTTGTAACAGTTTATATTTTTTTTTAGTGGGAAAATATACTTTTCATGCAGAGTTCTCAAAAAAACGCTGGGTGGTGAGGCTGATTTTCTCCACAGGTTACACATGCCAAAAGTCAGCATTTCTTTACCAGATATAATAAAAATTAGTGTTAGAAGGAGAAGGAAAAAGAGGATTAGGCTAGGGAGTAGAGGTTTTTTTAGATGAAATTGGAAATGAGATGGCAACTCAATGAGGCAGAGAGAGAAATCTGCAAAAAAAACAGTCTTTGAATGACAGAGCTGACAGTCTGTGTGAGATTCTTCCTCCTTGTCCTTGGCTTTTTACAGGCACCAGTTGTTCTGAGTCGAGATCATCATGATGTAAGTGGCACCGACAGTCCTTACAGAGAGACCTCAAACATTTATGATGGATCAGCCTTTTGTGCAGGTCAGTGGAGAAGTTGAGACATGTCTGTCTAGCCTAGGCAAACAAAAGAAATGACTTAAAACAAGAAATTAGCGTTCATAGAACATTTTGAATGGGTTTTATTTAACCCTTTCATCCCAACTAATCAGATTTCGTGGTATCTTGACATGGAGGCTTTATGGGATGTAAATATTGTAACCCCAAAACACTGAGACCACTGAGAAGGGGAGAATGAAATCTTCTCTACAACCTTAGCTTTAGCCGCTAAGCTGTAGCCCCTAAGATCCCAGGTTCAATCCCACCTGCAGACAATCAGGGTCCCTTGACTATACATTATGCTAAAGAAAGTCACATAG
Organism: Pelochelys cantorii; assembly: GCA_032595735.1. Taxonomy (NCBI): domain Eukaryota; kingdom Metazoa; phylum Chordata; order Testudines; family Trionychidae; genus Pelochelys; species Pelochelys cantorii. Next base: position 24,040,080 of record CM064336.1, read on the forward strand.
AACTAATTCAGGTAGAAAGGCACTTGGTAATACCAATGTAAATCTAAACTAATGCCACAGAAGTTACTGGCATTATTCTAGATTTACACTGGTGTAATTAGAGAGTAGAACCTGCCCCCAGCCGGTGGATTATTGTACCTGATTTTGATCTTGCACCTGTGTAAATCAAAGGAACCCTCTCTGGAGTTACTGCACTATTAACCTGGTAACGTATAAACAAGATCAGGTTTCAGTGTTCCTTTATTTTTACATTATTATTTATTTGAAGATTTACCCAGTCTTTAACTCTAGTAAGCTTTGTTTTTCTTCAGCCCACTGTATACAAAACTACTCTCTACAGAACTTATACTCACGCAGCCCTGTTTCTCTTACTCTGTGCATTAACATGAAAATACAGATCAGATTCTGAGAGACTGCCCATGTCATTAGGGAACGTGGGCTGATGGTTGATGCATAGCAGTGAGAATCAGGAGTTCTGGGTTAGATTCCAAGGTTTGCCACCCAGCTGCAGAATGACCTTGGTTACATCACTCAGGGCCCCTTTTTGAAAGGGCCCTTTAATTTTGGGAGCCCTAAAACCTGATTTTCAAAGTGCTGAGCACCAAGGAAAATACAGGTGCTCAGCACTTTTGAAAAACAAGCCCAAAGTATTTCAGACTGAGCACCCAAAAAAGGAGGCACTTAAATCAATGCACACTTTGGAAAATGTTGGCGTGAATCTCTCCCTGCCTCAATTTTCCAACCATAACATGGGGGAGGAATATTTTTTTATTTGTTTGTTTACTCACTCACTCACACTCCAGGGGTGGTGTTGCAAGGAGCCATGAATTGCTATTGATGACATGCTTTGAGATCCTTGGATGCAGGGTGCTTCACAGCTATAAGGACAAAATAGTAGGGAAGTAAAATCCCATTTAATTAGTTGACCGATTAAATGGGGGTGGGCAAGGGATCGCTGCAGCCAGGCTGGGCTGGATCTACCTGTCCACGGCAGGCCCAGCCCATACATGCCACAAATGGGAGCTGCTCCCAGTGGTGGGTGGGAGATGCTCCAGCCTCCGCCGGTTAACCATAACTGGTAAGGGTGATACTTACCAGGTAAGTGGTTAACCATGCACATCCCTACAAAGTTGTATTAATAGGTTTTCAGAGTTGCAAAATTTGACTAACTTATAGGATAGCTGGGGATTCCAGTTTGTAACAGAGGCTCATTTTTAAAAGTGCAATATGTTGATCAGTGTTTAAGAAAATTGTTTTCTTGAATTGCATGGACCCCCTTGAAAGAGCTCCTCCAAAGCCCACTGGAATCAATGGGAGTCTTCCCATAGATTTCAGTGGTCCGTAGACCCATTACTAGCTCTCCAAGCTCCTAAGCTCTCAGAGAGAGTGGAGAAGCATTTTAATTTCATTTCTCTCTCTCTCTCTCTCTCTCTCTTTTCAACACTGCAAAATCTGGTCGTTTATCTGAACTGGTCCATTTGAAGTTCTCTCATTACTGAATATTGACATTTTCTGTGACTTTGGCCCATCTGTTTTGGTTTTGCATTAAGTGCCATGGCCTGACAATCAGTGAAGATGGGTCATCTCCCCAGGCAGGTGCAGCCGAGAAAAGTGTCTTTCAGCGCTATTGATTGCTCACTTAGTGACCTTTTCCAAAGCAAAGGGCTTGCAAATTTTTGCAACACTAATCTGCTTGCCTTGCTTCCCTCCTAACCTTGTCTCTTCTCAGGCTGAGAAGGGAGTGGGAATTTTTACATATTGAGTGTACACTCCAATCCCTCTTGTCCCCAGTACCAGAAAGTTATAATTATATTAACTGGGTTTTTAAAGTGACATTATGCCAGACAAAATGATGAGATAATGAAAGCTTTTTGACAGTTTTAACATGGATCAATGGCTGCATTATCTAGTTTTTACACTGAGTATATAGTACTTACCGCACTGCAAGTGTGGTTCTGCTGATGTGTGGATTTGTTTCTTTGGGTTGATTTTCAGCTCATAAAATCAAAGCACTTGCTCTGTTGTTCCTGAATCAAAAAATCATGGGGTCTTGTTTCCACTGGGGTCTAGCCCATCATCTTCTGGCATGTGCACTTTCTTCCACGCATTCACACATCTGTGCATACTTTGATGTACTGAAATTTACATGCAAAGCTGAAATTTTAGAATTGGGTACACAAGTGTTGGCACCCTCTTTTCATGGGCTAATGTGTGTACTATGTTTGTGTGTGCTTCAAAGGAAGCCGTGCACTGAAAATCAGGCTTCTTATTTGTTTTTCTGCTTTTTTAAGCTGTGATTTTAAAAGAAATAAATATTCTAGGTGAATTCTACAACTACTAAGCATTAAAGATAAAATTCACTCCCGTACAGAGGTATGGCGCAAATCCCACACACTACCTAAACCCCATGTAAAATCTCAACATAAGACTTACTTGATGCACCAGCCTTTTTGCTGGTTCTCTGCACATGACAGAGCGCTGTGAGCTTGGCAGTCTGTGCTTGGGTTTGGTAACTGGGAATTTCTGATTTCTAGTCCTTTGCTTTTCTACTTTATATCTAGGCTTTCAAAAGCATCAACTGATTTTGGATGCCTATGAGACCCCAAAACTCAGGCTATCAGAATTAGTGGATATTTTTAAAAAATTGAGGCCTTATCCGTGCCACAGTTTCTCTGTTTGTGAAGGGAGATGACAACACCCAACTCTGACTTATAACTGAGGCTTACAATTAAATAATGTGACTATCATGAAAAATGCCATGTCTATGCAAAGTTTTATCTATTGCAGTTAAGTCTTAAGACTGGTCTTTATTGGGAACTTACATCAGTCTAACTATGTTTTTGAAAGGTATGAAAAATCCACACTCCTAAGTAACGTAGTTTAGCAGACCTAACTTCCAGTGTAGATAGTGTTAGGTCAACAGAAGAATTCTGCTGTCAATTTAGCTATCATCTCATGGGGAGGTGGATCACCTATGCCGACAGCTGAGCCCCTCCTTTTGGCTGTGCTGCTGTTGCAGTTTAAATGTAGACATGCCTTTCTTTACTTATTTTCTAGTTTTCTACTTTCCCTCTTGCACAGGTCTCTCATTTTAGATCTCTGCTTAATCAGTGTCTAAAGAGTACTACAACTCTGAGAAAGCAGAGCATATTGTGATATTGGCATGTGTTTCTTCCTGTGTAGAAGGAAAGAGGATTAAAAAAAAGTCTCTTCCCTTTACCCTCCTCAAGTGTGAGAAAAAGCAGCAAATTGCTAACAAGTATTACATGAAACAAATGAAGCATTCAAGTGCTACAGTAACTCGTTTCCTTTCTTCCTAGATATGGCAGTACAGAATTTTGTAGGAGATGCAGTTAGAGGAGCAACTTGGGTTGCCTTACACAATGGTGGTGGAGTTGGTTGGTAAGGAGAACTTGATTTTGTTTGAAGGGAAATGCAGTTCTACCCAGATGGGTGTGTGTGTGTGTGTGGATGTGTGTGATAGAGAGACAGAGAGGTCTGCATGTGCTACTGCAGCAGTAAAAACCCATTATCGTGGGAACAGTGGGGATTTTGGTAGGGAAGGCTCAAAAGGTATGTTGATTGTGGTGTTGTATGAGTGTTTTTGTAATTAATGTCCATATGCCAAGAAAAAGTGTTTTGGACATTGGCCATAGAACTATTTTGGAAACTTAATTTGCCAAACAAGCACAGACTGGCTTAGTCTTTTTGAACAGACCCCGTTTCTAATAGTGTCTTCACACGTGAAGAACTAGAGTGTTAGTGGATGGATTGTGTTTAGATTTCCTCTTAAGCTGCATTTAAATCGGTGACCTTAGGACCCCAATATAACATGCCCATGTGCTAAAGTGCAACGAAGGGTTACTGATACAAAACAGCTCAGGTACCGGCAAATATTCCCCTTCTTTCAGTTCTGGCAGTGGCAAGGCAAGGACTGGTTTAACAGCAGCTCCCTTCTCACATTTGACAGAGAACCTGGAGGGATTTTTTAAAGTGAGAAGCAGAACAAAATGATTGCCATATAGAGAGAGATGGGGACATGTTTTCAAGATAAGTATCGGAGGTCACATTCTGGTTTTGGTTACACCAGTGTAAGTCCACACTTACTCTGGACCAGTATTCCCTCTAATTTTTCCCATCCATCAGCAGAATTAATATTGTTATTTGCACCAATGTGGAGGTGACATGCAACATGGAGGTGATGTGCGATGCACATAGTGAAATTCATGCAGAACATGTGGGGCCAAAGGATTCTGAGTGTGGGAGGGGGCTCAGCCCTCGGGCAGAGGATTGGGGTACAGGAGAGTGAGGGCTCAAGCTAAGGGTGTGGACATTGGAGTGGGGCTGAGGCTGAGGGGCTCATGGTTTGATCAGAGGGCTGGAGTGCAGGAATGTGAGGGCTCCAGCTAGGGGTGTGGGTTTTAGGATGGGGATGGAGCTGATGCTGAGAGGCTCATGGCTTGATCAGAAGGTTGGGGTTCAGGAGTGTCAGGGCTCCAGCTGGAGATGGAGGCTCTGGGCTGGAGCAGGGGATGAGGTGCTCAGGACTGGGACAGAGGGTTGGGGTGCAAGTGCTTTGGCTGGCTATAGGGTAGAACTGGGTTAAGGGGTTTGGGGTGAAGGAGGATGCTCCAAGGCTACTGTGAGGAGAGAGGAGTCCCCCCAGCTCTCTCTCCTCACAGCAGCACCTGGGCTGGGAGCAAAAGGCACCTCTCCCCACTATGGCAGCTCTAGGACTGGAGATGCAGGATAGGCATCCCTTCTGTGGCCCTGGCAGGTTCCAGCTAGGGCTGGGTTGGAGCTGGGAAAAGGTCACCCAGGCTGCAGCGGGGGTCTTCAGGACATTCTGGGCCCTGTCCCAATGCCCCATGGTACATTGCTTTGCAACCCAGCAACCTCTGTGCTTCTATCCGCCTCTGGCGCCATCTTCCAATGTCTGCATGCTTTGCCTGCTTGTACTGTGGGGATGGGTCCCGAACTGTTGAAGAAAATGCCGATAGGTCTTGCTAACAGGTCACGAATGGCCGTCGAGTTAATCCTTAAGCTACAAAGTGGAGTCAGACACTGATCTTGCCATGCATCGTGCCTATAACACGAGATGTCTTTTGGCGTTCACGGAGGGGCTGACCACAGTGGAATGCCACTGTGGGGCTCATGAAACAAGCCCTGAGTGGTGGGATCACATCATCATGCATGTCTGGGAGGATGAGCTGTGGCTGCAAAACTTTCAGATGAGGAAAACCAGTTCCATGCAACCCTGGCAGAAAAAAGACTCCAGAATGAGAGGTAACTTGCGAGAGAGAAGCATGTAGTGATTGCATTGTGGAGCAGGGCCATCCATCGCGTCCTGCTCCGAACGACCATGCCTCTGGGCAACATGCATGAAATTGAGCTGGAGTGCAGGAGTAAGAGAGCTCTGGCTGGAGGTGCAGGCTCTGACTTTGTACAGATAATCTTCCCTAACTGTGAAGGGGTGATAGATGGCACACATATTCCAATTCCGGCACCAGACCACCTAGCCTCTGAGTACATTAACTGGAAGGGGTATTTCTCCATGGTTCCCCAGGGGCTTTTGGATCGTTGTGATCATTTCACGGACATTAACGCAGGTTGGTCCAGAAAAGTATATGACACATGCATCTTTTAGGACACTGGCCTGTTCAGGACGCTGCAAGCAGGGACTCTCTTACTGGACCAGATCATCACTGTATAGGGGGATGTCAAAATGCTTATTGTGACCCTGGGAGACATCATCTACCCCTTTATTCTGTGGGTCATGAAGCCATGCATTGGGAGCCTTGATAGCAGCAACGAGCGATTAAAAAAGGCTGAGAAGGTTCAGAATGATGGTGGAGTGTGCTTTTAGCTATTTAAAAACCCGCTGGTGATGTTTGTACCTGAAGCTGGACTTGGCTGATGACAAAATCCTTATGCTTATAGTTGCATGCTGTACGCCTCTTAATATTTGTGAAGGGAAGGGTAAAAGTTTCACTCAGGGCTGGATCTCTGAAGCTCAGCATCTGAAGGCTGAATTTGAAGAACTTGAGACTGGGGTATGAGAGAAGCACAGCGCAAGGCCATAAAGATCAGGGATGCCTTAAGATAGCAATTTGATGCTGAAAATTAGTAATATTTGTTGCCAGGCACAGGAGTGCAGTGGCTGTAATGCTAGTGGGGGCCTGTGATTGGACCATATGATGCACTTAGTACAAAAGTGCTTATTGCTTTCCTGGGCTGTGCTTGCTTGCTTTCAAGTAATGGAATAAAGATTTCTCACAAACCCAAGAATTTAGTTTAACAACAACAAACATAGAACATACATGCAGCATGACACATCTGCACTCTAGGCAGGAAAGGGGGGTAGGGAAGAGATGAGGCCTGGGTGTGTTTACAGATTTTAAACACAAGAACTGTTCACCTATGCATCACTGACTAGTTTTACTAGGTAGGGATGTAAGCAACTAGTGACATCCCGATAAACACATGCTTATCGAGTAGTCGAGTTGTGACTCAACTAGTCGCTTCCCCCTCTTGCTGCCTCTATCAGAGAAAGGCAGCAAGGCAGGGGATCAGGAGCCAGTGCTGAGGGGAGCTGTCTTAAAAGCACCATTTCTGCAGGAGCTCAGGGGAGGCCAAGGCATAGCAGGGGACCGGGTGTGAGCCAGGACAGCTGATTCCCAGCTTATGCCCAGTCCCCAGCGCTGTGCCTCTGCCTTTTAAATGTATTAAAAACCTGGTGGCTCTTAATACATTTAAAAGGCAGAGCCACAGCAGGATTAGCTCCCAGGGCTGGGAGCTAACCCCGTTGCGGCTCTGCAGTTTCCCCCCTTATCAAGTAATTGATTACTCGATTAGCTGATTAAACACAATTTAACATCCCTAGTACTAGGGTGAATACACATAAGACACAAGACACAAAACGGTGAGTTAACCGTTGGGGACAAGACTCACAAAATGGTGAGTTAACCATTGGGACAGGGAAATTCATTGGTGCAGGGCCTTGCTGTAGTCTGGGCAAATGTGTCTTGGGGAGAGCCAACACTGCATGGAGGGGCCATTTAATCAATAATGCCCATACATTTTCCACAGTGTGTATTCATCCTGGAAGATATTTCACTGAGAGCGAGAAAGGAAGCAAGGAAGGTCTTCTGCAAGACTGCGACTTCTGTCCTGGCCCTTCTGTGGTTTGCCTATGTGCAGCAGTGGTCTCCCTCCGACTCTTACAGCTACTGGCATGGGAATGTGACTCTTAATGGGACTTCAGCGGCAGATTGCCCAGCATCTGCACAACACTTTCAGTGAGATGTGTGAGGCTGATTACCGTGAAGTGAGAGAGTCCATGAATATCTTGTTCCACATCTGACTAGTCCTGTGTTGGTATTAGCACCACACGGACCCAAGCTCACTTTCTGCAACAGAGGGTTACTGATACAAAATAGCTCAGGTACCGGCAAATATTCTATCCCAAACAGTTCGCTTCAGCACTTTTAGAAAGCAAAGCCATTTGCCAGGCACATCCTCTGCTGTTTGTGCTTCCCCAAACTTCAATTGCTGTGACTGGCCTCCTCCAGGGTAGAAAATGACTCCTAACTACATGCATCTGTGGAGGCTGAACCAACCTCTGGCTCTGGGTCCACTCTCCCTCAGCACCCTTATCCCCAATTTCCTCCTCCTGGCTTGGTCCACTCGGGGATGGCCTTTGAGTCCCCAAAAGTATCCATGGGGATCTTCAGTGTGGAGGTAGGGTCCCCCTCAAGTATGTCATCCAGCTCTTTGTGGAATTGTCAGGTCATGGGTGCAGCATTGGAACAGTGGTTGCTTCCTGGGCCTTGTGGTAGATGTTTCACAGTGCCTTTGCTTTGACCCGGTGCTGCAGTGCATCCCGGTCATGACCCCTTTTGGTCATGTATCTTGATATCTGCCCTGTAGGTATCATAATTCCTACAGCGGATGCACAGCTAGGACTGGACTGCCTCCTCATATCAAACACTGATGAGGTCCAGCACCTTCACATGGCTCCATGTAAGCGATCTTGACATCAGATTACAGACATGCACAGCCTTCATGATGCATCTTTACCAAATGGCCCAGAGGCCCTACCTTTCTACTAGTCAGAAATGGTGGCTGGCAGCATGACAGTTGATACACAAATTACAAACTTAAACATGATACCCTCTTCCCTTCAGTGGGCCTAGCTAAATCTCAGCATAGGTGCTTATTGAAGACTGTAGAGAAAGGCCCAATTTTCAACTCCAGTGTTCTTTGTGAAAGCCAGACTCTTTCATCACACAGGGCCAAGTCTACACTCATGAGTAAAGCAAGCAAGAATGATCCCAGCAAGTACCCAAATGTCCCTTTCCCCTCAGGCCATTTCACTACGCTGCTGGTTTAGATATAATCTCAGCTGAGCACATGACTTTAAGGGCAGGATAGACTATTGCCACAGGGAATGTTGGTCACCAAGACCACAAGTCATGGACACCAGCATGTTTAGAAACTACAGCTAAAACTGTAACGTGAGGGGCATGAAGTTGTTGTGGTTGCTTTGGCTGGTTGCACTGTCACTCGGATATTGTCCACTAGAAAAGCAGGTTGCTGAAAGGGGCACAGTTTTTTGCTGTTAAATGCAGTAAAGCAGCCAATATCTTCCCAGCATGTTCCAGAACACCAGTGCAGAGAATCGACATTACAGAGCTTGCAGCCAGAAACAACTGCTAGGCAGGGACACAAGGAAGGCACCAGCCATGTGATTTCTGCCTGGCAGCTGACACCCTGCGTGTGGGGTTGGCAGTGGAGTCCCAAGCAGCAGCCAGAACCTCGGGTGCAGGGCCAGCAACTGTGTCCCAAGCAGCAGCCGGAACTCCGGGCTCTGGCCCATGGTGTTTTGGGGGCAGGGACATGTGATCCTACCCCTTTCCCCATGTGTTCCTCCTGTTTGCAGCAGATGTAATCCACACTGACTATTACGTAGCCTGTTAATCGGAACCAAAACAACCTCCCATCCTGGTTGATCAGCTCATTCTGTCTGCATTATTCTAACTCTAGTGATTTCAATGGACTAATACCTGGGTGAGATCACAATCAGGGCCATAATTGTGGGATAAAGTCAGATATACAGGGTGAAATCCTGGCCCTGTTGAAGTCAATTAGAGTTTTGCCATTGACTTCAATGGGGACAGGATTTCATCCATTATGTCCATTAATTTTAATGGAGGATGTTATACCTGAAAGAAGTACATGGGATCTTTTGCAGGGGGATACGGCAAAACACTGCATTTATTGATAATATAACATCACACAAATACGCGCACACCCCATCGATGTTATAGTTACCAGTCTGTTGCTCATGTCTATCTAGTGGCCAGATAAGTCGAATGCAAGGGAAGATCTGGGCTTCTCTCAGTCCAGACCGACACCCCAATCTTAGCAGGACACAGACCCAAAGAATCATGCAAGACACCCCATTCTTTATAGGAGTTTTCTTCCATTGAGATCTATGCATTTTGCCTTGACAGTTTTTAATCAGTTATTTTGCATCGCAATCAGTTATCTGTGACATCTGTTTATGTGAAGGTTGTCCTCCCTGTCATCTGATATCAGCATGTTATTGCCTCCCTTCCAGGGGTTGTCTGGCTCTGGTTTTGATGAGATGTATAATGCTTTAAATTTGGGGGTGCTTGTTCCTGGCTTCAAGGTCATCCATCTGCCCTGAAATGGTCTTCTTACACAATGGGTCCTTTCGATAGTTTTGTAGCACCCCAGAGTTTCTGGTCCTCCTTTGACCATCTGAATGCTAAATGGCCTTCAAACTTATCTTTCCTTAAACACTCTCATTCCTCATTCACTCATAATTATTTCAAACATCTAGCACAGAAACTTGCATCTATATTCTTCTAGTACTAAAACTTCTAATTATTATAAAAATATTATATTTAAATATTTCTAAATGCAATAGAGTGATCATAATGAATCACAAGTATCATTTTGTCTTGACATCAGATTACAGACATGCACAGCCTGCATGATGCATCTTTACCAAATGGCCCAGAGGCCCTATCTTTCTACTAGTCAGAAATGGTGGCTGGCAGCATGATAGTTTATACACAAATTACAAACTTAAACATGATACTTCTAATCATTATATTATTATATTAAAGTTCTATTGTGGTCTTAGGATATGTTTCTAAATTTCCTAAAATGCTTTGATAATTTAAACCAAACCATAAGCTGTAGAGATGGAAAGCAACTAGATCTCAGTCAATAATTTGTAATGAGTCATTTCCATGCTGAATTTAGCCTTTTTTGTCATCATCTGGCAAATCTGCCAAAGGATCATGATGCCTATGAATGCATTTCTTGTTTAAATGTATATGACTGATATATTTAGGAATTGTTTATTCTATGCATTGATTATGAATGTTCAAACTTCAAGTTATAGAAACGACCATCTAGTCCAGTATTCCCACTTTTTTTTTTTTTTTTTTTTGGCAAATGACACATTTGGCAGCTAGCTAAATGCCCTATACCCCTTTCATTTTTATATGTAAGTTTCATGTTGTTAGAGGGGCTTTACACTCAATTTTATCTATATTTCTGTTTCTCCTAAATGGGGGTGAATTACTTTCCTATCTTGTAGAAGTATTGTAAGTTTTGATATCTCTGGCAAAAATAACAAAACAAAACAAAACTAAACAAAAAAACTTCTAAGTCTTAACAGGGAGGGGATGGTCCTGAATGGCCGACTGCTGGTTACTACCAGAACACACTTTGGGAATCCCTCCACCTGTGTAACCTCTCTCAATGTTTGGAGGGTGCCATTTTTTTCTGTGCAGCAAAAGTGCTGGAACACTGTTCTGGTCCCGGCTCGAGGGACAGACTCCCATATAACCCATAGTGGAGCTCACTTTGGGAATATAGAAAAGCATGGGCCACATTGGGAGGTTACACTACTGTAAATCTGGAGCAACTGAATCTGTGTCAGAATGGAATACAAAATGGTACTCGCAAAATTAATCAGAAAATTAGCAAATGGAAATGTACTGGAATCCAGATACTTGTGAAAAGGCAGGTACTGTCTAGTAACCAGCCTACCAGCTTCCATGGATGATTTGGTATTTGGGTACTTGCTGGGATCATTCTTGCTTGCTTTACTCATGAGCGTAGACTTGGCCCTGTGTGATGAAAGAGTCTGGCTTTCACAAAAAACACTGGAGTTGAAAATTGGGCCTTTCTCTACAGTCTTCAATAAGCACCTATGCTGAGATTTAGCTAGGCCCACTGAAGGGAAGAGGGTACAGGGGGCACTTGCTCTGGGGCCCAGAGACTCAAAAGGGCCTGGGGCTCCCCAGGGCCCTCATTAGGATTTGTGGGGCCCTACACTGTACTATTAAATTGGTGCCCCTATGCCTGACGGCAGCTAGGGAGAGAGGTGGGCATGATATTTTAGAGATGTGATTTTATAATCTTCAGCAACACACTAGTAAAACATTTTTAAAGTAATTTTTAAACTCAGGTCCTGTCGACAAACACAATCAATTCAGAAACTGACAGTAGATACTCGGGGCTGGGAAATGCATGTTAAATGGCTTCAGTGCCATTGGAATGGCTCTTTCACAGATTCAATGTTCTGCTAATAGGTCTACCAGGTTTTTTCACTTTAAAATTAACTTCTCTGGAAAAACAGAGCCACAGAACAGGAGAGACAGAGGCAATTGGGTGGACATTAGGACCTAGTAGTGCCCCAATTTTTTGGGTGCCCTACACAGCTGCATATTCTGGGTACGGGTAAGGATAGCCCTGGGGCTCCTTGCTGCTGCTGCTGCTGCTGCTACCACAGGAACAGCAGCAGCTAGAACCCCAGCCCCTTTAAATCAGTGCCAGAGAACTATGTGGCACACTCAGTCGGCCTGAGGGCTGGCATGGGAATTGGGAGAGCTCCCTCTCTGCCCCACCCCTTCAACCGGAGTCCCCATCCCTTCCAGGAGTGCAGAGCTGGGCCCCTCTTCAACCTTGCCCAGGGGCCAGCAAGCCTGCCGGCCCCCCTGGATTTAAAGGTCATAACAATGCCATGCTACTAGATGCTGCAGTCTAGAGAGCTTTCTAAAAGCCTTGGTACTGCAGTGATTCTGTTGTTTAATGGGATACTACCCCATCTAGGAGCTGCATCCTCCTTGCATTTGCTTTTTGGGAGGAAAGGAGGAATATTATGAAGTTAAAAAAGAAACAGTCCCCAACCATTACAACAAATCTGTCTGATTTCTTTGCCCTCCAGATCCAGATGCTCTTTGGGCCTTAGTTTTTATCCAGCAAACTTGCACTTCAGCAACTAAGAACCTGTGTTGCATTGTAAAGACCACTGAGGATGTGAGAATCAATTGGCCCTGCAATACAGAAATCTCCTTGTGCATGGTGAAAAGTAGCCACCTCATCTCCTTGATCTCAGTTGATGTAGGCTTTTCCTGTGTGTGATTTATTTTTCCTCTTTCACTTCCCTGATAACTGATAAAGGAATGTATGTATATACATATGTTAGAAAGAAATCAACTTGACATTGGAATGTTGCTGTTTAGAAAATTCAGAAATGAGGATCGCAATTTAATTTGGCAGTCAGCCTCCTCAATAGATGTTTTGTTTTCACCAGAATTGTCAACAAATCTTATGCTTCTTCCTTTTCCTTCTAAAGAAACATCTTTCCTCTATTTTGATTTACTGAGTTATAACCTAACACAACAGAAAACCAGGATTAGTATTTATTTAGCTGAGTCTGCGTCATATGCACTGTTGGTGTAGGTACAGAATAACTCCAGCTTAGCCATAATTATAGCAATTGAATGTCATTGATTTCTTGAGGCCTGTTCATTTGAACAAGAATAGATATTAGCATGAGGTCTATGTAATCTGTAGTAACAAAAAAGCAGAGGTAATTTAAGCACTGAACTACACAGTTGACAGTGTGACATCTTGATTGTGAAAGGGGCCTGTTTTCTTTGATCACCTTAGGAGGAGGCATCTGGAAATTATAGGAGGTAGCTTAGGTCAAAATGCCACATGTTTCTTTAATTACTTGAGAATATTACCTAATGCTAATGAAGGCAGAGTACTCTGTCTTAAAAGTGAGAGGCTTTGTTAGAAAAGCCATCGTAACAATCATGACTTGTTTGGGGTTTAATTTATGGGTGTCATTTTAGATGGTGGGTTTGATTCTAATCTGTTATTCTGGATGCATGTTAGTGTAATTCCATAGAAAGCAGTGGATTTGCTCTCGATTTACAGTAGAACCTCAGAGTTATGAACTGAACAATCAACCACACACCTCACTTCAAACTAGAAGTATGCAATCAGGCAGCAGCAGAGATCAAAACAAACAAATATAGTACAGTCCTGTGTTAGATGTAAACTATTAAAAAATGAAGGGACAGCAGCATTTTTCTTCAGCCTAGTACAGTTTCAAAGCTCTGTTATGTCAATTTCAGTTGTAAATTTTTGAAAGAACACCTATAACATTTTGTTCAGAATTACAAATATTTCAGAGTTATGAACAACCTCTATTCCCAAGATGTGTGTAACTCTGCTATTCTACTATATTGAGTAGTATATTTAGTGAGATGGGGTATCTGCCCCTTTACCTCCCAGCTTCAGAGAATAGTCTTTGAGTTGTGCTTGGAGGGAATATTTTGCCACTGAAAAGAACATTTCTGTAAGTGTAGAGTATTCTCTTTGGCAAAACAAAATACAACTAGAGATCTAATTTTCTTATTTTACTATATTGATAGTGGGCTGATCTGATATTAAATTAGGTGCTGATCTGGAGTAACTATTGAAATTAACAAGGGTACTCTGGGTTTAAATGGGTTTAATTGAGAGCAGAATTTGGAATTCTGGCTAAAAAGTATCAGTCACATTCAGTGGACCACAGAGAAAGTTGGACCATTCCGTTGGTGAGAGAAAAGTTTTTAAGCTTCACAGAGCTCTTCTTCAGCTCTCAGAAAGGTACTCAGAGTGTCACAGCTAAATACAAGGTGGAGCACATTGCTTAGCATAAGTAGTTAAAACAAGGGGCCATTCAAGGTGAAGTGGCCCGTCAACACCCCTTCAGTCACAGGGAAGACAGGGCCCTGGGGAGAGGGTGAAGGAAGCAGCTGTGGGGAGTCGTAGTAGGTTATAGATTGTTGTAATAAGACTATAAATCCAGTGCCTTTATTCAGTCCTTTCCTCCATATGATTGGAGAGCTATTAACAGGCCACTTCACCTTGAATGGTCCCTTGAAATATATTTTAATGCTTTATGCTAAATTATCTGTTTCATTTTGTATTTAGCTGTGAGGCTCTGATTATGGGAGTATGAATAGGTTGGTCTGTCTGTCTAGATACCAAAATGACTCCCCCATCACTGTGCTTATCTGAATGCTAGACCTGAATGTAGCACACATGAAAGGCGTAACCTTTAAGGAACTCTGTGACTTTAGCTCTTTAATCATCAAGGGTGCTGGCATTTCTGTATTTAGGTTGTTGTGGGGTTTTTTTAGGTAATTGCTATGTGGAACATACTGTTCTCAGGAGACTTACAGGAGGCTTAGGCATAAATGGGTTTGCTGGCTGCTAGTGTGGGAAAGTATAAAATGGGCTGGCTTCCTAACATTTCTATACTAGGACTTTGGTTCCTCGTACTGCTAGCTTTCTATCTTTTAAGTACAAAGACTCACTGACTGCATCCTGTATTCAATTTCAGCAATTTTATCCAGGCCTAATTTAGATTTTCCCTTTCCCCCACTGCATCTGACTTGAGTGATGCTTTATAGGATTGATTTGTATATTTTTTTAAAAAAAAGATGTACTTTAAAAATGCAAATACTTGTATTTTAAAGGGGTGAAGTGATAAATGGAGGATTTGGCCTTGTTCTGGATGGATCAGAAGAGGCTGAGGAACAAGCTAAAATGATGCTCAGCTGGGATGTTTCCAATGGAGTAAGCAAAATCTGCCTTCCGTTTTGACTTGAAAGATTGCTTTCCTTCTTCAAAACATAAAAATGTTTGGTGTCCCAGGAACATGCAAGCTGTACCATGAAACAGGCAGGATAACCCATTAAAGTCAGTTGGAATCTTTCTATCAATTTTAGTCAAAGTCAATGGGCTTTGGAGTCATACCCTAAAAGAGAGATCCAATAAATGTTGGGCTTTCAGGACCTTCTCCCGAGAAGATCAAAGCACCCTCAATTCCCACTGAATTCCCAATGCATAAAAATCCTGTTCGTCTCCAATTTACATCAATGAGAGTTTTTTCAATATTGTCAGTGGGGGAAAAAGCAATCCCAAGATACCTTTGCATGAGGTACTTGGAGCCACTTATATTCATGGGTACATACCACATGTCCCTCAGTCTAGAGTTTAGTACTAAGTGCCAGTTATGTGCAAACTCAAAGTAGTTTATTTGTTTGAACTGCCACGTGCTGGGGCCATTTCCTTGGCCTGAGGGAAAGTGTAACACATACTAACACAGAGTGTTTGTCCTCCTTTAATGCCAAGACCAGTCTAGGTTTATGACTTTGCTTCCATGCTTGTGCAACTGGAGGTGGTAATTTAGATCAAGCAGCTCATGCTTCTTGGATCCAGAAGTCTGAGGTTCAATTTCTGTAGATAGTGTCCCACAGTGGCATAATTATATACAGAAAATTATAAAAGACAAAATGTGTTGTATTTTAAGAAGACTGCCTGTCCGTGACGACTTGATATGTCTCAGACCAACTGAGGCTATTGCTCGCCAATTCTGGTGTGTTCTGTTTTTGTTTTATTTCTGAAAAGAAGTTGATGGATTCGGTTGCCTTCCTTGCATTAGATCAGAAATTAGTTCTCTCCAGAGAACGTGGTAGAAAAAAACAGTGGGAGGAACTATCCATATGCATTCCCTGTACCAGATCTGATAGAATAGATAAATCATTGAGGAAGACGGAAGAAGATTAAATTAATCTCTAGACTTGAGTAATGGTGGCAGATGCTTAACAAGCATAATTTATCAGAGGCAGCCTATAAAACAAAAGTCTGGTCGAAGATATACTTGCAATGTGATTTATTGCATGCAATAGCCCAACTTCTCAACACAGTGTTTAAAAAAAGACAATATTAGAATATTGTCTATATTCCTACATCCACAAATGGAAAGAAATTGGAGAATACACTAGAAAATATACTGTCAGGAATAATCCTACATGTACATGGATATGGACTAGTTGACCTAATACAGGGGTGGCCAAACCGCAGCTTGCAAGCGGCATGTGTCTCTTCAAAGAAAAAATTGCAGCTCCCGCACCTGTGGCTCTTCTCATGGTCCCCTGCTCTGACCTTTTTTCCTTGTCTGGGCAGGGCCTGCTTGGGCCAAACACGGCTCTTAAAGGGGTAGCACTTTTTTGTTTTGTTTTGTTTTTTGCTCAAGAACTTCTTTCCCTCAGCTCTTTGCGCTGTATCCACCACTATTTTGGCTCTTCATCTGTAATGGGTTGGCCACCCCTGACCTAATAGATATTTTAGTTCTATAATTCTCAAAATGTATTCGTCCTAAATTGATCACATGCTTATGTACTTTGCTGAACTGGGACTTTAAACATTTGCCTACTGTAATGACTTTGAGCTTGACCAATACTACAACCCCCGATTTGTAATGCATAATAAAATCATATTTCTAGGCCCATTGTGTTGAGCCTGCATCAAGACTGAGTAAGCAGCTCAGGATTTGGCTGTGATGCTTGTGTTAAATGTCACAACAGATACGTGACATAATAAATTAATAATTGAGAATCTATATAGCATGAATAAATTCATGATGAGCCTAAACCAAGAAGTTCAGAGCTAATTCTGACCTTCTCCATGTTTGTATCTGCCATTTTTCCTCAGATCTATTTTACAAATAAAGATTACTTTGAATCTTAGCATTTATTTTAAAGTATCAGGAGGAGGTTTATCTGGCACTATGGTTTGGGCATAACTCTGCCATCGACATTCTTAACCTTCCAGTTCTATAGACTGTGGGCTGAATTCTCCGCTGGTGTAAATTGACTACAGCTTCACTGATGTCAGCAGAGCTAAGCCTTTATGGCCCCTTGGTCTCAAATCTTTGTAAGGGTTCAATCTGAAAAATATGTGCAGTGATCTCAGCATCCTACCAGGTAACTATTTGCCTCATGATAAAATCAGTGATTGTTTCAGACAGACTTAAGTCTGAAACAGCAGCTAGTTTTGCAGATCTGAATTCAGATGCAATAATTTTTCCTTCTGTTGGACTTTTGCAAAGCATCTGTTTACAATGTATCTTGCTCTAGCCAGTGCTATCAGCTTATAATTTTTATTTGGACTAAAATGCATCAAGACCATCCAAAAACTTTTTAAGAATTGCTTATGATAAAAGAGCAAGTATTTTACAAATGATTTTTTATATCGGCGAAGAAACTGAGAAATAGCATCAATTACATAGATATTATAATTAAATGTTAGGGGGGAGGGTGAGCCATGGGGAGATACAGTTGCATTTTTACATCTATTTATTTTCACATTTGTGATCTGACAGGTAGCTAGACGCTGTTGGTCGGGAAACAGTAATGCTTATGAAACAATCTGCCAAGCAATGGAGGAAACTGATAAATTAAAGGTGACTCTCCCACACAAGGTGGAAGATGAAAGCATTGTGGAGCAAGCCTTACATCGTTAATTGTATTCTGAATTCATTGTGCTCCTTTCAGGCACACTTTGAAGTTGTGGTCTTGTTACCCTATTCACTGTCTGGTAAGATAATAAATGCAAGGTTCTCTCCCATGTGAGCAGTTGTTTTCCTTTATCATTAGCATGGTAATACTGAGGCTTGATTCATTCAGGGTCTGAGCTAAACTCCATTGGTCATTGGAAGTTTTTCCTTTGACTTCAGTGAGAGTACTCCTGGAGTAAGATGCTGTTCAGGGTATCCAATAAGAGTATGGGAATCTATAATGAAGCTACATAAAAATATCCATTCCTGTCTGACTGTTCAGAAAGCTGAGCAGTTCTGAGTTAGGGTCCAGGAGTTCTCCTTTCTACCAGTTTCTGCCTCTGTCTCACTCCACTACCTTAAGCAAATCATTTCACATCTTTGTGAGGTAAATTCTGTGCTGATATAATCACATTCATCTTCCTTTCACTTTTGTTGGACTTGTGCTTGCTTATGGTAAGGCTGGATTTATATTCTGTACCTCAGTTTCTCCACATGTAAAGCACGGATTACAATAATGACCTCCAGGACCCTTAAGTATGCATGAACATTTTCACAATGTTTGGAAATGAAGCACATGATCTACATACTTCATATGATTGTCCAGGAGCTGCCAGGCAGGGGGAAGATGTACATCTTGCAGAAACATGGATACTGCCCACTTTGGCTCACAATTCGGGGGAAAGAATGTGACTAACTCTGCTTTTGCCCTTGCATAAAGTATCTGCAGCCACTAACTGGTTAACTTGTATTTAAATTGTGTCCTCCAGATGTAACCTGATATGTAGCTTCGTTTCTCCATGCTGGAGCCATAGTGTCAGCCATTGTCACTCATGTTGCTTCTTAGTACCCAAATACTTAGACCTTTATTTGCAAGTGCCATCACCTGCAATCTGAATGTCTCAAACCCATGTCAGTCCAAAGCAATTCCTGTCCATTTCCGTCAGCTTCACAGACTAAAAATTCAAAGGCAAGAAGGTACTTTGTACTGAGAGTAAATTGACTTATCCATAATTGCAGTGGGATTTCTGATCCTTCTATAGATGGAAGTCATTTTTCTAAAAGCATAAGAGATATTTTGTGAAACTGTGTCCTGGCAATAGCTTTTGGTAAAAGAATAAACCTATTGTTATCTTGCTTTTAATATGGCTTAACAGCAAAGGCTTGATTAAAGTCATATTGGGATATGTTTAACAGTTAAGGCCGAGATATTAATTAATAGAAGCCTATTAAGTTCCTGAATCCACAGTGCTTTCAGTATTGGCCAACTTTTTGGAGGGAAGAGAGAAATTTTGACATTTCTAATTCAATAAAATTGGGGAAAATGTGAAAATGTGCCCCCTATTTTTAGACCAGTTCTAATACATACACAAACACATACACATTATATGCACAGGTAAACTGCTCAGAGGTATAGTAGTATATTAGTATATGGTATTTTCCAGTTATTTTTAGCGTTAGGTATTATCAACTCCAGCCAATTGAACAGTTACTAGGATTTTCGCTGATGGCAATATTATTGAGTATGCTGCTAACAGGATATTGAAACTCTTTGAAAAAGTCCCCATTTAAAAACATTTCTGAATTGATACCAGTTTTTTCAACTTTTCTTTATATTACCTTTCTAATGTATCAATAGTGGTTTCATGACTGATTGCTCTGAGCTCCATTAGAGTTCTTGCATACACAGTCTGAATGTGGACAAGGGGATTCATCATCTCATTTAGCAATTCCAAACTTAGACCATTTCTTATCTGGCAGTTAGTACTCATGAAAGCCACTGACAAAGCAGCTGTCTCATCTCCATTGAGTGCTGGTCCATGAGAAGATGACAGCCTTCTCCTGCAGTTAGTACATTAGCTCACATGCAGAGGATTATGCTGTAGCTCTGAAGGTTCCAACACTGCTGATGACCAATGTAAAGTATTGGTATGATGCCACATGATGGAATTTCTGAGGCATGGATAGAAACCGCTTTTCCAGGGCAGAGTTCAACTGCCTTAACTATCAAAGGAAGAACATAAGAATGACCAAACTGGGTCAGATCAATGGTCCATCTAGCCCAGTATGTGACTTCGGACAGTGCCTGGTGCCAGGTGCTTCAGAAGGAATGAACAGAACAGGGCAATTATTGAGTGATCCATCTCGTCATCCATTCTCAGCCTCTGGCAGTCAGAGGTTTAGGGACACCCAGAACATGGGTTGCATCCCTAACCATCTTAGCTAATAGCCATTGATGGGACCTATACTCCAGAAAGTTTTCTTTCTCTTTCCTATCCTTTCTCTTCCTGCAATCCCCTGCCTCATCCAATACACACCTTCCAACTTCTATAACAAATTAAGCAGGCTTCCTGTGGACAATGGCCTATTATAGAACGCCACCCTTAGTCATCCCAAGAGTAGGTCTCATCCTATGCACTGAATGAGGCAGGGAGCCCGTGGAAAAAGTACTATACAACAATGTAGTTCAAGACTGTATCATAAGGCATAGGTAAAAGAGAGGGTAAATCAAACAGAAAAGGTAACCTTAATTCTGTCATTTTCTAACTTTGGAATATTTGATTTTGTGTCCTTTACAGTCTTATAACAGTTTCTTTGTGTATCAGTATATGTTTATAGTAAAGTGATGTGTTCTGAATTGTGTGTCCTTGGCTTGATAGCTGGAATATTGCACCAGAAACAATGAGCCATATAACTACCTCACAAACCCATGCACAGGTTGGTCATCTTTTGCCAGCTGTGTTTTTTCTGTGCTGCTGGAATGCAGTTCAGGTTCAACTTATCTGTGATATTCCCAACTAGTTTCACAGCCAAATGCTAGGGTTTGCTGATCTCCACACCATACATAAAAAGAGACTTGTCAAATTTCTATAAGATGTGGGTGTGAAAGCATGTTTGTGGCAAAAATTCATAAGCTGACATTAAAATACATGTGTGGAAGCCAAACTATTCTGTTTTCTTGTGCAACCGACAAGCAATTTAATATTGCTATGAGTATGAAACAGAAAGGAATTTTAGTGCATTTACCTGCATGAGGGATTGCCTGAAAAAAAAGATCACCTTAGATTTGCACAAAAGACACAATTGGGAGTCTCTAAGGGTATGTCTAGACTACATGCCTCTGCCGACAGAGGCATGTAAACTAGGCTACCCGACATAGTCAAAGAAGCCAGGATTTAAATATCCCCGGCTTCATTAAAATAACATGGCTGCTGCGCTGTGCCGGCTCAGCTGATCGTCGGCACAGCGCGCGAGTCAAGATGTGGCTTCGTCGATAGGAGACGCCTTTGTCAACCGCTCCCTTATGCCTCGTGAAACGAGGTTTACAGGAGCGGTCAACAAAGGCTTCCCCTGTTGACCAATCCGTGTCTTGACTCGCGTGCTGTGCCGAAGATCAGCTGAGCCAGCACAGCGCGGCGGCAATGTTTATTTTAATAAAGCCAGGGATATTTAAATCCCGGCTTCTTTGACTATGTCGTGTAGCCGAGTTTACATGCCTCTGTCGGCAGAGGCATGTATTCTAGACATACCCTAATTGAACAGAAAAGCAATGCCAGAAACATTAGCTAAAAAAGTCCAATGGTGGTGAGCACTAAATCATTTCAACAAAGTTAACATCAAAGAAAGCTAGGAAAATATTAAACAGCACCATGATTTAAGTTGTGGGTCAATTCAGTGCTGGTCCAAACTGTGAAATTCCATTGAGTTTGAACCTGTGTGTTTGAATTTGCCTACCCCGGCTTATGTAAATATAACTAATGTTGTTCAGGAAAGTGGTGCTCCTAGGCCAACAGAAAAACTCCTCCTGTGAGCATAGGCTGTGCCTATGCTAGTATAGCTATGTCACTGTAGTCTCAGTAATGTAGACATGGTCTTAGAAACTGAATCCTAAATTCTAGTTTCTTTTGCTTCTCTAAAGAACAGACTTGTATCTTTAGAGTATTATTTTTATGGTCTTCTGCTCCAGCTCCAGTTAACACTATTGCTGTGTGACATTCAAAATTGTACAAAAAAACTAAGACCATATTAAAAATTGTTTAAAGATCATTCAGCAGTTTTCTTTCATATAACCAACATTAACCTGCAGCAAAACCAAACCCCATAGGATGGGCTTCCTGTCACAGAGTAATTCTATACAGAGCCAAACGGAAATTCCTTTTCCACTCTTCTCCCATGCCCACCAATAACCATGCTGACAGAGGGTTTGATCTAGCCTGATGTAAGTAGAAAAAGTTTTGTTCCATGTTTTCTAATCCTAGCATTAGGGTTATGTAATAATGTTTTGTTCTAACTGCCAGGAAAGCTAATGGAGCATATGATTGAGGAATGCTTCTGCAAACATCCGGAAGATAATAAGATAACAAGTAACAGTCAGCATGGATTTGTCAAGAACAAATCATATCAAACCAGCCTGATAGCTTTCTTTGATAGGATAACAAGGCTTGTGTGTAAGGGGGAAGTAGTAGACATGGTACACTTGGACTTTATTAAAGCATTTGATACAGTCTTGCACGACTTTCTTGTCAATAAACTAGGGAAATACAATGTAGATGAGGTTACTATAAGGTGGGTGCATAACTGGTTGGATAACCATTCTCAAAGGGTAGTTATCAGTGGTTCACAGTCATGCTGGAAGGGCATAGTAAGTGGGGTTCCACAGGGATCAGTTTTTCAGACCGATTCTGTTCAATATCTTCATTGATAATTTAGAGAATGGCTTAGAGAGTAAGCTTATAAAATTTGCAGATGATACCAAGCTGAGAGGGGTTGCAACTATTTTGGAGGATAGCGTCATAATTCAAAGTGATCTGGACAAACTAGAGAAATGGTCTGAGGTAAATAGGATGAAGTTCAATAAGGCCAAATGCAAAGTACTCTACTTAGGGAGGAACAATCAGTTTCACACATACAAAATGGGAAGTGACTATATAGGAAGGAGTACTGCACAAAGGGATCTAGGGGTCATAATGGACCACAAGCTAAATATGAGTCAACAGTGAGATACTACTGCAAAAAAAGCAAACATTATTCTGGGATGCATTCACAGGAGTGTCGTGAACAAGACATGAGAAGTTATTTTTCCCATATACTCTGCGCTGATTAGGCCTCAACTGGAGTATAATGTCCAGTTCTGGGCATCACATTTCAGGAAAGATGTGGAGAAATTGGAGAAGGCCCAGAGAAGAGCAATAAAAATGATTACAGATCTAGAAAATATGACCTAAGAGGGAAGACTGAAAGAATTGGGTTTGTTTAGTTTAGAAAAGGGAAGACTGAGAGGGGACATGATAGCAGCTTTTAAGTACCTAAAAGGATGTTACAACGAGGAGGGAGAAAAATTATTCTTAACTTCTGTTGATAGGAAAAGAAGCAATGGGCTTAAATTGCAGCAAGTGAGGTTTAATTGGACATTAGGAAAAACTTTCTGTCAGGGTGATTATGCGCTGGAATAAATTGCCTAAGGAAGTTGTGGAATCTCCCTCACTGGAGATACTTAAGACCAGGTTAGACAGACATCTGTCAGGGATGATGTAGATGGTGGTTGGTCCTGCTATGAGAGCAGGAGACTGGATTCGATGACCTCCTGAGGTCCCTTCCAGTTCTATTGTTCTATGATTCCATGATTCTATTACTTTGGCCCAAAGATTAGTTTTTTATATAAAAAAAATTATTTCTTATGGTCTACCACTAATTCCTCAATATTGATGTGTCTTTTGTATTTCCTATTATTGATTGTCTGCAATGTTGAGTTCAAATTCAGCTCAGTTCCTTTGCAGGCATAATGGAACTTTGTTGGGATTAGCATGTTCTTCAAACAAACATTTGTCATACTATCCTCTGTGGGATTCTTGAGATTGGAAGTGATCTTTTTTGAGGGGTTATATATACTATATAAGGCCATATATCGCTTTCCCTTTCTGCTTTGTGAATAATGCACAATAAACCAGATTGATGCCAACTCTCTGCACCCTCTTAGTGTCGCAGGTGCCATTCTAGAGTACAGCATGTTCTCATTCAAGATAAGCCAACTCTCTGCACCCTCTTAGTGTCGCAGGTGCCATTCTAGAGTACAGCATGTTCTCATTCAAGATAATAACTGTTCTCCTGCTCACCAACCATACTATTTACAGTTGTATAATATAAATTATGTCTACACTTCAACCAAATGTCCTGGGAAGTACAAATTGTGATAGTTCTAAGATGCTACATATTACAGAAGAACAGTTTCCAATTAACACAATCAGCCAAAATTGACAATCTGTAGTTTGACCTATACACATAATTATTTCCAAAGTACTCCCATTGATTTAAGAAAGAGTTGGACTGAACTCCAAGTTAGCAGTTTGGTAGCTGCCTCTTACAAAATCATTACCACCTTTTGACTTCAAAGATATTTTTTCTTAATTTAATAGCATTGGGGAACTGTTTTGTCAAGAATAAATGACCAACAAACACATCAGTTCTTCATGTGAAGATGTTTTTAAGATATAAATTTAATGTAATCCTCTGATGAAAATCAACTGAGGGAAAAAGTCTGCCTTATAGGAAATCTTTAAGATTTCAGAGTCACTTTCATTGTTTTGTATCAGTTATGTTCTAGTAGTGTGCCCAGTATAGTACAACTGAGGAAAAAAAAAACCACGGTCCCAGCCTCAAGAGTTTTATTATCTGGGTCTGATTCTGTAAACTCTCCCAGGCTTAATTCTACAAGACCCAATGGGACCAAACATACCTCTGGGTGTAGGCATTTGCAGGAACAGGCCATATGTCGACAGACAGCAGAACTGAAACATCATCTCCATACAAGATGTATTGATTGAAGACCAGACCTTTTTTTCAATCAGTTTTAATTAGGCTTGTTTATTAATTAGGATGTGCAATGCAAGATGGCTGATGGAATAGTAATGAAAGGACTTAAAATGCACCTGTGATTAATTCATCATATTTAATAATGTCCCTTGACACTTTTACTGATTGTGATTTCATCTGAGGATCTCAAAACATTTTACAAATGTGAGCTAATTGAGCCTCATGATACCCTTGCAAAGGTGGTCTAGGAAACAGATTTCCTATTACCCACCACTAGGGTGAAGCAACTGCAGAAGAGCATTCTGGGACCATATGCAAGTAAGTCTAGGGCAAAGTTTCTTTTCTGAGAAGCCAGTATTCTGAAGGTGTGATTGCACAACCTCCTTCCATCATTTCTAGGATGATGACTTCACTGTGGGAGAAGCAGGGCTGTGTGGGAGAGTGCTCTGATTCAAACATATATGCGATCAGAATAAGACACCTATGCAAAGACTGACAAAGTAAAAGAATTTCTGGACCAGTGTCCTTTATGAAGTTTGCCCCATTGTAAAAGTCCTTCCCTATCCAGAAACAGCATCTTCGTGTCCTTCTCCTGGCATGAGAAAGACAAGGCTGCATGTTCTGATAAAGCGAATGCGGTTGTGGGCTACGGGACAGATATCCACAATTTGAAGGAAAATAATTCATCTGGGTTTCAGTTTTTATATCTATCACTGTCGCTGAATTGGCATTTCATTTAGAATGGTGAACTTTGTGGTCCCAGAGAGCTTTCATAACCTCTCTTGGGTGTGTTGTACATATGAGGGATTTTTGCTTTGTGTTTCTTCCTTAGCAAGAACAGAGGCCTGGAGTACTGCTAACAATGTACCATGTTTCGTTTCTCACTCTCCAAACATAGATACTCCGACTTGTTACAGGGGTTGCTGGCCACAGACACAGTCCAACAGACATTTCCTAAGAAAAATGATAAAAAGAATTATTACCAGAAAGCATCCAAAACAATTACATTGCCAGGGCCTGCAGCGATGAGGTGCTGCAAAGATGCCCCACTACAAGCTATGAGTAACGCAGACATAAATGCTCCAGGCACAGAGGGCAAAAGCGGGCCGAGGTGAGCTGGTCCGAGAGGGAAATTGACTCCAGCGAAGAGTCCTCTCCGGTCCCAGGGAACAGACCTACTAGGGGATCCTCCCCCTGCTCCTCCCAGGGCTTACACACGGCCAGCACCAAGTTCTCCCTGTCCCAGTACGGCTTCATCATGTTAACATGATACACTCGCTGGCCGCGCGTCCGGCCCGTTAGCTCCACCACATAGTTCACCTCATTCAGCTGTTTAACAACCTTGAAGGGGCCGTCCCAGGCGGCTTGCAGCTTATTCTTCCGCACGGGGATACTGGCATTCTAGTGATGCTGTGTCACCACTACCTAGGGGTCTTGTGTATCATGAAGACTCACATTATGACTTCCCCTTTGCCCAAGCATATTATGGAAAAGGGTCGCCTTGTGTTCCTACTCTCATATACTGCATAAGACCAGCCACAACTGAAACCTATGTGCCTTTATTACACCCCCATATTAATAAACTACAGAAGGTATTTGCAAATAATAGGAGCTTGTCAATAACTTAATACTGTTGGAACTATTATCAGTTAATAAGGGCTTCACAATAAGAAACAATTCTTGTGGTTCAAGATTAAATGCAAAATTATACTGAGAAATTAATTTTTAAAATGGAACTGTATTGGACTAGTGCTATAGCACCATCTACTGGCTGTTTCTCAGAATACTATTAACATCTAAATTATTGTACAGGTTGGATCAGTGTGGCCCACCATACTTGGGACCTGAGTGGTCCCGAACAAGGGAATTTGCTGGACCAGAGGAGTTCCCCTGTCACTGGCCTCCCAGGCACCCGCCAGCTCTGCTTCTGGCCCCAGCCTGCCACCTCTGCCTTCAACCAGCTAGGCTGCCAGCTCTGGCTGGACCCTTCAGCCCCAGGATTCCCAGCTGTGCTTCAGGTCCCCTTGCTGCAGTGCTCCTGGTGCTGACTGACCCTCCTTCCCCAGGGTTCCTAGACATATCGCAGGGTTCACTGTGCTGCCTCAACCCCTGCTGCACTCCTGGCTGCATCGCCGGAATTTCCCACGCCACCTAAGCCCCGTGCTGCAGGGTTCCTCACCATGTGGTGGGGCTGCCTGCACCGTCTGAGCCCCTGCCACAGGACTCCTTATGCTGCCAAAGCCCACTGCTGCAGGGCTCCTGGCTGCATTGCAGGACTCCCCAAGCCACCTGAGCCCTCTAATGCTGTGCTTCCCATGTTACCCAAGCCCCCTGCCCACCACTGACCTCCCTGCCCCTGGGCTCATTAGTCCAGGAACATCCATGGTCCAGTTTAGGAAGGTAAAACCTGTAGTTAATTTGCCCTTTTTGCAGAAATAACATAGTCACCTTTTATATGGAGGTAGTGAGGAAGGAGACAGGAGAGGGCTGAATTCCATGTTCAGTTTTAGTCTGTGTACTGGAGTATAAGTTTCGGACTACAAATTACCCTCCAGTCACTGCAGGTATCAAGTCTGTGATAGAAAGGAAAGGTTTTTCACAAAGATCAAAGATAGTATATGGCTTTTGTGTGTAAGTAAACTCACTTATTCAGTTGAATTCAGCATTCCTCAGTGGGAGAGTGTGTTCTCTTTTAAGGCCTTGTTTCTCCTCCTTCCTTAACTGCCTTTTTGGCTATGTCTAGACTGCCGAGAAAAGTCGGAAAAAGATACACAAATTGTGAACCACAATTTGCGTATCTTTTTCTGCCTTTTTTCTGAAAGAGGCTTTTCTGAAATTTGGCCCATCTACATGGGGCCAAATTTTGGAAAAAAGTCCTCTTTCAGAACATCCCTTATTCCTCTCTCTCAGAGGAATACAGGGATGCCGAAAGAACACATCTGCTTTTTCAGAAACTGTTCCAAAAAAGTGGACGCGTTCCTTGGATGCGGCAGAGCTTTCCCGAGATACCTCCAGTGTCCTGGAAAAGCTCTGCAGTCTGGACATAGCCTTAGTTTCCTTCCCTCTTTCTTTTCTTTGTGCCTTCTGTCCTTCCTTTGCTCTGTTTTTCTCACTGCCTTGGGGGATACTGACCTAGTTTTCCGTACCATCTGAGAAACTGCTCTGCAATGCAAAATTAGGCTTCTTAGAGTGACACCCACATGCTCTGAGTCTATACTGAAGATTGGGTATAGTTGCCAGTTTTGATTGGATGTATTCTTGGAGATTTCATCACATGACAATCTTTAAGTAAAGATTATTCTTTCATTCCTGGAGACTCCAGGCCAATCCTAAAGGATTGGCAACCCTAGAACTGGGCAGTCACATCTCTCAGGCTTGATCTACACACAGTTTTTATATTGTTTTAACTATTTTGAATAGGGTATGTGTAATATATTACTAAACAGTTAAATCTGTAGAACTGCTATAGGGGACAGAGTTATAGACAGAGATGCCTTACACTCATTGGTAGTTTATTTCCATAAATTTAGAAGCATAAGCTAATACCAGAATAATCACCTTTGATATCTGTATGTTTTCAAATGGATTTATAGTTAAAAGCAGTATAAAAATTGTGTTAAATATCACCATTTCTGGCTTTTTAGCATTAAGCAGACAAAAGAGCAATAGTTATGCTAGGTTCACATTTGGATTGGTAGGGTCATTTCACAATGAGAGTTAGACACATATTCTCTAGAGTTGTGAATGCCTCTCATGATTGTATTGTGAGCCTTATGTTTTTAACCTCCTTCAGAAAAGCTTTCTCAAAAATTTTTGCCCCTGTTCCAAAGAGTTGCCATCCTCCATCAGTTTCAGTAGGACTGAAGCCTCAGTCAAGATGGCCAGCATTTTCCTACAGATTTTGCACAAGAAGGTGTGGCTACTCCTAATAAAGATGTCCATTGTTTGCAATGGAAGGGAAGCTAAGCTGCTGTAGGAAACTGTGGAAAGGAGCAGGATGGAGATTGGGAATGGGAGATGGGACTGTGAGGGAAGAGAGAGAGGAAGATGTGTAGGGATGGAAGGGGCAGCAGCAGAGAATGCTGTTTATATTTACTTATTCCCACAATATAAGAACGAGGGGTCACCAAATGAAATTAATAGGGAGCAGGTTTCAAACAAACAAAAGGAAGTTTTTCTTCACTCAGCGTACAGTCAACCTGTGGAACTCCTTGCCAGAGGATGTGGTGAAGGCTAGGATTTTAACAGGGTTCAAAAAAGAGCTAGATAGATTCATGGAGGTTAGGTCCATCAATAGCTATAAGCCAGGACTGGTAGGAATGGTGTCCCTAGCCTCTGTCTGGAAATGGGTGACAGGAGAGGGATCATGTGAGGATTACCTGTTGTGTTCCCTCCCTCTGGGGTATGTGGTATTGTATTGGCCGCTGTCGCAGACAGGACAGTGGGTAGATGGACCTTTAGCCTGACTCAGTGTGGCCGTTCCTATGTTCTTAATGGGGAATATGAAGTAGCAGGATCGGAGGGGCACTGCAGGACAGGAGGCTATGGAAGGACAATGTGAGAGGTTGGCTCTGGAGGGCCAAGGCAGTGAGAAGAGTGGCATGGCAGCCCAACCCCAGGGTTCAGTGGAGAACAAGTAGCGTCATCGGCACTGTCACAACCAGCAGGAAGGGGCGAGCTAGGGGGCACAAGCCAAGCGCAGTTTACATCTCACAGACCAGCCCACCCGAGTGCTTATCCGACCCCACGAGTAGTAAAGCCAGCTCAGGCTGTGGGGCAGCATAGGCTGCGGACCAGGGGAGCTGCAACACCCGCAGGGCTTTGCTCCTGCCTGCGCCCAGTGTCCGCGCCCCCCGCCACAACTCTGTTCCCAGCCCCAGTTTTGGGACTGCTATAGCTGCGGGCCGGGAGAGGCAACCGCGACAAGCCCCAGTCTCGCTACCCTCCATGTTTCCTTCGCTTCTCCCCGCCTCCCTCCCTGCCGTAACTCAACCGAGGTTCCAGGTTCCGGGCTTTCTCCCAGCCCCGCCGGGCTCCGCTCCGGATTCTCGGCTCCGAGTTTTCCCCGCCTCCCGCCAGCCCCGCCCGCAGCTCCGGTTTCAGCCGCTGCTACAGGGACCCCCAAGATGGAAACGCAGGGGCAGCCCGCAGTGGAGGCGGCCCGCGCCCGGCCCGAGACCCAACATGGCGGCGGGGCCGCGGCACCGGCCGACGCCCGCCTGCCCCAGCGGGAGCCGGAGCCGCCGCCGCCCGAGTGGGACCCGGCCGCCGCCTCGGGCCTGTACATGAGCTTCCCCGTGATGCTGCTGGAGGAGAAGCAGGAGCCGGGGCCCAGCGCCGCCCCTGGGCCCCCCGCGGCGTCCGGGCCGGACAGCGACGGCCTCCTGCTTGTCTTCAACCTGGTGCGCGGCGCGGGCGAGCCGGGGGCCGGGCCCGGCGGCGGGGAGAGTGGCCGCCCGGAACCTCCCCGCGGGGGGCAGGAGGAGACTCCCGGGCCGGCGCCGCCGCCGCCGCCGCCGCCTCCGCAGCCGGGCCCCACAGCGCCGCCCCGGCGGGAAGCGGAGGCGGCGGCGGCGGAGGGCGCAGGGCAGGCCGGCTCGGGCCCCGGCGCCTTCTCTGGCACCATCACCATCAACAACCAGAGCCTGCTGGTGCGGATCGAGAATGGGGTCCTGACCCTGGGGCCGGGCGCCGAGCCGGGGCCGCCTGCTCCCGTCGGGGCTGCGTCGGAGCCGGCCGCCCCACAAGCCGTGTCGCCGCTGCCCAGCCGGGCCGAGCCCCGCGGCCCTGAGGGGGAGGCGCCGGGCCCGGCGTCGGCGGGCTCCCGGGCACTGCTGGTCTATCACTGCCCCGAGCCCCGCTGCACCGAGACCTTCTCCCGCAAGCAGCAGGTGCGGCTGCACCGTCTGGCGGCTCACGGAGGGCCCGGGCCGGGCAGCGGGCGGGCGGCGCGGCCCTTAGGCTGCCCGGTGCCCGGCTGCGCCTGGTCTTTCGCCACCGCCTACAAGCTGCGGCGCCACCTGCACTCGCACGACAAGCTGCGGCCCTTCGCCTGCGCCGCGCCCGGCTGCACCAAGCGCTTCACCACGGTCTACAACCTGCGAGCGCACGGGCGGGCCCATGAGCAGGAGGCGGCGCACAAATGCGAGGCTTGCGGACAGCGCTTCCCCAGTGCCGCCCGCCTCGGAGCGCACCAGCGGCGGAGCCACCTGGAGCCTGACCGGCCCTATCGCTGCGAGTTCCCCGGTAATCGCCTTCTCTGGCTGGCATCGGTGCCTCGCCCTAATCCTCGGGCCTTACTGGGAACAGGGGGTGTGCTGAGCGCCTACCACTGGCACATTCCCACGCCCTGATAGACTTAAAGCCGAGCGGGGGAAACCGGCTTGGGGGCGCCCTAGCCCTATAGTCTGAGAGATCATGGGGACGCAGGGCTTGTGTGAGTTATTGGGGAGAGGGACTGGGGAATTAATGAATTACAGCATTCGTGGGATGGGGAGGGGGGGTCATCTGCTTCTTTGTGACAGGGAGGAGAGCTGGTGTGACTGGGGGAAGGAGTGATAGTTGTAACCATCTATGTGCAGAATAAAATCTGTTGTCACATATGAATCTGCACCAACAGTAGAAACTCATGGGTTGTGGGTGTTCTGCTAATTGGTTGGGTGGCATTTGAATCTCCTAGGTGGCTGACCAAGTGTTCAGTTTACAGGGAACACTGGTTATAATCCAAGAGGCAGACATCCTTTAGACACTCAGAACTGTTCAGGAACCATTTTGGTCACATGGTTCCCTGATTAAACATCAAGCAGTGATGATCTTGTTCAGACCATTAAGAGACATTCCCCTATATAGTGTTCTGTAACCTCAAGAGGTATGTGAATGCTTCTCATCCATTGGTGATTGAAGAAGGGGTTCTGTTTCTATAACCCTGCAATCAACAAATCAACATCTTCACACCCTGCAAAGCAATCTTTTCAGATAGTCTGTCATAGTTCTTTGTGGTGATTAAATATAGGTGAGGTATTTACTTGAGCACCACTATGCTGAGGTGTTTCTTTGGACTCATCCTTTATTTGCAAGGATAGCCAATCTGGAATCCCTTCTTTAAACTGACCCGTAGGTTTGATACCAGGCTTATCCTACCTGTTGGTCATCTCTAATTAGCTTATGCTACCACACTCTTCTGTTTTACCCTGATGTCTAGAATGGACAGTTGGAATCTTTTGATCTTTACCTTATGTCGCTTGTCAGAGAGAGACACTCTCCCTGCCCCCCCCCCCCCCCGAGTTTGCTCTTTGAATAATAGCAGAAACAAAAAGGATATCACTCAGCATATCTTCATTAGGATTATATAAGGCTTTGATCATTATACAGCAATGGTAAAACAAATTTTTAGTCTGAGCACTTTCCTCACTGTTGTCGTCTAATCTGTTGATGTGTATCAATCCACCAGCTTTTCTAAACAGCATCTTATTTTGTAAGCAGTGTATCTTAAATTTCATTGGTTCTGCTTTCCTCTGTGCCCAAAACATGCCATCTCCAGATGGATGTTCAATTCCAACCCTTGGTTGCAAATCCTGCAATATGGTATAAAGTTTAAATTTCCTATTAGCATCGACTGAGCTAACATGATGTTCCTCTCTTCCTTAGGTTGTGAAAGAACCTTTATCACAGTGAGTGCATTATTTTCTCACAATCGAGCCCACTTCAGAGAGCAAGAACAGTTCTCCTGCTCTTTCCCTGGTTGTAGCAAACAGTATGACAAAGCCTGCCGACTGAAAATCCACATGAGAAGTCACACAGGTATTCCTCAGGGCATTTCGTAATGGGACAGCTGGCTATATGAAGAGAG
Source organism: Pelochelys cantorii (assembly GCA_032595735.1). Lineage (NCBI taxonomy): Eukaryota > Metazoa > Chordata > Testudines > Trionychidae > Pelochelys > Pelochelys cantorii. The sequence continues at coordinate 24,072,467 of CM064336.1, forward strand.
AGAAGGTCAAATGCAGCCTCATACTTTAGCCATTTATAAAAGCAGTGTTTACAAACCTAATGCAAATAAGATTTTTTTAAATGTCAATACAAACACTCCTAAAATGTTTGTCACCCAGAATTGGAAGAGTGAGAAACTGATAATGACTCTAAGCTGTCCGTGACTTTTAAGTATCATTGGCAACTTGAGCGTGTCAATTTAAAAATAAACTTGGGTATAGAACTTCTTTTAACTTTTCTCTCTGTCCTTCTGCCATTTTTTGTGGCTTTACAATCACACTTGTCTCTCCACTTTTTTTCTCTTTTTACTGTACAAAAGGAGGAAATTGACCATAGACCAACTGCTATCACTTGCATAGAATAAATTGCAAGAGTAAAGAAACATGTTAGTAATTTGAACCGTTTACAACAATAGTTGATTAAAATATCTTCAGGGAGAAGTGGATTTTTACTTTTTTAAGCGAACTTGCGTATTAGGACAACAAAACGTAATTGAGAGAAATGGGAAAAACCAACCTACGCAAACTACTGCATAAAGAATGAAAAGCAAACTAGGTTTTAAAAAAATCTGGTTGCCCAGATGAATATAGGGCTATCTCCTGCAATTGGATCTGTATAGATGGAGCAGTGTTTCCGCATGGAGTCTCTTTGGACCTACACAGATCCAATTGCAAGAGATGGCCCTATATTCATTTGGGCAACCAGACGTTTAACCAACATAATGTTTAACCAGTTAACTGATTAAAGGCGGGGAGGGGAAGCTGCTCCACCCCCCATTGGTGAACTGGTAAGCCTCATCTGTTAAGGGTGAGGCTTCCGGTAATCATTCACATTCCTGAAAGCCAATAGATATGGAAACTTGTTTTCTAACCAACTTAGAAACTAAAATATTTTACACTTTTTAAAATAACTGAGGTTATGTCTACACAACGAAAATCCATTGCAGTGAGTCTCAAAGCAGGCTTGTGCTGCAGGGCTAAAAATAGCCATTGCTGCTTGGCAATGAAATCCGGGGAGGGTCTCTGAGACCAGGCTTCAACGAGAGCAGGAACCTCTGCACTGCTAATTTCAGCCCCTACAGCATGAGACTGTCTCGGAGACTCGCTGGCTGGTGTGGGGTGCAGGTGTGTGTGGCAGGATTGGATTGCAGTGTAGATGTCCATTATGCTTTTTTTGAGACTTTGCAATTTCAGCATGTTTTTCTGTTACTATATGATTAAATGTCAGGTTTTGTTTTGTTTTTTTTAAAGGTGAAAGGCCTTTTATCTGTGACTCTGAAGGTTGTGGCTGGTCTTTCACCAGCATGTCCAAACTACTAAGACATAAAAGGTAAAAAATCATTTTGCTTAAACATGTTCTAATGCAGATAGTTGTTTTTAAAGGGAGTATTAAAATGATAGCGGTTATAATGCTAGAAATGAGCATGTGGTGAACTAAAGTTTGGGAAAAATAATCTCCCTCTTTTGTAGGAAACATGAGGATGACAGGAGGTTTACGTGTCCAGTAGAAGGCTGTGGAAAATCCTTCACAAGAGCAGAACACTTGAAAGGCCACAGTATAACTCACCTAGGCACAAAACCATTTGAATGTCCAGTGGAAGGTAGGGTTTGTTTGTGGTCCTGTGTGCTGATAGCTAGATACTAAAGTACATGACATGCAGGGTCCTACCCAGTCAAGGCTCACTGAAGGACTGGAGCCTCGGTTATTTAAAGTCATATTTTACTTTTTTTAACCTTTTTTTAGCTTATTTTTAAAGAACATCTAGGTCAGTGATCTCCAACCTTTTTAACCACGAGATCACTTTTTCAATTTAAGTGCAATGTAAGATCTACCTCAAACCCAAATACCCTTGCCCCGCTTCCTTCTGGCCACTTCTTTGAGGCCCTGCCCCTGCTCCACCTCTTCTCCAAGGCTTCACTCTGCTCACTCCATCCCCCTTCCTTTCCCATCCTCGCTCACTTTCACCAGGATGGGGTAGGATTTTGGGGTGCAGACTCTGGGAAGGGGTTTGAGTGCAGGAGGAGGTTCAGGGCTGGAACAGGGGTTCATGAAGCAGGCTGAAGCTGGACACTGTATAACTGAGACGGCTTCTGGGTGGTGGAGCAGTGGGGATAAGGCAGGCTTACTCCTGTCTTGGCTCTGCACCATTCCTGAAAGCAGCTGGCATGTACAGCAATGGCTCCATGGTGCCATGTGCTGTCCCTCATCTATAGGCACTAAGCCCACAGCTTCTACTGGTCACGGTTCCCCATTATTAATCAATGGGAGCTGTAAGAGTGGTGTCTGCAGGCAAGGACAGCATGTGGTGACCCCCTGCTCTGCCTTTCTCAGGGACTGCAGGGACATGCCAGCCACTTCCAGAAGCAGCAGTTACCACAGGGATAATGACTCCAGCCACAATAAGGTTAGGCATTTTAGAACTCACTACTCAAAGAATTTAAGCATAAGAGATAAATGAAAATTATGAAATGCACAGACCAGTCACAAACCAAAACTAACACACTTTGCAAACAGTAAAATAAGTAAAAACAACAACCCACGAATGTGTTGGGTCGGAGGTGTGGGGGTGGGTGGGGGGGGTGTGTGTGTGTGTGTGTGTGTGTGTGTGTGTGTGTGGCTGACAGAGACACAGTGTATGAGAGTGACACTGAAGCTCGCTCCCTTCCCTTCTCTCTGTGTGGAGATAGGGTACATGAGGAGAGGGGACACCCTGACATCAGTGCCCCCTTCCTTTCCCTCCCACACGCTGCACAGCAAGCAGAAGGCTTCTGGGGGACAGTCCCAAGGCAGAGGGCAGGAGCAGCACGACAGTGGGTGGTGGGGCAACTGAAGTGCCAGCGCTTGATAGCTTCCTAGCCAAACCAGTCAGGATCCCCTGTGAGAGGCTCCAAGATCTACCGGTAGATCGCAATCTACTGGTTGGTGATCACTGATCTAGATGAATAAATCACATTGTCCCAGACATGCAGGAGTCAGGAAAATGGCTAGCAGATCACTGTCACTTGATTTTTCTTGTCAGTTATGTTGCTTCCCCAATGAATATCAAAACTGAAGTTTTTATTAAATAAAATATATATCTTTTTGAGTTTTACTTTTCTTTTGATCTAATTAGTAACATAAGTCAACACTTCCTTTAAATCAGGGTTGAGGAACTTTTTTTGGGTCGGGGGCTGCTGACCCACAGAAAAATCAGTCGGGGGCCATGCACAATTGAGAAGCCAAAAAACAAAACAAAACAAACAACCCAAAAGCGAACAAAAACCAAACTCTCACTGATGTGGCCTCTGGCTGAGAAGCCTCAGGAGCTGGATCCAGGCCTCACGTTCCTCACCCCTGCTTTAGATGTAAGACACTGTGATGCTCTATTTATCTTTTCAATTGACTAATTGTACTTTGTGGATAAATTGCTTTTGAGATTATTTCGATATGCGACTGCTTATGATTCTTCCTCCTACAATAAAAGAATGAAGATACCTGATCAGCATCCAATTGTTCAGTTTAATCTAGGGATTGTATTTAAATTCTAGGAGATGAAGGTTCAGAAGAGTTATAATGGCTTTTTTTTCTTAAACTCTGGAGATTTTTCTTAAATCTCCAATACTTGTGGTCACCTTGGGTTGCCTCTTCCAGCAAAAAGGTCTCTGCAGGGCTACGTATCTGTTAAGGAATAATTAAGTGGCTAAAAGCACATGAAGAGCTTACAGATAAGGCCCACGGTTTTAAAATGAATACAAATACAAAATATTGTGGGTCCAGCTGTTGCAGAAAGTCATTGAAGCAGTCTCTGGTGGGATTTTTAAAATGGTTTAGATTATAAATGTGGTAGAAACAGACTCCATTTACCCAACTTCCCTGCTGAACGAGGAACTCTGATACTTAATGCTTCATGGCATAAAGTGTTTTTTGCTCTGTGGCTGTCAGGAAGTTTTACCTCCTCTCTTATGCTTTCACCAGTGGACATTATTAATGCTTCTCTAAAGTGCCTGTGTGGCATTTCCATTGAATCATTTGGGGGTTTTTGCTGCTGTTGGATGCAGGATGTGGACTAGATGGATCAGCGGTAGTGATGTAAGCGACTAATTGCTTGTGCTTATTGGATAGTCTTATTGGACAGTCGAGTAGTGACTTGACTAGTCCCTTTCCCGCTGCCTCTATCAAAGAGGAGGCAGCATGGGGGGGGGGGGGGAGCAGAAGCCGGTGCTGGGGGGAGCTGGCTTAAAAGCTGGCTCCCCCCAGTACTGTCTCTGGGAGGAGGGGGGAGGGGCATGGCAGGAAAATGGCATGAGTAGGGACTGAAGCAGTCCCCCATTCACACCAGTTCTCACTGCAGCCAGGGCTCTTGTACGTTTTAAAAGCAGAATCACAGCAGAAGCAACATGATCAGAGACTGCTTCAGTCCCCGCTCGTGCCATTTCCCACTGTGCCTCTACCTCCCCTGCCCCCCACAGAGATGGTGCTGGGAGGAACTGGCTTTTAAGCTTGCTCCCCCAGCACTGGCTCCTGCTCCCCTCCCTTGCTACCTCTATCAGAGGCAGCAACAGGAGGGAAGGGGGAGGAGTGACTAGTCGCATCACTAGTTGACTGTCTGATAAGCATAAGTTTATTGGACATTCGACTAGCCGCTTACATCCCTAATGCAGAGCTGCAACGTGGGTGGCTCCCAGAGCTGGCACGAGCCGGGATTGCTCAGTCCTAGCTCAAGTCGGCTCCTGGAGCTAGCTCTGCTGCGGATCTGCAGACTGGTCCTATTGACTTAACCATAAAGTCAGTACAAATGGTATCCACTATACGATTAGCCTGATAACCACATTTTAACATCCTTAATCAGCGGTCTGCTTGGATATGGCATTTCTCCTACTCCTTTGAAATTTTGTGCTGCTTTCTTCAACTTCCTGTATTTATGTATGGCATCTGTGATCAACTGTTGCAAGTGACTTTGAGATGCCCACTAGGGAATTGTAAAGACTAATTTCAAGTTAAAACTAAGAAAGATCCTATAATGTGTTGTGTATCATCTTGCAGGTTGTTGTGCAAAATTCTCTGCTCGCAGTAGTTTGTATATTCACTCTAAGAAACACCTTCAAGATGTGGATTCATCGAAGACACGTTGCCCAGTGTCTAGTTGTAATAAATTGTTCACTTCCAAGCATAGTATGAAGACTCACATGGTCAAACAGCACAACTTCAGTCCAGGTATAATATTTTAGCCTCAAAATATGGCCGGGTCAAAGGGAAACCTAGACACTGTATATTAAGGGTGTTAAGTATCAACTAATTGACTAGTCAGTGGGGCGCCTCAGCCTTCGAAGTGTAGCAACAACCCTAGGCCTGTTGCTACACTTCAAAGGCAAAAATGCCCTGTGGAGCTTGTGGTCAGCGGGGAGTCCCCAGCTGATCCATAGCTCCATGCAGTGCTGCCACTTTGAAACACCGCAAGGAGCCTAATGTTGGGCTCCCTGCAGTGTTTCAAAGCAACAGCACCACATGGAGCCCGGGGTCTGCGGGGCAGTCCCCAGCTGATCCTAGGCTCCATGCGGCGCTGTCGCTTTGAAATGCTGCGAGGAATCTGACGCCGGGCTCCCTGCGATGTATCAAAGTGCCAGCGCTGCATGGAGCCCAGAGTCTGACCCCAGGCTTCAAGAGGTGCTGCCACCTTTGAAGTACCTCCTCTCTCCCCCTCCCCCCCGCCTCTTTCTGATAGAGGCAGCAAGGGGGGAGGGGAAGCGACTAGTCAACTAACCTGTCCACTGTCCGATAAGCATTTGCTTATCGGATAGTCGACTAGTCCTTCACATCCCTACTGTATATTAGGCAAATACTGTGCATGAAATCCTTCCTGGCCCTGTTGAAGACTCTGACTTCAGTGGAGCCAGGATTTTTTTTCTCTGTGTATGTATATAATCTTCAGTGGGAACTGTGATTAGCACTTATCTTATGGTTTCCAGAAGCCAGCAATATTTTGAATTCAGTAGACCTTGCCCTTAAAGGTTTCTCAAAATACTCTTTCTAGAACCTGATAATTAAGACTAAAACCAAAATAGCCTTAACTCTTAACTTGTAACATGGATCACTCTGATATTATTTTGGAGAGTAGAAATGTATGTAGAAATTCCTGTGTTAAAAGGAACTCTTTTGTCCCGCAGTGTGAACAAATAATGTTACTGTTTGATGAATACGAGATTCTTCATCACAATGGAAAATCACTAAACATTGTTAGTGATCTTGTCTTTCAGTGATACAGCAAGTTTAAACATTCATCCTCCTTTATCTATCTAGACAACTAACTGAAGCAAAATAAGATAGAGTTCAGAGTTTCACATTTGCAGCATGGTGAATAGGAAAGTGTGATTTTTTTTTTTCAGTGTTCTAGATATATGTACACAGAGGACAAATTTCTGTACAATATTTTTGGATTTTTGATAAGGATGGGAGGAGGGGAACTAATACTTGAATGAAAATATTTCTTCTGATTACGAAATCTCACAATTATTGATAAGCATGAATTTGTCTTAATAAGCTCATTTTTTCTTTGTAATTCTGGTTTAAAAAGGGGGGTTAATTTAGGAAATATTTTTAGCCTGTAATTTTAAGGGTACTCTGTCTTCAGACACTTTCATGCAATATGTTTTCTTCCATATTAAATTCTCATGTATCTGGTACAAGTAGGTTGCTTTCTAAACCTCAGTTTGAGCTCAGTAACTTAGCTTCATTTATTTGCAGCATATGTAAACTTACAGGTGGTGTTGGCATCTTACCTCTTCTCAAAAAAAGTATCAGTATGTCTGTTAGTAATTAGTGTCTTTGGGGCTTCTGTGTATTGCACCCCTTGAGCCACAAATAGTGGCACACAACTTCCTTTCATTTTTCATTTGTTGCATTTTCAAACAGTTTAATACATGTATTGTATTTCAGATCTCTTAACCCAGCTTGAAACAACCAGTTCCCTCACGCCGAGTAGTGAACTCACCAGCCCAGGACAAAGTGACCTCAGCAACATAGACCTTGTGTCCCTTTTCTCCAATGTGTCTGGTAACAATTCTGGGATTGCAACAGATATGGCTTTAGTAAACTCTGGAATTGTCACCATAGATGTTGCTTCAGTAGGTTCTACGCTTGGTGGAAACCTTTCTGTCAGTAGCAATTCCTTAGGTCAAACAGTTGACCCTTTGATATTGGTGGCAAGTAGTGATATTCCACATAGCCTGGACAGTTCTCTCTTAATGGGAACCACTGCCACAGTTTTACAGCAAAGTACTTCAAATCTGGATGATGTACAGACTGTAAATGCAGAAGCCTTAGGTTCACTAGCATCTTTATCAGTGAAGAATTCCGGTCAAGACTTGCATGGTTTGACATCCAGCAATAATCTAACGATAGACACTACCACTTTGACCCCTTCCAGCAGCCTTGGGGGAAGCAATGGACCTGAGTTACTGACACCAACTAAAGCTGAACGAAACTTGCTTCCTAGCTCGGATGTTGTTGGACAGCAGGAAGGCAGTAAAGTGGTGACGCAGTTTGTATTCTCCAACCCTCCAGGAAGTTACAGTGCTCAGAAAGAAATGGATCTTAGCACAGTGACTGGCAGCTCATTTTTGGTATGCAGTAACTATATTCAGTTGACCCCAGATGACTGAAGCACCGTAACTTTGAGGATATTCCAGTGCTGCTTGCAACTTATGGGCAGACCTTTCATACTGATGTACCCAGTTACATAGGTTTTTTTCATGAAGAATGTAGGACTCTATATTGACTAAATATATTATTAGACATGGATTCCACATGGTGAAACATTGTTTAAAAGGCTTGAATTGTGAGGGTGGGCTGGGGAGGATTGTGTTCCAAGTTTAAAAAAATTTCAAAATTAACCCCCCCAAGGGTGAAGTGGGACTAACAAGAAAGCATAAGGAAGGGAATATACGGTATGTCCTGTGTGCATTAGTTTCAGGGAAGGATTTGGGGATGGAAAGTAATTCAATTTAGTCTCAGTTTTTGTTCCCATAACTCCTATTTTTAATATTGCTTCTTGAAAACCGTTCCCTTTCCAGTATTGTGTTAAGATAAATGCTTGTTTTTAGCGTAAGATGTTTCCCTTATCACAACATGACCCTATTGAAAAGGTTGATAAATGTGGAAGTGAGTTTACCTTTAAATTCCAGAGACATGCAGAGAACAGATCAGAAGACTGACTGCTACAGTGTGAAAATTTTACTAATTTTTAAATCCCTATCAACCAGTGTTAGATTATTATATAATGTAAAAGATTTTATGAGCAACCAGTGACTTGTTAGATTGGCTTCATTCGTTTAATTTGTTGTTTTGGTGACATGTTTAAAATGTATTACTACTTGTTTGATTAGGAGAGTGGTGGATCTGCAAGGACGGACTACAGAGCCATTCAGCTAGCCAAGAAAAGAAAACAGAAAGGGAATGGGAGCGGCACAGGTGAGGAGGCATCTGCCTTTCTGAATCTAGTAATAGCCAATGAAATGGGAGTAAATTTCTTTCAAGTAGATACATTTCTTTTAATCAATAACAAAGTCTGATTTGAGGTGTGCTTTTGTGGATAATTTATATGGTTTTTTTGCATGGAGTTTCAAGTTCACTGAGTTTAAAAATTCCACCCTGTGGGTTTTCCCATTCTGTTAAAGGGACCATGGTAGGTTTAAAGTTGTATTTAAACTCCTCCTTCCCTCATTCTCACTCTCGTTTACTGTACGTTAAGGATAATCCTATCAGTAGAGTATTAAAACCAAACTAATTTGCTATATTTATTTGTGATTTTTGTCTACTTCTTTTCATTTTACTCAACATGAGTGATGAATGAAAACAAGTCAATTTCACTTCCAGGTTGTTAACTAGCACATTGCTGCAGTGTTAGTTTGCAAGCACTGTTGGAGAATTTATTTAAATTTTAAAAAATTGAAACTTTTCTATTAACCTTTAGTCTCATGTAATACATTTTTATAAACCACAAATTTTGGGTCATAGTTTACATAACCAGCCCACTTATGTTCTCCACCACTTAAGATCTAGTAGAACTCATAGCTGTCTTATGTGCACTATTCTTTGTCAGGTCAAATGTATTCCAATGGTCACTAAACTTGCACAGAAAGAAATAAAACAGGAGATAGCTGTTTGAGTTGCAGCTGCCCTCAAGGGGAGAAGAACATCACAATAAACAGATTTTTTTCCCTTATGTTTCTTGTTGCTTCCTGTCTCTGAAAATCAAGGTGATAGTTGTTGTTAGTTATGTCTTGAGGTAAGCAAAGGATTATGCTTCCAAATTAAACATTATGTGTCTTGTTTTATAGCGCTATGTATATTTGCACTTTTCTTTAAAAAAATACTGTCTTGTTTAGGAAATGGGGGACTATCTTTCTTTTTGTCTTTTATGAAGTGATCTGTAATTATGACAGTTTGTCCAAAATGCATGTCTGGTGATATGCTAGATTAAAAGGAGACCTGCACTGAATTTGCACACGTTCTGTAAAACAGAGCTAGAAAATTACATGTCACTAACATGTCACCTACCAATAGCTTAGTGTGATTGCCATTTACTTTCCAAGCCAATGAATCCATTCCTTTTTTTGACTCCCTCTCATGCCTATTTTCCCTGGTATGCAGTATTAAACATTTCTGTATAGTTTTGCACACAAGTCTTACATGTTAGAATGCATTAACAGAGTTAAATGGGCATTCATAAGTTGAGGGTCCTAGTTTAATAGGTAATTTTTAAAAACTTTTTGGTAGTAAAAATATAGCCTGATAACTAAGAACTAATATGTATTATCTTCATATTATGCTTTTTTAATTTTTTTGTGTTTTATTCAGCATGAACAATGAAGATGTTAGTGTTCTGTTTTGTTTTTAATTAAAGTCACTTTTTTTCTCCTGGATAATGCGATGTCTGTATTGAAAAATGTGCAGGGAAATATTTAAATCCAAATGCTGAACTGAAATTAAAATAGAAAATACAAAAATATTTCATAGGCTACATAACATTTCATAGTCTCTAGCTTTGGGCCTAACTATTTACATTCAAAATGGGAAGTTTTCTAGAAAGGAGTACTGCAGAAACGAATATAGGGGTCATAGTAGACCACAAACTAAATGAGTCAACAGTGTGACACTGTTGCAAAAAAAGCAAACATAATTCTGGGATGCATTAACAAAAGTGTTGCAAGAAAGACATGAGAAGTAATTATTCCGCTGTACTCTGCGCTGATTAGGCCTCGAGTATTGTGTCCAGTTCTGGAGACCACACTTCAGGAACTATGTGGAGAAATTGGAAAAGGTCCAGAGAAGAGCAACAAAAATTAACATCTAGAAAACATGACCTGTGAGGGAAGACTGAAAGAATTGGGCTTGTTTAGTTTAGAAAAGAGAAGGTTGAGAGGGGACAGAACAGCTTTCAAATACCTAAAAGGGTGTTACAAGGAGGAGGGGAAAACATTATTCTCCTTAACCTCTGATGGGACAGGAAGCAAAGGGCATAAATTGTGGCATGGGAAAACTTAGGTTGGACATTAGAAAAAACTTTCTAACAGTCAGGGAAGTTAAGCACTGGAATAAATTGCCTAGGGAGATTGTGGAATCTCCATCATTGGAGATATTTACAAGCAGGTTAGACAAACACCTGTCACAAATTACCTAGATAGTGTTTGCTGCTGCTGTGAGTACAGGAGACAGAACTTGATGACCTCTCTAGGTCCCTTCCGGTTCTAGTATTCTATGATTCAGACTATAGGCAAGGGAGAAAGTGTGTGTATATATCTATTTTTTTCAGATTAAATTTGAAAAAGTTGAATAGCAACGTGTTTGGAAATGTTAGAATATTTTGAGGCGAAATTGCAGCCTTTTTGCTCAGCCCAACTGTTGGAAAATTATAAGGCAAAGAGCATTTCTTAAAGTAGTGATGGTGAGATGTTTGTTTTTAATTGCACTGGGTAGCACTGAGCCTACTTCTGGAGATGACCTTGCAGAAAAGAAATGTCACTGTTTATGAAACCGGATTTGGTTGCCCAATATGAAACTTCTTCCTTAATTTAAACGTTTGTTTACAGGAGGAATTTTTAAAGTTCATATGCTAAATATTAAAGTTTTCGGCTATAGAGAGTTTGGAAACTTGTTTGACCTGTACATGTGGTTTCTAGTTACCAGTTGCTGGGATAATACATGTATTATTTATGATGGCCCATATCCTGAATTGGTTACTTTACACGTCTATAGCACCTTCTACCCAACAATGTTAAAAATTATTTCGAAATGTCAGTAAGCACTGTTGTTCCCACTGCCCAGATTGGGAAATCAGTTGCAGTCAGAAGTATATTTTGGGTTTCTTAGCTCCCATTTTTCTCCCTCCAATCCTCTCCCCCGCGCGCCCCCCCCCCCCCTGTGAATGTTGCTGCACTGACACTCTTTCTCAGCACTAAGTTCAGGAATGCCTTGGATAGTTGCATTAATTTCTTTTTTCAGTTGAGAAGCAGAATACTTTATTACTATCTGAATAACTAGAAGTGGACAAATCCCAAGGAGAAACTTTCCAAGGAACCAGACTTTCCACCTAATTAATTAAATTATTTTTATTTCAGCAGTACCAAATTCTGGCCAGAGGAAAAGCAAAGGTGGTAAAGTGAGCCCTACCAGCTTCTCATCTACCAGCCATGGCAGTCGATTGTGTGGCAACATTGTTTTGCCAAACGGAGGCCTAACAATAAGGGATCCAGCAACTGGTGCACAATATGTGCAAATTCAGCTACTTCAGGTAAGAACACATGAACAATACATATGATGAACTTAAGAAAAACTCAGCTACCTCCTGAAGCTTCAAAACATATGATGTAGGGCTCTACTCAATTTTCATTCTGAATTGGCAAACTGTTACAAGAATCTGACTGTCCTTTCCAATCAGATACAATCTTTTCTGTAGTAATGTGATTGTTGCATGACACCAGGGTACTTGGTGAGTAATGTATTGCTGATCTGTTTCTAAAATGGTTGCCCAAAGGAAGCATTTTTATCCCTTGGGATGGGATTCCCTTCACACACTCATTGCCAATAATAGAAAGGGTTCTCCAATAATTTTAGAAATCATTACAAAAGTAATTGGAGTGAAAAGGACCTGTTCAGATAGTTCCCCTTAGAGAGCTACTTTGAGGGAGAGGGGAAATTTATACCTTACCCTTAGCTGATAATGAAAAATGAATGCTGTAATATCAACTAAAACCCTTTGGAAAATATTCCCCTCATAACCTGGGGGAAAGAGGATTAGACACAGCTAAGGTATTGTGGAGGCTGAGAGTTGAGAACTGCAGGCAGCGCGAAGTGGCATGGCAGAACTGAAAAAACACGTGAGTTGCTGAAGTGTCCTTCCTGTGCACTGAATGAGGCGAGGGTTCTGGGGGAGAAAATAGTATGTACTCATGTAACTAATGACCATCATAATGCATATGCACACGAGAGAATCAAACCAAAGTTGCACAGGGAAATGTATTCTAGGCATTTTGTAACTTTTTAATGTCTGACTTTGCAGCCTTAATGTTCTTAATATCGTGGTTTTAATATAGTTATGTGCAACTTGCTGGAGTGTGTGTGGGGGGGGGGGGGGAGGGTTGGGTTCTTTTTTGTTTTAACAAACTGAAGAAAAAAAAAACCCAGATCCATTGTGCATCATAAGGACATTTATGTGGGCCAGCACTAGCACACTTGTAACACTTAGATCCATGCCACAGACTTCTACTCTTTGAACTAACAGAGTGATAGCAGTAGTAGGTTGTATTCATCTGCATGGATCAGCACAGTATGGGGATGAGACAGCTTCCCTGCAAGCTTCAGATATTTGCTAGCAGCAGAGGAATGGCGGATTTGCGAAGAATTTAATTCCATTCTTCCATTCCAGGCTCTGGAGAGGGATTGTTCACAGAGCATTCTTCTACTTTGATCCCTTTTGCCCTATAAACTCACTCTGTGTTCCATTCTTCTCACCCACGCAGTCCTGGTTTCTCAGCCCCAGTTAAAGTTTGGCAACTATACGCAATTGAAAAGACAGTGGTTTATAACAGAAAATACTAGGCAAGCTTCTGATCCCCATACTAATATCTCACTGGAGTGCAATAAGATGTTGACTAGACCGAGAGGTGTTTAGTTTCCATGAAGTTGAGTGATTCCATTCAGCTCACCTGTGCTTAACATAAGCTGTAGACTATGGGGCTAGCCACGTGCTTTCCCTTTTTTTCACCTTCAAATGGGTAGTACCCTGCATGGAAACAAAATTTATATCCATTGATGGACATATCCACAGATATAAATCTATACCCATGGAGCTGTTGCATGGCTCTACAATGTTGGGATGTGTAATGGTTAAGGTTAATGGGCAGGGGCTGGGGCAGCCAGCAGGGGACTGCTTCAACCCCACAGGGCCCACCACTGATGTGGGGGTGCTCCAACCTGGCTGGAGCAGCCCCAGGCTGTGGCGTGTGGGGGAGTTGCTCCAGCCCAGTTGGGCTGGAATGTCTGTGTCTTCCTCCCCCTCCCCCCCCCCCCGGTCCTCCCCGCTTACCCCCATTTAATTAACCTTGTTAAACATAATGTTTAACTGGTTAAATAATTAAATGGGATTTTACATCCATATGACTAGGACCTGCAGTGGCAAAAGTAGCAGCTTGGTGGGCTGCCAGTCCCAGGACCCAGCATCTAGCGCCAGCAGTTCCTCTGATGTGGCTGTACCACCTAACCCACCTATTGCGCTAGTGTGACCAGGAACAGCTTCCAGTAAGCCTGGTACCTACTTCTGTGGGCATAGCTGAGGGCAGTACAGCTACACCAGAGAAGCTGCTGATGCGGGGCAGTGGCTCATCATGCTGCTGCTTTTGCCACTGCGGGCCCTGGTAGTAAGGATGTAAAATCCCATTTAATTGGTTAACTAATTAAATATTATGTTTAACCAGTTAAAGTGGGGACGAGGGGGGTGTTCTAGCCCAGCTGGAGTGGAGCAGACCCCTGTCTGTGGCAAGCCTTGCAGTAGAACCTAGCAGTTCTGTGGATGTTGATTTATATCTGTAGGGCTCTACACAAGAGATGCCCCAGAACCACCAATTGCAGCACAGTGGTCTTGGAGTGCATACAAAGCTTTAGTAGTAAATTTCTACAGACTTACTCGAGTTTCCACATGTGACACTTCTAAGGGGATTTGTTCACCTTCTACAAAAACACTGGAAACCTTTTAGGTCTTACCACTTTCAAAGCTGAGTGCCTTAGGACACTATTCTGTGCGAGGTCTTAATCTTTAAGGCACTTGCCTTCCTGATTTTTGCCTGTTGTGTAGTGGTGAGAGTGAAGCTTATTGTGTGGCAGTAGGAGACACTTGGAAATCTTTCATGTGTATTATGGTTTTCCCTTCACAGGATGATTCCCCAGGAGAGGGAGATTTACCCTTTCAGCTCAGCTCTCAATCTTCCACATCACATTCTCAACTTACAGCGGACTTACCTGTTCATATCCTTCAGGTATAGCACTTGAGAACTATTGATTTCGGTTGTCAAGTTAGTTGCAATGAAAACAATTTTGCCCCCACATTTTTGCTGTCCGTGTAAGCATTATAAGACTAAAGTCTTATTTCACAATATCTAGCTCTGTGACAGTGAGAGGAGGTTTGTTATTGGAGTTGAGACATTGTATGAGGTTGTTTTGGCTTTTTTCCCCCTCATATTTTGGTCCATGTTGGAGATGCTATTGGCTTTTGCCCCAAAGGGTAGCATCCAGAGAGATTCCACAATTATTATGGTGGCCAAGAAGAGGGGGGAAAACCTGGCATCAGGCTCTCAGAAGTGCTCTGTGCTTATGATTGTGAGGTTGGATTTTCAGAAAAGCTCTGTTCCTGTTTAGGCACCTAAATGTGGTATGACTAGATCTTCAAAAGTCCTCTGCACTTAGCTGCTTCCATTGGTACCAGTGGGGCTGTTGCTAGCCAAGCGTTTCTGAAAATGCAACCATTTCTCTAGGTGCCCAAGTGGAAGCTCTCTGGATAATGAGTGTTCTGAAAATCAGGTGCTTGGTTTTTAAATTTTGATGGGAAATCCTAGAACTGTTAAATCCCCAAACGAGTACAGATTGGGGCCAAGTGGTAGTCCCAGAAGGAGTGTGAAGATGTCCAAAGATTCTACCCTTCCATATTGACAGGAGTCAAATCACTCCCTGTTGCTGCTGGAGTTATATTTTTAAACAAACACCAGCTAATGACAACTACCAGGAACATAACCCCTGTAGCAACTAGGGCTACTAGCAAAGAAGAACCCCAAGTGGAAACTGGGGCATGGAGAAAATACCTCTGCATTAGTAAAAGTGTGCTAGAAAACACTACTGCTCTGTGCTGTGTAAAAATCACCTTTGGTTAGCAGTGTGAGTTACATTTTTTGGAAGGCTCTTACCATGGTACTCCAGTGCAGCTCCACCAAATGCCACTTACATCCCAAAAGCAGCATAGGCAAAGACCACTGCAAAACTCTTTTGCAGCCTATTTAAGAAACTCCTAATATCTACTATTCTAACCAGCTATTCATGAACATGGGCAACTATGTAACTAAGAACCAAATGCTAACATCTTTATGGAGAGTAATAGATAACTTTTTTATGACTGTTCTGGAGCTATCCATTTGTCAGGTTAATGGCAACCCAGGCTATGTCTACACTGGTGGCTTCTTGCGCAAGAACATCTTGCGCAAGGGTTCTTGTGCAAGAAGTCTTGCTCAAGAAAACGTCCACACTGCCATGTGCACGCTGTGCTTTTGCGCAAGAGCTCCCATGGCAGTGTGGATGCTCTCTTGCACAAGAAAGCTCTGATGGCCATTTTAGCCATAGGGCTCTCTTGCGCAAGAAATCCTTGCCGAGCGTCCACACTGCCCTCTTGCGCAAGAGCTCCTGCGCAAGAGGGCTTACACCTGATTAAAAAGAGCGTAACTCTTGCGCAAGGAGCCCTCTCTTACCATGCCGTACTGTACATTTCCTTGTGCAAGAGTGGGCGGGCAGTGTGGACACTCTGCAGATTCTTGCGCAAGAACGGCCGTACTTGCGCAAGAAGCCGCGAGTGTAGACATAGTCATAGTGTTTGAGCAAAATATTTATGCCTTTTCTAGTAGGGGGAAAAAGTAATTTTTATACCTTCTTCCCAGAATGATCCATATCTTGAACAATCCTATAATCAATTGGTGGATACAGAACAGAGGCTGGATTTATTTCAAATTCTAAAGGGTTAAATTGTCAGTTTTCTTTGTTTTTTGTCAACAGTAGTCAGTCAGGATCCACCCCTGTCCCATTAGCATTTTAATGAAATGAAACAACTTTAAACTTACTGCGAAGTGTTCAGTGAATTTGGTTTCTTGGCATAATCTTGAAGGAATTTGAAGGTAATGAAATATTACAAAAATGGAATGCTTGTGACAAACAATGAAAACAGAACAGGGGAAAACTTTGTCTGATTTCCAAACTTTACTTTGTTTTGACAGGAGCCACACAACTGCACAGAAGATGATGCAGGTTCTGATAACTCTCAGTTCACTGGAAGCACAATAAATTTACAGGACTTGGAATGATTCTTAGGAGTATTAATTTAAAAACACAATGGTGCAATCATGTCTCGACAAAGCAAAAATAGTTCCAGTTTCTCAAGGAAAATATAATAAGTAGTATGATCACACACCTACTACTGTTACATTAAAAGGATTAAAAATAAGAATCAGTAAACCCTACGTGACATGGCTTATAAGATGTCCTTTCTGTCTTGTGAAAGATGATGGGGGCAGACTTATTGAATCACATTATAGAAAAGTGCCATAGCTATTACGTTTCTAACCAGGGTAATAGTTGTCCTGTTTCCATAAGAAGCAAATATGTCACAGGTAATGAACAAATACAAACTTAAAATCCTTCAAGTGACCCCTTTAAACTTTTCCTCCATTAGGAAAGGTTTCCTACTTGAAATGGATAAGGAATTAATATCCTGAAATATTTTCCCCAAACTTGTTTCAGCCCTCTTCTCTGTTGATGGCAAATTGTGCTAAAATATCTTTCAAGACAATGTAGGAAACCATTATGGAGCCCATAAAATAGGGCTAAGAAACAAATTAAAAGTCCCTTGGATAGCAAAAATATGGATTAATTATTAACTGTGAATGGGTTTTGATGCCTATGTTGAGCTTCTTCTCCCCCTCCTTCATCCCAAATAATATTTAGCTGATTTTTCTTTTAGCAAGACTTGAAAAAAAGAAAACTTTGCTAGAGAACTGTATTCTCTATAAGAAGTTAGCTAATGTTCCAACAGCATTTGACAAGCTAGGTCTGTCTTAACATTGCCTGTTTTGGTGAAATGTTTGACAGCCACTCAATTTGAAGCACCTTCGTTATGTCTTTGTAATACAAAAAGTGTTGCCAAGTCACTAATAACTAGCCACTATCTTTGTGAATGATATATTCTGTTACTACTTGATCTTCATTAAAATCTAGAATATCTAATGAGCAGAGTGTCTAGCTTGCCTACTGATTACACAGTTGCCACTTTGAGGGAGAGAAGAAATATTGTTAACTAGGAAGAAATTGTTAACTAGGGAGAACTGCCTCATTTGGAAAACTGCAGTTTCTAGAAAAACAGCTGTATGTACTGTACTTAACTAAATTGCGTGAGCCTGAATAAGCATAGGGTTATATACATTCTCAGTGGAAAAAAACCAACACATTTTGGTTATTAAATTTTAAGGTAGTAACTTAAATGTTCATGGTAATGTACTGAATGCCTATAAAATTATGTATAGGACTTCAATAAAGGGGTGTGTATGGGTTTTATTCTCAGTGAGTTGTGTGTATGCAAGTACATGTATATATTTTTTACAGAATAAGATGTCATGCAGAAGAACATTGAGATCTTCCTAATATTGCACATATTTATTTATTTAGTTAAATACTGTTGTTGAATTCACCTGAGGTTGTTCAGAAATGCTTTTACTTCCTGTGCCTTGTATTTGTCCAGATAAATACTACTTTGTTTCTGAGACTTGAAAACTGTATACATGCTATTTTCACCTCAAACTCTGATTTGCAGGCAGTATTTTGTCCTCTGGTTGAGAGGTTGTTTTTCTCTCTGTGGTGGCCAAACACTTGCATTGGATTTTCCTATGCTCACGCCCAAGGGATCGCTAGCCTGCCTCAAGTGAGGTCTCCAAGCCAGAGTGAGTCAGTGAGGAGATTTCACCCACTTATGGAGACTGCTATTTTTGTGTGATTATGGAGTCCATTGTGGAAAAGTTAAAAGGTCTTTTCAGTCATCTGCAGGAACACAGCACTGTTGAACAGACTACTGGGTCTTGCTGCTTTAGAGCAATCACTTATGCTATCTCCAGAAGTTGTCACCCTGAACGCCAAACTCCTCTTGATCTTCATGGAACCATACCAGCTGTTCTTAAATTAAGAAAATGGTGAAGAAACAGACTTTTTCTATAGGACTTAAAACTGCATCTGTTTCTAATTCTGAAAACGTACCTCACTTGGCTTTGTACATGAATGTAAATTGCTAACTGCTTGGGGCCGAGACTCAGGTTGATCGGCTTGAAGTCCATTGCTGGCAATGGACATCTGAAGAACTGCTGGTGCAAAAGGATTAATAAAGCTTTTTTTATGGTCACTGTGGCATTGGGTTTGTTCTTGATGAGAGTAATATTTTGTAGATGAAAAGGTATATACTTATTGGCTTGAAAACTAATACTGAGCAGCTTTTCACCCACAGTACTTATTCATTCCTCTTGACTCTTGTAGGTTCAATAGTCAGGAACAAGTGCTGAAACTCCACCCCCTGGACTGATGTTTGTTTTATTTGCACAGGCTTGGGGTTTGTAACAAACCTCTGGCTGGAAACCTGGCTTTGTCTTGTTCTAACTCAAGATGTCATCATCATCACATGTAATGAACATGATTTCGTAAGACTTCTATGTTACGAAGAATGCTGTTGCTGACAGTTGGCCTAGAGGCAAAATGCGGGAAGGTCAGTTTATTTTTCTAGGTAAACAATCATTTAAAGCAATGACAAAATAGCTGTTGGCTCACATAACAGGCTTCATTGAAACTAACTGCTCTTCTGGGGAGCAAAGATCAGCAAGAGCAAATGGGAGATTTTGTTGAATTCCTTAAAAAAATTGTTCATAATGCAAGACCCACAAACTACAAGGTTTTTGCATCTCATTTGTGCTGTCCTTAATTTGCAGCCTTATTTGGGGTCTTAAGTAAAGTAATAGAGAGCTTCTTCCTTCTCTTTATCAATCAGTCCTTGATCCTCATCTTCCTTCTCTTTGACAGCCGGGGGCTCAGAGCGGAATATCAGCTTTCTGCCAGTCTGTAAAGAAACAAAATGCAGGCACAGCAATGGTGGAGAGGGAATAGCTTGGGTGCAAATGCTTCTAATACAGCCCCCAAACTCAGCCCAGGAGAAGTGGGTCTAACGTGGATTTTGGCTACATTGGTGCCCTGATCCTGGGCTTCTCCAGGGAGTAGTGGTCCCAGGCATAGCAAAGTCCTCAGGGCCAGCCTTTGGATTCTGAGCAGCCCTGGGAGGCTGCCAAAGCTTGTGTTGCATATTGTAGCAGGGCAACCACATCCCTTCCAGTGTTTGTGAGGGACCCTCAGAAGGGAGCTTGTCTCTTGTAGTTCTTGCATTCTGTACCGGATGGCTACAGAAATACTAGGGCCCCTTTATCAACATTCTAGCCCACTTAGCCACTGTCAGGAGCTTGGAGCAGGGGTGAGGATTTCACTCCAAATCCTTAATGTTAAAGGGCATTGAGATTTTTTCCATTTAAAAAGATGCAAGTATAAGTTACAAGTATAATCAGGAATTGCTTAGATTACCTTTTTCTTTATATCTGCTTGTGCTCTTGCCAGTGCCCGTTGCAACCGCTCCTCCTGTAACTGCCTCTGTTGTCTTACTTTTTCCTCCCTCATCCTTTCAGAAGAATTGAGCAAAATAGGAGTTAAAATGGTGGACTCTGCAAAGTAGGATCTCTTTTTGACCCAGATTTTCAACAAGAAAGGACAAATCCAGGAGACATGAATGTTTTGTGATACAGCCTATTTAATTCTTCAAGGAATTCTAAAGCACAAGTGAGACACTTGAGTGCAATTGATTTTTGTTTTTTCTCTTCCCCCCACCCTTATGCCAAAAATCCCCTTTCACTTCTGGGGGGAGATAAAGCATAAGTGAACTGAAGGGAGGAGATCATGCTTTTATTTCTGGATCTGTCTCTCCCTTTCTGTGTGCATCCCCTTCAGCAAGTTAACCCCTGTCAAATAGGACTAATGGCACTTTGTGGGATAAAGATACTTACTGGCACCTTTGACCTAGTATGGGGTTTGTCCATTTTTCCCTTGCCTAAAATGACTACATGAAGTAGCAGGGCAATGAAGAATCTGTTCCACTGTGCTCTATGCATGAAAAGCACTGAGTAAGTGGTAATATGAAAATAATCTGAAATGACAGACTGTCCTGGCTGATTTACGTGAAAAAGGCTTCCTCCCTTATTATATAGCCATTATAGTTGACAAGCCAGTGCGATTATTCTCAAAATTCTGTTCTAATTTTAAACCCTTTCATTTAGGGTAACTTCATTTCCTGGCATTTTTCTTTTCTACAGTTGTGTTGGGGTTTTAGATTTTGGATTATTTGGTTTGGGTTTTTTTGCGTGTGGAGATTTTGTTGTGTGTTTTTAGCTTAAATAGTGCTCACAACGTGGCATAACCTGAGGAAGGAGATATTTTGGGGTGGGGAAGGAGGAGGAAGGAAAAGACGGGGAAAAAAGATGTGTGTTTGTTACTGAGTTCCTTCTACCACTTCCACTTTCTCCCTGCAGATCTGACCCAGATGACAATCTCACAATCTGATCACTGGTTCTACACAGTGCCAAATTTCAAAAATAACGTCCTATTTAAAGACATCTCTTAACCCTTGTGGAATCCTTGTGGAAAAATATTTTGAAATAACAGGTGGATTGTGTAGACATGGGGTAGCTGTTTCGGGATACCAGAGATATCCCGAAATAGCTGTGCAGTCTAGGCATACCCTAAGAGATGCAAGTAGTTTCACAGACTTCTATTTTTATCTTTGGAGTCTGAAAAATGTTAATGTTGAAATAGTGATGTGATCTCCCCTAAATAGGGGTAGTACCACAGCCAGAGCAGAATTTCCTCTTACCTCATCCTTCGTTCTTTTTCTTTAGCTTTCTCTGCCTGCTCTATCTTTGCTTGAGGGACTCTCTCCAGACACTCCAGTAGGTCATCTAGTTGGTGCTCTATGATTGTTAGCATCTGCAGGGTTCCCAGGTTGGCCTCATTTTCTCCAATGCAACGTCGATAGACATCCGTCACCTTTTTGTTCAGGCTCACCAACATTTTGTCCTGGAGACAAGAGGCAAGTGGGCAGTCCTCAGCTGCTGTAAACGGTCACAGCCCCTAAGGACCTACCCAGCGAAATCTGCTTCACCCCAACCAAAAAGCTGCAATTAATATTTCAATTCCTTTAATAGAATTTGTTCCTCATCTCATGTTTGGACTGTCAGCATCTAGCTCCATTACATGTAGGGTTTTGTGTAGGGAAAGGAATGGTGCTAAAACTTCACGGCTGGAAATCTGAAGTCTTTTTTTGGCCACAGGTGTGTGTGACCATGGGAGGAAGTAAGACAGGCTGGCATGTCCCCTCCAATCTTTCACTTCTGTAGGGTCTTGCTCTCTACACATACCTGCACATCTGCTTTGTACTCTCCGAAGGAAAAGACGCGTGCCTTCAATTCCAGGTCTGCTGCTGTCTCCTCCTCTTTGATGATGGAAGCTTTGAGGGTGGTTGCAAGCTGCTTCAGCTGCTCTATCTCACAGTCCCTACCAGGAGAAAAGGGAGATGTTTTTGTAAAGGATCTTTTTTTTTAAAGACACTGCTTTCTTCCAGTGTCTTTGCAAACAGTGGCTATAACTCCTCCAAACACCAGTGGAGCTTGAAGTTTGTGACAGCATTTTCCTCTATAGGGAGACTGGTTGGTAAATACATGTTGAAATTCTATTCCCAATAGCCCAGAGAGGATATTATTTTCTGTGCATTGGGGATGGGAGTTAAATGGTGAAAAGTTTCAATGTCAAAATAGGAAGATTCCTACTTAAATACAAGAGGCTAATACACATCTGAACCACAGGATGATTATTCTTCATGTGTATTGCAGTGGTGTCTAAATGCCCCACAAGAGGCACCAAATAAACGCAATGTGTAGTAGAGAATCTCTGCCCTGAAGAGTTTACAGTCTAAATATACATGGGCGGAGGAATAAAATACCCATGTGGCTTCCTTATAAACACTTTCTCATTTATACTTGAATTGCTTGTTGACTTCCACTAGAGAGGATTCTCACTGGAATTATCACAGATATTGTAGTTTATCCCTACGTGGAAGTCCTGTATGTAATGCTGTACAGAACTTTTTGTGCCTTAAATAGTAGCAACACATGGTGATGATCAGGAGTGAAACAGGGCTCACTTCACCTTTCCTTTCAGGAGCCTTGCACACCAATTCCCTAGCTCCCTGTGATCTGGGGAGCAAATGAGCAACTCAGAGCAAAAGTCAGAGATCCTTTTGGGCAGTGCATAGACCACTGCCCCAATAACACCCCCCCTCCAATCCTGTGGTTAAAAGGCAGTGCGTTCAATGCAGTTCAGCTGGTTAAGTGTAAGAGAGAGACTCCTTTTTCATCATGTATGGCGCTGATACTTCATTTTACCATGGGCCTTCGTGCTAGGATCTGTGGCCAGAGAGACCCCAGGCATTCTAATGATAGAATATATGCTGCCTCTTTCAGCCACTTACATTTTACTTCGCGTGGTGGTGAGAGTATGCCGGAGCTCATCCAAGGTTTCCTCTGTCTCCTGGGAATTCTGGATAAGGGACAGGTTCTGTTCTTCCAGCTCAGTGAAAATATGCAGCAGTTGCTGGGGATCAGTAAAATATAACTCTGGCTCCTGGGATGGAGAATACAGAATATGTGTGTGCATACAGCTTGTCTGGTGATGCTAATTTACCAGTTTATTATGCGGGTGCTGAAGTTTAGTCTGAACTTCATAGTGGCAATGTATAGTTATTATTACATAGCTTGTTACAGAGCGCAAGCCAGGTCATCTGTCCTAAAGAATTTACATTGTAAATAAACAAAAGCAAGATGGTTGCTCGGGCAAGAGAGCATGTGGGGATTTTTAATGGCTGAGAAGATGGGAGAAAGCATCCCTTGGAGTGTAGGGTTTTACAGGAGAGAGGTCTGGTTGGAAGGGCCTGAGGGAAGTGTTCCAGCAATAAGGTTCAGCCTAAAAGAAGGAAGGCACAAAATTGAGAATGAATATGAAGAGAATGGGTGGAGCTATCAGTAGGAGCAGAATTAATCTAAGGAGGTGGTTGAATTTGAAGGTGTGAGGGACACATTACCAAAGATGGGATTTGAGGACTGGGGGTGAAGTTGTCACTGTGGAGGAGGACTGCTTTCACAGCAGTGTTGGACAGATAGAGGAATGCATTTGTTCACCTGGGTTCTTGCTGTTTTGTTCTTATTACACAGGCTGGGTTGGACTGTCTAATGCCTTTGTGTAGCCCTGCTGTAGAATTGTGTGAACAACCAGGCAGTTGTATGTGGCTCTTTACAGACCCCCCTGCCCAAGCCATCAATGCCACTCCTGTCTCAGCAAGATTTCTTACTGCCGTTCTACAAAGTTGACTATTTACCCCCTCACCATAGGGCTACGTCTACACTGCAGGCTTCTTGCGCAAGAATGGCCGTTCTTGTGCAAAAACTTGCGGAGCGTCTACACTGCATGCACGTTCTTGCGCAAGTAAATTTACAGTAAAGCGTCGGAACAGAGAGCTTCTTGCGTAAGAGTTATTCCTTTCCCCACAAGGAATAAGCCCTCTTGCGCAAGAAGGCAGTGTGGACGGGCAACAGGGGTTTCTTGCGCAAGAAACCCCTATGGCTAAAATGGCCATCAGAGCTTTCTTGTGCAAGAGAGCTTCCACATGGCCAGGGATGCTCTTGCGCAAAAGCACATCTCCGCACATGGCAGTGTGGACGCGCTCTTGCGCAAGACCTTTTGCACAAGAACTCTTGTGCAAAACAGTTCTTGTGCAAGAAGCCTGCAGTGTAGACGTAGCCTAGGAGTTTACACAGTGCTGGATTTGTGCACAAGCTAAATAAGATACATTTTAGGGCCTCAGATTATGAGAGCCTCTAACTACAAAAAAAAAATACTAGTTTTTAGTTGCATCCTCGCCTATGTACTGGTATATAAGCAAATATAAAACTTTATTATTTCTATTTTCATTGTCCTTCCTGTTAGAATTATACACGTTTTTGTTATGTTAAGGGACCTCTTAAACTTGACACAATGAGGCTAATGAGGAATGGAAGCAGCTGTGGGTACTTCAGAGGTGGTGTTATAAGGAGGGAGGGCCTGTGACAAGACTGTGTGGGTTGATTCTGATATCTGAACCCTCCCCCCATCCCTACTCTTCTTCTCATCTCTCCATAAAAGGGCAGCCTGTTACAGCAGATCCTGGCCAGCCAACTGAGTTCTAGGGCTCATCCCCTTTTAAGATCTAGGAATTGTAGTTCCCCACCTGAGGCACATGACTGGGAGGAGCCATGTGAGTGAAGCTGAAAGTAGGGCCTGCTATAAATGAGGCAGCTTGCAGCCTGAGCTTGTCTCTGGCCATTGTTGTACTTCAGCTGCCCATCCCCACCACTGCCATACTGCTCCTGCCCATTGCCCTGGAGCCTCCTGCTTACTGTGCTGGGTGGGGGAAGCAAAAGAGGGGGACACTGATGTCAGGGTGTCCCCTCCTCCTACCTCTGTATCCCATCTACACAGAGTGAGCAGGGATAGGCCTCAGAAATGGGGTGGGACAGAGCAGGGCCTCAAAAGAGGCAGGGAAGGAGGTGAAGCCAAGGGTATTCGGGTCTGAGGTAGATCCTGGATTCACTTACATTAAAAAAAGAGAGCTTGGAGACCACTGTCAACTGGAAGCAGGTTTATGTAGAAATAAGTCACTTTTAAACCAAAGTAAATGTCCATGCAAAGGGTAACTAAACTGATGCAAATGTGTGTGTACAACCCCTCCATAGGAGATATATCAGACTGAGGCAAGCCATAAGCTGGGGTTCTTCACAGAGGACCAAGACAGGAGGTTGCTGATGGCCTGCGAAAGGCTGGTAGAGGAGAGAAGTGGCAGAGAGAGGGTCTAGAGACAGGCATTTAGGAAATGACCCTAGGAAAAGCAAAGCAGGGTTGAGGAACTAGTGGAAGAGTCTGGGCTCCCCCATTGGGTCTGCTGGAGGTGATGCTGCAAACAGAGGAAGGAAGCTGTGGCCCAGAGGAGAACCCCGGATAAAGTAAAATGTGTTGAGAGCACTAGGGAAGGCTGTGGTCCAGCATGGAGACTGGATGAAAAGATTCTGGATCTCTTCATTTTACCTGGTCTTTGTTTCCACCATTAAGGAAGGACTTTTTGTTTGGGCTAGAAGATTTACCTACTTAAATCACCAAAATATCTAAGCACCCAAGTGCCTGATGTGCTGAGGAAATGAAATACCAAGGTGAGGTGAATCTGACACATGCAGAATGCCACATCAGACCAGGTAAGAAACTACTATGTCCCAGTAAAAAACTCATTATACTCTTCGGCTATGTCTACACTGGCAGTTTCTTGCGCAAGAACGTCTGTTCTTGCTCAAAAACTTGCCAGGTATCTACACTGCATGCACGTTCTTGTGCAAGTAAATTTACAGTACAGCATTGGAAAACAGGGCTTCTTCCGGAAGAGTTATTCCTCTCCCCACGAGGAATAAGCCCTCTTGCACAAGAGGGCAATGTAGACAGGCAACATGAATTTCTTGCGCAAGAAGCCCCTATGGCTAAAATGGCCATCAGAGCTTTCTTGCGCAAGAGAGCGTCCACGCTGCCATAGGCGCTCTTGAGCAAAAGCAGATCTCTTGCACAAAAGCATATGCCAGTGTAGACGCGCTCTTGTGGAAGACTTTTTGCACAAGAACTCTTCCACAAAACAGTTCTTGCTCAAGAAGCTGCCAGCATAGACATAGCTTTCCTCTCTTGACATTCACTGACTTCACCTCTCTACAGTAAGGGATCGGAAGGTCCTTTACTGCCCTTCACCATCTTAATTATTGCTCCTGATGTCCCCAAGAGTGAAGGTTAGGAAAGTAACAGATTAAAGACAGCTGCTAGCAATAAGCTGCTACCATAATTGGCCCTGCCTAGATGATGAGAGGTCATGAATGCAGTTGAGCAAGAGCGTATCAGAAATGCAGGGTCTCTTACACAATGATGGCTGAATTTGGAACAGACTGCTGTGACAGCCCAGGCCCTCCCGCTGCTCTCAACTCCCCATTACCTCTTGGGACCATATATCATGGACAGCTCGTTGCCCTCACATGATTTTCTCCTTGGAGAGAAAGGGGTGTGCGTGTGAGAATTGCACATGACAAAGGCCAATCACATCTTATAATGCCCCCTGGGAGGCATTTACCTGCAGATCTAGGCTCTGAAGGTCGATCTTCTGGTGTTCGATTTAGCAGGTCTAGTATAGACCCATAAATCGAATGCTGAGGGCAGCCCCTGCCTGTGTCCGGTACTCCTCCTTTTGTGAGGAGTATGGGAAGTCAACAGGAGCATTTGCTCCTGTTGGCCTCCCACGACTCAGCTTAAGGTAAGCTGACTCTAGCTATGCATTTTGGTAACTGGAATTGTGTACCTTATGCCAACCTTCCTGGTCTAGTATAGACCAGGCCTCAGATGCTGCAGTGAAGGGGGGTGGTGTAAGAACCTGAACAGAAGTAGTTGAATTTTAGATCAATTTTAGGATGATGCTGGGCACACTGTCAGCAGAAAAAGGAAGTACAACGTAGCTGCAGCTACTGACAAACTTTCTGGGAAAAAATACTAAGGGGCTGACAGGATCTGGTATCCTAAATCTAAAAGGGCAGTTATTAATGGTGCACATTGGTCTGCTTCTGGCTCCAAAGGGTCTTTATTTTTAAAGAGGGATGGAAACATCACAAATGTCTCATTTAATCAGATGTTAATCTATGGTCTATTGTGGTATAACAGCCTTTAAACAAACATAGTGATGCACTTCTCTATATAGGAATACTGCCTGGAACAAGTCTGGGCAGTGAATCAGCCTGCATCAGAGTGCTACAGTTTGAAAATACCTCTTCATTTAGCAACAGAGAAGATTTTCAGTACTTAAATTGCAAGCAGGCACTGTGCTCTGAGTCTAAATAAATGTGTGAAGGGACATCTTTAAGAGGTGGAGGTTTACAAATACAAGTGTGCAATTGTACACCTGCTTTGGTGCAGCAGTTACTACAACTGCAGGCACAACTGGCCATTTGGATGACTAAATGGTCATTTGTGCAATAGTCAATTCCCATATGTAATTGCAGCTTTGAAAATATTGGACTTAAAAGAATATCTGTCAAGCAGGATTTTGCTTTTTAATCCTTGCCTGTTTTAATAATGACAGGGATTATGAAAGAAGATGAGACTTTAAAAATCCAATATTCAGCATTTATGTGGCAATTTTTTTTTAACTCTGCTCCCTCATTTGTCAGTTTCATTTTTGTCTCCCAGGGACCAGTTTCCATGCTGTTTTTTGTTAGGTTTGCCCTATTGTAAGTAGCATGGGGATCAGATGTTTAATATATTGATTTGGTGAAAATTAAGGACCTCTATTTATAGCTGTTAAAATGTCTCTTTATAAAACTTAAATTTTCAACTTAAAAAAATAACTTTATAGTAACTAAAATCTTAAACATATAGTATGACTGGCGGAAACTCAGGTGAACCTGGGTCTGCAAAGGAAACAAATTATTCCCTGGCAATTATATTACACTCACCAAAAATGTAACCTAAAAGAAAATAAGCATGCAGTGTTGTAATCACTGGATACAGTAACACCATAATTCAGCAACTAATGATTAGAAGACAAAAGAAATCAGCAAAACATGCCAGAAAAGGTGTGAAAAGACAGGTATAATACTTGAGTAGTTCAACACAAGGCTACTGACCTCTTCTTCCTCCTCATAGTCAAAGATTGTATTCTCCTTCTCCTCTACTGATGGGACTGCCGTGCTCCTGAAAAGGCATTTCCAGTGACAGGCACTTACAGAAATGATTGCGTAAGCCATGTTAAAGGAGATGTTGTGAGCAAGTATACTAGGATTCTGGCTGCTAGATAAGTTAATTACTATGGCAAATTATCTCTGGTTATAGCTGTAAATAGTGGGCAATTGATATTTCTTTTGCACAATCCCTATCTGCTTTTAAATATTAATTCTCTGAATATTCACAAGGCTGGGTTCTTTCTAGAGGCTGTTACTTATTTCTTGCTTAGGAACCCCAGACATGGAGCAGGCCCCAGTAGACTAGCTGCTGTACACACAGAACAAAAAGATGGGCCCTGCCCCCACAGAACTGACAATCAGTCGTTGCAGAGCGATTGCCACTAGTATCAAAACAGATAATCAAGGACCAAACCTGCTGATTTGGAACACCCCCAGACTTTGGTGGCATTTAGGATCAGGCCGTGGATCTGAATGTGGCAGCTGAGCTCTGTTCTCTATAATTGGTTGAATCAAGGGCTTGATCCAGTGGGCAGCAAAGCAGTAGTATGCACGGTATGGAGTGGTTGTGTATGTGTGCGCATGATTGCAGCAGCGTTCCTAGACAGAGGGGTTTCCACACAGCCAGAACCATCTGCAGAGTCTACATCTCTGCTCCCTATACTCTGTGCACAGGAGAGAAAGTGAGCAAGTTGAGGGCATGGCTAAGTAATAAAGTCCTAAGCATGATCCTCAGCCCACTAATGAACAGTGGAGCAGTTTATTTTGCTGCTCCAGTGAGGAATAAACACACAATGCACAATGAAGAGCAACAGGGGAACAGACATTGGATGGGTGTGGGCAGCAGGCCCTTCTCATCAGACCTTGTTGCTGCTGCTCCATGCATTCTCTTCCATGTCCTCTTCCTGTCACAACAGGAGAGCTCCAAATCTTGACCTCAGATCACCCCTTTGGAGGAATTTTATAAATGGATCTGGATCCTGACTTTGGGGATTGGGTCTCTTATTAATGGCAGTATTCTAAGGCCCCCACTTCTGTAGCCACTATGTGCTGATGAGCACAAGATGTGGCAAGTTGTCCCTTTTCATCTCATGGGAGTTACTCATGCAAGAGCTGCTCATTGTAGGGGTCCCAGAAATGAGTGACCAGAATATTTTTCAGCTGAAGGAAATGGAAGCTGCCCTCAAAACAATGATTTTACCAGGAAGCTTTTATTAGTGGGGTGCTAGAGCCAAGGTTCTCTTCCCTTAGGCAGACTGGCAAATAATCCCCCAGTTACCAATACAAACAAACAGATCGCAAACACTTTGCTGCCCCCAGGCCACTGTTTGCTTAGCCTGCATGGTACCTTGTCTATACTCCCTCCTTTCCTCCCCTGTCTTTCTGCTTCTGCTTTCTGGGGTGTTAGGGTGTGTCGGGGTGTTAGGGTGTGTCAGGGAGGGGTAGCACCTCTGGTGGCTGAACGTGTCGCATCCTTTCAGGGAGGTTCGTCCACCTTTGGTCCCCACCTGGCACCCAGCTCTCACCTGTGGCTCCTCGTAGCTGTTTGCATGCGACAGCGGCCACACCCCGGGCAACGGCTTTGACTGGCCGGCCAAACCAGGTGAGGGTAGCTGACGGGCCCAAAACCCTTGGTGAGACAGGGAGTTGTCTATCCCAGCATGTGAAGACGGACTCCGGTGGAATGAGTGGATGAGACCAATGGAAGGTCCAACGGTCAGAAGGCAGTCTCCGCAAGTGTTGTGGAACGCATAGAGCAGGACTAGACACAGAAGATGCCCTGGTCATCCACTGCGCCCAGTCTGATCTCTAGCCGTCTTGACTTTTGTCTTGCTACTGGACCCAGATGGGAATTGGGAAGAGAGAGTGAGGTTGACGCTGCGCAACTTTTCCTCACTAAAATCCAAATCACGCACAAGTCTCGACACCACATTTACCATCATCATTATTGCAACCTTCGAAGTCCTGTGGCGATGGGCGAGTGATGAAGCAGCAGGTGTGGACACACTGGGAGCTGTAGTCACGGACCTGCACACAGGTGGCTCAGGTTTAATGGTCGTTTCTCGCTGATCGAAGCAGCAGTGAAATCCGGCGTCTACCTGGGCGACTGAGCAATCCTCTTTAGGAACGCACTGCTCACCTCCGTAGAATTGGGGAAGGGGCTAGAAAAGGTGCCCTAAACATTGCCTGCTTCACTATATCCTGGCCAGTTTACCGCGGCTGGTGGGAATCCCATTATGGCGGTCGAACAAATACAAATAAACAGATTAAAACGTATGGTGACATCACTCACCATTGGAACTTGAAACGTGCGCACGCTTTTGGACAATCCTATAACAGACAGACCAGAGAGAAGAACAGCCTCGGTTGCTAGAGAGCTTGCAGGATACAACATTGATATTGCAGCCCTCAGTGAGGCTCGTCTTGCTAATGAAGGTCAGCTAACTGAAACTGGAGGTGGATATACTTTTTTCTGGAGTGGTCGTGGCACCGATGAGCGTCGTGATGCTGGAGTTGGATTCGCCGTCAGGAATCACCTTGTTCGGCAATTTGCCAGTCTTCCCCAGGGTGTGAATGATCGGCTTATGACACTACAGTTTCCGCTACGGAATGGAAACCAAGCCACTCTGATCAGTGCCTATGCTCCCACAATGACTAACCCGAACGAGATGAAAGACAGGTTCTATGAAGAACTGGATTCCTTACTATCAGCTGTGAGTAGCACCAACAAGCTGATCCTGCTCGGTGATTTCAATGCAAGAGTAGGATGCAGCTCAATAGCCTGGCATGGAGTCGTTGGTAGACATGGAGTGGGCAAATATAACAGCAACGGCCTACTCCTATTGAAGACCTGTGCAGCACACGACCTCCTTATCACCAACACAACATTCCACCTGCCTACCCGGAACAAGACCTCTTGGATGCATCCTCGCTCTAAGCATTGGCATCTTATCGACTATGTTATTGTCAGGAGAAAAGACAGGCAAGATGTCAGTGACTAAGGCCATGTGTGGTGCTGATTATTGGACAGATCACAGGCTCATTGTCTCCAAAATGAATCTCCGAATTAGAATGAAGAGGCGGCCACAAGGTAGCAAGCCCATAAAAAGAGTTAATGTGGCCAGGATAAAGAACCCGAGCATAGCCTCAGCATTGACTGAGGATCTAGAAAGCAGGCTTTCCGACCTGCATCTTGTAGGCAGTGCTGAGGACGACTGGGAACTTTTCCGGAATGCTATCTACTCATCTGCACTGAAGATTTTGGGACCCTCTTCGCGCAAGCAGCCCGACTGGTTCGATGAGAATGATGGGGAGATATTGTCTCTACTTGCTGAAAAGCACCGCCTTCATCGTGCACATCAGAACGATCCATCATCAGCTGCCAAGAAGAACGCCTTTGCAAATGCTTGCAGGATAGTCCAGAACAAACTGCGTAAAATGCAGGATGCTTGGTTAAGTGACCTGGCAGCTGAAATTCAGGGGCATGCTGACAGGAATGACCTGAAACGGTTCTATGCAGCCCTTAACACTCTCTATGGTCCTCAGTCTCTCGGGAGCTTCCCCCTTATTAGTACAGATGGTTCAACTCTGATTACAGAGAAGGCTCAGATCCTGCAGAGATGGGCTGAACATTTTGAAGACGTCCTCAACCGACCGTCATTTATCAACGACGAGGCGATTGAGAGGATTCCCCAGGTTGACATCAATGGTGCCATGGATGATCCACCGGTAGTAGCCGAAGTTTCACAAGCTGTTAGCCAGCTATCCAGCGGCAAAGCTCCAGGGGCAGATGCTATACCTGCAGAGGTCTATAAAGCTGGCGGTCACGTACTCACAGAGAAGCTCACCGAGCTGTTCCAGTCTTTTTGGGAGCAAGGATCCATTCCTCAGGAACTCAAGGATGCATCCATTGTACACCTCTATAAGAGGAAGGGCAATCGACAGGTATGTGACAATCATTGGGGAATTTCGCTGCTTTCCATCGCAGGTAAAATCCTTGCAAGAGTGATGTTAAATCGTTTGGTCACTCATCTGGAGTGTGGCCTCCTGCCGGAGTCACAATGTGGCTTTCATAAGGGCCGCGGGACTATTGACATGATCTTTGCCGCGCGCCAACTTCAGGAAAAGTGTCAAGAGCAGAATCATGAACTTTACACAACTTTTGTTGATCTTACGAAAGCCTTCAACACTGTCAGCCGACAAGGTCTGTGGAGGATCATGTCAAAGTTTGGCTGCCCCCCTAAATTTATTCAGATGGTACGCCAGTTTCATGATGGCATGATGGCCAGAGTGCTAGATGGTGGAGAATCTTCTGAGGCATTCCCAGTCACCAATGGCGTCAAACAGGGCTGTGTACTCGCACCTACACTGTTCAGCATCATGTTTACTGCTATGTTGAATGATGCCTTCCAGGACAGTGTTGTCGGAATCAGCCTTAAATACAGAATGGACGGGAATCTTTTCAACCTGAGGAGACTTCAGGCAATCACCAAAGTAAAAGAGATTGTTCTGAGAGACTTCTTGTTTGCCGATGATTGCGCCTTGTATGCTGGCTCTGAAGCAGAGATGCAAGTCAGTGTGGACAAGTTCTGCACAGCTTGTGACAACTTTGGACTCACCATCAACAGCAGAAAGACCAAAGTCATGTATCAGCCTGTCCCTTATGCACCGTACACAAAACCCACAATCACAGTCACAGGGCGGATGATACAGGCAGCGGACCAGTTCACTGACCTCGGCAGTACTCTTTCCCATACAGCTAACATTGACATAGAAGTCACATGCAGAATAGCGAAGGCAAGTTTTGCTTTTGGTAGACTGCACCCCACTGTATGGGAACATCAAGGAATCAGCCAAGCAACAAAACTGAAGGTCTACAGAGCCGTGGTACTTACCATCCTCCTGTATGCCTATGAAACGTGGACTGTGTATCGAAGGCATGCAAGACAGCTTAATCACTTCCACATGACTTGTCTTCGCAGAATATTACGCATCGTATGGCAAGACAAAATACCAGACACTGAGGTTCTCTCTAGAGCAAGTTTACTGTCAGTCCACACCCTGCTGATGAGTGCACAGATTAGATGGGCAGGTCATGTCATTCGTATGCCGGACGAACGTATACCTAAGCAGCTCCTTTTTGGGGAACTCTCTACTGGTAAACGCTCGCGTGGTGGACAGAGGAAACGTTACAAAGACACACTCAAGGTCTCCCTGAAGTCGCTTGGAATTGATACAACCACCTGGGAATCGCTGGCACACAACCGCCCTGCCTGGTGCAGTCTCATTCACAAGGGATGCCAAGTTCTCGAAACAAGGCGCATCTCTGAAGCACAACACAAGCGCGTGCTGCGCAAGTCCAAAGCTACCAGCGCAACGATTGCAATGCCTACACATGTCTGCCCGACATGTTCCAGGACATTTGGTGCCCGAATTGGCCTGATAAGTCATCTTCGGACACACTTTATCCAGTCTCAAAGCACTTAGTGGTGTTGAGGTCTTCATCGACCACGATGGACGAACGAACGAACGAAGGTCACTGTGGTTACCGGGAACCCATGGCCACACCTAGTACAGGAAGCATTATTCTACCTGCCTCCTAGGACACATTGATTAAATCTTTGATTAATTGTGATACTAATGCACATGACGTATAATGAACTCAAACCTACTGCAACTCCATTCCAGGGGGTACAGATGTTAATAGTTGCATTGTTTCAACATACCACAGTATGCAATGACAATTTGGCAGAGAGCAATACCTCTGCCCAGAAGGAAGTTTAGTTGTGGAACAAATGCCTTTTGCTCTAGAATACCACTGTGTGTTGGCCTGAGGAAATGAATGCTTTAGCTAGGTGCTCAGCCAGCATATGTTGGTGTGATATTATAGGGATCAGTGGGACTTTGCCAGTGTACAGCAACTGAGCATTTTGATTTGTTCTAATAAGAGTGCCAAATGCATTAACTGGATGCTTTCCCTAAAAATGCAGAAGGCAAGTAATACTCACACATACCTGTAGCTCTCATCTGATTGACTGCTCTTTTATATTTACATCCAGCGCCTGCATCGGGTGTATCATACTTACTGTCGTCTTGACTGCTGGGATTTCAAGCTTTGCTTTGAGAGGCTTTTGCCTGGCTTGAGGGATTCCTTTCTCTGCATGATTTGGCTCGGTGGCCTCAAATCAGACCCCACCACAGAGAAATCAATACTCTGATGCCCTGTATAGCCAAGATAAGGCAACTTGCCACGTTTGGTCCGGAGCGTTGCATCCTGGCCTGAACACAAGAAAATATCCTTAGAAGTCGAGGCTGGGCACATTGAGGAATGGATGGAAATTCTTGGAAACACTTACCCTTGGGAGAATGGGAGCTTTTTTCTTCTTTCACTTTGGAGGACATTTTCATCGCCTTTATTTTCATCTGCTTTTTTTCATACTCTTCCTGCCACTCTTTTGGAGAGAGCTTGAAGAGGAAGTTCTTGTACATCTTATACTCCCGCAGGGTATCTTCAAACCGGGATATCTCACTAGGGCAGAGGAGCAAACCAGCTGCAGGAGGTTTGACAGCATGGCAAAAAACACCATTCTGAAGAAATTCCATCCTGAAATGTAGCTCTACTCTGAATAGCAACTGTCTCAAGATGGCACCATCTCACTCCACAGAAAGGCCCCCTGTGTGTGTTCAGAGTGTGAACCACAGACTCGAGGACAACAAGTTTATAACAGTTAGATTTGTACAACCAGCACAGTTAAGAGGGAGCGAGCTAGCATCCATCTATTTTTTCCTTGTGCATCCTCAACAGAATTAGTCACTTTGTTTTGACCAGTTACCCCTGTACAAGGGAGTCAAGTATATTGATATAGGAGGGGAAGCTTTCAACTTACCGGCCAAGGAGAAGGAGAGCTATGGAGAAGCCCTGCCTCTTCAAGCTAAGGAGAGAGGACTCTTCAAGCCTTTAGTAAAAGAAAGGGGACTCACTCCCTTGGTCCCATTCGCACTCTCGCTTTAACCTCTGCTCCTGCATGTGTCCAGTGAAGGCAACTGTAAAACAACAGCTACGCCTATACTGCGCTGTTTTGCACAAGAAATATCAAATGAGGTGAAGCATGGAATATCACCATGCCTCATTTGCATAATTGAACGGCTGCTTTTTGTGCAAGAGGCTTTTGCGCAAAAAGGAGCCATCTACACAACTCCTTTTTGCACAAAAAACCCCTCTCGCACAAGAGCCGTTCTGCATTTTTTTCAGGAAGAACGGCTCTTGCACAAA
This sequence comes from Pelochelys cantorii, assembly GCA_032595735.1. Classification (NCBI taxonomy): domain Eukaryota; kingdom Metazoa; phylum Chordata; order Testudines; family Trionychidae; genus Pelochelys; species Pelochelys cantorii. The sequence continues at coordinate 24,107,932 of CM064336.1, forward strand.
AGCCTCTTGCACAAAAAGTGGCCGCTCATTAATTATGCAAATGAGGCATGGCGATATTCCACACTTTGCCTCATTAGCATCTTTCTTGCGCAAAACAGTGCAGTGTAGATGTAGCCCTGTGTTCTCTAGGACCTAATTTGGCCTGAAGTGTCTCTAGTTGTAGTGGAGATGATGGATGAGATTGAAAGTATCCAGCCTGATTCTCAGAACCCAGCCTGGTTTGCAGGGTTGACTGTTGGCAAGTTGAGCAGATATCACTCAAAAACCAGAAATAAAGCCTGGAACCCCATGCTGCCTTTTTTCACAGATGCTCACTTTAATGGCTAGCAGGAATCACAATTAGACTATTTGAAATCCGGTAGCAAAAAAAAAAAAAAAAAAAAAATTGGGTGGCACAGCACATGGTCACCTGTGTCACTTCTCTGACTGAACCAATACTAAAGCCACTAATCAAATTGGGCACCTGTAAAAGCTCATTGTGGGACACAATATAAAGCCATCAGCTGAGAATCAGTCTCAGTACCCTACAAAACAGGACTCAAAGGAGAACAACTTTCAGTTAGGAAGTTTTGCTGTTACAGGCATCCAGGAAGGGAGTTATAAACAAGATCAGGACTGTTTCAGTGGGCCAGTAAGTGCTGCCACTTCAGAGCTTGGAATATCCAATTCATATTGTGAGTTGCCAGTGTAGCCTGGCAGAAGGGAACCTTTATGGGCAAAAGATGGAACAGTGTACTAATGAGCTGTGTTGCTGGACATGAGATCTCTGAGGAAGCAGAGAAATAATAAGTGGAGAGGGAAATTTTGGTATTTAGAAAATGCCCTAATTTCCTATTCCCCAATGAGGAAAACCAGTGGTGGCCTGTCCATAGGCGCAAACTAGGCGGTTGCCTAGGGCACCAAATTAAATGGCCGTTGAGAGGTTTGGAGGCGGGGGTGCCGATCGCGCGCTGATTGTGTGTTTCGCCTAGCACGCCAGTTGCCGGCAGCTTGTCTAGGGCCACTCCTGAGGAAAACCAGAGCATCATCCAAGTTACAGATAGAGAAGACTAACTGATCATCTGCCCTGTGCCAAGCGTATATTCCTTGAAAAATACCATAATATCATCTTTAAAACCTCAGATCTAAGTGAGTCAATACTGGAGAGGGAGCTGGACCAAAACTAGGTGTGATCAGAACCAGTCTTTTGGAAATATTAGATCCATTTCTAATGTTGTTGCTCAGACTCTGTTTGTCTAATACCTCTTTTAGTTACTATACCAAACCTATCTAGTTTCACTGACAGTGCAAGGCATTATACTATCCATGTACTCCATGATGATGCAACAAGTACAGTAAATGGGAGAGCAGATTTTCCATCTGTCTTCGGAGATGAAGGCTAAGTTCTTTGAATTTGGATGTACACAAAATTGTAGTGTTCATACAATTACATGTACATGTCAATTGCCAGTTCAGCAAATGCCTGCTCATTTGCTTACCAACATCCAATTTGCATACATAATTGAAGTAATTTGGGTATGTACATTAGCCATGATATTGTACACATTTCGGGGTGTTCCTTTACACTTACACTGTTAACAAAAAATCAAGCTCCAAGTATCTCCAGGGAATTCAATTCGCTCTGTAGGGCTTTGTGCAACATTCTAACTTTTAAAATGAACAAATAACTCTCCCCATAAAAGAGCCTGCAATAAACACAATGTCAGGTTGTGGTAGATATAATATGGGACAATCCCTTTTATATTCCTGGCTTGACCAGGTTCTGCTCTCAGCAATGTTGGGGTAAACCAGAAGTAGTGCTATTGAAATTGCATCATGATAATTGAGCAACTGCCATGCAAACATCCTGACACTCCAATGAAGTCAAAAGAGTTACTCCAGATATAAAGCAACACTAATGAGCACACAGTCCCAGCATTTTAAGATAACGCCGATGCCTACAAAGTGAGTCCCATGTCTTCTCTCAAATCCTGTCCATGTTATGAGAAGGCATTCTTGAAGTTTAATAAAAGAGATAGTTACTTGATTACTAAGCTTTAGTGCTATAATTTGTGAAGCTCATTCTTTTCTTTCTAGGTGTCATACATTCCAAGGCTAGTGAGTGAAATTCAACAGTGCTATGAACTGGTACATCTGTAGGGATAGCACCCACTTACACCATGACTGAACTTGGCTGAACTTGGCCCAGTTTCCATAACTCTCCCATAAGTTTTCAGAAGCACGTGGATGGGGTAACCTTCCACCCACACAAGAATGTTTAAGGCCCCTAAAGTTTTTTTTTTAATTTATAGCATGAGGAAGGGTGGTGTAGTCATCTCAATGTTATTCAACTTCATCACAATGTGAGGATGTTACAACTTGAAGTTGCATTGTTCCCTTACACAGCTGCTGTCTCATCACAGTTGCTTCAGATGACATTGACAGCACAGCCTTTTAAAGGTGGCAGCCCTGAGACTCCATAAGGTCTATTGAAGGTGCAAGCTATTCGTTGGCACTGCTCAGCGGGTCACTGTTACCTTTGAATGCTCATGATTTGTGCAGCAAGGTCCCGGATCTCAATTATTTTCTCTATCTTTGCTTTGGTTTCTTTTTCAGCCCTAGGGAAGAAGTCATACAAATAAAATTGCAAATGTGCATAGAACAGCAATTGTAGTGGGGTGGGTGAGAAGTGTATATAAAATAGAGGAAACAGAGGGAGCAGCAGGAAATGTTTGTTATATCTGAAAATGTGCTCTGCAGCCTCTTTGTTGAGATACTGCTTGTGTGATACTGGCTTGACATCAAACTAATTTCACCCAGCTCATTGGAAAGTATGAACAAAGTCAGACCAGAGCCAGGGTTGAGGCCCAGAGTGAATAGGGTTTAAAGAATTTCAGGTCAAAGTGAATGTTCAAGTTTGCTATGAAGAGAGATGGTAGAAAGCTTCACCTCCTCCCCCAGTTCCCATTGCAACATCAACCTTTTTAAGAGAAAAATTTCCCCTGGCCACTATTTACTAATGTCCCAAACAAGAGGATTAGAACTAAGAGTTCCACCTGGACTTCTAGTTATCAGTGATACTGTAGTAGATCCATGTAAGTAATTATTTTATTGAAATACTGGGCTCAGAAGACAGATGATAACAGTGCTTGTTTAGACACAGAGGCCTGGGCTAGCAACCAGAGGGATACTGATGGGCTTGAGTTGGGTTGCTAGCCACAGGGATGTCCTTAGGATTTATGGGGCTCTATGCTGTACTATTAAACTCGTGCCTCATATGCCCGACAACAGTGAGGGGCAGGGATGATGATTTTTTAGAGATGTGATTTTATACATTTTCAGCAACACACTAATGAAATAGTTTTAAAGCCGTGTTTAAACTCGAGTCCTGTAGACTAACACAGTAAATTCAGAAACTGACAGTACATACCTGGGGTTAGCAAATACCTATTAAATGGTTACATTACCACTTGAACGGTTCTTTCACAGGTTCAATATTCTGCTAATAGGCCTGGCAGGCTTTTTCTATGTATGGATAAGGACAGCCCTGGCTAGCCAGCTGTGCTGCCACAGCTATACTCCTAGGGTATGTCTAGACTACATGGCTCCGTCGACGGAGCCATGTAAACTAGTTTACTCAGCATAGGCAAAGAAGCGGGGATTTAAATAATCCTCGCTTCATTAAAATAAACATGGCCGCCGCACTGTGCCGACGATCAGCTGATCCGGCACAGCACGGCAGTCTAGACGCGGATCTGTTGGCTGGGGAAGCCCTTGCCGACCGATCCTGTAAACCTCGTTTCACGAGGCATAAGGGATCGGTCGGCAAAGGCTTCCCCAGCCGACAGATCCGCGTCTAGATTGCCGCGCTGTGCCGGACCAGCTGATTGTCAGCACAGTGCAGCAGCCATGTTTATTTTAATGAAGCGGGGATTATTTAAATCCCCGCTTCTTTGCCTTTGCCGGGTAAACTAGTTTACATGGCTCCGTCAACGGAGCCATGTAGTCTAGACATACCCCCATTGTGGCTTGTGCTAGCTAGAGTAAGGCTACCATGGGCTGACCTACCTGTGCTATAATTAAACTGCCAGTTACAGTTTCCTTAAGTAGGACCTCTGCCAGGATTAGACTGTAGTGGCTCTGCTCCACCACAAACCCTTATTGATGGGCAGGAGGATGGTCACCCCATCAACTAAGGCAGTAGGTGCTCCTAGCTAGACAGGGGCAAAGTCAGTAGCCATTTGAGGAATCTCCCATCAGCCCCACTGCAGGTCTCCACCGCTAGTGGAAGCCACATGCAGGGCAGTAGTGGAAACAACCTTTGCAAACTTGGCTTGAGCCACTGGTGTTGCTTGACTGGGTAGTGAACCTGTGGGCTGATCAGTTTTAGTGCTTTGCAAGGGCAAGTCTGGATTTGAAGGGTCTGAGTAGAACCTCTAAAGTGGGTGCCCAGACAGATGCACCTGGAACCAGGGGCATGAACCTGCAGTGTTGCCACATACAGAACTCCCAGTGATGCTCCAGGGAGAGGAGGGGGTGTGTGTGTGTGTGTGTGTGTGTGTGTGTGTGTGTGTGTGTGTGTGTGTGTGTGTGTGTGTGTGTGTGTGTGTGAGTGGCAGGTATCCTGGCTGTGGGGCTCCCTCATGTCCAAGCATCTGGGCCAAAGAGTCTATGTGTTGCCCCCACCACCTGCGTTACGTTTTCAGCGCCTGAGCAGAGTTTTTATCATTCTCCTTCAGGAACTCATCAAACATGGCAGCGTCCTTCTCCAGGAACTGTTCAGCCTTTTCCAGTTTTGCTTCCTCTTCCGCTGCTAAGTTTTCCAGCTTCTGAATTTCATCTCTCTTTATGGCCACCGCGTACTGAAATCAATCCAAAAAGGCAACACGGTGACTCATGCTGGCTCCTCACTCCGTTTGGTTTCTTTAGAGCTCTGGTTTGGCTGCAAACATTGTTCTATCAACTACAAACATACACATGGCTTCACACTGCAGCAGGGCCTTCTCCCTCAGGATCTCAAAATGCTTTGACACCCAGATGCAGATAGGTGGGCTGAGGAAAGGAGCTGCCTAATGATTCACTGAGCAAGACAGTGATGAAGCTAAAAACAGAACCCAGGAGTCCAATAATCCCCTTCCCTGCTCTAACCGCTAGATTACATAGCTGAATTCAACTGGGTTATATTGGTGTAAGATAGGAGTTGTATGCGCGTATCAGGTCCAATCAGTCCACACACTTATACTGTCATCATCACCATACTGTCCAAGAACAGCACAGTGTTAATGAATTTATCTTCACAACAGCCTTGTGCACCAGGGAAGCCTTATCTTTGTTTTACAGATGAGGAACAAAGGGAGATTAAGCAATTTATACAAGATCACATAGTAAATCTGTGATACAGCCAGATACTCAGAGTCCCTCTCCAGGGCCTTAACCACAATGCCAACAAACTTAGCTAGTGCCTGATTAGCACTTCCCTGCTCCAACCACTATAAACTAACACACAAGGAAGGCGCTCAGAATAGATTTTACATAAAATCACATTTGGAAAACAAAGCCAAATACCTGCAGCAGAAACATCTTTCGCTTCTTCTCTATGTATTCATGGAGCGTCTCTTTTTCCACTTGCTGATCTGAAAGCATGAGACCAAGTTGTGCAAGATGGAGGTTGAACAAGTAGCCAAAGTAAAACACAGTGATAAACAGAAGGAGGAGCATATGCAGGACCACCTTTAGCAGGGAGAACTCACTGGCATGGGTATGGATGTTTGCACTTGAGGCCTAATTGAGCAGCTACAGAATCGAGGCAACTCACTCTGGGGCTACATCTACACTGCAGGCTTCTTGCGCAAGAACTTTTTGCACAAGAGTTCTTGCGCAAAAAGTTCTTGCACAAGAGCGCATCCACACTGCCGTGGGCTTTTGCACAAGAGCATACATGGAGGTTAGGTCCATAAAAGGCTATTATCTGGGGGGGTAAGGAATGGGGCCCCTAGCCTCTGTTTGTCAAAGCCTGGAGAAGGATGGCAGGAGACAAATTGCTTGATCATTGTCTTCAGTCCACCCCCTCTGGGGCACCTGGTTACTGGCCACTGTCGGCAGACAGGATACTGAGCTAGATGAACTCAGGGCCGGCCCAAGCCATTTGAGTGGCCTTGGCCCCGGGCGCCTGCGCGGCCCCGGCCCCAGCCGGTCTGGCAGCCCCGCGCAGCGCCCCCTACAATGGGGCACCCCGGGCGGTAGCCCGGTCAGCCCATAGCTTGGGCTGGCTCTGGATGGACCTTTGATCTGACCCAGTATGGCCATTCTTATGGCAGTGTGGATGCTCTCTTGTGCAAGAAAGCTCTGATGGCCATTTTAGCCATAGGGGTTTCTTGCGCAAGAAACCCTTTTTCCCGTCCACACTGCCTTTTTGCGCAAGAACTCTTGCGCAAGAGGGCTTATTCCTCATGGGGAAGAGGAATAATTCTTGAGCAAGAAGCCCTCTATTCTGATGCTTTCCTGTAAATTTACTTGTGCAAGAACACGCGTGCAGTGTAGACGCTCTGCAAGTTTTTGCGCAAGAACAGCCGTTCTTGTGCAAAAAGCCTGCACTATAGACGTAACCTGGGTGTCTTTGGATTTGTCTACACTGCCACTTTACTGCATTGTAGCTTTCTTACTTAGAGGTGTGAAAACACACGCATGCATCCTGAAGCACAGCAAGTTACAGTGCTGTAAATCACTAGTGTAAACAGGCTCCCAGCACTGTTAGCTACTCCTCTGGTGGAGGTGGTTTACCTACAGGGCTGGGAGAACTCTCACAGTGTTGCTGTGGTGACCACACTGCTGCATTAAAGCGCTGCCACGTTTGCACTTGAAACCCCACCCTCCGGCTGGAGGGGAAGTCCGCATCTTTGACTGAATGGACTCAGGCCCACTAATGGGGGCGGGGGGGGAGGCGACAGTTGCCCTGGTGATTCATAGGGGTCTGGTGTTCCAGCTGTTGCCGCTGCTACAGTAGCGGCCAGAGCCCTGGGTTCTTTAAATCACTACCAGAGCACTGCGCCACATGCTCGATGAGGAGTGCTGAGGACTGGCTGCCCAGCCCCACCTCTTCTGGCTGAGGCTCTGCCCCTCCCAGGAGTGCAGAGCCGGGGCTGCTTTCACCTTGCCCTGGGGCCCCTGAAGGCTGTTGGCCCTCTGAGTGGACTTGTAAGCTCTAAAGTTGTACGTGTTTTGTTATTTTTTGTACATAATTCTGCATTTGAGAGTTCAACTTCCATGAAAAAAAGATTGCACTACAGTACCTGTAATGGAGGAAATGAAAAATACTATTTATTTTGTTTTTTTACAGTGCAAATACTTTGTATTCTGTGTTGCAATTGAAATGAAAACATCAGAAAAAAGTAGAATATAAAAAATAATAAATTGTATTATTATTGTTTAACAGCATGACTAATCAAGTAATTAATCACAATAATTTTTAATTGCACAATTAATTACAATTTTTGTATCTCTTGGCAGCCCTAAAAATGGATTGCAAAGAGCAAAATAATTTTACTTCAGAGGTAAAACCTTGTGCATGCATTTTAGCAACATAGCAGTACTAAGGCTGCTGTGGTGGATTTCCTTGACTGGCTTTCCAGTCTGTTTCATTAAAATCAGTATTAAACTAGTGTAACTGGCATAACAGAGTGGGGAGTTAGACCCTCTGAAGGGTCAAATCTAGGTCTCCTTGCACTGATACCAAAACTCCTATTGACTTTCCTGGCACCAGGATTTGGTTCAAAGTGCAAATATTATATATATATTTTATATTTTACACACACACACACACACACACACACACACACACACACAACTTGTTGGCTCATGGTGGAATAGAAAACCTGCCATGATTACAGCATAACCGAGAGTCTTGGGAGTCCCAAATCAAGCTCTATGATGACTTGCATCTCACACCACACCACTGATGATAACTTTTTGCAAAGCATGTAAATAAAGTAGAATTTGGTCCACTTTGTTCTAATAATTTTCTCTGTTTGCCATATAAAATTTTTTATGCATGTGCATATAATAGAGAACAGATGCATGAATATTGGCAAGATGTGATAGATGACTGTGGTTTTGGCATGCTAGGAGAACTCAACTTAGTTATCTATAAGCTGCTTCTGAAGAGAACAAGAATACTTGCAACTCTCAGTCCTTCTGTGCTTCCTTCCCTCACAGAGCCTGATGGGTTGTTAAGTCCAGCAAGTTCCATACCTTTGGTGACTGCGATCTTCCAAGAGATACTTTCCTGGAGAACTTTCAGTCGCTCTGCTTCCGCTGCCAGTTCTTGGTCCTCTGCTTCCTCCTCTTTCTGGAGTTCCTTCTTAAACCCCGATTGCTTGGCATTCATCATCGTGGAGTGAGTCATCTTCTCATGAACTTTCAAGGTCTTCTTTCGCTCACGTTCCTAGGGAGACACTTCAGTTAGGCAGACAAGTTCTTCTAATCAAGTATTTGGTCCGTACAGTCTTCAAATGACTCAAGATTATTTCACAATCTAACTGATCTCCCCATTCAGAAGTTTTTCAGACATTTAACCAATGTTTCAATTTGCTGAATTTCATCGCATTATTCCTAGTGATACTACCCTAGTGCAACCAAAACAGTTAATCTCATTCCTTGAAGTTTGCACCCAGCAGGATGCACGCTGTTGGTCTATCTCCTCCCCTGCTAGATTAATTTAATGTAACGAGTGCTCCAGATTTCTCTTTGTGGGCTATTCCTGAGAGAGGGAGTGGGAACTTGCAGAGTCGCCATTACAGGGCTGGCATTTGTCCCTATACTCAGCAGAAGAAGCTGATCTTAGGGAATCTCTGAAACAGAAGGGACAGCCACACAGGACTCTTGTTTCCACAGTGCTGCCTGCTGCCTCTTGAAAACATGGACCCTACAAAAGTTGTACTGCCATGAGTCCTTCCCCATTCAGGGATCTGCAGCGTTGTGGAAACCCCTCCAAGGCTGTGGGGAAGAAGGAAACATATCACAGAGCCAGCTCTCCCCAAATTCCAGGTCTCACTAGTCCTGCTCTTGGAGTTCCAATTCCCCTCCTCTTATGGGCAGATGCTTGGAGCCTGTAGCCAGACATGAACCCCATCTTGTTTCCCCCCCCCCCCCCAGAGAGCAAGAGAAAGGCAGTCAGCCTTTGATGCCCTGGGAACGCAGGGGTGCTGCTTGTCCCTGACTCTAATAAACAGAAACCAGACAGTAAATGGGCTAGCTGACAACCAGGGGACCTCCTGCCGCCCTAATGGCTAGCACCAGTAATTGACACGCCTACACTGTCCCAGGAGAGGAATCTTCGCCCATCACATACTAGAAGTGCCCATTGTCTGCATTTTCCCAGGTGTGAATTATGCTTTGCACCCTTCGTGGGAAACTTGGCATTCAAAGCCATTTTTCCTAATTGGCCACTTGAGACCAGGAAGAAGCCTATGTGACCCAAGGGGTATAAAGAGGGGTTTAGTAGCCCACCCCATTTGAGCTCCAATCATCTATACCTGCTGGCAGGTATTGGTTGCCTCCCGAGGTCTGTGGGACGCCCAACCTCGCCCTACTTCTCCCCGAGGGATTGAGAGAAAGATGCTGGCCACGCGAAGTCTGGAACGCAGGGGTGAGAATATATACCTGCTAGGTGTCTATTTTGCATGCATTTAATAAGAGCTCAGAGAACCAAAAGGGTTTCATGGTACCTGTAAGTGACTTATTAGTGTAATTTCTGTCCTGTCCTTTGTAGTGGCTGTGTTATCTGTAACACAGTAATAGCATTTAACAGCTAAGTTTACCCTGTAACAATAAAATAGTAACTGTTTAAGCTGTGACCTGACTCCTTCAGTTGCTGTAACAGAACCAAGCACAATTTTAAAAAGAACTCCAGCCGGTCATAAGGGACAGATATAGGGAGAGCTTGAGCGTTGGATCGTGTCGTTTCCAGGGGACAGATCCGTTGGGGCATCTCTCAGCCTCCCCAGGCTGCCCGCTGCGAAGGGATCGTGTATCCTAGCAGTCAAAGTCTGAGGTGTAAAGCTCTCCCTATAACTTTTGGGGCACCCGTCAACCTCCTCCAGGTTGCCCGCTGCTAAAGGACCCCAGTCCTAGCAGTTGAAGTCTCGGGTGTATAATACACACACACCACTCACTGCCCTGACCACCGGCTGACAGAGCCCTAAATTAATCTGTCAGTCTGAGCATTATTTTACCCTGTGATCCAGCACTAATATATGGTCTCTCTAAGTCAAGGGATGAGCCCCATTAACTGAAAAACAGGAGCCCCCAAGGGTGCTACAGAAATAAGTAATTTCTGTAGCGTCAAGAGCCTCTGACAGGAATGGTAAATCCACATGTATTTAGAGGAAAAGAAACAAAAAAAAGACAGCAATAAAAATAATCTTCAGATACCTCTCTGGATTCTCAGCTGCTGTTTATCAACTTGGCTCCATTGACTTCAACAGACTTCCAATGGATTTCAATGGAGCTGTTCTATTATACACCAGCTGAGGCTCTGGCCTTCAATGTTCTTTCACATAACAAATGTTGTTAAGGCTGCCATCAAACCTCTTTCAAATTCACTGCAAACCTCTTAGCTTTTGCCTTAGTTCTTATACATACCACCTTAGCTCTTTCTCGTTCCTTGTCTCTCAGTAAGAAGATATCAATATTCGAAGGGATTTTAAATGGGTTTTTCCTCAGCTGAAACTCATCATCATCTATGCACACAGTAAGAAACAGAACTCGATTAGCAAAACCTGAGTACAGTGAAAGCTAAAAAGCACAATTTCAAAGGATAAAATGCATGGGCTATGTTTTAATCTGAGTTACCTCTGCACTATCCAACATATTTTAAAGGAACACTGTCAGGCCTGGCCTATACTAGATCAGGAAGATTGGCTTAAATTATGCAACGCCAGCTATGCAAAATGCATAGCTGGAGTCAGCTTACCTTAAGCCAAGCCATGGCAGTGCCCACACAGCAGGAGGCCGACAGGAGGCCAACGGGAACAAATGCTCCTGTCTGATTCCTTTACTCTTTGCAGAAGGAGTACCACGGGGTGCCAGCTGGGGTGCCCTCAGTGTTTGATTTACGGGTCTATTTTAGACCCGCTAAATCAAATGCTAGAAGATCAGCCTCCAGAGTATCTTTTCGTAAGTACAGACATTCCCTCAGTGTTTAACGTGGTATCCTTGCTAATGAAAACAGGCATTTTAAGAGCAAACTTTTCTTGAAGTGGTGAATTCACGATGGGCCAAATTCTCTGTTTTGGTCCTGAGGTTTTACTGTCCTTACTGATCATTTTCAACAGACATTTTGCCTTGATCATATTAAAGGGATGTCGCTATATCAGAGATTACTATTAATGGGTCTTCTTGGGTCTAGTTTGGGGAATTAGCACATTTGTAGCAGTTGATCTTTTGGGGAGGCTGTGTTGGCAGACCAGAGATTTTACTGATTACCCATACACACCTCAGTTTCTTGCCCAGTTCCATCAGGCCAAATCCTGAAGTCAATACTCAATGTTTTATTCAGTTAAAGCTCCCATTGAAGCCATTAGAGCCTGCCAGACTAAAGGTTTTTACAGCAACCTGAGTAAGCACCTGTAGATTTGGCTCAGGGTTAGCAATTAAAAGCTGAAAGAGTATCAGAACCTTACCTGAAAGTGCAGACTTTGTTTCCACTCCAGATTTGATAGAGAGCATCCCAGAGGATGGCTCTGTGTGTGGAGATAATGTCCTACCCCCTGGTTCAATAAAAATCAATAAATCAATAGTAATAAGCAACCCTGGTAATAAAAAAGGGCAGTACTTGAACCCATGGATGTAATCCCCAAGTCTTGGTATTCCCTTGTTTTTCACATACATTAGAAAGGTGGATTTTATTGTCTTTTAATTACACATTGAAAGAGGCAGTAGTTCAATTTCTTGCTCTCTTTTGCAGGATGTGTGGGTTGAGCATGTTTGTTGAACACTGACAGTAGGGCTTTGCAAAAGAGAAAATAACACAACACCCAGTTGTCAAATAAAGGCCGTGTTCTGATCAGAAAGGGATGTGTTCTCACACTTTGCATTGAATCTTGTGGTGACTTTGTAATGTGAATGAAGACTGATGACAAAACTCAACCCTTAACGCCTTTCACTCAATTTTAATGAAAGTATAAACCAGGACATTGAATGGAGGGTAAGTACCATATTTGCTTGTCTGAAGGAGACATCTATACATTAGGATTCCATTCAGTTCCAGCCATAAAAGAGGGACAAATAGCCACATTCAATTTGTGTGGGTTACATTCAGAAAACAGAGTCCAAAGCTTGGTCTACACTAAATGGTTAGGTTGACGTTCACTGCCTTGTGTCGACCTGGCTTTGGAAGTGTCTCCATTTAATTTTGGCTCCAGACAATGTAAGTGCCTCTCTACAGTGATTTAGTAACTCTACCTACCTGAGTAGCGTAGAGTCATGGTTCATGTAATTAGATCGATGTAGTGTCAATGTAGACAATATGTTTCTTAGATCAACTCATACTGGCTTTCAGTTGCTGTCCCACAATGCTCTACACTAGCAAACCAACCCAAACAAATGCTCCAGGTGAGAACGTGTACTGCTGACACAAGGAGCCAAAGGGGCATACATCCAAGCAATTTAATAACTTGCTATTAAATTAAGTGAGTGACATAATTTTGTAGTGTAGCCATGGCCTTAACTATATACTTCTGGGAAAGGAGGCACAAAATAAAACATAGTGGTTTGTTAGCAACAAGCTTTAAGGCCTCTGTCTTCTCTTAAAAAAAGGAAAATTCCCACATATGCCACACTTCTGAGCACTTCCACAAACACCCACATTTCATCATTAGATTTATGTTTTGCAAGCAACAAGTTATTAATTAAAATTCTTACTGGAAATGGCTCCAGAGCTGGGTGTTTCATGGGACCCAGTTGAACGTGTATAGGACAGCGTGGACATGCTGGACAAATTCTGTTCCAATTAATTCTAGTGAAAGCTTCGGGGCAGTTGGTGGAGTTTTATATTCTCTGCTATAGAACCTAGGAAGAAGGTAATCACAATACAATTATTTGTAAGTACAGAGAGAAGGACTGTTGTAGTTTATCATAATTAGTCCACAGTCAACAAAACAGCCATTCCTCCCTCATTCAGAAGGGGACTCCTTAGGACAAATTCATATAGAAAATCAGTTGCATTGGTGTAATTCCACTGGAGTCAGTAGGATCGCTCCAGATGTGCACTGGCAGAGGAGAGGAGAAAATATTGACTGCCATTTGCACTTGTTTTATGGCTATATTTTAAGCCAATTCATTTGCACTGCCACATACACTTAGAAAAACCTCCCACTTCCTTTACAAACAGTGCTCCCTGCCTTTCCTTTCCAACCTTGCCTATTAAAACCTCAGACTTCTTTAAAGAAGCTTCTTACATTGCTGAACTGGATTTCACATCTCCTTCTGCAAACCATGTGGGTTAGTGGGTTAGCACTGTACGGGGAGATTTCGGCAAATCCAGTAATGTGCCTGAACCACTATCGCTTACTGCTTGAACTTTAGCAACCAAACTAACAGGCCCAAAATAGGCCTAGACAGCATGACCAAGTCAGGGAGGGGGAAGAAGGGGAGTTTGGGTGCCACAGAGAGGGCAGCTTGATCCCGCGTCCTTCCTGAGGCCCAAATCTCTAGTGAAATCGCTGAGCTATACATTAAGAAAAACAGGAGGTTTGTCTAAATGCCCTAAGACATATATCTGTCAGGGCCCCCGAGCATGGAGTCTCTGAAAAAGAAAAAACACATCTGGTGAAAGTGATGATCAGAAGAAAACCTCTTGCTTAACCTTTAAAAAGTGCTTGCCTAACAAGTTTGAGTGACATGTTATTGTAATACTAATGGATAAATAGGGAAGGAAAGTTAGAGTTGGGGGGACAATTTTGGAAACACTTGGAGGGATGCCTCGAGGACTCCTTGAGGACTCTTCACATCTGGACGCATCTTCATCCCCACCACTAGACGGAAGACTGGCCATTGGAAGCCTGCTCGGTGTCACTCGAGAGCCACACTCAACTTCGGTAATTATCGAGGGTGGGGGTGTTTTACTAACCTGTTGCAGACGTGTGTAAGTGCTTTAGACTAAGTAAAGTTTAGCTTTAAGTGAAAGCACTCTTGTGTTGTCCTGTTTGTACCATCCATCTATCGGTCGGACAACCGTGTCTCCCCTGAATTATTTCCTGACACCACCTCACAGAGAGTAAAAGTTACCAAGAGGTTTGGGTTGAAAGAACCCCAGGTAACAGCACCAGCTCAGAAAGTAGAAAGTTCCCTACAAAAATTGCCCTTCTTGCAGTATCTAGATTTTCTGTAGGATGCCTCTATCCAGTTTCTGATCCAGGGAAACCCTTTTTTCACATCAAAAACTATGAATGGGTCACATCCAGCCCACTTAATTAGCTTCATTAGCATGGGTCCTAAAATTGACAGGTACTTCTTTTGACGTTATATATTTCTTGAATTCTGTTATTTCTACCCCAACTCATCTGATGAAGTTGGTCTTACCTACAAAATCTCATCATCCTATATATTTTTGCGAGTCTCTAAGGTGCCACAGGACTACTTGTTTTTAAAAAAGCAGCGAGGAGTCCTGTGGCACCTTATAGACAACTGAAGCATTGGAGCATAAGCTTTCGTGGGCAAAGACCCACTTCGTCAGATGACATGCATCTGATGAAGTGGGTCTTTGCCCATGAAAGCTTATGCTCCAACACTTCAGTTAGTCTATAAGGTGCCACAGGACTCCTCGCCGCTTTTGCAGATTCAGACTAACACAGCTACCCCTCTGCTACTTGTTTTTAAAGTTACAGATTAATACGACTACCTCTCTGAGCCTGTTTATCTTGCGACTCTGAAACAGATCCCAACTTCAGTGGTGAGGCTGTGTAATGCAACTCCTGGATCACGCCAGGCAACTGGGTAAACACAGCAAACATCTAGAAGTGCAAAGCCCTCAATGCTTTTTCACATGGATATCTATAATCCAAAGCTGTGCTACTACAGAATGCCTGTGCTAAGCACTTATATAAAACTCAGTAACAATTTTTCTGTTGCATTGTTTGAGGGGAAAAAATGTGCTCCACAATAGAGCATTATGCTGAGAAACACTGATGAGTGCCTGGATCATAAGCCTATTTGAGACTGGGTGTGAAACCACCCTTCACTTGAGGTACTTGTCTGAAGCTCTTCAGGGCTGACATCTAAAATGAAAGCCAACAGAATCTGTCCAGAAACTAACAACATGATGGGGTGGGTATTGTCATCAAATATGAGAGTGACAGCAGCAGAACACAGAAGCAAACAGAAAGAGCATCTGAAAGCATGGTATCTGAGCCTGGAAGAAACTCTGAGTACAGGCAGAGAAGAATGGTCTTGTGCTTGTTTCCTACTGTTTTATCCCCTCTGCATTCAGAGAGACAGTAGGATTTTGTAAATAAAAACTGCGTCAAAGAAATGCCTATTTCCAATTTCTAATCCCCACTGGGACATTGCCGGACTTACAAACTTCAACTAGCTGTTTAGGTCAAAAAGGGGCAACAGTATTTGTCAAAAAATAAGTGTTCTTGATTAACCCTGTTCCTAAGGTGTGTACACAATTTTTTAAAAATAAATCTTATTGTAGATTAGTGTTTGGACCGTACTTTGGAAATAATGTAAAATGTGGCATGAGTGCCAATCAGGGTACTGATTAAGATAGAAAATGAAAAAAATAAGTATTAAAATCATTTGGTGTATTTTGCATGACCTTTGACATTTTAATGGCTCCACAAATTTATACCGCCACTCATTGGTGTCAAAGTCAATTGATAAGGAATTATCTTATTAATTTTTAGTTAATAAATGTATATGCCACATTTCCCTAGCTTTAAGGTGCAGTGCAAAAATGCTGAATGGAACCTGCATAATCAGTCTCAAAATAGAATTAATAAGATCAGATGTAGGTTGGTTTCTAATTTCCCAGCGCACTGAATGGGCTCAAATATTGAGCCAGCAGCAGGTAATTTAGAAGCAGATGGGTTAGGTTTCCCTGCCTTCTAACAACATGTTAACATGCACGCACACTCAGCTCCACGTAGGTAAATTATCAATGCATGGAATTTCCTAGTGAGGCATACTAATTCGTTCAACTCTCTGTCTCAATGAAAAGCTGTATTTGCTGTTAAAAACATAGGAGGGGGAAACGCAATACAAATTATACCTTTCTTCTTTGGCTTCTCACCCAAATGAGACCCCTATCCTCTCTGATAGCAGCACTGGTCAATTGCAGCCGGACACAGACATGCACCTGGAAGAGTGGCACAGAACCTTGCGGACATTGGTTAGCTTCGCGGCTTCTTTTGTTCTCCTCTCTTGTTTATGTTGTCAAGGACACCTTCTCTGCTGTTGCCCCGCAACCGACTACGTCATAAAGGAAAGAAGGGCTGCGTCACTTTGGTGCGCTATTTCGGAATGATAGGCAGGGCAAACTCTAGCACGGTGAATTGCAGGAGGATGAATAGTTGTAGTTCTAGGATTTGTAGCGTAACACAAGCAAACCGGGGGGAGGAACAATGGAGTTGCAATTAAGGAGATTGTGCATGACTTCGAAGTTGATACAAGTTTAAAAGTTGCTCATAAATCAGCTACAGGTTTTCTAAAAAAATCCATGGTCGCTGCTTTTGCAGATCTCGAGCATGAAACTGCAGTTACATTCAATTACAGATCTCTTGTGTGGAAACCAGCCAAGGGGCTGCTCATGTCATACAACTGTGTTTGGTAGGAGTTTGGCAGCGTTTATTACAAGTTTCTGCCGACTTTGCAGAGGTTCTTCTTTCCCTGGATAATAAGTGACTAGGGGCCATTTCTATAGGAAAAGTAGGGATATTGCTAATCCTGTAACATAGGGAGACAGTATATCTCAGAAGTTAGAGCAGCGATTCTAGGCTTCTAAATCTTACTGCAATTTGCTGGCTGTGTGACTGAGCAAGTCACTTAACATATTTGGTGCTCAAGTTTCCTCTTTCCCCATCTATAAAACATGGATAACTAAACATAATCTCAGTAGGATGTTGTGTGGCATACTAAATTACAACTATAAAGGGCTGTCTGTTGTAGAGCAAAATATTATATCTTAAGAAATGTGGGTACATTGAAAAAGTATGATTTGGGGGGAGATATCAAAAAACGCTTATTTTCAGTTTGTTGTGCCCAAAGGAAAAACACCAGTTCCAAATTTGTCAATGTGCTGCTTGTGTTATAGGGATTGGCAGTTGAGCTTTCTAAAACAGAAATTTCTGTGTTACAATAGATTTCTAGATTACTTTACCCATCTGAATAAATCATGCAATATGAACAAATAACAGGATTTTAATTAAAAAAGAGCAAACTCCTATGTAATTGTCACATCTGATTACTAAGTCTCACTTCACTGTAAAGTCTCTCATCATTTCAGGCAGGAGGAGGACACTGCTTATGAAAAAAGAGAAATTTCTGTTTACTCCAAACAAATACTTCAGCATTTGGCAAGAAAGTATGGAGTAATCTTATGATTCTGTAAAGGAATCTTTTAGCTGAAAATTTCCCAGGTGAAGTAAGAGATTTGTATCAGGAGGAAAATCAAAAACCCATTTTCCATATTAAAAGACATCAAGGAACAAATTATACTGCAAATGCACTTCTCTAAATGTAAACAACCAAGTGGACTTTCTTTGGAAGTAAGGATTTATAACAGAACTACAGACAGAGCAGGAGCTGCTGCTATAAAGCAGTAGCAGTATGAATAGACATCACTGAAGTGCATTAATAGCAACTTAGGTCTATACGTACACAGCAGCATTATTTCAGAATAACTAACATTATTCTGAAACAACTTAGTCCGCATCTACACAGCAAACAGTTATTTTGACATAATGTTGAAATAATGTCAAGCTGGAAGACTTCTTACTCCAACTCCTGTAACCCTCATTTTACAAGAGTAAGGGAAGTCGGAGGAAGAGTGCTTTAGCTCGGACTTTCTGCTGTGTAGACAGCATCAAAAGCCAAAATAAGCTATTTCAACTTAGCTCAAGTTATGTAGCTTATTTTGACTTTAGTTCTGCTGTGTAGACGTGAGATTAGTACAGCTATAGTTATAATATATGGAGTCACTTCTCATACTGAATGGTACACATTCTGAAGCAATGTTTCCCTTCCATGCAACCTTGCTAAGTGCTTAATACTAGGACACACCTCACGATTTAAAAACTGACCATTACGTTATCAAATGGAGAGAAAGGAGGCAGCTTATCACTCCTGTAAATTCTACAGGTGTTTGTTATGTTTTTCCTTGGAAGCACATTGATTGATTCATAGATTTTTAAGGCTAAAAGAATACTAGGGAGGTGTCTACTGTTAGCAACTGTTAACTCTGTTAATGATGCTGTTAATGAAGGGAATAGATTACATGCACACATCATGGGGAAAACCTGCTTCATAATGTGGCCTTTTTCTGTTTGGTGAGATCATAAGCACAGGTGTCAGAGAGGTTAAGATTCACTTTGTAGTAATCTGCTGTTATTGATCTAATGGCAGGAGAATTGTTATAGCACAAGTGTTCTTAAGGCATGGCTAGAGCATGGGACATGGACTTGACTTTCTAGTTTTTTTCTTTGTTGTTGGCTTGTTATGTGATCTTGGACAAGTCACTTGATTTTTTCCGTGCCTCAGTTTCCTCATCTATAAAATGGGGCAATTGATATTGGCAACGTGTTTTTAAATTACTGGCTGAAAAGTACTATAAGAAATGGGATACATATAAGCAGGGCTTGACAAATCAGTGTATCTACTCACCTGTGGCGAGTAGATTTCAGCTGGTCACCCAGTTCACTGGCGGTGCGCGCACGCGCAATGCAGGTCTGGCACATGCGAGGTGCGGGGCTGGCGAGTGGATTTTGCCACGGTTTGTCAAGCCCTGCATATAAGTATGTATGCAGACAGAAAGATATGACTGCAAAGTAAAGTCTTTATACCAGGAAGCTGACATGCATCTAATAGTATACTGTTCAGCTCAATATTCCTTAGTCTCCACCATTCTATTTAATTCCTTCAAGGGTCTTCAGTATTCCTTTATTTTACTTTAGATGTTATAAAATGTAACCAAATAGGCACTAGACAAATAGAAAGAAAAGGAAAAAAAAATTCAAGCCAAATGACAAGCAGAAAATAGCACAGAGACACTTCAAGGCAGTTTGAGTATTTTCCTTCTGATCCTTTCAGCTTTCTTTTCTTTGCTGGATTTTGGTGCTTTAGAACCTGAAACATCCAAAGAGAGAAATCAAGACCTGCTATTACTAAGGTTAACAAAATTAAGGAAGGACGAAACCTACTAGCTGATATTCTGTGCTGGGCTTCCAGGAGGTTCTGAATTGCAGGTTTCTTCAGGGGTCTGAACAGCCTCTAATATACAGTAGAGTAATGGACACTGTTCAATTTTTTTTTTATATCATCTTCCTAGGATTGACTATGGGCAGACCCCACACAATGCTCTGCATTATGGCCTACATCTTGTGTAGCCGGACTTGCAAAGGGGCCAAAATAAAGCTAGCGATTAGTGGTCCTATGTTGTGCCTGTGCCAAAATATTCCCCCAATTCTTTGGGGTGGGGGCTGCTTTTGGCTGCTATACCCTGCTGCTGACTCATAGAGGGGCTAGAGTGGGGAACACACTCCCTCCTGTGTTTTTAAGTTAAATGAAGTTTATTTGCAGTACTCTTTTACACTAGCCTCTAAATGAGGAATGATTGACAGCATCACCTGTCTGTCTGATCCAATGCTTCTTAGAAGTTCTTTCTTGCATATGGGTCACAGAATATTAGACACCAAAGGCCTGACTCACAGCTAGAAGGCAGTCATCGACTTTAATGGGCTTTGGGTCAAGCTCCCCAAAAGGAGTAGTGCAAGAAATACATGGTCATCTTTGCAGCACAAACAATCCTCTGGCCCTCTAGAAAAGCCATGCAGTGAAGGAAGATCGGGATGTCTCTTGGGTACAGTAGGGGTTACCTTTTCTAGAATCCTGATGTGACTCATGGACTGTGTTGAGCCTCCTCCATCCCACATACACACGCACCAATTGCTGTTTACTACATCACTGCTCCTGGCTAAGCATCCTCTTATTGCAGGGAACCTGCTTCAGTCAGTGCCTGGGGGAGGCTGATTTCAGGGAACAGCTGCACTGCCAGAGCCCACCACAGGATGTCATCAAATGTTGCTTTTTAGCTGCTGGAGAGAGGGATTTTGTTCCAGGATCCACATTTCTCTCACTCTCCATTTCTCATTGTACATATGTTTGAATTTCACCTTGCATGGTATGAGGGTTAAACACATGCAAAGAAAATGCTGTTCCTTTGCTGGATGTTAGTGATTAAACTTCCGTAGTGATAAATCCTGCAAGCACTTTTGAACAGGCCATCAAGATCCCGTGAGCAGACTTTTAATTCCTGCTAGCAGGATGATTCAGTAAAAGAACCTCAGTTCCTTATGATGCATTGTGGATTCTGCCATACAAGATGCTATTAGCCTAAAAACAAAATGGGCCTCTTTTGATGTTGCTCCCCTTATGGGGATTTCATTTTATTTTTGGCAACTGATCTAGGTTAAACTGGAAAATGTAACCTGCCAAAACTCCAACTGGGAATCTAACAACTGACAAGCGAGAGGCTTTTCTGTGGTGGCGCTTGTGAGCACTGGCTGTAGTTACTCTGCAAAGAGTGGTATGTGCTGAGCTATTGTTTATTTTTCCTTGGCACAATCAAAGCAGTTGCACTCCCTTTCTCACTAACAGGCATAAATTCTCAACCCCTTGTGAATCCAGATGGCAACGATGTGGAAATGGGTCAATGGTTTTAATCAAACTTAATACTTACTGTAGCATCCCTTGTGGTCCACTGTAATGTATAAACAGTGGGTTCTTTATTGAGGATGTTGGACACAGACAAACTCTGTGGTTCTCTCTAGCTCCTGATTGTCTAACATAGCCTGTGCTGTGGTGCTAATGTGTAAGGTTTCCTTAACTCTGGGCCTGGATTAATCAGTTACAGACTGGATTACTGACTATAGCACACTTTTCAGCAGTATACAAGGCCTGATCCAAAGCTGACTGTAGACAATGGAATGATTCTCATAGAATAGAGTAGGATTTGGATCGGGACCATCATGTTCACCCTTAAATTGTTTGTTATAAATTACATTGTTCAATTGCAATGCCATTTTTGTGTTTCTGGCTACACTTGGGCCCCAAAAAAGTTTAGATCCAGATCCACATTGCCCTAAAAATTCAGGTGTTTTGGAACCAGAATTTTGATTTGGCCCATTCTAGAGATAGCCACAAAGATAAGGCCCATGAGACTTCTCTAGTCCTGTCTGTTGTTCCAGTTCATTTTCAGGGCATAAATATTTCACTCCGGACCTGCAGTATCTGTCCTAAAAGTGTTTTTGTTCTGATAAAGGCCCCACTTTTCTAGGCTTTACCCTTGGAATTCCCATGAATCTCAGTGGGAATGACACGCATGCAGAACTTGCAGGCCTGGGTCTGAAGAGATTAAAAAAAGGAAATAATCAGTTATGCTATTATCTAAGAGATGAAAGAAAAAAAATGTTCTGGGTTTAGATAAGTTCCAATGGAGAAAGGGAGAGGGGGGGAGAAGAAAAACAAACAGCTGTTATTGTTACATCTAGTCTATTCCAAGCCTGCTGACCCCTTTATTAGGGGAGGTTATTGGACTTACTGCTGGTGCCATACCTGCATTCTCAAGCCGTTTGTATCATATTCCCTAGGTAGCCAATGGGAAATACTTGCTTACAGCAGTCAGTGGGGTGCAGTAGCCAACATACTTCGCCCCCCCCCCCCACACCTCCATGTAGCTGCACTGGATATCCTACCCTAATGGCCTAAGTACTTTTGACCTCTCTATCTAATTTCTATGGCCCTTATTGCTGTAGTAGCTGAACATACCACAATCTCATCCCATAACATCCCTGTGACTTAGGCCAATTCTATTATCTCCATTTGACTGATGGGGAAACTGAGGTGCAGAGAGGTCAAGTGACATGCCTAATCACTTAGTCTATCCAGGCTCACATCTGCTTGGATGCACGCAATTCTGTGTAACAAGATATCAGCAGATCTTGTGGCTTGTTTTCCAGTGAATTATCTCCTCTTAGGCAAATATTACATTTAAGGTTGCTTTGTCTGTGGTTTTCCTACCTGTGGTTTGCACACTGGGTCAATGCCCCTTGCTCAAAGATAAGAGGAATAATTGCTACAAGAGCTGTTTGCCTCTGTAATACACCAACCTACTTTTGCCTAAATGGTTAGGTGGTTCATATACCTGTAATTAGAAGACTTGAATGCTGCTTAATATCTGGGAAAGTTTTCAGTAACTGGAAAATTTAAGGCAGGGATTGAGACTTGGCAGACTGGAAGTGCTTTATTTATCCACGTTTCAGAGGTTCATAAATTAAAAATATGTTTGTAATTCAAAAGGTCTTGTAGTGATAAAGGGGATAATAAGAAGACTCTCCGATAATAAAACAAACACCACAGTTGCAAGTGAGGAAGAACATTTTTGCATTATTACTTTTCTTTTAATAGATAAGCCAGATTTACGATGACTGCTGCCACCTCATGGGTAAGATATATGTGGGCTGTGCATAACCCCAGCAATAACAATACACAACATTTCACTTCTGTTAAACAAAGGAAACATTTCCAAGGAGTGACAGAAATCAGAATAGCAGTCTAAGCAGAAAAGAAGCCAACACACTTCTGCTCAGCAATTCTGTCTCCAGGCAAAACTAATCTCCAGAATAATTAAAAAGAGCCAAAACATTAGTTGGGCTAACACATTGTCTTTTGTCCATTCTCAGGCACTTTTTGCTAAAAATCTGTGTTCTGGCTAACGATGTAATTGATTCACGGTGAAAATTAACCCTTTATGTATTCCATGAATATATTATGCAAAGTATATATCTGAAAGACTTCATGGGACCTCTATGAATAGAGCTTTGAACCTTTTTTCAGGGGTTTGAATTCTCCAGCTAATAAGTCAGGCCCATTACAAACAGCATTCTCAAACCTTCCTTCTCACATTGTTGTTAGTAAAGTGATCTGCTTGGCTTTCAGAGAGCTTGTGAGAAGGTCTGGGCAGAGGGCCAGTTCCTGTCCTTAACCAGATGTATTACATTAAGAAGACACTGCTTCTATAACCTGTGCTAATTCATTCCCCTCCGCCAGAGTTTTTTCTTGTGTACTCGATGTTCAATCTATAGAAACAATTTAGATGACATCAGATATGCTTATAAATAGAATGTCTGCCCTGCTACAGTTTTGTAGCTATACCAACAGGAACAAAACACCCATAAGTGTTGTACTGTGTTTGGAACTGGGATATTAACGAAGATTTTCCCCTAAAGCATCCAAATTTGTCCACTGCTAGAGGCAAGGTACTGGACGAAAGGCACATAGGACTTGCCAAACTGGAGGAGACCAATGTCTCTGCCTAGCTATAGATTCCTTTCTCCTCTCCCCTTTCTTGATGTGTGACAGGGTTGATCTGGATGCTTCATCTAAGTCTTCCATGGTTTTCTTCTCTCCTCTGTTTCTTCTCCATGTCCTGTCCTCTTTCTTCCTTCCATCACAACCAGAACCTTCCTCATATTTCTCTTTCCCCAGTACAATTCCTGACTCTACTCCTTTCCATCCCTTCAAGTCTGTGTAACCCTGATCTTCCTGGACTGAACCCAGTGGCTTATGTTCCTGACATGCAATATACATTTTATAGTACAATAATAACCAGAATGAAAAACAAACCAATTATTAACTCATCCACTATATTGGCTCTCCAGACTTCTTGCTCAAATTCCAGAGTTCCAATTTTCAAACCCAGTTTTCCTGAATTTTGAAGGGTTGCAACTGTCCCCATCTGAGACTAAATAGATGAGTCAGTTTTGGATCCACTTTTCTTTGTAGCATGTCTGGTCTAATACCTGTTCAGTTTGAGCCAATGTCCACTGTTCCCATGCAGTTCACTGGCCCTATTTATGCACATAATAGGCAGACTCCTAGGACTGTTTTTTAACTGTCTAGACCTAAAAAAACTGTGGGGCTGATCTTTGTACCTCCAAGGTATGCCCCTTCATCTTGGTGCCCCCTCCTTCTTTTTACAAACTGGGAGAGGGGCTTTCACTAATCACTGTGATGCTCTGTCCTGACCTGTCTTAAATTTATAACAACCTTTTTATGGCAATTTTTTTCAAAGCATCACCATTTAACTGAATGGCTTCCTTCATTTTTGTATTATCAATTTTCTTTATTTAACAACCCAAATTTAACACTTTTTCTAATCATTCAAAAATGCCACAAACCAGATTAGAACCCCTCTCTTATCACATCTATTAGACACAGTGCCGTACTTGAGGGTATGGCAATCACTTTCTTTGCAGCTGCTTCCTCTTCTGGTGCCCTGCTGGAAGGAAACATTCAAACTCTGTGGTAGCCCCTCACAGTATCTTTGGCTTCATTTTGCTGATCTGCAGGTCTGAATCCAACTGAGTGATTATAAATTGGACCATTGTCAAGGCATTTGTGTTGTGTTGTTTGTATTACTGTAGTGCCTAGGAGCACTAGCCATGGACAAAGATTCCATTGTGCTAGGCACTGTATACACGTACGTACACACACCCACACACACACCCAAAAAGATGGCCTCTGCCCCAAATAAGTTACAAATCTGGTCCTCTTCCTACTCCAGCAAGCTATGTTTGCTGGGGCAAGTGACTTGTCCTTACACCCTTTGGGCATGTTTACACTAGGAAATTATTTCAAAAGAACTTATTTCAGAATTATAACTCCTGAAATAACTATTTCAAAATAGCGTGTCCACACTACAAGGAAGCCTCAAAATTAGTCGGAGGCAAGCTCCCTTAATGTAGACATGCTACCTCGACTTAGAGCCACAGGAAACACTGGGCAGTAATTACTTTGAATGACTCTGGGGAGTAGTTATTTTGAAATAACAGCACACTGTGGGCATGTCTACACAGCAGGGCTAAACTCAAAATAAGCTATGCAACTTGAGCTATGCTAATTGCATAGCTTAATTTGAAATAGCTTATTTCGAATTTGAGCACATATTTTGAAATAGAGCACTCTTCCTCCAGCTTCCTTTACTCCTCATACAATGAGGTTTACGAAAGTCGGAGCAAGACGCCCGTTATTTTGAATTTATTTTGAAATAATGGGCTTGCTACGTAGACACACAATATGTTATTTCAGAATAACATCCGTTATTCCGAAATAATGCTGCTGTGTAGACATGTCCTATTAATCCACACTACCACTATTTTGAAATAACTATTTTGAAATAAGTATTATCCCTCATGGAAAGCAGGAGTTATTATTTTGAAATAATCAGCCCCTTATTTTGAAATAATGGGCTTGGTAGTGTGGATGCTCCACTTGCTGTTTTGAATAAGTGTAGACCAGGGCTTAGCATGCGCCTTCCATTTACATCTGAGGATGACCACCAAGTTGTCCATTTACTGCAGACATTAAAAAGCTCTTAGTTCAAGAGAGTCTTCGACACAGTGACTTGGCTTTGGCTTTATTTGCTATCTTAAGCTGAAATGTTTCTATTCTGATCTGGCAAGGGGCTGAGCACTTCTAGAGGGGGTAGTGGCATGCCTTTACCTCTTGCTCAAGTCAATGGGTATTATAGATGCTCAGGACTGGGCCCTTAATTGGTAAAGCACTTCGGTTAGCTTGGCCAGGTATGCACTATGTAAATATGAATTATTAATATCATTTTCATTTTACTGTGCAAGTGGTCAAAAGTCACACCTGTCCTCTGCAGCTAGTGAGAGTCAATCTATCAACAGCTATGTTGGCCAGGTATCTCTTGCCATACTTGAGGGATGATCCATGCTCCCCATCTGAAACTAAATAGGTGGGTCAGTTTTGGATCTCCGGACATTATCCAGGTTCTCCCTGAACCTGCTTCTCCAGTAAACTTTCTTTGAACATCCCCTCTTGCACATATCTCAGCTCTCCAGGGCAGTGTGTGCAATCCCTGATTTGGACAAATGGCTGAGCTTGATCCTGCCAGAATGATGTCAAAGCCTGCAACACTGGGCCTAATGGTTTCTGCATGACAGAAATTGGCCCATGACAGTTTGCTCCAAGCAGCACAATTAATGGGTTACCAAATGGCAGTGTTGGGCAGCTCATGTTGCTTTGTGAGTGGAAGGATATCTGCTTACATGACTGGCCATCTCCTGCAAATTCCAGATGCTCCAGAGGTCATGAAATCTGTGATCAAAAGAGGATAGAACTTGCTCTTTAAAAAGAACATAACCTGGGCAGCTGCTACTGGAGCAGCAGTTGAAATAAACATCCAGAGATTTGCAGCCTTCTCTGGGCTTGGAGTTGAGAGTGTGACCGAGGCTAATGTGATTATCATGAAGAGCAGCAAGTGGCTTGAGTGATGGTGGGCCATAAATCACCAGAGTTAGTAAACTCTTGGAGATAGATTCTAGACTCATCTTCTTGTGAGCAGTATGAGGAGCAAAATTCTGTTGTCTCCTAATGACCAACTCGAAACAGTCTCTGCTGAGGTTAATGGTGACTAACAAAGAGGATAAGGTTACAAGCAACTGAATGGGCAGTTGTGAAAAGTTTTGATAAAAGTGCAGTTGTGAAAAGTTTTGATAAAAGTGCAGCAACAGCCAGAAGTCATTGTTTCCTATAGGGAAGATTTCATCCCTGGTGGCACGGGGAAGAGAGGGACACCTCCACGCATCAGTGGAGAGGCATCTCCTGACCAAAGGGAGGAGAGCTGATGGTTTTGTCACCACCTTCCCTGAGAAATTATGCCAGGGTATGGCCTGTGGCTAACCAGGAGCCCGCTGATATATGATGCTAAGTGCATGCAATGACCACATTAGCCCCACCAGCACCTAAACCAGTGCCATCCACTGCTGGCCTTTGACAGCCAGGCCATCCCCTACTGTATACCTGCCAAAGGAAGGTTGATTCTAGCCCTCGACTAATAAAAATAATGCTTCTGATTCTGTCCCACAGTCAGCTGCATATTTGTCTACTATAGTCCACATTGCATTCTGACAGTCCTGGATATAGAAACAGAAGCTTGATGTTTCTCATTTGCATATCAGCACCCAGAAAGCCCAGCTGTTTCAAAGCTACTTCTTTACAAGGACGCTGGCAGGTCAAATCTGGGTTGCAAATTTAGAAACTGTAAACACAAACCTTTACAAAACCTAAGACCGACCAGAAAGTTTCCAAGCATTAAAAACTTCTAGGGAAAGTGTTAAACATATCTTTCTTTAAAGAGAAATAAACGGTCCCCAGGAGTCCTGACACTGTGAATATGGCAGCACTGTAGTAGTGCATGAGAATCAGAAGGGTCAATTGACTAGCAGTTGATGAGAAACAAAAATAGAAGTAAACAAACAACAAATGGTCTGGTAGCACTTTATAGACTAACAAAACATGTAAATGGTATCATGAGCTTTCGTGGGCACAGCCCACTTCTTTAGATGACCGGAGTTTTGAGTTTAGGATGTGCAGAACCAAAATAAATAGGAGAGGGAAAGGGAAGCGGGGAGGGAAAAAAAAATTGGAGGTGGGAGACAGGGAGCTAGAGGGAATCAGTAAGTATCTGAAGATTGGGTAGTTAAAACGAAGCAGATAAGAATCAAAGTCAGTTGACAGTATCCTTCCTGACTCAGGAGTCTACGTAAAGAGCTGTTTGCACCTTCAACGGCTGTTAAATTGGTAGTGCCCCAACTAACTTTCATCACTATTTAATCCATTAGCATGTGAATTGAATTTGCAGATGAACTGTAATTCCAGTGCTTCTCTGTGGATCTGGCTAGTAGAACTGGTTTGTGACAAGACAGCTACTTGAAGATCTTTTAAACAGTGATTCGGAAGATTGAAGTGTTCCCCAATAGGTTTCTGTATGTTTCCTTTACATATATCTGATTTGTGTCCATTGATTCTTTCCCGCAGAGACGGTCCAGTTTGTCCATTATATATAGCCGTAGGGCTTTGTTGGCATTTGATGGCATAGATCAAATTACTGGATGTGCAGTCAAATGACCTTTTGATTTCGTAGCTTATGTTGTTGTCTCCAGTGATGAATTCGCCAGTATAGATACGTGGGCAGAGTTGGCATCGTTTTGGTTGCAGGGCTGGGTTCCTGGATGCTTATGATGTGTTTGTGTGGCATGGTTACCAGAAATAATTCATTTCAGGTTGGGGGGTTGTCTGTAAGTGAGAATAGGCTTTTTTCCCAAGACCTCTGAGAGTGAGGGATCAGGTTCCAAGATGTTCTACTAGCCAGATCCACAGAGAAGCATTGGAATTACAGTTCATCCACAAATTCAATTCACATGCTAATGGACTCAGTGTGATGAAAGTTGGTTGGGGCACTACCAACTTAACAGCCGTTGAAGGTGCAAACAGCTCTTTACGTAGACTCCTAAGTCAGGAAGAATACTGTCAACTGACTTTGATTCTTATCTGCTTCGTTTTAACTACCCAATCTTCAGATACTTACTGATTCCCTCTAGCTCCCTGTCTCCCACCTCCCTTCTTTTTTTTCCCTCCCCGCTTCCCTTTCCCTTTCCTATTTATTTTGGGTCTGCACATCCTAAACTCAAAACTCCGGTCATCTGAAGAAGTGGGCTGTGCCCACGAAAGCTCATGATACCATCTATATATTTTGTTAGTCTATAAAGTGCTACCAGACCATTTGATGCTTTTTTCTGTAACAGAATAACTTGGCTACCCCCTGAAGCTTCTAAAAATAGAAGTGTTTAGTGCATTTTCATTGTCCAAGATAAGAGAAGTACAAAAAAGGGTACACACAGAAGACAGTGTAAAGCAAATCTATCCATGTATGTGTATGTGGGTGTCTTTTAAATAATCAGTTTTAACAGTTTAATGATAAAACATAGATTATAAAAACACCAGCTTTTAAAATATATAACATGTAACTGGGAACAGAGCTGAGCCAGATCCTCAAAACTAACCAGCCTGAACACTAGAGAAACTTGAACTGAGACCCAGATTTAGCATCTGGTCTTTATATCCCTATAATGGTCTCCATGCTGAGACTGCTGGAAAACTGCTGATGAGTATCAATTATGTTAGTATTTCTACTGCAGGCTTGTAGCAGGGAGGGGTGCAAAGGATGCGAAAGTACACCCCCCCCGCCCATGAGCCTCCAAGTAAACATGCTCCGGCTGGCCAGGGGAAGGCAGGAGCAGCACGCTACCCGAGCCTCCCTCCCCCATTCTCTGACCAGCTGGGGGAAGGCTGGGGCTGATTTCCCCCCTTACTTGGGGGACCAGGAGGGTGCATGCACACCCTCACAGTCCACATGAAAATGGACCCAGAAAATGATGAGGTGTGAATTTAAAGCAGAATAACTATTTCTTATTAGTCCTATGTGTAGGTGTTCCCATTCCAGAATAAGAATGCTTTTTTCCAAATTAGCTTAATCCAAATGGATTAAATTAATTTGGAATAAGAGCATCTACCCATGGAGTTAATTGGGAATAACTATTCCAGAACAATTCCCAATGTAGACAAACTCTGTGTGTCCATGGGGAGCTGAGCTGAGACCTACCAATTTCACATAGTTCACTCAAAAGTCAGCAGATGGCAACTAGCACTTTTGATCACTACCAACTTGGGCTGCTTTCCAACCAGTGAGGGAGAGCAGTGAGATTCCATAAGCCCTCCCCCATCTCCTGATGCATGAAAGAGTTGTTATCCTCTCTCATCTCTGTGGATGAAAAGAGAATTCAGGTCTCCTGAGCAGTCAGTCCAGTCAGTGAGGAAACAGGCTTTGAATAACAATACTTCATTGTTCCCAGATCAGGAAATGAATGCTCTGGAATGTTTCCATATTTACATTCAGGTTTGTGATATTTAGACAGGAATTCTTACAAAAGATCATTACAATGATAGTGAAGTTCAATTAATCACAGGTTAGCCTGATTAGTGCTTAATTGCAGTAACAGATTTGACAAACACCTTGTTGGCTGGAGTGAGCTATAAAAATATACAGAGTGTCCAGTCAGTATGTTAATTCTGCACAGTGCTTTGAGTTAAATACAGATCCATGCCTAAATGCCACATCTGAAAACTCCACCAAAAATTGTAAAATGTTGGATCAGGATCTAACTGTGCCTTTGTGGGCCACAACTAAGAACACCAAATTCAGGTCATACTACTGAGAAATAAGGTAAATACACTCCAAAATACTGCTAGTTATTTTTTCATAAGATATACCAAAGAAGCCACAAAAACAAACTTCTGTCTCATCATACTGACTAACAAAAAGTCATAAAAGCAGTTTCCTGAGGCATTCCAGTCTTTGTACCACTCCAAAAAACACTGGATTTAAAGTCGGTTCTTTAAAACTGGTCTCATCAGATAACAGGTCTTCTGATCCTAAAGAACCCACTACACACCCAGGTGGAGCCTGGAGTCATGTCCATGCAGAAGAAAGTCCATTAGGTGCAGTTGGGCATTGTCCAAGGTTCATTGTGAGCTAAGCGTTTCTTGATGAGCCACTTATTTAGAACATGCCCTCCGAGATGTGCTGGCTAAATTCCTTGTGGGAGCTACCTCAGAAGCAAACATCTGAAATACAGGTATAGAGCTAATATTCATAACTTTAAATACAAAAATGACACATGAATACAATAGCAGACTCAAAAAATCATAACCTTTCCATAGATACCCTACATCTATATTTTGTACAAGATTTGTTGCAACCATATAAAAAATGTTGAAATAATAATCTATATGGTCATATCTTAATCAGATAACATCACACAGGCTCTGTCTACACTACAAGGTTTTTGCGCAAAAACAAGTGTTTTTGCACAAAAATCTGCGGAGCGTCCACACCTCAAGCGCATTTTTGCACAAGAAAATCGACAGAACAGAGGGCTTTTGCTGGTAGAGTTATTCCTATCCCCACGAGGAATAACTCCTTTTTGCGCTACAGCTCTTGCACAAAAAAGCAAGTGTGGATGCTCCGGAGGGGTTTTTGCTCAAGAAACCCCTACTGGAAAAAGCACAGGTGCTCTGATGGCCATTCTGCGAATGGCCATCAGAGCTTTCTTGCACAAGAGCGTCCATGCAGTGTGGCCACTCTCTTGTGGAAAAGCACATCGCTTTTGCAATGCGCTTTGAGGTGTGGACGCACTTTTGCACAAGAAGTTTTTGCGGAAGATCTCTTCCGCAAAAAGCTTCTTGCGCAAAAATCCTGCAGTGTAGACAAAGCCCCAGGGTCTAAACATTGTTGCTGAGCTCTGTCTATAATGGACTGATGCAAAATCTGCTTTACCAAACTTTAGTATTCCTAAACCGTATGCAGTTTAGAGCTATCTCTGAGCAATTATTTTTCCAGGAGTGATAGACTCATTTAACATAGGCACTGGGCTGCAAAAATGTAAAAGAGAAAATGTTAAGTAGATTTTATATACTTCTCTGTGTTTCCTGTTATTTATGTGCTAAGAAATAACTCCCAGAAGAAATATTTTATCATTACCATCATCTTCACTTTTACAGTGTCTTTCCTTGGAAGATCTCAAAGCATTTACTGAACATCCATCAAGTCTTACCGTCCCCTTGTAATCATTATACCCAGTTTACAGATGGGCAAAACTGAGGCACAGAGAAGTGAAGTGGCTTACCCAAGGTTACACAGTAAGTTAGAACAAAAACACAGGGAATGGAATCTGGGAATGGAAACTAGAATACTTCACTCCCAGCCATGTTCTCTGATCCGTGTTCCATAGCCACTTTACTCCCTAGCAATGTTTCCTGGAGAATTCAGCTCTCAGTCTATGTCTAGACTACAGGGTTTTTTTTGAAAAAAGTGGCCTTTTTTGGAAAAAAGTTCACCTGTGTCTAGACTGCTACCACTTTCTTTTGAAATTAAATCAAAAGAACGTGGCAGTTTTTTTTCAACAGCAGTAAACCTCATTTTACGAGGAAGAACGCCTTTTTTCGAAAGAGCTCTTTCGAAAAAAGGCATTCTTGACTGCAAACAGGGCTTTTTTGAAAGAGCGCATCCAGACTTCCTGGGTGCTCTCTTTCGAAAAAGCGGATCGTGCCACAGAGGTGCCACAAGAATGCCATCAAAGGTAGAATTTGTGACCATGGGGGCAGGACAGCAAAGAAAATTATTTATTTGTGGTTCATGACATTCATTATAACCTCAAACTCTGAGTTGAACCAATAATGGTCTGAACCTCAAACTCCAAGGCCAGTCTAATAATAAACTTGGAAATACTGGAAGCAAACACCACTGATCTTTAAGCAGAAATGAATTCAGGTCTAAATCTGTACTTTATGAATTGAGTCAGTTGCCCCTAAAGACTAATGAGGGGGAAAATGCAAAGCCACATCACAATGTATTTTTGAATAAAATAATTCTTCTGAGATTTAAAAAAATATATTCTACGGAGACTATCCACTCTGTGACAGACACCGCCCAATAGCAGCTCGAAAAAAGACTATCCAATGTGAAGACAATTGGGCAACAACTCCAGTCAGTGGTGCTGTTCTAAAACAAGTTATTATTTTGTAAGTTAGAGTGGAAGAATTGGGTTTGCCAAATATTAAAACTGGGCTTCAGAATGATTGCTGAGTGCATAATTAATCCCCTAGGAGCTTGGACAGATATAAAACAGAGCACAAAAATATATATGAAGAATTAACTTTAAAAAACAAGTGAGGGCAGAAGTCCTGGTGGAGTTACAGCTCGTCATTCATTTAATTTTAGTTCTGTGATGAGCAGAAACATTGTTTTTAACCCCAACAAGGAACCAGGATTCTTCTTTCCTTTTCAAAGGCAGTGCTATGTTCACTGTTGTTGCTCTGATAAGATGCTAAAAACATTTTCTGGGCCAAATGCAAATCCACAAAGAACTACCAGTCAGAAAAGCAGCTCTTGCTTTCTTGGGAAATCCATGAAGGAAGGAGTTGGCCATCACAGGCATATGTGCAATTTGCAAAGCCATTTAATGGTGTTATCATCAGCCGGGTGGAGAGCTGGTAACCTGCCATCGAAATAAGTCAACAAAAGGGCAACGAAAATGATTAGGGATATGGAACAGCTGCCATAGGAGGAGAGATTAATAAGATTTGGACTTTTCAGCTTAGAAAAGAGGATACTCAGGGGAGATATGATAGAGGTCAATAAAATTATGACTGGTGTGGAGAAAGTAAATACAGAAAGGCTATTTGCTTGTTCCCATAACACAAGAACTAGTGCACACCAAATGAAATTAATAGGTAATAGGTTTAAAACAAACAAAGGGAAATATTTCTTCACACAACACACCGTCAACCTGTGGAACTCTTTGCCTGAGAATGTTGTGAAGGCTGGGTCTTTAACAGGGTTCAAAAAAGAACTAGATACATTCATGGAGGATATGTCCATCAATAGCTATTAATCAGGATGGGCAGGAATTGTGTCCCTAACCTGTTTGTCAGAAGCTGAGAATGGGCAACAGGGGATGGATCACTTGGTGATTCCCTGTTCTGTTCATTCCCACTGGGGCACCTGGCATTGGCCACTGTCAGAAGACAGGATACTGGGCTATATGGACATTTGGTCTGACCCAGTATGGCCGTTATTATGTAGTCACTTGGTATTCAATCAAACGTGTGACTCTTAACTTTCAAGCAGTTGGTGAGAAACAGGAATAGAGCTGTCTCAACAAATTCTGGCCCCTGCACAGAGCTTAGTCAATAGGATTTGTGCTTGGCTTGGAGAAACAATGAACCTCTCCTCTGAAGTTGGGGAGAACCAGCAGAACTTCTTAGTGGCTTTCATTGCAGCATCCAGTAATGTCCATGGCTCCTGTTCTGCCTTCTCACAGCAGTGTGGTTGGCCAATGAATCTGCAAAGCTGATGTTTCACAAGCCATGCATTCAATCTCCGAGTGCTGCCTCTTCATACAGTGTTGAGGAGAGAACCAGGATAGAGCACTTGCCCACTGCCCATTCACAAGGCGAAGGATTTGGCTCTTGCTTGTTGCTGGTACTGAACAATATATCAGTTACTAGACCAACTTCTGTTGGTGAGAGAGAGAAGCTTTTGAGCTTACACAGAAATTGGTCCAATGAAAGGTACTGCCTCACCCACCGTGTCTCTAATATCATGGGACCAACATGGCTACAACAACACTGCATACAACATTTCAGCTGTAAGCAGAAAGTTCACTTGTGTCATGCACCACAGATATCTGGGCATGTCTTACTGTTCTAGACATTCAAATGGATTTTCCAGCGGCCTACCAATGGGCAGACTAAGGGTTTGTAGTCTTTTGTTCCTGTTACCAAAAGTAATACACTTGAACCTCTTTAATATGGCAACCCTGAGGCTACGTCTACACTGCAGGCTTTGTCAGCAGAGATAATGCAAATAAAGCACTCATTAGCATTTCTCTCACTCTCATTTGCATAGTCTCTTCCGATCCGTTTTGCAGAAGAGGTTTTTGTGCAAAAAAAAATGCAGTGTAGACGGGGCAAAAAACCCTTTTGCGCAAGATCCTGTATACCTGTTTTTTTGAGGAACAAGGGTTCTTGCACAAAAGTTTTTTTGTGCAAAATGGCCCCATCTACACTGCGTTTTTTTGCACAAAAACCTCTTCCGCAAAACGGATCGGAAGAGACTATGCAAATGAGAGCATGAGAAATGCTAATGAGTGCTTCATTTGCATTGTCTCTGCCAGCAAAGGCTGCAGTGTAGACACAGGTGAAAAACAGGGTTTGCCAGGTTAACGATTTTGCCAGGCTGGGATAGAGGGGTAGATCACATACCTGGTGCACCACGTCCTCCGCTGCTCCCAGGCACCAACCCTTGCTGCTCCCAAGTGCATCACTGTGCTACCATTCCCTGCAGAGCTGCTTCTGCCTCTACCCTCCAGGGTCTGTACTATGGGTGTTCCTGAATTAGGGACACCCCAGAGTATGGAGGTTCCAGTGTAACACTATTCACAAAACACAAGTGTCACTTTGCACACATGGTATTCAAAAATGTAATGATGAAATGTACCACTTTAATTCTAAGAGGAATTGCCACAATAATAACAATAAATTAACCTAATAAAGTATGGAACCAGTCTCCCCGAGTTATGCAGTTGTTTTCACTGAATTGCTTGCCCAATGGGCTACTAGTCCTGAAGACTGTCTGTCTGAAAGTTCTCTGTCTGTTACAGACTCAGAAGCAAAAACCTTAGATATGAACATCCTGAATTCTGAGGAAGTCAGACTTTGCAATTCAGGCCTATCTCTCCTATGTAGGTGTCCCTCCTATGAGAGTTGGCACAGCTTCCAGTCCTGCTCCACCCTTTAGCTTTAAACCTGAGCAGGAGAAGGCATATCTCCAGGTGACCTCTCCATTGAAATGGGGCTAATTAGTGCCACTTGCAAGGCTGTTGTTTGACCTGATGTGGCCACATAAACTGGATTGAGGCTACCAACTTTTCTTTTTCCATCTTGGGCTGGAATTGCTTTGGTGGTGTGGTGAGACACTTTAGACCCCATTTGCCAATCTCAGGAGTTATCCTCACAGTTCCTCACTTTAATGTGAATCCACAAAGAACAGGCAGCTCTTTCTTGAAAATATTTAAACTTTCTTGGGAAGTCCAGAAAAATCAGTTTCCCAGTTTATACCAAGCTGGTGTCAGCAATGCAGGATGGGTACAATGCAGGCATGGCTGCTCAGTCCAGTAAACTTTGTTTCCAAATCCCCAAGCCTCTTCCCGGTTTGCAAAAAGGATTCATTCCCCCACCTCTTCCAAAGGGATCCTAAATCTGCATGACCTGGTCGGGTACATTCTGTCCAGGAGAGGGCAGGGAAGTACAGTTTATCACAGACTCATTACTGAACAGGAGTCAGCTATCTTCAATGAGATTATTCCTTTCACCATCTTCTAGTCTGCACAGCTTTCCTCAGTGCAATAGAGTTGATGTGGGCTTTGTATAAAAATCCCCTTAAAGTGCTTGCAGATGAGTTTGCAACTCTTACACCCACCCCAGAGCTCATTTTCACAAAGGAGAATTCTGACCTGGGCTGGTCTATTAATTTTGCTTTTGTTCCGTCTCACATAGGGCCTTGCCAGTTGCATGGAGAAATGGTTCTAGTGCTGTTTGGCAGTCAAAGATTCAAAGAGGTCAGGCTCAGTTTGACATCACTTCCATTTCAACTCAACAAAACCGATGTCAGAGCATTTCCACCATTGCTTTAGAAATGGACCCATCTCACTGAGAAGAGCGAAAGGACCCACTGACCATTCATAATTTGAATGGCCTCGATTTTGCTCTCCAATAACCTAGGGAACTTGCATTGCAATGAAGGAGGGTTTTGTGCATGCAAATATGAGGGCAAAACTGTGCCCAATGTACACCCAGGAAAAATGGCATGTAAAAATTTTGCTCAGATTGTCTTTCTCAGCATCAGACATTTGAGAAATTAAGCACCTTTGCCCAGATACCAAGCCTCTTTGATTTTCCAGAAGGCCCCAGATAACACGCTGGAATGGGCTTCCTCCTTTGTGTCTCTCCCCTGGGCCTGTGACTCAGGCTCCAAAAGGCAACATTTCCAAACCAGCAATATAAAATAATGTAATGCTGCCTCTGCAGCACCAATGCGTGTGAGGCCACAGAAATTTGGCCCTGAGGTTACTGTTGCTGTTTCCACCTCATACTGCTCTACTGCAGCAGAGGATAAACATATTCTTTGTGTCAATATTACTGTAACACTCAGAGGACTTGCAGTTCTTATCTGCTAATGTTCAAGGACTGCAAATTAATGTGATCACAACATCACTGCTGTGCTGGAGGGCTTAACAGTTTTCCATTATTTGTTGACTTTATACCTAGGTTCCAGGATTTAAAAAAAAAATGTCTTGGTGCTAAAACAAGTGAGAGATGTCAGCTGGGGAGACCTATTTATTTTGCAGACCATAGAAAGCATTGATTTGGGAACTCTGAAGTTATGAAGGTCCCAAATAAAATGTCAATGTTTTTCAGCTTGATTGTTTTGTGCTTCTGGCATGGAAAAAGCGGCTATAATTCATAAATCACCTGTAAATGTGTAGGTGATGGGTCTATCCTGATCCTTTGTTTTGTTAAATGGCCATTTGCTTCAACTGCTTTTTAAGAGTTTGCTGCACTGGCAAGTGGAAACCATTTGGGGTGGGAATGTGGCAGAATCAAAAGGCGTAATCTCTAGAGTTTGTTTATGCTATGGAGCATTGACTGTCAAAGCCTCCTAGTTTAGACTCAGAGTTAGGGTGACTAGATATCTCATTTTTAAAGGGACATTCCTGTATTCAAGCCCTCCTGCAAGCGTCCCAACTTTTTTTTAAAAAAATGGGTCAACTGTCCCATATTTTCTGTCTCCTCCCTCCCATTAGTATTGGTGGGCCCTACTGCTGGCTGGATTCTTGCTTGCCAGATGCCCACCTACCAGTGGTGAGTGGGGGGGATCCAGTGGCTGATGATGTGCATGGAACTGCAAAGCTGGGGCTGGGAAAAGCTGCAGCACATGGGACTGGCTGTTCCCACTGCTGGTCTATTGAGTGCAGTCCCTGCTGTGTGCTGGCTCTTGGCTAGTGGACTCTTCCCTCCCGCACCCTCCATTTCCCACCAGCGCTGGTTGCTTGCTGTGGTGGTTGGTGATTGTGGGCTGGTGGTGGCCAGTTATGGGCTTCCCACCCATCGGCCCTTTACATGCTTCCCCTCTCGCTGACCTCTCCCTGCTGTGCCCATTCACCCTGTCCCTGCCCTGCTGCGCCTCCATATCCCCCCAGCAGAGTGTGACTGGCTCCCAGCACGGGGGGCTCGTCTAGACTACGCTGGAGTGTTGAAAAGGGATATGCAAATTCTGTGGGAATTTGCATATCTTCTTCCGATCTCACTTTTGAAAGCGGAGCTTTCAAAAGTGAAAGTAGTCAGGACGCGGTTTTTCCGGCAACCCCCGCCCTTTTTTCGAAAAGCTGCTCTTCCTCAAAAAATGAGGTTTACGCGGCTTTTTGAAAAAGGCGGGGTTTGCCAGAAAAATTGCGTCCTGGTTACTTTCACTTTTGAAAGCTCCACTTTCGAAAATGAGATTGGAAGCAGCTATGCAAATTCCCGCGGAATTTGCATATCCCCTTTCGACACTTCAACGTAGTCTAGACATAGCCAGGGTAGAGAACCAGCTCCTGGTCAGATCATTCAGCTCACTAACAGCCTGGCTGGCAGGCTCCTTCCTTCTCCCACTGCCTCTGGCTGGGCGGGCACCCAGGAAAAGTTCCAGACCCTACAGCCCAGGGTGCTGGCCAGGAGGAGCCAAGCCCTGTATGTGCCAAAGGACACACCGTCCTGGCCTGAGGATGCTTCTCTGCCCATCAGCTAAGCTCTGCAGTGGTGGGGAGGAAGCTATTTCCTGCCTGTTTGTGACAGACCCTGCAGGGTCTACAGCAGCTTCAGCAAACGGTGCCAGAGAGGTGGCTCAGTGGGGGAGAATGCTAGGGGAAAGAGCAGCCCCACATACCTGGGGGGCAGGACCTAGGGCAAGGGCATAGCACCCTGTTCACACACTGCCCCGTCCTAGGTACTGCCCCCAGGGTATCCAGAGCTGCTCTGTCCCCTAGACATCCTTCCCTGCTGAGCCACGGCTCTGGCCGGGTTCACTGAAGCCCCTGCAGGCGGATTCTCTGAGCCCTGGAGCACAATGCATCCTTAGGGCTTAATTGCTTCCTGCTTGTGCTTTCACCAGGGGACAGGCGGTGGCTGGGTTATGTTGGTGGCCAGCCCACACCTACCCCTCTGTGGCTGGAAGCAGCTCCGGTCCCTTCCCTAGCATATATTGCTGAAAGACTGCTGATAGCATCACTCTGGTGTGAACCCTGACAGAAATCTGGGGAAGGGAGGCTTGTGACCCTCCATGCCCCCCACATGTTGCCTCAAGAAGATGTGGGTGGTGCCAGATACCAAGAGAAGCCGGGCATGGAGTGTGGAGAGCACAGTGCAGGGAGGATTGGGTTGGTCAGCCACCCCCTCCTCCACATGTGAGAGAGGCATAGGAAATGTGTGTGTGTCACCTCTCCCCATGCAAACCTTAAAGAAGGTAAACAAGAAGTCTCCAGCTATGCAGTGTTTCTTTTCAACAGGGGCTTAGTTAGCTTGATGCTAATTTGAACATTTGTACTGCAGAGTTCTGATTGATTGCCATTGAACTCACTTGAATATGAATAATTTTACCATGTGTCCCATATTCAGCATAGGGAAATCTGGTCACCCTACTCAGAGTAAGCCTGAAGAACAAGGCTTATATTACACTGGTCTACAATTTTTTAGAAGTCATCTGCTTCAGAGATAAAATATGCTATTTATTATGTATTTTGATGTGCTGAATTCAAATATGACAATTAAAACAACTGATTGGCTACTGTTTCCAAGATATTTAAGTTTTTACATTTTACAACTATGTATATTGTGTAGATAGAGTTTTAATCATAAATTGTAAACCTAGGTCTTTTCATGTGTTTATGGTTGCTTTACATGATAATATTTCACCTGTCCTGTTTATGTAACACTTTAAAAATCAGCAAAAGGGTTATATAAATAAAATTTATTATGAAACAAAAGGCAAAAAACTATTATGTACATAGTTTAGTCCTATTCAGTGTCTACTCGGCACTTCTTGGCTTGTCTCTTGTATTCATTAAATGGAGCGCCTTCCATGAAGAAGAATGGGACAAGATCCTTTTGACGGTCACGGAACATGGAAACCCTAACATCACCTGCCAGGAGATTCCACTGTTGTAGTCTGGAGCCCAACAGCTCTGCCTTACTCTTGGGTAGTTCCAAATCCCTGACAAGGTCATTCAGTTCACCTTGTGTTATGAGGTGTGGTTCAGAGGAGGAGGATGGGAGAAAATGTGGGTCCTGTGACATTGATGGTTCAGGACCAGAAGTTTCATCCTCTTCCTCTTCCTCGTCTCACTCAAGTGAGAATGATTCTGGTGCATCAGGAACCGGCAGTCCTTCTCCGTGGGGTACTGGGCGTATAGCTGATGGAATGGTTGGATAATGCACAGTCCACTTTTTCTTCTTTGACACACCTTTCCCAACTGGAGGCACCATGCAGAAGTAACAGTTGCTGGTATGATCTGTTGGCTCTCTCCAAATCATTGGCACTGCAAAAGGCATAGATTTCCTTTTCCTGTTCAACCCTGGCGAAGATTTGTTGCACAAGTGTTGCAGCATATGTGTGGGGCCCACCTCTTGTCCTGATCTCCAATTTTGCAGCCAAAATAAAGGTGATAGGCTTTCTTAACCACAGTGGTTATACTGCGTTTTTGTGATGCAAAAGTCACTTCATCACAAACATAGCAGAAGTTATCTGCGCTGTTCACACAAGTACGAGGCATCTCTGCTCACTTTGGCTAAACAGAAATGTGTCCCTTTGCAAAATCAAACACTGACAAATAAGAGCACGACACTGTATGATTTCTAGAGCTGATATAGGGCAATTTGTTCAGCAGAGTGATGTAAGCTTCGTTATGATTGCATCATCCATGATTTCTAGGAATAACATGATGCAATTCATATTATGTATGACGCAATACCAGCGTCAGATTGCATCATTCATTGTTTTGCCTAAAAAGCAAGTACTGTTCAAACCCAGTCATAGATTTATTCATAGATCCAGTCAAAGATGTATTTTAGTCATTTCTGGTTTAAATTGAGATCCCTTCCCTTTATAACTCACTTATCCTCTGCCATTCCCAAGTCAAGGGTCGTATATACTGACCCAATAGCATATCTTGAAAACTAGAGCCAGTCAACAATTTTAAGCATCATTTTCGTTCTCAGTGACCCAGAATTAGTAAAGTTTGACTACATTTATTTCAGAAGCATTTTGGCTGTAGAGCAGTGTTATCTCTCCAAAATACATTAGAACGGAAGCATCTTTGCGTCAAGATAGTTGCATCTATACCAGGGATTTACCTGAGGAGCTTAGCTGGGTAGGAGATGTGGGTTTCTTTTTGTTCACTGCCTTAGCCAACAGAGCTATGCTGGCAAAACTTGGCTGAGTAGACCAGAATGAGGAATCTAAGGAAACTATCTTGCTCAACAGTGACCTTTCTGTTACTCTCTCAGTCCCTCCAAACCTGGAAGGTTGGTGATTGTAATGCACAGGTATGGTAAACCTGTTGAAAGAAAGGGGAAGAAGCAGTTCACGTACACAGGCCCACTGACACGGGCAACAGGGGGAGTAATTTGGGCATCTGCCCCGGTGCCTGGAGATTCTAAAAGTTCTGGTGCTCTGACCACTGCCACAGCTACTGCAGCAGCAGTGGTGCCCTTTAAATTGCCACCGGGATGCAATACAATGAGGCTCCAGGTGGCTCTAAGTTGGGGGCAGCATGCTGCAGTGCAGGTAGCACTGAGATCTGGCTGCCACAGCCCTGCCCTTTCTCCCTGAGGCCTTGCCCCTTCTGCTAGTGCAGAATTGGCCCCACCTTGCCCAGGGGCCCGGTGTGGCTGTCAGCTCCCCTGCATGTACAAACGTACATGTCTAGCCATATGCGGACACGGCCAAAAAAATCACGCTGTAAGGACAACTCCTGACTTCAGGCAGTGCTTAAATCTTGCTGGGGCTCTTGGTAATTCATAGCTCCAGTACCTCAGGGCTCATGGCATCAGTTATGAATGTAATTTGCTTTAGCCCTGGCATCTCTTTCATTATTAATTAAGCACTGACTGCAGGGAAGGGACCCGAAAAGCTCACAGATCCTTTCAAAGAAAGTTTAAATCTCTACTTCCAATGATTCTGTGATATATTACTAGTGAGGAAACTTAGACCACAGATTAACTTTTAGACTATTGTGACAGACTGCTGGTTAAGCCAGAGCTCTGCCACTACAGCCTGGCTGAAAAGGCCAGTTACAGCCAGCTGAGCAAGTCCAGGCCTGAAGGGCTAATGGAAGCAGCTGTAGGCCTCATTAGCCAGAGGGCAATATAAGGCAGCCAGAGGGAACGTGAAAGGGGAGGCGCCAGGGTGTGGCTGAGTGTGTGCCTCCCAAGCCAGAAGGAGAGGCTGGCTGAGTTTGGTATGAGCAAAACTTCTGTAAAAAGAAGGCGGTGGGAAATTGGCACTGACAATAAAAGGCACAGGTGACTGCACCAGAAAGGGTCTTGGATTGATTTGTGACCCAAGAAGGGGTCCCAAGGCGAGGGCCCTGAGCAAGAACCTTGCCACCATATGTGACCCTATTATCTGTGCTTCTGTGTAGGTATTTATACCAAAATTATCACCAAAGCTTGTTGTCCACTCCAAGGAGGAAAGGGGTGTGGAACATGGACATTCACTAAACAAAATCTTCAAAGAAAGGCAGTGAGAAAATGGCAAAACCAATAATCTTTCAGTTAAATATTATTTGGTATCAAGTCTCATATGCAGTGATCATCACTATTATCTATTTTCTTGTCATTCGCCAGTGTGCTATAGAGATGCTAGGGAAACATAACTGACCCATGATCAGTGGAGCAGTACTTGCATGAATACAGAAATTTCACGTGTCTCTTTACTTCACATTGTATTCTGTTCACATGGAATGGGCAGTGCAGTGAAGTCAACTGTGGAACTCCTTGCCAAAGGAGACCAGTGAAGACTAGGACCAGGTTGTTGTGAAGATCAGGCTCAAAAAAGAACTAGATAAATTTATGGAGGTTAGGTCCACCAATATTTATTAGTCAGGATGGGTAGGAATGGTGATCCAAGCCTCTGTTTGTCAGAGGCTGGAAATGGGTGACAGGGGAGGGATCACTTGATGATTACCTGTTCTGTTAACCCCCTCTGGGGCACCTGGCATTGACCACTGTCAGAAGACAGGTTATTGGGCTAGCTGGACCTTTGGTCTGACCCAGTATTGCCATTTTTATGTTCTTATGCATCAACCTGTGATGGTTTCTGCAGTTTGACTAAAATCACATGCTCGCATTCAGCCCAGGTCACTGTGAATTTCAGTGTAGTTGAACAGATTTACTGCAGTGGTGCATCTGTCTCTTTATCTTTAAGACAAATCAAAAGTCCAATCTTACAGTCAGGAAAAACACCTAGGCTATGTCTACACTGGCACGATCTTGCGCCAGAAATATGCAAATGAGGCTAAGCGTGGAATATCGCCGAGCCTCATTTGCATATCTAATGAGCCGCCATTTTTGTGGAAGAGGCTCTTGCACCAGAAGGAGTGTCTACACTGCCCCCTTCTTGCGCAGGAAAAACCCTCTTGCGCAATGCCGCTACGCTGATTATTTTCAGGCATAACGGCATTGCACAAGAGGGTTTTTCCTGCGCAAGAAGGAGGCAGTGTAGACAGCTCCTTCTGGTGCAAGAGCCTCTTCTGCAAAATGGCGGCTCATTAGATATGCAAATGAGGCTCGGCGATATTCCACGCTTAGCCTCATTTGCATATTTCTGGCGCGAGATCGCGCCAGTGTAGACATAGCCCTATTGATTTCAGTGGGAGTTTTATTTAAATGATAACATTAGATTTCAGGCCTAATACAGTAAAACAAGCATGAAATTGTCACCACACAGAAGGCCAGCACAAGGCTTATGGCATAAGTCTGGCTTTCTACACAGGGGTGAATTTCACCTGACGTCAGCAAATATTTATAAAAAGTGTGCAATTGCTAATAGTATTATAGTATTTGTGTGCAATTGTGCTTTGAAGGATAAGATTAAAATTCAAAATGATCAGGACAAACTGGAGAAATGGTGTGAACTAAATAGGATGAAATTCAATAAGGATAAATGCAAAGTACTCCATTTAGGAAGGGACAATTAATTGCATACATAGAAAATGGGAAATGACTGTCTAGGAGGGAGTACTGTGGAAAGGAATCTAGGAGTTACAGTGGATCACAAGCTAAATATGAGTCAACAGTGTAACACTGTTGCAAAAATAGCAAATATCATTCTGGGATGTATTAACAGGAATGTTGTAAGCAAGACATGAGAAGTAATTCTTCCCCTCTATTTCACCCTGATAAAGTCTTAGCTGTAGTATCGTGTCCAGTTCTGGGAACCACATTTCAGGAAAAATGTAGATAAATTGGAGAAAGTTCAGGGGAG
Organism: Pelochelys cantorii; assembly: GCA_032595735.1. Lineage (NCBI taxonomy): Eukaryota > Metazoa > Chordata > Testudines > Trionychidae > Pelochelys > Pelochelys cantorii. The sequence goes on from CM064336.1 coordinate 24,152,189, forward strand.
AGCAATAAAAATGATTAAAGATCTAGAAAACTTGATGTATGAGGGAAGATTGAAAGAACTGGGTTTGTTTAGTCTGGAGAAGAAAAGACTAAGGAGGGCATGATAACAATTTTTAAGATCATAAAGGAAGAGAATGAAAATTGTTCTCTTTAAACTCTGAAAAGCAGAGATTAAATTGGGCTTAAAATGCAGCAAGGGAGGTTTAGGTTGAACATTAAGAAAAACTTTCTGTGAGGATAGATAAACACAGGAACAAATTCCTTAGGGAAGTTCAGGAAACTCCACCATCGGAGATTTTTAAGATCAGACAAACATTTGTCAGGAATAATCTAGTTATTACATCAGGATTGGGCAAGATGCAGCCTGGGGACCAGATCTGGCCCCCCTAACACTTTGATCGAGCCTGCGGACCACATCTGGATGTTTTCTATTTATAGCCTGCTACTTGTGCCACCGAATTTCCAGGCAGTGGTTCAGGCATCAGAATCCTATTTAAATGGCTTGTGGCTCCTAGTTGCACCACTACCCTGGTATGGGCCAGAGCCATGAGCCCTTTAAATAGCTGCAGCAACCCTGGGTAACTGCAATGATGTCCCGGGGTGCTACAAGCCCTTTTCTGTGTTAAGTCAAAACCTCCAGCCCTAGACAACTCCGGGGAGAGGCAAGAACCTGCCCCTTCTTCCCCAGACCCCGCCCTTTCTGGGAGTGTGTGGAGCCAGCCCATGACCATGTAGCAAAATTCACTAAGGGTGTGTCTAGACCAGTGGTTCCCAATGTGCATGACGCCCGCCGGGCCATTTCTGTGCACCTGCTGCGTGATCGGGGCCAGCCCTGCCCCCAGGCACATGGTGCATTGGCGGTGCCGGCCCCTGAGCGCGCAGCGTATGGGTGGCCCCACCCCCGGGTGCACGGCGCAAGGGCTGTGCCGGCCCCGGGTGTATGGCATATGGGCGGCCCCGCTCCCGGGCGCGTGGTACATAGGCTGTGCCGGCCTCGGGCGTGTGGCGTATGAGCGTCCCCGCCCCTGGGCACGCGCTGGCCTCAGGTGTGCAGCGTATGGGCACTGCTGGCTCCTGGGCATGCGGCACAGGAGTGGCACCGGCCCCAGGAGTGCGGCGCATGGGTGGCGCCGGCACCAGGCATGCAGCATATGGGCGGCCCTGCCCCCGGGTGCACAACGCAAGGGCTGTGCCGGCACCGGGCACACAGTGTATGGGCGGTGCCAGCCCCTGGGTGCATGGCACAGGCGTGGCCCTGACCCCAGGTACGCGGCACAAGGGCGGCGTCAACCCCGGGCGCGCAACACATGGGCGGCCCTGCCCCCGGGCGCGTGGTGTATAGGCGGCCCTGCCCCTGGGCATGCAGCGCAGGAGCGGCGCCAGCCCCAGGCGCGCAGCGCGTGGGTGATGCCAGTTCCTGGGCGTGCGGCACAGGAGCGGTGCTGGCCCCGGGAGTGCAGCGCATGGGTGGCACCAGCACTGGGCACGCAGCGTATGGGTGGCCCCGCCCCTGTCTTGTGCTCAGCCCTGCCCCGAGGCGCGTGAGTGGCCCTGCTTGCGAACAGGAATTGCTAACAGGGAGTTTGGAGAGGGAGTTCTCCAGGTGAAAGAGGAGTAAAAACGGGACCCTTGTGGTAAGTGGCTGTCTGGAGTGTGTGTTTGTGTGTGGGGGAGTTATTTGCTGTGTGCAGAGCTTGTGTTTATCTGTTTGGTTGGTTGGTTGGTTTGATTGTTTGATTGCTTGAAGGAGCTTCTAAAAGGTTTGAAATCTAGAAGCCTCTGTTAATTGGCTAAGCCTCAGTCAGGGGGAGGGGCTACCAGAGCTATATAAGCCTGTGACTCAGCGACCAGGGAGCTTGCGAACAGGAATTGCTAACAGGGAGTTTAGAGGGGGAGGTTAGAGGGCACTAGTGACTTCTGGCCTTCTTTAAAACATAACTCTTATCGTAATCTATATTCCAGAGGTTTAAAAAGAATCCCAGTTTATACTTAAACTTGTTCATTAGAAAAATGGAGACAGAAGCCCAGCAGCAGAGTGGGGGCTATCCTGTTTATTGCGTCGAGTGTAACATGTATGATTACCTGCCCTGTGGGCGGGTGGCGTATGTGTGCACCCGTTGCAAGGAGCTCCTGACCCTCAGAGACCGAGTTCGGGCTTTGGAGGCCAGGGTGGCTGAACTGGAGGAGCTAAGGGAGGTAGAGAGATTTGTGGATGAGACTTTCTGGGACACTGTAGTACTGTCCCACCTCCAGTCTGAGAGCCCCAGTGCTCTTAAGGAGGATGAAAGTCTCAAGGGAACAGAGCATTCAATGGGAGCAGAGGGAAACCATCCCGTAGTTGGGACCCTCCTCCCAGAGGATGTTGCGGTATCCTCTCGCACTGAGGATACCTCTGAGGGGGAGGGAAAGCCAGTTCGGAAGAGGCAGGTGTTAGTAGTGGGTGATTCGATCGTTAGAAACATAGATAGTTGGGTTTGTGATGACCGGGAGAACCGTATGGTCACTTGCCTGCCTGGTGCGAAGGTTGCGGATCTCTCGAGGCATCTAGATAGACTTATGTGTAGTGCTGGGGAGGAGCCGGTGGTCGTGGTACATGTAGGTACCAATGACGTAGGGAAGGGTAGGAGAGATGTCCTGGAGGCCAAATTTAGGCTGCTAGGAAAGAGACTGAAATCCAGGACCTCTATGGTGGCGTTCTCGGAAATGCTTCCGGTTCCACGCGCAGGGCCGGGTAGGCAGGCAGAGATTCAGAATCTCAATGCGTGGATGAGACGATGGTGTAGGGAAGAGGGGTTTGGATTTATTAGGAACTGGGGACACTTTTGGGAGAGGGGGAGCCTATACAGGAAGGATGGGCTCCACCTAAACCAGGGTGGAACCAGACTGCTGGCACTAAACATTAAAAAGGCCGTAGAGCAGTTTTTAAACTGAGAGATGGGGGAAAGCCGATTGGTGTGGAGATGCACGTAAATCGGAGGGAGACTACTCTTAGAGGAGAATCCATTGATAGAGATTCTCTAAGCTGTAGTCAGAAAGAGAGGAGGGGAGAGGGCAAACCATGGGCCAGAGCAGACAAACAACCGTGTACAAAGGAATCCAATGCATCAGGGAAGGGCAGACAAATAAGCAGTGGCAAATTTTTAAAGTGCTTCTACACAAATGCTAGGAGTCTGACTAATAAGATGGGTGAACTAGAGTACCTAGTATTAAATGAGGAGGTTGACATAATAGGCATCACTGAAACCTGGTGGAATGAGGAAAATCTGTGGGACACAATCATACCGGGATATAAAATATATCGAAAGGATAGAGCAGGCCGGGTGGGTGGCGGAGTGGCACTGTATGTGAAAGATAATGTAGAATCAAATGAAATAAAAATATTAAATGAATCAACATGTTCAATAGAATCGCTATGGATAGTAATTCCATGCTCCAAAAATAAGAAATTAGCAGTAGGGATATATTACCGACCACCTGACCAGGACAGGGATACTGACATTGAAATGCTGAGGGAGATTAGTGAGGCTACCAAAACAAAGAACTCTATAATAATGGGGGATTTTAATTACCCCCATATTGACTGGATACATGTCACCTCAGGAAGAGAAGCGGAGATAAAATTTCTCAATGGCTTAAATGACTGCTTCTTGGAGCAGCTAGTGCAGGAACCCACAAGGGGAGAGGCAATTCTCGATTTAGTCCTGAGTGGAGCGCAGGAACAGGTCCAGGAAATAACCGTTACAGGACCGCTTGGGAATAGTGACCATAATATAATAACATTCAACATTCCTGTGGTGGGAAGAACACCTCAGCAGACCAGCACCCTGGCATTTAATTTCAAAAAGGGGAATTACACAAAAATGAGGAGGTTAGTTAAACAGAAATTAAAAGGCACAGTGACTAGAGCCAAATCCCTGCAAGCTGCATGGAAACTTCTTAAAGACACCATAATAGAGGCCCAACTTAAATGTATACCCCAAATTAAAAAACATAGCAAGAGACCTAAAAAAGAGTCACCGTGGCTTAACCACCATGTAAAAGAAGCAGTGAGGGACAAAAAGGCATCTTTTAAGAAGTGGAAGTCCAATCCTAGTGAGATAAATAGAAAGGAACATAAACACTGTCAAATCAAGTGTAAAAATGTAATAAGAAAAGCAAAAAAAGATTTTGAGGAGCAGCTAGCCAAAAACTCAAAAAGAAATAACAAAATGTTTTTTAAGTACATTAGAAGCAGGAAGCCTGCTAAAAAACCTGTGGGTCCCCTAGACGATCGAACTATAAAAGGCGCAATCAAGGACGATAAAGCCATTGCGGAGAAACTAAATGATTTCTTTGCTTCAGTCTTCACGGCTGAGGACGTTGGGGAGATTCCCAAATCTGCACCGTCCTTTGTGGGTAATGAATCTGAGGAACTGTCCCGGATTGAAGTGTCATTAGAGGAGGTTTTGGAACAAATAGAAAAACTTAATGTTAACAAATCTCCGGGACCGGATGGCATTCATCCAAGGGTTCTAAAAGAACTCAAATGGGAAATTGCTGAACTATTATCTGTGGTTTGTAACCTATCCCTTAAATCGGCTTCCGTACCTAATGACTGGAAGGTAGCCAACGTGACACCAATATTTAAAAAGGGCTCTAGAGGCGATCCGGGCAATTACAGACCGGTAAGTCTAACTTCAGTATCGGGCAAATTAGTCGAAACAATAGTAAAGAATAAAATTGTGAAGCATGTAGAAGAACATAATTTGTTGGACAAAAGTCAACATGGGTTTTGTAAAGGGAAATCCTGTCTTACTAATCTATTAGAGTTCTTTGAAGGGGTTAACAAACATGCGGACAAGGGGGATCCAGTAGATATAGTATACTTAGATTTCCAGAAAGCCTTTGACAAGGTCCCTCACCAAAGGCTCTTGTGTAAATTACATGGCCATGGGATAAGAGGGAAGGTCCTTTCTTGGATTGAGAACTGGTTAAAAGACAGGAAACAAAGGGTAGGAATAAATGGTAAATTTTCAGAGTGGAGAGGGGTAACTAGTGGTGTCCCCCAAGGGTCAGTCCTAGGACCAATCCTGTTCAACTTATTCATAAATGATCTGGAGAAAGGGGTAAGCAGTGAGGTGGTAAAGTTTGCGGATGATACCAAACTGTTTAGGATAGTCAAGACAGAAGCAGACTGTGAGGGACTCCAAGAAGATCTCACCAAACTGAGTGATTGGGCAACAAAATGGCAAATGAAATTTAATGTGGATAAGTGTAAAGTAATGCACATTGGGAAAAATAACCCCAACTATACGTACAGTATGATGGGGGCTAATTTGGCTACGACAAATCAGGAAAGAGATCTTGGAGTTATCGTGGACAGTTCTCTGAAAACTTCCACGCAGTGTGCAGCGGCGGTCAAAAAGGCAAATAGGATGCTAGGTATTATTAAGAAAGGGATAGAAAATAAGACCCGGAATATCTTACTGCCCCTGTATAAAACTATGGTACGCCCACATCTTGAATACTGTGTACAGATGTGGTCTCCTCACCTCAAAAAAGATATTTTGGCCTTGGAAAGGGTTCAGAAAAGGGCAACTAAATTGATTAGGGGTTTGGAACGGGTCCCATATGAGGAGAGGTTAAAGCGACTGGGACTTTTCAGTTTAGAAAAGAGGAGACTGAGGGGGAATATGATAGAGGTGTATAAAATCATGAGTGGTATGGAGAGGGCTGATAAAGAAAAGTTATTTATTAGTTCCCTAAATAGAAGAACTAGAGGACACCAAATGAAATTAATGGGTAGCAGGTTTAAAACTAATAAAAGAAAGTTCTTCTTCACACAGCGTGTAGTCAGCATGTGGAACTCCTTGCCAGAGGAGGCTGTGAAGGCTAGGACTATAACAGAGTTTAAAGAGAAGCTAGATAATTTCATGGAGGTTAGGTCCATAAAAGGCTATTAGCCAGGGGATAAAATGGTGTCTCTGGCCTCTGTTTGACAGAGACTGGAGAGGGATGGCAGGAGACAAATCGCTTGATCATTGTCTTCGGTCCACCCCCTCTGGGGCACCTGGTGCTGGCCACTGTCGGCAGACAGGATACTGGGCTAGATGGACCTTTGGTCTGACCCGGTACGGCCGTTCTTATGTTCTTATGTTCTTATGCCCCCGGGCGCCCTGCAGCCCCAAAAGGTTGGGGGACCACTGATCTAGACTACAGTTTTTTCGAACAAAGTTGTCTTTTTTCGAAAAAACTTCACCCGCGTCTACACTACTGCCGTGTTCTTTTGAAAGTAAATCGAAAGAATGAGGCAGTTTTGTTGACAGCGGTAAACCTCATTTTACGAGGAATAACACTTTTTTCGACAGAGATCTGTTGAAAAAAGGCGTGTGTGGACGCGGGTTTTTTTTTTTTTTTAAACAGACCTCCAGGGAAAAGCCCTGGTGGACAGTCCATCTGCAGGAAAAACCTCTATTGTTCCTGTCTGTAGCCATTGTGGCAGGAAGGCAGCCAGACCACATGGCTCTCCCTACCAAGGAAGCATGGCACAAGCAGAAGACCCCCGAGGCTCCCAAGGACATTCCAGGGAACCATCCCATGAGCCTTCCAGGGGCACCAAGAAGTGAGCTCCAGCCTGGTCAGGGCCAGAGGTCCTGACCCTTTTGGAACTACGGGGAGAGGAGGAATTGCTCCAGGCTCTGCATTCCTGACGCTGCAATGCAGACATTTACGGCCGCATGGCCGAGGGGCTGGCCAAAAAAGGACACCACCCCAGAACCTTGGACCACGTGTGGGCTAAGGTTAAAGAACTCAGGCAGGGCTATGTCAGGGCCCACGAGCCCAGCTCCACCTCAGGGGAAGTGCCTCACCACTGCACGTACTTCCAGGAGCTGGACAGAATCCTGGGTGGTGGGGAACCCCTCTCTGCCCTGGTTCTTGTCCAAACAGGGTTGCAGACACTGGTGCAGTGTTGCCAGGAGGGGGCTGAGGAAAACCCAGAGGAGCAGCTGCAGGATGAAGAGGAGGAGGAGGAGGAGGAGGACCTCAACCGCAGGCTGGTCACCCTGACCCTGGAGCCAGTCCCTGAGACTCAGGAGGCCTCGCAGGCATCCTCTGGCACTGGTGAGGGAATATCAGGTGAGTGCGGTCAGGGTCACACACGCAGAACGGGAGAGGTGGGAGCACAGGGGATGCAAGGCAATCTGCACATGTTATGCTCTTCCTGGACAGCTTGCACCTCTCTGTGCATATGCAAGCATGTTCATTCCCAGGGCACACATGGGCAGCTGCTCACAGCTCGGGGAGGGCCCCACACATGTCTGACCCCAGGGAGGGCCCCACACATGTCCTCCCCCCGCCAGGAACTGCGGGAAGCAGGCTGATCACAAGCGCGCATGCACGACACCACACAGACCACCGCAAGTGTCATACCTAGCACTTGGGCATGTATGCACAAGCAACACAACAATCAGTCCCACAGACAGTGCTGCCACAGGTAGGCAGTGTGTGTGTCGATAGGGACCCTGAGAGACCCAAGCTGCTCCAGGCCCCTGTCCTATGTCTTGTGACCCACTATGGCTGGACACTTCCCTGGGACATACCCTAAGTGGCTCCCCTGAAAAAATTACTGCCCACCCCTGTATTACATAGTCCTTCCTGGAGTGCAGGCAACTGAATTAAATGACCTCTCAAGGTCCCTTCCAGTCCTACAGTTATGACTATAAAGGAATCTAACTGTGTATGATTCTTTATATAAAGTTACCTATAGGCAAGAATCAACATATGACCATTAAAACAACAATAGAAACTGGGGATAGCTTATTTAAAATCCATACTGATCACCTCTAATGCCATAGTAGATAATATAGACTATAGAATTTAACCCCAATAAAAGCCTGGAAAATGTTGAGATATAAAACATTTAGAGTACTTAATGAAATACAACTTGAAAAAGACACCAAAATTTGATTGTATCAATCTCTGCAACAGTCATTTTTCAACCTCCCCCCGTCAAGGCAAACCCAAGTAGAAAATTGATGGAATTTGAAAACATTACTCATTCTAACAATTCAACATACAGGCTTACTTCCTCTTCTATACACAGTAATCTCTAGCTGTTCCTTAGGGGAAATAATTATGTTCATGAAAAGTTGGAAGGTTGATGTAGCATAGACACCAAAACTGAGGAATGGGAGAACATATGGAGCTATGGTCTCTACACTTCAATACATTAAACAAAACTTGCATTTAAAATCCTTATCAATGGTATTTAACTCACCATAAAATTAAATGAATTTATAGTACACAGACAAATTCTGACAAGCATTTAATGAAATAGGGAGGATTTATCCAGGTATGTTAGATGTGCTCCAAAATTAAAACACTTTGGAAAGCTGTAAAACAGATAACAGGGGGCTAGCTGTAAGAAAATCCCTTAGTGTTCTTATTAAATTGTCCTGAAAACCCTACATCTTATAAAAGCCATAAAGAATGGATCACTTATCTCCTGGCTGCTGCTATAATTACTCAAGCAAGGTGGTGGAAGAGGAGTGATTCCCTAGAACAGTGGTCCCCAATGTGGTGCCCGCAGGCACCATGGCGCCTGCCGGGGCATTTATGTGTGCCCGCCGAAACATCTGAGCTGGCCCCGCCCCCGGCGTACGGCACATGTGTGGTGCCAGCCCCGGGTGAGTGGTGCATGGGCGACCCCTCCCCCGGGCGCATGGCACATGCCGGTGCCAGCCCTGGGTGCAGGGCACGTGGGTGGCCCCTACCCCCGGCGCGCGGCACATGTGCGGTGCCAGCCTGTGATGCGTGGGCGGCCCCGCCTCCGGGCGTGCAGCGCATGCGTGGCCCCGTTCCCAGAAGCACGGCGCGTGAGCAGCCCTGCCCCCGAGCGCCTGGAAGCCACAAAAGGTTGGGGACCACTGCTCTAGAACTATTAACTGGCATAAAAAAACATGGGAAATTCTGGAACTGGAAAAAACTAACTTCTCAAATCAGAGATCCATAGGGGAGAAGCAAGAAAGGTAACTAGTCCTGTCTTTTGTTTCAGCAAGACCAGACTAACACGGCTACATCTCTATTACTATTCTACTTTGAAGTCTGGTGGACCTTTTTGAAATTTGCTGGAAGAGAGTCATTGCTATCACCAAACCTGATAGTTTAAGAACTTGTTTTGAATCCTAAGGAAGCAAGAAACCTCTTCAACAATAATCAAAATTACACTGGAAATCAGGATTTAAAGTAAGGAAAACAGGAGGAAGGAGAAAAACATGATATTGTGTAGAGGTTTAATAGGACAACTAAGGCTGTGTTTAGACTACACAGTTCTTCCAGAAAAAGATACGCAAATTGCAGTTTGCAATTTGCATAGCTTTTTCCACTTCTTTTTTCAAAAGAGGCTTTTCCGACATTCGGCCCATCTACACTAGGCCAAATGTCAGGGAAAAACCCCTTTTTCGGAACATCCCTTCTTCCTTGTAAAACAAGGTTTACAGGGATGCCGAAAAAACGCGTCTGCTCGTCTGAAAAAATTTTGGAAGAGAAGAAGATTTCCCTGGATGCGGCAGAGTCTTTCCAGGATACCTCTGGTATCTCGGAAAAACTCTGCAGTCTAGATGTACCCTCAGTATCTAAGTGCTTGTTTACACTGGCAAGTCTTGTTGACAAAAATCTCGTTTTGGCAACAAAACCCAGAGAGCATTCATGTTGCAATGCAGCAAAATTCACGAAAATCGGTCAGTTTTGGCTACAAAAAATTTGTACCTTCACAAGGAACTTTTGTCTCTCCCCCTCCCTTTACTTTCAACAATTATTTAGTGTGTACTACGGTAGAGTTTGGGTTTTTTTTTTTAGTTTATTGAATTCCAGGATGTTTCCCACAATGCCCAATTAGCCACTTTGGCCAGTGCTTTGAACTCTGCAGTTCTGCAGCCACATAAACAGGTAAACAGAAATGTGCCCCTCCCACCTGCAAATCCCAGGAACTTTAAAATCTATTTTCTGTGGCTCATTATGTAGTGCTTCTTGTGGTATTTTCTCGGGGATGGCTGTCGCTCAAGACACTCTCCTGCTTGGGGCACCTCAGAGCTTTTGAATCTTATCAGTGTGTGGGGTGAAGAATCGGTGCAATCACAGCTGCGAGTGGCCTGTAGGCACTGGGACATCTATGCTCAAATGTCTCAAGCCCTTTGTGTGAAGGGATATGATTGAGACACCCTGCAATGCAGAGCCAAGATAAAGGAACTCTGACCTGCATACCAGAAGGTGAAGGAGGCAAACAGCCGATCTGGTGCTGTACCCACAACATGCCATTTTTATAAAGAACTGGACACAATCCTAGATGGGGACCCCATGTCCACAGCCAAAGAGACTCTGGACACTTCCAATAGCACAGACTCAGAAACAGGATTTACCCTGGAGGTAGATGTTCTTAATAAAGAAGTGGAAGTAAATGAGGAGGAGGGGCTCAGTGTGGGGTCAACCTGTGTGGCAGGGGTACCATTTCAGATTTTGGTCGAGTGGGGCCAAACTGTGCATGCCCTGGTGGGGGCAGGGAGGGGGAGAGATTGAGACTATGGTGGGGGCAGACGAAGACAGCAGCTTCATCAGTGTTACTGAGCATGCTCAGAACAAACCAAGCAGCAAATGGGGGCGGGTATTCAATTTGCCCTCCCCACACACACATCACCTTTTTCTAGGGCTCCTAAGGCACTGAAAAACTCTCGTTTTTTTGGCAGATAACTTAGCAATTAGCTGACAAGAGCACTGTATCTAATTCCTATATAAAAAAGAAAATGTAAATACTATTAGACTGACATCTCTAATATTAACATGTTCTGACATCTTGTGGAAAGTCACTTAAGAGACACTGGTTAGACTTAAAATTTTAGTGTATAGTCTTACTTTGTTACTAACGAGAGAGAGAGAGAGAGAGAGAGAGAGAGACTGACAGGACTCCTGGGTTCCTCTATCTTAGATCTGGAAGTGGAGTGGGTTCTAGTGGGTTACAGCAGATTGCAGATACATTTGGGCTCTACATAAGATCAGAATGGCCATACTGGGTCAGACCAATGGTCCTTCTGGCAAACAGAAGCTAGGGACACCATCCTTGCCAATTCTGGCTAGTAGCCATTAATGGACCTAACCTCTTTGAACTTATTTTGTTCTTATTGGAATCCTGTTAGTTTGGGCCTTTCCACCATTTCCTGGCAAAGAATTCCACAGGTTGACTGTGAAGAAATAACTTGTTTTAAATCGGCTGCCTATAAATTTAATTGGGTCAGCTTCTTGTGTTATGAAGGAGTAAATAAAATTTCCTTATTCTATTTTTCCACACCATTCATGATTTTCTAAACCTCTAACATATGCCCCTTACCCCTGAGTCATTTCTTTTCCAAGCTGAAAAGTCCCAGTCTTGTTAATCTCTCCTCATATGGAAGCTGTTCCTTATCCCTAATCATTTTTGTTGCCCTTTCTGTACCTTTTCCGAATCCAATATATCTTTTTTAGATGGAGTGACCAAATCTGCATACAGTATTCAAGATGTGGGCATACCAGGACTTTATATAGAGGCAATATGATATTTTCTGTGCTATCTCTTCCTTTCCTAATGATTCCCAATATTCTGTTAGTTTTTTAGTTTTTAGACTGCCACTGAACAGTGAGCAGATGTTTTGAGGGAACTATCCACAGTGATTCCAAGATCTCTTTGATGCTCCAAACAGAGAAAAGGGAAGAAAGGAGGGCCAGGAAGATGAAAGTTAGAACAGAAGCCACTGAGCACATGCTAAAGCTCATGGAAGACCAAACCTAAATTCTAAAGTCTCTAATTAAGATGTAGAGTGAACAGAACCAAAGGCTTCCCTTTCAGCATCCTTTTCTCTGCAAACCTCTCTTTACACCCACACAGCAGCCTCCATGGCTGCACATGCAAAATTCTTTATCCAGCCCTTTATGCCCACACACACATTTTCACAGTCAGGTAATGCTATTGATCCATCACACTCCACTCCCTGTCACAGCAGCTGTGACTTTGACAGCTAGTTGTTAACGCAGTTATGAGGTTTTCCAATAATCCTTACCGTCCCCCAAGTATTCACCCTATGGCTACATCTACATTGCATCCCCCTTGTGCAAAAGCCTATGCAAATGAAGCGCAGATTAGCATATTGCCATGCTTCATTTGCATAATTAATTAGGGGCCATTTTTGCACACAAGGCTTTTGAGCAAAAAGGAGCCATCTACACAGCTCCTTTTTGCGCAAAAAACCCCTCTTGCACTAGAGCCGGTCTGCCTGAAAAAATGAGGAAGAACGGCTCTTGCGCAAGAGGGGTTTTTTGCGCTAAAAGGAGCTGTGTAGATGTCTCCTTTTTGCGCAAAAGCCGCTTGCCCAAAAATGGCCCCTAATTAATTATACAAGTGAAGTGTGGCAATATGCTAATCTGTGCTTCATTTGCATAGGCTTTTGCGCAAGAGGGATGCAAGGTAGACGTAGCCTATGCGTGTGACTGTGATTGAAGGAGATCAATAAAGACAAATGTGATGCAGGTTTCCATGAGTTTATTTTGTGTCACACAACCCACACCAATCACTCTGGCCTCTGTGGAAATCTGTAATATCCCTTGGTTTCATGGGAATGCCTCGCTCATAATGAGCAGTGTGATGAGGCAGGGAAGCAACCCCAACACACAGAAATGTCAGCATTCCTCATTGCCAGAATGGCTCCTCAGAGCCTCCCTGATATTGATGGCCACCCTGTTCAAACTGTGCACCCAGGCGCTGTGCCTCAGTGCTGCACCCCCAGGCAAACACTTTACCCTTATTCTTGTTGTACCTAAAAGAAGTACTCGGGATCTTTTTCAGAGGGATAAGGCAACGCGCCACATTTATTGAACACACACACAATAATCAACACTTATCATATGCATATGATATTATATATCTATATCTATATATCACTCATGCACTCACACACATACACACACACAAGCACACTCCGTCTTGCTGTTGTTACCAACTAGTTGCTCCCCTTAACTTCACTGGCCAGGTGAGTTAGATGGGGGAGGGGTGGAGCCGGGCTTCTGCCGATCCGGATCGATGCTCCGATGGTGACAAGACGAAACCCGGGGTCCTCTGCAAGACACCTCACTTTTATAGCAGCTTCCCTCTTATGCAAATATCTATCCCAGATTCAAAATCTGGGTCTGTGTCCGTTGGTCCCTTTGTGCTGCTTCTCTCTGGGTGTTGTCTGTTCAGAGAGGGTGTTTTCCAAAGAAGGTGCTTGCTTCTAATCCCCAAGGCCGTCAATATGTCTGCTCTTCTTTCTTGAGCCCACTTGACACCTTGGGTCTGGCTTCCACCCCCCTCTTCAACTGTTGTAGCTGTCTGGAGGTGCTTGGCTCCCAAGTCTTACTCATTCACACCTCATTCATTCAACAGGGCAATTGATTACAGAGTGGGGGGGGGGGAAGATCTTATTCTACTTAGTTTTCTACAAGTTTTCTATATAAGGTTCTAATACAAAGTTACAAGGGTATATGGTCTAATACAAGGTTACAAAATTATATGGAGAGGCACAATGCAAATGTCATATGAAGTAATACATAGATTTATCTACATTGTCCCCCTTTTGACCTCTCAAGAACAATTTTTGAGTGGTCACCATTTAAATCTTCTGTATCTGTTTTAAAGCTATGTATTGGGTCATGATTTCAGCCTGTGGTTTCAATTTAAAATACATTCGTTTCATCCAACAGTACATGCAGAGCATTAAAACTAGCATAACAGCTAAGATTATTACTAAAATAATAATGGGATGGAGGATTATATTCAAAAATGCTGACCAGGTAGGGGACCAACCCTTAAACACATCATACCAATGATGAATACTTAATTGTTTTGCCTGGTCAGCCACCCTGAGTATTTCTTCTCCCTCATGGGGAATGGCCAAACTTCTAGTTTGGATTTCTCTTCGAGTGGTTTTTGTTAATTTACTGATTTGTTCATTATTATAAATCCACTCATCTAGGCCTGTCCAATTGATACCCAAAGAGAAATCCAGATCAAGGTCCACCAAATCTGAGGTTTCTACATCAATTTGTTTTTCTGTGTGTATTGGGAAATAATATACCAGTTTAGGGGTATGGAGTATGGAGACATTACACATACATTTTTGGACAGGGGGATCTGAATGAAACTTATTTTGCCATATTACAGGCTCCAATCCCATAACACAAACACAATTCCTTCCATTAAAATACACCTTGGTGGTAGAGTTGTCCATTTCATCCCAAAAACATGTAGCTAATTCTCTGCTTTGGAGAGAGCATGGTTCTTCCAATATAGGGAGTGTGGGGCAAACCCATTGTTGTGGGGACCACTCCTCACACCCTCGGTGGTCCACTATATCCCCTTTAATATTCATGTATGTCCCAGCTAGTCTGGGAACCCAAATATGTTTCCCCTGGATTACTGGCAGTGCTGAGAAAGGGCAAATCAACCTAGTTGTCTGCACCTCCTGGGCTCTCAGCACCTGGACGGAAATGCTCCCGCTCAGTTGCTGTACATTAAGGAATGAATGTAATGGTTGGTACCATCCAGCAATGTATGGCAAGAATAGATTACTTTGATGTCGTGTCAATAGAGGGGCTAGGACCATCATATCCTTAGCTCTCACCCAATCCATTTCCCTCTCCATTAGCATGATGGAAAGGATTTGCTGTTCTGAACACCACAGGGCTAGGGCAGTTTTATCTGCAATGGCTCTCATGGTGGCATATTCCGCCCAGAAAGTGTGGTTTATGTGTTGCCAGGTATGCCATTGTAAATCTACAGTATCTATACTTGTTTGAACCAATTGAGTGATTTGATGTTCTTGCAGTAATGACCGATACCATGCATCAAATATGGGGGAACTGTAAGGGGCACACTCAGGCTTCACCCCAGCCAGGTTGTTCTTATCCCATCTCATCGTGATGTGTAGAGTAGAGATCATGGGGGCCACTTGCACCTTAATACAGGGTTGCCTCCGGAGCAAGTGGGGAAATTTCACAGTCTCTGGATCTGGGCCATTTATAATCAAGAATGTGACATTCCCAACAAACATTGTTTCATTCACCCAGAGTGTTATTGTTCTAGTCTCTGTAGGCTCTGGTTTAAAAGGGGGTATAGTTTGAGATCCAGGCTGACCAGGTCCGCAGGAGGGGTTGGAGCCCCACCTAGAGTCTCCTGGAGCTGAGACAGAATAGATGCATCCATAATCACTAGGGGTGATATTTACCCAGACTTGGACTGATAGGAGTATGAAGATTCCCTGCAGTGTGTTGTTGGCCACTGGTATCTCCTGCGGTGTGTTCCAACTAGTCCAATTATACCACTGAATTCCCCATCGTGAGTCTCGTTGCTGTTTTGGCTCCAGTGCGTGAATTGCCACCAGAGTTATTGGAATCCAAATGCTCCATGCCTCAAAGACCATTTCCAGGAACGTGGATATCTATAACTCAAGAAAACAGTTTTAATTGCGAGATATGAGCCCATTTTAATTTTCCATCTTTATCTATTCGGTACACCAAAGGACTAAGCCGGTCCACAATGGAATAGGGACCTATCCATTTTGATTCCAAATTGTGCTCCCTTCTTCCCAATTTTAAATACATGACCAGATCTCCAGGCTCCCAGAGCTGGGAGTCACCATCTTTCTGCTTATGGAACGTATCGTTTATTTTATTAATGGCCTGGTTCACTCGATATTGCAGGGTCAATTTGTCCTCCTGTAATTGTTTGAGCCATTGAAAATAATCATGCTGCTGTGTTACAACATCAGTTTCTCCCGATCCTAAACTTATCTGTGTGGGGTCTATCATCAGCCTCATTGACTGTCCAAACAGGATTTGAAAAGGCTGTATTTTTGTTCTCAGCCGGTTGCTGCTACGAATAGCTGCCAAAATTAAAGGTAGCTTATCTGGCCAATTTTTGCCAGTATTGCTCACAACTTTCCTTAAGGCTTCTTTAATAGTGCGATTCATACGCTCTACTTGCCCGGATGATTGAGGGCGATAGGGGATGTGAAATTTTTGTTTAATGCCTAAGGCTCGTAACAAGCTAGTAAACATTTCCCCTACAAATGCCCCTCCATTGTCTGAATCTATTATCTCCGGAGTCCCATAACGACAGACCACCTCAGTAAATAACTTTTTTGCAGCTTCTGTGGTGGTGTTTCTTCTAGTGGGAAATGCTTCTACCCAGCCAGAGAAGGCATCTATGATTACCAGTAGATATCGGAATCCCTCTTGACTCCGTGGCAATTTGTCTATGTAATCAATTTGTATTCTATGCCAGGGACCTACTCGTCTCTGGTGCATAAGGGGCTGGTAATGTGGTGGCCGGGCTTTATCCTGAGCACACCTAATGCAATTTTTAAACAACCAGTCTGTGCCTAGAATCATTTCATCTGTCATGTCTGGGGTCTGGATCAGATCTCCGTGGGTTTGAAACCCTTGCACGGAGAAAGGCACTCCTGTCCACTCCCATCCTATGCTGGGCTTCCCTTGAAAGGACTGCAGCGTGACTTGTTTGATTTTAGTGCCGGCAGGCGGCTGAGTTCTAATCAGTGAGACTGCAGCTCCGGTGTCAATTAAAGCCAGCGTAGGAGCACGTGTACCCTGCTGGATATAAATACATGGTCGACCTTCGGGGTCCCACGCGATTTTACTGATGAACCTCCAGTGTGGTGCTCCTACATATGGAGGAGGTTCAATATCCAGAGGGTCTCCCTATACTGTATCTCCTGGGAACGGGAGGGGGTCCGTGACTACAGCAGGAGGGGGAGGAGCGGTCGGCGTTAGTATGCTCGCTACTCTCTCCTCTCTCCCCTCCTTAAAAAGCATCTGAAGCTTAAAAGCTTCTGCCAATAAGTCCCGTGTGGGTGCCCCATCCCACTTTCCTCTATCTGCCCCATGCTGCATTAACACCTTCCAGGCCAGCCGGCGAGCATCTCTTTCAGCTAACTCTTCCTTGCCCAGAGCTGGGGTGTCTGTTTTAAAGTTCTGGGGGTCCGGGTACAAATGATCCCTCTGTCTTCCTCCACGATATCCTCTACCCCGAGATCTACCTCTAGTGTGCGCTCCCCGTGCCCCAGTTATGCCTTTATTGCCACTTTCATTAGAATAAGTAACCAATGGCTCCAATGCTGCAACATATGCCACTCTTTCTTTCTTTATGATAGGCGCAGGACCGGAATAGGTAACTATTTGCCGGACCAGGTCTCTCAGTTCTCGTAATGTGGCAGGCTGGCCGGGTTGCCACACTCCCAGTCTCATTGCATACAATGGCTGTAAGGAGGCAGCGCATTCTCTTAAAGAGTCTACACTGAATGGCACCAGGTCCAGTTTGGTGGCACTATCACGTGTAACTAAGCCAGCCATCATCTGCATGAGACCCCATTGGGTTAAAAACATTTCGGGGTCCTCATCAGTTTCCTGTGAGATCGCAATGGCTTGGGCCAGGAAATTACGCCTGCCCATCAGTTCTGCAAATTTTGTCAGAACATCCATTAGCTGGTAATCCCCCCCAATCCTAAACCTGTCTATAAGTCCCCGCATATCTGGGGCTGCACAAATGCTCATCAGGCGGTGTAGTTCTTGTGAGTTTAAATCCTCCCTCTCTCCTAGTAAAAGGGCATTTACACTCCATTTAGAAAAAGTTTCCCGTTTTAAAATCCCCAGCCACTTTGCCATGGCCTGGAGATCTGAGGCAGAAACAGGCACTGTTGTTACTGTTTCACTCCCACCACCCTCTCTCGTGGTGGTGACTGTTCTCTTTGTGACTGTTGCAATGGCGTTTTGGCTCTGGGGGGAGGAATTCACCTGAATATCCCCTTCCCAATCTCCAGAGGGGTCCCAAAAATCTGCCCCTTCTGGGGTCTCAAATGTCCCTTCTCCTGAGGTTACTGCTGCAATTTGCCTATTTGCAAAGCCCAATTTTTGTTCCAGTTGTTTAATGAGTGATTTACAGTGGTTATGGTCAACAGGGGCTTTCCCTTGCTCTAAAGTTAACTTTTTGACCATTCCCTGTAATACCTGATTTTCTTTTTCAGTTTTCTCTTTCTCTTTTGCATGCTCCTGTAAGATTTGAGAGTGTTGCTTTAACTCTCTGTACCCATCCTTAAGTGCATCTAACTGGGTTTGGGCACTGATGGTCATACATTTCCATTTCTCTGCTTCTGCAGCAGAGGCTTGTAAATCTTGGTGCAGTTTCTCGTTTTCATTTTTACATTCGGCCAATTGAAGGAATACCTCATTACAGGTTTTCCATAGAAGCCAGACTGCGGCTGCTTCCTTTTTCATTAGAGTTGAAGGTTTATATATCCAGAAGTAGTTAGCCAATTTGTCTTCTAGATCTGAAATTGTATGGACATCAGCTAACACTTGATCAGACCAAGGGCTATGTCCGAATTTTTGCAAGATTTGCTCAAAAGGGGTAACATCTTTTACAAATGCTAAATTCTCAGTCTCCTCTCTGGGAGCCTTCTTAACAGACTGCTTACGTTTGAACATTTTCTAGTATACCCAACCTCCTATTGGGACTGAAATAGCAATATTTATACTTTTTACTCTTATTTACCAAAACCTCTTTTCTTTTTCTGGAGCGAGAACTTTAATTCTCCTCCCTTCCTTCTAATGCCGGCACTCTACGACCGGGGGGGGAGCGAGAAAGCTACTTCTCCTCCTCTCTTTACCCGGCCTTCTACCACCGGGGGTGTGCACACCTTACTGATCGATCACTTTTTAATACTTTTCAAGGTTTATGATCACTTTTCCATACTTCTCAACACCTTTACATTACTCAATAAATGCTCGTGGTACCTTCCCCCTTTCGCAATTCTCCACCAAAATGTTGTACCTAAAAGAAGTACTCGGGATCTTTTTCAGAGGGATAAGGCAACGCGCCACATTTATTGAACACACACACAATAATCAACACTTATCATATGCATATGATATTATATATCTATATCTATATATCACTCATGCACTCACACACATACACACACACAAGCACACTCCGTCTTGCTGTTGTTACCAACTAGTTGCTCCTCTTAACTTCACTGGCCAGGTGAGTTAGATGGGGGAGGGGTGGAGCCGGGCTTCTGCCGATCCGGATCGATGCTCCGATGGTGACAAGACGAAACCCGGGGTCCTCTGCAAGACACCTCACTTTTATAGCAGCTTCCCTCTTATGCAAATATCTATCCCAGATTCAAAATCTGGGTCTGTGTCCGTTGGTCCCTTTGTGCTGCTTCTCTCTGGGTGTTGTCTGTTCAGAGAGGGTGTTTTCCAAAGAAGGTGCTTGCTTCTAATCCCCAAGGCCGTCAATATGTCTGCTCTTCTTTCTTGAGCCCACTTGACACCTTGGGTCTGGCTTCCACCCCCCTCTTCAACTGTTGTAGCTGTCTGGAGGTGCTTGGCTCCCAAGTCTTACTCATTCACACCTCATTCATTCAACAGGGCAATTGATTACAGAGTGGGGGGGGGGGGGGAGATCTTATTCTACTTAGTTTTCTACAAGTTTTCTATATAAGGTTCTAATACAAAGTTACAAGGGTATATGGTCTAATACAAGGTTACAAAATTATATGGAGAGGCACAATGCAAATGTCATATGAAGTAATACATAGATTTATCTACATTCTCACACAAATTATGTAAGCCACGGCATGAACATAAGAACATAAGAACATAAGAATGGCCGTACTGGGTCAGACCAAAGGTCCATCTAGTCCAGTATCCTGTCTGCCGACAGTGGCCAGCACCAGGTGCCCCAGAGAGGGTGGACCGAAGATAATGATCAAGCGATTTGTCTCCTGCCACCCCTCTCCAGCCTCTGACAAACAGAGGCCAAGGACACCATTTTATCCCCTGGCTAATAGCCTTTTATGGACCTAACCTCCATGAAATTATCTAACTTCTCTTTAAACTCTATTATAGTCCTAGCCTTCACAGCCTCCTCTGGCAAGGAGTTCCACAGGCTGACTACACAGGCTGTGTGAAGAAGAACTTCCTTTTATTAGTTTTAAACCTGCTACCCATTAATTTCATTTGGTGTCCTCTAGTTCTTCTATTTAGGGAACTAATAAATAACTTTTCTTTATTGGCCCTCTCCATACCACTCATGATTTTATAGACCTCTATCATATCCCCCCTCAGTCTCCTCTTTTCTAAACTGAAAAGTCCCAGTCTCTTTAGCCTCACCTCATATGGGACCCGTTCCAAACCCTAATCATTTTAGTTGCCCTTTTCTGAACCCTTTCCAAGGCCAAAATATCTTTTTTGAGGTGAGGAGACCACATCTGTACACAGTATTTAAGATGTGGGCGTACCATAGTTTTATACAGAGGCAGGAAGATATTCTGGGTCTTATTTTCTATCCCTTTCTTAATAATTCCAAGCATCCTATTTGCCTTTTTGACTGCTGCTGCACACTGTGTGGAAGTTTTCGGAGAACTGTCCACGATAACTCCAAGGTCTCTTTCCTGATTTGTCGTAGCCAAATTAGCCCCCATCATACTGTACATGTAGTTGGGGTTATTTTTCCCGATGTGCATTACTTTACACTTATCCACATTAAATTTCATTTGCCATTTTGTTGCCCAGTCACTCAGTTTGGTGAGATCTTCTTGGAGTCCCTCACAGTCTGCTTCCATCTTGACTATCCTAAACAGTTTGGTATCATCTGCAAACGTTACCACCTCACTGCTTACCCCTTTCTCCAGATCATTTATGAATAAGTTGAACAGGATTGGTCCTAGGACTGACCCTTGGGGGACACCGCTAGTTACCCCTCTCCATTCTGAAAATTTACCATTTATTCCTACCCTTTGTTTCCTGTCTTTTAACCAGTTCTCAATCCAAGAAAGGACCTTCCCTCTTATCCCATGGCCATGTAATTTACACAAGAGCCTTTGGTGAGGGACCTTGTCAAAGGCTTTCTGAAAATCTAAGTATACTATATCTACTGGATCCCCCTTGTCCGCATGTTTGTTAACCCCTTCAAAGAACTCTAATAGATTAGTAAGATAGGATTTCCCTTTACAGAAACCATGTTGACTTTTGTCCAACAAATTATGTTCTTCTACATGCTTCACAATTTTATTCTTTACTATTGTTTCGACTAATTTGCCCGGTAATTTGCCCAGTACTGAAGTTAGCATGTAGCCACCACCTTGGGGATGTGATCCTCCAAAAGGTCCAGCCTGCCATAGAGCCACCTCCACCTCCCTTTCAGTCTGCCAAAGGTACATTCAACAACCATGCAGCATTGTCTTAGCCTGTTGTTGGACCGCTCCTAATTGCTGTCCAGGTGCCCCCTGTAAGGCTTCATGGGCCAGGGCTCCAAGGGGTAAGCTAGGTCACTAGGATCACTATGGGCATTTCCACATCCACATTGTAATTTTCTGGTCTGGAAGAAAGTCCCAGCCTGCAGCTTTCTGTACAGGCCATGGTTCCTGAAGATGCCTGCGTCATGCACCTTTCCAGGCCACCCCCCATTTATGTCCGTGAAATGCCCATGGTGATCCACAAGTATCTGAAGCCCCATGGAGAAGTACCCCTTCCGACTGATGTACTCTGAGGCAAGGTAGGGCAGTGCTACAATGGGAATGTGTGTGGCATCAATTGCCCTGACACAGTTTGGAAAGCCCATTTCAGCAAAGCCAGACAGTATGTCATCCACATTTCCCAGAGTCACAGTCCTGTGCAGCAAAATGTGATTTATTGTATAAATGTTGCCTCAGTGGTAGACTCCCCCACTCCACATGGATTTGTGACTATATGGTTGCAATTGGGAGTCGCCAGCTTCCACAAAGCAATGGCAACATGCTTTTCTACCAAGAGAGCAGCTCTCATTCGTGTGTCCTTGCACCGCAGTTCAGGGGCCAGCTTAGCACACAGCTCCGGAAAGGTTGCTTTACGCATCTGAAAGTTCTGTAGTGACTGCTCTTCATCCCACACCTGCATGACAATGTGATCCTACCACTCAGGGCTGTTTTCCCGCCTCAACCAAAAGTGATGCTCTACTATGCACAGCTGCTCTGTGACAGCCCAATACAATGCCACTTTGCTACTGTCCCTGTCATTCACATTGTTGTCCGCATCTGAGTCTTCTTCCTCTAATATTAAGTGCATAAGTAGCTCTGCTGCAATGCATGATGTCCTAAGAACATTGAACACAACCTGGGAGATAAGTTTGGGATCCATGATTTCTCACAGCAGATTCTGGAGTGCGCAGCAAGGACTCTCAGTTTCCAGGGGCACAAAAGTAAGCCAGGAGCCCCGGGAGGGCTAGAAAGCAAAGAGATGGCTGACATTCCCAAAATGTTTAGCGCTACATTGCACATTCCCACAGTGCGTAGCAACTGAAAGTGACACCAAACACTGTGAGATGCATACTTTGCTCTTTCTGTCAACCGGAGAGCTATCAATGTGGCCATGAGATGTTGACAGAGCATGGCAATATAAACATGATTTGGTGACTTCTTTTTGTCGACTTTTGAATGTCGACAGTATTTCTGTCGCCAAATCTTTCCAGTGTAGATATAACCTAAATGTAAGAAAAAGAAAAGTTTGGACCTAAGCCTGAAAGACTTTAACATTATCAATTGACAAGACAGAAAAGGAAGACAAAGAGAAAACTGTCAACTATAATATGTTGAATAGGTTGAATACAACTTTAGGGACATCCATAGGCCAATTTATAATTGTCTGTTAATATACAAAGTGTATTTCTATTAATATTATAGAATAAGATTTATAAGATTGTTGTTATAAAAGAATGGATCTGTTAATAAATACAAATAAAATACAATAAAGTATAAGGGAATCATTGTTAGCATGTGGAGG
This sequence comes from Pelochelys cantorii, assembly GCA_032595735.1. Classification (NCBI taxonomy): domain Eukaryota; kingdom Metazoa; phylum Chordata; order Testudines; family Trionychidae; genus Pelochelys; species Pelochelys cantorii. The sequence goes on from CM064336.1 coordinate 24,175,066, forward strand.
ACTGTGCTGAGTCCTCTAATGCTTCCCCATCTTGATGTTTCAGTCATGATGATGTTAAAATTAAGGCTTTAATAAAGAACACTTGTTTTTGGTTGTTGCTAAGACAGTAATCACAGTGTGTATGAATTTCATGTCCATGTAGTGGGGTCAACAAGAGTCTTATTTTTAAGTCCCACTTTAATCCTATTTTGAGGTCTGGGAACTTAGGAGGGGTACATAAGCATTGTGCCTGGTCCCTTTGTGTGGTGGTGAATTTCACCCATTCTCAAGCACTATAGCACTTGAACTTAAAGTAAATATTGGAACAGGGAATTAGAAATGTCTAATGTGGATAAAACTATTTGAGGCCAAATTCATGGCTGGTTTAACTCCATGGAGTTATGCTAGCATTAGCCCTTGATATTTTCACATACATGTAACATATATCAAGTGTGTTTATGCAACTCATTGACATATGTATATGTAAATGTTTGTGTATGTTTTTTCTTTTCAAGACTTTTCTTTTATAAATTTAAACTTATCCCTACAATGTTAAAAACTGAAACACAGTCATATGAGTGCTAGAAAATGAAAGAATTCAGTCTAGTTTTACTGGATAAACTAGTGACATGCAACAAAACTAAACCAACTCACACCCACCAAAAGGGAAACTGATGATAAATGATGAAAAATTATTTGATGTTTTCATTTTTAACAATGTATTATAATCTTATTAGTAAAACAAATAAGTACTCATTAAAAAATCTTTCTTTGAACCCTTTTAGATCCCCTCCCCACTTTGTTTTCACCACAAGTTTTATCGTCTTGCCTTCACCTTTGGGTTGTAGGCTCTGCATAGTGACACTCCTCTCTGACCTGCTTTTTTTACCACATCACAACTTACCCTTTCCTCCCCCCTAATGATGCCAGCCTTTATGGCTACGTCTAGACTGCACTGCTTTTCTGGGATACCAGAGGTATCCTGGAAAAACGATGCCGCGTCCTCGGAAATATTTTCGAAAAAGTGGACACCACTCTTTCGCCATCTCTGTAAACCTCATTTTAGAGGAAGAAGGGATGTGTTGAAAGCAGTGCTGTAACTAGCTAATTTTGCGCCTGAGGCAAGAATATAAAATCGCGCCCCCTCGTGTGTATATATTTATAATAGTTATTTTATAGAAAAAGGGAAAATACATAAATAACAATAACAATAATAATAACACCAACACAATGTTATTTATTATAGTTATGAGATCTGCATAAACAATCAATTAATACATATAATTATAAAATAACACCATATCAGGTACTATTAGGTATTTGTTTGCGTGCTTTTAATGAGGCAAACTCATCAATAATTGCGTTGAAATTAATATTATTTGCTACCTCATGTTCTATTGATAAAATGGACATATTTGATAATCTCTCCTGACCCGTGGATGCTTGAAGGTAGTTCTTAATTAATTGTAGTTTACTAAAACTTCTTTTATAAGAAGCCACAGTCACTGCCTATCCCCTTGGTTTGTGTAGCACATTCAAAGCACTTGGCACAGGCGGTTCAGCAGCATGGGTTCCAGTTTTTGGAGCGGAAACCATGACTCCAACAGGCTAAGGGCCTGGACCCCGACCCACAGAACCCAGGGATCATAGCTCCCAGACCCCCAGCTCTAATCACATACCCCTAAGACCTAGAGCCACTGCCCTGGCAGAGGTCAGACAAGAACCAGGAGTCCTGGCTCCCAGCCTGACACCCCCACCTCACCCCCTGCACTTCTGCCCCTGTGTAGGGCAACCTGAGCCCCTTCTCCCCCGGCCCTGCGCCCCACACCTGGGAACTACGCTAGGGCACCTTAAGGCGGTGCTTGGTGCAGCTGAGCCGGTGCCCGGCCTCCCGCACCGCTTGGAAGCAGCTGACATGCTGGGCGGCCGCCAGGGCTGGTGACTGTTGGATCATGGAGCGGCAACGTGCAGCCTGACATGTAAACTGAGGGCCAGCCGATGCTAATGGGCAGGGGAGGGAAGTGGCACTGTCTTAAAATAAGTAGCTGTCTTAAAATAATTAGTTTTCTATATTATTTTTCTGCACCCCCTCAACTATGTGCCCAAGGCAAGTGCCTCATTCACCTCACCCTTGTTACGGCCCTGGTCGAAAGAGCACTTTTTTCCAAAATGTGTCACGGTGTAGATGCGCCCAATTTTGGAAAAGCCTCTTTCGACAGTAAAGTGGAAAAAGATATTTGCGTACCGCAAATTGCATTTCTTTTTCTGACTTACCATTGCAGTGTAGACCTAGCCTTTGTCTTATTCATCCACTCTACTGTACACACAGCTGGCTCCATCTCATCTTCTACGTCCTTTCTGATTAGGATGTTTTCCCTGCTCTGCTGCACTAAACCATTATCTTCTAGGGATATAAAATCCCGTTTGATCAGTTAACTGGTTAAACATTACGTTCAATCGGTTAACTGATTAAATGGGATCCTACTTGTGGGAGGGGGGGGTTGCTCCAGTCTGGCGAGGCTGCCGGCTTCCAGCCCCATGGGGCTGCTGGTTAAGTGATTACCTGTAAGGGTAATGCTTATCAGGTAACCAGTTAACTGATTACCCATTCACATCTCTATTATCATCTCTGTCAATTCATATGCCACCTAAAGATATTTCTGTGATGCTCCCAAGAAGTGAGTCAGCAAGAGAAATTTTGCAGTGTGTTCTCTCTGTTGTTTTATTTAAGCTATAACATCTTCAAAGTAGAGATTGTCTCTATATTTTACGCCTGACAGTGCCAGCAGATTGTTGGCAGCACATAAAACCATTGAGTGGAAGGATGGTCTGCCATTGAATGGAAGGATGGTCTGGTAGTTAAGTCTGGGACTCAGGAGACCTGACTTTAAATTCCAGCTTTGCCACAGACTTTGTGTTCTGCCTTGGGCAAGTTGCTCAATTGCTCTATGCCTCAGGTTCCACCTCTGTCAAATGGGGATAATTGGGCTTCCTTTCTCAGATCCTTTTTCAGCCCTGTCTATTTAGGAGATAAGCTCACTAGTATGTGCTTTTCCAGCACGGAACAGCACAGTTGGGATTTGATAGTGATGATATTCAATGCAAATAATTTAGAATGCTTGTTTCTGTGATTAATTACTTTAGATTTTGACATGGCCCATTTCCCACCATTCAAAAACCTCTGCTAAAAATGAACCAACGTTTTGTTGAAAATGATTGACTCCTGCATCTCTCTTGAACGGCAGCATCCCAGGGCTCCTCAGAAGCCAAGCAGAGAGAAGGCAAGACCTAAGGAAAGGGAAATGGATTCAGATCCATTCATAAGACTGGCATGCGTCTTGCATAGTTCTCGTTTTGCAAACTACAATACCACTCCACCCATCCTCCTACCCACCCCCACCAACTCAAACCCAGCCCGGCTAGAGACAAACTCTCCATGTGGTTTCTTCCAGGTTTTGCAATCCTCGAAATATCCCCAGGGCGTTTCTACCTCTCATTCACATGATCTTCACTGTCATGGCTCAGAGATAGAGTAAGCAGGGAGGCAGCCAAACATTCCTGCCTGAGCTTGGTTGGCTGTGAGACAGAACAGGAGGGGACAGGGAGCAGGGAGAGGAGGCGGAGGGGAAGGCCGAGGGAGAGAGAGGATAGGATGCCAGATGCATCCATTGACGACAAAACCCTCTGACCAGCCCCTTTGCTTCTGCGTTGGCCAATGATGCGAGCGGCTTTGGTCGAGCCTCTTTCAAGCCTTCCCCTGCTTTCACTGTGCTCCCCTCCCTGGCAGTCATGTGACGGGGATATAGTACTACACTAGGGGAGCTAAAGGACACATCAGCAGCCCTGCCACTGCTGTTGCAAATCGGGACCCTGCCTCTAGGCACTTTTCAAGGACAACATTTAGCGCGCGCTGGGATATCGCTTGTCTGTGATTGGGGGGTTGTGTTTTTGGGGTGTGTGTCTGCAGAGAAGTTCAGGTAAGGAGGAAAGGCGCGTTTCTCAGCCGCAGAGCGCGGGCAGAGCTGGGGGTGTTCTGGCTGCATGGGGCTGGCCGAGTTAGCCCTGCCCGCGGGGGCGCGTGGAGCCCCGGAGCCAAGCGGGGGGGGGGGGGGGGGGGAGGGAGAGAGATGTCCGGGATTGCGGTGGGATGAGTGGGGATGGGAGCATGCTAGAGAGAAACTCTGGGGTCAGCGCTGGGGAGGGGGAAGGAGATTTGGATTTACTGAAGTTCGGTGCGAAGTGTGTGTGTGTGTGTGTGTCTGTCTGTCTGTCTGTCTCCCCCCCCCCTCCACCCGGTCGCCCGTCCCCCTGGACTGGAGGGTAACAGCCTATGACACGGTTTCTGCCGGGGCGATGTTTACCGCCGTATGTTAGCCGGGTTGGCGGAGAAGGGGCCGTTCCCTCTGCCCAGCGCTGAGACCCGCTTCGGGGCCGATGGTGCCAGGAGTTACCCCTCTCTCGGAGCCGGGAGCCTGCCCTCTCTCTGGCCGTGCCTCCTGCCGATGCAGTGCGGGCTCGGCCTGCCCCCGGGGCCTCCCTTGCACGCGGCGGGTGAGCTCTTTGTAGCAGGCGAACGGGTAGCTGGTTTCATTTAAAAGCCCCCCCCCACACACACACACACACACACACACACAGGTCTTTGCACGGGGGCGCCGCACCTGGCGTTGAGATGCGTGTGAATTGGTACAAGTCGGTTGGTTGTGTGGCTCCCTATAGTAGCCACAGGGAGACCCCCGGCGCCCACCCCAAGCAGAGGCTCGGGCTGCAAAGAGCCCCTCTCCCGTGCGCCCCCTGTGTGCAGCCCGGCGCTGGGGGGGGGAGGGGGGTGCTTTGCTCGCAGGCTGTTATGGTAATGTTGACAGGAGGAGCAGCGAGGCAGGGTTACTGTCGGTCAAGCTGAGAGCTCTGGGGCCGAGGAGAGGGAGGGGGGGAGCAGCAGCGATGCGCCGGGGCCCTTCGCTCCAGGCCCAGCCCCGCCAGGTGGGCTGAGCACACTTGGGCTTCCCAGCCATGAGTGCAAAGGCAGCCGGGGCTGAATCGCAGCCTGGCAAGGCCGGGGGACTCTGAAAAGCCGCAGCTCCTGCCCGGTGCAAGGAATCGGTTGAAAGGGAGCCATTCACTGGGGAGAAATTAGCATAGAAATGCTTGGAACGAATGTGTGAGCAGCATGTGCAGGCGAGCCAGGGAGCGGATTATTGTTTTCCCCTGCGGTGGCTGGTAGATAAAGTGTTTCCTCTTTAAGAGAGCAGGGAAGAGCTTTTCAAAAGCTTGCTTGTTTCACTAGGCCTTGAAAGCGGTGGAATGGAAAGCATTCTTCTGAGCTTTCCAGCCCCCCCTTGAAAAGGGGCTCTCTCCCTAGCATGCCGCATCAATGCACCCTCTCTTTAATGCACCGTTCAGAGGTAATTCTTGGCATGGCTACCTATTGTAAAATGTACTATAAAGAGGCTCCTTACCAGGCAAAATACTCCCGAGAACTAATTTCAGTAATCCAGCTCTCAGGTGCTGCTAATAGAAAATGGATTTTATTTTCAAAATGTTAGCTGGCTCCTAGTTTCTTTGAAATTCAAGGCCCACCGAGTTTCAAAGTCACTTTATAGGCAGTTTTGTGGCCCAATTGGAGCAGGATTAGTTCCTTACACATTTCAAATGCTCAGAGAAAAGTGATTTCCCTGGAAAATGGTTGTCAGCATAGCCACAGCTGCTTAGGAAGCAGCAATTGGTAAAATATGCTGTTGGTGTTATCAGTTGCATGATATGATATTTCCCATGATGTTTTAAGCACCACTAGGAATAATAGGCTGCTAAATTTCTATCAGAAAGCCTCTGAGGCCTTGTCTCTTGTAGTTTTTATGCTGAAACCTTGCTTTACAGAGGCATGTTAGCCTTTTATTAGCCAGTCACTAAACATACAACAGTTAAATAGAACAATGTGGCTCTGGCATTACATGCAAGAAAACAAAGCTGAGCACTCTTTTGAAACCTGGAGACTAGAGTGCTGCTGTGCCCTGCTAAACAGCTGCTACAATGCAGAAGTGGCTGCATTTCAGTAGCATAATAAATGAAACCTCTTTTATAAATTGTTTTGGAATCCTTATGGATGAAAATGCTGTATATAAATGTTAGATATACAATATCATCATTAGTTTTTATTAACCTAACTAGTTCTGAATGTCTGGTTTGGGCCATATCATTAGCCATGATCCTGAGGATTTTTGCTCTTTATATTGGCCAGGAGTGTGTGTATTTTGTCAGTGGGAACAAGAATGGTTTCCAGATTGAAATAGACAGTTAAGAAATCTTTACAAAAAATCTTTTTCTGGGTTAAATTTGCTGTCACTCAAATACTTTTTTACACACACACCCCCAGTTTCTCTTTAGCAAAAATGTTTTGTGTGCAAAATCTTTGTGGCCACAACTACAGCAATCAGAGGTTAGAGCTGGAGCAAAATGGGAATAGGCAGGATTTGAAGCCATCTGCCATATAGACTCATAGACTTTAAGGTCAGAAGGGACCATTATGATCATCTAGTCTGACCCCCTGCACAATGCAGGCCACAGAACCCCATCCACTCCCAGAACAATCCTCTCACCTATATCTCAGATGTTGAAGTCCTTGAAACAATGGTTCAAAGACCCCAAGATGCAGAGAATCCTCCAGCTGTGATCTGTACCCCGTGCTACAGAGGAAGGCGAAAAACCTCCAGGGCCTCTGCCAATCTACCCTGGAGGAAAATTCCTTCCCGACCCCAAATATGGTGATCAGCTAAACCCTGAGCATGTGGGCAAGACTCACCAGCCAGACACCCAGAAAGTTCTCTATAGTAACTCCTATCATCCCTCCATTGACCTATTTACCACTGATAATGAATGGTCAATTAGTTACCAAGATCATGTTATCTCATCAAACCATATGGGAATGTGCCTCCCACATCGGTGGTTGTGTCTGCTTTTTGCAGCAAGAAAGACATCAACCAGTGTACTCAAAGATTCACAATGCCAAATTCTGATCTTTGTTTCACTGATCTAAATCTGGAGTAAAACAGCTCCACTGACTTCTGTTGAAGTAACTGACTTTGCACTGAGGTCAAAATCTAACTCATGGTCATCTCTAGACATCTTTCAAATATGCTGGAAATCACTTTTACCATTAGAAATGATGATGCACTAAGGTCACAGAACATGGACACTAACCTTTGTTTGAACTTCCTCACATTGAGTACATGTGAGTATTTCATTATCCGTTTGCAGGAACAGATGACTGTCACTGGGTGCAAACCACGAAAATGTACAACTTGGCCTTTAATTCCCTTTTCTTCAAAACCATCCCCCCTCCACCACACACAAAAATAGATAAGGCAGCTGTGGCTTTAAGAAGTATGTTTTTTCCTTCTACTTCCTGTAGAAGGTTAATAGACTGATGCTGATGGAGCATGTCAAGGTTGTTGTGGACTGCATGAGCTATACACAGATTTATTTTTATTTCCTCATAGAAGACAGAGAGAGAGGCAGTTTTGCAGATCAGGCAGCACAGATGCCCTCTAGTAATAATAAACATCTCCCACCCTCCCCAAAACTGAACGCTATTGACTATTCATGGCAAAGTGTCCATAGCATAGCAGCAAAGCCTGTGGAAAATGACAGTGTGTAACAAGCTTGACTGGCATTTCCTTCATGCTAGGTCATATGCCTTTGACTCTCTCTGGCTCGCTCACTCTCACTCTCTAATACACCCTCACTGACAGATCAAATGACATCTGTCTCTGCAATCCACATACCTTCCACAGAGAGGCATATTTTATTATGTCTATATGGAGCTCAGATTTCACTCAGTCACCTTGATTGTGGAAGAGGACCGAGGGTCAGTGTTCAGTGAAGTCTGCATACTTTCATTTTAGCTCCTACAGGGTTATTATTGTGCAGCTGTTAAGCAGTGTTTTCTCAGACAGAACTCCCAGTAAGACTGCTGTGCCTGTATTGAGGGCTGCAGGAATTGCATTGCTTTCACTGGGAATTTTGCCTAAGAGAGGACTGCAAAATAAGTAACTGAGCCTGTAATTCTCTATTCACGTGAGTAGTCCCACTGACGTTAGCTAGGATGTTCAGGTGAGTAAGAGATTGAAGGATCAGGCTCTTTGGCCTTACTAAACTGTGTGTTCAGAGTACAACAAAATGCAGTAGCTTGCTGTAGTCAGAATGACATGAAATCCTACGCAAGAGCTTGTTTCCAATATAAGCTTTCCCAGTTTAGAAGTTGGCACCATTCTTAGGTTGTCACAAGGCTGTATATCCAAGTGATAGGCTGCATGGAATGATGAGGTGATACCAGCACAATCAGTTGGCCTGCCAATACATGGTAATTAGCCCAGCCAATCTTATTAAGAGTGATGCAGGTGATGATGACGTTAGCAAACTGATTCATTACATCTGGAAAGGAAAATCTTACTAGTAAAAGCTGAAGCACAGAAATATTTTTGGCTCCTGGCAGACTGATCCTTGTATTATGCTGATTAGCCTATATTTGAATAACTAAGAAAGTTAAAAATAAAGTCAATGAAAAATTATAGGCTAAGGAAAGGATTTGTTCTTTTGTGGATACAAGTTATAAACTTTATGGCTGTGTCTAGACTGGCAAGTTTTTCCGCAAAAGCAGCTGTTTTTGCGGAAAAACTTGCCAGCTGTCTAGACTGGCCGCTTGAATTTGCGCAAGAACACTGACAATCTAATGTATGATCGTCAGTGTTCTTGCGCAAATACTATGATGCTCCCGTTCGGGAAAAAGCCCTCTTGCGCAAATGTATTTGTGCAAGAGGGCCAGTGTAGACAGGGGAGGACTGTTTTGCGCAAAAAAGCCCCAATGGCGAAAATGGCGATCGGGGCTTTCTTGCGCAAAACCGCGTCTAGAGTGGCACGGACGCTTTTCCACAAAAAGTGCTTTTGTGCAAAAGCATCCGTGCCAATCTAGACGCTCTTTTCCGCAAATGCTTTTAATGGAAAAACTTTTCCGTTAAAAGCATTTGCAGAAAATCATGCCAGTCTAGATGCAGCCTATTTGTTTTTTGAGTGGTAAAAATGTCACCATCTTTTTTTCTGTTCCCTGTTTCATTGTCAAGCAAAAGATTTTAAACGTATTTCCTTTTGCCAGTAATAGTCTGAAAAGTCGCTGTAAATCTAAGAACACATTGTTGTGAAATGATTTCTGAAAGAATTCTTTTGCAAACTTGTGGTGCAATCTTGGAAAATGCCTAGGCCCTCAGAATCCTTTGGGGGTGATACAGCAATATGAAAGCTTGTAGCAACATGTATTCCCAGTGAAACTGCATGCCTATGACTTTCATTTGAGCTAGAGAGATCTGTAGGTCTAGTGCATAGAGATTAATGATTAAACCTCACCTCTGACTAAATATTTCTGTTCCCTGTATTCAGGCTTTCACTTGAACTTTCACTGTGTGGTATATGCTGGTGAGATATCCCTAGCAGATTATCCAGGAATGGTGGATCACTTGCTTCCTGCTGATGAATATTTTTCATCCACAAGATCCTCTGTTGGATACTTTGGGGACATGATGGCTGGTGGGAGGTTGTATCAGATGCTGCCCTCGCCTGTGTCAGAAGATGACAGTGATTCTTCAAGTCTTTGCTCTTGTTCCAGCCCTGATTCCCAGGTTCTCAGCTCTAGCTATGGAAGCACATCTAGTGCTGAAAGTCAAGATAGTATTTTAGACTATTTACTGTCCCAGGCTTCCTTAGGGAACACCCCTGCCGCTTGGTGGGACAAACGGAGGCTTCAGCCAGTAGTGAAAGAGGAGTATTTCAGATTGCCTGAGTTTGCAGTGGAGATGGAAGATTCTGGACCATTTCAGCCCACGCTTGAGGAGATTGAGGAGTTTCTGGAGGAAAACATGGAGTTGGATCTCAAGGAAGGACCTAAAAGTGAGACCAAGGACTTGAGAGCTTGCAACCCAGTTGCTGTTGCTTCAATTCAGCAAAAAGACCATCTGCTGCCTAACATTAACTTGAAAGAGAGTGAAAATGAACAATCAAGTAGCTCAATGGAAGGTAGTGATGTTTCAAATGGAGCACTATCCCTGGAAGGAGGGATACCTGTCATGCTCCAAATTCAGCCTGTACAGATCAAACAAGAGTCAAATACAAGCCCTAGTTCACAAGGACCAGCACAAGAGAATATTAAAATTGCACAGCTCCTAGTCAACATTCAAGGACAGACATTTGCACTTGTGCCGCAGATAGTTCAGTCATCCAATTTGAACTTGTCCTCTAAATTTGTCCGCATCGCTCCAGTCCCTATTGCTGCAAAGCCTATTGGGCCAGGAGGCATGATTCAGGGTCAAACAGGGATCATCGTGGGTCAGAAATTTCAAAAGAACCCTGCAGCAGAACTCATTAAAATGCACAAATGTTCTTTTCCTGGCTGTACCAAGATGTACACGAAAAGCAGCCATTTGAAAGCACACCTGAGGAGACACACAGGAGAAAAACCTTTTGCATGCACGTGGCCTGGTTGTGGATGGAGGTCAGTACTGCGATGCAATTGTACTCTGTACGCTTGACATAATATACCAGCCAAACAGGTCTGAACCAAGTTAATTTATAAACAGCTTTGCTGTTCTCTGAAACCTGGTTGGTTGGTTTTAAAATTAAAATCACTTTTAATGTTAGATAATCCAGGGGCTTTGGTACATTGAATAGCATAGCATTATCTCTTGACATTCTGTACAAAAGTCTAGAAAAATTACCCCAGTGACTCACATTTCATTTCAGAATGGCCAGATGAGACTTGCTACTGCATTGCTTTATATCTTCTTTGGCCCCATTGCTATATACCATCTCCAAACGTTCTAGTGATACAAACTAGGACACCAAGCAAATTGGGTCATTGGATCACAGCCACTCCATTGCTAATAATATGTGATTGTATGTATTTGTAGATTCAATTCCATGGAGGTCATGTACAGTCAGCGAAGGGCTATGAACAACATATATGTTTAATAAGACCACAATAAAATATGAAAACATTACATGCTATTTTGTAATTTTCAAAATTAAAAAAGAAAACCCATCTTGAGAAAGCTATCTCAGTATAGGGTATGCTACTCAAATTGAATGTGTTTATGTTATGTTCTAGTTTAGAAATGTATACCAGTGCCCATCAAGCTGTGCCCCTGAGAGTTGTACTTTTCAAAAGCAATCTGTTAAAACAATTAGAAGGACTGGTTAAAATTTTCTGACAAAACATTTCTTCAGTGGAAAATTGAGTTTTTGAATAAGTAAAAATGTACACCAAATATATCTGCTTTCCTCAAAATGTTTGATTATTTGTTGGAGAACTGGGAACTGAAAAATGTTTCTTTTGTAATTAAGAAGTTGAAATGTCCCATGGAAACCCCTTCTCTTCCATTTTCCAATTCACTCTGAAACTCAGCCAGTTTCTTAACACTAGCAATAAAACTTCATTCTCTGTGATGAAAACCAAACATTATCTCAAATCCCTCCTGTTAAATTATACAGAAATTATTTGAAAAAGTTGGCAAAAGGAAAAATATCCTGTAGTGCTTTGGTGAGCAATGTGTGGTTAGGAAATGGGTCACACTCACTGTACACTGAAGAGATAACAGGGGACACATGAGTAAAAATCCAAGTACGTGAGGTATGTGACCGCTAGAGATGGATGAATTTGTTTGAGAGGAAAAGGTCACAACTAGTCTGAAACTTGTCCCTTTCATCAAACTTATCATGCTGAGGTTTCCCTATTGCCACTCGAGCTGAGTGGATCATTTGTAGCTAATACAGGTTGAACCTCTCTAGCCCAGCACGCTTGGGACCTGACTGGTGCTGAATCAGAGAATTTGCTAGACCGTGGGAGGTCAGTATCGTCTAGCAGCATTGCCAGCACTTCCACTGCTTACTGGGCTCTTAGAATACATTTAGGGGTAAATTAGAGCTAAGTAACAGCATAGAACACTGAGAACCAGGACTGGTGGTTGTAAACAAACTTTATGGGACCGCGGGAAACTTGGTCACACCATGATAAGTGGATATCCAGCTAATTAAACTCAGGCTGGACCACAAATGTTGCTGGAAAGGAGAGTGTTGGTCTAGAGAGGTTCAACCTATACTTCCTGTGATCAAAAGCTTCAGAGGGGTAGCCGAGCTAGTCTGTAACTGGAAAAACTTAAAAAACAATAAATAGTCTAGCAGCACCTTAAAGACTAACAAAACATGTAGATGGTATCATGAGCTTTCATGGGTACAACCCACTTCTTCAGATTAAAGCTCATGATACCATCTACATGTTTTGTTAGTCTTTAAGGTGCTGCAAGACTGTTAGTTGTTTTTTAAGTTTTTCCTGTGATGAGTTTCCTCTCTCTTCTAATTCATGGAGGTTGGATGCTTGAGCAGATTGCAATTTTCCTTAATGTATTTGCTACCAATGAAATTTTTGACGAGCTTTGGTTACTTCCAGCCTTGCGATTCAAAGTGAACTGAAATGTGTTGCTTAATTGTGATTGGTCACACAAATCATATGGCATTTTTCCATGCTTTCATTGGATGAACATGCTCTCTGTTTGGCTTTCAGTATTAATGCTTGCAAGGTGCAAATTTAAGATTGGTTCTCCTCTAGCATCTGTGTGGGCAAGCTTGATGCTTGCTTTCCATGAGCCATGATGCCAGTGAAGCTAGATTAGATTGTCCACATTTTTTGTGGAAAGGGAACAAAACAACAGTTGAAACGTGACCATAGTTTAATTCTTTTAAAAATCTGAATGAATATACGTGGGAAATTTATTTGCAATGTTCAGCTAACCACTAGTGGCAGTGGTCCTGATACAGGCATATTTGGGGTCAGAAGTTGACTTCCCAGGGCCCTGATTCTGCCTCCATTTCAGCTCTGTTGATTTCAGCACTGTAGGACCAGCCCTCAGGAGTCTGTTAGTTGTGTGGTTTTTTTTGTTTTGGTTTGGTTTTTTTTTTTTTGTGGGTGGTCTCCTGTGGATGTATCTTATAAGAACACTAGCATTTTCCAGAATGTTAGTCAAAAGTGAATGTTAAGGAAAAGATATGCAGCTATATGAGCCTATTGTTCCCTGGGATGCCTCTTATTGAGTGACACCAAGGGTGAGTTTAGCTTCTGTGCATCAACAACCTTACAAGGGCTAAAATCTAGTGTGAATGGTGCATATCAAAAATGCCAACAGGGCAATGCGGGGGAAGGGGGCATGAAAAGTACTGGTCCAGATGGTGGGTGCATCTGGAACCTGTAATTTAGAGAGCCAAATGCTTGTACCCTTGGACAGCCACAACTCTTTATGGGCACAAGCCAGTAGAGGCTAGGGATTAAATCACTTCCGTACAAAGAAGGCTTGTTTCTGGCAACTGGATATTTTTCCTGACCCTTCATTGTGATTGCATCTTTGCGTTTAGAATGACTTAGAGCATAAACCAGAATCCCTGATCCAAATGCCCCATGACTTTGGATGAGTTCTGATTAGGGCTGTAAAAATCCATTTAATCAATTAACTGGCTAAACATAGTGTTTAACAGGTTAATCTGTTAAACGGGGCTGGACAGGGGGCTGCTCCAGCTCTGCCAGGCTGCTGGTTAACTGTAACCAGTAAGCATCAGCCAGTAAGAATGATGTGTACCAGTTAACGGTTAACCATTCATATCCCTCATTCTGATCCCGGTTTGAAATTTTTCAGGTGGGGCCCATCACTAACATAGACCAAAGAAGGGGCAGACTTTCAAAGAGGCTGTTTCTTTCTATCACAAATCTCTTAGAAGAAGCTTGAGATTCCAGCATTCCCATGAGTTCTTTTCAGACATCAAAGTCAGACCTGCAGTGATATACCATAGTCAGAGCAAAGTCCCCTTTCATCAGTAAAGCATGTTTACCTTTTCCAGAAATTCAAGGAGAGCTGTGAGCTCACATGACTAAGTCAAGTACATCTGGAGTCTCTTCTGATCTTTATATCATCCAAGTTGAATTTATGCACTGACATGCTGCTGATTTCCCAATTATTTTCCTTTCTTCTCTCTCTCTCTCTCTCTCTGTGTGTATGGTGTATTTATTTTTCAGCAAAACGAACTTAAAATCTGAGTTCATGGAATTTAGAAAAAGGTTTCTTGGTGTAATTTGAGTCATAGAATTTAGCTGGGAAAGAAATTCCCAATCAACCCTATGTAATCTTTAAGTGTAGCAAAGCAAAGTGATGGGCCAGGTTAAACTTTTACAAGCTGCCTACAGCATGGGATTCCCAACTTCCTTTCTGAATACTGACCACTACCAACTTTTGCCCCTCCATCAAAGAAAGCGGGAGTTGCTCTTTTCAGACTTACTCAATATATAAACAGTGGCATACAGAAACTGCCAGTGACCCATTTAGTCCAGTGTCCTGTTGTACTCATCAGGGCATTGATTCATGTCATAGCAGGATACACGTTAGCTTGCTCTAGGTTGGTGGCTAATGCCTGCCACTTCTGAGAGAGTCAAAACCACAAAATTCACAGCTGAACTTCAGCGTAGGAAATTGGTGAAGAACAATGCAAGCTACTGCACTTTGAAAGGGAAGATGTCAATGGCTTATGAATCATACTGATGAGTTTGAATTATCTGTAACTTCTCAGGAAGAAGTTCTTGACAATGATGTTGGTATAGACAGGCTGCCGGAGTTGCCTGGTACCACAATGACCTGAAAATGTGAATAAGATTTTTGGGGGCTGATTTTCATGTATACCAAGTTCTTTTACACTGTATGAAGATGTGTCTAAAGGGAGCTTTCTGTATGAAGCTATGTATTCCTTGAGCACATAGTGCATTACAGAACACAAATAAAATCCAGGGGCCCAAACTCAAGCTGTAGGTGGATGGGGAAGGGGGAGTGGGAGGAGAGGAGATCTTTGTGAGGATTCCCTCATATGGATAGATGACTCACAACAACATCCTGTTAGGATTGGCTTTTCCTTCCAATTTTAAAAGCAACAAGGTTCAAGCCCAGGCCTCTGCGATCCTCAGGTCCACTTGCACAGAAAGCCTCTGCCCTGGCCCTTTTACATATGTTGTTTCCCCATCCCTCCACCTTCTTTCAGCCCCTCCTGCCCCAAACTTGCCCAAGCTCTACCTGCTGCCCTAGCTGGGATCCCCAGAATGGCAGAGAGGCTTCTGCAGGGTCTCATGGGGATGGGGAAAGGTCTTATTGAAATGGCTGACCCTTTCTTCTACATGGAAAGGGGAAGATGTGCCTGAAGAGCCTCTGTGTTTGGATCTTGGGGTCACTTAGTGATCCATTATTGTTATTTACTGTATGTATCACAGTAGCTCTCGGTATTGGGGCCACATTGTGGGCAGTGCCCAGGCCTTGTTTCATAGCTGGATGCTCCCTTTCCTATGATACAAAAGCTAGAAATTTAAAAGGCAATAGAAAGGAATTACTTTATTATAAAACTTCTAGTTAACTGATGGGACTGCAATGTGCAAGAGATCAGACTAGATCGTCATGATGGTCCCCTCTGACGTTAAAGTCTGTGAGACTATAACTCAGTTCAGCCAGATATATTTAGTCCCTTAGTCAACTGTTGGGATGCTTCATTTCTGAATTCAGAGGGAAACTGTGAAGGGCTGACAGGTCCCTTCCCAAGTTCCTGGCAGCCTTGCCTTTGAAATAAATCCTTCAGATGAAAAATACCCTAAATGAGAAGTCTAGGATGCACCCACTCCCTTCCAAGATAGGTCTTCCTTAAGCAGAAGCTAACAATCTGTTTAAATAGTATGATGCAGATCACTGACTGTAGCCAGCAGGTAGAGTAAAAGGAAGACAACAAACTCAATGTCTTTCTGCACTTATAGAGCTAAATTCATCCCTGGCTCATCTCCATCATTTGCAATGGAATTATAAGAAGGGTGAATTTGGCTCTTTGTATTCATGCAAGATTTCCAAATAGCCTTTGTCTTTATTTGGGAGGAGCTGTCATTTCTTAGGTGCTGGGATCCTAAAATTTGGGCTGATTACTCGTAAGTGGTGTCCTCTTTTTCATTTGCTACCTGCTAGACTTTGGAATTCCAATCAGTGTTTTTAGACTAAGGCGAGGCGGACCATTATGATCATTTAGCCGAACCACTGCATAGAACAGGCAACAGAATTCTAATAGTTTCCCCATTCTAACCTTTAGGGGTTATTTTTGTGTAAACATAGAAAGAGAGATAGAGAGAGAGATTTATTTCTGTGGGCCCAGTAAGGTGATCTTTCCATGAATGCTGGGTAACAGCACTGCAACATTCTTACCTCTTCAGCAAAGGGCTTCGTTATGAGGCTAAGTGTATTTTTGTCATATTAACTCAGATTAGCTTCCAAGGCTCAAGTAACACACACATCTCTGATATATGACTCCCTTCCTTTTCCCTTGGTGAAATTGCCAGAGATACATTGCAGTTCTCCTGCTCTGAGCTTGTTTCAGCTCCCTCCATCCCACTATTCCTTCTTTTTTATAATGATATTGTCAACACAGAAATCAATTCCTTGCCCAACACTCTGTCAACTTGCCACTATGATCTCTTGGTGAGGTCCTAGCAGCTCTCAGTCTGTGAAGTTCTGTGTGGTATATGCTGTCCTTCCCTTTTTATTTTGTGTAGCTGCTCTGAAAAGTTTGTAGCATCCCATGAACTTGTGGTTCTTAAATATAATTCCTTGAAGGACATTGCATCAGGCCCAGCCCAGTGAAGGAGTTTCATGTACAGTTAATAGTCAGCCAGAGACATAGGCTCTAGGCTCTGGTCATGGCTTGCTACTCACTGCTGGCAAGGGCTAGCAGTGTTAGAAAAAGAAGAGTTTGCAGTTGCAGATGGGCCCGATCCAGTCCTTGATCTCGACACTCAAGAACTTTGGGAAAGTTTGGTTCTGTATCAAAACCTGAACTATCCACTAGCTCTGTAGCAGACAGTAGAATTAAAAAAAACAGAATAAAATAATCCTAAATTCAAACACACCAAACTTTAGCAAAATGTGGATCCTGACCATTTATTGGTGGCATGTAATCATCTCTCATTGAGTACGTCTACACTTGCACCCTAGTTCGAACTAGGGATGCAGATGTAGGCGACCGAAATTGCTAATGAAGCGGGGATTTAAATAGCCCGCGCTTCATTAGCGTCATCTTGCTGGCGTGTTACTCCGCTGAACAGCTGTTTCGAACGTGAAAGTGCGTGCCGGGACGCGTTAGTTCGAACCAAACCCCTTGGTTCGAACTAACGTTACTCCTCAAAAAATGAGGAGTAACATTAGTTCGAACCAAGGGGTTTGGTTCGAACTAACGCATCGCCCGGCGCGCACTTTCACGTTCGAAACAGCTGTTCAGCGGAGTAACGCGCTGGCGAGATCACGCTAATGAAGCACGGGATATTTAAATCCCCACTTCATTAGCAATTTTGGTCGCCTACATTTGCATCCCTAGTTCGAACTAGGGTGCAAGTGTAGACGTACCCATTGTGATTTTTATGTATTTTCTTGTATGAAGAATTTACAGTGTGAGCCGTAAAGTCTCTTTCCACCTGAAATGGTGCTCTTTGATTCCCCTCCAGAAAAACAGTATATTTACACAAGTGGTGTTGTGCTGTTTTTGTTCCATAAATGCACATTTTCGCACATGTCCTTTCCCCTATTTATTCAGCAAATATCCATGACTTCATATATTTATTGTAAATAAATGGGTGATATCATTTCTTGAGAACTCTTTTTCTGTGCCTGTCTTTGTTAGTGTTCTGGCAACTCACCCTCATCATGTTTGTTGGACAGCAGTTCAGCATGTATCCAGAAGGAATTGTCTTAGAATGACATTGTTAACACTTGGGCTCCCAGCTGCTAGGTTCCAAGGGTTAGTTGGTTTATCTGAGTTTAATGGGGGCCTGTGAGATTCACAATGGCTATTTAGGGAATATTCCTTGGCAGTTGTGGGTGGAAGGCATCTAAAAATAAAATGATGTTGGGAAATCTAACTTTGGAAACTGAGGTTCAAATCCTTATCTCAATTTGTACCAGTGTAACCCCAGAGTAACTGTATGTAGTCAGTGGAGTCATTCTGGATTTACTCCAGTGTAACCATGAACAGGAATTGACAGAGAGACAGTAATAATCCTTTATTTAATCATACTGCTGCAGGAAGGAAGAGGCGCAGGAAGGCCGAATTCATAGGTCAGTTCAATAAGCTAAGTGACTTCAGAGTAAATATGGCTGACTGGCTACGTAGTCAGTCCCTCAGAGAGTATCTGGCCACAGTCTCACAAACTAGTCGTGACTGAGGATATTGCTGTTCCCCTAGCATTCTGCACCTGCCAAAGTGAGACTGGTAGAAGTCATAGCTTTGGAGCATTGGTGGTGGTCTCTGCTCAGAAGAGACCCATGACTGAAGTTTAAGGAAGATGCTGCAGGCTAGGATTGAAGTGTATTGGAAGAGCTTTGTGGGGTTTGAGGTTGGAATAGCAGGGGGTATTGTGGGTCAGGAGTGTTGTGGCATTAGCCTGGCTGTATGTATGCATAGTCAGGGTTAGGAAAAAGCTTATACAACGGTAACTCCTTTTGGACCGTCTCCAGTGCTATCAGTTCTAATTTGCATGAGCACCAAAGAACAGTGCCGTGAAGAAGGTAGAGTGATACTGCTGCCCCCTGTTGGATGGAATGAGAACTGTTCTTCTGTATGTCATGGGCCTTGTATTGTTGATAGATTCTCCTTTAGTTCAAATGTTTGGGCTTTTGCAGCAGGAGCACTTGCATTCTATTCCCACTGCTGCCAGAAGTTCCATGCATGCAGCTTGGGCCATGAAAAAGTAACAATGACATACAAAAATTAGCAGCAAAAATCTGAAGAGATTTTTCTTTTCTAAACGTCTGCTTGCAGGTTCTCCAGATCAGATGAGCTCTCCCGGCACAGACGATCCCACTCTGGAGTGAAACCTTACCAGTGTCCTGTCTGCGAGAAGAAATTTGCTCGAAGTGACCACTTATCCAAGCATGTCAAGGTGCATCGGTTCCCTAGAAGCAACCGCTCTGTGCGCTCAGTGAACTGAATGGTCCCACCTACCCTTTGCCACCTGTCCATACCAGAACAGCCGACAACAGCACTTTGCTCACTATATTTCTTGTGATAATTTATTTGTCTCCACAGAACAGTCAGCGCTGTTACTTCACAATACCATGTCTGACTGTTCTGTGTTCTACAAACATAGTTTGAGAACGAAGTTCTTTTGGGGGAGGGTGTGGTGGGTTTTTTATTAATATTATTATTATTATTATTATTATTTTATTTTATTTTCCTTTCCTTCTATCTTTCCTTTTGCTGCTGCTTCTTTTTGGAAATTACAGTGTTTTATTTTTAGCTGCTTTCTGCTGCACAAGGCAAATTTATGGGCTACTTGCTGCTAGTTAATTATAGTCCTAGCATTCCTGAGGGCTTTGCTCATGTACAGGGCCATTCATTGTGAGTTTTTATTAAGCTGGTCTATTTGTCCAGTTTGGAAACAGTAAATTCCTTTTGAAATGAAAACAGCTCCTTTGTTTTTCAGTCGTCTGAGCCAAGGATTCATGGGGGCAGGCAAAAGGAGAAGGAACAGTTGGGAGATGGGGAATAGTGCGATTGGAATTTGTGTCCCTGATTTCTCCAACACACAGTCCTTGCCATTCATGATTTGGTCAGCAACTCTTGTGCACCCAGAAACTGGATCTGACAATGTCTTTAATACAAAAAATCCAAACGCTCAGGTCCTATTAAATGGTCTGGAAGGCCTTTCACCATGGATCAGTGTAAACTGTCTGCATGTCTTCCATGTTATGTGGTCAATGTACTCTATTTTATTGAGTGTGGGGGAGATGCCCAAGAAGTGATTACACCTTGGCTCTGGCTCTTTGTTTTCCAGAATGTCATCTAGTGATTAGAACAGGGGGACTGGGTATCTGAACCCCAAAATTCTATTCTTGACTCTACTGTTGTCTCATGTTGTGACATATGAGCAAGCACCAATCCTGTAAGGTGCTGGCCATTTCATGCAAAGTGCTGAGCATCTAACTTCCCTTGACTCAGTGAATGCCTAGCAGGTTTGAGCCCTGAATCTCTTCATAGCTTGGTTTCCCCATCTTTACAGTGAAGTTATTTCCCACCCAGGAGAGACTGTGAGGCTTACTTAGTAATTGTAAAAGCACTTGAAATCCTTAGCTGATGGTGATCTTTAAGTTCAAAGCATTATTATTTTATTATTAACAGCCAGGTCAAAGCTCCACATAGCTGAGGTGAGTGAATGGGTGGGAACAGTAGCCAAAAGAAACAATACATACGGTAGCTACCTAAGTGGCTAAGAAGAGAATTCTAAGCAATAATCAGACAGTAGCAGCAATGTTATTATGTTTGTGTTTCTTGTTTTGTTTTTCCTTTTGAACTAGAAATCTTTAGGACACAATAGAATTCAAAAATCAGAGACGATTAGGTAAAGGATATTGCATTTCCTTTCCACTCACAGATGGCATCTTGTCTTCTTGTCAGCCAAATGGGAAATAAAACACTGCAATTCTTGCATTAGTAGATAGAGATGGAGAACATACTGTATGTAAGAACAATATGTAGAGCTAAAACTACCTTATTTTAGGAGTGCATTCCTTTTGTCCTCTAGAAATTAATATAAATGAACTATCTTTTGTTGACTGGTTTATCTCACATCCTATGAATGTATGTAAATAAAACTGTACATAGATGCATATCTATATAAAATATCTTTTAATAACATATCAAAATTTGTGTAAATTGGAAACAAAATATCTATAAAGCCAGTGTACATAAGTTACAATTCTGTATATTTTCTTTTGTTCTTCATAAAATATATTTACTTTGACAATAAAATGAAAATGGAAATTTTAAATCCCTTTTGAAATTATTTTTCCCAATCATTGTTGAGAGAAGAAATTAGTTCCTCAAATTTGTTTCACCTGAACATAACTACTTAGATTTGGGGTGAAAGGGTGAGGCAGCAGTTGGTCCACTGTTGACTTCAGATGCTTTTGTGATCCTGATAGGCCCTAAGTTGATTGTAGTAGTGTTTCTCTGTTTCATGTGACAGGCATAGGACCAATATTCATCAGGGACCAGAACTCAGAAATTATTGGGGGCCCTGAGTCATTTCTGCTGCCTATTCTATTTTATTTAAGTTTTCATGCAATGCCTGTCAGTCACTGTGGTGTCTTTGGTGACATCTGACTGCCATGGAACATGATTGCAGTGCAAATGTGGTTAATGAATGAAAAGCTAACAGGGTTCATGGAGTGAGGTCTAGGGGTTAGTGTATAGAAAGAGGACTAAGAATCCGAAGTTCTAGACATGACTGTCAATAGCTCACTGTGTGAACCAGGGAAAAGTACTGAACCACCTATGCCTCAGTTTTCTCATCTACAAAATGGGCATAATGATACACTACCAAAAAAATCACAGGAGTTAATTATAAAATGCTAAAATGAAAGGTGCTAAAAAGAGCAAGAGATTACTAGTAATAATAATAGTCAGAAGCCTATATTGTGAAATTAAGCAGCCAGTAGGAAAATCCTAAACCATGTAACAGATTTAATTGTGAATACACTTTAGTTTGATTTTCTTGTGAAAGCCCTGAATTCAGCAGAATGGCATATGAGATCTGAAAGCCCTCCATGGGTCTGGGGAGGAGGAACTCTTTCAGAGATTCAGGGCATAAAATATGCTGCTCTCCAACTCTGCACAGGGGGACACTTATACTGCCTTGAGTCTTTTTGCCATTTGAGTTGGAACTCAGTTATGTATTTCCTGTCAGAATTTTCTGCATATATGCAGGAACTGCTGTAATGGGTCAAACAAGTCGTCCGCATAGTCCAGAAACATATCCCTAGCAATGTTCAATACCAGACTAGCACGCATTTAAAGATAGTGTCTATTATTTTCCTGACCCACAGGTTACTCCACCAAAACATACTGATATATGATTCAAGTCTTTCTATAACTTTGATGGTGGTTTTACAGAATTCTTGCATGACAAACAACATAGCTCAGGAATGTGTCAAACCAGGTTCTGTTCACTATCATGTATTGGTAACTCATGAAATATGGAAAGAGCTTAGTCCTAAAAAGATTAGTCTTAAAAGCACTAGATTGGCGATTGCACACAAACTTTGAATAGTAAATATTCACCTTTCCCATTCCCTCTCTTTACAGATGTTATATATTAAACCAGTTACTTTATGTTAACAAATACAACCTCATCCCCATCTAACTCGTAGTTCTGATGTTAATATAATTTTGCAATCTACTCTAAAATGAACTAGAAGCAGAAATTCTTATGCTGCTTCAGCACAAGGTATGTCAAGTGGAACTGGAGCTATTAAGAAAACTACTATTAGAACAGAGCAAAAGTGAACATTGTTTAACCCTAGTGTGGGTCTTGTTGCAACCTGGAATATTTTGTTTCCCATGCAATGGCCATTTTCACATTCTTTAAAAAAATAAATGTATACATTCAAAAATGTGCCTGACAGCAGGCAAACTGATAGCTTCCAAAAGAATTTGAAAAATGTGAATGTTTTGCTCAAAAATAGAGCTGTTTATGGGGTGCTAGTACAGGCTAGACCTCCCAAATCTAGGACTCTCTGGTCCGGCAAGGCCACAGATGTTGCTGGACCAAAGAGCCCCAGAGATGGGAACGGGAGCCAGCTGAAAGAACATGGGCTGAGGAGCCCTGTCTGGGCGAAGGAACACCTAGTGTCAGCTGGGCGAGGCAGCTGGGGAATCCTGGCCCCAGCTGGGGAGTCCCAGCTGCAGTGGGGCTTTTGGTGGCAGGTGGCCGGGCTAGGGATCCCCCTCCCACTGTAGTAGGGCCAGTGGTGGCTGGGCAGCCCCGGCTGGAAACCCCAGGATACCTAGCAGTGACACAGTGTGACTAGCCAGGCAATCCCAGCCTGGAACCCCCGGCAGCAGTGGGGCTGGCGGTGGCTGGATGGCCCCAGCCCAGGAATCCTGGTGAACACTGTGTGGCAGTGCAGCGAGCAGCTGCCATACTGTCCCGGTCAGGAACACTGGGAGACCTTGGGGCAGTGTGCAGGCAGCAGGATGGGGAGCCTGTGCCAGGTCAGCATTAGCAGGGCCAACAGCAGGGCAGGGAGCAAGAGGTAGAGGAGCCTGGGAGTGGAGCACTGACCTCCCCTGGTCTGGCAAATTCACTGGTTTGGGACAGCTCAGGTCCTGAGGGTGCCGGATCAGGTAGGTCCAGTCTGTAGTGTCATTGCTGAGTGAAAGTTCATAATGTTAAAGGGATTTGTCAAGAAAACAATTTTTGGACATGAATGCAGACAATTTATGAAAATGCCTAATGAAGTTTTTGAATTTTACGTAGATTTACGCCAGGTCCACCCTACACCCAGAAAATCAGCTTACGGTATGAAATTCCAGCTATGTAGAAAACGTAGCTGGACTCGACGTACCTTAAGCTGAGCTTCAGTGCCATCCTCACAGCGGGAGGTTGATGGGAGAAATGTTACCATCAACTTCCCTTACTCCTCACAAGGCATAAGTGTTCTGGTGTCAACAGGGGTGCCCTCAGCATTCAATTTAGTGGGTCTTTACTAGACCCACTAAATTGAAGTCCGGAAGATCAACTGTCACAGCATCAATCTTCCGGAAAGTGAAGATGTGGCATTACTTGCACTCATCTAGCTATCATGGACATAGGCCCTGATCCAGTATGCATGTATTTTTAACTTAGGGTACCTGAGCTGATGATGATAGCATCACCGATAGCAGTGATGGGCAACCAGCGGTCCGTGGGCTTCATGCAAATCCATCAAAATAATCTGATTGTGGGCCGGGAGACATTTTGTGGATATTGACCATCTGCAGACACCGCTCCCGCAGCTCCCAGTGGCTGTTGTTCTCAGTGGCTGGCATGCCCTTGCAGGCTGTTCACCCGCAGGCACTGCCCCCAAAGCTCCCATTGTCCTGGAACAGAGAACTGCAACCACTGCGAGCTGCAGGAGGTGGTGCTATGGATAGTCAATGTCAGCAAAATGTCTCATGGTCTGCAATCAGATTACCCTGATGGGCCACATGTGGCACACAGGTTGCCCACCACTGATCTAAAGGCTCAAATTTAAACATATGCTTAAGTTCTTAAGTGGTTTGAGATCATAACTGGAGACACCTGCACAGTCACCCTTATTCAATAAAGTATCTCTATTCAGCAAAACACAAACATGTTACCTTTATGCACATACATAATTCCTATTAACTTCAGTCATCTATAGTTAGATTTTAGAAACTTCCCCAACATTGCTCGGGTCCTTCAGGGCTAGAGGCTGGGGGTATGGGGAGTGCTAGAGTCAGGGTTGGGGGTAAGAAGGGGCTCAGAGTAGGGTTGGGGTACAGGATTCATAGCAGCATATGAGGGCTCTGGGCAGGGGGTGCAGGGGTCAGGGCAGGGGGTTGGGAGATGTAGAGAGGCTTAGGAGAGAGGATGGGGGGCTCAGGGAAGGTGTTGGGGTGCCTATTGGCTTCTCCCTGGGGCAGGAGGGGAGCACAGCCTACCAGCTAGTTTCACCCCCAGACCAGCACAGAGCGGTGGAGCGCATGCAAACCACCCACTGGATTCTTCCCAGGGCTGACCCAGGATGGTGGGAGCCATGTGGCCTGGCCAGTGACTGCTCCCTGGGGCTGGGGTGCTTGCTGCCCCCTTGTGGTCATTCATGAGTATAACTGTCCCTACTATCACACCCTTCCCTTTCCATTTGATGTGAAACAATCACATTCCATGCAGATCCCATTATCCTGGCACAACCACACTCTGACCTTGCTTTAAGTTATGATAAGAGGAAGCTGCATATCAAATTTGGTGGTTCTACCTCTTATTGTTTAGGAGGAGTACTCGAACAAATGGACTCATGTGGATGAACATACAGACAGACAAACACACAAATATATAGTAGACTACATATTGACCCTACCATAAATCTATAAAATGATGATCATGATTGGTTTCCTAAGGTTTGCACGTCTCTAAAATATTTTAATAGCCATTTCTGGTTGCCGTCATCTTAATCTCCTTAGAGTTTAGCAGAAAAAAAGTCATTAAATGGTTGAAGGTAAGAACTAAAGTCTGATACCGTCAAAGGCAGGTATGGCATAGCCACAATAATAAACTGATGTTGACATTAGCAAGTTTAACATATATTTATTTTACCTTTGTCTAAATGGAAGCCAAGATTGGCTTAGTGACTTGTCCAAGATCACACAGCAAGGCTGAGGTAGAGCTGTGAATAGAAGCAAGAAGTCTTGAAACTTAGTCCTGTGCTCTGCCCAGTGGAGTGGGCCACATGTAGATAACACACAGTAGATTATAGAAGCCAAAGAGTAACAGAACCTAAGGGTGGGACATCCGATAAGGGAGGTAAGAACAGGGTATGAGAGAAAGTCAGGTTGTACTGATAATTATTACAACTGGTAAAGGTGCCAAGGAGAGAAGAAAAACCAGTTTGCCAAGATCCTGGTGTCCTGGCTCACTACTTAGCGAGGCCAAACTCATTGGGTCTAGCTCATCTGTTATTTAAATCAGTTTAATACCAATTGGCTTCAGTGGAATTACTCTCATTTACACCCATGTGAGGGGAGAATCAGGCCTGATCTGAGGCTTTGATTTGGAGCAGTCAATATCCAGGCGCCTCAAGCCACTGGCTTCAATGGGCTGTCTCATGTGATTAAGGGTGGCAGAACTGGCCCCTTCATAAGGATTTGAATATTGAGGGGAGAGGGTGGAGATTTTCATTGCTGTGGGGAGTGTCACACGCCAAGGATTGTTGGAGTCTCTCCACTTCCTTCCCTGGGGATTTCCTGATAAACAGAGCAAGTGGCAGGGAGGTTGGAACATTTCTCCTTTTCTAACATACCACTTAAACATTTAAAGCAAACAAGCAGGTGACTTCAGAACAAAGCAACTGGCAACGAGCCAAGGTTAATGACTACAGTGACCTCGTTGCTGTTATGTAAGCCTGCATGTTTTGTAACTCCAGCTCTCTGAACCTGCCATCCCATTCAAGAGAAATAGCCAAGGTCTGGACAGGGATGTGGTTTTCCTTCTCCCGCCTAACAGCACTTATTAAATCTGTCCTGTTTGGTTCATTGAACATTACCCATGGTAGCAGTAAAGTGCCAGTTCTCTTATTTTGAAATACCGTAGATGCGGTCCTTCTGAGGAGTACAGGCCTGACTGTGGGAGCTGTGGGCATTTAGCAACTCACATAAGATGCTGAGCACCTGGCTGGATTGGGTTCATGGGGCCTGATCCATTTATCATGGAAGTCAATGGGAATTTTCCCGTTGCTTTTCATAAGAACCAGACTGGGTCCTTAATCTGTTACAGCAGCACTTCCCCAGGTCTATATTGTGATCTCACTTTTTTTGTTTTTTGTTTTGGTGGTGAAGCTGACATGAACCCATTTAAGATGGCCCCTCTTTTCTCTAGATTGGGGTGAATGATCTACTTGGCACTAAGACGAGCATGCTGCTGAGAGCTTTCATCCATGTGCCCATCCTGCCCTTAATTTTATTTGACTAAGGAACGTGTATGTATTGGCCTGTGTTCTTAGCATTCTGCTAAAATGGGGTCATTCATAAGGCTTCCTATGGTTTACAACAACATTCATAAGGCATCCTACTGGTTTCGAACAACATCTGAGATGGTTCCAGCCAGCTGGAGCAGAGGGCAGGGTTGCATCTTTCTGCTTAGCTGTGCAAGCCAAAGTATTATGTAAAACAGAAATGAAACATGGGGATGGCAAGTTAACTTTTTGAAAGAGTAGAAGACATAGGTCCTGATTTTCCCTCACTTACACCCTTGCAAACAAGGAATAACTGCTCCACGCATCTCAGTGAAACTGGCATAGATGAGAGGAGAATCGGACCTGCAGTTTTCCAGGAACAGAAAGGAGAGTAGGAGGCATGTTAACAAAAGGGAGATATTCTCTTGCCTCCTTCAATGTGCACAGGGGTTTGGGCTCCATTTATATAGAAAAAAGTACCTCTGCCTTACTATTGTATAGCACTGAAAGAAGGTCCTTGGTGGAACCATAATAGCATAACTAGATTAGACCCCAAGAAGGAGAAATATCTAGAAATGGGGGTTTGGGTGGAAAGATAACAGGGGCCTCTTCCTGATGTTGCAACTGCCTAGCTGTGTGACCTCAGGGAAATCGTATCACTTCGCTGTGCCTCAGTTCCAACCAGTGTTTAATGAGAATAATATATCTGCCCCACCTATACAGTACGAAGCCCAATTAATGTGTGCTTTGAGAGCCTTAGATAAAATGTGACATAGATGTTTCTATCTAGTGGTTTCTAGCACATCATTTGACTACACTGTCAGAGCATGGTACCAGCAGCGCATCTAGGCAAAAGTACAAACTACTATTACTGTACCTTTCAAAATATTCTGGCCACAGTTTTCAAACTTGGCTGCCAAATGAGAGGCTCTTAAATCTCTGGATAGGCCCCTACATAAGGAAGGAATGATTTTCAAAAGCTCTGGGCAGTTGATGTCAGTGGCCATTGGCTTGGGCTCTAAGGGGCAATATAATGTTCTGATTGCAAAGAGAAGCATTGAGCTATTGTGCTGAAAAGACTCCAGGCCCTTCATAAACCAGCCTCCAATAAGTGCCAGAGTGCCACAAAGGTCCAGGTTTGGCTGCCTGGAGCTGGCTTTTTCTGAGAATTCTAAAAAGGGCAGCCAGGTAATCATCCAGTTTTTGTTTTCTCCGATGTGTGCTATTTTTCCAGAGACAGCATGTCCCAGACGCTGGAGAGCAGAAATTAGATTCATTAACTGGTTGAGGTCCCCAGTGGCAGATAATCCAGCCGGGGGGAAAGTATTTGCAAATTCTGTGATGCCAGAAAATGGCCATAACGGGGCCAGTGCTGTTTGGAGCGGGGGATGTGCTAGACAGAGCAGGAGGCATGGCATGTGCGCTGTGGTGTGGGCTGACTCAGAAGCTTCTCTTCATTGATTCAGGAGGGGAGCATCCATTCGTCTTTAAGCTGCCCCACTGGAAAACTGAGAGAAGGTGATGATTCTACCTGATAAATCCCTGTCCAGTGTAGGGAAACTGTCTGGTGTATGGAGATGTGCATTGTACCCGCCTGCACTGGCTTTTCTGTAAATGGCCTCTAATATGGAAGAGGTGGGGGCACACGGTGCTAGAACTAGGGATGTGGCTGGCTTGAAGTGGTTTCCATTATATCCAGGGTTTACTGTTTGGTTCACTGGCATGCCCCACTATATGAACTGTTCCTGCCCCCCAGGGTGGATGATCATTTTCTCTTGCAGAAACAACCGATGAAGCCTCTGCCATGAGGTCCAAAACCAGTTTCTTATGAGTTTCGAAGTGGGAGTCCCAGCAGCATGGTGAAAGGTGGAGGGGAAAGTCATCTGCTGATAGTGTTTCCTGTAAGATGTGCACTTGGGCAGCCACGTAGGAGAGATTCTACCCACCTGATTAGTAGAGCACCCATAGCTGCCCACAGCCAGCGGCATGTGTTTCTACTGGTGGTGCACATCCGCACATGCATCAGTGCATATAACAAAATTTATTCCATACATGGTTGGAAAAAAATAGAGGGATCATTACCTGCTATGGTTTCTTTGTTGATCTCAGTGCTACTGAGGAAAGCTTAATGGGAAAAGAGGTGCGAAGGGCTTTTTTCTACAGAAAAGAGAGTCTATAATATGTAGCTGTAAAGTCTATCTGGTCACCTCTTCTTGTCTCTTAGAAATGAATGGGCCAACTTAAGGGGATTCATCCATTTGCAATCTGGAATACATTTTCTGTTCACAGTGAATAACTGGCAAATAAACAGGTTCTAATAACACATTTCTCCTTCAGAGTTCATGGTTTTCTTTGCTTATGAAGATAACAACATAAGCTTCTCAAGAAGTCCCTGGTTGTTTGAGCCAATGTTTACCCCATACACACTATAGCTGGAAGTATCCTGTAGATCAGTGGTTCCCAACCGCTGGTCCACAGACGGGTGCCGGGCTGTGAACCACTGGCTGCCAGGCTGTGGCACACTGCCAGGCCACGCCCATGCCATTTAGACACGCGCTGTCCCTGCCAATTCCGCTCCTGGGCCGCAAGACAACACCAAGGTCTGTGGGCTGCCCTGCCCCAAGCAGCACTGGCTCCTCCAGGCTGCAGGCAGCGCTGTGATTAGAGCAGAGCCCCGTTGGCATCCAGCTCCTCACTCGCTTTCCTTCCCCCCCGCACTGGTGCACATTGAAGAAAGCGGCGCGCATAGGGCCGGGATCCCAGTGGAGTGGAAGGAAGATGCAGCTGCCTCCAGGGAGCTGTTGTCTGTGGGGAGCAGAGGAGGTAGCTGCCCCTGAGCCACCAGGCTGGGCAGGAGGGGGAGTCTGGGCACTGGCTGGCAGGGAGTAGGGGACAGAGTGGAGGTTGGGAGGAACTTGGCTTGTGCGCACCTTCCCCAGCTTCGGCACACTGATGGCGATGAACGGGCCAGGTACGCCATCTGAGCAGCACATGCTGCCTGCGTGGCAGGCATGGGGGAGGGGCATGCCTCGCACGGTAGTTGTGCAAGCTGTGGCACTGCCCAGATAGTCAGTGTGTCCGGCGGGCAGACAGAGGGTGAGGGGGGGAAGGTGCCAAGGCCTAGCTTGTTTGGGGCTAGCAAGGTCTCTTTCCCACCCCCTGAAAATGCTTACATGCCTGTGAGCACCCTAGAGAAAGCAGCGCGCAGGTTCATGCTAGCCCTTTCAGCAGCTTCCCCAGAGGCTGTGGGAAGCGGTGCTGGGCTGGTTGTGAGCGGAAGCTGCCGGGCCCAGAGCCTGCCCATCCCGACTGATAGTAATATTATTAATATTAATAAATAGGTGGCACTACTTTAGCATCTTTCACGAGTGGATCTAAGTGTGCTTTACATATGTGAATGAATTATGCCTTGAAAACCCTCTGCAGAGTAAGAACTGTCTCCATTTTATAAATAGAAGAAACTCAGAGACAGAGTTCAGGATCAAACAGACAGCCTGTGGCAGACATGGGACCAGATCCTGAATGTCCTGGTTCTCTGCCCCAGTCCTGTGCCTTAGCTACTAGCCTGTACTTCTTAAAAATCACTTCGTGTTTTTAACTCCTCTCTGATCTTATAAATCCAATTGTCTTAAGCAAAATAAAGTGCGACAGGAATAGAACATTTTGCTCCTTGAGTTTGGGTATAAGTCTGTCTCGTAAATAACCATGGAATGGCAAAGTTACCAAATGTGAGGTATGTTTGGCCACGTTCCCAGTTGGGTGAATGGAGAAAGCTGTATTTGCTGTGTCCACATGTGGACTATTGCCCTGTTAAGGAGCCTAGGAAAGTTATAACTCATCTAAGAACTATCCCTCCTACCTATTACAGCACCAGCTCCTCTACCTTGGTAGGAACTTGAGGGGCAGAGGGGCATTCCAGGGAGGCCTAGGGGAATGATAGGGAGTAGAAAGACTGACTTTGCTCCCTGGCTATTCTGAACCCCTGCAGTAGCTCATAAAGGCCACTGCAAGAGGGGCACAAATTAGGACAGACCTCAAGTCTTCTCTACCTTCTGCTAAGGGTTGCATTAGCCTCCACAGTCCCTGAATAGAGGACTCTTCAACTAACTTCCCTTCATCCCTATGCTAGTGCCTATCCAAGCAATGCAACTGGCCCTTGATTTAGACTGTACATTGCACCATACAGCATCAATAGTTTAATCTTTAATCCTACAAGCGACCAAGTGACAATGGCCCTGACCCTCAACAATTTACCTCAGCTAACACTGGAATCAACTCTCTTTTCCCTTCTATTCCTTCTAACTGCCATTCTCACTTTTCCATCTTTTGGTACTTTCTGCTGGTTGCAGGTCCTCCCACATATTTTTCTTAAAACAACAACAACCACCACCATCCCCCCTTCTTCAAAGAACCCCTGCTTTGGTCATTCATTCACTATGTCTGTGGGCTAAGTTGTTATCTATTAACACAAACATTTTTGCTTGAGTAAGAGTTCCTGTCTGAAAGTTAATACAGAGGATTTCATTGGAGTCAGTCTCTGGGGGTTAGCTTGATCTTCCTTTTAACCTATGTAACCACATAAGTTGTGTTAAAATTAACAAATTCCATCCCTTGCTATGACCAATTATAATTGCTTTTTTAAGGCAGGTTCATTGGGTCAATAAATAACCAATCAGTGTTTACAGAGAGATGCTATTAGGGCCAGATTCTGCTCCTCTTAATTATCATGAGTATTATTTTTGCCTAGTTCAGTAGAACTTAGAAATTGGAGCCTTAGTGCGCTATGTGCTATACATGTGCATAGCAAAAGGCAGTTCCAGGTTGCTTACAGTGGCACTAGACATAAAAGACAAAGGAATTTTTATTATCCCCATTTTGCAGTTGGGGAAATGGAGACCTACAGTGATCAAGTGATTTGCTCAAGGTCACAGAGAGAGAACCAGGAACTAAAGTCAGAACTCCTGAGCCCCAGTTCAGTGTCTCAAACACAAGATAATCTTTCAAGCTGTCTCCACAAATAGTCTCATTAGGCAACATTATGATTCCTCTTAGGTAAGTTCCCAGCATAAAGGATGACGCAAAGACCTGCACATCCCCTGTTAAAGGCCACTCAGCATAGCAGTCCTTTTACCTTCTCCCCTAATACACTTTCCACTCATTCAGTCTCCTTGGAGTCAAAGGTCTTTCACTGGTCAAATGTTTCCCATCAAAACAGGATGGTTTTTCTTTGTTTGTTTGCCACATCGTAGGGATTTTGACAACATTGAAATTTCTATGGACGATACCTCTCTGTGTGGAAGATTTTGGGGTGGGTGAGTGGGAAGATTTGTCAAAAAACTGAAAAATGATTAGTTTTCAGCAACCCTAAACCTGTGGATTTTTGACAAAAAAATGATACACTTTGCAGAAAATTTTTGCTGAAAGCAAAAATAGCTCCATAGAAAAATTTCACAGAAGACAAGATATCAATTCCCGCTCTGCTCTGCAAATTGCCCATTTCTCAGCCCTGTGGCACCCACCTCAGGAGCCACAAGCTTGCCTTCAATGGACCATTTAATCTGGGTCATATTGCTAAGAAAATTCCACAGGGCTCAGCAATGAAGAGTCTATCAGAGCCATCTGCATACACTGAATAAAGTACAGTTCTAATAAATAGTTCGATGTCAGCTAAGTTCTCTAGGGTTTTCAAGCAGCAGAAGCAGCACAAAGAGAACATTATAACTGAAGATGATCACTACCTGTGTGACATGGATAAACAACTCAGTCACTAGTGGAAAGTAAACTCCAGCACCACAAGGCACTTCAGATGGAGCTGCAGATAGTCAGGATCCTATTTAGCTTTCATTCATATGCTGCAGCCTGGGGACAAGCAGAGGGCCTGTGGTGGGGCTGAATGAGTCCGAATGGGGGGCAAATAGCAGAGCTTCCAAGCGGTAAGGGTGAGGGGCCAGCAGCCAGAAACCTGGGCAGCAAGAGCATAGACCCCACCCACATACCTCAACTTCCTGCACCTATGAGGCTATGTCTACACTGCAGTTATTTTTTGGAAAAAGGTACACAAATTGCGAACCACAATTTGTGTACCTTTTTCCGATTCTTTTTTCGGAAGAGCCCTTATTCCTCATAAAATGAGGAATACAGGGCTTCAGAAAGAGTGTGCCCACTTTTTCGGAAACTGATCCAAAAAAGCGGATGCGTTCCCTGGACGCGGCAGAGTTTTTCAGGGCGGTATCCCAGAAAAACTCTGTAGTGTAGACATAGCCTAAGTGTTGTTATCCTCCATAGTAGAAAGAAGGAAACAAATGCAATGGTTTGCATGGGACACCCCTTGAAACTGTTGGTTGAATTAGAAACAGAACTACACCTAGTCCATAATTATTCTGCAAGATCACAGCTGCCCACTTGATAAATGGGGCACATTTTGGAGGCCTTTTCATCAGGGCACATACTATAACATCTATTCAGGATGAGATCCTGGACACACTGAAGTCAATGACAAAGCCCCTTGACTTTGGGTAGTCAGGGGGGTGGGGAGGGAAGCAAGATTTCACCCCTAGTTCTCACTCAAGCAAAACTCCCATTCAAGACTTGTTCTACCAGACTGACTCTGAGAGGTGTTGGGCCCAGCCCCACCTGTGACTAATCAGCTGCCTCCCACCTGATGCTATGAATCCAGGTGATAGTTTGAAGATCATTTTCATAAGAGCCAACAGGTAGCGCAGTTGAAGAGAGAAGGTTGCGGGGGGGGATGATAATCAGGTAGGAGTTCCTGGCCCTCGGAAAAGAACTCTGTTTACATCTGGCTCCCAAACAGATGGACTCTAGAATGTAATTCTATGGGGAGTAGATAGACACATGGGCTACGTCTAGGCAGCACACCTTTTTCAACAGAGGCTTTTTTGACAGTATCTTTTGAAAAAGCCTCTGTCAGAAAAGAGTGTCTAGATTGCATTATGCGGATCGAAAAATCGATCCGCTTTTTCAAAAAAGAGCGTCCAGACTGTCGGACGCTCTGTCGACAAAAGAAGGCACCCGGAAGTGCTTCTGGCAGGGCATGGGTGCAGCCTTTATTTCCAGGTGCTGCTGCATGCCCTTTGCAGAGACACATGCTTAAAGGGATCCCCCTGGACAGCCGTTGCTCTGCTCTTGCTTCTGGCTTGCCTACCTCCTGGAGGGAAAGCAAAGCTGCTGCAGTTCTTGCTCTGGTTGCCCTGCTTCCTCGGACACCACAGCAGTTTATTTGCAGGATTTTTTCTGCTTTTCACCGTGTTTTTGGCCATGGAGCCTGAGCTGACCCTGGGCAAGCGATGGCCCCACACTGCCATACTGCAGCTTCTGCTGCAGCTGCATGACTCTGTCATGAATCTCCTGCCCCATATGGACTCGGACTGCATTGAGGAGGCCCTCCTCTGGGATGCAGGAGCTCTGTCCTTGCCCCCAAACTTTTTTGGGGACAGACAGATTTGGAGGCACAAAATGAGTTCGGACTGGTGGGACCAGCTCGTCATGCAGCTCTGGGACAACAAACACTGGCTCCGCAACTTCCGAATGTGGAAGGCCACATTCCTGGAGCTGTGTGCCTGACTCATCCCTGCTCTGGAACACCAGGACACCCACCTGCGGCCGGCCATCCCCCTGCAGAAGTGGGTTGCAATCGCCCTGTGGAAGCTGGCCACCCCCGACAGCTACTGCTCCATGGGACACCAGTTTGGCGTGGGGCAGTCTACCATTGGGGTCATCTTGATGGAAGTAAGTCACTTTCAGGGGACAGGCCCTGCTGAGTGGGGGGGTTGAGAAAGGGGGCCTGCCAGGCAAGGGCAAAAGGGAGTGGGGGATGGAGTGGCACTTGGAGGCTGCTCCTTGGCCACCCCTGCACTGATGTGGGGGAGGAGGGCATCCTGAGAAGGGGAGGGGTGGGTTGGGGGAGGGAGGGTTCTCCTCCCAAGCGCTTAGGTAACCTGTCTAACTCCCTGATTTCTGTCTGTCTATTTGTCTCGTGCTGCAGGTGGTGAGGGCCATCAGTTCAGAGCTGCTGAAGAAGCTCGTCCGTCTCAGGGACCTGGACAACATCGTTGCCGGGTTTGCCGCCCTTAGCTTCCTGAACTGCGGAGGAGCCCTCGATGGGACAAACATCGCAATCCGCGCACTGCCCCATCGAGCAGCCCAGTTTATAAACAGGAAGGGCTACTATTCCATGGTGCTACAGGCCCTCATTGACCACCGGGGACACTTTATGGACATTTGTGTCAGGTGGTCAGGGCGGGCACATGATGCCCACATATTCTGTAACTCCTACCTGTACTGCAGGTTGCAGGCAGGAACATTTTTTCCCCCAGCGGCACCTTGCGCTCAGGGACATGCAGATGCTGGTGTGCATAGTGGCCGTCGCGGCCTACCCCCTGATGCCATGGCTCCTGAAGCCCTAAACCGGACACCTGGATGTGAGCAAGGAGAGTTTCAAGACGCATCTTAGCCAGGCTCACATCCAGGCGGAATGCGCCTTCGGCCGGCTGAAAGGGAGGTTCCGTTGCCTCCTCACACAGCTGGAGATGGGCGAACGCAACATCCCGGAGATGGTGGCTGCATGTTGAGCCCTCCATAACCTGGTGGAGAGGAAAGGGTGAGGGACAGGTGCTGATGGCGAGGAGAGGCAATTTCAGCAGTCCCAGACGGCTGCCATCCGCCAGGCTCACCAGGCTGGTGTCCAAATTCGAGAGGCCCTGAGGGAGAGATTCTCAGAAGGAGCCCACTGACTCTCCCCAGGGCCTCCCCCATGGGGGGGTTGGCCTGGCCCACCCTACCTTTCCCTCCACAACCCTCACTCTCTTCCCATTAAGAAGACATAGACTCAGTTTTCTGTTTAAATAGAATTTTTTTTATTAGAAACACTAGCAGTACAGAACAGGTGTGAACTGTGTATAAAACATCTTTCTCTTCTTACTGTTCAACTGTTTATAAACAAAGCAAATCTGTCAGTCAAAAACAAAGATTTTGTTACATAACTGAAATGTCTTTTAACTGGGGTGGTAGGGGACTGAAAACCTGGAGGGGAGAGGGGCTCAAGTAGGCCGCTGCTTCCCTGATTGCAGGGTCCTGCCACCTTCCTGCATCCTGGCATCACCATGGCCTTGGGATTGGGTGGAGCGAGAGCCAGTCCTGGCCTGGGCAGGAGGGTGGGGGGGTGGGGGTGGGGGGGCAGCTGTTGGGCCTGTGAGGGCTCAGGAGTAGGAGGGGCTGGGAGTGAAGGGGGGGCTGGAGGGGCTGAAGGAGCAGGAGGGGCTGGGGGGGAAGAGGGGGCTGGAGGAGCAGGGGCCTGGAGTGCAGGAGGAGCGGTGCCCATGACAGGGGCAGGCAGGCCGAGGATCTCCCGCATTGTGGCACAATGTCAGCGCGCTGCTGGACCAGCTCGTCTAGCAGCCTGGTGCGCCACTCTGCCTCTGCCTGCGTCCTCTGTTGGAGGGTCCTGTTCAGGTCCTGCAGGGCCACTACGTGCTCCCTCATCAGGTCCGTGTAGACTCGCCAGTGCCTGCGGGTGCCACTGGTCTGGGATGGTGGTGGGGCTGGTGTGGTGCTCCCCTGTTGTGTAGAGGGTCCGGCTGTGGAGGAAAAGAGGAGGAGACAATCAATGTCTGTGTGCACGCCCGCTGTCCCTGAGGTCATGCTGTGGCTGTCAGGGGCTCTCCTTTGGACAGGAGACTCAGGGGTGTTACACGTGACACTGCATGTGAGTTGGGCAGCTGCCTGAAAGCCTCACAGGGGCCCCACAACGGCAATGGGACTAGATGGCTCCCCACACTGCCAACCCGCTCGTGTGTGGTGACCCCTCAAAGCACTCACCTGATGTTCCCTCCCAATGTCCACGGACGCCTGGGAGGCCTCTGGGGTCTGGAGGACCGGCTCCTGGAAGAGGGTCCCTGCTGCCTCCTCTTCCTCCTCCTCCTGCTCCTGGTGCAGCTCTCCCGCCTCTCCTGCCTCATCTTCCTCCCTCAGATGTTGGTGGTGGGGTAACCCGGACTCCATCACACGCAGTGGAGTCTGGGTTTCCCCACCACCCAGGATCTGCTCCAACTCCTGGTAGTAAGGGCAGCTCTCTGGGGCTGCCCCGGAGCGGGAGCTCTGGTCCTGGGCCTTGGCATATCCCTGCCGCAGCTCTTTGACCTTGGCACTCACTTGTGCCATGGTGCGGGGGTGATGCCCTTTGGTGGTCAGTCCCTGGGCCAGGCGCTCATAGATGTCTGTATTCCTGCGGTGTGTCTGCAGGGCCTGCAGGGCTTCTTCTTGGGACCAGAGCTCCAGCAGGTTTTTTATTTCTGGCCCTGACCAGGCTGGTGCCCGCCTTTTGGTGCCCCTGGGTGGGTCCTCCTCTCTGTGCTGAGAAGGGCCAGGAGGGCCTTGAGGCTGGGACATGGCTAGCACGGCTGGCACAGGTGCTCTGGCTAGCTGCCGGACAGCAAGGCCTGTCTGGGTGCCTGTGCCTTTAAGAGGCTACAGCCAGGAACCACAGAGGTTCTCTACATGTAAAGGCAGTGGCGGCCCGTCAATACAGGTGAACTAGGCGGTCGCCTAGGGCGCCAAGATAAATGGCCTTTGAGGGCTTTGGAGGCGGGGGCGCCGATCGCGCGTTTCGCCTAGGGCACCAGTTGCCGGCAGCTCGTCTAGGGCCATTCCTGTGTAAAGGCTAGACTGTCCACCAGGGCTTCTTCCTGGAGGCCTTTTTTTTTTTGACAGAACAAGCTCCCTGCATCCACACACACCTTTTTTCAACAGATCTCTGTCAAAAAAGGCGTTCTTCCTCGTAAAATGAGGTTTACCGCTGTCGAAACCGCTGCATTCTGTCGATTTACTGTCGACAGAACGCGGTGGTAGTCTAGATGCAGGTATAATTTTTTTTTTAAAAAGCCACTTTTTTCTAAAAAACCATGTAGTGTAGATATACCCATGCTGAAGCTGGTAGGTCAAGGGGAAAGAATAGGACTGATGTGCTGAGCTTGTGTTCTGAAGAAATAAAACTCAGTCTCTGAAGAAAGGGGACTGGAATCTTATGGCTAGAGAATGTTCTGTGATATGCAAGTTCTTTGATATGCAAATTTGTGAGTTAGCTCAGTGGCTCACACTTTGTGTAAAGAGCAAAGCAAAGATGGGACCCAATGGAAATAAGTAAGGTTGGAAATTTACACAAGTGTTTGACCACCATTGGGGAGGGCGTGTATTACAGCAGTCATTAGCTGGAGTTATTTGTATATCTCAGTGGCCTGATGTATAATGCTCCAAAGTGGGAAGTTTTTCATGTGTTTTTATTTCATTATTTTTTAAATAAAACCATCAATGATTTTCTTCTGAAAAAATGCTGGTTATATAAAGTGCAGAACACCAGGCACTGCTCTGTCCAACCACATGTGCTGAAAGTCATAAATAAAACTCTAAGAGAGGAATAAAAGCCTGGGGCCTCTGAACAGGAGAGATTTCTAGTACATGTCAGGGTCCAGCTTTTCCTTCTTACAGGCCAAACGTCACCATGACAAAAATGTAATAACATAAATACAAATAAAAATAATTTCCAGATGAGAAGTAATGTTTTGTTTTATTGCCATTTATGTAAATTTGGCCTCAATTCCCAACCAGATTTGTTTACAGCAACCATGTAATAGTGTAATAACAATAACAACAAAATTATTTATTCATATTTGTGTCCTTCCTAAAGGACGCTGGAAGCACCATGCCATCCACGGATGAGCAGCCTCCCCTTAAGTGAAACATAACAGTTGTTTTATAACAGAGCATGGCAACACTACCCAAGAGTTTAGGATAGGAAGCGAGGAATACTCTATCCCATTTATTGGTGGTGTTTGGCATATGCTATTTTCATGTGGGTTATGCATTTATTAACACTATCCCATTCTGGGAAGAGGTTGGTGGCTCTATTGTGGGGAGGTGGTAAGTAGGAATAGAAAGTGGAGCGTCAATGAACCAGACAGTGTACATGTGCACATGTTTGAAATAGCTAGCTACATCTCTGGGGGAAAGTCAAGGAATCAAAAAGTAACCACCTGAACCAGCATTAGCTAAGGATCCAGTGTTATAATCCTTACCATTATGAACATTTCTGTGAGGTTATTATAATTTGTTGTTATAGTGCCTAGACGCCCAAATTTAATGACCTGGTGGCAAGATCTGTATTTTTGTACCCTACCCTTAGACATCGTTTAGCATAGTTTATACACATTTTGTTCCTTTCATTGTGATCCTTCCTCATAATCAATCCCTCAGGCTCCTAGGTTATTCTTGATTAGAATTGTATGCTCCTCAGCTAGGAGCAGCGTGAATGGGACAGAGCGGGCAGCACAGTTTTTGGCAATTTTCAAGTAAAGAAAATTTTTTTTTGTCACATCGGGCAAAAACTATAGTAGTTTGAAAGCTGAGTTTGGCTGGAAGCGTACTGCATGGACTGATACTTGGGACAACAGAGTTGGTGTTTCATTTCCTAATTTCCCCTGAGCAATGAGAAGATGGGATTACACAGAATCTGGTGTATAAAAAAGAGAGTGCCTTTCCCCACTTCCCTGAGGGGGGAAAAACAGATTGAGCATAAGTTTTTCTGGTTTCACAAGAACCAGGACCAGCTAGGTTATAATTCAGCTCTCTAGAGGTGACAAATTAATGGCATGATTCTTTCTGTGTAGTCGTGGTCTATTGTCCTGATTGGCCTGATTCTCTGTTGATTTACTCTAATGTCAATTAGAAGCAGGGGTGCTGACAGCCTCGGACAAGGTTAGTGTGTGGGAGGCTGGCTCCTGACTCCTGGAAGGGGCGGGGTCTCAGGTAGAAGGGACAGTGGTGGGCAGCCAACCCTCTGTGCAGTCCAGAGTGCGGCACTCCCTCCCCCTGAGTGCTCAGAGCCTCCCAAAGCACGCCATACATTGCTCTGGGCAGTGATTTAAAGGGTCTGGGGCTCTGGCCACTGCCACAATAGCAGTGGTGGCGGCTGGGAGGCCTGGGCCCTTTTGAACCACTGGGCCCCAGGGCAACTATGCCCTTTGTCCTCCTCTGTCGGCGAGCCTAATCTGGAGTCACACCACTGAAATCCAGGTGCACCAGTGTAAAACTAGTATGAGATCAGCCTCCATCCCATTACTAT
Source organism: Pelochelys cantorii (assembly GCA_032595735.1). NCBI lineage: Eukaryota > Metazoa > Chordata > Testudines > Trionychidae > Pelochelys > Pelochelys cantorii. The sequence goes on from CM064336.1 coordinate 24,214,777, forward strand.
TTATGGACCCAATCCTAACAGGTCTTGAACACTCAGGCTGCCTGTTGCCTTCGGAGGCTGCTCAGCGCTTTGGCAGATCAGGCCATGCACGTAGAGTTGATGAATTACAATAGCCAGCCCCAATTCTGCTAATTTATGTGTCATTGTCCATGTTGAAATGACTGAACAGAGTCTTATCTCCAATTTTCTGTGGGTTTGTTGAAGGGAGCAAGAGTGCAGATGATAAGGACAATAAGAATTGAGCATGATTCAGTGGAGTGACGTGGACAACAGCTTCAGGGACCCCAGTTCTTGCCCAGGGTCTGCTGACATTTAGTCAGAGTCACAAGGCAGGCAGCTGTCATATTTCCATTGAATTGAGATCTTCAGAGGAATCGGGAAACTTTATGAAATGGAGGCCAAGTCTACACTGGCACGTTACAGCGCTGTAACTTTCCGGCTCAGGGGGTGTGAAAAAGCACCCCCCCACACACACCTGACTGCAGCAAGTTACAGTGCTGTAATGCGCCAGTGTTATCCAGGCTATAGAGCTGGGAGTTATGCTCCCAGAGCTGCTAGTTACTCCCCATCTATAGGTGGTTTACAAAGAGCGCTGGGAGAGCTAGTGCGGTGGCCACACTTTCAGTTTAAAGCACTACTGCAGCTGTGCTTTACATTATTAAGACAAGGCCAGAGTGGCAGCATCTCACCCCTCCCCAAGAGAGTGCTGTTGTATGTTAGAATGTGACTGCTTTGTCTCCGTGGTCGCACATGGCTATTCTCATGATTTCCAGTATATATAAAGAAATCACCAAACAGAATGAATGTTTAGTGCCAGATGGTGATGCACAGAAAATCAGACCTTTTAAAGGACAACTGCCACAAGGAGAATGTTTTCTTGGGCTAGGTGAGACTTTTCTTGTAAGATTCGGAGTAAAAGGTGGGCAATTTCCCTCCTGGACATTTACATTAAGAGATGGGTTGAATCAGCTCCTGAAAGGGCAGGTACAAGAAATAGGGAACCAGATGTAAAGTAGCATAGCTCAATGATTTCAATGCATCATTGATCTCAGTGACTTGTTCTGATTTATATTAGGTAAGGATCTGGCCAGGGTAAGTGTTAGCTTGCAGGTAGAGATATAACCCTCCTTGCGTACCTTTAAACTATCAATGGCCTTGTTAAGTTGGCCCAAACTACTATATTCCTACTGGCTTATTAGAGGTGGTACTTTCTTGGGTGGAAAAAAACAGCATGGGGGGTTGGGAAGGCAGTGCACTGCCTGATCTTTGAGGCAACATTGGGTGAAGATGGCATTTGAGGAAAATACCTGACTACACTGGAAGTAGTGGGTTATTTCATCCTGCACCATCTTCAGTGCCAGTCCATTTCCATATGTCCTGAACTCCACCAAACTCATCTGCTATCTGTTCCATGTCTTCAGGGCTCGGTGTGCATGGAGTAAATAATCTCTGGAACTCATCGCCACATGACAGAGCATGATAAAACCCTAGATACTAAAAATATCATCCACAGTTATATAAATTAGCATAAACAATATCTTTGTTCATGCTTCAAGACATAAATTGACCATCAGATACATAAGATCAGAGGAAATACCTCCCACATAGATATGTTATTGCAAAATTGCTCACTGTGTGGTTCTGGCTGCTAGTAAAGGACAGGATACTCAAATATATGGACCTGTGGTCTGAACTTGTATGAAAATTTCTATGGTCCACAATTATTTCTGAAATAGCTCCACCAGGCAATTGGTAACATAAATTGAGCTAAAGGCTTTTAAACAAATAGCAGGTTCAAGTTAAATATTAACCTTTGGTCATTCCAACTTTGATAACTTTGGCCTTCATGTTGATCATTTAATGTTCTCCTTTCTGTTGCCTCAGTAACTGCAGCCCTAGAAGACCTTGATTTTTAGTCAGCAAAAAAATAAAGTTTGTGCTGAAATTTGTTTAGGCCTCCGTTGATAAGTGTCTGTGCTCCAAGTCAATTTTCAGACAAACAAGGCCTGGAACTGTTGGAAATGTACTGTATGTTTTAATGCAATCGTTGCATAACATTACCAGATGTTTCAGAGCCTTAACACTGTAAAAATCAAATACTTTCTAATTCATATTCTTTGTAATCAAAATGAGTGACACCCACCACATAATTTTGCAAGCCAATAGTATATTATTTAAAAAGCTAATAGAACTGTTCATTAATCACACAACACACACTTACTAATGTACAGAACATATATGCCCTCTTTGTTACACTATTGAAACATACATATGCAGAATAGACTGAATTTACAAATGGTGGGCTCATAAATTTCTCCCTCAAAATATGTACTTTTACCCATCATGTTTCCAAGTATCAAATTTGCATTAGAGATGGGCAGAAAACACAAAATCAGGCATAAAGAAACTCCTGTATCCACCATACAAAATTTGGGGCACTAGAACTCAGCTCTGGATCCAGTGCCTACTTTTGCACACACATTCTAGGTGATATAAATTAGCATAGCAGATACATCATTTTACATCAGTTGAGGATTTGGCCTGACATCTTTATAAAGCAATTCTCCTGTCTTTGGATGCAAATGTTGCAGTTTGCGACTCTCTCAATATTGCAGTTATTCGCCCTGGCAATTATGTAGCACCTACACCTCTGTTGGCGTACTTAATGTGGAACATGGGTACATTACGTGTACAAGCACAACCTACACATTTCTCTTTCAGCCTCTTTGGACATCTCTGATGTAGATGCCAATATCTAAAACTGCAGGCTGCAGATACAGGGCTCAGTACTTGAAGTCACTGGCAAAGCACCCATTGATTTGAAAGGTGCACATTCAGGGCCATATGATTTATTCCATGTTTCACATCTGACTTTTAATATAAAGTTTTAGGGTCTTGATCAAAAGCCCATTGAAAATCAAATGAAAAATGTTGTATGAACTTAGAGGGATTTGGATCAGACCCTTAATCTTTTGACATTAAAGCTATGGGGGCCACATGCATTCTGGCAATAAGAAGTTCCCACTCCTACTGGAGGGTTACATTGAGTCTACTACTGCCCCAATTACCAAAGAATTGAGGGGGGACCATCCTGGCACCACGCCAGGCTTCCTAGAAGTCAGATCTGGGGCTGTGGTTTTGGTTTCTCTTTTCCAAAAGGAGTTTACTGAATTCTTCACTTGTGGCACAGTCTCTGAAAGGACACCCCACAGAGACACCCCCCTCAGATGTGTTTTCACACATATCCACCCTGTGATTAAAACCACAAAAACAAAAAACAATCCACCACATATTTGGCCATCCGCTAGCCTTCACTTTTAAATCAGGTTGGCAAAAGCTCAAAAGACAACAGCTGTAAAACCACTGTGAAGCAAAATACAAATACAACGAAATATCATAAAGCCCAATTGAAATCAGCTCTTCACGTAACTCTGGCATATAAATACATGTACGCACTAATGGCTAGGCAAGGTTGGTGGGGCACAGGACTAAGTATCACTCCAGGCTCAAAGTGACCACATTCTCTTGGGAAGACGGGAAAGAGAGGGAGCCAGCTTCCTGCCTCAAGTGAAACCATAATCCTGAGCTGCATGAGAAAGCTTCCAAGCCTTCAGATGGTGAATTATTTATCGGCTGACATGGAACAATGCACACACTGTAGTCAATGCACAAGATTCCCAATATGTGTTGCATTAGAAAGCAAAGAGACTTATATAATTATTTGTTTTTCATTTGCAGGAACACGAACTCCCCTCCTCATCTGCTTTAAAACTTGTCATTACCCAACCAGGAGATCTAAATGTCTCTAGGCAGATCTTTCATAAGTGATCAGTTATTGTAATATTAAAACCAGAGGTGAAAGTACACAAGTGTGCCCTGGTGCGCAGCTCTGGCAAGAGCTGGCTGAGCAGCGGCAAAAGCCAGCAGGGAGCTATTTAAAGAGCTGGCAGGGACCTGGGTTGCAATAGGACAGTCCCTGTCCAAAATTTTAAGTTACTTTCACCGCTGATTAAAACTAATTGAAAGTGCTGGTGAAAGATGCTCAATCCAAGCCCTGGAATCTTCTCTGAAACCACAGAACCTGTCTAGGACAGGCCATATCTAGACATGTCTCCCCAGAAAATCTCCTGAACATGGGTTCCTATTGCTTTTTATTTCTTCCTGTGTCTGTTTCAATATGTCTCTGTAGAACATAAGCTCCTAGGGGCAGGGACCCCTTTTTCAAATCACTCTGTACAGCCCCTTTCATAAAAGTGCTAGATGAATAGTAACGAGCCTCATTTCCAGTGCAGAAGAACCTGCCCCTCCCCGAAGGTTAGTTTTCCTGCCCTGTTGAGTCCTGGGCATCATTGCTGAGATCACAAACAAGGATGCCAGTTAATGTCACGCACACAATAGTGGTGGCCACCGTGATGTGGCCTCCTGTCCCCTAGGAACTGGACTGAGATCACCAGTCTCAATTCACATAGGAGCCCCTGAGCAGCTGTCAGATTGTATCCACTTCGCTTCCCACTGACCTGGTTTGGATCAGCAACAGAGACCTAGAGGAGAAAAACTTTTTATCTTCTTACCAAACCTCTGAGCTAGCTCTTAATTATTTTAATCTTTAATTAGAGATCAGTTACTCAGTTAACTAGTAGAGACATTGACAGCCTGAGAAAAACAAACAGCAATTCTGCTGCAGAAACCAAGCCCCTAAAGTGCCACCTCTTTAGATGGAACCCAGAGAACTAGAATAGGGGGTGAGGTAGGGCATTGCCAGGCAATGGGGCATAAAATATCACAACATCACAGGAGATGCTGGTCTCAGTTCTCTTCTTGGGGCAAATGTTTAGCACCTGCATTTCCTGCTTCACAACCCAGTAAACGCTTCAGGCAGCCCCTTCATAGCTGACTGGTCATTTACACAATATCAAAACTGACTGATGGGGCTGGTGAAAGGCACCCAAGTCAAAGCCCTGCAATCTTCTTTGATAACTCCGAAAAGGTCCAGTTTTCTCTTGGAGTGTCTCAGTGTTTTTTTGTGATGAGGAAACAAGTTGCCTTAAAATTGGACTAACACCATTAATTCTTATTGACTCTTTGCTGGCAGTCCGGGGTAAAGTGGATTCCTCTTTTGAGCCTATAGACAGTCCCTATTGGTCAGGATTTTGAAGCACATTCAATTGCTACTACCTGATCTGTGCATCAGGTAAAGGAGTTCAGACCCCAGTTCACTCATTCTAGCACTTTTAATCAGCATTTCACTCACAAACATTCAATTTTGTAAATGACGAGGATGCGACGTTACAGAAAGCTGTATCCTGAGGCTATAATCCTGGGTATCCAAAGGGAAGGCTGGAATTCTGCCTTGTTTTGTCCAGTATTGCAGTGCACATATCCGATGATAGGATCTCATTAGCATGTTATGAAATTTGGTATAAATCCCCAAGATCCAGGAAACTCCCATGACAATCAGACAGAGCAGGGAGCATTAAAGACACAACAGTAGTAACCTGGATTTTTCATAAAGTTTGCCATGAAGCTAACTGACTCCCAGGCTGTGGATCCAAGCACTCAGTTTCAGATCATGCTGTGGAAGGCAAAATATGTACCTTAACTGAAACACCACAGTCAAGGTGCTGAAAATAAATCTCCATTGTCCTCCTGAGGAAGCTATTTTCTTGTCAGTTTTTGTTGTGTCCATCCGCCTTAGTAAAAATACAAAGATGGGTGCAAATGAAATGGGTTTTTTTCAGTTGTTCGTGGAAATGACACCAGTATCTCCGAGTCCTGATCATTGCTTGGATTTCAGTGTGGAGGGCAGAGTAGACCTCACTGGTTTTAATGACAATGGAGACAAGCTTCGGTTAGACTGAAAACTGTCTCTGTAGTTGATTAAATCCATTCTCCACTCAAAGTTGCCTAGCTGTAAGCACTGGAAGTTACTGTTGTTTTGCAGAAATGACTCTGAATTAAGGAAAGTACCGCTCCTGATAAAAGTATCGTAAACCACAGTTTTATCTAGTGATAGCAGTTCCAAACAAAACACATGAAACTTTACACTCTCTTTACAATATTTAATCAGCCAGATCAATTAGTCAGTGGTAAGTAATGAAATAAAGGAACAGCCTGTAACAGCTCCTTTTAGCACCTTTGCCTGCTTGGTTCTATGACCTGAACTGAATGACTGCTTCCCCTTCCATTCTTCATTCCCTGTATTATCTTGGGGTGGGGGTGGGGTGGAGATTGCTAAACTTGCTCTTTGCCTTTACTTTCCTTGCCCTTACACAATATTGCTGCTAAGTACATTTCAGAACCATTTGATTACTGATGAAATAGCTTGCATAGATGACAGGCTACATTTCATACCCTCTCCCTGCTGTATTATTGCAGGGACAGTGGGTTGCTGGCTGGGATGTAAGGCCAAGGCATGGGTCTTTGGGTGTCTCAGCAATCTGAAAGCATTAGACATGGGTTAGTGATGACTGTCATGCTGGACAGGAATCCACATCTTCAGCCTGAACAAAACAGCATGTTCTGCTCTGCCAGAAGTGGATCCAAACACCCTCCACTTGGGGAGAATTCAGATATGAGCTAGGCCTGACCTTTGCGCAAGGCTAACAGGTGGAATGGAACCTGGGACCTCTGGAGCTTAGTACATGAGCTTTTACAGCTTGAACTAAAAGCCAGCTTGTTCTCAGCTAAGGCTGAAGAGCAAATTCATTTTCTCTGTCTGTAAGTAGTCTCTACATGGGGCAGTGACCCACACCCAGAAGGTGTATGGGTTACATTTACACCTCTGATCTATATGTGTTGAGAATTTTCCTTGCTAGGAATTTGGAATCAAATCACTGTCTAGCCATTTTGTGGTGAATTTTCCACAAGCTGCAGTTGTACCAATTTGCACCCCCACTTTGCAGTTGCAAACATCTGCTTTTGCATTAGTACTTGCTTGCACCCTTTAAACATGCACGCACAGGGATGGAGTTAAAGTGTGGGTGCTGTGCCAAGTCTTATGTGTGCACAGCTGTTAGATTATTTAAAGGATGCTTACAAGGGCTGGAATTTTTAACAGGTTTTTTCCATCTGTATAGAACAGGTGTAAGTAAGTATGTGTGCAATAAGTCCAGTGGGCTTGAGGCTGAATAGAGGCTCAGCTGACAATTTATACTGCCGGGGTTATCATGAGTTCTATGATTTCATTGCATCCTTTTGTAGGCACTGACTTTCAGCACTGCATCTGCAGAGGGTGGGATGCTTGGCCAATCGTTGTGGTATCTGAGAAGTGAGTCCTCCCTTGGTGAGGGGTCAGAGAGTATGAAAAGAGGGAAAGGGCTTTCCCAGCCCATCTGACATAACTGCTAAAACTTAGGAAGTTTTAAGATTAGTTGCTGGATATTCTCCTCTGTGCCACATGCATTTAAATTGTGGTTAAATGGTTAATAAAATGAAACCGTTTGATACACATTATCGGACCAATGTTAATAACTGCACAGGCGCAATTGTCTGCACAAAACTGTGCATGAAATTGCGTGCTTAATTTGTGCACCCAATTATCCTGTTCACACCCAGCTGGAACTAAACACAAACACTCCACCTCCTTCCAAAGCCAGCTTCGAACTAGTCAGAGGGCCAAGAGAAAGAAAGAAAAGTTTTTCCCATTGTATCAGATTCCCTTTCACCATCACTTATCAATTATATAATCCTACTTCATTATTGACTTCAGAGTCTTTCCACTTCCTCTGCACAAATTAACAGCTCTGCAGATTGACTGCCACACCTTGGGCTCAAGTCAGTTCCTGTGCTCCCATGTAGAAATGCCACCTATTACGTCACTATTACAATTTATGTTTACCAGTGTACCTCTAATCCATGAGGATTATATACATCAGTGGTCACCAACCAGTAGATTGGGATCTACCAGTAGATCTTGGAGCCTCTGACAGGTGATCCTGATTGGACTGGCCAGAAAGCTATCAAATGCTGGCACTTCAGTTGCTCCTCCCCCTCCCCACTGACTGTCATGCTGCCTTGGAACTTTCCCGCTGGGAGCCTCCTGCTGGCTGTGCAGGGTGTGGGAAGGGTAGTGGCACTGATGTCAGGGTGCCCCTCATTACCCCACTCCTATACCCTAACTCCACACAGAAAGAAGGGGGTGGGAGAGCTTGGCAGTACAAACCTGTCACTCTCACTGTGTGTATGTCTCTGTCATTCTCACAAACACACACTGTCCTTCACTCTCATCTCCTGACCCAACACACATGTGGGTTGTTGCTGTTACTTCTTTTACTACTTGCAAAGTGTGTTGTTTTTTGTTTTGTGACTGGTCTGTGCATTTCATAATTTTCATTTCTCTCTTACACTTAAATTTAATTCTTTGAGTAGTGAGTTCTAAAATGCCGAACCTGTTGTGGCTGGAGTAATTATTCTGAAGGAAATTGCTGATCCTGGAAGTGGCTGGCATGTCCCTGTATCCCCTAAGAGACAGAGCAGGGGGTCTCCCCATGCTGTCCTTTCCTACAGACACCACTCCTGCAGTTCCCATTGATCAGTAATGGGGAACCGTGGTCAGTAGAAGCTATTAGGTCAGTGCCTGTAGGAACACATGGAGCCATTGCTGTACATGCCAACTGCTTTCAGGAGTAGTGCAGGGCCAGGGCAGGAGTAAACCTGCCTTAACCTCACTGCTCCACCATCTGGAAGTGGTGCCCAGCCAAAGCCTGCTTCCTGAACCCCGTCCCAGCCCTGAACCCCCTCCTGCACTCAACCTCCTGCCCCAGATGTGAGTCCCCCTGCACTCAAACTCCTTCCTAGAGCTTGCACCCTGAACCCCCTCCTGGACCCCAATCCCCCACCCTGGGCTAAGCCCGGAGCCCCTCCCACACTCTGAACCCTTTGGTCCAAGACTAGAGCCTGCACCCCAACCCCGTACCCCAGCCTGGTGAAAGTGAATAAGGTTCAGGGAGGAAGGTGGATGGAGTGAGCAGGGTGAGGCCTTGGAGAAGGGGTGGAGCAGGCCTCAGAGGGAGTGGGAAGGAAGTGGGGCAAAGGTATTTGGGTTTGAGGTAGATCTTACATTGCACTTACATTGAAAAAGTGATCTTGTGGTTAAAAAGGTTGGAGACCACTGATACACATGCAGGGGGCCAAATATTAACCCTGATGTAACTCTAAATTTTATCCCTGGTGCAATGCCATTGGTTTCAGAATGTCTATATCTCCCGGAGATGAGTTTCCATAGAGGTACCATCCAGGAGATCTTGGCCTACAGACCACATTGTGTTTGGAGCACGGCTATTGCTTTCCTAGGCTGAGAGTCTGAAGTCTATCAAAGCGGGTTGGATGCCCAATTCCAAATAAAAATGAATGGTAATCAGGTATCCAAGTCCCTCATCTTTGAAAATCTCAGCCTTTGGCTCTTGAGAGTGCACACTGCTAGCTACTTAGCTCCTTCAAGCAAAGCATTGTCTTGGAACAGTTGTCACGGGTCACTGAACTGGAGTGTTGACCCCCTGTAGCTTTTGTGTTTGGACCTTATATCTGCTTAGCAAGTCTTTCATTTTAACCAGGGCATTCACGTGGCACACTTTTAATCCCTCACTGCCTCTGAAGAAAAGTAATTGTAGGTGAAATCCTGGCCTGGTTGAAGTCAATGGCTGTGTTGCCATTGAGTTAAGTGGGGCTAGTACTTTACCTTTTGTCTCTATGCCTACATCTACACTGCACAGTTATTTCGGAATAAGCTATTCCAGAATAGTTATTCCGAAATAGCTTTTTTTAAAATAGCACATCTACACTACAGGGAAGCCTCAAAATTAGTCCGAGGCAGGCTTCCCTAATGTAGACGTGCTATCTCGATTTAGAGCCCAGGAGGAATAACTTAGAATGGCTCTGGTGAGGTGCTATTTCAAAATAGCAGCAGTGGAGTGTCTACACACGCCTTATTTCGAAATAGCAATTTTGGAACAGGCATTATTCTTCATAGAATGAGGTTTACAGAAGTCGGAATAAGCCGTCTGTTATTTCAAAATTATTTTAAAATAACGGAATTGCTGTGTAGACGCTCACATAGTTATTTCAGAATAATGGCCATTATTCCAAAATAACTTTGCTGTGTAGACCGATGCTGCACATAAGAAAAGTGATTGCATGTATTAAGTGCAAGATGAAAAGGGGAGGAGCTGGAGAATGAGCCTGATCCTGCATTAAGGGAAGTCCCATTACACAGCTATCTAATAGGAGCCAAAGTAGGGAGTCATAGCTAAGCACTGAATAAACACATTCATCCTCCTCAGACCCCACCTTCTGTGCCCACGTTATACTGGCATCTTTTGCAAGAAATGTGGAAGGATAAGAATGACAGAATAGGAGCAGACTCCAGTTCCAAATTGGCCCTGGAGGGTCTTGGTTGGTTGCCCCTGATTTCTTGTTTGTGCTTTTTGTCAAACAGGACAAATAGAATAGACCAATTAACAGCGGCAAAAGGGTGAAAGGGAAAATCATCCATAAAAGGAACTGAATGTTGAAAATAATTCAAACAATTCCCTCGTATGAGAGTGAGTGTTTGTCGTGGCCAAAGATCTGACATAGCAACCCTCTGTCATCATGTTGCATTTTCTTTCTCTTTTGTTGACCAAACTCTGGGTCCTAGAGGAGGGTTCCTCAGGTTAGAGGCAGTCATGGTGGAGGAGTGCTCTAGGTCCATACCAATAAACAGAGGTGAGCTCGGAGAAGTGATGACTAAGACAAGACATTCTAACCATCTGTAAATATTAGAAGCCTGTAAATATTAGAGAAAAAGAGAAAGTGGATCTGTTTAGGCTGCTACAAGCAGGATAATTAAGAGCAATAGGGTAAGACTAACCAATGGAAATGTTAGACTTAAATGGGAGGAAAAGTTTCCTAAAAGTGCTTTCTACTAGACTGTAGAATATTCCCAGAAGGGAAGTGGTTGAAACCTCATATGTTGAAACAATTTTCAAATTAGATTGGATCAAGGCACTGAAGAAAAAACTCTTTCAGAGAGAAATTAACTGGATAATTTAATTGCCTTTTTTTTCTGTCTCTGAAGTATCTTGTTTTATAAACCACACAATGCACTGCAGACCAATTGCGTGTATTAAAAATGGATCAAACACTATCACAGATCTTTTCAAATGGCTTGTGATCTTAAGCATTCAGTTTGTCTGAACAAAGTAAAATTTCCAGCACATATCTTGCTGTAAACTGGTTTCACAGACTATATTTAATAGGCGTAAATCCATTTAAAAGGGACTTCTCTGCATCCTTGGGCTGGATAATAGGAACAGATGTGAACAGATATTTTTAATTTCTGTGTGACCTTAAGAAGCCTTTCAATTTTTAAAGAGCTTCATAAGACAAAACCCATGAAATTGTTCTTTATAGTAACTTGTGAAAATGTATTTGTGTAGCCATTTGTTTGATGCAGTATAGTACATCTGTGTTTTACTTACATGAACAGATACAATAGCAGAGCAATTAGAACCTGATTCAAAGTTTCTTTGATCAAGGGGAATATTTCCAACTGAATCCAGTGGACTTTGGATCAGGGCCTGATACTACCACACTTCCTCACATGACTAATCCTGAACCCACAAGCAAAGCATGGTTGAAGACAATGGGACTACTAATAAGACAAAAGTAAGAATTGCTCACATCTCCAAGGTCAGTTCTGATTCTCTTCATACTCAGACAAAACTCCTCTTGACTTCAGTGGAAGTTTTGTTGAAAAAAGACCTCAGACTTTTGTCAAATAGTTTGTAGCCTCATTAATTTCATTGGAGTGACTCCTATTAATGGCAGCATGAAAGGAGATTCAGGCCTTACAAATCTGTGCACAATTCATTTGGACTATTTAGGAGTCAGAGGGTAGATGTTTCCCTTAATACTTCCTCAGGAGTTTGCTATGAGTTATTATCAGGGCTGGCCTTGTCACTCAAGGAGGAAAACATTTTCAGTGCCCTTCCTTCCCATCTCGCCCACAGAAGGTGTAAGCAAAACAACCAACAAAAACATGTTGGCTGCAAGGGTGGGTGCCCTGATCACCTGACCCTGGCTGTGGCTATAAGTTATATTTTTATAAAACTAGTGTCCCAAATGGGTGAGGCATTGTACAAAACTAGAAACCAAAGTTCCTGCTCCAAAGAGCTTGCTCTGTAAACTCCCATGTCTGTTGTTAGGGATCTATCTATCTATCTATCTATACTACTGTGTTTATAGGGCACAAATTAACATCATGTCTAGGACCTGAAGCCCAATCCTACACCATTGAACTACTGAAGCAAACTGGATTTTGTTGTTGATTTCAGTGAGATTAGGTTCAAGCCTCTGGAATCTAGGTTTCTCCATCCATGCACATGCCCCTATTAGGGATGTGAATGGGTAAATGCACCCCCGCTCACGTCCCGCCACAGATGGAGGGCTGCTCCAGTCCCACGGAAGTAAGGAGGGGGGCAGTGGAAGCCCCAAGTGTGTGTATGGGGGGGGGCAGTGCAGGAGCAGAAGCCACCTCTCTCCCCTCCCCCCATGCTTGGCGCTGCCAGCTCCTGCTGCTGGACTCTCCACATTTCCCCCGCGCAGTTTAACAGGTTAACTGATTAATCTGGATTTTACATCCCTAGCCCCCTAGTCACTAAAGTCTACTGAATCTGTTTTTTAAAGATAGTTTGCAAGAAAGAAATGTTGCTTCAGAGTTGCATCTAGGGTAAATGGGTACAGCTCCAGTGAAGTGAGTGGAGTTGGATTTTGCCACCAATTTTTCCAGCTGAGGATCCTGCCTATTAAAAATAAAGCAGTCTCTCCTCCATACAAGGTAGCGATGGATCAACACATAAAACAATTCCAGCCCTTTTTTACTGCTGCCCATTCAGTTTTCTGTTTGGAAATGTTTCTTTCCATGACTGTATGTAAGCAATCAGAGATGATATTACCTTAGTCTCTGGATGATTAATCTAGTAATGAACTGATGTTATAAAATATAATACTCCCAAGAAAACACATTCCTGATCCAAACTAAGGAATAAATAGTTCAGAGGGTGAGGATAGGTAATTAAAAAACTCCCCAAAGCCTAACTCAGCCCTGTTGTAACATTGTGAATCACAGACTGTATTGGAACAATGAGCTCCAATTATCTCGCACTGAGGAGGAGGACAAATGTGAACTCACCAGGGAAAGATGCACACTCAAATATTTCAGGAATCCCAAAAAGGAAACAAACTTTACAGATTATTATATATAGCCATGGAGTTCACTTCTCCCTCCCTCCTGGCCAGATTCTGATTTCTTGCATCACTGCAAATCTAAATAACCGCATTGACTTTCAAGCAGAATCTGGCCCTCTGTCTCTGGGTCCTATCCTGCATGTAAGAGCTCAGGATCATGCAAGATTGGGCCATCTCTCTTTCTCTCTCTGTTTAAAACCACTGAGAACTGTGTGTAGGATGACTGTTGGTAACACATGAAAGTGTACTCATGAGTCATTGCTCTGTTGAGTAAACATGTGGAAAACCATGCTGAGCCAAATTCTGTCCTCCCTTTCCACTCCACCAATAAATGAAGACATGACCTGGCCCTCTCTAATTCTTTTCCAAAAGAAAGGGGGAGGACATCTTCAGAAAAGAGCCATACCACAACACCTGTAACTGGGCTATATAAAAGGAAGACAAGAAATAGGTCAGGCAGTGAGATGGCAGACAAGGTATTTTCCCATAACTTCTTACTTAGGTCCACCCAGGACCAAGATGTCAGTCTTGGCCCCTAACTGCAAATCATCACTGACAGGAGAGATCTCGTGAGCATTCAGAACAAAGGAAGAGGTCACTCTGTTATATAAGGAAAACATGAAGTCTCAGAACTAGGTTACTGGGATTCAGGACTTTTGGGTTAGAATAATAAAGTCATAGAAATGCAGGGCTGGATGGGACCTTGAGAAGTCATCATGTCCAGCGCCTTGTACTGAGGTAGGTCAAAGAAAACCTAGACTATCCATGACTGATGTTTGTCCAGCCTGTCTTTAAAAACCTTCATAATATGGATTCCACAACCTCCTTTGGAAGCAGGGCTGCTGACAGAATTAATAGAATCATAGCGCTGGAAGAGACCTCAGGTAGTCATCGAGGCCAGTCCCCTGCCCAAAGCAGGACCAACCCCAAGTAAATCATCCCAGCCAGGGCTTTGTCAAGCTGGGACTTAAAAACCACTAGGGATGGAGATTCCACCACCTCCCTAGGTAACCCATTTCAGTACTTCACCACCCTCCTAGTGAAATAGCTTTTCCTAATATCCAACCTAGACCTCCCCCACTGCAAATTGAGACCATTGCTCATCGTTCTGCCATCTATCACTACTGAAAACAGCTTCTCTCCCTCCTTTTTGGAACCTCCCTTCAGGTAGTTAAAGGCTGCTATCAAATCCCCCCTCACTCTTCTCTTCTGCAAACTAAACAAGCCCAAATCCCTCAGCCTCTCCTTGTAAGTCATGTGCTTCAGCCCCCTAATCATTTTCACTGACCTCCTCTGGACCTTCTCCAATGTGTCCATATCCTTTCTGTAGTGGGGGGCCCAGAACTAGACACAGTACTCCAGAAGTGGCCTCACCAGTGCCAAATAAAGGGGAATAATCACTTCTCTAGATCTGCTGGCAATGCTCCTCCTAATGCAGCCTAATATGCCATTAGCCTTCTTGGCTACCAGGGCATATTGTTCACTCATATCCAGATTCTCATCCACTTTAATTTCAGGGTCCTTTTCTGCTTAACTGCTACCTAGCCAGTCAGTCCCAAGCCTGTAACAATGCTTTGGATTCTTCCGTCCCAAGTGCAGGACTCTGCACATGAACTCTTTGTACCTCATCAGATTTCTTTTGGCCCAATCCTCTAATCTGTTTAGGTCACTTTGGACCCTATCCCTGCCCTCCAGTGTATCTACCTCTCCCACTAGCTTAGTGTCATCCGCAAACTTGCTGAGGGTGCAATCCATCCCCTCATCCAGGTTAATGAAGATGTTGAATAAAACCAAGACTGGCTGTAGAACCAATCCTTGGGGCACTCCACTTGAAACCAACCGCCAACTAGACATCGAGCCATTGATCGCTACCTGTTGGGCCCGACAATCTAGCCAGTTTTCTATCCACCTTACAGTCTATTTATCTAATCCATATTTCTTTAACCTGCTGGCAAGAATATTGTGGGAGACTGTATCAAAAACTTTGCTAACATCAAGATATATCACATCCACTGACTTCCCCATATCCACAGAGCCAGTTACTTCATCACAGAAGCTAATCAGATTGGTCAGGCATGACTTGCCCTTGGTGAATCCATGTTGACTATTCCTGAACACATTCCCCTCTTCCAAATGCTTCAAAATGGATTCCTTGAGGATCCCCTGCATGATTTTTCCGGGGACTGAGTTAAGGCTGACTGGTCTATAGTTCCCTGGATTGTCCTTCTTCCCTTTTTCAAAGATGGGCACTGAATTTGCTTTTTTCCAATCATCCAGGATCTTTCCCAATCTCCATGAGTTTTCAAAGATAATGGCCAAAGGCTCTGCAATGACATTTGCCAACTCCCTCAGTACCCTTGGATGCATTAAATCCGGACCCATGGATTTGTGTATGTCTAGCTTTTCTAAATAGTTCTTAACCTGTTCTTTCTCCACCGAGGGCTGCCCACCTCCTTCCCATACTGTGTTGCCTAGAACAGTAGTCTGGGAGCTGATCTTGTCTGTGAAGACAGAGGCAAAGAAATCATTGAGTACTTCAGCTTTTCCCACATCATCTGTCACTAGGTTACCTCCCTCATCCAGTAAGGGCTCCACACCCTCTCTGATCACCCTCTTATTGCTAACAAGCCTGTGGAAACCTTTCTTGTTACTCTTCACATCCCTTGCTAGCTGCAATTCCAGTTGTACTTTCACCTTCCTGATAACTCCCCTGCATTCTCGAGCAATATATTCATACTCCTCCCTAGTCATCTGTCCAAGTTTCCACTTCTTGTAAGCTTCCTTTTTTTGTGTTTAAGCTCACCAAGGATTTCCCTGGTAAGCCAATCTGGTCGCCTACCATATTTGCTTTTCTTACTGTGCATCGGGATGGTTTGTTCCTGTGCCTTCAGTAAGGCTTCTTTAAAATACAGCCAGCTCTCCTGGACTCCTTCCCCCTTCATGTTCGCATCCCAGGGGATTGTGCCCATCAGTTCTCTGATGGAGTCAAAGTCTGCTTTTCTGAAGTCCAAGAGTGTATTTTGCTGCTCTTCTTTCTTCCTTTTGTCAGGATCCTGAACTCAACCATCTCATGATCACTGATGCCCAGGTTGCCACCCACATCTACTTCCCCTACTAGTTCCTCTCTATTTGTGGGCAGCAGGTCAAGCTGCACATGGCTCCTGGTTGGTTCCTTCAGCACTTGTACCAGGAAGTTATCCCCAACATTCTCCAAAAACTTCCTGGGTTGTCTGTGTACTGCTGCATTGGTCTCCCAACAGATGTCAGGGTGATTAAAGTCCCCCATGAGAACCAGGGCCTGTGATCTGGAAGCTTCTCTCAGTTGTCTGAAGAGAGCCTCGTCCACCTGATCTGGTGGTCTATAGCAGACACCAACTACAACATCACCCTGTTGCTCCTGCAACCCATAGACTCTCAACAGGCTTTTCTTCCTTCAGATACTGTAGCTCTAAGCAATCATACTGCTCTGTTACATACAGTGCAACTTCTCCTCCTTTTCTCCCTGTCTGTTCTTCGTGGACAGTGTATACCCTTCCATGGCAGCACTCCGGTCATGTGAGTCATCCCACCAAGTCTCCGTTAAGGGCCCCTGGGCAAAGTGGGGGATGGTTCCAGGTTCTCAGAAGAGGCAGGGCCTCAGGTGGAAGGGGTGGGGCAGGGAGACTCATACCGCCAGCCAGCCCTTCAATGCTGCCCACGCTGCTTGGGGTTCCAGCGGTGGTTAATAAAAGGGCTCAAGACTCCAACAGTGCTGGTGACAACTGGGAGCCCTGGGCCCTTTTAAATCACCAGACCCCAGGGAAGCTGCCCATTATTCCTTCCCATCTCCTCCCACTCCCGCCATTGGCAGACCTGCTTGGAAGCCATTCTAGAGTTTAATTACCCTTATAGTTAAATAGGTTTTCCTAATATCTAACTTAAATCTCCCTTCCAGCAGACAAAGCTCATAACTTCTTGTCTTACCTACCCTTCTACCTTAAAATGGAACTTTATCTCAGTTTAGGACTTCATTATTTCTCCCATGGTTATCCTACTTGCTATGCAGATTCCCACTGAAACCTTTTCTAATGGCCTCTGATCAATTTTTAAAAATCACCAATTTTGTTAGATATTATTCATAGCAATTCACATATTAAACTTGCCCAACAGTGCCTTTTCTTAGTCTACACCCTAAGGCAGAAATGTTAGAGGCTTAATCAGCTTTATTAGAATTTTTCCTTTGAATATTGAGCAATCAGATGACAGAACACTATTCAGGGGAAGCCAACAAACTGCATAAAACTTCTGGCTTTGTGAAATATTACACACAAATGCATGCCTGCAATTTGGTGCTATCTTCCCTTTCCCTTTCTAGTCAGAGCTCCAGTGGGCATTGAGCAATGATCTTGATTTATTATCTCTGTTGATCATGTAATCAGCTGAACTGGCTGACTCCACATATAAAGACATTGTGTCAGGTTTCCAAAGCTAAGCCCTAAATTGCACTTGTATATTTGCATGCAATGAACTTCTGGGTTGCCAATGCTGCCCAGGTGCGTATACAAATCAGATTTTTGTGAGTGCACACAGCCAGTTGGACAGTAAATGAGCTAAGTTCTTGTGCAAATGCCTGATTTTGTACATGCAGACTGAATATTTGCAGTCCTATATTGTGAGCATGCAACAGTGGGTCCCTAACTTCGAAAATGTGGCTTTCACAGCTCCTTCAGTTCATTCCTATCTAGAGCTGGGTGAAACTTTTCCACTGAAAAATGCAGATTCAGGTCTAATGGAATTTTCGTGAATTCATGACAGTAATGGCTAATTGTTTCAGTTACAATGAACAAAGACAAAAATAAAAAATGTTAAACAACTTGACATATCCTGAATGAATCATTGTCAGTGCCATTCAGAAGAGGATTTGAGGTACCATTCAAAAATATAGGAGAGGGTGCACACAGTTTCCTTGTCCTCAGTACCATTCACCTACAATTTGTCTACACTATGAAAGGCGATCGATCTAAGTTATGCAACCTCCGTTAGATGAATAACACATTTGACGTCAATGTATTTAGGTCTACTTTGTCTTTGCAATGGTGTGTTGACTGGAGATGCTCTCCCATTGACTCCACTTGCCTCCTTCTCTTTGAGGTACAGTACCCACGTCAATGGGAGAGCAGATTTATTGCATCTAAACTAGATGCAATAAATTGACCCTTGCTGGATCGATCACTGCCCCATTGGTCTGGCCCCTAGCGTAGACAAGTCATTAGATTCAAATCCCCACTTCGAAAGCCAGGTTTACAACATTCCAGGTGAGCATTCTAACCCACATCTGATGAAGTGGGTTTTGCTCGTGAAAGCTCATGATACTATTTATATATATTTTTGTTAGTCTCTAAAGTGTCACAGGACTACTCATTGTTTTTAAAGTTACAGACTAACATGGCTATCCCGCTGAGATTTTCTAACCCTCAAATTATTGTGAATTGTACAGTGCCTCTCCCTCTATCTCTCCTCTTCAAGCTGTTCCAATTTATACAAAACCAACAAAGAATATGGTGGTGCCTTAAAGACTAACAATTTTATTATGGCATAAGGTTTTGTGAGTTGTCAGATGCTTGAAGTGAAAGAAAAAAGAAACAGATAGTAGGGATACAGACATGGGCTTGTTACATCAGAGCTAATTCAGTCAGGATAAATGTGGATAAGGTGAGAATATCTAAAGTAGAAAAATACTTATTGTAATGAGAGAGCCATTCCCAGTCCCTGTTAAGACCCATTCAGGTGGAGTCAAATTTGCATATGAATTCCAGCTCCGTGGTTTCATGTTGCAGCCTGTTTTTGAAGGTTTTTTGTCTTGAGGATGGCAGCTTTCAAGTCTGTAACTGTGTGTCCATGGAGGTTAAAATGTACTCCCATGGTTTTAGGATGTTACCATTCTTGATGCCTGATTTGTATCCATTTATTCAGTTGTATAGAGACAAGCTGGTGTCTTTGGAGCAGGGATTGAAATCCAGGTGTTCCCCCACCCAAGTGTGTACATGAACCATCAAATTATAGAATCATTCTCTCACTCTCTTTAATCCAATAACTATTCAGCTCTATTCCTATCCCCCCTAACCTAGTATTCCACTTAGCCTGAGAAGAATCTGTTAAGTGAGCTGAGGAGAAGTATTTCCTCCCTAAAACCATATAATGTTTAAATGCTTCAGAAAATAAGCTGAATTCTATAACTTCATTATCCAGTAAGGCCATTTGTCTTCCTTCACATGAGCTCACAAGGCTCTGTACCTTTGTCGGAGTAAGTACTATATATTCCAAACAGAGGTCAAACAGGCTCAGATAAACCAACATGAAGAAAAATTTTAGAAGTGAAAAGCTCAGAGAAGTTAAAGTCACAGTCATACAATTGCTTAATTTGTATGTCTTATGGCATCTTTGGGGCTTTGCTGGCAACATGACAGTAATGTGTGGACAACACGTTACAAATCAAAACGACCTGGCAAAGCGATCCAAAAAGAATTCAGATGGGAAGAAATAAATATATGTAGCAAGGGAAATGACCACAGCTGCCAGATTTCAAATAGGCTAATCTCAATTTAAATGAGACTTTGATGAGCAAAGATTAAATCATGAACTGGAAATTATATGGTATATATAAAGAAAACGTCTATAATTATATTAACTAGACTAAAAAAATCACAAGACAGAGAAACCTTCATGCATCACTTAACTTAGAGAAGGTAGGAAGAAACTTCCCAAATGGGCAAGTTACTCCAGTACACAAGTCTTCTTCAATCTTCATTTGAAGTGTCTCTGGCTGTCACAAGCATATTACAGAATTTGGAGATTTAAAGCACAGCCTATGCCCACTGTATGACTGCTGTTGCCACAGTCTCAGAATCCCAAGGAACTTCAAAGAGTAATACACATTTTGTTTTAGCTCCATAGGGACTTCAGAGTGGAGAGATGAAACTTTGGACTATATTATTAGTATTAATAATCCTTTCATTTCTTTCTAGTGTCTTTCATCACATATCACAATGCACTTCCCAAGTGTTCAAGCATTAAGCTTCACAGGACTTCTGTGGACAAGGTACGAGTAATAATCATCATCAAGCCCCATTTTAGAGCTGGCAAAGGAAAGCTTTTGATGTGGTCTCCCACATAATTCTTGCCAGCAACTTAAGGAAGTATGGATTGGATAAATGGACAGTAAGGTGGCTAGAAAGCTGGCTAAATTGTCGGGCTCAATGGGTAGTGATCAATGGCTCGATGTCTGGTTGAAGGTCAGTATCAAGAGGAGTGCTCCAAGGGTCAATTCTAGGGCTGGTTTTGTTCAACATTTTTATTAATGACCTGGATGAGGGGATGGGTTGCACCCTCAGCAAGTTCACAGATGACATTAAGCTAGGGGAAGAGGTAGATATGCTGGAGGGCAGGGAGAGGGTGCAGAGTGAACTAGACAAATTGGAGTATTGGGCCAAAAGAAATCTGATGAGGTACAAAGAGTTCATGTGCGGAGTCCTGAACTTGGGACGGAAGAATCCAAAGCATTGTTACAGGCTGGGGACCAACTGGCTAAGCAGCAATTCATCAGAAAAAGACCCTGAGATTACAGTGGATGAGAATCTGGATATTAGTGAACAATATGCCCTGGTAGCCAAGAAGGCTAATGGCATATTAGGCTGCATTAGGAGGAGCATTGCCAGCAGATCTAGAGAAGTGATTATTCCCCTCTATTGTGTCCAGTTCTGGGCCCCCCACTACAGAAAGGATATGGACACAGTGGAGAAGGTCCAGTGGAGGTCAATGAAAATGATTAGGGGGCTGAAGCACATGACTTACAAGGTGAGGCTGAGGGATTTGGGCTTGTTTAGTTTGCAGAAGACAAGAGTGAGGGGGGATTTGATAGCAGCCTTTAACTACCTGAAGGGAGGTTCCAAAGAGGAGGGAGAGAGGCTGTTCTCAGTAGCGATAGATGGCAGAACAATGAGCAATGGTCTCAATTTGCAGTGGGGGAGGTCGAGGTTGGAGATTAGGAAAAACTGTTTCACTAGAAGGGTAGTGAAGCATTGCAATGGGCTACCTAGGGAGGTGGTAGAATCTCCACCTTTAGAGGTTTCTAAGTCTCGGCTTGACAAAGGCCTGGCTGGGATGATTTAGTTGGGATTGGTCCTGCTTTGGGCAGGGGGCTGGACTCGATGATCTCCTGAGGTCCCTTCCAGCCCTAGGATTCTATGAAACAATGGCATGGAGAGGGAACTTGACTTCATAAGAGCTCCATACTTAGTCAGTGACAGAACTAGGAATGAAAGCTAGTACAACTTCTCTATCTAGCACCTTAACCCCCACAGAACACCGTGCATTGATGGTGACAGACATGAGCGGTGTTTTCATTCACTGGGCATTTCAATGTAGCAGGGGATTGCTCTGCACTGAAAATGGTCTTCAAGCCCTGGCAAGCAGCTTTCTGTGCCAATACAATTTATAACCCTAAACAAAGCAGCACACCAAAAATGCTACGATAGTTGGACTCAAGGTAAGGCCGGCTGCATGGCACACAATAAAGTATGTTTAGAAGTGCTCTCAGCAAAGTCAGGTAATTAGCTAACTGTCAGATCCAGCTATTTATATTTCAGTAAAGCACATTCAGTTTCACTGTATGGTGAATTTCTGGGATAGGGCAGCATGCAGTGAGGTCCACCGTTGCTTGGTGAGACTCTGTTGGTAAGATCCATGCCCTGCATAAGCAGAGCCTGTTTGGATAATGCTGTTAAAGCTACAGCCATCTGGAGGTCTGGGGTATTTGGGGGGCCCACAGCACCACGGACAAGTTGAAATAGCAGTATTACCAGGAGCACGCACAGTATTCATCTAAAAATACATATTTTTGCTCCAGTCCCAACCCTGCTCCAGCCCAGCCACTGACCCAGATCTGGATCCAGCCCCTGACCACTGATCCAGTCTTGGCCATTACTCTGGCCCCAGACTCAGCCCCAGCCACTGCCTCATTCTCTAATATGCACCCCTCCCTCCCCCAAGAGCAATCACATTTAAATTCCTGCACATGCTGAGTGTGATGTTCTTTATATTGCAGTGGCACCTCCAGGCTTAATCCCAGTCCCTGCTCTTGATATATGATATGATATAGGATGAGCAGCTTTCCTCTAACTGATAGCTGTGCAGGGATAGTTAGTGAAGCTCCTCAGAGAGGAAAGTTGGTGCAGTGATAGACTAGCCTGGACCTGGGAAGAGCAGTTCCCATCCTCACTGGGCTACAGACTTCCTGTGTGACTCGCATAATAAGTCAGGCCATGTCTCCACCTGCAGAAGGATTGACACTCTGGCAATCAATCCTCCATGGTTTGATTCAGCAGGTCTAGTAAAGACTGGCTAAATTGAATGCTGAGGGTGCCCCCATTGGCATTTGTACTCCTTGCTGTCACAAGGAATAAGGGAAGTCGATGATTCACATAGCTGGAGTTGCATATCTTGCTTAGATTTTCTCCTCCAGTGAGAAAATCTCCTCAGTCTCATTAGGCCTTATGTAACATAGAATTTCTTGCCTCTCCAGGGTATTGTGAGAATAAATACATGAAAAACTAGATTGCAAGGGGCTCACTGCTATGCTGGTAGATGCCATATAAGTACTGATTATAGAGTGGGTAATGAGACTACCTTCCCTCCATCATAGTTCCAGGTGGGAGCACCTCACAAACTGCCCTGTCCTCCTTTGTTACAGGAAGCCTTTGCCCATAATTATTCTAACTGCTGTCACAATTTCAGTCCAGGACATTACATATCACCATCACCCTCAGCTGATATTACAAAGGAATTTAGGGAAGGTGTAGGAGATGAAATTGTACTGGGAATTGCACCTGGGTTGGAGAGGGGGACCACAGAATGAAACAGGTGGGGAAAACAGATTTTTCTGAACTGTTAATAATTGCTTGTGCTATTAGGGAAAAGGAAATGAGGCAGTTATCTAAGGAGAGAGAGAATTACTGAGTAAATCAACACTACAAGGTGCTGGAAGGAATGGCTCCTCTACATAAAATAATATTTTATTGGTTTACCCTTGAACTTTGTCCTTGGCTTCATTTAAGTGGAATCCATTCATTAAGTGGAGTCCAGATCAGAGGAATGTATCACAAACAGCAGAATTATTTACACTGTCAGACTTGGCTGTATCACCCAATAGCTCCCATTTCTGCTTTATGTTGTGACAGTACCAACCAGCTGGCAAGATTCCAGCATTTTGTTGCAGCTGAGAGCACAAACCCATTTACAGAGGCTTAGTCTCAGTTTAGGTGGTAAAATCATTAAACTTTTTGTGCTTAGATTCAAGACTTGTCTTATGGAAAATGTGTTTTGCAAAGTTTCAGTATATATTTAAGTAGGTGGATTATGTTGCCCCATTCCATTTTCGTCCAAAACTACCAAGAGGAAATATCAAGGTTCCACTGGAAGCTGTTTGAAGCAGGGAACAGAAGGGGGTGTGTCTGATGTGAAATTGTAGTTGTGTTTTCCGTCATCTTCATGAAGAAATCAGCACTTCAGTATCCCATTGCTGGTTCCATTTTGCAGCATTTGTGAAGGGCTCTGGAAAACCAAAGATGACAAGTTGCTCTCTTTACTGATGTATTTATTCACTGAAATGAATGGAGACCTAATGGAGACTCTCCAGCAGTGCAACTTGAAATGAGAGCTGGCAGAGCATCAGACAGTCTAGAAGAGAAGTCATCATTTTTATGTAACAATCTACCCAAGAATTCAAATATTTTAATTAGACATGGGCAGTGGTTTAAGGTAGGGCTGGGGGAAGCAAGCCCCCAGCCTCAACCCAGCCCCATCCCGTCTGCTGAGGCCCGGACCCCACGGAAGCCAAGCTGCCTCCCCCTCTCCCATGAGCACAGGAGAGGCCCAGAGCATGGAGAGGATGGGTCCTGGGGGCAGCAACACTCCACCCCCAGTATGCCTACAGTAGTCATTCTGGGGGCAGAATGTGGGTGGGCCAGTCTGGCAGTTTGGGAAGACAATACCAGCCACCCATGCAATTAGACGTGTTTTGAGGGGAAAAAAGTCTTGAGAATGTCAGAACATTCTGCTTTGGCATTTTCAAAATGAAGTTTATTTTTTGGTTTGAAAGGACTTTTCATTTTGAAATGCAGTTCATTTATACAAAAATAGGTTGTTTTTTAAAGGTCCAAATTGAAACAGAACATTTCAGTGGACTGAATCTGAAAAACATTTTGGATTATCAGTTTACATCAAATTTTTGAGATTTTGACTTTTTGTCCTAATTTAGGGTGGAAAAAAATGTTGCGGTCTCGAACTCTGATGGAAAATCTATGTCCGAGCTTCCCTTGCTTGTCCCACTGCAACATTTAGGGCCTGATCCAAAGCCTCCTGAAGTCAACGGGAAGGCTTCCAGTGGCTTCAATGGGCTTTGGATCCGGATACAGGTAGTCCCTGAGTTACAAACACATCGATTTACGACCGTTGGTCCTTACAACCAACCTCCCATTAAGCGCGTCCCCGAGTTATGAACGCGATCCGCACTTACGAACAACGTGATCACCTTTAAATGAATGGGGTCTGACTTACGAACAGATCGAGTTACGACCAAGTGCTTGGTATGTAACTCGTTCGTAAGTCGGGGATTATCTGTACTTGCCAGAGTTGTTAATGCTCCTCCTAACATTTTCTATGAAGCACATGCCCTTACAAAGGAAGTAACTGAACTACTGTTACATTGTTTATCTTGGCGAAAGAACAATGCTGATGGGTGGGAAATTCAACAGTTTTCAAATGGACAGACCTGATGGGGGAAAAGCTTGTTTTCTTCAAGCTTCTAAGAAATTTTGCAATCAATGGAGTATGAAATGCACATTTGAGAATTGATTGTTTGCCTTGGGGTGAAGCTGGGGTGAAACTGGTGTCTGCAACCCTCCTTGTTTTGTTAAGTCTCTCTGGGCTGCTAGGGGAACCCAGGCCCATCCAGGCCAACGTGTTTCTTCCAGCTCATGACCCGTAAGCCAGATAGGCATAATTGGGGTTTAAGTCCTGCAGTGCTCTGAGCTCCTCCCTAGTTCTGATTTCTATAAGCTTTCAGTCTCTTGGTCTGATTGTCCCTTCTCAGGGGGCTCCCTCTGCGTGGTTTCTCAGAAGGTGTCTGTCAGGAGTTCTCTTCTCCAGCCTGCTTGCTTCCTTGGCAGTCACCCTGCCCCTCTGCTTCCTAGCTATTTTATTCTCTTTGTTACTGTGAGGCTGCCAATCAGCAGTGTGCTTGGCTTAGAGTTACAGACTAGGTTAGCATCTGGGTAGAATTCATTTCCATGAGGGTCGCAGTTATGGATAGGGCTTAGTTGAGGGTTATTTTGCTCAAGGGTCCCAGTGACTGTGATGTGCAGAGATAGAACCCTGCTTGCTTCTATGTCTGCTATTCATAGTGGGAGCTGGCTAAGGCTAAATGTCACTTGTGTTTGCCAAGAATAGAGAGAATATGAAGAACAAACATATCTAGAGAGGGAAGGTTTTTAAAAGCTGACAGTATTTAACCACGGGAGGTAGCATCTCATCTTCTACACTACTTTCCTATTTATACCGCGCCTAACAGATTGGATTATAATTTCTAATCCACTCTATTACAGCAAAAAAATATGAGCAAATAGCCCAGAAATGTCACTCCCACTGCGGCAGACATGATTCTGAAGTGCTGAATTTAAAACCACCCTCTTAGTTCACTGAATTCAAAATTCCCTATGGATTCATTCTCGCAGTCTCTACACTAAAAAGTCTCTATTCTTCCCCCTTTGGCTATGTCTATACTGCACACTTACTTTGAAATAACTCATGTTATTTCAAAAAAAACATTGTGCATGTCTTCACAGCATGGCCATTATTCCGAAATAATTTTGAAATAACGGGCTTCTTACTCCGACTTCTGTAAAAGTATTCTTCCTATGACTTCCTGCTGTGTAGACAGCGCCAAAAGGAGTTAAGGTACTTCGACTTCAGCTACACAATTAACGCAGCTGAAGTTGCATATCTTAACTCAACTTTAGCCCGCAGTGTAGATGTACCCTTTGATTGGTCTGTGCATATTGAACTTCAGTTATGCCCTCCTCCCTGTAAGCTGTGCACATGTGTGACCACTCAAGAGAGATTCAAATGCCACCCAGCAGACTAGTAGAGTGCCCATAGCTAGGTTTTTGCTTCCTAGGTGGTGGTACACGTTTGTACAGGCCTCGGTGCGCATAAAAATGTATTCCGGGAAAAGATTAGAGGGATCGTTGCCCTGTATCCTTCCTATGAATCTCCAAAGTCAGGATTCTCCCATTCAGTTGTGCTGCTCCATTTATCTGGAACAGCCATTCTCTCCTGAAGCCACCAAGCCAATGCCGTTCTTTAATGGCCAGATGGTTTAAAAACTGGCCATTGGTTTTGTGCAGCAGATTGTGGGTGCTCATTTACCTGCCCAGGAACAGACCTGCCGACACCCAGAAATCAGATCCTTAGATTGGAAAACTGTGCCTGGAAATAACCGTGGGTTCAACACCGCAGCAGCAAATTTGCAGAGACAGAGACACATTTAAGACTGGGCTAAAAATCAGGCCCTGTCCTCTACTTTAAAACCTCCTTTTGTTTATGATTGATTTTCTCTGTATAGCATTTAGTGGTGTTGGGTAAGAAATTACGGTATATAAAAATAAAAATAAAAAAAACACATTGCATGCTTGAACACTGTCCAGTGTCTTTCAAGGCACATCTTGTTCTCTTCCCTCCTTCTGTCCTTGAGATATCAGGTTTCCTTATTTACAATCTGTCTAAACGAGGACTGGAATTCCTAAAGAGTAGCAAAACAATATCACGTGACCGAACGCTTATTTCCAGGAAACGAAATAGAGGTTCCAGAAAGGCGAGTTAGCATCTGTCTCCCAAAGAGAGGAATGAAGTGAGTTCTTAGAGACATATGAAATCTGAAAAATCTCAGTGCTGGAGCCTTAAATACAGACATAAGAAAGAACCATCTGTTTTAATGCAGAGTCTCATACATGTCAGTTTGTTCTCCCTTTTATATTTTTCCATTTAGGGACATTTTACATTGAAACAGGATTGCTGTTGCTTGGGCATGAATCTGCTCCTGCAATTTATTCCTCATCTGGAATTATGATTTTGTTTGTGCTATTTCAATCATAGGCCATTGTAAATATAGACTGAGTATGGTTAGCTCTCCACTGGCACAATAACTGGTAACAAAGACAAAAACCACCTTCGTACCACATGCCAGTGGCATAACTCATACAAAGTTTAGGCCAGCAAAGAATTAGTGAACTATAACTGGCTTCCTAATGGACTTCCAACTTCACATTAAGGCTATGTGTACACTAGAGGGACCTATTGGAAAAAGGTATGCAAATTGCGCTTCGCAATTTGCATACCTTTTTCCGACAGTTTTTTGGGAAGAGGCTTATTTTTAAATAAATCATAAATATACTAACAAAGAGTGCTGGGAAATGCCATGTAAGGCCATTTCATTTAGCTTACATGCCCCTTTTTGGAAAGTTGATCTGCTGAAGTCACACTTTAAATGTCAGATACAAGTCTGTAAATGGTGCCATGTCATGATTCTCCTACCTGGATTTTGCAGCATAATTAAATGAACCTTTAGGCCAGACTAAATTATGAGCCTGATTCTGATCCTACTGAAGTCAGTGATAACACTTTCCACTGGTCTTCAGTGGGAACAAAATTCTGTCCAATTTAATGCACAGAGGCTGTGCTCCGGTAATGTGCTGAGTATGCTGGCCTGGGTCCAGCAAAATGCTTACGCACGTGCTTAACTTTAAACATGTGAGTAGTCCCATTGAGGTCAATAACACTGTGTATGTGCTTAAAGTTAAGGACATGACTAAGCGCTTTTCCGGGTCAGGGTGATGCACTCAGAACCTTACTGTACCTTCTGTATACTTCGATGAAGGATTATGCATACAGGTGCTTGTAAACAGTGATGTGTATTATTGGCTCATTAATAATAAGAATAATAATTGGAGCACTGTGAATGGATATGACACCATTCAAACAAGCCAGCATGCCCAGATATATATGCCAGTTTCTGAGCACAGGTTTGCTGATGTAAATCTGGGGAAATTCCAAAGGAAAATAGTGGAGTTACTACATTTTTAGGGTTAGATTGGGGCTTTATTCACAGCCTGTGCCAAAGGGATATGAAAGGTCTGTGATACATCTAGAGCCCCGAAGTGGAATTCTTGCTGAGTCAGTGAGTTAAATGCAGCCAAATAATGATTTGGGATTAGTATAAGTCAACAAGTTTGGCTTTTACTTTCCTTGGCTCTTCTGAAACAGAGGGCAGGCTTGAATCCAACATGGTGGATCAATGAAAGGTATGACGCTGCAGGGACTTGTTTTTCAGTGACATAGGTTTATCAATGTTGCAAGATACCCGGCTCAGACTTGGAGTTTGGCTAACAGATGGTTATGAAATTTCCAAAGGCGAACAGAAAAAAAAGCATGTTGAAATTGTCAGTGCAATCATCCTCAAAACAATAATTTTCTAAGTTCATTAGCACTGGACACAGTGATTCATTTTAGCAGGGGTCCATGGAAAGTCATTTCTAAATATATCAGCTAGACGTCTGACCCTAAGGTTGGAACAAAGAAAATTTGCTTGCATGAGAGTTCAAAATATAAAATGTTGGCACATAAGACCAAGTTCTGTCCTTGGCTAATAAACAGCCTGACTTAATATTGGGATCATATCAAGCAATGGGACAGAGGGTTTGAACAGAGCCATTCTGAAGAACATCTGTAAGCTGACACCAAGCAGCAAGATCCATCTGGAACTGGAATGCTTGATTGATGATTACCATTGAAATGAGGATTCTTGCTGCCAGGGTTGCACTGGTGCTTCAAAGAATTCTTCCTCAACTTCTTGGGGTGCTATGGTTTTAGTTGCTCAGTGCTATTTATTAATGAGAAGACTCCAGATCCCTTCTTCAGCATTTTAGCTGCACTCTTTGGCTCATAAAGTTCAGTTTTTGCCAGAGGCTTTCAGGTACTGTGTTAATTGGAGTTCTACCCCAGAGCCACCTTCAAAGACAAACCTACAAGAGTAAGAACTTCCTGTAAGCATCAGTTTGCATTTGATGCTAGTCAGCAGTGAAAGTAACTTAAAATTTCTTACAGATACAGTCCTATTACAACCCGGGTCCCTGCCAGTTATTTAAATAGCTCCTTGCTGGCTTTTGCAGCAGCTCAGCCAGCTCTTGCCGGAGCTACCCACCGGTGCACCCACTTACTTTCACCTCTGTGTGAAGAAACTAAGGCGAGGGCTACATAGCTGTGCCATTCAAACTATGACGATATGAATAGCAGCTCACACTGAAGTGGTGTGTTGTGACTGACCCATGTGGACACAAACAAGCTAGGGCTGGCATTTCATTTCTTTAAACAATCTCCTCCTCCCCCAGAACTATAATATACAATAAACTGAAAATATTTTTCAATGCTTTTTATCCTGATCATTTTCCTCCCTCATTCACATCATAAAGCTTGTCTACACTGCCTTGCAGTTTGGACGACAGGGATGGGAACAGTAGTATTCACCAAAGTGCTGTACTATAACTCCTCTGTGTGGACACTGCAGGTGGGAACTGAACAGTTCCAAGTTCATGTTTGGGAAGCCCTCTTCAAACAGGACTGCATTTGCATGAACTAGGAAACGTTTAGTTTGCATCCACAGGAGTCAGTCACAACACGCCAAGTTAGTGTGTGCTGCTATTCATACCTTCATAGTCAGAGCGGCACAGGTAGGTAAGCCTAGCCTTATTAATATTCAACCATGCACTTCTTTTGTCACAACAGGGCTCAATAGTTTTCCCTCTGGCATTTGGAGGGGCAGGGGCTAAATCAATCTTACTCAGAAGGTTTAATTCTTCACATTGATTTAGTTACTATATTTACAGGATAGGGCTGATGCTTTGTTTTTTACCCTTTGTTTCTTTAAACACTCCCCCGCTCTCCTTCCCCCCCAAAATACATTTCCTATCTCCCTATGGGGTACTGCCTCATCTTGCACTGGATGCCAATCACCAGCCACCCTTCCTAATCCACTCTGGGCCTACCTGTGCTGGGAACCAATGCCCTTTGGATTCTCCCTAAACAGAAGCAAACACAAGATTTCTCTTACAGGGAAAAATAGTTCTTTGCCTAGAAGCAGCCTTTTCCCTTCACTGCCCACAACTCTTTTACAGTGCCAACTGGAAACAATTAATTAAAGGTCACAGCCTGCCCTTAATTAGACTCATGTGTCCCTAATGAACATGGGGTAATTGCTTTCAGTTCATAGGGAAAAGGGCTTTAACCTTTCAAAGACTGGTGTACCTAACTTCAACTGCCCTTCCAGACCTGTCAGGTCTGACTTTGTCACAATAATAACTTGTGTAAGTATTTACTCCTCTTGCAGTAGCACCTGCCACACCTCCATTGTACTCAGTGGTGTAAAAACATGGAACAAAAAAAGACAGTCCCTGCTTCAAACAGCTTGATCAGAGCTGACCAAACAGCTTGATTAGAGCTGATTGTACTTTTCACATCACTGTCCTCCCAACCAGCATCCAATTTCCAGGAGTGACCGATACCTGGTTCTTCGGAGATTGATGAAAAAACAACTCTGCAGTGGTCTGCATGGGGGAATATTTTACTTTTGGATCCCATTTCACTCCTCTGCAGGTGAACTGAGGCATGACATTGCATTATAGCCCTTATCATTTGAGGTACAAATGGATGGTCATAAAATCCTCCCTTCTACAAAGTTTCCCCTCAATTTTTTACTTTACTTCTGTGGCTTGTGTTTCTGTTTCAGGATTGTATAAGTATCTTGGATAATCCCTAGTCTGATAATAAAGCTGTAAATCCTATTCTCCTTAAAACCTAAATGTCGCAACTTGGCCCAGTCCCCTACTCTGGATGGCCACCAGTCTGCTGTGAATGGATTATTTCAACCTCTGGATCCCACGTGCTACTAAACCATCTGTGTCTGGATGGAGTAAGGCCTCTGTTCCTTGGCCTGGTTCTTTGAGGCACACTCACTGGTGCAGACTCCATATCTTCCACCTTTCTTTGGGACATGGAACTCTATTGCCCTACTGGCTTGAACCCTAAAACCAATGCCCCAGACCCCCTGAGCCTCCAGTCATCCATACACAATCATTGAGGCTTCCACTTCCCTTGGGGAACTCTGAGCTTCTTGATTAACCCCCTTTGTTACAATGTGGCAAACAAGCTAGCAACACTGTCTTAGCAAAAGCATTTCTCATCACCAGCACTTCACTCTCAAAAAGCACTAGAGAATTACAGTTCTTTATAAAATAACAAAGTCCTGAGAACAAGCATTCCAGTCTGATTTCACCCATTCTTTGAATCCCAGGTCTTGTCAAAGGTTCGAGAAAGGCAGAGCCCTCCTGCCTTCTCTCTGTGTACAGCCTGGTTTTCAGGTATGTGGCAGTAGATGGTTCCCTCTGCTTCCCTCCTTCTGCCCCATCTGCCCCATGTGCACCAGCTGGGAAATTCTAGCCCTTCCTCCAGTCAAGATTTTGTGGAGAGACTCGATTGTCCCAGGGCAATGGGCTTGTAGTTGAAAGACAATCAAAGTAGATGACCACAGATTGCTCTGTGATGGCTTCCTAACCATAGTCCTTCAACGAGGTGCCAGCTCCCCCTCATACAAAATAGATGTGCTAATCCATAATGTAGATTACACTGTGAAATGAAAGTCACAAGCCAAGATGGAGATTGAAATACAAAATGCAATTCACAAATTGATAGAGACATATGCCACTCTGACACACCAACTTCCTTCATGGAATTCATAGAATCATAGAGTCATAGAATACTAGGACTGGAAGGGACCTTGAGAGGTCATCGAGTCCAGTCCCCTGCCCTCATGGCAGGACCAAATACTGTCTAGACCATCCCTGATAGACATTTATATAATCTACTCTTAAATATCTCCAGAGATGGAGATTCCACAGCCTCCCTGGGCAATTTATTCCAGTGTTTGACTACCCTGACAGTTAGGAACTTTTCCTAATGTCCAACCTAAACCTCCCTTGTTGCAGTTTAAGCCCATTGCTTCCTGTTCTATCCTCAGAGGCCAAGACGAACAAGTTTTCTCCCTCCTCCTTATGACACCCTTTTAGATACCTGAAAACTGCTATCATGTCCCCCCACAATCTTCTCTTTTCTAAACTAAACAAACCCAATTCTTTCAGCCTTCATAGGTCATGTTCTCTAGACCTTTAATCATTCTTGTCGCTCTTCTCTGGACCCTCTCCAATTTCTCCACATCCTTCTTGAAATGCGGTGCCCAGAACTGGACACAATACTCCAACTGAGGCCTAACTAGCGCAGAGTAGAGCAGAAGAATGACTTCTCGTGTCTTGCTCACAACACACCTGTTAATGCATCCCAGAATCATGTTTGCTTTTTTTGCAACAGCATCACACTGCTGACTCATATTCAGCTTGTGGTCCACTATAACCCCTAAATCCCTTTCTGCCGTACTCCTTCCTAGATAGTCGCTTCCCATTCTATATGTGTGAAACTGATTGTTCCTTCCTAAGTGGAGCACTTTGCATTTGTCTTTATTAAATTTCATCCTGTTTACCTCAGACCATTTCTCCAATTTGTCCAGATCATTCTGAATTATGACCCTATCCTCCAGATTAGTCGCAACCCCTCCCAGCTTGGTATCATCTGCAAACTTAATAAGTGTACTTTCTATGCCAATATCTAAATAATTGATGAAGATATTGAAGAGAGCCGGTCCCAAAACAGCCCCCTGTGGAACCCCCCTTGTTATACCTTTCCAACAGGATTGTGAACCATTAATAACTACTGTCTGAGTACGGTTATCCAGCCAGTTATGCACCCACCTTATAGTAGCCCCATCTAAGTTGTATTTGCCTAGTTTATTGATAAGAATATCTTGCGAGACCATATCAAACTCCTTACTAAAGTCCAGGTATACCACATCCACCGCTTCTCCCTTATCCACAAGACTCGTTATCCTATCAAAGAAAGCTATCAGATTGGTTTGACACGATTTGTTCTTTACAAATCCATGCTGGCTGTTCCCTATCACCTTGCCACCTTCCAGGTGTTTACAGATGATTTCCTTCATTACCTGCTCCTTCCCTGTAGTTTCCTGCAGTAATTCATGTCAACAAAAATGCTGTCGTCCTGCAAAAACACAACCACCCTACACTTTGTATCAGGAGTGTCAAATTCCTTCATTGGATAGGCTCTGAATTTTATGCTCAGTTAGGGTCTGTGGGCCAGAGTATGAATTCTGAACTAGGAGCTGCCCACAACACAGAGTGCAATGCCTATTGAGGTACATCAAGAGATCAGGTCCTCTTGAAAATGGCCTTCTTATACAGGTTGAACCTCTCTAGTCCAGAACTCTCTAGTCCAGAATCATCCGTCGTGCAGAATGATTTTTGTTAGCCAGATGTCCACTTTTCATCGATGTGGCCAAGTTTCCCGCAGTCCCATAAAGTTTGTTTTTACAGCTAGCAGTCCTGGCACTGTGTTCTGTGCTGTTATTTAGCTCTAATTTACCCCTAAATGTCCTCTAACAACCCAGTAAGCA
Organism: Pelochelys cantorii; assembly: GCA_032595735.1. Taxonomy (NCBI): domain Eukaryota; kingdom Metazoa; phylum Chordata; order Testudines; family Trionychidae; genus Pelochelys; species Pelochelys cantorii. The sequence goes on from CM064336.1 coordinate 24,248,663, forward strand.
GTGGAAGTGTTGGTAATGCTGAAAGACAATATTGATGTCCCATGGTTCGGCAAATTCTCTGGTTCGGAACCAGTCAGGTCTTGAGGATGCTGGACTAGAGACGTTCAACCTATAGTTGCAAAATTCTTAGTTATTGCATCATCACTCACTGAGAAAAATCTACTCTCCTTAAGGCCATCACTATTCCTCCTTTTTATTTCTCTTCCTTTCCCATCCTTCTTTCTCTTCCCCTCCACTATCATCATGAGTCTCCACTGTTCTTTTTTCTGATTTCCTTCCCTGAGGCAACTCCCAAGTTCCAATCTATCACCCCTTCCCTCCATTCCGCCTGCAGGAATAAGAAACGATGAAGTAGTTCATGTTAACACTAAAGAGTCATTGCTAGACTTAAGTGTTGAGATTCCAGTCATTCATAGGACAAGGGAAGTTCTCTGCTTCGACTCTTTATTTCACTAAGGCTGACATCAGTGCTGTGGCTGCACATGGTTGACAGTTGAACGGCAATCTCTGCAGCCACAAGTGCAGCATTTGAATATGCCATGAGGGCCACATGCATCTATCATGGGGGCTGGATCCAGCGAACAAGCTGTGGTTTGCACACCTCAGCTCTATAGACATCCTCTGAATCACCGTCTCCATCTCGCCAATTTGTGTAGTCGCTCTATGACCACTACTTCCTTTGAGGCTGGGCACGTGGTCAGCACTTAATAAATAAGTAATCAGAGGAAAAAGTCAGAGAGGTGAGCCCACTCATAGCAGGCCTATGTGGAAGGAAACCACGTGAGTGAGGTTCCCCTTTGAATTCCTCCATGGGGAATGTGTCACCTTCATAGAGGACAGGGTCTGTCCCAAAATTCTGCAGATCTCCAATGATATGAGCCAGATCAATCTATTTGTCTCCTCTGTTAAATAGATTTTTCAGTAAAATAAACTTAAGACCACAATCTTTGCTACGTTAGGTTAATTAAAATGGAGTTTGGCTTCCCCCGTGTGCTGTCTGTGTCCCCTGCAGCTCCTGAGATGGATGAATTATCTGGCAAACTTTAGCCACAACAATTATTATTTAATTGAGTCTCTCTGCACCAGAAAATGTTTGTTGATGATAAATGTAACTAGGCAGATCTTTGTGAACATCTGCACCATGTACCTAATGGGAGGCTGGTAGCATTTCAGACTCAGGGGGAACTGCTAATTCATAGAGGGGTTTCTATGTTCTGTTGGAGACTTTTACAGAATCACAACCAAAAGCTCACTTTGCACTTAATGGCTTCACGGCTCAGTTTACTCACTGGTAAAAGGGGTCTGACATAAATGGTACAACTTCTGTGAAGTTCCAGAGGAGCACAGAGAACAGCAAGCAGGCTCGAGAGGCTTTGGCCTCATTCCTGCAATCAGATCTGTCTGCATGTATCTCATTTGCAAGATGGAGCCAAAGACTTTACTATCTTCAAATCACAGCAAATGCCTTAATGGGAATTTGTGTAGGTGGGTGCAGGAGTCCACCTTGACTGTGGCAACTTGCAGGATCAGTGCCCAAGGTTATACAGTTATCATACAAAGATTTCCATTTTTCTTTAGTAAACAAAGAGGAGACTGGTGCCTGTGGGGGGAGTGGGTGCAGGGAAGGCCACCCAGAGGAGCATGAAGGGGACATACAGGGGCATCCCACTTGGCAACTACAATTTTGTCAGGGGTACAAAAGGGTGGTGTATCTCCTGAATGCTACCTATGAGTAAATGTGTCAATCTTCAGTATTTTTTACATGTTTCTATCGATGTTATGGGGATGTGGATATAGGGCCTAAAAGAAAGAAAGAAAGAAAGAAAGAAAATGATGATGATGATGACAGAAATTAAAGTTTGCTTTGTCTGCCATAAAACTAAAAATACAGACCTGCTGCACAGCAGTGTTGCGATACCATTAGCAAAGGCCAGATTCAGATCCTCTTACTTATGCTGCATATTGTCTTGCTTCATGAAATTAATGGGACTACTCATAAAGCAAAGTGCAACTCATCAGCATGAGTAAAAACATCAGAGTTTGGTCCTTTTCCACTTGCAAAGTGCTTTGAGATCCTCAGAGGAGTGATGCAAAGAAAGGGCAAAATGTTATTATTTCCTTTGACATTTTATGACTCCTGAATGCATGTTTGCAAAAGGAATTCATGTGCTGTTATTCTGAACTTCACACATTGCTTGTTCTGGTTCCTAGATCTGATTTTTGATGGCCACTTCGAGGACAATCCACCCCAAAGAGCTCTATGTGCAGGCTGCAGAAGTTTAATTAGATTTACTGCCCTTCACTGACTATATAGAAGTGTTTTTTTTTTTAACCTCTATGTTTTTTCCAGCTCTTCCGAGTTTAAAGATCAGCTAATTAGTTCTGGGTGCTTTGATGTCAGCTATGTCCTGTCTAGGTGATCTATTACTTCCAGGAATCCAAGGACAAAACCACATGTGAAATGTTCACGCTCCAGATGGACTTTGCGTCACTTACCAAGTGGTGAATGGAGTTATAGGGGCCTCTGTTAATTTCTAAGCCTGGGTGAGCTCCACACAGGCGGCAAATTCAGTGGGACAAAATGTGTTCCATAGAATTCTGTATGACCTCTCCCCTGCTGGTCTAGGAATGATGATTTAGCTCCAAAAGGGGAGCTGCCAAGATCTTATGTATCAGTCACTGAGCATCTAGTGTGCATACAGGCACCTTGTCAGGTGGGGAGGGGGTGGGCTGGAATTGTGAAAAATGGCAGCCCTAAATGAAGGAATAGGTGAAAGCTCTGTGCACCTCATAGTTTGCTCCCAAGTCAAAGCAGCTCTCACAAGGTACAAGTTTTGGTGGAGCTAAGTGAATGAGCCTATGTTTGGATCTACTTGGACACCAGAGCACAACAAACAACTCAGAAAAGGAAAAGGAAATCATTTCAAAAGAGCTGAACCCCCAGGAAAAATCACTTGATGTCTAACAGAGGCTGATTCTATCCACACGGAAAGTCGTGTCTGCCACTTACTCGAGCTGGCAAGACAGAATCCCCAAAGGCAATTAAAATCAAGTTGCATAAGGCTTTGGCTATATGGCAGTAGGAACACAGGGCCTCTTCTCTTAATGCTGGCCACAGCTGTTAAAGAGTGTGAAGGAATTCTCTCTATTTCTGTGAAACATCTGCTTGATAAGCATTTTGTGAGAACAGTTTGTCAGTGCACACAACTTACTGCAATTTGTAATTTAAGGAGGCAGAGCTGGGATGCTACAAGCTCACATCATAAATATTCATGGCTGATGAGCCCCAGACCCCATTGATTTAGTCTGATGTGTGGCTTTTTGTTCAAAATGTCTACTAGAAAAACAGAGACCATGGGTCCAAGTTCTGACCTCAGTGACACCGGTGTAAATCTGGTGGAATTCAATTGACTTCAGTGGAACCATTCCAGATTTACACTGGTGTAAAGGAGACCAGAACCTGGCCTCATCTCTTTTCTGAATTGGCTAAGCTAGCCTAGACATGACATGAATCACTCACAAATACTCTTAGGGTATGTCTACACTAGCCACCCTAGTTCGAACTAGGGTGGCTAATGTAGTCATTCGAACTTGCAAATGAAGCCCGGGATTAAAATATCCCGGGCTTTATTTGCATGTTCCCGGGCGCCGCCATTTTTAAATGCCCGGTAGTTCGGACTCCCTGCCCGCGGCTACACGCGGCACGGGCTAGGTAGTTTGAACTAAAGCCCCTAATTCGGACTACTGTTACTCCTCCTGCAATGAGGAGTAACGGTAGTCCAAATTAGGGGCTTTAGTTCGAACTACCTAGCCCGTGCCGCGTGTAGCCGCGGGCAGGGAGTCCGAACTACCGGGCATTTAAAAATGGCGGCGCCCGGAAACATGCAAATAAAGCCCGGGATATTTTAATCCCGGGCTTCATTTGCAAGTTCGAATGACTACATTAGCCACCCTAGTTCGAACTAGGGTGGCTAGTGTAGACATACCCTTAGAAGAGTTCACAGAACCACGTCATTTTCTCTCGTATTTTTCTGTTTCATTGGTGCAGCTTTCGAATGTCAGAAATAGGAACATACACTCCAGGGTTCATTCAATGAACAGGTGAGGGGAACTCCTCTGCTTCTGTTTCTCCATCTTCCGTCCTGCTCCAGCTCTCCTTCCACGATGATCAGCTTCTTCATTTCACCCTGCAACAGACACTTAGACTCTTTTCCAACAAATTAGGCCTCACACCACCACTGGGATCCTGTCATTCAAAATCCTTTTTCTCTTCAACACCAATAGTTGCTCATAGTCAATAGCACTGAGTTTACAGAAAATAGGTACAAGTTGGACCTCTCTGGTCCAGCATTCTCAGGACCTGACTAGTCCTGAATGAGAGAATTTGCCGGACCAGGGGTGGTCCCCTGCTACCAGCCCCCCAGCCTGCCTCCTCTCCCCACAACTAGCCCTAGCCACCACCCTGCCAGGCTACTGTGGCCCCAGCAGCCCGAACTGCCATGTCCCTGGCCCTGTTACTAGGGCTGCCGAGGCTGCCACATCCCAAGCCCCGCCTCCGCTACCAGGACTGCCATGGCTGCTGTGTCCCCAGCCCTGCTACTGGGGCTGCCAGGTCTCAGCCTCAGCACCACAGGGCTCTGAGCCGCCAGCCCTCTTGGCACTGGGGCTCTCAGCCAGGACTCCCTGGTCCAGGAACATCTGTAGTCCTGCTGGACCACAGATGTTGCCGGACAAGGGAGTCCTAGTTTTTGGAGGTCCAACCTGTATTATTCTTAATATACTTTCAGGGCATAATCACATGGAATCCTATGGGGCACTGTAATATGCAAACAGAGTACCCAATCTGGATGTATCTACACTACCAATGGTGTTGTTAGTATACATTTTCACTGCACATTGGACATGCAGAATTCGGATGCAGCTCTGGAGTGGGATCCAGTGTGGCCCTGAATGTTCCCTAATTATAGGGTGTTTGGGTCTGTCCAATATCAACATGATAGCCAGCTACAAAATGAGAATTTGGATTTTTGCTTGTGTTTTTCAGGGGTGATTCTGCAAGGGCTGGTTTTACTCCCAGTCACCATGGACAGAACTGTGGGTTTCATGTGCCAGAGAATCCACGAGCTGAATGCTGAAGCTTCTGTATGATATGACCAACCTCAGGCAGCAGAGGTGAGTATTCCAGAAGATCCTGAATTCAAGACCCTTGCTCTGTCTAAGAGAGTTCAAGGAGTACAACTAAAGTGGTACTTCAATGCCAGGAGACCTCAGACGCATGGGATAATCTTTGCTAGGTGTGGGAAATATGTATCCTATGCTCCTGGAGGTGGGTCTTCATCACCTTCCAGTTTCTGGTGCTCGGACATGATCTGTAAGTATGCTACTGCTACCAGTTAGCCATGTAATTACTTCATTACTCCATGTAGCAGAGATCCATGTGTTATTGCCGATGATCCCAGGACCATGTCTTGCTGTTGGACCAAGAGGGATTGGTTAAATTTGCAAACATTTTCCATTTGAGCTACAAATTTGCCACCTTCCTCTTCCCCTCCCTTCCCCCAGAGAGTGGTCCTCATATCTGTAATCTGACTCATCTCCCGCCCCTCCACTCAGCCCCCCGCAGTATGGAAAACCTCTTAAGAGTAAAAGTAAAGGATTGTGGTGGCATGAATGAATGAATGGCTGGGTCAGGGGTCAGCAATCTTTGGCACATGACACATCAGTGTAATCTGCTAGGGGGCCAGAGACATTTTGTTTATGTTGAACATCCTCAGGTCCCCCCACCCCTACCAGCCTTCATCGCAGTTCCCAGTGACTGTCCTGGCCAATGGGAGCCAATGGGCTAATGGGAAGTGGCGCAGGCCTCAGGCACATGCTGGCTGCCATTTCCTGCAGTCCCTATTGGCTGGGAACAGCTAACTGCAGCCACTGGGAATGTGGGAGGGTGTGGGGGGCTGTGCCTGTGGATGGTCAATGTAAACAAAATGTCTCACAGCCCACCAGCAGAATACCCCGATGGGCTGTGTGCTGAAAGTTGCTGATCCCTGGGCTGGATGAACAAATAGCTGGATAGAAAAAGCTGTCCTGCAGATCTCACCAGTTTTTCTCCTGGCAGAGAGCTGCAAGTGCTCTTCAGTGTGTGCCCAGGCTGCTTATCTGTATCTTTGACAAAATTTGTTAGCTCAAAGTGACGCAGCTGCACATTTTTTATATATATATAATCAAAGATAAACAATTAAGATTGCCAGACCCGATGTCTGTGCCAAGGAGTTACTACAGTTCAAGGGACCTTTTACTCAGTTAACAACAGGTTGAGCCACATTTCCTCCACACCCTCTGAACAAAGAAACCCAGTGTAACACCTTATAGGTCTATGCAATCAAGAACTTATGGTGTGTGATTAAATTGTTCATTCTAGCAATGCAGATTCCCCTTGGAATGTTGAGAGCAGAGACCAAACACAATGTTATCAACAGCTGGGACACTGTATGCAAGCAAGCAACCCTGGTCAAAGTGTTTCCGTATTATTGTATCCAGCAGACAAGGTGTTGGCAGAAGGAAGTGGAGTCTTGGGTTAAGGCACACCACTATGAAGCAAAGGATTTTGGGTTTTGTTCCTAGCACTATCACCATCTCAATTTTGTTTAATGTCTCTATGCCTCAGTTTCTTTTAGTCTTTAAAATGCGGATAGCAATGCCGCTTTCCTACATTTTAGGAGTGTGGTGAAATAAACTGATTAATTGCCTCTAAAATGCTTTGAGGTCCTCTGGTTACACAGGATCTGTTCTGGGTCCAGTGTTGTTTAACGTTTTTATTTAATGACCTGGATGTAATTACAGAGAGCAGTATTGCAGGTGACACAAAGCGGGGGGCGGGTTGCCAATACTTTGAAGGATAAAGCTAAAATTCAGAGGGATCTTGATAAATTGAAGAACTGGGCTATAGACAACAAAATGAAATTCAGCAAAGACACATTGGGGAAGAAAAACCAAATGCTCAGATACAGAATGGGGGGAACTGACTGGACAGCAGCACTGCTGAGAAGGATCTGGGAATTGTGATGGATCACAGCCTCAGCATGAGTCAGTAATGAGATGCTATTGCAAAAAAAAGCAAATGCAAAATTAGGTTGACTTGGCAGGGGCATAGTATGCAACCCTCAGGAAGTGACAATACTGCTCTACTCAGCACTGGTTAGGGCTTAACTATAGTACTGTGGCCAGTTTGGCTCACCATTGTATAGAAAGGTTGATCAAAAATGATCAGAAGGATGGAATGGAAGCCCTGTGAGCAGAGGCTGAAGGAGCTGGTGTGTTAGTCTGGAAAAGAGGCTAATAAGAAGGAACCTAAGGGTATGTCTACACTACATGGCTCCGTCGACGGAGCCATGTAGATGAGGGTTGTAGACATAGTAAAATGAAGCGGCAATTTAAATAATCGCTGCTTCATTTACATCAAAATGGCTGCCGCGCTGTGCCGATCAGCTGTTTGTCAGCACAGCGCAGTAGTCTGGACGCTCGGCGGTGGTTTGAGGTTGGGATGAGGTTTACCGGGGCAGTCGACAAGGGCTTTTGATGTCGACCGCCAAGCGTCCAGACTACTGCGCTGTGCTGACAAACAGCTGATCGGCACAGTGCGGCAGCCATTTTGATGTAAATGAAGCGGCGATTATTTAAATCGCCACTTCATTTTGCTGTGTCTACAACCCTCATCTACATGGCTCCGTTGACGGAGCCATGTAGCGTAGACATACCCTAATAGTGGGTCGTTGACTACTTGAAAGACTGCCATAAAAAGATGGAGAAATATTATTCTCTCTTGCCACAGAGAGCAGGCAAATAGCAGTGGGTTGAAGCCCACAGCACAACAGATTTAATGAAATCTCAGGAAAAACTTCTTAACGGTAAGAACAGTAGGACAGTGGAACAGATTGCCTAGGGAGATTGTAGAATCTCCTTCACTGGAAGTTTCCAAAAGGAGGTTGGATAGCTAGCTGTCTTGGATGATTTACCCACAGCACCTCTTGCATCTTTGGAGGGAGTTAGATTAGGTGACCCTTTTAGTCCCTTCCAATCCTATGATTTTATGACTCTGTGCTGGAAGCACCGTGCAGGTATTTCTTAGAAATACCATAAGAAATAGGAGAGATCGCTTTCTAGTGAGGTCTGCTCACGTGCCATCCCTCTGAGGTCCTCTTACAATGAGATTCGCTCTAGCTGTTCTGGTACATAGTTGCATTTCACTGCAAAGATGGTTCATCGTCAAATTTAAATTCAAATCTTTTTTTAAAAAAAGGTGAAACCATTCAGAGAGTGGAGTTTTCTGGGAACCAGCTGGCTTGTAGAATTGATAGTGCGATATAGGACATTTCAAGCCCCCAGGTTCAAACCCAGCACAAGTTAATAGAAGCTGCATTACCATCTGGCAGCCATTTGGTAGCTCACACGGCATGTGTTGGTGGCTCTCAAACTACAGCACAAGTGATTACATCAGCCATGGATGTGATGAACTGAATATCCCTGTTAGCCTAGCTGTATCTGTTCCCCCAGGTAACCATTGCAGTGCATTAGAAGGGCTTGAGGGTGGCATATTTAAGACCACATGCTGCCCCTGCTTGCATTCTGCATGTCCAGTAAATAGGCAGAGAACTTTAACTTCTGAAGCTATAAATGTGGCACCTTTCACTATGGAGCCATGAGTGTGGGCATGTGTTGGCATGGTTCATAGTGTTCCCCTGACAACTGTTTTTCCTGCATCATGAGGGAGACCCTGGCACACACCTACCTCCCCATGCATCAGGGTGCAGCCCATCTTTCATCTCCTCCTGAGGTTTCAGTTGCCCTTCTCCCTCTATCTCTTCCTTTATGCACTCCCTGTCTGTATCCCCTCCTCCCCCAAAGACATGTCATCACCTTGTTCAGCTGCCTCCAGGCACTGGCCAAAATGGGTGCACATTAGTCCAGGAGGAGGAAGCTCAATTTGGGTGTTTCTCTATGACTACTTTTGGCCCCTGCTCATTTCATGTCCCAAGGCAGAATTCTTCTGTCTAGCATCCACTGGCTCCTCAAGTGGATTTTTTCTCCAAGCAGAGAGCACTGTCTAGCACCTCAGCTCAGCATCCCCATCAAGTTCCCTCATTTGATGCCTATGACCTGCACTCCCGCTCCTGTCCTTTTCATCTCCCCTCACCACCCCAGAATTAGTTGATGGTCCTATTGTCCCACCTTTAGGTATATGTAGCGTGACAAGGTCAGGCCAGATGGCTGCTACAGATTGGGGAAAAAGGCAGTTCCAAAAGGGTAAAAGGCCTGCTAATTAGAGCTGGAGGGCTGCAGGAGAATTAGGAGCCACTGGCAGGGAGCTGGCCAAGGCAGATTGGGGCCAGCTGACTCCACTTCAGGCCTGCTGGAGGCCTTTAAAAGCCTCCCCAGTTAAAAGGTGAGGGAGAGGGGAGCCAGAGAACCAACAGTTATAGAGCTAGAGACAGCAGGTGAGGGAGTCCCAGAAGGAGTGACTGGACTTGCTACCCCAGAAATCAGCTGCAAGCCCAGCCCTTGACAAAGGGGGAAGGCTGCTGGCCTAAACACTGGCCAGCGAAAGAGGGGCCCTTGCCACAGTAGGCTCTGCCCACCTTTATGAGAAATCAAACATGGCATCACCTTTCCTGGCTCTTTAATAATTTTCAGAAATCAGAGTTCCAGGAAGATGCCTGGTATTGAATGAAAAAGGAAAGGGATGGGATTTTGTGTTTGCTAGGTGATACTTTACCTTGACCCTTTTTTATCAACATCCTTGTAAAATATATTCCTTTCATAATCAGGGAGATGATGAAGGGGGAAAAGAGGCAGAGAGAAACTGATGGTTTGGTAACTTTATTAGTGATGGCAGGACTTAAAGAAGTTTAATGGATCATGGATATGCAATGACATTATAAAACCTATATTGCTCTTTTGTACTGTGCACACTGGTTAAACAACCCTTTGAAATGTAAGGGAGCATTGCTCAGAAACACAGAAACAGAGCTCTGTTCTTCACTACACCAAAGTCTTTGGGGCTGCTATGTACAACTAGCCCTAAATTCTCTGTTATCGTGTCATAATTCTAGGGCCAAAAACTGCCTAGGAAGAATGTTGTATTATGTATTATCCTGGGCCAGGATTCTGCAATGACATTCATAAAAATCCATGTGGTAGACACCACTGAATTCAGGAGCAATTCATAAGGGTGCTCGAGTCCACCAGGAGAGCTCTTTGCAGGACTAAGGCCTTGAAGTCTCCAAGGCTGTGTGAAACCCACACACCTGTTTAGAGTGGTATTTTATCCCATCTAGTAACACTGAGACCTGTTAGTGAGAGATCAGTGAATCTGCTCCACCGCCTTAGTTAAGGGCCTTTGACTTTTAGCTCATGCAGTAGAGGCTCATGAATTTAGTTTGAGACCCCCCAGGTTTGATTCTGCCTGCCAATGACCAGGTTCTGTCTGTGTTATGCATGCCCAGAAATAAGTTTGCATTCTCCATTCTACCAAAATCTCTGTGCCTGCTTCCCAGCCCCTGCTCTGAATGCTCTCAGTTTTCTCATGTTTTTAGGCTTGTTTTCTACACTTGCTGCTGGCAAGCTGATTACTTTCCTGGGATTCTCCTTTACCAGCCTGAACATAAGAGAGAGGATGGTAGTGAATCTGGAAACCTTCTCATCCCCCTTTTAGACCAAAAAAATATTTTGAGCTCAATTTTTAAGGCAGCATGATAAGTCAGGAATAATTGCACTTTGCATTTCTATAGCTCCTCTCCCTCAAAGATTTCAAAGAAGTTTAATAAGTAAACATTAGTGAAGACATATGATGGGTCTATCACCAGGAAGGTAAATATTAGAGCTAGGTGAACACTTGTAGCCCAATGTGTTTTCATTGAAATTTTGCCTGTTTTTTAATACTGGTCAGAAGCTTTCATCAAAATAATTTTTTTCATCAGGAAAAGCTATTTCAGTGAAACAGAAATTATGATGAAACTTCCTGTTGGAAACATATTTGAAATGAAAAAAATGTTTTTGGAAAATTTTGAAATGTTGTTTTGAGTATTTTTGTCTAGATTTTTTATTATTTTTACATTATTTCATGCCATTAGTAGTAATAGTAATAAGCACTACTACTGACATGTCAATAACATATTATATTAGTTGAATTATTGTTATTTTTAGTTATTTTATTTTGACATTTTAAAAATTGTTAATGACAGCTGCTACTTTGCACTGACTGAAACATTAGAGGGAATGAATTATGTGCACCAATATCAAGTTAGTATATGCAGATGTGCACCACCAGTAGAAACAAAAAACCTAAATATATGTATATATACATACACACAATTACCATAGGAATAATTACTCTAGCTATGATAGGTTAGGCATTTTAGAACTCACTACTCAAAGAATTAAATTTAAGCATAAGAGAGAAGTAAAAATTATAAAATACACAGACTAGTCAAAGACCTAAAATAACACACTTTGAAAGTATAGGTGGCAACTCCTTGACCAGTTCCAATGAGAGAGTTTGCTGGACCAGGAAGGTCACTTCTGGCTTCCCTGCCACTGGCCCCCTAACCCAGCATCTCTCTTGGACCAGCTGACAGACAGGCTGGTATTCCAGGTCCACCCGGTCCCATCGCTGCTGACCTGTTAGGGCTCTCAGCCGTTCCCCATTTCCCCTGCTCCTGGTCCCCTTACAGCTCGCATGGCCAGGATCCTGTTCCTGGAAGGGCTCCCAGATCCTGCCCCGCTGCCACCGGCCTAGCACAGCTCTCAGCCGCTGGCCTTCCTGCTGCCAGCTTAGCTGGGCCCCCATCCCCAGCAAGCTCCCTGCCACTGGACCTCTGCCAGGGCTCTGGTCCAGGAACATCTATTGTCCTGCTGGACCACAGATGCTGCCAGAGCACAGAGTCCTGTTTTGGAGAGTTCAACCTGAAGTAAAAGAAGTAACAACAACAGCCCAGAAGAATATGTTGGGTTGGGAGATGAGTGTGAAAGACAAAGTGTGTTTGTGTGAGTGAGTGAGTGAGTGAGCGAGACACAGTGTGTGAGAGTGACAGAGATGCACATTTCCCCTTACAGGCTATGTTTACATTCGCGGCTTCTTGCGCAAGTATGGCCATTCTTGCGCAAGAACCCGCAGAGCGTCCATACTGCCTGCCCGCTCTTGCGCAAGGAAATTTACAGTACGGCATGGTAAGACAGGGCTTCTTGTGCAAGAGCTACGCTCTTTTTTAACTGGTGTAAGCCCTCTTGTGCAGGAGCTCTTGCACAAGAGAACAGTGTGGACGCTCAGCAGGGATTTCTTGCACAAGAAACCCCTATGGCTAAAATGGCCATCAGAGCTTTCTTGTGCAAGAGAACGTCCACACTGCCATGGGCGCTCTTGTGCAAAAGCACAGCTCGCACATGGCAGTGTGGATGTTTTCTTGTGCAAGACTTCTTGCACAAGAACTCTTGCACAAGATGTTCTTGTGCAAGAAGACGCCAGTGTAGACATAGCTTAAGTGTGCGGAACATGTTCAGTCATAGGAGTAGCTGCCAGCAAGCTCCCTCCACCCCAAGCCCTGTTGTGTTCCAGCTAGGGTATAAAGGTAGGGGTAGGGGAACACCCTGACATCAGCATCCCTCTCCTCTGCCTCCCTCACCATGCACAGCCAGCAAGAGGCTCCTGAGGGCAGCTCCAAGGCAGCCTGCAGGAGCAGCATAGCAGTGAGGGGAGGGGCAGCTGAAGTGCTGGCACTAGGTAGCTTCCTTGCTAAACCACTCAGGATCACCTGTTAGAGGCTCCAAGATCAACCAGTAGATCCTAATCTCATGGTTGGTGTCCATTGATCTAAAGAGTCAGATAAGTGCACTCCTCAGAGGAGCAGCTGTTTTCTTTGTGCTAGTCTGGAATCATTTTTCTAGGATAGCGAAAATGGAAATTCTGAGTTTCAATCTGTTCTGCTGCTCTTGAGCAACCGAGAAGTCACAAAATTGGAGCCATTTTTCAAAATGCACAATGAATTCTCACATTAGTAGATGATCTGAAGCAGATGCAGGGAATGGAATCCACAGCCACAGAGCTCGATTTCTACAGTCCAGGCTAATTCCCAGAACCTCACCACACTTCTAAGACTGTGAACATTTTGTGCTAATAATTTTTTTTTTAATTTTGACTAAGGACGGTTTGGAATGGAAAAATCACACTCATCACGTGATGTTGACACGATTTTCCAGATTGGCTGAACCTACCCTCTGTGGTGAGGAGAGCCAGCAGAAGCCATTTTTGCAGGAATTGCCTGCTGTCTCTACACTAGCTAGGAAAGAAACCTGAAAGTCTGCTGTTTTTCTAGCCACGGCTCACAAGGACTTAGAGTTCAAGGGTCTGATTCTGCTCTCACTTACATTGGTGAAATTTCATGCCAGAGGAGGTTGGAGGAGATATCCATCTTTCCCTGCATCAAGACACCAGGTAGTGTGGAGAGGGACTTGTTAATATAATGCAATTTATTTGTATAATGTCCAGTATAATGCTTGCTTTGCTGGGCCAGGATTTGTCACAGGGTGGATGGAGGGGCATAAAGTGTTTGTTTAGGTCCTCCATGGTTCTGGAAAGCCTGGGGGAGCATTTTAATTCTGAGTCTTTTGGGTTCGGAATCCCCGGTTGCTGGATTTATATGTATCTTTGTTATGTGAAAATTGGTTGCTGGGTGCTGCTGCTGCATGACATTTGGCCTAGTTAACGCCATCTACTTTAGGTTCCTGTTTGGCCTCCATCACCACAGACTCTGAGAACCTCACAGTTTTTAGTGTGTTTTTCCTCACAACACTCGTGCAAGGCAGGGCAGTGCTATTAACCATGTTTTATAGATGGAACAACTAAGGTACAGAGAGCCTAAGTGACTTGTGCAAAGTAGCACAGGAAGTCTAGAGCAGGGACTTTCATCTGGGCCTCTCAAGTCCAGGGCTGGTGCCATTACCTCTGGACTATCCTTCCTCCCCCAATACTGGGGTGATGCTTTTTTTAAAAAAATGCATTTCCTCCTTATGGTCATATGAAATTTTAATTGTCTGTATTTCTGAAGGCCTGATGTTTCCAGGTAGAAATGGGTTTCTTATGCCAACGTAAGAAACACTTTTTGGAGTTTTGCATAACATAGAACAGTAGAAAATCTTGTGCAGAATGTTAAAAAAAATATTAAAAAAGTCCCCTCTAAACTAGCAAACAAGTATTATCTTCCTCATTTGTACAGCTAGGGACCCTGCAACAGAGAGTGGCTCAAATAGTTGCCCAAGGTCACGTAGCGAATCAGTGGCGGAATTGGGAATACAACTTGTGAATTTTGGAGAAAAATTGGTTGCAAGTGCTTTGGAAGATAAGATTTTAATTCAAAAAGATCTGGACAAACTAGAGAAATGATCTGAGGTAAATAGAATGAAATTCAATATTGACAAATGCAAAATACTCCACTTAGCAGTGAACAATCAGTTTCACACATACAAAATGGGAAGTGACTATCTAGGAAGGACTATTGCAGAAAGGGATCTAGGGGACATAGTGGACCACAAACTAAATGAGTCAACAGTGTGACACTTGGAAAAAAGCAAACATCATTCTGGGATGTATTAATAGGAATATTGTAAGCAAGACACAAGAAGAAATTCTTCCACTTTACTCTGAGCTGATTAGGTCTCAACTGCGCTGATTAGGTCTCAACTTGAGTGTCCTGTTCTGGGCATCACATTTCAGGAAAGATGTGGAGAAACTGGAGAAGGCCCAGAGAAGAGCAACAAAAATCATTAAAGGTCTAGAAAACATGGCCTATGGGGGAATACTGAAAGAACTGGGTTTGTTTGGTTTGGAAAAGAGAAGACTGAGAGGGGACATGATAGCAGCTTTTAAGTACCTAAAAGGCTGTTACAAGGAAGAGAGTGAAAATTATTCTCCTTAATATCTGATGATAGGACAAGAAGCAATGGGCTTAAAATGCAGCAAGGGATGTTTAGACTGAACATTAGGAACAATGTTCCAAAATGCCAGGGTGGTTAAACACTGGAATAAATTGCCTATGGAAGTTGTGGAATCTCCATCACTCTTTTATTAGGAATTGCTATGGGGAATACCCACCCCTGCCCCCCCCCCCCCATATTACCCTGTGTGTAGCCACAAACTCTTCCAACTCAACAGAATACTGCTTTCTGCCTGCACCTTATACATGTTACTTTCTAACAGTCATCTTGCCATTCTGAGGAGACCAGCTGACAGGCCCATGACGGATGCAGCAAGAGAAATTATATTATGGCATAAGTTGCATATTAATATGGGGACTTAATAATTAAAGATTAGCCAGGAGGCATGTGTTGATGATGAGCATTTGTGGATCAAAGGAGTTGAGCGTGGCTACATCCAGAAAAGAAGCACTTGTGCAATATTAAAATCTCCCTCAGCATCTTGTTTTTCTTCATGACAAATCTCTTATTCCTTCCAGCACACTGTGGGGGACATGTTAAAACATAATCAAAGTTCCATTTTTTCTTGTTAGAAGAAGGGAGTATTCCTGTGACAGTTTCATTTTGATTAAGCATGGATGGCTAAGTTTCTAATAAACTCTGCAACTTTCCGAGCTTTGAACACCCTAACAATCACCTATGAGCAGGGCGTGGTCTGTGCGTGAGGGAGCGAGAGCGTGGGCAAGCATGGGCATGCGTTTACATGTGTGTGACATGTAAATGGAGTTCTGTTTTTGCAAGCTCTTTACGGTACAGCCTGTCAATATCTTCCTTTAAAGCAAAGCAGGGCAAGCATTGGAAATTAGGTGGGATTCTACAGAAATTGTTGACTTTTTGTTGAAAAAACAAAATCCTTTCCGTTTGTCGGTTTTTGGCTCCAATAAAAACACTGAGTTTTTCAAAGAAAGGAGATGCTGTCCACATTTTCCCAAAAATCCAATTTTCCATTTAAAGAAACATGTTTCAACAGAAAGTTTTCAACCAGCCTTTGATGGGGCGGCACTGCCCCACACTAAAGCTAACGGAGTCTACCTGGGCCTGGGGGCAGGGCGGACCCCGCCCCCGCAACCCTGAGGGGCATGCTCAAGAGTGAGGCCTGAGATAAAAGCGAGGGGAAGCCAGCAGTCAAGAAAGGTAGCTGAAGGGGCAGGAGCACCGGGAAGAGACCCGGAGATGTCTCAGCCATCCCCGGAGCCAGGCCTGCCATCCCCGACACCTCCAGAGCGAGGTCTGCTGATTCAGCCACCTAGGGGCCGCAACCTTAACCACAGGCCCTAGGACATAGGCTCAGCTGGGGAAGAGGTAGGAAACAGCCCAGGGTGGAGGAAGGACCTCCGGGAGGTCGGTGTGTTCCAGCAGACATCCCCGCTGATCAGGTAGTGGAGACTTTCACCGCCAATAGGGCCCTGGGCTGGGACCCAGTGGAGTGGGAGGGCCCGGGTCCCTCTACCTCCCCAAAACCCTCCCGTAATCCAGCTTTCAGGACTGGGGAAAAGGCTGGACTGTAGAAACTAGGTCAGAGGGCCGTACCCCTGAATAAGGGGCACTGAACTTTGGAGGCTTGGCCGGAGGGCTGTATTACCTCTGAATAAGGGGCATTGAACTTCAGAGACTTTAGAGAGTAGGCAGGAGGACCGTATTACCCCTAAGTAAGTGACACTGAACATTGGGGCCAAGCCAGAAAGATTGTGTTTTCCCAGAGCCAAGGTGAATCCGCTCCGGGACTGAGGCTTACCCCCTCACACAGCCCAACTCAGAAATGCCTCAGCTCAGATTTTGGTGTGCTGTTGGCACATTTGGTGGGTTATCGGATTGCATGGGAGTCCCACCTAATTCCTACTACAGGGTCTCACCCTCTAGTCTGCTCCCTGTCAGAATCCCCTAATGATATTTGTGATGGCGAAGGATGCTGCTGTTACAGTTTTAAGGGGTAGAATTCTGAGGCTCAACTGTTACATGACTGGCCTGTTTTCTGCCACCTTTACTCCAGTTATGTCTAACCTCACTCTGTCATCAACTTCATGGATTTTCTTCTGGAGTATGGGTCTACTCAAGCAGAGTAATGGTAGTGGAATGTGAACTTTGGCCCTCATTAATCTACACCCATACATTTAACCTTACAACTCGCAACACTCCTATTGAAATCAGTGGGGCTACTCATGATAGTAAAATTAAGCAGGTGCATAATTTTTTCCAGGATTCCAGCTTTGGTGAACAAAAGCCAAGAATATTCCTGAGAACTCAAAAGTTCAGGTTTTAACAGTTTGACGTGTGTTACCATGGATCCCTTTGACACCAAGGGTTCCCCATTCTTGCCACATCCATTCAGGAATCTTTCTGCCAGGCATTGATTGGCAATGAAAGAGTTAAAGGTGCAGTGACAGTTGCTCTTTGGGAAAAAAATTAATTTAACAAAGTAATTAACTGTAAACTCCTTAAGGGGTCCTGTTCAAACTCCTCTTGATGCTCTAGAGGATTATGTGCATACCTCCCAAAACACCAGGGAGATATCATTTCCCTCAGGCGAATTTGGATTGGAGGGCTAATAAAGAAGCCTCCCAAGACTGCCTGTGGAGCAAATATATGAAACCAAAAGGCATCGTTCTCCACTGATGTGGCTGAAATGCTTTTAAAATTACATGAGATGTGTGAATACCTACCTAATATGTAGAAGAATTACTTGCTTAAGTGAGAAATGAGCTTCTTGGGCAGAGAAATAGCTCACACTTGAACTCTTATTTTGCAAGCTGATAATGAAGCCTGGAAGGACAAGACAAAACAAAACAAAAAAGGCTGCTTAGATTCTGGGACACTATGTCTGTTCTGCCATGCAACCTTTGAGCTAGCCCTCTACTAAGCAGTTCAGCAGGCATACTTAAACCTCCAAAGACTGTACCATACATGGTGACTAACGGACAGAATGCTGATTACAGGCTTAAACTGACAGCATCCCAAGCTGTCTCAAATCCTCTTTAATGTTGTACTCTCCGGTGTGTGATTTAATTTAATCTCTCATGTTCTTTTCCAACTGTGCTGGATGAATCACACTGCAGTTGGTTTTAAATTCAGGTCAAGTTTAAACCTCTGCTGAATATTGGCTTAAGGTACACAATTCTGGCTATGTAAACAATATAGCTGGAGTCAACATACTTTAAGTCAAACTTTAGCACCATCCTCACAGCGGGTGGTCAACAGGAGAAACATTCCCGTCAACTTCCCTTACTCTTCGTGAGGAGTAGGAGTTCCGGCATCGATAGGGGTGCCCTCAGCATTCAATTTAGAGGGTCTTTACTAGACCCACTAAATCAAATGCCAGAAGATCAATCACTGCAGTGTTGATATTGTCCATAGTCTAGACATGGTCTAAGTGAGTTCTAACACCAATGGATAGATGTGCAATTGATACCCTGCAGTTTAGAAAGAGACTTGGGTGCAAAGTTCAGAGCCCCATGCAAGCTCCCCAATGTTGGGCGTGTGATGGAAAGCCAGGCCAGACCATTGTAGGGAATGAGGACAGCAGCAATGATTAGATCTGCTTCCACATGTTAATTTCCTGAATTTCATGGCCTTTGGCTCTAATAGATTTTGGCTTGGCACCGTGTCTAGAGAAATGCATGGGCATCTGCAGCACAAACTTCCAATGTTGCCCTCTCTGACTCGGAGGGACCAACATTATAGCAGAGTTCTTTGTGGGCATGTTCAGTCTGAAATCTCTCAGCTGAAACTGCCTGGTCTGGTCAAGACTTGGATTAGTTAGGAACATGTTTGAGACCATCAACTCATTTCTTTTTAGCCACTCACATGCTTCCTGGCATAAACTGGCCATGCATATGATATTCAGGCAGGAACATGCTCTTTTCCTCTGATACAGCGTGATAGGGTTTGCACTAGGGAGAGCCTTGCAGTCAGAGGCTCTACTCTACATCCTATTTGGTCTCCCAAGCAGTACAGTCCCCTCAGCCTTAATTCTGAACTACATGGCTTCACCGTGACCAAGCCAGAGACCATCACACATTGTTAACCTCTGTGTGCTCCTTATGTCATGATATGCACCTACATGTACTTATGTACAAAAGCAATTAAAGGCCTTGCCTTCTGCAAGTGATCAGATGTCATGTCTTTGAAATAAAGTAATCTGCTGCAAAAACAAACAGGGGCACCATTTCAGGTTTTGGTGTGGGGGGTGACTTGTGTATGCAATGGGGGGGAGGGGAGAGCCTGAACATGCTCAATACAAGCTAAGCAGCAAATTGGGGGAGGTGGGGAAACTGACATCACCTCTTTCCAGGAGTTACTAAGGCACTTGACAGCTCTACGTTTTTTTGGCAGAAAACTTAGCAATTAGCTTTAGGAACACTGTATCTGATTCCTATATAACTGAAAGACTGCCACTGCACATTGAGCAAACGTTTTCAAGGAGCTACCCACAAAAAAAGAGGATTGTGGCACCTTAAGGCATGTCTCCACTAGGAAATTATTTCGAAATAACTAAATTTAAAATAATAGCTCCCAAAATAACAAAATTGAAATAGCATGTTCCTACTATGGGAGTTTCTCAAAATTAGTCTGAGGCAGGCTCTATTATTTTTGGCATGCTACTTTGACTTAGATCTCCAGGAATCCCGGGGGAGTAATTACTTCAAATTACTCTGGGGAGTAGTTATTTCGAAATAGCAGCAGTGGAGCATCCATACTAGCACTGTTTTGAAATAACTATTTCAAAATAAGCGTTATTCCTTGAGGAAAGCAGAAGTACAGATTTTGAAATAACCAGCCGTTATTTCAAAATAACGGCCTTGGTAGTGTGGACATTCCGCTTATTCTTTTGAAATAAGGGGGGTTATTTTGAAATAACTCCCTATTGTAGATAAGGGCTAAGACGCCACAGGACTCCTCATTTTTCAGTTCTGGAAATGGTACTCTGAGCATCAGAGTTATAAGTGGAGTGGAACAGATTATTTAGCATAAATAGTTAGCACATATTCTAAGGGACCATTCAAAGTAGAGCAATCTGTTAATAGTTCTGCAGTCATAGGACAAAAAAGTAGAGGTTTGCCATAAATCCAGTGTCTCTGGTTAGAATACAATCTTTTTAAGCTGATAGGAACAAGTGTAATGGTATATTCAAGGTAATGAAAGGGTTAATAGTAAGAGCTCCTCATCCTGTCTGCAGGCTAAGAAAAGATGTCTTCTGATTCCTAATGGATGGAGAACTTGGAGAAGTGATGAGCAGCTACTTGTGTATTAATTTACCAGGGCTATTTATAGCCTTAGACTAGATTCACCATCATGATAGATATTCCAGGAAAGCCAACCACATAGATCAGTAAGAGGATAGCCCAGGCTGTCACCTTTATGCTACAGTCTGAAATGCCTACTTCATTGGAGCCAAGATGTGTGAATCCTGAATCCTGGAGCTTTGTGGAACCAAAAGTAGAGGAAAACCAATGAGGTGCCTACAAACTTTCGCTGTATTATTGTGCATATGCTTGTTCCTATTTCCCCAACCATCTCTTAATAAACTATGCATCTAGTGGTTAATCTATTACTTGCCTTCAGTGTTTGCTACCAGGAAGTTTCCTTTTATTGTAGCAAACCAGCATAAGTTAGAGTGGCCTGTAGATGAAAAGACATTTCCAAAATTATGTGCCTCTCCATCACTGTATTTAATTTGTATCTATTGTGCTCATCACTATAATTTCTGGGAATTGTATGGCATTTATAAATAATCAATAGATGAAAATAAGGTGATAAGTAATAGTCAATATGGATTTGGCGAGAACAGATCATGTCAAACCAACCTAAATATTCTTCTTTTACAGGGTATCAAGCCTTGTGAATAGGGGGAAGCAGTAGGTGTGATTATCTTGATTTTAATAAGGCTTTTGATACTGCTTATGTGATCCTATGAACCAACTAGAGAATATAGCCTTCATGAACCAACTTTAAGATGGATGCACAAATGGTTGGGAAAGTATACTCAGAGTAGTCATTATTGGTTCACAATCAAGCTGGAAGGGCATATTGAATGGGATTCTGCAGTATTCTGTCTGGAGTCTGGTTCTATTGAATATTTTAAATGATTGGATAATGTCATGATGAGAGAACTTTTTTTCTAATAAAGTGTGTGGATGATATCACGATGGGAGGGGTTGTAAGTGTTTTGGAGGATGGAATTATAATTCAAAATAATCTTGACAAATTGAGGAAATTATAGTAAAACCTGTGTTATCTGGCACGCTCGGGGATTAGGGCATTCCGGTTATCTAAAAATTCTGGTTATCTGAGGGTCCCATCAACCTAGAAAAAAACAATGGACAATAATACTAAAACTCAAGTTTTTAATACTGGTAGTTTTGTAGTGTGAGGCAGTTGGTCTCATATTTCTATTTTGAGTTAAAGATAATTAGTACTTCTTAAATAAAAAATTGTTGAGCCAATCATGGTAAACCAAGCCAGGCCTGTGCGTTTGAAGATGTGACAGTATTGTGGCTGGGGGCAATGCTAGTTAACAAAGTTTTCTGGTTAACAGAGTGCTGGATAACAAAGGTTTCACTGTATCTGAAACAAATAGGATGAAATTCAAAAAGGACAAATGCAAAATACTACATTTAGGAAGAAATAATCAGTTGCAAAAATATAACATGGGAAATGACTGCTGAAGAGTGCAGAAAAGGATTAGGGATTATAATGGATCACAATCTAAATATGGATCAATAATGTAATACTGTTTGCAAAAAAAGCAAACATCATTCTGAGCTGTATTAACAGGAATGTTAAGCAAGACAAAAAGTAATTCTTCTACTCCATGCTGATAAAGCCTCACCTAAAGTATTGTGTCCAGTTCTGGGCACTACACTTGAGGAAAGATGTGGACAAATTGGAGAAAGTGCAGAGAAGAGCAACAAAAATGATTGATGGTCTTGAAAGCATAATCTATGAGTCAAAATTGAAAGAACTAGGAGAAGAAAAGACTGAGGGGGGACATGAAAACAGTTTTCAAGTGCATAAAAGTATGTTATCTTTATAACAAAGAGAGCAATAAGTTGTTTTCCTTAACATCTGAGGACACAGCATGACAAAAAATAATAGGCTTAAAGAATACCAAGCAAAATTTTGGGTAGACAGTATGGGGAAAAATCCTGTCAGGGTAATTAAACACTGGAACAAATTTCCTGGTAAGGTTATGGAATCTTCATCATTTGGAGGTTTTTAAGAACAAGTTAGAAAAACATCAGTCAGGAGAATGGATGAGATGACCTAGCAAGGTCCCTCCAAGTCCTACATGTCTATTATTCTGATTCTGCTTATTCCTTTGGGTGTTTAAATACAAATACAAAATGAGTACTGGTGCACATATTTATTTTGCGGCGAAACAGACCTGCACACAGGACAATAGACCATTGAAATCCAACCATAGGGAATGGTGAAAGACCTTACACTGGCCCCGTGCACAAGGGCAAATTTCACCTGGGGGAATTTCAAGTTTGGCACAATATAACCCACAGTGCACTGTAGGTGACGGCTAGGATTTTGTAAAGAGCCCAGTAGACTTAGATGCTCGACTCCCATCAAATTTCAGTGAAAATTTGGGAGCCTGGGCCCAGAAGTTTTCACTTGTGCACATTCCCACAGAAACAAACACAAGTTGTCCCTACATCTGTGTGAAAACTGGGTAAGGACCTGAGGATTTGGCAGTCCCATTGGCTCCCCATGTTAATGCAAAATTCTAAGGGAGTAATTTGTTGCCATATTATGAGCATTTGTTATTTGGTGACATAGCTTGCAGCGAGGGGCAGATAATTCTGCAGCCACGGCATTGGAGAGTACACAGGGCCTTGCCCAAAGGCTTGCTCAGTGCTTTGCAGATCATTTCTAGAAAGGCCCATACCATAAGAAGTCTATAGACTAAACTGGATAGCTACAATACAAAGAGCAAAAGGATAAGCTAGGAGAGCAGGAGTTGGGGGCAGCATCAACAGAGCAGGGCCAGTCCTAATCAATCAGTGATGGAAGGCTGGACAGGAGAGTTGGAAATGAAGAGAGAAGAGCTAATGTGACACAGGAGCTATTTGCATTGAAGATGTTTTATTGTCTTGCAGCATGAGTGCTTCAGGATAACAGTATCTCGCTACATCATCTTCTGGGATTTCTTCCCAAGGGGCCTGATACATTCATGTATTTTTAAGGTAAATAATTGATCTGGTCATTCTAATGACTTCACTGAGTAGGCCGTGAAGTCCTCCTGTCTCCCAGGAGCCAATCCTGCATGCACCTCTCCTCAACACATCAGGGAGCATAGGACAGGGGATTGGTGTGTCAGAATTAGATTTGTCAAAATCTCCGTCTGCACTGCCATGGGAGGTGAGGGCAAGTTGTGGCAAGGCTAATAGGTCTGCGCAGATCTACCAGCCAGCTTCCTTCCCATACACAGAATGGGCTGACACGACTACAGGGCAATAGCAACCACTCCCTGACCAGTGTTGGCATAGGAGTCATTACTCTTTAGATGCCATCGAACTGGAATTGTGGCTTGTCTGTTCAACACTGGCAACATGCAGCTTCAGTGGGCATCAACAGGAGCTACTTCTCTTGTCATTCACTCACAAGCGTTCCAGTTCCCATAGTTAATAATTGCACTGTACTCTTGAAGAGTCATGCCTCCTTTCAAGCTGTTACATTCACTGGTTTTGTCTAAGTTAGAAAAAAAACTGATCCATAAACCACCATAGGTGCAGCTTCATTGTGGTCGAAATGCTGGCAACTGTCTTTGCCACTGTGTTATCAGGTCCAAGTTATCCCAGTGTAGATCTAGCCACAGGGGAATCATCCTGTGAAGAATGAGATCTCAACCGTAAGCAGGGGCAGCAGAAACCAAGTGGAATATTTTCAGTGGTCCCCATGTGTGAAATCTTGGCCTCCTAGAAGCTGATGCAAATCTGTTGCCTTCAGTGTGGCCTGGACTGCACCACAGCACTGAAGCAGTAATGTGGTGAGAGTTAAATTTCTTGTGCCACTTTCCTTGGCTGGTATATATCACTGGGCCTGACCCTTCTTCCTCCAGCTAAGGATCTGACCCACAGTCAGCTTTTCCTGCAATAAATCAGTGCACCACTGGTTTGTTGAGCCACTACCCAGACTGGAAACACAGCTTCAATAGGAGTGGCTGTTTCTATCGATGTTCTTCATTTTGGGATTAAATTATCAATCTTAGAGCCTTGTTCTGCAACCATTTCAAAGTCGACAGCATTAGGAATAAATCATATGCTAGTAACTTGTTCTATAGTGTGTCAACACATTTTAAAGAGCCCTTTCAATATGTAAAGTATATAGAACAAATTACATTTATTGCTCACTCATAGTAAAATAAGCCTGTACCAGGAAGGAAGTAGTAAATTGCTTTTGGTATTTGAACAGATGCCAGATGTATGGTACAGTGGTTTACTTAGCCATTGTAGTCATTCCTATTTAATAGTGTTTGCTTGCACAATAAGATGTAAAAGAGCACATGACGTAAGATCCTGTGGACAATTCAGATACCTCTTAAACTATGAAGTCAGGCCAATCCCCTTAATACAGTATAGTATTTTGAATAATCATGAACAAAGTCTTTTATTGTCCAAACTCCCAGTGTACTATAAAGGTTACTAAATCAGAACCTGATTTTATAACCTTATTTATGTGAGCAATCCCTTTGAAGTAAATAACATTTCTGTGAATGAGAGACTACTCCTGTTTTTCAGGATTAGGCCCTACTATTTGATTATATAATGCAACTTGATGATAACATAACACTCCATTGAAAATGGAAATGTTTGTCTAGCTTTCACAGTGGCAAGAGCAATAGTTGGGGTGACAACTCCACTCCCATGATAACCCCCTTTCTGTTTGCCCATATTTTCTGAAAAAATTCTCCAGTTAGGTTGGAACTTTCCAGTTTCAAGGTCAGAAAAAAGTCTAAGGTGAGAGTGTTCTGTGTTTTGTGAGTCAAGTGCAGGCAGCAGGGCAGACTGACACTGTAGGCCCTGGGGGAAGGTGAGAGGGGGGGCCTGGCTCCACGCGCAGGAAGGGGCGGGACTGAGGGCAGAAAGGATGGGGCTTAGGGCAACCAGCCCTTAGTGCCATCTGCAGCACTGCCCTGTCCCCAGACCTCAAAGCCACATGGAGCTGTGGAGCAGCGCTCTCACGGCAGTTCAAAGGGACCCGGGGCTCCGCTGCTGCTCCGGGCCCCTTTGAAGTGCTGGGCCCTTGTGCAGTTGATCCCTTTCTCCCCCGTCAGTGAGCCCAAGTGTAGGAACATTATATAGAAAAGTGTGTGTGTGTAAATATTCAAACTGCCAGGCACATGGCTAAAACATCTGAACTTTAAATCTTCAAACATAACACATGAGGCCAGATGTTTACAAGTAATGAAAGGGCAGTAAACTCTGGTGGGGAGAGGAATGTAACAATGAAAATATATTTGCTTGTGTGTGCTGTTGAAAATTTCCCTTAGGATTTTAGTTATGTAATTGCCTTCACCACTATGGAGTTGCACAACTGGAGTCCAGTCCTGCTAATTGCTACATAACTGCTGTGTGGAGCTGAGCACTCTCAAATCCCTCAGACTTCAATGTGTATTGAATGCTTAGTGCTTCTCATATTTCAGGGGTGAGCTCCTGTCCCCCCCCCACCTGAAGTTAATGATAGTGCCCTTTTGACATCAGTGGAAGCCAGGATTTCAACCAAGAATTTTAGGTTGTGTTCACACTAGAGAAAAATATCAGCTTGGAACTGAGACCAGTTCTGGGACGTTTCAGCTAAATAGGAGACTGAGAGAAAAATATGGACAAGAAAAAAGGGAATTAATCTAGAAGTGATATAGTAACTCTTGTATTAATTTAGATGGAATAAATGTGCCAACACTGTTAACATAAACCAATTGCTGTCCAACATTAAAGAGTGTTAAACAAGATCTGGGGTTTGGAATAGAGCAGCAATGGGCAACCTAGGCTAATGAGTGAACCACATGAGTGGCCCTCCTTTGCTTTAGTGGGCTGCAAGATTGTTGTAACCAAGATGGTCTCCAGGGATATGGTAGTTTTGCTAACTGCATTTGCATACCTATAATTTGCAGGATGTGCCAATTGAACCATAGCAGCGCTTTGATGGGATCCAGAGGAAGCACACAGCAAGCACCTCACTTGATGTGCCCTTGCTTTATGCATGTGTCACTTTAGTAGTACTGGTAGTGGAAAAACTATGCATACAAAACCCAGCAGAATCTGGCAACCCTGAGCATAGGCAATAGGGGTGTTAAGTAGCAATTAATTTGCTAGTCGAGTAGTGGATGGAATTTCCATCGATTACTCGACTAGTCGATAAGCACTTTCGCATTCTGCCTTTGAAATGTACAAGAGCCCCAGTGGGATCACTTGTGCATTTCAAACTTGGAACGCCACGTGGAGCCCAGGGCCAGCGGGAAGTTCTGCTGACTCCGGACTCCATGCTGCGCTTCCTCTTTGAAATGCACAAGCGCCCCCGCTATGGACTCTTGTACATTTCAAAGCTGGCGAGTCTGGGGTCAGCTGAAGAGTCCCAGCTGATCCAGGCTCCAAGCAGTGCTGCCACTTTGAAATGCTGCATGGAGTCCCCAGCTGACCTGAGACTCAGCATGGCATTTCAAAGTGGCAGCGCTGCTTGGAGCCCAGAACTCCCCAGCTGACCCCGGGTTCCGAGCAGCACTGCCGCTTTGAAATGCCGAGTGCAAGGGCTCGGCATGACATTTCAAAGCGGCAGTACCGCTTGGAGCCCAGGATCAGCTGGGGACTCCCTAGCTGACCCGAGGCTTCGCATGGCACTGCCGCTTTGAAATGCCACGCAGAGCCTGTGTCAGGCTCTGTGTGATGCTACCATTTTTAAGAACCCCCCTCTTTTCCCCCTCCCTTGCTGCCTCTATAATAGAGGCAGTAAGGGGGGGGGAGTGACTAGTCAACTATGCTGTCGACTATTTGCTTATCGGATAGTCGACTAGTCCTTTATATCCCTAGTAGGCAATGGTCAACAAAATGTTTCACGGGCAGCACATAAAACCCCAATGGACCACATGTGGCCCGTGGGTGACAGGTTGCCCACGACTGGTATAGAGAGACCTCAACCTGCTTCATACCATGGCAAACACACTGTTAACTTTATTTTAAACTTTGTATGTATTTGAAAGGTGAAATAATAAATAAATCTCCCATTTTAACAACAAACACTTTTTTTTTTCACCAATGAAAGCAAGACCTGTGGGGCCAGATCCAAATCCTACTGAAGGCAAAGACATGTCAGCTGGGGATAATGGAGTGCCCCTAGGCTGAATGTTTGTTGTTTAAATGGATGACTTCAGTCTCAGGATCTGTCAATCCTGTACCTTTCAGAAGCATTACATGCACACAAATGCATATTTTGAAGACCTAAGGCCAAATTCTGATCTGGATTTTAGTGGTGTAAATCTGGACTAATTCAACTGTGTAATCAATAGCTACCTATAGTGCAATGAGCAAAGCAGGAAGTGTAGGGATACCATGACCCAGCAAATAAAACACTGGCAAACCACATTTTGTAGAAGGCAGATGTCACTGTGACTTTGCTTGATCCCCGCAATATAAAAGTGGCATTTGTCAGCCAAATAACTTCAAACAATAATGTGCAACCAATGGCTGAGAAATCCTGTGAGCTATTTGCTTAGCTTGTTGCCTCTAGGAGCAGTAGTAAATATGGTATTGTTAATTTCAGCACAATGACACCAATAAAGTCCATTTGTTTTATTCCCAGTTCCTACCAGGTAACCTTGGGCTGTTTATATCTATGCCATGAGATTTGTTTGGGTACTCCTTTCAATTTGTCTGCAACAGTTTAAGCAGATGATAGAAATTGGTGTGGGAGGAGAAGCAAAGAGATGTACCAGATGACACAATAGTCTTTCCCACACTATTGTGCATGCAACAATCTGTGTGCAGTGCACCATTCTGTCTATCAACCTTCACCTCCTGCACTGGAAAACCCAACAGGCAGTCTTTCAGGTTCCAGGGTAGAGCACTGCAGCACCCCCTAGTGTACAGATGACATTGATGGCCTGATTTTTTTCATAGCTGTATGGCAGAGGCAGTATCTAGTGAAGCCAATAAGATCAGTAGATGTTCATCTCCTCTGCAAAGCAAGTCACATTAACATCTGTTGCACATCTCCTTTGGAAGCTTGCCCTGCTCTGCGTTCTGAGTTAGAGAAATCCGAACTCCCCTGCTACCCACAGCAGAAATTTCCAGATGGATCAGAACAGAGATTAATCTGGGTTGAAGATTAAAAGATGGTGTCCCAACACCAAATCCTTTCATACTAATGTTCACTGCTCTGGTATCAAGGAATGGTGTCAACAGACAAAAGACTGACGGATCAGACTCTCACACCAAAGGGCAATGGCTCTAATCATTTTCAGTCCAGAAAAACTGACCATAGCAGTTTCTGCATTATCTGCTAGGTCTATTCCCACTCCCATCCCTCCACAGATGCAGAGCATAGTGTGTACACAGTAGAATGAGAGTGGCTTCAAAAAGCGAAGGGAGCTGAGACATGGGGAGCTAACATGAGGAACTCTTACCCCCTTGTGCACCTGTGAAGCTGAAAGAACCCATCATTCTCAGCATGGAGAGTGGTTTTGTAGTGACAAGTCCATCAGAGAAGCCTTCCACACTGGGCAAGGTGCCCACAATGGCTGCTCCACTTCCGAGGCTGAGTAGCCACCCTCTGGCAGTGGCACATTCAGTTTTTTACATTGCCCAGACTTTTATTTAGGGTTACAGCCTGACCAGAGAGTGTGGCCCTATGGAACTACTGTTTGTAAAGAGCTTTGAAAATATGAGGTGCTCTATAATTGCTCAGTATTATTAACAATAATGACCTAGGTTATGAAGCCAGGTATTGCCACTGCATGCAATCTCTTTGGGGACCATATTGCATTAAGTACTTGAATGGTTTACGTATTATTGTGAGCCAGGAATTGTTACAACTCCAGAGCAAGGGTTACTACAGGTCCTCCAGGGACTAAAACAATGGGAGAGGCTAGTCAGTAAAAGTGTCAATGGGTCCAGGGAAGAACCATCCCCTAAGGCAGGGGTTCTCAAACTTTGTGATACTGCGACCCCCTCTAAGTTGCTCGTGACCCCCCGGGGGGGTCAGGACCCACAGTTTAAGAAATGCGACCCTAAGGAGGTTCTCATCTACTCATTCAAAGTAGATTTGTCAAAGACAAAGAAACAAAGAAAGGACTTTTGGTATAAAAGGGCTGTGCTTAAACTGCCACAGGACTTGTTTTAAATCCAGCGAACAGAGGGGACCTTCTGTCCAAGGGAACCATTTAGAAAGACACTGGCCCCAAAAGACTGATAGATGACCCCTGGTGAGCTATTAGCATGTGTGCAGGAACTTGTATTATATTTATATGTTTTCTCTGTAAAGTTTTCAGCTTGAGAATAAATGTGTTTGCTTAGTACCGTGGTGTCCAACCAGTTCTGATGCAGTAGCCACTACTGCTATAGTGAACTATCCACACTCAACCGGCCATATAGCCACATTGTTCAAGCCAACTAGCCACACTCAACTGGCCAAATAGCCACATGTGGCTAGTGGCTAGCGTGTTGGACACCACGGGCTTAGAATATCGCAGTTACTGTGTGGATCCCAGTAACTGCTGGCCATGCACTGATCAGCGAAGTAAAGCATAGGCACTGGTCATTAGGCATACTGGCTTGCTGGGGCTATCACAATGCAAGGCAGGGAGTCATGCAGCCTTATGACCCCCCTGCCAGAACTGTTTTTTCTGGCCACTCCTTCCTTAGACTTTCAGGGCTGAATTCAGCCTTGATGAAGTAGGAGCAACTCCACTGACTCCAGAAAGATTGAACTTTCTTATACTTGGTCATAAATTGGCCCTTTGACTCTTCCTTCCCTCTAGAAATTTTTTCTTCTTCCACTCACACAGTAGAAACACTTGTTTTCCTCCCACTCATGAATTCCTGATCTCTCTGGGATAAGCTGGGGCACATCACTGTCAGCAAGCTCAGACCAGTCAGTGACTTTTCCTGTTCTGCCTCTGGCTCACTGATTTATGGGGTCCCAATCCCAAAAAATCCAGAGATCCTGACTTAATCGATCATTGGTTAGGGGGATGGTGGGCAAAGGAATACGAATGATTATCTATGGGTATCTAAAGGATGTTAACACGAAGGAGAGGACAGGGATTATTCAAGAAATTCTAAACAAGTATAAATTGAATTAATGGGAGAAAATTGAGTAAGAGAAATTCTGAATGACTGTCCAGAAAAGAATCGTAGCAGTGAATTCCAAGAGGCTGTTCTATCTCCCCAAGGAATATGGTGACAACTCTATAGAACTGAATCATTTTAAAGTAGGCTGGGCCCAGACCACAAAGCTAGGGTTGCCAAACTTCCAGGATTGGCCTGGAGTCTCCCAGAATCAACATCAATCTTCTGGTGACCATTGAAAGCAATCCATCCTGGAGATTCTAACAGGATGTTTTTAAGAAAATGGCATTATGTTCTGTTGGAGAAAAATCTCCCAGATTAGCATCAGTCAGAGTTGGCAACCGATAAAGTTGGGATCCGGATCTGAAAGTCCTCAATGCTTGGAGGTGCACAAATGTGGGGGTTATGGATCAGCCCTGTCTCTGCAGGACTGGACATGGCCCTGGGGAATTGGACATTGGGAACAATCCTGCCTTATCTGGAGGAAGAGACCAGGTTATCTGAGAAGGACTTTCCCTGTCTAATTCCTATGTCCTCTATTATTTTGCCAAACATGAGAAAGCCCCAAAATGAGAAACATAGATACCTGAAAAGAAAGACAAACATGTAGCATTAAAATTCACCTCTCTAAGATACATTCCCATCCACTGCAGAGTGTGGCTAGATTTGTCATAGGGGAGAGTTTCACTTACTTACCTCAGAAGCATCAGATGTTGGACTCTCTCAGAGGCAAGCTATAAGGTGAAAGAGACCAGTGTTCTCATTTAGTATGGCAAATCCTATTATATGTCCCTGGGGACCTGGAGGAAGAAATTGCCAAGTCTGGTGGAAACATGCTGTTGATGTCTTGAAGAAAAATTTTTGGTACTGTAACTAACGAGGGATGGATAGAATATGGGCTTGAGGCTGCATGATGCCTTAATTGCCACTGTATAGTCCCCCTCACCTCCAGCCTTTGTTACTGATAGAGAAAGTGAATTGACATTTTGTTTTCTTGGTGCTATCTTACACAATGTCTCTGCTGCCCAGCCCAGTTCACTCTCCCTTAGGATTGCATGATTTCACAAGTCTGCTGTGCTTTCTGATAATACTTAACAGTCCTACCTTCAAAACATCAGACTTCCTTGCTGTACCTCTTTTTGTGGGTCACAACTGAGAACCAAATTCAGGTCAGACTGTTGAGATATAGGACAAATACACCCCAAAATGCTGGTGGTTATTCTCCCATGAGATATTCCAAATCAGCCACAAAAATAAATATCTGTCTCATCATTCTGGGTAACAAGAAGTCATAAAAGGAGTTTCCTGAGGCATTCCAGTTCTTGAATCACTACCAAAAACACTGGATTCAGAGATGAGTAGTTCTTTGCAGCCAGCCTCATTAAAGAAAAGATTCTTCTGATCCCAAAGGACCAGCCACACATCCAGGTCAATATATAACTCAGATCTTACCCCAAAATCATGCTGTTGCCAGTTTTTTAGTATCTAAAATCTAAAGGTTTGTTGGAAAGGAAAAGCGAGAGTTAAAACTGGTTAAAGGAATCATATACATAGAATAATTGCAAAGTTCTTGGTTCAGGCTTAAGTGAAGTCTCTGGTGGCTTCCAAATGATTGGAAGGACCTCGGTCCTTTTGTTAGAATACTCCCATCAGGAGAAGTCCAGAGGTTTGAGCTGGAAAGAGGCTTAAGCAGGAAAGAGGCAAAATGGAGGTGTTCCCAGGGCCTTTTATATCTTCTGTCCAGTGGAGGGCATCCCATTGTTCTTACTGTGGAAAATTACAAGTAAAGATGGAGTATGGAGTCACATAGTCAAGTCACATGTGCATGAATGGTTTTGCTTAGTCACTCAGTGTCCATTATCATATTTAGTTGGAATGTCTACAGGAAAGTCCATGGGCATTTCCCATGGTCCAGTGTCACTTAGGGGTTTCTTAAGGAGCTAATTTTTAACAGTCTCTCCAAGATGTGCTGCTAAATACTTTGTGGGCATCACTCCAGGAACAAACATTTCAAATACAGGTACACAGCTAATATTTATATAATCAGATACAAAATGATACATGTATACCAATGGCATAATCATATTCAGTAAATAATAATTTTGCTAATGACATCTTACATGCTACACTTTGTACAAGCTTGGTTGCAAACATACAGCTGAGGTTACAGCTGTGAGCTCTGTGGCCATATTTTATTCAGATAATGTCACACTTGCCCTCTGTCCAGCAGAGGAAACTTATACCCTTTGCAGGTCCAGGCCTCTGCTAGGCCTAGAGAGAAGCCAGTGGCAGGAACGGGGATTAGGAGTGCAGGTCCCCAGCTCTCAAAGTATTTTAAAATAAGAATTGTCCTTACAACCCTACATGCAGAGAAATGTCCTCGTCATATCTGCCTGCGATTGAGAGCGCTGGCCAGTGTTGCTATGCTTACTATTAGTTGTCCCTCCACATACGATTGTCAGCCCAGCTGCCAATGACACTTTCATTTGTGTGTGGCAACATGTGACGCTTGGATTTCAATGTAATTTGGAACACAACAGGCCTGTTGTTGTTTGTGTATTTTGCTTTATTTATTGCAGCTCCCTCTCTCCCACATCTGCCTGAGATGGGTAATCCTGTTCCCCATAGCCTGGTCATGCTCAATTACAGACAGAAAGATTATTAAAAAGTCCAGAGTTGCAGAAACATTTGGTCCCCAATGTTTTGCCATATGCTCCAGATGGACTCAATCAGTTAGACCAGTGGTTTTCAACATTTCATTTGTGGACCCCTAAAAAATTTCAAATGGAGGTGCTGAACCCCAAGGCTCTGCAGGCCACAGGTTGAAAACCTCTGAGTTAGATTTTCCATCTCTACATACCTTAGGCTGAATCCACGATATGTCTGTGTAATAACTGATCACAAGTAATTGCACCCTAATCTTCTCAACAGGATAATTATTGTAGCCAGCTATGGGCCCCAGAGCAAGGGGGGAGGGAGAGGAGGGAGCAGCTCCATGCCCCTGGGAAGGGGCAGGGCCAAGGGCAGTCAGCCCCTACTGCCAGACTGTGGCTTGCAGCCCCCACCAGCCCTCAGAGCTGCATGGAGCAGCACTCCTGTGGCAGTTCAAAGGGGCCTGGTGCTCCAGCTGCTGCCAACCCCTTTGAATCTCTGGAGTAATTGCTCCCTTTGCCCCCCTACCACCGTCAGTGGGCCTGATTGTTGCTTAATCCTGTGCTGAATGTTGCTTAATCAGTCTAGGTTAATTGACATTTGCACCAGTGTAAAGTAATGGGCTTCTATTTACCTGCCAGAAGAGTGTACAAACAGGAGGGTTTAAGGAATATAGAGCTGATTAAAGAGGAGAGGTAAACATCTGTCACAATTATATATTGTAATTTATAGGCATCCAGTATTACCAACTCAAGGCATTCCAAAGCCATGAGTCAGGCCACACCAACCGCATGAGAGAGGTTTAATTCTGAGACTTAATGCACTTATTTTTGTTTGCCTTCTGATTTTTGAGCCTTAAGGTGCATTCAGATCACATTTTCAAGTTTTTCTCCTCAATGTACTGGGATTCTCAACTAATCGCTTGAGTCCATGAGCTAGAACTTTAAAAAGAACAACAAACTCATGATATAATTGCTAGACATGGCCTTCTGTAAATCTGTAGTGGTACAGTGTTTACAATTAGAAGGGGTGTTTAAGACAGCCCCCCCATTGATTGGAGATATAATTGATCCATTATGTGTCATATCATAGACCCCATACTGCTAACAGCTAACAAAGATTCTCCTTTTGCTCAAGTGATAAAAACCTGTGCTTTGGGATCAGAGTTTCCTTTGACACTTTGAGGTGAAGATCTGAATATGGGGAGCTGGGAAGTTCTCAGAGGGCCATGCAAAGCATCGTAGGTATTACTATCTTCCCTTTTTCCTTCTTTGTATTTGAACCCTGTAAAAACAAAACAAAATCCATATGGAGATGGATAGAGAAAGATAACTTTTTTTAACTAGAAATTAGCAGAAATTTTTGACTGACACAATTTGCTGTAAGAAATGTGGTTTGACTGGGAAAGATATTAGCTGCAGAAAAATTAGTTGTGAGTAAATTTTTCAACCAGAAAATCAGAAACAAAAATTGAGTTTTCCATCTAGCTCTATTTTCAATTTTAAACAGTGTGAGCATGAAGACTGGGCTCCGGTGCTCTTGAGAGAGAAGGAGCTAGCCAAACATCAGCAGGCAGAAATGGTTTAGAAGCTACACAATCACATGTAGCTTCTAACTTTTGTACCCTCTTATTTTGAAGCTCTGTACTGATACCTGCCTCTGAAGTAGGGGTGATGATGTTTACGTATTATAATTGCTCTTATTCATGGTAGATCAATGTTCATGCAGTGATGGTCTGTAGCTAGAAGCATGATCCAACGTGTTCACATGTTCTGAGTGTTACCCAGGAACTCAGTAACGACAATGAAATGGATGGAATTTAAACTAGGATCTGATCTTGATTTTGTTCCTGACACCAGAAGCACAGGTCCCCTGACACTGTATCTATCACCAGTGGATTTCTTATGGCCCCAATAAAAACACAACTCAAATATAAATTTAACCAATCTATTAAAGAATTAAAACAGTACACAGCATATGATGACACAAACCAATGACCCCAGTACAACCAGTAAATCAATCCCACACACTTGAACCAGAAGAGAGAAGAAGATAGAAAAGGATGCCCCAAACACAACAAGGTAAGTATTCAAATACTTTACGGCTACGTCTACACTGGCGTGATCTTGCGCAAAAACTCTTTAGCACAAGAGTTCTTGTGTTAAAGTAGTTGTGCAAGAGCGCGTCTACACTGGCATGTGCTTTTGCGCAAGAGATGTGCTTTTGCTCAAGAGCATCCATGTCAGTGTAAACGCTCTCTTGCACAAGAAAGCTCTGATGGCCATTTTAACCATAGGGCTTTCTTGTGCAAGAAATTCATGTTGCCGGTGTACACTAGCCTCTTGTGTAAGAACAATTTTTAAAATAAAACAGCATTAAAACAGCATGTCCCCTTTAAGTGCTGGGATAGGACTATGAGAGTGGTTGAGCACTAAGACCCAGGGGAAAGCATTGCTTCCCCTAGGCCTTTTGTGTCGGCAGCCTTGGGGAACCAGGTAAGCATGGGGGCTGGGGTCGGGGGACTGGGGGTGTTGGGGACTAGGCGCTGAGTGTTTGTAGGGTTGCCAGGTGCCCGGCATTTTCGCCTCCTGGACAGAGAAAAATTCAGAAAATACCGGACGTTTTAGGTGTCCAGTATTCTCTGAATTTTTTTACCGGACAGGAGCCGAAAATACCGGATGGTCCGGGTGAATACCGGACAATTGGCAACCCTAGTCGTGTGCAAAATGTCCCGTGCCATGTGCAGAGTAGTGCACGTCTGAGGTAAATGATGTCCTTGGCGGGAAAATCCAGTTGGAACCAGTTCTGTTTACTTCTCCAGCAGTCCCAAAGACAAAATGGAGTCTATATTTTCAAGATAGAGTCCATCACAATAATAAAGAGTCTTTAGTCCTTACATTTCCCTAAAAAGTCCTTACATGAGGAATTTGCAGCTGTGCTGCTTGCATGTGAATTTTATTCATGCATTAAAAGTAGTAGCTAAAGTTAGCAGAAGAGCTAACGTGATGAAGAGATAGCAGGGATTCATCCTGCAGGGATTCATCCTCTAAGCTCATTTGTGGCCAAGCTAGTTTGTGCTATTATGTGAAACTAATTCTTTACTGGTGCAAATGTTTATAATCCTCAGAATTCTCACATTAGCTGTCCTCTGAAGGTGAAGCAGACCATCTTTATAATGGAGCCCCCCTAAGCCACATGCACACACTAAGCAGCTAGACAATTTCTTTTTCCAAAGAGTGTTATATTGTGTAACTATCAAATCCAGGATTTATATTTTCTGCAGTTAGGCTGGTTTTGCATGTTGGTCTGTGGTGCACAGTAAGACAAACATCTGTACTTCCTGGGAACTTCACCTGTCATTCTGCTTCACTCTGCGGTCACTTGGAATTTCATAACAACTGCAAGTGTAGAACATGCTCATCTTGTTTCAAAAGCACAAGCTCATGCCACTTACATGAGTATCTGAGATAGCTTTTAGCAACTTGGGGCTTGAAAAACACAGAGGAGCAATTCCATCCAGTAGGGGGCAGTGACATTAATTGTTAATTTAGCAGCTGGGGCGGTTAATTCTTAGAAGAACATTTTCTCTCCTTCCTCCCAGATAATGCCATCTGAGGGGCTGTTATAAAGCTGAATGTTTCTGTTCCATGAAAGTATGAATATAAACATTTTCTCCGTTAACTTTGTAAGCAGCAGGTAACAGGGTAAATCACTGTTTGGCTGTCAGATTAACTGAGAATATTCAGAAGAAATCCGCTTAATTCGAGAATCTGCAAATGAAGGTGGTAGAGAAAGATGGCACATAGCCATAGCCTGCTGGGATGGGAAACCGCTACATTGCTCAGAGAAGGCACATTTGGATGGGTAGCAAAATGCTTCTTGCCTTGTTAAACTTAAGAAGTTAAACTCCTTATGTCTATCTTGCTTTTTTGGTAGCTAGACTATCCAGAAATTAATGTTAAGTCAGAGGTTGAGGAAGATAGAACTCACTTAAGAATTAACAGAGATGGCTGTATTCTGAGCAAGATTTCTGTTTTAGGTAGCTGGAGCTTGGCCACCCTAACACCCAATGTAGACATAGCTAGGTGGATGGAAAAATGCTTGCACTGAACTAGCTGCTGTTACAGAAAACCACCTCCACAGATGACAACGTTAACACAATCGGTCAGGGCCAGATTATCCAGTGGGTACAGTGCCTAGGGCCTATGAAAAATGTAAGGCCTACAAAAAATTTAGGGTCTAAAAAAAATTCATAATTGACTCAGAAATAAGCAAAGAAAACTGCTAAATCACACAATGATTTGCTATTTTTTATTAGAATACATGTGCAAATGTTGAAGATCAATTAAATGCAGGTGTATTAACTCTTTAGTCAACAAACAGCATACAGGTATAACATACAATTAACTCAGGTTCCCTGTAAGTTGGGCAGCAGTGTGGCCTTGCAGCTGCTGAATGAGCCCTGCTCAGGTGCTGCTTTGCAGGGAGCTGCCTTTCTGCGGGAGGGGCACTTCTCCAGCAGTAGCAATTCCATGCTGGAGGTGGAGATTGCTCTTCTAGCTGGTAGGGAGGGAACATATGGAGGAGGGGGCAATAAGTGGCTGCGTTTGGGGCATCCTCACTGGGTGATGAGACAATTGGATTGGATTACAGCAGCTGGGTTTGGCTGCAGTTTCATGTGAGAAATGCACCATTCTCCAGCCTGCTAGGCTGGGAGAGGGGGAGCAGACTGTATGGTGTAGGTAGGTGGGGAAAAGAAAGGGTGTGTGGGTACTGGCATCTGTGTGGGGTGGGGTGGGGTGGGGTGGGGTGGGGTGTCGTGTCCTGACTCACTCCTGTCTGAGCTGCAATTCTGGTGCAAGGGAGAGACCTAGGACTCTCTCCTGGGCTGGGGGGAAGCAGGCTGCATAGGGTAGGGTATGCTGATATGCTGGGGTATGAAGTCATGTGGTTATAAGGGAGATGGGGATGCTGCTGTGGAAATTTCATTATATCATTAATGCATCAGAGGGTGTTTAGTCCAATGTATCTTCCCTTTTCTTGTTGAGTTTGGAGTGAGGAAGGGTTGGTATTAATTACCAACTGATTGGTGACATAATTACAAGATCTTAAATATAACAGGAAAATATGATGGGGGGAGGAATAATGTAGCACTCACTATTAGACTTGTAGAGCAAACACAAAACTGACTCCTCAGTTCTAGACCAAAATATTTTTCAGCTAGTATTAGTGGGGAAAGATAAAGAGCTTGCTTTTGGCCATGTTGAGTTTAACAGTAGGTAATCTGCCTGGAGAAGTTAGCTGGAGCTAAAAATTAGTTTGTTTGGAGAGAGACAGATGCAGAGGAGACAAAGAGGGTGGAGAGATTCTGCATTAGCAGATCTTAATGCAGGATCTGACTTTACTTGTATTGGTGTTATTCTATTGTAAAGCAGTTAGGTTGCTTTTGTAGATAAGGATTATGTGGATAGGCCTGGCTCATGACGTTTATGTGATTACATTTCAAAGAAAGCTTACATAGGTGTTAGTTAATAGCTTAAGTTATGGAAAGAAAAGAATTCTTATTTATTGAAGTGATGTAGATATCTGAAGATTTGGATCTTTCTTTTCTTTTTAAATAGCCTGTGTTACTAATTAACACAAACTGTTAAAACTGGAAGAACTTTGCTATGGAAACTGTTTATTTTTTGGCCTTTCAATTAGAGTTGGATTCCAGACAAGTGACTTCCATTAAACTTTAGAATTTGTTTAGGGAGGGGCATTAAGGCTAGATCTTTTCTATATGACATAGTTCTAGATCTTATGTGTCAATGGAAGAGCTAGGTATGATGCTAGGTGTGTTTTAGAATGGAGACTGTATTTGCAAGCTCTTTTAAAAAATGGATCTGTCTACAAACACAGAAGCCATGGGTTAAAGTGCTGCTCTGGAGTTTCTACTCTGTGTGTGTCACCAATTCAAAGTGAAAGTTTCAAACAAGGATCACTTTTATCTGTGTTTACAGGTCTCTGTTTCACTTGCATAGTGATCCTAAACATTCATTTAAAATACCCATCACCATCTACCTGATGTTTTACTTCCCTTATTTTCACATTTGGGTCTTTAGTTTAGTTTTTGTGTTGCTTTATTACTTATTTGTACTGTTCTATGTTCGTGCACTATTAATCAAATTAAGAGCTGACATACTAGAGGAACTGCATAAGCCTGAATGCATGGCTTTTTCCTCTCCTTTCCTGTGTGAGTAAATATTGCATTTCATATTTGCAAGGAGAGCATGACTGTTTCCAGTTTACTCACAGACTGCTTTAGTATCTTAAAGCTGAGCTATGTGTAAATAATACACATTGTGGTGTGTTTACTAGCTTGGGTTGTTAGGATGATAAAATACATATAGTCCCAGGGTAGTGCTAATTTTCTTTTATTTGATATTACATAAACATCATAAGCATTGCTCCCTGTTAATTATCCCTTGTTTTAAAAATGTTTCTCTTTAATATCTGAGCTATTCAAAACATATATTTATAGCGAGATTTTTTTTCTGTTTGTACTGGTGGTGCACATAAGAGAATTCAACCCACCCAAGGATAGGAAATGTTAGAGGGAACACTGTACTACTACATTGTTTGTTTGCATTTCAAAGATGTTTCAGAAACTCTGGGGCTACGTCTACACTGGCGGCTTCTTGCGCAAGAACAGCTGTTCTTGCGCAAAACTTGCCGGGTGTCTACACTGCATGCGCGTTCTTGCGCAAGTAAATTTACAGTACAGCATTGGAAAACAGGGCTTCTTCCGGAAGAGTTATTCCTCTCCCCACAAGGAATAAGCCCTCTTGCACAAGAGGGCAGTGTAGACAGGCAACATGAATTTCTTGCGCAAGAAACCCCTATGGCTAAAATGGCCAGTAGAGCTTTCTTGCACAAGAGCATCTACACTGCCATAGATGCTCTTGTGCAAAAGCACATGCCAGTGTACACACGCTCTTGTGGAAGACTTTTTGCGCAAGAACTCTTCTGCAAAACAGTTCTTGCGCAAGAAGCTGCCGGTGTAGACGTAGCCTAGGCTACTACTCAACACTGTTTCTGGTGGAAATGGCCAGCATGAGCCAACATATTTGTTTTGTAAACGACATTGAACGATCTTGACACAACGTTGCTAAGTTATCAGTTCTGCTGCACAATGCATTACTTTGTGGATTTTACAGTTGTAGTGGCGGCAACATCACCTTAGTTAATCGGCTAATAAAGAGAAAAGTATCAGGTGAATCCTAAGTATAATTGTAGTAAACAACACAATGGCTGTTTGTTTTAGAATGAAGTACCATGAATTCAAGATCGAAAATTAAAGTAGGTGTGTAGGTGATAAGGCATTTCTCCCTTTATATATTTCTATATAGTCTAATTTAGGGGCCTATAATTAGAGAGTGCCCAGGGCCTGTCAGAGCCTAGGCCTATGAAGAGCTTAATCTACCTCTGAAAGGGGTTATGCCAATGCAGCTAGAGTGCTTTGCGATGACACTACAGTCCCTGTAGTGCAGACGTGGACAGAGATTCTGACCACACTCAATCACTGAACCTACTGCCCGGGCTATCCTACTCTTCATAAGATTACATTCTACCCCTCTGTTCTTTCTGAGGCTTGAACTGGATGGCATATTCTTCACTTTCTGGTAGGTGATGTCATACTGGATGGTGTTCTCAGTTCTCGGTTGTTTTCTACTCTTTTTTACCACCCGGCAATAGGTGTGATTCCTTTGTAGCGAAAGCTTATGAACGCAGTCTGAGATCATGTGGGGTAAAAGATACCAATATATGTGCAAAAATTATTACAAAAATACTACTTTTCAACTGATCTGTGCTGTATCTTCCCCATAAACAGTAACTCCTCACTTAATGTTGCCTCAGTTACTGTTGTGTTGCTTATCTATTAGAGCAGTGGTTCCCAACTGTTTTTTAAATTGGGGACAGGCAAATCCATTCACAAACTTTTGGCAGCCTGGTAGTAATTTATTTGCATATTGAATATGCAAATAAATGTTACTGGTCTGCCAAAAGCCCCTGCACCCCTCCATTGCCCCCCAGCACCAGCCACTGACCTCAGAGTCCCCTGCACCCAACCCCCCAGTGTCAGCTTTCTGCCCTCAGAGGCCCCTCAGTGTCAGTCCCCCATCCCAAATGCTGCAGTGTTTAGCCCCACACTACCAGGACACCCCCCCTTCCCCCCCCCGTGCCAGCCTCCTGTTTCTAGAGCCCCACTGCACCCAACCCTCCAGAGTTCTCCCAATGCCAGCCCTGCCCCCACAGCACCTCACTATTAGCTCACCACATGTAGGCCCCAGTGCCTCCCACTGTCAACCCCCTTCTCTTAGTGCTGGGGGGCTCAGGGGCACTAGCCCCCCCCCCCGGAGTCCCCAGTACCTGCCCCGCCCCTTCACCTAGCCCTGAACTGCCTGCCAGCTGAATGCTGCTTCCTGGGTCATGGCTGCTCTAAGGCTGCTGTGCCGGGCTCCGCACAGCCATCTCGCCGTGCAGCAAACTGCTCTTCCGCATCTGGGAAGAGACCCTGGCACTGATGGGCTGAGAGGTGGGGCAGGAAACACCTCTTCCAACAGCTACAGTGGGAGGGAAGGTGCTGGGTGGTGGTTCCCAGCCCTCGCAGCCAGAGGTCTGCGGCCTGGCAGTTGGGAACTGATGTATTAGAGCACTTGTTCATTTAAAGTTGTGCAGTGCTCCCTTATGAATGTTGTTTGGCTGCCTCCTTTGTCCACTGCAGGAAGCAGCCTGTCCTTATGGGGCTTGGAACCAGGATGGGCTGAGGCTCTCCCATCACCACCTATAACAGGTATACTCAATTTTGGAAGCCCTGGGGGCCAAAAGGATACTTACAGCACATGCTGAGGGCCGCAACTTGTGTGGTTGCATATACATGCAAATATATTCAAATAGCTTCTTTCACACTGACAGGCATGAATACAAAGATTAAGACTACAACACACAGGCCCCATTTAAGTCAGTTCGGCTGCTATTAATAAAATGCAACATTTACCCGATTTCCACCCATGACAGCACGTTTAATGAGCAATGACAATCTAGGAATTTAACTACTAAAATGCATATCAACAGAAGACCATTATATTGACTACTTTTTTTTTGTTTGTTTTGGCTCCCACCCACGGGCTGCGCATTGAGCCCTGCGTACACTCAAACTGCACTGTCCTGGGCCGCATGTTGAGTAGCCCTGTCCTATAAATTCCCTGTAAGGTATGCAGCTGGGCAGCTTCCTCACTGCAATTTAGCTGCCCCTTCCCCCTCTGCCATGCTGCTCCTGCCTTGGAGCTGCTCTCGGGAGCCTATCCCTCCACACAACGTGTGCATCTGTCTCTCTCTTCTCCCCCCCCCCCCCCCCCCCCCGGCCAAACAGACTCATACACATAGCTGCTGGGTATGCTAGGTGGGGGAAGGCATTACCTCTGGTCTGTTTTGCCACCCAGATGAATGCATCTCTGTGGTAGATTGCTCCCTTTGCCACAAATCACAGCAATATTCAAGTTACTCCTGTTTACAAAGAACCAGTCAATTACCCCATGTCAATTCCATTTTGATCTCACATCAAAAACGATGCTTGTGTAACCTAAGAGGGAAGTGATAGATGTGGCATACCTACACTTTAGTAAAGCATTTGATAGTGTCTCACATGACCTTTATAAGCTTCAGGGGGTAGCCGAGTTAGTCTGTACAAGATAAACTTAAACAACAAAAGGTCTGGTAGCACTTTATAGACTAACAAAACATGTAGAGGGTATCGTGAGCTTTCCTGGGCACTGTCCACTTCTTCAGATGACTGGAGTTATCAGTTTAAGATGTGCAGACCCAAAATAAATAGGGAAGGTGGGGGAGGGGGGAGGAAAAAGAGAAGGGAATAAAAATATCTAAGGAACAGAGGGAATAAAAATATCAAAGGGGAAAAACAAGTAGGCAGAACTGGTGCCATAAACACCTGAAAATAGGATAGTGAAAAGGAAGCAGATTAGGATCAAAGGGAATTAAAACAAGAATCCACATAGAGAGCTGTTGGCACCTTCATTGATTGTTAGGTTGGTAATGTCCCAGCCATCCATTGTCCCAATTGAGGAGGAGATGATCAGTGAGAATTGAATTTGTAGATGAACTGTAATTCTAAGGCTTCCCTGTGCATTTGATTAATAGAACTGGTTTGTGACAAGACAGCCATCTGGAGATATTTTAAAGAGTGATTAGGTAGATTGAAGTGTTACCCAATAGGTTTCTGTATGTTCCCTTTACAGATATCTGATTTGTATCCATTGATTCTTTCCCATAGGGACTGTCCAGTTTGTCCAATATATATAGCAGTGGGACATTGCTGGCATTTGATGACATAGATCAAATTACTGGATGAACAGTTGAATGATCCCCTGATCTGCTGGCTTATGTTGTTGGCTCCAGTAATGAATTCGCTTTTATAGATATGTGGG
The DNA here is from genome assembly GCA_032595735.1 of Pelochelys cantorii. Lineage (NCBI taxonomy): Eukaryota > Metazoa > Chordata > Testudines > Trionychidae > Pelochelys > Pelochelys cantorii. Next base: position 24,292,107 of record CM064336.1, read on the forward strand.
CAGAGTTGGCACCGCGGCTGATTGTAGGGCTGGGTTCCAGGATGCTTATGATGTGGTTGTGTAGCATGGTTACCAGAAAAAATTGGTTTCAGGTTGGGGGGTTGTCTGTAAGCGAGACTAGGTTTTTCTCCAAAGGCCTCTGAGAGTAAGGGATCATTTTCCAAGATGGATTGTAGATTGCGTATAATGCACTGGAGGGATTTGAGCTATGAACTATATATAATAAGTGGACTTCTATTTTCTCTTTTGGGTCTGTTTTGAAATAGTTCGTGTCTGGGTACTTTTTTGGCTCTGTCAATCTGTTTTTTCACTTCTCCAGGTGGGTATTTCAATTTTAGGAATGCTGTATAAGGATCCTGTAGGTGTTTGTCTCTGTCTGTGGGATCAGAGCAAATCCGGTTGTATTTTAGGGCTTGGCTGTATACAATAGATTGAGAAATGTGTCTGGGATGGCTTTATAAATCAGGAGTGGGGGATCTCAGGCCAGATGTGGCTCCAGAAAGCTCAAATACTAGACTGTCCGGTTCAAAACCGGACACCTGGCAACCCTATGAGGCAGCCATATCAGGACAAATCTGGATTAGATTGTCTTTTCCCTGCAGTCTGTCCTTGTTTTAACCATTATAATTAAATGTACAGAGGGGATATAAAGAGATGTCTAATGGTGTGCTCACCAGGGATTCGGGATTGAAAGTACCATTCCATTGTGGCACAACCCAGAGCACTTCAGAAGTATACTTATGGTTTAGGAGGATCATTAGGAGGTGAACACCTCCAGAAACAGTTAACTCCTTTCTTCAGACTGAAAGTTGCTGTGAAAGATTTTATTTAGAGATGGAATAACATATTTTCCCCAGATCAGAACCCTCTTCACATGGTGGCATCTAGATGTAAGGATAGAGCTTGAAAATGCTGAGATTTGGTTGTGTTAAAATAGCAAGTTCTGGGCTGTTGCATAGTTGAAAAGTCTTTAAAAATAAAATTCCCTGATAGCCCTAACAGCAGTTGGACAAGGATGACTGTCAGACGAGAGGTTTTTGGTGGCTTAGAATAGCTTTCCAATAAATGAGAACACATGGGGTTTTAATTAATCTTACATTGAAAAATAGAGGCTTTAAATTAATGGGAAAATATTTCAAGAAACTCAAAACTTTTTTGTTTAACTAGCAGTTTTGTGGAACCAAAATACCTGCTGTTTCCAAGTGTAACTACTTTCCTTGTAGCAGACATGAATCCAAGCCAAAGTATTCAGGTGTGGATCTGACCTTCTGCACTTTTTTAGGGGTGCTCACATCTTTCAGCTTTGATAGGCCATCCATAAAATAGAATTTCATTGGAGTTCTGCAGCAGGGACATAATTATCCATGAAACTCAGATGATGATTTACGGGTGTCTCCAGAATGTCATTTGTTTGATTCTTACTAGAGTCCATAATAATATTTAATTTATTTGTACTTCATTAACCCCTAGGAACTCCAATCAAAGATCAGGGTTCCAGTGTGCTTGACCTCATACAGCTAAGAAACAAAGACAATTCTTGCCCCAGCCAAGCTTACAAGGTACGTGTCAGATAAGACACAATAGGGGTATGTCTACACTGCAAAGTTAACAGCCATTATTTTGAATTAACTTTAATAGAGTCTGTACATGCAAACCGCCATTTCGAAATTAATTCCAAATAGCGGAGCACTTAATTCGAATTTGGTAAACCTCATTCTATGAGGAGTAATGCAAATTTGAAATAGCTATTTCAAATTAAGTGTTGTGTAGACACTTAATTTGAAATAGGGGGCCCTCCAGCCCTTTCCAGGGAGCCCTGGTGGCCACTCTGGGCACACTAAGTTTTCCTGGTTCTCCTTTCCCCCAGCCCCGGAGCCATTAAAGGGGTAGACCCTGGCCACAGTGCCTGTGCCAGCTCCAAGTCTGCCAGCCCAGAGCCAGCAGTGACCACTGGGGCCCCTGACCCAGTGGCCCCGAAACATGAGCCAGCAAGCCACTGGCAGTTAGCGCTCCACTGCTCCCAGGAGCCTGCCAGGGGCTGGAGAAGGCGGGCGCCTTCCAGGTCCAGGGTGGAGATCATGGACCTTATTCAGGTTTGGGGGGGGATGCCCCCAATGTCTATGATCTCCGCACTAGCCAGAGGAATGCGGCCGTCTGTGGCAGGATAGCTGCCAGCCTGGCCATCAAAGGCCACATGCGAACCCAGGAGAAGGTTTGCATGGAAAATCAAGTTGGTCCGGCGAGACCCCCAACACTGGGCCCTGAGCTTCCCCTCCCTCTTCTTCCCCTTGCTTCCCTCTTCCAGCTCCCTCCTCCCAGGTTTCCCCCTCCCCTCCTCCACCCTCTCTCTTCCCCAATCCCACCTCCTTTTCCCAGTCTCCCCAGAGATTCATCCCCCCCCCCCCAGTTTTGTTCAATAAATCCAGTTTCTATTTTTGAACATACATGTCTTTTGTTTGACATCAGGAAGGGGGGCTAGGGAGGGGTAAGTGGAAGGACATGAGGGAGGAATGGGGCATGAGTCCCCAGTGGAGAGGACCAGGGAGTCTCTGAGGGCTCCTCGGGGTGGACACTCTCTCCCTCAGGGCCTCCTGGATCCTGACAGCCACCCGATCACGTGCCCCGTGCCCCCTGCCCCCCCCCCCCGATGGCAGCCTGTATCCAGTGCAGCCGGGCTGATGGCAACAACCCCACGAGACGCACCGGCATGTCCAGGGGCAGCTCTGGCTCCATGTGGCCGAGTGCTGTCGTGTCCCGAGCGCGGGCACTCAGGGCACTCCAAGACAGGACTGCTTTGCTGTCCCTCATCGAGGTAGACAAGCAAGCGGGGAACCCTGAGAACTGTCTGTCCGGGGTGGGGGTAGGGTCCCTTTAAGCATGGAGCTCAGTTAGCCTCAGGCAGCAGCTCCACACACTAAGTCCTAACCTGATGCCCTGCCGGCACTGGTTCTGGTCAGCCTTAACTTCGGTTCAGGGTCCACTCAGTGCTGACATGCTATTTCGAAATAGGTTTTGTGTGTAGATGTGTTAATTCAAATTAACTTAATTCAAAATAGTTAATTCAAATTAAGCTAACTCAAATTAACGCTGTAGTGTAGACGTACCCTAGGAGGGCAACAGAGTCAAATGTGGTGGGAGTGAGCTGGAAAGATGAGGGTAATGATAGGAACTAGGTTCAGAAGAAAAGCAGAAGTCACAGTCTAATCTGGAATCTGTTCCCTGACATTTGTTTAATCCCCCATGAGATTAAAAAAAAAAAAATCTCTGATTTTAAGATGGAAATATTTCGGGTTCTGTTTGTTTGTTTTTGCCTTTTGGGTTTGGAGCCACTAGGATACACTGGGGGTCACATTTTCATACTTTGCTCTGTAAACAAGGGGCAGGATGGTTATTTATTATATTTTAATGAAATCTGAGAGTCTCATATAATCACATTACCCCAGGAGCCAGTGTTTTAAGAAAAACACCAAATGTCACAAGACTTGTTGTGATGAGGGGCCCACTACACACAAGGCAGAGCAGTATAAATTAGGCCAACCAATCTAGTAGGCTGCACCTGGGAGGAGATTTAGGCTTGAAGGACAAGCACTAAGTGACAATGGAGTCCAGCTAGGAAGAAGCAGGTTGGGCAGAAGCTCAGAAAGGAGAAGGGCTGCAGGGGAAGTAGTCTTCCATCACTCCCTGGGAAAAGGGAGCTGTGTTTGGGGGTTACAGAGTCTGGCAAGATACTCTCATCCCAGTGAGAAACTGGAGGCTACTCTGTTCTTGGGTATTTGGGCCAGAAAACTTAGAGGAGGGGGCAGAAGATAGAGAAGTAGGAGGGAATCTGTAGAAAGAGCACCAGGGCCTGAGAGCAAGCACAACAGAGGTGTTGGACATAAGATCCCTAGGCTGGAGCCTGGAGTAGCAGGTGAGGACCAGATTCTCCTATCTGTTGCTTGGAAAGTGGCACACAATGAGGTCCTGAACTGGAAGATTGTGGAGTGGCATGAGGACAACTGGTAGAGTGGGACTTTAATACGCTGGAAAGGGAGGACTGTACAGTGGCCTGGATGGAGTCACAAAGAGAGCATATGAGTCCCAGAGAGAAGAGAGTGGCCATGGTGCAAGGAAGGCAGCATCAGACGTAAGCAGAGTTAATCATCAGACCCAGCCATTAGGATGCTCTCCACAGTGAGTAATAGAACCATGATGGTTGGCAATATTGTGGATCCAAACTTCCCCAAATCTGGGAAATGCTTAGATTGGGAGTTTTGGTTTGGGTCTATGTCCTGTCAAAAATGAAACTATACAGGCTATATTGGGAGCATCCAAAGGGAGTTGGGGTGTGTGTGTCTGTGAATTAACTCTCCTGAATTCTAAGTTATTTGTTTAGGGGGTATGTGTGTGTGTGGGGGGGGGGGGGGGAGGGGGGGTGTATGCTGAAGGGAGGGGAGGAGATCAAAGAAACAAAAGGGCCCGTCCTTCCCTTTCTACTCCTCTCTCCCCTCTGAATGATGATGCCTAACAAACACCACAGTTATGGGAAGAAATTAAACACAAAAGGAGCTTTAGCAGGAACAATCCCTTCAGTCAACTGGCAGCTCATATTTAAGCCCCTGTTGTGGTTCTGTATAGACAAAGATAAATGGATGTGACTTGCTGGAAAACTAATTTTGCCTTTTCAAAACATTTTTCTTCAGAAAGTGCCACCATTATAAAGAGAACTTGTTTTTTCAACGTTAAGGGGAATTGGGTAGAAGACTGCATCTTATAGAATTTCACTGATTTCTTTTCTAAATAGGATTTCCAATTTTTTCTTAAGGCCTCCTCTTCCGCCCCGGCCCCCCTCCTCCCCCCCACTTCACACCATAGTAAAATAATCTATTCAGGTCTTATAGAGGGAACTGGTTTGAAAATGGGTGGGGTTTTTTTTCTGTAGAAAATGTAGACTTTGTCAGCTTCCCATCCTGCCACATTTTTGCCTGAAAACCCAGTTTCCAGTTTTTGATCAAAAACTTGAAATGTTTAGTGCAAAGCAGACACTTTTTGCAAAAAAATTCATTTGGTCAGAGATCCAGTTCTCTTCTGAAAAGCAATTTTAATGGAAAAATAAGCCTGATTTGAGGTAGAAATAGATCAACACTGAAACCTCAATTCCTTAAAGAAAATAAGGACAGAAATAAGAAAAATGGAAGTATAACTTTCATAAAAACACCTTAGGAAATACACCTTTGCATGCTGAAGACTTTTGAAACTTTGCACCTTTTAGAAAGGCAAATAGATTGGCTGTTACTAGTCCACAGTTTTGGATAGCTACCACAAGAACAAACAAATGCAGAAAGACCCTCACTGGCGAGGCCACAGAACCAGTGCAGCAGTTACTGCCCCTTGAGTTCAAGACATGCCACATGTTACGTAAGTTGCCATAACTCAGTAATTGTTTTGCAGTGTGCTTGCTTCAAGAGCATCAAGATATTTGCATAATTAAATGTTTTCATCTTAAAACCCACTGATATGATTTATTGTAATTTGACTATTTTAATGCACAAAATCCTTGCATTCTGACAAGGTGGTTTAGCCACCAGACATAAACAAGATGCAAACTCCAAGAGTTTGACTTTAGCTAATAAAAGTGAGGGAATTCTTAGTCCCGCCTCAACCCTTAATCTTCTGTATGCACTACAAACTAGCGCTGGGTGAGGATTTGTCAGATTAATTGTTTATTCAAGAAAAATGCAGTTTGACAACCTAGAACTATTTATAAATTGGACACCAATAATTTTGTCTAGTTACAAAATTACTGGAGGAAGTGGGTGATAGTGTTGCTGCTGCTACCACCATCTCTTTTTTGCCCTACGGAAAAGATACATTGAGCTTCACGGGTGAACCAGTTCCTTCTCAACTGCTTTGGGACTGACACAGAGCCCACTTGACTGTATTTGTTTATCAGATGGTGGTTAGGTCTTTCTCTTGTTTATAGTTCTCTTCCCCCCCCCCCCATTTCTGGGCTTGTTATGGACTCTTATAACTGGGGATATGCTGGGTTCCCCATGCTTTAGTTTAAATGTTGTTCTTCCTGGCTAGTAATAGACACTCTGTCTCGATGCTTGGGGGATACTCATGTACCCCAAAATGTAAAATCTGTTCTTTATTAAATGGGAGATCCCATAAAAATGGGAGATAAAATTCAAACACCTCATGATGGCAAACACCTTGAAATTGGCTTCCAACCAAAACTCTGAGACCACCCCTATACATAATGGTCCATCCACCTCTGGATCCTGGCCACTGAGAACTTCTGTGGGTCAGACTGTTGCTACCCGATAACCTTTGCAGCTTTTGGAGGCCATGAGTCAGTTGGTTAAGACAACTGCTTCTGTGACCTCTTCGAGGTTCCAGTCACCAAGAGCTTTAGGGAATCAGATGTCTACAGCTGAACTTTTGGTTACCATCAAGAAGAGCATGGCCATTTAGATCTATTTTAAAGAGGACTTGGTCCCTGGAGACCTCAGGCCCCAGGAGGATTGTTACTTTGGATCCAAGTGCATCTGGTACCACAAGGAAATGTAAGGTTTTTAACAGCCAGACCTTTTCTGTAAAAGACCAGGTTCTGAAGAAGATTGCTCCAGCTAATTAATACAATGTTAGCAGGCATTCTGCGATGAAGAGACCAGCACCAACTGGCTTCTCAGTACTTTCTTTGGCACCAGGCTGCTCCATTAGTCTACGTTCGTGTAGGCCCTCCTTACGGCACCTACTAGCCAGACAGTACTGATGTCAACTGACCTCCATTATTCCTCTGTGGCATTAGGTATTGGTACAGGACACTCAGTTTCACTGGGTACAATCTGATCCCACTACACTGAGGTTACTGAGGCCCAACGAATCTCTTCTCTTCTCTCCCCCCCCCCCCCGCCCCCATTAGAGAATCTATTCCAGTCTAGGACTTGAACTTTGTCCTCAGTTCTCTTATGAAATATCCCTTTGAGCCATTAGCCACATGTTTGTTGTTTCAACTATCAGTGAAAACAGCTTTTTTTTTTTTTTTTTTTTTTTTTTTTTGTGGCCATTCTTCTGACAGAAAGGTTGGCAAATGGGGGGGCTTTATTGGCAGACCCCCATTATAAAGCTTTCTTTAAGGAAAAGGTCTCCTTATGGCCGTGTCCTAAGGGTGTTTGTTTTTTTTTTTTTTTAAATATAAGGTGTCTTCTGAGTTTCATATTAACCAGATTATTCATCTCTGCACCAGACTGTACAAGAAGCTACCTTTCTGGATGCTAGAAGGGCAGTAGCCTTCTATATGGAGAGAGTCAAACCATTCAGGAAGTCTCCCAGACTTTTTTTCCGTTACAGACAGCTCCAGAGGACCCAGTCTCCACTCAGGGACTTTCAAGATAAATCTCTGGATGTACCATTTCATGTTATGACTCTGCCAGCTTTTAACCACATAGGGTTAAAAGCTGCACCCATAGGTCGAAATAAGATATGTGATTTGAACTATGCAAATTGCGTATCTTATTTCAATCTAATTTTGAAATAGCTTATTTTGAAATTGCTATTCCAAAACGTCCCATAACCCTTGTGGAATGAGGGTTACAGAAAGACATGGGAATAGTGAGACCATTATTTCAAAATCTATATCAAAATAATGGGCTGGTTCAAAAGACTTCCAGTATCCCAAAATAGCGCCACAGTCTAGACGTACCCATAGAGTGTTAGCCCCTTCTACCAGGTCACAAGCTACTTCCATGGCATTACTCAAGAATGTTATGATTGCTGAGATTTTCAAGGTAGCAATCTGAACTTTTAATACAAACTTCTCCCAAGCATTATGCCTTGGTGCACTAAAGTGGATGCTTTTGTTGGCAATGCAGTTGTCTTCATTATTAAACTCTGTTCTGAAGCACCTTCCTTCCTGTGGGAATGCCTTGTGCAGTAGCTGCAGTTTTTCCAAGATTAATCTCCCTATGGGTGCTCCATTGCCTGCCCTCCTTCCTCTCCGCTTCGGAGTTTCCTTTGTGTGGCTTTGCGGTAGAGAAGGAAATGAAAGCAATTCACCTCCATGGCCCTATATATTTTCACTACAGGGCACAAGGATGTGAGAGACAGAGAGCAAGAAAGGGGAAAAAAATCCTGGCCAATTAAGGACAATCCCTTAATAGATTCCATGATGGGAACCTCTCTTTCCGTTGACCTGAGTACAAGCATGTGGAAGATGTGTTTATAATAACTCATTTGTGTGCTAGAAGTCTAATACTCAAGATGTATTTCCAATAGGAATGTAAAAATGAATAAAGATATTAACTGTGTAACCAATAAAAATTTCTAATGGTTACACGGTTAATGGCTGTCGGCTTTCAGCACCACGGGGCTGCTGGTTCCTGCCCCTCACGGGGCTGCTGGTTCCTGCCCCTCACGGGACTGCCAGCAGCCCCATACAGAGGATTAACCATTAACGGTAGCTGATAAGCATGAGTTTATCAGTTAACCAGTTAAATTCTTACAGCCCTGATTTCCAAATAGTCATCTGTGGGTCAATGCCCTCTCTAAAATCACTGCAGCAGTAAGAACAGAAAGATGTGTTTATACTTCATCTGTATTCTCAGAATTATTAAATACATAAGCTTAATGTTATGCTTTGCCATCTGGTTTAAGGCTGTCTGACTTTTAAAATCTAAAGGAAAGAATTATTATACCTTTAGTTGCCTAAATTACTGTTTGTCATAGTGTGTTCATGAATTTTGTATACTCTCCACTTTTTTTTAAAAAAAAGTGGATTATAAATAGTCTATATTCAGCCTCTTACTACTTCAAACTGCATTCTGCTGAGAGTTTGTTGTTTACAGGAAAATATTTGTGCATTTTTAGAGCCCACTGAGTCAGAAAAAGCCTATGGAATGGTAGCAACTACTAGCAAATATTTCCCTCTGATGCAGCTAAGTGCCTAATAAATCCCCATAAACTTGTAGCGTGATGAGATGAGGCAGCAAAAATTGGCTTAATAAAAGCCTGATTCTCGTTTACAAAATGACTTTTACATTGTTTGACTCGGGGTGTAAAAAGGGCCATAAAGGGGAGCTAAATGTAATTTACACCTATTTTAAGGCCCCAGCAGTGTAAAGGAACTTTAGTGTTAATGAGAATCACTCATGGTCTCCACTCAATGGTTAGATGACTAGAGCTGAATTCTGGTTTTAGTTATTTGGGTGTAAATTCAAAGTCACTCCATTAAATGTAATGGAATTGCTCTAGATCAGTGTTTCCCAAACAGTGTTCCACAGAACCCCGGGGTTCTACAAAGAGAAAATAAGGGTTCTGCTAGAGAATTCCATTATGATAACACTTTATTTAAAAAAGATCATTTAATATTTAAGCGTTTGACTTTTTTATTGAAGACAATTTGTGTTTGCCACGATAAGTGTCCCTGTGTAATGCCAGCTTAGCCAGAGTGTGGGGACGATGTCACCACTCAGTGCTGCGCGTGCAGTCAATCACTGGTGCGATCGCCTGTGTTATACCACCGTAAATCTCCGTACTCACTCAGGGAGCGTGGATCATGTGTGAGTGAATACGAATATACTAGCGCCACGTTGGACAAAGGTGAAGCTTCAGCTGTCACACCAGTTGCTTGTAGGGGAGTGTGCAGATAGTGTTCTCCATGAATACTTCAGTTGAGTTGTGTGATTTCTTGTATTTAAAAACTTAACCGTGACACACACACATTGACTCTGATGGATTCATCTACATCTCATGACCTTGTTTAGCATTTGTTTGTTATTACCCTTACTTATTTGTGGTCTACTTTTTCAGCTTCATACATAAGACTGTTGTTAGGGGTTCCGCAAAATTCTTTCATGTTAAAAGGGTTCCGTGGCCAAATAAAACTGGGAAACGCTGCTCTAGACATGTGCCGGTGTAACTGACCTCCGTCACTGGTTGCATATGTGATAGTTTGGTGACATCCTTTCCTGGTTCTTGATTAGGATGGCAAAACAATACAATAAGAGACTGCTTCTCAGACAGTCCTTTACAGTGTTTGTGTGTTATGCATGCTGAGGTGCGGGGGGGGGCACACTGGTAGTTTAGTACGTGCTGTTAACTATCCATGCAGTTCAGACATGATCAATAAAGCTCACGGTTAATATCTCAATGTTGTGTTTGATGCTTCGATATAAAGAGTTCTCAGGAACCAGGGACAAAACACTGTTTCTTTGATAACATCAGATTCCAGAAAAGAGGCCAAATAAAGAGGCATTCACACCCCATAATCTCACTCTGCCGCAAACCCTCTAAAATCCAAACTCTTACCATTAGCATGTCTTTGAGGACACAGACAAAAACAATTCTCTTCCTTGCTGAGACTCTTATCTAAAGACCGAATAGACCATGGTGAGGGAAATCACCTTTTATTAAAGATGTTTGCTGAAGAATACTATATTAGAAAACACATGCATTTCTAAATCCATTTCCAGGGAAAATGTCATTGCATTTGTGGAGTGTTTTTATGTGACTTGGTGGTATTGTCAAAATTACAGAAGGTACTTCTAGGCAGGCTGAAGTCTACCTGTTATAAAAATCTTGCTCTTTCCTACATGTCTCTGTGTTAAAGAAAGTGTGGTAAGGAATTTGGCTTGCTACTGGTCTGTGGATTCTGATCTCAGTTTTGCTGAAATTCAGATGGATTACTCTGGATTTGCACCAATCTGACTGAGACCATAACGTGATATGGAAACTTTAAATCCTTGGTTTCACTGTATGTATTGGTTTTTGTTTTAAGCAAGAATTTACAGTGGTTTTGTGTTTAGCCCTAAGTGAACAGTCTGAAAGCTTCATTAAATATGTGGCATGCAGATCTCTGATCACAAAGATGTACCAGTCATTTACCTAGTCACAAAGAAGAATGATATAAATACTGCTGCTGGTGAGGAGTTCCAAGGTTTACTGCCCACGTTAGGGTATCTTTTGCACAGATGTTTATGTATTGACTCTGCTCCATACAAGATTAATTCACAGAAGCTGGAAAATCTCTAGGTATTGTCTATGCATATTGCGAGTGGATGTCTTGTGGTGAACCATGGTGTCTTTCATGTCCCCAGGGAAATAAAGAAAATTGTACACTTCCCCTACATACACCCACATTGTTTTCCTGTGGGACAACAGAGCAATGTCATCATGTCACTCTGCATCCCACCTGCCTCCTTCCTCCCTCTCCCTCTACCCCTCCCCTTCCCTGGTGCTCAGAGGACAGGTGTCACACAGCTTCCCTCCTCCCCGGTACTCGGGGGGGGGGCGCGGGAGGGGGGAGAAAGCTGGGACTGCCGTAGCCTCAGCCCGTCACCCCCCCCCCACCTCCCCCCCCCACCTGGCTGCTTGGGGAGGAGAGAAATAGGGATGCCATGAGCTCGGCCAGCAGCCGGGGGCGCGGGGAAGGCAGGGCTGATGCGGCTGATGGAGGGGAGCAGGGAGCGCTGGGGCTGATGCAGCTGGGGGAAGGGAGGGAGCTGGGGCTGGCATGGCCTCGGCCCTCCCTAGTAGCTAGGGGTGTAGGGGAGAGCCAGGGTTGGCCCGGCCTGGCAGCTAGGTGTGAGAGGGGCAGGCTGGGGCTGCCATGCCTTGGCCTGACCCTCATGGTGGCTGGGGGGAGCGACAGGGCTGCCTACCCCCGGGGGGGGGGCAAGCATAGCAAGCAGGGAGCACAGCCTCCTAGGCTACATCTACACTACATGCTTCTTGTGCAAGAAGCCTTTTGCTCAGACTTCTTGCACAAAAACTTCTTGTGCAAGAACATGTCCACACCTCAAAGCACACCGCAAAAGCAATGTGCTTTTGCGCAAGAGAGCATCCACACTGCATGGACGCTCTTGCGCAAGAAAGCTCTGAATGCCATTCACAGAATGGCCATCAGAGGACCTGTGCTTTTTCCCATAGGGGTTTCTTGCTCAAGAAACCCCTCTGGAGTGTCCACACTTACCTTCTTGCACAATAGCTGCAGCACTAAAAGCAGTTATACCTCAGAAAAGGTGGTTTACCTACAGCAGAAAAAGCCCTCTGTTCTGCTGTTTAACTGCCCATTTAATTGCGCAAGAGCTCATTTGAGGTGTGGATGCTCCGCAGGTTTTTGCACAAAAACCTTGTCGTGTAGATGTAGCCCTAGTGTATAATTAATAATCCTAAAATTACAAATTCCCAAACTTGTAGGGAACCTAGAGCTATTTTGCACCTTAACTAGACGTATAGTTTAAAAAATAGTGTACATGTAATATCAAATACAATGAGATGAGTCAGCAGTAGCAATACAATATTATACAATTATGTGTATATAAAATTCCATAGGGCAGTGTACAATAATGAAAACTTTCCAAGACTTTACACATACTCTCACACAGTGGAAGCAGCATCAGACCTAATGATTCATAACATGTATTAAAAACATAGGCCCTTGTTCACAGATCACTTAGATTGTCAGTGTAAATCTGTAGTAACTCCACTGAAGTCAGAGGGAAACCATGATTATGAAACTGGTGTAAATGAGTGCAGAATCAGGCCCTTGATAAATATAAATAGGCTTGCAATGATTAGATTTTTTTTGTCAATAAACATCAATTTCTACTTACATACACAAACTGACCAAAAATATTTCCGTCAATGATATTTGAAATGTACAGCTAGGCAAAGTAAGAAAAATGCTGCTTGAGCGCTTATTGCAGTCTGGCTTAAGGCTATTTATTTTGTGTATTTTGATTGTGATATTGACAATTTGTGCTTTTTAATAGTTTTTAATAACTTTTATGAATCTCAGCATCTACTGGCATTCAATTGTCTGAATCCTCTTCCCTCTCCTGCTCCCTCACAACTTCCACAAGTATAAAATGTTAAATTGATAAACATTTAAAGAGGCCTAAAATATGTTTTATTCTATATAAATCCAGCCAAGGTGCTGAGCATCTCCTAGAACATGGACTCTGCCTTCAAATCCATTGGACATTGAAGATGGTGCTCAGAGCCCTGTAGATTTGTTTCTTCCAGGATAGCAGTCTAGAAAGGTGAGAAACAGCATTAGAGGGAATGTCCATCTGTCACAGGCAGCGTTCCCTCTAAGCTGTGCAGTAGCACAGCCCTGCAGTTGCTTAATGAGCCCCACCCAGCTTGGGGAGGGGACGTGTCGCTGGGGGAGGCTCGCTGCTCTGTCCTCGGGAGGGAGGAGCTGCTGCTGTTGCTAAGGGAGAAGTGCCTGTTCCCCTGCCAGGCAGCTCCGTGCACAAGTCCTGAGCACCAGGCTGGGTGGGGCTCATTGAGCAGCTGGAGGGGCTGTGCTGCTGCATAGCTTAGAGGGAACACTGGTCATAGGGCTGGTGGTCTGGTTTCTGTGATAGTACAGGTTGAACCTCTGTAAACTGGGACCCTCTGGTTCAGCAACATCCATGGTCCAGCAGGACCACAGATTTTCTTGGACTAGAGCCCCAGTGGCAGGAGGGCCAGTGTCTGGGGGTGCATCTACACAGGACCCTTACCTCAAAATAAGCTACGCAATTTGCGTGGTGCAAATTGCGTAGCTTTTTTTTCAAGCTTATTTCAAAATAGCTTATAGTCTTATAGTCTACAAAGCACCACATTTTGAAATAAATTGCTATTCTGAAACATCCCTAATCCCTTGTGCAATGAGGTTTACAGGGACATCAGAATAGCAAGCCCATTATATTTCGATATAACAGGCTTGCTTTTAAGATGCAGAGTAGCTATTTGGGGGTATTGGAGGTCTGCTCGGGACCAGGACAGTCCCAAGGGTGCCAGACCAGGGATGTCCAACCTGTATCACTCAAAAGTCCAAGCCACAACTGAGACTGCAGCAAAAGCATAGCTAGACCAAGTCCTTTCCGCAGAGACTTTACAATCTAAGACTGCTTGCAAAATAGTTTATTTTTTATATCACCTGTCTGTCTAAAAATATACAGTCTATTTTCCTGTGTTATGTGAATGACTATCAGTTCTCCCATAGTGCTGCATAACCTAACCATCCCTCATGGGCTGTGTGTTTTGTTTTGTGTTTTGTTTTTAAATTGATGCTTTATAGCAGAAGTGAGTGTTGCAGTGAGATTTAAGAGGGAAAAGCAGCTTTATGAATGAGTTCAGGGTGGGTGTTATTGGGAAGTAGCAGGGAGGCAGTACAGATAGCAGGATAAGAGGCAATGGATTCAAACTACAGCGCAGCAGATTTAATTGAAATCTCAGGAAAAAACTATGACTGTATGAACAGTAGGACAAGGGAACAGGCTACCTAGGGAGGTTATGGAAGCTCCTTCACTGGATGTTTTCAATAGGAGGCTGCAGAGCCAGCTTCTTGTGGCTGGCTTAGACACAAGAAATCCTACATCCTGGCAGGGGCCCTAGACTAGAATGACCCTTACAGTCCCTTCTAACCCTGTGAGTCTATGATCACGGCACAAGTGGTGAAACAGTGGACAGGGCTGGTGGCATTAGTGGCGCAGAGGGCAGGAGAAGACAACACAGTAAGCAAAGAGCAGATGAGTATGAACAGGCGGGATTGTGGCAAGGATGTGATAGAAAAAGGGGATCCAGTAGGAACATTCATAGCAGAATGATGCCAATCAGATCAGGATTGGAAGATGAGCTCAGAAGCTGAACTCTTTTTTTTTTTTTTTTTTTTTTTTTTTAATAGGCTCGTGGGCGGGCAGGGTGTAAAGGAGCCTATTGCCCTGGGGCCCAGTGATTCAAAGGGGCCAGGGCTCTGGCCTGGAGCCCCAAGTCCTTTAAATTGCTGCTGGAGCATCACTGTGGTGCTCTGTGTGGCTCTTAGGGATACCTGAGGAGGTGGGGGCACCATGCGGCGTGTTCCATGCAGTGCTGGGGGTAGACGCCACCGTTGTCTGTGTGCACCGAGGACTGGCTGCCCCCAGCCCTGCCCCTTCCAGGAGCATGGCGCCTAGGGCCTGGCATGGCTCCCAAGAGAGTGGGGAGCATTAAAATGAGAGAGGAAGTGGTAAATATGGGGGATGAGGACCTAGGTAAGGGTTTTGGAACATGGGCAGATTTTAGAATTTTATGGGAGGAAGAATTGGTAAGATTTGGATACAGCACGAATGCATGAGGAAAGGGAGGAGAACGTCAGATGCTGCTAGGTTATGTGCCTGAGCAATAGGCAGGCTGGTGATATCATTAGCTCGGACAAAATAGGAGTAAGCAGAGAAAGGTGAGATGAAAGATAAGCCATTTAGTTTGGGGCATTAGTTGTGACCCTTCACTGTGAGGGTGGTTTGTGGGGGGGAGGTACAAAAAATATACACAGCACAGTGGAGAATAGTGGTTTGCTAATTTCTCACTTGCAAACCAATTTGGGGGGGGGGGGTGTTCCTAGGAGTTATTGTGCACATCAGGCCAATGTAAAGATTGCCAGAAATGTATGTAACTATGGGTAAATATTACAAATCACAGTGTATAGCTCCTACTCTGTTCAGCATCTCTTCATCAGTTTATGGGAGATGTTAAGATTTGCTGAAAGGGTTTTTTGCTGAAATCTTTATGCATAGTGAACGCATCGTAAAATATGGGAGGTCATCTTAGATGTTCCTGTTTGGATTTAGAGAGACACGTTAGTCATATTGTAACTTTCCCATGAAGCTAAGTATATAGTTTTGAGAAGTATTTAAACGAGCACTGCACGCTTAACTGAAAGGAATACATCTTCGGCTAGACTCTGCTATTGGTTATGGTGGTGAGAATTCCCAGGAGTTCCATGGAAATCAATGGATTTGTTACTTTGGTCATACAACAGTGTAACCAAGATTACCCTCTGCCCTTCTTGTGTGATGAATTACAACAATTAATTGTGGACTCTGTTACGTTCAGAAAATCTATTTCTTATAATGAAATGGGAAAAAGATGAATGTGCCATATTAGAGAAATTTTAATGACATCCATCTTTTCCTACATAAGATTATTCAGAGACTTCTCGTGTTTGGATATTTTTAAAATTTTAGGCCATGGAAACTGAATGGAATAATGTCAATAGGCAGTTGTGTCCATACAAGAAAAGTACAAAGGAAAAGCTATAAAGTTACTGAATAAAAGATGAAATAAGTATCTTGTCCACTTAAAATGTCCTGTTTTACATAACAATTGTTTAACACTAATTCTAATCTCATGCAAAAGACCAGGTGATTAGGGTAAAACTGGTGTGAGAGAAGTAGGCTTTATATCCTTTCTCCTGTCTCTGCTATTGTTCTCATGAAATATCCATGTCTATGCTGCAGCAAAACACTTTTATAGCTGGCCTTTGTCATTTGACTCTGCCTCATGGGGCTCAGGCTGTGGGGCTATAAAATTGCAGTGTAGATATTTGGGCTCAGGGCTTCTCCCTCATTGCAGAGTCCAGCCTCCAGCCCAAGCCTAGAAGTGTACACTGGAATTTTATTACCTCATAGCCCAAGCCCAGCAATCAGAAATGAGCTCCCACAAGCCAGCTGGATGTGTTTTAGTGCAGTGTAGACCTACCCAGGGAAGCATCAGTTGGTATCTACTCTTGACTGTATCAGTGGTGAGCAACCTGCAGGTTGTGGACCTCATGCAGCCCGTTGGGGTTCTGTATGAGAACTGAGAGGTTTTGTTCACTGTTGCCCACATGCAGGGTTGCCAGATTCTGCTGGTTTCTGTCCAGGTAGATTTTCCTATTGGTATTACTAAAGAGCTACGCATGTAAAGCAAAGGCACATGAAGTGACATGCGTGCTGACTGCACATAGCATTGACGATGAGAGCCGTGCGCTCCCTCTGCATCTAATCAAAGCACTGCTACTGTTCAACTGGCACACCCCACAAATTCTAGGTACGCAAGCAGAGTCACCAAAACCACCCTATTCTGAGAGAATCTTGGTTACGATAATCTTGTGGCCCACTGAGATGGACGGCCACTTATGTGGCCCACTCACTAGCCTAGGTTGCCCACTGCTGCTACGTATCTTCCATCTGGCAAACATTACAGTTGCCTTAGAGTGGGATCAGCTCTAAGAAAAAATGAAAAATAAGAAACATCTGACAATTGCCATCTTGCCTGACATACTAGGGACTGTACTGAGGACCTCTGGAGCCAAAAGCATGCATCTCTATTGCTTGAGCTAAGGTTCAACCTCACAAGTTGCCATCTGTGAAGCAACTTGCATCCTCTGTAGTTCAGGCACAGAGGGGAATGAATAACATACAGTGATGACCAATGCAAGAGTGACACCCTCTGAAGTAGGGACGCCACCACTCTCATTGACTCCATCTTAAGACTTCCTTTATCTTAGGAGGCAGATCAACTGCCCACAAAGAATTGAAGACACCTAAGACATCAGCCAGGAGCTGGAGAACTTCAATAACGGGCTAAGTCTGCTCAGATCATCTAGATAGCACTTGTCTGAATCTGACATCACCCAGTTGGTTTCCTGTCTTCTGTTATCTTCCCCACCTTACTCATTATCCCACATTCCTCATGCATGGCTTGAGTTAAGATTTTTGTGCTTGTGTTTTTATTAATGTATCAAAATAGTTTCTCAGCTTGAAGACCTGTGAATCTATTATTTACTTCAGATGTTTGCATAATTTACAACTCTAGGATAATGCTGCTCAGTTACCCCAGTATAGATCTGGAGTCACTCTAATGCAATCAGTCGTTTCTCAGGCTTTTTACTAAAGCACACTCAGATTAAAATTTGGCTCCTGAGTTGGAAGTTAGGATTAAACAACACAACCCTCCATATCAAATTCAGTTTACAACATCTTAGCTAAGACAGAATGCAGCAGATAAGGTTTCCAACTACAAATCTAAGGAGATAGGAAGTTACAGTTCTGAATAGCGTTGTCTGGACTGTCTATCAACATGTTGTTACTACACATAAGTAGAGTCCTGCGCAGATATAAAATTTGTATCCGCATCCAGATCTGTATCCACAAAAATGAGCCATGGATACCTGCATCCAAATCCACGGATGTGGATACCAGAAGATATCTTTGGATTTGCAGCACTGTACACATAGGGGAGCTAAGTCATCCACAACATTGAATGGAAAACTTATATATTAAAAGATAATTTATTAAAAAAGCAGAGACGCATTTTTAAAGTTGAAGAGGAATCAAGTTAAATCCCGAACTAAAATGACTAAGCCATATTCTGATCTCTCACACAGGTTTGATATAGGAGTAAATCTATTGAGTCAGATTCTGATCTCACACTGGCTCATTGGCTCCAGATTACTCTGCCAAAGTAAACTAGTTTAGAATCTGGTCTTGTGCTCCAAAATGTCACCAGAAAGTGGGAAAGAATGTATTTTTCTCCTTTTCTGCCCTGTAATTCCTTCTGTCTAGCTGTCAGCTATACTAGTATTTAAATTCCAGGCTGTTAGGCTAGTTGATGCTACACTTTGAGATCATAGACACATGAGAATATGTGAACCTAAAGGCTGTCGTCTCTGTTCCAAAACAAACATTAGTGTGTTTGCTATTGATACTGGGCCCAGTATATATGTTAAAATAATATAACATGGCAAAAGCCTAAAATGCATCAAGAACAACAAAGGGGATAGAACAAGATCATCCTGAAGGACAGGGCAATAAATGTAGTGAAGAATTAAACTGTACAATTGGCATTGTGTGCTATAAAGTTGACTTGCAGATTAAAGTTTCTGCTGACTAGGTTTGGAATAGTTGAGAGAGGTTAATTATAAAACAAAGGCAACTCACAAGATTAATTACTACAGACTGAACCTCTCAAATCCAGAACTCTGTCCCGAAACATCCTTCATCCAGAAAGATTTTAGTGAGCCGCATGTCCACTTTTCATGGATGTGACTGTTTCCCGCAGTGCCATAAAGTTTGTTTACGGCCATCAATCCTAACTCTGTGTTTGATGCTGTTGTTTAGCCCTAATTTACCCCCAAATGTCCTCTAACAGCCCATTAAGCAGTGGAAGTGTTGGTAATGCTCCTAGACAATACTGACCTCCTATGGTCTGGAAAATTCTCTCATTTAGAACCAGTCAGTTCGGGAGGGTGCTGGACTAGAGAGATTTAACCTGTAGGACAAGGATGAAGTTAAACTCATTAACTAAAAGCAAAACCTGTCTCTGTCCTGTAACTTCTGTTGTAAACAGGGACTCCAGTTGGGACATACAACTGTTCGGTTAAATCAGGCTTAAAAAGCCTATGAGTTTCCGAATCATCTCCTTTCCAGTAGATGAAAAGCTGAAGGTTGCATATTTGTGCTGACCTGAAGTTCCTTTTCAGACCGCTATAGTTTATGGTGAGGCTAGTGTCTGACCTTACCAGATTCTTGCTCTACTAATCAATAGAGTAGGCACTGCGGGATGACCCCCCTTTAATTAAAGGGGGTCTCTATATGGTTCGTGACAGTGGCATGGCCTCATTTTTATACCATCTATGCTGCAGGGCTTTTCATAACGATCTGTGAAGTTCTAAATATAGTAAAATGGACGGGGTAGGTGTTAACAATGGTCTTATTACAGAAGGCCTGGCTTGAAGTCCCAGACTTGAGTCTGAAGTGAGAAAAGTTTGATGGCTGTCATCCTACTTAACTGGGGCATATCACCAAACACCTAAGCATATGACAATTTAGCATGGTTGCTGGCCTCTGATAGACCCAGACTTGAATAGCAGGCAGTTCTGCAGGGCTGGAGTGAGCTAAATGCAGTCCTATCAATCATACGCTCTGTCAAGAACTAAGACCCTGACTCTACAAAGTAGATTCATAGATACCAAGGCTAGAAAGGACTATTGTGGCTGACCCCCTGTATAATACAAGCCATACAACTTCCCCCCAAAAATTCCTTGAGCAGATGTTTCAGAAAGTCCGATCTTGATTTTAAAATTGTCTGTGGTGGAGAATCCACCACGATCTTTATTAACTGTTGGACCAAAATATGTTTTTTCATTTGAGAAAATACCTTATTTCCTGTCTAGATTTGTATAGCTTCAATTTCTTACCATTGGATCATGTTATACCTTTGTCTGTTAGGCTGAAGGAGCCTTTACATGGAGACTAAATATCTAATAGATACTTGTAGATTATAATCGTCGTTTCCTAACCTCTTCTTTTAAGATAAGTAGATTAATCTCTTTGTCTGATCCTTCTTGTGGCTTTTCTCTGAACCCTCTCCAATTTATCAACATCCTCTTTGAACTGTGGGCACCAGAGCTGGATGCAGTATTCCAGCTACAAATAACCCCTCCACTCCTATGTGAAATTCCCCTCTTCATGCATCCCAGGATTGTATTGGTGGCTTTTTCCATAGCGTCATACTGGGGACTTATGTACCACTGATTATCCACCACCATCCCCAATTCTTTTCAATCACTGCTTCCTGGCATGAGTCGTTATGAGACTATACATGTGCTTAAAGCTAAGCAGATGCCTCAGTACTTCATCAAATGAGGGTTTTAGTGGTCCTTCTAATTTTTTCCATCTATGAATGGAATAAATTTTGTTATATGCACTGAGGCATGTGTGGGATGTGCACCGCCAGTTGAAACACATGCTGCCAGATGTGGGCGCTACAGGCTCTCTGCTAATCATCTGGGTGGCATTTGAATTTCTCCTTGGTGGCTGCCTAAGCTCGCAGCTTACAGCGAACACTGGTCTTAGTTGTCCTATGTGAATGCTGAAAGTGATGTGTGGTGGTTTATTATAAGTGTATCCTGATGCATATTTATAGCAAATGATAATATCTCATGTAATAATATATTCACTGCATTGTAATCTGAGAAACCAGCACCAGTGGTTAGTCTAGACTATCCCTGACAGGTGGCTGTCCAATCTGGTTTTAAAACCTCCAGTTAAGGGTGTTTCACAACTTCCCTTGGAATCCTATTCCTATAATTACCCTTATAGTTTGGAAGATTTTCCTAATATCTAACCTAAATCTTCATTGCTGCAAATTAAACTCATTACTACTTATCCTACCTGCAGTGGTCATGGAAACCGACTGATCCCTCTCCTCTTTATAACAGCCCTTAACATATTTGAAGACTGTTACCAGGTCCCCATTTCAGCTTTCTTTACTCAAGACTAAACATACCCAGCTTTTTAAATCTTTCCTCCTAGATCAGGTAATTGCTGCTTTTGGCCAAGCTCTATTCTCCAAGTGCCTGCTCCCTAAAATAATTAACTCAGTCCCTCGCTGCTAAATTTGACTCTCTCTCCAAAGCGTCTCATGGGTTAATTTTCTTTGGATTCAGTTTGGAGTCATTTTTGAGCCATCATCAGGCTGACGCATCAGGCAGGAAGATTTATGGCGCAAATTTCTAAAAAGGTCACATAGCAGATCACCAAATCCCACTCACTTCACAGGCTGGAATGGGGCACATCTGACCGTGCACAATGAAATCCCCACCAGTGCCAGTTGTTAGACTAAACATTAGTAGCATGTGTTTTAAAGCCTTGTCTTCAGTCTCCAGTGAGCATTTATTGCCTTACTGCCACCCGCTTCACCAGGTGATTCTGTTCATTTCCTTTCGGTCATTCCCTTGCAGCGGTGGGGGGGGAGGCAGATGTCTTTTTCCATTTCTATTTTTAGGTTGTACAGTTCTTGCAAACAAAGTTCAGATGTGGTGTTGTGCACCGATTGCCCTATCAAAACTATTTACATCAGCTACAAATTAGTGGTTAAAGAACATTTTGAAAATTTACCTTAGTTATAATTATTGGATGTTAATTTGGCATTAAATAGGTTTGCATGGAGGCGTTCCAAGTTTTTCCAATGTTAAAACGATCATGTTCAGCAGCATATTGACAACAGGTGTCCTGTTTTTGCCAATAGTTGTCCTAAGTTTACTGCCAAACTGTGGTGTTTGCCAACATACCGCAAGTGTTATGGTTGGCTATTTTAAGACTGTATTTGTAATGGAGTAGAGCCTCTTACCAGGTATCGTCTGTAGCGTCGGATGGAAACTGCACATATACAGCAGTGAAGGGCACTCAGTAAAGCTCTTGTTAGGAACATAAGGATACAGGAGTTGCTATTTCTGAGCACAGTAATTAGCCATCAGTTTAAGCATCGCACTCTGAGCAGTGCTGAATACCAGATACACCTTCCTCTGATGTAAAATCCTCATAATAGACAACTCTGCGATAACAGACCTTGGGAGATGTTTCTTCTTAATCTCTGGCAGTTAGTAGTTGGCTTATTTCCTGAAGCCTGGGGATTGATATCTTACCGTATGTTTTAGAAATTTACATCTATTGATCTGTCTGTCTGTGATCTGTGACTCCATTTGTTCAAGAATTCTTCCTAAACAGTGAGAGCTGGCGCCACCGAATGTGGTATGCAGCTTCCCCTTATAACTTAAAGCAAGGTCAGGGTTTGGTTGTGCCAGGATATTGGGATGGGCATCGAATTCGATTTTCTCATAAAATGGAAAGGGAAGGGTCTGGCAGGAGGGAGTTATACTGCAGAATAACCACGGGGGGAGGGAGGCAGAAAGTGGCCAGAAATGGTGACTGGGACAGCTATAACCCCATTGGGCCAGCAGGGAGCAAGGGTGGAGAAAGGGACAACTATCTACTATATATTTCAGAGAGTTTGTCTTCATGTGTCTGTCTCCCAGCCAGGGGAAATATACTCTTCTTTCCTTTTCTCCCCCCCCCCCACCTTCCCCCACTGTGCCTGCTGGAGTTGCAGCAGCCTTGGACAGGCGTTGGTTCCTCACCTGGCCTTAAGTTGTGGTGAGAGGGGGATGTGGTTGTCCTCTCTCCTGGGGGCAGCCTGCCTAGTGAACCCCCTCATCCCCAGCCCCACCCCAGAACAATGATTTAAAAGGGGGGAAAAAAGAGTATTTGAATTAAGGACTGAAGCAATGGTGGCTAAATCTTCTAGACTCTCATAATGTTTATCCTAGCTAATGCCATTCTGGCTGTTAAAAATATCCATATAAATGTCTGTTTTTCAGATCCCTTCCAGTCTTTTTGCTTCAGTGATATCTTGTGGCAGTAAGTCCCACTGAACAGTTTTGTCTTGCCTTTAATTCCACTGAGTGTCCCTTACTCTTTTGTGTTATGAGATGTGAAAGCCCAGAAGTGGCCTCGTGGAATTGACTGATCAATATGTCCAGGGAGACATACGCAGTATACATTGCAACGTAAGGCTGGGTGAGTGGCTTTCAAACCCTACTCCAGACCTGTTACTTGGAAATATGTATCGGGTTTCCCAAAGGGGAATAAAGCCATTGGTATAGATTGCTGTAATTAAACGGGATTTGGCCCCTCCATTTGCCTTCCTTCCCTGGGCTCACCTCCTATCCACAAATAAGGGAACAGCAGGTGACTCCTTGCTGTAGGTCTTATTTTTCTAGTGGAGATGCATAAAATTCTGACAGTTGTTCAGTAACAATAATGTCAGTGGAGCTATGCCAATTTATACTAGCTGAGGATCTGCCCTACTGAGAACATGTATGATACATATATATGGGACAAAATGCCCTTCTGATGACTTCATTTTGAAGTAAACATAATAACTGGAGTTGGCTGAATTGTTGTGGATAATTTCAGATACATTCAGAATGATTTTTGGGATTTGGTCATTTTTGCTGCATGTTTTTCCATAATTTAACTTGTTCCCAATAATATTCAGCAGGTAATATTTTCATTTTTCTCCCTGTCATTCATCCAGTGGAATATTGATGTGTGTGCATTTTTTAATTACTTAGCCAGCTATCACAGTAATTTCACATTGGGCTATTATGGAGACTAGCTAATATGAATGCTTCTAGGAGAAAAAGCAAGCTTCATTGGTAACATCCCAGACAGTTCTGCCAGTCTCCTGCTCATTATTTTCCTCCATGCTGTTGATGGATGTAATCTTAACAGGAGTTCTTCCAGATAATTTGATTTTTTCAAAAAGCCACAGTGGCAAATAAGGTTTTTGTTCCTTCCTTGATCAAACTGTTAGCAAGCATGTCATTTTCAGAATACTGTTCTCTGTTCCTGTCTCTAACCTATTATCATCCTCCATCAAGACAAGAAACCAAGGTGGGATGTAACAAATAAAAGACAAATCTATCATCTCTCTGATCTAGGCATTTACAACATCTCAATATGGAGAAAAAAAGTGGTTGGGGCTCACCTGTGTAGTATGGCACTAAACAATAGATATGATTGGGTTTGGGACTTTCACAGATACTTTGGCATGGTGCTCTTCAAGGAGTCTTGGCTGTATTCAGGATGCAGCAGTTCACATGTTCTGATTTCCAGCCCTTGCTTTTATAATACTGACAGGCAGCATCAAACCTGGGTCCTCAGTGCATGAGCCTCTAGAGCTTGAGCTAAGAGTGAGCTGGCTCTCAGCTAAGGCTGTAGAACAGGTGTCAACAACCTTTCAGAGGTGGAGTGCCAAGATTTGACTTATTCACCTCTATGTACGGGTCCGAGTGCCGATGATACTTTTTAAAGTCAATAATAGTCCTAGTTATAGCAGCTTCATTAATAAATTAAGATGCAGATCTTACCTTTTAGTGCAGGAATTGGCAACCTTTCAGAAGTGGTGTACCAAGATTTAACTTATTCACGGATGTGTGTGCTGGGAGAAGGAGGGGACAGGGGAGGCAAGGGCAGGTTGGATATGGTGACCTTATTTTCTGAACCAGCTGCAGCTAGGGAGAACGGTTTAATTTAAATTATGAAACAGATTAAATGTTTTAACTTTCTCATGTTAGTTTATCAAAAATAATTTTAAATAAAGTAAAATATTATGTCCAACACACAAGGTTTCAGTGTTTTCTTTATTTATGGCAGAGGTAGGGGACCTTTTTTGGGTTGGGGTCACTGACCCACAGAAAAATCAGTTGGGGACCACACAAGTGAGAAGCAAAAAAACTCCTCCAAAAACCCCCAATACTCACTGATGTGGCCCTGAGACACATCACTCCTCTGGTGCCCCAGCCTCACGGGTTGAGGGAAAGCGAAGGGAAGGGAGGGACTGAGGTTCAGGGCTTCCCATCGACCAGATTTACTTTTCTGGAGTTAGTGGATTCTATAGACCTCCTTAGGCTCTGGGGTAGGGACAAAAATGAGGGGTACAGTGTGAGACAGGGATGGGGTGCAGGATATGGGAGGGAGATGGAATGCAGAAGGAGAAGTTGCGAGGTCTGGGTGGGGGATAGGGTGCAGAAGCAGACTGGGAGTAGGGTGTCTGGCCAGGTGAGAGGGTGCAGGAACAAGGGAGGGTGTCAGAGCAACCTGGGGGTACTGGGTCTTGAGGGGAGGGGGAAGGGGATTGAAGTGAGGGGATTTGGGTGGGAGGGGTCTGGGCATCAGGGGGGACCTTGCAGCAATGGCCACAGCCACATTGTCCCAGCCACCCTGGAGGGAGGCCCCACTGCCGGGGCCTACATGGTCCAGGCCTGGCCCTGGAGGCCTTGCTGCCGCTGTTGACGCAATCCAGGGCCACACCAGAGGCCCCG
The DNA here is from genome assembly GCA_032595735.1 of Pelochelys cantorii. NCBI lineage: Eukaryota > Metazoa > Chordata > Testudines > Trionychidae > Pelochelys > Pelochelys cantorii. Next base: position 24,317,548 of record CM064336.1, read on the forward strand.
CTGCCACTGTGGTCTGGGGCCAGCCCCGGAGGCCAGAAGTTCCGCTGCCACGTGATCCCAGGTCGGTCCTGGACTGCATGGCTGCAGCAGCAGCAGCAGCACCTCTGGGACTGGCCCCGGACCGCATGGTCTCGGCAGCAGTGCCACCAGGGCCTACCCTGGACTGTGTTGCCATGGCAGCAGTGCCTCCGGTCCTGGCCGAGGCACCGCTGAGGAGCCTGAGCCCCAGTGCTGCCTCCTCCCACCACAGCCTAACACGCTGCAGGGAGGAGGGAGCGCTCTCCAGCAGCTGCATGAGGGAGGAGGGGCGAGGCTGAGCTCCCTCCTGCATGCTGCTGCAAATTGGCTTGCGTGCCATAAGTTTCACATGCCTTAGATTGCAGACCCCTGCTGTAGAACATACTCATTGTTCTCCCCCCTCTCCCCCCAAAAGTGGTCTTAGTGTCATTACATGGGACAGTGAACTACACCCATTAGGTGTGTGGATTACACTTTGCCCAACCCCTCCAAGGAATGTCCTGTGTATGGGCTGTGCGTAAAGCCCAAGTATTTGCTTGTCTTTAGCCACAAGCGTATCACCTTCAGCTTGGTGGCTGATCACACAGGCTGTAAACTAATGACCTGGGTTCAGTGGGTTGCTGTGTTTTTTAAATTAGCACTCTGTATTTAAGGAGGTGAAAGCTCAGACATTAAAAGTAAACATCTTAGTGTGGGATCTTAGTGTTGAGAGAGAGAGAAACAGCAGACTTTTGGGGCCAACATTTATATTTTCTTTGCTCCCAAAAAACTCCCATTGAAATCAGTAGGCATTTCGGAGGGGTGAGGAGAAATATATGCAGTGCTACATATAGGCTGTCTTGCAGTCATCAGGCAACTTGAATCCCAAGTGGTTTACGGAGTCAGGGCTTGATCCCACCCATGCACATGTAACCCACTGGTCAGTGACAGTGGGTGCTGTGTAGCCTTGGCAACATTTGATTTTTTTTCATATTTCAACAGGTATGAGTCAAGGCTTAAAAATAAACATATTAATTATTACTTTAATCAATGTACATTTTCACACCTTGGTGGGAGAGGAGGATTCAAGATCGCACGTCAAAATATTCCAAGTAAATAGCCTTATCTGCACAAAATAGGTGCTCAAGCAGCATTTTTTTTTCTTTGCTGATCTGTACATTTTTATGGTCACTGATGGAAACATTTGGGGGGGGGGGAGAGAGATTTACCAATATAAATCTAAGCCTAATTTGTGACCTTTTCTGGGCTTCACCCATTTGCCTTGAGAACCCAACTGTATAATTCAACCTCTACAGACTTATGCTTTCAGCACCAGGGGGCCCCTGAAGCATAAGTCTCTACAGCTTGAGTTATAAAGCTATTTGTTGCCAGCCAGGCCCTCCAAGGGGGCGCGGAGCAAAGGGGGCAGTTGCCCTGGGGCTTGGCAATTCAAAAGGGCTCTTGCCTCTTTGCCACACTGCAGCAGCGGTGGCATCTGGAGCCATGGGTACTTTTAAATGGCTGCTGGAGACCTGAGCAGCATACTCCAGGCAGGGCTAAGTGCTGGTTGGGTGGAGGCACATGGCATGGTCAGGGCAGTGGTGAGGAATGGTTACCCCTACCCTGTCTCTTCCATCTGAGGCCACACTCCTTCCAGGAGCACAAAGCTGCCCTCCCACCTTGACAAGGGACACAGCAATTGTGGTGTCAGCCAAAATGATGTCCTTCACTGCCATGGGGAGTCACCTAGAGTATATGTCTATTGCACATTAAGCCTGGGCCTGGCTCAGATTTGAACCCAAACCACCTCTTCTGTCCACACACAAATTAGTCTGACTCCGGTCTGCAAATGCTCAGGAGCTGGATCCTAGGACCATGCTAGAGGGGCTGTTTCAGAGCCCAGGTCCCACTGCGACTTGGGTGCAAACCCTGTCATTTTGCTCTATGGATGAGGGCAAGTGGTAGACCTAAGTCAAAAGGTCTGCAGTATGGGTGCATTAACATGGCTGTGAGACCCAGGTGCAGCAATTGTAACCCCAGGATTACAATGCAATGTGGAAGCATGGCTTAGAAACACCAAGCTCACAGGCTTGGGGTTCACAGATCTGGAGTTAGTTTGCAGTGTAGACATACTCTCAATTATTTGTTGGACTGGAACCTTAAATGTCACCAGCTGGAGAGAGGCGGAGACAAAGGAGAAAAGAAATCTCCAGCTGAGATTTGCAAAGCATTAGAGCCACAATGAGGTGGAGAGAGATTATCATGCTATATAGGCCCTGATTTACTTTATAGACACATGCACTTTAGGGGTTCTGTTGCAGAGCTGAGGGACACTTTAGGAGGAACTATGCCTCAGGAAAGCACAGTGCCTCCTGGAGTTACTTGGCAGGCAAAGGGAGTGCAGCTGTTGCCTCACCCTTCAAGAGGCTATCCCATGTGCTGTCCTCCACTGCTGGCTACCCATTTAGGTTGGCTCACACTAAGAGGCACTAGCCCTCCATAGCATTGTTTTGTTCAGGCCAGTGCAAAGATTGTGCTCAGGTCTGGCCCCATGTGGGTGGGGAGGATGTTTCACGGGAAGAGGCTCCTTGCACCATTTCCCATACTTTACATCCATGCAGGAGCCTGTATCATCTGACCACATGTTAGTTCTAGAATCCTACAGATGAAGTGCTATAGATTCCAAGCATTCCAAAGTAGCTTCATTCTTGTTTTCACGCCTGTCCCAGCCTAAGGAAGAACTGTATATTAGTAATAATGAAAACCATTTCAGTTTGCAAACGGTCCCTTGCTTAATTGACGAATGGCTACAGAGCTGGGTTCGATTCAGTGTCTGCAAAGAAACAAACAAATCAACACAGGAAAAAACCCTCAACACTTTCAAAACCAAAATAAAATACTGATTAACCGCTACCTACAAAGTGCCTGTGACATTTGCTGCAGAATTTCTTTTCTAAGAAGAGTCCTGTTATGTGTTCTTTTATAATGGTAGCATTCTTCTAAGGGCTTGTCTGTCTCCTAAGGGCTTGCATGGAATAACCACTGCAGACTAGTACTGCTGAATAGCTAGTCCACACTAGTTTAGTTCAGAATAAGTGTCCACATGGAGATATAGTACAGAATAACTAACACTCTCTTGCCATTTCTCAATTTCACAGTGAAGTCCCCATGTAGATAAGCTCTAAGCAGAGTTGGGGCTCAAACCAAACCCATGGATCCAAATTTTCCTGAATTTTGGAAAAAATGTGGATCAAATTCAAATGCTAACTTTTTGGCTCCTCTCTACACAGTGCTAATGTAGATAAAGTCTCCCTTTTTTATTTATAAAAATATTCCTCCTATTCAGTTTCTTTATTGAGCTAACTATTGATCTCAGTGGCGTTGATCAGCAGAGAAGTCAGCCGTTGATTTTTCTCTAGCACTCTGTTTTAATGTTCCTTTCTCTACCGCACCTCCACTAGCAAGGGAATTGGACATCAGAAAAAGCGTTGGGAACCTGGGTTCTATTCCAACTATGCCAGCTGTGGGAATTTGTACAGTCACATCACCTTTTAGTATTTCAGCTTCCCCATCTGTAAAATGGGGATTATGAGATCTTCTTTTGTAAGGTGCTTAGAGATAAATGGTGAAAAGCATTTTATAAGAATTAGGTCAGAGTAATAATATTGGTCATTACCTAGATGTGCTAAGGTAGATTCCTTCAGCTACCTGATGCTCAGAGATCAATAGAAGCACATGCTAGGAATATACCTTGAGCAGCAGGGTGGGAAGGGGTGTGTGTGTGTGTGGAGGGAGTGGAGTTGTGAAGGCTAACACATTTTTGTGTGAGTGTGAATAGTATTGCCCATAAGTGTAAGAGAACAACAGGTATCTCATGCATTCAAGCCAAAGAAGTGCCACTGAGGCAATGGGAAACAGAATTCAGTGCTGGGCAAACTTTGCCATGGAGATCAGAGACACTATCTTACCTAGACACACATTTAACAGTCCAACACCTTAGCAGAAAACTCTTGTGGGGGCAGTTTCATAACTTGTAAGAGCACAGTCTTGCAATGGGCTGAGCACCTCTGGAGAGCTACTAAGTACCATCTCCCATTGATTTCTCCAATACGCAGGATATGCTCTGCATCTTGAGGGTCAGGCACTAAGTAATAAGTAGGCTGAGAGCTTCCCAAACTCATTTCACTTGTGAATATTGTCACCTTTCCAACCAGGTCTCCAGAGGCAAAAGTAATTAATTCACTCTGTGGTCACTCTACTCCCTGCCCCCAAACCCGAGCACATGTTTTCCTTCCCATAAGCACTGCTGCTAATGGCATTGAAAACTGGTGTCAGTGGAGGAGGGTCTGAGTTGAACTCATTTTCTCTGTGTGCATTTTTCCTACACTGAGATTTTCTGCATCTCTTTCCTAGCTGAAAGAGCTGGCGTGTTCTATAACAACTTATCCCAAAATAAGTGTGGGTTTTGAAAACAATCAGGAGAAATCTTTAGATTGCCTTAATAGGTCACGTGCAGAAAACCATAAAGTCTGTGCAAACTGATTTCTTCTAAATCTTTTCACCTAGGGATTTTAGTGTGAAATGGACTTGGATCCTTCCTGAGCCATTTCAACTCAGTTAATACATTTGAGCTGGCTTACAAGAGTGCTGTGTGAGGGAGGATAAGGAAGCTTCACTAGCCCTCATGCATATCCCACATAAGGGCTGGTAGAATGACACTCCCTGATTACTCCCAGAAGGGTCACAGAGCCCTGGAGTGGGAAGGGAGGCTAGTACAGAACAGAAGCAGAAATATGACTCCTTTTCTCCTCCACTAACCATCATAACTGGCCAACCGCATTGTGGAAGTATGTTGTATCCCTTAAAGGGGTAGAGCAATTTGCATGCTCCCCAGCATGTAGGGAACTCCCAGACTGACATGGTGTCTCCCATGCTGCTCCTATAGCGGTGCAGATCCTAAAAGGTGCAGCCCAGCCCTAAATGTTTATTACAATTCTATAGCCAATTGTATGGGACGCATGAGAGGGAGAGCTGTATTGCTGGCACAGGAGACAGGATCAGGCATATGCCAATTGTGGCAACTAAGATGATACTCCATACCCATATTAAAAAGAAGACAGGAAAGATGAAAACTACTTTCCTTAGCCATATAAATCATGCAGTTTAGGCAAATGAGAATATTCTACATTTTAATGTTATACACCAACATTGTTGGCCATTTATGCTGTTTGTTTGTACTTTGTTCTGCTTGGGCCTTGACACTGGACCGGGGAGTTTAATTTGCATTTCTGGATCTGTGAGTTAACACAATGCTGTTCTTTGGGCTTCCAGCCCTGTGGGGAATGTTTAGATTTTTTTTCCCCCCCTCCCACACTCCAAATGTTTTAACTGAACTTTTTTTTTCTGACACACAAGCATAATTTTGCTCCTAAATGTTTTGATGTTACACCTATGTCTTCAAGAAATTTCCAAGCTTGCATTCAATGAAATCAGCTTTATCACACAACACTTATTAAACTCACAAGATGCTAGTCAATAGCCAAAGATGTGAGAGAGAACCAAACTGTCTAGGAAACAGAATGGCTGATGTTGAATGTCTGTCTGGGCTGTGTTCTGCCCTGTTAAATTGTTGCATGTCTGAAGTAATTCCACAGAAATCCCTGATGGAACGGAGACCAGAATTTGGCCGATTTCATTTAGCCAAACTGTTTAATCTCGTAACTTTGTCCCAAAGGAACGAGATTAAAGTCACATTGGGTTAATGCTTTTGTTACTGAACAACCTGACACTCACTTGTTTTCTTTAACCACATGAACAATTGATAACTTTTGCTTTCATAGCTCAGAATTAGAGACCTTTACAGCAGCAAACCCAGATACGCACCTACTTTTAATATTTATAGGAAAGCAATTTGTCTTGCTCCAGTGTGCATCTGTTCTAGATGAGAATTAACTTTGAGTTCCACATAACAAATCTGTAACAGGATCAGGGGTTTGAGCAGTTAAGAACCCACTTTGGTAGAATGACATCATCCCAAATGCTTTGATTGTGATCTGGAAGAAGCAAGTCTGTAATCCGCCCTGTGTGGAAGGACAGGTGTACTGTAAAGGAGTGGCATACCAAAGGGAGGTTAGTGCTTGAGATTGCTTTGGCTTGTAAGGCAAAGATCACAAGAAGTAGGCACACAGTCTCAGCATGGGAGGCAATTTAGAACAGAAGACTCAGATACCTCAGACTGACTGAAGTGTATGGGATTCTTTAATTGGGCTTGTGACACCTATGTGTTTAACATCTTATCTGTGATATTTTTTCAGATACTGTGGGAACATACAAGAGACCCAGCACAAATGTTGTTTCCTTCCTTTTATTATATGTATTACAGTAGCATCAAGTAAATTTGGGGCCCTGTTGTGCTAGCCACTATATACACGTTAGAGATAATGCCTCTGCTGGGGATTATTGTGATTTATTTGCATCAAAGTAGCAGTTAGAGGCTCCAACTGAGCTCAGGCTCCATTTTGCTAGGTAACATATTGTACAATCTCTATAACAGAAACAGTCCCTGCTCCTAATTGCATACAATTTAAATAGACAAGATAGGCAAAGGCTGGTTAAGAAAAGAAGTATTCTCATCCCATTTTATAGGTAGCGATGAGAGGCACAGAGCTAAAGTGACTCTCTGAGTCTGTGCAGCAGTGGAACTCAGATGTTATGATTTCTAGATATGTACCATCATCAAAAGACCATCTGTCCTCTTCCCACCTTTGTCCCCATCCAAAGAGAAAATGGATATAAAAAGCCATGGAGATCTTTTTCAGGGGGAAAAGGCAATACACCACGTTTCTCTCTCTCAGAGAGGATCTTAGTTACCAGTCTATTGTAGCTTGAGTCAATCTAGAAGCCAGTTAGATTGAACACCAGTGAGGAGCTGGGCTCTGTCAATCATAATTTAACACTCCAAGGTACTGAGGAGTGTTTACAGGCCTGAACCCAAAGCTTCATGGCTACACATCCCACTTTTATAGTTGTAGGTTCCAGCGTTAGTCTATGGGTTTTGCAGTGTCATGCTGGAGTCATCTAATTGTTAATTGTGTTTACCCCAAGGCTGCTTCCATTGTCATGTTCCATCAGATCCTGGGAGTGACTGCAGCTGGTTTATCTCATTCACAATCTCGTTCACAGGTGTATGTCTTTGCTTTAGAGCCATCAATTCTGCCACTCTTTGGCCATCTTGAATTTGGCGGACACCTGATTTCACACCTCCTTGTTAACTGTTCTGACCATCTGGTCCTGGAATCCTCTGTCTCTTGTCTTCACACATTCATACATTCCTCACTTACACAAAGAACAGTTCACTTCAGAGAAAGCAATTTTTCTGACAAAGGAACAGGCAGGATTTCTTTAGACTTACAAAGTTTAAAAAAATTATTCTAGACACAATTTCTTACTAACTTATACTTAATACAAAGTATATTTAAATACCTAGGATGTACTATACACAAAGCTTATGAAACAAAATCTATATAACTACATAAAACAAAGCTAAAGCCTATATAACTACTGCTATGCGTCAAACCTACAAAGTTCATTGGAACAATTATTGACCTGAAGCAATAATACGGTGTGGTATAGAACAGTACATCAGAATCTCATCTTGGCGCTTCTGGTAAAAACCCAGAGTCATGCCACTGTTTTCATTCGGGTGTTTCCAAGTAACACAAAGGAACAAAGACCAGAATCTAGCAGTGAATATTCCTAACTGGATGATCACATTCCAGCTTTGGGGAACCTTGCCTTAGAAAAGTGGAAATCACATTGCCATAAGAGGGGTTCCGTCACGCAAAGGACACGCAGTGTGATTTCCCAGCAGGGTGATGGTAGGGCATCGTTATGATGTTGTTACATGGCATTTTGTTGGTGGCATCTCATCCCTTATTACATTTAAAAGATATTTAAGAAAAGGGGATAAGGACAGGGGAATCTATCCTTGAAAGATAACATGTCTCTCTCACTCTCATCTTGATGTTGCTTGGTTGTGTCAGTTTAATGCCAAGGCCCAGACAAAAAATTCCATCAAAACATTTTTTTGGTGGAACGTTGGGTTTCCAGCTCAAAACATTTTCTGAGAAGTGTGTTTATGCCTCAATTTCTCCATCTCCTGTTAAAAATCCAAGCAGCCCAACTTTTTGCTTGAGGGTTGCCAAAACCAAATATTTTGGGGGCTTTGGTGGCAGTGTTTACAAAAGTTGAAAATTTTGCATGGGCAAAAGCCCCATTTTGACCTGTTCCATTTAATACGTAGACTGATCATCTTGGAATTACAGTTTTAAAGTGTGTGAGTTTTGGAACATCAAACAGAATTAACTCCTATGGTGCAACCCCTCCTTCCCTGCCAGCTTCCAAAGCCCTAGTTATATTAAGCAGAGCATATACTGTAGCTAAGGACTCTGGCGACAGCATGTCAGACTTGTACAATTATCTTGCCAGAAGCAAGGGATAGTCTGGGAAATCAGCCAGGAGAAACTTAGAATAAGCAGGGCAAGAGGTATATTGTATAAATGTGAGACTGGTGTGGGATGGTTGGGCATGGACACATTTGGGCTGGTTTGTGTTCCAACTCCATGACAGCCTCACTTAAGCAACACTAAAGCAAAGCCATTTATAGATGCCAGGGGGTTGTGTAGATCCATGTTAATATGTGTGTGTGTAGATCCATGTTAATATATGTGCCCGAGAAAGAAAGAGACATGTTGCTTTTGGGCAGGTTAAGATACTTGAATCAAAACTTGGATACATATTTCAGCAATTCTCAAAAAATAAAATTAAATTAAAATAAAAAGATCTGGCTTTCTTCAGTGCTGGTCATATGACTGCACAGTGAGTGGGAGCCAATGTAATATAGAGCAAACAAGTAGGGAAAACACATACAAGAACCAGCAAACCAGTTCAATTTATAGCCACATCCCCTTATTTCTGCATCTTTTTTCATGCTAAAATAGGTTTGAATAAACAGAAGCACCAGTTCCAACCTGTCACTAGAATCATCATTGTTATTTATATCTATTTATTATGTATTACATGCCCCTGTAAACACATAGAAGACCCACTCCCTGTTTGGGGCCATGTCTAGACTACGGGGTTTTTCTGGGATACTAGAGGTATCCCGGAAAAACTCTGCTGCATCCAGGGAACGCGTCTGCTCTTCCACTTTTTTTGCGGAAGAGCAGACATGCTCTTTCGGAAGCCCTGTCTTTCTCCTCCCATGAGGAAGAAGGGCTCTTCCAAAAGAGGAGGCTTTTCCAAAATTTGAGTACCTCTTTCTGATAGTTCAGTGTAGTGTGGACATAGCCTGGGAGTGCTTATTATATTTCATTCAGGTAAATAAATATGAAGTACAAGACACCAGTACAGTAGGACATTAATGTGAGAGTAACTAGTGTTTTATTTTATCTCATAACAAATGTGTGTGCTTGGCAGTCAGAGGAAGCATGCCTCGCTGATAAACAGTGCCTCAGAATATGTATCTGCATACAGAAAAAACAAGGCAGAGAAAAAAGAAAATGTCCTGCAAACGCCTCTGATTTTTTTTCTTTAACAGCTGAGGATGAAATTCCAAAGTAGAAAATGGAAGAAAACAAATGGTTGGAGTCCATGCATTCCAGACATAACATCCCAGAATGCTGGGGGGAGGAGAGAACAGGATCGAGAGGTAGAGAAGGGGAGTTTGCTATTTGGAAAAAAAAAAACCCCAAAACAAAACAAACACTAAAAAGAAATATTTTTGTAAAATAAGGGCTTATGTGTTTCTCCAAAACCACCAAATGACTCCAATTCCGATCCCTTCTGGTGCCAAGTATGTTGAGGTAACCACATTGTGCTGTTTGAAAACAGACCTTATTTAAGTACTGCATGTTGACTAGGCCTCAGGTCTGCTGAAGCACAGCATTATGGAGTGAGTAATTTCTCTTAGTCATTTACTCTCTGTATAAAGACCCTACTGATCTGGGCAGACGACAGGCTTGGGAACATTCTGCACTGTACAGAATATTTCCAAGATCAAGGATGGTATTTGTCAATAGATTGCTGAGTTTTTATACTGAGTATCCCACATGGTGTAGACTCTTGGCTCTTGTGTCCATTAAGTTCATGCTTTCTGCATTGATTCCTTGTTTTGGAAGGAATGTGCTCAGTTGGGCATAATAAATAAGGGTTTAATGGACACTTTGTTTGGATGTGACACCCTGGTTGCATGCATCTTAAATGAGATTGCCAGGCTGAACTACCCATATGAGGCAAGAGTACTAGCTGTCCTCTTTATCACCTTCATAGCCCAATAGTCTTCTCCATCTCTAAATCCAGTCACCTATCTGAGAGCCACAGCACTTACACAGTTACTCCATCCTCCTTGTAGCCAGCTATTCACCTATCTTCTAAGGCAGTGGTCCCCAACCTTTGGGGGCTGCTGGGCCAGGCGGGGGTGGGGCCACTCATGCACCACGCACCCGGGGGCAGCACCGCACATGCACCGTGTGCCCGGGGCGGGAGCCGCGCATGTGCCGTGCTCCCTGGGCGGGGGCCGCGTGTGTACCACATGCCCGGGGTGGCACTGTGCATGCGCCAGGCGCCCGGGGCCCAGGGCGCAAGAATGGCTCGGGCTGACCCTGGTCACTAGGCGGGTGCACATAAATGCCCTGGCGGGCGCCATGGCAGGCACCATGGCACCCACGGGCACTGTGTTGGAGACCACTGTTCTAAGGAATTCCTTTTGGCTTCTATTCCCACCTCTGCTAGAATCCCAACACTATGAATGGGAGAATGGATCTTTTGCACCAAGAGCTATATTCTTACAGCTCTGACTCAGCCTCATAGGAGATTACAGCTCCCTCCACATTGCTTCCATGTATGATCCCGCTCAGACTCTAGCCTCAGAAGGGAGGCAGGATCTGCTGGTGGAATACCTTCCACTGCAAAGAAATGGGTACGGAGAGACAAGAGGCAAGCAGAGATCTAGAGGAGCCCAGCCTTGGTCCCCCTTGTATTGACTAAAGCAGTTGGCTAGCGTACTGAAGGAGTAAGCTGCTATACAAAAAAAAAAGAGAGAGACAGAGGGAGATGAAGTAACTGAACCCCATCCCCTCCCCATCAAACAAGAAACAGAGAAGAAACTCTGACTCAGAGCCAATTCATGTCCTGCTCTGCTCCTGTTACATTCTGTTTCTCTTTGGAACAACTTGAAAGAAACAGCTGGATCTGTGAAGGTTTTATGAAGAATCTAGCCTAGTGCGGCATGACAGTATGAAAAGCTACTTCCCTCTTTCCATTGACACTTTTCTAAACAGCACCTCTTTATACAAAATATCAGCAAATTATTCTTCTCTTCCTCCCAGGCTCAGCTAGGCTCAATGACTCAATTTTCCGTCTATTTTTTCCCCTCTGGCTTTTTGGGCAGAAAGGAGGGAGGTTGAGCGAGGGAGGAATTGTGATAATTTGGTTGATTTGTTCTATGGTGGCAGTATTAGCGTATGGGGGGGGCAATACATCACATTTATTAAGAATACAATAGAAAAGTATTCTCAATAAATGTGGCGTATTGCCATTTCCCCCTGAAAAAATCCCGTGTGCTTCTTAAAAGCATAACTTTAGCAATCCTAGCAGCATTTAATTTTTAACTTAATTTAACTTTAATTTAGCTTTTAATTTTTGTACTCTAAGCTGTGGGAAGTGCTTGATTTCTTAGGTGGGTGCTTTTTAAATCTAAAAATATGAAAATAAATAGAAAATGCTGTAGCTCTGGGATCACTGCTTTGAGATGCCATGTGTATTCTTTCTCCATCTCTCCGCCGCCAGTCCTGCAGCACAGCTGACAGCTAAAGCAGGCTAACAATCTCCCCTTTTTGTTGTGCAGACAGATGCAAGATAAATGTCTAACATCTTTGCTATTTCCTTCATTTCAGTCTCCGGTTCTACTCTTTCATTCTTAAGAGGATAGATCATTTCCTTCAACAGTTGTCTGTTATACCCAGAACATGCTTACATAAAATGAATGTTTAAGTATTCATGATGTTCTGTGGCAATTGATGCTAATTCTGTCCATTCATCTTTGGCATATCTAATTTGCTTTCACATGTTTTATTCTTTTGCACTTTGTCAATTGCGTAGAGTGGTAGGTTGTCCATGTGGGCGCATTAGGTGATGAGACAGAAGGAAGGCGTGCTTAAGGAGCACACAGCACCACCTTCTTTCCACAAGTGACAGAAACGATCGCTGGAGTTACATCCATGGGAAAACAGCAAAGGCAATATCAGAATTGGGTCCAGTGTGTCATAAGGCGTGGCATGGTGATCTCACCCTATGTTGACCTGTATCACAGCTCCATTTTGTGGGGGGGTCATCAGAAAGGTACAAGGTTCAATGTGGAAACTTCTGAAATCCTCAGGGTTCCTAGATCCCAGTCAGTTTAGTGGAATAGAAACTGTCTGTATCTTCCTGATGGCAGGATTTAGGGCTAAAACTTGCTGTGCAGACATTCAGGCTCGGGCAGGAGCCTGGGCTCTGAGATGCTCCCCCATCGCAGGGTCTCAGAGCCTGGAGTCCAACCTGAATCCAAACATCTGTGCTGCAATTTTTGGCCCTAAATGCTATGAACTCAGGTCAACTGACCCAGTCTCTGAGACTTAGGTCTTCTATTGCAGTTTAGCTGTACATGCAAGGTTTAACCTGTACATGATTTGGGACCTGGCAATTTGAGATCCCTTCTGTCTCCCCATGTCACGGGTCAGGCTTTCATGCTGAAGCACATTCTGTACCGATGCTGACCAAGTGTTCTTTGTGTCTCAAGTGTGCTTCTTCAAATCCTTAACATGTCAGAGTCTAGATTTGCAGATATGGTGTAAAAAACCTGTTCTTTCACTTACATAAGAAGTTTGAATCTCATAGGTATTGTGGGAGAGGAGTGAGGGATAGCTGTCAAGGGATGATTTAAATAGATTTAAACAGCTTTTTTTATTGAGGGGGTGGGGGAAGTAATTTCACTGGAAATCAATGTTGAAAATTGGATGTATTGACACATTGTTATCAGTTGATATCTAGGTTATCAAGGAGGCTGTGTAATCTTATTATGGGAGGTTTTCAAAAATGGATTACATGAACATCAGTCATGGATGGTCTAGGTATATTTGATCCTGCCTCAGTATGAGGGATGAACGATATGACCTCACAAGGTTCCTTCGAGCCCTACATTTCTATGATTGTGCTGATACCAAAATTTTAGAAAAAATAACCTGTAATGTAAGGGCATAGAGCTTGTGATACGTGCCTGAGAAACTGAAAAAACAAACAAACCCACATGCACTGGTATTAGGCATGGAATGAAATGGAGAAATATTTCAATCACATAACAGTGAGAACAATTTGATTTACTTATACACACTGGGTGCATCTAGACTGGCAAGATTTTGCACAAAAGCAGCCGCTTTTGCGCAAAAACTTGTCGCCTGTCTACACTGGCCGCGAGAATTTGCGCAAGAACACTGACTTTGTAATGTACAAAATCAGTGCTTCTTGCACAAATGCTTTGATGCTCCCACTCAGGCATAAGCCCTCTTGCGCAAGAATACTTGCACAAGAGGGCCAGTGTAGACAGGAACGTTAATTTCTTGCGCAAGAAAGCCCGATGGCTAAAATGGCCATCAGAGCTTTCTTGCGCAAGAGAGCGTCTATACTGGGCACGGATGCTTTTGCGCAAAAGCAAAACTTTTGCGCAAAGGCACATGCCAGTGTAGACGCTCTCTTGCGCAAATACTTTTAAAGGAAAAACTTTTCCGTTAAAAGTATTTGCGCAAAATCATGCCAGTCTAGACGCAGCCACTGGGTCTGTACTGATAGTAAAAAGAAAAAGTCAGTTTCTGTTCAGCAGATCAGAAAAGATCATTCCTAGAGTTCCAACTATGATTCTGTGTTGCAATGTCTCCTGTGTGATTCCTAGCAGGAACGCTATGAAATTGACACCAAGGATCAAATGATTCTCTATTACACTGATGTAAGTCTCCAGTGACTTCCACTGCAATTGCTTTTGTTTTCCACCAGGAGCAGAATTTGGCCATAAGTAGAGCCCTGCATGGATACAAAATTTGTATCCACATCCACATCTGTGTCTACAAAAAGGAGCCGTGGATATGCACATCCACATCTGTAGATGCGGATACCTGTGGATATAAAACAGATAGCCATGGACTTGCAGGGCTCCACCCATAAAACAGGGTACATAATTTTTTTTAAAGGAAAGAATATTATACAGCTTTATTGAAGGGTTATTGTTTGGAGCTGGCAAATTTTGAGTCAGTCGAAACACTCATGTTTGCCTTTCATGTTAAATTCTGAATAAGCTGTGGCAAAAATTATAATATACAGAATTCTCTCTTCAAGACTACTCCACTTCACATGTTCTTCTTTGTCCCAAGATCGCGCTATTGTTCTCATTAAAGCTTCCTGGGCCATTAATCTATCCCTATAGTTTCCAGCTGGCCACTGGATAGGTCAGCTGGAAATTACATTGCAGGAGACTATTCTGGTCTTGGGAACACAAAAAAGGAGTATGGAGAAGCTCCAACTACTGTCAGTTTCTCATTCAAAATGTGCAACTAAATAAATCAACACACAGGCTGTTTGTTACTAAATCTTTAAAATATATCTCTTTGAGGCCAGCAAAAAGGGCTGGGTAGCAGGCACTACGTTCCACAACAGCTCCTAGTCTCCAGCTGAAGTACAAGTCTTTTTTCTGATCCGATTTCAATGCTGCTCTGTTCTCCTTTGTCTGTAACTATCCACCAGGGTCCGGTATATTGGATATGACAGTTCCGAATGTTTATTTAAGAATGTGTAGGATGATGGCACAGGCGGCAGCAGCACCACATAAGCCTCTCTAGTGTTAAGGAGCCATCAACCTTTCCATTACAACCCCTCCCCACCCCAGAGGATTTGGAGACACTTTTTGAGGGGGTCCAGTAATTAAAATAAAGGTTTATTTTTCTCGAGGTGTTTTCACACCCCATCTTTCCTCCGTATGTGGCTATTGGGAGAAAACAAAAATATTAAATCCAACGCAACTCAAGTGCTGGTAGTTTTGTCCCTGTATTGGTTGATTGGTCCTGCTTTGGGCAGGGGGTTGGACTCAATGACCTCCTGAGATCTCTTCCAATCCTATGATTGTATGAGTCTGTCTTTTCAAAATTTTGTGCATGGTTTTAGGTGCTTCACTATTATTTTTAAGAGTGTGTGCTATTTCTTATCGATACAGAGCCAAATGGCAGAATATCAGTGTGTGGAAAGTAAATGACAGCAAACCTAAATCAGCAGATAGAACAGGATTGTGTGTTCTTCAGGGCAGCTTGACTATGCAATGTTAGCTCAGACCCCGGCTCCTTATGCATTATCATCATAGTTTTTAATTACACATTCATGCACTATTTTCCACACAGCCCATGCCTCATTCAATACACAGCATAAGTGACCACTGGGGGGGGGGGCATAATGGGGCATATGCACCCCCCCAAAACACCATGGACAGGAGGGGCAAGGGGCTGGCCAGCTGCCGGCAGGGCCAGAATCTTTGGGTGGCTTGGGGACTAGTTGGGGAGACTGTCACCTGCAACCGGGGTCCAGCCCCCCTGCACTCACTGGCAGCAGCCCCAGCTCACTCTGCTCTCCAGACACATCTCTTGGGGGAGGGGCAGGACCACCTCTGCATTCACCAGTGGGAAGCAGAGTGAGGTGCCTGGAGGAGCAAAGCAAGCTGGGGACACATTGTTCCACTCCGTCTGTCATTACTGGTGAGTGTGGGGGGGAGGGGGCACATTGTTTGGGGGAAAGAGGTAGGGAGAGGGTGGAGCATGGGTGGGGAAGGAGTGGAGAAGCATGGCCTGGGACAGTTGGGGGTCATCCTGGCCCTACCCCAGGCTGGGCGGGGGCGGGGGGGAGTGTCATGTGGCCAGTGTCCCTCATGGCCCCTCTTCAGTTGCCCCTGATACACGAGATGGACCTGCTCTGGTGATGAGTTAGAGCTGTGTAGCAAACAAGACTGTGTCTGTTAGGCCCTCTGCCTCATTTGTTGCAGAAGTTGCAAGGTGTGTAGTGAATGAAATAGGAAGAGCACAGCTCATGGTTAAGGCAGTGGAATGCTTCCCTAGGGAATTCCTTATTGTGCCACAGAGTTCCTAATATTGGATGAGTCCCTTAAATTGTGACCAAACCTTTCTCATCTGGTCAATAATTATGTGTTCTTCATTTCCTAGGTGCCTGACTTGCCACGCTTGAGGTTGATTTGCAGCACTTCTAAGTGCTCATATCTGCAACTGAAATCAATGGGAGGAATTTGTTGCACAGTTAAAGGGCTATATAATACTACTCTGAAAATCAGGTTCCAGACATCTCAAATTGGACACACAAAATTAATGGATGTTTTTGCCTTAATCTCTCTATGCCTCAGGGTATTCTGGGAATACACTATTTAATATTTGTGAACCACTCAGTTTTTATAGTGGTGAAAGCCATAGACTAGGCCATGGGGAAATTCAATTGTTCAGAGTTCAGACTCTGGTTTGAATAGCATTTAATAAATAAGGCCTGGGGTGCATACTGGACAATGAGGAGAATACCAAATATTGGCTAGCTCCTCAACACTGTCCCTCACTGTTTTTGCCATGGGCCCCCTCCCTCATTCAATCTGTAGTCATGCAATTATTGCACAAGGAGGTTGATTTCAGGGTGCATGGATGACCTTAATTCCAGAATTTCCTAGCTTTTGAGTGCTTGACTCTGAAGCCTTAGTGATGTTCTTTTAACGCAGTTCTTATGTGTGGAATAGACACATACTCATTTTAAAAGCTAGCAAAAGGGCTCGCATTGTGCAAGTCCAGTGTAACAGGTACATTTACCGCATCACTTTTTCATGTCCTGGCTTAGCACCTGCATAGTACTGGCAATTGCTGAAGGGATTGCTAGGTCTGTTTAAGTCTATGTGACTATGATGCCCTCTAGTGCTTGGAAGCCCAAGGAGGCTACAAAGCTTGAAAATACTAGAGCTAATGGAGAGTTCCCCCTCCATCAAGCGATAGACGTCTGTGACTTGGGATCTCAAGCTCATGGATTCGACCCTTCTCTTCCCCCCCCCCATGCTGTCTATGTGCTGTTTGAACTGTATGTTGCTTGTGGCCATGGTCTTTGTGTGGGTGTCACCAGATGGTAGCAAGCAAGTCATTATATGCTAAAGCACATACATATGCCACTGGGGCCCTAGGACCTTTGGCTCCAAACCCTATGTCACTTGAGCTAAAGGGGAAGCACTGTTATCCGCATTAGCATTAAACTTGGTATCCTGTAGGGACCTCCCAGCCACTAGAGGCAGACATAGCCACATAGCGTACATTCAGCAGCCCTGACATTCCCAGTATGTTAGAGCAGGTATAGGTGTGGAAAGTAGGGGGTGTGGAAGGTTGCTGCAGCACCCCCAGGTTTTGCACACAGCTTCTCCATACCTAGGGGCTGGCCCCACTGCTGGCTCCTCCAGCCCTGTGGCCCAACCTTTGGGCAGCCCCCACAGTGACACGCCGGCCCCACGCACTTTGCTGCCCCTTGGGGTCCTGCCACTATGGGCTTTGCTGTCCCCCCCGCACTGGGTCCTGCCAGCCCTGCTGGCCCTTGGGGTCCCATCACCCGCTGAGCCCATGGGTTCTGCCAGCCCCAGGGGACTTGCTGTCCGCTGACCTTGCCATGGGCTCCGCAGCCTGCTGGCCCCACCAACCCCAGGGTATTGCTGCTGGCTCAGGGCTCTGCAGCTGTTCCCAGCTGTGGCCCAGCCTGCGGTGATAAGGGTTGCCAACTCTCCTGAACTGGCTGGAGTAGACCAATTTGCAGCTATGGAGTCTGGTCTGTCTGGTCAGGGAGAGTTGGCAACCTAATCTCAACAGATCTAAAGTGGGGGTGCAGTTTTAGTAGTTTCAATGGCACTGAGAGCAGGAATCACACACCCACACACACAACCAGTACATTAAGTGCAGCTGGGTCATTAGATGGGCAAATGCAAAAGGTATTCATAAGGGTGTAAGTTAAGGATGTGTATTTTTGGTGGAGCCTCCAGCTGCATGCATGTTTGAAAAAAATTGGCAGAGTCTATTGCCTAAATTGTATAAAGAATTACAGTTACAAGAGGTGCAGTGTGTATAGGCATGAGGGATTTTAGGCTTTTTCCCTTAGGGTATGTCTACACAGCAAAGTTATTTTGAAATAACAGCCCTTATTTTGAAATAACTTTAGTAGTGTCTACACAGCCAAACTGCTATTTCAAAATAAATTCGAAATAGCAGAGTGCTTATTTCAAATTTGGTAAATCTCATTCTACGAGGAATAATGCCAAATTCGAAATAGCTATTTCAAAATAAGTGCTGTGTGGACACTTATTTTGAAATAGGGGGCCTCCAGCCTTCCCAGGCTGCCCTGGTGGCCACTCCAGCCTCAACCAAGAACACTCCTCTCCCTTCCCTCCCCCTCCCCAGAGTTCTTAAAGGGGTAGACTCTGGCCACAGTGCCTGTGCCAGCTCCAAGCCTTCCAGCCCAGAGCCAGCAGTCACTGCCCCGACCCAGTGGCCCCAAAACATGAGCCAGCAAGCCACTGGCAGCCAGCCCTCCACTGCTCCCCAGGAACAGTCTGCCAGATCCTAGGAGCCTGCCAAGGCCTGGAGAAGGCGGGCGCCTTCCTGGTTCCAGGGTGGAGATCATGGACCATATTCAGGTTTGGGGGGGATTCCCCCAACATCCATGATCTCCACACTAGATGGAGGAATGCGGCCGTCTATGGCAGGATAGCTGCCAGCCTGGCCACCAAAGGCCACATGCAAACCCAGGAGCAGGTTTGCATGACAATCAAGTTGGTCCGGCGAGACCCCCAACCCTGAGCCCTGAGCTTCCCCTCCCACTTCTTTCCCTTGCTTCCCCCTTCCAGCTGCCTTCTCCCAGGTTTCCCCTTCCCTCTCCCACCCTCTCTCCTCCCCTGTCCCGCCTCCTTTCCCCAGTCTCACCAGAGTTTCATTCCCTCCCCCCAGTTTTGTTAAATAAAGAGAGTTTGTGTTCATGAAAATATGTGTATTTTATTTGACATCAGGAAGGGGGGTTAGGGAGGGGTAAGTGGAAGGATGTGAGGGAGGAATGAGGCACAAGCCCCCAGTGGTGTAGACCAGGTAGTCTCTTAGGGTGTGTCTAGACTACAGGGTTTTGTCGACAAAAGTGGATTTTTGTCGACAAAACTATACCTGTGTCTACACTACCGCCGAGTTCTGTCAACATAACGTTGACAGAACTCAGCAGTTTTGTCGACGGTGGTAAACCTCATTCTATGAGGAATAACACCTTTTGTCGACAGAGTTCTGTCAACAGAAGGCGTTATTGCATCTACACTGTCCTTTGCATCTACACTCTCATGTCGACAAAGTGGCTTGCTTTGTCGACAGAACTGGATGCAGTCTAGATGCTCTTTGTCAACAGAAGCTTTGTCGACAGTATCTGTCGACAAAGCCTCTATTGACAAAAGCCTGTAGTCTAGGGTGGAAGCTCTCCCGCAGGGCCTCCTGGATACTGACAGCCCCCTGATGGACCTCCCAGATGGCAGCCTGCAGAAAGTGCAGCCAGGTTCACAGCAATGTGTCCAAGAGAAGCACCAGAGTGCCACAGGGCAGCTCTGGCTCCATATTGCAGAGTGCTGTGGTGTCTCGAGTGAGGGCAACCACAGCACGCAGAGACAAAATGCTTTGCTGTCCCTCATTGAGATAGACAAGCAAGCAGAGAAACCTGAGAACTGGCTGTCCGGGGGGGTCCCTTTAAGCACAGACCTCAGATAGCCTCAGGCAGCAGCCCCACACAGTACATCCTGACCTGGTGCCCTGCCGGAACTGGTTCTGGCCAGCCTTAAATGCGATTCAGAGTCCACTCAGTGTGGACGCACTATTTCGAAATAGCAAAATGCTATTTTGAAATGCATTTTGTGTGTAGATGCATTATTTCGAAATAACTATTTTGAAATAACACTGTAGTGTAGACATACCCTATTAGTTTAAGCCTGACTCTGATCTAAGTTACAGAGATCAGTAGCAATGCTCACTTACAGTTTCTATAAACCACTAGAGGTCCATCAATGTCAGTGAAATTACACCAGTATAAAACAGAAATAGGTGAGATCAAAACCAGACATGGTACTGAATTGGACAAGTCAGGGTTGGGTTATCTAATCCTGTGCCTGTGCAGGTTTTTCCTCTACTTTAAACTCACAGTGTAACTGGCCTTATGACATAACCAATCAAAAATGGTTCCACTGGGCCTTGCAGCTCAAGAGGTTTTTGACCATGCCAGTCCCTTTTTCTAGGTTTATTTTTCAGAAGCTATTCCTTTCCCCTCTTTGTTATGGATCAATGACCTAATGGGCATCAAAAGGGAATTCACACACATTTCTTAAAATGTGGACTATTAATCGGATGTAACTGTAACAATTATCTTAATAGTTGCTGTCTGCCATGTAAATTGCACTTAGTTCACTGCAATCCAATAAGCTACAAACTAAAACTAATTTGCATGCTATACTGTGATGATTTATAATTGTCAGATTTGACCTCATCCATGAAACTCATGGGATGGAACATTAATAATCACCTGTCCAGTCCTTGCAGCTCCCCACATAATTTGATACAATTCCACTTAAAATAATCTTTGCTCAAGAGATAGCAGGAAAGTCATGATTTGAAGTTTTTGCCATGGAACTATCGTTGGGTGTGGGGTGGGTTTAATAATGGAGTATTAGATATGGCAAGTCAGGAGAGAGGTGCATTTATAGAGCTGCATAGATTTTTCGAGGCCTGAAACAGTAATTGGGGTTGTAGATTATGTTTAAGACACACTGGCAGAATTACAGTATAGGTTAGAAGGGCTAGCTGTTCAATCTTATATTTCTGTCTCTGTGCCTCACTAATGCTTGTGTAATGAAAGTGGGAAGCTGAACTCCAGATTTCATCCTAAAATTTAAAAACAAAAAACCCTCACAATATGAAATGCAGAAATGAATACTTAGGCAATCATCCTACATCTGCTGTGCTCGTCACAAACCATTTCCACTGTAAAATTTGATTTATGATTTATGCTGAAAACATCCAGTGAGTCCTAATCTAGCATTTGACCGTGCATTACATATTTGTGCATAGCTCTTTCTAGGAAGGATCCATCTCATTTAGTATTCAACGCTCTCTTTGTTAGCAAAACACTCAAGTCATCTGGAATTCAGCTGTTGCTTCCCCCTGCTTCAAATCATTGAAGACATAAAAACAGAACTTAATGGCTATATAGAGAGCCCACAATGCTACCCAATCAAAAAAAAAAAAAAAAGAGCTATCGTGTAAAATGAAAAGTGGCATAGATCTGAGATCCATCAATAACCAATGTGGTTTTTTCCCCAAACTTTTTCTTGCCCTCCTTTAGCAGGTACAGAGATAAATCAGCTAACGCTGAGTCGGTGATCAGCTAACTGCCCTGGGGGTTTTTTTAGTAAGGTAATGGAACTTTTAAAAGTATTGTAATGCCCTTGTCTTGGCTCATGTTAACATGGGAAGAGAAGTCTTCAGATGGAAAAAGTACATGCTGTACCAAAAGTTGGCACAAATATAGCTGCTTCAGTATGAATTCTCTGCATCAGTCTTCACTGACGAGGATGAGATGGAAATTCCCACAATTGACCCATTCTTTTTAGGTGGCAGAACTGTTCCACACTGAGGTGTCAGTAGAGGAGCTTTTGGAACAAATTGTTTAATTTAACAGTCATAAGCCCCCAAGACCAGATGGTATTCGCTCAAGAGTTCTGAAGGACCTTACCAATGAAACCACAGAACTACTAACTGTGTTATGTCACCTATCACTTAAATAGCTTCTGTTCCAGATGACTGGAAGATAGCTAATGATGCCTATTTTTTAAAAAGGCTCTTGAGGTGCTCATGGAAATTACAGGCCAGTAAGCCTCATTTCAGTACCAGCAATTTGTTCTGTACTAGAGTTTCAATTAGATTTACCAGATTAACACAATTTGTGGGGGACAGAATCAGTCTGGCTTCTGTAAAAGGAAATCATGCCTCACCAATCTATAAGAATTCTTTGAGGGTATCAACAAACGTGGACAAGGATGATCCTGAGTATGTAGTGTACTTGGACTTCTAGAAAGACTTTGACTAAGGCCTGCACCAAATGCTTTTTAGCAAATTAAGCAGTCATGGGATAAGAGGGAAGGTTCTTTCATGGATCAGTAATTGGTTAAAAGGCAGGAAAAATAAATAGTCAGTTTTCAGACTGGAGAGAGGTAAA
Source organism: Pelochelys cantorii (assembly GCA_032595735.1). Classification (NCBI taxonomy): domain Eukaryota; kingdom Metazoa; phylum Chordata; order Testudines; family Trionychidae; genus Pelochelys; species Pelochelys cantorii. The sequence goes on from CM064336.1 coordinate 24,339,928, forward strand.
TGGCAGTCTCCCCCAGGGATCTGTTTTGGAATTAGTGCATAATCTCCAAAAAGGGGCTAACAGTGGTGTGTCAAAGTTTGCAGATGGTATAAAATTATTGAAGATAGTTAAGTCCTAAACTGACTATGAAGAATTACAAAGGGATCTCACTAAACAGGGAGACGGGGCAACAAAATGGCAAATGGAAGTCACTGTTGATAAATGCAAAATAATGCACATTGGAAAACATAATCTCCACTATACATACAAAATACATAAAATAATGACTGGTTTGGAGAGAGTTAATAAGGAAGTGTTATTTACCCCTTCACATAACCAGGGAACATCCGATGAAATGAATAGGCAGTAGATTTAAAAAAAAAAAAAAAAAAAGGAAGTACTACTTCACCCTACACAGAGTGAACTTGTGAAATTCAATGCCAAAGGAAGTTGTGAGGGGCAAAACTATAACTGGTTTCAAAAAAGAATTAGATAAGTTCATGCTAGACAGGCCTATCAGTGATTGATTAACTGAGAGAGTCAGGGAGTCAACCCCATCCTTTGGATATTCCTAAGCTACTGACTGCTATATACTGGGACTAGACATTAGGGGTGTGTCTAGACTACAGGGTTTTGTCGACAAAAGTGGACTTTTTGTCGACAAAACTATACCTGCGTCTACACTACCGCCGCGTTCTGTCGACAGTAAGTCGACAGAAAGCAGCATTTTTTTGATGGCGGTAAACCTCATTCTACGAGGAATAACGCCTTTGTCGACAAAAGGTAAGTGTGGATGCGGGGAAGAATTTATGTCGACAGTAAAGGCCTCCAGGAAGCCCTGGTGGACACTCCTGCCACAGCTTTCAACTCTATTGTTCCTGCCTGGAGCCATCTTTAAAAGGCACAGGCACCCAGGATTACTATTCTGGCAGTAAGCCAGCTGCAGCCAGGACCCTGAGACTGTGCTGTTCTTTCCAGTCAGGCAACTAGGAGCCATGTCCCAGGGACAAGCCCCCCAAGACCTTCCAGGGACACATCCCTGCAGGAAGCCAGGGGCACCAAATGCCAGGCACCTTCCTGGTCTGGGCCCGAGATAAAAGCCCTCTTGGAGCTCTTGTCTGAGGAGGTGGCTCTTCAGGCCCCACAGTCCAGGTGGAGGAACGCGGACATCTACACCGGAATGGCTGATGGCCTGGCAAGGAAAGGCCACCACCCCCGCACCTTAGCCCAGGTCAGAGCCAAGGTGAAGGAGCTGAGGCAGGGGTATGTCAGGGTCCGTGAGCACAGCTCCCGCTCCGGGGAAACGGCACACTACTGTGCCTACTATGAGGACCTGGACCGGATCCTGGGGGCAGGGGAGCCCCTGCCTCCCGAGAGGGTTGTAGAATCTGGGTTGGAGACCCCTGTGCAGCAGTGGCTGCAATTCCAGGGTGAGAACCCAGCAGACAACCAGGAGCTCCAAGAGGAGGAGGAGGAGGAGGAGGAAGACACCACCAGGAGCACCCAGGAGCCAGACACCCAGACTCAGGAGGCCTCCCAGACAACTTCGGACACCGGGGAGGGAACATCAGGTGAGTGCTGTGAGGGTCCAACACACACAGGGCAGGGGAGGTGGGAGCAAAGTGGATGGTGCGGTGCTGTGACATGTCATGCTGATCACAGCCTGGGGGGGAGGGAGGGGGCACACATGGCTGACATCAGGGAGAGCCGTCCTACCCCTGCACCCACATGGCTGTGAGGCACCACCTGCTCCTGCAGGCAGTGATGCCAGGTGCAGGCATGGGCTGGGGACGCTGGGATTGCCACACAGCTTCGGGCCTCTCAGCAACTTGCAGGAACCGCAACTGTGGCCTGACACTTGTCTGTGCTGCTTGGCCATGTGGTGTGTGTGAGCGGGGTGTGTGTGAGCAGGATGGTGGCAGGCACACCTTCTGGGCTCCAGGGAGGCCATGGCTGCTGGCCAGGCCACACCATGCCTTACTGAGACCCACATGAGCATCCCCTGACCCTAGGACAGGCACTGACTGCTGAGAAGGAGGGCATGCCCTCTCAGGGAAAGTGTGAGCATGCATGACTGATGCCTTTTCTCTCTTGTTCTCCACAGCCGGACCAGCTGACCAGGAGGGGGGTGCCACACCTGCCCCACCACCCAGACAGCTGCAGGGAACCCGTCGGCACTGGCGCACGTATTTGGACCTGGTGTACCAGCACATCTTGGTCCTGCAAGGGATGCAGGATGCAATGAACTGGAGGATGGAAGCAGAGGCAGAGTGGCACAGGCGCTTGCTGGACGAGTTTGTCCAGCAGCGCACTGAGATTTGCGCTGCTATCCGGGAGGCCATGGCCTTCCCCAGTCCTGTGACTGGTCCTGCTCCCCCTGCCCCCCCTCAGGGCCTGCCATCCCAGACCCAGGTCCAGCCCTACCTCCTGCCCAGCCCCCTACTGTCCCAGCCACATGCGCGGCCGTGTGCGAGAAGGCCTCCACAGCCAAAGTGCCAGGGGCTCTTCATCAAGGCAGCACCCTCAGCCCTGAGCCTCCCTCCCCCCTTCCAGGTTGACATTCCCCCTTCCCACCTGTGAGAGTCACTGAGGGAAGCACTTTACTTTGTTTACAAACACTTTATTTTTCTGAACAAAAGAGTATTTTAGTTTTTCAAAAAAACAGCAATGAAATAAACTGTAAACATTTTTTCACCAACACCTGTCTCTGTTCTCAGCGTGTGATGAATGCGTACAACATGTGAATGTGGGGCCGGGAGGTGTTTTAGGGAGGAAGGCACTGGGAGCATGGGGCAATCCCACATTTGGAAGGCCCTGGGGAAAATTATCAGCCTCCTTGGGAGAATTGCTCCCTCAGGGCTTCTCGAATGCGCAAGCCCAGTGGGTGGGCTTGCCGGATGGCAGCTGTCCAGGGCTGCTCAAAGTGCCCCCCCTCCACATCAGCCCGTGTCCCCCACGCAGGGAGGAAGGCCTCCCCTTTCCTCTCCACTAGGTTGTGCAGCACACAGCATGCTCCAACCACATCGGGGATATTGTGTTCCCCCATGTCCAGCCGAGTGAGCAGGCATCTAAATCTGCCCTTCAGACGGCCAAAGGAGCACTCCACCTGGAAGTGAGCCTGATTCAGGCAGGAGTTAAACAGTTCTCTGCTCGCATCCAGGTGGCCGGTGTAGGGCTTCATGAGCCAGGGCATAAGGGGTTACGCCGCGTCGGCCACAATGCACGTAGGCATCTGCACATCCCCGACTGCATAGTTCCTCTCCGGAAAGAATGCCCCAGCCTGCAGCCTGCGGTACAGGTAGGAGTTCCGGAATATGCAGGCATCGTGTGCCCGGCCTGACCACCTGACACAAATGTCTGTGAATTGTCCCTGGTGGTCGACCAGGGCCTGCAGCACCATGGAAAAGTAGCCCTTTCTATTAATATACTGTGCTGGTCGATGGGGTGGTGCGCGGATCGGGATGTGAGTCCTGTCAAGTGCTCCACCGCAGTTTGGAAAACCCAGCCCTGCAAATCTGGCCAAGATGGTATGCAGGTCTCGGAGGTGGACAGTCCTGTGAAGCAGCTCTGAATTGATGGCCGTCACCACCTGCAGAAAGGGACAAATACAAACACACATAACAGGACGTTAGAGGAGTTGCGTGAGCTGATGAGAGGTGCTTCCCCACCCCTCCCCTCCCAGACCCCGAGAGCCCCCCCTCAGGCAACCCCCCCCCCCGCACCACCACAGGGTGAGGCCAGGCAGGCTTCTACCACTCCCACCCCTTCTCCCATTCCCTGTGCCCGGTCCTGACCCTTATCTGCCTGCCCCCGCCCCCATGGACTGTCCCCTGAGAGTGACTTACCTCCATCAAGATGTCCCCGACAGTAGACCTCCCCATGCCAAAATGATGTCCCATGGAGTGGTAGCTGTAGGGGGTGGCCAGCTTCTACAGAGCAATAGCGACGCATTTCTCCAGGGGGATGGCGGCCCGCAAGCGGGTGTCCTGGAGTTGCAGGGCAGGGGCAAGCCAGGCACAGAGCTCCAGGAAGGTGGACTTCCGCATCTGGAAGTTTCGGAGCCACTGGTCGTCCCCCCACTGCTGCATAACAAGCCAGTCCCACTAGTCTGAACTGGTGTCCAGCCTCCAAACTCACCTCTCCAGGAATAAGTTCAGGGACAAGGGCAGTAGGGCTGCAGCCTGAGTGAGGGGCTCAGAGCTGGGCTCTGAATCCAGCTCTGCACAAACGTCATGATGGTCTCATGAAGATGCAGCAAAACTTCCAGCATCACAGTGTGGGGCCATCGCCTGCCCAGGGGCAGCTCAGGCTCCATGGCCAAAAACACAGTGCAAAGCAAAAAAACAAACCTGAAAATAAACTGCTGTGGTGTCCGAGGAAGCAGGGCAACCAGAGCAAAAACTGCAGCAGCTTTGCTTTCCCTGTAGGAGGTAGGCAAGCCAGAAGCAGGAGCAGAGCAATGGCTGTCCAGGAGGATCCCTTTAAGCACGCGTCTCTGCAAGAGCATGCAGCAGCGCCTGGATTTTAAGGCTGCCCCTGTGACTTTCCAGAAGCACTTCCAGGTGCCTTCTTTTGTCAACAGAGCGTCCGGCAGTCTGGACGCTCTTTGTCGACAAAGCGGATCGCTTTTTCGATCCGCGTATTGCAATCTAGATGCTCTTTTTCAACAGAGGCTTTGTTGACAGTATCTGTCAACAAAAGCCTGTAGTCTAGATGTACCCTAGGATATGAAGTTAATAAGGACAAATGAAAAATACTCCAATTAGGAAGGAACAATCAGTTTCACACATAAAGAATGGGAAGCGACTGTCTAGGAAGGAGTACTGCAGAAAAGGATCTAGGGGTCATAGTGGACCACAAGCTAAATATGAATAAACAGTGTGACACTGTTGCAAAAAACCCAAACATGATTCTGGGATGCATTGACAGGAATGTTGTGAGCAAGACACAAGAAGTCATTCTTCCGCTCTACTCTGCACTGATTAGGCCTCAGTTGGAGTATTGTGTCCAGTTCTGGGCACCACATTTCAAGAAAGATGTGGAGAAATTGGAGAAGGTCCATAAAAGAACAACAAGAATGATTAAAGGTCTAGAGAACATGAGCTATGAGGGTTGACTGAATGAATTGGAAAGGAGAAGACTAAGAAGGGGATATGATAGCGGTTTGCAATATCTAAAAGGGTGTCAAAAGGAGAAGGGAGAAAAATTGTTCTCTTTGACCTCTGATGTTAGGACAAGAAGCAATGGGCTTAAACTGCAGCAAGGGCGGTTTAGGTTGGACATTAGAAAAAAGTTCCTAACTGTCAGGGTAGTCAAACACTGGAATAAATTGCTTAAGAACGTTGTGGAATCTCCATCTCTGGAGATATTTAAGAGCAGGTTAGATAGACATCTATCAGGGATGGTCTAGACAGTGCTGGGTCCTTCCATGAGGGCAGGGGACTCGATGACCTCTCAAGGTTCCTTCCAGTTCTAGTGTTCTATGTTCTGTGATTCTAGAGATGGATCACTTGATAAAAGTTCTTTTCTGTTAATTCTAACACTGGCCACTGTTGGAGGACAGGCTACTGGACTAGATGAACCACTGGTCTGACCTAGACTGGTTTTTTTGTGTTTATGTTTTTGAGAAGTGGGACAGAAAATTAAAGCAAAAATGAGAAGATCTCAGTAAGGAAACAGTTCTCTCTTACTAGAATGCAGTTACTCTGAGCAGACAAGAGTTGCTGTAAACTCTTGGATCATTAGGAGTTGCATCTTCTCACCTCATTCCGCCTTTGGCTTCATGTCTTCTTTTATGCTGTTCCATGCTGGGATTGGTCTTCCTTTTCAGCACCTTCAGTATTCTTCTTCAAGCCATTTATTGAAACAAATTGGTCAAATTCAGTAAGGACTTTTTTTTGGGGGGGGGGAGGGAGGGGGGAGAAGCTACATTCAATAGAATTGAATCTGTTCAGATTTTTTCCACTGGAAATATCCTGAAACAAAATAGTTTCCCGAGAGAAATATTTCAGTGTCCCTTCTCTGTGGAGATCATCAAATTTCAAACCATTCTGAAACCTCTTAATCATAAGACATTGTCTCTTTTTAATATAGATTTGAGTTGTGTTCCCCTCAGCTCAATTGTAACTATATTCTTCCATAGCAATAGCCCTAATGTGGAGATAAATTACCATGTCATAAATATGTTTTTACTTTATATCCTAGGGGAGAGGGGAAACCCCAGCCAAATTAGAACCTGAAACAAGCTTTTTAAAAACAATTCTGGTAACTCTCTAAGAAAAATGGCAGCTTTACACTGTTTGATTACGACCATTGTTGGCTGAGCTATGAAAGGAGGCCACGGATGGAGCTTCAACATTATTTCCAGTTAAGAGCTGTTGGATTCCAACTTTCTTTCAGCTTTTCGTAACTTGAGGAAAAAATAGATTTTTTTAAAAATAAGCTGTTGGGAATTAGGTCCTGTGCAAATTGCACATAGAGAGGTATGACTGTTTCCTTGTAGGAAACTGCAGTGCATGTGTGTGTGTGCATGTGTGAATGCCTGTTTGTAACTTGCACAGTCCACCCAGGGTCCCTCAGACTAGGATGGAGGTTCAGGATTTAATTACTATGATCACACCTTGTGATTTTATTGGTCAACGACCAAAATTAGGCCCCACATTTTACAAGACAAAGCCCCTACCCTGAGGAGTTAATAGCCTGAAAGAGAGAAATGTAGGACATGGAATGCACTGGGAAGCCCTGAGGTAGAAGAAACAGGGCCATCCTTACCCATACGCAGAAGAGGCAGTTGCGTGGGGCACCACTGGGTCTTAATGTCTACTCACCCACCTCTTCCTATCCCTGTTCTATGGCTCTGCTTGCTCCAGAGGGGTAGGGGATAGCTCAGTGGTTTGAGCATTGGCCTGTTAAACCCACAGTTGTGAGCTCAATCCTCAAGGATGCCATTTAGGAATCTGGGGCAAAAATCTGTCAGGGAGGGTACTTGGTCTTGCTGTGAAAGCAGGGGACTTGACTGGATGACCTTTCAAGCTGCCTTCCAGTTCTAGGAGATAGGCATCTCCATTCATTTTTTTTATTTAGAGAGGAGCTAATTAACTTAAAAGTGAAAAAGCCTGCCAGGGCTATTAGTAGAACAGTGAACCTGTGAAAGAGCCATTCAAGTGGTAATGAAGCCATTTAACAGGCATTTGCCAAGCCTGGGTATATACTGTCAGTTTCTAAATTTAGTGTCTCAGAGGGGTAGCCCTGTTAGTCTGTAACTTTAAATACAATGAGCAATCCTGTGGCACCTTAGGGACTAACACATTTATTAGGTCATGAGCTCTCATGGGTAAAACCCACTTCAACAGAGGAGCTAGAGTGGAAATTACAGAATCCAGGGTATATATAATAGCAAAATAAGTTACCTGTCAATTGCAGGACCAGAGTTAATGAAGCTAATTAAGGTGGATGTTTCTCATTCATAGCTTTTGATGTGGAGATGTGAATGTCAAGGTGGGGAAGTTGCCTTTGTAATGGGTTAACCAGTTAAGATCTTTATTCAAGCCTTAATTCAACTTAGGGGTGGCCAATAACTGGACTGTGAGCCAGACATGGTTCGCCAGGGTTAGCCACTGATGAGCTGCAAGATGCTTTGTTTACCTGAGCATCCACAGGTATGGCCACTTGTAGCTCCCAGTGGCCATGGTTTGCTATTCTTGGCCAATGGGAGCTGTGAGTGGCCGTAGCTGCAGACGCTCAGGTAAACAAAGCATCTGGTGGTTCACAAGTGGCTAACTCTGACAAACTGCATTCAGCCCACAGGCCAATTATTGTCCACCCGTGGCCCAGACACAGCGGCTTAGATGCAGTGGTGGAAGAGTATAAAGGAAAGAGAATTTGAAACAGTGAGATTCTATTTTACCCTCTTCCCTCAAGGGAATGCTTGTATATTTGGCTTCAGGGCTATCAAAATGGGGAGGGCAAAGGGCACAGCTGCCCCAGGGCCTGGCGATTTTAAAAGGGCCAGAGGCACCCAGCTGCTGCTGCCTCTACCTCAGCAGCAGCAATGCCTGGAGCCCTGGCCCTTTAAATTACCACCAGGGCCTCCAGCAGCCAACGCTCTGCAGCTCCTCCCCTCCTGCCCGAGGCCCTGTCACCTTCGGGAGGACCCAGGGCCTGGTGAAGACTCTCATTAGCCCTGTTTGGCTTTTCTCCTCCTCTTTGTCCTGCAAATCTTGCCTCACTGAGGCACTGTGAGAATGGAAACAGCCCCCTTACATTCAGGCCAGTTAGGCTCATAGTGAAGGTTCCAAATAAAATGGCTTCTTGTTCTATTTCCCCTAACCTGAATCATTCATAAAGACTTGAAGTGGCCAGTTAATCAGAGGCTCCTCTGTGGTTTTGAAGGCTTGTCTTACAGATTTAGTATGTGTCCAGCTCATTTCCTACTTTTCTGTTCCTGGTACAAAATCATCTGCCAGTTTTGTCATCCAGTACGAAATACGGACAGTGGACTCCAGGCATTTTGGTCCAAAATTTGCAGATCATTATAAAGTAATAAGTAGGCGATTTTTCCCATCCTTGGAGAGTTTGGGGGGTTTTAAAATACATAATTGCTGGCAGGGCTTGCTGACATGACGGAGTCTTGAAAACAAAAACAAGTGCCTGACAAACTGACATTTCTTCCAGTCTGCAAGGGTTCTTTCTTTCTTCTGTTATTGTAGCGAAATGATGAGTTGGTCAAAATGGAAGGGGCTTTTTTCCCATAGGCCACCAAAGAGTCCATTACATGACCTGTGAATAAGGTTGGAAGTGCTGAACAAAACTATATGTGCCTTAATCACTTAAAATTACTGTCACTTTGCTGTGTAGACTGGCCTCAGCTTGCAATGCTGAAGTGTCTGCCTTAAAGTCCAAATATGTCACCTTAACTTAAAAGAAGTTGCTCTTTGGGTTTTAATAGAACAATTTGTAGAGTAAGGGCCTAACCCAAAGCTCAATGCAGATGACAAAAAGATTACTACTGACTTCAGTGAGCTTTGGATCAGGCCTTTGGTTGCCATGGATCATGAGTCAGGGTACCAAAATCAGGCTGTTCTTGATGTTATGGCGTAACAAGATGGTGATATTAGTCTGGTTTCTAAAGGCTAAGTGTCTTCATTATTAAGTTAGATGCATACCTCGGGCACACTCTTGGGCTCACTCATGGGGATCAACATAAGGATCCTCTCATCTCCTAGAAGTGCTCTTTTTATGGGAGATTTGAAACATTGTTGGGGCATCTGGTATTGGCCACTGTCGGCAGACAGGATACTGGGCTGGATGGACCATTGGTCTGACCCAGTATGGCTGTCCTTATGTTCTTTTTGGGTCTTTTACATACAGACTCTCATAGTTTGTGGCAGTTCCAGCAGTATTAGAGCAGTGGGCTAGGCAGCCTGCCATATTAATAACGAATCTATTAGAAGTAGTGAGTGATTCAAAGAGTGCAATGGAGAGTAATGGATTTTGGAGACATCATCCCTAGTCAGTTAAATAAAGGCTCACATTGAGTTTTTGAATTGCTTTTCTTAAAGTTTCCAGTTCCTTTCCCAGTTTTCTATTCTCAAGACCAATAAAAAGAAGAAATCCTCAACTTGCCAGTCATCACAGCCAATACAAAATGTGCATAACAGATGCTGAAGACCGAACCCAAACCCATTTTCAAATAGTAAGAAACTAATAAGAAGGTGACATCTACCAACCTTGGAGAATTCGTTTTTATAATCTCTGGCTGGAGTTGCTGACACAGCGAGTCTAGAAAACAATAAAGCCATGGTTCCTCCTAGCAGGAAGGAGAGATTTTTTTCTTTAACATGTCTGAAATGGTCAATTTCCTATATACTTAGGAGGGAGACCAAAATATGAATAATTGAAAATGGAATAAAGAAAATGAGGGAGAGGATGTATCAGGTGGTTCAGCTATAGGTAGTAAATACAGAGAATTAAATCTTAACATTTAACCCAAGATCACTTAAATGAGAAATTCTGAAAGCAGTTTTAACTCTGTGGTCAATTAGACAATGGAATAATTTATCAAGAGAGGTCACTGAGGACTTGTCAGCAGAGGTATTTAGGAATAGACTATATGAAATCATTAGAAGATCAGAAATATACCTGACGGTGAAGCATAATGAAGGGCAGTGTAGAAGACCAACAATTTCCCCCAGCTGCTCACCCTGTTTTGTGATGGTAGAACAAAGGAATACTTACCACAATTAAAGGCAGTAACTGTGAAATGTGAGAGAAACTATTCAATGTACAGTCTACAGTGAACCTGAGGAACTTACTACTGCAGTTTATGGCTGGACTGTGAAAAGGACTGGGTAATTTTTATTATGCCAGATAATAATTGTTTTACTGAGAATGCTCACATACACGCAATCTGTCTCTAAGGTGCCACAGGACTCCTTATGATTTTTGCAGATACAGACTGACACAGCTACCCCTCTGAGACTTTCCACATACCACTGTCACGAGTGTGGTTAAAAATGCCTAGACAGACGTTTAAACAGTGTTGCAAGGATGTACAGCTATGATACTTCAAGGGGTTAGCTTGTGAATGTCAAGGAGCCTTTGGCCATTATCTTGTCCTTGCAGAGCCTTTGGCCATTACACTGGTCTACAATTTTTTAGAAGTCGTCTACTTCAGAGATAAAATGTGCTATTTATTATGTATTTTGATGTGCTGAATTCAAATATGACAATTAAAACAACTGATTGGCTACTGTTTCCAAGATATTTAAGTTTTTACATTTTACGTCTATGTATATTGTGTAGATAGTAGAGTTTTAATCATAAATTGTAAACCTAGGTCTTTTCATGTGTTTATGGTTGCTTTACATGATAATATTTCACCTGTCCTGTTTATGTAACACTTTAAAAATCAGCAAAAGGGTTATATAAATAACATTTATTATGAAACAAAAGGCAAAAAACTATTATGTACATAGTTTAGTCCTATTCAGTGTCTACTCGGCACTTCTTGGCTTGTCTCTTGTATTCATTAAATGGAGCATCTCTTGTCACTGTCCAGCAATAGTCTGCAAGCATTGATGGGCTCCATTTGCCCTGATAGCGTTTCTCTATTGTTGCAATGTCCTGGTGAAATCGCTCGCCATGCTCGTCGCTCACTGCTCCGCAGTTCGGTGGAAAAAAATCTAGATGAGAGTGCAAAAAATGTATCTTTAGTGACATGTTGCAACCAAGGCTTTTGTATGCCTTGAGGAGGTTTTCCACCAACAACCTATCGTTGTCTGCCTTGTTGTTTCCGAGAAAATTTATTGCCACTAACTGGAAGGCTTTCCATGCCGTCTTTTCCTTGCCACGCAGTGCATGGTCAGATGCATCATCTCGAAGAAGTTCACGAATCTGAGGACCAACAAAGACACCTTCCTTTATCTTAGCTTCACTTAACCTTGGAAATTTTCCATGGAGGTCCTTGAAAGCTGCTTGTGTTTTGTCCATGGCCTTGACAGAGTTCTTCATCAGACCCAGCTTGATATGTAAGGGTGGTAACAAAATCTTCCTTGATTCAACAAGTGGTGGATGCTGAACACTTTTCCTCCCAGGCTCCAATGACTGTCGGAGTGGCCAATCTATCTTGATGTAGTGGGAATCTCTTGCACGACTATCCCATTCGCAGAGAAAACACAGGTACTTTGTGTATCCAGTCTGCAGACCAAGCAAGAGAGCAACAACCTTCAAATCGCCACAAAGCTGCCACTGATGTTGGTCATAGTTTATGCACCTCAAAAGTTGTTTCATGTTGTCATAGGTTTCCTTCACATGGACTGCATGACCAACTGGAATTGATGGCAAAACATTGCCATTATGCAGCAAAACAGCTTTAAGACTTGTCTTCGATGAATCAATGAACAGTCTCCACTCATCTGGATCGTGAACGATGTTGAGGGCTGCCATCACACCATCGATGTTGTTGCAGGCTACAAGATCACCTTCCATGAAGAAGAATGGGACAAGATCCTTTTGACGGTCACGGAACATGGAAACCCTAACATCACCTGCCAGGAGATTCCACTGCTGTAGTCTGGAGCCCAACAGCTCTGCCTTACTCTTGGGTAATTCCAAATCCCTGAGAAGGTCATTCAGTTCACCTTGTGTTATGAGGTGTGGTTCAGAGGAGGAGGATGGGAGAAAATGTGGGTCCTGTGACATTGATGGTTCAGGACTAGAAGTTTCATCCTCTTCCTCTTCCTCGTCTGACTCAAGTGAGAATGATTCTGGTGCATCAGGAACTGGCAGTCCTTCTCCGTGGGGTACTGGGCGTATAGCTGATGGAATGTTTGGATAATGCACAGTCCACTTTTTCTTCTTTGACACACCTTTCCCAACTGGAGGCACCATGCAGAAGTAACAATTGCTGGTATGATCTGTTGGCTCTCTCCAAATCATTGGCACTGCAAAAGGCATAGATTTCCTTTTCCTGTTCAACCACTGGCGAAGATTTGTTGCACAAGTGTTGCAGCATATGTGTGGGGCCCACCTCTTGTCCTGATCTCCAATTTTGCAGCCAAAATAAAGGCGATAGGCTTTCTTAACCATAGTGGTTATACTGCGCTTTTGTGATGCAAAAGTCACTTCACCACAAACATAGCAGAAGTTATCTGCACTGTTCACACAAGTACGAGGCATCTCTGCTCACTTTGGCTAAACAGATATGTGTCCCTTTGCAAAATCAAACACTGACAAATAAGAGAGCACGACACTGTATGATTTCTAGAGCTGATATAGGGCAATTTGTTCAGCAGAGTGATGTAAGCTTCGTTATGATTGCATCATCCATGACGTCTAGGAATAACATGATGCAATTCATATCATGTATGACGCAATAGCAGCTTCAGATTGCATCATTCATTGTTTTGCCTAAAAAGTAAGTACTGTCCAAACCCAGTCATAGATTTATTCATAGATCCAGTCAAAGATGTATTTTAGTCATTTCTGGTTTAAATTGAGATCCCTTCCCTTTATAACTCACTTATCCTCTGCCATTCCCAAGTCAAGGGTCGTATATACTGACCCAATAGCATATCTTGAAAACTAGAGCCAGTCAACAATTTTAAGCATCATTTTCGTTCTCAGTGACCCAGGATTAGTAAAGTTTGACTACATTTATTTCAGAAGCATTTTGGCTGTAGAGCAGTGTCATCTTTGAAAACTTGTGAAGATCAGGAGAGGTCCCGGATGATTGGAAAAAGGCAAATGTAGTGCCCGTCTTTAAAAAAAGGAAGAAGGACAATCCAGGTAACTACAGACCAGTCAGCCTTACCTCAGTCCTCAGAAAAATCATGCAGAGGATCCTCAAGGAATCCATTTTGAAGCACTTGGAAGAGGGGAAAGTGATCAGAAATAGTCAACATGGATTCACCAAGAGCAAGTCATGCCTGACCAATCTAATTAGCTTCTATGATGAGGTAACTGGCTCTGTGGATACGGGAGAGTCAGTGGATGTGATATACCTTGACTTTAGCAAAGCTTTTGATATGGTCTCCCACAATATTCTTGTCAGCAAGTTAAGGAAATATGGGTTGGATAAATGGACTGTAAGATGGATAGAAAGCTGTCTAGATTGTCAGGCCCAATGGGTAGTGATCAATGGCTTGATGTCAGGTCGGCGAGCGGTGTGTCCTAAGAATCAGTTCTAGGGCCAGTTTTGTTCAACATCTTTATTAATGACTTGGATGAGGGGATGGATTGCACTCTCAGTAAGTTTGCGGATGACACTAAGCTAGGGGGAGAGGTAGATATGCTGGAGGGCAGGGATAGGGTCCAGAATGACCTAGAGGTTAGAGGAATAGGCCAAAAGAAATCTGATGCAGTTCAACAAGGACAAGTGTAGAGTCCTGCACTTGGGACGGAAGAATCCCAAGCATTGTTACAGGCTGGGGACTGACTGGCTAAGTAGCAATTCTTCAGAAAAGGACCTGGGGATTACAGTGGATGAGAAACTGGATATGAGTCAACAGTGTGCCCTTGTAGCCAAGAAGGCAAATGGCATATTAGGGTGCATTAGGAGGAGTTTTGCCAGCAGATCTAGAGAAGTGATTATTCCCCTTTATTCGGCTCTGGTGAGGCCACATCTGGAATATTGCGTCCAGTTCTGGGCCCCTCCCCCCCACTATAGAAGGGATGTGGATGCATTGGAGAGGGTCCAGCGGAGGGCGACCAAAATGATTAGGGGGCTGGAGCTCATGACCTGTGAGGAGAGGCTGAGGGATTCAGGAGCATCATTATTGCAGACAATGGAGTCGTGCCTACAGCAAGCCCATTGAAATGAAAGGATCCTCAGAATCAACCTCTCATTTAGTCCCCATGGATACAATTTTTTTAAAGATAAAATAACAAAAATATTTATAAAGAGAAATACTTGGTCAAAATAAATTCCGCTACTTACTGTATCTCTCCATTGTTATCATTGGTTTGCATATCTACCAGCCTGGAGACATTTGTTTTAGCTCATAAGCCTTGGTGAATCATCAAATACATTAAGGTTATTACAACATATTTCAAAACTTCCCTGGATATAATTGTGTGTTTGTGTGTGTGTTTATTTAGTTTGTCAGCAGCTTAGAGTTTATACATAAGTGATATTTGCAAGACCAAGTCCTAGAGGGATTTTTCAAGACAACAAACTTATTTCATATGTGCAGTTGGGGAAAAAAACAGAAAAATTACAAACATCTGTATTTTCTCGAGAGAGACATAGATTATTGGTTACAATGGTGTGGGCTGGAATTTGCTTCTTTCAGCTATCTGAATCCCAATGCCCTTGCCAAGAACGTTGTACATTTCCCTTTTGCTCAGCTGCTGTTTCCAACCTTGGCACTGAATCTCCTTATTATATTTATTTGTTGGAGTCTCTGGTTCCAGCCCTGGCATTTACTGCATTTGTGGTACTTGCCTTCCCATCCCTACTTTCTGACATCATTCAAGTGAGATGAAGAAAAAAAGAAACTTGGAAATTCTAGCCAGGTATAATAGTAAAAAAAAAAGTGTTGATGTAGCAAGTGTAACAATAGACTCTTGAGCCAGTTCTGAACACGATCATTCTCCAAGAGGAGCTCTGGTGTTGACTTCTCTGGGATCAGGACTGGACACTTAGCTAGCAGGAGACACAGACCTGGACCAGAGAATCTACACATGAACTTTCCCAAAGTTTGGCAGATTGACAAATCTGGGAGATTGGTTCTGGCCTTTCGAGGGAAGGGGGGGGGGAGGGGGAGGGACAGGGGGAGAGGGTGTGTGTGTGTGTGTGTGTGTGTGTGTGTAAATGAACACAGTCTGATCACGCCATTCAGGCAAAGCCTGGACTCACACTCAAGTCTCAGAGATAGCTTACACAGGGGTTGCCATTGTCCTGGCAATCCTTTTGTGAGATTCAGACGCCTCACACACTCCCTCTGCCCAGTCATGAGTATCCCATAAAAGAGCCAGTAACAATCTGGCTCACAAGGGCATCTTTCCAAAGCCATAAATGTCCAGCTGTGAAGTAAAAGGATTGGTGGATCATGGTTTTCAGCAGGACAATGCTCCTTTATTTGTGATAATTTCTTGGAATCCTTTCACAATGGGCTAAAGCTCACTTCCCTCCAGGTGAGAGGCAATTAATAAGACCCTAGATCGGATTTTGCTCTGTTCTGGTGTAACTCTGGAGTGTCTTTGCTGACATCAGAGTAGTCACTCCCAGTTGTCACCAGTTTGGCACCTTTACGTTTTGCATCTATTAAATCAAAAAGACAAATTGAAGTGTGAGTAAATTAAGAGCCTTCATTTTCCTATTCATTTTCCCTAAGTTTTAATAGGAAAAAGTGGCATAAAACAAGCCTGTGAGTCGATACATGATGGACACTTTGGCCTCTCTGGAAGGCTCATGTGTATTTGTCACAAAACCCCCCAGTGTAAATCAATCTGCACCATAGGGACATTACACTCAGTACAAGTGCACGTGTTTAAAAAATTATTCTGCATGTGTTACATGTACGTGTTCAGTAACTAATTTCATTACTAGGCTGAAAAAATTGGCTCATTCATGTTACTTTCTGAAGCAACCAAGAGAGCCTGGTCCATGTTAGGAAACTGAGAGCTTTGCTAAATTTGATCCTGAAAAAATGGTGAAGTCAGTTGGGCGTTACTGAAGCACAGACTTTACTTTTATTGTTAGCTCTCACATAATTTAGAGACATCTTGTCTCTGAACACATGAAACACCCCATTCAGGGTGCCAGCAAAATGCATATGTGCCACCTAAGCCTTCAGAATAGAACTGAAGAGGTGGATGAACATAGAACATTGGTGAGGATGTTCCACAGATCCCTACATGAGTCCAATCCACAGAGAACCAGAGTCTGTTTGGTTACATCTACCCTGCATTATTATTTCGGAATGAGCTATTCCGGAAGAAATACTCCAAAATAGCTTATTTCGAAATAGCACTTCTACACCTCAGGGAAGTCTGGAAATTAGTCCAAGGCAGGCTCCCCTAATGTGGATGTGCTACGTAGATTTAGAGCCCCATGAAGCACTGGGGAGCAATTACATTGAATGGTCTGGGGGAGGACCTATTTCGAAATAGCAGCAGTGGCACGTCCACACTATTGCTATTCTGAAATAGCTATTTTGGAAGAGGCGTTATTCCTCATGCAATGAGGTTTACAAATGCTGAAATAAGCTGCCTGTTATTTTGAAATCATTTCAAAATAATGGGCTTGCTGTGTAGCCACTCGCCTAGTTATTTTGGAATAACGGATATTAGTCCGAAATAACACTGCTGTGTAGACATACACTTTAGAGCCCTGTAGGGGAAGTGTGGCTCTTTAGCTCAAACTGTAGCATCTTATGCTTTCAACTTTTGAGGTTCCCAGTGTGTCAACCAAAATAGACCTTAAACTGGCCCTCTATGCAGAGTGATCTTCACCATAAATTAGTGGGAAATAATGGGTAGATACTTTTAAATTGCTCCTGATTTTAAACCTAGAATGGCATATTTTATCCTGGAGCAAATGTTTATCCAATATTAGAAATAATAGTAAGAGACCAGATTGTCGCCTGGGGGGGGGGGAGTAAAGGAAGGACAATTCCATGAAGGTTGGCCTTCCTGTGATTTGTTACCTGGGAGTTCAGAGCCTGCTCATGCTGGAATGACAACAGTGCAACTCCAAATCCAGGTAGTTCAGAGAACTGCCAGAAGCAAAAGCTGCCTGTTGGTCTTTTGCACTGCAAACTCTCTGGAGTGAGGACTATATTGACATCTGTGTCTTGCACAGGGTCGAATGCGTTGCCTGAACATAAAGCATAATCTAACAAATAGTAAGAGGTCATGCTCTAAAAAAAGCTAACTCTAAAATGTGAGGACTCTGTAAACTGATGAATGTGGCACTAAAGTATCTGGACAATGTGAGGGGAAAGCAATTTTAAAAGCCATAGGAAAACAGAAGGGCGCAGGATACGGATAATATTAACACTTACATAGTGCCTGACCTCTTTAAAGCACTGTACAAACATCAACTGACTAATCCTCACAACAGCCCCATTACAAAAACAAAAGCCCAGGGAGGGTAGAGGGGTTACATTTAAAGCCTTGAGTTTAAACTCCTTCATAATTTAAAGCAGGGGCCGCTAAAATGCAGCATGGCAACCAAAAGTGGTGCTCAGAGTCCTTAAATACGGCCCTCAGTCAGGAAGAAGCCAGGTCAGATGGATGTTTTTGTTGCTGATGAGTTCAGATAATCTAGTTATTTAACAAGTAAAATGCAAACATCAATAAATGTTATGGTTTTGGGCATTCAGAGCTAGAGCCTCAACTGGGCCAGAGCTCTGTTCGGCATAGCTCAGCAGGCAAGGCAAATGTGGCTGTATGCCATCTACATTACTCCAGCTTGTAATGATTTTGCTACCAGGTTAAATGATCTGGAGGTTCCTTGTGGAGACACACATTCACTACCCACATGGCAGGAGATGAAGACTGACCAAATGCTGGCTGTGTTAGCTGAATGCTACCCAGGGATTTCCCTATGCAGGGGGTACAATTTTAGGGCACTTTCACTTTTACAGGTTTTGCTACGCTAGGATCAGGCCATTTAGTGTTGTTTTAAAAATAATGTATATTATATGCATGTAATCCACACCAGGGGTTCCAATGCCCGTCAATGACTGGGGTCTGTTGGTATTATATGCAAATTAAGTGCTGCTCTCAAACTCCTGGGAAGCTGCCAGGGAGCCCTCAGTGTGGCTTTCCCTATTTAAATTAGATTAACTAGGTCACTGAGTTCTGGTCTTCTATGTACAGGAAGGCTCCCCTAGTATTTATCTAGCTTTAAATGGTTAATTGAAAATGGTTCTGAATCAAAGCCCCAAATCTGAATACCACCAAACTTTGGAGTGAAGCAAAGAAATCAGAATTTGAACTCAGACCCAGATTTGCTTTTTCCAGACAGCATCTGCTTCTAATGGGTCAAACCAGACATCTTGAACTTTTTGGATATGAAATAGATGTGGTGCAAGAATACAAGTACAGTCTCACAAGATTTCTGGCAATTTGGCTGAAATCACACGAGAAAGACTTACAAGATGTCAACATTGCTGAATCAGAATCCTGACTCAGCTTTGGCTTTGAACATGAATGCTGAACCCTAAACCAAATCTGAACACTGCCTCTTTAGATATTGATAGAGTCCTGCATGGATAAAAAATGTTATATGCTCATCTTCATCTGCATCTGTATCTGCAAAAATGAGCTGCGGATATCCACATGCACGGATGTGGATACCTGTGGATGTAAAGCAGATATCCGCAAATTTGCAGGGTTCTAGATGCAAAATTTGTATCCACATCCGCATCTACAAAAATGAGCCACAGATATCTGCATCCATATCCACAGATGCAGATATCCATGGATCTGTAGGGGGTCTAGCTATCGCTCCCTCAGTGCAAATCCCTTCCAATTTGGGGGCTAGAATGATTCAGGTTTGATCCTCCTGACTATGAATATGGTCCCCATAGATTCTGTTCCTGATGGTATTCTTGGTCCAAGCAACATCTCTGTCCTGCTATTCCACTACCTGTATTTTAAAGAGGAAAACAAATCTAATTTCTGTCTGTAGGTTTTAAGGAGGACACATGCAGGTGGAATTATAATTTATTATTATTTTTTGGATTGCAAGAGCACTCTGTAATAGGGCCTGTACAGATATAGAAGAGAGATGGAGCTTACCTAAAAAAAGTTCTTGTTTTTTTAAAGAGTTTTATGGCGGGGGAAAGGGATATAACACATAAGCAAAGTGGTAAAGGAGATTACTAGTGCCTGGCTTGTTAGTTTTGTCTTGGCCTACCTAGAGTATCCCCAGCTGCCCTTCTGCTTGTCCGTTGTGAGTTATTGATCCAGCACTCCTCCACGCATAGCAAAAATTACTTCCATCTCTTAAATGATCTCTTTCATGCCCAGTAAATACATCACTAATCCTCCCCCTTATCAAGGTCCCTCATGTCATTCCCCCAGCACAGTGGAGCCAGTCTCTCATCTTCAGGTACTTCCCACACCACCTCCTGCTAGTTACACAAGTCGGCCATGAGTCCAGGGCACATCTGTTATCGCAGGGTGTAGGCCCTAAAGAGGAGGAGCCAGTTTTCTATCATCACCTCACAGAAGGGGTCTGACTAGGATTGCCAACTATCTAATCATGCACACCCAAACACCCTTATCCTGTCCCCTGCCTCTTCCCTTTCTTGAGATCATGCCCTTTCCCCTCCCCTTCTCTGAGGCCCTGCCACCACTCACTCCACCCCTCTCCCTCCTTAGTTTGCTCTCTCCCACCCTTACTTTCACCGGGCCAAGCAAGGAGTTGGGGGGCAGGCTCTGGGCTGAGGCCAAAGGGTTTGGAGTGTGGGAGAGGTTGAGGGCTGCAGGAGAGGGTGCAGGCTGCAGGCTCTGGGAAGGGGCTCAGGGCTAGGATGGGGGTTTGGGATTTGGGCAGGGGTGAAGGGTGTGAGCCGTGGTTAGGTGACACTTACTTCAGCTCTCATTCGGTTGTGTAGCAGGGATGCTCCCTGCTTCCCCTGGCTCCGTGCTGTTCCTGGAACTGCCCGGCATGTCCCTGCAGCCCATGGGGTGGGACGCCAGCTGTGGAATGCCCATTCAGTGGTTCCTGTCTTGCCTCCTTGGTCACTCTCCATTGTGAGTGATCCAATGCCTCCTCGCAGGCATTTAGCCTCAATTACAGCCATGTTGGTTTACATGGTGCTCATGCTCTAGGGCCTAGAGTCTAGGCCTAACAAAACCCATTATGCAGCCCAATTAATTCCTAAACCAAGTTATAAACCAAAATCCCCAATGAGCCTCCCAGTGTTCTTCCTGCTCCCAGGATACAATAAATGGCCACTCATAAAACACACACACTCAAAAGAAAACACAATAGGCTTGAGCTTGGATTGGAAGGGTGCCAGGCTGGGCGCTGACAGAATTGCCAGGCCCCTGGGCAAGATGGAGGTGGTGGCTCTGAGCTCCCGGAAGGGGTGGGAGTCTTGGGTGGAAGGGGAAGGGCTGGGGTAGCCTCTCCCTGCTAACCCTTCAGCACCACTTGGAGGGCATTGCTTAGGGCTCTGAAGACAATTTAAAGGGCCCAGGGCTCTGGCTGCTGCTGCTGCCAGGCCCTGAGACAGTTGCCCCATCCCTCCCCGTTGATGGGCTTGGTGCCAGGAGACAACCTCTAGCTTTTGCTGCAGAGACCACTCCAGAGCTCTGTCACTGGGAGCTCTTGATGCTGTGTAACTTGACAGTCAGACTGGCCCACCCTGCCAAGTCACTATAGCATGCTCTTTTTTCATGATTTTTAAAGCAGCATATGCCCCCTCTTCACTGCAAGAACAGAGTGAAAGGAACAGCTGAAAGTCCCGGGCATGAAGGGTATGATACTGAGAGGCCCTGTGCACCTACTGCTCCTGCCATGGCAAAACCTGAAGTTGTCACTCAGTTTTTATTGAGTCAAAACTCTTGCTAAATGCAGTGGAGCACATCCTGAGATCCATATTCTGACAAACTCCAACTCCACTGAAGTCAATGGCATTTTGTTAGAGTGAAAAGTAAGTGTACAGAGAGAGTTGCAGTTTCTTGGTATCTTTTGGGATCTCTCCATGATATGGGGTTTGTTCCAGAATCAGGCCTGGTCCTACCATGAGAACAGGGGCCTGGACTTAATGACCTCTTGAGTTCCCTTTCAATCCTGTGATTCTATGCTGAGCATCTTCAACGCTTACTGAAATCAGTAAGCCTCAAGAGTGCTCAGAAACTCACAGAACTGAGCCCACTATGCTTCAGCAGCTCCCTTCTCGGAGTCAAAGCCCGAAGTTTCTACTCAGTCCTTACACAGGATTCACCATCTCTTCAGGGCTGCATATAAGACTGGGTGCCTTTCTGGAAGATATGCATCCATTGCAAGGGAAATTGATGAAATTCAACGGCATATTTTATACGAGAGGTCAGGTTAGCTGGTCTTAGATCCTTCTGGTCTTAAAATCTAATAAATTCCCATCCCCTCTTGTTTTCAGTGGAAGTAATACCTGAGTAAGGGCTTTGGAATCTGGCCCTATGAAATTCTCACACGGCTCTTTGTTGGCAAAGAGCACAAATAAGGCCCAAAAGTTTCACAGCTTTCCCACCCGAACCAAAACTCCATCTGCTATACTCTTATTTGAATAGACGCTGCTTCAGGGGTTATATCACACACAGGCAAAGTTAAAAACTCATTGTGAGGGGGAATAAAACTTTTGAGTGTTTTTTTCCCTGTATTCGCAGGAGTTGAAAATGCAAACTCAATGTCAACACCTTTAGAAAACAGTGCACATTCCTGTTTATTCTGAATCCAAACCTTTCCATTAAGCAATGATGCAGTGTTGAGCTCAGCACAGCCTTTTTAGTTTACTCTGTACTTGTTGCTAAACAGGGTGTTTTTTTCTTAAATAGAACTATTAGTTTTAACAGACAAACTTCTCTCTCTTCCTAGTGGATTTTGGTGGAGGGGAGGGGGAAGCATGTACTTCCTTAAACAAATATTTTTTCAGTCTTTCTGGGTATTTTTTTTCAAGCAGTGGGTTTTAAAAATTTTTTAACATTCTATACCGTGGAAAATGTACAGTGTTGTTTGGCTGGATGGAGCAAAATAGTGGGTTAAAATTTAGCACATTTAGTAGCAAAGAGATCTCTCTTCTGTGAAAGACAGGATTGTATTATGTAATGGTCAGGCTGCCAAATTCTTACGCTGGCCGTGGTCTGCTTTCTATGCACCATTGACATCAAAACCTAATGAGGTTTGATCCAGAGAAGGGATTTGAAAGGACGCCCTGTTTTTCTTCAATCTTCACAAACTGAACTTGTTTTAAAAAGGGGGAAAATAAGATACAGAGTCTTGTTTCATAAATGAGGAAACATAGTGGTTTTTTGCCGAAGTTTCAACTGTTTATTGATTGAACAGCAATTGCTCAGGACAAATAGTTTCTATTTACAGTGTTTATCCTATCATCTAACCTTGTATGAGGGTCATGACGACTGTCAAGTCAGGGCTTGTGTGTGTTCTGACTACAGAGGCGTCATGACAGCTTACCTTAGTAATGATGTTGCCTAATATTTATATAGTAGTAGTATTTCATTATTTGTATTGCAGTAGCTCCCAGTAGTCCCACTCATACACCAGGACTCCTTTGTGCGAGGTGCTGTACAAACACAAAGCAAAAAAAGATGGACCCAGAAAGCATACAGCCTAAGTACCAGCTGAGAGACAATAGATGGAAACAGACAGACTGACAGGGGATTCCAAGGCACCAATGACCCTGGATTTGTGAGCATGATAGGAAGCGTGCTCAGCTCACCAGCAGTCTAACTTTTGTCAGTGTTTTGTAGGCATCACCGTGAACAAGAGTTGTTTTAAGGAGGTATCTGAAGGAGGACAAGGAGGACGATTTGCAGGTGCTTACAGGGAGTTGCTTGCAAGAGTAAAGAAGCACAAAGCTTGTTTGTTTGAAAATGTAACAAGGGGGTGACAGAAGCTGGTGTCACTAGCAGCCTGGAGGTGAAATTGACATCTCAGTAACATATTAAATACTTTATACTTATATAATAACCTTACATTTTATGGCTACTGCAAAAAATATTAACAAATGTCCACCTAATTCCTGTGAATTCAATGTCTTTATCCCCATTTCACACTTGGGGAAACTGAAGCCTGGAGGGGTTAAGTATCTTAACCAAAGTTACTCCGTAAGTCAGTGGCAGTGCTAGGATTAGAATCCAGACAGAGAGACCATGTACAATCCTTGATGGTGGGCGGGGCACAATTTAAAAATTGAGGAAGGGCAAGTGACTGCCTTATGTGTTGCCTCTGGGCTGAGGAGCAGCAGCCAGGGGCTGGCTCCAGGGGGCGTTGTTGGCCCTCACTGGGCTCTTTGGAGGGAGAGGCAAGAGCACCTCAGAGGCGCAGTTCAGAGCTATGCCACCAGTTCTGTCTGGGGAAGTATCCAGCTATGCAGAGACAGCCTACCCTGGGGAACAGGGCTGTGACGGCTTCTGGGCAGCCAGCCAGCACCCCAGCTCCACAGCACAGAGAACCAGGGGACCAAGTGGTCTGGGCAGCTCCCTTCAGCTTCCAATCCATTGGTTCCTGGCAGGAGGCAACATTTTGGAAATCTCTGTGCTAAATGGAAGGCAGAAATGGTAAGGGAATCATAATCCTGCATGGTCCCCGCACCCCCATGTGTCCCCTTAGAGACTTGTTTTGCTCACTCTCCTAGCTGTGTTCCTCTGGAAAAGTATTTCTGGTCAGACTATCAGAGGTGTGTTACCACAAATGAACTTTGACAGCTGTATTATGTTCCTGCTTTTGTCTTGAAACCCTCCGTGCTTTCTGGCCCATTCTACCAAGTCCCATCAAAGCTGTTCTAGAGAAAAGGGGAGAGCCCTTGTTTATTTTTTTCCTGTTCTGGGTTTCTGCCATTGCTAAGGATCTCTCCAAAGTTCAGCTCAAGTAGCAGCAAAAATCCATCAGCAGAGCAGTAAAATAAGCTTTTTGTGTTTAGATAGCTTTTTGCACATGCACAATCTGTCTACCCAGTGTATACTAGTGGTATCCATGTGATAAACTGCACAACCATGCTATGAATTGCATTTATCATTCACATTTGACTGTGTTACCTGCTCTGTGCTTTTTGTAAGTCAACCTGTTACTGAAATGAGTTTTCTTTGTCTCCCCACTGGTTACCTGACCCAGGGACCAATGCAGGTAAAATTCAGTCTTGGCCAGTGACAGCTTTTCTGTACATAAAAATGTCCCACATTAAAAATCTGATATGACCTTGAAGACCTTGCCCCTAAGAAATGAGAGCTCTCCAGCAGTATCCATGGCTGCCCACTCTTTGTTCTAGCCCTGCAATATACTGAAATAATGGACAAAAGGTTTTTGGCCAATTTTAGAGGCCTATTTGGCTCACTCTGAGCCCTAAAAAGGTGGACTTGTGGCTTGATCTTTAGAAGTGCAGAATACCCAGTAAATTCAAAGGGAGCAGCAGGTCTCAGCATCTGTGAAAATCAGGTTAACTTTTACAGGCAGAAAGATGCGGCAAATAGTCCTAAGAGACTTTTTAAAAATCTATAAAATTTGAACAATTGTAAGATAACAAGAGCTAATTTCCCAACACACATTAGGGGATAGCTAAGAATGCTGAATACTCCATGGCAAAACCAAGGCTTAAGTGCACACAGATGATGGCTTCTGCATAGATAGTGGGGCCTGTTGTTTTGGATGAGAGGCTCCAGTAGGGCCCACAAAGCAGCTATAGGATGGAAACCTTCCAAGACTCAGAGTCTC
Organism: Pelochelys cantorii; assembly: GCA_032595735.1. NCBI lineage: Eukaryota > Metazoa > Chordata > Testudines > Trionychidae > Pelochelys > Pelochelys cantorii. The sequence continues at coordinate 24,364,796 of CM064336.1, forward strand.
TGTGTAAATGAGAGGTTGTAGGACTGGTGGTTACCACATGCACTTATAATTTCTGGGAATGGGACCCAGCTGCCTTTGAGGAGGGCAAGATCAGCCAGTCTTCTGTCCTGGTGGGTCTTCTCTTTTGTGGTCTGCTTCTCCCTTCCTCTGCTCCTTGTGTAGCAGTTTACATCTGTGCATTTTGAGTGTCAAATGCTACCAAACAAGAATAAGGATATTTTACATCCCCTTTGCCCACTGTAAAAGGGAAAGGCAGCGTAAAATCAAACTTTTGCTCTGTCTGGCTTCCTCCCCCTGCACCTCCTTACACCCTACCCTGTAACCCTCACAGATTATAATCACAGAGCCTTCCATCCCTTGTATTAAGAGCAGGGACTAAAGCTTGCAGAAGATAAGCTAAGGGCTCTGCTCAAGTCCCTGTTCCCTTTGAAGACCTCATCCTGACACTTCCAAACTGCGGAGCTGACTCTCCCCAGACTTTCTCTCCTTTGCTTTTGATTTTTCAGTGACTTTCCCCAGCATCTATTGGCTACCTTCTGAAGAACTCAACTTTTATTTGTATGGCAACAAGAGTCCTACCCCCTGTCTCTAATCAGAAGGCCTTGGAGCAGTTTTTGTCCTTGAAAATGGAGTACTATTTTACATGTGCCCCTGAGCTTAACAGGGAAATATTGCCTTGGCTCATACACAAACTAAAAATCTCCTGGGAATTTCATATATGAGAGGCCATAATTGTTTTTCAGCAGGACAGAGTAAACTTCTTGTTTAAACAACCAGTGTCCAGGGTGAAAGAGAGAGGCAGGATGGGGACAGAAGATCCAATACGGTTATCAGAGGGAATATAGGAAACTCTGCAAGACATTTAGGACTCGTCTAGACTGCATTCCTCTCTCAAAAAAGGAATGCAAATGAAGCAGATCAAAAATTCAAATGAACAGCGGATTTTCAAATCTCGTGCTTCGTTTGTATAATTGCGTCCAAGTGCTTTTTTGAAAAAGGGTTTTTCGAGCCCCCCCCCACCCCCTAAAAAAACCCCTCAGTCTAGACGGGGTTCTTTCGGGAAAAAAAAAACTTTCTGAAAGAACCCATACACCTAATTTTTTCAGGAGTACGGGTTCTTTCAAAAAAGGGGCTTTTTCAAAAGAACTCCATCTAGACTGCAGGGATTTTTCAAAAAACCCGTTTTTGAAAAAGTGCTTGGACGCGATTATGCAAACGAAACGCGAGATTTATAAATCCACGCTTCATTTGAATTTTCGATCTGCTTCATTTGCATTCCTCTTTTGAGAGAGGAATGCAGTCTAGACATAGCCATACTCATGCAACAGTAGCCAATGGAGTCAGTGGACACTTACCCCTGCTGTGTGTCTCTTTGGGTATGTCTACACTACAGTGCTATTTCGAATGAACTTAATTCGAAATAGTTAATTCAAATTAAGCAAATTTGAAATAACGCGTCTATACACAAAAACTATTTCGAAATAGCATTTTGCTATTTCGAAATGGCACGTCCACACTGAGTGGACCCTGAACCGAAGTTAAGGCTGACCAGAACCAGTGCCAGCAGGGCATCAGGTTAGGACTTAGTGTGTGGAGCTGCTGCCTGAGGCTAACTGAGCTCTGTGCTTAAAGGGACCCTAACCCCATCCCGGACAGACAGTTCTCAGGGATCCCTGCTTGCTTGTCTATCTCGATGAGGGACAGCAAAGCAGTCCTGTCTTGGAGTGCCCTGAGTGCCCGAACTCGGGACACCACAGCACTCGGCCACATGGAGCCAGAGCTGCCCCTGGGCACGCCGATGCATCTCGTGGGGTCGTTGCCATCAGCCCAGCTGCACTGGCTGCAGGCTGCCATCTGGGGGGTTCCATCGGGGGGGCTGTCAGGATCCAGGAGGCCCTGAGGGAGAGCGTCCACCCCGAGGAGCCCTCAGAGCCTCCCTGGTCCTCCCCACCGGGGGCTCGTGCCCCATTCCTCCCTCATGTCCTTCCACTTACCCCTCCCTAGCCCCCCTTCCTGATGTCAAATAAAAGACACGTATGTTCAAAAATAGAAACTGGGTTTATTGAACAAAACTGGGGGGGGGGATGAACCTCTGGGGAGACTGGGAAAAGGAGGTGGGATTGGGGAAGAGAGAGGGTAGAAGAGGGGAGGGGGAAACCTGGGAGGAGGGAGCTGGAAGGGGGAAGCAAGGGGAAGAAGGGGGAGGGGAAGCTCAGGGCTCAGGGTTGGGGGTCTCGCCAGACCAACTTGCCTTTCATGCTAACCTGCTCCTGGGTTTGCATGTGGCCTTTGGTGGCCAGGCTGGCAGCTATTGTGCCATAGATGGCCGCATTCCTCCGTTTAGTGCGGAGATCATGGATGTTGGGGGCATCCCCCCCAAACCTGAATAAGGTCCATGATCTCCACCCTGGACCAGGAAGGTGCCCGCCTTCTCCAGCCCCTGTCAGGCTCCTGGGAGCTGGCAGACTGCTCCTGGGGAGTGGTGGAGAGCTGGCTGCCAGTGGCTTGCTGGCTCATGTTTTGGGGCCATTCGGTCAGGGGCCCCGGTGGCCACTGCTGGCTCTGGGCTGGCAGGCTTGGAGCTGGCACAGGCACTGTGGCCAGGGTTTACCCCTTTAATGGCTCCGGGGCTGGGGGAGAGGAGAGTAAGTTTTCCTGGTTGTGCCCAGAGTGGCCACCAGGGCTCCCTGGGAAGGTCTGGAGGTCCCCTATTTCAAATTAAGTGTCTACACAGCACTTAATTCGAAATAGCTATTTTGAATTTGGTGTTACTCCTCATAGAATGAGGTTCACCAAATTCGAAATAAGGGCTCCACTGTTTCGAATTTATTTCGAAATAGCGGTTTGCCTGTGTAGATGCTATTAAAGTTAATTCGAAATAACGGCTGTTATTTCGAATTAAATTTGTAGTGTAGACATACCCTTTGTGACCTTGATCCATTGCAAGTGACTTGGGCGAGGAAATAAACATCAGACTCCTACCAGCCTAGCAAATCTTTATTAAGCAGTCAAGCGGGTTAACAGAAAAGTCAGTATAAATAAATAAATGAAAAGGTTTGGCATGTTCAAGGGATCCATAGTTGAATTGTTAGCATATCGGAAAGCATCTCCCAAGGCCTCATTAAGCTCAGTGTTTCAGAGACTCATGGGCAGGACAAAAACCTTAGTGCCAATATCTAACAAGCTTCTTGAGCCAAAGGTAATTAATCCTGAAAGAATCACAAATGACCTAGACACCAGGAAACTGGGAAAGAAGAAATGCTCCCACAAGAATGCCAACCCATAGCTAGTGGGAGAGAATGTTAGAGTTCAAACAGAAAGTAGCTGGCTTCTATACCATCTACATCACGGGTGGGGAACCTAAGACCCAGGGGCCTGATGCAGTCCACGGCTTGCCTGGATCTGGTCCTCAGGGCTTCTCTCTCTGCCCCACCTCCCCCAGCATTGGGGAGCCCATGCTAGCACTCCAGCCCCCGCTACCTCCCACCTGATCGGTTTTTTCTCTGTGGATAAGCAGCACCTGACCCAAAAAAGGTTCCCCACTCCTGACCTACATCCAGGTCCTGCATCATAATGAGCATGAGGGACAGTCAGGGCCGGCTTTAGGAAGTGCGGGGCCCAATTCAAACAGTTTTGATGGAGCCCCAGCAGCCAAGATTTTTTGCTGAGCAAAAAAAAAAAAAAGCAGCACACAAAAAAAGAGTCACAGCTCCTTTAAATCTCCAGCTACAGGGCAGAGTCCTGCCTTCCCTGCCCTCGACTCACCCCTCCTGTGGCGCAGGGAAGCCACCGCACTCCTCCTCCGGCAGCGCGCCCGGCATGCCAGCACACTTCTGACTTTAGGGCGTAGGGCCCTCTTAGGTGTGGGGCCCGATTCAGGGGAATCGGCCAAATCGGCCTAAAGCCGGCCCTGGGGACAGTTGCACAGAGCAGAAATCAAAACCCATGAGGTTTTCTTTTTTTAGAGCATCAAAAATGCTACAGACAATGCCTCTGCCCTGGCAAAATCAACATAAACCTGTGCGCTTGCTGACAAAGATAAACATGAGATGCAGCAAATACAGGCTCCAAGAGGCAGATCCACCTTAGGGGCAGAATGGGCCACTCCATAAGGCAATGTTTTGAGAACAAGAAGTGGCCATGTGACCAGAGCACAACTCAAGTTGAGATTATTGACAGGTGCTCAATAATTGGAATAATCTTTTCTACTAGAAGCAGCCGGGCTAACAGTGGGCCCCGGGACAAGGCGGGGGAGGCCCTGCTCTGTGCACTGGAAGGGGCGGAGCCTCAGGTGGAAGGGGCGGGGCTGCAGCTAGGTAGTGCTCACAACTGCCCGAAGAATGCTGGGCCCCCCCATTCACCCTAGCAACCCTCGGTGCTGCGTGAGGCACACCATGCTGCACTCCGGCTCTGGCCATCCTTTTGTATCACTGGGCCCTAGGGCAGTTGCCCCCTTTGCCCAGTCCAAGTAGACAGGCCTGACTAGAAGGCTTCTGGTTATACATCTTGACCTCCATCATGCATTGTTTACAATACTGTTAATCGCAAAGATAACACATCACAAGGCAGATTCAGTGTTCAAAATTATGAGATCAATTCAGTGTTCAAAAATCAGAAGCAATGTTCAAAATCATGAGATGTGCTTAAAAATCAAGAGATTAAAAAATAAATTTGGAAGGTTGTCTTTTTTATTAATCTGTTGTGTTCACTTGCACCATGTTTTTCAAGCTTTTCCTCTGCAACCACAAGGGCTAGAAACTTTGTTGTTGTGGTTTTTATAATGGCAGCTGAGATTCTAATGCAGTCAGTTGACTTTGGGAGCTGGGGGATCAAAGTAACACGTAAATACTGTCAGTCTAGTGATGAAATCTCAAAAGCAGACAGCACTGTATTTTGCTTCTGTTTATTATTAATAATTGTTGTTATTAGTTTTTGATCTTCTCTCATCTTCTGTTTGAAAAAGGAAGAGTAGCCACTGCAATGAGTGGACATTGGCCTCTGCCATGCCACTGGGATGTTAATATAACTTTGACTCCTATTACATGACTAGAGTCAGGAAATAAATGTCAGTTTCTTATCGGCCCACCTGAGAGGGAGTTCTCGTTTCCTAGTAATAGTTTATCTTGTTTGTGACCCAGGTTGAGGTTCTTCTATTTCCTGGTTATGTAAACCTGTTTTATTTCTGTTCCCCTTGATGAAGAACCTTCGTATATGAAAGGTTGTGGGCTTTTGGATTGGTTAGTTTTTTTGCTGACCCAGCTCCACCAGAATTATTTCTAAATGAGATTTTTGTCATTTTCCATAAGGCATCATTGACTCGAACCAGAATTCAATTTTGTATGGACAATATTGCCACGTAGGGCTCAAACTATAAGAAACAGCATGCCCATTTTAACTATAGTGGCATAAAATGAGAAGCCATAATTAAAAATGTGGGTAATAGCAATGATTGCATATTTTATATTTTATTCTTGCTATATGAATAAAAAAGAGATAGTAAAACTATACTGGCTTTGTTAGCCACTGAGCTGGAAGAAATCTGGGCACAGCTGGTCAAAAAGTGGAATTTTCCTCCTGATATTTAAAAAAAAAAAATACATCCTGATTTAGGATGAAAAGTATATCAGTTTTTTTTCACAGAACAGAAATTCACCCCCCAAAAATATCAACTTCAAAATGTTTGAAATATTTAGTTTTGACATTTTTCAGTCAAAATGAACATTTGACATTTCTGAATCTAAATGTTTCATTTCAGTTTGTTGATCTGAGTAAAAACATTTAATGTTGGGTCATTTTCCTGAAAAAATAGAGGTGTACGGGTTCTTTTGAAAAAGGTTGTTTTTTTTTTTCAAAAGAATCCCGTCTAGACTGCGGGGGGTTTTTTTTTTTTTGAAAAACCCTTTTTCAAAAAAGCACTCAGACACAATTATGCAAATGAAGCATGAGATTTGTAAATCTGCGCTTTGTTTGAATTTTCAATCTGCTTCATTTGCATGCCTCTTTCGAGAGAGGAATGCAGTCTAGACATAGTCACTTTGTCCTCTGAGCTCCCACAGTGCCTCATGCCTTCCTGTCTTTTATGAACCAGGCTCCCTGGCTGGACTACATCTTCTAAAAGGCACCATGATCATTGAACACCCACGATGACCTTTGGTGGTTCAACCAGAAGGGACACCAAAATGGATCATGAGAGGTGTAGTCCAGACAGGGACCCAAGCCCAGGGTAAAGAAGTGGAACATGAGGTACCTGGACTTCAACTCCCATGAGGCACCATGGGAGCGCCAGGGAACATAGATTAATGTTGAACTGACCTGAAAATTAGTGTTTCGATTGATTCAGTAGATGAAAATATTTTGATTCAGGTCAGCCTGCGCTGAGATGATATATTTTGCTTAGATTCCAATTGAAAATTCCTGAGCAGCTCTAGTTATGGATATAGGCTTATCAACTGCCCTACCTATCAGCTTTATAAGGCACTGCTGTACTAGTTATAATTCATTACCTGCCCAGCCAGCCAGTTAGTTACCCAGTATTTCACCAGTGTTCTGAAGCGCTCTTATGGTACTGAATGAAATTGCTTTGCAGCTAACAATCCTGATTGCCATTGAGACTGAAAGTTGATTTTCCTGCTTAAAAGAGAAATAGTAAGAGTCATTTGCTAGTTACAATAACATAATCTATAGGCCTAATTACCATTGCAATTAGATACTGGTCTAATTCCACTGATTGCAATGGAATTGTGTTGGTATACAACTGCAGTACGAGGGTGATGAATCTTTAAAAAGACTGGGACTTTTCAGCTTAGAAAAAAGGACATTAAGGGGGGATATGATTGAGATAAATACAGTCATGACTGGTGTGGAGAAAGTGAATAAGGAAAAGTTATTTACTTGTTCCCAAATCACAAGAACAAGGGGTTACCAAATGAAATTAATAGGCAGCAGGTTTAAAACAAACAAAAGGAAGTATTTCTTCACACAGCGCACAGTCAACCTGTGGAACTCCTTGCCAGAGGATGTTGTGAAAATCAGAACTTTAACAGGGCTCAAAAAAGAAGCCAGAATAAGTAGGAATGGTGTCCTTGACTTTGACAGAAGCTGGGAATGGGTGACAGGGAGGAATCACTTGATGATTACCTGTTCTGTTCATTCCCCCTGTGGCACCTGTCATTGGTCACTGTCAGAGAATAGGATACTGTGCTAGATGGACTTTTGGTATGACCCAGTATAGCTGTTCTTATGTTCTTCTTATGTTTCCCTATATTTTAATTCAGAAAATAATTACATACAAACTAAGTTGGAATGAGTTATAAAATGAATCTATTCCATTAGAGGCATATCTGAAGACATAAGCATGCCAAAACTATAGTCCTTGGCGTCCTTGGCTTCCAAACTAATATTCCCATTCGAAACATGAGATATCATTCATATACTAGCCACCTCTGATAGGTTATGTGACACTGTGCCCTCATATTTTTTGGAAATGTGTTTTTGAATTGAATATGCATAACTTGAATATTCTTTATATAAAACGGGACAAGTAGCCTCTTATTCAGGAGTTTCTAATCTTCTGTATGTATATATTCTATTTGTGTGCATGCATTTTTCTTCAAAAGCGATGAGGAGTCCTGTGGCACCTTATAGACTAACAGATTTATTGGAGCATAAGCTTTCGTGGGCAAAGACCTACTTTGTCAGATGTATTTTTCTTGTATGTGAAATTAGAAATATAATGTAAACCTGTTTATTAATCTAGGTCTTCTAGTGAAAGTCATTAGTGGTACTTAAGTAACTTACTGGCCTGGTGCTCGAGACAAGGATCTGTGAATAGTCTTGTTTTTCCTGTAAGCCTAGATTGTGGGTGGTTCTACAAAGACATGTGACAATGCCACCTGGTGCTGAAATCCCTCTTGAATTTGGTATTTTTCTGCAGGGGTGGGGACCATGGAACAAAGATTACCTGTCCTGGGGAAAATCTGTTTAGGGATGGGAAGCAAATAATGCTTGTCTTTAGCTAGCTTCACAGACTACTTCTCACCCCAAGAGGATACCTGAAAAGACCTGAAAAGACAAGAAAAAACAAGAAAAGAAAAGAAAAGAAAAGAAAAGAAAAGAAAAGGAAAGAAAAGAACTCTAAAGGGGAGAGAGGGAAGGAGCTACTAGATCCAGGTCAGAAAAAAAGATCAGCCCTGGCCTTAGAAGAACTTTACAGAAATAAGAACTAGGGTGAGAAATTATGATTTTTAAACAATTTCTCTTAGTTCATTGGTCTTAGCTGGCTTGTTTTGTTTATTTTAGCTTAGTAGCTTATTTTGATCTGTCTGTTATTTCCTGCAGTCACTGAAATCTACTTTTTGTACTTAATAAAATCACTTTTGTTTATTATCAAACCTAGTGTAAATAATTGTTACCTGGGGGTGAGTGGTGGGGATAACAGGCTTGTATATCTCTCTTTCAATGAAAAAAGGGAGCGAATTTTCTGAGTTTTCTCTGTATACAACTTATACATAATAAGATGGATTTATCTGGGGGTTTGGCCCCATTGGGGATATGCTCCTGGGTGCTGTCAAATCTCTGTAACTGAGTCCTCCCTGAGCTGTCCTCAGTGTCGGCATTATTCGGCTGGGGGGCTGTTACCTCAACTCAGGGGAAAACTGGCACAGCAGGACCAGGGATATTCATAGACAAGAGAGCTGGGCCAGCAGCTGGGAGTGGAGCCCCAAGGCAGGGGTTGGCCGTTGGTGTAGGAGCTCGGAATCTGGGACCACGGCTGGAGCTGGGGCCCGAGGGCAGGATCTGGCAACTGGGAACAGAGCTGATGGCCGGAGCTGGGGGCTGGGGGCTGGGAGCACCGCCTGGTGGCAGGGGCTGAAAGTGGAGCCTGGTGGCCAGGAGCCAGCAGCCAGGACTGAAGCCCAGCAGTCAGGAGTGGAGACCAGCAGCAGAGGGGCCAGCATTGACCTTCTCTGGTCTGGCAAACTCCCTCATTCAGGACCGGTCAAGTCCTGAGGGTGCTGAACAGGGAGTAACAATCTGTAACATATATGCATGTGGCAAGGTGCTGGGATTTGGAGGATGCTACAGTGCCAGCTGCAAAACAGACCCAAGATGGTGAAATCTGTGAAACCTTTACAGTGCAGTTCCTAATAATTGTTTTAATGCAAATAGTAGAACAGAGGGTGAGAGAGGATATTGTCCTGAAACTTTGGAAGATCTCAAAATCTTTCTCAAAAATATATATTGATGTGGCTTCCATAGGCATGGGAAAGTGAAGAAAAAGCCCCAGACTTGGCAAAGCCCAGCACACAGGTTTGATTCCCAGCTCACACAAACTGGCTCCAGACAGTGCCCAATTTTCAGGCCAGGTTGTTTGCCTGGGCCTCTCTGTTTTGTTCTGCCCTCACTCTGGAAGCATCGTAAGTCTGACAAGCCAAGGCAAATATGATGTTCGTTTTTCACTGGGTTATGCTTGGCTGACATTTCCTGAAGGGAAGAGCTTAGGAGTAATTTTTTTTTAAATCCTTGATATTTATTGGCATAATAATAATAAAAAATAAAATCTCATCAAAAAAGTAGTTCAAATTCCCTCCTTGGTTCTGAGTAACTACTGGAGAAGTTGGCATTTTGTACCAAGGGAAGAGATTTGTTTTCTAAATGTCAGGCAGGGCATAGGTTTTTCCACAACATTATTTTGCAGCCATTTTCATTTTTACTGCCATATCTATGCCTCAGTGTAGAACTTCCTCTTGCATGGCTCTTACGGGACAAACAATTTACTGTTGATTAGCTTTGCCATTCAGGGAACCCCATTTTAAACAGCTACTTAACACATGTAGCGTTTTGATTTTCAAATGGAGCCACATGGAGTTGGTCCCTATTCCAACACCCACTGAAGTCAACAGAAAGATTGCCACTGACTTCAGTGGGCTTTGGAGCAAATGCAGTCATTGGCATATTATTCATTCAAATACACTTTAATACAGACAATATGGCATCTAGAGTCCACAGTGGTCCAGTCATTAAAATTACTTCAAACTAAAAAGAATATAACTTTGGGCAAGCTGCATAAGATACCTATAGATTCATACTTTTCAACACCGTGGATGCAGAGCCACAACTGGAGAAGAATATATGGTCTGTTATCAAGGCCTACCTAGATTAAACATGAGAGTCTGTATACCCATCAACCTACATCTCTTCAGCTATTGGTCTTCTGTGAGGGAGAGGAACCCTAGATGCAGCCAGATGATGTATCCATGGATATTTCTAGCATAAAATGGCCTTCCTACATCACCCTGAGACTTGCTTGATTTCAGGGGGCAACAGCTTCTGCTGGCCCCTGGGCAAGGTGTAGGGGGATCCATCTGTGCAACTCAGAAGGGGTGGGGTTTCAGGCAAAAGGGGTGGGGCTGGGGGCAGCCAGCCCTCATTGGTGCCCAGACTGTGACATGGGACTCCTTCCCAGCCCTCATGCAGAGCTCTGGCAGAGATTTAAAGGGCTCTAGGACCCTATAAATCGCTGGGCCCTGGGACATTTGCCCACTTGCCCCCCATCCCCCAGCACTGGACCTGCTTAAGTTGATAAATCATAGACTCATAGAATAATAGGGCTGGAAGAGACCTCAGGAGGTCATCAAGTCCAGCCCCCCCTGCCCAAAGCAGGACCAATCCCAACTAAATCAACCCAGCAAGGGCTTTGTCAAGCCAAGACTTAAAAACCTCTAGGGATGGAGATTCCACCATCTCCCTAGGTAACCCATTCCAGTACTTCACCACGCTCCTAATGAAATAGTTTTTCCTAATATCCAACCTAGACTTCCCCCACTGTAACTTGAGACCATTGCTCCTTGTTCTGCCATCTGTCACTACCGAGAACAGCCTCTCTCCATCCTCTTTGGAACCTCCCTTCAGGAAGTTGAAGGCTGCTATCAAATCCCACCTCACTCTTCTCTTCTGCAGACTAAATAAACCCAAATCCCTCAGCCTCTCCTCATAGGTCATGTGCTCCAGCCCCCTAATCATTTTGGTTGCTCTGCGCTGGACCGTCTCCAATGCGTCCACATCCTTTCTACAGTGGGGGATCCAGAACTGGACACAATCGTTCAGATGTAGCCTCACTAGAGCCGAATAAAGGGAAATAATCACTTCTCTAGACCTGCTGGCACTGCTCCTCCTAATGCACCCTAATATTCCATTCGCCTTCTTAGCTACAAGGGCACACTGTTGACTCATATCCAGCTTCTCATCCACTGTAATCCCCAGGTCCTTTTCTGAAGAACTGCTACTTAGCCAGTTGGTCCCCAGCCTGTAACAACGCCTGAGATTCTTCCATCCCAAGTGCAGGACTTTACACTTGTCCTTGTTGAACCTCATCAGATTTTTTTGGCCCAATCCTCTAATCTGTCTAGGTCACTCTGGACCCTATCCCTGCCCTCCAATGTATCTACCTCTCCCCCTAGCTTAGTGTCATCTGCAAACTTACTGAGGGTGTAATCTATCCCCTCATCCAGGTCATTAATAAAGACGTTGATCAAAACAGGCCCTAAAACCAGTCCTTGGGGCACTTGGCTAGAAACTGACCGCCAACCTGACATTGAGCCGTTAATCACTACCCGTTTGGCCCGACAGTCTAGATAGCTTTCTGTCCATTTTACAGTCCATTTATCCAATCCATACTTCCTTATCTTGCTGGCTAGAATATTGTGGGAGACCGTATCAAAAGCTTTGCTAAAGTCAAGGTATATCACATGCACCGACTTTCCCATATCCACAGAGCCAGTTACCTCATCATAGAAGCTAATCATATTGATTAGGCATGACTTGCCCTTGGTGAATCCATGTTGACTATTTCTGACCACTTTCCCCTCTTTCAAGTGCATCAAAATGGATTCCTTGAGGATCCCCTTCATGATTTTTCCAGGGACTGAGGTAAGGCTGACTGATCTGTAGTGCCCTTGTCAATGATGAGTAGTCATTTCATACTGCAATTTGCCCCTGTGGCAGGTACTAGATGAAGACTGGCAGTGGGTCACTGAGGCAAGGTGAGTATAGGGGAATTGGGAGGGTTCCCTGGGAGGAGAGGACCCTAGAGTTCAGAGACTGATAAACACCCCCACCCCCAGAAGGGGGCTGAGAGACAACTGTAGTGGGTGCTGCCTGAGGGTAATGTCCTGAAGAGGACACTGCAATCTGAGAGCGCCGTGGGTCTGGCACTGGAGAACAGAGTGACGGGGGAGACACCGGCCAGGGGGAGGCGCCCTGTGGGCTGACGAGCTAATTCCCAGTGCTACCAGCAGGAGGTGCCGGGGCGGTGAGTGTCCACCCTGTGACAGGGGCCATGTGTTCTCTGCACCATGCGCCGCTGGGGTTGGGGGAGCCACAAGCACAGCCCAGGCAGCTCCCATTGGCCAAATTCCTGTGAGCAGTGTGAGCATACTTCTAGAAGAAGAATTACAATCTGTGATCACTATGGAAACCACGTCCCTGATTTTCAGAAGCAGCTTCTGAGAGCCTTTTTTTTTTTTTTTTTGTGCCCACTGTAGGGAAGCCAGTTTTTGAGATTGTACTGAGCCACCTACGCTTGAAAGATCATAGTCCTTTGAGGTGTCTCAAGCTGGGCACCCAAAAATGGAGAGATCCAGTTTCACTTGCTACCTGAGCCATATCTGTGATGCTTCCATTGAAACATCCAATTACTAACCTTTAATCAAATTCTGTTTCTCTCACAGCATAATGGGGGATATGGCTTTAATGATAGGTGGGATTGCCTTCTCTATGTCAGTTGGCTGCATTGAAGGCTTCTCTTCAATATTCTTTTAACACTGGAATGAAACAGATGTGCTCCATATGTCCCATCCATATGTTGCCACAATCTCTGATTTAGAGGTGCCCATAGTCTTGTGATTCCTGTGTCAGTGCAGCCAGCAAATTGCAAGCACTTGGCAAAAGCAGGCACTATTCCCCCCCTGAAGATATTGCATTATATTCCCTGGCAAAAGAGAACATCTAATGGAGTACAGATGATGTGAATTAATCTTTGAATAAGCATTTAATTTGCTAGCCAAGTTCTGATTGCCTTTTGTGTAGTATTCTCAGAATGAACATAAAGAGATTACAAGATTTGTGAATGCAATCAGTCCCCTGGAAACACTGGCGGTTGGCTCAGTTTTGGCATTATTTTTCTCTGAGCAATTAAAAACACTTAAAGAGACTTGGCACATTAGCATCAAATAGTGGGGTTCTACCAGAGTAAGGTTTAGTATTGTTTCAATTCAGAGCACCCACTAGCCATAGATACAGAGGGAAATGATCCTATGGAGAAATTTCCAATGAAAAAGTCCTTGTATTTTTGCACAGGATTTGAGCAGTTTGGCCCATTGACAAATAAAAGGATTAAAAGTAACTGAGAGATAGTATTTAAATTAATCCTTCCTCTTGAGGATACCAGCTTTCATTAGACTCAAAAAAGAGCACAGTACAACTGTATATAATGATTTTCATACTAAGCTCCCTTTCCAGAATCAATTAGAGGGCAGCAGAGAATATATGATAGTAATTACAGACAACTGTGGTTAAAGTACACTGAACATATTTGGCTATTCACAAACCAATTAATGAAATTAAAGGGAATTTAAGAGGCACAAGTTAAGGAGACTTATTTTCTATGTGATGCAGAGTAGCCTTGAAATCAAGACACTGGATTGATACTCAGGAGAGAGAGGTTCAATTCTGGCATCTGCCACGGACTTTCCTATGTGCCCTTAGGCAAATCATTTAATTTCTCTATGCTTCAGTTTCCCATTTGTAAAATGAGGATAATAAGGCTTCCGTCTGCCACCGGGGTGGGCAATAAAATGGCAGTGGTTTGTCGGGGTTAGCCCCTGATGGGCCACCACCACTATATTTACTTGCGCTTCCACAGGTACAGGCAATCACAGCTCCCATTGGCCGCCCATTGCCATTCCCACCCAATGGAAGCAGCAGCAAGTGTTGTGGACCGGGACAGCGCTTCCCGCAGCTCCCATTGGCTAGGAATGGTGTTCTGTAGCCAATGGGAGCTGCAATTGCCCATACCTGAGGAGGTGCAGCTAAATATAGTGGTGCATGACTGGGATCCAACCCACTGGCCACTCTTTGCCCACTCTGATTTAGACAAAGATCTTTGTGGATGGGCTCATCTCTTACTCTGTACTGCAGCTGGAGATGTAACATGCTGCTTTAATTGATGTGTATACGCTAACTTTGAGCTAACATGGTAAAAGTAGCAGCATAGCAACAGCAACAACAACATGAGTGATGGTGGAGGCTAGCTGCCTAAGTACATGCCCAGGAACTTCAGATGGGATTGTAGTCGGGTCACTAGTCTGAGCTGCTGCAGATGCTGATGTGGCTGTGCTGCTTTTTTAGCATGCTACCTCAATCCGAGTGAGAGCATGTATCTCTCCCTGACTAGACACCACATTTCCAGTTGCAGTGCAGACTCTCTGTATGGGTCCCCATTGGGCTAAGCACCAATCTGGGATGATTTTAGACAGAACAGTGGATAATATGGAAAGGTGTCACATACAGGAATGCTGGTAGAAGAAGCTCCTTGGTGCATTTTCCATGGTTTGGAAGAGCAATGTGGAGATTTTGTGTAGTGAGAGCGAGAAGGTGGGTGCTGGACGGCCATACAGAATGGGAAGAGTAGAGGGAGATATGGCCTAGACTAAGACTTAAAAATGTAAAGTCCCTCAGGACAACTTAGAATTGGTTCCCAAAATGAACAGGGAGCTGTCTGAGATGGTTAAGGATGGGCATGAAGCTGTCATGCCCCTTTGTAGGTGTAAGAATGCGGAGAGCCACATTCTGCGCCTGCTGGAGTCTGGAGAGTGAAGGGCCTTAGGGCAAGTCTACATTAGGAAACTATTTTGAAATAACTAAATTCAAAATAACTCCTGCAATAATAAAGTCGAAATAGTGTGTCCCCGCTATGGGGAAGCCTCAAGATTAGTCTGAGGCTGGCTCCGTTATTGTGGCTGTGCTGCCTTGACTTAGAGCCCCAGGAAGCACGGGGGAGTAATTACTCTGAATGACTCTGGGGAGTAGTTATTTAGAATTAGCAGCAGCGGAGCGTCCACACTAACACTATTTCAAAATAACAATTTCAAAATAAACATTATTCCCTGGGGAAAGCAGGAGTATGGATTTTGAAATAACCAGCCCATTATTTCAAAATAAGGGGCTTGGTAGTGTGGACATTCCACTTATTATTTCAAAATAAGGGGGGTGTGGACCAGGGCTAAGAGAGAGGAGCCTGCAGCACTCCAAGGTGAGAGGAGGTTGTGGCCCACACGAATGGGGAGAGAGAGTCAAGGCGTGGGCATTTGCAGCAGATGCGGTGACAGAATTTACAGATGGAGCAGATGTGGGAGGAGAAGGAGAGTTCAAGGTAAGGATGATGCTGGAGTTGAGAACAGTTGGGGCAAAGGGAAGGTTTGGATGGAGAGGAGTGCCTCTGTGTTTGAGGACGCTCCTTTCTCTCCTCTGGTTGTGGGGTTTTTTTGTTTTTGGCATCCTTACAAGACATGCTACGTACATTCTCTTCACAGCACTGCTTGCCAGGCTTTCAGTCACATGTGTACATAATAGTGGGACGAAAAATTTTTTTCTCCCCATCACCTCTGTCATGCTGGTCCTTTTAAATCTCCCTATACAATCGGCCCTTGTGACAGAGCAATGCATTAGTAGCTTGCTCATATTGTTAAATACCAAAACTGATGGAAGCGGTTGCTGGCTGTGGCTCTGAATATTCTCCTACCCGATCTTGTTGTGACACTTTGGATGGAGTAGCTGAGGAAAGGACAGGAATCTAAAATGTCAATCAGGTATTCCCAGCCTTCCCCAACATTTGCATTCAACAAACGTGGTATAACCGGGACTCTAGAGAGATGTGACTATAGCAAGCTAAATGTAATGATGTCCTCAGAAAGGGTCCAAAGCGTGGCAGCAGCTGCTGCTATACAAACGTCTTTATCTTATGAGCATCCTCCAGCACTGTCTATGACACTGCCCAGATATTTGAAAGCTACTTCCTGTTCAGTGCCCTGTCTGGACAGATTAATATTGAGCTGGTTGTAATCTGAAGCTCTAGATTGTTTGATGGCAACGGCTAGAGACTTAGTTTTGTTTGGATTAATAATCAGACAATGCATGTTGTTTCTTGCCTGATCGTCAGTTACAGCAATTTAATAACTCATCCAACAAGGCAATGGCATTAGCGTATTCAAGATCTTAAAGCAGACTGCATTTCAACTTAGTGCCACCAACAGCTGCCTCCTCCAAGCTTACTCATTAGTCAGTCAATACCAATATCGAACAAACATGGTGACAGAACTCAGCCTTACTGAACTCCCATGGAGGCAGGAAACTGGCTTTCTTGCTACAGGTGTAAGATTCAGCAGCTGTCTTGATATGGACATATTATAAGAATGGAAGCTCTAGGAATTCCGAAGCATGTGTACCAAGGAATGCCACAACACAGCCCGCATCTGGGCACTGGAAGCATCAGTGACATGACAAAATTGCCAGTAGCTTGATATAAACTGAAAATCCAATGTTAAGATTTGCCAGGCCCCTGGGCAAGGTGGATGGAGGGCAGAAGAGGTGAGAGTAGGGACAGGCAGCCCTCAGCGCCACCCAGAGTGCACCACACTGGCCCCATACCCCTAGCCAGCCCTGAGAGCTGATGGGAGCACACCTTGTGGTGTTCCAACGGCAATTTAAAGGGCCCAGGGCTCCAGCTGTCGCTGCTCCTGAAGCAGCAGCTGCAATAGTCAGGAACCCTGGTCCCTTTAGAATCACCAGGCCCCAGAGAAACTGCTTCCTTTGCTTCCCTGTCAGCAGGCCTGGGCAGGATTGATCTGAGCATGACTCAATTTGCAAGGAAGCCACATCCCTTTGGGAATTTGCTGTGGTGGTGGTGAAAATCAGTACTGCTAGAAAATCTGCCCATTTACACCACACGTGCCACTGGCTTAGTCACCTTCATCTTTCCTACTCCCTGTGGTTCTGTAACTATCATATCTCCAGCACAAGGAGGTAAATGACCTGATTTCTAAACCACAGGATGGTGAGTAAGGCGATCTGGATCTAATTCCTGGCTCAGCCAATGACTCTCTAAGGGCGCATCTACAGTACTGCGTTATTTCAAAATAATGCATATTTCGAAATAACAACGCGAGTGTCCACACAGCGACCTCGTTATTTTGAAATTATTTCAAAATAACAGGCTTCTTATTCCGGAACAATAAGCCCTCATTTCACAAGGAATAATGCCTATGTCGAAATAGGACGTGTGTGGACGCTCCACTGCCACTATTTTGAAATCACTCCTCCATAGGACCATTCAAAATAATTACTCCCCAGTGCTTCCTGAGGCTCTAAATGTGGACACTCTACCTAAGTGAAGGGGGCCTGCCTTGGACTAATTTCGAGGTTTCCCTGTAGTGTGGATGTACTATTTCAAAATAGTTATTTTGGGAGTTATTCCGAAATAGTTTATTTCAGAATACCCTTTTAGTGCAGATATACCCTAAGATTGTGGGGAAGTCACTTAACTTCTCTGAGCCACAAGTTTCCCACGCGTAAAACAGGACAACAACCTTTATCTATCTCATCAGGATTCTATGAGGCTTAATTCCTTAATGGTTGTAACGTATCTTGAGATCTCTCAGTGGAAGATATTGGAGAGAGGAAATGTATTATTTAGTATTCAGACACTCTGTAGTTTCTAAGAGGGTCTTTGAAACATAATATTGATCTTGATGTGATATTGGGGGGGTGGCGCTATGCATGGGCCTAAGCCTCTGCTTTTACAACGAGCTTTTCTCTCCCCCCCCCCCCTTAAACCCTATGTGACAGAATCAGAAGGCTTCTTGTCTGCTTCAAAGCTGTCACACTCTGAGAGCAGCCCTCACCACTGCAGTTAGGTGTCTTGTTACAGATTTCCTCCTTTCATAGGTTGCCACTCAAGTGGAATAACAGACAGGTTTAGATTCAGGGCCAAGCAGTTTATAGCAGAATAAAAAGCATAGAAATTAAAAGACTGAAATAAAAGCATAGAGAAAAGAGCAACGTCCCCTGCAGATAGGGCCAGGAAAAGGTAATACATTTATGCTGGCATAAAACCCAGAGTACATCTGATTTTCAGGGATGCTGAACATCACAGTTGCAGGGTTCACTGCTCCGTTGAGCCCCCTCCTGATCTTCCTGAAGGACACTCATGATTTCAAGCTGCCAGCCACCACCTCTCTTGAGTCCTGCATCTCTCTGCCTTCAGATGGGGAAGGGCGTTGGGCCTGCAGTTCCTCTGCACCTTGCTGTGTTTACCCCAGCTGGTCTGAGCAGGGCCCAGCCCCGGGGGTTCTGACCATGCATACCAGTGGCCAGCCACTCTTCACAAAGCAAAATATATATTTTTTCTTAGGACAAAAGCATTCCAGAGACAACATACATTGCACAATAGAAGTCCCTATTGCTAAAAACTTACCAGAGGTCACCCCCAGCTATAGCACGTGACTCTTGTAGAAGTCGGCCTTTCAAACTCCTCCGCTGGACTTGCTCTCCTGGTTACCAGGTTTCACATCAAGAACCAGAACCCACTTGCGACAATTCAGCGGTTTATACAGTTTAACTCTCTGACCTCCTGTAACCAATGATCATCATTCAGTGACTTTCTCCTCTGGGGAGACTTTGAAAGGCCAGTTCTTAATCACTTCTACTTTGGCAGGATCTAATTTGATGCAGCCTCTCCCCACTCTATGGCCAAAATAGCACACTTCTCTCCCCTCCTTGCATTGTGACTCCCCCTTTTCAGTGCTTTGCATCAGCACAAGCCAAGCCTCTTGTCAGACACGGGTAAAAACCATAAAAGTTTTGTCCCAGGCTGTGTTTACCAGAACTAGCTCTGAACTCAGGGCTTATTCAGTTCATCCAGATGACCATGGGTGGCTCCGTTTTCATGGCAGTCAGTGATGGGAGCCGTCAAACTATTAAAGCCAGGGGAAAATCTCCAATAATACCCAATCATCTCAATGAA
Source organism: Pelochelys cantorii (assembly GCA_032595735.1). NCBI lineage: Eukaryota > Metazoa > Chordata > Testudines > Trionychidae > Pelochelys > Pelochelys cantorii. The sequence goes on from CM064336.1 coordinate 24,383,874, forward strand.
GGATCATGCCCTGTTTTTTTGTCTGGGGAGGAGGCCAGTTCTTAATCACTTCTACTTTGGCAGGATCTAATTTGATGCAGCCTCTCCCCACTCTATGGCCAAAATAGCCCAGTTCTCTCCCCTCCTTGCATTCCTCTCCACACACGTCTCTTTCTCACCCTTCCTTTGATAGTCCTTAGAAGTCGTATTTCCAGGCAAGCAGAGGTGTCCCCTGCCTCATGCCGGCAATCACACGGCAAATAGCCCTTCCTCCACACTGAACTCTAATATTTCCTTTTGGCTTCAATGAGAACAGGAGCGCTCAGCACCTCCACTATTTATTCCCCCGATATTCTTTTTTAGGAATGAGCTGGGGTGTGTGGAATACAGTAATCTCTTTTGCTGGGCAGCAGTGACTGTTACAGGCTGGCAAGAGGCTGCAGAAAGATCTTCCCCTTTTCCAGGTTTCTTTTTCTGTTAAATCTGGTACCTTTCATCTTCATCAAGGGTGTCTCTCTTTTTATAATGTGGGACAGAGAAAAAAGAAAGGTCTGATCAGTTTACATTATACACTTAATTCTTTTATGTTCCACTGAAATCCTGTCTTACTGTGCTCTTTTCTGGTGTGTGCAATAAACTTTTAGATTATTTGCATTGCAACAGAGCTTAGAGGCACCAACTGAGGAGGAGAACCCATGGCTGGGAGCTACACTGGCACAGATGGTCCTTCCCCCGCAGAGCTTACAATCTAATAGGCAAGAAGAGGGAGCCAGTTTTATGTCCATTATACAGATGGGGAACTGAGGCACACAGATAAATGACTTCTTCAAGATTACACAGGCAGTCTGTAGCAGAGCCAGGACTAAAACTCAAATTTGCTGATCCCCAGTCCTTTGTCTTAACTACCATACCATACTTCCTTTCCTGTTGCCAGCCCTACCTGTGGCACATATTTTCAATTATTACTGAAGCTAGTCCATTCAGTTCCAGATATACTGCTATATTTTGCCATAACTAGACTAGGTGAATGTTTTGTAGGGATTTTTTTCCCTCTGTGTATCGACTTACGTGGTCATCCAATCCTTGAGTTTCACTTGCAGATTCAGTTGTATAATTCAAAGTGAAACTGACACATTCATTAAGCTCCATATATTGTGCACAGGTTTGGCAAAGGGTCACCAGGCTTTATTCAACCCAGACACACCATGTGACCATCTGTCACAGATTGTGCAGTAAAACTAGAAGGAAACCATAAAACATGGTTGAATAATAATTGCCCCTCTCTGGGGACAGCAAGAATGTTCACTTTAAGCTTTGACAAAGGATTCACAGGGCCCAAAAATAGTTTTGTGCAAAACTCAGCTGTTTTCATTTTCTATATTTGAACGTTTTGCGTGGTTTGGCGTTTCACTGTAAAAGATTCACCTTGCATTAGCTACAGTTTGAGGTTCTGCTTTCAATATCGCCAGTCTTTATACACACACATTTTTGTGGAAGAATGTATTCTTTTGTTAGACTATCATTAAAATAACCTGTAAAAACATCCCATACTGCCGTATAATTTTCTACTTTATAGAACATGTTAGATCACTTTGTTGTAAGGCTGTGCTTTTCTGTAGCCTTGCAACAGAAGATCTGAAATCTCTCTTTACCAACGTTTATTGAGCCAGCCAGCTTCTCTGTGAGGTAAGAAAGTATTTTTGGTATCCTCATTTTACACGTGAGGAAATTGGTATGCAGAGATAAATGCCAAAATGTTCAAGGGTCCACTAAATTTGAGTACCCAATCTGAGAGTGTGACAGAGTGATTTTTTTTCAGAGCTGCTAAATACCTGCAGAGCTTAGCACCTTGGAAAATCAGATTCTAGTTGTTCCTGAAAGCCAAAGTTGGCAGATAGGTATAAATGCAGGCTTTAGCAAATTGCCCAAGGTCAGACAGCAAGTCTGTAGCAGATTTGGAATGGAACCCCAACCTCCTGGTTCCTAACCCCATGCTTTAGCCACCAGATATGCTGTTTCTGGTATCACTGTATGTTGACTGCATATTGTATAAATAGGCCATGGCTTCTGGAAAGAAATAATCAGAATCCTCTTAAGCACCGATACACAACTCCAGTAGGTGCCAACAAAACTGGCAAAGTGCCAGTGAAGAAATCATTGTATTGTCAATTTGCAAATAAGTGAAGCATGCAACGACGCTGCAGGAATCCATTCAGTGCCTGCTGTTTATTTTGACTAATGCCAGTTTATGAAATGGCTTAAACTATTTCCATTCCAGTGTCATATTCTCTACATGGGAGAAGGACTGGATAATGAACTGTTTCCAAGGGAGGCATTCTATTCTGAGGCTTGTTGATCCCATTTTCCTTACAATAACTGGGGGCTTGCCCGATTAAAAGCCACACCTGACTCTGAAACAGGAAGAAGAGGAAGTAGCAAAAATGTATACGACCTAGGAATTTAAACTCGGCCAGATTTATATTTGCACATAGGTAGAGGCAATAGCTACTGCCCCCACACAAACCTGGCAGGTAGGTAAGACACTTTCATGAAAATGGTGTTCCATGAACTAGCCAATCAAGTCAGTAGGGTGGTGAAACTAATCTTCTGGAGAGCCAGATTAATTCCTAGTGTAATTCCACAGACTTCAGAGTAATTTCACCTTCTCTGTCTTCTATACCTAATAGACCACTTCTCTGCTAGCATTCAAATCTGGCATTGTGGCTCTATGGGTCGCTTCAGCTGTCATTCTCTAGATGCATGAGTCTTGGGCACAATGACATCACATTCTTACTGGAAGGCCTTCCACTCTGGAATTTGTTGGTCTGTGGGTGCATATTACCACACCTGTCCATTCAGCCATTCTGCAGGAGACAGCTTGTGGGGAGGGGCCTGAGTTTGGTCGAAGAACTCATTGTCCTTTCATTGCCTGTGATTGGCTCAGCTGATGGGAATGTGCGTGCAGACACAAGAGAAACAAGGTAGATCAGGTAATGACTGTGTCATTCCAATGCTTCTACCTCCACCAACAGAAGTGGGTCCAATAAAAGACCTTGCCCCTCCCATAGCCTGAGACCAATACAGCTACACCACCATAAACAACTATGCAGACGTTATTTATTGCACATCTAGCTAAGGGATCCCACTGGGAGTAATTTTTTTTTTATAAAAGATAACAAGTAATGAGCTACCGCTACAGTAGTCATAGCTAGAAAGATGGAGATGGCCACACTCATAGGACCGATCCACCAGGATTGCAGGGCTGGTGAATGAGCAGACTAAATAGGGTCAGTCTCAGTAGTGCTGCAGCCTCTTCTGCTGCTCTGGCAGCCTAAAAGGTAGGGATGGCCGCTGGTGCGTTCTCCCTATAGAAGGAGGCTCCAGAAGAGATACCAAAATGGCCCTTCACTGGCCCCACTCAGAGTCCCCAGCATTTCAGGAGAGGGGAAGGCTCAGAGCTAGACAACATAAAGCTATAGCTCTCTTCTGTCTTCCAGAGCCTGTAGGGAGCCATGAGAAACCAAGTGAAATTTAGAGTAACCCTAAAGCTGCTGTAGGTGCTGTCAGGAACTACACAGGGTAGCAAAGGGTTCCAAAGTCAAAGAGGTGGCTTTCCTTTTCCCACTCTCCCCATTCCTGAGCTACATTCAGGAGTGAAGGAACTCAAAATTAAGAGACTTCCTCTTCATTTGCTGCTTTTTGAAATGTTCTCTCTAATCTTTTCTATCCATGTTCAGAATAAATGTTTTATGTGCACCAACAATAGAAACACAAAACACCTAGCTGTGAATACTCTGCTAATCAGCTGGGCAACACTGGAATCTCACCCAGCTTACAGGGAACACTGTATTCTTGTATATTATTGATTCAGAAATAACCAGGCGGCAGTTGGTATCATCATCACTGCTACCATTAACCTGCGCAAGTTCTGTGGGTGTGGAAACGGGTGACAAATGTAGGCTCAGATTCTGTCTGATGCTTGTAAAGTGCTTTCCCCAAATAGATGCACTTTCTTCATTTAGATGATTATACTATTTTTCCCCCTGGTAAAGAAGTTCTGCTTTTTCCTCGGGTTTTCGTGTCCCTGCAGGCAAACCACCATGTAAACTGTGCCTCTACAAGGTAGGAGGGTTTGATAGTCAGGAATGCAGCAAGTTAGGCCTTTTGAACTTAAATTCATATGTTTGCAAGTTATTTTTCAGGGAAACCCCCTGCACATAGAGCATCTTTAACTGAATAAATTTGTTAAAATCTTTTTGATATTAAAGGGCAGTTGTGTTTTGACACGTGACTAAAAATGGCATTGTGTATTTCCTGTCTCTAAGTGTCTATCATATTTTCTAAGATTATAAATTAAAGTAGCTACCGGAGCTGCAAACTTGCCCAGGAATTGGAGGGACATGGTGGATCCTTTCTGCCATGCACATTATCTGCCTGAACAATGATTCTGCAGGTTGAAATTCTGCCCTTAGTAACTAATGACAGACTTTAGGGCTTGCCCATGATAAGCCAGGGACAGAATTTAACCTCATAAGTTCAGCTTAGCTATAATCCTTTGGGCAAGCACACAGGCTCAAATGTTCAAATGGTGCACACACAGTTTTGCAAGAGTTTGTCTTCAGCACAGAACCCCCCTACCAGCCAGCCACTCCTCCAATATGTATGTACGAATCATGACTGAACACACCCATTGGAAGGAGAGAGCTTTCACATATCATTTGTGTGGGCACGTTTTGCGTTTTCTGTGCCTCAGTTCTCCCATCCCTAAAATGGGAATAGTAGTACCTTACCTATCTCTCAAGTGTGTTATGAAGCCTAATTGATTAATAGTTGTAGAGTTTTTGAGATCCTTAGATGAAAGTGCAGAATATTAGTACTAAAGAGTCAAAAGCAAGCTAGGCATGGAGTTCATGAAAACTCCTTTGGGACGATGGTTTGACTAACAGAGTGTACACAGCTTTAAGTATACCCCATAGCCTGGGAGCCTGCAGAGAATGGGTGTTCTCTTCATTTGCTGTTCTTCAGTGCTCTTCAGCCTTTGCTGTTCTGTGTCTTTGTGGAACAGATTTCCCCATTCAAAAGCAACCACATTTTATTTTTGTTTTAACTTTGCTTGGGAATGCAGAGCAACTCAATCAAGAGGAAAATACACCATGAAAAGCAGTGAAAGCCCTGAGGTCAAGGATCTGAAGTTACCCACAATATTAATGACAAACCAGCGGCTGCACCATGGCAACGGACAGAAGAATACGTGGCGTGGAAGCTATAAGCAGTGTGGGGTTGTGAGAGAACACAGCCGCGAGAAGAATGGAAATAACATGATGTTCTCGCTGCTCTGTGCTGGGACAGCTATGCGTGGTCTAATCCCTAATGGTGGCAAATCCAGGATTTTCAAAAGAGTCTTGCAACAGAAGGCAATAGGGATAGAAGCTTGAGTTGCACTGCCAAGAAGTTTAATTTCAAGAGGGAGTATTTGGGGGGGGGAGGGGGAGTTGAGGGGAAGAATAAAGAGGCTTATGCCTGAATTGCTATGGATTCTCCTCTGGGACTGCTATGGGGAAAGAATGAATTACGCTGAAAAAATCACAACTCGGTTGACTTTATTAGAAACATGATCCTCTCATCCCGTGCAAAAGTTAGGAATTAACACAGTGAGTTTTGTAGTCTTTGGAGGGCATCAAATTTCCTATGGCGATGGAGAGAAGGAATCGCTTCCAAAACAGCCTCTAGATCGTAGTCTATTATTTACTCTTTTTTGTGTGTGTAACTGGACCATTTGTGTTGCTTTGCAGTATAAGCAATAAACAATTGCTGACATTACAGGCCTGATTGTCAGGCTTCTATATGTCTGAAAGGGAGCAAGAAAACCAGCTTCCTTTTCCCCACCCACCCATACATGTACGTGTGACTCCAGTACAACAGTGCTTGACAAAACGTAACTAATGCCTTCTAGTCTCCTTAAAGGAGGCCCTACCTTAGCCATGGCCTTGCTGTCACCTCCATGCCAGTCATCAGATCTGGTATTGGATGAAGAGGGGGAGTGCGTTGTATATGCCCTCTAAAGGTGAGGCACAATCCACTCTGACCCAAGCCACACCAGAGCTCTCAAAGGCACTTTGGATCCTGAAGTAAATTACCTCCTGCTGGAGTGCCATGGCTCTGCACTGCCCTCTAATTGGGGTTGAGCTTTGCAGAGACCACGGAATCCTGGTGGAACTGAGGTGTTGAAACTGGTGCCCTGGCAAAATTTCAATGTGGGTATCTACCATTTGCCTTCCACAGAGGCTCCTGGACCATGTCTTGCCCTGCTATACATTTGTGTGCATCTCCATTGGTGTCAGCACCATAGCCAGGGCCAGATTAAGACCTTTAGAGGCCCTAAGCACTGAAAAGTTTATGGTGCCCCCCATATGTAATTCAAAATAAAAACAATTCTATACCGTAAAATCTCTTTTTTTTTGTTGGTGCCCCTGCTTTGCTGGTGCCCTAAGCACGTGCTTAATCCAGCCCTGACCGCAGCATGTAATACAAGTCTGAACCTGGATAGTGAGGGTCATGGAGTGATGTGGCTTCCTCTAAGCCCATCACTAGTCAGCCAATAGCTTTCTGATGTCAGGACTGGGAAGTCAATAGCTCCTTATCTATTGTGGGTCACAGGCAGCATGTGTCTGGATAGACACTTAAGGGTATGAACTATAACCTGCCAACTTATTTCTTGGTGTATAATTTATTTATTCTAAATGTATTTAGGACATAATTTTCCAATGCAGGTAGAATTTTGGGGGAGATTCTGAGCTGGAGTAAATTGGCCTCGCTCCACTGAAGTTAATGCCAACAGCCCACTGGCGCTCTGCCTATTCAGTGACTGAAATTGTGCATGGAATTATGCACTGACCAACGTGTTGACCTGCACAGATGCCCAGTTTTCTCTTCACTTTAAGACCTGGTCTAGACTAGGGAATTATTTTGAAATAACTCTACTTATTTCGAAATAACAAACAGAGCGTCCACACTGCCAAGCCTGTTATTTTGAAATAAGAAGCTGGTTGTTTCAGAATAATATCTCCTGCTTTCCATGAGGAATAATGCTTATTTTGAAATAGTTATTTTCAAAATAGTAGTAGTGTGGATGCTTCACTGCTGCTATTTCAAAATAACTACTTCCCAGAGTAATTCGCACTAACTACTCCCCAGTGCTACCTGGCACTCTATGGCAGGGTAGTGCGTCCACATTAAGGGAGCCTGCCTCAGACTAATTTTGAGGCTTCCCTGTGATGTGGACACGCTATTTCAAAAGAGTTATTTTGGGAGTTATTTCAAAATAAGTTATTTCAAAATAATTTCCTAGTGTAGATATGCCCTAACTGCATGCGTACACTAGAGGTACAATAGTGTGTGCAGCTTTCTCCACATGCATTTCTGAAAATTAGGTCCTTATTTTCCTACAAACTCCAAAGCACAGGTGATAGAGCAGGCCAATGTAAACAGGATCACTGAGCAGCCCCAGGTTCCAGGCTATGGTAACATCTGTTGCCTTCACATTCACTCTGAACACTGGCATCCAGGTGACCTAGTTATCTTTGTGACCAGAAGTGGGGCAGAGAGGCAGAGGTTGGGGAAAGGCCTAGGCAGGGAGCTGTCCACAAGATTACAGAAACTTGATGAAACAATTGAGAGGGAAGAGAGAAAAGAAGGAGCATGGGGAAATGCCTTGGGGGTTGGGGGGAGGAGAAGGTTGGACAGCTTGACTTTAAAGAGGAAACAAGAGCGACTCAGACAACAGCATGACCTTGGGAAGGACATTAGACTCCAGAAAGGGGGGGAGAGGGGATTCTACATCTGAAATCGGAGAAGAGAGCCAACTAAATAAAGTGTGCACTCTGGATAAAGGCAAGAGCGAGGGAAGCAGTGAGCTTTATTGTAGCTTCTGACAGCAGCAAAGGATTTCTTAGCACTTGATAACACCCATAAGACCCTATTGATGGCATGAAAACAGTAGCTCAGGAGGGTGTTGAATTCGGAAAGCGAGGGCTTTGCAAAAGTATTTGGGTACACTCGGGCGCAGTCTTTTCTGCAGCACTCTTTGATCACTGGCAAAAAGCCTGGATTAAATGGCAGAAAGGGAACAGGGAACAAGACGTTCAGCTGGGACACCCAATTAAGAAATGTGAATATATTTCACTCTTTTTTTTTTCTCCTGCCCATCTCTGAAGAGCTACCGAACACACCTAGAGTGTTTTCACTCCTAGTATCTTCTGCAAGAACAGAGGGGGTTGCTGATTGTAAAACAATACAGGTCAGGGGAAATTCCCCGGAGCCCCACAGTTATGTCAGAAAGAGCAACTAGAAATGGGAAAACGCCAGAGTGCAAACTGTGCTCATCAACTGATGAATGGTGGTAACACGTGCTGCTTCTGATATCGGATGCCTGGGAAAAAATCCTCAGGAATGTGGGGCCCATGGCACAGGATGGGTTATTTCTGATTTGGCCCATCTTCTCTGTGCAGCCCGTTTCATACTCTACCTGCTCCTCTTGGCAGGTGGAGGGCTGTGAAATGCAGCTTATCTCCTGCAGCACTTGCAGTTCTTGCTCTGCTAACAGACTGGGGCACACATGTGACACACATGGAGGCTCGTCCTACATCATCAGGGGACAAAGGCCCAGGCTATGGTCTGCTCCATTCTTTCCAGCATTGCTGTAAAAGTGATGCAGATGGTTCCTGGAGTGCTCAGACTCCAACTAACGGGTCAGTTCTCAAACTGTGGGTCAGAATCCCAAAGTGGGTCATGATCCTATTTTAATGGGGTCACCAGTGCTGGTGTTAAAGTTATTGGGCCCCGGGCCCAGGCCCAAGCCCCACCGTCAAAGGCCAAAGTACCAAGCCCCACTGTCTTGGACCAAAGTGAAGCCCGAGAGCTTCAGCCCTAAGGCTGAGGCTCAGGTCACAGGGCCTATTTGGGACTGAAACCCTTAGGCTTTGCCCCCCTCCTCCCCCCCTCCCAAAGCAGTGGGGCTTGGGTAGGCTCAGGCTCCAGTCCCCTCCCTGGGGTCATGCAGTAATTTGTTATTAGACGGGGGTCGCAGTGCAATGAAGTCTGAGAATGCCTGTGCTAACGCATTCCCACCTGGCTTGCATACAGACCTATCTCTTCGTGATCATGCGACCTAGCTCCTAGTCATTTTATACATAAGATGCATATAACATCCATTGCCAACCCCTGATCTATCAAATAAAATCTGGAAAGAAAGATGATAGGCAGAAAGCTCCTTGTGGCTCGGACACGGTCAAGTTCCTGGGTCCAAGTTGCTGAGCACCCCAGGTTTTGTTGAAGTCAAGTCTTCCAGGGGGCACTCTGCACCATGCAGGAATGGGATCCAAGCACATGACAGAAGCTGTTCAGTGTGTCCAGGCACTTGGGGCCCAAACCTACAGCTCAACATCTTCAACTCCTCTTGGCTTCAGTTGGAGTTAACCATGCTCAGTACCTCACAGCAGGGTAAGTGGTTCAATACCTTTCAGGATTTCAGCTCTTCTTTCATGCATTCCCAAAGGGTTCCAAATGGATCCTGTCAAAGTTCACCAAGTTCTTTATGCTCAGCTTCCCCAGGGAGGCTACCTAATGATGGAGAGTCCCCTAAAATGAGGTGAGCAATGAAAAGCCAATATTTTCACCAGGATCTATTACTGATGAGCCTCAATCCAAAACTTGGATCCAAACAAGCCTGAAGCATGGTTGGCCTACTATCTGTAAGACTGTACCAAACCCCTGGATCAAAAATCCTCCCTGAATTTGGAGGAAATTCAGATGCAGATCCAAATTTTGCAGCTCATTCCCCTCTCTACATAACCGGTGAACAGTGTCTCATAGCTAGACCTGAGCAAGCTGTGTAATTATGATATTAATGCTGAGCATTGTACATATTCAAAGTGCTGTATAAACATTAACTAATTAATCCTTGTAAGTGGGAGGTAAGTATCTGTATCCCTTCTTCTGCAGATAGTGAAACTAACATAAAGAGGTGAAGTGACTAACCAAGGAGACACAGCGATTAGCGAGCAGAGCCAAGATTTGAGCTTGGGAGTTTGATTCCCAGCTCGCTGCTTCTTTCTTTTCATCAGAGGTTCTCAAACTGTGGTCCATGGACCACAATTGTCTGTGAGGTCCATTCAGATGGTCTGTGGATAGTTCCTCTCAAGCACTCACCTGGGCTGCCACACTCAAGATAATAAAGGGTTGCCCCATAATTAATGGTTTACAAGCATGGCTCCATTAATTATGTGCCTGGACCTTCACATGTAAGGTGAGGTGGTGTCCTTGCAGTAATAGGAGGTAGGGGGGAGTGGAGTGAGAAGAGGGGGTGGGCAGAATTTGTGATGTGCAGGACTGCAGCACCCAGAGAAAGGGGTGACTTTCCCCAGATCCAGGGCTGCAGCTGCTGAGGAGAAGCAGCCCTCCTTCCCAGCCTCAGCTCTGCGGCCGCTGTGGGAGGGGAGAGACCCCTACAGATATTAAGATATGAGTTGTGTGCTTTTATTCATAGAACAAAAAAGCATCAATAATTACGGGCTTTTATAGCACTTCTACCTAAAGTGCTTTACAGTAAATAGCTAACGGAACAAACATTTGGAAAGATCATTCATTGGGCTGCTCACACCCTCAGCCACTTTCAAGTGGTCTGCGAAAATAAAAGTTGGGCTTCTATAGGGTTGCTGCTCTTCTATAGGGATGCTGCTCCCGGCTAGATAAGGGAAAAATAAGTGCACAAGTGTGAGGAGGGGGAACTCTGCACATGGGAGTTTAAATAAATTTGATTTCCCATTTTGGTAACATTGTGGCTACGACAGCTTGTTGGTGTGTGAATGGAGTGGCGATAACCGCAGAGGCAATTCTTATTGACAGTGCTGTGCGGCTTTATTAGCAAATCTTCTTTCCTGAAGCTTGAATCCTTCTAGGTGCCTAAAGGGACAAGATGAGTCACGAGCTCCACAGAAGTTCCAAAAAAAGAGAGAATGCGCTGTGCTGTTCTTCTGCTGGGCTGCTGTCCTGGCCAGCGCACAAGGGAAGTCTCATGCCATTCCCCTGCCATATTGTTTCCCATAAGTATCTGCCAAAGAATGCCTGATGCAAAAATAAACCATGGCAAGCACTGTCTATTTCCATTACTGTTTGGGGAATGACTGTCTTATGTAACTTATGGAGTTAAACCATCCCAGAGATCAAATATAAATATTGTTCTCTTATGGAATGTACTGGGTGGCATAGTTAACATTTTTGTGGCAGAGGAAAGTCAAAGCATATCATGCAGCATGGTGTGTGTATGTGTTAAAGACTATGTGTCAAAGCCTGATATTCTTACTCTGTTTTTACTCCAGTCACTACTCAAGCAACACCCCGCCCCCCACTCTCCATTTGATTTTATAACGACTACATAGGGAATTTAGGTTCTGGCTCTATCTCTGCTGGATTTTAGCTTTAGAAATTCCATTTCTTGGAGTTTCTCCATATAACTTTAAACTCTGGTCATTGCACGCAGTAGAGGGCCAGAACCTTTGTGGGTGTAAATTGGTGTTGCTTCAGTGAAATTTGTGGAGCTGTGCTGATTTACACCAGCTGAGACTCTTGCCCACAGAGTGTTTATCTTCTGCTGCTCTTTATTATTAGAGCCTCTGAGCTATTTGGCAAGAAGTCAAAAAGCTACCAAGCAAGCCCCCTCCTATATCAGAGCGCCCCCTGCTGTTTGTTCTCTGCTGATGTCACTGATACTGTTCTCTCTGGGATGGGAGTCACAAAAAAAGTAGCAGATTAAAGATCAGCAATCCCTGGGGAAAGGCTGGGTTCTGACATTAAATATAGATGAAGGAGATTAAACATTGCAGTGAAACTGCAGCTGGGAAAGGTATATCTGATTCTTCGTTTTGTTTCAGACAGTAGTTCAGTCTTGCCTGCTTTGCTCAAGAGGAGTTGGGCGCAGGAAACAGGCATAGCAAAGCAGCCCCAGACAGCAGATGTTGCACAGGAGAAGGCTCTCACACCAGTAATGGGGGACAGGGAGGAGGCCTGTGTTATCTGAGCAGAAGGCGCAGGTAGAGGAGTAGGAAAAGAGAGAAATGCCTGTGATCCATCCTTATCCTCTTAAGCTGCACACACTGAAACTTATCCTGAGAGCTGGTGGAACTGTCTGGGAGGGGCCAAGATGTGGTTTCTATAAATGTGAAGGGATTTCAGGTTTCCGCCCGCTGCCTTATGGACAGCTGCCAGCTCCCTGCAAATTATTCCCCAAAGCCAGGGGGATGGTCTGCTTTGTTCTTGTCTATCCCTCATTCCTCCACTTTCCAGTGACTTGTGTGATCTGTCCTACTGGACTGCAATACAAAAGCTCCCAGACAAGATTTTCAAAAGTGACCAATGATTTTGGGTGTCCATCACAAGACACCTTAAAAGCAGCTGATTTCCTCAGAGTGGCTGCTCAGCACCTTTTGAAATCCCACCGTAGGTTTGTTGCTAGTGGCCATTGACATTTTCTACCCCCCTGCTATTTAATCTGGCTCTGAGCAGGTCTAATCAACAGTGCTGGAAACAGCTGCCAGAGCTGTGGACCCAGCCTATACTAGGATTGCTAATATAGGAAAAGGTGAAAATTTCCCTACTGCAGGCAAGGCCTTAATATACAGATTGCAGGTTGCTTCCCCACCCTGATGTGCCAAGCTATTGCAATTACTGGTTCAGCCCACTAGAGAGGTAGGAATGAGCCACAAAATGTAGATCTGGATACAAATGCACATCTGAGTTCCACCACATTCCTGAAGAGCTTGGATCAAGGGGTTTGGTTCAGGTCTGTTGAAATACACTGAGTGTATTTCAGGGTATCTGCAGAGATAGTAAGCCCCAGAAATCCACTATGTGAGCCAATTTTTCTGAGACCGCCAGTCCAGTTCCTGCAACCTAACAGACCTAGATAATATGAAAAATAAAGTTCATTAAAACGGAGCCTCTGATTCTTTCTGACTTCATCTTTTATTACATTTTGTATGTAATAAATGTAAGATAAAATGCCATTAGCCTTTAATTCAATGATACCGATGAAAACTTTATTAACTGAGCACTTTAAAGTATCTCATTTCATGCTTATTAGTGACGCAGCAACTACTGTTAGCCTGGAGCATTTCTGAGGCATGCTAGCTTGTATGTTGCTACAAATGGGCTAGGACTAGGGAATAGGGATCCAGATTTCAGAGATTTTTGGATCTGGATTTTTGGTTTGTAAATTCTGGGAATGTTTCGGAGGGTTCTGTGAAGATGGTCAGTAGAATACTCTGAAAGCAGATGTGTGGAGGGAGACCACTACTGATTACTCATGTAATTCTTAGAGAGGAAGTCTGGAGATTCCAGAAATTACGGTAGGGGTTGCAACTGCTTTGGAGGATAGGGTCATAATTCAAAATGACCTGGACAAACTGGAGAAATGGTCTGAGGCAAACAGGATGAAGTTTAATAGAACAAATGCAAAGTATTCCACTTAGGAAGGAATAATCAGTTTCACACATATAAAATGGGAATTGACTGTCTAGGAGGGAGTACCTCAGAAAGGGATCTAGTGGCCATAGTGGACCACAAGCTAAATATGAGTCAACAGTGTGACACTACAGTATTGCAAAAAAAGCAAACATGATTCTGGGATGCACTAACAGGAGTGTTGTGAGCAAGACATGAGAAGTCATTCTTCTGCTCTGCTCTGCGCTGATTACATCTCAGTTGGCGTATTGTGTCCAGTTCTGGGCATCACATTTCAAGAAAGATGTGGAGAAATTGGAGAAGGTCCAGAGAAGAGCAACAAAAATGATTAAAGGCCTTGAAAACATGAGCTGTGAGGGAAGGCTGAAGGAATTGAGTTTGTTTAGTATGGAAAAGAGAAGACTGAGAGGGGCCGTGATAGCAGTTTTCAGATATTTAAAAGGGCGTCACAGGGAGGAGGGGGAAAAATTGTTCTTCTTGGCCTCTGATGATAGGACAAGAAGCAATGGGCTTAAACTGCAGCAAGGGAGGTTTAGGTTGGACATTCGGAAAAACTTCCTAACAGTCAGGATGGTTAAGCACTGGAAAAAATTACCTAGGGAAGTTGGAGAATCTCCATCTCTGGAGATATTTAAGAGCAAGTTAGACATCTATCAGGGATGATCTCGACTAGGGGTGGGCAATAATTTTTGATGGGGGGAGGTCACTCCAAGAATTTGGAAAGTGGTCAAGGGCCGCACTCTTCCATGATATTAATGGAGGAGGTGTGAGGTCTGGGATGGAGGTTGGGTGCAGAAGGGAGCTTGATGTAAGGGAGGGAGGAGGTGAAGGAGGCAGTTGTGACCTGCAACACTGAACTGGGGTGCAGGGGATTGGATTGTGACCTAGGGCAAGGCATTGGGGTACAGGAGGGGGTGCAGGGATTTGGGTTGTGAGCTAGGGTAGGAGGGGACTGTGATCTGGGATAGAGGATTTGGGTGCTGGATCTGGGAGGGGATATGGGTGCAGGAGGGGGGCAGAGGATTTGGGTGTACGGAGTAGGGGGCAGGAGCAGGGAGCAGATGGTTGGGGAAGGGAGGAGCTGGGGTGCCAGAGGCAGGCTCTGGCAAGGAGACTTACCAGCCAGCATTCATTCCTGAATCAGCCTTCCAGCCTGCCAGTGTTCCCTCTAAGCTGCCCGGCAGCACAGCTTCACAAGTAATTAATCAGCCCCACCCAATCAGCTCCATGCACAGAGCCCTGAGCCTCTGACTCGGTGGGGCTGATTAACACCTGTGAAGCTGTGCTGCCATGCACCTTAGAGGGGACACTGCTGCTTGCCCTGTTCCTGCACAAGCAACAGTCATGTGCTCTGGAGCCCTTGTGCTTTGTGGCTGCCTGTTATTGAAACAGGCAGCTCCCATTGGCTGGTTTCTGGCCAGAAACCAGCCGAGGGGATTGTGCTGCGAGCGGCAGCAGCTCCTAAAGCTTTCCCCCATCTCTTCTGGACTCTCAGTTTTTAAAGAAAAACTGCCTCACAGCTGCTTTTCTGAGTAGCACGCAGGTGGGGTGAGCCTGTCTGGGGCTCTCTGCAGCGTCCACTGGCTGGATCTGGTGGCTTGGTGGGTCGGATCTGGCCTGCGGGCCATATTTTGCCCAGGCATGATCTAGACAGTGTATGGTCCTGCCATGAGGGCAGGGGACTGGACTTGATGATCTCTCGAGGTCTCTTCCAGTTCTGTGATTCTATGATTTACTTCTAAGAAGCAATGGAGGCTTTTGTACTTGGAGTCCAAATTTAATTCTGTTCTATGTAAACAGTAGCAAAAGGCATGTGTTTGCCCAACTAATGAAAGCTAAAGTTTTAACATGGGGCAATACGCTTCTTTTACATCTGCAGGTTGCCTTCCTAAAGCTAAGATTCTGTAATGGATAGCTTTAATAAAAGTCACAGACAGGTCACAGACAATAAAGGAAAATTCACGAAAGCCTTTGACGTTAACTATCCGTGACAATGGGGGAGCTGCTGGGCAGCCGTAAGGGCTGGCCTGGAGCTTCTGGGCCCCTGTCACCTGTGGGGGCTCTGAGGTCCAGGGACCCACTCTGTCCATGGCTGAGAACTGCACAGTCTGCTGCCTCCCAAGGTGGCCAGGAGTTTTAGAAGGCCTGGCCAGGAACTCTGGAATGACTCTGCCTTCCATGACAGCCGGGAACGACAGGGCACCACTTGCCACCTGGGGAATCACAAGCTCCCTAAGCAATTTATTCCAGTGCTTAACCACCTTGACAGTTAGGAAGATTTTTTTCTAATATCCAACCTAAATCTCCCTTTTGCAATTTAAGACCATTGCTTCTTATCCTATTTACAGAGGTTAACAATACTTTTTTTCTCCCTCCTCCTTGTAACAATCTTTTATGTATTTGCAACCTGTTACCACATATCCACTCTGTCTTCTTTTCCCCAGTCTAAACATACCCAGTTTTTTTGAACTTTCCTCACAAGTCATGTTTTCTAGAACTTCAGTCATTTTTACTGCTCTTAACTCTGGACTTTCTCCAATTTGTCTTTCTTGAAATGTGGCACCAGAACTGGACACAATACTCCAGCTGAGACCTCATCAGCAAGGAGTAGAGCGAGAGAATTACAACACTCCTATTAATACAACCCAGAATTATGTTTGCTTTTTTTTTCATCATTGTTACATTTGTTGACTCATATTTAGTTTGTGGTTCACTAAAGGACACCCAGATCCCTTTCTGCAGTACAGGACTCCCCCGGCTTGTGATGCGATTGGTTCCCGGGGAAGTGTCGCAAGTCAGGGGTGTCGTAACTCGAACCTGCATTTACGATAGGTGCTATGTGCCGTCGTAAATGCAGGACCGAGGATGTCAGACAGGGGTTTTCGGCCCCTTCTGCACTTACAAAAATGGTTGTAAGTGTGGGGGGTCAGAACTCGGGCGGTTGCAAGTCGGGGGCCTCCTGTACTTCTTCCAACATTTCCCATTTTGTATGTGTGATGTTCCCTCCTAAGTGGAGTACTTTGCATTTGTCTTTATTCAATTCTATCCTATTTACTTCAGACCATTTCTCCAGTTTGTCCAGATCATTTGAATTTTAATCCTATCCTCCAAAGTACTTGCAACCCCTCCCAGATTGGTATAATCCGCAAACTTTATAACTATACACGCTATGCCATTATCTAATTCATTGATAAAGATATTGAACAGAACCTGAGCCAAGGCCAATCCCTGAGGGACCCCACTTGATATGCTCTTCCAGCTTTACTATGAACCACTGAAAACAACTCTCTGAGAATGGTTATCCAACCAATTATGCACCCACCTCATAACAGCACCATATAGGTGGTATTTCCTAGTTTGTTTAGAGGAGCAGATATGAGACAGTATTAAAAGCCTTACTAAAGTCAAAATATGCCACATCTACTGTTTCTCCCCATCTACAGGGCTTGTTAACCTGTCAAAGAAAGCTATTAAGTTGGTTTGACTCAATTTGTTCTTGTCTTGTTCTCTGTCTCTTAGTTTCCCTCTAACTCAGGAGAACAATTATATCCCTTAAAGGGATGTTATGGAACTTAATCTGTTAATGTTTGCTATGTGCTTTGAAAGGGTACTCTATAAAAGCAAAGTATTATTATTAATCATGTGCTGCCATGTAAAGAAACCAAATTTAGATCCTAATCTCAGTCCCAAACTTCCAGGTTGGTAGGGTCTGGGAGCGTGTGGAGGGAGCACCTTGAACAGTAGGGTGATGAGAAATTTCGGCCAGCCCTAGTAGTGGCATGTTTAGAATCATCCCACCTTCCTCATCTAGAGGTATAGGTAGCCAATACAAGGGTCTTTTGGATGTCGAGAAAGGGGAAAATGAGGGAGCATGGTGACCCATCAGAGAGACTTCTTAGGAGTGTGTGCAGCACATTCAGACATAAGTAACTTGAATGCCTTGTAATTTGCCAATAAAATTCATGACTGTGTCCACAGATAATTCGTTTTGATATATAGGACATGTCTTATTGTCAACAGCAGCTCCAGGAGCAATGTACAAAGCAAGCTTCCCCTGAGTCTGCCTCTTGGCTAGATCAACCGAACATGCATACTAGGTTACAGCTATGCAAGAAGGCGGATTAGCTCCTAGCAGCCGTTAACACTGAATAGATTCACTTCAACCAAAATAGGAGGGGAAAAAACAGTTTTCTTTAGATAAAGTGCATTTTATGATACATTGGTGCCTGCCTTCTACCCCTTTCCTTGGCTTGCTTAGGGTGACCAGATGTTGCAATTTTATAAGAACAGTCCCAATATTCGGGGCTTTGTCTGATAGA
Source organism: Pelochelys cantorii (assembly GCA_032595735.1). Classification (NCBI taxonomy): domain Eukaryota; kingdom Metazoa; phylum Chordata; order Testudines; family Trionychidae; genus Pelochelys; species Pelochelys cantorii. Next base: position 24,401,687 of record CM064336.1, read on the forward strand.
TATGCCTATTTACCTCCCCCCCATCTCTCATCCCAATTTTTCACTCTTGCTATCTGGTCACTCCAGATTTCTAGTGATATAGAATCCACCATCAGGATGAAGCTGCAATGAAAAAAAAGCCACCCCCTTGCACTTAGCCAAAGCGCATGGAGCACACACCAAAACAAATGCAACAAAATCATTTTGACTGTTATTTTAGTAGAGATGCACCAGGAATGAAACTCCAGCTCTGATTACTTCAAACATAGGTGATGTTTGCAATCAGAACCCAGGTCAGATTCTGGATACAAATTTTGCAAATGGTCCCTATATTTATAATGAGGACATTCAAACCTCAGGTCTGACTATGTGTGGTGTGAAATCCGGGCCCTGGAGAAAACAATGAGCATTTTCCTATTGATATAAAAAGAGTTGGGATTTCACCTTTGAACTCTGGGATGTTCAAAATCCAGACCTGAATTTTACACCTTGATCCCATCTCCAGATTTTAACTTTACAGGCAGTGAAGAATGTTCACAGGATTGTACCATTCCCTAAGGTTTTTCCAAGTGGCCACAGCTAAGTGGAAATGCTGTCTTTGAGCCCCCTTAGGCTGGCACATATTATCAGATTGTTGGCCTTCTGCCCATTCCTCCCCACAAAGTGACCTACAAGGGTCACATCCATTTGATAAAGTATTTGAGGGATTAGAAACTGTAGGTCTGCTAAGGAAGTGCAGCACAAGTTGATAATGATTTGGCTAGTTGCTGATGGAGATTAAGATACAGGTCTTTCATCTCCAGAAACCTGAGATGAACTCCACTTTTTGGAAGGCATTTATGCTTCTAACCAACTGCAACACAGCATTATTCGCTGGTGGAGAAAAGCCCAGAATTAGTTTAGGTGTGGGTATTGCAGATGAGAACAGAGGTGCACAGTGGAATGGGTTCAGTCACAGAGGTTCCCCTTGAGACTGTCACCTGATGTGCTGAAGTACACAGAGCCCACCTACTTGCCATTTGGGGTGCCCTACCACCCTGTCCTGCTGAACCAGACCCTCCAGTCTCCTCCAGTATTGGCACAGAGTTGGGGGTCACAGCGCATGGCAGAGCAACACACACCGAGATCAGCTCAGCTGTGGGAAGGCTCAGTCAAAGGGACTTGACATAGCACCCAGGTGCACAGCCCCAATGGAACCAGAACCCCAGATAAATCCATCTTACTCTGTACAAAGTTTTATACAGAGTAAGTTCATAAATTGTTTGCCCCCTTTATCAATGAAAAAGGTATGAACAGCTGTCCCCCTCCTCCCCCGAATCAGGTAACAATTATTTGTACTGGATTTATTAATAAACAAAGGTGATTTTATTAAGTATGAAAAGTAGGATTTAAGTGGCTGCAAGTAATAGCAGACAGATCAAAGTAAGTTACTAAGCAAAATAAAACAGTTAAGCCTAATACTCAAAGCAACTTATTACGTGCAATTTCTTACCCTAACAGTAGTTCTAATAATCTTTTCTCACAAGCTGGGGAGCCGCCTAACTTGGGCCTGATATTTCTTACTGTTCAGTTTGAGGTGGTTGCAGCAGACATCGTAGATGGTAAACGGGAGGGGGGGTCCTGGAGTCTGGCAGCCGCCCCAAGTATTTTGTTTCCTCCCTATAAATAGATTTTACTCAAGATGGGAATCCTTTGTGTTCAGTTCAAATTTTTCTCACCTTCGGTGGAAAAGTATACCATCCAAGATGGGTTCCAGCATCAGGTGACCCGGTCACGTCTTGGCAGTACTAACTATAGTCCAGGCTTACAGGAAAGATAAGACTACTCATAGATCATTGTCCCAAGTACTGGGCCATTAAATTGCTTGAGCACTACTAATGGTCCTCCCTTAGCACGTCTAGATTGGTAAACAGGTTTATACTTCATAATTCTAATGTCAGATACAGGAATGATGCATGTACACAAACAGAATATACACATTCCACAGATTATAGCTTTTTAAATGGTATGTCACATGCAGTATTTTGCATAAAACATATTTGAGTTATGTCCTATTCCTATTCCTAAGCATATTTCCATAAAGAATATGGAGTGCAACCTCTCACATAGGGAAAGCAGTTCCTAGTCAGGAGCTTGCACAGAACCAGCCCCCTTATACTTGGCTTTAGGCCAGTTTATTTAGCAAGTTCTGGCCTAAGGGGTGAGTCCGGATTGTCTCTTTGAGAAGGAATTGTGATGATGTGTGGTTCCTGCACAGGATACAAAGCTAGTGATGCTGCTTGACACCCCATAATACCTTTCTAAGTCTGCACTGTGGCCAAGCACCATATGGCCCCTATTAGCAACACAAGGCTACCAAACCTGTGTCACTATTGCTGCCCAGGGACTAACATAAGGATCTGAGATTTAACAACACAAGAGCTGAGGAGCAGCAGCTGCCCCAGGGCAGTTTCATACTCTAACTGCACGGTAGCACGTCTCATTTCAGTGCAATGATGTTCATTGCAACCGCAGCTACTGAATCTGAAATCCAGCTCTTCCCCTACAGCCAAGGGGCACTGGCACACAGCAGCTACGTCGGCTCACACTGAAGCCTTCCAGTTTTTAAGATCATTCTCATGTTTCACTTTCGATGTGCATGAAGCAGAAGACTGAGAGAAGTCTCTGGAAATGAGTGACTAGTGAACTGTTAATGAAAATGGGGCACAAACCATTGCAATGGCATCAGTCCCAGGATGCTTAGCTCTGAACTTTCTGAGCACACACTGCCTACAACCTTGTTGTGCATCATGCACGACCTTTCAGGAATAAGTCTGCAGCATGGGCAGATGCTTGGCAAACTTTCCTAAAACTACTCTGCAAGTGCTGCCCAGTTCTGATGTACAAACATTCTCGTGCATGCCGATCCTGGAGCTCACATTACCAGTCGCGCAAAGGAGTAGTTCTGCAGTGCGGACTGAATGGATGAGATCAGCCAACTCATTCCATTTTCAATCTAACCCGGAATTCCAGCCTTCTTGGTCCTTGGCTTCTTTGTTTGCACCTTGAGAGAGAGAGTGAAAGAGAGAGGGAGAGAAACACGTAATACCCATCTGTCTCTTGATGAATGTATTATCATGAACAGCTTTTATGCCTTGTTGTGTCAACGTGTCTACCGTCTGCAAAATCCATGTTTAACAGATAACCTCTGACACCTATTTCAGCTGCCAACACACTCTAGAGAAGGGTCTGTGGCTATAAGATAGCAATGATGAGAAGTGAATGTGGGCCAGGTAATATACAATCCTTTAATTTGAAGATTTCCTCCACTGGATATTTTGGGTTTAGTTTTGACTTAAGCTACCTAAATATTCAGTTAGCCTTTTGCTAAAGTAATGGAAAGATTAAACTAAAATTTAAGGACCTGCCTTGTAAGAGATGACTGGAGGATAATGAGTCAGTGTTTACCTAGCTAATTATTATTAAATAGCCAATTCCATGTATCTTTCCTGCTTTTTTACAGTTTAATATAGAGAATTAATCTAATGCATTGGAACACACCAAAGGCTCTCAAAGGATGGAAAGAGAACAGTGGGGAAGGCTTACTGCTGATACATTTGGGAGTTGGTAACTACTATGCATGGATCAGCTAAATTATCTGAGACACAAATTAGCCCATCTAATACTTTGGAGGATTTTAATTTGGGGAAGTAAGGGGGAAGTATTTAGTTTTAAAATGTTTGCTTGCAGCAGGAGTGTTTAAAGACTTTGAAAATCATTTGAATCTTCAAAGTAGAACTGGTTGGATTTTTAAAAAATTTAGATGCATTTTTGGGGGGGAATGGGAAACCATTATGATACAGCTTTGCGGGGGAGGGGGGTCCCCTACTATTTTCAGCAAATTATAGCTCTGATTGAAATTTTTCAATTTTTGTGTGGAGTGGAAAAGGGGAGAGGTTATTTTTGGGAAGCACATGCCCTATTTTTCACTTTCAAGGTGGTGACTTTCTTTGTAAACTCTGGGCTATTATGGCACTGCTGTAACTATTTAGAAAAGCTGCCAGTGGCCAATTCTGTCCTTTAATCTCTTTAGTCCAGAGTAATTCTGAAAATTCTGAAAGAATGAAACCATAGTATCAGAGATGACTTGTGGTAGCATTCAGGAGATGCACCGTCCCTCTGTTCCCCTGCCAAAATTTTAGTTGCTAAATGGGATGCCCCCCCCCACACACACCTCCCTGCCCCTCTCGGTGGCCTTCCCTGCACCTCTTCCCCCACCCCCACCCCTACAGGTACCAGTCATAGCATAGATCCCTTTTATACCTGCATGGGCCTCACGTTAGGGTTTTAATTTCAGGATCTGGCATTCAGCTACAAAATATTCACTCTGGATGGATAGGACTCGAATTGTTTCAATAAGGTTTCATGGCCAGAGTTTCCTGGGAAGGCACAAATTCTTCAAAAGTTCATTAAACTATTGCCCTCTCCCCCTCCATGCTCCAAAAAAGACTGCTGCCAGTTCTTAACGTCACCATCCTTTTATGCTTATTATCAGAGAGCAGATCATAAGACATAACATGTGGCTGCTAATGCAGCTGCCTCCCAACAGGCCAGACCATTACAAATATAGAAAGCACAAGAGTTGCATGCCTATTATGGTTCTTGTTATGCCTAAACACTCACTGCCAGATCAGCATTTCCAGCGGGCAGAACAGGGAACCAGTTCCATTCACAAGAATTTCACAAGAATTTCTTTGTTATATTATTGTATTGTATTGTCTTTTTTAAAATAAAGCATATTCTCCCCACATTAGCCCATTTGTGCAGATACCCAGTTCGGAAGTATGCTTTTCCTGTCAATCCAAGGACTTCAGATTTTTTTTACTTAGCACACAGATACATACATAGATCTCTCCTTAAAGGTGCCAGAACTGTTTTGTATCCTACTAATGTTGCTACAGTGGAATAAAAATCTGCAAATACACTATGCACCCATAAAGTACCTTCCATGTAAGCATCTCAAGGAGCTTTACAAACATCCCCAAATTAAGTTTTATAGTAGCCCATGTTGGGTGGTTAATTTTAGTTATCCAAATTTACAGATGCGGAAACCGAGGCACAAAGGGCCAAGGTTTCAAAAGTATTCAGATGCCTAAAGATGCAGATAGCGCCTAGCAGGATTTAGCTGCTTAGGTCCCTTGGAAGATCTTACCAGGTGCCTATCTTTAGGGACCAATATATCCTTGAAACTCTGTCCCAAAAGCCTAAACATTGGTCAAGGATACCCAGCAATTCTGTGGTTGAGCTGAGAATAAAATCTTGCTTTCCTGCCTCCAAGCTTCATATTCAAACCATTAGATTGTGCTGCTGCACCAGGACAGATACATGTCCATGTCCATGTCCATGTCAATCTCTCTCTCTCTGTGCAAGTTTGAGGCTTTCAGAAAGGAATTTGAATTAGCCCCCTCAGCATGTCTCATGTCCTATTGGCTACAAATCCTCATTGTTCCATAACTGGCTGCCTTGCAGATAATATAAACCAGCCATTGCTGGCAGTAGAAACCGAAGCTCTGGTTACAGCCAGTGGCACAAGGAACATTCGTGCTGTGTTTAATATTCCATGTGCAGGTGATGCTATGTAAGGCCTTTGGCTTTAGGGGTTTTTTTGTTTGTTTTATTTTGATTTTATTTTAATTTTCTGGGAATGTATCTGTTTTTATTTTAAAAAATAATTGTAAATGGGTGAAAATACGTTAAAAAAACTAAAATGAAGAGCCAGGAGGAGTGAGAGGTTCCCAGGACTTGGGGCACTGGAGTGAGTGGGGTCAGTACTCACCAGGCACAGCAGGCAGGGTGAGGGGTCCCTGGTATTTATGTGAGTTAAGCTGGTGGGGGGCTGCTGGTGCCTGCTACTCACTGGGCACATTTGGTATGGATTGAGGTGGGGGGGTCTAAGGGATGCCCAGAACTTAATGGGAAACAGTACTGGGAACCCCTCACTTTCCACCTTCTCTCAGGTGAGCAAGGTGAGGCTTCTACTCCCTGTGGGTCTGTCACTCCCTGTGGGTCTGTCACTGTAGCAGTAAAGCAGTCTCAGCTGCCAGGACCTGCCTGCCTGCCTCACTCCCTCACTGCACAAGGGAAGCAGAAATGGCCGTGCTGAAGTGCTGGGGTCAAGACCAGTCTCAGCCAGGAGAGGCTCATTGTGGGGGCCCTGCGGGTACGTCTACACTACAGAGAAGATTGAAGCTGCTGCTGTTGATCTTCCAGGGTGTGAATTTGCGGGTCCAATTAAGACACTTAATTCAAACTTAGAGGGGCACTCCAGTTGATGCGGGTGGTCCTGCTTCCACGAGGAGTAAAGGAAGTTGAAGGGAGAGTGTTCTCCTTTTGACTTCCTGCAGTGTGGATGCGCCAAAAGTCAAGTTAAGGTACTTCGACTTCAGTGACGCGGTCAGCGTTGCTGAAGCTGCGTATCCTAATTCGATCTTGTCCCGTGGTGTATCCATACCCTGAGGGGGTGGCTGGCTCTGGGAAATGCTGGCCAGGGATGGAATAAAAAAGGCACAACAGCTATGCCTTGCAATGATACACAAGAGTTTAGCTGGCAAAGGAAGTGAGGAAAGAGGCTGTATGTATCTGAACAGGCAGTGGAAATGTAGACATGTAAAATGTAACGACCCAGGATGAAGTATGGAGGATGCTACCTTTACTCTTACAAAAAGGTGCCGTGGGTTTACATTTCATCCAAATGATGGTACCTCTGACACCACAACACCCCCATATGGCGCACTGGCAAAATATTGATTCCAGTAATAGTGAATCACCTCTTGCTGCAGAATCAGGAAGCTCCTTGGAGGTCGCTCCTTCAAGCAGGGATGTGGTCATGCCCTGCTTAGCCTGTGACAATGGTCAAGGCTGACAAACAAAGTGGTATGTAGTATTCATTCAAAGGATTGTTTCTCTGGCTATGTCTAGTCTACAAAGATAAATCAGAAAAAAACCCGGCAATTTGCAGTATACAATTTGCATATCTTTTTCCAATTTACTTCCGAAAGAGGCTTTTCTGAAATTTGGCCCATCTACATGGGGCCAAATTTTGAAAAAAAAACCCTCTTTTGGAACATCCCTTCTTCCTCATAAAATGAGGTTTATAGGGATGCCAACAAAACGCATCCACTTTTCCAACATTTTTTTTCGGAAAAGCGGACGCGTTCCTTGGATGCAGCAGAGGTATCCCAGAAAAGCTCTGCAGTCTAGACGTACCCTCAAAGTGAACACATTTCCCAGCTTTGAAAATTCCTATCTTCCTGTGCTGCTGGCAGCTTTTAATTCTTAGTCTGAGGCTTTTGAAGAGAAAAGAACTATAAAAGGCAAATACATACGTTCCCAGATCACAACTCTGTGGAGGGTTATGCCTAAAAAGGCTGCAGAGGGTAGTGGCACATTTACACATAAGAACACAGCAGTCCTCAAAGAAGATACGGCCGGTGTTAATCTGCAGAGGTTGCCTCCCGTTAAAGATAGAAACCAGTTTCCATCTCACAAGCCAGATCTAAATTAATACATCTTTCTTCAGAATGCCTGGTGAGGTCCCAGCTGAACCTAAGCAACCTCAGGCACTGAGCAGTAAACCATGTGAGCCTAGTGTGTGAAACCTGGCAGGTGAGCTGGACGCCGGGGTGCTCTTCCCAATTAGAGGATCACTTTAATTATTTTCCAAGCTCTGGGGAAGGCAGTGAGGCCAAAGAATGGCTTTGCTCTGTGCATTGAGCATTTGTTTCTGTTTTTGCTCCCTGCTTTCTCTGCTCTCTGTATTTCAGGGAGAGTCAACAGGGGTTTGTGCTTTGTGGGTGGCAAAAGGGAGTGTGGAAATCATGAAATATAATTAGAAGTGCTGCCTAAAGTTATTCCTTAAGGTGTTCAAAGTAAAGGCCCTGGTCTTCAAACCCTTATTCATGGATCAGGGCTGCAGATGGGGAGGTGGAGCAAAGCAGGCAGCTGTTCCAGGGCCCAGCAATTTAAAAGGGCCCTAGAACCTCCAGTTGCCTCCACTCGAGGCCCTGACCCTTCTGGGGGCACAGAGCTGGGCCCCCTCCCTCCCTGCTCAGGGACCTAGCAAGCCCTGGGCGCAGGCGGATGACGTCACCCGTGACATCTTCCGGGATAAGATGGAGGGCGGAGTCGGGGACGCCGGGAGAGGGCGAGCCACAGATGCCGCAGCGGGAGATTTAAAAGGGGGAGACAGCGACGGGGGGGGGAGGAAGTCAGATGCCCAAAGCGGGCTGCATAAGGACCCGAGAGAAGGGATGACGGGGGTAAGTTTCAACCCTGTCACCGCGGGTCAGGCTTAAACCTGGGACTGAGGAAGAAGTGGCCCAGGGCAGGGTCGTGGACCCCGTGAGTGGGGGAGTTTAGGGGCCACAGCCCCCTCCATTGAGCAGGGACTGCGGTCTCTGCCTTAGGGCCCTGGGCTGGGGTCCGGAAAGAGGGAGGGCCCGGACCCCCTTCCCCGGTACTAGGGGGTGATCCCCGTGCTGTGCTGGTATGCGACCATATTGGATAACCCGCATAACGCACAAATAAAGCAAACGGTAAAACCGAAACCGCAGACAGCGGCTTAGGAAGGTACTTAGTAAACGAAAGGAGGGTGGGGAAGACTTGAACCCCACGGAGGGAACATATAACACATGGTGGAGAATGGGGGCACTGTCCCAGGCCCTGAGATACGGGTCAGTGAGGAGGGGCATGGGTATGTTAGGAACTGATAAGTAGAAAATGGAAGTAAACAAGATCCTAGAGTGGCTGGTGGAAAACCAGAAACAGCAGCAGCAGCAGCAGACGCAGGCGCTGCAACAAATCCTGACCCAGTTTCAAGAACAACAGGATCAGATGATCCGAGAACTCTGAGAGGCCCCGCCCAGGGTAACCACTGGAGGAATCGGGAACCCCCTAACAGGAGAGAGCGGAGGAGCAGTGGGGTCGCAACTACCGATACGCCTAACCAAGCTAGGACCCGAAGACGACCCGGAAGCATTCCTGATTACGTTTGAAAGGGTGGCCACGGCCGCCAAATGGCCACAGGAACACTGGGCGACTCTCCTGGCCCCCTACCTATCCGGACCAGCCCAGCTGGCCTATAGGGGCATGTTGGCTCGCGACGCCCTCTGCTATTACAAAGTAAGGAGGCGATCCTTGACCAACTCGGCGTCTCACCCGAGACTTATCATTGGAGATTTTGAGAGGCCCGCTACGACCCGCAAGAACGTCCACAAGCGGTGGCGCAATGAGTCAAGGAAGCAGGGATGAGATGGCTGGAACCGGAAAGTAAGTCTGGGGTCCAGGTAGCTGATTTAATCATCCTAGAGCAGTATGTGAGGATCCTGCCCCCCCGAAGGCCAACAGTGGGTGCACCGACACCTGCCGGAGACTTTAGAGGAGGACATAACCCTAATGGAGCACTTCATCGCGGCAGAGGGAGTAGAAGGAAAGGGGTTGGCCAGCTGCCCGAAAGACTCCAAAAAGATGGAATTGCCTGCCCCGAAAACCATGACGACCCCTCGCCCGGGATACGGACGAAAGCCACCGTTGTGCCCAATCCCCAAGAGGAAGTTGGCACCCCAGTGGAGTAGACCGGCTGGCGGAGTTGGAACCACCGGTGAACAAAACTATGGCCCAGAATGCAGCTCGAAAGGAGAAGGAATCCCAAGAGGGGACTTCAAAAAAGATTGCCCCCTCATTGACTGCACTTTTGGCCAACGACGGACCGAAGGGACAACCCGCGGCGAGGGAAGCCACGCACAGGTAATGCGGAAAATACAAATTAACAGAAGGTGGGTGGAAGCAGTACTAGACTCCGGGTGTGGACAAACGATCGTCCGAGGGGACATTGTATGCCCGGCAAGGCCAAGAGGTCCCTGAGTATACATGCGGTGTGTACACGGAGATATCCATGCATACTCCACAACCCGGGTACGAATTAATGACGGGTGGGTGGAGGAGACTTGTGAGGTGGCCGTGGCCCCTATGCTAGAGTCCCCGGCCCTGCTGGGGTGAAATTGGCTGGGGCTAGCCCGGCTGTTAAGACAGTGGGGGGATACCCACGATGGCAGGGATGTAGGGATCCAAGGGGGCCCAGCCTTCGTAGCCCACGGCAAAGAAGTCGGCGCGCCACTGCCGGAGAAAGTGTTTGAGCAAGACACACGACCGACCCCACCACGCCTGGAACTGGACGAAGGTGACTTCCTCACCCTGCAACGAGAGGATCCGATGCTGAAACAAGCATGGAATCAGGTACAGGACGGGGAGGAGACACGGAGGGGGGAGGCGCCGACCCCACCGATGGGGCTGTGATTTGAAGTGCAGGACGACCGCCTATATAGGGTAATGATGGGAGACCTGGAAGGGGAGGAGAGGTCCCAGCTGCTGGTACCCCGACCCTACCGTTGGAAGGTCCTGGAGTTGGCCCATGACCACGCCTGGTCAGGACACCTAGGCACAGATAAGATGCAACAGAGGGTGCTGCAGCGCTTTTATTGGCCAGGGGTATATCAAGAAATTAAGAACTTCTGTGCTTCTTGTCCACAATGTCCGAAGACCTCCACGGCCAAGGTGCCACCGGCCCCTTTTGTCCCCCCCCCCCCCGATAGTGGGAACCCCATTCGAACACATTGCACTTGATTTGGTGGGACCACTAGAGAAGTCAGGGAGGGGCCACCTGTATATACTGGTCATCGTGGACTATGCTACGCGCTGCCCCGAGGCCATCCCCTTGAGGAAAGCGACCGCCCAAGTGATAGCAGAAGAACTGGTAAAACTGTTCTCCTGGGTAGGGTTACCTAAAGAACTGTTAACCAATCAGGGTATGAACTTAATGTCCAAAGTGATGACTGACTTATGTAAAGTGCTCCAGATTCGGAAACTTCGGACATCGGTCTATCACCCCCAGACTGACGGCCTCGTGGAGCGGTTTAACCGAACCCTGAAGGGTATGCTACGTAAGTTCGTCCAGGACGATCCCCGCTGGGATAGACTGTTACCAGCTTTAATGTTCGCGATATGCGAGGTACCCCAAGCATCTCTCCGGTATTCCCCTTTTGAGTTGTTATACGGGCGGCGGCCCCGAGGGATTCTGGACTTGGTAAAGGAGGGTTGGGAAGCACAGGTGTCCCCCGCCCTCGGAGCCGCGCAGTACATAGAGAGACTGCGGAAGAACCTACACTCCTTGGCGGGGTGGACCCAGGAGAATTTACAAAAGACCCAAGAAGGGCAACAAGCCCATTACAACCGAAAAGCGAAAATGAGGGAGTTCGAGCCGGGAGATCAGGTCCTCCTGTTACTCCCGACAAGAGAATCCAAATTGCTGGGTCGATGGCAGGGGCCCTTCCGTATTGTAAGGAAAGTGGGGACAGCGGACTACGAGGTACGGCTAAATGGGAACCGGAAAGAAACCCAAATATACCATGTGAATCTATTGAAAAGGTGGAACCCCCGGGAAGCCCTCCTAATTGAACCTCGGCCAACAGACATAGAATTCGGGCCATGGGGGGATCCGGAAGTGACAGTAGAGGGGATTCGAATTGGAGAAGAGCTCTCAGAGTTGCAGGGAGAACAGCTACACCGAACCCTCAGGCGATTTCAACAGGTGTTGACCAGCCGACCGGGACAGACCGACTTGATCTGCCACGAGATTGTGACCGAACCAGGGAAGACGGTGCGGGACAACCTATGCCCACTCCCCCGTAAGTTATGGGATACCGTAAAGAAAGAGCTCCAGTCCATGCAGGAGTGGGGGGGTGATCCAAGAATCCCGCAGCGAACGGAGGAGCCCCATCGTCCTGGTGCCAAAACCAGATGGGTCTATGAGGTTCTGTATAGATTTTCACAAGGTCAACGCCATCTCCCGGTTCGATGCCTATCCCATGCCTCGCATAGACGAGCTGTTGAACCGTCTAGAGAGGGCGAGGTATTTGTCAACCATCGACCTTACCAAAGGGTATTGGCAAATCCCGTCGTCCCCAGAGGCCCAGCCTTCGCCACACCGTTTGGGCTCTACCAATTCATAAATATGCCGTTCGGCTTGCATGGAGCAGCAGCTACTTTCCAACGACTCATGAACCAGATTCTGAGGAACCACCAGGACTACGCGGCGGCCTACATAGATGATATCATAATCTTTAGCAGATCCTGGGAACAACACCTAGAACATATCACAGCCGTGCTAGAGGCCTTACGGCAAGCAGGACTGATGGCCAACCCCAAGAAGTGTCAATTCGGAAAAGCAGAAGTCTCATACTTGGGATATATGGTGGGAAGAGGCAGACTCAAACCCCTGATTGATAAGGTACAAGCCGTCCGGGATTATCCCCCCTCCCCCAACCACAAAATAACAGGTCTGACAGTTCTTAGGTTTGGCCGGATATTATAGGCGGTTTATAGCAAATTTCTCCTCCTTGGCGGCCCCCCTTACGGATTTAACGTGTAAGGGGCAGCCCTAGAGGGTGAGATGGACAGAACAGTGTGCTACGGCCTTTAGGAACCTAAAAGAGAAGCTAGTACACGCACCGGTGCTAGCTCAGCCGGACTTTAATAAACCCTTCACATTGCAGACGGATGCCTCGGAGGTGGGGCTGGGGGCCGTGTTAACACAAGAGGAGGGTGGGATGGAACACCCAATATTATATTTGAGTCGCAAACTCTTCCCCAGGGAAAGGGGATATGCAGCCATTGAAAAGGAAGCCCTGGCCCTGAAATGGGCAATTGACTCTTTACGATATTTCCTCCTAGGCGACAAATTTACCCTGGTAACAGACCATGCCCCCCTGCAGTGGATCCAGAACATGAAGGACACAAACCCACGGATATTGTGATGGTACTTAAGCCTGCAGCCATACCAATTTAAGGTGGTGCACCGTCCCGGCGTCGCAAACACAAACGCCGATTGCCTATCGTGTATACCTGAATGCCATACGGAGGAGGCAGCAAGTATAATAGAGGACTTAAGGGGGAAGGTGTGTGACGGGGCGCCTCCGCCGCGCACTAAAAACCACCCTGAACCCCGAATTGGGGAGTCTGGAGAAGCGCAGAGCGGGGACAGCGACCTGCGGGAAAGCCCCGGCCGAGTGATGGCCGGGGAGAGCGCGGGCAGCAAAGCGGGGGACGCGGCCCGATGACATCACCCGTGACGTCATCCGGGGTAAGATGGAGGGTGGAGTGGGGGATGCTGGGGGAGGGTGAGCCACAGACGCCGCGGCAGGAGATTTAAAAGGGGGAGATAGCGATGGGGGGGAGGAAGACGGACGCCCAAAGCGGGCTGCATAAGGACCCGAGAGAGGGGACGACGGGGGTAAGTTTCAACCCTGTCACCGCGGGTCAGGCTTAAACCCGGGACTGAGGAAGAAGTGGCCCAGGGCAGGGTCGTGGACCCCGTGAGTGGGGGAGTTTAGGGGCCACAGCCCCCCTCCACTGAGCAGGAACTGCGGTCCCTGCCTTAGGGCCCTGGGCTGGGGTCCGGAGAGAGGGAGGGCCCAGACCCCCTTCCCCGGTACTAGGGGGTGATCCCCGTGCTGTGCTGGCATGCGACCATATTGGATAACCCTCATAACGCACGAATAAAGCAAACAGTAAAACCGAAACCGTGGACAGCGGCTTAGGAAGGTATTTAGTAAACGAAAGGAGGGTGGAGAAGACTTGAACCCCACGGAGGGAACATATAACAGGGGCTTATCTTTTTAATGTCACGGTGTGGTCTTGTTTCCAATTCTCTTTTAGGGATACTGATGGGGGAATCAAAAAGGGGAACTCTTTTTGTCTTCTCTATGGGCTGTACTGAGTACCCTGCATCCCATAGATGGTACGGCATCTGGAATGGTTCCCCTATACAAGCATTCCCCCTCAAGGTGCCATCTCCTTTGCAGTCTCACTTGGTGAAGGTTCTGGGTGTGTATTTTTGTTTTGCCCTCAGTGTCATGAATGATCTGCTCTTATGGTGGAATAAGCAATCTTAAGCAATTGACCTCACCAACTCTGAAATAGTCATAGAAACATAGAATACTAGAACTGAAAGGGACCTCATGAGGTCATCAAGTCCAGTCCCCTGCTCTCATGGCAGGACCAAGCACCATCTAGATCGGGGTGGGCAATAATTTTTGATGGGGGGAGGGCACTCCACAATTTTGGAAGGTGGTTGAGGGCCACACTCTTCCATGATATTAATGGAGGAGATGTGAAGTTTGGTATAGAGGTTGGGGTGCAGAAGGGAGCTTGGAGTAAGAGGTTGGGGTGCAGAAGGGGAATGGAGTCTGGGAGGGAGATTGGGTGAAGGAGGTGGTTGTGACCTAGAGCAGGGGACTGGAGTGCAGGGGTTTGTGATGTGTCCTAGGGTAGGAGGGGATTGTGATCTGGGGCAGGTAATTGGGGTGCCAGACCTGGGAGAGGGTATGGGTGCAACAGGGGGGCAGAGGGTGTGGGTATGTTGATTGGGAGGGGCAGAGGGTTGGGGAAGGGAGGGGATGGGTGCCAGAGGCAGGCAAACCAGCCTGCCTGCCTGCAGAGCTAAGGCTTGCAGAGCTTAAAATGTTTCTCAGCCAGCCTGCTTGCCTGCACAGGCTGCATGATCATGAGCTTGTGTGAATAACTGAGCGGAGAGGGGGCATGGTTCTTCTTGGCTGCCTGTTATTCAAACAGGCAGCTCCAATTGGCCAGTTTCTGGCCAGAAACCAGTCAATGGTATTGTGCTGATGACAGGGGCAGCTTCTGAAGCTTTCCTCCCTCCCCTCCAGATTTGGAACAGAAATGGGCCGTCAGCCGTGTTTCTGAGTGGGCAGTGTGGGGCTGCGGGGCAAGAAGGGGAGCCTGCCTGGGGCTCTCCACTGCCTCTGTGGGCCAGATCTGGTGGGTTGGTGGGCCGGATCTAGCCTGAGGGCCGTATTTTGCCGAGGCTTGATCTAGATCATCCCTGACCGTGCCCCTCATTGAAATAGGGAAATAGCTAACTGACAAACATACACTGTGAGTCTGAGTCCACATCAGGTCCTTGGTACAAGGCAGGTGAGTTCCAGCGCAGGCTCTTACAGGCATTTTCTGTTGTGTGGAAATGCTGGCATCTTGAAATGTCAGGGCTGAAAATGAAAATGGCCTGATGCTGTTTGGGACTGTTTCCTGGAAGTGCCTCTTGGATACAGGCATCCTCACTTTTGCTTCCCCTCCATAAATATGACTGAGAGAGGAAGATCATCTAAAATAGGTTGTTGTAATGAATGGAGAAAGCCCTGTTCCTTAAACCCTTGGTTTCTAGGTAAACCAGCTTGGGAGGTAAGTTAGCAAAACAGGCTGATTCATGAGCGCTGGAGAGGTGCCTAGATGCCCAGAAAGACTTGGCATAGCAACATGCTTTCCCAATCTCAACGGAACAAGCTATATGACACACAGACTTGAACTGTATCAGAGTCACATGGTTGCTGGGCTCATTGCTTATCTCATGGGTGTCCTGAGAGTATCAGCTGCTCCAACCCAACACAGGATTATAAAGAGGTGAGTGGGCAGCTTGCCCAGCTAAAAAGTTAAGTCACCTCTAAGGCTAGATTAAATGGATAAAATCCATCTGTGCAGTTATGTGGATGTGTCAATAACATACATTATTGATGTGTCTAATGATATGGAATGCCTCATCACTAGAATATCTGAGAGTCATGTACAAAAAAATTGCAACTTAAAATTTAGCCACTAAAGGACCCTATATATCATCCTTCCTGTCTTCTATGCCCTGATCCTGAATGTGGTCATTTCAGGCAGTGTTTTTTCCCAGGAGAAACAAAGCCAGGACATTCTTTTTCTGGCATCATTACAGAGGAAAGGCTTATGCACAGAGATGAACGCTTTGCTTTGTGGAAGCAGCCAGAGAGGTGAGAGGGGAATTCAATCTTAAGACCTATTCAGTCTTTAGCTTCTCTGCAAATACTGCTCGCAATGAATCAGTTAGTACCAATTTTCATATGGGCACCTGTCCATGAAACAGGAATGAAAACCCACAAACTCATTTTACAGGGGCCACTGAACAGCTGTCAGAGTGTAAGGGTTTCTGGCCACTGCTGACTTGGGCCAGATTTGAACCACTGACCCTACAAATGTCAGGCTTGGAATCCCAAGACTATGAGTCCTCCAGAAAATCAACATCCCTTGAGTGGGATTGGACAAAATGTCACACTATGCTCTGCTGCCATCTAGTGGCCCATCGATTTTCCTATGTCACCTGTGTAACATAGAAGAGCAAATAACTTCACATGGTCAACAAAATGGGTGTAAATCACACTAAAACCTAATGTCCTTGATGTATTACATTCAGGTGTGATATGCAATAGGATTTATGATGCACAGTTTTTTATGTATTAATTTATTATAAAAAGAGGGTTACAAGGAGTAGGGAGGCACATTATTCTCCTTAACCTCTGATGATAGGACAAGAAACGATGGACTTAAATTGCAGTGTGGTCGATTTAGATTGGACTTTAGGAAAAACTTCTTGTCAGGGTGATTAAGCACTGGAATAAATTGTCTAGGGAGGTTGTGGAACCTGCAGATATTTAAGAACAGGTTTGACAAACATCTGTTAGGGATGAGCTAGATGGTGCTTGGTCCTGCCATGCGTGCAGGGGACTGAACTTGAAGACCTTGCAAGGTCCCTTCCAGTTCTAATATTCTATGATTCTGTGATTAGTAAGAACACTATTGATGGAAGAAGTTTTTAACTAATATTCATTAATCTTATCCTATATTGGGCCATGTCTGTGTTAAAATTAATTTACAATCTAAAATGAACTCAGAAATGAAAAGTATAAAGTAATATATTGCTGCACATTCCTGTGACAAGGGTATTAGCAATGATCAATAGTCAATTGCCATGTATTTTGGCTTTTGCACTTTTTTGTGGGAGGGAGAATTTTGTGAAGGAATGGCTGGATATCTAAGCCAGCCAGATTCAAGCAGCATTCAGTCACAAATACAGTTTTAAGCAGGTGTAACTGCCATATTGCTCTGACAACAGTTTACATACATAATATACATTTTCCCTCTTCCTGTTTTGGCCTGATAGGTGCCTCGGACATGAATCTCAGCTTTTCCAGGACAATGAATAAACATCCTCCCCAGGAAAACAAAAACAAAAAGAAAAAGTGAAGGAATGTAGGAAAGAAAGAGCCTGAAGCATGAACCAATGTAAGCAAGAGTTATACTATGAGTAATAGACAGGCCATGTCAAAAGCAGATGTTTGCCTGCAAGTCAGTGTCTCTTGGCACTAGAACTACTAGCACTAATAAAAGCACATGAAGTATGTAAATACATTCCATCAGAACAGTACAGGCGCACCCAGCTGAATACATGATAAAATAGTTGGAAACAACAAGAATGAAAGCATAACAATGGACTGTGAATGCTTTGGAGAAAAGTAGAAGGGGAGGTACCAAACATGTCATTAGTGCACGTACAGTATGTGTCATAGATGTTTCAGTATGTATCAAGATGATATGTACAGTATGTATCATAGATTGTTCATTTCTGTCTATAAATATTGGGGTACCTTTACTAAATTCTTTGGCTGGCCTAGGGGGCGATAGTGAAATCCATACTATTGATTGAACTGTATCCATTGTCCAGGTACAAATATGTAGGGGCTTGGAGGCCATGTGGCTACTGACAACTATTAATATACTTGTTCGACAATAAACCTGACTCAGGTGCCTTCGTATCTTATCTGAGTCTGTGATCTTTGGGGGCTCTCATGAAGTCTGTGATGCTAGCTACCTGTGCAAAGCTGGCGCGATATACTGAGGGAGCATACAAAAATGCATGCAGCCGAAAGTTTATCATCACTGATGAAGCAGGAGATCTGTCAGGACGCCACACCAGTGAATCCTGAATATACTGTATCTCTGTCCTGAACTACTACATCTGTATTTGGTCTTGAATGGTTTGTGTTTTCAGTGTTCCATAGAGGCCTGTACGCAGTGTACCCTGCTTGTACTCTACCCTCTGAAAAGCTGACTTACTGAGATCCTTGCTTATATCAGTTTTCTGCTTAACCCTCAGATTTTATTTCAGTTTGATGGACAGATGGTGGAACTCCCTCTACTTGACCAGAAAGATCCCATTCTGCAAGAGCCTGCTCTTTGATCCTTGGTGAGCTACTACATCAGCATAGCAGTGTTGTCTGTGTTTAGAAGAATACACTGACTGTGGCAATGGCTTTTTGAGATTGATCAATACAAGATGGACTGTTGTGAGTCTTAGCAGGCTGATATGAAGAGCCCCTGTCCAGTTTTCTTGCTCTGGCTGCTTTCATATGCTCCTCCATCACAGCAAACTGGACTCTATCACCTGGAGCCTTTCTAGCTCCTGCAAGGCATCCTTTTCAATGGGAAAACCTCTTGGTTGCATCAGCTGCCTTTGATATTGTTAGTCGAAAGGTGTTGCTGATCTGCACACAAAAGACCTTGAAGAAGATGGTGCAGCAGTAGGGCAGCTCTGCCCATACTTCTCAGATTCCAGAGATTTATGATTGGCAAATGTGTCTCCCACGGGAATCTACGTTGCCCTCTCTCCTTTTCAACATACACATGAAACTAGTTGGAGAGGTGGTGATGCCATTGGCGACAAAGTCATCAACATGCTGAGGATATCCAGCTCTGCCTCTCCTTGTCATCAGCTGCCGTCTACACCATCACACAGATGTGCAATTTAGCCACCTATAACATCCTCTGACCACTCTCAAACTATATATTTCTTGTCTTTACGCCCAGAATCTAGATTACCCCACACAACTTCCTTATGTAGAAGAACACAACAGGATGCTAGAGCATTGATTCAGAATACTTTTGTTGCATTTCTGGAATCTATCGTGATTTGCATCCTTACTGTAGAATGCTGTATTATGTATTTAATCTATGTGTGAAAATCAGTTCTGACTTTCTCCATACTGATACATCTCCAGAGACTCTCCACTTGCTCTGTAGCTTCTTCAAGCTCAGCTGTAAATTAATAGCATAAGAAGAGCTAGAAGTCTTAAAATGTCTTGTCTAGGCCACTATTTTTAACTGACACCTCATTCCCCAACCTTCCCTGGGGGGTGGGTGGGGGGAAACTCTCTTCAGGCCACTATAAGAGAGGCCTCACTTGTGAAGATAAGGCTCACAATAATGCTCCGTAAGCTGAAATTTAAGCCTGGTCATTTTAGAAATGACGTTGAGAAGTAATGCATGGTCCCGGCACACAAGCAGCTGCAGGGTTTTGTTACTGTCAGTTGCAAAGGCTCACCGCACTCAACTCTACCCTGCTCAAACCATGGGCTCAGAGGCCTCGAGACACCATTCTGTCCTTATAAAACCTTTAGCATAACAGCATAGCCTCCAGGACGGACTTCACTCATGTGCAACACAGTTCTGGCACTGAGGTAATGATTCTAAATCCTTAAGTATTTTGAAAATTTGAGCTACATGGTTCAATCGGTTTGCATGAGTGCAATGATTAAAAATGCTTAATGGGATTTGTGGGCTTATAAGCCACAAGTAGTAAAAACATATCTGTGGCATGTTAAAACAAATATCAAGGGGAGAAAATCTGCGTGATTGAAGTTAGTGGTGCCAGGATTTCACCCAGGAAACTTTAAACATTAGGTGTGTAAATACTTTTAAAAAATGAGGAAATGTCTTTGTTCCCCTCTCAACTGCAGTCTCTCATTCACTCAGGTCAGTGCTGGAAGTTTTAGCAAGTACTAATAGCACCCATTATAGAATTATGAAATTGTGGAAAAGAAAAGTTTTGTGAGATCCCATATAATTCTTCACCAAAGGCTTAGCTACACGATTGCTGTCTTCAGTATATTTTCCAGTGCTTTGTCCAGTCATGTTTTAAATGAGAATGTGGCTTTGATTACTGCCTTTGAGAAGACTTTCACAATGTAATAGATCTCACTGTCTGGAAGTTTATTCTTGATATCCAACTGTTTTATTTTCCTAAGAGGGAAAAAAATCCCTTTGAAACTACAGTCTGAAGAAATGTTTTGGATGAAAGAAACTTCAGGAACTGCCACATTGCTTTTTTGATTGCACTTGGCCAAAGTCTGTGTTTAATGGAGATTATCCACTATCTATTTTTGTTACCTATCATAGGTCCTTATATGATCCCCATTATGGTAGTACCTGAGCAGCTCACAAAAGGCTATCTTTATTCTCACAGCAGCCCTGTGAGGTAGTGAAGTGCTATTATTCTCATGCCACCGATGGAGAACTGAGGCACAGAAAGTCTTGTAGCTCTTATTATGCTTATCAATTTACTGCTGTGCTTTAGGAATCTACAGAGCCAGTGGGTAGTCTCTTGAGAAGTGTTACTGGTGAGGAAAGACAGGCCTCGGACCAGCTCGTGAATGACTGTTGTATGTGTGAATGTGCTAGCACTTATATTAAAAAATAACTAGGTAAACACTGTGTCTTCCTATTTTGTTAATTATTGTCATTATTTTGCTGAGTTTTCCTGTGTTTTGTGGATGGATTTGTGGGGAGTTGGGATTTTGTGGTGAGTCTTTTAACCGTTTGAATACTGTGTACAGATGTGGTCTCCTCACCTCAAAAAAGATATTTTGGCCTTGGAAAGGGTTCAGAAAAGGGCAACTAAATTGATTAGGGGTTTGGAACGGGTCCCATATGAGGAGAGGTTAAAGCGACTGGGACTTTTCAGTTTAGAAAAGAGGAGACTGAGGGGGGATATGATAGAGGTGTATAAAATCATGAGTGGTATGGAGAGGGCCGATAAAGAAAAGTTATTTATTAGTTCCCTAAATAGAAGAACTAGAGGACACCAAATGAAATTAATGGGTAGCAGGTTTAAAACTAATAAAAGAAAGTTCTTCTTCACACAGCGTGTAGTCAGCATGTGGAACTCCTTGCCAGAGGAGGCTGTGAAGGCTAGGACTATAACAGAGTTTAAAGAGAAGCTAGATAATTTCATGGAGGTTAGGTCCATAAAAGGCTATTAGCCAGGGGATAAAATGGTGTCCTTGGCCTCTGTTTGACAGAGGCTGGAGAGGGATGGCAGGAGACAAAGCGCTTGATCATTGTCTTCGGTCCACCCCCTCTGGGGCACCTGGTGCTGGCCACTGTCGGCAGACAGGATACTGGGCTAGATGGACCTTTGGTCTGACCCGGTACGGCCGTTCTTATGTTCTTATGTTCTTATGTTAACCTTATTACCTTGCCATACCTTATGTTTCTCCATTATTGTCTTATGCCTCTGTTTCCTTTAAAACTCATTCTGCATTGCTTATTCACCTCAAGCAGGATTTCTTCATGCATGTAGGTCCTTTATGTTTCACTTTTTATTTTTTGGTTTGTATCTTTCTCTCTCATTAAAAAGGTCAGTAGCAAGCATTTTGGGGGCAGGTTGGCAGCCACAAGGACGTAAAATATTTTAATCCTTTCCAGTCCCTGACACGCAGGGAAAACCTCTTTTCCTTCCAATCCTCCTTACAACTCACTCCTGTTGCATACCTACCCTAAGCAATACAAATAATTACTGCAGAGCTTCTACAGATCAGTCAGTGTGTCCTGTGCATGAATTGTTTTGTCTATATAGACCCTGCCCCTGTAAGTCAGTTTATGAGTGGACCCTCTGCACCCGTACAGACCTCCACTAATTTCAGTGAGGCACCAAAAGGTTCAGGGATCTATGGAACCACTTGCTTCAACTGTAAATTCCTTGAGGCAAGAATCATATCTCCTCCTCTGTGTTTTGTACTGGACCTATCACACTTTTAGGGCATGTCTACACAACAGGACTAAAGCTGAAATAAGCTACGCAACTTGAGCTATGTCAATTGTGTAGCTTAAGTCAAAGTAGCTTATTTCAGCTTTTGATGCTGTCTACACAGCAGGGAGTCCGAGAAAGAGCACGCTTCCTCTAATTTCCCTTACTCCTCGTAAAATGAGGGCTACAGGAATCAGAGTAAGAAGTCTTCCAGCTCGACATTATTTTGACATTGTGTGTAAATAACTGCTTGTAATGTAGACACGGACTATTATTTCAGAATAACGTCCGTTTTTCTGAAATAATACTGCTGTGTAGATGTACCCTTAGTGATTAACAATCAATTAATAATAGCTGCCATACCAGAATAGAAAAATGGGCCAGCTGTTTTCTTTCTAGCAGTGGCCAAGACAGAATGCTTCAAAGAAAGATAAAGCACCTAATAATGCTAATATATCAGAAGCAAAATCTCCTGGTGTGAGTATAAGATTGTGGAAAAGAGAACTCCTGCATTTTATTCATAGTTCTGATTATGGACTCTCTATATGGCTTTGAATAACAATTAGGGCAAACGTTTAAGGCAGTTTTTTCAAATGTAGGTGCCTAAAGGTAGGTACCAAACTCCGCATTTAGGTCAACTCTACGCTACAGACTTATATCAATATAACTATTTCGGTCAGAGGTGTGAAAAATCTACATCCCTGAGCAACACAGTGATACTGACCTAATCTCTGGTGTAGACACCGTTATGTTGGTGAGAGGGAACTGTTGCTATTGACATAGCTACTGCCTCTCATGGAGATGGGTTAACTAGGCTGACAGGAGCTCTTCAGTCCACTCAAACCAATGGCAGGCAACCTGCACCCTCTCATGTGGCTCATCAAAATAAACCACTGGCAGGCCACTAGGCAGTTTGTTTACCTAGCATCTATAAATATGGCTGCGCACAGCTCCCAGTAGCCAGGAATGATGACACAGCTAATGGGAGCTGAGAGCTGCCATACGTGTGGATGCAAAGTAAACAACCTATCTGGCGGCCTACCAGCAGCTTGTCCTGAGGGCTGTAGGCTGCAGGTTGTCTACCACCGACTTTAACATTTCTATAACATTGTTTTAAGTATAGACCTGCCCTTTGTCAATGAAATGAAGGCAGACTGATTTTTATGTGCTGGAGATCTGCAGGTCACATCGGTGATAATGGAAGTTGAGGGTGAGAAATTGGGCCTTTCTTACTCAGCTGTCCTGGCGTTGTTTTGGAGCGCTTACATTTATGCACTCAGCTTTGCGGAGCTGGGAGCAGAGGCTGTACATTGCTGGCAGTGTATAGACTAACACCTAGCTGGGAGTTGCGCTGCAGAGAGTGGAAGTGGGGTCTGGGAATGATGTACATGGTGGTGTAGCAGCATCCACTAGGGATGTTAAATTCAGGTAATCAGCTAATTGAGTAGTCAATGGAATTTCCATCGACTACTCAATTGGCTGATGGGGGGGGGGCTGCAGCTATGACTTTTAAATGTATTAAGAGCCACTAGGCTCTTAATACATTTAAAAAGCAGAGGTGCAGTATCTGGGACCAGGTGCAAGATGGAAATCAGCTGATTCCTGGCTTGGGCTGGTCCCTTGCTACACCTTTTCCTCTTTTGCCCCCCCTGAGATGGTGCTGGGGGAACCACCTTTTAAGCCATCTCCCCTCAGCACCAGCTCCTGCTCCCCCCACCCCTTGCTGCCTCTCTGACAGAGGCAGCAAAGGGGGGAAGCAACTAGTTGAGTCACTACTCAATTACCGGGTAAGCATTTGTTTATTGGGTAGTTGACTAGTCACTTACATCCCTGGTCTCCACTAGGGGCATAAAACCCTGTTTAATTGGCTAACCAGTTAAACATATTGTTTAACCAGATAACCAATTGAAGGGGGGGATGAGCAGGGCTTGCTCCAGCTTGACAGGGGAAGCCCCCCCCCCCCTCCGCCGCCATACAGCCTCCCAGTCAGAGCAGCTCTTGCTTCATCCTGGGAGCCCCAGCAGTTAACCTTAATCCGTGAGGCTCAGTGGTTAAGGTTAAGCCGTTAACCCTTTACATCCCTTGGATCCGCTGCAGAAGTTGCACTGCTGCAGAAGTTCGGGAGGGGGGGGGCGGGAGTCTGTTGCAGATGCTACTAGTGCCCTGGCCTGCAATGAGGGGTGCAGAAGACTGGGGGAGGGGCAGCTTGCACTGGATTTGCAGATGCTACCAGGGCCGTGGCCTGCAATGGCGGCTGCAGACAGGCCAGCGGCACCATGGCAGCTGGCAGCAGTTGTGGCGGAGGCCGTATTGCAAGCTACGAGCGGCGGCACCGGCCCCTGGCACACAGCAGCGCTCCCGGGGCTTCCTTGCCCCGCGCCTGTCACTCGCTGCCCGCCCCTCTGCAGAGGCGGGGCAGGGCTTCCCCGGGCCCTGCTGCCGCTGGCTTCTCCGCTCCGCCCGTCCCGCTGCGGCGTTTCCTGCTGCAAAGTGCCCGTCGGGCGGCGGCAAAGCCCGGGCTCCAGCTCCCGCCGCTGCTCGGAGCCCGGCTCCAGATGTGGCGCCCTCGCCTTCTTCGTTCGCTTGTTGTCCAGATGCGCGATGCCCCCCTCCTCCCGGGGGGGTCGGGGAGCTAGAGAGAGGCCTGCTAGGCGAGGACAAAGAGCCGGGTGAGTGCCTGAGACTGGGGGGGTCTCAGGGACTCCTGCGCGGGGGGCTGCGAGGGACATTTCTTCCCGCAGCTGTTTGCTCCAGGATGCTGGAACCGGGAGCATGGGGGAGCTGCACCCAGGGGCTTGAAGTGGTTTCCATCCTATGCAGGGTTTACAGCAGGGGTTGGGCAGGGTTAGCCCCGGGCAGGCCGCCACCACTGTGTTTACCTGCGCCTCTGAAGGGGCAGGTGCTTGCAGTGCCTATTGGCTGCAAATTGCTGTTCCCGGCCAATGGGCGATTTGCGGGAAGCGGGTGGACTGGGAGCTGCAGTTGCTCATTTGCACGGATTTACCTGCTGTGACTCAGGTAAATACACCAACAGTGGCCCGCCAGGGACTAACCCTGGCAAACTGGATCTGGCCCGTGGGCTTACAGGTTGGATCAATGGCTCCCAGCACTCCCACTGTACAGACTGATCCAACACCCCTGGGTTCAGCTGTGTCCAAAGCCGTCTCTGCTACTACACAAATTATGCAGCCACACAGGGTACCTCAAAATTTGGGGCACCCAATTTCCGCACTGTTTGTGGTGCCCTAGGCAGCTGCATGCTCCGTAAGGGTAGAGATGTGAATGGGTAACTGGTTACTTGGTAACCATTGCCTGGGAGCAGCCTCCCCGGGGGCGACGGCCTGTTCCAGTCTGGCCAGGCCCACTGCACCACAGACTGGGGCTAGGAACTGGCAGCGTTGTGGGCTGGAGGCTGCTCCAGCCATGCCGGGCTCCCCTGTCTGTGGGATCTCACTGAATCAGTTAGCCAGTGAAACGGAATGTTTAACTAATTAACTGATTAAACGGATTTTATACCCCTCCGTGTGAGGTGGTTCTGCCTGTGTCCATCAGGTCTGTCCCTAGGCAGGTGCTGGGCCTGGGACTCCCCCCACTTTACTCCTCCCTTGTTCTACCCACACTCCATTTGTTCCCACAAGAATCTGTCCCTGCTCTGCCTGGCACTGTCCCCACTCCTCGTCCCTGAAGTCCCCAATCCTGAGCACTGGATCCTGGGGTCTAGCAGGGGGCCTGGCCCCAGCAGCAAGGGTCAGGTCCGCCCCTGCGCTCAGTGACGGTGAGGGAGGCAGAGTGACCCGATCCTAGCCTGCTCCACTGGTTCCCAGCCGCATCGCTCTGCTTCTCACCGCCAGTGAGTCCAGGGGCATTTCACCCCAAGCCCACGCCCCCAGTGATGCAACTAGGAGCCAGGGAAGCAGAATGGGCTGGGGTTGTGTTGCTCCACTTTCCAACACCAGCACTCAGTATGAGGGTGGCCCGACCCTTGCTGCCTCCCTCCCCTGCCCCTTCATCTTTGGGCCTGGTCCCCATAGCTTCTATCCCTGCAGCCTTGAGCATTCCCCACATACACACAGGGAGGCCACTCTCCTCCCCTCACAGGGGGCTGTGTAGGGCACCAAAACTTCTAGGGACAGCCCCGGCTGTTTTCCACAGCTGTATTAGCTATCCCAAAATATGTGTACCCTCTCCCCTCCCCTCCACACACACTGCTTTCTGTGGGCTGTAATGCTTTGGTCCAATGGTTCTCAACCTATTTGCCATTGTGAGCCTTGTCCAGTACTACCTGTATGGCCCTGAAGATGTCAGATGGGCCATAGCCGTGTGGTATAAGAACCACTTCTTTAGTCTGATCTCATTTGCTGCATTCGGCATGGGTGTTGGGTGGTGTTGGTGGCTTGCAATATACAGGGGAGGCACAGACACATTTCATTATTGGTAAGGGGGTATATGAGAGGAAAAGTTTGGGCACCTGCTGACTAGATGGTCTGGTTTTCCAAAGCTTCTAGTAGGGATGCTAGATAGAATATAATTGAATGGTTGTGTGACCGCATCAAATATTAGCAGTTACACGACTATTCAATAGTACCCAGAGGTGGGGCCAACAGCCAGTGCGCTCCTGGCCCCACTCCTGGGTAAGCCCCCTGGGAGTCCATGCTGCTGCCTTTCTATCAGTGCTCATGGGGAGTCAGCTTAAAGTCAGATCCCCCCGGGCATCGGCTCCCGCCTCACCCCTTGCTGCCTCGAATACAGAGGCAGCAAGGGGGAGGGAATGTGTGAGTCAACAGGATTAACTGATATGTTTAGTGTTATTGGTTAATTGTGTAGTTGTCTACATGTTGACATCCCTAGCTTCTGGCCTTTAACTCTGTGACCCTCCAGATGTTTGCCAAGCTGAAAGGAAGGTTGAGTGCTATCTGGATTAGAAGAAAGGAGGGTTAGGATGTATCTGTCTAAGGCCTGCATCTAAAATGCATTAGATCCACAGTGCTCTCTTAGCCACAGATCACAAAACATGAGCCAGCCAGTGACCAAGTACTGAGTCGGACCTGTGGGTTTGGGAGTCCATTCTCCATAGCCTCTATAATGAGCCTACCAGCATGGGGGCCAGTAGTGCCAATTTTGACACTGGCATGTGACCAAGGACAGCGACATCAAATGTGTGCCACATGGCACTATTATTTACTACTTATATGGCACCATTGTTAGTCATAGTAGATGCTTTGAGACAGAAATATCCTTGAGGTCCCCATATTTGTATGTATTTGGATAGTTGTGAAAGAAGAGTATAATGTAGAGTTGACGGATGGTCAAATAAATATCAGCTCATCAACTAATGAGTGACTATTTGCTATAATATATGTTTGCACTGCACTACCCCGCCCCCATAAGCAGGGTAACCAATTGCTTAGGGCCCTGAATAGGTCAAGGCCTCCCTATTAATTATTAGTGTGTATTGTGGGGAGGGATCGCAAAATATTCATGCTTGGGGTCCCCAATGGGCTGGCACCAGCACTGCTGCCCCCTGCTGGATAGAATGTCAATTTCTTATACCAGGTAAGGTCCTGAGCCTACAAATGACCAAGTCTGATTCCCCCTTTGGAATCATTGGAGGCTCATGGCGTGCTAGAAGCGATCACATCCATAGCCACTGCACTGGAATGCCGTCTCCTTAGAGACTTCCTGGCCTTTTCCTGAGTGACTGCTGGAATGCATGACAGTGTGGCATGAACCCATGCTAAAGCAGGAAGATAGGATTATGGAGAGGAAAGCCAGTAGCCTGGAACGAGAGGATAAGTGAAAGTCTAAGGACCAATACTTGGAGCAACTAGTAACCTGTGCCATTTCTTGGAGAACTAGGTTCATTTTACTTTAAAGCTGATGGGATGGGGGTAACCATGATTGGATGGCAGTAACCATGTGGATGAATAAAAAAGGGCACCTCTTTAAAAAAAACCTTTATGAGCTGCTCCCTTTTATCACCTCTCACGTTAGCCTGTTTCTTTCCTTGCATGTTTAGAAAGCCATTGATCTGAGAGGATCAAAATGAAAGAGGAGGAAGTTCGGCAGCGGAGGAAGGAGGGCAGGACGAAAAATGGAGAGCGATCCAGGCACAAAGCAAAGAGCAAGGGTAAACACAAAGACAGCAATCTTGGCAGCCAGGAAGCAGAGGATGTCCCTTTGGTCTCACAGCAGAAGCAGCCAGTCGAGGGGAAAGTACCCATGGCAAAGCTGCAGGAAGAATCGGCTATTGCAATTGCCCTGCAGGTGCTCCTGCCCTACCTGTTAGCAGGGCTTGGCATGGTATTGGCTGGGATGGTTTTGGACTATGTTCAGGTAAGGGTTAAATTGTCCTCTGTAGGAGCGTGTGGGGTGTGGTGTTACCAGGCTTCAGAGGTCCTGCCTTTTCTCCCTTGCTGGTTATGCACAAGTGAAAGGGTTACAGCAGGTTGGATGGCTATGGGAGAGGAGGTCTCACTTCATTTCTCTGGATGTTCATTTCCTCTCCAACCCCCAAATTTGAACCGGCGTTTCACAGCTGCTTCTAAACAGTGTTCTGGTTTCTGCTGGGAGAGGCCCTTTTCATGCACCTCTCATGGAGTCTAAAAGCATCACTCTGTTGCTTCCAAGCCCCAGAGCTCTCCCCAGTGCTCTTGGTGCCCAGCAGACTGCATTCAGCACCAAGTTGCTCTCCGTGTTTGTTTCTAAGGCCTTCTAATGAATGACATGGGTCTCTTTCCAGCCTTTGCAACATGTTTTCTGTGATAGTTTAATCACAACTTAGTAATCCCTAAGAGCTGATTTTAGGCATTTTACATTTAGAATTACAGTTCATGTCAGTAATATAGGCAAGAGGTCACAATGTGTTATTACTAATGAGTAATGCTCTTTCAACTTTGCATTCCTGTTTTCCTCCCTGTGTATTTGACTAGCAGTCTATCAGGTCAGTGTGTCCCTTAATTATCTGATATGGTGACACTGAAAGCCTGGTGCTGATATTGACAACTTTCACAGAGTTGGAATTATTTCCCTTCAGCCCCTCCATTGCTCTTGTGGCTTAAGGAGATCAACTAGGACTTAGAGAAGCAGAGGACATTGCCTCTTAAGTCTGGCACAGTGTTCTTCATTTACCAAATATGGCAGCACACATTAGCCACTCTTGTAAGAACCCTCCTAAAACAGAAGGCACTGAAGCTCAGCAGAGGGTCTCTTCATTTAGAATGTCGTTCCTGATCTTGGTTTTGTCCGCCCCTTAATGAAACTTTACTATGTAGACAGTACAGTTTGCTTTTTAATTTCTCTTGATTTTTTCTGTTTATTAATAACTGATGTTTAGTATAAATAATCTTTTATCCCAGTGTTCACACAACATTTTCACAAATTGTATAGACATTGGTGGGTGAAGTGTTTCCTAAAAAGTGGTCACTTCTGGGACAAAACTTGCCAGTTGTTAAATAGTTTCCCAGCAATGTCACTCTGTAGCTTAGAATAGGAAGTGAAATGAATCCCTATCCAATAGAAATTACATGAAAATTATATGAGACCCTTCCCACTCATGCCAAGTTCCCAACCAGTCAGGGAGGAAATCAGCCCAGTGCAAACTCATTTGTGGAAAGACGAGCACTCTAGCTGCTAGCACTAGGGCTATGTCTCGACTACACTCTATTTTTGAAAGAGGATACTTCCGATCTTACTTTTGAAAGCAGATCTTTCAAAACTGAAAGCAGTCTGGACGTGTTTTTTTTTGGGGAAAAAAACCCTTTTTCGAAAAAAACTGCTCTTCCTTAAAAAATGAGGTTTACGCAGTTTTTTCGAAAAAGGGTTTTTTTCCCGAAAAAACCACGTCCAGACTACTTTCACTTTCAAAAACTCCGCTTTCGAAAGCGAGATCAGAAATTGCATATCCTCTTTTGAAAATAGAACGTAGTTTAGACGTACCCTGGGAGTCCTGAGAAATGTGCACAATCCACAGCAGTGTGTGGCTCTTCCTATTCCACCCCACACAGTTGGACTCGCTGCTGCTTGGACTTTTCCTTCCTTTTCTGCCTCCCTGCCAGCTTGTCCCATCCCAAATCACCTGTTGCTGCTGCTTCTTCTGAGTGAACAGGAACTCCGCATTTCCTGGTGCTCCTTCCTTTGGCCTCCTCCCCTGCTCACTCATGGTGTCTTCAGCCAGCCCATGCTGTGGTAAACTCTCACTCCTCTCCTTTTTGTCACTGCTCAAATAGAGATACATAAATTAAAATATGAAATTGAAATAATTCACCCCAGACTGGCAGTGAACTAGCAGAATTAGTACTGTTCTTATTTGTGGATCCCATTGGTGCTTACCAGCCCTGCTGTCTAGTTATTGGAACATGGAGGGCAGGGAGATGGTCAGCCATGGTGGTATTAACTTTTAATGTGTTGGGGACACCTTGTGCTACCACATTCTGTAGTCACATTCAAACAAAATGTATTTAAAATCTTGTTCTTTAGCATTTTATGTCTTTGCCTGTGCTCCTTTTAGTGCTACTGATTTTCTTATTGAAAGTTATTCATTAGGGACCCCAGGCAGGGGTAAGAGCCCCAATGTGCCACATAATCATAAGTGTTTTCCTGCTCACAAAGAACTTAGTCTAAACAAAATATTACCCATGGGACAATTTGTGATGGAAGAGGTGAGGCTCTGAATATATGACTCTCCATAAGAGGTTCCTTAAGTGTACAATGGAAAAAAAAGCCACTGTGCAAACATAGGTCACCTAAGTTAAGTATGTTTTCTGCCTGTCAGTTTGCCAGTTGAATGATTTTTATGGTGCTTACTTAGTATTGGAGCGTGACAAAGAGAGCTAAACTTATTCACCCCAGCTTGCCAAAGCTTTAGTACAAGACATACTAGTTATTATGTCCCTTTATGGCACCTGGGTCTTTCAAACAATCTGATACTTTCCTTATACTAATGCTTTTGCCTATGAATGAGAAATTCACAACATGAGACATTTTAGGACTGGACATATAGATTATCTGCTTACATAGTATCAATCCCCTGAAATTGTGAGGTTGCTGCTTAGAACTAGCCCTGCATTTGTTACTCACTTGAAGATCTTGGACAGAACTTCATCCTGTTACCTTGAAGTTGTTGGTGGGAAGCAGACTGGTTCATGAGTCCCATTTTGCGGGCACTGGAGAGAGCTTCTTTGTTTATTGTTCCTTGTTCCTGTCCCTTTGAGCTCTCCTCCAACAGGGAGGTTCGAAATGACCTCCCTTCTTTGCTTCCTGACAGCCACCATGTGCTGCTGTTGATGGAGACAAAAATCCCATTGGCTTTGAGGTTACTGCTTCCCACCTCCCTGCATTGCTCCTGGTGCATCATTTCTGGGAGCAGCAGAGGACTGAATCATGCATCTGGAGTCAGGGATCTTGCTTTGTGGCCTATCTCACTTACAGGGAGATCCTTGCGCGGCCAAACCCCATAGACTCAATAAATGTGTGTGTTTGTGTGATTGGGGTAAGTATCCATATTTCCAGCCAGTGTGATTAGCTCTGAAGACAAATACTAGTTCAGAGTCCATGGCCCA
Source organism: Pelochelys cantorii (assembly GCA_032595735.1). NCBI lineage: Eukaryota > Metazoa > Chordata > Testudines > Trionychidae > Pelochelys > Pelochelys cantorii. Next base: position 24,432,992 of record CM064336.1, read on the forward strand.
TGTGTCCTCAAGTCTCATTGCTGAGAATGCCCATTAAGAGGCTGGCTAGTACCAAATATATTAATGATGGTTTTTCAATGTTGATTTTGAATGCTAGGAACTAGACTGAGACAAACAAACTCTTTGCACTGGCCACCAGACAGCAATTTCTATCACTACCTACTGGCTGAATTTAAACCAGCAACTGATCAGAGAATAGCTTGCTATCTAATTTCAGATTCCACTGGTTGCCCAGATCCTCTGTAATTGCAAATAACTTCTATAGAACGTTTTGACTCCCAAGACTCTAATATGTGATCCAAATTATTACAAAGAAGGGTGGGTATAAAGAAGATTTTAAAATATCAAGACTTTTCAAATTGAAATCAGATTTTTAAAATTTAAATTAAATACAAGTTTAGCTTTAAATAACTCATTTAAAATTTAATTTGAAATGTAAACATTATAATCTATGAAAATAATTTAAAGTACTGCAAGTGCAAAAAATAATATTCAGTAATAAATATTTCCTGCCAACTTTGAAAGAAACCACTGAACTGGTGGCAACCACTAGATAAGCACCTGCAAGCAGAGTTAAGTGTTAAGCCAGCTTTTGATGTAGTAGTCTCTTTCACAGCAGCAGAGAGACTATTTTCTTCATTTTAGTTTATACAACTAGTTCAGTTCCATGACTACTAGTTCATTCAAAGTTAAGAAGCCTGTTCAGAGTTGATAAAGAAGGAAAGGTTGCTAATTTTTATTCATAAATTGGAAGTGAAAAATAAATGTGCGAGGATGAGATATACTAGTTCTAAAATCTTGAAGGCTACAGTGATCAGAGATACTTGATTCAGTTTATTAACTACTGATAATACTTCCTTTGTTTAGTAAATTGTTTGGTTTTAAATTCAAAACATGTTTTGATAAACTTTGTAAATGCTTTTTGTTATGCTTCCAACACATTTATTTAATTAAAACAAATAAAAGGTTGTTTTGTGCATTTTTAATTGAATTTAAATTTCCATCCAAATAGGGCTTGACACAAATCACAAGTAAAAAAAAGTTAATCACCATCTAGTGAATAAGAAATTAATCATTTGCCATTTTCTAAAATAATAAAAAATGAAGAATCTTAATATTGTACATTAAACTATATAATTCTTTAATAAGTGTATAGATCTATAGAGTACCTGGATAGGAGAAAGAAGCCCTAAATTTAGAGTAAAGGCTACATTTAGTAAGGATATTAAAATCTGATTATTTTTGCAAACATGTAACCGCTGAAATGTTCAGCAGTTACACGTTTACACATGAGGGGAGGTGGGCAGGTGGGAGCCGGCTTTTAAGCCTCTGTGGGAGGCAGCAGCATGGGTGGAAGGGGGGAGGTAGCTCCATGGGAACCGGCTCCCCATGCATACATGATTCCGCCTCCCTTCCCTCCCTCCCTCCTCTGATTCAGAGGCAGCAGTGCGAGGGTGGAGGGGAGCAGCAGCTCCATCAGGGCTGGTACGCATGGGAAGCCAGCTTGAAAGCCAGTTCCCCTTGCACACCCGCTCCCGCCTCCCTCCCCCTAGCTGCCTCTGATACAGAGGTAGCAGGGGGAGGGGGTTGCGTGTAACTGTGATGGTTAACCGATGAGCCTAAAATGCTCATCTAGGATACATGGATACATGTTCACATCCCTAATATTTAGTTGCAAAACAACATGCTTTAATAGTTATCAATCAATGAGAATCAACTTTTCTTCAAGAAAATAACTAAGTACACATTGAAAACACAATTAAAATCAATGATTTAAATCAAGGTTTCCTTTTGCTGATTGAAATTAATCCTTCTTGTCACAGAGGAGCCCTGACAAAACACTCTCCATCAACCCACCTTGCCTAATTTTGGAGAAGTTTGGATCTGAATTCAAACTTTACAGTTTAGGCCCATCTTTGCAAAGAATTATACAAATTAACTGGCATAAATGGGTGTAACCAACTGAAGCCAGTGGTGACTTTGGCCATGTATCTTTAAACAGGAAGCATGGAGGCGAAGCCACAAGAGCTAGCCTGGAGCGATGCTGCATTGAGCTTTTGGACACAATGTGAAAGAGCATAATGTATAAGCTGTTGGAAACTTTTCCTTTATTCCCATGGTCACTAAGATTATAGCGCTACCTTAAATAAGCTCCTGCTGTGACTTTTATGTTGGCCTTTGCAAGCGAGCTGAAAGTTGACGTGATGAGAGCTGATAAGAGTGTTAGTCTTTCAAGCTCATTGATTGGTTCTGTGGAATTTTTTTAAGTCAATCATTCAGAGATGCAGCCAGGATAATCTGATTATTCCTTCCTGAGCTTGTACACCACAGACGCGATGGGGGGAAGGGAGCAAAAAGCAGGCCAGGCGGAGCAAACAACCTTTCACAGCCAGTACAGCTTTGCTGCCTTTCCGGATGGGAGCTGGGAAATAGCCATGGTTATAACAGGCGTGGACTCCTGCTCTTGGTGATCTTGAGGGAAACTACATGAAAACCTGGATATTAATTACCCCACCCCTTGGCCTTGGAGTTGGAGAAAAGTTCAATGCCCCACCCCACATTGTGGGGCTACTTCAGCACCAGCTTATATATTAAACCATTGCATCAAAAGCAAGCCATGTTCTGGGAAGAAATTTAACCTAAGAAGAGAAGACATCCGTGCCTTTGAGTACACTGAGGGATTCCTGCATGACCCGTCACTCTTTGCGCAGAGACTTTAATGCCATGGCCTGAGGAGCAGGTCTGTCTGGTTTTTGCTGAGCTGGAAGAAGCTGGAGCACGGGTGCGATCATCAGTATTTGTCCACAAACATCTCAGCAATCTTCCTTTCTTCTCTCTTAAATTCTTTGGGAGGCAACATGGTGAAAGAGCTTCTATGAGGCTCCTTGCAGTCTGAGCTCAAGCCAAGTCTAGCTGATTTTGGAAGATAAGCTGACTGTGGGTTCTCTGGAAGGGAGGAGGTGGAGAGGAAGAGGAAACCTAAGGACTGTGGTGTCATTGCTGAAGGTGGGGAGAAGTGTCTTGAGACTGTGGAGCAAACACCTGGGAGCGTGATCTTTGTGATTTCCTGGCTTTTTTTTTTCTTCATTTGCCTGTCGAATATGGGTTAAGGCATTTGACAATGGTGGTTACCCAGCTACAACTGGAGCTATGCTTCCATGGGAAAAAACTGAGAGGTTTCACCTGCAAGCTGACGAAGTCGGCTAATGGATTTCTCCCAGAGACGTCCTTCTCCATTGTCTCCCAGATCTTCCTGCCATTCCTCTTGGCTGGTTTGGGCATGGTGGCCGCTGGCCTGTTGATGGATATTGTTCAAGTATGTATGTGTGATTGAGCAGCTTAGTAGCAAGGGTCTGGTTTATTTTGGTGACCTCGTGTATGCATTTGTAATTTGTGTGTCTGGTAATGATTCCTGTTGGGTCCTGCCCAGGATAAAGAGCATCCTCTTTGTGTCAATATATTAGAAGGCCTTTCACTAAGGCTGGGTGTTTGGCTTTGTATTTAGGGATGGGACACTGGACAGGTAGTACCTTAGATACAGTAGAAGAGTTCCTCCTATTCTGTGTCTAGCCACCCATTTTGGGGCAACTTGTATGAGAGTGCATCAGGCTATAGTACGGGTATCAAACAGATGCTACAGCATATTCATCTATTGTATGATACTTATTCTGTCCCCCAGAGATCACCAATGAGAAAGTTCCAAGTGAGAGCTGTGGTTAACTGGTGTTCACATTTTGAAGAAAGTTTATCATTTCAGTTCTTTGAAAATAACCTCTAGTATCCTTGATTAGTCTTTAATCTTGAAGTCACTCAGCTACCCTGGTGATAGGCACAGAATGAGAAAATAAGACTAAAATTTAAACATTTCTGAGACATATTCTGATCCCATTTACTTAGGTATAAATTCAGAATAACTCCCCTTGATTTCAACAGAGTTGTGCTGGATTTTCACTGCTGTGTCTGAAATCAAAATCTAGCTTTCCTTTGTGCTGGCGGCACTTCTAGAAACTCAAAATTTTGATCTTTTTTGAGTATCTTATGGAGGTAGATTTACAAATCAGAATGTGGACACAGCTCCTGCTGCTTTCAGACGGCTCCCCGCTGTTACGGAAAGTGCTTAAAAGCAAGCTGGAGTTTATAGTATTCTCTGGCACTTGTACTCCAGCGTCAGCCAAGTATAGGCAATGCTCTGTTTTTAGGAGGGAGAGGGGAAGTCTTGCTCTGTCACTCAAGCAAGGAAAATAATGATGCGAAGAATGATTTGGGTTCAAGGGAATATGATGTGAGGAGCAACTAGGAAAGAATGGCTAACTGAAACAGCGTATCTCACTGCTGTGCCAGTCGACCTGCCTAGGTTCTGCTCCAAGGCACTGACCTACCTTTTAGTCTTTCAGGAGCTTCCCTTCTTTACCATCTCCCCCTGTGCTACAGAGTAGTACTTAGCACAAGGGTCGGCAACCTTTCAGAAGTGGCGTGCCAAGATTTAATGTATTCACTTCTATTTACGATCTGCGTGCCATTGATACTTTTTAAAGTCAATAATAGGCCTACTTCCATTTTGGCAGCTTCATTAATTTAATATGGAGATACACCTATCTCATAGAACTGGAAAGGACCTTGAAAGGTCATCGAGTCCAGTCCCCTGCCCTCACAGCAGGACCATATACCATCCCTGAGGTTCTTTTCTCTCTCTGTATATAAATTTTTTTTTTCCTGTGGGATGACAGAGTGACATCATCACATCACTCTGTGTACAACAGTCCCTCCCTCAGCTGCCCTGCCTCTTCCTCCCTCCCTCCCCAGTACTCCATCGGGCTGGAGCCACGTGGCCTTCCACCTCCCGGGGGGCTAGAGCCGTAATGCCTCCTCTCTCACGGGGGGGTGGGGCAGGAGCTGCACAGCCTCCCCCCTCCCTGGTGCTCGGGGGGGGAAGTCCCACTGTCTTCCCCCTCTCTGGTGGTCGGGGTGGGGGGGTGGGCTGGAGCCAAGTAGCTTCTCCCCTCTCCAGTGCTCTGGAGGCACCAGAGCCGTGCGGCCTCCCCCATCTCCGGTGCTTGGTGGGGGCAGGAGACATGTGCTCCCCCCTCACATGAGGGGTGGCCTTCCCCCCTCCCTGGTGATTTGGGGGTGGGCCAGAGACATGCAGCCTCCCCCCTCCCTGGTGCTCGGGGGGGGGGGAGCCCCTCAGCCTCCTCCCCGCCCAGTGCTCTGGGGCAGGGGAGGAACCATGTGCCCTCCCACTCCCCTGTGCTCTGGGGGGGGGAGGGCTGGGAGCTGCACAGCCTACCCCTCCTTTCTCCCCTGTGCTCCTTGGAGGCAGGAGCCATGCAGCCTCCCCCTTTCCCAGTGCTCTGGGGAGGCAGGACGGGGGTTGGCAAGCATAGGGAGCAGGAGGCGCAGCCTCTTAGTTATGTGTAAAACCAGAAAGCCTGCGGGAGGTGAGGTGGCAGGTGGTAAAGTTATGCTTGTTTTTGTACATTAAGAAGATCAAGTCTGGTCTCTTTTCCAGAAAAACAAACAAACAAGAAACAGGACTCATTGGCGGGATCCATTGTGTATTGGAAGCTTTCTTACCTGTTAAAGAGGTAGAGGGGTGTCTGAATCTTTAACAGAGATCTCTTTTTTTCTCAAAGGTTTTTCATATGTTTGAGTTAGGTATTAAAATCAAATAAAAATTGACGACACTCAGGTTGTCTGACTAGTATGCCTTCCCCTCTCACATTTGCTCTTCACATCCAGTAGCTTATTTATCCAGGTCACCATTGCAAGAGAATCAGAAATGATGTTTTGCCCATTACTTGCTCACCTATTAAATTAGGTCTAGCTTTGGCAGCAGTGGGCAATAACCAGCCAGCAGACAGGGCGTGGTTCACCCAGGTTAGCCCTTGCAGGCCGCCAGCACTTTATTTACTGCACCTCCGCAGGTACGGCTGCTTGCAGTTCCCATTTGCCATGGATCACCATTCCCGGCCAATGGGAGCTGTGGGAAGCAGTGTCCCAGTCTGTGCTGCATCCTGCAGATCCCTTGGCCAGGAACAGCGATCAGTGGTGAATGGGAGCTGCAAGTACCTCTACCTGTGGAGGCACAGGTAAATAGAGTGCCGGCGGCCTACCAGAGACTAACCTAATGAACCACATCCAGCCCATGGGCTGGTTATTGCCCACAGCTCCCAAAGATAGGCCCTGCCCTTTGGCCTGATTTTTCAAAGGTTCTGAGCACCAGCAGCTCTCACTGTCTTCAGCTGGATTAATGTTCATTGAAATGCTGGGCCACCGATCTCTGGACAGTGGTGTCACTGGAAGTTGCATCCGCTTATTCCGAGGCTGAATTTGATCCTTGTATTCCGGGCTGGCTCCACTGAGCAACAATGCAAGGTCAATGCAAGTGGAAGAGAGCTTGGGAGGGACTTTGATAGTTTACCTCCCAGTTTATCCCATAATCAGATTTCCCACAGCAATTGACATGGGTTCTCGCTACAGCGCATGGATCAGTTTCAAAATAGCTCTGCAGACTTCAGAACATTCTGATAAGTTTGTCTAGTCTGTCATTTCACTCTGATAGGACCTCTCTTGGCTACAGCATGACTTTGTGCACATACAGTAGTTCAGTGAGGGCCATAAATTATCTTTAAAGGTACCATGTAATAGCTACTATATATTTGAGAGAGATTGTCTGTCTGTCTCTTGTCTTTCTGTCTGTTCAAGAACTCCTCCTAAATGGTAAGAGCTAGGACCACCAAATTCGGTATACAGTTTCTTCCTATCATAACGTAAAGCAACGGAAGGGGTTGGTTGTGCTAGGAAAATGGGATGTGCCTGGAATGGGATTGCTTCTTATAGAACCATACAGAGAAGAGACAGAATCACCAGGCAGGAGAAAGGAGCTGGCTGGTGGCACCCCCAGCTCCACAGCCCCGAGCTTCCCACACACCCCCAGCACCCTTTCAGAAGGGCAAGGAGGGGCTGAACCTTCAGCCTCCCCCATTCGTATGGGGAAGATTGCTGGCTGTTCCCCTTCATCAGGAAGTGAGGGGAAAGTGCAGTTTGCTGCATTCCTCATTCTATCTGAGGAGTGCAGGGGGCAGACGAACCTGGACTTTCCCCAGCCAGGGGACATGCGCCTCTCCCCCAGCTATGCCCACTGGAGTTGCAGTGCCATGGAGAGATGTTTCTCATCTGGCCCCAACCTGCTGCAGTGAGAGAGGGCTGAGGTAGTCCTTTCTCCCCAGTGTGGCCTGCCCACTGAATCTCTCAGCCCCACCCCAGAACAATGATTTAAATGAAGCATGGACATTTTCATTTTATTTTCCAGAAAACAAAAATTCATTGAGTTAAGGTAAATCTTGCCAGGTAAATCTTCTAGTATTTAGAGACAATATTTCTGCATCAGTCATTGAAGCTACTTGAGATTTCAGCTCCTAAAGAACGTTACGATTTGAAGTTTCCACTTTATGTAACTTAATTCCAAGGCAGCCATCAAAACATAGGAATTGCCAACATAGGAATTGCCATACTGCATTAGACATATGGTCCATCCAGGTCAGCATCCTGTCTTCAATAATGCACAGCATCACAGTGTCTCAGAGGAAGTTCCCAGAAACCCAAAGTGGGAAGATTCTTCCAAGAAGGTTGCCTCCTAATAGAAATTGTTTTAAGCCTCAAAACACAAGTATTTTTTATATCTCGTTCAAAATCTCTTTTTGTCTTGACTGTTGTGAGACACTGGATAATATCAATTAATAATAATTCATGTTATTGGATAATAGTTACTAATAATCTCATATTTATATAGTGTCTCTCTGCCCAAGAGATCATAGAACACTTTGTACACTTGAAAATGTCTTCACCCATCACCAGATTACAGCTGCCTCTGGGATGGAACACATCAGTTGTTTGAATTGTTTGCCATATGGCTTAGGACAGAAGTGTGGGGGGAACACGCATCCACTCAAAATGCACTAAGCAGAATGGCATTAGATGAGGTTGACATTCATTGTGTTGCTTTCCTTTTTAGCACTGGGATGTGTTTCGGACAATTACAGAAGTTTTTATCCTGGTTCCTGCGCTGGTTGGCTTGAAGGGTAACCTTGAAATGACCCTAGCGTCCAGACTGTCTACTGCTGTAAGTGTAAAGGGGGAGTGTGGAGGAGTGAGTAGGAAGGAATCCTTTTAGCAATAGGACCTACTTTTGTGTGTTCATAGAATCCTAGGGTTGGAAGAAACCTCAGGATGTCATTGAGTCCAGCACCCTGCCTGAAGCAGGACCAACCCCAACTAAATCATCCCAGCCAGGGCTTTGTCAAGAGGGGATTTAAAAACCTCTAGGGATGGAGATTCCACTACGTGTGTGACCAAAAGAGACAAAGACCCCATCCTCTTCACTGTGTATGGGTACGTCTAGACTACAGGCTTTTGTCGACAGAGACTTTGTCGACAGATACTGTCAACAAAGCCTCTGTTGAAAAAGAGCGTCTAGACTACAACTAGTACTGTTGACAAAACAAGCCGCTTTTTCAACAGAGAGTGTAGGCGCTCTCTTTCGAAAAAGCACAGTTTGCATGCAATAGCGCCTTTTTTTCAACAGAGTACTATCGAAAAAGGCGTTATTCTTTGTAGAATGAGGTTTACCGCCGTCGACAAAACTGCCGCGTTCTGTCAACTTACTGTCGACAGAACGTGGCGGTAGTGTAGACGCAGGTATAGTTTTATCAACAAAAGCCCACTTTTTTCGACAAAACCCTGTAGTCTAGACACACCCTATGTGTGTGTGGAGCAGAGACCACATCCCTTTCCCTGCTAAGCTGATACCTCCCCTTCCCTGAAACACCTTGTATTAAATAAGATTTGTGCCCTGACTCTGCAACTGCTCAGCTCTTAAAGGATAAGTCATCCATGTGTGTCCAGCTGCCGGTGTCAGAGAGTGTTGCAAAACTTGAGAGAGGCGAAAGAGTACATAGGCTGTATGCATAGTGGCTACCAATGATGGACTATGAGCTACACTTCTGAGCTGCCCCTCACCGTGGCCCCTGACTGTTGGGGGAAGTGAAGCTTTTCTTCCCATTCTTGGCAGTGAGCTGTCCAAGCAGACTAGTCTTTCCAAGACGTCTTGACACCTTCAGTAGCTTCTGCAACTCATGGCATGATCTAGCCCCACTGGCAGCGGCGTGACCTGTCCTTTGGGAGTCCTTTGTTGCTTTGGGGAATGCCCATAATACAAATCTGCCCCTTGGACATAGGGATGTTACATTTCAATTAATCAACTAATCAAGTAGAATTAGAAATTTCATTGACTATTCGATTAGTCGATAAGGGGGCACTCACTATCCCGCTGTGCCTCTTCCTTTGAAATGTACAAGAGCCAACCACGGCTCTCCCTTTGAAATGTGGCTCTTGTCCATTTCAAAGGGAGAGGCGCAGATGGCTTTTCCCTGCCTCAGGGTTTTCCCTAAGTAGCCTGAAAATGGAAGAGATTATTTAGTACATTTAGCCTGTTCCTTCACGAGTCTTCTTCTGAAAGGTCTTTTTTCCCGTATGGGGAGAAGGCTGGGGTTTTTTTGTTTGTTTGTTTTGGGGGGGGGGGTTGGTTATAGTGTCATTTCTCTTCTGTTTGCACAGCACAATCCCCCCAGTGGTTTCCATCAACATTACCACTCGTGAGGGTACCAGAGGTCTATGGGTGCTGTCAAAAGCCAAAGCCAGCCTCCCTTACCTGCAAGAAGTGACTAAACTGTGGTTTTTCTGTCCCATGGCAGCCCTGAGCTCCTGACACTGTAGATCAGCATTTTAAAGGCAGGTGCCTGAGCTGTGCACCTTGGAATTTGCACACTTGTGCATAGAATCTGCACTGGGATGTTGGCATTCGGTGGGCACTCACATATGGGATCTGCTCATGCAGACATGGTACACAACAGCTCAAGTATCTGCCTTAGAAAGTCTGGCCCAGCATGTCTGCTGATATCCTACCTGCCTTCAAGAGAAAAGATATGAATTCTGATGCCAGTCAGAGGCTAGGGCAAGGGAATTCTCAATACTGAGAAACGGGGGAGTTAAGAGGACTGGGGACACTGGCTAGCATCTGTCATCATGCTGGCTTTACCTTGCTCTCTCTGAGGGTCCAAGTGAAACCATCTTGCTACGTTCGGGTGTTGCCAGTGCCAGAGGGACAGCAGCCTTTTCACTTTCTCTCTTGATTTCCAGGCTAACACGGGACAGATGGATGATACCCAGGAACAGTGGAAAATGGCTACCTGCAATTTGGCCTTGATTCAGGTAAACTACCCCAAAAGGAGCTGGAAAAGGCTCCTTTCTTTTGTTAAACTGTGCCCTTTTAGGCTGTTCCCTCTTGGGAAATCATACTGGGCTGGACTGTGGAGCTCACATCTCCTGCCAGCTGCGTCAGATAATTTATTGTTAGTGGCATGGAATCTGCCCCTATGTAAACCCTATTGACTCTGGCAATTCTGCATTAAAATCCTGTGATTAACCTTGAGGTTGCATGTGGTGGTATAATGAGGTGTGCTTCCATGCTGATGTCATTTGTACTACATGAATCCTTCGCACACCCTTCCTCATCTTCTCTCTCAGCTATCGGCAGCACTTCTGTGAGCCAGGAATAGGGCTGTCAAGTGATTTAAAAAATTAATCATGATTAATCGCTCTGTTAAACAATAATAAGACTCCAGCTGACCCCGGGCTCCACGTTGCGCTGCCCCCTTTCACACTCTGCCATGGCACTTCAAAGGGACAGTGCTGCAGGAGTCCAGGATCAGCTGGAGTCCCTCAATGTGCAGCGCTGCCCCCTTTGAAACGCTGCAGTCGTGTTTCAAAGGGGCAGCACAAGCGGAGCCTGGGATCAACTGTGCAGCACTGCCCCTTTGAAACACTGCAGCAGCGTTTAAATGAGGCAGCGCCTCGGGAGCCCGGGATCAGCTAGAGTCCCCAACTGACCCTTGGCTCCATGCAGTGCTGCCCCTTTGAAATGTCGCAGTGGTGTTTCAAAGGGGCAGTGCAATAGGAGCACAGGATCAGCTGTGTGGTGGTGTCCCTTTGAAATGCCGCCATGGCGTTTCAAAGGGGCGGTGCCGCGGGAGCCCGGGATCACCTGGAGTTCCTAGCTGACCCTGGGCTCCACTTGCGCTGCCCCTTTGAAACACCCATGATGACAAAATGGGTGCCTATCCAGAACTTCACTGCAACAGCGGGGACATAACTCGGAGCCTCCTGCTTCAAAATGATCTCCATGTCTCGTTAGTGCCATCACAATCTCCTGCTTGGGGTCACTGACCCCAGATGGAACACTGCCTACCTGCTGATTTTTGCCCAACAGGTACAGGCCACTGTAGTGGGGCTGCTGGCTGCAATAGCTGCTGTCATCCTGGGAGCTTTCTCCAAGGGGCATGTGGAGCTGAATCAGGCTGCAGTGCTGTGTGCGAGCAGCGTGATGACAGCATTCATAGCTGCGCTCTCCCTAGGTAAGTCTCATTAACCTGGTAATTTGGGCCCTTTCCATGCACACCTGCCCTCCATGACCTGTTTGCTCCTTTCCCATCTGGAGACTGTTCTGTAGCTGATGTGAAACAATTTTGGGGTTGTGGTGGAACTGCCAGTGGGCAGGGAGCCCCGTCCCAAAAATATTACTGGATTATTAAAATCACTGCCACAGATTGGCATCTAGAAAGGCAGAAGACTCGATGCACCATTAAGAAAGAGAGAGCTTCCCTCTCTCCCCTAATTGGCGGTGAGGTGTGCTGGTGTGGTGGGGCCAGTTTGTCCTGGTGCTGTCCATGCTGTATCTGTTCTGTGGAGAGAACATTTCAGGGCAAGTCCAAAAACCTCCATTATCATCATCCTATGCCTGGCACTGGCCTCTAGGTGCTGCCGTCCATCAATCCAGCAGAAGGAAGTTGGTCATGGGGATTCTCTGTGACTTTGGGGTCCTTTTTGGGTTCCTGATCCATGCACACATCTGGACAGAATTCTTATGGGTGTTGTCTGCTCTCTTCTTGAATGCCTTCTTGGAGCTGCAGGTGTGTTGTCTGGGCTCCTCTGCTCCATGTCCCTTTTAATCCCTGTTGTTCTTGTGTCCTGAAGCCCAATCCTGTTTATTTTTGTCCTCTGTGATCTGTTGATTTCTGACTTTTGTGGTTTCTCTTGCACCCAACAGCTGGGCCATTAATTGGCTCTGCTTCCCCGCTGCCTTAACGAGGCTGGCACCATTCACCAGCTCTAAATTCACACACATATTTTATTTTAAAGAAAGAAAAGAAATTCAGCATGTTGAAAGCTCAGACACTTTTCCTCCACTAGGATTCTTTCCAGAGGCTCACTCCCACTCCAGACGCTGCAGGGCAGCACCAAAGGGTGCTTGACATTAAAAGCACTGTCCTTCAGAGGAGTCACTTTCTGTCTCTCCCTAATGGCCAATCAATTATCATTTTGCAGACCCCAGGGAAAATCGGTGAGCAGGTTCAAAACCCGGTGTTCCAGCCCACCAGTAACACAATTCTCTGATTGATTAATACATAACAGTGGCCATCCAAAAGCGCTGAGTGCTCCATCTGGTAGTAAGACAGCCTGTAACATTTGGGGCTGAGTGTGAGTGACGACTGAATGCAGAGTGGGTGTTGTAACCGCTGTGCTTCCAGGACGTGTAGTGACTTGGTACACCACTGTGCAAAATGCCATGGGTTATCTGAACTGTGTATTCAACACGCACTGCTCTTTTACTGCATCTCTCTCTCACGCACTTCTCTCTTGGAGCATGCCCAGCTAGGGAAATGTGTATGTTTTTGACAAGGGATGGGAAATGGCTGTCAGAGTTGTCCCTTTCCTCAAGCAAAGTCCAGGGTAGATCAGTATGATCGAGTGCTTAAAGCAAGGGGCTGGAAGTCTGCACCCTTGAGTTCTATTCCTGGTTATGTCTTTGACTGACTTTTTGAACTTGGACAAAATCACTTCTCATCTCTAGCTGTCTGGCCCCATCTGTGAAATGAAGATAAACAGAGTTGCATTCTTGGCAGGCCAGTCCATGGTGATGTCATTGTAAGGAGTGTCTTGTGAAAGGGAAGAGTAGGAATTCACACATCTGCCACAAGAGGGTGGCGTAACATCTTTATTAGTAAATGAGTGGGCAGCAATTTGTTTTTCAAGTTGCCAATCCTCCAGGATTGTCCTGGAGTCTCCAGAAATTAAAGATTAATCTTTAATTTAAGATTATGTCATGTAACAAAATTTACAAGAATACGTCCAAACAAAATTGGCAACCCTGTGTGTTTCAGCCGCCCTGCACACGTGGAGTCTTCTAAGAAAAAGAGGACAAGTCAGAACATAGGGATGTACCCAGGCCAGAGTCCAAGAACAATGGAGATACATGTACTGAGAAGCACTAGACTGTTCTCAGAAGTCTATAAAAACTTCACTGCTTTTATTAACCTTTGTTTCTCCAAGGATCTGACTGGATATAAAAAGGAAGGACTTCGACAGACCAGACTGACAGTGGTTTTCCTAGCTACAGTGACAAGTCACTGTTGTGTGGGTGTGTGCAACGAAGGAAGCAGGTTGTGTTTGTGTGTCGAAGGGGAGACAAGTGATTTGCTGTGTGGGGAAGATGTGCATGCATGTTTTGGGGGAGCATTTTGTATGCGTGTTAGAGGTGAGGTGGCACGTGTGTGAGCTTTGGTCTGGGGGGCTGGAGGTGTGGTGTTCAGAAGAGTGGAGTATGTTCCAGGCACGCATGGAGACTCAGCACTTGGAGGTCTTCGTGAGCAAACATGGGTGTTATCCTTTCCTGTATCCTCAGCGCCACACCATCAGTGGTCAGCATAGTGCCGTTGGGCAGTGGCAGAGGACAGGATGCCCTGGGAGGCGCCAAGGTAATTTGACCTGGGCTTTGGAAACTGCTGCCCTTAACAGTCAGAATACAGAGGAGTCATCCTGATAAATGTATCTAGTGGTCGACTTGCCCACAGATGGGAGTTTTTTCTGATCACTGCCAAGGTCTAATTTTCTCAAGTGAAGTGAAATGAACTGTTATTGCTGCTGTGAGTCTCCAGAGCATTTTGCTGCACTCTCTGCTGGTTTGGACTGTTGTCACAGGGCATTCTCCCATTCTCAGAATCTGATTCTCACCTGTTCTTTGGCATTTAGTCTTGGCCTTTCCAGCTTATATTAAAAAGCCAAAATTACACCCCCACCACCTAGCCTAAGACTGTGACTCAAACTTCAGGATGGGGGTGTGTATGTGGCTAGGAAACGCTCTGATATCTCCTTGATCGTGAAGCGTCCTTCTTCCAGGCCAGGCCCCATTGTAAATGAAAACAGCTCAGAGAGCTGCGGTCTCCAAGCAGCTCTTCTGGGAGCCAGGGATCACTAGGGGAAAGGAATACCCAGCCAAGATCCTTATGCTGGGGGTGTGGAGATGCTTGTAACCTATAATGGCAGCCCATGCCATGTGGGGATTCAGAATCAAAAGAAGAAGTCTGAATAATACTGAATACCATTCTGAAAAATGCCTTTGTGCTGTGGAATCTAGATGTGATGCCAGAGATGCATATTTATGAACGTGCTTTGCTCTTGGTCCTACTTCAATCCAGTAGAGGCTAGCCTGATGAAAGGAAGCATGTACATTTGGGCCATGTAGTGGCGTCTGCACTGAGCTGTGGTGTTTGCTTTGCTGTGTTTGTCCCCATGGGTCTGTTCTGATTATGTTTTCTGTGGAAGAGCCTTGTTCGTCAGTGAGAACAATGGGCCCATTTGCTGGGTGTGACCGAACTGTGCTTGGGGCAGCATCTGAGTACTGGCAAAGGCAACTTTACACCACCTTGGGCATTCCGGAACCAGGCCAACGTTGGCAGAGTGTGGAGCCCCCACAAAATACAGCATTGTCCTCTGTGTCTGAACCCCTGGTCTGCTTCTTCCCTAGGTCTGGTGATGATTGGCGTGATCATCTGTGCGAGGAAGGTGGGGATCAACCCAGACAATGTCGCCACTCCCATAGCAGCGAGCCTTGGAGATTTGATAACCCTTTCTCTGCTAGCAGGAATCAGCAGCACACTCTTTAAATACATAGGTAAGGTACATACCAGAGGACCTGCAGCTCCGCTCTCAGGGAAGTCTCTGGACAGGAAGAGCTGTTCAGTGTTTGAAAGGAAACGTGCCAATTCCTGGGAATATTAAAGCTAAACTGGACCCAGCGTTACAACAGTGGATGGACTTATAGGGCCATGGAGGTGGAAGATAGATATGGAAAAAAATTTGTAGGTTAAGTCCCATGCCTGACCAGTTTATTATAAGGTTTTTAGGACCATTCAGTGGAATGGAGATAATGTTGTCTAGTGGTTAGAGCAGAAGATGGGGCTTCGGGACTCCTGCGTTCTATTTCTGCATCTGTCACAAACTCACTGCAACCGTGGCTGAGTCACTTATGTGCTCTTTGCCTTTGCACTCCCATGTTTAAAATGGGAATAATAATGCTCCCCACTTGACTAGGCTCTTGTGAGACTTAGATGGTGTCCTCCGATCTTCTGGGAGTACAAAGCATTATCATCATCTTCGAACTGGTGAGAGAATATATTCTCCCAGAGTGATCCTCTTTAAGCCAGTGCTGTGATTGCTGTGCTAACTATGGCCTGAGGGTATCGCTACACAACATCCAGACATCTGTTTTCTTTGCTGTGTAGACATAATCCAAGAGGTGACAGATTGGTTAAAACCTTGGCAGTTGAACTGCTTCCACTTTATGGGCCTGGTTAATGCACAATATATGTTTGGAGCAGGAGAGGAGAGCAGTGTGATTTGTGCTTTAATTGATGTTCAGTAATCGCTAAGTCAAGTACCATAGGCCTGACCGAGGAAGAGAAAAAATCGAGGGTTGGATGTTTTTTTAAAATCTGTTGAGGATGTCTTTAAAAATAAAAAGTTTGTAATGGTTAAACCCAAGCTTTCACTGAAAACTGAGATCTGAAAGTCAGAGACAGACAGCTGTTTCCTATTACAACATTTTATTCTACATACTCACAAATAGGGGAACAATTGAATCCACATCCCAAAGAGAGAGCACGAGGCCAGCGGAGGTCCAGTAGTCAACTCATTCTACTTCTCCTAGATTTCATAAATGTATTTATTCAGTGTGCCGTTTCCCAAGATGCTGTCTCATCTGCCTAGACAAAACTGGTGTGTCTTTCAGAATCTCCACAGCCAGTAATACCTCTCGGGGACTGCATTATAGAATAAGGTGATAACATATAACATAACATACAAACACAGTAGAGAGTAGCAATGCATGTAAGGGGCTGTCATTGCAGCTAAGGACATAAATTCTGGTGAATTTTATTCAGCAGTCCTCTGGCAGGGGATTGGTTACATTGTGTCAGCCACTAGTGTGACATCACCCAATTGGCAGGTTTTCTTAATTCCCAGGGTTCCAAACTCTTCTGTATTTCAGTGGAGGTGAGAGGGATGTGGGACAGGATGTGTGATCCTGCAGATCTTATGCTCTGACGTTTTCATGCCTGGGCCACAGAGTTGCATAGTCCCTTAAGGATACTGATGAATCCTAGCAGGCCCAGAATGTTACATGCTTTTGAAGTTACATTTCCCCCAAGGTAAAATGCCGTTGTTCCACTGTAGCAATTTATAATCTTTTAAAATTAATATGTCTCTGTCCAGTTCTAAAAACTTTGGAGCTGATTATGCCATCTTTACTTGCACTGAGTAGTACATAACTTGACAGTGATAATCGATGGAGTCCTTGCTTAATAAAATACTACGGGGTAAGGATGGCAAATGCCTGCCGCAAAGATTCAAAAGGGATTCATTCCATTGATTACAGTAGGAGTTGGATTGCACATTATTGATGTGAACATCCTCTGTGTGGGGTCTAAAAATAAGCTAATTGCCAAATGCCCAAAAGAGCAAGGGGATATTTAGCATCTAACTCGTTTGGATGTCCCATCATGCATTTTTGCTTCCTGTCCTAGCTGGCTTGAGGAGTGCTGTGCACTGTTAAACAGCTGCTGTTTGCACCCCAGAAGAGGCTGCATTTTGGTGGTGGGTGCACTTTACCTCCCTGTGTAAAAAAGCTTTCATAAGGGTAAGATATTACTCTAAGAAAGTTAATGCTGTGTTACATTTCTACCCTAGAGCCCTGACAACACCTTGGGGAAAATGCATATATTAAGCTTGCTTTATATTGGAATACCTGCCCAAACTGTGTTGCAGCTGGCCCATCTTTGCCTTAATACAAAGAGCAGATGGAGAGCCCTGTAGAAAAATTATTAGCATATCAAAAGGCCTGGCACAATCCCCATTGCTTGGAGGTGCTTCCTTCTGGTGCTGAGTCATGTTTGTTTTCTTGTAGGGCAGCATTTTTTAAGTGCCATTTGCTTCTGAAGGTTGTTTCAAGGTTATACCGCTACCAAATGGAAAAGTAGTTAATAGAAATGCACACGAATGAAGCAGCAAAATCCTGCCCCTCCGCTGTCTGATGTATGGAGCACTGGAAACAGCAGTTGTCCGTCTGTTTTCCTGCCCTGACTTTAATAGCCAGTGGTTCAGAGGAAGGGGTGAAATGCCCCCTTATATCTATTTATGGCATAACTTGCTATAGGAACAGCTTCTTTTTAGCCCCAGTGAGTTCGCAGTTGACATGCCCCTGAAATAAAAGGGCTTATAGTCCGTATACATTTTCATCCAATCTAATGAAACCACCTAAACATCCAGATTCATATCGCCATCTAACTTGACTTGAATCCTCCTAATCTCTTGGTCTCAGTACTGTCCTGTGCCACTGAGTTTCACAGGTGAATTATGGACTGTGGGGGGAAAAAAGTACCTGAAGGATGTGATGTTGCAAGAGATACATGAAGGCTTCAGTCTCAAGCATTGCTTCCTTTCTTTCAGTCAGTCAGACTGTAATGGTTGGTCCAGTCAGATTTACAGTGTTGCGGAGTTGGAGGCATGTAAATCGCATTTAATTTTGAATTTCTTTTCTGTGCCAGATGTGAAATACCTTTCGCCTCTGATCTGCGCTGTGTTTATTATCATGATTCCTCTTTGGGTTGCCGTTGCCAAGCAAAGTCCTTCCATTACTGAGGTGCTGAAGTCTGGATGGCAGCCGGTGATTGTCGCAATGAGCGTCAGCAGGTAAACCTAGGACCCACCCTACCTGCACTCCACCCCCCAAAGACCCTTCTTTCTCTTTCAGGCAATAACAACCAACCTAATCCAAGGTCCTAGACAGAGTCCAGAAAGAAATTCTGCCTGTTTGAGATTCCAGTGATAATTGATAGTGACATGGAAATTTTAAATTCTGTTGCCCTCGGGATCTGCCATTGTTAGAGGCACTTTGATGGACCAGTGTCTTCCATAAACCAGACACATCTGCTGCATTGTCAAATGCACCCTGTACAACTATCATTGTTATTGGTGTTGGGGTAGCACATAGGAACCCCAGTCATGAACCTCATTGTGTTAGATGCTGGACTAATACAGAACAAAAGAGAGACTGCCTCAAACAGTCTCTATTCTGCACCTGGTAACAGATGATAGGTAATAAGCTTCCATTTTGTGTCATTTTAACAGCATTGGTGGGCTGATCTTGGACAAAACAGTCACTGACCCAAACTTCGAAGGCATGGCAGTTTTCACACCTGTGATTAATGGTAGGTTGAGGGTGGGGGTTTATATTTTTGTTCTTTCACTGCCAGAGGGCTGGGTTCACATGCCGGGTCACGTTACCAGGAAAATGAGTCTGGTGATTTCATCTGGGTCTTCCTTTATCCACATCACATGTTGCAGAACAATTGTCAGTTTCAGGCTATGCCTGTAGCGCAGCCCAAGGTGTAATTGCAGCTTGTGTAGGCATACCAAGAATACCTTTCATTTAGCTGGTGTGGCTAAAAATATCAGTGAAGACACAGTGGCATGGGCTGTGTGAGCTCAGAGCCCTGGGTACGTACACACGCTCCTGGATTGGGCTCAGATCTGTGCCAGTCGCTTGCTATTTTGAACCTTGCTAGCTAGGTTAAAGCTAGCATGAGTATGCCGACCCAAGGTGCAGCCTTGCCTCTGATTGCAGTGTATACATTACCTCTGATTGGGTGAGGCTCTGGAATGGAATAGCAGGGGGTGCTGCATATCAGCACTGAGGTGTATTGACAGAGCTATGGGGAGGACCTTTGCATAACTCCAGTCTACTAAATCTGGGGGGCTGCTGTTAGTCTATGTCTACACTGCAATTAGACACGCACAACTGGCCATGCCAGCCAACTTGAGCTTTTGGGTCTCGGACAGAGGGGCTGTTTGACTGCAGAGTTAACATTTAGGCTCAGATTGGAGTCCAGGCTCTGGGTTCCTTCAAGGTGGGAGGGTCCCAAGGGTTAAGTTGCAGTCTGAACCCAAATATCTACACCACAATTAAACTGTCCCTTAGCCAGCCCCGCAAGCCTGAGTCAGCTGGCACAGGCCAACTGGGGTTTTTTGATTGCAGTGTGGGCATACCCTAAATTTCATGTGCATTAAATCACTACAAAGTATCACAATAAAACCCATTTCCTTCCTCTCCCATGTCGACATGCTGAGCTGTGCAGTCAGTCTCAGCTTCTGATACATTTGATGACCAAGATTAGCCAACTGTGGAAACGCCCTGGGCTCTTGGTTTGATTTTTTTTTTCCTGATATAATGTTTAATGCAAGTTAGGCTCATTTCAGAGGAAACCAACATTTGTTAAGAAATTACAGCATTTTTCCATTTGCAAAGTATTTTGTCATCTAGCAGCTCTTTAAGCCGCAGAGATTCTGATATCCACGAGCTGTGGATATCAGACCTGTGTCAAAGTAGAAGTATTTGGGTAGGTCTACACTGCAGTGGAAACCTAGGGTTTGAATTCAGACTCAAGACTAATCCCCCTTCCAACTACACACACATTGCACTGGCCCACATCTCATGACCTCATGGGGGTGGAGGGTCCAAGCTGGAGCCTGGAGAAAGCAGAGCAAGTGTCCCCGCCCACTGTGCTCCACTTCTCCCCTGTGGCTCCTGCTGCCACAGAGAGTACAAGGGGGGTGCAATTGCTGCCACTGTGCAGTACCAGGGCTCCCCCCCGCCCCGATGATCCCCAAAGTTACATGCTCGGGGGTTGGGGTGCCATGGTGAGAAGAGGGCAGGGCGATGGTGGGAAGGGGCAGGGTTTGGGGGCCAGTAAGGGACAGGTCCCATAGGCGCACCAAGAGTCCCAGGCTGGATTGCAAAATCGCTCCAGCTGGGGCTGGCCCATGGGCCAGGAGTTTGAGACCCCAGCTTTTTTTCCAGTGCTGTCAGCCAAAAAGCTATGTTAGAAAATCAAATCAAAGCTGTGCCACTGATCACAGTTCATTAAAGCTAATACAGACTGCTAAATATCAGAGAGAAAATGAACAGTTCTGAAATCATCTGCAGAGTTATACATGTCCCCTATTTTTGTGCATTTCCAGTTTGCATGGGCAGAGATGCCCCTGAAAAGTTTGAGGTTTTCATTTCAGGGAGTCAGTTTGACAATATCAACCTTTAGGTAATATTGTTATTGGATCAAGTCCTGAAGGCTTTACATGGCTTTTATTCTGGCAAATTTCACTTTCAGTGACAGAGTGCCTGAGAGAAAAGAAACCAGTAAAGGCTGCAGGATTTATCTTCTTGTTTTATCCAGTGCATCCCATTCCCACCCTATTGATGTGTACGTAGTTAGGAAATGCAGGATTGCTCCCTAGGATATAGTCTGTTGTCTAATGGAGAATGTAGTTGCTATTTCATGTTTGCCAGAATTAAACAATTGGGAAGGAAGTAATTGCCTTTTAATTAGCCAACATAATTAGGCCTGCTTCATCCTCATCTGATTATTTCTCACTTAATAAGTGTATCAGGTGCCTCCAAGTGAACAGATGATCACTGTCTGTGTCACTTGTGTTTTAAATAATAAAGTCTCTCTACCTGAGTTCATCTGAGAACCAGAACTGAGAGCAGCAGCTGCCTTTGCAGTGGCTGTGTGCATCAGGTGTTTTCTAGAGATCAGTAAATGTTGGCCGGACTTGCCTCATTGCTGGAGATCATGCAACATGTATCACGTGTCATAACAAGCAGAAGTTTCAGCAGAGAACGTTTTATATAAATCCACCAAAAAGAGACGTTCATCTGAACTTTCTTCTTGCTGTAATGTTTGTGAGTGTTCCTAGCATGTGAATAAAACAGTACCACAATGATTCTTGGGGCTGGGTTTATCTTTCCTTACCCACCACTCCCACTGTGCATTTGAGCAAATGCAGGTTGGCCAATTTTCTGCTAAGTCCCTTTAAATCAATGCATTGTGTGTGCTTCTTGCTGTTTATGGGATGGTTGCATTTTGCACTTGCAGGTGTTGGCGGGAATCTGGTTGCCATCCAAGCCAGCCGCATCTCCACATTCCTGCACTTCTGGAGCATGCCTGGAGTCCTGCCCTACAAGATGAGGCAGAACTGGCCCAACCCATGCACTACATTCTTCATGTCAGGTAGATAATGAACTCCAGGTGTGCACCTCACAACACCCATCATCCCAACGAGAGCACTGTCACCCTTGTTGACCAAGGACCAAATGTGTTGTGGAGAGTAAACTCCTCTTCCTTTCCTAGAAGTGGAAACTTCAGAATAAAGTTGAGATACCTTGGCAAGGGGCAGGTTGTGGGAAGTTGGTTCCTATTGCCTATGTTGTACTTGTTCGGAGGATGGACAGGGAACATTGGCCTCCAGAGTCATTTGAAAATAAACTTCAAATTCACTCTGATGGAGAGTCGCCCTTTGTAACAGGAGCTGTCTTAGATGCCCCAGGGCATGGATTAATAGCAGACTGTAGCACATAGTGGGGCTTACGCTGATCTTGCTCACACTGGGAAAATCAGGAATAGTTCTGATCAAAGCAATGGAGTTACACTGGCACAAGCAAAATCCAAATCTGGTCTCTGTTACTTTCAGATGACTGACTCATGTTGTTTTTCCACTGGAAGTTTGTGCACTGATGAATGGGCAGAGTCAGAGCTAGGAAAGTGGATCATAAGTGATTCATAGCAGGAGCTGAGTGGGGACCGGAACTGTGTAGGACAGCTGAATGGAACAGCTGTGGGAAGCCTAAGCATGAGGATCAGGAGAGAGTGAAGGAGCTGAGTATGTATATAAACTATGGTTTTATGATGACATTAATGCCAGAAAAAGCTGCTGGGGGCAGTCGTAGAAATACTTCACCTGGCAATAGCTTCGCTTTTTATTCTAGCAAAGGTGGTAGCAGTGGGATTTGCCAGGATGGATAAAACAACTAGTTAGTTACTCATGATCCCTAATGTAATATTAAGGAACTGAATGTCATTCAGAAATGAGTTGTCAACAGTCCATGTCTTTCTCCTACTCCTCTGGTAGTGATATTTAACATTCACAAATATGTTTGTAGTCATTAAAGGATGTACAGCTGTACGCTTCTTTCCCCCTCGAGCAGTAGCCACTCTGGTTTGTTTTGATATATGTGTTCTCTGCAGGGGTGAATTCCAAGTCAGCCCGAGTTCTGTTCCTGCTAGTTATCCCTGGACACCTCGTGTTCCTGTACACCATTCACCTCCTGCAGGGCGGGCACACAGCCATCACCTTCACTTTTGTGATGTTCTATCTGACTGCTGCTTTGCTGCAGGTAACAAAAATAGTGCATCTGAGCTAAGGGTTGAATCTAGGAGATACTTCTTAAGCAGGGAAAAACTCCAGAATCCCAAACATTGTTCCTTAGACTCAGACATCTGTTCCCACCATGCTCACCCAGTGTCCATAGTACTAGGAATTATGAATGGCAGGAGCATCCCTGTGCCAGATGTTGGCTATGTTGAACAGGCTTGTGTAGTTCTCTAGCCTCACTGCAGCAGGAATATTTTATTGGGCAAATAACGATCTCTAGTTTGTGAGTTCCTCCTCTCCCCCATTATCACTGCAAGCCTGATTTCATATGTCAGAGTAGAAACCTGTGGCATGGGGGGACTGGACTTTGTGGGTCAGAGCTACATTCATCAGGGAGAAAACCCAGCAGCAAGCAGGCTGAGAGGGCTAGAGATCCCAGATCCAAAAAGAACAGCCCTACATAGACTTCAGACCACCAATTCCATTGGCTCTGCTTTTGCCCCTTTATCCTTTCACTGTTCTGCCTTCCCCGCCCACATGCTCCATTGTCCTACTCACAGAAATGTTGCCGTCACTTAAATTCACTGATGCTCTTGATTCATTGATTCACCCTTTGAAATGAGTCATTCTACAAGTTCATTAGCTTGCAGGGTAAAATATTTTGTTCCTCCTTTTGCTTCCCTTTACAATCAGGCTTGCACCTATATGTGATTTCGTTGCATGTGTAGTACTTGGGTTGTCTTTGCCATCCTCTGTCTGTGTTTTATGACCTGCAACTGTGACACCACAATGGAAGATGTTGGAAAAACAGTTTGCTACTCCGTGTATCCACCGTGGCAAAACTATTCCCTCAGTCAGACCCAAATATGAAAATACATGCGGTAAATTACAGCACTGGTAACCGAATCCCAGCAACATCACTGCTGATTTCTAGGGGAGCCCAGTAGAGAAGAGAACACTAGGCTTGTGCCTTTTTACAATAAGAATAGGTAACATTGCAGGGGAGTGAGTTGTGTTGGGTTTTTCTGCTTGGTTTATTCCCTTTAGAAATGCCTGGCCTCATGGTCCTGGGTGTGATGAGATGTTCCTTAGAGAGGATGGAGAGAGGCTGTTCTCAGTAGTGACGAATGGCAGAACAAGGAGCATTGGTTTCAAGTTACAGTGGGGGAGATCTAGGTTGGATATTAGGAAAAACTATTTCACTAGGAGGGTGGTGAAGCACTGGAATGGGTTACCTAGGGAGGTGGTGGAATCTCCATCCCTAGAGGTTTTTAAGTCTCTGCTTGACAAAGCCCTGGCTATGTTGATTTAGTTTGGGATTGGTCCTATTTTGGGCAGGGGGCTGGACTTGATGACCTCCTGAGATCTCTTCCAGTTCTATGATTCTGTGATTCTGTGACATAGTGATTCACAGTGGGAGAGCTCTCTCAACACTGAATTGAATGAAGAAGGCAGTCTTTAATAATAAATCATAGCTTTGCCTCCAGCTGGCTATCAGGATCTTGAGTTAAATACGAATGAAAAAACAAACAAAAAAGAAAACAAAAACAAAAAAACCCAAAGGTTTTTAAACATTCTAGATTAAAAAAAATCACTTTTCTCTCCAGTGGCTCAGGGTTCACTTGCTTGGTACCTTCAATGTGATTAAAAACCTGCTAGTTCTCCAGTTGACCAGGGAGATTGCCAGGAAAAACAAGGTAGACAAGATCTGAATCATTAAAGGAAAAGTGAAGCATGAAACCTTCGCCTTCAGAAGTTAGCTTTTGTGGGCTAGCCAGTTGTTTTTCTCCAAACTTGTAAGGCCCAGTCCTGCTCACAGCAACATGTGTCACTGGCGGTAGGAACTCCATCCCTCCATTACAAGGACAGTCTATTCCAGAAGTAGGTACTGTATCACTGCTGCATACTTGTCACTCACTGACAATTGGATCTGTTTTCTCTCTGCAGGTGGGAATCCTGCTCTACATGGCTGATTTAATTGTGCGACTGATGTGGAGGAAGGCCCTAGATCCAGACAATTTCTCCATCCCCTACCTCACTGCCTTGGGAGACCTCCTGGGCACAGGATTCCTGGCACTTTGCTTCCGTTTGGTTTGGCTCATGAATGGGACAGAGATGAAACTGGGAAATTAACAGGACTTCTGCTGCAGCACTGATCCATTGCTGCTCCGCCAAGCAACTCATTCAGAATGGTGCTTTAACATGGTCCAACAGGGTATTCTAGGTCTTTAAACTGTAACGGGTCTGCTATCCTGCCCACCGCCACTGACCACTGCATTGCCTTACAGCTGTTAATTCAGATTCAAAGAAGCAGAACCCATCTGGACTTATACAGCTTTGAAAGTGACCGAACCATGTGAAAATAATGTACTCCTTCTGTGTGTGCAGCAAGAAAACCAGGGGCTAAGGAACAAAGGTCATAGCCTGGCAAATCTGCATTTTGATTGGCTTAAATTCACATCCCATTGAAATCAATGGAAGTGTTTCCATTGACTTTAGTCAGTCTTCAGATAAGATCCTAGATGAGGTTGTTGCAATGTTTCCCATCAGCAGATGGAGCCTAAGCATTTTTTTTCTCCCCATCTCCATGTCTGCCATATCCCTGGGGAGGGAGAAACAATAAAGGCCTTAACATTTTCTCTCCATAACTTGAGTATTTAGGATCTCACAGAACATGTTCCCCATAGGATTATAGCTCACTGAACAGTCATCCAGGGCAGGGCCTGACTAAGTGAATTTATCTAACTGACAAGATGGATTGTTCTTTGACAGTTTAAGGAATGTCTGTTCAGAAGTTTTTTATGGTTTATTGTAACATGCATAAATAAAATGTAAACTTTTGTAGATTGAAAGAGGGGTTATTGCCATTATTTTATTGTTATTAATCACTGTTTTTTGGCACTGGACTAAGGAGCTATTACATCACTAGCACCTAGATCTGCAGAGTATGGGACACATTTCCAAGCTAGGATACAAAATCCAGACATCCATTTAAAAATACCATCTGGCCTAGAAATGTAGGGAAGGGTGGAACTTTAAAAGGACATCTTGTCCAGCCCTGGTACTGAGGCAGGACCAAGTAAACCTAGACCATTCAGGGCAGGTGTTTGTCCAACCCAGGGGTGGCCAACCAGTTAGAGATGAAGAGCCAAAATAGCGGTGGATAGAGTGCGAAGAGCCATGTATTATATATTCATTTTTATATATCTATATATAGAAAGATAGATATAGTGTACAAAATGTAGTGATAAAAATAACATTACAGGACATTTTGGACAAAAAACAATAAATGTCTCTAGTCACTTAAAAAAATTCACGGCCAGTCCATAGATCTTCAGAGAATTTGACAAGGAACAAACATCAAATTAAAAAAAAAAATCCTTTAAAAATACAGTAATATTCTCACACTAAAAAAAAAGCATCGCCACCATGTATTTTAAATTTAACACTACTGCCCTATTACGTTCTGTGAGTTTTTTAAAATTCAACTGAACTGAGAAGTAAATTAGCACAATTTGAAGTGCCTGTTTCGCTCCAGCTTGTTGATCCCTGGTATGGTTTCCTCATTTTTTTTACTTATGAAGATTATGATGTTTTTATAGTTCTAAAAATTCAGGTCTGTCCCAGCCTGCAAATATGAGAGGTTCAAAAACAATAAGGGAAAGACTCATATCTCAGAATAATTGCTTCAGCCTGGCAAACAATAGCCTTTTAAAGAAACACAGTGTAAACCAGATACATGCTGAGTCTTTTTTTTGCCCTGAAATTCAAATATGACATCTGTGTTGGCTGCCTTATTCTGCATCCATGAAGACTTTGAGCTTAAGGTGCTTCTACCCCCTCTCCCCATTCTAACCCAATCCCCTTCCTCTCCCCCAAAGCCAGGCATTCCCAGCCCACCCACACTAACCCAATGCCCCACCCCTCCCCCAGAGCCAGGCACTCCGAGCCCCCCTGCTCGAACCCAATCCCCCTCCTCCTGAGCTAGGCACCCCCCCTCGCTCTAACCCAATCCCCAACTTCTTCCCCAGAGCAGGCACCCCCCCCCCCGCTCTAACCCAATCCCCCTCCACGCCCCCAGAGCCAAGCACCCACACCCCTGCTCTAACCTAATGCCTGGGTCTCGGAGTTGCCACCATTGCCATGCGCTTCTCCCTCCTGGCACTGGGCACATGTGCAGAGTGGCCGGCCATGAGCAGTCCGGGTGTGCAGCTCAGAAGTAGCAGGAGCCGCAGTTCCTTAGCCACATATGGCTTGAGAGCCACGGGTTGGCCACCCCTGGTCCAACCTAGTCTAAAGCCTCCAGTAGGTGACATTGCTTGTTGATTTGTATGGAAATCTTTGATTGGGGCTATTCCCTACCCAAAGAGAGGAGGCCTGGGGCAGTAGTGTAGGGCACTAACTTGGGATTCTGGAAACCATAGTTCAGTTTCTCAGTCTGCTACAGCCCTTGTGTGTGAACTTAGGAAATTTATGTAGGGCCAGATTGAGTACCTAGATTCCTTCCAAAAGGTGCAGGCAGGTCACTGTGGGCACTTCCAGAAGTGCCTAAATGCTTTGTCTTGAAGACCTTTAATAGATGCAGCAGCTGGAGAGACTGCAAACAGTTTCAGTGTCTTAAAGATTGATTCAAACCCTAACTCTGGCTTTTGAACATCCTAAAGTTTTAGCCTGAGATTTTTCACAGGGGCTTATAAGCAATTAGGCAGCCAGTGCCATTGAATATTAATAGATTTGGGTGTCTAACTCTGTTAGGCCCTGCTGCGCATCCCAGCCTTAGTGCTGCTTTCTATGACAGAACATTATAAAGAAAAGTATTTTCAAAATTCAGATGCCAGTTTATCTTGTGAATGCCCCTAGATTCCTGGGCTGTTCAACTCTATGGAACTGCTTAAAGCCATGTTCTGATTTGAAAACATAGCTCTAAACTTCAGTGACCCCTTTTCTGTTTTCATTCACATCTGTACGTGCTGCAGAATATCATTTCCTGGATGGTTGCGTTGCAGCATTCACGTCACATTTCCCTGTAATCACGGCCCTTTATGAGTTATCTAACCATCTGCCACCTGTGTGAAGTCAGCACGATTCAGTTTCGACTGTGTTCAACCACGAGTGGATGTGTGGTAATTGCAGCAGCGTAGACAGGAAGATGGGTTATTTGCATTCAAACTGAAACATTATCATTAGTAATTACAGACGTGGGGGGGCAGGGTGGTGTATAGAAGTTTGCAGAGCTCAACCCTACCATCAGTTTTTAAAGAAGTGACCATGGTGCTGGCCTGAGATTCCGTGGCAGCAGGGCTTGCAGACTTTCTAAGGACTCCCTTGTCTTTGCTATCTTCCCTTTTAGGGGGAGCAAATTAGATGAGCCTCTTCATGTTAGCCCAGGCCAGCAGGCACAAAAAAGAACTTACAGGGGAGCTCTTAATGAGAAATCTTTTCCTGATTTAAGCTGAGCACTGAATAGGTGGTTGCTCCCATTATCCAACCCTACAGCTGTTTTCCCCACAGATAGTCACCTGGAGAAATACACGCTGGTGCAGAGGTCAGCTCAGTACATCCATGTTGAGGATTGATTTGGTACTGGCCCTCTACATGGGATTGAATTCACTCCTACTGACTGTGGGCCAGTCACGCTCCTTATTTATGATTCCCAGTAACTGATACATGGTCCTTCTTAGTACTTACATTTTAAAGCAATAATTCACAATTATAATTTTAATAAACACTATTTCTTAACTATCAGCTTTTTCTGGTTGTAAATATTGACATCAGGATGGAACAGGTAATCAGCCCCAGCTGTGTCCTATTTGTGTAACATGGGCATGATTGTCAAGCAAATGTTATACCTTTTGGCTGATGGGTTTTCCTGCAGAAGGGGTTTGGCAATCCCAGCTGTGTTTCAGTGGCTAAGGCCAATATCCCTGAGGCATAAATGGCACTGACAGTGAAGCTGCTTGCTAAGGTCCAAGGCCTGGGCAGGCTGAAACTTGCCTTTTGGTCAAGCAGCAAAATTAATGCACTAAGGAACACATGACTTTTCAAGTGTTTCTTTTCCATCCTCCAGAGATATAACTCAGTGATTCTCAAACTGTGGCTCAGAACCCCAAAGTGGGTCATGACCCCATTTTAAAGGAGGCCTGGACCAGCAGGACTAAGGCTCTGGCTTTGCTTCCCCACACGCCTTCCCGGGTTCATTTAGTAATTTTTGTTGTCAGAAAGGGGTTGTGATGCAAAGAATGAAATCCACTGAAAACAGGTGAAAATAGTTTAAAGTGTATATTCAAGGGACATTTATTTGCCTTCTTAAACCTGCTCTCTCTCTCTCTCTCTCTCTCTCGTCTGTCCAGACCTTATTTCAAAAGAGCTTCCATAATAAGACTTAGTGCGAAGTCAGCTGCTAAGTAGGCTGATGTGCCTGTGACGAAGTTTGAAAATGGGCCTCAAAGAAGGGGAAATATAGATGTGAATCTATATGTGATATAGCTGTGAATCTCAGGGCTGAATTGTTAACTCATTTCCGGGATTTATCAGTGCCAGCGGTCTTGGTTCTCTGTGTCTTGCTCTTTGTGTTGGCATTTATACCGATGCAAAGTGGAGTTTCTATCATTGATAGCATTTTTGCTTTTGCTTTGCTAAGATACAACACAAAGCTTAGGGCAGTGGGGAAACAATCCCCGAAAACACAGACCTACAGGTATAAAAATCCTCTTGGCTTAAGTGGAAGTTCTTTGCCTGGAGCACTGGCACTTCTAGGTCTCAGACTTATGGGCAACTTGCACGAAAAGCCACGTGTGCCTGCAGTTAGTTGGATTCCAGCATCCAATTTTAAAAAGAGGAAGGGGCAGAGTCTGCTTTTCTCTCTATTTTAAGCCTTTCTTGTAAAGAACAGTGAAAAACATGGATTGCCTGGGGCAGGGATAAAATGAGCTTTTTCCAATAGTGAAATGCCAAAGGTACTTGTCTCTTAGCTAGCAAATGACCAGTTCAGTCATTCTTTCCATGGTACCAGCCTATTGTAAACTGACCAACACCCAGCCCTAAGCTCAACAATTCAATCCTTCAGCCATAATGATAGTTAGCACATCCAGGGTAGATGCGCTCAGCCTCAAAACCCACCCCTGGAAGCTAACCATATAGTTGGCTGAGGGATAAGATGCTATTCAACCGGAGTGACATGGCTCCACCTGGATGATAGATGGACCTTTGAGCCTCAGGCCTTGATGTTGGGAATAGGGGGAGGTGTTTCCTTCCCCTTTCCTAAGGCTTGGTTGGTGCTGGTTGCTGTCTGAACTTAGTGTGTGTAGTAAAGGAGAGAGTGTCGGGAGTGAGTCTCTGTCTCACTCCCATAATAGGGGTCTCGTGGTAGCAACTGGGATCTGCACCATTCCCTGTGCCCCTGCCAAAATTTTAATTACTAAATTACCCCTCCCTGCAGCCCCTCCCCTGAGCGCACCAGTGGCCCTTGCTCCTAGGGATGTCAACATGTAGACGACTACATGTTTAACTGATAAGCATAGGCTTATCAGTTAATTCTGTCAACTACACGCATTTTCCCCCCCTTAACGAGGCAGCAAGGGGAGGGAGGTGAGCGCCAGTCACAAGCACTGGAGCTGCCTACCCCTCCCACCCTCTCTGATACAGGGGCAGTGGCACTGAGGGTGAGCAGGGCAGGTGAAGCCAATATGTGGGGGGAGCTGGCTCCACATGTGCCAGCTCCTCGGTTCCTGTCCCTTTCACACACATCCCAGAGGCAGCATCGGGGGCAGGAGCCAGTACTGGTGGGAGCCAGATTCAAAGCTGGCTACCCTCAGCACCAGCTCCGTGGTGCTGTCTGCTATCAGAGGCAGCAGCGTGGGGGGTGGGCAGGAAAGGCTGCCACAAAGCAGTCTCTGTCCACGGGCAGCTCAGACCTCCCACAGACAGGGGCTGCTGCCTCTGATAAAGAGGCAGCAGCATGAGGTGGCAGTGGGGCCCCAGGTGTGGGGGCAGGGAGCACGCTGGCTGCTGGCCCCAACCCTGGTGACTATCAAATAGTCATGTAACTGCGAAAATCTGATGTGGTTACAGGACTATTCAGTTACACGCTATCGACCAGTCCCACTTCCTCTCACACACATGCAGCCTACACACAAACTGTTTCTCACGGCTGTGTTGATTCAAGTGCTGCTAGTGTGGCGGTGCTCTGCTGACAGAAACAGCATAGTGTGGACATGCACGAGCAGTTTAATTAAAGCGGATCAACATAGCTTTTGTCGACAAAACTTGTCGTGTAGCCAAGGCCTCAGTCAGCAAGCGTAGCCTGTGCGCACTGTGAAGCAAGGCGGTCCTCTCAGGCCAATTGCTTCCACAAAGCCTGCTTCAGAGTGAGGGAAAGCGCATGAGAGCGCACCAGCCCTGCCCCTTCATTGCCAGGGGGCACAAAGATACTTTGAAAGGGAGAGTGAAAAGGGTTACAGAGGCCCCCCCCCCCCTCCCCCAATAGCCTCGGCAGTAGCACGACCTCAGTCCCAATGTCTATGTCTGCATTGGGAAGTTTTGGCGCCAAAAGTGCTGTCAACATGCAAAAGTCACTGAAAGTGAAGACCAGTCAAATCAGCTTTTCTGCCTCCCATTGGTGACATTTCATGTCCACATTGCTAGCGCCCGTGTTGACAGATAGCACAAAGCAATGTGGGTGAGCATCCCACAGTGCCGTGCTGTGGGAAGGCAGAGCTGATCCCTGCACGTCTTGGGATTCTCCCCTAGCACTGTGAGCTCTCCGTACTGAGGAATGGCAAAGCTGTGCAGCAGTCTCTCCAGCCCTCCCCATGCAGAGCAGAAGCATTCCAATGATTTGGTTTTTGTTCAGGCCCCCAAAGGAAGCAGCTCACTCAGCGGTCAGGAAAGGGGAGGGGGCGTATTCCTGCAAGAGCATCAGAGGTCACAAAACACTGAGCACAGACATCAAGGCAGTGATGGTGGGAATACTGGTGCTCTGGCCAGAGCAGAGTCCACACTGGCTCTTTGCGGATAATAAAGGAAAAGCTAAAAGCCTGTCAGGAGAAACACCCAGTTTTGGGGACAAAAAACTTCCAGCCCTGACAAGCGTCACATCATAGTGTAAAT
The DNA here is from genome assembly GCA_032595735.1 of Pelochelys cantorii. Lineage (NCBI taxonomy): Eukaryota > Metazoa > Chordata > Testudines > Trionychidae > Pelochelys > Pelochelys cantorii. Next base: position 24,464,759 of record CM064336.1, read on the forward strand.
GCTCTACTGTTTTGTCACCAAAAGGCAGGTTTTGGTGACAAAACATGCCAGTGTAGCCAAGGTGAATAAAAAAAAAAATGGCATACCGGACAGGGCTGGCCTGAGCCACCTGGTGTTGCTGCATGCCTGAACACCATGCTGCCTCAGGCTAGGACTGCAGCTGACTGCCTGACAACGCCCCGACATTCTTCTGTGAGAAATGCCCATTTTGCCAAAAAAAGTCAGGAGAGCCAGGACAGGGCTAAAAACAGGGGCTGTCCTGGCCTAAACAGGCTGTATGGTCACCCTACCTAGAAGGCAATGGGCAGCACAGTGTCCTGGGGCAGACAGGGGAGATAATATTCTGGTCTGGGCTGAGGAGGGGGATAACTAGGGCCACACAGTGCCAGGTAGAAGGAGGAATGGGCAGGGGATGGGAGACCCTGGTATGCAGGGGACAGGAGACACAGAATCCCTGGCTTGAGAAAGGGAATTAAGCAGGGTTGCTAGGAGCCCCTGAAATAGTGGGGGGGAGAGTAGTATAGCACCCAGGCAGCTTTGAGGGGAATGAAGACATGCAGGGCGTCTCAGTGTGTGCAGTGACCGCAAACTATGGCACTAATCAGGTGTGTGGCTGCCTAGTATTAGCCACATTTTAGCAGTGGGGCAAGTAAGGCTGAAGCTCACACAAGTTACAGGCAGACTAGACCACAAGAGTGGCTGCTGCCCTGCCCGCTAACCACTCAGCCTACCCCTGCTCCTGACTTATTACCCTGCATTCATATCCATTACAATACAACCCTCAGTAGGCTTGATTTGGCTCTGGGAATTATGCCATTGATGTCAATGGAGTTACAGAAGTGTGAAGCCACTGCAAGAGAACTCAATTTTATGTTCTGGTGGCCCGAGCTGCCTGGCAACTAGCACCTACTCCATGTACCCTATATTTCAGAGGTCTCAAAAGCAGAAGCTTAAAGGAACTTAGGTGTCTAATCCACAGGGAAGCCTGCACCTGTCACAAATCTGGCACTTTTGTTGAGTTACTCCTGTCCTTACTCTTAGGCAACAGGGCAGAAGTTGCTCCTTTTTCTTGGAGAGCTCGCCCTCTTGGCCCACCGTGCCTTCAATGTTGAGGAATGAAAGGGCTGGGCCTGAGGGAGCTGCCTCAGGCTAGACTACAGTCCTTTGTCAGAAAAAGCTACGCAAATTGCGGTCCGCAAGTTGTGTAGCTTTTTCCGATTGCTTTTCCGCCATTTGGCCTAGTCTAGCCGGGGCCAAATGGTAGAAAAGCCTCCTCTTTCAGCGGAGCCCTTATCCCTCATGGAATACAGGGCTCCCCGAAAGAGCACATTTGCGCTTCCACAAAAAAAAAAGCAGAAGAGCAAATGCATTCCTTGGATATGGCAGCATTTTTCCAAACACCGTAGTGTAGATGTACCCTCACTCATGGCCAGCTGAGACGCAGCACCAGTACAGCAAGAACTTGCTTTTAGGCAAAGGTGGTGATGACTTCAGCCCCCCCTAACAGAGAAGGGGATGTGGTTGGTGCATGGGGGTGGGGGAGAGGAACAGTACCCCAGTAGCCACCGCCCCAAGTGGCAGTTATATCATAACCCAGTATTTTTCCAGAAGCAATACCCTGTTTGAAGTGCACCATCTCTGGGATGCAAATGCCAGCAGGTAAACACAAGCAAATCTGAAGGGAAAAAACTCCAAACATTCTTTCGTGATCAACACCAACTCCAACGGCATATTTGCCAACACAGCTGTATTTTTCCCCTTCACTGGAAGCCTGTTTATTAGTCTGGCTGGTATACAAGCCAATCAGTGTCACCCAACAAGCACTGAAAGGAAACCTTGGCCTCATTGAATCTGTTTTGTTTTTCTGGCAGACGAAACTTCATCAAATAAGCCACTGAGGTGGGGTGTTTAATATCAGGCAGTTCAGGAAATACAGCTTACGGTCTGAAAAATGACGAGACCAGTGTTGTTGACTGCTTAGAGTAAGGCTGTCTTTCCATTTGCCTGACTGTAATGCCAGAAGAAGAGCACTAAAGCCAGCAGTTGAATGCTCCCAACTGGTTGATAATATGTTGTGATGGCTAGGAGGAGCGCAGGCCAGCACCTGGTGACTAAAGGATTAACCTCAGGGAGCTAAGGGGGGGAATGGCAAAAAGCCAGGAAAGCCAAGGGGGGGGGGCGGGAGAGAAGAGAGAGAGACAATTGAAGTGTGAATTGTATATAGATACCTGGCTGCTCTTCTTTTGTGTGAGTGCTAAGTTAAGGGCTGGAGGGAGCAATATGCAATAATCATATAATAATAATTTTTTCAGGCAGAAGCTCTTGCGCAAGAAGGGATTTTTGCGCAAAAAGGCACTGTCTACACAGCTCACTCTTGTGAAAAAGGGATCTGAAGAGGACATGCAAATGTGAGCATGACATATGCAAATGAGCACTCCATTTGCATTTCCTCTTACAGAAAAGCCTTGCAGTATTGACATAGCCTGAGAGGCCAAACAGTGGGTTTTCTGTGGCTTTTGTTTTATTTTTGTTTGTTTGTTTTTCAAGCACTCTTGTGGCAAAAGAGCTTAGGGTCCCCCTTGGGAGGAATTTCAAGTGTTTCTTCCTGTTTTTTTAAAGGATTAAATATCACTTGATGTAGGAGCTACTGCCCAAAGTCAGTGAATCTGTGACTCTGGGGAATTTTTGTAAGCAGAGCCTACAAAGTATTTAAGGTCTCTTGCAGGCCCCCACCTTCTACACTCGGAGCACCAGAGTGGGGAACAGCCGTGACAGGTACAATAATTTTGCACTTCTATGAATTTGTATTGCAATAACATGAGATTGCGCATAGGATCAGGCCCTGCCTTAGCGTGCTTACAGGGCTCTTTTCCGCTAGAGATCCAAATGCATTTTTGACAAGCTAGACTTTATCTGCACATCCGTTTTACCGTTGGAGCCCCTGAAATGCTGAAGGAGCACAGGATCGAATAGGGCCCTAGTTTTTGGATGACCAACTGCTCGGCGGTGTTAAGTAGTCACCCCCCAACACAAGTCAACATGTTCTGTGGCTGTGCCACAGTGCTGAGAAATGAAATTGTAGGCATTTAAGGTTGGGCACCAAAAAACCCAGACACTACTTTTGCCAGTTTACTCCTATGTGAGTTGGGGAGTCACACAGCAAAGCAGTGGCATAAACTCCCATTTTCCTCATTTTGTTGTGTCAGCTTGCCAGAGTTGTGAGGCCTGAAAGTTGGATCTTTTGCCTGGCATTTTGCATTTACACTGCACCTTCCATCCAGGAAGCTCCAGCCACTTTGGTAAATACCATGAGATGCTTCCCACCCTTGTTTTACAGATCTCCACACAGGGCTTCTGAGTCCCTGTCACCAAGTCTTTTTACTGGGCCACACCACCTCTCTCAAGTATTTGCTGCTCGAGGACACCTAGCATCCCCCAGAACTCACCCTCTGCCAGCTTGGCTCAAGAGCAGTGTGTCTCGGAATGCCAGATAGTATCTCACAGGGAGCAGAGGTTGGCTGAGGGAGGGGCCAGTGACTGTGTGTGTGTGGGGGGGGCCCTCTTTTTTATTCCTTTATTTATTCATGCATCCAGGCAGAGTTCCTCTGGGTGGTGTGCGGTGGCTCCCTCAATGTTTTCAAGGAGCATTGGGTGCTGTCTGGGGCTCTCTGCTCCGTGTCTCCTTCTGGTTCCCTTGTTTTGACCCTTTCACCAACACACCTGCCCCCATTTTATTTTTAGTAGTACCAAATATTCCAATGGATTCTCCCTGTAGGCTGAGTGAGGGCACTTCAGTTGTGGGTGGACTAATGTCTGCTCACCTCCCGGACTCCAAAAGGATCTCCCAGCTGGAGGCAGATTAAGACCAATGGGAAGGATTTAGGCTATGTCTACACTGGCAGCTTCTTGCACAAGAACGCTTTTGTGGAAGAGTTCTTGTGTAAAAACTCTTCCACAAGAGAGCGTCTACACTGGCATGTGCTTTTGCACAAGAGATGTGCTTTTGCGCAAGAGCATCTATGGCAGCGTAGATGCTCTCTTCCGCAAGAAAGCTCTGATGGCCATTTTAACCATCAGGGCTTCTTACGCAAGAAATTCATGGTACCTGTCTACACTGGCCTCTTCTGGAAGAGCTCTTGCGCAAGAGGGCTTCTTCCTGAGAGGGAGTGTCAGAGTGCTCGCGCAAGAAGCCCTGATTTTCTACAATACAACATCAGTTTACTTGCGCAAGAACACAAGGCCAGTGAGACAGGCGGCATGTTTTTGCGCAAGAGCGGCCGTTTTCGCGCAAGAACTCGCCAGTGTAGACACAGCCTTAATGTTTAAATAAGTGCAGTCTTAGGGCTTGTGCCTAAATGCACCCCTGCATTCACAGCCTTTATGTTAAGGGCTGGAGGGAGCAATATGCAATAATCAGAACCACTGTGCCTCCAAGGAATTCAGGACATGGAAGTGGACTGGACTGTGAAGAGATTGTGAGTAAACAATGTATATTTAGTCACGATCAGGGTCTTTTTCTTTGTTTTGGTTGGTTAAATATCTCTGTGTAATCACCTTTGCACCAAATCGAAAGCTAATACCTCACCAGTCAAGTCTATCATGGTGAAATGTATAAAGTTATAGATGCCCCTCTATGATGGTGGTCACACATGTTCACATCCACATTGCCCTGCTTTTGTAGAAGTGCTTTAGCAGTTCTAGCATAAACAAAAGCATGTGTGTTTAATGTCAATGTATGTACAAGTAGTAAACAGGATCCTTGAGACAGAAAGCGGGAGTCAGGCAAAACTGCATTTCAGCCCATGCTGGGGAAAAGAACAAGCACAGGGGCTCTGCAATTTGCGTAGTTTTTTCCAATAGCTTTTCTGGAAGAGACTTTTTCGCCATTTGGCCCCATCTCGACAGGTCAATGGCAGAAAAACATTCTCTTTTAGAGGAGCCCTTATTCCTCGTAGAATGAGGTATACAGGGCTCCCCGAAATAACGCGTTTGCTCTTCCGCAAAAAAAAAAAGCAGAATAGAAAACCTCTGGTATCCCAGAAAAACACACCACTCTAGACATACCCAGAGAAACCAGGCCTTAGGCATTTGGCACACATCCTGAGTGAAATAAAAATGACTTGAGAATTCAGGCAGCTTGTTTCAGTGAAGATGTAAGGATTTTTAGCTTGAACCCAAATCGAGTTTTTAACATTTTAGTTGCTAGAAAGCATTTTATTTCTCTTGTAAACATTTCTGACTTTAATGCCTTATTCCTGTGCTCCCTTCAAATCTCTCAGTGTACTTAAATAAACGTTTTTTTTAAATCAAAACTAATCCAGTGATTAATTGGAGTTACCAAACATCCAATTAAAGTAGCAATCTATTGTGTATTTACCCTTTGCAGAAACAACAGCCCTGTACTATCTGAACTGTCCAGGAAACAAGTGGACAACCTAGAACATGTGTTTTTTTTTGGGGGGGGGGGGGGGGGAGGCAGGGGGAAAAGCTGGGATTGGGAGTGTGCTGTGGTCACCCTGCAAGTAATAACCAAAGCTACCAGAGGCCAGGATGGGGCTGGTGTGTTGCTTGGCAGGCTGTTGGGGTCAGAGCAGCTGGACCAGAGGTGTGGCACTTCACCCTCAGGGTGAGACATTCATAGTGTGTGGGTACTTATGAGGTGGCCAGGTTGGGAGCCACAGCAGGGAAGCACTGTGAAGCACCCAAGGTTTCAGGGCAAGTGATGACACAGCCCCTTGCGAGCCTAAGTTGCACCACAGTATAGGATAGGTCTGCTGCGGGGCTTCTCCCTCCCCCCCCCCCCCCAATCAAGATTTGCACATTCATTCCTCACGCCTAGCTGAGCAACATGCAATTTCATCTGACCTGGATTTTCCATTCATTTCTAATCTCCAGCAATGACTAACCCAGACTTAGCTTTCCAGGGTCTGACGTGATTTTCCTTCAAGCAAGCAGCCAAGGTAGAGAGCATGCTGTAGTATGCGGCAGGGTGCCGGCAGGTATCACTCAGCCCTAACCAAAGGTTCACACAGAATCTGCTTTCAGGACACACGGATTGCTTAGCAATAAGCACAAGACGCCATCCAGATCCACACTCTATCAAAGTTCTGGCTGTGGCTTCAGCCCACATCATGCCAAAAATATAGCATAGCCTCGCACCTGCCTTTTCATGTAGGTGCAAATTCTAGGCTGGTCCACTTTATTCCAACGGGGACAAGATTTGGTCCTCCAACTGCAAGGCTAGTTACTTATGGTGGTAAGGGCTTACTTTGTCACTCCATCAGTGCAGAGGGGGCTGCTGAAGGAAATTTGAGAACCGATGTCACTTCATTTAAATAGTCGCTCTCACTCTGTGGTAAGGAGGCTGGGGCACAGGTTTTCTTCTCAAGCTGAAGCCGCTCAAAATGAAGGACTCACCCAGAACGAAGAATGAATGAATGCATATGAGAGTACCATGCCCTGCAAGAAAGAGTCTTGAAGTGAGACAAGACTGCAAAAATCTGTCTTCACACCACGTTGTAGTAAAAGGCAAGTCTCAGAGCAAAGGTTCAGCCTGGAGCGTGGCTTGTGCAGGCAAAAGCCACAAGCAGTGAACAGAACTGGATCAACAATGGGTGACCAACGTGTAACTCTTGTGCCTCTCACCCGGGCGTCTGGGCACACATCATGCGCCTGCTGAGCATTCCATTAGAAAAAAAACAGGACTGATTTCTAAAGAATCTGGTGAGCCCTCTGTGGAAGGAGATGGGGAACAGGCACAGGGAGCCAACATGACTTGCCCAAATTCACAAAGGAAAGTTGTGGCAAATCAGGGAATTAAACCCAAGCATTCAGCGTCCAAAGCCAATCCTTGGACTCTACACACAAAGATGTAGCCTGTTTGTGAATTTAAACTGATTTAGCTCAACTAGCACAAGTCTGAGGGGGTGCTCTTGATTTAAAACTAAGCTTACTTCAAACAGGAACAGGCTTAAAGTAAACCAAAGCAAGCCATTCATAAAGCACAATAGGGGTTTGCACCAGTGCAACTGTGTGTGTAGACAAGGTCACAAGTCCCATGTGTCCTTTCAGCAGAGTTAAATTATCAGAGCAACTGCTTCCAGTCTTTCCAGTAATTAGCTCCAGTTTTGAAGTTTACCAGGGAGTGGGATGGGGTCACAGGAGAGGGAAGATTTATTGCTCAGCTGAAATCTTTGGTTTTATGTTTAACTGAATTGATTAAAATTCCATGCCGAGAGCCCTCCAGAGAGCCCTGGGTTCTCCAGTGGAGTAAGGGAATGAACGGCTGGCCATTTGATGGCAGTTTATTGATTACTGTAGTGAGAAAGGGGACAGGATATGTCCTTTTACGGAATGCACTGTACTCTAATTGACAAAGATTGAAGATTGAAACCACTTGAAGTGTCTGGGATTCTTTAGCACAAGGAAATGATAAATGGTTTGCTGCAGCTGCTGCAAAGTGGAATTTGGAAGGGGGAGAGGGGAGAGAAAGAATTAATGGGTCCTTGATCATTTAAGGCACTAGTCAGGTCAGAAGAAATAGAATTCTATCACATATGGTGATAAGACAGGAGACAGAAAAGTGACTGTAAAAATGCTCCCTAATTAGCTCTAAAGTGACTTTCTGTTGTCTTCAAGTCACATCTGCAGCGCTTTCTGCAACCATAGGTTTTCCTCCTGCTAGCCTGGATGGCTATGGGAGAGGCAGCTGAATGCATTTTTTTAAAGTATCTCAACAAACTCGTCAGCCAAAAATCTTTCCTTCTCTAGGATTCTTAAGTGTATTGGCACCATGGTTGTGAGGAAGTGGAAAAGCAGAGTACCATGCTGTTCCTGGCAAACATGGCTCTCCTCAGAAGAGTATGTCAAAGGCACACTAAAAGAAAGGAACTATCTACTTCTTAAGCTGGGGCTTTGTGCCTATTGCAGAGGCTTTGGAATGAGCCTGTTGCTAGCTCTGTCACTCATTGGAACAAACACAGTTCCCCACCTGTAGAATGGAAATGAGAGTCAATCTTGCAGGAACTTAAGTTTATGAGGTTTAATTAATGCCTGCAAAGCACATGAAAAGCCCTGGCTGAATTTGAGAGACAAGTGAGATGCAGAGACCATGGTGACAGGAACTAAATAAAAATGAAGGTAGGTAATTATTACAAAGTACCCCAGCTCACCTAATGCACATGCTCTGAACTTGCTGCTGTGTTAGATCTGCATTGAAAAATTGGCAGCATACCAGGGTGATTGACCATCGCTCCCTGGAGAGCAGTCTGGATATGGTCAGAATTAAAAATGGGGCTCACACAAGAAAAGCCAGCCACCTGCAACGGGAGTCTTCCATGTGTGCGCTGTCAGCTACCCTGCCTAGAGGGAAGGGTAGGAACTTGTCTCTTCCCATCTCAACTCAGCTGTATTCCTGGGGCTCTCGTTGTCCTCCCACATCTCTCCTGCTGCCAGCAAACTTTCCCCAAAGTTTGCCGCAAGACACCATGCTGACGGAGTGTTCTTAGCAGTGAGAGCCCCTGGAAATGGTGCTTGTGCTCTAGATCCCAATATGATTCTCTGGCCTGACCTTCCTTAAGCCTGATCTTTACCCGACCAGCTCCCCTCTGCATACAAAGAATCTGTGCCTCTCTATGAAGTCAGAAGCAGCAGATGCTATCTAGCATCTGTTCTGTTTGGATGCATTCACATGCAGGTTACTAACTGCCCTAATTCAGGAAGATAGAGGAGGGTGGATACTGCTTGATCTTTAAATACATTCACAGATTATGAGACATAATGTCCAAAATCCCATAGGAAATTTAAAGAATTGCAATTTTCCTAGCTGGCCTCATGATGTCCCCATAACTCCATTTGGATTGAACAGACACAGATCTGCATTCCCACACTTACCTCTGACAGCAGGAACATGAGAAGGGGGCGGAGGCCTCTTGTAGCTGTGATAGGGGAAGGCGCAAGGATGGAAATAGTGTCTTATTGTCCCTCCTCAACACTCAGCATGATAGCAGTGTGTTGTCTCCTCTTGATAGAACAAGTAGTCGTCACTGTTCTCTTTTGATACTGAGCCTTGGGACTCATGGGCCCTTGATCATGAGCTGAGTTTGCTGGTTGGCTTGGCAAATGCAAAGTATTTATAATACATGGAACACGCCAACCCAGTCAGACCTCACTCACTTTTGCAATAAAGCGGCCATTTTCCATATAGATTTCACTTCACATCAATGGGAATGTTAAAGGCATTATTTTGGCAAGGGTAAACCAAAAATTCAATAGCAATATAATGCAGAATGGTGAAATAAACCCCATGAAGGTAGTATTTTCCAAAGCATTTAGGTTACCTAGAAACAAAAGTCCCACTAACTTCCAATTGACAGTTCAGCATTGAATAGAAGAGGTATATACTTTCTCTTCCACTGTGCCCTTCTTGAAGGGACCAGGTCTAATGGTGGTAAGGTATTTTCCATCTCTTGAGCCCATTTGGTCCTGGATGCTAAGTAATGCTATTCAGGGGCCTAGTCTTGCTGATGTGGATATCTGTCTGCCAGGACAGGGAATGAGATCAAATTCAATCTGTGATAACCTAAAGATGAAAGGCAATGCAGGACATTCCTCATCTCCTGAGCCACCCAGTCCTCAAATTCGGATACTGGGAGTCCATTGTCACAGTGACCTCCCTTGTCAAATGGTGCTATGTGCACAAGCACTCTCAACAGGGAAGATCCTAACACTGACTCACTGGCACAGCCAACAATAGTAGCTAGAAAAGGGAAGATCAGACAAACAACATCATAGTGGGGCTTCTTGTCCTGCTAAGAGCCGGGGTTGGCATGGACTAATACCAGCCTTCATGTTTCTGGTCTCTCTCTCTCTCTCACACAAACACAAACCAGGCCAACAAACCCCTTCTGAACATGAACAAATGCTGAATTGTTGTGGTGAGTCTGCAGATGCAACACCTTTAAGAGGGTTGGACTGCCCCATTCAGCTCCATGGAGCCCTAACTCTGAAATCTACCTATGTCTTATTCCAGTATTCACAGCTGTAAACGCCATCAATGTTATCTATGGCCCAGATGTGAAGAAGTATTTTAGGCATTGCTGTATTCAGCACAGCAACAAACTGATTTAGAAGTCTAAATGTTATTTTCAGAAGTGATTTAGGCATTTGAGTATCTAAATCCCATTGACTGTCAATGGGACTTAGATGCCTCATGGCCAAAATCACTTCTGAAAATAACATTTAGACTTCTAAATCACTTTGGCATTGCAATGCTGAGCGCAGTAATGCCCAAAATACCTTTGCAGTCTGGTTCTAGGTCACTAGTGATCATTTTAGAAGAAATGACCATCACCTCTGCTGCTGTAGGTGAAGGCTGGAGTTGTGTGTGGTGTTTAAGTCTAACCCTTGATGTCCCAAGTTTGACCCTTGACTACAATCCTCTCTCAGAAACATGACAAAGTGTTGTAGAAATGTGAGCAAGGGTTTTCAACAGGCATGGGCAAAAGATGGCCAGGTAATTAAGACCAATGAACAACCAAACCTTCCAAACAAAAATTCAATACAAACCCCAGAGAAGGAAAATTCAATACAAACCTCTGAAAGGTTCAAAATCCACTGGTCACATTTTGTAATTTTTTGTATGTTTCTGTGCTTCTGGGTTTCAGTTAGATAGAGATGTGCCAAACTAGCCTGAGAAAGGCCATTTTCATGAGCGCTTATATCCAGTCTGGCAGAGCAGTACTGACAGTCCAAACAGTATCATCCAAACTTTTCTAGAGCTCATCCAAACCCAACTACCAAATTTGATGAGATTTTCCCACAACTGTATTTCATTTTGGCCTTACAGAGTGTGATAAAAGACAGAACTTCAGCGTTTTAGGAACATTTCAGAGGCAGAGGGAAAAGGAGTTTGAGAAACAAGCTGAAAAAACACCCCTCATTGAAAACACTTGTTTTAAAAAGACAGTCTGAGCACAAAGGGGGGTTTTATAAAAACCTTGCCACTGTATTGCACTAAGTCAAGTATTCACAATAGAACCAGCAGACACACTGTCCAGTAAATCCTGCTTTCAGCATGTTTACTTACAGAGGTGATGCTCTATATGCAGAGCCAAAAATGAATTTAACAGAGCAAAGACTGAAGTGCTGTTGTGTTTAAGCAAATCCATCAGGACTGGCTGGAATTTAAAATCCTAGGTTTTTTTATTTCTTCTTCAAATAATGAATTGTCTTCATCCAGCCAACAACCTTCTTCCACTAGGCGCCTTCTTCCACTGTGTATTTTGCACGCGCACACACGCATGCACACGCGCACACTCTCTCTCTCTCTCTCCCCCCCCCCCCCCCCCACTTCACCCTTTCCAAAAGTCTGTCATCTTTTCATAAGTATAATAATCTCTGCTGTCTATAGTGCATCCCATCCCAAAGTGCTTTACAAACAAACTGACACACAAACTACAACTAGAAATTATTTGGCCCAGCAGTGAAATGCAGCCATCTCTGGAGCAGGAAGCAGCAGCTGTTTAACAGCACCCAGCAACACCACGTGGCAGGAGGTGAAGAATATTTGGTAGGTCACATTTAAACAGCCAAACTGTAATTTGGCCAGGACACCAGGGTTATTATTATTGAACATTTATATTGCAGGAATCCCTAGGAGCAACCAAATTGTACAGCACCTAACACAATGGGCCCCCAAACATATGGAAAATAAAATAGTCCCTGTTCCAAAGAGCAGTCAACCCTACTCTTACATACAGCCATCAAGGGGTCTTTAAGTATCATATTTAGTCAGGGGACATACATGCGCACGCGCACACGCTCACACACACACACATCTAGGCCAAGTCCTCTGTTGGTATCAACCAGTGCAGCTCCACTGAAATCAATGCAGCTTCACTGATGTACAAGCATTAATTTGTCCCTCTTTCTACGTGTACATAAAACAAAGTATTTAAAATTCCAATGGGGAACGAGTGGAGAAGCAATAAAAACAGGCTTTGCCACAGAGAAATACCAGATCATAAGATGATATCGATGGCTCACATTCCCCTTTCCCATTGACTGAGGAAGGAGGCAGCTTGGGGCACATGAGAAGGAGAGGAGAGGGAATGTTTAACAAAGCAAAAATACACATTAAATTATTGCTCTTCTCAGCATTCTATGCAAAATTCTGACAGACCCCTTCCCCATCCCTATCAAAGGTTGAGATCCCTCTTGTGACGGGCTGCAAACAGCCCAGTTCGTGGAAGAGGCTGCGAAGGAAGCCTACCCCAATAAACAGCCTTCCTGAGATTTGGATCTGTGGTGAATTATCTTAGCATTTAAAGGAAACAACATTTGAGCATTTAACGTTAGTATCCAGGCTTCCAGGAACAATCTGCCGCAGGCACTGGAATGGGTAAGGCTACTTTGGCCCACGTGTTCCACATGCTAATCAATAAGGCAGCCTCTCGCCCTGTGGTCAGTCCCAACCAGGGTGTCAGCATGTGATGCATGGGCTTGGAGTGGAATGTAGAGGCAGAGGGGAAATGAATGAACCAGTGAGGATGCAGGGGAAAGGCAAGAGATGCCTTGCCCAGTTTTAGGGCCCCCTTATCTCCACTCTCATCGGAGGTGCAGGTATGACGGGATGGAGTAGTTGAAGAGCAAATAATCCATTTTGTATAAATTAAAAAGTCTCCTTTGGTAGAAGGGGCTGATATCCTCAAAAAACTGGGCTGTCATGTCATCTGTGGTCCTGGTGGTCTTGGACGAAGAGGGGAATTTGACGCTACCCTCAGCTCCTACGAGCTGCAGGACATAGCTGGCATCCTCGGCCAGCGTCTCATACTTGCCCACCACATCGTAGTGGATGATGCAGGGGTGACAGAGTGAGTGCACCCGCTCCCAGTGTTCGTTGAAGGGCTCCTCGTGCTGCGTGCGTGGGTCCAGCAGGTAGTAGACGAACTCGTCAAAGCGCACGTCGTCGCCACGCTCCAGGGCCTCGTCGCTGGGCTCCTGCCGGTGTCGGCGGATGATCTTGGTGCCATAGCGCTTGTGGAAGGCCGTGTTATAGCTACGGGTGAACTTGTTGCGGTAGGCCGAGACCAGGCGCTCGAAGGGCTCCCGCACAAAGATGAACTTGAGGTAGTTGCGCAGGCGATGGTTGATTTCAGGAGTGCTGTAATCAGAGAGGGTGCGCAGGTTGGACGAGACATGGGCCTCATTGGCTGGGATTTCTAGAGGGTCCCGGTACTTGCCCTGTCCAGTCAGAACCATCATGACTCGCTTCCAGTTGGTGCAGGCTACCTTAGGCACATAGCAGTAAAGCAGGCCATGTACATCATCCACAACAAGGTGGCGCAGGTCATCGGGAGTCAGGAGGCGGCGCTTGCGGGTGTAGCGGCCGCAAACGGTACTCAGCAACTCTCGTCTCTGCTGGTGAGTGGCCTGTAGGGACGACTGCTCAAACTGGAGAGACACAAGAGGGAAATCATCACTGCCTGGCTGAACAGGACAGGGAGCAGGGCTCCAGCCAGGCGCACTGAGTTCAAATATGGGAATTAGGACATGAAGTCCATGTCCACTCCCTGCTGTGGCGTACAGGGTGTCCCCGCTATAAGATGTCCCGGTTTACATCTGTCCCGCACTAAAGTCATTGACGCTTGTAGGAAAGGAGGCATTTTAAGTCCTCCCATTCCCCTCTCTTAAGTTGTGTACAACCCCCCTCCAATTTGCGCACATTGAAGTCAGCTGTGGGAAATAAATGTCCCCGCTTTAAGTTGTTTTGCTGTAAGTCCAAGTGTTTTGGAACTTATCTTGAACTTACAGTGAGGACGGCCTGCAACACTCTTCATTCGTGCTGCAGAGTTCACCCATGACAAGGGAGGAGAATGGAAGCAAATACAGAGGGGGGGGGGGAGAGGGAGAGGGCATGCAGAAAACGGAGCAAAGAAAATTATTTTAAAAGTTTCTACAATACATACACACTGAGTATAGGCTGGCCACCTGTGCTAACACAGATGAAGGGGTCAGGAGGGAAGTTCCTGATACAAGGCATTGGCTTCCCTTTGGCTAGGGAAAAAGTAAATCGAACCAAATAACCCACAGAGGAAAAGCCGTGGTGGGAGAGAAGGGATTTTCCAAGGCCCAAAGGGCAGCCTGGCTGAAAGTCAAAAGGAATTATGCGCACAACCCTCACTTGCATCTCTGGAAATCTCTCCTTGAAACTTGGGGACCAGGGGATGGAGGAAGCTTCATGGACTCCAACTGCAATCCCTTCCACCAGCCTTGCTTAGGAGCCTACCTGTGCAGCCTCCCATGGCAAGGGCTCTGGAGATGTGCTCAGGGCTGGGGGAAGGTGAGCAGCTGGGGCTTCCAGCGAGTCTCCAACACACAGGTCAGCTCCCACGTTAAGAGTAGTTCTGGCAGCTGGGACAGGAGTCGGATTCAAGCGCACATTTTCAGAGAGGCATGGGAAACAGCTGGGAACTGGGAGGCAGAATGAGCTGTGTCTCGAGTGCCAGTCAGGAGCGGGAGAACGTTCCGCCTCTAGCACACCCTTGGGGGTGGCTGTTGGGATTGAACGTGCATGCCTTGCAAAGGGAGGGAAGCTTCTCCGCAGCTGGGAAGAAAGGCTGCATGGTCTGGGGGTGGAAGGGAGCATGACCCACAGAGCAGCTTGGAGTGAAGTCACAAACAATCCCGAAGCCTCCCCTGTCCCTAAAGCCTTTTGGCAGAGACACTGTGGTGGGGTCATGCAAAGGAGCAGCCCCCTTTGAGGGCCTCCTGCAGCACTGAGGGGAGTGAAGAAACCGCAGACAGAGGTGGGAAGGCGGGGGGAGAGGGGATGAATCAGAGTCTGTCACTGTATATCCAGACAGTATCAACCTTGCTGCTAAAGCCATTTGGTGGCCTGCCTGCAGAGCAGCCCCTCAGAGCTTGGGCTGGCAACACCTACAATTTCCCTTGATTAGGAGGTTAGACCTACCTTGGCATCAGTTCTCCTCTCACATTATTCTCCTGGGGTCAGGAGATGAGGAGATCAGACGCCCCTGAGTCGTCTCACCGCCCACCCCCTCTTTTCTACAAGGCTGGCTCAGCATCCTGAAGCTGGGCGGGAGGGAGGTGCCACATGTGGCAGGACACAATCGTGATCGCAGACGGGTCTTGAAATCCCTCCAGGAACCCAAACAGCCGCTTTCCTATCCCCCCTCCCACGCATTCCTTCCTGAGCTGTCTGCACAGGCTTGGCAGAGGTCAGCACGTGGCCCCAGGCTGGGTTACGCAGAGCAAGTTCATCCACTGGAGGCTCAGATTCCTATTCAGGGTCTTCCCCCACCATTGCACAAGCATGGTAGGGAAATCCCTCTCCAGTGCCACAGTCCTCAACACAGCCCTGTTCTGCAGCAAGATGCAGGCAAGGCTCAGGTTTCAGCCCATCAGTGCTAACTCTGCAACTTCATTTACATTTTCTCTCTCATCCCACAAGTATTTGTTTCCCCCCTCTCCTCCCCGCTGCCTCTTTCACCAGCTCTACCGCTTTGCTAAAAGCCAAGCAGAAATGTCTCTGCTGGACCTAAATCCCAGCGACAGCCCTCTTCAAAACTTTCATTCAGATCCAACTTCATGCCAGCCTCTAGCTCTGTAAACCCTGGAGCCAAACAAGCCCAGATTCTGGGGAGGTTTGGATCTAAGCTCCATGGCACGGGCCCATCACTTACACTAATGCCTTAATCCACTAAAAGCATGTGATTTCAAAGGGAAGCCAATGCCAGGAAGCTAGCAAGAGGAGAGCCCCTCCCTCTCCTGCCCACCCACGCCCATCAATGCTGGCAGAGGCAGAAGACTCTCCTGTGGCTTCTCAATACCACTCAAGGCTGGCGCTACAAGGGAAACTTCCAGGGTGGTTCCAGACAGTGTTACTTGTAAGCTGTGCGCTTGGGCAGCCACCCAGGTAAGGTTCAAATGCCTCCCACTTCATTAGCAGAGCTCCCAAACCCAGCAGCCTATGTTTCTACTGGTGGTGCACATTATCTCAGTGCACATACAAATTATTGTATGCCTCAGTGCACATACAAATTATTCTGCACATGGATGGAAAAAATGAAAAGGAAAGATTGCTCCAGAGTGTTACCAACCCACAGACTATGACAACGACTTATCCCACTGCTAACAGAAAAGAAACCTGCCTTTGCGCAGCTGTTGCTTTAATGTGATGAAAGCTCCCATATCTCAAGCCAAGGACATCTTCTATCTCGGACTCTGTAACTCCAGACAGCACCCCACTGTCCGGGGAAGAGCGGCTCACTGTCCTCTTTCTGTAGCCTGAGATTCACATTCTTTTCCCTTACACCAGAGTTCCCTATACATGCTGCTGACTGTGGGTGCTCTGCTAATCAGCTGGACAGCATTTGAATCTCTCCTGGGTGGCCGACCAAGTGCTCAGCTTACGGGGAATGCTGCTTCACACCCCTCTATTCCAGCACTTTTACCCCCAGAACCTCACGGAATTGGAAGGTTGTTCTGAAGGACTGGAATGACCTCCATGGCTTGAGATTTGAACTGGCCTCCCTCTGAGCACCCCATCCACTTTAGAGGCCTCATTCCTGTCCACAAGGCCCTACACAGCTCCTTGCTGGTCTACTTCTCTAACCTAGTTGCTAATCACACCCCTCCTGCTGCACTCCCCTTCACCAATAATGCCTCAGAGTCTGTTAGTCCTTTTTAACCCTACAGCCATTTCCTGCCCTATCTCCATGCCCCCCTCCCCCCCCATGGAACACCCTCCAATGACCATTCTCTAAGCCACTTCAGAGGTTGATCTGAACAGGCAGGCAGTGCTAAACTGCTCCCAGTCTCCAGCGGGTGTCCAACAGGGAGAGCAGGGCATGCTGCAGGCCAGGACTGAGGTGTAGCAGAGCTGGATGGGGACCCTGCCCTGCAACAACAGGAGCTGGAAGCCAGGTATGAGATGCTTCAGCTAAGATTGGGGGGGGGGGGGGGGAGAGAGAA
Source organism: Pelochelys cantorii (assembly GCA_032595735.1). Lineage (NCBI taxonomy): Eukaryota > Metazoa > Chordata > Testudines > Trionychidae > Pelochelys > Pelochelys cantorii. The sequence continues at coordinate 24,481,754 of CM064336.1, forward strand.
CCCCTGGACTGGAACAGCAGCTGCTGGAGGAAGTGCACTGGCAGAGGGGTGCAGGAAAATCTTGCACATCAACCCTTCCATACGATGAACATGCCCTGTATATTTTCTGAATTTCCAAGTGTTTCCCCCAATATTGGTGGACCTTAAAAAAAATTTTTTTTAAATGGCTGCCCTGCAATCATTCCACCCTTGTAATCAGGGTCTGGCTGGATGCTCCTTCAACAGCCAGCAAGACTGACATCATTATCCTGTCAGCCTGGCACCCCACCCATGCAGAGACTTTCCGCCTCATGAGGTAAAGTGCAGCCTGATCTTTGCATTCCTCACATGCTTGCTACTGAAGCTTCCCGCCAGCTGCCAGCCATGGTTACACCACACGCACCCACCCACCCCTCCCCAGAAACCTGCTTGCTTTGCCCGGGCTGCCTGCATGGATCCCCAGCCAGCCTGCTAGTCCCTGCAAGATTCACCTCAAGGTCTTTCTTAGTCTGGGCAGGCAGAGCTGTGGCAATAGTGTTTTGCTAGCTAGGAACTTTCTAAACACAGCACTTTGGGCACTGGATCCCAATACAAACCTTCATCCCATTGACACTTGACATTCTACACTAAGGATATAAAATTGCGGTTAATAGACTAAAGTAGTCAATGGAATTTCCACTGACTACTCGACCAGTCAACAGGCACTTTCGCATTCCTCCTTTGAAATGCGGAACTCCGAGTGCAGCCCGGGGCCAGCAGGAAGTCCCCCTGACTCCAGGCTGCGCGGGCGTGCCTGCTTTGAAACGTACAAGAGTCCCCAGCGGAGGCTCTTGTGCATTTCAAAGCCACAGTGCCCTCATGGAGCCCGGTGTCAGCGATGGACTCCCCAGTGGAGCCTGGGATCAGCTGCAGACTCCACAACTGATCCCGTTTCTGGTGAAATGCCACACCAAGGTGGCATTTCAAAGGGGCAGCCGCCGCACAGGTGAGCCGGGGATTAGCTGTGCAGCAGCTGTCCCTTTGAAACGCCGTCTCGGCATTTCAAAGGGGCAGCACCGTGGAGCCTGGGGTCAGCTGGGGCAGCTTTGAATCACTTGAGCCAAGACATTCCACATTTACCATTCCCCCAGAGCAAATATAATGCAGCCACATTAAGACCCCAGGTTCTGGGGAAATGCTGCATGGAACCCGGGGTCAGCTGGGGACTCCCCAGCTGACCCCGGGCTCCATGGTACTGCCCCTCTGAATGCTACTTCCGCGTTTCAAAGGGGCAGCACCACACAGCTGAGCCCAGGATCAGCTGTGTGGCGGTTGCCCCTTTGAAACGCCACCTTGGGTTTTCAAAGCGGCAGCGCCGCACAGCTGATCCCCAGTTCAGACAGAGGCAGCAAGGCGGGGGGGAATCGACTAGTCGATGGACTATCCGATAAGCACTTCTTTATCAGATAGCTGACTAGTCAACTAGTCCTTAACATCCTTATTCTACATGGCAACCCACAGACCCATTCCTACAAGTTGCACAGTGTTCGAGATGGACAGGAAGCTGTTACTGGACAGAACTTACCACCACGGCCCGAACCCTTTGCAGATATTTGTGTGGGTACCATTGAGGCAACTGAAACCACAGCTAACATCTCCGTTCAAAACTATAGCCAGCAGGACCCATATTAATGGTAAATTGAAGCAGGATTAAAATAAATTATCCTTTATCAACTAGTCACTCATTTTTTTCCTCCCAACGAGGAAATAATGGGCCCGATTCTGAGCAAGTATAAACTGTTACAGAGCCACTGTTATACACCAGTGGAGCTATGACAATTTACACACAAGATCTGCCCCATTGTATCTGGATGGTTACTTGAAAGTCACATTAGCATCTTGCTTGTGGTGTTACAGATATGGCCCAAGAGGCATTTTCATTCTAGTCCCAGATTTCAGATACCTGTAACCTCCTGAAAACAATCACCCTCTGGTTTGAAACTGTTCTTGTGGGGTTTCAGCTCAGAGTTTTTAGGTTTTTAAGTCTGTAGCCATTTCTGTGGGTGAAAACAGTAAAGTGTATGTCACACTATAGGATAGTTAGTCAAGTGCTTTTTCTGTACTTGCTGAAAACCATGGAGGATAAATGGATAGCTAGAAATATGCATGCACAGCAACAAAGAAATGCAGCTGCATTTCAGGAGTTACCCAGTAGAGTGAGTGCACATCTTGTATTTAACTCAGTGCAAAATTGCTCCCTTCATTTCCTTCTTTATAAAAACCAAAGACATTAAATATCAGTTTTTAAAAACCCCAGTTACATTCCTGGAGCAGTAGGTCTGAGGCTTTGAATGCACTCGAGCCAAGACATTCCATATTTACCATTCCCCCACAGCAAATATAATGCAGCCACATTAAGACACATAAATGCTTTTACATGGGCATAAGAGGGACTTGTAAGGGTTCCCAAGACAACTGTGAACTGTTTTTCCTGGAGGTGTGTCCATATTCGGTCTCAACACCACTGCTGCACAATGTGGCTGTGAGGGGTGCATTGGATTTCAGACAGATGAGTGTTAAGCTGGCCCACCCTACCTCCTCAGAGATCAACATGGTGAGGACAACAGAGGATTGGCCTGGAGTCTCCCAGAATTGGCCTCAATCTCCCAGCGACTATTGGAAATCAATCCTGGAAATTTTAATAGGTATTTTAAGAAAATGACATTACATCATGTTGGGGAAAAAATTCCCAAAATAGCTTCAGCCACAGGTGGCTATATTAACAAGAGGGATAGTTCTGTACGGATCTCTGACGCCTCTAGGCCCCTCATCACTCCAGGGCTGCTGGCAGTTTGTCAGCACGTGACAGAGTCTGGAATTCAGGCCTGGAGCAGGGTTGTGAGGAGGGACTGATATCCATTATATCCTGAGTGGCACTGACCCGTCACAATGTGTTTATGGGATGTTTGGGCCTTTGTGAGGTGAGCTGCTGCCGTGACATCAAAACCCAGTGTCATGGAGATGCAGAATCACTGGACTATAGACCCAGCTGCGCCATAGTAATGGGCTCATTGGCTGAGTGATTGGAAAATCAGGACTTGCCTAGGGAACAGGGGGCTGAGTCGAGTCCCTTACTGGGGATTATGACATTCAGGAGAAATTGACACGTTGCCCCTCTTGGACACTCAGAGAGCTCTGCCTGTGCATTACCATTATGGGGAAGACGGTCAATGGAAAAACACCACAGAAAGCAGCAGACCCCCCACTTAGTGGTGCTCATCCAGAAGCTAGTCCCTGAGTTTCTGGGTCAGCTGTTGCTAACAGCATCTCCAGGGGGCCCTGAGTGGGTGGGTAGCTGCATCAGGGTGGGTAGCTGCATCAGGATCTGGAGAGGTTTTGTGCAAAGGTTTGGGGAACCCTTGACCCTTAGGATTCCCCAAGGCCTTCCCCCAACGCCCGTCATCAAAACATTCTCCCTCTCTGTGCTGCTGCTCCTGTCCCATGAGGGGGATTCTGTCCCCTCATTCTCACGCCTTTTATCTGGATTTCTAACGTACAAATTAAAGAACACCTCAAAGCATGCAAGCCCCTGACAGTGACAAGCGAGAGACTACCCCAAGAGAGAGTGGAGAGGCTTGTCCGTTCCTTCCCTGCTATCTTGGGCCAACGGGATTCTGTGTGTGCTGCCGGAGCCAGGTCTGCTTGCCAGAAGCCTGCCTGCATCCTCTCCTTCCTTTTGCCAGCAGCCAGGAATCCTAGGCTGTGCAGTGAAGGGACCTGGTTCCATTTATATTTCCCCTCTGCGAACCATTTGCAAAGTCAACAGTGCCCAGACAGGAACCCAAAGGGGAGGCATGTGCTGAATGTTGAGCTGGTCTCTGGCAGCATCTGCTACTGATGTGCTTGCCAGCCACTCAGAAGACTGGGAAACCAGAGCCCATGTCCAGGAGTGTAAGCAGCAGGCCTAGAACTCTGGGTCGGACAGCTCAGCTTAACCCTTCCCTGGTGAGGACTAAGGAGGACAACGACACTGGTCCTGAGTTTTTTGGGGTTGCTGATGAGATGGATCCCATGAAGGTTTCAGAAATGGCAGTAGGTGTCCACACAGTGGTCTTCTGTCATGATATATGGTTAATGGTGGCAGCACATGCCCTGATTTCCAGTGAGATGCTGCCCATATGAACGTGAACCCAGGTGGAGGCTTCCTTTTTAACAGTGCTCTGCTCTGACTGTAACAGACAGTGTTAAGCAAGACAGGGCTGTTATCTTGCATTTATTTTGTCTATTCTAGCTCTTGAGGATCTCAAAGTATTTTACAAGGGTGAAAAAATTAAAACCTCTCCACACACCAACTCCCTCCCTCTCCTGTGAGGCAGGAACTATCCTTACCTTCAAACACAATAGAGGCCAAGCCAGGACTCTCAGCCCCTTTGTCTTATGCACATGAGACTGTCTTTCTTCTAGGATGCATCACTGCTCTAGATTTCTATCCAAGATCTCAGAAGGCATGTTTCCTGGCAGGAGGCGCTGGTCCCCTTGCACGGAAAGGCCACCTGCCCACTGTCCCAGAGATATAAAGCTCCCGCTGGACATAGTGGTGGAAGAATTTGAGTTGGACTCAAAACATGGGGGTTCCAAAATCAACTAGTAGCTTAATAACTGCCTCTACAAGCCCAATTAGTGATGTTATGGCTACGTACCCTAGTAGAAACACGTGGTGCTGCAGGAGCGGCTACTCATCTGCCTTAGTGCTCTTTCCTGTAGAGGATAATGGGGTTCTATTCCATTCTGCCTCTCTTGTTCAGTATGTAAGCGAGCCATAGGGGAAATGCTGAGGCTGTACGGACTGGATGGTCTCCATACTTGTGAGATCTCAGCTGTCTCTTTCAACAGCAGGTCTGGTACAGCTGATCATCTTATCTAGTGTCTTGCTGGGATTAAGGCTTGGGTTGAGAAGAGATGGCTATATCACAATCCAAAAAGGGATTTGGACTTACTAAGGGTGTCTACACTGTCAGTGCTGCAGGTGCACTGATGCAGTACATCTGGTAAAGATGCTCTATGCCAACAGAGCAATTATCCTGTTGGCATAATAAAACCATCCCCACAAGTGGCAGAAGCCACATTGGCAGGAGAATACCTCCCCACAACAGAGTGGTGTTCACACTAGCACTTATGTTGGTGTAACTTATGTCATTTCATGGGGGTGGAGGAGTGACAAAATCTGCTGATGCAAGCTGTACTGTAGACATAGCCTTAGGCCATATCTTCACTTGCCTCGCCGGAGATGGATCTTCTGGTGTTCAATTTAGCGGATCTAGTTAAGACCCACTAAATCAAACGCGGAGGGCAGTCCCAGTCAGCACTAGTACTCCTGGCAATCGCAAGGAGTAAGGAAAGCCAACGGGAGCACTTGCTCTGGTTCGCCTCCCTCTGTGAAGACAACACCTAGTTTGGCTTAAGGCAAGCCAACTCCAGCTATGTATTTTACATAGCTGGATTTATGCACCTTAATCTGACCTTTCAGGTCTAGTGTAGACCTGGCCTCAGACTGTAGGCAAGGACAATCTTTCTGTTCTGTCTGAACAGCAACTAGCACAGCGGTGCCCTGTTGAGTTATCTTGGAAAACATGGCAGGGGTGTTCTCAAAATGGTTAGGGACACAACCCCCATGCTCTGCATGTCTAACTACCGGAAGCTGGTTCTATACAACTGGGGATGGATCACTCAAAAGCGCCTTGTTCTGTTAATTCTCTCTGGCACTGCACACTGCATCTGGCACTATGCGCTATCAGAGACAGGATACCGGGATAGATGGACCACTGGTCTGATCCAACATGGCCACTCATCTGTTCAGCTGGGGAAGATTTTGCCCATCTTTTGTGTTCTAGAATTTGCTTTAAAATCCTCAGCTACTATACCTCAGCCTTGCTAAGCCAGGCCAAAGGCTAACGAAACTGCTTGACACAAGTAGTAGCAGGAGCTGGTAGTACTTATCAATAATTATCTAGACCAGGGATCGGCAACGTCCGGCATGCATGCCATAAGTGGCACACAAGATGATTTGCAGTGGCACACAAAATGAACAGGCTCCGCCTTGCTCCCCTGCACCTGCAATGGGGAGCCTATGCTGGTGATCCAGCGTTGCGCCCCCTGCAAGATCGGAGCCAGCGCTGGTTTCCTGCAGGGGCAGGGGCAGGGAGGGGGGCAAGGGAAATCTGTTTATTGCATGTGCCCTGAAGATGTGAGACTGAGCCTTGAGGTGGGCGGGAAGAGCCTAGGCACATTCACATGCTGCCGCAGGGTGCGCAAAGTGGCGTTACGTGTGCATCGCCTCCGCTTGCAGAAGCAGAAATGACGTACATCAGCTGAGCCGCCCCTCATGGCAGTTTGGCCCCATCCCTTTCTCCCCCTGGGGTGGCGACTTCATGGCATGTTCCTGGCTCCGTCGCACCCCCCGGGACGGGAGCCAATCGCAGCCAGTGGGGAGAAGGGGGCAGGGAGAAGGCGGCACATGCGTGCAGTGAAGGCCAAAGTCTGGCAGCTCAGGCTGGCCTGGAAAATCCCGAGGCTCTGCGCTGGATCCAGCTTGCAGGGAAGCGCACACGTGGCTCCTCCCCACAGGAAAAGCTGGAGCAGAGCCCGGGGCAGAAGATGAAGTGGGGCACATGCTGGAGAGAGCTCCTTCCCCCCCTCCCAGGAGAGCCGCGCAGCCTAGGGCAGGAGGGTTACATCTTGGCACACCACTTCAGAAAGGCTGCCGACCCCTGACCTAGAGGGTTGTGATCTTTTTCAGATGCTGTCCTGAACACCTCAAGGTCAGGTTACTGCTGCAATTTAAGGACACACAAAATGTCATTAAATAATGGGTCAACTCCCACCAACCCCTGCCACAGATTCCCCACCTCCACCTTTCAGTTCCTTCATTTTCACCCACCTGGTCACTGTCGTAAAGTGCCTGGAGTGGATTTCGGCCTGACTTCCCATGCCAGCTGGTCCCCAGAATCCTATCCTCTGCAGCTGGAAAGAGAAAGATGGGGAGAAGATTATTTTTCTCGCTACTGCCTCTTGGGTACTTCTCTTGGGTATTCTATTGAGATGTTGTGACCAAGAGAAAAGAACTGCCAGGAAGAGAGTCCAGGTTAGATATGGGTTAGTGTCACCTTCTATACAGGCCCATTCAGCTTCTTACACTGGACTAGCAACCTGTCCCCTTTCCCCACTTGCCAAGCTGTCTGTCACACTGAGTGTGACTCCTTGTGACGATGGTCACCTCTGGTCTCGGATTTACTGGATTCAACTCTCATATCACATACTCATAGTGCACTGCTTGCTGCTGCCCATAGGTGGGATTTCTAAATACAGATCCCAGATACCTCTACATACCACATGATAGTTCTGGAGCCAGCTGATGGTTAAATTTACTATATATTTGAAGGAGTTTGTCCGTCTGTCTGTCCATCCTTCTGTAAGTCTGTTTGTTCAAGAACTCCTCCTGAATGGTAAGAGTTAGGACCACCCAACTGGGTATGCAACTTCCTAAAAGCAAGGCCTGTATTGCGTTGTGCCAGGACAATGGGATATGCCTGGAATGCGACTGTTTCCCATAAAATGGAAAGGGCGTGCTAGCAGGGACAGTTAAGCTGGCAGCAAGGGGCCTTGAGACAGGACAGCTGTAAACCTTACTGGAGCAGCAGAGAGTAGGGGTGAAAATGGGATAGATATGTACTTTTTATTATATTATATAAATAAAGGCGAGGGATATGCACTCCTCCCCTGGCTGTGCCTGCTGCAACAGCCAAGGACAAGCGCTTCTCACCTGGCCCCAAGCTGCTGCAGAGACAGGGGACGGAGGCTGTCCTCTCTCCCAGCCTGCATACTGAGCCCCTTATCACCCTCCCCCGTGGCCCCGGAAAGGATTTAAATGAAGAAAAACAAAAATGATTTCAGTTAAGGACCTGAGCAAATCCTCTACTACATTTACCTAACATCAGTAAGTTGGTCAGCCATGAGATGTCTTGGCACTAGGGCTGTAACAGAATAAGCGTTTAAACGGTTAACCAATAAGCATGAGCTGTCACTGTAACACAGCGGCTCCCGGCTCCACGCCCGGGGAGCTGGCTGCCACCCCACACTGCTGGCTCTGTATCAGAGGCAACAGAGTGGGCAGCAGATGGCTCCCCAGGAGCTGGGCTGCAGGTGGGAGCCGGTGTGCACAAGCAGCTGGCTTAAAAGTGTATCCTGCAGAGCTCAGAGCGCAGCCAGCTCCTCAAGAGTGGGGCCGGCAGCTGGGAGCCAGCTCCTGGTGCACACTGGCTGCCGGCCCCGCTCCTGGGGAGCTGGCTGTGCGGTGGTCTCTTCAGTAGTAGCTTTATATTGCAGAGCCTGCTGCATGTAATGTATCAGCCCTTAGATTTTCAGCAGTTGCATGGTTACTTAACCGCTTTTTAACATCCCTACTGAGCACCCCATTGTAGTAAGCATCTTGCAAGGATTCATAAAATCCAGATAGATGTGTAATTTAAGTTATTTGTGTCCCATATAACACACAGGACAACTGAGGCAATAGGCACTCAGGATTTATGGAAATCAAGCCATAAATTACTTCCCTGCAGTGAATCAGGGTGATAAGCAAGGAATAGACCTAAAAGTCTGCATTCAACTCATTGCCTTATAAAACATGATTTTTCTCTCTCTCTCACGTACACATGCTCACCCCACCATTTATTTGAGATTTAAAAGAGAAATATCCTGGTGAGGTTAATAAATGTATTTGTAATACAAAATTTCCACATCCCTGTTCTTCATAACATCTGAATTACTGAAAGATTTCAAGTTCACTTTTCAGGACTAGTGTTGTGTTGTGTGGGGGTTTTTTTTCCCGCCTGTATTTCATTAAATTTGTAAGCCTAGTCAGACTAGTTTCATTTTTAATTTTGTTTCTTCTAGTCAGTTTCATTTTCTGGCTCTGGATACTAGCAAACTGTTGCAATATTTGGACTGCAAACACTTCATGGATTGTGTTTAAAATAAAATACTGCTTATATAGAATTTAAGAAAATACATGTATCTTCAAAATATTCCTGCCAATAAACAAAATCCAAATGTGGGGTACAAACATTTCATTCAGATCCCTTTAATATAATAAACCACAAATAAAAGGCAATTGTATTTCATAACTTCAGTTGCAACTGCCAAAGAGCTAGACTCACGTGGACATGAGAAACGTCACTGCCTACCAGGCTTGATCAATGAGGGAATTTACTCAATTGGTGATAACCAACAGCAATCCCAACCGTTTTATCTGACAAGAGGGTATTACAACATTTGTGCTGGGCTGTACTAAGGAACAGATCTAACCGTATACGTTTCAGGGTTCAGATCATTTGCTAATTAATAGGGAAGATGTCAAGATACTTAACTGTTATAAATCTGTTGTAAGTCTTACGTGCTTTTTTTTAAAGATTGCTCTAGTGTTTGAAACTAACATCAGCCTCTTGCTCAATTTTTATTTTTCTCTATACTACATTGATACACTGATTTTTTCCTGGGGGGTTGTTTAACTGGTGTCAGACTCTAGGAAATATCCTACCCATCTGCTGTGTTATTCCAGTCTGCAAGGCAACTGGAGATATTGAGGGAAAGTTTTCATTTGTGAGAACAATAACGTTTCTAGCTCTTATTAGGGCTTGTCTATACTTACCCGGAGATGGATACTCCAGAGATCTTCTGGGGTTTAATTCAGTGGGTCTAATAAGGCTGATGGTACCCCCATCGATCCTCGTACTCCATGGGGGCACAACAAGTAAGGGAAGTCAATGGGAGAAACTCTCCCATCAACCTCCTGTAACGGGAACGTCACGGTAAGTCAAGCTAAGGTACACTGACTACAGCTACGCTATTCACATAGCTGGAGATGTGTATCTTAGTTTGTCTGTCTCTCCCAATGTAGACCTGGCCTTAGAGTTGTGAGAAACTCTAGATGTGAGTGCAGTGCTCTTTGCCTGAGTTTGCTGACCGCCTGAAACAATAGCTATCAAGGAAGAGCGATAGAAGCTTACTTTCTCTTTAAGAATGAAAACTGACATCATCACATATCCACCTCTCTCCAGGAGCTGGGCCTTATTTAGGTCAGTTGATGTTAACTCTAGAGCTTAATGACACGTGTGCTGGATAGGAGTGCTGGCCAGCACCCGGTAACTAAAGGGTTAAGCTAAGGGGTGTTGGCAGAAAGCTTGGAAAGAGAAGAGAGATACCTGGCTGCTGTTCCTTTGTGTGAGTCCTAAGTTAGCAGCTGGAGGAAACAGAATTACCATGCCTATAAGAAAAAAAATTGGGCATGGGAATGGACTGGGCCTTAAAGTACAGATCAGTACGGATCATGTGCAGATAGAGCAATGTATGTTTAGTCATGATCAGGGTATTTTTCTTCATTTTGCTGTTTGTTTAAACTTCTTCTCTGGGGGAGGGAAGGCATGCGGCATTCACACATTCACCATATCTATGCTGCAGTCCAAAGAAACTGTCTCTCTGAGTTTTGATCTTTTCTTTGTTGCGTTAATAAAATCACCTTTTTTTTTTTTTTTTTTTTTTTTAAGGCAATGATTTGATTCTTATGTCCTGGAAGGTAACAGGAGGTCTGTGTGTATGGCTGCCTGGCCTGAGAGGTCACCTATCAGAGACAGTTTGTTTTCTGTGGGGTTTTTTTTTTTTGGGGGGGGGGGGAGGAGAGGTGTTCATGCTGTCTTGTGGCAAAAGAGCTTTGGGTGCCTCTTGGGAAAAAGTTCAAGTGTTTCTTCCTGGTTTTCAGGGTTTTTCTTAATTCACTTGATGGTGGCAGCCTCTCCCCCAAGGCCAGGGAATCTGTAACCTTGGGGAGTTTTTTTTAAGCAGAAGCTTATAGAGGCAACGCATTTAAGGTCTCTTGCAGGCCCCCACCTTCTGCACTCGGAGTGCCAAGGAGGGGGAACAGCCCTGACAACACCGTTTTAAACATGCACATGATTAATCATTTAAACTGCTGGTGGGAACAGCAGAAACATAAAGCTCATACATTTATCCACAGCCAATGAATGCAGGGCAGCTGCTAGCTGCCAGCTATGGGCCCCTTCAGTTCCTATCAGTTTAAAAAACAAAAAACAAAAAACCTATCCTGCTCTAAAGGGTGGCACCCCAGAGCACTGTCCTATTCCTCCTCCCTCATCTAGCTTTTAGGATGCCCACTCCTGTCCTGGGAGACAAAGGTTAAACATGAAGAATGGGGAGAACTTCCATTGGGTGTTCTACTCTCTGGTGGTCACAAGGAAACAGTAATTGTTGGTCCCCTTCTCTGATCCCTCCCGCCCTTGCAGTGCAGTAAGGAGGCAGAAAGAGCGCTCAGGGAGAGGGGGAGCAGGGTGGAGCTTATCAGGGGCCTAGAGAGAAAACAGAAACTCTACTCCACACAGTCTCAGCCCTGCTCTGGCCCAGGAAGGAAAGGGAGAAAGTGGATCAGGAGCAGAGGGGGAATTCTAGCTCAACCCTCTTAAAGTTAAATCACCCCCCTCCGACCCCAGGACAGAAGAAGAGGGAGGAGGAAGAGATGGAGTGAAGGGGAGAGAAAGAGAAAAGCAGAGAAAGGTATATCTAGGGCAGGGGATAATGGTGCTAATTGCAACAGCTAACTATCCTAGCACAGGAGCTAATCTGGCCATGTAGGAAGGTGGTGTCAAGGGAAGCTGTTCTGGCTTATATTGGGGCTGAAAGTGGCCTTAAAAAAGTAAAAGGGTTCTCTCACTACAAAGGCAATTTCAACTCTCTTGGTATTCACACTGCTGATCAAATGCTACAAATGAGCCACATCCACCCTGACTTACTTGGCTTCATTTAACCGTGGTTCTAGACTTGACAAGTGACTTCCTCTTTCTTATATACATACCCCTGCCTCTACAGACTAATACGGCTACCCCCCGAGACTTATAAACGTTTTGCTACTGCTAAAGATGTATTAAAAACCAGAATCTTGATTCCAGATCCCCTCAGATTTTTTTGATGGGATGGGGAGATAAATGAGAAGTAACAGTTTAGATCTGAATCCTCCACCCTACCAATCAATCAATGAACAAACCATGCGGGGCCTGTTTTCCCAGGCACACTGGATGGGATTTCTGCTTCTTTTGGCCAAAATCTCCGAATATTTGGATTAGGGATGTTAAATTGCAGATAATTGACTCGTCGAGTAGTTGATGGAATTTCCATCAACTACTCAACTAGGCACTTCCGCATTCCTCCTTTTAAAAATGTACAAGAGCCCCCACATTTCAAAGGAGGAATGCGGAACTCTGTGCCCAGGCCAGCGGGAAGTCCCACTGACTCCAGGCTGCACAAGAGTGCCTGCTTTGAAATGCACAAGAGTCCCCAGTGGCAGCTCTTGTGCATTTCACAGCCATAGAGCCCAGGGTCAGCGGGGGACTCAGTCTCCCGCTGACCCCGGGCTCCATTCTGCACTGCATGCCGTGCGGAGCTGGGATCAGCTGGGGACTCCCCAGCTGACCCCGGGCTCCACGGCTGCCCCTTTGAAATGCAGAGGCAACTGCCGCACAGCTGATCTGCCGCCTCCGCATTTCAAAGGGGCAGCTGTGGAGCCCGGCGTCAGCTGGGGAGTCCCCAGCTGACCCCGGTTCTGGGGAAATGCCACTCGAAACCGGGGTTAGCTGGGGAGTCCCCAGCTGACCCCGGTTCTGGGGAAATGCCACTCGAAGGGCTCCATGGCACTTCTGTGTTTTAAAGGGGCAGCACCACACAGCTGAGCCACAAATCAGCTGTGCCGTAGCTGCCCCTTTGAAACGCTGTCTTGGGGGCTCAAAGTGGCAATGCTGCACAGCTGATCCCCGGCTCAGCTGTGCGGTGCTGCCGCTTTGAAGTACCTGTTGCCCCCCCCCCTTCTGCCTCTATCTCATAGAGGCAGCAAGGGAGAGGGGGCAAAATGTACTAGTCAACAGACTATCCGATAAGCAAATGCTTAATGTATAATCGACTAGTCCTTAACATCCCTAATTTGGATGCCATTGAATAAAAGCCCCAGTGCTGTTTCAGCCTGAATCCCAATCAGCCTGATGCCAACACCTGCTGCAAACCCAGTCAATGAGGTTGCTCATGTGAAAACAGGAGACAGGATCAAGCCTGAAAAGCCATCACTGGGTACTCTACTATGCATGTCCCTAGCTTTGACCTCCCACCATACAGCCTTGGAAAATACTGTAACTTGACCCTCTCCATAACACGAGGACACCCTGAAAAGTTCAGCAGCAGAAACATTTTAAAAGGAAAAGAAAACTTGTCTCACAGAGGTTAAAGCATGAAAATAATTCTAATATTAGGGTTTGTACATAGACCTATTTTCAGCTACGTAATTTGTGATCTAGGATACCCAACCATAGTTCTTTTGAAATACAACTATTTTTCTTTTTAAGTGAAAGACCAGACGTTAAGGTCTTATCACAAAACCACTGCTAAATCCAGACCCACACAGGAAATTATACTTCCTGCAGCACAAGATGATTAAGGAGTTCCTTAACCAGAAATAACCGACAGTGGTGCTAGGTTCCTCCATCCAGTGTATCCGTTAGTCCACAAGTTGATGTAGCAATATCTGTGGTGGGCAGAGAAGAGGGGCAGACCTGAGGCACCCAGCACCATGCTGTGACACTTGCCCAAGGAGCGAAGTCATTTGCAAATGAAAGGCAAATGATTCCACTGTTTAAAACCTTGTTGTTACAAAGAAGAAATAATATTTCTTTAAAGTAAAAACCCCATAAAAATCTGAAACTGCAAGACTGTTTCCCAAGAGGGTTTATTGCTCTGGTTCATTATTATAGGGTTGCTCATGAGTATCAGGACACTCACACTGGCTTGCTATTGTAGCAGCGTTGCCAGTCCTCATGATTTTGTCATGAGTCTCATGATGCTTGTCTTCCCTAAAGCCCCAGCCCCTGGAGTCAGGTGGATGTGCAAAGTTCTCAGTCTGCATTCTTAAAGAGAAAGTACGTGTCTAGCCCTTGTAGCTGGGGGGCAAAGCTTCAAAATGTGACCCCAGTGCACCTTAAAGGCCCTAAAATCATATGGCAAATACAAAACAAATCTAATATGTCTGTGTAATCTCAAGATTTTAATGCCAATCTTATGTTAAGTGAGCCTGACTCATGATTTTTGAACGTGTAGGGTTGGCAATACTAGGTGCCCACTGATTGTGGGGGATGCACGCTGGTTGCTTTTGATGGCCGGCACTGCCTTTAATTCAAAACAGCAGGGAGGGATTTGCTTTGGAAAATAACATGCTTGCAAAACAGTCACATTTCTAGCTGCAGGAAATAACTGTACCACAGTGGACAGTCTGGAAAACCAGGAGAGATTAATGGACCCCTCTCTATTTTGGGATCAGAGCCATACGTACCATAGCTGCTGAGGTTGACGTGGAGCCCAAGAATATACACGGCTCAGTCTAGCTAAGCTGGAGAAAAGGGAGCTTTAGCATCAGTATAAGGACCCCCCCGTGAATACACTGGTACAGAGGTCCTGCAGGTCAGATGCAGAGCCAGCTCTGGAGGCTCAATTGGCCAGAGCCCCTGCCCCAACACAGGGCCAGATTGAGGGGCATGCGGGGATTGGCTGGAGTTGTGGGCAGAGCAGATCTGCCCTCCAGCAGCGTAGTGCACCTGAGGCAGGGTGTGCATGTGGGCATAGTTTTTCAGTGCTACCAGTACGTTTGAAGGCAACACCAGCAAAAGCCATTGAAGCAATTGCAATTTAGACCCTATCCTGCACTGAGTGCTGCAGTGCCCCCCAGAAATCCCCAAATCACTAGTGCAGGCTCTGGCTCAGGACACCCCCCTTCCACAGACACTGACACCTGCAACACCCGGGCTAGTGTGGTAACAGGGCACATATGGTGTGTTCTTAAAGACGGCTGTTGACATGCTGGCGGAGGGGGCCTTAGAGCCACCCTGAGTTGCCAGTGGGCAGCAGTCAGATTGCAACATATTGCAGCTCTCGCCTGGTTTAGTTTTCACAAGCAATTACGCCATCCTCAGAGTAGTCCCTTGCTCAACATTCACGGCCGAAGCCAGGACCAATTCAGATTTTACAAGCACACAGCCCACAGGAAGCCTCTTAACCCAGAAAACTTCTGTTTGCTTTACACTTTAATTTCCAAGAAGAAAATGAGATGGGCTGCCCAGCTGGGACAGTAATGCATCTGAGTCCCACCTGCAGCAATGCTTTTGGCAGAGTTTTAAACCCCCAGTGAATGGGGCAGTGCATAGACACAACAACAAGTGGCTCAGCTAGACCTCGCTCACTGTCCTACCAGGACAGGCGCTTTGAAGTCACACGGCTGCCAATCGACCATCATGTGTTCGGTCTCCTGGAGACGGGGTTGGAATTGCAACATCAGAGGCAGGTGGCAGGATTTAGCAACTCACATGGTGGCAGATTGAGAGAGAATCAACAGGACACAGGCCTTGTAGTCGGACAGAATGGGGCAGCAACAATGCAGAGCAAGAGGTGATGGCACCAAGCACTGAAACTATGGGGCAGTCGTTCTATTGACAGCAGAAGTCACTGAATCGAAGTTTACGCTACACGGGTTCCACTGTGTATCTTTTAACAACGATTCCAAACCTGCAACACCTCCTGCTTCTCTGACCTCAGGTCTGCCTCCCGCATTCCCACCTGCGGCTCAGAGGAAGCGCCCTACCTCCTGAGCTACAGCACCCTCCCGCCCCCTGCTCTCCTACTCTTGGAATCAATTCCTGCCAACAGCTCTGTCCATGTACTTCAATGCTGCCCTACCAACCCCCAGCCATTCCAGTCCTGAACTCCCCTGCAGACAATTCCCCCCACGCAAGCCAAAGCAGACATAGACCTACGCTGAACTCTCAAGTGGCTTCCTATTGAACGCTGGGTAAAATGCAGGGACTGAGCCTTGAACTGGAAACCAAGTATATGACTAGAGGAGAAGAAATTCTCTGGTTTTTATACAAACCTGTTTCTTCCATTCAGTTTGGGATGAACCATGAATTAGAGGAGGGGGCAGGTGGGGAATAGTATTTGACCATATATTGTTACCTTGGCTTCATTTCAGGAGACTGAGTGGAAGAAAAAGCCCCCACAGTTCTGCTGGGTCTCTTATAGTGGCTAAGTTCCCGGGCAGGAAGTACCTTTGCTGTATGGCCTCTGGGCTCTAGGGGATTGAGGACGAGCCTGGAGCCAATAGGTAACGGAACAGTTGTGACAGAGTGGAAAAATAGGGTAGATTAATGGACCCCTCTCTATTTTGGGATCACAGCCACAAATACCATAGATACTCCATCATGGGGACCACTCCAAGATCATAACGTTTTCTCCAGTTCTGACTTCACAGCCCATTAGTGGCTTTTCCAGATTCCACATCCAACCCCTTTTGCACACACAAATCCCTGAAAGGTTTCGCACACCCACGGTTGTTTCCATACACAGGGATATGGTTTAGCCAGCTAGATCCAGTTCCTATAGAGAAGAAACCCCACACTCCTGCACTTCCTCGCCCCATTTCTCAGACAACTTAGACATCAATGAGGAAGAGAGGTGACAGGTGAGGATGGGACCAAGATAAAAGTTGGGATCCAGTGCCAAACTTTTCTAAGGTGCAGGGGCAGAAGGGGATGGTACTTGAATTGATTACAAAGTTCATGGCCTTTTCTTCCCCAGCGATTGGGAAGAGGGGACAGAAGAGACACAGCAGGTGTGTGGCTGGGGAAAGATGAGGAGGAGCAGAGAAAACACTTGTAAAAAAACCAAAGCTAATCCATCCCCACCATGTGATCAGAGACTAGAAATAAATACAGGTATTTTTTAGAGCTTTCTGTGCTACTGCTACTTTCAATCTTCCCTATAGAGCTTTCAAAACAATAAACTAATCAACCCTCATTCCAATTTCTACTAATATTTCACTGAACACAGAAGCTATTATTCTGCAGCAGTTTGATAGCAATAATTGTTCTGAGGATCAGTGTTTCACTTCACTCTTTTTGGAAAGGAGAAGGAAATCAATTTAACCAGGAAATTTCTAGGCTTATTAATCAATGAACTCAGCAGAGGTATTAACAGGAGGCTGATATCCAAGGGAATGCTTTGAAAAACAAGCTGGTTCAAAAACCGTTGTGCTATTGAATCCTATTTGCTGTGTGGAAAGGGGTGTGAGAAGGAAAGTCCTGTTTCAGTCTTCCTGTCTTGATTCAGTATTTCCGCATGCAAGAGAACTATGGGAGGTTTTTTGCTTTCAGATAGTATGACAAGACAAAAAAAGAAGTCGTGGTACCCAAACTGCAGTGAACCAGTCAGATTCTGCTCTGAGTTACACCGGGGTCAATTAGGAGCAACTCTCATTAGCATGTTTATGATGGCAGTGTGCAGGAGCCATGGAGATGAGAATCTCTGAACACATTAGCAGAGTGTCTCTGCCACAAAGAGCTTACTATCTTAGACAAGAAAACAGACATAGGGTGGGGGAAAGCGTTTAAAGCACACAAGCAAATAACTTCAGGGGAGTTATCCTGGGTTTACTTCAGTGTAACTCTGTGCAGAATCTTGCCATTGTCCCCTAGAGAGTGCCATGAGATATCTGGAGTCCTTTATTAAAGGACTAAAGCACCTAATCCCATCCTCTGTCTGAGTGCAATCTGGAGTAGACGGACCACTGCTCCGATCCATTAGAGCAATCCCTACATTATGCTGATCAACTGCAGAACACTGCATCTCTCTTACTAATGTGAAAACTTAAAAAATAACTAATAGTCTTGCAGCACCTTAGAGACTAACAAAAAATGTAGATGGTATCATGAGCTTTCATGGGCACAACCCACTTCTTCAGATGAATGGAGAAAACAACAGGACACCACTTGTCATCACCTACAGCCCCCAACTTAAACCTTTCCAATGCATTATCAACAATCTACAACCTATCCTGGAAAATGACCCCTCACTCTCATAAGCCTTAGGACTGGCCTGTCCCCCACAGACAACCCCCTAACCTGAAACAATTTCTTTCCAGTAACCATGCAGCACACCTCCAACAAAGTCATCCAGGAACCCACCCCTGTAATCAACTCCAGGCCAAGTCTGTCCGCACATCTATACAAGTGACATCCTCACATGACCTACCCACATAAACCACCACATCAGAGGCTCGTATAACTGCACATCCACCAATGTGATCTATGCCATCAAGTACCAGCAATGCCCTTCTGCTATGTATATTGGCTAAATTGGACAGTCTCTGTGAGAAAGGATTAATGGACACAAATCAGATATTCAAAAAGGTAACACAGAAACCTGCTGGGGAACATTTTAACCTGCCTACATACCATTAATGGATCTCAAAGTTACCATATTATTGCAAGCCAATTTTAAAAAAACAGCTTGAAAGGGAGGCTGCAGAACTTAATTTCATTTACAAGTTTGATATCTGCAACAGAGGTTTAAACAGAGACCTTGCGTGGATGGCTGCTACATTCCATATCCTAATGACATAAAAAAACAAGCACAGTGTACTTAAGAGCACTTAGTACCCACTCTATCAGCTTCACTTAGCATGGACACTAATTGTAAATTTTTTCCCTTTTTTCCTTCTCTTTCCCTATTTATTTGGAAACTGGGCCTCAACTCCATTCATCTGAAGAAGTGGGTTGTGCCCACAAAAGCTCATAATACCATCTACATTTTGTGTTAGTCTCTAAGATGCTGCAAGACTATAAGTTTTTAAAAAATGTGAGTCACAGAAAAGGCTGGCCTCTCCAAAGCTGCTGAACAGAGCCCAGTATAGCATAAAGACTCGTTGAAATATTCTCAATGCAATAATGAGAGAACCCTTGAACAATCTAAATGACAAGTTTAAAGATGAATAAAGAAATGAAATTATTTCCATGGCATATAATTAACCTATGGAACTCACTGGTGCAAGATGTAACTGAGTGAAATTATTTAGTAAGTTAAAAAATGGAATCCTTTTTTTATGTGACAAACAACTTCCACAGTGAGACTAAGAAAAAGACATTAAGAGAGTTATCAATCCCCATGCTTCATGGCAGAAGCTGATCACTAGCTTGGTCAGGAAGAAATCTTCTACCCTCTCCCTCCTTGTTGCACAGTCCCATCATTGAAGCTGTACAGCATCTTTTTTAAGTAAGAGGGGATTTTTTTTTCCTGCTGATAATTCTGACTGACCCCAGAGAGGGGCTTTACATCATCTTTTATTTATGTATTTTTCCTTCCTCAGAAGTACCAAGGGCAGTTTCTGCAGAGTGGGCAAACTATTCCAGGCACAAGAGGTCTGTTGGGCTCTGGTATCACCCTGTAACTGAGTAACATCAGCCACAGGATACCAAACTAGATATATTAGATAAATGTCCTAGTCTGGCAATTCTTGCAAGCTCTGTGGAATATGTAGGAAGCAATGAGTGTTTATTAACAATAAACAGGAGAGGCTCACTGGAATAACTACCCATGTTTAAGTTCTCTTCTTTCATCTCTGGAGCCACCACATTGGCGTGGACTCAGCGACAAGGTTCCATCAGCACACCAGGATTTGGCTGCGTGCACAGGAGAGAATGAGTGTGTGTGAGGGGCTGGGCTGTACCCGCAGCATGAACAGCAGTCTGGAACCAAGCAACAGGAACTGAAACAGCAAGTGCAATGCCGCAGTGAACACATATGAGATGGGGGTTTAGACAGATGTCCCCATGCAGGAGCTGGAATCCCCCATTGCTCAGGGCAAGCCAGGGGCACCCACAGAAAATATTGGACCACAGTCAAGAGAAAAACATCTACATCCTCTGTCCGACATGCACGAGCAGGCAACGCATAGCAAGCCGGGAAAAGTTGTTTGAGGGCCTGCTGCCAGGACCTACTGTTCAATTGAGGAGGAGCTAGGAGGTTTCAGAGCTGAAACAAAGGGATGGCAAACAGCCCTCCAATGGCGCCATGTCCCGCCAGCTCTCTCAGCATCTGTTTTACAGAGCAGATTCATGTGCTCCAGGGAAGCGATCCAAGGGGAGGGAAAGAGGTTGACGGTTCTCCAGAAACCCAGGCCAATACCAGTGAGCAGCAAGAGATGACATCATGGCTGTCAGCAACAACAGGCTTTTCCTGCACTGCAGTGATGCTGAAGAGACGAGACAGCAACAGCATCAGGGAGACAGATTCTCTGGGAATCAGTAGGATAATATCTAAAGGGAGCCCTGTGAGCATTTGCTAGCCAGTAGTCAGGAGAGGAAGGGCTAGATAAGCGATAAGAATAAATGTAATGAATGGGCTGGTGACCCACTACCCTGTATGGGATAGAATGGGAACTGCTCAGCTCTGTGACATTGGTCCTACACTGCTAACAGCTAAGAGAGATTCTCCTCAAGGAGCATTTTTGTAATGGGAAGATCTGAGTTCTGTCACCAAGGAAGCTGTGAATTTTGGAGAGACCGAGGTAGGCAGTCCTTTTGCAGCTGAAGAGGTTTGAGGTGGACACAGATTGATGCATGTTTATCATCATATACAGGGAACGCTTTGTTACCCGGCACTTATGGGGTTTCCAGTTAACTGAATGGGTTGGATAATAAAGTTTGTTGCTCTGCCCTTGCCCCCTCTTGGCAGATCTGGCTCCCAGCAGTTCAAGGCAAGCCCAGGGGGTAGGAGGTGCCTGCTGATGACATCAGCAGGCAGTGCTGGCTGTCAGAAGCCCCACAATAGCCAGCTGAAGAGGCCGGAATCAGGCACATGCGCCTGAAGACACGGCAGCATTGTGGCTGGGGGTTAACCAGCATTGCCAAGTTTTCCAGTTAATGCTGGATAACAAAGCTTGCACTGATATGAATTTATATCTAGGCTTCTTGGTCCATTAGTCACTAGGCAGGGAAAATCTAGCAGAGGCTTTTCCACAACTGCTACCTTAGTAGTTAGTCACTCAGATTAAGTCTTGAGCCTTACACCAATTCTACACATCCTTAGACTTTGTCTACACTAATTCCTGCCATCAATCTAATCTACATCACTTCAGCTATGCAATTAGTGTAGCTGAAGTTGACAAACTTACTGTGGCATCTTGAGAGAGGTAAGGTTGGTGGGAGCTGTTCTCTTGTCAATTCTGGCTAGTCTTCTTGCCCTGGTGGAGTACCAGCACCGATGGGAGAGCGTTCTGAGATCAATTCACGACGTCTAAGCAGATGTGATAAATCGACAGCTGACATGGGCGAGGGATAATATAGGCAAGGGAAGGCATTTCCTTCCCAAAACTACCACCCAGGAGGGGCTGAGGCCATGGTGTGGCAGCCCGGCAGGCGGGGAGGGCTGGGCCCTCAGCTGGGGCTGAGGAGTGCTTGGCTGGGGAAGAAAGGTTGTTGAAGAGGCAAGGTCTCAGGGAAAGGGGTGTGGCTTCAGATGGAATGGGCGGGGCTTCAGTTTGCCCTCCCTTGCTGGACCTTCACCCACCACCCATGACAGCCAGTGGATCGAGTGCTGCAGTGTCAATCCCCAGCACAGTGGAGACAAGCCCTTAGAATGGCTTCCTACAGCACTGTGGCTCCAAAACCATCAATAGTGTCTCCTTTCTTTACTGAAAGTGCTAAGCAAAAACCACTTTTAGGGGAGTAAATTTTAACCTTATTGTACCAAAAAAAAAAAAAAAAAAGAATCACAGTACGCAAGTCAGAAGGGAGGATGTAGTGTGGGGGACAGAGAATGCAGTGAGGTTCATGGGGGGGGGTCTACATTAGGGAAGGCTACCATCATCCCTAGAGAAGACTCAACAGCTGAATGAAATAACAGCACCCTATGATCCTAACACATCTGTGCTCTTTACTCACCACTAAAATGCATCCACTTCTAGAGCAGAAAATGTGGCAGCTGTGCAACAGAGCAGAGCAGCACAGTACAACTGTTTAGGAGTAGGAATGAATGCCACCATTTTCCAGAGTATTCACTGGTTTAGCTGGACCCCTTTTGCAACATCTTTGGTCTAATTTTCAAAGGTGCTGAGAATGCTGGCTTCCCACTGGAGCTGTGGAGGTTCAGCACTTCTGTAAGTCAGACTCCAAATGGGTACCCAAAATTCGAGATATCCAGCATCAGGTCTCTTTTGAGGCCACTGAACCTGTTACAGGGCAGCAGACAAATGGACAAAGTACTGGTGCATTCCCTGCAACTCTGTAGCCCCAGGTACTGTATCATCAGTGAGGCCAAGAGCTTAGTAAGATACAGAATAAAGATTGGCCATTTAATATGGGTAATGACAATATGCAGTTATACTAGTGGGGATAAAAACACAAGGGATGGAAATCTTCATGCTCCAGGCCAAGAGCCAGTCATTGATGGGGGCTAGAAAGAAACAAATAGGAAAAAGGCAAAACTATCCACTTAGGAAAGGGTTTCTTGCACCTCTCTGAAGCATTGGGCACTGACCTCTATTGAAGATAGGGCAGTGGGCTAGACAGTGCTCTTGTCTGAGGCAATATAGCCATTCCTAGGAGGCACCCAAGTTACACATACACATGGTCAGTGTTCCCAGTAAGGTGTGTGCTTGTGTGGCCACTCAGGTGAGATTCCAATGGCAACTGATTAGCAGAGTGCCCACAGCTAGGTTTTTGTTTCTGTTGGCGGTATATGTTTGCAGATGCCTCCGTGCATAACAAAATCTATTCCACACATGGATGGAAAAGATTACAGGGAACACTGCACATGGTATCTCCTGTTTCACTGGCAAAATTTCTTTAGTTGCTTCTATGACTCTGTTGCGTATGGTAAAGTTTGAGTAAAGCACGTTGTAAACAGCCTCCAGCACAGTCTACATGGGGTCATTCTATTAACGGAAGAACAAAACACCAAGCTTTCTGGTGACTGTATCTTCTATACCTACCCTCACAACCTACTGGTCTCACATCCATTTGCTTTTTCTATAGCACTGTTAGTATCTCCACCAGTTTCAGAGACCCACTTCCAACCCTTTCCTCTTCAGTGTACTGACGTGACCGTATATTTAGCAGCACAACAAGGCCAGGGAACTGATCTACTTCTGCTTGCACTCAACCCAACTTGTTTTACTTTCTGTTTGATCTGCTACAGCGATTGACTAACCCCTGCTGCTAATTGCTAGTAGGGATGGTTACAGTTACCCAGCGGGGGCTGGAGCAGCCCCCAGCCCGACCGAAGCAGCCCCCGCTCGTGATGGGAATGGGGGAAGAGGCATTCCAGTTGCCTCACCCACTCCTGCTTAATTGGTTGTTATCTGGTTAAACATGTGTAACTGGTTAACTAATTACACAGATTTTGCATCCCTAATTGCTAGGCAGAGAAATCCTGCAGAAACTACTTGCCAGGCCACTCAGGAGAAGGTAAGAAAAAAAGACAGAGGATGGAAAAATCCGAAGTCTTTCCACCCCACACCCAAGACCAAGCAACACGACAAAAAAAGAGAGGGCTGTCAGAGTTCTGAAGATGCAGATGGTGTTTTCAGAAACATGGACTGGAATCATGCCTATATAAAGCTAGAAATTGGAAAATGAGGTTGACATGGGCTCGGCAGAACCAACATCAGTGGTGATTCAAACCCAGATTCTCTTTGATCCTTGCAGCCAATGTTCAGATTACAAGGATTCAGTTTGGCTTTCAGGGGAGGAGATATGGGTTTCTGGTTAACAAAGGGGCAGTGTGACTCAGAAGCTAGCAAACTGGCCTGAGACCCAAGAGATCTGGGTTCTATTCATGGCTCTGACCCTGGCTTGTTGGGTGATGCTGGGACAAGTCACTTCCCCTCTCTGTGCCCCCATTTCCTCATCTGTAAAATGGGGATATTGCTAATCACTTCCTTTGAAAAATGCTCCAAGGTCTATAGGTGAAAAGTACTATAGTAGAGCTAGGACTTGATAGTTATTATTATGCACAGTACTAGGAATCTGGTTCTGTCCTTAGCACCACACCAACATCCTGGGCAAGTCTTTGTAGACTTGATTGCCAAAGATGAGGAACGCCCAAAGTCCCAGTAGAACTTGTGGATCTAACATCAGGACCTTAAATGTCTGTTTGCCTCCGTTACCCCTTAAGTAAAATGGGAATAAATGAGATCTACCTCCCACCCAGGTGCATGCAGTCTAGTTCCTGCCTGAACAGTATTGTGTTCTGCCACAGGAACCAAGCCTTCAGTCCTTAGAAAATGTGCATTTTGAAGCCTGCCAGCCAGGGAAGAAAAGACAGACACACACACAAACAGATTGTCTATAGGGTTAATTCTGGTAGAAGCAGGATTTCCATATTGTTGCCCAATACACACTCCCTGTAGCCCTCATTTCCTGTTGTGTCTATGCAAGGCCTAAAAAGAGAAGAAATGATAGCTGTCACTGGCAGCCAGAAATTATGGCCTTGGGCATTAATTATGGCCTGTGAATCCTGGAGGCGGAGAGCATGAAAGGTGATTGAGAGGAACTGCTTGTATTGTAGAAGACACCATTTTTATGGCAAGCCTCAAGTCATCCTTACTAGGGGCAGCTTCTCTCTTTTCTTAGTCAACATTTGGAACAAGATCCAAAAATGAGACAAAGGAAAAACTGCTGAAGAGGCACAGTAGGCCAGCCTTTATTCAGGAGACCTGCATTCCGATGCACGTTTAGGTGCCAAATAAAATAGTTTACTGTTCTGTTCCTGGCCTCACATGCAAATAAAAGCTACTGCTTAGAGTGATCAATGTGGAATAGGAGGGGTCTGAAGGTCAGGACTGAGGTGCATCAGTAGAGCTCTGTTGGACTGGAACAGCACTGTGACACAGCTGTTTCCAAAGATGCCCTCCACTTTTCTGAAATACGTAAGAATTCTTAGCACTTTCCTTTCATAGATCTCAATGTGTGTTACTAAAGGCGAGTATTTTCACATCCTTTCTTAGACAGGAAAATGGAGGCACAAGGATTAATTGGCCTGCTTGAAACCACAGAACAAGTCCAGTGGCACAACTGGAACTAGAACTTAGATTACTTTGGCATCCTTGATGGCCATTGGACCACACTGATTACTTTCGCCAGACTTTGCTACTTTCCTCCATCTCCTGAAATACGTGAGCAAGTTTGGGGAGTCATGGTTTTGGTAGATGGGTGAATTCCAAATGGAAAACCCAAGATTACAAGAAAAGAAAGCATCAATGCACTGAAGCAACTTCCTTGTTAAAGTAACTGCATCAGTAAAATGGCTATTAACACCGTGGTCCAATTTGAGGAGCCTGAAACCGTATTATTCAATGAAGGAAAAATAGATCTGTAGTTGCTGCTTAGTGATTATCCCATTTTCAATTCTAAAATCGAAGGGGAATTAAAACTGAAAAAAATAGCTCTACACAATAAAGCAAAAAATCTGGACATTTTGAATGGTGGCTGGAGTACATGTTCCAGCTGACGTCTAGAAGCTATGATGCTTGCTGTATGTGGAAAAAGCACCAGCAGCATTCTTCCAGGGTGATGGTCCATTCGTGTACAATGAATATTGTATATAACCCATGATCTATGCATAGGGGCTTCCCACGCTCCATTTGGCTGGAAACGGTGAACCAGGGTCAATGGGAGCTGCAAGGCTCTGTGGCTGTGGAGCCTTTACATAAACAAACCAGAGCAGCCCATTAGTAGCTCTCTCAAAGTGGGCTGTGGACCCACTTTGAGAAACACTGGTCTATACTCAAAGTCTTTTTGTTTGTTTATAAATACTCTTAAACAGCAGATAAATTGAGGAAGTGGAAAAGGAGTGGCACTCATCGACATTCCACCTACAATCCAAACTCCTCCCACTCAACGCATCAAAGCAAGACACCAATCACAGTGCACTGTGCTAGTCTTCATAATATAACTGACTCTTTCCTTTCCTGTGTGCTTTGATCAGCTGTGAAAAAGGGCAACATTTTGAGCATTTAAGTTGCCAATGTTAATCTTCAGAGTTTAGGCCTCACAGGCATTAATACAAGCAGTTCAGTTCTCTCAGAGCTATTGTTTCAGGCTGACTGCAAACTCGGGCACACTTCACTACATAGGTTCATATCAGGTTCACTTGTTGGAAGATTATCTCCACAACCACAAGAACTAGAGACCTGGGCCTCAATTCTCAGAAGTGCTGAACACATTCATTCATAGCTATAGTCAATGGGAAATGCGGCTGATCAGCGTCTCTGAAAAAGTCACTTAATAAAAATGCAATTGTCATTCTGATTTTGGAGAAAGCCACCTCCTGAAAAAACTGATGAGCTGTCCCACTTTGCTTCCTGCTATTAAATAGTTTCAGGTTGATAATTTAGTGATTCTGAAGAGCCAACATAAAAAGGCATTTGCTTATTAAATTATTTTTCTAAAAATTCAGTGTACCATGTGCTTGGGTTGATACATTCAAACATTCCTCAGAGCTCTGTAAGCACAAAACACAACAATCTTCCCAGGGTGCAGGACATAGGAAGTGAAATTTATTGGGTTTCATTGAAGCTTTTCTTGTAACACTGGCCCCACTGGCTCATGACCTCCTCCCAGAAAAAGCATTTCCCCACCCCCCACCTTAAACCGCAGGATGTCACTAACATGTTTGTGTGCAACAGTCTCAAATTAAATGTCTCAGAGGGGTATTGGAGTTAGTCTGTAACTAAAAAAAACAACAATGGTCCTGAAGCACCTTAGAGACTAACAAAATATAAATACTATCATGAGCTTTTGTGGGCACAACCCACTTCACACTCCTCCTTCTTGCCCAATCCCGATTTGCATCCTTCCAAACAGGATATTCTGTTCTCCAAGCAAAGGGACAAGATACATAGGAGCGCCTCACAGCTGAGGCTCATCACCCAGATGTCAGAGGGCTGATGAGAGTCTCAAAAGGTAAACAAAGTTTGGCATCATAACAATTTAGCCTTTCCCATTGGCATGTTCAGTGTCACTAAGTAGATGCACTTGAGATAGGAATCATGTTACAGCTGGACTTTATAGACAGAGGGATCATTTTTATTACCAACGACTACAACATTTGTATCTGCAAATGCTGAGGTAAGACTCGTAAGAGTAATCAACCCCAGTCAGAGGGAGCTCACACAGATAGTACACCCCAGCTGGCTAGGTGTGTTACTGAAGAGGAACTGGATATTGACGCAGATGGGATACAATGGAATAGTGGTCCAATCTGCTATAACAATACTTCTCTATGTGCAGATCCTTCCTTAGGTAGGTGAAGAACCAAATCATCAACATCTACTTCTCACCTGAAGGCGTGAGTAGGAAGAACCTGACTATGCCGCTCCTATGACTGCAAATGGATTTTGTGCTGACAAATCTCTGCTCACTGACTGGGGAAAAGGATCCAGTGCAGAATCTGCCTGATTTTCCTCTCCAGGGCTGAGCACAAAGCCTCATGACAAAGCAAAGCAAAAAGCAAAAGCAACCAAAGCCCAGATCCAGATATTCCTCAACACAGAGGAAGCAAATCTGGACCCAAACTTTCCAGCTGGTCCCCATCCTAATAATGGACTAAGCCAAAAGGCCAGAGTCAAACACTTCCAAACTTTACAAATTAAGGATCAAAGTACACACTTGGTGGCTCTGATACAGCTCTAATATTTTCAGTATGTAAGTTAGTTGGTTGCTCCAAACTCACATCCTCCTTGGGGATAGCTGTCTGTCTGAAAATGCCAGTGTTTTAACTGCTAATGGAACTCCCCAACCCTCTTTTTCCAGCATCCCGCCATGTAATGTATTCCCAAGCTGGCCAGATCAATCTATCTCAAATAGGATCAATGCACTGGAGCATCAAAGCCATCAGGGAGGCCAAGGCAAGATGGGGTTGTGATTAGCTGTCCTGTCTACCCCACATAAGGCCTGAATAGGTAAAATGGGCCAATTAACCTATAACTTGCAGCTGGACAGGAGCCAAAGATTGCTAAGGATGATAATGAAGCCAAACCTGGGAAGAATTTGGGACAGGCTTATAAAGAGAGGAAGCTGGTGGTAGGAGAGGGGCTGCAGGGAAGAGCTCTGCTCTGACTCTATAGAGACGACAAAGCTGAGGAGGTAACAAGGAAAAGTTCTAGCAGGGAGCAAGCCCAGGGATCCTGCCTTGGATTACAGACTCTGGTGAGAAGACAATAGAGGAAGTAGCCATGGGGAGTGGAGGAAGCTTCAGTGGTAAACTCAGAGGTGGGCCAGGTGATGGGAAAGAAAGGCAGGAAAGAGCCCAAGGAAACAGCAACAAGGACAGAGCTAGAGCTGACAGTGTTGGACACAGGGTGCCTGGGTTGGAACCTGGTGT
The DNA here is from genome assembly GCA_032595735.1 of Pelochelys cantorii. Taxonomy (NCBI): domain Eukaryota; kingdom Metazoa; phylum Chordata; order Testudines; family Trionychidae; genus Pelochelys; species Pelochelys cantorii. Next base: position 24,510,020 of record CM064336.1, read on the forward strand.
AGTGGGTGGGCTGGGTTCCCCTACCCTATGGTGGGAAAGCAGCACAGTCTGGGCGCAGGATTGAGGGGGATTGTCCAATGGGACTTTGTTACTTTGTTACCGTGGAAGGGGAGAACTACAGAGATCTGGCCAAAGGGCTGAGTCATGAAGAGGGAGTACTTGAGTCCGCAGAAAGTGAGAGAGACCACTGCGTGAGCAAACAAAGGAAGGGCGTCACTCTGGTGGAGGCTAATACCCGAGCAGTCACAAGGAGATGCCCTAGCTGCGTGCAGTGAACCCTGCTATGCCGACGATGAGGCCTTAGAGAATATGTATGCTTTGGTGTCCTGCCCAGGAGGTGACTCAGGGTGGGATATCTTAGTGACCAGCAGCAGGCTAGAGTAAACTGCAGGGAGACAGCACATTGGGATACAGACGATGCCAAATGGCTGTGGCTATAAGTAACTCCCGAACCATCCGCATCAAATATTCCATCCCCTGATGACGAGGAAAGGAATATAGATGCTGCGCTTGTTTATCCCTTCACTCGGCAGACCAGGGTTCATTAAAAGGAGGTGGCTCTGCATTTCTGTCCATTTGAGGTATATGGGAGAAGCACCAGCTGTCTTCAAGAGGAGACACTCCTGTGCTCCAAGTCTTGGCTCAAAGCTAGGCAAGGAGAAGGAACAAGGAGTCTGGTGGCATCTTAAAGACTAAACACGTGAATCTTTGTTTTTGCAGATTAAGGATGTTAAGGACTAGCTGACGATCCGATAAGCAAATGCTCATTGGATAGTCGAGTTAACTAGTCGCTCCCTCACCCTTGCTGCCTCTGTAGCAAAGGGGGAGTACTTCAAAGTGGCAGCGCCGCACGGAGCCTGGGGTATGGGATCTGTGCAACGCTGCTACTTTGAAATGCTGTGGCGGTGTTTCAAAGGGGTAGCGCCTCATAGCTGACCCCGAGCTCCATATAGCCCTGCCCCTTTGAAACGCCGGAGCAGCATTTCAAAAGGGCAGCACTGCACAGAGCCTGGGATCAGCTGTGCGGTGCTGACCCTTTGAAATGCTGCTGAGGCGTTTCAAAGTGGCAGTGCCGCACGGAGCCTGGGGTCAGTGAGGGAGTCCCCAGTTGACCCCGGGCTCCATGCGGGCACTTCCACTTTGAAATGCACAAGAGCCTGGGACTTCCCACTGGCCCCAGGCTACACATGGAGTTCCAACTTTGAAATGCACATCAAAGGAGGAATGCGGAAGTGCCTATCGACTACTCAACTAGTAAATTAATCGATATTTAACATCCTTACTGCAGATACAGACTAACACAGTGACCCTTCTGATGTTATTAGGCAAGAAGAATAACCTCTGTTCTTCACAGCCCATCACTGAGTGGCAGTCCTAACATTTCCTGTAGCGAAATGAAGGGACAAACCAGAGAGCGACACAGAGCCAAATACAGCCCAGGCAGAAGCAGATGCATTTCCCATTGACTCTAATACAAGTTGCTCCTGCTTATTCCAGAGCACAGTTTGATCCTTGGTTACAGGGCTCACCTGTGCAGAGGCTTCTGCCGCAATAAACTATCCCTCCAGCATGGATAGGAAGGATCTGGGGGATTATGGGGCCTGGCATGGGGTGGCAACAGGAGTTGCCTCCCCCACACAGGTAGCAGGAGCTGCAGCACCCGACAGCCTACTCCGTTCCACTCTACTCCACTGCGTCACCCTCTCCCAGACTGTTGTGCATGACTTTCTCAGCAGCAGCAGGAAGCAGAGCGCTCTAGCCCACTTTGCTTCCTCCTGGTACTGCCGGCCAGGAGGTTGCAACAGGAGGCTGCCGGACTGCTCTGGCTCCCACCACCCATGTGGTGAGCCAGGGGAAGCAACCCCCCTGCCGCTGCACAAGGCCCCATAATCTCCTGGGCTGCATTGTTTGGGGGAGCTAGCAAGAGTGCAGGGTAAAGCAGGAACTGGGGAGAGGAGGAACCTGGGGAGGGGGTGGTGGTTCCAGGCCCCACACCCCCTTCAGAGCCAGCTTAGGAAGGGGGAACAGAACGGTTTGGAATCCGAATCCAGATCTGGATCCAAATTCTGCCGCTGACCTTATTGTGCTATGAGCCTGATGTAAATATCTGTTTACAACTCCCCCCATCTCAGCACCCATTTGAATTCTGCAGCTGGTTTCCCTCTTTACTATAGGGTGCACAGAGGCTAATTGATGGCTTTTAGGCAAATCCAGGTGAGAAAGCACACTCATTTTGATTGACATTTGCTGTGAGAACCTGTCTCTCAAATTGAAGCTCAGGGCAGGTGGACCGAGAACACCTCTCCAAATAAATAAAATATAAATGTGGTTCTAATGTATCGCTCTGAAGAGAGAAGCTGAGTCATGAGTCCAGGCTCTAGCATGGGACCTGAGACCCTCAGATCTGGCCTTCATCTCGTTCAGTGTCCAACATGCATGAAGCTTCCCCCCAGATGCCCTCCGCCATTGCATTCTATCTCTGCCTCAAAATCCTAACAAGCACATGTTCATACCACAAAACTCAGTAGTGGGTTTCAAACATGCCCAGGTCAATTCTGTGCTTGCATGAGGGTGGGGAGCGGATCCGCATGATGGGGAGAAAAAACATTTGCAAAAGTCAAGATTCGTTTTGCAAACACTCCCTAATTCCAGGGTATTTGGGGCATTTGAGGCCAGCAGACCTCTGGCTTCTGCTGCTTAAAGCACAGGAAATCCAGCAGCTCCCCAGCCAGCCAGGCGCTGACCTACATCATCCTTGAATAAAAATCTTTCTTTTGAATCTCTCTATTCCTCCAGATGTATTTCTCCCCTTCTAAGATAGGCTGTTTTCTTTGCTGAGCGAACGAACCAGACGGCTCTGCATGTTTGTGACCTGACGGTGCCTGGAACCGGAACTCTTTTCTAAGCAGAGTCTGGAATAGGAGATCCGAGACAGTCACACCCCAGATCTAACACCTAGCCTTGGCCATCCAGTAGGAGCCCTTCAGCTGGCACAGGCCTGCATCTGGCACAGCATTCCCACTGGATCTGCCAGCTGCACTGACAAGGGGAAAAACAACTCCAAGACAGTGTTTTAGTTCTGGGAGCAGGATGCAGGCGGCAAGTCTTCCCAGAGGTGGTTATACCACTATTGAAGGAGTCAGGAGTCTACTGGCTTAACCGTGAAATGTTTTCAGGTGAGCATGGCTTTCAGATTCTCTGTGAATATTCAGGGCAATGCCACCGAGTCAGACACAAGATGAGTCTCCCTCCTATAGCTCTACTAATGCATCTCAGTCGTGGCCTACACTCCTCCCCGGCTATCCTGCCTTGTTCTAGTCCTGGATCTCCTCTGCTGATGCACCCAATTCTGACCTACAGCAAGTCCTGCTATCCTAAGTCTCTGACCTTGCTATCCTAAGTCTTGACCACTCATTCCAGCCTCAAAATGCTCATCCTGTGTAGCAGGAAGGCTAGGAAGTTGGTAAGGGATGGTGTCTCTTGCAAGGGTGTGGCACACTAAAGACAACTCAGGGTTTGGGCAGCAGGGAAGGAGGATACAACTTGGAAGGGAAGACGTCGACGCCTGTGGATGTAATCATATTCTTTGAAGTCCTCCAGGAATCAGAAATGCAACGATTTTTTAAAGCATCCTCTCAGAGAACCTGATCATTTATAGCCTTACAAAAAGGGGGCACAGAGGGAAAGCCAAGGTGATCACTTATGTTTGCTGATAAGGGGCAGTCTTGCAACTTGTATCCAGAGTCACCTCTCTGTGCAAAGTATTCACTACCACATGGAGCCTGACCATTCACTACTAGAGGCTTTACGGGCATCCAGGCTGCCTAGAGAGGCCAGGACCAGGCACCCCACCAAAGATAGCAGAACAGTGCTAAGGAGAATGGAGGGTGCTGAGTAGAGTAGTCCAAGACAAATCGTGAGTCACTTGGGCATGTCCCATGGTGGTGCTGTGGGGGCGCGCGCGTGCACACACACACACACACACACACGACTGAGAAGCCAACCAATCCCATTCCCCCATGTAATCTAGACTGAGTGCAAACCCCTGGGCACCACCCCAGCCTCCTTCTAAATGGCCTGTCTTAAGAGTACCAATGAATTTGACAGATGACATTCAATCCTCCTGCCCCAGATCATACCAGAGAGGGGCCAGGAGTCTGATCTAATTCTTACCATCTTGCCTCTTCCACAGGAAAATGTGAGCAAGCAAATCAAGGCAGCCTTGTCATCCAAACTACTGAGCTCTGCCCTAATACAGCAGCCGTCTGAACAGCAGCTTCCAGCAACACTCCAGACTAAGCCCCTGCCAGCTCAGTCTAGAGAACAAGGCTGGCACCCACCTCCACCGTGGACCCAGCATCCCCATCTGACAGCATGTCTTTCCTGAACAGTACCCCGCCCCCTTAAGCCACAGGCTGAGCCATCTCACCTCAGCCATGGATTCCATTTCCCTCCCTCAGCCTAGTGAGAGTCTGGAGTGATTCCATGGACTGGGAGCGTAACCATGGCATCACATCATACCAGTGAGGTTTGAATCCAGACCCCTCCTAACACCTTTCTGGGAGAGGCTTTTCTCCAATGCCTGGCAGTCTATGCTGCTCAGCACCTCGGAAAAATCAAACCATTACTGTGCTGGGATCCACAGGTTAGAGAAGAAGGGTGGGGGTTAGGAGACCTGGGGTTTATTCCCTGCTCTGCCGTTGATTCCCTGGGAGACCTGAGGCAAGTCACTTCCCTTCTCCAGGAATTAGTTTGCTCATTTCTAAAAACCAGGGATACTGGTTTTCATCCACCAACTGGAAAATTAAGGATGAAAGCTCTGTACAAATGAAAAGCATTTTTCCTTTTAAAAAAAAAAAAAAAAAAAAAAGGTCAATTCGCTTTGAAATGTTTTTTATTAAAACTGAACAGAAAAATGCCCTGGGCTTTGGTTAATTGTGCATGTGCTAAAACCATCTATTCAATTGCAGCCTTCTCTCTGGAGTCCAGTCACTAGTAAAGCCTTCACTACAAACTGACAGTGTACTTGGTTCATTATACAGGTATAATTAAAGCAGTATGACTCCCTACTGTGGACACAGTTGTACCAGCATAAAGGAAATAAGCTTATTCCAGTACGAAGCACTTTTATACCACTGTAATTGCACTGCATCTGTACAATGGGGTTGTACTGCTTAAGCTGGTAGACCGTATTCCCCTTTCCAGTATAACTATGTTGGTTAGGGCTGTGAAGAAGTACGATCCTTCATTGACAGAGCTGTGCAGACAAAAACCCCTAGAGTAAACAACTACCAGAGAAATTGTGCTTTGACCTGTATGGCTTGTTTCATTTGTGGTGACTGACTTTGAAGTCCAGCCTCCCAAGTACAGCTAGGTCCACACTAATATAGTACATTTGCCAGTATCGAACACTAGTATCCCTATACAGGTAAAATACTCATAGTGCAGAAAGAGCCTAGTAAAGCTATTTCCACACAGGGGAAGAGAAATAAACAGGATACAAGGCATTGTGTCTACAGTAAGCGGGGAGAGGCTACTGGTAAAATTACGATGGGAAAAAAATCCTCCTCCTATCTGATGCAGTTCTACAGATACGACAATCTGTCTGTAGTCCATGCCTAAATCACATAGGCCTCAATCTTCTTCAAAGGGGAAACGTTGATAATGCTCTAGCCAGAAGCTTACGGGTTCCTGATTTAAAGTAGTTTTGTTTGGCTAAAACCAAATAAAACCAGAAATTAAACTAACAGAGTGACCTGGACTTGGCAGAATCAGCCACTACCCAAAACACACAGGTGTCTGAGGGCTAAGTCTGGTACATTTTCCATATCGCCTTTCCCTAGTCCATCTGAAAGGCCAAGCGAAATGACAATACCTCTTCTCGGCATTTATACACACACAGGTTGACAAAAGAGAAATGTCAGCCTATGCGATCTGACCCGATCTTGTAGGATAACAGAAGAGTGGAAGCCCCATTGTACACTGAAGTGATGTACCTCAGCAAGATACATTGCACATGTGCAAGTCCTGTAGTACACTGTCAAGCCACATCTACAATGGCATAAAACCTCTCCAATACAGACAGGGCCAAACACACATTTTAACACCAGAGATGGTGGTTTTTACCATCTGTTTCCTGACTGAGGTTTCTACAGGCTTCTACCATTTCCCAATCTCTGTTCCCATACAACACCAGAGCAGGCAGATACAGAAGCAGATTATGGTTTTGCAGGGCCCTGGGCCAGGACAAGTGGGGCCCTTCCCCACCCCTACTGCCAGCAGTCCATTCCCCACCCCCACCTGTTGTTTCTGCTAGGGAGTAGAGTTGGGGCATTAGGGCTTTCCCTGCTCCTCCCCTACCCGCCCCCCCCCCAGCACTCCAGCTGGGGAGTGGGTCGGAGTGTAGGGGGTACCCATTTTTCCAAGGCCCCCAATTGGCCAGGCCCATGAGCATGGTCCCCACTGTCCCAGTGCCTAATCTGCTACTACCCAGATACACAATGCTGTCTAAAAGAGCATGTAAAATGTCTTTAGCCACAATCACAGTATTTGGCTTATCTTTTTCTTCTTTAGAGGACAGTCAGGAGATTTTTTTAGTCACTAGGTGGCCACAGGCACTGGAGATGCTTCTCAGAGAAATTTCTGAGCCCTGGAACCATAGAACCAGGAGTTCTGGGGGATCTGCCATACCTCCGTGGCTTGAGGGGGTTTCCATGATTATCCAGGGTTTACAGTTCAGTTCCATGGCTCTCAGTACCCCCACTATACAAACTGTCTCAGCACCCTGCCTGGAAGTCCATCAATATTCACACTGCCATCCACATTTGCGCTGCATCTACCCCAGGCCCCCTACCGAGAACCACCTTACTCACTTGTTAACATGAGCGCCTCTGAAGAGTTGCCATGGGAGCTGGTTTACAGTGTGACCCCTCCAGTATCTGAGAAGGACTTGGTCACACAAAGGAGGACAAACCAGGAAACCGAAGCAGGAGGAAAGGAAAGGGGCAATTTTCTGACCCCCTCCCACTAGGGATGTAAGAGACTAGCCGACTAGTGATGCAATTAGTCGCTTCCCCCCCCCCCCTTTGCTGCCTCAGAGAAAGGCAGCAAGGGAGGGACAGCAGGAGCTGGTGCTGGGGGGAGCTGGCTTAAAATCCAGTTCCCCCCCCAGCACTGTCTCTGTGGGGGGGCAGAGGAGGTAGCGGCACAGTGGAAATGGCATGAGCAGGGACTGAAGCAGCCTCCACTTGCACCGCTTCTGCTGTGATTCTGCTTCTGAGCCAGCAGGGCTCCTGTACATTTCAAAAGCAGAAGCCCCACAGGGAGCAGGGGACTACCCCTCTGGCCCCACAGGCTTCCTTTTGAAATGTACAAGAGCGCCATCAGGGCTCTTGTATATTTCAAAGGCTCAGGCCTGCAGAGAGGCAGAGCCAGCAGAGGAGTACACTCCTCCCAAGCTGCCTGTGGGGCTTCCTTTTGAAATGTACAAGATCCCCACTGGGGCTCTTGTACATTTCAAAAGGAAGCCCAGCTTTGAACTGTAGCAAGAGCCCAGTACAGATCTTATAGACTAATCGAATAGTCGATGGAAAGCCCATCAACTAGTCGATTAATTAATAGTTAATTAATCTAAATTTAACATCCCTACCTCCCACCACATACATACAGTTGCCAACTCTTCCCCCAGGACAGACCAATCTCCAAGCTTAAACAATTCTTAAGATGCAGCTACAATTCAGACAGTGACTGTTCCATTACAGACAGGACTTGTCTTAAGATCCTGGGGAGGACCCATGAGATGTTCTTTCGAGGCACTTGGGAACACCCCTGCTCCTCACTGGAGAAGGGAGGACAGCAAAATAATCTCCCTATGGTTCCAAGAAGGGGGGGTTCTCCAACCACTGCACAGGATTTCACACTGCACTAGAAACCAAGCAGGGGGATTTCACATTAGACTTCGAGTCTTCCCAGCGAGTCTTGCAGGAGAGGTTCACAACTGATCAGATCCTGCGTGTCTGGAATTTGCACATTATGTTGTGTCCCACCAGCAGTGTGTCTCAGATGAGCCACTGAACAGCCTCTTCCCTCTGAGAACTGCCCCTAGTAGTTCTCATCTGAAAGTTGCTCTCAGCAGTTTTTACACTATCCTCATCTCCTGCACAGAGGCAGAAAGGGCCCGTGAAGCCTCTGATAAAGTTTGATTTTAAAGGTGTTGCTACACCAAAGCAAACCATCAGCTTAGCTGCCCCCTCGAACTCACAGCAGAATATGACATTTACCTGGAGATTCGTGTTTTTGGGCTGGGGAGCAGCAAGAACTTTGTGGTCATTTGCAATATAGTTTTTCTTTCCCTTTAAGTCATATTAAAAGGGTCACAGTTACGCACATCCCCTGCTAAAGCACTTGCACCTACATGTCTCCCAAATAATAATTACCACACTGAGGCATCTCTTGAGTCTCAGGGCTGAGTAAAAAGTTTGAGAGTAACGTGAGGTGACTGGATGATGAAAGCATCTTTCTAGCCAAAAAAACCCACCACACTTTGGAGGGTCGAATAAGTCATGGTTTTACTTGGGATTATCCAGCCAACTGCACCGAGTTAGTGCTTTTTCTGATTAATTCCCCAAGGGAACGTACATTTTTTTGGCTGGAAGAGGAGAAGGCAGAAATTCTAGGAGAGCAGGGCTATAGGAGGATGTGGAGAAAAGGGAATATGTGTAGGACAGGTTCATCTACAACAGAAGACCTCCTAAACACTGATGGGAACGTCTGCCTCCATGGATGACAAATAACAAGTATGAAAAATCAAGATGGGACAGGGTATAATACGCATATAAGACAACCTGCAGATCAAGATTCAGGCTTCAAGGGCCACACTTCCCAGCTGTGTGCTTCTACATCAGATTTTCCCTCCCTTCCACCTTGGTGGAAACGCCCTAGTTCGTACCCTTGTCATCCAGAGAGGGAATTTTCCAGCTAATGCCAGACATAATAAAACTGCAGACGTGGTGCACTCGCTCCCACACTCAATGCCACCAGCTCTGGGTTCCTCTGCCTGGAGCTGGCTCAATATAGACAGACTTGAACAGGATTCCTGCCTCCCAGAAACGAGTAAACTTTGTGAGGGAGGGATAGCAGCCCTGCCTTGCCAGGAAGCAGTAACGGGAGCCTCTTGAACAGCACAGAAGTGAAAGGCTAATGGAGGATATGGCTGGGAATGCCCCCCAGCCCTTTGGAGATGCCTCTCCGTGGTACTACTCCTGCAAGATGAATGCTTCAGCTGGATGTCACTGGAGGTCTGTTCAGATCCTTTGCCATCAGAGTGTAGCACTGTGGGACCAGGCCTTTGTTATCTTACGTTGTGTCCTCTACAATCCCCTCCTCTCCAATCTCCCTGAAACTCACTTCACCCCCCCCAGCTCTGCTCCAAATGATGCTGCTGAGATGCTGGCCCCAGACTGTCACTGCCACCTGTACTTGCTCCTCTCCCCACTGTGTCAGATCCAGACTTCTCTGGTCCTCACCTTTTGGGCTCTTCACAGCTTCCCCGCCTGCTTGCTGCTCCCCTTCCCTGTCTGACTGTACAACTTCTGGTCCCTTCTCTCCACTCCAACCTCACGCTCCAACCCATTTGCCTGTTTCCCTCACAAGTGCCTCCATGATTCCTTTCCACTGCCCCTTACGTCTGCCATATCCTCTCAAACTAAACCACTGCTCGGTCTTTCTCCACATCCCTCCTCCAGGCTCATTTCTCTTATGATGAAGCCAATCGATAACAGCTATGAAGATCACTACTAGGGATCTCTACTATATCTCTGGTCTATGTAAAAGCACAGCCTCTCTCTCCCCTCCTCCTGATTGTGTGTTATGTTCCCTTTGCAGCATCTTGTCTTAATTAGACTGCAAAATCTTTGGAGCACAATCTGTTATTTACTCCGGCCCCAATGATCAGGGCCTCTAGTTGCTAATATAAATAAATAAACCAAACAATAGGGAAATAAAGAAAAAGTCCCATTCAGCACGTACACACAGCTCACAAACGGCAATCGCAAACTCTAAGCTGGCGACCCCTCTTCAGAGTGAAGTACAAGAGTTCTGAATGGCTCCAAGGCATTGCAATGGCCACAGGATACCACCGATGCCAAGAACTTGATGGGAATCGAAACAGAACTGGACATTTATCCAGATACAGAATACAGCCAGCGTTGCAATAAAAAAAAAATATCCTTCACGCTTCAGGGCATGAGCTGAAGTGCGAGGGGCTCACTGGTATGAGGTAATGAGTTCCAGCTGGCCTGACCAGTTCAGACCAGTACCCCAATTCACTGATGCCATGACTCATGATCTGAATGTAAAAGGTGTCATGTAATAGATCATTAGCTTTCCAATAAACAACATGGAGTCTTACATGCTAACCGATTTCTTTGGGCATAGGCTTTGGTGGGCAAAAACTCACTTTGTAATTTCCATTCCATGCATCTGATGAAGTGGGTTTTTGCCCACAGAGGTTAATGCCCAAATAAATCTGTTAGTCTTTAAGGTGCCACAGGACTCCTTGTCATTTTTGCAGATACAGACTAGCACAGCTACCCGCGCATTGTTTCCAATGTCATACTGGGGATTAATAACATTGTGAGATGCATGCATAAATGGTATACGTGGCTTTAAGGATGCCAGCTGACATTTTTTAAATCTATATTTGAACACAGGAGAAAATGCATCTGTCCAGATCAAGAATACAAATAAACAAGAATGACCAGTGACAATGGAGTTGTAATTTACATATAAAGTAAATAAAGGAATAGAAGCTCCCATGGGGGGGAGGGCAGTTTCAGCATTTCCAGATCAAAAGGACTCTATTTGCTTGTCCAGCCTGCCTGGTTCTCAGGCAAAGAAAAGGACATTTACTCTCAAGGTAAACAAAGCCATCAGAAGAATAAGTGCATTTAATCTTGCTGGGGGCTGCAGAGAAGACCCTCCTCCTCCCGAAAGTCTTCCTGCCTCTTGAAGCAAAGCCAATGAACAGCGCTCCTCAAGCTGAGAAAAATGTGTCTTTCAACCAAGAAAGGCTAAAATCTCTGGAAACTCAATATAGGTGAGAAACCCACTGAAGCAAATTTTTTTCCACTATGAAAGACAAGGGAAGCCAGCACCTTGTACTTCTGCAGAAGGTCCTGACTGAGGAAAAGTCAGCCATGGCTGGGAAGAATGACTGAGGAGAGAAACCATTTTGAACAAAGACTGTATCTTGCTGGATGAAGTTTTAGATTTCTAAATGAGTGTTTTGCCTTTTATTTACTTGTAATCCATCCTAACATTGAGCCTTAATTTTGACATCACTTATGTCCTGTTGAACAATGTGTTTTATTTTTAGTATTAACTCACTATTGCGTTTGCACAGAAGGGAGTGTTAACTTCACTTAGGTTAATAAGCTGTGAGATGCCTTTGTCTCTTAAGGAACAAATGAAACTTATTGTTTCTCTGAAACATCCAGGAGAGGGCTGGACATCACAGGCCACATGGTTTGGGAAAAAATATGGGACTGGGAGTGAGTTGGGACGACCTACTACTGGTTGTAGTCAAGGCTGACAGAAGCCAGGGTAGGGCAGTAGAACTGTAGAGAGGCTGCTGGGTTCAGAGATGTCGAACCAAGGCTGGCTATATTGCACATGGACAACCACACTTGTTGCTGATATTGTAGTTCCCAGCCTGGGATTCTCACAAACAAAGCCTCATGGGGCACCCACGGTTTCAGGGCAAGCAATGACAAAACCCTTTAATGGTCTAGATTTCACCCCCAAACTCCATGACACTGTCCTGTTAAGATTTCCATGATCTTCCACTGAGACATGTGCAACAAGCCACAGTCCAAGACAGCATGCAGGAGTAACTGGAACATGGGTCGGAACTGCTGGGGCCCCTCCTAATTCTCCTTACAGTCAAAACTCCACTATATGTGAAGTTCTGGAGGGTGGGAAGATAGCACCAGAAGATAGTCCCAACCTTCACAGTTATTAGTGCTTTTATCCCAAATTAAAACACTAACAAACCAGAGGAAAGACGGTCTCAGCCAGCGATGGCCTTGTGCCAAACACACACAAACATGGCTGAAAACCAGGCACAATTTTTGGCTGACTGGCCTTAGGCATCATACAGTACAGGAAGAAGGTAGCTCACCAGCTCAAGCCCCTACATTTTGCTTGCACTATTTAATGGCAGCCTGTGGTAGCATCTCCTCAGCTCATGAGCACTCCTGTGTCACAATATTGCACGGAGTGCTTGTCTTTACCTCCCTATTGGGTTCTCCTGGACCTGCAATGTCTTTTCTCAGACTGCATCTTCTCCCAGCTCCCCTGGTTGGGTGTTCTGTGGCTTGGCTCTAGTCTACAGCAAACCTCCCAGAAGCCTAAACCTCTTCCAATGCTGCACAAACAAGTCCCAGTAAAAGTAGAAACAAATCTTTAAACTAACAGCCCTTCCTCCTTTTAGGCTTTGCTGTCCTTCCCTTATTAAACCTCTCTCAGGGCTTCTCTGCAGAAACCTAACTTGCTCCAAAACACTTTTCCTGTGGAGCATGATTAATTGGAGTTCATTGCCCCACCTTGCAGGTGAAGGGGGTTAACGCCCTCACAGAGCAAGAAATACAGGACTACGTGTTTTAGACAGGATAGGTGTGCAGCTCCTCACATCATGACCATGAGCCATGCAATTCCCAGACACACAGTTGTAATAGCGGTGTGTGCAAATCAGATATTTGTGTGTGCATTTCGCCTACCAAACTGATCTAAACATCTGGCTCACAGCTCCTTGTGCACTTTCTGCTGGCTTGGCAGCTACAGTTAACACTATAGCGAATGCTATTCCCAAAGCTGGGAAGCTATCTATAGCTTATAGTTTTGCAGCCAATTTTTTCCTACATGTGCCATACACTATCACGAACCTTCAGGCTTCCTGCTATCGCTCAACTAACTGGACTTGCTGTGAGTTTTAAAGGCCACCATTACGATTTTTATAAAACGTGATGTTATTAAGACACAAAACTTTAAAATCTTGATCCTGAATGAGATTTGTATCTTTAAATGTGCGTGTTTAAGATTTCTGCCGCTTCCCAATGTCTCCAGTTTGCAGGTCATTCACCCTGGGGAATGAAACTAGCCTTAATTTTGTGTTTGTCAATTTCACTGAAGAGGGACTCCCCAGCCTTTCCTGCTACCAATCCTATAGCAATGTCCTCACCTGATCTCTGAGAGCTCCTAATCCAACCAGCCAGTTTTCAGGCTTTAACCAGATTTCTAAGGGTAAAACAATAAGGACCACTCGAGTCAGTCCAACTACCAGCAACCACTAGCCACAAAAGGAGCTGTGACTTGTGACTTATGTCTTCTGGCAGCCAGATCTTCATTACATGAAATTCTACACTGCTGGAGAGCCCATGGAATTTTTCAGCCTTGCCATTGACAAGAAGGAGATTAAAGCCAGGAACCAGGAACTTCCACATGTTCTATAAAACCTTCTCAGGAAAGGTTTCTCCTACCTTGACTCCTACCTGTTTGCAAACCGTAGCTTGGGTTTATTTTCCTATTGGTAATTTTTATATCCAGATTCCAACTGGCCAGTTGTTGTACCATCTCAGTGCTGCATGCACCATGTGCTGGGATCTGGCGTACCTGGCCCCAGCTTGGTGGCCCCCTCCTCTCCTAAGGATGAGCAGCATTGAGTCAGGGTTTTTAAAGGGGAGAAATTCTGCCCCTGCCCATTTACTCAAACCAGTTCAACAATCAGCCAAAAACTCTCCAGCCAAATGGTCTACAAGGCCCATGACTGAAGTTTTCGGCCATAATAAATTGTGCGAAGGAGAATGGATCCTTGTCAGGGATGCTGGATCCTATCTGCCAGCATCCCAGAGTTATTCCTGTGGCTAAAGAGAGGAACCAAAGCTAATGGAGACTGAACTCAAGTCAAATACTGGGTGGCTCCTTCCACCTACCCGATACTCTCCTGGATGCTGGCCCTGGATCTGGATGTCTTTCATGGCACTGGCAGAAGCTCAGATGCTTTAAGGTTGTTTTGAGGATGGGAGAGAAATTTAATATTGAGCCTGGGCATCTGGGGGAGCTGTGCTCCATTAGGGTCCCCACCCCCACTTGCTGTCGTCAGCTGGATTTCACTGGGTTAGTAGGACACACATTACCCTGTGAAAGCCACATTCGCCCCGAGGCGGTGGCATTATGCATATCCCTTTCTTCCTCTCCAAGTGGTTCATTTTTCCTGCAAACTCAGCAAGAGTCCTTCCAAAAGCAGCCTCTCCAATACTACCAGCCCAGTCCGTCACTCTCCTGGCTCTGGATGGCAGCCGCAGCAGCATATGGAGGAGAGCTATGCTGCACGTCTAAACTGCAAGTGTTCCAAATCACTATGAATAAACCCTTTCCCAGCCATTGCTTCACAGGAATTGCACTGGCGGTGCTCACCCTGAGGATGCAGAGGGAGAGGCAAGCAGCAGATGGAGCCCGGCTTGGATGCCGGACAGCAGACTTCCAAATGAGGAGGCGGACATTCCACACACAATTGCAGGCGAAGATTCTTTGTGCACATGCAGAATGTTTCGCTGATCCACAATTGTATGGATTCAAAATCATGGAGCCCTGTGTATGCAGGCACACAGCTGCACTAAGCCCTTGGGCCCAGGCTTTCCAGTCAACTGCACCAAAACCTGTCAGATTAAGAGCTAGGGCTGCCAGACAGACACTTTCAGAAAAAATACCGAACATGGCAGGAAAAAAAAATTTTGGTTTGGGGGGGGGGAGGGGGAAGGGAAAGGAGACCAGAGTTGTTGAGTTTAAAAAAAACCAAAAAAACAAAAAAACCCAAAGGCACGGCGCCTTTAATTCCCGTTGCTGCTCCTCCCACCCACGCCAGACGCCACAAGGGAGGAATATCCCAAGTGGCTTTCTGTCCAAGAAAAACAGAAAATACCGGACATTTTACATTTCCGGTATTTTCTGGTTTTTTTAAAACTGGACAGAGGCCACAAATACCAGACTGTCTAGGCCAATACCCGACACCTGGCAACCCTATTAAGAGCCTAGCTCTACAAGCCAGTGGCCACTGCTTCCTGTTCCACTGTGCTCCAAGCCCCAGCCTTGGGATTGCCATGTGAGAGTCCAGAACAGCAGAGGATTGAGCATTGGGATCGGACTTTCTTGCAGAACGCTGGCCAGGGAGCTTGCACAGTGCCTGCTTTCACTTCGATTTGGGTCAGACCAGTGCTTTTGGTTGCTCACTTTCAGGCACACTACATCAATGCTCAAAAAATGCAAGCAAGAAATATCCTAGATGATGCATTGTAGACCCAGCCTCCTTTAGAGGAATATATATGTCTGGCTGGTATGTTACTAGCAGCAATGCCAGCTCCACATCTGGGACTGATAAATTCACAGTGCAGGACATAGCAACCAGATCATGGAAAAGGCACACTCAGCAAACCCTTTCTGATAGCACCACTTTACTAATGGTTACTCCTGCTTTTTTCCCTTTGTTCATCTCTGGGATTCCCAGTGCTTCATCAACTACAGGCACAGTTCAGATCTTTGATTAGATTATTTCCTTTTAACATATGCTGTAGTTATCCTGTGGAACTCACTGCCACTAGAGGCAGAGTTAAAGAGCTTAGATTTTTTTTAAAGATTGAAAATTTAGATGAATGGCCATGGCTGTGTTAAAATTTTATCCCAACTAATAACGTTAGGGCATAAACCAATCATGAATTCCCTCTCCCCGTCCAGTGAGAACCTTATCGCATAATTATCCATCATGGAGTTTTTTGTGCCTTGCGCTGAAGCAAGCATGAGATCCTGTCTGAGAAGGTAGCAAGCTAGGTGGAGCAGATCTAATATGACCAAGTTCCCACTTCAGTTATCATGAAGCAGCACGGATAACCCAAACTTCCCAGTCAGCATTTCCTCGAATTTTGGAGAATGGGTCTGAGCTGGGGAGGTGAATGTTACTTTAACCGGTTACAGGTAACTGGTGGGGGCTGGAGCAGCCCCCGTCCAGCACGGGCAGGGGGCTGCTACAGTCCCGCAAAAGCCAATGCGGGTGTGGGGGGGTGCCCCCTCTGCTCACTCCATTTAATTGGTTAAATATATTAAAGGGGATTTTACATCCCAAGTATTTACAAGGTGTTTCTCGCTGTAGCATTGCGACACTTACCTAAGTATCAGTACCGCTTGGCTGTCTGAACAACTGCAGTATTTATCTTTACAGGTACTACGCTACCAGCATTAAGTCCCCCCAGCCTGTTTAGCTCTCTCTGGAACACTTGGTCTATAGGAGGCACTACAGAAGATCAGTTTCCTTTTGCAGGAATGGAGAGCCATTTAATGGCTAGTTCAGGGGCCTCAGAGTCAGAAACCATGGATTCTCTCCCCAGCTGACTCTGGATCCATCCCTGCACTGTTGAAATCATTAGCAAGACTCCTACCAACTTCTACTGACTTCAGTGGAAGCAGAATCAGGCTGACTGCAGTTGTACAAGTGCCAAGTACCCCCCTCACAGATTTGGTTAAGCTCCTCATTCAGCACACTATTAGGAGATCCCAATACTAAATTCCAAGTGCCCTCTGCTTGCTGGAGTGAGGCAGAAGTTAGGCACTGCTCCTGTCTTTGGGTCTAGGCACACACTCCAGGTGCAGGTCTTGTGTCTGAGACCCTTCTTGGTAGGTGGAATCCCAAGGTCCATTTGCCTAGACCCTGAATCTAGTGCAGCCTCCCACATATCCCAACCAGCTCTTGCATGTTCCCCAGAATCTGATAGCGCGCACTTTTGGTTTACAGTTCACCTCTTTGGAGGTATCAGACAGTGGAAAACCAAAAGAGGTCATGTCTTCACTAGAGCTGGCAGAGATTGATCCAAGAGGAATCGGTTTAACGTGTCTCGTATAGACTAGGGATGTTAGCGTATAGACGTTTAAACCATTAACCAATAAGCAAGGGGGGAGGGGGAAGGAGCCAGTGCCTGTGGGGAACCGGCTTTTTAGCCAGCTCCCCACACATGCGGGCTCCCCCTGAGCTGCCTGTCCCCCCAGCTGCCGCCCGGAGGCAGCAACATGGGGGGCAGGCAGGCGCTGGTGCTCCGGGGAGCCTCTGTATCACAAGCAGCAGCACAGGGGAAGGGACAGGCAGCATGCTGGAGCAGCCTCTGTCCAAGGGGGACTCAGGCTCCCCACCTAAAGGGGCTGCTGCCACCTCTGATACAGAGACAGCAGGGCGGGTGGCAGGCAGGAGCCAATCTGCGCAGGGAGCTGATTTTTAAGCCAGGCCCCTTCATGGACCGGCTCTACCTGCCATCCCGCTCTGCTGCCTCTGTATCAGAGGCAGGGGCTCCCTGAGAGTGGGGCTGGGAGCCGGGCACACACTGGCTTCTGGCCCTGCCCCAAGGAGCATTTTAGTAACTGTTTAACCACTAAAAATTGTCGCGGCTACACGATTACTAAAATAACCAATATCTAACATCCCTAGTATAGATGCTACAAATGAATCGCCGAGCGCTCTCCCATCAACTCCAGTACTCCACCAAAATGAGAAGGATAAGCACAGTCAAAGGAGTGCGAACAGTTCAATTTACAACTATGAAGATACTGTGGAAAGCAGACCTAAGTATGTTGACTTCAGCCACATTATTCATGTAACTGTTACATTACTTAGGTCAGTTGCCCATGATAGTATAGCCAAGCCAGACCCACTGAGAGACTTTGCACAGGATTCTAAACACCTTTGTTCTTTTACATAGGAGCCTGAGAAATACACCGATCTACACAAAGCAATAACCACAACTTACACATTTCCCTGCCTCAGGTTCCTCATCATTCTGAAGAGTTATTTGGGATTGGGCAACTAGGAGTCTTCCTCTACAGTTCATAACTTCTCTTCCAAATCATAGAGTCTCTCCAACTCACCTGATCAGGGCCGGCCTTAGGCCAATTCGACCGATGCGGCCGAATCGGGCCCCGCGCCTAAGGGGGCCCCGCGCCCTGAACCCGGAAGTGTGCCGGGCCATGGGTGGCGAGTTAATATTCAGAGCCAGGGCCCTGCTCCAGCAATATGTGGAGCTGGGTCTCTTCCCTGGCTCTGCCTGGAGCGGGCCCCGGCCCCCACCTGCCGGCCCCGCCGCGCGTCCTCCCACCCTGCCCCCAGAGCATCCCCCTCGGCCCCGGACTGTCCCTGCCGTGCGCGGCTCTCAGCGCGGCTCCCCCTCGCCGGCGTGCGCTGCTGCCATGCGCGGCATTGCTGGTGGGTAGAGAGGATGCCTGGGCGTGACGTGACATGACGTGACGTCACGGCCCAGGACTTTAAAACTCTTCGGGGCCATGTTGAGTTGCGTGGCGTAGCTCCAGGTTCGGAGTCTGGGGCCCAAGCGCAGACTCCGGCCCTGCAAAGTGGAAGGCAGAAGGTAGGGGAGGGGGGAAACTAGAGGGGAGGGGATGGGAGAGGAAGGGGCTTGTGTGGGAGGGGGGAGGGGGAAGGGTTTGTGGGGAGGGGAAGGGGCTTGTGCGGGGGGGGGGGGAAGGGGAAGGCACCAAGAGACAGGGTGGAGGAGACAAATATGCCAGGGGGCCAAGTGCAGACAATGAGGAAAAAGGGCAGGAGGGGAGGTGTCAGTGGGAGGGGGGACAGGGTGATGCTGGGAGAGGAGAGGGGAAGGGCATTGTGGGCTAGAAGGGGGAGGAGGAGGTGCTGGGAGAAGGCTTGAAAGAAGGGGTGGGCATGAGAAAGGTGGGGATGGAGCAAGTCATGTGTGAGGGCACAGAGGGGCAGGAGGGGAACGGGGCAGAGAGTGGTGAGGGGGTGGGCATCAGGGAAAGAGAGGGCAAAGGGGGCAGGGGCAGTAAGGGAATGGGGAGGCACCAGGAGGGTGCAGGGCTAAGGGAAGGTGCAGGTGCCAGGGGATTCTGGGGTGAAGCAGAAGGGCAGACACCTGCAGGGGAGGGACAAGCACCAGAGGAGAGAGGCAGGGCAGGTGTGTAGAGGGAGGTGTTAGAAGAGGGGATGAGGAGGGGTAGCTCACATGATCAGAGTGGGGCTACTGGAGGAGTGGGCACAGGGGGGAGAGAAGGGCTGATGGAGGGGGGCAGGTCGCAGGAGGGCTGAGGGCAGTGAGAAGGGCAGGAGTCAGGACAGCAGAGGAGGGTGAGGAGTTGGGAGGCAGCAGGCACCAGGGGAGCTGATGGAGCAAGGGGAGGAGACATGGCAGCAGAGAGAAAAGGTAAAGGTTTATAAAATATTTATTAATAACCTGGGTGCCACAGTGGCACATCCAAACAAGCCACATGAACTCAGTACAGGTACACAACACAAAATCCATTCTGCTCATGGGAGGAAACTCTTAGGCTATGTCTACGCTGGTGGCTTCTTGTGCAAGAACATCTTGTGCAAGGGTTCTTGTGCAAGAACACGTCCACACTGCCATGTGCGAGCTGTGATTTTGCACACGAGCATCCCATGGCAGTGTGGACGCTCTCTTGAGCAAGAAAACTCCAAAGGCCATTTTAGCCATAGGGGTTTCTTGTGCAAGAAATCCCTGCCGAGCATCCACACTGCCCTCTTGCGCAAGAGAGCTGACACCTGTTAGAAAAGAGCGTAGTTCTTGCGCTCTTACCACGCCATACTGTAAATTTCTTTGCACAAGAGCAGGCGGGCAGTGTGCCTGCTCTGTGGGTTCTTGCGCAAGAACGGCTGTACTTGCGCAAGAAGCTGCGAGTGTAGACATAGCCTTAGAGGGAACACTTCCCCCAGTCTCTCTGCCCCTGAGTTAATGTCACACACATTGGGTTAATGCAATTGCAAGATAGTTGCATGAGGGGGGTTTAGTGGGGGCCAAACTAATCCCTGTTGGTAGGAGGATGGTGGGAAAAGTCCTTCAAGGGGGGTGACATGACCCCTTTTACTTCTGGTCATGTGTCCATCTTGCCCTGAGTGTGTTACCTCCAGAGGCCTGGTTAACAGGGGTCGGGGGCATGGTTAATGTGGGTCAGGGGGTGTGGCTAATGGGGCACCACCCAAAATTATACAAATCTGCCAGCCCCGGAGGAGGAGTGTGTCGGCTGCCTGTGCCACAGGAGGTGAGAGTTTAGCGCAGGGTTTCCCCGTGCTGCGGGGTGTGTGCGTGGGGGATTGTGCGCTTTTTTTTGGCTCAACCAAAATTGTTGTGGGGCCCCGTCAAAATTATTTGAATTGGACCCCGCACTTCCTAAAGCCGGCCCTGCACCTGATGGTCTCTGACTTTAACTGGTCATCAGTTAAACAGGACTCCCATTTCCATCCCCATTTTTTCCTGTCTCCACGTAAGTCTCTCATTTTTATATGTTCCCCTGCCACCAGCTTTGTTCCGTGGCTGGTGTTTTTCTGTTCTTTACTTCATCGGCATCCTGCAGACAAGCTGGGCGAAGTAGCTTCTTCCAATTCTAGCCAACTCCTTTGCATACAAATTGTTTAATAATTGTGCTCTGGACCAAAGTTGGCAACTCTCCATTGTATTTGGTCTTGGAGAGACTGCTTACAGCCTTGTCAGGAAACAGTGGAGGCCACTTCTACCAAGATGCAGTCCCCGTGAGGCAACAATTTTCATAACATCAACCAGAGTCCCTAAGACAGGGGTGGGCAAAAGCCTCTCAGCAGGCCGGATCCCACCCGCCTAAGGCTTTGATCAGGCCCATGCAGCAGTTCCAGGCTCCGCCCTCTAGCACGTTGCCTGGGAGCCAGAGATGCACGAACCCTTTTAACTACTTCTATTTTAAGGGCTCGTGCCTTCTGAGCAGCTGTGTTGCCTGGCAGCCATCTGGCAAGCACAAGCCCTTTAAACAGAAGCAACTGAAAGTGCTCGCAGCTCCTGGCCCCACGCTTGGCCCACTGCCTGGGAGCCAGGGACTTGCGAGCCCTTTCAACTGCTTCTATTTAAAAGACTTGCGTCTTCCCCGGGGCTCTCAGGCAACAGCCAAAGGGAAGGCGCGAGCCCTTTAAATAGAAGCAGTTGAAAGGGCGGCCCGCGACCGCTTCAAAAATTTTTGAAGTGGCTCCCATTCAAAAATTATTTCCCACTCCTTCCTTACGATGTACAGTCTGAATCCCAAATTGTCAAACTATTCAAGCCCACTGAATTCCAAGGGAGACAAGTATATTCAGTACCTCCCAGAGTCAGGTGTGACCACAGGCAAGATACATCAGCTCCCATCTTTCAAAGATGCTACTATAAGAATGTAAGAACGGCCATACTGAGCCAGAGCAAAGGTCCATCTAGCCCAGTGTCCTGTCTTCCAACAGCGGCCAATGCCAGATGCCCCCGAGGGAGCGAACAGAACATGGAATCATCAAGTAATCCCTCTCCTGTCACCCATTTCCAGCCTCTGACAGAGGCTACGGGCACCATTCCTACCCATCCTGACAGCCATTGATGGACCTCACCTCCACGAATTCATCGTTCTTTCTTGAACCCTGTTAAAGTCCTGGTCTTCACAACCTCCTCTGGCAAGGAGTTCCACAGGCTGACTATCCACTGCATGATGAAAAACTTCCTTTTGTTGGTTTTAAACCTGCTGCCTATTAATTTCATTTGGTGACCCCTAGTTCTTATGTTATGGCAACAAGTTAATAATTTTTTCTTATTCGCTTTTTCCACACCAGTCGTGATTTTATAGACCTCTATCATATCCCTCCTTGGTCTCCTCTTTTCCAAACTGAAAAGTCCCAGTCTTTTAAATCTCTCTTCATATGGGACCCATTCCAAACCCCTCATTTTTGTTGCCCTTCTCTGAATCTTTTCCAATGCCAAAATATCTTTTTTGAGATAAAGCAACTACATCTGTACGCAGTATTCAAGATGTGAGCATACCATGGTTTTATAGAGGGGCAATAAGATATTCTCTGTCTTATTCTCTATCTCTCTTTAATAATTTCTAACATTCTGTTTGCTTTTTTGACTGCTACTGTACATTATGTGGATGTTTTCAGAGAACTATCCACAATGATCCCAAGATCTCTCTCTCAAGCTGGACTTCCCTGGTCCAGGACCTCACCATTCCCAAACAAAGGGATTTCCTGGACTATGGGAGGACAATGCTGGCACCTCTGCTGGAGCTCCACTCTGGTGGCGGCAGCAGCAGGGCCGGCTCTGACTGAACGTGGACTCGGGGGGGGGGGAGAGGGGGATTGCACTCGAGGAAAGAGGCAGGATGGCTGCTGAGCCCTAAGAACGCAGCCCTGCAGCAGCCAGGGTGCACTCCGTGCTCCCAGCCCCACTCCTGGCTGCAGGGCTCTGCAGCCACCCTGCTTCTTCCCCTGAGCATCCCCCATTTCCCCCTCCCCGAGCACTGCAAAGGAGACACTCCGGAAGCTCTAGGAAGGCAGGGTAGGAGTTGCTGAGTATGGGGCCCAGCTTTTGCCCGTGACTGCTCTAGCCCGGGAGCACCCATAGGGATGCCAGACCACAGAGGGTGCTGGATCAGGGAAGTCTGGACTACAGTGGTCGAACTCGTACTATGCATAATGATTATGACTATTAGCACACACATCCACTTTTATAGGACAATCTACCAGGCACTGTCTGAGAGCAGTCATATGCAATGCAAAACTGGGTCCTTAATCTGTCTGTGCCTCTCTTTTCTCACTTGCATCAGGGGCACAATGCTATGTAGGTCTCACTGTTATCCAGAGAGGTGTTCACAATTTCATCGCCAGCTGCTGATTTAGAGGAAAGGACAAAGAGCATGGGGGAGAGGGGTGTTACTGAAAGTCTGCTGAGCATTCATTAGTTCAAGCTAATCTCCTTAGTCCCTGCCGCGCAGGAAGTCCCCTTAGCCAGGCCCTAGACACACAAACAACCACCATGAACAGTTTCAAATAAATATCAACTTTGATCCCAATGTCAGTGTCACCCTCCTTCTTGCAGGGTCAATAATCCATCATGCAGAGCAGCTACGTAACACCTGGTCAGAGGCCAGAGCTGGATCGTGTTTCATACTTGTAGTTGGGCTGCAAATCCAGACAATTTGCAAAGCATCCACAGAGACAACTCCCATGGAGCTGAATGCAATGGATAGGCACCGAGACAAGGGAACACAGCATCCCTTTCAAACTCAATGTATTTCCAAGTCCCTCTGCAAGAGCAGAATTAGGAAAGAGCCCAGGAAATATCCACAATTTGCAGGTGGCACCCTTCACAAAGTGAGGAACAGGCTGCAAAAGACTGGGCAGACAGCATCTCTATCACTATTCAGCAATTGAGTCTGTCACTTTGAAGTCATTTTCACTAGCGCAAAGAACCTGTAAAATGCCACCAAATCAAACTGGTAACATTTCACACGCTCACCTTGCCCTGGAGCAAGTAACACCACAAGAGGCAGGACAATGGCGATGCAGACCTTTAGAGAAGGAAGGAAGGAAGGCTCTTTAGATATTTGACCCTACCAAACTGTCTGCCCTGGTCTGTCTAGGGAAAAGAATTCCAGCACAAGAGAGCCAAGGATGTGTGAAAGCACTAGAGTGTGGAATGAGTGTATTATGGGGATGGATACAGGATCCTAGCTAAGAATACACTGGCTGTAAGGCGTCTGTGAATATCAGGTCCCAGCAGCGAGAGTGTACCAAACATTTCAACATGTCAGTCATATCAGCTCCAAAAAGCAATTTGCTTTTCCAAGTGCAATTAGAACATAAAGTAACTAATGCCACCCCATTTTGACCAGAGCAGATGGTCAAAATTCAGCACCCTGCAGATATTCCAGTTGGAGGTTAAAAAAAAAAAAAATGATGGAGACTGTTATCGTCTTTATTTACAAACAGTGTATGAAGTCCTGCTTCTCTGAACACAGGAAAGAACAAAGCCAAAAAGAGCAGCTTCTTAGCTTCCAGCTCCAAGCTTCATTCAGCCAATATACAGGACTCATACTTCTCTTCAGGCTTCTTCAGGGTCACACCATTCTTATAGACTGCTGCTTGGTTTTCTTACACTGGCCACTCTGTCTCTTTCACACACACTTACACAAACAGTTCTCAGCCTTGTCAGCAGAACTCATCCGACCACTCAATCCAAAACTCCTGGATGGATTCACAACACTTTGTGCTAGGTGGGATCCTCTGATTAATTCACTGCAGGGAGTGCTAACGCCCAACCTCAGAGAGGTCTGTAATGGATACAGTCTGCAGTATTTCTCAGCGTAACATAATTTATGCATGTAACACCACCACCGGAACTTGCTGCGGGCAGCATGGTTTTCAATGGTTTCAAAGGTAGCTTGAGGAAACAGCTACACAAAGCACAAAACAGCAAACAGCGTGCAATCTCCAGGCTCACTGTGCACTACAGCACAGCTTTGTTAGGTTCAGGAAAGCCTCTCCAGCACATGCCAACAGACCTTGCATGGAGCTAAATTAAAGAGATGCAGTGAAAATAAAAATAATAGCATGGGAGAGGGTTAAAAAGGCAGAGAGATTAAAAAGGCAGAGAGATGCATCTTCAGTGGAGCGGTGTAGCGCTGATGAATCAAAGAGATACACCAGAGACGGAGGAATTATTAAGAAAGAGAGGCTGTTCCAGATCATCAGAGGAGAAGACATCAAGGGGTGACACTGTGTGAAAGACTGGAATAAGGGGAGGGATATGAGCAGGAGGGGCACTAGGTGGACAAAGCTGGAAATGAGGACTCTTATACAACCAAGCAGGAAGAAGGCAGGGTTTTTTTTTTTAAATCTTAGTTTTGACGTGAGCCAAGGAGCCAACGTAACTGTGTCAAGATGTGGGTGTTGCGGTTGTGCTCTCTGCATGGATGAGAAGGTGGTAGTAGCCTCTCCCAGGCTTTTGGTATTCAGGTAGCTACTGATTCCTCTGCCTATGTCTATACTGCGCTGTTTTGCACAAGAAATATGCAAATGAGGCAAAACATGGAATATTGCTGCACCTTATTTGCATAATTAACGAGCAGCCGCTTTTTGCTCAAGAGGCTTTTGTGCAAAAAGGAGCTATCTACACTGCTGCTTTTTGCGCAAAAGCCTCTCTTGCGCAAGAGCCATTCCGCATTTTTTCAGGAAGAACGATTCTTGCGCAAGAGGGGAGGTTTTGCGCAAAAAGCGGCTGCTTATTAATTATGCAAATGAGGCACAGCGATATTCCATGCTTCGCCTCATTTGCATATTTCTTGTGCAAAACAGCGCAGTATAGACATAGCCTCTGTCAGTAACAATCTCATGAGTAGCAGCAAACAGAAAAGTTCCCTTCTTCTTGTTCAACAGAAAGTAACCATATCAAATGCCAAAGCACTGGAGAGCTGTCGGAACACAAAAGTTTACTTCCAGGCTAATGATGGGCAGGTCAATGCCATGCCTCAGGGACAAACTAAGAAGGAATCTCTGTTCCCTGTAGTAACCATTGGGAGAGGGGGTGTTTCGTCTTCTGTAGTTGCTGAGGTTCCACTGGACAATGGAGTGACAACTTGAGCAGCTCTGGCATCAGGAGGGAAAGCAAGAGAGCTCTTAAGTTCACAGAACCAAGCTCAAAATTCAGCAGATCTTAGGCTTATTCCAAGAGACAGCTGGCCAGCACGCCCTCAAAATGCCCACTGATTGCCAGGACAGGCTAACCAAAAAGTTAAGAAAAGCTTTAATCTTCCTCCAAACCCTTCAACACAGCACAGGTCTAAAAGCCGTGGCAAACAGAACCTGTGGCGAGAGCAATGGTGGAGTGAACACACAGCAATTTTGCAATGCTAAAAAAGAAAGTGACAGAAAGCAAAGGGTTCATTCTAACCAACCTAGTGGTCAACATGTATAAAGGCATTCACCTACACCGCAGGCTGTGCTTCTGTCAGTCTGTGCTGTTGCAGCACATAGGCTATATAACAGAGGCATACCCCCCTTATTGTTTGTGGTCTCTATGGGGTAAGGGTGTCAACCTCAGCGTCTTGACTAAACTCCACTTTGGGTAGTCACGTGCCGTCAGTCAATGAACAGAAGTTTTGACTGAGGGGTTTCTACACAGAGTCCTTATATCACTGGCACTTTTAGAGGTGCTCCTCCCCCCCCTTTTCAGACATGCTGGATCCCCCGTTTGTTGCATGTGACTTTGACTGTTCCAAAATCATACAAATGGAGCATTAGCTTTGCTCCCTAGGTTTGTTAATGATTTTTTTTTTTAAAGCAATGCATCAACATTATTCCCCAGGCTGGTAGATCACAGGGAGAAGGAGGGGAACTCAGCTGACCAATGGCCATCCCATACTTTCAGTTGGCTCCCAACAGACAGCCTCCCACCTCTCACATACCAGCCTAACCTCAAGCTGTTGGCCTGAGACCAAGGTCTTTGCTGCAAGGAGGGGATTCTGTTAGTGATACTGTAGCCTCCACCAGGAAAGTGACATTAGACAAGAGAGAGTCCAGGCAGACCACAACAAAGACAATGCGTGAGGTCTTGATCCCCAGCATTGGCTTTTTCCACCTCTAGAGCACAATGTTGGCTATTCTCCCATTAGAGTTGATGGGTATTTGCGCTATGTGACACAGAAAAATGGAGAAGCAAGAAGCAAATGTCAAGCAAACGTGATTCATTGTCAGCAGCTATGTGCTGTACTCCCAAGGATTTTGGTGAATGCAGGTATTTAGAAAGAGGTGAATAACAGCAAGCATCCACAACAGGATTGCCATGGGATCATCTCCAGCTTGGAGAGAGCTATACACAGAGCGTTCCACAAGCATGCACACACCATCCAATATAAAGACCAGAGGTGAGAAATAAACCGTTTAAAGCCCTGCAGCTTTCCCAAGTTGCTCCATCCCAGGAGGCAGCAGGGATGTTTCCTGCCAAAGGGATAGTTGTAGTTATATACGGGGACTTTGAAAGGGGGGAAATGTTGCAGAAGGGAAGAGAAAAGCCCTCAGAATCAAGTTATCCTAACTAAATATGGGAACAAACCAAAGCCTCTGATCCAGACAACTCTCCGTACCTCTGTTTCACAGCAGTATAATCTTTAACAACTGATTGTGATGCCCACAGTCAGCCACCCTTGCCAGAGTGGGCATGCATACTAGCAGCTAGATCAGAGAGGTCTGGGAGCCAAGAACCCTGAGATATTCTTTCCAGCTCATTCCGAGCCCTCTCCTGTACTCACTGAAGAAAGGTTGCATTTCAACTGCATTTCAATGCAAGTAGAATTAACCTTGATTCTGCAAAGTGTCAACACCTCAACACCTATTAAATCAGTGGGAAATAAACTTGGAAAAATCCCTCCGTGCCTTGTGGGGATACTACTTCCCTACCTGCAAAGTTGCAGTAACGCTTAATTAACATTGGTAAGGTGCTTTGAGATCCTCCTACAAAGGCCCCATATAAAATACATTAAATTATTATTGCTGGATAGTTTCTGGTTCTGTGCCATAGTACAGCAAATGGAAACCAAGGAATCCTCCCCCAGGGTGAGCTGCCAATGAGATGCTGGTTAAGGGACCCTCAAGGCACCAGATAAATGTACTTTTAAGCTATGAGATATCAAAGGATGTTATAGACCTTTGGTGTCCAACCAGTTCTGAAGCAGTAGCCACTATAGTGGTTATTGCTATAGCAAACTAGCCACACTCAACCTGCCATGTGGCTAGTGGGTTGGACACCGCGGTTATAGACACTCCCTTCCCATGCACAAAGGCATGTTACCTTTCTCCTCCAAACCCGTTGTAGCCAGACATGAACCCCATCTTGTTTTCCCCCCCTCGCCCCCAGAGAGCAAGAGAAAGGCCGTCAGCCTTTGATGCCCTGGGAACGCAGGGGTGCTGCCTGTCCCTGACTCTAATAAACAGAAACCAGACAGTAAATGGGCTAGCTGACGACCAGGGGACCTCCTGCTGCCCTGATGGCTAGTACCAGTAATTGACACGCCTGCACTGTCCCAGGAGAGGAATCTTCGCCCATCACATACTAGAAGTGCCCATTGTCTGCATTTTCCCAGGTGTGAATTATGCTTTGCATCCTTCCTGGGAAACTTGGCATTCAAAGCCATTTTCCCTAATTGGCCACTTGAGACCAGGAAGAAACCTACGTGACCCAAGGGGTATAAAGAGGGGTTTAGTAGCCCACCCCATTTGAGCTCCAATCATCTATACCTGCTGGCAGGTATATGTTGTCTCCCGAGGTCTGTGGGACGCCCAACCTCGCCCTACTTCTTCCCGAGGGATTGAGAGAAAGACGCTGGCCACGCCAAGTCTGGAACGCAGGGGTGAGAATATATACCTGCTAGGTGTCTATTTTGCATGCATTTAATAAGAGCTCAGAGAACCAAAAAGGTTTCATGGTACCTGTAAGTGACTTATTAGTGTAATTTCTGTCTTGTCCTTTGTAGTGGCTGTGTTATCTGTAACACAGTAGTAGCATTTAACAGCTAAGTTTACCCTGTAACAATAAAATAGTAACTGTTTAAGCTGTGACCTGACTCCTTCAGTTGCTGTAACAGAACCAAGCACAATTTTTAAAAGAACTCCAGCCGGTCATAAGGGACAGATATAGGGAGAGCTTGAGCGTTGGATCGTGTCGCTTCCAGGGGACAGATCCGTTGGGGCATCTCTCAGCCTCCCCAGGCTGCCCGCTGCGAAGGGATCGTGTATCCTAGCAGTCAAAATCTGAGGTGTAATAAGCTCTCCCTGTAAACTTGTTGGGGCGCCCGTCAACCTCCTCCAGGTTGCCCGCTGCTAAGGGACCCCAGTCCTAGCAGTTGAAGTCTCGGGTGTATAACACACACACACCACTCACTGCCCTGACCACCGGCTGACACCCGTGTACTGCCAACCTTTGCACTGCTGATCTACAGCCCTTTCTGTGCCAGTTCTTATGCCTCCGGGGTTAAATGTGCATACTGTACCCATCCAGCTCAGACAACAAATTCCTTGGGAGAAGGTCTACATCTTACTGTGTTTGCAAAATGACATGCATGCTCCATGGAGCAAAAAATAAAATAAAATAAAATAAAATGAACCTGACGCTAAATTGTATGCTCAAGAGACAATTTTTTCCACAACTACAAATTTCTGTGCGCCCATCTGGCACACCTAACTGTTGATACACATGTGCCGGCTGGGACTGCATATCTCAGTTCACGTGCATCCAGGATTAGGTGTACACAAAATCGCTCCCATTGGTGCCCCAAGACTATATGCACACAACTCAAACCAAAATTTGTTTGTGCAAACCAAATGTGTATGTGCAAACCATGGCAATTGCATGCACAAATCCCTCCCACAACTGTTCACCTATATTATCTGAAAATCTGGTCTAATGTTTATTTTCCATTTCTTAAAAAAAATTCCAATAGCTAAAAGAATGTCAGCCCAGCCTTGGGATGGGTTTAGAATGCACAAGCTGATAGTTATCAAGGGACAATTTAAGAAAAGCTATTGTGGTTCACAGCATATGGCATCTTCTGCATGCAATGAAAGGAACAAGTGTTGGACCCCAGACAAAGTTCAAGGGCCTGATTTTTCCTGCCTTGCTTGCTATGTAGTCATCTACATCTGGGCAAAATGAGAGTCTAACCCTGCCATTCCAATCGGGTAGCATTTCTCACCCCCTTTCCATTGGTCAATACACTCACAGAGGGTGCAAAGCATGGGTGAATCGGGCTGCTGATGCAGATCTGAATTTTTTATCGCTGGGCTAGACCAGTGGTTTTCAAAGTAGGGGTCGCAACCCAAGACTGGGTCATGCAATGTCAGGCACTGGGTCTTCTTGCAGGATGATCAGTGGGGGTGCTAAGGCTGGCTTCCTGCTTGTCCTGGCACCACAGACTGCACTGCACCCCAGAAGCAGGCCTGGCTCCTGGGTGGGGTCGGTGGGTGGAAAGAATGCACAGGGCCCAGCTCACTGCCCCATGCCCTGAACACTAGCTCTGCATGCCCATTGGCTGGGAACCTGCTGCTGGCTGCTTCTGTGGCAAAACAGTCTGCAGTGCCAGAACAAGCAGGAAGCTGCCTTAGGCTCCCTGCCCCCACTGCATCACTGACCTCTCTAGGTGAGCCCCCACTCTCCCAGCCCAGACACTCTCCCCCTGCCAAAAGCCACAGCTCCCCCTACAGTTCAAAGCTCTCATCCTTACCCCAGAACCTACACTTCTGTCAAATTATGTTGGATAATGAGCATCAACAATTTTCTTCAACTGGGTCATGAGAAAAAAAAAAAAGTTTGAAAACCACTGATCTAGACTAAGGAACAAACACCACGTGACAGACGCATAACCCTATTGCTCAATACAGTACCAGAAGGCACTCAATGTGCCTACACTGCAAGAAAAACCCCACAACAGCAAGGCTGAGAGTTCACACCACAGGGCTAAAAAGAACAGCGTAGATATGCAGGCTTGAGCTGGAACCTGGGCTCCAAGGACATTCCCCCCCTCACCAGGTTCCAGAGCCCAGCCCGAACCTGAACAGCTACACTGCTATCTTCTGCCCTGTAGCACGAGCCTGTGAGCCTGCACCAGACCAACAATGAGCTAGTCTAGTAAGTGGGCCACATGAGTGGCCCTCCTCCATCTCAGTGGGCTGCAACATTGTCCTCACTAACCAAAGATGGTCTCCAGGGGCAGGGTAGTTTTGCAAACAGCGTTTGCGTACCTAGAACTTGTGGGATGTGCCGACTGAACCACAGCAGCACTTTGATTGGCTGCTGATGGAGCACACAGCTCTTACAGTCAGTGTTGCATGCAATCAACACGCACTTCACTTCATGTGTGCTCGCTTCCTGTGTAGGTCACTGTAACACTGGTAGGAAAAAGCTACACAGAAACCAGCTCAATCTAGCAACCATGCACATGAGCAACGGTGAACAAAGTGTCTGGTGGGCTACACATAGAACCCTAATGGCCTGCATGTGGCCCGCGGGTCGTAGGTTGCCCACCACTGCCCCAGATTCTCTATTGTGGGTCTTTTATTGCAGTGAAGATGTACCCTCAGATACTTACAGTGATGAGCATAGTATGAGAATATATACAGAACCGGCGTTTGCACTGATGTAACTACAGCAATATGGTTACACTAGTGCAAATCCCAAAAGTAGACACTGCACCAGAGTGACTTATCCCTGCATTGTATGTTGGTGCAAGCCTGGTCTTACACTGTTGCAACTCAACTAACCAGTGTAGCTACAACAGTGCAAAAGCTTCAGTATACATAAGGCACCATGTGTGGTGGTGTTCACAGCAGGCCTTGTGGTTTGGGCTAATCTCTTAAGTGCAGATGTTCAGTGAGATCTACCATCTGCCTGGCTGAGGGTCATAGTGCATTTTAGTAGTAGGAATATGAACATCTGTCCAGATGTGCCCAATAAGCAGATCCATTATGAACAGTTTGATAAGTTCTGGGGAGTGTTGTGTTTGCAGTGCAATTACAACAGAGTGGTAATGCTTTAAATCAAAACATTCATGGCAAACAACAGCCAAGTAAGACAATCATATGAAAAAAATGTCAGCTTGAATAACTGATTCTGCGACTTACTGGGGAAGGGGGGGGGGGGATTTGCCAAGCAACAGTTGATTAAAAAGTTTTTTAATAATTTAGTTTTACAAATGAGACCAGTGTTGCCTCTAATTTTTTCCATCCATGTGTGGAATACATTTTGTTACGTGTACCAAGGCATGTATGGATGTGCACACCACCAGCAGAAACACATGCTGCCAGGTGTGGATTCTGTGGGTGCTCTGCTAATCAGCTCGGCGGCATATGAATCTCTCCTGGGTGGCCGCCCAACTGCTCAGCTTACAGGGAACACTGTACGAGACTCAGGCTATTAATTCATCAAGAGAGTATTGAATCGCCAGCTTCAAACTGGCTGGCAGGATTGAGTTCTGGACAGTGAACGGGTCTGTTGTAACTGGCCCATCCTGCTGTCCTCTCTGGAATGTTTAGTAGTTCTTCAAGAGCTGCATTCAGCACTGCCCCTGCTCAGAGGGGTTTCCAGAGTCAGGTCTTTGTCAAACTTAAGTGACGGAGGCAAAACCATGAAGCTCAGCCTCATCCGCAAGGAGGGCTTGAAAACTTTCCATCAAATCAGGCTTCTGACAGAAAATTGGTTTGCTCATTTTGTTTTTTACTAAATGAAACTTTCCACTCAGTCTCTGCCGGCCAGGGACAAGGTTGGCTTTTTATCAAAACACTGAAAATCAAAAACTTCTCATATATCGTGAGAATTATTTTTTTTTTCTTTTGAATTTTTTTAATTAACAATTTTTAAAGTTGAAAAATTTCCTGTTAGAAGAACTCCGTTTTCCTAACAGCTCTGCTTTTCGGTCCTATTGTTTACCTTGACTGCTACAAACTCCATTGATTACAAGGTGGGACTGGCCCCATCCTGCTGCCATGAGCTAAGCAGCAGTAACAGAATCAGCACCCAGGGGCGTTCACCAAGACGGTCCCCCTTCCCTGGCCAAGCTTCCTGCTGCGTTGTTGGTAGCACAGCCATTCTCTCAGGATCTCCCAACTCTGAGAAACTCCATGGGTTTAAAGGTCAGCAGAGACTATTGTGATCACTTAGTCTGGCCTCCAGAGATCGTTCACTTGTGGTAGGAGTGAAGTTGGAAGCAGTATGCCGCTGGTGGTTTGCTCTTTGGGAACATCATCAGATTAAAGTCACACAATCACCATCCTGGCTCCATACAGTGACCAAAAGGTGCCTAGTGGGTACATCCATTGCCTGATAGGGCTCTCCTCGCTGCAGCTCATACCATTTAGCCCAAAAACTACTTCAAGCCTTGTGATACTGGTCAACTCTAAGGAATGACAGCTCTGTGTCAGGGTGCAGTCACAGAAAACCCATTGGGATGGTTCTCCAGTGTGCTGATCATGCCACTGACACTCACTTTCTTGCTCTCTGGGGCTCCCCACCATGCTGTCCTTCTGGGCCAGATCTTCTGGTCGCTTCCAGACAAGGCATAGAGTTGGGTCCCTCTGGGTAACAATTATTTACAATGGGCCTCATAATAAATGAAAGTATTTGTATTAAGTACAAACAGTAGGATTTAAGCGGTTGCAAATGCAAATAGGCAGATCAACATCAAGTGCTAAACTGGAATTTAAAACAAAAAAACAAAAAAAACCCACCCATAGAGCTAGTGCTAATTTTTTGCAAGAAGATTCTTACCCTAAAGAGATGTTCTCATTTCATCTGACCTGGGTCTCCAGCACTTCATATCCTTTCAGGGTTTTCCAAAGGAGACAAAGAGGAAGGGCTGATATATTTAAGTAAGGGGAAGCTTTCTCCCAGGGTGGGAACCTTTTGTTATACAGCCCCCGCCCTCCTTTCATGGAAAACTATCAGGGTCAAAATGGAATCTCAGTACCAGGTGGTATGGCCACATGTCTTACTAGTCCAATCACCTTTGGACTTACAGGACAAATAAGGCTGCTTACAAGCTGTTAAGGCTGAGGTGGGGGGGGGGGGAGGCATTAGTAACTGCTCTCATTAGCACATTTAAAACTATGAATAGTTTCATACTTCATATGTATATAACTTCACATCTACAAAAGATACATGCACCAAAATAGGATATACAGATCCAGCAGACTGTAACATTACAATGGATAGGCTACGTGAGGATTTTTGTCCAAAGTATCCCCAAGTTGTGCATATTTATATTTAAAGCCAATTCTTATATAGCATGGGGGAGGGGACCATCACAAGGTCTTCATTTATTTTCATTTCCACCCAGCCCTGTAGGCACATATCCCAGCGCTCAGAGTTGAGTCATCACACACATGGGTCACGTCATCCAAAACAGGATTCTCCCACTTTGCAACCCCAAATAGAGAGCTCTCCCCTGCCACCTACTTAGCCCCTACCCACAGAGGCTAAGGTAGATTAGAACAGTGTCCTGTCAAGGAGGATGAAAGAGTGCCTTCTGCTGTTAGCCTGGGGATGGGACCTCCCATTCTCTCACCCTTGTCCTCAGCAGAAATAGAAGAGAGAAGCCAGATACTGCGTGAATTAAAGATCCGTTAAGTGTGGTCTCTGGTCACAGCCCTTCTTGCTGGGAACACCTCCAGCCCCCCTCACCATTAGACATGAAGGCTGTTAGCTTGCTGGATCTCCACACATGCATAATACATGAGGGATAGGGCTGTTTCAGAGATACACAGGGTAAAAAAAGAGTGAACTAGCCAAACAACATTCATGATACATAGCCCCACACAGGGTGCACTGAGTGAAGACAAAGGCCTGGATCAATATGGCAAACTCCCCAAGATCATGATCATCTGTCCCTCTTCTGCAGATGCAGAAAAAGCTTCCAGACATGCTAACCCCCACTCTTGCCCTCTTTCAAATCTCTCGCAAATATCAGAGACCATCAGGAAATTGCACAAAGTGAGACGGAACTAGAAAGCATTCCACATGAAAGGACTGGTCCTCAGGAATATAGGGACTTCATTACGGATCCACGATCCAGTGCAGTACCAGCCAGTGAATGCACAAGAGCAGGTCACAGATTTGACGTTACACGCCTTCCTTTCAACACCAGCAAATGCAAGCAGTGGGTGGGAACTGGCATTCCAGAGGGTGCTGTCTAATGCCTCTGTTGACATATAGGCCTATTGTTTTTAAACAGAGCGTGAGTATATTATTTCTTCAGCTCAGATACTGCCTCTCAGATTTCATACAGCTAAAAACTGGAACATGAGCTGAAAAAACTCATGCAACTCATTTGCAACAAAAGCAAATGTTTACAAGCCCTGAAGGGGCCCTTTTATTTTCACACCAGTGCCTGTCATGTAGCACAAAACAGAGGGAAATCAGATTGGCAACATTGTCTGGGAAGATTTAGAAGTGGGTTAGTCAGCCACTAGCAAGTTCTCTTGCGCACAGAATCCCAACTGACTCCAATGAGAGTTCCAAGCACAGTGAGACTGTGGGACTAGGTACAATACACAGATGAGTACCAAGGTTCCCTGTAAGCTGCACACCTGCACGGGCACGCACCAAGAATTTCATTCCTACCCACCCCCTCAGCAGAGCTGAGCAGCTGTGGCCCCAGCCGCTCCCGGGTGCAGGGCCACGTTGCAGTCTATGTAGTGGCTGCTGGAGCTAGAGCCTGGGCTGCAGTACTAAAAATAGCACCATGGCCCGGTTCTAGTCCTGGCACATGGGGCAGCCACCCGCTGCGTGGCCCAGCCGCTGGGAGCAGCTGGGACTGTGGATGCGTGGCATCTGCTGGGGCCAGGACCGCAGTACTAAAAAATTGCACCATGGCCCTGGCTCAAGTCCCAGCACGCAGAGCGTGCTGCCCCGTGTGCCAGGACTGGTGCCACGGTGCTATTTTTAGTACTGTGGTCCCAGCCCTGGCTATCCCGGGGCTGGGCCACATGGCGCATGGCTACCCCATGTGCC
Organism: Pelochelys cantorii; assembly: GCA_032595735.1. NCBI lineage: Eukaryota > Metazoa > Chordata > Testudines > Trionychidae > Pelochelys > Pelochelys cantorii. The sequence goes on from CM064336.1 coordinate 24,545,419, forward strand.
AAGACTGGAGTCCCACGGTGCAGCTGCTCCTGGGCCAAGGCCGCAGTACTAAAAATAGCACCATGGCCGTAACTCCAGTCCCAGCACACAGGGCAGCCACCCACCATGCTGCCCCACCTGGCAGATGCAGGTGTCAGGATGACAGAAGGGAAGGGAAGGGGCATGAGGCTAACTAAGGGGAAGGTGGGGGTGACAAGAAGAAGGGGCTTGTGCTGAGGGGAGGGGGCATGGGGCAGGAGAAGAAAGGGGAAGGCACCAAGGGGCAGGGTGGAAGTGAGACAAATGCCAGGAGGCTAAGAAGAGACAACGAGGAAAAGGGCAGGAGGGGGGAAGGTGTCAGTGGGGGTGAGAAAAGGGAGGTGACAGGGTGATGCTGGGAGAGGATGGGGAGGGGCAATGGGGGCAAGAGGAAGGAAGAGGAGGGGAGGACTGGGTACCAGGTGAAGTGGGGTTGAAAGGAGACGTGGGCATGAGGAAGGCAGGGGTTGGAGCAAGTCATGTATGAGGGCGCAGAGGGGTGTGAGGAGAACTGGGGCAGTGGGCAGTGAGAGGGTGGGCACCAGAGAGAAAGAGGGCAAGGGGGCAGGGGTTGGGAGGGCAGGGGCAGTGAAGGGAGGGGAGGCACCAGGAAGGTGCAGGGGGTAAGGTAGGGTGCAGGTGCCCGGGGGATTGTGGGAGTGAAGCAGAAGGGCAGACACATGGAGGAGAGGAGAGGGGAGGGACGGGCATCAGAGGGCAGTGGAGAGAGGCAGGGCAGGTGGGTAGAGGGAGGTATTAGGAGAGGGGATAGGGAGGGAGACTAGAGGAGGGATGAGCACAAGGGGGAAGGGAAGGAAAGAGTGGGTGCAGGGGTCAGAGAAGTTGGGGAAGTAGGGCAAGTCCCAGGAGGGCAAAGTGGAGTGAGAAGGGCTGGAGCCAGGACAGCAGAGGAGGCTGAGGAGTAGGGGGCAGCAGCAGGCACCAGGGGAGCAGGTGGGGCGAGGGGAGAGTGGGAGACATGGCAGCAGAGGGGAAAAGGGAGAGGTTTATATCTTGGATGGCACAGTGGCACACATCCGAACAAGCGCACATGACCTCAATATTGGTGCACATGACAAAGCACACTCCGCTCATGGATGGAAAATCTTGGAGGGAACACTGGTGAGTACTCAACTAAGCAAGAGAAGGCCCAGCATGTGTTTCTCAATGCTTCTTGAGATTTCATTTGCCTTCACTTGCTAGTGTTCAGCAAAGAAGAAAAGTTCAACACTGCATTTTCAATATATGACAATGATGCAACTCCCAGTTGGCATTTGGGGTAACTACAACACAATCGTTTGAGTGGAATTGAGTCATTCTGATGTACTCATTTCCCTGAATTATTAGAATTAAAAACTAGGAAGGAAATTCAGATCCTATTGAAGGCAATAGGAGTTTTTGAAACTTTTTTTTTTTAAATGAAGAGGAACTGTTTTTAGCATTGCCAACAGTCCCTTATTACCTAGGCATATCTTTTATTTCTTCTCTGTACAACAAGTTTTGGGAGTTGCTGAGTGCTGAACCCCAGCAAATGTAGGTGAGTACCGATTATTACTTTTAATAAAATACATAAAAATAATACTGGGAGGTGGAATGGGGCAGAGCTGCGAAGAAAACAGTCCTTTATAATTGAAATACAGTGTTGGCAACCCTAATCTAGTAGTTTGAGCAGAATGAGGGATGTGGGGAGTAGGTTGGGAGTGGGGACCCACAAATCCTACACTGCTAAGGCCCCACTCCTGCAAATATTCACACACACATGATTTTAAGCATTTGAGTAGCAAAATTAAAACTGAAGCCCGTGTGCATTTGCAGATTTGGGGCCCAACTCCACATGGCCTTGGACAAGTCACTTAATAGCGCCGTGCCTTAGTTTCCCCAGCTGCAAGACTAGTGCAATAATATTTACTTATCTCATAGGGGATAGTGTAAAATATAATCATAAAGCACATTGAGTGCCTCACCTGAAAAGCACTGGGGAAAAACCTGAGTATTATTAATTTGTAATGAAGATTTTTTTTAAAGAGAAATATATAAATTAAAGCATTTTTCCCACTCCCCCAGTCTTAGGGGCCAGGCCTGCAACAGGGAATTTTAGGAGGAAAATTCTCACTGATGCTACCACTAGTACAGCTGCACAGCAGGGCATTTTCCCACTAGTTGACTGTGACAGCTCAATCAGGCCAAGAGTTTCAAAAGTGACTATTGATTTTGGGTGCCCAACTTGAGACACCCTAAAATGGCCTGGTTGTCAGACCTTAGAGGCTCAATACTCTTTAAAATTAGCTCCCTTTAAGGCATCTCAAACTGGGGACCCAAAATGGTTACACCCAAAATCACTAGTCACCTTCGAAAACCTTGGCTTGGGAGACCTAGCAAGCACAGTGTCCTCTGGAGCCACTTTGCTCAAAGGAGACAATTGGTTTATTAACTACTAGAAGATTTGCCCAGTGTTGCTTGTATTCTGAACTCAGTTAATTTTTGGTTTCTGGAAAATAAAATGAAAATGTCCCTGCTTCATTTGAATTATTGCTCTGGGGTAGAGCTGGGGATGAGAGTTTCGGGCTGCCCCAGGGAGAGAGGACAACCCCAGACCTCTCTCATTCCAGCAGCTTGGGGCCAAGTGAGAAGCGCTTCTCAATGGCTGCTGCACTTCAGCAGATGCACCCCTCCCTCAGCTGTATGTCCCCAGGCTGGGGCAAATCCATGTTCATCTGTTCCCTGCAGCACTAGCCAGAGTGAGGAATGCAGCAAACTGTGCACTTTCCACTCGCTCCCTGACAAAGGGGAACAACCAGCAATATCCCTGTACAAATCCGGAGGAGAGGGGGCTTCAGCCCCCAACCCCACCCTCCCTAAAGGGTGCCTGGAGGGAAGGCTCAGGGCTGGGTCAGTCCTGGATCGGGGAGGGGAGGGAAGGAAGCAGCCCTAGGCAGCCCCTTTCACCTGCCTGGTGATTCAGTCTCTTTTCTGTATGGTTTTATGAGAAGCAATCCCATTCCAGACACATCTCATTTTCCTGGCACAACCCAACCGTTACGATGCTTGAAGTTATGATAAAAGGAAGCTGTATATCGAATTTGGTGGGCCTAGCTAGCTCTTACCATTTAGGAGGAATTCTTGAACAAACAGACAAACTCTGTCAAATATATAGCAGAGAAGAGATGTACACGGTAGAGATGGGCACTGGACTGCCTCTCCTCTCCTTCCCCACACTCAGATTCAAACTCACCTGAATTTTGGGATGCCCACATCCACATCCAGATTTGGTTGCTTGGACTCATATCACACAATGTAACCACCACATCACCAGGAATCACAGCTGGTGTGAATAGTACTGGAATTAGTTGTAAAGTCACACAGCTCCCATGCCTTGAAAGCAGAAAACGAAAACCAAGATCTTCTGTGCTAAAAAGCACAACAGGTATGACCAGGAAATATGCTTATCGTATAGCTACTGTGTCTTGATGAATCATTTACATGCATGGATATTCTATAGCAGGGGGTTTCAAACTTTGGATCGCGACTTCTGGGAGTACACTGCTAGCTGGCTGTGAGATGATTTTTTATCTGAGCATCCACGGGCATAGCTGCTTGAAACTCCCAGTGGTTGCGGTGCACCGTTCCCAGCCAATGGGAGCTGCAGGAAGCAGCACGGGCTGGGCTACCCTTTCCTACATCTCCCATTGGCCAGGAATGGCGAACCACAGCCACTGGGAGGTACCAGTGGCCGCACCTGTGGACACGGAGGTAAACAAAGCATCTCGCAGCCAGCTAGTGACTTAACCTTACAAGCCGCGACCCAAATTTTGAGAAACCCTGTTCTATAGGATTTCAGTATTTTCCATAGCAGACTTCCTCTCCAGCCTTTTCCCCCTCAAAATCTGCTTTCTATCTAGTTAGGATGCCCCTTACACTTGGTAATATGGGAAGGCAAAGTGGTTGCATTTCCCTGACACTTGTTCATGATCCCCAGGTGGAGAAACCCTGTTCTACAGAAACCTGCTATTGGTACAGGGGAACTTCTTCCAGCAGGACACCTTCCATCCCTGCTGTGGAACTCTCTTGCCTTCCAGTTGAGTCCAAGGACAGAGTTTGGTCCCGCAAGTGGAATGGGAACTAAGGCTTTCTGTTGGTGACATGGGAGAACCAGAATACAACCCAGCTCACTCTGCAACAGCTAGACTGCTTCTGCAGCTCTAAAAAAAAAAGTAGCAAAAAAAAGTAGGAATGTCAACAGTTGGGAACAGGTATATACAGGGAGCAAGACAGGGCCTTTTTCATGGCCATGTTTCAGAACAGAAGCACAGCTACCTCGCTGCAAATGTTAATAGTCCTAAGCAGTGTCAGAGTATGCAGGGCATCCAGGCCCTTTCTCTCATTCCTTTCATTAACATCCAGGTCATTAGGGGACATGAATGTGAATGCAATTCAAGGCATTATAGGAGATGCAGTATCTAGGATCCCAGCCACAGAACTTACTTGCTATTCTAAGGAAATACCTTTTCCTGATCTTACTGGGTGTCAACACCCATGGGCTATACGCTGTTATGGATGGGCAGCAAAAGTCCTTCTGAAGTCAGCAGGACCTGTGTGCATCAAGGGCAGTTTAAGGACTTGGGGTTGGCACTGGAAGGCATCTTTGGAGGTTCAACAACTTGCATCAACAGCTGGGCTGACAAGAAATCTAGAAAATGCAGGATCCCCTGCCATATTGGGTACTAAAGGGATGTTTAAAAGCAAGGGCAGAAAGACATCATATGAACCAAAGGCAAATTAGAAATAATGCCCCAATTTTGCAACAGCAAAGGAGATTACCCATGGGATCAAACACCCAAGGGAAGTCATGGATTCTCCACCTGAATATCGGATGCCTTTCTAGAAGAGCGGATTAATCAGAGAAAGGTATTGGTATCAATACAGGGGAACTGGACGAAGTTTAGTGGCCTGTAATATACAGGCGCTCAGAAGAGATAAGCTCACACTTCCTTCTGCCAGTAAATACTACGGCTCTAGGAATACAGCACTTTGAATTCATTAGCTGAAGTAAACCCCAATCCTGCAGGGCTCCTAGAACCCTGCACTGCCACTCGGGTCTAGTAAACAAGGGTGCAAGAGACAACTAATGTACAGAAGAAAATCCTATTTTGCAGGCAGAGGTGGTTGGAAGCAGTAGCTATATATGCGTTTCACTATGACGCCATAGCCCTTCACTAATCGGCAGACACCACAGGCAGAAATTGAAATGCCTTATGCACAGGGCATCTGTTTCTCCACTCATTTAAAAACCAGTATAGCCCCACTGGCTTCAGCAGAGCTACTTTTGATTTGCAGTGGTTAGAGGAGACTCAGGCCCTGCAGAGTCGAATGTCTCTTTCAATGCTTCCTTCAGAGGCTTGTCTCTCTTACATAGGAAATACTCAAATTCCTGTGGGATGGAGTGGCCATTTGTTTAACCACTTTGAAGACTGCAGATGTCACTGAAAACCTAAAGCATTCCTCAGCCTGGCAGTGTGGAAAATGCCAGCCCGGGGAAGGCTAATGCAAATTGCAAACGCACAGATCCCTCTGCCAGCCTCACACCTCCCCTCCTTTAGCTGGTGTTTCAGTCCTCACAGCAACAAAGGCCACTACTACAAGTGTGCCATTCACCCCCCTTTTTTTCCCCCTATTCAAGCAGCCCCATCTCTCTGTGCTGCATTCAATTGCCTGGTTTACCCAATATTCCCCTCCTTCCACATCCCCAAATTTCCCCCTGGTGGAAGCAATGGATGGAGGTGCAGTATACCCAAGGTATCATCAAGACTTGTTCTAAGTGGGATTAAATGGAGTGGACAAAGCTCCTGGAGACAAAATTAATGAGGCACAAGTACAGCGAAAACTGGAAGAAAAAAAATAATTCAGGGGGGATCAGATTTTGACTTTAGTTACACCAAGTTCAAACCAAGATCTCACTGGACTGACACCAGTGTAACATGGATCAGAGACTAGCTAGCTCAGAGACTGCCAACATTAAACATTTGTTTAAGGAGGTTTTACACAGAGTTACATCTGCCATTTTGTAATTCTGGCTAAAGTCAAGTTTAATATTGGATACATCCCCTCATCGTGACAAAGCAGTCCAGAACCCGCCCTCAGTCAGACGCACATAAATCCAGAGTAGTAGCTCTACTGAAGTCAGTCAGTTAGTTATGCTGGCTTTATGCTGGTGTTAACTGCTAGCAGGATATGGCCCAATTCTGTTTCCACTGAGGACAACAGGAATTTGACTCTGACAGAAACAAGCATGAGCCCTGTTACCAGCAAGGAAGATAGATTGTGGTCAGAGAACTTATTTAAATGGAAACTGGAACCAAAATAACCAGTCAATGGTCATTCACATTTTTATTTATTTCAGAACAAGTCTATCCATCACACTCTGACTTCAGAATAAGAGTGCCATAGTGCAATTAGATTTGTTATTTCACTGCAAGCTGCTCCACACACAGACATAACTAAATCAGATGAAATTCCCACCTTCAATAATTTCTCTTACATGCCAATAATTTTTTTCTATGTCTAATATCTCCTCCTCTTCTTTCAGGGTTTTAAGCCTTGATTTCAGTTCAAATGATGACAGAATCTATATGTGCCTTTAGCACAGATCAATCAGTTACAACTTATGCACTTTAGGTCACAGATAAAATACAACCAAAAGGACCTAGCCTAAGCAACAAGGAAAAAAGCATCTGATTGCTCTAAAGACGACTTCTGGGATGTTCTCTTGCTTTGGAATGCTTGTCTGTAAAACTAGAAATACACCAAATAATTTCATGAACTATCAGCTTTAAAACACACATACACACTTCTGTCTGAAATCGTTTACCTGCTATTGCTATACATAACATCTAATATCAAAGTGATAAATCTCAATTTGATATCAGCTAAGAGAAAATGATATTTTTCAGCTTGCTTGTTTTCTGCATTTGATAGCACTCAATGGTAAAGTCCATCTATACAGGGAAAGGGAGCAGCATAATCACAGAAACTGAAAACGGAAACTGAGGTGTTGCAGTAATACTGGAAACTACCTTTAACTTTCATGATTTCAGATGACACTTAAGTCCCTTTAGGTGCGTCTACACTGCACCGTAACTTGAAATAAGATACACAATTTGAGCTACGCTATTGCGTATCTTATTTTGATGCTATTTCGAAATAGGTTATTTCATTATTTGGCGCTGTCTACACAGCACCAAATTTTGAAATAAAGCGCTATTCCAAAACGTCCCTTACTCCTCGTCAGAATGTCAGAACTGCGAGCCTGAAATAATGGGTTTGTTGTGAAGACGCGTGATAGCTATTTCGGGACACTCCGGTATTCCAAAACAGCATTGCAGTGTAGACATAGCCTTTGATTCATTCAATAGTCATCTGTAATATGAGCTCTAAGGGCACAATATCAGCCCACATCAATATCCCACCACCACTTAGGACCAACACAGAGGAAAAGGTTCATGAGCAGTGACCATTTATTCTAGCTGAAGATTTGCCCCACATCTTTACCTTCCAGGAAACCTCATTTCATATAGATGAGCATATTTCACGAGACCTCTTAAAAATGATACTTTTTTTTCCTGAGTAAGGATATGGTTCTTGTATTGATAGTGCTCAATTAAAAAAAAAACCCCCAAAAAACCCTCAACAGGCAGCACTCAGCATCTCAGCAACATGGGTTCCAAATATGTGATTCTCTCATTCCAAGGTAGCTGTAATGATTCTGTCACTGGGTTTGATTGCCTGAATCAGCAAACCCTTTTGTTCATGTTTAACTTTTAATCCTGTGAGTAGTCCCGTTCAGATCAATATTGATAGTACTCAGAAGATGAAAGTTAAGAAGATGTAAAAGTGTCTTCAGGACCCAAGAAAGGCATCCTTTTATTTTAAACAAAAAAAACTCCAGTAAAAATCATATAACAGACCAGATTCTCTTCTCAATCACACCAGTGCAATTCCAGTGAAGTTATGTAAAATTTGGCACGCTCTCTCTCTCTGTGTTGTATGCAGAGGTAGCTGATCTATTGCAGTATTTTTTCTACTGAATGTTCCAAATATCAAAATAAACCTGAAGTTATTAGTTTTAAATATACATTTAACCAAAAACTGAATGCAGTTTTCTAAGACTGCACAGCTCAGTAAACTTCTAACGGTAAGCATAACAAACTCATACACAAACCTAATGCCTTTTTCATATCATACATTATTCAGCCAACAAGTTATGTGTTGTTATTTTCAAGAAAAGAACTTTAAAGTGATGAAATAGCTCCTATAAAATGGAAAATTGCATGCCATTTACTCCACACTGGTAAAAATCTACTAACACTTCTGTCAAACAGGTATTTTGAATTTGAGGATATAACTTTAAAAGCACTTCTGCTGTTATCAGAAGACATCAGTACCCTGTTAAACTATCAGAATTACCTAATATCTCTTTGCAAATCGGAAGCAATTCCTTTTTCAAGGAAAGAGCAAAAATCAGGTAGTGAAAATTTTCACCCTTTTAGCACAAGACTGTTGTTTATTTTCTAGATCTGCTACAGAATCTTCTCCCCAAGCATAATGTATTACTGAGAGCAGCCTTCTAAGAGAGATTCCCTTCCCCAGTAGGATAACAATTTAACTGGATTTTTGATGCAACACCTGTCTGAGACCTGGCCCATTCTTTCACCTTTGTTGGTCCCTGTCACAGCATTAAAGATATTCTAATTGAAATAGCAGTGCAGATTTTATATTAATGTATTCCTTGACTTCATCAAATCTAAAGGTACAACCCGTAGAGGCTTGTATCTGGCGTCAGAGCCAAAAAAAGTTTGAACATTTCAATGGATATGTGAAATTGAGTATATAGAGTACACTCCTTCCATTTTATTTCCCATTACAAACAAGATACAAAGTGAAGGTAATGATCTCATCTGAAAAATGTGTGAAGGCCAAGTGAATTTCCCAGGGAGTTTTCACGGATTCAGGACTTTCTGGAAAGCGGGCATTTGCTTATTGCACCCACTATCTCGCTACGTCTGGCCCTCAGCACACAACGAAGTCGTAACTACAAACCTAACTGCACCTAGTTAAACCTCCCCTGAAACAAAGGGCTCAAATCCGATTTCAGAGCGAGTGAGCAGTTTCGCTGAGCTCCATAGAGTTCCTCCGGATCTAGGGTCCCACACGCCTTGAAGTCAAAGGGAGTCTCGGCTCGGCCCCTTTACTACTGGGCCCCCAAAACTGCATGCGGCCCCGCTGTTTCGAGCCTCCCTTTAGATGCCTTTGCAGACCAGCTGAAACTTGTGCAAACCCTCCAGCGCCCCCAAACGCACCATTCCGGGGCGAGGGGCAGAGAGAGCCCTGCGGGAAGGGGGGGGGGGGGGGGACCGAAGTGGCGGCGGGCCGGGCTCTGCGACTCGTTAACTCACCTGGGGTCGGGCTGCTTTGGAAGTAGAAAATCACCAGGAGCAAAGAGCCCAGGCAAGTGGCCAGGACCATCCGATGCACCTTGTTTTTCCTCATCCTCGCTCCGGGCAAAAGCCCCAAGGGAGGGGGGTCCCCGGGGCAGCGAGCGCGGGGGCGGCTGCCCGAGAGCTGCGGTGGCTGCTGCAGCAGCAGCTGCTCATGGCCCGGGACGCGCGACAACCCGAGCCCCGTCTGACCTGCCGCCGCTGCCCCAGGGCACGGGAAAGGCTCGGCACACACAGGGCTCTACTAACCCGCCCCCGGCGGGGAGGGGGGGGGGCCGCGCGCACGCACCTGGGGAAGCGCCGCTCCTGGCACCCCCCGCCCCGCTCCCTCCTTGCCATGTTGGCAACGGCCCTGCATGGGGCCCGGGGCGGGGCTGCAGCCGAGGGAGGCGCGCTCGCTTGGCTCGGTTAAGGAGCCCGCCTGGCCGCGCCCCCCCCCCCCCGTGTGCGCCATGGAGCCGTCCGGCGGAGTTCCAGACCCGCCGCCAGCGTGCGGCCACTTTCCTAAGTTGCTGGGTTGTGCCGGGCTGTCGCGTGGCCGCGCGCCGGCGGGGCAGGGACGGAACCGGAGCCCCGGCCCGCGCTGGCTCCGAGGAGCTCCCGCCCCGGCCGGGGATGAGCTTGGCCCCAGCGGGGCGGGGGCTTGGTGAAAAGATCCGTGTCCCTCCTCCCGCAGGGCGGTTCCCCCCCCCCCCGGCTCACCTCTTGCCTGGCTCGGCTCGTCGAGTGCAAAGCTCCTGTAGCAGGGGCAATCGCCCTGGTATGGCATCTAGCACAACGAGGCCCACAGCTCCCTTTGGGCCTGAAAGTGTCGGTGCAACCCACACAACACGCACACAAAAGCAACGGGAGTGCTGGGGCAGCTTAAGGACTAACAGATGTATCTGGGCACACACTTTGGTGGGTAAAGGACACTTGGTCAGATGCATGAAACAATCAGGCAAGTGAAGTAAGTTGGTCGGTTTGGCTATGTCTCCACGCTAGAGCTATTTCGGGATACCTGAAATAGTGATTGTGTCTTTTGAGCAAGCCTGTTATTTTGAAATATAACAGGCTCGCTATTCTGATGTTCCTGTAAACCTCATTTCAGGAGGAGTATGGGACGCTTTGGAATATCACTTTATTTGCGTGGTTGAAATTGTTGCTTATTTAAAGCTATATGTGCAGTGTAGATGCACCCTTTCACCAACTAGTCACCATGGAGAAGAAATAAAGCCCTAGTTTTTGGGATGCAAACAATGCAGAGGAAGGTTCTGATCAACCTCTGCCAGCACCTCACTACTCCCCCTCAAAAAAAGTTACTATTGTCCTTAAAAATCACAAAAATGTTTCCAATAATATTGCACATTTCAGTGATTTTTCCACCAACACACCTTACAGGATGGGCCTAAAATACCTGCAAAGAACAAACTTTTAATAATTCCAGTGACTTGAGTTTTCCAATTACGTTTCTCAAAATGTGAAGTGCCTCACAAGCACTATCTGGCTTTCAAATTTTGCATCTTTATATTCTGTAGCTTAAGGATGACCTTAGGGAAATATCCTGTAGAATTTAATAGAGGAGATCCTTCCCATGGAGTCACTAAATCAATTTATAGAGTTCTGTAGCAGAGACAATTCTTGATTAAATTCTGTAAGGTTTAAAAATTAGTTTTATAATATTCTATTGGTTTCATCTGCATTAAATGAAAAGGGAATACATGGAGCTTTTTCCTTTCTCTTTTTCCTTGAGAACTCTGATCAAAGTAATATTACAAACAGATACATGCAGCAGTGTTGTAGCTGTCAGGCCCCAGATATTAAAGAGGCAAGGTGGGTGAGGTAATAGCTTGTATTGGACCAACTTCTGTAAGCTCAAAAGCTTTTCTCCCTCAGCAGCAGAAGTTGGTCCAATACAAGCTATTACCTCACTCACCTTGTCTCTCTAAACATGGATACAAAAGTAAAATGTAGGATTTCTCTTTTCTGAACAGGTGGCAAATGAGAACAAATTAAAGAGCAAAGGCTTAGAATAGTAATTAAATTTTCCCTTGGGAAGCATGAAGAACAGCAGTTACTAGCCTGGAGCAGGCATTTCTTAGGAGTGAACTTTTTCCTCAGAGCTAATACAATAGTAATTCTGATCCCAATCCTGCACTGATAACAGTTAAAATTTTGCCCCTAAAAGACAGAATTTGGCTCACTTATTATTAATCATTTTATACAATGCTATGGTTAAATTAATATTAATCTTTGAAACAAAATTAAGCAGAGTACATATATCCTCTAGTCTAGCTCTCTTGGGGCCAAATTATCTTCTTAGTTACAGCAGTGTGAATCTGCAGCATTTCTAGCATTATTCCAGAGTTGCTGAGGTTCAGCTGAGATCAGAAGCTACCCCTGCATTTACATTTATAACAAATCACGCAGCATAGGCTACATCACAAATGCATTACAGCTGACAGTAAATGATAGCTGAACTGGCTGTGAAATCTAGTACAAGGGCTTGATTCTCCAATCAGCTGCACAAGAATAAGTTGTGGGTAACTATCTTGAATTCAATGGTATAAAAGTGATGCAGGATTGAACCCTATGGTAAATACAGCAGAGGCAGCACTCTTAGTCCCTGCACTGGGGTGGGCTGAGAGTTTCTTAAAGCAACTAAACAGCAACCTTTCCATTTAATTAAAGAGTGGTACTGACAAGCTCTGGATGGGAGACTTGTTCAGTTCTTGGAGGGAAAATGTAGAGTAATTAGGATCAGAGATTAGGGCGAGAGAGAAAATTACAAAACAGGTGATCGTGATTTAAAGGACACTTATCTATGAAACACTGAAATTCTAGATTCTAAGTGAAAAGTCCCTTTATATGCCTTGGAGTTAGTGGACCTAATTATGTCCATTCTTCTCATGTGATGATATGCTCATTGGGATCAATGGGATCACTCATGTGAGTAAGTGGAGCAGGATTTGGTCTATCTATCTTGAAAGGTCCAATACCATCATGAAAAAAAATGCCATCTGTGGTTTCTTTCTAAACTCTGCTAGTTATTTTGGAGCATTACTTTGAAATATGTCACTGCAATATGAATGACCAGCTAGATAGACTAGAAGTCAGTATTAAACACACACATTTTTTTCTTAAGATTATTTCCCTGTTATGCTGCAAGAATATGAATCATTTCATGTGGCTGTGGCTGTTAAATGCTTACTATGAAAGCCTAAGGCTACGTCTACACTGCAGGCTTCTTGCACAAGAACTGTTTTGTAGAAGAGTTCTTGTGCAAATAATCTTCCACAAGAGCGCGTCCACACTGCCATGTGCTTTTGCGCAAGAGCATCCATGGCGGTGTGGACGCTCTCTTGCGCAAGAAGGCTCTGATGGCCATTTTAACCATAGGGGCTTCTTGCGCAAGAAATTCATGGTGCCGGTCTACACTGCCCTCTTGTGGAAGAGCTCTTGCGCAAGAGGGCTTATTCCTCGTGGGGAGAGGAAAAACTCTTCCGGAAGAAGACCTGTTTTCTGACGCTATACTGTATATTTACTTGCGCAAGAAGGCGCATGCAGTGTAGACAGCCAGCAAGTTTTTGCACAAGAATGGCTGCTCTTGCACAAGAAGCATGCAATGTAGACACAGCCTAAGGGTATTGCTTAAGGTGTAAAAGTGAGTCATCTATAACACCTGTCAAACTTACACTGGGCTGTAAACTGACATGTGTACACAGCAGGTCGCATTCTGCTTTCACTTATACCACCATAAATCACTGAAGTAAATGGGTTTATACTGTCACAACACTGCAGTGAGGCAGAGCAGAATCTGGCCCTGGAACTCACCTACTTGTTGGTTGGCCTAGAGAGAGATACAATTTAAATAATATATTTGTGACCCTGATGTGCTTTCATTGCTTTCAGCAACACTACATTGTTCCCAGGGAACTAGGTGTTAACCTCAGCTAACCTGACAGATTAGGCTTTTAGTGTGCTGAGATCAATGTCTACCAATATCATAGTAATAGAGATGTAGCCGTGTTAGTCTGATCTTGCTGAAGCAAAAGAGAGGACTATGCAGCACCTTAAAGACTAACAAGATGGTTTATTAGGTGATGAGCTTTCGTGGGCCAAACCCACTTCCTCAGATCAAATTCTGGAAGAGAATTGGCATGATCATATATACCAAAGGAATACAATGGAAAAAAAAGTGAACACATTATAAAACTGACAAATCAGATTTAAAACGGAAGGGGGATGAGGGGGAGGGCTAGTATCTATGAGATAATGATACTAGGGGTGATAATTGGGGAAGCTATCTTTGTAATGGGTAAGATAATTAGCATCTTTGTTAAGGCCCATTCATAAAGTATCAAATTTAAGCATGAATGACAGTTCTGAGGTTTCCCTTTGGAGTTATGATCTGGACCCATGGCCAAGAAACACTGGACGCATTCCACAGAAACGTTAACAACCTACACCCCACCATCAATCTCAGCCTGGACCATTCTACACGAGAGATCCATTTCCTGGACACCACAGTACAAATTACTAATGGTAAATTAAATACCACTCTCTACAGAAAACCCACTGACTCCTACAGTTACCTATATGCCTCCAGCTCCCATCCAGGACACACCATATGATACATCATCTATAGCCGAGCCCTTAGGTACAACTGCATCTGCTCTAATCCCACTGACAGAGACCAGAAACTTCAGGATCTCTACCAAGCATTTGTAAATCTCAATTACCCACCAGGGGAAATAAAAAACAAATTGAAAGAGCCAGACGAATACCCAGAAACCATCTACTTCAAGACAGGCCCAAGAAAATCAACAATAGAACACCACTTGTCATCACCTATAGCCCCCAATTTAAACCCCTCCAACGCATTATCAATAACCTACAACCTATACTGGAACAGGATACTACACTCCGAGAGGCTCTGGGGGACAGACCCATAGTCTCCTATAGACAACCATCTGACCTCAGGATGATTCTTACCAACAACCACAGGACATACCACACCAATACCAACCGTGGAACGTTCCCTTGCAACAAACCCCATTGCCAACTTTGTCCACATATTTACTCTGGTGACACCATCACTGGATCTAACCATGTCAGTTACAAGATCAAGAACACATATTCCTGTTCATCCAGAAATATAATTTATGCCATCATGTGCCAACAGTGTCCTTCTGTTACGTATATTGGACAAACTTCTCAGACACTTCGCCAAAGAATTAATGCCCACAAATCAGACATCAGACATCTTCACAAAGATAAACCAGTTTCTTTTCATTTCAACGAACCTGGGCACAGTCTTAATGACCTTACTACATGTATCTTACTTCAAAGAAACTTCAACACCAGACTCTAAGGGGAAACCTCAGAACTGTCATTCATGCTTAAATTTGACATTTTACGAATGGGCCTTAACAAAGATGCTAATTACCTTACCCATTACAAAGATAGCTTCCCCAATTATCACCCCTAGTATCATTATCTCATAGATACTAGCCCTCCCCTTCGCCCCCCTTCTGTTCCATATCTGATTTGTCAGTTTTATAATATGTTCACTTTTTTTTTTCATTGTATTCCTTTGGTATATATGATCATGCCAGTTCTCTTCCAGAATTTGATCTGAGGAAGTGGGTCTGGCCCATGAAAGCTCATCACCTAATAAACCATCTTGTTAGTCTTTAAGGTGCTGCATAGTCCTCTCTTTTGCTTTACCAATATCATCTCACTCTTTCCTTTGTTCCCCATCACTCTGCATCCATTTGTGTTTCATCTTATACTTAGATTACAACCCCCTTGAGGCATGGGCAGGCTGTTTGTTTGTTTTTGTACAGTGCCCCGTACCTCTAGGAGAGACTCAAGTATTCAATCTCCTTGCACAGGAGCTCCTGGAGAAGATTATAAACCACCTACTAGGGAAGAGTGGATGAGGAAAAGTTAGGGGCACCATTCTTGGGCAATAGGAATTGGTTGGGGACGGATTTGGGGGCTTGTGTTAATCTGTTTTGATTTCTGCTTATAAACCTTCCCCCTTTAGGAAAACTCCTTACTGACTGCACAGCGTGTGTTTCTGCAGTCTTGCCACCATTTTAAGGTTCCACAGATACACTGCACCTTTAGCTCAAAATAAAATACACAATTTGCACTACACAAATTGCATATCTTATTTCAATTCTTTTTCTAAATAGTCTATTTCGGAATTTGGCACATCTACACAACGCCAAATTTTGAAATAAAACACTATTTCAAGACATACCTTATCTCTCATGCAGCGAGATTTACAGTGATGCTGAAATAGCGCCTCTGCTATATTTTTGCAATAGCGTACGCGTTCAAAAGACGCGGGGTAGCTATTTTGGGATCGCATTGCAGTGTAGTCGTACCCTTAGTTATTAAAAGACAGCCATCGAGTATAAGTTACTGAAGAATGAACATTTAAAGCAACTAAACCAAACTCTTCAAGATCCTCAAACTTCTTAAGGGAAAAGAGGTGGGTTTGAAAATTGAATCCAATATTCAAAATCTGTAGCCTCAGCCCTAGGTTTAAGTACAAAGGACCAAGTTTTCTAGGCTATCTCATGAATTTTCAGAAACATCTCAGGCACTTTTGCCATGTGGTACCTACTTGCATCACTCACAAAGTGTTATGCCTCAATTTTTTATTTTTATTTATTTATTTATTTTTACTGAAAAAATGCAAATTCTGGTTAATTGAAACAGTTTGTGACTTTGTCTAATTTGCTATGGTGCTTTGGTAACCCCATCCCAAAACCAAAAAACAATCCATCAAAACCATACACACACACATTTCACACACAAAAGTGTTTTAGTTTAGTCTTTTTTGAAAGAATGTGTTTTTAATTTTCAGATTCAAAATTATTATTTTTTTAGATTTTACTTCAATTTTATGTAAGAAGGTTAAAAAACTCTCAAGAATTAAACAAAATGTTTTGCTAAACCCAAAGCTCACTGGCGTCAATGAAAAATCAATCAAACCCTTAGCATTTACTAAATTTTTTAAAAGTTGCAAAACTAAAAATCAGGCAAGGATTGAGATGAGGATCTGTTGGCTCATACTGCTTCTTGCTAATATTTCATGCCAAAAGGGTTGGGCACTGGCATATTTGTGGTCATACCACTGTATGCTGGATTGCACTTCACATATTTTGAGGTCAGTATGCTATTAAGATTCCAAGGGTTAAATGAAATAAACTGAGATAAGAAAGCTGTTAAGATGTGATATGAGAGGTAATTTGTAAATGAACTCTGTACCCATTGTAAAGTCATTCAGTCTATCTGCCTTTGAAGCATTTTTTGCACTTTCATAGAGCCTTGATTCTGAAAAACGCTCAGTCCCACACTGATTTAAAGGCATTGTACCTACTCAGCACTCCTTGAAAGGGAAAGCGTGCTCCAAAGAAGGATAATAGAAGCATAACATGGAATCTTACGCAACAGGTGTCAACACCTTGTCTCCATGTATCAATCAATCTCCTATCTACAGCTTCCATTGCCACAATATCTGAGCATCTCACAATCTCTAACATATTTGTTTTTACCCTAGGAGGCAAGGAGGTGTGACTGTCCCCCCTGAACAGATGTGGACTCACACAGGAAGTCTGTGGCAGAAGAAGAAACTGAACCAGGGTTTTACCGAGGCTTCATCTACCACCATCACCACTGAGCCATCCCTCGTCTGCCAAATGAGATTGGAAAAATGGAGAATTCCCCAATCTATTAAAGCAGGGGTGGGGAACCTTTTCTGGGCCGGGGGCTGCTGAAAAATCAGTCAGGGGCCGCACACAAGTCACAAGCAAAACAACCCAAACCAACCTGCACAGTCGTGGCCCCCAACGGTGAAGGAGAAAGACACTCTCCACATTCCCTTTCCACACCAGAGTCTAGGGGTGCCCAGGCTAGTAGATTTTGTGTGCGCCAGCCCCGTGGGAGGGTGGTGGGGAGGCTGAAGCACCAGCACAGGAAGTTCAATGCTGGGGTAGAGCCTGAGCCTTGAGGACCGGATCCAGGCAAGCCAGGGGCCACATCCGACCTCTGGGCAGGCGGTTCCCCACCCCTGTATTAGAGGATTTAATGAATTTTTCTGTATCTGACAGCTGCTCATTGGCCTATGTGAAATGAGTTTAGTGGTCTCAACCAGAGCCGTCCTATCCAAAGGATAAAGTGGGGCAGTCACCTCAGGCCCTGTGCTTTCGGAGGCCCCATTGGCAGCTGCCCCAACTGTCGTATGGACAGGAGACACCAGGTGATTAAGGGGCCTGGTACAGTGGCGACAGCAGGGGTCACCCCTTCCTCACATACACATACTCGCCGCATGGATGGCAGGAGCCAGAGCAGCCAGCAGCCTCCTCCACTCCTTCCCGCCACCCTCTCACAGCTCACTGCACTCGACTTCTCAGCGGCAGTGGGAAGCAGAGCGCCCCATTCCAAAGCACTCCGGTTCCGGCTGCCCACAGAGAAGCGAGATACAGTGAGCTGGGAGAGTGGCACAGAGGGGCTAAGCAGGCTGTGGGGCCACTCCAGCTCCCACTGCCTGCATGGTGAGTGTGGGGGAGGTGAACCCTGCTGCCGCCACGCCAGACCCACATAATCCCCCAAACCAGGGGTAAGGAAGTGGGGTGGGGGTGGGGCTTGAGAAAGCGTGAAACGGGGTGGAAGAGGGGTAAGGCCTGAGGCGGGGGCTGCCCTAGGCCCCATACTCTCCTAAGGACAGTTTTAATGGATATATTTCTTTTCCACAAAACCTACCACTTAAAGCGTTAATTTTGCATCATTGCCAGGATAATCAGCGGCACCAAGCACTGAATATATCCTGGAGATTAGGGGCAATCCCTCTAGTTCTTGGGTGAGGCATGGGAACCAGGGAGTGCAGAAGCTTGTGTTGCTACTGTCTGTGTTAGTCTGTTCTATGGCTGAGCAGGCAGGTCCTCATATCTGCCAAAAATGCAGGGCCTGCAGTCCATTGCACCTTGGAGGTGCCTCTTCTTAATTACATAGCAGTTCATCGCTAGCCCTCCCTGCCTGCTTCTTTGAAAAGTCTTGTTGCTCCTCAAGCCCCAAGTGAAACGAAGGCTAAATACTGGGTACAGGGATGAGCTGAGTGCAGATTACATAATAATTTGTTTCTTTGACATTGTTTAGGGATCTGCAATGATATATCCCCAAAGGCCCCCAGTAGTCCCTTTCCCTGCTGCTGTGGAAAGCAACCTTCCAGGAACGCTTTTTGATTTCACTCCAAGTTGGTTGATTCTTGCTCCACTAGGACAATGTAAATGACTTTCACTACGCACTGGCAACACTGCCATCTGTTGAAGTTCAAGCATCATTGCACTCTGCGCCTGTCTGAAATGAGGGAGTCTTATAAAATATTCAATAACTTGATGGGATACCCACTGTATTATACAGCTGGGCATCTTTGTGTCTCTTAATACTTTGCATTTATCTAGAGATTTTCATCCTGAAGTGCTTCAGCTAATTACTGCAGGAACCACTTCACCCATATCTAAAATTCTGCCACTTCTGGGGTGGGATGTAGCAGCCATCTAGCACTGAACAGCAGCACAGCATAACATTTAAAGTGGGAAGTGAGTAGCGTTTTATATCCAAATCCAAGTGCTGGGAGGATTTAACAAGGCAGAATGTAATTATCAAGAAGGAAGGGCTTCTACTGCCAGTGGGGAATCACTGTAATTTAAGTTTAAATAGTGTAAATGTGGGGGTTGGAAGGAAGAACTGAAATATGATTTTTTCCTGCAAAGTTTAAAAGTTATGTAGCATCCACTACTTGTGAGTAAATGAATGCAGACACCTGGATTTGATTTCAGTAGTGAATAACTTCCCAGCGTCATTTAGTACAAATTCTCAGAACTAAAGTCAATTCAGAACCCAGCCCTGTTACCTACATACAATGATTTATTTTTTTAAAAAATACAGTGTTTGGCCCTGTGAAAGACGGGCCCAGTTCTGCCACACAAACTGTAACAAGGTTGGTCCTGTTTTTGCAAACTCTTCCCATCAGGCATAGTGCAATCACTAGCAGGTGTAGTACTGTGTGTCTGGAATCATGCCATTGACCTCAATGGGCCGGTTCTCCATTTTCTAGCCCTGCTATAATCGCTTACATGGGTACAGAGCAGGTATAACATGGCCCTTCTGAGGCTACATCTAGACTGCAGGCTTCTTTAGGAAGAAGCTTTTCCAGAAGAGATCTTCCAAAAAAACTTCTTCCGAAAGCGAGCATACACAGCGCCAAAGCACATTGAAAAAGTGATCTGCTTTTTCAAAAGATAGCATCCCCACTGAATGGACGCTATCTCTCATGTAAGCTGTGATTACTATGGACGGAGTGGCCACCAGGGCACCTGTGCTTTTTCTTCTTTCGTCTTCTTTCGAAAGAACTCCCTCTTCCCCATCCACACATGCCTTTTTCCGAAAGAGCTCTTTCGGAAAAAGGCTTCTTCTGAATAGAAAGAGGTTTACCAATGTTGCAAAAACTCCTCTGTTCTTTTGATTTTTTTTGAAAGAACGCAATTGCAGTGTGGACGTAAGTGAAGTTTTTTTCGGAAAAACGGCCGTTTTTCCAAAAAAACTCTGTACTGTAGACATAGCTTGAGATGATAGCTTTTAAACCCCACTTTGCACAGATGTAAATGACTTCCTAAGATTCATGGCAATGGACAAGGAAGCCAAATAGGCAGTGACAAATGTTGCGGGATTGAGCCCTATAGGAGGACTAGGAAGGATCAAGAGTTAAGGTTATCAAGGTGGAAAGATCATCCAATAATGATAAACATAGACAATGCAATGAAGGCTGCATTTGTATCTTCTAAAACTAGGGCCAAATCCTGCCCCTTTTACTCACACTGAGTAACCCCTTATTGAGTAATCCTATTGACCTCGGTTGGACATTTTATGGCATAAAGTGTCAGTCCAGCAAAGACCAATATATGTGCTTATCCTCACATACTGTGCATAGTCCTGTTCGCTTTGATTGTGGGCTGACACACAGTGAATAAAGTTGAGCAGCCGCATGCAGATTTGGGGCCTAAGGGTATGTCTACACTAGCCCCCTAGTTCGAACTAGGGAGGCTAATGTAGGCATTCAAAGTTGCAAATCAAGCCCGGGATTTAAATATCCTGCACTTGATTTGCATCTTCCCGGCCGGTTGCCATTTTTTGAAATTTACAAGTCCGGACTAACTGCCCGTGTCTACACGCGGCAGGGACCCAGTAGTTCGAAATAAAGCCCTAGTTCGAACTACCTGTTATTCCTCCTGGAATGAGGTTTAATTTCATTCCAGGAGCAAATTATTTCATGTAACCCATCAATATTAATGTCACGATCTGCTGGTTCTGTTTATCTTACTTTGATGTATGTATCATTTTGTGTGTAAAATCAGACATATGGAGTGGGGAATGCTTTGTGGGTTTTAAATGTGTGAATGAGAGTCATCAAGGGTGTTACCCTCCATGTCTTGATGGACAAGTGTTAAACAATCCCTTTTGTCCTTTAGTCTGAGCAGTGTTAGGGAGTGGCCTCGATTCTTTAAAAAAGAATAGGAAAGCAGGGGCCTGAGTCTTTTGACTGGGCTGCACCTGAAGGAACGAGCCAAAGACCCCAGGGTTTGGACACAGCCCTGGTTTGGAGGGGCAGCTGGAAAAGAGGTTTTTAGGGTAAATTTGAAAAGTTTGTACTGAGGTTTCAGCGTAGATGTAGCTGAGGCTACGTCTACACTGTAGCCTTCTTGTGGAAAAGCTTATGCAAATGAAGCTCGGCGTGGAATATCGCTGCACTTTATTTGCATAATTAATGAGCAGCCATTTTTGTGCAAGAGGCTTTTGTGCAAAAAAGAGCCAGGTAGACGGCTCCTTTCTGCGCAAAAACCTCCTCTTGCGTAAGAGCCGTTCTTCCTCAAAAAATGAGTGCTCTGCTCATCAGAAGAAGTGGGCTGTGCCCACGAAAGCTCATGATACCATCTACATGTTTTGTTAGTCTAGAAAGTGCTACCAGACCATTTGTTGTTTTTTTAAGTTTATCCTGTATAGACTAACTTGGCTATCCCCTGAAGCTTCTAAGTGTTTAAGTTTCTTTTGATTTGTAATCTACTTTGCTCTGCCTGTTCTCACTTACTACCACTTAAATCCTGCAGCTTGTACTTTAAAAAATCATTTGTATTTTCTATCAAACCCAGTGTCAATAATCGTTAACCTGGAGGGGCAGCCAGTGTGTACATTCTCCCTTTCATTGCTAAAAGGAGCTTACCAGGTAATTCATTGGGGGTTTTGATCCCATTTGGTGAGTGGTATCCCAGGAAGCTACCCCCTAAACTACACTCTCTTTGGACCTGCAGAGGTTCAGTGTCTGTACTGCTTTGTTGGGGCAGTGATCCACAACTCGGGGCCTTGGTTGGGGGAGACCAGCGGAGGTGGCCCAGCAGGACCAGCCGGTGAGAAGCCCCGGAGAGTGGGAAGGTAAGTGGCAGTGGCATATCAGCACTCGGAGGCACCCCCAAGCAGTCTTCTGTGACCTCACCTTGTCACACACATTATGTTGAGAAATGCAGAAATGGACAAAACACAAAGTGCGGGCAAGCATTTGTTAAAAGAGAAGAGGAAAAAAACCCACATGACATACATATAGCCAGGAACACACACATGTCCTATGCAACACAAAACACACTCGTCTGCATGCTTACTCAGATCAGGATGGGTTTGACACTCAATTTGCATTAAAAAATGCCATTTCTCTTCTATTCTATTCCATCTAGCCTCTCAGATAATGTCTATCACTGACAGTGGTCCCCCTTCACTTCCATTTTCAGCTCAACACCCAGGTCCTTGTGCTTCTGCATTACAGTCCAGATCACAGCACCCTGCCCCCCAGAAAGATCGAGTCTCAGATTGTTTTTGAATAAGTCTCTTGACTGGCAACACAACAGCAGCGACAGCCTTAACTGTAAGTGTGTGATTTAATAAGTTAGACTGTCAACACATTTTCTCCTCCACGGAATCCAGCTGGGTCAGGATGGTTATTAGAGATGCCATGTGTGCTTTGTGACGCTAGTGTTGGATAGCAGTTATGTAAACAAAAGCCAGCCTGCCTCTGGGATACATTGTTAGCTTCTAGGAAATCAGCACATGCATGGATAGACCTTTGTTTTCTGCAAAAGAGCGTAACAGACAAGATGTCCCCAGGTATGAAAGCCAAGGCGCAGACAGGACAGAAGCAGCCAACATGTGTCATCTTGACATATATCTTTCCGAACCCCAGCAAAATTATATTCTATTCTATTCAGGTTTTTACACTGCACTGTCACTGTAGTTGCTCAATTCCTTCCAGTGATGCATTAAGTGATGTGACTAAAACTTTCACATTTTTTTTCTCATCCTTTCCCTGGGGGAAAAGTGCATGCCTCATTTGAGTGTTTTTATACTACATATAAACACAGGTAGCCATGTAAAAAAATGCATCTTGCACACAGAGGGGAAAGTGGTGAGGTTTGTCGGGGTCCTTAGATCCTGGAGAAATTCATTCCATAGTCCTGGGCCAGACCCCATGAACGCTCCTGACGGAAATCACGAGGGAATGGTGAACAAACCCAAAGAGGGCCAGAGGTTTGAGCTGGCATAGGTACCTACCTGAAGCTGAGGCATACTTTCTGAGGGGCCTAGGTCCAACTAGTGGGATCTTGCTACCTACCACCCTTACCCCTTGGTTTTAGAGAATTCCCTCTCGGCTAGCACCCTCTTTTCATCAGTGACATACAGGAAAGGATCCAAGACCTCTTCATGCTACTCTCTGCTGGCAGCAGGAGTCTTCCCTTCGGGTATGTCTACACTTGCAGCCTATTTTGGAATAGGGCTGTAAATGTAGGCATTTGGAATTGCAAATCAAGCCCGGGATTTAAATATCCCGCGCTTGATTTGCATCTTCCCAGCCGGGTGCCATTTTTTTTTTTTTTTTTTTTTTTTGAAATTTACAAGCCCGGAATAGCTGCCCGTGTCTACACGCGGCAGTGAAACGGGCGTTCGAAATAAAGCCCTATTTCGAACTACCTGTTAAACCTCATTGCAAGAGGAATAACAGGTAGTTCGAAATAGGGTTTTATTTTGAACGCCCGTTTCACTGCCGCGTGTAGACGCGGGCAGTTATTCCAGGCTTGTAAATTTTAAAAAATGGCGCCCGGCCGGGAAGATGCAAATCAAGCCCGGGATAGTTAAATCCCGGGCTTGATTTGCAATTCCGAATGTCTACATTTGCAGCCCTATTCCGAAATAGGCTGCAAGTGTAGACATACCCTTGGTGATCTTTCTTAGGCTCAGATCCGGAAGTCTTTGCTTCATTTATGTTCAGTCTTTGCTCCAGAAAACAACAACCCTCTCCTTGATCTTTCAATAGGAGTTTTGTCATCACCTACCTGCTGGGCAGTGACCGAACCCTGCAGAGTCTCATTAATAGTAACACATTGTGTGGATCTATGCTCCTTTGCTGGGAAACTTCTCTGGGAACTACTGGGATTTCACCTGCAGATCCTGATCTTGAAAGTGCTACAGCTACAGTTAGGTCCAGTTAGGTCCCCTTAACGAACAATCATCTGATGTGACAGCTACTTGCCTCTTTTCCTGTGGGGTTACAGGACAGTATAGCTATATTGATTATATGGTGCAAAGCCATGTCCTGCAGGGCAAGCAAGTGGTCTACTGAACTTCACCAAAACCATGGTGGTGTGCCACAGCTCTCCAGCAACCAACTAAGGGGCAACAATGACAGCTCCGTAGAGACCACAACCAAAGTATGCTGGAATGCGAGAAGCCTGCACATCGGTTGCTTCTTCTGTACCTATTATACAGATACATTTAAATCTCCTAGGCTGTCAGTCTAGCTCCTTTCTTGAACTTTAGAGTCACTTGAATGTTGCATTCATATGGCAGCCAGAATCAGAAGGCAGCTGGCACCTTGCAGGATCAGAATTTAGGGACAGCATGGAAAGGGAGTTGAAATATTTCAGTCCTGTCCAGTGCTGGCAGGTGACATCTGCACAGCTGCTTTGCCAGTGCTGACACAGCTAACAGGATTCCAGCATGTTGAGACAGGGAAATTCTCTCTTTCAAGCCCAGAACACTGGTTTGAGTTAAAAGATTCCATTCATGGGAGCAAGACATCTGGGGTGACACCATGAAGGTTTGTCTAAAAAATGATACATGACTTTTAAATGATTTGGCTCCAGCTGAATATGACTAAAAGGGAGAAAGGGCTTGCCCCCAAAAGTATGGGTCCTTCATTTATGTATGTGCAAGCTCAGAATTGTTAGTTTAGAACATACAATTGAAGAGCCAGCTGATGTAAATAGCTGCATGGCTACGCCCATTTATACAGCTGAGAGTCTGGCCTGGGAGATCTATCACTATATATATACTTTTTGCTGAAAAGCAAATCTGTTAATAACATGTCTGAAGGGAGTTCTCCTCACAGAAACCAGGCAGGAGATTATCCTAAGCTGTATTTTATTATGTTGTACATTTTCAATGTAATAGAGAAGAGCCTTGTAACTTTTAGGCGGAGTTGATATAACCTCCGTCCTATAGTTAAGATTGGCCAAACCCTTCCAATCCTGTTTTCAGTTGTTTATAACTTTGCCAAATCATTATCATCTAAGCTGAAATTTTCCAAGCCAGTTGTTTTCTGAAAAGTTTCAGCTCAAACCGTTCAGCTGTTTCTGAGAACACAAGCAAGGGTTGGGAATTGTTATGCCCATCTTAAAAAGTTTTTACAACAATTTCCATGAGAAACTCTAGTGTCTCCACGCTTTGGAGGAAGGACTTGAAAATTGGTAGGAGGATGGGCTTTGTATACAGGATTCACCTTTTATTGTATCCAAGAAAAAACATCCACATTTTTAATAAAACCATGTGATCATGTAATTAAAGACTTATAGTGCATATGTACAAAGGGGATAAATTAAGCTTGCTCAAGCAACTTTAATTCTGGCATTTCCTAACTTCTCAGTGGTTGACTTTGCAAGCTTTTAATGTAGATTTTGTATGCAATTTACACTTACAAACACACTTGCACATCCTGTAGGCTGTAATATTCAAGAACAATATGGAGAGCAAAGAAAGGCGTTCAGATTTTGCTTTGAATATCACTGATGTTTTGTCAGTTTGTGTCACTCCCTGGAGATTCGGCCTACCAGGCTTCCATGACTATGCTCACAGGGGGTTAACTTGCACTTCAGACATTCTCTGGGTTGGATGTCTGCTAAGGGAAAGTGTTAACTACAAACCCCCTAAGGCTATCTACAACACCTGCTTAAAGGGAAGTTCTGCTGTGTGCTTGCCTATCTCTATGAGTGAGAGCAAAGCTCTTGCAGTGCGTGCTCTGGTTGCCCAGCTTTTTTGGAAGCCACAGTATTTTTCTTTTTGTCATGGAGTCGGAGCTGCCTCTGGGCATGCGATGGCCCCATGCTGTCATGCTACAGGTTCTGCAGCAGTTTGTGCAGACTGTTTTGACAGTCTTGCCCCAGCTCGACTCTGAGCTCATCTGAGAGTCCCTCTGCCTGGATGCGGGAGCAATGCCCTTGTACCTGCACCCCACAGTAGACACACAAACCTGGAGGCTGGACACCAGATCTGACTGGTGGGACCGGCTGATGATGGAGTGGTGGGACGACCAACAGAGGCTCAACAACTTCCGCATGCAGAAGACCACCTTTATGGAGCTAAGTATTAGAGGTGTAGCCGTGTTAGTCTGCATCTGCAAAAGCGACAAGGAGTCCTGTAGCACCTTATAGACTAACAGATGTATTGAAGCATAAGCTTTTGTGGGCAAAGACCCACTTCGTCAGATGCATGGAGCTGTGTGCCTGGCTTGCCCCTGCCCTCCGACATGATACCCACCTGGGGCCTGCCATCCCCCTGGAGAAGCGGGTCGCCATTGCTGTCTGGAAGCTCACCACCCCAGACAGCTACTGGTCGGTGGCCAACCACTTTGGCATGGGGAAGTCCACTGTTGGGGCCCTCCTCATGGAGGTAAGGCACTCTTGGGCTGCAGTCCCTGGGCGGGGGGGGGGAGGAGAAAGTACTGGAAAGGGGGACCCTAGGGAAAAGGGAGGGTGTGGGGTATGGGGCTGGCCTGGGTGTGGGGGGGAAGCCCCGTCCCCAGGGAATTGTGCCATCCGTCCCTCACACAGCCCTGCTGCTGGGGGGGGGCAGCCTCATAGGGGGTGGCTCCTGGGGTGTTTGGGGAGGGGAGGGAAGGATACCTTCCTAGGGCTCAGGCACTCCCTCTCATTCTGTGTTTTGTGTGTTTCTCTGTCTCCTGCTGCAGGTTGTGAGGGCCATCAACTCCATCCTGCTGCACAGGGTCATCTGCTTCGGAGACCTGAACTCATCGTTGCAGGATTTGCCGCCCTGGATTTCCCCAACTGCAGGGGAGCCACTGATGGAACCCACATCCTGATCTGCGCACCACATCATCAAGCAGCCCAATACATCAATAGGAAGGGCTATTTCTCCATGGTGCCGCATGCCCTGGTTGACCACTGTAAATAGTTTTTGGATGTTTTTGTCGGCCAGGCACACGATGCCCGCATATTCAGAAACTCCAGCCTCTACCACAAGCTGGAGCCGGGGGAGGGGGCCTAGGTTTGGCAGGGGGAGCTGGAGTGGGGAGGGCTAGAGTGGGGACAGGAGCTGGGTGTGCCATCACTTCCCAGATGGTGGCACACAAGTTTTCGTCCTGCTGCACAAGCTGGTCCCACATGCGGTTGTGCCACTCGGCATCATCCCGGACCTTTAGAGCCAGGGTTTGCTGCATGTCGCAGAGGATGGCCATGTGCTCCCTTGCGGACCCTCCTGCACTTGTGGTTCCCCCAGGTTCAGGCAGCTGCCTCTGATGGTGTTGATCACCCCTCAGCAATGGCTGGCCCAGCTGTGGAGGACCAGAGGCAGAGGCGGTCAGTCATCCATGCAGACACTGTGCCTGAGGCCGTGCCCTCCTGTGCGAGCAGCGAGCAACAGTCCTCGGGCTAGAGGACGGTGATATCCTGGGAGCAAGGCCATGTGTGGTCTGCCCAGCAGGCCCTGCCTCACAGGGGCCCCAAGGTGCTCAGGGGACTATGCTTCCCGCTTCCCTCCACCCCTGTCCCACAGACAAGCAGGCAAGGGAAGTGTCTGGCCACAGTGCAATCCCATGGGCAGGAAAGGGGCCTGAAGCAGCCTGGACTTCCATGGGGGCCGCACACAAACCTGCGCCTAGCAGCACTGTCCATGAGAGCAGGTGGTTCCTCGAGCGTGCAGGCATGGCCGTGTGCTGTGTGCGGCACTCCTCGGAGTGCTTGGGGTCATGCATGCGCCCTTGTGCTCAGCCTGCTTCCAGTGGTGTCTGGTGATGGGAGGGCGTCCCCCGCAGGGGTCAGATATGTGTGGGTCCTCCCCACAACCTGGGAGCACAAGCCCGGTGGGTGCTCCGGGGCTAGCTCCTGAGGCCACATGTTGAACACTGCCACTGCATGTGTTTGCATGTGCACGGAGTGCAGCATACTGTCCAGGCTGAGCAGGCCAAGCGATGATCGCACCCCATCCCCTCTGCACCCACCTCCCCTGCCCTGTGTGTGTGCAAAACTGATAGCACTCACCTGATGATCCCTCCCCAGCATCAGAGGATGCCTGGGAAATCTCCAGAGCCTGGGGTACCGGCTCCAGGGTGAGAGTGACTGTATTGGCCATGTTCTCCTCCTCCCGCAGCTGCTCCTCCTCCTCGTCAAGGAGCTCCGGCCAGGCGACCACGGGCATCTCGAGCCCCAAGTCCACCAGTATGGGTGGGGAAAGGGCTTCACTATCCCCCAGGATTCTGTGCAGCTCTTCGTAATATGGGCATGTGTGTGGTCCTGCCCCGGAGTGAGAGCTGCGCTCCCTGGCCCTGCTGTATCCTTTGTGCAGCTCCTTGACTTTGCTCCTGGTTTGGTCCAAGGTGCGGGGGTGATGTTCCCTCTCGGCCAGAACCTTGGCCATCTGGCCATAAATGTCAGAATTCCGCCTCCGGGAGCAGAGATCCTGCTCGAGGAGGGACAGGATCTCCGCCTTGGACCAGGAGGCCGCATGGCGTTTGGTGCCCCTGGGTGGGTCCTGGGAGCCCTGGTGCTGCTCCCTGTGAGGGCCAGGGAGGCCTCAGGGGGCTCGTTGCTCTGCCGTACCTCTGATTTGTGTGGCAGAGCGAGCTGCATGGTCAGGGTGCTGCTCCATGGCCAGCTTCCTGCCACAAGGCTTGTCCAGAATCCCTGCAGTTTTAAGAGCTGCCAGGAGACAGGAACTATAGAGTTGTGATTAGTATGGATGGAGTGTCCACCAGGACACCTGTGTAATTTCCTGGAGGCCTCTTCTTTTGAAAAAAAAAAGCCTCTTCCCTGTCCACACACGCTTTTTTCCAAAAGAGCTCTTTCGGAAAAGGTGTTCTTCCTCATAGAAAGAGGTTTACTGCTGTCGGGGAAAAAAACAACCCCTGTTCTTTCGGATTTTCTTTCAAAAGAACGTGATTGCAGTGTGGACATGAGTGAAGTTTTTCCGAAAAAACTCTGCAGTGTAGCGATACCCAAAGATTGTTATTAAACATGCTGCTAAATCTATATATTTAAGTATTCTTTCCTCTAAACCCACACCAAGGTTTTTCAATAGTTGAATATTTCAGGCTGGAATTTGCTTGGTTTTACTTCATTTTTTTCTACAGCTGCATCAACCTAATGTAGCTAAAATGACCCACACAATAATTTGAATGAACCCAGCTTTTTCTAAATTTTGGGTGGGAGGGGGAAGCTGATTTATATTCCTTAAATTTTCTGAGCAATGCCATGGCTTCAGTAAATCAGGACAGAACTCAGTTGTTCCTCTCTACTGATGGAATAAGCACAGACATGTGTATTCCTCAGTTTGTGTCTTCCTCAAAGCTTCTTCCAGATTTACAATGCAGTTAGTGTCATTTGATGAGAAATAAAAAATGAACTGAATCATCATTTATTGCTCTAATTTCTGTGGTTAAAGCTACAGCTGAAATAGCAGCAGTCTGTAAAGTCAGGGACTGAATGTGCTACTGTTACAAGAATCCATATCCGGTTCTGAAGCAGCACACCATGTGGTTCTTTAAGGAAAACAGATTTGCTAAATAAGAAATTAATTTAAATAAAATATTATTTCCTCTCTCAATTTAGCCAAGTTCTTTTCTTGAAAAATACAGCAGGAGAACAGAGTAAAAGCAAACAACTTAACTCCTACATTAAAATCAGTTTAAATGGAAACAATGAAAAACTCAGCCTTGCTCTGTACTGTGTTCAAAATGAAAGCAAATCCCAAGCAAGAACGGGAACTCAAACTGCCTGGATTGCAAAGAACTGCAAGCAAATACAGGCCACTGCAGACCTACAATGTGGCCCAGGGCCAACCACATGCTGAATAGAGAAGTGCCGTTCTCAGAGGACAGGGTCCCACTTTGCAATGGTTCCTTCTGATCTAAGTGGTTGGTCAGATCTAGAAGCATCATTGCACACTGGGAGCTGTAATCTCCACAGGCTGCTCTTTCATCATACATATAGTAGCCCAATGTCTGTGACTCTTAACGCTCTGGGGGGCGCTGTTGCCTCCCGCCGTGGTGCTTGGCTGACTTCTGTGCCGCTCAGCGGGGCCGCCGCGGGGCAGGGAAAGGGGGCGGGGCGGTGACATACATGGCCAGGGGGTGGGTCCCAGCTGTGTACGTCACCGCCCCGCCCCCCTTTGCCTCCCACCGGGGCGCTCAGCTGAGTTCTGTGCCGCTCAGCCGGGCTGCCGCGGGGGGAGCCCAAACAGCCGCTTGCTCCACTTACTCCCCCACAGCGGCCTGGCTGAGCGGCGCAGAAGTCAGCCGAGTGCCACGGCAGGAGGCGAAGGGGGGCGGGGCGGCGACGTGCGGCGTGACAGCAGCTCCAGGCCCCGCCCCCTGGCCGTAAATAGACCCTGGCCAGGGGGGAGGGTGGGGGAACGAGGGGGAAGGGGAGGTGGAGGTCAACTGGGAGGCTGCAGGATCAGTGCTGGGGTGAAGGGAAACGATGCAGGGGGGCAGCTGGAGCTCATAGGCAGCCACTCAGCCGGGCTGCCGCGTGGGAGCAAGCAGCGCAAACAGCCGTTTGGGCTCCGCGTTCCCCATGCAGGAGGAGGAGGAGAAGAGAGAATGAGAGGCAGGAGGGGGAGAAGAGAAAGAGACGGAGACAGAGGCAGGAGATGGAGGACAGCTGAGAGAGAGAGGGGGAGGCAGTAGGAGGAGGGGAGAGAGAGAGAGATGGAGCGAGAGACCGGAGGCTCAGGAGAGAAGACCGAGATAGAAGGGGAATAGGACGTGGAGGAGAGACCTGAAAATCCCGTTTTATGACAGGCTAATTGGCTAGTATTGAATAGGAGCCTGCCTGGACTTGCTCCATTGTGTGCACTAAGCAAGCTTATGGTCAACGGCTCCTATTGGCCTCAGTTGGCTGCTCCCAACTGAAAACTGGATCAAAATACTTTTGACAAAA
Source organism: Pelochelys cantorii (assembly GCA_032595735.1). Lineage (NCBI taxonomy): Eukaryota > Metazoa > Chordata > Testudines > Trionychidae > Pelochelys > Pelochelys cantorii. The sequence continues at coordinate 24,576,473 of CM064336.1, forward strand.
ACAGCCAGTCTCAGAATGATTGTGAGGCCACCCAAGAGTTACTTAGCATTTGTCTGTATGTCTGTCTTTTAAAGAACTCCTCCTAAATGGCAAGAGCTGGGACCCCCAAATTTGGTGTGCAGCTTCCTCTTATCATAACTTAAAGCAAGATAAAGGTTCTGTTGTGCCAGGAAAATGGAATGGAATTGTTTCTCATAAAACAGAAGGGAGGGCTCTGTTATATTATGGCCACATAGGAGCAGCAGGGGATATGGGATGGAAAGCAGGGACAGTTATACTGTATAATGAGCACAGGGGGGCAGCAAGGGGCCAAGATGGGGACTGGGACAGTAGTTTGCAGGGGGTAGATGAACCTGGACCTGCCCCAGCTGGGGAAGATGGAGCTGCAGCAGCCATGGAGAGGCACTTCTTACCTGGCCCCACGCTGCTGCTGAGAGACAGGACTGTGGTTGTCCTCTTTCTATGGGCCAACCTGCATACGGATGAACTCCTCATCCCCATCCCCATCCCCATCCCAGAGCAATGACTTAAATGAAGCATGGCCATTTCTATTTTATTTTCCAAAATAAGTGAGATAAGGGCCCAAGCAAAGCTGGGTAAATCTAGTTAAGTAATAAATAAAATAACCAATAGTGGGGGAGTGCTCAATTGACTTCATATATCACACACAAACTGCAGCTGGCTATAAATATCCATTCCTATAGCCGTTCCTCTACAGAAGAAAGAGCTCAGAAACCATGAAGTGCTTTATTCCGACAGGTAATTCCTATCCAAACTACACTGCAGTGTATGTTTTTTCCTTTCCTCTCTTAGGGTATGTCTACACAGCAAAGTTATTTCAAAATAACAGCCGTTATTTCGAAATAACTTTCCTAGCATCTACACAAGCCAACTGCTATTTCAAAATTAATTCAAAATAGCGAAGGGCTTATTTCAAAATTGGTAAACCTCATTCCACAAGGAATAGCGCCAATTTTGAAATTGCTATTTTGAAATAAGCGCTGTGTAGACACTTATTTCAAAATAGGGGGCCTCCAGGCCTTCCTAGGGTGCCCTGAGGGCCGCCCTGGCCACAATGTAACTTCTGACCTGATGCCCTGCCGGAGCCTTACATGTGATTCCGGTTGGCCTTACATGCGATTCAGAATCCAGTCAGTGTGGACGCGCTATTTCGAAATAGCAAAAAGCTATTTTGAAATGCATTTTGTGTGTAGATGTGTTATTTCAAAATAAGATATTTCAAAATAACTATTTCAAAATTAGATATTTCAAAATAACGCTGTAGTGTACATATACCCTTACTTAGCTCCCTTAGCTTCATTTCTTCCATTTCACCTTCATTTCCTCCTCACTCTAACTACTCCATCCTATCCTTGCAGAGCCCAAGACAGGCTCATGGCAATGAGCCAGCATCTACTCAGTGAGGGCTAATATTGGCTTTCAAAGTCTCTTGCCTGAGATTTTCCAGAGGTCAATGAACAGGTTGTGCAGTAGGGGTTTGGCTCCACCGACATCATGAAACAACACACCTGTTGGAGATCCCATATAAAAAAAAGAAGATGCAGCTGAGCTTACAAATTGTAGGGGCGGGGGGGGGGGGGGAGCTCCCATCAGGCCCCGTAACAGCTTTGAATTCCCAAGTTCTCCAAGATCAGGCCTCACATTGATGACTTTAAATTATATTAAACATAGTATTTGGGAGAAAAATCCTGTTCCACTTTTACTTACCCACCAGAGCTTTGGGTTCCCACTCAACAGGTAAGACTCTTGCACAGACTTCCCCATAAGAATGCTGGCTGCAAAATGTAATCATCCCCTTAAAAGCCGCACAGAGTGTCTGGACCTTCTCCAGACACAAATAATGTGATTCGGACACTCTGGTGATTGGTGCCATAGAAATACCCTGGTGGGGACAGATCTGAAAATGGAGCTCAAAACTTCCTGCAGCCAGCCCTGTGCATTAGTAGAGAGAGGAGGCAATCCAAATGGAGAAAAGGGCCTGTAGTAGCGATTGTTATTTATGCTTGGTAAGGGGAATACTTGGTGCTGCATAGATAAGAACCAAAAGGAGTTTAATGATGCAGGCATAAGAAGGCTGGATTCAGAGAAGAGGTGCTGTTGCCAGGCAAACTAATATCACAGAGACAGGAAGTTTAATGGCTTGTTATGGCAAGATAAGTGCACTCAAGTATGGAGTGAATCTTGAGAAATGAGAGAACCAGCTCAGCTAGGTGCCATGGATTAATTTTCACTATACTTCCTTGCTTAGAATAAGTCTCTTTTCCAAAAACCCTCTTTCATAGAGCTAGTTATTGTAACCTTGGCTCATAGCCTCATTAAACCACTTTCTGATCACCCTCATTCAAATACTGAAGCCCTGTCCACACCACTGCTGAATCTGTTGTAGAAGCAATTGTATGTAAACATAGCTGGATTCTAGACAGACTTTCTTTTGAAATGCATATTCTAACCACACTAGAAAATCATATGATGCCTTACCTACTGTGATGAAGTGAGCAATGTAATAAAATTTATTCCTGAATCTTTTGTGTGCCTCAGTTTCCCCTATACTTAGCATGCCTATTCAGTGAGGTGTGGGAGGAGAAAGGACTAAGTTTGATATCAGGGCAGGCTAATGACATGGCTACACTTACTATACTATAGTGTTGCAGTTGCACCTCTGCAGCAGTTAAGTCTTGGTGCTACTATGCCGATGAGAGAGCTTCTCCCATCAGTGTGGTTAATCCACCTTCATGAGAGCTGGTAGCTGTATTGAAGGAAAAAGACCCCTTGTCAACACAGTGCTGTTTGCACGGAGGATTAGGTCAGTATAACTGCATCGCTCAGGGGTATGCGTGTGGATTTTTCACACACCTGAGCAGTGCTGTTATACCAATGTAATTTTGTAGAGTAGACCTGGTCTAAGAGATAATTGTATGCATGTCTCAGTAGTATAATGGGTCATTAAAAAGGACCATCCTAGGCCAACGTACATCAATGGCAAATATGAGAAGACAACAGCAAGCTCAATCACCAGGACACTGAAACCTTGCAACCAACAACCTGAGGTCAGGTCTACACTAGGGACTATGTTGAACTAAGATAGGCAACTCCAGCTACGTGAATAGTGTAGCTGGAGTCAACTTACCTTACATTGAGTTACCAGAGCATTTCCACTGCAGAAAATCAACGGAAGAAACTCTCCCATCATCTCCTCTTATGCTTCTTTATCCAGTGAAGTACTGGAGTTGATGAGAGTGTGATCAGCAGTTGATTTAGCACGTCTTTACTAGACCCTCTTAATTGACTCCTGGGGGATCAATCCCTGAGCGCTGATCTTCTGGTAAGTGTAGACAAGGCCTGAGGGAGGAGGGTTTCCCTGACTTTTAGTAGGGAAGCTGAAGAAGGAAGGACTGAGAGATGTGAGGTGGGGGGATTAATAGTTGGCTTCCGGAAGGAGCTGAGGGTTCTCTCACCTGGGAACCAACTAAAGAAGGATGTGAGAGAGCAAGCAGAGTGCCAGAAAAAGGAGTTCACAATCATCTGGCAGGTGGCTTGCTCTAGAATGACCAGAATGGTCTGTGCTTCACCTTCCATTTCTCTGTTCACTTAAGGACTTCCTATGCCGTGTCCCACTTGACTAACAAACCCCACCTACTATTTTGGAAACACTGGAGCTATGTCTACACTACACTGTTCTTCCGGAAAATGCTATGCAAATTGCGAACTGCAATTTGCATAGCTTTTTCCACTTCTTTTTTCAGAAGAGGCTTTTCTGACATTTGGCCCATTTACACTGGGTCAAATGTCAGAAAAAAACCCTTTTTCAGAACATCCCTTCTTCCTCGTAAAACAAGATTTACATGGATGCCGAAAAAGCGCGTCTCCTCTTCCAAAAAAAATTTCGGAAGAGAAGACATGGTTCCGGGATGCGGCGGAGTTTTTCTGGGATACCTCTGGTATGCCGGAAAAACTCTGAGTGCCCCTGCAAATACTGGGTGAAGAACATTAATCCTTTAATAGCGTACAGTCTCCCGAAGTGTCGCGCAATTGGACTCGCTGAACAGAACACAGGGTGTGAAGCGGGAGTGCTGAAGCCCTAGAGATTCAATCTGAGGAAGCAGTGAGGCTATGATGTCTACACTGAAGGAAAAATGAGATACCGTGTGGGTCTGTGACATCAGAGTGAGTCCTCCCAGAGACTGTAACTGGGGACATAGCACTGATTCCTGTGGATCTCTGATGCTTATCACATGGACTAATCTATGGCCTCATCTATCCTATAATAATTCATTTATTTGTTACCTTATAGTCATTCCCAGTCACTGGGGACTTTTAGAGTGTACTGTACCAAACCGTATTTTAAACATGTTTCTGAACTCTGCTACTGCCCTGCTAAAGTCCAGTGCTACAGCATGGCTTTAGATCCTGGCTACACTGCAAGATCAAACCATGTTTTAACTCTCTCTGGGTATGTCTACACTGCCACCCTAGTTCGAAATAGGGTGGCTAATGTAGGCATTCGAAGTTGCAAATGAAGCCTGGGATTTAAATATCCTGGGCTTCATTTGCATCTTGCCGGGCGGGCGCCATTTTTAAATCCCCTTAGGTCGAACTCCGTGCCACGAGGTGTACCGGTAGTTCGAATTAGAGATCCTAATTCGAACTACCTACTCCGTGCCGCGTGTAGCCGCGGGCACGGAGTTCGACCTAAGGGGATTTAAAAATGGCGCCCGCCCAGCAAGATGCAAATGAAGCCCGGGATATTTAAATCCCGGGCTTCATTTGCAACTTCAAATGCCTACATTAGCCACCCTAGTTCGAACTAGGGTGGCAGTGTAGACATACCCTCAGGGATTACAGTGTTGTAATTGGAATCCACAACATAGTAGCATAGATGGGAACAGACAGAAATAGCTGAACCTGTAATCCCCTTTTTCAGGAGCCTTGATTTAGCAGGACTCTTGAAGGGTAACATATAACATAGTTAGCTTAGCCTAATGATGAGAACCAGTCCTGCTTGTCTGTTCATTAGAATAATTTGCTGGCATGAAAAGAAGGATACAGACAAAACCAGAGCGAAACCTTTGATATTTTCTGTTTTCTTCATTTATTACTTTTACACAGTTTACTGGGGTGATATGAAATCTGACTTGGGTAGTTTCTGGCAATTTATGAGTGGTTGGATTGAGAGCTTGAATTCTCAGGCAGGACTGCATAAAACCTCTTGGGTTTTGTTCACTGAAATGAATTTGGAGTTGGGGGAGAATTTCAGTTTATCTGTTTTGTAGCTCTTGGCATTGGTTTCCCTGGCTCTCCACACTGAAATTTTTAGTTCAGATGTCTTCAAGGAGGGGGCAAGACCTAATGGATTTTACCAGCCTTCAGGAGTTTCCATGTGATGGGTTCTGGGCCATACTCCCCATCCCACGATCTTGAGATGGAGGTAAACCCTGTCAGTGAGTGCTGGCCCTACTGAGTCACCTCAGGTCTCAGATGGCAGGTAGTGTGTAGCTACCAGGCCTCCTTCAAAAACCGTTCTTGTATTGGGAAGCACAGCAAGCCTGCTTGCCAGCTCCTCAGATGACGTCTGGTGGGAAGAGAGGATCATCTAGCTCCTCCTCAAAGACCTTTTGCTGGGGGAATAAAGGCCCAATTTTATATTAAAATGGCTACAGGTTAAGGGAGAGTGGTATGCAGTTTATTGGGAGGCCCAGCACAATCCCAGGTTCACATTAAATGGTCTAGAGGCCAGCACACTCTCCTGAGAGCTTTGCTCTGGTAATAAAAATAGAAAAGATAGGTTTTGACATAAAAGTTGTCCACAACCCTACTTCCTAGCTCTCAGCCTAGCTGGTAATTAACAGCTAGGAAACGCTATCCCCTTTGGCTATAGTTGCTTATTGAATATTCACTTTGATGCTAACAAGTATCAACTATGGAGTATTAATACAAGATTAAAGAAAAAATAGACAATGTAGCTTGTAAAAATACATTGCAGAATGTGATCTGCAGGATTAGAAAAGTGGTCTTGTTATGTTGTTAGCCACCCCCCGAAATGCCTTTATAAAGCAAGAGTATGTCGCATTGCTGCAGGACGCTGAGACTGCCTGCACACAGAGTGGGGCAGAGTTTGAAGTTTCCTTTCTTTTTTGGGAGGGAATCGGACGCTCAGCAACCTGTCCTCCAGTGGGCTGCTTATAGGCAGAGTAGAGGATACTGAAGGAGTCTCAGGATTCACCAAGATGTGCCTCCTGAAAAGAAAAACAGTAGACACATCTCCAGGTGATTGATTTTAAGATAGAGGTAGATGTCACTCTTCCGAAATACTAGTGTTGTATGTACTATGTGTGGAGGATTTGGGCTATTCTGTATTCATTTAAGCATACTCTATGATCGTCCAGTTGAGGTAAGGGCAGTTGTCGACTATATGGAGCTAAGTCAAAAGGGACTGTTAGGAAAAGCAAGCAGGAAATGAGATCATGACTAGAGGCAAAATACCTCTGGGGAAAATGAATCAAGGATCATTAAGAAAATAATGGCTGGGCTATTAATTATAAAATGCCCACTCCCTAGGGCTGGCAGACTGAGGTCAGAAAGAGACAAAATGGTTTAAAAAATCCCTTTTCGGAGAGAAAGGGGGATTAGTTGTCTAGGAAAAAGAATGGCACTAAAAGAGGCTCTGTGGAGAAAGTGTGAAGAAGTTAAGGACTACTTGGTTAATGTTATAGGAGGGGTTGCAAGGGCTTTGGAGGATAGGGTCAAAATTCAAAATGATCTGGACAAACTAGAGAAATGGTCTGAGGTAAACAGGATGAAGTTTAATAAGGACAAATGCAAAGTACTCCACTTAGGAAGGAACAATCAGTTTCACACATACAGAATGGGAAGTGACTGTCTAGGAAAGAGTACTGCTGAAAGGGATTTAGGGGTCATAGTGGATGATAAGTTAAACATGAGTCAACAGTATGACACTGTTAAAAAAAAGCAAATATGATTCTGGGAAGTATTGACAGGAGTATTGCAAGCAAGACACGAGAAGTCATTCTTCCGCTCTACTCTGCGCTGATTAAGCCTCAGTTGGAGTACTACCTCCAGTTCTGAGTACCACATTTCAAGAAAGATGTGGAGAAATTGGAGAAGGTGCAGAGAAGAGCAACAAAAATGATTAAAGGTTTAGAAAATATGAGCTATGAGGGACGACTGAAAGAACAGGGCTTGTTTAGTTTAGAAAAGAGAAGATTGAGAGGGGATATGATAGTGGTTTTTAAGTATCTAAAAAGGTTATAAGGAAGAGGGAGAAAAATTGTTCTCCTTGGCCTCTGAGGGTAGGACAAGAAGCAATGGGCTTAAATTGCAGCAAAGGAGGTTTAGGTTGGACATTAGGAAAAACTTCCTAACTGTCAGGGTGGTTAAACACTGGAATAAAATGCCTAGGGGGGTTGTGGAAACTCCATCACTGTAGATATTTAAGAGCAGGTTAGAGAGACATCTATCAGGGATGATCTAGACAGCGCTTGGTCCTGCCATGAGGGCAGGGGACTGGACTTGATGACCTCTCGAGGTCCCTTCCAGTTCTAGTGTTCTATGATTCTATGATTAGAGGACATGGTAAGCATTAGGTACATAGGCCTAAGCTATGTGGTGTTCTTAGAGGTAAGAATAACAGAATACTAACACTGGGTGGGACCTTGAGAGGTCATCAAGTTCAGTCAACTGTCCTCATGGCATGACCAAGCAATAAAATAAATGTGATTTTATTTTGAAGAGGCTGTCTGGTCACAAGATACCACTGTTCACAGTTCCTGAGGAGCAGATCTGTAGATACTGAAATTAACTCTGGCCTGAGGAGATAATCACGGTTAGCGCACAGAGGTCTGCAACCAAGGAGTTCAAACGGGTGGGATTTCCAGACTTGGGCTGTGCACATCTCTGCTCCATATGCACAGAACTCTTTATGACATCAGCCAAATGACTGTCATGGATTGCTTTGTAAACACTTGTCATTTCTGCTAAGAAGTGCAGCTTTCTGTGGTGTTACTGTTACGCCTAAGGTAAAACTATGAATTTGCCTCAAACAGAAATTCTGGTTTTTGCTGAGAAATCTGACTCTTTTGAAATAAAACAACATAAAATTGAGGGTGAACATGAGAACTATTTTACAAATTTATAAAATGCAAATTTTTTCTTTCCTGGATTTTTGCCAGCAGTGAGACTGCTGTACATCTCTTGGGGTGGGGAACCTTTTTTGGGTTGGGGGACTGCTGACCCACAGAAAAATCAGTCAGAGTGTCTTTCCTGACTGAGAAGCAGAAAGACACTCCCCATATTCCCCTCGCACACCAGAGCCTAAGGGGGGACCAGGCTAGTAGATTTTGTGGCCCCTCCCAGACTTTGGGGTGGGGCCAAAAATGAGGGGTTCAGTGTGTGGGAGGGGGCTACCAGGAAGTAGGCTTGGGGTGTGGGGTCTGGGCAGGAGGGAGGGTGCAGGAGTGGGGAGGAGGATTTGGGTGGGGGGGTACAGGAGCAGGCTGGGGTGTGGGGTCTGGGTGAAGGGGGGCACTCACCTGGCACAGCTCCCCAGGGACACATATGGCTTCATGTCTCCCACCACCTCCTGCTGCTCCTATTGGCCATGTTCATAGCCAATCGGAATAGTGGGGGAAAAGCTTCCAGGCAGCACTTTGCTGTGCTGCCATTTTCCCAGCTGGAAGGAGCAGGGGAGGGAGGAAGTGAAATATGCGGAGCTGCTTCCTCCCCACAACAGGCAGAGCCCATGGTTTGGATCCAGCCCTCGTTTGCCTGAATCCGACCTGAGAGGCTTGGGGCTTCCCCCTACATAGCAGAGAGCTGGCACTGGTGGGTGCAGGGGGCCACAGGGCTTCAGTGCCAGCACTGGCTCCCCAATGCTGGGGAGGGAGCCCCGAGCATTGAGGACCAGATCCAGGCAAGCTGGGGGCTGGATCTGGTCCTCAGGCCGTGAGTTCCTCATACCTGCTTTACGTGATGGTATCAGACCATAGCCAGTGAGTGAAGCATGATGGAAGAAGGAAAAGCATGGGGGAACAACAGTGATTGTTCATCATAGGTTGGCAGACACAGAGGCTTGTGTACTTACCCCTTGCTAGGGATTGATCTTGTTGGTTGTAGCTTTCGCTCTACAAGGAGGCTGCTTGCTTTGCCTTCTTTACGCATGTCCAACTTCATCCTTGGGTAATGCAGTTTTGCATCCAGGTCATGGGTGGTCACAGGTCCCCAGGCTAGTCTAAAATATCACATTAGATGAATTTCAAATAATTGGGGTAAAGAAAGATTAAAATCAAGATGAAAACAGGAGTTATGAAGGCATTCTTTTGTTCATAGCCGTGCTTCTGTCTGCAAGGGTGAAACACTTGATCATTTGATTTAACTGAGGTGCTGTTTCAGACACAGGTAAGCAACTGCAATATGTAACCATTCTCAGAGTCTCATGTTACATGAGGATTGGATTTTAATTCTCAATCCAGATATACACTGGAGGTCAGGATTCGGGAACCACGCCTCCATCAGCATAAACCACTGTGCATCAGAATGTTATCCTTGATCTTAGGGTGTGCACTGGGATGGAGGAGAGGAAGACAAATGGCAAAGAATGGGCATATTCCTCCTCTGGTAGTGAGGAATGTGAACATTGTCCCTAATTTATACATGGGGCTGCTGATTCACAGAGGTGAAGTGACTTGCCTATGACCACATGGTGAGTTGCTGGTAGGACCCAGGTATTCTGATTCCCAGTCCCCTCGTTAGCAGCTAGCCCTCATTCCTTCCCCATTCTGTACAATTAAACTCCCAGTGAAACTTTTGTGCCATAACAGAGACTGCTCTGCAAGATCCCCAAGATCACTTGTCAAACTGGGCTGTCTCCCTACAACCAGCAAAAGGTGAAAAGTGCTACAGAAGCAGCATGCTCAGCACCAGCACAGCACTGGGAGGATATTTCATGATGCACAGCAGTTGCTCCTTTCTTGTTCAAGGTGCAGTGTTGCTGAATTCCAGGGGGACTCCTGCCCAATTCCCCTCAGTTGGGGACTGCCTCTGGAAGGCTTGAGTGGTTTAAAGGAATCACTCATTAAAACGAGAGACTTCACTGGAAGAGGGAAATGCAGAGGGGAAAAAAATAGTCCTCTAGGGCTTGTATTGTACCATTCCAGCCCTGGGAGGTTGTGTCCAGAACTCACCTCATTGGACTTCCTGAAAACAAAAACAAAACAAACAAAAAAACCCACTGAATGCTGGGAGGGTGGTGCTGCTGCATCACTGTTCCCCACGTGTTCAAATCAATCTACTACAAAGCTAACAAGACTCAGAAAAGGCCTTTACTTTTTACATTCAGTCCGTGAAGCTTTAATGTTTCCTGCTGAGTAACTCACTGGCAAATGAAGAGTGAGTTGGCACAGAACCCAGGTTTCACCAAGTGTACTGAATGTTCTGTTTACCTGTAAGGAAACTTCATGGGGGCCTCCTGCATCACAGTGCTGGGATAGGAAAGGACCTGAGACTTCCTGTGAGGCTGCATCCAAGCAGCAAACTCCATCTCAAATTGGTTTTCAGAAATCTGCAAATTTGGATCTAGAGAATGGGAAGAGAAAGCGAGAAGGATCTTCATGTATCTTTATCTACAGAAATGAATTCAGACAGATATCTAAACTACGGTATTTCACTTGCATGGGTCTGTATGCCTGGGAGTGAGAAAGATACTAATAAGCTCCAAGCAATTGGGGAAACTTTAAATAACTCAGCATTTTATTGCATTCTTTTCTCTTACCATGTTTCGTTTATTCAGTTTATTAAGCCCATTTCTAGCACTCTGTACCCTTATGTATAGAACAGATCATTGTATTTATTAAAAAATACTGCTTACATGCAGTGCTTTACTAGAGGGCCAGATTCTGAGGATGTATAAAGGAATATACATAACATGTCAGGAAAAGTGTAATTGAATTTAAGGGAACCCAAGTTGGTGTCACAGAAGAAGGGACCAGAAGAGAGGAGTGTAATAGGAAAATCAACTTCCAGGTGGTGTAATAAAGGTGAGAATTAAAGTAACAGCATCTTCTGGCTCCTTGCTATTTATGTTAAGCCAACTTAGACATATTGGGACTCACTTTCTGATCGTAACCCAAACTACCTATTCTAGTCTCTCTATTCTGTTCCATATAGATTCTCAGGCAAAGCACATCACCAGGGTATCTGAAATATCTTTCAAAGTAAAGGATAAATCTTAGCACCTCTTCATTTGGCCTATTCTTTTGGGGGAATTAAAATGGTGTGTTTACTCAAACATACATTCTTAACCTAAAAATCAGTCTTAAAGGCTCTGTTCTCTATACTTTAATACTATCTTAGTTAAGGAAGAATGTGAGGTTGGTTTGATGCATCTTTACCCGGAGCTTATAAACTGAATATTTGGAGACTGATCTTGCCTGAGACCGAAAGAGATTGAAATGATTTCCTTGAAAAGTGCAAACAGCAATAGACTAAAGGAAATTGTGGGATAGTGGTACTCTGTCTTCTATGACAGAAGTCCATTTACCTGACGATTAGGGAGCAGGGCTGAGAGAGAATTTAAAGTGGAGGGTTTCACAATGAAAGACACATTGGGTTCTCTCTCATACAGATCCTGCCTGCAATAGAAATGCTGTTAGACATTCCAGGGTGCTGGATCAATTTGTACAGTGGGGTTGCTGAGAGCCATTGAACCAGACTGTAATGGATATACATGAATCACTTCAAGCCGGGAAGTGTGGCAGTACCCCTAGATCTATGCCTACGTACCTGATATTCCCCATAGGTAACATTTCACCACAGGTGCTGGCACAAATAAACAAGAGCAAGGCTGACTCAGGTGTTTTTATCACATTGTCCTGTAATGCTGCCCAGAGCACTGCCCTTTGGGAATAATCAGTAAGGACATTTCTACAACATATAACCCAGAGGCACTGAGATCACTGACAAGAGAGAGTGACATTTGCTCTACAGACTTAGCTGAGAGCTAGTTAGCTTTTAGTTCATGTAGTAGAGGTTCATGGCTTTTAGTTCCTCAGGTCACAGGTTCACTCTCTCCTGCCAACGACCTGGGTCCATTGGTTCTACACATAGATGATGCCATAGATACTTTACATTCCTAGTTTAAGGAAAATATTATTTTGCACTGAAAGTATGTGCTTTCCTCTTTGACAATAGTCATGGAATAAGAGAGGTAAAACTAGCAAAACAATCACCCCAAAGAGCTACAAACCAAGTCTAAAATGTGCCCCAAGAATCCAAACAAACCTACACTGCTTCAGCCAAACTTTTATTGGCCGATGCGAAACAGCTGCCATCTCCACAGCACTGATGGTTTGGCCAAAGTTCCTTCCAACACTGGTGGACTAAAGTATGTTACAGCTAATCCATTTACAGGGTTTATTCAATACATGGCAGCCAATCAGTCAGAAGCCTGAGAAATTACATCAGAAGATATATACTTGAGGTCACAATCAGAACTAAATCTTCAGTGCAGGGTACATATTTTCGCTTGATGTCATTAGGCTGTTGATTAGATTGCCTTCTTCAAACAGACTTTCTATATAGGACTGTTTGTATTGGTTATTAAGGAGCACTCTCACCTAGTCTTAGACCCAAGAAGGGATTTATAGAATCTAATATTAGTGGTATGTATTTAAAAAATCTCAGTAAATATACTTTTAATTTTTCTGATTAATTATATCCCTGATGGCATGGTGGATAGAACTGAGAGAATGATTCCTTGGGAATAATTTACTTAATACATGTAACTTCATTTTCTGCTTATGAACAATTTATAAGCCGATCACCATTCCCTCACATTTATATTTACCCCACAAATTTTGTTGTGGTTTTGTTTTCTATGGACCGATTGCAAACAGTTCACTGATGTAATATTACATTGAGCAATGATTGGTCACAAAAGTCCCAGAGTCACAAAAGTCCCATTGCTTTATTTCTGTTCCTGAGTTATAAATCCTATAAGGAGGAGAAAGACTGAGGAAGCGATCAGGGTTTTGGAGCAGATAAACAAGATTGGGGAAACTTCGGGAACATTAAACTTTTTCACTTCCAGATCAGCCAGATTTTGCACAAGGCATTATTCCTAGAAAACACAGGCTACTGTAAGAGTTATTGGATGGGTTCAGAGTGTCTATTAATTTATTGTTCTTATTACACTCACACAGTATAATTGAGTCTGTGATTTTAGTTCTGAAAGAGGCAGTTAGCTTACAGTATGGCTCATGGAATTGCCTCTGTGCCAGGAATCTGGCCATGAGTTTGGGGAACTCTAACTATTGTGTCAAACAGTGAGACAGCCAAAATAAAATATACTAGGCCTATTGCATTAATTGATTTGTAATTTTCATCAAAGTTGTTTACCTAGACTAAGTGCAGATGCTTGCATTCAACTATTTGCAAAGAGAGAAGTCAGATCTTTCAATTATCCCTACACCAGGGCTCTAGTGAGGAGTTAAAACAATTATTTCAGTGTGCACAATTAAAGCAATTAATTCAGTGTGCACAATTCAAATTCACTTTCTGTGAGTATTCATGCTGATAATGTTCACAGAATCACAGAACTGTAGAAATGTAGAGCTGGAGGGATCTTGAGAAATCATCAAGTCTAGATGCTTGCACTGTGGCAGGACCAAGTAAACCTAGGCCATCCCTGAGTGACAGATGTTTATCCAATTTCTTTTTTAAAACCTTCAGTCATGGGAATTCCACAACCTTCCATGGAAATCACACTAGATCCTAACTGCCCTGTTAAAAAGTGCTTCTTTTGTCTAACCTAAATCTCCTTTGCTTCAGATTAAGACCATTGTTTTATCCTAACTTCAGTGGATGACTGATCACCCTCCTTTATAACAGACCTTAAAATATTTGAAGACCTAATATTAGGTTCTCCCTTCAGTCTTCTTTTCTCAAGATGAAGCATGCCCAGTTTTTTTAACCTTTCCTCTTAGGTCAAGTTTTCTAAATCTTTTAGCATTTTTGTGGCTCTCTTCTGGACTCTATCAGGTCTGTCCATATCTTTGCTGAAGTGTGGTGCCCAGAACTGGACACAGTACTTGGTCTAAGGCCTCACCAGTCCTGAACAGACTAGAATGAAACTGACTAACCTAGTTTCATACTTCAAACTGAGTTGAATGCAATGAAGTAAACAGCATAAATGGTTCAAAGCAAATTTGATTTTAAAAATCCCTTCCTTTTAATAATCTAAGATGGTGCTATTTACCACACGTAGGGAATGCAAATAAAGGATTTTTATGTTGACCATGTTACTTTAACTATTAAATTCGGAGAGCATAAAGGGTGTCTGTGGACCAAAACATCTGCCATGTTGAAAGTCTGACTGTTCTTTCCCTTTGGGAATAAAAACTTTTTATTGTTATATAATTGTAATTGGATTATTTTTGGACATGCATCAGACAAGTAATTATGGGTTTACGGCTGAGTCAGTCAATGTTTTGTTGATTTTTTAAATCTATAATTTACAGTCTTTGATCCTACAAAAGCCTCACTCTGATTAGTAGTCTTTATGACCCTGATTTTTCACGGTATTCAGACATTGCTGCACTCAGTGTTGCAATACCTAACTGATTTAGGAGCCTAAGTCCTATTTTCAAAAGAGATATTAGACGCTTCAGAGCCTAAATCCCATCAAATGGCCTCTAAGTGCCTAAATCTCTTTTGAATATGAGTAAGACATTGAGCACAGCAATGCCTAAATATGTTTGAAAAATCTGGGTTTATGTGAATAGCTCTGTTCACTCCAGTGGAACTACTCAAGTAAGAAAGGATTTGCAGGATGTGGACCTTAGACTGTGAAGTAATCAGAATAAGAAGCTGCTTCATTTAACTGTAAAACACCATGCACATCTGTGGCAGAACTAAAAAATAATTATAAAAGAGCAATAATGTAGAAATAGAGGATAATTGTACACAGTATATATAAAGGCAACAAATCAAGGTTTTTCCTGTTCTCAAGCAGTTAATCTAGAAAATTTATTCTACTGATTCAACCACCAGTGGTAACATGAAAAGTGCTGTGACACGCAAGCAATAAAAGATCCAAACCCATGCTTTGTACAGTAATTACAGAACTACAGACAAACCTTCAGCTCTGCCAGGATTTGCTCCATTCTAAAAGCAGAATTTAAGCATAACTCACATATTTAAAGCTACCCTTGGAAGAGATACCTTTACCAAATAAACCAAGGCAATGAGCTTTTGGGCAGTAGTGGAAATTTACTTCTAATTCCATGACTTGGTTTTTATATAGCACAGATTAGGTAAGAGAAAGGAGCACAGTAAAACTCAGCTGTTTCATTCTGCAGAAACTCACTCAACATTTAATCCATGTGGGTTTAACAATTACTCCCATTCCCCATATTTAGAGTTGAGTTTGGAGTTTCCAAGAAAGCCAAAAGATTATAGTAAAACTCAATTTAACATATTCCCATACTGAAACCAGGCAAAACTGCAAATTCTACCTGGTTTTGATGTGAAACCATAAATCACCCCAGGTTTGTTCACAAGATTTGTGAATTCTAAATTAAACTTTTTTTTCCCCATGATCCTGGCCTGAATTTTGAGCAGGTAACAGAACCAGGCAAGTTTAACATGGGTTTGCATGTCATTTGGGAAGGTCTATTATATTTCTACTACCACTATTTCCATGCCAAAACCACAGGGGATGAAGACAAGGAAGGAAAAAAAATATAGACTATTGGTGAAACTGTTCTGGAACAAGGTGACCTGAGCCTTGCCTACAGAAGATTTAGCTTAATCCTTTAAAGTGGCAGCACAAAGGCTGGCAGACATCAAATGAGATAGACCAGCTGTGATTTGGTTGGCCAACACATTGCTCTCTGCTCTGCCTGCTGCTGGGTGTTTTCATATGAATAGGTAGATTATTAAACTACAGAATTTAACAGTCCTTGGAGCACTTGACAGAGCAGAATTTTTTTGTATTTTTAATACACCGTTTGAACCTAATAACAAAGCAGAGTGGAAGGATAATACTATCTGTTTGTGACAAGGGACCCCGCCAATGCAAAATACTTGGCATAAGGAATCCAGAACTCTGTGCTGGCAATTGTGTGCTATCTTTGTTTCAGGACAACTGACATCTTTTACAGACTCCGAAGTGTATATATTTATTGTTAAGGTATCTTTATGGTAGGGAAATCTGTGCCAATCTTTCACCAATACATCTACTAAATGGCATGTATTAAAGCTGTCTAGACAATCAATCAACTGGCCAAGGCAGGAGCTGCTGCATAGAATGTCTGAATCAGACACTCATCACACACAAAAAATAGTTTAGAACTTACTTTTCACCACAGAAGGAGAGAAAACCATTATTTTCCTTAGTAATGAGCTGTGTTGTCAGCCTGTACAGTAATAAAAATAACTAAAATACTACAAAAAAAAGAAAGGGTGTGTATCTATGTATAAGGGTGTGTCTGCACTGCACCCATAACTTGAAATAAGTTACACAGTTTGAGCTACACAAATTGCATAGCTTATTTTGAGTCAATTTCAAAATAGCTTATTTTGAAATTTGGTGCTGTCTACACAGCACTTATTTAGAAACAAATCGCTATTTCAAAACGTCCCTTACTCCTCATGGAATGAGGTTTACAGGGACATTGGAATAGTGAGCCTGTTATATTTCAAAATAATGGGCGCGCCGAAAAGATGTGGAATAGCTATTTTGGGATACCATAGGTATTCTGAAGTAGGCTATGGCTACACTGCAGCACTAAGGCTTTGTCTATACTGCAGGGCTGCGTCTAGACTGGCATGATTTTGCGCAAATACTTTTAACGGAAAGGTTTTTCCATTAAAAGTATTTGCGCAAAAGCTCGTCTAGATTGGTCCTGGAGTTATCATTATAACGATGCGCTTTTGCGCAAAAGCGCATCTACATTGGCGGGACGCTTTTGCGCAAAAGCAGAAGCCCGGAACCATTTTGAAGAGGGCAAAAGGGCACCAGCCCTTTTTGAGGGCGGGAGCTGGAGCTGCTTTGAGACACGTGCTTAAAGGGATCTCCCTGGACAGCCGTTTCTCTCCTGCTGTGTGCTATAGGACCTCTTGCAGGGACTGTCAGCTGTAGCAGTTTTGGTGGTTGACCTCTGCCTTTTAGGACATCACTGCCTTTTGTTACTTAGTGCCTTTGCTTGTTTTTTTTTCATCTGCCTTGTTTTTTCTGCCATGGAGCCAGGGGTGGCCATGTGCCTGCTCTGGCCCCTGACGACCATTTTGGAATGCCTGCAGCTGGTGCTCCAGGCTGCTGCCCTCCTGTTCCAGGACCTGGAGGCGCAGATCGCTTTGGACTCCCTCACCACGGAGGCCATGGCGTCCCTGTGGCATCCCCACCCCAGGGTGGAGAGACCACTGTGGAGACTGGACACCAGTATGGACTGGTGGGACCGGCTGGGCCTGGGGCAATGGGGCAACCAGCAATGGCTCCGGAACTTTCGCATGCGAAAGTGGATGTTCCTGGAGCTGTGTGCCTGGCTCACCCCTGCGCTCCAGAGAGCCACCACCCGGCTGCGGGCATCCATCCCCGTCGACAAGAGGGTTGCCATCACACTATGGAAGCCGGCCACCCCGGACAGCTACGGATCGATGGCACACCAGTTCGGGGTGGGCAGGTCCACCGTCAGTGTCATCGTGATGGAGGTAAGTCCCAGGGGGAGTGGGGTGGGGGGAGGGTGTTGCACTCCATGCCCAGGGGCAGCCAAGACTCCAGGCTGGGTCACCCAGGGGTTTGGGCCGTCCCTCCCTTGCACAGGCCTGCTGGTGGGGGGTGGGGGCCGTGGGGCGAGGGGGCCCTGGTGTGTGTGTGTGTGTGTGTGTGTGTGTGTGAGCACAGAGGGCATCACGGGGGGGGGGGCCCAAGAGAGCGCACACTCACCCTGCCTTATGTGATGTGTTCCCCTGTGTTTCTCTGCACCCTTCTGCAGGTCGTCCACGCCATCAACGACGTCCTGCTCCCAAGAGTCATCCGCCTGCACGACGTGGACGCTACCGTGGCTGGCTTCGCTGCCCTTGGGTTCCCTAACTGCGGGGGAGCCCTGGATGCAACCCACATCCCCGTCCGGGCCCCGGAGCATCGAGCGGCCCATTTTATGAACAGGAATGGGTACTGCTCAATTGTACTCCAGGCCCTCGTGGACCACCGTGGCCGCTTATTAGACGTTTATGCGGGCTGGTCCGGCAGGGCACACGACTCCCGTATACTACGGAACTCCGGCCTGTTTCGCAGGCTGGAGGCGGGCACCTACTTCCCCCGGCGAGAGTTTACTGTCGGGGATGTGCCTATGCCCATATGTGTCGTCGGGGACGCGGCCTACCCCCTGCTGCCCTGGCTAATGCGGCCCTATACGGGGCGGCCGGACCAGAACTGGGCCCCGTTCAACGACCACCTCAACCGGGCCCGCAATCACGTGGAGTGCGCCTTTGGCCGCTTGAAAGCCCACTTCCGGTGTTTGCTCACCCGTCTCGAGATGGGTGAGCGGAATGCCACGGAGGTAGTGGCCGCATGCTGCATGCTCCACAATGTTGTGGAGCGGAGTGGGGAGGCCTTCCTCCCCGCATGGATGGCAGCTGAGGGCCAGGGCTACGAACAGCCCCATACAGCTGCTATCCGCCAGGTGCACCAGGATGGGGTACACATCCGGGAGGCCCTGACGGACATGTTCGCCCAGGCCCCATAGTAGGGTCACTTCAGTCTCCCTTTACAACTCCCTCCCATCCCCTCCCCTTCCCCCTCCCCTCCCCTTACCTCCCAATAAACACCAAACACAGTTGTTTTGTTTTGACCAGAAAAAACTTGTATTTTTTTATTTACAAGGGGGAGAGGAGGAGGAGACCTTGAACTGGGAGTGGGAGGAGACCTTCAACTGGGAGGGGGAGGAGCTACTCCTGGGAGGGGTAGCCCCTGCGACTGCTCCTGCGGGAGCGGACCTGCACATGGGGGGCAGGCCGCATCAGGGCAGGCTGCATGGGGAGGTGGGCAGGAGGGGCAGGAGCAGGAGCAGGAGCAGGAGCAGGAGGGGCAGGAGTAGGAGCAGGAGCAGGAGCAGGAGGGGCAGGGACAGGGGCAGGAGGGGCCATTGCAGGAGCAGGAGGGGCAGGGACAGGAGCAGGAGCAGGAGGGGCAAGAGCAGGAGGGACAGGGGCAGGGGCAGGAGCAGGAGGAGAAGGGGCAAGGACAGGGGCAGGAGGGGCAGGGACAGGAGCAGGAGGGGCAGGAGGGGCCATTGCAGGAGCAGGAGGGGCAGGGACAGGAGCAGGAGGGGCCATTGCAGGAGGGGGCAGGGGCAGTGCTAGGGGAGGGATGGAGGGGGCATGGGGCAAGGCCATGCCATAATGGATGGCATGGCCAATGTGGGCGGTGAGGGTGGTGATTGAATCTGCTATGCAGACGCACTGGGCCTGGAAGGCGCCCCAGGCCTCCTGGCGCCACTGCACGTCCGCCCCCACGCGCCGAGTGATGGCAGCCTCGATGCGCTCAACGGCCTGCACGTGGCACCGAAGGAGCTGGTCCCAGTGGTGGAGCCGCCGCCTCGGTGGTTGGGCGGCTGGGGGTGCTGCTGCTGCCACTGCTGCAGGACTAGAGGGTACCCGGCTTGTGCTTGGTCCCGCTGCAGGGAACAGAAGAAAGGATGGGTCAGTCAGGCAGCCCGGCCACTGTCCCCACACCTCATGCCCTCCACCCCTGAGCCCAGGTGACACCACAGTAGTGTGACTTGGGCCCACTCAGTTACCCCCCTCCCCCCCGTGTTGTATGTTTGCATACAGGACCGCCCCTGGAGTAGGTTCCTCCTCCATGTATTGGAACCACCGGTCTGTGTCCTGGCCCCATGGAGGGTGGGAGGGCGCTTGTGTTGTGTTAACCTGTGGAACTCCCTGCTGCTGGAGGCTGTGAGGCTTTGGGCTAATCAATGGTGTTTGACAGGGAGCGAGATGAATCCCCACACAGTGCCTGGGAGCACATCTGGCAGACGTGGTCTGGGCTCTCAGATCCCCATCGCGTGGGATGTCTCCTGGACGGAACTAGGGGTGACTGGGGAGTGTACCATCCTTGCAGCAAAACTCAAGTGGCCCTAGGGCCGGCCCGAGCGCTTCTCCCCCCTCCCTCCCGTTAGCCCTCACACACGGTAGCCCAGGGACATGTGTGGCTGCAGTGGGGACTTCCCTCGGGGAGCCAGCCAAGGCACCGGGAGAAGGCGAGGGGCTCAGTGGGGGCCACGCTCACAGGGCTGTGACACTGCGGTTCTCCCAGGAGCAGCTGGCTGTGCCTCACAGCCAGGCATGGGACAGTGTGCCGTTCTGCGTGCTGCACCCTTGCGGAGGTGCGGGCTCTGGCCTGAGTCCCTGGGGCCCTGGCTGGTTCCAGCCAGCATCCACCCTTCCTCCCTGGTCCTGCCAGATGTGTGTGAGCAGCACGGTCCCAGGCGTGCCCTGCAGCTGCCTGCCGCGGACACATCCCGCTCGGTCACCAGGCTGCAGGTAGTTGCACGTGCTGCTTACTGCCTAATGCTATACAGCGTGCAGCTCACGTGGCCTGAGTGACATGCTCTCCCCCTCCCCCCTCCAGGCGCCTGGCTCCCCTCCTCCTCCCCCCCCACTCTTGTGAGTGCAAAGTGCAACACTCACCGGTGGATCCTTCCCCAACCTCCGAGGATTCACGGGAGACATCGGGGCTGCTGGAGGGGGCCTGCAGGGTGGCAGTGCTGGCCTCATCCTCCGACGCACTGCTGCTGTCTCCTTCCCCCGCCTCAGTGGTCCTGGTGATGGGGGGGCGCATGCTGCTGTCCACGGGGACGTCCGGTGCCTGCGGTGCTGGCTGGCCCAGGATGGTGTGGAGCCATCAGTAATGGGGGCAGGTGTCGGCTCCTGCCCCCTGGCTCTCGCTGGCCCGGACGTAGCCCAGGCGCAGCTCCTTTACTTTAGCCAGGACTTGCTCCAGGGTCTGGGCTGGATGGCCCTGCTGGGCGAGTGCCTGGGCCATGCGGGCAAAGATCTCCGCGTTCCGGCGCTGGGAGCGGGTGTCATGGAGGGTCTCCTCCTCCTGCCACAGGTCTAGCAGTGCCTCCAGCTCCCCCGAGGACCAGGATGGGGCCCTTCTTTTTCTGGCCCTGGAAGGCCTCCTGCGCTGGGGGTGAGGGTGGCTGATCCCCACCTGGAGCTGCCATCGTGCTTGGGGGTGTCTGCTGGACGGCAGGGGCCATGTGGCAGACCTCTGGCCAGAGGTCGGAGAAGGGCTCCTGCCTTGTGACCTCAGCAGCCTGCGTCTGCTTTAAGGGGGCTCGGGTTACCAGAAAGTCCGGGAGCTGATTGCGGCTACGGAGCCTCCAAGCGTCCACTAGGGCTTTTTTCCGTTTAGCTTGCTTTTGCACAAAACGTCTTAGCTTCCTGTCTACACTGGCCCTTTTGCGCAAAACCGTTTGCGCAAGAGGGCTTTTTCCTGAGCGGGAGCGTCAGAGTATTTGCGCAAGAAGCACTGATTTTGCACAGTAGAACGTCAGTGCTCTTGCGCAAATTTTCGCGGCTAGTGTAGACAGTTGTCAAGTTTTTGCACAAAAGCAGCCGCTTTTGCGCAAAATCTTGCCAGTCTAGACGCAGCCCAGGGGTTTTGCGTAAGAAGCCTTTTGCGGAAAAGATCTTTTGCACAAGAGAGCATCCACACTGCATGGACACTCTTGTGGAAGAAAGTTCTGATTGCCATTCACAGAATGGCCATCAGAGCACCTGTGCTTTTTGTGATAGGCTCTTTTTGCGCAAGAAACCCCTGATGAGCATCCACACTCATCTTTACGCTCAAGAACTCTTGCGCAAAAAGGTGTTATGCCTCATAGAAGGAGGTATTCCTTCACCGCAAAAAGCCCTCTGTTCTGTCGATTGACTGTAGATTTTCTGGAGCAAAAATACTCTTGAGGTGTGGATGCCCCACGGGTTTTTGTGCAAAAACCCTGTAGTGTAGACAGAGCCTAACTGTATTACTGCTCCACCCAGTACACTGGGGAAAATGGGTGGACTTACATTCCAACAGCAACTCAGAATGGCAAAAGCTTTATTTCTGTGCCTGGAGATATACATATTTTTTGTAGGTGATCACAAGAAGTGATACAGTTTGAAAGAAGTACGACGAGACAAGGAATACAGAAAGTAATAGAAATATTTTTTGTATACAGAAGTTATCTTCATGTCTCTCTAGAAAAGAGTCAGAATGATTTCTGAACCTGAAAGGCACAAAGTAAATAGCAGAGATGGGTTCAGACAGGAACTTCTGATTCAAATGCACAATGCAATCTACCTGCTACCCAAGTCTCCAAAGCAACCCCCTTCTCTTGGACTGTTGTCCTTCCATAATAAACAAATTCAGGGCCCTCTTGCCTCTGTATGTAGCCTAACCAATATCTCTCCTTGTTAAAATTTGCAGTCTTAGATGTTCAGTGAAGACAGGGGTTGCTTCAAATCACTCAAGACTCAAATACACGGTGCCCAGACTCCACTGCACAGCAATGCAAGGGCTGAACAAGAGAGATCTGTGCTGGGCCTAGCACAGAGGCCATTGGGTTTCAAGTTCTTCTTTAAAGTAGGAAGTGGATCCGGAGAATTTTCAAGTGGAAGGGATCAGGTCAATGGTGGAGAAAGGGAAAAGCTGCAAGATGAGTGGCTGAGGAGGTAGAAGGAAGACTATAAAAAAAGAGAAACCAGGAGAAACATAGAGGGAAGTTGCATGTGGGTGTCTACCACTATGATAAAGCACCCCAACATTATCCTTTTCCTATAAACTCTTTCTGTGCATCCTAGCAACAAGTATCCCAGAATGGACACCCTGCTATATTTCAAACCTTCCTACTCATCCAAATGACTGTTATAAAAGTGAACATAGGGGCTGTGCTCAATAACTCTGGGGACTTCAGCCTTACATAGAACTTTCTGCTAGGTCCCAGCAGTCATTTTACAAATTCAACACTTGGAATGAAGATTTTGGTGCAGGCTTAAAAAAATGTCACCCCTGGTCTCCTGGCATGTTTTCTTGGGTCATGCTCTGACTCTAAGAATACAATTGCATCAAGCCATAAATATGATGCCTAGCCCTATCTGTTTCAATCAGAGACATACCAGTGAAAACAGGTATATCTGGGGGGCTGATTTCTCCTTACTAACAAGTTTTTTCCCCTACTTATTCTTTGTCCCATGTATAAATATTACATATTATTGGGAATAAAGAGCCTTACATTGCTGGGAAGTGATTGGTTGAGTACAGCACCAGTGACTTGTTGGAAACTGGAGATGCTGCAATTTCTGGAGCTCGAGTATTGCTTGCTTCTTTCTTGCATGTTCAGTCCTTTCATTTTCTTTTCTTCTCCAAGTCTCCAATCTGGAAATAAGACAGAGACACATGGTGTTTTCAGCTAGTATGCCTGTACACCTCAGCTTATTTTCTCCAGTCATCCAGCTTTGCTCATAATGACAACGGGCTAGGATTAGACTAATGAATTTCTGTGTCACTGTGATAGGACCATGCCCTAAGAGACTCATTTCCCTTTCTGCTTCTGCTTCTAAAAATGAGGTGTTAGAATCTGAATGTTCATCTGTCAGCAGGCTATGGTCAGGAAAGATGGGTATTGTTGATCAGGCATGAGGCTAGAAGCTAAAAGAGCTGGGATCCTGCCAGCTCTGCACCTGAATCCCAATGTGCTTTTGAGCAAATGACTCAGGGCACATTTTCAAAGGGGAGTCTAATTTATGCCAAGCAAGACAACTACAGCCCTCTTTGACTTCAGTGGAAGTTGTGAGTGGCTTAGCATCTCTGAAAGTCGGGCCCAAGAATGTTAATGTTGGGCACCCAAAATTTTAAAGGACACTTTTGAAAATCTGAACCTCAGGCTCTCCAAAAAGGGAAAATAGTGCTGGCTTGTCTTACAGAAGGGCTGCAACATCAGTGGGGTTTGTAAACTGGTTTGAGATTCTCAGAATCTAGAGTAAAACAAGGTATCTTGCCCTTCTCCCCCCGGGGGAGGATTCTATTTTGTGACTGGCCTCATATCTATGCTTATCGGGTAGTCGAGTTGACTACTCGCATTTCCCTCCCTTGCTATATCAGAGGCAGTAAGGGGAAGGGAAGCAGGAGCTGGTGAGAGAGGGAGCTGGCTTAAATGCCAGTTCCCCCCAGCACCGGCTCCATGGTGCCACCCATCCCCCCATCGCTGCTACCTCTGTCAGAGGCAGAGGGAGGTGGGCAGCAGCCCCTGTCTGAGGTGGCCTGGAATGTTTAGCACATTCTGGGTACTACAGCATAAACAGAAGCTAAGCATTAAGTTTCAGAGGGGTAGCCGTGTTAGTCTGTAATTGAAAAAAACTTAAAAAACAACAAATAGTCCTGCAGCACCTTAGAGACTAACAAAAATGTAGATGGTATCATGAGCTTTGGTGGGCACAACCCACTTCTTCAGATGAAGCATTAGATACTATGACATGGCTTAAGGTTTCAAATACTGCACCTCACTAGGGCTTTATCACTCCAGGTCACATTGCTACCATCTTTTGGTTGATAAGTTTGCTTCCTCAAAAAGGTCCTAGGGAGAAAAACTGAGCATGAATCAGCTGAGAGTTATAATCAAGACACTTACAATTATTTTTTAATGTAGAAACTAGAATATATTTTGGGTGGCTTTGTTTACAAAATTGATAGAATAAGGATTTTCTAAGAGAAATTTTAAAGTTTTTCTGTATATTTTACTTCTCACCTACTTGCATCTCATTCACAAGGACCCCTCTCTATGTTCATTTTGGAATGGCAGATGTTTCATTTAGTGAAAACGACAGCATATGAAGGTTTATAAAACCCATATTGCCACTCACCTTTTTAATTTGCCTATTTCCAAAGTTACTGCTTCTTCCTGGTTGCACATTGTCACTTGAGGCAGTGCTACAGTAAGCTCATGCCATAGACAGGCCACTCTCGGTCTCTTTACAACTCTGCTCCTCCAAACTGACCTGAATCATCATGAGCGTTTAACTAGGGCGTTTCAAAATATTAATAGCTCAGCAGAGATGGTGTGTTCCTGACAGGTTTTGAGAATGAAAACTGGGTGTTAAAGTGATTAGAATAAAATCTGATCATCTACCAAGGTCTTGTTTAAAGGTGGCACAATGGCTTGTACAAACAGCAATTCAATGCCAGAGCCAGCAGAACAAACCTTTAAAAGGTTCAACAAAAAGCTGTTTCCATATGGCAGTGCTGCTCTGTATTATCTGCCACCTTTGTATACACATAAGCTATGTCTACTACACTGCAGAGCTTTTCCAGGATACTGGAGGTATCCTGGAAAAGCTCTGCCACATCTGCTGAATGTGTCTGCTTTTTCGGAACAGTTTCTGAAAAAGCGGATGCGTTCTTTCAACATCTCTGTATTCCTCATTGTATGAGGAACAAGGGATGTTCTGAAAGGAGATTTTTTCCAAAATTTGGTCCTGTGTAGATGGGCCAAATTTTGGAAAAGCCTCTTCCGAAAAAAAAAGATGAAAAAGATACTCAAATTGTGGTTCGCAAATTGCTTATCTTTTTCCGATATAACTCTGCAGTCTAGACATAGCCATAGTCACCATTGTTACCATTTGATTTGACCAGTAAGAACATTGTCACTTAGGAAACTATTCAGGTTTCTAGGATGATAAGCATGCTCAGTAAGAGCATGTTGGAAACAAGGTAACACAGTAACAGGCACTAAACAGAGTTCCTGTTAGAGAGGCAGAGCCTATGGAGCTAGGAAAGCTAGTTTTCATCCTGCTTTACAGATTATCTGCCAATGATCAGCTACATGTTGATTGCAAGATTTTACCAAGAGATGAGATAAAGCTTGGTTTTCAGATCCTCAAGGTTTGGAGTAATGACTTAGAAAAATCACCTTTTGACTTGCAAAAGGAACACATTTGATTGAGGAGTCACTGAGAGGGAATGAATACAGAAGAGCATAACATTTGTTATTTACACAAAGTCATTCTGGTCTTTATTGCTAAAAGCTTTACAGCTTCTAACAGAGACATCTCTGAAATAGAGTACACTTAAAACTTTAATCCATACATTGTTTTTTTTTCTTATTCCTTTGGCTATTGATAAAAAAATGTGTTTAAATAAGGCCCGTATAGCAATCCAAAGTAAAATTGGGAAACTCCACAACCAGGGAAATGGTGCACTTCAAACACAAAATATCAGCTGCTGGGTTCTGGTGGGGAGAGAGGTAGGCTTTTTTGTATGTGAGAGAGTGAAAAATGCTGCCACATTAATCTTACACTGAAAAGGGTGGGCCTCCAGGTGCACAATGCACCCTGCCCCAGATGGTTTGTGTAGTAGGGTTTTCTCACAGCATCACTACACTTCTTGGGTATGTCTAGACTGCATCCCTCTGTCGGCAGAGGGATGCAGATTAGGCAGGTCGACATTACAAATGAAGCGGGGATTTAAATATCCCGTGCCTAATTTGCATAAAAATGGCCGACTTTGCCGACTCAGCATTTTGTCAGCAAAAAGCGGCAGTCTAGAGGGGGATCTGTCGAGAAAGAAAGCCTTTTTCGACAGATCCTGTAAACCTTCTTGCAGGAGGCATAAGGGATCTGTCAAAAAAGGCTTTCTTTCTTGATAGATCCCCCTCTAGACTGCCGTTTTTTGCCAACAAAGTGCTGAGACGGCAAAAATGGTGGCCATTTTTATGCAAATTAGGCATAGGATATTTAAATCCCCGCTTCATTTGCAATGTCGACCTGCCTAATCTGCATCCCTCTGCCGACAGAGGGATGCAGTCTAGACATACCCCTTATGACCAAATTCAACAGACAAAAAGAGAAATATAGTAAGAGCGTAAATTCTGCAGGAGCATTTTAAAATATGGAGTGACTAGCATGGCAATTTAATCTTGCTTAATGGAAATAATAAACTGCTCATCAATATTCTGAGCACTGGACTTGGAGACAGGATCTTTCCTAGGTTTGTTTGTTTTAATTTGTCAGCTGACAAAATGCAGGTCTAGAGTAGAGTAAAGTCCAAAAATTTGTTTTCCAGTGTGAATTTAAATGAAAACAACTGTCTAAGCTGTGTCCTGGCTAGAACTGGGTGAATAACTGATTTTTCAGTTTACTGATAGTTTGTTTTATTTCATGATTTGTTTTTCTTTTTAAATAAAAGGGACTAAAGGACCAACCAGACTCATAAAACAGCCAGAAGAGGAGAGAGTAATACTGCCTCCCTTTTAACCTTTAGTCCAGTGGCTAGAGCACATGCCTGACATATGTGAGACTTGGATTCAATTTCCTTTCTGCTTGACAAGGGAAGGAATTTGAACATGGGTCTCCCACATTGCAGGACAATACAATAGCCAATAGCCAGTGTACTACGGGGTATTCAGGGGAAGAGAACTCTCAACATCTCCAGCTGAAGCTGTTCCTCTGCACACAACTAATTAATCATTGGCACAGCGTTTCAACTTTGTGTCACCTAATTCTTAAGTGAGTCCCCTCACCACCAGGTCATAGTGATTTTCACTTTCAGGCAGCAAGGCCAACAGCCTTGCCAGACCCCTGGGCAAGATGGGGGAGGCCTGCTCTCTGGGCCTCAAGTGGAAGGGCTGAGGCTGGGCCTAGGCAGGCCTCAGCACCACCTGGAGAGCACCATGCCTTCCCACTTCAGCCCTCAGTGCTGACTGAAACATGCAGCATGGTGCTCTGGCAGTAATTTAAAGGGCCCGAGGTTCCAGCTGCAGCTGATGCCATAGTAGCAGCAGTGGCAGCCAGGAGTTGTGGGGCTGTTTTGTGTCACTGGGCCACAGGGCACTTTGCCTTCTTGCCCTTCCACTGCCTCCCTCCTCCCTGCCTGTTGATGGGCCTGCTCCCTGGTCTATGACCCTGAAGCATTGCATGCTGAGAACTGTAATCTCGGAGCAACCCTTTGTATGAAAAATGTGGCTGGTTGTGACTGGTTCTTTTTCAGCAAATCAGGTGCGCCCATATGACTTCTTTGGCCAAAGTTAAACATCCAGCTATGATTAAAAAGTATGATCCCTGTGTTTGAAAGACAGTATTTGACCTTACAACACTCACAAGAAATTTTTTATTCCCTTAGGTTGGCTACTAAGAGCAACATTGTCCCCCAGTTTTATAAACATGATGCTCTGAGGGAAGGCTACTCTTCATCATTTTTTTCTCCTTCAGGCTATATCTTAGAGCTGCAAAATCATGTCCAGAAGACAGTGCTGTCGCACAGCTGCCTGAATTTCCAATTCCTTTCCATTTTTGTCACAAAAAGCACATTAGCCTCAATTGTTTCACCATCACTGTGTCATTTAAATAACCTGACAAGGCAAAGTAGACATCCTCAAGAATGGAATTCCCATGCATTTCAGTACCATGCTGGCTCATTATGACAAAGCCAAAAAGCCAGGAGAGCAACCAGAACATGTGTGTCCATGAACCAAAATAAAAACAGTATGTTCACATAAAAAGGGGAGAGCATGCCCCAAAAGGAGCAGGCTATGTCTAGCCCAAGAGTAGCATTGCCAGATGGTTTAACCAAAAATACCGAACTCTGCCCCCCTCCCCCCCCCCCAAAAAAAAACAGAGAAAAAATTGTGTTGAAAGAAGGCCAGTGGCCATCTTCCCTCCCTCCCTGCTCTGGGTCAAACAGCTCCCCTGCAGAACCAGGTAAGCAGTGGTGGCGGGCAGGGCGATTGCTGACTGTGTGTAGGTTGCCAGGTGTCCAGTATTGACCCGGACAGTCTGGTATTTTTGCCCCCTGGCCGGGAAAAAAATCAGAATACACCGGACATTTTAAGTGTCTGGTATTTTCTGATAATTTTTTTACCGGACAGGAGCTGAAAATACCAGACTGTCCAGGTCAATCCCAGATGCCTGGCAAACCTACCCAAGAGGGCAGTGTAAAAACCAGGCCCAATCACAGCACCTCTGTTTGTTAATGGGCATCCCCTGCTTCCTACTAGCATTCCAGGAAGTGCAAATAATGGAGGCATGTTATCTTCTGGAGTTCCCTCTATGTGTAGTAGCTCTGTACAATCCAGACACTGGCCAATCCCTAAATGGTACTATTTGGCTCTAACTCAAGCAAAGTATTTAAGCACCTGCCTAACTTTAAACACATGAGTAGTTAGTCTCAATTGGCTTTAATGTTTGTCAGAGTCCAGTGAACCGAGGGAGGTACATTCCGGGCTGGAAGCTGTTACA
This sequence comes from Pelochelys cantorii, assembly GCA_032595735.1. Taxonomy (NCBI): domain Eukaryota; kingdom Metazoa; phylum Chordata; order Testudines; family Trionychidae; genus Pelochelys; species Pelochelys cantorii. Next base: position 24,605,783 of record CM064336.1, read on the forward strand.
GTGTTAGGAATTCATGATGAAGAAGGGGACAGTTGAACAAAAATAATGAATACGCTCTTTGGGGCAAGACCATCCTTTTCTTCTGTGCTTGTACAGCCCCTACTGCAATGGGGCCCTGGTCCATGCCTGGCCCTAGACAAATATATAGTAACAATCTGTCCCCCTTCCACTTGTTTCACTGAAGTGTCTTTCCTGCACTGCAGTCATAGCCAACAACATACACAGAATAAGAATGTTGGTGTGAAATGCTTTGAAACACGGTCACAATAGGAACAATTTTCTTTAGGGAATGAAATCAGACTGCACAGTTATTTTCTGTCAGCTGAAACATGAAAAGAATATAAATGAGATTACATCTGGCCCTGGATATATAGGAGAGCAGAAACAGCCTTAACCAGATTCAGTTTTCCTCCAGTGTTCTTCTAAGAAATTTAAAATCCCAAAGAAATCCTGAATTTGGTTAGATGTCTGTTCAAAGAAACCACATTCTTGCTTAGCAGAAACAGCGTGCCTTTGATTATTTGAAAATGCATGATTTAATTATTCCACTCCGCATACCTTTTCTCAGCTGGCGCCACCGCCTAAAACACACAGACAGAGAGACAAGCATTAGGTAAAACAACATGATTTCTAACTAAAGAGACTGGAGTCAAAGGGTCAAACCTTGCATGGGGCTGAGCATCTTCAATGCCTATTGACCTCTCTGAGAGGTGTGGGTGCTTAGCACATCCCAGGAGGTGCTCAGTACTTATGGGGAAATAGCAACTGGAACATGTGGCTACAATACAGAAGATCATAACTTGGGTTCAAATCTCAGCTTCCTAATTCTTCTGCTCTACACCATTATGTGTTGGCAGCCATTTTAATCAAATGATCTCAATTGCTAACGAAAAGAAATAGTCACTTCTTTAAATCCAGTTGGGAATATCCACATGAGCTTGAGCTCCTGAAAAGTGCCAGTTTGACAACACTGGAAACCTTATCCGCTCTACAAAGGGCAAGTACCACATATTCAGCAAGGCAAGCTTCCCCTTCAATACCCCTTGCTAATGTGCCACTGGGTGATCTTAAAAGGAAAGGTTCCGTATTGCATTTCCCAAAAGTCCCTACATTCAGTCCTTAAATGGTGTTTAAAAGCATCAGAATATCAAGGAGGATTTAGTTCCCTGACATGTCAGCCAGATGCAAAATGTGTTGAGTATCTCTAGTACTCACGTATTTATCGCAGATTTCATTAATAGTCCTTGCACATTGGGCACAGGAAGAAACCTGTCCATTTAGGGTATGTCTACACAGCACCCTAAACTCGAAATAAGATACGCAATTTGTGCTAAGCAAATTGCATATCTTATTTCGATTCTATTTCAAAACAGCTTATTTTGAAATTTGGCACATCTACACAGAACCAAATTTTGAAATAATGCACTATTTTGAGATGTCCCTTAACCCTTGTGGAATGAGACTTACGGGGATGCTGAAATAGTGCACCAATTATTTTGAAAAATATTTCGAAATATCAGGCAGGAGGCTTGCTAAGACGTGGGGTAGCTATTTCAGGATACCTCCAGTATCCCGAAATACCCACACCTTGTAGACGTACCATTACTGACAGAAGCAGCAATTGCTCACAAATATCAGAGAACAGAAATAATCCTACCTTTCTGATTAAAAAACAAAGCTTCTCAGCAGCATGATTCTGAAAATGAACTGAATGACTTAACTTACCAACACCTGAGAGCTGAGTTCTGTCTTTCACACAGGAATCATGAAGAAATCAATAGCACTCACAGAAGAGCAAAGAGCTGCCTTTCTGACACATTTAGGTTTTGGTAACATCATTAGTTCTGACTTCACGTGTTCAGAATCCTGAACTCAGAGCTAGTAGCTTTCAACCAAAACATTTTGGTTTTTTAAATGAATCTATTTACCATTTCGAAGCTTATGCATGCCTCCAGTCCAGGATTTTGTATTTGAACTGAAATGTTTTTTATTTTAACTTTAAATTACAATGTGGAAAGGCCACAAAAACTGCAAGCACTACTTCAACAGTTGAAACTAGAAGAGGTCCTCTTTATAACAGCCACAAGCCTTGAACGCACACAAGTCTGGGGAAAGGGTTTTTAGCTCTGGAGCTATTTCCCCTCTTGGTCTGAAAGAACCCAAATCTGTTGATCCTCTCCTCACAGTGTGAATTCCTTCTATTTGAGGAAGCTATCTATCTTAAGTATATATTACTGTAAGACCTAAGCATCTTCTCTCTTTAATGTATTTCTTCTAACAACATCTCTGTGAGGTAGGGCAGAGCTATATTATCTCCATTTTATAGGCAGGGATCTGAAGCACTGGTATACTAAGTAACTTGCCAAAGATCACACACATGGTCTGTGGCAAAGACCTGAATCCTCTTCTCTTGAGTGCCAGGTTAGAACTCTATTTCTCTATCACTAGGTACAGTTTTTGATTGATGTTAACTCCCCAGTTTTTGCTTTGTTTCCAGTAAACATGCCCAGATAGAATATTCCAGATAAACAGCAAGAGTGCTAATAATCAAATGAATTACTGACTCTAGGAACGGTAAACATCCACTACAATCAGAATGATCTTGCACACAGGTGCCAAGTCAATTCATATCACCTCTGCAGCAAGCCCTGTAAGCAATGAAGCTAGAGCTCTGCAGGACTCCAAAGGGAATCTGTCCAATCTTTATCAGCAGGAACAAAGGTGATATTGCATGGATCCTCATCTGGGGAAATGGATTTTAAGTTGGGGGAAACACAATCTTCAGAGAGTCAAACTGGAAACACTCTGGAGTTCTTAAAAATTCTGAACATGCATAACAGCAATACCATAAGCCCATAGGCGTGTGCAGCACTTTTCATTAGGATGTGCACCCAGGGAATTTTATTTTATTTTTTTTGAAGGTGAACATTTATTGAATACTCAATCATAAAGGACATTATTTTTATTCATCAAACAAACTAAAGAAACTAAAACTTAACTAAACTTAATTTTTTTAAATTAACAACTAAACTTTACTTAAAAAATACAAACTTAAGTATGGGACATTGTACTTCTTAGTTTGTTTTTTACATGTGCAATTCAGCGCTTATTGCATAATACAGCAATCCATGCTTTAAAAGAGCATATCATGCAATTAAATTAACACGCAAAGCCACTTTTTTTTTGAGACATTATAGGGTTACCAGGTAGTCTTAAAAAAAATACTGGACACACTTCATGGGGTGGGGAGGGACCGGCTGGGAGGGGAGCAGGGCTGGCCAGGAGGAAAGGGGGGGGCCGGGAAGCAGAGCTGGCGGGGGTGTGTGTGTGTCGGGGGCTGGCCGGGGGATATCGGGGGGGGGGGGTGGCCAACGGGAAGCAGAGCTGGTCGGTGGGGGGGAGGGGGAAGGGTGGAGCAGGGCTGGCCGGGGGAGCTCAGGAGGAGGAGGGGAGAACTGGCCACTGGAAGCAGCGCTGGCGGGGGGTGCAGCGAAGCTGGCCGGGGAAAATTGGGAGGAGGAACCAGCCGGCGGGAGGTAGAACTGGTGGCAGGTTGGGGGTTGGGTACAGTGGGGCTGGCTGGGGGAGATCGGGAGAGGAGGGGAGAACTGGCTGCCGGAAGCAGGGTTGGCAGCGGGTGCAGCGCTGGCTGGGGAAGATCGGGAGGAGAAGTGGGGGAGAACCAACTGGCTGGCAAGGAGGGGGCGGGGAGGGAAGAATGTATCAGCCGGTGGGGAGCAGGACTGACCCGGGCAGTGCAGATCCCAGGGCGCTCCCGCCCACCGCACAGTCCAGGCGAAGCACGAGTCAGTCTGGCTGCAGCTCCACCACGCGCTTGACCAGCATGCAGGAGCGCGGACCGAGCTGCTCCTCCTCCTCACATGCAACTAGGGCTCCCAACGCCGATCGCGCCCCACCTCCCAGCCACTCCCATTGCCAGGCTTCCGGGCGCCTGGTCGGAAAACCAGAAAATACTGGACATTGCGCATGTCCAGTATTTTCTGGATTTTTTTACCAGACAGAGCCCAAAAAACCCAGACTGTCTGGTAGAAAACCGGATACCTGGCAACCCTAAGACTTTTGGGTGTGCCTGGGCAAACCCGGCACACCCCGTACACATGCCAGTGCATAAGCCATGTTTTCAAAGCATCAAATTCTGGTCATGAAAATCCTTGGAACATATTCCCAATGATTAATGCATTTTTCCCCCTCTTGTTTATCACATACCTCAGGTGGAAGAGTAGGAGTCATTTTCTTTCCTGGCACAGAGAGGAACAAATAAGCAGAAGACAACACAATAAAGGTTTTATGATCCCTAGCTACCAATGTTACTTGCACATTTCTTCAGTGTTAGCATTTGTACCCTGTCCCATGGTCCCTGGCATATCACTCATGATAAAACATACACACAGGCCTCACATTTTAGAAACAAAAGCACTGAGTGCACTTCTCTCCATATAAAACAAATGGCATTTTTGCTCATGTTAACATAAAAATAGGGTTGGGCCCCAAAAAATTGAATTTAGGATTGAAATCTGAACATAGGGATAAATTTTGGAACTGACCCATATTTTTATAATGGACTGAAATAAAAATCTAGATTCAAACACCCTAAAATTCAGTGTACTGATTCAAACTTTTCATCTTGAAACCACCTCTACCCTGACCCCCTCTAATACAAAGTGTCTGTGATTCTACATGTACAAGTGCATTTGAATCCCTCCAAAGATGAGATGCTAGCCAGTCAACTGGCCAAGCCAGGAACATAAGTAGTTTGCTGCTTGCAACAGCACATATGAAAACAGAGAAGGGGATGATGAGTTGGGCTCTTTGTGCCCTTTTTGGGGGCAACTGTTGGAAGCTCTACTTTCAGGAGATAAAAGATTAACTCAGAGAAGACGTAGGCAAACAACATCTAAGCACTTAAACAACTTAATACAACATTTGTCCAGGCAGGAGTCTATTAACAGTGTCTGATGGAAGCAACTGTATTATTTATTAAACTGCCAAGATCAATCAACTGCTTTATACCAGTATAAAGAGAGCTATTGTACTTTCATGTCCTTTTAAACACAAAGAATAAAGTGTTCCCTGAGGTGCTTTCATGAGCTGCCTTCGATTAAGAGTTCTTAGAACATTTGATATTGTCAGAGATCAGCATGTCAGAACCCTGACTGGATTTGCAGCTTTCACAAAAGAAATGAGGATGACAGCAATTATAATTAAAAGTAGGCTGGAGAATGAAGGACCTTACCTGACTTAGATGAGTACTTTACTTACTGTACCTAAAGACTAGGCTGTCAAACCTGAGGGAACTGACCTGCTTTACATCGTTGCAGCAATGGCATCACAGTAGTGACGGATGCCAAGATGTTACTTCTTTTCTCCGAGTGCTAATTTTGTGGAGATCTTTGTGCTGCTTTCTAGAATGTCAGTAATACAATGGAATAGAGATATGCCTTCCTCTGAGAAGTAGACAGTCCATGATGTATGTCATAGCTTACATGGAGGTGTAATTTATCAGAATAAGACTAAGTATTTCACATCCCACGTTTAAAATACAAAAGGAAATGCCTTTGCACAATATTTTAGATTGCCAAAGCACTATGCAACTTTGATCCTGGCCACTTTGCCCACTGTCTTTTTCATTATGTTTTATTACAGTGGTTGAAATCAACAGTTCTGCATCAGCTAGCAAACCTTAGATTAAAAGGTCTGGGAGATGGTGCCAAGAGGCTCTCAGTAAAAGGCCCTTGACTCTGCAGTTTGTTTTCCTCACTGGCCTCATAGAAACAGAGTTGGCTGACATCAAGGGCATGTTGTTAAGTCTATTACTCAAACTTTTGTCAGAAGGGGTGAGATGGGAAGGGCTGAATAGTTTTTGGGGGCATATTTTTTTCTTTTCAGTTTTAATTTTGTGCCCAATTCCTCTCCCCCACAGAGGTCAATGGTAACATTCCCAATGAGTTCAGTGGGACTAGGACTGGCTTCCTTATGTCATTAGATCCTGAGGTATGTGATGTTATACTTGTGTACGCACACAAAGAGATGTGTTTTATAAACTGTAAAATAAATAGCTAGTTATTTGGGGTGGATATAAGCTGTTAGTTCCAATAGCATTTGTGCTGAAATTTGACAGTAGTAGTATTCCTGAAAGGACATTTCTATGCTGTCATGGAACCTTCTGAAAATTTGAATACCACCGTTACCCCACAGGTCAACGGAAATGTATACCATCTACTTTGAAGCCAGAAAACTAACTTTAGGAAGCACCTAATCCATTACGGGCACAGAGACAAAAGTGTCCTTCATAAAGGCCTTATTTTTCTCTAAAATATCATTAGTCTCAGTATTTAGGCCTAGCAGAATCAGAGCTTTCTTTGCAGCTCCATTAATCTCACTCTAGGTCAGGGGTCAGCAACCTTTTCAAACCAAAGAGCGAAACTACATCAAAATTCAGAATAAGTGGTCAAAGAACCATATAAGAATGCTCATTTGCATGACTGAAAATATACAACTTAATAGTATTGATAATTGACATAATGATTAATAATAGCATAAATGAAGCATTGTACTCACAGACTTTATTTAATGGAACTTCTGCTGCTGCATCTTTTCGCACATTTCTTGGAAGTTTACATCATAACTGGTCAAATCTAGCTTCATGCACACATTCAGGCTGTCCTCTGTCAATCTTATGGCAGAGGGGTGGGGATGTGAGGGTGCAGGAGTTTGGGGATGTGGGGCTCAGGGCAGGGGGTTGAAGAGTATGATAGGCTCAGGGTTGGGGCATGTGGGGTTGTAGGAGTTTTATGATGCTGCGGCCAGATGGGGGCTGGGCCTCAATTGGGGGCTTGTTGGCCAGGCTTCATTTTTAAATAAATAAAGTAAAAAATTATGTCCAACACAAAAGGTTTCAATATGGTCTTTATTTATGGCAGAGGTGGGGAACGTTTTTTGGGCCAGGGACCACTGTCCCACAGAAAAATCAGTCGAGGACCACACAAGTGAGAAGCAAAAGAACAACGCCTCCAAAAACCTCCAGCCCTCACTGATGTAGCCCCTGAGACACCTCACTCCCCTGGTACTCCAGCCCCATGGCGGGGGGGGGTGAAGTTCAGGGAGGTTTGGGGTCAGTGGATTTTGTGGGCCCCCATAGGCTCTGGGGTGGGGCCAAAAATGAGGGGTCCAGTGTGTGGGACAGAGCTGCGAGTAAGTGGGATAGGAATGGGGGTGCATAATCTGGGTGGGAGGTAGGGTGCTGGAGCAAGCCAGGGGTAGGGGACAGGAGGAGGATGGGGGTGTAGGGTGTTGGCATGGGGCAGGGGCAAGGATGTGCAGGGTCTGGGTGGCACTTACTTGCTTTTTGTGCCCATGCTACTCTCAGGCTCCCTGACCCAGGTATGGCTTCCCGCTGCTCCACTGGCTGGATTCTCAATGGAGCAGCAGCAGGATTCCCAGCCTGAGAACTGGCCACGAGCAGAACCCAGCCTTGAGGCACCTCAATGGGATGGGCCCTGAGACAGCTCCAGTGGGCTCCCTCAGCCTCACATATACCGTCCGTGGCAACCCAGGAGCAGCAGCAGCATCCTGCTCTGATCACCTCCCCAGCTCAGCCAATACCTGCCAGTCTCAAGGGATGAGTACCTCTCAGGCAGGATCTGCTGGCAGCACCGGAAGAAATGCACATGCCAGTCCTTCAGGAAATCCAGCTACTCCTCATCCCCAAAGCCTGGATCCTCCATTGCCATTGTAGCCCCTCCCCAGCCATTAACACCCTCGACTACTATCCCCCCGACGCACAGTGGAAGCCGTGAGGTGAAAGCCATAGGCTGAACCCACCTGGCTGCTCCTGGGGTCCTGGAGCGGGTGCTGCAGGATCCCCCAGGCTTGAACCAGCCACCCCCTCTCTGCCAGGCCTGGCTTCCCCCAGCCCTGGTGCTGGCGCAGCTGCACACACAGCCTGCCCTCTCCTGCCTTGCAGAGGAGTTGACCTGCAGTGCCCAGCTGATCGTGCACCCCTCCCTCTAGTTGCTCTTCACTCGCAAGCTGGAGGACCTGGCCATGGTGAAGGGCCAGATGGCGCATTTTGATAGCAAGATCAGTGCATCCCTGTGCCCACCATCACCTGGACCCACTTCTGTAGCCACCCCTCCCTCCCCCTTCTCACCCTCCTCCCCATCCAGGCCCCAGCCCCAGCTCTGAACTGCCTCTGTGCCCTCCCCACCCAGTCTCGGCACGCTCAATGTGTATCACTACTGGATGCGGTTGTTCAGGTGATCTCGGTGTTTGTGTCATCCAAGACAAGAGACGCTTCCTAGATTAAAAGATTATTTTCAAATCTAGGAAAGCTCGGGGCTTTTTCCACCCACCGTCCCTGCAGGAAGCCGGTGCTGGCTCCAATCTTGCTGGGGGCACGAGGCTGGTTTGCCAGCATAGGCTCCGTCTTGTGGGGGGAATGAAGGGTGGAGGCTGAGCTCAAGCCAGAAGCCATATTTGGCTCCTAAGTAAATGATATATGGCTCATGAGCCATAAGTTGCCCACCCCTGCTCTACCTGGACTCCTCCCTCCACATGAGTCCTGGATGGAGCTCTTCTGTGTCCCTGGGCAGTGGAGACTGTGGGAGCAGCAGAAGCACTGGCAGTTGTCAGAGGGTTCGAGGGAGCGTTAGGGGCACTCATGACTCACTGAGTGCTTGCTCACAGAGAGCTCATGAAGCTGGCCATGTGGGACAGGCACTTCTCCTCTTCCTGGGACTTTTAGAGCTCAGGAGGAGGAGAGCAGTGAAGTCACCAGGTGTAGTCAGAGAGGCCAGAGCTGACAGCTGTGAGAGGCCTTTAGAGGCCAATTAGTTTGAATTAGCAGCACTGGAACATCTATACTAATGTTATTTCGAATTTGTGGCTGTCAAGCTCTTACTGATAATATAGAAAAATAAGGTCTGTTATGATGGGCCTATTCAGCCACAAGGTTTGAATATCATGACCTGACTACTTTCCCCCACCCCAGTTTCAGGAACAAAGGTAAACAGAGATGAATGGGAGGCTTGGCCTCTGCTTAATTATATTCTCCTTTAACCTTCTATTTCCCCTCTAATTCTAACTCTTGTGGAATACAATGGGCGAGTTCATTGAAAGTGAAGATATAATCAATTCATTCCTGGGCCTTAAACAATAGGGTGGACTCAGGAGCACAATTAGTGAAGGATCCTTTGGTCCAGGCTTCATATCTGAATGTGCAAAACCTGAGTTTTTCCTGTAATGTAAATATCTGTGAATTTCATCTGTAGTCTAGCTCTGCTTTATCCCCACTGAATCTAATGGGCCCTGTGGCCAGTGTTCAGCATCAGTGAGCCTCTGGGATCAGTCATATAGAAAGGTTTATGTTTTAGAACAAAAGTTTTAAAACAAACAGGGCCTGTGCTCCACCTTCAGGTCAATGAAAGACGTTGCATGGCAAAAATGTTTGACCATTGCTTTGCTGAAGAATTAATACAGCTCTTGGGAGAGCAAAGTCATTTGTTAGAAACTTCTAAAATGCAAATCATTCTAGGTCAGTGGAACAGACCATTCATGGTTAAAAGACAGAGTGGCAAATTTATTAAACTTCTGGTGGTTAAATTCTGCCCCAATTATGCACCAGGCAATTGCACTGGAGATGACAACTTGTAAACCAAGAGACGTTTAGAAAAAATACATCATATTTCAACAAATCTGGGGCCACAGAGAATCATAGAAGATTAGCATTGGAGGAGACTTTAGGAGGTTATCTAGTCCAACCTCTGCTCAAAGCAGAACCAACCCCAACTAAATCATCCCAGCCACGGCTTTGTCAAGCCAGGCCTGAAAAACCACTAAGCACGTGTCCACTTCATGGCTGTCACTAGATTATACTAATCATTCAGAACATTCCAGCAACAGAGGAGATAACAGAACACAGATTTTCCTGCTTCCAAAACACAGGTCCCTGACACTTGAGCTATTGGAAACCCTTCTTGAACTGTTAGCACAAGAGGATCTGATTTTAACAATGAACAATCCTGCTTCCAATATAGCAATGACTTGGGATAAAGAGCTGTTAAGTCTCTCAGATTTATCAGTAAACTGCTAATATTGGGCACCTGCTGCTCCTATCTCTTACTTTCATTGGGAGAGCAGAGGAGTTGTATGGAGAAGGTACTCTAGGCTTCATCACTATGGCCAAAGTTCTTGAAGGGCTGTGTTAGGACTCTAAGGGTGTGTCTAAACTACACTCCTCTGTCAAGAGAGGGATGTAGATTAGGCACATCGCTATTGCAAATGAAGTGAGGATTTAAATATCCCGCACTTCATTTGAATAAAAATGGCCACTGTCTTTTGCCAACGCGGCACTTTGCCGGCAAAAAGCGGCAGTCTAGACGGGGATCGGTTGACAAGGAAAGCCTTTTCCGACTGATCCCTTATGCCTCATGCAACAAGGTTTACAGGATCGGTTGGAAAAGGCTTTCCTTGTTGACTGATCCCCTTCTAGACTGCCGCTTTTTGCCGGAAAAGTGCCACGGCGGCAAAAAGTGGTGTCCATTTTTATTCAAATGAAGCGGGGGATATTTAAATCCCCACTTCATTTGCACTAGCGATGTGCCTAATCTACATCCCTCTGTTGGCAGAGGGGTATAGTTTAGACACACCCATAATTCTTGACTAGATGGGGAGTTACCCTGTAATAATAACTCCTAAATGAGATTAGATTCCCAAGTGGATTAAAAGTGCCTTATTCATAAATGAATTAAACCAATTCAGAATAAGGCACTCTTATTCTGCAATAAGAGCATCCACACATGTAGTAAATTAAGAATAGTTAATCCAGAGTATTCCAGACCCCATTTTATTTCAGATTAATTTTCATGTGGAGATAAACACTTAGGCTATGTCTACACAGCAGTGTTATTTTGGAATAACTGACATTCTTCTGAAATAACATAGTCTGCGTCTTCACAGCAAGCAGTTATTTAGACATAACATTGAAATAACGTTGAGCTGGAGGACTTCTTACTCTGACTCTTGTAACCCTCATTTTACGAGGAGTAAAGGAAGTCGGAGGAAGAATGCTCTAACTCAGAATTCCTACTATGTAGACAGCGCCAAACGCCGAAATAAGCTATTTTGACTTAAGCCACTCAATTGACATAGCTCAAGTTGCATAGTTTATGTCGGCTTTAGCCCTGCTGTGTAGACGTGCCCCTATCTATAGAAACACCAATGAATTCTCCTAAAAGTGTAACTATAGAGATCCTGCCTACAGCATATTTTCCAGCTCACCCAAGACTATAGATACGTGACTAGACAATATGATATAAAGAGTAGAGCTATGTAGGCATTCACTCTCGCCATATTTCTATGTGGGCATTTGAAGACCATACTTTAGGTATTTTTCTATTGTCAGGCAATACACTGTGGGGCACTGAGGAAAATTAAGGAGGGAGAAAGGATAGGGGAAACTCTAGGGAGACAAAGAAAAAGCAGTGGGAGGGTAGATAATTGGTATGGGGGCAAAAAAGAAAATGTGCAAATAAGTCAATGTATGTTCAAATATCCAAATTGCACCACTGAATGATGTTTAAGACTTCAGATTCCTTGGTCTACAGTCTTACCAGGTATGATGATATTCAACAATTTATACCTTTAATTACAAAAGATTTTTAGTTCCTTTAAGGTTTATTATGAGCTATTTGATTAATTACTGCAAAATGTCTTTTGGGATCACCTTGTGAAAAAGAGAATGTTAATGCCTATCATTTCAAGTACAAACTTAAAATGAAGTTGGAATATCTGACCTTACCTATAGGAATAGTCGAATGGGCCGGGGAGACAGTCTTGAGGTCTCTAGCCATCCAGGCCTTCTGATTTAAAAAAATAGAATTCAACATTTTTCTTTTTTAATAAATGAGCAGGGAGATACGGTACCCAGCACAGGCCACAAGAGCATTAGCATAGTAACTAATGTGTCTTAAAAACTTCAGAAAGGTAGCCAAGTTAGTCTGTAACTGGAAAAACTTAAAAAACAACCAATAGTCCAGCAGCACCTTAAAGACTAGCAAAACACATAGATGGTATCATGAGCTTTCGTGGGTACAACCCACTTCTTCAGATTAATGTATTTTAAGTTGGGCAGATTGCAGATGTCTGACAATTAATACAGAGGAAGTGAGATCTGTGCAGAGGCATAGAGATCATGTTATGTGCCCAGGGGCAAAGGCAAAATTTGCCTTCCCCCCCCCACCGCCGCACGGCGGGGCCTCAAACCTGGTGCCTGGCTGAGCCCGACCCTGGAAGGGCGGGGGGGAGAGCTTGTACTGTGTCTTCCCTCATACCCTTCAGTTTGGGGCTGGCAGAGGTGGAGCAGGGTCGGGCTGGGGGAAGAGAAGCGGGGGGGAGGCTCCAGCAGTGGAGGAGGAGCAGGCGAGCTGAGGGATGACAGGGGGAGCGGAGGGGAACTAAATTGGCACCCTGCCCCACCCCTCAACTCCCCTCGCTACGCACTGGATCTATGGAGAACACAGGTTCAAGCAGGTAATACTCCATTTTGAATACACTGTCAATGCATTGTCAATTTGCTGAGTTTGATAACACTAGCTATATAATTTCTTTCAACTCTCCTCCTCCCCGCCCCTCCTGACAAATCCAATGGTCTGGGCAATTCTGGAGAAATTGGTAGGAATGCCAGATTTACAAGATAACATTAATAATTTGTTTAATAAATCTGACTTAAGATTTGTATTCAGGTCCTTCAGAAGCAAAACTTATTCTCTTCTGAGATACCATCTTATATAGAATCACTGATGTAAAGGAGGTTTCTGTGTATTATTAATATTCATTAATTTTCTAAATGAATAAAATTATTTCATGGTGAAACTGTATTCTAAATGCATCACCAAGCTTTCTCTCCTGCCATCCAACAGCAGTTGAGGTAAACTGGTAACCCATGTTTACAACAACAGGTACCTGAGTCTCTGAAGAAAATCTTTTATGTTTTGGTGTGTGTGTCTTTCTCAGACCTGCATCTTCTGAACTAGATAACTTCTTGGGCACACGCTTCTAAATCATAAATAAATAAGGCATGTTTAAGAACATACTATGCAACAGCAAATGCACAAGGAGGGGAAAACTCTGTTTAATAACTAGGAATATATTTTAAAGTATATTTTTATAGACTCTTATTCAATTATTATGGGTTTTTATTAGAATTGGGCCAAATCAGAACTTGAGAGCTAAACCCCTCAGTTTTGGGGATGCTCAAAATCCAGATATGAATTTGGAATTTTGTGAGTTGAGCCCATCAATAGTCTATTACACACCACAAACTATATTAAAAGATCATTAATGTTGCAAAGATATGCATTCAAAGTTAGAATGTACCAAAACTAAGGTGTCTGTGTGACCCAATCTGGATTCCTTGTGCATTTGATACAGTCTTTAATTGCATGATCACATACTATTTTTTCCACTGGACCCCTGCTTCATTCACTGAACAGAATTCATGGTGCTTACTTCCAGAGCAGTTATTTAATATTTTATGTTTTCTTTTCTGTTTAAAGTGTGGTACTAGAACTTATTTACTGTACACTGTTCAAATCCCACTCTGAGTTGAGAATTATTAATTACTTCTTGGACTTTTCTATGCCACTTATAGTTAATGTGTCTCAGCTACCAATTTTAGCATTGCTATACAAACTTCATAAAAACCCATCAGAAATAGTAATCAATGTTTTTGGCATGAGTCATTGCCAATGCCCCTCTAATACCATCTGTAGCACTTATGCTGAGGGAAGATACCTTTTCTTTGCTGAATGGCAAGCTGTCTCTCTTTGAAGCTTTTTTCTTCCTTCTTTCAGAACCTTCAGAACAGGAACAACAAGAACTTATAATGTGACTTTTTTTCTGTGAAGACTGTTGGTGTGGGCAGAAGTGTGTGTGTATGTGTATCAAGAAAGAGAAAGCAGAGCTGAACTGCACAATGAGGGCTGAAGATGTGTACTGTGTAAGCTTGAGAGTGTCTCTTTTACCAACAGAAGTTGGTCCAATAAAAGATATTACCTCACCCACCAGTCTCTCTCGTATCTGCTCACCAACAAGGCTATGATCACACTGCTGAGTGAATAACTGATATAGAAGGCATTTTCAAATATGGGGCAAATCATAGAATCATAGAACACTAGAACTGGAAGGGACCTCAACAGGTCATCAAGTCCAGTCTCCTGCCCTCACAGCAGGACCCAGTACCATCTAGACCATCCCAGATAGATGTCTATCTAACCTGCTCTTAAGTATCTCCAGAGATGAAGATTTCACAACTTCCCTAGGCAACTTATTCCAGTGTTTAACCACCCTGACAGTTAGGAAGTTTTTCCTAATGTCCAACTTAAACCTCCCTTGCTGCAGTTTAAGCCCATTGCTTCTTGTCCTCTCCTCAGAGACCAAGGAAAACAATTTTTCTCCCATCTCCTTGTGACACTCTTTCAGATACCTGAAAACCACTATCATGCTCCTTACTATATATGTACTCCCACTGAAGTCATTCTTGCATGAGTAAAACAAGCAAAATTTGAACAATACTCATGCTCCATCTCTGATCAACATATAATCTCTAATTACATGTTAGTATAATAATAATTTTCCATTTTGTAGCATCTTCCATCAGATCTCAAAACACTACCAACATGAATTAATTAATCCTCATAACATTTCAGGTAAACATTATGTATCCATTTTACAGACAGAAAGGTTAGAGACACGGACTGTTTAAGTGACTTGGTCAGGGCTATCAGGGAGTCAGTGGCAGATCCAGCAATAGAGCAAAAGGCCCTGGTCCTGCACTAATAAAGTCAGTGTGAGCTTTGTCATTGATTTCAATGAGCATAGGCTCAAGCCCATAAAGAATATCTATAGAACTATGATACACAGTAAAAGCCAACAATAAAAGAAGACATTTAATACCTGTTTCCCTCTTCATCTGTAAGGCCTGAGTTTTGTCCAAACAGAAATCTCCCTCCGTATGAAGGTATGTTCTCGCCTGGTCTGCTTCTTCTCTGATTTGGTGCTGTTCAGTGCTTGGGATATGCTGTAATGATTCTGTGTCAGGGGATTCACTCTCAGCTTCAGCAACCTGAACAAAAATAAAGCAGGCAAATGTTGGTTGTTGGAGGAGGAAAACACCTACTTTTTTTTAAGAGCCCTCTTTTATGCTTTATTTTTTAAACCAACAGATTGCAAAATGGCAAATCCATCTGGTATTGATTAATTGATTATGTGCAAAATTCTTCTCTCAGAACCACATTGTGGATCTTGCTTTCTGCATGCTGTGGTCACCACCACTGTGGATCTCACTGTCAGGAGTTTCTATGCACAAAGAAACCAGAATAAGCAAAAGGAGATCTGTTATGTGGATAGGAAATAAAAATATATGTTGTAAATTCAGGCAATTAGAGCAATATTTCATTAAACGGCATTTGGCCGCCTTTGTGTAATTCTCTGGGATGCTGCTTGTAAAATCCATTGCTGTAATACTGTCACACCCCAACGGCCTCTCCCTCAAAGGGTCCCCCTGGGGAGGCAGGTCAGCACTGAATATTGCTAACGCTGTTGCAAGCATTGCAGTGCATTTTGGGAAGGGTCAAAGGTGTGAGTATGGAATGAATGAAGGATTCCTTTGCAGGTCGCGAGAGGCCAAGGGGAGGAGTGGGGGGGGGGGGCGACGACGAAGAGAGCAGAGAACGGGTTAACTCCACTCCCGCTAGGCCCGAAGATAAGACGTTGATTCCAGCCAGCTAAAGGCCTCAGCACACATCTGACTCTCGGCTGCCAGCCAAGAAAGAGGGGGGCCTGGAATCCACCGGTCAGCCACAAGAAAGACATATTCAATTGAGCAGAGCAAGCCCATAACAAGCAAGACAAGCAAAGGCCAGCACGGAGGAAAGCAAAGAGAACACCAGAGTCTAGCCGGTGTGTTTTGGGAAAGTCAAGGAGACAACAGAAAGCCAGTTCGGACTGTCACAAAGAGCACCAGGACCAGAGGTCGAGGAATGGAACACCCCCAAAGGGTGATAAAGGAGCCCAGGACTTAAAACCCTCCTGAGAGCTGGAGCGATTTGGAGAGATCGCAGCGGACCCTGGATGACCTGTGCGCACAGGACCGAACTTCCGTCCACCCTTCCCCCTCTTCTTCTTTCGTTACACCCAGGCCTGGCCAGCCTCGGGTAGTGAGTGTGTGAGTATGAAAGTGGGTTAGGGTTTGGGCACTAGCACTTTCTTCCTTCCTCTGAGTGACGTGAAAAGCACCCATCACTCTGCTGTTATTTTATTATTTTATTAATAAAGCTTTAAAACTTAGACACTTGGTGTGCTCCATCATCTCCTCCCTCAACAATCCTGTGGCCTCAGCCATAAGCCTGGTTAATCAAGCCTGCTATGGGTAGTCACTGATGGGCCACATGCCATCATAGGTAGTCCTCTCATATCATCCCCTCCATAAACACATCAAGTGCAGCCTTGAAGCCAGTTAGGGCTTTTGCCCCTATTACGCCCCTTGGAAGTCTGTTTCAGAACTTCAGTCCTCTGATTATTAGAAATCTTTGCCTAAGTTTGAGTCTAAACTTGAGGGTCAGTTTATAGACATTTGTCCTTATATCCACATTGGTGCTTAACTTAAGTAACTCCTCTCCCTCCCCAGTGTTTATCACTCTGATGTACTTATAAAGAGCAACCATCTCTCCCCTCAGCCTTCTTTTGATTAGGTTAAACAAAGACAAACTCTTTGAGCCTCATCTCATGAGGTAAGGTTGCCATTTGTCAGATCATCTAAGTAGCCCTTTCCTGCACCTGTTGCAGATTGAATTCTTAAGCGTGGAAGACATTGCATGTAGTATTCCAGATGAGTTCTCATCTCACTAGTGCCTTCTATAATATGACTAATACTTTCCTTTCTCTACTGGAAATCCTTCACCTGATGCTAGTTCTTCATTAGGTTTTTTCATGGCCATGTCATATTGACAGCTCATAGTCATCTTATGGCCAACCAATACACATAAGTGTTTCTCCTTCTCTGCCACTTCCAATCAATAAATCCCCAGTTTACAGAAAAAAATCTCATTGTTAGTCCCTGTAGCATGGTGCTGGTACAACAGCACCTAATTAGCCTCTGCCCTGTCAGCTCCAATCAAGGGGAACAAACTGGTGCTGATGAAAATGCCTGAGGATTGGTTACTGCCAGTCTGACGGAGCCAAGAGCTATACAAATTGGGAAAGAGCAGGGCAGGCTGTGAGGGAGAGGTCAGTAACAAAGGGCATTGGAGACCTCTTAGCTAAAGACTGACTCTGCCAGTGAAAAGAGAAAACCCTGTAAAGACTGTATGTAGTTTGGCACTAGTGGTGGGATGAGCTAAGGTGAATAAAGACATGGGTGTTACACAACTCTGAGGTCTCTCTGAGCCTGATTTGGGAGGGCAGCCGGCACTCAGAAAAGTGTGGTAGGAGTGCACTCTGTTACTGTTTCTAAATGCATGAACTCGCATTATAAATTTCATCCTATTTCTATTACTCCAGTTTACAAGGTCATCCAGACCTTCCTGAATGGTATTCCAGCCCTCCTCCATATTGGCATTATCTTCCAACTTTGTGTCATCTGCAAATTTTATTAGCATACTTCCACTTTTTTGCCAAGATCAGAAATAAAAATGTTAAATGGGATTGGTCCCAAGACCAATCCCTGAGGAACCACACTCGTAACCTCCCTCCATCCTCACTGTTCACTTTTCAGGATGGCATGTGGTAGTCTCCCCTTTACCCAGTTTATTGTCCATCATTCAGTTCTCATATTAATGCCCATATTCTCCAATTTAACTAACAATTTCCCATGTTGAACCGTATCAAATGCCTTACTGAAATTCAGGTACATTTGATCTATTGCATGTCCTTTATCTAAAAATTCAGTTATCTTCTCAAAGAAGGAGACCAGGCTTGTCTGGCATAATATACCTTTTGTAAAATCATGTTGTATTTTATAGCAATTACTGTTCACCTCTATGTCCTTAACTATATTCTCTTTCAAAATTTGTTCCACTTTTTGTTAAAAATATGAACAGTATAAACTGCATTAACATTTATTCTGTGAAAAAGTTAAGAGTATTTGTGGTTGCATTCCAGTGCTGTGAAGAAGAAAAAAAACCCCTACAAATATATTCCTAAACTCTAACCTACACTTGAACTGTAATCCCAGGGACTAAACCAGAAACATTCCCAAATTACTTTCTGCAATCACAATGTACACGGCAACAATAGGCATTCTTGATGAGATGCAAGTCAGGCTAAATTCCCAGGCACACAATTTACTTGTGCTCAGTATTCTTCCAGCAGGTGTCAGCATAGCAAAACAGAATTATGTTAAATTTATTGTGAACTCTAAGTATGCTGGCTGTATGTAAGAAGTCCTGAGTTTAATCAATGCATTTGAGAAGGGGCCTCAAAATGAGATTGCCAAAATACACTTGAGCCATCACTATTTTTCCTTTCCATCTTGAAAAAGGTAGGTACTGTGTTGAGGGAAGTCACACATGACCTACTGTTGGACTCTGCATAGCAGCATGAAATGGTTTCATACAAACCTTTTCCTCAAGGTGGGCCTCTGAACATACACTGTGAGGAGAAGAAAACGGGGAGATTCCAAACTCAGGTATTTCCAAATCCACAGCTTGTGCAGGTCTGGGGCCAAGCAAGTATTTCATATCATCAGTCAGGATCATTCTTTCAGACACTGGGAGAAAAGAGTAATGGCTGCTTTAGTTATACCCTTTGCTATGACACTGTATAAAAAAAATGTTATAAGGAAGCTTTCTAACAGGTGGAAAACAGGCCTTATTAGAATAAGAAGGGATTTCAGGATGTTTGACTCAATATTTCAAAAGACAGGATGCTTAATAAAGGCACTTGAGAAACTCTGATGCTCCCCCATAGTTCCTCCCTTGTGCAGGCACATGCTTCCTCCTCTTAATGGGCTTCACTCCCCCTGACAACTCAGTGGCAGCTATTTGGGGGGGAAGGGAGAGGAAGTTCTTAGACAGTTTATCTTCTCCAAATATCAATACACTTATTTAAGATGACTTGCTGCCTACTCCCCTCCATTCTGGCATTTTTACAAGAGGGAAGGGCAGCCAGGAAGCCAACTCTTCCATGAACAACCATTTGTGGGTATGTGAAAGTCCATGGGACTTGGGCTCCTATGTGCCTAAATCACTGTTGAAAATGAGACTTAGGAACTATGTCATTTATGTGCTTTTGAAAAATTCACTATGGATCTAATAATTGAGGGTATGTCTACACTAGCTCGTTAATTTGAGCTAGGTAGGCAAATCAGTCAACCGGAGTTGCAAATGAAGCCCAGGATTTAAATATCCCGGGCTTTATTTGCATGTTCCCGTCCGGCTGCCATTTTTAAATCCCCCTTAGTTCAAACGAACTGCCGCGGCTACACGCGGCAGTTTAAAGTTAATCCGAACTAAGTCCTTAGTTCGGATTAACTGTTACACCCCATTCCATGTAACAGTTGTATACAGGTGTATACAGGTGTAGCCGCGGCAGTTCGTTCGAACTAAGGGGGATTTAAAAATGGCGGCCGGACGGGAACATGCAAATAAAGCCCGGGATATTTAAATCCCGGGCTTCATTTGCAACTCCGGTTGCCTGATTTGCCTACCTAGCTTGAATTAACGAGCTAGTGTAGACATATCCAGATAGATGTTCAGGTGATGGCAGTGGGGTTTTACTTCCCCCTTAAACTATTTTCAGAGGTGATGAGCATTTGTACCTCCCTTTGACTGGGGCGTTTTGGGTGTACAACAGACTCATTGTGCACAGGGAATTATGCAAATCTGGCCTACAGGGCCAGACTTTCTGCTGGTAAAAATCAGGTTAGCACCAAAAAAGTCAATGAAGCTGCATCAGCTCTCAGCAGCTGGGGATCTGGTTCAATGTTTAGGACACTACCCAGATTTACTTTAGTTCTTGAATAAATAGAAGCATACGAAACATAGAATTGGAAAAAAAGCCTTTACGTTCTGCCTTATCTCGCTCATCTATCCTGAGGGGTCCAGGTTGAAATAGAAAGTCAAATATCTTCAGTGAAGTCGCTGAGATACTCGGAGAACAATAAATCTGTGAAGGGGCCAACGGCAACTTCCAGGGCAGCTGGAGGATGATAGTAGAGTATGCACAGATAGCAATGTTTCTTTGATTTACAAGTAATAAATTGTTAAATGAACTAGTTGTAGGTTCACATTCTTGTACTAATGAATTTCCCAATAAACTCAGTGGAAAACCCTCTTTTACATTTTGGGTCCTACTTAGGCTGATGGTGACCCTTTTGGGGTGACGTGCTCTGCTTTTAGAACTAGTCTACACTAGAAGTAGCACAGTCACACTGCTGTAGGATATCTGATTAAAATATTTTATGTAGACAGTTGAGAGCTCTCCCAGTAGCATAATAAAACCACTTCCACCAAAAAGCAGTATTTATGCTGGTGGGAGACACTGTGCAGTGCGTAAGTTGGTGTAACTTATATTGCTCATGGAGATGACTTATTTACATCCCAGTGCGACATAAGTTATACTGCCATAAATGGTAGTGTGTACAAGCTCTTAGAAAGGCTTACATATCCTCAGGGGATCAAAATGGCTCAATACATGTTTACTTCCAACACAATGTTCAGATTTCAAAGAAACTTAACTATTTAACTGAGTCTAACCTTTTTTCCACCTGTTGGTGAAACCAGCAATTCTGTGAAGTTACTGGTGAAATTAAATCCCATGTAAGGCATCTAGAGGAATGAGAAAAAAATCGAGGCCTAGCAATCATAAATCTGTGAGAAAAATGTTTCCTATACAAACAGATTGGTGAGAGGTTCTTTTTGATGCTACTCATATGGATGGGTTTCTAGTCATCAGGCATCCATGTCAAACAAAAACACTGTATGAGGTCCATAGGTGCAAAGTCTCATTGGAAGAGGAATTCATCCTTAGTTGGTAAAATTTACCCCTATCCAGAGAAGAATATTGGCACTAGACCTATATAACAGTCATGGGTTTAAGCGAAGCTCAAATGGATCATAGACCTAAATGCCCTCAGGAAAGTTCTGTTTGTGTCTCTATGTCATTTGTATTAGGAAGAGGAACCAACTATGACATATTAACTAAAAATATAGAGGAAAAACTGAATTCTTGCTATGTGGTTAAATTGCAGGAAAAGTGGTTATTTTATTTTCCGTACCACTATGAGCCAGAATGTTATTTTTTTTTGACAGGTGTTTTTAAATTTACAATTTATAAGATCCTAGTCACTATAGTACTGTGAAAATGTACATATAAGAATTTGTGCCCACAGTTTTCAGAATAAAATCTTAGAGAAGACTAAAGAAATGGTGATAAGCATATTACTCAGTATTAGAGGTGGTTAAAAAAAATCCATTTTCCCCCCAAAAGTTTTCATGAAAATTTCACTTACATCTTACATCAAAATTCCAAATTTCAGTGAAAAAATGATAATAATTTCATCATTGAATTTTTTAATCAGCTCCATAGCAAATTGAAAAAAGAAATGAAAATGTTGGCAAAACTTTCATTTAATATTGAAATGTTGGCAAAACTTTCATTTAATATTTAATAGTAAAGCACATAGTTTGGAGTACTTGCAGGTTGACAAAGTACAAACAGTTAAAAATGGGGAGAGGCAAACAAATTAGGAATGATACTAAACTTGTTATAATACATGAAGAGGAGTTCTGTTCAGAAATATAAACTCCATCAAATTGGGAGCGTTCACATTCAAGTGCTAATTCAGTCACCCAGTCTAACTTATACACATTTTCTTTCCTATATAATAGGAACAGCTCACTTTTCTGCAGTATGCAACCATCTCTACTTTTTGAGGTAAAATTTATAAGTAAAACAAAGCAGAACAATCAATCTAGTAATGGAACTGAAAGATCTTCTTATTAGGAAACCCATATTCCAGCTCTGGATTTTACATAGTATCTTTTCCCATCACCTACTTCCCACTACAGAAAGTCAGAGAAGAATCTTCATTAATCCTGGAACTGAGGCAAGAATTATTGTTCTTCAGTGTATTTAGCACATAATGGCAGACTTTGCTGCTAGTATCAGAAATTCTTCAGTGGAACTGGTTTATGTTTTGTCTACGAATGTTATGGCTCATTCAGAATCGGTTTCTTTTGTGTATTTGATAACAGTATGGGTTCAAGCAATTAGAACATACCAGATAAGAGTCCATGTCGGTGACTTCAGAGACATAAGTTTTTCCTTCCTTTTGGTAATTTAAAGCTTGGTTTTCATAAATGAAAGACTCTGGTGAAGATATTAAAATATCACAAGACAAAAAGCTATATATAATACTAGCAAGTGAGGCTCGTTGTTGACAGGGCAAAGTCATTTTGCGTAGATTACGCTTATAAGAAAGTTCAAGAAATTAAGTATATGTAATAGAATTGTTATTAATGTGCTTGCAAAGGGAAGTAAAAGAACAGTTTTAAATTAGTAGCATTTCAACTTCAAATATTATTCATTTTATTAAATAATTACCATACATAGTACATTTGAATCAGAAACTCATAAAGCTTCCATTACTCTTTCTGTAACTAATTTGAAATATTTTGTGATTTGTAACAGTAAACATTTTCTTTGCACTAAAATGACAGTTAAATAGGTGACTCTATTTTAATTTTGTTAGCAAATATTTTTATGAACTCTAATCATAATAGTTATGACTTTTTCCGATGAAAAACAAAAATAATTATTTAAACCTTTTACCCAGCATACTCCAGTGTAAAAAGTAGTACATTCAGCTAATTTAAGTGGCAATGCAAAATTTGGTATCCGTAGGTAATCCTGAAGTATGACTTTATTTTACACAAACAAATCCACAAACAAACACTTCAAAATATATAATAGATTATAATATCCTTATCTGTGTTACTGCATCTTAGATTACTTAAGAATGAAAAAAATACCCAAACTGGGTGTACTTTTTACAATTGATGCCTGGTGTGTTTCCTTCCCCTCTCCCCCCCATTCACTCATCCTTTGAGTTCATTCAGCTCAAATATGGAACAAAGATTGAATTGTTTCTGGATCCATTTCTGGATGCTGTGCACAACTAAAACAATGCTGTTATATCTGGATAGCAAATGTTGAAGGAAAAATGAAAGTAAAAAAAGTGTATTATTTTAAAAGTGGAAAAAATCTTGACAACATTTCAAATAATATTAAGATTTATAAAACTATTGTTTTTATAAAAGTAAAATCAAGGACTAAATGATCCAAGATTGTTTGCCTTTTAAGAATAAGATCTTTATAATTTTCTTTTTAAAAGAAGTCAGGCATTCACTTTGACTTGCAAATACTATATGTCACTTTGAAATAAGAGCACATAAAGGAGAACAATGCCCAGTAAAGCGCCCAAAGTTAGATTGTGACAAGGAGTCCTGTGGCACATAGATTAAAAGATGTATTGGAGCATAAGCTTTTGTGGGCAAAGACCCACTTCGTCAGATGCATCTTCTCTCAGATGACTTGCATCTGACAAAGTGGGTCTTTGCCCACGAAAGCTTATGCTCCAATACTGTACATCTGTTAGTCTATAAGGTGCTACAGGACTCCTAGTCACTTTTGCAGATCCAGACTAACACAGCTACTCCTCTGATACAAAATTAGATTGGAATCTAACTGCGACCTAAATTATCATCATGACTGGCCCTTTTATTAAACCTGTTCACAGCTAATGTGGTGCAATATATTTTAAAATCATAACAAACATGAAAATCATAACAAATGATTAAAATACCTGATTCCTAACAAGAGAGTAAATGTATCCACATAAGATTGTCTAATATCATACCTGTTGCTGAGATTCCAGAAACATCTGTATCTATCACTGAGATACCCAGTGCCTTACTATGAGGCAAGATATAAAGATCATTTTTGAAAGCCACTAAAATATCTCCAGAACCATTCAGAAAACAAGCAGAGCTGAGAGTGCTATCAAGCAGAATGTCGGCCAGCAAATTTTTATGAATATCCCAGAGTTTCACCATGTAATCAGCACTGGAAAATAAAGACAACAGAAACTTTCTTGTCAAATAGTCTTAATACAAATTTTTGTAATTCTCTGTGGGTGAATTCTTCCCTTGCACAGAGGGCCAGTATGAGGTCTATACATCATTTAATCCCACTAAATCATGAAAATAGGATTTCAGTGGAACATAAAAGGTGCATAGGTTTCATCTGGCAAAATTTTTACCCTGTAGATTCAGCAAGAACTCATAAGGAAAGAAATTCTTGGTTACCCAGTAATTTTATTCCTGAAACAAAGTAGATTTCTTTAACAAATAATAACCAAATTAACACTCCAAAAGCAAAGACTTTTAGAGTTTAGAAAGGAGCAACATTTTATCATAAGGCCTTTTATACAGAGAGAGAATTTACCTAATATAGCACCTATAGCATCAAAGACAATCTAGAAAGTTAATGAGGAAGTAAGCCCTTCCTCTGTTTCTGAGGCTATGTCTAGACTACGGGGTTTTCCCAGAAAAACTCCGCCATGTCCAAGGAACGTGTCTGCTATTCCACTTTTTTTTGGCGGAAGAGCAGACGCTCTCTTTTGGAAGCCCTGTCTTCCTCCTACCATGAGGAAGAAGGGCTCTTCCAAAAGAGGGTTTTTTTTTCTGAAATTTGGCCCAGTGTAGATGGGCCAAATTTTAGAAAAGCCTCTTCTGAAAAAACTATCGGAAAAAGGTACGCAAATTGCAGAATGCAATTTGCGTACCTTTTTCCGATAAAGCACATTAGTGTAGACATAGCCTGAGAATGGGTTTAATTCCAACAGATTTTTTTTCAAGGGGAAATTTACTTCAGATAACTGAACACTCTGATGCCTGAAGGCAACTGAATAACCATACAATTGGTATTTCACACAGATAGCTGCCATGCAAATTCCTCCAAATGTGGCCCATTCAGTAAAACTCATTCCTTTTTCTGAAGAATTTGCCTCTAAAAGAAAGAAGAGCGTTCTATCTCTGCATTCATTGTCAGCTTTTGATGTCTCTTCTAAAACTGCCAAAGATTCCAATTAATTACTAAATGTGAAGGCAGGTTTTATGTTGGCCAATAGGAACTGAATTGAAACCCACCAATACTTGTGAAATTTCTTTATATTTTATTTCTTTTAAACAATAGCTTAGCTTGCAAAAGAAAGTTCCATTGACAATGTATATGGGGTTATTCAGCTGCTCCCTTCAACTAGTTTGGTTATGTTTGAAATCCCACTCCCACATTGTTCCGATCCTCCCCCAGTTCTACTTACACTGATATTTCCTAGATACTTGCTATATTGAAAGCGGGGTTGAATTTGGTCCCTTTTGTCCATAAGTGGTACTCCCAGCATCTCTCTTGGGATAGGTTCTAATCATGTATAATTTAACAGCAATACCAAAACCAAAGTGATGTTACCAAGCTTGAGTTTATTGCATGGAAAACCTATTGCACGAGCTATAAGAGTGTGAAATATTATCAGCCAAATGATAAGGTTTTATACATTTCACAGATATATATTGAGCTTCCACCCTGCATAAAACCCATCTGATTACCATATAAATAAGAAGATGATGTTCAGTGCTTCACATACCCACAACTTAGAAAGAGAGAGAGGGTCTTGCAGGCATCCACTGCTACCACAGGGCCCTTGTGATCATTTTCAGAATCCTGAGTGATATCTGGTTGTTCATTTTCCCCTTAGAGACAGAGAAAGCACAGGGATAATTCGAACATTCTGAATAACTGACCTTGAATTCCTCCTTGACTTTATTGATGGTCATTTCACATGTCATTGGACAAGTAGTTTTCTCCAGATTTGCAGTGGAGTTTCAGTTTTCACTTATAACCATGAATCATGAGGAGGTAATGCTCTGTATACTGGTAATGTACAGGCAAACACAGCATTTGCTAAGATTGCATTACGTTAGGGCTAAACTCAATTAGTAGAAATCAATTTTTAAAATCAAATTTATTTCCACTATACAGACCTGCTCCTTGGGTCAAAAGATCTGCCAATATTCCTGTGCTACATGCAACCTTGTTTAGACATGGATGTTGTTAGTACAGCTCTAGCAATTTTCCTGACTTGTGATCATAGGGTTTTTTCTCAATACAAAACCATGTTAGTAAATTTGTGCTATTAAGCCTACCTACATTACAGACTTTTACTGAGATTTTACGAAGGTTGCAACACAGTTGACTTTGTACTTTCAGATAGTTAACACATAGGCAAAACTCCCATTGACTTCAACAGGACCAGAAAGTCACTTGATTCCAAAAATGACCAGGTGAGGTGAATTGTGTTTTGACCTTGTTCATGACCAGTGCTATAGCACAATTATCAACTTGTAACCAAGTTATAATATTAGTATTGCTGCCGTGTGGAGAGCACTGTCTAATTATATCTGTGAAGCAGGCTTGCCGATCCTTCTACTGGAGAACATCAAAAGATTCATTACAGTCCAGGGTTATCAATTTGGCACCTTTCACTACCATTGTTGCTGTCATGGCTCCTTCCCCACTCTGGCACGATAAATGTAGAAGTGGGGGCCAGCAAAAGTACCTCAAAACCTTATCTACCAGGCTTTGGTAGAAAGAGTTACTCACCCTGTGCAGTAACAGTGGTTCTTCGAGATGTGTCCCCGTGGGTGCTCCACTCTGGGTGCTGGTGCGTCTTCGCACCAGCGACCGGAGACTTTTCCCAGCAGTTTCTGCCGTGCCGCGCAGGCACCAGAGCACTCTCTAGTGCCACTGGAATCCTAAGGCGCCTGCACAGCACGGCTCCTCTGTTCCTTCTCTACCTGCCAGCGTATGAGGCTCCAAAGCAGGGGAAGGAGGGAGGGTAGTGGAGCACCCACGGGGACACATCTAGAAGAACCACCGTTACTGCACAGGGTGAGTAACTCTTCTTCTTCGAGTGGTCCCCATGGGTGCTCCACTCTGGGTGACTACAGAGCGGTTGTTGGCTCGCGGAGGTGGGTTTGGAGCCATGTGGTACTCACTGTGGATAGTACTGCATGTCCCACCACCATAGAAGATGCAATGGAAGAAAAGAGTGCGTAATGTTGTGCAAATGTGTGGTCAGAGGACCAGGTGGTGGCGTTGCAGATGTCCTGAGGAGGAACGTTGTTCAGGAAGGCTGTTGTGGAAGACATAGCTTTTGTGGAATGAGCTGTTATTGATTCAGGTAAGTGTTTGTCGTAGAAGTTATAGCAAATTCTTATTCAGGAGGTAATCCACTTAGAAATTCTCTGAGATGAGACTGCCTGTCCTCTAGATCATTCAGCGTAGGACAAGAACAGCCTGGGAGAGGCTCACCAAGGCTTGGTTTGATCCACGTAAAATGCTAGTGCCCTCCGGACATCAAGTGTGTGCCATGGACTGGGTTGGCATGCGATTTGGGGAAAAACGCAGGAAAGTGTATCGGTTCGTTAACATGAAAGGGGGAGAGTACTTTAGGGAGGAACTTCGGGTGGGGTCGGAGTATCACCCTGTCCTTTGTGAATACTATGTAAGGGGGGTCGGCCATAAAAGCCACGAGTTCACTCACCCTCCTGCTGGAGGTTATAGCAACCAGGAAGGACACCTTCATAGACAAATGGGACCAGGAGCAGGTGGCCAACAGTTCAAACGGTGGCTTCGTCAAACTTTTGAGAACATGGCTGAGATCCCAGATGGGGACCGGTGGGCGGATGGGTGGGAAGGTGTTCTGCAACCCCTTAAGGAAGCGTTTGGTTAACGGGTTAGCGATGAAGGAAGCACCGTCGATTGGGTGATAAAAGGCTGCTATGGCGGCCATATGCACTCTGATTGTGCTAAGGGCGAGGCCCGACTGTTTTCGGGATAGTAGGTAGTCCAGCAAAACAGGGAGGGGGGCGGACTCCGGGCATATTGTGTGGAGATCGTTATACCAGTGAAAGAATCTTTTCCATTTGTATAGGTATGATTTCCTTGTGGATTATCTTCTACTATTAATTAGTATCTCTTTTACCGGTCCTGAACAGGCAATCTCGGCATCCTGGAGCCATGAAGGAACCAGGCATGGAGATGGAGCTTGTGGAGGTCCGGGTGGAGAGTCATCCCGTGATTCTGTGACAGGAGGTCGTGCTGGAGCGGGAATGGGAACGGATCCAACATCGTCATCCTGTGGAGGTAAGGATACCATGTCTGTCTGGGCCAAACTGGTGCCACCAGAATGACTTGTGCTTGGTCCATCCTGATTTTGTTGAGGACTTTCTGCAGTAGGGGGAAGGACATAAAGGAGATGAGTGCTCCATGAGATGAAAAAGGCGTCTCCGAGGGAATGTTTCCCCAGGGCTCCTCTGGAGCAGTAAATGTGGCACTTTCTGTTGTTCTTTGTGGCTAAGAGATCTATGTCTGGTTGTTCCCACCAGAGAAAAAGAGGGATGAGAATGCGTCTGTCTATCTCCCATGCATGTTGATTGTGAAATGTGCAGCTTAGAGTGTCCGTTGTGACGTTGAGTACCTCTGGGAGGTAAGCGGCTACTGGAGTGACCTGACGTGTAAGGCACCAGTTCCAAAACTTGATAGCTTCTGCACACAGGGATAGGGATCAGGCGTCCCCCTGTTGGTTGATGTAATACATGCACGTGGTATTGTCTGTCATGATGGTAATTGACTTGTGTGCAATGTATTGTCTGAAATGTTGGCATGCATATCTGACTGCTTGTAGTTCGAGAAAGTTGATATGGAAGGTTTGTTCTGTCAAGGACCATTTGCCCTGTGCTGTAATGTTGCCCAAATGGGCTCCCCAGACCATAAGGGGAGTGTCCGTGGCAACTGTCAGCATAGGAGGATTCTAGAAGGGAACGCCTGCTAGCATGTTGTGCAGATCTGTCCACCAGAGGAGGGAATTGAGAACATGAGGTGGAATAGCCACCAGTTTGGAGAGCTGGTCTCTGAAAAGCTTGTAGGATGTTGCCAGCCATGTTTGTAGACTCCTCATATGGAGTCTGGCAAGCTTGACTACGTACGTCGGAGAGGCCATATGTCCGAGAATTTTGAGGCACTGGCGTACCATCATGGTGGGAGTTAGACATGCCGTATTGATCAGGTCACAGATGATAGCGAACCTATACTCAGGTAGGGTAGCCTTTGCTGCTACCGTGTCGAGGTAAGCACCTATGAACTCTAACCTCTGCATTGGAAGTAGAGAGGATTTTGCGTGGTTTATATGAAAACCCAGGTTGACCAGAAGGTGCATTGTGGTATCGGTCATGGCCTTTGTTTCTTGGAAGGAGGAACCTTTGATGAGGCAATCGTTCAAGTACGGGTATATCATGACCCCTTGACGATGCTATTACGACTGCTAGGGTGGCCATTACGACTGCTAGGGTTTTGGAGAAGACTCTTGGAGCGGTCGAAATGCCAAAGGGGAGCACTCAGTACTGATAGTGTTGGGTACCTACTCTAAAATGCAGAAAACGTCTGTGAGTAGGATGGATCATGATATGGAAGTAGGCATCCTGGAGGTTGAGAGCCCAAAGCCAATCTCCTTGATTGAGTGATGGGATTATTATCGCTAAAGTTACCATCTTGAAACGTTGGTAGGCGATATACTTGTTGAGTCGCCTCAAATCCAAGATGGGTCGCCATCCTCCACTCTTCTTTTGGGTTAGGAAGTAGGTTGAGTAGAATCCTCGACCTTGGAACTCTGGTAGAACTGGTTCTATGGCACCCAGTTGTAGAAGGTGTGAAACCTCTTGATCGAGAAGGGTTTCGTGAGATGGGTCCTTGAAAAGGGACGGGACGGGAGGATGGGTGGGAGGTAGGGAAATGAATGGGATAGCGTAGCCGTATTAGATCAATTCCAGGACCCATTTGTCTGACATAATGAGGGCCCGTTGGTGGTAGAAGGCCCGGAGGGGGTGGTGGAATTGAAAAATACCGGTTTTCAGAGTTGGAGGAGTGGCTTTCTGGCTCTCGACATAATTTTCAAATCTGCTGCTTATTTGCTGGTGGATGAGTAGCAGGGTGTTGTTGCTGCTGACATTGAGGCCTACGACGCTGTGGTCTTTGTCTCTGGTGGGAGTCATATTTGGTATGCTGCCTGAAAGGCTCTCTGGGGCATTGGTAAGGTTGATACCTGGTCCTCTTAAAGGGGGGAGTGTACATCCCCAGAGTTCTGAGGGTAGTCCGAGAGTCTTTCATGGAGTGTAACACTTCATCCATTTTGGCCAAGAATAGGTTGGCCTTGTCAAATGGTAGATCTTCTACCTTTTGCTGCAGGTCTCTTGGAACCCCTGATGCCTGTAGCCAAGATAGCCTTCACAGGACAATGGCGGAGGCAGTGATAGGGGCTGCAGTGTCCGCTACGTCCATAGCGGACTGTAGGGCAGTACGGGAGATATTATGACCCTCCTGCATGATGTTCAACAGGGTTGGTCACTTGTGTTTGGGGAGGTGTGGGAGAAGGTCCTGTAACTTGGAGTAATTAGTATGGTCGTAATCTGCGAGCATGGCAGTGTAGTTTGATGCTCTAAGGAGCAGAGTAGCAGAGGTATAGACTTTACGACCCATGATGTCAACTTTTTTGTGATCTCTGTCTTGTGGGGTATTTCTGAATTTAGGCTGTTTACCCTTATGTCGAGCAGAGTCCACCACTAATGAATTTGGAGGGGGATGAGTGAAAAGAAAATCCATATCTTTGGGAGCGATGAAATATTTGCGGTCAGCTCTTTTGTTTGTGGGGGCAATAGAGGCCGAGGTTTGCCAAATGACGTCGGATGGGTCCATGATGGCTTCGTCCATCGGGATCACTATTCTGGAGGTGGTTGGAGGTTGCAACGTACGCAGAAGCGGATAGTGCTTCACCTGGACCTCCTGGAGGTCTCCTTGTTGTGCTAAAGCCACCCTCTTGAACAGGTCTTGAAATTTCTTGGCGTCATCGCCTGGTGGTGAGGTTTCCATTGTGACTGCGTCATCTGGAGACGACGACGAATTGTGCAAAGGTGACCTATCTTCCCCCTCAGAAAGGGAGTCTTGTATGTTGGAGTGAGGTGGAGAGGCTGGTTCAGTAACGGGAGCAGTAGAGGATGGGGAGGCCGATGGTGGCCTATAAACACTAGAAGGAGTGCGACGGTGGTTCTTTTTTGGATGTGGCTCCTAAGGTTGCCATTGAGTGGCATACGGTGGTGGTGGGTAGGCATACTGTTGAGCATACCATGGTGGCGGAGGAGAAGGGTATGTATACTGCACTGTAGCAGGTTGCCAGGATGGTTGTCTAGGTGTCGGACTGGAATGTTGCGAGGAAAATCTGCTTCTAGACCTGGTGCCTGTTTCGCTTGCGGAATGAGATACCACAGAGGATCGTCAAGACCATACGGAATGAACAGAAGAGCCTGGTGAAAGCGGTGCCTTAGGAGTATGGCTCTGTGCAGGTGAACGGTACTGACTGTGGCCCTCTCTTGGTGCCAAATGGTGGTGTCTAGATGGTACCGAGGACGGCAGCGGTGCCAAGGTCACTGTAGGCGCCGGGGGCACCGTAGGTGATGGTGGCACAGCAATCGGCTCCGATGCCGAGCATTCAGGTGGCGGGGCATCAGTGCATGGTTTCTTCGGTGCAGGCATCAGTGACGGTTTAGGATGTTGCTTCGGTGCCATTCGGTCTGAACCCTGGCCAGCTGTTATGGTTGGAGTCTCATGTGGCCCCGGTGCCATAGGTTGCGGTGCCGCTGGCCTCTGCTTCGGCTCCGAGTGGGCTCTCTTATGAGTTGGCACTGACTTACGCAGCACCGTGCCCGAAGTTCCTGGTTTCTCTCCGGTGCTGACCCATGTGGCGGTCGGTGCTGAGGGTAGCGAAGGAGTTGGGGAAAGGCCAGTTTTCGAGGCTGTATGGCTGGAGTGGGTAGAGGGACGATTTTTATCCATACCCTTATCCTGTGCTGCTGGTTTGGGAGCCGCGGGATAGTCCTCAGAAGAAGGGCGAAGGGACTTCTCGTAAAGGAGCATCTTGAGTCTATTGGCTCGGTCACGGCGTGCTCTCACGGTGAGTTTAAGGCAGTGGGAGCACTTCTGCATCTGGTGTGCCTCTCCGAAGCACTTTATGCACTTAGAGTGCCCATCAGAGACGGGCATAGCATCACATCTCTTAAAGCTGGGCGAGCCGGGCATGAGGCACCCGGGGGAAAAGCAGCGGGCCGCAACTGAAGAAAAAAAAATTTTTTTTTTAAACAGACTGGGTAAGGAGAAAAGGGCTAAAAAAACTTGGATGGTGAGGAAAACTAGGGAATTAAACAGGTATTTATCTATTTTTAAACAGAAATGAGGAGAACTCAGTGGCTCCGTCTGCTGCCGAGGACAGTAGAGAAGGAACTGAGGAGCTGCTCCATGCAGGCGCCTTAGGATTCCAACGGCCCTAGAGGGTGCTCTGGCGCCTGCGCGGTGCTGCAGAAACTGCTGGAAAAAGTCTCCGATCGCTGGCACAAGGACGCACTAGCACCCAGAGTGGAGCACCCACGGGGACCACTCGAAAAAGAATAAAACTTCCCCCAAAATCTTAACAACCTAGATTTTGGGAATAAAATCTCCGCTGCCACCACCCAAGTATTGGTACAAAAATCAGGGGAAAGATCACTTGGGAAAACTCACCTCTAAAGTGCAAACCAGGACACAACCATTAACCAATACCAGGTTAATAAAAAGGAAAGAGAAAGAACTTTTATTATCACCACAATATTCTTGTTGCAAGCATAATGACTAGATGGAAAAGTAACAAAATAATATATGCATGGAGGAGAAATTTACCATGGGCCAGGAACTTAGTTACAAAGGAGAGCAAAACCCATTTTTAAATGCACAGACATCAGATCCCATTTCCCAAACTATAAAACAATAAAACCTAATGGATTTATCTAAACTTTATCCTACTTACAGACTGTGAAGAGTATTTTCTTAGAGGGAGACATCCTGTCCCCTTCAATAACTGGAGAGAAACTACGCAGGACAAAGGAGGGAAAAACCCAAAATTCTTTTGTCCCAGTTTGAAATTCCTACCTACATTTCTATTGGCTGCCTGCCACCTGGGTTAGGTAAGGGACATATTTAACCCTTTAGTCCCCAGGATGCTGGCTAACCCTCATGATCATGACAGTTGCCAACTCTACTCCCACAGTTTGAAGGTGTTATTATTTATAACACCTTCAAAACTGACAATCCTTTGCCACTCGCACTTGCAGCTGAAGCAGCATGGAAGAGCTACTCAGCCTTCCAAGAATGCACTGATAAAATCAGGGCTCCAGGCAGTGTGATGGGTGTGGGTGGGCCAACAGTGTGCACAATATCACAAGACAACTGCATTGCTTTTTCTTATATCCTATTCCCATGCCCTATCCTATTGTTTCTATATTGTTTATTTAGATATGAAATTGAGGCAAAACCTTTCCCTTCTTATCTGTCTGCAAAGCCTTTAGCATGCTGTTTGGTATTATACAAATAAATTATAGGAGTATATGTAGATCCACAGACTAATGGACTATAATGACAGTCAGGCCAGGGGAATAAGTTACATGTTTCTGTTTTATAGGCTAGATGGGCCCATGCAGTAAGCTTGTTTCCAGACTGTGCTAAAACCTTGAACATATCAATATTATAATGCCCTTGGAGATGTAAGACGCTTGTCAGATATGGTCTAGACTAGGGATGTTAAATAGCGGGTAGTAAGCTAATCGAGTAGTCAATGGAACTTCCATCGACTACTTTATTAGTCGATAAGAGGGTTTGCTGCAGCTCTGATTTTTAAATGTAGTAAGAGCCACCAGGCTTCTTACTACATTTCAATGGCAGAGCCTCAGCGGTCTGGGACTGGGCACAAGCCAGGACAACTGAGTCCTGGCTCGCACCTGATCCCAGATGCTCTGGTTCTGCTTTTAAATGTAGTAAAAGGTGCCTGCGGGCTCTTACTACATTTAAAAAGCAGAGGCACAGCGTCTGGGACCTGGCATGAGCCAAGACTGCTCAGTCCCAGCTTGCTCTGGGTCCCCCACTGCACCTCTGCTTCCCCTACCCACCCCCCCAGCAGAGACGGTGCTGGGGGAAACTGGCTTTTAAACTGGCTCCCCCTAGCACTGGCTTCTGTTCCACCCCCTTGCTGTCTCTGATACAGAGTATCAAGTAGTGACTTGACGAGTTGCTTACATCCTTAGTCTAGACAGTGCTTGATTCTGCTGTGAGTGCAGGGGACTGGACTTTAATGACCTCTTGAAGTTCCTTCCGGATCTATTATTCTATGAATCTATGTCCAGACTTGGGTCAGGGACAGAGTTAAGCATCATCTACACTAAAAATATAACTACATTTTACCAGGATAGGGGAGAACAGGGTTCTAACCAGATCCCACAACGCTGGTGTAAGTGGAATTCTGAAAGGCCCTATCTATCTACAAAGCTGATGTCATGATTTGAATAAGACTAAAAAGAACTCTGTTCTCAGAAAAAGAATCCCAGTACAAACCAGTGAGGGAAACTACGAGTACCTTAGAAAGCAATAAACTGTTTAAATGTGGTTTTGGTCACATGATTTCAACTATAGCATGGGCAGAGGCAAAGTCAACCAATTTTAAAACCAACTGAAAAAACCCTGGCGAGATAAAATTGACCAGTGTATCTCACATATAATGCAGGAGCTTCAGGGGGTAGCCGAGTTAGTCTGTTACAGAAAAAAACAACAAATGGTCTGGTAGCACTTTATAGACTAACAAAACATGTAGATGGTATCATAAGCTTGCGTGGGCACAGCCCACTTCTTCAGATGACTGGAGTTATGAGTTTGGGATATGAAAACTTGAAATAAATAGGAGAGGGGAAGGGCAGGGGGAGAGAAAGAAAAAGGGAGGGTGGGTGGTGGGAGACAGGGCATCATTAAGTATCTGGAGAATGAGTACTTAAACCTAAGCAGATGAAAATCAAAGTCAATAAATAGATTCCTAAGACAGGAAGGATACCACTCAGAGAGCTGGTATTTAGTAAGAAAAACTAATCAGTGTGTGTGGGAGTGGCATTTATGCAGGCAGCAGGCCATCTATATGCAGAAATCTGGTTAGACCTGGCAGAAACTCCATTTTGCTAGTCACGTGGATGTTGCTCAATGTTTTGAGAGAGACCCAGGCTCAGCTCAGCCCAGCCCTTGATGATGAGAAGGCAGTGGGGGTGCTGAGAGCTGAAAACTGGAAACCCTGTATATCAGTGTATCTTAAACTTTTTAAGACCGAGGAACACCAAACAATCTGAAGAAGTGGGTTGTGTCCATGAAGGCTCCTACCATCTACAATTTTTGTCAGTCTCTAAGGTGCTACAGAACTATTCATTGTTTTTTAATTTTTTTCAATTTGAGACTAACACGGCTACCCCTCTGAGATTTTATAGTAGGATTACTATTGATTATTTACATGTCAGGAGTTCTCAGAGACATATCTGGTTTTTTAATCCATTTGATCTCTTCATGCTGTTACCACAGCAACTAATACTTGAATGAAAATCTTTTGGCAAGCTAGTTCTTCAGATTGTCTCTTCGGGTAGAGATACAATGGAAGTGGGAGCTCAAGGCATTTCTGAGAACTATTTATCAACATCTTTCTTAAAGAAGGTTTCAGTGTTGTTGTTCTGTTTCTTCTTCTTTTAACAAGATAAGCATCAGCACTTCAGTTTTCTCTCCCAAATAATACTCCCTCAGTCTATGTGTCAGTAATGTTCTTGTTGTTAAGCCTGCTGTGTAGACTAAATAGCTCTAAAAAGCTGGCTTTCTACACTAAATTTCCAAATCACACACAATGTAGATATTTTGTTGCAAACATTACTCCAGAAAGGGATGGAATAGTGGCAATATACCATTGTGGAAACACAAAATATCACAAAGAGAGATAGCTCTGAAATATGAAAATCAAATACTGACTTTCCCACAGTTTAAAGGGGTTTATATTCATCTTACAGAGGTTGCCCCAAGATGGGAAGTGGAATCAGGAACATAGTTCTCTAAAAGTCTCAGAGGGGTAGCCGTGTTAGTATGTAACTTTAAAAACAAGTAGTCCTATGGCACGTTAGGGTACATCTACACAGAAGGGCAAAAGTCGAATTAAACTATGCTACTCAGCTACATCAATTGCATATTTTAAGTTGAAATAGCTTAATTCGGTTTTTGACACGGTCTACACAGCAGGAAGTCAAACGAAGAACACTCTTCCTTTGACTTCCCTTACTCCTTGTGAAATGAGGGTTACCATGAGATGGAGTAAGAAGTCCTCCAGCTCGACATTATTTCGAAATAAAGGCTTGTAGTGTGGATACGCACAAAATAACACTGCTGTGTAGACGTACCCTTAAAGACTAACAAAAATATTTGTGTTGGTCTGCTAGCCCTGGTCTACACTAGGGAGTTATTTCAAAATAATAGGCTGGTTATTCTGAAATAACAACTCCTCCTTTCCACAAGGAATAACGCTTATTTCCAAATAGTTATTTCAAAAGTTATTTTGAAATAATTATTTTGAAATAGCAGTAGTGTGGATGCTCCACTGTTGCTGTTTTGAAATAACTGCTCCCTAGAGTCATTCTAAGTAATTACTCCCCAGTGTTTTCAGGGCTCTAAGGGTGTGTCTAGATTACATGGCTCCGTCGACGGAGCCATGTAGATGAGGCAGGACGACAAAGGGAAATGAAGCTGTGATTTAAATAATCGCAGCTTCATTTAAATAAAAATGGTCGCCACGCTGTGCCGATCAGCTGTTTGTTGGCACAGCGCGGCAGTCTAGACGGGGATCTACCAACCCCAGAACACTTTATCATCAGATCCTTTATGCCTCGTGAAACGGCGAATATTTAAATCGCAGCTTCATTTCCCTTTGTCGTCCTGCCTCATCTACATGGTTCCGTCGACGGAGCCATGTAGTCTAGACACACCCTAAGTGAAGGTAACGTGTCCACATTAAGGGAGCCTGTCTTGGACTAATTTTGAGGCTCCGCTGTAGTGTGGACACACTACTTCAAAATAGTTATTTTGGGAGTTATTATTTCTAAATAGGTTATTTTGAAATAATTTCCTAGTGTAGACATGCCCTAATTCTCATCCCATCCTACTCAATTCTTTACAGTTCTCTAATGTCTGAAGGGATTCCAACATAGAGTTCCAGTTCTTTACAAGTTATTTTAATAATGTTTAGGACCAGGTACAGGCTCTAAGTATCAAGCTTTCTTTTGAAAAGGAAAAGCATCTCAGTGTTTGTAGCAGAAAATATTAAATGGGCTAATCAAGCATGTGTTCATCTCACTGCTGGTTGACTGAACCAATGTGGGATTGAGTTTTACTTACAACATAATAAAACTGCTGGTGATAAATTCTAGCTCTTTGTTTATGCCTTGAACACCAGTGTTATTTTTCATTTTTATTCAAGTTGGCTTCATGTCCCTGTGAGCCACCTGCACATATTAATTATGCTAGGATCATGAGTAATTCAAACAGGAAAGGATGAGTTAGTGATGGGAGGCAAATGAGGTGTGGAAGTGGTGGGATATGCCAACAGCCACTGCAGGCCCCAGGGCAAAGGGTGGCTCTGCACCCCTGGAAGGAGCGGAGCTTGTGGTGGAAGTAGTGAGGCTGGAGGCTGTCACCATCCAGGCCATGTCACTGCCCCTCTCTCACAGCCCTCAGAGACCTGCAGAGCACTCAGCATGGAGCTCCAGAACTCTGGTGGGGATTCAAAGAGGTCCAGGGCTCCAGCTGCTGCTGCAGTAGCAGTGATGGTGGCAGCCAGGAGCCCCAGGCTCCTTAGAATCATGGGGCCTTGGTGCAACTGCTGTCTTTGCCCCTTCCCCCACCTGTTGGTGGACTTGATGCAAGCCATACCTTTCATTCCCTCTGCCAAATCTGGTTGTTTTGGGTGTGCCAGGATCAAGATGCCACATCTATGCCCCTGATTGGCTTTCTGGGGAATCGTTACCTGTTGCTCAATATCCAGAATTTGGCCTATTGTAGCATATTTTAAACTATTCTGTGTCACATGAGTTATATGGGAGAGAGAGAAAGGTGCTAATGGGTACTACCCAGAAAGTGGGGAGCATAGAACATGACCCCAAAGACAAAAATGTGGACCAATATAGGTTTGAGGAAAACTTTGCCCCTCTGTAGAAGTTGTACATGATCTTTGGTACAAAAGCATGGATAAAACTAGGCAAAGTATTTGTAGCAAAAAACTTAATACATCAGATCTTTTTCTATATTTGAATAATTTACAAACACACTTTTGTTATTCAAAATTAGTTAATGTATATTTTATGCAAATATACTTCCATCTACAAATTCTCCTCACAACTATTCACTAGAGATTTTGCTTTGAGTATTTGCAATTTAAGATGTGTGACAGGTCACCTCTGTCATGTGCTATTTTTTTCTGCTCCCTTCCTGGATGACTGAAATTAAAAAAAAAAAAAAAGGGTTCAAATAAATCACTCAGTCTGTTCAATCAGTGCCAAAATAACTACACATAAACATTTCTGGGATAACCCTTTATTGTGAAAACTTTCACATATTTATCAGCTAATTTTTTGCCTTGTGTGCATGAAAAATCACCAGCACAAATGCTGCAGAAAGCAACTTTAAAAGGGCCCAAAAAGCTGACTTGCATTGGAGGTTTTTATTTCAGTGACTGTTCAAGGACAATTTTTACAGTATTGTATCTGACTGAAGCACAAACATCACAGGGTACACAAGGTCTAACTTCTGATTACTCACACAAAGCCATGGCAAAGCTCCTGCTGGCTGGACATTCACCAGGCTGTTGTGTTTAGGGCCCACCTCAGTGGGCCCCATATCCTCTTTAAGCCTCTTGAGTCTAGAGTCCAAGCATTGCCACTGGCTCAGGTATCTAGGAAGAGGTTGCTCAAGAGAATCTGCTACCATAGGCAAAACTTCAGTTTGCTGACATCCTCTTCATAAACTGGGGAGGCAGCTTTGTCCTGGCCCCACCTCAGTCATGAATGGTGGTGGGCCGGCCAGGCCAAAGTTGAATGCATTGTAACTTGGCTTATGGGGTCACAACACGATTCAAATTTGGCCTCTCCATTTCTCTGTCATGAAAGGGGGTTGCCAAGTCAAATCTGTATGAATGGCATTGTGATCTGGCAAACTAAGTCATAACCCTACTTAAATGGAGTTTAGCCACTTCTCTGTTACAATGGAGGGATGGCTGGGACAAATCTACCACCCTAGGCAGCTGCCTCTGTTTCTAGGCACACTGTTGGGGTGCAGAGCTTCTGTCTAGTACATGCTCCTAAGAACTGAGACCTCACAGTCCAACTGACTAGTCGCTGGGACTAACGCGAGCCTTCCGACTCCCCTCTTAAACACATCCCCTCTCAGAACTGCAGCCTTGTGGGTGCTCTGGGTTTAAAATGTAACTCTTCAGGGGGATGTGATAGTAAAGCCAATAGACACACTGACTGCACGTAATTCTAAAAACAATTATGTCTTACTTAGCATAGCATACCCACAGGCTGACAAAATAATAAAACACAATTCTACTCATTTTCCTGCCTTGGGTTCTCCTCCCTCTGGAGAGTTCTTTGGGCTTGGACAGGGTTCTCTAGAGTGTTGGAGATTCCACTCCTGCAGCTCGTGGTTTCTCTTCAGAACCATGAGCCTCTGTCTAGGTCAGCTAGCTTTCTCTGACCTTAGTTGATTCCCCCACTTAAAAGGGAGACCCTTGCAACCAAAGCATGCTCCTCTCTTCTGCCCACAGCTTCTTGTATCTTTCGCTGAGACTGCCTGGTAATTGTGTTTCCCCAAACAAAACTTGGTTTCTTTGTTCTGCTGCTGAAGATTTTCCACTAGCCTCACTATTTAATAGGTAGTATGATTACAATGATTAAAGTCTGAGTAAGATCTTCAGAATTCGGGTCAAATTCTGAAAGACACAAATAGCAATATCCCAATTCTACTCCCTCTATCAGATAGAAAAATATTTTAAAGGAATAAATATTGCAAAAATCTCGACTAAAAATTGAGCAAGTATCTGAGGATTTGACCCTTGCCTTATAGCGATTCACTTAACAATAGAAACAGTACAACTCACATTATGAATAATACCATGAGACACCATGTTTATATCTCTTCATCAGCAATGAAACCATCAGCCAAGACTTCCAATCTGTGATGAGAGAGAACTTTCATTTCTTTGTTTTTTAATGATTCTTACCTGATTTTTTCTCATTTTTCTCCAGCAACTCCATTGGGCCTCCTTCAGGATGAACATCAAAGAGATTCACAGCTCCTGAATGCAGGCCAAGGAACAGTGAACTGTTCTGAAATGCCAGAAATCTAAAATTATTCTAATTGTTGGCATTTACAAGTTTCTTGCCCTTATTTACTAATGGGCTTGTTTTTAGCTCCTCCAACATGGATGATTGAAGACGCCTGATTTACCAGGAATTAAGATGGTACAGGCCCACTCTTGTGTCATTTTCCATTCTGGAGGCCTAAAAAGACTGCTACCAAGGATACATGCAATTCCCTCCCAGTTCTGACCTACCAAAATACCACCCTCCAAGACTCTCTTTATGATTCACCTCTTCTGTGGTGCCCCAAAGTATTGTGATTAACAGTGGGTATTGCAAGAGAAAACTTTTAATGTACCATCAAGACATGTATGTACCAAAGCTAAAAAACCACTAGCTCTTACTGTAATATATGCAGTTCCTCATCCTATTTCCCCTTCATACTGGTCTTTAACCCCACTGATCACATTGCATCTACATTTAGATCCTTCCCTAATTGGGGAAGGGGCCTCTCTGTTACTTTTGAAAAGCTCTTCGGCACAATTAAAGACCTTACTGACATAAACAGGGAACATGGGATTTGTTATAGCAAATCAGAGCAATGGTCGCTCTAGCTCCAGTAGCCTGTCATCAACAGGGGCCAGTACCAGGAGCCTTGAAGGAGGTGCAAGAAACCCAGCAATAAACAGTTAAGTAATAAATAATAAAATAGTAGCAATCCCCTCAACAATGTACTTATATTTATACCCGCTGACAAACAACAGTTATTCTTGTTACTCACAAGCCTTGTGAAAACTAGAGTTTCATTTGGGATATTGATTTGGTGAAGCAATTTCAAGGCAGGTAAACTCCGGATCTGCACCAATTTGTATTCAGACTCCTGGCATATGTTTATCAGTTGATGATGATCTATATCATGTTTTAATCCAATCACCTAAAACAGTTATTGCTTGTCTTTAACAGGGGATATTCCTCAGAAGACACATATTTGATAGATAAACCAATCAATACACAAGTCTGGACCACAGCCAGCAGGTGGACTGGGATCCTAAGCATCCCGCAGGACCTGCAGCTATAACACCAGGAGCAGGTAAAATGTACTTTGTTGCAAGCAGGATTGGGTGGGCCAAAAAGCCCCCCAAAACAAAACAAACAAAAACAGTCTATGGTAATTTGCAGGAAAATACTATTTTTTAAAAAAATGTAAGTGTTAATACATATACATAAGAAAGGGATAGAAGAGATTTGATACCTAATATAACAGGCATTGAAGTATTTTATTTTACATTGTTTAAGCAAAATTTGTTTTATTCTTTTAATGGAAAAATTATGTCTGAACGCCATATTTTATATATTCAACTGATTATTTGTTATTTTTGTAGCACAGGGGAATATGTCTCTCCTGCAGGATTTGCAGATCTAATGCTTTTGGGAGAAAGATAAAAATGCTAGAAATAACATGGGAGAGGGTGGGAGTGGGAATTGGAGGCTGAACCAGAGTAGGATTTAAAAAGTAGTTCACACGGGGCTCTAGTCTGGACCATACTACTATATAAAGTAAAGGAATGTTAATTTACATTTGTTACTACTCCCAATCATAGAATACTTGAACTGGAAGGGACCTCAAGAGGTCATCAAGTCCAGTCCCCTGCCTCATCCCTTTGCTCTGCCAATGAATTCTGCCTTGCTATTCCATATCTGTCCTTCTCTCTCTCATATTCATTTCTGCCACACAGTCCCCTATTCCTGGAATTCTCTTCCTGTCCTAACAGAAAAGGCTTAGTCACCCCTCCCTTTTTCCATATTGCGCCTCAAAATTCACTTTTCCCTCACAAATGTGACAAATACTAATTTCCCCTAATTTCCTAAATTCCTAAGGGTAGGAACCTTTCTTCTGTGCCTTATATGTTTGTTATTTCATATGCTGGCACTATTGGCCAGACTGGGGTGACACATCTATAGCATTATTCTGCCATAATTACTAATTAAATATGCCAGATTCCGTGACAAGACTCCAAACTGAGAAAAGCTCTTTAATCCATTTGTAGTTGAGAATGAAGTTGCTCTGCCCTAGGAAATAGTGGACTAAATTCAGCATACTCCCTTCACTGAGGTCAATGGAGCTACTTTGCATTTACAGCAATACTTCTGAGTTAGCATCTGGCAATTTACCTGAGCAAAAATAGCCAGATTTATTCTGTAACTGTGTTCGTGGCAGGTTACATTTCTGAAACAAAACAACTGATTGGCCTTTACATTCTGTAGTCAGGACAGCAACAGTATAAAAGAAGAGAAAGTTGGATAAAGACTAGATATAAAAATAAGGAACTATGTATGTTTTGTTATGAAGCTCTTTTAATAAATGAGAGGCTATAAATTCAAAGTACACTTACAGGATCTTTACAGGCCTTCAACTCATAATATACTAGATTTTGTATGGATGTGTGCAGAAACAGGATTCTTCCGTCCTATTCAGAGAGAATTTCATTATATTCCCACAGATGAAAAAACAGACCAGATTAACTATCAAAGTAACACATTGTATGTGTAAGTTTGAAAAAATTGATGAAGGCCGTATTGGCAAAACTAACACAACTGGAAAAAAACAGTGAACAGAAAAGAAAACACTTCTTTCTGTATGTTCATTTCCTAATTACTGTTAATATAACCAATCTTTCACAATGCAGCTTTTCAATGAGTCACATCTCGTCAATCCATGATATAACACCTGCACAAGATGATCTTCCTTTACTAAAGAACAGGCCACAGAATTTAAATCGTGTCATTCTTCAGAAGTTGCAGACATTTCGCCTCTTCTACCACTGGCTACCTTGCTTAATATATTTGTAGAATATAATGGCATTTATAATCAATTCACATTTTGGGGAGTACT
This sequence comes from Pelochelys cantorii, assembly GCA_032595735.1. NCBI lineage: Eukaryota > Metazoa > Chordata > Testudines > Trionychidae > Pelochelys > Pelochelys cantorii. The sequence goes on from CM064336.1 coordinate 24,649,085, forward strand.
TTTCACAAAGTCCCTTCTCCTTACATAGGATAAGGGATCTGGAAGAAGATATAGAAGATTGTTCATATATATAAGAAAGCCTCTGTCAAGAAGATACTGATTCCATGATTTTAACCTTTTTTTTAAAAGATTGTATCACTGACTTTTGACTTTGCTTACATTGGGAATTTGCCTCAATTCAGGCTAGCGATGGTTGGAACTGAAACAAATTCCTGATGTAGACAAGGCATTGGAAACAGTAAAAAAGCTGGTTTAAGTCAGTGCTGCGGCTCTGGTTGCCTTTGCCAAGGATGAAAGCTGACAAGAAGGCAATATTGGCCTTTGCCAGCATCCTTAATATGTAGTTGTACTGGCAGGCACAAGGGCAGTAATTTTAAATGCTTGAAAACTAGTAATTATATTTTAGTAAATGGGTTAGAACAGGTTTTGTTGAAAATGAAGCCTACAGTGATTAAAATAACATGCCCCAGGACTTAGACATTTTACTATATATTAATTCTTTTTGCCTTTTTCCCTTACAAACAAGTTGATTTTTGCACAGCTTATAGCCAGGAGACAGTAACAAGATTTCACATAAGATTATTCATGTTAATCTTTGGGGTTGACATTCTTGACACATTATTTCAATGGACGTAGGTGCTCAGATCTTTTAAAAACTCTACTAGGTGCCTATCTGCATCTTTAGATGACTAAATACCTTTGAAAATCTGGCACTTGGTGACCATCAGTTTGGAGGAAGCATATTCAGTACTCACAGACTAAATGTCCAAACTTGCATAGGTAATGATAGACTTCTAAACCCACATTTAAATATCTAATGCCAAATATCCTGTTTTTCAGATCACCCACAGATTCTACTGATTGCAAGGTCTTTTATTCTACATATTGCTCTGGGCTTGGATGGCGTAACAGTGTTTCCTGAGGGCCTTAATTACCACCTCTAATTTATATACTCAGATCCACCTTTTCATATGCTAGCCAGCTTCAGGCAAATTCCTCACACACATAAACAGAAAATTTTGTGTAGGACAGTCTGAACAAAGAATTTTCATGCACATTTCTGAGGTAGTTAATTAAGCCCATAATGTGTATGTTAAACCATGGCTCGATCTGGCCCAAATTTAAGTATCTGCCTTTAGGTGCTCAAATTTAATCACAATGTTTGTATCAACTCTAAAGTTTCCCAGTGGGTTCAACAGAGTGAGTGCCTCTCCCTAATGGAAAAGCTTGTATCCCTCACTGTATCTTGAGGTAATTTTCAAGTCAGTTAATTTTAATATCTGCACACTGGATAATTGGAAATACTTGTTGTGCTTTTTACCTGCATACCAAGAACCAGAAATTCTTGGGTATCCGCATACACCAGCCCGTCATCTATCCAGTAGCATATTGGAGAGGACAGGCTGCAGAGGCATTCACATTTCACTGGATCTCTTACACTCTCCTTTCGAGCACGTTGAAAATATTCATTCTTCTCTGTACAGCTAGGAAAACATACTGTATTAGCACCAAGAGAGTTTGTATAACATGTTCACAGGTGGTCAGATCCCCATACATCAGAGGGTAACTAACGAATGAATTATTTAATGAGCTTTATTTTAGCAGTAGGTCATATCAACTCTATTTAAAAATACAGAGACATGCAATATTGTTAGAAATATTTATATATGCACATGCTCTATAGACTGCATGATCAGCTACTGTATTCTGGGCTTCTAATTTGTTTTTGATGCATGACATAAGAAAGACTGACTCCTTTTAGGTCATTTGCCATTCCTAGGGCCACAACGGACATTGTCAGTTTCCTTGTGGCAATATTCAGTATGAAGAGTTTCAACTCCCTTTGCTCTGAACTTGGTGCACAAATTGTTAATTTACTCCCAATCAACCTCCTCTGCAATTAGAATTCCATTGCCATCTGAGGTGGGCAGACAGCAAAGCCCCAATTTAACAATCCCTTCTTTATCCATTTTAGTGCATCTTATTAAAAGCAAATTTTATTTTTGAAATTCGCATATTTTAAAAAATCCCTACATTTTATAAGTTCATTATTGAAAGAGAGGAAAGCAATTTAATTAAAGTTAGCTAGTAGTTAAATTCAGCCACACCTTAGACAGACATTACTAAGTGGACATGAAGCTGAAGTTACAATATAAGACAATATTAACTATGTCAAGGTAGAAGAAGCATTTTATCTATTTCACAGCTCAGTGGTGCTCTCAGTTCAGTGTTGCAGGCATGTCTGTATACAAAGCAGAAGCCCTCTATTTAGTCATACATTTCAAATTATTTCTGTGGCATAAATCACAGTAGGAGAGATGACATTTCTAGACAATCAACACAACATTGTGGGGTGACATCCTCAGTGAGACAATAATGCATTTTTTTCCCTATTCTACAGCCTGTTTGAATACGTTAACTTTCAGTTCTAAGCACACAAACTAATTTCCTCTTTTATGTTGTCCTGTATTAAAGTCCCATTTTATTCTCTGTTTACATAGAAACTGGATGTTTATTTAATTTATATTTAAAAAAGTTTTCTGGCTGCTGAATTGCATGGATTTTACATGTGTCTGTGTTGTAAAAAAATGTATGGTAGGTGTGATCTGATGCTAAATTGATGGCTATTAAAAATTACTATTCCTAACTTTATGATTAATATAAACAATTAATATGGACCTAATCACCTGTGAATATCTTCTATGAACTCTTGCTTTCTGTTACTGGTGGTGCCTAATTCAGACAATAACAGCTGAAATGTGAAACCACATTTTTTAAACTGACCCCATATTTGAAAAGGCTCATTTGTGCTTTATTGCAGATATAGCTAGAAATATGGGGAAAGTACATTAATATATAACCAAATGCAATTGCCCAGTCCTTGCAAACAAATAATTTACAGAACACTTGGCACAACTCATTCAGAAATCTTATTATATGACACTGATCCATTTACTAGATTCATTATCTTTCTAGATTTGACATGTACTCAAGATAGATTCATTTGACAATGTTGTATTATATTACTTTCAGTGTTGAAAGCTGGTCAGAAAGTAGACTCTCTGTCCCATGGGAAATTCTACTGTTTGAAATTTGTTTGCATTACAAATTGGAACAAAAAGTTGAAATTCCTCAAGTATTATTTAGAAACAAATTCTAGTGATAAATGATATCTCATATTGCAAACACCTTTGAAAGTAAAGATTTAAAAATTCAGCATTAGCAACCTCTCATGAGAGTATTTCTGACTAATGTAGCAATATGCTTACTGAAGAAAAAAATAGGAATAAAATAGTTGATGCTATTTAATGGCTCATATCCACCATTAGTTTATGTGACTCTCAGGCAAGACAACATTTAGTGTAACTATTAATATTAATAAAGTCATGTGAAGTTAAATTCTGTCTCTTCTTCCTCTTTAATAGTCCCAGGATGTTCAGTTTCCTTATTGACCCATGGCTAATACAGTTGTCAATACCCTAACCACTTCCTGTTTTAACTGTTGTAAGCTTCTTTTATCTGGATTTCACTGCCTCTCAGTGGCTCCAATCTGTCCAAAATATCACTGTCAAATCAAACTTCCTCTTCAAACATTTTGACCACTTCATTTCCCTCCCTCAATTCTTCCACTGACTTCCATTGGTCACCACTACAAATTCAAATTCCTTGGCCTCACCTTGAGGGCCCCATCTTGTTTCCTTATTTATGCTCTCATTTTCCCTATCTCCATCTCACTCTCTATGCTTATCCCAATCTTTTCATTTTATTCCTCAGCTTTTCTTCTTTTCCCATTCTCATATATATTCCTTCTTACAGACTACTCCAGTCTCTTTCATTGTTCTTACCAACCAGACAACATCTCTTTTTGCTTAATTAAGTTTCTTCTCATTTTATTGACTATAAGCTGTGTGAGGTAGGGAGCATATATTACCTACCTTAGTAAATTAGTGATGCTATCTAATTTTTAAAAAAATTCTTTAATATACAGCTAGTTCAGAAAATAAAGAATGAATCAGAAAAATATATTTTCTGCTGCTAAAACAACAAAAAGCCATCAGCAAATTAAGGAAACTCACGAGGCTAAGGGATGTTTTCTGTTTAAGTGCTGGTGTATTTCTTCAATAGTCCATACTGCTGCCCTACATGCAGGATCAGTTCTGAAATAAAAAATACCACAGTGTGAAAATTTTAATGGGACAATACATCTAGGGCATGAATGCGCTTATGAGCTAACCACAGCGGTAGCATTTCTTTATTGAGTAAAATGATGGAATAGCTTGTCCATACAACACACAATATTCTGGAATTGTAAATGAGCAACGAAGAAGATGAGCGAGAGTGAGAAAAGCCAGTGTAATGTACAGTACAAGCTATGCTATCTGGCACTTTAATAGGCAGAAAAGTCAGTTAACTGGCATCTGTTATAGAGGGCAATGTAATTCCTCTTTCAATTTAACCAGAAAAATTTCGATAGCCTTCCAGCATCATTGTTTGACATTTTCCGGCTCTTGCAGAAGTTAAATTTTTAAACTTGTAGCGGTAATGAATGCACCCCTGGCCCCCAAGTAAGCAAGAGGGGGCTCCATGGCCACCTTCCAGGTGGTCCACAGCTCAAGCTCAGACCTCTTCTTTCCCCTGGCAGCCTTGCCCTATTTCTCTTCCCCCTCCCCCCCCCCCCCAAGGGCCAGCTTCCGGCTGTGGGGGGAGGAGGAGAGAAAGCCCTGAGCCTTGCTGCACTATCCAGCTCATGGGGAAGAAGCACTCCCCTTCCCTTGGCTGGGGGAAGAGCAGTGTGTGGATGTACTTTTTGGAGGCTTTCCCCGCTGCTCCCACTGGCCAGAATCCGACTGCTGGGAGCAGCAGGAGGCAGTGCCTGGGACCACTGTGGGCCCTGAAAACAAGTAAGTGCCCCCCACCTCCTCATGCCCAGACCTCCATACCCCAGCCTACTCACACACACATCCCCTCGCCGAGACCCCGCACCCGCACCCGCTCCTACCCTGTCACCACAACCTTCTCCTGCCCTCTCCCGTCTGGCCAGACACACTCCCCCCACCTGCTCCTGCCCCCTCTTCCCTGGCCAGAAACCAACCCCAGTCCTGCTTCTGCATCTCCCCTTTAGCCAGACATCTTACTCCCAGCATGCTTCTGCACCCTATGTCCCATCCATACCTTGTACCCTCATTCCCTCCTGCAGCCCACCTCCTGCCCAGATCCTGAACCCTCATTCCTCTCGCTGGCAGACCTGTCCCACACACTGAACTCCCCATTTTTGTCCCAACACCAGAGTCTGGGGGGGGTGTCCACAAAATCCACTAACCCTTGAACCCCAGAAGAGTAAATCTGGCCTATGGGAAACCTTGAACCTTGGTCCTCCCTGTGTCTTCCCCTCCCCCAATGGGGCTGGAGGGTTGGGGGGTTTTGGAAGGTTTTTGTTTGTTTTTTGCTTCTCGCTTTTGTGATCCCCAATTGATTTTTCTGTGGGTCAGTGGCCCCTCACCCAAAAAAAGTTCCCCACCTCCACCATAAATAAAGAAAACATGGGAACCTTTTGTGTCGGAGATAAATTAATATTTTACTTTAAAATGAAGTTTGATAAACTAACATGAGAAAGTTAAAGCACTTAGTCTGTTTAAATTTAAATTAATATTTTATTTCTTAATGGTTACATTAAATAATTCTCCTTAGCTACAGCACTATCAAAATGGCTCAGGCATAATTACATAATTAATGGCAAGTTTCCATTAGCAACTGGTGGTCCACGGAAAGGTCTGCATTGAGCCAGGTGGGCCACAGGCTAAAAAGTTTGAGACCCACTGTGTTAGGGGGATGGGAGAGCACTGTGTTGCGGGGGAATAGGTGGGTGGGGCTGGTGGCAATGTGGAAGGCCAATTTGAGGGTACAAGGTATGGATGGGAAGAATGGTGCCCCCACCCACAAGGAGCGGCCTGAGCCTGGCCCCACTAGCCAGAAGCCCCGCACACACTCACCCAGCATTGGCCTCGCCGAGCAGGTATGGCAAAATCAGGCAGAGGCAGCTGAGGGAGCAGGGTAATCCCAGAAGGTAATTTCTATAAAAATCTTTATTACTGTATAGTTTTTTAGTATGTTATAACAAAATCATTTTACCAATCACTGTTTCCACTCAAATTTTTCATTAACCTCTCTTATGCACATTCATTTTGTGACTATTTTAAACTCCTTTATATTTACAAAAATAGTGGTCCGCATTTACAGAAAAAGCACACACCTCCACAGAAATTCTTACATACAGGCCAGGTATAATACCATTATTAGATATTATCTAACCCATCCTGCATCTATGGCTAGCATATGGTGAAAAATTCATGAACCATCCATGTAAAAGCTCAAACAACAGGCTCATTTGATTAACCGGCAACCCCTATTTCTCATGAATGCGGGATAACAACACTTGTACTGTACTTGTTTCTCATAAATCTTTGAATATGACTTGTGCACCAAAAAGTTGGGCTGAGAGCTGGAGCATGCCAATCATCTATCATTTTATATTGAGGTAAAACGCTTACTGGAGCCAAAGAGAGTTTTATGTTAGTAAAACATCTGATCAGAAAATATAAAGGTTGAAACTTCAATGAAAAGTTGATATTTCCCATTTTCCCACCAATTCTGCTGAGAAAGATCTGATCCACCGACAATTAGAGACAGTGGCTTCAATGCATAAGTGTGATCTTCTTGCCTAAACTGGTACTAGAGTTAATCTACTCTACCTCCTCTCAGTGAAGGATTGTTCCTTATACTTGGGTGTATACAATTGGAGGCTTTACCCTCTTCCCAAATGTAGGGACTGCATTAATAAAGGAAACACTTAGTCTGGAACGAAAGCTCCACCTTTTCTCCTCCTCCTCCCACCAAAAAAGTTGGTCAACATCCCTTGAATGTTCTTCATTACTCTGCCCAAATACCTCACAATTTAACAGGTGCTGCTACAAGGAAGTTTCTCCTCTTTAATTTCCTCCCCTCCTTTGTGGCTCCCTAACTAACTCCTCTTCATCTCAGAGTTAATACACTATAATTATCAACATTTAGCACTGTTAATGGTTTGGGCAATCATGTGACTTGGCTGGTACAGCATGGATGATGATAATACCTAGCACATACATCACTTTATATTTTCAAAACACTGCACCTGGGTTTCACAGCCACCCCAGCACCCTGGCTTATCAAGTGGTCTGCAGATGAGGAGATTATTAAGATGATGTTTCCAGAGTCCAGGAAGCACATTAGCTATTTCTGCATTAGAATAATCTGTGAGTTTTAGTATTTAACATTTATTAGTATTTAATATGTATATTACAGTAGTGCCTAGACACACTAACCCCACTATGCTAGGTACCATACAAAAACATATGAATACATAGTTCCTCGCCTCTCCATTTCAGAGCTTTGGGGAATGTGCATCTCTTCCCACCCCGATACTTTACACATTTGTGAATCGTGACAACATGAATACTCGTATCCTGGCAGATGAGAAATGACAGGAATCATGAACATCTCCAACCACACAGAACACCTGCAATTTTAAATTGTACTTGGTAAGGAACTTGTAAAGACCACTTCAGGGGAAATTTAGATGAAACACAGAAGAGAATGCAGTATAAGATGAGACTCTGAGTCAGTGTACTATTTTCATTTCTTGAGATACAGGTATAAATCACAAATGAATGAAGTTTGATGATCTCATTCTGTGGTGGATGTTTACCCACATCACAATCCCATTCTGCCACAAGTCTAGTTTGAGTCTGACTCAAGAGAGGTTCAAGAATGGAGCGGCAGTGATCTAGCTCACAACTGAAATACACACCCAGGGCTCCAAGCAGAGCTGTTTGTATGTCAGGGATACAAACAATAAGAAAAGCTACAGTTTGCAGAATCCTCAATTTTAAAACAGCCCAGGAAGCAATCGAGAATGCACAGAAAAAATAAAAGGTTGGGTAGAACCTCTAGAACCCTATTTGGTCTAATGTGTTATTCTGAGCTCCACTCTCAGGGAGCTGCGGGCACATCTACCCTGCAGTGTTATTTTGAAATAACAAAGTGTGCATCTACACAGCAAACTGTTATTTTGAAATAATTTCAAGATGGAGGACATCTTACTCTGACTTCTGTAAACCTCAATTCATGAGGAGTAAGCAAAGTCAAAGGAAGAGTGTTCCTTTGACTTCCTGCTGTGTAGATAGTGCCAAAAGCCGAATTAAGCTATTTCAACTTCAGCTATGCAATTCACGTAGCTGAAGTTGAGTATCTTAATTTGACTTTTGCCCTGAATGTAGATGTGCTCTGAGGGCCTTCTTGCCATGCCTGGCTGACATGGCATTCATGAACTCAACACTCGTTCCAGCACAGAAAAGAAAACTACACAGATTAAATATGGATGCACAAAGTCACTGACTGGCTCTATATCAAGTTGCAAGGCTAGATCTGCAGTGATTTATGTGTAATCCCATTGATCCAAAATGAAACCCAAACTTTCTTATGGGAGTTTTCATTCTACTAGTATCATAGAATCATAGAACACTAGAACTGGAAGGGACTTCAAGAGGTCATTGAGTCTAGTCCCTGCCTTCATGGCAGGACCCAGTACTGTCTAGAACATCCCTGATAGATGTCTATCTAACCTGCTCTTAAATATCTCCAGAGATGGAGATTCCAAAACCTTCCAAGGCAACTTATTCCAGTGTTTCACCACACTGAGAGTTAGGAAGTTTTTCCTAATGTCCAACCTAAACTTCCCTTGCTGCAGTCTAAGCCCATTGCTTCTTGTCCTATCCTCAGAGGCTAAGAAGAACAATTTTTTCTCTCTCCTCCTTGTGACACCCTTTTAAATACCTGAAAACCACTATCATGTCCCCTCTCAGTCTTCTCCTTTCCAAACTAAATAAGCCCAGTTCTTTCAGTCTTCCTTCATAAGTCATGTTCTCTAGACCTTTAATCATTCTTGTTGTTCTTCTCTAGACCTTCTCCAAATTCTCCACATCTTTCTTGAAATGTTGTGTCCAGAACTGGACACAATACTCCAACTGAGGCTTAATCAGCGCAGAGTGGAGCGGAAGAATGACTTCTTGTGTCTTGCTCACAAGACACCTGTTAATGCATTCTAGAAATCAAAGCCTTCCTGAGTTACTCAGCCAAGTTAATTGCTCTGTGCTTCAGTTTTCCATCTGTAAAATGGCAATATTCAACTTCCTTTCCTCCTCTCCTCATTCCTTTGTATGTTTCCTCTATTTGCTCTGTAAGCTCTTGAGGGCATACACTGGCAAATTACATGTGTATGAAATTACACAATGGGGTGCTAAGCTCAGCAGGGTCCTCCAGATGCTACTGTCATACAAATAAGAAAAAGTATCTTGTACTGAATATTACTGGAGGGGAAATATCATGATGCCCAGAGATATCAGACCTTCTCTGTATATGTAGTTCTTGGTTTTAAATATTATTATTTTTGAAATGCAAAGGGACTGATGATTGCACAACTGGACACCCTGTATCTCTATAATCAGTAGCATGTGACACCTACTCACTGAGCTGTGGGGAGATCTGCAAAATAACAAGCCATCTCCTACTCACCTAATCACAAAGTTAGAGAAAAGAGCAGAATAGTCAGGTCTGGCCAAGTGTTCTAGAGTCTCATGTGTAAACAAATTGACATCTGCCATGAAGGAACAATGATTTATGTTTGTGTCTCTGTCACTACTCATCTATTAAATCGGAAATATGTGCCAGTACTTACTGAACATACACTGCTATGAATTGCAAAATTAACATGTCATATATTCACAAAAATTTATGATGTGACTTCTTTATTGGCTCTGGATTTCGTACCAACAAAAAAAAAAAAAAAAAAAAAAAAGGGGGGGATTATAATAAAATCTCTTCCACAGATGCTGGAAATTCAGAGAGGAAAAATAACTCTAATTCATCTATTACAGCATAGAACCATCATTGTAAGTTAGAAGAAAAGTACTTAAATGCTTTCAGTTACATTGATGATTTATAGGCAGAGGTATGTATTATATATTTTAAAATGCAGTTCTGAAAGAAGATCTGTGTCTTATCCTATTTCACATCATACAAACTAATTTTAATAATACAAATATGGGGGGTTAATTACTCTAGGGATATTGATTAATTTCAGTTAATTCATGTGATTATCTAAAAAATTGTTGATTAATATAATTATTGTAATTAATCACAATTTTCATCACAGTCTTAAACAAGAGAATACCAATTATTCTTGGATATTTTTCTATATTTTAAAATATATGGATTTCAATTACAACACAGAATATCAAGTGTACAGTGCTCACTTTATATTATTATTTTTGATTACTAATATTTGCACTGTATCATGATAACTTGCATCATGGCTTGAGGTTGGTGGAAGGATACACCGGCTAACATGTTGGCAGGGATGGCCCACCAACTCAAAGACTTCACCACTTTTGGTGGTACTGCAATTCTCCTGTCAACATTGTGTTTGCCAGGAACGTAAACTGAGGCTATCCCGTGCTGAAGGCACCACAGGTGAAGCCTGGCATGCTCTATGACATATGTGGTAGCTGCCATGTACCCCATGAGTTGAAGGCAGGTAAGTATGGAAATTGTGGAGCTTGTGGAGAGGACCTGTATGAGATCCCAAATAACCTGAAATCTGTTTAACGGCAGGTAAGCTCGAGCAGTAGATGAGTCTAGGCGCCGATGAATTCCAAAGATTGTTGTGATGTCATTGATAATTTTGGGAAATTGATTATAAGGCTGAGAGCTTTGAAGACTGCCCTTGTCGTGTTGGTAGACAGCAGCAAGTCGTTGAAGGATGGGCCCTTGATCAAACAATCGTCGACATAAGGGAAGATAATGATCCCGGCTTGACGGAGGCGGGCCACCATAACCACAAGTGTCTTCGAAAAGACTCTGGGCGCCAAAGACAGACTGAAGGGTAAAACTCTGTATTGAAAGTGCTTGGCTCTGATGACGAATTTTAGGAAATGCCTGTGCGCCAGATGGATTGTGACATGAAAGTAGGTGTCCTGCAGGTCAAGGGATGCTAATCAATCCCTGCTGTCGAGAGCTGGGATAATAGATGCTAAGGTCACTATCTTGAATCTCTGTTTGAGAAGATGTCAGTTGAGACAGCAAAGGTCTAAGATTGGCCTCCACCCACCTGACTTTTTCTGGGTAAGAAAATAATGGGAATAAGATCCCTTGCCCCTGAACCCTTCAGGTACTCTCTCTACTGCTCCGATGGTGAGGAGGCACAGGACCTCTTGCCTCAGAAGAGTCTTGTCAGAAGGGTCCCTGAAGAGGGACAGGAAGGGTGGGGAACGAGGAGGGAGCGAAGTGAAGGGAATTGAGTACCTGGGTGTTACTAGCTTGAGGACCCACCAATCGATGGTGATGGAGGCCCATCATCATTGGAATGGTCTTAGATGGTGATGAAACAACCTGGTCTCTTCGCATTGGTGACCAATGAGCAGAATGGTTTGCAGGCCCTCAACCAGTGCGTCAAACTTGCTGCCAGTTATTCTGTTGGTTAGATGTTCTATTGTTCTGAGGGCATCATTTCTGTAGGCGCTGTTTAGTACGATGCTGGTCAAACAACCTAAGCTAAGGTGCAGAGTAAGGGAAGGGCTCATGCCTCTGGAAAGGAATATAATGTTTGTGTCTGTATGGTGGTGTGTACATGCCCAGTGTTCTTATTGTAGTTCTTGAGTCCTTGCTGGAGTGTAGGATTTCATCAGTTTTCTCTATGAATAGCTTTTGTCTATCAAAGGGGAGGTCTTCCACCTTCAACTGTAATTCTTTGGGTGCTCCTGAGGACTGCAGCCATGAGGCTCTGCGCATTACCACTGAAGTTGCAGTAGATCGTGCGGCTGTGTCGGCAATGTCGAGCGTGATTTGCAGAGCTGTACGGGAGGTGGCGTACCCTTCCTGTACCACAGATTTTAGAATCTGGCCTTTGCTATCCAGGAGGTGCTCTATAAGTATAGTTATCGAAGTTATGATTTGCCAGGAGAGTCGCATAGTTGGCCATTCTCAAGGTCAGAGTAACCAATGAATAAACTTTCCTGCCAAAAAGGTCCAACTGTTTACTGTCCTTGTCGTTGGTACTGTTCTTATATTGTGGGGCCCTGGACCTCTGTTGCGCTGCATCAACCACAAGGGAATTAAGTTGCGGATGTGTGAATAAAAAATCCATGCCTTTAGTGGGAACAAAGTATTTCTTATTGGCCCTCTCCTTGGTCACAGGGACAGAAGCAGGTGTTTGCCAAATGTTGTCCGCCACTTCAAAAATAGCCTCATCAAGTGGCAAAGCAACCTTGGGATTTCTGAGAGGGCTGCACATTTTTTAAAAGATGGTGCTGCTTTTCCTGTACTTCCATGAACTGGACCTCCTGACTGGCCAAAACCCGTTTGAAAAGGTCCTGAAATTGTCGGAGGTCATTGATCAGTGATGAGTCTCCTGGAAATACCCTTGTCGGGAGAAGACTAAGATGGATCTGTTGGAGAAACTCCCTGTGGATGTTCTTGGTCAGAGAGTTGACCCTCCTCAGGCTCAGGATGTTGGAGTCTCTGGGATGCGCTTTGGGTAGGAGTGGGGGGGTCTCGTGTCGGTAGGGGTGGATGAATTAGTACGGCCATGCTTGGGCTCCAATCGTCAAGGTGACCAACGGCAGGAATGATGCCATGAGAAGGAGTGATGTGTAGGGCGACAGCATTCATAATAGGTGTGACCACGGTGATGACTATAGTAACGTCTGGCAGGCGAGGAATGCCTGAAGGAGTATATGCTCCTACTGTCGTCATGGTAACAAGTATAAATGGAGAGTGTGGGCAATCTAGGTGACCTGGATCTGTGTCTTGCCGGCATAGGAGATAGGGATGTATGCCGGTGCCGATAGTAATAACAGGGTGAAAGAACTGCATGCCGATGAGCCCCGGTATTTGATTGTAGTTTAATGCTGTGGCAAGTGGAGCTGATGGAGCTGTGAAGAGGAAAGAGGCTTGGGAGAAAACGTGATATGCTCCAGACTGGGGGAAGAAGTGATGACCCTGCGTGATTTATGGTGGACCTTAGTCGGTGCCGATGATTGCACTAATACTGACTGGTCTGTAGGCTGCGTATAAGGTGTAGTCGGTGCCACTGCCGGCTGTGGTGCCGCTGCCGGTGCTTGCTGTGCTGGCGGTTCCAATGGTTCCGACTGCACTGATGATGCTGATCATGCCGACTGCACCGGCGGTGCTGCTGCAATTGTAGGTGCTGAATCTGGCCCTAAGGCTGGTAGAGGTGCTGCCAATGACACAGGTGCCACTGGTGGTGCTTTTTGTGGTAGACTGGGCTCTGGTGCCGACGTGCTATGGCTTGGTTTCGCTTTCTCCAGACTACAAGTAGGAGCCATCCCTGAAGTGCCCGGCTTATTTCCAATGTTAACACGGGTCAGGGGCAGCGAGCAAGTTGGAGAGGGCCTCTTTTTCACGAAAGTACGAGGCTCTGGTGAGACGGCCCGGCACTTCTCGGCTCTAAGAGAGTCTTTCTGAATGGGGTTGTTGGGGCAGCTTTGCTCTGAGGTGAGCCCAGAGAGCCCAGAGAGCCGGGGAAGTGGCTGACATGCAAGATCTGCCCAGCTTGCAGTGGGCCTGGGAGAGCGTGCCTGAGTCAGGGGCCTGGCCCTGGGTTACTGGCACATGCCAGAGCAGCTCGCTTGGGGGAGGAGACCTGCAGCATAGTCCCCAAACATTGTGGCCAGGCCTGAGCTCCACCAAGGAAATCCATGAAGCAAGCACATGGGCCAGGCAGGCTGGAGGTGGGGCCCAGAGGCAAGCGGACGCTGCTCCAGGTGATGTGTAGGGATGGAGCCACCGCCCCCCCACATTTCACAGATGCTGGTCAGCAGGGAAGCCTGCTGGCGGCACTGGTAGTGTGATGAGAGGCTGAGGGGGAGCCACCATCAGGGCAGTGTTTGAGCAGGTGTGGGGGGGTGAGTGAGGGGGCTGAGGGTGGTGTGCAGAGGAGGTGAAGCCTGTAGGGCTGCAGGAGAAGAGGCCGGTCAGTGGGAAAGCCTGTTGGCAGCACTGGAAGCACAGCAAAAGGCCTTTAGGGGCGGGGAGCATGTCCTGGCTTGGAGTTGGGGGCGTGGAGATACAGAGTGATGTGATAACATCATTCTGTCATCCCACAAGAAAAATTATATACACACACACACACACACACACACACACACACACACACACACAGAGAGAGAGAGAGAGAGAGAGAGAGAGAGAGAGAGGAGGAGGATGACAATGATGCTTCTTATTTGCAATGTGATTAGGTGAAAGTGAGCACAGGTGTTTGCATGGCACTGTTGTAGCCAGTATTGCAAGGTATTTACGTGCCACGTATGCTCAACATTTGTATGCTTCTTCATGCTTCAGCCACCATTCTATAGGACATTCTTCCATGTTGATGATGCTTGTTAAAAAAAAGGATGATTAAATTTGTGACTGAACTCCTTGGGGGAGAATTGTATTTCTCTTTTTGTTTTATCCACATTCTGCCATATATTTCATATCATAGCAGTCTCTGATTATGACCCAGCACATGCTGTTTGTTTTAAGAATACTTTCACTGCAGATTTGACAAAACACAAAGAAGATACCATTGTAAAATTTCTAAAGATAGGTACAGCATTCAAACTAAGGTTTACATTTCTAAACTATCTTCCAAAATCTGAAAGAGATAGGTATAATGCATGCTTAAGACAGCAATACTTCAATGCAGAAACCCAAACCACCAAAAAAGAAAATCAACCTTTGGTAGGTGGCATCTGACTCAGATGATGAAAATAAACATACATTGGTCCATCCTGCTTTGGATCGTTATCAAGGAGAATCTGATTGAAGCATGAAGGGACATATGAACTTTTAGTGCAACTGGCATGTGACTATATTGTGATGCTAGTTACAATAGTGCCATGAGAACACTTTTAGGTGACATTAAAAATAAGAAGTGGGCAGCATTATATACTGCAAATGTAAACAAACTTGCTTGTCTGAGCAAGTAGCTGAACAAGAAGTAACACTGAATGGATTTTGATGCTCTAAAGTTTTACACTGTTTTACTTTTGCATGAAGTTATTTTCCCCACCTAATTACACATTAATAAGTTCAACTTTCATGATAAAGAGATTTCATTATAGTACTTGTATTAAAGGAATATAAAATTACTACTTTGGGTTTTTTACAGTGCAAGTATTTGTAATAAAAATAAATATAAAATGAGCACTGTACACCTTGTATTCTGTGTTGTCACTGAAATCAATATATTAAAAACGTAGAAAATATCAAGAATATTTAAATAAATGGTATTCTATTATTGTTAACAGCACAATTAATCATGGGTTTTTTAAAATTGCTTGACAGCTCTATTTTACTCAAATCAGCTGTGGCGAGTCAATACAGCAGTGAAGTGGATTATATAATATCTTATGAACCATCAATAGAATTATTACTCGTGTTTCAAGTAGGGCCAAATTCTGTCTGCACAATCTTTATTACGATCAATGGGAACAAGCAGTTTAATAATTTATTTTTCTTATTTCTTCCAAGGATCTGAAGCATTCAGAGACAATAAGGACCAAGTTCTACCAACTTTCAGATATATACTAGCACAGCAGTTCTCAAAGTTTTTGGGCTCCGGAGCCCTTTACATGCGTAAAAATTTATGCGGAGCCCCAGCGGTCCACTGATTGTATGTGTTGTACCTATCGATGTTTCTAGTTTGCCAACCTTGCGGAGCCCCTGGAGATGTCTCGCAGAGCCCTGGGGCTCTGTGGAGCACAGTTTGAGAAACACTGTACTAGCATGTTGGTCTTGAGGCAAAGGCATCAACACTTGTTTTGTTCTTCTTGTGTTACTTCCTGTAGCTGTTTTCATTCTTCCCCTTATTTTATCCTTAACTTTCCACTCCACTGTCCAGTGTTTACATTAGATTCTCACTTCTAGGTGCGAAAGGGACATATTCTGTCAAAATTAGTTAAGCCCCCCACTACCTTTATCACTTTCTAGTCATTAAAACTCCTGCTGCCTGTCTTTCATTGGAGTATTAGTCAAGGGCAGTCTATTGAACAAGTATTTAGGACAACTACTAGTAACCTCAATCATCAATTAAAACTGTGACAAACTCCTTAAACCGGTTCTGACTAGGAGGAAAATTACCTGGGTCACTGTTTTTTAAAAAGTTTAATCCATCTCCTTTTATTTTGCACCCAATGTTTACAGTTAAAACCCCCACACTATATATATACATTGTAATTACAAGATACCAACAATAAATGTAGCATCAGAGGCTTTTTTTTATCCTGATCATTCATTGTTATTAAAGATTATATTTCTCTGTTCTCCAGAATAGGATTGTTAACCTTGGCATCCTGACCACATTCTGGCTATGGTTCTACTGACCTAAATTCCCTTCATGGTTTCAGCTGAATACATTATTCTTCTTCATTTCCTGCCCCAAATTCCCACAGAATGTTGTTATATTGTTCTATGTTAGTATATTAGCAAGCGTATAAAATTATTTGCATCTTTCATGCTCAAAGATGCCAGTGGAAATAACATTGTTATAATTATCTTGTAGGAGACCAGAAAATTTGTTGTCAGTTGAAAGGGTCCATTCCTTACAACCCTCCACTTTATCCCAAAATCAGAAGCCTGGTCTCCTGTATACTTCAAAATGCCTCTATGCTAGTTGTTCAACTCACCCAGTCGGCAAAGATAAAAATCTCTAAAGAATTAATCCAGACTGATCATTGGGCATTAAGGGTGGATAAGCCCATAAATCATTTGGCTAATATTTTAGCTGAAATTTTGCAACTCACTGAACACATTGTTGGAAGCAATGCTTTCCTGGCAAGAGTTAAGATGCCACCACAATAGGCCTCAGCTGAAAGGGAAGGCAAGGATTTAATGTGATGGGGAAAGAAAGCACAAACAACAGCTCTATTCTATACTGTGATAACAAACCACCCCTATAGTTTCTGCCTTCAGTGTGGTCTCTTGCATGTTTTGCTCACTGGAGATTTAAAGTAGATGATGGAATTGCCAGCCTCCATCTCCAGAGTGTTGCATGACCTCAGATTATCATTGTCTGCTATTTAGTCATCTCCAAATGTAAAATAAAGTGAAAAGCAGCTGAAAACATCACTTTATTAATTAAAATTATATAGGAAACAAAATTCAAGAAGACTCTTATTAACTGAAATCCATAGGTGATCTGGCAATGCTATCTTTTTTTCTCTTTCAAATGATGAAAAGAATATGCTAGTGAACTGAGTCACTAATCATGAAAAGATGAAATTCTGAAGGGGATAAGAATGGGTGTAAAGAGAGAGGTGAAAGCAAATAAGCCAAATTTTTAGATTGCCTCAAATCACCCTCAGGTTTTGCAAGACATTAATTGAAATAAATTATATTTAAAAATGCTCACACAAGTATTTGCACCTGGTCAGGCTGGTTTATGCAAATGCCTCTATGTTTGCTGCTCCCTGTCCCCCACATTGCTCCAACTCTCTTTTCCTGTTTATTTGCCTATGGCATCTTGACACAGTCCTTAATTATGAGCTTTCACTATACAGTGCCCTCATCAATGCCTCTAGGCACTACTGCAATACAAGTAATGAATAATGGCAATAAAACTGTACATTCACAGTTGCACGCACCAATCAGATAGTAGGGTGTTGCTTGGCAGGTGGAATTTTGCAGCTAAGGTTATGTCTATACTATGGACCTATGGGGTGTGATTCCCAGCTCATGCAGACATACCATGCTAGCTCTGTTCAATTTAGTGCAATAAAAATAGCAGTGTTAGGATAGCACAGAGAGCAGTGGCACAGATAGCCACCCCAAGTACATACACACCTAGACTCTCATGATCTCCCTTGCTGCTGCCTGTACTATCCCAGCTATGCTGCTATTTTCAGTGCACTAGCCTGCACAATGCTAGAGCAAGTACATCCACAGAGGCTGAGAATCATGTCACCAGCTGTAACTGGAGATGTAGCCTCAATGTCTCCTTCTACAGGAGTATTTCTTGTTACCTGTCTCATGGAAATGTTAGGGATTGATGGTAATTGTAAGTACAGTGTTTCAAATATGAAGATAGGTTGTTTTTATGGTTAATGGATAGGGATTTGAGAAATCTGGGTTTTATAAGCAGCTCTACCACAGACTTTGTGTGTGACCTCAGTCTAGTTACTTTGCCTCTTTGGGACTCACTGGTTGTCCTCAGGACAGTAGGCAGTAATAATACTGATCCATCTATACAATATTAATTAATATTAACATTTGTAAAACACTTTGAACATTTTCCAGAACACAAACACTCTCGTCATGTTACACTACTTCATCTAACACCAAAACATCCTACTCATCTGTTGTAGTTAAGTGAAAACAAACAAAAAACCAAACACAACAGTATGAGAAAAGTAGGCAATTAAGACAGGCTAGAAAGCAGTAAATGCTTAACAAAACAGATGTCATACTTAGCTGTGTAGACCCATATATCCCAAGAAGTCAGGAGGAAGTAAATTGTTCCACTGGTTCGATTATAGGCAAAGCTGAGAACTGACTGGAGCGGAGAGGGATAGGGAGGTGGCAGCACAGTACATAACTTTGTCCCATTATGCAGAGAGAAAATTCTTAAACTTAGGAAAGACAAACAGAGAAGAAAGTAATAAAGGGAAAAGGTTAATACAGAGATATTGTTTAATCAAGACATAGGGAAGACACTTCAGTTCATCCTCCCACAGTAATTTTAGCATTCCATGGAAACATCCCCTTTTAAATGGAGGGGCCCTGTTGTTTTAAAGTGAAAAGTACCACAATTTTCCCATTCACTTTGTGTTGAAAGCTTTTGTAAGCTAGTGCACATCAATGGAGTTAAAAGTTGTGATGCTATTTTTTCCAGTAATGCCCATGTTTACAATGTATGCTGTTCTGCTCAGTTTGCACAATCTGAAGATCTCATAAGACACTGATACTTTTCTTCCTGAGTGTGCAATTTTCATTAAGAATGACTCACAGTTATTTATTTTGACTAACATAACCTAAATCTCAGAAATATGGACAATTTGTAACGTATATTGAATCAAGCAAGCAGATATTTTCTCTATTTGATTAGTTACTTTACAATTTTAACAGGAGACAACTAAAACCCTTTGATATGGTTGAATATGATGTTTATTAATAGACACACTTTATTTACCATTTTATTTATTGCAAGTTTATTGCTAGTAGTGGACATGCAATACAACCAAGAACCCATCTTTAAACAATCTCAAAATTCCATTAGCACACATAGTCAGACATACCTGTTGTCAGATCCCATAGCTACCACCCTACTGGATTTGCCATTGGCACCACAGAGGGACAGAGCCTTAATCTGACTGCTGACACGAGTCCAGAATTTGGTAAAATAGTTCAAGTCATACACATGAAGATTACGGGCAGAAGAACAGTATAGCAATTTATCTTCAGTCAGGCCCATCCAAACAATTCCTTCAGTGAACAATGATAAACTAAATGAAAGATAAAATCACCATAAGCCAAAGAAAATCATGAATTAAAATAAATCAGCAGTGAGTTTACATTAATGACATTTGAGTGCAGGTTGAACTAGATGGGACATTTTTTCAGTGATGACCATGTTCAGCTAAAAAGAATTCTTCTTGTCCTGTCTTCTATTTCTGACTGTCACTAGTTATAGTGACTGTCACCCCTGACTACTTTGGTCACCTTGGTGAATCTGGTTTGCAGACCACAAAGACATGGATCTATCATGTACTTACATCCTAAGTATATTCTGTGTGAATTCCTGCAGGTTGCATAAAAATGTTGCTGGAAATTATAATATTCAAAAGGCCATGATTTCCATTTCAAGTTCTTACGATAACCTTTTAGAAATTACTAAAAATGATGTATTTTATTGAATCACTTATTACAGGCCATAAGTCACTGACGTGGAGATCTCTTTAAAAGTCAGTTATATGATATGGTGCCTTGCAACTGCAGGGCCAATAATTCAAAGCCAATTCAGAGCTGTGTAAATTATTTATGCCTCAGGAAATGTCACACAAACATTTATATATCTATTCATAATTGTAAAACAAAATGCAAGCCCATGAACTGTACATCTTATTTTTTCTTCATAAAATTAAACACTTCTTGCACATCTTAGCTCTTATATAAATACTCGTGGAATTACAGTAGAACTCACTACTAAAGGTGAACTGACCCTTTAATCAGGCCTGCACAACTCGGAAAGCGGCGAGGGCCATATTACTCCAAAGAAAACAGCTGCGGGCCACAAGTAGGGATGCTCTCCCAAAAAATACCAAACACGCAGGCTAAAGATTTTTGTCGAGCAAAAAAAACCCACCACGCGTGTCTACACTTGGCCCCCTGGCATTTATCTCTCCTGCTCCCCTGCCCTCAGCACAAGCCCCTTCTCCTCCCCTACCTGGCTTCTGCCTTCCAGGTTGCGGGGCTGCCGGAGCCTTTTGAATCCGGCGGTCGCCGGCCATGATGTCACAACGCCACGTCATGCCAGCGTCCTGGCGTCTGCTGGCATCCCGCTTTCTGGCTTGCGCCCTGCCTCCTCGCGCCGGAGCTGCATGCAGGCAGTCCGGCAGTGAGGATCGCCATACTTCCCCCTCCCTGGCGGCACTCAGCTCCTCTGCCCCGCTGGTGGAACGGATGGGGCCGCGCTGCCTGTAGTTGGGCACGGGCCGCACAGTGAGCCCCTGTGGGCCGCATGCGGCCCTCGGGCCGTATGTTGTGCAGGTCTGCTTTAATGAAGAAGGCCCTGAGCTGCAAATCTTATGCTCGTGTTTCACTTTACTCACAAAATGACTTTTAGTTTTGAATTTTCCACCAATTTTATTTAAAAAAATTAAATGGCATTACAATGCTTGAAATCTAAACAAAACATTTTGGTTTGGGTTTAACCCAAATTGCCACTGAACTGAAAAATCCACTATTTGCACAGCTCTTAACAAAAGCTGTGTTGAAGAGATCACCATCTAATGAGCTGAGAACAGATGAGATATGTAACTTTCTATTTAGCAGGGTTTCTTGCCTTATGCTCAAAGCAAGTGGGGTTAGCTCCACAAATATACGTAAGATGCCAAACTCCCACCAAAATCAAATTCATTGAAGTTAAATGCTAAAATACCTTTGAGGATCAGGGCCCAGATGTTAAGAGATAAGTACCTCCTGCAACATTTTGAGTCCCCTCAACTCCTCACAAGTTCAGTCCCCAAAGAATTAGAAAGTAGAGCTAAACCGTGGCAATATTCCTAAGACATACAATCTATAAAGATACTTACCTTGCTCCTTAAAGATTCACTATTTATCCTTTGAAATACATCCAACATACCATAAATGCTGCAAATTCTAATGCTAGAAATGCATATTAACTTGCTTATATTTCATTATTTGTTAGCAGTGAAGCTCACATAAATTGTATGACCTTTCTACATACCTGTAAAACAGCTCCATTGTATCCAGGGACCAGAGTTTCACTGTCCCATCCAAAGATCCAGAGATAAATAAAGACAAAGTGTTTGGGTGGAGGAAGACATGTGTGACAGACTTGGTATGGCCATGAAACACATGCAGCAAATAGCCCTGGTCATTCCAAGATTTTACTGGTTACATTTTAAAACAAAAAACAATAACCATCAATGAGAACTAAACTATGAAAAAGCAAAAATAAACTATATTTCTTTGTCTCTAGTTATTTTACTGAGGACAGCACTAAAAACAAGATTATTCTTTTAAAAACCCACAAACACTAAAAACACTCTGTGCTTCTGATCTAATACTCTAAGAACTAATGATATACTATACTGTGAAGAAATGCAACAGACGATGAAGGGAGTCAATTCATGGGAGTCATGAGTACTATGAGTTCTGTGTTTTGAAAACTAGTTCTTTTCATCATGACTATCTCTGATTTTTCTAACAACTATTGTGAGAAAATCAAAAGAGAGTGGTTGGGCATTTTCTCATGCTTTAGTCAGTATATTGAAAAGGAAGCTAGATGCTTCTTTACTTGGAAAAGACTGTAAAATCTGGAAAGCTCAATTAGCCATTCAGAGTGTGCCTGCTTATTCCCTTGAAGGCTACATATTTACAAAAGAATGATTCTTGATAGATAATAGTCCAATCAAAACCTATGCCATACTGACTTCGTGAGATAATGAATAAAATATAATGTTGCTTGGAGGAATTGTTCAAAATGTAGGTTGAGAGGTTGCACAGCAGGGCCCAATTCTTCAAAGGACATGAGAAATCCTTCTACAACATGAAACAGAACACATTTTGCATCTTTTAGGATGTGCTCAGCACCTTGTCATTATCACAGAAAATAATTCATGGATTCACTGGCAGATAATGGGAAGATATTTTGGAGATATCAATATTAATAAATAATGGTTAAGAGTTATTCATCTGCTGAACTATTTTGAAAAGCTCCAGTGTATTTGCATTAATAAAGAAGTCACACTTTGTATGTTAAGATTTATGTTTATGTTTCAAATGTTAATAGATAACATTTCTATTTATGAAAACTCAGAGAAACACAAAAGATGATGATGGGGAAGACTTAGACCCATTAATTTCTAGGTATCCTTGTTACTGCAAAAAATAGATCATGTGACACAACATGTGACCTGGACTTTGTCTTTCTGAGGAAGGCAGTAAACGGACTCCCTGCCAATATGGCCTACAGAAAATGTCCTTAATGACTTCAAATGAAGGAGCAAGAATTGCTGCAAGTAAGTTTGGAATTAAAATTCTGTTCATACACTGACACACTACTGATTTGCATTGATGTCTCATTAAAACATACGGTAAAGTAAAAAGAAACAAAGAAGTGTGATCATAAGCTCAGATGCTTTGTGATAGTGGGCCACCTTACTTTCCGAGTCTCTGGAGGATGTAAGCAAAGCATTAGAGTATGATGAATAGACGCAGGAGAGAATGGTACTTTGGTGGGCGTTGGTTAGCTGAAACAGTATATTCCCTTTGGTATCATAGCAGAAGAGGTGGCAATTAGAAAAGCAATAGAGTCTTTGCATACTGACATCCAGCTCCAAATTTGTACACCACATTTGCCTTGGGTGTGGGAATTCTGCACTATATTAAAAAAAACATGATTAAAACCACAGCAACACTTCTGCACACACTTAAATAAAATGATAGTCTCATCTGGTTTGTGAAGCTTTTTGCATACTACAAGATTACACAGTTCATTTCATGAAAGCTGCTGGATATATTTTATATTTCTAAAAAGCATGTTTTCCTAGAGGCAGTAATGAGTACATTTCAGTTGATTATAGTGTTCAAACAATTGTCTAATCATAACACACAGTATGTTAGGAATATGTAATGGTGTGTTTTAGAGGTTTTAATGACACTTGTTTGGGATGGCCATCTAACTCACTCATGGATTTACTACTGGTAAGTAAATCTGATCATCCCAAATAAAAGCCAATACAATTTTACAGCATATCATCCCAGATTAAATATGTTGACATAAAAACTATTTTAGGAGTTTTTAAAAAGGTCACAAAGATTATTTTTGTATTACTCTGCCTGTAAAACCAAGTGCCTTAGGGTACATCTACACTTGCTCCCTATCTCGAGATAGGGATGCAAATGTAGTATACCGAAATTGCTAATGAAGCATGGGATTTAAATATCCTGTGCTTAATTAGCATAATTGCATCTGGGCGCCATTTTGAAATCTCATTATTGCGAAATAAAACGCCCCATGTAGCAGCGTTATTTCGAGAGAAAACCCCTCTCTCGAAATAACTGTCTGAGGTGTAACAGTTATTTAGAGAGAGGGGTTTTCTTTTGAAATAACGCTGCTACACGGGGTGTTTTATTTCGCAATAACATGATTTCAAAATGGCGCCAGGACGCGATTATGCTAATTAAGCGCGGGATAGTTAAATCCTGCACTTCATTAGCAATTTCGGTACACTACATTTGCATCCCTATCTCGAGATAGGGAGCAAGTGTAGACGTACCCTTACTTAGTATAAATCCAAGTCTACTGGATTCAGAAAGAGCCATGAAACCATCCTAAATACCTTCTTTCTACAAAAAAATTATACAAATTGAAAGTGCAGTACCTTAATTTCCCATGACTAGAAGATAGTCTTTGATCCCACTGAGAACCTGGGAATATCTATTTTGCAAAGATATAATGCTACAGTTTCTAGTTCTCAATGCCATATGTCAATGGATTGTAAAAATAGATGTTTATGTATCTATAAATATGTTAGATGTTTCTATATCTATATTTATAAACTGTTTATATGTATTGAAAATTTACTTGTCCTGAGCCTCAGACCAATATAATTTTTGGAAGCACATAGAGGGCTGTGTGAGAATCTAACACTTGGGAGTAGAAAGGGGATTTCCTTCCTTCCCCCCTCCTCCCCTCCCCCCTACTACTGGTTGAAGTTACTCAGGATTTCAGAATTTTGGAATAAATACAGGGGAGATGGATTATACACGGTTCTGAATAGAAATCACATGGCAGTAATTTCCAAATACACAGAGTATGTGTTTATGAATAGACACACAATGTAAAATCAGGGGCGATTGGTGATGTAGCCATGGGGGGTTGGGGTTTGCACTGGTCATGTGACCCCGTCAGTCTGGGGAAGGGTGGAGATAATCCCCCGCCCCAAGCCATACTTCTCCCCACCTCTCCTCTGCCCTCTCCCAGCTTCTGGACCCTGATTCTTCTCCAGCTGAGGTGGCCCAGGAGAATAATGGGGTGGTGGAAGTGGAACAATGAGGCCCCAGCTTGCTCTGCTCCTCTGGCCACATTGCTCTACTTTCCGCTGGTGAGTACGAGGGTGGTCCCACATCTCTCCCCTGAGTGACATGGCCAGAAGAGCAGAGCGAGCTGAACTTCCCCCGCTCCTTCTGGTGAGTGCAACTGTATGTGTATGGGGAAAGGGTCTGACCCCTGCTGAGGAACCGAGCCCCACTACGACTCCATCCATTGGCTGCTGGCCAGTCCCTCCCACACATGGCATTTGGAGGCATGTGATCCTTGTGCCCGTGCACAATGCCTCTGTGAATAATCATTCATAATAAAAGCATTCTCAACAAAGATATACAGTAATTTTCCCTGGGGCTAATGAAAATAGTGATATTAAAAACATCCAAGTATCACTTTTCATAGCAGACCTATTAGCTAGCTTGGAAGCTGTGAAAAGTTATTCTTGTGTGTTTCTCAACATCACTTTTCACAATCTCCCATCCAGCTAGTAAGTTTGTTGTGAAAAATTATATTAACAAATATATAAATATCACTTTTCACAGCATTATTTTTATTACTGAATCAGCAAAAAACCCCAAATACACAAAACCTATATAAATTAGTTACAACTATTGGATTTGTATGTTTGCATATTTATTTTTTCCTAATGTTAATTTAAGTATTTTAGGAAAAAGAGTTAGTATGGTCACCAGTGAGAGTTGGTGGCCACGTTCTGAGGCCAAAAAACCCAAAACAAACAACCCACTACTGGTTGTGAGAACAAGGGATGTAAGTGAGTAGTCAACTACCCATTCCCCCTGCTACCCCTCCCCCCCCCCGGTGCCTTTGTATGAAAGGCAACAAGGAGGGGGGAATAGGAGCCAGTGCTGGGGGAGCCGACTTAAAAGCTGGTTACCCTCAGCACCATCTCCATGGTGCCAACTGTCCCCCCCACCTCCAGTTGGGGATAGGGGAGGCTGCTGCAAAGCAGCCTTTGCCCATGGCGCCCTGAGGCTCGCTGCAGGCCACCACAAACAGGGGCTGATGGACCCGGTTCGTCCAGGACCATTGCGCCTCTGCATTTTAAATGTAGTAAGAGCCGCCACAGCAGTCGATACAAATTGTATTAACTACAGGATTAGCCACATAACCGCTTTTTAACATCCTTAGTGAGAACCTGTGTACATATTCACTTGATAAACTCAAATAATTACAATTTGTTTACCTGGGAAAAAGTTTGTAATTGGACATGTGAACTGCATCAGAGTAATCTGTATTTTCTGTTTCTTTAAACTTCCAAATCTAAAAGAAAAAAGGAATACAAAGATAATTTTGCAAGCTTGATTTGGTACTTGAGTCTAGAACTAGAAATCTGAATGACAAGTGTAAAAACTTTCAATAAGCCATTATATTCACCCATTACTTCCATACTTACTGACCTGAATGCTTCAGAACACATAAACCTAAAGTAAGAGCAGCTTTCATGAGAAAACATTTATCAAACTTTTAATTTGTTTTGACAGAAAAAAACTAAATGATGATCATGAGACAATTTCATCACATAAAAAATCCTTCTCGGCTGATGATCTTTGTTCATCATGACAACCCAGCTATTAGTGAAACTAAATAAACCAGCCAATCTACAGTATTTTCTCATTTTCTTTCAAAGTAAATAGAGTGCTGAAAGGTTCTGCATTGACAATTCTATCTTATATATATAATAGCTTAGTCTCTTGCTGGACTCACCAAGTTATGATAGTGTTTTTGGGATCTGAATATCTGATTACTAAAAAAAACTAATCAGCACAACTAAGCAGTCATCAGATGGCAACATCCTTCAGTCACTACTGATCATGCTGGGCTCAATCAGTGAATTAAATGTGAAAGTTCCCTTGATCTGTCCACCAAGGCATACAGTCTCACTTTGCCCTACATTAAAGTCATATTTGTGCTTCCAAAATGTTGCATGAGACAACTCAAACCCCATCTGCGATATTCCCTTACCTTTACTCCTTTGATTCCTCCAGTAATGAGTTCATCACTCACAGGATTGAATACCATAAATGTAATGAAATGTGACTCCACATTCTCTACTGAGCAAATCTCTTCATAATCCTTATTAGACACCTTATGAAAAGAAAAGTGATGTTCACAAATCACTCCAAAAAGGCTGTGGGTGATTAAGTCCCAGATTCAGCAAAGCACTGAAGCATGGAAGTCATCTCCTTCGAGACTAACGGCCTTTGAGAGCAAGCATATAATTCCCCAAAAGATATGGTACATTTTTTTTCAGAAACTTTGTCCTCATTAACAGACTACTTATTTGAATTTTTTAAATTAAATTATAAACAGAGAAAGACAAATCATCCCCAAGGGTGAATTCACAACTGGCAGGGAAAAATTATCATTCCTATTTGTAATCTTTACTGTAGCAAACTAAACAATTAGAGACATACAATTAACAGAGACAGGAACTAGGGGTAAGTTAAGCTGTATTTCTACCAATATATGGCTCCTCCATTCATTTTCAGCTACTATGATGACATGAATCCTAAAATACCTAAATAGAATAGATACACTGATTAATCTAAGCTAAATAGATTAATCACACAAAGTGATAAAAAACAAATTTCTCTCGCCATAGTTCTTGTACTGCTTTCCATGGTAATAGTGGATGCAAAAATCAGCCATTCTTTCTTCTTCAAGGGACTGTTATTTTCTTGCAATGTTTACTACGTCATACTAAACATCATTGAAATTAATTAATAACTATGATGAAAGAAACAAAATGATGGTGTCTAAATTAGCTGTTACCACTCAAGAGAGAGATTTTAAAATCATTGTGGATAGTTCTCAGAAAACATCCACTCAGTGTGCAGTGGCAGTCTAAAAAAGCAAACAGAGTATTGGGAATCATTAAGACTGAGAATATTGTATCACCTCTGTATAAATCCATGGTACACCCATATCTTGAATATTGTGTGCAAATGTGTTTGTTTAATCTCAAAAAAGATATATTGGCATTGGAAAAAATTTAGAAAAGGGCAACAAAATTATTAGGGGTGTGTAACAGCTGCTATATGAGGAGAGATTAATACACCTGGAATTTTTCAGTTTGGAAAAGGGATACTAAGGGGGAATATGATTGAAGTCTATAAAATCATGTCTGGTGTAGAAAAAGTGAATAAAGAAGAGTTATTTACTCCTTCCCATAACTCAAGAACTAGAAGTCACTAAATTAAATTAATAGGTAGCAGGTTTAAAAGAAACAAAAACAAACAACAAAAGTACTTCTTCACACAACATACAGTCAACCTGTGGAACTCCTTGCCACAGGATGTAGTAAAGGTCAAGACTATAACAGGGTTAAAAAAAAAGAGCTATATACATTCATGGAGGATAGGTCCATCCTTTTGCCAGGATGGGCAGGGATGGTGCCCCTAGCCTCTATCAGAAGCTGTGAATGGGTAACAGGGGATAGATCACTTGATAACTACCTGTACTTGTTCCATGAGGGCAGGGGACTGGACTCGATGACCTCTCGAGGTCCCTTCCAGTACTAATGTTCTATGATTACCTTCTGGAACACCTGGCATTAGCCACTATTAGGAGACAGAATACTGAGCTAGATGACCTTGAGTCTGATCCAGCATAGCCATTCTTATGGCACAATGATAACGCTGGGCTTTGCTGCCCAGATGAACTGAGTTTACACCTTGAACATTGTCTCCTGATTTTAAATAGCAGAGATACAAGTATTACAGAACAGGAATAAACAGCTTGAGAGATGGAAACAATGGGAGTAGAATGGGTTTGTATACTTCCAAAAGCAACTTCTGTTTGACTACTGAACAGCAAGAGGAGGGCATCCTTAAAAGTCTGTAATTACTACACACTTTGCTGCCTAAATCCTGGCTAGGATTTGAGACTTCCTCGTACATATAAGAATTTGTTTATACTTCTAACAAAGCTTACATATAAATTCAAAATCAAAACAACTGAAAAAAATAAACTGAGCAGATAGTAGGTGGTTTTACCATAAGTGAATAGTCTCTTCTCAACACAAAGTAAACATTGAATTTTTCACAGTATGTGATGTATCTCACTATGTTGAATTGATACTTGTGAAAATCCATTTCCCTTTTAACTAAAAACAAAAACAAAACAGAAAATCAAAACACAAACTAAACAATTTATAATAAATTACTTATGTTCGTTTTCAGCACAGCTTACCTTATGAAGTTTTAGTGCATGTGAAAAATTGCCTACTTTATATATATAATATCCTATTACTCTTAGCAAATTTACTTAAAATATCTTTTTTTGCATGGAAAAATACATGGCACAATAAACTATGTGAGCAGGTGTTATATATAGTGTCTTTAAAGGATTAAAGAAGCATTTTCACATTAATACAAATGGAAAAAGTATATAGCAAAAAAACCCCCAAAACATTCTATCAGCCTCTCCTTACATTCAAAGCCTCTCCTACAGTTTTTCAGACAATGGACAACACTTTCAAAAAACCACCTATCTACCTTCTCCCCATCTGACTGGATCTATGTTGTCTAAGATACCACTAAAAAAACCAACAGATGGTCTGGTAGCACTTTTTAGACTAACAAAACATGTAGATGGTAATTAGTGTAGAATTAGCTCCAGCCCGCCGCTTGGCAACCCTCGGCCACCGCCAGAGGGAGGGGCCCGGGCCGAGTGACTCACGGGCGGGAGGTAGGAGGGGGCTCCCCCGCCCTGGAGGCGCCTGTGCAGTGGAACGGCCTGGTAGAGGCGAGTGGGGCAGCTGTCGCTCACAGCACCGCCCCTCCCCTCGCACCTCCGCTGCCAGCCTTAGTGAGTGACTGTCCCCGCTGCTTCCCCCGGGAAGCCGCTTCTCCCTGCACTGCCAAAAGTACCTTAAAACCTTCTCCTGGACAAAAGGTTACTCCATGCAAAGCTTGGTTGTGGTAGCTCTTATAGTGCCCAAGTTATTAGCGCACAAACATTCTCCTTTATATATTAGATATAATATTCGTTAAGCTTTTTAAATTGTAATTTTTTTAGTGCTAATGGAAGCCAATAGATTAAAAAAAAACCCATGGAGACAGAAGTCTTCTTTCTACAAAATAGGTGCAATATGAACAATATAGCAATGGAAGCTTTTGACACACTGCCCCAATAATGTATCTCAGCAACAAAGGGACAACATCTGCCAGCAACAGAAGAATTCAGTGTCTGTGGCCAATTCAATCTGTGGTACTCTTGGGATTACTATCAAAAGAGCTAATTGAAGGAACTGAACTGAATCTCCCAATTCAATTCACATGGACCAATGAAGAGCCATCAGATGGTAACAAATATCAGGCCATTTGCTATCAGCCTGGGATGAACAGTTAATAAGTAAAATATTCTGTTATCATATTTCTATTTTCCTGATCCCATCCAGACAGTTATGATATTCTGAAGTGCAAACAAAACCAAGAGTAGCTGAAGCCCACTCATTTACACTGCTTGCAGGTAATAAATGTACAACAGGATGCTGCAGCCCGAGGGTTTTTTCATGGAGGCATGTGAATGTAAATCAAAATGAGTTGAAAACGAAGATGATCATGCCAGGAAAATATGTGCTAACTGCAAAACAAGAGTTCGCACATTTGCTTTAATCTTTTATGGAGTTCAAGACTGACTGACCTCTTGAGCCTGACAGATAAAGATCTCTCTCACCTACAGTCTCAGAAGCAAGTAAATCCAAGCTGAACAACCCTCTGCCATCTACAAGGATTAGTCTTCTAGTCCTGCTGTTGTAGGTCACTAAACAGAATTGTGAAGAGGAAAGTTTCACTGCTTGACTGTGGCTAAATATTCTAGCAATGTTGGAATAAAGCACTGGTTTCCAACCTTTTTAATCACAAGATCGCTTTTTGAATTTTAAGTGCAATGTAAGATCTACCTCAAACCCAAATACTCTGGCCCCACCTCCTTCGTGCCCCTTCTCCGAGGCCCTGACCCTGCTCACTTGATCCTCCCTTCCTCCCTCCTGCATTCTCCCTCCCTTTCACCAGGCAGAGGCAGAGGGTTGGGCTAAGGGATTTGGAGTGTGAGGGGGCTCTGAGATGAGCCTGGACAGGAGGGGGTTCAGGGTACAGGCTCTGTAAGGGAGTTTGGGTCCAGGGGGCTCAGGGCTAGGGCAGGGACTTGGGATGCAGGAGGGAGTTCATGACTGGGGCAGGGGTTGGGAGCTGGCTCCAGCTGGACACTGCTTACCTCAGGTGGCTCCTTGGTGGTGGTGCAGTGGGGCTAAGGCAGGCTCACCCCTGTCCTGGCCCTGTACCTCTCTCAAAAGAAGTCAGAAAACTCCCCCCACACACACACACACCCGTTCTGTGGAGATAGAATACAGGGTGGGAGGGGGCACCCTGACATCAACACCCTCCTCTACCTTCCCTGCTCTGTTCCACAAGCCGGAGGCTCCAGCAGGAGTGGGGGGACAGCTCCAAGGCAGAGGGCAGGAGATGTGCAGCAGTGGGTGAAGGGTAGCTGAAGTGCCAGCACTTGATAGCCTCTTGGCCAAACCAGTCAGTATTACCTATCAGAGGCTCCAAGATCTACCAGGAGATCCTGATTTACGGGTTCGTGACCATTGTAGTAAATCATACCCCTATTGTGTTACTGAACTAACACGTTTCCCCTAACATTATTTATGAACAGCTGAAGCATTTCTGGTAGGATAGAAGAGCAAATTTATCTTTATGATGTTCATAACTACTGGACTAATACATCTCAATTTAATGCCTTAAAATGTTTAACTGAATTTGGCATTGCTTTAAACTAGCAATTAACGCATAGGTGACTCATGGTAGCACTCTGGAGGTGTCCTGTGTCCCAGCCAAAATTTTAATTGCTAAATGGGGTGCCCCCTCATATCCCCTCCCTGACCCTTTGGGTGGCATTCCCTGCACACCCTTCCCCTGAAGGCACCAGTTGCCTATGAACTAAAGGTAAGCAGCCAAAAAGTCTTTGAAATACATTATATTTTTGTCATTATTACTATACATAATGCTTATAAAGAGAAGTGCCCTTATCACATATAAACCCAGGCCTCAAACTAAACACCAGTGGGTGGGTGGCTGGTTTCTATCTTCAACAGGTGCTGTATAGAGATTTAATTTAAACTTAGCTTATATTTATGGGTCCATTTTCAAGCGTTTATTCCAACTGCTAGCATTGGTGTGTTTATAGGGAGATGCATAGCTGAACACCGGCAAAATGCTATTAATGTAGGAGAAAAATTCTCCCTTTTCCATACTTCTGTGGCCTCTCCTCCTCTCGTGTGGAAGTATGGGAAAGGGAGAATTTTCACCTGTATTAACAAAGTGCTTTGCAGGTATTTAGCCATGCAACTCCCTATAAACAAACCAAATGCTTCAGTATATTTTTCCATCATCATATTGTCAGACTTTGCTTTTCTTTTTATTTATATATTCCTCTAGCTCCTTTTATTTGACTAGACTTTGCTGCCTCTTACCTCCTACTATATCTAAGCGTTGCTGAGTAAAGCTTTTAACCAAGTAGAGGCCAAAGGTAAGAAAGCAAACAGCCTTTGCAGTTACTTCTTTTCCTGCAATTCTGCAATAGGGAGAATGATCTGTTATTTCAGTATTTACAATTGTACAGGATCAAAGGGTAACTGAAAAGATAACAATAAAATCTGGCAGTCAGTAATAAAATATATTTTAACCAAGGATTGTAGTAGATTCTCCATCACAGAACATTTTAAAACCAAGATTGGCTTGTTTTTCTAAAAGATATGCTCTAGTTCAAATAATAACTAATTTAGGGACATTCTACAGCATGTGTTGTGCAGGATGTCACATTAGAGGATCATAGTGATCCCTTCTGGCCTTATATCTACAAACTTCTATTCTCATTTCTCTTTGGGTGGAGATGTTCTGTGACTTTTAGTTCTAGCCGTGAAAAGCTCTCTGTTTCCCCTCCTTGTAGTCTTCCTGTCTTGGAATCAACATCCTTTTAACAGATCAGGATGAGACTGGATTTTATAGTTCTTAATTCATTTATCTTGCCCCACGCATAGTGTGGAGCGTTTGAAGCATCCCAGGCTGGTGGAGAGACCAAATATTAGACTGAAGACTCCATTCTAGTTCTAGTAAAGCACTCTAGGCCCAATTTTAAGAACATTTAGTACCCAAAGCTCCCTCAGAAGAGAGTGGATGTTCAAGTGTTCTAAAAAGGTCTTATATTTCATCAGGGAACCATCCCATCCCATCCCTTATCACTATATATAATACATACGTACACTTTCACTGTCTCTTTTAATTTGTGGTCATCTTCTGATATATTTATATCATCTAGAAAAGATAATCTTGACAACAACAAAATAGAATTAGGTTATAACAATGGGTAATTTAAATAACACATTTGAATTTATTGACACCCAAAGTCCAGCAAGGAACTCCAGAAGCAAATTGTCCCCCTGTAAATGGAGTCTTTTTCTTAGATTTTTGTCATTAATTTTTTCAGCTCTATTAATGGTTAATGATTCCTATAAGAAGCCCACATTTATGGGGAAGTCCTCTAACACTTCTGACCAACGAGGGTAGAATGGAAGTAGAAGGATCTGAGGCTATACATAAGCAGCCAAAAGGGACATTTCAGAGAAATAATTTTCCTTAGTTTCAGAAGCTCAATAGCTTCTACAATACTCTGATCCACTGCTTCCCTAAAGAATCCAAGACCAGAAAAGGAGCCAAACTGAGGTTGCATGAAGACCACAAATGACAGTGTTATGATTCAGCCAGTTTGCATATCTAGGAGTTTACTATTTTTAAATTCTGTGTTTAAAAGGTCATCATTATCAAGATACAATATGTTCATTCACTGTTACACAGTTAGTTGTTTTATATAGATCTCAGAAATATATTAGGTTCATTGTTAAATTATACTTGTTCAAGGTGAGTTCATAGCAATCTGAAAGGACAATAGGAATGTGTTACCATGTACTTAATACGCAAATTGAGTCTAATATTCAAATTTACCTTTTTCTGCAACTCTCTGCAGCATCTTCAGGAGGCTTTTTAGTAAAAGTGCTATTGATTGATGTGTCCAGTTCCATCTGGGAAAGTTGTTAGCCAGTGAACGTGAAACTAATCATTGGGAAGTTTCGGTTTGATTCCTGGTAATTTTCTCTGTCATTAACCCACAAAAGGATGATCTGAAATTTAAAAGTAAAAATGTTGGCTTACATAGAGTTTGTGAGAAAGCAGGATTTTCTGCCAAAATAAATTGTTTTGGGTACCCAACCTGAGTCCACTTTTCAGAAGTTATGTTGTTATTTTTATAGCAGTAGCAAGTGTACAGAAGTGAGAGGTTCTTAGAACCTTTGAAAAAATCAAGACCCAACTGTCATAAATCAATGGCCTACTTAAAAAGTAAGGGTGCAAGTAACTTGTCCAATGTCACCCGAGAAGTCTATGCCAGAGCTAAACACAAAAACCAAGATGTCCTGTACCTTAAATAAACCATACTACTTTCCCCCACTACTCATCCTGAGGTCTGGCCACATGAGCCAATCTCTCTGCCCAGGTGGAACCTATTGACCAATGTTCTCTGTAATCTTTTCCATCCATGTGTGGATTTTGTTCCAATGGGGTGCAGAATAATTTTATATACACCTGGGCATATGTGAATGCGCATCACAAGTAGAACAAACACCTAGCTGTGGGCACTCTACTAATCAACTAGGCAGCACCGGAATCTCTCCTGCATGGCTGCACAAGCACACAGCTTACAGGAAACACTGCTCTTGACCTCTCTGTGTTAGGGTTCACATGCTAAGATTGGCTAAGAAAGACTGGGACTATATTCATCCCTGTTTAAGATTCTTTCACTCCTTTTAAGTTCTCTTTGTCATCTTAAAAGAAAAATCCAGGAAAAAGGTACTGTAATTTCTCAAGAGTGTTTAAACAGGACCTCACATAATGCTAATTTAGATTAGTTTCAGGCTATCACCAAGCAATTGTTTTCAATTACATAGGTCTCTTAACACTTACACAACATTTTATATTTTAGGAGTGCTGTGCAAACATTGAGTAATTGGCTCAATACCCTTATGAGTTAGGAAAGTATCATTATCCCCAGAGAGGTGAAGTTACTTCCCTAAAGTTACCAGCCAATCATTAGCAGAAATCCCAGGCCTATTTCCCTGGACCATTTTACTCCTCTACTAAAGAAAAGGGGAGAAAATTCCAGATTCCCAGATCAGCAGGGATCTGGAATTCAAAGAAGCTGCCACATTATCCAAGTCACTCCTAAATTGCTTAATCTTTCTCTTTCCAGATGGGAGGAGGATAATCAAGTCATTTAAATTAAAGTTTAACAGACTGATAAAATATACTAGAGCAATGGTGGCTGTAATGAGAGGCCTGGACATAGCAGTGGAAAAGTGGGAGGGAAACAGCAATTCAAGGATGTGTTTGAAGAAGAGGTAGAAGATTGCATGGATTAGGGAAGATGAGAGGAAGGTCTGTCCTTGTAGGGGGAATCTGCTAAAGTGGGCAGGAAACAGGAGGAGCAGGAAGGATCTGGAGGTGTGGGGGGAGAAGGAGAGAAGGGAAGCTAGAGGATATTACTTGGGAAGATTGAGTGTACGTATATGGGATGCTGAACAGGCAGGGAGATGCTTGCTCTGGAAAGGGATGAGGGCAAGTAGATGAAATACTGGAAGGCAGGGAGCTTTTGGTCTGACTGTAGAGAGTGAGAATAGCTGGGCAATAGGCTCTGGGGGAGCAGGGGCAGACAGATGGTAAGTGGGAGGGACAATAGGCTCTAGAGGGGGCAGAGGCAGACAGATGGGAGGTGGCAGGGACAATGGGCTCCAGAGGGGGCAGGGGCAGACAGGTGGGGTGAGAAGGGCAATAGTCTCCAGAGGGGCTGGGAACAGATCAGATGGGAAGGGCAATAGGCTCCGGAGGAGGTGGGGGCAGATGGAGGCAGCAGGAGCAGTAGCCTCCAGAAAGAGCAAGGATAGGTAAGTGGCAGAAGTGGCAATAGGCTCTGGAAGGGACGGGGGTAGGCAGAAAGTGGGAGGGGCAACAGGCTCCAGAGGGGATGGGGGTGGGTAAATAGGTAGAAGGCAGGAGGGGCAATAGGCTCAAAGGAGCTGGGAGCAGATGGGTAGGAAGAAGGAAGGAGGGGCAATAGGCTCAAAGGGGGCAAGGGAGGTAGGTGGGTAGGAAGAAGGAAGGAGGGGCAATAGGCTCAAAGGGGGCAAGGGAGGTAGGTGGGTAGGAAGAAGGAAGGGGCAATAGGCTCATGAAGGGGCGGGGCAGGTAGGTGGGTAGAAGGCGGGAGGGGCAATAGGCTGGGTGGGGTGAGGATTTCTTACGGGGGAGGGGGCGCTAATTGCGGCCCGGGAGCAGGTCCAGGAGACGCACTGTAGGTATGTGGGGGATTTAGGTGGGGGCTGTTCCTGCCCCTGGAGAGAGCCGGCGGTTGCGCCGTGTCCCTGGCCCACGGGCGCCGCAGCACTGTGCGAGGGGCCCCCTCTGTCCCTGCTTCAAACGGGGCCTCCCTGGAGCAGCCTGGCCCAGGAGGCTGGGGCAGTTGCGTTACCTGGCAACGAGCCCACGCCGGCCTGCGGCCCTGAACGCGCCTTCCTGTTCAGGGCGGGGGAACAAAGGGGAGACGTGTCCTCACCGATCCGCGAGATACCGCTTCCTCCTGCAGCCCCACCGCCAAACCTCTCCCACCGCAGATCCCCCGCCACCCCATCCTCTCCCACCACAGAGCTCCCAAACCTCCCACCCCCTCCAGCACAGATAGCAGCACAGAGCCTCCAGTCTCCTCTAGCATAGATACCAACATCTATCGCCCACACCTCCTCTAGCACAGATTCCCCCCCAGTTATTCCACCCCCTACAGCCCAGATGCCCCCAGGTCTCTCTTCATCTCCTCTAGCATCGATAGCAACATCTATCCCCCCAAAAAATTATTCCAGGACCCTTCAGCCCAGATGCCCCCAAATTTCCCCTCATCTCTTCTAGCAGATGCCCCCAACCCTTCCCCATCACAATCCCTGAACATCATGAGATACCTGGCACACCAGGTTTATGTAAAGGAGCTGCTGTGAATTTAAGGGCCTTATTTCACAAGGCAACAAAACAGATTATTAGGCTGTTTCTACAGCAGTGAGGACTCTTCAGACAAATCAGTTTCTGGATAGTCATTGTAGACTGGTGGTTTTTAATCTGTGGTCTGCAACCCCCCTGGGGGTAGGGGTCTATGAACTACATCTAAGGGGTCTGCATAGCCCCATAGAACAGACTGTGTAAGATTTCCAAGAGGGCCTGTATCACTGTTTTTTAGGGATCTGCAATTATGGGGGAGGGAAAGTTGAAAACCATTGCTGTAAACTCTCTCTATCCAACCCACTGCTAATCCTTTCCCCCATGAAAATCCAATGGCAACCTGCCACTTTTAGAATCCCATTTCAACTTGTTTTTTTTAAAGGAGGTTTAAAAAAACAAAACAAAACATTTTTAAAATGTTTAAACACAAATTCAAACAGGGGACCCTAAAACCAAACAATCTTTCTTCATCTCCCCAATCTTGTATTTTAAGAGCCCAGTCGTGAAAAGACACAGGCCCACAATATCTCCATTTTGGAGAGCCCCTTTTAAAGCAGCAGAAATACTTGAATAAAAGTCACTCCTGGTTCTTGACATGGTTCAACCCTAAATGTGCTATACATACATGTATGGAAGGTGTTGCAGGGTAGTGGGGCAAGAGCATAAAAGAGGGAAAGCCCTTTCCTTATAAGCCTTCAGCTTCTGTGACAAAAAGAGCCTCTAGTTTACACAGCTAATTCCTTGCTAATTCCACCCCACTCCTGTCTTAAAATTACTGTGCAACTGATTTTCCTAAATTAGTCTTAACAGCGGAGTAGTAGCTACCATGTCTATGCAAGCACCCGTGTCTCAGATGAACCTACAAATACAGCAGCATTTATAATAAATGCTTGCCTGTTCACAAAACAGCAAAGAAAAATGTTACTGTTCCTGATTGAGTGGCAAAAGAGATATAGTTTAATTTTAATCAGAAAATTCCATCCCAACATTAGGGAAAAGATGCTAATAAATTCCCTTATTCAGAAGTGTGTTGAAAGTATTTAAAACAGCTCAGTGTAGATAGACATGGCCAATTGTCCCTTATTTTTTATCATTTTAAAATAAGGAAAATTATATCAAGTAAGAAAATACATCTACAATTATTGTAGGACTATAAAATACTGCAGAACTAAATGATTGTGGCAAAATAAAATGTATTCCTTAAGCTATCACAAATAAGTTAGCAAGGATCTTGTCACAAATATGTACAAATGACTTCTATATGAACATAATTAAATTAACACATATGAAGTACACATTTCAAAAGGGTTGAGTCTTATTTAAAGTCAGTCTGACTTAAGCAATTACATTATTCAGGGTTTTTTTTGAAAAAATAGTAATTGTTACTAGTTAAATGGACAAAATCTAATCAGATTGCCATACTGATTTACTGGTAGTTAAACTGTCAAGTTTAAAAATCTAATTCCTTTTTTTCTAGGCTCTTGTTTACTTTTCCCATTTAGACATTCAGAATCAATTAAATTAGTTTCCAGGTTCTCACGGCTATGAGGTTTGGACTGCAAACAGTGCAGAGGAGTGTGTTTAAAAATGTTTCAGTTGAAAACGTTGTGGGTTTTTTTCTGTGAAACATTTCTACTAGCCCTAGTTTTTACAAGTCTTAAAAAGTCTTTAATTCCCCTTCTCCCCCATTTAAACTTAGTGCCAGGTTTATTTACTTTTGTGTTCCTTTAAAACAGAAACATTAAATGACTAATTAAGAAAGATTTTCTGATGAATTTTTTAAAACAAATATTGAAAGTGACTTCTTGGATGGTGTCTAACTTTTTAAAGCCTATTATTACTCTCTAAGGGTGTGTCTAGACTACAGGGGTTTTTCGAAAAAAGTAGCTTTTTCAAAAAAACTTCACCTGCGTCTAGACTGCAGCCATGTTCTTTTGAAAGTAAATCGAAAGAACACGGCAGGTTTTTTGATCGCGGTAAACCTCATTTTACGAGGAATAACGCCTTTTTTCGAAAGTACTCTTTCGAAAAAAAGGCGCTATTGAATGCAAACTGCTTTTTCGAAAGAGCGTCTAGACTCACTTTCAAAAAAGCGGCTCATTTTTTTGAAAAATCTGCTTGTAGTCTAGACGCTCTCTTTCGAAAGAGGCTTGTAGTCTTGACGTAGCCTTAGGGTATGTCTAAACTACATCCCTTTTTCAATAAAGGGATGTAAATTAGACATATTGAAATTGCAAATGAAGCAGGGATTTGAATTTCCCATGCTTCATTTGCATAATCACGTAATGGTGCGCTTTCGAAAAAGCAACATTTCGAAAGTAAAACCACGGTCTAGACGCGGTTCTTTCGAAAAGGGCAGGCTTTTTTGAAAGATTCTGTAACCCTCATTTTTTGAGATTTATAGGATCTTTCGAAAAAGCCTGCTGTTTTTGAAAGAACCGCATATAGACCGCAGTTTTACTTTCGAAATGGCGCTTTTTCAAAAAAAGCGCTATGATGCGATTATGCAAATGAAGCACGGATATGCAAATCCCCGCTTCATTTGCAATTTTGAAGTGTCTAATTTACATCCCTCTGTCGAAGGAGGGATGTAATCTAGACACAGCCTAAGATGCCACAGGACTATTGGTTGTTTTAAAGTTATAGACTAACACGACTACTCCTCAGACTTAATCCCCCCCCAAAACAAAACAAAACAAAGTAGAGATTCTTTAGGAACTGGAGTTGTCCTTTGCCCTATATAAAAGTGAACTTCAGTTATCCCCTCACCTCCCAAATTGTTCTTTTATTTATTTAAAGTCTGGACTCTATGCTTCTGCTGGACGAGTTCTTGCTAGTCTCAGATATGCAATTATAATCTTAATTGAAGGGGAGCAGGTTGTGTTTCCTCTGAAGTGTTCATAAGGCACTGCAGTTTTGAATAGAATGACTGGAAATTCACCTCATTTATCTTCTCATTATTGCTATGTGAAAAGACCCATAACCACAAAACCAACTGCCGAGACTATTATCCAATTCATAAAGATTATATTGAATTTGTTGAAATTTTTTGGGAATTGCAGAAAAAGAAAAAAAAAACCCTGGTTTTGAATAAATTCCTTTCCAGTTGCCAGAAGTTTTTCTTTTAAACAAAAACCAAAGTGTTCAAGGAAAGTAGACTTTCCATAAACTTGTCACTTGTTAAAACAAAAAGGTTTTCCATTGGAAAACTGACTGACATTTTTTCAGCCAGCTCCCCCTTAAGTATCAGGCAATATTTTGAAAACCTTTGGCCTTTTCTTCTTTATTCAAAGATAGCTTGGCTTGTGAAACTATGACACAGGTAACTACCTGCTCAGGTGTTACTTATGACAAATTACAGTACTGAAGCTATAATTACAGTCAAAGACTGTGGCATAAACTAATCTAATATTTTCATATTTACACTAGCTATAGTTACTAACATTTGTAGAGTACATTTCTTCTACTTATTAGTAAAATGTGCATCTTTGGTATTTATTCATTGCTTCAAGAGAAGATGCATACACAGACTCAACCTTGATTATAAAGCAGATACAGACCCAACATTGTTTTGACTAACAACAGACAATGTAGTTGAATTTGTTTCCAGATACAAATAAATCTGTAGATTTACTAATATGAAAGTGCAAGATTAAGTGTTTTGAGAAGCATTTTACAAGAATGCATCTCCTTTGCTATGAATATTTAAACATATACTACAGTGATTGCCATCCATAGCCAATCCCTAAGCTAGATGTAGCTCAGATTCTAGATGTATTTAAGTTCAATTGTCAAAAGAAAAACAAATGAATTGCAATCCTATGAACTTCTGATGATGGTCAAGAGTGCTTTCATGAATGAGAATATGGCACTAATTTACTAGACGAGATCTTGACAAGGCTTAATATCATGAATAACTGCTTAGGTTACAAGTTATCAAAACAGTCTTCAAATTCTAGGATACTTTCCCAACTACAGGATAAAAATAAAGATAGTAAATTTCACTTTTAAAAGTTTCTTAACCCCTCAATTACTAAACTGATATGTTAAGAGTTTTGCCCCAGTAGATATTAACCGCAGAAACCAAGCCCTGGTCTACACAAGGACTTTATTTGGAAATAACACCCAGACCCTATTTTGTTACAGATTTTTAGTAAGCCAGAACAGGGCACAACTTATGTGACTTTTTTTTGCCTGCAAACCTGCCTGCGACTTTTACTAAAAAATCTGATGAATGATCCAGATTTTGATGCTGGAAAGAAGGGCCTGCTGAAGGTATCATGCTTCCACTGCAGATCTGGTATCACCTTTCTTGTGAGGTTCAGGCATTGCCATGCAACATCCAAACTGCAGGAAGGTGAGACTCAAAGCTAGTTCGAGGAAAATGTTATTGCAGAGAATTGCATACCAGTTGGGGTAATAAGACCATTAACACCATGCTCATCAGGATAACTGAGTTTTTATTTCTAAAATTCTGATTCATTTACATAATCACATTTGATGGAACCCTGATCTCTTCTGCTTACAATGAAACTGTGGTGCCATTCTGATCTACACTTTAAAGATAAGTGCCACTGATTAATTGCTACAAGCAGAATATTCCTTGTGAGCAGACTGATACTATTTTAACATTATTCTTTGTACAAACTATTGTAGACTTCTCAGCCACTTCAGTCAATATGCAGAGGCTAATTATATGAGTACTGCCATATTTTATTAAGGCTTCATTTAAATTGTTTATAATGGATTGATATAAGCATGTTACAGATTTGGGTAACAGTATATAAATAGCGTACATGTGCATTAGAACTTAATAGGTTTGCTTATGTCTAGAGGCTACTAGGACAATGCATAATCTATTTACTGATCTTTAATACCCACCCCCGCCCTGCCCTTTCCTGCCATCACTCTGCCCTTCCCCCCCCTCACAGCACTCTGTTCCTAAGGACATTGCTTCAGAAAAAAAAAAAATCACTGGGGGAGGGGTAATAGAGGGAAGGAGCCTGATGCAGCGTAGCAACAGCTGTCACACCCCTCTCCCCCACACACCACATGGTGCCATAAACCATGGGGGAAATGTAGCGGACTGGGCAAGTACACTCACTCCGCTGCACCCCACTTCCTGGTGGCTTGGCAATCCCTGAAGCTCTGTCCTCAGGGATGCAGTGCCATGAAAGGGGGAGGGGGAAGAGAAGAGGGCAGGGTGAGGGTAGGAAAAGGAAAGGCTTGTGGGCCAGTAAGAGAAAGCCCCTCTCCTCTTGAAGTCCTGGGCCAGAGGGCACAATCGCTCCAGCTGGGGATGGCCTGCTGGCCAGAGTTTGAGACCCCTATTTAAGAGTAATAACTTCTGGAATCTGTTTATTCTGCTTGCTCCTCCATTCAGAGAGATTCTGCATGTTTGGAAGTTAAAATTTGAACTGCCACTCAGTTCAAACAGATGTTCCACACAGAGCAATGTATAATTTCATTGATCCTCTTTTAAGCTGTTACAACTGAATGACCTGCACAGATGGTAACCATGTAAAGCTGCCCAGATAGGACTCATGCTCAGTATGCAAGGTATGTACCAGAAATAATCACCACTTCAGCAATGAACTAAATATTTGTCCCAATCCCAGGTGAGAAATATTTATATAGGAGAGCTGAAAAAGAAAGGCCAGAGTTCCACAGCAAGATAGTACTATCAATTCAATAGACCATCCTGTTTTTTAATTAATTTGTAGTGCTTTATGGCACTTGTACACAGAGTTGGGTGCTTCTCACTCCCACAGTCAATCCCAATTGATATGAAAACCAGATGACTAACCTGCTCTTAGTGATTTAGTACCTTTTGCAATAAGTGTTGATGTAAAAAATCTAGTCAAGTTTTTTAAGCATATTTTACATACATAACATATCTGCAGCTTTCAGCTGCTGAAGTAATGCTTAATCCTGAAGTGCATATAGTTTCTACAGATTATAGTTCCATTGGTGCTGTGTTCTTCTCCACTAAGTTTTAGTATGCAGAGACTGGTCCCTCCATGTGAACAGAGTGAGTAATAAATGATTGCATCTTTCCAAGAAGTGTCAGAAGAGATCCAGTGCATTGGCTCCCAAAAAAGCCTAAGATACACAACCCTTCTATCAAGGGCAGATAAAGATACATTACATGTATATAGTATCAAAGAATCTGACACATATGCAATTGTTCATTTATTGAATTTGAAATTTCATGATACACCATAGATTAAAAATGATATAATACAGTGTTCAAAACAGTCTAGGACATGTTCCCCAAAATAACATCAGAACAAAGGGGAGCAGCTTCAATCTGCTGACTATATAGGAGATACACAGGGCATGATAGCACAAGTCACTGTGCTGCAACATCTTTAAAATCTGTAAAGTGGATTTTACTGCCTATTGTGTAGCAATTTCTCTACCTACTGTATTAATGGAACAGATAATATGGGGTGAGAAAGAGACCATAATATAGATGCCAATTTTATCAAATAGTTCAGAATTGTGATTACTTTTACATGATGTAGTATTTTACATGTTGGGAAGAAAGTAAACAACGCTGTCATCACTGATTAAGCTCACGGACTGCAAGGACAAATACTGACAACTTTTAGGAGCTTTTTCAATGTGCTTCAGCTGGGACCCACAAAATTCCTACTATTAAAAATCTTGTGACTCAGGAAGATATTACTAGTTATGGTGGTAAAGCAACGAAGACGACAGATAAGATCAGAACATTCTCTAGCCTGAAACTTATTTGGTACTTGAATCAGGTCTTCAGAAGTTAAATGCTAGTGCATTAGTTTACACTGACTAGCATCTGTATTTGATTTGACCATTTATTTAAATTAACTCAAGAACAGCATTAAAATACATGTTAGTCACTGCAAACACAAATGATCCAACATGAATTGTAAAATGAGCTGATGGCAAGAAAAATCCAAGTTACACATTCTTTCTTATGTCTAAAGATTCATACAAAACTCACTGGGGTACATAATGAGTTAACTTTTAAATTAATTATGCAACTGTAAAGCTCCTTCAAAAAGTTTTCTGACCAGGACATAGAGGTCTCCTAAGTTTGCAAGGCAAGTCATCAGTTGTAGCTCACCCCAGAATGGGGTTCTGAGCCAAAACTTCAAAAAAGCACTTAACGTGCCACTTCCAAGCAAGTCAGGATTTATAGTTAGCATTTTCCCTGCTGTTTTACTCTTTCCATTGCCATTATCTACTGAGGAAGCTTAAGAAATGCATCATTTCTAGTTGTAATAGATTTGATGCTACTACTGCTTTCATTTATTTTACTCAAGTGTATTTAGTATGTCTTAAGCCTTCCAAAGAGATAAGTGCACATGACAAGAAACAGATACAAACAGCAGGGTTTAACCTCAGCAGCCTGTCTGAGTGATCTCTTTTCCGGAAGATTTTGTAATTTCCATTGTCGTGAATACCTGTAAGAAAACCAAAACACAAACAATTACTTTTTGGATTTATTAATGCTTTGTGCAGTAGTGTAAATGGCTGTTTGCCCCTTATACAATAGCACAAGCAAGGTTTCTACAAATGTCTTTCTATGTAAGCTAGATGAAGACTACATAAC
The DNA here is from genome assembly GCA_032595735.1 of Pelochelys cantorii. NCBI lineage: Eukaryota > Metazoa > Chordata > Testudines > Trionychidae > Pelochelys > Pelochelys cantorii. The sequence continues at coordinate 24,693,687 of CM064336.1, forward strand.
TAGTTATTTACAAGAAATTTCAAACTTTGTATATTTAAAAGCTCTAGTAACACTGGATTTCCCTCAAAGTTCAAAATAAAAGGTTTAATGTGATGATATTTTAGATAATATTGAGGGGAGTTACACGTGTACAGAAAGAGAATAAACCACAGGGTTAAATATTAACTAACTCCTGGTTTGAATAAGTTGAAATTTCCCCCTTACCTCTGCACACGTTGGATGTATACCTATTGTTTCATCAAGTAATTCTTTTGTGAGTCCACATTTCATTGCTGCACCAAAGCCTTGGGTAATTTCTCCAGCATTGGGTCCAAGAACATGAAATCCTATCACTCGGTTCTGTTAAAGAAAAAAAAGAAAAAAAAAAAAACCGTCAGAGCAAATTAGGCCTTGTATTGGTAAAGTGTCATATTCAAATTTGGAGAGCAACTTCTAATTGACTTAAGATTTGTCTTGAAATGAATTGAGTCAATAGTACACTTGGCACAAGTCAACCTGCTCTGAAACATCTATAAGTCAGTAAGTGAAAGCTTCAAGTTCATTTCCAATCAAATTAACCACGGGAAGAAGGGGATGGGGAAGTTAATAATACACAGAATGCATTTTAGAATTACATTAAGCATCATAAATTAGGAAACACAGCTCAAGAATAAAACATAGTAATTCTATGCGAGCTGGCTTTCATTATTCTAGAGAAAGTACATTGAGATTGTTGCTGATCTGTGAAGAAGTACTGTGTTTATTTATATAAAGGAAGAATTAAAATATTTACTCATGATGCCTGCAAAAAGTTCTATGGAGAGAACTTTACCTAGTTAGCTATTTCTCTTCCCCTCTTGTTACTGATATGAGTAATATGTCTATTGTAGGGTTTGAGTTTATCAACTTAATTGGTTGCTGAAATCACAACTGGCTGCAGTGGCAAATGAGGTTAAAAATAACTTGCAGGCAATGGAGTAAACTGGTGGTTACCTTTAAGCAACAAAAATTCTGTATGAATTTCCCTTGTGTATTTTATTCAATACAAGTGACTCAGCAACAGGATTGTTTCAAAGTAAAATGTTTGTGTACATTTCCCCATGAAGTGTCACCTTTAGCAGTTATCGCCACACTGAGACTGGCTACAATACTTAAGGCTGGATGCTAAATATCTCATAACATTAATACTCATATGCAAACATCCATTTACATTTCTACAAGAAAATCTAGAACAAAAGCAAAGAAGGGTCTGAAATTCACACTAAGTATCCATTCCTCCCAGCGCCCTCTTTCCATATAGTTTCTACAGTGAAGTTCTAATGCTCAGTTGTACCTCAGTCTTATAAACAGTTTTCATGTTTATTAAAGAATCCAGGAAGAGGATTAAAAAAAATAAAAGCTCACTTCCTCTCAATCATCTAGGTAGATACAATGTAGTATTTAAATATGTTTTCTGCTTCCAACCACCAAAAAATTATCTTCCCACTTGGGCATTCTATATTTCACCAATAAAATGTTCTTTAGACTTGTATCTGTTATGTATTAGACTGTACCACATATTGTTGCAGCTAAAAGCACACTGGACATGACAACAATCCAGTTTTTCCTATTAAAAATGTAAAGCACAGAGTTTTATAATCAACAACAAGTTCTGGGGTTTTTCTGAGGATACAAGAGAGATAGAAACTGAACAGAAAGGGATACATTTCATTAAGAAAGGTAGAGACTTAAGAATATGCAACATGAATGCAATACAGAGTCACTTAATTGAAATCCAATGAAACATTTGAATTTCTGAAGTTCCAGAATTTAGGCACAACCACCTACCAAACCTCACTCTAGAAAAAAATCTGAATACAACTATACCAATTCACCTCCCAAATGAATGGTATCAAATTGTGACAAAAGTTTCATAAAGCATTAATCTGGTACCAACTATCATTTGCTCAATCTGCTAGACACAGCCAAGAATTATCTGGTGGATCAAAAGAACAAGTTTAAGTTCTTAATAAAACATCCTTGGTTACTGCATTAATAGAAAGAGTGTCTGGAATTCACTATAAACCGAGACCCAGGCTTCAAGTCAATCACTAAATATGTTCTTGAGTCTGTAGCCTAGAAATTTTACTTCTGACGATAAACATCTGTGGACACAAATTTCAATGTATAATACATACACCATCATGTTTATTGCAGATTATCTTTGCAAAGCAAGTATTATTGTCTCGGCTGGGTACTGTCCATTCCAGAGGCCAAAACAAAGTGTGATACACCTGTAGGAGGCAAGAGGAAGTAGTGTTAAGCATGATTAAAATATTTTAACTTTTGTCTGTTTTATAAGATTCCTAGTTTGTACCACACCTTTAAACTGCTAGATATCCATTTCTCTTTAACATGTGATGGCATTACTCTCCAATTTCTAACTGAGTTTAGTGATCTTCACTCACTCCCATCTTCCAAATGAAAAGTTTATATGTAGGGTGCCGCTAGTGGCATTACCTGTTGAGCTTGCCCAACACTTCCCAAAATATCCAGTTTTTTTCAGTTACCTATAAAACATTTTGGTGGCAGTTTTCCATACCTGGTATCTGCCTCAGGCTGAATTTGTTGGGAATTGTCAGACAAATCAGTTCATCTATTTCTGGAAACAAGGATAACTCTGCAAAGCACTAGTGCTCCCCATGCTTTTAGGGATGCAAGGAGTCTCGTTTCATGTGCTCTCAATTAGCCTCTTTAGCTGGCACCCAGGCAGTGTGGAAGTATACTCTGTATCTGAGTCAGATGGCACAGAAACTGAACCTATGACATTATGGGGGGAAGGGCTGAGGTAAAGACTGCCACTGACTTGCAAGGAGGCAAAGTCTAGCAGCTAGGGGAGGAAAGATCCCACTGTCAAAGTGTCCCACTACTCTCTAGTGCTGATCATTAACAATACATTAACTGATAAGTTAATGCTTATCACTTTGTTACCTGCTAACCTATGCTCTCTCCTGGAGCCTCAGCTTTACTGCTGAGGAGCTGGCTGCCCTGTGTTTTGGGCTCTAAGCCCCAATCCTAGGGTACCAGCTCTACTCCCAGGGAGCCAGTTGACTCATGCAGACTGGTACCCTGGTCGTGGGAGTTGCAGCATGGGACAGTCAGTTCCCTGGGAGTGGGGTTGGCCCCACCCTCCTTAATCCCTCCCAGGTAAAACGGTTAACCACATAACCAATAAGATTAACAATTACATGGTTATTTTAAAAGGCTTTGTTTTACATCCCTAGTCCACAGAGGATTACAACTGAATACTGTTATCAGTTATTCAATTAGCTCAAGTGGCAGAGGGCTGTATGTGTCAACCCTGCTGCTGAACCATGTGGGTTTAGTGCCATATGACAGGATTTCAGTTCCTATTTCTCCTTCTAAAAAGGCTAGGAAATTATACAAAAGAACAACATTAGGAGAACAGTAAAGTTGCAAAGTCAAGCACTCAAAAGATAGGCAGCCTTATTTTGTCATTTCCTATGTAACTTATTTCACTACCCTTATGTTTATTCAGTATGTAGTCTTAAATTATACTAGGTCGGCTGCCCCTGCCCCCCCCCCCCCCGAATGCTACACTCGTCAACCCCCCTCTCCCTTGGGGTAGGTGTCTGGCCAGGAAGAGGGGGCAGGAGCAGGCTCGGGGTGCCGGGTCTCAGTGGAAAGGGTGTGTGAGGGCGCTGGGGTGCAGGTTCTCGGCAGGGTGCTGACTGAGGGGGCTGGGGCCATCTTGGCATGCCAGCCTTGCCCCCTCTCAGCCGAGGCCCCACACCCCTACCCCTCATTCACTGTCTTGCCGAGCAATGGGAAAAGGCTCCTTGAAGCATGTCCCTGCGCTACTATTCCCCCAGCTGGGGAAGGGGCAAGGGAAGTGGCAGCACATGGGGAGCCTTGGGGTTCCCCCCCAGGAAGCTGGCGGTGGTGCTCCAGCCTCACCCCTCCACCCACGAGGATGAAGCAAGGGGGAGGGGGAAGCAACTAGTCGAGTCACTACTAGTCAACTAGTTGCTTACATCCCTATTCTGAAGACAGAATTAATAGTTTGCTCCTAGGTTTTTTTATGGTGTTCATCACTACAGTGATTGCTTCACTCAGACCGAGTTTATTTTTACAACATGCCTGTGAGATCAGTGGTATGAACTGTTCTTTCAGCAGTCCCCTGCCTCACCTTACCATACACATTTCAACTGTTGACACCAATGAGGTAGGGATACTCCAGATTAGTTTCTCACTACATAACCCTTATTCAGTCCCATACAAGGTCCCTTCTATGCACTAAAATGAGACTTGGATTTTATGGTAGAAGTACATGATCACCTACTTTCAGACCCTTTGTCATGCATATGCACAGTTTTGATTATGATTTCACTGGTAATTAATTCTGGCATTTCCTAACTTTTGAACATGTGGCTGTGAAGCCTTAATATAGTTCAAGTAAAATATAAGCTTTGCCATTGCTATGTTTTTGTTTTAAGCACTCCTATTAAATCTGTTTAAACTTACTTTATGATGTTTTATACGTTTTTTTTCCCCACTAGTTTCTGTTTAGTGCCAGCTGCCTAAGATGCTATGGTTGCTGCAGATGCACTTCAAATACTGTAGTTTACACACACAGTATTTAAAGTGCATCTGCAGCAACCAGATATTTTAGGCAACTGGCACTAAAAATTATAGTATGAACCTGCAAAGCATTGTGGTACACAAAGGGATGAATCAATACTGGTTCCAAGAGCTTTCCAGCCACTGTTCTAGTAAAGTTAAATTATCTTTCTTCATCCAATTTGGATTCTCGTACTCCAAAAACTATATGGGACTATATATCTAAAGGCAAATGCTTCCGGGTTTGAGAGACAAGGTGTGAGAAAATCTTTTATTGGACTAACCTCTGTTGGTGAGACTAGCTTTGGAAATTGTCAGCCATCTTAGAAAATACTTGACTAATGCTATAAGATGATGCAGAGATGTTTAAATAGGGATCTCCTCAATACTTGCAATATTCATTTCAACCAGTAGCTTCATGAGAAAATAGCACATTTAAACAGGCAACTTAGAAAATGGAAACTTCAGATTCTCACCTCTATGCTGTCCTTTCCATATTTTTCAATGGCTCTCTCTTCAGGTAATCCACAACAGCCATACTCCAAAGGAGTAAACACTGTAGTAGGTACATTGACATAGTCACACTAAAATTAAAAGAACGCAGTTTTCTTTATATGAACATGTTCATATGACTGGTATAACGACAAAAACTTCCCTTTTTTAAACAAGGGAACAAGCTGCAGCATCAAATTTCATTTGTTTACAAACACTTGTCATAATAGCACAAGACTCAAGATTCTCAGACAACAAATGCAATCTGCTGAGGTAAATACAATGGTGAAACTAAAGAGAATATTCTCATAGAATATGATCTTACCTTTATAAAACTACCACCAAAAAGCCTGCGAGCTAGTAGCTTGCCTGCCTGAATTGCAACTGGGGTAAGTTCAAGTTTCCCATCCAAGATATCTCCAATAGCATAGATGTGAGGCACATTGGTTTGTTCCTCATCATTTACAGGTATTTTTCCATTCCTTTGGGGGGGGGGGGAGAGGCGGGAGGGGAGAGATGGGAGAGGAAGAGAGAAAAAAAACCAAAGTGTAGAACAATAATCAGATCTTACATTCTCAGTTCAGTTTGAGACCTATTCTACTGCACGGAAACACTGTAATACTTTCAGGTGTTGCTCATAAGAAAGAACTAGAAGTATTTATGCCAGCTCTAGTTAGAGTGTAAACTCCTTGGGCCACACTGACTTTTCCTCCCATACAGTGCCACACAGTCAGTATTTAATGAGCCAGATTCTCATCTCTGTCAACACCACTACTAACATTTGTGAGAAATAAGGATCTGTCCTATTTGACTATTATATAGTTTGCTGAAATAATATACTGCTCCCTCTTAAGCAAAAGAGTACTCTGTTGGCACAGATGATAAGCAAAGCATTAAAGCTATTTAGCCCATGGGCTCTGTTGCTTTGTTCATAATGCTGATTTAATCTGGTTAAACCAGAAGACTGAACTCAAGGTTCATCTATATAAAAAAAAAAAATGAAACACCACAAGCCAACTTTAAACAAGCAAATTGCTAAGCCATTTTAGCACTGCAAGGGACAAAAATGCAAGTATAAAGCTTAAGTTTAATGGGTATTCCCACTAACTCTCTCATTAGCAGGTTAAGATTTTTTTTTTTAAATCAGTAAATAGCCACGTAACAAATGGATGAAAAAAATATTTATTGGATTATAATCAAAGTTTACAGACTGGCAAAGCAAGAAAAGCTGCTTGAGAACTTAGTTCGATTTACTGAGGTTTACTCTGTATATTTTGACATTTCAACTGTTATAAATCTAACCTCTTGAATCTCAGTTACTACTGTCTTTAAACTCTCTACTGTCTGACCCTCAAATTTCCCATAACTGAATATTAAGTAAAAAAACCACAAAGCAGAAGCATTACTGACTACTTCAAATTAATATATACCACACACACACTTAAAATAGTGATTTCTATAAGAAGGATACCTTTTAATGTGATAACACTCATGCTTCCTTTTCTTGGGGCAAGAGCATGAAGATTTTCAGTCTCTTAACTGACAAATATCAGAAGCAGGAATTTCAAATTCACTATCAACTATGACTGGTAGGGTTAAGAAACAGAGCAGTCCTGGAGGGAATGTACCACATAAATTACGATACTCACTTTTCATTGATTTTGACACCAATCTTATCTAAACCAATGTTTCTGGTACAGGCATCACGACCAATAGCTATCAAAATCTGCAAAAAGAAAGAAAAAAACTCTCAGAGGGGTAGCTATGTTAGTCTGTAACTTTAAAAACAATGAACAGTATTGTAGCACCTTAGACCAACAAATATATAGTTTCATTGAAAACTAAGCAAGTGGACAACTGAAGCCACCTACTTAAGTAACTTGAGGACATGAAGGTTTCAGTAGTAAGCCCAATTAGTTCTAACAAGATGACAGAAACAAAAAAATTACTTTGACACTAGAATAATGGTAGGAACAGACAAATGATGACATATAAACACCATATGCAAAAAACAGTCAAACTCCTAGTAGGTCAGTTAAAGTTTCAGCAATTCTGTGGACAGGGTCATAACAAAATAATATTGAAATCTTTTTAATTTTTCTACGGTCTATTGACAATTCTGGCAGGTTGCCAAAGTTATTGAATTTCTTATTGTTCTTCCTTTTCAGTGTTTCCAAATAATATAAATGGATTGAAGAGCTTTAATGATCATTAACATTATACTCTGATACATGTTTGTGAGCATCATTTAGTGGCGGGACAGGGAACCTCTGGTGCACTGGTCACATGCAGTTCATCAAAGATTAGCTGCTGGTGAGCCCAGAGATTGTTTACCTGAGCATCCGTAGACTTGGAGCCCTGCAGTTTCCAATGGCTGCGGTTCACCGTTCTTGGCCAACGGGAGCTGCAGGAAGCAGCATGACTGAAGGCTCACCCTGAAGAACCGCATACTACCCATGGGGCCAGAGGTTCCCCATCTCTAATTTAGTGTCTGATAACAGCGAGATCTGTATTATAAAACTGCTTACAGTATTATATTCTCCTTCAACAATTTCTGTTCCTTCAGTAGATTGTGCTACCACTTTCAGTCTTCCCGGCATTCCTTCCTCCAATCTTTCAATCTGTAGGAAAGAATTCATAATCTTAGTTGTTACCTTAATCAGCAGAGCCTTATTGCACTGTCACAGTACACTCCTCGGTGAATGTTCAGCAATAATAAAATGCTTTAATATAAATGCGTGGCTACACAGAATTTTCAGCATTCAGTAGAATTCTTTTCACAAAAGACATTTTATCACAAAAAGCTTGTATTCTGTATAATTTGTTCAGGTTGACTAATTTAGCAAGAAAGAAGAGGAAAAAAGTGGAAGTACTTGCCTGAATGGGTACAAATTTCCTGATGAATTTAACACCATGACTTTCCATATAGGCACCTGCTCTCTCTGCCATTTCTTGGTCAAAGCCTCGAAGAAGGATGGAGCGCACCATAATTGTGACATCCAAACCAATGCCAGCAAGAAATCCTGCACACTCCAGAGCCACATAGGAGGCACCCACAATTAGAGTTTTGCCAGGGCAGTAAGGCAGAGAAAAGAGGTCATCACTGAAAAGAATCACAGTAAATATTATAACTTTTACAATTTAGCTTTGTTTCAATTTGCATGAGCAAAAGCAGACATTAGATAAGTCTTTACTGAGACTAACATCTCACTCACCTAGTAATGCAGTATTCTTTATCTCCAGGGATACCCAAATATCGGGGCCTTTCCCCTGTTGCTAAGACAAATGTCTGTGCTGTGTGAAAGGTTTCCTGTCCTTTCCTGTTGGTTGCCTGAGATACAGAAGAAAAAAAAAAGTTACAGAGCTATTGTATTCTTAGGTGACAGGAAAGTTATTTCTGGCATAAGGCCTACTGCCAACAAAAAACCCCCCTCAACTTTATCAAGAGGTTGAAAAATGCAATAGGATTTAGAAATGAGTTTTGATGACAGATGGATGCAAGTGAAAACCATTATATTGTGGAAGCGTCGAGGAGTCCTGTGGCACCTTATAGACTAACCGAAGTGTTGGAGCATAAGCTTTCGTGGGTAAAGACCCACTTCGTCAGATGCATGTCATGTCATTATATTGTGGAGTTACTGTGCTACATTGTACAAGGATTTCTTAAGAGTGACATCTATTATTTATTGTTTTATATGAGGAAATACATTAGACTACCTTCCCCATTCTAGTTGCATTGAATAACAAAGTGATTAGCTGACTTGGGCAGGGCTCAGAAGGTTTATGGTAAGATAGATTTTACAATTAAGTTTTACATTAGTTATTTAAGAAGAAGGTATACTAAGTTTCTTCAACTTGAAAAAAAAAAAAAAAAAAAAAGAGTTCAACAGTGGGGCTTACATCTATACTACAAGCCTCTTCGGCAAGAGGAAATGCAAATGGAACGCTCATTTGCATTTCCTCTTCGGATCCCTTTTGCACAAAAAAAAGAGCTGTATAGGGCTCAAGGAAGAATGGCTCTTGTGCAAAAGGGAGTTTTTGCGCAAAAGGGATCCAAAGAGGAAATGCAAATGAGAGAACGACATATGCTAATGAACACTCCATTTGCATTTCCTCTTGTGGAAGAGGCTTGTAGCATAGACGCAGCCTGATACTAGCGGCAAAACACAGTTACTCAAGTAATTTTGAGGCTTCTGTAGGAACTTTAGGCTAAAAAAGTGCTTTAAGATAGACTGATACATTAGCTAGGAAGAAAAAGACAGTCAGTCCTTTAAGACTTCATATTACACACTGACTCTTTGAAAGGGGTTTGTGAAATTATAAGTCAATTGTGTGGGAGAAGGAAAGTCAGATTTGTCCTCTTGCATTTAGCTGCTTAAAAGAAAAGTCTGCTCTACTTTCCTGTATTTCTGGCTCAGCTCAGTACCAAACGTAAGTTAAAGCAACAGTTGAAAATGGTATCTCTTCTGTAACATTGGTTAAAAAATGGGCTCGGTAGTTTTACTCTTTGTTCAGTGTAATCTGAATTTAAATTGTGTGTAGGATAGACTAAATCAAACTACCTACACTGTAGGGTCAGGCACTGTACCCAGTAAAATTGTTTATGGCTGCATCCCTGACCTAGGTAAACCCTGCTCCAAGATGAAGATCAGCTATAATACACACTGTGCAGTACAAATTAAGGGTATACTTGTTGTCTTACAGCTCCATTCCTATGTCAATAACCAGAATGCTATTCCAACACTATTGTATGATCTGAACCAGGGAAGTAAAACGGGTGAGGCTTACCAGTTAACCCTTCACATCCTTAATTGGGAGAAATGGTCTAAGGTAAATAGGAGGAAGTTCAATATGGAGTATGTTGCATTTGGCCTTTTAGGAAGAAGCAATCAATTTCATACATATAAAATGTGTAATGACTATCGAGGAAGGAGTACTGCAGAAAGGGATCTAGGGGTCACAGTGGACCACAAGCTAAATATGAGTCAGTGTGACAGTTAAAAAAAGGCAAACATCATTCTGTGATGTATTAGCAGGAGCATTCTAAGCAAGACAAGTTATTCTTCTGCCTCTGCTCTGTGCCGATTAGGCCTCAACTGGAATATTTTGTCCAGTTATGGGCATCACATTTCAGGAAAGATCAAGTCCAATCCCCTGCACCTTCTAGATCATGGCTGATAGATGTGTATCTAGCCTGCTTTTAAACATCTCCAATAATGGATTCTACAACCTCCCTAGTCAATTTATTCCAGTGCTTAATCACCCGGACAATTAGGAAGTTTTTCCTAACATCCAACCTAAACCTCCCTTGCTGCAATTTAAGCCCATTGCTTCTTGTTTTCTCATTAGACATTGAGAATAACTTTTCTTCCTCCTCCTGGTAATACCTTTGTAAGTACTTGAATATCCTAGAATGCAATTCATCAGATCCAGGTGATTTGAAGACATCTAACTTTTCTAAGTAAATTTTAATTTGTTCTTTTCCCATTTTAATTTCTGAACCTACCTTCTTTTCTCTAGCATTCACTAGTGTAGGCACCCAATCACCACTACCCTGCTTGGTGAAAATTCACACGAAGTGGTTAAGCACTTCTGCCATTTCCACATTTTCCATTGTTTTTCCCTTTTCGTTAAGCAAGGGGCCTATCTTGTCCTTGATCTTTTCTCTTGCTTCTAAAATATTTGTAGAATGTTTTCTTGTTACCCTTTGTCACTTACTAGATTTAGCTTGTTTCATGCCTTCACCTTTCTAATTTTGCCCCTACCTATGTGTATTTGTTTATATTCATCTTTTGTACTTTGAGACTAGTTTCCACTTTTTACAAGGTTCCTTTTCGATTTTTAGACAATCTTTATATTAAGCAGCCACTGTTCTTGTCTGTCTGTCATGGGATTTTCAACTTGCCACTTCTGCGCATGCGCCAACGCGGCCAGCTTCTGTGCATGTGCCAACGAAGTTGCCCCCACCAGCTCCTGCAGGCACGTTCTGCCACCTGGATCAATGCCGCACGGCTCCACTCACAGGGAGGTGCTGCCGCTGTGGCCGATGCAGCAGGCATGCTCTGCGGCCACTTCCTGCCACCGCCCTCCCTCCTCCCCCCTCTGCTCCAGCCTGAACATGGGAGCCATTGCAGGTCAGCCTTGGCTAATGGAGGAGGAGGGCTGGATGCACAGCACTGCAGGTTAGAGCGCACCGCAAGCAGACCCCATCCTGACATAGGTGTGCCCCAGTTCATAATACTCCAGCCCCCTGGGGAGACCCACATGGCCGCCACTGAAGGTTACAAAGAACTAACAAAGAAGAGGTTACAAAGAAACAATTTCATTTTCTAGGCCCTTTAACTCATCTCCGCTGTGGAGATGTCTGCCCTGACTTGCTGCCAGCTTGGATCATCCATTTCCACTATTCCAAACAGCTCCCCGCTTCCCTTATCTATCAAATGAACTCCCCATCAACATCCACAGCTCCTTCAACTTTCGCCTGAAAGCCTATTTGCGCTATAACGTGTACAGCACTCATAGGTGGGCAGTTGGTATTCCGTGTCAGCTCTCAGTGTTCCTTGCCTTCTCTCCCCACCCTTTTTCTCAATTGTGCTCATCTGTTGTCTTACTTATATTAGGAATGGTAGGTTTGTTCTGTGTTTCTCCAACACCTAGCACTTTGAACACTCTTACACAAATTCCAATCACATTGAACTTTCCAGATGCCTTTCCAAAAACATTTTGTAAAAAAAGTCTAGCTCAAAACATATAAGAGATCAAAATGAATCTTGGTGGGTTTTTTAGTTGAAACACACTAGATTTAAGACAAAAAAGATTATCCCTCCCTCTCCCTCCCCTTCCCCCTCCGCCCCCCCCTCCCCACACACACCCTTTTTAAAAAGACAATCTTTCTGAAAGTGCATCAAAAAGTCAAAAGTAAAGTTTTAAGCCAGCAATTTAGGAGAGAGACTGGATGGCTAACAGTTAGCAACTAGCTTGAATCATACTTTGCCATCCAATCTCTCTCCTAAATTGCTAGCTTAAAACTTTATTTTTGCCTTTTTGGTGCATTTTCTAATGTTTAGTCTTTTGGTGCGCTTTTAGAAAGATTGTCTTTTTAAAAAGTTATTTATATATTTTTTTAATTATATTGTTCAAGAGCTCCTGGTTAAGCCAGGGTGGTTTCTTGCAATGCTTCCCATCTTTTCCAGTCAGTGGAACTCTTGCATCCTTAATAATGTCCTTCTGGGAAACTGCCAACTGTCTTGGATTGTTTTTCCTCTTAGTCTTGCTTCCCATGGGACCTTAGTAAACTAAGGGAGCTGGTAGATAAAGTCTGCCTTCTTGAAATCCACTGTCTTTATTTTGCTGTTCTCTCCCCTATCATTCCTTAGAATCATGAGCTCTACCATTACATGATCACTTTCACCAAATTTTCAATTTCTCAACCAATCCCCTCCTATTTGTCAAAAATCAAATTTAGAACAGCTCCTCCCCCTTCTCAAAAAAAAATTCTCTGATGCATCAACAAGTTCTTGGAATAATATGTGCTCTGCTGTATTATTTTCCCCAACAGATGTCTGAGTAGTTGAAATCACCTATCACCACCACATCCACTGCTTTGGATGATTTTGTTAGTTTAAAAAAAGTCTCATCCACCTCTCCTTTCTGGTTTGGTCATCTGAAAGCAGACCCCTACCATGACATTAACTTTTTTTTTTACCCCTTTTATCCTTACCCACAAACTTGCAAGAAGTCTATCTACTATTTCCATTTTAATCTCAATCCAAGAATATATATTTTCAATATAAAAAGTAACACCTTCTCCCTTTTCCTTGCCTATGCTTCCTGAGCAAGTTGTACCCTTCTATACCAATATTCCAATCATGTCTATTATCCCACCAAGTCTCTGTGATACCAACTCGGTTTCAACTAGAGAGCAGCTTTAGGACATACAGTCATGATTTTTAACAGGTCAGAGAAAATAAGCCAAAGCTAAACACACTGCAACTACCTTTATTTTGTGTGGTTCAATAAATTCTGCATAGGCATTGAGGTATGTCACGGTCTTCTCTCTCAAAGACACCCTGTAACCCCAATTCAAAGAGCCTATGTAGTTCTGAACTGCTTCTACCATGGTCTCCCAGTTGTGTTTCACTAAAAGAGAAACAGGAGGCATTACAGTTAAAAGATACTGAAGTATAAAAACAGTAACTTTATGAATGTCAATATTTACAGTTTACCATAAGCTTTTAGTTACTAATTACTCAACTCAAATTATGGAAATACTTATAGGTTCAGCATTTCCTCACTAAATCAGCAAACTCAAGTACAATACAAATCTACTTTTCACATAATAGGCATTATATTAAAGTTTTCCCAGGGATACTTCATATCTAGCAGACATAAAAATGCCTTGCCTTTCTTAGCACTATTTGCAAAGTTATCTGGGTTTAAGCAGCCCATTTGCAAGTAACCCAACAAGCTGGCTTATGCGATTTATGGTGGAATGAAGCGTTAAACTGGTTTGCTTAAGTGCCTTCGTAAAGAGATTTTGGGGGAGAGGGAGGAGAGAAAAGTTGCTCAAATATCAAAGTGAATTCTATTTAGTCACTTATATAGTAAAGGGATTCTACAAAAAGTTGTAATCTACATCCTCCCCTACCAGTGTTCAGTATTACTAACCTTGCTCATCATACTCCCATCCAAATTTCCTTGAATCCTGAAGTGCCTGCCCCAGAAGTGCAGCTTGATGCATCAGTTTCTTAGGAATACAACCTACATTTACACAAGTGCCACCAAGTCCTGTGACCGAAAGAACAGAGTTTATTTAATATTTTACCAGAATTAACCTAAGATGTTCACTTCTGCCTTTTGACGTGCTTTGTGTATTCCACTACCCATCCATTCATATTTTTCAACCCATATGCAAGCAATAGATGGAGAATTCCTTCACAACTATATACCTTACCATGGTTGACAAAGTAACAATTGGACAAGGTTGACAAAGTACCAGTTCTTCCTTAAGCACTAGCATTTTAGCACCAACTCCATTATCAAGTAGGCTACATGAGTAAGCTTTAAGCATAGGCCCAGCACATTCATATATAAAAAGTAGTTTTTGACTAATTTACCACCACTTACTCTGTAACCAGATACAACAGAATGGCACTTTCATGACACATAAGAAATGCAAGAGACCAATCTGCAGCATTATTAGCCATGTCTATTCCATGGAATCAGAGGCAGATCTAAGGCCATGTCTGCACTGCCATTTGTGGTGGTAAAACTAATTGGTCAGGGGAGTGAAAAAAAATCTCCACTTTGAGCAACAAAAGTTTTGGCACTGAAAAGCACCAGTATATGCAGCACTTTATGCCCAGAAATGCAGCTCCTAGGGATAAAGCTCCCATCTTTCATTCAGCGTGTTATTTAAAAAAAAAATCAGTGGAAGAGCTGTCCTCTGGCAATAGCGAGACTACACTGTCCATATCACAGCGCTGCGTTAGCAGTGCAGGCAATATAGACATATCTTAGATTTTGAAAAAGAAATTAAGGCAAATTGTAAGAAATTCAACATCTGCTTTCTTCAGACCAAGACAATAACTCTTCTGAGTCATTGTATTAGAGCTCTTGGAGGGAAGTAATGAGGGAAGGGGAGGTTTTGGTAGATTTTATCTCTGCTATCTGAAAAACAGTTCTCCACACAACATACATTTGCTTATGGAAAGGATGAACATTAACCTGTTCTGTAGGACCTAGGATCAAAAGTGTGAAAACAGAAAAAAACAAGGTTAAGGGAAAGTGAGTAATTCCTGAGACCACCGGAAAAGCATCAGTTTCTTAGGTGCCTGTATCACCTACATATATTCTCCATTAGGACTATTAAATACTGAAGGTGTCATTGTGCTAAGCACTTCAGCTAATATTAGTAGATATACTGTAATCCAGCCATCCACTCATGTGAGAAGTCAACTAAAACTAACATTTTCATCTAAGGAGCTCAAATGTGCTTTATAAATATCAGCTTTCCTATAAGGGATTAAAATGTTTAAGATTTAACAGGGTAGGTTATGCAGCAAAGAATTTAGTGTGAATGAAATCCAAAAACCGTTAATAAGAAACTGTAGTAAATAATGATATGCAGGGTTAGTAGAAAAATCCATCTAGAAGAAAAGGCAGGCTGAGTAGGGTTTATTTTCTCCATTGTTTATGTTTTAGAATCACAGCCTCGCGTCCATACAGCTGGCACACTATAGGAATGCAAAACCTTGAAGCTAAAAATTCAGGCAATGCTTGACAACAGTATTTAAATCTATTCATACATCTTGTGATTTGAATCTAGGACCATTAACAGAACCTTACCCCATGAAGTACCCGAAGGTGTTGGTACAACGTAATCTAGCACCATGACTTTTTTTCCTAAGGCAGCAGCTTCCTGTATTAAAAAAATAAAAGTCAAATATGAACTGCTGAACTTCTCCATTCCTTTTTGATGCTAAAAGCTTGTCAGACAGAAGGCACCATTTACCCTTCTCCCTTTCTCATTAAACAATAATACCATCAGTGCCTGTAATAACTGTCGGAATATTGCTAATATTTTTATGATGTTCATGCACAGCTGAGTTTTCCTGTGCTTTGTTTTACTGTACAAAGGACAAATGATTCTGTGTTAGGCTTTGTCTACATTATGCAGCTTTTAGCAAAAAAGCTGAGAATAACGTAGTTGGAGTCGAGATACCTTAGGTCAAGTTACTGCAGGGTCTATACCATAGGGCAGGATTAATCAACTTTAGAAGCCCAGGGGGCCACAATGATATTCACAACACATTCCGAGTGCTGCAACTGAAGTGTGGTTGCATATACATGCAAATATATATGCAAATATATGCAAATAGTTTTTCACACTGACGGGCATGAATACAAAGATTAAGGCAAGACTACAAAACACACAGGCCCCATTTAAGTCAGTTCTGATGACATTAATAAAATGCAATATTTACCCAACTACCACCCATATGACAGCACTTTTAATGAGCAATGACAGTCCAAGGAATTTAACTACTAAAACACCTATCAACAGAAGACCATTATATTGACTACTTTTTGTTTTGGCTCCCACTTGCAGGCCACTGTTGAGGCCCGCGTAAGCCCAAACCGCACTGCAGGCTGCATGCTGAGTAGCCCTGCCATAGGGAGACAGAGTTGTCAATGGGAGAAATTTTCCCATGAACTTACTTTACTCTTCTTGTTGGTGGTAGAGTACAGGGATTGACTGGAGAGTGATCAGTCGTCTATTTGGCAGGTCTTCATTAGCTCTGCTAAACTGATCACCGGTACATCGATCTAACAGCTTGATCACCACTGTAGTGTACACTAGGGACGTGAATGGGTACCCATGCTTACCTGGTAACTAGTTAACCGGTGCCTGGGAACAACCCCCCCACCCATGGCATGCTGCAGGCAGAGGGCTGCTCCAGCCTGGCCAGTCCACCACGTAATCTTTAACTGATTAAATGGGATTTTACATCCTTAGTATAGACCTGCTGTAACAGTATGTCTAAAGCTACAGCTTAAGTCATCATAAGCTATATCATGCAGGGGTGTGAATAAACCACACCCCTGAGCACAGGTGAAGTGAGACAGTACGGTGTACCGGTAAGAACCAGCTGCTGCTATCAGTACACAAATGGCTGATGTTAAAGCGCAGCCTACCAGCAAGGCTGCTGACAGCAGGGACAATGCAAAAGGGGCAGCTGCCCTGGGGGCCAATAGAATGAAAAGGCCCAGGGTTCCTGGTTGCCACATCAGCAGCAGTGGCTGCTGCCATATGGCAGCCATGAATGAATGGCTGGGGGAGTCTAATCCCCAGCCTTGGCCCTTGCACCTGAGTCCCTGCCTCTTCTGCGTACAAGGGGCTGCTCCGGCGCCATAGGACCGGCTACAAACAGGGGCACTCCAGCGTGGCCAAAGCAGTACTTGCTCTGGTGGGAGAGGGAAGGGGGGGCACTCCAACCAGCCACAGCAGGCGGGGAGGAGGACGGGGGCCAGGATGAAGTACCACCTCCATTCCCCCTTTAATCAGTTAACTGGTTAAACACTACAGCAGCCCCTGTCTGGGGGCAGGAAGGGGAATCTGGGCTCCTGGACCCAGTGCGAGCTGGAACTGAGATAGGCTGCGTTCCCATCCAGCTCCTAATACACTTTAAATGCAGAGCTGCAGCGGGGTAGGTCCTGGACCCGTTGCAAGCCAGGACTGAGCCAGGCTACTGGCCACCCTGCTTAAAAATTTACTAGAAGGATGCGGGGGGAGGGGGGGAGGAGGAGGAAAGGGAAATGCATGTAGTCTATAGTATTAACATATAAGCTTTTGCTTATCAGTTAATCGACACTATTACATCCCTATCTATGACATCACCTAACTCAATCAGAAGCCACAGAGTAGCCTGATTTTCACTTCCAGCCATCCAAAGGTATGTATAACCTACACACACCTGGAGAAGAAACATCTAGAAGCATTCCAATACAACTGCCTGCACTGTCAACACTAATTATCTGAAGGAAACGTATGCATATGCCTGTCATTTACCTTTCCTCCAGCCAAGAGAGGTATCAATACTTTTAACTTTCAACCCTTCTGAACAAGCTACCAGAAGCAAAGGCTCTAATGTTTCTGAGTTCCTTGTTCTTGTTGGTCCAGGAGCAATTCAAAGTTAAAAGACTGAAGCAAAGTGACTATACTATGGGGAAGAATCTGCCCTCAAGTTCTGAATTATGAACTACAATTACATCAATATTCAGCCCATTTAATTTCTAACTGGGTGGGAAGATTCACTGAAAAGTAGAATACATTGCATTTGAACGTCAGATGCACAAAGCAAGAGAGTTTCAGAAGAAATCTTACATGCACAATTTAATTTTGCCTGTATACTTGTGCAAACCCAAGTGCATACCTTAGAACATGCAAGTCCGCCAGAGCCACCACCAACAACAATAAGATCATAGTCATAAACTTCTGCACCATCTGCTTGATTCCCCAGCACATTCTGCAGTGAGCCACTCTGGTAAGCCTGTAACAAACATGGATTACTCATAGAGCTATAGGTAGAAGTGAATGACACAGCTTTTTCTATAATCTACACCATCCTGTCTGATGCTTCCACCCTAATTTTGGATTCCTTTTTAAAAAGGATCATTAGCATACAGTTTTTCAAATCTGGAAGTTAGAAAGGGAGTCCTCACATAATATGTAAAGATCATAGTTACACCACCTTTCATAGGACTATGTTCTCATTTTCTTTTTAAAGTTAAGTCACACAGCAAAAACTACCTACCAAAGAAGCAAGTCAAGAGATCACTGATGATGCAGTGATCATGCCAATTATAATTCTTTCCAATGTATAAAATATCATCAAGGCAGGAATTAAAGTTTGCAGAAGGATGGAGCAACTTTATCTCCTTTGAACTTGAAAATTTAAATATTGAATTTTATATTTAGTTTCTTCTTGACATTATGGAAAGTTAGACGCTTAGGACAGGAATAAGTTTGCAAGTTAGTTCACTATATGTTGCAACCAATGGTTATATCAAGTGACTAGACTATTTAAAAAACGAGATAAGCTACCCAGTTAGTTCATTTCTAGTCACAGATCATTTCAAATTCGAGAAAAGCAAGATTACCTGAAAAGTTTTGTCGTATCCACCCACGTGTGTTCCATTCACAAATACATTGGGCACGGTCCTCTGGCCAGTTATATCTGCTAACACTTGCTGAATATTGGGTCCATCATCTAAGGATAAAAAAAAAAAAAATGACAATGAGAGGGTTTGAAATAATCCTCACTGAAAGTGAACTTAAGGGTGTGGATTTTTTAAATAACTATTTACAACTGAACCGTTTTTAAACCAACTGCCCAACACCATAAACCTTCCTGAAAAATCAACTTGTTTCAGACATGGCACGTTTGTAGACATTCTTCAAAGCATGAGCTATGAAACTAAAAAATAGACTTTTCAAAGTTCTTATCTCCCACAAAAGTATGCATGTAGATAGAAAGAACAAACTGGACCTTCACAAACTTTAATGCAAGAAGGTTTGTTGCATGAGGCCTACCTTTTTGAGAGAGATTATTTCCTTGTCTATATATGTGGCCAATATCAGTGAAGTCATGTGAGCTAAAAATCAATGTGAACTGTTGGAAGGGGTGTTCTTCATTAGAACCCCCCCAGGCTTTCAAACTTGCTCACCTCTTTCCCAGAAACAGCTAAATGGACATTCTGGACATGCTACTACATTGATTTATTTGCTAGCGTCTTTTGAAAAATGGAGAGGTTACTTCAAAATGTAGTTTTTTAGGAAAGGCAGAGTATTTTCTTTCTAAGGTTCATTTACTGCTGGTTTTGACTATGGTTATCCTTTAAAACAACTGTCAACATGGAGCATACTCAGGACAGGCACCTTCTTGGTGGTTTTAAACAGTCTAAATATAGTTCAGCCAGTACAGGAGATGTGTGGGATTAATTATAGAAATATTCAATATTTTTTTAGGTTTATTGATCCCAATAATCCCAGGATTTGCAAATGAAGCAAAGCCTTAATTATTAAAGAGCCTTAACACACAGTCACCATCCCAAAATGTAAGATGGGCTCAGCAAATCCATTTCTATGCTACAGTTCCCTTTGTCAGATTGGGATCCGTTTACTGTGCAGGTGTTTCTAGCATGGAGCGAACCAAAAAAGGAAATGTCAGTGAAAGTCAGTCAGTACATTCTTTCAAACTATTCAACACAATATTATTTTTGGAACTTTATGAAGACTTAAACTGGTGAACAATATAAGTACTGAAAGTTTCTAAATATATTCAGGATGATTCAGCAATCCTGAAAACTAATTAATGTCCAGTAAACTCTTTAAATGTCAAGAATTAAAATAATTTTTTTTTTTAAACAAAAGATTGTATTGTAACCTCAGAACTCCTGACTTTAATAAAAGCTGTCCATGGTTACAGCCTGAGCACTGGAATTTAGTCATTCTTTCCTCAATGACTCAGCGAATTTGTTCACAAAGGTCATTTCTATATCAAGTCAAACATTAACATTTCATCTAGGAACACAAAATAACTTACAGGAAAGACTGACTTTTCCTGCAAGACAGAACAGTGGGTAATTTCCATTTGATTAAACAAATCAGGTTTGTATTTCAAGTGCTGTTGTAACTTTGTACCAACAGAGGCATCACTCAAGACAGAATTAGTGTCTCTGATCAGTACAAAGCAGTTTATAGGAAAAAAAGTGGCTTAACTTGGACTATTGTGAATATTTATTGCATTTCAAAAGATGTTGTCATTTTACTTACCAGTTAAATCAAGTTCCAAAGCATAGTAATCTATTCCCATAGAATGAAAGAGTTCTTTCACCTGTAACAAACCAGAGTCCTACCATTAGAGATCTACTGTAAACACAAGGACACAGCATTTTTACAAGTCAAAGGTTTGATATTTAGATGCAGTTTAGGGCCAAGATCTGATACTTAACATGATTATATAGATATAACTATTTAAAGACACTGAGTTATGCAGCTACCAAGTTATTACTTCCAAGTTAATTTTCAGAAGCAGTCACTTTGCTGTCGCATGCAATTCACCACAGGTGTAACATTCACACTATAAATGACGATGTGATTATCGCAAGTAGGCATGTCTGTCCTAGCTTTAATCTAGCTATTGTGGTTAACAATAGCAGCAAAGCCATGGCAGCCCACACTTGACCACATGCCAGCAACCCAAGTACATGTTCAGGGTCCCTAGAAAACTTGTCCTTAGGTTATTAGCCTACACTGAAGTTGTAGCTGCACTAGCTAGAGTAAAGAAATACCTGTGTTACAATAACATCTTCATTTTCAGTGCAGAACTACATTTAGACTAGAACTTTGTCAACACGGATTGCTGTGGTCAAGTGTTTTGTGATCTGTTGCCTTGTAAGCATTCGTTCCTCCCCTTTCAAAGATCCTGGAAGTATCTGACAGCTGAGTGAGCTGCTCCATTTGGGGAACAAAGGCTATGTCTAGACTACAAAGATAAATCGGATAAAGAAACACAGTATGTGGTACACAAATTGCGTATCTTTATCCAATTTACTTCCAAAAGAGGCTTTTTCGAAATTTGGCCCATCTACACAGGGCCAAATTTCAGAAAAAAAAACTCTTTTGGAGCATCCCTTCTTCCTAGTAAAACGAGGTTTACAGGGATGCTGACAAAACGCATCCGCTTTTCCAACATTTTTTTCAGAAAAGCAGACATGTTCCCTGGACGCGGCAGAGACATGCCCAAAGAGCAAATCATTGGAGTGCTCCTGTTCCGCCCTGCTAATACAGTGGCAGGCAGACGGCTGTGCAACTTTGACATCCTTCAGCATGGAGAGCTAACAGCTATGAGGGAATCAGCTCTGCCTCCTCACAACTCTGCACTGTGGGATGCTTACTCACACTGCTTTGCTCTATCTGTTGACAAGGTGCTAGCTAACAGTGTGGCCATGAAACAACAGGAGGCAGAAAAACTGGTCTGACCATTTTTTACTTTTGCATGTTGACAGCACTTTCATCGCCAAACCTTCTCAGTATAGACATAGCCTAGGTAATCTCTCCACCCCAACAGGACTCAGACTTTGATATCCAGGCTTCTCCTGAAGGAGATCAGAGAACTTTATCTACAGAAAGCTTAATAGCAGATATTCTGCTTACTTCTGACACAATATAAGAGGGTAAAAGAACAAAAACATCAAAGTGGACACCTCAAGAAGTAGAT
Source organism: Pelochelys cantorii (assembly GCA_032595735.1). NCBI lineage: Eukaryota > Metazoa > Chordata > Testudines > Trionychidae > Pelochelys > Pelochelys cantorii. The sequence continues at coordinate 24,715,562 of CM064336.1, forward strand.
GTAGAGGATAGAAAACCCAAGGGTTGCTTATTTAGTAAATACACACATATGGCCAACGAATCTCTGGGGATGGACTACAGTTTTGCGAAGAAGCTATTAAGTAGCACAATTAGGTTGAAATCTAGAGGTGCACTTAGGGATATAAGGGAGTAGTCAACTACTCAATAAGCCTACGCTTATCAGGTAGTCAAGTCGACTACTTATATTCCCCTCCCCTTTGCTGCCTCTGGGGTGGGGCGGGGAGAGCTGGTTTAAAAACCGGTTCCCCCCCAGCACCATCTCCGTGGTGCTGCTCATCCCCCCCTTCTGATACCTCTATCAGAGGCAGCAGGAAAGGGAAGGGCAGGGGCTGCTGCTGCAAAGCAGCCCCTGTCTGCAGGGAGCCCCAGCAGGGAGCTGGGACCCTCCGCAGATAAGACCTGCTTCATGGCAGCAGCCCCTGTGCACAGGGGATCTAGGACCAACTCCCCGCTGGGACCCGGGCACACAGGGCCAGCTGGGCAGGCAGCCCAAGACAGTCCCAGATCACTCCGGGTGCAGGACCAAATCCCACTTCCCTACTGCCTTTTAAACTGCAGAGCTGCAGCGGGGTTTGGTCCCGCACCCAGTGCGATCCAGGACTGAGCCAGGCTGCCTATGGACTACTTGATTAGTTAAATACCCACCTCTTAACATCCCTAGTTGGAGTTTCATCATTTAACTGTACAGCAAATTACTAGATCAATGGCTGAAACCCACGCCAGGATTAGGAACGTGTTCACCATCTGTCTCAATCCTCAGACTTTGAAGTGACCCTCAGAATAAGGGACTTAAAAAAAAAAGCCTGTTCAGTAAAGAAAATTAAAGCATGCAAATAACCTGGAACTTCTTATAATGAAAATGAGCAGTGATTGAGTACTAAAACCATACCTTATGGAGAAAACTCTAGCTGTTAACTTTCCAAAGACAGCCTGTGTTGCTAAATTTGCTTGCATGTGAGACATGATCATGTCAAGCACAAAGATGTGCAGCTTGCAACCAGAAAGACTTGCTGAGCGCTTAATAGAGACTTTGCAATAACAAAGCGGGACAACTTTAAAAACAAAAACGAGGCCAGCTATGGGATGTCTTGCACAATACAAAACATCTGAGAGATATATAATATACCCTACTTGTCTTCCCACCTGGCTACTCAAGGAATATTTGTCTAAACTGACACCAAAAATTAATACTTTATCAATAAAAAAAATCATTTGAAATGTTTACAGTGGCTGCAATTTTATAAATATCTGTCTAATAATGAACGTGTGCTCGGTTTGTCATTAGTTATGTTTGACAGATTTTAACCTTCCTGTTAGAGCTCTTTTGCTTCCTGTCAAGTAAGGACTTTGGTTTTAGATTTAACCCCATTCTTGTCTCCCAACCAAAAAAAAAAAAAAATCCAACTTGTCAAAATTAGTGCCAAGTTTTAAAAGTAAGAACATTAGTCAGTAGCGTGTCAAAGAGCTCAAGTGCGAGTAACATCAATTCAATCCTGTCACCAGTTTTACAGGTAGAAGTTTTAAGGCTAGCACTGACCATCTGATACCACTATGTAGATACTTGAGCCCCTGCAGACACCAAAGCTCAGTGTCACCCCCAGTGCTTAGTAAGAATGAAGTATGTAAATCTTTAAAAATTAGTGGAGATACTTTTTCTAGATCAGGGGTGGGCAAAGGCCTCTCAGCAGGCTGGATGCGGCCCACCTTGGGCTTTGATCTGGCCCGTGAGGCAATTACAGACCCTGTGGGCGGGGGGGGAGGGAAGGAGCTCAGCCCCACCCCTCCACCCCCTAAGATGCCACTGGAGGAGGCGTCAATGCTGGGGCTGAGGCTCCTCAGCAGTAGCGGTGCCTCCAGGCCATGTGCCTCTGGGACTGGCTCCAAACTGCATGGTCACAGCGCCTCTGGGGGTGGCCTGTGACCGCAGTGCCTCGGGGCCAGCCCTGGATCACATAGCCACGGCAGCGGTGTCTTTGGCCTCCGGGACCACGTGGCTGTGGCAACGGGGCCTCCCTCCAGCACCTTGTGGCTGCAGCCGTTGCTACAAGAGAGCACGAAGCCAAGTAAAGTTTCCCCTCATTTCCAGACACCCTGCCCCCCCAATCCCATTACTTCCCCCCTCCCCCCCAAAACCCCGCATCCCCAGCTTGCTCTTGCACCCTCTCTCCTGGCCACATACTGCACCCTCCCTTGTTCCTGCTTCCTCCACCTAGCCAGACGCCCTACTCCCAGCCTGTTCTGCATCCCTGCTCCCTCCCAGATCCTGCACCTCACCCCTATCCTATTTGCTGGCAGCCCTGTCTCGCTCACTGTACCCCTCATTTTTGTCCCTACCCCAGAGCCTAAGGAGGTTCCATAAAATCCACTAACTCCAGAAAAGTAAATCTGATCTATGGGAAGCCCTGAACCTCAGTTTCCCCCTTCCCTTCCCCTCGTGATGTTGGGGCACCAGAGGAGTGAGATGTCTCAGTTGGGGCCACATCAGTGAGTGTTGGGGGGGTTTGGAGGAGTTTTTTGCTTCTCACTTGTGTGGTCCCCAACTGATTTCTTGGTGGGTCAGTGACCCCAGACCCAAAAAGGGTTCCCCATCCCTCCCATAAATAAAGAAAACATTGAAACTTTGTGTTGGACGTAATATTTTACTTTATTTAAAATGAAGTTTGATAAACTAACATGAGAAAGTTAAAACATTTAATCTATTTCATAAATTAAACTAAACTGTTCTTACTAGATGCAGCTGGTTCAGAAAATAAGGTCACTGTTCCCAGCAGGGTAGTTCTCAGCCCCGCCCCTTCCACCCATGGCCACTTCCGAAATTTGTGAAGTGGCACCCCTTCCAAAATTATTGGTCACCCCCTGTTCTAGATGTAATTATGAGTATCAGATTACACCTTAGACTTGAATGCTAATGTGAAACTTTGCGTTAAAAAGTTCAAAATAATTTCTCCAAACATGAAATTGCAATTGCATTATTTTAGTTTAATTTTCAACCAAAATTTAACTCCTAGAAAAAAGTTTTCTTTGATAAGTAGACTTCTAAAGACATAGTGACATGAAACTCAATTGCAGGGATACTAATATTTTAATCCTATATTGGTGGGATGATTAACAAAGCCTCTTTCAATAGACATTACAAAAGATTTTTAAATGTAACAAGAAAGTCAGTTCTGGAAATCATACAGCTTAATCACCTAGAAATGCAAGTGCTGTTACTGGGCTTAAAATGAATTCATTACAAGACTGAATCAAATAATTTACTTTTTAAGAAAAGATAAATTCTGATTTCACATGCAGTCTTTAAACCCCACCCCCAATAAGCAGTAATGCAGGCATTTGCTGTGTCTTAAGATATTTAGTAGGGCTGTTAATTAAGTGCGCTGCTAAACAACAGAAACCAACTGAAATTAAATTTTGATTTTTTTCTACATTTTCAATTACATTGATTTCAAGTATCATACAATACAAAGTGTACAGTGCTCACTTTATTATTACTACAAATATTTGCACTGTAAAAATGACAACGGTATTTCTCAATTCACCTCTTACAAGTACTGTAGTGCAACTGCTTTATTGTGAAAGTGAAACTTAAAAATGCGGATTTTTTTGTTATACAACTGCACTCAAAAATAGAACAATATAAAAATCTCAGTGCCTACAAGTCCACTCAGTCCTAATTCTTGTGTGGCCAACCACTCAGACAAACAAGTTTGTTTACATTTATGGGAGACAATGCCGTCCACTTGTTATTTACAATGTCTCCTAAAAATGAGACCAGGCATTTGCATGTCACTTTTGTAGCTGGCATAACAATATATTTGTGCCAAATATACTAAACATTTGTATATGCCTTCATGCTTCAGCCACCATTCCAGAGGACATGCTTCCATGCTGGTGATGTTTGTTATAAAAACAACACATTAATTACATTTGTGACTAAATTCCTGGGAGGAGACTTGTATCTCACCTGCTGTTTTGCCTGAATTCTGCCATATATTTCATGTTACAGCAGTCTCAGATGACCTGGCACATGTTGTTCATTTTAAGAACATTTTCAATGCAGATCTGATCAAAGTCAAAGATGATATCAATATGAGGTTTCCAAAGATAGCTACAGCACTGGATCCAAAGTTTAAAAATCTGAAGTGCCATCTAAAATCTGGGTGGGAAGAGGTGTGGCGCATGCTCTCAGACGTCTTAAAAGAGCAGCACTCTAAAGTGCAAACTACAGGACTTGAACCACCAAAAAAGAAAATCAACATTCTGCTGATGGCATCTGACTCAGATGATGAAAATGAATGTTGTTAGTATGCACTGTTTTGGACTGTTATTAAGCAGGATCTGGCATAAGCATGGATGCATGTTCTTGAATAGTGGTTGGAGCCTGAAGGGACCTAAACATTTAGTACATATGGAATATAAGTATCTTGCAATGCTAGCTACTATACTGCCATGTGAACATCTGGTCTCACTTTCTGGTGACACTATAAGCAAGAAGTGGGCAGCATTATCGCCTACAAATGTAAACAAACTTGTTTGAGTGCTTGGCAGCCCAAGAAATAGGACCCAGTGGACTTGTAGGTACTAAAGTTTTACGGTGTTTTATCTGAGTGCAGGTTTTTTTTTTGTACATCACATCACATTTGTAAGTTCAATTCATGATAAAGAGATTGCACTACAGTACTTATTAGGTGAACTGAAAAATACCTCTGTTTTTTTCACAGTGCAAATATTAACAATAAAAAAATATAAAGTGAGCACTGTATATGTCTCACTTTATATTTCCACTAGGAAAGATGGTTTAAAAACCAGTTCCCTGCGCAGACCAGCTCTAAGGATGTTAAGGAACGAGTATTTTGCTAATCGTTTAGTCCATACCAATTGTATGGACTACACGATTAGTCGATAAGTGGAGGCACTCTGCAGAGCGACAGCGGGAGTAGCTCCTGGAGCCGGGGAGCCAGGACTGAGCAGTCTTGGCTCAGGCGAGCTCCGGGACCACTGCGACTCTGCATTTTAAGCATAGTAAGAGCTGCTGGGCTCTTACTACATTTAAAATGCAGCGCTGCAGTGTGGGTGGCTCCCAGAACTGGTGCTAACTGGGACTGAGAAGTCCTGGCTCACGCCATCTCTGAGACTGCTGAGCCTCTGCATTTTAAACGCCGTAAAAGCCTGACAGCCGGGGCAGCAAGGGGGTGGAGTGCGTGTAGTCAAGATTAATTAATAAGCCCAAGCTTACTGGTTAATTGTGTAGTCATCTACATGTTGACATCCCTAATAATTAGAAACAGGGTTACTGTTGCAAACTCCCACTACTTCCAATCTTGCAAAGTCCTTACATAAAGTTAATGCTACAAAGCAAGATGTTTGTACTAGTCATCCCTTCAAAGTGTAACAAATTAGATACTTAAAGTCAAGCAAGCTGCTAGATCAAATATGGATATACAGTAATTCCCCTTAAGTAAAAAACAGTTTTCCTTTATTTTTTAAAATAGTTCATGTTTAACACAGTACTGTATTTTGGGGGGGGGGGGGGGGGGAAGAGGCAGGTTCTGATGCTGCCTGATTACTTACTTCAGTTTCAATCGAGGTGTGTGGTATACCCGTTAGTTCATAATTCTGAAGTTCTACCATAGAAAAAACAGTTCAAGTGTGGCAGTAGCACAAAGCAAAACTGAACTGCTATACTCCTAGGGTACGTCTAGACTACACGGCTCCGTCGACGGAGCCATGTAAAATAGTTTACTCGGCATAGTCAAAGAAGCGGGGATTTAAATAATCCCCGCTTCATTAAAATAAAAATGGCCGCCACGCTGTGCCGACGATCAGCTGATCCAGCACAGCGCGGCAGTCTAGACGCGACGTGGTCGACAAGGGAAGCCTTGTCGACTGCTCCAGTAAACCTCGTTTCATGAGGCATACCAGAGTGGTCGACAAAGGCTGTGCCGGATCAGCTGATTGTCGGCACAGCGTGGCGGCCATTTTTATTTTAATGAAGCGGGGATTATTTAAATCCCCGCTTCTTTGACTATGCTGAGTAAACTATTTTACATGGCTCCGTCGACGGAGCCATGTAGTCTAGACGTACCCCTAAAGTACAGCAATGACAGTTCTTTAGGAGAGAGGCAAGAGCAAGAGAACAGAAGAGTTTTACAATAATTATACTGGAAGAGCCAGGGTATATTTGTCCTTTTGCACTTCAGATTTTATTTTAAAAAACTTGTTAACTTGGCCATCTTTACTTTTTCAGCCATTGGGTACTTTTCCTGTAAGTGCTAAAAAACACGGAAGGGGTTAGACTTCCTCACAATACAGAAAGAGGACATTTGCAGTTTGTATATTGACTTGCAGCATACAAATATTCAACTGGTGCATTTGCACACAGACAAGAAATCCCTTACAAAAGAAACAAACAGCTAAGGGACAATCACTACTAGTGATTTCACATGGAAAGTAATTTGGAACAAAGGCATTATGGTGTGACAATGCACTTTTAAAAACTCCTCCTGGCAGCATTCATTCATTATTTCAACCTGTTTAGCTACTTTAAACCCCACAAGGTGGAGACAGCTAATAAACAGTGTCCTAATAAACAGTCTACTGTTTCATAAGTCAATTAGCATTCTGTAAATCTAAATTGAGCTGACCTGACATGCCATTATATACTAGCTGAGGGTATATCACAAGACTGGATAATCAGCAGTCATCTGAAGTTGTGGTTATTCTGTATATCAAGTTGTTTCTGTGTGGCAGTGAAGCAATTACTAGCATTTAAATGTTTTTCATCTCATCCAGCACACATTTCTCAAAGGTGGCAAGAATTTAAAATACATGCAAGTTATTCTTAACTACCAGTAACAGCAAGAAAATCAAACCGGGACAACTCAACTTGTACAGCTTTGCTTAAACAGGCATGCATTATCAGAATTAAAAGTCTACATGCCTAAGAATTCCATCGGCTCACTTCTGAATAAAAGTCATCTGCACTAATAAGTGACACTACCTTAGCTTTTCTAAAAAGGCATTGAATATAATGCCTCAGGGTTTTTTTTTTAAAAATTAGGTTCTTCTAGAAATTTCTCAATCTTTCCTAGTCTTCACTAACCATAACTGTAAGTTTTCCAGTTGACTACTCAACCTACTCTTCCAAGCTGAGCTCTTCTCTCCTTCCTGCCCATCTCATTCCATCCATATTTCAACAACCTAACCAAAACAAGGAGTAAACATGCAATAAATGTCCAAAATCTTTTAATGGAAGAAAAGATGTCAAGCTTGATTTGATAAAATAGTTAATACAATAGTTTAAAGTCTATTGTGTTTCCTGTTCATCCTCATTTTCATTTAAGAGTTTTTTACTTCCTTTTTATTTTGCGTCTAATACAATTCTCCTCCTCTTAGCATAAACGATTTTCCCCTGTGATGGGTCAGTATTTCTTACTTCTGCTCCTATCTGCTCTCCTGTTTTTTCTTTAACTCTTTTAGTAGATACATTTCCTTGATCTTATTTGTTCTCCTTTTGACATACTCTCTGCCTATCTCTTCCCCTTCTTCCTTGGCCCAAGAGGAAAACACATTAGGAATCCTTATTCCACTCATTTTCCTCAAACATCTTTCCTTGTTCCAGATTTACCACTTGCCACCCAATACAGCTCCATGCATATTTCTTGTCGTCTTCTCCCACTAAGGACTGGACTACTTTACCACAGGAGATAGATCTAAATTACCAGGGCTTGACAAACCCCAGCGAGAGCCACTCGCCAGCCCCGCACTGCGCATGTGCCAGACCGGCACTACGCATGCGTGAAGCACCGGTGAATGGGGCGTACGGAGCGACCGGCTGAAATCTACTCGCCATGGGCAAGTAGATTCAGCGGTTTGTCGAGCCCTGTAAATTACACAATGTAGCTGAAGTCAATGTACTTAGATCTACTTACAGAAGTGAGGCCACTGCAGTAAGTCAACTGGAGATGCTCTCCAATTGATTCCTGTTGCACTTCTCATTAAGGTGTGAATACTGGAGTCAATGGGTGAGTGATCAGTAGTCGATTTATTGTGACTATACTAGACACAATAAATTGATCCCCCAATGGATCAATTTCATTACAGGCCTGATCTACGGGGCAGCAAACATGCACCAAACCCAGAGTCAACATTGCTCCACAGCCTACCTGAAGCAGTACTTGTCCTTCTCCTCTTTGGGATGGTAAGTATAATGCTTCAAGAGCTGTCTGTTTCCATGGTTAGAGCCCTGAAAATCCATGGAGATCCACTTTATATCTAAGTGTATCCACATCCAAGGATCTGGATATCTGTGGCTCCTTTTTGCAGATACAAAATTTTGTACCTGAGCAGGGATCTATCTATGGAGGCAAAAGCCCTGCCTGAGCTGTGGCAGGAAAGAACACTGAGCAGCAACAAAGCTCTCGACCCGTGGTCACCAACCCGTCGATTGCGATGGACTGGTCGATTGCGAGGCCTCAACCAGTCGATCACGAGGCGTTCGGGCACCCCCGCCCTCCATTTCCCCCCCACCTCCGAGAAGCCCCACTACCTACCTCTAGTGTAGTGCCGGCTTCCCGTGGGGTGGACGGAAGTCCTGTCTGAAGCTCGCGTCACTTCCCGGGGTTCCGGAAGTGCGCTGGCTATTCCCCTCCCACAGCTCTGTCATGTGCTGGGGGAGGGGGTGTTGGCCCTGGAGGAGGAGTGCGGCGGCTTCCCTGTGCCGCCGGCACCAGAGGAGTGAGTTGAGCGCAGGGATTTCCCTGCGCCGCGGGAGCGGGGGTCGGCCCTGGGGTTTGGGCCACACTGCGGGAGGGGGGTTTGGCCCCGGGACAGGCGCCCGCGAGGGTTTGGCCCCTCCGTGGGAGAGGGGGTTTGGCCCCGGGGCAGGCACCTGCGGGGGTTTGGCCCTGCCGCGGGAGGGGGGGGGATAGCCGCGCCGTGGGAGGGGGGTTTGGCCCTGGGGCAGGGGCCTGCGGAGGTTTGGCTGTGCTGCGGTAGGCACGCCTTGGCTTCCCTCGAGGGGCGTGGGGGGGGAGAATCCTGGGAGGAGGCGATAGCAGGGGACTCTCTGCCCCCACTTCTCCCTATTCCCTCTCCCCACTCCCCAGCCTCAGAACCTGTCCCCACTGGCACCCTGTCCAAACAGGTTCCCTGCCCTTCTCAGAAATAAAGATAATGCAGAAACTTTTTGTGTTTGACATAGTATTTTATTTGAAAATGAAGCCTGGCCTACAAACCACCAATTGGAGCCAAGCCCCCATCTGGCCACAGCCGCATGACACTCCTGCACTGCCCTTTCCCCCAGACCCTACATCTCAGCCTATCATACACTGGAACCCCCTGCCCTGAGCCCCTCACATACCCCAACCCAAATTCCTGAACCCTCACATCCAGAAGTCTGTGGCTTACTTAGTACCCTAACCCTACATCTGACCCCAACACTGCCCGGCCTGGAGCCCCCCCCAAGCCAGCGCTCCCTTATCCACTTTCTCCTGCATCCAGATTTCCTCCAAGAGCTTGCACCTCTCACCCCTTCCCGCACCCAAATCCCTCATTCCCACCCCGGAGCCTACACATCCTGTCTCAACCCAGCAAGGATACGTCTAGACTGCAGGAGTTTTTCAGGATTCCGGAGATACCCCAGAAAAACTCTTCTGCATCCAGGGATGCGTTTGTTCTTCCACTTCTTTTAGTGGAAAAGCAAACATGATCTTTTGGTCACCCTTATATTCCTCTTTCCATGAGGAATAAAGGGGCTTCCAAAAGAAGGGCTTTTTCTGACATTTGGTCAAGTCTAGACAGGCCAAATGTTGGAAAAACTTCTTCCTACAGAAGAATTGGGGGGAAAAAAGCAGCAGTGTAAGGGTTGGGGATAGCAAGTGATGGAGAGGAGGCAAACAGAGAGGGCAGGGCTTCAAGGAAGGGGCAGGGCTTCGAGGAAGGGGCAGGGCAGTAGATCTTGGCTTGTTCTGTTATTTAAAAAGTGATCTTGGGTGTAAAAAGGTTGGAGACCATTGCTCTAGACAGACTCCATACACAGATTTGTAGCCATTTCATCTCAACTTAGAATAGCGTTTGCAGCATCAGCAACTGGTGAAGCAATAGGGTAGAAAAGAGTCTCTTAAAAAAAAGTGACAATACCATTTAACTGGATTCCAATACAGTCCTAAAAATGGCTGCCTACCATTGCAACTGTTGATAGACCAAATATGACTACTAAGCAGTACAGACAAAGCCAGGAAAATAAACTAGCACCAATTGCTGAATAATTCTTTTGGTGCATCTTTCTAATCCAGAGTCACCAAGAAAAGAGAATTCTCTGTAGAACAGATTTGTTATACCTATATTTCATACCACCCTATGATCACTTCATTTGCTCAAACTTCTCTGAATGGACTGTTTGAAAAGTTTCCAAAAGTCTAAATAAAGTCTAGCAACAGACTATGATATTTTCAGAACCTAGAATCTTGTTATCTATCTGAAGTACCTACTACTATATTTTGAGACTACATAATTTATATCACTCCTGTTATATGATGGGATGCTTCTTTCTTGGAACTTACTTAAGGTCCAAATACAACTGTATGTCAACTGGAACAAAAACATGATCTTTGAGACTCTTCTTTAGTAGATATCACAAGTCTCCATTTCCCCATCTTCACTACCTCATCGACACCTATGGATCCAAGTTCAGATTATGAGACAATGGGAATAACTACCAAGGAACCAATTTCAATGTAAAATTTAGAAAAATGTTACTAGCCTATTATTCCAACTTTGCTTTTCCTCCACATAAGACTTTCAAGTCTTAAAAAAGGTTTCACTTCTAAGTGAAAAAACATTTGAAACTCAATGAAGCTGTGCATAAATGTGCACCAAGATTCTGCAATTAGGATTTGAGTGGCAGTTGTTTACAGTTCATAACACACAAGGCCTTGTTTGTACCAAAGGACAAACCCTTTTCTGGCCACTGCAATGCTCAGCAACTTTTTTGTTTATTAAAACACTGAGGACAATATTGGCATAATACAGAATTACCATCCAACAACATAAAAGACAAGTCAGTGATAAGCCAGGCTTTCCAACATCATCTCCAAGATGATGGGAAGCTTTAAGCTTGGTCCAGACACAAGAGTTTAGTTTCACTCAAACTGGTTACCAAAGAGATGCCTTCTGCTTGAAAATGTGAGGAACACACCAAGAACACACTGCTGGCCTAAAACAGTGGCTGTAAGATGGGCTTAACACAAGAATTAGTGCATTGTGCAGCACCCACCCTCCTGGCACCTCACTGATAGATGGCCTGTTAGTTCCTGTCCATATAATTAGAGCCCTGTAAATCTGCTGATATCTACTTTATATCCATGGGTATCTGCACCCACAAACATGGCTAGGGATGTAAATATCAGTTAACTGAATAGTTGATTAATCTCATGAATTCTTATCAGTTACTTGACTATTCTATAGTCCCCAGGGTGGCAGGACCATCAGCCAGTGTAATCTGGCCCCACTCCCAAGGAGCCTCCTGCCACTCTGTGCTGCTGCCTGTGTATCAGAGGCAGCAGTGTAGGGTGCCAGGTGGTAACTGGTCCCTGAGATGAGCAGGTTTAAAAACTAGCCCCCTCTCACTGACCGGCTGCCTGGCGCCCAGCACTGCTGCCTCCAATACACAAGCAGCAGTGTAGAGTAGCATTAGCCCCTGTCCAGGGGTGGTCTGAGCTCCCAGACCCGACATGAGCCAGTACTGAGCTAGGCTGCCTGCCCACCTGGCTCCTAATACACTTTAAATGCAGACCTGCAGCAGGGGTAGGTCCCAGACCTGGCACAAGCCAGGACTGAGCCAGGGTGCTGGTCAGTCTGTTAAAAAATTTACTGGCTGGGGAGGAGGGGGAAAGAGAAGAGGGAAAAATGCATGTAGTCTACAGCATTAACCTATGAGCTTTTGCTTATCAGTGAATGGACTATACTATTACATTAGATAATGGAGCAAGCAATTAAGGAATTCATCTACAAACATCTGGAAGAAAATAAAAGTTATAGGTAACAGCCAGCATGGATTTGTAAAGAACAAATCATGTCAAACCAATCTAATAGTTTTCTTTGATAGGATAACAAGTCTTGGGGATAAGGGAGAAGCGGTGGATGTTGTATACCTAGACTTTAGTAAAGCATTTGATAAAGTCTTGCATGACCTTCTTATCAATAAACTAGGCAAATACAACTTAGATGGGGATGCTATAAGGTGGATGCATAACTGTCTGGATAACAGAGTAGTTATTAATGGCTCACAATCATGCTGCAAGGGCATAACAAATGGAGTTCTGCAGGGGTCTGTTTTGGGAGCAGCTCTGTTCAATATCTTCAACAATTTAATATTGGCACAGAGAGTACACTTATTAAGTTTGCAGATGATACAAAGCTGGGACAGGTTGCAACTGCTTTGGAGGATAGGGTTATAATTTTAAATTATTTGGACAAACTGGAGAAATGGTCTGAGGTCGATAGGATGAAGTTTAATAAGGACAAATGCAAAGCACTTCACTTAGGAAGGAACAATCAATCAGTTTTACACATACAGAATGGGAAGTGATTGTCTAGGAAGGCATCCTGATGAAAGGGTTTAGGGGGTCATAGTGGATTAACATGAATCAACAGTGTGACACTGTTGTAAAAAAAAAAAGCAGACATGATTCTGGGATGCACTGACAGGAGTGCTGTAAGCAAAACATGTCAAGTCATTTTTCTGCTCTACTCTGTGCTGATTAGGCCTTAACTGGAGTATTGTGTCCAGTTCTGGGCACCACATTTCAAGAAAGATGTAGAGAAATTGGAGAAGGTCCAGAGAAGAGCAACAAGAATGATTAAAGGTCTAGAAAACATGATCTCTGAGGGAAGACTGAAAGATTTGAGCTTGTTCTGTTTGGAAAGGAGAAGACTAAGAGGGGACACGATAGTGGTTTGCAGGTATCTAAAGGGCGTCACAAGGAGGAGGGAGAAAAATTGTTCTCCTTGGGCTCTGAGAATAGGACAAGAAACAATGGGCTTAAACTACAGCAAAGGAGGTTTACGTTCGACAGTAGGAAAAACTTCCTGTCAGGGTGGCTGAACACTGGAATAAATTGCCCAGGGAGGTTGTGGCATCTCCATCACTGGAGATATTTAAGAGCAGGTTCTCGCAGGGATGATCTAGACAATACGGGGTTCTGCCATGAGGGCAGGGGACTGGACTCGATGACATCTCAAAGTCCCTTCCAGTTCTGGTGTCCTATGGCTGTATGCTCCCGAATGGAGACAGACACCCCCCCACTCATACACATTTTGTATCTGGAACCCTACACCTCTGCAGCGACCCGCAGCTCATTTTCGCAGACGCAGATGCTCTGCCTTGTAACTAGGGGCCCCGGTTCCTCGGGCCAGCGCCAGACAGGAGCCAGGTCAGGGCTCCCACGAGCCAGAACCGTTTGAAGGCGGCCGCGACCAACACCCGGCCCCCGAGGTGAACGTTTGCCTCCGGCCCCAGACGACGCTCGGGGAGCTCAGGGCACGAGACACACGCGCTGCGCCGGCCTGGACCCGAGGCTGAGCGGCGGACGGCGAGTCCCCTCCGGGGCCGCTCGCCGGCGGCCTCCCTTCGTGCGCGTGCGCGTGCGCGTGCGCGTGCCGGGCGGCAAGGCCCACCCCAGGCGCCCGCGCGGCCCCTCACCTTGTGGCAGAAGGGGCAGTAGCTCTTGCTGAAGATCGCGACCCGGTGGGAGCCGATCAGCGTCTGGACGCGGAGCCGCAGCGCATCCCAGTCCGGCAGCCGGACCTGGCCCGGGGGAGGCATGGCTGAGCCGCAGGCGGCAGTTCTCGCGCGCTCTGCTGGCGCCAGGCGACACGCGCAGCAGAAGCCGGCGCCCACTCACACCTTAGCCCCGCCTCTTTCCTTCCGGAGAGGTCGGGGGGGGGGGGTGAGAGGAAGGAGGCGTCTGGAAGCGTCTATTGGAGATGAGGTGGGGATGCGTATAAACATCCGTACACTAACCAATAGACTGAACCTAGGAGGGAGACTCCTATATCAGTCTCACCCCCTCAAGGAAAACTTGGGACATGCCCAGAAGGGAGGGAATGCGCATGCGCAGCAGGCACCCCTCTGGCGTGGGCACTGCAGTCGCGATACAGCTTTGTGAGGATTTGAGCGTTCCACTCTCGGACCACAGAGTGAAGGGCTCGATTCCTGGGCCCTGTTCCTGTCTGCGACATTGGCTCCCTATGCAAACTTATTCTTTCCGTCGTGTTCCGTAGCTGGAAAATAGGAACAGAGGGGGTTTGGTTAAAAAAATAGTGAACAGTAAGGAGTAAATATGCATCTGATTGTACATGTACTGCCCATGTCAATTGCACTTTTTTCAACCAACTGCAAAATTTTCTAATTGCTGCTACAGGTTGCTACGCTGCAACTTTTCATTCCTAGCTGCAGGTGATGTTTAAAGCAGCAGCTCTCAACCAGGAATCCGATGCTCCCTGGGGAGAGGCACAAGTAGGTTTTAGGGAGGCTGCCAAACCACAGTGGCATTAAATTCACTGGAGCCAAGAGCAGAAAGCCAAAGCCCCACCATACAGGGCTGATGTCCTGGGTCTTGCCACCCAGGGCTGAAGCCAAAGACTGAGTAACTTAGCTTTGCCAGGTGTCCTGTGGTGTGGGGCTCCAGCAATTGCCCTGCTTACTACCCCTTAACACTGATCCTGGTGTTTATATGCAGATAAGCAGTTGTGGTACATGTGGGCTGTGATGCTTTTTTAGGTTTTTTTTGTGGGAGGGAAGTAGAATCAGAAAGGAAAGGTTGAGAACTCCTGGTCTAAAAGACCCTGTAAATAGGGCTGTAAAAATATGCTGTATATCTCATTTATGAATTCCATAGAGTGATAAAAATTGGGAGAAGGTGCCATCTACAGGACAGATTATAAGAGTACAGTCTTTGTGGTTCATCAAAAAGATTGGGGCTGAGGGAGAGTGAAAGTAAGGGGAAATGGACAAACCTCTGAATAAAAACACATTTTAAAATAGCCAATTCATGTAAAAACACCCTTGAAGTCAGGCAAAACTTATAATACGTTTTTAAAGTTGTTACATAATGAATAAAGAGTATGATATAATGAGCGACGGCAGCGATAGGCAACTAAGACTAGTGTGTGGGCCGCATGAGTGGCCATCCTTCATCTCAGTGGGCTTCGTGATTACCAGTGGTGGGCAATCTGTGGCCCACAAACTATTGGGGTTCCACCTGCAGCCCACACACCCCCTCTCTGCCCTCTTCCCCCACGCACCTCTTGCGTACTGGGGCACTGGAGCGCCGCATTTCTGTTTTTCCCCTTTCTCCAGCACTTTCGGAGTGCCATGAATCTACTGATTCACACTCTGTCCCTGCTCCACCTAGAACTTGAACAGCAGTGAATATCTGATTCTGGGCAGGCTCCTAGGATCGTGTAGTAATTTTTGTTGTCAGAAGGGGGTTGCATTGTAATGAAGTCTGAGAATCCCTGCGCTAAGGTAATAAAATCAATAATTTCTGCTCCTTTCATTCCATCAGAGTGGTTTAACAAATCTGGGACTGAACAAAAAATGTCCCCGAAGACAGTGAATAAAAAGGAGAATTGTTGGAGCTGTTTTCAGGGCATTAGAGAGACAAAGAGGGTGAGATAATACTATGGGTGGTTGGGGAATATTGGGCTCAGGGAGGCTAGCCCTGGGCATGGCCTGCCCCTTCTGCTTAAGGTCCCACCCTACTACCATATTCCCCTGCTAGAGTCCAGAGCTCCCCCACCCATGGTTACCAGCTCCCTCAGCCTAGACTTGGACCACTCAAGTGCCCTGGTCTCAGAGTGCCTGGCAGATGGGTATTTATCTTCTGCCCTGGAGTGCTGGGTGGGTGGCATGGCCACCCCGTAACTCCCGAACATTGGGTGGGCAGTAGGGTTGTCAACGTTCTAATTGTGCAAAACTGAACATCTGGCCCTGCCCCCAATCACTACATTCCCTCTTCCTTAGTGGCTTGCTCTCCCCCACCCAGATTCACTTTAACTGCTCTGGGGCTGAGGTATATGGGAGGGAGTGTGGGCTCCTCCTGGGGGTGCGGACTCTGGGGCGGAGCCAGAGAAGAAGGTTTTTGAGGTGTAGGAGGGGGCTCCAGGATTGAGGATGGGGCCAAGCCATTCAGAGTGTGGGAGGGAGCTCCAGGTTGGGAGGCAGAGCTGGGGCAAGTGGTTGGGGCCCAGGCTTAAGTCCAGTGACTGCCGGTCAGCTCCCTGCCTGCCAAGGCACCACACTGCACTCTGGAAGTGGCCAGCAGGTCCAGCTCCTAAGCAGAGGGGTGGGGGCAGAAAAAGGAGGCTCCATATGCTGCACTTACACATAAGCACTGCTCTCCCAGCACCCACTGGCTGATTCCCTAAAGGGAAGGTGGTGTAAGCATGGGCTCCAGCTGCTGGAATCTCTGGCCCAGAGCTCCGGCCATGGACGAAGAACCCCCAGATCACAAGGGGTAAGTAAGAAGATGTCCTGGACTGGGGGGGTGGAGCATGGACAAAACCACACTGAGCTGTTTGGAGAGGAACACCCTTTCCCCTTTGATACCTATGCCATCCATTGATAATATCTTTTATTGACACTCAGAGTAAGTTTTCCAAACCTGAAGAGGAGTGCTGTGTAAGCCTGAAAGCTTGTCTCTCTTACAGGCAGAAGTTGGTGCATTAAAAGATATTACCTCACCCACCTCGTCTCTCTAATACAAAAGAAAGTAAGACACAGCAATGCAAAGGTTCTAAACTGGTACTCTATTCTCCTGCCACGCAAACCTCTCATTGGCTTCTGTGGAAGTTGCTGGTCCTGTAGGAGGGGAATAGGGCATATGGGATTTTCAGCATTAACATTTCACAGGAAACCAAACTACATTTGCTGTTGTTATGTGCAATCAGCCCCCAATACACCCAAATCACACTGCAGCTTTGGAGCTGAAAGTGGAAATAGAAAGTTGGAGCCTTCTTCAAAATGGATGATAAACTGGATGACCTTAGATTGATACATCAATCTATCATATGTCAGGAAACAGCCCAGGTCCTATCAGGGCCTTGCCCCCCTCCCCTTTGTCAAGATTAATGATGAAAGGAGAGAGCCATTCTGGAGCCTGTCAGAAGCCTAATTTGATATCCAGTCATTTGGGTGACATGCAAATTGCTCCATCCCAGAATTTATTGACTAATGTTCATGGCAAATGATGTCAAAAGCCTTTAGGCAAGTTCACAGATTTTGGCACCATTAAGTAAATTATCACTGGCGGTGACAGTGTGTGATTTGCATAATAACCATTCATTCCAAAAAGGGACTGGGATGGGATTTGAGAAGCTTTCAGACAGTGATGGCTAGTCTACACTACTGGACTACATTGGCGCAGATGCATCAGAGCAGTGCATCTGATGAAGATGTGCTGTGCTGAGAGGTGAGCATTCTCTCATCGGCATAATTACTCTACGTCAACAATGGTGGAACCTGTGTCAGCGGGAAAGCGTCTCCCTCTGACATAGCATGCTGTGGATGGTACTTTAAGTCTAGGTAAGTTACATTGCTCAGGAGGATGTTTTTTTCACACTCTGAGTGATGTATCTTACATAGCCTTAAGTGGCAGTGTAGACAGCCACTGAGAGACTTTAGTATAGGGCTGAACCTGCATTGAGATGGGAATTAAAACTATTCAGCTAAGAAGCAGAACTCCCCAGACAAGGACGAGTTTAGTTGGCTTTGGCATGCAGGTACTTCAAAACGACATGTCACATGGGACCTAGATTTCACTCTGGAGAGGAAAAGCATCTGTCCTCTCCATAGGTGTTCTCCCCATCTCTCTGCAGACATAGGGACAGGGTTGCCGACGGGGGGGTAGTGGGGAGGGCAAAGTGAGCAATTGCCCTGGGGCCCTGAAATTGAAAGAGCCCTGCCATGGCTCTGAGGCTTGGGGGGGCACCGTGGTCTGTGTGGCACTAAGGCATTACTGCCCTTGATTATATTCAGGGCTAGCTTGAAAAGCTTCTGGTGTCTCAAGTCAAGAAAGGCCACTAGGGTCGATGTAGAGTCAAACATGGGGACAGTCACTTTGAACACGTCGTTCATGTGGTTGAATGTTTTGAGAGCCCTTACGGTAAGCCCTGATAGGAGGAGTATATACCAGCAGTGCAATTCTGTATTTGCACCAGTTACCTAGCAGGATTTGGCTGGATGTGTGAGTGAAGGGCCAAGCACGTAACTTAGTAGTTAGGTTCTGCACTGCCTTGCAGAAAGGTGACCTGAACAACACAGATGCTGACTGAGGCTATGTCTAGACTGCAGGCTTCTTTTGGAAGAAGCTTTTCTGGAAGAGATCTTCTGGAAAAATTTCTTTCAAAAGAGAGTGTCCACACAGCAAAGCACTGTTTACATTGTTTACAGCCAATCACTGAGGTACAATCACATATGCTCCAACCCCTCAGACAGAGACCTACACCTACAAGATCTTCAACAAGCATTCTGTAAACTACGATACCCACACGAGGAAGTGAGGAGACAGATTAACAGAGCCAGACGTGTACCCAGAAGCCTCCTGCTACGGGACAAGCCCAAGAAAGAAACCAACAGAACACCACTGGCCGTCACCTACAGTCCTCAGCTAAAACCTCTCCAACACATCATTAGTGATCTACAACCCATCCTGGACAATGATCCCTCACTTTCACAGGCCTTGGGAGGCAGGCCAGTCCTCGCCCACAGACAACCCACCAACCTGAAGCATATTCTCACCAGCAACTATATACCACACCATAATAACTCTAACTCAGGAACCAATCCATGCAACAAACCTCAGTGCCAACTCTGCCCACATATATACACCAGCAACACCATCACAGGACCTAATCAGATCAGCCATACCATCACTGGTTCATTCTTCTGCACATCTACTAACGTAATATATGCCATCATGTGCCAGCAATGCCCCTCTGCTATATACATCGGCCAAACTGGACAGTCCCTACGTAAAAGAATAAATGGACACAAATCAGATATTAGGAATGGCAATATACAAAAACCTGTAGGGGAACATTTCAGCCTCCCTGGACACACAACTACAGATCTAAAGGTAGCCATCCTGCAACAAAAAAACTTCAAGACCAGACTTCAAAGAGAAACTGCTGAGCTACAGTTCATCTTCAAGTTTGACACAATCAACTCAGGATTAAACAAAGACTGTGAATGGCTCACAAACTACAAAAGCAGCTTCTCCTCTCTTGGAATTCACACCTCCAGATCAGCTACTAGAAGTGGACCTCATCCTCCCTGATTGGATCCACCTCGTCATCTCCAGCCTGATTCTGGCCTGCATATTTATACCTGCCTCTGGAAATTTCCACTACATGCATCTGATGAAGTGGGTCTTTGCCCACGAAAGCTTATGCTCCAACACTTCGGTTAGTCTATAAGGGTAAGGCTACACTAGCTCATTAGTTCGAGCTAGGTAGTCTAATGAGGCAACCGGAGTTGCAAATGAAGGGTAACGGTAGTTCAAATTAGGATCTTTAATTCGAACTACCTAGTCCGTGCCGCGTGTAGCCGCGGGCACGGAGTTCGGACTAAGGGGGATTTAAAAATGGCGGCGCCCGGGAAGATGCAAGTGAAGCCCGGGATATTTAAATCCCGGGCTTCATTTGCAACTCCGGTTGCCCTCATTAGACTCCCTAGCTCGAACTAACGAGCTAGTGTAGCCTTACCCTAAGGTGCCACAGGACTAGTGTAGCCTTACCCTAAGGTCACACAGCAAAAGTGCATCAAAAAAGCGATCTGCTTTTTCGAAAGCTAGCATCCACATTGATTGGACACTATCTCACATTTAAGTTGGGATTACTATGGAGGGAGTGGCCACCAAGGCATCTGTGCTTTTTCCTGGAGGCCTCTTCTTTAGAAAAAAACCCTCTTCCGTGTCCACACACGCCTTTTCCAAAAAGAGCTCTTTCGGAAAAAGGCTTCTTCCTCATAAAAAGAGGTTTACCGCTGTCAGAAAAACCCCTGCATTCTTTCGACTTTCTGTTGAAAGAATGCAATTTCAGTGTGGACGTTTTTCTGGGAAAACGCCACAGCGTAGACATGGTTATTATGCAAATCACACCCTGTCACCGCCTGTGCAAATCACACACTGTCACCAGAAACCCTGAGTGGGTATCTGATCGGGCCCCAGAACCTGGAGATCCATACTGGCAGCTTCTTGGAAATTCAAGAGCATTGGGGCACAGTTAAACCACACTCAGCTGTGTTATATTGCTTCTAGAGTTCCCAGAACTTTGCAAACTGAAACAAGGTTTTATTTTTTTAAAGATACTTCCTTGTTCTACTGGCATCATCACAATATAATACAGAGACTTTAGGTAGAGATAGAATTTATTAGTTTGTGCTAAGGATGTTAACTAGTGATTAATTTACTAGTCAAGTAGTCGATGGAATTTCCATTGACTACTTGACTAGTTGATAAGCACTTCCACATTCTGCCTTTGAAACATTTCAAAGTTGGAATGCCACGTGGAGCCCAGGGCCAGTGGGAAGTCCCTGCTGACTTTGGGCTCCATGAGGGCGCTTCCTCTTTGAAATGCACAAGAGCCCCTGCTAGGGACTCTTGTAGATTTCAAAGCTGGCTCTCTGTACAGAGCCCAGGGTTAGCTGGGGAATCCCCAGCTGATACGGGCTCTACCCAGCATTTCAAAGTGGCAGTGCTGCACTGGGAAGTCCCCAACTGACCCTGGGCTCAGCGTGGCGCTGCTGCTTTGAAATGCCAGTTGGAGCCTGGATCAGCTGGGGACCTCCCAGCTGACCCTGGGCTCCACGTGGTGCTCCCACTTTTAAGTACTCCCCTGTTCTCCCCCCACTTGCTGGCAGGAAGGGGTGGGGGAGCGACTAGTCGACTATCCTGTCGACTATCCAATAAGCATTTACTTGTCGGATAGTCGACTAGTCAACTAGTCCTTTACATCCCTAGTTTGTGCTCCAAAATTATAGGCCCTTTTCACTGGAACTAAAGGAGAATCTGCCTGCATCTTCACTATTAATACACATTTATTTTTTAAAATGAGGAATGAACAAGATAGGGATGTAAGTAAGTATCTCTTCTGTGTTATTTCCTGTGCAGTCACTGTTCTCTCTACTCCCTCTGTCGCCAACTGTTCATCACCATCTACCATCTCTTGCTCTGTATCTAATTTAAATTATGTTCTATTAAATTATATTCTATTCTGCATAAATTCTTAATCCCCACTATGGTATCTGAGTGCCTTCCAGAGTTTATTTAAATTTAAAAGATGATTTACACTAAGACAGGAGTAAATCTGTATTCGCTTTCATCTTCATGTGCATCCGTGGTGCTCTGTAAATAATAGATATTAACAATAACCTTTCTAACTATACTAGTATAATTTGAACCTCTCTAGTCTGGCACTCTCTGGTCCAGCACCATACATGATGGTCTAGCACCATACATGGTCCAGCATGATTTTAGATAGCTGGATGTCCACTTATCATGGGTGTGGCCAAATTTCCTGCGGTCCCGTAAAGTTTATTTACAGGCTCTTAGTGTTCTGTGCTATTATTTAGTTCTAATTTACCTCTGCATGTCTTCAGTGGAAGTGTGGGTAATACTGTTAGGCAATATTGACTTCCTGTGGTTTGGCAAATTCTCCAGTTCGGCACCGCTCAGGTCTCAAGGGTGCCAGACTAGAGAGCCTTTGCTCACTAGAAGGCAACATAATTATACACACCATTGAAAGAGTTATCTTTCCATCTAGTAGAGCATGGACACTGTCACAGCTGTGGAGAGAAAGCTTGTCAGTTCACTGTTGCTGAGCAGGCAGTGGGGATCTCAAGAGTTACCAAGCATTATTTTTGCAAGGTTACAGATGAATGGTGAGAAGCTGTTTAGCTGTTTTTTTGTTATTGTTTTTTTTAAATAATGTGACAAAAGAGAGGGGGGAAAAGATTTATGGATCATGTTCAGACGGAGGCTTCTAAGCTGCATCTGTTAACAGTACAATGTACTGCACACACAAAATCTACATTTTACATGCAGTTCATCCAGAATGGGTCCTGTGCATGCAGATGAGAGGTAAAGATGCTTGCAGTTTTCTGCAAACACAGTGTCACTGCCTGTATTTTAAAATTTTGCCCTCAAAGTGGAATATGCCTCTCCAAATATTACAGTATGGAAGCAGTTTGCATTGTCGGTATAAATTATATGACCAGTGTCTGTTTATAAGTGAAGTCATACCATGCCATAAGTGTGCATGGTGCTTTACAGATGCTCCACGTTTTGACTGTTAGCTCTTTGGCTCAAGGAATGCATTTCTTTCTGTGCGTCTAGGGCAGCTGTCATGAATCTGTGCTTGGCAGAGTGCCCCCCTTCAGGAGCTATATGGGATCACAAGCATGCACATCTGATTGCCCTACTCCAACGGGTGTGTCAGGGCCTGTCAGTTTAGCAGAGTGGGTGCTCAACCCCTCTGTCCAAAGCCCTCTGACAGTTTCATCTCCTCTCAGTGCCACGTATGAAAGAAACCAAACAGTCCCCATTTTCCAAGAAAAGAAAGAAAAACCTCAAGTGGTTTCTGTGAGGATATTGGCCTCTTTTGCTCCAAAGGAGCCTTGGCAGTATCGTAGTACACCCCAGGTCTCCAATACAAATCTCAGCCTATTTTTCTCCTCAGCTCAGGGGGGGGTCTGTGCTCTCCTTTCTGCAAGGGCAAGACAAGATCTGTCTTTGCTGTCAGCCTTCTCTCCAAGAGGTGGGCTTCTCAGGGTTGCCTTTACTTCCCTTCTAAATGGAGTTGCCTGCTTATATCTCTTTCTCCTGTCCTGGCATGAGATGCAGATATGGAAGGTCAGGAACACCCTAGTCCAAAGCAACACCTATCCTCCGTTCATGCCAGTATGAGAGTTTTATGACCCATTATAGCAGCATGCATGTTTACAACTCTTCATGTATTTTACAATTTCACCATCATAATGTACAGTTTGGCAGGACTCCACCCTCAGAAGGTTGCAGCTGAAGGGCATGTCTATACTAGGAAATTATTTTGAAATAACTTATTCTGAAATTATAGCTCCCAAAATAACTATTTCGAAATAAGCTTATTCCCCCAGGAAAACAGGAGTACAGGTTTTGAAATAACTAGTTTGCTAGTTCAAAATAACAGGCTTGGTAGTGTGGACACTCCACTTATTATTTCAAAATAAGGGGATTATTTCTAAATAACTCCCTAGTGTAGACCAGGGCTAAGTGCCCAGTCCTGCAGAGCAAAGGGATTTTCAGAAATTAAGGCATAATGGAAAATGCCTGAACTCTTCTGACCAGGGGAAGTTTTGTTGAAGTCTAAGGCAGGGCTATTCAATTTTGGAAGCCCCGGGGGGATACTCACAGCACATGCCGAGGGCTGCAACTTATGTGTGGTTTCATATACATGCAAATGTATATG
Organism: Pelochelys cantorii; assembly: GCA_032595735.1. NCBI lineage: Eukaryota > Metazoa > Chordata > Testudines > Trionychidae > Pelochelys > Pelochelys cantorii. The sequence goes on from CM064336.1 coordinate 24,739,090, forward strand.
CAAATATATGCAAACAGCTTCTTTCACACTGCCGGGCATGAATACAAAGATTAAGACAAGACTACACAACATGCAGGCCCCATTTAAGTCAGTTCTGCTGATATTAATAAAATGCAATAGTTACCCGATTTCCACCATACGACAGCACTTTTAATGAGCAATGACAGTCCAGGAGTGTAACTACTAAAACGCACATTGAAAGAAGACCATTATATTGACTCCTTTTTCGGTTTGGCTCCCACCCACGGGCTGCATGTTGAGCCCCACGTAAATCCAAACTGCACTATGGGCCACAAAGAAATGGTCTGCGGGCCACATGTGGCCCATGGGCCACGTGTTGAGTAGCCCTGGTCTAGGGGATTCCATGTGGGTCTAAGAACTTCCTCACGTGGATTCTTTTGCAGAAGTAAGGTTTGGGGCTTAGTTCATCAAAGGTAGTTAAGGGTCTGGGAGTTAGGTGTCAAGATCACTATGAGGATCTGGGCCTTAGGACTTAATCTTGGGAGATGATGTAAATCTAGTCCATTTCTTGTTGAAATCAACAGAAGCTGTAGGTGCTCAGCCCTTTTGAGGATCAGTCCCTAACTTTTCTAAGTTATAAAAAACTACTTTCTGTCCATCTCCTACACCCCAAAGTCACCTTCCTATGCTAAGCTTCTTACAAGGGCTTCTTAAAAAAAGAAAAGAGAAAGAATAGAAAGGTCTTTAATCTTTTAGAAATATGGGAATTTGGCTATAGTTCTAAGCAATCCCAGTTCCTTTAAGAAGTCAGATTCTGCACATTTCCCTGGAGAGATTTTTTTTCTGTTCAGTCAGTCATGGTGATATAGCTCAGACACACTTGCAATACAGCAGTCACAGCCTTGGGTTCTACTCCCACTTGCTTTCCTTGCTTTCAGTGAATTTCTTTATCTGTCCTCAGTAACTGTGCCACTCAACTCAGGGGAAAGAAGGTCAGCAGCATCAAAGGTCAATATTACAGGGAAGGGAATATTCACAGGTTTCCTGCCGTTCCTTTAGCTAGACCAATTTATTTTATCCTGCAGCAGCACAAGAATTCACAGTGGGGATGGCCGGATAATATATTCAAAAGCACAGATTTATACACTGTCTTTTGTCAAAGATTTATTAGCAGTTTGTCTCTTGAAGTGTTTTTACATGGCTTTTCCTCTGGGCATTTAATGCTATTCTGTACAGAGCATGGGTTCTCCTAACTTTTCACCCTGTGGAAAACAGTATCAAAGAGAGATTGTCTCATGGACTTATATTTCCACACAACTTCTCCATCGTCTTCAGGTTGGTTCTTTTGGAGTTCTGTGGACCGACAAGTGGATTTTGCAGAACCCTTGGTAAAAAGAGTGAGATACATCCTGCTTCAGCTGCACTCTACTTATTCATGCAGTCCTGGCTGCTAAATAGGCCAAAGGTCCAGGAGTGAGAACCATGGATACCAAGAAAGACCACCATTCTGAGACTCTCCCCAGCTGAGTTAAATAAAGCGATCAATAGTGGTGGGTAAAGTTTAAAGGATTAGAAATATGGATCAGTACCCCAAATTCTGGATACTTTTCTGAAATTACTCAAGTTCATCAAGTGGAGTTGGGTCTCCAGAAAAAAACAGAAAAAAGCTTGCTCATGAAGTTAGCAGTATTTCCAGCTTCAGCCTTTCTTGTGATTATTTGATACTTACAGGCCTATCCAGAACTGAAGGGTACAGAGGAAGCACAAAAAAGGACACAGGAGCTATGTCTACACTGCAGTGCTATTTTGGGATACCAGAGGTATCCCAAAATAGCTATTCCGCATCTTTTGAATGCAGTCGTTATTTCAAAATATAATAGGCTCGTATTCCAACATCCGTGTAAACCTTGTTCCACGAGGAATAAGGAACGTTTCGGAATAGCGTTTTACTTTGAAATAAGTGCTGTGTAGACAGTGCCAAATTTTGAAATAAGCTATTTCAAAATTGACTCAAAATAAACTATGCAACTTGCGTAGCTCAAATTGAGTAGCTTATTTTGAGCTATGGGTGCAGTGTAGACACATCCAGGGGAAGGAGGGAGGAAATGACATTACCTGAACTTTCTCAAAACTCAGAAAGGTTTCACCATTTAAGTTTGGGTGAAGGTTCAGGTAGATTCTCATTTATCCTGAACTGCTTTGACCGACCCCGTTAATAATCAACAAACCCCAGATACAAACACTCACGATAAAATTATTTTATCATGATGCTCACAGTATTTGGTTTTTTTACTTAAAGCTCCAACTTCTGGAGTCAGGAGATTATTTGAGAATCTTGATTTCATTTTTTAGAAAAGTAAGTTTCTAGTTCTGTTGGTTGCAGAGAAAAAGTGGAAGACATTAAAAACTCAACACTCAAATGACGCATAACACAAAAGTTCAATGTTTTTTATTTTAAAAAATTTCATGATTTTCAGTCCCATCTCATGGTTTTTGAATGTTTGGGGGTTGCAATACTGAACTCTCCACATTTTAGAGTTTGGGATCTGACTGACTCTGATCCAGAATTTGCACCTTGTCCCTGAGATGTTATTGAATTCTGATGTGAACATGCAAAACATTATAGCAACCATTATTATATGTTTGCATCAAATCTTGTACAAAGAGGGCCAACTGAGGTGTCTATTGAAAGCTGATAATTCGCTGGTTCGGTTTATGCTATTCATATGTATGTATCATTCCTGTATTTGAAGTTAAAAGTATTGGCTATGTACCTGTGTTTCAAATATTTCCTTCTGGGAGACATCAGCAGGCTTGGCCAACCTGTTGTGAAAGGGTTGCTAGTCAAGTAAATAGTAGTAATTGGCTAACAGTGGGCCTTAATAGATGCCAATCCACACCTGAGGAACTTTGCTGGGGTCAAGCTTGTAAGCAATGGCTGCTACGGAGTCATGTGACCAACTCCATCTGGGGCTTACTTTCATATAAGAAGAACAATGGAACTCCCTCCACACAGGCAAGGGTATAAAGAAGGCCCCATGGGGCTTCCTCTGTCTTTGTCTCAGTTCTAGCTCATCACTTCAGAAGCATCTGTACTATGAATTGAGCCTGAAAGGACTGATGACCCATCCTAATAGAGGATATATTCCAGAGACTTATAAAACAGCCGATTAATCCATCTCTGCTACAAGCCTGTACCAAGAACTTTGCTTTGGTATATGCAATTTGATTCCTTTAACCATTTTACTCTCAACTTTTTCTTTCTTTTATTAATAAACCTTTAGAATTTAGATACTAAAGGACTGACAAAGTATGCTCTTTTGGGTAAGATCTGAGGTATAAATTAACCTGGGAATGTGGCTGGTCCTTTGGGACCAGCAGAACCTGTTTGAATTTGGTTAGATTGGTTTTCATAACCTTTCATCTGTGTAAGGAGTGGTACTGGTTGCAGCACAGGAGAAGATGGAATGTCTAAGGGGATTGCTTGTATAACTTCTTACTGGCCAGTGTGGCAAACAGAAGTGCTCTTTGTGACTGGTTTGGTGTGCTTTATATGGAGGACCCCAGTTCTGTGCTGTTAGAAGCCCTGTCTATAAGCAATTTTCCCTGACTTGACCCTCTCAGTAGTGGCCCCAGAAATCCCCTATATTACAGTCTCCCACTCCTTGTAGTGGGATAAACCAAAAATCTAGAACCAAATATTCTTGCATGTTGAGGTGTTTGCAATCCAGCTTAAGAGCTGAACCTTATTGCTTGGGTGCAACTTGAATTTAATTATCCTGATGCATCTCCAAAGCAAAGGGGGTGCTGCCTTCTGGATGCTAGCTGTACTTCTTGGGGCCTGCATGTTCAGAAGCACATTCCATCTCTATGAGGGTTTCTCATAACTTCTCTAGTTTATTTTGTTTATCATCTATCAAGATGAATCTAAGGGTATGTCTAGACTACATGGCTCCATCGACAGAGCCATGTAGATTAATTTACTAGACATAGGAAAATGAAGCAGCGATTTAAATAATTGCCACTTCATTTACATCAAAATGGCTGCCACACTGTGCCGATCAGCTGTTTGGTGGCACAGCGCGGTAGTCTGGACGCTCCACGGTCAACAAGGGAAGCCCTTGTCGACCACCCCAGTAAACCTCATTCCACGAGGCATAACGGGGCGGTCGACAAGGGCTTCCCTTGTCGACCGCGGAGCGTCCAGACTACCGCACTGTGCCGCCAAACAGCTGATTGGCACAGCGTGGCAGCCATTTTGATGTAAATGAAGTAGCAATTATTTAAATCGCCACTTCATTTTCCTATGTCTGGTAAACTAATCTACATGGCTCCATCGACGGAGCCATGTAGTCTAGACATACCGTAAGGGCTCTACAATGAGACCAAATCTAAATCTAAGCAACTGTGCTTTTTGATTTTAGTCAAGCAGAATCAAATGCAAGCAGCTCAGGCCAAGGAGAATCAAAGTGCAAACTGTGCACCAAAAGAAGCCCACAGCATTGTACAATGGGGCCTTTCATCCATCCTTTTTTTTTAATAATGGTCCAAAGGGACTACAATTCCCTGCATGCCATGTTGTAGCACTGCAATCAAGAGAAAGCACTGAATGTTGGGACCTGAATTCTCCCCATGCCATACCACTATCATAATGTGAGCCTGGCTGCCATCTACTCCATTTTATGCAAATTAGCCCTGGTCTGGGGGATCCAGGCAGGCAGCGTGTCACCTTCAGGCAGGCAAAATTTAGAGTGCATTGCAAGTTCATGCAGTTTTGACTCATGCTGGGTTTTGTGCACATGGCTCCTGTACAGTGTTTTGTAGCCTTACATCAGAAGAACCCTCTGCCTCCTCCAAGGTACCAGAGTAACTAGCTAGTTAACTTACATAATTGGTTTTGAAACTCTGATATGAGGTGACAGACAGCAGGGCCGAGGCACAGGAACTCCTGGGACTTGGGTGCTCACTACTTGTTTTTGCAATTGCTTTTACTCTCCCTTGTACGGAATCCATTTTGTTATTTTGACTCCTCTCTGGCAAAAGTGTTTTACGTTGGATATTACTGAGTCATTGATGAGAGCTAACAAACCATCTGCTTATCTCAGTTTGAGCCAAAGGATAGGCGGCAAAGCTGGGGACTATTTTCTTTTTCTTTTTAACATGTCAGAGAAAAATGCAGTAGAGGGCAGTGTATTGTCAGGTTTTAGTGGAATGTTGTCTGAATTATGCTGCATGAATGGAAGCAGGGCTCATTTTAGTGGCCGTAGAAAAAAATAACGGAAAATTAAAAGCACTTTCACCAAACATGAGGGTTTCAGAGTTTAAAAAAACCGTCTTTATGCTATAATGACTTGACTGCTTTAATTTTTATAGTAATAGGAAAGTGTTAGCATCAGTCTCTTTTTCTATTATGTATGGTTCTCAAAGGCAGCCTCATTAAATGGGGATCATGGAACACAGATGGCATGAAGCAAGCTGGCTACCTATAATAATGTAATGCTTTATCAATTACGGTATATAGCATTTTTAAACCTGAAGGATTCCACATTAGATATGTATACACTGAAATGCAAGCGGAGCTGTGATGGAGAAGCCGCATGTTGGCTACGATGCACTGCACAATAACCGGGTGGGAGGTGACATTATGGTTGAGGACACTGCAGCAAATCCCTAGTCACACAAAATATGTTATTGGCTTTTAAATGTCTTTGTTCGATAAGCATGCTTGTGGTTTAAGATCTTATCAGCAGGAACCCACCCCCACCAATAACCTGTCCAAAGTATTTATAATACACCCGTTGCCATAGTATCTATCACCAGATAGTAAGCAAGATGAAATCCAATTTACTTTCCTTAGAAGAATGGATTTGCTGCTGCTAGGAACCAAACCTGTGTTTTAGGAAGTCTGTTAATTGAGACCAGAGACTTAAACCACAAAGCCATCTCCCCTTATTCTCCTTTGCCCATAGAAGAGCTTCATTACAATAGTTAATGAAGGCCTCAGAACAGGGCTGGGCAAATATCAAATTGTTAGGAGGTCTGGTGAGATAAGCACCATGCATCTTTGAACCTTCTCTGAACAGTGGCACAAGTCTAACAAAGCACCTAAGCATGTATTTAACTTTAAACTCATGCACTCCAGTGCTTCACCACCCTTCTATTTCATTAGAAGGGTGGTGAAGCACTGGAATGGATTACGTAGGGAGATGGTGGAATCTCCATAGAATCAAAGGATTGGAAGAGAGCCCAGGAAGTCATCGAGTCCAGCCCCCTGCCCAAAGCAGGACCAACCCTAAATGAATCATCCCAGTCAGGGCTTTGTCAAGCCAGGACCTAAAAACCTGGACCATGTATAAATATGTCAAGTCTGTTAAACTGAGCTTGTTCGGACAAGAACAGAGAATTCCAGTTCTTCCTAATTCAAGGGTTGGATGTGCTACAAGGCTTGTATTCCTTGGTGTTTTGAGCATAATTTCAGCACTTCTGGCCCCAGCTGTAAAAAAGAGATGCAGAAGCAGTCACAAAAACAAATAACTCTGAAGTCTGCTAAAAAAAAAAAAAGGAAAGAGACCCTCTCCCCCCCCCCCCAAAAAAAACCCTTTTCAAGTAAATGATGCACTCATCCTAGTAACAAAGTGAACATGCTTGTTGGGGGCATTACTTAGCTAAGTGACCTGAGTCTCCGTGTGTGCTCACATAGAGTCCAAATTGACCTTTAAAAATCCATTTTTAAAGATTCTCTTTGATTCAGAAAGGTCCGAGTTTAGTACCTTCAATTTAATAGCTTAAATTTAATTTTGCTCTTGCGGGAATTAGTTGCAGGGGTGGGCAGGTTGTGCAGAAGATGTTCACGGTAAAATAACAGCAGGTAAAATGCTATTTGAAAAAAAAGCAAGTGGACTGTGCATGCTCATTGCACAGAGGAAATTAATGAATTTGCTTCCTCTAATTCTTTCTCCCAGGTTTGAGTTCCACACTGGTGTCTTTTGTTTTGACTGACAATAAAGCTGCCCCTGCTTATGTTAACACAAGCATATTAGCTGTCTCAGTAGTTAACAATGAATCCCAGGTCACAAGCACAGAGACACCATAGTGGCCAGCTGCACACATACATATGCATAGTGTAGCAAATGTAAGAATCTCAACTCCAACAATAACACATAGGCTACTGGAGAATCTCCATTGCCTGTCAGTAGTGGTTTTGAGGCTTATTGTCTTTGCAAGTTCCCAGCCACTAGAGGGCAACATGCTCACAAACACTTGGACAAGTTTTGAATCCACCCAGCAGAGGGAGTGATGATGCATCAATTAGTACATTACATGGTGGCAGTTAATTTGCCATCCAGACTCCAATTTTTCTGCATTTCCCATAGTAATCTATACACTATTATAAAAGGAAAGGTGTCCGTCACGCTGTCTGTCACAGAGAACATTTGAGAAGACTTGAGAAGTTTCTAGGGGAGGCAAGCCTGCAGTCCCACCCCCTCTGCTGAAGCCCCACCCCCACCATGGGGAGGGGAGGAGGAGGAGCAGTGTGATGAGTGCATGCGTGCCCCCCCACCACCACAGGGAGGGGAAGAGAGCGCCCAGCATCCCTGGAGCAGCGGTGAGGGAAGAGGATGCACGGCCCCAGCCCGCACCCTCACCCCCAGGATCAATGGGGAGGGAAAAAGCGGCATGGCCTGAGCCTCCCTGCCCTCTGGAGTACTAGGAAGGGAGGCAGCCACACTACCTGAGCTGACCTAAACCTCCCTGCCCCCAGGAACAGTAGAGAGGGAGGAGGCCATGTGTACGTCTACCGTCACAATGGGACGGGTAATCCTAGTAATAATAAAAGTGGGCCTGAAAGGTCTGGTGGGGTGAGGGCCAAGGATGCGATTGCAAAGGGAAACCTTTACATGACTGCAGTGGTGAAATGGTTAAGCAGTTAGCCTAGTATTGAGCTGTGGGTTCAATTCCCTGCTTTATCACACCTTTGCTGTGTGAGCTGGGATAAGTCACTTAGGGTATGTCTACACAAGAAAATAATTTCTTTTGAAATAATAACTCCCAAAATAACTATTTCAAAATACGTGTTATTCTTTGTGGAAAGGAGCAAATTATTTCGAAATAACCAGCCTCTTAACCGGGCTTGGTAGTGTGAACACTCTGCATGTTATTTTGAAATTAGGGGAGTTATGTCAACGTAACTTCCTAGAGTAGATCGGGGCTTAGTTTCTCTGTTCCTCAGTTGCCCATCTGTTGCAATGAGGGATCATGGTGCTGTCTTGTCTCATAGGAGTGCTAAAGGTACAAATACATTGTGAGGTGTCCAGATGTTACACTAATGGGACCAACATAAATACATCAAGAAAGGAAGATGTTGCTGAACTGCCTTCACTGCAGCCATTAGCAGAAAGATGTTGTCTAATCCCTCTGCCTTCATGCTGCCCAAATGGCAAACAAGCCACGTGTTATCATTGAAGTCCACAAAGAAAAGTCTAAAGCCAAAAGCCTTAGTGAAGCCCCCTCCTCCACACAGTGCTGGCAGCACCCCACCTTTCCCACTGGATATCACCCAACATTAGCAATTTACACAAAATAGGACCTGGATCAAAACCATCCCTCACTTAAAAAACCCCCTCAGCTCCCCCTGAGAACATTTCTAATGTTGACTGAAGGCTTTCTGAAGCCAAGGTCCATGGAAGATGCTTTCTCTCACTGATGCACGCAGCTGCTTGTCTGGGGAAAGCTGAAATGACTTGTGCTAGATTAAGCTTTGAATTCACCTCTGGGTTTTGTCACTTGGGTAAGCTGCTGACAGGTTAACTGAGGCTGCCCCGTCCTCCCTGGACACTTGAGCCATCTCTCTCGTTTCCCTGAGGAGAATGAAAGAGATCAGGGATAGAGACAGACAGGCAAGAGAGCCCATGTGTAAGGCCAGATATACAGGCCAATAAAGCCAGGTCATGCAAGACTGGCTGGGTCTATCACTGCTTTGGGATGGAAGGCATAAACAGCTCATTGTTAGTTGATGACTACATGGTGCTTTGGATGAGTTTTTGCATATAGATGTCTCGCTTCTTGGCTCTCCCCTGCAGAGAGATGGCTGACTCTTTGGCTATGTTGGTTAACTAACAGGCTACCCATATTCTTTCAGCCCCAGTGTGTCTCAGAGATAATGTCCAACAGGAGATCCCATTAGAAGCCTGACTGACTAACCAGAAACAAGAACGAGAGCAGAGAATGGTATATCTGAAACGGCTAAAATAGAAAAATCTACTTGCAGTTCCATTCAAAGATGTTGCTAGATACGAGCTAAGAGTTCCTGGTTTCTTTACCGTTAAGGAGCAGTCCTTCTGTGTCCGGCCTTTTGATGCAAGATGTCAGCTCCCAATGCCCTTATATTGCCTTGATCACAGGAATCCTGAGATGCTTGGTTTTCTTTTGTTTCCTGCTACCAAACAGGCCTGTCTTAACAACAGCCTGCGTTAGACCTAATTCTCTGTTGAACCATTCTTATAGCAATTGAGGAGTTTAATATAACCCCAGCCCTTCTTTTAGGAGAGAACTTGGACCTCCACTTTGTGCCTTCTTGGGAATATCTGCAAGCTCAACTTTTGTGTGATATAGTTGGTAGTCTGGGTTGTCTAAAGAGCCCCAGGCAGAAAGTCAAAGACAGTTTTTAAGGCAGGATAAAGTATTTCACCCACTGTATAATCCCACCGTAGCCTGGAGGGTTTGAGTTGTTTTGTACTATTTTTGATGTAGAGCTTATATGAGGCTTTATAAAGAGATGTTGCTTTCTCAACTAACACTGCAATAGCTTATGAGCAATTCTGCAGAGAACCTTTCTAGCTTTGGCACTTTGCAAACAAACCAGTCTTCTTCAATGCTCTTTTAAATGTTTGGGATGTGTACAATCACAAATACAGACATGCTTGTGTAGTGGCGTAGTTACATGCATTCTCACCCACACATATATTTGAACACTCAGATGTAAATCATATGCATATAGACACACACTCATAAGCAAATGGACATAGACAAACATACACATACATACACTGAAAAATTCATGTCCAGAGACACACACATTTGGAGAAATGCGTGTACGCACATACATGGGAATAGACATACACCTCTTCCTCACTTCCCCTCTCTCTCCTGCAAGACTGTGCATTCTCCTCTGTCCATTTGTTCTTTAGGTGCCATCTTTGGGAATTTGTCATGCAGGTTATGAAAAAGAGCAGCACCTATATGTTGCGCAAGAGCTGTAGCGCAAAAAGGAGTTATTCCTCATGGGGAGAGGAATAACTCTACTGGCAAAAGCCCTCCGTTCTGCCGATTTACTTGTGCAAAAATGCGCTTGAGGTGTGGCCTTGTAGTGTATACATAGCCTAGCTGTTGCCAAGGTTTGCTGCTTCTCCTGGATGATTCTTCCTCCAGTTTCGTGCCTGCACAATCATGCAAGGCTGTGTTACAGGAGTGGGGTGGGGGTGGGGATTCCCCGACCCATATGCAATGTGCTTACGTCCTGAAGAATGAGGTCTAAAAGATCTTTCTCACTCAGCTTCACCCGAAAGCAATTATAAAATGATAGATATTTTGCCATTCAAGGAGTGTGATTTCAACACTTGAGAGGTTAATGCACCAGGGAGGCGGCTGGTGCTTTCATGCTGCTGTGCTGTATCAAACAGCAGTTTCCAGGAAGATGAATACCCGTAACCGAGTAGCACAGCAGAGCCCAAAGCCTGCTCAAAAGAATTCTTTTTGATGATCTGGTTTTATTACTTTCAATGAACTGGAGTCTCCAAGGTGCTGGTGAATAAGGGATGCTGTAAAGCAGTGCCTTGTACACACGTTTCAAGCTGCATCTGCTGATGCTAACGGGGATGAAAGAGAAACTGCTTAGCAATGACCTTCGGGCCTAAGCCTAGCTCGAGTGTTCCATGGGGCATTTGCTGAAACAAAAAGATCTGAGCCATTTGCACTGGGATATGGTGGCGGGGAAAAAGATTATGCATTTGCTTTCTCTACCGGGAAAAATAATCTGTTTCCCAGACATAGCACACGACCAGTATTCTATGCTTCAGAAACATGCATTCCAATAAATAAAGAAATTTTTAAAATGTCAAATCAGAAACAGTCTATTGTGAATTTGGGATTGTATTTCCGTCCAGAGGTGTCTGGTGATTTCATAATAAACCATGACAGACGCTAAACTGGCCAGAACCTCTCAACAAAAATATAGTCCTGTAATTCACAATTGCCTTTTATGTCTTCTGTACTGAATACAGGGATTAGCATATAAAACTCACCGCAACCCATTGGGAAGGGTTTGACTCACTGCTAGGGTGCCTCCTGCCAATGGCTGCTCTGGCACTGCAGTGGCCTTCATCTTCCTCTGCCTTGGCCCTCCAGCCTGGTCATTTTAAAGTCCCTTTCCATTTTAGTCAACAAACAAAAACAAGAGGAATGAGCCCAAATAAATTGAAATCACCAGTAATTGTGGGAAATGACCATGAGGTGAATCAGAGTCTGTACTCCCTTTCCTCTGGGAGGGGCTGTTGGACAGTGGTTGGATTCAGGAGCTGAGAGAAAGATCTGCTCTCCTTCTTGCTCTAGCTAAGATGGGGTCTCCCTCTTAGGCTCTTCCCTCCAATCCTGACATTTCTCCACAGGTATGATGGGTAGAATCAGCTAAGCCCACAGGAGTGCTTCAATTCCATGTTGTGCAGTGTGAGATTGGTACAGCGCACTGCGCCATTCATAAAGGGAGTCTCCCCACCACACTGTGCAGTGACTCAGCATTATTGTCTTCCTTGCACAGCTGGGGAGACTGGGCACACAGCGGGTTGCCTGAGGTCATTCAGCAAGTCACTTGCAGAGCTGGAAACAGAGTCCAGGTCTGCAATTTCCCAGGGCTATGTCTTAATCACAAGCCTCCCCACCTCCTTCACAGTGACCCACCGTCCTGAAGAGTCTGTTGAGAGAGATTTTGTATTTGCAGATGTAAGGTTCAAGTGAGTTCATATTGGCTCAGAAACTTATGCATCACTGTACTGTGAATCAATGACCCTTTAGAAGTCTTCCCATCCTGAACTGACCTAGGTTTCAATCACTGCTTTCTAAGCTCTGGATGCACCATTATAATAATATTACTCTGCATATTGCCACTCAGTGCTTTCAATTTGGAATTCAAATCATGTGTATGCTTTATAAAAGGCTCTCTACTGTGAACCTCAGAAATACATATGCACTCTCCAACTGTGTGGGTTTTCTTTTTCCTGCCTGGTGCACAAATTACTCATTGTAACTTGATAAATGAACGGAACTGTGTAACCCTCTTTATAGTTTACAGTTTTATAGTGCTTTGCTGCCATATGTTATAAATTCATGAAGCAGTTGTAGTGTATAACAGGTTTGTTTGTTTGTTTGTTTGTAATTTTAGTTATATACAGTTTAGTTATCATTCTTGCAGCTGAATGTGTGTATTTATATTTTGCACTCTCTGTCTCTCTCTCTTCAATGCATGTTTTTCTACCTATCTCTGTGTGGCCACCTTCAAATTCTTAGCAATTTCTCTGGAAACGGATTGTGTATCATGGGTTTATATAATCAGATGGAAAGTGTTTTCTCTTAATATCTGAGGAAGTAACACTGCAAAAACAAGACAATTTTAAACATCAATAACCCAGGTAGTTACAAATTAAATATCTGAGCTCTGGGAAGCTCATTCATAATAAATATCCCACAACATCTGCATCAGAGAAACACATGGCATCATTGCCAGTGATGAGCATGATACATTATTAAAGGACCATAGTTACTGCACGCAAGATGAGGCAAAGTGAATTATGATAATAATTAATAATACCTACTTCTTATATAGCTTATATTACCTGATATAGCTCTTATAATAAGGGGCTATTAGGGAAGGCACCCCATTCTATGAGGCCGTAATCCTCTTGAGAGAGGAGAAAAGAGGAGATCAGGGAGGAATGAATATGCACAGCAAGGAGTTCACCTCTGAATAGGAGGACCATAGGAGCTACCATATGGGAACATACCAGCGTACAGTGCCTTGCCCTTGGCTGTACCAGATCATACCACTGGTCCATCTTATCTGGTAGTAAGTTAGAATATGTCTGATGATCCGGGAAAGGAGACTAGCCCTTCTACTAACTTCACTTAGCCAGCTTTCTAAAGTTTTAGATTAGAGGGGTAATCTTACAATTGGCATTGGAAATCTAGCTCCCCAAGAGGCAGTAGCATTGTGTATACAAGGACTAATCTATATTGCTCAGAGGTGTGGGTTTTTCACATGTGTTAGTGACGTAGTGGAGGCCAGTCCTTAGCATAACTGCTATGTATATTAGAGAAAAGCTAAACCAAAACTTTGGAACAAACACCCCTAAACTTTGGTGGGTGGGAATTTGGAATCTTAATGTGGATCTGGATCCAAATCTCACAGCTGCCTCCTATTTCTGTGCTAAAATGAACAAAGCTCCCAGATCTGGTCACCTTTATACGTTAGCAGAGGGATGTGAAATCCAGTTCTGCATTTGGAATTGAAAATGCTGAGTGTTGAGCACTTTTGAAAATCAGGCCACCTATTTAAATGCAAAAAAAGGAGTGGAGATCTGTGAAGAATAGATTATTTTGTTCACTGGCAATGCGGAAAAAATATTGTTTTGAGTCAAACTGAAAATGATTTAAAAAATGTTTTGCTGACTTGAGAAGTTAAAAAAATTCAATATGAACTGTTTGTCACGGCGGACATGAATATGTTTTGGTGGCACTGAATACACAAGAACGGCCATACTGGGTCAGACCTAAGGTCCATCCAGCCCAGCATCCTGTCTGCTGACAGTGGCCAATACCAGATGCCTCAGAGGGAGGGAACATAACAGGTAATCCTCACATGATCCCTCTCCTGTCATCCACTTCCAGACAAACAGAAACTAGGGACACCATTCCTACCCATCCCAGCCAATAGCCATTGATGGACCTAACCTCCATAAACCTATATAGCTCTTTTTTGAACCCTGTTACAGTCCTAGTCTTCACAACAGCCCCTGGCAAAGAATTCCACAGGTAAACTGTGCACTGAGTGAAGAAAAATTTCCTTTTGTTTGTTTTAAACCTGTTGCCTATTAATTTCATTTGGTGACCCCTAGTTCTTATGTTATGGGAACCAGTAAATAACTTTTCCTTATTCAATTTTTCCACATCAGTCATGATTTAAAGACTTCTATCACATCCCCCCTTAGTCTCCTTTTTTCTAAGCTGAAAAGTCCAAGTCTTTTTAATCTCTCTTCGTATGGGACCTGTTCCAAACCCCTAATAATTGTTGTTGCCCTTTTCGGAACCTTTTCCAATGCCAATATATCTTTTTTTGAGATGAGGCAACCACATCTGTATGCAGTATTCAAGATGTGGGCATACCATGGTTTTATATAGAGGCAATAAGATATTCTCTGTCTTCTTCTCTATCCCTTTTTTAATGACTCCGAACATTCTATTTCCTTTTTTGACTGCCACTGCACACTGAATGGATGTTTTCAGAGAACTATCCACAATGACTCCAAGGTCTCTCTCTTCAGTAGCTGTAGCTAAATTAGTCCCCATGATATTGTATGTGTAGTTGGGATTATTTTTTCCAATGTGTATTACTTTACATTTATCAACATTAAATTTCATTTCCCATTTTGTTGCCCAATCACTTAGTTTGGTGAGATCTTTCTGAAGCTCTTCACAGTCTGCTTTAGTCTTAACTATCTTGGTATCATCTGCAAATTTTGCCACTTCCCTGTTTACCTCTTTCTCTAGATCATTTATAAATAAGTTGAATAGGATTGGTCTGCATTTTGCATAGGATTGGTTGGCAAAATAGAATCTGCATTTTCATCCCCCAAAACATTTTGGACAAAAAATGTCACCCAGCTCTGCTTAGGAGACTGATGTCAAGCTCCCACTTTTGGAAACTCTTGGCATGTTTAAGCTGCATCTTTTGCACATGCACGAGATTGCATGCGGAAAGCTGAAAACATGACAGCCATGTATTACAAGCCAATTTTGGGCCAATAATGCCTAGTTCACAGTAAACACTTGTGAATGCTATTACAGCGGGAAACAACTGCTTCCCATTTATGACAAACCAATACCACTATAGGGCTAAGCAGATAGGATTGCGGTGCAATAGGCCTAGAGCCAAGACATGGATATCAATTTTTGGGATATAATAAAATGAAACATGCCAGGGTGCTACAGTCATCTGGCTTAAGCATCACTCAGTTGCTTCCCACAAATACTTTGAAAATCTTTGTAGAGAAAAATGGCATCTTATAAAGTTATCACAATATCTCATCAGTTCACCTCCGAAATAACAGCAAATGACTCATCTACTTAGTAAAAGGATTTCATGTTCCCGGTTGCATTTCCCCACTGATGTCACACACTGAATGGTGAAACAGCACCTGGCTGCACTTTATGAAGCTGGAATGGAGGCGCTCAAGTCCCATGCTATTGTGATTGTCTGGTATGGGGGTGGGGAGACGAGAGGAGGAATGACACCCACCAAATTAAAAAAAGAGAAAATAAATCGGCTGCCTCACTCCTTCCTTTATGAAGTGAGTAAGAAAGATTAAATAATTTAGTGAGTCATTGCCAAGCCAATGAAGCTTTTACAGGAGCAGCCCAAAGAGATTCTTGGAATAACAACGGAGACTTCTCCAGGCTAATGGGTCTTGAAAGCATTTGTGCTGTTGTGAAATCTGGCCTTGAAAACAGATCTGAATCTTCCAATGTATGGGTGTGGATGGCCCAGCCTTCTCTTACATTACTAATACAATGCAGTCCCTTTCCAGTGCTACAGATCTCAGAGCTGCTTTCTGCTCAGTGCATCCTCTGCTGGTTGTTCTTTGGCCAGGGAGTTGAGCCGTTTTGGTACACTGGCAAACAGCACAGTATTATGGAAGTCAGATTGCTCCAGTTTCCAAGTCCTGCTGAGGAATTCTGCTGCCCAGAATCATTTTGCACACAAATAGGTTTTGCTTCCTTTCAGATCTCCTGGGATCATTTTGTTTCCCTCACAAAGCTGGGACTGGATCTATATGCATTTGTAACCCAAGGGCACTGAGACCACTGACAATGGAGAGTGAAGTCTGCTCTACAGCCTTAGCTGAGAGCCAGTTGTCTTTTAGCTCATGTGGTAGAGGCTCATGGCTTTAGTCTCTAAGGTCGCAGGATGATTCCTACTTGCTGATGATCCAGGTCCTCGGCTTTATACATTTGTTCTCTGAGCACACCTGCTAATAGCAGGGAGAGGGGGGCAAAGGAGGCAACTGCCAATTTAAAAGGGCAAGGGGCTCCCAGCCACTGTTGCTGCTATAATAGCAGAGGCTGAAGCACTGGACCCTTTAATTCGCTGTTGGTGTCCCAGGCAGTGCGCTCTATGTGGTGCTAAGGACTGGCTTTTGAGGGAGGGGTGCAGTCTGGGCGGCACTGACGGCTGGCTGCACCTGGCCCCACCCCTTCTATCTGAGGCCCCACTCCTTCTGAGAGCATGGATTTGCCTCCCCATTTTGTCCAGGGACATGGTGAGTATGTCAGGTCCCCGGAGCTCTGAGCAACGAGGGAATTTAGCAGCCATGGCGCCCCACCCATCTGTCTACTCCTTCCAAAGTTAGCTCCTTGTTTCTACTCAGGAAGTGACTCCCACATTCTTTTGTTCCCAGATATGCTTCCAGATTTTTTCCATTAGCTGGATGAGATATACAACAAATATACTCCAATACCACAGAGTGAAGTACGTTCAGGCCTGCAGGGGTTAGAGACAACTTGGATTTCCTTTCCTTTGGGATGGGGCTTTCTGGCTGTTCCCCACTGCTATGCCTCCAAAGGACTCCTGCATTACTTCTTTGCTGAGTACTACAGGCCCTGGAATGCCAACCCTATTCAGCCAGTTTGGGACTAAAAAGTTCTACTCCTGCAAGGCAGCAGAAATCTATGTTACTGACATACTGCTCTCCGTATACTTGACCTAATCATAACCCTCATCTTCAAGCTTTTGGACAGAGCCCAGCTCTGAGTGTCATGGTTTTCTCTGTTCGTATGTTGCAGTGGTGTGTACCATGAACCTCATTACACGCATGGGTGTTCCTGCCTTTTACAGTTTAATAGCAATTCAAGGTGGGATTAAATCTCAGGTCTTCAGATGATTGTTCGGTTTGTTCAGCTAAAGAAACCACTATGCTGCCACAGGGTCAAGTCTGTAGGTTACCCACCGTTGTTTTGGCTGCTTTAATGTCATTTGCCTTGGCCTTTGGCTGATCTGTAGTCTCTCACAGGGTTCCATCATCCAAAAAGATGAGCTCTCCTTTAATGAGGTGCTCAGTGCTCACTAGCTCCCCCTGAAGTCTGCTGAATTGAGAGTACTCCGCTCCATGCAGGATCAGATCCTTAATCCAGCCTTTTGCATACACATCCAACTCCCCAGTTTGGAGCCTGGGAATTTCCCAATTGCTACATTGCAAGAGCTTAAGTGAATCACATTTATGTTGCTTATCAGATCCCCAAGCCCAGAATATTAGAGTTACTAGGTGCTGAATTTATACTTTTATCTGTACCAGAGTCTGTGTCTGTGTACAGTGATGTTTTCTCGGACAGCAGTTACAGTACAGTAAAAAGTCTTATGAAGAGCATTCTCTCAGCCATGGCATTTTGGAATCTGAACACCGCTATCAGATAAAGCGGGACTGACAGTGCAGTAGTGCATGCAAATTAAACATCCAAGCCACATTATAGGTGTCCATGTAAAGCACACTCAGATATATGAAGGAACATGTCCCAGGGTTTATGTATTTCATCCCCACACTGATTGCAGCCGAGAAGAGGATGATTTGCATGGATTTCTGGATGTGATTTACAGTGAAACTTTGCATCATTTCAGTGCAGCCTCTTTGTTCCCCCTGGATCTGAACAAAGACATGTGGTTGGTTGCCCTTAAAATATTTCCAAGTTTATAAAACACACATGCCTATTACATTCCTGCCTCCAGAGAAGCAACTGAAAACAGAACGAACGGGGTTGTTTTAAATGACTCCCCCAGGTCCAACAGGGTTGTATCATTAACATTAAGAGTCAGAGTGCTCTAGAAGAACAAACTGGGAGCTAGCTGTCAGGAAATCCTGCCTTCTAATCAGGGCTCTACTAGTGATTTAATATAATGCTATGGGCAAATCCTGATTTACAGCCCATTGTTCAAACTACTAGAAAAAGATGGATTCCCAGTACTAATCAGAAGCAACCAATTGAAATTAGTATACTGTATAATAAGGTATATAAGACCCCCCCACATGTCTCCTGTTTATCCTCACAACAGCAGTGGGAGTCAAGGAAGTTCAGTTATCCCTATTGTTTGGACAGGTAACTGAGACAAAGACAAAGAGAGTCTAAGGCCACAGCTACACTACATGGAAGATCGATTCAAACTGAGAGGGCGCCCTGGCACTGGCACTGGTACTTCTGCTCCTCATGAGGAGTAAGGGAAGTCAATGGGAGCATTTGCTCTCGTCGACCTCCTGCTGTGTGGACAGCATGAAAACGCAATTTAAGATACGTTGACTTCACCTACATAATTATGTAGCTGGAGTTGTGTATCTTAAGTCAACTTTCCACTGTAGTGTACCTGGCCAAAGTGACTTGCCAGAGGTCTGAGGCAGAGTAGGCAGTGAACCCCAGTTTCTCAGGCTAGTACTTTAGCTATGGGACTGTCCTTCCTCATGGGTACTATGGTTTCCTCCTGCATGATATTGATGTCCATTCTGTCCAGAGCTTTCACAGTACTCCTCTTGCTAACTGTTTCTGCTTTAATAGAGTGACCCTTATCCAGCACCAGATGTTCCATTGTTGAGCCTCTTTTATTGGCAGAAGTAGGATGGGACTGCAATGGTCGTGCAGTGGTGCTGTGTTCTGAGATGGCAATCACAGGGGAGCCTGAGCCATGAGAATGGCTCTGCTGTTTTTGGCCCCCAAGGGTTAGGCACATTAATATTCAGTGCCATCTGTTTCCACTGCAGAAGGTTTGTTTTAGATTTACTGCATTTCCATTGGGTAATTCTCATTTTATCATTAGGTTGTTGTATTCGATGACATGCACTAGGTGTGTCACAGTGGTTTGTATAAGGTTCCCACACAGGTACCCTAAACAGTATGTTTGAAAGAGCTGGTTCGAGTTGAGCAAATACAAGTCATTTCTGTGATGAATTTAGCCTCTATTTTCTGCTGGTGGATTAGCTGGCAGAAGATTGCATGTTCTTCCAGTTCATTTGTTATTGGAGTTTGTTCAATGAAGCGCTTTTCTAATTTTTTACTCCAGGGATTAACTGTGAATATTTTAAATTCAAGAGCAGTTGTTTTGTTGTGATTGGTTGGGTAAATAACCTGGTATTGTTTATGTTCTCTGAATGGACAAGTAAACCACTTCTTGTGTGAATACTTGGGCACGTGAATTTCAGTTTGATCTCTGCCAATCTCAGACTCATCCATGCTCTGTATATATTTACCAGCAAAATCTTGTTCAGAAAACAGATGTTTGTAGAAAGGAAATGTAAAAGGAATAAAAACCCAAACAAATTTATTCAAACATTTAAATGGGTCAAAATCTATTTTATTCTGGGCCCATCACTCAAATATCTGAAGCACCTTATTCGTCCAGATCTTAGGTGAACTAAATGCAGACAGAGATGTTGGGATTGCATGTACACTGGCCAAGATGTAACAGCAAGTAGTTCCTGAAGAGTTATTCTGTATTATGGCTATGACTAAAGAATGTGAAACTCTAACTCTGGTTTATGAAGCCTCTTATGGCACCCCACTGCTCGATTCAACAAACCATTTTGCATATCGTTACTGTCTTTCTAGCCCATGAAAGCTGGCTTTTCTTTATTAACTACAGTTTACTGCTGTTCTCAGCAGAAGCAGATAATAATGACAGTGAAACAGTACTCATTTTAAAGACCCAAGTACATTTCCAGATGTTGGTCATGTGACCAAGTCCTTATCAAACAGTAATTGTATGTACTGTGATTGCAAAGCAGGAGACAATAAATAAAGCCCTCCAGATGTTTCTGCTATCACCATCATGTGCTATGGTGACAAGACCTTGCTGCATCCTTTGCCTGCCATTTCCTATTGTTGTAACTTAGCCAGCTAAGATAAAGCTTTGTCTCTGCATGGCCCCTAAAGGGTTGAGCACCCTTAACCCATAGGGAAGCGAATGGCAGTTGAGGGCACTCAGCTCCATGCAGGATGCAGCCATCTATATATATCTGTAGTAGAAGTTGGAAGGCAATAGAAAGGTGACATTTTTAGGGCTGATCTAACAGTCTGCTGAGCTCTTGGTGGCAGCCTGCTCATACAGAAATATCTGGTCCTAATAGTGGGGGGCTATTGAAAAGGGTTGAACCATTACTATAAGTAAGCATTTGTGTTCAGACTTTCTGAGCCCCGAAGCTTATGGGGGAGGAGAGAATTAGCACTTGTGAAATTGTGTCTGTCTGAAGATTTCCATGAATAGTTCTGCTCCCAAGCCCAGTAAATTAGAAGTAGAGCTGGGCAGAATTTTTTTGGCAAGCACAGGATGGACCTCTTTGGTCTGGCACCCTTGGGACCTCACTGGTCCTGAACCAGAAAGTTTGCCAGACCAGGGGAGGTCAACACTGGCCCCTCTGCTGCTGGCCTCTGGGCTCTCCCCAAGCTGCCAGGCTCCCCTGCTGGCTACTTTTCTCTCCTTCCCAGCCACCAGCCTTGTTGAGGCTGGCCTGGCAGGGCTCCCAGCCGCTGACCCCTGTGCTGCCGGCCCAGCTGGGTTCCCAGCCCCAGCAGGGCTGCCATCCCCACTGCTGCCAGCCTGGCTGAGCTCCCAGCCACTGGCCTCGTTGCCACTAGTCTAGCGGGGTCCCAGCTGCCAGCCCTCCTGCTGCCAGACTCCAATCCACTGAGGTTCTCTGGTCCAGGAACATCCGTGGTCCTGCGAGACCATGGATGTTGCCAGACCAGAGAGTCACAGTCTAGAGAGGTTCAACCTGTAGTTTATTCATTGAAAAATATAGTCCACCCAAAACTATTTGTGAATTCATGCTGAATTTGCCAAATAGTGTTGACAAAAAAAAAAGTGTCATCTGTGTGAAAAGGAGATGTTTTGTTTCAACCCCGCTTGAAATGTTTTCAGTTTGTAGGTATGTGGGAAATTTGGGGTCGGAGGAGGGTGGGATTTCATTTTGACCAGAAACAAAACTTCTCCCCCCCAGTTTTTCAGAACTGCCAGAGAACTGGAAAATCCATGGCTCACCTAGCTGTAGATGGAAGGGGAAATTCAGGATGAACATCAATAAAGATCATTGCTAAAGGATGGGACAGAGTCATATAAGGAGGCATGTTTGCACCACACGTTTCAATTCTGCCTCAGATATTAGGCCTCTTTCCATACAAGGAAAGATACTGAATCTACTTTGCGTTCCCCATGGCTACGTCTATACTGCAGGCTTCTTGCACAAGAACTGTTTTTGAGTTCCTGTGCAAGAGTTCTTGTGCAAAAGTTCTTGCGCAAGAGTGCATCCACACTGCCATGTGCTTTTGCACAAGAGATATGCTTTTGTGCAAGAGCGTCCATGGCAGTGTGGACGCTCTCTTGCTCAAGAAAGCTCTGATGGCCATTTTAGCCATAGGGGTTTCTTGTGCAAGAAACCCCTGTTGCCTGTCTTGCGCAAGAGGGCTTATTCCTTGTGGGGAGAGGAATAACTCTTGCACAAGAAGCCCTCTGTTCCGACACTTTACTGTAAATTTACTTGCTCAAGAACGCGACGTGCAGTGTAGATGCTCTGCAAGTTGTTGCACAAGAACAACTGATCTGTTCTTGTGCAAGAAGCCTGCAGTGTAGATGTAGTCCATGTGAATATTTTAATAAGACCGGTGCACCAGAGTTTATCAATCATGTCAGGTGATAGCTGTGCCTACGGAAATAAACATTGTCAATTGCTCTAATGGTCCATCTTAGCATGTTTCCCCTTTCAGATACTATTTTTTACTTTTTTTTTTTTTTGGTCATCAGGACCTAGTCAGTGCTACTTGAAGGCATC
Organism: Pelochelys cantorii; assembly: GCA_032595735.1. Classification (NCBI taxonomy): domain Eukaryota; kingdom Metazoa; phylum Chordata; order Testudines; family Trionychidae; genus Pelochelys; species Pelochelys cantorii. The sequence continues at coordinate 24,761,175 of CM064336.1, forward strand.
GTGATTCCAAGAGAAGAAAGGGGGAGGCATCTCCCCTTCCAATAAGGCCACTCTATGCTGGTGCCTCAAACACAGGCTTCCTGGTGCAGGCCCCTCACAAACCCTGGCATAGGATATGTGAAGGAGACTTAAAAGAGACAGGGTGTGGTGGGCTGTGGCCATTCGGGTTGGCTGTGGATTGCCGAGCTGCCCATTGGGAACACCAATGAGGCTGCTGTAACTTAGAAAAATTATCTGGGCTGCCTGAGTTATGCTGGATGCCATTGTGAACCCCAACTGGGCCAGAATCTGGAGGGTGCATAGATGGCTTAAAGCCATACCCTGGGTGGGGCCAGTGTGAGCTGGTCTCTTTGGAGGCAAGCACACAGTCCCAGCCAGAAAGTGTTGAGTAAATCCAACAGTCCAGTTTACTATTTCAATGATCATGTCTGTGCCTATGGAATCTTCCAGTCAAAGTTATAAGCACTCTGTGCAAGCATGGATTTATTCTCAAACTCTTCCTGTGAGGTAGGTAAGGATGCATCTGTTTTTAGAGAGGGAGAAATGGAGACAGGTATTGAAGACCTAAATCTGATTAATTTGCATGCACAGTCATGAACACAAATATCCAGGTGCACAGTGCAGCTAGTCTGCATGCACATACCCTAAGCGATATACTCACATGGCTAGTTGTGCATTCAAGCACCAGATTTGTGCAAACTATTTACACAATTGTGTGAACATTTGTGTATGTAATTATGAAAATTAGGCCCCAATGAGCTTGCTGAAGACATATCATCAACAGAGCTGGGAACACAACCTGTGCCTGGGCTCTCCTTCCTCCCTCCTCCCCTGACCACACTGTCACCTTCCCTTGCCTGACCCCTCACTATATGAAGACAAGAAGACTCCCAGGAAAGTGCCATTTTTCTAAAGCTGCTCACACCTGCTGTGGTGCAGCAGGAGTCCTGCCCTGCCTTGAGCTTTAGCTTGTGGCTGGCAGGCATGATCCAAATAGAAGAGAAAAATCCTGTGCATTGCATAGGAACATCAAAGCAGATCTTTCCAATGTACCCACTGTACCATGCACACAGCCACTCTGGTGATGAGTTCTGACAGCATCAGCTTATTAAAGTTCATTCCTGACAAACAATATAGATATAGGTAATGAGGGAAAAATCACATACTGTTAGCTATGACAAGGTAACCTTTATCAGGGCATGGTGCTATTAATTGCTGTAAAATTCTAGCTTGAAATAGGTTCATTTGGCTTTGCATACACTTTTGCTCTGGTTTGACTTTGGCAGTGTAATTAATTTCCCCTCCTCTCCTTCCCTTGAGGCCATTGTGTATGTCAATCTACAAACCATCAAGCTGGGCTGTTTTAGGAGTCTCACAAACAACCCTACCTAGCTCTATCTTCTGAAGTCTGTGTCTGTTTCATTTCCTTCCATGCTTTCAGCCTCCACCAGCTTGGGAAGTAGAATCCTTAGTGTGAGTTTGATTCTTGTTCCCCTTTAGGGTTGCCAGATGGTTGAACCAAAAATACCGAATCCCCCCCAACCCCCGCAAAAAAAAACCACCGGGGAAAAAATTCTGTTGAGGGAAAAAAAGAAAGGGGGGGGGGGAGACCAAAGTTGTTGAGGAAAAAAAAAAAAAGGATTCCGAGACTTATTAAGCAAAAAAAAAAAAATTAAATATTAAATATTAAAACATCATGGCCCCTTTCAGAGTGAGTGCAGCGTTAGAATAGGGATAAGAACAGGGGAGAAGCTGAGCACTAAGACCCAGGGAAGGCATTGCTTCCCCTTGGTCTTTAGGCTTTTTGCCCGTGGCCATTTTGTGTTCTTGTTCAAACCAAAACTTAGCTTCCTTGTGGGTCCGGGGGCGGGGGGGTGGGGATGTCGGGGCCCAGAGGGGGGAGAGGCCGGGGGCTGGGTGCTAGGGTTGCCAGGTGTCCGGTATTTTTGCCTCCTGGCCGGGAAAAAAATCAGAAAATACCGGACATTTTAGGTGTCCGGTATTTTCTGAATTTTTTTTCTGGACAGGAGGCGAAAATACCGGACAGTCCGGGTCAATACCAGACACCTGGCAACCCTATTTCCCTTCTGAACACAGTAGCACATGATTTATTTTCAGGTAACATAATTCGTATGACAGTATCACAGCTTTCATAGCTAATTGTACATGGTGTGCACCAGTATGTATTTCTTGTGTGCTTTTGTGATGTGTCTATAAGCAACTGGACCAAGACTCACATCAGCTCATTTCACAGAAGCCACTAAACAAGCACCAGATTGGAGCCTCTTTCAAATCACAAGCAACCCAACCCAGATTTGAAAGGGGACTTAGAAATAAAGAACTCTGGCCTTAATTTTCAAAGTTAACTAGTGAATTTTGGTGCCCACTCTCAGAAAGTGCTAGGGAGCTGCTCTCTGAAAAACCAGACCCTTTTAAGTTGAGTCAAGTTGGGCATCCAAAAATGGAGGCCCTCAAAATCATGAGTTTTTGAAAATTTAGTCCTTTGTCTCCAGCTACCAAAGCCTGAGTCTTCCATGTTCTCCACATTAATGTATAGAGGCCCCAAGGAGATTGAGGCCTCCTCCTGCTAGCTGTTGTAGAAGCCCAAGCAAAAGACAGTTCCTCCTCCAAAGAGCTTACACTTTAATCAACGAGGTAGACAAAGGGGCTACGTCTACACTGCCAGTTTTTGTGGCAGAGAATATGCTAATGAGGGACTCATTTCCTGCTGGTCTGTTTTTGCGCTAGGGGTTTTTGCGCAAAAACAGTCAGGATGGACTTTTTCTTTTTGCGCAAAAACTCCTTTTTGCACAAGATCCTTATGCCTCAAAAAAGGAGGTATACCGATCTTGCGGAAAAAGGGGTTTTTTTTGTGCAAAAAGAAAACGTCCACACTGCCTGTTTTTGCGCAAAATCCCCTAGCGCAAAAACGGATCGGCAGATAATATGCAAATGAGATCCCGACTCATTCAAATGAACCCCCCATTAGCATATTTTCTGCTGCAAAAACTGGCAGTGTAGATGTAGCCAGGAAGTATTATTATCCCAGTGTGACAGATGGGGTTCTGAGGCAGAGAGTGATTCAGGGTAAAATTTTCAAAACTGCCTATGTGATTTAGGAGTATTTGTCCAATTTTCAAAAGGGTCTGAGTCTCAAAGCTCTTTAGGCACTTCTGAAAGTTTTAGTGTAAGTGACTTGCCCCCAAGATCATGCATGATGTTTCAAGCCAAATCAGGAACAGCATTGGGTATGTGTGCACAGCAACATTATTTCAGATAATTTCAGATAATTATTCTGACATAACTATGCGAGTGTCTACACAGCAATTCCATTATTTCATTTCAAAATAACAGGTGGCTTATTTCGGATTCTGTAAATCTCATTCCACGAGGAATAACACTTCTTCTGAAATAGCTATTTCAAAATAGTGCCTGTGTAGACAGGACAGCTGGAGTTATTTTGAAATAAGAGGCCTCCAGCCCTTCCCACAGTGCCCTGCTGGCCGCTCTGTCTACATACAGCAAAACTTTGTAGTCCCCCCCTTCCTCTGGAGCTCTTAAAGCTGCAGCCTCAGGGGAAAGGGCCTGTGGCAGACATCAGGCCCTGACAGCTCAGAGCCACCCAGCAGCTGCCACAGCCTCAGATCTGGGCCACAATGAGTGACTCTGCTGCTCTCACCCAGCCCTTCACTGCTCCCAGGGGCAGTCTCCCAGCTCCCAGAAGCCTTTCCGGGGACGCAAGAGACGCGTGCCTTCCTGGTCTGGTGCAGAGATCCTGGACCTTATTGAGATTTGGGGTGATGAGCCCAACCTTCAGGATCTCCGCACCCGACGCCAAAACACCAACATCTATGGCCTCATGGCCGACAGCCTGGCCACCAAGGGGCACATCTGCACCCAGGAGCAGGTGCGGATGAAAGTGAAAGAGCAACGCAAGGCATATTCCAGGGCCCGGGAGTGCAGCTCCTGCTCTGGGGCAGAATCACACACCTGCCCCTACTATCAGGACCTGCACTGCATCCTGGGGGACAGGGCAGATCCTTCCCCCTGCCGGTAACAGGCTTAGGGCTCGAGATGCCCATCATCATTTGAGGAGAGATTAAAGAGATTGGGACTTTTCAGCTTGGAAAAGAGGAGACTAAGGGGGGATATGATAGAAGTATATAAAATCATGAGTGGTGTGGAGAAAGGAAAAGTTATTTACTTGTTCCCATAATATAAGAACTAGGGGCCACCAAATGAAACTAATGGGCAGCAGGTTAAAAACAAATAAAAGGAAGTTCTTCTTCACACAGCGCATAGTCAATCTGTGGAACTCCTTGCCTGAGGAGGTTGTGAAGGGTACGACTATAACAGGATTTAAAAGAGAACTAGATTCCTGGAGGTTAAGTCCATAAATGGCTATTAGCCAATATGGGTAAGGAATGGTGTCCCTAGCCTCTGTTTGTCAGAGAGTGGAGATGGATGGGAGGAGAGAGATCGCTTGATCATTACCTGTTCGATTCACTCCCTCTGGGACACCTGGCATTGGCTACTGTTAGCAGACAGGGTACTGGGCTGGATGGACCTTTGGTCTGACCCAGTATGGCCATTCTTATGTTCTTATGTCATCCTCCTGGGGGACAGAGCCGGTGAGGGGGAAGAGGAAGAGGAGGAGCTGGATGAGGCCAGCACAGTCACCTTTCTGATCCTGGAGCCAGTCCCCCACGCTCAGGACATATCCCAGGCATCGTCTGAGGCTGGGGGAGGCACATCAGGGGAGTGTCATCACATTCCCTACACACACAGAGTGGGGGTGGCGGGCGGCGAGGGGCTGGGACGTGCTCCTCGCTCGGCCTTTGCGTCCTGGGGGTTGTGCAGCATCCTGTGCATGTGGGTGAATGTGGAACATCACTCCAGAGCACACAGCCCCAGCAGGCTGCACCAGAGGACCCTTCATGACACCAGGATGGGACACCCTCCCTCCACAAGCCACCACTAGAAGGACACACACACACACACACACACACACACACACACACACACAGCATGCCCACCCAGGGACAGCACGGCAAGGCGCAGGAGCATCTGCTGCTCGCACACACCTCCCTTGCAACGCCCTGCCCCCCTCTCCTCTAGCAGGCAGGGAGAGAAATTCTCTCCCTGTGGGATGCTGCCACTTCTGGACCTCGCATGCGTGTGGCACAGAGAGAAGCCCAGTCGACCTGTGGGCCCCCCCCCCCCCACCCGCCTGCAGGATCCCGGTCTGGCTGGCACCTTCCCACGCCTGCTTGTCCCCGGAATGTGGGGGTAGTGAGGCTCCCCCCGCCAGGGACATCTGGACTTCTGCAGGAAAGGGCCTCCTGGCTAGAGCACACATGGCCTTGCTCTAAACACATTGCCTTCAACTGGGTTGAGAATTGTCATTCTCGGCTCAGAGTGAGGGCTAGGCTTCATGCACAGTGTCTCCTGGGATGAGTGACCATCTCTCTCTTCTCCACAGCTGGACCAGCTGCAAGAGGGGGATGGTCAACACCACCCGGAGCAGCCCCCTGACCCTGAGGGACTCGCTGGCACAGGAGACCCATGGACGAGTTCCAGAAGGAGCACCTCATGGCATGCCGATCCCTGGAGCAGACCCTGGACCACAAACTGCAGGAAGATGTCCAGCTGCGGTGAGGCACCTGGTGGGAGATGCTGGAGCAGGGCTGCACCATGTGCATGGCAGTTCAATCTTTGATCACCAGCATGCTGCCTGCTCCTGATCCCGCTCCTCCCACTTCTCCCCCAGCCCTCCCCCCGACCTATGGCCACTGAGGGCCCCTCACTCATGGCGGTGGGATCATCGGAGCCAGGCACCACTCACAGCCCCAGCCCTGAACCTCTTCTTACCCCTCCTCCCCTTCCAGCTCCTTCTCTCCCCTCCAAGGTTCTCATCCCCACTCGTCCCCCTTTCTCCTCCCAGGTTCTCTCCTCAGTCCCTCCCCACTTACTTTGACCCCAAATAAAAAAAAGCAAAGAGTTTATTTTTTCCAAAACAAACTGTCTGTTTTATTGTCTCTGCAGGGGAGGAGCGGACAGGAAGGAAAGGGTGTTGGAGGAAAGGCAGAGCGGGGCGATGCACAGGCCCCTATTGGAGAGGCCCAGGGGAGAGTATTGTTGGGGTCTCCCTCAGGGCCTCTTGGATGTGCACGGCCTCTTGATGGGCCTGCAGGATGGCAGCCATGTGTGGCTGCTTGAAGGCCCTGCTGATGCGGTCAGCCTCTACACCCCCACTTTTGCAGGAATGCCTCTCCCTTCCTCTCAGAAATATTGTGAAGGATACAACATGCAGCCACCACACATGGGATGTTCTGCTCCCCAACGTCCAGCCAGGTGAGGAGGCATCAGAACCGTGCCTTCACATGCCCAAGGGCACCCTTCACCACCATGAGGGCCCTGCTGAGCCTGGTGTTGAACGGTTCCCTGGAGTGGTCAAGGTGGCCGGTGTAGAGCTTCATTAGCCAGGGCAAGAGAGGGTAGGCTACAACCCCCACCCTGCACATTGGCATATCCACACCCCTGACCCTGATGGTGTGGTCAGGGAAAAAAGTGCCAACATGCAGCTTCTCGAACACGCTCAAATTGCAAAAGACGTGGGCATCATGTACCTTCCCTGACCACCCAATGTGTATGTCCATGAACTGGCCTCGGTGGTCTGTGATGGCCTGCAGGACCATCAAAAAGTACCCCTTCTGGTTTATATACACAGATGCCCAGTGGTCTGGGGCCCAGATGGGGAGGTGGGTGCCGTCAATAGCTCCCCCCCTGCAGTTGGGGAAGCCCGTGTCGGCAAAGCCAGCGACAATGGCATCCACGTCGCCAAGGTTGATGATCCTGCACAGCAAGATGGAGTTGATGGCCCGCACTACCTGTAGAAAGAGATGAACAAACATAATCACAGGGTTGCCAGAGGCCTTTGGAGGTCCCCGAGCCCAGCACCTCCCCTACCCACACACCAGGAGCAACCCCCCACATACCGCATCTCCCAGTACAGCTTTGTGAGGGTGGGAATGAAAAACCTCCTGGGGTGGGGGCTTCTACCACCACCATCCTCCCCTTCCCTAGGGAACCCCATTCCAGCAGTCCTCTCCCCTCCTGAGACAACATCCTGAGAGCGCCATACCTGCATGACCAGGGCCCCAACAGTTGATCTCCCCACACCGAACAGGTTCCAGATGGATCGGTAGCTGTCCAGCATGGTGAGCTTCCACACGATGATGGTGGGTCTCATGTGAGTGTTCTGTCACCTGAGGGCAGGGGTGAGCCACCTACAGGGCTCCAGAAAGGAGTCCTTCCTCACCCAAAAACTATGGAGCCACTGCTGGTTGCCCACTGCTCCATGATGAGCTGGTCCCACCTGTCAGAAGTGGTGTCCAGATGCCACAAGCAGTGGTGCATGGTGTGCGGGGGAGGCAGGTGGGATCCAGCAGCATGAGCCGCGCCCACAGAGAGCCGAGGAGGGTCTCCAAGTGGAGCAGGGAGTTGGGTTCCTGCAGGGCCTGGGCTGCAGCCTGCAGAAACTGCTGCAGGAGATGCAGCACAAGCTGCAATAGCCATTGATTGCCCAGAGGTAGTTCTGGCTCCATGTCTAGAGAGCTCAGGTGTCCACAAGGGCAACCACAGCAGGCAGAGAAAAGGCTTTGCTGTTCCTCGATAAGGTACACAAAGGAAAAAAGCCTGAGACACAACTGTATGGGGCGGGGGGGGGAGGGTTCTCTTTAAGCATGAACCTCAGATAGCCTCAAGCAGCAGCCACGGGAAGTAACTGCTGTCCTGGTGCCCTGCCTGAAGTACTTCCAGGTGGCCTCAAATGCAATTCAGCATCCAATCAGTGTGAACACTCTATTTCGAAATAGCCCAGTGCTATTTTAATGAGCATTTGTCATGTAGACGTGCTATTTCAAAAGAAGCTATTTTGGAGGATTTCTTCCGGAATATCTTATTCTAAAATAAATGTGTGGCGTAGATGTAGCCATTGTGTCCTCATATGGCACTGCGACCACAGAATCATCCTCCCACCAGCACCCTCCCTTTCAGCACAAGCTGAGAAACCAGGAGTGAATAACTCAGAGCAAATCTTGGCCATGGAGGAGTTAATGTAATTGCTCTGTAATTTGGAAAATAAAATAAAAAAGATGAAAATCTGGAAGGAAAAATATAATCCGTAAATCAGAAATGGATGATTTATGTGAGGAAAATTCTCTAGCTCTTCTATGTTTGCATCTTTCAATGCCAGCTTCCAAGGCTGAGAAAACAAATCCAGATATGCATATGAGGCTGCGATAATGATTTTCTGCTGCATGGATTACAGAAATGTATTTCTGATGCATACGTATTTAAAACAGCTTATCAGGGCTTTGAGTCCCCTGCATAATTTGACGAGCAATAAGTAAGACATGGGTACTCCACATGAACAGCAAAATGTTAAAAGGTTAAAGAACTGTATTACATCCAGTCACGTGAGTGAGCAAATTAACAATGCTGTTCTTCTGCGAGCAATGCAAACCGCAGAGAAAAGATCATGAAGTGATCTTGAAAAGAGAATAAATCTCACTTGTTTTATGGACTTGTCAGCTCCTGCCATTCAGCTGCAGGGACTGCTTTCCTTTGAGTTGGGTTTAAATGTACTTAGGATTTTTTATTGATTTAAATGCTTTATATATATATATATATATATATATATATATATAACACACACACACACACATCTATATAAAATGCAGTGACATTTCCTGTGCTTGTTTGATGCAGCAGTAAAAAGAGATATGGCACCAAAATCTGTCACTTTGGAGTATTTTCCCATTAGTTCTCTTTGTCAGTAAAACGCAAGGCGTGAGTCCCTGGCACACAATTCCTTCAGACATTGTCAGAACAACTGACCTAACATTTTAGTCCTGACACTCAAATTACAAGGCAACTTCTGAACAGCTAACCACTCCCTTTTCCCTTTCCTCTACCTGCTTTCCCCTCCCCTCCCTATCCCCTTCTTCCTTTAATGCAAGGTCTGATGGCTTCTTGTCAGGCTGGAGCACGTAGCTGTCCCGTTAAGTGTCAATGGGTAGCTATCAGCATGCAGCAAATTGTGCTTACCCGGAGCAGCAGCTGATGGGATGAATGGCAGCGTGCAGATAGTCCTGTCCTTCAGATCCAAGGGAGGGGGAGAAAGGCCAAGAGTTCCCACAATTACTTTTCCTTACGAGAGCATTTTGGCGGAGGGGTTCATGGAACGGAGGGGAATTAAAAGGAAAAATCTGGAAGACTGTGTGTAGTTATGAGAAAGAACCAAATCAGGGAACAGAACCATCCCCCTTCCCTCTATCAAAGTGTTCCTATCCCTGACATCAACGTGGAGTCCTACAGTTCAAGCTTGAAAGCCCCAGTGCCCTGCTCTGCCTTTCCCCAACAAGTACTGTGGGGAGAGGCAACTCCTTTGAGGCACCTCCTCTACGGCTTCACAGCTTCAGTCGGTAGTGGGATCTCCTCTCTCACCCTTTTGGGCTTTTTGTGCTGAGGCTGCTCAGCACAGTTTGTTCCAGCTCCTAAAGATTCGGGTAGAGGTTTTCAGAGGGACCAGTGGGATTGAGGTTGTCAACTCCCATCGACTTCAAGTAGTTTTGCTTGGATGCTGCTATTGTTTTGCAATCATGTTTTTATCGTGAAACATAACAGGCCGTATGCGGTAGTGGATCCTCCTATGCATCTGCCATTGGTGCTATAACAAACCGGGGACTTCATGATTCTCACTATACTGAATATCTGGGACACTTGGGACTTGATGGGTGCAGGTAGGATAGAACTCAACTACTTTCACTACAAAAGCAGAGGCTCTTCCTACATCAGCTTCAGGATAATCTTTGTTAGCTGCTTGATGTATAGGGCACATGTAAGCAGTTCTGTTTTGGCTTCAGCAGGGGGCAGCGGTGTACATACACACTAGCCATTCCTGGACGACAAGACTGGGAGTTTCATACATGGTTCAAGGACTGAATAGTGCCTTGAAAGTGAATTTAAAACTATGCAGAAATGGCCTGTACTTAGTGAACAGATCTACCCCCTGCGTAGCTTTGAGTTATCACTACTGTCGCTACTGATGAAACCAAGCTTAAGCTCCTGTTACCCAGGAAGACCCTGTAAAACTGTGGTAGAATAAACTGGAATCTGTTTAGCCTTAATCCATTTCCATGACTCAGTTTTCCTGCCCGTAAAATGGGATAATGGTGGCTGAGTTGAGATGATCCTGAGCTGTAAAGCTGGGGTCTCCATCTGGATTTCTCATACTCTCCAAATTCAAGACTATTCAGGGAGGTTGGTTTGTTCCATTACACAACTAGGGGACAGTGATAAAATTGGGATATAGATTCAAGTTTATCTTCGAAATCTCTCTCCCACCTAACATAGAGAGTGTGTTAAGAAGTGGGGGTTGGGTTTGGCTCTATTTCTACTGCTTCCCCCGCAGAAGGGCTGTAAGCTTTAGTGAATACATGTTTATAGGAATGTTTGAGAGAAAAGTTGCTGCAGAAATGATTATCATCATAATTTATTATGCCAAAGTTTGATTGTTTCCAAAGTCTATTCCCTGCAGATCCCTTGGCCATTGCAATAATATAGAATAGTCCAAGGCTCTGCCTCACAGGCTTTTGTTATGCTAAGGATACAGAAGGTCTGCAATTGTAACATACAAGAACACAACCCGAGAGGAGTCCTGGAACATTCCTCCAGGGAGAATCCTGCTGTTATTAAACTCCGCCAGACTGCCAAAGAAAGGGTGAGGCTTTCTTGAAGAGCTCTGAAGTGATAAGCACTGCTTTTGCCCTTCTGCCACCTCTAGCAGTAACAGCAGCTGTTACCAAGCCAACAGTAAAACAAATGAAGCACCAGCACTGAGGCTGTGAGATTCTGCTAAGGATAGGCAGTAGCTTTAGGTGGCTCTTGTTGGAAAGCCTTGGCAGGGAATTCATGAAGTGGCTTGTGTTGCTGTCTTCTTATGTACTGTATGTTTGTATGGAGGTGGGGCCAGGGTCCTTAGTCTTCTCAGGGAGTCCTCCCTTCAGCCTCAGATAGACACAAATCAGACATCAGAAATGGTAACATACATAAACCTGTAGGGGAACATTTTAACCTGCCTGGTTACTCAGTCATGGGTTTAAAAGTAGCCATTCTTCTACACAGAAATTTCTCTACCCACAGAGAGTCTGGAGAACTGGAATTCATCTACAAATTTGGCACTTACCCTGGGCTTGAATAAAGACATTAACTGGTTAACATATTACAAAGCCAATTTCCTCTGCCTTTAACATCCACATTTTCACATCAAAAGCTATAAATGGGACACATCCAGGACACTTAATTAGCCTCATTAACACAGGTCCTACAATTCACAGGTACTTCTTTTACTGTAATATATCTATCTATCTTGGTTTCCGTTATTTCCACTCCAATTCATCTGATGAAGTGGGTTTTACCCACAAAAGCACATGATACTATATGTTTTTATTAGTCTCTAAGGTACTACAGGACTATTTGTTTTTTCAGCCTCATGGTTGAGTATGAAGCTAACAGGTAGTGCAAGCAAGACAACATGCCTAGGACCTAATCCAACTGCTATTGAAATCAGTGTGACTTTCCATGCCCCCAGGGGCAGTTGCATTGGGCCTTTAACAAACAAAAGGATGTCATAATGGTCTTCATTCATGATAGAGAAACTTCCCAAAGGTCCGTATTTCCAGCACCTCTCCTTACTTGTGTCTTCTAGACTTAGTGGAATGGTGTGCCAGTGTAAATTCTATGCACACTGAATAGATGTAACCCAAAATGTTGCCAGTAAGCTAAGGAGTGCAATTGTACATTTGGCTCCAGCCTGTCCACTTTCCTTGAGCATTCCCAGCTGGCTTGGGAATTCTAGCCCTTCTAGGCTCAGGTGTAATACTGAGAAAGAGTCTTCATCATAGGATCCAGTCCTTTGGGGAACTGAGATTTGCGAAGGCTTGCATCACAACCAACAGAAAGTCCAGATTTTGAGGGACACTAAGCCCCTGCAGCTCTCATTCATTCCAATGGGATGCTCCAAATTCCTGAAAAGCAAGTCCGGAACACTTCAGAACCTTGCACAAAAGTTTGGATCAAGTCTGCTTCCTAACCTGGGTGAAAGTTCAGGCCATTTAAATGAATCAATGGGGCCCAGCCCGAGCACGGAAGCATGTTCCTGGGCATCTCCTTAACGTTAAACCAGCTTCATCTTGCATAGGTTTTTCCAGCTATAAATGACATAACCCAGTCATTGAGGGCCAAATCCTAAGCATAGGTGTTAGTTTTCATTACACAGCAGTGCCATGCAGGGAAAATCTTGCTTAGGGACAAAAGCCCAGATCCTGTAAGTGGCTGAGTACCTCCGGCCTCCTCAGTTCAAAGAGCAATAAAACAGAGCAAAGGAGACCTGTGCCAGTTGTCCTGTGTTTTATAATCCTTGACCCCTCCTGTTCCTACACATGACTGCATTTGTCTTTCTAGGTTGTAAGATCTTTGGGGTACATAGCATGTCTCTGGATAGGTTTGCACTGCATTTGGATTTAATAATAATAATTTAAAAATTCCTGATTCCAGTTAGTGACCAGCTTCTGCAAGGAAGCTTGAAGCCTTTGTGATGATACCAGAGTCAGCGACACTGAGGCTGATAGCCTCAGAAGGGGGGAAAAAGTCATAACAAGAGCCAATGGCTGGAAGCTGAAGCCAGACATTCAAATTAGAAATAAGGCCTACATTTTAAAGATGAAAGTGATTAACCATTGAGACAACTGTGTGTTGCCCATCTCTTAATGTCTTTAGATTAAAGATGAGTTGCCTTTCTGGAAGATATGGTTTAGCCAGAAACAAACTACTGGTCTCTATGGGGTGAAATTTAGTGGCATCTTATGTACTGGGGGTCAAACTAGGTCAGTGTTTTCAACCTGTGGTCTGTGGCCTGCTGGGGATCTGCAGAGTTTGCCTAAGTTATCCAAAGAAGTCCACACCTCCATTAAAAATGTTAGAGGTCTGCAAATGAAAAAAAGATTGAAAATCACGGAAAAGGATGATCTAATGGCCTCTCCTAGCTTTACCCTTTTTGAATCTATGAATAATGTAAATATCATAACCTATTCTCTAAAGCCCCTATTCAGCAAGGTACTTAAGCATGTGCCTAGCTTCAAGCATCCAAATATGCCAATTAACTTCAATGGGACAGCTTACTTGAAGGCAAGCATTCATAGAAGTCCCTTGCTGAATCACATCCAAAAGCCCTGATCTAAACCCTATTGAAGGTAAGTTTTTTAATTGCTTTCAGTGGAATGTGGATCTGGCCCAAAAACAACTCCTCGTGCTTTCAGAGAAGCATGAAGGGTTTAGCGAATTCAAAGATTTTTTTTCATATTAAAAATATTTGGCTTGTCTATTAACACCCATTATCCAAGAATCTCAAAATATTTTGCAAACATAGATTCATTTCTTAATCAAACTTAAAATACAGTGATCTTTAGCAGATTGGCTTTGTATCTTCTTCAAGTACTTTGTATCAAACAAACAGGTTACACTTGTGATGCTGATAACTTTCCCACTTGAATTGTGTTTTTAAGTCCACTTTGAGTTGTTTTCCTTCAGTACAAACAATTTGTGTATCAGTTTTTGAAAGAAAAAAAAATGCAAACCCAGCACACTTTCTTATTTTGTTGGTGGTGCTAGAAATTAAAAATACAAGCCCTTTATCTGCACTACAAATACTATTACAAAGTGTTGTGGTGCTTTAATCTGTCTTCCAAAATGGGTTTCTTTTTCTTTTTAAATTCATGCTTGAAGTAAGTGCTTCGTCTTAATGCTTGTCCTAGCTACCACAGGCATGAGTGGCAAGTCACTAGAAGAAGTTTCTATTTTCTTTTTCCTGATGCTCTTATTACTGGTATGACATTAAAGTAGAAGCAAGCTGACAGATGTCTCCACAACCTGCTAGCTCTCTATGCAGGAAATGCTAGCTCTCAGGAAAGGTGTGTGTATATATTATGGGGGAAGTGTCCTGAGGGCCATGGAAGGCTGGTAGCATACCAAGGTGGGTAAGAAGCTGACACATAAAAATCATCTAAGAGACTAATTATAGTCACAGGAAAAGATCACACTATGTTTGATCCACATTAAGGGTAGCTTTTACCAACCTTGCCTACCCTGAGGTTGAACTGCCGTGCCACTGCCTATCTTTTGCAGGTTGTAAGCAGAAGAGGACTAAGGTGGGGTGCTTAGGAAGATGAAGCTGGATATGAGAGAGACCTTTTGGAATGCAAGTAGAGGCACCAACAGGCAGCATCTGCTTAGAAATCAAATGGAACATTAAAAGGGAAGGATTATGCTTCCCAGCAAATAAGCAGAAAAATTAGATAAAAACCATACACTTGCTGGAAGGTGGCAATGTAACACTACTTTTTTTCTTAGAATTCAAAACACCACAAGAACTCCCAGAACAGAGAGAGACAAAACAGGCTGCTCCCTACAGTAGTGAGATGCAATTTATCCCACCCTTCTTGCAGGTAGCTCTTTCCAGACTGGCTGCCTGCTGACTGATTCAGATAAGCAAGGTCACATGCCTTCTCTCAGAACACCACAGCCTGCAAGCAAGACCACAGGAAGTCCCAATTTTTAAAAAATATGGCATCTTAGATTTAGCCCTTCCTAAAAATACGTGAAAAGCCATGGAGAAGCACATGACAAGGATTGTGAGGAAATGTGCAGTAGTGAAGCTAACCATGTTAAAAGTAAATGGACTTTCCTAAAGAGTATTGCCCCAGAAAGATGTCCCATTCACATTTCTCACCAAACCCTGAAAAGCTACCCTACTATCTGCATGAGAACAGTGCATGCTGGGACAAAGTGCCTGGGAGACCATTCCAAGCAGCCTACCATGTACAAAAAAGTCATTTGTTCTTTACACAATACTGTGTCTCACGCTAGAGCTCCAGCTGATGTAAATCAGCATAGTTTTTTTGACTTCAAGGCAACTGAGAATCTAGCCCAAAGTACGTAGTTCAATTAATTAAAACCCCACAAGGAACTGGATATCACAGATATTCACACAAAACGATGAATGAGAAAATCACTTTCTGGACAATTGCAAAGCAACAGTGACGGGACGCTCAGATTTTCCTCACCAAAATAGCCCCAACCATCTGGTTTTTTCCTGCCCTTCCTCCCCATTTTTAGCAACACTCAACATGGAATGAGCAAGTGTTATTAAGTTCATTTGCTATGTGTGGACAAAATTAGCATGTGCATATAGTGCCTACAAATTAGATATTTTCACATTTTAACAAGGGATATAAAAAATGTAAGTTAATATTCTCATTGAAAATGTCATGAAATGCACATTCCCCAGCACTACATATTCAATAAATCTTTACATTGCGGCTATTTACCTTTGGAAGGTTGTGTTTATAATGAGAAAAGTTGCAAGCAGGCCCACTGACAGGAAGGGGGCAAATGCCCCTGGGCCTGGTAATTCAAAGGGGTTCAGGGCTTAGCAGTGGTGGCTGGAGCCCGAGGGCCCTTTAAATCACCATGGCACTCTGGGCAGCACTGAGGGCTCCAAGGGGCATGCTGTGATCCAGGCAGTGCTGAGATCTGGATGCCCAGCCCTGCCTCTTCTGCCCAAGGTCCTGCCCTTTCTGGGGGCATGGAGCCGCCACTCCTACACCTTTCCCAGAGTCCCGTGGAGGCTCTTGGCTCCCCTGGTTAGAGACTATGTTTTATTTTGTTTTAAAATAAAGACTCCGTGGAAAATAAAGGTCTGTTCTGGAGCCCTTTGGAAGGAAAACCATTCACTTCAACTGGGTTTGGATCAGGCTGTAAAATCATCACCCATCTTGGGAACTGGATGGCTTGAGTTCTTAGGGCGTTGGGTTGGAAATGTCCTACTGATTGTGGGAGGAGTTTAGGGACTTGACATTTCAGACTCCCATTTTCCCACCAGTAATTTGTACAAGGATGGTCAGTGAAGTCCTAGTGGCACTTTGAACATCTGGAGCAATTCAGGGAAAATTGGGGAGAGAACAATCCATTGGATATAGGGAAAGTGCCCATGTTAGAAGTTCTGGAGAATGCCTACCACTTCGGGGGCGGGGGGGGTGTCTGTGTGTGTGTGTCTGCCACTAGCAACAGGCCTAAAAATAAGACCTGCTGGGTCTATTGATTTTCCCTGCTGAATATAGATTTTTGGCCCCCAGGTACAAGTCAGCTTCAGCAATCTACTGTTTCTTTCTGATGCTTGGCTCAGTGCTTAGTATGAGAGTTAGCAGTGGTTTGACATTAGGGCTTAGTGCAGAATAACTTTTTAAAATGAAGGCACATGCTGCAGAGGGTAAATGCTTGAAAGTATGCAAATATGTGCAAATGTATGCAAATTTGCAATCTTTCCCCCCCACCCCCCCGAGGATGTTGGCAGGTATGGAAAGATCTAAAATTATCCAATCAAGAAGAGTGATAGGAGAATGTCAGAAGGTTCGGAAACCCAAAGTTTGGATATTTATTTAAAATGCAACTTTGCTTTCTGAGGTCTTCTCTCTCTCCATACTACCCCTATCCCCCATCCAGAGATTCGTTGCTCTCCCTCCTATGGGAGGAAAAGCTAAAATCACAGACATCTAATTGCACTGTGGGCTGTGAATGAATATGAAAACTGATGGCCTGCTGCTGAAATTGAAGGAGTTGGCAAGTCTACAGTGAAGCTCATTGCACTAGCTTTTTCTATAATTTGGAAATTCAGTGACAGAAGGATGATTTTCAAGCTAATTCCTCTCTGGATTGCTCGAATACAAGCACCCAGGCATTGACATTTTGCACAAAGAAATACTTGATCCAGACAAACAATGCAGCTATTGTATGATTGCAGAGTACGATTCATCACCTTCTTTTTTTAATTTTTTTTTAAATCAAGGTATTCTGTCTTACCACCTGTGATAGCCATTCAAAATGTGTAACATATTGCATCATCAGAACAAAGCAGTATTGAATTGGATGAACATGCGGAACACAGAGTTCATTTAATAACTTTAAACTTTAATGTACAAGGAATGTGAAATCATTATCCTAAAAGGCTCTCAGTCAAGGAGTTCAGACCTCAAGCTTGACCTACCTTAAGAAATGCTAGATTCTAATGGGAAGAAAGTCCTCAGGAGTCTAAACAGCTGCATGGTAAGTAAAATTGTAACCTCCTGTTACTGAGAAAACTAACACACAAACTCACAATAACCAATTATAAGAGACTGCGAAAAGGCTTGGAGGCTGGATCTGGGTCAGATTAGAAATGGAGAAAAACCAAAATCTTGAATCCCAACCATCCTAGACCCTGGGTGGGAGTGGTTTGGAATCCTAATCAGGATCCTGTATCTATTCAATGTTTATAATGGCCAAAGCAAGCCCCTGGTTCTGTGTTCTGTGTTTGAAACTGGATTTGGAATTGGATCCAAATGCAGCTTGCTCCTCTTTGTAGCTTTGATTGGCACCCACAAGTTGAAGATGCTTCTGTAACCCTCATCTGAACTATCCCCATCCTGGGTCTATAAAACATAATTGGAAATGTCACGTGTCACATGCACAGATTTTCTTGAGGCGATACCCTGTACTTCCTGCTTTTGGCAAAGCCAGAGGTGTTGAAAGAACAGCTCCTCTTGCGGCATTTTGGCCAGAACCAGTTAGTAATGAGGTGAGCAGTAAAAAGTAAAAGTAGTATGTTAGGGAGAAGAGAGGCAAACTGCTTTGAATCTTTAAATGGTTTGGTTTTGGTTTGAGTTCTGGGTAAGCACTGTCATTTGATCTGAATCATCTTCTCAGTCCTTCCAAACAACCACTTGTTCTTTCAGGACCTGCTATAGAACTAAATTAGGCTTGGGCATGAAGTCAGTTTTCTCCCAAAGGCAGTTAGTTGTGAGCACTTAAGGATCAGGGAAGAACAAGGAGTTACAAAAAAAACTCGGCCACTGGGTGTCACCAGTGTCCCACAAGAAACCAGCAGAACAGCACCGGTATGACACCTATAAATAAAACACCTTGTGCTGGGGGGAATAGAAATAGGAAACTGAAACCTCTGAGCCATTGGCCACATTGTTATCCAGGATTGTCCCAGATTTTTCTGACAGCACTTTCCTCTGTCCACTACAGTCAGATTTTCTGGAAAAACTCACAGTGGTTTGACTATCGTAGTTCCTTGAAGACACAAAAAGTTTTGGGCTACTTCAGAAAATGAATGGAGGTCTGTATCAACCTACACTATGAATATTTACTTACATTTTAAGCATCTACTGGCTTTAATTTTCAAAGGCCAGCAATTAGAAAGGGATGCATACTGGATACTGCTTTTGGCCCAGGTGAATTTTTATACCCAGACCTTGGCATTCTTGGTTTCAGGCTAGATTTTCTTCTTAGTATGGTGCCATGTTCTGTCTAATTTACACATGTTATATGTGCACATGGTCAAATGCCTAACCTTTTCTCTCTTAGGAAAACTTTACATTGAAATTGACATCTCCTGGAGGGCTAACCATGCAGCTGCTGTAATGCTGATTCAGCACTTATCTTTTAGCAGTATCTGCAATCCACAGGCAGCGTACTTGGTCCAAGGAAGGATTTGTATCCTGCTGAAGCAATTGGTATTTCAAATGAGTTTTGCTTCTTGGAAGGAACCGCTAGGACAGGGTTGGGATCGCTGAACCTTCCCCCCCACACACATTATTCATTCAAGAGACAAATCTCAGCTGCATGAGACAGTCTTGACAAGTAGGATCCAAGATCTGCCCACTTGGGTTAAGTTACAGGACTAAAACGGGTCCCAGCAATGATTTTGGGGGTGAGGGAGGAAAAAGGAGAAGGTCAAATTGCTCTGATGGCAGTCGGCACCAGGATACTATCAACATTTTGGGATTTGGGCAAATACAACACTTTCTTCCTGGTTTGTATTCCATTGGGCTTTATTGTATCAACATTTGGTCTAATTATCTTCCTCCTCATTTGCTCCTGGGAGTTCTCTTAAGTGTAAAGAGATGATAGCTTGTCTTCTTTTCATCTAGGAAGGCTCAGCATGAGCCACTGGGAAAAAAAAAAAGGAAGAAAAGCTTCTAATATGTAGGCTGACTCATCAGGAATTTGTAGAGCATTTTTTTTCCTAGTGGCATGCAAATCCTGGTGGGAAAAAAAGATGCTTTTTCAAAAAAGAAAAAAAAAAAGAAAAAGAAAATGTTGTTTATTTAATAGTAATAATTTTTCAGCAAAAGGCATTCATAACATCCTTGAGAGTAATGATACTGTTCTGCTTCAAGGTGCTTTGCAGGCAGCCCTATGTGAATAGATACCAGCAGCTTTGTCAATGCAACACACTTGGAAAGGATCAAAAATAAGGCTATGCTGTGCCTACCTTGCTGCTATTACATTTTGAACTGCTGGCTATTTTAATACTCAGAGGGTCAGGGGAAGGAAGCCCATGGGACACATAAGCTTTTCGCACAAAAATATGTTGATCTTAGGTATCTTTAAACTGTTCTGTATCATTACCAAGCAGCATGGAGGGCAGCCATGCTGTCTGCTTTATTTTGCCCTGAAGGAAATTCTGCACTTCTGAGTCCTGTGCTGAAGACACCCACATACAGCAAAGAGGGGAATAGAGTCTCTTCAGAGCCTATTAATGGTGTCCCTTAATAAGCCAGAGGGATCGCTCTTGAGCAGTTCTAGGCATTCCTACTGCGCTTGGCCCTTCCAGGATAGGAGGTGCTGCTTCTGCTGGTCTCCGGGTCCTACCAACCCAAGGAGTGAGAGACCAGGGCTGGCAAACCCATATGGAGTCAATCACCTACCTCTAAGTCACTGTTTCTAGTCTCAGAGAAGTTGGTAGTTACTGAAAATTAATACTGTCTGCCAGCTGTTTGGTGGCCAGCATGAAATGGCTATTGAACTTCTCAGATCAGCCCTTATTGTCCACATCACAAAATTCAGCATTGCAACTGGCACTCACTGGATCTTTCATCTTTCCTTGGTCTTTGGAGAAATGCCAAGCACTGAATTAGCCACAGAGACTGAACCTCTCTCATCTCAAAAGGGAATCCCTTCAGGTTCGGGCCAAAGCATGCCAGCAGCGCAGCTTCAAACAGGAAACTTCCATGCCCATTGCCTGGGCTTCACTTGTTCTGTGGGCAGAGGCCTTAATCTCCAGTGCCATCAGTCCCACACTAAATTCATGTTAATCTCCCATTACGATACCCAGAGCTCCATGCTGTATGAGAATGGCTGGGACACAGTAGCAGAGCGACATTCTAGCAGAGATGATGCTGAACCATTCAGGGATGCTCTCTGAGGCTTTGGGGACAAGCAGGGTCACATTTTTCAAAGGCACTCAGCCATGCTTCCAATTTTGTTCCTGCAATTTTGCACCCATCATAGGCCCTAAGAACACTGGCTGTCTCTGGCCTGCAGGTGCAAACTGACAGTTCTCTAACCGGGCTCACTGTCGGTAGAAAATGCAGCCATGGGCACACTTTTGCAAACATGGATCAATGCAGTGTTCTTTACCAATTAGACCCAGAGAATGGCATTCGGGGCTTCTGGAGCTCATTCTCAGCTCTCCTCCTGAGTCACCGTGGGATGTAACTTCCCCACATCAAGGTCTGGCATTTGTTTGGAGATTAACTGATGGGAGGAGCTACTAAAATGCAAAGGCAATGAGTAGTCCTGTGGCACCTTAAAGACTAGCAGATTTACATGGGCATAAACTTCCATGGGTAAAACCCATTTCATTTGATGCATTAGAGGGGACATTATAGAGGCAGGGATATGCATATGTACTAATATGTCAAGAGAGAGGAGTTACTTATCAAGTGTAGGACCAGTGTTAACAAGGCCAACTCAGCGCAAAGCCTTAGCCTAGCACCTTCCATTAACTCATGCTTCAGCTGGCCTTAGCTCAGGACCACACAGTCCCTCCTATTCTGTTTAGAGAGGGATGGCCTCAGGATCTGCTTGGAGGCTTGAATTCAGCAAACTCCAACTTCCAAAGAGAACCCACTCTCTGTACTCCCCCTGGCCTCCCCAGATGTATGGTACCTTTGCTTTCTTAACATAGACATCTTTATCGGCACCAAGCTGATTGCCCGATTACTCCTTCAATCTGGGGTTGAGTGAATCCCAAATGAAGTTCACTGGGGCTATGAATCCTACAGCTGTACAAATGCCCACCACGCTCCCATGTCTACTGAACATTTCAAGCCTCCAACCCAGATCATTTGGGTGGATCAGAGGAGGTGCACTGTGTAGCTTACATGCCCTAAGCCCAATGGCTATCCAGTGTGTTGCCTGCTTTCTAAAGCCTGTGCCCCCTTCTAGTATTTGTAAACATTACAAACTCTCAAAACACTACAAAACTCCCTCTGCTGAGCCAGCAGAGAGAAAACAGAACAGGAACAAGGGAAAATATGACACCCTCTGCTAACAGATGCAGAGCAATGGAAAACAATTTTTCCAACTAGGCAGCTCAAATTAGATCTTCTCTCAAAGGAATAGTGTCGATCTGTAGCCCTTATTACAGTGTAATGCTATTTACCTAAAAGTTTGTGTGTGCATTTTAATGAATTCATAAAACCCGGACTGTAAAAGCCCCATGGGGGAAACCTGGCAGCTCTTTAATTCAGCATTAAAGCTCAGCTGATGTCAGTTGAATTGATTTCTGTGCATAGAAATTGCATTCGTTGAATGAAAACTTTAGCCCCTACCATTCCCCCTTTTAAAGCTCACTGTAATACAATTGGCTTCTTGAGTCAGGTTCAATTACATGTTGAAAGTTTATAATCTGGTGTGCTGAATGGAGGCTGTGAAATCAAGAGAGAAAACCTAGCTAACCTGATTAAACTGTACACCACAACCGTTCAGGGGCCAGAGAATCCTCACTATAGTGGAGGGGGAACATCTCCTCTGAAGCATGTGCACTGTGTCCTGATTATGGGTTAAGATTTTATTCTGGCAACAACTTGAATGTCTCTACTAGGAGTTCAGAGCTATGACCTAATTTTAAAGTTTTCCTCTTCTACCAGAATGAAAGCTCCAGATTCGAATAGGCCTTGAAGGGGAGGGTAAGATTTGGGGACTCAGTTTAACTGAGACTTGATTGGAGTCTTATCTCACATTGGCACCATGTATCAGGGTTAGACACATCCAAGTTGTCTTGGATTTGAATCTAAGGACTCTGTGTGGATCTCTGTGGTTTTTATTTATGTGGGTTCTTGCTACCTGAGTTTTGCTTTGATTTTGGGACCCTGCTGCCAAATGGAGCCAAAACCAATGTATGTTTTACACAGTTTCTATCCAAAACCAAAGGCCTCACATTTGCTCAAAACCCAACCCCCGTTCCAGAGTGGGTCATTATTTTGCCAATATTTCAGCAGATTATGACCAGTGTTCATTTTCTATCCTTGGGCAAGCTGAATTTTCTTTTGGGCATGTTGAAATTTCTTATGTGCACCACCAATACTGAGGTAGTGTGTGTGTGGATGTGCACCACCAATACAAACAAAACACACACATAATTTTAAGCAGTCCATATGTGTGGAACAAAATATATTAAAACAAGGGATATATAACAAGAAGCATTGCTTACGATATTTAATATGAAATCAAATCAACAAGAAAGTTAACACTACCCTTGGAGTACATTTATCAACCTTTCTAACTAGCTCAAGCTAATACTTGCTATCTCTGACTCATAAGAGCCAGAACTCTACCAAATAGCAAAGATCTGGTCTTAATGCAATACATGTATTAATTAGTAACACAGTTTTTTAAAAAAATCATTAAGTTCAGAGTTTAAGATATCTGCAACACTCCAAAAACATTCTGTTAAAAGAATCTTTTTCTTTCTTATCGTAAGCCATTAACACCTATGCAGACTTTGTTTGAAATGTCCTCTCACACATACTTCCTTTGCAGCCTTCTCCCCCCCCGCAACCCAGTCAGAGAGGACTGCAGCTAGTCAGACACCCCAAACAAACTGCCCCCTGCCTCTACCTCACTGCACAGATGCCAGCACCCACCCACCCTCTCTTTCATCTACCTATCCCATGCAGTCAGCCCCTTATCTCCCCCTTCCCAGGAGGCCTGAGAGTGCTAAGTTTCTGCCTCTCTCTCCTCCTGCAGAGGGATGCTGTAAATTCCCCTCCCCTCTGACTCCTCATCAGCCAATTAATTACTTACTCACTCCCTGCCTCCCCATACCCCCAGCCACTAAGGCTATGTTTACACTTGCGGCTTCTTGCGCCAGAAATATGCAAATGAGGCTAAGTGTGGAATATCGCCGAGCCTCATTTACATACCTAATGAGTGTCCGTTTTTGTGGAAGAGGCTCTTGCGCCAGAAGGAGCTGTCTACATTGCCCCTTCTTGCGCAACAAAAACCCTCTTGCACAATGCCGTTACGCCAATTACTTTTCAGGAAGAACGGCATTGCGCAAGAGGGTTTTTGTTGCGCAAGAAGGGGCAGTGTAGACAGCTCCTTCTGGCGCAAGAGCCTCTTCTGCAAAAATGGCGGCTCATTAGGTATGCAAATGAGGCTCGGCGATATTCCATGCTTAGCCTCATTTGCGTATTTCTGGCGCAAGAAGCTGCGAGTGTAGACATAGCCTAGGTGTGTGCATTACACCTGTAGACTATGGCCTCCCTTGGAGCCTACAATCTACCTTTAACTCACCGACCTCTGTAACACAATTTGTACAATGGCAATCTGTTACCCATCAAACAACATCACAGTCCATTGGTCAGTGTGCTTTCAATGCCAGTGCCTTTTACTGGAGAGAATCAGAAATCTTCAGCTGTGTGTCATAGGCCTTACATCCTTACTAATAAGGATTCTCCCTCTCAAAGTGGATTTATGACAGCGCCAAAGAAATTCATGCTACGGTGCTATGGCAGCTCAGCTGCAGTGTCAGAGACATGGTCTTAATCTTTGGTTTTCACACAAAATAATGGTCCAGTGGAGAGAGTTGCAGGAGGGGAGGGGAATCCATAATGATGACATCATCAAAGTGGCCATCAGAACAGGTGCTAATTAGCCATCCCAGCAGCTCAACCAAGCACTGAATAGGCCATAAAGCAGGAACTGCTGACCCACACGGGGGTCCCTCCCCCTGGGCAGAGTTGCGCAGAGGGATGCATTGCTGCTCTTTGTGCAGGAACTAATTATTGAATATTGCAAACAGAGGCTTTTGCATTTATTGCCTTGAAGCATTTTCAGCCTGCAGACCTGTCCATCTAGCACTAAACTGTCCTGAAAAGAACGAGGAAAAGAAGGGAGGGGGAGGAAATAATCTTCAGATTGTTTGGAAAAAAAAAAGGAATTCACTGAAAAGCTCATCAAAGGTTTGGTTTAAACACACTAATGTCTGGAAATTCACAGCGAAGCTCCAGGCATCCAATATCCAGACATAGTTGGATAGCGTGAAGGGTGATGGCCAGCTGTGAGCAGATCCTGGGTGCCTATTGTTTGGCAGTGAATTTCCATCCCTTTTGGAGAGTTTAAATCAGAACTTTAATGGCTTTCTGATGTTGTTAGTTTGGTGACTAGTTTCCCCTTTTATCTGCTTATTCAGGGAAATGGCAAAGAAGTGCTGTTCCCGTGGAAGATGACAGGAGGCTACAGAAGGCTATCTCAGCTGCATTTGCACAGCAGAAGCCTTTAAAAATCACTGTGCTATGAAGGAGACATTTCCATATTTCACGGCTATTTTTGCTTGGTGCCTAAAGTTGATGATACAGCAAAAAAAAAAAATCTGAATGAAAAATAAATAAAAGCCCTTTTGCTTTTCCTTTCTTCTTAACAGTTTACATGCCAACCGTGTCGCTCAGCAAACCCCACAAAGCAAAGTGGGTTATGCCTGTAAAATGAGAGGGATTAGAGCTGTGCTAAGGCTCTCTCTCCTTAGTATTTGAGCAAGGGAAATAGAATTCTATTCTCAGCTGGAGTTTAAACCCCCTCTTCTTCTTTGCTACCCTGCTCCACCATAACCAGGTCTCAGAAGCCAGCTAGAATCAATAGAGAAAAGGAGGTCAGAGGGATTGTGAGGCATTGATTATCTGTGTGTTTCCATGCAGGGCTCCTACTGACCTCATGTGAGAAGATCAGCTTTAGAGCAATTAACCCTTTCCCTGGCTGTGATTCTGCACCTGCTCTACTCCTCTTACCTGTTTGTGTCTGCTCTAATGTCTGCTGCATTCAGCTGGGATATATGAGCAATGGCAGTCAGACAGCACACACAAAAATGTCAGTAATGCATGAGAGACGTCTGTTAAGCACTGTTTAGTGTGGTCCAAAGTGGAGTATAACTAGGGGAGACAGAGCAAAGGAAACTATGCACTGAATAGAAGGAAAAGTTTCCCAAGGGTGAGGATGAGGATGTGGAACAGCTTCCCAAGACAAGTCGAGACAGCCTCATTTGTCTACTGAATTAAACGCAGACTGGACAAAGTAAAATCATGGGGGTCAGAAACATATAAGCCAATTTAAGGCAATTTAAAGGGCCTATGTTTGCAGAGGGTAGACACTCAGAACTTCCAAAATTCAGTCTCCAAAAGGCACCCCGTAATCACTAGTCCTTTTTTAAAAGCTTGGCCTGTGATGCTATGGTCCTTTCCCATTCCTAATATCTACGTGTCTGTGAGGGCCCAGAAAGACTGAGTTTTTTCCCTCTCATGTAGTTTATATTATTATTGCTAATTGGTATTTGTTAAGCGCTAACAACATGCTCAGATTTGCTCAAGATACACCAGAGAGAGACAGTCCATGTCCCAGGGAGCTTACAGTGTGAAAGACACCAAGAAGTTGGGATATGCTGAGAATCTGAGAGAAAAGAGAATATTCACTTGCTATTAACTCACTTCTTCTGGGCATTATAGAATGCAAATGTTTGGGAGGAATTTAAATGAGACCAGGGTGCTGGCTTGATGACTGGTACTGGAAGGTCATTTCATGGATAAGGGTATGTCTACACTACAGAGTATTTTCAGAAAAACGTTCAGTAACGTCCACACTGCAATCACATTCTTCCAAAAGAAAATCAAAAGAACAGAGGGGTTTTTCCAATATTGGTAAACCTCTTTCTACGAGGAAGAAGCCTTTCTCCGAAAGAGCTCTTTTGGAAAAAGGCGTATGTGGATGGGGAAGAGGGAGTTCTTTTGAAAGAAAAGGAAAGAGGAAAAAGCACAGGTGCCCTGGTGGCCACTCCATCCATAGTAATCACAGCTGAAATGTGAGATAGTGTGCTTTTGCTGTGCAGACGCTCTCTTTCGGAAGAAGTTTTTTTGGAAAGATCTCTTCCGGAAAAGCCTTAGAGATGATGTGAGAGAATGTATGGAGGTGTGAATAGGAGAAGGACACAACTGCTTGATGAGAGCAGTGGCTGGTCCTGCCACAAAGAACTCATGACCATCAAGTACTGCTGTAGAGTTGCATGTTCCAGTATCCATTAGGTCATTGCCCCGTGTTTTCTAATGGGTGAGACTTTCCAAGCACAATCTTGCTGATGTCTCTTCACCAAGGGCATGGCTTTTGTGACCTGATATTCTAGAGCATCTCTAAATGCTCTCTTTAGGAAAGGCTTAATGAGGCCCCTGAAACATGGCATTTCCTGCCCTTGACCTGCCTTTTAACAGCAGTTAACTGGGTGTGCATTTTACAGCATCAGCAGATTTGATCACAGCAAAGAGACCTGCCGTACACTAAGGTGCTATTACCTGTCACTAAATAATTCAACTGGGCTGATGTTGTTATAGTGACTGCAGGAAACCCTAATGTGGTTAATGGGCTTCCAGTGCAGACACGCTATTTCAGATGAGGCATCAAATTAAAGATGTGTTGGACAATGAGAATTCAGACATGTCCAAAGGGTGGCCTGGAGGCTAAAGCACAGAACAGGTGTCAGGAAATCTGCATTCTATCCCTGGGTCTGTCTTTGATTCAGGACCAGTCACTGAATCTCTCTCTCTCTCTCTCTCTGACTTTCCCCATCTGTAACGTAGACATGCCTCCCAAGGATATTGTGCAGGTTAATGTTTGTAATGAGTTTTGCCCATCATTTGTTGTGATGTGCCATAAAAACGCTCAGGGTCATTATTATGCAATCATTCTTTGCATATGACCAGCAAACTGTAATGAGCGTTTTGCTTTGGCATGTACAGAAGGGTTGCTCCAGGTGGTGTACATTATGTGGAAATTTCAGGATGAGCTAAATGGTTCCAGTAAAACATAACCTGAGCCAAGCTCTCTCCCTAGACTTGGAACAAACATCAAGCCTGTTTGACTGCTTTTGTGGAGGACAGGCTGTGGGTTTTTTTCCCATGTGTTTCTTGGTTCTGTCCAAGCCTGGAAGCTCTGAAAAAAAAAATACCACACGAGCAGCTAATGTTAATCTGACCCAAAGCTCTTCAGATTTCCAGTATGAATAAATTCATCCAAGAGATGGTAGCAATTCTGGAAATAAATCCCAGAATTAGAGATTGGTCACAATAAAGGTTCCCTGTAAGCTGTGCACCTGCGCACTCATGCAGCAGTTTTCTGAGCTCCACTCAGAAGTTCAAAGCTCCCACGCAGGCAGGGAGCTCAGCTGATTGGCAGGGAGGGGGGCTCACTGAGCAAGCAGCTGAACGGAGCTAGCTGCCTGCTTGAACTGAGGAGCTCCCCGAGCCTGTAAAAATGGAGATAAGGAGACAATTAGGCTATGTCTACACTTGTGGCTTCTTGGGCGAGAAATATGCAAATGAGGCTAAGTGTGGACTATTGCCAAGCCTCATTTGCATACCTAATGAGCCACCATTTTTGCAGAAGAGGCTCTTGCACCAGAAGGAGCTGCCTACACTGCCCCTTCTTGCGCAACAAAAACCCTCTTGCACAATGCCATTACGCCAATTACTTTTCAGGAAGAACAGCATTGCGCAAGAGGGTTTTTGTTGCGCAAGAAGGGGCAGTGTAGACAGCTCCTTCTGGTGCAAGAGCCTCTTCTGCAAAAATGGACACTCATTAGGTATGCAAATGAGGCTCAGCAATATTCCACACTTAGCCTCATTTGCATATTTCTGGCGCAAGAAGCCACGAGTGTAGACGTAGCCCTAAAGCATTTGTTTGCACTGCTTGATGGGAGGTCATTAGGGTGCATGAGCAGACGAACCCCAAGACAGGAAGCTAAGCAGTGGGGCCCTCAGGCAGGCATGCACATGCACAGACAGCCCTCAAATGGACAGGAAAGTTAAATCTGATGGGTGAACTTCTTCCATTAGCAGCCCTGCCACATCTGGTGGACATACACTGGTGTGTGTGCACCCTACACAAACTGAGCCAAATTTTCTGCCTGTGTGAGCTGGTGCAAGTCTCCCAAAGTCAAATATGTATTAGTGGTGAAATGGGCCTCATTTTCTCAGCTGAGATTCAAATCAGGATCTGTATGGTCCATTACTTTTGCCAGGTCAGATTTAAAAAAAAAAAAAAAACACACCAAAAAAACACACCTTCCCTTGGTTGAGTTGGTAGGAGCTTTGCTAAGCTTGTCTTAGCTAGTATTCACTTTTGGCACATCTTACACCCTCCCTCCACAATAGCAAATAAAATGGGCTGACTATAATTAGGGATGTTTTACGGTTGGCATCACAGAAAATGAGGCATGATTTATTGTTTGTTTTTTATCCAATTTCGCTGAACTCTCCTGGGCCAGGCCTTCATTGTGAAGAACATCCCAGCTTTCCCCCCTGGGGCCCTCTCACATAGGCAACTTTTTAGCAGGCTCAGTTTGATCCTGACCACTTGGAGCAGACATGCTGCAAAACAAACAAACAAACAAAAGGATCCAAATCCTAACCTGTGGAAATAAGGAAACAAAATGCCAAGGGCAACATGATAGCTTGGGAGAAAAGCAAAGGACTTTAATGAAAAGCAACTTTAATGATTTGAAGCAAGTTGTAGGACTTTTTATTATTATTCATCATCTGACATGTGGGGATCGTCATGAACAAGTGTCTTAGCTGTCTGGGCTCATAACAGAGTCTGCTCACCCCTAGGCATCCCTTCTTGGCCAGGTGTGGCCTTGCCACTTCACAGGGCTAGGTCTTCCTGCCACTAGTCACACTGGTGCAGTGCTAGTTTCTTTATCAGTAACTCAGCCAGGTTACCATCTCCAGCCCACCCCTTTTGGGGTCACAACTGTCCAAATTAGAGCCTCCAAAATACATTAATTAAAAAAAATCCTTCTTCACTCTCTGGGTCTGTTCCTCAGCCAGTCCTCCAGGTTCAGTCGGCAGCCCCCCTCTTGAGCTGGTCCCACCCTCTATCCTGGGTTTCAGTCCAGGGCTCTATACTTCACTGCTAAGTCAGCTCCTTTACCCACAGGGCAACTTTCCCTGGACCATTTCCAATCTCTCCTCTTTACTTCCCTGCTTAGTCACTTCAGGCTTTGTCTACACCAGGGGTGGGTAGTAAAATGGCAGTGGTTAACCAGGGTTAATCCCTGGTGGGCTGCTGCCTCTATGTTTATCTGCACCTCCAAAGGTATCGGACGATCACAGATATCATTGGCCACGAATCGCCGTTCATGGCCAATGCGAGTGGCAGGAAGAGGTGCAGGCTGGAATTTGCCCACCCCTGCTCTACACTATGCAGCTTTTGGCAACAAGGCTGTATCGACACAGTCATGTCACTAAGGGTATGTCTACACTGCCACCCTAGTTCGAACTAGGGTGGCTAATGTAGTCATTCAAACTTGCAAATGAAGCCCAGGATTAAAATATCCTGGGCTTTATTTGCATGTTCCCGGGCGCCACCATTTTTAAATGCCCAGTAGTTCGAACTCCCTGCCCGTGGCTACATGCGGCATGAGCTAGGTCGTTCGAACTGAAGCCCCTAATTCGGACTACCGTTATTCCTCATTGCAGGAGGAGTAACGGTAGTCCGAATTAGGGGCTTCAGTTCGAACTACCTAGCCCATGCCGCGTGTAGCCGCGGGCAGGGAGTTCGAACTACCGGGCATTTAAAAATGGCGGCGCTCAGGAACATGCAAATAAAGCCCGGGATATTTTAATCCCGGGCTTCATTTGCAAGTTTGAATGACTACATTAGCCACCCTAGTTGGAACTAGGGTGGCAGTGTAGACATACCCTAAGAGTCAGGCAGCGTAGCCACTGTTTGTCAGCTCTTTGGCTGACATAATATGGCCACCCTCAAGAAGTGGCTTTTTCTTTGTTGGCAGACAATGTGCTGTTCATACTGGCATTTCTCATGGCAAAACTTATCTGCAGAGAGGGAGGAAGTAAGAGGATTAGCAACTCTGAACAACAAAAGTCTTGTGGCTCAATTGTCAGTGTAGACGTAGCCTCAGTCTCTTCCTGTTTGATCAGGGGCTCTCCCAGGCCACCCTGCTCTGAGCTTCCTTTTCCTCTCCGTAGCAGTGAAAGTAACTTTAATTTCAGGTACTGTCCTATTGCAATCCAGGTCCCTGCCAGCTCTTTAAATAGCTTCCTGCTGGCTTTTGCTGCAACTCAGCCAGCTCTTACCAGAGCTGCACACCCCCTTACTTTCACCTCTGCCTCTGTGACTCTCCTGAGTTTGGTCTCAGGGCCCTGCAGGGATTTCTTGCATTCTCTTCCCTCCAGTTCTTTCCCCACCTGCACCTTGTCAGCCTTTAAACTTGGTTCCTTTTATTCAAGAATCACCTGATTGTTCACAGTGGAGCTCATTCTGTAATCAAGGTTGGCTTAGCCCCTGGCTCTCTAGCCCATGAGAGAATCAGGTTGTTACAGGGTTTCACTGGAAAGACTCTCTCTTGCTCACCCATCAGCCCATATGCCTTGGGACTGAGGCAGCCTGCAATAGCACAGATTCTAGGAACTGGATCTGCTTACGAGCACTACTGTTGCTGCAGCCACTCACCAAAAGGGAAGATGCTCAAGAATCATTGAGACAGTTGGAGATAGAGTCCTTGTGGGGTTGGGATCTGAGATGTCTGGCTCTGAGCCTCTATTCTGCATGACATTGCTCCTGGCACCAGCAATGGGCTTTCAAGACAGACTAGGCTGTAAGCTGTAAATACACAAATAAAAGCAGATTCCCAATGAACTCAATGAGAAGTTCTGCCTAAAATACTGATGACACACCATGGCCCTTACACTGTAAGCTCTCCTTGACACGCAGTCTGCCCTTGTGTGTTCAGTAACATGTCATGTGCATCTGCATAAATAATCAATGCGATATTATTCATCATCATAACTAATGAAGGGCAAATGGTGGCAAACAGAATTGAAGTGTCTGTAATACGCACAATGTGAGAACAGTAACTTTTACATTTCCCAGATTTTTTGTTTTAAAGTTTGACACCTTAACATTCTAGTGCAAGTAAGGCAGGCACTCAGAGACATTTCCCACATCAACATTTCCATCAAGGATCTCAGACATTAACTAACTGATTAGGTTTCACAACACCCCTGAGAGGCACTTAAGCATTCTGATCTTCGTTTTGCAGAAGGGAAAAAATAGCTTGTGAAAAGACCTAAGACCCAAATCCTGCTCTCATGACTTGAATGCCACAGTTCTGATTGCTTTCAGTGGGAAGAATAATAGGGCCCTACCAGACTGGCCTAACATCACACACAGGAAATCAATGGGAGGCTTAGGGAGAGAACTGCAAAGGCAGTACTGACTCCCAGCCCACTGTTGTAACTGCTAGACTTCACTCCTTTCCAGAATTTACCACAGAAGTCAAAGGCCCTGACTCTGAGTCACCTGTTCTAGCCAGAAGACAAAAATGTAAACAGACACAAAGCTTGCAAAGGCAATTACATCCTCCTTCCTAAAGATTTTCAAAACCATGATTAGGGTTGCTCCAGGCTCCCTTATCCCTGCTTATTATGTTTCACAGCATATACACAAAGAAATTAGACAAACAATATAGAATATTGTTACTGGAACATCACAGCGTAACAGTGAGAGAGAGAGAGACAAAACAGACTGCTCCCTGAGATACCAAGCTCAAGTCACCTTACTCTGGGCTGTCTATTTTCAGACTGACGGTTTCCAGATCCAGGTCAGGCTTCTTTACAGAACCCCCCTGCCTACAACAGGACCAAATAAGCCCTTACAAATTAAAGTGATAGACCACAATTTTAACAATGTTCAATACAACACACTGCCTGAAATCCAGCCACTCCATGTGAGCTCCAGTTCACTTTTAGGACAAAAAAAAAGGATGCTGTTGACTCTAATGGGAGATAGAGCAGCCCTTTGTTACTCTTATGTTTTAATTAGTGGTTATTATCTTCCATAGAAGAGTTTCTTTTTCCAGATCACGCACAGGAAAAGAAAAAGAACAAAGTTGTCTGTGGAGAGTCACTTTTTTCACAAAGCTGAATAACTGTTTCTCGATTAAGCTTTCTGGGGCTGGGATTAAAAATAAACCTTGCATAGAAAAAGGATAAATTCATAGGTGCAGGTGCTGAGTACAGCATGATTAGCCTTTTGCCACTCAACCCCTAGTTGCTACTGCATCTTGCAGACTACTATTAACCTTCCTACACAGACAGAAATACCCTTCCTCAAATACTCATTGCATGAACACTCCTGCCCCCCAAACACACATACACTCCCCCCTCCACATCAGTCAACTAGTTCCTTCCACTGGAGTTTGCCTTCTGACAGCTGTTAATGTTGCTGGCCCCTTTCCATGTTCAAATTAGGTGGATGGGTTTGCAGGCACAGTTGCCATATTCTGCAGGGATTGAACCGGGAAGTAAACATGCCAAGGCTGTAGAGAGAGAAAGAGAGATGCACTGCTCCTCTCAGATACTAGCAGATCCCATGACTTTTCCTGAATTCCACATTGTATCTACTCCTCACCATGCAGGGACATGAGGGTACCTCAACTCTTCATCAGTATCTTTGCTTCAGCACTTAAAATTGTCACAGCAAAGGCATGTTTTATCCCTTCCCCCACTCACATCACTGAGATTCACATAAGCAAGCAACTCACAGCT
This sequence comes from Pelochelys cantorii, assembly GCA_032595735.1. Classification (NCBI taxonomy): domain Eukaryota; kingdom Metazoa; phylum Chordata; order Testudines; family Trionychidae; genus Pelochelys; species Pelochelys cantorii. Next base: position 24,794,234 of record CM064336.1, read on the forward strand.
GAAATTGCTCACAGAAAAATAATTTTAAATTGGTTCATTAATGCTCATTTACACAGAATTCTTCAATATGATAAGAACATGAGAGCAGAAGAGAATAGATCTGAATGAGAGTAGGAGGATGTTGAAAGCAACTTTCGAGCACTAGTGAAGTCTTTTGTCTAAATATGTTTAGACAATGTGAAAAGTCAATTTAAGAAGCTAGGATACATTCTGCAGCAGCAAGAGAAGAGAAGTCTAGGGAACGCAGATAATCCTGGGGTGAGAACTCCTTTAGTGCCATGGGCCAGATTCTTATCTGGTGTAAATAAACGTTTTACAATTACATACATGGGACGAGACTATGCCATCCTATACCTACATATTATGTACAGTTCAGGCTCCCTCTGCTTACCAAAGGGGCAAACTGACATATTGCCAGATCCTCGCCTGAGGTATATCAGCACAGCTCCATGGAAGTCAATGGAACTATGCTGATTTACACCATCTGATGATCTAACCCATAGAGATCAAAGTATATCTGTTGAAGTCAGTGCAGCTCTGCTGATTTACACCGGCTGAGGAGCTAGCCTACACATACAACTAAAAGCACAGAATAAACAATTGCCCTTGATAAGAAGATAGGTGTTGCCATAGCAAAAAAGATTAATGATCCATCTAGTCCAGCATCCTATATCGTGCTATATCAGGATGAACCCATGATCCATTAACTCCAATATTCTGTCTCTGACAATGGCCAATACCTTATGCAGAGATGGAGGAGTTATACTCTCATAACATACCTATTTGCACAGAACCTTAGTAAGGAAGTCCCAGGGCAATTACTTCCTGACCCTGCAGCTGATCAGTTTACACCCTGAAGCATGAGGATTGATAGTTCTTTTAATATTACCTAATAACGATCAATTTAAATAGTCTGTCTTAAAACAAAAAGGAGTGTTAAAGAAGGCAGAATCTTAAATTATACAGCTCACAGTTCTGATTTTCATGTTAACAGAAAACAGATCAATGACAACTGTGAGGTATAATTGGAAATGTAAGAAAACTAAAAACAGCCCTGCAGAGCAAAAGGTAATAAACACTCATTGCTGATATAGAAACTGCAGCAGTGGTATCAGAGGAGAAGAAAGTTACTAAATAGAAATGGGCTTGAACAGAATCCATGGCTGTAAACAACCGCATGCTTTGCAGTGTTTGGCATGTAGATACAAATCCTAATTTTGGTTCATATTCCTATTTGTATTACTTGCCAAGCCATTTTAAAAGTTCATATCTCCCATCATGCTCTACATTACATTTGATTCAGCTTTCAGGGGAGTGTTCTTCTGACAATATACACACCTCACTTTTTTAGTATCAGAGACTGGACCACTCAGTGTATCTAGTGGAGTAGGATTGTGTGTGGACTGCATACATGGAAGAACCCAAGTTCCCAGAATGTTACATGGGAATGGCAAAAGGACTTTAGAAGAAGGACAGAAAGCACACTCAGTATTTGGTAGCAAAGAGCTCAGATAAGCTTCTTTTTGATGAGCTATGGGGTGACTGTCACTGGTATAAAGAAAAAGAAGTCCTGTGGTACCCTGAAGACTAACAGATTTATTTGGGCATAAGCTTTTGTGGTCAAAACCCACTTTACAGAATAAATCTGTTAGTCTTTAAGGTACCACAGGACTCCTTGTTGTTTTTGCAGATAAAGACTAATATAGCTACCCCCTCTGAAACTTTGTCACTGGTATATGGTGCAGTCGAAGGTCATAAAAGTTAGTACCACATTGGGATGAGATACCACTGTTTACGGCACAACATCTAAGGTCAAATTTACAAAGGTTAGAGGTCATAGTGTGCCAAACTGCTGTTGTGATTATGCCTACAATTAGCACAGTTGCTCATGCATAGTGGGTCAGTGTGCATGCAAACTGCTAATGAGGTGCCTAATTAACAATTTACAGATACGTTTACTAGATTTTCACACCCAACCATGGTACTCATGCACACGTTTTGACCTGCTGTAAGCTTCTTTCTTTTTGAAAATATAGCCCTAAAGAGGTAAGTTTCTCTGTCCTGATTTTTTAATTACTAATAAAGATATTTCCTTCTGTCTATACATACATTATGCATTGTATACATTGATGGCTTGCTGGAGAAGGTTTATACTGAATTATATGGCTACGTTCTTTTGTGTTATTTCTCAAATAATTTGTGAATTATTTTTAAGTCATGCCAAAGGTGCCTAGAACATATGGATAGGTGCCTAGTTTTAGCATTTGTATACAGTAATTCCTTATTTAACACTATAGATACGTTTCAGAAAATGATCGTGTTAAGTGAAAACGTGTTATGTGGGGTCAATTTTCCCATTGAAAATAATGGAAAAGGTGGGGGTTGCATTTCAAGCGGTGGTGTCTGTTGGGACCGGGACATAAGGTTGGGGGAGAAAAGGGACTGGGTTACAGCAGGGAGGGGAGGTGTTTGACTCTGGGGAAGGGAAGGGGAGGAGAAGGGAAGGGATTGGGTTGGGAGTATGCCCCTGTGACGGATCTGCTGGGACCTGTGCTGTGTCCGGCGAGGGGGGGTCGCCGGGGAACAGCGCAGTGAGCAGCGAACCCTCTGCCACTTTGCAGGGAGGTGGGGGAAGCCCCGCGCAGCTGCCGGCAACGGGCCAGCTGGGGAAATCGTGTTATTCCAGGGATGGTCGTGTTATTCAAAAAACGTTCCCTAAAAAAAAAAATCGTGCTATCGCAAAAACCTGTTAAGCGGGCACGTGTTAAATGAGGAATTACTGTACATAAAAATAAATATTAAAACACAATATAGGGGAGTTAAATTGAATGAAGGGAGCACTGGAGTGGGGAAAGGTTAGGGCATATTACCTGCTTTTTGGGGCTGAGAAATAAATCAGCCCAGATAAACTTCAAAAGGTTCCAAGTTCAGGAGGAGGAAGCATTCCATTTGGATGGCTGCCAGACCTTGACAGAGGTAAGAAATTTCCTCGGATCAGGCTCTCCTTTCAGAACTTCCTGCCAAAACCCAGATGTGTGAAAATGAACCAAATAGAATCCAAAGCTTAACCATCTGTTTTCTACCCACAATAATTGTTCATAGTTCAGGTTCAAGTTCATGGGTAATGTGTGGGCTGGTTCTTATTTTAGTCTGAACTAGAGTTTCAAGACTTCCTATCTCCCACTCAAACAACAGCAAGTGAACACTGGGGCTAGATTCTCATTACAGATACAGACCTGTGGTTTGGTTACAGATACAGACCTGTGGTTTGGTTTTGTACATTCTGTATATTGATTGTCTCTGAAATGGTGTGACTTGGAGTCCACTGGGTTCTAATAGCTTTGAAGACCAAAGCTATCCACTGAATATTAACCATTTGTGACACCCATCTTTACACTAGCAGCCAACACGTAAAATAAAAGTAAATGTACATGTGTCACATCAGTCTAAGGCAACTGCAGCAAAATTGTATCTTGCCTTCTGTCACAGGCTCACAGGTTATGCCCACACTTGGCCTGTACGGTCCCCATGGGAAACCCCCTTCAGTGACAGCCCTTCTTGGGGTCCACTCTCTCTCGGGGGTGAAGCCCTTGCACCTCCTGGGACCACACTTGAGCTGTTAGCATGCCTGTCTCTTGCTCTAGACCCCCAGGCCTCCACTCCCAAAGGCAATAATGCAGCTCCAGTCTCTAGACTGGAGTGACTCTCAATCAGCAGAGAACAGGAGATTTACTTAGCACCTGAACATAGCTTAGGAACTTTTAGGGCCTGCAGGCCTGGCCTCCCTCAGCACAGCAAATCTCCTCTGCATCCAGGTGGGCTCTGCTGCTCCTTCTGCACAATGCAGAAGCCCCCTCCTTCCAGCCGAGCCTCCAACATCCGTCCCCAGCAGTTTCTCCCCTTTCCTTTGTCATCTGTCCAGATAAGCATGGTCACCTGACCGTCTGTTGTCTCCTCTCATCTGTCCTTTGTTCCCCTTTGGCTGGAACTAGCTGGTCAGGTTACCTGGGTCCTCTCTCCACAGCCCATTATCCTCCCACTGGCCAGAACCAGCTATCTTCTAAACTGGGCTGGGCCTCTCAGTCACCAGGTCACCAGTCGCTAAGGTCCCCCATATCTCCAAGCCCTTGTCCTCGGGTCCCAGCTGCTAGGCCAGGTCACACCTGGTGCTCTGGATCAACAAACCCTCTCTTACCACCTTGTTAAACAAGCAGCACCCAGGGAAAATAAGGCACTGTTACAGGCACACACACACCATTCATGTCAAATATTACAAAACTCCCCACTTTGTAACATGTTCACTGGTTGATGCTAATAAAAAATACAAAAATTTCCAAAGTACTGAGACAAGCCCAGACACAGCTATTGCCTGATTCTTATTTCACTATTGCTTACTGTTCAGGGACTGACCACAGTTCAGCCTCAGGATGTAAGCTGCATCAGAACTTCCTAGCTCCTTTTTTAATGAATAAACAGGTTAGAAGTGGAAAAGACTCTTCTCTGCCTTCCTCTATGGTATATTTTCTAGTACTTTGTCTAGTTTAGCTTTAAATAACGCCTGCATTTAAATTATTTAAAACTAGAAGGTGACTGCTTGAGTAGGCCCAGTTCTGCAAATTTTACTCATTGAGTAGTGATTATGAAAACAGCCCATTCAAGGTAATGGGCCTGCTCCTGTAAATAAGGACAACTTAATTGGGAGCAAGGCCCTTAGTGATCTGAGGCAAATGGAGCATAGATACACTTCTTGTTCTTTCTAGACAGCACCAGTTTCCAGTCTGCTCCTCAGTGAGATTCAAGGTATTGACTTTGCTTTATGCAGATTGGCATGGCTTGGAATTTGGCTGCTAGAAATGCTCTGTCCCACTCTGACCAGCCCAAAGGTGGAGATCAACAAGGCTTTTCTGCTGAGTGTCACTAGATCTGAAGGTGAAGGGCAATGTTCCCTCTAATTGTTTCCATCCGTGTGCAAATTTTTTCCATGTGCAGAATAAAATTTTTATGTGCACTGAGAGAAGTGTGAATGTGCACCATCAGTAGAAACAAAACCTAGTTATGGGTGCTGTGTTAATCAATTGGGTGACATGTGAATCTTTCCTGAGAGGTGGTATAAGTGCACATCTTCCAGGGAACATTGTTGAAGGTACTGGAGGCACCTGAGAGTTTTCAGTTCTGGAATTCACTTCTTCTGCTGGTCTGGCAGAGCCCAACACCTCTCTTGAGTTCAGGGCCTGGCACAAGGTTTGTCTTTGTACTTGGGCTGGAGTGGCTGAGTGATGCTCTGAGAGGAAAGTTTATAATCGACACTGGTCGCTTTGTTATGTTGTTAAGGATGGTTCTATATATGTTCTTAGAGGTCCAGTAATTTATAAATAAATAAACAAAATGGAAGGGGATTCCATCTCCTTTCTTCAGAGACATTGTTGTAATAGATTTATTTAAACATCACAGGCCTTCTTCTCATCTCATCCATACCTGTGTAAACCAAATAGAAGTAACTCCACTGAAATCAATGCAATTACACCTGTGTTAACCAGCACAATATCAGAATCAAGCCCCTTAAATGTAATATACTTGTTTCTGTGGTGCCAGGTGCCACGCATTCTCACATGGGTAAGACAAGGTTTTTCATTCTGACTTAAGCAAACAGCCAACTCAGTTGGCATTTGCCTGAATAAGGACTGAGTAACAGGTAAGGACTACAAAGTCCTGCTTTTAGGAAATGCTTCCAAATACTCATCCTACATGTTCCTTTGCTTATGTCATTACACTGCTGCTAGCTGCCCCCTTAGATCATCCTAAACAGTTCCTGTTATCAATCTTTGATGTTTATTCCCTTCCAACATTGGCAGATGGTCACATTCCACTACCCACCCCTCAGATTTGTAGCTTTCTGATTGTTGGCACATCTTACCCAATGTGTCTTGGAAACTTTCAGTGTTCAACTTTCCCATTTGTCACATGGCTGTTTCCTTCAAAGCCATAAAAGGAAATGATTGGTTAGCAGCCAGGGCTACCCATACACTTTAAAGAACATATCACCATTGAGTGGATGGAATGAAAAATCTCTCAGTGTGGAGCAGGATGGTCTTTCAGCACATCCTCTTGCCAGGAAAATAAATGTGGCAATTGGACTTCTGAAAAAAAAATCACTAATTATCTATGTAAGCCTTCTCTTAAAAATTAATACAAAATTGAAATCCTCCTTAGAATTCAAGCTAAAGTGTACTTTAAATCCTAAAGCCATTATTCTGATCTTACACACATATATTTTATACTGGAATAAGTCCATTGCCCACAGTGGTGTTGCTTCTTATTTACACCACTGGAAAGGAGATCAGAATCAGCCTCATCAATGGGAACTGCAGGTGCTTAGCATTGTTCAGAGCTGAGACTTAGACAAAGTTCATTGATTCATCGAGGAAGAGTTTTACCACTTTTCCAAATATGTCCTCTGGGTTTGTTGTGGTCACAACATCATCCCATGCTGATGCTCTGTCTGTACATAAAGATCTAGCATGGTGGAGCAGCATCACAGCATGTTGATTTTAGCACTGGGCTGGGTGTTAGAAGAGCTAGATTGCATCCCTGACTCCATACTGATCTTCTGTGTGGGTCATTCCCCCCCCACCCCACACACACACACACCCCGTGCCTCTCTTTCCTTCTCCTGCATCCTTGTTTTCTCTGTTAGACTGTTAGTGCTTCAGGGCCTGGTCTGTCTCTCACTAGGTACATGGAGAAGGCCTAGCACAGTGGGACCTCAAGCTTGACGAGGGCCTGTATGTGCTATTGTGACACCACTACTACTAATTCTAACAACATGTCAGGGTACTGAAATGCCAGCAATTGGGAATTTACATTCCTGCAAGCTGGGCCAGATGAACAGTGCTGTGAAAACAGGCGTCCTCTTGGGTGCATGGTAACCATACACCAATCAATAAAAGCCCAAGAACGAATCCTGTGGAATATAAATAGACAAGGACTTCCAACGAGTCTGAGCATTTAGAGCCACCTCTAATCCATGTCTCCCAACACCTGCAAATATTTGATTGCCTAACAAATATGCTATTAAAGTCCCTAATGAAACATGGGGCCTATTCAGTTTCCCCCTATGAATAATCAGCTAGGGGATCATTCAGTGTTTGCAATACACTGCATAGTCTGGACAAGCAGAGCTTGTTGAGAACGACTTTTAGGGCTTCCTGCTGGTCTTGTTGCTAAGAAACAGAAAAAAGCTCCTGTAATAGTTCTGAGTATAGTAGATGTGTTGTTAATAGGCAGTGTCACTTGCCCTGGGTGATAGCCTGAAGTCTGGAAAATTGCAGTGAAACATATTCTGGTACCTAGGCATCTAAAAGGCAGATCGGTAATTAAATGGCTTGCAGTGTTTCTGGAAGATTTAAGGGGATTTAGGCACCTAAACAGGCAGATAGATGCCTAAATCCACCATGTGGAACCTGTTGACATTTTTCAAAGCTGCAGTTTAGGCACTGCCCAACTCCTTCAGGTACCTAAGTCCCTTTAACAGTGTCTAATTATCTCCAGTCAGCATTTTCTAAGCAGCCTAAGTGTTGCTGATATGCAGTAGCGGCCCTAGACGAGCTGCTGGCAACTGGCGCCCTAGACGAAATGCACGATTGTCACACAATCGGCACCCCCACCTCCAAAGCCCTCAACGCTATTTAACTTTGGCGCCCTAGGCGACTGCCTAGTTTGCCTCTATGGACAGGCTGCCACTGCTGATATGCCACCTTTAATGAGCTGCTCAGAGCCCTAGCTCAAGTCAAAGCCCCGGAGGCTCCAAAGCAGGAGTCTCATGCTAGGCAGGGCCCAATCCTGCACGTGGGCTTTGAGCATGTCTAGGACTTGATACCTGGCAGACCCTCCACTGCAAGAGAGCTGGATGTAGGCTACTGATTGGTGTGTGTATATGAGTGCATGGGGATGGGGGCAGCTGCAGATGCATGGAAATGAAAAAAAGAGTAGGAGAGAGACCTCAAGCTTGAGCAGTAAAAAGAGGAAGATGAAAGCATGTTAGCTAGGACACTGGCTCTCAACCTTTCCAGATGACTGGACCCCTTTCAGAAGTCTGATTTGTTTTAAGCACTCCCAGTTTTCATCTCAGTTAAGCAATACTTGTCTGAAGCACGAGTCCCTCCCTCTAGAACTTAGCTTCCCAGGGACCCTGTAGCATAGGGCTCTGGGCAGTTGCTCTGTTTGCCACACCCTAATGCTTGTGACATCCCCCACCCCCCAAAGAAACCTGTCCCCAGGTTGAGAAACTCTGGTCTAGATAAGTTTGAGTATCCCCTGGAAGACCAATGTGTACCCCAGGGGTATATGTATGGTGTATCCCTCATGGAGAACTACTGAGCTAGGACAGGGGTTACTTAAACAGCTGACCTGGTTTAGGTGCCTAACTCCAGAAGAAGGTTCATGGCTGAGGGTGCTGAACAGAGGGAAGGGCCTGTCTCTAGCCCATCAGCCTGGTGCACCAAGTTATTTTCTGAGAGGCCTAAGCCCCTCTATTCTCCCTACCTCTTTCCTCAACACTTCAGGTCTGGCTAGCTCAAGTGGCTCCCAGTTCAGTGTCTGGCTTCTGAAAATCCCTTTCTTAAGCACTTTTATCTCATGCACTCCATGAGAAACCTTGATAGCATGGAGCTGCCGAACTCAGGCCTAAAAATTCCACCAGGCAGCAGATTGTGTAGGGAGCTAGGCATTGTTCCACTCAACCAAGCAATGCCTAAGTCACTTTCAAAAGTTGGCTCTGTGTGTGTCTAAAAGTCTAGGACTCCAGACCAATTGTATGTAATTGATTTAATAGAAGTATTTAATACAAGATGGGCTAAAGAAATTGCAGGCATAATTCCAGTGAAATCCCTGGATTAACAGCATGCATAAATTTGGTCCAAAGTGATTAGATATACAAGACCAAATCCACACCTGGACTGAGTGATGGCAACACCAGTGAAATTCCACCAGTTTACATTGGATGTGAATTAGATCCATAGTCTGAGTTTAAAATGCAATTTCTAATGGGATAACAGTTGCTAATCCCCTGAGCAAAGGTACTATCCCGTTAAGAGTCTTCTGGGTCCTGCTCTGTAGGATGTGGAAGGATGCTGCACGTCTTAATTTTACTAGAGAAAAATCTCCTTAGGCCAAATAAATTCCCAGTATGAGTCCAAATCTTAAGAGAAATGTGTGGTTTTTTTTCTGGTGCATGTCTAAGGATATGACACACAAATGCTTAGATATTCCTGTTACAGTCAGAGATAAAAAACAATAGATATATAGATTGATAAGAAATATCCCCAGTAGGATAAATATTTCTGTGCATTCAGGAGTGATCTGGACTGATGCTCCTGTATTAGATGACCCTGAAACAGGTACTTCTTGGAATGGCATATTGTAGCCTAATCTTCAGGAAGAAATTTAGTTGTGTATGTAGAAGTGAAACACTTAACCCAGGCCGAAATAGCACATATCAGCTCTTTTTAACTGTGCTCTTTTTTTTGTCCTGTAGACTGACCTACTTTTAAGCAAAATGAACAGAGGTATTTTTCACTGTAACTTTGCCATCTCCATGGAAACCTTTGTCTGAGGATGTGCTTGTGTGAGTGTTTGGGGAAATAGAATCTACGACATAACATTTGCTATACTGCATTGGGCCACTGGTTTAGAAAGTCCAGTATGCAGCCTTGGATAGGGATCAATTCCTGATGCTTCAGAGAACGGTGTACTCCTTGCTAGTAGTGCCACATTGTATACACCAGGGCTACGTCTACACTGCAAGGTTTTTGCGCAAAAACCCATGGAGTGTCCACACCTCAAATGCACTTTTGCGCAAGGAAATCAGGAGTCAAACGGCAGAACAGAGGGCTTTTTCTGCCGCAGGTAAACCTCCTTTTATGAGGCATAACTCCCTTTTGCGCAAGAACTCTTGCTCAAAAAGGCAAGTGTGGACACTCCAGAGGGGTTTCTTGCGCAAGAAACCCCTATGGGAAAAAGCACAGGTGCTCTGATGGCCATTCACAGAATGGCCATCAGAGTTTTCTTGCACAAGAGCATCCATGCAGCATGGATGCTCTCTTGCACAAAAGCACATCACTTCTGCGATATGCTTTGAGGTGTGGACGTGCTCTTGCACAAGAAGTTTTTGTGCAAGAACTCTTCTGCAAAAGACTTCTTGTGCAAGAAGCATGTAGTGTAGACATAGCCAGGTGTCTTTGAATCTTTTAGGGGAACTACTTCCAAGATTTGCAACAGTGATTAGTTAGTGGGGGAAGGGAGGGTCCAAACCACAGATTCCTTAAAAGGGCTTCATTTTCAAAGGTGAGTGTCTCAGTCCTTTCTAAAAATCAGGTTCTTTTATGATGTCTTAAGTTAGATATCCAAAAATGGAGGTGCCACAAATCATATCCCCTTTTGAAAATCTTGACCTGAAATCTCCTTGTTTTCTACTGAGAGGTGAGGTGCAGTTTTAAAGAGGTTGAAGGGCCTAGACCCTCCAGTCTGGCCTCCTGTGTATCACAAAACATTTTACTCCATTTTTTCTTTACTGAGTTTGGCAGAAGTAGTGTCTGTCTCTCCTTCTATTGCTTTGCCCTTGACCAGAGACCAGTAACTTGTCTCTGACTAAAGAATGTCTTCCAGAAAGGCACCCAGTCCTGATCTCAAGACATCAAGAAAAAGAGCATCCATCCACTTTTGAGTAGTTTGTTCCAATGATTAATCACAGTCACTCTTAAAAAGAAATGTGACTCACTGCTAATTTAGATTTGTCTGGCTTTAGCTTCCAACCATTGGTCCTTGTTATGACTTTCTTTGGTAGCTTCATTACCTAGTATGCTCTTCCCATAAAGGTACTTATACACTGCAATCGAGTCACTTCTCAATCTTCATTTTGCTAAGCTAAACAGACTTTCAGTTTTTCAATGAAGTCTAAATTTCCGATGGAAAAAACCCTCATTTTCCAAACAGCTCTAATATACCACAGCTTAGTTTCTATAGCCAATAAATTATGAACTAGACATTCTTTACAGATTCATAGACTTCAAGGCCTGAAGGTCCTGTTATGGTCATTTATTCTGAATTCCTTCATGACACAGGCTATAGAATTTCACCCAATTATTTCTGTAACTAGCCCATAATGTCTGAATGAACTAGAGGATATCTGTTAAAAAGCCATCCAATTTTGATTTAAAGTGATGGAGATTCCACCATAGCATCCAAAAGTTTTTCAAATGGATATTTATCCTCATGCTTATAAAACAGTGCCTCCTTTCTATTTATGTGAGGTGGCTTGGGGAAATGAGCCCCAGTTAATCAGAAGAAATTTAATTTGCACATGTACCCCCCGGAGAAATACCAGTGACTGATCCATTATTCACAGAGCCTCCCCTCTGCAGAACCACTTAAATATTTTGTTTACTATTCAACAAAGAGCAGCTACCATTTTGTACCAGCAATGAAAGAGGCGTCTGTGCTGATCATTATGCATACTTCAGGAGGGTTCCACTCTAAGTAATGGTGACAAACAGTGGAGGGGAGCTCAAAACCAATTTGTGCTGACTACATTCACGTGTAGCTTTTGCTAGAGCAGAAGAGAAAGCCAAGTGAGTGCTGGATCTACCTCTTGTTCTTTGATTGAGATTATGTTCTGAAAACCCCCAACAACTGTACTGACAATTCATGGAAACTGCAAACAAAACACAGGGGGCTGCACAGTGAAAGCCCCGTATGGGGACATAAGCATGAAGGAGCGGTGGGATTCAGAAAGTAGAAAGAGGGTTCATAAATACATTAACAGTTGAATATGGATTCTTGGACTGTCAGGTTCACTAGGAAGCTGCAGAAGTGATCAGATAGGTGCAGAGACAGACTCCAAGAATACCAAATACATGTAACAATATCAGCCCCATTCTGCAATGTCTGTTTTGAGAGAATTACATACGGTGAGGGGCTGGGCGAAGTTCTGAAATGCTTTAGTACACCCAGGCCTCTAGCCAAGCTTTACACAAGCTTATTTCAATAGCTTAAGCAGCACAAGTGCCCTCCATAAAGGTTCAGGCCCATCTCTAGCAGAAGCTAGAGGAGGTGAATGGCAGTTTAGGAGTTCAGTGTGGTGCTGGAGCATTGAAAGAGCCATAAGAATTAATTATTTGTAAGGCAGTGCTCAAGAGAACATCAGTCACCCTGTGCTATGCATTGTGCCCAGATATAATGCAAAGATGGCCCCTGCCCCAGAGAGATGGATAACTCAGAGGCTTGTGAATCCTTCATCTGTGCACTGCCACTATGAAAGGACTACAGCTGCAGTATGATTTTGGTTAGATGCCTCACCTTCTCCCTACAAGCGTATACAGGTTTGCTCATTTTGCTCTTCCAGTGGCAGCTATATATCTGCGCTGCCTAGAACCTAACAAAGGCCTTGATGAGTTAGTGACCAGGCCAACATAGGATCTTTTAAAACTATATAACTTATATCAGCTATGCCCCGTAAATATTGATATGGCTCTGTAACATGGCACGACTTACTACCATGGCACCTCCTGCTGGTCACTCAGGGAATTAGCTCTTCAGTCCTGGAGCAACCCCTTCCAGCCAGTGTCTCATCCACTGTTACCTGTTATTGGCTCTGCCACCTGGCATCAGGACCCAGATCCCTCCCAGCTGATAGCATCATCCCCTCTGGGTACTGCCCTGCCTCAGTGCCCCCACATTCTGGGATCCTCCCCCTCAGGAAACCCCTAAACCCATCTAGCCTCAGTGGCCCACTGCCAGTCATCATCTAGTCCTTGCATCAGGGCAGTCTGAAATGGCCACTCATCATTGGCAAGGGGTTTGGACCTGCTGCCTTCTCCTGCCCTGGCCGTCTCCCTGCAGTCCTAGTACCCTCAGGTCTTGCCTCAGGCCCTGCAGCCTAGGAGTGAGGCCAGGCCAGAGCTCCCCAGCTCTACCTGTCTTTCCCCAGCCCTGCTCTACTCTGTATCAGGAAGCCTCTAACTTACCTAGCAGCTAAGTCCCTCCTACTCCACAGCTGGAGCAAGAGTGAGTGTGGGCTAGCAGCAGCCCTTATTTACACAGCCTCAGCTGGGCCCTAATTGCTTGCTATCTGCTGCAGCTGCTGACTTTACCGCTCTTAGGGCTGGATTTAACCCTTCTTTAGCTAGTGCAGGGAAGATGCTCTGTCACAGGCTCTTATCACCATAGAATCTGAATCTCTCGCAATCATTAGTGGATTGAATCTCCACAACACTCCTGTCAGGAAGAGAGCTACTACTGCACCATTTTACCAATGGGGAACTGAAGCACTGGGTAGATAAGCAGCTGCCCAACGTTAGACAGACTGTCTGTGAGAGACTCGAGAATCAAATCTAATACTACGTCTACACTGGCAGCTTCTTGTGCAAAAACTCTTCCACAAGAGAGCGTCTACACTAGCATGTGCTTTTGCACAAGAGATGTGCTTTTGCGCAAGAGCATCCATGCCAGTGTAGACGCTCTCTTGTGCAAGAAAGCTCTGATGGCCATTTTAACCATCGGGGATTCTTGCGCAAGAAATTCATGTTGCCTGTCTACACTGGCCTCTTCTGGAAGAGCTCTTGCGCAAGAGGGCTTCTTCCTGAGAGGGAGCATCAGAGTTCTCACGCAAGAAGCCCTGATTTTCTACAGTACAACGTCAGTTTACTTGCACAAGAACACATGGCCAGTGAGACAGGCGGTATGTTTTTGCGCAAGAGCGGCCGTTTTCGCGCAAGAACACGCTAGTGTAGACACAGCTTAAGTCTCTTGCATTCCAGTCCTCTGTTGAACCCTGTCCAATTTTCTTCCTATTTCTTAAAGGCTCTGATCCTGCAAGTCTTTCCTTGATATGGGTCAGGAGGGAGGGCAGGGCTAGTATGAGAAGGAGTTAACTTCAAGCACTCTGATCATGCCTTTCTTATCCTGTGGAGTCTCAAGTAAAAGTAGGCAGGGCATGGGTGAAGAATGGGTGCATTTTGGCAGATGTGGTCTTAAATTCCATCCTGTTGTGCTCATTAGAAACTTAGCTACACTCTCTTCTTTTAGGCTAGTACACAGGATTAGTGTGGTAGCAGTATTTGCAGGATCAAGGTGCCTTATGTAACCTTGGGTGGACTCACTGCACTGCCCTTGTTAAGTGCTGTAAAAAACCCCAGCTCCCAAAGAAAAGTGGCTGAAGACCCAAAGTTGAGTCTCTATGGATTTACAGCAAGGACTGCACAGGGTCAACCTCCCCACATTCAAGTCCCAAAAGAAACTAAAAAAATGAATTTAATTAAATAACTTTATAAAATTTGATGAGGAAAAATACCTATGTTGTAAAAATTAGACTATTTAAAAACCTACAGCCATTACTTGCAGTTATAATAGACATAAATAAAGAGAAACAAATTAAAATGTGAACAGTTCAGTCCACACAGAGCACAGTAAGAAGAAACTGAGAGGTCCCAAAAGCTTAGGTTTAGTTCACCTAAGTGATCACCAAATTTGCTGTACAATTTGCTTAGTCGAAAACATCTTCCCTCCACTTTCTTGTAGAAAACTTCAGCTGGAATCCATGCAGATGCTTCCTCTGCTGTGCATCACTGCTAGCCAGTCAGCTGATTTGTTAACCAATCACCCATTTAAGTCATAAGTATATAGATTTAAAGAAAACTCTGTTACAAGTAAAATACAAAAATGGGGAGTAAATTTTATGTGCACTGAGGCACATGCAGATGTGCACCACCAATAGAAACACATGCTGCCGGCTGTGGGAAGCTGTGAACACTCTGCCAAACAGCTGTGCAGCACCCGAATCTCGCCTGGTCAGCCACCCAAGGACTCAGCTTACAAGGAACACTGGATAAGTGATCCTAAGAAAAGAAACTGCCCTGACTGCTTGCCCTCATGAAGTCTGACCCCAGAAACAAAGATTCTATAGGAGCAAACGCCCATACTACCATACCTAATTCCAGACGCTTCTGAGTGTGGAGTGCTTAATTTTGCCTAGCAACAATGACCCAGATACAACTCAGTCTTACCTCCCCCTAGGGGTCTCTCAAAGAGGCATCTCCCTATTTAGGTACATGCATTACACTTGCACTCCTTAACCTTTGTGACACTTTCCCCATGCACTTATATGAACAGGACTCCACACTCGTGCCATGCAGCATCAAGGCCTAGGTGCTTGGAATGAAGAAATCATTTTCCAGGAGGCCGGTCTCTTAATACACTGGGAATAGAAATGTGGCAATCAGACTTGTGAACTAAATCATATTGGACATGCTGCCCTAATCTCCAAAATATAAAATTGTAAGGAAAGAATTACAGCTAAAGCACACATCAAATTCTAGAATGCTGCAGGGGAGAAGGGACAAAAGATTTCTGTGGGACATATTATGAGAGCTGGTCAATTTCTTTAAAAAAAAACAAAAAACCCACAAAAAGAACAAACCACCACACCCTGATTAATGATTATGTTTTACAAATAAAAGGGCTGAGTTTGAGTTGTTACAATTTTCTGGGTCATGTTATTTTTTATTCATGAGTACGTCAGCAACTGCATGATAATAATAATGAATACCAAAAATGTTATATATTTTAGCAGGAATAATTATTTCACCTAACAATTCACACTGTCTTAGAGCAGTAGCCATGTTAGTCTGTACCTTTAAAAACAATAAGTAGTCCTGTGGCACCTTAGAGACTAACAAAAATGTATAGTAGCATGTACTTTTATGGGTAAAACCCCCTTCATCAGTTGTAGATGGGTGATAATGAGGCTAATTAAGTGGCCTGGAAGTGTCCCATTTTTAGCTTTTGATGTAAAAATGAAGTTGTTAGAGACAGGGGAGACTGGCTTTATAATGTGACATCCAGTTAATGTCTTTGTGCAATCCCAGAGAAACAATGTCAAATTTGAAGATCAATACCAATTCCCTGCTCTCTCTCAGTAATTGGCTGGTGAAATACCTGTGTAGAAGAACGGCTACTTTAAATCCATGACTGAGGCTACGTCTACACACCGTTTTTTGCAGCAGAAGATATGCAAATCACGCTCTCATTTGCATATCTTCTGCCAATCCTTTTTGAGGAAGAGGTTTTGCTTTATTCCTCAAAAAAATGAGGTTTACAGGATCTTTTGCAAAACGGTTTTTTATGACAAATGGCCCCATCTGCACGGCAGATGGGATCGGCAGAAGATATGCAAATGAGAGCACAATTTGCATATCTTCTGCCGCAAAAGAACAGCAGTGTAGACGTAGCCTGAGTGACCAGGCAGGTTAAAATGTTCCCCTACAGGTTTATGTGTGTTACCATTCTGATGTCTGATTTGTGTCCATTTATCCTTTGTCGTAGAGACTGTCCAGTTTGGCCAATACACACGGCAGAGGGGCATTGCTGGCACTTGATGGCATATATCACATTAGAGGATGTGCAGTTGTATGAGCCCCTGATGTTGTGGTTTACATGGTTATGTCCTATGACGGTGTTGCTTGTATAGATGTGTGGACAGAGTTGGCAAAGGGGTTTGTTGCAGGGGTCGGTTCCTGGGTGAATGTAATTGAAGTGTGATGTGTGGCTGCTGGAAAGTGTTTGCTTCAGGTGAGGGAGTTATCTGTTGGCTAGGACTGGCCTGTCTCCCAATTCACACTGTGTGTGTGTGTGTGTGTGTATGTGTGTGTGTGTGCGCGCGCGCGCTGCTATATTCATAGGTAGCTAGTCTCCTTTCAAATACTTCCATCATCCAATCAGAGAGCAGAAACAATACTACATGATTCTGGTGACCATCTACACAACACGAACAATGAATGGAAACAAAAGAGGTGAACATTTGTCACCAATGCTTAGTCAGGCAATCATAGATCCATGCCATCTGGCAAGTGTTTTCAAATAACAGACACATAAGAACAGTGGTTCTCAACCATTTCCATACTTATGTTGCAAACCTCTCCTACCTAGCCAAAAGAGGAAATAAATTCAAAAAAAAAGTTTCACACTTTATCTTAGCCCTATACAATGGGGAATCAGTCAGCGTGATGTGGGGGTAGTTGGCTGCTTGAAAGCTGTGGAATCTTTTGCAGAGCTCTATTTCTGGGGGTATTGCTTACTGCCTGCATTTGAAAAGTGGACCCAATGTTCAAAAATTTTAATCAGAACTGAAATCATTCTGTAAATGAAATTCAGTAAAAGGAGATCACTCAATACCCAGTAGTGTCCTTATCTGTACCTATATTATAGATATTACCCCCCAAATCCAAACCCCCATATAGTTATCCTCATTTTGATCCCTCACATAGCTTCGATTAACATTTTCTTAATGTTGTTATATGAAAAAAACAATTGTCATGTTGGTGTGTTATAGAGCAGATAAGTAGAGTAGCTATTCCAAGGATAATAAAGACTCAGTTCTACTTTGAGATATGTATCTGAAGACCCTTTTACCTTCCATGGGAGTTCAGTGTGACCACTGTGGTGTGACCTGGAGCAGGTCCCCTTCCTGTCCCATGTCTCGGTTTCCCCATCTGTAAGATGGGGTTAATAATTTTGACCTCTTTTGAAAAGAGCTTTGAGATCTACAGATGACAAGTGCTATCTAAGAGCTTTGTAGCATCATCGTCCTCTTCATCATCACATCTCATGCCAGAATTTGACTTTCATTAACAGGCCAATTAAAATGGCACAACAAGTTGTCATGGCAATACACAGTGGCAACATTTTGCAGCTGCTTCCAGGTTGTGTAGTATAATTATAGAAATCAGAGATGAAAAAGCCCCATTAGACTATTCAGTCTGCCTCCCTTATCAGTACAAGATTTTTCCCTATAGAAGATCATTTAGTGTTTTGTCCAGTCAAGTGTTACACGTGCCAAGCAATAGAGCTTCCACCACTCCAGCCTCTTGAGCAACCTACCACATTTTTAATGATTCTTATTATTTATACAATGTTACTGAGGTACATAGATGTTATTGCCAAGAAGATTTTTTCCTGAAATACACAGAGGTGGTAAATCAACTGCAAACTGTAATGTACAAGCTGTTATGTTGTCTGTGATGGTGAAACATCTGATATAATAAGAGTCTAGCATGGTCAAAGGGGGGATTTACTGATGCCTTGCTATACTAACATAGTCGGGGCGGAGGTGGAATGTGAGACACCTGGCTGTTTGAATATTTGTCTCTCACTTATTCTAAGGTGAGCCGATTACCTATCAGCATTGTACCTTTAACTTTCTTAGGGAGATGCAGCAACATGGGAAATATTTGCTAAGAATCAGTGTTGAACTAACTCTATTAGTAACAGGCAGGAAGAATCATATACGAGAATATTGCTTAACTTGCTATGTCTATAAAAACGCCATGAGCGGAAGCTCTCTTATCTTATTGTCTCAGTCAAATTCTGTCTTTCTTCAACAAGACTTTACTTCCTTCTCTGGTTATGAACTTCTAAGAGCTGCTTGACAATTGAAAAAATCATTAAAAAGTCTGTAATCCTCCCAATTTTCATTACAATATTCTGATAAGCTCTAATAAGAGGAGAGGAAAGGTGAAAGGGTTGAGATAAAGTTATGACACAGAGAGAACCTAAGATAGTAGGTTAAAAGAGACCAAATCCTTAGGTGCTTCCAAAAGAAGATTCTGTTTCATCCCAGGGTTTTGCTTCAGGGGTGGTTTAGGTAAAAGGGGAAAGGTTTATACAGCTCTGTGAAAAAGGGTCCTATTTATTATTTAATAAACCGGCATCTAGATGCTGCTTCCTTTAAAGGATATTATCCCATATATACCAACAACAAATGGAGAACTTCTGCTAGGCGAAGTCCAGTCTCTCCCCTGTGATGTGTATGTGCAGCTTAGCTAGTGGCTGTGATGTCTATATGACCTGCTGCCATGAATTTGCTACAATATTTTACAGTTTCATACTTGGAAAAAGTCCTTATGCACTTGCAAATCCCACTTATCCACAGTATTAATAGTTACAACCATTAAATCAATTTACACATGACATCTTGATAAACTCACAAGGACAATATTTAATTAGCATTTCTTCCTATAGCCAGAGCAGAAACATATTATGATCTCATGTTTTACTGGTGAGTAGTGGACAGCAGGAGAGGATGAGTTACAGAGCTGAAGAGTCCCATCAGACTGCTCCCAGTCTTTTCTCATTTCCTGTTTTCTGTCAAACTGTAGATCATGTTTTCCTCCCACTATTTAACTGGAAAACATGAGCCGCTTTCACAAGCCTGGCCATCAGCAGGTATCCAGGTTGTCCCTTTATGTTCTGCAGGCTACACAGTTCTCTAGCTATACCTTTATGCTAATAAGGACAGCAGCCTTGTTATTGGCTGATCTTTACCATGAGAGTTCCTTATAGAAGTTATCCATCTATCCATCCGTTCAAGGTTTCTACACAGTAGCTACTGGGGTACAACAGCTTTATCACAGGTAAAAATCATTCTTTACCTAACAAACGTCTAACAGAGGTCACTCTCCTTAGCTCAGAATTCTGCCTTATCTTGAAGAACCACCCCCAACATTTGGATACTATGTACTGCACAACGAGGACTTCCCCATCCTCAGGTAGGGTTTTGCTCAGTTTCCATGTTTGATGCGGACATCTTCAGTCTACATGAGTCTGATGGGAAACAAAACTATGGCTGCTCCATTGATTACTGTGACTTTTCTTCATTTCAGGTACATTAATTAGAAACAAGTCCCAAAATATTTGACACAATGCTTCAAATTCATCTCTAGTAGAGTTCCAACAAGGATGACATTTGCCAATTTGTTAGGAGTATTAAAAATGACATTTCATTAAGAATGGGCATTTCCTTTGAAAGCAATATGCAACATTTCTGAGGTGGTATATGCTAGAAGATATTATTTCCCAGCAAGTTATGTCAGATCAGCTGAAATGCAACACTATACAATTCTCAAGCAGCGGAACTCAACATTTCAGCTCAACTTTAAAGAAAATGGCATGGGTGCCTCTGATCTGGATATTTGCTAATAATTCCAACAAGCCGAAGGATGAAGATAGAAGTTTGCTGATGGCCAAATTATCACTTAAGCAGTTCAATACACATTTAAATAGAAGTATAACGAGCAAGTACAGAAAGAGAAATCTGAGGGGTGCAATGGAAAAATATCTGGTCACTACAAGGGAGTCAGGTAACTGAGAAAATAGAGAGGCGAAAAGACAGCTATGCAATTTGGTTTAACTGTACAACATTGAAACCTGTAATGACAGAAAAAGAAAACATCTGGAGATAGGAGTATGTAACTACTACTACATGTCTTAGCTATCACAAAGAAAGAAAGAAAGAAAGAACTACTATAAAAAGCACAAGTAAATAATATCTAGCTCTTACAGAACTTTTCATCAAGAGATTTCAAAATGCTTCACAGAGGAGACAAGTATCATTATCCTAATTTACAGACGGGGAAACTGAGGCACAGGGCAAGAACATGACTCGCCCAAAGTCAGCTAGCGGTCCAGTGGCTGAGCTAGGAATCGTACCCATATTTCTTGTGTCCCAGTTTGGTAGTCTATGTATTAGACTATACTGCCCAATCCTACAAAGTTACTATGTAGAGCTGGTTAGAAAATGACAGAGCATTTGAAATTTTGACAAAAATATGGTAAGAAAGTGCTCATCGGATCCCTACTAATGATACTTCACCTGAGGAAAAAAGACAAAGAATACAAGGCAATATCTTTTACTGGATGATAAATATCTCATATAATACATCTTTCAAGATTCATGGGTCCAACATTTGCCTGTCACAACATGTGGTGTATCTTATCCAGTGCATCAGCTACCTCAATAATAATCATGTGGATAAACCCAGACAGCCACCATGCTCTCGAATGAACGCACACAGAAAAATGATAAAAGACAACACCACCGTATCACTTGTGTGTGAACACTTTTCACAGAGGGATCACTCCATATCTGATCTTTCATTACTCATCCTCAAAGGAAAACAATACACCTTCAAAAGGCAAGCCTGGAAACTTAAATACATAGTACTGCTAGACACAATCCCCGCCATGAACTTAACACTGGCTTCATGGCTCATTACAACCGTCTGTAAGACACACTTGCCTTTTAATCCTTAGTGCTCCCACTTTACTCCATTTTACATAACAATCAAATGCTCATGGGCCACTCCCTCACATATGGCCTTTTACAATGTTTGTTACCACCATGCCTATGCTACAAAATAATGTTGACCATCGGCATACAGCCACCACAGTTATTAAACCACTTGTGTGTGTGTGCTTGTGTCAGTGGCATGCCCCTTGACTAGGAGCATTTGTACCAATTGTATTGTCAGTGTGGGGCATTATGGGATGGCTCCTGGATGCCAGCAACAGTTGCTATACTTCAACCATGACTCTATGCTGCTTGGGAAGGTGGTGTTACTAAATCAGCATAGGGAGGCACTTATCTGAGCAGGAGCCAAATTTAAGCAAAATACTTCCACAGTTAGGTTGACATAACTGTGTAGTGTACACCAGGCCTTGGACTTAATTATTTGTCTCAACCTGTATTAAGCTCAGGGTTTGTCTACAAGGCAATGTAAACCCAGAATCAGTGGGACTCATTTCGGATGACCTTTGTTAGAGAACCCTGGGCTTTAGCATCTACACTGTATTTAAACTCTGTGTTAGAACTTTTCTAACCGTGCTTGAATCTAGGACTCTGGCAACCACAAGCTGGTTTGTGGAGCTGACTCACTGTAACCATATCCCAGAATCCCTAACACTCTCTGCCCCCTAATGTGTCCATTCTCACCCTAGAACTCTGGTGCAGAGTGGGAAAATTTACTGCACGGTACCAGGAAGGAGCTTGCTTTGCAAAAGGCTTGACCGGTTCGTTCCTAGGAGGTTGTTTGCCGTTGTGCTTGAAGATCGGTGATCAGAACAGAATAAGTTAACACTGACCTGAGTTGCTGCTGTTTGCCAAGGGTAGGGCACTTTTGTTTCTAATAGAGTGGATTACAGATTGTTGGGCTAGAAAGTACTAAAGAGGCTGTCCCATGGAATTGTGGATGACTCCCAGGACTAGAGTCAAGTGAGATTGCAGCTACATATGGCTATGATGCTGGGTCCCAGCTTAACCTCAGACCCTAGACATGCAGGGTACTGGGATCCTGGGTCCAAACTCTGGATCAGCATAATTGCTGTGAAGATGTAAGGCTGGTTAGCCTTGAAGCCAGACTCAAATACACGCTTGCATCTCAAATACAGGCTTACATTTCAGTGTAGACATAGCCTCGGGCAGTCTGATTTCTTTCCTCAGATCCAAAAAAGAACTCTGTATAGTTTGAACAGGTATGCCTTCCACCAACAGAAATTGGTCTAATAACACCTTGTCTCTGTAATATACAGGGACCAACACAGCTAAAACAACACTGCAAAGAACTGAGAAAAAAAAAGCCATTGCACATTTTTCATGAAAAACCCAACTTGCTGTGCTCTCAGATAGAAACTCCCCCCAGTCATCTATTGCACTTTGGGTCCAAACTGTTGTTGGCTGTTCAGAAAATCAGGCACTTGAGTGTCAGGGACCTCATCTTTTTGTATGTATTGTATGGTGTTGAGCACATTGTCACCACCTTCCTGATAAATAATGATGATGATGATTACAATAAAATGGAAAGATAGAAAACAAAACAAGGGCGTTCTAAAATTCATAGCAACACTCTCCATTTATAAAGTGCCTGTCATCTGAGGCTCTCAAAATGCTTCCATAAGCCAAGGAAACAGATGCAAGCTAGAAACCGAAAAAAGGGGATGAGTAGCAGTAAAAGTCTATAAAAGACCAGAGACAGCATTAGTGTAGGAAAAACCAACTGCAAGATGATGTAATGATTTTCCAAATGCTCTCCAATATGCAGGCATTAGGGTTTTTTTGTAGTTATATAGCACCTTCTCCTGGAAGATCACAAATTTTACAAACCGACACAGATTTAGTTGCACAAGGCTCTTGTGTCCTACCCTCATTTTATAGAGGTCAGAATTAAGACAGGTGAAATGATTGCCAAGCTCAAGCAGAAAGCCTGAAGTAGAACCACAGTCAGAACCCGGGTGATCTCTTGGCTTCTAGTCCTATGTGTTAACTCTAAGATCAACCTTTACCCCCGAAGATGTACTTCTCGGACAAAAATAAGCTCTTTTGTGAACATATCAACCATATCTCCCTCAACATCTAAGAACATGGGCATGATCATTGCAGTTCAGTGCACAAGTGACATACTGATTTGTGAAGGACCTTAACTGGGTTTCCAATGTAACACTAACCTCAGGCACTACCACATTCACCTCCCCTCCAAACCCTCTACAAGAGGCAGTAATCTGTTCTTGTCCAGGGGAGAATGGAGCCCATCTTCAACGGTACTTCACTGAAAAAAAGCTTCAGAAGGGAACGACTTAAATGAGAGACTCTTCTGTATATAAAGAGAGCTTCCTGCAGGCAGCAGAAGAATAGATGGAGACCTGTCAAAAAATGATACACGGGTAGCTAAGTGAAGCTCTTGCATTCATCAGGAAACAATGTGATCAAAGATGAATAGCTTGGAAACTGCTTTCACGAACGTTTACACAGGTCTTCACCTCCTGGCAACACAGAGACGTCAATGTCGTTATACCGCGCTGACTCATAACCGCGCAGGAGAGCTTTGCACAAAGCTTTGTTATTTTTTAAAATTTTTTTAAAGGGTCTACTCAAAGGTGAAGGGGAAATAACACAAAGGAGCTGTTCCAAATTGGTTCAAAGAGAAGTTGTTTTCAGACTCCTTGCCGTGCTTTATTAGCATGGAAATTCAATAATCTCATTAATTACAGAAAATAATGTAAGGTGGATCCGCTGGGCTATGGTACAATTTGAGCTCTGCTTCTGTGGGTAATTGCCAATGACATGTCTGAGAGAAATATCACAGAGATACATAACAAAGGGCAGCTCCGCTTTACAGCATAGATCTTGTTGCTATGGAAACTTGTCTTTGCTCCCATCCTGGAGCTAGATGATTTATGTATGTGTAAGAATTTCCCTTTTGAGAAAGAAAGAGAGAGAGAAAGAGAGAGAGAGAGAGAGAGAGAGAGAGAGAGAGATACCTCGTTCTCTATTTCTCTCCATCATTCTCTCTTTATTCTAGCTACCTATGCATTATAATCATTGTCCATCCAGCTATCCATCCATTCATCCCTTCAAGGTTGTGTTCTTTCTTTTTTACAAAACACACATCTGATGATCTGCGTGTGAAGACCATATTGACACGAACTAGTTTGTGAGCGTGTCTGCACCCTGTTTTCCTCTGCTAAGCTGAAGAACAACGGAATGGTCTGTTACCTCTAAGGCCCTCCCTTGCTCACATCTTCCTAAAGTAGTTCTTTTTCTACAGCAACCGGGGCTTGTGCTTTTGCAGCTGGCAGTCTGGGCTCTGTCCCTTCCATTGCAGTGAAGTTCCTAATAGTCATGTGTAGCATAGTGACCAACCTGGCATTTCTTTGCAGCCATGGTTTTATAGCTGTGTTTTGGCAGAACGATTTGTAAGTCAGGAGAACACACAGCCCTGGTGAGAGTAGAAGACCCTCATATGGCCACAGCGGAACTGCCTCTGGCCCATGCTCAGAATGTTCTACATAGCTTCATAAGGCTGGTTGTGCTGGTGTACAGAGTTTGAAGATGGTGGTGTTGGGAAGCGGAAAGAGAAAAACAGAGAGGTCCAGGAGCAGTGTCCCAATGGGGCGTCATTCCCATAAGGACTTTCCTTGGCCCATTTACTTGCATTAATGCAGTCAAAAGCATCACTGTTCAGGAGAGAGCTCTCTCTCTTAAACAAGGGATTGAACATACAACATTCACTTCAGCCCATTTGCCATTTTACATTCATTTCACATGGATTTACCCCGCCTGACCTCAGATGCCTAGCTGGATTTGGGAAGTGGGTGGAGGACCGAAAGTTGATATCCAAGTCCAGAAGAAGGCAACTTTGGGTGTAGCTCTTTACTAAGCTCACATACATGACCCATGGAATATTTCAGTGGCATGTTTTCTGGCTGTGGTGCTTCCAAGACAAATAGGTGATCTGTATAAGTACAGCACTGTCTGTCAGGGTGCTGTCAGATGCCCCACTATAGCTACACATACATGCATATCCCACTCCCAACCAAATACTCATTCTCACAAACATCCAGCACTTTAAAAACAAAGACCTCAAGCTTCATACTCTGAAAAGTTCAGCCACAACAGTCAACAGGGTCAGGCCCTTGGCATGAACAGGGATATCAAATGGGGATGTCTGTTCTTTGAGAAATGGCATGATGATCTTTGCGGCCCTGATAGTGCAAATCTTGTGTATATGGATCATTTTATTCTCATGAATAGTTTTATTGGGATCAATGGAATGAGACCTGTGCATAGTTACTTATGAAACTATTTACAACCTCAGGTCCTGATGCAGACACCCTACTCGCTTTAATTTTGAGCTAAGGTGCAGACAAATATTTACTCACTGTTGTTCAAGTCAGCTCCTTTGGAAGTCATCAAGCATCCCTGTACAGCCTCACTAGCATCTGAAATGTAATTTCATACTTGTACTTTTGCCAGGTAACATGGCCTTATCCAGACACAATATTTTATTAGGAAGATGCATACAATTTGTGTTCTCTTGATGGTTTGAAAAACAACTGTGCTCTTCTAGGCTAAATCAGTATTTCAGCATTTTAAATGTTCCAAAAAACAGTGTGAACCTCTTAATCTGAAAAAAAGATAAACATCCATATTGATTGAGCTCCTTCTTTCAGCCCTTAAATTCACAGATCAGTAAAATTGTCCTCTAAATTCAGAGAGTTACAAGCCTAGTTGATCAGTTCTATGCCATGTTGGCAGAGACCTCCAAGGTAACTTTCTTCCACTAAGATCTGTGAGGGCCTTGTCCTTGATCTTGGTTCAGGAATACTGAAGCATGAAATGGAAGCACAAGAAAACTATTTAATCAAAAATTATAAGAAGAATCTTGTGGCATTTGGAGTTCCTTGCTCTTTAAATTCTCCATCACTCATCATGTTTGTACATGTCCTCCAATGGAATGTCATAGAATCATAGAACTGGAAGAGACCTCAGGAGGTCATCAAGTCCAGCCCCCACCCCAGGCAGGACCAATCCCATAGGGTATGTCTACACTAGCCCCCTAGTTCGAACTAGGGTGGCTAATGTAGGCATTCGAACTTGCAAATGAAGCCCGGGATTTAAATATCCCGGGCTTCATTTGCATGTTCCCGGGCGAGCGCCATTTTTAAATCCCAGTAGTTCGAACTGACTACCCGTGGCTACACGCGGCAGTCAGAAGTTAATCTGAACTAAGTCCTTAGTTTGGATTAACTGTTACTCCTCGTGGAATGAGGTATAACAGTTAATCCGAACTAAGGACTTAGTTTGGATTAATTTCTGACTGCCGCGTGTAGCCGCGGGCAGTCAGTTCAAACTATGGGGATTTAAAAATGGCACCCGCCCGGGAACATGCAAATGAAGCCCAGGATATTTAAATCCCGGGCTTCATTTACAAGTTCGAATGCCTACATTAGCCACCCTAGTTTGAACTAGGGGGCTAGTGTAGACATACCCATATAGACTTTCCTTGGTCTATTTTTAAAAAACCCACATTATTCATTCTTGTATAAGACCAAAGTTAATCTCTTGGCATAATTTATCAATTCTCTCCCCCTCTCCCCACCTTCTTGAATTTGTGGCTGAGAGCTAGCCATTAGCTCCTGCCCCAGCCTTCTCACTTTCCCTGTTTCCAATTCCTTAAGGCTGACCAATACTCTTATCAATGTTCTAAAATCAATTATATTAATAAAGTTTAGGGGGAGTTGAAGAGTTGCTGTTGAGAACTCACCTTTCATTGTCCAGAGTGTTTACTTCTCCCATTGATGGAACTGTCTAAGTTTCTGAGAGAACACAGACAGAACTGCAGTGCCCAACATTCTTGTTTGCCTGGGGGACATGTTAGTTTATCATCATCATTGGAGCTTTTTTACTTATGTTTTGCATTTGAATGGTGGTTTAAAAACAGTTTCCAACTTAGTTCTGATGCAGTCCCAGCTCCACACTGCATATCACACAGAGTAATAATCCACAATATGTCTTCAGTTATAACATTGCTCTAAGCCATCAAGCTTGTTTATACATTAGGCAATGCTCTGTGTGACCTGCAGCTATACTGCAGTACCTGACACAGGGTATATTATCCCACAGTAACTCATAGCAAATCAGTTTACGGTGCATTATGATACATGATCCTTGGTGTGTTTGAATAGCCTGCACTATGAGTGGACACTTTCTTTCAATTACATCCTCTTTGCCACAAGGAACTCCTGACAAGAGCTTATTATAAAAATAATCGCCTCAGATCGGGTGGCTTTATAGATGTCTCTTCAATGGGCAGGTCAGCACTGAGGAGCACAGGTGAGAATCACATGGGGGAAGCAGCACTAGGAGACCCTCACTCTCATGAGCACTGAATCCACTCACTATTTGCTTCTTTGAAAAAAAATTTAAATGAACGGATATTTCCTTCCTAGCTGAGCAACAGGCATTTAAAAGAACAGGACTGAGAACCAGATTCCTGTACAAATTAATCTCCAGTATAATTCCTGTGAGGAGCAGTGGGGCGAGGGGAAACAAACCCTGTCTTTTTCAGCTTCCTTTCCTGATCATTCTTGCAATGTCACCAACCCTCTGCATCAGCGGTGGGCAACCTAGGCTATTGAGTAGGCCCCAGGAGTGTCCCTCCTTCATTTCAGTGGGCTGCAAGATCATTGTAACCAAGATGGTTTCTTGGGATAGGATAGTTTTGCTAACTGCGCTTGTGTACCTAGAATTTGCAGTGTGTGCCGACTTCGACTGAACCGTAGCAGCGCTTTGCTTGGCTGCAGAGGGAGCGAATGGCTCTCACATTCAACGTTATGTGCAATTAGCCCGCACCTCCGTTCATGTGTCCTTGCTTTAAATCCATGTTACTTTAGTAATACTGGTAGGGAAAAAACCTAGGCAGCCAGAAACCAGCAGAATCTCGCAACCCTGCGTGTGGGCAACAGTAAACAAAAATGTCTCACAGGCCACACATAGAACCCCAATGGGCCGCATTTGGCCCGAGGGCCACAGGCTGCCCATCACTGCTCTGTGTGGAGCCAAAACACATGGCCAAAGCAGTGAATGGACTCCACTCAAAGACCTTGGACTCAATTTGTTCATTCTGGGTATGTCTAGACTACATGCCTCTGCCAACAGAGGCATGTAAAATAGGCTACCCAACATAGTCAATGAAGTCGGGATTTAAATATCCCCGGCTTCATTAAAATAAAAATGGCCGCCACATTGTGCCAGCTCAGCTGATCGTTGGCACAGTGCACGAGTCAAGACGTGGATCGGTTGACAAGGGAAGCCTTTGTCGACCGCTCCCTTATGCCTCGTGAAATGAGGTTTACAGGAGCGGTTGACAAAGGCGTCCCTTGTTGACTGATCCGCGTCTTGATTCACGCGCTGTGCCGACGATCAGCTGAGCCGGCACAGCATGGCAGCCATTTTTATTTTAATGAAGCCGGGGATATTTAAATCCCCGCTTCATTGACTATGTCTGGTAGCCTATTTTACATGCCTCTGTTGGCAGAGGCATGTAGTCTAGACATACCCTCTCTGCTTAACTCTTGACTTTATCCAAGTGCAGAGCAAAGAGTCTATATGGGTTGGGGGTGAAAAGAGCATAATGACAGGGAATGAGGTACTCTTCCTTTGGCACTGGCCATGCAAGGGCATGAGAAAGGGCAGGTCAGGAGGAGTAAAAACTCAGGAGGAGACAAAATAAAAAAATCCCTTCATCCTTGTGCAGTTTTTCCCCACACAGCACTGAGAAAATCTCATCTACCCCTTGTCTGCAGGTTGGCAGCTCTGGAGCCAAGAGGCAAATTGCCCTGAGTCTCTTCCATGCAAATGTTAACTCTATCTGGTGATGACCAAGCAGCAAGGTTCTTCCCTACACCCAGTGGGATCAACTTTGATGCAGGTGGCAGCATAGAGTGAATGAGAGACTGACCACTATAAAGATGGACAAATATAGGATGATATATTTCCTATCACCCATTGGTGTTTGAAAAGAAAAATACCATTTACTACTTTAGAGTTAACTAGTTTATTAGATAAGATCACTCAAAGCAGTCATCAAACTGGATAATGAGACAGGCCCCATTTCAGGGAGATTATTGCTTTATTATGGACAGAACATTCTGCAGATGTCTTAATTTTACAAAATTCATTTCACATTATCAAGATTTCTTGTCTATCTTATTTGATTTAACATTTGTTAAGAGCGATTTGTCTCTCTCTGATACTTCGGACCAGTGCAGTCCAATCAAGCAAATTGTCTGTAATTTAAGGCATTCCTGGGGGATTCATATTAGCATGGGACCTTTTGGTTTAGTTTTTTTTAAAATACATTCTGCATTAATGATTTCCCTCATGATTTCTTCTTTTATCTGAGTCTTTCCTGCCAATATGCCCATGTAGCAGAGTTCCAGATAAATCAGAACGGCATCACGAAGTGGCATGAAAGCAGAGCCACAAAAATCTGATTGAAGTTGTGAGCGAGCGAGAGAGAGAAATGTGAGCCCATCAGAATCTGAATTAATTAAAGATTTTATTAGCATCTAAGGGCGCCTGAGGGAAACTTTCACTTTTTTCCTTCGTATTTTTAAACCAGAAGTTCATATAAAGGCATTTGGGGGTCATGTCAGGGAAATTCAGATTGGTCAACAGCTCAGCAGCACCAAAACTGCTGAAGGTCCTAGAAGAGCAGGTAGTGGGGCTTTTCTTTTCAACAAGCAATCAGTCCCAACCAATGGAGCTATTGCAATTATTGAGATCAAATAGTTCTACCCTGAGCGAAGTTGTTCTTCTGTGTACCCTAATCAATACACTTCCAAATTTTGGACTGAATTTTCTATTGTGTTGGCCATGGAACTAAACAGGCTGAGGTCTCTGTGCTCAAAACCCCAAACCTGGGGCCTGACCAAACAGCTGTAGCTGATAGGTGTTGAGCAGTGTTCCCTGTAAGCTGTGCACGTGAACAGCTGCTCAGGAGAAACTCAAATGCCGCCCAGCTGATTAGCAGAGCCACCACAGTTAGGTTTTTGTTTTTCCTGGTGGTGCACATTCACACATGCCTTGGTGCACATAACATTTTATTCTGCACATGGATGGAAAAAGTCCACACATGAATGGAAAGGATTAAAGGGAACATTGCTGAGCACCCCCTATTTTCTTGGTGGGTGTTTAAGCCCTCGAGCACACATGGAGTCAATGCCTATGCTACTATGGGCAGCAACTAAGAGCTGGACAGCAGAGTCTGTGTGGATGCTTCTTCCCTTTCCTGCACACATGGGTGGGGAATGAGCAGGGAAGAGTCAAGAATGAGTGCAGCCGTGGCTCTCCACCACAACGAACTGGCACACTGGAGCATTTATGCTACACCAGGCATAGGCACTGGAGCTCCCACAGGGAAAAATTAGATGGTGCTGAACCCCCACCGGCAGCCAATCTGCCCCCTCTGCCTCCACTCCCCCTGCACCTCACACTCACTGGTGGGCCTGCTTACCAACTCCTCCTAGCACTTCTGGAACACTGAACAGCTGATTCGCGGTGTTCAGGAAGCTCCAGGAGGAAGGGGGAAGGAGCAGGAAAGGGGGGCACTTGGGGGAAGAGGAGGGGCAAGGGCAGGGATTTGGGGGAAGAGGTGGAATGGGGTGGAGCTTGGGAAAAAGGCGGGAAAGGGGAAGAGAGGAGGCAGGGATTGGGGGGAAGGAGTGGCATATGGGGGCAAGGCCTGGAGCAGAGTGGGCTTTGAGTACCTCCGGGCTAGAAGGGAAGTCGATGCCTATGGCACCGTATAGGAGCTGACGGCCAGTACTTCCTCACCAATAGCAACAGGACATCAGGAAGCAGATGATAACTCTAAGCCAAAATCTGGTTCCTGATCTCTAGGTGGGGGTAGCCCTGCTATGTGCTGCCCCTTACACAGAACTTATGGCAAAACCACAATTGAGCCCTTTATGTTTAGCAAATATTCTTGGTCGATGGGGAAGAAAAGGGACATGATTGAAATGAATAGTATTTCCCAGAAATAAATGGACTAGGGCAATCAGTATCAGCATCCATTAGCACCACCTCCATGAGCATAAAGCGTAGATCTGTCCATGATCTAGAGCAGACTGCTGCAGAGTTGTACTTTGAAATGCATGTTTCAAACCAGTCTTCACTGAGATAACTGTTGGGAAGTGTAACCCCTGCAGTGAACTGAGGATTGCTGAAGCTTTCAGCCAAACAAACCAACAATAGCGGACACCATGACTCTGGAAAGTTTTGTATTAAATGGCAGAGAATAAGCCCAACCAGATTAGGTATGTTTTTGTTTCAAAAGACTTGGAGCAGGACGATTTAGATTTTGTACAAGTGTGCATGTGCGTGTGGAGGAATCTTTAATTATCTTTTCTGCCATCTGCAAACCCGAGATTTGGCGCCAAGCCTGTGATCTGCTCAGTGCCGCCATGGCTGAAATACTGTTTTCATTCTTGTTTGTATTCTATTTTCTTTCCTTTTTTGTTTGATTCCTGATTGTCTCCCACTTTACTAGCCTGGCTTGTTATTTCATTCTTCTCCCTATGAGGCTTTTATGCAGACTCTGTAGGTGGAGGGGGAGCTTCCCTTGATTTCTTTTTTCTTCTTCTTTTTTTACATTTCATGCACTTATCTATTTGGATAATCAATGCACACATACACACAGAAGGAAAAAAATCAGTAAAAATCTGTTTAGTAAAACATCAAAGAAAACACAGAAACAGGAGCCCCTTGATTTGACTCATTTAAAACTAGACAGCGTAAATACACTGCAGGAGCAGACCTGTGCTGGCTGCCATGGATTGGACTAGACAGTTGAATAGGCCTTTATCATTATTAGAGTGTATGGCTTCCGGGGTCCAGTTGCTTGAGAGATGTTCTCACAGCTACCCCCCTTGGGCTACGTCTACACTGCAGGCTTCTTGCGCAAGAGGACATTGTCTACATTGCATGCTTCTTGTGCAAGAACAGCTGTTCTTGTGCAAACACTTGCCGGCTGTCTACTCTGCACGCGCGTTCTTGCGCAAGTAAATTTACAGTATAGCGTCAGAAAACAGGGCTTCTTCCAGAAGAGTTATTCCTCTCCCCACGAGGAATAAGCCCTCTTGCACAAGAGCTCTTCCACAAGAGGGCAGTGTAGACAGGCAACATCAATTTCTTGCACAAGAAGCCCCTATGTTTAAAATGGCCATCAGAGCTTTCTTGCGCAAGAGAGCGTCCACACTGCCATGGATACTCTTGTGCAAAAGCACATCTCTTGCGCAAAAGCACATGGCAGTGTGGACGCACTCTTGTGGAAGCTTTTTTTCACAAGAACTCTTCCGCAAAACAGTTCTTGTGCAAAAAGCCTGCAGTGTAGATGTAGCCGAAGTGTTTTGCGCAAGAGTTCTTGTGCAAAAGGACTTGAGCAAGAGCGCAGCCACACTGCCATGTGCTTTTGCGCAAGAGATGTGCTTTTGCGCAAGAGCGTCCATGGCAGTGTGGATGCTCTGTTGCGCAAGAAAGCTCTGATGGCTATTTTACCCGTAGGAGTTTCTTGCACAAGAATCCCCTGTTGCCCGTCCACACTGCCTTCTTGCACAAGAGCTCTTGCGCAAGAGGGCTTATTCCTCATGGGGAGAGGAATAATTCTTCAGCAAGAAGCCCTCTGTTCTGATACTTTGCTATAAATTTACTTGCGCAAGAACACGCTTGCAGTGTAGACGCTCAGCAAGTTTTTGTGCAAGAATGACCGTTCTTATGCAAAAAGCCTGCAGTGTAGACATAGCCTTGGACTTGTTATATCTTCACAGGCACTGAAGGAGCAAATGACTTCCCAGAAGCTGCTCTTTCTTTGGCCTGATCTCTCTATGCCATCTTAGTCTGTCCCTAATTTTGCCACACCTTGCAGCATTCTCTCTATAGGCTCCTATCAGTATGGTACCCGGACACTTCCCAAGAATTTGGGGTTTTAGCTTCAAAAATATCCCTGAGCTCTACAGAATTATAACCCTTACAGATTAGGAACAGAGGCGCAGAGAGGTTAAGTGAGCCACCTTAGGTTAGACAAGAACAGGGAAATGAACTCAGATCTTAAGTCCAGACTGGTGGCTAAATCACAGGGTTGTGTGTCTTCCACACTGAGGTAATGACTTTAAGGGAGCATATGAGGAATCTATTTTTAAAAACAAGCTAATACTGGAGGACAATTTTTCAAGGGCAATACTGCTTATATAAGCTTGATGCTGAATTCTCACGTAACCTCCTTTGTGGGACTGTGCAGGCTACTATTTCGGAAGTGATTGCAATGCACATGGCTCATTAGAGCACAGGAGTAGGATCATGTAGCTAAGGAGGCAGAGAGAGGTTGATCTAAGAAGCAAATCTCTGCAGCATTTAGAGCCAGGCTGCAGGCAGGGAATCAGGTGTGACCAATAGTGCTTACTTCCCAACAAAGCTCCTTGGGATTGAACCATGCATAGTGTCCCAGTATGCAAGAGGACAGTGAAAAAAAAAAAGAGGCAGGGGAGCTGACAGGCTTGCTGAGCCCCTGGGTGATATGGGGGGGGGCAGCTCCATGTTCCCAGAAGAGGCAGGGCCTCAGATGGAAGGGGTGGGGCATGGGGCAGCCAGCTCTCAGTGCTTCCCAGGCCACAGTGCACCCCACCCCAGCCAGCCCCCAAAGCTGCCAGGAGTGTGTGGCTTGGTACTCTGGCAGCAATTTGAAAGTCAACAGTGGTAGTCAGGAGCCCCAGACCCTTTTGAATTGCTGGACTCTAGGGCAATTGCCCCCCCTTTTTCCCGCATCGATGGGCCTGTAAGGAAGTAACTGAATGGGAATCCAGGAAGGTGTGGCCTGGGCACACGGCATGCTAAGGAATTACATGTAATGGCTGAAATAAGCAATATTAAGCATGGTCTAGTGAGCTGAACATTGAACCGGAAAATACACAGGAGCTACTGGGGGCTATTCTCAGCTCTCCTAATGACTCACTCTGTGATATTGGATAAGTCCCTGAACCTCTCTATGGCGGTCTCCCTATGTGTCAAATAGAAATGATGGACAAGATTCCTCACCAGGGGCATAGATAGGGATGTGGAATATATGCCCGCTATATCCACAGGGGAGCTGCCCGTGTCATCTCCAAAGGGAGGCAGATGGTGGTTGTACCCGGAGGCTCTTTTGGGAGAAACCAGCTTTATTTAGAGCTGAGGCTGCCTCTGGGAAATGCACTGCAGGGGCCAGCTTGTCTCCAAGGCATTCTCCCCTCCCCCAAAGTGGAGCCGGGGTGGTGGGAAGTGTGCCACACTGTGCACTTGCTCCTTTGTGACTTCATACTTGCAGCCTGGGTTGTACGCATGCAGTGGATTGGGCCCAGGAATAGTTAGCCGCTCCCCTCAGTAGGAGATACTGAGGGTTAATTAGCTAATGTCTGTACAGAGCAGAAAACATGGTCAAGTGCTCAGTGTTACTGAGGCTGTCAGTGCAGTGCTGAGAGCTTCACTTTAAACAAGGGGAGGAGAGCTTCTTGGGAAGAGGGCGCTGCAACACTGGACAAGGCATCACCTGTGTCTCTGCCAAGCCTTTGGAGAGGGGTCTGCAGCTAATAAAAAAGTCCCCTGAAGACCTGCAATCTTCCGCTTATGCTCTAGGCTTGCTGTCAACCTGAGAATAATCAAGAGACCATGCCAGCTGCATACTCCAGGATGCATTAGGCCCATCTGAGAATGGGTGTAAGAGGACCAATACATACCCAATACCCAAGTCTAGGCCCAACTGCCTACGGAGGCAAGTACATGCTGCAGTTTCTAAAGGGGCGGTCCATTGACTGAGTAACTTAGGATGGACTGTACCATCCTCTTTCCCCAGGGATGTACATCACTGCTCTCTCTCCTACTCAGGATTATCCTTTAATGGCCCTGTGTTAGACTTCTCCTACGTGCTCCTGCAGCTGTTAAAGCAGCAATGATTATCACTTAACGGGCAAGGAATCCCTTGGCTACCAATTGTTACTACAGCTAATGACCAGTGTGTTCAGTATTAATTAGCCTTTACTTACTAAGAAAATTAGGAACTCCTCCTTAATTCTCCGTAAATCAGGAGAATTAGTTGGGTTAGATGATTAAACTGAGTAATAAACAGCAGTGCCTGTGTCTTGCACAAGAAAAGTAAGGGAACATACAGGAGGCTGTATACAATATTCTAGAGTCTGAGACATACAGCCATGCATGGATACAAAATTGGTATCTGCACCTGCATCTTCAAAAATGAGCCGGGGATTTCTGCATTGACATCTGCAGATGTGGACACTTGTGGATATAAAACAGAATCTGTGGATTTGCAGTTCTACATGTCTAACTACCACTGAAATCTATAGGAATTGTGCGGGCACCAAGGCCCTGATCTGAGTTCAGCAGGTTTGGGATTAGGCTGTTAGATGTGATCTCATGTCCTGTATGACCATTTGCACCTCTTATTGGTCCTGCTTCAGAACAATTTCAAACAATAAGCATCACTACCTCATTCTAGAGACAGGGAAACTGATGCACAAAGTGGCAATATGACTTGCTCAGTTTGTTATAAAGCGGGGAGTGGAACTCAAGAGTCCGCCCTCCCAGTCCTGTACTCGTCTGACCACCGAACAACAGTTCTGCTTACATTTGCGCAGCCATTTTGAAAAGTTTGAACTTCAAAGGCTGTAGCAGCCAGATTAGTCCTCAGACACTTACAAGAAGGACCAGCCTCGTTAAGAGGAAAGATGTCAGTGCTGTCATTAGAGGGCACAGAGTGTATTTCACCAGGGACTCCTTAGTGGGAAAAGAAACTGGAACATGTAGGACTTCCTGTCTAGGCGAAGGTAGCCCGTGTCTCCGCTTTGTACGCTTGTCATTAGAGTCTCTCCACAGAGAGAAGAAAGGGTGCTGGGGAGAAAGAAAGGAAGCTGGTAATTAGCTTCCAAGGGGATCCCCAGATGATTACAGTTAAAACTGTTTGGCTAAGACCGTGCCATGCACTTCCTCCATGGACTGGATGGTTTAAAGAGAGAGAGCAAGAGGGAGAGAGTGCTGGAAAGTTTATTTCATTCTTAATTAAGTATCTGGTGTTTAAAGGAACAATTTCTCCAGCTACCTCTGCATGGAAGAGGCACTTGTGAGCACGAGGAGAGAATCCTGTAGACAGCATTTTAATAAACCCAACACACAGTATCTAAAGAGCTCACTGGAAAGGACAGATGCCAGCCAATGGCCCGCTCTCTTGACCAGGCCAGCCATCCTCCTGGTGTGCAATGCCATCCTATCACAGCCATTAGAGATGGAGCAGGCTGACAAGGTCATTTTGTTCATTCCTCCAGTGGTGACAGAGGGGCTGCTCCACTCTTCCCTGGGAAGGGGATATTTTCAAGAGTGTTAACCGGGCATTGCTCCTGAGTAGTGAGGTGAATCACACAGACAAATCCCTGTCAACCACTGTCAAACCTACAGAGTGCATCAGGAGGCTTTTCTGGGATCCCCTTATTTCTCCCCCTTTCATGAAGGGGGAAAGAACTCAGATGAACCCAATATGATGTTCTCCTTTGGTCTGATCCAATAAGGTGCTGAGCACCTCCTGAGAGCTGAGGGTGCTGAGCACCCAGCCTGCAGTGCCCATCCTTTCCATTTGCTTGAGTAAAGACAAAGCAAAGACTTATGGAGCTAGGATGATCTTTCGGTTAAGGGACTGGCCTTGGACTCAAGAGACCA
Source organism: Pelochelys cantorii (assembly GCA_032595735.1). NCBI lineage: Eukaryota > Metazoa > Chordata > Testudines > Trionychidae > Pelochelys > Pelochelys cantorii. The sequence goes on from CM064336.1 coordinate 24,831,150, forward strand.
GGTTTAAAGCACAGTTGTGCTAGAGATGTCCTGTGAGACCTTGAGCAAGGCACTTTGGCTATGAGGTGAAGCACAACGAAATCAATGGTAGCCCTTACTTTGGCCTCAGTGAGCTTTGGATCTGGATTCCTTATTCCTTCTGGGCCTCAGGGGCCTGCTTGTCAAATGGTAATATCCCCTTATCTCCCTGGAGTGGGCAGAGATCAATGTTCCAGTGCTTGTGAGAGAGCATGGTGATGGACACTACATACAGTCCCTAGGTAAGTATGAACAAGGCAGTGAGAACACTATGGGCCATGATTTTGTTGTGAAAACCGAAACTTTTTATAGTTGCTGCACCTTTACGTGGCATTGCGGTCCTGTGTGCCGGGTCACAATTCAGCTGACTCACAGCAGCCTCTCTGCCATGGGATGGGCCAAATTTGAGTGAGTGCTTTGTTTCCTGGTGCACAAAGTTGCAAGGCAACTCAAATTTGGCCCAGTTAGCCCCAATCATAAAAGAGGGTGGCCAGTCCAAATTTGAATGAGTGGTGTTATGACTTGGAGCATCGGACAGAAACATTGGGAAGCCATGTATGTGGGGGAGGGGACAGTAGTTGGCCCTTCAACGCCATGCTTCACATCAACTCAAGCTAGGCTGTCCTCCTTGTTGAAGAAAAACTTCTTGCTGCAGTGGGGAAGGCAGCGAACAGAAGCACATGAAGCCAGCTGCAGAAAAGCTGCTCCTTGCACCAGCATCCAAGCTCTGGCTGTGGTGAACTATGCTCTTGACAACTCAGTACAGGAAGTCCCCAGCTTATGAACGGGCTGTGTTCCAAAAGTTTGTTTGTAAGTCAGTTGTTTGGAACTCAGAACACATTTTCCCAAAGAAACAATTTATAAATGGTGGGTAGGTTCCCAGGCTAGCTCACAAAAGCCTATTTAACCCAGAATGAGGTGAAATACTCTACATTTGCAATGAAAAATAGTAGAAATAGGTTTTTTTATTTAACCTTGGATGTGGTTTAATTTGCCCCATCCCCTGACCTCCTCACCCCACCCCTGTGGGCTCAGCAGCAGTTCTGGCAGCCCCCAGCCAAAGTCCCCAGTGGCTCCCTTCCCCCATGGACTGTGCCCAGCCCCTGCTCACCAGGTGGTGGCAAACAGTGCAAGTGTGGGCTGGAGGACTCCAGAGGATCAGGGGGCGGCCATGCAGCCGGTGGCTGAAGAGAAGTGGCGGTTTCCTCCTTCAAAGTGCCAGCCTCCCCCTGCTCCTCTGGAGTCCTCCAGCCAGCACTCGCACCACCACCTGGGCCTCTTGCCTGATCCCTGAGGCAGCGGGTGAGCTTTTGTTTGTATGCGTGGAGGTGTGTAAGTCGGACGTTTGTAACGCAGGGAGTGTCCGTACAGCAGAGTGCTGCAGTGTGCAGAGAGGGATTTAGAAAGGGGGCCCCATGCTGCTGCTGCCATTGCTGGGGTAGGTGCACCCAGCCCATCCACTCCTGCCCGCTCTTGGCTGCCATGGCAACCCCCTATTGTGAATCCTGGCGGGGAACAGGGTAGGAAGTAGGGCACAGTCGCAGTTTTGGTATGACTGCACCAAAACCACAATTTTGACAAACTGTGGCCATTGCATCTGAACTAAAAAATACAAATGGTCTCACGGCCTTAAATACAAAGACTTCAAGGTTTGACCCAGTAGAAATTTTTCCCAAGCAGGGACCTTGTGACTGAGCGCAGTGTGAAATTTCTCCTGTGATATCTGCCTGAAGGCAAGAGCTGAAGTCCAATAAATCGAGGGTGAAGGGCTAACTCAGTTCTTTAGGGGAACACTGAGACGTATGTTAACAATGGGTAGCAGGTTTAAAACTTAATGGGTAGCAGGTTTAAAACTAAGAAAAGAAAGTTCTTCTTCACACAGCGTGTAGTCAGCCTGTGGAACTCCTTGCCAGAGGAGGCTGTGAAGGCTAGGACTATAATAGAGTTTAAAGAGAAGCTAGATAATTTCATGGAGGTTAGGTCCATAAAAGGCTATTAGCCAAGGGATAAAATGGTGTCCTTGGCCTCTGTTTGTCAGAGGCTGGAGAGGGATGGCAGGAGACAAATCGCTTGATCATTGTCTTTGGTCCACCCTCTCTGCGGCATCTGGTGCTGGCCACTGTCAGTAGACAGGATACTGGGCTAGATGGATGTTTGGTCTGATCCAGTATGGCCATTCTTATGTTCTTATGTTCTTAATAGAAATTGCCTTCTTCTTAATAAACTACCATAAGACATGTAACCCACCACACGCAAAAGAGACAGGTACAAATGATTCCATGGACTGATTTGTAAGTGGCTTTGTCATAGGTGTTATCGCCTCATCTGTTCAGTATTTTAATATAATTCATATGTGCCACTGCAAGGTGGTACAACGATGCGTCTTCTAATAATTTACAGGAGAGAAGCAATTGCCATGAATCACATTGTATTGTCATTCTGAATGGTGGACATGCACGCCTTGCATACTCAAGGAAAGCGTGAAACAAACCTGCTAGGCAGTTTCTTCGTGAATTCCATTTACTTTTCTCTTCTTGTTCCAGTGGTTCTCAGTCTCCCTCAGCACAAACAGGATCAAACATAGACATATTGCCACCGTGTTGGGGGTTCTCTTTTTATTCTGGTTTTAAAGGCCGATGGGCCGTGAGTTGTGGGTGTTTCTGAAGAAGGTGGGCAAAAGGGAGTTTGTCTGACTTGGACTGGTGATTGGCTCCCTGATAAAGCTGGCCAGAAAATAAAATCTTGATGACAAAGGCTGTTATGCTGAGAAAGGGGGATAAGGAGAGAGACTCACACACTAGACAGTCTGGTGGTTACAACACCAGGCTCAAGTCCCAGCTATACCTGAAGCAGGGCATGTCTATGGTGCAATTCGATATTCGCAGCTGGCCTGCGTCAGCTGATTTAGCATGCCGGGATTAGGGGGCAAGGGACTGTTTAACTGTAGTGTAGACTTTGACTTGGGCAGCTGCTGCAGCCCAGGCTCTGGGACCCTCCTACCTTGTAGGGTCCAAGATCATGGACTCCAGCCTGAACCTCTACACTGCAATTATACAGACCTTTAGCCCAACTCCCTGCAGCCAGAGTCAGCTGGTACAGAGCAACAGCAAGTTTTTAATTGTAGCATAGACATGCCCTCACAATGATCTGGGATAAAAAACTCTGCTCTGAGAGGCAGAGCAAGAAGTCAAATCTGGGTCTTCTACATCCCTGGCCAGTTGCTTTGGAACAGAATTATTGTCCTTCGGTTAACTCTCCTTCCTAGGGCTGTTGTTCTGAGAGCTACCTCTTCACAGTTTTTTAAAAATTTTCTTTTTCTATTTCAGTTTCAATCCCTCTCTGACAATTCTGCCTGGCTGCTTTCCAACAGGCCTGTCCAGTTTATCCCTGTACATGCAGATAATACGAAGGGATACAAAGAAAACTGCAAATGCAATTATAAAACAGTCTTTTCTGCCCAGGCACAGTTTTTAAACAGTAACCTCCCTTTCAGCACTGCTGGAAGAAAAAAAACAATAAGTAATCTAGAGCCCTTCTGAGCAATGTCATTATTTATTCTGGATGATATGTCCTGCAGGAAGCTTTAATTAGACCACATGTATGATAAACGAACAAAGAAGGCTGGAGGAAAAAAAATTAAACAAATAGAAAGCGTAATGGTAATGGTATGATTACTTCTGTTTCTTAAAGCTGTAACTCTTGGAGGTGTGCCCAGTTTACACATGGCTTGGGAGTTGAAAATAAGGACATGTACATTATGGCAGAAGATAGTTTCGCCTGGCTTGAGTTAGGATGAAGCACAAAGTGGGTGGGAGAACTGACCTCTCCCCCTGTCCTGCTTAAATGGACCTATCTCCTGCGTTGTTATCCCATGCAACAAGCCAGAACACCACTCAATCAGATTTGGTATGGCCACCCCTCTGAAGATGGGGGTTTTCAATGAAAAACTAGGGTTTCAATTAAGTGAAAATTTTTTATGGAAAATACCTGCTGACGACATTTTTTTTTTTACTTTTGTTGAAAAAGCCCCCCAAAAACGAGAAAATAATTTTTGCTTTTTTAAATTGAAAATGTGGGGAAAAACATTTTTCTCCCAGATATTTTTATCTAACATATACATGTATCTTAAAAAGTATATTCATATGCCATTTAATTGGCATAAATGCATAAAAGCAGGATAAAGATTTGTCTTAAGTTTATCCATATGCATCCAAATACAGTACCAGATACTAATGAGGAACATCACACACAGAGACACAGACTTTTTCGTGCAAAACTCCTCTTCGTGTTAGAAGAATGCTGTCAGCTCAAATTAGGACCTATATTTTAGATTTTGAGAAACTACTTTTTAAAAAACAAAATCTAATGGTCAATAAAAAATGTTGCCATGTTTTCTTTTTAGGTCCTGATTCAGGAAAGCACTTTAGCACATGGTTCAAATGGATTTAAGCAAATGCTTCAAGGATGTGGTTATAAGCTATCTTGAACTGTACCATTGAGATCCACAGATGAACACTTCTGTATAAGAGATAGGTGTTATTATTTTCAGGCCTAAATAGGGGGCTGCACCCCCTTGCTTGCTACTCTCACCAACCCCCCTCCTATCTCCCCAGAGCACCGATGAGGGGGCAGAGGGGATGCCATGTGGCTCCGGTCCTCCCGGAGCACCAGGGAGGGGGGAGGCCGTGCAGCTCCTGCTGCTTCCCTTGGAGCTCTGGGGAGGGGGAAACTGCACGGCTCTCACCCCCCCCTCGCCCCACCGAGCATGGGGGAGAGGGGAAGGGGAAGGTTGCATGGCTCAGCCCCCCCAGGAGCACTGGAGAGGGGGGAGGTCACATGGCTCCAACCCCCCCGCCTCCCGAGCAAGGGGAGGGGGAAGGAGAAGGCCATGGGGCTCTCCCCCCCACAAGCACCATGGAGGAGGGAGGGGAGAGACCGCGCCACTCCTGCCCCTCCACAGCACAGGGAAAGGGTAGGCTGTGTAGCTCCAGCCCTCCCCCCCGAACACTGGGTAGGGGGAAGGCTGCATGGCTCCAGCCACCCAGAAGCACCAAGGGGGAGGGAGAAGGCCACATGGCTCCCGTCCATCCACCCCCCCAAGCACTGGTCAGTCCACATGGCTCCCGCCCCACCCCGTCCCCCAGAGCATGAGGTGGGCCACATGGCTCCCACTCTGCTCCATCTCCCGGAGCACTGGGGAAGTCATGTGGCTCCTGCCCCATCTCCTAGAACACTGGGGAGCAGGGCGAGCCCGAGGTATTCTGGTGTCCTGGGCACGGGCGCGCGGCACTGCCCCCGGGCGCATGGTGCATGTGCGGGCCCACCCGTGGGGAGCGGGCCCATCCCCCTAGGATGCGCAGGCCCGCCCCCGGGGAACAGGGCGCATGGTGCATGCGCGGCCCGGCTACAGCCGCTGGCGCGCAGCCTGGGGCCCGCCCCCGGGGCGCACGGCGCATGCGCGGCCCAGTCCGGCCCGGCCGTCGCTGCTGGCATGCGCGTCGGGCCGTGTAGGGCCCCGCAGCCGTGGGGGGAAGGGCGTTGCTGGCCGGCGCTGCAGTGATGCGGGTGGGCCGGCGCTGCGGGAGCCAGGCATGTGGCACCTGATGGCAGCTGTAAGGGACGCCACGCGCCCCTTACAGCTGCCATCAGGCACCCCCCATCTGTTGGCGCCCTGGGCAGCTGCCTGGCTTGCCCATGCCTCCGTCTGGCCCTGCTGGGGAGGGAGGGAGTGAGGAAGGATGCTGGACAGCTAAGGGGGGAGAGGCGGTGGGACACAGAATGACGTGCTGACATCACTCTGTCATCCCACAGGAAAAGGTTTCAGAGAGAGAGAGAGAGAGAGAGAGAGAGAGAGATTTGCATGCATGGTTTTTGTAACTGCGTGTGCAAGTTATTCAGACAAAAGTATGTGCAGCTTTGCACTTGCAAATGAAGTTGATTCTAAAAATGCAGGCCAATAATTCTTACTTTAACATTACAACATTTTGCTTATATCTTTTGAATGCTTTCCAAATGTACATAAAGTTCCATGTACAAACTAATTATATTGCAGACATTTAACATTTCTAAAGGGCACCTTTCCACATTTGTGTATTTTAATAGTTATATTTAAAAGTGAGGTTATATAGAGGAAAAAAGGCACATAACTCCATAAAGAAGAGAAGAAAATAGCTATAAGACCAGTCTATCTAGTTTAAGAGCAAGCATCACGGATTAACCACTCTTGGGCTACGTCTATACTGCACTCTTCTTGCACAAAAGCCTATGCAAATAAAGCACAGATAAGCATATTGCTGCGCTTCATTTGCATAATTAATTAGGGGCCGTTTTTACGCAAGAGGCTTTTGCGGGAAAAGGAGCTGTGTAGATGGCTCCTTTTTGCGCAAAACCCCGCTCTCGCACAAGAGCCGTTCTTCCTGAAAAAATGAAGAGTCTACATGGCTCCTTTTTGCACAAAAGCCTCTTGCGCAAAAACGGCCCGTAATTAAGTATGCAAATGAAGCATGGCAATATGCTAATCCGTGCTTCATTTGCATAGGCTTTTGCACAAGAAGAGTGCCGTATAGACATAGCCTTGGAGATAGGACAGACTCTGTGTTTGATCTGGTATAGGAATGCCAGCATTACTATGCAGAAAAAAGATAGTCAGTCTTTTTGTCTGTTTTATGTTTTACCATGCAAATGGTAGAATATGGACCAAATTGTGTCCTCAGTTACACCCTACTATTTTCACAGAGGGCAGAATTTAGTCAGCAGTGTGAAGTGAATTCTGTATTTAGCTATACAACAAATACAGCATAGTCAGCAGCTTCAAGCTTTAGGGTGACTGGGTGTCTGGTTTTCAACTGGAATGCCTGGCCAAAAAGGAACCCTGGCAGATCCAGTTAGCACTGCTGAGTGGGCCATTAAAAGTCTGGTTGCCCGTGCTGCAGGACTAAGGTAGGCTAGTCCCCACCTGTCCTGGCACAACATTGCACCCTGGTAATGGCCAGAAGGTCCAGCTCATAGGTGGAGGGACGAAGGGGGGAGCCACAGGGCTCCACACACTGCCCCTGCCCTGAGCATTAGGCCAATGGGAGCTGGAGGGGTTGTGCCTGTAGGCATGTGGAGCTTCCTGACACCCAACCCCCCGACCAAGGAGCCAGATCTGGTGGCCACTTCTCAGATGCAGTACTGTGCCAGGGCAGGCAGGGAGCCTGCCTTAGCCTTTCTGTGCCACTGACTGGGGGATGCCCAAGGTAAACCCATGCTCCAACTCCTTGCCTCATCTCTGAGCCCCCAAACCTAGAGCCCCCTCCTGCATGCCAAACTACTCATCCCCAGCCCCACTCCAGGGTCCTCACCTCTCCTGAATGCCAAACACCTGCCTCAGCTCACAGTCCCCTCCCACACTCCAAATCCCTTGGCCCCAGTCTGGAGCACCTCCTGCATCCCAAACTCCTCATCCCCAGCCCCACATCAGAGCCAGAACCTCCCAGTCCTGAGCCCTCACCCCCTCCCATGCCCTGACTCCCTGCCTCAACCTGCTGCCCTTTTCCACATTCCAAACTCTTTGGTCTTATGCTCCAACTTGGAGTCTCCTCAATCCCTCAAATTCCTCATCCACAGCCCCACCCCCAGAGCCCTCTCCCCTCCTGCACCCCAATCCCCTGCTTCAACCCACAGATACATTTTGCACTCCAAAACCCTCAGCCCCCACCCCTCAGCCACAGGCTCTTCCTGCACCCCAAAACCCTCAGTTCCAGCCTCATCCCAGAGCCCTTACCCCCTCCTATATCCCAACCCTCTGCCTGAGCCTAGTGAAAGTGAGGGTGGATGGGGGAGAGTGAGCCACCAAGGGAGGGGGAATGTATTGAGCTGGGGGCAGGGCCTCAGAGATAGGGTGTTTGGTTTTGTGTGATTAGAAAGTTGGCAACCCTACTTCTCACACATACCTACACTTACTAATACGTCTCAGACCCATCCTGTGGTGATGAGAGCTAGTAATGAAAGGAAGAGTTCTGTCTCCATGTCTCATCCAGCTCTTGGCTTCTCTTGATCATCCTGTTAATAAGAATGCAAATTAACCTGCATGGGTGAGGCTGCAAATTATTTGTAGGGACTGAACTGAGTACACCTACTCATTTTGTCTAGCCCACTAACAGCCCTCAGGAGGTTGTGATTTTCAGTCTCTCAGTCTGGGATCTGTTTGGTCTAGAGATCTAGAGATGAACGGTGCAGTGCTAGGTCAGTGCCAAACCCCATGAGCCAGACACCCCCTCAAGACTTTTTAACCTTCTCTATGAAGATTCCAACTCCTGCCTCTGCTTCTTCATTTGCAGGCACATAGAATTATATTTTCTAAACCCTGCATGGGGTTTCACTGTGTGATGTCCATTAAGTTTTATGGGACTCCTGCAGATAGGCTCCCAGGGACTGCTTTGCAAAGGTAAGAGATTAAATTGTTCTTCCTTATATATTTCTTCCTTGTACATATTCAGAATAAACACAGTTTCATATTATTCCATGTGCTGTAGGAATACTAAGTGGCATTCACATCTAGGTATGAGCCCATCATTAGTCTGGGAATCTCCCGTCACTCCCTTTGACTTTGGTAGAAGTTGGGGATGCTCAGAGTCTCATGAGAACAGCCCTGGTCACACAGAAGCCTGTGAGTTCCCCCGTTTCTTTCTAGCAAGGTTCCTTCAGTTGGGAAAGAGAAAGATGAACCCATAATTGTCAATAAATAGGCAGGTGGCTGAGAGCAGACTAGGTGTTTACCCAAACCAGAGCCCTATGTTAGTCAATGCTGGTCCCAAGACAGTCTGAAGATCAACCCAGAAGTTATTCCTGAGGGAGCTGGGTCTAAGGGCAGATGGGGAGAGAGCAACAGAAAAATGTACAAATAACCCAAAGTGGTCATTTCTCCTCAGATTTCAGCTTTTTACATCTTTGCATGACATTTTGGAAACTTAATCGGAGAATATTTAGTATAGCCATTTCTTCCCTATTAATTAACACGGTCTACTAGCCAGGGATCAGGTTTCTACATTTGATACTGCAGAAATGGGCCCAAGGCAATGTCAGACTAAGGTATGCAACTCCAGTTTTGTGAATAGCACAGCTGTAGTCGATGTACCTTAGTTCAAGTTACAGCGGGGTCTTCACTGCGGGGCGGAGGGGTCGATGGGAGAAACTCTCCCATCAACTCCTGTTACTCTTCTCAATGTGGTGGAGTACCAAAAATGATGGGAGCATGATCAGCAGTTGATATAATGGGTCTTTACTAGACCCACTAAATTGACCCTGGAAGATCGATCACTGCAGTGCCAATAGTGTAGACAAGGACTAAGTAGTAGGCCATCCCTGTACGTAGGTAAAAGCTGTTGCCAAATGTGGATCCAGGTTCCCAATACCCCTCAGATTTTAACTCTGCCTTTTAAACATACCAGAATAATGTAGTCAGCCTCAGCAACGATAGCCAAGTTTTGTTGGTAGCCGCAGGGCCACGCTTAAGCATAAATACTTACTTTGAAATGCACACTTTTGAGGACCTCATTGTCACCTCAGCAACTCAGACCCTGAGAAGGACTGAAGTCAGAGTCCTCACTAATTCTGAGCACCCCAAAGTAGCATCCATCATATAGGCCTATTTCTTGCCTTCAGCAGCAACTCCAGTGGGGGAGGACCTGTGATTTTGGGAGACTCAGTGGTAGTTTCATTGCTCAGGGCCCAGCAAATACTAATACCATGGCTAAGGTGTCTATACTGATAGCTCTGCTCTTTGTGACACAGCATTGGGAACCCTGCATCTTGTCCATATTCCTGTTTGGCCATTTTGAATAATCAGGAACAACTGGAAACATGAAAACAGGACTCTCTATTCAGTGTTTAATTTGTAAGGGCTCAAGCATTTTTTTTTAAACTTCCACAGCAAATCTAGAGATGTGAGGGCTATGAACTGCCAAGTGTAGAGGAGCTGGACTCAGCCCTGGTGCAAATTAAGCACTGCTCTTATTTCTCATGTTCCCATCTAGCCCCCTTCATTACTCACATGAAGCTGTTATCTTCAGCAACATCATGTCTAGATGGCATGGGAATTATTGTGATGTCACACAGGGAAAATTATGACTTCTGGTAGTGACCAGGCAGCAGGTGAATAGGACTCTTAATTAGGAAACAGGAATTCGGGTTACTTCAAATGTAATCCCATCCCTGTTCAGCAAATCATCTAAATCTATGAGTAACTTTAAGCATGTGCTTAAGTTTCATTGACTTCAATGGGACATCAGCAAATCATGCTTATTTTTTGCCACATACTTAGGTGCTGAATTGAGGCCTTCATGCCTACTTCTGTTGAAGTCAATGGACTTTAATGGGAGAAAGATGGAATCTCACATCTTTATGCAATTATCCTGACCTACATAGAAAAGGGGAAGAGAAATTCAGAAAAGATTTGTTCTGTCAGCAGCAGAGTCAACTTCAGCTAGTGTGTTTTTCAAAGGTTAACATTAATGTGCTGTATTAACATAAAGTTAACATACTGATGCTTCTGCTGGATGTTCTATGCACTATCCAGTCCTGCTGTACATTGATTTCTGTCTGATAAACGTAATGCACACTGATGAAAGTAGGCAGAACCTGAAGGGAGACTGGCTTATCAGCTACAAACGTCTGGAGGAATCAGAAGTTGAAATCAAAGGATAATAATATTTACATCTTTAAATGGACTTGGAATGTGCATTAAACCAGAGGAAATGTCAATCCAGTCACCTTCACACCCATAATTCATCGCCATACAGCCTCCTCAGACATTTTTATATTGGAAAACAAACTCAGTACACAAAAATGTTAATAACATTAGATGGGATATGCCCAGAGTACAATGATATATAAATATACCATTCACCATGCATTCATGAACTTATATGTATCTACAACTACTTTGTAGATGTATGATAAACCCCACATACTTATTCTGCACAGACAAAAGGGTCATTGATGTGTCTACACCTAACTTATGAGATCCACCTATACCCAAGATTATCTCTAAGCCAGTGTTTCTCAAAGTGGTCCGCAGACCCACTCTGAGAAAGCTGCTATTGGGCCGCTCCAAATTGTTTACTTACTATTGTAGCCAAGAGGAGCTGCAGGAAGCAGCATGACCCAAATAATTGCTTCTCACGGCTCCCTTTAGCTGCAAACAGCAAACTGCAGCCAATCGGAGCCGCAAGTTTCTGTGGCTGTGGAGTTGGTAAGTAAACAAATTGGAGTGGCCCGGTGCAGCTTTAACACTGCTCCAAGCCATACCTACTACTAGATGAAATTAACCATGCCCCAGCCACAACATCCCATGGACACAAAGAGATCATAGATTTATCAATGTGTACCATTTTGTAAAGATACGACATTCCATGTTAATCCACCTTATAACCACTCTGAAAAGACTCAGCCACATGTACTGAACAAGTACCCTGCAGAGACAATGGGAATAGGCACAAACCTATAATTACCTAGTAAAGACAATCAGCTCACACATACTCCCACCACCTGTAGTTCTAAATGAGGAAAAGTGTTACTTACACTGTTGTATTTCTATAGCATCTCTGGAGAAAAAACAGAGGGCGTAATGAGCTACCAAGCTTGTGATAAGCTTATAAGAGGCAGAATTAAAATGTACTTGCAATTTACCCCTACCATGGTTTCCCCAATCTATGAGGAGGAACATAGAGCAGGGGGCACAATTAAACTTTCTCACTTCCTCTTTAATTTGGAGATATGCACAAAAAGAGAGAGGTATTTATATGGTTTCACAGCCAGCAGTCTTTTACTTTCCTTTGATAGAGAGAGGCCAGGAGAAACAGATGTTGTATTAGAACAATAAAGGCATGCTCTGGTGATGAGAAGCTGCATTATCATGATCTTGACAGAACCATGCAAACCTTGTGTAATGAAACCTAAAAGCATGAGAACTGATGTTGATTTGGATATAGTTTTTCCTGGAGGTTTTATAATTTACCCACACTTCAAGGTGGAATCTAGCCATTGTGAATTCATGGGAACAAACCCCAAAGCCATCATGGGAAAGAACAACAGAAAGAGTCACAGTCTTCTAATACTGACCATGGAATTGAATTAGAATAAGAGACAGTTTTATGATTAAAAATAGTTTGCTGAAAACTCCCCCATGAACTCAAACTGTTGAATTTTTTCACAGGATTATTTAGGAGTCTCATTGATCTGGGAAGTTAGCCAAACTCAGCAAGATGAGAAGTACACCTTCCAAAGGAAGGGACTCAGAGCTTGAATTCAATGAGAGTCTTTCAGATTATTTCAGTGGGTTTTGGGTTAGACTCTAAACACAGAGGGTATGTCTACACTACAGCACTAATTCGAACTAATTTAGTTCGAATTAGTTAATTTGAACTAAGCTAATTCGAATTAGCGCATCTAGACCTAAAAACTAGTTCGAATTAGCGTTTTGCTAATTCGAACTAGCATGTCCACATTGAGTGGACCCTGAACCGAAGTTAAGGCTGGTCGGAACCAGTGCCGGCAGGGCATCAGCTTAGGACTTAGAGCGTGGAGCTGCTGCCTCAGGCTAGCCGAGGGCTGTGCTTAAAGGGACTCGACCCCCACCCCGGACAGACAGTTCTCAGGGTTCCCCGCTTGCTTGTCTACCTCGATGAGGGACAGCAAAGCAGTCCTGTCTTGGAGTGCCCTGAGTGCCCACACTCGGCACATCACAACACTCGGCCATCAGCCCGGCTGCACTTGCCGCAGGCTGCCATCTGGGGGGGGGTGGTCATTCAGGGGGCTGTCAGGATCCAGGAGGCCCTGCAGGAGAGCTTCCACCCCGAGGAGCCCACAGAGCCACCCCAGTCCTCCCTATCGGGGGCTCGTGCCCCATTCCTCCCTCACCTCCTTCCACTTACCCTTCCCTAGCCCCCCTTCCTGATGTAAAAAATAAAGGACACGTATGTTCAAAAATAGAAACTCTCTTTATTTAACAAAACTGAGGGGGGGGGGATTAACCTCTGGGGAGACTGGGAAAAGGAGGTGGGAGAGGGGAAGAGAGAGGGTGGGAGAGGGGAGGTGGAAACCTGGGAGGAGGGAGCTGGAAGGGGGAAGCCAGGGGAAGAAGGAGGAGGGGAAGTCTAAAACTATGGTACACCATATCTTCAGTATTGTGTAGAGATGGGGTCTCCTCACCTCAAAAAAAATATTTTGGCCTTGGAAAGGGTTCAGAAAAGGGCAACTAAAATGATTAGGGGTTTGAAACTGGTCCCATATGAAGAGAGGCTAAAGAGACTGGGACTTTTCAGCTTAGAAAAAAGGAGACTGAGGGGGGATATGATAGAGGGCTATAAAATCATGAGTGGTGTGGAGAGGGTGCATAAAGAAAAGTTCTTCATTAGTTCCCATAATAGAAGGACTAGAGGACACCAAATGAAATGAATGGGTAGCAGGCTTCAAACTAATAAAAGAAAGTTCTTCTTCAAAAGCAAATAGTCAACCTGTGGAACTCCTTGCCACAGGAGGCTGTGAAGGTGAGAACTAGAACAGAGTTTAAAGAGAAGTTAGATAAAGTCATGGAGGTTGGGTCCATGGAGTGCTATGAGCCGGGGGTAGGAATGGTGTCCCTGGGCCTCTGTTTGTGGAAGGCTGGAGATGGATGGCATGAGACAAATGGCTTGGTCATTGTCTTCTGTCCATCCGCTCCAGGGTACCTGGTGTTGGCCGCTGTTGGCAGACAGGCTACTGGGCGAGATGGACCTTTGGTCTGACCTAGTACGGCCGTTCTTATGTTCTTATGTTCTAAGCTCAGGGTCGGGGGTCTCACTGGACCAACTTGATTTTCATGCAAACCTGCTCCTGGGTTCGCATGTGGCCTTTGGTGGCCAGGCTGGCAGCTATCCTGCCCTAGACGGCCGCTTTCCTGTGCCTAGTGCGGAGATTGTGGACGTTGGAGGCCTCCCCCCAAACCTCGATGAGGTCCACAATCTCCGCACTAGACCAGGCAGGCGTCTGCCTCTTGCGGCCCCGGGCAGGCTCCTGGGAGCCGCCAGCCTGGTCCTGGGAAGAGGGGGAGGGCTGGGTGGCAGCGGGTGGCTGGCTCATCCTGTGCCAGGTGCCGGGTCTGCTGTCTGGGTGCTGGCAGGCTTGCACCTGGCACGGGCACCGTTGCCAGACCGTGCCCCTTTAAGGGCTCCGGGGCCAGCAGGGGGGCAGACGAGTTTCCCTGGCTTGGCCCAGAGTGGCCACCAGGGCAACCTGGGAAGGGCTAGCCTCCCACTAGTTTGAATTAAGTGGCTACACAGCCCTTAATTCGAACTACTTAATTCAAACTAGGCGTTAGTCCTCGTAGAATGAGGTTTACCTAGTTCAAATTAAGCGCTCTGCTAGTTCGAATTAAGTTCGAACTAGTGGTTTGCGTGTGTAGCGCCTATGAAAGTTAATTCGAACTAATAGCTGTTAGTTCGAATTAACTTTGTAGTGTAGACATACCCAGACAGACAAACACATATCTACTGAATCAAAATCCTTTTTTTTGCCATGGCCCACTTGTCCTTCATTATAATGATGGAGAAACAAGAAACACCTGCCCATGCACACACGTGGAATCAAGCTTAGAGAAATGCACATTTCTAAATAAACCATCAGCGACAAGGAGTCCTGTGGCACCTTATAGACTAACAGACATATTGGAGCATCTGACGAAGTGGGTCTTTGCCCACGAAAGCTTATGCTCCAATACGTCTGTTAGTCTATAAGGTGCCACAGGACTCCTTGTCGCTTTTGCAGATCCAGACTAACACAGCTACCCCTCTGATAAATAAACCATGTCTCAGTTAGGGAGGAGAATCCAGAATACACAGAGTAAAGCAGAGCTCACTTCAAATAAGTTTTACAGACAAACCCCTAGGCTGTGTCTAGACTGCAGGGTTTTTTCAAAACAAGTAGCCTTTTTTCGAAAAAACTTCACCTGCGTCTAGACTACAGCTGCGTTCTTTCCAAATTAAATCGAAAGAATGCGGCTTTTCTTTCGACGGCGGTACTCCTCAGTTCACGAGGAAGAACACCTTTTTTGACGGAGATCCGTCGAAAATAAGTGAGTGTGGACGCGGGGAGCCCATTTTTTCGAAAATAAGGGCCTCCAGGAAGAAGCCCTGGTGGACAATCTGGGGCATGCCTTGCCTGTCTCTGGTTCCTGTCTGTAGCCATCTTTTAAAGGGACAGTCACCCTCACAGCCAGTTGTGGCAGCAAAGCAGCCAGAGCACACGGCTGTTCCAGTGCAGCCATGTCCCAGCCCCAAGACCCTCCTGGCCCTTCCAGACAGCCTTCTGGGGACCCAACCAGGGGCTCCAAACGCCGGGCACCAGCATGGTCTGGGCCAGAGCTCAAGACCCTTCTCGAGCTCTGGTCAGAGGAGGAGGCCTTACAAGCCCTGAACACCAGGCGGTGAAATGCGGACATTTTTGGCCGCATGGCAGAGGCCCTGGCCAAGAGAGGGCACCACCCCCGCACCCAGGACCAGGTGCACTCTAAAGTGAAGGAGCTGCGCCAAGGCTATGTAAAGGCCAGGGAGGAGAGCTCCCATTCTGGGGCAGCCCCCCGCTCCTGCCCCTATTATTCGGAGCTGGCCCAGATCCTTGGTGGTGGAGAAGCACGCACACCACTGTGTCTCGTCCAGTCTGGCTTGGGGGACCCTGTGGTGGAAACGCCAGAGCAGGACCTAGAGCAGTCCAGGGAGTCTGGAGATGGGGAGATGGTGCTGGAGGAGGAGGACAGTGAAGAGATGGCGACCCTCACTCTGGAGCCAGTCACCCAGACCCCAGAGGCTTCCCAGGTGTCATCTGATGCCAGAGACGAAGCAGCAGGTGAGTGCAGTGAGGTCGTGTAACACACACGGTGGGGAGGTGGGTGCACAGTGGGTGATGCACAAGGGAAACCTGTAATGCTCACCATGGACATCATGCAGCTGGCAGTGCATGTGCCAACATGTTCAGTGGTAGAGTGTGACACATGGGGGTGCGCCACGTGGTGGCATAAACCATGTCCGGAACACACCCAGGTGGGTTGTCAGTGCGAGGTCCATTTGGCACTTCGGGACCCCTGTGATGCTCAAGCTGATGCCCAGGTCACACATGGTGTTCCCTTCAGAATGTCTGAGTCCCCTGTCTGAAGGAGAGGGCATGCCCTTTTGGACAGCTGTTGCAAACATGACTGATTGTGTCTTCCTCTTTTCCTCCACAGCCGGACCAGCCGTGCAAGAGGGCCGCAGGACCCCAGCCCCACCTCCATCCCGGGGACATGGGAGCCGCAGACACAGGCGTGTCTATGCAGACATCCTGAGGCAGCATGTGGCGGCCGTGCAGGAGCTCAACACCATCCTGTGAGAGAGGACAGAGGCAGAGGCTCGGTGGCATGATCGGCTGATGGAGGAGCTTGTCCAGCAGCGCACGTCCCTGTGTGCCACTCTCAGGGAGGTCTGTGGCTTGCCTGCTCCTGTGCCTGGTCCTGCTCCTCCAGCACCCCATGACCCCGCCCCACCAAACCCCCCTTCCACAGCACCATCCCTTCCCCCCCTTGTACCTCCCTCTCCCCCAGCCCCCCCAGTCCCCCAGCCCCTCTCTCCCCCTGGCCCTCCTCTCCCCCAGGCCTCCCAGACCCAAGTGCACCTACCCTCTGTCATCCAGCCAACAGACAGTTGCCCCACCCAATCCCGAGGCCATGGTGGACCCCGAACACGAGGCACCAGCAGGAGACTGCAAGCAGGCAAGCACCATGCAACCTGATCCCCTTCCCCCTCCAGGTTTCAAGTCCCTTCCCCCCTCCAGGTTTCAAGCACCCCCCAACACCCCAGTTAAATACCAAACATTATGTTTAAGAAAATGTTTACTGTACATAGTTTGTCATGAAAGTGTACTTTCTCCATCAAAAATAAACAAAAGCTTTTTTATGTTTGCAACAGTTATACATTCTTTCAGTTATTGATATTTATAACAATAAAACAGAAGTTATTCTTTTCAGACAAACCCTGAAAAGGTTTCTACAAACAGGGGCAGGATAAGGGTTGAGGAGGGAAGCTTGTATTGGGCCAGGGCCAAGCCCCCAGACAGGAGCCCCTCAGGAGAGTCAGTGGCCTCCAATAGAGAATCGCTCCCGTTGGGCCTCCCGGATGCGAACAGCAGACCGGTGAGCCTGGCGGATGGCAGCTGTCCGGTGCTGGGCAAAGTGCCTCTCCTGACCATCAGCACCTGTACCCCACCCTGGTAGGAAGGCCTCCCCTTTCCTCTCCACCAGGTTATGGAGAACGCAACACGCGGTCACCATCTCAGGGATGTTGCGTTCCCCCATGTCTAGCCGTGTGAGCAAGCACTGGAATCTCCCTTTTAAACGTCCAAACGCACATTCCACCTGGTTGCGAGCCCCGTTAAGATGAGCATTAAACTGCTCCTTGCTCGCATCCAGGTGGCCGGTGTAGGGCTTCATCAGCTACGGCATCGGGGGTAGGCGGCATCAGCCACTATGCACACCAGCATGTACACGTCCCCAACCACAAAGTCACGATGCAGGAAAAATGTTCCTGCCTGAAGCCTCCGGTAGAGGTACGAGTTCCTGAAGATGCGGGCATCATGTGCCCGCCCCGACCGCCCAACACAAATGTCAGTAAACTGGCCACGATGGTCGACCAGGGCCTGGAGGACCATTGAAAAGTAGCTCTTCCTGTTAATGAATTGGGCTGCTCGATGGGGCGGTGCACGGATTGGAATGTGTGTCCCATCAAGTGCTCCTCCACAGTTCAGGAAGCCAAGGGCAGCAAAGCCGGCCATGACGCTGTCCAGGTCTGCTAGACGGACGAGCCTGTTCAGCAGCTCGGAATTGATGGCCCTCACCACCTGCAGAAAGAGACAGACAACAAAATTTTAGAAGGGGTGCCTTATCTCTTAGGAGGAGAACCCACCACCCACCTTCCCCCTCAAGCACCCCAGGAATCCCCTCCTCAGAACTCCCTCCCTCCCCCTCCCCCCGGCAGCTCAGGGTGAGTGGAGGAGCTCCCTCCCACTCCCACTCCCACTCCACCTTGCCCTTTCCTGACAGTCTCCCTTTCCCCCCCCCAAACTGTGACTGTCCCCCGACAATGACTTACCTCCATCAGGATGGACCCAACAGTAGACCTGCCCACTTCAAATTGGTGTCTCACGGAGCGGTAGCTGTCGGGGGTGGCCAGCTTCCAGAGGGCAATACCGACCCTATTTTCCAGGGGGATGGCGGGCCACAGGTGGGTGTCCTGCCGTTGCAGAGCCAGGGCAAGCCAGGTACACAGCTCCTGGAAAGTGGCCTTCCACATCCGGAAGTTGCGGAGCCACTCCTGGTCATCCCAGAGCTCCATAACGAGCCAGTCCCACCAGTCAGAGCTCATGTCAAGCCTCCAAAAATGCCTGTCCACGAAGAAGTTTGGATGCAAGGGCAGCGGGGCTACATGACGGGCGAACCCTTCGTACCTCTGGTCTGGGTCCAGATGGGGAAGTAGCCTCATGACTGTGTCATGCAGATGCAGCAAAACTTGCAGTATGATGGCGTGGGGCCATCGCCTGCCCAGGGGCAGCTCTGGCTCCATGCCAAAAAAAGGGGTCTAAATCAGAAAAACCTCCAAACAAAAAACCTGCTGGAGTGTCCCAGGAAGCTGGGCACTCCAAACAAGCACTGCAATACCTTGCTTACCTCCTAGAGGGACAGCAAAGGCAGCTGCAGGAGCAGAGCAACAGGTGTTCAGGGGCGTCCCTTTAACCACGCGTCTCTGCAAAGGGCAGGCAGCAGCATCCGAAAGGAAATGCTGCCCCCATGCCCTGGCAGAAGTGGTTCCAGGTGGCTTTTTCTTTCGAAAGAGCGTCCAGCAGTCAGGACGCTCTTTTTTGAAAAAGCGGATCAATTTTCCGATCCGCATATTGTAGTCTAGACGCTCTTTTTCGAAAGACGCTTTTTCGAAAGTTTCTTTCAAAAAAGCCGCGCAGTCTAGACGTACCCCTAGTGAATTCTGGCTCTCCCTCCTAAATTTTGGGACCCATTTAATCAATTAAAGCTACGCAATTGCAAGATTATCACTGGGCCAAATTTTGAGGTCCACACTCAATTGGTACTCAGTCCTTAGACAAAACTGGCACTGACATTAGTAAGGTTTTCCTTAAGTAAGGATAGCATATGAGAATATGAGCCATTCTTCGAAGCAAAGTGTTATTTTGCTTTCATTTCTGTGAGGGTGCTTATGTGTAAGTGGTGGTATGTGTGTGGTTATTTTTCCTCTACAGAAATGTGCCCAGTGGCTGCTCACTGGGGCTGGCCTGGGGCAGTGGGGGCTGCACAGCATGGTGGGTGGCTGCTCCTAGCTGATCCCCAGGGCATGCCCAGAGTGGTGGGGCTGTGCTGCTGCCCAATGGCTGCTCCCCGAGGCTGGGGCACTTGCTGCCCCCCTTTGTCATTTGTGAGTATAACTGTCCCTGCTATCACACCCCTCCCTTTCTGTTGTCCTGGCATGACCAAACCCTGACCTTGCTGGTGGTACTAGCTTTTACCATTTAGGTGCAGTTCCTGAACAAACAAAGAGACTCATGGATGGATGGACACATAGACAGACAGATGCACAAACTCTCTAAAATATTTAGTAAATTAGTGGTAATTTGGTTTAGTTGGTAATTGAGGTGGGGGGGGAGAGGGAATGTTGTGAATGCCATTCAATGGCCTTTTGAAGGGGAAGGCTTTTCAAGGTTTCCTACAGATGGTCAGACTCTAGATTCTGACAGACTGGTATCCTCGCACACCCTTCTTGGCAGGAATGTGTGGTTGAATACAGCTAATCCAGTAATTGCCAATCTGCGTTCTCCCATGGGATGAAGCTTGAGGCAAAATTGCAGGCCAAATCCAGCTCATCTTGCTCAGGTGGGAAATTTAATCAATGCTGTTGTCCACATGGAACCGTTTATGAGGACTATGGGAAAGTTTGTTACTTCCTACCTTAGGTGGAGGGTCATGTATGGGGTAAGGTTTTAGCTGAGCCCCAGTTTGTCAGGTGATTTTTTTGTGGATCCAAGCTGTGCCCCCAAAATGGGGACTGCACCACTGCAAATGTATCCCTTGGCTTAAATCCAAAACTACAGAAAACATTAATTTGTTGGTGCTAGACAACACCTTTCAATAACATTCACCATATGTTGGAAAAGAGAGACATTTCCTTAATTCATAGACAACAGACTGTCCCAGGAAAGATGTTGCAGATGTATGTGTGTGTGTGACGGGACGGGCGGCCTCCTCCCCGCGGAGGCAGACCCACCCTGCACTGACCCCGCAGTCGTGCTCGCGCTCCTGGGAGCGGCGCGGAGAGAGCGGGTGGCGTGCGGCCCCTGTACGGCCGCCGCCACTCAGCTGAGAGGCGGGGGCGGCGCTGGAGAGGCGTGCCGGCCGGCGTACGGGAGCCGGGGCACGCCACGTGGGCCGTGACGTGCGTGCCGGCCGACGTCACGGCGGGAGGACGCAGGAGGAAAGGGGAGGACGCTGAAGGAGGGAAGGAGAAAAGGCGAGGATGCCGAAGGAGGGAAGGAGGAAAAGGGAGGACGCTGAGAGAGGAGAGGGAGTAAAGGAAAGACGCCGGAGGAGAAGGAGGAGGGAGAGTGGGCACCTGAGTGGCGGACGCACCCGTGGGGGAAGAGAAGGGGGTCAGGAAAAGGGGTCCAGGGGGTGACGGTGGGGTAGGAAGTAGCCCAGGGTGGGGCGTGGAGCTGGTGAGCCGGTGCGTTGCGGGCGTTAGCCCCTCCGGCTGGACAGGTCCCACCAAACCTGTCCTTAGGGCCCTGGGCTGGGGCCCGTGAGAGAGGGCGGGCCCGGGCCCCCCTACCCCACCCTCCTAGCAGCAGCAGGCAGACAAAGCCTGGAATCACGGGCCAGTGCACCCGAAAGCTTCTCAGAACTTAACCCCGGGTCGGGGAAGCACAAGTAAGGGGGGGCTCAGTACTTACCTGACGGGACAGGACTGTCACCCCGCTGCTTACACGTGGTGGAGAATGTGGGCAGATCATAAGACCCCACAGCAGTAGGACGAAGGGGAAGGGATTTAAAAAAAAAAAAAGGGGGAAGAAGAGGAAGCTCACTAAGGAGGAGCTGGATAGGGCCGCTTCCTCAGTACGGTGTGAGGAGCAAGCCTGCCCGAAGATGGAGGTCGGGGACGTGTTCAAGTGGTTGACCGAACACCAACGGCAACAGCAACAACAGCAAGCAGCCCTCCTGCAGCAGCTGTCCGCCCAACAGCAAGACCAACAAAGACAGCTCCTGAAGGACTTGGCAGAGCAGAACCAGGCGCAACAGGAGCGAGGGGTGAGACAATGGGCGAGCCTGGGGCAGGGGCAGTCCCTGGTGCAGGGGGGGGAGGGGACTGAGGGAGGGCCCCTGGCTCAATTGCTGGTGAGACTAACTAAAATGGGACCCGCAGACGACCCTGAGGCGTTCCTGACCACCTTCGAAAGAGTGGCCACCACGGCCCAGTGGCCAGAGCAACATTGGGCCATGCTCCTGGCTCCGTACCTTACGGGCCCCGCTCAGCTGGCCTATCGGAGCCTAGATCCGCGCGATGCCCTACACTACTTTAAAGTAAAGGAGGCCATACTGGACCAACTAGGGATCATCCCAGAATCCTATCGGCAGCGGTTCTGGCAAGAAAAGTACCCCATGGAGGCGCGACCCCGGGTGGTGGCCCAACGGTTGAGAGAGGCCGGGTGGCGCTGGATGGAACCAGACCAACATACCGGACCACAGGTGGCAGAGAAAGTAGTGTTGGAGCAGTTTGTCCACATTTTGCCGGGGAAGGGGCAGCGTTGGGTCCGACGGCACCGCCCATCATCACTTAACGAGGCAGTGACCTTGATGGAGGACTATTTGGCGGCCGAGGTGGGGGAAGGGGGAGGCACAAGGTGGAGAGAGAACGTCCCCAGTGCGGAAAGGGGGGCACGCCCGACGCGTCCCGGGGATGGTAGGGGGACAGGAGGCCCACGTAGCCCGGGAAAGGGGGTAGGGAGGCGACTGGCACCCGTGTGGAGCCGACCTGTGAGAGAAGGACCCGCGTCGCGAGAACTGCCCCGAGAAGCCCCGATGGAACATCCCCCCCTGTCATGACCGTCAACCGGAGGATGCTATCAATGCGGCCAGGAGGGACATTTTAAACGGGACTGCCCATATATGGACTGCTCGTATGGACAGGTAATGATCGGAGGGTGCGTGCCAGGGACACGGGACCAGGGGAGGATATTAAAGGAAGTAGAAGTGGAAGGCCGGCTGGTTACTGCCCTGGTGGATTCCGGGTGTGGACAGACATTGGTAAGGGCCGACTTAGTGGGAGTAGATGGCCCCCGAGGACCCCCGGTGCTTGTCCAATGCGTACACGGGCGGGTCGAATCGTACCCCACGGCATGAGTACGCATTAAGGAAGGGGGCCAGGAGGGTGGTCTTATGTAGCCCTCGTCCCGGGGCTGGTCTATCCGGTCCTCCTCGGGCGAGATTGGAGGGGTTTTGAGCAGGCCCTCTGAGAATGGCCTGGGATGGAGTCAGGGGAGGGGGAACCGGCCTTGGCCACGGACCCCATAGGGACCCGGGGGCCGCGGGCCCCACCACACGTAAGACCCCGGCAAGGAGGAATCGAAAGAACAGAGGGGCCCGGCATGAACATAGGAGAAGAGGAGTGGTCCGCGGATTTTGTTAGGGAGCAGAGGGAGGACCCCCTCCTCCAACAGGCCTGGGAGAGCGCTGCCGCCAATATGGAAGCAGAAGGCACTCCGAAAACAGCCCTGGCCTACCCACACTTCGAGATCCAAGGAGACCGCCTCTACAGAATCAACGAGGGAAGAGAGGTAGGGGAGGTGACCTCCCAGCTGCTGGTACCGGGCAAGTATCACCGGAGGTTACTGGAGTTAGCGCATAGTAACCCCTGGGCGGGGCACCTGGGGTATGAAAAGACTGCGCGGCACCTGCTTCAAAGATTCTATTGGCCAGGTATTTACTGGGCCGTGAAAGACTTCTGCGACTCGTGTCTGGAATGTCAGAAGGCGGGATCGGGGCGGGTACCCAGGGCCCCACTCGTGCCGCTGCCAGTGGTAGATGTCCCATTCCAAAGGATAGCGATGGACCTGGTTGGCCCCTTGGAGCGAACCGGTAATCGGTATCGATATATTCTCGTGGTGATAGATTACGCCACCCGTTACCCGGAGGCCGTACCCCTGCAGAACACCACGGCCCCCACGCTGGCAGGGGAATTAGTCAAAATTTTCGCGAGGGTGGGCCTGCCGAAAGAGATCCTTACGGACCAAGGAACAAACTTCACGTCCACATTGATGAGAGAACTATGCCGCCTCCTCCAGGTGAAAACATTAAGGACCTCAGTTTATCATCCACAAACAGACGGGCTTGTCGAGAGGTTCAACCGAACGCTTAAAAGTATGCTCAGAAAGTTTGTGGAGGAGGACCCTAAGGAGTGGGACCGGGCCCTACCCGCACTGATGTTCGCAGTGAGAGAAGCGCCCCAAGCTTCAACGGGCTTCTTGCCCTTCGAGTTACTTTATGGTAGACAACCCCGTGGAATCCTAGACGTTATTCAGGAGTCCTGGGAGGAGCAATCGACCAGGGTCCAGGGAGCCGTGCCATACATCCTCGAGTTGAGAGAAAGGTTAAGGCGGGTTGGGGAGTTCGCCAAGCAAAATCTGGTAGAAGCGCAGGAACGTCAGGCACAATATTACAATCGAAATGCCCGAGTAAGGATCTTCCAGCCGGGAGATAGGGTCCTCTTGTTACTACCCGAGCAGACATCAAAGCTGCTGGCCCGATGGCAAGGTCCCTTCGAAGTAACCCGGTGGGTGAGGGAAGTGAATTACGAAATTCGGATGCCCGGAAGAAGGAAATCCACGAACATTTATCACGTTAACCTCCTTAAGGCGTGGCGGGCGAGGGAGGAGTTCACCGGGTACGTGGAAGGCTCAAGAGAGGAAAAGATAATCCCGGATCTACAGGTGAGGTGGGACCTGGCCCCGGCTCAACGGGACGAGCTCCTGAACACTTTGAGCAAATTCCCACAGGTGTTGACGACAACCCCAGGGCGGACTGACGTGACAAGCCACCACATCACGACGGAACCAGGGTGTAAAGTCCGCGACCAGGTCAGACCCCTCCCTCGGAAATTATGGGGGACGGTACGCGAGGAGATAGAAAAGATGCTGCGCTGGGGGGGTGATCGAAGAGTCACGCAGTGCCTGGAGAAGCCCCATCGTATTGGTCCCCAAGTCAGATGGAACAATCCGGTTCTGTATTGATTTTCGGAAGGTCAATGCAGTGTCGCAGTTCGACGCATACCCAATGCCCAGGGTAGATGAGTTGCTGGAGAGATTAGGGGCTGCCCGGTACTTGTCCACGGTTGATCTGTCAAAGGGGTATTGGCAGATCCCATTAACGGCAGAGTCTCGCGAAAAGACGGCATTCTCAACACCCTTTGGCCTATACCAGTTCGTCAGGATGCCGTTTGGTCTCCACGGGGCAGCCGCAACCTTCCAGAGGCTGATGGATCGGGTACTACGGCCTCACGAGCAATACGCCGCCGCATATATAGATGATATAATAATCTATAGTACAACATGGCAGGAACATCTGCAGCGGGTGGAAGCCGTGCTAACCTCATTACAAGAGGCTGGACTAACCGGCAACCCAGCTAAATGCCACTTTGGAGAGCGGGAGGTGTCATACTTAGGCTACACAGTGGGGGGAGGTAAGATCCGGCCCCAAGTAGGTAAGATCGAAGCCCTGCGGGACTACCCAGCCCCAACTACAAAGCGGCGGGTCCGGCAGTTCCTGGGGCTTGCCAGCTACTACCAACAGTTTGTCCCGGACTTCGCGACCCTGGCCGCCCCACTGACGGACCTAACATGGAACTCAGCCCCGAAGAGGGTGCGGTGGGACCAGGGATGCGAGGAGGCCTTTAGGACCCTGAAACAGCACCTGATCCAGGCACCCGTACTATCTCAACCCGACTTCACCAAGCCATTTGTTCTGCAGACGGACGCTTCTAAACTAGGGCTCGGGGCTGTTCTCTCCCAAGGGGAAGGGGGGGAGGAACACCCGATTGTATACGTGAGCCGTAAATTACTGCCCCAAGAACAAAAATATTCTACGATAGAAAAGGAAGCGTTGGCGGTAAAGTGGGCGATTGATATGTTACGATATTATCTTTTAGGCAGCCCCTTCAAAGTGGTAACCGACCACGCCCCCCTTCGATGGCTCCTGGCCATGAAAGACTCCAACGCACGAATAATAAGGTGGTACCTGGCATTACAACCCTACCGCTTTGAGGTCAGCCACCGGGCCGGGAAGGCCCACGGTAATGCGGACTTCTTTTCAAGAATTGCAGAAAAGGACGAGGGAGACCAAATAAGGGGAGAGGGGAACTTAAGGGGGGAGGCGTGTGATGGGACGGGCGTCCTCCTCCCCGCGGAGGCAGACCCGCCCCGCACTGACCCCGCAGTCGCGCTCGCGCTCCTGGGAGCGGCGCGGAGAGAGCGGGTGGCGTGCGGCCCCTGTACGGCCACCGCCGCTCAGCTGAGAGGCAGGGGCGGCGCCGGAGGGGCATGCCGGCCGGCGTATGGGAGCCGGGGCACGCCACGTGGGCCGTGATGTGCGCACTGGCCGACGTCACGGCGGGAGGACGCAGGAGGAAAGGGGAGGACGCCGAAGGAGGGAAGGAGGAAAGGGGAGGACGCCAGAGAAAAGGGGAGGATGCCGAAGGAGGGAAGGAGGAAAGGGGAGGACGCCGAGAGAGGAGAGGGAGTAAAGGGAAGACGCCGGAGGAGAAGGAGGAGGGAGAGTGGGCACCTGAGTGGCGGACGCACCCGTGGGGGAAGAGAAGGGGGTCAAGAAAAGGGGTCCAGGGGGTGACGGTGGGGTAGGAAGTAGCCCAGGGAGGGGCGTGGAGCCGGTGAGCCGGTGCGTTGCGGGTGTTAGCTGCTCCGGCTGGACGGGTCCCACCAAACCTGTCCTTAGGGCCCTGGGCTGGGGCCCGTGAGAGAGGGCGGGCCCGGGCCCCCCTACCCCACCTTCCTAGCAGCAGCAGGCAGACAAAGCCCGGAATCACGGGCCAGTGCACCCGAAAGCTTCTCAGAACTTAACCCCGGGTCGGGGAAGCACAAGTAAGGGGGGGCTCAGTACTTACCTGACGGGACAGGACTGTCACCCCGCTGCTTACAGTGTGTAATCATTTATTTATTTGTGTGGAGGACCACATTGCTCTCACACACTGCATATTTTGTCGATACATAAGATTACTATGGCAATAAGGCACTGAAGTGATTGTTTAAAAAGAAATCGGCTCTCAGCCACTGCAGAGTTTGAATTAAACAAAAATAACCCAAAGCAGCAATGTAATAACCTTAAATGATCCACAGTTTTAAGCAGCTTAGACATAATGGAATTCTCTCAGCTTTTCACAAACATTTCATATACATGCAGATAATAATCACACTGCCAGGTCACCCCTGACAGAAGAGGACTGAAAACAAACAATGGTCTCAAAAAGAGAGGATGTCAGTTCCCTCATTCCTTTTATCCATCTGTCTAGCTCTTATATAGTGCTCAATATCATAGTATCTGAGTTCCTTCACATGCCCAGCACACCACACCTTTATGGCTGTATAAATATCCTCTATATGCAGTATGAAAATTGCCACTCTAGTGCAGACTCATGGTTCATCTACTTGGGTATTCTATTTCCAACAGCAGTCAAAGCTAGATACTTCCGATTAGAGGACATAACTTCAGTGTCTTTGTGAATTGGATTTATTAAGGAAGAGATTTTGATATTCAAATTGTTTAGGCTGCTTGTCCCCTATGTATCTGATTTCTGAGCCTAGCTAGCCATGCAATTAGTTTAGTTGTACTTACGGTCTTTGGAACATTTATTTTTGTTTGCAGTTTACTCTGTGTTTTCTTACCCGGTGACCAATGTACATTGCTTTTCTTTTGAGAAGCAAAAATGGGTATGGTGGCTGGTAAGTCATGGCAACCACTGTTAAGTGTGTTAGAGAGGAAACAAGCTTCAGTTTGGATGGAAATGGAAGCAGTTACGGCTTGGGATGCTCATTCTCTCCATTGGTTGAGAGGAAGCTGGCTGTGGTGAAGGTGGGCCTGGGAGCACAGAATGAACTCAGGGGTGGGGAACAAGATGCTTGATTACACCTGTTCTAGACTAGAAAATTAATCATATAATCATAGAACTGGATGGGACCTCGAAAGGTCATCAAGTCCAGTCCCCTGCCCCACGGCAGGACCAAGTACCATCTGGATCAACCCTGATAGATGTCTAACCTGCTCTTAAATATCCACAACCTCCCTAGATAATTTATTCCAGTGTTTAATCACCCTGATAGTTAGAAAGTTTTTCCTAATGTCCAACCTAAACCTCCCTTGCTGCAATTTAAACACATTGCTTCTTGTCCTATCATCAGGGATGAAGGAGAATAATTTTTCTCCTTCCTCCTTGTCACAACCTTTATGTACTTGAAAACTGTTATCAGGTCTGCTCTATTTTTACTTTAGCTGGGTATCATCTTACGGCTTCACAGACACAGAGACAGATGCATACCTTGAAGAGCTTATAGTTGATGTATACAGAGAGAGCGTAAAGGGAAAGGATCTAACATGGAAGCAAAATGACCAAGATGAAATCTGACATGTCTTGGTATTTCCATGATTCCCCACCCTCCTTTTATTCCCCTCTTTCCTCTCCCCTTTACCTGCTCTCTTTTGCCAGTCACTGAACCACTCCATTGTTCTAGAATAGTGCTTTTCCCAACATCTCCCTTTTCCCTCTCAAGTTTCCCATGACATTGTATACACATGTCAAATTCCTTTTTTAGTTTTAGATTTTTTTATTTTTAAGGACTAAGACACTTTCTTGGATAATATTTTGCAGCAATGAGTTCCACAGGTTAATTAATCTGGATGACCAGACTGCAAAGGGCATTTTCAGTAGGGATAACAATAGCTATGCCAAACGATGGGCAAGTGAAGGAGATACCTTAAAAGTTAGATGACAATGATATTTTATATATTAGAGTGTGTTTGTCTGTCTGTGTATTTTTCTGTGAGTCCGTTTATTCAAGAACTCATCCTAAATGATAAGAGCTAGGGCCAAATTTAGTATGCAGCTTCCTCTTCTCCTAGAAGCAAGGTCTGGGTTTGCTTATGCCAGGACAACCAGAAGCTCAGGGAAAGGGACTATTTGCCATAAAATGCAAAGGGAAAGGCTACTGTTTAGAGGGTCGTGATACTGAGAGCGGCCACTGGGGGCAGCAAGCCCTTGGGGGAGAGCTGTCCTGCAGAGTGACCACTTGGGGCAGCCGTACCACCAAGGAAGTGGCCAGCAGGGGTGGAGCTTCAGCATCTTGCTTACTACCACAGCAGTAAGTAGCACCCCTTCTTCAAACCCTTTTCCCCAGTCCTGGCCCTTGGCCGCAGCACTGGGGGAGGGAGAAGGTCCCTGGCAGCCAAGGAGGGACTGGGGGGAAAGAAAATGTCTCTGGCATCCTAGAGGGACTGGGGGGAGGGGGAGAGAAAATGCCCGTGGGGGCTGGAGTGGGGGCTTGGGAGAGAGAAAAGGCCCATGCCAGATGGGACTCCCTGCCCTGAGCATCTCCCCGTACCTCACTCTTGCCCCCCTCCCCACCCTCAACCTCCTGCACTGCCCCCCCCATCTCAAAGACTCTGCCCTGACTCTTTTACCCCCCTTCCCTGCCTGCCCTCTTCTCTGAAGGACCTGGGCAATGCCCGGGGTAAGTCTTCTAGTTAATTTCTATGTATAGCCTTTTGTCTCGCACACTGTTTCCTAATATTTCCAACCCCCTTTCCCCTTATATGCTGTAGCTGCATGTGCCCAGGGCCATACCTTTTATTCCACACTGATTTAAATGCAGAGGAAATGTTATAAGTTTCCATATGCAGAGAGAAACAATGTACTTTTGCTCTGAGCTGCTTTTATTTTTGGCAAAGGGAAAACAGAACAGGAAAGAACTGAATTAAAGTGGCTATGAGAGAACACGGTGTGTACATCTCCCTGGTGACATGCTGCATCCTTTCCACCTTACAAAATGGCAGCTGTCTTCTGCAGAAGGCAGACAATGAAATCATATTTACCTAGCTGCACACACTATGGGAAATAGGGCCATGTAGATGCACATATGCAGCATTGCGTATTCATAAATTTGTACATGGATAAATCATTCATTCGATTTATAATAAAAAAGATTTACCTACTTGTCTTGACCTTCACTTTCTGCACTCAGACAATGTATACAGAGAATCTACAGTATAAACTGGATTCGAAACAAAGAAACTCTTAAATGATACATGACTCGACTCTACTCAGCTTCTTTGGTAGATCTAAGATGGAGCAGCAGCAGAAGAATGGATCTCGTTGTATAGTCCCAGAGCCATTGTCGCGAGAATCACAGGTCCAATGATGAATACCCAAGGGGGGAAGGACAGAACCAGGTGGACAGTTTTATCAAATAAAAATTATTTATTTATGACAGTGGTGAATTTATAGTATATATTCTAAGATTTTTAATAGACCGTGTTAATAATGCACTTACAGTATTTATTATATTTATTCTATGGTTTCTAGTAAAACGTGTCAGAGATATAAGGATGGGAATGGCAAGGGGAATAGTCTCTAATCTTAAAATATCCAGCTACAGTAATAAAATAACAGTGATAACTACAAACTCTTATGTACTACCCAAAAACAACTACAACACTAAGCTTATACAACAGGAAAAAAAATCAAATCATACATACCAACTTACACAGCACACAGAACATTACAAAGATATCGGTTCAGTTGCGAAGGCCTTGGTTACGCCCGAGAGTCGGGGGAGGTGGCTGGTCGGTTGATCAGGCCGGCAGCGCTTTGAAGTATACGAGAAGGCACACACATGGTGGTACGTGTGTTGCGAAGACCTCCTAGAGCGAACTGTGCCATGGGTATTTATCCCCAAATCTGCACATCGCTTTCCTGCGCTTGCATATTACCATATATGGCTCAATGGTCACCAGGTGGGGGGGGGGTCTGTGTCCCAGGCGTTGGGCCGAAACTGTGCAGGTTTCATGCGACCAGGTAAGCCCCGCAGTTCTCACTCCAAGGTGACGGGTGGGAGAGTCTGAGGCTATGTTCCCCTTTTCACACCTTCCCTTTTTCTAAAGGCAATGGTATGCAGGAAGGGTGCGGCCGGTTTCTCTCAAGGAATAGTACAGCCCACTATAGCAAGAGCGGCCTGGCCAAACTTTTTTACTGGGGGAGCAGTTTCTTTTCTCTAACACCATTGCACTGATATTTTCCCTTATTGCAAAGTGAGCTGCCTGGAGATGGGTCCAAGTCATTGGTCCAGGTCTGAGCTCTCTGTAGCTCCAGATAGAGTGTGTCATGTCCAAATCGTTTCATCTCTAGGTTTTCAAAGCATATGGGGGGTTGTTCTCTAGTATTCTTGACAGTGGGTACAGAGTAGAGAGAAGAGGAAGAAATTTCCAATAAATGAGGAAGCGTCTCCTTTTGAACTCCTTGCACCACCTGCTGAGGATGCCCAGGGCCTAAAGGGAGTTTGAGCCTGTTTGGCAATTCCATATTCTCTCTGGAAGTTCCACATTGTCTGGGCTGTGTGTGAAGGTGGAGGGAGAGATTCCAAGCAGTGTAGAAATTCAACTGTCAAAAACACAGCCGCGCCCATACACACAAAATCCACTGAGCAACCTGTGGCCAGATACCACCCTGGAATTAGAAGGGCTTAGAGAATGAGTCAGTTGTAAACCTCATATAGAGATGGACCCAAATCAGAAGCTCGATCTGGTCAGCTCAGTCTTCAGTGACCTTTGGATCTGGATCTGAACTTAGCAGGTAGGCCCTATCTCTAACTCCAGGGTGCAGTGCAAGTGGGCTAATGAATCCAGCTCAATATAGGCTAGCCATGAGGAAAGTAGCTGGTAACAAGTCTTTGGTCTGGAACCCTTACTTATTTGGGGGAGCAGCGGAAGGTTAGGGAGAGCCTTGCTTTTGGGGACCCATCTCTAGAGGAGTTGGCCAAGTCCAGGTCTAGTCTCCTTAGCTTCGCTGAACTCAGTGGACAGCAGCAGAATGTGGACATCTATGGGTTCATCCACACTCAATACCAAATCTTTTCCAGGAGTCATTGGGGTCTGCTCCTGCTGCTGAGTTTGTAGAGCCCTCCACTTTCATGGGGTCTAAAGCCCTGCCTGACACTGAAAGCCAGCATGGTGCAACATGCATCCCGATGACTGAAAGGAAATACGCTGACAGTGATGATGCATTCTTCTTCTAACAAGGAAAATAATGCAGGAACTTGAAAGGGACTCCCCATGACTGAACAGCACACTGTCAGCCAATCCTGTGTGCACGACGGGTAATTAGTGACTTTGATACTGTGGGGAGCAGGTCATGATTTTGCTGCCAGGAATTTCAGTGCAACAGACACATCATTACTGTAGGCACTGCTATTTATTAGCGCACCTCCGCAGCGAAATTTCATATCATTTTCTGGGAGACAAACAAAAGCTGTACGTGGGTGCAGAGTTTTTATTAATAGAGGAAAAGTAAAGCTGCTTAGTGGTTTTGTACAAAACCTTGTATCTCATAAGCAGAAAAAAAATGAGGGAAAGGAGGAATCTGACAGTATCCACTGAAAACAGTTCTTTAAACCAACAAATCACATTCCCAATGTGACTAGATCAGTGAAGATCAATGATGTTACTCTGAGATACACATATGTGCGTGCCCATCTGGCTTGTCAAATATAGGAACAATAGGCTTCCCTCTTAAGAAATGGAGCATGTAGCAAGGAAGCTCCACAAACCTTGCTGGTATCTGAGGAAATGAAGAAAGAAAAACTTTAGAAGAGGGTTCTTTAGGGAGATATTATATTCTGGGGAAAGATGAGGAAGTGCCTTTGGCCCAGATTCAGCAAAGCATTTAAGCACAAGCTTAACTTTAACCATTCAAGCCAATGGCACTTAAGCATGTGCTTTGCTGAGAGGCTTGGTACATTATTGTCACCTGGTGTCTATGTAACATTCCCATTAAGATTCCATTAAAGACTGCATGGTACAGGAGCTTACAGTCCCAAGCATAAAACATCAGGGAACTTTTTATTGGGGCATACTGTACTGTGTTAGGATCAGAGAGGCATTTATCAAGGATAATGAATAGGTGCTGAAGCCACCAAATGCTCATTAAGTCATTGAGTAGGAAGGCTGAGTCAGTTGAATATGTAACTCAATACGGAGCGTAATTCAGTACCTAATAATCATTCGCTTTCTTCAATTTAAATAGTGTAGATTCAGTATGAACCAAGTAATTTACAAAAACTTGATGATGAGGAGGAAAAAAGATTTACACTGCTCTATTTATATACTTGCAACAGCTCATATACACTAATTTCATTAAATCACTTCCTCTATTAGAAATCTCTCTGGTGCTTTTGGGGCTATTCATAGAGGATTCAGGGTACACAAAAGACCTGTTTTCATTAAGCATGTCATTACCCTCTGGTGACTGTGAAGTGGAAATCTCAATCCAATTCCTAGAGACACCTTTGGATAGATCTTGTATCAGCTCTACAGTAAGCCCCTACCTATGAATTCATATAGCACTCCTTGCCCTAGTGTCTGAACATGTTCCCATCATCAGTGGGTTTTATCTTCACAACACCTCTGTAAGGTAGGGAACATTATCCATGTGTGGCAGATGGGGAACCGAGGCTGAGGTGAGAATGAATCCAGGGTCTCCTGAGTCCCAGTTCAGCCACCCATCCATTAAACCAAAGGTTCTCAATTGTTTCTAAACTGCAACTCTCTCATTCAGGACCCACCTCTTACTTCCCCAGCTATGTAGCTGGGACCCCCCTCCCATTTAGCAATATAGGAAGGGCTGGGTGGCAGGACCCTTGTTCATAACTCCCAGGTGTGGTGTGTTCAATTTGAGAACCTCAGCACTAGGCCATCCTTCCTCCTTTTTATTAGCCGCCCAAAGAGAGGGGCCAAGACTGGGCTCTCCTCTTAACCCTGGTGTCCAGGTGCAACCAAACTGAGGCACACTGGGGAAGGGCAATGCCTGGGGAGGGAAACTCGACTGGCTGCCACCTATGCTGTTCTGTGAATAACTATTTTGGTCCACCAGAGTAGCAAGCCCAGCATCTCTCGTCAGTGGCACCTTCATTTTAAATATGAGAAGTCATCTCTGACCACACACACTGTTGTGCATTGTGCATAGCTATACCTTTAATATGCCCTTTCCTTTCCTGCTTTCTTTCGTTATTGTTTATTCATAACATTTGAGACCTGAAGCTTTTGAAACAAATGTTCTCAATAATTATAGCCAGCTCATTTGGAATTAACAAGCCAGCTATTGTATCCTGATTCGTGATCAATGGAATGTTAAAGGAGGCCTTATTGAGTTTAATAAGTATATAAGTTGCCAGTTAATGAAGTGAAAATTATGTCACCAATAACTGTGTAATTACATTCTTATTAATGCATTCAAACATCTTGCAGCTTAATTGGCATTTAACAAGCTCATTATAGCAAGATAATTAGATAGCCATTAATTGGTAAAATACTGATTGACAAGCAGTATGTTAATAGACGTGTAGCTTGCTATAGTTGTCTTACTATATGCTAATTTAATGCTTTCATGCCTTTATCAATTAGAGTGTTTAAAAATATACAAATTTAATGTATTAGAAAGTAGTTGTGTACTTATTGGTGAAGTCACTTTGACAATCTGTGCCACTGTGACTATTTTTTCTCTGCACGTTTATTTCATGTCAGTGTGAGCACTTTTGGAATTTGTAAGTACTATAATAAATGCACAAGCTCCTAGGACTTCATGGTTGTCACTGTGCTACACATCACAGTCATTGAGAACTTCATAACCTTAATAAAGATAAAATCTAAATTCTCTTGTTATGAAAGTAGAAGTCGCTGCCATATGAGCTAATGGAGAATCCCCAGAAGCTGTCTGTAATACAAGGACAATGATACAGAGCTGAGATGTTTCAAGTCCATCCATGGTTGTGCAATGACGTGCAACCCATTAGCTAGCTCATAATAAGAATTATACCTCCCGATGGGCAGGTCTGTGCCAGGCAGGATATCTATGGTACTCAAAGGATGATCTGGAATTACATGCTATCTACTTATAATTAATAGCTCTTTCTTACTCAGAAAGATATCACATGTGTTGAAAGAAGACAGATGGCTTAAAGATGTAATAATATTAGTAGTATTATGGTAGCCAGTAACGGCCTAACCTGAGATCAGTGCCTCATTGTTTTAGGCTAGCGTTTCTCAAAGTGGTCCACAAAACCACTTTGAGAAACCTGCTGCCTGTCCGCTTCGGTGTGTTTATTTACTGCTTCCGCGGCCACAGAGCCCATACCACTTCCCGTGGCTTCCCATGGCTACAAACAGCGAACCAGAGCCAATAGGAGCTGCGAGGCTTCGTGGCCATGGCGCCGGTAATTAAACACACCAGAGCGGCCCGTTAGCATGTTTCTCAAAGTGGTATCATGGACCACTTTGAGAAACACTGTTTTAAGCACTGTACCAATGCAGCTTGCCATCGAAATGGACAAGTTACAAGACAGACAAAGGGTGGAGCGGGAAAAGGCACATTGTACACATGAAAGGCCACCCAGGTAAACTGAAAACGCTAAAGTGCAAAACTGGTTCTTATGCCCTCCCATACCCAATATGCAGACACTATTGGAGTGTCCGTGGGCTGAATTAGGGGAGCAATTGCATATACATTTAAAAAAAAATCAGACTCTGAAAGTGACTAGATTCAAGTTACAGTATGTCTATTGGAATAACTCTGAATTGCTGGGGACACTGACTGGAAGATCTATGCCAGCAGTATTCAAATTTTTTTGTCAAATCCATATTTCTTGTCAAGGTCCAGACTCCAGAGAAAATAATTTTAAAACAGTGATAATAATCGTACCATATATTTTAGAAATGTGCATCTGTTGGTCCATCCGTGAGTCGGTTTGTTCAAAAAATCCTCTTAAATGGTAAGAGCTAGGACGCCCAAATTTGGTATGTAGCTTCCTCTTCTCATAACTTAAAGCAAAATATGTGTTTGGTTGTGCAAAGACAATGGGATGTGCCTGGAATTCGATTGTTTCTCATAAAATGAAAAGGGAGGGGTCTGGTAGGAGGGAGTTATACTCTAGAACAGGGTTTCCCAACCTATGGGTCAGGACCCAAATATGGGTCGCCATTACATTTCAAAAGGGCCGCCAGGTGTCTTCCCAGGTGGCTCTGCCCCCTCTCCTCCTCCCGTTTTTGAATTGCCTTGGGTCACGAAGTCTTCCTGAATTGTCAAAATGGGTCCTCATCTGGAAAAGGTTGGGAACCGTTGCTCTAGAATGACCATCAGGGAGCAGCAAGGGGCCAGAGATGTGGACTGGGAGAGCTATAATCCTATTGGGCCAGCCGGGGCCAGATATGGAGAAAGAGACAGCTATCTGCTATATATTTGAGAGAGTTTGTCTCCCAGCTGGGAGACACAGACATGCACCCCTTCCCTGACTGTGCCTGCTGCAGAGGCCATCGACAGTGCTTCTCACCTGGCCCCAAGTTGCTGCGGTGACAGAGCTGGGTTTGTTGTCCTCACCCCAGGGCAGCCTGGATACTGAACCCCTCATCTACAGCTCCACCCCACAACTATGATTTAAATGAAGAAAAACAAAATTTATTTGAGTTAAGGACCCAAGTTACTCTGTGTAAACCTTCTAGTAAGTAAATAAAAATAATTCAGGATGTGTTCAAAAGCATCTGTTGGCCTGGGTTTGGGTCATGGTCCACCTATTGACTATCCCTGATATAAGCAGTCTGTTCTAAGATTAACCTCTTAGATTCTCTCAGAGGACAGGCAGCATACACACACAAAGTATGTTATTCCTGTGGTAACTGTTAGAGCTGGGCAGGAACCAGATTTCTATTTCATAGGAAATTCTGAAATTTAGAAATCTGTTTCATTCCAAATCAGAAGAAAACCAGAGCATTTTGAAGTTTGTTTGAAATTGACTTATTTCTGCAAAACATTTAGCTTTTGACAAATTGGCATTTTCCCACTGAAGAACATTCCATCAGAAAATTTCTGACCAGTTCTAATTAATAATAATCTCAGGAGCATACTTTACTAATAGTTCTTTATTAGGAAGTAGCCAGCTATGCACCATACAGCTTTCCTGGTATTAGGTTACATAAAGCCTATTTTGAAGGTACCACATGAGTTCATTGTGCGGAACCGGAAATCTAGATTAATCATACTATCATATGGAAAACTGATTAGATCATCATATATATTCCTCAGCCAGTATAGGATTGTTCCCTATGGTGTATTAAGTTGCAACGATAATGTGTCACTGATTATAATGATGATGTGAACATTATAAATGTTGATATCCTCAAGTTAGCACAGCAGGAAGTGTCATTTAGAATTTTGCTATAATACGTGACTTGTAACATTTTTGAATTACGCTTAAAAAAAGATTGGGGAAATAGCTAAATGATTGTTTCACTAAAAATAGCTATTTCATGGCCATGGAAATATGAACATCTCTGTTTTTTCTCAGAAAAGGCAGCTAAACCAATGCCACAGGGTGTGTTATATTTTGCTTTGCTACAGCATCATTCAACTGAGTGTTACTAGCTTGATAAACTGGTCTTCAGTGCAGAAAAGTTTGGAAGGGCACTATTGAAAAAGTTACATTACTTTCAGCAACTGTGGTAAGAAATGAGATTAAAAGCCTTTAAAAATGATGTAGATAATAGTTTGCTCTTCAGTGACCTATACATGGAAGAGCTGAGGGTCAGATGAGGTATGTTGGCAGAACTGTAAATGGGTAGACCAGGGATTGAAAGAACAAAATATGCAGTAGATCAGGATTGAAGCATCTTGGAAGAGCATTTTTGGAGCATAAGAAAGTGATTGTGGAAGAAGTTGCAGTGCAGAATTTAAGTGCAATGGTAGAACTTGGACCAAAATAGAAGGAGGTATGGATGCAGAGCAGACATCTAATTGTTGATAATTGGGGGTACTATTTAAAGGTTCTGGTTGTATGCAGTAGGGCTTAAAGCAGGGCAAATAAACTGTGTCAGAAAATCTGTTATGGGGATGTGGTCCGTCATGCCCCCCCCTCACATCCATGTGGATTAGAACTGGTTACACCCAATGCTGCACTAGTAATGGATAAGGCTGTGCATCTGGGTTGAGGTACATTGTTAGAGCTGTATGGAGGTCAGCACAGAAGTAGTTGGGATGCTGAAAATGGCGGCACAGTGGCAGAACCATAAGGCAGCCCAAAGTTGGAATAGCAGTGCCTACTCCAGGTCCCAAATGAGCTACACTGGCAGAGCTGACTGGATGTAGGGCTAGAAAGAAGGAGAGAATGTTGCAGATCAGGACTGAGCGTACTGGAATGAACACGGTGAAGGAAACCCTTCCATCTGTCATGGCAATAATCAAAAACAAAAGAAAAAAACATTTGTATAAAAGGTCAGAGGAGAGGGATCATACATAGTCAAAAATAAAACTAGTTACTGTGTAGATTAGCTCATTAGATAAGATCGCACACATATCATAGGTCCCCAAGAAAACCCCGTAAGATAATGGAAACTCATGAGGATGCGCATGGCATGCATAACACCACCTGCGCTTTCCATCCCACTTTAATTGGCATTACCAGTAGAGATCAGGTAGGCAGCTCCTGAAATCATATGTTTACAAGTTGCGATACCCACATGGGATCAGGAACGAAATCAGATTAAGCTTGTTTATGTGTTAAATGTCTGGGAAAAAATGACTTGTCCCAATATGGTGCCAGCAACAAAATGTGCTCCCCCATCATAATCAACCCTTGTGCAGGTCTGGAATGAAAGCAAGGTTGAATCCTGATCACAGCAGAGTCCTTTCTCCAGTCTCACTGCATTTCCATTGCTTTAATTTGCCTTCCACCTAGCAAGAATAAAAAAAGATAAGGAGGAAAAAAACAAACCAAACAAACCCTCCTAGCAAAATGCCAGGGTTTTAAATTAAATTTAAAACAGTTTAATTGCCTAATTGCTCAGCTATTTTGTGCAGTTTATTAACAGAAGCAATTCTTCGGCAGTCATGCCAGCATAGCAGAAAATTGGCATTTGAGCCAGCGGGAATTAAAGAGGCAGAGTGCGGAACTAAAACAAAAAGAATGCCTCGAACCTAGTGGAACAGACATTTGAGGCTTTCGTCTCATTTTTATCTCTTTCCCTAATCTGCTGTAGGAAGATCAAGGCTGGGTTTTGCTTTTTAATGTGGGAATGACAGTTGCTCATCAACAGCGTCTCTGCATTTGGAAAAGTACTGGATTTCCTAAGAAATGAATGTCTGAGCTAGCAGCACGTTTACTAAGAAATAAAAATGCATTTCTTGCCAATATTATTGGCATCTTTTAAAAGAGTTAATTCGATGGCATTTTGAAGAATAATAAACCTTGCTGTTAAATATGTATGTGTATTCAAACAAAACTAGCAAATCATGCATATCAATAAATGCAAGTACTGACTGAATAGAAGAGATTAATAATCAACTGTACTATACCACACTTATCATATGCTTCTTTCCCTACCACAGAGACAGAGAGAGCTGGGGGTGGTTGAGGGAAAGGCAGTTATAATGTAAATAATCCAATATTTATTGCCTGTAATAGAGAAATTAAATTAGCCAAGAATGCTATTGTTATAATCTTATGGGCTACATCCAACTTTTCCATTCTGTTCTCAATGATTCTACAATGTAAAGAAGCTGGTAGCTATAAGCATATGCCCCTCTCATTCCTTCAGTGTGCAGGCACTAAGGTTGTGTCTAGATTATAGGGTTTTGTCGATAAAAGTGGACTTTTGTCAACAAAACTATACCTGCGTCTACACTGCTGCTGAGTTCTGTTGACATAATGTCGACAGAGCTCAGCAGTTTTGTCGACGGCGGTAAACCTCATTCTACGAGGAATAACGCCTTTTGTCGACAGAGTTCTGTCGACAGAAGGCGTTATTGCATCTACACTCTTCTTTGCGTCTACACTGTCATGTCAACAAAGCAGCTTGCTTTGTCAACAGAACTGGATGTAGCCTAGACGCTCTTTGTCAACAGAAGCTTTGTCAACAGTATCTGTCGACAAAACTCCTGTCGACAAAAGCCTGTAGTCTAGACGTACCCTGAGAGAATCCTGTCAGGTGTTACACCTGCAGGAGAGCTGGCCTATCATGCTACGTCTAGATAGCAGGGCTATTTCAGGATACCGAAAGTATCCAGAAATAGCAATTCCACATCTTTAAATGAGCCCATTATTTCGAAATATATTTTGAAATAACAGATGCACTATTCTGGCATCCCTGTAACCCTCATTCCACAAAGGTTAAGGGATTTGTCGGAATAGCGTTTTATTTTTTGTGTGTAGTACAAATAGCATAGCTTATTTCAAGGTAAGGGTGCAGTGTAGACACACCCTCAGTGAAGTAAGAGGAGAATCCCACTCAAACTGTTTGGGTGCCAGTGGATGTTTACCTTTGAGTATGAGGTGGATATTGTGTTCATTTATCTTCTCTGGAGAGCATTTCTATATGGCCAGAAAAATCTACAATCTAATGGCCCAGGATGCAAAAAATTAAAGACTTTGGGTAAATAAAGGCTTTGTTGAAGTCAGTGGGGGTATGTCTACACTGCAGAGTTTTGTCAGAAAAATGGCTGTTTTTCTGACAAAACTTGAGGAATGGCCACACTGCAATTGAATTCTTCCAAAAGAAAAATCAAAAGAACAGAGCGTTTTTCCGGCACTGGTAATCCTCATTTTACGAGGAAGAAGCCTTTTTGCAAAAGAGCTCTTTCGCAAAAAGGTGCATGTGGACGGGGAAGAAGGAGTTCTTTTGGAAGAAGAGGAAAAAGGAAAAAGCACAGGTGCCCTGGCAGCCATTCCATCCATAGCAATCACAGCGTACAAGCGAGAAAGTGTCCATTCAGTCTGGATGCTCTCTTTTGAAAAAGCAGATTGCTTTTTCGATGCACTTTTGCAGTGTGGACGCTCTCTTTTGGAAGAAGGTTTTTTGGAAGATCTCGTCCGAAAAAAGCTTCCTCTGAAAGAAGCCTGCAGTCTAGACATAGCTGGGAGTTTTGCCATTGACTTCAGTAAGGGTCAGGATTTCACTCATTAATAAAAGAGGTATGCATATAGTTACATATGCAAACTGGATTACTTACTGTGCATGATTAATTGGATTCATTTACACATGCTACCTGTTATACATGCAATCATATCAATTGCAAGGGCAAATTAGCCACAAAATAGGGCACCTAATTTAAAAAAAACCAGCCCCCTAAACTTTATGGTATATTTTTAAAACAATTCTAAGTTTCCTGGAAATACTCATGGACATTGCAGTCCCACCCTTGCCACAGTATGGGAGCACTGTGGCAGAACAGACATGCAAGAGCATGTTTTCCACAATGCTTACCCACTCAGTGCTTTTGCTTGCATGATTGCCCAGCTCAAAGAGCCTGGTATGAAATGAGTTCATGATCTCTGCTCAGTACCTAGCAGGCAGGGAGGTTTCAACTCCAAATCAAAAAGCATCATCACAATTATCACTAATTACCATGCTTATTGTTAGTCTCTGAGAGAGGCTAAGAATGAATGAAGAGAATTATCCACTCTGTCTGAATGAAGGCACTTACGTAGGGTGATGAGAAGGAAGATGGTGTTTTCGGTGCCCATGCAGTACCAGCAGATCAATAAAGGAACTCCTGTTTAGGGTTATTGGTCTGCCACATAGGCTAGACACAGAGGTGGTAAATGATCAATGTGATACTGTGTCTGGGGAAATAACACAGCTCTTGCAAGTATTAATGTGAGCTCTGTGTATAATTCCCTGTGTATAACACAAACATGCCAGTGTGCCATCGATCCTTGCTGCAGTATCTGCTGCATTTGTAAATGGGAAAAATGATACATCATAGGTTCACTGAAGATTTTCTCTGGTAGCATAGTGTAGTGGACACCATCCTTGACTGACCTGCCAGAGACCTAGTTTCTAACATCTTTGGCCTCTCTGTGCCTCTGTTTTTCAGTCTGCAAAAAGGAGATGACAATACTTAGAAATGTACCTTCAGATCTGTGGCTAGAAACTATTTGAGGAGAACTAAATATTAGTGGATAGTCAGAAAATTTAGACTTTTGCTCAAAAATCTTAAACTCGAAAACTGACCATTTTTAAGAAATATTTGACTTTTGAGTTTGCAAGAAAGAAATCAGACATTATCTATGGAAATTTTGTTTAGTCAGTAACCGTTTTCAGTTTAAAAACAGTTTGAGGGAAAAATTTCAACCAGTCAGAGCTATACATTAGCTATTGTTTGAAGCAATAAACAAAACATGCCTCCTCTTTTGATTAAAATTCTCTAAACTGGCACTGTCATTGAATGATCTAGTAATGCTGCCAGTTTCAGTACTGCACTGTAAATGTGAGACAAATCAACTTAGATAGCGATCAGGTTTTCATGCCTTAGGCAACGGACTTGGAAATCATCTTCTAGATCCTTCAGCCATGGTAACTTTCAAAGTGATTGGCTGGGATGTCAAGATTGAGGACAAGGGTAAGCCCTAGCTTGTAGCACTCACCTACTCTGTGTGTGTAAGTATTTGAGATGAGAAACTCACTTCTTTGAGGAAAGGGCACTAATCATTTCTCTGTTGTCTTTGCCTCTG
The DNA here is from genome assembly GCA_032595735.1 of Pelochelys cantorii. NCBI lineage: Eukaryota > Metazoa > Chordata > Testudines > Trionychidae > Pelochelys > Pelochelys cantorii. The sequence goes on from CM064336.1 coordinate 24,873,033, forward strand.
GTCTCAAATAATGATCAAGTAAGCCTGGCGATTTTCTTGTATCTTCTGACTACAGACAACAGATGTACAGTCATCTTTGTACAAGCTTCTGGATAATCTCACTGTACCAGGTAAATCCATTTTTGGCCTTGTCTTCACTGCTAAGAAAAGGTGCTTTTTTTTTACTTTAAGTTAACTAAGGGATATGAGCTATCCCAAGTTAAAACCCTCACTATGGACAAATACCATAAGGTAAATTAGGAGAGCTAAGTCCTAGGTGAGGTATAGTTACCTTGATGAAAACAAGTCCCAAGATTGTATTTCACCAGCTCCCAATACCTGTATACCCTTCCCATAGCACTGCTGCTCTCAGTGCTATAGGCAAAGACAATGCTCTCTTGCTTTACAAATATACTTAAATGTTGCAGTGACAAATGAAGTTTGCTATTGAAAATGGTGATCACATTTGGCCGGGTCACTATTATCTCTTCCTGGACTATTCTGCCTGTTGCCACTGTGGTGTTCTGAATACACTGTGCTCCTGGTTCTCAAGAGTCACAGAAACAGATACAATGGACAACTGACACTCATTGTGTGCTGGGATAATTGACCCTGGGGTAACCGATGCATGAAAGAATGTCTTGATGGACCTGAGAAGGAAGAGTTTGCTTTACTGGGATGTGTGACCTACTTTTAACTCTTTTTTAAAATTGTGTGATACAGGTACAGAGACTGGCATCTATAGCTTGGATGGTGACATGCACTTTAGCAACTTGAGTGCCAGTTGAGGGCAGTGAAACCTGGTCAGCAGGATATAGAGATCCTATCCATTAAATCTAGACCTCTTCTTTCAGAGACTTTACATATGACTGGGACAAGGGTCAGGCAGGGTCAGGTTAGCAGTAGGCCAGTGTCCAAGACAGACCAGAGAGCAAATTGAGAATCAGGCATCAGGAGTACAGCCAATTAGTTCATCTTAGCATTCATTTATTGTGTGAAATTAAGATTAACTAATAAGTTATGTCATATACAGGGCTCGACAAACCACTGTTTCTACTTGCCCGTGGCAAGTAGATTTCAGCCAGTTGCTCCGTGCGCCCCATTCACCGGCACTGCGCGCATGCGCAGTGCCGGTCTGGCGCATGCGCGGTGTGGGGCTGGCGAGTAGCTCTTGCCGCAGTTTGTCACGCCCTGGTCATATATAATCATTGTATGTTGAATAGAATTAAAGTTGTAGGATTATAGAAGTATAAGGTGATCTATAGTCAGAAGGGCTAAGTATGCATTAGGTATCTAAGGGTACATCTACACTGCAGGGTTTAACTCTAAATAAGCTACACAAATTGAGCTACGTCAATTGCATATCTTATTTTGAAATAAAGATCGTCTACACAGCACTTATTTAGAAACAGAACACTCTTCCTCTGACTTCCCTTACTCCTTGTACAATGAGGGTTACAGGAGTCGGAGTAAGAAGTCCTCCAGCTTGACAGTATTTTGTCACTATTTCGAAATAACTGCCTACTGTGTAGACACGGACTAAGTTATTTCAGAATAGTGCTAGTTATTTTGAAATAGTGTTGCAGTGTAGACATACCCTTAGTAAGTAGGGTTGAAATGCAAAGAATACAGATTGAGTCCTATAAGATGCTGGCTTAGCCGTACGAGGCCATAGGCTTCAGAAATGCTTGACAAAAGTAAGTGACCAAAGAATAATCCCATGCCACAAAATTATCAGAAAAAAAAATGTGCCAATGCATGGTATTGCCAAAATTAACCATAAGAGTATTTTTGATTACAAGATTACCCAATAGTCACAGTTTTGTAATGTGTCCTATCTGCAGGATATATGTTATATGTAAATGTTAATGAAAATAAAAGGAACTATAAGCAAGTGATGGAAAATGGGTACCCCGAATTCCTGGGGGACCTAATACAAATAAGGAAAAATGCAGAGTGTTTGGTATAATCAACATGACAGGATAAAAGAGGGCACCCAGAAGGGTAAAATGAGTTCAGTAGGAACCATCCCTCAACTCACGATCAGTTGGCAAGACATCCATCCAATTTTAAGAATATTGTTAAGGATGTGAGTAGGACTTTATTTGTAACTTGTGCATAGCTCTTTATAGGATTTCTGTATGCATGGGTGATCATAACCTTACTTGTAACTTTAATATAATTAATAAACCTTGTACTTGCAAAGGTGTGTGAGGTCGCTATCTTTGATCTTTATGGGTATGTCTACACTAGCTCGTTAATTCGAGCTAGGTAGGCAAACCAGGCAACCGGAGTTGCAAATGAAGCCCGGGATTTAAATACCCCAGGCATTATTTGCATGTTCCCGTCCGGCCGCCATTTTTAAATCCCCCTTAGTTCGAACGAACTGCCCACGGCTACACGCGGCAGTTTAAAGATAATCTGAACTAAGTTCTTAGTTCGGATTAACTGTTACTCCTCGTGGAACGAACTGCCCATGGCTACACGCGGCAGTTTAAAGATAATCCGAACTAAGTTCTTAGTTCGGATTAACTGTTACTCCTACTGTTACTCCTTAGTTCGGATTAACTTTAAACTGCCGCGTGTAGCCGCGGGCAGTTCGTTCAAACTAAGAGGGATTTAAAAATGGTGGCCAGATGGGAACATGCAAATAAAGCCCGGGATATTTAAATCCCGGGCTTCATTTGCAACTCCGGTTGCCTGATTTGCCTACCTAGCTCAAATTAACGAGCTAGTGTAGACATACCCTATGGCTGCGTCTAGACTGGCAAGTTTTTCCACAAAAGCGGCTGCTTTTGCGGAAAAACTTGCCAGCTGTCTAGACTGGCCGCTTGAATTTGCGCAAGAACACTGACGATCTAATGTCTGATCGTCAGTGTTCTTGCGCAAATACAATGACTCTCCCGTTTGGGAAAAAGCCCTCTTGTGCAAATGCTTTTGCGCAAGAGAGCCAGTATAGACAGCTGAGAACAGTTTTGCGCAAAAAAGCCCCGATGGCGAAAATGGCGATCGGGGCTTTCTTGCGCAAAACCACCTCTAGAGTGGCACGAGCGCTCTTCCGCAAAAAGTGCTTTTGGGCAAAAGCGTCCGTGCCAATCTAGACGCTCTTTTCCGCAAATGCTTTTAACGGAAAAACTTTTCCGTTAAAAGCTTTTGCGGAAAATCATGCCCGTCTAGATGCAGCCTATGTGTTCCTAGAGACAGTAAGGCCATGCCTACACTAGTACATACATGGGCAAAATATTTGTTATGCAGGGGAGTGAAAACACACTCCCCTTAGTGACCTAAATACATGTGTGCACAGTGCTGTGTTGAGGGGAGATGCTTTCCTGTCAACAGAGCCATCACCACTCATTCAGCTGGATTTATTATGTGTCTGGGAGAGTTTTCCTGTCATCGTAAAATAGCTGCATGAGCTCTCTTAGAACTGCACAGTTGTGCCACTGTAACTTTCTAAGTATAGACTGGGCCCAAATCTGAAGCAAGTAGCAGAGGAGACTTTCATTCTGTTGAGCTTGAAACTGTAGCAACCAGAGTTGAACTGATGGTGGCATAATACAGCATACAAAATGTACTTTCAATCAAATAAAAGGCAACAGACGGCTAGCATGGTCAGATGACCAACGCGTCAGGGTTGTGCACCAGGTTACAAACAGCAATCAAATAGCAAAGTTAAAGACAGACCAGGGTTTGAAGTCAGAGCATAGGGTCTATCACAAGCAGGGTCTGGAGCAGAAACAGACAGGCAGACTATATCTTTGTTCAGACAGCTCCCTTTCATGGCCTCCTGGTTTAAGTAGTGGTACTGACCAATCAGGGGGCTGTGATTGCAACTTTTGCTGCTTATTCAGAATTAATCTCTTTGGGTACAAAGAGGAAAGAAAGCATAAGATCTACAGCAAATCTCACTGGAGCCCTCTAACCATAAAGAACAAGACAGGTCAGGAAAGTGACATTTGGATCTAGAGCAGAATCAGAACTAGGATTGCATTTCAAGGCTGATCCAGAAGAAAGTTTCTGGTTCAGATTTAACAGCAGCAAACTCTCACCAGCTGTTCTGTGGATGTTTCCACTAAGTGGATCTGGAGAACATGGCCGCCTTCTAGTTTGATTCCAATCGAACCAAAACTATAGAGGATACAATCAGCTTTGCAGGTTCAAATCCCCTGTCTGCCCTTTCAAGCTCAGTGGTGTAGTACTGATTAGAGGCTGTACTCAGTGCCCATCTCTTGGAAATGACTTAATGCCAGCTCTGAAACTGACTTAATGCCTGTAAACTTCATTGGTCATTGAAATTAATTGGGAAAAAAACAGACCTGAATACATACTACATCCCCTCCTGTCACTGCCAATGAAACTTAAAATATTAGTTGTATCCCAAGAGGAAGTTTCAGTATTGAACCAATTTCCTAGATTTTAGCATTTATTTCCCTTGTGTTTTTAAAATAAAAATCAAAGATAGTTAATATGACAGCCTGATTTTTAATAATATTTTGTTCCTATTGAAAAGGAAATGGGTTATGACTCTACATGCAGGCCGTGTATAATTTCTTCCAAAAAATTGTAATTTATTTTAACAGAAATGTTTTCCTTGGCCAATCTGCTTTTCCAGGCTGTTCTGCCCAAATAGTTTTTCTGAGAGGGCTAGAATATGATACAGATCTGTTAGGATGCCTTATTTTGCACCAAGTAATTGCATTAATTGGTACAGCCAATGATCAATGCTAATTAAAAAAAATCTACAAAGCCATAGCATTCCAAAGCTATCTAGGAAAATATTTGAATATCAAGGCTGATTTAAGCATATAATTAATCCTCCAATCTGTATCTTACACACATGTAACCCCACTCCTCACTATAGTTCTCGCTAAGGTGTGCGCCTGCATGGCCGTACACAAAAAGTTCTTCCCCTGCCCACCTCCTCTGGAGAGCCACGCAGAAGCACTTGCGTGGCAGGCAGCTGCTCCGGTAGGCAGGGCCAGCTGAGATGGCGTGGTGAGGGAGCCACTGGGGCGGGGGGCCGGGACCTATCACGGCCACAGGGGGACTGCTCCAGTGGCTGGGGCTGCCACATCGTGGCAAGGGCCAAGAATGGGATCTGCTGCATGGCCGGGGTAGGAAGGGGTGGGATCTGCTTTGGCAGCTGGGAATGGGACATGCTGCATAGCAGGGGTGAGAGGGGATTGTGCTCCGGCAGCCAGGAATGTGTCTGTTAATAAATTGGGTGCCACGGTGGCACACATACAAGCAAGCGCACATGGCCTCAATATTGGTGCACAAGCCAAAACTCACTCCACTCGTGGCTGGAAAAATCTTAGAGGGAACACAGCTCCTCACCACACCAGCCCCACTCCTTTCAACTGGTACAGTTATTTACAATATATTTGAGGGAATTTGTTTGTTCCTTCAAGAATTCCTCCTACACAGTAAGAGCTAGGACCGCCAAATTTGGTATACAGCTTTCTCGTATCGTAACTTAAAGCGTATCAGGAGTTAGTTGTACCAGGAAAATGGGATGTGCCTGCAATGGGATTGCTTCTCATAAAACTATACAGAAAAGAGACAGAATCACCTGGTAGGTGAAAGGGGCTGGCTGGGGGCACTCCCCCCTACCCCATCTGGGACTGCCGTAGGCCTGAACCTTCCACTTTCCAGGTGCCCTTTAGGGAAGATGGGGGGGAATGAAGCTCCCACCCACATTTGCACAGGGACATTACTGGCTGTTCCCCTTTGTCAGGGAGCAAGGGGAAGTGCACAGTTTGCTACATTCCTCATTTTGGCTGGGGAGTACAGGGGGCACATAGCTGTGCACTTTGCTCTTGCTCCCTGACAGGGTTAGGAAGGGGATGAACAAGCAGGCCTGTATGAATCTCAGGGGGGTGGCTTTGTCCCCCTTGCCAGCCATTCTACACACACAGTCCTCTGCCCAGAGCTCCTCCTTACCCCCCAACCCTGACTTCTGCATGTCCCAGTCTCCTAGCTCCCCTGTCCGAGGCTCCTTAAGGACCTGAGCAATGCTGGGTAAATGTGCTAGTTGAAACAGAAAAAGAAAAAGAAAATGGAAAGGGCTGATTCTCTTTTCCCCATCCCTTCCACTATTAAAGTTATAGAGAATGGATCATGTCAGATATACTTTTTCTACCTAAACAGATAATTCTCACTCTTTCTACAAAAAACAAAACAAAACAAAACCCAAATAAGCCAGAAAGGAAGGTCCCACTAGCAAATCATATGGGATGATTTTTTTCGTGGCCCCAGGTCTAGTGGACAGAGGTACTTTCTGGAGATCAAAATTATGTTTTTACCCAATCATACTCAATTCAACTATTTTTCTTGAATTACAATAATGGATTCTGCCCATATCACTTCACAGCTGGAGAAGCTACACAGGAATTAGTTTGGCAAGGAAAGATGGGGATACTCCTACTCAGGTTGACTAATGTCTGACTTGATGAATGACCTAATTGAATTGAACGAACTATTTATTTATAAGTAGCACCTAAAGGCCCCAAACAAGATCAGTGCTTCACTATTCTTGGCACTATCCAAACAAAGGAAAAGACAGTGCCTGTCCTAAACAGCTCCCAATCTAAACAAACAAAGATTAGATGGGAAATAGACAGAGAAAGGTGAAGTGATTGGCCTGAATCACACACAAAGTCTTTGGTAGAAAAAGGAATAGAACTGAGCTGTCTTTATGCCAAACTCAAGGCTTCACCCAATGAGTCATTCACAAAATAGAATGCTACTAACATACGTGAGGGTGTTGAAATCTGGCTCAAGTGCTCTGCTACTAAGCTTATGTCTACACTGGAAAGATTTGGTGATGGAAGTACTGTCGAAATTCATACGTCACCAAAAAGAAAGTTGCCAAATCATGTTTACACTGCCACCCTCTGTTGACATTTCATGGCCACAATGATAGCTCCCTGTCCACAGAAAGAGCAAAGCAATCTGGATAGGCATCCCACAGTGCCTGGCATCACCTTCAGTCGCTAGGCGCTGTGGGAACACGCAACATAGTTCTATGCATTTTGGGAATATGAAAAACATCCCGTCAGCCACCTCTTTGCTTCCCAGCGCTCCTGGGGCTTCTGACTTACTTTCGCACCACTTGAATGACAGTCATTGCTTTGCTCTCCAATATCTTCTGTGAGAAATCATGGATCCCAGACTTCTCTCCCAGGGTGTGTTCAATGTGCTTAGGACATCACACATTGCAGCAGAGCTACTTATGCATTTAATATCAGAGGAAGAAAATTCAGATGTGGACAGACGACAATGTGAGTGATAACAGCAAAGTGGCATTGCATTGGGCTGGCCCTAGCAGCTGTGCACAGCAGAGTGTCACTTGTGGGCTAGGGAAACCAGCACTGGGAAGTAGGTTTGCATTGTCACACAGGTGTGGGATGAAGAGCAGTGGTTACAGAACTTTTGGCTGTGTAAAGCCACCTTTGTGGATTTAAGAACAATTCCTCACTGTCTGGTACACAGGTTGTCACCAGATGGAGCCCGTCCTCATCCACTTCCAGCTCTTCAGCATTAACTTCTGCTTCCAGGTTAACTCCTCTTTCTGATTCTGTGCTATGGGAAGTATCTACATTCTCCTTCGGTGTGGATGTGGGGTCCTCACCTAGGATTATGTCCAGTTCTTTATAAAAAACAACACGTCTTGGATACAGCACCAGAGCAGCTGTTCACCTCCTTTACCTTCTAGTACCCATGCCAGAGTTCCTTTATCTTGGCTCTGCATTGCAGGGTCTCTCAATCATATCCCTTCACACAAAGGGCTCAAGAAATGTGACCATCCATGTCCCAGTGCCTATGGGTCACTCGCAGCTGTGATTGCACCGATTCTTCACTCCACACACTGATAAGATCCAAAAGCTCCGGAGTGCTCCAAGCAGGAGAGTGTCTTGACAGGCATCCCTATTTCCCCAAGAGGATGCCACAAGGAGCACCACACAAAAAGCCACACACAACAGGAAATTAATTTTAAAGGTCCCAAGATTTGCAAGTGGGAGGGGTGCATCTGTTTACGTGGTTGCAGAGCAGCTGAATTCAAAGTGCTGGCTAGAGTAGCTAATTGGGCATTGTGGGAAACATATTGGAGTTCAATAAAGTAGAAGAAAATGTGACTGTAATACAGGTTGAACCTCTGTGGTCCTGGGCTCTCTGGTCCAGCAACACCAGTGGTCTGGCAGGACCACAGAAATTGCTGGACTAGAGAATTCCGGCACAGAGGTTGCCAGTGGCTGGGAGCAGAGCCAGCTGGTGAGACCATAGGGGCAGCCAAGCCCCTGGGGCGCCAGAGCTCACAGCTGGCCAGGCTGGGAAGCTGGTAGAGCCACTGGAGTGGGTAGGCCACAAAGCCCACAGTGGGCAGGCCCATGAAGCTGGTGGGTCCACCAAGCCCACAGCCAGTGGGACTAGGTTGGGGTTGGTGTGGGCTGCAGCGTCCATAGCTGATAGGGCTCTGATCACCAGCAGAGTTGGCGGGGCTGTGAGCACCCACAGGGCTGCTGTTGGAGCTCCCGGGACCAGCAGAGCTTGCACAGCTGCCACAGCCAGGGGGCAGAGAGCAGTGATGCCAGGGAGCTGGGGAGAGGAGCCCACCAGAAAGGCTGGCGCCCCTCCCCCCAGACCTTCGCTGGTCTGGTAACTCCCTTGGCTGGGACTGCTGAGTTCGGGTATGTCTGCACTTGCCCCCTAGTTCAAACTAGGGAGGCAAATGAAGCATACCGAAGTTGCTAATGAAGCGCGGGATTTAAATATCCCATGCTTGATTAGCATATTCGCGGCCGGTAGCCATTTTAAAAAGCCGGTAGCCCGAATTAACTCGCCGCGTGTAGACGTAGTAGTCCAATCCAAAACCCTTTCCTCGAATTAACTGTTACTCCTCATTGCACGAGGAGTAACAGTTAATTCGAGGGAAGGGTTTTGGATTGGACTACCGCATCTACATGTGGCGAGTGAAATCGGGCAACCGGCCGCAAATATGCTAATCAAGCACGGGATATTTAAATCCCGCGCTTCATTAGCAACATCGGTATGCTTCATTTGCCTCCCTAGTCCGAACTAGGGGTCAAGTGTAGACATACCCGAACTGAGGGAACTGGACCAGGGAGATCCAATCTGTACACATTACATGATTGTCAACAATAAAGGGAGAGGGAAGAGACAAAAGTCCCTCATAGAGGTGGAAGTTGTTTGTCACTAAAACTGGGTATTTGTCATGACTTATGCTGTGTTGCAATGTGAACACTCTCCAGGTTTTGTTGCCAAAAAGGGTTTTTTGGCGACAAAACTTGCCAGTGTAGACAAGCCCTAAGGTGCCTTAAATAAAGGACGGTCACTCCACAAAACAAAAATAACTTGATGAAACTTTTTTTTTGACACAGGGCCTTTTGAGTCAGCTCGTCCCTCATCTCCCACTTTTACAACTATTTTACAGTGGTATAAATCCATTGACTATAGTGCTGAATCAGGCTCAATATTTTACAACCAGAAGGAGGCATTCCATGTGAATAGGGAGACACATTTACCCTCTAACATTTTTCAGACAATCAGGGGGTGGCATCTAGTTTGCATCTGGAAGTAAGAGCTGCTGCAGTAAAGTGCGTCTCTCTGCAGACACGCAGATTAACTGTTTGACCTAGTTACAGATGCAAAAAGTGTTTGTGGCAGAGGCTCATCACCAAAGGCTGCCAAAAATTCTGCCAGACAGCAAAACTCAATTTACGCTATAACTTAACACTTCCCTAGCCTTTACCTCTCTGCCAAGTATGACCACATAACATACGGTAACCTGCACTCTATTAAAGCAAAGAATCCCAAAACTCCCTTCAGAACATTTCTTCACAAGATCATCTCTTGCTTGCCAGTGCTTATGGAAAATGCTGGAAAGCATAATCAAGAATCCACATCTACCAGTAAACCCAATTCCATCATGGAATAAGGGTGTAAGTACATTATCACGGCGTGCAAAATCATGGTTTCCCCATCATTGCATAAATACAGTGAAGCTATAGGAATTCCTTGCCTTTTCCAAACAAAACTGAAAGTTATTCAACACTGAAGACAGTTGTTGCACAGCACTGAACACAACTTCCATTTGCCTCATCTTTTTAATCTCATTTATTTTCTTGCCAGCAGATTTCTCCTTCTATGCTATACAGATCATAGGATATGTCTACACTAGCTCGTTAGTTCAAGCTAGGTAGGGTAATGAGGGCAAACGGAGTTGCAAATGAAACCTGGGATTTAAATATCCCGGGCTTCATTTGCATGTTCCCGGGCGCCGCCATTTTTAAATCCCCCTTAGTCCGAACTCCGTGCCTGCGGCTACACGCGGAACGGACTAGGTAGTTCGAATTAAAGATCCTAATTCGAACTACCGTTACTCCTCATGGAGTGGAATGAGGAGTAACGGTAGTTTGAATTAGGATCTTTAATTCGAACTACCTAGTCCGTGCCGCGTGTAGCCGCGGGCACGGAGTTCGGACTAAGGGGGATTTAAAAATGGCGGCGCCCGGGAACATGCAAATGAAGCCTGGGATATTTAAATCCCGGGCTTCATTTGCAACTCCGCTTGCCCTCATTACCCTACCTAGCTCGAACTAACGAGCTAGTGTAGACATACCCATATGTACTCAATATGGGTGAGTCTAATGAGGTTTGAGATTCTGTGAATCTAAAATCTTTTAGCAGGAGAAAGGGAATTCTTTTCCTGACACCTAGCCCATGCTTGGTTTTATGCCCTCAGGTGTGAAGATGAATAGCCTTTAAAATTTCTTCTTAGCCAGCGTAAGTGCAATATACCATTCTGAGCTATAAAGTTAAAATATTAACAGATATAATACTTTTATTGTTACGTTGCCTGTGCTTTAAATCTGATATACCTGATGCTTTTGAGTAGCATATTTTGCTAACATCCTGAAAAGCCCAGCCAACAATTCCCATTAAGAAAGCAAAGCAGATGTCCAGAAGATACAGATTATGAGCAGCTTATGGACTTGGTTCAATAGCTACTGGAACTTTGCTCAATCTTTACCAGTTATTCTGTTTAAGTGACCTCCAAACTTTGCTTAGGTCATCAAAAACTCCAGCGCCAACACTGCTCAGAAGATATTTAACATGAAGGGAAACAGGTTCAAATGGATTGAAAAGTAGAGGATCAGCAAATTGCAGCAAAGCACTAAATCTACCTCATGTTTCCAGAATAATGAATGGATTGTTACTATATCAGTTTGGCACATATCTATGCAGTAACATGCTGTATTAGATTGAAAATGTACAAATAGATTATGTCTTCAGACATTGCCAGAGGGAATGAGCTAGTGTTGTGACCCACCACATTTAAAACACAGACTCTGTAATAGCATAAGTTCATCTCCAGATAGTTCTGAGACAGCTCCTCATTCATCTGGTAGGCAAACTTAGTTATATGTGCAGGGTCTCTCATAGGAGCACTGAACAACTAAAGCTCTTTCTGTTCTTCACTGACTAAGAAGTCCTGTATCTATGACAGTTTTCTTGGTGTCCTTGGCCCAAACTACTCTTCCCCACCCAAAGCTGTGCACTGTGCTGGCTTCCACTCTCCTGTCCCAGTACCACCTGAGTTGCTGGAGAGGGTAAAGTGGTTGCTGCTGCAAGTACGCAGTCTGAAAAGTGCAGTGGAGTGAAAGGCAAGCTCTGTTTTTAAGTTTTGATTTGTGTTAACCAAATCACAGAGAACAGTTCAAACAAACTCTTCAAGGATAACCCAACGCAATGAGAAAATAGGTACTCTGCTCTAGAAATGAAAAACAAATCTAGTTTATATATCTGGAGCTGTGCCCTACAAGTTAAGTCTGCAGGGGGTATTGAAATGGCTCCCGGGTGGGCAAATTTGGAACTAGCCCCTCGAGTGAAGCAGTCATTTTGATCTGACATGCTGGGCCCGGATTGGCCTCTGCTGCTTCTGGACTGGTGGAGGACTAAGTCTTGCTGGATCTGCATGCAGGACAAAGAGGGTACATCTATACAGCAGAGTACAAGCCTTTATTTTGAAATAATGTCAAGCTGGAGGACTTCTTACTCCAACTCCTGTAACCCTCATTTCACGAGGAGAAAGGGAAGTCGAAGAAAGAGTGTTCTTCCCTCAGCTTCATTCGGCTTTTGGCACTGTCTACACAGCAGGAAGGTATTTCGACTTAAGCTATGCAATTGACATAGCTGAAGTTGCTAGTTTAATTGGACTTTAGCCCTGCTGTGTAGATATACCCAGAGAGACCACTGGGGGCAGCAGACTGCAGGGGAGAGATATCGTGCAGAAGGCCCACAGGGAGTAGCCATACCACCAAGGGAGTGGCCAGCAGGTTTTGCCAACTTGCCTGCCACCATACCAGGTAAGTAGTCCTCCCCGCCCCAAATCCTTTCCCCCATTCCAGTCTTGGCTTCGGTGCCGGAGTTGGGTAGAGAAAACACTCCTGGTAGCAGGGGAGGCTGGGAGGAGAGAAAACATCCTTGGTGGTCTGGGGGGGGGGGGTTGAAGCTCAGGGGACAGAAAATGCCCCTGGTGGGGGCAAAGGGAAAAGAAAATGTCTTTGGCAACTGGGGGGCGGGGGGAGGAGAGAGAAAATGTCCCTGGTGTCCTTGAGGGACCTGTGGGGAGAGAAAAGGCCCGTGCTGGATAGGACACCCTCACCCTGAGCCTCTTCTCACCCCCTAACCCTCACTTACACCCCCTGCACACCTCCAGCCTCCTGCACTACCCACCTCCCACACACACACATCCCCAAGGCCCTGCCCTGACTCCTGTGCCTCCCCCACACCACCAGCCCACTGCCTAGAAGGATCCAAGCAATGCCAGGTAAGTTTGCTAGTACCATTATCAATTAAGACTAAGGCTTTTTAGGGCCAGTATCCAAGCAACTCAAATTGCTGCAAAATGATCCTGCTACGTGGAGTTCAATTTGGTGTATTGTCATCCTTCACTAGCAAAAAATTAACTATTAAAGAATGCAAACACACACAGCAGCAACATTTCTCCTCACACCCCAATTTCTAGTAGCAAATACAATACAAATTACCAACCAGAATGAAATGAAAATTAAGAATGAAAATAATTAAACCCCGTTCCCACCAGCCATGCTGAGTCTGTGCTTCTGCTCTAGCATTATAAAGTTAGAATCAGCAGGAATAAAGCTGTCTGTAAGAGGGTCTCTCAGGGGCATCTTAAATACTCCTAATGTAACTAATGTTTGGAGTTTCTTTCAAGTGCCAGCAAAGGGGACTGCAGATCTGTCCTGTCAATTCAATACAGTCTCTGCAGAGAGCTACATACTGGGCCCTCTGCTTCTTGTCAAATTAAAATTAAGAATAGAAAAAGACCCCTCAAAACACAGAAAATGCATTGACTGCAGCAGCTGAAACATGTTCACTGCTTTTGCCCAGGCTCTCAGTCTCTGCTTTTGGAATGCTTTTTTGGATGTAAACACTTCAAGTTCATGGCACTGGGGTGCACCTACAGGGGAAGCTACCCCATATATTTTCCATACATCTTTTTTTATGTATTAAAAATGTTTTAGGGCTGAATTTAGTGCTCATAAGAGAGGAAACTAATAGCATGGATTTTCCCCAGGCACCACTTGGGCAGATGTTTTACAGCACTCCCCACACAGATCTGCCAAGGCATTCATTCCCAACTTTCAATACCCCTCTTATCCCAGTCCTGGCACTGGGAGACAGCTCTACCAGTGCTCCTCAATCCTGCGCTTCAAGAACCTCTGTTTGGCTAGCCCCAAACCCCCAGGCAGCCCTGAACTCCTGCTATTCCTGTGGCCTCTTCTGAGCAGGAGAGCTGTGCAGAAGGCATGGTATGCTAGGCACATGGACAGGGACTAGACTGAAATCACAAAGCAGCATGAGGCCAGTGCATTAGGTCGGTGTCTGAAAATCAGACTTGGTATTTCTGACCTATATCCCAATAGATTGCACAAGTGTATGAAAAACACATGTGACTGTGCCAGAAATGATTCATGTACATATTTTGGGAAAGGCTTTTGTATTACTTTTAGTACCTAATGTTTCAAATATATTTTAAACATATGTTTTATATAACATGTATTTCTGTGACAAATTTGAGGGGCCAGTTTCTCAGCTGATGTTAGCCATTGTTTTTGTCAGTCGGACATTTTACAATGCATAGGCACTATAAAAAGCAGTGGTCTTAAACTCCTGGCCCATGGGCCATCCTGGGCTGGAACAGTTACACAACCACTTCAGCCCAGGAGTCCCAGCAGGCTGGGGAAGGGAGGAGCCAATCTGTTTCTGTCCCTCAAGTCCGGCTTCTTCCTGCCATCGCACTGCCCTCTCCCCCTGCAAGCACCCCATCCCCTGCAGACACAGCTTCAAGGATTACTGGGGGGGGCTGGCACAGCACTGCAACAGCGGTAGGGTCCCCCCACACTCCCAGTGATGGCAGAAGCCCCAGGGAAGCGGAGCGAGTGTGCTCACTGAGTGCACTCCTCTTCCCCGTGGCATTTGGGAGAATTTACAGTATAATCACTTAGGCCCAGACCACCGTAGGCATTTTGGCACCAAACCCCAGGCTAAGACACCTATATCCCAGTTTCAGCTCCACTGTGATACACAAAACTTCGCTGCAGGGGCACCATTTCTGATTGGGGGGAGGGGGCAGGGTGACTTGTGTATGCCATGATGGGGGGAGAGAATGAGAGCATGGGGGGAGGCAGACTGATCAGTACAAGCCAAGCATGAAATGGGGAGAACCAACTCCATCTGCCCTCCCTTACATATACTCTCTCTATCCAGGAGCTACCAAGGCACTGGAAAACTCTACTTTTGGCAGACAACTTAGCAGTTAGCTGACAGGAGCACTGTATCTAATTCCTATATTAAAGAAAGAAAATTAAATAAATATTAGACACACTCAGTTCTAACACTAACATGTTCTGATACTTTGTGGCAAGTCACTTAAGGGACACTGGTTAGCCTTAGAATTTTAATGTATATTTTTACTTTGTTACCCAACTCTGACATCCTGAGGTCTCTTCCAGCCCTATGATTCTATTATTCTGGGCTCACTCAGCTCTGGAAGAGGAGTGGAGTCTTTGTGGGTTGCAGCAAGGAGGCAGATACATTTCAGCTCTACATAAGAACACCAGAATGGCCATATGAGTCCGAACAAAGGTTCTTCTAGCCCAGTATCCTGTCTTCCAACAGTGGCCAATGCCAGGTGCTTCAGAAGGAATAAACAAACAGAAGAGGCAATCATCATGATCCATCATCCCCTGTTGCCCATACCCAGCTTCTGGCAGACAGAAACTAAGGACACCATCCCTGCCCATTCTGGCCAGTAGCCATTGATGGACCTATCCTCCTGGAATTTATTTTGTTCTTATTAGAACCCTGTTATGCTTTGGACCTTTCTGCCATCTCCTGGCAAAAAGTTCCACAAGTTGATTGTGAAAAAATAATTTGTTTGTTTTAAGTCTGCTGCTTATAAATGTAATTGGGATAGCTTCTTGTGTTGTTACTGAAGGAATAAACAACATTTCCTTATTCTATTTTTCCACACCATTCATGATTTCCTAGACCTCTAATATATCCTCTTACCCTTTAGTCATTTCTTTTCCAAGCTGAAAAGGCCCAGTTTTGTTAATCTCTCCTCATATGGAAACTGTTCCTTACCCCTAATAATTTGTTACCTTTTCTGAATCCAATGTATTTTTTAAAGATGAAGTGCCCAGATCTGCATACAGTATTCAAGATGTGTGCGTATAATGACTTTATGTAGTAGCAATATGGTATTTTGGCTTATCTATTCCTTTCTTAAGGATTTCCAATATTCTGTTAGCTGTTTTAGTTTTTAGACTGCCACTGCACATTGAACAGATATTTTCAGGGAACTATCCACAATGATTCCAAGATCTATTTCTTGAGTGATATCAGCTATTTTGTTTGTATAGTTAGGATTATATTTTGCCACGTGCATTACTTCGCACTTATCAACACTGAATTCCATCTGCCTTTGTGTGCCCATTCACCCAGTTTTGTGAAATCCCATTTTAACTCTTTGCAGTCAACTTTGGATAAGTCCCTATTTACCCCTTTTTCCAAGAACATTTGTAAGTTTCACAGCCATGATCCAAGTGCAAATCCCAGCAGCACAACACTCATTCCTACTCTTCCTGCCTACCTTTTAAGTGGAGTACCCAGCAATGTTTCCATGATGATCTAACAATCCTTCAATTCCCAGCCTTTTGTTATTCTTAATCACCCACCTCTCTCTTTTTATAACAAATTCCCTGCCCCAAAGGCAAAGCTGCAAGCAGCTCAAACTCTGTTACATTTCACAGTCTCTGGAGTCAGGGCATGCAGCTTTAAGCAGGCCTCAAGTATGAAATCCTGGGGTTCCAATCTTGGCAGGGCTACTGCTGCCTCTAGCCCCTCCATAAATCACTCCCTTATCCTGCTGGACCCTGTGGGCACCTGGCTTATGTGGCACCTACGTTTCTGGGGGTAAAAGTTCCCTAGGTGCCTATGTTTCTGCCTCTGATCAGGCACACTGTGCTTCCCTTTGGGTGTCCACATGCCCATCTTCTCCTAAACCCCAGAATGAATCACAAACCAGGGGAAAATTGGTGTTCACAGCTTTTAGCCTAGCAGTCAGAGCATGAGCCTGGACATGGGAGACCTGCATTCAATTCCCTTCCCCCCTCTCCCTGCACCAGAGCAGGTGAAAATGACTGGAACACTATTTTGAGCTGCCTGACTCCAGGAAACAGGTTCCCACTTGTAGATTGCAACCAGACTTGGGTTCTTATCTCCAGGAAAGGGGCTTCATGCTCATCCCCCAGTCCTTGGCATCTCCCATTAGCCAGCTTGCAGGGTTGCTTGTCTAGAATGCTGGCTTTTGCGGATCATATTCTTAGGTGCCTCTCTCTCCCCATTCAAAGGGAGCCTACATGCCTAACTCAGGGTTTCGGCATAACATTGGCATACCTGTAATTTTCTTTTAGGTTCTGTGACACTCAACATCGCAACATCTTTGTGGATCTGGGCTTTAATGTCCCTCTAAAAAAAGGTACAGTTTGCTCCTGAGCTAACTATTGCGATCCACAGAACAAGCATTCTGGTACCATGGTAATGGATGTGTATTAGAAAAGAAGAAAATTCTGTACAGCCTCTTGCACTTAGTCTTTTTTCCCCCATCAATTAAAATAGGCTTGGAGAATGCTAATGGACTTATTCTTATGAGCTGAACATCATCACCATCAAGTTCACACCTATATTTAAATCTTCCATAATGGTGAATGCAGAAAAACAAACAGGCAGCAATTCAAAAACATTAGCAGTTTTAAGTTCATCTTGTTGAGCAGATTTTGATGCCTGCACTTCCTATTAATATTTATGGGTCCTAGGAGGAGAAGAGCTCCACACAAGTATGGAATATATTTATATATGTATTCCCCTTTATATGTTAACGGTATTTGCTGCTATCTAGATCTTATCAGACTCATGCTTTCAGTCAGATTCACACCTCATTTCCCACTGTTCTGTAAATATATTACAATCACATAATGTTTTAATAACTTCACAGGAAAATTGAAAATAAGGCAGAGATGACAACTTATGGATATAAATTTCAATAGCCTATTTTTTTATGAAGTTATTAAATGTTTTGAATTCAACAAGAGGCAGGCTCAGAGCTTCATTTAGCAGGGTATTGGAATACACTGAAGTCTATAACTCTGGGAAAATAAAACCGACTTTGTCGACCAATTTTACTTCCATTAAGCTCCACAATTCAACAGGCAATGAGACATTTTTAAGAAGATCACTGGATCTCTTGATGAATTCCCAGCCTCATCATTGATGGTGATTTTCATTGCATCACTTCCATTCACAACTGCTTTAGGCAAATATGCTCCTTACGATGAGAGATGAGGAGGGAATTTCTTCACCACAGATGTTGTGATATTAAGAGGAAATAGTTTCCTCACCTTAGTCCTTTAACGTGGATATGCATTTGTGCCTGGGCCTGAAATTTTAAATGGGCTCATTATGAGCAGACTGAGGCTATGTCTAGACTTCAGGCTTCTTTTGTAAGAACGGTTTTTAGAAGAGATCTTCCGAAAAAATTTCTTCCAAAAGAGAGCGTCCACACACAAAAGCGCATTGAAAAAGAGATCTGCTTTTTCAAAAGATAGTATCCATTCAGTGTGGACGCTATCTCGCATTTCAGTTGTGATTAGTACGGACTGAGTGGCCACCAGGGCACCTGTGCTTTTTCCTCTTTCCTCTTCTTTCAAAAGAACTCCCTCTTCCCTGTCCGCATACGCCTTTTTCCAAAAGAGCTCTTTCAGAAAAAGGCTTCTTCCTCGCAGAAAGAGGATTACCAACGCCAGAAAACCCCTCTGTTCTTTCAATTTACTTTTCGAAGAATGCGACTGCAGTGTGGACATAACTCAGGTTTTGTCGGAAAAAAATGCCATTTTTCCGACAAAACTCTGTAGTGTAGACATACCCTGACTCATCTGTTGTGGCTTAGCACAGGCTTTAAGTATTGTATCTGAACAACACCATCGGTTGCAAAATTCAGTCTGAACCTGGTACCCAGTCCAAGATTCACAGTTGGTTCCTGCACCGAGACCAATCCTACCAAAAACCCCACACCAAAACATACCATGTTAGTTTGGCATCTTCATGTAGAGATGAAGGTATGTTTGCCCACATTACAAAAATCACTGCTCCCCTGGCAGTATCTGCTAAGAATAGACTCACATCTGAAACAGTAAGATGTGTTGAGATCTGGAGTCAGGTGCTTTGCTAAATCAAGAGTGGGGAGGGGGTCACCAGGACTAGAGCAGAATGGGGCGCTGCAGGTCAGAATTCAAGGAAATTGGCAGGAAAAGAAGTCCAATTACAGAAGGTGCCAAGTAAGTGGTTAGAGAATTCAAACAGTCTCCTGTCAGAGGGCACATCTACACAGCAGGACTAAACTCAAAATAAGCTATGCCCAGGAGCGGCCCGAGGCTGGCTGTAGCAGCTGGCGCCCCAGGTGGAAGGCGCGATTGGGACCCCCGCCTGCATGGCCGTCAATGGCCGTGACATCATCAAGGGGAGCCTGAGCACCCCGTGACATCATCATCGGGCGCCCGGGCCGGCAGCGCCCTAGGCTACCTTCTAGTCTGCCTAGGCTCACAGGCCGCCCCTGGCTACGCCACTTAAGCTATGCTAATTGGTGCTGTCTACACCAGTTATTTCAAAATAGCACACTCTTCCCCTGACTTCCCTTACTCCTCATGAAATGAGGATTACAGAAGTAGGAGTAAGAAGCCCGTTATTTCGAATGTATTTAGAAATAACGGGCTTGCTGTGTAGAAGCACATTACATTATTTCGGAACTGACATTATTCCGAAATAGGCTATGTCTACACAGCAGCCTTAATAGAGACACCGATTATTGCACAGGACTCTACAGCATCCCTGCTTCAGTTTTCCTCTCTTCAGGGCTTCTCAGTAATTTCAAAAAGGTTCTCAGAGCCACCACCCATGCTCGGGCTGGTTTTTAATCACAAACCGTTCCAAAATCAGGCCCTCAAAGTTCAAAGCAAAACATCATACATTTTATATATTCATCCTTCCCCACTCTTCATCAAGCCACACCCAGGCCTTCCTGACTGGAATCTTGCCTACCTTGGAGGCCAGTCTTAGCCCTACCTAGTTACGGATTTTTTTGATGTTGCTTTTTGCAGCTGGTTTCTCAGGGTCTTCTGTAAGAGCCTTCCTGCTCTCTTCTGAAGTCCCAGTCCTAATATCTCATTACCCAGACATTTCCGTTATGTATTCCAGAGTCCAGATTGGGTCACATGACTCACCAGTCAAATTCTCCCCTCCTAGGGAGAAGAGGTGGCTATGTCACAGGTCAGCTGAGCAGGGCCAGCTCGAGCCATTCCTGCGCCCCGGACAGTGGGCGCGCGACGCATGCGCAGCTTCGCCCCCGGGCGCACTGTGCATGCGCGGCCCTGCCCCCCGGCGCACTGCACACCTTACAGCTGCAATTGGGCGCACGGCACCTGATTGCAGCTCTAAGGGGTGCCGCACGGCCCCTGGCCCTCGGCACGCGGCGCCTGATGGCAGCTCTAAGGGGCACTGCATGTCTGGGCATGCGGCACCCCTTACAGCTGCCATCAGGCGCCCCTCATAGGTTGGCGCCCCGGGCAGCTGCCCGGCTGGCCCCCCCCTTAATCCGGCCCTGCAGCTGAGGTCCATCTTCTTTTAAAACAGGGATGGGCAACCTAGGCTAGTGACTGGGCCGCAAGATTGTCATACCCAAGACAGTCTCTTGGGATAGATCAGTTTGCTAACTGTACTTGCACACTTAGAATCTGTGGGATGTGCTGATTCATTAGATGCAGAGGGAACGCATGGCTTTCACAGACAATGTTGTGTGTAATCAGCACGCTCCTCACTTCACGTGCTCTTGCTTTATGTGTGGGTCGCTTTAGTAAAACTAGTAGGGAAATAACCCTCTGTGGACAGAAACCAGCAGACTCTGACAATTAACAAAATGTCTTGGGGGCCACCCATAGAACCCAATGGGCCTCTGGTTATCCATCACTGCTTAAAAAGGGCCAGCCACCCTTTAACAAAAACCCTAGTAACAAGATCATCTGTGCTAAAAATCAAGAGAGTATGATATACTGGAACATCACCAACCTGAGGAATATTTTCATATAGTGATGCAATGGTAGAAAGTCACTGCTTTCCAGTTCAACTCACCTGAACTAGTGCCAGGCACAACTAGAGAATTGTAAAGAAGATCTGAGGCATGCATAATCTGTACGGGTACATGCATACAATAGTTACTATAAGAGACACAACACACGCCTCTTCACACTGATGTTGCAACTGGTGCAGGTAAATGTACAAGTAGTAAGAAAAAAAAATCCACAGCATAAAGTTTTACAGGATATAAGAATAGTGAGCAGTAAGAAACCTGGGGTAGCCACCTGAGTAGGCATTGTAAAAACAAATCTCACAACAAGGTTTTTATTATTACTAGAAGGCCTGTCTGGAGTTGCCTGAGTCCTTCAAGGCAAGGGACATGCAGCATAGGGGTGCAGAAGTCAGGGCAGGGCCTTTGGGATGTAAGAGGCCAGGGCAGGAGAATGGGGCTGTGGCAGGCTGTGAGGCAATGATGACTGAGGGGTGAGGGGTTCAGGGTGGAGGGGTCCCTCATCCAGCAGGACTTTCTCTCCTCACTCCAGGCACCAGGGGCCTCCTGTCTCCTCCCCCCCCAACCCCGGCACTGCGGCCAAGGGCCAGAGGGGGAAGGGTTTGAGATAGGGAGCTATTTACCCGGCCTGGTGGCAGTTAATATGGCAGAGCCCAGCCCTGCTGGCCACTTCCTTGGTGGTGTGACTGCCCTCAGTGGCCACTCTGCACTCACTGGCCTCAGTGGATGCTCTCACTATCTTGTCCCTCCTTTCTTTGCCCCTCCCTTCCACATGCCTCCTCTCTCCACCCCCTCCTTCTCCATGTTATGGAAAACAATCCTGTTCCTAGCACTTCCCATTTTCTTGGCACAGCCAAGCCCTGACCTTGCTTTAAGTTAGGATAAGAGGAAGCTGCATACCAAATTTGGTGACCCTAGCTCTTACTGTTAGGAAGAATTCTTGAACAGACTGATATACAGACATATGCAGATTTCTGAAATATGTAGATAGATGGCGGGTTTACAAAAATCAAGGCTAGCAAGGGAAAATGCAAAAACTTCACCACTCCATGAGCAGCTCTGACAGGCAGCGTGCTTCAGTGTGCTTCCTGCCCTGAGGTACAGTCATTTCCTACTGGTCTAAAGCAGCAGCAAATTGCACCACTTTTGCCCATTCAGCTGTGTGAGTCATGGTCTTGGAGCAAGGAGGGGAGAGCCAAAGTTATATTTTTCTCTCCCCACTCACTCCTTACTCACCTACTCTGAGAAGGTGTCACAGAGCAGCATTCACCACCACAGTGCCTCCTGCTGGTAGCGCTGGGAATTAGCTCATCACCAGGATACCACCCTCTGGCTGGTGTCTCCCTATGTCTTCACTCCATATTCTAGTTCTGGACCCGCATAAGTCTCCTGGACCACGGTGTCCCGTTCAGGGCATTGGCTTCCAGCAGTGCCCACTCCAGTCTCTCAGTCTCCTTCTGGGAGGAGTTTATCAGTCTCTGCACTCTGGGGTCCTCCCCTCCCAGAGAACCCCCAATTCCCCTATACCTGCCTTGCCTGAGTGACCCACTGCCAGTATTCATCTAGCCCCTGCCACAGGGCCAAACTGCAGTCTGAAATGGCCACTTTTCATTGGCAAGGGGGTGTGGACCTGCTGACTTTTCCTATCCTGGCTGCCCCCCCTCTCCTAGTACTCTCAGGTCTTGCCTCAGACCCTGCAGCCTGGGAGTGAGATTAGGCCAGAGCTCCCCCACCCTGCCTGCCTGCCTGCTTTTCTTTCTTCCCCAGTACTACTCTGTCTTGGGAAGCCTCCAAACTTCCTTAGCAGCCAAGTCCTTCCTGCTCTTCAGCTAGAGCAAATGAGTCTATCCCTCTTTGTCTCCCGGAGCCCTTATTTATACAGCCCACAGCTGGGCCCGAATGGGCAATATCAGCCTCGGCTGTGGGCTTTTCTCCCAGTCCTCTCCCAGGGCTGGGTTTTAGTCTTAAAGGGCCAGTGTGGGGCAGACACCCCATCACAGAAGGGAATGAGTAGTTATGCAGCACCTGCTTCCTGGAATCTTTGAAAGGGGAAGCCTTATGCCTCGTGAAACGAGGTTTACAGGAGCGGTTGACAAAGGCTTCCCCTATCGACGGATCCGCGTCTTGACTGCCACGCTGTGCCGACAATCAGCTGAGCCGGCACAGTGCGGCGGCCATTTTTATTTTAATGAAGCCGGGGATATTTAAATCCCCGCTTCACTGACTATGTTGGGTGGCCTATTTTACATGCCTCTGTCGGTAGAGGCATGTAGTCTAGACATACCCACAGAGTGATAAAATTAAAGACTTTATTTAAAATCAAATAGTTGAGCAAACAGACATTCCTGCAGACTCACACACAGCATTGATGCTCACATTCTAAAATGGAATGATGTATCCAAGGGTGATCAGTCCCTGGAGGAGAAGGATGGGCATACAGTCTTCTAACAGTACCCTAATAATGGGCAGGCATTCTAACAGTACCCTAATAATGGGCAGGCATTCTAACAGTACCCTAATAATGGCTCGGCACACCTCAATGAAATCAGTGGATTGTCCTTTTTATACTTACTCACAATAAACCCACAATTAATTAGAAATAAGCCTGCCTCTTACCACATCTACCACAATTAAAAGACCTTCTACTCTGTCATTGGCTATTTAATATCAAACATTATTAACTAACATCTGTTTAACTGCCATTCCAATAACCATCACTATGGCTAGCATTCTCTTAAAACATTCATATTTCATCTAAAACTCTTGTTAAAAACAGTGAGAACCAAACATGCTGACAACATAACCTGGCATTATGCACTAACTTATCTCTAGCTTGCCTCTGAGCTGTCTCACTTAATCTTTCTTACAGTTTTACCAGGCCTTGCTTGAGTATTGTCAAGTCTATTTTTAGGAAATAAAATTTTGGGCCAATTTACATTTGAATGCATAACCCAAGCAAGCATCATATAGGCTGCATTCTTTCCATACACTCTGTGCCATCTTTTGTGCAATGCATTCAGGGGGCATTTTATTCCTCTCGCATCTTGCACTCCATGCAGTCTAAGGCACAACCTACATCTTAATGAAAATGACTGTGCCTAATCTATAGCGTGTTTCATGCAAATGACACCCAAAGCTTTTTTTTTTTTTTTTTTACAAAAGAGCTAACGTTATGTACTGCACACTGACATTGAATGGTACCTTACACTATTAACAGTCTCATTAAAAGGGGATTGTCGTGGTGCAGGACTCACTGCAGTGGCACCTCCCTCTGGCTGTATTGGGAATTCGCTCTGTTGATAGCAGGGCGCCTCCCTCTGGTTGATGTCTCATCCATTACTCCACTCTGTCCACATTCGGACTCTGGACGGGTGTCACTCCCAGACTGCAGAGTCCTCCCTCTGGCAGTGTCCACTGTAGTGGTCTTTCATCCCCCTTCTGGGGTTTATCGGCAGTCCTTCATCTAGCACTGCCACCAAGGCTAACTACAGCCTTAATCTAGCCCCTCAATTCCGGGGCAAGCCACAGTCCTTCCAGCCCACAACAATGGTGGCTAGACACAGTGCAAAGGGAGGGGGGACACAAGCCAGCCCACTACTCTGGGTCCTTTGTCCTGCCCTCCTCTACTCCCTCCCACTGCCTCTAGTTCCCTGGACCACTTCCCCTATGACTCTTTGCACCCTCCTGGCCCTTGTAGCAAGGCGAGCAGCCTGACAGGTATCAGGCAAGAGCCTTTCTTTTTAGCCCCCCTGAGCCTACCTAGCGCTGCTCGCCTGAGATGTTTTGTCGGGTCCTGCACCTTCCCTGGTCAGGGCCTAACTGACTCTCTCTACTAAGCAACTCCCTATATACAGGGCTGCTCCAGCAAGCTACCCTCTGGTTGGCTTTTTAAAAGCTTCTCCCTGAGGGTATGTGTACACTACAGAGTTTTTCCAAAAAACTTCAATTGCGTCCACACTACAATTGCATTCTTCCGAAAGAAAATCAAAAGAGCAGAGGGTTTTTTCCAACATTGATAATCCTCATTCTATGAGGAAGAAGCTTTCTTCCAAAAGAGCTTTTTCAGAAAAAGGCGTGTGTGGACAGGGAAGAGGGAATTCTTTCGAAAGAAAGGAAAGAGGAAAAACCACAGGTGCCCTGGTGGCTGCTCCATCCATAATAATCACAGCTGAAATGCGAGATAGCGTCCATTCAGTGTGGATGCTATCTTTTGAAAATTGTGACGGGTTCCTGGTCGTGAGCGCCCGCCCATTGCCTGGGGCAGGGCCCTGCGAGCCCCCCCGCCTGTGTCAGTTCCCCCAAAGGACGGATTTACAGGCGCGAGCCTTCGCACTCTCGTCCAAGGACAAGGCCCTGCGAGCCCACCGCCTATTCAGTATGTGGGGGCAAGGGTACTTGTGACCTTGGCCCACAAGTAAGGTTCCAACAGGGTTCCAAGATCATCGGTAACGGCCTGTGAGGCCAACAAGAGGGTGGCATGCCGCTGCTACTTGCCACACGTACTGAGGGAGGAGAGGGTTTAGGGGGACCCGGGCCCTCCCTCTCCACCAGGTCCCAACCCGGGGCCCTAAGGGTGGGGGTTGTTTGCCCCTACCGGGCTGACGGGGATCCACCCTGAAGCTTGTCAGCCCACGGGTGCCAAAAGCGCTCTGCCCCAGGCTGCTTCCTAACCCCCTCTGGCTGCTCGGGGTCTCTGGAGTTTTCCCAGGGTCTTACCGGCTTGCTGCCTTCCTTCTCCAGCCTGTCGCGGTCTTCGCCTCCTGTGAACCGCTGGTTCCTCCCCCGGTGGGTTGTGGTGGAGCCCTCATCTGGACTTCCAGAGGGGCTCTGATCCTCGCTCCCCCCCGACTCCTTTCCGAGCCCGATTTAAATGGCCCGACGCCTGACGTCATGGGGCATCACCCCGCCCTCTCAGCGTCCCTCCACTCGGGTGCGTTGCGGCCATGCGGCGGGCCACTGCTTCCGTGCGCTGCAGCTGCCTGATGGTGGTGCAGTCCTAAAGCCTGCCGGCTGCGCCTCCACAGCTTTGCTGGCTGCCACTCCTCAGACGGTCGGCTGGCCGGGATGCCCCCAGCTTCAGTGTGGGCCTCGGGGAGTCCGTCACAAAAATGCAGATAGCTTTTTGAATGTGCTTTTGCAGTGTGGACACTCTCTTTCGGAAGAAGTTTTTCTGGAAGATTTCTTCCGGAAAAGCTTCTTCTGAAAGAAACCTGAAGCCTAGACATAGCCTGATTGGCCAGGTCTCTGCACAGGCTTCATCTTGCCTGTTTTATCCCCTGCTGGCCAGTGTGGAGTAATCACACTACCACAGGGATAATTAATAACCACAAGTGGGCATGCTTTTTGCTTCAAATCCAAAAGACAGCACCTCCAGCAACAGTGTTGTCAAGCGGCCTCTTTATTAACTCAGTAAGAAGTGAAACACGTGTTGAATAGCTAACATCATTCTCTATAGTTTCTTACTTCCCTTGGGGATCTCCCATTCGACTATTCACCCACCCATCCTTGCGTGGAGTATAAGATGTGAAGAGATCACACCAGAAAGGACATTAGGCAGATTGTCACCAGCTATGAATTTGTCAGAAGATATAAATAGGGGAGAGATTTTAGCTTCATAACATGGGAACAAATGTGCTTGTAAAATATTCACCTTATTTAAATAAGTGAAGTGACTCTCTTACCCAGTATAACATATAGTGCTTATCACTGGCTGATAGGTTGATCTGGCTGTCTCCATTCCCACCCACTTTAGCTGCTGTTTAACACACATGTTGGTGCTTGTCAATTAAACAGACACTTTTCAGAGGTAGCTGTGTCAGTCGATTTCAGTATAAACAACAAGTTGTCCAGTGGCACCTTAAAGACTAATTTTATTATGGCATAAGCTTTTGTGAGCTGCAACTCACTGTATCAGATGCATGAATCTGTTGAAGTGAGTTGCAGCTCATGAAAGCTTATGCCATAATAAAACTGTTAGTCTTGAAGGTGCCACCGGACTCCTTGTTTTTTAAACAGACCCTGTAGCTCTTGAGTGGAGATGTCCTGTCAGTTGTAAGGCAATGTAAATCATCTGAAAGGCCACAGAAATGACACATTTACTCCTTAACTAAAATCAATAGCTATTCAGCATGGGCAAGGAGGCGAGCACATAGACACACACATACACTCACGCCTTTAATAGGCCTACAGGAACATCCTGTAGTATTGGAATTTCCTGGCTGAAGAGCCCCAAAATAGCCATCATCTAGAAAAGAAGGTGAAAAGAAAGGGTGGGGGAGAAATGGCCTTATTAATCAATAGCTGATTCCTTTAGAGCTAAATATGGAATTTATTTGTGTAAAGAGCTGTGCAAGCACTTGGAAGACCCAGTTGGGATTATGCTAGCAGTTCTACCACGCAGAATGCTGAGAATACAAGTTTAATTTAAGGAGCCTTTCATGGAGGAGGACAAAAATGAAGCCATAATACAAATCACTTTCCCTACAGTAACCTTGGTTTGCCAGGAACTAACATGCACCCAGTCAGATAGTCTAATGCTATAGGGAAGCATTTGCCACAGATCCTAATTTAACATTTATTTTGGCTTGGTGGGAATTAATTCTTATGGTTCAGGGTTCTCTCTCTTTTCTTTTCAATGTCAAATACCTAGCTAGCAGGCACTGCAAATAATACTCCCCTAAGGGTAAATAGGGAGTGCATGGCTCATTTAGGTCTCGTTTGAGTGAAACTGCTCCCTAGCTCTGCTCTGTGAATCAAAAGGGGAGTGTACACAATCACTTGAAGCAGCAGTAGTGTTTCCTGGGAAGCTTTGGGAAACCTGACACAATTACTGATCAATACCTTCTCCAGTTAATGGATGGGCCAGGGAGAAGGAAAAAAAAGACCATCAATAAATAATCATAGTTAGGAAACCTAGGTCTGAGAAGAGGTGCTCTAAGTTTAACGAAGGATGTCCATGCTCAGGAAGAAAAATGAGGAGTGAAGAGAAGATTCTCAGATAGGTGTGTCTTGGGAGGATGAAAGACTCAAAAGAAGCTGAGTAAAAGACCAGTAAAGAGCACTAGGGAGACTTAAAACTTTCAGTCCTAAAAGGAAACATACATCTGTACATTATTTAATAAAAACAAATAAACAAACAAACAAACTAATAAATAAATAATGCAGTGTTTCACAACCTCTCTCATATCAGGACCCCCTTTTTCATCACACAAGGGCATGCATAAAGGCCTCTTCACATTAGCCAGGATCCCCTCCCATTTAATAATATAAGAAGTGAAGAGTTGTCATGACTCCTCTCACCCCTGTTGGCGACACTCTGGGGGTCACACACTCTGGCTGGGAGCCCATAGCCCATATATTAATCACTGAAACTTGGTAGGACTGAAGGATCATCCAACTTTCTCACAATTCTTTGCAGATATTAATGTAATAAAGGTGGAACTCATCTCTGTGCAAAGGGGGTAACCTAGTCCTAAGCACCATATGTTAGCGCTAATTTGAGGAATTATGTGGTGCCTAGATTTTTTTCTGGGACACTTTACAAGGCAAATTTCATCCAAAGCCTCACTACTAGAATTGGGGTAAATGCTACAAAACCATTGTCAGAAAAAAAAATCAATAGCTTGCATTGGCCGTGTTCAACCCTCTTCCCTCTGTATTCTTTCAGTGAGCATTCAGAGCAGAGTTTCGCTAGCATGAATGCTCATGGGTTTGAATACTTGCAGGAGGAGAATTTTATATTCACCTTCCAAGGGTATTCACACAAAAAATGTGCTAAGAAGAGTTACATTCACTTATTCAGGGGAAGAGAAACAAAACCACCTGACTGATGTGACCAATTGCAATTAAGCAAAGCCATAGGATGAGTGAGCTTGGTGGAAAAGTGCCATTAAGTAATTTTAATGTTATGCTGGAGGTTGAGTGAAACCTGATGGAAGCTGACTGGCATCATGGCTGCCCAGTGCCCAGGATAAATGTAAGAAGCAGTTAAAATTCTCTATGGAATAGAATAGAGGAATAGAAATGAAACAGGCACCACCACACAAAGTACAAGTGCCATACAAGGCTGGCTGGGAGCTGAGCTAGATGGGTGGATGGTTTTTACTGGGGAGTGAATGCAAATACAGAGGGCTGGGTATTATTAGATGGAGCTGTGTGCAGGAGAAAAGCAGCCAAGTAAATGCCACAAAAAGTTCATAGAGAAGACTGCAAAGAAGCCCCAATGTCAGCCAGAGAAGCTCTTGTAACAAGATGTGGGGGCAAAAAACAAGAGAACATTTGAGCAAATTGCTGACTCAAAAGAGACTTGGAACAGCGAGCAAAGAAACTGCCTCCTGATGTTTGATGCCTGTTATGCTCAAGGAAAACAGGACATGTGTACATTCACTGCAAATAAATACGATTGCATCAAAGAAATGCCTGATTCCACCATCAATTTCTCCTTCTATAATGGAAACAACCCACAAGGCCTCGGTGACCGTGTGTTAGGCCAGTCTGTTCATTATTCCCTTATTCACACAGTTTCTATATTCCCTCCACCCCACCCTGAGTCCTCGTGCCCCTAGTCTTGTCCTTTTTGTCAGTTTGAGAACGTGATTGGTGTTAGTCAGACCCGGCGTTGCGGCCAATGTGATGACTAGCGGTTTAGTCTCTAGATGACCCTCTGGGTGTATTGCGGAGAGAGGGGGGCCTGGGCCCGCTCCCTCTCACGGGCCCCAGCCCAGGTCCCTAAGGACACGGACTTGTCTGTAGTCCTGTCCTACTGGCGGGGCTTTCTTCTATAACACACCAGTCCATGGGCTATATCCTTTGCCTGCCCTGAGCCACTTCCTCTCCCCACTTCCGGCCTACTGGCAGAAGCAATGTCCCCAGCTCTGGTCCCTCTCACCTTCAGGCTCAGGGGCAGCGGCTGCACCCCACGTGGGGCTCTCCCTCCCTCCTGACCGCACTACTTCCCTGGCTTTAAATCTCCCCGCCAGGCGTCAGCGTCTGCATTGGAGCTCCGCCTCCCCCTTTGCGTGCCCTGCCTCCATCCCTTTTTGGCGTGCTGATGTCAGTGACATCAACTCATGCCCCTTTGCCGTTCGCTCCTCACCTGGGCGGCTGCGACTCCCAGGCTGTTTGCCGCGGTGAGCTTGCTCGGCGGCAGCTGAACAGCTGGCGTACCGCCAATATCCCGCCCACCGGGTCGCCACACAGGCAGCGATTGGTGGGTCTATAGTGCGGGGCAGTTCTGCCCTGTCACAGCCTCAAATAATTGCTACCTGCTTGGATCAAAAGATGTAACAAATACATTTGAGAAAAATAGATTTGTTTGGGGGGGGAAGGGGGACACTAAATTCAACTGGATGATTGCAATGGTTTACTCACACAGTTCTTCTCAGAGCAGCCAGAAGAAGGTAAATATCAGACATAGTGTAAATGACAGGTAAACTGAGGCACAAAGAGGCAAGGCAATATGCCCAAGGTCACATAAGGAGTCAATAGCAGAGCCAAGAATAGACTCCAAGGGTACATCTAGACTACAGGCTTTTTTCGACAGAGGCTTTGTCGACAGATACTGTTGCCAAAGCCTCTGTCGAAAAAGAGCGTCTAGACTGCATTACGAGGATCGAAAAATCGATCCGCTGTGTCGAAAAAGAGTGTCCAGACAGCTGGACGCTCTGTCGACAAAAGAAGGCACCTGGAAGTGCTTCTGGCAGGTCACAGGGGCAGCCTTAAATTCCTGGTGCTGCTCCATGCTCTTTGCAGAGACGCGTGCTTAAAGGGATCCTCCTGGACAGACATTGCTCTTCTCCTGCTTCTGGCTTGCCTACCTCCTAGAGGGAAAGCAAAGCTGCTGCAGTTCTTGGTCTGGTTGCCCTGCTTCCTTGGACACCACAGCAGTTTATTTTCAAGTTTGTTTTTGTTCTGTTTTTGTGCTTTTGTGTTTTTGGCCATGGAGCCTGAGCTGCCCCTGGGCAGGCGATGGCCCCACACTGTGATGCTGGAAGTTCTGCTGCATCTTCATGAGACCATCATGATGTTTGTGGCAGAGCTGGATTCAGAGCCCAGCTTTGAGACCCTCACTCAGGCTGCAGCCCTACTGCCCTTGCCCCCGAACTTATTCCTGGAGAGGCGAGTTTGGAAGCTGGACACCAGTTCAGACTGGTGGAACCGGCTTGTTATGCAGCAGTGGGATGACGACCAGTGGCTCCGAAACTTCTGGATGCAGAAGTCCATCTTCCAGGAGCTCTGTGCCTGGCTTGCCCCTGTCCTGCAACACTAGGACACCCGCTTGCAGCCTGCCATCCCCCTGGAGAAGCGTGTCGCTATTGCTCTGTGGAAGCTGGCCATCCCCAACAGCTACCACTCCATGGGACATCAGTTTGGCATGGGGAGGTCTACTGTTGGGGCCATCTTGATGGAGGTAAGTCACTCTCGGGGGACAGTCCACAGGGAATGGGGGATGGGGTGGGAGTGGTAGAAGCCTGCCTGGCCTCACCCTGCGGTGGTGCAAGGGATGCGGGGGGGGGGGTTGCCTGAGGGGGGGCTCTCGGGGTCTGGGAGGAGAGGGGTGGGGGAGCACCTCTCATCAGCTCACGCAACTCCTCTAATGTCCTGTTATGTGTGTTTGTATTTGTCCCTTTCTGCAGGTGGTGGCGGCCATCAACTCAGAGCTGCTTCACAGGACTGTCCACCTCCGAGACCTGGATACTGTCTTGGCTGGATTTGTGGGGCTGGGTTTTCCGAACTGCAGTGGAGCACTCGATGGGACTCACATCCTGATCCGCGCACCACCCCATCGACCAGCACAATATATTAATAGAAAGGGCTACTTTTCCATGGTGCTGCAGGCCCTGGTCGACCTTCGGGGACAATTCACAGACATTTGTGTCGGGTGGTCAGGCTGGGCACACGATGCCTGCATATTCTGGAACTCCTACCTGTACCGCAGGCTGCAGGCTGGGGCATTCTTTCCGGAGAGGAACTATGCAGTCAGGGATGTGCAGATGCCTACGTGCATTGTGGCTGACACAGCGTAACCCCTTATGCCCTGGCTCATGAAGCCATTCATGGGACACCTGGATGCGAGCAGAGAACTGTTTAACTCCCCCTGAGTCAGGCTCGCTTCCAGGTGGAGTGCTCCTTTGGCCGTCTGAAGGGCAGATTTAGATGCCTGCTCACTCGGCTGGACATGGGGGAACACAACATCCCTGATGTGGTTGCTGCATGCTGTGTGCTGCACAACCTAGTGGAGAGCAGGAAGTCCTTCCTTTTCCCTGCATGGGGGACATGGGCTGATGTGGAGGGGGGGCACTTTGAGCAACCCCAGACAGCTGCCATCCGGCAAGCCCACCAGCTGGGATTGCACATTCGAGAAGCCCTGAGGGAGCAATTCTCCCAGGGAGGCCGATGATTTTCCCCAGGGCCTTCCAGTAGTGGGATTGCCCCATGCTCCCAGTGCCTTCCTCCCTAAAACGCCTCCCGGCCCCACATTCACATGTTGTACGCATTCATCACACGCTGAGAACAGAGACAGGTGTTGGTGAAAAAATGTTTACAGTTTATTTCATTGCTGGTTTTTTGAAAAACTAAAATACTCTTTTGTTCAGAAAAATAAAGTGTTTGTAAACAAAGTAAAGTGCTTCCCTCAGTGACTTTCACAGGTGGGAAGGGGGGAGGGAGGCTCAGGGCTGAGGGTGCTGCCTTGATGAAGAGCCCCTGGCACTTTGGCTGTGGAGGCCTTCTCGCACACAGCCGCGCATGTGGCTGGGACAGTAGGGGGCTGGGCAGGAGGTGGGGCTGTACCTGGGTCTGGGATGGCAGGGGTTGAGGGGGGACAGGAGGTGAGGGGGGGCAGGGCCTGAGGGGGGAGCAGGCTGAGCAGGAGGAGCAGGACCAGTCACAGGACTGGGGAAGGCCATGGCCTCCTGGATAGCAGTGCAAATCTCAGTGCATTGCTGGACAAACTCGTCCAGAAAGCGCCTGCGCCACTCTGCCTCTGCTTCCATCCTCCAGTTCATTGCATCCTACATCCCTTGCAGGACTAAGATGTGCTGGTGCACCACTTCCAAATACGTGTGCCAGTGCTGACGGATTCCCTGCAGCTGTCTGGGTGGTGGGACAGGTGTGGCACCCCCCTCCTGGTCAGCTGGTCCAGCTGTGGAGGACAAGAGGGAAAAGTGGTCTGTCATGCATGCTCACACTTTCCCTGAGAGGGCATGCCCTCCTTCTCAACAGTCAGTGCCTGTCCTAGGGTCAGGGGATGCTCATGTGGGTCTCAGTGAGGCATGGTATGGCCTGGCCAGCAGCCACAGCCTCCCTGGAGCCCAGAAGGTGTGCATGCCACCATCCTGCCCCCGCTCACACACACCACATGGCCAAGCAGCACAGACAAGTGTCAGGCCACAGTTGGGGTTCCCACAGGTTGCTGAGAGGCCTGAAGCTGTGTGGCAATCCCAGCGTCCCCAGCCCATGCCTGCACCTGGTATCACTGCCTGCAGGAGCAGGTGGTGCCTCGCAGCCATGTGGGTGCAGGGGTAGAACGGCTCTCCCTGAGGTCGGCCATGTGTGCCCCCTCCTTCCCCCCCAGGCTGTGATCAGCATGACATGTCACAGCACCGCACCATCCACTTTGCTCCCACCTCCCCTGCCCTGTGTGTGTTGGACCCTCACAGCACTCACCTGATGTTCCCTCCCCGGTGTCCGAAGTTGTCTGGGAGGCCTCCTGAGTCTGGGTGTCTGGCTCGTGGATCAGGGTCACTGTGCTCCTGGTGGTGTCTTCCTTCTCCTCCTCCTCTTGAAGCTTCTGGTCCTCTGCTGGGGTCTCACCCTGGAGTTGTAGCCGCTGCTGTACAGGGGTCTCCAACCCAGACTCCACAACCCTCTCGGGAGGCAGGGGCTCCCCTGACCCGAGGATCCGGTCCAGGTCCTCATAGTAGGCACAGTAGTGTGCCGTTTCCCCGGAGTGGG
The DNA here is from genome assembly GCA_032595735.1 of Pelochelys cantorii. Lineage (NCBI taxonomy): Eukaryota > Metazoa > Chordata > Testudines > Trionychidae > Pelochelys > Pelochelys cantorii. Next base: position 24,906,715 of record CM064336.1, read on the forward strand.
AGCTGTACTCACGGACCCTGACGTACCCCTGCCGCAGCTCCTTCGCCTTGGCTCTGACCTGGGCTAAGGTGCGGGGGTGGTGGCCTTTCCTTGCCAGGCCATCAGCCATTCCGGTGTAGATGTCCGCGTTCCTCCACCTGGACTGTGGGGCCTGAAGAGGCGCCTCCTCAGACCAGAGCTCCAAGAGGGCTTTTATCTCGGGCCCAGACCAGGAGGGTGCCCGGTGTTTGGTGCCCCTGGCTTCCTGCAGGGGGATGTGTCCCTGGAAGGGCCAGGGTGGTTTTGGGGGGCTTGTCCCTGGGACATGGCTCCGAGTGGCCCTACCAGGAAGAGCTGCGCAGTCAGGGTCCTGGCTGGAGCTGGCTTGCTGCCAGAATGCTAATCGTGGGTGCCTGTGCCTTTTAAAGATGGCTACAGGCAGGAACAATAGAGTTGAAAGCTGTGGCAGGAGTGTCCACCAGGGCTTCCTGGAGGCCTTTATTGTCGACATAAATTCTTCCCCGCGTCCACACTTATCTTTTGTCGACAGAACTCTGTTGACAAAGGTGTTATGCCTTGTAAAACGAGGTTTACCGCTGTCGACAAAACTGCCGCGTTCTGTCAACTTACTGTCGACAGAACGCAGCGGTAATGTAGACGCACGTATAGTTTTAAACGCTGTAGTCTAGACACCCCCAACAGTCATTCTAACATGAAGTCACATGTTCTAACCCACTACACTCTCTGTTGTCATGATTTCCCAGATTCTGCCTGAATGTTTTCCCCTCATCTCTGTCCCTTTCAATAGCAGGTGCTGCTGAAAAACCTGTGGTTTTGGTCGTGAATGTCCTGTCCTGTTCATAGACTAGATTAGCTAGTGTGACTGCCAACAGGTAGATTTGAATCTCGGACCTCTGAAGCTTTGAATCTGGGAACCCTGGAGCTTAGTGTAGAAGCCTCTACCACTTGAGCTAAAAAAACCAACTGCCTGTTAGCTTAGGCCGTAGAGCTCCCTTGTTATTCCCTCTCACTGTAAGTGGTCTAAGTGCCACTATATGGGACAGTGAATCACACTAGGGCTATGTCTAGACTGCAGGCTTCTTTCAGAAGAAACTTTTCCGGAAGAGATCTTCCAGAAAAGCTTCTTTCGAAAGAGAGCATCCACACAGCAAAAGCGCATCAAAAAAGCGATCTGCTTTTTCAAAAGATAGGATCCACATTGATTGGACACTATCTCACATTTAAGCTGTGATTACTATGGACGGAGTTGTAGCAAAAATGTATATTTTAGTTAGTACTGGTTATAAGACTATAAGTATGATGTATAATTTCATGTGTAATGATTTGCTTATAAGTTCTGTAATTTCTATTTCTCTCTGTCTCTCATGATTAGATAATGTTACTGTAAGGCCTTGCTCCCTGTTAAGTATTGCAAATTAAGTTGTACCCCTTGTAGCTATTGATCTTGTTTGAAACTATACAATTGTTTGGTGTGAATGGAGGGTGTGTATTAGTGAAAGCCATCACAGATGCCCAGGTGATCAAGAAGAAGTGGAAACTTTGAAACATCCATTGTGTCTTGAGGCTGAATTGAATTGGCAGCATTGACGAACGCTGGAGACAGGCACAGACCTCACCAAGAGTGAGAAACGATGGGAACCTTGACAATGACCATCAAAGGAACACAAATTAACACCTCTTAAAGGCAGATGACAGCAGCATGACACTGCAAACCCCACAGACTCCAATGGGAACTGACATGGATAAGAAGGGAAGCTCTTGCCATGGGACTCTGGGTTCGGTCCTGCAAGCCAAGCCTTGAAGGAGTCTCAGATGAACCCCAACTCCTCGCTCAGTGAGCCTGGCCTGGCCTGGCCAGTAAGACTGACGTAGCCACCATAAACTGGTAACTATGTACCATCTGCAGGACCTGTGTGTGTGTTTGTCTTTATAAAGCATATGCTAACTGCTGTACTCTCAATAAACACAGTGTATTGCCTTCTCCCCTGAAAAAGATCCTGTGTGCTTCTTATAAGCATAACAGAGTGGCCACCTCGGCACCTGTGCTTTTTCCTGGAGGCCTCTTCTTTCGAAAAAAAAACCCTCTTTCCCGTCCACACACACCTTTTGACTTTCTATCGAAAGAACGCAATTGCAGTGTGGACGTAAGTGTATTTTTTCTGGAAAAACTCTGCAGTGTAGACACACCCTAGGTGTGTGGGATACACTAGCATTGCAAGGCAAGAGAACTAGTCAGAACCAGCATAATCCCTTCTCATGTTTGTATGACTTTTTTTTGACAGGTTCCACATTAGTGTGATTTTTGAGAATCCCATGCCAAGATGCCTAGTAACTCAACATCCCATTTTGTGGCTGACCTAGGGATAATGCATATACTGCACCACACTTTGATCAGCCCTAGCAAACTCTTTTTGGATCCAGCAGCAAATCATTATGAATGACATCTATATAGAGAGAACTGCCCCTGTGAGCTGAGGCTACATTGATGAGCACTGTCATAATGTCTGTCTACATTTCACACTGAAATCACCTGTAACGTGATTATTTGTACATTTTCAAATATGCCCAAAGTATTTGCTCTCACTGAAACCCGTGTGAAATGTACAAGACTGAAATACCGCTGGATTAAATATAACCTTTTATTTGCATGCTCAGACATGCCAAGGAGGGAGTACTGTTTTAGTGGTAAGGAGAAAGAGTCTGGACTCCCGGGCTCTGATCCCAGCTCTTCTACTGTTTCATTTTGTCACCCTGGCATGGAACAACTCTGAGTGACTCAGTTCCCCCATCTGTAAAATGGGCATAATCACCCTGCACTATGTCACAGGGATATTGTGAGGCTTAGTAACTGAATATGCGTATTGGGCTTTGCAGCACGATTAAAAGGTAAGTAAATACATAGCAGGGGCAAGGATGCTTGCTCAGTTGTCACTCATTCAGAATATGTGCAGTCTTTTTCCTTTTGGCCAAGGAGCAAACCCAGTATTGTAGGAGCATCTGGTTCTTTACTCGTGCACTTACAAGCCAGATACAATGATGAAGAGAAGGAATCAGTACTTGTTCAGTCCCTTGAATAGAAGTGACAAATTGTGCAGCTGGAATGAAGGATTGCGCACTCCCTCACAGCAGCAGAAAGTTTAACAAGATATGAAGCAGCCATGGCAGAACTGCATTTGTTTCTGAGAGGAGGAAGAGAGTGTGTGCATGTATGTATGTGTGTGTGCGTGCTTGTAGCAAAGTTGCCCCCTTGGAACTCCCTCTTGTTCTCCTCTTTGATCTAGTAGAAGGATGGGGCCTGTACACACAGACACACAGAATGTTTCATTGCTTTGATAAATCCATGCCTCACAGGCAAGATTTCAAAGGGAATTTTGAAGTGCTGCCCCTCCCTTCACTTGTCTACTTTGGGGGGAAGGGGGGATGGGGAGAGGGAAGTCAGCATGTCAGCTGTGGAAGATGCAGATGTGATGATAATCAAGAGGCGCTGACGTTGCTCTTGGCACAGCCACTGGAGAAAGAAGGGATTAGAGGGGGTCTCTTTTTTCCAGGCTGGTAGGGCGGTGACAGCCTCGAGAGCTCCAAAGCAGAACTGCCAGCTGTATAAATTAGTGCTCTTGAAGATGGGATGAATTATTATTCCTTACTCAGGCATTTGCTGGAGCTTCTGAACTGTGGGCCAGGAAAATAAGACCCCAGCTGTGAACCACAGCATCTGATGTCTACATCTCTTATTGGGGTGTGCCTGTAAATGAGACCAATGTCTTAGGAGCTGCATGTTCTGGAAATGTGCTACAAAAGGAGAGGCGGCAATTCCTTGCCTTCCCCCCGTGCAACATTACAACTGGTTAAGTGTGTTTTGGAGACGGAGGATTGGCTCCACTCTCATTTGAAATCTAAAAGACGTCCCACTCCCTTTTACTCATGGAAGAGAGCAACAGTTTCAATCATATGAACATTTGTCAAACTTCAGCCTTCTTTGAAGGCTCAGAAGAAAATGCAATTATCATTATGCCTCAGTTTTGTCTGGGCCTCTCACCACTAAGTCTGTGCAATTTTGGTTTACTGGAGCTTTGATCAAAACTTTTGAATTTTAATTCCTGTGGGTTTACATGTTGCATGTTTTGCTATAAAATTAGACTAATCCACAGACTTCAAAAAGGCCACTGAAGTAAATCAGCAAGTTTTGCCTGGCTTAGAGTCATAATTAGGGGACTCCCCACTTTTCATGTTTTATATTAAATTGTAAACCAACTTACGTTTATGCCAAAATCTAGTGGTTAGTCCTGTAATCTACACACACATTAGGGGCATTAGCCTAAATGGGAATTCGGCCTTATCTATTTGGTAGCATTGACTGGGCATTTTACATCAAAACGCTTTTACAATGGAAAGTGTGGCATCTGCAAAACAGAAATGGAAAAATTTTAATTTTGCTCAAATGCATCATTATTTTGCTGGGAACATTGAAATACATTATTTTGCTGTGGGTCAAGTTGACTAAAACCAAAACATCTTGCTCTGTGGAACAGAGCCAAGAAGTTCTGCCACAATTCATTGCTGAAGTGCTGTTGAGTCTCATGGTGCCACATACTGAAGCTGAAATAGATCTTCCTTGATGCACCATATTCTTACCTGTGGCTGAACAACCACAATGTATCATGAGAGTCCCATGACCATGTGGCAGGAGATGTAGTCTGACAGGGGAGCCCAGCCTATAAAAGGTAATGGGGGATGAGGTACATGAACTACTGCTCCTGTGAAGCAGTGTGGTAGCTCAGGTAGATGCTGTTCATCATCAAACTGGAGCCAAAGTGAAACATTTCCTAACTGAATTTTTTTAAACCTTCCATTTTGATTTTTTTGATCCTGATTCGGTATGATAACAAAATGTCAGAATTCCAATTTTTCCACCCTCTGTAATCTGGGTACTTATCCCCCATCACTGTAGAATGTGAGCACCTCATACATATTATGTAATTTATTTTCACAATTCTCCAACCCCGCTGTAAGGTAGGAAGTGTTAAGTATCCCTTTTCTTTGCTGATTGAAATGATTTGCCCACAGACACAGGGTGCCCAAGAAACAGAGCTGAAAACAGAACACAGGTGTTTTAATTCCAAAAGATGACCTGTCCTCAAAGAGGAGGGATGGCTCAGTGGTTTGAGCATTGGCCTGTTAAACCTGTGGTTATGAGCTCAATCCTTCAGTGGGCCATTTAGGGATGTGGGGCAAATCTATCAGGAACGGTTCTTGATCCTGCTCTGAAGGCAGGTGGCTGGACTGGATGGTATCTCAAGGTCCCTTACACTTCTATGAGAGAGGTATATCTCCATATATTATTATAAGTCTCAGACATGCTCAAAGCTTGGCTCAGGCTCAGTCAAATCTCATCCTAAGTTCCTTCAGTGCTTGGTTCACCATCACTCAGAGCTGAGCTCCAAGGGCATGTGAAATTCAGCATGCTCAGCATCCACTTCAATGCAATTTCTAGGTCAGTGCAGATTACAGGAGCCATATCTGAGCCAAGACAAGCCATCAGGGCTGAATCATGAGTGGCCAGCCTACTGACTAAGACCAGATGTCAGGAATCTGAGTTGTTTATTGGTATGAGTGCGGGGAGGTAGTCAGGAATCAGAGGTGGCAACAAGGCCAAGTCAGGGCCAGGAAATGAGTGCTGGGAGTCAAGCTCCGGGAGTCACAAGCACAGGACAAGGCCAAGTTGGTAACTGAGTGTCAGAGGCAGGAAGAAGAGTGCAGGTTAGGGACCAATGATCAGGAGATGCACAAGAAAGCAGTTAGCTGGGATTCTTCCTAGTTGCACAGAAAAACTTCCTTTTCCCTCCCCAGAATGAAATAGGATGTACAGACTAATCAGGAGTTGGGAATGGCCTCTCAATCATACCTTCCAGGGATGGCTTATTCTGTGGTGTGTGCAGGTCCCGAGGACTCAACTTGCTGAGTATTTCTCTTACCAAAGCTGTCAAAAGGCAGCATGGAGGCAGTTACCTCCCCAGGAACCTGCAGAGCCCATTTATAGAGCCAGTGCTCCTTGCACACACGTTTGAACCTTTTAAACTACCCTCACTGCTCCATTCAAGAGGAAGCAACTGATGTTCAAACAGAAATGAAAAAGTAACTCACTCGTTCTGTGGTTATTAAGTCTCCCTTTCTCTCTTTTTATATAATTTATAGAGTATAAATAACTTATATTATAAAAAGCTATGGGATGCAATTTTCATCCAAGTTATATGTCACAGCTACACAAATTACTGTCTTCCAGTGAGTTAGGACTAGGACACATTTTATCTGAGCTTCATAGTGACACATTTTTAGGTTCTGGTCTATTAGGGAAACACACATTATGGCTGTGTCTATACTGGCGCGATCTTGCGCCAGAGCTATGCAAATGAGGCTCAGCGTGGAATATCACCGAGCCTCATTTGCATAACTAACGAGCCGCCATTTTTGCGGAAGAGGCTCTTGCGCAAGATGGAGCTGTCTACACTGCCCCTTCTTGCGCAAGAAAAATCCTCTTGCGCAAAGCTGTTATGCCTGAAAATAATCAGCATATTTGCTTCAGTGGTTGTCAAACCCTTTGACAACTCTTGGTGTTTATTTGGCCTTTGCCATCCTGATTTGCATGGTGATTTGGATACCATAGCCTTTTCAGTTGAAATTGTGGCTAACAAAACATTTGGCCAGTGGTACCCATGCTACTTGCTAACTAGCCTGCAATCCAGCCTCTCATCTCCACTCAGTAGGTCAGCACCATCCCCTTCACCCAGGTTCTTCGGTGGGCACAGCCTTCTGATTTATTTAGCTCTCCTGTAATCCTGCTATCATTCTTCCAGTAGGGGCATGCACTGACATCAGTCCACCCAGTGTTGCTTTCCTTCACTCAGCAATTCCACAATCCCACCAAATGTTGCCCTAGAGGGACAGAGAGATGGAAAGTCCTGATTAAAGACTTGCAGAGTCAATCAGTCCTCTAGAGAAGAGCTGTTATAGTAGAACCGCAAACGTGACATAGTTCCTGAAGTAGCACTGAAGAAGGTGGAGACAGTTGACATCTGACTGTTAAAGCCAAAACAAAATAGCAAAGCTGGAAAATGCTTGGCCATGGCAGAATTAAAATTCTGCCTCCAGGTGCAAATTGCTTTGTTCCAATGGAGTAGTCCGATGGCCAACGTTTCTATCCAAGCACAACTTTATTTAACCATGTAAAAAGTGGTTGGGGCAGCTCCCCTCCAAAGTTGGCTGTATTCAAGGGCAACTTCATCAACCAGAAATGTGTCACATTATTTGCAAGGTGAGGTTCTTGGATAGTAGTTCACTCAGTGGTAGAAAAACTATATGGAACAATTGGTGCCATCTAATAATAGCAGTTTCCTCAGACAGCTGTTACTTTCTCATCTTTTCACATCAGACCATTCCATGAGTCCATTGAATATTTGCCTGTCATTAGATGCACATCTCATTTCTGTTCATTCTTTGTTTGGTTCAGTTCTGGACTTTTTGAGTATGCTGTTGGGAGTTAATTTTAAAGTCTCTTTCTCTCCTCTGTAATATTTGTCTATTTTGTCCAGACACCAGCCAGTTCTGGCAGAATTGGGCTCCTCTGCAGAAAAAATAGATGAACCAATTATCTGAATTAACATTAATTTTGAAAGACCAGGAAGCAATTTTGTTGGCATGCTTATATAAAATAATGGTATAAAGAAGACTAATTTGGCTCCTCTTTATCTTGTCCCCTAATACACAAACAAGGAATCACTCAGTGAAATCACTCCTATGTAAATAATAAATATTAAACAATAATAATAAATAACAATGATTATTTTTCTATGCATTTCCCCAGCCAAAGCTCAAATCATTACAATAGCAATAAAATAAAATTACAGCTTTTTAATAAAAAGCACTCTCTTTTTATAAATTATTCCTCATATAGAACTCCATAAAATTCATTAGGAAATGATAAGTTTTCTGACTTTCACAAATGGAATCTTAAAAATTATAACCCTAATATAGAGTACCATACTATGGCTCAAAAAAATCTACCAAAAGATTATCATACTTTAATTCAGTGGGCTGTAAGTAAAGTAATTTCTATAGTATTCTATTGTCCCAATCCTCATTAAAATCTGAAGGACTTTCCCATAAGAGATCCCTTTCTGATCAGGGAGCTGAAAAGACGATATCTAATGTATCCTTACTCTCCAAGAAGACCCAAGTAATTCTCTTGAGACATCTCTATTGACTACAGCCATAGAATATCATTATTGATGCTAAATATCCTGCATTCTTTTCTGTACAATGGTGCTGCAGATTTGGACTTTGATTGATCATGAGTAGAGATGTACCTGAACAAACTTGTTTTGCAGCTGCCTGAATTCACCACTGGCCTTTTCTTTGTGTTCTTTGTGAACTCTTTATGGTAATAACCACCTTTACTTGATAGGAGAAAGCCAAGCCCTGGTCTATACTAGGGAGTTATCAAAGTAAGGGGAGTTATTTTGAAATATATCAAGTGGAGCATCCACACTACCAAGCCTGTTATTTTGAAATGAGGGTCTGGTTATTTCGAAATAACTCCTGCTTACCTTGGGAAATAAGCTTATTTTGAAATAGTTATTTTATGAGTTATTTCAAATTTAGTTATTTCAAAATAATTTCCCAGTGTAGACATGCCCCAAGACAGGAACTCCTCAAGCAAGATGTCTTTTTATGGTTTTGATTTTATTTTCTTTAACTCCTCTACAGAACTGTCCAAAATTACAAAAAGCATTATGGAATGGGTGGGGCCTTAATATTACATGTTTATTTCAGTGTTGCAAAGTGTTATATGAGGGGTGGGTAGGTTTTGAAAATAAAAAGTATTATATAATTTAAGGACAGCCCCAGCAGTTAGAACCTTACAATTCTATCTTGCTCTGCAAGGTGAATTCCACTGAAGAATACCAAATCCTTTAAAAACAGGTGATCCCTTTCTGTAAGACAGGTGGAATCCCAAGGTTGCAGAAAATTATTTTTCCTGTTTACAATCTACTTGTTTGGGCGGGGATTTTTTTAAGATCCCTACAATCCAGTGTTTCCCAATTTTATTTGGCCATGAAACCCTTTTCAGCTTGAAAGAATTTCAAGGAACCCCCTAGGGTTTCTAGGATAAAATTTGTCAAGCAAAAAAAAAAAAAAACCACCATCCAAATCCCACTGCAATTTGTCTCTGTCTCTTTAAGAGAGAGCAGGGGCGTGCTGGGTTCTCACGGAACCCTTACTTTCACTTTGCGGAGCCCCAGGGTTCCGCAGAGCACCAATTGGGAAACACTGCTACAATCTCTTGCTGAAAGTATATCAGCAGAAAAATCATTTGCACACTTCTCTCTACATAACAGATAACCTTAATAATGCTTCTAAAATAATCCTTGATAGTTCAATTTGTTTGCAAATGGTGGAGAATAAGTTATAAGACCCAAAGCCAGTTATCTTGGGTGAGGCTCTTAGAGGCAATGTGAAGGTGAGAAGCTGCTTGACTCACAGATGAACAAAACAACAAAAGACTTGAAATGTATTGGCAGCTTTACTGCACAAAAAAATAGAGACAAAAAGAAGTTCTTAAAATAAACTCTGACAGGCTCCGTGTCCTTAATGCCCCAGCCTGCTCCAGTGACTTCAGAATTTCCTGTCAGGGGAGCGGAAGGCAATTCAGCACCTTACAGGATCAAATCCACTGACAGCAAATTGGTGGTATCTAGCATGTGTTCTAACAGAGTGGAGGTGGGCACTCCCAAGAGAACCCCAATATTTCTAAAGCTGCCTGACCGCCTTTGCTGGATTTACACAATATTTGATCCAGAGTAGCTCTGCACAGAAAATGAAAAGGTGCATTTCTAGTCCACCTGAGCCATGATGACCAACTGTGGGCACATAAACTGGAGGCATATATACCTCAGAAGTGGTTCGGATGAATGCGAAGAGAAAGAAGCAGCCAGCCAGCAGCTTATTTAATGATCAAATAAGCAATATGATCATTAACAGACCAGAGATGATCACTGGAACTCCCCCTTCCAATCTAACATTTCCTCTGTCAGCAAGAGTAAATCAGTGCTGTAGAAAGATGCTCTTCTCATGGGCTGGTTATGTGTTTACAGATTCCCGCATAGAAGGCACTCCTGCACCCCCATCCCAGTCACAGGAAAGGATAAGACAATCATAAGAAGTTGCAGTAAACAGTAGTCAATCTCTAAAGCTATGATTCTTGCCATTTGTACAAGGGTGAGAAGAATCAGAAAGCTCACACTTCTTAGCCACTGACAAACGATTTCACCCAACACCCGCTGCTGGTATTAAGCTTTTAAAGGCTGGTAAATCTTCCGCTCTGTTAAATCCAAACCCATGGAGCCTATTAATTGGTGTCTTTCTCACAGGAAAGTGTTGGCTCTAATTTGACATATATTTTATGGATCACTCTACCCCTCAGTTCATAAAAACGATCTGACTTCTCCTCGCCTCAGTGGTCAAGGCCATTCTCCAAATGCCTGTCCATAATCTTGGATGAAAAATGATAGCCTCCAAAAGGTGATGTGTCAGAAGTGCAAGAGGCACTGACAGAACACGCACAGGCGAGGCAGCAATCTGCCGAATTAAAATTAGAGAGGTAGGAAGATGGTGAACCATTCTGTTGGCTTGGCCTGTCAGGCTGATGGCCTCGCTCACCGCAAATAAATAAATAAAGCAGGAATATTGGCATTAAGTGGAAGATGAAAGCCAGAGGGCACAAGGTGACCAGGGGCATCACCCTCTGAGTGACATAACTAATAACTTAGCTGTCACCACACCAGTCTTTATCTGATCATTGAAATTCTGAGGCCTGGTCAAATCAGACAAGGTGCTGAGTAATCTGTTCCTTTCCCTTTAGTGTGAGCTCAGGGATCACACTCTGGAGAGGTGCAGAACTTGAGAAAAGGCACCAGAGAATCACTCATCTTCCTTTTTAAGCACATTTAGGGCATGTCTACGCAGCAGGGCTAAAGTTGAATTAAGTTACACAACAACTTAAGCTATTCAATTGACATAGCTGAAGTCGAAATAGCTTAATTTGGCTTTTGGTTCTGCCTACACAGCAGGAAATTGAGGGAAGAACACTCTTCCTTCGACTTCCCTTACTCCTCATGAAATAAGGGTGATCATGAGTTGGAGTAAGAAATCCTCCAGCTCAACATTATTTTAAAATAAAGGTTTGTAGTGTAGACACACACTTTGTTATTTCAGAATAACATCAGTTACTCCGAAATAACGATGCTGTGTAGGCATACCCTTAGGCTATGTCTAGACTACAAAGATAAATTGGAAAAAGAAACGCAATTTGCGGTACACAAATTGTGCATCTTTTTCCGATTTACTTCCAAAAGAGGATTTTCTGAAATTTGGCTCATCTACACGGGGCCAAATTTCAGAAAAAAAACCCCTCTTTTGGAACATCCTTTCTTCCTCGTAAAATGCGGTTTACAGGGATGCCGACTAAATGCGTCCACTTTTCTGACATTTTTTAAAGAAAAGCGGGCGGATGCGTTCCCTTAGGCTATGTCTACACTACAGTGTTTTTGCACAAAAAACCCCCATTTTTGTGCAAAAACTCGCGGAGTGTCCACACTGCAAGCGCATTTTTGTGTAAGTAAATTTACAGTAAATCAGAAGAACAGAGAGGGTTTTGCACAAGAGTTATTCCTCTCTACAAGGAAGAAGCCTTTTTGCGCAAGAGCTCTTGTGCAAAAAGGCATATGTGGATGGGCAGGAGGGGTTTTTGCACAAGAAATGGTCTCCAGGAAAAAAAAACAGGTGCTCTGGTGGACACTCCATAAAACTCACTACACCTCTATAGTTCCTGTCTCTTGGCCCTTCTTAAAGCTGCAGGCTCCCGGGGCAAGCCATGTGGCAGGAAACCGACCAGAAAGCAGCACCTCACCATGCGGCTCTCCCTGCTTCAGGCCTTGCAAGCTATGTCTGCCCCCTGAAGTTCCCCGCGACCCCTCTGGCCCTCACCAGGAGCAGCCCCAGGGGCCCCAGGACCCACCCAGGGGGAACAAGAAGCTCACACCGTCCCGGTCAGGCCTGGAGATAAAGTCCTTCCTGGAGCTGTGGGGCCAGGAGGAGACGCTCCAGGATCCCCGGGCCAAGAGGAAAAATGCTGACATTTATGGCCAGATGGTGCAGGCCCTGGTGGAGTGCAGACACCCATCCCAGACCATGGAACAGGTCTGGAGTAAAGTCAAGGAACTCCACCAGGGATACATCCACACCACTGAGCGCATAGGGGTAGGACCCCACACCTGCCCCTACTACAAGGAGCTGCACTGCATCCCGGGGGATGGAGAGGATGATTCCCCATCCACTTTTGTGGACTGTGGGATGCCAACCCCCATCGTTGCCCAGCCAGAGAAGGAGCAGGAGGGCGAGGGCCAGCTTGCCATGGAGGAGGACAGGGGCACTGTGACCCTCTCCCTGGAGCCGGTGCCCGTCAGCCAGGATGGGATCCTCAGGTGAGTGGTCTCTGTCACTCACACAGGGGATGGGAGCGCGTGCTGCAGTCCGCACACATGCAACCTTGTGCGGTGTTAGTGTACAGCACGTGGACGCAGCCGGCAGCCTGAGCATGCCTGTGATCCTGCTAGCCACACATGTCCTGCCACCGGGGAGGGGGGCAATGGCTGGAAGCAGGTTGGCCACAAGGGCTCGGGCCCAACCCCCCTCCACACACACACACTACACAGCCATGCCTGCACATGCGAGACAGCACTGCGAGCTGCTCCTGTGTATGCAGCACCCAGGGAGACCCAGGCTGCTCCCAGCTCCTCTGCTGCCCCTGAGGGGATCCCCTTGTGGCTGAGCACTTCCCTTGGCTGCTTGTCTGTGGACTGGGGTGGGGGCTGAGGGGTAGGGAAGCGGGCAGCCCCATCCTCTGGGCTGCAGACTATCGGTCACTGCTCAAAGAGGAGAGCATGGGCTCAGGGCCAATGTCTGCAGAGATGACAGACTGCTTCTCCCTCTTGTGTGTTCTCCACAGCCAGACCAGCCGGGAGTTAAGGTCCAGCCAGTCCACCGCAGGCACCTGCCACAACCCGGGGTACAGCTGATGCGGCAGCACATTACCGTCCTCAAGAGGATGGAGCAGACGCTGGCACACAAGGTCTGTGCCGACCTCAAGTGGCAGGAAGATGCCTGGGGCCCATTCCTGGAGTGGTGTGACTACATGTGCAACAATGGCCAGCATGGCGGCACAGCTGGCTCATGCCACTACTCCTGGCTCCCACCCTCCTGTCCCCCTTGCTATACCCATTCTCCACCATCCTGCCATCCCTCTTCTCCCTCCCCAGGTGATGCCCATGCCCTCTCCTTCTGCCCCCCCCCCCTCGCTCTCCCCCCCCCAACTCTGAACCCATTCCAGCCCCCCCATCCTGGCCACCTCCCTGTGCTCCCCACACCCACACAACCAGAACCCAAACAAGGCCCCTGCACCTGAAGTGGCCCATGGAGCCACACCCACACCCCTTGCAAGTCTGAGTCCCCCCTCCCAGTTAAAAGCCCCCTCCCCCTGCCCACCTTTTCTTCATGTACAATACAGTTTATTTCTTATTGAAAACCAAACAGGTGTGTTTATTGGGAGATCAGGGAAAGGGTGAAGGAAGGGGTTCTGGTGGGGAAGGGATAGAGCCACAAAGCACAAGCCCCAAAGGGGAGGCCATGGGGACAGTTACTGGGGTGCTTGAGAGAATCTCCCTCAGGGCCTCCCAGATGTGCACCCCGGCCTGATGGTCTTCATGGATGGCAGCTGTCCAGGGCTGCTCAAACACATGGCCCTCGTGGCCGGCATCTGCCCCCCAGCCTGGGAGGAAGGCCTCCCCCTTCCTCTCCACAATGCTGTGGAGGACACAACATGCCACAACCCCTTCGGGGATGTTGTGCTCCCCCATGTCGAGGCAGGTCAGCAGGCACCGGAAGTGCACCTTGAGGTGTCCAGCTTCATCAGCCACAGCATGAGGGAGTAAGCTGCATCCCCCACGATGCACAGTGGCATCTGCACATCCTCAACCACAAAGTCCCGGTAGGGGAAAAAGGTGCCTGCCTCCAGCTTGCAGTAAAGCCTATAGTTTCCTAAAGATGTAGGTGTCATATCCCTGCCCGACCACCCCTCAAAAGTGCCTGAAATGTCCTCAGTGGTCGACCAGAACCTTCAGCACCATCAAAAAGTAGCCCTTCTGATTAACGAAGTGGGCCACTCCATGTTCTGGGGCTCAGATCAGGATGTGTCCCCCACCTAAAGCTTCCCCACAGTTGGGGAACCCCAGGGCAGCAAATCTGGCCATGGTCATGTCCAGGTCTCCCAGCTGGATGACCCTCCGCAGCAGGATGGAGTTTATGGCCCTCACCACCTGCACAAGGAAACACAAAAAAAGCCACACAGAGAATGAGAAAGAAGGGGTACGTGAGCCCTTAGGAGGTGCCCACTCCCCTCCAATCCCCTTCCCCCCCCCCACACACACACACCCCCACCCCCCAGGAGCCACCCCCTGTGAGGCTGTCCCCTCCCCTCCAGCAGCAGGGCAGTGTGAGGGCAGAACGGAGACAGGGCTTCCCCCACACTCCCAAGGGTCCCCCTTACGCAACAACCTCCCCATAGTTCCTATAGTGAAGGCAATATAGAAGTGATACTGTTCATTCAAGGGGGAGTAAGCTAAGACAGTGTTTATCAGTGCCCCAGCATGGTGCTAGGGGATGCTAGAAGTGGTTTTGATGTCTCCAGAGAGGGCTCTCCTGCTTTCTACTGAGTTAGTGGTTAGCTAGTCCCCACTTGGTCTCTGGGGAGCAGCCTGCTGACGGAGTTCTCTTTCTAATGAGTTGTAAAACCAAGGCCTTCCACTCATGATTAACATTCACATAGCATTTTTCACAAGAAAAAGGGTGTTAACCACAGTGCCCAGTTGTCAAAGGGTATGCCTTCACGTACCCAGTGCGTAGTACTGCTTAGCCAGTCCTTATGTTTTCCTACCCACAAACACGTGCAGGCTGTTTCCCTTATGCGAGCAAAACATAACAGAAGGAGTCACAGGTATTCAGCAGGAAGAACTTTCACTCCCCTTCTTAGCTTACGCTTTGAGCCCATCTGCCCCCTCTATACTTCCCCCTTCCTCCCACATTTATGCTCCCCACTCCTAAGCAAATAGCCTCATTAGTGCAGCAATTGTCACCCAACTGTCAGCAGTCTCCAGCAGAAACTGGTTAATTGACTTCAATTAAGCTGCAGTCTTCCCAGTGCTGCAGCAACCACAATGCTTAGGGTGCTACAGATAGCACCCTGTCACACCTGTCCAACCTCCAGACTTCAATCTGCCTTCCTAAATCCCTCCTGAAATTTCAATTTGACCCAATATAATACTTAACTTCCTGTCCCAAACTGTTGGGCAATTTTCCTGAGCACTTTTCCACAGCTCTGGTGTGCCACACCACAGGTTTCTGCTTTTTAACAGCAGTTCCAGCTAATCCTACATATATACCTTGTGTAACGTTTGAAAGTACCTTGCAAATCTTAGTAATTAATGTTATGTAGAGGTTGGGTCCTGTTCATACACAGGTAGGCAGTTGATTCTGGTTTAACTGTTCCAATTTTCTCTCAACACCTCAGCTGCAGACTTCCCAGGAGGAAGCGATTAACTCAGTTGGCATTCCCAAGCAGCTGGCTGAGTTGAGCACTAAGGTGTCCTCCCCTATTGGCACAATTCAGTCTCTGACACTAACTTCACTACCCTTTGACTGTGCTGAGGTAGGTTGGGTTTCTGCAGTAACTGATTGGCTCCGTTTCACTACCGGTCCCTTTTACACAACAACAACAAAAAAAAGAGAGTCCTGGTGTTCTCTTCCTGGCCACATGAAACGCTGAACACTCGAGGCAAGCTCGGGTAAGCTCTCACAGGGTATGTCTACACTAGTGTAATTTCGAAATAGCTATTTCGAAATAACATGTCTATACACAAAATGCATTTTGAAATAGCATTTTGCTATTTTGAAATAGCACATCCACACTGAGTGGACTCTGAATCGCATTTAAGGCTTGCAGGAACCAGTTCCAGCAGGGCATCAGGTCAGGACTTACTGTGTGGGGCTGCTGCCTGAGACCTGTGCTTAAAGGTACCCCACCCCCCCCGGACAGCCAGTTCTCATGTTTCCCTGCTTGCTTGTGTACCTCGATGAGAGACAGCAAAGCATTTTGTCTCTGCGTGCTCTGGTTGCCCTCACTCGGGACACCACAGCACTCTGCAACATGGAGCCAGAGCTGCCCCTGGGCACTCTGGTGCTTCTCGTGGACACGTTGCTGCGAGCCTGGCTGCACTTTCTGCAGGCTGCCATCTGGAAGGTCCATCAGGGGGCTGTCAGTATCCAGGAGGCTCTGCAGGAGAGCTTCCACCCTGAGGAGCACTAAGAACCTCCCTGGTGTGCTCTACTGGGGGCTTGTGCCTCATTCCTCCCTCACGTCCTTCCACTTACCCCTCCCTAACCTCCCTTCTTGATATCAAATGAAAATACATGTATTTTCATGAACACAAACTCTTTATTTAACAAAACTGGGGCAGAGGGAATGAAACTCTGGTGAGACTGGGGAAAGGAGATAGGAGAGGGGAGGTGAGAGGGTAGGAGAGGGGAGGGGGAAACCTGGGAGGAGGGAGCTGGAAGGGGGAAGCAAGGGGAAGAAAGGGGAGGGGAAGCTCAGGGCTCAGGGTTGGGGGTCTCGCTGGACCAACTTGATTGTCATGCAAACCTGCTCCTGGGTTCGCATGTGGCCTTTGGTGGCCAGGCTGGCAGCTATCCTGCCATAGACAGCCATGTTCCTCTGTCTAGTGTGGAGATCATGGACGTTGGGGGCATCCCCCCCCAAACCTGAATAAGGTCCATGATCTCCACCCTGGACCAGGAAGGCGCCCGCCTTCTCCAGGCCCTGGCAGGCTCCTGGGAGCTGGCAGACTGCTCCTGGGGAGCAGTGGAGGGCTGGCTGCCAGTGGCTTGCTGGCTTACATTTTGGGGCCACTGGGTCAGGGGCAGTGACTGCTGGCTCTGGGCTGGCAGGCTTGGAGCTGGCACAGGCACTGTGGCCAGAGTCTACCCCTTTAAGGGCTCCGGGGAAGGGGGAGGGAGAGAAGTGTTCTTGGCTGAGGCTGAAGTGGCCACCAGGGCAGCCTGGGAAGGCTGCAGGCCCGCTACTTCGAAATGTGTCTATACAGCACCAAATTCGAAATAGCTATTTCGAATTTGGTGTTATTCCTTGTAGAATGAGGTTTACCAAATTCAGAATAAGCGCTCTGCTATCTTGAAATAGCAGTTTGGCTGTGTAGATGCTAGGAAAGTTATTTTGAAATAACTTTGCTGTGTAGACATACCCACAGTGACTAACAACACTATGCTAGGTTGCAACGCTGATCCTATTGTCGGTCTTCTGTACACAAGCACAAAGTCACTCTAAAGGGAAAGCTGTGTCAAACTTGTCAGTGATTCAGACTTGGTGAGCAGGGAATTTTATGATGATTCAGCAGTGAATGACCTAGCACCTCATCCCCACTCCCTTCAGTTTTAGAGGTTGACCCAGAGCCCTCAGACCTTACATGATCAGGATGTTGTGCCTGGACCCTCCTGTATAATGAAAAGAACAAGCCTGGCTAGATCTTGGATAGTGACAGGTATTAGAACATTGTGTTATGGGCTCCATGTCTCTAATTAGTACAGGAAAAGATAAAGTCAAGATTCTTTCTGTATGAAGTCCTTACATTACCATAGAATTTGAGCAGCCCACAGTTTGAACGTATTTTCCCACAACACCCAGGTTAAATAGGCCAGGGCTATTGTCCTTTTTGTAATAATCATAGTTCAGTTTGGAGAATGAAAGCACAAGCCAACTAAGGGTATGTCTACACTACAGAGTTTTCAGAAAAATTGACTTTTCAAAAAAAAAAAACTTCATTTATGTTCACACTGCAATCGCATTCTTCCGAAAAAAACTGAAAGAGCAGAGGGGTTTTTCCCACATTGGTAATCCACATTCTACAAGGAAGAAGCCGTGTTCCAAAAGAGCTCTTTCGAAAAAAGGCGTGTGGACAGGGAAGAGGAAAAAGCACAGGTGCCCTGGTGGCCACTCCATCCATAGTAATCACAGCTGAAATGTGAGATATAGTGTCCGCACTGAATGGACGCTATCTTTCGAAAAAATCAGATCGCTTTTTTGATGCACTTTTGCAGTGTGGACGCTCTTCCAGAAAAGCTTCTTCCGAAAGAAGCCTGCAGTCTAGACATAGCCTAAGTGACTTGCTTTAGCCACTTCAAACTGGTGTTGTTTCACTAAAATCAGAGCTATATTGGATTACACTCACAAGGACTGAAATCCCTGAATGTTATCAGGACTACATTCCAGTATAAGAGTGGATGAACACGTTCTGGTTTCCTCCCCCCCCCCCCCCCAGAAACAAAAAAACAAAAAACCTTCCCTTTAATTCTTTCTTCTGCTTCTGGAAAGAACTTGAAAGGGTATCACTGTGAAAGTTCAGAAAGGTTTCCTTACATTGCCCCATTAGCATTTATTTCTGCAATCCTTCTGTAGTTCTGCTTGGAACTAGCACTAGAATTGCTGTAACTTTCATGAGAAGGCTGAGTTTCATGGGCTGTCTAGCTCAAGTAAAAGCTGAAACCCTGCTAGAAAGATTTTTCTGAAGTGGTTGCTGGTCTCCTTTACAGATGCAGTAGGTCTCAATTTAGATGTTATGATGCCATTTTTTAAAATCTCTTAGCATAGTTGCTCAGATGCCAGAGGACAGGTTCTTATGCTGACCCTATTCACCCCTTCATTTTTCTGTCTCTCATCCATCCAAAAATGTTACTTAAATGCCCATTACCAGGATATTCATAATATGCCATGACGTCCAATAGTCAAATTTTGGGTCACTTCCCATACAGAACCTTTGGAGTGCATTCAGTGTGCCTGCAACCAGCAGTATATGGTGACCTCTTGTCTCCGCCATCACAAGTTGAAGCACCACAAAAGTTATGAAGTAAGTGTCCATATGGAGAGCTGTGCTGAGTTATACTTCTCGCGTGCATGCTTGCTTTTCCATTGGATGCTCATCTTTCACAAGGGGAGACAGGGTAGCATTTGTTGGCAAAGAATCAGGCTTCTTTCAGGAAAATGAGATTAGAGGCCAGAAATTGCTTTGCTTGATATATTTACAGGCATTTGACCAGTTAAAGGCCTAAGTGAGCATGCCGTTAACAGGCTTTAATTGAAATGTGCTTTTAAGTGTCTGTCACAAGGGTCCAGTTGAGTTGAAGGAAATATGACTAGAAATGTGTGTTCAAGTATGCAATGGAGCTGTGCAAAATATTCAGTTCCAGGCATGCAAACTATATTCTGTCCTCACACTATTCAAAACTTCGTGCAGACTTTTCTGCTGTGCCCATCCCTGTCCAGAGTCACCAAGTGAGGATGACCGTCACAACTTGGCCCCTGCCATCAACATTGTCAGTCAGCTCTACTGAAGAGTCCTGCAAACCAGGCTTTGAGGAAGGAAACAAGGTTTGTCCTGGAATTGCTCCTCTGTTTAACAAGGACTACTCTGAGCTGCTGTGCAAGTAGCCACAGCTTTACACACACCAGCCATTCCTTTCTGGTTGCTCCCTGTGTTGGTTTCACACTATCAGCCATATTTCTTAGTGCAGTAGAACATGGCAGAAAATATGAAGATGGAGGAAAGGGCTAGCACTGCTTGTCTCACACTCATTCACTCACCACCTGTCCCTCAACAGCAGCTACATCTTTCGCTCCCAGAATAAGGCACTGGAAGAGGGGAGGACATTCAGAGGATCCAAGAGCAGGTAAACGGGTAATGATGAAATGCAAAAGTAAAAAGAACGAGAGAGAGTTATGGGGAGAAGACTGGCCCATTACAGGTAGAAGATCTGGAGAAATGGAGGCAGTGGGCAAAGAAGGAGATAATGGTGGAGAACAAAGAAGATACATGGGGCAGAGGGAAACATAGGAGAGGGAAGACACTGATGGTAAGGCTAGGGGAGGATGGTTTTGTGGCTAATGCAGCTAGGACTGCAAGTTCTTCAGTTCAATCTGTGACTTTGTTCCAGATTCATTCTGTGACCCTGGGTAAGTCCCAAAATTGTTCAGTAGCTTACGTTCTTCTTCCTGCAGAATGGAGGAGGTGAAAATACCTTCCCAGATGGAAGGAGTTCTATAAATGCCAAAGTATTTCCACTACTGTAGGCCAGGGTGAAAGGCTGGATTAGGCAGTGCTCACTCACTCATACCACTTGTGAGGACAGAGCATAGACCCTTCTGCTCTGAAGATACAGGCTCCCTTGCTTGAGTTAAAAGACAATCTGATTGGCTCTAGCTGTACTAAAACTTATATACCATATGGGCATCTAACCACTAGAGGGAGACATGATCACATTTAACCAGGTCTGCCATTACACCCTCTTGCAGGCTGCTGTTTAGCATCTGCAATGCCTCTCCAATTACTTCACACTGTAGAGTATAGTCACGTAGGTGAGCATGCTTTCGTGCACATGCATCTGTGCCTTTTCTGGATATACCATGTCATAATTGTGTGCAAGAAGAGGAGAGAGAGAGAAAGAATGTGTATGTGAGAGAGGCATTTTCAATCCTTATTTCTAACTGTTAGGAATTTTTTTTTTTTTTTTGCCCCTGTAGCATTTAATCTGATCCCTCAAGTTTCATCCCATAATATGGAGAGCAAGGTGCCAGTTAAATTCTGAATGCCATTTTGTGACAGTTTATGAACAAACAAGCTCCCCATCAAACCAATTCTCAGAAATGTCACTCCGGGCTGGCTCTGAGCAGAGATTAAACGATGGATTGTCAACCTTCCTTTCTTATTTGATGTTTTGAATTTCACTGCTCCTCTCTTTCATTAAAAATGAACTAAGGAAGGGGGAGGGGTAGAGCAGCAGAGTAAAAGAAACCTTTACATCTAAAAGTCAAGGTAATTATCTCTTACATCCAGCCCACTCCTCGTAGACTTCGAATGAAGCCATCATTAAAATCTGTGTCCATCTGGCAACTTTTCCACATCTAATTAGGTGAAGAAGTCAGTTAATGGAGGTGTTCAAATGAAATTCTTTTTAAACTTTCAAAAGATGGTCCAAGTACAACCTGGATTCTTCTCAATCTTTTGCTCTTCTCAGATGCTTCAAGACTATAAGAAAAAAAAATCTGGGAGGAGGTTTCTTTCATAAGAAACACATTAAGACTTTTGTAGTGAGCATGGATGGGGGAGGAGGAGAGCTAGCTATGAAAGATGATGGGGCGGTGTAGATTGTGAGGAGTAAAAAGGGTCTGAAAGACAGGGAATTTTAAAAGCAAGATGCAAAGGCATAACATGACAAAGTTTGTGGATCTAGTACCTTCAGAAAGAAGTTCTCAGCCTTTTGGGCAAGTTTGAGTTCCTTTGTGTAGGAAGCTCTTTTGAGGCTGGCTAGTGGTCCACAGATACCATGTCAAGTATGTGTCTGTGGAGGACTTTGTTTTAATGCTATGAGTGTCTCTTTGTAGCCTTTCAGAAAAATCAGATGCTGTACTCCTTCAACCTGGTGAAAAATTCCTATTATCCATCCATCTGTTGCAAGGGTAAAGCATACACCACCCTAATATTAAAAGGTTTATAGATGTCATTCTTCTATAGTCTAGAATAGGATGGATGGCCAGGATGGTTCCTGGGATCCCCACAAAAAGCTATGTCTGATTCAGAGGGAGGCCCCAATTTTCAATTGAGATGCAGCTTTACAATGGGACTATACGCTCTGTTGCTGTATATGTTTATTGAACATAGAATGAAGAAAAGGTGTATTAAAAAGATACCCCTCCTGCAAAAAGTGTGTCACCTCCTTCCCCGGCTCCAAACACTCCTTTGTGGTGAAGTACAGTTCTACTGCAGGCTGCCTCAGTTTCCCTCTCTAACAACCCAGTCAAGGAGAAGCCAACACTGTAGAGCACATTATCTCCCTTTACCAGAGCCTTCTGAAAGGTGTGTTTGTACAACAGTTTAAAGTTTCTTACCTTACATGAAAGTCCTAAAACACAAGTCCCTGGATTCCAGCAGCAGCAGCTCCTGCTGTAAGGCCTCTGGCATCACAGCTGCCTGGAGAGTTCTGCAGGCCTTTTCTGGACACAGTCTCTTGTGGGCCTTCCTGCCTGAAGATAGCTGTAAGTTCTTTTCTTTTCATGTTAGGAGCACCATTTCTGCTAGCTCACACTCCCTGGAAACTCCCCCTTCCTCCAGAGCTTCCTTTCTCCTCAGGCATTTCTCCAGCTGAGCTTTCCTAAGCATTTTATTAGGCCTAGGTGCTGGTTACTTAATTAACAGCTTTCCAGCTACTGAGGTAGTTAACTATGCCCAGGTGGACCCGGATTTGGTCATTCCCTTCAGGGGCTTGTCACAGGCAAGGTGGGCAGCTGACTCCCCTTAAAGGGCAAGTCCTGTGACACTGCTCTATATAGAAGATTAGCGAAGGCCTCAAATTCTCAAAGCCACACCTGCTGGTTTGCTTTGGTGACAAAGGGAACTAGTGTGTATGATGTAGTGATTCCAGAATCCTAATTTGGTCATGGTGGCCTGGCTGGCATCTATCTCTGAATGTTGAAACTTCCTTTAAAACTCCAAGGCTATGTCTACACTGGCAGCTTCTTGCGCAAGAACAACCGTTCTTGCACAAAAACTTGCCTGCTGTCTACACTGCACGAGAGTTTTTGCGCAAGTAAATTTACAATATAGCGTTGTAAAACAGGGCTTCTTCAGGAAGAGTTATTCTTCTCCCCAGGAGGAATAAGCCCTCTTGCGCAAGAGCTCTTCCACAAGAGGGCAGTGTAGACAGGCAACATGGATTTCTTGAGCAAGAAGCCCCTATGGTTAAAGTGGCCATCAGAGCATTCTTGCGCAAGAGAGAGTCCACACTGCCATGGATGCTCTTGTGCAAAAGCACATCTCTTGCACAAAAGCACATGGCAGTGTGGACGCGCCCTTGTGGAAGATTTTTTTGCACCAGAACTCTTCTGCAAAAGAGTTCTTGCACAAGAAGCCACCAGTGTAGATGTAGCCCAAGGGAAAAGGATCTTTTGCAATGTAGTATAAGTCTTAGTGAGGCCATCACAAACCTTTGCCGTATCAAACTAATAAGGTCACTAGAGAGAGAGAGAGAAAAAAACTAGCATGACAATGTCACCATATCTTTCTCCATGCTGCAAGAGCCAAGGGCTGTGAAGTTCTGACCAAAGCCATAGGCATGATGGAGAACAGTTGGTCTAGATCAGGGGTTAGCAACGTTTTCAAATCAAAGAGCCAAACTACATAAAAATTCAAAACAAGTGGTCAACAAAGAGCAAGTATATAAGACTACACATTTGCATGACTGAAAATATACAACTTAATATTATTGATAATTGACATGATGATTAATAATAGCATAAATGAAACATTGTACTCACAGACTTTATTTAATGGGATTTCTGCTGCTGCTGAGGATGCAGTTTGTGGATGTGGGGGTTCAGGAGTCACGGTTAGGTGTATGAGGGGTTCACAGAAGGGGGCTGGGATGTGTGGGAGGTTCAGAAGGCAGGGCAGGGCCATGGAGTTGGGAAGTAGAGTATGTGTGTGTTGGGGGGGTGAGGGAATCCTGGGGCTGGATTACCTTACCTGGCCAGGGCTGTACTGTTGCACTCTGGCAGTAGTGGCTAGATGAGGGGCTGGGCCAGATAATGGCCTCCCCCTCTCACTATCCCAGCTGGGAGCACTCACACATCCCCTACAGTTTGCCTTCAGCCAGCTCTTTAAATGAGCAGAGTACCCCAGCCGGTACTTACTGGGGTGCACACTGCCTTACTTTCACCTCTGGTTAAAGGTGAAGTAGACAAAACCACAAAAGACCATCTTGACAAGAGTAAGCATATGTTTTTAAAATTTTGAATTAATCTTTCATTTTCATTTACAAAGTTGCATGTATTTTGCAAATGACAAAAGAACCATATTTGGTTCCATATGGAGCCATATTTGGCTTGAGAGACATATGTTGCTGACCCCTGGTCTAGATGGATGGACAGGAGCAGCAATGAAGAAGCCCTCTCTCTTCAGTATGCCTATGAATGGCCAAGCCAGATATGATTGAACAGGAGCACCCACAAAAAAGCCTTGCAGAGGGCTGAGAATGAAGACAATAAATCATCAACTGGCTTTGTGTCCTTCTCTCTCAACTTCATGCAGCCTCAGACACCTGAAACTCCTTCATTTACACAGACGCCCAAACCTCCACTCTCGCCCCTTCCACATTCTGCCTTCCCTATAATCTCTAGTCCCCACACAGAGAAGTAGCAGCTAATCTAGTGACTGATCAGCAAACCTGTACAGCCAGCAAATTCAAAGCAGCATAAAATTGCCTGGAACTAGCCAGACCCTGTGCTGCTTTTTATCACATCCCTGGTTCTATCCTGGGTATACATTGTATATTTAGATTGTAAGCTCCTTGCAGCAGGGGGTCTTCTCTCTATACTTGCCTGAAAACACTAAAATGTGGCTGGTGTCATTCAGAGAATGACAAATGGGCTAGTTCTTCACATGCAGCCCCAGAAGGCTTGGCACAGCTAGAGTGGTTTTCCTGGGTAGGGCAGCATTGCCTGCTTGTATACAGCTTCTCTAAAGCCAACCCCAGCACTATGAGATCCCCTGTACATGGGGATTCTTTGATAGCAGAAAGCCACATAGCAATGCCTACACCCTATGCCTGCTGCCACTTGGTGCTGGGGCATCCCTGTGCCCGAAAGGTTGTGACCTTGGGGAGATGGTGCCAGTGTAAATTATAACATCCTTCAGGATATTTTAACTCACTCTGGTAGAGAGGCTATAAGATCAGTCTCTTCTCTGAGACAAAGGCTACATCTAGACTGTAAGCTTCTTTCGGAAGAAGCTTTTCCGGAAGAGATCTAAAGAGTGCATCTACCCAGCAAAAGCACAATGAAAAAGTGATCTGCTTTTTCGAACGATAGCGTCCACATTGATTGGATGCTCTCTCACATTTAAGGCCACCCAGAGCCAGTTCAGGCAGTGCATTAGGTCAGCAGTTGCTTCTGGGTGCTGTTGCCTAAGGCTAGCTGAGACGCGGTCTTAAAGGGACCCCCCCCGGACAGCCATTTCTCTGCTTCTGCTGCATGCTTGACTACCTTTCTGAGGGACAGCAAAGCTTTAGCAGTGCGTGCTCTGGTTGCCCTGCTTCAGGACACCACAGCATACTCCTTGCCATGGAGCTGGAGCTGCCTCTGGCATTGAAATGGTCCCACACTAAGGCTATGTCTACGCTGCCCCCTCTTTTGCGCCAAAATATGCAAATGAGGTGAAGCATGGAATATCGCCGTGCCTCATTTGCATAATTAATGAGGCTCTGTTTTTGTGCAAGAGGCTTTTGCGCAAAAAGGAGCCATCTACATGGCTGCTTTTTGCACAAAAACCCACTGTTGCGCAAGAGCCGTTCTTCCTGACGACAGTTGTTCCTGACAGAGTTGGATCTGTTTAGTCTGCAGAAGCGAAGAGTGAGGGGGGATTTGATAGCAGCCTTCAACTTCCTGAAGGGAGGTTCCAAAGAGGATGGAGAGAGGCTGTTCTCAGTAGTGACAGATGGCAGAACAAGGACCAATGGTCTCAAGTTGTGGTGGGAGAGGTCCAGGTTGGATATTAGGAAAAACTATTTCACTAGGAGGGTAGTGAAGCACTGGAATGGGTTACCTAGGGAAGTAGTGGAGTCTCCATCCCTAGAGGTGTTTAAGTCTCCGCTTGACCAAGCCCTAGCTGGGTTGATTTAGTTGGGATTGGTCCTGCATAGAGCAGGGGGCTGGACTTGATGACCTTCTGAGGTCTCTTCCAGCTCTACGGTTCTATGATTCTATGATTCCTCTTTTTTTTCAGGAAGAACAGCCCTGGAGAAGCGGGTCGCTATCGCCATGTAGAAGCTCACCACCCCAGACAGCTACCAGTTGGTGGGCAACCAGTTTGGCGTGGGAAAGTCCACCATCGGGGCCCTCCTCATGGAGATAAGGCACTCTTGGGCTGCAGTCCCTGCAGAGGGGGGAGTCCTGGAAAGGGGGACCCTAGGAAAAGGGGGGGAGCCCCGTCCCCAGGGGGTTCTCCTTCTGCAGGTGGTGAGGGCCATCAACTCCATCCTGCTGCGCAGGGTCATCCGCCTGGGAGACCTGGACCCTATTGTCGCAGGATTTGCCGCTCCGGAGTTCTCCAGCTGCGGGGGAGCTATTGATGGAGCCCACATTCCAATTCGCACACCACATCATCGAGCCACCCAATACATCAACTGAAAGGGCTATTTCTCCATGATGCTGCAGGCCCATGTCGACCACCTTGGATAGTTTACTGACATTTTCATCGGGTGGTCAGGCAGGACGCATGATGCCCGCATTTTCTGAAACTCCAGCCTGTCCCACAAGCTGGAGGCTGGCACATTCTTCCCCCAGCATGAATTTCGTGT
Organism: Pelochelys cantorii; assembly: GCA_032595735.1. NCBI lineage: Eukaryota > Metazoa > Chordata > Testudines > Trionychidae > Pelochelys > Pelochelys cantorii. The sequence continues at coordinate 24,933,295 of CM064336.1, forward strand.
TGGGGATATACAAATACCACTGTGCATTATGTGGGACTCAGCCTACCCCCTAATGCTGTGGCTCATGAAGCCCTACACCGGGCACCTGGACCCCAGCAGGGACCAATTTAATGCACAACTCAGCTGGGGCTGAATGCAGATTAAATGCACCTTCAGGCACTGTAAGGCACAGTTCAGGTGCCTCCTGACCTGCCTTGACGTAGGGAAGCACAACATCTGCAAGGTGGTCTCAACCTGTTGTGTTCTCCACAACATTGTGGAGTGGAAGTGGGAGGCCTTCCAACCTGGGTGGGGGGGCTGAGGCCGGCTGGGAAGAGAACGCCTTCGAGCAGCCAGGCAGAGCTGCAATCTGCCAGGCCCATCAGCTGGGGGTGCGCATCTGGGAGGCCCTGAGTGAGAGTTTCTCTCAAGGACCCCAGTAATTCTCCCCAGGGCCTCCTCACTAGGGGCCTGTGCCTTGCCCCCCCATGCCTTTCCCACAACAACCCCTCCCTTCCCCCCTTCCCTGTACTCTCAATAAACACACCAGTTTTGAGTTGAAAAACAAAATCTTTGCTTTTTTTTTATCAGAAAAGTAACTGGGGAGGGTGGAGGGGGGCTGAGAACCTGGATGGGGGAGGAAGGAGGGGAGCTCAGGGCTGGGAGTAGCATGTGGTGAGGCTGGAAGTGCCACCTCGGTTCCGGGGACCTCGGCGACCTCAGGGGTGGGTGGGGCCTGGGACAACAGGGAGTTGAGCAGGGTGGGGGGCTGGAGCAGGGTCAGGTATGGCAGGGGGTGTGGGGAGGGGGCATAGGCATAGCATGGGGAGGGTGCAGAGGCATGACAGGGGGCAGGGGGAGGGGACAGAAGCATAGTTAGAGTGGCTGGGGGAGGGGGCAGAAGCATAGCAGGGGGTGGGGGGGCAGGAGCAGGGATAGGAGCTGGGTGTGCCATCATTTCGCTAATGGTGGCACAGATGTTGTTGCCCTGCCACACAAGCTAGCCTCACATGCGGATCAGCCACTAGGCATCATCCCGGACCTTCTGGGCCAGGGTTTGCTGAATGTCACGGAGGATGGCCATGTGCTGTCTCATCAGGTCCTCCTGGACCCTCATGAATGTACAGCTCCCACGGGGTTGGGCAGCTGCCTCGGATGGTGGTGATCCCCCTTCAATGACGGCTGGTCTGGCTGTGGAGAATAAAGAGGGAGAGGTGGTCAGTCATCCATTCAGACACTGTCCCTGAGGCTGTACCCTCCTCTGTAAGCAGCGAGCAACAGTCCTCGGCACAGAGGATGGGGATGTCCCAGGAGCAAGGCCATGTGTGGCCTGCCCAGCAGGCCCTGCCTCACAGGGCCCCCGAGGTGCCCAGGGGACCATGCTTCCTGCTCCCCGCCATCCCATGGACAAGCAGGCAAGGGAAGTGTCTGGCCACACTGGGATCCCAAGGGTGGGAGAGGGGCCTGGAGCAGCCTGGCCTTCCATGGGGCCCGCACACACACCTGCACCTGTCCAGGGGAGAAGGTGGGGCTTCGCGTGTGCAGGCATGCCCATGTGCTGTGTGCGGCACTTCTCGGTCTGTGTGGGGTCGTGTGTGCGCCCTTGTGCCCAGCCTGCTTCCAGTGGTGGCTGGTGGTGGGAGGGCAGGCATCCCCCCCTACGGGTCAGATGTGTGTGTGGCTTCCACAGATCCTGTCAGCAGGAGCCCAGGGGTGCTGCAGGGCTGCCTCCTGAGGCCGCATGGCACAGACTGGCACTGCATGTGCTTCCAATGCACCACGATGTCCAGGCCGAGCGATGATCGCACCCCATCCCCTCTGTGCCCACCTCCCTCTGCCCTGTGTGTGTGACAATTTTGTTTACTTTGCTTGCATGTTGAACCTCTTTCCTCCATTCTTGGTCTCCCTTTATTCCTATGTTTTCTTTCAGGCAGAGAATTTCTCTGTCTCTGTATTTGGAAAGTATCTAGCACCTTTTGGGATCCCACAACATTCTAAAATAACAACAACAACTGTGGAGTGTAATAATTTCCTAATTGTCCCAAGAGAAATCATAGGGTATGTCTACACTACAAAGTTAATTCGAACTAACAGCTGTTAGTTCGAATTAACTTTCATAGGCACTACACACGCAAACTGCTAGTTCGAACTTAATTCAAACTAGCGGAGTGCTTAATTCGAACTAGGTAAACCTCATTCTACGAGGACTAACGCCTAGTTCGAATTAAGTAGTTCGAATTAAGGGCTGTGTAGCCACTTAATTCGAACTAGTGGGAGGCTAGCCCTTCCCAGGTTGCCCTGGTGGCCACTCTGGGCCAAGCCAGGGAAACTCGTCTGCCCCCCTCCCAGCCCCGGAGCCCTTAAAGGGCCACGGTCTGGCTACGGTGCCCGTGCCAGGTGCAAGCCTGCCAGCACCCAGACAGCAGACCCTGCACCTGGCACAGCACGAGCCAGCCACCCGCTGCCACCCAGCCCTCCCCCCTCTTCCCAGGACCAGGCTGGCGGCTCCCAGGAGCCTGCCTGAGGCCGCAAGAGGCGGACGCCCGCCTGGTCTAGTGCGGAGATCGTGGACCTCATCCAGGTTTGGGGGGAGGCCTCCAACGTCCACAATCTCTGCACTAGGCACAGGAAAGTGGCCGTCTAGGGCAGGATAGCTGCCAGCCTGGCCACCAAAGGCCACATGCGAACCCAGGAGCAGGTGTGCATGAAAATCAAGTTGGTCCAGTGAGACCCCCGACCCTGAGCTTAGAACATAAGAACATAAGAACGGCCGTACTGGCTCAGACCAAAGGTCCATCTCGCCCAGTAGCCTGTCTGCCAACAGCGGCCAACACCAGGTACCCCGGAGGGGATGGACCAAAGACAATGGCCAAGCCATTTGTCTCGTGCCATCCATCTCCATCCTTCCACAAACAGAGGCCAGGGACACCATTCCTACCCCCTGGCTAATAGCACACCATGGACCCAACCTCCATGACTTTATCTAACTTCTCTTTAAACTCTGTTCTAGTTCTCACCTTCACAGCCTCCTGTGGCAAGGAGTTCCACAGGTTGACTATTTGCTTTTGAAGAAGAACTTTCTTTTATTAGTTTGAAGCCTGCTACCCATTCATTTCATTTGGTGTCCTCTAGTCCTTCTATTATGGGAACTAATGAAGAACTTTTCTTTATGCACCCTCTCCACACCACTCATGATTTTATAGACCTCTATCATATCCCCCCTCAGTCTCCTTTTTTCTAAGCTGAAAAGTCCCAGTCTCTTTAGCCTCTCTTCATATGGGACCAGTTCCAAACCCCTAATCATTTTAGTTGCCCTTTTCTGAACCCTTTCCAAGGCCAAAATATCTTTTTTGAGGTGAGGAGACCACATCTCTACACAATACTGAAGATATGGCGTACCGTAGTTTTAGACTTCCCCTCCTCCTTCTTCCCCTGGCTTCCCCCTTCCAGCTCCCTCCTCCCAGGTTTCCACCTCCCCTCTCCCACTCTCTCTCTTCCCCTCTCCCACCTCCTTTTCCCAGTCTCCCCAGAGGTTAATCCCCCCTCCACCCTCAGTTTTGTTAAATAAAGAGAGTTTCCATTTTTGAACACACGTGTCCTTTATTTTTTACATCAGGAAGGGGGCTAGGGAAGGGTAAGTGGAAGGAGGTGAGGGAGGAATGGGGCACGAGCCCCTGATGGGGAGGACTGGGGTGGCTCTGCGGGCTCCTCGTGGTGGAAGCTCTCCTGCAGGGCCTCCTGGATCCTGACAGCCCCCCGAATGACCCCCCCGGATGGCAGCCTGCGGCTAGTGCAGCCGGGCTGATGGCCGAGTGCTGTGATGTGCCAAGTGAGGGCACTCAGGGTACTCCAAGACAGGACTGCTTTGTTGTCCCTCATCGAGGTAGACAAGCAAGTGGGGAACCCTGAGAACTGTCTGTCCGGGGTGGGGGTCGGGTCCCTTTAAGCACAGCCCTCGGCTAGCCTGAGGCAGCAGCTCCACGCTCTAAGTCCTAAGCTGATGCTCTGCCGGCACTGGTTCCAGCCAGCCTTAACTTCGGTTCAGGGTCCACTCAATGTGGATATGCTAGTTCGAATTAGCAAAACGCTAATTTGAACTAGTTTTTAAGTCTAGATGTGCTAATTCGAATTAGCTTAGTTCGTTTTAACTAATTCGAACTAAGTTAGTTCGAATTAGTGCTGTAGTGGAGACATACCCATAGAAGCTTCATAGATTCTGACACAACGACAGAAAAACATGCTGATCTAAAAGGTCTTTTGCATCTTTAATTTCTGTGACTAAATTCCCCACAGATTACAGAAGCACTGGAATGATTTTCATTTGCTTCCAAGGCCTGGGTCTAAATGTTAACTGAACTGACAAGGGTTAATAGCTTCAGAGGGGTAGCCAAGTTAGTCTGTAACTTGAAAGACTTAAAAACCAACAAATAGTCTAGTAGCACCTTAAAGACTAATAAAACATGTACATAGTATCATGAGCTTTCATGGGCAAAACCCACTTCTTCAGATGACTGGAGTATTAGAAGTTCATTGAAGCTCAGTGCTCTAGCCACCAACTCCCTGCAACTCCCAGATCTACATCACTCAATTGTCATTCTAGCTCGAGATGAAAAAAACCTGATAAAACCAGGCGTGGATGGACGGTGGCTTGAAACAGAGCTTGGATAGAAGTTGTAACCAGGAAGTGCTTAGGAGTCATAAATACCTCAGAAGAAAAGAGACACTAAGGGTATGTCTGCACTAGCCCCCTAGTTCGAACTAGGGAGGCTAATGTAGGCATTCAAAGTTGCAAATCAAGCCCGGGATTTAAATATCCCGTGCTTGATTTGCATCTTCCCAGCCGGTCGCCATTTTTTAAATTTACAAGTCCGGACTAACTGCCCGCGTCTACACGCGGCAGGGACCCGATAGTTCGAAATAAAGCCCTAGTTTGAACTACCTGTTAAACCTCATTCCAGGAGGAATAACAGGTAGTTCGAACTAGGGCTTTATTTCGAACTACTGGGTCCCTGTTGCGTGTAGACGCGGGCAGTTAGTCCGGACTCGTAAATTTAAAAAATGGCGACCAGCCGGGAAGATGCAAATCAAGCGCGGGATATTTAAATCCCGGGCTTGCTTTGCAACTTTGAATGCCTACATTAGCCTCCCTAGTTTGAACTAGGGGGCTAGTGTAGACATACCCTTAAAGACAATCATTACTCTCCACAGTGCCACCCTCCATAAATTGTCATAGATCTTGTTTTGCACCTCACCTTTCATGGGCATGTTAGAAAAAAATGCACAATTCAGGTCTCCAGAGTGAGTGAACAAAGACCCTTTTCCTTTAATGTTACCTCAGCTTGCTTGAACAACTATTTCTTTAAGGCCACCCAAAGAAGCTGTGAAGCCTATTAAAATCTTTTTCATAATCTGCGCTAAATCCAGCACATGGGCATTAACTCCACCTTGTGCATCTTCCTCAACAGATCAATGTCCCTTCTACTTTTTTTTTTAAACTTTGGCAGCAAGAAAAAGGCAATTTATAATTTTCAATGAGCACAATCTGGCTGGGATCCAATCCAATCCAGGGAATGTAACATTTGCAGGGGAATTGCTCATGACCTTAATGTCTGGCATATGGTGTACTGTTTTCATTTCTGACCTGTGCAATTAAGGTCAGTGGTGAAAATTACATTTACAGCAGGTCTTTATTAATAATGTTTTATCTAGGGCTGATGCTGACCTCTAGGAACAGAGATCCAGGAACCACAAACCAAGATGCAATGTCACACAGAAGCAGTACTTCTTTCATCCCATTGACAAAGCTCCAGTGGGGATTTTCTTAAGCATTTTGCCCATGGGCATGAAACTATAAAGACTGATGTCATGTCTGGGTAAGAATAACATGTGGCAGTCTATGCTACAAGGAGATACTGGTGGATTTCAGAGGAGCATGAGCATGCTCCTAGGGAATTCCACTATTTGGATTATTTATGCATCTTTCCACTTATCCCCATCAGTTGACTAATGGTTCTTCTTATAATGACCTTAGTTTTTTCTTTAGGTTTATGATAACACCAAAGACAAGCTGCCTTCCTTTCAGCAAACTTGGAGGTTTGCAAGCTTCATGAACTATTGTTTTCAGTTTGTAAACTGGTTTGAGCATATAAACCTTTCTTTTGCTGATACTTAGCTCCATATTTTTTCCAGAATACATGAAAAAATCCACCATGTTCTTCCAGTTAAAGCAGAATCCATATAAGGGCCTTGCAGTTAAAGCAGAATCCATATAAGCAGAATCCATATAAGGGCCTTGCCTCTCTAGCTTTCAAAATTAAGCAAAGCAAGCTCACTGATATCTCTTTATGGGCCTGATCTATTCTATTCTGTTCTGTTTTATTTTGGTATTTATACTGCATGCATCCCTGTGATAGCTGAGCACCTACACCTTATCCATGATCCCTCTGTGAGAGCTCTCACGACCAATGTGAGAACCACCCCAGTAGGCCAAGAAGCCACAATGAGAGACTCCACAACCCATCATGTGCTCTTTGCATGCCACTATTACTGGTGCTGAATATTCTCAGGACCATCCTTAAGATTTTTGGTGCTCTATGCAATCTGAGCACCTGCACCCTGCATCCCCTGGGGGTGGGGCAGCCACTCAATGTGCTCAGAAGTGTGGGGGAAGAGGCAAATTGAGTGACACAGCTGGCTGGAGCTGCAGGCTGGGAGGCAGAGCAGGTGTGGAGGGGGGGGGGATGAGGGGATTGGGATTGATGAGGCCGGAAGGCAGAGCAGGGGGATAGCAGATCTGGGCTGATGAGGCCAGGAGGTGGAACAAGTGGGTAGTTGGACTGGCAGATTGGGACTGGGAGGCAGAGCAAGGAGTGTGGGATCAGGCAATTGGGGCTGATGGGGCTGGAGCAGAGGACCGGGGGATTGGTGCTTGGAGGCAGAGCAGGAGGCAGGGAACAAGGAGATTGGGTCTGAGAGTCAGTACAGGGGGTGAAGGGCTGGGGGATTGGGTCCAATGGGGCTGGGAGGCAGAGCACGGGGCTAAGAGATTGGGTATGATGGGGCTGGGAGGTGGTGCAGAGAGTGGGGGGACCAGGGAATTAGATTCACTGGAACGGTGCTACCTGCAGCCAGTGGTGGCCGTGCTTCCTGCTGCCGTGGTGATGCAAAGCTCCGTGGGCCAGGAGATGGACGGTGTGGCAGAGCAGAGTGGGCTGCCAGATCCCTCTGGCTCCCGCTGTGCGTGCAGGGAGCCTGAACCCTGCTGCCGCCTTCCACTAGGCTCTTCCCCCACATAATCCCCCAAACCCTTCCCCCAGGTAACCCCCAATCCCTGGGTCTTCCCCCCGTCCCTGGCCACCGGGGAGGGCCCAGCCCCGAGCCCACCCCAGCTGGCCCCAGCTCCTGGGCTCTCTATCTGGCCCAGCTCTTTGCCTCCACAGCTGCTGGGAGGGACTGAGCCGAGACTGTGCCGGCCCCGCTCTTCTCCCAGCCACCAGGAGGGGCTGGGCTGACGCTGCATTCTTACCCCAGCCAGTCGCCAGATGCCAAGGTTCTTTCCTCCCCCCCACCACCAGGGAGGCCACCTCGGTCTGGCTCTTCCCTGCTGTCCCCAGTTGCTGGGGAGGGCACGGCCCGAAGGCCACTCCGGCTCCAAGGCTGCCCTGGATCTTGCCCCTACTGGCTGGCCCCTTCCTCCCCCCCCAGCCCCTTCCCCACCAGGCCTTTGCATCCCCCCCCCCCAGCCACCAGGGAGGGGTGCTGGGGCAAGGTGGCACCCGACTCTCCCCTTGGCTGCTGGGGGGGGCAGGCTGATGCCACATTGGGCCCCACCCTCTCCCCCCAGCTACAGGAGTAGGCTGGGGGCAGGGTGTCTGGCCGGAGGGAGGGGGGCAGGACTGGGCTGAGGGAGTAAAGGGGGTGGGGGGCATTTACTGGCCTTTGGGCCCCACACCAGTCCAAGGAGTGGCTTCCCGCTGCTCTCATTAGGCAGATTTTGGCCAATGGGAGGTCAGGGAAAGGGGCCAGACAGAGCACTCATGTGCTGCTGTTTCTCCAGCCTGGGAGGGGGAGCGCTTCTTCCCCGCACAATGAGGCTCGGGGCTGTCCCTCTCCTCCCTCCCCCCCTGCAGTGGGAAGCCAGCGCTGGTGCTCCAACCACACAGAGGAGGAGGGAGGGCAAGGCTGCAGTGCCAGACAACGAAGGCCTGGGCTACTCAGGTCAGTGCTGCAAGGCACCTCCTTGCTGGGGGCCTTGCCCTGCGCCTCGCGCTTCTCCTGAGCCCCAGGCCTCGCATCAACCAAAGATGCCCCTGGGCTAGGTGACAGGCTGCCCGAAAGACTGCAGCCAGGGCTTAGCAGGAAGGACCTTTGGGGAGGTGGAATCTGCCCAGGCTGGGCTGCCAGGTGGCTTTGCTGGTCCCCAAACCGTGATGGGGCAGGGAGCGCATATGAGGGTGAAGCCTGTGGGATGCAGAATGACATGCTGATGTCGCTGTTGTCCTACTGGGCAAGTTTTTTTTATACATAGAGTGAGAAAGCCAAAAATAGCTACAAGAGAAATAAAGATGAAACACTTTCTGGCAACTAAAACGTACTTAAACTAGACTTCAAGGTTAAAGTTAAAGTCCTTACTATGTGCTCCCCAGCAACATTGGGGATCCCATATTGAGATTTTGGTTGGCACTTTCCCTAAAATTAAAGGCCTATTTCCTTTATCTTCTTAGGTGAAAGAGAGTGAGAAAGATAGGGAGAGACAGAAAGAGATTCTGGGGTGTCACAATCCAATGTTTATGGCATCACAGTTCATCCCCACTGCACGTCACAAAGATGTCCACCATGACACCACTGAGTGAGTCAGACCACAGGTGCAGTAGATTTAAAAGGCTATTTCATTTAGTGGTGGCATAAGAGATTATTCTGAGACAGCGAAAAGAGATGTCAGAGCCAGCAATGATGGAATGACCCTTGGATCTTCACAGGATGACATATTATGAAAAGCAATATGTAGGAAAGAGAATGAAAGAGAGGAATCCAGTCAAATGCGAGAGTGAATTTCTGATTTATGTGATGAGAAATGTGTAAATACACAGGGAAAATATTCAGATCACCAAATAGGTTAGGCTGGTCCACACAGGCCTGCTCCTTCTGATATAAAAATGACTGGAACATTTCTTCTCCCTTTTCTTTCTGGTATTTTAAGAAACACAGAAAGACTTATTATCCACATTATTTGTTAAAATTTCAATAAGGATTTAACTAAAAAAAGAATGCTATAAGCTTCTACTTGCAGTCAAATACCTAGGCAAGGGGGAAAGAAAGTCAGGATTTCAAGACATCTGTTCAAAATTTTGGTGAAGATGTTTGTGAAAAACATCATCCCATTTTTTCAATGGACAATTCTCTTGAAACTGCAAATTTCAAAATGTTTCTACCAGCTGTATATATCATGGAGAAGTATTGGTAATAGGACATAGGCCTTTTGTTGAGACATTCAGGAGTAGTCAGACACTTTTATCTCTTTGCAGCTGGTTTACATCCACCCCATACTCATCATCACTATGGCAAATCCTAAAGGGATGTAGCTTTCTTGCAGATCAGGCACCATTCGGCTCGATCTCTAGTGAGATCTTTAAGACAGTCTGGCTGGATGTTTAGTCTGTGTCCATCACTGGTGGTCTTATCATACTACTGAAGCATTTGGCACCCATGTGATTGATGGCCACAAAGTGGCAATTTTGGTAAACACACTACATAGTGCTTGGTCTTCCGTTCTAATAATTAATTCATACCAAAAAATCTGCCAAAACTGAACCAATACTGATGGTAGGTTTGGCTAGAAACGTCCTCAATGCTGACATTGTCCTACACATAACATGAAGCAGCTGGCCACCCCATGCTAGTCAGTAGTAAACATTCAGTGGAATATCAGTTGGTGGCCTATGTAAAATATCAGTCCAACTCCTACTTACAAGTGTCTACATCACATACAAAAACCCCTTCATTACTATAAATGGCATTAACTGACCTTTTTGTCAGCCTTCTCAGGAGACAGAGCAATCATTGAATATCTCCTGAAGTCACCCTCTTCATCCCAGAACAGGGTTCGGGAACCTTTTTTGGGAGGGGGCTGCTGCCCACAAAAAAATCAGTCAGGGGCAGGGTCACACACACAAGTGAGAAGGACCCCCCCCCCACACACACACATACTACAAACTCTCACTGCTTGGCCCCTGACTGAGAAGGAGAAAGACACCACACCAAAGCCTTGGGGAGTGGGAGAGAGGGCAGACTAGTAGATTGTGTGGATCTAGCCCTGTGGGGGGTGGGAAGGTGGAGCACCTGAATGAGCTCCTCAATGCTGGGGGGGGGACCCTGAGCCTCGGGGGCTGAATCCAGGCAAGCCAGGGGCCACATCCAGCCCCTGGGCCTTAGTTTCCCCATCCCTGACCTAGACATTGTGCTTCCAGCTCAGAATGGATGCTTTTTTATGGAGCACTGTAGGAAACGTTGTGTTGCTACTGCATGCTGGTACCTCTTCTGTGGACAATTAAGAGGAACTTACTCTCCAAGGATGTTCATTCAGTCTATTTCAGGAGCAATAAATCCACATGAAAAAAGATATTTGAAACAAAGATAGCATGCCATGTACATCTTGTTTAAAATACATTTAAAACATTTGAAACACAATGTGTGGATTGGGAGCCCTTGAAGGCTGCTGTCCTCTGAATGTCCACACAATAGCCAGTCATTTTATTCCTCAGGCCCCAGGTGAAAGAGCAAAAAATTGAAGGGTGAAATCTTGGATCCACTGAAGGCAATAGGAATCTTCCCAACAATGGAGCTTAAGTTAGGCCGAAAATGCATGTGCAGCACCAGGTATGAAAACCACAACTTACATGAGCAAGAGAATGCATGCAAGGGGCACACCTGCTTTGCACAAGTAACAGGGGCATCCACCTTTTGCAACAGAAAACGTAGTCCATTGGACATCTCCATTTTTGGTGGTTAGTTTCCAAGCAACTCTCTAAAAAAAGGCATCTGCTCTCAAGCAAATGTCAGAATTTGTTCTATATGTTTTCACTGTCATCTTGATCTTTTTGTAATTTCTTCATCCCTCAGGAAAGTGTGATTCACAAGCCACATCTAACCACTCTCCAGCTGGGTCTTGACAGAGGCACAAAAAAGAGGTCAAGTGACTCATGAGAGGACATTCAGTGACTCATGAGCACAGCAAGGCTTAGACCATAGGAGCCTCCTCAGTGCTGAGCATTTGCTGTATGCACTAGTCTACTCAGATTTCTATTACTCCTGCCAAACTCTCAGAGAGGCCTTTAAATACATATTCTCAACCCATCTGGCTAAGCATGGGAGAAACAGTTTATTGCTGTGACTATCAACCTTTTAACAAAACTCATGTAAATCATTTCAAAAGTTTTTCCAATATCTGCAAGATTTTAAATCAATATTTCAGGTTATATTTAAAATATGTATGTATATATAAATGTAAGTGTAAGCTTATTTTCAGCATTATTTGCACTGGCTTCTGAGCCGATATTGGAAGCAGTTTACATAGCCTGATTTTTACTTTACACAGGGTTACTTTAACTAGGATTTAAAAAAAAAAATTAATGAACATCCGTAACTGTAAACTCAGTAGAGGACAGTCATGAAAGGCACAACATTCACACCCAGTGCCACAGCCTTGCACATACAGTCCGTCTGCGTTTGTCTATTCATTTACGTAATGATCAATCCTGTAGCCTCTTAGTGCCAGTGCCACTTGTTCAGAGAGAGAACAGGGGGGAAAAAAGGCATGTGGCTTAGAACAAGCATGCTGGTTGCTTCCACACGCAGAGATGGGTGTACCTGGAAGTGGTAGAATGGTGTGCGGTAGGAGTGGCATATAAAGCAATAATGAAATCATAGTTTCTATTTCAAATTAAAGTCTTTGCTTCCCACTGCCCAACAGCACACCTCCTAGGGCTTTTTTTCTCCTTTCCCCCCTTTAAAAAAAAATCTAGTTCTCTTTTAAATGTTAGTGCAGTGCTGTCTTGTCCGCATCTCCACATTCTGACCTCTTCTCATCTTTTCTCTCTGCTGTGTGCTGCTCCAGGTAGATTTGTCATTCTCTAATGATTCTTCTAGTCACACTCCCCAACTCAAAGGCCAGATTTCAGGGTAGAGGGTAAGGGATTGCTGGGTAGCTCTCTTTATTTACTTTAATCACAGTAAAATGCTTGAGCAGGAGATGTAACTGGAGAGCTCTGCTTGTTAAACAGGCTCTCCAAGACACGCTTCTTAGCAAGCGAATGTTCCTAACCAGAAAGTATCTTGCCAGGTCAGAAATAAAGGAAATGTGGGCTATACTTTACCAGTGCTTGAGCGAGTGCTCAGTGTGTGGCAGAAAGAATGACCTTGGCACAGGATGTCCCTTCAAGTACGCTGTGAGTTCTCCTACCTGGCCCTGTTTTTCTGGTCTCCTAGGCCCCCCGGCTGTTTCTCTTTCACTGCATGTCAAAGCATAACAGAACATATACAAATTTCCAGCAGGAGGAGACTTCCACACTCACCTTTCCTGGCTCACCCTCTGAACTACCCTGTAGTTCCTGTTCCTCCCAAATATTTATCCTCCCAATTATTGAGCCAAATCCCTCATTAGCCCAGCAACTGTCACCCAAATCTCAGTAGCCCCCCCAAGAGAAAATGATGAATTGACCTCAATTAAACTGCAATGTTCCTAGTGCTGCTGCAACCTCAGAGCCCAGGAGAGCACCCTGTCAGAGACCTGCACTTCACCCACTAGCTCTTTGGAGTGGTCACCACCCTTTGTTCTGTGTGTGCACAGCACCTACTACAGCAAAGCTGTGTCTACACTGGCGCAATCTTGCGCAAAAGTGGCCGCTCTTGCGCAAAAACTTGCTGCCTGGCTACACTGTCCACGTGTTCTTGCGCAAGTAAACTGACATTCTAATGTATAAAATCAGGGCTTCTTGCACCAGAGCTCTGACGCTCCCACTCAGGAATAAGCTCTGTTGCGCAAGAGCTCTTCCAGAAGAGGCCAGTGTAGACAGGCAACATGAATTTCTTGCGGAAGAAAGCCCTATGATTAAAATGGCCATCAGAGCTTTTTTGCACAAGAGAGCGTCTACACTGGCATGGATGCTCTTGCACAAAAGCACATGCCAGTGCAGACACTCTCTTCGGGAAGAGTTTTTGCACAAGAATTCTTCTGCAAAAGAGTTCTTGCGCAAGAAGCTGCCAGTGTAGACGTAGTGCAGGTGAGTGATGACTAGTGCTCCTAGGCAGTCCCTCCATACAAATAATACATTTTACAGTCCATGCAATCATCCTTTTGAGAAACCTTTGACCTTACGAAGCTTTCTTTCTACCTTCAAATATCCCCCAATGTTTTAAGTCAAATTGTGCTCTCAGTTTCAGTGTTTCAATCCAGTGTAACTCCACGGATTAGAAGAGCTTCACCAGCCAATCTGAGAGTAGAATTTGACTCATTGGTTATAATTTTCCTTCATCTTCAATAGACCCAATACTGTCTCCTTTAAACAACTGATTTATTAGGTCCTCTGAGTCATGTATGTGTGTGTAAGCAGGGGAATGGTCCCGCTATTGTGGGGAACTTTCCTGGCTTCTATACTACCCAGTGAAAAGGACCAGCGAAAGGCTCTGAGTCCCCACTCCCACTTCTTTTACCCAAAGGCAGCCCAAAAAGGTTAAATGACCTGCTAATTAGAGCTGGAGGGCTGCAGGACAAATAGGAGCAGCTGGCAGAGAACTGGCCCAGGCAGATTGGGGCCAGCTGACTCCACTTCAGGCCTGCTGTAGGCCTTTAAAAGCCTCCCCAGTTATAAGGTTAGAGAGAATGGAATGGGGGGGGGGGGGGGGGAAGGAAGGAACCAACCAACCAACCAATTGTACTAGAGATGGGGGAGAGGGAAAAGTGTCCCAAAAGGCATGGCTGGGCTCCTGACCCCAGAAGCCAGCTGTAAGCCCAACCCCAGCTCCTAGCAAAGTGGGTGGGGGGGAAGGCTGCTGGCCTAAACACTAGCAAGGGAAAGAGGGTCCCTTGCCACGATAAATAGAAGGAGATTTTTTTGGCTCTTATAAATGTCTGCCTTAATCTGTACCACCAGAGACAGTAGATGGCAAGAATTCCTCATGTAACTCTATCAATGTACCTCACAAACTGATAGGCAGCAGCTCCTGCAATTTAAGTCTTGGCTCTTCCTGAAACTGTCCAGTAGCCTCAATCTTGATATGCATGTGACATCCCCAAGAGATGATGATTGATTGAGTGCATACAAACTCATTTCACTAGTGACAGGGAAATAGAATATTGAAGTCAGGTCTCCAGAGGAAAAGGCTGGCATATTAATGTCTTACTATCCTGAAACAGATCTCTTTCAGTAAAGCCAGAAGGCTTCCTGGTACAAGTTCCATGAGTCTCTCTTGTACAATTCTTAAACATCGCTGCTCAGCATTAGTCATAAACCTTATCAGGTGAAAGACTGTTTGTTTGCAACAAATAAAATAACAAGTAGAGTGGAGATTGCAGAGATGAACTGACAATCCCCAACAGCTTTGCAGTGTTCAAGGTCTTTTAGGATCAGTGGAATTTAGAAGCTGAACAGCCCTTCACTTCTCCTCTCAGAGAACCTATGGCTCTATCTATCTAAAATAAAATAAACCCTTTTAATTAGCTGCAGCCTTTTACATGCAGAATCAGCAGCATCAGGCATGAGGAATGGCCTTGTAGAATCAGACCAGTGAAACAGGATTTTTTTGCAAATCCAGTCGAGACTCTAAAATATCTCTGAGCAGCTGTAGCTTTGTCTTTTTCCCCTCCCTTCCCCTCTTCCCATGTTTTCCAGGCATGGTAACTGGAAGAAGGGCTTTCATCTTCATTAGGAGCCATACATTTCTGCTGTTTCATCAAACTCTTTTTGCCACCAGTGCACATTTGTCTGCAATAAGAAAAATAGCTACCCAGATAATTAGTCTGCTAAAGAATTTTTCTGTGCTCCTTTTCAGGGGATGCTAAAACTTGCATGGAGGATAAACTACTGCAAAATAAATAATTTGGTATCATGTCCCCCTCAACCTCACCTTTTTTTCCTCTCCAAGAAGGGGGAGAGATCTCTTTACATGCATATGCTTCTTCTGACTGCTTTTGCAGCTCATGCTGCCTGAAAGACCCCATTAAGATCTCCTGCGCAGAGGACATTGTTCCTGGTAGTTCTGTAAATGTGCAGTAATAGAAACTGACATAGACTCACCCTCTGCCTACAGCACCATAGAATCTAAGCTTTCCTTTAAACAAAATAAATGCAAAACCTGTATGGTTTCAAACATGAAGCAAGTGCAAACCAAGGCCCTGAGGTATCTGAAACAAAAGCGCTAAAGGTGGGAGCTTCCCCATTTATCTCAATAGCTCATTGTTTCAAAAACCTAAATACAGCAGATTAAATGTGGCCATTATTTCACAGTGGATCACTTTAGCCGAATCATTCCAACCACTTGTTATCTCAGACTCAATCCCAATCTGCCTCCCGTGGTATGTCTACGCTGCATCTGACAGCAAGCCCCCTTAGTTTAAGTCCGCACACTTGTGCTAGCACACTAAAAATATCTGTGTAGACATTGGGCTTGGAGCTCAGGCTCTCAAGCCTGGGGGTGGCTCTAGGCAGAGATTCAACCTCTATATAGTTAGTTTAGTGGGTTTAGCATGAGGCTGTGGTCTCAGGCTGGGACACTCACTCCCTGATACAGTGTAGATGTCCTCTCCACATACCAGAACCCCCAAATGTCTCTTGGTGAGCTGCTGAAATCTCCAACTTCCCCCTTAATAAAGCCTACAATGCAGTTCTGTGGGGTCAATACAAAATCCTGGGGGAAGAGTAAAACAAATGTGATTTCCCATCAAAGTACATAGCATAGGTGGCTTCTTAACTGACTGTGTGATTCTCTGTAATATTTAAGGATACGTCTACACTACAGCGGTATTTCGAAATATCTAATTTTGAAATAGTTATTTTGAAATAAGACATTTCGAAATAACGCGTCTACATACAAAATGCATTTCAAAATAGCATTTGGCTATTTCGAAATAGCGTGTGCACGCTGAGTGGACACTGAATCGTATTTAGGGCCGGCCGGAACCAGTTTCGGCAGGGCATCAGGTCAGGAGTTACTTTGCATGGCTGCTGCCTGAGGCTATCTGAGGCCTGTGCTTAAAGGGATCCCTGCTGGACAGCTGGTTCTCAGGTTTCCCTGCTTGCCTGCCTACCTCAATGAGGGACACCAAAGCATTTTTTTCTCTGCGTGCTCTGATTGCCCTCACTCAGGACACCACAGCATTCTGCAACATGGAGCCAGAGCTGCCCCTGGGCACTCTGGTGCGTCTCTTGGATGCGTTGCTGCAAGCCTGGCTGCACTTTCGGCAGGCTGCCATCTGGGAGGTCCATCCGGTGGCTGTCAGTATCCAGGAGGCCCTGCGGGAGAGCTTCCACCCTGAGGAGCACTAAGAGCCTCCCTGGTGTGCCCTACTGGGGGCTTGTGCCTCATTCCTCCCTCACGTCCTTCCACTTACCCCTCCCTAACCCCCCTTCCTGATGTCAGATAAAATACATGTATTTTCATGAACACAAACTCTCTTTATTTAACAAAACTGGGGGGGGGGAATGAAACTCTGGTGAGACTGGGGAAAGGAGGTGAGAGAAGGGAGGTGAGAGGGTAGGAGGGGGGAGGGGGAAACCTGGGAGGAGGGACCTGGAAGGGTGAAGCAAGAGGAAGAAAGGGGAGGGGAAGCTCAGGGCTCAGGTTTGAGGGTCTCACCGGGCCAACTATCTCCCAGCACCACAGGTGCGGGGGGCCTCGGCGTTCCCAGGGGAATGGAGGGTGTGGAGGGAGAAGCAGGAAGGGGAGAAGGAGTGGGAGGAGGAGCGGTAGCTGGGGAGGCAGCAGGTGCTGGAGCGGCAGGAGGCAGCACGCTCTGCACCAGGGTCTGCAGGTGTTGGCAGATGGCATGGCCCTGGGCAAACTGCTCCCACCAGAGCTGCAGGTCTTCTTGCACCCAGTGCTGGAGGGTGCGATGCAGGGCTCGCAGTACCCCCAGCTGTTGGTACACCTCCACTGCACAGCGGGTCCTGCAGAGCCCTCGGATGCGGGAGCATGTCCTGGGTGGTGTGGTGCGCCCTGCACGTGCAGCTGGTGCAGCTGTGGAGAAACAAGAGAAGTGGTCAGTTATTCCATGGGACACAGCGGGTGAAGCCTAGCCCCCCTCTGCAAGGTGAGGATGACCATTCCCAGCACCATCAGAGCCGATGTGCTTGCACAGAGGCCATGTTCGGAATGTCCTGCTATCCCCGGGAGTCGGGGCTGCCCCGAGACCGCATCCATGCCACTGTGTGTGGGGGGGGGGAGAGATCCCTGCCTCTGTGTAGAGTGGCCTTGTGGAGGGAGGGTGTCCTGCTGAGTCCCACCCTGGAATCAGGAGAATGTCATGACTCTTCACACACACGTGTGGCTAACAGGGTAAGGCCCCTGTGTGGCAGCCAGCTGGAGCCACATGCCCAGGGGTGGCATGGCACATGCACAGGTTGCTGCGTGATCCGTGGACAGCAAGGCCCACATGCACAATCCCTGGTTTCAGTCCCATCCTGCCCCCCCGCATAAGGGGACAGTGATGGCACTCACCTGTTGTTGCCTCCCTGGCCTGAGATGACACCGGCTACAGGTCTGCTGGGGCGGATCGGGGGTCCTGGCTGCTCAGCACACTCCATCAGGTCTGCTGCGGTTCCTGGCTCTCCTTCTCCTCCTCCTCGATGCCCTGGTCAGGTCTCTCTGCCCCAGAGTTGACAACCACCTGGGGGGCACTGACCGTCCCACCCCCCAGGATGCTGTCCAGGGCGTTGAAATAGGGGCACCTTGGTGTGTGTGCCCCTGGTTGGGAGCTGCCCCCTGTGGCCCTGGCATAGGCCTGCCAAAGCTCTTTTATTTTCATCCACACCTGCTCCTGGGTGGGGATGTGGCCTTTGCTGGCCATGCTGGCAGCTGTGCTGCCATAGACAGCCGCATTCCTCTGTCTAGTGTGGAGATCATGGACATTGGAGGATTCCCCCCAAACCTCAATGAGGTCCATGATCTCCGCACTGGACCAGGAAGGTGCCCGCCTTTTCCGGCCCCTGGCAGACTCGTGGGAGCTGGCAGACTGCTCCTGGGGAGCGGTGGAGGGCTGGCTGCTGGTGGCTTGCTGGCTCATATTGGGGCCACTGGGTCAAGGGCAGGACAGACTGTTTGTTGGTCTGGCAGGCTTGGAGCTGGCACAGGCACTGTGCCCAGACTCTACCCCTTTAAGGGCTTCAGCGGGTGGGGAGGGAGCATAGTTTTCTTGGCTGTGGCCAGAGTGGCCAGCAGGGCACCCTGGGAAGGGCTGGAGGCCCCCTATTTCGAAATAAGCAACTACACGGCGCTTATTTCAAAATAGCAATTTCAAAATTGGCATTATTCCTCGTGGAATGAGGTTTACCAATTTCAAAATAAGCCCTCCGCTATTTTGAATTAATTTTGAAATAGCGATTGGCTTGTGCAGATGCTAGTAAAGTTATTTCGAAATAACTTTGCTGTGTAGACATACCCTCATGCATTAACCCCCCTCTACCTGTTCATTTAAATGGCATGGCCCTGGTATTTCAGTCTGTTACATGAGGCAGCTATGGAATCAAAGGGGCCATGTTGCAGGATTTAGGTCCAACATGACACAGAGTACATAGGGGCCTGGTTGTTAAATTATAATTAAAGAATTATTTAATCCCTTGGCACTGATAATTAATCAGATCTTCCAGCTCAGTGTTTATTCTGCAACAACTAATTGTGCTCTAACAAACTAGTTTCTAGACTTGAAACCTTTGTTCCTGGTGAGAGTCTGCGCTCCTAAGTTCTAGTCCCAGCAGCGCTACCTACTTGCTGGGCAGGCCAGTTTGCCTCCTGGTGCCTCAGTTTACCTACTTTTGAAATGGAGATCATATTTATTTCTTCGCTGATGTGAGAGGGAGCTGGTTTCTAGTTTTACTGGTGTAAATCAGGCATAACTGCACTAAGTAGTGTTTCATCGGTATAAAAGCCACGTAAATGAGATCAGAATCAGGCACAGCAATGTCCTATTTCGGTTTCTCATAAAGGTTTTCAATAATAGGTGGATAAAAGCATTAAGCCATCCTGGATCTATCACCAAAGAAATCAAATGATTAGTGTTATATTTGATCACTGCCTCTGTACAATAAACTCAGAGCTTCATTTAGCTCCTTTTACACTGGAAGAGACTGGATCTTGGCCAGAAATTAAAATCTCCATTTCAAGCAAATATGAAGACACTCACACATGATTTAGAGGCACATATTAAAGGAAAACACCAAACAATCAAGAAGCAGTATCATAAACGTACAGGCAGCTGAACACAGTATCACTCCCCAATTCCATTCCCTGAGCATCCCTCCCCCACCCCCCGACTTCTCCCCTTATCCAACCCCCACAAATGTTTGTCTCCAGGTCAGTGGGAAAGTTAATTAGAACAATGGAGTTTCTGATGACAGAAGATGCCACCTTGCTATGCTTCTGAGTCCTCTCTGTGCTTCTGATGAATTATAAATGACAATGTCAGAAGAGAAGGACATCAGCACTGACAGTTTGTCAGTCATGCTCACCGTGTGTATGGTTTTTGGATGAGTAGCTTTTTTTCCTCGTCTGTTCATTTCGCACCATTTGCTACGACTTCCCTCCTCTCCCTCCCCATTCCTTGGCCTTTTATTTAGTATCCAGTGACTAAACAGTGAGATGGAGGGCAATCCTTTTGTATGTGTTTTGTGACTTGTGCACCATAATGGATAGATTTGGATAGGGCTGGTGAGTTATCCTCTGAATTCACCTTTAAGGTGTGATAACCCATAATCTCGAGCACACAATGACTGTGGATTCTATGGGAGCAGGTGCAGGAGTGTGAGCTGTGTGTTGTCATTGGCCTCCAGACAGACAAGTAAAAAGGGAATCTGATGCTATCACCAAGGGGAGAGTTTTTCCTTCCTTCCTTCCTTCCTTCCTTGCTTCCCTGATAAGACAGGAGATCTGGAGCCAGATCTGCCCATTCCCAGTTATTTCATTCTTCTACCTGTTTTGAACTACAGAAAACTATCAAAGCTTCTTACCCTTCCAAGGTTCACTGTTGTGTCAGATCCCTTCACTAGTTTTGGAGCACAATGGTACAGCATCACTATGGCTTCAGCCCCTTCATTATATGGTGACTCTTGGAGGGCAGGATTATTGTGTGGAATGCTAGCTGGCCAGGAACTTGAGTGCCAGCAGAATGACTAAACCAGCACTTTCTTGCTTTCCACCCACTCACTAGGGAAAGCAAGTAGGCTGAGGTTAAGAAGTATTATGAAAGGCGAAGAGAAGGTGGCAAAATTGACTCTGTAGCTGCCTTCCTTAGCCATGAAACTGCATCTGCATGCAATACAATTTTCAGGAAACCTCCAATCAAAGATGCAATATGATGCATCTAGGAGAGGATGTAGAAATATTTTGGATCTGCTAAGAAAGAGAATCCCGAGATAGGTTTCTGCAAAGGATTGCAATGGGGAACCTCAGCCAGCATAGAAGGAAAAATACGCACATGTGGAAACGCTGATGCCAAACACTGTGCTACCAGCTCCTCCGTGCATGCAGTCTTATGCTTAGGCATAGCCCTATTGAAGTCAATGGAGCTGGGAGCTGGGAGCAGGGATCTAAGCATAAAGAACAGTCTGCGAGATTGGAGCAGGGGAATATACTTCCCTTAGAGCCATGGTGTCCAGCATGCTAGCCACTAGCCACATGTGGCTCTTTGGCTGGTTGAGTGTGGCTAGTTGGCTTGAACAATGTGGCTATTTGGCCACTTGAGTGTGGCTACTGCTTCAGACCTGGTTGGACATCACAGCCCTAGAGAGCTAGGCTAAGTCTGAATGCAGCACTTGCAACACCAGGACATGACTTTGGAGTCAGGACAAGAATTCAGGCTTTCCATTTGACAGGTGCCAAATTAAATGAACAGTTAGAAAAAATAATAAAAAAGAAGCCAAATATTTGTGTTCCAAACGTGGGTGAACCAGCCCATGACCATGCCTGAAGCAAAGGGGTGCAGGGATGATTTCTTGTTAACTCAAGTCCTATTGAAGCGTGTGTTTAAACATCTATGCAGCTACTAAATAAAAACTGAAATTGATTTCTAAGCTAACGTCAAGGTCATGTTTCTGCAGCATTATGGAATGCATTAAGCGTTCAATTTGTGTTCTTCAGCTTACCCCAAAAATATAAGCGTAGTTTATATTAAATAAACCTCTTCCAAGATCTCTCCCTCTCTCACTTTATCTTGCTTGCTCTCTATACTTAATAGAAAATGCATTTTAATAACTGGCAGCATTTTTTTCAGTGTTTTCTCTTCATCAGGTGAAAAACCTCATTGTCCAGGAGGGGAGGGAAATTTTATCTTTCACAGTGGATTAAAAGTCAGAGGGCCTGATTCTCTTCTTGCTCACAAACTTGCTCACCTCCATTGGACTCACTCTAGTCAGTCATCACTGCTGTATCACTGAAGATTAATACAGAAAATCTGCCCCCTTGGTGAGAGTGCCCTGGCCATCCCCATCCACCTCAGCTTAATTCAAGTCAGGAGGAGCAACCAATACCCTGAGGATGCAGAAGGTTTGGAAAGAAGAGTTCCCAGCCCTCATGAGCTAAGCTTCTTCTCATCCAGCCTTGGCCACTTGTGTTGCAGCTTCCAGACTTCCATTCAGGCACAGCCCTAGCTATATTACCAGCCAGGGTGGGAAGCATTTCCAGTGCTCTTGCCCAAGAGCCTCCTCACACACCCCTACTCCAAAGTCAATGGCCAATCAGGCTATGTCTACACTACATTGATCTATCGGAAAAAGGTACACAAATTGCGCTCCGCTATTTGCATACCTTTTTCCGATAGTGTTTTCAAAAGAGGCTTTTCTGAAATTTGGCCCATCTATACTGGGCCAAATTTCAGAAAAGCCTCCTTTTTTGGAAGAGCCATTCTTCCTCATGGGAGGAGGAAGACAGGGCTTCCGAAAGAACACGTGTGCTCTTCCGCAAAAAAAGCGGAAGAGCAGACGCGTTCCCTGGATACGGTGGAGTTTTTCTGGGATACCGGAGGTATTCCGGAGAAACCCCATAGTGTAGACATAGCCTCAGTAGAACTAAACTGTCTGGCCAATCAGAATGGAGAATAAACAAATAAAGAGTGTGTGAGTGAGAGGAAAGCCCAGTGGCAGAGTGGTATGGCAGTCTCTTGGAAACTGGTGTCCACAGCAACTGCCATGCTCCCCTTACCCTAAAACTGGTCCTGCTTCCATGGTTGCAGAATTAGATATTAAATATAAGTGGTGTTAAACCGCTATCTTTCTCCCCAACACTCCTGCCAGACCATAGTGAATGCCCCCTTCCAGCCATTCACTAGGACTGCTATCAGGGCTAATGCTCTGGATTCCTGGATAGATTCCATTCACTGCCCAAATCTCGAGGTCCATAGGTACAGTTTTAGGGTGCAGATCTTCTACCTGTCACCCCCATTCAGAGCTGGAATGTGCTGTCCTGATGCCTCGTCTCTTTGGGTATTTCTGCACAGCAAAGTTATTTCAAAATAACAGCCATTATTTCGAAATAATTTTATTAGCGTCTACACAGCCAAACCACTATTTCGAAATTAAATTGAAATAGCGGAGCGCTTATTTTGAATTTGGTAATCCTCATTCCATGAGGAATAATGCCAAATTCGAAATAGCTAAATCGAAATAAGCA
Source organism: Pelochelys cantorii (assembly GCA_032595735.1). Taxonomy (NCBI): domain Eukaryota; kingdom Metazoa; phylum Chordata; order Testudines; family Trionychidae; genus Pelochelys; species Pelochelys cantorii. The sequence continues at coordinate 24,956,143 of CM064336.1, forward strand.
CTATGTAGATATTTATTTCGAAATAGGGGGCCTCCAGCCCTTCCCAGGGTGCCCTGGTGGCCACTCTGGGCCAAACCAGGAAAACTTTTCTGCTCCCCCCAGCCCCGGAGCCCTTAAAGGGGTAGACTCTGGCCACAGTGCCTGTGCCAGCTGCAAGCCTGCTAGTACAGAGCCAGCAGTCGCTGCCCCAGCCCAGCATGAGCCAGCAAACCACTGGCACCCAGACCTCCTCCGCTCCCCAGGAGCAGGCTGGTAGCTCCCAGGAGCCTGCTAGGGGCCGCAAAAGGTGGGTGCCTTCCTCGTTCAGTGCGGAGATCATGGACCTGATTGAGGTTCGGGGGGAAGCCTCCAATGTCCATGATCTCTGCATTAGATGCAGGAACACAGCCATCTACAGGCGGATGGCTGACAGCCTGGCCACCAAAGACCACATGCGCACTCAGGAGCAGGTGCGTATGAAGATAAAGGAGCTGCGGCAGGCCTATGCCAGGGCCACAGGGGGCAGCTCCCAAACAGGGGCTGACCCAGACCCCTGCCCCAATTATGATGCCCAGGACCGCATCCTGGGTGGTCAGATGGACCATGCCCCCCAGGTGGTCATTGACCCTGGGGCAGAGGGCCCTGACCAGGGCATGGAGGAGGAGGAGGAGGAGGAGGAGGAGGAGACGATGGCCAGGAGTTGCAGGAGCCTGGAGGGAGTGTGGCACTCACCCAGGGCCCCCGAGGCATCACAGCAGCCATGTCACTGGTGTCATGAGTGCCATCACTGTCCCCTTATGCGGGGCGGGGGGGGGAGGGGAAGAGGAAGACAAGGGACAGCGTGTGTGGGCCTTGCTGACCACGGAGCACGCAGCAACCTGTGCATGTGCCATGCCACCCTGGGCATGTGGCCCTGGCTGGCTGTCACACAGAGGCCCTGGCCTGTTACCCACACACATGTGTATGTATGAAGGCACATGACATTCTCCTGACACCGGGGAAGGACACTGCACGATGCCCTCCCTCAACAAGCCCCCTCTACGCAGAGGCAGGGCACATCTCCCCTTCTCCCCACCCCCACACTATATACAGCAGAGGTGCATGGGTGCAGTCCCGGGCCAGCTCACACTCCCGGGGATAGCAGGACATGCCGAACATGGCCTGTGTGCAAGCACATCGGCTCTGATGGTGCAGAGACCTGCCATCCTCGCCTTGCAGAGGGGGCCTGGGCTTCACCCACTGTGTCCCCAGGGAGAACTGACCACTTCTCTTGTTTCTCCACAGCCGCAGAAGCTGTGAGTGCAGGGTGCACCACCCCGCCCAGGACGTCCTCCTGCACCCAGGCACTCAGCAGGCTGACCCGGAAGCAGGAGGAGTACCAGCGGCAGCACCTGGGGCTCCTGCGAAGGCAGGTCCGCATCCTGGAGCACTGGGTGCATGAAGACCTGCAGCTGTGGTGGGAGAGCTGGCAGGAGCTGCTTGCCCAGAGCCGTGCCGTCTGCGACCACCTGCAGACCCTGGTGCAGAGATTGGTGCCTCCTGCCATTCCAGCCCCTGCTGCCGCCCCAGCTATCACTCCTCCCCCCCACCTGCCCCACCCTCCATACCCGCTCCCCCCCAGGGACGCCAAGGCCCCCGCACCTGCAGTGCTGGGAGACAGGTGGACCAGCAAGACCCCCAACCCTGAGCTTCTCCCCCTTCCTCCCCTTGCCTCCCCCTTCCAGCTCCCTCCTCCGAGGTTTACCCTTCCCCTCTCCCACCCTCTCGCTTCCCCTCTCCCGCCCTCATTCCCCCCTCCATCCCAGTTATGTTCAATAAACAGAGTTTGTTTTTGGCAACACACGTGTGTTTATTTTACATCAGGAAGGGGAGTTAGGGACGGTAAAGTGGAAGGATGTGAGGGTGGAATAAGGCACAAGGCCGCAGTGGGGCACACCAGGGAGACTTCACTCCTCCTCCATTTGGAAGCTCTCCTGCAGGGCCTCCCGGATACCGACAGCCCCCCGATGGGCCTCCTGGCTGGCAGCCATGTGGGGCTGCACGTACAGGCCAGCCAAGTGGTCAGCCTCTGCCATCCAGGCTGGCAGGAAAGCCTCCCCCTTCCTTTTGCACAAATTGTGCAGCACACAGCACGCCACCACCACATGCGGAATATTCCTCTTGGAGAGGTCCAGGCGGGTGAGGAGGCATCTAAATCGGGCCTTCAGCCGGCTGAAGGCCCCCTCCACCACGATGCAGGCCCTGCTTAGCCTGGCATTAAAGGCCTGCCCGGAGGGGTTGAGGTATCTCGTGTAGGGCTTCATGAGCCACGGCTGTAGTGGGTAGGCTGCATCCCCCACCAGTCACACAGGCATGTCCATGTCCCTGACCCTGATGTGGTGGTCGGGAAAGAAAGTCTCAGCATGCAGCCTCTGGCACGCAGAGGAGTTGCGGTACACCCGCTCCTCATGTGCTTTGCCGGACTGACCAGCCCATGTTAATGTCCAGGAAGCAGCCGTGGTGGTCAGACACAGCCTGCAGGATGACCAAGAAGTATCCCTTCCAGTTTATGTACTGGGAGACCTGGTAGTCTGGGGCATGAATGGGGATGTACATCCCGTAGATTGCCCCCCCGCAGCTGGGGAAGCCCAGGGTGCCAAAGCCCTCGATGACCGCATCCACATCAGTGAGGCAGATGACTGTGAAGTAGCGCTCTGTTGATGGCCTTGACTACCTGCAGAGGGACACACAAAACCAAGAGTCACTGGGGTGCCAGGGTGTCTGACAGTGCTCCTTCCCCGCCACTGCCCCATGCCCTCCTCCCCAGGAGCAATCCCCACTGCAATCCTGGCCACCGCGGGCAGTCCATAGTGTGGCTGGGAGAGAACAAACCCTCCCATGGAGGGGACTTGAACCCCCTCCCCACCTTTTCCCTGGGGCAGCCCATCCCCTCCTTGTCATCTCCCCGCCCCCCCAGCACAGTGGCCGGAGATTGCCATGCCTGCATGAGCACTGCTCCGACAGTGGATCTCCCCATGTCAAACTGGTTCCCCACAGATCGGTAGCTATCCGGCGTGGAGAGCTTCCAGAGGGCGATGGACACATGCTTCTGGAGGGGAATGGCGGGCCTCATGTGCATGTTCCATCGCTGCAGAGCGGGGGCGAGCCACTCGCAGAGCTCGAGGAAGGTGTCCTTCATTCTGAAGTTCTGGGTCCATTGTTGGTCTCCCCAGCGCTCCAGGATGATGTGGTCCCACCAGTCGCTGCTGGTGTCCAGATGCCAGATACGGCAGGGCACGCTGGCATCCAGTCGCTGCTGCTCCTCCTCCTCGTCCCCCAGGAGGGTCCAGAAGAGGGCCTGGGGGTCGGGCTGCAGCAGATGCTGTGAGGCAGACTCCAGCAATTGCTGCCAGGCTTGCAGCAAAAGATCCAAAATGAGCACCAGAGTGCCCAGGGGCAGCTCTGGCTCCATGGTGCCGAGTCAGGGCAACCAAAGCAAGCAGAGACAAAAATGCTTTGCTGTCCCTCAGTGAGGTAGGCAAGCAAGCAGGGAAAGCTGAGAACCGGCTGTCCAGGGGGGTCCCTTTAAGCACAAGCCTCAGATAGCCTGAGGCAGCAGCCAAACAAAGTAACTACTGACCTGATGCCCTGCTGGAACCTGTTTCAGCTGGCCTTAAATGCCATTCAGCATCCAATCAGTGTGGATGCGCTATTTCAAAATAGCAAAACGCTATTTCGAAATGCATTTTGTGTGTAGACGCGTTATTTCGAAATATCTTATTTCGAATGAACTATTTCAAAATAAGATATTTTGAAATAATGCTGTAGTGCAGACATACCCTTTGGGTGCAGTGATAACCCCTCAAACCTCTTCATAATTAAAACCACCTTGTCCCAGACCTCCACCTCCAGGTCTGAAGCTTCCAGTTATCGTGTAATAGCCTTGTACGATAACTATTTTACATTGCTGCGTGCTCTCAAATGCATGCCCTCACAGGCATGCAGCAATGTAAAGCAGGTTGCATAGAGACAGACACTTTGCAGAGAATCAAACACCGCTATGCTTTTTCATACTTAATCCTGTAAAGTGAGAAACAGTACAAAACAGTGAACACTATGCACAGGTCCCTGCCTCAGTTTCCTCACTTCCTTTGGGTGTTTTTAGGGACCATCAGTGTCCAGGCAGAGACGTGTCCCCTTCCCCATGAGATCTAATACACTTGGGTTTCTTCTGCCTCACGGACTGGACAAAAATGGGTCTTGAGCAGTCCAGCCTCTGTCTTTTTTCAAATGTTCAAGGCCCCCTCCTAGATCAGGTGACACACGAGCACAAACCGATGTCAGGTAACTTTATTGACAAGGCAACCTCTCCTAGGTAAACTATTTGGGTAGGGACCAGTCTTCTGACTAGAGTAACTAGATTTCCAACTATTGGGTATTTACAGTCAACCGCTCTCTACTGTCAGTCTGTATTTCTCCATGTTACAACTTCCAGAGCTTTACAGGGAGTGTATAGATCAGGGCAACTGGAGTGATCCACACCATCTTCCCCTCCCAGTTCCTGGCAGTCATAGATTTAGGGTCATCCCGAGCATGAAGTTTAATCCCTGACCATTGATGGCGCTATTCTCCATGAACTTATCTAGTTCTTTATTGAAGCCAGTTATGCTTTTGGCTTTCACAACATCCCAGGGCAGTGAGTTCCACAGGTGGACCATGCACTGTGTGAAAAAGCAGATCCTCTTGTTTGTGTAAAACCTGCTGGATTCGTTCCATTGGGTGACCAACCCTTGATTTTTATATTGCAGAGCAACACACTGGCCTGTGAGTATTAACTTTGCTAGATGCTTCTTGGTTTAACCTTGCATTTCATATAATGTATAATATGCTTATTGCTAAAAAAATCTTTCTTTGCCTCATTTATATTCCAGTAAATAAAGATCTTGATTCCTCTATACTTGGAAATTCCAGTAGATTCCTTCTCTCCATCTTCTGCTCTTTGCTCTCTCTGGGCTGGTTGTGGGCAGCATGTCTTGATATTCCAGCACTGAGCTGTCATGGTTCTTCCAGACTGATACACATATTGAAGGAGGAAAGGAGGCTGCATATTGCTAAGGGATTATACAATGAAATACTTTCTGTTCTCTTAGCTCCAGCTCACAGCGATTTTAATGCGCAGGGCTTCAGCTTAGCCAGCTGGCGAATCAAAGTCATTTTGTAAAAATGGCACCTTGGCCTTGCATATATATTGTCCCTGTATGACTTCTCTGGCATATTTATTCAGTTTACTAGTCAAAACTAGTTTCATGCTACACTAAGCCCAGCAGGGTCAACACCTAACCTATGAAAATCAAGCTGTCACTTTTTTCTCTGCTTCATACATCATCATCAACCAAAGCCAGATAATGGGAAGCAGGTTTTGATCCTGAAATGATTATTGTTGCTGCTTCCTGAAGATGCAGCATGAATGGGGCGAAAGGGGAGAACATGCAGTTTTTCTGAGGCTTGGCTCCTCAGGGGTGAGGAATGGGAAGAAATGCATCGTGCTTTATAAATGTGGGGTACATATCACATGAGCAATGCAGTGGTGTCTGCCCCTGGGGCAGACGGCAGCTGTGGTCCGATGAAATTAAACAAATGAAAAGTACAGAGGGGAGAGAAGGTTTTGCACTCCAGGAACCATCTCAGCATGAGCTAGGAACCTGATGTATGCACAGGTCAAGTGTCAGAAGAGGAGTCAGCCAGACAAGCATTCCGTGGTATTCAAACATCCCCCCAATATCGTTTGCACTTCTTTTGAGACGAGACAAGCTGATCTGTATAAAATAAGAAAACACTTAATTGTTGCTGAATGTTCCTCCACCCAGTCCCCTCAATGAACCTTCACTGCAATGTTGAAATGAACCCCAACCAAACCCTAGCCCAAACGCCAACACACTTTTTGAAGAAGTTTTCCTAAGTTGGTGAAAATGTCTTTCATTTGTGCACTTGGTTACATAAAAAAATGGAACAAGAATTAGAAAACCGTGTGGAAAGTTAATCAGGTGGGTAGCTGTGGATCTGTATTACAGATCTGTGGCCATTGTAATTGACAGTCACTGTGGGCCATCTCTAGTACAGAAAAACACAGGCCCCTTATACTTACACTGGAGTGGAATCTCTATTAGGTTTAGTAGCAATTGATCTGACATCATCTGAGGACTTCCAGCTACGGCAGGGGACATAGCTTTTGAGCAGTTCTAACATGTCAACTACAAGTGAAGAGAAGTGTTTTCATATCTATATAAGGCACCGTTACCAGAAGAAGGGCAGGGGGTTGGACTTGATGACCTCCTGAGGTCTCTTCCAACCCTATGATTCTATGAAGGAAGTTCTGATGGGTCTCATATATGCATCCAAATTTTGTGTTGGAACCAAAGTTCTGACCTTTCGAGGTTTGCACAGGACCACCATTCTGCCTTTGGAGACCTTTCCACATCTCTCCTGTTCACATGAGTTGTACAGGTACTCACTTGAAACCAGCTGGCAGTAGCCTCTAAGGGACCTTCCAGCAGCTGAGAAATGATGGCATGTACTGCACTTTGGCTACACCCCTGGCTATCCAATAGGCAGAGACAATGAGGGGACTTTGTCCCAGCAGAAAGCTTGTTCTATTTGGTAAATGGTCAGCTGGCCTGTTAGGACCAATATCTGGCGTTTTGCATCACCTGAACAGTGCAAAGGGGCCATTTGTGGGAGGAAGTATGTCCTGAAATGTTAGTGTCTGCAACAGTGTTCCCGTTCAGGGGAAGGTGCCCATTGTGTTCAGTATAGACATGCTTAGCCGCTGTTGTGAGCTCAGCATGAGTTCTTACACAGCCCGGGACATTAGGAGCCTGCTATGCTGAGAGAATGGGAACATTTAGAAGGACGCTAAGGATACGTCTACACAGCAGCGGTATTTTGGAATAACTGATGTTATTTCGAAATAACAAAGAGCGCATCTACACAGCAAGTCATTATTTCAAAATAAGGTCAAACTGGAGGACTTCTTACTCCAACTTCTGTAACCCTTATTTCACGAGGAGTAAGGGAAGTCAAAGGAAGAACACTGGACTTTGACTCCCTGCTGTGTAGACAGCGCCAAAAGCTGAATTAAGCTATTTTTACTTCAGCTATGCAATAGACGTAGCTGAAGTTGTGTAGCTTAATTTGACTTTTGCCCTGCTGTGTAGATGTGCCCTAAAGCTATATCTTTATTCCTTTCAAAAAATGCCATGATGGTGTTTTTAACCTCTCACCTGACATGCCTGGACAGAAGACTCGACCCATTCCGCTCTTGTTGAGTTAAAATATTATTAAGGTATTGAAAACATAATTAAAAGCACCTACTTTTATTGCAGGGCACATGCTGAGCAGCACTTTTAGTGCTGTGCTTACACTTGCCTGCTGAAAAGTGCAGCCCCAGAAAGCCTCGTCTCAGGTTGTCAGTTTTACATATTGTTATGTTTAGCATGCAGCCGGCAAGCCTCACCTGCGCTTCAATGGAACACAGCATGGCCCCTACTATTGATTAATTTGTGCTAATTAAAACCGCAGTGTTTCTGCAGAAAAGAAAGATGTGTAAGTGTCAATAAATTATGGGAAATTTCACAGATTAAAGATTGCCAACTTCTGCTTGAAAATAACTAAACAAATGTTAATGACTCTCTCCAAAGAACCTGATTCACTCATAGGTTTTCTGAATGGACTATAGGTCTGCTTGGGCTTCTCCTTGAAATGTTCAGTTAGACTCATATTTAAAGCGACATTATGTTTAGGGTAAAGTCCCAAAACTTGATCTATTTGTTTTTAGTTCATAGATTCCAAGTCCAGAAGGGACCATCATGATCATCTAGTACAGTCTGATGTCATAGAACTCTACCCCAAAATAATTCTTAGAGCAGATCTTTTAGAAAACCATTTGATCTTGATAAGAATCCAGCACGACACTTAAAGTTGTTCTGATGGGTGATTACACTCGATGAAAAATGTACAGTTTATTTCCAGTCTGAATTTTGCTAGTTTCTCCTTCCATCCACTGAATCATGTTATACTTTTCTCTGCTAGACTGAAGATCCCATTATTAAATATTTGTTCTCCAAGTAGGTACTTAGAGACTGTACTAGTCATCCCTTAATCTTCTATTTATACTAAGTATATTAAGCTCTTTGAGTCCCTTTTTATAAGGCAGTTTTTCTTGTCTTTTAATCATTCTTCTGACTCTTCTCTGAGCCCTTTCCAATTTATCAACATTCTTCTAGAATTCTGGACAGCAGAACTGGTCACATTCCAGCAGTATTCACACCAGTGCCAAATACAGAGGTAAAATAACCACTGCTTGTATTTGAGATTTCCCCTGTTTATGCATCCCTTGATCACATTAGCCTTTTTGACCACAGCATCACACAGAGAGCTCATGTTCAGTTGATTATCAAAGTCACTGCTTCCCAGGATAAAATTACTGCTTCCCAGGACAGATGTGTATATCTCTTTACAAAGTCAAATTAATGATTTAAATTTGTTCATTCTTGTCATCTCCCTAAGCCAATGACTTAATGAGATTTTTTTCTGAATGCCCACAGCAGGACAATCCTACATAGGAGGCAATCACAAGTCTGTTGCCTGTTGCTGGAATTCTGCCTCCCTCTCATGCTGGAAAACTGCTTCCCTCCCCTCCATGTTGCATAAGCTGGTATTGCACTCACCCAGCCCCCCATGTTCCTTTACAGAGCACCCCACTTTCTGACAAAAGTGGGCATTTGTCCCATTCACTCTTGCCAACTAATCGAGTCAGTAAGAGCAAATGGAACAAATGCCTCCTTTTGAAAATAAAACTCAGGATTGTACTGAAAAAAGGGACTGTCTTGGCCAAAATAGTACATATGGACATTCTACTCAATGGTTCAGGGATTAATAAGGAATATAAGGAACCCTCAGCCTCTAGGTTCACTTTAACATTAGCCCACATCAGTAGTGACTGAAAATCATTAGTGCCTGAGGGTGTCCTTTGCCAAATGAGTTTGTGGCCATGATTTGCATATTTCCCCAGTGGAATGGTGTCTACACTGCCAACCCACCCACAGACATGCTTTGCTGACAATCGCTCTAATGAGACAGAAGGTTGAACAAGCACAGACTGAGCGCACCTTTTGCCCTCACACTGGGCCACGCTAACATGGAACAGTGCGTGTGGCACGTTTGTGTGGCTGTGGCCCATAGGGGCCAGCCCCATTATGTGAGTAAGCAGAAAACTTCATTCCCTCAATGGCTGTCAATTCAGCACCTTTGGCCAGCCCTCTGCTCATTCCAAAAAACAAACAAAGCAAAACAAATGGTAAGTGATGCTTCAGGGAAGTCTATTTGCTGGGAGGAGTCTTTTATTCTCTGTAAGACTCCAGAAACCTCAGGGAGGTCTTCTGTATTAATTACAAACTGTGGCTAAATGCCTGGGAAGCCAATGGGGGCAGCCTCCAAAAATCTATACGGATAGAAGTTAAGCAAGTGGCTGCTAATTAACAATGTAAGTAGCACCGGCAACAGGATCCTTCAGTGATGACAGCACAGTTACTGATTTTCAAGTGGGAGGAATGAATTCCCTGGGACTGAAAAGCATTATGATACGTGACACTATGCCAGCAAGTATGAGATATAGGACTTTGTAGAGAGAGATCTATTTATGTCATTCATTACAAGGTTAGCTTTAATGACTGTCTCTTGCACTTTCTCTTCGGGTCTTTTGTGAAGGCGCATGAAGGAGGAAGAGATTAAATGTCAGCTAAGCATCACAGATGGTTTAGAAACAGCAGCTGACCAGGGTGAAGTTCCAGCATGCTGGGGGAGGGCAACAAATCAGGAAGGTCCTACCATTGGCATGGTGGGTTTAATTAATTCCCGTGTTGCTTTTGCCTTTAATTCACTCAGTGGCTGCTGCCTAGGCCCTGCAGCCTTTTTGGTGGTGGATTTGATGGTGGTCTGTGACATGCTGGTGTATCAGTTGTTGATAATTCAAAATGGGTCATATAACTAGTAGACAGAGTAACACTGGAGTTGTCTTTAGCTTCTGCGTGCCTGGGAAATAGGCTGTGCTGGATGTCTGATTTGTTTCTACAAATTACCTTTTGCTTCCACATATGAACCTGCCACATGGGGTGACAGCAAATCTATGATTTGCCCTGACAAAACTCTGTGTGTGTGTGATCACCACATATCAACATGCCACACAGAGCAGCACATTTCCACCTGTATGTTTTGCTCCCTCGTACCTGCTACATGGGGCTACATGGGAGGTATGTTTTGTTAGATATATCACATGCTTCTGGCTGTGATCAGTTATTCTCAGAGGGCCCGATTCTATTACCTTTCCTCCCAGTGGGTAGTATCTTGCATTATGAATAATCAAGGGAGTACTTGAAAAATAAGATACCTCTCAGCATGAGCAAATGTGAAGAATCAGCCCTTCATTAGTAGCAAACACACCAGGCAGACAAGCTCCATCTTACCCTTTAAAGAATCTGCTAGAAGGCTTGGTTTGATGTGACAATTTCTAGGTATTTTCCATTTGGTTTGACTTATCTGGACAAAAATTCCTGTCTGCATTTTCAGTCTTCAGATTATCAGACTTAGAACACTGGACTCTTTCCACATCTAGTTACTGAGTAAAATTATACGCACTCTGCCATACCATGCCAATTGGCAGTCTCAAGTCAAAAGTGGGAGGGGGCATATTTTCCTTTTCCTACTAATGTAATGAAAGAGTCACATTGCAAAGCTGTACATCCTTATTCACCATTTCTCAGGGGCATGCCTATCTATTTTTCTATGGTATTTTAAGACATTCTGACAACATTTCATCTATACCTCAGTCTGGCCTCCTTCTAGGTGCCTACAACCATCCTAACAGCTCACACTCTTACAGCACTTTTATTCACAGATCTCAAAGTATACTAAAAAGCAGGCTTTGTTTATTAACTATATTGCACAGATGGAGAAAATGAGGCACAGAGAAGTTAAATGACTTGTATGAGGTCATGTAGTCGGGCTATGTCTACACTATGGGGTTTTTCCAGGATACCTGTGGTATCCTGGAAAAACTCCACTGTGTCCAGGGAACGCATCTGCTCTTCCACTTTTTTGCAGAACAGCAGACGGGCTCTTGTGGAAGCCATGTCTTCTTCCTCACATGAGGAAGAAGGGCTCTTCTGAAAGAGGAGGCTTTTCCAAAATTTGGCCCGTGTAGATGGAGTGCAATTTGCATACCTTTTTCCGATAGATCCCTGTAGTGTAGACATAGCCTCAGTCACTGGCAGATCTGGGGAGAGAACCTAATTTGTAGTCCTTAATTTAAATGGCTAGACTACACTACCTCTCTACAGAACAGTGTTAGCTGGTGAGACTTTGATTTCTGGGCTGGAAGGCTGCAGGCTGAAATCCTATACCAGGACATAGAAACATAGGTTTCATGATCAGTGGTAATTCTGAAGAGGTATGCTGTAAACATTTGTGTGTGTATGTAGTTGCAAATGTAATCATAGGGACTGATGCAAATCAGGATTGGGAGATATTGACCAAGCTGGAGAGAGACGCTCAGAACTGGAGTAGCTGGGCATGCTGCAGCTCCGGATTGAGGGGCATAAGCAGAATAGTTGGGGGGCCCTAAAAACTGAAACATCAGGTGCTGTTATAGGTCAGATTTGAAGTTCGTTAGCCGGGCTGGGTGAAGAGGAAGCTTGCACAACACCTGCTTGCCAGCACTATTAATCCCCAAGGAATACTAAATTCACTCACAAAAAAAAATCGAGAGAACAGCACGGCAGCATTAAACCAGCTCCATTCTGCATGGGCTGTGAGTTTCCCTTTATTGCCCATTCTTTCAGATTCATATCAGGAGGTTTGGAATCAGAACATATGTAATGAGAAACAGAGAATATTAGTTGTTAAATATGAAGTGTTAAACTCTTATTGGTTGCAACAGATTTAAAGGTTTATTCGAGTGATTCCCCATGCAGTGAGACAAATGCAATACAGATAAACAATGCTCAGGCAACTCGGGGTGAGGCTGATGATACATGTACTTGTATCAAAACTTGCATCTAATTTGCCTTTCACAAACCTCATTGTCTCCAGGGCCTGTGATTTACTTTGTGTTTAAAAAGGCGGCTTCTGTATTCAATGACTGGGAGTGGTTTCCAATGCTCTTCTTCCCTGCTCAGTTCAACAGGAAAGCTTAGCAGAAAATATGGGAAATGCTACTGAAAATGATCAGCCTCAAGACATTAATCAGATACTTAAAATGTTATAGGAGGGTGTTATCTCCTATTCTTTTCCCAAAGCCCTGGGACCTTCCAAGTATTTGAAGATAACCTCAGTTTAGGATCTAGGTGTTGAAGTTTTGTGAGCTGTTGCACCTTTAGTTTTCTTTACTGCGGACACTCGGTATTTTGCAAGAATAGAATGCTATTTCTTGGATCCCTCCATTTCTTAGAGTGCTCAAGGCTCTGCGCTGAAGGCACCTTCCTACTCTCTAAAAATGACCAAGTTTTTGGGGAATTCTATTACAGAATGCCAGCACTTCTGATTGGCATGAACTGCAATGCTTGGCCTGAAAGTACCACAATACAACAGCAGTTCTACAGAATACTTACAGGCAGTTTAAATATGTGTCCATTTCTGCATTCCAGACGTTTTCTTTATATCATGCCTTTCACTGTAAACTAAAGTAAATATTACCTGTAATCTGGTCTTCACTCTTTTTACTGAGTCAGAATAACTTTCCTCTACAGCTAAGTCTGGAATAAAGATGTGTAGTTCTACAGATCTCTGAGCCAGGTCAATCCAATAAGAATTTAGAGAAGCCTTTTAAAGTTGCAAGCTTAAAATGGCAGATATGTTTCCACTTAACCCAGTAGGAGCAGTCTAGGCCTGAGTTACGTTAAGGCAAAGATTTGTGACCTCTGTTAAGTTTGCAGGTGATTTCTATTTTGTTATGTTTTTGAGATTCAGCATGAAGAGCATTTTAGTTTTTCACAGGGAAAGCTGGTTTGTCCTTCAAGCAGATATGTGAAGCCCTCACTAGGGATGTAATAGTGTAGTCGATTAACTGATAAGCAAAAGCTTATAGGTTAATGCTATACACTACACGCATTCCCTCCCCCCCCTTCCCTTGCCAGTAAATTTTTTAGCAGACTGGCCAGCAGCCCGGCTCAGTCCTGGCTTGCAACGAGTCTGGGACCAACCTCCGCTGCGGCTCTGCATTTAAAGCATATTAGGAGCTGAGCGGGCAGGCAGCCCAGCTCAGTTCCAGCTCACGCTGGGTCTGGGAGCTCAGACAACCCCCTAGACAGGGGCTGCTGCCACCCCGCGCCACTGCCTCTTTATCAGAGGCAGCAGCACAGGGCTACAGGCAGCCAGTCCACAAGAGGAGCTGGTTTTTAAACTGGCTCCCCTCACGGACCATCTCCCACCTGGTAGGGGCTTTCTTGGGAGTGAGGCCAGAGGGCACTGGCTGCTGGCCCCGCCCACAGGGACTATAGAATAGTCAACTAACTGCTAAGAATTTATGAGATTACTCAACTATTCAATTAACTGATATTTAACATCCCTAGCCCTCACTGGTTGGAAGTTCAGATGTGTGGTGTGAAAGGTGGCTGATTAATACGCCTATAATACCACTGTCCTTTTCACTCCAAGTCTTGATTTCACACTGAAGTGATGGGAGAGCTTTTGTGTGTAATTTCCCTTTACATGCACATAGTCCTTGCCAATAGCTTTGAAAAGGACCCATAATGCCATCTCTTCACTTGTAAGTCATAAAATAGTGAAGAAATATAATTATTTATTTTTTAATCTCTGGAGACTAGAAAACAAAGATGTCCTGTCTAACTCATGAGTTCAATCTCCAATGCAAGATTGTTCCCTACAAAGCTCTAAAGTGCTTTTTTCCCAGTCTATTGGAGTATCAAATGTCAAAGAATGAGGCTTCCTCCAAGTCTTTTGGGTAACTATTCCTGGTTACATTGATTTCTACCCCTGTGTGTTCCCTCAGAAAGTGTCATTACATTGATTTCTACCCCTGTGTGTTCCCTAGAAAGTGTCATTACACTGAGGTGAGAAGTCAGGAAATATTTCCAAATAAATAATAAAGAGAGCAATTAAGTGGATGACATTGGCAGTTTTGTGTTTGGGAGACTGACAGCCAGATCTCAAACTCATTGAAGTCTGTTGAAAGACTCACACTGACTTCAATGGGTTTTGGATTGGGCAATACATGAGTAAATCTTTATCTCCTGGAACACAAGCATAATTCTAGAGAGAGGCTGGAAATGCAAGAGAGACAGCACTCAAAAGCCCAGAGGGGGTGAGAGGGCCTTATGACTAGAAATGGTTTTAATTTTTGATTTTTTAAAATGGAAGTTAAAATATTGAACATTTTCAGCCAAACTATAATTTGGAAAAGTTGCTGTGGTGCCTTATGGAAGTTGCAGCTTCAGTGCATCATGCCCCCTTTTCTGGCTCCTTAGTCAGCCTGTATTTTGGAGTGGGGTGATGCATTATGGGAGTCTCTGGTTATGGTGCTTCTTGGGAGATGTAGTCTAGTTAGGGAGGCCGGCCTATACATGAAAATGGGACACAAGGTAATCAAACTACAATTCCCATGAGGTACTGTGGGAGTGCTGCTGAAAACAATTTGGAAAATGCTCTTTTAATAAAAATGTGTTCAAAAAACAGTTTTGGTGAACATTTTTTGACCAGCTGGATGGGTGACCCAGCAGTTTGACTGAAGGAGTACCACTGATGGACTGCAAATGGTGTGTGTGTGTGTGTGTGTATGGGGGATGTTCTTGTTCAGTCTTTTGTGGCCATGAAAATGGAGACCTTGACGCGTGGATTTTAAGTGTGATGGATCAGAGAATCAGCAGAAGCATCTCATCAGGGACTTAAGTTATGAGAATGCTAACAAAATGACGGGGTTCTGGTGAAATGGTTCTGAAATAACCATGGAAAGTGTCAGTCATGTAGTTGCTCTTCTATGTCTGGTCACGTCTGTCATGAGATAACAGAGCTGGTGGGCAGAGCCCAGCCTTGAGGACACCCACGATTGCTGAGCAAACCTGTCTGTATCATTCAACGTGCCACTGCCTATGTTCCTTCAAGAGATAGAGGCAAACATTCTGACACCCTGACTCATATTAAGTAGTATCTTTCTCTTTATGTACATTGAAGAAAACAGGAGAACGTGTGCTATAAGATGCTACTCAAAGTGCATAAGGGTATCCAAATCTGTCCCAAACAATACTGCCCTCTATCAGTTCCCTCAGACCTTGTGATGTAAATGTTCAGACACAGGCTGCAGCCCAAACTTGGGAATCCTCCTATTTCACAAGGTCCTAGAATCCTGGGCCTGAATATCTACAGCACAATTAAACAGCCCCTTCTCTAGCCCAAGCCCCACAAGTCTGAGGCAGCTGGCACAGACTAGGCACAGGTTTCTAACTACAGTCCAGACATGCCCTCTAGCTGCTTCTCATCATGGGGAAAGCAGAGAATAATTTCATCAGGGTTTCACTGGGCAACAGACTAGCTTAGAGGAACAGAAACTAGGCTGATTCCAGCCATAACAAGCAAATCACAGCCAGCAATATGGGCTCTCCAGCACCTTTCCTTCTTGGACTGACCCTCTCTGGAAGCAGGCAGAGTGGGTGAAATATTCCAGAAAACTCCTAGACCCTCTCTGTTAGGCAGCCTTATGCAGGTTAGTCCTTCCAAAAAAAAGCCCTAAACATTTTCTATTTCAAAACAGATTTCATCTTCCATAGAAAGTAATACTGCCTCCAGCCATGTGTAACTTATTTTTTATCCAACAGAGTATATGGGCTTATAACTAGATCCTGATAGGAACCCGGGTTTAAAACATTATTCACAGCAGGTTATTTGATCTTTATTTGCTGAATGCACTCAGCTGAATCCCTATCTCCAAACAATATGAGAAATAAAATGCCAGGCATGCTTCATTGGCCAGCTAGCTCATCTTGATTTGCAGAGACGATTACATCCCTCTCAGCAGTTTCACACACATGCCACATTCCAGTCACCAAGGTACAATTCCTTCTCTCCCTCCTCACAGACACACTTATCCCTTCTCTCTAACCCCCTTAATTAAGTGCTTTGAAAAATGCATCAGAGCTGCCCCTTCCTTCCCACTCACAGGAGTCTTCAGGGATTCTGCTTCCCTTTGCATGCTCAAAAATGTTTGTTCATGCTGGATACAGTCTGATATATTTTAAGAGTCCGATCCTGTAAAACTCACATGAATAGTCCCAGTGACTTCACGCTGAAACCACTGATTCTAGTGGGATTGGTCACATGTGTAACAGTTTGTAGGGTCAAGCTGTAAGGCCGATATTCTCCCTTAGCATAAGCAGGTGTAATATGGCTGACTCAGTTTAGCTGCAGTCTGTTCCCACAAAGGCTGGGCCTACCTCTAGCTAGCAAATAGCCATTGGTGCCCTCCATGACTACATAGTCCAAGCCAGGACCTACAGACACCTTAGGTGGTGATTGTCTAGCAAGTCAGCTGGGGACCTTACAAACCAGGGGAAACCCTAGCCAGTGTCTGCGTCCAGAGACATCATTACTGAACTCTCTTCATTATTGCAAAGTGTTCTTGGCCCACGCTGCAACTCCACAGCGAGGTCAGTCAGCCTCACAAGGGACAGTTAGGTGCCCATCTCCTATTGGCTTTCAGTAAGAGTTGCCTTTAAAATCTCTGTAACATCCTGAGATAATCACCTCTGATTTCTAGACCAGACCTTTGTCCCAACTAAACCAGAGAACATTCTCCCAATACTCATATCTGAGACACACTAGGTAGCATGTCAGGACTTTGGGGATGGCTAGCCAGTCCCCTGCATGCTTCCAGAGCAGCAAGATGTATTCATTACACTAGACAGCCCTTTGCATTATAAACAAGACAAAAGGGGCAGCTGGGCTCTTTTCCAAGGAAGATCTGTGACTCTTGTATTCTCTTCTTCCCACATGCATTTCAAAAGCCGGAAGGCCCATCCTTTGTATACTTTCTAGGTAACCCAACCTTGGTGACCAGAGTCAAGATATTTTTGGATTTCATCAGGATCCCAGAGAATGTGTTGTAACTTATCAGAATATGTGACATTGTTGTGGGGAGGGCAGAGTTTTATCCCTGTTCTTTACCTTCACTCTGAGGAGGATTTAGAGCATATCGCCCTTTTTTGTAACTAAGCTTTTATTATCATTTTTCTAAGGCATCCAGAGGTCTCGGGCCACGGGGCAGCAAAGGTATCATTAGGGACAGAGAGTATGCCTTATAAGTCAGAACACCTGGGATCGGTGACCTTGACCAAATCATTTCACCTCAGGATATCGCTCCTTCCTCTCCTACACTTTCCCTGTTAACCTTGATGCTAGGATTAAAAATCCAGCCCAGCCAAACACTGAGCATCCTAAATGTCTAATGAAACCAATGGGAAAGCAGGAGGCTTGGTACAGCTTGGCATCATCCTTTTAATCTATAGTGTAAAACTCAGGTTAGGCAGTTCGCGTGGGAGGAAAGCTGAAAAACATGGGGAAAATTCAGCCTATTGCTTTTCTTTCCCAACCACAAAGCCGGGGAAAAAAACTCAAACAGCCAGGGGTGTATGTTTGCCTAAGTGGATAAGAGTCACCCGCAACACGATTGGACTGTCCCCTTGGGAATGTTGTGTTCTGCTATTAATAAAAAAAATAAACAAACCAGTTTTTGCAAATTCATTTGATTTCACTTCTTCTGCTTCAGGAAACCCTGTTCCAGTCAGTAAGTTCTGCAATAGGAGTGTAGGAAGAAGGCTGCTCAAGCAGAGACAACAGAAACTCTAACCCCCTCCCTTCCCTACTCTGTCTTCCAGCAGGACTGGCAGGAGAATGTCCAAAGTGCTGTCAGTGATCAAGGGAATCTGACAGCTCTTAGAGCTGCACTGCAAGTCAATACACCTGAATTGAGGCCGTGATTTATGTATTTGAACATTTCAGACAAAAGACTAATTTCCTGTATGCTTCCAAAATTCCCTCCTGGAGTTCTTTTAGCTACAGGCAAATGACTGTTACTTGCCTCTGTGAGACACAGCATCTTGCAGCCCCCTTGCTGGCTTTGAGACAAAGCCTTCTGGTTTCATAGTGCCTGCTTTAGGTTGAGGAATTATCCAGTAGGGTCTGGGTGGGGGGAAGGGTCCCACACAGAAAGGAGACAGTCACCTAATTTTCAAGGAGGTATAGATCTCTGGATCCAAGACATTAGGAAAACGTTGCACATCCTAGAGATGCACGCATGCATAGGCATTGGGAAACTTATTGATCCATTCCAAGTTATTCAGGTTGTTTGGACTATATTATAAATGGACTTATGGATCTGGTTACCCATTAGTGGAAATTCTGTATGCAAGGTAGACATGTAAGTGCATGGCGCATTTTAGACACTTGCTTTAAAAAAAATCAGACTCCAAGCATTTTACAGATGGGCCAGAACCTGAATCCTCTGTCTGAACTTGTCCAGTAGCTTCCACTGATTAATTCTTATAGTCGGGCAGGAGGTAGACTTTCAGCAGGTGAACAGAAAAAGTATGGGTGTTGGCTGAAGAGAATAGCTGTGAATTACCCGTGCGTGCGAGAGAGTGAACAGCTCCACTGTGTCTCTAGACTTGACTTCCAGTTCCTTGGGCTGGCAGGAATTTGAAGCACTTTTGAGGCAGCAACTGTTCAGTCAGGAAGTGCTCGTCATAGACCTCTAATGGCAGCTGCCACTTCAGTTTTCAGGAGGAATAAAATCATCCTTGGTTATAAGGAAGGGATCTTAAAGGGTCATCAGGACCTACCTGGCATGTTGCAGGTTTTGGGGTGTGGTGGTATATAGAAGGTCTTGGGTATTTATGATGGAAACATTCACCTGGGTGCCCCCAGAATGAGGTCTGCTTCTCTCAGTATTGTTCACAGGACTCACTTGTTCAGATGATTTCTCCATACCGTCCCTCTGCATCAGGAGTGCAATGTGGCTTTTGTAAGTAATGCCAAGTTTGAGAAGACATGAATGGCCTGGGAAACTGCATCATCACGTTAGTCCGGTGGGTCCTTGGCAGCAGGAGGGGATGTTCCATTGCCGCTGCTCGTGTTCTGCCTACTCACTAAGGAACCCAAGTGGGACAGCCTGTATTCCATCTTGGTCCCACTCCTCCTTCATGGAACCATGAACTTGGGTATGTACCTGGTGTGGTTCACTCCCAATCCTGGCCAGCAACCTAGACAGTACCCTGGCGCATGCCTACCTGTAGTGTGCCGATTTGCAGCCCCTTTTCTGGCTCACCCAGAATCTTCTCCCTAAGTTCTGCCTGAAGCTTTCCCCACGCTTCCAGATTTATGCACGCTCTATATGTGGCCCCATGAAATTATGAAACCACCACTTCAACCTCCTCCTGGTGTTGGCCAATATGGCTATCTATAAAACCAGGAAGAGGATGCTGGATTGGGAGGTGCTCACTGACTGTTGGGCCTATTTCTGTTCTTCCCTCAGTTCACATCTCCTGGCAGAGTTCCTGTGGCCTGTATCTGCTGACTCCATAGATACCTTTGAGGAGCAGCGGGCGCTGTCCAGGGTTCTCTGCTTGGTGTTCCCTTCTGGATCCCTAATTCTGAACCCTCTTTGTTTTTCATTTGTGGTTTTCTGTAATGAATTGGAGCCTCAACAGAGGCCTCCAGGGTCTGCTCACTGTCTGGTACCTTTTATTAACACTGTATTGTGTCACACACATGTACACACCACACATACACACAATTCTGAAAAATAAAGATAATTTGCTCATTATGTTCTCAGTGATTGCGAGAGCAGCATAAGAGATGGTGAGGATGGAGTGTTAATAACTGTAAAGGGGCAGTCAAAACAGGATGTGTAATACCCCACCAGGCTGCCCTTTAATTTGCTGTTACATGAAGTAGAAGATTTGAAAGCATATTTCTGGGTAATTAATTCAAAGAGTGATTCTAATGGCTAATGCTGTCATTTGTGACTGTGAGGGAGGTCTGGGGCTGCATTAGCAAGTGAAGGGAAAGGAAAACACTTGGAGGTCAGAAACATATGTTAAAATATTTTGACAGTCCACATCCAAGAGGCTAACTTAATGAAATGCTTTAGCCAGCATGTTCCAAGAGGACTGAAACAGGATCCATTTATTTCTGTCCAGTATGCCACTCGGTGGCTATTGGCTTGGACACTGGACTGGCCATTAATCCATCTGGTGAGTGAAGCCATCCATCACTAACAATGCCCAACAACCTACACAGTATCTACATTCTGTGCCACAGCAGAGCAATATTAGGAGGATTTGGTCTCACTCTAAATTAACCCAGAAATGTTCAGTGACACATCACGTAAACTTTAGCTTCACCTCTGCTGACTATTAAAGTCAATGCAGTTGAAGTCTTGCACATCTCTATGAAAATTTGCATCCTACATGCAGGCACTATTGAAATGCAATCTGAAAGCTCCACTTAAGCCCATTGCTACATCTTTGGCTACTGCAAGCTACTTAATCGTACCATTGAAGCTCACTGGTGAGCCAGGATATAACTCGTGAGCTCTGGTCACTTCTGCACTTCTTAGATAGCCAGATGGCATTAAAGGTCCAACATGCACTGGGCTCTGTGTGGAATCTGGAAGGGATTCTCTGGGGTCAGTTTCTTCCTTGATTTTTCTACAGTCTTGGTCAGGAATCTGGAAAGATTGGACCCCCAGCAGCAATGCTCATTGTCTACCACCTTTTCCTTGTGGTTGGGGAAAACACCTGGAGTAAACAGGTCACACATGAAAAAAACTTACAACATGAAAAACAATGAGTGTCAGATTCAGTTTAAGTTTGTATTTTGATGAAAGGTTTGGATCATGTCTTATTGTGCCCAGGCCACATTTCCCATCTCTAGCGTTTGTATCACATCTTAAAATATGGGGGTTTGGTAAACTGGAAAGAGCATTCATCACGCGCTGTCCTAAACTTTTGTGTAGTGTTGTAGTGCACCAAAAATAGCTGCAATATTTTATATCAACTCAGGAATGGCCACATTTGATTGGTAAATGAAATGACCCGTGTGTGTGTAGTTTTATGTAGGCACATACACATATATTATTATATATGTATTATAGAGCTTCATATACAGTTGGCCAAATTTTCACTATAGGCTTGCAAATCCATGAACAAAATGTATTGCAAATCCATGATCAAAATGTATTTCATAACTATATTTTTAATTTATATGAAAACAGTAATTTCCCACATCAATTAGGTAATTGCACGTACAACTAGCTAATTATTTATATTTTTGCATTCAACTGCAGTTGTTGCATGTCTAATTATAGACATATTTGGTGCATGTTTGCAAACGTAAATTGCCTGAAAAGTTTGGTCTTGCCTATAAAATTTACTGGTCTGAAAGGTACCTGGTGTTATAGTGTGAAAGACTATACACATAAAAACAATCTGTCTAGCTGAACACATTTTTCAACAGCAGTGCTCCAGGAAGGCAAATAAATGACTGTGTATATATACGTATACAATTAAACCATTACTTACACAGTATATCTCCAGGTACATGAAAAAATCAATAAGGAATGTTCCCAGATCAGCAGCAGTCATCAATCCCCTTTGCAATCAGTAAATATCTCCCTCCCTGTCCCTGCCAAAGGACACAGAAGACAGAACACAGATGCAGTCCTTATATTCCCTTCAGAATATCTGACAAAAAGCCTTTCTCCCCTCATGTGATAATAATGGAACTGACTGTACTGTCAGGGGTGTGCCAGAGCTTTATGCCTGGCTGACCTAGAGTGCTATTTCTTCATGCTCCACTGTCTTTTAGCTCCATGCAGAGGTTGCCTCAAGTAGCCCCTGCCAGCCCTCTTGATATTTTGGACACAGAGTCCTGAATGAGCAATAAAAGGGCAGTGTTCATGGGAAGTCAGAACTGCTCTCCTTCCTCCCTCAGCTGGGCTAGCTAGGAGTTCAGAGACATCTGGACAAATGGGGCCAGCTTCCTCAAGAAAAGGAGGGAACACGCTGACAGCAGTGGATGGACTTTATTTCACCACCTAATTATAATGAAGTCTGGGGAAGGCTAAGAAGACCTTTTTGCACTCAGTTCCTTCCTGGCAACATCCTTAAGCAGAACTTTCCCAATTGAAGGTTTAAATACAGCTATATTCTGAGAGGTCTCCAATCTGAATTAAAAACGTGCATGATATTTAACCACTAACTATATCCTTCTACTTACATCTTTGATTATTCATGATAATGGTGTGGTAACCAATTCCTCGTGATGTCAAGCAGAACTGCAATGAGTTTAGAGATGAGCCACTGAGGCAGTGTTCAGATGCTGATTAGGCTGATGGTTTGAGGACCAGTCAGGATGAGGAACTGAATTCTGGTGTGTCCTGTACCAGAATATCTCTGCTTTTTGGCCCTGAAGGGCAGAAATCTCCCAAGTTCACTTATTCCTGTGAGAGTCTTCAGCTTTGGGTTGGAATCTCACCAGCATGGATTGGTTGCCCAGGTTTTCTAAGTTCTCAGAGCACACTCAATGACACCTTTAAACTGTACATTACCGTTTCCTGTATATCTTTAAGACATATTGCAGCTGGTAAAACAACCTTTTACTATTGCTACCTTGCCATGACTAATAGAACTACAAGAGAGCAAGATCTCATCTCTTCTGCTTCCTCAGCAAAAATTGTCAGCTAGGTTTCAGCTGCAGAATCAATATTTCATACCAGTGATGCTGTAAGAAGTAGTAAGACTCCAGCTTGATTTTGAGATCCTGGCCAAATTTAGCCTTACAGCACCTAACAGTGTGAATATTTTTTCTTCTGATTGGCCAACTGGACCAATTCTGTCTAGGAGTCTTATGAAGCATGGATTTCTCAATATTGTTTTTAGAATCACTTTTCTGGTCGCATCCAAATGTTTTGGGTAATGAGTATTTATTTAAATACCATGGCCAAAATTTTCAAACATGAAAACCTTAAGTTTCACTCCAAAGTCAATTTTTCAGCACCTAGGGTGTGTCTACACTTAAAATATTACAGCCGCAGTGTTGCAGCCTCACTACTGGAGCACATCATTGTACACACTGCCTGTGCCAATGGGAGGTGTTCTTACACCAGTGTAGTTAATCCACCTTCCCAAGAGCTGGTAGCTAGGTCAACGGAAGAATTCTTCCATTGACCTAGTGTTGTCTATCCTGGGGGACAGGTTAGCTTCACTACATATCTCAGGATGTGTTTTTTCATACCACTGAGCAATGTGGCTATACCTATGTAAGTTCCTCGTGTAAAGCAGTCCTTATGGTATGTGAACATTATGGAAACTATACTAGCCTAACTAGGTTACCATAGCTATGCTGGCATAACCTCTAGTGCAGATGCAGCCAACAGAAAGGAGGAGCTTTTTTTGTTGTTGGTGGTGTAGAAACACCACTTCCTGAATGACAGTGGCTATGTTGACTGAGGTATGTAGCTGTGTGCGCGCAGTGGGTTGGGTTAGGCATAGTTATGTTGGTCAGGAGTAGTTTTTTCACATCTTTGGCTGAGAACTCAGTATCTCCCATTTCCTTTAGTGTGATAAATGCTTAGCATTCACAAATTCCAGTGAGCTCAGTGTATACTGCAAGTGTCCAGCACCTTTGAAAATGAGGCTACTTTTATGTAGGTAGTAATGCATGAAATAACTTTTAGTGAGACTTCTGCTTCTAAATCTGTTAGGTGCTGTCAAAAATCTCCCCCAGGCTTGAAAAATGGTGGCTAAGTAATAATATTACTACTACCATCTTGTTAATGCTCTTGCTTAAAACATTGCCTTTAACTTCTATCACTCCTGAAGTTCATGTAATGCTCTGTGCAGTTCAGGCAAGGCTCTGCTTTAAGAAGCTCTGTTTCTCTGATTCATGTCCAGACTATATAATCAGGGATAGAAGAAAACCTGGAACAAAGGTCTTAGAAGTTACCTCCTGGGTTGAAAGAAACTTCCTCTTGCCTTTGAAAACTATAGTGTTTTCTCTACTTAAAAAAAAATGGTGTCTGCAAAATTTCTACAACTTCATAAAACTACTACAGAATTTCTGTGAAATCTCCATACTCTTTTGAGCTGGAGATGAAAAAATATCACATATCCATCTACATGAAACTGGGTGGGAAGGGAGATCAAATACAATTTCCATCAGATTATACATGTTTTAAAAAAGAAAGAATTTTACTTCTTATTAGAGATGGGCAAAAATTGTTATTGTGCCTACAACATGAGTGTAGCTACCTAATAATTTTTAGGGTGATTTATGTCACACATGCACATGTGCCTCACCCTGCTCACAATGGATTGTAGTTGGAACAAACCCTGGTAGAGTTGCATCCAGATAAATAATGCAGAGTGTTAAAAGCCATGTCCTAAGACTTGTTTTTTTCTTTTGGTCTTTGTGGCACGGCTGGCAGCCATCATGAGGTATGTCTACATTGCAAGGGTATTTCAAAATAAGTTATTTCAGAATAATAACTGCCGAAATAACTATCTTGAAATAGTGCATCCACACTACAGGGAAGCTTCAAAATTAGTCCGAGGCAAGCTCCCCTAATGTGGACACCCTACCTCATTTGAGATCCCCAGGAAGCATTGGGGAATAATTACTTTGAATGGCCCTGGGGAGGAGCTATTCCGAAATAGCAGCAGTGGAGCATCCACACTACTGCTATTTCAAAATAACAGTTTTGAAATAGGTGTTATTCCTTGTGAAATGAGGGTTTATTATTCTGGAATAAAAAGCCTGTTATTTCAAAGTAATTTGGAAATAGCAGGTTTACTGTGTGGAGGCTCACCTTGTTATTTTACCTGGTTATTTCGAAATAACGCTGTAGTGTAGACATGCCTCTGGAGACTCTACAAACAGAAATGTACCTGTGTTTTGTCTGGCGTGGAAGAGAATACCAGCCATGGGACTATGGAGAAGAAAGGGCAATAACAGTGCAATGGCAGGGCAGAGGAAAAATGGTGGCAGAAAGCAATGGGGGAAATGAAGTACAATACACAAGAGCTAGAGGCACTAGCTTTTCACAGCTGGAGAAATGAGTTCAGATTCTGGGATAGAATTCAGAGAAATCAGTTTGGTCCAGGTCTCATTCTTACCCCCTGTTTGAATATGTCACAAAACAACCAGCTCCTTAATATGCCCAAATTCACAATGAGATCATTACCCAGACTATTCGGTGTATGGGATTCAGTACTGGAACAGCAGGGGGGAGTGGGGTGCAGTGTCAGAATGAAGTGCAGGAGACAGGACTGCAATAACTGAGGGTACGTCTACACTAGCCCCCTAGTTCGAACTAGGGAGGCTAATGAGGGCGACCGAAATTGCTAATGAAGCGCAGGATTTAAATATCCCGCACTTGATTAGCATATTCCCGGCCGGTCGCCATTTTGGAAACTGACTAGCCCAAAGTAACTGCCCGCGTCTACACGCAGCAGAGAAGCGCGATTCCGAGATAAACCCTTTAGTTCGAATTAACAGTTAAACCTCATGGAATGGAATGGGTTTATCTCGGAATCGCACTTCTCTGCTGCGTGTAGACGCGGGCAGTTACTTTGGGCTAGACAGTTTCCAAAATGGCGACCGGCCGGGAATATGCTAATCAAGTGCGGGATATTTAAATCCCATGCTTCATTAGCAATTTCAGTCGCCCTCATTAGCCTCCCTAGTTCGAACTAGGGGGTTAGTGTAGACGTACCCAGAGAGATTACACATCAAGGATGAGGTACGTAGGTAGATCTCTACTGAAGTCTGAGGAAAGGAATGATGGATTAGGATGGAGATGCACTGACAGAGCTCTTCTGGGGGCTCAGGAATGGAACAGCAAATAGTGTTGCAGGTCAGGTAGAGGGGATTACTGGCCAAGCTGTGCTGGAATAGCAGTGTATGCTGCAGGTCAGGACTGGGCTGTATTGGCAGAGATGTCTGGGAGCAGAAAATGCTTGTACAACACTGCTGCTGCTATAACTGCCTGGAGCCTCTATTAGCAGTCCATGACTTTCACAAGAAGCAACTTTGTTCAAAAGCACATGAAGAAAAAAGACTTTTAAATTGTCAAAATAATGATAAAAGTAGCATAAGAAGGCCCATTTACATTTCTGGGCTTTTAAAACATATCATTTAGATGGAAGGCTTATTCCCCACTTTTGTCTGGGCTTGCAGTTTTGTCTGTGCTTGTAGTTTTTCTCAGGCTATCTGAAATTTCAGGAGTTTGAAAAAAAAAACCATTGCACTGTCTGTCCTAAAGAAATGCAACACCATCTGATTTCACCTCTTTTTTTCATGCCTGAATGTGCTCATTTCAGCTGACAAAGGAAAGACACAAAAGAATGGTAAGAAAAGGAATCAGATGGTGCCGCCCGATACAGTTCCACAGCTAAAATGTGAAAGCGAGCCCAGCTTCTTTTGCCGACACTTGGGTCTGAAAAATAAGTTATTATTCTTTTAACAAAGGAATTTGTTTAAAGGGAAGCCACTTAGAATGCTAACAAAAGCCCTGTTTATTGTGACTTAATAGAACAGTTGTCTCTTGCTCCCTAAAGGCAGCTAATGCTGGAAGTGCTGTGGAGACATACCTGAGAGGAGAGATGCTAGAGTCTTTGTGCAGCACACCTTCTGTCAGATCTAGTACGGCATAGGCAGGCTGCAAGGGGAGATCTATTCTATTCTACTCAGGTTCTTATCCATGGGCTCCATGCAGCTGTCCTTGGTTGGAGCAAGATCACCAAGATGAGGTTCTTTGAGGAAGACATGGGGTGAATCGGGGGGATGAAGTTCTACGAAGAACCTCCCAGGCCCACTCCCCGTAAGTCCTCCACTAAATAGATTTTTTTTTTTTTTACATTTTATGGCCTGAAAACCATTAATTAATATAAAGGGCTTCATTTTCCTGTCACACTGAAGTCGTTGAATTCACAGTAGTGTGAACAGGAGGAGAATTAGGTCCCCAAATATATAGGCTCTTTGGTGGGACATATTTCAAGGGACTGGATACCTCAGATGTATATTTTGTAGGCTCCATTGCCATTTTCTCTTTTCCTCTCCCTTTTAGCACTCTAGGGGCTTCTGCTTTGTCAGGTCAGGTTGACATCAAAATGAAACTGCAGCATTTGAGTCTTCTATTTGGAATGTTTTATTACAGTATTGTCTCCTGTTGAAACAACAGCTTAACACAAAGTGAAAGGGGGGAGAAGGAAAATTACTGGGGAATTCCCCGGCCCCCCCAAAAAAAGTTTTTACTGACTAAAACAGGCATGTGCAGAATTTAGTTTTTACAGTGTCTAAGCAAGTTACATCCACTCCCCTAGTAACTGAGTTAACGTTGTTTCAACAGCCTAATTCACCTACAGTGACCCTGTCATTGCAATTTCTCATGTGTATCTGTGCGGTTTGTCTCAGTGAAGTCTCATCTTCCCAGCCTTCTTCCATAGGTCTCATATAAAAGAAATGTGTAGCAGAAAGCTAATGGTTCCAGCCAGAACTCTTGGGGGTTTCACATACCCTGGCAACCCGATCAACTACTCTTTAATTTAGAGAAACTTGTTATCTATCAAAAGTCTGGGGCACCACACTACACCCTGAAAGAGACCAGCAGGTCCAGTTCCCAGGAAGGGGGGGGCACAGGATTCCATGCTCTACCCCCTCTGCACTGGCTCCACACTCCCATTGGCTGGTTCCTGGCCAATGGGAACTGGGGGGGTAGTACTTGTGGACAACAGCAGTGTGCAGTGTGTCAAAGGGGGCCTCCTTTCCCTTCTTTGTAGCAGCTGATCCAGTTCAGAGCTATTGAGATGGCCTTCAAAATGCTCCCTTTTTGTAGCACTATCTTTTGCACCAGTGCTGGCTGAAATTATAAGATAAATGGACATATTATTGTACACCACTAACCTATCACTCTCCCCTCATCTTCCTTGTCCAGCTGACAAAGTAGAAATAGGCTTAAAAAAATCCTGGATCTGGCTTAGGATCCAAGTGTGCAGTGTGAACCCACATTGTATCTTATAGTAGCCCAAACATTAACACACAAAACGTAAGGGAAGTTCACACTCAGATGAGAATTTTGAACCTCCATATTCCAGGGTGTTTGGACCTGGGATTTTGGTTCTGCCAGCTGTGGGGATGTGAAGTTCAGAATCGGGGTCACCATTAAAAACCAGGAGGAATTGTTATCCAGAAGAACCCAAGAGCATGTAGACTGAACTATATATCTATGGCAGGGAAACTCCTTACCTAAGCCCTGTTTCACCAAAGGAGACTATAACTGCCTTCATCCAAGGTAGAATGTGTGGCTGCTAGAAGAAGACTGAAGAGTTGTGCACTCAGAGGGGAAAATGGGATAGAAGAAAGGAATATATGTTAGTCCGGGAGTATCTTGCTGCTGATCCTATGGAAAAGATCCAGTGAGTAATGTGGGTACGGAGGCAGTACAGGTGTTCTAGGTCTGCTTGTCTGGCAGACTATAGTTGAGTGTTATTCCCAAGTATGATACAAATGGATGGAATGGCAGTGACCATCCTTGGACATAGATTGAAGTGAGTTGATTAGCAAGACGATTTGATCAGATGGCAAGTAGTTGCCACTGTCTTGGTTTCATTGTGAATTAGTCTCCACTGCTGGAAGTAAGTAGTCAAAACATCTGTACCTTGGCTGAGATGTGGAAGTCGTTTCCAGTGTCAGCAATACAGATGCCATCGGCATACACATGCACTGCCTGGCGTACCTGGAATACCTGATGGGAATCTCCTGAGCAGACTCTTTGGTCTTCTGTATGTCTGTTTGACCTTGCTGTTTGTGCCATCTGAATACTGCTCTGAGGTCTGGTGGCATAGCTGCCATATCAGCTTGTTGACCCTGAGCTGAATTCAGCCACTTGCATTATTAGCAGCTGCTTGAATTACATGCTGACTTCCAGTCCATATTCATCAGTGATGGTGGTGGTGCCGCACCTCTTAGCTTGAAGTGGTTTCCATTAGCTATAGGGCTTACAGTTTGGGTTCAATGGCCTTCAGCATCCCCACTGTACAGCTGTTCTAGCACCCCAGGGGGAGGAACCTCATTCCTACAGCTGATATCTCCATGCTTCTTTCCTGCGGTGCTAGCACACCCTTAGACAAGAGTGCTATGGGACTTTACTATGCACAAAGGATAAGTGCCGCTAGAGAGCCCCAAAATATACCCCTACAGAGTGGAAGCATCAATGAGTAAATTCAGTAATCCATCACTGCACCTGCCTCCTTGGCCATTTGATTATAGATCCTGGACCAGGTTCAACAAGCTAGTTTCTGGATCAATCATAAGTTGCCATAACTATGCATTGACTTTTGAGTGGTTTCCTCCCATCACTGTAACTGCAGGGCAGGATCATGTACAGGAACTCAGGTGGTGGAAGGGTGCCTAAGCAACATCTGGTTGTTTACAATGTTGGGCCATCTTTTAGTTATAGAATGTGGACATCAAGCTCTGACATATTCATGTGAGACACAGTGGTGGGAGTGACAGAGCTCCCCTCTCATTCTCCACAAAGTCCACACCTCCACTGTGTCAGGGGCTACAGGGCAAGTCTATGAGGCAGAGGCAGAACCAGTTCAAGCAGGTGCAGGTGGATACTGGTTTGGGACCAGCTGGCGAGAGCAGTTTGGAGACCTTAGACAAGAATGGGAGCTGTCTGGAAGCCCAGGAAGTCTGTACCACACCACAAGGCAGAGGGAGAGTTCCCAGCCAAGTGGAGATGTTGCATAGAATGGCTCACTGCCATTTCTGAGGTAGTGAGAAGTTGCCCCCAGAATCATCTGTCCTTTTCCTGGTTTGTGGATTGGCAACTGCAGCACTCCAGAAGAATGAATCATCATTGGGTTCGGGCTGAAGAATTACCTCACAGGTTTGTATGGCCAGGGATGTATGAGCTGAATTTACCAGCATCGCCAACTGCCAAGGTGAGCCACCAGCTACCCATTTTGGTAGCTGCACACTCAGCTACCTTCTACCAGCAGGTCAGTGTCATGCTAGTTTCCATTCTGAGGGAACCTACTGTATTGATGAACCCCATCGGTGGCATGTGGTGCTGTCCCAGTCCTTGGATCTGCAGATGAAACCATTCCCTAGCCAGAGCACAAAGCAGTCAGAACATCCTCCTCCTTGGGCCACGGAGGATTCCTAGGTCATGTAAAGCTGGCACAGCTTTCTCTATGCCACTTACTTCTGGATCTCACACCATAGGGGCATTCCAGACTACATGAAGAATGAGAAAGAACAAGCTGAAGTTCTTTATGATCCTGTGATCATGGGCAGGCAGAAGAGCACCTAGCCAGTGAAATTTAGAGTAATCCAGAGGCTGCTCTATTTTATACCAGGGCCTCCACGAGGATTGTAAACAGTGTCAACCTGGTTTAGAGACATTGTTCTCCATACTCAAAGCCTACAGCTTGGCCAAACCAGAGGAGCTGGCCCTAAACCTTCCCCTGCATGGAGTATAAGGAAAAAAATGGGCTTGCCTTTCTTAAGGTATGATAATGGTACAGAGTTTTAAAATAAAAGTTCTCGCCTTCCAAGTTGCAAGCATGAGAGCAGCCTGCCTGAGCTCAGACTCTTCACCTACTCCACCACCTCTGCTTGGTTCCTTTGGCTTTTGTACTCAACACCTCGGCAGGTTTGAACCTTGATAGGCTACTGCACCCAAGTCCATACTCCCCTTCCCTCTCCCCCCACCTTAAACCTTCCCTATTGCTTCTACACTCCTACACGGGCAGCAGGAAAATGGGACTGGGCCAGAGAAACTACTCAGAACCGCAGCCAAACTGCAACAGCCTCATGGGACACAGGAAGGTTGTACGTCTCATCATAGCACTAAATATTGTTAGTATTAGATGAGAGCATCTCAAATGCAGATTGGAAACAAGAGTTTTGCCCTGAAGTCGAGAAGCCGTTCAGAGAAAATTTCTTTATAGAGATTTCTTTATTAATATAGATTTCTTTATACAAATTATGTATTCGTAGTTTGAACATCAATCATCAAAGACATCACTCTAATATCAAAGGGTTATGTTTCTTTATATCTTTTAATATTCCATATGCTGGTCATACAATACATTTCTTTGTATTCTTGTCCCCTTTTATTCTCGTTATTTGTTCATTTGATGCAGTTCACCATTCATGACTTATCATCTAGCAGCAATTTAATTACTGGATCTATATTATTATTATATTTTTTTAAAATGCAATAAGAAGTTTCAATACAAAATACTGACGGTAATTCCGTTTCCATCAGTGAGAGAGGAAGGTGGACACAGTAACTGGAAGAGGAGAGAATACAGGGATATAATATTTTTAATAATAATAATATAATAGCACATTGTGCTTCTTTAGCACCTTCCAAGTTCCCAACAGCTTGAGAAATATTAATAGTACCTTGCTCGTGTACAGCAATTTTCATCTAGAGATCTCAAAGCATTTAACCAAGGTTCATCAGCAGCATTACATCTATTCGACAACTGTGGAAACAGAGGCCCAGAAAACTGAAGTGGGTGTAGTATTGCAGTTCCTTGCATTGCATGATCAATAATAAACACCTTCCTTTATTTGTATGCTAAACAACCATCCTCTTTTTCTGAAAACTTTCCTTAAAAGGCAGTTCAGCCACAACACCTGCGGACCAGCATTCCTTTCACAACTCAAGCTTGAATCTCTCCTTTGCATATCATTTATGTCTGAATTGCTTATCTGTGTCTGTGTTACGCTGTAAGCTGCTAGGGGCAGGGATCCTGCCATCCCATAAACTTGCAGAATGTCTGGGACTGCCACAGTAGGGAAACAGCTGCAGTTTAGCCAAGACTCCATCCTCAAGTTCTATCTGATCTTTAATGACCTTGTATGGTTAAGATCTTGTTCTTAGATCATATCTGAAAGATGATACCTCCAGCAGCATAATGCCTCCTAGCAAGTGCAGTGCCAGGCCATTGGTTCCAATGGTAACTTGGAGCATTTCTTGGTGTCTGCACAGCACCTCCCTCACAAGACCTGATGGAGGCATCACAAGCTATGGTCCCAATAATGTGTGGGCAGATCCCTGCAGCTGAACCGAGGCCTCTTGTCTGCTGTCTGGATGCAGGGCTCCACAGGTGTAACCCACATACCTTCTGGGTGCGGTGCACTGTCTCATCTAATGGCACTGAGACCAATTACAGAGAGAATAATGAATCTTACAGAGAATGACGAGCCTCAGCTAGTAGCTCATGAGGCAGAAGCTCATTCTCTAAGGTCCAGGAGTCCCATGGCTCATGCTCTTAGCTCCAGAAGTTCTGCCCACAGATGACTGGAGCCTGCCAGTATTACTCAAGGTTAGGGACTATGAACCTATATTTTCCTGAGACTCAGAATCCATCAATAGAGATTATGAAAGATATTGTTTTCTGGTCAGCAAAGTGTTTTTAAAGGTTTTTTTTTTTTAAATACCAGTCAGGTTTCTTTTATGTCGCTTTTTTTAATGGAACCACCTGTCCCCAATTTATCACACAGACTCAAAACACTCACAGGGAAATGAAAAGGGGGGGAGGGGAAAGGAGCTAGAAAGGCACTCATGAAATTGGCACATGTCTAGTAGAAATTTCTTTTTGTGATTACCATGGAATTGTATCTGCGAGCCAAAACAACAGCACTCCCTGGTGCCAACTCCAGCTGTTCTTCTCTTGTAAAATTTATGAGCTGTTTTCAACAGCTTGAATAGATCTTGTGGCGCAATTTCAGAGTAGCCACTAAAATGCTTTTAATTGTTGCCCTGTTGTCAGGTTTTCTGGTACCACAAAGCATGCAGTTACTTGGTTGCTTAGACAGTGCAGTGCCTGAGATGTCAGACTGCCAGGTCACTGAGCTAAAGAAAAAAAAGTCAATCCTGACTTTTGACCAGCTGCAAATACTTGCTGGGAACACAAACAAAGCCTGGTGAAAAACTGTTAAATAATCATGTGCAATAGAATAAGAATTCCACAGAGCTATTTGTTTTCAAACTTCAAAGACCAATAAGCATAGCGCTGCTCCTGGACGGTTGGGGGGGATAAATCCTCTACTTTTTCTTTGCTGAGCAGTCAGGCTGAGCCCGTAGTGGGATAGCAGTTTGGCAGAAAGTGCGCTGGTGAGTCAACTGGTGGAGTCTTCTTTAGGCATCAGTGCTGAACCAGCAGCCCATTGTTATGGCATACGAGGCTGCCGGGAGGCTGCCTTTCAGGTCAGTGTACAATTGAGATCCTGCCCACATGTGGTCATTAGTGATTGTCAGGCAGTTGTAAGGATCTGAGTGTTAACTCTGGTGTCCTGGCCACAGTTCAAGTAAGATAATTATGTTTTGCTTTTCTTTCTTCTCCTGTTGCTTTAATTAGAAAAGCAATTCTTCACTTCCCGTCCTTCAGCAACCTGCTCTGTGGCGTCGCTGCCCTGTTATGATAGCTGCTGCATTCTTTCTCAGAGATGATTGAGTTTTGGCTGTGGATGAAATGAGCTACCTCCTGCATGGGCTGTGCCTATACTAGGCTTAAAATCTCCAAAACCAATTAGTAGTCCTTTGGCACCTTAGGGTACATCTACACTGCATGCTTATTTTGAAATAAGCTATTCCAGAATAGTTATTCCGAAATAGCTTATTTTGAAAAAGCACATCTACACTACAGGGAAGCCTCAAAATTAGTCCAAGGCAGGTTTCCTTAATGTAGGCATTATTATCTCGATTTAGAGCCCCAGGAGGAATAACTTAGAATGGCCCTGGTGAGGGGCTATTTCAAAATAGCAGAAGTGAAGCACCTATACATGCCTTATTTTGAAATAGCTATTTCGGAATAGGTGTTATTTTTCATAGAATGAGATTTACAGAAGTCGGAATAAGCCATCCATTATTTTGAAATTATTTCAAAATAACGGAATTGCTGTGTAGACGCTCACATAGTTATTCCGAAATAACTTTGCTGTGTAGACACACCCCTAGAGACTAACAAATATATATATATATATATATATATATATATATATATAGTACCATGAGCTTTCATGCGCAAAATCCACTTTATCAGCTGAGATGTGATGTGTCCTAAATGGGAGATAGAGGAATGTAGGTAAGAATAATCATAGAATCATAGAACACTAGAACTGGAAGGAACTTGAGAGGTCATCAAGTCCAGTCCCCTGCCCTCATGGCAGGACCAAGCACTCTATAGATCATCCCTGAGATGTGCTCTTAAATATCTCCAGTGATGGAGATTCCACAACCCCCCTTGGCAATTTATTCCAGTGTTTAATCACCCTGACAGGCAGGAATTTTTCTCCCTATTCCTTATAACACCCTTTTAGGGTATGTCTACTCCTCAGAGTTTTTTGGAAAAATGGCAATTTTTCTGAAAAAACTTCACTTACGCCCTCACTGCAATCATGTTCTTTTGAAAAAAATTGAAAGAACAGAGAGGTTTTTCCAACATTGGCAAACCTCTTTCTATGAGGAAGAAGCCTTTCTCCGAAAGAGCTCTTTGGAAAAAGGCATGTGTGGACAGGGAAGAGGGAGTTCTTTTGAAAGAAGAGGAAAGAGGAAAAAGCACAGGTGCCCTGGTGGTCACTCCATCCATAGTAATTACAGTTTACATGCGAGATAGTGTCCATTCAGTGTGGATGCTATCTTTTGAAAAAGCAGATCGCTTTTTCGATGCACTTTTGCTGAGTAGACACTCTTTTTCAGAAGACTTTTTTTTCAGAAGATTTCTTCTGGAAAATCTTTTTCTGAAAGAAGCCTGCAGTCTAGACATAGCCTTAGATACTTGAAAACTGCTATCATTTCCCCTCTGTCATCTCTTTTCTAAACTAAACAAGCCCAGTTCTTTCAGTCTTCCCTCATAGGTCATGTTTTCTAGACCTTTAATCATTTTTGTTGCTCTTCTCTGGACCGTCTCAAATTTCTCCACATCTTTCTTGAAATGTGGTGCCCAGATTTGGACACAATATTCCAACTGAGGCCTAATCATCACGGGGTGTGTGTGTGTGGAAATCCAGCACTTTTCCTTTGCTGAGCAGTCAGGCTGAACCAGTAGCGAGATAGCAGTTTGGCAGGAAGCGCACTGGTGAGTCAACTGATGGAGTCTTCTTTAGGCATCAGTGCTGAACCAGCGGCCCATTGTTATGGCATGCGAGGGTGCCACTGGGGCTGCCTTTCAGGTCAGTGTACAACTGAGGTCCTGTCCATATGTGGTCATTAGTGATTGTCAGGCAGTTGGTCTGTAGTTTTCCATTATAGGGTAGTGGTAATGTGGCCATCATTAAGTTATACTGTAGTGTCAAGGAAGTGGATCTTTTGTGTGGACTGGTTCATGCTAAGGTTGATGGTGGGGTAGAAGTGGTTGAAATTCCTGTGGAATTATTCAAGGGTCTCCTTCCAGTGGGTTCATATGATGAAAATGTCATTGATATAGCATAAGTAGAGGAAGGATGCTAGTGAACAAGAGGTGAGGAAACATTGTTTGAGGTCAGCCATAAAAATGTTGGCATAATGTGGGGCCATGTGGGTGCCCATAGCAGTGCCACTGACTTGAAGGTATAAATTGTCCCCAAATTGGAAACAGTTGTGGCTAAGCACAATGTCATATAGCTCAGCCAAGGAGGCCTACTGAGGGGAACAGTAGTGGAGTCTAGACCCTGCCTCTTTACTACCCTGTTGTCTAACACTGCTCACACCAGTTCTACACAGCATGGCTGTTAAAACATCCATGGTGCTTTGTCTACATTGGTGCTCCCAATGTTGCTTGGGGTATGTCTAGACTGCATCCCTCTGTCGGCAGAGGGATGCAGATTAGGCAGGTCAACATTGCAAATGAGGCAAGAATTTAA
Organism: Pelochelys cantorii; assembly: GCA_032595735.1. Taxonomy (NCBI): domain Eukaryota; kingdom Metazoa; phylum Chordata; order Testudines; family Trionychidae; genus Pelochelys; species Pelochelys cantorii. The sequence goes on from CM064336.1 coordinate 24,992,086, forward strand.
ATATCCCGTGCCTAATTTGCATAAAAATGGCTGTCGCGTTTTGCCGACTCAGCACTTTGTTGGCAAAAAGCGGCAATCTAGAGGGGGATCTGTCGAGAAAGAAAGCCTTTTTTGACAGATCCCTTATGCCTCCTGCAAGGAGGTTTACAGGATCTGTCGAAAAAGGCTTTCTTTCTCGACGGATCCCCCTCTAGACTGCCGCTTTTTGCCGACAAAGTGCTGAGTCGGCAAAATGCAACGGCCATTTTTATGCAAATTAGGTGCGGGATATTTAAATCCCTGCCTCATACGCAATGTTGACCTGCCTAATCTGCATCCCTCTGCTGACAGAGGGGTGCAGTCTAGATGTACCCTTGGTGTGGCTGAGCTGTAGGGGGGGTTGCTACTGTGCCCTATGCTAACATAGTGTAGCTCTTTGTCCTCTCTAGCAGCTGAACAACATAAAAGGTTAATGAGTCTGCTGCTGCCTTTGAGCAACAGACCTAGTCCTTAACTCAATAAGCTCATGCTTTTAGATCGGGGTGGACGGCCGCGCTTCACTAGGGTTAGCCCCTGGTGGGCTGCCAGATGTTTTATTTACCTACATATCTGCAGGTATGGCTCCTTGCAGCTCTTATTGGCCATGGTTTTCCATTCCCGGCCATTGGGAGCTGTGGAAAGTGGTAGGCTAGCCCACGCCACTTCCCACAGCTCCCATTGGCCGGCAACAGTGAACTGTGGCCAATGAGAGCTGGGAGTGGCCACACCTGCAGACACTCAAGTAAATAAAGTGTTTGGGGCTCACCAGGGGCTAACTTTGGTGAACACCATCTGACCCATGGGCCGCTTATTGCTCACCCATATTTTAGACTAAGAAGATGGGCTGCCACTTGTTACATCATCTCCAGATCGGTCATTGTGGTCAATGAAGCCAGCAGTTTTTGACCTAAACTCTTGAGTCTCTAATGCTTGAGCTAAATTAACAAAGCCTTTAGCTCAGAGGAGTATCCAAACCTCCATAGATATTCCAGCCACTAGAGCAGGACAAAGATCCACCAACAAGTATTACCTTTATCATACCCAGCTGTAATGCAAGAAATCTACAGGCCTGTAGCCTGTAAGATATTAAGAAGAGCACAAGTTAATATAAATGTGGTTAAGTAGGCCATCACCCAGGCACAGATCAAGGGTTACTGTTAGATTTTTGGGAGCTAAGTAGAGCTTGCTCAATAGTAGGTGTTAGAATGTTAGAAGAGGTTCGGTCCCACAGAGATCTCAGATCAGAAAAAAAATCTGCCAAGCACAAATACGGGATAATAGCCTTAGAACACCTGCCAAGGAAACAAAAAAAGTGACATGACAATTTTAATTAAGGAGGAAATGTGAAAGATGTGGGATTATTAATTGCTTCCATCTAGCAAAACTGTCTATACCGTTGGTCCCCTTGTGGCTCAGAGGTAAATTACAGCCATAAAGGAAGCTGGCCTCTTTGGGTATGTGTGTGTCTAAACTGTAAAGAAAAATCTGCCATGCTGAGTGTCAGAGCCTCCGTCAGTTGACTTGGGCTTGTGGGACATGGACTGCAGCACTAAAAATAGTGTCGGGTTTGGGGACTGTTTGGCCTGGGGATTGGCTCCAATGCCGTCCCCCGAAGCCAGGTGTCACAGCCCCAGCTTGCATTCATCTCGCCGAATTCCAGCAGGCTTAGTAAGAAAAACTAAGAGGGGGGAGATTATGGCTTTAATACCCAAGACTTTGTCTCAGGATGTTGAGCTGCATTTATTATCAACACTATTGTAGAACCAGCCCACAGAAAAGCATTGCCTTAGAGGCGAACCAGCACCTGCTGTAATGTCCTGGGAAGATACCTGTTGTGGTTTGATTAGGATTTAAGCCAGTGGTGGCCCATTGGGATTCTATGTGTGGCCCATGAGACATTTTGTTTACCATTGCCCATGCGCAGGGTTTTCAGATCACACTGGATTCCGTCTGCATAGTTTTTTTACTACCGGTATTACTACAGTGACACACCGGTAAAGCAAGGACACGTGAAGTGAGGTGCATGCTGATTACACACAACATTGAGTGTGTGAGCTGGGTGCTCTCTCTGCATCATATTACAGTGCTGCTACGGTTCAGTTGTCACATCATACACATTCTAGGTTCACAAGTGCAATTAGCAAAACTACCCTATTCTGGGAGACTGTCTTGGTTACAACACTCTTGCGGCCCACTGAGATGAAGGAGGGTCATTCACGTGACCCAGGCACTCACATAGGTTGCCCTTCGCTGACTTGAACACTTAAGCAGAGGAAGAATACATTCCAGCTTTTATGAGGAAACCGTTCAAGGTAGCTAAAGACTCCCACATTTATATCAGCTCTCTCATCCTCAGTTCCCCAGTTGCATCAATGAGGCAAAAATGCAAAATTCCCAGCATATGATGTGATCATTCCAACCACAACTACTCTATGTGAAAAAAAAAGCAGGCTGCTTTATGAGGTTAACAATATCCATGCTGTCTGGATGGACTGCAAAGCAATGATCTGAGAGTCATGGCTGTCTTTCAAATGAAAGATGGATTAACACAGAGTCTGTCAGTAAGAGACTGCTAGCAAGGGATCCCCACAAAGGCATAGCAAGTGGATAGGATGTGTTTAAAGAGCCCATAATCCTATATTTACAGAACAGTCCTTAATGGCTCATTTCGAGCCAGTGCAAAGAACCAAGTAAACAGTGTGAGTAGGAAAGTCTGTTATTCTGTATTTACTTACTAGACCGTCAGCTGTGGAAACTGTAAAGAGCCCCATAGAGCATAAAGGAGTTTTTCATTTTCAGCGTTGACAAGAGCAACATAGCAATGATACTGAAGACTAGAGTTTCCATGGGATCTATACCCTCACTTTTAAACAGTGAGCATGAACAGCGACTGGAACAGCTTGTTGAAGGCAATGAGAAATTCATCATTACTCAGTGTCATTACATCAAGTTTGGGTGTTGTCTAAAAGATACGCTCTAATTCACCCACAAGTGATTGGGCTGGATAGCATTCACTTACACAGCTGGAAAAATTAATTCCCTCCACCATAGGAATTACTGGATGGAATGATATGGCCTGTTTTACCCGGGAGGTCAGACTAGGTGATGACCGTGATTCCCTCTGGCCTCAACAACCATGAAATTATGACCTCAAACACCAAATTGGCTCCCTCAGTAATTTGTGCATTTAGGCCCTGAAAGCTTCAATGGCAAGAACAAATTTGCAACATCTACCTGTTTGGCAGGTGCAAATGACATTGGCACACACTCCTTAGGGATTTGCATATGAAGGTAAGCATAAGTGCAAATGTCTAGGCCATTTCTGAAAATATGATCCTAATGATCTGACAAAATTCACTCAAGCCAGAAAATTCACAGAAAAGCCACCAACTCACTGTTGGTGTACTAATAAGTCTTAGCATTTCACTACTGGTTTACATTTTCAAAGCTTTGTAGCAAACATCAATTAAATAACCCTCAAAACTCCCCCAGGAGAGAGGCATATGAATAACTAATAGCAAACAATTTATGCAATGAATATCTCCATTTTTACTGTTTGTGACGTTTCCAGGAACTGATTACCAAATTATGAAATGTATTCATTATTCAAAATGACTTGGTCAGATTTATGTAGTCAATAACACATGGTCTGCAGATTGTTCAAAAGCCACAAATATTTGCCATTCACACTGTGTTGGTGAGTTGGGAGTCACATGATTTTCTCACTCCTCTCTGAATGGATGATTTACATTGTCAACCATAAACTGATGTTTAATGGTCAGCACACTGGACTGGACTGGGTTCTGCTCCCGACTTAACTTTGGGCAAATCACTTCACTACCCTATACCTCAGTGTTCCCCTCTGTAAAATGGGGATAATGATTCTACCCTCCTTTGTAAAGTGCTTTCAGGTGTGGTGATGCCAGAACCAAATATATCATTTGAAATTTGTTTTCAGTAACTGCTCCAGCTTGACTGTTGCTTCTTGTGTGGATTCACACTGACAAAGCTTAAGCACTTGAATGCACCTGCCAAAGGAACTCAAAAGGGTCAGGAACATGGACTGAAGTTTCCTTTTAAAATTAAATGGATATGTATGGAAAGAAAAACCTCCCCACCAAAACAACAGTAACAACCAAAGCCTGTAGTTGAAACTGTTCTAGCAAATATTATCCTTGTTTTGTACATGGGGCGAGTCAGACACAGAGAGGGAAAGTGTCTTACCCAAGTCTACAGAAAGAGTCAATGCCAGAGGTAGGAATAGATTGTAAAGACATAAAGTCTCAGAGGTATGATTAAAGGCCAGTGGAGTCATCCAGATTTTCCACATTATAGTAAATCTGCTTTTTCTTGATGGCATTCACTGAGGTCAGACTATTTATATGATGAAAATACATTTGTGTCATTGCATTTTTAATGTATTTAATTAACACACCAAAATGACCATAAGTGAGTATTAAGTAAATGAATATGAAGCTTCTGAAGAAAATTTAGTGCTGATGTGACAGTTCTGGAGACTGACGCCTACCATCTCTATAGGGAGCAGCAGCATTACCCGCATTGTCATTTCTTCTGCTGCCAATTTTGTTCAGTCCTGTCCCACCTGAACCAGCTTTGTGGTCTGAAATTGCCAGGATCAGTCCCTCTGCCTCTCCTGCTGAATTCTGAGCCTGCCTGTTGATACTGTGAAAAAGGCCATTATGAAAATATGAATCTTTTAAGTCTTACTATGTATATGTTTGTATAAGCTAGGCTACTGGATCTATTTTAATTGATTCCGCCCTGCAGTACTGTATATTGCTGCTTGTACAATAGCTACCTGGACAGAAAGGGAGACTGCAAATGGTAATCTATTTCTCAATGAATGTCAGGAATCATTCAGCATTGGTTTTGTGCAAGTAGAACTAGCTTCATTACAGTCTATCAGTAGAGCAAGCTGCTGGCTTATCGATAGCTTGAGCCCTGCAAATCCATGATATCTGCTTTATATCTACAGGTATCCACATCTTTGGATGTGTATCTAGATATCCACAACTCATTTTTGTGGATATGGATGTGAATACGAATTTTGTATCTAGAACTCTGAAAATGTTCAGATATCTGCTTTCTATCCATGGGTATCCACATCAGTGGATGTGGATGCAGATATCCATGGCTCATTTTTGCATATGCAGATGTAGATGCAGATATAAATTTTGTATCCACACAGGGCTCTATTGATATCATGTATAAAGTATATTGGACTAGTCCGCCTCATGTATCTTCCTCTTATGGATAAGGCTTGTTCCACGAAAAGCCATGATATGCTGAAAATATAAACCCTCATGCAGAGCCTTATTCAGAATTCAGTAGTCAATAGCAGCCATCAGGTCTACACACTCCATGTATGGAGTTTTTGCACTGAATGTATGTAGTTGCTTATCATGCCCATGCTCCTACGATAATAAGGCCTTGGAATGGGGCAAGGCCCAAAGGCTGAAAGGGCCATAGAGAAGTCCTCCAGGTGGGTAAAGTGGTTAGGAGGAAATCAGCCAATCAGGGGCCAGAAGGGACTATATAAGCGAAGCTGCAGGAATAGAGGCAACTCAGTTGCAGCCCAGACCTAGAAGGGAGAAGATCAGGGCCAGCTGGCCGGCCGGCTGAACGAACGAACGAACGAACGAACGAACGAATGAATGAACGAACGAACGAACGAACCTGGGAAAGCTCCCAGTGGAGACCTGTTGAGAATGATGAGCTGAGGTAAGGGACACTAGTGGAGAGCACCAGGATGGGCTCCTGTTAAGCATGTACCCCGGAAGGGGTTTGTGATTTCACACAAAGCTGTATGGCTCAGCTGTAGGGCTGAGTAGCCATAAGGCTTTTTAAAACTGAGGCCCTGGAGGAACCCACACTTGGTCAAAATGGGAGCGCTCGCGGGAGGTGAGTGCCAACCCTGTTTCAGCCCTACTTGTAGATAGCTGCTCCTTCTGTCTCCTAATGAGCTAGTCCAAAGCAGTGGGAAAAGAGAAAGCTGGAGGCAGCTGTTCTAAAACACGTTGTTGTCTTTCTTTCCCTAGGGTATCTTTCCTTTTCCTTTTTTCTTTTTAGCTGACATAAAAGACCTTATCTGAAGGTGAAATTGAAATGTCTCTATCTGAGTCGACTCTGGCCTGAGGGCACACAGGGTTTGGAGATCTCCAGCCCCTGAGTGAGCTTTTGAGGATTTGCACAACCTTGGAGGCCTCTGCTACTGTATACATGTGTGAATGCATTGTTAAGACATGGCAATCACAATATTTATAACTAATGTAGTTAAAACATTTGGGTACAATGTCCACTTCCCTTTTTGCCAGGGTCACCCCCAGGTTCCGCAGTCTCAAATCTCTATTCTTTGGCTTAGAAAAATCAAACCCTAGGTCTCAGTCCAACAAAGTGTTTAAACACGTGAGTTGTTCCATTGATTTCAGTGACACTACATGCATACTTCAGTGGTTCATTGGATCAGGGTCCTGTCCAGTGGATATTGGTGAATGTCTATTTCCACTGTGTCCCCCAAAACAAATAGCCTTGCTAGAAACCTATGGAGGGAATGCTCAGGTGATAAGATATTTTGCACCTACAGGCCTTTGGCAAAAACATCTTCAATCAATTCTATATGGTAATCAGTTAATAAGAAAACAGTGGACTAAGCAGGACTGAGTGAAAAGTTTCCATCAACTCTCTTATTCCAATCAAGGGCTATGTCTAGACTACATGGCTCCGTTGACAGAGCCATGTAAAATAGTTTATTCGGCATAGGCAAAGAAGCGGGAATTTAAATAATCCCTGCTTCGTTAAAATAAAAATGTCCGCCATGCTGTGCCGACGATCAGCTGATCCGGCACAGCGGGGCAGTCTAGACGCACTGTGGTCGACAAGGGAAGCCTTTATTGACTGCTCCAGTATGCCTCGTGAAATGAGGTTTACCGGAGCGGTCGACAAAGGCTTCCCTTGTTGACCGTGGTGCGTCTAGACTGCCCCGCTGTGCCGGATCAGCTGATCGTCGGCACAGCGTGGCAGCCATTTTTATTTTAACGAAGCGGGGATTATTTAAATTCCCGCTTCTTTGCCTATGCCGAATAAACTATTTTACATGGCTCTGTCAACGGAGCCATGTAGTCTAGACATAGCCAAGGAGAGAAACCTATACAGGAGAACAGGAGCACGAAGAACTCAAACTACAACTCCCAAGTGGCATTGCAGTGGCACTTCCAAATTAAAATGTTTGTTTGTTTGTTTGTTTGTTTGTTGCTTCCATGAATCCCAGCCCTCATTCCATTTTCTGACCAGCTTCAGAGCCAAGTTCATCCCTGTTGGTGACACAGTTCTGAATCCTGACTTCCTCGGATGCTCATTTCTGAATCAATAACTCAGCACCTGAATTGGTTTTTGGTTTTTTTATTGGCGCTTTTTTTTTTTTTTTTTTTTGCAACTGTAAACATTTAACTGGATAAAACCAGAAATAAACTCAATATTATCTGTATACATTACATAAACATGGAACAAAAGTGTAATCCTTCAGTGACCACATTTACTATCAACCTTAATATTAGTTATAGTGTATTTGGACAAAGTGAAAAACTCAATTCATACTTGAAATTGACCCAAACCAATAGAGCTCCCCCCCATCTCCAGACACCCCCAAAAGAACATGTACACACTTTGGCCTCTCTGGATAAAATGGAAGCTGAAATCCAAACCACACTTGGTTTTGTGCTGTTACCATGGTTTGCACAAAACCAAACCATGGGCTTCTCAGCCTTTCTGGAAAGAATCATAGAATCATAGAATACTAGAATTGGAAGGGACCTTGACAGATCATCAAGTCCAGCCTCCTACCCTCATGACAGGATCAAGAACCATTTAGATCACCTTTGATAGATGTCTGTCCAACCTGCTCTTAAATATTTCCAGTGATGGAGATTCCACAACCTCCCTGGGCAATTTATTCTAGTGTTTGACCACCCTGACAGTTAGGCAGTTTTTCCTAATGTCCAACCTAAACCTCCCTTGTTGCAATTTAAGACCATTGCTTCTTGTCCTATCATCAGAGGCCAAGGAGAACAATTTTTTTCCCTCCTCCTTGTAACACCCTTTTATGTACTTGAAAACTGCTAGCATGTCCCCTCTCAGTCTTCTCTTTTCTAAACTAAACAAGCCCAATTCTTTCAGTCTTCCCTCATAGGTCATGTTTTCTAGACTTCTAATCATTTTTGTTTCTCTTCTCTGGGCCTTCTCTAATTTTTCCACATCTTTCTTGAAATGTGGTACCCAAAACTGGACACAATACTCCAGGGCTATGTCTACACTGCAGTCTCCTGGTGCAAGAACTGTTTTGCACAAGAGTGCGTCCACAGTGCCATGTGCTTTTGTGCAAGAGATGTGCTTTTGTGCAAGAGCGTCTATGGCAGTGTGGATGCTCTCTTGCGCAAGAAAGCTCTGATGGCCATTTTAGCCATAGGGGTTTCTTGCGCAAGAAACCCCTGTTCCCATCCACACTGCCTTCTTGCGCAAGAGCTCTTGTGCAAGAGGGCTTATTCTCGTGAAGAGAGGAATAACTCTTGCAGAAGAAGCCCTCTGTTCTGACGCTTTATTGTAAATTTACTTGCACAAAAATGAGTGTGCAGTGTAGACGCTCCGCAAGTTTTTGCACAAGAACAGCCATTCTTGCACAAGAAGCCTGCAGTGTAGACGTAGCCCAACTGAGGCCTAATCAGCACAGAGCAGAGCAGAAGAATCACTTCTCATATCTTGCTCACAACACTCCTGTTAATACATAATGAAGCATAAGAAGCATAATGAAAGCAACAGTCATGCCGTGCATCATGATTCACTTATAGTTCACTTATAGTGACTGTCAGATTCAAGTGAAGTAGTTTTGTGAAAAAGATGGGCCCTATTTTGTGAAGTGCTGAGTCTTATTGCCATCAGTGGGTGCTGAGGGTATCTCAGCAATGCACAGGACCAGATCCTGTAGAGGCTTTTCAGTGTGCTCTTTGTCTTGTCCCTAATGCATGAAATAAAACATGGAGCTAACAAGTGTACTTTGAGTTCATTTGTTCTGATTGGTTCCATTTCCACTGTTCACCAACAGATAATAAAGTGCATGCAGACATGCACCCTCATTACCACTCTCGTATGTAATGAACTCTGTGCATATCTGAATGTTAATTGTCTTCAGGCTTGATTGAGGACCACTTTATGAGCAAGTCTCTGATTTCCTCCACTCAAGCTCCTACAGCTGGTCACCAAGAGAAGACTGCTGCTGCTTCCCTTACTAGACACAGCCCTGGCTTCTGGATGGTCAGGTGACTCTTCAAAGTTTTGAATTAATCCCTTAATTCTCTGCCTTTTTTGAGAAACTGGCTCAGCTGGGTCTAAGGCTTTTCCCTCAGAAGCGTTAGCTAATTAAATGTTTTAAGATGAGACGCTCAAAGTTATATAGACAGAAGCAATTTTTATGAACTGGTAGCTTTAATTTAAACTCTATTCCAGCAGAGCATGCTGCAATGTTTCGGGCTATTAGCCAATCACTAATGTGGACGATAGAATGGTTAATAAAAATCCATTCAAATCTAAGATTTTTTCTGATTTGCAGAATAGCTTGGTGCTCCCAATGCAGATCAAATAATAATAATAAAAAAAGACAATTCAAGTGTGATTGGATAATCTGATGGTTTTGCTCCCAGTTTATTTTTAATTTCTGGCAGGCGTGAGGTTGGAAATTAAAAAGCTCTCTTGATGCTCGAGTGACTCGAATCTCAGACCAGAGGAGATGAAGTGACTGATGCAGCTCTGGGGACTTTTATTCTCCCCCATCATTACCACGCTTAATAAGAAATACCTGGGAGGTTGCTGAGCAGTGAAGGCTGAGACCCTACTTCTTGTGCCACCCAAGATAGAGCAATAATTATCTGACAGCTCAAGTTTCTGGTGCAAAGGGAGTAGAATGCTGGTTAAAGGAAAAGCACTAGCTAGTGTGTACCCTTGGAAAGGGACAGAAGTAGCTTAGTGATTTAAGCATCTGATTTCCAAAACCTACTTTCCTTGAAGTGACAGGTTCACATTCCAAGCAGCATTGGATCAAGCCTTCTTTGTTCCAAGATCTAGTAAATAAATTGAGTTCCATTTGGTTTATTTTGCATGAGTCTTTCAGCTAAGACCTTAAACCCTGTGCCCCTGTCTGCTTTGCATGGATATTAAAGCGCCCAGGAGACTTTCCAATCTGAACCTCTCGATTTATCTGACTTCACATCGGAGTTGGGGGAGGGGTAAACAGCTGAAGACACGCACAGTCCTTAATAAGAAATGGCTTTTAGAGAGAAGCAGTTGGGTTGAGAGGATCTGATCCTAATTCCTACCCATTAACTACTCACATAACCCGCCCCCCCCCCCCGATAACTGGTACGAACTGACACCCTCACCGTCAACAGAGAGACCGGGGGCTAAGTGAGCCATGGGGACAGACCACATTAGATGGGGTTACATGGAGGCAGATGCTGGGGAGAGCACTCATCCTCTGTGATAAATACATGGATGGATGGATGGATGGATGGCAAGGGCTGCTTGCTCTCTTACCACCTGGACTGCATTTGTTTTGTGAACAAAAGGGACTTTGGTCTATGGATCTGTCAACTTTAGCAACTAATTCACTGTAAAAAACCCCCAACTCTTTGGTGCAGGTGTTAAAGTGCTCTATCAGCTGGAATTTGTGTCTGCCATGCTCCACATAAATGCTCTGAAGAGAGCAGGATATGAGAGGAAGGCAGAACATGGCTCTTGTTTGCTGCATAGTCATCTGTTTTGTGAATGGTACCATCACTTGCCCTGCTTCTGAAGACTGTGCCTTTCAGTGCATCACAGAGGCCACTGATTATGACTTATGGGGTTGGTTGCTTGGGTGGGTTTTTCCCCCTACCATACAACTGGAGTGAAAAAGGGTTGAGAGTTGTATGAAATGCAATCATATCCCTTTCAGTCACGAGCAGGAATCAAAGTGTGTGGGAGTAAGGGGGGCTGACTGCTGATTTCTAGGAAGCTTCCCTTTCCCAGAGCAGTGGAAATTTAGGGAGATGATTAAAATCAGGAGATGCTTTGCAGCTCCTTCCTTCCTTAATTAGGATCTTTCCTTTGCTAATGCCTTTGGTGGGCTACGAGCGTCCGCACTGACAGATGTCAAACTCTGTTGTGTTTGAGGGATTAGGGAACAGAGGGGGAAGAAAAAGAGCAGTGGCTCCCATAATAACTCATGTGCCTGGCAGACAGACAGGCCAAGCTGGTAAGTGAATTTCATGATAATGGGGACGGGTATTAAACATTTGCCTGTACTTGAACAGGAGGGCCTTTGTCACTAATTACCGAGAGACGTTAAAGGAATTGGGATGTATTTAAACCCTATTGTTTGCTGTTAAAACAGGGATTCGTCTTCTTTTTTTCCAGGCTAAGCAGTTAATACATTTTTAGTAATAGCAGAAGGGCACAGTGGATTAATCACTGTCCTTGAAAATAAAAAGTGATTAATTTTAATGCATGCAAATGGTAGGAGACAGACAGAAACAAGTGGCTGCTGGCTTGCCGACCAGATCAAGGGTAAAAGCATTCATGCCAAGACTTTCTACGCTGACAAGTATACAGCATCATTCCTGACTTGGATACACTAGGGAGAATAAAGGCCAGAGGGCCTGCCAGGGCTTAATGGGAGAAATCTCCATAATCCCAGCTCTGCCTCACCAGAGTCATACACAGGAGATTCACAGGACACCTGCCATTCATGTTAGGTCTGTTTTTCACACCAAAGAGGATGTCAGTTTCTTCAGACTGAAGAAGTGCATCATAATTGCAGCAGCATCTTTGACCATTTATACCATTTCCATCCTGCTGAGGCATCTTTATAATAACAGTAATACTGTACTGCCCATGATTCCTTCTTGCAGCTGTTGTGTATAAGTATCTACAGCTTTGTGTCCAGAATCCCAGGCCCTCAGAGATCGTTGGGTTTTTATTAATTCACAGCATAACACTAACAATGTGTACTGGCCTACTGGAAATGCCTAGAATCCCACAACTGGCATCTACGTTTTTTTCTTAAAGGCCAGAAGGAACTTTTATAGTCTTCCAAGGCCGGCCCAAGCCATTCATGTGCCCCAGGCCCCGGGAGTGCGGTGCCGCCCCCAGGAGTGCAGCGCATGCGCGGCCCCACCCCCGGGCGCGCGACGCCCCTAGACCCCAGCGCATGCACAGCCCCGCCCCCAGGCCACCGGCGCATGCGCGGCCCTGCCCCTGCCCAGTCTGGCAGCCCTGCGCGGCGCCCCCTACAATGGGGCACCCGGGGTGGTAGCCCGGTCAGCCTGTAGCTTGGGCCAGCTCTGATTCTGACCCCCTGCATAGCACAAGCCAGGTTCCTCCCAGTGATTCTTGCATCAGACCCTAACTCTCAGCTGCACTAGAACATATTTTTGATAAAGACATCCCATCAGATTTGAGGATTAAACATCTCTACAAGTGATTGTTGGTTGATACTGATCTCATTTGGCTTCATTTACAAAACTAGGGGTGCATCTACACTGCAGCATGTTTCCGGAAAAACAATACTTGCATTCATACTGCCATTGAGTTCTTTCGACAGATAGTCAAAAGAACGGAGGGGTTTTTCCGATGCCAGTAAACCTCATTCTGTGAGGAAGAAGCCTTTTTCCAAAAAAAGCTTTTTCGGAAAAAGGCGTGTGTGGATGCGGAAAAGGGAGTTCTTTCAAAAGAAAAGGTCTCCAGGAAATAACACAGGTGCTCTTGTGGCCACCCTGTCTAGACTAATCACAGCTTAAATGCGAGATAGCATCTAATCAATGTGGACGCTATCTTTCGAAAAAGCACATAGCTTTTTCGTTGTGTTTTTGCTGTGTGGATGCTCTCTTTCAGAATAAGCTTGCAGTCTAGACGTCACCTGGAGTCAGTAATCTGAGGAACTCCCAACCAATAGGTAAAGTTGCTTTGCTCCAAAGTCTTGTTGGCCAACTGAAGACAGAATGAATCAAATGAATGATTTCAACCAGTATTTCTGCCGAAGAGAACTCATCGCCTTCCGCACGCATCAGAAACATTAACAGACAATGACATAACTCTTCCTGTGAATATGGGAATATCATTTGCCTTGTGTTCTTAAGAGAGTTCACAGAGAGGTAGAATGCCTTGCCCCAGGCAACTGAAAATATGTCTAATTGCAGTTAGAGACCTGTGGCTGCTCCATGCCAGTTGACTCAGGGTGTAGGGCCTGATTCATTGCAATGTCAATGTCTGGACTCAGATGGGAGCCTGGGCTTTAGGATCCTGTGAGATGTGAGGGTCCCAGAGCTTGGACTGGAGCCCAAAAGTCTATATGGCAATTAAACAGCCCCACAGCCCAAGTGCTTCAGTCAGCTGGTGTGGGCCCGCTGCAGGTGTCTAACTGCAGTGTAGGCATACACTGGAGGGAGTCAGTGTCAGAACTGTTACTGGAAAGCACCCCCACCTACTTATATGGATTCATCATCACGCTATCTGAATGCCCGCTTTTGGGGACCACACCACACCTCTACCCCAATCCACATAAGTGCCTAATAGTTAGGGGTAGGCTCCTTCGGTTGGATAAAATAAGAAAGAGTCTGTGCCTTCAACTAGATCCTGGAAGTTTTTATGGCAGTTGGAGTACATAGTTAATCGCTTCTTTTTGCACTGCTGAGATGGTGGTGGTTGTGTTTGCTTTGTTTGTTTTTCATTTTCACAAAGCCTCTTCCTGACTTCACTTGGGAATAGAAGTTTTTCCTGTGGTATTTTCAACTAGGCCATATCTTGGACACAGGAAACCTTTCAGGGAGGCTCAAGTCTCAGGAGATCCCTTTTCTAACTGCTAAATGTTTGGATCCATCTTTGAACCAATCTGAACTCAACCTCTGAATGCTGGGAGGTTTGCCTGTCACTGAGCTGCTAACCACTTTAATTATGGCTGCTTACCACTTTAATTTGGGACAATTTGGAGATTGCATGGCTCAGTTGCCTGGTGCCAGTCAGAATTCTGGCTGGCGTACTTTGTCACCAGGCACAGCCTGCTAATCAAATGAGTCGGAGCGGCAATAAGCAAAGCGGTGCAATAATCGACTTGGAAAGATACAGAGGCCTGGATCAAAATCTCTGCATCACATGATGCCTCATGCTGGAAACATTTCTCAGCTATACAGGATGACTGATGAGGGTAGAGAAACGGAGTGCAGTGGCATGGGGTGCTAAAGAGAAATCTATAGTAGCCAAATCTGGAAAAGAACAGGTAAAAATTCTGGAGTAGAATGACATGGAGATCCAAAGATTTAAGCACTGCGGCTCTGCTGTAGGGCTTTAGTGAAAACACTAGTGTGCACATGGGACAGCGTCTCCCCTTGGCATAGTTGATCCACCTTCCCAAAAGGTGGTAGCTATGTTGAAAGGAGGAGCTCTCCCATAGACATAGCTCTGTCTATACTGAGTCACTAGATCAGTAAAACTATGTTGATCAGAGATTTTTCACACCCTGGCTGATGTAGTCATACAAATATAGGTCTGTCGTGTAGACCTGCCCTGAGTTAATGGATTACAAAATCCATTGGGCTGGAATCCTATATTGCATTTATGTTTCTCTTTTCAGGATCTTGAGTTCATCTCCAATTCCTGTGTTAGTCATGGGAAGCTACGAGCCAGCATCTGGTATTTTGCTAGTTACAAAGGTCTTTAAAAAGTGGAACCATGTACGTCACCACTGGGAAGTCTCCAACTCTCCAATCTCCATTTCTGGGAAGTCTCTGGCTGGGCATGTTGAATGTATGCATTTGGTATGTTACTACATGCAGGACATGAACTGAGATCCTCTCCCAGATGAGCCAAAATACATCCTACTCCAAATGAGCCAGTAGGAGCTGAGCTAAAACTTTTCTCAGCTGGAAGTCACTCTTAGCATCTATTACAACAGCAGGGGTATCTTTGTAGTTGAAAGTCGATGTAATGCTGAGCTGTGACAAACTAATTGTGGTTTACAACTGCTGTGGAAATTGTCACCAGCAATGAACCTTGAAAGGGCACTCAGGGAATATTAAAATACTTCAAAATAGTGATTTAAAATCATTTTGTTCTTCCCATTGTTTTCACTCTGTTATCCCCAGAAGCTTGAAACTTTGAACTTAGATTGCAGACACTCACAAAGTTTTATTATTGTAGGGTTGCTCAGGAGCACTGGGCAGGTATTTCAATCAAGAGAGGGAAAAGGAGCTTTGAATTTGTTTTTGTTAACGGGATAAGAAACTCATGTAGAATTTTTTTTTTTAAGAGAGCAGGTGAAATGTTAAGCCTATTATAACAAATCCATGGGCTGGAGACAACAGCATAACTATTCCATCTGTCTCACACACAGAGTTGGGACCAGAATTGTAATTTTTCAGCTCTATAAACTTTCGCTAGAGTTAAAGGAGATTTCCCATTAGTTAGTAAGAATGCTAAGGCTGCTCTACCAGCACTGATTGGTCCTAAAGCCAGCATAGCCAGTCATGGGAGGGTTCACCTCAGCACAAAGGGCTCCTTTAATGACACAGAATCACTTCAGTGACTACTACAAACACCAGGCCTCTCTACGGCTGGTGTAAGACTGAGACTTCCTTGGTGCCACCATAGTACCCAGGCTGTTATAATAATCCCCTTAGACATCCAGCTTGGGACACAGCTGACCTAAAGTCAGGTCAGGTGCCAAGGTGGCATAAAGCCATCTTTTTATCCTTGATCAGCTGTGCTCAGTATTGTTCAGCCTCCTTTTACAATGCCTTGGTGGGGGGAAAGTCCAGGCGCTTAATGTTGTTGTTGTTATTACTATTATTATTTTTTTATTTATAGCACTTCAGAGACTTCCCTAATTAGTATCATTATAAATATAGGAATTAATCTCAAAGTCCTGGGCTTGTCAGTTATTGACAATGCAGCAAATTAAAAATTAACTTTTAAAAAGAAAGCGTGTAGATATATATATAAAGTTTGACAGAGTGTGAAGAAAATCAGGTTCTAGCTACAGTCTCAGAGAATGTGGGAGTTTGGGTTTAATCTTTGATGAGTATAGCAGTTTAGAATGAGCTGCTGAAAGAAAGGAGGCAACCATGTGCCAGAAAAGACACCCCAGTGCTTATTATTAGTAGCATTATATTTGAAAGAATGCATGTAATTTGTCATAGGAAAAAAATTGATGCCCCTGTGCTTTCCCTCCACCGCCAAATTCTTTGCTGCTAAACCCTCCCGTAATATTTGAACATAAAGTTCCAGCCAATGAACACTGAATTCTGGTGGAAAGAAAGCCAACAGGAGTGGGAGTATGCCTGATATCCACATTAATACCAAATGAATGAGTTGTGACTGATGCTATTCCAGTGAACACCAAAACAACTAATAATAATTAGGCCCATTATTTTAAAGCATTGCCAAAAAACCCAGAAATATTTAGATGCCTCCAGTAGTTCTCTTTCATGATATGCATACAGCAATGATCATAGATGTTATTTTGCTTTTTAATCAGCAGTGTGATGGGAAAGGACACCACTTGAGAGCACATCCATGAAACGCTTCATAAAGGCATATGCCCTCTTTGCTGATGTGCTGGAGGTTTTATTGCTGCGGTTGGGACACAGCCTGACTTCCTGTTCTACCCAGTAGAGAAGGAGAGTGGCTCAGGAGATTGTACATGACTAGAGAGTCATACATTAAAAAAAAAGTCTTAGTTTTTGTATAGCCAAATTCTACCACCTATTACATTTATATCACCCCTGGTCACTCAAGGGGACTGCATGGGTGTAACTGAGGGTAGAATTTGCCATTTTTATCCGACTGTCTCAAAAATCTATATAATTACCAATTAATTGAGACTCATTATAGCCTTTTGTTAGTATTATCACTATATTACAAATGGGAAAACTGAGGCAGAAGTAGAACACGAGGTCACACAATGATTCAGTAACAGAGCTGAAATTCAACCCAGGAGTTCTGACTTCTAGTACATTGCTGTAACCTTTGGAAACTCCCCATCCTGTGCATTATTGGTTCATTTCCATCCCTAGCTGAAAATCACCCATCTGTTCTGTGCAGTGCAATGAATTTGGTGGGTCTCCATCCCAGTTGACAGGGAGTTAGTCTCTGGAACCTGGGGACGGCCTCTCCACATTCCTATCTAGGATTTTGGTACAACCCAAAAAGAGCACTGCCTCCAAATGATCTATCTCAAATGTTACAATGAGCTCAATTTATTCTGGGACAAGGCTAGGCAGGTAGGTCATTCCAGAGTTAGGGAAGAGCTATCTGAAACCATCATGTCCATTAGAGATGTTCCTGTTATGCTGTCGTTGTCTGGATGACACTTTTTTCAACAAAGAACAAATGTAAGTTTCCATGAGAAGTAGCACACTGAGGCTATGTCTAGACTCTCTGCTTCTTTTGGAAGCTTTTCCAGAAGAGATCTTATGGAAAAACTTATTTAGAAAGAGAGTGTCCACACAACAAAAGTCCATCGAAAAAGCGATCTGCTTTTTCGAAAGATAGCATCACATTTATTGGACGCTATCTTGCATTTAAGTTGTGATTACTATGGATGGAGTGGCCACCAGGGCACCTGTGCTTTTTCCTGGAGGCCTCTTCTTTCGAACAAAAAAACCCTCTTCCCTATCCACGTACACCTTTTTCCGAAAGAGCTCTTTCGGAAAAAGGCTTCTTCCTTGTTGAAAGAGGTTTACTGCTGTTGGAAAAACTCCTGTGTTCTTTCAACTTTCTATCGAAAGAATGCAATTGCAGTGTGGATGTAAGTGTAGCTTTTCTGGAGAAATGGCCTTTTTTCCTGGAAAAGCTCTGTAGTGCAGACACACCCTGAATAGCATTCTGCATCTGAACTGAACACTTACAATGGCAGCTGCCCCTGTGGCAGTGAGAAGGAAACTTCACTACATTTAAAGACACAATATATAGAAAACAGAATAACAGTATCTCTTTTCAGTTACCTGCTGTACTACTTCCATCCCAACCCAAGCTACACAGGGAAGAGAAAGGGGATAGGCAGTAGGGTAGCGATGAAACAGCAGCATCTCTCAGGACAGTTTCTTTCAAGTTAAATTTATTTTCAACTTTATTTAATTTTCCCACTTATGGCTACCATTTTCCTTTTAAAAAATGACTGCTTTTGCTGGGCAGTTGTCTGTATTTTTCAGTCCCAGCTCTTATCATTCGTGGTGCATGGCAGTGCTGAAAGTCCCTGATTCTGTCCCCACTGAAATCTATAATAAAATTCCCCATTGATTTCAGTGGTTCAAGATGAGATCCAAAATTATGAACCAGCCCTAATGATAACCTAATTGCAAACCTGCAGCTAAACCCTGACTAGATCCACAGGTGGGGTAGACTGGCAGTACTCCATATGGACAAAGAGAGGCTGATTTACACCAGCAGAATGTCTGGCCTGCAGGCCTTCACTTGGGATGTGTGATTCAGGCTGATGCGTCCTATGAATGCAGCCACCCACCTGGAGGCGGGCAACGGGGGCTTTAAGCCATCTTAGCATCACCTGGGTTCTGGGCCAGATCGGGAGCGGGGGCAGTAAGCGAGAGCAGCCTATTTTACAGCAGCTTTGCAAGGGCTGTCTGTGGACCTTGTTGCAGACAAGAATCCCCCTACTGTGTACCATGGAGACACCTCCTTCCACTCTTTACAAAGCCTCTTCTTTCTCCATGCCAGGGCTTGTGAGAGAGGCAGTGATGGGTAGAACCCTGCACAAATACAAAATTTGTATTTGCATCCACATCTGTATCTGCAAAAATCTGCTGCGGATATCCTGCAGATATGACCTGCGTATACAGATACATGTGGATATAAAGTGGATCTCCATAGATTTGCAGAGCTCTAGTGACAGGCTGGCTATAGTAGCCCAACACCAGAGAATTTTTCCATGGCTAGTTGTAGCACATTTATGATTCCTGTCAGCCACTGGAGCAGCTTACTGTGGTGATGGTGGTACAAGAACCTCTCCCTTGGTTCTAACTTGGATGTGACTCTGCTCTTTCTCAGCAAAACTCTGGGTTGCTTTGTTCTGCCTCTCTGTGTGAATCGGAGTTTGACTGATTAACATCAGCATAAAGGCCTCAGGGTTTGTCCTTGTAAGAGAACCACTAGTTGTGCCAGGGACCGACCTTCACGATTTACCCATCACAAAACATCTCAGCAGGTGAGAGATTCATTCTTACCTTGGTTCTTCTGCTACTTGGGAAATGGCTTATTTGCTAAACAGAATGTTCCTGAGTGAGGTGAATTCACAGTGCCACGCTTCCTTTTAGGGACCACATTACAAATTGCAGATGCAAAGCAGAATATATTTATGGAATTAGCTGCATGGAAAATTATCCAGGCTATTAAAAGCCACATGAACACACTGAATAACTCGCGTTTTAAATGTACATAGAAAAACATCATTTTGAAGGGGATTATTGTTTAAATAGTCAATAAGGGTTCCAGCAGATATGCCTCTTGTTGGAGTCTTCTCCTATTGTCTGGAGTGCATTATCTCCCCCATAATAGTCTCAGTTGTCTCCAGGAGTATTGTCAGAACAAAATGCTATTTTAAAGGCATATGTTTATGTTTCAATAGACATTACAATAGCAAACACATCCTTCGGAGACACAGAGAGAGAGTGCGAGGAAGAGACTACATGTCGTCTGCTTTATTGTGTGCCGGGTGACAAACATTATAACCAGAGACCAGAAATAGAAGCCCATAATGCCTTCTCCGAACAGAGCGCTGCATAGGACTCCAAGGTGTTGATTTTGGCACTATCTGGAGGAAGGATGACTAACATGTTCCAGAAAGCACTCATACCCTTATGTGGTCACCTTCCTCTTTAATAATGAAGTATCGCCAGCAGAGACTGTGGGTCACAGCATGTTGTGCTCCATCTCTTTCTGAGTGGTATACTGCATGCCACGTGGATTAAGGTTTATTAGTACAAGACTGATTATGCAGCATCTGAGAAACATACAAGATCAAATATTCATCCTATCATGCACCCTTTAGGGACTGAATTGCTATGCTGTTTAGGGTCTGATGGTCCTGTTTTTTGCAGGAAAAGAGCTAGCTTAACAGTGCATTCTCCAGCAATGAGAGTGGGGGTGCAGCCTGCTGTCCCATAATTAGGCATCTGCCTTGCCCCAGACCTGCACAAGCTGAAATCTGGGCCATAAGTTTCCCTTGAGCAGAGTAGCCATGGCTGGGAACAGAGAGGAGACACATTAAGATGGTGCCTTGAACTATGGCAACTGAATGGATTTCAAGCCTGAATTAAAATGTAGGTGGTTGAGATCTGATTCGTAATATGTAAATTTATGCCATGCTATGCCAAACCTTAGATGCCTGGCAAGCTTTCAGTGCAGCCCATATCAGGGCAATGTTTGAGTGCTACTGATTCTGAGAAAATCACAGACACATGGAACTGTAGGGACAATATGTTTATATGTGTATTTGCCTCCTACAGTCTGTGTGCGTATAAGTGTGTTGTGTTCGTACAGGGAAAAAGGCAGAAACTTCCACTGAGTCTGTAATTTGCTTGGAAACTGGCAAACATCCTTACAATGTATTTCTGAAAGATATACTGTATACAGTGAATTTCTAACAAGCTTCCATGTGATTTTCATCTCTTGAGTGAGAGAAACCTGATAAAGATATAGATCCTTCCTCACATCTTGGCATAAAATCATACCTTATTGGTTTAGATCAGTCTGTGTCTTATTTTTATAGTACTAGTGTTTTCTAGTTCTTGCAGAAAATATAAATACCCAGGAGATCTAATTTTTCTGCTAAATGGATTTTCATTCCACATAGTGTTTTCTCCTTTTCTTTATATAGAAAAACACATACATATAGAAAGAAATATAGCATGTGTACACACACTTGGGGTTGCATGTGTACACATGGCCAAAACCAGCATGAAATTCAATGTTAATAATTTCCCAAAATCATACCTGAAAATGACCACTTTTAAACATTTACAAGTTTCAAACTTGAGCTGCTTTTCCTTCCTCAAAGAAGTACTAAACAACAAGCCAAGTTGTGAGTTTCTAGGTTTAGCTATTTTGGGAGCAAAGCACACATAACAGTGCCACTGAAACATATGGGACAAGCGTATTTTTATTCATGCTCATCTAATTCAAACAGCTGAACTGGTTTGGCTCAACCTCTCAATAACAACAACAAAATATCACACAAAAGGAATGCATTTAAGAAAATGGCCAGTGGTTTTTTTTCTGTTTGAGAAAAAAGGAGGCTAGCATGAAATGCGTACACGGCACACTTTTTATTGCACATCCACAGTCAGGTTTTGCCAATAGTTAAATTAATGGAGTTATTTCCGTTTTCCACTAATATAAGTGGCGTTACAATACCTCAGAATTACAATTACATAACTATGAGCAGAATTTGTCTCAATCAGCCTAAGCCAAAATGGCTAAATTTAGCTGCCAGAACCTAGATACCCTAAATCCATACATAGACACCTAAATAAGTGGCTTCCTTTTCAGAGTTCCAAGCAGCTGCAATTGCAGTTAGTGGTATACCTATGGAGGTATATTGGTGTAAAGAACAGAATTAGGCCTCCAATCAGGCGAGCAAAAATAATTTAGCTCTACTGACTTCCTAATTGGCCAACTGTTTTAGATATTAAAAACTACCGAGCAGCTAATAATTGGATGAGACAGACAGACCAACCAACCTTAACTTTGCCGCCTTCTACTTAATTGCTTCCCCCTAAGAAGTGGATGCCTAAGGCGCTGATAGTGTTCACAGTACCTGATGCTGAAGTTCAAAAATACCCATGATGCTCCAGAAGCAAGAGTAGATCATTGCATTCTCCCAGACTCTAATAAGGTGCTATGGTCAAGAAAGGAAGAGATACTTTGCTTTCAGGGAGAAACCACTTTCCATAGAAATGGGTTATTTCTTCATTTTGACTAAGAACTTGTGTCACAAATACCTTAGGAGGCTCAGTGAAGCTTCTGGCACTGGGAAACTTCAGAGGAGACAGAGAGAAGCCACATAGAAGACCCTAAGAAGTATCTGAGCCTCCAAAGTCATGTGCTAGTTTTGCTGGACTCAGCAAGAAAGAGAACATTTGTCTTTAAGGGGAAGGCAAGTAGATAGGAATCTGGACTGGGAAGCTCATGAGATAGAGATAACAAGAAAAAAAAACTAAAGAGGGAAGCAAAAGGATAGAGGCAGTAAGGCAAGGAATACAGATGAGAAGCAGGCAGTGGGTGGCCAGGGGATGTTGGAGCAGGGGTGGAAGATGAGTTAAGATTGGAGCTTTACATTTACAGCAAAACAGCTATCCACTAGGTTTATAAACTGAACTCCAGAGGGTATTGTTGTTGTAAACCTCGGTCAGTGACTTTTTCAACCTGAGTGGCAACTGATTTTTATTCTGTACCTCAGCTGTAGCCGAGATAGATTGCGCTGCAAAGCACACACAACTATGTGTGTGTTACTTCTCACATACCTAGCATCCGGCTGCAATGCGTGTACTTCTACATCTTTATTAAGATTCTAGTATTGCCTTTTAGCAGTGGAGAGAGGCCGAGAGAGAAAGCTAGTCAGTTCTCATTTAGTTTATTGTTGACATATACAGTTTCCAGAGTGCATGATGTGATATATTCTTCCTTAGGACATAGAGTAGATGGGAATGTGAAAGGAAAGAAAATGCTTGTTAACCCCTAGAGTGCAATTGGCCAGCAGTGATTGACATCCAGCCAACTGATCATAGGAGAGAAATGGAGGGAAGGAGAGGGGGTATATAATGAAGTGCATGCTTTTAATTTCACTTACAAACTTTCAGGAACAAAACCTGAGCATGTCCAATGGGATTGTAATCAACATCAGAGCAGATAACAAAGAACTGGCACTCAGGGTAGATTCCTGCCTTACCTGAGCCCATTAGTTTATTGCTCAGCTTTTCTTTATGGATCTTTCTCCCTTTCTGCCTATGTTTTGGCATCGGCTTTGAATCCTTCAAACACTAGGGAGCAGCAGCTTCCTTTGAAAACATCCTCCCTAGCACAGCGGTGGTGGCTGCTGCTACCAGCCTTTGCAGTCTGCCAGCTAGTTTAAATAGAGAAGGAGAAGGGGGGAGGTGGAGGGGGACTGGTGGTGAAATGTTCTTGATGATAATTTGATTGCATGCATTAATGATCAAAGTGTTGCAGACTAATTACTAACACTTACCTCTCAGATATTAAGTTATCATTTATTTTCCCCCCGCACTTTGCATCTACCCCATGATCATGGCAATAATCTGCAGCCTGACTCATCTACCTGAATGCCTGAAGAAAGTCTTGCAGCGCAGTTCCAGGAGAACTCACCTCCCAAACTGGAAGGTACAAACTCTGCAGGTGCCTTTGATTGGCTGCAGTGGGATGCTCTTTGATTCAGGGTGCCTTGGTCACACCCAGTGTGTACACGGGAAATCTTACCGCCACCTGCAGGGGTTTGACAACAAAAACTAGCAAACAGAATCAAGTTCCAGCTACAGTCTCCTTGTTCCCACCCTCTGCCTTAATGAATGCTCAAGCCCACCTATGGCTGAATGTGACAAAGATACTTAGCTGTAGTGAACCGTCTCTCTCTGGCGGCTCTCCACATGGGCAGCCAAAGATCCAGCAGTTCAATAAGAACGAAATAAAATAATTGTCATCATCCCAAACAATCAGCTAGTGATGCTGTTTCTAACATTGGCGCAGCCTGACAAATACCAACCTTCTGTCATCTGTTAGGGAAAGGTACAAAAGTCATCAATGAGATGTCAAAAGGAATCTCTAGAGGCATTGTCAGCTGCCAATGAGTTTGGAGAGGAGGCAACTTTAATATGGTGGTTTGGGGGTGGGAGGGAGAATCTATCAGCAACTCCACTGTTCACTTTGTGCACAACTATGATGGGGGAGATGCCACCTTGGACTTGAGCATGGTGGCAGGAGCAGGAGAGATCTTTCAGCCACTTATGCCTTTATGTATGGGAGTGGGAGCATGGGCTGTGTGCTGCATTCCCTGATGTCCTTTGCTCAGGGGATATGCATGATTCACAGCAGCCTTTATTCAGGGCAGTGAGTATGGGTTGCTGATGCTCCTTTGGTTCAGGTTGGGCAAAGTTGCATCCACGGCAGCATTTCATTCATGGTGATGGGTGTTTTGGTGAGGGGTGGGACTTCCCTGATGCCTTTGTTCCCATCAGCCTCCCTCTGTGAAGATGGCACCGAGCTCTGGTTAAGGTAAGGTGACTCCAGTTATGTATTTTATGTAGCTGGAATTACATACCTTAACTCAATCTTCCAGATCTAGTGTAAACCTGGCCTTAGGAACAAAGGCATCAGGGAAGTCCCACCTCTCACCGTGCAGCCTCTACCAAATCTTAGGCCACATCTATATTTACTGCGCTGGAGATCAGTCTTCTGGCATTCGATTTAATGGGTCTAGTTAAGATCTGCTAAATCAAATGCTGAGGCTGGCTCTGTTTGGCACCGATACTCTGCGGTACCGGCTGCATGGTCCAGTGCTGCTGTTATTGTCAGGGTTGGCTGGGAAAGCATACCTAATTGTACTCACACTTTTATTCATGATGATTGGACCAGGGATAAAAAGTTGCCTATGAAATAATTTTTAAAATGAAGTTATCCTTATTTGTGTATTATCTGTTTTTACACCTTCCCTTGAATCCATCTTACTTACATTGCCTGCTCTGAATGATGAATCACCAATTAGCTGGACCATTCTTCTGATCCAGTCTGGCAGTTTCAATGTCAACCCAAACAACCTCTTCCTTACCTACCTGCTGTTAACAGAAATAATCTAAACCAAAGGACTGGATCCTCAGCTGGTGTAAATCAGCTTATCTCTAATGCTGGCAACAGAGTTACATCATATTTACAGGAGTTGGGGACCTTGCCCAAAGTCTTAAAAAAGAAACTATTCCTAGTGTTTTGTACTTTTGGTCCATGTCATACAATTTATGTTACCACCTGAATCTAGATTTATTGCTACTGTATGTAAATTATGTTTCCTTCTTAGGCCAGATCTACAGTAGACCTGGAAGGTCGGCTTAAGGTATGCAATTTCAGCTATGTAGATTACGTAGCTGGAGTCGGCTTACCTTAAATTGAGTTTGGTGGCATCCACACAGAGGGAGGCCGATGGGAACAAATGCTCCCATCACCTTCTCTCACTCCTCAGGACTGCGAGGAGTACAGACCCCGGCCAGAGCTGCCCTCAGCACTCGATTTATGAGTCTGTGTTAGACCTGCTAAATCAAACACCAGAAGATCAACCTCTGGAGCATCGATCCGCTGGTAAGTATAGACATGGCCTTAGAGATCAAGCCCTGTGCTGATGCCTGATACTCATAGGGAATTGCTGGGGGCCCTTGCCAGGTTCTCCATTAAGGACATGATTCCAGCCAGAGGGGTTACCATCAGCCAGGCTTGGGGTGTGTATTCCACCGCACAATTGGCTGAATCCAGAGGCATTTTGCAAGGCAGCTTCCTTAGTGTGCACACACAGCAGATGAGATGTCACTCTGTTTATTGACACTCACTGTGCACAAACTCCTTCCCCACTTATTGGCATTGCAGTTACCTGCTGCAGGAGGCAGAGCACTGCATCTTGAAGATGGTAATGAAAGTGGGTCAGACACTCGCTGTTCCCTGGAGCAATCCTTTAGCATAAGAAGGGATTTGCATGTGCCTGCTCCCCATTATCTCTGGTTGGTATAACCCTTCTCACAAAGAAAAGGCTTCATAATTTGACCAGACCTGTCAAACACTCTTGTAGGAATACAAGGATGAAAATGACCTAATAGATGATAAGGAACATCCTCCCTGCCAAGGTAGGATACAGTCCTCCTGGGAGATGACGTATCCTCTATTAACTGATACCACACTTGGGCTTAGCAGAATAATTTCAGTATTCATTATTTCATTGTTTTTCTGCCATTCCAGCTCACCCACCACAGGAGAGGGCCTGATCCTGGATGGGCCTGAACAGCTGCAGCGCCCACTGGAGCTAATGAGATACTTAGCTAATGAGATATTCTCAGTTAGTGAGATACTTAGCGAAGGCAGCGGCAGGGGTGCTGGCACAATTTCAGAGTGGGTGTGGGCTGACAGTCATTGAACCAAATTATACATTCTGTAAAGAATGGAAACCCCTTCAAGCCAGGGGGCACTGCAGCGCCCCCCTCCCAACCCTTAGTTCCAGCACCTAAGGGCTTAAGTGGGTAAGAGCATAGTGGGCCAATGAAAAGTACAGTGGAAAGCAGCATGGAGAGTTTCAGGGTACCAGAGGGCTAGCCACACTCTATTAATATTCCAGGCATTAACAATCTGTAACCTTTTTACTTTCATTACGAGAGAGAGAAAATGGCAGCCGAATGGGGAGTATTATAAACAGCCTAGTTTTCATCACAGCCATAAAAACTAGTCTCACGGTTGTCCTTGAAAGACATAAAGTGGCTTAAAAGCCTTCACTCCAAGTGACCTTGTCTTAAACAGCTAGCTCATTCCTCTTTGGAGCATTTCAAAGCTGGAGGGGGAGAAAAGGGGTCTTCCAAGGAAGCTAGAGAGACAGAAAGAGGAAATATCTATTACCCCAGAAGAAGAGTCTACTGAAAGGAAAGAAAAAGCTTTTTAGCTTAATGTTCGTGTTTGCCTTTCAGGTTTGGGGGCAAGACTGTTCTCACTGCCAGGTTAGAGATGCTGAGTAGCCCATGGTTTGTTACTCTGTTTGCTTCCCAGCCCCCCCCCCCTCCCCCAGCAGTGTTTCTCAAACAGTGGGGCTGGCTGACAGTCCCAATGAGACCACAACCTCTTCCAGGGAGTTCTCAAGCAAGCCCAAGGGAAGGTCAAGAAGAGAAAGAACAGGCCTTCTTTTTTCATTATTTACTTAATTATTTTTGGCTGGAGTCCTGCCAAAGACACAATCCCCTAGTGAATATCCAGAGCTGAAGGCTATGCTTACTAGATGGTGTCCATGTTTGCTGACTGCAAGAGGGAAATGAACCAGCATGAAGGAAAGAGGTTTAGGCAGCCTCTGTTCACATGATTAATGTGGAATTATGAGCATGGAAGTGACTTTCTAGAGATGACCCCCAGGAGTTCCAATAGTTATTCCCTCTCCAGGGCTCTCTGCCCACAAGTCAAAACGATGATCTTTCTAATTGCCAGCTCCACCAGGGATCGGATGAAAATTTTATCTGCCCCTTACCTCCTCACTAACACTGAAGATTCTCCAAATGGAAATTAGCCAACAGATACGATAATGATGATGCATGAGTCAGAAGAGAATCAAGTTCACTATGCCATAGTTATGTAAACTCCTTGGGGAGAGCAGGAGTAAATATCTGTTGTGTTAGCAACCAAGATATGTCCTGAATGCACACCTGGGGCACATCCACCTTGATCAAGAGTGCCAATTTTACTTTTTCTTCAGTAAAGACATTTTGCCTGCATACTTCCATATTATGAACGTCATGATTCCTGGAAGCATTCTGATCCTTCCCATTGTGCTTGGCAAATCTGGAGAGCCCAGCTCTATATAGAAAGGATCACTCCATCTTCTGCCTCTTTTCCTGTTCCCTTCTACCAAGGCTGCATAGAACAGCCATGGCAGTTTGAGTTCCTGGGCTCCTTTTAGAGCCCACAGGTGCCATTTGTAGATCAGCAGTAGAGCTGGTTGAAAATTCTCAGTGTCTGCACCATGAAAAACTCCAGTATTACACACATTCCTTTAGTGCAAAATTGGAATGAAAAGTAATTTTTTTTGGAAATTTCCCATGAAATGAAAATTCTGAAAATTTTCATTTTGGAAATATCAAAATGACTTTATCAATGGATTTCCATTTCAATAAGACCAAAGCCCTTTGTTTTGACTTCATTCAGATGTGTTCTATTATCACATACTTTAAATGATAAAGTCAAAATAAAATACCTCAACGATTTGTAGTTCACGTTTTTGCACACTGATATATTCCAGCAAAATTCTTCAATTTGGTTGAATCAGCATTTTCCAATGAAAACCTGTTGCAACATACACTTTTTGAACAGCTCTAACCTGCAATCGGACTTTCCTGGAAGGGGAAAGAAGAGACAGATTCAGAGTTCTGAAGTCCACATCTAATGAAGCCCAGAGAAACTGCACTTCACAAAAGGTACCTACCCCTCTTGCATGTACCTGCCTGGCGACAAGGGGTTTAATGAAGGATATAACTGTCTCTAAGAGGGTGAAAGGCTGCTTTGCCTGACCAGGGACTTGAACCTTGGACCCTCAGATAAAAAGTTTGATGCCCCTACTAACTGAGCTATACATGTGATAACCAGCTAACATAGAAGGACTAGAGATGACTCCATATTAGAAGTTACTGGGTTTGTTATAGCTAGCAGGTAAGACAGTTAATCCTTTTTAAGCTCATAAGAAAACAAGAGCTGCCATACTGGGTCAGACTATGGCCCATCTTGCCCCGTTTCCTGTCTTGGGCAGCAGCCTGCACCAGAGCATCAGGGGGAGAATTCAGCACAGGGCAGTTTTGGAGTGATCTACCCCAGTTTCCACTCCCAGCTTCTAACAGTCAGTCTTAGGCTTACCCCGAGCATGGAGTTGTATACCTGACCGTCTTGGCTAATAGCCATTGATGGTTCTATCCTTCATGAATTTATCCAGATTTTTTAAACACGGTTACACTTTTAGCTGTCACAGTATTTCATGGCAATGAGACCAAAGGTTAATTATGCATTTTGTTAAAATGCACTTCCTCTTGTTTGTATTGAACCAGCTGCTTATCAATTTCACCAGGTGACCCCTAGTTTTTGTATTATGTGAAAGGGGAAATGACACTTCTCTATTGATTTTTTCCACACCATTCATGATTTTATAGACCTATATCATATTCCCCCTTAATCATCTCTTTTCTAAGATGAAGATCCATAATCTTTTTAGTCTCTCCTCGTCCGGAAGCCATTCCATGCCCTTGATCATCTTTGTGGCCCTTCTCTGAACCTTTCCTAGTTCCGCTCTATCTTATTTTGAGATGGGGCGACCAGAACAGGACATAGTTTTCAAGATGTGGTCATGCCAGGGCTTTATATGGTAACATTATGATATTTTCTGTCTTATTTTCAATCCTTTTTCAAAAAGTTCCTAATAGCCCTTTGACCACTGCCGTGTATTAAGCAGAAGTTTTTGGAGAAATATCCTCAGTAACTCCAAGATCTCATTCTTGAGATGGAAAAGACTCATGCTTTAAAATTCAGTAGGTCCCACATTTAAATACTGCCCAAGTGGGATCAGTTACACAAACCCCATAAAGGATAGGATTGCACAGGAGAGACAAGATGGGTGAGGAAATATCTTTTAGTTGAACCAACTTCTGTTGGTAAGAGAGCTCGGTGAGTCTATCCAAGGAAATGGGGGAAATCCTGTTGAGTGAATCATCTGAAACTAGACTGGACAGAGCATAGAGAAATACTGAGGAGAATAATCCTGCCCTGACCACCGTTGCAAGAGAAGCAAGGGATACAAAGGATGCACTGACCGGTCTTTTTCATCACTTTTTTAATGAAATGGAAAAGTCTCCCTGAATTTACAGTGACAAAGAGGATGCTGCTGCTATCTCTTTTCATTTAAATTTGCAGTTCAGTCTAGGATTGGAGAAAGGCGGGGGGAAACTATTTAAAACAACCAAGGGAGAAAGAAGAACAACTCAAAGGATGAAGAGAATCACTGGGAAAATGGAGTTCACTTACAAACACCTCCTGAGCATAAAAGTACCAAAATGCAAAAATGAAGTGAGTACAGCAGACTGGATACATGTCCAAAAGGAGACGGAAGCCAGGTGCTTCCTCAGTAATTAGGTCACTGTCTGCAGATTCATAAATACAGATTCTCCTTATAATAGCCAGCGGAACATGCTCGTGATGTACTGTGTATCTCCCAAATCCATTCCCCATCCCCAAATAACTTAATTCACTTATTTGTTTTTAAACCTCAAATCAGGGCAGCAAATATGACAAACAGAGCACAGAATATACTCCTTGACATACTCCTGGTTCTGACAATTTTTCAGTATTAATCTATGAAGGGGAAAATTTTGAGCCCTGCATGGATACAGAATGTTGTATCCGTATCCGTATCTGCAAAAATGAGCCACGGATATCCACATTGACATGTGTGGATGCAGGTACCCACAGATATAAAGTGGATATCCACAGATTGTAGGGCTCTAGAATTTTTTTTTAAATCACTTAAAGTTCAACCCAAATTTCCAGCCATTCTCTTCTATTCCATTCTATTCTATATAGGTTCTTACATCATCTTCATCACTATAGCTTCTGAGCTGTAGCCATGTTGGTCCCAGGACATCAGAGAGATAAGGTAGGTAGAGTAACATCTTTTTTATTGGATCAATTGGTGAGAGAGACATGCTTTTGAGCTTACATGCAGAGGAGGAAGAGTACTGTGTAGCTCAAAAACTTGTCTCTTTTTGCAACAGGACTTGGCCCAATAACAGATATTACCTTTCCCACCTTGTCTGTATAGTATCTGAGTGCATTCCAATGGAGTTTTACACAATGTCACTAGCATTTGTCATGTGCAATTCATTCTCTTTCTCATCCTCTCTCAAAAGGAAGAATTGTGTGTGCAGTAGGATGTTTTGGCAGGGTTTGGGGTTTGTTTCATTTTATATAGACATGAAGCTAGGTGTTCATGTGAGAAAAGGCAGGTGGAAGAAATGCACCTTGCACTTGGAGCAGAAGGTGATGAGATTTGTGATAGTCCTTTAGCATCTCTGGGAATTCATTCCACTGTCTTGGGCTGGTCCCCCCCAAAAGTTGTCTTCTGTACAGAAAGTTTCAAGGGGCAGAGCTGTTGACCATGGTACCACTGTACGGTCTTTAGGTGACCTTTCATATAAGCTGAGCCAAAGATACTGAACACCTTGAAGATAAAAACCAAGACTGTAACTCATTGTTCTATGGGAAGCCCACACAGAGAGCAGAGAACAGGTTTGATATGGAAACCTGTGTTGCTGAAAAGAGACATTGCAGCATTCTATACTACGTGGAGTTTCCTAGGGGCTGATGGTTTCCTGCTAGGCATATTGCTTTTCTGCAGACCAGATGAGAGGTGACAATTGCTGGTATAATTGAGGCAAGGTCATTGTCTTTCAGAATAAGATGGAGTCTTCTCATCAACCAGTGATGTTAGAAAGTGTAAACTATCAGCTGCTGCTACGAGAGAGCTCAGCATCAGAGAGGAATGTAAGAGCACTCTGAAATTAGAGGTGGCATTGATGATATGTGGCTGGGTGCCCTTCATCCAAAGGAGACTGCACCGTGGCTTCAAACTTTCAAAGTGCTTCTTTCTGTCCACCAACATCTCTCTGTCTTGTTCAGATGTGGCTTCATTTACCTGTTCTTCATCCTCATAAGCTGAGCTTGTCCAAGCCCTGGGTCATCTCGGTGGTAGTGCTGTGGCCATGTCCTGTGAAGGATAAGAAGAGTGGTATGTCACTGACAATTTCCTGTGCTAACTTTTAGGCAGAGGCGTATGCATAAGACTGTGTCCTGAGAGCCCCTCTGCCACAGAGAGTGCAGGGAGGCAGAAGGGGCATGACAGGAGTGTGGCTGCCCCACTTAGCTCTGCAGAGATTCTAGATAGGACTAAAGGCATTAGGACAGCCCAGAAAGGCTGCGAATACTTAGATTGGCCCCCACAACAGTCTAAACTATTGCCAGGGGTCTTTCTAGTATGTGTAAAACCCGTTAACCCACCTTCTAATGGGCTGCAAGCTCTTAGGGACACAGCACAGAATCTTACCCCAATTAAATGGAGCTGTAGTCCGTCACTTTATTCACTCAGACAATTAAAATGCACTAAATACAATTTAGGAAATGTAAGATTATTATTACTATTTATTTTAATGCAAATCCAGAGCTGGGTCTAACACTTGTTTTCAAAGCAATTTTGTTATCAGTGGGAGAAAAGCAAATCAGGAGAATGATATTGGTTTTAAAATGCTAAATTGCTTCATCTGAGTCAGTGGGCTAGTTTCTCTGCTTGAGGTATGCGGCTGCGCATGCAGTTCTCCATTGTTTTTAAAGCCCTGCTTGGTATTGGGTTAATTGATCCACTCAGACTTTGTTCATTAACCTCCTGACTTTAATAAAAGCACTTGTGGAACTCATGAATACCAAGACAAATTGAGATAAAAATATAATTAAATAGGATTATTTTTAGCTATTTTCCCCCTTTAGTTTCCTGTGGCTTATAGTTATATATAAGAAACCAAAGAAGAAAGTGTGTGGCATAAAAGATTTCTTAATTAATTACGCTAATTACAAAGAAGAGTGAGGCCTGATCTAACAAAGCACTTAAACACGTGTTTTACTTTAAACATGTGAATAATCCCATTGAATTCACTGGCACCTTAATCAGAAGGGGCTTGATTCAAAACCCATTGTCTTCACTAGATTTTGGACCAAGCCCTAAGATAAATTTAAATGGTCTTAAATATCAGACAAATGAATAATTAATCGTTTCATAGGTGGCCACTTCCTTGACTATGGGGTGACATACTTTGGGACACAGGAAATGCAACTCAGCAGTGGAATCCCTACCAGAAACATTACACTTTCAGCACTGTTGCTTGTCATTTGAAGGAAATTTGAAATTACTTTTGAAAATGTTCTGAAA
Organism: Pelochelys cantorii; assembly: GCA_032595735.1. Lineage (NCBI taxonomy): Eukaryota > Metazoa > Chordata > Testudines > Trionychidae > Pelochelys > Pelochelys cantorii. Next base: position 25,024,910 of record CM064336.1, read on the forward strand.
ATAACTGAACTACAGTAATAACTCCATGGGACAGCCAATGTTTACATCTTGAAGGAAGGATGGTGAGTTGAAGGGTCTGATGCTGACTTGCTCACTCAGGCAAAACCCACTGGTTTATCGGGGACCATAAGTGGGGAATAGGCAGTCGGGACTAAGGTTTAGCACAGAGTCTATTGAAGTTAATGGGAGGCTTTCCAAATCCTGGCCTTATTGAATTGAATGTCAGTTTTACTATTGATTTCAGTGGGATCAGGATTTGGTCCCAGGAGCAACTCTTAGGCCTAATTTTGCTTAATTTGAAGTCACTTGCAAAATTCCCACTGTCTTTGACAAAAGAATCATGTGCCTTACTTTCATGACATTTAAAGCCCCGATCCTGCAATCTAACCCACCTGGATGGACCCTTACACTCATGTGAACTATCATGTAAGTCAATGGAGCTCTGTCCTTGGGTGGCTTCTAACTACATGGATCTATGCCTCCCTTAGCTTTTGTGATTGATTTGCAGTTGCTGACAATAGCCTATGAATACAGTTTCTTGACCTGGGTATTGCAGTGTTTACTGCATGCATTTATTGAGTTAACTCAATAATAGGGTCCTCATGAAATGCACCCAGGAAGAGAGTGATAGATCCAGATATGCAGTGCTCTACAAACACTTCAAAGACAAAGCAAGAGTCATTCACTTGCTGCCCTGGTTTGGCTCCCTCCTGGGCCTGCCAGAGCCAAATGGGCTTCCACAGAGGCACTCAGTCCCCACCAGGGTCTCTGTGCTGTGAAGGAACAAAAGCCAGGCTTAGAGTTGAAAGGCATATTCTCTTTCTCTTGATGGGGGGGAGACATTTAAGAGGGTGACAAATTGACATCCCAACCCTGACAGGTTAGGGGTGTTTCAAGGAAGTTTAGCTCACCTAGGTCTCCATTTTGGGAAGGCAGGACTCCTGATGAGATAGACACGCATATAGACTTCTTTTTTTATGTCACACTTTGTTCCTATGGTTATTTCCAATCAAGGAAGATTCTCTGGGTCACGATAACACTGGTCATTCTGAACCCAGTCAAACCTGCTGGTCAGAACAATCGATACACAGGGTGCTGTAACCCAGGGCCTAGTGTAAGAGTGGACTAATTGTGTAATTCCGCACCAAAGAGAGACAAATGCCTGAGGCCTGAGGAAATGCACTGAGTGAGGAGTCCGAGGAGCAAATAGGCCTACAACCGAGACAGCTTTATTAATTCAGAAAGATAACTGCATAAGACAGCTGATCTAGAAGCAGCATTGTGTTCACAGAGAAGGCTCAGCAGAGCTTTCCAGGCAGCATCAGATGCTCTTTAATAGTAGCCACTGCTTCCTGGAAAGCAGTGAAAAATAGTGTGGTTAGAAACAATTGTGCCTTATCTATCGTGTTTTCTCATTAGTTCTTATTATGTGGGATATGTATATGTTAAAGCACAAAGTAAAATTTTAAAAAGTGAATGTAAAAAATAAAATCATGGGTTCCATATTTATTCTCTGCTGGATTTCTAGGTCAAATTGGCTCAGTTTACAAGTCAGATTTATATTTAAGTTACCTTAAAGGCATTTACAGGTAAATGCACATGATATAAATTGTACACAGGTCAATATGTACAAACACACTCAGGGGCAGATAAGCAGGTAAATACAGGTATACATTTACCTGGATACAATGTTTCCTTTGATGTAGCAATTATTATATACAGCTTGGCATGTAGGTGGTGGCTGCAACATTATTTTATGCCAGTAGAAAGGCATGTTTTTGCAATAGCATCTAACATAGGTGTTTGCAGTGGCATTATTATCTGTGAGGAGGGACAGATGATGATGTAAAATTGTATAGCTGGATATAGGACTGGTTGGAGAAGAGTCATTCTGTAAAGATATTGTCAACATATGGATGACAGTTTGATGTCCTGGCTGGATGCAGTATTAGTGACATTTGTCCTTGTTTTTGAATGTTGTAAATAGAGTGTCAGTTGGCTCCTTGAACTGCTCTTGGGACTGTCAAGTCTGAGCTGCCATTTCGTCCAACTCTAATTTCTTTTATTTTCTTACCCCGTACTACAAGTGTAGCACTTTCGTTCTTGAGCCGGAGGGACATTTTCTTCGAGCCGTTTGATCCTGAGAACAAATTCATCTTTTTGTGCCGTGACGGTTGGAAGGAATGTCCCCTAAGGGTATCAGAGGTCAAGTCTGTGTCATGAAGTACGTATAAGGTTGTTTGCAAGCACTCCTGTATATAGGAACAGAATGCGAACAGGCCTCCAAGGTGTATGTATACAAAGACTTACCCATATCCTTGCCAGCTGATCCTATAAGAGCTAGTTTTTCCGGTGATTATTAGGGTGTAGAATTGGCCTGTAATTGCTTCCCATTGGAATTCTCTCTCCTGCATTATGAAAACTGGTTGTGCGGACAACCTGGAAGATGGTTGTCCAGATATCATTCTCTGTAGTACCCAGGAGCCCTGCATAGTTTTCAGTACTGTAATAATGCTAATAATAAAGGTAAAATCTTGGGAGGCCATTCATTTTAATGATTCCTGCTCTGCCTGCTACATTCAAAGGTAATACCAGCTATCTGTCTAAGTCGTCTTTAATCTGACTAACTCATTTGAAGTAATATTTACCATATAAGTGTAACCCTTCTGCCGGGTAGGCCTGGCAGTAGCCAGGGCTGGGTTCACTATCTTGGGGTCCATCTCACACAGAACCGGCTCGAGCCCCCACCCAGTAAACTGGGAAATTCACACACCCTCTGAGAGGCAATGTTTCCCCACTCGCAAGCAATGAGTCTGAGTGTAGGAAAGAAACATTTAATGAAACAGAGAGAGAAGTCATACAACATTAACTTGGGGAAAACACCACAAACAGAGTTCATAACCCAAACGCGAGCTAATCACGCCCCCCCCCCCCCAGCCAAGAATCACCTGAAGCCCAAAGAGTCTCTGTCCCTGGTCCATGCCACCCGGAGTCCCAAAGTTCACCCGCAGGGTTTCACCTCCCAACCTGGGTAGAAATGGGGGGGGGGGGCAGAGATAGATAGGGGGTACCTTACGACTCTTCGCCACGCTCCACGAGTTGTCTCGTCCCACGCCACCGGATGCTCCGCTGGTCACCTGCCACTGCTCCTCGCTTGCTGCCGCCGCTGGTCGCCCTCCTCGCCTGTTGCCGCTCCACGCCACGCCGCTGGTCGCCACTCCGCGCCACACCTCTGGTCGCCGCTCCTCGCCTGCCGCCACTCCATGCCATGCCGATGGTTGCCGCTCCTCACGCGCCGCCGCTCCTACCGGCCACGTTACGCCACCAGCCAGTGATTCCCACCAGCCACTCTGCTGGTTGCCACCACTTCACTGGCTGCAATGGGTCTGGCTCTCAGCCAAACCAGTGATTTTAGCTCTCAGTGATTTCAACTCCTTAGCCACCAGCTTCCACTGGACTAGCAAAAGAAAAGACTCCTCATGGAGTCTGCTTTAGGTCTGTCCTTAAAACAAAGGGGGAAAGGGGGCAGGTTGGGCTAGTCTTACAGCTCACACCTGGCAGGTGTGAAGCAGGCTGACTCCAGCCCTTTAACCCTTCCCACCAGCTCAGTTCACTGAACTCTGGAAGGGGGGAGGCTTGTTCCTCCGAGACCTCTTACCATGATGGTGGTGTCTCTCCTGTAAGCACTGGTGGCATGTTTTACAGTTCCCACATTTAGGGGTAGCATGATTAGTGGCCCCCAACAACAGTCCCAAATTATTTACAATTCTCCACATTCCATTCCAACACTGACCCTCCATCAGCCCTGGCTGAATGGGATTTACATAGCCACACCTCGTATTCTCTCCTGAGCTGTATTTACATATCAACAGTTAAATACCTTGCAGAGCTAAGCAATTGTAGTGGGCACACCCACCCCTCCTTTTAGCTGGCTGATAGCAAGCAGCAATTCAGCCCCTGCTTACATAAGGATTCTGAATGCTCATGAAACCATCTCTGCCCCATTCTAGAGCCTGGATTTCTTGATGTACACTGTCCTCTTAACATTATCTGCAGATTGTCTTCTTGTTTTGGGATTTGTTCATTTGGGGCTTGTTCCCTCAAGGTACTGAATGCTCCTCTCAGGTGCAGAGCAGGCTTGCCTCTCACTGACTCCTCTGAGAACTGAAGGTTCTCAGCACATAGCAGGATTCAGCCCTTCATATCTAGAAACTAGGCTGAATGTCTGTTTTATTATTGGTTCTGAAGTGGCCAGGTTTCTGATCTACAACAAGATATCTTTGGCATACAGACATATTTTGTTCTCTATTCCCCCTCTAGTTATGATGTGTACTTGTGCCTTACTATAGAGTTATCTGGCTAAGGGCTTGATTGCTCAGGTAAAAAGATAAGATAAAAAGACCCTATGCAGTCTAAAAGATTTTTCAGTTAGGCCATTCACCCTGGCCGCGTCTAGACTGGCAAGTTTTTGCACAGAAGATCTGCTTTTGTGCAAAAACTTGCCAGCTGTCTACACTGGCCGCTTGAATTTACGCAAGAACACTGACGGTCTAATGTATGATCGTCAGTGTTCTTGCGCAAATACAGTAACTCTCCCGCTCAGGAAAAAACCCTCTTGCACAAATGCTTTTGTGCAAGAGGGCCAGTGTAGACAACTGAGAACCATTTTGCGCAAAAAAGCCCCGATGGCGAAAATGGCGATCGGAGCTTTTTTGCGCAAAACCACGTCTAGACTGGCCACGGATGCTTTTGCGCAAAAGCATCCGTGCCAATCTAGACGCTCTTTTCCGCAAATGCTTTTAATGGAAAAACTTTTCCATTAAAGGCATTTGTGGAAAATCATGCCAGTCTAGATGCAGCCCCTGACTGTTAAGAAGAGAACCATATATGGGACGCTAAGCCAGGACATCAATGGTTCTTCAGATTCAATGTGGTGTCCATTACTCCCTACCAAAAAGTTTTCTGTGTGTCTAATGCTAGTTTGAGAGGTTGGCTGCAGAGTTTGGGTGACAACATTTGAAAATGTGTTACACTGGCTGAGCCTTCTCTTATTTATATGAATCCCAGTTAACCCTGATACAATTTAGAGCAACCTCGGAGAGGTTCAAAGGCAACCTGTCTGGGGAAGCTGAGCCGTACCTAACAAGGAGGTTTATCAAAGTTTTCCAGAAAGATTCAGGGGACTGAGGTCCTATCCTTTGCATTGCAAGCTCTGCTCTTTTGAGTCCTGGTGCCATGACTCATGCAAATGAAAAGAAAGAGAACTTAAAAGAAGAAAAAAGACTGTAGGGACAATCGAAGGGCACTACATGTGGATAGGAGAAAATGTATATGCATAGTCATGACAGCCATCCAAGCAGCGCACAATTAGGCTTTTTCTCTGGTTGAGTTTCACTTATGGGATCTGCTCAGCACTCTCTTCACATTTAAAATTAACATTTTCAAAGCCAGGGAAATTTTACATTGGAAAGACCCCCTTGGGAAGTCCCCCAAGATATAATTCCACATTTCACCTAAGCAGCTAATGAATGTCACTGCTGCTCTGCACACAGACTTCTCACAGTGAATTCATCTGACAGTAGCACACACAGACACAAAAACCCACACAGATCCTTTGCCTCCTCAACAGCATGAAAAGGCGGGGGAACTTGTTGTGCTTCACTGAATCAAATCTGACTACCCCACTTACCTTAAGAGCCTAAGCCCCAATGAATACAAGTGGAAAATGTTGAAATGTTGTGGGTTTATCTGTTTGCAAATACATGGATACATAAAGTACGCATTCATACATAAACGTATAATTAAAGACACAGTTGAAATGCCCTTGTCGTCAGACACATGACTGTAAAAATAGCCACTGACTTCACATAGCTGAGCCTTGTGTATCACATTTGCTCATGGTCCTTACAAAACTAATTGTTTACTCATTATTATCTTAGCCCCACAGACTGTATGCAGTTAATGGAAACTGAACTGGATTCTATTCTGCCTCACATATCATTGATTTGTTTGTTGCAGAATCGGTACTGATGGTGTCAGAAGCAGAAAGAACACAGCTTTGTTTTACTTTGATCATTGCCTGCCTTATACACTGAATATGTTTGCTTAGGAAGCTAATGAAATAGAATAAAAATTGAATCCAATGGGGCGATAGTTGCAAAGTCACCTCTCTTAGGACATCTGCACTTCTAGTGTGAAATGATGGAAGGCCAGTCAGGCTGACAATAACTAACTCTGTGGTGCTCAACAATGGCACTGAGATTATTACAATGATATAAACAACAGATAAGATAGTAATCATATTCTTTTCTGCCTCTAGAGGGCGTCTCCCCCTGGGGAAATACCCATTCTGGAAACAATCCCGTTTAAAATGTAAATTCTTCCATTTTAAGGTGGGAGGTAGAAAAGGAGTCTTAATAAAGCAAACTATTTCCTAAAGTAGCTTTGCTATTTCATATTTCATTGCTTTATAATAAATTTACCACACCAGCAGGCCCGAGGGCCCTTCTTCTCTGGCTGTGCAGTGGCATCGTTTGTTCACGGTTCATGAGGCATGGAAGAACCCACCAGCCTTCCTTTCACAGCCTTCTAGCCCAGAACCAAGAAATCCTCATATAATCGAAACAGAGACATTCCCTGAAGGCACCATATACATTTCAAAAACAAGAACAGTCAGCACTCCATGACCAAAGCCTATCATTACAGGAGTGGGTGTTGTTTTCTATACAATACTCCCTTAACTGCCTGGAAGAAACAAAACAATGAGATTACATACCCTCATCAGAAACACTGATGGAGAAGGACACATCCACCTTCAGTGATCCCCTCAAAGCAGAGACTGTGCATGCAAGAGTCCATTCTTCCCTTAAGGGCTCCGGGAGATTCTGCATGTCTAAAGGCCACTGCAAAACATCTACATTGCACTCTCTTGTGCAGGAACATATGCAAATGAGGCACGGCAATGAATATTGTCATGCCTCATTTGCATACTTAATGAGCCGTCATTTTGCGCAAGGGGCTTTTGCGCAAGAAGGAGCAGTCTACACTGCTCTTTCTTGCGCAAAAACCCCCTCTTGCTTAAGAGCCATGCTGCCTGAAAATAAGCGGCAGAATGGCTCTTGTGCTAGAGGGGATTTTTGCGCAAGAAGGAGCCGTGTAGACTGCTCCTTCTTTTGCAAAAGCCCCTTGTGCAAAAATGGTGGTTCATTAAGTATGCAAATGAGGTGTGGCGATATTCATCGCTGCGCCTCATTTGCATATGTTCTTGTGCAAGAGAGTGCAATGTAGATGTAGCATAGTGTTTCTGGTAGGTAAAGCAGGAAACAAACTAGTACTTCAGGATTCCTGGAAATGGCAGTGGGTATCATAGGACGAGGGGAGGCAAAGCCATGGCCCCAATTATGGCCCGTTCCAAGCCCCCCCCACCAGCTTTCCCTTTCCCCTGAAGCTGGAGGCGGATCAGCTTGGGCTGGTGGCATGGAGCTGGGGCTGCCTGCTTTGGCTGCCTGGGGTAGCTAGGCCCTGGGGCCAGCTTGTGTCTGGCTGGCTGGCAGCCTGGTGGTTGGGCTGGTGCTCAGCACCAGAAGGCAGCCTGGAAGTCAGGCAGGCACTCAGGGACTGGAAGGTGGCATAGGGCTTGGGCCAGTGCTTGAGGGCCAGAAGGCAGCCCAGGGTCGGGGTGGTTTGGCTGGGGCTCCTTCAGCTGAAGGGGAGAGAGGGGCATGGGGCTATAGCAAGTGAGGGGGCAGAAGGGCAGGGTAGAGATGAGGCTTCAGGTGGAAGGGGCAAGGTCAGAGGCTAGACTCTCCATGTACCTCCTGGGTTGTATTCCCAGTCCTCCCTCTGACCGATTACATGAAACATGGGTAAATCACTTCAACCTCTCGAGGATTCAGCTTTTCGGGGCAGGAGCTGTCTCTTTCATACTGTCTGTACAGCGCCTGGCACATAAGGAAGCCTGACTCCTGATCCAGGCTCCCAGGGACCACCACAGTGGCAGCTGTTCACTGTCAGAAGCCGCCCAGGTTCAAAGCACGCGAGGAAGGATCTGCGGAGGAGATGGAGTTATGTCAAAAGCATCTGCCCATGAACGGGCACTGTCTGGAACCGGGGTTTGCCCCTCCCCCATCCCTCTGGGTGTTCAGCACTTTGTAGGCTTGAGCCCTCACAGCTTGGTGCCTACTGTGGGTGTATGTGCCACTCAGGAAGCCAGGGATGAGGATGGCTCATAACGAGGGAGGAATTAAAGGGGTGATTATATATGAAACATTTCTCTCTTCACGCAGGGAAGCTACTCGCTGATTGCTTTGGGCTATGTTCAGAGGTTACTTCGAATCATTTGATTTTATGGCCAGGATGACCTCTTCTCACCACAGTGACAGAGAATAAGAGAGGGAGAGAGTGGATGAGAGAGGATTACAACCCATATCAGAGGCTTCACAGAAATGCCTACCCTGCCCTGTGGGACATTTATTCCAATTGTGGAAATGACTAGACCTAGATGACACTTCTAATGGCCCAGTTTCTCACAGCTAGCAATGGCTGAACCCCATGGTCCACCTTGTTTCCCTTGGGAACCAATCAAAGAGCTCCAATCCCTTCCCTTTTTCTGATCAGCTAGGGTTTCCTTTGAACTCTGTTCACCTTTATGGACAGATGTCATCTTGGATGCCTCAGCTCAGAGCTCCAGGCCACGTCAGGCACATTATTAATACAAATGCCATTTTATCACACAGGAATGGGACAGAGAAGTATGGAGCGGTGAACAGGAACTCCTGGGGACACGTGGTGCAGGAAACCAGTCCCTGTTAAAGTTCTGAGTAGTTTCCAGAGAGTGGTACACAGCCAATGCTATGAGAATAGGTACTCCCTGGGTTTTGCATTCCGTGACTTTGCTTGTTACCCCATTCTTCTTACCTCTAAGCAGGTTAAGCTGGTCCTCAAAACCAACCTAGAAAGCTCACATAAAGCCTGGTGCCATGGAAAATATTCAGTAATCTGGCTCCTTTCCCAAGAAAAGAATAAAATGAATCCTCTCCAAAGGAATATTGTCCCATACTTTATATCTTGTTTCTCACCTAATACTGAATCCTATATATTAAGCTTCCAACATGCTCACTGCAGGTAGGTGCATTGTTTATACTTACTCACAGCAAAGATTTTAGCTTTCAAGAACCCAAAAGGCCTTCAGGGTGTTGTTCTTTTCATGTACACAAACCTTACCACATTGCTTTCTTTAGGAGCTGATATGGGTCTGATGAATCCCCAAGTTTCAGTACATAATGATTTACAGGTCTTTACATTGTCTTACCCACAGACTCCTTTTACATCCCATATTTCTTCAGAGTAAGTAGACATTGCTTTTGAATGATGTGAATATGTTAGCATGAGCATGACAGGAATTTATGAGGTGCGAATTGCCTGCCCATCCCAAAGGACTCATGAAAATATTACACTGCATGAGTCTCAGACTGGAGCAGTGTTTGCAGGCAGAGCCAAACCAAAATGGTTTTCTGGTGACTGGAGATATTTATGCATTTGCCAACATTTTAGTCTAAAAATAAGGAGAGTTACTGCAGTGTGTGTGGAAGAGAGGAAGGAACTGTAAACTAAACATGGCCATCAATCTGCCTGCCTGCTGGGCCTGCCCTGGGGGAGGAGAGAGGCGGTCAGATCTTAACAATGACTCTTTGCACACAGTGCCTATACTGGCACCCAGCACAAGTTGCAGCACTGCAGATTGCTGTAGCTGCCCCATCCATTCCCCACAGTCTCCACTTCCAGGCCTCTGTCTTCCCCAGGAGGCTATTGAGACACAACAATCAGTGGTGAGAACATGCAAATCATCCAGCACAGCATAACAGATTCAAAGGTGAATTGGATTATATCGGGGTTGCACGCAGCAGCCCACGGGCCTGACACGGTTCACCAGGGTTATCATAAGAACCCCCATACTAGCTCAGACCAAAGGTCCGTCTAGCTCACAGTGGCCAATGCCAGATGCCCCAGAGGGAGTGAGCAGAACAGGTAATCATCAAGTGATTCATCTCCTGTCACCTATTTCCAGCCTCTGACAAACTGGCTAGGGACACAATTCCTACTCCTAGGAAGCCACCAGATGCTTTATTTACTGGAGCAGCCACAGGTTCCTCTGCTTTCAGCTCTTGTTGGCCGTGGTTCCGGCCAATGGGAGCTGTGGGAAGCAGTGGCCTGGTCCACGTCGCTCAGGTAAACAAAGCATATGGCGGCCTGCAGGATGCCGATTGCTCAGCCCAGCATCACAGAGGAGACCTTGAAATGGCTTATGAGATGTCATGGGCTCTGCTCGCGAGAGGAGGTGCCTCCTACTAGCTGCTCTAGGAATTAACTCCTCTCAGGTCTGAGGCCCTCTTCTGCTTCTTGCTCCACACGGTGTTGCTGCTTCTCACTCTCTGCCATAGTAGCAGCCCTGGGCCCTTTGAATCGCTGGACCCCAGAGCAACTGCCCCCTTTGCCTCTCCCATCAGCCAGCCTGTGTTTGTGATATGGACTGACACCACCAGCATTCAAGAGGGACCACCCCATAGCTGCCTGAGATAACAACTGCCAGTCAGAGCCTGAATCAGATGTGACCTATCATTGCCACAGACCCTATTATTATCCCATAAGCTATCCTGTTTGTCTAGACTGCTTTGCTTCCACATATTACTTCTGCCCATTAATGTTTTCTTTCTCCCTTCCTTCTTCTTTATTTTCCTTCCCCTTCTCTTCCTTTACCGGTGGTTGGCCTCTTAAGCCAGGTGGGGAAATAAAATTGGCTTCACGTCCACCTTTCAATTTCTTTCATGGCTGGCCCACTCTGCTCCATCCAGCTTTGGAACCTATTCCACTCTAGCCATTTTGTAGAAGGCCCTTCAGGCACATATGGGTTTGAAGCACTTCCTTGTTGATTAGTGAATAGCTATTTACAATCTCTGGGGTAGAATGCAGCTACCTTTCACCTCCACATAGTTTAGGGCAGGAAGTGAAGACATTTTCATCCCTGGAATTCACATCTTGACTCTTGTGAACTGTATCATGGGATGTTTCATAAACGTGAAGTGGAGATCCTGAAGCTGATATCTTCACAGCTTCTCCATGGGCCACGCTGGGAAATTGGTTTAGTGCCCACTCAGAAGGTGGAATTGCCCCCATGAGTCACTGTCATGGCTGGATGATCCATCAGGAATAAATCAGGTTGGTTGGAAATCATCAACATTTTGACCAAAAAAAACAAAACAAAACCAAACAAAACCAAGAGAATTCCATGAAATTTGCATTATTTTATTTCTTTGGACTGGCTCCAGCAGCAAGCAATTTAGATGATAAATTAACCCTTTTTGTGTGCATGTCTGAAAATTATTTTTAAACCAACTTTGGCTTTTACAAATGTATGCATTAATTGCAATTGTCTGATGAACATTTTGTGTAAACATATTTCAGCCTATGGGTTCTCCACATATTATCAGTGTGTAGACTGTATCTGTTATGCATTATTCATGGTGTGCAATTGGTTCTCTGAAAATCACATGGTATTGTTTCTGGCTGGAGGATCGACACTTTATTGATGGGGTTGGACATTTCAAATGCAATTAGAAGATAGGGAATACCCGTGCTCATGCCTAAATGCCTATGCACAGTTCCCTTCATGTAAATGTTCTCAGGAAAGTGAACAAAAGCAGGTAGGAATGTAGCTGACTTAACCCCCTGTTGAGAAGTCAAACAGTGATGTGCACTGCTTTGCGGTGTTTGTCCAGCACTATGCCCCATCCCATTTCCTGTAGCAGTGCTAGATCTCATGGGAGATTTCCTATTCAGGTTCTGATCCAGACAAATCCTGTTTCAGATGGAGATCATGGTACAAAATCACATGGCTGCAGGCTTTGTACTAGTGGCAACAGTGCAGCCCTTGCTAGAGGCTGAGAAGATACTTCTGGTAACAAATGGTGCCTAGGTAAATTGGAGCAATGCTAAAAGTTTGTTGTTATTTTTCTTTTTCAATTGGGATCCATGTCCTGTAGCCGTGATAGACAGTCAGTTCAACTGTTAAACTGCCCCTCACATTCTTTCCTCCCAACCCTCTGTCTGAAATCAACCAGCTGTGTATGGAGGAGACAAACAACAATCTGAACAAGAGAAAGACAGGAAAGGAAGGGAGGCTGTGTGGCACTCTGGGACTTGGTGCGTGTAGTTGCCACATGAGATCTGAAGTGTGCCAGCTTTCGGGACCCACCTCCACAATCTGCTGGCATGATTGGCACAGCAGCCAACTTCGTTATTTCTTTCTGTATTTCTCTGAAGTTGCGAAACGTGTTATTAATTGTGTTTGTGCAGATTTGATTGCTGGTGCAATTCCCCGACACCCATCCTCTCGCCATTGCACATAAGGGAATGCAGAGCACACCCACTGCAAGTGTATGTCCCCAGAGTGCAGTAAGCAATTCCCTTCCCTACCAATCTTCCAAAGACAGAGTCTAAATAAGAATATTCTGGGAACTTGCACAGCATTGGGTATCTTATCTCTACATACCATAGCCAGCGTGCAAAATAAAACATTGCTCCAAAAACTATATACCAGTGCTAGCCAAGAGCAGGGTAGCACAAAAACTGCAACTGTTTGTGAGTGCAAACTGGGTTTCTCCCAAGGTGGCTTTCTCCCCTCCCACTTTCAGAGACTGCCCACTTCTCTATCCCCCAGGGCTATAGTATCTGAATGCATCTTTCAAATATTTACCCTCCCAATGCCCCCAAGTTACACAGGGAGTTTGTGGCAAAGTAGGCAACTGACCCCAGCTCTCCCAAGACCGAGATCTGCTCCCTAATTGCCAGACCATCCTTGACTCTCCTTTCCAGCACATGAGGACAATCCCTAAAAGTCATGGAGACACAACGCCACCTCAACACAGAGGCACATGCAACAGGAAAGAAAGAGATAGAGGAGTTTTTATTTTCAGGTAGCACTGGTTAACGATCCTGGATTGCTAGACTGCCTCAAACATTGATCCCCAGAGTGGGCACATCACAGGAGTCATCAGTGCAAGCTTTCTAAACACATCGCACACCATCAATCTGCCTCATACCCATGAGACAGTGCTTCGCAACCCACCTGCAGCCCCATCAGCACACAGCAGCAGTCCATGTGATAGCCTTGGGGCCATACAGGTAGCATATATATTGTGTGGATGTGGCCCTCATAATACATAGAAAGTTGCATATGCAGCCCACCATGATAAACATATTGAGAACCACTGATCTGGAGGAATCCTGTCTACAGATTTATGGATTATTTGATCTCAATGGCCATTCAGTCGTAGAATCTTACCAGCCAAGGAGCCGATCCAATGATCATGTGCCTGGGTTTTGTGCTGTTGTCACCCGTAGACTGGGAACTGTACTTTATTCAGCAATTCACTTCCCACAAGCTAACACACAGGGCTGCCTAGACCCTCTGGTATATGGTCAGCCTCCCTTCTGTTCCTCTCGTATATAATAGTCTATGCTGAGGTGAGTAATGTTGTTGCTCATGAGCGATTTCTAATCAGCTCCCAAATTCAAATTGGACCTTTTCATTTCATGGCTGCATATCGTACCAGATGCAATGACAATAATTTGCTTGTTGGGAAGAGGGAACATGGCTGGCAACAAAGGGGAACTCCCTGGCCAACCACTCATGCTGCAAAGGAGATAAACAGTAAGAGCACTGCCATCACTGGTAGAAGGCAAATGTTTGGTGCATAGGGTCCTTGCAGCTCTCTCTGCTGGTTGCATAGAATGTTTCAATTTGGACATCCTCTGTCTGCTGAAAAGACTGGAGAGAAGGTTACTAACAAGCCCAGGTCTTTCACTCTGAATTTATTCTCTTGCATTTCCTTGTCATTCCCTGCCCTGTATCCTTAGCATATCCCATTTGTCTAGTTTTCTTTTCATTGAATAACGTCATTGCCAGGGGATCAGTGACAGCTGCAGAGAGTTTTTTCTCTGATCAAAATCTGCTAAGACTATGACTATGAAATAGTGGGGAGAAGCAGTTTCCCCTACAATTTCTGCATGCTAGGGGCTTGCTCCTCCCTATCTGAATCTCTCTGCAGCAGGAATGTATCCATCAAAGCTCCAGGATGACTACAGCAGCATATCCAACCCTTCCCCATTATCTGCCCAGGGACTGTGTTTAAAACCTTCCCACTGGGGTTCTTGGTGCGTGCTTCTGCAAAGAACCAAACTGTATTCCTCAGTCTGATTCTTCTTGGGCAGAGATTCTGGAAACCTCACTTCACCTCTGGAGACTGCTGTTTCTCATGCATACTTCTGGCTTCCTGGCTCTAATCTGTACTCTTCTGTGTAGCACTAATGTTAGGGAAAATCAGCCATAATAGACGAGGAGCATTATTGTTCTTCAGGTCAAGCAATCAGTGCAGTTATTTCCTTTCACGCTAGTGTCGTTATTTGGCTGTAATCATTTCCAGTTGAGTTTGCATGAGAGTTGAGTCAAAACTACTCCTGGTCACATTCACCTGGAAAATTTTCAAGACTCTCTTCTAGAAAATCAAATCTTCCTTCCTGTGAGTGTTAATTAGCTGTGGTCAGATGGATAGGCTCTGCTATCTGGTGTAGATTACTCAACTTCCAGAGTTTCCTCCAGAGGCACCCGACAGCGGGATCTCATTGCATCAGGCTCTCTGACAGAGGGCTATTATAGCATTGGCTCCCACCCACACTTGCAAATGTTTCATGTGCTTCTTTGTTATTGCTGCACAGTAACGATAAAGAAGGAAAGCCCTCTCCATTGGTTATAGAGTCACATCAGCCTCAGCTTCCTTTGAGATTAAAGAAACACAGAACATTAATTAGAGAGCAAACCCCAAAACACTACCAGATTTCTTCACTAAATCCCATTGTTTTAATAGCATGTGCTTTATTTTGTGCATTCCCCCAGCCCACTGTTTCTTAAACTTTTTAAGACCAAGGAACACCAAACAATCATTTTTTTTTATGAGGAACACCAAATATTTTTTGTTGAGCAAAAAAAAAAAGTTGGGGGAAAAATTATTGAGAAAAAAAGGGTTGGGGGAAAGTTATTGAACGAAAAAAAGGTCACCTGCCCCTTTAAGTGCGGCCATTTTGAACTCTGTTGTTCTCTGAGGCACACCTCCGACTGCCTCGCAGCCCTAGCCTATGTTGCACCATGGCAGAGTACACAAAAGTTCTTTGCTGTTCTGTCACATTCCGGTAGAAGATCATGATTTCATAGTACACATCACCAGGGACTGTAGGAAGGACATCACTGGTCGTGCATTTTGTCCCGTGTTCCTGCTACCATTGGCTGCAATAATATGCATAATATGTACTGAGTTGGAAAACCAGAAAGATAATTTAGGCAGGCAACCTGTGTCCCCCTGGTGCAACAAGACCTTCCAGCATGGAAGCAGATTTTCAACAAGTTAAGATCTGTAGAAGGAGCAACCCTGACCTAATTGTTTAAATCAACTCAGAGACTCTCCAACTGCCTCTTTGGAAGCAGCAGCAGCTTCATAAAAGCTATTGTTTGTGGAGACAGACTTGGCCTGGCTTCCATATGCCTGTTAGAAAATGCCTTCTGTATCAGGACAGTGGTGTCCAAGAGCAGAGGATCTGGTGGAGCAGAAAATCTGAGGCACCAAAGTAGCATGGGGTTGACTAACTAACCAGGTTTCCCTTGTGCTTAGCAACAGCTCTGGTAGGCCCCTGGGAGTTTTCAGTGGTTGGGATCCTTGTTCCTTGGCAGGAAGATAAGGTTGCTGTTTAGCATGCTGCTGAACCTTCAATCTAGAGCCAAGGGATGGCAGATATAGTAGCCAAGTGAACAGCAGGCTTGGAATAGGGCTGTTTTGGATGGTAGATTTTCTTTGCCTTTTCAAAAGGGCATCCTGCAGCCAGACCATATGATTCAGGACTCGAATCCAGAGATGGGTTCACAATGGATGTGCCAACTCCAAGGCTCTGGGTGCCAAAAAACGTGTTCCCTGTACAATGGGACTTGTGTCTTGTAGGAAGAAACTTCTCATTTTGTATCAATCCAGTAAGTTCATTGCTGTGATAATGCTCATAGCGTTGAACCATGCATTGTGAAGACAGGTACGGAGCAAGCTTCCCAATCACTGCTCTGCCCATGCCCCTCAGTCCTGGCACTCTACTAATTTCAGTACTCTGCCTTGGCTCTCACGTCACTGCTAATGACCTTCCATTCTGGTCTGCAAGCTAAGCAATTAGTCACGGCAAAGTGTGGACTGGGACAGGACCTGAGTGTGCTCAGAGTCAGGTAAATCAGTCAGCAAGCCGATAAAAGGTGGGCTGTGAGCTTTTAAGTGAACTGGCTGGATTGGGGAGGTTCCTCATTTTCTGGATGAGGGATGTTTCCAAACCAGAGAGTTCTAGACTAGAGAGGGTCAACCTGCACCTCACTCAACCCTATCCTGGAATACTGTCGCTAGCACTGACAGCAGCTTAACCTCCATGTCCCATTCAGGCTTGACTTCTTTAGGTTCCAGGTAGGCGTCCCTGCAGCACATTTGTAGCTAATGTGATATGAGCAACTTCCCTCTAGTACCCTGTTTCCCATAGGCCAATAAACAGCTGCTAAGGGATTTGTGCCTACTTAGAGCAGGGCTGAATTTGTCCCTTAATCATTATTTATTTATTTTGGACATAACCAGAAACCTATGCTTGATACTGCTCAATAGTAGAGGCTGTTCCCCTCTGACTGCTCCTAACTCGCTCCTCCAAATATCTACAGTGAGGGTCAATTCCAGGCACAACAGCAGTAAAACAGGTCCAGAGGGGAGAGCTAGCTCAGTGATTTTGAGCATTGCTCTGTTAAACCCAGGGTTGTGAGCTCAATCCTTGAGGAGACCATTTAGGAATCCAGAGCAAAAGCTGGCACGGATGGTACTTGGTCCTGCTATGAAGGCAGGGGACTGGACTCGATGATCTTTCAAGATCTCTTCCAGTTGTAGGAGAAAGGCATCTCCATTCATTTTAAGATACATGGAGTCAGAGTGGGAAAGATGTGGGAGTGCGGCATACGATAAAGCTTCGTGTTTCTTCAGCAGTCCAGCCATCTGGAAATGTTTTTTGGTTTTTTTTTAAGATGCTAACAAACATTTCGCTATAATAGAGCTTGCTCCCTAGTGTACA
Source organism: Pelochelys cantorii (assembly GCA_032595735.1). NCBI lineage: Eukaryota > Metazoa > Chordata > Testudines > Trionychidae > Pelochelys > Pelochelys cantorii. The sequence continues at coordinate 25,042,097 of CM064336.1, forward strand.
TTTTTTAACGTTATTATGCACTGTAAGGTGCTTAAGGGAAACAGCAGTTTTGCAAAGCAGAAAGTAACAAACCCTTCATGAGATGGGCTATGACTTTACATAAGGACCTCCAGGAAGCCCTTCATTTAGATTTATGGAAGGATGGTTTATTTATTATGTAACAGACATATGAGATTTAATAATATATACAAGAGGTAAATGGAGTTGCTTTGGAATTTAACTGGCCCATAAATAGAAACTGGCACCACCATTCATTCATTATAGGAGTGAGGGAAATGCAAGGTACTCCAATTAACATTTCATAAACTGGCTTTAGCCTGTTAGTTATGAACCGGCATGTGTCATTTTCTTTTTAGAAATTAAATGATACCTAATTCCCTTGCTGTGATGGAGCTGTCTCCTTCAATAGTATTCAAAATTCCTAAAGGGGCATTATCCAAAAGGTATACAGGCTGGGGGGGGGGGTTAATTAAAAAGCATTTTACAGTCTGTGCTGGCTCTTTCACCCAACATTGAGTTAAATATCCATTAGCGAGATACATCTTACTTAACCACAGCAACTGGCCTGGTACCAGATGAGTTTGATATTTATTTAACAAATAGTGCTGTCTCTATAGATCTCAAGTAGAGGCTTATTTGAAATACTTAAAGTGTACCCATTACTGTTTGCCCTCAGTGAAAATTCAAGTTCTGGTTACGTCCCCGCTCGCTAGGATTAGAACTGTCACAATATTTATTTAACAGGATGTGGAATGCTAAGCCATGCTGCAAACATTGCTGTGCCAATATGAAGAGGAACGTACTGCTTTTAAAGTGTTTCTTTTGCTGTACATGGTTTTTCTCTTTCCCCTCCTCACCCTCTCTTATTCTTCCTATCACTGTACTCTCCACCTCCCCATTTCTCTCCCTCACTGAAGTGTAGGGCTTGCTTGACCTCCTTCATCCAAAAGAGGATGCTGGGGACATGCTGCAGGCAGTGTTTTTAAGTGGGCTAGGTAGCTGGTGGGACTCTCCTCAATACTGTTCCCCGCAGCCACGGGGGAAATTCCCCTTACCCACAGAGACACATTTGTGTTGATGAGGAAATTGTTGCAACAGGAGCAGCCTAGGTGGAATGGAGCAGCTTTGCTAGATGCCAAAATGGAGGTACCAAAAGGGCACCAGTGAAGAGCCACAGGAGGGGGAAGGTCAAGGCCATCGCTCCCTGGAAAGGTGAGGATGCCACCAATGCTGCAGCATTGTCACTGTCCATGGTACTCTCACTGTGCATTGCAATCCAGGTATGTTGAGTGGCGCGGCATGGGAGGTGGGTGAAGGCCCAGCTGGGGAAGGCAAGCCCAAGGCCCTTCCACAATCTCCTCCCTCTGTGGAGTCAAGCCTGGCCCCCACCTCAGGTTATTGCCTCAACCCCCAGGGAGTGGCATGGACAACATCTGGGGCAGCTGTGCTGTGGCTCCAGCCCTCCTGGCCAGTAGGCAGAGAATGTAGGCAGTTTTGGGAAGGCAATGCCTGCCGCCCATGTGGTGCTGCAATGGGCATATGAAGCCCAAGGAGCATTGCTTCTGTGAGTTAGTTGTCATATCATCGCATGGTCATTTGCTAGCTGCTGGTAAGTGAATGCCACTTTCTGACTCCATTCCCTGCACAAGCTCTTTCCCACTGGGCCTGCTTGGGTTCTCCCCTCTGCCCTGAGTTGCTCAACATGTGCACAAGCAGCATATGCAGGCTGTGCTTTTGCACCAGCTGTTGCTAGGTGTCCACTGCAGCATCTTTCATTTCTCCTCCAGTGATGGCACGAGACAGGCTCTCTGCCTGATGCAGACTGATCTTTGTCCCAGCACCTCGCTTGACCAATAGACACCACCCCACCATCACACCTATTTTGAATCATCTTTCACATGGTTAGAAGGTCAATGCAAACTTTGGCTTTTTTCCTTACAGTTTGGTGAAGCTCAGGTCCAGAGAGCCCAAAAGAGAGGACCACATGGCGTGGGCTCATTTGTCCTGCCCATGACTTCTTTGCCATTCATCAGATGCATTTTTCAATAGACACTCCTCAACTTTGGGCAGCAGCACAACATTGAGGAGGGCACCACATTGCCTATTAACTTTGGTGCACATTGCTCCTTTTCCATGCTCTGTGGGGAACACAGGGTGGGCACACCAAAGATTTTTAATAGGATACCCTGCTAGAGTCATCTAATCAATCCCCCTTTTCCCATCGTTCCTCTCTCTCTCTCTGGCTACGTCAAGACTTCACCTCTTTTCTGGAATACTGGAGGTATCCCAGAAAAGCTATACCACATCCAAGGAATGTGTCCACTTTTCCAAAACATTTTTTTCCTCAGACCTTGTTTCAGACCCTGTAGCCTGGGAGCTTGCCTAGAGAGAGCTTCCCCAGCTCTTCCTGCCTTTCCCCAGCCCTGCTTTAAGTCAGGAAGTCTCCAGCTTCCCTGGCAGCTAGGTCCCTTCTGCTCCACAGCTGAAGCAAAAGTGAGTCTGTCTCCGCCCCTCCCCTGGGCCCTAATTGGCTCATACCTGCCTCAGCTGCTAGCTCCATAGCTGCCAGCCCTCTCCCTGACTGGGTTTTAACCCTTAAAGGGCCAATGGAGCTGACGCCCCGTCACAGTGAGGCACAAGATTAGAAAAGTCCCTGTACAGGAGCCAATGCAAAGTGAGGAAAGGGAGAAGCAGAGTTCTAAATCAAAGGGCAGAGAGGAAGAAAAGGGCACTGAACAGTGAAATAATGGCCATTTCGATGATCCATGAAGAACAAGTGAAGAAGGTTGACGTCTCAAAAAGGCATTATTGTTATTATTACAGAGCACTCAGAGCCACCATTGTCCTAGGCACTGTGCAAATGCATAGAAAGGCTTTCGGGGCAAATATATGCAAACTCAAGAAGCATGATAGAAAAAGCAGAGGAGGAGGTGAATGAATGTGGATGTGGAGGAGAGGGACTGTGGTTGTCATGATGGGGCAGATATATTTGAATGCATGGGGAATGAAGATCAATGAGGTGTCAATTGTGAGTGTTCCAGCCCCTTCAGGAAGGGCAGAAGTCAGTTTCAAAGTGGGGTAGAGGCAGTAGAGCCATACAGAACCACACAAACTAGAGAGAGAGAGAAGATAATTCAGTATAGTAACAGTACAATGAGCAAAGCAAACCCAACTGCTGCCAAATAACCCATCCCTGTCTCTGTGTAAAGAACAGCTCAGTTCAAGAGCTCAGTTAAGAGCTAAGAGACTTATACCTGTGCTGTTGAAGCTGTGTGGATCCCAGGATATTACAGACACAAGGGCTATGTCTACACTGGCGCGATCTTGCACCAGAGATATGCAAATGAGGCTAAGCGTGGAATATCGCTGAGCCTCATTTGCATATCTAATGAGCCGCCATTTTTGCGGAAGAGGCTCTTGCACCAGCAGGAGCTGTCTACACTGCCCCTTCTTACGCAAGAAAAACCCTCTTGCGCAATGCCATTATTCCTGAAAATAATCAGCGTAACGACATTGCGCAAGAGGGTTTTTCTTCCGCAAGAAGGGGCAGTGTAGACAGCTCCTTCTGGCACACGAGCCTCTTCCGCAAAAATGGCAGCTCATTAGATATGCAAATGAGGCTCAGCGATAGTCCACGCTTAGCCTCATTTGCATATCTCTGGCGCAAGATCGCGCCAGTGTAGACATAGCCAAGGGGTGTGAGCTAATACCTTTTTTGGACCAACTTCTGCTAATGAGCGAGACACTTTTGAGCTACACTGAGCTCCTCTTCAGGACTGGGAAAGGAATTCAGAGCGTCACAGCTAAATATGAGGTGGAATAGCTAAACTACCTGCTCCACCTGGTATTTACCTGTGACGCTGAGGACCTTTCCCAGTCCCAAAGAAGAGCTCTGTGTCACTCGAATGCTTGTCTCTTTCACCAGTAGAGGTTGGTCCCATAAAACATATTACCTCACCCACCTTGTCTCTGAGTCCAACAACAGTCAATTATTATTGCAGGCACAGAAAAGAAAACCTGATGAAAGGATGCTTGGATGGACAGTGGATTGAAATAAAGCTTGGTCAAGGATTGTCGCAGAGAGAGATTAGAGGCCATAAATATTTCCAAAGGAAAGGACTCCAAGATATGGTCATATCTCACTGCAGTACCACCCTTTATAAACCGCTAGAAATCCTGATTCACGCCTCACTCTTCATGGGCATGTTAAAAAAAGCTGCACAATTCAGATGCACAGAATGAATGAACAAAGATCCTTCTCTTTTAATATTACTGCCACTTTCAGGAACAGTGGTTTCTTCAAGGCCTCCCCCAGAAGTTGCAGCCTTTATTACAATATTCCTCATATCTTGTGCTAAGTGCACCGTGTTGAAGTAAACTTGTGCTTTTTCATCAACAATACAATGTCCCTTATACCAATTTTATTTTACCTTGCCTCGGAGATGAAGGCAATTTATAAGTTTAATGAGCACAATCTGGCTGGGATCCAAAGTCAGGAATGTAATGTTTAAAAGAGAATTGCTTGAGACCTTAAAATCTAGCATATAGCACGCCAGTTTCTCTTCCAATCTATGCAATGAAGAGCAACAGCAAAGTGCTGATTTAGTGTACTTCAGTAATCTTGTCCAAGACTCTGGATGACCTATAGAAAGGGGATTATGGGGATCTCAAAATCATGACTGATATCAAATGGTAACAGAGATCTGGCTAGAGTATGTCTTTTCTTTGCCCTTTTGTCCAGGATTTTGGAACAATAATGATGGGAGTCACAACTGGGTGGCAACAATATGAGATTTCTTTAAGCCAGGTTTGATTGGGCTATTGATTTAGCTTATGTAGTGGATTTTACAGCCATCTCTGTAACTCACTGGAAAGCTAAATCCACTTTGAGGATTGCAGTGGAGTTTCAAAAAGACTCCATTCTAACTGAACTGAGCTGATTGGAATCCAACTCATGCCCCCCAGGTTGACCTAATTCTGTAAGGAGTGAGTGACAAAAATGAAGGAGTTTAAAAAAATCCATTAATCAAATGGACATCCAGAAGTGGGGACCCTCTGACTTGCCTTATGATACATCACTGTGTCTCTGTTTCTAGGCTCTGTAAAGTGGACATAATGACCAAGGGTCTATGTCACAGGGAGAGAATGCATTTGAGTCTTAATTAAGAGTCACAGTGTAAATGAAATTAGGAAGTGTGTGTGTGTGAATAGATGCCATGAGTACATATTTAAGCTCTGGGTATGGAAGGGGAGAGTGTGACGGGGCACTCACCCCACACCAGCACAGATGAGGTTAAGGTAAGAGAGGCCAATTATCTGTAGGTTGCATCTGCTGGGAAGCTAAAGAGCAATGGACTGATTAAGAATGATGGTTGCCTGGGCAGGAGATGAGGAAGAAAAGGGGGTATAGAGAGGTGAGACTGCAGTTACATTGCCTGATAAAAGGAGCCCAAGAGAAATGGGAGGAAGAAGTCCGGGGAAGGAGCAGTAAGATCTCAAGGGGACAAAACTGAGCTGCTGGTTTGAGGGTCCCTGAATTAGATCCCAGGCCCTGGTTTCCCCTATGAGCCACTGTAGTGGTGATGGAGATTGCCTGAGATTTTGAGGAAGGAAGCACTGATAACAGCTGGAAAGAGAGGATGATAGTGATTTGGCCAGAGGGCTAAATCAGGAAGGAGAGGCACTGCAGCTCAGACTAGCAAGAGAGAGTAGCTGTAGGATGAGTGCCTGGCACAACAGAGTGAACAATTGCCAAATGGGGCGTGGCCAGTGGCGAGTTAATTTCCCAGCTGCACCACACGGAGGTGCTGCTGAGCAGTAAGTTACAGAGTCATAAAGCTACACTGCTGCAGTTAGATACCTAACCTGAGAGCTAGATATAGGCCTTCAGCAGAGTAACATGTCATGGTCTATATTTCGTAAAACACAGTAGTAGCCAGAATGTGGTCAATTCAGTAACTCAGATTACACAGCAGCTGTTTCTTGTGGATTCTACTTGCCTGCCAACTTCAAGATGTAATGGTGTCACTGTCCCCTTTTTAAAACAGGGAATGGGCTGCAATGATCCTTGGTGATAAACATTCCAGCCTGAAATGCTGTATGGCGGATAAGCCTCCTGTGACAAGCTGGACTAGGCTCTCCTGCTGGAGGCTTGTGGCCTGGCCACACTCCATCCCAGGAGAAGCCATAGAGAAGTCCTCCAGGCAAGCTAGAGTGGCTGCAGATAAAGCAGCCAAACAAGGTCCAGGAAAGCTCTATAAAAGGAGCTGCAGGGCTAGAGTCAGTTCAGATCCTCTGGAGACGTCAAGCTGTTCAGACTGAGTGGCTGGCTAGCTGATAGACTGGCAGCATCATGGACAGCTCATTGTGGAGAGGTCAGTGAAGACAGGACTATGATGGGATTCTGAGAGAAAGCCCTGAAATAAGGGCAAAGATGCTGTCTCCAGGAGGGGAAGTCCTGGTGGCACCACTCTCCATCAGAGTGAGGAACAGACTGAAGGAAAAAACTCAGAAACACTATAGAGAGGTACCAAGATGGGCCCCTGTTAAATGTGTACCCCAGAAGTAGTTTGTTTGATCGCACACAGGGTGTGTGACTTGGTTGGAGGGCTGAATTGCCGAAGAGGATTTTAAATAGAAGAGAGTCAGGAACACACACTCAGCCAGAGGGGGGCACTTGTGGGAGCTGAATGCCTCCCCATTACCCCTCTCTCCCATACACACACACACATACACGAACATGTTCTTACACCTAATTTTCTTGTTGATGGGTGGGTTGTTGGGTGGCATAATAACAGATAAAATGGTTCACTTGGGTTTTTCTCTCTTTAAAGGAAAGAATTTAGAAAGATGATATCTTTAAAATATCTACTATACAAAGAACATACTGCTCCTCTCAGTACGCAGCCATGGAAAAAGTGGACTAACAGCCTTCTTCTTAGATACCTTGTGAGGGATTTCATCTTGGTCATGTTATGCATCTGTGAAGCTGATGGAGAGCACTGTGTGATTTAGCTGGTTTAATCCATAAGTAAGACTCAGCCAATGTATGCCAAAGGCCTTCTTGCCTTAGCATTTCTTGGGGATCTTAGAAGCACAAAACAGTGAAAGCCTGTGGAATAGACTGTGGATCCAATGTCCAGGAAGGTTAACCCCCACCCTGGTATACCCTGTCATTGTCCAATGCAGCACATCAGATAAGTTCCTTCCTCATGCTCCAGGGTTAACTAATGTCCCCAAAGAAAATGAATTTGATTGGATTACCCTTACTACACGAACACAAATATTACTGGTTATAAAAGTATCCAGTCCTTTTTAAAATTCAGACACAAACTGGCTATCTAACCCCCTACTGAAGGGAGTCCCAGTCTGGCATTTCCCTTTACATGTGCAACATTTGCCAACCATTCATTTCAAATAGATCCTCTTGGCTATCTTAGGAAGCAGGAGGATGTAGAGAAGATGCCCATCTTGTGTCAGTGTAATTGTGCCACATTTGGCATAGTATGTGTTCCAAATAGACTGGACATTTTGCAGATAGCCTCCTTGCTTTGTATTGCTTTGTTGGTCCAGGTCTAGCTCCACTGGTCACATGACAATTCAGGGATTTAAGTTCTGATCTCTATCTCCATCCCAAACTCTCAGGCCAATAGGAGGTAGGAGATACCAGATGTAACTCCCTAAACTGGGACTTTCTGGTCTGGCAATATCCATGGTCTGCTAAGACCACGGATATTCCTGGACCACAGAGGCCAGGAATAGAGAGGTCTGGCAACAGTCCAGGGGAATGACAGGGGAGTTGGCAACTCAGCTGGAAGTCCCGGGATGGAAGGATGGGCGGCGCGGCAGAGAGCTCTGGCCCCTGCAGTTTGGAAGCTCCGGCCTGGCGGTAGCAGGGCTGGCAGTGGCCAGGGAGCCTTACCCTGGGCATGGCCAGAGAGCTCTGACCCAGTGGCTGCAGGTCTGGTGGTGGCTAGGGAGCTCAGCCATAGCCATGAGCTCCAGCCCCAGCTGCAGCCAGGGTGCTTCAGCCCTGGCCACATCCAGGGAGCTCTGGCCTGGCCAGAGAGTTCCAGCCCCAGCAGCAGCAGCAGAGCCAGCAGCACCTAGGGAGGTCTGGCCCCAGGAAGCCCCAGCTAGGCCAGTGGCAGGAAGCTGGGACCAGAGCTCAGCAGCAGTGGGCCGGCGTGAGCTTGAGGTCAGGAACAGTGGGGCCGGGCACGGATCATGAAGAGCAGCGGGCTGGGAGGTCAGTGGCAGGGGACTTCCCCTGCTCTGGCAAATTGCCTCATTTGGGACCAGTTAGGTCCTGAGGGTGCCAGACTAGGGAGGTCCAACCTGTACCAGATGTTCCATCTCCAGGTGCAGGAAATCCTGTATCACACTCGGGAGCCACCCATCCAGCATATGCATGAAACCACATGGATGAGTTCCAGAGTGAGTAGCATCCAAGTGTCACAATTGCTGTCATGGGGGGGTTGAAGTAGAAAAAGTGGGGGGAAGAAGGGAAGGATAGATTTTGGTGGCTTTAAGTACATCTCAGAAGACTCTTCCCTCCGCTGGAAAAAAAGAAATCTGTAGGCTAAGCCCACCCAATTATTAGAAGACAATTAGTTTGGATTAATCTAAGTTTTTGCTGCCTTTTAATGTTATTTCCACTGAAGATGCATGCATTGCTTGCTAGTTATTGCGCAAATGATCTGAGTCATTAACGACTGAGGGAGCTCAGCGGATATGTTGCTACCGTGGAGCCTGGAGAATTCTGATTTGTCTTGACAAAATTCAGACCTGAGTCTGAGAATAGAATGTTCTGAGGTTTTTGGCACCATTTAGTGTCATGGAAAAGATCCACTGGAACAGCTGCTCCTTTGCCCCATACATGCCAGAGAAGCTAGAAGAAGGTTCCAGTTAATGCAGAAGGTAGCCTACTTTCATATACATTTGCCTCTTGGTTGTTTTTCACACTCTTCTCCTTTTATCCATGTCAGAGCACTATAGATTCATCCAGGTTCAGTGGGCCAAATTCAGAAGTGATGTGGCAGATTGAGTGTTCAGTGACAGGAAATCTAAGGGTATGTCTAGACTGCGGGGTTTTTCCAGGATACCAGAGGTATCTTGGAAAAACTGTGCTGTGTCCAGAGAACACGTTATCTCTTCCGCTTTTTTTTTTTGCAGAAAAGCAAACATGCTCTTTTGGGGAGCCCTGTATACCTCGTTCTACGAGGAATAAGGGCTCCTCTGAAAGAGGAGTCTTTTCCGCCATTTGGCCCCATGTAGACAGGAGCAAATGGCGGAAAAACCTCTTCTGGAAAAGCAATCAGAAAAAGCTACGCAAATTGCGAAGCTCAATTTGTGTAGCTTTTTCCAAAAAAAGGCTATAGTGTAGACCTAGCCTAAGTCAAAGGGAGCGTGGGGATAAGGGAGGATCTGGAAGAAGGGGCAAGTATAGCAATTTAGAAGCCTTCCATACTTATTTTGAGTCACATATGAATTTGGTTTCTCTAGTTTCTATGAATTTGTCATTTGTTCCACAATCTAGTGGACATCTGTGTGAAGAGGACCAATTCCCCAGAGTATCATTCTAAAATTGCCCTTTGCAGAATCTCACTTAGCTTTCTCCTAATTTTTTCCAACTGGGGTATGTACTCCCAGCTGCATCCTTGTCATAGGCAAACAGGGATGTTGGATTCCATTGGTACAGGAAAGTTAAGGACATTTTTCCTATTGTAGTTTATCCAAATCCAAAGAAAGAGCATAGGTCCTGGCTTGTATAGAGCCCTGATATATGCAAATCCCTCTTCTGCTCCCATGGACCTCATCTATATTTTTCTTCTCTCCTTTTAATTCCAGATTTGAAAATAAAATGTGAGTTGGCTACATGGGAATCTGTCATGTGTGTGACTTCCCATTGTGGCAAATTGAAACTGTCAATGCAAACAACTTGGATTTCTTTATATATTTAAGGTGGGGGGGAAGAGGGGACAGATCCAAGCAAAAAGGGATTTGAATCTCAAATACTGCTCCCTGGCCCATATTATCAAAAACCCTCCAACTCCATCCAGGGCTATTTCTTGCCTGTTGAAAAACAACAGGCAGGAAATCAAAATCAATTTTTTTTTCATACACCAAGTGTTGTCGAGTTCTGCAGCTGCCGTCAGCCAACCAGAGTCTAGTGCTGAGACCAATACTATTAATACTTGGTGCTTGAAAACATTAATGTAGCTATTTATATAAATTAGTAACCCTAAGCCCAGGCGGTAGCATTATTACAGCATTACTAATTAAATCACAATAAGCTTAGTTTGCAGTAGTATTAATTATGAACCTGACAGAGTGATAGTAGAGATCTGATTGGTCCACTGCCAGTCATTACCCTGTCAGTAATGAACCAGGCAGGCAATGAAAATCAAAGCAGTCTCTCTGACAGAGCCTTTATGGCTTCCTAGGCAGAAGGACAACAATTCCAGCAGCAAACGCATAAAGACCCTTGATCAAAATAACACTAAGGTTTGTGTGGCATTAATTGTAGCTGAAAGACACAGGGTTTTTAAATGTTCCATCTACCACTGGGGTTTGCCTGCTTCTTGCCAAAAGAATTTCCTCCTGGAACCCTGCCTTCGATTAGATTCTCGGGGAGCAGACATGGCTTATGCCACTGGTTTCCACCTTTGGTTAGCTAGGATGTGGGCTGCCATTGCTCAGGCAATCTTCCTTAGAGGGTCACAAGCCTCTCTCCATTCTCACGGCTACTGAAATGCAGTCCTGCTGCACTAGATTTTAGTGCAAGGTAGGGCACTGTTCGTGATTCCATGGTCAAAAATCTCCTGCCAAAACAGTTGCCTGCTGGAAAATGCTGGTTTGCGGAAATAAAAAAAAAAGGTGGTATGAGAACATATTGACTTAATCAACGTTTTAATGAGAAATTATCAAAATGTTTTGTTTCAGCTTTACTACTTTTAAATGAATATACTATAAGGTTAAAGTCAAATTTTATTAAAGTCAAATATTGCCATAAGATCAAAAGGTAATATTTCCAGAATATTTTGTTTTGCAAAAAATTCTTAGAGTTCAACTTTTCTTCCTGATTTGAGACACAGCTAAGTTTGGAAATCTTGGACCCCAGCACCCCAGGATACAAATACAGCTTCCTAACTAGTTCAGTGCTAGCACATGGCTCAACTGCTGCAAGGAAGGTATCCAGTTGCCTTTGGCCATTCAAGCTCTCTGAAGCACATTTGCATAAATACAGAAGTCACTGCAGCAAGAGAGATGAATTTACACATCCACATATCAGTCACCATCTCTGCCAAAAATAGGAAGCTACAGGATTATGCCCAAAACTCTGGCCTCAGCTGGGAGATTCCAGAACTTGAATCTTTAGGCTACGTCTAGACTGCAGGCTTCTTTCAGAAGAAGCTTTTTGGAAGAGATCTTCCGGAAAAACTTGTTCTGAAAGACAGCATCCACACTGCCAAAGCACATCAAAAAAGTGATCTGCTTTTTCGAAAGAGAGCATCCACACTGAATGGACGCTATCTCACATTTAAACTGTGATTACTATGGATGGAGTGGCCACCAGGGCACCTATGCTTTTTCCTCTTTCCTCTTCTTTCAAAAGAACTCCTTTCTTCCCCATCCACACACGCCTTTTTCTGAAAGAGCTCTTTTGGAAAAAGGCTTCTTCCTCATAGAAAGAGATTTACTAATGTCAGAAAAACTGCTCTGTTCTTTCCATTTTTTTTTCAAAAGAACGCTATTGCAGTGTGGACATAAGTGAAGTTTTTTCGGAAAAACTCTGTAAGGTACACTTAGCCTTACAGACTTACTTTGCTAAGGGGTCCCATGCAGACCTTTTCTAACAGCAGTGCCCTTTCCTGCTTTACAACAGCAAGAGCTTCTGAGGGTACATCTACACTGCAGGGCTTAACTCAAAATAAGGTAGGCAAATTGAGCTACATCAAATTGTGTATCTTATTTCAAAATAGTTTAATTCGAAATAGGTAGAATCCACACAGCACTTATTTCAAAAAAGAGCACTCTTCCTCCGACTTCCTTTATTCCTCATACAATGAGGGTTACAGGAGTCCGAATAAGAAGTCCTCCAGCTTGACAGAATTTTGACACTATTTTGAAATAACTGCCTGCTGTGTAGATGCGGACTAAGTTATTTCGGAATAGCGCTAGTTGCAGTGTTGCAGTGTAGCTGTTGCAGTGTAGCTGCACCCTGAGGGTATGTCTACACTAGCCCCCTAGTTCGAACTAGGGAGGCTAATGTAGGCATTTGAACTTGCAAATGAAGCCCGGGATTTAAATATCCCGGGCTTCATTTGCATGTTCCCGGGCGGGCGCCATTTTTAAATCCCCCTAGTCCGAACTAACTGCCCGCGGCTACACGCGGCAGTTAAAAGTTAATTTGAACTAAGTCCTTATTTCAAGTCCTTAGTTCAAATTAACTTTTAACTGCCGCGTGTAGCCGCGGGCAGTTAGTTCGGACTAGGGGGATTTAAAAATGGCGCCCGCCCGGGAACATGCAAATGAAGCCCGGGATATTTAAATCCCGGGCTTCATTTGCAAGTTCGAATGCCTACATTAGCCTCCCTAGTTCGAACTGGGGGCTAGTGTAGACATACCCTGAGTGAGTAGCCCATCAGGTGGAACCAGGATACACTGAATGACAGCTTGTGAATGTTTTCAGTGGTCACCAGTCTGCTTCTGCATTCCTTCTTCTTGTATTTCTCCAGGTAGCCATGCTGATGAACATACCACAGAAACTCAAGCAAGAAAGAGAAAAATCCTTCACTTCCCCATGGATCCACAACCCTGGTTTTGTATCACAAAGGGTATGTCTAGACTACATGCCTCTGCCGACAGAGGCACGTAAATTAGACTACACGACATAGTCAATGAAGTGGGGTTTTAACTATCCCCCGCTTCATTAAAATAAAAATGTCCGCCGCGCTGTGCTGGCTCAGCTGATCATCGGCACAGCGCGGCAGTCAAGACGCAGATCGGTCGACAGGGAACGCCTTTGTCAACTGTTCCCTTATGCCTCGTGAAACAAGGTTTACAGGAGCAGTCAACAAAAGCGTTCCCTGTCGACTGATCCGCGTCTTGACTGCCGTGCTGTGCCGACGATCAGCTGAGCCGGCACAGCATGGCGGCCATTTTTATTTTAATGAAGCGGGGGATATTTAAATCCCCGCTTCATTGACTATGTCGGGTAGTCTAATTTACATGCCTCTGTTGGCAGAGGCATGTAGTCTAGACATACCCAAAGTGTTTAGTGCTAACTGGTCTGGATCATTCCCAGCTTCACAAAACCAGTCCAAATCTTCACCCACCAAGATGAGACCCAGGTGAAAATGAACTTGAGGTAGTCATGCTGGAGGAGGTGGGATTTCAGTTCTATATAGGACAGAAGCAGGAGCAAGGCCCCATGGAGTCAGTGATCTTCAGCCATGGAATCTGTGTATGGATCACTCCCTCCAGGGAGACAGCCAGGATAGAAGAAGGCAGCCGGTTCACACCCCCTTGTCAATGATGAGTGGCCATTTCAGACTGCAATTTTCCCCTGAAGCAGAGGTTAGAGGATGACTGGCAGTAGGGTCACTGAGGTAAGGTGGGCATAGGTGGTTGGGGGTTCCCTGAGACGGAGGACCCCAGAGTGTGGAGGGCACTGCAGCAGGGCAGTACCCTGAGGGAAGGGCTACATGGTCTGGAAGGGATGTAGGTCCCGATACAAGGTGAAGAACAGACAAACAGGTAACAACAGGTGAGACACCAGCCAGAAGGGGTTGCTCCAGTGCTGAATTGAACTAATTCCCTGAGTGTGCAGCAGAAGGCGCCGCGACGGTGAGTTGTGTTGTGTTACACTCCCCTTAACTTCAATCGGGGTCTTTGTCTCCCCCCAGGGGGAGAATAGGGGCCTATGTTTCTAACTTGCATGGCTGTGGAGATAGCTTAGCAAAGGCAACTGAATATAAACCAAAGCAAAGTTGTCCCCTGTGTCGGCAAACAGTCTGCAACAATAGGTCTGTGAGGTGCCAGCTGCCATGCTCATCTCAATGAGAAGTTCATATTCTGAAACCTAAAGATGGCAACAGCTGGTCATTTTAACAGATGCCTCCAGAAAGTGGCCTGCCACATTACCCTCACTCTGCTGAATCTGGCAGCCTCCCCTCAACTTCTTCCACACAGATCTGCACCATCCGTACAGAAATCTGGGGCATATCAGAAACAGGGAGCAAAAGCAAAGATGCTGACTTGAAATGACACTTCATAACACAAGGAACACAGTATGGGTTGCATTACCCAAGGTTATAACTAATTCATTACATCTCTCACCTGTTTTTAGAATGTAAATGAAGCTGTCACTGCTATTCCAGTCAGCTGCACCTGCATGCTGCAAAACACAGCAACCCTGCCAGGCAGAATATGAGGGGAGAGAACCTCAGCTGGTGTAAATCAGTCTCATGCAAGCAGAGCCACCAGAAGTTCTGACCCTTTACATCCGATCGGTCACAGAGTTCAGGGATCCCTGACACGAAGGGTCTGGCTGTACTTGGGGCAGGGGTGGGGTGTGATTCCCAGTTTGTAGAGGCGTAGCCATGCTAGCTCTGCTCAAGCTACCATGCTGACAAAAGCAGGGTAGCTGCAATGGCAGCATAAACTAGCTGACCCAAGTACAAGCTCATCTGGCTGCCTTGATATGGGAGCAGTTTTGCTACTGTTTTCAGCTCACTAGCTGGACCAGAGCTCCTGTGGGTTCATCTACATGATGGACTCATTCCATCCCCAGCTCCAAGTGTAGGCACAGCCTTTGGCTCTATATGCTTTGTGCATGCTACAGTCAGGTACTATGGGAAAGGGACACAATGTCCAATTTTCAGGTGTAAATTATTGATATTGCCTGGGTCAGCTAATGCCGCTGTTACACTTACAAGTTCTCTTTCATAGCACACGAGCAAGTTTTCAAGCATGGAAGAAGCCTCGTGATGTTAGGTCTTTGGTGGGCATCCTTCAGCCCACAGGCACTGAGGCTCCACCTGTCGCCTGCGGACCCCCATCTGCTACCCTCCCCCCATGCACCTCTCACACACTGGGGCACTGGAGTCCCACACTTCCTACTTTACCCCATCCCTCTCAGAACTTTTGGAGCACCATCAATCTGCTGGTTCACGCTCTGCCCCCACTCCTCCCGCTTCCTGCCAGGGCAGGAATGCAGCGAATCAGCTGTTACTGTTCAAGCTTTGCAGGGGGAGGAGGGGAAGGGACAGAGCATGAATTAGTCAATTCACGACACTCTGAAAGTGCTGGGAGGGATAGGGAGGAGCAGGAAGGGCAGGGCTCCAGTGCCCCAGTGCGAGAGAGGCGCATGAGGGAAGGGGGCAGATAGAGGGGCTGTGGGTTGCAGGTGCACCCTCAGGGGGCCGTGGGCTGCTGAGGCCCATTGAGATGGGGGGCCACTCCTGCAGCCCCATTCACTGTTCACGGTTGCCCATCGCAGTGTTAGATGTTGGTGTGTCCCTGGGGGAGCAGTGGCAAGCAGCATGGGAGTTCAGTGTCTTCCTTGATCTTACTAGAGGGAGTCATTTCTTCAGCCAAAGCTGCTCTCTGCAAATTGTGTATTAGTGTTTGGGACAACATCTCTGAAAGATGGCATTCTCTGCATGCTGTGCGTGACCACTGATCTGTGTTCCGGAACGGGGGCATAGAAGAATATATCTGGACTCCATGTGACTGATCTTCTCCAAAGGGAAGGTGACTTACAAGACTTTAACGTGGGGTTACATGATTTTAATGTAATTTTTGGTGTTGCAATAATGTTCAAGAACGGGAAGGAAGCCATGGGAGGCAGAAGGTGGGTCCCAAGAGAACAGGATGCCATGAAAATAGCAAGGGAGGAAGGCAGATCTGGAGTTGAATGAGAAGGGAGAAGAAACAAACTGAGGCAGTGATAACACAAAGCACAGGCTACTATACTGCCTCGGCTCAACACACACGGTATTTCCTGCCAGGACCAGCTCTATTTGCAACACTGTTATAAATTGTAATCCACAATTAAAAAGCCCCTTTGCAGCCTGTTCTGCCAGGTTCAGGCTGCAGTGTGGCCCAGAGCCAGAGCTGCTGGAGATGTGAGGAGCTATCTGAAGACATTGGCAGGCATTTTGAGGAAGTAAAGATTGAAAGCAAAGAATAGGTTGCCCAGGGGAAACCTAGTGTTCGGTTAGGCTTGAGTTGCAAGGGATGGTGAGAAGACCCTGATGGGGATATCTGCACTGGCAGCTCAGTGGGTGGGATAAAAAACCCCAGAAGAGATGTCTTCAGGGACCTTTGCTCATCTAAAACCAGGCTATGAGCTAGTGAAGTCCAAGTACATCGGTGAGTGGCTAGGCTAGCATCAAGAGTCCTGGGAAGAGAAGGGACAGGCTCACCTACAAGCCAAAGATGAGACACTGAGGGGACTGAGGCGAGACAGAAAGCAAGGACTGAGGCAGGAGGCCTCGGTGTGTTGATGAGTGAGCTCATTCCGTAGCACGGTCAGCAAGTCCTCTCAGCTGTCACAAAGCTGAGGGGATACAAGTGCAGGGGCAGGGGAGGGTCTCTCTTCTCGAAAGGGGGTTCCTGTGGGGCAGTATCTGAGGAGTGCTCAGTATCAGAGGGTATGTCTAGACTACATGCCTCTGCCGACCGAGGCATGTAAATTAGACATACCGACATAGTCAGTGAAGCGGGGATTTAAATATCCCCCACTTCATTCGAATAAAAATGGCCGCCGCGTTGTACCGGCTCAGCTGTTTGTCAGCACGAAGTGGCAGTCAAGATGGGGATCGGTTGGCAAGGAAAGCCTTTGCCGACTGATCCCTTTTGCCTCGTGCAATGAGGTTTACAGGATTGGTCGGCAAAGGTTTTCCTTGCCGACCGAACCCCGTCTTGACTGCCGCTTCACGCCGACAAACAGCTGAGCCAGCACAATGTGGCGGCCATTTTTATTCTAATGAAGCGGGGGATATTTAAATCCCCACTTCATTGAATATGTCGGTATGTCTAATTTACATGCCTTGGTTGGCAGAGGCATGTAGTCTAGACATACCCTAAGTATCACTCAGTATCTGAGGAGCACCATGCTTTCTCTGCAGCAGCCCCTGCTGGCTACCTGAGGTAGTGCCCAGAAATGGCACAGGAACAATTTTCGGAGTGTGGGTGCTGAGCTGTACCCCTGCCTTCCCTACCCCCCCCACCCCCACCCCCACCCTGTCCATGCCCTTCACTGTCCCTTAGAGCTGGAGCTGGTAGTCACGATCTTCCATGTGGGACCCGCAGCCAAGTAGGACCCAGGGCCGGCAGCTCAGCCCCTGTGCATGGGGATGGCAGTCAAGTGGGACCAGGGGCTGGAAGCAGAGAACAGCAGGATCAGTGGGCGGAATCCTGGGCGGCAGGGGCGCATGGCCAGGATGCCCCAAACTTAGGGGTGCTGCAGCATCCCCCTTTTCACCTCTACTTCCCGCACCTATGGTGGGTGGCCAGTCTCTTCAAGTGGCTGCATCTAGCCCTGCTCAAATAGAAGAAAAGCCACTGTTCCACAGCATCTGTGTGCGAGTTACATACCATAGGGGAAGTGTTTTCATTTCAAGATAGGCTCTAAAAAGGATGAGAAAATAAATTACATTAAGGACTGTAGAAGGAGGAGTAGACAGAGAGAAGGAGGATCTTTTCCCTGTCCCAATAAAGGAGAGAACACTGTGTGCATGCAGTGACCCACCTGCTTTCCTGATGCAGAAGAGCACGTACGTGCACACAGGGGCATCAATAAAACTCATTTCCAGTGCAGTCCCATGTAACAGGCACCAAACATCTCCCTGGACCAATGTTCCATGTAAGCTGTACACTTGTGCGGCCACTCAGGAGAGATTCAGATGCCACCCTGCTGATTAGCAGAGCACCCACAGCTAGGGGTTTTGTTTCTCTTGGTGGTGCACGTTCACACATGCCTGGGTGCATTTGAAAAAAATTATTCAGCACATGAATGGAAAAGATTAGAGGGAACATTGCCCTGGACCATTATCAACCCCAAAGATGGTCCCTGGCTGATGTGGGGAACCCACCACAAACAAGCCAGTCTTCAGCCTCTTGGGCAGGGACTAGTACCCAGCATCCCTTGAGGATCAATGCGAGCTGCATGCCTAGGTGAGAACACAACTCCCACTGCTCGCTGTCAAAATTATCCCACCTGCAACGTTTAGCTCTGTAGATTATGGCAGCAGAGCAGCCAAAGGATTCAGTCAGAATCTGGTATGAAAGAAGCAGCAGTTGCTGGGGTAGATGCATGCAGCACCCACACTGAACTGTTCTGCCTCCTCACATGATCACATCCCAGCAGCGAGAGCACTGCAAAGCCCTGCCTTAGGAGAAATCCACTGCCACTGCAGTATCCTTCACAGATGCCCTCCCTGTGCTCATTCTCACCGGGAGCCAAGTCAGGGAGGAAGAGGGAGCCAGAGTTATTTTTAAACTCTCTGGGCCCATCTTGGAAGCACAGCGGTCACCAAAGCACAAGCCGTGGTTTCACAGATGACTAGACCAATGAATCAGGCTGGTTTGGAGCAGAGGCTGGTGGCCACTGTGTTCTGAAATAAAAGGCTGCAGAGAGAAGCACTGCAGAGCAGAAATAGGTTTAGAGTTCCCTGGAAGATAGAGTAGTTACTCCGTACAGGCTGGATCTAGGAATTTGTGTAAGAAACCATGTTTATTGCTAGAGATGGGCTCAGGCTGAAATCTTCAGATCTGGATTTTTCTACATTCCCAAGTTGAGGTATGACTGGATCCAGAGCTCTATTTAAAAAGTTGTGGCCATTTGGAAACAGATTGAGAATTGGATCGGATGGTTCACATTTCAAAGTGGAGGAATGTTTGGACCAAGGGCTTTGCTTTGTGCCCATCACACTGGATAGTCCTTTACAAAACACATGGGAACAAATTCATCCCTGGTGTAACTCTGGCAGCTGAATTTGATCCATGGCTTATGCTCAGGTCTGATAGACTGATGCCTTGAGGAGCTGATGCTCAATTAACAGGATTGGAGGGCAGGAGCAGTTGGGTTGGAATCAGTCAGAAGTGACAGGTGATGTGGGAAAGGATGGCACCAGGAAGAGATCTCAAAGTGGAGATGAAAGAGGTTTGGTGTACAGGAAGTGGAAGACTTCATGGGATGGAGAAAGGGCATCAGAACCGGGGGGGCACAGAATCAGAGAGAGAGAGAAACCCACAATGCCTTGCAGGTGAGACAAGGATCTTGCATTTGATGTGCAAAAGTAGAGGGACCCAGAAAAGGGATATGAATGTTCAACTCTCTTTACAGTTCTTGCACAGCTCCAAATGACCTAACTCTTGATTTAACCACTTTGGTGCTGGTTTTTATCACAGCTTCTGCACTGCACTTCCAATTGAATTGCTTATCTAGTGCCTGAGGAAGCAGTGGAGAAGCTCAGACGCCATGGTGAACGTATCTAAAGCAGAACTGAATATAGCTGTGAAGCAGGGACTGTCATTTGATAAAAGCTGGGGGAGCGGCATTGGCAAAAGAAGGCAGAGGGCACCTGTTGGGTGGTTGGAGGAAGGATGTGGTTGGAGGAAAAAAGGCCAAGGAAACAGCTCCTTCTCCTCAGCTCCTTCTGGAATGCAGCCTAAGGGCTTGTGTGGAGCACTATCTATAACTAAGTTGTTAAACCTCCCATAAACATGTCTTTAATGGGAAGCAGCATTTAATTATCATACAAGTAACTACATCCCTTTACAGCTGTTCCAAACTCTTCCAATAACATTTTCTCCCTTTGGCCAGCCAGCCGTCTCCTCCATGCCTTGGCATGCCATCTGTTCTGCAACCCCCACCCTCCCTCTTGCCCAGGAATCAACAAAGATGACCACATCCCTAAGTCAGCTGTGGAGGAAGGGGAGGGAGAAGGGGGAGAGATTTTCAAGACAGGACAAATGCTTGCCGTTAATATGCAGAATCCCAGTACATCTCAATTACACACCTCCCACAGGGGCCTATTACAGCTATCCTGGGCAGCGAACATGTCAACAGAGAAAACATTGAAAAGTTTCCCAACACATTCCAAAATGAAATGCAAAAAAAAAAAAAAAAATTTAAGGGGGTGGGGGAAGAAGGATCTGAGCCTTTCTACAGCTGCTGCTTTTTCCTTTTTTTTAGGGTAGGTGGGCTTTTGTTTTGGGTTTTTTTTTTTTTTTTTTTTGGTTGGGGAGTGTTTAACAGCCATGTACCCACCTCACATGTCAGACATTTATAAGTTGCGGTTGCAGATTTCCCTCTTGCTCCGCGTGGGGGAGTCTGGGACAGCACTAATGCCACATTATGGCACAGGCAAGTCATTTTGTGGCTTAGGTTACAAGCCAACACTGCCGACTTTTTTTCATACAAGGCACATAAAGTACCAGAAAGGAATGGCTACGGAACTTATGTATCCAGAAGAGAGATAGGCTTTTTCGAGGAGGAATTGTTTCTCCCGTTAGGATTACGCACACAATACTGACACTCCCTCTGTCTCTGAACGCCCCTCCAACCACACAAGGAGAAAATTAATAAAAGCTAAAGAACAATAACCCTACCCCAGGCACAGCTTTGATCCTGGAAAGGGAGAAGTGAAGAGACCCCCATGAGGTTCACTAGGAACTTGTGATTGCTATTGATTTAACACAAGGCACTCAGACACTATGGTCATAGGCAGCCAAATAAAACACTGAGGGTGCATCTACACTGCACCCTTAGCTTGAAATAAGCTACACAATTTGAGCTACACAAATTGCGTAGCTTATTTCGAGTTAATTTCCAAATAGCTTATTTCGTAATTTGGCACTGTCTACACAGCACCAAATTTTGAAATAAATCGCTATTCCAAAATGTCCCTTCATCCTCGTGGAACAAGGTTTCCAGGGATGTCAGACTAGCAAGCCTGTTATATTTAGAAATAAAGGGCTTGTTTAAAAGACGCGGAATAACTATTTTGAGATACCGGAAGTATCCCAAGATAGCGCCACCGTTAGACGTACCGAGAGAGAGAGAGAGATGAGAATTAATGTCTCGTTTGCTCCTGTCCATTCCCAGTTTATCCAGGTAAAACCCATTGGCTGTACTGTTGAATATATCAGTATTCAGCCAGATTGAACCAGGTTGCTTATAGGAGATCAGAATCTCCAAACTAGTTTGACACACACATTTGCATGCAGGCCTGCAAATGGGGAGGGAGAGAGGGCAAAGCGGGCAACTGCCCTGGGACCCAATGATACAAAAAGGTCCAGAGCTTCTGGACGCAGCCACTGCTATGGCAGCAGTAGGGGCTAGAGCCCTGGGCCCTTTAAGT
This sequence comes from Pelochelys cantorii, assembly GCA_032595735.1. Lineage (NCBI taxonomy): Eukaryota > Metazoa > Chordata > Testudines > Trionychidae > Pelochelys > Pelochelys cantorii. The sequence continues at coordinate 25,063,474 of CM064336.1, forward strand.
TGTTGTCGGAGTGCCACGTGGCGTGCTCCAGGTAGCACTGAGGGTTGCCTTGGGAGGCAGTGTGCTCTCCGGGTGGTGCTAAGGGCTGCCTAGCTCCAGTCCCACCCCTTCCACCTAAGGCCCCACCCCTTCCAGGGCAGAGAGCAGCCACCACACCATGCCCAAGACCCCAGCCAGGCTGTTGGCCCCAATGTTTGTATACACATATACCTATGCATTTGAGTTTGTGTGTACAAGTCAGGCATGCACAAAGGGTGCACACATTTAAGAAACCTGGTCTGTACCAGGAGCTGTCAAGTGGAATAAATTTCTTGTGCTGTTGAATATACCTGGTAAAGTCTACATAACCCCCGTTCCTCCCTCCCCCCCCCACACACACACACCTCCCACATTGCTTAACTTACAAGGTACCGCCAGACAAAATGCTGCTGGGGTGCTGGTGAAATCTACCAGGATTCTCAGTCAGTTCAATAGCCAGCACCAGTCCAACTGACACAGTGACTGACGGGTTAAAAATGTTGTGATGTCCATGGCAGAGAAGCTGTATGATATTAATTTTTTTGCTGGGGGGAGCAAATTTAGAACTGTGGTGAATAGACACAACTCTTGCTGTAGTCAATAGAGTAACACCAGGTGTGAATTTATTCAGTTGATATTATGTGGTCCGGGAATGGACTCCAGGCTTCTGTGATGTTTTCTGACAAATCATCTATGTTGCTATACCTTCAGCTAACTGTATAGCCCATTCTTCCACTGTTTGTTCTCCTCTTTTTCTGTTATCTGAGAATATTTGTTGCTACCATTAGCCTGATGCTTATCCAGTGTTTACCTTCTTTCTTTATCTCACCTAGTCTAGTTGCACTTCCTATCATGCAGGATGGTGTTTGTTTGTATGAAGTACTTATCTCTGTCTTTATCCTTTTCTTTAATATTTTGAGTGCTTTTGGTTGCTTGTTTTTGGAGGACGGGGAGTACCTTGTATACAGTGCCAAGCTCCTGTTCAAGCATTTAATTAAGGGACAGATTTCCAAAAGAGATCAGCATCCAACATACTGAGCTGTTTTGCAAATGTCCCCTCTTATTTTGATGCCTAAACAGGCTCTGAGCTCTTTTAAAAATCTGTCTGTCTCTATCCAGCCTTCTCACAACAGGACAGATCTAAAATGAATGCTTTGGGTTAGGATTTTGTGAGAAAGAGACACCAGGTTACTTGCAGACCTGATTTTTGTCTGTAATCCCCAAGGTGTGCCATATTGTAAGGTGGACTGCATTATATCCTGTCCCCATGAGACCAAGAATGTCTGTCGATAATGAGAATTTGTCTGGGGCACATATACCAAAATTCTGGATCCAAACAGCTTTGGAATTTAGCAGATTTGGATGTGACCGTCACAACTGGTTCCTATTCCTCTAAGGGAGCAAAAAAGATTCCCCCTTTTGAACATCTGCAAACCTTGGGAAAGTCCAGATACAGACTGCAGTTTGGGTGAATGCCTACTCGACACATAGAATCATGTGCTTGGTTGTCAGTGTTATTTCATCCACAGGCAGATCTTTCTTGTAAGGACAATGAGTAGTCCTGTGGCATCTTAAAGATTAACAAAAATATATAGTATTATGAGCTTTCACCCACTAAAGCTCATGATACTGTAGATTTTGCTAGTCTCTAAGGTGCCACAGGACTACTCATTTTTAAAGTTACAGACTAACATGGCTACCCCTCTGAGCCTTTCTCATAAGGAGTGATTCTAACCAGCTGTTATTCTGATTCTCTGTTTTCAGACAAACACCACCATCATCTTGTGATAAATTGGGGTTATAGCTGTACAATTCATGAATCCTGACTGACATTGTGAAGTTGTATTATGAAAATGCTCCATGTCATAAGTGCCCATAGGAAGGGATCCACCACTGCTAACAAATCTCTAACAGGTATGCACCAAACAGATACAATAGAAAGTGCTTCAGACCCAATGACCTTGTTCAGGTGCAAACATCTGGGACAATGGTTGAAGTGCATCTTTGGAAATCCAATTAGCCGGCTTTCTGAAGGGAGGGAGAAAAGGTAGGAACAATGAAAGTTACCAGGAGGAGAAGAAATACACCAGATAACCAGGAGGGGTTTGAAGTAAAGGAATGCACCCGGGGCCAGGCAGGAAGAGGGAGTATGGGGGGAAAGAGACCAAGGTCACAGAAGCTGGGCAAAGCACTCCCATTTGAGAGAGCAAGACCAGTGAGCATGTAACAACCTGCAGGAGATGGGGGGGCCTTTATTGTCTGCTCTCCTGGACTGAGATGGTTCCCCAAGAGCTCCCAAGAAATGCTGACATAGTAACTGAGGGACATCACAAGTCCACATGTTTTCTTGTTTGAATGATCTGTACTTTCCCGTGCTTGACATGATTAAATATAAAAGGGCCTGGGCAAAGTGTGTCTGTCCTGTTTTATGCATCACAGCTGTTGTTTGTCCCTGAGGGAATTACACTGTATACCAGAAGCTTCACTCCTCAAGGGTGGTAGTGTTCAGGGAGAAGGGAGAGAGCGTCTCCAAGTCTGGGTAGACATATTTGCCCTAGTGGGCATAAAACTAGCAGTATGGGTGCTACAATCATAGAATCATAGAATCCCAGGGCTGGAAGACACCTCAGGAGGTCATTGAGTCCAACCTCCTGTCTAAAGCAGAACCAACTCCAAATAAATCATCCCAGCCAGGACTTTTTCAAGCCAGGACTAGAAAACTTTGAGGGATGGAAATTCTACCACCTCCCTAGGGAACCCATTCTAATGCTTCACCACCCTCCTAATGAAATCGTTTTTCCTAAAATCCAACCTAGACCTCCCCCTCTGCAACCTGAGACCATTGCTCCTTGTTCTCCATCCATCACTACTGAGAACAGCCTCTCTCCATCCTCTTTGCAAACTCCCTTCAGGTAGTTAAAAGCTGCTATCACATCTCCCCTCACTCTTCTCTTCTGCAGACTAAATAAGCCGAAATCCCTCAGCCTCTCCTCGTAGGTCACGTACTCCAGCCCCCTAATCATTTTCGTTGCCCTCCGCTGGACCCTCTCCAATGTATCCACATCCTTTCTATAGTGGGGGACCCAGAACTGGATGCAGTACTCCAGATGTGGCCTCACCAGTGCTGAGTAATGGGGAATAATCACTTCTCTAGATCTGCTGGAAATGCTCCTCCTAATGCAGCCTAATATGCCATTAGCCTTCTGGGCTACAAGGACACACTATTGACTCATATCCAGCTTCTCATCCACTGTAATCCCCAGGTCCTTTTCTGTGGAACTGTTGCTTAGCCGGCCGGTCCCCAGCTTGTAACAATGCTTTGGTTTCTTCTGTCCCAAGTGCAGGATTCTGCACTTGATCTTGTTGAACTTCATTAGATTTCTTTTGGCCCAATCCTCCAATTTGTCTAGGTCACTCTTGACCCTATCCCTGCCCTCCAGCATATCTACCTCTCCCCCTAGCTTAGTGTCATCTGCAAACTTGCTGAGGGTGCAATCCATCCCCTCAGCCAAGTCATTAATAAAGATGTTGAACAAAACCGGCCTTAGAACCAATCCTTGGGGCACTTTGCTTGAAACTGACTGCCAGCTAGATACTGAGCCATTGATCACTACCTGTTGAGCCCAACAATCTAGCCACCTTTCTATCCACCTTACCGTCCATTTGTCCAATCCATATTTCCTTAACTTGCTGGCAAGAATATTGTGGGAGACCATATCAAAAGCTTTCCTAATTCAAGGTATATCACATCCACTGACTTCCCCCTGTCCACAGAGCCAGTTACCACATCATAGAAGGCAATCAGGTTGGTCAGGCATGACTTGCCCTTGGTGAATCCATGTTGACAATTCCTGATCACTCAGAGACTCAGGGTATGTCTACACTACAAAGTTAATTCAAAATAACAGCCATTATTTTGAATTAACTTTAATAGCGTCTACACATACAAACCGCTATTTCAAAATAAAATCGAAATAGTGGAGCCCTTATTTCGATTTAGGTAAACCTCATTCTACGAGGAATAACACCTAATTCGAAATAGCTAATTCGAAATAAGTACTGTGTAGACACTTATTTTGAATTAGGGGGCCTCCAGCCCTTCCCAGGGAGCCCTGGTGGCCACTCTGGGCACAACCAGGAAAACTCGTCTGCTCCCTCCCCAGCCCCAGAGCCCTTAAAGGGGCAGACTCTGGCCACAGTGCCTGTGCCAGTTGCCAGCCTGCCAGCACACAGCCAGCAGACCGTGCACCTGGCACAGCATGAGCCAGCAACCCGCTGCCACCCAGCCCTCCACTGCTCCCCAGGACCAGGCTGGCAGCTCTCAGGAGCCTGCCAGGTGCCGCAAAAGGCGGGCACCTTCCTGGTCTAGTGCGGAGATCGTGGGCCTCATTGAGGTTTGGGGGGAGGCCTCCAATGCCCATGATCTCCACACTAGGCACAGGAATGTGGCCGTCTACAGCCGCATGGCTGCCAGCCTAGCCACCAGAGGCCACATGTGCAGCCAGGAGCAGGTGCAGACAAAAATTAAAGAACTGCGGTAGGCCTCTGGTTGGGAGGCCCTGGAGGACTGCCCGCACTATGAGGCCCTGGACTGCATCCTGGGGGGTCAGACGGTCCGTGCCCCCTGGTCGTCATCGACCCCAGGGCAGAGAGCCCTGCCCCTGACACAGGGGAAGAGGAGGAAGAGGAGGACGATGGCAGCCAGGAGCCTGCAGGAAGCGTGCACTGCACCCAGGACCCCCGAGCCAAACCGGAGAGCCCATCAGCAGCCTCATCCAAGGCTGGGGAGGCCTCCACATGTGAGTGACATCACGGTCCCCTTATGTAGGGTGGGGGGCAGGGAGGGGGAGCCCAGGGACCGTGCGCATTGACCTTGACAACCTGTGTGTCTGTCATGCCATCCAGAACATGTGGCCCCAGCTGGGTGCCATGCAGGGGCCCTGGCCTGTTCCCCACACGCGTCTACGCACGAAGGCACACAACAGGCTCCTGACCCTGGGGAGAGACACTGCACACTGCCCTCCCTCCAGACGCCCCCTCCACACAGAGGCAGGGCACATCTCCTCTCCCCCCCCCCCCGCACACTACACTATAGGCAGCACAGGGGCTGGGGTGCAGTCCTGGGCCAGCTCACACTCCCGGGGATAGCAGGTGTGGAGACCTGCCATCCTCGCCTTGCAGAGGGGGTCTGGGTTTCACCCACTGTGTCCCCAGGGAGAACTGACCACCTCTCTTGTTTCACCGCAGCCACAGCACCTGTGAGTGCAGGATGCACCACCCTGCCCGGACCATCCACCCGCACCCAGGCCAGCAGGTGCACCCGCAACCTGGAGGAGTTCCAGAGGCAGCAGCTGCGGTTACAGGGATGGCAGGTTCACAGCCAGGAGCTGTGGGTGCAAGAGGACCTGCAGCTGCGGCGGGAGAGCTTGCGGGAGCTGCGGGAGCAGGGCTGTGCCCTCCGCAAGCACCTGCAGGCCCTGGCGGACCGTTTGCTGCCTCCTGCTGCTCCAGCCCCTGCGGCCGCCCCAGCTATCGCACCTCCTCCCACCCTGCTCCCCCTCCCACTTCTTCCACCCGCCCCTGTCCCTCCTGCCCCACCCTCCATACCCACTCCCCCCCGGGAACGCCGAGGCCCCCGCACCCGCAACACTGTGAGACAGGAGGGCCAGCAAGACCCCCAACCCTGAGCTTCCCCTCCCCCTTCCAGCTCCCTCCTCCCAGGTTTCCCTCCTCCCCTCTCCCACCCTCATTCCCCCCTCCCCCCACCCCAGTTATGTTAAATAAAGAGAGTTTTTTGTGGCAACTCAGGTGTTTTTATTGTATATCAGGAAGGGGAGTTAGGGAGGGGAAAGGGGAAAGAGGTGGGTGTGGAATGTAAGGCATAAGGCCCCAGTGGGGCACGCCAGGGGGACTTCAGTCCTCGTCCACCTAGAAGCTCTCCCGCAGGGCCTTCTGGATGCAGAAAGCCTCCCGAAGGGCTTCCTGGCTGGCAGCCGTGTGGGGCTGTGCGTACTGGCCAGCCAGGCGGTCAGCCTCTGCCATCCAGGCTGGCAGGAAAGCCTCCCCCTTCCTCTCGCATAAATTGTGGAGCACACAGCACGCTGCCACCACGTGCGGAATATTGTGCTGGGAGAGGTCGAGGCGGGTGAGGAGGCATCTAAATTGTGCTTTCAGTCGGCCGAAGGCCCCCTCGACCATGATGTGGGCCCTGCTGAGCCTAGCATTGAAGGCCTGCCGGGAGGGGCTGAGGTGTCCCGTGTAGGGCTTCATCAGCCAGGGCTGTAGGGGGTAGGCCGCATCTCCCAGCAGGCACACTGGCATGTCCACGTCCCCGACCCTGATGTGGTGGTCAGGGAAGAAAGTCCCAGCATGCAGCCTCTGGCACACGGAGGAGTTGAGGTACACCCATGCATCGTGTGCCTTGCTGGACCAGCCCACATTAATGTCCGTGAACTGGCCCCGGTGGTCAGACACGACCTGCAGGATCATGGAGAAGTACCCCTTCCTGTTGATGAAGAGGGAAGCCTGGTGTTCCGGGGCACGGATGGGGATGTGCGTCCCATTGATTCCCCCTCTCCCCCGCAGTTGGGGAAGCCCAGGGCACCGAACCCCTGGATGACCGTGTCCAGGTTGGTGAGGCGGATGACTCTGCGGAGCAGCACCGTGTTGATGGCCTTCACCACCTGCAGAGAGACACATAAAACCGAGGGTCACTGGGGTGTCCAGGTGGCTGGGAGTGTTTGTTCCCCACCACTGCCCCGCTCCCCACTCCCAGGAGCAACTCCCGCTGCAATCCTGGCTGCCGCGGGCGGTCTGTAGCGCAGCCGGGACAGACCAAACCCTCCCGTGGAGGGCACTTACACCACCTCCCCCACCCCCGTTTTCCCTGGGGCAGCCCATGTCCTCCTTGCAGCCCCCCCTCCTGGCCCAGTGGCCGGTGAGTGCCGTACCTGCACGAGCACCACTCTGACGGTGGATCTCCCCACGCCGAACTGGTTCCCCATGGATCGGTAGCTATCCGGCGTGGAGAGCTTCCAGAGGGCGATGGCCACCCGCTTGTGGAGGGGAATGGTGGGCCTCATGCGTGTGTCCCGTCACTGCAGAGTAGGGGCGAGCCACTCGCAGAGATCCAGGAAGGTGTCCTTCTTCATCCTGAAGTTCTGGGTCCACTGTTGGTCTCCCCAGCCCTCCAGGATGATGCGGTCCCTCCAGTCGCTGCTGATGTCCAGATGCCAGATGCAGCGGGGCACACTGGCATCCAGGCGCCGCTCCTCCAGGGCCCCCAGAGGGGGCGGGGGAGGGCCAGGGGGCTGGCCTGCAGCAGAAGGTGCCAGGCAGCCTCCAGCAATTGCTGCCAGGTTTGCAGCAAGACGTTCAACATGAGCACCAGAGTGCCCAGGGGCGGCTCTGGCTCCATGGTGCCGAGTGCTGCGGTGTCCCAAACAAGAGCGACCAAAGCAGGCGGAGAGGAAAATGCTTTGCTGTCCCTTGGTGAGGTAGGCAAGCAAGTGGGAAAGCTGAGAACCGGCTGTCCAGGGGGGTCCCTTTAAGCACGAGCCTCAGATAGCCTCAGACAGCAGCCACACAAAGCAACTACTGACCTGATGCCCTGCTGGAACCGGTTTCAGCTGCCCTTAAATGTGATCCAGCATCCAATCAGTGTGGACGCGCTATTTTGAAATAGCAAAATGCTATTTCGAATTAGTTTTTGTGTCTAGATGCATTATTTCAAATTAGTTTATTTTCGAATTAACTAATTTGAAATAAATTAATTCAAAATAGTGCTGTAGTATAGACATACCCTCAGATTATATCTACAATACAGTGAGGTTCAATGGTCTGAGATTGATCCCCCAGTGATCAATCGACCAGACAGATCACAGAGCATTCCTGTTTCTCCCATTGATCACCTGTGAGGCAGACCCTGTGATAACTCAACCTACGGTACATCGACTCTAGCTACATTATTCTGCAGTAGTGTAGACATAGACTCAGGCTAGCAAGTTCAGACATAAAGGGTCAGGAGGGCTTGAGAACTGGAGCTTCAGCCCAAGCTGCAATGTCCAAACTGCGATTTTTAGCATGCAAGCTGGAGCCACGCTAGCGTGAGTCTATATACCTGCATGATTTGCATCCAGCCACAGTGTAGACATATCCAGGCCCACCAATGCGGGAGGGGGAAGAGGCAGTTGTCCCGGGGCCCAGTGATCAACGGCTTCAGGGCTCCTGGCCACTGCTGCTGTTATTGTGGCAGCAGCAGTGGCCAGAACCCCAGACTCCGTTAAATCACCACTGGAGCACTGCATAGCACCACATAGACAGCTCTGGGAGCTGGGGTGAAGCACATCGCACTCTGGGCAGCATGGAGGACTGGATGCCCTGGTTCCGCCCTTTTTGCGCAAGGCCTTATTCTTTCCAGGGGCATTGACCCGCCTCCCCTACCGTCTTGCCCAGAGGCCCACAGAGGCTGTCGGCTCCCTTGAACACACCCTTAAATGTCAGTGCTGGGTCCTCGGGGGCTAGGCAGCCCGACCGAAAGTTCCAGCACTCAGAGGGAGTGCCTGCACCCTGGGAGTGTGCCACGGGTCCCCAAGATGCATGAGTGCCTGGTATCTGTTCTGGCTCCAGGAGCTGAAAACATCCCAGAGACCCAGAGTGGTGGAGTCCCCTCCCAGCAATCCAAGTGCATCACAAAGCAGGAATTGCTCACAAGGGTCTGTGACATGCCTATTTTCCCCCCTAGTTTTGGTACCCTGTGGTCAAGTTTTTTCTCTTTTTATAAATTACAGTGATTACAGGACTCAGGGCGAGGATCTGATAGCCCCAACTAGATAGAATCATAGAACACTAGAACTGGAAGGGATATCGAGAGGTCATCAAACCCAATCACCTGCCCTCATGGCAGGACCCAGCACCGAATAGATCATCCCTGATAGATGTCTGTCTTACTTGCTCTTGAATATCTCCAGTGACAGAGAGTCCACAACCTTGATAGGCAATTTATTTCAGTTTTTAACCACCCTGACAATTACTGAGTTTTTCCTAATGTCCAACCTAGACTTCCCTTGCTGCAATTTAAGTCCATTGCTTCTTGTCCTATCATCATAGGCCAAGGAGAACAATTTTTCTCCCTCCTCCTTGTAACATCCTTTTAGATACTTGAAAACTGCTAGCATGTCTCCTCTCAATCTTCTTTTTTCTAAACTAAACAAGCCCATTTGTTACAGTCTTACCTCATAGGTCATATTTGCTAGACCTTTAATCATTTTTGTTGCTCTTCTCTGGATCTTCTCCAATTTCTGCACATTTTTCTTGAAATGTGGTCCCCAGAACTGGACACAATACTCCAACTGAGGCCTAATCTGCACAGAGTAGAGCAGAGGAATGGGTTCTCGAGTCTTGTTCACAACACCCCTATTAATGCATCCCAGAATCACATTTGCTTTTTTTGCAACAGTATCACATTGTTGACTCATATTTAGCTTGTGGCCCCCCAATGGACCCCTAGATCCCTTTCTTTAGTACTTATTCCTAGACAGTCGCTTCCCATTCTGTATGTGTGAAACTGATTGTTCCTTCTTAAGTGGAGTATTTTGCATTTGTCCTTATTAAACTTCATCCTGTTTCCTCAGACCATATCTCTAGTTTGTCCAGATCATTTTGAATGACGACCCTAACCTTCAAAGCACTTGCAACTCCTCCCACCTAGCAATCATCTGCAAATTTTACAAGCCTACTCTCTATGCCAATATCTAAATCGTTGATGAAGATATTGAACAGAACTGGTCCCAGAACAGAACCCGCTTGTTATGCCTTTCCAGCGTGAACCATTAATAACTATTCTCTGAGAATGGTTATCCAGCCAGTTATGCACCCATCTTATAGTAGCCTGATCTAGGTTGTATTTCCTTAGTTTATTGATAAGAAGGTCATGCAAGACTTTATCAATTGTTTTACAAAGTCTAGGTATACCAAAATATACCAGAGGCAGACATGATACTGAAAGGACATGCTTATTCATGAACAGTTGGGTAAGTGAAGTTTTATTTCAAGAATATTCCTGGACAGAAAACACATCACAAATACTATTAGAATTAAACAGCTGTGAGAGTTTTCCTGCTGGAAGTGCACTCAAGGACATTTTAAACAGTACTATTTAATACTCACACAATGTATTAGTTGAACAACTATGCGTGTTTACATATATTTTCTGAATTGGAAAAAAGGAACATTTTTTTCCTTTTACAAAGCTGAGGTCATCCACCCAGGGGAAAGAAACTGACTTAGTTGACCAAATGTATGGAAAGGATAGCAAATAAAATATAGGAAAACTCATTGCAAGTAGCTGGCAAATGAGCCATCATTGAACAGTCTATTGTGAACAACTGCAAAATTGTAAGTAATGAATCTTACTATATATTTTAGAAATATCTGTCCGTCTGTCTGTTCATCCATCTGTGAGTCTGTTTGTTCTAGAACTCCTCCTAAACAATAAGGCTGCGTCTAGACTGGCATGATTTTGCACAAAAGCAGTTGCTTTTGCGCAAAAACTTGCCAGCTGTCTACACTGGCAGCTTGAATTTGCGCAAGAACACTGATGTTCTAATGTAAGAAATCAGTGTTTCTTGCGCAAATACTTTGACACTCCTGTTTGGGCAAAAGTCCTTTTGTGCGAAAGCTTTTGCGCAAAAGGGCCAGTGTAGACAGCTCAGATTTGTTTTGTGCAAAAAAAGCCCCAATCGCGAAAATGGCGATCGGGACTTTCTTGCGCAAAACCGCGTCTAGATTGGCACGGACGCTTTTCCGCAAAAAGTGCTTTTGTGCAAAAGCATCCGTGCCAATCTAGACGCTCTTTTCCGCAAATGCTTTTAACGGAAAAACTTTTCCGTTAAAAGCTTTTGCACAAAATCATGCTAGTCTAGACGTAGCCTAAGAGTTAGGACAATCAAATTTGGTAAGTTCCTCTTATCATAACTTAAAGCAAAGTCTGGGTTTGGTTGTGCCAGGACAATGGGATGTGCCTGGAATTTGATTGTTTCTCATAAAATGGAAAGGGAGGGGACTGGCAGGAGGGACAGTTATACTGCAGAATGACCACAAGGTGGCAGCAAGGGGCCAGAGATTGGGTCTGGAAGAGCTATAATCCCATTGAGCCAACAGGGCGCAGGAGTGAAGAAAGGGACAGTCATCTACTATATATTTCAGAAAGTTTGTCTGTTTGTGTGTCTGTTTGTCTATGTGTCTGTCTGTCCTCCAGCTGGGAAACATGTACCCCTCCCCTGACTGTGCCCACTGCAGTAACCATGGACAGGTGCTTCTCACCTGGTCCCAAGCTGCTGCAGTGACAGAGGCCTGGGGTTGTCTTCTCTCCCCCGGGCAGCCTGCATACTGAACCCCTCCTCCCCTGCCCCATCCCAGAACAATGATTTAAATGAAAAACAATCCCAAAGCTTATTTGAAATGACTCAAGCAATGCCTAGTAAATCTTCTAGTAAATTAATAAAAGTCATGGCCCACTTGTAGATAATTTGGTGAGCTGAAGAATAAAATGGGGCTAAATCAGTTGGAAACATTATCTGCGTTGGATAACTTGATCAGCACTCTTCGGATGACATTCAGGGACACAGCCATTATCCATTCAATGAAGTGCTTTAACAGTGATCTGCTCCAGGGCTAAACATCTCCAGAGAACATTCTATTCCTTTATATAGGAGATGCTTTGAATGGTGAGTTTTGTGGATGGCATCTACTGAAGATAAATTTTATTCGCACATGCCATAGATTTTGTATACCATAAAAACAGGCCAGTTTTGGAATATTTGCCATGATTTTTACACAATGTCACATACGTTCCCAGGAGATGTTAAAATGTTAGTTACACTGTTTGCACAATGATACTAAGTTAGGTTCTCACTGGAGTTAGTGGAGATACATTGATTTGCACCAGCTGAGGATCTGGTCCACAAAATGTAAAGAATAACTGAGAGGGAGATTCATTTGTTTAGGAGGATTAGCACCTACATATGGAGCCTTTAGTCTCTACATACTGTATTTAATTCCACCCCAAATTAGCAACCATCTGATGGGCTGCTTGATAGTGGTGTTCAAGCAGGTCCTAAGATACAGACGCTCACATCACACATTCAACACCCTCTCAACACCACACCTGGCACTGTTGTTTATAGTCGTAGCACGGGAAACAGGGAAGCTCAAACTCCAGGACCCGTTTAGATACTGACCTCTCTGATGCAACAGCAAATGAATTGTGCTGTTCGATTGTGTGATGTGTACCAATCATTAATAGCCAGCATGAGACCCGCCGACTCATTTCACATAGACCACATCAAACAACCAATGGATGATAATGGATATTGGTCATTGTCCATTTAAACCTTGATTTAGTGACCTGAAAGGCTATGTATCTCTTACCAATTGTCTGAGCCATTTTGTCATCTTCTGTGGTCTTTCCAATGCTCCTTGCAGTCTTTGCGCCGAGCATCAGAATTATTACACTACCCTCTTTGATTAGGTGGCTTTGGTTAGTGTGCACTACTATTGCTTTGAATAATCTGTCATTTGATTGGCTTCTCATTGCACTCCTGCCCCAGGGGTGGATGAGAGTGTGGGATAGAAAAAGTAGGCATCAAATCAGAGTAAAGAAAAGTTGCATGTGGTAGAACATGCAGCCATTATTCACAGAGCAGTCCAGAAACATTTATATGCCTGTATCTTATTTGTGTATCAAATAAGCTGCAAAGAGCCCATAAATTCTCAGGGCAAAAGGAGGAAAATCGAAGAGTCTAGAAAATAAATGTAGCCAATGGCTCCACCTTAGAAAGCTAACCTTTCTGATCACCAGCCAGCCTGAATACACCACCTTTTAGGGAACAAGTTGCAGGAAAAGCCAGCTACTGAGAGAGGAATGGCAGCAGTACACAGTAGATTAAAGGATCTACCAGTTACCCCTGGAGAACCGGATTCAAACCCAGAAGACACTATAAATTATATGAGTTGCATAGAAATCTGTGTACATCACATGACTAACACATGCTGTGGCACATTTGCAGTCCGTACTCAGAAATAATAGTGGGTGTTATGGGTTAGCATGAAGTTATGTCTGCAGAGATGTAAGAGCAGCCAGGAGGGGAAGGGAAGGGACTACAGCCAGTCAGGTTCTTTGAGTGTGAGGACTAGCACCATAGGGCACTGGATGTATCAGGACGGAAGTGCATTGGCAAAGCTGCATAGGAAACCCTGGATTGGAAAAGCAAAGGGTGCTGCAGGTCAGAATTGGGGTGCATCAGAAAAACTGTGGGAAGCAGGTGGCCCAGGCCTGGAGTAGCAGGAGTGCTTCAGATCGTGGTTGAGGTATATTGGAAGAGCTGTGTAGTTAGCTCCAGTGAGAATCACAGTTTCCCATTCCTTCACTGGAAAGCCATTGAACAGATTCATTTCTCTGTCCTGACACCTGCAGAAAAAGCAAATGGCTTTTTTTTTTCTGAACATTCATACCAACTGACTTTACTGAAGTAGTGTTTACTGAAGTTTTTTAAAAAAGAAAATATCCCGTTTACTTCCCGACTAGGAGCTTATATGTTGGAGCTTATGTGTTGGGAGCCAAAGTGTATAATCCCACAGCACAGAGGACTGTACAGTAAAAGGGCACTGACCCAATCTCAGCATTAGCTGGCTGACTGGCTGGCTGACTGTCACCATTACCACTGGGAATTTTCAGTCTTTCTCTGGACATAGAATTACTCTGCATCTGAAGAGTATAATGATGGACATCACTTAGAGGTGTTCCTCTAAGACACCTCTCTTGCACTGCATGTCACATGTGGTAAGTCTAACTGGCCTGTCACTAGCAAGCCACCTGAAACATTATGGGATGCGGCTCTTTCTAGAGACAGCCATCTTAAGGCTAATTGGTGACCCACAGCTGGTGTGTTCATTTACTTAAGAGCCTACATAGGTTCTAAGTTTAACAGAAATAACAAATGTCCTTCTGGCTCACACCAGCATGGGCCTTCTCTCCTTCCCACCCCTCGCCTACCACCGCCATCCCCAATGTCCCTTACTCATGGGTATTCCTAGAGGGATACTCATGATGTTCAGCTGAGGCAGTGGCTAGGGCATGAGACTCTTTCTGGAAGCCTGATATACTTATGCAAGGAGGTCCCCTTCGCATGTATTGATACACAGGATGATGGCATTTTTATTTGGTAAAGAAATTAAGGTGGCATTTCCTGCTACATTTTAAGCAGGCCAGTAGTCAAAGGCAAACCAATAAGCCAGTTAAATCACCAGCCATATAGCCTGGCACCAGCCTGAGGTATTGCTTCTTTGAACAGTCAATCACTGAAAGCACTGTCAAAACGCACACTTGCATCACAATGGCAGGGAAGGGTTGAAAGGCCTGCGGAGTGTTACGGATCCTCCGGCAACCCAGAACCCTGCCTGCCACAAATGGAACCATGCAAGCAGCAGCCCCTGAAATCAATAAGATTCTCTGTTGCAAAATAAGATGAGCATTTCCTGGAGCCCTGCAGCTGTGGTCAAGTGGATCTGTCAAAGAGAGAGCAAGAGGGCTGAGATTTCAAGCTACATAATCCCCCACCTGCGAGGGACAGCTCAACCCCTTCCTAGAACTGTTTGCCTCTTGCTTTGGGATGGGTGAACCGGCTAGAATAACCCTGGGGCATTCGGTGATCACTTAGGGTACGTCTAGACTACAAGCCTCTTTCGCAAGAGGCTTTTTCGAATCTTTCGAAAAAGCTTCTTTCAAAAGAGATCGTCTAGACAGCCACAGCTTTTTCGAAAAAGCGATCCACTTTTTCAAAAGAGAGCACCCAGGCAATCTGGACACTCTCTTTCAAAAAAGCCCTATTTGCATTCAAGAATGCCTTTTTTCGAAAGAGCTCTTTCGAAAGAAGGTGTTCTTCCTCATAAAATGAGGTTTACCACGGTCGAAAAAACTGCTGCGTTCTTTTCATTTAATTTCAAAAGAATGCAATGGCAGTCTAGATGCAGATGAGGTTTTTTTAAAAAAAGGCCACTTTTTTTCGAAAAAACCCTGTCGTCTAGACATAGCCTCAGTGCCCATGGGGCTTCCAAGAGCTGTGTTTCATTCTGCGTTTGGCTCCAACTGGCTATGCAGAACAGCAAAAGCTTCAAAGCACCCTGCAGACTATGTCTGGGAAGCTCAGCCTTCTAAGACATAGCTCCAAAACCACACTCCCCTCCCAAGGCCATCAGGACAAACCTCTGTGTTACAGATGGGGCCCAGGTGCACAGTTCCAACCCAATCTGGATCCAGAATTTCCCAAAGATCAGGGCCAGGCCCACAGAGGAGAAAGGGGCCAGCTGGAAGATAGATCTGAGATTTTGGGTTGGGCCTGTCACTGCCTCTTGGGATTTTGAGGAAGTCTCACCCCTATGCAGTATCTGTCTCAAGTTCTTCATGTGTGCTTTTCAGTTCAGAATGCAAAGGTCTAGAGCCCTTAGCCCAATTGAACCTCTGAATTTCTTTGAGGTTGGCCCATCTTGCTCTTGCCCTTCTACGCTTTTGTTGCTCTGTGATGCCTCTCATTCTACCTCACTTGCTTCCTTTTCTCATTCCCCATCCCCCAGAGGTGGCAGAGTTTCTAAACAGTGTTAGGGATTCTCCGCAAGGAGAAAACAAGGAAACCCAGAGACAACAAGCTAATCAGCAAACAGCTGAGCCGGGGATAAATTCACATGGAAAGTCTGTGTTTGTTTATTACTAATGGGTAACGAAGATGATAACCTTTTAATCCAAAACCATAATGAAATATGCATATTTGTTAATGTGCAACTATAAAATGCAAATCTTGCAAACACAATGAGGAAGGGCGAAGAAAGCACTCAGCGCCAAACCTAATTTATTCCTTTGGCTTCAGACATTTATCCAAATTGAGTTGTGTATATAATATAAAGTCAAATGAATATGTAATTGTAATGTATATGTATAGCCATTTTCTTCCTGAATATGCCAACTGTTTATCATAATAGGAAAGTAATACATATTTTGCAGGATAAAAGGTTACCTATTAAAATATTTTTACATCCCCCTTAAGCTTTTGTATGGATAAAAGCTCTATTTACATAGAGACGATATCTGGTTTCCCTTTTGAGATATAGCCTGACTTCAAAAGATATAAAAGAGATTAACAAAGTAAAGCCCAGATTTTTATTCAAGTCCTTTACCCAACTGCACTGAAAATAATGAGCTTCACTGGACTTGTTCTAAATGGATGTTTTCCCCCTTGGTTGTTTTCAGCCCCCAAATAAATGGCCTTTCCCTGTCGCTCTGTGTTCCCCTTTTATGGGCACAATCATGCATTAAGGGAATCAGCTTAAATGCCGACCAGCCTTGCCATTGCCTGTGTGCAGCTTCTCATTGCATGGCCTGTAATTTGCAGGCTACCTCGAGGTGAGCCTGGCATATGCAAGGCTGGCTAAAGACAACTTGCTCATGTCCCGAGTTGAGATGAATAAGCACAATACAAGAAAAATAAGAACCAGCTTGAACCCTCCTTCCCAAACTCAAACTGGAACGGAACTTAGGCCTGTGATGTGAAAAAACGCAGGTAACTTTTTCATCTTTCTAGCTACCTCTCAGATTCTTTAATGGCTCCCATCATGCAGTATCTGAAGTCACTAGTCTCACACTAGTCCACCCGGTCTGAATCCTAATGAAGTCAGGGGGGTCTTTCCATTGATTTTATTGAGCATTGGATCAGGTGCTAGGCAAGAAGACAGTTAGGAATAAACTGAATTCTCTATTAAGCCCTCTGACAGCTCCATCCACCTCGTTTTTCCCTGTCTCCCCATTCACTTGTTAAAACTGCCTCTAATAATCAGCTGTGCACTGCATTTACTCATGCCTGCCTCATTCAGTTGGCAATAAGTAGAACAAACTGAAGTTTATTTAAAATATTTGTCACCTCATTGTGTTTCTTGTTTCTCTACAAAGGTGTTTCTTAACCAGTGGTACAAGTACCCTGAAGGGTACTTGAGAGACATCTGGGGGGTACATCAACACAACTGAAATTTGGAGAAAACTGAATTTTGGTTTTAAGTTTTACAGTGTTTTATTATTTTTGTTCTTTTTACACACAAAAATTTCATTGCCCACCCAACTACGATTAAGTTGTTTAAACAAATGTGCTGCAATGGTAGAAAAAAAATGTGTGTGTCTGAAAACTATAGGTTCTGGGGGTACTTATAATTGTTTTTTTGAAAAAGGGGTACTTTATTAAAAAAACGTTGAGAAACACTGCTCTATAGGAACAGATGTACCAAATGAAGGCAAGAAGAGGTGAAAATAATAATAATAATAATAATATTTAGTTCTTGTCAGTGCACTTCAAAGCACTTTACAAAGGAGATCAGTATGATTATCCTCCTTTTACAGAGGGGAAGCTGAGGCAAGGAACAAAGACATGACTTGCCCAATATCACCCAGAAGCAGAACGAGGAATAAAACGTAGGTCTCCCATTCCAGTTTTCTATCCTGCAGGCCACACTGAAAAATAGCAGTAAATGCAGGACAAAGCCTGTTCTTTATAGCTCCAAACTGTGAAAACACAAGCAACTTGGACAGTACAAAGAAGCATCCAAAAACTGGCTGTTTATTAAAACTGAGTGACTTCCCAACAGTCTGAAGTGTATCTAACACATTCTTCACAAGATGCAGAAAGGAATATTTTGAAATGGACTTCTAACTCTGTCCCGTGATATAAAGTAAAGAAAGTCTGTAGATTTACTCCTCCTCTCTCCATGTCCTTACAAAAAATAAAACACTCTGGCCTGAAACTATTCAATGGACTCCTCTATCCATGGCCTGCAGGTCAGTTTTCTGCACTGTCAGGGGCCTACAATTCCTTCCTCTAATAGAATTGATCTCAGGAGGACTGTGGAAAGTTCTCTTACTAAAGTCTCAGTAAACTCTAAGAAGACATCGGTAGGAACCTGCCTGCACTGGTAGATCTACTGATGCAGCCAACTTCAATAGCAGTCAGTGCCATAATAAGATCAGAGAGCTAAACTTTTCACTTGGAACCAGTCCAGATACTAAGGATTTGCAAGAAGGGAAGGGGGGATGTCTTTCTTCTTCCTATATTATTTGAGACTTAGATAAATGTTAAAGGAATAGCAGCAAGAAAGAATCAAGCATAAATACTTCTTTCCATGCAGACCATTAGTGGAGATCTCACTCTGTGAAAAGGCAGCATGCGGGGGAAAAGACATTTGCTTTTGTGGAGATATGGTGGGGAGGAACTAGAAATCTTGGCAAAATAAAAAGTGCTTCACTGTTTCCTCTCATTTTCAACTCTTACATGCTGATGCAGATTAATGAGAAATTAATGCAGTGCAGAAATTACGGGATGTGAGAAACTGTCAGTCAACAGCAGCAGGAGTGTCTGCTGGAGAGATGGGTATCCAAAGGTGAAAATGATCAGCAGTCTGTAGTTGTTCCTTAAAGAGAAGAAAGAGAGGTCAGGATGGGAATTAAATAGACTTATTCTGTAGCTTAGGCTTTGTCTACACTTACCAGGAAATCATCACTGTGGGGATCAATCTCCCAGTAGTCAATTTAGCGGGTCTATTAAAGACCTGCTAAATCAACCACCGATCTCACTCTTGTCAACTCCAGTATTCCACCGGGTTGAGAAGAGTAAGGCTAGTCAATGGGAGAGTTTTTCCCATTGACCCCTGGCAGTGGGGATGCCATATTAATTGAAACTAAGGTATGTCAACTCCAGCTACACTATTCATGTAACTGAAGTTGCATACCTTAGTTCAACATTGTCCCCAAGTGTACACCTGGCCTTAGTGAAGGTGTAGAAGTGGTTGCTCTACCTAAGGCACATTGGGATGATTTACATTGAGATCCTATTGTCACATTCAATTTCCCAATTAAAAATTTAGCAAGTTCATGAAAGAGAGTGGGGGATGGGGAGAGAGACACATGCTGTGTCTAGGCTACATCCCTCTTTCGACAGAGGGATGTAAATTAGACACTTCGAAATTGCAAATGAAGCAGGGATTTAAATATCCCGCGCTTCATTTGCATAATTGTGTCATGGTACTCTTTCGAAAAAGCGCCATTTCAAAAAGAAAAACCGCGGTCTAGTTAGTCAAAAAATGAGGAGTACAGGATCTTTCAAAAAACCCTGCCGTTTTCGACAGAACCGCATCTAAACCGCGGTTTTACTTTCGAAACGACACTTTTTCAAAAGAGCACCTTGATGCGATTATGCAATGAAGCACAGGATATTTAAATCCCCGCTTCATTTGCAATTTCGAAGTGTATAATTTACATCCCTCTGTCGAAAGAGGGATGTAGTCTAGACACAGCCACAGAGAAACAGACTATAAAAGCAATAGAGATAGATTTTACTATTCATCCCTTCCGTCTGAAAAAAAAAGCAACTTAAGATGAAAATGGCCCATTTTACTTCCCATTCGCTCCTCTGGATCATTGGGTGGCATTATTTTAAGCATTTACATTTCTGAGGAAAGGTCACATAGTCACTCCATTCAGTGACAGCTTTTAAGTGGATTATTTACTGCGCATGGGAAGATTCTGAAGACACAACATTCTTAGCTACAGGTGCAAAAAATAACTGATTAGCTGAGCAGTGATTTGAACCCTGGCCCCTTTACCAGCTGAGCTAGCCAGGCTCACTACTGTTGGCAATGAAATCAACAGACCAAGCATATGATGGATGATCCCCTCTCCTGTTGTCTGGGTATCCAGGGTTAAATGGATTTTATGGTGCCGCTGGCTCACAAGTTTTGAGAGCACTCTTTGTAGGGAACTGGGGGAAGGCTGAAATGAAACCCTTTCTCCCATCTTAACTTTTAAAAATAATAAGATCAGGTGACTGCAATAATCCCTTTCAGAGTGAAAATATGCATAAGAGAAAAAGTGCTCAAAGTGTTAATGCAAACAAAGAAATGGACCTCATATCTCAACCAATTCATGCAAATTTACAATCAGAACAACAACTTGTGGGCATTGTCTCAGAGAAAATGGACTTTCCATAAAAGGAATAGGAAACCATTATGCAAATATTGCAAAAGTACCTTTTTTTCTGGCTTCAGTTGATCCTACACCCAACAGAATAGCTGTAACCATAGCAATAGGCAGTGAAGAGTCACTGTTGTGTGTAGACTGGACAGCAGCAGCTGATGGTATGCAGAAAGAAGTATTCAGACAGTATAACTGTGAATGGTGAGTGGAAAATGAAACCGCAGTCCCAAACCCCAGGAAGATGAAAAGACAAAACAATCCAGGTAAATCAGGTAGGCAGCAGAAGTCAGACACTATGGAAATGGGCAGGATAGAAGAACCTGGGTAGAACAGAAATCAGAGGAGTACAAGAATAAATATTCAACCTCCTCAAATATGACTGAGACGTTACTACATGCCATTTCTAATTGAGCTGTACATGTAATCTGTGTTCTGCTCACTCCTGACATGTCTTTCATTAGAGTGGGGTTGCTGGAAAATCAGATTGGTAGTTAGAGACAATCAAGGAGTTTCAGCAGCATAGTAAGAAAACCAGGAATCATCTTTATAACGGAGACCTAACTTACTCTGAGAAGGATTAGTAATGGAGACTATACCCCCACAATCAATGATTCACAGCTGAACACCATACAAGCCATCACCCCAAGCATGTTCTGTCATAGGCATATTCTCTGTATAATAGCAATATGGCAACCATACGGTAGTAGTATGACAATCTAGAATCGCCCAAGGACTGGTGCCCAGCACTGGCTCTATTCTCTGCCACGTTCCATATGTGGGGTGGTTAGAGGTGCACATTAAAGATAACTGTCTGCTGTAACTTGCATCCTGGTTGGCGCTCTTCAGTCTTTGGAGGGGATTGTGTCCTCTACACACAGTTGTGACATGCAGGAAAATTTCCTGAATGCCCCAGTCAGAACTCTCTCATCCCTATCCCCCTCAACACATTCACTGTGTCAATATTTCCCTGGGCCTCTGTTGTTTCTTGAGTAAATACGGATAGATCTATTCCAGAAACATGGTGACTAGTTACTGCTGTCAACAATGACTGATCCCTGTACAAACCGGTTGTTGTCTAGTCCCAGCAATGATGACTCTTGAAGTGTGTATATTGATCCCGAGCTTGCCATAATCATGATGTGGAACATCAACTAATTTGGAGTGTGTTATGAGCTGAGTTGTACCACAAGTGCCTTAAGAGCACAAATGGATCATGCAGTCATGCAAACCTCACCTCTTTGACTGCTCCGCTTGCTTTTAACACACACATCCTTTAATGCTGCACCACTGTGCCTAACACACTTTTTTTAAGCTCCCAAAATGAGGATGAAATGAAGGAAAAAAGAATCCTATTTGTCAAAGAAAATAATGGCTCAGTGGTTGCGGTGAAATAGAGATATTGTTACTTCGTGATAATAAGAAAAAAAAACCACTGTCGGAATGATAAGGCCATTTCTGCTGTCTCCCCAAGTGATAATATCTCTGCTACCATGAGTCCCAGAATATTGTTAGGATATTTCATGAAGTGTCTTAGGCAGAATAAATAGACCAAGCCTATAGTTAACCCACCCCACCTCCAGCCGTCTTCCCCCTCCACACAACAGCCTCTGCTTTAATATCAGTGTCATGCTGGTTTGTATTCCCCAGCACTTCTTTCCCACTTCATCGTAAATGTGTTGCTGCTCCATGCTTAGCAGATGAGGCACCTTTCACCGATAAGCAGCCCAACTTTGTCTTGCAATAGGTCATCAGAAAGCCTACCTATCACATCTTGAAAATTGCAGGAAATTTTGTTAACAGTGCCAGTGAAATGAGGTGTGGGGAGGGGAAGTAATGACACTGAAACAAGGATACAGGGATCAGCTGAAAATCTGCTGGCACAAGCCCTGATTTTCTTGTAGAGCTTGGAGATAAAGCTGCTTACCCTTACACTAAGAGGCTGGGATTTTCTTCTCATGTCAGCTTGACACCTGTGTACCTTCAGTGGAATAGCTCCTGATTTACACCCATGAGAGGGGAAACTCAGATCTTATCTTAGTCTTGTCTCATGTATATCTGCAAGTGGGTCACCATTGCAAAGTCAATATCTGTCCCCAAAGTGATAAGCTAAATTCCTCTGCTAAGTATAGGAGAAATGGTGTGTCAGTTACTTTAATGTAACTCTTGGCAAATGTTTGCTTTTTAACAATGACCCCAGTGTACACACACACATACACATATACACACACCTATCTTACTGAAGGGTCCAGATTTTGCAGACTTCAATATTAGTTCAAAGGAATTGAGTCTCACTTAATGGAGAATACGGGAATGAGATAGTGTTATTCTAATGATATCCACTATAGAGTGATCAACAGGGATTGAATTTGGGACCTATCAGCAAAGCCTTCTACCAGTTGAGCTAACTGCATCAACTGGTAGCAACAGTAGGTTCTTATCCTTGTAGACTTAACCAGACATGAGTAAGATGATATAAGTAAGGCCTCATTTCTCAGTGGGCATGACTGGGAAGGTGAATGGAAGATTGAGTCCTAAATAAAAGTATGAAAAAAACCTTAGACTGGAATCAGCCTAGGTAAGACAAGCAGGAACACTCTGGTACTCAGGACAATGGATAAGATAAATGGAATGTATCGGGTTATATAGGAACAGAACATGCATGGACAGAGCATGCTGTATATGGATTGGTTCCTGAAAAGTAACTGAGCCAATCATGAAGTGCAAATCCCCATAAACCACTGAATCTGAACTCACAGTGATACAGTGTATAGTAAGGCATGCAGGTGCTAGTAAAGATGTAAATAAAGAAAAGCTTTGCTATGTAATTTTGAATTTGTGATATCCTCTGCATCCACCCTCTCTTTGAATGTGGGCAGCTTTGCTGTATGTCAAATAAAGGAACTTGCATGATGAATTTCAAAGTCAATCTGAAGTTTTGGGAACCAGGCTGAAGAGGGTCTTGGAGGAACCCAACAATCCTCTGTATGGACTAGCAATCAGAAGACATGACACACTTCCTCAGGGAAGCATACAGCTGTCTAAGGTATTGCTGTAGCACACTATCAAAGAAATAACCTAAAGAACAAATCCAGGGACTTGAATCTGTTTGACATATCTCAGGGTTGGACTCTTGGCAATTAGTAAAGATATGTCAATGCAAGCTAAGGAAAGGAAAAATATTTTTGGCTATTCTGCAAATCTTGATTTAATCCTTTATTCAGAGAAAACATTTCCAAAAGGCTGGGAGATGGAGGAGGAAACATTCTCTGAAAGAGGTGTGACATGAAAATCTGCTTCCAAACAAAATGCACATTGCTTCCTCCACCTTAAAATGCAGCCATCTCTGGGGTGCAACACAAAAGCTACTTCACAGCACTGCATACCAGAGTTTAGAGCAAGGGCCCTTGCATATGCATGTCTATACATATCTGTGATGTATGTTTATAAATTTTTAAAATGCTATTCACCCCTTCTTTCAAAATCATGACTGAAACTATATAAATATAGATGATCATAACCCCAGAAATTCCTCAGGAAGAGTGAAGTCAAAATCTTTGGAATGACTCTGTGGAGAAAACGCATTTTCTTTTTTTAAAAGTCAATGTTTGAGGCACACCATGTGAGCTGAGCAGCACTGTGGTAAGTATATCAAATACAGTGAATCCCCAGATTATCAGCTTTGAAGGCATTAGCTGTTGGAGGAAAGCATCCACCCCACAACCTGTAGAATGAGAAAGGGCTAGAAAAAAAAGTCTTGTGAAACAGTGAAAAAAATCCCTAACAATCCATCTGAATAAATAGGGCACAAAGTGTTGGCATTCCTGTTAGTGTCTGCTGGTCTTGCTTGTGTGCCCAGTTCTTTTTCCTCACAGTTATTACCTGCTTTGAAATCAAGTTGACAGAGAGCTACATAGCTAATCAGGAACGGGGGCAGATGTTCTCTTCAAACATCTCCTTAAATTCGTAGCTAGAGTCATCTATCTCCTCTTAGGCTCTCTTTTGTATCTTCCTGAGGCCCTTATAGAACAAGTGCTGAGCATAACAGTTGGCAAATGCTAATTTTAAGCATGTTCCTACGCTTGTGGATTGTTCATAAAAAAAATCAAAGGTAAATAAAATCCCTGGTACTTGCTTGAAAAGAAGCTAATCAAGGTTTTTTGTTTTGTTGGTTTTTTGGGGATTTTTTTTTTTCGGGGGAGCACGATTCAGGAGAGAATGGGGAGGGGTTTTAGATTTTTTTAAAACTATTTCATTGTATTTAGTAGGAATATTTTATTCAAGCCCTCCCCATTTCTCTTTTGCTTGCAACTTTCTTGTTATCCATCTGCAATTTTATTTTATTTTTAAATTTGCATCTAAATAAAGGAGTTAGTTTCCCTTCCTACATAAGGGGGGAGCCTCTTAAACAATCCTACAATAACACTATATTCAAAACAGAGATGGCTAGGACAACCTTTCATCCCCATCTGCACACCTCCAAACTTTGGAGAAGCCTATATCCAGGTTCAATCCAAACTTCACAGATGACTTATTTCTTTGTAAGGGGCTGGAGCAAAATCCCTGAAACAAACATAGCGCCAAACTTTGTGGGAAGTTTAGATCTGTATTCAGATCCAAACATTGCCATGTGGGTCAATATCCCATTCAAATATAGGTGAAAAAGTAAAAAGGTTAACAACAATGCGTCAGCCACATGGCCATCTCCACAGTCACAAAGGAAAAGGCAGAATAATCCAAAGAGCAACTGCTTTGTTCTCATACAGCATTATAACCGCTTACAGTCTGCAAATATGCACAACACTCTGGTCTCTGTTGGATTTGACAGGCGCTGTCCAAACTCCAGCAGTCGGCCTTGAATATTGATAGGAGAGTTTTAGTTGAAGCATTCAGATAAAAACAAGCCAGAGGAAGACAGGGAAAAAAAAACATTAGAAAGGGGTCACGGCTGGATTTGCTGAGCAAATGAGCTCTCTTGTGACTAGGAGATCTCATCAAACTTCTCTCAATTTTGCTATAGGAAGCAGCATAAGACAATGGCTGACCTTCAAGTACAACGTGGGAACAAGCAGACTGATGCTCAGCAAGAAAAGCCCACCTAGAAGGGAATAATCATAAATTCCCTTAAGAGAGCTTTTCCAGCCCACTGTTTAATCTCTCCTACAACATATTGGTGCACACATTTCAACTATATTGACTTCACATCTACATTCCAGTAAGGCCCCAAACATATTGTTGCCTGTTACTGCAATGTGGATTGATTTTACAGGGAAGGAGAGCTCCACTTGGTTATTTTGGTGTACAGAAAATGCCTGCCTTTAACAGATCTGGGCATTATTGTTATTGCAGTAGCACTGTGAGGTCCCAGCAAAGACCAAGTGCCCATTGTGTTAGGTGCTGTACATACAAACAGGAAGAGACAGTCGTCATAACAAAGAAATTACTCTCTAAATAGAAAAGAAAAAGTGTGGAAGGAAGGGGTATTATTATGCCAGTTTTACAAATGGGAACCTGAGTCCCAGAAAAGTCAAAGAAGAGATTTTCAAAGTGGCCTAAGGTGTTTTTAATAGGAATTAAGCATCCAAATCCCTTCAGTATCTTTGAAAATTCCACTCTAAGGGTACGTCTAGACTACAGGCTTTTGTCGACAGAAGTTTTGTCGACAGATACTGTCGACAAAGCTTCTGTCGACAAAGAGCGTCTAGACTACATCCAGTTCTGTCGACAAAACAAGCCGCTTTGTCGACATGAGAGTGTAGACGCAAAGGACAGTGTAGATGCAATAACGCCTTCTGTCGTCAGAACTCTGTTGACAAAAGGCATTATTCCTCACAGAATGAGGTTTACAGCCGTCGACAAAACTGCTGAGTTCTGTCGACGTGGTGTCGACAGAACTCAGCGGCCATGTAGACGCAGGTATAATTTTGTCGACAAAAGTCCACTTTTGTTGACAAAACCCTGTAGTCTAGACACATCCTAAGGGTACGTCTACACTGCAGAGAAGATTGAAGCAGCCGCTGTCTATATTCCAGATTTCAAATTAGCGGGTCTAGTTAAGACAGCTAATTCAAACTGAGAGGGGCACTCCGGTTGATGCCGGTAGTCCTGCTTCCATGAGAAGTAAGGGAAGTTGGAGGCAGAGTGTTCTCCCTTCGACTTCCTGCAGTGTGGACAGCACCAAAAGTTGAGTCAAGGTACGTCAACTTCAGCTACGCAATTAATGTAGCTGAAGTTGCGTATCTTAATTCAACCTTATCCCGTAGTGTAGACATACCCTAAGGGTGCGTCTAGACTACATGACTCCGTCGACGGAGCCATGTAAAATAGTTTTTTCGGCATAGTCAAAGAAGCAGGGATTTAAATAATCCCCGCTTCATTAAAATAAAAATGGCCGCCGTGCTGTGCCGACGATCAGCTGATCCGGCACAGCGCAGCAGTCTAGACGCGGTGCGGTCGACAAGGGAAGACTTTGTCAACCTCTCCGGTATGCCTCGTGAAAAGAGATTTACCGGAGAGGTTGACAAAGGCTTCCCTTGTCAATCGCGCTGCGTCTAGACTGCAGCACTGTACCGGATCAGCTGATCGTCGGCACAGCGTGGTGGCCATTTTTATTTTAATGAAGCGGGGATTATTTAAATCCCTGCTTCTTTGACTATGCCGAGTAAACTATTTTACATGGCTCCGTCGACGGAGCCATGTAGTCTAGATGTACCCTATGTGAGCTGGCCAAGGTCACAGAGAAAGTCTGTGGCAGAGCTGAGTCATACACCCACAAACCTAAAGCCAGTCCACCAGAAGACCATTGAAGTCATTTTTAGAGAGGACAGTGATTTTGAAGTGAATGGGAATCCACCTGTTTGGAGCCAGTTGTAAGATAAAGTGCTGGTTTCTATTCACTCTGGACACAAACACCTGTGATTCCATCCCAGGACATGAGGACCATTTCCATTTCAGAAGTCATGCATTTCCAGGGTGAGTGAAATAGTGACAGTCAGGAAGCCGAATCCATTTAGTCACAAGAATGAGTATTTCCAAACAGCAGGCTGTCTGAACCTCTGTCTCAAAGCTTTTTCATCTACCTGTGCTCACTGTAGACATAAACGAGATGCATCACTGTACAATTAAAAGTTAAACCCGGTGCGCATCAGTGCTGCATCTGACAGGGACACATGTCTAACTTTATTACTCTGGTTTTGTATTTTTTTCAGCATCACCCTACAAACAGAGCGCAGTTTTGATTTATATTTTGCCATCTGAAATGCATAAAAGATACAGCACTTTTGCTTCCCCATTAATCTTCTGAGTTTTTGTTTGAAATTTTATTGAAGGTGACATGACAAATTACTGCCGGAGTCAATCTCTTCTTGAAGAGGGAGTCATTTAAAAATAAAAATAAAAAAGGGAAAAAAAGAGTGAATAGGGGTGTGGGGGGAAGGAAGGGAGGGAGGTCGTACTAATGCAAAGTAAATGGCCTCTCTGAATACGTGCTTCAGTTCATATGCCAACGGAGCACCCTTTCAAAGGCAGAGCTGCTGGAATGAGAATGGCAGGCCAATTACCAACACGGCAGGTTCATAGATTCAGAGATAGCAGGGCCTCAAAAGACCAGTTGGGCCATTCAGGAGAGTAAGATTCCTGCATTTGTTTTGGGTCCCCCCCCCAGAACTGCTCACTACATCATTCTCAGCTGAGGCTATCTGCTGCTACCTCTTCTTGAATGAAGTGACTGTCTCAGCCACATCCTCTGGGAGTGTATTTAGCTGCCCTGTTGTTCTGACTGCAACAGAACATATTCCTGCTGTTTCTAGTCAAAACTTTCCATGGGGTCTGTTGCTATGTTAGGAAGCTGATAGCTAAGCTAGGGACATGGTTAGCATATCTACAACTGTCCTGAACATTTGGGATGTTATCCTGATGTATGTTGTCATGTGACGTGTCCTGAAAGCTCATCTTTCCTCATTAAATTATGCTGTGAGCCACTGACTTTAATGGGAGTTTGATGGCACTCAGTGCTTTGCATAATCAAGCCCAAAATTAACCATGCTGCTGAAAAGATAGCTGAGAATGTAAAGCTATCTCCCTAAATCTTGAATGCTGTCAGGAATGCAGGGCAGTGGGCCTCTAATGGTATGTCTATACTACAAAGAAGATCAAAGCTGCTGCTGTCGGTCTTCCAGGGTTCGAATTAGTGGGTCTAGTGAAGACAGCTAATTCAAACTGAGAGGGGTGCTTCAGTCGATACCGGTAATCCTGCTTCCACAAGGAGTAAGGGAAGTTGAAGGGAGTGTTCTCCCTTTGACTTCCTGCAGTGTGGACAGCGCCGAAAGCTGAGTTAAGGTACTTTGACTTCAGCTACACAATTAACATAGCTGAAGCCGTGTATTTTAATTTGACCTCATCCCGTAGTGTAGACATACCCTAAGAGTAGGTATTCACTGCAGCATTAGCACAGGTGATTTGCCCCCCATGTTTGAGCACCCAGCTTAGTCCTAGCACTGGTCTGAGCAGCCAGATGGCAAAGCCATCCTCGAGTTACCATGTTCTCACTGATGCTGCACTCACCCATGTGTGTTTTAGGACTACCAAGATTATATCCATTGGTTCCTTGTGCTGCCATAAACTATCTAACTGTGAATCTTCACAGAATCACAGAATCATAGAACTGGAAGGGACCTCAAGAGGTCATCAAGTCCAGTCCCCTGCCCTCACAGCAGGACCAAGCACTGTCTAGATCAGCCCTGAGAGGTGTCTGTCTAACCTGCTCTTAAATATCTCCAGTGATGGAGATTTCACAACCCGCCCTTGGCAATTTATTTCAGTGTTTAACCACCCTGACAGCTAGGGAACTTTTCCTAATGTCCAACCTAAACCTCCCTTGTTGCAATTTAAGACCATTGCTTCTTGTCCTATCATCAGAGGTCAAGGAGAACAATTTTTCTCCCTCCTCCTTGTAACACCCTTTTAGATACTTGAAAATTGCTATCATGTCCCCTCTCAGTCTTCTCTTTTCTAAACTAAACAAGCCCAATTATTTCAGTCTTCCCTCATAGCTCATGTTTTCTAGACCTTTAATCATTCTTGTTGCTCTTCTCTGGATCTTCTCCAATTTCTCCAATTCCAAAGTCTTTCCCAAAAGGACTGTGGGAGAAGTTTTCTGTCTTTCTGAGCATATAGATGAATTGCGAGCAGGCACTAGAGGACTGTGTCTGTGTCTCACTGCCAAATGGTCGGAGAGCAGCCCAAGTGGAGCTCCAACCCGCTCCCAGCTGAGCCAAGTTAGCCTAGTTGAAAGCACCCAGAAAACTCATGTGAGAGAGGGTTGTTTGTAGTTAGGACAGGGAGCGGGGCAACACCCAGGTGAGAGCTCAGGCTAATTCTGAGATGAAGACAGACCATTAATCTAGAAGGGACTCTTGGGCATTGTTGCTAGGATCTATTGTGCTAAGGTCAGCCAGGTGAAGTGAACCATGAGTGAAGCCTGTTATCAAGGATGACATGAGAATAAATAGGAAGTCTTCATTGGAGAGGCAGGTGTCTTGAATGGATTAATGGAGAGCCAGTGTTCTGCTGCTTTAAAATATGGAGAAGACAATGGATTTGCTATCCCTCTGACAAAAGGGGGAAGCACATCCTCTCTGCCTCACATGCAGGGCCGGACTGAGCTATTCTGGCACCCCGGGCAGACAATTTAATTGTGCCCCGGGTTGGGGGAAGGCGCATGCGCGGCCCTGCCCCGGCCCAGCACGTGGGGGAGGGCGCACAGAGCTGGCAGCGGCAGGATGCACGTGCCTGGCCCAGCCCAGCCCACCTACCGCTGCTGGCACGCAGCCCAGTGCGGGCCGAGCCTGGCCATGCAGGACCCTGCGGCCATGGGGGGAAGGGCACTGCTGGCCGGCGCTGTGGGGTTAACGCGGCCCCTGGCCTGGGTGGCCGCTGCAGGGTGGCCGCTGGGAGCTGCTGCAGCCCGCAATCTGGGAGCCGGGCACGTGGCGCCTGATGGCAGCTATAAGGGGCGCTGCGCGCTCCTTACAGCTGCCATCAGGTGCCCCCCCATAGGTTGGCGCCCCGGGCAGCTGCCCGGCTAGCCCATGCCTTAATCCGGCCCTGCTCACATGCCATACTTCTTAGAGCTAAACAGCAACAATAAAAATCTACAATATTCAAAATGTGTTTCCTTTTGCTGTTTTATTCATTCAACTAGCCACTAAGTAACTCAAGCACCCTATTTGCCTCAACTTCTCACCCAATGGCCTAGAATCAGAGGGTTCCTGAGCATTGTCTGGCTTGGAAGAAGCAGGAATACAAAGGAGCATGCCACAGAGCTGTTTTCATGTGGCAGTCTCAATAACTCCCTCCTGGGTTTGACTGTCTAGCAGTCAGGCTCATTGAAATGCTGAGTCGACAATGAAAAAGCTCTTGGGTTTTTTCTCCTTCTCACTGGGAGATGCGTAGAGCTGGACAAACAGTGAAAAAATATTTGTTGAGTACTTTATTCAAAGCATTTTGAGGAATTAGTCTGATTAAATATTTGGCTTGTGCTGTTCAAATGTATGTAAATGTGCACGCTCATAAGGGACACAGCAGTAGAACGTAAGGGGCTATAGATGTAGATATCAAGAGATGAGAAGTTGGTGCAATGGTGACATTTGACACCCATGAGGTTCAAAGATAAATGACTACACAAGGGGCAAGGCAGTGGAAAACTAGGCCCAGAGTTTGTGAGAGAGGCACTCTGAAGAAAAAAGGTGCTTAGCAAAAGTTTGGATTGAGCAAGTATCTCCTATGAGCCCCTAGACTGGGATCCCAGTTATGAGTCAGCTGTAACACAAATCTAACCCAACCTGACTCATAAAACTGAAAGATACTTTCATTATAGCTGATGACTTCTGACCCACTTGTCCGGAGGTGAAAGAAAGCTTA
This sequence comes from Pelochelys cantorii, assembly GCA_032595735.1. Classification (NCBI taxonomy): domain Eukaryota; kingdom Metazoa; phylum Chordata; order Testudines; family Trionychidae; genus Pelochelys; species Pelochelys cantorii. Next base: position 25,094,471 of record CM064336.1, read on the forward strand.
GGGGCTTTTGGCTCCTATCGCAGCACACTTAAAATGTTCAGGTGATTTGGTATGCGGTATAAGCAGCTTAATGAATGCATGTAAGTTCCTACAAAGCTCTATGGGAAGTGTTAAATATGCTTATTAATAATATTCACTTTGCACTATGCATTACTTCTCCTACATATTTTAAAGGTGTTGGAAGTGGAGTTTATTTAGGCAAGGAGTAATGTCCTTGGTGTTTTCTTCCATATCTAGTTTGGGGAGGTTCCCAAATCTGCACCGTCCTTTGTGGGTAATGAATCTGAGGAACTGTCCCGGATTGAAGTGTCATTAGAGGAGGTTTTGGAACAAATAGAAAAACTTAATGTTAACAAATCTCCGGGACCGGATGGCATTCATCCAAGGGTTCTAAAAGAACTCAAATGGGAAATTGCTGAACTATTATCTGTGGTTTGTAACCTATCCCTTAAATCGGCTTCCGTACCTAATGACTGGAAGGTAGCCAACGTGACACCAATATTTAAAAAGGGCTCTAGAGGCGATCCGGGCAATTACAGACCGGTAAGTCTAACTTCAGTACCGGGCAAATTAGTCGAAACAATAGTAAAGAATAAAATTGTGAAGCATGTAGAAGAACATAATTTGTTGGACAAAAGTCAACATGGGTTTTGTAAAGGGAAATCCTGTCTTACTAATCTATTAGAGTTCTTTGAAGGGGTTAACAAACATGCGGACAAGGGGGATCCAGTAGATATAGTATACTTAGATTTCCAGAAAGCCTTTGACAAGGTCCCTCACCAAAGGCTCTTGTGTAAATTACATGGCCATGGGATAAGAGGGAAGGTCCTTTCTTGGATTGAGAACTGGTTAAAAGACAGGAAACAAAGGGTAGGAATAAATGGTAAATTTTCAGAGTGGAGAGGGGTAACTAGTGGTGTCCCCCAAGGGTCAGTCCTAGGACCAATCCTGTTCAACTTATTCATAAATGATCTGGAGAAAGGGGTAAGCAGTGAGGTGGTAAAGTTTGCGGATGATACCAAACTGTTTAGGATAGTCAAGACAGAAGCAGACTGTAAGGGACTCCAAGAAGATCTCACCAAACTGAGTGATTGGGCAACAAAATGGCAAATGAAATTTAATGTGGATAAGTGTAAAGTAATGCACATCGGGAAAAATAACCCCAACTATACGTACAGTATGATGGGGGCTAATTTGGCTACGACAAATCAGGAAAGAGATCTTGGAGTTATCGTGGACAGTTCTCTGAAAACTTCCACACAGTGTGCAGCGGCGGTCAAAAAGGCAAATAGGATGCTAGGTATTATTAAGAAAGGGATAGAAAATAAGACCCGGAATATCTTACTGCCCCTGTATAAAACTATGGTACGCCCACATCTTGAATACTGTGTACAGATGTGGTCTCCTCACCTCAAAAAAGATATTTTGGCCTTGGAAAGGGTTCAGAAAAGGGCAACTAAATTGATTAGGGGTTTGGAACGGGTCCCATATGAGGAGAGGTTAAAGCGACTGGGACTTTTCAGTTTAGAAAAGAGGAGACTGAGGGGGGATATGATAGAGGTGTATAAAATCATGAGTGGTATGGAGAGGGCCGATAAAGAAAAGTTATTTATTAGTTCCCTAAATAGAAGAACTAGAGGACACCAAATGAAATTAATGGGTAGCAGGTTTAAAACTAATAAAAGAAAGTTCTTCTTCACACAGCGTGTAGTCAGCATGTGGAACTCCTTGCCAGAGGAGGCTGTGAAGGCTAGGACTATAACAGAGTTTAAAGAGAAGCTAGATAATTTCATGGAGGTTAGGTCCATAAAAGGCTATTAGCCAGGGGATAAAATGGTGTCCTTGGCCTCTGTTTGACAGAGGCTGGAGAGGGATGGCAGGAGACAAAGCGCTTGATCATTGTCTTCGGTCCACCCCCTCTGGGGCACCTGGTGCTGGCCACTGTCGGCAGACAGGATACTGGGCTAGATGGACCTTTGGTCTGACCCGGTACGGCCGTTCTTATGTTCTTATGTTCTTATGTAACACTTTTTACAGACAGAAAGCTATCTTCTTGTTGCAAATATAGGATTGCTGTTTCTCTGCATGAACAACCATTTTCGCAACCTCACTGGAGCCACATTCAGAAACACTTGTGAAAATCTTTGATTTCATACATGTCCCAGTAAAGTAAATACTAGCTGGGTCATGCACAGCTCTGGTGGGTAACCCAAGTTCTTGCACTTTTGCTCTGAACTGGTCCTACAGACAGGTTACCATGGTAGATTTACACTAGAGGTACAGCCATTCTGAAGAACATGTGTTTGTATTAGCATTGGAGTCCTTTTATAGAGACAAGTCATTTCAAGTGTGACCTTGCACTGCACCCTCCATTTACTGACAAAATAAGTCAAGGATATTGCTATTGCACACAAAGTTGTTTGTTACAAATTTAGCAGCTGCAAATTATTATTTCCATTTAGAATATGCTTACTGTGCTACTGAACATGCCAGGTGCATGCAAGTAGAAGGAGATCAGCATGCCACTAAAAAACAGTTCATACAAGTAGAGCAAACTGGGGTGCAGCCAAACATTCCATATAAATGGGATTAGGATATATTTTTGAGCTCCTGGATGCTCTGTGGTTGTTCCAGCAAGAAAGCTCCTGCCTGTTGCAGAATATTCCTGGTACACCTATGTTGCACACACCTGCTGAGCAGCTAATGTTTTGAGGATATCCTATTACAACACACCTATGAGGCTGCTGGATGTCTAGGTAACTCACTGTCAGTGAAGGAGTTAAACCTACAGTCAACTGCAAAACAGAGTGGAGTCTGATTTGGGCATACCTGTGCAGGACTGATGTAACAGTAGCAACATTTCGTCCAGAGGAGGTATACATTTTTGCCTATTTGGCGGTAGAAGTAAGTGATCTAAGGTGGATAGAGTGAACATGGAATTCATGGCTGAGTTCTCTCACTCCAGGGTAGCTACTGTTCTGAGTTTAGGTTTTTGGACATAATGGAGTAGTTTGATACCTTCAGGCATTCCGCACATGGTGTGCAAATGCTGGGATAGGAGCTGGATGAGGTGCTACCTCAATTAGTGCCAGTTCATACAGGAGCCATCTGTGCTTGCCCAAATCATTAACAATGAAGGCCAAATCCAGGGGCATTTATCTGGGAATCTGAATAAAACAGCAGTGATTTGACATCCCCACAAAGTGACTATGCCCTGTGAAAAAGCAGAACTGAAAAACAGGACCCACTGAAAGGAGGGTCAGGCTGAGGTTCTTAATGGAGTTCAGTCAGACATCCATCCTGGGCAAACACCCTATGAGCATTCTCCTTTCACTGGATCCTTTTCCTTCTTGGTTTGTCACCTTATCTTCCTCCTTCTACACTTACATTTATGATGACTGAATGTAATATGCAAGCCACGCCCTTACTCTGTATACTCCTTGCTCTTGTGGTCACATCATGTACGGAATACAGGTTGACTGAAAGCTGGATTACAAAATGATGTTATCTGCCTGCATGGGTGATACCAGAGGCAGACTTCAAATGATTTAGCAGGCCTCAGGAGCCACTTACCCATTGAAGGAAAGCATCTTCCTCACTCCTTTCTGCCTTGGCTAACAGCAAGCACAACCTGACATGCTTGCCACCTCCCATTGTTCCAAATACCTTCTCTCTGCTCCTTCAAATCCCTCAGTTCTTTTCCCAAGGCTCTTACAAGGTATCCTTTTAGACCACATCTCACACACCAACCTGCATTTGAGTTAACAACCTCTCTCTGCTGTGTATCTGAGAGAGTGCAGAGTGTAATTTCTAGAGGCATCGTCTATTACCTCAGCTTCAGCAGTTTTGTCTGTCCCTTGCCAGTCTGCTAGTCTCTTTCCACCTTGTTTTATGTGCTCTACACACATCTCATTGCTCTCTAATAATAATGGTAGGAGGGTTCAGTCATCTGTGATAGCTGGCTGATGTGACAGTAGCCTGCATAGTGATCCCCGCCATGTGACAGATGAACTTCTGGAACACAGATGCATACAGGTGGGGCCAGGACATTTTTGGCCAGCATCCTGTGTTTCGCACCCTCATTGCAACCAGCATGAAGCTGTTTCTGCAATGGACTAGTTTTTAAGTTGTTGGGGGAAAAGAAGTTGAAAGTCTCATAAATTGCAGGAATTGAAAGCTGGCTACAAGGAAGAAGCACAGCACACCCACTTGCCTATCTAATTTCTGTCCCAGACACCAGCTTTGTGTTTCTTGGCATAAAGATCAAGCCAAGTACTTACAAAGGGGAACGTTATCAAAGGATATGGCCCCCGTTCTCCTCCAAAATATGAGTTATACAAGAAAGCATCCATTACTTATTCTCCTCATCCCTCTAATAAGCAGCAAGTCTTCCAGAGGAACACTTGTCTTTGGAGATGCTCCTTTTAGTCTAGGTTTCTATCTGAAATGCATTCCAAAGGAGATACACAACTATAAGAACATAAGAACAGCCATACTGGGTCAGACCAAAGGTCCATCTAGCCCAGTATGCTGTCTGACGACAGTGGCCAATACCAGATGCCCCAGAGGGAGAGATCACAACAGGTAATCCTCACGTGATCCCTCCCCTGCCACCCATCCTGGCCAATAGCCAGTGATGGACATAACCTCCATGAATCTATATAGCTCTTTTTTTGAACCCTGTTAAAGTTCTAGCTTTCACCGTATCCTCAGGTAAGGAGTTCCACAGGTTGACTGTGCGCTGAGTGAAGAAAAACTTCCTTTTGTTTGTTTTAAACCTGCTAGATTTACACTAGAGGTACAGCCATTCTGAAGAACATGTGTTTGTATTAGCATTGGAGTCCTTTTATAGAGACAAGTCATTTCAAGTGTGACCTTGCACTGCACCCTCCATTTACTGACAAAATAAGTCAAGGATATTGCTATTGCACACAAAGTTGTTTGTTACAAATTTAGCAGCTGCAAATTATTATTTCCATTTAGACTTTATTTACTGGGAAAATAATGTGAGAGAACATGCAATTTTATAACAAGCAGAATCTAACGATTCTTTTAATCGCTTAGCCAGACTTTCCAGGTGCATCTAGGCAGAATGCACCTGCTATACTGCTGAATTTTCCATGCACAGTATGTCCAGATAGAAAACACCTACTATTTTAGATACATATGAGGTAGAATATGCTTACTGTGCTACTGAACATGCCAGGTGCATGCAAGTAGAAGGAGATCAGCATGCCACTAAAAAACAGTTCATACAAGTAGAGCAAACTGGGGTGCAGCCAAACATTCCATATAAATGGGATTAGGATATATTTTTGAGCTCCTGGATGCTCTGTGGTTGTTCCAGCAAGAAAGCTCCTGCCTGTTGCAGAATATTCCTGGTACACCTATGTTGCACACACCTGCTGAGCAGCTAATGTTTTGAGGATATCCTATTACAACACACCTATGAGGCTGCTGGATGTCTAGGTAACTCACTGTCAGTGAAGGAGTTAAACCTACAGTCAACTGCAAAACAGAGTGGAGTCTGATTTGGGCATACCTGTGCAGGACTGATGTAACAGTAGCAACATTTCGTCCAGAGGAAGTATACATTTTTGCCTATTTGGCGGTAGAAGTAAGTGATCTAAGGTGGATAGAGTGAACATGGAATTCATGGCTGAGTTCTCTCACTCCAGGGTAGCTACTGTTCTGAGTTTAGGTTTTTGGACATAATGGAGTAGTTTGATACCTTCAGGCATTCCGCACATGGTGTGCAAATGCTGGGATAGGAGCTGGATGAGGTGCTACCTCAATTAGTGCCAGTTCATACAGGAGCCATCTGTGCTTGCCCAAATCATTAACAATGAAGGCCAAATCCAGGGGCATTTATCTGGGAATCTGAATAAAACAGCAGTGATTTGACATCCCCACAAAGTGACTATGCCCTGTGAAAAAGCAGAACTGAAAAACAGGACCCACTGAAAGGAGGGTCAGGCTGAGGTTCTTAATGGAGTTCAGTCAGACATCCATCCTGGGCAAACACCCTATGAGCATTCTCCTTTCACTGGATCCTTTTCCTTCTTGGTTTGTCACCTTATCTTCCTCCTTCTACACTTACATTTATGATGACTGAATGTAATATGCAAGCCACGCCCTTACTCTGTATACTCCTTGCTCTTGTGGTCACATCATGTACGGAATACAGGTTGACTGAAAGCTGGATTACAAAATGATGTTATCTGCCTGCATGGGTGATACCAGAGGCAGACTTCAAATGATTTAGCAGGCCTCAGGAGCCACTTACCCATTGAAGGAAAGCATCTTCCTCACTCCTTTCTGCCTTGGCTAACAGCAAGCACAACCTGACATGCTTGCCACCTCCCATTGTTCCAAATACCTTCTCTCTGCTCCTTCAAATCCCTCAGTTCTTTTCCCAAGGCTCTTACAAGGTATCCTTTTAGACCACATCTCACACACCAACCTGCATTTGAGTTAACAACCTCTCTCTGCTGTGTATCTGAGAGAGTGCAGAGTGTAATTTCTAGAGGCATCGTCTATTACCTCAGCTTCAGCAGTTTTGTCTGTCCCTTGCCAGTCTGCTAGTCTCTTTCCACCTTGTTTTATGTGCTCTACACACATCTCATTGCTCTCTAATAATAATGGTAGGAGGGTTCAGTCATCTGTGATAGCTGGCTGGTGTGACAGTAGCCTGCATAGTGATCCCCGCCATGTGACAGATGAACTTCTGGAACACAGATGCATACAGGTGGGGCCAGGACATTTTTGGCCAGCATCCTGTGTTTCGCACCCTCATTGCAACCAGCATGAAGCTGTTTCTGCAATGGACTAGTTTTTAAGTTGTTGGGGGAAAAGAAGTTGAAAGTCTCATAAATTGCAGGAATTGAAAGCTGGCTACAAGGAAGAAGCACAGCACACCCACTTGCCTATCTAATTTCTGTCCCAGACACCAGCTTTGTGTTTCTTGGCATAAAGATCAAGCCAAGTACTTACAAAGGGGAACGTTATCAAAGGATATGGCCCCCGTTCTCCTCCAAAATATGAGTTATACAAGAAAGCATCCATTACTTATTCTCCTCATCCCTCTAATAAGCAGCAAGTCTTCCAGAGGAACACTTGTCTTTGGAGATGCTCCTTTTAGTCTAGGTTTCTATCTGAAATGCATTCCAAAGGAGATACACAACTATAAGAACATAAGAACAGCCATACTGGGTCAGACCAAAGGTCCATCTAGCCCAGTATGCTGTCTGACGACAGTGGCCAATACCAGATGCCCCAGAGGGAGAGATCACAACAGGTAATCCTCACGTGATCCCTCCCCTGCCACCCATCCTGGCCAATAGCCAGTGATGGACATAACCTCCATGAATCTATATAGCTCTTTTTTTGAACCCTGTTAAAGTTCTAGCTTTCACCGTATCCTCAGGTAAGGAGTTCCACAGGTTGACTGTGCGCTGAGTGAAGAAAAACTTCCTTTTGTTTGTTTTAAACCTGCTGCCTATTATTTTCATTTGGTGATCCCTAGTTCTTATATTGTGGGAATAAGTAAGTAACTTTTCCTTATTCACTCTTTCCATATCAGTCATGATTTTATAGACTTCTATCATATCCCCCCTTAGTCTTCTCTTTTCTTAGCTGAAAAGTCCAAGTCTTTTTAATCTCTCTTCATATGGGACCAGTTCCAAACCCCTCATCATTTTTCTTGTCCTTTTCGGAACCTTTTCCAATGCCAATATATCTTTTTTGAGATGAGGCGACCACATCTGTATGCAGTAGTCAAGATGTCAGCGTACCATGGTTTTATATAGAGGCAATAAGATATTTTCTGTCTTATTCTCTATCCCTTTTTTAATGACTCCTAACATTCTATTTGGTTTTTTGACTGCCACTGCACACTGAATGGATGTTTTCAGAGAACTATTCACAATGACTCCAAGATCTCTCTCTTGAGTAGTTGTAGCTAAATTAGTCCCATCATATTGTATGTATAGTTGGGATTATTTTTTCCAATGTGCATTACTTTACATTTACCAACATTAAATTTCATTTGCCATTTTGTTGCCCAATCACTTAGTTTGGTGAGATCTTTTTGAAGCTCTTCACAATCTGCTTTGTTCTTAACTATCTTGAGCAGTTTGGTATCATCTGCAAATTTTGCCACCTCCCTGTTTACCCCTTTCTCTAGATCATTTATAAATAAGTTGAATAGGATGGGTCCCAGGACAGACCCTTAGAGGACCCCACTAGTTACCTCTCTCCACTCTGAAAACTTACCATTTATTCCTACCCTCTGTTTCCTGTCTTTTAAACAGTTATCAATCCACAAAAGGAGCTTCCCTCTTATCCCATGACAACTTACTTTACTTAAGAGCCTTTGGTGAGGGACCTTGCCAAAGGCTTTCTGGAAATCTAAGTATACTATATCGACTGGATAGGAGCTGGATGAGGTGCTACCTCAATTAGTGCCAGTTCATACAGGAGCCATCTGTGCTTGCCCAAATCATTAACAATGAAGGCCAAATCCAGGGGCATTTATCTGGGAATCTGAATAAAACAGCAGTGATTTGACATCCCCACAAAGTGACTATGCCCTGTGAAAAAGCAGAACTGAAAAACAGGACCCACTGAAAGGAGGGTCAGGCTGAGGTTCTTAATGGAGTTCAGTCAGACATCCATCCTGGGCAAACACCCTATGAGCATTCTCCTTTCACTGGATCCTTTTCCTTCTTGGTTTGTCACCTTATCTTCCTCCTTCTACACTTACATTTATGATGACTGAATGTAATATGCAAGCCACGCCCTTACTCTGTATACTCCTTGCTCTTGTGGTCACATCATGTACGGAATACAGGTTGACTGAAAGCTGGATTACAAAATGATGTTATCTGCCTGCATGGGTGATACCAGAGGCAGACTTCAAATGATTTAGCAGGCCTCAGGAGCCACTTACCCATTGAAGGAAAGCATCTTCCTCACTCCTTTCTGCCTTGGCTAACAGCAAGCACAACCTGACATGCTTGCCACCTCCCATTGTTCCAAATACCTTCTCTCTGCTCCTTCAAATCCCTCAGTTCTTTTCCCAAGGCTCTTACAAGGTATCCTTTTAGACCACATCTCACACACCAACCTGCATTTGAGTTAACAACCTCTCTCTGCTGTGTATCTGAGAGAGTGCAGAGTGTAATTTCTAGAGGCATCGTCTATTACCTCAGCTTCAGCAGTTTTGTCTGTCCCTTGCCAGTCTGCTAGTCTCTTTCCACCTTGTTTTATGTGCTCTACACACATCTCATTGCTCTCTAATAATAATGGTAGGAGGGTTCAGTCATCTGTGATAGCTGGCTGATGTGACAGTAGCCTGCATAGTGATCCCCGCCATGTGACAGATGAACTTCTGGAACACAGATGCATACAGGTGGGGCCAGGACATTTTTGGCCAGCATCCTGTGTTTCGCACCCTCATTGCAACCAGCATGAAGCTGTTTCTGCAATGGACTAGTTTTTAAGTTGTTGGGGGAAAAGAAGTTGAAAGTCTCATAAATTGCAGGAATTGAAAGCTGGCTACAAGGAAGAAGCACAGCACACCCACTTGCCTATCTAATTTCTGTCCCAGACACCAGCTTTGTGTTTCTTGGCATAAAGATCAAGCCAAGTACTTACAAAGGGGAACGTTATCAAAGGATATGGCCCCCGTTCTCCTCCAAAATATGAGTTATACAAGAAAGCATCCATTACTTATTCTCCTCATCCCTCTAATAAGCAGCAAGTCTTCCAGAGGAACACTTGTCTTTGGAGATGCTCCTTTTAGTCTAGGTTTCTATCTGAAATGCATTCCAAAGGAGATACACAACTATAAGAACATAAGAACAGCCATACTGGGTCAGACCAAAGGTCCATCTAGCCCAGTATGCTGTCTGACGACAGTGGCCAATACCAGATGCCCCAGAGGGAGAGATCACAACAGGTAATCCTCACGTGATCCCTCCCCTGCCACCCATCCTGGCCAATAGCCAGTGATGGACATAACCTCCATGAATCTATATAGCTCTTTTTTTGAACCCTGTTAAAGTTCTAGCTTTCACCGTATCCTCAGGTAAGGAGTTCCACAGGTTGACTGTGCGCTGAGTGAAGAAAAACTTCCTTTTGTTTGTTTTAAACCTGCTGCCTATTATTTTCATTTGGTGATCCCTAGTTCTTATATTGTGGGAATAAGTAAGTAACTTTTCCTTATTCACTCTTTCCATATCAGTCATGATTTTATAGACTTCTATCATATCCCCCCTTAGTCTTCTCTTTTCTTAGCTGAAAAGTCCAAGTCTTTTTAATCTCTCTTCATATGGGACCAGTTCCAAACCCCTCATCATTTTTCTTGTCCTTTTCGGAACCTTTTCCAATGCCAATATATCTTTTTTGAGATGAGGCGACCACATCTGTATGCAGTAGTCAAGATGTCAGCGTACCATGGTTTTATATAGAGGCAATAAGATATTTTCTGTCTTATTCTCTATCCCTTTTTTAATGACTCCTAACATTCTATTTGGTTTTTTGACTGCCACTGCACACTGAATGGATGTTTTCAGAGAACTATTCACAATGACTCCAAGATCTCTCTCTTGAGTAGTTGTAGCTAAATTAGTCCCATCATATTGTATGTATAGTTGGGATTATTTTTTCCAATGTGCATTACTTTACATTTACCAACATTAAATTTCATTTGCCATTTTGTTGCCCAATCACTTAGTTTGGTGAGATCTTTTTGAAGCTCTTCACAATCTGCTTTGTTCTTAACTATCTTGAGCAGTTTGGTATCATCTGCAAATTTTGCCACCTCCCTGTTTACCCCTTTCTCTAGATCATTTATAAATAAGTTGAATAGGATGGGTCCCAGGACAGACCCTTAGAGGACCCCACTAGTTACCTCTCTCCACTCTGAAAACTTACCATTTATTCCTACCCTCTGTTTCCTGTCTTTTAAACAGTTATCAATCCACAAAAGGAGCTTCCCTCTTATCCCATGACAACTTACTTTACTTAAGAGCCTTTGGTGAGGGACCTTGCCAAAGGCTTTCTGGAAATCTAAGTATACTATATCGACTGGATCCCCCTTGTCCACATATTTTTGACCCCCTCAAAGAACTCTAGTAGATTAGTAAGGCATGATTTCCCTTTACAGAAACCATGTTGACTTTCCCCCAACAATTTATATTCATTTATGTGTCTGACAATTTTATTCTTTACTACAGTTTCAACTAATTTGCCCGGTACTGACATTAGACTTACCGATCTGTAATTGTTACAGCAATGGGGCTGGGAACTATACAAGAGTGTGGGGAAGTGAAATGGGGTTGCCAGAGACCTATACACAGGACAGAGGATCTTGCCCCATTGTGTTCAAATCCGTGTTCCTGCAAATTTAAAGATATTTAGGTCACATATTGGGTTTACCCATGATATAGATGGGGACCATCTGCCGAGTTCTGCTTTGGTTCCAAAATTCCTCAGCATTCAGGCACATTCAAATCTTAGCTATTCAGTTGGGCTCATCTCTAATTCACACAACTCTTGCTAATGCCCATGTAAAAAGCAGTGCATGAAATCAAATGCACAGTATCCTTTCCTGTTCTTAGGAATTGGGGGACAGATTTTCAAGAGTGCTCCCTGTTAGACACCTGTTTTTACAAAGTATTCAGCATCCAATGAGTGCCTACCACTTTTCTGGAATTTCTGGTCTCTGCATGCGTGGACAACTCCTAACCCCTACTGAGTGAGGTACCCAATGGTACCCCAGAGATTGACTAGGCTTTATATGTAAAACCGGGCACAGGGGTAGCAAGAAAGTCACATACTATCCAGCCTCATCAGCAATGCCAAACAGGTAACCAACCCTCTTATGAAGACACAGGTACATGAGACACACTCCATAAAAAAATACAGTGTCCAGGCAAGGAGTGTGCAAGCAAAGGATTTTGTGACAGGGGAGTAACTAACATAACAGCCCTTCTCCTCTTTTACTTGCTTGCTTGCTCTCTCTCTCTCTCTCCCTCTTTTAAAAAAAAGAAGAGCAGTAGCAAGATCCTATTGACAGCCCTTCTCCTCTAACTATCCACTTGACTCAACACAGGCCATGCTCTTGAGGCTTGTTAGGAAAGGAAAAAAATCCCAACACTATTTTTTTCTTCCACTTTTTTTTTTTTTTTTGATTAAAGAAAAGCAACCAGCCCCCTCCTCCCTACTCTTTGGCTGGCTCCACTATCTTCCCGGCTGTCAGATGCTCCAACATTCCCTGCACGTAAGTGTTTTGCTTCAAAAGTTAGGAGACGAGAGGGAGAAAGAGAAAGGGAGAGAACACCACAATGTACAGTCCCTGTTGATAAGGTTCAAAGCAGACAGAGACGCCTCAGAAACACAGGCTGTTGCTCGTTCTTTCTCTCTCTTTTTTAAAGAGCTAAATTCCATCATAGACGTTGCTTTCTCTTGCTGCTGTTATCTATCCCTAATGTGGGCTAGAGATAGGGGGAAGGCAGAAATTATACTGTTTACCTGGCATTATTTTTACCCCCTACCTGCTCTTTGAAATGTCAGCTCTAAGCTGCTTTGCACTCTCATCTTTTTTTAAATGGCATTTTTAAAAAGGAAAAAAAATTCCTGCATATGAGGTTTATGTATGTTATTTCAACACTCACACAGAATACTACAGTGAAACCAGCTGGGGATGCCTGAGGAAAGACCCTACCTACCTGCTCCTGCTATTAACATTTCCCCCCCCATCTTGTAGTTCTCTGGAGTGTGTTTTCCTTGGTACCTCCCTGTGATTTTTCCCTTCTAATCTAGCACTGGAGTGGCAAATGAGTGATGCTACATTATTACTCATGTGGGGAATCCAGCCAAGAATTTCTAGGCATAGCAAAATACTCAATACCATCTGTCTGTTTTGCTAGAGGAAAAATAGGCCAAAAAAAAAGTCCTATTAAACCAGTGAATTAGCCATTGCAACTTACGGTCATTGAGTACACAAAGATAGATTTCAATCACTTCACTGGGATATTTTGGGGCAGAAATCTCTCCCTTTGCTGTCTTGACAGGGGATTTCTAATGGTAGAGAAAGGACTTGGGAGCCAATAAAAGTTAAAGAGACCAAGAAAGATTATCCTTTTACTTCCCATCTGTTTAACATAAGCATTAATCTACTCAAGATACAATACTCATTCAGTTACCTCAGAAAGCCCCATTTTTAACTTTCCTCTCTTTAAGTGGATGAGCATTTGAGTAGGTACCTTGTGACCTGCAGGTGAAAAATGTTAGCTCCTGAATGAAATTGGAGCCTCTCTCCTTCATTCTAAGGTACAAGGTTTGCTAAGAGCTAATATTTTGTACCTGTGGTTGGTTAATACCCAGCATGAATGTCTTTTCTCCTCCCTGAAGCAATTCAAAGCCTTTTCTGCAACAGTGCTGCTATTCAAGTGAACAGTGCTGCCCGTGAATGTACAGTATGCAAAGTGAACACCTGCTCAGATTGTCAAGCCCAGTGGTAATAAGACTCAGAATGTCTCATCCTATTATAGGTGACTGATTGGGGCAGTTGCTCGGTCCCTTTTTGGAGTCTTTCTGGGATATGACAGCTATTAGTCCGCAGCTCAGACACCCTTCCTTGCCCCACAGCATGGCTTCCTGTTTGTTCTTATAGCAAAAGCCATGTCATAAAAGGGGGGCAGATTCTGGCTGAGGAATGTTGGAGAATAGATAGGAGAAGGAATTTGTCTCAGTGGCAAACAAAGCCTGTTTTCTTTTATTCCTGATTTGTGTCACATGCGCCGTGGAGAGGAGTTCAAGATTCAGAAGTGGCATTTGGGAGAGCTCACAAACCACGAATATCCAAATAGATCAATAAATTAACAGTTAATACCGAAAGCAAAATGCTCTCTCTCTCTCTTATTTTTGTATGCAGTGTTGTTGTAGCCGGTCTCAGGATATCAGAGACACAAGGTGCATGAGGTAATATCTTTTATGAGACCAACATCTGTTCATGAGAGAGAGAGAGAAGCTATCCAGCTTACACAGAGCTCTTCTGCATGTCTGACCTAGTCTTCTTCAACTCAACCACAAAATGGATCCTATGCAATATTCGGATTTTGTGTTTCTCCCCAGACAAAGAGCAATTGTTTATCTCAATGACTTTTATTGTGGATCAAGAGAAAAAATAAACCAAAAAATATGCTCAAGAAAAGTCTCCATGTGTGTATGGGGCAGGTGTGTATGACACAGAGAGAGAAAACATTGTGTGTGTGTGTGTGTGTGTGTGTGTGTGTGTGTGTGTGTGTGTGTGTGTGTGTGTGTGTGTGTGTGTGTGTGTGTGTGTGTGTGTGTGTGAGACGTCCCTACCCCCCAAAATGTAATGGGGAAGTGCACAGAAAGCAAGATTGTAACAGTTATAGAGAAGCACACACCCTTTGGGAGGCTTTGCTTTTTAAATCTGAAGCTAGAGATCAGCCAGAGAAGTTCAGATTCAAACTTTATGGTTCCAGCTCCTTTTAATAATGGAACAATCATGGACAGCATATCTGAGCCCAAAACCCATGAGATGCAGATCAGCTTCAGGATTTGATCTTCCTGGTTCAGCTCATTTCTCATTGTAACCACTTCAGAATGTGATCTTTTCAATACCTATCTAGGGGCTGAGATAAGTCTGTGCTTTACATATCACCTGATGACAGTACACCAAAATTCCTCTCCATCACATGCGAAACAGACATTTCAAAGTTAAATGTCTTGTCCAGTTTCAATTTTTCTTTCCAATTCCTGAGGAGATTGCACCACATTATGGACTAATCACTTGTCAAATTTCATTTCTTAAGATGAAGGTGCTTTAGAGTCATATGAACGTAAGGGAAAATACTCCTTCCAAACTCACTATATTATTATTTTTCATACTACTTCAAGCACCTAAAAATAGCAGCATTGGCTTTCCCTTTTGTTTAAACGGATAGTAAATGTGTTACTGTCAGGACAGGACATTTGGTGCCAAGGGTAAATCTTCAATGTGTGTTCATAGCTAAACTGTAATCTTATGAATGTCATAAAATTACCAGTAGTCCTTGCTAAGGGCAGTCATCTCCTCTCCGTGGGGCTGCATCTCAGCACTGCAGGGGACAGACCTGGTGATCCAATACATCTTTTATCCACTCTAGCCACTATGCTTTTTACAAGACAGGTTAGTAATTCTACCCTTGTAAAAGTTGCCGAACACTTCCAAAATTTTTCAGGGGCTTTTAACTTTGTCAAATTTCAAGCACTTGGGATGAAACTTAACATGCTGGGTGTCTGCCTCTGGCTGACTTTTTTGGAAAATCACAGCTAAAAGAGTTCAGCTACTTCTAAGCTGAACTTAGGCAAAATATGTTGTTTTGCTTTTTTAAAAAATCCTTTTATTTGAGAAGCTTTGGAGAAGGTACTTGAAATTTGGCATGGAGGTGGCCTTTGTGTCATTGATGTGCCTTTCACTATTCCTGTGAAAATACACCCAAATTTGGCACAGTTTAAGCCTTTCAAACATCTGCATACTCAAATGCTCAGCAAAAAGTTCTTAGAGTTTAGCTGCTAAAATCGTGGAAGATTCCATACTCTCTGAGCATGCTCCATCCTCTCACAGCTCTGAGTTCTGGTTAAACTGGCATGTGCCAAACCCTAGAGAGTGAAGCTGGTCTCCTCCATTGTAATTGCTGCTGCTGGCTTCTCTGGGCCGGGGGGAGGTGCCATGAATTGGAAGAGAAATCAGGGAGCCTTTCTCTTCTGTGCTCTCACTGGCCCTCCCACACCCTACCCCCGCTGGTGCTCAGGAAGTGTAGAGGAGGCATCTGTCTGATTCAAATGCAGAGGTGACAATAGCCAAACTTGAGGATGGGAAAGGAGCAGAGAGGAACAAGAGACCACTTGAAACTAGGACTCGGAACCAAGAGAGGCAGGAGACAGATTGGCTGAAGAACCAGGAAGGGAGAACTAGGACTGGCAGAACAAGAAGACTGGGGACAATGTGTCGGGACAAGGGTAGGGAACTGGACTAGACAGGACAAGGATACTGAGACTTGGAGTGTAGGGGAGGCTGGTACTTGGGCAGAGAGTCCAGAGAAGGAGATGAGGGTTGAGTGGGCAAAGAGCCTAGGACTGGAGACTGGATGAGAAACATGAGAGGCGGAGCCTGAGACTGGGGTTGGCAAGGAGGCGGAGACTGGTCAAGCAGTAGAGAGTGGGGAAGAAATAGGAAAGGGATAGGCTGGGGCCAAAGGAATCAGATTTGAGAGGACCAGGCAGAAAGGTTTGTGCCCACTAGAGAACACTTGAGGTTCCTCAGTCTCATCATTCTACTGCTGTCAGCAAATATCAATAAAATACACTGGTAAAGTATGTGTCTCATCTCCCTCTAGAGTATGTACAGATAGCAGATTACAACCTACTACTACTATCCTGGTTTGGATGAGAGACTTGTTTAAGGTCACCCAACAAGCACCTGGAAAAGTCAGAGCTAGACCCCAGGTCTCCTAACTTCCACTTGGGTCTAATCACAAAGCCACATCTATCCATCTATGCATGATTGAGGGCAGGGGAACCCCAAACCAGCTTAAAACAACCTTTTCTGATTCACTGGAATCAATCTACACATCAGGCTTTGCATGCACACACACTCCCACAGGGCATGTGTCTGCTCTCACAGCGTTAGTGGTGTAAATCAAGAGTAATTCTACTGTAAGTCAATGCAGCCGATACAATTGTAGAGGTATAATTGAAAGCAGAATTAGTCTCAAGATATGCCTGTTTCCCCTGAGTCTTCTCTGTCTGGGAGGATAACCTCACAGGGTATATGCAACTAGAGGGAGAAAATATTTAAATAAGCTCCCTGAGTGCTGAGTGAGTCCTCCCTGAGGCACCTGTGAACAGACTAGTAAAATGGCTGGAGTCAGCTGAGCAGATGTCCCTATAAAAGCAAAGAATTGCATAAAATAATTAATTAAAATAATAAGAATTTGCTGCTTTTCAGCCAGCCGGTGCTAATCTGTGGTTGCCACTTAAAGGAATTGTTGAGCAGTTTAGGGTGGGCTGATTTGAGGGGAAGGGGCTGTTGTAACTGTGGGACTGGTGGGTGTAGAGGGATGATAAATCACACACGTGGCAGGAGGGATTAACATGCTGGAAACATGATCTCTTTTTTTCCTTTCCCCTTGTATGTCTGCA
This sequence comes from Pelochelys cantorii, assembly GCA_032595735.1. Lineage (NCBI taxonomy): Eukaryota > Metazoa > Chordata > Testudines > Trionychidae > Pelochelys > Pelochelys cantorii. The sequence continues at coordinate 25,111,691 of CM064336.1, forward strand.
CACAAAGGAGCTGATTTTAATGGATCAGCTCAGGAAAGGGGGCAAGCAGAGCAAGCATGAAGTGTTAGTCTAAAAAAGAGATGAGGAATGAGTAGCCTTGGGATGGGTCTCATCTGTGTCCTGTCCAGCCACAGCCCCTACCCCTGCAGTAGATGGCACTCCATGCAAGTCCTAATAGCTCAACTCAACCTCCTTTCCCCTTCATACATGGCTTCTGTCTTTCTCCACCATACGAGCTCCCTGCCCCACCTTTTTCCAGTCCTCGATGAGTGTGGTGGTGGTGGGTACTTGTACACAAAGCAAGAAGCAGCATTTAATATCAATGCAGAGCCAGTGACAAGCTTTTATTTTGCAGGCTGGTAGAAAACGGATGGGTCCTACAATGTGTCCGGGTCCTACAATGTGTCCGTGTCTCACAAACCTCTTTACTCCTTGAATGAAAGACAGAAACTAGGGGTCTGATTCTCCACTGCCTTGCACCTTGTGTAGTTGTTTATGTCTGTGCAAAATGGATTGGATCCTGGGCTATGTCAGAGTGGCCTTCACACAGCCTAGGACAAAGTGGTGAAAAGGTGATTCTATGCCACCATTGTATTTTCTCCCTCCCTCTGATCCATTCCTTTGGGGCAATTTAGAGACCCTCAGGGTCTGTAGCACATTAGGGTATGTCTACACAGCAAAGTTATTTTGAAATAACAGTCGTCATTTCAAAATAACTTTACCAGCGTCTACACAGCCAAACCGCTATTTCGTAATTAATTTGAAATAGCGGAGCACTTATTTCGAATTTGATAAACCTCATTCCACAAGGAATAATGCCAAATTTGAAATAGCTAAATTGAAATGAGTGCTGTGTAGATGCTTATTTCGAAATAGGGGGCCTCCAGCCTTCCCAGGGTGCCCTGGCGGCTACTCTGGGACAAACCAGGAAAACTCTTCTTCTCCCCACCCCAGCTCCAGAGCCCGTGAAGGGGTAGACTCTGGCCACAGTACCTGTGCCAGCTACAAGCCTGCCAGCACAGAGCCAGCAGTCGCTGCCCCTGGCCCAGCATGAGCCAGCAAGCCACTGGCACCCAGATCTCCACCGCTCCCCAGGAGCACCTTTCTGGTCCAGTGCAGAGATCATGGACCTGATTGAGGTTTGGGGGGAGGCCTCCAATGTCCATGATCTCTGCACTAGATGCAGGAACGCGGCCGTCTACAGGTGGATGGCTGATAGTCTGGCCAGCAAAGGCCACATGTGCACCCAGGAGCAGGTGTGCATCAAGATAAAGGAGCTGTGGCAGGCCTATGCCAGGACCACAGGGGGCAGCTTCCAAAGAGAGGCTGACCCAGACTCCTGCCCCATTATGATGCCTTGGACTGCATCTTGGGGGGGTCAGATGGGCTGTGCCCCCCAGGTGGTCATCGACCCTGGCAGGGCCAGCTTTAGGAAGTGTGGGGCCCAATTTGAACAATTTTGACAGGGTCCCATTCGAACAATTTCGACGGGGCCCTGCAACAATTTTGGTTGAGCAAAAAAAAAGCACACAAAAGTTTCAACGGGGGGCCCCAGGAATTTTTTTTGATTGACCAGAAAACAAAAAAACAGCACAAAAAAATCCCCTGCCAACACACACACACACACACACACACACCCTCCCTCCCACGGTGCAGGAAAACCCTGCGCTAAACTCACAACTCCTGTGGCTCAGGCAGCCGACGCACTCCTCCTCTGGGGCCGGCAGGGGCGGCAGATTTGTATAATTTTTAGTGGTGCCCCATTAGCCACACCCCTGTTAACTACGCCCCAACCCCTATTAGCCACACCTCCTGACCTCCATTAACCACGCCCTGACCCCCATTAGCCACACCCCCGACCCACATTAACCATACCCCGACCCCCATTAGCCACGCCCCCTGACCCGCATTAACCAGGCCTCTGGAGGTAACACACTCGGGGCAAGATGGACACATGACATAAAAGGTGTCATGTCACCCCTCTCGAAGGACTTTTCCCACCATCCTCCTACCAACAGGGATTAGTTTGGCCCCCACCAAACCCCCCTCATGCAACTATCCTGCACTTGCATTAACCCAATGTGTGTGATATTAACTCAGGGGCAGAGAGACTGGGGGAAGTGTTCCCTCTAAGGCTATGTCTACATTCGCGGCTTCTTGCGCAAGTACAGCCGTTCTTGCGCAAGAACCCACAGAGCAGCCACACTGCCCGCCTGCTCTTGCGCAAGGAAATTTACAGTATGGCGTGGTAAAAGAGGGTGTCTTGCGCAAGAGCTACACTCTTTTCTAACAGGTGTCAGCTCTCTTGCGCAAGAGGGCAGCGTGGATGCTCGGCAGGGATTTCTTGTGCAAGAAACCCCTATGGCTAAAATGGGCTTTGGAGCTTTCTTGCTCAAGAGAGCATCCACGCTGCCATGGATGCTCTTGCGCAAAAGCACAGCTTGCACAAGAACCCTTGCGCAAGAAGCCGCCAGTGTAGACATAGCCTAAGAGTTTCCTCCCATGAGCAGAATGGATTTTGTGTTGTGCACCTGTACTGAGTTCATGTGGCTTGTTTGGATGTGCCACTGTGGTACCCAAGTTATTTATAAATATTTTATAAACCTTTACCTTTTCTCTCTGCTGCCGTGTCTCCTCCCCTTGCTCCATCAGTTCCCCTTGTGCTGCTGCCCCCCAACTCCTCACCCTCCTCTGCTGTCCTGACTCCTGCCCTTCTCACTGCCCTCAGCCCTCCTGCGACCTGCCCCCCTCCATCAGCCCTTCTCTCCCCACTGTGCCCACTCCTCCAGTAGCCCCACTCTGATCATGTGAGCTACCCCTCCTCATCTCCTCTTCTAACACCTCCCTCTACACACCTGCCCTGCCTCTCTCCTCTGGTGCTGGTCCCTCCCCTGCAGGTGTCTGCCCTTCTGCTTCACCCCAGAATCCCCTGGCACCTGCACCTTCCCTTAGCCCTGCACCCTCCTGGTGCCTCCCCCTTCCCTTACTGCCCCTGCCCCCTTTGCCCTCTTTTTCCCTGATGCCCACCCCCTCACCACTCTCTGCCCCGTTCCCCTCCTGCCCCTCTGTGCCCTCACACATGACTTGCTCCATTCCCACCTTTCACATGCCCACCCCTTCTTTCAAGCCTTCTCCCAACATCTCCCCCTCCCCCCTCTAGCCCCCAATGCCCTTCCCCTCTCCTCTCCTCTCCCAGCATTACCCTGTCCCCCCTCCCACTGACACCTCCCCTCCTGCCCTTTTCCTCATTGTCTGCACTTGGCCCCCTGCCATTTGTCTCTCCTCCACCCTGTCTCTTGGTGCCTTTCTCTTTCTTCCCCCTCCCCCTCCGCACAAGCCCCTTCCTCTCCCATCCCCTCCCCCTAGTTTTCCCCCTCCCCTACCTTCTGCCTTCCACTTTGCAGGGCCGGAGTCTGTGCTTGGGCCCCAAACTCCGAACCCGGAGCTAGGCCGCATGACGCAACGTGGTGCCAAAGAGTTTTAAAGTCCCGGGCTGTGACGTCACGTCATGCCCGGGTGTCCTCTCCGCTCACCTGCAAATGCCGTGCATGGCAGCAGCAGCAGCAGCAGCATGTGCCGGCGAGGGGGAGCTGCACTGAGAGCCACGCACGGCAGGGATGGTCCGGGGCCTAGGGGGATGCTCTGGAGGCGGGGTGGGAGGACGCATGGGGGGGGGCCGGTAGGTGGAGTCCGGGGATCACTCCAGGCAGGGCCGGGGGAGAGACCCAGCTCCAAATATTGCTGGAGCAGGGCCCCCGGCTCTGAATATTAACTCGCAGCCCATGGTGCCTGGCACACTTCCGGGTTCAGGATGCGGGGCCCCTTTAGGCGCGGGGCCCCATTCGGGGGAATCGGGCGAATCGGCCTAAGGCCGGCCCTGGACCCTGGGGCAGAGGGCCCTGACCAGGGCATGGAGGAGGAGGAGGAGGAGGAGGACGATGGCCAGGAGTTGCAGGAGGATGGAGGGAGTGTGGCACTCCCCCAGGACTCCCGAGGCATCACAGCAGCCATGTCACCAGTGTCATCCGAGGCCAGGGAGGCCTCTACATGTGAATGCCATCACTGTCCCCTTATGCGGGGCGGGGAGAGGGAGACCAGGGACTGCGCATATGGGCCTTGCTGACCACAGAGCATGCAGCAAGCTGTGCATGTGCCGTGCCACCCTAGGCATGTGGCCCTGGCTGGCTGCCACACAGGGGCCCTGGCCTGTTACCCACATGCATGTATGTATGAAGGCACATGACATGCTCCTGACCCCGGGGAGGGACACTGCATGATGACCTCCCTCCACAAGCCCCCTCTACACAGAGGCAGGGCACATCTCCGCTTCCCCCCCCCCACTATATACAGCACAGGGGCATGGGTGCAGTCCTGGGCCAGCTCACACTCCTGGGGATAGCAGGACATGCCAAACATGGCCTGTGTGCAAGCACATCAGCTCTGATGGTGCAGAGACCTGCCATCCTCGCCTTGCAGAGGGGGGCTGGGCTTCACCCACTGTGTCCCCAGGGAGAACTGACCACTTCTCTTGATTTTCCACAGCCGCAGCAGCTGCAAGTGCAGGACGCACCACCCTGCCCAGGACAACCTCCCGCACCCAGGCACTCAGCAGGGTGGCCCAGAACCAAGAGGAGTACCAGCAGCAGCACCTGGGGATCCTGCAAAGGCAGGTCCGCATCCTGGAGCACTGGGTGCATGAAGACCTGCCGCTGTGGTGGGAGAGCTGGCAGGAGCTGCTTGCCCAGAGCAGTGCTGTCTGCAACCACCTGCAGACCCTGGTGCAGAGATTGGTGCCTCCTGCCATTCCAGCCCCTGCTGCCGCCCCAGCTATCGCTCCTCCTCCCACTCCTGCTCCCCCTCCCACCTCTTCCTCCCCCCATCCCCAACCGCTCAACCCTCCATACCTGCTGCCCCCCAGGGACGCCGAGGCCCCCGCACCCGCAGTGCTGGGAGACAGGTGGACCAGCAAGACCCCCAAGCACGAGCTTCTCCTTCCCCTTCCTCCCCTTGTCTCCCCCTTCCAGCTCCCTCCTCCCAAGTTTACCCCTCCCCTCTCCCACCCTCTCGCTTCCCCTCTCCCGTCCTCATTCCCCCCCCCCCCCGCCACCCCAGTTATATTCAATAAACAGAGTTTGCTTTTGGCAACACATGTGTTTTTATTTTACATCGGGAAGAGGGGTTAGGGAGGGTAAAGTGGAAGGACGTGAGGGTGGAATAAGGCACAAGGCCCCAGTGGGGCACGCCAGGGAGACTTCACTCCTCCTCCATCTGGAAGCTCTCCCACAGGGTCTCCCGGATACCAGCAGCCCCCCAATGGGCCTCCTGGCTGGCAGCCATGCAGGGCTGTGCATACAGGGCCAGCCAAGTGGTCAGCCTCTGCCATCCAGCCTGGCAGGAAAGCCTCCCCCTTCCTTTTGCACAAATTGTGCAGCACACAGCACGCCACCACCATGTGCGGAATATTCCTCTCGGAGCGGTCCAGGCAGGTGAGGAGGCATCTAAAACGGGCCTTCAACCAGCCGAACACCCCCTCCACCACGATGCAGGCCCTGCTGAGCATGGCATTGAAGGCCTGCCGGGAGGGGTTGAGGTGTCCCGTATAGGGCTTCATGAGCCAGGGCTGTAGTTGGTAGGCCACATCCCCCACCAGGCATACAGGTATGTCCACATCCCTAATCCTGATGTGGTGGTTGGGGAAGAAAGTCCCGGCATGCAGCCTCTGGCACACAGAGGAGTTGTGGTACACCCGCGCGTCGTGTGCTTTGCAGGACCAGCCCACGTTAATGTCCAGGAAGTGGCCCTGGTGGTCAGACACAGCCTGCAGGATGACCAAGAAGTATCCCTTCCAATTGATATACAGGGAGGCCTGGTGTTCCGGGGCACGGATGGGGATGTGTGTCCCATTGATTGCTTCCCCACAGTTGGGGAAGCCCAGGGCTCCAAAGCCCTTGATGACCGCGTCCATATCAGTGAGGCGGATGACTCTGCAGAGCAGCACTCTATTAATGGCCTTGACCACCTGCAGAGGGACACACAAAACCAAGAGTTACTGGGGTGCCAGGGTGTCTGACAGTGCTCCTTCCCCACCACTGCCCCGCACCCTGTCCCCAGGAGCAATCCCCACTGCAATCCTGGCCACCGTGGGCAGTCCGGGACAGAACAAAACCTCCTGGGGAGGGGACTTGCACCACCTCCCCCCTTTTCCCTGGGTCAGCCCATCCCCTCCTTCCCCTGCCCCCGCTTCCCCCCCAGGCACAGTGGCTGGAGACTGCCATACCCGCATGAGCACCGCTCCGACAGTGGATCTCCCCATGCCGAACTGGTTCCCCACGAATTGGTAGTTATCCAGCATGGAGAGCTTCAAGAGGGAGATGGCCATATGCTTCTGGAGGGGAATGGCGGGCCTTGTGTGCATGTCCCATCGCTGCAGAGCAGGGGCGAGCCACTCGCAGAGCTCGAGGAAGGTGTCCTTCTTCATTCTGAAGTTCTGGGTCCATTGTTGGTCTCCCCAGCGCTCCAGGATGATGTGGTCCCACCAGCCACTGATGGTGTACAGACACCAGATGCGGCGGGGCATCTGCTCCTCCTCCTCATCCCCCACGAGGGTCTGGAAGAGGGCCTGGGGGTCGGGCTGCAGCAGATGCTGTGAGGTGGACTCCAGCAATTGCTGACAGGCTTGCAGCAAGACATCCAAAATGACCACCAGAGTGCCCAGGGGCAGCTCTAGCTCCATGGTGCAGAGTGCTGTGGTGTCCCGAGTCAGAGCAACCAAAGCAGGCAGAGACAAAAATGCTTTGTTGTCCCTCAGTGAGGTAGGCAAGCAAGCAGGGAAAGCTGAGAACTGGCTGTCCAGGCAGATCCCTTTAAGCACAAGCCTCAGATAGCCTCAGGCAGCAGCCACACAAAGTAACTACTGACCTGATGCCCTGCTGGAACCAGTTTCAGCTGGCCTTAAATGCCATTCAGCGTCCAATCAGTGTGGACACGCTATTTCAAAATAGCAAAAGGCTATTTCAAAATGCATTTTGTGTTCAGACGCATTATTTCGAAATATCTTATTTCGAATTAACTATTTCGAAATTAGATATTTCGAAATAACTCTGTAGTGTGGACGTACCCACAGAGACTAACAACAAATTTACATGTGAAGGCCAGTTCCACAATCTCTCTCTGCAGTTAGTTCCTGAAATTACTTTGAAAGGGAATGGCTACTTCTAAATCCATTAATGAGTGCCCAGGCACATTAAAGTGTTGCCCTACACCACGGGTTTCTCTGTGTTACCATTTCAAATATCTTTGATTTGTGTCCATTTGTCCAATATACATGGCACAGATCACATTAGAGGATGTGCAGTTGTATGAGCTTCTGATGTGGTGGTTTATGTGGTTAGGTCCTGAGATGATGTCGCTTGTGTAGATGTGCAGACAGAGTTGGCACTGGAGTTTTTCGCAGGAGTAGGTTCCTGGGTTTGAGGTATGATATGTGGTTGCCTGAAAGAATTTGCTTCAGGTTAGGGTCTGTACATGAGGATTGGCCTGTCTTCCAAGGCCTGTGAGAGTGAGGGATCGTTTTCCAGGATAGGTTCGTACCATGGAATTGTTATGTCAGATTTATGCCATCTGCAGATTCCTCTTATGCACATGGATTCCTGGGGCCATCTTTGTAACTATTTGTACTACTGAAGTAGCAATAAGAAACTGCACTTGAGGGAAGGTAAGAATAGGCATAATGTGACTTCTGTGTTGGGTGGGGGGAGGCTCCAGTCAGGCCAATGAGACTGTGTGGAGATATAGAGGGACAAATTCTGTGCCTGTCTGAGGCTTCCCTCTCCCCCCAAACTACACCCAGAGGGCTAATGAGTGCAAAAACAATGTAAAATGCTCCCACCATACGAGTAACTAATGCTGCTTGAGTGGTGTTTTACACACACTTTGTCTGTGGATCAGGGATACAAGGCACAAGGGAGCAGAGAAGCAAGTCCTGGGAGTATGTAATACACCAGGGCCAATGCACTTGACAAGATTTCCCCTTTTTGAGATTCTCTTGACTCCTGTCCTATTGACATGTCTGGGTATTATGTCTTGTCTGCATGTGAAAGTTAATCTGGAATAAGGGTGGGTGCTAAAGTGGATATATGATCGCTAAGAGCAAAGGAAAAAAGGCTGAGTTTTGGGAAGCCAGACTCTCTTTAACACTGAAATCTATGGTTGGCTGTGGAGAGGTCTCTCGAGGGAAGAGTTGGTTTTAGTATCTCCTAAGCCATTTAAAACTGGACCAGAGAGCTCAGTGGAGAATACAGTGCAGGGAACAATCCTCTACTAGCCCCTGAGGAGTTGAACTAGATGGGCTCTAATAGGTGTTTTCCATCTCTGATTTCTATGATGTGTTGTACACAAAGCAAGAAGCAGCAGCTAAAATCAATGCAGAGCCAGAGACGAGTGGAGGGGTTTTAATCAATCTCAGAAGTCATTTATTGTGAGGATGCAACAAAGCAACAGATTATCGCTATTACTCAAGAAACCGGAACATTGATAGCAAGAAAGGAGCATTGGGCTCTTCCCAAGCAAGGGCTGGATTGTCTGGCTGCTGCCTCTTTTGGACTTAATAGCAGCAGAGTTAGAGTGAACAGCGGGTTGGAGGGGGGAGGTACAATTAAGTTCAGCTATGGATCAATGGCAGATATAGAAAGGGAATGATTCTTTAGCGCTGTAAACTAGAGGGAACTAGGAAGGCTTCAGAGGCAGCGTGCTCGGCCCCCAGGGTGTAAGGAGCATGTTGTGTCACTCTCTACTGACCCCTCTGGGTGAAGCACTGAGGAGCAGGGAGCAGATCTTGGAGGAACCACACCCCCAGTCAGAAGGAGGGTTATTATGCTGGGTGTGTCTGGGGGGCATTGAAGGAGGAAGGTCAGATAAGGGATTATCCCAGGGGACCATCCACTCTGTAAAATGCACTCATCAGAAGGAGACTGGGTGGTTTATGGGAGCTGAGCAGGAGTCTTGGTGGAGCATTTCAAATGATTTCCAGAACCTAAAAGGTGTTCTGTGTGCCCTGTTTGTAAAGATGGGTGCACACCAGTGCTTCCTGTAGGCTGCGCATTTCTGCGGCCACTCAGAAGATATTCAAATGCTACTTAGCTGATTAGCAGAGTGCCCACACTTAAGTTTTGTTTCTGTTGGTGGTACACATTCACACGTGGCTTAGAGCACATACAATTTATTCCACACATGGATGGAAAAATGAGGGGGAACATTGGTGCATGCCAGAAGTCTGCTGTAAATATTCCTAATTCAGATCTGAATTTCAGTTTTGTGTCTGATCGCATCTGTCACCACTCCCAAACTAAAACATCTGAGCCCCTCTGAATTCTGAGGAAATCAGGGATCCAGATCCATCCATCTCTCATCTGCTGTTCCTAGACACTTAGAGCAGCAATAAGGGGTTTACTGGTGCAGGGAGAATCACTGTCCTGTTGTCTTGGTTGTGACTCGCTAAAATACAGCTTGTGTAACAGTAGGTAAATGCACATTAAAACTGATGCTTTCATCAAGTAACGGTGCCTGTTGTGTCTTGGGTACTAGATGAGCTTCACAATTTCAGGAGTACAATAATTATCATTATATAGCCCAGTATTTGTTGCATCTGCAAGGGAAGGGATTTGCTATCCTAATAGAGATTTTAACTTGTATTAAGTTTAGAATGCAAATACACAATGACAGTATGCAAACATTCACTACATATTTTATACCTAGAGACGGATAAAATGTAGATTTTTTTTAGAGGAAATTTAAGAATTGCCAAGGAGAAGATGGGGTGGGGGGATTCTTTAATGCCTTCCTTCACTTTTCCCCAACCAGGAGACTCCCACGGATGCTCCCACACGGTCCTCCATCTAGATATCCAGTTGAAAAGCTACACGTCTTCTTTGCAGCTGCCACAGGCAAGAGGACCCAGGATGATTGCTAAGCTTCCCCAGCCTCAGGCTGTGCTCCCAGCAGCTGGAAACCCTCCCACTCTTCCTAACCAAAGTGACATCCCCACCTGGCACCGGCTAAAAATCTCCTTCATTAATGTCTCCTGAAATAGACACCCAGTGGATCCCCCAGCCTTGCTGCCAGAAACTTACCCCATCAAAATGCCCACTGCTCTCCTGGCTGCCAGAAACTCACCTAATTCCCTTGACCGAAAACTCTATCCCAGCAACTGAGAACTTCAACTCCTCCCTGATCAATACACCCACCCACTCCGCTCCTGGAAACCAGCCACATCCCTTCTGACCCGAAATCTCTGCCAATCCAGCTGCAGGAAAGGAAACATCAACAGAGCCACCTTTATATTGTGGTGGTTCCAGCACGTGGGCCTGCCTTTTGCTGTGGATAGCAAGTGAGTATCAATTTAATAAAGAAGGATGAGATCATGGCTGTCCTATGCGCCTGCATAGGAGAGTGAGATAGGTTAAGAAGCACCCTTAATCCACTGGGCCAACAACGTTAAACATGACTGGCAATTGGGGGTGCAAAGCTGACTTCACAGGGTCTCTGTCTCCCCACGATGCATGTGGACTGAAAAGGGGGCAGAAAAGGGGTGTATCTTTGGTTGTGACTCCAACTGCTTAGGCAAGGCTGTTATGGAAGTACATTGTACCAGCATAGGGCTGGTGCACAGTTCGTTCCACCTGGAGGCAAAGGACACAGAGTCACAATTTGCTTCCTGGCCCACTTCAGGGATGATGCAGCAATGGGCTGCCCTATGCACAGGGCTGTGGCAAAACCACGATGTACTCGTAATTTAAAAACTGAAATAAATTCATGAGGGTGTGGCTGCCAATCAGCAAAGGGAGCAAGGCCAACCTTTTTTTTTTTCCATTCATCACCTTTTGTTTTCTGTGCTTGTGTATTTTGCATCTTGTTCAGTTCAAAACATCCGTGCCTAAGCTATGAAAACTGAATTGAATGAATAAACACCTGAGAGGTTTAAGGGGAAAAAACCCAAACAAACAAAAATAATCCATAATATTTCTTTAATATCTTTTAAAAAATGGGGGAGAAAGGGGAGGAGGAGAACCTAGCAGAACAACCTAACTATAAAAATGCAACTGCAGTTGCTAAAAGCCCAATCTATTTTCAAATGATGTGCTCTAATGGAATGTTGCTGTACATCTTTTGATGAGACAGGAGTCTATTTAAAAAGACAGGCGCCTTCGAATGTGCTTTTAAACCCTGTCTATCAATTAGAACAACATCAAGGGTTCAGTGGCTGGGAAAAAAGATGACAGTAATGAAAAGCTGGGAGGGCAGGAAAAGAGAAAAAAGATAGAGACAAAAAAAGTAGAAAAAGAGGAAGAGGAGTAAATGGAAATGAGATAAAAAAGGGAAGGATGGGGGGAAAGGGAGGATGAGGGCAGAATAAAGATTCATGCCCAAATTAAAATAGATTTTGGTTATTTGTCCCTAAAAATATGCTCATTTATGGGTCTAGACTCTGAACTGCGCTGAATGCAGAGAGAGCAGATAATACAGTTGCTTTCCTACAGCCTGTCCCTCTTATTTTTCAAAGTTTTATCAGTTTTCACTGGGGTGGCAAAAGGCACATCTCCCACACAAAGGCCTCTGCCCTGTCAAATTAAAAGGTCCTGCTCCAAAGCATGGGGGTGGGAATGCTTCTCAAAGAAAAGGTTGCCATAGTGTTTTAATGTGGGCAAAATAAAATATTATTTCCTAGTCTTATTCCCAGAAGCAGACAAATTGTTTTTGCTGACATTTTCTAATAAAAATAATGTAATTAATCTACTACATATTTGAGACAGTTTGTGCATCTATATGTCTTTTTGTCTGTCCTCCTGTGAGTCCGTTTGTTCAAGAACTCCTCCTAAGGTAAAAGCCATGACCACCAAATTTGGTATGCAGCTTCCTTTTATCCTAACTGAAAGCAAGGATGAGGTTTGATTGTGGAATGGAATGTGTGTGGAATTTGATTGTTTCCCGTCAAACAGAAAGGGTGTGTGTGTGTGTGAGTGAATAAGTGAGTGAGACATACACACACACACACACACACACACACACACTCAGGAATGACCACAGGGAAGCAGCAAGCACGGCGTGGGGGGGATAGTTAGAGTCCCCACCCCCTGCTCTGACTCCTATATCCCCCAGCCCTGAATCCTGCACCATAGCCTCCTGCCCTGAGCCTCCTCCTCACCCCCAAACTCTGAGTCCTGCACCCCCTACACTCCCAGCCTCCTACCCTGATCCCCCACATCCTCAACACCCTGGCCTGACTCCTGCAAACCCCACACTCTCCATCCCCTGCCTTGAAGGATCTGAGCAATGGATCATTAATAAAAAAGAAGACTAAGTCAGATACTTAACATGGAAAATTTCAGCCCTAAAAGTTAAAATTTGGCAAAGTTATAAACAGAAAACAGTCTTACAATGCCCATAGTAAAGTTCCTATCAGAGAACTCATATGACCTCACAATGATGTAGGTCAGTATCATTGCTCCAACCTTAGGATAGAGGAAACTGAGGCACAGATAGGTTAGGTCAGGTGATGTGCCTGTGGTCACACAGGCACTGATGAAGCAAAGTACATAAGCACATGCCTAACATTAAGCACATGCTTAAAAGCAGGCAAGTGCTTAAGCAAACTGCTGAATCTGGGCCACAGTGAAAGCAGGAAAGAAACCTCATGTCCAAATGCTCTTTCCCTATTCTAGCCACTAGCCCGTGCTGCCTTCTGCCTCTCACTGCAGCTCAGCTCTCCGCATTACTCTTCCCAGGTGAGGAGAGTTGGTGGGAAACTGCTTGACATTTACACTTGACTAGCTGTCTATCTAGCTAGGAGAGTGAGGATGGCCTAGTCACTCTGTACCTTGATCCCCCCTGTAAAATGGGACAATAGCACTGTCCTATCTCACAGGGGTCTGGTGAAAATAAATGCATTACAGACTGTGTGGAGCTCCCTACTAAAGTAGGGCGGGGCAGATCGGTATTGTAGACTGCTCCTTCTGCTGCCATTAACAGTCCCTGGGCAGCAGAGATTCTGCAGGTAACATGGGGGGGTTCAAGCAGAACAACTTGTTGCTTTATCCCTTTTATTGTAAAGACCAAGAGCAATCACAGGTAAATGCTCCAAACCTTCACTCACCATCACCCTGCTGTGATTTAGACTCTTTGTTTAATTAGTTTCTAGAATGCACGTTGTTTATAGCCATTAATTCAAACATTAGAATGTCTAACCTACTCCAGTTCTCAGACACACTAAATAAATCCTGCTCCTTCCCATCCCCACACTACAGAGCTAGGGAGGCGTCTTCCTTACATGCTCAGTTGTGTATAAAAGGCAGGGTGATGTCACAAGATTGCGTTAAAGTTACTTCTGTGCTGCAATCTGTTACCACTCAATCCCTGCCCTTGTAATGAAGTACTAGAAGATTTACCAGGCATTGCTCGGGTCCTTAACTCAAATAAGTTTTGTTTTTCTTCATTTAAATCATTGCTCTGGGGTGGGGCCAGGGATGAGAGGTTCAGTACACAGGCTGCCCCGGGGAGAGAGGCCAATGCTCTATCCCAGTGGTCCCCAACGTGGTGCCCGCGGGTGCCATGGCGCCCACCGGGGCATTTATGTGCGCCCGCCAAATGATCTCGGCCAGCCCTGCCCCGGGCACGTGGCGCATGTGCGGTACCACCCCCGGCCACATTGCGCATGGGTGGCCCCGCGCACAGGCGTGCGGTGCATGAGCGGCCCCGCCCCTGGGCACCCGGCAGCCCCAAAAGGTTGGGGACCACTGCTCTATCCCCTAGAACACTGGCGAACACGCCCACCTCACCACAGCAGTTTGAGGTGCGGTGAGAAGTGCATGTCCATGGCTGCTGCAGCTGGGGGTGTGGTGCATGTCTCCCAGCTGGGGGATAGACATACACAGACACATAAACTGACAAACTACATCAAATATATAGTAGATAGCTGTCCCTTTCTCCGCCCTGGCCTCTCTGGCTCAATGGGGTTATAGCTGTAGGTTATAGGTTTCTGTCCCCATCACAGAAAGGTTTTTGGGAAAATGCATCTTGGGTTCCAAACTTCTTAGTCTCTTCTTGATGGAAAAATGTACCAATGTTCTACATTTCTTTCAGGAAGGCACTTGTGACTATTGAGTCATCTTAATAGCATGGGTGCTAGTTTGGTGCTGAATATTTTCTAATTTGCCCAAGGGAATCAGGAACACAAATCCCATAGACATCTAAATCCCTGGGAAGCTCTGAAAATTCTAGGCTTCATAAATGTTGGTATTGCTGTTCCAAAATACCATAGGCCACGTCTACACTGGCAGCATCTTGCACAATAACTCTTTTGTGGAAGAGTTCTTGTGCAAAAACTTTTCCAGAAGAGAGCATCTACACTGGCATGTTTTTTTGCACAAGAGATGTGCTTTTGCACAAGAGCATCCATGCCAGTGTAGACGCTCTCTTGCGCAAGAAAGCTCTGATGGCCATTTTAACCATAGGGCTTTCTTGTGCAAGAAATTCACATTGCCTGTCTACACTGACCTCTTCTGGAAGAGCTCTTGCGCAAGAGGGCTTATTCCTGAGCGGGAGCATCAGAGTTTTCGCGCAAGAAGCCCTGATTTTATACATTAGAACATCAGTTTACTTGCGCAAGAACACGCGGCCAGTGTAGACAGGCAGCAAGTTTTTGCGCAAGAGCAGCCGCTTTTACGTGAGATCGCACTAGTGTAGACACAGCCATAGAGTAATATCTAAGAGTGTGGCTGGCCACTTGTGAACATTCACCGATTCAGCAAATAGTCTCCCATTATCCCTGTGACATATTAGTCCTCACTGGCCAAATCCATCCCTTCAAATGTGTTGATGCTAGTCCATTCAGTCCTGTGTCTCTGAGGTTCAAATTAAGCACTGACATACATGAGTGCAAGTTCACTGTAGTCAAAGGAGTTGCACCTGCTAAAACCCTTTGTGTCCAGAAGAAAAAAGGCAGGATGAATCCCAAACCATGAGAGAAAGAGAGAGAGAGGTTACCCACAACAACTGTGCTTTAATAATAGGGTACTTGTATATTTCACAAACAGATCCCCACCTCTATTTGTTGATTAGTCTATGGTGGAAGTCATAGCATGTTATACCTCTGTCCATTCAGATGGGAAGGACAGCTTTGTGGTTAAGGCACTGGGATATAACTCAGGAACTCTGGGTTTTTCCATACATGCTTCCTGGGCATACAATAGAGAAGTCGCTTAAACTCTCTGTGCCTCAGTTCCTCATCTTTAAAAGTGAGCAAATATACTTCTCTGGCTTATGGAGTGTTGTGAGGATAAATTCATTAAGGTTTGTGAGGCACTCAGATACTCCAGTAATGAGGGCTATATTGTACCTAGGTAGAGTGTGTACATTTAAGCAACCATTGCATAAATCTCCAGTCATCATTATCCTGAGAAACCTGCTGTTCTTCTGCTATTTATGATCCCCCTCTCCCAAACCTACCCTGCCTATGACTCAACCCACAGTCTGTAAAGTGTGCAGTGTATTGGCATTTATATAGTACATTTCATACACTTCCTCTCAAAGCTTTTTACAAAGCCATGAATTACATACCTGTCACCCACTGAATTCATTCATCCAAAAAAGATGCAGTCATTACGCACTCAGCAATAAGCCTCATAATACTACCCGCCATTGAGTTTTTATATGTGTGCACCAAAGAGATAAAGTTACTTTAATGCCATCACCGCTATTAATGGAAGAGATAGCATAGGGTGGGGAGAGAAGTAA
The DNA here is from genome assembly GCA_032595735.1 of Pelochelys cantorii. Lineage (NCBI taxonomy): Eukaryota > Metazoa > Chordata > Testudines > Trionychidae > Pelochelys > Pelochelys cantorii. The sequence goes on from CM064336.1 coordinate 25,127,477, forward strand.
ATGATGGGTGGGAGGCCTGAGTTCTCTCTCCGTAGCTAGATGTGAAGATGCAGCATATATTAGCTTCTTAAGAGGTTGCAGCTGTAGAAACCTAATTGTGTAAGTAGCAAGGCATCCTCATTCTAGCCTATAGGGAGATAATAAAACAATAAAATACTTTATTTATTTAGCTCCTTTCATTCAGGGATCCCAAAGTGCTTTTCAGACATGAATTAATTCCCATAAAAACTCCTGAGAGTTCACATCCTTAGGATCAAGGTGCAGACAGGTTAAATGACTTTCTCCTCATTGCAGTGTGAATTCATTGGCAGAAGATTTTTTTTTTCTGTCTCAGTTTATTTAACAATAGGTAATAAGAAATCAATATTAACAGTCTATGCAGTGATCGAAAGTTCATATTTATAAGTAATCAACTTTAATTGCATGATTTACAACATTTGAGGGTTTGAATCCAAAAATCCGGGTGCCCAGTTTGTTTCTCCAAGTAGCAGATTCACTCCCATCTATTTCTGTCATACCCAGCATCAGCATCTGCTCTTTGTAACCTGTAGTCTAGTTGGCCAGGTTGCCTTTAATCTTTGTATTAATAAATGAGCATATGCACAGCAGCTAATTAATATCTCTGCTAAATTGAAACCCCTACAGGCAGACAAAACCCATCTCTGATTCCAGTGAATTGGGGAGATTGTTTTTTTAAAACTCTGTGAAGCCTGTATTCATGGGGATTCCACTCCGGAATATTAAGCCCATGAAGCACAGATCCCTAAGCCATAATGATACAGCTGAATAAGCTTCCCAATAAAACCCCAGAGCATTCTGTAACATAAGATGGAATGTGGGGGAACAAGATGTAGGCCTCAAGGGGGCAGGGGGCTTACACACAACAGGTTTCATCACAATCAAGGAAAACCCAGGAGCTACCCAAATATAGGGACAGTTGCAGCATTTTCCAGGCCTGGCATCTGAAAATTCTTACAACTTCAGTGGGAGATGAAAGTGCTCAGCATCTTGTAGGATTGGTGCTTTAATGACCTACATAATCAGGGGTCAATCAGAACCTAGGGAGAGCATCTTCTCTCCTACAATCCCTGGATGCCCACTCCTTTCCCAAGTCCAGGATACCCTCTGCCAACTCCACACAGTAATTTGCTTAGCAGCTACAACCACGCCCCTCTGCAGCTGCTCCCTCAGCAAAGCTGTTCAGTTTAGCTCCTCCCACTCAGCTGAGTAACAGAGCTCCACCTTCCTTTAAAAGCAAAGTGCTCTTTTTCATGGAACAGAATGACCGATTCACACTGCTGAATTGATAAACAATTTTCCTGTTTGTGCATGAGGACTCTTCTCATAATTACTGTAAATGGGGGGAAAGACGAATCTTACCTAGAGGTAGTGATAAAATTGAGTGGGAGAAAAGGGGCATCATTTCAGACAAAAATGGGTTTGGGGCAAAATATAATGTGGGTGTGATTATATTATTATACTCTAGTCTACAAAGTATGGGGAGGGTGGCAAAAAGTAGATGATAATGACAAGTGTAGACCTATGAAAAGTCTGGGGGGAGGAGCAAGCCAACTTCTTCCCTTGAGATCTTTACTTGGCATCTGGGATGAAACTGGCAGCCTCAGTCAGACTCCCTCAGTGTGAAGGTAAAAAGTCTCAGGGTGTAGCCGTCTTGGTCCGTAACTTGAAAAACAGTGTGTAGTCCTGTGGCACCTTAGAGACTGACAAATATATAGGACCATGAGCTTTTGTGTGTAAAACCAACTTCATCATCTGAGGAAGTGGGTTTTACTCATAAAAGCTCATGATCCTATATATTAGTTAGTCTCTAAGGTGCCATGGGACTACTCGTTTTCACTGTGCACTCTCAGTCTTAGCACAGCTTCTCAATCCAGAGTTTAACTGGGAAAAGACAGACAAACACCTGAGAAGTTCCTTAATGCCTTTTCTTCACTCATTCCATTACTTCAACTATTCCTGCTACCTTCAAGAGAGGGTCTTTTTAGGTTAGTCACGTCTACCTCTCCACATGCCCTGCCATTGAACCCCACATTTACCTGGTGCTGCTCTAGTAGCAAAGAGGACAGAAAGAGAAACCAGAAAAAAGAAAGGAGGACCTGAACAGGCTCAGGTCATTTTGTAGGGGGAGGAGTTTGGTCATCAACTCAAGACAGTAACTCCTGAGGAATCCAGTCCAGAAATACTGGTTGTCTCCTTCTTCCTAGCTCAAGGCCCACTTTCTTAATTATTTTGCCAGTGGTTAAGGAACATCAGGTGTTCTCAAAATGCTAAGGTAACATCATTCTCTTAGCTTGGGTTTCATTGTACCAGACCATGATACAGAGAGAGCACTCAAGGCAAAGGGATACAATTGAATTCTGATAAAACAAGGAATGACCTAAACTTTCCTTCTCCCAGTACTCAAAGAGACTCTATCTCTGGAAGAATGGAAGAATCAAAATATTGGTAACACTTTGACTTACTTGAAAGTATCAAAAAGGCTGTTAGAAGGAGGAGGGTGAAAACTTATTCTCCTTAACCTCTGAGGACAGGACAAGAAGCAATGGGTATAAGTTGCAGCAAGGAAGGTTTTGGTTGGACATTAGGAAATGTTCCTAATTGTCAGGGTGGTTAAGCACTGGAATAAATTGTCTATAGAATCTCAGACTTTGGAGATATTTAAAAGCAGATTAGACAAAAGTCTATCAGGGATGATCTAGATGGTGCTTGATCCTGCCATGAGTGCAGAGGACTGGACTGGATGATCACCACTGGTCTGGAGTTCCCTTCCAGTTCTATAAGTCTATGAAAGTCTCCCAACCAGGCAGTGACTCAGCCCAATCCTGCATAGCTTGCAGCATTGCACACTATTAAGATAGTATGTCTGCATTACTTATACCAAAAGGCGCTACCTAATGCAAGTGATTCGGTAGCAGATGATTAGACATAGGGCTCATCTAGAGAATGCTAAAGTGTCAAAAGAGGATATGCAAATTCCGCTGTAATTTGCATATCTTCTTCCGATATCACTTTCGAAAGCAGAGCTTTCGAAAGTGAAAGTAGTTTGGACGTGGCTTTTTCGGTGAACCCCCCCCTTTTCGAAAAGCCGCGTAAACCTCATTTTTTGAGGAAGACCTCTTTCGACGCTTTAGCGTAGTCTAGATGAGCCCTGTGGTGGCGAGTCAGGGACCTCCTGATCCTGCACCCCGTCTGCAATACAATAAGACTCCACCAGGCAGTAGAATAGAGTCGGTTTATTGCTTCTCCAGGATACAGCACAGCATAGACGTGATGTGGACATAAGAAGTCAGGGGCTGGCAGCACTAGACCCCTTGGGGCAGGAGTGCATAGCCCCCCTGAACTCCCAGCACTCTGCTTAGTCTCCTCTCTTCATGTCATCCCAGCCAAAAACTGCCCAGCTCCCAGACCCTGGCCCCCAGGCAGGTGGCCGTCTCCACCTCCCTTCCTTTGTCTCTCCTTCAGGGAAGAGCCTTGTTATCTGCTCAGGCTGGGACTAGGTGTCTGGGCCAATACACATGTGGGTGAGTCAGTGGGAATCACACATCACAGCGAGGGGAACCCTGGGATACAGAGCAGACAGCACCCCAACTACGTCACAAGCCCATATACACAGACCAATGATGTATAGATAGATGCCACAGATCGGATCTAACTTATACCCTGTCCTAAAATATTGTATAATATCATCAGTCATTATTAAAGAGTTTCTGCATTCCATCCTAAGTGGATGAAGTCTGTGTTGTATGTACAAAGCCTGGGTTCTGATCTTTTGTTTAAATAGATCAAGAGTAACCGCACTGAAGTCAATCATCGTATGCTGAAATAAAACTAGTATAAGTGGAGGTGAATCAGGCTCAGAGTTGTTAAATCAATGTGAAAATGCCTTTTTGATTTTTCTTAATGAAAGGCTTTGTCTAAATGCAAGTCATTAACTTATGTTAAAATGATGCTAATATCACCTCTAGCTCCCTTCCTCTTAGCTATGACTATGATTTGGAATGCTGAAAAGCTATCAAGTGTTCCAAGCCCCCCATTCTGTTACAATTCCAGGAAATTAATTGGGTGCCAAACACTTGACTGAATATTTAATAACACCCCAGTGAGCACCCAAATTCTGCAGCCTCTGACTCTCATGTACCTTTCAAACACAACACAATGTAGCCAAGAAAAATCGTTTCCTTCTGCCTCCTTTATAGTATCTAAAAAGGGTAAATGCAGAACTGATTTTGCTTATGCTCATAAAACCATACTTCTTCATGGGAATTTAGAGATTAAATATGCTTTTAAAGCTTTCTACAAATGACAGAGTAAAACATTCTGATCTCAAAGCAGAAAAGAGTATATTGCTTTAAGCCTAGTTTTCATAATAATAGAATATAAAGATATTTATTCTACATTTCTCCAGCCACTTTCATTCCAAAGTATATTACTGAATATTGTTGAGATTTTCAAAGCAATATAGGGGATTTAGAAACCCAGCTACTGTTGTGTATTGGGTGGTTGCAGATATAGATCTTCTTGTTGTTATAGTAACGGAGTGAGATCATTGGGGTCAGCCCAGCCTCTTTGGCTGGTTCTAGTTAGTTCTGTGTTATGGCATAAAATGGCAACTTGCAGCCACCACAGCTCTCTGTGTTTCAAGCAATGTCTTCCCAAACTCTCTAACTGCAAACGATATAACAAAGTGGTGATGAGGATGGGATAGCTGTGCTGCCTCCAGCAACAGAAGAAGTAGAAGTCAGTGTAAGAAAACCTTTTTGCTCTTCTGGAAGATGGGGGTGAGAACTGACTGTTACACTGACAGTGCAAACTGAAACTAAAACCAGGGTCTGGTTTGTTCTGACCAGAGTAAAGCCCAGAGGCTGAGAGAAAAAAAGGGAGAGAGAGAGAGGAAGGGAGGGAGGTACAGCTGCCATGGCTACACTCACAGGGCCACTGGGACCTTTTGAGGAGACTTTAGAGCAATGGCACATATATACTAAGCGTTTGAAGTTTTTGTTATTGCAAATAACATTATGGAAGAGAAGAAGCTGCCAATATTCTTAAGCATTGTAGAGACTAAGACAGGGCTGGGCAAGAGCCTGTCAGCGAGCTGGATCTTTCATCTGGCCCATGCAGCAGCTCCTGACCCCGCCCCCTAAAATGTTGCCTGGGAGCCAGGGAGGTGCGAGCCCTTTCAACTGCTTCTATTTAAAGGGCTTGCGCTTTCTGGGTGGCTGCTAAGGCACAAGCCCTTTAAATAGCAGGAGCTGAAAGGGCTCGCAGCTTCCGTCTCCCGCTAACTTGTTGTCTGGCAGCTTCAGGGGAGACCAAAAAGAAAGTGAAACAGTTGTACAATCTGTAGCAACTTTGAAAAAGCTTGCAGAACACTGTGAATTTAAGGAGAACACTGTAAATGTATCGATTGAATGATGCCATAAGTGACAGGTTAGTGTGTGGCCTGCACAGTGAAGCTATACAGACACGTTTATTAACAGAGGCTCAGCTATCCCTACAGAAAGCTGTTGATATTGCAGTCTCCATGGAACTGGCCACAGGGGGGGCGCAATACATCAGTGCACCCCCTAGGGTGCATAAAGTGTCCCAAAAACCTACCCACAAAAGAGTGGGGATCCAGGAATGTTACCGCTGTGGTAAGCCAGGTCACCATGTTTCAGAATCCTGGTTTAAGGACCTAGTGTGTCAACAGTGTGGAAAAAAAGAACACATTGAGCGTGCCTACAAACAAAAGAAAAAAAAAGCCTGAGGTCTAGTGGACCAAAAAGGAAAATCTGCATCAAGGTGGCACCCCATCCAAAGAAGTGCCCTGCTACGTTTTGTCTTTGGCAGCGGGCTCACATGAATACTGGGTAACCCCATTGTTGGATGGCAAACCCGTACGCATGGAACTGAACACGGGTGCAGCAGTTTCGTTGGTCTCAGATACTGTGTATAAGGAAAAACTAAAGCATCTTCCACTTAAAGCAACAAAGATTGTTCTGAAGCGGTGCCCCTATTGGGCACTACTGATATTAATGTGGAGCTCAGTGGACAGACAGCTGAATTGCCACTGTTTCTAGAAAATGGCAATTCACCACAATTTACCCAGCCTTAATAGGTAGATCATGGCTTAGGAAGATCTAGCCAAACTGGGCAGAAATGTACCGGATGACTAAAGAAGAAACATATCTGACCAATGTATAAAAGGATCATGCTGCTGTTTTTGGAGAGGATCTGGGACGTATGAGGGGAATCATCATGAAACTGAACATTAAATCTGACAGCCAACCAAAATATCTGAAGGCCAGAACTGTGCCATATGCCATCAGGCCAAAAGTTGAAGTGGACCGAGAGTGTGTAGTCAAAAATGGAATCCTAATACCAGTTACCCATAGCCCTTGGGCAACTCCAATTGTTCCAATATTGAAGAAAGACTGTTCTATTCAGATGAGCAGAGATTTTAAGGTCACTGTTAACCCGATGTTGTATGCAGAACAATACCCTCTCCCCCACATTGATGACATCTTTGCGGGCCTGGCTGGGGGACAAAAGTTCAGCAAGATTGATTTGAGACAAGCTTATTTACAGGTTTATGTTGATGAGAAATCCCAAGAGCTGTTGAATATTGTGACACATAAATCATTACTGTCACTTACCCTTCGGAATAACATCTGCCCCAGCTTTGTTCCAGAGGGCTATGGACCAAATCTTGTGTGGCTTGCTAGAAGTCCGATGCTATCTTGATGACATCCTGGTCAATGGTAGGAATGAGGAGGATCACCTTAAGAACTTAGGGTATGTCTACACAGCAAAGTTATTTCGAAATAACAGCCCTTATTTCGAAACAACTTTCCTAGCATCTACACAGCCAAACCACTATTTCGAAATAAATTCGAAATAGTGGAGCGCTTATTTGGAATTTGATAAACCTCATTCTACGAGGAATAATGCCAAATTCGAAATAGCTATTTTGAAATAAGTGCTGTGTAGACACTTATTTCGAAATAAGGGGCCTCCAGCCTTTCCAGGGTGCCCTGGTGGCCACTCCAGCCTCAACCAAGAACACTCCTCTCCCTCTCTCCCTCCCCAGAGCCCTTAAAGGAGTAGACTATGGCCACAGTGCCTGTGCCAGCTCCAAGCCTGCCAGCCCAGAGCCAGCAGTCACTGCCCCTGACCCAGTGGCCCCAAAACATGAGCCAGCAAGCCACTGGCAGCCAGCCCTCCACTGCTCCCCAGGAGCAGTCTGCCAGCTCCCAGGAGCCTGCCAGGGCCCGGAGAAGGCGGGCGTCTTCCTGGTCCCAGGTGGAGATCATGGACCTTATTCAGGTTTGGGGGAGATGCCCCCAATGTCCATGATCTCCGCACTTGATGGAGGAACGCAGCCATCTATGGCAGGATAGCTGCCAGCCTGGCCACCAAAGGCCACATGTGAACCCAGGAGCAGGTTAGCATGACAATCAAGTTGGTCCAGAGAGACCCCCAACCCTGAGCCCTGAGCTTCCCCTCCCACTTCTTTCCCTTGCTTCCCCCTTCCAGCTCCCTCCTCCCAGGTTTCCCCCTCCCCTCTCCCACCTTCTCTTCTCCCCTCTCCCACCTTCTTTCCCCAGTCTCACCAGAGTTTCATTCCCTCCCCCCCAGTTTTGTTAAATAAAGAGAGTTTGTGTTCATGAAAATATGTGTATTTTATTTGACATCAGGAAGGGGGGGTTAGGGAGGGGTAAGTGGAAGGACATGAGGGAGGAATGAGGAACAAGCCCCAAGTGGGGCAGACCAGGGAGGCTCTTAGTGCTCCTCAGGGTGGAAGCTCTCCTGCAGGGCCTCCTGGATACTGACAGCCCCCCGATGGACCTCCCGGATGGCAGCCTGCCGAAAGTGCAGCCAGGCTCACAGCAACGCGTCCAAGAGAAGCACCAGAGTGCCCAGGGTGGCTCCGGCTCCGTGTTGCAGAGTGCTGTGGTGTCCCGAGTGAGGGCAACCAGAGTACGCAGAGACAAAATGCTTTGCTGTCCCTCGTCGAGGTAGACAAGCAAGCAGGGAAACCTGAGAACTGGCTGTCCGGGGGGGTCCCTTTAAGCACAGACCTCAGATAGCTTCAGGCAGCAGCCCCACACAGTACGTCCTGACCTGGTGCCCTGCTGGAACTGGTTCTGGCCAGCCTTAAATGCGATTCAGAGTCCACTCAGTGTGGACGCGCTATTTTGAAATAGCAAAATGCTATTTTGAAATGCATTTTGTATGTAGACGCGTTATTTCGAAATAAGCTATTTCAAAATAACTATTTCGAAATAAGATATTTCGAAATAACACTGTAGTGTAGACATGCCCTTAGAGGCTACCCTGCAAAGACTGGAAGAGTATGGCCTATGAGTCCATAAAGAGAAGTGTGCGTTCTTTCAGCTCTCTGTTGAATATCTGAGACACATCATTGATGCTACCAGCCTTCGTAAGGCCTGGAAGTGGACTGAAGCCTATGATGTTCCATTTAACAAAGCTAAATGTGCATTGCTAAACACAAAAGATCTGACACATTTTGATCCATCCTTACTTTTACATTTGGCCTGCGATGCCTCCTTGTATGGAGTGGGAGTGGTCTTGTCACACATTATGCCTGTGGGAGAAGAGAGACCAATTGCTTTTGCTTCACACACTTTAAGCAAAGCAGAAACTAACTATGTGCAAATCAAGCGTGAAGCACTGGGAATCATTTTTGGGATTCGGAAATTTCATCAGTATTTGTTTGGATAGAAGTTTACACTTCTCCCTTATCATTGTCTCTGAAATTTTTAGTCCATAACAGGTATTCTACCATTGGCTGTTAGTCATATGCAATGACGGGCATTGTGGCTTTCTGGACACACATATGAGATCACATATCGGAAATCCGTTTTGCATTGTAATGCAGATGTCTCTCGAGGCTGCCTTGCCAGTCAAACATCAAGATAGTGCCAGAAGGAAGTCTTCTATTTTGAACATGTAGAGAACACGCCCATCACTGCTACGTAAGTTAAGAGAGCAACTTGTGTTGACCCAGTACTTTTTCAAGCTATGGACCTAGTGATACATGGAACATCTCTGGACTCTCGGGTCTCACCCGACCTTGTTCCCTACATGTCCAGTAGGATGGAGTTATTGATCCATTCTTGGTTCTTGTTGTGGGGAATGTGTGTCATTATTCCAACACTACTGAGATCACAGATGTTAGAACAGCTAAATTCAGGTCACTGTGGAATGGTGTACATGAAAGAAATTGCACGAAGCTATTTTTGGTGGCCTGGCTTGGACTGTGCCATTGAAGAGAAGGCAAGAGTTTGTATTTCATGCCAGGGTGTGAGGAATGCACTTCATTTGGCACCTCTACACCCATGGAACTGGCCTAAAAAACTGTGGCAACATGTTCACGTTGATTTTGCTGGTCCATTTGAAGGAAACATGTTCTTGGTGGTGGCAGACACCCATTCCAAATGACCAGAAGTCTCTATAATGCTGTCCACTACTGCTGAGTGTACTAACCAAAAACTGTGTGGAATCTTTAGTCGTTTTGGTCTGCCAGAACAATTTGTGAGCAACAGTGGTCTGCAGTTTGTCTCTCAGGAGTTTGGAAATTTTATGAAAGTAAATGGGATTCATCACATCACTTCAGCACCATATCACCCATACACCGATGGATTGCCTGAAAGGTTTGAGCTGACAATGAAACAAGCTTTGAAATTGGCAAGAGGACATTCACTCATGCAAAAGCATTTGGGCACCTTTTTACTATGCTATAGAACCACACCTCGTGCTACAACCAAAACGTCCCCGGCTTTTCTAATGATGGGACGTCAGCTGCACACTTGCTTTGATCTGCTGAAACCTTCAGAACCTTGCTGTTGTGCAACATCAACAGCAAGCTCAAGTCATCAGGTGCACATCCAGAGCATAAGACCAGATCTTTAGTTCTGGGCAGCCAGTTTTGGCTCAGAACTATGCTTCTGGAGTTGATGGGTCCCTGCCACTGGCATCGCTCAAACAGGACCTGTTTCCTACACTGTCCGGACTGCAGAGGATCTCATCTGGTAGAGGCATGTAGATCAGTTGTTGCCAGGTTATGCCTGCCCCCAGAACATATCTCCAGTTGAGTTGCCTGACCTCACTGCTAGTGGTAAATTACTGAGTCGAGTCACCTGTTCCTGACTCTCTTCCTCCATTGCCACCTGCGGTGAACATAAACCTCCTCCCTACGTGGGCTGATATGAAGGCTTCACCTGTTCATGCTTCAAGTCCCAAGCCCATTGCCAGGCCTGCACCCATAACACCTTCAGGTGCAACAACACCAGACATCCTCCATAATCCACTAGGGTACGACTATACTAGCTCCCCAGTTCGAACGAGGGAGGCTAATGAGGGCGACCGAAATTGCAAATGAAGCGCGGGATTTAAATATCCCGCGCTTCATTAGCATGTTCCCGGGCGGTCGCCATTTTGGAAATTGACTAGCCCGGAGTAACTGCCCGCATCTACATGCGGCAGTGAAACAGGAGTTCGAAGTAAAGCCCTTAACTCAAATTAGCTATTAAACCTCATTCCAGGAGGAATAACAGCTACTTTGAGTTAGGACTTTACTTCGAACTCCCGTTTCACTGCCGCGTGTAGACGCCGGCAGTTACTCCGGGCTAGTCAATTTCCAAAATGGCGACCGCCTGGGAACATGCTAATGAAGCGCGGGATATTTAAATCCCGCACTTCATTTGCAATTTCGGTCGCCCTCATTAGCCTCCCTCGTTCGAACTAGGGGGCTAGTGTAGACGTACCCCTACACATGCCCCCAGCTGCCCACCCTTGCAGTGGCCACTGAAATGCAGCAGCTTCTGCTGGGAACCCAGTAATTGTTTATCCGTGCACTACAATGGATCACTTTAAAACAGGAAGCCAAGGAGGAGATCGCTAACTGGAACTGCAGGAGGAGATTACAGAGGCAGGATGCTCCACCTGATATGGCCAGGACAACAGAGTCAACATATTAACTCTCACAAAAAGAGCCATAAGTCCTTTGAGAGTCAGGAGTTGTCAGAAGCTTCATCTTAACGTCTCCTAGAAGATTTATACAAAAGACACTCTAGATCCTCCATTTGGTTAGTAGTTGTAGATTCTGCCATGACCTGCTTTTAGATTTATATCTTTGTGGATGGCCTTATTGGGTGATTCCTTGAAGGCCAGCAGGTGTTTCACCTTGGCTAATCCCACCTGTCAGGACATTATAAACTGAAGGAGTTACAAATTGTAACACCGCTGCACGAAACACCTGTGTGTTGCAGATAGGGACAAGAGGGGAATAAAAACAGCAGGAAATTTAAACCTGGCTACAGTTCACAGTGATGTCAAGCTTCAGGAAATGAAAGAAAAAAGGAAAGATTTATGAAAAAAGTGCCGAGTGCAATTATTATGTGTGCAGTATTGATTAGAGAAAATCACGCTGCCCCCAAATCGAAATGGCTTTTTACGTGTTTGGGCCCATCCCTGATAAAAACACTTTCTTCTCTGTTGACAGGGCCCTGTTGCCATGGAAATACAGGGCTGGATGCATTGGCAAAAGCACATTTCGATAAGGCAGACCTAATGGATGAATTTTCACAACATTCACAGTTCTTTTCTGCTCATTTTCTCCTGAGTAGACTCATCCATTCCTTCTATGTTGCCACTTTATGAAAAAATATCTTTTTAATCTTTTAATTTAGCTTAGATTTCCCCTCCCTCCAGCACTCCGAGTTGGCAATTAAACTACTTATCTGGACACACCACACCAAGGTTGGGTCCCTGTTTTTCATTATCAGGCTTTTATTCTGTGACTTTTCTGTGCTGCTTCATGTCCATTGTGGCTCTTACTGCATAAGTAACCTACAGCTTCATGGTCCTGCTACCAAAGGAAAGTTAGGGCTGAATTCATTCCTGATGCAGCTCCACTGAAGTCCTTTGATTCATAAACAATGTTATGTTGATTGACACCCACATGCGTATTAACCACTAGTGAGTATGTAAGAGATCCTCTCTGTATCCAGTCTACGCCAGGTGTGACTCTGTTACAGACTTTTAGGTAGCCGTGTTGCAACTCAGACCATCTTGTTTAATATACTAGGGTTCCCTCCCCAGCATATTAAACAAGATGGTGGCCATTACTCACACATACACACACACACCCTATAATTTGATATGATTATGAATTCACACCTCCATATACTTTATGGAAATATGTTTTTGAATTTGAATATGCCCAACTCAAATATGCTTTTTGCAAAATGTGGCAGGTGTCATTGAAAAGCTTGTAATTCCCTGAATGTGTATATTCTATTTGTGTGCATGTGTCATTCCTGAATTTGAAGTTAGAGGTATTAAATATAAACCTGTTTATATATCTAAATGTGCTGTTGAAGACCATTAGCAGTACTCAAGAAACTTGAGTGTCTGTAATAGATTCTGTTGTTGAGAGTACCAGCACAGAAGCCAAAGACTAAATGGGCATGAGCACAGAGCTCTGCTGTTGTATTTCACCCCTAGAGGTCAGGATTCAGACCCAGTATTGGGTCCATATATTGCAGTGGTCCCCAACGCGGTGCCCGCGGGCGCCATGGCACCCACTGGGGCATTTATGTGCACCCACCAAGTGCTCGGGGCCAGCCCCGTCCCAGGCGCGCAGTGCATATGCGGTGCCAGCCCCGGGCGCATGGGTGGCCCCGCCCCTGGGCGCGCAGCGAATGGGCGGCCCCGCACCCAGGCTCATGGTGCATGGGGAGCACCAGCCCCGCTCATGCGGCGAATGGGCGGCCCCACCCCCGGGCATGCGGTGAATGGGCAGCCCCTCGCCCGGGCGCGCGGTGCCTGGGGAACACCATCCCTGGGCGCGCGGCTATGGGGGGCACTGTCCCCAGGCGTGCGGCAAATTGGCAGCCCTGCACCCAGGCGTGCGGTGCATGGGGAGCACTGGCCCCGGGCGTGTTGGGAATGGGCGGCCCTGCCCCCGGACACGCAGCACATGGGGTCGCCGCCCCTGGGCCCGCAGCGCATGGGGGGCCCCGCACCCAGGCATGTGGCGCATGCGCAGCCCCGCCCCTGGGCACCCGGCAGCTCCAAAAGGTTGGGGACCACTGATATATTGTGTCTACATGGCAAAAAAGACCTGTTCCAGTGAGTCTCAGAACACTTGTCAGCTGACTTGGATTTGAGGGCTGGAGCCAGGATATTGAATCGTGCCCCCTTGTAAGGTTTCAGAGCTCAGGCTCCAGCCAAAGACCAAATGTTCTATTTTAACCCCATAATTCAAGCCCAAATCAGCTGGCCCAGGCTCTGGGACTCACTGTTGTGGGTGTGTTGTTGCAGTGTAAATGTACCCTCTATGGGAAACTTTCAGTGTTCTATTTGCTGAGTGACTACCCAGAGGACATGAGGGCTGTCAATCAAATGTCTTTTAAAATATTATATATATAAATTAATTCTCTTGACAAGTGAAGAAACAGAATGCCTGGGTTCTATATCTGGTTCTAAGAACAAAAGAACAGCCATCCTGGGTCAAATCAATGGTCCAGCTACCTCAGTATCCTGTTTTCTGACAATGTCCAATGCCAGGTGCTTCAGTGAGAAGGGACAGAACAGGTAATCATCAAGTGATCCATCTCATGTCACCCCACTCTGGGCTCCTGGCAAACTGGAGGCTACAGAAACCATCTCTGCCCAATCTGGCTAATATTTATCTATCATAGTCCTTTTTTAAACTTTGTTTGAGGCTATGTCTAGACTACAGAGTTTTGTTGGAAAAACGGCTGTTTTTCCGAGAAAACTTGAGTTACGTCCACACTTGCAAGCACGTTCTTTCGACAGTAAATCAAAAGACTGAGGGCTTTTGGCACAACTGCTAATCCTCATTCTATGAGGAAGAAGCCTTTTTGTGAAAGAGCTCTTTTGCAAAAAGGCGTGTGTGGACGGGGAAGAGGGAGTTTTTTCAGAATAAGAGGGAAGAGGAAAAAGCACAGGTGCCCTGGTGGCCATTCTATCCATGGCAATTACTACTTACATGCGAGATAGTGTCCAGGCAGTCTGGACGCTCTCTTTCGAAAAAGCAGATCACTTTTTTGATGCACTTTTGCAGTGTGGATGCTCTCTTGCACAAGAAGTTTTTTTGGAAAATGTTTTCCGAAGAAAGCTTCTTACACAAGAAGCCTGTAGTCTAGACGTAGCCTGAGTTTTGGCCTTCACCACATTCTGTGACAAAGAGTTCCACGGGTTGAATGTGTGCATTGTGTGAAGTAATACTACCTTTTGTTTGTTTTAAAACTTCTGCCTATTAATTTCACTCAGTGACCCCTAGTTCTTGTGTTATGAGGAAGACAATCATAAAACCCAGGATCAGCAACAGAGAGAGGACTGCAGAACTGGAAAAGCCATGACTGAAGATGGACCTGCAGTTTATGTAGCTTATATTGTATTCCACCCCAACCCACCCCAGTTGTTAACAACAAAAGACTGAACCAGTTTTTTGTAGCATCTTTGTCAAGACTAGCAAATCTGCAGTATTGCAGTCACTCCTGGGAGGGTTGTAAGGATGAGAAGAATAAACAGTGTAAAGTTTTTTCTCAAGTGCAAAGTGGGGGTTGGGATTGTACAATGTGTTGTGTGCATGAGGTAAGCACTTCTGACCAAGAGGGTAATGAAGGGTAAGAATGGGAATTAGTTGTGCCCCCACCCCTCACTGTCTAGCATTTTAAGACAGTTATCTCGCACAGGGGGTGTTGGGCACCAGTTGCCAGGTCATAGTGGCTAGAGCAGAGAGCCCAGCCCTGCCAGCTGTCAGGACACGAGCCACTTCAACCAAGACAGGGACTTCTGGGGATCAAAGCAGACTGTTGGGGAGTGTTAGACTGTATATGAAACAAGGAAAGACTTTATTAGCAGATATGGGGGTGCAGCATCAATTTGGAAAAGCAGAGCAAAGATATATGCATCTATGGCAATATATCCCCATGATACCCTTATCCATTAACGCAGCTCCTCCATCCACCAGAATGAACATCTGGATGTTGTTCAATCAAGTGTCTCTTTAACACATCACTTCCATCTGTCTCCCTCCTCTCCACCTGCTAACAGTTAGGGGATCAATAGATAGCATAGGCTCACAGTGCACTCAGGCAGGCCTGTCCTCTGTATGGGAAACATTGCCGGTCTCCATCATCTTACTCAGCTAATTGGTGCTAGGTATGAACGCCTACACCAGCACTCACTGAGCTCTACGGCAGCCATCTGAATTGCCTCTCACAACATAGCCTCCATCTCACCTTTTTTCAAAGTCATCAGTGGTATATTGTACTCTTCACACTGGGGTAGAGTCCTTGTCATTGGAAACACACTCCATACCATAAAGCACAGACGCCTTAACCCTTATCTCTTTCAACACATTCCTACTAGGCCGTCCAACTTGGAGTTTGTATCTAGTTCTGATGACCCCCCACCCAAAGCCTCACTTGGATAAATTCTGTGTAGAAAGCTTGTGTAAATCAGTGGCATAGCCAGAAGGGGACACTTGGGGTGCCCCAACTTCAGATGGGGGGCAGAGGTAATGAAGGGGGACAGGAAAGATTGGCCCATCTCCCACCAACCAGCCTTGGAGAGGATGGGAGGGGATACATGGAGCAGGGTTGGGGCACTTGCCCCCTTGTACCTTGCTGACACAGGGGACTGGACTTGATGACCTCTTGAGTTCCCTTCCAGTTCTAGTATTCTGTGATTCTGTGACACTCCTGCCTAGGAGAGGTCTCTGGAGCAGGGCCAGGGCACTTGCCCTGCTTTGCCCAGCCAGCACTCCTGCCATGGAGTGGTGTCAGGCTTACAAGCCCCAAGCACTAATGCTGCTCTACAGCAAGCAAACCTGTCAGGAGGAGCAGGACAAGTCCCCGACTGGGCTCCATGACCGGATCATTGGAAGGGAAGAGCAGGGCAAACCCCATGCCCCAACCCTGGTCTTTGACATGAGTGCCTGGTGGGCAGAGCTGGTGGCCTGAGATGGGGTGGTTGGGCCTGGATTATACATAGGTGAGCCACAGCCCACTCAGGCCCACCCACAGCTATGCCCTGGATGCAAATGTATTCTCCGTACCTTCCACAATTCACCAAATACATGGTGACAAAGAGCTGCTTCCCAATGGAGCTTGTGACTGCTCTTTCCTCTGCTCACCAACAGGTAGTAGAGAGCTCTCCCCCACCCCACCCCCTCACTCCTGAGGGCGTTCTGAGCCAAAAAAATAAAAAATCTGTGCACCATACTTTAGAATTCTGCAAATTTTATTTGTCAGATAAATGCAGAGACTCCACCACGGCATCAGGGTGCAGAGGCTCCTGGCTTCACACAGGGGGAGATCACCCTGCAGCTCCCTGAGGACACAGACACAGCAATGAGGCTGCACCCAGCTCTGACACAATGCAAGGAAGAGGCCTGCCCCAGAAACACCTGAGGGCCGTGTCTCTCCATGCCAGGTGCATGGATCCAGGTGTGGAGGGGCTCAGTGTGGAGGCATCCAGGTGTGGGTTGCAGTGGGTTGGGGGGGGGGGCAATCTGAGTGTGGGCAGTTCAGTGGGGGATCTGAGTGTGGGGAGATCTGGATGCACATGGGCTTGTTGGGGGGCTCTGGGTGCAATGGTAATGGGAATCTATAGGGGTGTACAGGTAAAGGTGTTTGGGGCCCAGTGGGGGGGATCTGGGTGTAGAAGGGTATAGAACTTGGCAGGGGGTCTGGGCATGAAGGGGCTCAGTGGGAGGTCCAGATGCTTGAGGAATGAGGTTCACGGGGGGAGTTCTGACTACAGGGGGGATGAGGTTTGGTGGGAGAGTCTGAGTATGAGGCAGTCTGAATGTGTGGGGGTTGGTCAGATGGGGGAGCAACTCCTTGTATGGGGATCTCTCCCCCTACCACAACTTTGTCTTTATCCCAAGAAGTGCATTATTCTGCAGTAAAAAGCTGTCTCTGTTTTCCCTGAAGTGGGAAAATTGAGGGGTTTTTTAAAAAAAAATTCTGCTAGTTTCTTTGACTCTCATTATCCCACATGCCAAAAATGTGAACTCTTAACAATAGCTTGGAGCAATTCCTTCTGAGAGTTATTCGGAGTGTATTTCAACTGCACTCTCAAGCTATGAACATTTTGAAGGTACCAGGCCCAAATAGGTGCTGAGGAAACAACATGTAAGGATAACAGTGATGGATGAGGTGCTCCTTCCAGTCAACAAAAGCCAAACTCAGCCATCATGTAGTCCAGCTCAGTTCAACCAACTGCAGTATTACTATTATCATTGCTTCCTATGTGAATTATGGGAGGACTTCAAGGAGCCCACCATAGGGAGGAAACATCATGCTAGGCCAGTGGTCCCCAACCTTTTGGGGCTGCCGGGCGCCCACGGGCACGGCTGTGCATGTGCTGCGCGCCTGGGGGCGGCACTGTGCATGCGCCGCGTGCCCGGTGCGGGGGCCACGCATGCACCACGCACCCGGGGCCCAGGGCGCAAGAATGGCTCGGGCCAGCCCTGGTCACTAGGCGGGCACACATAAATGCCCCCGCGGGCGCCACATTGGAGACCACTGCCCGACACATATGCATCCTTCTCCACGTCACCTTCCCTATCATTCTCAGTCCACCCATCATGACCGTCCCACATCACACATCTCCCCTTCTCTTCCCCCCCCACCTCCCACAAGCCTCCCTTCGCCTCATGTCTCTGCCCCCTCCCTCATTCTTCCCTGTTTTTCTTCTACATACACTCCCCGTTTTTCATGCACCCCATTTTCCACATATGGCCAAGGAAGGCAGCTCACATTCTGTGACATGTCAATTAGGGTTGAGGGGCGGGGCTTCCCTTCCGTCTCATAGACACCAAGCCCACACTGCCTGTCATCTGTAAGCAATATGCTAGACATGTTTCTTTCTTCATAAAAAAAGTAATTTATTTTCTAATTACAAAAGAGTATAGGATAAAAAAGAAATGATGACTGCCAGATGGCGAATCACCGTTTAGCAGGAGCAGAAAAAGAGAGGACTCAGTCAATCACAGGGTAAGTGATAAGGCACTGCAGTGAACTACCGAAAAGAAAGGAAGCTCATTACATGAGGCACTAAATTATTCTTATTGAGACTTCTCCTCCTTCTTCCCTTCTTCTATTTTTTATTCTGAGCCATAAAGCAAGTAATTCTACTGAGGCCCTCTTTGAAATGATTAACATTTCCATTTTAACTTTTGTTTTTGATTGTGTCCCTGTCATTAATCTCCCTGTCTCTTTCCCTGCCCTGCTATTCACCCCTCCCTCTACTATGCTTATTCATTCTGCTGTTCGCCTGCACCCCTGGATGCAACCATAGTGCTTCCTGAAGGTGGGAGGAGATGCTAGTGTTCTGGAGAGGGACGTTCATGTGGCTTTACCACACTGCCCCTTTTGCTGACCCCAGGGCTGAGACAACAGCATGGCATATAGTTACTAGAAGTTCTTTCCCTCAGAGGAGATATTTAGCTGAGGTCCCACCTGCATGTGAGTTGCAGTGGATGTCGAGGAGCAATGTAAAAATCCTAGGTTAACAGATAATCCCAGTATGCTGGCCATTTCAGTGAAAGAGGATCTAACAGCATCCCTGGCTGTGGGTGAGCTATTTTTGAGCAGCTGTATTTTCCTCCACGGCAGTGCCAGTGTCTAATTCATCATGGCCACATAAAGCATTTTGGGAGTAACCCTGAGTCTGAATAGTGCTCCATAAAACCAAATTCTATTCTGGTACGAATCTACGTAGGCCTTCCCGCATTCAGCGTTTCAGTGAGATGGAATTGAGAGTACAGCAATTGGGAATTTGCTGTGGAAATGAGAGTGGATTTATACCACATCTGAAGATGCCCCATTTCCTTAGGGAGTCCTGCAAAGGTCTGGTTGGATTGGGAGATGGATAAATCAGATTTGTGCGGGAGGGAGAACTGATATCTCTTGTATCTTTAACCAAATTGGTGGTGCCCTATTTGCTCCCAGCAACCCAAGAAAGATCTGTAAGGTAGTGTGTTCTCGTGTCTAGGGTGCTGAATTGTGAATGAGAATGCCTGTGTTCTGGTGCTGTGACTGACCTGCTGTATAGACTAGACAACTAGCATCCCTTCTCTGTGCCTCAGTTTCCTATCTGTAAACTGGGCATAATAATACTGACTTTCCTTTGTAAAGCACGTGGGGTCCACAGACAAAAAGCCCAGTGTAAGAGCAAAGTTTTGTTCTTATTCTCTTTCTAGGTTTTATAAAGAAAAAATAGCAAGGTGAGGTGGGAAATGACCATATGTGGATACAATTGCTGATGCAGGCACAGACAGAGATGAGCACCCAGGATTCCTCCCATCCTAAAGGTTCCCTGATGAAGCAGCAGTCGGAAGCTAAGATCTGTTGCTGGTACTGTAAATTCTCTCTCAGTACACAAGGCCTTGCTCATGGGTGGTGGGTGTAATTTCCTCAGGGGGAGGATAGCTCCCTATCCTGCCTCTTCCCCCCTTGGCCCTGCCCACACTCCACTCCCATCCTCCCCCACCCCCACTTGCCCACTCACTTGCCATTCCTCACATCCCTTCTCACTTTCCTGTCAGACCCCAACAACAACCACAAGACCCTTCTCCCTGATGCTCAGCTTCTCACCCTCCCCCCCCCCCGCTACAATCCCCACCTGCAAGACCCCCATGCCAGCCCACCACTCACCTCCTCACCACCCGCCAGGACCCCATCAACAGAGAGACCCCCGCTAGCCTGTCACTTGTCTTCTCACTCCCCCACCTTCAGCAAGACCCCTGCATCTGCCTGTCACTCACCTCCTCACTCCTCCTCCTGAAACCCTCTGTCTGCAGCAACACTCCTCACACCTGTGCCTGTCTGCCAGTCACCTGCTCACTCCCCTGAAATCCCTGTCTACTCTCAGTGAGACCCCCACACCTTCTTCTGGCTCACTGGGTCCCTCCTCATTCCCCCTGCTGGCTGCAAGATCCCCACCCACCCACCTTGGGCCCCATATCCCTGCTCACTCCCCTCCCCCCTTACAGAGAAGGGACACGACAAGCAGCAGAGATCTCAAGGGATGCGGGGGAGAGAGTTAGTGGAGGAAGAGTTACCGGGCAGGTATGCAGCAACAGGCGGCATGCGGGCCTTGGGCAAGGGACACAGTAGGGAGGGAAACTGGAGGAGCCATCAAGTCCTAGTTGTCCAGCAGCGGGTTGGCAGTGGTTGTACCAGGAAAGTCTTAGCCTTCCTTGGCCTGTTATATCCACCTCTTGTGGCATTCCTAGACTGGCATTAATATTAATTGTGTCATTACACTAGATATGGTTAGTCTAGAATTTTACTACTCATATTTTTCTGGTCTGAATCCTGGACAGCTTTGAAAATGAGCAAGGCTGACAGTGAATTCTTTTGTGACACTAATCAAAACAAACCTCATGTCTACAACTGAAGAGGAACGGAACCTCTGGCACTCTTTTTAAGTACCATCTCCTTTCCAAATTAGCTCCACTCTGCTGGTGTCTTTTGCAGCAGAGAGCTATATCTCCGTTTGGGTGTAACAGAGCAAAGTGGTTCTCCATAAGTAGGAACCAATGATTCGTAACTGTGGGACCCTTGGGAATGAGTTTTGTGTTGCACATCTCTTTCTTTTTATAGGTCACACAGCAATGGATGTAGGAGCTTTTATTTAGAAAGGGACTTGAGGGGTTGAAAGCAAATACATGGTTAGTAAGTTCTTAAGGGAGACCAGAAATACTACAGTATATAGTACTAAATTCCACAAAGATTGCATCAATAGTTTATGGTATTTTTGATTTCTGAAGCTATGTAGATAGGTTAATAAGGAAGCAGAAGATTCCAGTCTATGGGTATGTTTTTATTATAACAGGAGGTTTAAAGCTTTTTAATAGCAAGGGAGATTGCTAATTGTACCAGATCATGAATATGGATACTTTTTATCAATAAAAAACAAATTTTGCACTTGAAGAGAAAACAAATTACAATTAATTAATCAGTGGAAAACATTTCATTTGATCCAGGAAAAGCAGCTGGAACTATCAAATCTAGGTGAGCAAACAGGATAATCAAATCAATACCCACAATTTTTTTCATATTGGTGCAGAGCCATAGGCTATAAAGCAAATGCATGCATGTGAATCCACTTTATTTCTATTAGCCATTGATTGATTATATAACAAAGCTGAATTCAATTCTGAATGGAAACCATCATGTATGCCATCCACTGTCTGGATATGAGTATATACAGGAGGGATGAACCTTCCATACTGTTATTTTACCAACATTTGGTACAGCTAATGTAATTTTTGGTTCAAATTACACTCCTTCCAGCTGGGTTCCTAGTACTTCTTGTCATTAGGAGCCTCAGATTTTCTCCATCTTCTCCCACAGTCACCCTACAGTTTTATCTTACCTTGGGAAGCCATTTTCTTTAGGGCAAACCCCGGAGTAGTCTGTGAAATGTACAATGGAGGAGGGGGGGAGCAGGAAACCAATAATAGCCCCACAGTTCCCTCTTCCTGCGAGCACAAGCCTAGAAGTACAAAAGATCAACCCACTCCATTGATATAATCTTTAATCAGTGCCATTGTCAACAGGAATAGCTGTAAATGACCGGGGCCAGACATGCAGTTTAGTTAATGGGCTCTTAATTGAGCCCAGATTATAGTGCCCAACACAGGGTCGGGGGGGGGGGGGAGTGTTTGTAATTGTTTTTAGTGAAGTTAGGGCTTGTTAAAATTACCAGTTGGACAGTTGTGACCTGCAGATCTCTCTTTATCTGCTGAAGAAGTCTGACAAAGGCTTCTGCAAAACAGGCTTCCCTCCCCCAGTTCCCAATCCTTCTGCTCACAAACATGGTAGTTGTTTTAGAAGGTAGTTCAATCTCTGCAATCCAGCCCCTGGCCTCTCTGGTGAGATTCTCCAGCACTAACTGACTCTCCTGTGGAGAGTTTTAGCAGCTTGGGTGCCTGTCTGCTAGGAACTAAATCCACCAGCTCAGATGCAAAGCCTGCCAAAGAACCTTCAGTATGGAACTGGTGTTTAGTTAAAAACAACTTGAGCCAAGTTCTCACTGATAACCTGGAGATAAAAAAACAAACAAACAAACCAGTCTCCTGTTACTATCTACCCTGAGCTGGAGAGCATAACTTGGTGAAAGAGAGTCCACTGACAAACTGAAATCTTTAGCATTTTATTTATCTGCAATAACAGAAATAAAGATATCAGAGCAAGCCCCTCCACTCCCAGATGCATTCAATAGGCTGGCATTATTAGTATTATATAGATTCCAAATATTGGATTGTAGCTCTCTTAAATGAAAGGGAACAGGATTAGTGACTTTTCCAGGTATAAAGCCAGTGGCTCCAAGTGCACTGATATCTGTGGGTGCCATCCACTTGTAGGTCCCATGTGGTTGCTTGTTTTGGGACCCCATTAGTGGCTGAAGAAAGGTGCCCCTATGGGTAGGGAACTAGTATAGGAAGAATTTGTGAGACCTAGATTCAAGTTCCTGTTTTGCCACAGACTTAACACAGAATTCTGGGCAGCCTTTCTGTGCCTCAGTTTCCCTTAAATTAGAGCTGAAATCACTGACCTACTTCACAGGATAAATGTTAAAGATGGGAGGTGGTTTGATACCAGAATATCCTGTTTGCCCACATAGATTTGATTATCCCCCTGCTTTTCCCTAATAAAATGAAATGTTTTCCGTTGATTGTTCAACCCTAGGTATTTGTGTAGGGTTAGATCTGTTATTCCAAACCCTTTCTCCTGTAAACTGCAGTAGCTTATGCCACAAATGATCCTGGGTCTAATTTTTGACTTTCATATCTCCACTGTTATAGGTGAATGCCAGAGTTCTCAGCTCTGTAACGTACATAAGTATCTAGTCTGTCTTCTGGTTTGGGTAAAGAAACAGTAACTCTACTGCCTCATTCTATCTGGGATCACAGTAGTCATCAAACACCTTGATCAGCTGTTCTAGTGTTTCAAGAATTATTCCAACAGTGTCTCATTCACTACTAGTCTTTTCTCTCCAGTGAGATATTAAAGAAGTTTTACCTTTATTCTCTAATCTTCGTTCCCCAGCTCTGTAAAAAGGCATAATTCTTGCTTTCATTTCTTCTACGCTTGCACAAGGTTTTTTGTCTGGAAACCCAGCACTCTTGGTGGTCTGAGTCCCTCTACACTGTTTGCTCTTTTGCTAAGTGCTACTTTTTTTGCCAGTTAATTTCTTGCTGTAGGTCTCACTACATTGACCTCTGCCACAATGTTGCATGTACCATATATATGCTGGGTAATAACACGAAAAGACTCCATTCCCATAATTTTAAATAGTTCTCTTAATACAGTAATTCCTCATTTAACACAATAGATACGTTTCTAAAAATGTTCGTGCTAAGCGAAAACGTGCTATGCAGGGTCAATTTTCCCATTAAAAATAATGGAAAAGGTGGAGGTTGCATATCAGGTGGTGGTGGCAAAGTCAATTTTTTATTGGTGCTGGGTCGTCAATGTCAACATTAGATATCTAGCAATACAAGATATCTAGCAACACAAGTCGCCGCGGTTTGTTAAAATACAAAGATAAACACACGAGTGAGCAGAGGAGCGCTGTGACCACGTGAATTCATCCGCTTATGCGTATTACCACTGTTTTCACCAACGTATACTGCCGCACGAAGTAGTCCACTACTTGATTATTTTTGTGTTATTTCGGGGACGGTCATGTTATTTGAAAAATGTTCCCTAAAAAAAAAATCGTGCTATTGAAAAATCGTTTTAAGCGGGCACATGTTAAACGAGTAATTACTGTAAAGAGATAATTTACAAAGATGTTCAACTGTAGTTATGTGCATACAGACCAATGTTCTGGTGCTTTCTCCAGATTCTTCCTTCCTGCAACCTTTGCTCTTCCCTTCAAGTGGCATGCAGTTTGCTAAACTGGGGACAGGCAGGATTTGGCCGTCCACCCTCTTTTAAGGTCCTTGCTCCATTTCTTGTCTGCTAGCTAGAGCCCTGTGCGGATACAAATGTCTATCTGTGGATGTGGATATCCACAGATAGACATCACTATCTGCTAATCTGCAAGGTTCTAGTACCAGAAGACACAGCAGCCAAAGGAGATGAATATGGTGGTGCTGCTCTTGGGAGCCAGTACCCCATGCCAGCAGCTCCTCCCAGCCATGTGACTATATTGCCCCCAGGCCAATTGCTAGTGAGGCTATGCCGCTCCAGACAAGAGATGTGGCCGAGAACAGCTGCTGGCTTGGGGTGCTGGCTCCCAGGAGCAGCATCACCATGTTCCTTTCCTTTGGCCACAGTGTCTCCTGGGCGTAGAGCCCTGCAGATCAGTATGTGCAATGTCTATCTGCATCCATGGATCAGTGCAGGGCACACCATTTCAGATTTTGGTTGAGGAGGGTGACCTGTGCATGTCACGATGGGGGAGGGAGCAGAGTGAGGGCATGAGGGGCAGACTGAAGGCAGCAGCTTCCGCGGTGTTTCTGAGTATGTTCAGTACAAGTCAAGCAGCAATTAGATGGGAGAAGAGAATCAATTCCATCTGCTCTCTCCCTACACACACATTACCTTTTTTCCAGGAGCTACTAAGTCACTTGAAAAATCTAGGTTTTTGGCAGATAACTTAGCAATTAGCTGACGGGAGCACTGTTTCTAATTCCTATATAAAAGAAAGAAAATTAAATAAATATTAGACCCACTCAGCTTTAATATAACATGTTCTGACATCTTGCGGCAAATCACTTAAGGGGCACCTGTTAGGCTTAAAATTTTAATGTATATTCTTATTTTGTTGCTCACTCTGGGGAGAGAGAGAGTACAAGGACTCTCCTAGCTCCTGGGCTCTATCTCAGCTCTGGAGGGGGGGGGGACGGGACTGGAATTTATTGGATTACAGCAGCAAGCAGATACATACTGGTCATACTGCGTCAAACCAATGGTCCATCTGGCCCGGTATCCTGTTTTCCAACAGTGGCTAATACCAGATGCCTCAGAAGGAATGAACAGAAGAGGTAATCATCAAATGATCCATCCCCTGTCACCCATTCATAGCTTCTGGAAAACAGGGGCTAGGGACACCATCCCTACCCATCCTAGCTAGTAGCCATTGATGGATCTATCCTTCCTGAACATATTTCATTTATGTAGTTTATAGTTTGGGGCTTTCCACCCCTCCCCCCCCCCGCCCCCAGCAAAGAGTTCCACAGGTTGACGGTGAAGAAACGATTGTCTGTTTTAAAGCTGCTACCTATACATTTCATTGGGTGACCTTCTTGTGTTATGTTAATGAAGGAGGAAATAACATTTTCTTGTTCATGGATGGTGTGAAAAAATTGATTTTCTAGACCTCTAACATATCTCCCCCCCCCCCATCCTTTAGTTATTTCTTTTCCAAGCTGAAAAGTCCCAGTCTTTTTAATCTCTCCTCATATGGAAGATGTTCCTTACCCCAATCATTTGTTTTGCCCTTCTCTGTACCTTTTCCAAATCCAGTATATCTCTTTTTTTAGTTGGGGCAGCCAGATATGCATAAAGTGTTCAAGATGTGGGCATGCCATGATTTTATATAGAGGCAATATCATATTTTCTGTCTTAGTATCTATTCCTTTCCTAATGATTCCCAGTATTCTGTTAGCTTTTTAGATTACCACTCCCCACTGAGCAGATGTTTTCAGGGAACTATCCACAATGATTCCAATATCTTTTTCTTGAATGGTAACAGCTAATTTAGACCCCATCATTTTGTATGTATAATTGTGATTATATTTTCTCTGTGCATTACTTTGCATTTATCAACATTTAATTCCATCTGCCATTATGTTGCCCAATCACCCAGTTTTGTGAGATCCCTTTGTAACTCTTTGCAGTCAGCTTTAAAGTTAACTATTTTGAGTAATTTTGTATCATCTGCAAATTTTGCCACGCCACTGTTTACCCCTTTTTCAGGATCAGTTATGAATAAGAACAGCATTTGTCCCAACGCAGACTCCTAGAGAACACCACTATTTATTCCTCCTCTTTTTTCCTACCTTTTAGGTGGAGTACCTGGCAAATGTTTTCATGATCATCTAAGGATCCTTCAATTACTTGATTGACAAGCCCTTTTTTATCTTAATCATCCTGCTTCCCTGTGTTTATAAACAAACTCCCTGCCTCAAAGGCAAAGCTGGAAACAGCACAAGCTCTGTTGCAGTCAAGAGCTACCTCTGGATCTAGGGCATGTGCTTTAAGCAGATTTCAAGTATGAAATACAAGGGTTTAAATTTCAGAGGGGGTTTACAGACCTTCTAGTATCCCCCTCCCCCAATATAACGCCCCTGCCATGGGTAGACATTTGTATCCACGCAGGACTCTTCTGCTAAATTCTGTTATAAGCAAAGGGAGTTTTTCCTTTCACTTCAATGGGCCAAGATTTCACTTTCTCTTTCTTCCTATCATCAAGACAGAACTCTATATCCTGGCCTACTTGGGATCCATCAGCAACTGCACAAGGAAACCTGTTCCATTGGCTTAGTGGATGGAGACAGAGACAATGATTTCCATCCCTAGTAGTGCATGTCCATTACAGGCCAAGAGCTGTGACCTCTGTATCATTAAAACCTCTCAAAGGATTTGTATTTTAACATTGAGCTTTTCATCTCTAAAGACTTACTTGGGATAGAGATTGCTACCTGGTAGAGAACAAGATAGAACCACTCTCTAATCTCTGGGGAAGCTTTCTGACCATCCGTGGTTACAAAGCTCTGTGTCGCTCGAAGGCTTGTCTCTAACCAACAGAAGTTGGTCCAATAAAAGATATTACCTCACCTACCTTGTCTCTCTATATCACATTAGGTATGCACAGGATACTGCTCCACTTCAGAGAGGCTCATGACAATGCGAGCTTGTGCTCTCTTTCTCTCTCTCTCACACACACACATCCGCACACAAGCCCAGATTTGTGTGTGCATTGGCATTGTACTCCCTGCTTCAAAGCAACCATCAAAATGTTAGTAGCTGACACAAAGCTGCTATGATGTGACAGCAGAAATTCAGCTACACTGCAAAATGTATTCATTACGGTACAGAATGCCAAAGGGGGCAAGTTCTCAGGGGCTTCTGGAGGTTTTTGGGGGCTTTGGTTCATGAGCTCATGTGTGCGCATGCACACACACAGACTTGTACGCTGCACACTCAGCCTAACTGAGCTCACAAGGAGGCATTTGCACGCGCAGTTCAATATATGCACAACCAAAATGAGAGGGACATGTCTGTAAGTTGTGTGTTGAGGCCTGCTGAACCTGTAGCTCCTGCTCTTTAATCTAAATTAACAAAACATCAAAGTCATTTCTGAGTGAAGGTGGGAAATTTGGGCCAGATCCTCTGATGTACTGAGGCTGCACTGCTGGTGTAATTTAACGCCAGACTGCAATAAAAGGCTCTGTGTGGCTATTCCCAACCTAAGGGTGGCCATGCAGTGGTGTGCAGCCAATGCGGAGGGGTTAGGCATTGCACTGGCTCCTTGCTGCCAGCACAGTGGCCAAGTGTTCTGTGGCTGTTGGAAAGGGGCAGGAAGGTGGTAAGGTCAGTGTAATTACAGTAATCCTCCGACTGCTCTAAGGCCAAATCTACACTAAAAAGGAACACTAATCAATATACGCAACTCCAACAACGTTAATGGCATAGCTGGAGGCAACGAACCTTGTTTTGAGTTTCCCGCTCATCCCCACAGTGAGAGGCCAGCAGTGCAAACGTTCCCTTTGGCTTCCCTCACACCTAGCAGAAGCAGGAGTATGAGGTGCTGTGGGGGATACCCTCTGAGTTCAATTTAACAAGTCTTAACTAGACACACTAAATCGAACTCTGGAAGATTGAGCGCGGCAGCATCAACCTTCTGTTTAGTGAAGACATGGCCTTAGAGCAAGGGTCTCCAACATTTTTAAGCACGAGATCACTTTTTGAATGTAAGTGCAATCCAAGATCTACCTCAAAACCAAATCTCCTTGCCAGGCCTCATCTGTGCCTCTTCTCCGAGGCCCTGCCGCTGCTCACTGCATCCTCCCTCCCACCCCCATCCTCCCTCACTTTCACCAGGCAGAGGCAGAGGGTTGGGGTGCAAGCTCTGGTCTTGGATTAAGGGATTTGGAGTGTGAGAGGAGCTCTGAGCTGAGCTTGGGGCAGGCAGTTGGGGTGCCAGAGGGGGTTCTAGGTGCAAGGTTTGAGAGGGCATTTGGATTCAGGGGTGCTCGGGGCTAGAGCAGGGGCTTGGAGTGCAGGAGGGGATTCATGACTGGGGTAGGGTTTGGGGATGTGGGCTCCAGCTGGGCACTGCTTACCTCAGGTGACTCCTAGGTGGTGGTGCAGTGGGATTAAGCAGGCTCACCCCTGCCCTGGCCCTGCACCACTCCCAAAAGCAGCCAGAAAATTCCCTTCCAAGTCCTGTTGTGTCCCCTCTCTGCTCTGTGGAGACAGGATACAGAGTGGGAGGGGGGCACCTTGACATGAGCGCCCCCTCCTCACTCTCTCCTGCCCTGCACAGAAAGCAGGAGGCTCCTTAGGAGACAGCTCCAAGGCAAAGGGCAGGAGAAGCACAGCAGTGGGGAAGGAGCAGCTGAATTGCCAGCCCTTGATAGCTTCTTGGCCAAACCAGTTAGGATCACCTGTCAGAGGCTCCAAGATCTACCAGTAGATCCCAATCTACTGGTTGGTGACCACTGCCTTAGAGTATGCATGGCAGAAGTGCACAGAGCAGCACCATGGACAGGGAGGGGCACAACTGGGTGCTTTAACCATATTTATACACCATCTCCTGGCACTCACTTTGTGCATATTGGAAGTATTTGAGCACCTGACCCTTTATCTTCAAAACACTCACCTCTGCCTACTTGGAGAGGAGATTCTAATATTTTTTCCTTATTCAGGAAAAAGGGAGAGTTTTACTGACAAAGGGTAATGTAAAAGCTGTAAGACTCTCAGGATTTGGCCTATGGGATGTTAAAAGTCCTCTGGCACCGAACAATCTCCCTGGATTAACAAGCCACAGTGAGGCAAAGAAAGGGTGGGAAAGTAACCTCAAGTTCTGAATTTCTTGACTTTTTTTCCACCCCCTTTTAAACCCTCCCCATTATTTATTTTCATGTCAATTTTTGCAATTAATTATAAATGTTGTAATCAAGACCTCTTGCATTTGATGCCCATTCCGATCACCGAGGTTGCCGGTCATCTCTCTAGGGGGCTGGGAACTTTGACCTGCCATTAATATTGTTGACAATGTTCCCCTGCCATCCCAAGGGACAATGTTGCAGCACCATGGCTCTCGGTAGCGACATTTCCCCACAATGCTGCATCCTCACCATCACATGATGATGGAACATTGCCCCTTGATGCAGAAGGGTCGTGACACTGTGACCAGAGCATGCCAGATGGCATTTGAAAAATTCAGCGACATAAAGCAGCAAATCAAATGAGAGCACTTTGTTGGTAGAGGTATTTATTTGTATCACTATGATAACAAGGCAGGGACCCAATCAGGATCAAGGCCCCATAGATGCAGGAAGGAACCTAGAGGTGTGGAGGGTGCTGTAGCACCCTTGGGCTCCTGGCCTAGAGCCTGGGGTTCCACCTGCTGGCCCTGTGTGCTGGGGCTCTCCTACTGGCCCCATGCTCCAGGGTCTCAGCTGCCGCCCCACATGCCTGAGACTGTCCTGTCAGCCCCATGCACCTGGGACTCTGCTGCTGGCCTGAGCTGTGGGGAGGGCAAGGATGAGGCAAGAGGGCTGAATCAGAGCCCTGCCCCCAGCCAGCCACTTTCTTACAGATACACCCCACCGGGGCACACCAGCTTACTTCACCTTTACCTGAAGGAGAGTGGGCAAGTAGGGGTGGGATTTCCTGCCAAGTTCCCAGCCAATCAGGACTCTGAGGTACAGGGGAGAAGTGGGCTCTGGGTGCACAGCAGGGATGGCAGGTGAGGGATGGGAAAAGGGCTGTGACTCTAACAGGAATACATGGTGATGCAGACCAGTTACGGGCATCACTGAAGTTGTACCTGATTGGTTTTCACATCGACGTCCAGTCGGCTGCCTGTCCCATCATTAAAGTACCATTGACACTACAGTAGAAACGAGTCTGGAGAAGGGATTTGACATGGGACCAAGCAGTGGCATCTAAGCATAAGTGGTGAGATGGAAGGTGATGCAAAGGCATTGGCAATGCCTGTGGACAAACCAGTGCTGGCGGCTGACATGGTGGTGATGTAGAGAAAGGACTGCAATAAGGCCCCAGGCAGATATTGCAGAACTGAGTTTTAAAGGACCTTAAAAGGCCCTTGTATTGAGTTCAGAGGGGAACAGGGACTGAAAGAAGGGGTGACGTGGTCAAAGCTACAGAGCAGCTAGAGATGATATCAGCTCTGTTGGGAATGGATTGGAGCAGATTGGGCGTATGTCTACACGAGCCCCCTAGATCGATCTAGGGAGGCTAATGAGGGCGACCGAAATTGCAAATCAAGCCCGGGATTTAAATATCCCACGCTTGATTTGCATGCTCCCGGCCAATCACCATTTTAGAAATTGACTAGCCCAAAGTAACTGCCCGCGTCTACACGCGGCAGTGAAATGGGATTCCGATTTAAAGCCCTAACTCGAATTAGCTGGTATTCCTCCTGCAATGAGGTTTACCAGCTAATTCGATTTAGGGGCTTTAAATCGGAATCCCATTTCACTGCCGCGTGTAGACACGGGCAGTTACTTCGGGCTAGTCAATTTCTAAAAATGGCGACCGACTGGGAACATGCAAATCAAGTGCGGGATATTTAAATCCCGGGCTTGATTTGCAATTTCGGTTGCCCACATTAGCCTCCCTAGATCGATCTAGGGGGCTAGTGTAGACGAACCCTGGGAGTTATTCAAATATTCATGAAGATTTGGCAAATCCACTCCTGTTGTACACAGCAGGACTACAGGGCTCTTCAACTGTCCCCTGTGAATTAATCTTGGCAGGCAAAGGTCAGATGCATGAAGGGAACTAGACTAGGTGACCTCTCAATGTCCCCTCCAGTCCTACGATTCTATGATTTTGGGAGGGAGAGTAATCATAACGGTGAGCAGCCCTCTGCACTTTAATCCCACTTTCAAAGAGCCACAGCACATTCATTAAAACCCAGAAATAGCTCTGAGCCGCTTGTATAAATTCAGGTCCAAACTTTCTCAAAATCCAAGACTGTTAGGATCCAGGAGTTTGGTTTAGCCACCTACAAGGTTTCCCAGGCTTTTGCCAACTCTGATAAAGGCCTCCAATAAGGGGGATTGTTAATACCAAACAACAACTCAACATGCTGAGACTGGCTAGATTGAAAGTTGGCTATAAACTAGGTGCCAAAGAGGCAAATTAAGTTAGTGATCTCTTTGTTTGTATAGTAATAGAGATGTAGCCGTGTTACTCTGGTCTAGCTGAAACAAAAGACAGGACTATGCAGCACTTTAAAGACCCACTGGGTCTGGCCCACGAAAGCTCATCACCTAATAAACTATCTTGTTAGTCTTTAAAGTGCTGCATAGTCCTGTCTTTTGTTCTCTTTGTTTGTGTGTGTGTTTTCCTATGTCACCTAACACAATAGGGTCCTGGCTTGTGGCTGGGGCTTCTAAGCAACCAATCAATCAGCCAGTGACAGTGTCTAAGGGCAGCCTAATTCATTAATGTGTTTACTTACAGAATCACCAGCAACCAACATGCGCCTTGACATATCTGAGGAATAAGTATGCTCATGAAATGAATCACAATAATATGTGTTTCACTTCGATACACCTTCCACTGGGATTTTTGATGCTGGCGAAAACCACAACAAATCCCTTTTTTTAATGCAGTCAGAAATCAAGTGGTCACCTTCTTGTTGCTATAAGAAGCAGTGCCATGCAAGTGCTGAATGCTGTTTTGGAAGCCTGGCTACCCACTCTCTCTCCCATTTTCTCTGATTCATTGCACACAGAACCATTGCAGTCACCACCTATACTCCAGTTCAGCAGTTCAATTTCACCGCCCATTTAGAGAGAGAGACTGCTGAACAGGAGTTCATTTGCACATTTGACACTATCTCTGTGGGCTTGAATAAAGATATTAACTGGTTAACACAATACAAAGGCAGTTTCCATGTCTCTGACATTCGCATTTCACATCAGTAGCTATGAATGGGATACATCCAGCCTACTTAATTAGCTTCAATAACAAGGGCCCTACAATTGATAGGTAACTGCTTTTACTGTTAGGCAATGTCTACACTGCCAGGGGGTTTTCGGAAAAAGATACACAAATTGCGAAGAGCAATTTGCATACCTTTTTCCGTTTGTTTTTTCGGAAGAGGCTTTTCCGACATTTGGCCCCATAAAATGAGGAATACAGGGCTTCTGAAAGAGCGCACCTGCTTTTTTGGAAACTGATCCAGAAAAGTGGACGTGTTCCCTGTATGTGGAAGAGTTTTTCCGGGATACCTCTGGTATCCCGGAAAAACTCTGCAGTCTAGACGTAGCCTTATATATACCTTGGATTCTGTATTTCCACTCCAACTCATCTGATGAAGTGGGTTTTACCCACAAAAGCTCACGATCCTATACCTTTGTTAGTCTCTAAGGTGCCACAGATCTACTCATTGATTTTTTAAGTTACAGACTAACATGGCTACCCCTCTGAGACAAAAAAAAAATTGGTTTATTGCAGAACTGGGCCTGGAATCAAGCCTGAATCCAAATTTTGTCAACGTTCACAAGCATTTGGAGTTGTGGTCATGGCTCAGGTTTATGGTCTTGAGGATTACATTCAGGGTTATATCCAAGTTAATCCAGAGTAACCTTACTGACTTCAAAGGTGTTCTATCAGGTTCACCCTGCTGTCATTGAGGTGAGGCTCTGGCTCCAGATATGGCTCTGAATTTCTTCACAGTTTGGTTCTGGTGTCCAGCTCTGGACTCTACAGGACATCAGTAGGACCCTGGGTATGGCTGGCCACTCAGCTATCGTGAAGACAAAATATAAAGCACCAACATCATTAGCAATACCAGGATTTTCAAACCCCCTTCTGCCCCCCCAAATTTCCATGCTATTTCCCCTTTAGCCTTTCTGAAAACAAACAAATCCAAATCAGGGGTTGTGGCATGAATGCAAAAGGGGGTGGGAGAGAAACGGGGAGAAGCACAAGTGAGTGAGCACGCTTGTTGGAGAGAATCTCTTTCCTTTGGGCACTGAAGTGTTCCAACATCAAACCTTCTGTCCTCATTAAAAAGCTGTATGTGTGCCATTGTGACATCTTTATTCACACACCCCAAGACTTCAAAGCCTTCAGGAGATTTCCGTGGTGGATTTAACATAAAAATATCAGGAGATGAAACGGTGCAAAAGGCAGCCCAGTGCATTCTTGTTTTAATTAGAGCTCCGGTGGAGGGGGATGAGGAGTGAATGGTTCAAATGATATGCACATTCAAGCAGACTTTCTCTCTCTCTCTCTCAGATGCAACTATCATCCCCACAGCACACACAACATGGTCAGCACTCACCTTTCTCACATGCACAAGTTTCAGAAATATGCAATAGACCCTAAATTTAGCCATATGATTTTTAGGCATATAAACCAACATGCACTAACGTCAGGAAAAGGAATTGCCATGGAAGAAATGCATGTTACCGTTACATTTCAAGCTTTATATTTAGCTAACTATGAAATGAAAAAGAAGCAAAAGTAACAGAGAATCAAAGTGAGCCAGAGAGGTCTTGGAGATTTGGGATATGAGAGAACAGAGCTGGACAGATGATTAGTAACGCATCATATATTTAGATGATGTTTGCCTCATATCTGTTTGTGATTTTTTTTCCATGGTTTTCCCTTTTGTTTTTGTTTTTTCATTGTTTTAAACTTATTTTCCAGTTAATTTCCATTAATAACTCTCAGTCTGTAGCATATTCAAAACCAATTGGTGGAATATGATGTTTGCAATTTGAGCTGTATTGATTGTGTGTGTAGGATGTGGTAAGTTTCTGGTCCCTGATTGGTTGACAATAATGCTTTAGAATCCAGTTGCTAGTTAAAATGCTCTGAATTACAAAAGCAAAATGTAATACTTTCTGTAAGTGTTCTCTAATATTCACTTAACATTTTCTGTTTCTTTTAATATCTCTGCCAGTAAACTCATTTGCAAGAATGCTCACGGGAGGCAAACACAAAGGATTGCACTGAAATGAATTTACTTATAATTTTGAGTGACTATTCACAGACACTTTGTCCCTAGTATTTAGCCAGCTTTATGACTGAGCCAATTTCTCCTTGCAAAGAGTAAACGATTTTAAAAGCCTCTCTCTAAAAAGGCTCTCGTCCCCTCTTTAATTGGGTGGCACAGGGGCAAGCTTTTTTTTGGAGGAGTCACATCCGAGGAGACAACCCCAAATCTTACTTGCTTTTGTGTTTCATTTATTGGAACCCAGATTCTGTATATTGCAGCCTGATCCAAAGCTGACTGCAGTCAACAGTGACACTATCTCTAAGCACAGGACTTTGGCTGGATGGTTCTATCTACCTAGGTATGTTAGATAAAGGACCAAAACACTGACCCATACAAGTGCAGATCAAGTACCCAGGGTCAAACTAAAGGAACCCAGGTGGCAGAAGACACACACAGCAAACAAGATTGCAGACATCACAGTCAAGTGTGTGTATTGTAGAATGTAACTCAAGGCACAAAGCAAAATACCCTGCCTATGGGCAATGATGCAAGTGGTGAGAGAGACAGAATCACTTCAGGTACATCTATTCCGAAATAACATAGTCCGCATCTACACTACAAGCAGTTATTTCGACATAATGTCAAAATAATGTCAAGCAGGAGGACTTCCTGCTCTGACTCCCGTAACCCTCATTTTACAAGGAGTAAGGGAAGTTGAAGGAGGAGAGCTCTTCCTCGCACTTTGCTGTGTAGACAGCGCCGAAAGCCGAAATAAGCTATTTCGACTTCAGCTCGTCAATTGACGTAGCTCAAGTTGCGTCACTTATTTAAGCTTCAGCCCTGCTGTGTAGACGTGCCCTTCCTGTCCCAAAGCTGCTGCCATCCCAGGAATTAAAAAGCAGTGGTGCAGGTAGCCACTGAAAAACCTCCCGTAAAAAGGATAGCTGCAATGTGACTGCAGTGTATGCGCACTGCAGGAGAAGACTGCCAGACATTCTACTGTCATATTTGCAACTATGCTGCTCAATCAGCAACCAATTCTATTCCAGCTGGACTGTGGAGCCAGCTGAAATCCCAGCAACCCTGATAAGCAGCAACATTAGACTGGAAAAATGTGACCAAGTGCTGGTGAGGTACAATAAAATCATTCTGCGGCCTGAGGGCAAATGCAGGATGTCAACTAAAAACCACGAAGGACGAGACAGCAGTTGACCTGCAGGAACACCACTTAGTGCTGGGCATCACCTCTCTCTTTGCTTACCTCCACTCTCCCCTGTTTCTCTGCTGTAATCAAATGTAAACTACATTTGGTATCTTCAAGGACACTCACAGCCTATCCCCACCTTTCCTATCATCTCTAATTTACTATTGCCATGTCAGCTCCAGCCTCCAATTGGCACAAGTCACCAGCCTCCATCACCCACTTATTAAATGTTCAAACAAGCACCTTTGTGCTCATACCCTCATGCTTGGGAGGTGCTCCCTGTAAACATCCACAAAACCAATCCTTTGTCTTCCTCCAAAACCCTCCTCAGAAATCTCTTTTGCTGAGAAACATACAAAAAAATGGAGAAGAATAGAGCTGATACCACTGCCCAGAGCTGACCACAGACTTCACTGAGCCCAGGAGGGAGCTGGTTCAGGGGTCCCCAGAAGGGGTGGGGTCTCAGATGGAAGGGGACAGCCCTTAAGCATCACCAAGGCCACAGGGTACATGCTGTTGGGGTCTCTGGTGGCAATTTGAAGGGCCTAGGGCTTTGGCCACTATTGCTACTGAGGTAGCAGCAACAGCAGCCAGAAGCCCCAGGTCCTTCTAAATCTCCAGGCCCTGGGACAGCTTCCCCCTGACCCCTCCATCAGCAGGTCTGACACTGACAATCATCAGTGTTCTCTAAAAGCAAACAAGATTGCAGACATCACAGTGTGCATATCGTAGAATGTAACACAAGGCAAAAAGCAAGTGGTGAGGGAGACAAAATCACTTCAGGTACAGCCACCCGGGAGTGATTCAGGTGCTGCCCAGCTGATTAGCAGAGTGCCTGCAGCTGGCAGCATATGTTTCTACTGGTGGTGCATATCCACACATGCCTCGGTGCACACAACAACATTTATTCTGAACATGGATGGAAAAATATTAGAGAGAACAGTGCCAATCATGCTACCCAATATTGCCTCATTGTTTCTTTGTGCTCCCTCTTGGGTCTGTTGTCTTGTGAACTCTTTGTGGCAGGAATGGCCTTTTTGTTCTGTTTGTGCAGCACCTAGTACAATGGGTCCTGCGCCATTCCTGGGGCACCTGGGCGCTATGCTAACACAATAAATAATTGCAACAAAAAGAGTAGATTGTTTCAGCAGCTCCTTGAACTGGATAGCTCATCAATTCACATGTAGTGTACAACATGGGACTGGCCCCTGATCTCATTTACACCTGTAGAAATCTGAATGAATTCCATCAGTTTCCATGGGAATATTTTGCGTTTATGCCAGTATAACTGAGCACAAGCTTAGGGCCATGCATTAGATCTTGCATACACTACTTTACACCTCTGTCAGCTCTAGTAAACACTGTTTAAATCCCTTCCCCCACTGAGCTGTCTAAATGACTATAGGAACTTTTCTGCTGCTTCCCCAAACTTTGCTGCAACCTCTGGCAGTTAGTTCAGGCTTCCTGCATTGCGGCAGCATTTTCTTAATTCTAAGAATGGGCTGCTTACTTTAGCATGTCTTTGTGCGGCCTTTACTGTCTCAAAGGATGAAATAGGCAGTATCCCCCATCCCTTCTTTCCCAGCAAGCCTGGCTCCTGATGCCTGGCCCAGGGTTAATCGTAGGGTTAAACAAGTCATGAAAAATACTCTGGGAAAATGCAA
This sequence comes from Pelochelys cantorii, assembly GCA_032595735.1. Lineage (NCBI taxonomy): Eukaryota > Metazoa > Chordata > Testudines > Trionychidae > Pelochelys > Pelochelys cantorii. Next base: position 25,164,587 of record CM064336.1, read on the forward strand.
AAGATTTCTCGCTTGGCTGAGCTGAGCAATCTTTCTTTTTTAACATCAGTGTCATAGGGTAGCCAAACAGATCTTTCTCCCTTTTGTGCAGGAGCTTCTGCTATGGCAGCGACAGCACAGGTCAGCCCAGAACATGTCTCTCTTCCCCTGAAATTCCCCGGCACTGTGGAGTACTAACTTTCACTTCAGTCCTTTTGGAATGCTTGCTGTGTCTTGCTCCCACTCCAGCACTGGCTGGAGGAGCAGAAAACCACAGGTGACTTTGAACTCACTGTGGCTCAGCAGATGTGTCTCAGGTGATGCATATCATCAGGGAGCAAAGCTACATGCCAGATTTCTTTCTGGGCCAGACTGGATTTATGCCTGCAAAATTCAGAAGCTGATTAGACAGTTCACATCCCAATAGCCTGAGATGTCTTGGGCAATTTTCTGACTTTTCCTGTGTCTCCCTCCTTCCATGTGAGTGGTGCTTCTTTATACCAGTCTGGATTCTTTTATATAGAGAGACACCACGGTAATGGGCATAGTATAAAAACCTGGGTGAACAGAAGAATGCATACAACTGCTAAGGCTAGAATCACTGAAGCTGGCCCAGGATGCAAAATTATCCCTCCTCCTACACCTCAGTGACCTCTGCACACTGAGGCAGGGTAAGCAGTGTTAGTATAACAGCTTTCCTTGGCAGGCTTAGCCAAAGAGTTTGTGGGGCCCAACGCAACACGTTGTGGCTGGCTGCTCTGTGTGGCTGGGTGGCTCCCAGCCAGGGCAGCGAGTAAGCAGCTGGGCAGGTAGGTGCTAGGCAGCATGGGGCCCAAGGCAACCTGCTTGCTCGCCTTGCCCTAAGGCCGGGCCTGTTCCTTGGGAAGCAGGCAGTTTACAAATACAGCTGAATGCACACACCTCCCAGAGCCCACTCCTCCAACCCTTCCCAGCCAGTGGGGCCAATAGAGGTCATGGTCCTCTCCACCTCCTTCCCTGGTCCATCTCCTTCTGTGTAGGCAGCCAGCCTCTAGTACTAGAACCATTATAGGTGGAACCTCTCTAGTCCGGCACCCTCAGGGACCTGACTGATGCCTGAACCAAAGAATGGGAGGTCAGTATTGTCTAGCAGCATTACCAACACTTCCACTGCTTGCTGGGCTCTTAGAAGACATTTGGGGGTTAATTAGAGCTAAGTAACAGAACAGAACACTGAGAGCCAGGACTGGTGGCTGTAAACAAACTTTATGGGACCACAGGAAATTTGGCCACACCCATGATAAGTGACATCCAGTGAACTTTAAAATCTTGCCAGGCCACTGATGATGCTGGATCAGAGAATGCTGGACTAGAGAGGTTCAGCCTGCATCAGTAGGAAATGTACAAGGAAGGTGTACATAGGGAGTGGAGGAGGTTGCAAAGGCAGCATGCTCAAGATGGTCCAGTCTCTGGCTCGTGACTATGTTATACGAATATCAACAAACACTGTTGCAAGGGTGGGTCGGCGCAGCACGGATATTGAGCAAAATGAAGGTAAAACAAAATAGTGGGATGGTCCCTTCAAAAGAGAAAATAGTCCCTATTAAAGTTCCGATTGAAATCCTTCCATAGTCATGTTGTGATGTGCTAGTGCAGAGATCTGATCTCAAGATGTCAGTATGTCTAAAAAGACAGCTTATATCTGCTGTGTATGTAGATGAGTTTATGTTATAACAGCCGGTGCAGTACTGGGGCACATTGATGTCAGGTCTTCTTAAAGAGGCTAATCACCCCTCCTGTGCTATTGAGCAGTTTATTCCCCCAAACTGAGCTCTTGTTGCATTGCCATATAACTTGGTTGCATTCATCCTATAGTGTTGTCTAATTCTAGCACTTTCTTTTATTTCAAATTGAATAGATGCATGTTCACTTCCTGTTCCAAATTGTTGTTACATGCTGCTAAGCAACTACCATATTCTGCCCCAGAGGTGGCTGCATGTCAGGGAAGCAGGAAAAGATTTTTGTGTATTTAGTTTATAAAATTCTTTGGGGTCTTTCAGGATAGAGGCAGCGAGCAAAATGTAAGGGATTAGCAACAGTACACATGCGTGCATACAGACATATGCCACACGCACAAAATGTGCCATTTCATATGCCCGACAAGACATCTCCTTTTCTGATGAAGGAGACTAGAAATTTGGAGAGTAATGTCCCTAAAGAGGGGAATCTCCTGGGCAATAGAAATTAACAAAGTGAACAATTTATTGTTGGGAGTTGGACAAGCTTTTGTTATTGTGTGTAAGACCCAAGGAGACTACAGGAAATCCACCATCAGGAACCACTGTCCTCATATTGATTCATTCAGCAGTCACCTTTGTGAATATTTGTCATATTAACCCCTATAATCAGAGAAAACAAACTGATGTGGCCTGGAAATATATTCTGTAGGATTAAATAATAGAGTGAACACAGACACATAAACAAGCAAGAAGCAGAGTTTTAATACTGTGTATTATTATTGACATGCTGGACCTTAATGGCTGTAATGTCAATGGGCACTCTGGGACCTTTACTTGTGTATTATTAATGTATTAGACCACAGCTGTTATGGGCTATTGTGTCAAGAGCAGTTTGAGTAGATGTCTGCAGTATGTAGACAGAATAAACACATCATTTAATCAGTGTTCTATACACTGTAGGCATGTGAATTGTGCACCCTAGAACCCCAGTAGATGGCTCTGTAATTGCAGATGCTGTCCTATCGTAACATTATGAATGCCAAATAAGACCAAGAAGGAGATTGGAGAGATACCCTGTCAGTTCTTCAGAGAAAGGGGGGGTTCCACCATAATGCACACAACCAGTTGTACAATGTACACAGTCAGTTTCACAATAGTGCCCCATGATCAAAGTTCCCTCTAGTCTTTCCCATATTATTTTTATCTAAGTGCAGAATAAATTTTATATGTGCACTGTAGCATGTACCAATGTGCACCACCAGTAGAAACAAAAAACTTAGCTGTGGATGCTCTGTTAATCAACTGGGCAGCATTTGACTCTCTCTTGAACAGCTGCACAAGTGCATACTTTATAAGGAACACTGCCCATGATGTGGGGATGCCAGCTGCTGATTATTTGTTACCATGAAACATGAAGATTAATAGCCTAGTTAGTTAGTAGTTTGTTTGTTAGTTTGCACTGGCTCACATAAAATAAATGTCAGGTGCAACTTTTAATCATATGAACATTTGATCCTTTCCTAACTCCATTTGCTTTGCACAGTTCACCCTGTGGGACTTCAGTGGAGAATAAGGTCTCATGTTGACCTTCCGCACTGGAGTGAATTTCACACTGACATTCTGATCTTCAGTGGTGTGAAGGACCCCTACCCTCAGGATCTAACCTCATTATTCTAAAGGGCCTTTCTGAATGCACTGTAACTCACTGTAAAAGCTGGAGCCAGCAAAGTTGCTGGAATCTCAATGTGATTAATTCTAGGTGAAGAAAATGCATATATTCACCATATCTCTGCTGCATGTTTGATAAGATATATTGGTCAGATCCCACAGGTGAAATATAGGGGATACAATAAATCTGCTAGGACACTCACAGTGTGAGAGTTGTTGCGGGTCAGAAGTGAAATGCATTGGAAGAGCTCGGCATGGAATAAGGATTGGATCAGCAACTGGTGCAGCCTGTCAAGAGAGAGGAGTGCACTGGCAAAACTTTGCCATTCTCCCTGAGGTCAGCCCTGTTTGAGCCTTCATTATCCTTGGCAATAAACTCAAATTCTAAGGGCACGTCTACGCTATGTGGAAGATCAACACTGCCACAGTCCATCTTCCAGGGTTCAATTTAGTGGGTTTAGCGTAGGCCTGCTAAATCAAACTCAGAGGGCACCCTGTTGGTGCCAGTACCCCTGCTCCTCACAAGAAGTAAGGGAAGCCAATGGGAAAATTTCCTCTCATTGGCCTCCTGCTGTTTGGACGGCTCAGAAACTCGATTTAAGATATGTCAACTCCAGCTACATAATTAACGTAGTTTGAGTTGTGTATCTTCATTCGACCTTCTCCTCTAGTGTAGACCAGGCCTAAGGAAGGAAAAGAAATCCCCTGATTTGCCTGACAACACTGAATAGAGTTAGACTTTTCATCATGTCATATCTGGGCCACGGAAAGGCCCCTGCTTTTATTGTGTGACGACATGGAAATTACCGAGTAATTATAGGATTATGCAGTACCCGCTAAATTAAATGTTACCTCTTTACCTTTTATAGAACAAAAAATAACCATGTAATTTCCTAGTGAATTAAGCTGTTAAGGTCTCATGGTAATTATACTTGGAGTCAAAAGCTCGGAGTTCTTCTGGTAGTTACAAGTAAGGAATTATCTTTCATTTTTAAACATATGTTGCAGTCGGATCCCAAGCCCTGCATTTCCATTTTAATAACACTATGCCATGCCCAAATGAAAGCAAGCATATGTTTCCCATCGATGTGTCCAAATATAGTGCACGTGTTATGTAAAATAGATTGGACATATGCAAAACCGACCCAGCTTTATATAAGAAAAAATTATATGGAATTTCATGAAATAGAAATAGAGGTAAAATATTATCAGTTGGATCACAATGTTTAAAATCATGCCTAGTTTCACAGCATGATGGCTAGTTTTCACAGCAACTAAGTCAGTGTAGGCTGTTTTTTTAACATATATGAGTGGAACTGGTTGGTAACGTGCTTGAATATAGCACAGCTGTTTACAAGGAAGTCTAATGAAAGCCCTGAATCTTTTCAGTGTGTTGGAGCATCTCCCTGTGTGTTGTCCACAGGTACAGAACAATTTTGTGTAGCCTGGACTGTGAGGAGAGTATCATATAAACAAAATAGTGAAATAAGCTCTAAGAGTTAGACCCTGGCTGTGTCAGCGGGAGTTTTGCCGCTGACTTTAGTGGGGCTAGGATTTCACTCTTGGCCCCACATCTTGGGCTTTCTGTTATAATTCTCAACAACATTGGGCCTGGACTCAGCTCTCCTTCAAAGGTGGCTTGGGGCTGGACTCCGTTTTGAATGTCTTCAGGAAGCATATAAGTAAGAAAACAGAGCTTGCTACAGGGCTATTGATCACAGCTCAGAATAACCCTGAATGCAGAGCTTGTAAAAAGCTCACTCAGCACTGGGGGATATGACAGCCGTCCTACAAAAGGGAACCCATTGTGTCTGATGTATACCGAAGAAACAAAGAAATATAGCTTGCAGACTTCAAATGCATCTCTTGAGAGCAGACTTGAACAGGTAAGCAGCTTGGTTAAGATAGAGGAGCCACCAAACATCACAATACTCTAGCTATTCCCAGATAGCTTGTCAAGTAATTTTCAGGCTACTTAGAGTACCTAGCCTCAGCAAGGTAGACTTATTTTGAGGTGGAAGACAGGAACTGATCCCAGTTTTGCTACTGACTCTGCAGACTTAGGAAAGTGATTTTGGCCATGGTTAAACTGAAACAGACTGGACCTCTCCTTGGCCCCAAGCAAATAAGGAAGGAGGTGTGGGGGAGCTTATTTTATATAAGGGTATCAGTAGCCTGTTGTGTAGAGGTGTTGAGAATTCCCTTTGATTTTTAGTGTTGTTTTGTGAGCTTGTGAAAAAATAAATGCCTCTTGTATTAAAAAATATTACTGCATTTTTAAAAATAACCCATACAACATTTTGGTTTTGTTTTCATTTCTTTTGTTTTGGAAAAATAAAAGGAAAGGAAAGGAAAATGAGCTTTTGAAAATATTGTCATAAAAGTTTTGGTAAAATGAAAACTGAACATTTTTATAAAACCAAAAGAAGTTATTGAATTATTTCCATTTCCAGTTTTTTATCGAAAAAATAGAAAATTTCCCCCAGAATCCAAAAACCACATTTCACTAAAAAATGTTTTGATGAGGAATGTTGACCTGGACAGAAGCTCAGAACCACTGATAACCAAGCATTTATTTAGGTGCCTAAATATGTTTTAAAGTGCTTAACTTGAGGCCTCCATGTTTGAAAAAATAAAATGAATTTAATATCTTTGTCTCAATCAGACAGGGATATAGAGCAATATTCTCAACTCCAGTACTTCACGGGGCTGCTGTGTGCATTAATTAGCTAATTTTATAACCTGCTTTTAAATATGTAACATGCTATATAAGTGCTAAGTATGATTATCGCAGCATTACTGCAGACTCCTTCCTGAAGAAAAAAAAAAAGATACAGAACGACCGTGAGGGTTTTTAATGAAGTTTAACACTAACATTTTTAATGTTAACATTTGAGTCTGCATTTTTTAGCACAGATTGAACAATTGCACCTAAAAGTCATAGCAAATCCAAGCAGTAATTGCTGCGGGTACAAATCTGCACTGAAATAATTACCCTCTGATCTTTTTATTTTGAGTTTTTCTTATTTTAGTTTAATATTAGCTGGCAGCTCTCAGACAGCCAGTGTGTATTTTAGCATACTGGCACTTTGAATTCTATACTAATATTGCACACTTCCATTGCATGCTGAAACCAAGAACAGGCCTTTATTTAAAGGAGATTGCTGTATCCCACAGTTAAATATGTGGCAAGTGCTATAGATATGTTGTGGCATTTTGGTGCAAATGAGTTTTTTTACATATCTTTTCCAGGATTTTTCACAATCTGCCTGTCACTTATAAGACTCCATATTTGCCTTTTGACAAATATTAATAGCCACTCTTTGGTGTTTGATCTAAGAGTTAAAAAAAAATCACTTTCTATCTCATCGCTAGCCTCTTGCATATCATCCCTGCAGCCTGACACAGCTTATTGCTAGCATTGTGCTTTCCTGGTCTCTCTCCCTTAATAGCCTTACATCTCTTTCCAAGTGAGATGAAAGAGTGAGAAGTACCAAAGGGCTTACATTCAATTAACGGGAAAAGGGGCGGGCCTTCAAAGTGCTCAACAGCCCTTCTGATTGCAGCAGGCAGCATATCCTGTATCAACGACTGTCAGGATATGTAAAGCCAGCAGTACTTTCACCCCCATGCTTAAACTGAGCAGGGGAGGACGAGGAAAGCACAGCCCTAAAGGTGGCCTACAGAAAGGGTGATCCAGGCCCACCAACAGCAGGTGGAAATGGGGCAACTGTCCTGGGGCCCCACAATTCTAAAGGGCCTGGGGCTCTAGCAGCAGTGCCCTGAGACATGGCCCCCTTTAAATCACTGCCAGAGCGCCACGTGGAGGACTGGTGCGACATGCTCCACGTGGCACTGCGGGCTGATTGTCTCCTGCCACGCCCTTCTGCCTGATACTCTGGCCCTTCCTGTAGCACATAGCCACCCTGCCCTGCCCTGCCCTGGGGCCCAGTGTCGCTGTTGGCTTCCCTGGAGTAACTATATTTCCCAAAGGGAAAACAGGACACCCCTAGCCACTTGTCCAAGCCTGTGCCCCCTCCTGTGAGGTTATTGCCAGTCATTGGAATCTTGCTGCCCCCTCCCCCCCCATTCTGGAACACTGCCTCCTCTTACCCCCTGCACAAGAGTGGCATCTCCTCTCGCTGCCTTCTCTCGCTTTTCTCTGCACTCCACCCCATTTTTTTTAAATGGGCATTTATCCCATTTGCTTTTGCTAACTGATCAAATCGTTCAGAGCAAATGGGACAAATGCCCACTTTTGCAAAAAGAAAAAGCCAGAAACAAAAAGCAGCTGAGACAGATGGGATAGGGCTTTAAAAAGGGCTGTTGCAACCAAAAGAGGATGTATGGTAACCCCTACCTACAAAGGAAAACTGGGTTTATGATCTTTTCTGTTGCTTCATGGAGGAAGAAAACCTGAATATTCCACATAGGACCACAGAATATTTTTTTCTTCTGCTTCTTTTTACCTTAGAAATATCAGGGGCATTAAATCTTTTCTTCTCTAGTTTTGTTGGAGATCTCTTGGAGGACCAGAGATCTGGATCAGGAATTCCCTTTCAACTGTTGGCTGAAATGTTGGGGAAGTTCAATATTGAATTGTTTTCCTTCTAACTTTTTATTCAGGTCTTTGGTTTAAAGAGACAATATTCACAACAAACAGGCCAAAGGATTTGTAAACAGCCTGTTTAAGCAGACCAGTTTTAAAAAATCCTTCCTTTAGAGGCAGGTTATTCCATAATTGTTCATAGGGTGGGGGGAAGCAGCGGAAGTGGATTTCCATGCAACCTCCTGTGAAACATTTGGTATGAGCCACTCTCATATGCAATGCTGAACTGGAAGGACCCTTGTTTCAGTATGGCAGTTTTTATGTTATGATTTCTTTGGTCCATATTGTTCTATTGAGAATGGCTATTTGCAAAAGCTAGCCCTGGATCTGACTTTGAATATTGAACACTCCTGAAGTTTGGGGCCCAAGTGTCATATGATACATATTAAATATATCACTATAACATGCAAAATGCTGGGGAAAGATGGCACTTCCATGTAACAGGAGTTAAGCTCCAGCAAAGAGCGCATGCAGACACTCGTGAGGCTCAGGGTTAGTTTTATTTTTAAGAGCTGATACAGAATAGATCCATACTGGAATGAGACTGAACTCTCTGAAGTGATGCTCAAAGATGACCTTGCATCACGGCTGTTTGGACTTAAGGCTACCAGGGCACGTTTGTTTGTTTGGCTGGTTTGCATTTGCCTGAATTTGCTCAGAGAACCTCAGAGAACAAAAACTTCTTGCCTGAAACCAAAACCACCTGCTCCCTGGACTCTGTCACTGTGTCATGTCAATAACATCCTCTGCTACTTTAACTTTTTAAAATTCTCTGCATTGCCCCTGGATTTGGCCACTCCACTTTTTTCTCACAGGTTAACAATGCTATAAAGAGCCTGGCTGGTCAGTGTAATCAGAAAACACTGAAAAGGTCAAGGCATGCTGAGGACTGGAGGCTCCCCTATAATTTAGTGTAGCCTGTGACCTTCACTTACCCCTTACTTTAAATGATTGCAAATTAACTCAGGCAGCATAATGGGGGCTTTAGCAATCTACATGAATTGAAAGAGGAAACTATATCAAAGAGCTTTCCATCAATGTCAAGCAGTGCTATCCAGCGTTGAGTACACCAGATATGCACAGTCAGAACTGTCTTACTTAGCCAGCTGGGCTATAGCACTCAGCATCCAAATAAAGCCCCATTAACTTCCCTCAGTGATGAGTGAGGTTCTCTGTACATTCATAGGTTGGTACCCATATCATATCATCCTCTCAGAGTAATGCTCATCACAGCCCGACTGGCACTTTAGGCCAGAGTTTTTCTTTCTGGTACACACAGTGGGGGCCTGTGTGGCTTATGTGTATAGACCAGTGGTTCCCAAACTTTTCGGCATCATGCCCCCTTCTTGATTTTTGAGAAACCCTCACCCCCCCTCCCAAAATAGCAGCAAAACTTGTTGAGAAAAAAAGGAACTGACTGGGGCAGCAAAACTTGATGGGGGGGGAGGGGTTGGGTCACCTCACTCCCCCCTTGGAATTTCTTCACGCCCCCCCCAGGGGGGCACGCCCCCCAGTTTGGGAACCCATGGTATAGACTATAATTGAGGAATTAGAAATTATGAACCCAGGAATTGAGGGATAGAGAATAAGACAGAGAATATCTTATTGCCTCTATATGAAACCATGGTACGCCCACATCTTGAATACTGTGTACAAACATGGTTGCCTCATTTCAAAAAGGATATATTGGCATTGGAAAAGGGCAACAAAAATGATGAGGGGTTTGGAACAGGTCCCATATGAAGAGAGATTAAAGAGATTTGGACTTTTCAGCTTATAAAAGAGGAGACTAAGGGGGGATATGATAGAGGTCTACAAAATCGTGACTGATGAGTATTTACTTTTTCCCATAATATAAGAACTAAGGGTCACCAAATGGAATTAATAGGTAGCAGGTTTAAAACAAAAAAAAGGAAGTTTTTCTTCATGCAGTACACACAGGTGCTGCCCCAGAGCAGGAGCTGGCTCTAGCACTCAGAAGGCAGGATAAGGGATGCCTGGAAGGTAGGTAGGTGGAGTGGCCTAGGGATCGGGCATTCAAGGTGAAGCTGACTCTAGCTTTCGGAAGACAGGATAAGGGATGCTCTGCGGAACTCCTTGCCAGAAGAGGTCGTGAAGACCAGAAATTTACCACGGTTCAAAAGAGAACTAGATAAATTCATGGAGGTTATGTCCATCAATGGCTATTAGCCAGGATGGTTAGGAATGGTGTCCCTAGCCTCTGTTTATTAGAGGCTGGAAATGGATGACAGAAGAGGGATCACATGATGATTACCGGTTCTGTTCATTCCCTCTGGGGCATCTGGCACTGGCCACTGTCAGAAGACAGGATACTGGGCTAGATGGACCTTTGGTCTGACCTACTATGGCTGTTCTTATGTTCTTATGCTCTTATGTTCAGGGATCACAATGTAGCAGCCTGACCGTGTATCCACTGAAGTTAATGGCAAAACGTCCATTGATTTTAATGATCAAGCCCTATATGCTAAGGGTGACAAAACTGTCTACCACCAAGCATTAGTGATTACGTATCATTGATAAAGTGGCGGTTGTCAAGAACCGCACAACAGAATGCCCGGTAACACACGTACTCATGCTCGCTTTCTCTTAACCCTTTCCATACTATGCCAGTGTTCCCTGAAAGCTGGGCACTCAGGAGAGATTCAAATGCTGCCCAGATGATGAGCAGAGTGCCCACAGATAGGTTTGTTCCTTCAACTGGTGGTGCATATTTGCACAAGCCTCTTTGCACTAAAAAATTATTCCACACATGGATGGAAAAGATTAGAGGGAACATTGACTGTGACCTCATGTTACCATGGAATAAAACTTCAGGACCTCACCTTTCCCTTATCTAACCATAAAGAAAAGGAAGATGAATGCAATCTCAAGCTGAAAACTAGGCTCTAAGTTCTTATACAAAGTCCATTACCAGGTTTTCAGCAAGTCAATGTGTCCAAGTGCTACCATAGGAATCAGGTGACATGATGTGATGGTTCCCGCCCACCCTATGCTTTATGAAATTAGCTTATGAAATAAATATGCACAACTCGGAGATGAACTGGACAAAATACCTCATGTAATAACCTATCAATTGTAATGTTACAGTCTACCAGATCTGTATATTCTATATTGGTGCATGTATCATTCTTGTATGTAAAGTTAGAAATATGAAGTATGATACTGTTTATGGTTTAAATGTGCTAATGAGAGCCATTTCTGATGCCCTGGAAGCCTTAACAAGTGGGTGATCAACTTAACAACTTGTAAACAGCTTTGTTTGTCCTATAAGTCAAAAGGTGTTTGGACTAGTAAGACATGTGACCATACCACCTGGTACTGGGATTCCAGAACTGGTAGTTTTTCATGGAAGGGGGGAATGAAGAACAAAAGATTTCCACCCCAGGGGAAAGACCATTTAAGCAAGGGGAATTTATCAGGTCTTTGTCTTCTGTGGGAGTGTGGAACAGCCTGGAACACTAGGCTACAAAGAAAACAAAGAAAACGGAAGACCCAACTCAGAGTAAGAGATCATCTTTGATTTGAAGACTTGCCTGAAATAAGAACAACTCCTTAGGGTAAGAGACTGCTTGAATTAGAACTAGCTATGCATTTTCTTTTCATTCTTTAGTAACTTACTTCAATCTGTCTGTTTTCACTTGCAACTACTTAAATCCTACTGTGTATATGTAATAAAAACACTTTTGTTTACTCTCAGGCCCAGTGTAAATAATTGTTTCCTGGGGGAATGACCAGTGAGTGTGCATATCTCTCTTTCACTGATGAAGAGGGCAAACATCCTCATAAGCTTTCTTTGTATAAAATTTTTACACAGGGAAAATGGATTTATTTGGGGGGAGAGGTTGATCCCTTTTGGGGGTTGGTTTCCTGGGTGCTGTGCCCTAGAACTCTCTTCTGCCAGAACTGAAGTGGTTCAGTGTCTGCATTGCTGTTGGGGTGGGGGCCATAACCCCAACTCTGTGCCTTGTCTGGGAAAGACAAGAGGATCTGACCCAGCAGGACAGGATGGTGGGGAGCCCCAGAGAGCAAAAAGATGGGTGTGAATGGTATGATCAGCATTCCTGGGAACAATCCCAAGATGTCTCCTGTGACTGTACCCTATCACCTATGGCTCCCCTTGATGCATGCCCTTCTAATCCAGGTGAAATAACAAGTGTTAATTAGCAAGCCAATTACTGTAGAAAGAGAAAGAATGTGTGAGACTTGGATTTGCATGGCATTGGCATCAGTTTTTGCTGCCTCCATGAAACTGGCATCAGTTTATATTAAGGTGGCTGTTTACTTCTGGATACATATTTAGCTGGTGCTTTTTAGCCCATGCTGGCAAAAAAAAGGAAAGGAAACCATTGTGGAAGAGAAAATGTTTGTTTTCCCCAACAAATGTAAAACGAATTCCCAGCAATAGCAATCAAAAGAAAGAGAGAAATTCAAAGCAAATACCCAACAGTGTTCACTCCTAGCAACTGCGCTAAGAGCCCAACTTTTTGCCAGCTTCACTGACGCTAGGGATGTTTTGCAGCAGCTGCATTCTGCCATAAGCTCAAATGCTGTTAAATGCCTTGGTCCAGGAAGGGCGGCTCAGTGTGATTAGTTGGCCGATAGTATGTGCTACTCCATGAATTCCCATGGAGATGGCCTGATTTCCATAGCAACTGAATTCACTATCTTACCTTTCCCTTTAACAGGCATAAGTGCAATTATTAAAAATACACTGTGGTGTTCTCAAGTCATGGCCCAGAGCACTGTAGTGACATCATCATGAACTGTAATAGTCTGGGCTATTACTGGAGCTCCTGGAATATCCTGAATATTTTTATTTGTGTGGACTGCCAGACATATTCTGGGCGACTTGTTTTTATATATAAGGAACCCAGACAGACAGCCATCTATCGATATTATCATGTGCCCATCACAGTGTGGTCAGAGTGCCAGCAATATTACATAAGCATAAAAATTCTGCAAAACTATATCTGCATCTCTTTGTCTTAAGGGCAGTTGTGTGTGCGTGACATCTTCTTTCCTCTTTAGTCCCTTCCTTCCTTCTAATTCCTTAACTTTTTATAGGGCTACCTAGAGCCAGGAATGAGTATTGACTGAAGAGCCACTGGGAGAAAGATGGGTTTGACACTTCACTCAGAACTTATTTAGATTACAGAAGTACCTCAACTGTTGAGGGTGCATTCCAAGACACAGAAGTAGACACAGTCTCTGCCCCAAAAGAGTACACAAAAACTGAAGAGTCAGCAAAAGGGATGCAACATACAAACAAAGAAAATCAGGGTGGTGACAGGCACAAGTTTGTTGGGGGAGGTTTTGGTTTGCTCTTAGTGTTATCAAAAAACAAAAAACCCCTCTGTCCACCTCTGTCCTCTCTTCACATAGCAATTCCCATATTCACTTCCACTGTTCACTATCTTCATCCCCCTTCTTCCACATGCACGAGCATAAGGGCTAAATAAATGAATCCATAAGTGGATGACTTCATCAGGAAGTTTCTTCTAGGCATCATGGAAGCAGTAGGTCTTGAAGAAGGAGTTAAAAGTGACAGTAGAGACTCTGAAGACCTGTTCAGCATGTGTACAGGATGGGATGACATGGAGGGAAGTGTTCAGAGGGGAATAAGACCACATGTCAATTTGATGTCTGGTGGGAGGGAGTTACACTATCATTGTAGGCCAGACACTGAGAAGGCCCAAATGCCACTCCTGAAAATTATTTTCTTGATTCTAGTGACTCCAAAGGGCTTAATAGTCACATTTGTCATAGCAGGAGAAACAGATCCTGTAAACCTCCTTGCAGGAGGCATAAGGGATCTGTCGAAAAAGGCTTTATTTCTCGACAGATCCCCCTCTAGACTGCTGCTTTTTGCCAACAAAGTGCCGAGTCGGCAAAATGTGGTGGCCATTTTTATGCAAATTAGGCACGGGATATTTAAATCCCTGCCTCATTTGCAATGTCGACCTGCCTAATCTGCATCCGTCTGCTGACAGAGGGATGCAGTCTAGACATACCCTGAGATAACCTGGACCCCTTTGAAGCCTGCATTGCTGAGGAGACTACTGGCCACATGTAGGCCATCAGAAATTCTTACATGGCACTCAATTCGGGTACAGGGCTTTGCAGAAACAGAGGTGATGCAGTCTGAGCATAGTCTCCCAGCTGGACAAAAATGGTAAAAGGTGTGTCTGGCTATAGAGGCCATTAGGGGATTCAGAAACAAAGAAAAATCCTGAGAGAACCAGGCCCTGATCCACCAGGCTGATAAGGGAACAGACACACACAGTCCAGAATGGAGTACTGAGAAAGTGATGTCTGTAAAACTTCGTATGTGCCCCTGCAAGTGGGATCTGCCATGCTCTCAGATATAGCTGTGCTGAGCGACGAACAGCTGCCTGCTGTGGGTCAGTGCAAAGTGAGGTACCTCTCCAAGGCTTTGTCTACACTGCAGAGTTTTTGCGCAAGAAGCTTTTTGCAGAAGAGATCTTCTGCAAAAATTTCTTGCACAAAAGTGAGTCCACACCTCAAAAGCGCTTTTGTGCAAGACTCAAAAGTCCACATTGCATGGATGCTCTTGCGCAAGAAAGCTCTGATGTTCATTCACAAAATGGCCATCAGAGCACCTGTGCTTTTTCTGATAGGCTCTTTTTGCACAAGAAACCCCTCTGGACCGTACACACATGCCTTTTTGCGCAAGAGCTGTAGCGCAAAAAGGAGTTATTCCTCGTGGGGAGAGGAATAACTCTACTGGCAAAAGCCCTCTGTCCTGTCGATTTACTGTTGTTGTTTTGCACAAAAACACACTTGAGGTGTGGACACTCCACCGGTTTTTGCACAAAAATGCCCGTTTTTGCGCAAAGACCTTGTAGTGTAGATATAGTCCTAAAGAATGGTGACTCTAACTTCATATGTTTATTAGCATTCATCACGCTACAATAGCCAGCTCAGGCCCTGTAGAAATGCAGGATCTGCCATAAGGCGCTTACAGCACTTGCAGATTTATAGAAACCTGCTGTTTAAAATATCAGGTGTTATGTCCTAGATTTAAATCATCATACAAACTGGCCAATTTCCTGTAACCTTTGCAATATAGTTTGCACCCTGTCCAATGTTTTTGAAATTTAAACACAAGGCACCATCTGAAACTCAGACCCTGGGTTTGGCCAATCTCAGCCTCTCTTCCCCCATTCCCGACACCAGAGCTACACGTGGCCCCATCTCCCCTTTGCGCCTCCCTTCCCCTGCCAGCCACCACGCCCCTTCCACTCGCCCCAGCTGAGGATTTAATTTTGCACTCCACATAGACAGAACCATTCCTTTCTCCTTCCCCCCTCAGCGCTGAAAACCAGGGAGGAAAGCATAGCAAATTGAAATAAATGAGAGCGGAGGAAAAAAAGGAGAGGTGGGGAGGGAGCAGGAGGGGGGCTCCCAGACCGCGTCAGTTTAGCAGCCTCAGGGGGCAGGGGAAGAAGGGGAGGCAGGCGGGCGATAATCAGACCCACGCTGGAGCAGAGTTTGCTTCTTGGCAGTGAGTGTCAGAGAGCTTTATTGCCCGTGACCTTCAGAGCACTTAGTGCTGATGAGGGACCGGTGAGGAATGCTCAAATTATCATATTATGGCTGTCACGAGGGATGGAACCGTGTGTTTGTGCGAGGGGGAGAAGGCCTCAAGGAGGGGAAGGAAGGAGGGGCAAGCTCCCAACTTTGACAACAGCAAAGCATGGGGCACACAAACGTAAATCTGTTCCCACAATGAATCAGGACAGGGCCATATCAGACGCAGCCACTGTCTGGGGGGGATGGGTTCCTGTGCTTTTTGTTTATTCAGCCCATGTGGAGAAAACAGGCTTAGCTGTGTACCTGACATGCGGGTGAAAAATGGCCAAATGGCAGCCCTGGAGACTGATATTCCTGCATTCATCACCAAGGTGTGTGCACTGGGGTGGGCCCAGCAGAACCAGCTCATGGGCCCCCAGGCAATTTCGTGTGTCTTCATGAGCCCAAAACAGATGTCATTCCAGAGGGAAGGGTCAGTCTGGGTGACCCAGGTGTTTCCCAGGCCTGGCTGTCTGTGTAGCCCCATACCATTTCTTCCCCTGCTTCTTTGGTCCTCTTCTGACTTGTTAAGCTTCACTGGGAGCTGGCTGGGGGTTCTTTGTGTATTTCTGATTCTAAAGGAGCAGACGCTACCAGAGCTACCTTTAGGTTGCTTCTCTGTAGGCCCCAGTGCCACTGATTATGTGTGCCAGGCGAGACTCATTCTGGGACCAATGACAGCTGGCGAGCCAGTGACGGCAGGCCGTCAGGCGGAGCTCAGAACAGTGCACTTTGCTAGCTGTCTGTTTTCTTTCTGAATTTCCCAGCCATAGAAAGGCAGGTGTTTGTAAAATTGAAAAAAAAAAAAAACCTCCAAAGGAGATGAGGTGGGTGGCAGCTGAAAAGCCTCTCCAGCTCAGGGGCCAGGCTGTAGCTTAATCCCACAGCCTGTGCTGGAAAGAGGCATGAGGCGGCTGTACTGGTGAATCCATGCAAATACTTGATGGAGGCTCTCAAGGGTGCATGGCATTGTGGATGCTCCAGCATCTTGGGACGGAGGCAGCATGTGCTCTGCTCAGAGCTGGCAGGGCTATGGAAAAAGCCACGTCTCCCTCCAGCTCACACATCTCTGCCTCTTTTGGAAATGCTAGTGATCCGTGCTTGCACTCCCCAGCCACATGGCCTCTGGCCCTTGAACACCGACATGATGGCTGTGTGCGTGTGTGTGTGTGCGTGTGTGTATCTTTTGCTCCCCCTCCCTTATGCATCTGTCCTCTCAGCAAGCCCTGGTGTAGCCCTTCATGCGGATGATGTGAAGGTCTGTTCAGCTCTGGCTCTCTGAAGGTCTGCTGTGTCTCTTTAAAGGAAGTCTCTATAATAAAGATTTACCTCCAGGTTTAGGAAGACAATTATTGCACGTTAATTAAATATGAAATGACACTTAAGAGCATATCCACTGCCTTAACAGCAACTGTCTGTAATAATAATAACACTTAGCATTTACATAGCTCTCTCCATCTACCCAGCACGTCACAAACATTAACTAATTAATCCTTGCAACCTCCCTGGGAAGCAGTGAAACCATTGGGATGTGTCAGGGAAGTAAGTCTCCTTCACAGCCTCTTGCTATCCCACTGAGGCTGCGTTTCACACAGCTGCAGCACTAATGGATTCACTGTCCTCATCACGTTGACCCTAGTATTGTCATGTGGCCGTAAGCCCTAAAGTAGAAGAGAACCAACCCAGGGAGGTAACATGACTTACCCATCCCCACGGACAGTAATGGGGACAGAATTAGAACTCAGGGCTGCCTGGCTCTTGGGTCATCTTCTAGTCCATGTTTCTTGTGTTGCTACCCTTGTTAACACGCAGGATTTGGAACTCACTACTGACTTATGTGGAGAAAGGCTGCAGCTGCGATGCATGAATGCAGACCTCACTGAAATGTGAGGGCATTTGGACCTGGAATTCCAGGTCAGCCCATTAGAAGAGTCAGTCACAAGGTTCTGAATCCATATGGCCATAAAATATGAGGGTCTGCCAGTGTACATCGTTATTATATCTTATGTTAAGTATGACATTTAAACAAGGTCTGAATACACCCTGTGTTTTTTATGCTACCATCTGCCAGCTAGAGGGTTGCTTTGATTCCAACCTCTTTACCTGATTGTGAATGTGATTCTGACCATATAACCCAGGTTCCCCTGTTGTATTGCCCTTTGATTCAACAGTGTCACAGTCTCTTCATTGGGCAATGGCACCAGAAAGGCTGCAAAATTGCAGCAGCCATTTTGGATTCCCTCCTCTGCTGGGCTTTGTCCCACATAGGCTGTGTTGTTAGGATACTCAGATATTGAGTCCAGACCAAAAGGAGAGAGAGAGGTGGATCACCTCTGAAATGTCCTGATGTTATGAGGGGCTTGGACCTAGAGGTCTGGTTTGGGGCCCTCCTTTAGCTTGCCTAAAACAGCTATGGCACAAGTATCACTAACATGATCTTCCCACACTCTGTTCCTGACTAGTAAATCTCCATGAAGGGCCAAAGAGGGAAGTTCAGTCTGCTAGTTTCTGCTGGTAAATTGTATAGTCTATTGCTTGACCACCACATTCAAGAGACCAAATAACCAACAACAATCGGATTTGTGACATTAGGCCAATAATAATAGAGTTCAGGGAAAAAAGGTCTACATAACACCAGTCTCTGGGAAACCATCTCATTCAGCAAAGTTACAGTCATCTGACACAGAAGGTGCACACCCAAAGTTACACATTTCAGCTAGTATTATTTATACAGTGATTTTACAAGTTTTGCATCTCTTTATGCTTCACTAAAATCCTTCCCATCAGTTTGTCCCCACTCTCTGACTTCTTGTTCTGTTCCTGCCTTATCTCTAGGTTGGATACTAGCATTCCAGCTACTGATCCGTAAAGGTCTTTCCCTAGATCATACTAAGACATAGAAGGAATATATCTTCATTTTGACAGTTTCTTATCTGCAAATCCAAGGTTACTTAGCATAAGTGAACAGGATTATAGTAAAGGTGACAGCCAGTTTAGGCGAGACAACTGATACAATATCTGTGCTGAAAGCTATTTGTGCTGAATGTCTACTAATATATAAAGTGCAGATAATACACAATATGAATATGATAGATAGATGTGCTAGCCAGTGAATATTGGTCAATAATTCTATTCCATTCTACTCTGTGTTGACCTCATCACCTTGGCATCTAAACTGCCTGTGACCATTCCTCTCTTGTTTCTTGGCTGAAACAGTCAATGAAGGAGGGAAAAGGTGGCTCTTTAGAGGCTGTAATCCAAAATGGTGGGGGAAGCTGCTCCATGAGTCTGTCACTGTGATGCAATGCCCCCAGTGAGCTGCTACTAATGCAAGGGCTGCATTCCCCAGCAAGTTGAGTGGCTGTAGAACATGGCTGCCGAAACCAGTCAGAGCAAACTCCTCTCTAGTCAACCACATACTCTGTATCTGCCTCCCTCACCTGTGGTGGCAGCATCGACCGCCTGGGAATTCTAGAGCCACCTCTAATGCTCGGGCAGTCTTGGTGTCTGTGACCTGTGCAGCACCAAACACTTAACAAATTAGTATGAACCAGACGTAGCGTGGCCATGTTCACATCACTGCGCAGAACGCTTTTCCAGCACAGAGATATTTCACAGGGGACTAAGCTAATGGAAAAAATACACAACGATAGGGCATGATAAGCGCTTAGGGCTGCCATAATGAGAGAGGTAATTATATGTCCCTTTTCAAGCTGGCTTTGTGGGAAGCTTTCCCCATGTTTCCCTTTCAGACCTGTATTCAGCATCCCTTTCCTTAAATAGCCAATGACTATTCAAAAGCTCTTTATTTAGATTAATGGCCATGCACTAATAGTTACACCATCTACAACACAGATCCTTGCGTACATCTGCTAAGCAGTTGTCAAGCCACAGCAATATGTGTTCAGCGATAAAGTCGTGGTGAAGGCATCACTCGAAACATATAGGACTAGAATGGAAGGAGCACTAACTATGACACAGAGCAATCCTGCAAGGGGAGAAGAGACAAAATAACCTCATAAATCCTTTCTGACTTCAAGTTCTGTGATTCAACTGTTATTTAACATACAACAATCCCATTATTAAGGCCTTGATTTTTCATAAGTATCTCAAATGAACCTCTAATTTTGTACCCATCTAACTGTGGCAAAGTTTTGTGTCACTTAGATGTCTAACCACAGGTCCTGACCATGCTCCCCGAAGTAGACGTATAAGAGCCAGGCAGTGTATCCTGAATTTGCAAAGGTACAGAAATGCGGGTGCAACATCGGAGGCAGTTTCTGATAATAAGGGCCTAAATCTCTATGGGTCAGATTGTGAAGATTTAGTTGGGATTGGTCCTGCTTTGGGCAGGGGGCTGGACTCAATGACCTGAGGTCTTTTCCAGCCCTATGATTCTACATTGGTTCATACAGATTACTGCCTTATGCCTTAAGTAGCCCCCATGATGTCAATAGCACAACTTGTGCATTGAGGTAAGCAAGGACACAAGTTACAGATTACAGGGCTAATCCTAAATCATTATTTCATACTTCAAGGTCTCATTCTGCCAGACTGTGAGGTCTCAAAGTGACATGAAACCAGGCCCATTCCAGCTTTTGCCTTGTTTTGCAAACCCAAACCTCAACTGATGAAATTTGCCTGATCAAACAATACCCTGAGCATCACCATCCATTTCCAGAGACAGGCCAGCAAAGAGCTGAGGGTGTAGATTTTTTCCAGCTTCCTGATCTGTTCTTTGTAAACGTTGTGCGTATATTGTGTCATGCCAGGAACTGCTCCCCAGCCTGGCATCACACAAATGATGTGTGAAGCAGTGAAACACAGCCAGCTAATTTGGAGCCAAATTGCAGCACGAAGGAAACATCAAGGAAATGATACCGAGTGGACTTGGCAATGCCTGCTCTGCCCATGCTCAGACTTCTCTTGGGTGAGCATGGAGCCACTAGAATGCATCTGTCCCCCATTGCTATTCTCATCCCACTCAGTCCGCATCTGGTTTCTCCTTCTTCACTGGTTAATAAATCGGCTGTTCTCTGAGAGCGGTTAATTTCTTATTAATGGTGCCCATTTCTCACCACGTACTTTGGCTGCCAGCTTTTGAAGGTAATTGCATTGTTATTTAGAAAAGTCAAAAGTGCATTCTTCCAGAGAGACTGTAGCTGTGATCTTGTGAACTGAAGTCTACAACTTGAGAGGAGGCCTGTAAGAGCTTGTTAGCAGCCAGGTGTCACTGCAGGCAACCGGAACACAAGGTTGGAGTCCAAGCCTCCACCCACCCACCCATAAAGGATGAGTAGAAGCCTTTAAATGAAGAAGAGAAAAAAGAAAATTACCGTTTAAAATACATAACACAAAATGTTCCCTTCTGTTACAAAATTGATGTCGCAAATGACCTTATTAAAAAAAGGTAAAAGGCTTGTTTACTTATAGCTTGTGCTCAAAGACAGCAGGGGAAACGTGGCTTTAGGACATTTTTCTTTCTCTTTTCGCTTTCCTCCTAAATGAGATTGAAATACTGTTTCACATTTGCAAGGGCTAGTGCCCTTTCTGCCAAGAAATCCATTGACAGTCCAATCAACAGACATGTTCTGGTTACAAGAATCACGCATCAGTCAAACACTTGAAAGCCAGATCCAGCAAATAAAGAAGATAATAGTATTGAAAACAGCCGCCGGGGAGAGGGAAAAGTCATTGTAATATAGGCAGAGGCTAGTGTAGGCAGGGTGGATTGGCATGTACCAGAGGATAGAAAAGGAGAAGTTAGTGGAGGAAGGCTAGTGAGATGGGTAGCAAACACATCAGGCATTTGTCTCTGGGGATCCACAATTAAACTGTGCCATGGGACATTTGGATAGATTCAGCTTATCCCACAGGATTTATATCTATCCACACCATAAAACTTCTGGCACAAATTTAACAAATAACACAACTCAGTAAAGACCCAGGAGTACAATCACAAGCATATGCTTGGAATAGGTGCTGGGGGTGCTGACTTGAAGTGGTTTCTATTTTATCCAGGGTTTACAATTTAGTTCAATGGATTTCAGCACCTCACTGATGCTTGGGATTGGGTTGGCATTGGGCATTGCAGGTCCATACTGAAGGACTTTGATAGAACAGTTTGTGGTGGAGGGATCAGGACCAGGATCAGTACTGCCAAGCAGGAGCCAAGTGCATCTGGCAGAGCGGTGTGTGCCTGACAGAGGGAGAAGGCCTGAAATTCCCAAGGATGTACTCTGAGTGAAAGCAGAGAAGCACTGGTAGAGTTTTAGGAGAAGTTTGTGCAGCCCCCACATAGGTGCACTTTGTGTTGCTGAAACTGGTGATTTTAATCTCTCACAAGTCCCCAAAATTACTGATTTCATCTCAAAATGTAAAACTCTAAAGAAGATGAGAGCAAAAATGAAGAGACTAGAACTTGATTATATGTGCTATAACTCTTACTGTATTCCAGGGCTGTAACTAGTAAAACACCCAGGGTCTGATTAGAATGGTGAGCCCAGTACAATTACTTTCTTCCCATGGGTAACATGGCCTGCAAATTACCTGAACTACCTGTAAATCTGTACTCCTCCTTTGGAAGTC
The DNA here is from genome assembly GCA_032595735.1 of Pelochelys cantorii. NCBI lineage: Eukaryota > Metazoa > Chordata > Testudines > Trionychidae > Pelochelys > Pelochelys cantorii. The sequence continues at coordinate 25,186,763 of CM064336.1, forward strand.
AGTTCCAGAATGGGAAACTAGACGGTTTGGATAAGAGGTCTTGTCTCACAAACCCCCAGTTTTCAGGCCAGCTGATTTACCCACTCCTCCAGTTTTTTGCAGCTCTTACAAGAAGACATGTGCCCCTCCCGCTCTGTCCCTCAGCATCTCAGTTTTATCACATCACTGGGGAAGAGCAACTTGCCCAAGACATGCCATTTATAGAAGCATCTTATTCCATAGAAAAAGCTGCTTTACATGCAGAAGGGAGGAGAGTTTCGAAAAAAAAACCACCAAAAAACTTTAACTCTCTTTTAAAGAAGGCACAAAATATTCCAGAGTAACACGGCTCTGACTTGAGCAAGTGATAAATGAAAGCAGCATGGCAATGGCAGGTAAATCAAATATTTATAGGCGAACGCCATCCATTAGCATTGTTGATGTAATAAGAGTGACTGAATGAAGTCAGGAGCATTTTCAGACCTGTGGGAGGCGCACACAGCTTTGCATCCCAGAGATCAACCTTGGGAGTCTAGCAGCTTCGCCTTGTCAAGGCAGGGGGCAGGAGGGAAGCAGGGGGGGGCAAGGAGGAGAGAGGCAGAGGGAGACTGTTGAAAGCACTAAAAATAGTTTGGATTATTCAGAACCATATTTTAGAATAAATTCCCCTTATCTCCTCAGGCGGCTGAATGTGTTTGCATACTATCGAGGAGATCCGTGCCCTAAAAGGATAAATCCAGGGGAGCTGGGGTATGTCTCTCTGAGTGTCTGTATACAGAGGAGGAAAGGGCATCAAGTTTTGCATTCACTAGGAACGCAGTTGTTATAATCGGTGAAATGCCAGAAAAGGTTAAGCCATAACAGCTGCAAACCATGCAGGAACCCGTAGGAAGAAAGCGGAATGGAATAGGAACCCTATTTTTAGGATCACGTGTTATGATTTGATTAATATTTTAGGTGGCAGTTATCACATGTTAAAATACCAAATGATCATTAGCAGCCTACTCAAGCACATGCTGCCTATATTTTAATGAGAGGACCTCATCCAAAATCTCCTCCTCTCCTCTCCCTTGGTCTGTGATTACACCCCACTTCCTGGCTGTACTGTATTAATGTGCTTGCATTGAAAAGGGGAGAGGAACTGGGGAATCTATTCATTTGATTTCTGATTTAAACTAAAACACTACATCGCAGCCATGATTGAGGAGGGAGGCAGCTCTGTGCTGCAAACCCATTCAGACGATGCTACACGTTGCTAGAAATGTTTATACTTTGTCAATGGAAAATGCACTAAGCCCATCATGTCCTGAGCAGCAATAGGTCAGGCAAGAGAAAATCAGGTTTGTGATTAAAAGGGATACATTTGGAGTACAGTTTAGACAATCATTTAAACACATGCTTATCTCTAAGCTTGTGAGCAGTATTTCCTAAGACCTGAACAATCACACCAGAACATATGATTCTAAAAATAGGCCTGTTGACTCCATTAGATTCTCTTTTTTAAGGTCCCCTGGATGACTTTAGCTGTTGTGGCTTGGCTTCTCCTACAAGCATAGTCCTTTGAGACTAGTCATGTGCTTAAAGTTAAGTGGGTGCTTACGTGCTTTGCTAGATTTGCTGTGCTGCCATTTGTGGGGGGCCGGATCATTTGCTAGTCACAAATATTGGATCTTGAAGCACCAAGGTTTATGAGTCCAAAACCTCATCATGGAAACAAGTCTTTTGTCATCCTTTATTTACAGAGTGTAGTTCATCCAGTATGTGAGTAGCATTAATACCATGTGACAGAACTGACCAATCACACTGTGCCCACACCATCCTTAGGAAGGGCTTGATATTAATCTACAAGCCATACTCTGAAAGTTGATTGGCCAAAGTGTTTGGGGAATTAGTACTATCCAGAGGCAAGCAGTGAGTGACGTATTAGCAAGATATAGGTTGGTGACAGACATGACAGCAGAGCAGTGTTCTCCTTGTCTGAGCTGGAGCAAAGATCCTGTAAAAAGACACCAGAGTGAGACAGCATGACCTAAAGGCTAGGCCACAGGACTGGGATGAAGAGACCTGTGTACAGTTCCTGGCTGTATCACTGGTTTGCTGGGTGACCTTGGGCATGTTGTTTTTATCTCTCTTTGCCTGTTTCCCAGTCTATAAAATGGTGTGATCTGATCCATTCTGAAGGCTAAAAGAAAAAGCTCTTCACAAGCATTTCTCCCAATGGATAGATCCTCTCTGGCAAGGATGATTTGACAGTAGACAGAATGGGAGAATTCCCTTAGCAGCAGCGGAGTCATTCTAGCCATTCTGTCAGGTTGGTAATGGAATCTTTATAAAGGGCTATCCAAAGCCAGTACTTATACATCCTTAATCCGACCCCACATTTGCTAGTAATGTAGGCCATCCTGACTCCATCCACGTCAATGGAGCTACAACAAATTGCATCAGGACCATTGCTGTATTGCCTGAAATTTCAGTGCTGTATTCCAGACATGTGCCTCACTTCTGCCAGTGCTGCAGCCTCAGTCAAGAATGGGAGTGTGGCACCAATATGTTAGTTCTACTCCACACACCAACACCAGCACAATGGGATCTGGAGTCCAATGTGCAGTTCAGTGGGTGATGGTCAAGGCAGCCCTGGAAGCTGATCTCCTCTTCTGCCTTTGGAGTATTGCCCATACAGGGATAGGTTAGTGTTGTCAGTTGATGAAGCAAACGCTGTCTCTCTTTTTTTCTTCCCCTCCTTTTTTTTCTCTTTTTTTCCTCCTCTCCCCCTCCCCTTATTTATTCTTGGATCTGGACTTCTAATACTCTTGTCATCTGAAGAAGTGGATTGCGCCCACGAAAGCTCATGATACCATCTACATGTTTTGTTAGTCTTTAAGGTGCTACTAGACTATTTGTTGTTTTTTAAATGATTCAGAAAAGAAGTTGCCAAAGGAAGCTGTTATGTGCAATAACAAGGTGCCGTTTCCAGAATCATCATTCTGTATGCAACTAATACTTCAAATGTGTCTCACTTGTACTTTTGGCCCACGGGTTACCAATTTTAGAAACGTGCACTTTGGAGAATGGACTTGGACATAGGGATTTTTTTCCCCTTAAACAGTTTCTGGGGCTTTATGACTTACAAGGAACTGAACCACTTCATTGATGAAATATGTTAGATAGCTCCAGCAAATGCAGATCTCCAGTGCATATGGCTGGCTCTAAAAGAACTGGGATGTGCCTGAGGTCCCATTCATTTGCCTGGCTGTTCCACAGAGAACTGGCTGAGGGAAACACATGCTTGTTTCTGCTTGCTATGAATAGGAAAAAATGATCTTTTGCCCATATCTAGAAAAAAGACTGTGGAGAAGTATTTGGCCTCTGTTCTCAGCAGAGTGGAGGCATCGGTTTAATACACCTGAATACTGTACAGTATATTTCAGTTACTCCCTTGCAAAGCCAATGGAACTCAGTGAAAGTCAATGTTTACTTCTGTTACTCTGTCTAATACACACACTGATACATGTTCTGAAGTTTTAAAAATTGGTTTTCTTTGAGTCATTTTACATTTTCTTTTTAGCTGTATGAAGTGGCTTTTCCATTAGCAGTTCAACCACTCTCTCTCTCTCAGCAGGATTCAATGCATAGCTGGGTCTAACTAGCACTCTCCACTTGGGTGGGTGTAAAACAAGACTGGAAGCGCAGACAGGCCAAGACTGTAATTCCTTGGCAGAGCTGTGGGAAGGATGGTTGGGAGAGGAGCCAGGACTGGAATAGTAGGGGCTGCTATGAGTCAGATGGAAGTGCTTTGGGCAAGCTGAAGTCCTGGGGAGGCTTCCAATGAGTCTGTGCACATAGTTCAACTCCATGCTGTCAGTCTTTAGTGTTCAGTTATGAATGTTGGGCACGGAACCTAGTCTTTGTGCTTTGTATTTTCCCCCATTTTTCCAGTGATTCAGGGAAATATTTGAGAGTCCAAACCCCATACAATAAAGTTGCCACTGTGATCTACAGCAATGGTCCCAAACACGGCAGCACCCCATCATGCTACTGCAGTAGTTTGTTCTGTTGTTCTCAGTGGAAATGCTGTCCTTACCAGCACATTATCTTCTATATAGCAGCCATACCCTGAGGACATCTGAAGAGACTGGAGAGCTGGAATTATTTTAGGCCAACAAGACTGAAAACCACAAAGACAAATGCAAATATGAAGGTTTATTTGGTATTTCTGAGATAGCAAGATATTCAGGCTTGTCTGGACACCTGTTAGCAATGGCCAGATTCTGATTTCACTCACACTGGTGTAAACTAAAGCTAATGGAGTAACACTGATGGGAAACTAAAGTGAACTCAGAACACTCATGTCCTCTGAGAGTCTGATCCGAAGCCCACTGAAGTCAGTGGCACTACCGCCATTGATTTCAGGAGGCTTCACTCAAGGCCTGAACAGGCCAAGTTCCCTATGGCCTATCCTGAATGCTGCCTCTCACATGCTGTTTCATTTTGCATGTCACAATTACCATTTCTAGCAATGCCTCCAAATTCTCTTGGTTAAAGAGGCTCTGGAGACCCATCTGAAACAAAAGATTTCCTGTTGTCTCTTCCCCTTGCCTGCGGTGTGTCTGTATCGCAGTGAACTCTTCCTAAACAATAGTTTCTTCACAGACATGCACAGCTTCATCTTCCCTATCTGAGATCCACCTTTGCCATCACTAAATAATAATGAAATTACACAGTAGATGAGTAGTGGGGGCTGTGCACACAGCAAGTCTCTGTTCTGGTGATTAAAAAAAAATTAACCCCACTTATAGCTCAGTTCTGAGGTAGTAAAGCCCCCTGCACTGTAGCCATCAGGTTTATAGAGCTCCCATTGACTTAAAGGGAAAATTTAGCTGTAGTATTAGACCCTATATATATATCCAGGAGAACAAGCCTGGTAATATTAGCACACTGTACACTGATATAGTGGCTTCCATCCTGAAGGATCGACATTCACTCTTAAATGTGAACCCATTTCTTAGTGTGACAGCCACCTTCTTGGCTGGCACATCAGAGATCTGAACTGGAGAGCTCTAGAGCTAAAAGCATTATTTTTTTACAGCTTGAGCTAAGAGGTAAACTGGCAGTTGTAACACAACCATATCCGCTGGGATATGTGGCATGCAGCACATGCTGACCAGTGGTTTGCAAAGGCAAGCAGCATCTCACATGGAACCTGAACCCTTCTCTACACTAACCCCTGCCCTCCATCTAATCTCCACTGTGACGGACCCCCCACCCCATGCTTTATGAAATGGACTTATGGACACAAATATGCATAACTCAAAGATGCTTTGGACAAATTGCCTCATGTAACCTGTCAATCTTAATGTCTTAATCTCCTAGGTCTGTATATCGTATTTTCGTGCATGTATCATTTTTGTGTGTAAAGTTAGATATATGGAGTATGGAATGCTTTATGGTTTTAAATGTGCAAATGAAAGCCATCAGCAGTGTTACCCTCAATGTCTAGATGACCAACTGTAAACAATCTCCTTTGTTCTCTAAGGCTATGTCTAGACTACAGAGTTTTGTCAGAAAAACTACCATTTTTCCGACAAAACTTGAGTTACGTCCACACTGCAAGCGCGTTCTTTCAACAGTAAATCGAAATAACAGAGGGCTTTTTGTGCAACTGGTAATCCTCATTCTACAAGGAAGAAACCCTTTTGCAAAAGAGCTCTTTTGCTAAAAGGCATGTGTGGACAGAGAAGAGGGAAGAGAAAAAAGCACAGGTGCCCTGGGGGCCATTCTGTCCATAGCAATCACTGCTTACATGCGAAATAACGTCCAGGCAGTCCGGACGCTATCTTTCGAAAAAGTGCATCGCTTTTTCGATGCACTTTTGCAGTGTGGACACTCTCTTCTGCAAGAAATTTTTTTGGAAGATCCCTTCTGAAAAAAGCTTCTTGCATAAGAAGCCTGTAGTCTAGACATAGCCTACATCTTAGTAGTGGTTGGTCTGAGGAAGTCACATGTCCACCCCAACTGGTAGGAGCTGACCAACTAATGCAAGGGTAGAATGTGGAAACAGAATTCCCACCCAAAGGGAAATCTATAAAACCATGGGAAGCTTAGCAGGGTCTTTGTCTTTGGCTGGCTGGCATGGCACACCCAAGGGAATGAACCAAAGACCTCAGGGTGAGGAGCTGTCCTGGTTTTGAAGGCTTAGCTGGAAAAGAAACAGTTTTAGGGTGATTTTGTAATGAGTTTGTAATAAGCTTGTACTGAGGTTTCAGTGTTAGAATTAGCTAAGCGTTTTCTGTTCTTTTAAGTTGGTAATCTACTTTGCTCTGCCTGTTCTCAGTTATCGCCGCTTAAATCCTACTGCTTGTACTTAATAGAATCACTTTTATTTACTATCAAGCCCAGTGTAAATAATTGTTACCTGGGGGAGCAACCAGTGTGTACAGTCACCCTTTCATTGATAAAGGGGGCTTATCTACATTCATTTGGGGTTCTGATCCCATTTGGGGAGTGGTAACCTGGGAAGCAGGGCCCAAAACTGCATTTTTCTTGCCCCTGAAGAGTTTCAGTGTCTGCACAGCTTCTCGGGGGGCAGTGGTCTCAGCTCTGGTCCTTGGCTGGGGGAGATCAGGGAGCTGGCCCAGCAGGACAGGGTAGCAAGAAGCCCCACAGAGCAGGAAGGTAAGTGGCATTGGCCTCGTCAGCACGCCAAGGGATCTTCTGTGACTGTACCCCGTCACATACATGACTACTACTACATAAATAGCATAGCTGAAGTTAACGTACTGACTGTGATGTCTTATGTGCAGTAAGGTCGGTGGGGACTGCTCTCCGTCAACTCTGGCTACCGTTCTCATTCTGGTGGAGTACCAGTGTTGATGGGGAGCGCTCAGAGATTGATTTATCACAACTAAACAGACGCAATAAATCGACAGCCGGCAGATTGATCACTGCAGCATCAATTCCCAGTGTAGTGGAGACAAGCCCTGAGATGTTTTATAGTCACATTCTGGGGGAAAAATGGAAAAAATCCCTGGTTTCCACATCCTTTGAATTTGGCCCTAACTTCCCCAAGCCAGTGCTCCCATTCCCAGCCTTTAAAATGTGATTAGGGGTTGGCTAGCTCGGTAAGTATGACTGGACCTCGAGCAGTTATTTCGTCTCAGAATATTGCATCAACCTACACAGAAAAGATCGCTGGGTGACAATGCTGCTGACACAGCCAGGCTGCAATCTGAACTCAGTTATGTTGGTGTAAAAGAGGATTAACTCCAGGATTTAAAAACCCATACAAGGGAGATCAAAATCAGAGCCAATGTGAAATTCTATGTAGTTTCCACCCTTAGGGCTGGTTCACTGGGGCAGTTTTACACGAACAAGACCACTGATCTCAGTGGAAGTGGCAAAGCTTGAGTCATCCGCAATCCCTCAGAGTTCAAGGATACCTGTCTTCCGTACAATGATAGCCAGCTATCACGTTGACATGATAGCGTCACAATGAGCAGATGCCGCTATGTTGCTGATGATGAGAAGGAAAGATGCAGTCCCGTGTTGGTCAATGGCATTGGGAATATGGGACCATGCATTGTTGAAACGGGATAGCCTGGCAGTTGGGCTGACACTTGACAATGCAACAGGGCTAGCTTGAGGCAGATAAGGCTGCAGTGCAATGGGACTAAGCTGCCCTATGGCCGTGATTCAGCAAAATATTTAAGCATGTACTTAAGTGCATTGCTAAATCGGGACAGACAAGCATGTGCTTAAGCAATTGACTGAACTGGGACCTATGATGCAACAATGCTGTGCTCCAGTTGGGTATTATATGGGACTGCATTGAACTGCATTGGGACTGCATTGAACTGCAATGATACACAAGTGCGGTAAATCATCCTTAAGGACTTCTTAATGCCCTGCAAGATAGTATGGCTCAACAGGAGCTGGACCCAGTGAAGGCTGGATTGTTTCCCAAACATCAGGGTGGGTGGCCATCATACTAACCTCCATGCTAACACTCCCAGATCATCTACTCCTACAGCTGACCCACGGTCAGTTGTGTTTCCCAAGAGCCCTCTGCACTCTCCAATGGGCAGCTCATTCTCTGGAACCCAGAGGAATAATGCCAGCTGAGAAGATGAATTGCCAAGGTGGTGGCAGGATTGTATATATTACATCTCTAGATGTAGCATTGGGACAATCAAAACAGCTCCCAAGCATGGCTAGCACTGGCTCTGCTCAGAACGGTGCTAGGTGGGGGGGATTATATTCAGGCTGTGTCTGAGACTTATATTTTGTTAAATTTAATTTTAATTAATTGTGCTGCCAGGAGTGAGCTGAAATGGCCTCTATTTTTAATTTTTTCCCCTGGGAGGATGTCCTTAAACTCCTTACCATAATGATATGTTCCTAGCCTGGTAAAAAGCCAGTCTGGATTTATTATTCTGCCTCTTTCCTTGTCCCTTCTAATCCTAGAGAGAGTGTTGCAATGACTGCTGGTTAGAAAATTAGTTAAGTGAACTGTACACCGTATTCTCGATCTGTGTTTCTCCTTATTAGACTAGGAAGAAAATGTAGCTCACTTCTCCTGCTCCTACCCCCCATGGTGGAGCCAGTCGCACGTTGCTTGCAAAATGACACACTCCTAAATGCCCTCAGGACACCTCAATTTCTAGAGCAAATGTTTTATATCACGTTTGAAGGGAAAGATTTGCCAGAGCATGGGAAAGGTTTGCTAATAATCGACTAGCACTAAAATAATATATCTGTAGGGGACAGTTCTGCACTGAAGAAGTGTGGGGTGGACAGGGAGGCCTTTCCGTTTGGGAAAGTGCATTGCATGGTAGTTAAACACTCAATAGCATATTTTAAAATATTGCCAAAATGGACCCATTTACATGATTGGTGAGATGGCGGGGAATGCTATCATTATACAATATGGCTGTGTCTAGATTGGCATGATTTTCCGCAAATGCTTTTAACGAAAAAGTTTTCCGTTAAAAGCATTTTCGGAACAGAGCATCTAGATTGGCACGGACGCTTTTCCACAAAAGCACTTTTTGCAGAAAAGCGTCCCTGGCCAATCTAGACGCGCTTTTGCGCAAGGAAGCCCCGATCACCATTTTAGCCATCGGGGCTTTTTTGCGCAAAACAATACCACGTTGTCTACACTGGCCCTCTTGCGCAAAAGCATTTGCACAAGAGGGCTTTTGCCCGAAAGGGAGCAGCATAGTATTTCCGCAAGAACACTGACGATCATACATGAGATCGTCAGTGTTCTTGCGGAAATTCAAGCGGCCAGTGTAGACAGCTGGCAAGTTTTTCTGGAAAAGCGGCTGATTTTCCGGAAAAACTGGCCAGTCTAGACACAGCCTATGATATACTGCAACATGTTGTGCATCCAGTGCAGTCCACTTGTTCATATAGACCAGCTAAGGGAATTAATTTTCCCTGCACTAGGCCATATCATTGCATAGTGCCCATTTAAAAAGAATATCTGACAAGAGAAGAGACCCGTTAAAAGAATAAGATACTGGGGAGTTAAATAGAACAATACCAGAGGAGGCTGACCTGATAAGAGAGGAGAGCTGTATTAAATGAAGCTATTCTTTGTGCTCCAAATCCAAATATATCTCATAAGGGAGCAGAGCTTTCTGAAACAAATCCCTGTGACAGAAATAGAGCTTAGGTGCAACAAGGTTGTCTGTTTAATGAATTCCCAGTATTCCCTCTGTCGAGGGAGAGGACCCAAGCCTCAAAATTCAAAGCCAGTTGTGGATCAGAATGAACACAAATAAAGTTTGAGGGGGGGAGCTCAGAGAAGGCATTCAGCGTGTAGACCCTTTCCAAAGCTTTTATGTTCTATCTTTTAATTAGAGGTGAATGAATAATTCACTGCCAACAATGTATTCAATTATTTTAGCTTCTCTTTCTGGCTCCCTGAATGTCTAACCATGAGACACGATGCACGCCATATTTTCAAAACCAGGGCTTAAAATGCATCAGCAAAACCTTCCTTTGCCCTTGCAAACAAGTTATAGTACTTACCCTTGCAGTCACCCATTGGCAAATGTATCATTTATGGGCACAACTGAAGCACCAAGTCAGCATTTGAGAAGCTGGGTTCTGTAATAAGCCACCTGCTTCATGAGCAGAGCACAGTATGCATCCTTTTGTTTTGAACAAGATTTACTTGGGCACCAACTGGGGCCCTGGATGGAGGGCAAGCTGGGTGGGTTTGCTGGCCATGTTTTGAGTCAGATCTTGAGTTCAGTGCTGTAAATTGTTTGTGAATTAAGGGTTAGAAACCCAGAGATCAGCCTAGATTAAGCCACAAATGTTTGTGTCCTGGGAGCATCCAGGCTTGCATGTATACATGTATTAGCTAACTCAAAGCAGGTGGCAATCAGTTAACCCAAATTAAAACACATCAGTGTGGACAATCCCACAGCTTGCACATTTCTTGAGCTCTGTCCTGGGTTCAAAATATTAGTCTGAGTTTAGGAACCCTCTTGCCCTGTGACTAACAAGCAACAGGGCTTTTAATCAAAGGTGATTCAATTATTTGTATAAACATACTTTTACCCAAATAGACAGCCTGCACTATATAGTAGAGATATAACATCCCTGACAATCTCAAGCACAAGGTAGGCTGGTATGACTGGGAGTCCCATACAGACTGCTTGTGATTTCATTCATACTTTTCTCACTCCCCCTCCCCCACTCCCACAGCTGTTTTATTTCTCCACTGGATCTTTTCTCTCTCTCCCTTTCCTTTGCTTTTCTACTCCTCCAAAGCAGAACATAAGACCCACAATGGTAGCATTCAAGTAGAGCTTTGGACCTTTCAGATGGGTTTGTTGTTAAGCCAAACCATTTTCCCCTAGGAACCTGCTCTGAACATCCATGTTGTGAACATTACCACGCTGATCACTGTTATCTCACTCTTACCATGCGCTCCCCTGGTCCATTTACTGCACCACCTGTTGTCCCTTGTCTTACAATTGGTCTGTAAGCTCTTTGGCACAGAGGCCATCTTTTTGTTTTAAGTCTGTACAGGGCCTAGAACAATAGAAGGAGGCCCTCTAGGCATTGCCAGTACACATGCTATAGGCCCAGTAATCCCCCTTTTAAGGTTCCGATGCTGCAGTTGTGAAGTTAATGGGAGCTTTGCTATTCATTTCAGTGGCAACACAGTCAGATCCTGAGTAGCTCCCATGAGCCTGTCTGGCAATGTGCACTGTCTGAGCCAACCTCAGAGAAGCAACTGGGTTTATTGAAGGGACATTGGAATGAGGATAATGGAAGGACTGCTGAAAGATGCCAGAGTGACCACTGTGACAGCAGCAGGGTTTCTCACACACACACACACACACACACACACACACCAGGGCAGAACCTCCCTCCTGCTGGTATGTCCCTTTCCGGTCAATTGCATCAGCCCAAGGCTGGCATTTCAGGGGGATTGTTGCACTTCTTGGGCAGCTTGAGGTTACTTAGCTTTTAGCTTCCTACTTCACACCACTACCAAAGGCATCCCCAGGAAAGGCCAGGCTGCCTGTCAGGTCTTATAACATAATTAATTTCTGATTGCTGAGCAAACCATAGCCCTACCTCTCTGAGGACACCTCTGCTGCTTTTACTGGGGATGAGAGACTGATCTGAGTATTTGTATTTCACAGGTTGGCATTTGTCTGAATTTTGCCTGATTTCAGTGGCCTTCATGCCTCAGGGAATAATGTATGAGTCCAAAACAATATAGACCCTTAGAAATGTAGGACTGGAATGACCCTTGATAGGTTATCTGGTCCAGTGCCCTGCACTGAAGCATGACTAAGTATTATCTCGACCAACCCTGACAGGTGTTTGTCTAAACTGTTCTTAGCAAATCTGAGCTCTTGTGTCCTCACAGAAGTGTTTCAGCCCCAGAATGGTGGAAATAACCTGGTGAGACCAGATTACATTGTGCTGTAAACATGGTTTCCTAAGGCAAAGAAAACCCATGGTTAACATGAGTGCAAAGAGAGATTCCAAGATATTTGGGCTTTTTCAGTTCCTATGATGGCCAACTACTCACTCCTGCTTTTTAGATACAATGGGAATCTATCCTCCCATGTGCACAGGGGAAGACTCCTTTGCACTGATCTCCCTAAAGTAGCAGAATATTATGGACGACCTCATGAGCTTTCTCCAAGGCTGTCAATTGTTTCACTGAGAGAGCCCATAAAATATTATTACCTCTAACCCTAGATTGGACTCTGGGTATGTCTACACTACATGGCTCCGTTGACGGAGCCATGTAGATTACCTTTGTAGACATAGGAAAATGAAGCGGCGATTTAAATAATCGCCGCTTCATTTAAATTAAAATGGCTGCCCCGCTGTGCCGATCAGCTGTTTGTCGGCACAGCGCTGTAGTCTGGACGCTCCGCGGTCGACATCAAAGGCATTTGTCGACCTCCCCGGTATGCCTCATGGGGTGAAGTTTACCGGGGAGGTCGACAAATGCCTTTGATGTCGACCGCAGAGCGTCCAGACTACAGCGCTGAGCCAACAAACAGCTGATCAGCACAGCACGGCAGCCATTTTAATTTAAATGAAGCGGTGATTATTTAAATCACTGCTTCATTTTCCTATGTCTACAAAGGTAATCTACATGGCTCCGTCGACGGAGCCATGTAGTGTAGACATACCCTCTGATTGCCCTGGGCTCAGAGTCACCAAAATTCCATCCCTCCTCTTTGTAGCCAATTCAGCAACAGACACGTTATTGTGTAAAATTTGTTAGAGGCTCTTTGATTTTACATAGCAGCTAAGAGCAGAAGAGCAGCTCTCTGCTACATGCTTTCTGAAGGGACATCAGCGAGGGTGACCAGGGGTCCAGTTTGCAGCCTCATGGCTCTGGTCAGCACCACCCACTGTGCTTTTAAAAGTCAGGTCAGTGGTGCTGTATGGCTAAGGCAAGATAGTCCCTACCTGTCTTGGCCCCGTGCTGTGCCCCGGAAGTGGCCAACAGGTCCAGTGCCTAGGCGGGTGTGAGGGGAGGCAGGAGGCTCCGTACGCATGAACCCCTCATCCTCAGCCCCATCTCAGAGCCTGCACCCCTATCCCAGAGCCCTATCTCGGCCATACCTCAACCCCAACCCAACCCAGAGCCCCCTCCCACAACCTGAAACCCTCATCCCCAGACCCTTTCCCCCCTCTCCAGCACCTCAGTTTCCTGCCTCAACCCACAGCCCCCTCCCACACTCCGAATCCCTTGGTCCCACTGCCTAGCCTGGAGCCCCTTGCTGCACCCCAAACCAACATTCCTAGCCAGAGCTCTCACCCCCTCCCTCACACCAAACCCCTGTCCAAGTGAAAGTGAGTGAAGGTAGGGGACAGCAAGCTACCAAGGGAGGGGAAATGTATTGAGCAGGGAGCAGGGCCTTGGACAAGGGGCATAGCAGGCAGAGGTGTGCCCTCAGAGAAGGGGAAGAGCAATTAGGAAGTTGGCAACCCTAACATCAGCACTCTCAGGCATTTTCTTGTCACTCTTCTGTGGCAAGAGTCAAGGTAAAGTTGCACTATACTGGTGATTTCAGTTGAGGAAAGGAGCAAAGCACACAAGTTACACAACTCATTAGCTCAAGAGAACGGGGATAATATCATGAGATTTATCCAGGGTTTCCCATGGCAACACCCTGGGAATTACTGCAGAGTTAGCACCAGTGGAGAGCCATGATGGTAAACAATGCAACAACTCACTTGCATGTCTTAAGTGATCCAAAATGGCATCTTCCACAGGGGCTGGATTGAATTGTCCCATAGACTGGAAATGGCCCATGGGCTGCTGTGAAAAACTGCACTGCCAGTCAGACCTGCAATTCATACCTAGATGGCAATCCACCAGTTGTCACAGGAGCCCACAAACGGTTTCCAACCAGCAACTAGAGATGCAAGTTGTTCCATGCAAGCATAAGTTACTTATTTTCAGTTTTAAAACAAGGACTAGTGAACAACTCTAAGTAATTTTACAATGGAGTTTGCTAAGTTTATGAAAGTGGTTATATATATTAGGGTTGCCTGTGAGAACAAGGGGCGTAGGGTGCTAACTGCTTCCCATCAGTCTTCAGCTGAACTGAACAGAACTTAGTTTTTAAAAATTGCTTAGGAAATGGTTTCTTTTTTCTGTAATGTTCACATACCTGCTCACTTCCTGCTTGCCTTCCAAAACAGAAATACCACAAAGAAATACTATGCATAGCATATTTTTGTGTTGAAAAACCAGGAAAAATGATCAGAAAACTCAAGATTTCCATCCATCTAGGCACCTTCAGAATCTGATCATGCACCATTGGATGTAAATAGGAGCTTTACCATCAACTCTCAGTCAAAGGCACTGAGTGTCCATTGCTGTTGCCTCTTTGGCTATGTCTAGACTACATTTCTCTGTCGAAAGAGGAATGTAAATGAAGAAAATCGAAAGTGCAAATGAAGTGGAGATTTAACTATCTTGCGCTTCGTTTGCATATTCGTGTCCGATAGGTGTTTCGAAAAAGAGTTTTTTGAAAGTGAAACCACAGTCTAGATGGGGTTCTTTTAAAAAAAAACGTTTTTTGAAAGAACCTATGCTCCTAATTTTTTCAGGAGTACGGGTTCTTTCAAAAAAGGGTTTTTTTTTCGAAAGAACTCCATCTAGACTGTGGTTTCACTTTCAAAAAACCCTTTTTCGAAACACCGATCAGATGTGAATATGTAAATGAAGCGCAGGATAGTTAAATCTCCGCTTCATTTTCACTTTTGATTTTCTTCATTTACATTCCTCTTTAGACAGAGAAATGTAGTCTAGATGTGCCCTTTATGTCTACACTACAGAGTTTTTGCGGAAAAATGGCCGTTTTTCCGCAAAAATTCGTGGAGCATCCACATCTCTAGCACGTTTTTGTGCAAAAAAATGGAAAGAGCAGAGGGGTTTTTGCACAATAAGCATTCCTCTTTCTATGAGGAATAACTCCTTTTTGCGCAAGAGCACTTGCGCGAAAAGGTGTGTTTGGATGGGCAACAGGGGGTTTTTTGCTCAAAAAGAGTCAATCCAAGTTTCCTTTCCATGCAATCTGGACGCTCTCTTTCGCAAAAACACATCTCTTTTTTGATGCATTTTTGTAATGTAGGCACTCCCTTGCGCAAGAAGTTTTTGCAGAAGATCTCTTCTGCAAAAAGCTTCTTGCACAAGAATCTTGCAGTCTAGATGTTAGTGCTAAATAGAGTCCTCCAAAGTTAAACATAATCTCTTCTCCTCTCCTTGCATAACATACAATAAATTTGCGACAACAAAGCTATCTCCATGAGAAGCTGGGCAGACATCCAGGCCAGCAGAGTGCTGATGCCGAGGCCCCCACTTCCAGAGACAGACACATTTAACTAGGAGGATACTGAAGGCTATCACATAGTTGATGTTTTAAGCAAATTTTTCTCTTTCAAAATAGCACACAAATCCAGCTGGTAACTCACATGAGGAAATAAATACGTTTCCAGCACCTTGTTATCTCACTAAGAGGTTCCTGTATGTGCTCATATGTATGAATGAGCTCCTCCAGATTCCTCCCACCATGACCTAGTAAGAGGCTCTGCAGGCAAAGATCCCCACTGCTACCTGCCTGAGTCTCTGGTTTCCTACAGGGAGCCCCATTGGACTGAGACAAAGGTAGTGTATGCTTTGTGCTCCTTGGAGAAGGCCTCTTTCCTGGATCAGTCATGGATCTTTAGCCACCCAGTGCTGGCCTTGAGCTTATCTTCCTGCACTGCCATCATTGGGAGTGACACCACCAATGTATCATTGGTGCATTTTATTGTACTGCATTGTAGCATTTTATTTAAATGCCATTGTTCTAGCTACGTGCTTATATGGACCCCTGCATCTTAGTTTCTAAGCCAGTTTGGGCAATTTAGGCCGGTGAGTGGGCTGCATAAATGGCCCTCCTTAACCTTTGTGGGCCACAAGATTGTCGTAACCAAGACAGTCTCCTGGGAAAGGTAGTTTTGCTCACTGTGCTTGTGTACCTAGAATTTGTGGGGTGGCCGATTGAACCGTAGCAGCACTTTGATAGGCTCTCCCAGTCAATGTGGTGTGCAATCAGCACGCATCTCACTTCACGTGTGCTTGCTTTACATGTGTCACATTAGTAATACCGGAAGGGAAAAACTACCTGGATGGAAACCACCATTATCTGGCAACCCCGCGCATGGGCAGCGGTGAACAAAATGTCATGTGGGTCACACACAGAACCCCCATGGGTGGCATGCATCCTGCAGGCCACAGGTTATCCACCACTGTTCTAAGCACTTCATGGTCATTAATAATATAATATTCTTATTTCACAGCTGGGGAAATGGGTTGCCCACAGTCGCATAGGAAGCCTGTGTCAGAGCTGAATCCATTGGCGCATCCCATTTCTATCTTCATCTCCAGCCAAGAGAGGTCAGGAGAAACTTGGAATATGTTTGGGCTATCTGGGCTCATAGGTACTTAACTCCAAACAGAACCTCCAAGTATCCTGGGGATGTACATCCACATTCTGTCTCCTGAGCCACCAGCCTACTGAAATTTCTCATCTCCAGTAAAGCAGATTAGCTCCTGGAAATGTCAGAGAGAGGCGACAGATGGCTGCTCAGTGGGGAGAAACTTCCCTGCTAGCCCTGGAAGCCGTAGAACACTGGACCCCAAGAGGGATGCTCTGTAGCCCATTGCATAAAGTGAGTTGGCCTCTGAAGCTATTACTGCAAAAACACCCCATGTGTTCTGTTCACTGCAGTAAGTTAAGAGCGTCCGCTCAGCCACTTGGTTCGGTATTTCTTTTTAAATATCTTTTTGATAATGGATCGGAATCAAATTAACAACATCTGGCAATTAGTGCCTCTCTGTGCTACTCACCTCTGCAGCAAAGTTCTCAATGTTTTACTTTAATTTTAAATGGGTGGCTGTCGGAGAGAATTAAATGGTGCCTAAAGGAAACACACCGACATTATAATTAAAGACACGCCAACCTTGACAGGAAGCTGGAGTTGGGTTCCAAATTTCAACTTTTAATAGGAAATCATCTTCAGTGTATGTGTGTGCATGCATGTGTGTATGCGTACACTTTCCGGCTTTATGCTCCCTTGCTGATCTAGCCCCAGGTGTCTTTATCGCTCCATATCTGCAGTTAGTTTTCTCTTCATCTACTAGGTATCAGCTGTGATCAAGCTAGTACTGCAACATAAGCGCTTTTACCTGGGAATATAACACAACTCCATTAACTACAACTTCACATGCTACTGAATAACAATCATGATGATCATTAAAGGATCACCCAAGGAGGAGTGCATATATTCCAGGGTCTCAATGGAATCTGGGGGCTGCATAGGTGCCAGTGAAGGATCGGGCAACAGACACATTGGCAATAACAAACACCAATGGCACCATGCCAGCACTGGGAAGTCTGGGAGACATTCTCCAGTAGAAATGAAGTTCCAAATTATCAGGATTTCCTCACAGGGCACACACTTCTCATGGTGTCATACCAGGGCCGGCCCACAACATTTTGGCACCCGAGGTGGGGAGCTCAAATGATGCTCCCATGCCCCCTCGCTTAGGCCAAAACTTTGAAAGGTCTCAATTCTGCCTTCTTCCTGTTCTACGCCTCTCATGGTACTGCTCTGCTACCTATATGCACCAGCAGCAGACACAATTTTCTACACTCTGGGTCCTAGTGGCGCCCCCCCATAGCCTGGCACCTGAGGTGGCCACCTCAGTTTGCCTCATGGTAAGGCCAGCCCTGTGTCATACCCTCCTTCTCGTAGAGTGTTATCATTTCTCATTAGGCCCACCTGTCTAATTTAGGCAGGGTCAAACTCTTTTCACTTCAACTCACAGGTGTCCATGTCATCAAAATCACCAGCACAGCTGGCATCTTTGGGAGGCAGAAGAGGGCATTGAGTCTCTGTGCTACCATGTCACCTGCTGAGAGCAAGAGAGTTGCTTCTCAGCAGTGTTTAATGGAGGTGCTGCATAGTGAAAGCCTGCCTTACCACTGAGCATGTGATTAAACAGAGGAATTCAGTCTCTGGCCTGGCAATCTAGTGCATTTCATGTGGGTGGCTCAGACATGTATAAATCATTCTAGAGTATATGACATTATCTTGGTAGAAACTTTTTTGGGCAAAAAAATGTTGATTCAGGTCCACGTAAACCTTTCACAAATTTATGTCAAATGTGCCAAATTGTTTTCGTTAAAAAAAAAAACCCAAAGACAGGCCACCACCACCCCATTTTGGAAAACAGCTAAACATTTTTTTCAATGCTTTTAAAATTAATATTTTGATTTTTCAATTCAAAATAACTTTAGTTTGGAAATTTACTTCCCCATCAAAAAAAAGTGTTCATGTGTTTTTGACAGCTGAAATTGAAATGAAACATTTGAGGTCAAACTTTTATTTGACCCAAACCCATTTTTTTCAACTTTTGGGTTTACATAAGTAGCAAAACCTGAAACATTTTTTTCCAGTTTTTCAGAACAGCAAGCAAACAAAAAAAAACAGTAATTCACACAGTTTTAATGAGGTCATGTAATGAGGAAATAGGTGTTAATGCTATTCCTTCTGTAGCTTCTCCACCCGCTCAGACAGCATTTAAATAGGCTAGCACCTTTTACTACTATGAAAAGCCAAATGGCACAAAGCTGTGAGAACATAAGAACGTAAGAACCGTCATATTGGGTCAGACCAAAGCTCCATCGAGCCCAGTATCCTGTCTACTGACAGTGGCCAATGCTAGGTGCCCCAGAGGTAATGAATAGAACAGGTAATCATCAAGTGATTCCTTCCCTATCACCTATTCCCATCTTCTGACAGAGGCTAGGGACACCATTCCCATCCATCATGGCTAATAGTCATTATGGACCTACCCTCCAAGAATTTATCAAGTTCTTTTTTGAAACTTGTTAAAGCCGTGGTCTTCACAACATCCTCTGACATGGAGTTCCACAGATAGACTGTGCTAAGTATTCCCAGCTCCCATTAACTGAGCAAACATCTTTACTGGCATTGAACAGAAACCTTCTACATGAGTAGTCCAGCTAATTTCAGTGAGGCCAGCTCTGAGCAAGGTGCTGCAGAGATTGAATAAACATGTTAGAATGTGGCCTTGAACTTTTATGGTAAGGCAAGTCTTTGGAGTCATCACCCTTCCTGGTGCAGGATAGCTTACAATGACCATGCAAGATGCTTAGTGGGCTTGATTCGGATTTCAAGCCAGTGTAAATGGGAAGGACTGCCACTGAAATAATTGGAATTAAGCTGTTGTAAAACCTGCTAGAGATCAAAATCAGGTTCATTTAGAATAACTCATGGGCTTTAACTACAAGCTCATATAGTTTTATTCCTCTTCCTTCTTCCTGGTGTCCACCTTTGTTGTGTGTGTGTGTGTGTGTGTGTGTGTGTGTGAAAAACATAAAATGAGTATAATGTGATTTTGCCATTTAATAAGAAATCTCTAGAGGGGAATAAAAAAACCAACAGCAGATGGGTGTCTGGGTGTGTGTGTGTGAAGGAATGAGGCCCTTGTAAAAAGAGCAAAGTCATCTTCATTTCTATGATTGTCTCCTGGTAAAAACATGATATTTGCTACTGATTTCCTGCTTACTCATGGGGGTGACTGATCTAATTATAACATAAAACAAGCATGCCTCAGAGAAACAAATAGCCAAATTCATCAGTCTGGGATTCTCTTCCTCCCATACATAGGGCTGTGGGAAGTTGTGGGAGACCAGGCATTGGGGATGTCATGGAGTTTGGCACAACCAAATTAACCCTTGCCAGTCGGGATGTCCTCAGCCAGCGGTGTACTTCTTTAGGGGAGAACTCGGAGCTGAACAGATCAAAGGGGTGATAGTATTCGTCCCACCATCTCCACAGATCTCTGCAGCTGAGATGGTTGTGGGGAAGATAATATGTGTTCGAAGAATGGTGAAGCTAGAAGAAACACTGCAGGATGGAGCTTCCAAACTCTCTCTCTCTCATACATTTTCATGGGCTTCCTACCTCCACACCCTTTCATTTTTCTTCCTCTCTTTTTTCTTCCCTGTTCTTTTTTTCTCCAACCTCCTCCCCACTTGCTCACCCCGTCTCTGATGGATGGAACCATTAGTGGAATCACTGTAAATAATGTGTAAAGTTAGACGTTACAACAAGGTATCTCATTAAAGCCGCTTCACTCATCTTACTTCCCAATTAATGTGTAAGGCTTCTCTGGAATCCAGTGACAATATGTCACAACGTATCACCGTGGCAAGTGACAGGAATTTAATAACCCACTGGCCCTTAAAGGGACACTTTATTGTCAGTGGCAGAAGAGTAAATAATCTTGGGTTTGGGGTGGAGTTCTTTTGGTTTGGGGTAGGGGTTTTTCTTCCCTTCTTTTTCTGATCTCAATTCATAACAAGAAGGAATGAGTTGGTGCCAAAATAACATAATCTCCTAGAGCAATCCTGCCTTTGAAACCAAGCGAGACCGGTATCACCGAAAGGATGCTAGGATTTTCAGTGGCATGATGAAACTGATCCATTCTCCCACTCTGCAAATATCAGAGCTAAAGAAAACCCTGCCTTCATAGCACCTGCTCTGTTTCTCTGCTCCCCTGCCCCCATTTTTTTTCTTATGATTCTTTTTCTCTCAGTCCCTAAATGCAACTACACAGCCTCAGTCTAGAGGAAAGGTTCCTTTCGTGTGTAGTGGCTTTATCTGTCCTTATTGTAACTTTCCTCCTTTGGCCATGCTGCTTTGTGGGAGCGGGGTTATCTTTGGCTTTCATTCTGCTAAGTTCTTTACCTTTCCAGAGAGCATTTGGAGTTCCTGAGGGAAGTGGCAGCCCTCCAGAATACACAGAAGGTGCAGTGGCCAAGAGGGGAGATAAAGAGGATCTTTGCTGGCCCTCATGCCTAGGAGGGTCCAGTAACACTCAGCAGTGGCATTGTTGGCATCAGTATCAAAAGAGCCATTTATAACTCTTGTGAGCCAGGGTTGCTAACTCCAGCAGAATGGTAACAACATTAATATAGCAGTTTACATCTTCAAAATCATCTTCACACATTAACGGGGCAGCTAGGAGTCAGGCATTCACTGCCCCTTGACAGAAGTTCCACCGCTTTGGGCAAGCACTCACTATAGTACAAAGGCCTCCTGTTGATAAAGAGAAGTGAGTTCAGAGCTCTAGGGGATATGAAATGTAAAGAGGACTTCCATGATCAGCTGAGGGCAGAATCAGCAACAGCTGATCTCAGAGATGCCATTTAGGAGAGCTAGAGAGGTCTGTAGCCCCCCGAAGTTTGATCCCCTGTTTTTCATACTTGAGATCTGCTTAAAGTGGATGCCCTGGTTCCAAGGGCAGCTCTTAACTGCAACAGCTTGTGCTGCTCCCCCGGTTTGCCTTTAACCAGAGGGAGGCAGGGTGATTAAGATTACAAAAATCTGGTCATTCAAGTAATTGAAGGATCATTAGATGATCATAAAAACATTGCCAGGTACTCCACCTAAAAGTTAGGGGGGGAAAGAGTAGGATTAAATAGTGGTGTGTTCCAGGGGTCTGAATTGGGCCCCTGGCTGTTCAACTTATTTATAACTGATCTTGAAAGGGGATAAACAGTGAGGGGCAAAATTTGCAGATGATTCAAAATTTACACAAAATAGTTAACTCCAAAGCAGACTGCAAAGAGTTACAAAAGGCTCTAGCGAAACTGGGTGATTGGACAACACAATAGCAGGTGGAATTCAATACTGATCAATGCAAAGTAATGCACATAGAAAAGCGTAATCACAACTATACATACAAAATGATGGGGTCTAAATTAGCTGTTACGACTCAAGAAAGAGATCTTGGAATCATTGTGGATAGCACCCTGAAAACATCTGCTCAATGTGCAGTGGGCCAGAGGTGAAAGTACTTAAATATTTTGCAGGTATTGTGTTGTAGACCCTCTTCCCCCCGGTGGGAGGGAGGCTCAGGGCTGGGGGTTGAGGGTTGCAATATGAGAGCCTGAATTCAGTGATCTCTTCAGTCCCTTTTAAATCCAAGCCATATATAGTCAGCGATTTTAATGCTAGAGTTGGTCAAGACTCCACCACATGGCACAAAGTGCTTGAACTTCATGGTATTGGAAGCCAGAACTCAAATGGCAATCCTCTTCTTCAAGCCTGTGCACAGCATGACCCTGCCACTGCAAGCACATTGCTCCAACAGATGAACAAATACAAAGCAACTTGCATGCACCTTTGGCCCGAGCATTGGCACATGATGGGCTATTTCATTTCAGAACAGAGAGATCTCTCTGAGGTTATGTTGACTTGTGCAATGTGTGGTACTGGCTCCTTGTCTGACCATTACATGGGACACAATGTCGTCTCCTTGAGCCTTTGTCCACCAAAATGTTATCATTCTGCTGTATGCCAGAAAAAGATGGATGTAGATACATTTGAAGTGACTGTGACACAAGCATTGCTTCAACTCAGTCTTGATGCTTCCTTAATCATTGACAATGAAGGTCCAGAGCAGCCATCCACTACTGAGGCAAACTGGATTAACATAAAGGAAACAACCCATAAAACTGCTGTCAAACTACAGGTTGGACCTCCCTGGTCTGGCACCCTCGGGACCTGCGTGGTCCTGAAGGAGGGAGTTTGTTGGACCAGAGGAGGTAAAGCGTGGGGCTCATCCAGGGCTCCTCTCCTGATCCCTGGTCCAGCCAATGTGCTGCCTCCAGCCAGTGGTGGGGCTTCCCTCTCAGCTGTCACATCGCTTTGGCCAGCAGGGGCTTCCCTGACCCTGGCCGGCAGGAGCTGCATGTCCCTGCCAGGGTGGAATCTCCTCCCCCTAGCCAGCAAGGGCTCTGCATCCCCAGCTGGCAGAGGCTTCCTATCCCCAGCAGCCGGTGGCTCTGCATCTCCAGCCAGCAAGGACTTCCCTGCCTCCAGCCAGCAGGGGCTTCCCAGCCAGCGGCAACTCCACACCTCTGGCTGCAGGATCTGCCGGCCCCTGGCCAGCAGCAACTCCACATCTCCAGCTGCAGGAGCTCCCGGCCCCTGGCCAGCAGCGGATCCATGCACTGGGCCAGCAGGGGCTCCATGTCCCTGCAGGTGGAGCTCCTTTCTCAGTTGGCAGGGCTCTTGCCTCATTCTACTACGGCTGCCAGCTGCTGGCTGGGCTTCCTTCCCTCAGGCCACTAGCCCTCCAGGCTATCTGCCAGCTGCACTCCCAGCCACTGGCAACCTCTGTGGCTGTGGCTCTTTGGTTGGGCAACATCTGTGTCCCTGCTGAAGAGTCCCGGACCACAGAGGTTCAACCTGTACTAGGTTTCCAAACACACAAACACAAGGACTGGTTTGATGACAAGGACAAAGATCTTCTTGATAAGGTGCATGTGACACACCTAGTTTGAATCAACAATGAGGAGAATGCCTCCAGGAAATCAGCATACATTCGAGCTAAGCAGAAGTCAAATTACGCCAAATGAAAGAGGACTGGGGTAAATGTAAAGCAGTTAAACTTCAAGATGCAGCCAATAGACATGATTTTAAAGCATTCTACGATGGGCTAAAGGAAGTCCATGGGCTATGTGTTGCTGGCTCTATACCAGTGTGCTCTGCTGATGGAAACACTGATTACAGATAGTGCTAAAATCCTTGACCGCTGGGCCAAACATTTTTGCAGTGTATTAAACCAGACATCAAGTTTCAGCTGCAGTATTTTTTAAGAGATTCCTCAGTGGGCTAATGATTCAAAGCTGGTTATACCACCATTTCTCAATGAGGTGCGAAAGGCTGTCAAGAAGATGAAATCTGGAAAGGCACCTGATGGTAATGTGATCCCATCAGAGATTATAAAGCTGGTGGTGGCCAGTTGATGCACGATCTCACTCATTTATTTATTGCCGTTTGGGAGAAAGAGCAAGTTCCCCGGGATATCAAAGATGGCCTGACTGTCCACATATACAAGAGAAAAGGTTCCTATGCATGCTGTGATGACCACTGGGGCATCTCACTGCTGTCTGTAGCTGGTAAGATCCTGGCTTGCATCCTCTACAACTGGCTGTTATTACATGGGTTTACAATTGGCATCATTTTTGAAAGTCAGTGAGGATTTCAGTCAGTGAGGACAAAACTTCTTAACTGTCAGGGTGGTTAAACACTGGAATAAGTTGCCTAGGGAGGTTGTGGAATCTCCATCTCTGGAGATATTTAAGAGCAGATTAGATAGACATCTATCTGGGATGGTCTAGATGGTACTGGGTCCTGCCATGAGGGCAGCGGTCTGGACTCCATGACCTCCTGAGGTCCCTTCCAATTCCAGTTTTCTATGATTCTATGATTTCATGCCAGTCAAGGCACTGGCAACATAATATTCACAGCCACATAGAGACAGAAAAATGTAGAGAGCAACATCAGATCTCTACATGATTTTCATTGACCTGACCAAGATGTTTGACATGGTCAACAAAAACAGGCTTTGGAAGGTACTTGTGCAAATTGGTGGTCCTGAAAATTTTATCAATATAGTTTGGTCCTTTCATGATGGTATGCTGGGTTGCATCCATAACAATGGAGAGACACTGGTACCTTTTTGAAGTATCAAATGCTACAAAGCAAGGATGAGTCCTTGCTCTTCTCCTGTTCAGCATCTACTTTTTTGATGACGCTGTTAGTTGCTTTCAAGGATTGCGAGTTGGGCATACCTATTTAGCTCCAAATGGACAGTAGCATTTTCAACCTCTGAAGACTTCAGGCTTGCACCAAAGTGTTCAGTGCAACTCTCTGTGACCTCCTATTTGCTGATATCTATGCATTGTTGGCTCGTTCAGTCGAGGAGCTTTTTGATAATTTTGCCACTTCTGCTTGCCATTTTGGACTCACTGTAAGCCTCAAGAAGACAAAGGCTACGTCTCAGCCTGTTTGGAAAGAGCCCAGCACCCTAATGATCACTGCTGTTGATACTGTCCTAAAGGCTGTCAATAAGTTTTGCTACCTTGGAAGCGTACTGTCCTCCAGCATAAACACTGATGATGATGTAACTGCTCAACTAGCCAAAGCCAGCACTGCCTTCAAAAGATTGTCCCATGGAATGACCATGGTGTTAAACTTGATACAAAGATAAAATTTGATCAGGCAGTTGTCCTGAGTATTCTGCTGTATGGTTGGGAGTCATGGACCATATATCACCACCACATTTTGAAACTTGATCAATTCCTTATGTGCTGCCGCAGGAAGATTGCCCGTATGAATTGGTGGGACAAAATTCCAACCAATAACATGGGCTTGGGCATGGAAGCAACGCTTATGAATGAAGAGTTTTGCTGGACTTGTCATGTCATGAGGGTGGATGATCCATGGATATTGAAGATGGTTTTCTCCAGCCAGCTTGTTCATGGAAAGCACTCTGGTGCTGCTCAGAAGATATCTTAAAGGCCAATGTAAAGTCATGTGGCATATCTCACAGTGACCTGGAAATCATAGTTCAGGATAGATTGTTCTGGTGACAAACTATTGCACAGTCTCACAAATACTTCAAGAGTCAATATGTCCAGACATCACAAGAAAAGTGTAGGATTCAAAAAGAGTGCACAACACCCTCAGATGGCAGATTTTATGTGATATCTGTAATTGGATTTGCTGGTCAAGAATTGGCTTAGTCACTCACCAATGGCACTATAGAAATTTTTGATAATTTTGATAATTTTGCCACTAATTGATATGTGTGTGTGTGTGTGTGTGTGTGTGTGTAACAGCCAGAATTGGTCAGTGCTGGGACGTAGGGTCAAGCAAGTGTCCTTGTCAAGCCATGTCTCCAAGATGGCAGAGGTATTAGTTGGGCCCTACCAAGTTCACGGCCATGAAAAACACCACATGGACAATGAAATCTAGTCTCCAACTGTGAATTCTGGTCTTTTGTGTGCTTTTATCCTGTGCTACATGGATTTCACGGGGGAGACTGTTTCTCAGACTGGAGTGTCTGGCCCAAAAGTGAGTTGCAAGTTAGGTTATTGGGGGGCGGGGGCATTGCCACCCTTACTTCTGCACTGCTTTTAGAGCTGCCTTCAGAGCTGGGCAGCCAGAGAATGGCGACTGTTGGCTGGTCGCCAACTCTGAAGGCAGCGGCCTTCAGTAGTGCAGAATTAAGGGTGACAATATGATACCATACTATCCTTCTGCAGTGGTGCTGGCAATAGCTCTGCCATCAGAGCTGGGCTCCCAGCCTGCAGCTGCCATTCTCCAGCTGCCAGTCTCTGAAGACAGCACCACTGCCAGCAGCAGCATTGAAGTCAGGGTAGCTGTTCTGCAAAACCCACCTGCAATAATCTTGTGATTCCCTCCCCCCGCTGCTCCTTTTTTTGGGTAAGGATCCTTACAATTATAACACTGTGAAATTTCAGCTTCAAATAGCTAAAATTTACACTTGTTAAAAAAACTCTGATTGTGGAATTGACCAAAATGGACTGTCGGTTTGGTAGGGCCCTGGGTATTAGCAATGACAGTCAGGGAACTGGAGTTCCCCACGCCACTGTACCATTGGCATAATGGGAAGTTAAAGCAGAGGAACTCATAGTCAAGCCTTTTCTGTGTGCTGCCATGAACTCACCAAGTAATCTGGGGCATCTTAGTGCTTCTGTTCATCCGTCTGTACATGGCCATTGATGATACTGACCCTACCTTCAAAAGGCTGATTAATAAGGATTTGCTAGCTGCTTTGAGATCCCCATGAAAGGCACAACAGAAAAGCAAACTGCATGCACAATTTATTTTTCTTCTCTCCTTGGGCTAAAATACATTATTGATTTGCTCATTTAACAGGGGCCACTTGTCAAACGCATAATAGCATTAGCAACACTTGACGTAATAGGAGAATGGAGAGGTCTGTGATTAAGTTGAGACACCTTTGTCTGACTTAGCTAATTGGTTAAATACATTTGGTTACACGTGCAGCTTTGGGTTTTTGGCTTGAATAAGATATAATATTAACTCTAATTAAAGCTCAACAGAGTTGGCCAAATATTTCTGTTTTCTGAGTATTTTCTTTAATCACATCATTTGTATTCTATAGTGAGAAGGAGTCAGGGAACGGTTGAGGCCTGGAGCCTTTTCCCTATAGAAAAAGATCTGGGGAGACTGAAAATGGCTGATGCTGAGAAAAGATGTTTTTATCTAAACAAAGGGGGAAATAGAATGGATGGGGTGGGTTGAGAGAAGATGGAAACATTCTAGGAATCTGGCCCTAGAACAGAAGCAGCTCAGTTGGAAGCGAAAGGCCTTGCTGGGCTAGGGAAACATTACTTTAAGTGATTGTTTTCAAAGGAGGAAGGATAGCCCAGTGGCTTAACTCTCATGCCAAGGTTCCTCTGAAAATGGCCATGGGGACCAAGCTGCATTTTTAGGTGCCTAAATGCCTTTAAAAAAATTGTCTCTTAATCTTCCTGTCTCTGGGTTCACCATTTGTGACAATAGCACTTCCTTCTTTCTCAGTGTTTGGGGATAACTGTGTTATAGATTGTGCAGCACTCAGATACTGTGATGATGGGAGTGTACATAATATAGAAGAGCAACTTGGATCTTCAGTTTGGTTGTCCAACAAGAGAATATGTTGGCTTAAGTGTTTTCCTGTAGCCATACTGTTCACAAACAGACACATGAACTCTTCCCAAAATTCAGCCAAGTGTCTAAACTGGCTGAGCGGAACTGCCAGAGGAATTTAAGAAATGAATGGGTCAGATAGGCAAACCATCCATTTTGCCTGCCTCCTGTGATGTTTCCTAGGAAAATGAGGTAAGTGGTTTTCATGTTTAGCATTGGGAATGGTCAGTCAAAACACCCAGAATGTTTAGGTGCTGTTGAGTAATTCATTGGGGCAGTGTGAATAATTGAATTCCACTGCTCCAGACGGGGACTTGGCTGACCAAGGTTGTCGATATCAGTATTGTTCTTAGCTTCTTTTTTCTAGAATTGATACCATGTAGACTTTATCCTCCATGACACAGTCATTCTGTCAGTCAAAGGGTCATGCAGAGATGCCTTCATGTCGTTGTGCAGTTGACAAAATATAATGCAATGACTTTTTCCCAGGAGGACATTCTGCTGTAATATCTTCTCTCTATCATGGCATTGCTTCCCCAGAGCCACACAGAATTGCTTTCAGCCATACTTGACAGCTAGGGGATGCGCATATCCTTTGAGCCCAACATTCTCCTGTGCATGGATAAAAACATGACCTGTCATCTGACAGCCTCAGAGATCCTCTCTTCCTATGGGTTGGGGGAGTTGAAGCAGAGGGAATGAGGGAGGGTCATCATGACATGGTTGTGTGGAGGCAGTATGTTCAGAGAACAAGAATTAACTGTGGTAAGTAACTCCTCTCATAAGCGTACTTTATAATCATCAGCAGCAGGACTGGCAGCCTCGCTGGGCCCCTGGGCAAGGCTCCATGCCCCCAGAAGGGGTGGGACCTTGGGTAGAAGGAGCAGGGCTGGGGCTAGGCAGGCCTCAGCACCATGCTCAGAATGCATCACACCTCCCCCAGCCAGCCCTCAGTGCTTCCCAGTGTGCACTATGTGGTGCTCTGGCAGGGTATGTCTACACTACAGCACTAATTCGAACTAAGCTAATTCAAATTAGTGCATCTAGACCTAAAAACTAATTCGAATTAGCGTTTTGCTAATTCAAACTAGCATGTCCACACTGAGTGGACCCTGAACCGAAGTTAAGGCTGGCCGGAACCAGGACTTAGAATGTGGAGCTGCTGCCTCAGGCTAGCCGAGGGCTGTGCTTAAAGGGACCCGACCCCCCACCCCGGACAGACAGTTCTCAGGGTTCCCCGCTTGCTGGTCTACCTCGATGAGGGACAGCAAAGCATTTGTGTCTCGGAGTGCTCTGCTTGCCCTCACTCGGGGCACCACGGCACTCTGCAACATGGAACCAGACCTGACCCCGGGGACTCTGCTGCGTCTCGTGGACACGTTGCTGGCAGCCTGGCTGCACTCTCTGCAGGCTGCCATCTGGGAGGACCATCGAGGGGATGTCAGGATCCAGGGGGCCCTGCGGGAGAGCTTCCACCCTGAGGAGCGCTAACAGTCTCCGCGGTCTGCCCCACCAGGGGCTTGTGCCCCATTCCTTCCTCTCCTTCTTCCACTTCCCGAGCCCCCCCTTCCTGAAGTCAAATAAAAGACACGTATTTTCAAAAATAACAATTCTCTTTATTCAACACAATTGGGGAGGGGGAATGAAACTGTGGGGAGATGGGGGAAAGGAGGCGGGAGAGGGCAGGAGAGAAGGTGGGAGAGGGGAGGGGGAAACCTGGGAGGAGGGAGCTGGAAGGAGGAAGCAAGGGGAAGGAGGGGGAGGGGAAACTCCGGGATCAGGGGTGGGGGTCTCGCCGGGCCAACCGCCTCCCAGCACGGCGAGGGAGGGGGCCTCGGCGTCCCCAGGGGGATGGGGTGGAGGGTTCGGA
Source organism: Pelochelys cantorii (assembly GCA_032595735.1). NCBI lineage: Eukaryota > Metazoa > Chordata > Testudines > Trionychidae > Pelochelys > Pelochelys cantorii. The sequence goes on from CM064336.1 coordinate 25,216,227, forward strand.
GGTTGAGGTGGGGGATGTGGACATTGAGGAGGAGGGTGTGGGGGTTGAGCAGAAAGAGGTGGGAGGGGGCGCAGGAGTGGAAGGAAGGACAGTTGTTGGGGGGGCAGCAGGCACAGGATGGGCACGGGGCACCATGCTCTGCAGCAGGGCCTGCAGGGTAGCATTTCTGGCTCGCTCCTCAGCCAACTGCTCCTGGCGGAGCTGCAGGTCTGGCCGCATCCAGGCCTCCACGGTGCAGTTCAGGGCTCGCAGGGCCCCCAGGTGCTGGTCCCAGTAATCCTGCTCCGTGGTCGTGGTCCGGAGCCGTGGGTGCAGAAGCATGTCCCGGGCGGGGTGGTGCACCCTGCATGAGCAGCTGGTGCAGCTGTAGAGAAAGAAGAGAAGTGGTCAGTTCTCCCTGGGGACACAGTGGATGATGCCCAGCCCCCCCCCCGCGACGTGAGGGCGACCGTGCCCTGCACCGTCAGAGCCGTTGTGTTTGCACAGAGGCCATGGTCAGGATGTCTGGCTCTCCCCGGGACTGGGAGCTGCCTCAAGACCGCACCCATGCCCCTGTACTGTGTATAGTGTGGCCGGGGCGGGGGGAGATGTCCCCTGCCTCTGTGTAGAGGGGGCATGTGAAGGGAGAGCATCCTGCTGGGTCCCGCCCCGGGGTCGGGAGCGTGTCAGGTCACTTCACACACGTGTGTGCCTATTGGACCACGGCCCCTGGGTGTCACGCAGCTGGAGCCACCTGCCCAAGGGTGGCATGGCACACGCTCACACGTGCACAGGTGGCTGCATGATTCGTGGGAGGTATGGCCCACATGCCCGGTCCCTGGTCTCCCCCTCTTGCCTCCCCCCCGGGCAGGGGATAGTGCTGGCACTTACCCAGTATGGCCTCCCCGGACAACCCTGCCGAATCCAGTGCCGGAACAGCTGGCGGAGGCCCCTCCGGTGTGCCCGGGTCAGGGCCCTCTGGTCCTGGCTCACTGCCTCCCAGGCTGGCGCGAACCGCCCGGCCCCCCAAGAGTTGGTCGAGGGCGGGGAAGTAGGGACAGGTGGCAGCCCCTGCTGCGGCACCGCCCCTGGTGGCCCTGGCATACGCCTGCCGCAGCTGTTTAATTTTCAGGCGCACCTGCTCTTGCGTGCGCCTGTGTCCCTTTCGGGCCATGGCGGCTGCTATGCGGCCGTAGTTGGCCACATTCCTCCTGCTAGTGTGGAGATCACGGAGGTTGGGGCCTGCCCCCAAACCTCAATGAGGTCCATGACCTCCGCACTAGACCAGGAGGGCGCGTGCCGTCTACGGCCCCTGGCTGCTGGGGGACTGGGTGGGGGACGGCTGGCTGTCGCTGGCTGCCTGGCTCATCCTGCGGCCACTGGGTCGGGACAGAGACTGCTGGCAGGGCTGGCTGTGGCAAGTGCCGTCTGGCCAGAATCTACCCCTTTAAGGGCCCCGGGGCTGGGGGAGAGGAGAGGTTTGGCCCAGAGTGGCCACTAGGGGGAACCTGGGAAGGGCTAGCCTCCAGCTAGTTCGAATTAAGTGGCTACACAGCCCTTAATTCGAACTACTTAATTCGAACTAGGCGTTAGTCCTCGTAGAATGAGGTTTACCTAGTTCGAATTAAGCGCTCCGCTAGTTCAAATTAAGTTCGAACTAGCGGTTTGTATGTATAGATGCTATGAAAGTTAATTCGAACTAACGGCTGTTAGTTCGAATTAACTTTGTAGTGTAGACATACCCGCAGTGATTTAAAGGGCCCATGGCTCCGGACACCGCCGCTGCTGCATTACTGGCACCAGGTTTCCCGTCAGTGGGCCTGGTCACAGGACAAAATGGAGATCAATCCTAGGCAGTGCCTGATTGCTGTTTAGTGCTTCCTGTCCAATTCCCAGAAGACATGAGCCCATCACAACATGAGAGCTAACTGGCACCTTTATCAGCTGCCTTAGCCAAGGGTCCCAGAGACTGGAACATGAGTCCCATGAACCTGTAGCTCACTTAGGAACCATCTTATTAGGGAAACTCACTGGACATCAGTGATACACACCACATTCCTTTCCATCCACTTTGGTCGAATGTTGCATTGATATGTGCGTGAGGGATCTGTAAATAATAGATTGTTAGCGCTGCAAAGGATAGCTTCCACTGTAGAGAAACTCCCCCCAGCTTCTGCCTGGATTGGTCTCTCTCTGGCTCACTCAGTGGCTACCAACAGAGCATAAAGGTCCCTATCTGTGTTCAAGTGCAGCAGTAAGCCAATTGCCCATGTCCAGAAAATCCAGCCACCTGATAGGAGTTACCCCTCTTACTGGCCCAGATTGATCCAAGACTCTGCAGGACACCAATGGGCAGGTCTCAAGCATGCCCAGCAGGTGTTAATGAAGGGGGGTTGCCTCTTGTAAGCTGTGTGGACATAGTAATTACAAGAGTGACTATTGCCTTTTAATGACAGCAATTGAACGAGAAAATGCAGCCACTGAGCATTAAAAATAACCCTCTGCTCCCACGAAGCAGCAGCTGCATTTGGAGACCTTTGCTCAGCACAGTGAATTACGTCCAGCCCCTTGGTTTTCCTGCCAGCTGCCCACTCTCCTACTTCACATTTTGATTTTTCCCTCTTTTTCTATCTAATGTTGGAGTCAAATATAATATGAGAGAAAAATGGAAGGGAAAGGTGTCCCATGTGCGTATACAAGGAAGTGGCAGGATTGCTTTATCATACACACATGGAATATAATTTCAAACTTTTTTTTATAATATTGAGACTCAGCCCTGCATGTTTTAATTAAAGTCTGGGTATGCTCAGCTGTCTGAGTGTGCAGAGGCAGCACGCTTTCACTCATCAGATCAGTCCTGGATGTTTTCAGGGTCAGATATGTTAATGCAAGTGACAATATGTGTTACTACCTTCTACTCCATTTGGCACATCTACTGGGAGAGGGAGCTGGATTCTGTTTGGTCTCATGTAGCATCACTGCCATTCATCTGATGAAGTGGGTTTTTACCCGTGAAAACTCATGGTTCTATATATTTTTGTTTGAGATGCTTGTTTTTAAAGTTACAGAATAACACGGCTACACCTCTGAGACATTGTTAACTTAGCTCCAGGGGGTAGCCGAGTTAGTCTGTACAGGATAAACTTAAAAAACAAAAACTGGTCTGGTAGCAGTCTATAAAGTGCTACCAGACCAGTTTTTGTTTTTTAAGTTTATATTGTTAACTTAGTTTCTCTGATCCATTGACTTCAATAGGACTTAAAGTTAAGCACATGCTTGAGTGCTTTTCTGAATTGGGGCCCAATTTATCCTTGCAGAATCGATGGTCACACTCTGTATTAAGGGTACATTTGTAAATATTTTATAAAGGGTTATTACAAATACATATTAATAGACACAAATCAGGTGTATAGAGTCCAACAGATCAATAGCTTGCTTATAACTATGGCTAATAAGCAAATCAGTAGAAGTTGGTTGCTGATGTTTGTAATATATTTTAATATATTTTAATGCCTATTATTCTTGTATTACCCCCTATAAACTATTTATTAATACCTTCTTAATATAAAGTGCAAGCATACGTTTATTCCTGGGGTAGATTGTCTCAATTCAAGGCAACTGCCTCTGTATTTTCCCTCTGTGGTCCAGCAAGGGGACATACTTTCAGGCTTCCAGATCCCCAGTTGTCAGACCTCATGTCTCTCTCCCTCTCGGTGTTTTCCCCCCACACTACACAGTTCTCTGCCTACACTGTTATTCCCAGCAACTCAGATCGCCTAACCAGCCTAGCATTTGGTCTTTACTTACTTTTCAAACACTACAGACACTGTGATTGCCCATAGTTGGTGTAAGTAACCATGCAGCCATTTCCAAACAAGCATATTTATTCCTAAATTAAAAGTGTTACCAAAAATATATATATGCATTCTAACATGCTCACCAGAAATCACCTCCAACTCCAGCCAGGGCATTGGGATGTGCTTAGTCCTTCAAATCCCACATAGAGGTTTTGCTGTGGTTATAAGTTCATAACTGCTTTTGCTCAGAACAAAACCAACCATAAATAGTTCACTCTTTCCTTATATAGCTTGGGCCTTGGATCTTGTTCTCGTATACAAGGTGATCAACAGACAAAGGTACTTTCTCAGAGAATAACTTCAAAAGAATGGGTTTTTGCAAAACTACAAGGAGGTAAATTTCCATTCACCTTCCCCTGGAGAGTCCCACTTAATTCTGTTTTTCCCCAGAGTTTCTTCTTGTCTGGTCCAGTTTCCAATGTAGTTCTCTGAAACTTTTAAACACTTCCCAAAGTTTACATTAGCCACACTCTCCCCCCTAGAGAAGTTACATACAGTCCCACAATAATACATAAACTTTGCTTTTTTAATACAATGGACTCCAAAGATAGCTAAATCTAATTCAGGAAATGTCATGTCTGTCACAGATCTGATGATTCATGATCCTGAAAGCACTCAGCCTTCTCAGATCCCAGGGTGAGTTCCGATCCCAGCTGCAGTCTTCTTCATTCTGCAGGGAGCACAGTTGCTGTTTAGACCTCCTCTTCTGGAGGAATGATGGATGTGATGTGTGGCTTCAGATGTGGGTAGAAGCCTTTGAATTTTATTATAGACTCTGGGAGACATGGTAGCTGGGTGAAGAGAGATTTTATAAATAATCTCATTATTAGTATTGAACCATTTATATTGGGATAGAGCATAAAGATCACAAGCAGATTCGGCCCTATTGTCTTATGACTCAGCAGAAGAATCCCGACATTCCCTGTGTTTTACTTGTATCAAAGAGATCAGTCTTATGTCTCCCAAGGGAATTTATTACAGGGCCAGTCCAGGAGCGACATTTAATTATGGAATAATGCATGTTCTTCCCCCACCCCATTTCTAAATTAGCCGTCATGTCAGTAAAAATGTTTCTGTGTTCCACAATCAGTCCACTTAACTGTAACAAAGCAGCACAGATCCATCAAACTCACAATGAGCTCAGCTAATGACTGCTGAAATTACCAAATCAGCCCTGCTTCCCAACACCCCAGCCTTTCTCGCATGTCTCTCCTCAATCATCTCTCTGCTTGTGGCCGTGCTCAATGGGAAAGGACCATAGCAGGAAGCACTTGAGCCTAGGTCCCAGAACCAAATGCATTATCATGTTACCTTTTTGACTGATTATTCTCCAAGCTATCCATTTTATTTCAAGGCAGTGGATGGGAGGTGGGAGGGGAGGGGTGGCAAAGCTGAGGCCAGCAATAAAATACTGGCAGAGTGCAGTTCCCATTCCTAATTATGCATTTAACTGCATTTCTAAGCCCATCTATTTTTTTTCCTAAACCAGTGCTCAGAAGTGCAATTTCATTGCTATTCAGATACAATGTGGCTTCTATTCTCCCTCCCAGTTTTAATTATGTGTCCGCCACTGCGCCTTCTCCAAGCTGGCGGACTCCGAGATTCATAATTTCAGCCTGACACCATAGAAACCACTTAGTTTGATTCAGGACTCTAATGTCATCACTGGCTAGTTTTGAACAGAGCAGGGAGAGAGGGTGTAATTTGAAGGCAGCATCACACAGAAACTGCAATTATTTCTCCTTTTCAGAGGGAAATGTAAACAAAAGGTCATCACTGGTCAGTGCTCTTCATTTCCATTCCTGCACACTGACAAGCTGACTTTTTTTTTTTTGGTTTGGTTTATTATTTATTTCGCCATCCAACCCACAACCTGATTGTTCCCCTCCACAGGAGGGGTGGAAGCAGCAGCCGGTGTTACCACATAGCCAAGGGCATGGACTGCAAATCTAAATTCCCCTGTCAGCTCCCCCACATCACTGGAACATGGTGGCCTAACAGGGCTTATTAACAGCCCTCCATGTTCAGCCCTGGCATAAGTCAAGAGCATGAACATTGTAGCACTCTGCACCCGGGTGCTTTAGGGTGGTCAGCATCATAGAGGGGCCCACCCTCCATCTTGAGCCCAGCAAACTTCTGCTCCGGTCGAGATGAAGTGCTGCTCCATGGGCTGGTGGTCACGGATTGGACCTAAATACTGAAAGGCTACATGGCACAATGCCATGGTCTGTGTTATTAGCCTGTGGTCTGCAATTTGGCCACATTTCTAGGCTAAACCTTGTCCGATCACAGTGGGAGAGAAGCTTAGAAAGAGTATTGGCAAGAAGAATTAATACTCACAAACGGTGGAATGCAATTTGCTCTGCGCGGTTCTGCAAATTCTGCTGAACTAAATGAAGCTCTTCTGATCTCTCCCTATGGCTCCGTGATAGAAAGGAGTTAAGTGAATATAAATGCTCATATCAAATCACAGGTATTGATTTTCGGAGCTGGTAAATGAAGGCGCTTTATCTCCAATGGGAGATGGAATATCTGTGTGCCACACTTTTCTCTATTTTCATAAAATGCCAGCACAGTGAAATTCTTTTACCTGATACTGAATAAAATGAAGGGGGACCAGATCCCTTATGTCAGTCATGGTGGTGCACCCTCAGAGTGACTCCAGTGCAGCCAACAGAGATGTGTTTACATCAGGGTACCTGAGAGCAGAATCTGGCTCAGGAACCCAGTCTTGCATGTAGACCAGTCATGCATGCCCCAAACATGACAATGCTTTTTCAGAGTTTCCAGGGTACTGCTACAACCTCTCCGGAGTCTGTTGGTGGGGAACAGGCAGGGGTGTTACAAACACACAAAATTAAGCTTCTATCGAAATTATTTTGTCCCACTGGCTGGTTTGAATCGTGACATGAGGTTTCACTAGTACTTAGGCCAGCTTTGTTCTGTAATGTGTTCTGAGCAGGATATGAGGTGTAACATTAGAGAGCAACACCCTAACGATAACACTCTGCATCCTGAGGAGGGCTGCATGAGGCCAAAGCAGGCTGAGGCAATATAATTCAGGTGCCCAATAGGTACGTGGGAGCTATATCACTCAGAGAGCCCTCTTAGAAATATAACCACCCTCTGAACAGACTAATCAATCTGTGTCTGCTGTTGTACCTGCCCTGCCTGATGCAGCTCCATCTGAAATCAGTGGGCTTGCACTTGACTTCAGTTAGGAGCAGGACTAAGCCCATAGACTCTAAGTTCTATGGAGCAAGGACATGTATTCCTCTGTGCTTTCTACAGCATGCTGGCCCATTGGGGTTCTATGTGTGGTCCGCAAAACATTTTGTTTCTCGTTGCCCATATGCCGGGTTGCCAGATTCCACTGGTTTCCATCCAGGGGCAGTGGGTATAACAGGTGGGGGAAGACATTGCTTTCCCAAACCACCAGCCTGGCCCCACCATTCTTTGCCCTCAAAATGCCTGCTGTAGGCCTATTGGGGGCGGAGTGTTGCTGCCCCTGAGTGCCCACCCTCCCCATACTCTGGGGCCACTGCCCGCCTTCTCCATGCTCTAGAGCAGAGGAGGCTGGGGCCATGCACCACTTGCCTGCCCTCCCCATGCTTCAGGGCCAGGGAAGCTTGAGCCATGCAGGGGCTGAAGGAGTTTGGGTTGTGTGCTGCCTGCTCTCCCCGTGCTCCAGGGCTGGGGAAACTGGGGCTGCATGCTGCCCCACCTCCCTGTAGTGCTGGGGGGGGGGGCTGGGTTCCATGGGGGTCAAGGCCTGAAGCAGAAGGGGCAGGGCTCAAAGGCTTGCCTCCACAAGCCCTACTTTCCCTCACCGCCCGTGTTTCTATCCAGGCAGTTTTTCCAACCAGGGTTACTAAAGTGACCCACATGTAAAGCAAGGGCACGTGAAGTGAGGTGCATGCTGACTGCACACAACATTGACTGTGAGAGTCATAGAGTCCCTCTGCGTCCAATTGCTGCGCTTCTGCCATTCAGTCAACCCACCCTGCAAATTCTAGGTACGCAAGTGCAGTTCACAAAACTACCTTATTCTGAGACAATCTTGCATAGGTAGGAGGGCCACTCATGTAATGAATGGAGATGCCTATCTCCTAGAACTGGAAGGGACCTTGAAAGGTCATCAAGTCCAGCCCACTACCTTCACAGCAGGACCAAGTACCATCCCTGACATATTTTGCCCCAGATCCATAAGTGGCCTCCTCAAGGATTGAATTCACCACCCTGGGTTTAGCAGGCTAATACTCAAACCACTGAACTATCCCTCCCTGCTGCTTGTTAGCCTAGGTTGCCTATTGCTGCTCTGTGCTATTCTCCAGAAGCTCTAGCCTTGTTGTACTGCTCCCCACACTGTACTTGCTGCAGTAATGAGGAAGACAGTGTGGGTGGCAGCATCCTCATAGCCTTAGATCCTGCTCTTCTATTTATTCTGCTTTCTAAAGGTTCTTATCCCACCACCTTAGTTTCTCAGCCCCTTCCAGGAGTGCATTAAATGATTGCTTAAGATCTGTCCCATGAGATTTGTTCTCTCTCTTATTCTCTCCCCAAGGGAAGAATTGTATGTGCTGTGGAATATTGTTTTGTGGGATTTTGCTTTGTTTTGCTTTTAAAGTACACACCACCAGTCCACCAGCATTTGCCCACTTCCCTCTGATCGAAAAGCTTTCTTTTTGCGTGTCTTTTGTATTTTTTTCAATCCTCTTCTTAGCGCTACAAGTGGAAATGTCGCCCCACACAGCCTCCGCACCAAGTGCAAACATCAATCCTTTCTTATTAAGCTGAAGCTGAAATGTTCATAGACAAGCTGTTAAAAAGAAGAAAGTGTCCACACTGTGGCAGAAAAGGTAAAATGCAGTAATTGTCCAAACCTTTCAAGAAAGGAAATTGCATTGGAGAGGGGAGGACCTTTTCCTTCTGCAGCAGTTTGCCAAAATAATACAGAGAGACACATTTAACTTACATATTGTTCGGTGCAGAATCACCTGAGTGCCCCAGATTCCTGCAGCTTCGTACTACATGCTTCAAAATGCAGAGCGATTGAATACCCTTTGCCGTTGCTATTTAAATACGTTGTATTGATTTACTTGTAATCCACAAAAGTGAAAATGATATCTCAGACAAACAGTGAGTTCCCAGCAGGCAAAATGGATCAGCATGAAATAGAAGAAATGAGAATTGTCATAATGGTGTGGTCCCCACTCCTGAGCTGCGGTTTTAGAACATGCACTGTGGTGGGAGGAAGGTGGCTTTAAGATATTTTTTGCAGGATCCTGGAAGCATTGTGCACTGGACCAGTGTCCTGGCATCTGATTTGCAGCATCTGCAATGGGCTGTTACAGTAACCACAGACTGAGGGCTTGTGGATGCTCCAACCACACCTCCTTTTCATCAGTCATGCCTCCTACAGTGGTCATGGGGCAGGGACAGCTTGAGAAACTATGTTTGGCTTATGCTTGGATGATGTTTCCATGGCTAGCTATGCTGGCTTCAGGCCCAAATTGAATTGCTGGAGAAAAAGGATAAAAGAAGTGGCAGGAAAGCAGGAGAATGTGGGTCAATGTTTGTCTCTGCCACAGACTTCATGTGTGACCTTTGGCAAGTCACTTAATATTTATATGGCTCTGTCTACACTGAGATCTTTTTCCGGAAAAAGATGCACAAATTGCCGACCACAATTTGTGTACCTTTTTCCACTTTTTTTCCAGAAGAGGCTTTTCTGAAATTTGGCCCTCTATATGGGGCCAAATGTGGGGAAAACGTCCTCTTTTGGAAGAGCCCTTAATCCTCATAAAATGAGGAATACAGGGCTTCCAAAAGAATATGCCTGCTTTTTCGAAACTGTTCTGAAAAAGCAGATGCATTTCCTGGATGTGGCAGAGTTTTTCCAGGATACCTCTGGTATCCCGGAAAAACTCTGTAGTGCAGACATAGCCTATGTCTTAGTTCCTCATCTGTAGAACTGGGATAATGATATTTCCTCTCTCCCATCCTGCCTCTGCTTTATCTGTTTTGATCATAAGCACTGTTGTGAAAGCGATGGGTTTTTTGTTTTGTTTTGGGGTTTGTTTTTTTTCAGTATAGCACCTGCTGCTATAAGACACTGATGTCACTTGGACTCCAAATAACACCATAGTGCAAATAACAAAAACAACCTGAATGCAGGGAAAATCTGGGCCTTGATATAGCAAGTGAAACTGATTGTGTCCTTTCAGTGGAAAGATGGGGAAAATCGCCTCTCTTTTGCCACCCTTCCCAATTGTCTTTCACAGAGTGTAAGGCCAGACAGGAACCATTGTAAGGCCAGACAGGAACCATCCCTCTATGGCTACGTCTACACTGTAGCCTTCTTCTGGAAAAGCTTATGCAAATGAAGCGCAGAGTGGAATATTGCTGTGCTTCTTTTATATAATTAATTAGGGGCTGTTTTTGCACAAGAGGCTTTTGCGCAAAAAGGAGCTGTGTAGACGGCTCCTTTTTGCACAAAAACCCCCTCGTGTGCAAGAGCCGTTCATCCTCATTTTTTCAGGAAGAACAGCTCTTGCGCAAGAGAGGGTTTTTGTGCAAAAAAGGAGCCGTCTACACAGCTCCTTTTTGCGCAAAAGCCTCTTGCGTAAAAACGGCCCCTAATTAATTATGCCAATGAAGGGCGGCAATATTCCACTCCACGCTTCATTTGCATAAGCTTTTCCAGAAGAAGGCTACAGTGTAGATGTAGCCTAACTGTGCAACCAACACCACCCAGCAACCATGCCCTAAACCCAGCAATGGAAAAGAGACCAAAGTAAATGAGTCCCACGGGAGACTTGTTATTATCTACCACAGGCTGAAAATGGGAGGGAGCAAGGTGCACCACGGCTCCAGGCTCCTGCAATGGCAGGGTAGTGATTAGATGAGCTATGCCAGATAATCAAATGACCCACACTCACGCTGCCACATAGGGTGATCAGTTAGACCCTGGGCACGTGAGCAAGAACCAGCCAGAAAAACACCTGTGAGGCAGAATACTCTGTGCCAACTCAGAGCACTGGCCCTCTACCTTCAGTGTTCCAGAGGAAGGAACTAACCCCCCCAAAAATACTGGGGAGGAGGAATCCCTTCCTGATCCTTGCCAAGAGTCTTCTGAAACCCGCAAGCACAAAGCTCCTAATGCTTATATTTTTTTTAAAATTCCTTTACCTTCAGTAAAGGTTACGTCTGTGAAACTGGAGCTGCAAAATCCCCTGTGAAATGCATAATGGTCTACGCAGCTTTGCCCTGAAGTTTTCCAGTGTGCGATCCTGATATTGAACGTGAGACTATCACGCCTCAAGAGAAAAACTCTAATGGCAGTAAAGGAGCTGAAGGACGTCAAAGGCTGAGCAAGTCGATACAGCTCAGACTGGTTCATACCAACCCAGATAGTCCATATATTATTTAAACTATCCAATTTACTGCACGGCTTAAAGACGGTTCTTGATGCTGCAGTCAGAACTGCCAAGGCTGCCCAGAAAACTTTGAAAAACATTCTATTTGGAGACAATTCGGCTTCAGCGTGTCAGAGATTTTTTGCTTTTAATCATCCCCCATTCTCCAATGCTAGGATCATTTGCATAAATAAAGGACCTTTTGTTCCTGCCGCCTATTCCCCACCTCAGAGCAGACTCCTTGGTGATGGCATTGCACTCATTTCCAACACTTTGTATTAGAGAATTGAACAGTTTTGTGCCCCAGGCAGGGGACTTGATGCTACCATGATGGGCACACATTCTCAACATCAGCACAGAGAGCAAGAGCAGATGAACTCTTAACAAGCAAAGATTCTTTGAGGTTATGTCTAGACTGCAGGCTTCTTTCAGAAGAAGCTTTTCTAGAAGAGATCTTCCGAAAAAACTTCTTCCAAAAGAGAGCATTCACACTGCAAAAGCACATTGAAAAAGCGATCTGTTTTTTTGAAAGATAGCATCCACACCAAATGGATGCTATCTCGCATTTAAGCTGTGATTACTATGGATGGAGTGGCCATCAGGGCACCTGTGCTTTTTCCTCGTTCCTCTTCTTTCGAAAGCACTCCCTCTTCCCCATCCACACATGCCTTTTTCTGAAAGAGCTCTTTTGGAAAAAGGCTTCTTTCTTGTAGAAAGAGATTTACTAATGTCGGAAAAACCCCTCTGTTCTTTCGATTTTCTTTCGGAAGAACGCGATTGCAGTGTGGACGTAATTGAAGTTTTTTCAGAAAAATGGCTGTTTTTCCTAAAAAACTCTGTAGTGTAGATGTACCCTCAGAGTTCTTTTGTAATGGGAGCAACATCCCTTACTAGAGAGAGATTGTATGACAAGGATCTGCATAAATACCACTATGAGGATAAGGGTCCAGAGATCACTCCAGCCTTATGGAGATACCTAGATTCCCGCATAATGGGGAGCATATAAGAACCTCAAATCTACTTGCACACAAAACCAAGATGTAAAGCACCCCAAGACGCTACACAGCAGGGACAGTTACCAAACTTCTTCACACTTAGACTATGTTTGACTGTTAGCTCCAGTTCTTGTTTGGGTGAAAGTTTAAGTCGGTTGTAGATAGAGCCAAATTCTTAGTGACAAACTTTTGCCTCTGCTTTTTCAGCAAATCAGCAGCTGATATGTTTATATTTGGAAGTCATGCAAGGGGCTTTTCCCTGCCAGATATGGAAGTGGAGACAAAGGGATGAAGATGTTCACATGCACATTCACACCATGGGATTAGCGCAGCTCATTATAAACCTAATCAATTGGCAAGTGCTGCTGTCCTTCTGTTGTCCATAAATAATGCATTGGTAAAATGCTGGTAGGAACAGCACCTTCTGGATATTCCGTGGGAAACTGTAACCAGTCCTGAGCCCCTGCTGACTACTAGATTCAAAAGGGTCTTAAGAAAAGGACTCATGAGTCCCAGAACTGCCAAGATCAGAGATTTCTCTTCTCTCCAACTCCAAGATATAGCTATGGCCATTAGGCAAATGTCTCTGCAGTATAGTGGAGATGGGCCCAAGTTTAGTTCAGATCCCAATCTCTGTTTGACATTCCCCAGTTCTAACAGGTTTGGATGAGATGTTCCAATGGGGGCAATTATTATCATTATTATTTGTATGACCATGTGGCCTTCGTCACAGACCAGCACTCCATTGGGCTAGGCACTGCACAAACCCAGAATACAAAGAGGGTGCCTGCCCTAAAGGACTTACAAGCTCTAGTATAAGACAAGTGCTAACAGGGGGATGCCGATAGTCCCCAGCAGGAGGACAAGGAAACAATGACAGAACATTGGTCAGCTTGGTAGAAGTGGTCCTTTTAGTATGTTTCCTCAGAGGAAGGGGGCAGAAGGAGGAGATCTTCCCCACCACACTTCTTTGCACATTTCTTTGTACAGAATGTAATTTTTTGCTGTTAAAAGATGCTCCCTTGACAGGCTGGGGGATCATTATTTTCTACTTCTCTCAAGAAGAGGAATAACAGCTGGGGAAGAGGGGAGCTCAGTCTCGGCCGCTCATTCAGCTTTTGGCTCTTTTGCAGAGACTGCCAGTTAGAGGGAACAAGGCTCCTCTTCGTGGTTTTCTTGATGTGTTCTGGATTGTTTCATATGGGCTATTGAACAGTCACCAGACGGAAGTGCCTTTTGATAGTTCTCAACCTCGACCAGCGCCCAAAAAGTGAAAAGCTCTAACAACAACCTGAGCCCGCCAGACCCTTTTCACAGTAAAATTAACACAAACACTGTTTGCACGGGAGCACTATTGAAATCACAGTGCACAACCATAAGCTGGATGGGTTTAATTCTCATATTGCAGGAGCGGTGTGATGAGGAGGGACTGCAGCACTGGACTCTATTCCACCTTCCCCACCAGGCCTGGAGATAGGGGGGGACAAAAGAGGCAGCTGCCCCTTGGCCCAGAAATTTAAAAGGGACCAAGGCTCACAACTGTCACTGCTGTTGCTGGGGCAGAAGTTGTGGCTAGAGCCTGAGGCCCTTAAAATTGTCACTGGAGTCCCAACTAATCCGACTGCACACCTGTAAGCTCCTGGAACAATATTACTAACACCACTGAACCAGACTCAAAGTAGAGGCTGGCTTGTAAATAATCCAGTTCAGGTTTTACCTGCCACCCAGTGCCTACTGGATGGGAGTGACTAGAGTTGTTGTGTGGGTTCTGAGACCTCCATGCTTTCTGGATGCATTTCATAGACTCATAGACTCATACTCTTTAAGGTCAGAAGGGACCATTATGATCATCTAGTCTGACCTCCTGCACAATGCAGGCCACAGAATCTCACCCACCCCCTCCTAGAATAATCCTCTCACCTATATCTCAGATATTGAAGCCTTCAAAAACTTTGAAGACCCCAAGATGCAGAGAATCCTCCAGCTGTGATCTGTACCCCATGCTACAGAGGAAGGCGAAAAACCTCCAGGGCCTCTGCCAATCTACCCTGGAGGAAAATTCCTTCCTGACCCCAAATATGGTGATCAGCTAAACCCTGAGCATGTGGGCAAGACTCACCAGCCAGACACCCAGAAAGTTCTCTATAGTAACTCCTATCATCCCTCCATTGACCTATTTACCACTGATAATGAATGGTCAATTAGTTACCAAGATCATGTTATCTCATCACACCATCCCCTTCATAAACCCATCTAGTTTAATCTTGAAGCCAGATAGATCTTTTGCCCCCACTACTTCCCTTGGAAGGCCGTTCCAGAACCTCACTCCTCTAATGGTTAGAAACCTTCCTCTAATCTCAAGTCTAAACTTCCTACTAGCCAGCTTATATCCATTTGTTCTTGTGTCCACACTGGTATTAAGCTTAAATAATTCCTCTCCCTCCCTGGTACTTATCCCTCTAATATATTTAAAGAGTGCAATCATGTCCCCCCTCAGCCTCCTTTTGGTTAAGGTAAACAAGCCAAGCTCCTTGAGTCTCCTTTCATAAGACAGGTTTTCCATTCCTCGGATCATCCTAGTAGCCCTTCTTTGTACCTGTTCCAGTTTGAATTCATCCTTCTTAAACATGGGAGACCAGAACTGCACACAGTATTCCAAATGGGGTCTCACCAATGCCTTGTATAATGGCACTAACACTTCCTTATCCCTACTGGAAATACCTCGCCTAATACATCCCAAGACCGTATTAGCCTTTTTCACGGCCATGTCACAATGGCGGCTCATAGTCATCCTATAATCAACCAGGACTCCGAGGTCCTTCTCCTCCTCCGTTACTTCCAACTGATGTGTCCCCAGCTTATAACTAAAATTCTTGTTATTAATCCCTAAATGCATAACCTTACACTTCTCACTATTAAATTTCATCCTATTGCTATCACTCCAATTTACAAGGTCATCCAGATCTTCCTGTATGATATCCCGATCCCTTTCTGAATTGGCAATACCTCCCAACTTTGTGTCATCCGCAAATTTTATCGGGACACTTCCACTTTTGGTGCCAAGGTCAGCGATAAAAAGATTAAATAAAATTGGCCCCAAAACTGATCCCTGAGGAACTCCGCTAGTAACCTTCCTCCAACCTGACAGTTCACCTTTCAATATGACCCGCTGTAGTCTCCCCTTTAACCAGTTGCTTATCCACCTCTCAACTTTCATATTAATCCCTATCTTTTCCAATTTAACCAATAATTCCTCATGTGGTACTGTATCAAATGCCTTACTAAAGTTGAGGTAGATTAGATCCACTGCATTTCCTTTATCTAAAAAATCTGTTACTTTCTCAAAAAAGGAGATCAAGTTGGTTTGGCACGATCTACCTTTTGTAAAACCATGTTGTAATTTGTCCCAATTGCCATTAGCCTCAATGTCTCTAACTACTTTCTCCTTCAAAATGTTTTCCAAGATCTTGCGTACTACAGATGTCAAACTAACAGGCCTATAGTTACCCGGGTCACTTTTTTTCCCTTTCTTAAAAATAGGAACTATATTAGCAATTCTCCAGTCAAATGGTACAACCCCTGAGTTTAGAGACTTATTAAAAATTTTTGCTAATGGACTTGCAATTTCATGTGCCAGTTCCTTTAATATTCTTGGATGAAGATTATCTGGGCCCCCCAATTTACTCCCATTAAGCTGTTCAAGTTTGGCTTTTACCTCGGATATGGTAATATCGTCCTCCATATCCTTAGTCCCATTTGTTATGTTGCCATTATCCCTAAGCAATTCATTAGCCTCATTAAAGACTGAAGCAAAGTATTTGTTTAGATATTGGGCCATTCCTAGATTATCCTTAACCTCCACTCCATCCTTAGTAATTAGCGGTCCTACTTCTTTTTTGTTTTTTCCTATTTATATGGCTATAAAACCTTTTACTATTGGTTTTAATTCCCTTTGCAAGGTCCAACTCTACCTGACTTTTAGCCTGTCTCACTTTGTCCCTACATGCTCTAACCTCAATAAGGTAGCTTTCTTTACTGATCCCTCCCATTTTCCACTCCTTATATGCTTTCTGCTTTTTCTTAATCACCTCTCTGAGATGCTTGCTCATCCAGCTTGGTCTAACACACCTGCCTATAATTTTTTTCCCTTTTCTTGGGATACAGGCTTCTGACAGCTTCTGCAACTTTAACTTAAAATAATTCCAGGCCTCCTCCACCTCAAGATCCATAATTTCTTTAGTCCAATCAACTTCCCTAACAAATTTCCTTAATTTATTAAAGTTAGCCCTTTTGAAATCAAAAACCCTAATCTCAGATTTATTTTTGTTTATCCTTCCATTTAATTTGAACTGAATTAGCCCATGATCACTCGAGCCAAGGTTGTCCCCTACAACCATTTCATCTATAAGGTCCTTGCTACTCACCAAAACCAAATCTAAAATAGCATCCCCCCTTGTTGGTTCAGCAACTACTTGATGAAGGAATTCATCAGCTATCACATCTAGGAAAATCTGAGCCCTATTATTATTACTAGCACTTGTTCTCCAGTCTATATCTGGAAAGTTGAAATCTCTCATGATTACGCAGTTTCCATGAGTATTTACTTCATTAAAAACATTAAAGAGGTCTCTATCCATATCCAGATTGGACCCTGGTGGTCTATAACACACCCCAAGCACTATCCCAGGGGAGGATCTGATAGTTTTCTTTCCCAATATAATTTTTGCCCAAACAGACTCTGTCTTCTCCATTCCATCACTTTTTATTTCTTTACAATCTACCTCATCTTTGATATACAATGCGACTCCACCACCTTTACCCTTATTTCTGTCTTTCCTAAATAGCACATACCCTTCAATACCTGTACTCCAGTCCTGCCTAATATTCCACCATGTTTCTGTTATTCCTATAATATCTGGTTTCACTTCCTGGACCAATAGTTCTAATTCCTCCATTTTGTTACCTAGGCTCCTCGCATTGGTGTACAAACATCTTAATTTTTGCTGTTTGGCCTCACTCACATTCTTTACCCAATTTGTCACGGACGTTGTACCTCCAATATGACCTATTAGACTAGTATCCACTCTACCCTTCCTCATGTACATTCTCCTACCCCCAGCTATATCCTCTCTTACTTCGTTTCCCTCCCTCTCAGTGTTAAAATCCGGCGTAGAGATTACCTGGACATCTCCCAACCGTCTCCCCCAAATTCCTAGTTTAAAGCTCTCTTAATCAGTTGAGCCAGCCTCCATCCTAGAAGTCTATTTCCCTCCCTACTTAGGTGAAGTCCATCCCGAGAGAACAGTCCTCTGTCCATAAATGCCTCCCAGTGACCATACATCCCAAAGCCCTCCTTATAGCACCACTGCCTAAGCCATCCATTGATCATCATAATCCTGTCACATCTTAGTTGCCCTTCTCTAGGAACAGGCAGAATCCCACTAAAGATCACCTGAGCCTCAATTTCCTTGAGCGTCCTCCCCAGCCTAGCATAGTCTCCCTTAATTCGATCCAGCGAGAATCTAGCCATATCTTTTGTTCCTACATGAAGGATGATCAATGGATTCCTTCCTGCTCCCTTAATAATCCTCTTCAACCTCAGTTCCACATCCCATATCTTAGCACCTGGCAGACAGCACACCCTTCTATTCTCTGGATCAGCTCTGGTTACAGGCCTATCTATTCTTCTCAATAAGGAGTCCCCAGTCACGTAGACCTGCCTTTTCGTAGTGACAGTGTGATTCTCTGGTCTCTCTCTTGCTTCCTCTGGCTGCAAGTCCTTGCCATTCCTGTTTTCCCTTGTAATCCTCTTTAACCCATCCTGTATCCTCCTAATGCTCATTATTGGTGTTGTCTCCATTAACTCATCCCCTTTATCTATGGGACTAGCCACTCTTCTCTTCTTCCTTACCCTTCCATCTTCATTATCTACTTGCTGTACCCCTTCTTCATTCTCTAGCTCCACATACCTGTTCTTGAGCTCTATTTTTCCTTCACTGACCCATCTTTTCCTCTGCCTGGTTCTCTTAGTCACATGCTTCCACTGTCCATTTTCTTCGCCCAGCAGTTCCCCCTCTAAGGCCCTTGATCCTACTTCCATCTGCATATCTAAGCTTTCCCCTTCAGCCACGTCATGCCTTTGCTCCATCATCTGCTCAACCCCCCTTCTAAACTCGACCAGAGTTTCCACCTGCATCTCCAGTCCTCGGATCTTTTCTTCCATCAGCTCTATCAGGCGGCACTTCATGCAAACAAAACTCCTTTCAGGTACCCCCTCCAGAATCATGTACATACCGCAGCTACCACATCCAATCATCCTCCTTGTGTTCTCTACTACTTGGGCCATGGCCACTACTGCCTCTGTGTTTTATCTACTTTCTCACCAAAATCCTATTAGTCCGGTAAACACAAAAACAAATCAAAACACCCCCTCCACAGCAAAAACAAACCCCAAACAAGTCCCAATATCCAAACTCCCTTTACAAACTCCCACTCAAACTCCCCTGTTTACAGCTCTGTTTGCTGGCTCCTGTGCCGCTGCAGCTATCTATTTCAATACAGCCACCAGCTTTGCTGAGTTCCTAGCATGTTAATAAGATGTAGCTAATGGTCCAGACTATGCTACCTAGCTAGCAGGCTTTTAGAAACATTCATGCAAACGTTCTGGGCCAGTGAAGGGCAACCTAGGTTAGTGAGTGGGTCACATGAGTGGCCCTCCTTCATCTCAGTGGGCTGCAAGACAGTCTTGTGTGATAGGTGCACTTTTGTACCTAGAATTTTGGGGCGGTGCCGATTGAACTGTGGCAGCACTTTGATTGGATGCAGAGGGAGTGCACGGCCCATGGGCAGCAGTCTTGCTGGCCACTCATAGAACCCCAATGGGCTGCAGGTTGCCCACCATTGTTGCGGGCTCTGATCTTGCAGAAGCAAACCCCTTTGGAGTCCTGCCATGGAGTCAGAAGGAGTCTGTCCAGTGCACAGGAGCAGCTAAAAAGAAAACAATGCCTTGGGGGCATTTCACTGAGGGCACACAGTGCTGAGCGTGGGCGGCAGCTCTGGTGATTTCCATGTAATAGAGACTGGTGGGCTGTGTCTTGGCAGTGATGCTGGGACCTGCAGGGCAATGGAGTGTGCATCTGGGCAGTGTCCACTGAGCCCTCAGGCTAAGTTCACTAACATTAGAGAGAGGCCATACATTGCGGATCACTTTGCACGTCACAAAGCAAGAGCTGGTTCTGCACCCTCTGAGCTGGGTTCCCCCCTAAGTTCTAAATGAAATGTCTCAAATAAGGATTCAATTTTGACTCAATAAAGACAGTTATTGCTTTATAATGAAACAGAGAGTGGTTATTGCAAACACATTTAGTGAGGTTTAACCACCCCATAATGGGCAGGCAGAAGTCCTGGCCTGGCTGGGGAAGCTCAGTGAATATCTTCTTAATCATATATTGGTATTTAATCAATACACAATTACTATTCCATTAAACCTGAATTAAACAGCCATTACTGCATTGAGACCCTACCCCCATTCTCCTGAATCACCAGGCCATTTCTACCCATTGCAAATGGCTACCATTAGGGAGGGGTAAGTCGTGTGCACAAAATAAGCATCAATTTAAAACTTTTGACCCAGGATCACTGAGTAACTGGATCACTTGTGCCCTTCCATCTGTCCCCCTGGCCCACGGTGAACAAAGAGTTATGGTCAGATTAGTTGCCCCCTCCCCTTGCACGTTAAATAGATGAAGGTCTAGGCTGAGGTTGAGAATTTGTGTTCAAGGCCATAACAAGTTCAGGGTTTGATTTCTGTGGAGCTGACTTCACGTGGGCTCTTCATGAAAGATTCTTGTCATTGTAGCGGCACATCTGAACCACATCTGAAAAATAAACCCAATCTGGCTTGGGATCAAACCAGGGTGAGATCAGAATCGGAACTTGAGCAGTTCAGATTTGAGGTTCTGGTTTGAGTCCGTGTTAAAATAAATCTAAACCGGGCCCAGATTAGTGTTCCGACTAAGCTGAGTACTTGTGCAGCTGCTCAGGAGAAATTCAAATGCTGCCCAGCTGATTAACAGAAAACCCACAGCTAGGTTTTTGTTTCTGCAGGCGGTGCACATTCACACATGCCTCAGTGCACATACATTTTATTCCACACATGGATGGAAAAAATCTGCACATTGCAACTAAATGGCCACACAGCAAACTCAAGGGACACTCTTGCTCTCTCTCAAAAGGCTGGCTGGCTCTCCGCCCCTTGAGTGCTGCCTCCTTCCCAACCCTAAGTGCCACGTTTTGCCCTCTCTGCCAACATTTCACAGATCCACATTTAGGCTATGTCTACACTGGGAAAGTTTGGTATCAAAAGTGTAGTCAACATGCAAAAATCTCCAAAAGTGAAAACTGGTGAAACCGTTTTTTCTGCCTCCCATTGTCAACGTTTCATGGCTACATTGCTAGCACCCTGTTGACAGATAAGAGCAAAGCAATGTGGGTAAGCGTCCCACAGTGCAGTGTTGTGGGAAGGCAGAGCTGATCCCTATGCTTCTTGGGATTCCTTCCTAGCTCTGTGAGCTGTCCCCGTTCAGGAATGTCAAAGCAGCACAATAGTCTCTCCAGCCCTCCCCTTTCAGCAGTAGTCTGTCTGCTGCTGTGTTTCTAGTGCAGGGCAGAACAGAAGCATTCCAATGATTTGTTCTTCGTTCCCCAAACGGAGCAGCTCATTCAACTGTAAGATACTTCCCAGAGCTTTGAAAGGGGAGGGGGGCATTTCTGCAAGGGCAGCAGAGATCAGAAAACACTGAGTACAGCCATTAGGGGGGGCATTATGGGATACTGGCAGAAGCCAGTTCTCTGGACAAAACGAACAGCAGAGTCCACACTGGGTCTTTGTCAGAAGAGGGAAAGGAAAAAGACAAAAGTCTCTCACAGGAGTGGAAGTTATTTGTCACCAAAACTGGGATTTTTTTCCCAACAAAAGTTGCATTACAGTGTAAACGCTCTCACTATTTTGTCACCAAAAGCAGTTTTTGGTGACAAAACATGCCAGTGTACACAAATCCTTAGAAGCATATTGGGCCTCCTCTAAGCCTACAGCTTGTATCCCTGAATCCTGCCTTACCCCACTCCTGCTGCTTGTGGCAATAAAACTGCCATAGCAACACATGGAGATTTTTCTGCAATAGAGCTTCTTGAAGGGTATCGAGTACCCTCTTTATGCCTTGAAGATATCAATAGCAATTTAAAAGATCCCAACTTTAAAAAAAAAACCTTGCTGGGTTTCATAAGGCTGAGTGTATACGGAGAATGCAGAAAGCAGAATCAATTCCTTTTAGGACAAAAAATATTCACACCATAGACTGTCACAGAAACACATCCCAGTTAGCAGAGAAAAGAATCTCACTCCTTTCCACCGGCAAGTGACTTTAAATTTATCTAATGCAAGAAGCCATCCTGGCTAATCCTAATTTTATAGGGTCTAATGGGCATCACTTAGCTGTGATCACACTTCACCTGGTGTGTGAAAGAGACACAGCTCAGGCTCAGCAAAAGCTAAAGCAAGGGAGAGATTACTTTCTTTCCAGAGGTATAAAGAGAAGGGAAAAACCACACACCTTGATTGAGTAAGGCAGTTAAGTAGCACATCAGAGAGGTGCTAATGGAACTTGAGCAATTATGGAGATCTCTACTCTCTAGTGTCTCTAAAGATTTCTCTTCTGTTCTTGTCCTTAGCACTGAAATGACCCAGGGCCAGAGGTACCCACTGAATAGCATTTCATTTGCTTGTTTTATTTGGGGGTGAAACTGATATTCATGAAAATGCAGGAGTGAAAAGGAATTGAACAAGATATACAGGAGGCAGGCAACATGCAACCTTAGAGTTCCACATGGCTCTGCCAGTGCCGCTCAGTCCTGTCCTAGACTATGTCCAGAGGGAGGGGTAGCTTAGGGTTTGAGCATTGGCCTGCTAAACCCAGGCTTGTGAGCTCAGTTCTTGAGGGGGGCCAGTTAGGGATCTGGGGCAAATCTGTCAGGGATGGAACTTGCTCCTGCTGTGAGGGGAGGGGACTGGACTTGATGACCTCTCAAGGTTCCTTCTAGCTCTATGAGATGGTATTCCAGCCCTGAGCTGCACACACAGTGGTCACCAACCTGTTGATACTGGTCGATTGGGAGAGTGTGACAGACCAGGCTGGGTTTGGGCACAGCTGAGGGCATCTGCTCAGGGCAAATTGCTCAAATTCGGGGCTCCTTACAGCCCCCAGACTGGAGACCTTCCCAAACAGGCCACAAACCAGTCCCACAGAGTACTTCAGCTGCCTGCCTGAAGCCTCATGAGCAAAACCCCTCCGACACTGCAGCAATATCCGTGCCCCAGATGGCCCCGGGCCTCATACACAGGTGAGGGGTCTTAGAACCCAATCTCACCTACCCTGAACAAGTTCTGTCCAGTTCCAAGAAACCAGCCACAGATCCCTGGTCAATTTACCCTCTGGACCTTACCCACAAATCACACTGAGCCAATCCTTTAGACTCTACCATCTAAAGGTTTATTACTATGAGAAAGAAAAGCACGAGAGTGAGGTTGCTAAAGTATCATACGTTACATGCATCGAATCTCCCAGTTCTCGATGCAGGCTCTAGCAGAGCTGTTATAGCTGCTGGCTTAGAAGTCCTTGTTGCACATCCTAGGTTAGGATGGGTCCACGGTTCTTTCCGGCTCTTCGATCCCTGCACTGCTGCCTCTGGGATGAAGTGCTGAGCTGAGTACCAAGATGGAGTAAGCCACATGGCATATTTATACCTCCTTCCTGGTCTCTTCTTGGCTGCAGCAGGTCACCTGGCCAGCGGCCTATCCCTGTGTTCCCTGCTGGTAGCCTTTAGGTGTCAGGCCTCATTCTTGAGGTGTGTCCTTGGCCCATTGAGTGCTATTGTCCCACATAGCCTCGCTAATTCGCATGTCCATAGGCTGGGCTCTGCCCAATGCTCAACCACATGCAGAGAGATATTCAGTATCCACACAAAGTACATGCTTATAACTTCACACACAGACATTATACAATCACATGACTAGCATACATAGGATTAGCAGGCAGTAAGCTTCTATTCAACACCTCACATGGCCCCCTTTTATACCATTTTTGGGGCCAACACCCCCACCTATGGGTGCAGCAGTGATCTGGCTGCTTCCCTCAAATCCAGTAACATGACAGAGGGCTCAATCAGTCGATTGCGAGGTGTTCGGGGGCCCCCACCCCCAAGAAGCCCCACTACCTACCTCTGAAAATGGAGATAGTGCTGGCTTCCTGTAGGGTGGAGGGAAGTCTGGCAGCTGCGCGCCACTTCTGGGCTTTCTGGAAGTGCACTGCCTGCTCCCTTCCTCCAGGTCTGTGGCATGCCGGTAGGAGTCCCGGAGGAAGGCGCATGCTGGGGCTTCCGGGAGGGAGGGGGAGAAGAGAGGGAGGGAGGCGTGTGCTGGGGAGGAGTCCCAGGGGGAAGCGTGCACTAGGGCTTCCCTCGTGGGGGTGGTGAGGGGAAGGGAGGCACGCAGCAGGGCTCCCCTCCTCTGCAGTGGAGGAGGTAGGAGGCCTGGGAGGAGGCTCTTGCTGGAGCTTCCCTCCTCGGGGGGGAGAAGGCATGTGCTGAGGATTCCCTGTTCCCACTGGCATTCTGCTTCCACTGCCATCCTGGCCCCGCCAGCACCCTGTCCCCACCCCAGCACCCTGTCCTCTGCCCCAGCACCCACTAGCATCCTTCCCCAGTACCATGTCCCCTGCTCCCACCAGCACAGTTGGGGCCACATTAGTGAGGCTTTGGAGGAGGTTTTGGGGTTTTTTTGCATCTCACTTGTGTGGCCCCAATTGACTTTTCAGTGACCCCTGAATCAAAACAGGTTCTCATAAATAAAGACAATGCTGAAACTTTTTGTGTTTGACATATTTTATTTAAAAATGAAGCCTGGCCAACAACCCCCCCGCCCCCCGCATCTGTCCGCAGCATCATAACACTCCTGCACGCCCCCTCCCTGACCCTAGATTTGAGCCTATCATACACTGGAACCCCCTGTCCTGAGCCTCTCACATCACCAAACTCCTTCACCCCCCACATCCTCAGTCTTTTGCCACAACACTCCTACACCATCCACACACCACAAATCTGTGTCCTGAGCCCATTATACTCCTAACCTCCCTGCCCTGAGCCCCTCCCATCCCCCAACCCAAACTCCTGCACCCTTACATCCACAAGCCTGTGGCTTGCTCAGTACCCCAACCCTCCACCTGACCCCAGCACTCCCCAGCCTGGAGCCTCCTCCCTGAGCCAGCATCCCCTCCTCCACCTCCTCCTGCATCCAAATTCCCTCCCAGAGCTT
This sequence comes from Pelochelys cantorii, assembly GCA_032595735.1. NCBI lineage: Eukaryota > Metazoa > Chordata > Testudines > Trionychidae > Pelochelys > Pelochelys cantorii. The sequence goes on from CM064336.1 coordinate 25,240,843, forward strand.
GCACCTCTCACCCCTTCCCACACCCAAACCCCTCATTCCCACCCCAGAGCCCACACATCCTGTCTCAACCCAGTGAGGGTACAGCTATACTGCAGGAGTTTTTCCGGGATTCTAGAGGTATCCCAGAAAAACTCTTCCACATCCAGGGTTGCGTTTGTTCTTCCACTTTTTTTAGCGGAAGAGCAAAAATGCTCTTTCAGTAACCCCTATATTCCTCTTTCCACGAGGAATAAGGGGGCTTCCAAAAGAAGGGTTTTTTCTGACATTTGGTCCAGTCTAGACAGGCCAAATGTTGGAAAAACCTCTTCCTACAGAAGAATTGGGGGAAAAAAGCAGCAGTATAAGGGTTGGGGATAGCAAGTGATGGAGAGGAGGAGAATAGAGAGGGCAGGGTGGGGCTTCAAGGAAGGGGCGGGGCTTCAAGGAAGGGGCAGGGAGGTAGATCTTGGCTTGTTCTGTCATTTAAAAAGTGATCTTGGGTGTAAAAAGGTTGAAGACCACTGCAGTGGGAAGAATGCACATCAACTCTAAGCTACATCCTGCAAGATTCCAGCTCAAACAATACTGCCGTTGTTCTTCAGCTTCGATCTGTGGACCTCCGGCTATTCCAGCACTGAGCACCTCTGCTGTAAAGACTGACAGCTGAACCAAATTGTGCCAGGTTGTCTGATGCTTTACTGAGATGATAAATGTCAGGAAGGCAATGGAGTCCCAAGGCTACCCCCACATTCTACTTCTCCACTGATGCACTTGCCCATAAAAATGCAGGCAATTTTAACTCAGGGTTTGATTATATTAAATAAAGCAGGTGACTACAATTTGAACCGTTCTAGTCCGGCACCGTTGGGACCTGCCCGGTACAAAATCAGAGAATTTGCCAAACCACAGGGGGACAATATTGTCTAGCAGCCTTCCCAACACTCCCTCAGCTTACTGGGCTCTTAGAAGACATTGAGGGATAAATTAGAGCTACATAACAGCACAGAACACTGAGAGCCAGGACTGGTGGCTGTAAAAAAGCTTTATGGGACTGCAGGAAATTTGGCCACACCCCTGGTAAGTGGACATTCATCTAATTAAAATCATGCTGGACATATATAATGATTTTGCACATGGATGGAAAAATTCGAGATAACATTGTACTGAAGCTGTAATGACCCTCAGACACACGCTGGAAGCTGCTTTATTGAATAAATCCCTGATTTCAGTTTGCTAACTTGTCTTCTGCCTCGTTTGCATAAAAGTAGAGCACAGAATGTGCACCTGCATAATGTGCTGGGCAGTACACTACTCCCGGTTACTAGATTGAAGATTTGTATTGAGAGAGATCAGAACTGCTGGTTAATTGAGCTTTCTGGGTAATTGAGGGCTGAGTAGCAGAGCTTTTACTGTACTCACATGCTTAGAGCTAAGCATTTTTTAAAGCATAAGAGTTAACATGTATCGGGTTCTTAATCTGTGCCCTGAGAAAAGTCACAAACTATAGTGCTTATGTATTTCATGGTGTACATCAGGGGTGGGGAATAATTTTTGACCTGGGCCCACTTCAGAAATTTCTGAAGTGTTCCTGGGCCACCCGGAAGGGGCAGGGCCTCAGGCAGAAGGGGCGGGGCCAGGACTTTTCCATGCTTCGCCGCCCTCAGACCCTGATTGGTCTGTGGGTAGGACAAGTGCGTGAAGTCTTTGTCCCACCCCCCGAGAACCACCAGCTCTTCTGAACAGCTGGCAGTTCCCTCTAGGCACCCGCACCCCTGGCAGGAGGAGTAGACTTCATGTGCTCCTCCTCCCACCCTCAGGTCAATCCGGGCCTGGGAGCAGAGGGAGCACTCAGAGTCTGCCCCTGCCCTGCAAGGGAGCACCGTGCTTAGAGTCACCCACCAGCTGGCGGTTGACTCTAAGTGATGAGCCCCTTGCAGGGTGGGAGGAGACTTCACGTGCTCCCCCTGCCCCCAGGCACTGATTGTCTCCTCCTGCCCTGTTCCCGTCCTGCAAGGAGTGTGCAGCGTTTCTAAGCTCCGTGCTCTTCTTGCAGGGCAGGAGGAAACTCTGCACACTTCCCCCCACTCCCAGGTCCTGATTGGCCTGAGGGTGGAGGAACACGAAGTCTCTTGCTCCCTGCCCTCCAGCACACGGTGCATGGAGTCAGCCGCCGGGGTTGACTCTAAGCGCTGCACGTTTCTCTGTCCCTAGGCCCTGATTGGCCTCTGTGCGGGGGAGTGGCAGGACCTCCAAGGGCCAAATCAACCTGCTTCGCAGGCCAGATTTGGCCCACAGAGGCCTTTTTGCCCACCCCTGGTGAATATACATATACAAGTTGAATCTCTCTAATCTGGCACTCTCTGGTCTGGCAACATCCATGGTCTGCCATGATTTTAGTTAGCCAGATATCCACTTATCATGGGTGTGGCCAAGTTTCCCATGGTCCCATAAAGTTTGTTTATAGTCACAAGTCCTGGCTCTCAGTGTTCTGGGCTGTTACTTAGCTCTAATTTACCCCTAAATGTCTTCTAAGAGCCCAATAAGCCATGGAAGTGCTGGGAATGCTGCTAGATAATATTGATCTGTGATTTGGCAAATTCCTTGGTTCAGCACCGGTCAGATCCCAATGGTGCTGGACTAGAGAGGTTCAACCTATATAAACAAAAGTGAAATTAACCAGTCTCCATTTCATTCTTTAAACTCGGTGAAATTAAAGCCGGAAATAAACAATACAGTAAATGCGGAGTGGATTTTTAACAATCTGGGATGTTAACATTATCACAAGTAAAGATAACATTCCTCTGAACATTATTGTTCAATAGAGCACACATATCATTCAGGGGGAAAATACAAAGCGCAGAGAAAAGAAAGCATGATACACATGTGTTATATAGGTAAACCACCTCAGCTGAGCCAGGGGAGTCTGCTTTGTTCAGCCACATGCACGATGAGAAGCACGACGTGCTGAAGCCATGAGCGATGCCTGCATATGGGTGTGCAGGCTGGACAAAAGCTCTGGATCCTCCAGAAATGGCTTCAGCAGTTCATTATAAAGGATGGATTTTTGCACATGCCACCACATCCAAACCTGTACATGGAAAATGTTGCCACCGGGGGGTAGATAACAAGCTAGATGTCTCTCCTGGTTCTGCACAGCACTCTTGAGAATTCTTCTCATTAAATTGGCAGTTTGGAGGGATCTATCCCAGGAGAAGCTGTGTCCCCAGGACAAATGTAAATATTTTGGTCAGCCAGGAAATAAGCACTGGACAAACATGCTTTTGACAAATAATGATGGAGATAAATTCCCTTGTGGTATTTTGGGAAGGCGGGTGAACAATGCTAAGTGGAAAGGCGACTTTGGGGCTTCACCTTTCTCTTCTGTAGCACAATTAACAGGGCTCTCTCATCAACCAAAAAAAGGGTTTATGGCTTCCATTCTGAGTCATATCTGTCAAATCACTGAGCAAAGGGATCTAGCTTATGGGGCATGGCCAGATAAAATGTGACTGTGCAGTAATCCAAAGGAGAGGCACAACAAACAAACAAAGAGACTGGGAAGGGACATTTCAGAGAAGAGGGAGATTCATTTCTCCTTTGCCTGAAAAGGATGCTTTTGCCAGCTTTAGTTTTAACTATATAAGACTTATAATCAAATAGCTATTATGACTGGGCCAGATCCTGCCATCTTTATTCAGGATTAGGTCCCTTATTTATTCCTAGCTGGCTAATGAAACAACAAGCTAATGTGTGAAACTGGAAAGTGCTTCTAAGCCAACAATGAATCCAAGTTCTGGGCATCAAAATATCATTGACCAAATTCTGCTTTCCATTGCACTCATGCAACCCCGCTTTGCATTGCTCATTGAGGCTGCTTCACATCATTAATCTAGAGGACTCCAAGCTAGAAGCTGCCCTTTAAAGAGCAAATGAAAGGCATCCTTGGTTGGTATCTCAATCGTTAGGTACTCAAGAGTTGTACAAATACTTACTTAGACCTTCTAGTCTTCATAGGAGCCTACGTATAATGGGACTATGTGATGGGATGGACAAGGCCCTAACATCCTTGCTGGAGGCTTTTCTGCATCCTGCCCAGCAAAAGGAGCAGAAGAGAGGTCCTCCAAACAGAACAGAGTGGCAGCCTCTGCTGAAGCCAATCAAGATGCAGCAGGCTGATATAAAAGAAGCTGCTAGACCAGGGCTTGGCAGTTCCTTCTTGGAGCTTGACCCAGGCAGACCTCAGGGCTGACTAGGAGAACATCAGCATGCCGGACAGCTCTGAGTGGGAGCTGGACTTCATACCTGGTCGGAGCCATGTAAAGTAGTTTACTCAGCATAGTCAATGAAGCGGGGATTTAAATAATCCCCGCTTCATTAAAATAAAAATGGCCACTGCACTGTGCCAACAATCAGCTGATCCGGCACAGCGCGGCAGTCTAGACGCGGCACGGTCGACAAAGGCTTCCTTTGTCTAGACTGCCGCGCTGTGCTGGATCAGCTGATTGTTGGCACAGCACGGTGGCCATTTTTATTTTAATGAAGTGGGGATTATTTAAATCCCCGCTTCTTTGACTATGCGAAGTAAACTACTTTACATGGCTCCATCGACGGAGACATGTAGTCTAGATGCACCCTTATAGGAGAAGGCAAGGAATTCGTGAACAAAAGCCAGGGATGCATACAGGCTGCATGGAGACACAAGAGACAAATGATATCAAGAGAGCCAATGGGATAAACAGAAGGCTGGTTGTGAGGTTCATTCATCCCAGGGGATTGAAGAGATCCAGTTCCATGCCCACCTCTATCACTCGCTGTATTACCTTGGTCAAGTTACTTCAGCTCTGTGCCTCATTTTCTCTATCTGTAAAATGGACGTACTTCACTCACAAGTGGATTGGGTTTTTATGCCACATTTAGTGATAGTCAGCTGGTAGGTGCTATGCAAGAGCAAAATATTATAACTCATAAAGCAAAACCAAGAGGAATGTGGTATTCCTAAGAGCAAGCAGACAGACTTACTGCAGACTCTGCTAAGGTGTCATGAATCAGTCACAATTAAGTTAAAAGAACCAGTAGAATTTCCCATACAGAGTAACTGTGAAAAAGTCAAGCAGCAACAAAAAAGACTGGAGATCAGTCCTTTGCTGATGCTAATTTTGGGTGTAAGCCTCATCATGTTTGAAATTTAAAATTCAAAATCAAATTCGAACAGATATCAATCTGGTCATCCAGCAATGTCAATGGGGATTTTTTCCCAAAAATTTTTTGCTTATTTGGATGTGAAAACACTAGGGAAAGTCAAATGAGAGGAGGCCCTAGAATGAAAGTGCAAGTTTGCTCCACCTTTTCAAAAGTGAGTAGTGACGGAGTGCATTACTTTCTGGATGCTCCAGTTAAGATACCTGAAAGTGGCCTGACTGAAAATCTGGATCCTTTAAGATGTCCCAAAAATGGACACAGCACAGACTTCTGGTCACTTCAGAAAATATGTAATAATCTTTAACGAATTTTTGAAAAATAAATAAGTTTTCATATTTCCTACCTTTTTATGAGCATTCAAACTTTACCCTCTAGCTGTCCATAAAAATGGACGCCTAACAAAACCAAACCATGTAGTCTCCCTTGGAGCATCATTCTTTGTTCGCCTAGCATGGCCAAATCCCAGCTTTCTGCTAACACTGGTTTTTAATGAAGGATTTTCACATCTTAGCAACCAATGAGGTCAGGGGACAATATACCTCACTGAGTGCACACAACAGGCAGTGGAGAAAACTCATCATTTAACTGCTCTCTGCTGATGGGACAAAGGAAGAGGTTTGGGGACACAGGCTATATCTACACAGCAGCTTTGTTTCAGAATAACTGATGTTCGGAATAGCTTCTGACTCCGACTCCTGTAACCCTCATTTTACAAGGAGTAAGGGAAGTCAGAGGAGGAAGAGTGCTCTAACTCGGACTTCCTGCTGTATAGACAGCACCAAAAGCCAAAATAAGCTCTTTTGACTTAAGCTACATAATTTACATAGCTCAAGTTGTGTAGCTTATTTTGGCTTTAGCCCTGCTGTGTAGTCGTGCCCTAACTGACCTTGACTGACCACAGGAGCAGTTAGTGAGGCAGAAGCCCCAGTTCAAAGCTCCTGGGTTGGTTCTATGTTTGAAGGAGAGAAAGAGTTAAACTGATCCCAGCCTCCAAAGACACTCCCAAAGAGATGGCAATATCCAGAAAACTACTGGAAGAAATCTCCATTCAGATCCACTCTGGCCTTTCCCCCATATCTTCATTCCCAAACCTCAAATGCAGTTGTTAGTTCCAGTCCATTTTTTCCCTCTGCTTGAATTATCTTCCTCATTTCATCCCCCTCATTCCCTCTGTCAGCACACTGGTTTCCATCAACAAACAGCGAGTTAACTCAGTTCAGCTTTCCTGTTCCTCTCCCACTCCCCTGTGGCTGGCCAGATGTCCTTTTAAAGCAATGCCCAGGCACTATGAGGAAGGACTCTCGCTTGGGGGGAAGGGAGGGGTTTAGAATCTATCATACTTATTGTTGTATCTCTGTGGGGGATGGGATGGCACAAGGAATTAAATCAATCTATGCCTTCAAGACAGGCCCAACCAGTCGTGTTCTGTTATTTTCCTTGTTGAGCCTGTCTTGGGGTACATCCACACAGAGGGAAGTATCTTGAAATAGCTACTCCGTGACTTTTGAACATGATCGCTATTTGGAGATAGCACATCTGCTGTTTCGAGACCTATTTCAGCACCCCTGTAACCCTCATTCCATGAGAGTTAAGGGATGTCTTGAAATAGCGTGTTATTTCAAAATTTGTGTTGACACATGTAGCGCAAATTGTGTATCTTATTCTGAGTTTAGGGTTCTGTGTAGACACACCCTTGAAGTAGATTCCTGGGTACTTGTCTGGCTCTGTCAATCTTTTCTCCACTTCCCCAGCTCATCATTTGATGAAGTGGGTTTTGCCAATGAAAACTCATGCTACTATATATTTCTCTGGGTTCCTGGTTCACATTCCTCTCAGGCAAGTCATCACCATCTGAGAGCTGCCCAACAGCCTGTGGGAAATGAGTTAGTGGTTTCAGTTCATCATGGGGCAGGTGCCTACAGCACAAACCGATCTCCTTGAGTGGTGCTAATTGTCCTCATTGTTGACATGGGTGTTGTGTAAACCTATAGCAAGAGTTTCCAAGATCCTCCTCCAAACCAACAAGGCTGGTAAATGATTAGAGAGGAAACAGGAACACAGAGGTGAAGTGTTTTGGCCAAGGCCACCCAGTGGCTCCATGGTAAAGCCTGAAACTCCCCATCCCCCCAAAGTCTCTTGAGTCCCAGTCCGATGGCCTAGCCACTGACCAGTCTGCCTTTCTCTTACCACTCCTCCTCCTCCTGCCATGAGACTGGGATGCTAAACTGGTGACATCCCAATCAGCTGCGTTCCCCCAGGCTGTGACGTCACAATCCAGGGATCGACTCCATTCTAGGGGGTTGTAGAGTCTGATCCAAGCAGGGGGAGGGGATTTCTCTCTCCTTCAAACACACAAATATCTTCAACAGCACCTCCGGGGAGAGAGGAAATTGTCGGCAAAGTAAATTGCTTTTTGGATTGCTTTTTGTCCCATTGTGAGAGTCTCGCTTTAAGAATTACCACGGGAAGGGCTGACATATTCATGTACAAAACACACATTCCAGAGGCTGCTCCCAGGGGCTCCATGTATCAATAAACGTGTTCCCTGTGGCTCCAGCAGGATGATTACACTTAGTACGGCCCTCATTTGTGTAAAATGCAACCGTTATTTTTAAAAATTCATACCAAAATAATGATAAAAAAATTCCTGTTTTATGTATCCATTATTAGCCAGAGTGGGAGCAATTATAGGAAGAATAGGAAGTGGCAGCTGCAGGCGCTAGATAGTCGAGGCACAAAAGGGGAGGTTTAGACAAATGTCCTTTAGATAATGGATTTGTTTCTCGTCTGGTTTGGGGAGGGGGTGGTGGAGATGGGATGTATTAACAGCCTCTGTCACATGTAGGGAACCAAGAAGCTGCTGTCGGGAGGGTCTGCAGGCATAATTAGCCATTAGTTATTCATTTATTTATTTTTACATTTCCTAGTTACATTGCTTAAAGGCAACACAGCTCTCTTAAAGCCGTTTACACCAGAAAAGGCGTAGGAAGGTCCTGGGAGTAGCTACTTGCAGGGATGCAGGAGGATGGTTGCGGTATACAGGCAATATGGAAATAGGGCTGGTATAAGTCCCAACAGTAGACTGTAGCATTCACTGTGAGGGTAGTGATGTGATCCCCAGGAGCACTGGCACCGAAACACAGAGAACTCAATAAAAGTCATCCAACAAAGAAAACCCAGATTATCTGGAGACTATTAATAAGGGTCCTTTAAAACCAATCCCACAGAGGACCAGTGTAGGAAAGGGTTACGCGGCATCTCTTGTTTAAAGACTGTTTAGTAATGAGACTTCAAGGACTTGGTATTGTCAGTGTGCTTCTCATGCTGAACGTCACACCAACACATGAGTGCAAGTCAATTTCTCCTGCTCCAGAGGCCCAGAGGAGAATCTCCACCAGATGTCAGTGGCATTGGACCTGGAACTAGCAGCTCTGCGCCATTCTAAGTCCATCCAGCAGGGGGCAGAGTGGTGCAACAAAGGACTTAGCTGTTCATTACACTCAAATACAACATTAAGTGCTTTGGATTTTTGCATCTTCCAAGGATCACAAGCACATCCTCTCTACCCTCAGAATATCCCAGTACTGCAGCCACTGTGTAGGGCAGGCAGGACAGCCTTTGGCACTTGGAAGCATCTCCCCCAGCCTGCCACTCTCAGATCTGAATTACAGAGCCTAGGGATGCTAGGCTGGGCTCTTCAGCTCTTTTTGCAGGGGTTCCATGGAATCATTAACTGAAACCTGTGTGACCCTTCAGTCAGGTGTTGCTGGCAGCAGCAAAGGCCAGCTTCAAATAGCTAGGGGTCTCTCCTAGAATTCACCATCACTGTTGCTTGAGCCTCCAGCCAGAATGTGTGGAATCACTAACCATCTTTCCTGGGCACCTCAACAGGCAATTCTTCCCTTCTCGCTAGCACTGGGTCTGTGTATGAAAGACAGAAACCTTTATTAGAGGAAAAGGGAGCACAGCATCAACTTGGGGAAAACACAGAAACTGGCTGTATGAATGGTCTATAAAATCTCCCCAGGTACCTGTGGCAGTAGTCTGTTGACTTGGTGCCTCATTCTGGGTGTCTCTTTACCGTGTCGCTTCCCCCTTCCCATTCACTAACCCACACACCATTTGATGTCAGTGGATAAGCACAGTCCTGTGGTGCACTTGGACCATCCCTTTGGAAGCACTGCCAGCTTCTACCTGGAGGCTCTATCACCAAATCCAGCTACAATAAATTTAGGAGGCTGGGTAGGAGGGGCTTCACTGAAGTCCATTCAGACCTCCCACTGTTCTCTATGGCTGTAGCAAAGAGTCACCCCCAGCAGAGCGATCCTTAGGATTTTGGGGGCCCTACACAGTACTATTAAATTGGTGTTCCATGCCCAACGTCAGCCTGAGAGAGGAAGGGATGATGATTTTTTAGAGATGTGGTTTTATTATCTTCAGCAACACACTAATGAAATATTTTAAAAACAAATTTTAAACTAAGGTCCTGTAGACCAACACAGTAAATTCAGAAACTGGCAGTAGATACTAGGGTTTGACAAATGCTTGTTAAATGGTTTCTTTACCACTTGAATGGCTCTTTCACAGGTTCAGTGTTCTGCTAATAGGTCTGGCAGGTTTTTTTGCTTTTAAGTAACTAAGTCCTCTGTGGAGAAAGCAGAGTCACAAAACAGGGATATGAAGAGGTGGGTGTGTGGACATTAAGACCCAGTGGTGCTCCAAATTGCCCTACACAGCTGAGTATTCTGCTTATGGGTAAGGATGACCCAGTCCCCAGAATGCAGGATTGTCAGAGGATGGGAAACCAATAGCTTATAAAGCCTTTGTGCAGAAACTTTGCCACAAGCTAGTAACACCTTTCCTCCTCTTTCCATTCAGTTCTACTACCCAATGAGTGTGTGTATACTTAAAGTGCCTCTTAAAGTCTAATTGGAAGAATTCTAGGAAGAACTCTTATGCAAATCTCTCTCTCTCTCTCCGCACTTCCCCTTATTGCCCAATAGATGATGGCAGAGAATTCCTCCCATCTGGAGCATCTTTCCTGCTGGACTTCTGGATTGAAGAGCTGATATAGATGAAGTCACTTGGTAGCTGTTTTTTCCCCTGTTCATCAACAGCTCCTTAAACTCTAGAATTTCATGCCATGGGATATACATCCAGACAGTCCCCATCAGAGCTGGGAGCCCACTTTTACCCAGTGAGACCAACAGCCACTGTAGGCCCCAGGGCAAGGTGTGGGGGAGCCCAGCTTCATGCCCCAGAAGAGGCGGGGCCTTGGGTGGAAGGGGTTGGGTGGAAGGGGTGGGGCCGAGGGCCAGCCCTCAGTGTGGCCCAGGCTGCAGTGCAAACACACCCCCTACCCCCCCGCCCCAGCCCTCAAAGCGACACAGAGCCGTGAAGCTGTGCTCTGGTGCTCAGGCAGCAATTCAAAGGGACCCAGGGCTCTGGCAGTGAAATTGTCCCCTTTGCCCCCTCCCTCCCCCGCCCATCGATAGGCCTGCTTTTACCTCTCTTCTGAAGGCTGGTACCTCTAAAAGTGAAGCGCCTCTCTCCTCCCATTAGAGAAAAGCGAAAGATCTCCAAATAACAGACCCAAGACCAAAGCCCCTCATTGCCCAAGTCTTCCTGTCTTGCTTCCACACCTGACCAGCTTCATCATGCACCTGAGCTTGGCTCTCAAAGGCCCGGGCCTGTTCTACTTCATTGTGAGGATGGAACCCTTTGCTGCTCTGATCCCTAATGTTTTTCCAGTTATCTAATATTGAAAGGTTTCTCTCCTTTCAGCAGCACAGGCTGAGGAAGAATGAGTCTCTTCTATAACAATGAGCTCCATAATAACAGCGAGAGAAGCAGCTGCAATTTGCAGGGCCGATGACACATAGGTCAGACACGCTCTATTGTAATTTACGTCTAGGAAAATGTAACCAGACATGACCAGACAAGGAAGTATGATTGTTCCAGTTATAATGAACAAAGAACATGTGGGGGTAAAATTAAAGGCCTCTGCAAGGCCCTTCTGACTTCGACACAGTTACATCTCTGAGTTTAGTTATGTGGCCCTTTTTGCGTTAGTAGGGACTGCTGGCTGCCTGAGTTCTCATTTCTCAGTGTGACATCCAGAACCATTGACACGGCACAAGGATAGCAGAGATTCTTTAAAAGGACATATATGAAATGTTAAAAAAAAAAATCAGCCTAAGGCAGATGCCTGGCATGGAAAACTTCAGTCCCCAGATGCTTTTAAGTTTGGCAAAAGTTATGAGCAACTGAAAGTAAGGTCTTACAGTGGGAACAGCTGGGCAGTTTTAAAACTAGACATGCTACTAGCCCTGCCTATAATATGTATCTTCTATGAATAGCTGCCTCAGGGGTTCAAGACAGGAACAAACGTGTTTCTTTGACTCCAAGCAAGGGGTGCTGCTCATCCCATTTGAGCAAGTACAGAAGGGGCAGCTCCAAGGCAAGCTTCCCCCATTCTTTTCCATCCACTAGTGTGCCTCAGTCTTGACATATTAAGAGATCTGCCAAGAACCAGAGCTTCTGTCTCCATATCACACTGTGCGGCCAGCTAAGGTGCCCCTGTATTGGCTTATCTAAGATATGGTACTGGTCTGGACTGATACCAGGAATGTTAAGGAGACTGGGGCAGGGACCGTGTATCTGTGCATTGGTGAAGTGCCTTGCATAATGGAGCCCTGATCTTGACTGGGACTGTAAGGCTATGTCTACACTGCACTGCAAACTCGAAATAAGATACTACAAGTTTATTTCAAAATAAGCTATTTCAAAATTTGGTGCTATCTACACAGCACCAAATTTCAAACTAAAGTTCTATTTTGAGACATCCCTTAACCCTCGTGGAATGAGGGTTACCAGGATGCCAAAATACCACATCCGCTATATTTCGGAATAGCGGATGCGTTCAAAAGACACAGGGAAGCTATTTCGGAATACCAGAGGTATCCCGAAATAGCTTTGATGTGTAGACATATCCCAACAGTGCATCTACACTACATTGTAGGTTGGAATGAGCTACATAATTTGAGCTACACAAATTGCATATCTGACGTCAATGTTATTTTGAAATAGCTTATTTCGAAATTAGGCACTGTCTACACAGCACTTATTTCTAAATAAATTGCTATTCTGAAACATCCCATACTCCTCATGGAACGAGGTTTACAGGGACGTGGGAATAGCGAGCCTGTTATATTTCAAAATAATGGTGCGCTCAAAAGACGCGGAATAGCTATTTCGGAATACCGCTGGTATCCCGAAATAGTGCTGCAGTGTAGACATAGCGTAACTGAGCTAGCTGCTTGCCATGTGCCCAGCAGTTGTGTAGGGCCATGCTACATGCTTCTTGCCTCAGTCTCCCTTCTTGGACTTTTTCAAATGCATTTACATGCAGGCTTTTCCTTGGTCAAATAATATCCCTCCTTAGGGGTGAGTTTATTAATGTAAAATGAACAATTAAGTAAAATGCAGACCTCCAAAACAGAGTCCACTCATCCATACGCACAACCCCAGGTTTCTCTTCCCCAACCCACATCTTCCTGCCGGGGACCTTTGTGATCTCCCCTCCAGAGGCAAGGTCTCTTCCAGGCCTCCCTGGCTGTAGAGCTTTGCAGTCCTGTTCTTGCTGCCTAGAGAGGTTTCCTTCCTCTCTGCCACAACTTCCTGAGCTTCCCCCGCAGGGCCAGATTTAGAGGCAAGGATCGTCATCTACAATGTGCCACATCCCCTCAGCCCAAGGAACAGGGCAACAAGGAGTTCTTGCCTGGAGCTCAGCAGGAGTGTTTGTATTTCATCACTTCCCTTATTCCTGTCAGCACAGAGCTCCTCTTGTCTCAGTCACTGCAAACATTGCATTGTGCGTGCCCTGGGGCACAGGCCCCTCATCATCCCTCCGAAGGGCAGCTGAGAGAGACTACAGAGGGGTGGGAGGGAAGGAGGCGAAGGCTTTTTGTTAGAGCGGGATGAGGTGGACGGGAACATCAGTTTTTCAGTCCTTTACTTTAAGGGAAGGGCAATGGGAGTCTCTGAGCAGAGCAGTCCAAGTCACTTCTCTATCATGGCCGGCTGTGTCAGGAGTGATCTTATCATGGCAGCTGGGTGCCATCTCTCTCTCTCCTCTTGCGTTATTGTGACACAGCTGGAAATGAGATCACTTATCTCCCAGCTAGAGCCAAAATGCGTTTCGCTCCCTCTCCCCCTCTCCGAAAAGCATACGAAGATGGAGCGGGGGAGTCAGCTCAAGTGGTAGATGTTTTAAGTACATTCTTGGCTGCAGGCAGTACACCTCATTCTACAAGGAAGAAGCCTTTTTCCGAAAACGCTTTTTTGGAAAAAGGCATGTGTGGATTTTCAAAAGAAGAGGCTTTTTTCAAAAGAAGAGGCTTCCAGGAAAAAGCACAGGTGCCCCGGTGGCCACTCCATCCACAGTAATCATAACTGAAATGCAAGATAGTGTCCAATGAATGTGGACGCTATCTTTCGAAAAAGCAGATCACTTTTTCGTTGCACTTTTGCTGTGTGGATGTTCTCTTTCTAAACAAGTTTTTCTGGAAGATCTCTTCCGGAAAAGCTTCTTCTGAAAGAAGCCTGCAGTCTAGATGTAGCCTGTTGGGGTCAAAAGGGGCTGCCCATTCCAGCTAGTATGTGGTATGCCCAGGACAGCTGAGCGTGTGGGAAGGAAGAGCAGTGGTGGGGCGGGGAGAAGGGGAAGAGGAATGATTATATGTCCCAGCCAGAGCTGCAATAAACAGGGAGATAAACTGATTCCTTAGAACTCTCAGGCAGCACGGAGCAGTTCATGCTCCCACACACACCAAATGCCACTGGTGCATGTGTACTAAGGATCACACTAACATTTCCACCATTCTGTTTCAGTAGCTGGGAAGCCCCTTACAGCTGCAGATTTGGTAGCATGATCTGAACTAGTCCTCCAAGTTAACATTTTCTCCAGTGCATCCAGAAATGACCAAATCAATATAATCTGGATGCTGGATGAAATGACTAGCTGCTCTCAGCTGGAACTGTATGGCAAGAGCATGTTACTGGCCTAGATGGACTCTGGGTCTGACCTAGTATAGCAGGAGATAGGTCTAGCTAAAGCACTGCTCTTTTTCCATATGGTAGCTGTCAAGATGCCAAAATAGGTGGGACCAGTCTGTCTGCTATAGTAATTGCTATATTTGTAGCCCTCTCTGGCCAAGTCTACACTGGCACTTTACAGCGCTGTAACTTCCTGGCTCAGGGGTGTGAAAAAACACCCTCCCAAGTGCAGCAAGTTACAGGGCTGTAAAGCTCCCAAGCGCAGCTGTGCTTCCAGTGCTGTTAGCTACTTCCCTCGCAGATGTGGTTTACATAGTGCACTGGGAGAGCTCTCTCCCAGCGTTCGTGCTGTGACCACACTTTCAGTTTAAAATGTTGCTATGGGGTGGGAAGGGGAGCAGATATTTTGGACTCATCTGATGACAAAAAGTATCATACATTCTCTTTGGCTCAGGCTGTTTATTCAGTCCATGCTATGCTATTATAATTGCTACTAATCTCTACGTAAAGGGCACACCGCAGCATTTGTTTGTAGTGCCACACTGTTTTGTGCTCTCTGTTGTTATAATCCCCTCTTAGAAGGCTGGGGAGGAGGGAAGTCTCCCCAGACAATTTGCTTATATCTTCATTTGGCAAACACTGAATACACTTCTTCTAATGGAACTAGACAGAATTCTGGCACTTTTATTGTGTGTTTACTCACTCAGTTATATACTAGTTCTACGGAAGATGTCATCATGCAGCTCTGAGAATCAAGCTTCTTAATTTAACTGATTGAATCTCAAAGGCTGGCTGCCGAAGTACTAACCATCCCTGCAGACAGTGACCTACAGATTGATAAGAGATGGAGACAGACTGGGGAGTTAGGACAGGAGGAGGGAAATTCACGATAGGATCTTGTCTATAGGAGGCGTACCACAGAGTGATGGCTGCCCTGCTTTAACCATTGCTGTGGATTCGGCAGAGGGAAGACTAAGAGCACAACATATTTTTGTAAGTCCTATGTAAACAGTAGTTAGAATGATTTTCATATTTTCTCAATAGGTGCAAGGAAAAAATGGATATTTACGGCCTGTATTTCCTCTGTCGTCCACCACCTTTATGCTGATTTCATCCTAGTAGAGCTACTTCTGGCTTACTCCCATGTACCTAAGAACAGAATCAAGCCCTTAGATGCAAGTGGGGGATCATTGCCCCCAACAGATCAATAAACAGAGAGAACAAATATTGGGCTTCAGATAATTGGCAGGGATGTTTAATGTTTAATACTCACCTACTAGTAGGGAACACAATTAAGCAATAAAATATGGAAGGCTCTGAAGTGCCAGGTATAATAATTCAGAGCTAGTATGTTGTTCATCAGAAAGCTGGATGCTGTCATTTACGCTAGGGGTGAATTAATACAACCAAATTCATGCACTGAAGCATCTTATTATTGCCATGATCACATTTTATTATGAAATGTTTTTGTTTGGGGTTTTTAAAAATGTATTTATCTACATTAATTCTGTACAGAGGCAACTAAGTTATGAGCAGGGAATTGTATTAATTTCGCTGCTTAGAAATATTTTAATAGCTGATTAGGTCGTTCAGGGGTTTTTTTTTCCTGCTCATTATGTAATTGGTGGTTTGTACAACATACACGCCAGGGAAACATGTACCAAACCTTTAACTTCTTACTCAGCTCTCCAGACATTTCACAAGACTCAGTCTCCCCTCTCCTTGTCCCCTTCTCCTTGCCCCTATGGTTCCATGGTTGGATACTAGAGTTGTGATGCTGGTAAATCAGGTGTCAGCTCAGGCCAAGGTTCCTACGTAGAGTCATTCTTACCCATAGGCAGGATATGCAGTTGTGTGGGGCACCCAAAAATTTGGGGCACCACTGGGTCTTAATGTTCACCCATCCAAATCTTCCTATCCTTTTTCTGTGACTCTGCTTCCTCTAGTTAACTGAACAGTGAAAAAGCCTGCCAGACCTATTAGCAGAACACTGAACCTGTGAAAGAGCCATTCAAGTGGTAATGAAGTCATTTAACAGGCATTTGTCAACCCCAGGTATCTACTGCCAGTTCCTGAATTTACTGCGTTAGTCTACGGGCCCTTAGTTTAAAATTTGTTTTTAAAATATTTCATTAGTGTGTTGCTGAAAATTATAAAATCACAGCTCTAAAAAAATCATCATCCCCTCTCCCTCTCCCCCCAGCTGGCATTGGGCATATTGGCACCAGTTTAATGTACTGTGTAGGGCTCCATAAATCCTAAGGATGGCCCTATACCCATGCCTCAGTTAAATACTGACAGATACATAGCTGGAATCACACTGGCTCACCTGTGTTGTAGTATTGTTGAAACAGATGTGAAGCATTTTAAGAATATGTTCAGTGTTTAGGCGTTACTGGATGCTTGTGAGTTGCTGCATGCATTAATCTCATTAATATGTATTCCATATTGTAATAAGATCATATGTGAGCATTAGCATCATAGGCCTTTGTGACCATATAAATGACCAGCTAGGCCAGTGTTTCTCAACCAGTGGTATGAATACCCTTAGGGGTACTCGAGAGAAGTCTGGGGGGTATGTCAACATAACTGAAATTTGGAGAAAACTGAATTTTTAAGTTTTACAGTGCTTTTTTTTTTTTTTGGTACTT
Source organism: Pelochelys cantorii (assembly GCA_032595735.1). Taxonomy (NCBI): domain Eukaryota; kingdom Metazoa; phylum Chordata; order Testudines; family Trionychidae; genus Pelochelys; species Pelochelys cantorii. The sequence goes on from CM064336.1 coordinate 25,257,729, forward strand.
TTTACACCCAAAAATTTCATCGCCTGCCCGGCTACGATTAAGTTGTTTAAACAAATGTGTTGCAAAAAAATTGTGTGTGTCTGAAAACTTTTTAAAGGGGTACTGTATAAAAAAAGGTTGAGAAACACTGAGCTAGGCAACCAACATTTACTAGGGTGAAATGCTGGTCTCCAGTAGAGGGTGTCATGTCCTGCTAGACTACAGTGAAACATAAAGAGGACAAAAGACAGTTGTTTATTCTCACCCCCACCACCAGGATAAGTCCTGCAAATGAATTCCTCTCATAAGCTGAGTTTGCAGTTCAAAGCAAAACAGGGGGATGGGAATAAAAGCCTCTAACCGGGAGGAACTGCATCTTTATGGTACTTGGACTCTGGAGGGCACCGGTTACTCAGCATATGTAAAAGATCCCCACTGCTTAGGTTGGGTCAGCGGTTCTCAAACATTTTGGGCTCCGGAGCCCTTTACATGAGTAAAAATTTATGCGGAGCCCCAGCGGTCCACTGATTGTATGTGTTGTACCTATCGATGTTTCCAGTTTGTCAACCTCACAGAGCCCCTAGAGATATCTCGCAGAGCCCTGGGGCTCCACGGACCACAGTTTGAGAAACACTGGCTTGGGTTATCCCTAAAGGACCTATTGAGCTTGCTTATTGTAGAAGCTTCTATAAGACTGGAACTCCTTCATGTGTATAAGTTTACTTGTTTTAACTTTGTAAATAACAGTCTTATTTCCTTTTCCTATATAATAAGTCTTTACATAGTTTATTAGTGGTTTGGCTACAAGCATTGTCTTTGGAGTGAGATCTAAAGTGCAATTGATCCAGAGTAATGACTTCTGCTTTGGGACTAGGGGTAACCTGTGATTCTTGGTTTAAGTGTCCATTTATGATAGGAATAGAGATGCAGCCGTGTTAGTCTGGTGTAGCTGAAACAAAAGACAGAACTATGTAGCACTTTAAAGACTAACAAGATGGTTTATAGGTGATGAGCTTTCGTGGGCCAGACCCACTTCCTCAGATCAATATGTGGAAGAAAATCGGCACAACCATATATACCAAAGTGATACAATCAAAAAAATGAATGCATCTGAAATTGACAAATCAAATTTTAGAACAGAGTGGGGGTGAGGGACTTCCCCTATTATCACCCTTATATCATTACCTCACAGAAACTAACCTTCCCCCCTCACCCCCACTCTGTTCTAAAATTTGATTTGTCAATTTCAGATGCGTTCATTTTTTTGATTGTATCACTTTGGTATATATGGTTGTGCCGATTTTCTTCCACATATTGATCTGAGGAAGTGGGTCTGGCCCACAAAAGCTCATCACCTATAAGCCATCTTGTTAGTCTTTAAAGTGCTACATAGTTCTATCTTTTGTTTCATTTATGATAGGGCTACTCAACACGCAACCCATGGGCCACATGCGGCCTGTGGTCTGTTTTTTGCAGCCCGCGGCATAGGTTGAGTTTATGTGGGGCTCAACATGTGGCCCACAGGTGGGAGCCAAAACAAAATTGCTCATTAAAAGTGCTGTCATATCGTTGGAAATCGGGTAAATATTGCATTTTATTAATATCAGCAGAACTGACTTGAATGGGGCCTACGTGTTGTGTAGTCTTGCCTTAATCTTTGTATTCATACCAGTCAGTGTGAAAGAATCCCTTTGCATATATTTGCATATATATTTGCATGTATATGCAACCACACATATGTTGCAGCCCTCGGCATGTGCCATCAGTAGTATTGTGGCTCCCGGGACTTCCAAAGTTGAGTAGTCCTGATCTATGACAAAGGCAGGCTTACCTGGATTACAAGACCTAGTGGACTACCCAAGCGGATTGTGCATGACTCCATGTTTTGGCTGTTATACTGCCTGAGACATTGACACTTCATAACTGGTTGGTGAAATGTAAGCCTTGACCTCACACCCAGCGTGGAGTTTGTGTGCAGCTGCCTGGTCTGAGGTTGGGCCTCACACTCTTTAGCCCCTGCAGGACAGCTTGACAAGGATCGAAACAGAGGCGTGTTGCATAGCTCTCCCTATCCCCTCTCAATGCAAATCAAACACGTTCTACTCTTATGTCAAGCACAAGGGGGGGTTAACGATTCCGATTTCAGAATTCAACAAAATTGCAATTCAACAACTGCTAGTAAATAATGTCACATGCTGAGTACATGATTGCTGTGCATTATCTCAGCCTCCTGTAAGTAATGCTGCTCTTCTTAGACCTGAAAGAAGACTCCAGGGATCAGCTGGCTGCAGGGAGCAGCAAAAAGCTAAAGATCCTTTCATTCCTAGGTCACAGATCAGTAGTGACTTTAAATTTATTACTGTCCTGCAGCATTTTGGTAGCCAGTGTAAAAAAAAAAAAAAGTGGTGAGCTCTGCCTGTTTCTTGGTGAGAGAGTTCCTGCATTGCAATGGCCTAAGTGCTCGCAATGAGGACAGGGACATGGCGCATTTACTCGCCTCCTGCCTGCACAGAACAGAGCAGTGTGGGTGGAGAGCTTGTTTCCACCGTTATCTGTTCTGTGGATAAACAGAAGGAAGAGTTCAACTTCCAGAGTGGCCAGGCCAGCACCTTACAACAGTATGAAATTCAGTTTCTATCACAGTAGCTAAGGGGAAAGGAGAATTATTGCAGCCTCTGTCTTTTTCTCACAAAGCTGTGCAGGAAAATACTATGTTTCCTAACCCAGCTCCTCTGGTCATGTTACAGAGAAAGAGGTGTTTGCTCCATCCCATGCCAGGAGGGAGACATCTGCTTGGAATATCTGCCACCTTCACAATTTATACTTAATGTCTTAAAATGAGTTTTAAAATTCTGGCACTGTTCTACCCCCATGATTTGTGCTGCAGTCTCTTTCAGGTCACCAGTGAAATGAGTTTTGTGATCTCAGTCAAGCTCCTGACGGTTATTTATCTGCCTCAGAACAAAACTCACACACTTGGATTCACCACAGCTGGGAGCCTCTATTCAGCAGTCCAGAGCTAGAGCAGCAGGGACTTGCTCAGGTCTGCTGATAGAGGGGAGAAGAGGGAGAAAAGGGAGCAACTGCCCAGGAGGCTGGAAATTCAAAAGGGCCCGAGACTCCCTGCCACTGCTACTGTGGCAGAGGCAATGGTCAGAACTCCTGGCCTTTTCCATTGTGGCTGGAGTGCTGGGCAGAGTGCTCTGGGCAGTTCTTAGGGCTGCCTCAAGAGACAGGAGGAGGAAGGAGAGGCACCACCCCATATGCTCCGTGCAGCTGTGAGGGCTGGGAAGGGTGCACAGTCTGGCAATGCTGAGGACTGGCTACCCATGGTCCCGCCCCTTCTTCCCAAGGCCACACCCATTCCAGAGCGTGGTACCAGGGTTCACATACACCTTGCCTGGGAGCTCACGGCCACTGTTGGCTCACTTGGGCTTGCTGTGGGTACATTGGCGCAGCCGGAGGGAGGGTTAAAAGTCAAGACTAGAACAGCTGGGGATGTTGTGGATAAGGACTAGGATACAGGTGCAGCATACGAGCATCCTTAAAACAAAGCAAGTGCTGCAGGTCAGGGCTAAGGTTCCTTTGATAGGATGAGAACTGGCATACCAAGAGAGGCTGGAGGGCAGCACTGAAATACATTGGCAGGGCCGGGCAGGGCAAGAGACCAGGATAACAATTGCAGGACGGACTGCCAAGAAGAATCTGAAGTATCTGCCTCCATATTGTCACTTGGAACTCGGGTTGGTAGCTCCTCGCTATCAGGGACACCACATTCACCTCGCCCCATTTTTAATGGGGATTTACTTCAAAAATTCCACTGAGAGAAAGAGAGGCAGCTCCATTGTCTTGCATGCAAAATAATTGCCTGCAAACCCAGCATTTCCAGCTGCTAACATCAGAGGCTGAGACACTGATAGGAATCTAGCAGTAACATTTTTCTTTGGCTTAATTACTGAAATAGACAAATTGGAAATTGGCCCATCATGAAGATAAATAGCAATAAAAAAAATGCAGTTGAGAAAACTGTTTCTTCTAAATTATAATTAACCACCCATCAAGCGCTACCTGACAGAGGTGAAATGGAGTTCCATTAACAATCCCACTGATTGGCTAGCAGTGTATCCCATGATGACTCTTGTTACTGCCCCTCCAGGGCACTTAATGCCCCAGTTTGCTTTCAGTACAATTATAAAAGGCCACTTATATCTACAACCCCCCTCTTTGCCTCACCACCCCAAGATACCTAATAGTCTAAATTATCAGCAAATTGCCTATTTGATAAGGGCAAGCCTTTTTGCATTGAGAGCTGAACTACTTCCCACTTCTGGGGGATAATATTAGGCAAATAACAAGCATCATTCTTTTGACATGCACAATTATTTGCCAAGTGTATGTTTGAATAGCCTGCTCCTTTGTGTGACAGGGTCCATTCTCCATTAGCATACTTGACAGATGAATATGCTGGGCCATTGCGGAAAACCTGGCAGTAACCATGGTGATTGGGAGACAATGTTTTGAGTGAGGGATGTATTATCAATTTCAACTGCAAGTAAAAAAAAAAAAAAAAAAAAAGTATATAGCTAACAAGCCAATCTGCAATCTGGGGGGAATATATTGTTTCTGGGTAATTAAGCCAATCTCAGTGTTAGCTTTAGACCCACCTAAATTAGAGACATGGGTGTCTACATTCCTTGCTTGTGTGTGCTCTTTGTTTTCGGAGGGTGTGGGATTGCTGTTTAAATAAAAGCATTTTTCAAGAGCAGGAATGTGCACTATTGGTGGCTTTATTACAGGTTTCCCCCGCTCTCCCTGCATCCAGGACATGGAGTCCTCAGAACCTACAGGGCCCACCTATGAGAACCAGTTGGGATCCCAAAGGCAAGTCATAAAACTGGGGAGAGTCAGGCATAGCAATGGATTAGCACTGCAGCCACAATGGGGGAGAGAGTGAGAGGAGAATAAATGGTTAGATGAAGAGATGTCTCCCTCATGCCACCCCATTGGGAGCACCCACTGCATCGAGGTTACATAATTGCCCTGTCCCTGCTCTGGGTGGACTCCTAGGTTCTGTCCAGTCCAAACACTCTGGGTGATAACTGTGCGCTGGGAATGACTTAGAGCGAGGCCTTGAGCATCCACAGTGCCTCCTGGGTGTCCCCTCCCAGGGTAGGTGCTTCCTTGTGCAGGGACAGACTAAGTGAGCCTGTGGCCAATCACTGGCTGGGATGCTGGAGTAGTTTTTATACTAGGGGTGCTGAGAGCTCTTGAACCCAGCTGGAAACCCTGGATATAAAGGAAACTTCTTCAAGCCAAGGGGTGCTGCAGCTATGATCACTGGTCTGACAGTTCCAAAGCAATCAAGGTGGGGGGACACCACCAAAGTTAAATGGGCATCTGACCCTCTTCTCTTGCCTGCCCCCAGGGCAGCCATGTGGGGCTAACTCCAGTCCTGCAAGAGGGGAGCGTGGGGAAGACTATTGCCATGGAGAGCCTTGCTTCTCACCTCCGTCCCCCCACAGTATAACACTCTTGTGAATCCTCTTCTTGGCTCTGGTCTCCTTGCCCCTCTCCCCAGTATAACACTGCTCCCTTTCATTTCACTGATGTCAGACCTGAACAAGGGCCCAGACCTGCAGGCCCCAGGACTAGACAGCTCCAGGGTCCTCTGCTAATCTCTAGGTACCCCTGCTGGAACATGTGGCCCTTCTCAGGGCACCTTTCTCCTCTCAGCTCCACCGGGCAGAGCTAAATTCGATGCTGGCCATATTCCCTGCCTGCCCCAAAGTCCCATGGGCAGCACCACGCAGCTGGGCAGCATGACACCCAGGCAGTGAGACAGACTGGTGGAGCTGAAGGGATCACTTTGCACTGAGCCCCGATGTCCACAACAAATCCATCAAGAGGAGAGTCCTCTCTCTAACGAGGGTGGGGCACTGTTAACATGTCTCTTCCTATTAGGAAGGAGGGAATAACTAACCCACCACTATCAAGGCCACGGATCTGCTTCCCCCCCTCACTGAACTTCATTGAGTCATTTACCCCGCACAGAGCAGGCAAACAGCATAACCGTTCTAACCTGGTAGCATGGTACGCTGGCTTTCCACGGGTGCAAATGCTGACGCTAGGACCAAAGCGTGTTTCCTTCACATTTTGCGAACAAAATTAAGTGGTTTGTTCAACCAGCTTTGTTCAGCCAGCTTTCTTCCTCCTTCCCACCATCTTTTCCTCCCCCCACCCCAGAAAAAACTCTTTGTCCATATAATGTATCCCTATTTTGCTGTAGCAGAAACAGATTATAGAAACAAGGTTATCATAAGCGGTTTGATTAGGAACCTATTATCAACAGTCCCTTATTAGCAGGAATGTCCCTGCTTTTTAGACACACATTTGCCATCATTTTCCAAACACCTGGTGTTCTCTCTCTTGTTATTATCATAATGTATTGACACCGAAAATGCTGACTCAGGAGATGAAGGTCAGAGGGAAGGTGATTTACACTGAAGTAATGAATCCCACTGTGTTTGGAGCATCCGGCATGGCTATTTTTCTTACCTTTTTCCTCATTACACGTCTTTGTCACACATCTGTTTCTCCCCAGCCCGTGCACTCACATGCACCCCTTCCAGTTTTGGTCTTTGGCAGGTTAAGAGCTACACTTAGGAAGCATCTTTATGGAGTGGCCATCTGGCTCACAGTGCAAAATAACAGCTGCATGGGAATTTAAAAACCATCCCTGCTCAAGGTCACCATAGAAATGTGAGAATGTGCCCACCTAGGTACTATACAGGAGCTTGTAGTTTGTCAATCTATTACAGCACACACACACACACACACACAATGCTATCCATGCAAGCTAATGTCAGAACAGCTGTGAAGTGCTAGTAATGTCACCAAAGACAGCATCCTTGTACAGTGTTTAAACGTCTATTTGCCTGAAGAGTCTACATAGGAACATGGGGGTTTTCTTCTTCTTCAAGGGACTACCCACAAATTCCTGGAAGCTGACAGCACTAAAAAAATAGTTAATCTATCATTTATATGTCACTGGTTAACATAATATCTGAGCACATAATATTATCATCTTTCGTGTATTTAGCCTCACAATACCCCTGCCAGGTAATGTAGTAGTGCTATCCCCATTTTACAGATGGGGAACTAAGGCACACACAGATTAAGTGACTTGCCCAAGGTCACACCAGGACATCTGTGCCAGTGCAGTCTAGGTCACCTGTGGTTCAGGCTAGTACTTTAACTCCTGGATCAAGCATTCATCCCAACTACATTCTGGTTAAAGCTGGCAGTTCCAAAAGAGCCGAAGGGAGGGGTCTCGGATACCCAGAGGCCCCTGGGAAAGCCTCAGCCTGAAAAATGAAGAAAGAGTTAAATAACAGCAATTGGAAACAAGGCAGGAGGTGAAAAGTTTAATAAAAGAATAGGCCGGGGTTAAAACAAATCAATGACAAAGGCAGAGCTCCCAGGACAAAAGAGCAAAGAAGCACATGCAAAAAAGGAAAGGGTGAAAAGGGGGTTTAAAATGAGATCTATGTATGTTGCCCTCTTTTATCCTCCTTTGTCAGTTCATTGGGGATGTGTCTACACAGCAAGACAAAAGTCAAATTAAGCTATGCAACTTCAGCTACATCAATTGCGTAGCTGAAGTCGAAATAGCTTAATTCAGCTTTCGGCGCTGCCTACACAGCAGGAAGTCAAAGGAAAAACACTCTTCCTTCAGCTTGCTTTACTTCTTGTGAAATGAGGGTTATAGGAGTCAGAGGAAGAAGTCCTCCATCTCAACATTATTTAGAAATAATGGCTTGCTGTGTAGATGCTCTCTTTGTTATTTCAGAATAACACCCGTTATTCCAAAATAATGCTGCAGTGTAGTCGTACCCTGTCTGTTCAGTTTGAAAGTTCTTTGGAGCAGGGATCTGTTCTTATGTGTAGAGCCCTGCATATCTGTGCATATCCGCTTTATATCCATGTGTGTTCGCATCCACAGATGTGGATACCCGTTGCTCATTTTTGCAGATATAGATGCAGATGTGGATACAAATATTGTATCTAGAACCCTTCACATTTACAGATAACTGTGGCTCATTTTTGTGGCTACAGAGGTGGATACAAATTTTGAGTCTGCGCTGGGCTACGGTACCATAGAAGAACCAGTAATTGTGGAAGGTGCTGTGTTGTCAGCCTTGAAGATGGAGGTCATCAACAGCATAACATTAGGAGTGGCAGGGTAAGCCCCTTCCACACTGCCCCTTACCAATGTGTCTATCCTTGTCCTGGAGAGATCCCCAATAGGGGCAGGCAGTGTGGGGAGTCTCCTGCCCAGCCAGTCCTTGGTTCCTCCCCTGAATTATTCAGCTTATTGCTGGTTGGTTTCCGTGGCAATCCTGTCCTAGGCCTGAATGAGAATGTCGTTGTCATCACAGGTCCCTTGTCTGGCCACAATCTCAGCCATGCAGGTCATGCCCACGCAGCAGAAGGAATGTTACTATAACACCGATCCATCATGTTTCTTGTCAAGGCAATCAGCGGTTTGTTTCTCGATTCAGTAATCATTCATTTGCCATAGAAATGACTTTAAAAAAGCAATCCGAGCAGTCTTGCATCCGGCTGCTTTTCAGGAAACCTAGGGCTGAGCTGCCCATGCTGGGAATGCCTCTGGGTCCCAGGTGACACTGAAAGAGATGTCTTTAAGGATGTCAGATTCATAAAAGAGTGAGAATGTGACCTGATCAGAGCAGGCTTTTCACAGTCTGGTTATCTCCCTGTGATGAATGAATGAAAGCATTTGATGTTGACATATCTTGACTGTAGTAGAAGCAGAGCCCTCTCTAGGACCATGCAGACTGGCCCGTTACTCTCACAGGGCCAGGAGTGTCTGTCCCCAAGATGGATTTGTTGGCCATCCTCTCGATGGAAGATGAAAGCTTTACATGCTAGGTAGGATCACCCACCTCTGGAAGGCTCCCATCCTTGCACTGGAGCAAGGCTGTTGTTTATCAGAATCTGGCCACACTACACAAGAGTTTGCTAAAGGAAGTGAGGAAAGCAGCCACTTCTATCTGATACTGCCAGGGGAAGTTAGCTCAGGAGAATGTAGTTATCTGAAATGGGCTTTCAGCATGAAACCAGGGCCCTTATGCTTGAGAAAAGGGCCAGGAGACTTTTCATGACAGTACATTGTTGGGATCCTCTGCTTTACATCTCATCTAAAAGAAGCAGAGCCAGCACCCCACAGAGGACTTTGCATCAATACTTGCTCTGAAAGTGGTGATTCTATTAGCAGTACCTCCCACAACATAGTTCTTTCCACAGGTCTCCCATCCAAATACAAACCAGAGCCAAATCTGCTTATATTGTGAAGTCTGCGTCATACCTAGCCCTGGGTGGTTGCAGAATTAGTGTTCTTATAATAGGGGACCAGAAGCAAAGGCACTGACTTTTCGTAATCCTGGTGGGTACTGCAGCCCCACTCCACCCTGAGGCCCCACTTCTCGCTTGGCCTCTTTCTTCTGCCCTAGCTCTGCCTCTGCTCCACCCCTTCCTCCAAGGCCCATCCACCAACTTCTCCTTCCTCTCCGCCCCTCTCAAGCACCTCCCACCAGCCACTCACTGATGTGCAGCCAGCCACAGGAGCCTGCTAAACAGCTGATCCATGGTCAGCCTCAGTGGCCCACCACCAAACAGCTGATCAGCAGCCAGGGCAGTCTCTAGGAGGGTGCAGGACTTAAGACATCCTCGCATCCCCAAACCAAGCTCTTCCCTCATCTCACCTCTTCCTGCTGCTGCTCCATCCCCTCCCCACCTCTCCCCTGAGCTGTGCAGTCCAGGGGACTGGCAAGGGGCCTGGTGCCGGCACCAGGGGTCGGGCCCACTCCTGAACTCACCAGCAGCAGCAGGAGAAACAGTGCGACCAAGTCCCAGCCCACTCCGCTCCCCCAGCTCCCAGCCATGTCACTCCACCTCCTGCTGCCAGTGAGTGCAAGGGGAAGAGAGGGCAGTTCCACTGCTTCCCTCGTGGCCACCTCTCCTGAGTGACGTGGCTGGGAGCTAGGAGAGTGGAGCAGGTTGGCACCAGGTCATTGTACTTCCCTATGACAGCAGTCACTGTGGGGAAAATGACCCCTGCTGCGGGCTCTGGGCCACACACTATTTCCCCAGGCTGCTCTGGGCCCCACGGAGCCCCCCCCCCCCAAAGTGCTAGGCCAATGGACAGGATGGTTCTGTCAGCAGCCAGCCCTGAGGGCTGGAACCACTGTGGCTGGTGGGTGCTGAGCAGCCTCTATTTTTTCCCATGGATGCTTTATCCCCAATGCACCCCTGGAGTCAGTGCCTCTGACCAGCAGTGTCCCCTGACTTTCTGTCATATGCTTACAACTAACTGGGTGATAATCACTGGCTTTCTTTCCAGCTCTCCTGGTACTGGTGTGCAGAACTGTCAGCATACCCATTAGTCTGCATGGATCTACCAGAAAGGGAGTGGCTGATGAATGTAAGCAAAAAGTATTTGGGTATCTGATCCAAGACATACCTCTTGAGGCTTTATCTGGCCACTGAGGTGATGTCTACACTACAGGTGTCCTATACTCAGCTCTAGCAGTCCCAAGTTCAAATCCACCCAGAGGTGGTTACAAGTGGGGGCTTGTCTGGGATCTCAACTGGGTCTCTGAAGCTTGGGACACACTTCCTTGCCTAGGGAAAGTATGTAACCCACACACCTGGGCTATGTCTACACTTGCAGCTTCTTGCACAAGTAAGGCTGTTCTTGTGCAAGAATCTGCAGAGTGTCCACACTGCATACCTGCTCTTTCTTGCACAAGGAAATTTACAGTACGGTATGGTAAGAAAGGGCTTCTTGCACAAGAGCTATGCTCTTTTTTAACAGGTGTAAGCCCTCTTGTGCAGGAGCTCTTGTGCAAGAGGGCAGTGTGGACGCTCGGCAGGGATTTCTTGTGCAAGAAAGCCCTATGGCTAAAATGGCCATCAGAGCTTTCTTGCGCAAGAGAGCATCCACACTGCCATGGGAGCTCTTGCGCAAAAGCACAGCTCGCACATGGCAGTGTGGATGTTTTCTTGCGCAAGACTTCTTGCACAAGAACCCTTGCACAAGATGTTCTTGCACAAGAAGCCGCCAGTGTAGACATAGCCATAGTGTGTTTACTGAGCAATACAAGTGGTACTGAGACCACAGCAACAATTAAGACCAAGAGACTCTACAGCCTGGTTGGGAGCTAGCTGGCTTTTAGCTCAGAGGGTAGCGGCTCCTATACTCTGCTCTAGAGGTCCCAGGTTCAAATCCACCCGGGAGAAACCGGGGCTTGGGCAAGGAATTACCAAAGGTCTTTGGACCCCCATAACAGTCACATCCTTTCTCTCTCTCCTCACCACAGCTCTTGAGGGTATTGCTTCCTTCCTCTGCCCTTCTGAGGGGCACTTTGCCAGTCTTTCTTGCCTGCTTTTTCTCCAGGGGTTTGAGGAAATTCTCATTACTGACCAGGGAGAAAACAGGAGTCTTATCCAGGGGCAGAGCCAAAGGATTCTGGGAAAAAGGCTGGCCCCATCCTAGCATCTGAGAGGGAAGTGAGCATGACCCCTGCTCCACTAGAGCTTCTCTGATTTTCCCTCTCTTCCTCAAGGTATGCGGAGCGCCTACTGCAACTGTCTCTGACACTGACAAATGAGGCCACTAAGATAAGAAACTACCTAACTCATTATCTCTTGTGACCAGAGGAAAGGGTTTGACCTCATTCAGCATCGGGCCTGGATGAAGTGAATGTACTAACCCCACTTTGGATCTATTATCCAGCCGCGTGTGTAGGTGGGGCACTTTCTGGAGTGCATGGAGGCTGATTTGCAGAGCCTGGGCCCCCTGCTGTACAGCCCTCTCTGAAAGATCAGCAGCAGCCTGTTTCAACAGGGATCTGGGATGACTGTTACGACTAGACACCGGCCTAAAGACACATTAAAACATAATGAAGTGTCTTAATCATCCCTTACAAGCTAAATTTATCACAGGGAACTATATAAAATGAAAGTGAAACAGCAATTCTACGACCAACACTTATCCAAGATAGATAGATATTATTTGTTGTTAATGAATGTCAAATTTATTGCCATCCCCATCCTGGGAATGAAATATATAGGGATACCGAGAAGGAGCTTTGGGCTACGAATAAGACATTTTGCAATCAGCTCACGGCCCCTGTTTGAACTGCCAGGAAGCTCTGTTACACTGATCTACTGGATAATGTCCAGACACAGACACGTCTGCCTCAAAAGCCTCTACTAACCTAAGGCTCAATGGCTTTCCTGCCCCTCCAGATTCAATTGCCTCAATCAGGGGGATTTTCCCTCACAGAACCCAGAGGGATTGTGCAATGCTTTCTGAAGCTGCTTTATTGAAGTTGAGCATCTCTTGGGCTGAGCAACATCTCAGCCTGCATCACTAAATATGTGACAGCTGTTAAACATTCCTGGATGTACCCAGGCAGGACGCACCTGCAGCGCTGCTGATGTACCAGGTGCCTCCCAGGTAGAATGCATTGCAGCTCTGCGGCATGTGCTTGGAGCCTGCTGAATGACGCACACTGGCCATGATGTGGTAGGTACCAGTATGTCCCATGCAGAACACACTTGCTCTGATGTCAAATGCCCCAGAAACATTCCAAACTGGAACAGATCTGTTGGGTGGCCAAACCACCCAGATACACTAGCCTCTGACACTGCATTTGTTTCAAGAGAACAATGTTTCAGCAGCACAGCAAGCAGAGAAGGGGTTAAACTTACCTTTTACAATCACCTCAATGCCCATGCAGATTTCACTGGGCAGAGATTAGATCTCCCATTCCCAAGGAGTGCCAATATCCTGTGATAGGTCTGTTTAAAGTAATTCCATGGGGTAAGTGTTTAAGCAGGAGGAGCTGTGTATGTTACTTCCCTGTGGCTCCTGTTGTTAATATTCCCCTACATGTGGGACAGGTCCCCTATAGTTAGGGAAAAGCTAAAATCACCTGAGCCCAGATACAGTGAGGGGCCCATTGGAAGAGGAGCTGGAAAGGTAGCTTTTTGCCTGGAGGGATCAAGAATGTGTTTAATCTCATGTTAGAAGGCAGGTAACATGTCTCAATGTGGTTGGGCAACTCAACTTGGAAATCTGCCCGGTGACTTCAGTGAATTATACCAGGAAGAATCTGGCCTGTGTGAACATCTCCTGCACCAATTCTGGTTCTTCTCCACTCCAATTTCCCACTGACCCCCAATGTTATAGTTCCCCCTGATTCAATCTTCCATGTTCTACTCCACTTTCAGTCCAGTTTCTATTCCCTGCCTGCTCTGATTCCCATGCAGTGGTCCTTTCCAGAGAGGGAGAGAACAGAGAGCAGCAGAGACAAGTTGTAGGAAGGAAGGCTGTGGCAGGAACAGCAGAGTTAAGGAGGGGGGGAAAGGCAAACTGTTCCCAGCCATGGTCACCCTGTGTGCTGGAGAGGGGCCTCCCAGGTGATCTGAGGCAGAGGATAGCAGCTTTGTAAAGGAGGAATCAATCCAATACATTCTGCTTTCTGATCTGTGGCTGTTTACAGCAGTTGAAAGCCCCAGGTGATACTAAGTCATTCCTTTCTTCCCCTCCCCATTTCTCAGCTGTACGCTCAGAATTCACAGCATCTCCAGACCTACACTGCTCATCATGATGAAAGGCAAATGCATGCAGCCATCTTGCCTGATTGCAAGAAAGCTTCTGCCACTGCTTACTTCTGGATATTAATTAATTAACTTTAGTGTGCTGGCTGCTCCAAGCTAGCCCTAAAACTGCTTTCAAAGCTGCCTAAACAGCAAGTGGTTATTGCCAGTCTGATGCATGTTCCAGGAGGATGGATGGAGGAAGTCCCACAGGGCTCTGTTGTAGGCCTTTGCTCCTTTTGGTACATGCAGACAATGATCTCTGTCCCCAGAACATGCCCCGAATTTGCTGTTTTCCTGTGGCCTTAACGATGATGACACTATGCTTTGTGAATGCAGATAAATCCTTAGTCAAGACAGAAAAGGTTCTGAGCTCAGAGCCACTTGAAGGCTCTAAAGAGCCTCTGGGAGGAAAAAAAAAACTGAGCAGAACTCAGTGACACATGTCCCCAGCAAAGGCAGATTTTTCCCACCATTCCTTTATGCCAACTTTTATCTCTCCTCCCATTAAACACTCAGCATTCTGCCAAGTGCTCCAAAGCCAGCAGAATATCGCCCCGGTGCCCTGATGTGACACCAGACTAATTGTTGTCCTGTCTATCAAGACACTTGTAGGGCTCCCCCTGGCATTTCCATATCTAGCTGGAGGTTGTGGCCATAAGTAGGTTAACTCCAGCTCCTATAAACACAGAGAAGGAATTGAAATAACCTAGTGCTGTGGGGCCCAAGCTCACAGAGCTCCTTGGGGGCTCCATCCACAGCCAAGTAAGATGCTTTCCTGGGTCACATTGAGAGCCCTCTTCCCTCTATTTCCTTTCTTAGCTCTTCAGACCCACTCGGGAGCAGGACCCTGGCTGCGGAGGACATACTTGAGCCTCATGTGTGACCCAGGAAAGCATCTTACTTGGGTGTTGGGGAGGATTCAGTCTGAAGCACCCTGATACACTTCCCAAGAGAACCCAGGATTGCCAGGCACGTGGCTAGACTCTGCCCTGAGTGTGAGGAAGCCTCATTCCTGCCCGCTGAGTGTCAGCTCCCTGACTCCACAGGCAGCACAAATGCTCTGCTCTTGACCTACACAGGCTCTGCTGTGAGTAGCGACAGGCGTGTCCCATGCTCCGCACCCTCTGCGCTTCCTAGTGTCAAGCTCTGCTTCATAGTGCCAAGTAAAAGTAGTAGAAACCAATGGTTACAGGTAAAACAAAATCATAACATGCATCCAAGAGCCTAGGCTTAATGAACGTGATGCTTCCCTGTCTAATAAAGTTTTGCAGTCTTTTCCAGCCAGGTTGTCAGTGTGTTCTGACAGCCAGTTCCTGACAGAACACACTGACAGTTCCACTCCTTGGTGAGGGATCCAAGATGCACCTTAGGACTCCTGGTTATACCTCCCTTGTCTCTATTCTTAAGCAGGATGCCCCCTGCTGGTTTTGTTTTGTCCTTTTTTTTCTCCTGATTTCACAACCTCTGCATTAGCATCAGGCTCAGTAATGCACAGACGGTTTCATTGTGAAGTGGACAATTTAAGAGCAGAATTCTCAGTCTAGATACATAACTCCCTAAATGTTATCCATCCGTACATTTCAGAATTGTGATGCTGACCTTGATAGAGACCTCCCATGCCACCCTTTGCTAAACGTAATATACATATATTGACCGAGGGGATCTCTCTAAAACTCTATCCTACCCCCAGCCCTGTGCCATCTGCCAGTAGACACAAAGGGGTTTCTGGGTGAGTCAGAGTCACCCCAAGCACAAACGTTTGGGGATTATTGCAGTGCAGACACCCTGTTATAGTGAACAAGGGCCTATGCCCAGCTCTGCCACTGATTCACCATATGAGTTTGGGCAAGTCATTTCACCTGTTTGTGTTACCTGTACAATGGGAAGTATGATGCCCACTTTTATGAAGCCTCCTCAGAGCTCTGGATAAACAGCTCTTGGTGTTTTATTAATTATTGTTCGTATCATTTACATTGGCCCGAGTGGCCAGGAACCTTTGAAATCAATGTCCACAGCAGGAAGCGGTGAGAGCTCTCTCTAGCAGCCAGGGAGCCAATGATCATGTCAGCTGTACTCTTAGGCTGCGTCTAGACTGGCATGATTTTCTGCAAATGCTTTTAACAGAAAAGTTTTTCCGTTAAAAGCATTTGTGGAAAAGAGCGTCTAGATTGGCATGGATGCTTTTGCGCAAAAGTGCTTTTGCGCAAAAGCACCCATGGCCAATCTAGACGCGGTTTTGTGCAAAAAAGCCCTGATCACCATTTTCGCCATTGGGGCTTTTTTGCGCAAAACGGTTCTCAGTTGTCTACACTGGCCCTCTTGCGCAAAAGCATTTGCACAAGAGGGCTTTTTCCCGAGCGGGAGAGTCATTGTATTTGCACAAGAACACTGACGATCATACATTAGATCGTCAGTGTTTTTGCGCAAATTCAAGCAGCCAGTGTAGACAGCTGGCAAGCTTTTGCGCAAAAGCAGCTGCTTTTGCGCAAAAACTTGCCAGTCTAGACGCAGCCTTACAGTGTTTCATGTCAGTTAGTGGGAGCTGTGCATGTACAATGGATGGGATGATAGACTCCAGGAGCTGAAAGCACAACTAGCCTAGCGACCCTAAGTGAACCCTGGTGCTGCTGTAACTCCTCGGTGTCAAGACCGTATAGGCCAAACTGTGTGTATGGTGCAAAACATCTGAGCATTCCCATCTGTCTCTTTAAAAGCCAACCACACATTGTGACTTTCCTGCCAGGTGAGGCTGGCTGAGCTGTGCGTTTTCTTTGCGAGGGTTTCATACATCCGCCTCTCCTGGAATGCTGTGATGAGGGTGAGTGTTTGTGAGGCTGTATCCAATGTGAGTGCAGGAAGACTGTACAAATAGACCATTTCGTCTTTGAAGAGCTTATAAATAAATGGGCTCTTACCTTGACTCCAGGCTGCAGCATTAGTCAACACTTGGGCAGTTCATTTGTAAATTTGTACACAGCAGAATCGAAGACACTTGAGGAAGCGGCAGAATGTTCCTCTGTGTGTGCGGATTTAGTGCCTGTGAAAGCTGCTGAACTGATAGCCCTAGAGCAGAGGTCATCAACCTGGGAGGGTGCCCTTCTAGGGGGGGGTGTGGAAGAACATTTGGGAGTTGCAACTGGGCCCAGGCCAGCCTCCATATGGAGCAGGGAGGGACTGCTGGCTGCTGGCCCCACATACAGGGCTTCAGTCCTGGCTGCTAGTCCAAAGCCTGGGCCCCCAGCTGCTGGTCCCAGCTCTGCTACCAATCTTGCCCCTGCCTCCCCTTCACCTTCTGCAGTGGCTCCAGCCTCAGCCCCCTTTCAGGTAAAAAACCTGTGGACCACTGCCCTGGAGACTGAAGTCTCCTACCTTCCCACAAAATTGGTACAGCACAGACATCAGCAGTACAAGTTTTCCCTCCTCTGCCACCCGGGCAATGTGCCTTGATCCTACCTAAGAGCAGCTCTCAGGCTGACAGAGGAGTTCAGCTTCCATCTCGGTTCTCCCAAGACTGTCGCTTGGTACCAGCCAGGCAGCTGTCCATGACCAACTCAGCCACATGGACTGCTGCTCCACAAACAATGTTAGGGATATATCCTACCATTGCTTTAGCCCCTGTGCTTCTTCCCCCAGAGTTTGCAATGATGAAAGCTCTAATGTGGACTGGCTGCTGGTGTTTTAACTGACATGTTGCCTTTCCCAGCTCAAAGGAAGTCTAGATATACAGAGGTGAAAATGCCACCCGCTAAGGTAACACACCCCTCCGCCACAGCCTGTGTAACTCTCTCTCACACACATAGAGGAGCTGGGACTAGCACTCTGGGCTTTCTGCTCAAATGCACAGGTCTCTACCACTTGAGCTAAGAGACCTTTTCCCTAGATAGCTGTAACAGCAAGTCCCTTATCCTGTCTGTATTTCATCCACTAGAGGGCATCATCATTCATTCTATGCATAATAGGACCTGATTTTCAGGACAGCAAGGTGCCCTCAACTCCCTCTGAAGTCAGCTGAAATTGTGGCTACTCAGCCTCTCTGAAAACCCAGCCCAGATACAGTGGCTTACAACTGAATATCAAACAGCAAGATGAATATCAAACGGCCAAAAGTTACCTTCAGCAGGAGCTGGATAAAGCCCTCAGTCACTGCCAACTTGGGTGGATGGGAATCCCTGACTGAGAGGGGAAAATCTCCATATCCCATTACCAGTCCCCTGCTAATAGAACATTTCTCTGTTGGTCACTTGTTTTTCTGCATATAACCAATGTAATCATTGTTTTTTCCCTTCTATTATTACCCTTTATGGTTGGGTGCCTTAATTTATTCACCATTTAATGTCTTTATCCCACTGTTTTGGTAATTTATACTGCATAGTGTCTTGCTGCCTTGTATTATTTAATGTTGTAAAGTATTTTGGGAAACCATTTGACATAATATATAGAATAGACTTGTAGCATATTGTATTGCAACCATTTCTGACTGGCCTGCTTCACAGATAAGTCTGGGGTCAGAATCATGGGGGACGTCAGCCATTAGAATAAATGAACAAGCCCTGACTGATCAGTCTGTTTGCGAGACATCATGTTCCACCTCAGTCACGGCGTGCAGGACCCTGCATTGCTGAACAGCAAAAGCAGGCTCTGCGCAAGCACCGCCGAAAAAAGAATTAAAAACCATCACACGCTTAGGGAGGCTAAATGAGTATTCAAATTGGCTAATAAAAAAGTGATGAGAACTGCCTGCAGCCCTCAGCCACCTAAAGAAAATCAACAAACTCCAGTTACAATGCAAACACTTTCTGTGCTCAGCATTGGGGATTACAAAACAAGGAGTGGTGTCGGAAAAATGCAAAAATCACAACTGCAGTAGGGAGGGATGGGACAAACCTCAAGGGGATTCTTCAGTTAAGCCAGAGACAGCACCACACTTGGCATCTACTGGTTGATATCTATGGGGTAGAATTATTCAGGTTCCAAGACTATTGGCAAGATGCATCATCAGCTCTGCTCAGTTTTCATCCATCACATATCCTTCCCAGGGTAGGCTCTAAACCCATGAGTCTGTCCTTACTAAGTCTCCCCAGAAAAAATTCAAGCAATGGAAAGGGGATGGTTTCCTTTAGGAATTATTGGGAGGCCATATTACCATACAAACATACTCATTAAAGGCCTGAGCCAATGCCCATTCAAGTCATTTGGGAATCTTTCCCTTGACTTCAGTGGTCTTTGAATTGGGTTTCACAACCTGGCAATGTTGGCAGAAGGATGGTAGAGTGATTAAGGTAGGAGCCAGGCATTCAGAAGATGTGGGTTAAAATCCTTGTGATTCTGCAGACTTTCCGTGTGATCCTGAGTAAGCCACTTGGTCTCTCAGTGCCAGAGCCATCCCTACCCATACACAGAATATGCAGCTGCATAGGGCATCTGAAAATTTGGGGCACTACTGGGTCTTAATGTCCACCCACCCGCCTCTTCCTATCCCTGTTCTGTAGCTCTGCTTCCTCCAGAGAGGTTCTAGTTTTTCACTTAAAAGTGAAGAAGCCTGCCAGAGCTATTAGCAAACACTGAACCTGAGAAAGAGCCATTCAAGTGGCAATGAAGCCATTTAACAGGCATTTGCCAATTCCAGGTATCTACTGTCCATTTCTGAATTTACTGTGTTAGTTAGCAGGACCTGAGTTTAAAATTTGTTTTTAAAACATTTCATTAGTGTGTTGCTGAAGATGATAATAATCACATCTCTAAAAAATCATCATCCCACTTGGCTGCTGCCGGGTGTAGGGCCCCATAACTCCCCATAATTATTGGTTAAATTGGGAAAAAATAGGGATTAATATGAAAGTTGAGAGGTGGATAAGCAACTGGTTAAAGGGGAGACTACAGCGGGTCATATTGAAAGGGGAACTGTCAGGTTGGAGGAAGGTTACTAGCGGAGTTCCTCAGGGATCAGTTTTGGGGCCAATTTTATTTAATCTTTTTATTGCTGACCTTGGCACCAAAAGTGGAAGTGTCCTGATAAAATTTGCAGATGACACAAAGTTGGGAGGTATTGCTAATTCAGAAAAGGATCGGGATATCATACAGAAAGATTTGGATGACCTTGTAAATTGGAGTGATAGCAATAGGATGAAATTTAACAGTGAGAAGTGTAAGGTTATGCATTTAGGCATTAATAACAAGAATTTTAGTTATGAGCTAGGGACACATCAGTTGGAAGTAACGGAGGAGGAGAAGGACCTCGGAGTCCTGGTTGATTATAGGATGACTATGAGCCGCCACTGTGACATGGCTGTGAAAAAGGCTAATATGGTCTTGGGATGTATTAGGCGAGGTATTTCCAGTAGGGATAAGGAGGTGTTAGTGCCATTATACAAGGCATTGGTGAGACCTCATTTGGAATACTGTGTGCAGTTCTGGTCTCCCATGTTTAAGAAGGATGAATTCAAATTAGAACAGGTACAAAGAAGGGCTACTAGGATGATTCGAGGAATGGAGAACCTGTCTTATGAAAGGAGACTCAGGGAGCTTGGCTTGTTTACCTTAACCAAAAGAAGGCTGAGGGGGATATGATTGCACTCTTTAAATATATTAGAGGGATAAATACTAGGGAGGGAGAGGAATTATTTAAGTTTAATACTAATGTGGACACAAGAACAAATGGATATAAGCTGGCTAGTAGGAAGTTTAGACTTGAGATTAGACGAAGGTTTCTAACCATTAGAGGAGTGAGGTTCTGGAATGGCCTTCCAAGGGAAGTAGTGGGGGCAAAAGATCTACCTGGCTTCAAAATTAAACTAGATGGGTTTATGAAGGGGATGGTTTGACAAGATAACATGGTCTTGGTAACTAATTGACTAGTCATTATCAGTGGTAAATAGGTCAATGGAGGGATGATAGGGGTTACTATAAAGAACTTTCTGGGTGTCTGGCTGGGGAGTCTTGCCCACATGCTCAGGGTTTAGCTGATCGCCATATTTGGGGTCGGGAAGGAATTTTCCTCCAGGGTAGATTGGCAGAGGCCCTGGAGGTTTTTCGCCTTCCTCTGTAGCATGGGGTACAGATCACAGCTGGAGGATTCTCAGCATCTTGGGGTCTTCAAACTATTTGAGGGCTTCAATATCTGAGATATAGGGGTGAGGATTATTCTAGGAGTGGGTGGGTGAGATTATGCGGCCTGCATTGTGCGGGGGGTCAGACTAGATGATCATAATGGTCCCTTCTGACCTTAAAGTCTATGAGTCTATGAGTCTATGAGTCTAAGGGCAACCTTGCTCGGTGCTTCCGTTTCCCTTTCTAAAATGGAGATAAAAGCAATTCTCTGCATCCCAGGGGTACCATGAGGATAAATACAATAAAGACTATGAGGTGCTCAGATATTACACTAATGAGGCCTCGATAAGTATCTAAGATAAGATAGCTGCAATAATAAGTTCTACAGCAACAGTGCAAAACACTACAGCTAATAACAGTGTTATTGTTGTGTTGTCCTTTCTTTCAGGTTGTTGCTCTGCATCCCCAAATGCTGAAAAAACAGCAAGTGTTTATTTCTGAAGGTGCCTTGATTGTGAATGGCATTTGCTGAGTAGTTCAGGCGTCACAGCTCCTTCAGTAAATGATGAGGTCAACAGTCTGACTCCAATCTCAGATACACTCATGGCAATAAAGAGTAACTCTGTGGAGATCAGTGGAGTTACACCAGTGTAAATTAGATCAGAATCCAGTCCAATGAGTTTTTAAAAGCCCATCTAAACTGGTAGTGAGATTTCTAGTGCTTGTGAGCAAGAAATCCTCCCCCCAACCTACCTCTGGTAGAAGGGGATTTCCCCTCTTCTGCTTCACACAGAAACCTAGAAGAACAGACACTTGAAAATGAAAAGTAAAGAGGAAGAAAAGTTAAGCAAACTTTTCTGATCCTCAAAAAAGTCTAAGTTCAAATTCTGTGATACAGCCCTCGGTCAGTCTTATTTTATCCTAACAATTTGTCCCATCCCTAATCATCTCAGCTATTGGCATATCCATCCCATGTGGGAGCCTCAAGAGCTAACGAAGGAGAAACAACTGACATTGACTTTTTTGTGCTGTAATGAGAAAAGGAATGAAATAAAAAAAGAAGCCCTGGAAGAAAGCCAGATAATGTGTTTTCCGGAAACATATAATCTGTAATTGGGCTAATTCAGATGTATTTGTGTCTTCAATTCTTTGTTTCGCTGTTGTCTGTATAACTCTTGATTGGAACATTCGATGTTCCTTTTGTGAGTTCCTAAATCCAATCCTCTCTGATGATTTACATGAATGTGCATCTGATGGATGTTTTCCAGCACCTTTTTGTTGCTTCAATTAAGGGATAATGAACAAAAATTGTTTCTATTTGTAAAACAGCTCCAGCTATTTCTTGCTTCCCAATTGGTCAGACAATGTGTCTTAATTAAACACAAAGCCTTGTCACATCAGTTACAGGAAAGAGACTGAGAATGGAAACAGAAAAAGAAACTGCGGGGAAAGGTGAGATTGTCTGAGTAATGGGCTTCTGGAAGCAGGTTTGATTTCTTATAATTGCCACATCTTATAGGCTTCCTTGGTCTAATTGTAGAAGTAAGGAGGACATCTAAGGAAGCTAAATTTAAATCCAAAACTCTGTAAAAATCAGAATGGATAACCCAGGGAATAGATAATGGAATCTGGAACCTTTCACTTACCAGAGTGAATCTGGTTAATCTCCATAGCCTTAGTCAAGAAACCTTTGCCACCTGATGGCTGCTTGGTGGCAGGTGTAACATGAAATCCCAGCAGGCACATTAAAAAATTCCAGCTGTCAGCAGTTGCTGGCAGTCTCAGCACAGAACCCAAGGACTGACTGGGCTGTGATGGAGACAAAGCTCCCCTCTCACATACACAGGGATGCCTCCACTGTTGAGGAGTTTGAGAGGGAGGCTGAAGGAGGGAGTCATAACATAATCGCTATGGTTAGGAAGAGCCACATCACACTGCTCCTGTCTCCTCCACTTGTGCCTGTATCCAGACAGACAACCTAACCAGGGGTGGCGAGTTGTATGAGCTTGTGGCACCTAGGCTCCAGGAATATTCTGGGCCCAGGGGCCCAACTCCACTTATGTTCAGGGTTGGGTCGGGCCTCCCCAGGGCCCTGCTTGTCACCCTGCATACTTCTTCCAATTCATCCCTGCCCCCTACCAATCTGCCCTGCACTCCCTTGCCATAAGAACATAAGAACATAAGAACGGCCGTACCGGGTCAGACCAAAGGTCCATCTAGCCCAGTATCCTGTCTGCCGACAGTGGCCAGCACCAGGTGCCCCAGAGGGGGTGGACCGAAGACAATGATCAAGCGCTTTGTCTCCTGCCATCCCTCTCCAGCCTCTGTCAAACAGAGGCCAAGGACACCATTTTATCCCCTGGCTAATAGCCTTTTATGGACCTAACCTCCATGAAATTATCTAGCTTCTCTTTAAACTCTGTTATAGTCCTAGCCTTCACAGCCTCCTCTGGCAAGGAGTTCCACATGCTGACTACACGCTGTGTGAAGAAGAACTTTCTTTTATTAGTTTTAAACCTGCTACCCATTAATTTCATTTGGTGTCCTCTAGTTCTTCTATTTAGGGAACTAATAAATAACTTTTCTTTATCGGCCCTCTCCATACCACTCATGATTTTATACACCTCTATCATATCCCCCCTCAGTCTCCTCTTTTCTAAACTGAAAAGTCCCAGTCGCTTTAACCTCTCCTCATATGGGACCCGTTCCAAACCCCTAATCAATTTAGTTGCCCTTTTCTGAACCCTTTCCAAGGCCAAAATATCTTTTTTGAGGTGAGGAGACCACATCTGTACACAGTATTCAAGATGTGGGCGTACCATAGTTTTATACAGGGGCAGTAAGATATTCCGGGTCTTATTTTCTATCCCTTTCTTAATAATACCTAGCATCCTATTTGCCTTTTTGACCGCCGCTGCACACTGTGTGGAAGTTTTCAGAGAACTGTCCACGATAACTCCAAGATCTCTTTCCTGATTTGTCGTAGCCAAATTAGCCCCCATCATACTGTACGTATAGTTGGGGTTATTTTTCCCAATGTGCATTACTTTACACTTATCCACATTAAATTTCATTTGCCATTTTGTTGCCCAATCACTCAGTTTGGTGAGATCTTCTTGGAGTCCCTTACAGTCTGCTTCTGTCTTGACTATCCTAAACAGTTTGGTATCATCCGCAAACTTTACCACCTCACTGCTTACCCCTTTCTCCAGATCATTTATGAATAAGTTGAACAGGATTGGTCCTAGGACTGACCCTTGGGGGACACCACTAGTTACCCCTCTCCACTCTGAAAATTTACCATTTATTCCTACCCTTTGTTTCCTGTCTTTTAACCAGTTCTCAATCCAAGAAAGGACCTTCCCTCTTATCCCATGGCCATGTAATTTACACAAGAGCCTTTGGTGAGGGACCTTGTCAAAGGCTTTCTGGAAATCTAAGTATACTATATCTACTGGATCCCCCTTGTCCGCATGTTTGTTAACCCCTTCAAAGAACTCTAATAGATTAGTAAGACAGGATTTCCCTTTACAAAACCCATGTTGACTTTTGTCCAACAAATTATGTTCTTCTACATGCTTCACAATTTTATTCTTTACTATTGTTTCGACTAATTTGCCCGGTACTGAAGTTAGACTTACCGGTCTGTAATTGCCCGGATCGCCTCTAGAGCCCTTTTTAAATATTGGTGTCACGTTGGCTACCTTCCAGTCATTAGGTACGGAAGCCGATTTAAGGGATAGGTTACAAGGAAGCAAGGAAGCGGTACTGGTGGCAGGCCTAGGCAGATGCTATGCCTATGGATGTGCAAAGCAGCCTCTGCTCAAGCAGGTGACTCAGATGGACTGGGGAATCCTGGCTGGACCTCCTGGCTGGACCTCCAGACATCACCCCATGACTGTCATGCCATGGGGAGAGGCAGAGGAAAGGACAGCTTGGGTGAGTGATGTACTGGGAGGAGGGGGACAAGGGGGGCCTCCTCCAGAGCTTGCTGTTGCTGGCAGGAGGAGGGCTGGGAGGGGAATCCTCTACTCTGGTGCCCCTGCCACAGCCCTGGAGCAGCCTACCCAAACTCCAAACGCCTCATCCCCAGCCCAGCCCCACACCCTGCACCATTTCCTGCACCCCAACCCTGCCCCAGCCAAGAGTCCATATGACAAACCACTCCTGCACCCAGACTCTCTCCCACAGCTTGCACCCCTGCCATACCCAAATTCCCTCCCAGAGTCTTAGACAGGTTGGGGGGTGAGACTTGAACCCATTCTGGTCACCAGTAAAAATTATACAAACCTGCAGCCCCTGAACCTAAGCATGGATGCCTTTACCCAATTTGCAGAGATTGTGGCCTGCATTTCCCACTCACAGAAACAGAGGTTGGGGGGCAGGGACATCCAGTGTGAAAGGTGCCTGCTGCTGGTGGAATCTCTGAGGAAGCAGGTAGGAGAACTACAGGAGGTGATGGCGAGGCTGAGGAGCATCTGTGCCCATGAGGAATTCCTTGAGAGTATTCATATTGCCTTTATATAAAACCATGGTAAGCCCACATCTTGAATGCTGCGTATTAAGGATGATAACTATCGGGTAATTGACTAATCCAATAGTCGATGCAAAATGCATCGACTATTTGATTACTTGATAGGGCGCCTCTGCTTCTGAAGTGTAGCAACAGACCTAAGTTTACAAGGATGCCGAAAAAACATGTCTGCTTTTCTGAAATTTTCTTCAGAAAAGCAGACACGTTCCTTGGATGTGGCAGAGTTTTTCCAGGATACCTCTGGTATCCCAGAAAAAACTCTGCAGTCTAGACATAGCTTTGGACTTTTCAGCTTAGAAAAGAGGAGACTGAGGGCGGGGGGGGGGGGATATGTAGAGGTGTAAAAAATCATGACTGGTATGGAAAAAATGAATAAGGAAAAGTTATTTACTTATTCCCACAATTATAATAACTAGGGGTCACCAAAAGAAATTAATAGGCAGCAGGTTTAAAACAAACAAAAGGAAGTTTTTCTTCACTCAGTGTACAGTCAACCTGTGGAACTCCTTGCCAGAGGATGTGGTGAAGACTAGGACTTTGACAGGGTTCAGGAAAAGAGCTAGATTGATTTGTGGAAGTTAGGTCCATCAATGTCTATTAGCCAGGATGGGTAGGAATGGTGGCCCTAGCCTCTGTTTGTCTGGAAATGGATGACAGGAGAGGGATCACCTGTTGTGTTTCCTCCCTCTGGGGCATCTGGTAGTGGCCACTGTCAGCAGACAGGATACTGGGCTAGATGGACCTTTGGTCTGACCCAGTATGGCCATTCTTATGGTCTTAGGTTCTTATTTGGACACCAACTAGCTAACCTATTGAAAAGGGCTTTAAACTAGTCTTGAAGGAGGCAGGTGACCAAAGTCCACAGGTAAGTAAAAAATATAGAGACCTGGGATGAAATTTGAGGGCAGCATGGGCTAGCAAGAAAAAGAGAGACAAGACAGAACGGAGTGGGGGTGGGGGTTAATCAAATCTGGCTGTATATTAATGTGACAAGTATGGGGAATATGAAGAAAGAACTTGAAATGCTAGTAAATAAAGACAACTATGACATAGTAGGCATCACAGAATTTGCTGGGATAATATGCATTACTAAAATATAGCTACAGAAGGGTACAGCTTGCTCAGGAAGGATGGGAAGGGTAAAAAGGGGGGAGGTGTTGCCTTACACATTAAAAATGTATACACTTGGACTGAGGTTGAGATGGAAATAGGAGACAGAGCTGTTGAAAGTCTCTGGATAAGGATAAAGGGGGTAAAAAAACCACAACGGTGATGTCATGGTAGGGTTCTACTACAAACCACCTAACCAGGATGAGGAGGTGGATGAGGCTTTTTTTAAAATCATCCAAAGCACAGGACTTGGTGGTGATGGGGGACTCCAATTACCCAGATATATGTTGGGAAAAATAACACAACACAGCACAGATTATGCAAATAGTTCTTGGTATGTATTAAAGACATTTTTTTTAGAAAGTGGAGAAAGCTACTTGGCAGGAGGCTGTTCCAGATTTGGTTTTGACACATAGGGGGGAACTGGATGAGAATTTGAAAGTGGAAGGCAGTTTGGGTGACAGTGGTTGTAAAATGATAAAGTTTGTGATTCTAAGGAATGGTAGGGACAACAAAGTAAAGACAATGGATTTCAAGAAAGCAGATTTTAGCAAACTCGGGGTAAGAGCTCCATTCTAAGGGGAAAAACAGTTAAAGAAACTTAGCAGTTTCTCCAAGAGACATTACTGAGGGCACAAGAGCAAATTATCCTACTGAGTGGAAAGGATAGAAAGTATGGCAAGAGACTACCCAGGCTTAACCAGGAGATCTTCAATGATATAAAAATTGAAAAAGAGTCCTATAAAAAGTGGCAATTAGATCAAATTACAAAGAATGACAAAGAATTACAAAGAATAAATGTAAAACAAATAATGACTTATTTGCTTCAGTTTTCACCAAGAAAGTTGGTAATGACTGGATGTCTGACATAGTGAATGCTAGCGAAAATGAAGTAGGATCAGAGGTTAAAATAGGAAAAGAACTGTTAAAGATTACTTAGAAAAATTAGATGTCTTCAAGTTGCCAGGCCCTGATGAAATGCATCCTAGAATATTCAAGGAGCTGACTGAGGAGATCTGAGCCATTAGCCATTATCTTTGAAAAGTCATGGAATACAGGAGTATGACAGGGCAGACAAGGCCCCTCTGCTGGAGGTGTTGTGGTCCTGACACACACCTCACACCAGAAAAGGGCAATAGAGAGGTCCTGAGCCGCCTAGAGCGGCTGTGTGGGAGGCAGCTAATCAGGGACAAGCCGGTCAGTATAGGAAGAGCTGCAGGGCCAGACCAAGGGCAGTTCCTTGCTAAAGCTGAAGAAAATCAGATGTTGCTCTAGGCTGGCCCCTGATACTCCATCAGGAGAAGGTCGTGAGGCAAAGGTGAAGAATGTGCTGGGGTCATAGAGAAGTGGCCCAAGGAATTATAGCAGCAACACAATTATTTAAAGGGACATTGCACTCAATTACAGTCGACAGGCTCCCTGGGCTGGTACCCAGAGTAGAGGGTGGGCTCAGGTCCTTCCTCCATTAGCCACTGGAGGGGAAGAGACCCGGGCTGTGAGGAACCCCAGAAGAGGAACAAAACTCCCAGCTGGTGAGTTGTGGACAGAAAGGAACTAAAAGGGCACAGAGACGGCCTCCAAGGAAGGAACCCTGGGGCACTGCTGTATTCCAAAGTAGGGACAAAATGAGAGACAGCAGAGGGCCCTGTTGGACTTGTATCCCAGAAGGGGTTTGCTTTGTTGTACAAACTATATATGACTGAGTTCTGAGTCGCGGAAGAGTCTCCAGAAAGAGAGTGAGAATGTAGGCACATGCACTCAGCCACAGGCGGCTCACAAGAGGCTATAGGGAGAGATTCCAGAAGACTGTAAAAGGGCAAATATTACGTCCATTTTTAAAAAGGGAAATAAGGACAACCTGGGGAATTACGGACTAGTCAGATTAACTTCTCTACCTGGAAAGATAATGGAAGCAAATAAGTAATCAATTTACAAACATTTAGAAGATAATAAGATGATAAGTAGCAGTCAGCATGGATTTGTCAAGACAAAAAAATGTGAAAACCACCTGATAGCTTTCTTTGACAGGGTAACAAGCCTTGTGGATAGGGGGAAGTGGTAGTCATGGTATTTCTTGACTTTAGTAAAGTTTTTGGTGTTGTCTTGCATAATCTTCTCATAAACCAACTAGGGAAATGCAACCTAGATGGAGCTACTATAAGATGGGTGAAAAACTAGTTGAAAAACAGTTCCCAGAGAGTAGTTATCAATGGTTCACAGTCATGCTGGAAGGGCATAACAAGTGGGGTTCTGCAAGGATCAATTCTGGGTTTAGTTCTGTTCAATATCTTCATCAATGATTTAGACAATGGCATAGAGTATACTTCATCTACACTGGCAGCTCCTAGCTCAAGAACAGCTGTTCTTGCACAAAAACTTTCCAGGTGTCTACACTGCACATGCATTCTTGCACAAGTAAATTTACAGTCTAGCATCAGAAAACAGGGCTTCTTTTGGAAGAGTTATTCCTCTCCCCACGAGGAATAAGCCCTCTTGCGCAAGAGCTCTTCCACAGGAAGGCAGTGTAGATAGGCAACATGATTTTCTTGCGCAAGAAACCCTTATGGCTAAAATGGCCATCAGAGCTTTCTTGCACAAAAGAGCATGCACACTGCCATAGACGCTCTTGCGCAAAAGCACATCTCTTGCGCAAGAGCACATGCCAGTGTAGACACGCTCTTGTGGAAGACTTTTTGCGCAAGAACTCTTCTGCAAAACAGTTCTTGCACAAGAAGCTGCCAGTGTAGACGTAGCCACAAAGTTTGCAGATGATACCAAGTTGGGAGGAGTTGCAAGTGCTTTGGAGGATAGGATTAACATTCAAAATGATCTGGGCAAATTGGTGAAATGATCTAAAGTAAACAGGATGACATTAAATAAGGACAAATGCAAAGCACTCCAATTAGGAAGGATCCATCAGCTGCACACATACAAAATGTGAATTCCATACTAGGAAGGAGTACGATGGAATAGGATCTGGAGGTCAAAGTAAACCACAAGCTAAATATGAGTCAATGCAGCACTTTTGCAGAAAACAAACCAGCAAACAAACAAACAAACATCATTCATGGTTGTATTAGCAGGAGTGTTGTGAGCAAGATACGAAAAGTAATTCTTCCACTCTACTCTGTGCTGATTAGGCCTCAGCTTGAGTTCTGTGACTAGTTCTTGGAGTCACATTTTTAAAAAAAAAGTGGACAAATTGGAGAAAGTCCAGAGAAGAGCAACAAAAATGATTAAAGGTCTAGAAAACCTGACCTGTGAGGGAAGATTGAAATAATTGGGTTTGTTTAGTCTGGAGAAGAGAAGACTGAGTACTCAGTAACCATTTTCAAGTACATAAAATGCTGCAACAAGGAAGGGAGAGAAAAATTGTTCTTCTTAACCCTGAGAATAGGACAAGACACAATTGGCTTAAATTGCAGCAAGGGAGGGTTAGATTGGACATTAGCAAAAACTTCCTGTCAGGGTGGTTAAGTACTGTAATAAATTGCCTCTGGAGGTTATGGAGTCCCCATTGTTGGAGATTTTTAAGAACAAGTTAGACAAACACCTGCAGGGGCGGACTGTCCCAGTGGGATACCGGGAATTTCCCGGTGGGCCATCGTCCGGTGGGCCATCATGTCCGCACACCATTGCCCCTCACTCCGAGCGGCTCCATGTCTGCACTGTATGCGGCACGCAGAGCCCGACCCGCCGCCTGTGCCGCATGCCAGACCTGACACAGGGGGCGGGGCTTGAGGGGCACTCAGGGGTGACATCATGGGGAGGGCCGTTCTCAACCTATTTCCCGGGCCTATTTTGATTGCCAGTACGCTCCTGAGCACCTGTCCGGAATGGTCGTGATAATGCTTAATCCTGCCATGAGTGCAGGGGACTGGACAAGATGACCTTTCAAGGTCTCTTCCAGACCTATGATTCTCTGATATTTTAATATTAGTGTAATACAGCCAGATCTGGCCAATTATGCATCATGCAATTTCCTATTTTAATAAATTAAAAGCCTTAACTAGAGTTTTCTATCCTCATTACAGAAAATGAGTTTCCATTTTGTCTTTATTGTCTGGAATCTCATTAGCATACAGGTTCAAACATGTCTGTCCTGTTCACTGTTGTGCAAGCCCCTAAGGTAAGTTTCTGTTTGATTCCCAAGGCTTTGAGCTCAGTTACATGAGATCAGCTGTTCTTCTTGCCATGTGTTCTGTTGCCTACAGATTGTATGGTGTTAGATTCAGATGGATACTGGGATTAACTAATGCTAAATAATCACTAATCAGATTCCAGCCAGTTTCTTCCTTGTTTCCTCACGCAAACTTTTTGTTCATTGCTTCCAGTGAGCACCCAAGAAAAAATTCATCCTGTACCAATACACAAGTTCCTCACACTAAAGGTAAAGCTCAACCTTTCTTAAAATAAAAACATGTGGTTGATGCTAAACACGCAAGGAAGGGAGCGGAGCTGAAGATTCCCCTAGTTCAAAATTTGACATTCAAAACTTATGTTACACATACAAATATCAGCTAACAAAGAGGAAGGGTGATCCCCCTTCAGTGGGATGACAGCTATTCAGAATCACGATAGTATCGTGCTCTCTCACTAATACACACACACAAAAATCAATTCCAGAGAGACAGTGTAGTGTTCTGCCACAGCCCATTGTAAGAAAATACAAAAAATCCTGCAGGACACAGAACTTTCATTGTGTCCTAATACCAGATCTTCATACAAATAAAATATATTAAAGAGAGAGATGGAATGACAGTGAGATAAAGGACTGACTCTGATCTCACTAACCCAGTCGGGTCTCAGTCCTGTATCCACAGAAGTCATTGTAAAAACTTCCACTGATTTTAGGGAGAGCTGGGGATTACTTCCATTAACCTCCGCTGTTTCCCTGGATTTGCGCAGGTCTGAGAGTAGAAGTTGGCTGTATGCTGTTAAGAAGCTATAAGTTCATCAGTGTTAGCAGCTGGTGGGCTGCTGCCACTATATTTATCTGCAGCTCTGCAGGTACGGACGATCGCAGCTCCCATTGGCTGGGAATGGCAAAGAGAAGCTGTAATCCTCTGTACCTGCAGAGGCACAGGTAAATACAGAGTGTGGGGGCCCCACCAGAAACTAACCCTGGCAGACCAGATCTGGCTCATGGGCCAGTATTTGCCCACCCCTGGTCTAATGTGTCAACCAGTTTTTAATTGGACCAGAATATGCTGACTTGGGCATGATCTCCTATTGGAAGACAGGAGCAGTGAGGTGTTGAGAGAAACAGATTGATGTGAAGGAATTCTATACCCCACAAATAATTCAGAAGAATGTTAAGGAAATTGCTCAGTTTGAAGCTCTAAACAGCTAAAACACTGTCGTTTATGGTGTCCAAGCAGTTTCCAGCACCTTCCATCACCAACACTTTTTAGCATCCCAGTGGCATTGTCTGGAAACAACTTGTTGTTCTGAATTATGTTTTCAAAATGATCTCTAAGTGACAACCCTGCCCTTCGTATCATTTCACCCAGCTTTAAACCTAGCTTCCCTGGACTATTCAACACAGCGGTGATGAAAATGGCATAAATGGCTTAAGCTCTTTAGAGCCAGAGTGTGTCTTTATCTACGTTTGGACAGTATCTAGCACTTTATGGGCACTACCAGAAACCGGTCGTAATAAAGAAATGGGAGATATAAGTAAAAGAGATGGGCTCAGTCCCACTCCCATTGCAGTCAATAGCATAACGCCTCCCTCCTCTTGACTTAAGTGGTGCAGGAATTGGCACTACAATGTAACTAAACTAAGATATAACTGAAACACCTTAGAACCAGGAAACTCTTGTTGAATCTCCAAAGGAACAGGTGTTTTAATGGGAGTATAAATACAGCTTAATGAAATAAAATTTAGCCTTAAAAAAGAGTGGTTTCTTTGAACGGATTTTTGTTAATTAGCTCAGGCATCTGTGGCGGCGCGTCGGGGTCCCCCGACTCCTGCACCCCCGTAGTGGCACGAACAGACTCCACCAGCCAGTAGAACAGAGGGAGTTTATTGCTTCTCCAGGATACAGCACAGCATAGATGTAATCTGGTTACAGGGCCAGGCCTAGGATGCCTCAGCTCCTCTTGGGATGGGGGACACTGGGCCCCTAAATCCCAGCCCCCCTTTGCTCAGGCTGCTTCCTCCATGATTCCAGACAGAAACTAACTAACTATCCCTTCCAGCCCTGCCCCCAGCCAGGGCTCCACTCCGCCTTCTTCCCACTGTTCCACTCCCTGGGAGATAACTCGTCGGACAGGTTCAGAGCCCCCTTGCATAATGACTCATCCCCTGCCCTGCTGGGCCGTGCTACAGACAGCAGCCAGCGGAGGTCACGCACAGCCCACTGCCCAGCATAGCAACCAGCAAGATACCCCCCACTACGTCACAGCATCAAAATAGAAAAGAAAGCACAAATGTTAAGACTTTCTTCTTTCCTATTAGGGCTGGACACCCTCCAGTCCAACTCTCCACATTCACTGTTCCTCTGGTGTCCCTTCAATAACAATCCATCCAGGGAACATTGGTCCTCCTGTTCCAGTTGCACTGATCATGGTACACCCAGACAGGTCTGAAAGTGGGAGAGCAGGGAGTTGTGCTTCTTTTCCTTTTCTATAGAGTGCAGCTGGTTATTATGTCTGAAGCAAGTTGGGAGTTGGAAGGGTCATCAAAGATTAATTTGTGCCTTCTGCACTCCTCCCCTCCTTCTGCACCTCCATGATATACTTGAACCACTTTAATCTGGTAATTTTGGGAAACAGGTTATGCCAGATTGTGGAATTTTCCAGGCCATGGATGTTCATATATACTTTATTTTGGAAGGTGAAAATAAAAATATTTTGCAAAGTACTGATTTTTTATTTCACATGTAACAGATAGCAATACATACAGGGTCGGGGAGGGAGGGAGGATGTATGGACGTGCTGGGGGATGGGGTGCTTATGTGGCACCTCACTCCCAGGGGCACATGTGGCTCCGTACTCGCCACCATCACTTCCAGGCCTAACCCTGCCCCCGCCGCTATGGAAACAGTGGGAGAAAAACTCCAGAGAAACACTTTTCTGTGTTGCCATTCCCCCAGCTGGGTAGAAGGGGGATCAACAGTGCACAGAGATGCTTCCTCCTCCCCTTGCCAACGTCTGAACCAAGATATTCCTGGATTAGGGACACCTGGATTATGGAGATTCAAGTGTATAATCCATTCATTCCAGAGCTTTATCCCCCTTCGTGATGGCAGAGCAACATTTCGAGCAGAGGCTCTCAACCTTTCCCGACTGCTGTTCTCCTTTCACGAGCCTGATTTATCTTGGCTCGTGAAGATAAAGTGTACTCCCCAAGATATATTTCCCTTAAAAACTCCTTGCTTACAAAAATCAGACAAAAATGCAAAGTGTCACAGCACACTATTACTGGAAAAAAGTTCTCTCATTTTACCTAATTATAAAATAAATCAATTGAAATATAAATATTGTACATATTTCAATAGATCTACTATATATTTGAAAGTGTTTGTCTGTGAGCGAGTGAATCTATCTGTCCAGCCATCCATCAACCCTTACTAAATAGTAAGAATTAGGACCACCAAATTTGGTATGCAGCTTCCTCTGATTATAACTTAAAGCAAGGTCAGGGTTTGGTTGTGTCAGGAGAATGGGATATGCCTGGAATTTGATTGTTTTCCATAACACGGAAAGGGAGGAGGCTGCTAACGTGGACAGTTATATGTGTAATAACCAAAGGGGGGCAGCAAGGGGCTAAAATGGGGACCGGGATGGTTAGAAGTCCATTGAGCTAGCAGGGGGCAGGTGTGGATATAAGCTTCCTGCCCTCCCCCCATTCCCCTACCACCTGGCCAGCGTGGCTCCCACCATGGCCAGCCCCAGGGATCTGCCCCTAGCCAACATGGCTACTGCCATACCCACCCCCAAGGAGCTGCCTCCGGCCCATAAGGTATGGGCCGCACTCAGCCCCAGGGAGTCAACCTCCAGGCAGTGCAGCCCTTGTCAGGGCCAGCCCTAGGAAGCCGCCACCTGGGAAGCACAGCCTCCACCAACCCCTGCACCCCCTCCCATACCCACAGCTCCCTGCCCTGAGCCCCTTCTTCCCCCAACCCTGTGTTCGACATCCCCGACAGAAACACATCCAGGCCCCTGCCCTCATCCCCCACATCCTCAGCCACCTGCCTTGAATCCCTCCCCCACATCCCCAATCCCGTGCCCTGACTCCTGGACCCCCCACACTTCCAGCCCTGAAGGTCCAGAGAAATGCTGGGTAAATCTGCTAGTAGCATATACAAAAGGATAAACAAGTCATTATCTAGATGACATTGTAGTTTGTTCTGACTTCACTAGAGCTTTGTATGTAGCCCATTTAAAATTAGGCAAGTATCTAGATGAGTTGAGTAGTCCCTGGAAGACCTCTGCATACCCACAGGGGTACAGTATCCCCCATTGAGAACCACTGATCCATAAGTTGATGAGGCTGCTTCAGCCTCTAATGGAGCTGCTTCTTTTAGAAAAGCCAGTAGAGATTTGTATTTAGAACCAGAGGTCCTGAGGTCAGTTCTCCTTTCCAGCAACTCACCCACATGTGCAGGATTATGCATGGCCACACACACACACATTCTCTGTTTTGTTCCCTTCTGTTTCCCTTTTGTCTCATTCCCCCTTTCTTCAAGCCCAGGGCTGTTGCCTCATTTCAGATAACATCAAAGCCATGGATATCTCAGCAAAGGGGGCATGCATATCTATACACTGGGTGCACCATTTTTCACCCTCAACTTAAAAAATGCAATTTCTGATGGCCATTCAATAATTAATACTGATGAGCACTGATTCAGCTTGCCACACAGTGAATCCGCACTCTCATCTTACTCTTTTGTAACTAGATCTTACGCTGTTAGATCAGGATGACACCAGGTGGGTATTCAATAGCTGAGGGGGGGAAAGAAGATAAAATAAAGAAATTACAATAGAATCAAGTTAATGTAAGAACAAAGCAACATTTTATGTGCCTCAAGGTGTGAAGTTAATCTTGGATAAGTTATTACCTTATTAATGGGCTGAGAAAGGATGAACTACTTTTCATACAAACTCCCATGTGCTCCTGTTGTCTTCAGCATACTCCTCCTGTCAACTAATTCCCCTTCAGTGCTACTTTCCCACTTCCTCATTTCCTCAGTGCATCTTGCTTTAGACATAATGAACTCAGCATGGTAGGATTTCTGCATGAAGAGCTTGGATTGTGTCGGAAGCGTGGGGCACTGGGACTGCAGAAAAATTCTGGATGAGAAATCAGGATGATCAAAGTTTTTAAAAAACGAACTTTAAAAAATATTCTAATTAATTCCCCTCTCGGTTGTCAACGAATCACTGAGGCGGCAAGACAAAGAGAGAAGTGATTGCTAGTGGTCTGAACGAAGGACACGGAGCCAGAAACTCACATTCCAGCCCTGATTTTGGCAGTCATTCAATTTGTGGCCATGGGCAAGTTATAAAAGCCAGACTTTCCAAACTTTGGTGCCTGAAGTTAGGCTCATAAATCGATATTTAGGCCTGTTTCTCAGAGGTACTGAACATCCTCAGGCGCCATAAACATCAAACTCTCTGAAAATCAGGGCCCGATCTGGAACCCATTGAAATCAGTGGCAGACTAACACAGAGCTTAAAAAGGTGCAGGATCCAACCCTTAAGGACAGTTGGCGCCTTTAGATTTGCCTTTGCGTTTGTCTGGGCTATGTAGGTTTGTACCGGTTCTTCCTCATAAGTATCTCTCACCTCACACCATTTCAGCAGACAAGTGCCTCAAGGATCAGAGTGCTCCACCTACCCTTGCCTATCCCCTCACTACTCACTTCCTTCTCTCCCTTGGCACTGGGAGCCATGTGGGAGTAGGGCTTACTGCCCATTATTTCACTGTGTGGCCATATAATGCTGTGTCACAAGTCAGTTCTTACTCAGGTGCCTGTATATGGACTTAGGCATCCAGTGTGCCCCTATTTTGCATATTTTGACCTTAAACCCCCTGGCAAAATTTCCCCAGATGCAAAATAAAGACTACTGGCAGCCATCTCACCGGGTGCCATTGGGTGGCTTTGTTAGTGTCAATAAAGCACTAAGTATTATTCAGAGGGGTCAGATAATGGACTGGCCCAAATCCTCTTCTGTGTCCTATCCACATGCAGGTGCTGAGCAGTGTTTCCCTGGAAGCTGTGCGCTCGGGTGGCTGCCCAGGAGAGATTCAAATGCCACCCAGATGATCAGCAGAGCACCCACAGCATGTGTTTTTACTGGTGGTGCACATCCACACATGCCCCATTGCACATAACAAAATTTATTCCACATATGGATGGAAAAAATTAGAGGGAACATTGGTGCTCAGCACTCATCTCTTCCAAGGGCTATGTCCTCTAAGGCTGGTTTGGGCCCTGGCCCCACAACTGAACCAAAATGGGCTACTATGAATTTTGTTTGTGGTGATTCGAGCTGCAGGCTTGGGGCATCTGAACCAGTTTGAGGGATAATTTCCTTGTGTTACACTGCTACCTCTCCAATTTCCTCTATGTTCCAGTATCCTATAGGGGTGTCAAATAATAGAACAGTCGAATAACCGCATGAATTCTTATCAGATACTCTACTATTCCATAGTCCCTGGGGGTGGGGCCAGCAGCCAGTGCGCTCCGGCCCAACTCCCATGGAGTTCCCTGCCACTCTGTGATGCTGACTCTGTGTTAGAGGCAGCAGTGTGGGGTGCCAGGTGACAGCCGGTCCACAAGGGGAGTCAGTTTAAAAACCAGCTCCCCGCTCAGACCAGCTGCCAACCACCCCGCGCTTCTGCATCTGATACAAGTGGTCTGAGCTCCCCCCTCTGTCCACCTCCCATGGAGCAGCCTTTGTCCATGGTGAGCCTGAGCCTGCCATGGACAGAGGCTGCTCCGGCAGTATCCTCTGTCTGCGGGGAGCTCAGACCCCCTGCAGACAGGGGCTGCTATTGCAAAGCAGCCTCTGCCTGCAGGAGTCCAAGCTCTCCGGGGACAGAGGCTGCTTGGGAAATGTGGAGCATCCTCTGTCCATGGGGAGCTTGGACTCCCACGGACAAGGGCTGCTTTGCAGCAGCCTCCTCTCTCTCTCTACCCCTCCCCCACCCCTCTCCCCCACTGATAGAGGTAGCAAGGGGGAAGGGGCAAGCGGCACGGTGGAGCCGATGCTGGGTGGAACCGGCTTTTAAGCCAGCTCCGCCCAGCACCGGCTCCTGTTTCCGCACCCTTGCTGCCTCCAGCAAGGGAGAGATGAGAGTAGTTGACCGATTAACTGATAAGCCTAGGCTTATCAATTTATCATCTAGTCGACTACTCGTTGATATTCCTAGTATCCAACAGCAACATTCTAAAGAGCAGTGTAGCGAGTCACAGAATTAAGGTCAAGAAGGGACTAGTCAATCATCTAATCTGGCCCCCTGCCTATCACTGGCCATCTCCATACCATGAGTGGCAGAAGGTCTGTGAGAGTGGGTACCCATCAGCACCTGAACTATGGCCTCGCTCCCAGCGCTGCCCTTCCCCCTGAGGCCCCACCCTACCTGTCCCTTTTCCCTGAGCTCCCCCTGTACTGCCTCTTCCCCCCAATACCTCACCCCACATTCACTTCTTTCCACCCCCTCTGCCCCATCACATAGAGTTGTCAACTTTCCCAACCAGATGGACCAGGCACCATTATCATGAATAGTGTCCAGTCAGGAAAGTCTTATGTCTGGTACCAGTAGAGAGGCACAAAGGGGGCAGCTGCCCCAGAGCATAGCAATTTAAAAGGGCCTGCAGCCTCCCGACTGCCACAACAGTGGAAATGGCAGCATCTGGAGCCCTGAGTGGCATGCCTCAGGTGGCACTGAAGAGCTGGCTGGGGAAGACTAGCCCCCCACTCCCACCTCTTTTACCCAAGGTCCCACCCCACTTTGTCCAGTGAAACTGGGTGCACTCACCTCTCACAAGCCCCCTGGCCGAGTGCATGTGCCTGCACTCTGTTGTTCTGTTTGTGGTAGCACTTTGTGTGTGACTTGGCTGGCAGGGCTGAGACACCAATTTGTATTTAACATAACAAGGCAAACCCAGGTCCCAGCTCAGGAACCACACAGATAGCAGCTGTCTGCAATGTCTCTTTAAATATCTACATTATTGCTATAATTCCCCCTGGCCCAGCACCTTCTTCACCTTTACCTCAGTGCCCTCTCCCAGTGGTGTCCCAGCAGCCAGCCCAGACTACTACCTTCTCTCCTCCAGCTCCAGCAACTAACGGGACTTGCTCTGCCTAGCATCTCGGTTTGTACTAGCTTGCTGGATCCTGATTGGCTGCATCCCAAGCAGCTGCTCTAGACAGCTCAGAGAACCTCTCTACTTCCCTTTTCTGGAGCAGGGTGTGGCGGGAACACAAGGCCTCCAGCAGGGGGCCTCGGGACTTAGTCCACGCCGTCACAGATCCACACCCCATACTGCACAGGAAGGTGAAAACTTCTCAAGCTCACTGCCAATCTGTTGTGGGGGAAATTCCTTCCCAATCCCCCTAAAAGAGGTTCTTAAAGATCTAGATTGTAACTCCAGAGGCTAGAATCCCTCATAGTTCAACCTCCCCTAAACTGGGCTGGGGTTTCCCTTTGGTGACGTGACACTCTTTCTCCACCTTTTAAAGCAATTTTTCCTTCATGGCTCAGGACCGTGGGCTGGAGCTGCCAGAAACAGCTAAAAGAATAAAGCTCATTATAAAGTAGAGAAGCTGATGAACCAGATAAATCTTCTACGCACAAAGCCAGTGACCTTTCAGC
The DNA here is from genome assembly GCA_032595735.1 of Pelochelys cantorii. Classification (NCBI taxonomy): domain Eukaryota; kingdom Metazoa; phylum Chordata; order Testudines; family Trionychidae; genus Pelochelys; species Pelochelys cantorii. The sequence continues at coordinate 25,296,923 of CM064336.1, forward strand.
CGCCAAAAGGAACAGGCTACAGAATGTCTCAGCTCAAGGCAGAGTGGAGAGAAAAATAACCATCTGACAACTCTGGAAAAAACCCCAAAGGGTCTTCCCTGAATCAACAGAGGCATCCGCACAGACCTCCCGGTTCCCTCTTAGACAGGTTGGCATCTCTGCTACTGCTGCTATTGCGAAAGGCAGAGAGCTTGCTGAAGCATGAAAGAGAGTGTGATAAAGATACACCAACTGCCATCCTCCTTCCATAGAAATTGGCTAAGCTTTTGGCTCCAGATGACATCTCAGACAGCAGGGCTGGGGAGGGGAATTCTTTGCTGTCCCTACTGTTTGTTTGTTTGCCATAAAGAGCTTCTTAGGCATACAAGTGGTGGCAGCAAAGCCCAATTTACTTCTGATTGATCTCTGCTCACTAATGCTTCCGCCTCATTATTGCAAAACAGAGTGGGTTGATTTGTTCTTTGTAGGGACATTTTGTGGCCGATTTCCCTGCTTTTCCCCATTCAGGTTATTCTTACACCAACTCTGCTTTCTAGCTGGTCTGCTAAGCAGAAGAAAATTTCAAATCATTTTCAGCCTAATATTCCTGCTAGTCATTCACCATTTGCTCTTTCTAGAGTGTGTTTGGCCACCTAGGACATGGGAGACCAGGTCTTTGGTTGAGCCCAACATGCACTTGACACAGCTGTGGGTGAAACCAAGACTTTTTGTGCTCCCTCAGTCATGGGGTTACTCTGCCTGTGGCCAGTCCCTAGACCCCAAGATGCTCTTCATGGGATTGACAGGGCACCCTGCCCATGCCTCCGTGCCAGGAGCTGGGCAGGCAAGTGGCAGAAGAGCCACAAAAGTGGTTCTGTACTCGCCAAGGAGTGTCCTGTGCCAGGGACATCCTCCAGGAGCTGGATCTTCCAGACACAGCAACAAAGAGGAAGGATGGGCCCGGGTTTAGGTACTAGTCCAGGACTGGTGAGAATTGAAGTCAAGTCCTTGCTCTGCAATACACTTCCTGTATGATTTTGGGCAAAGCACTTAACTTCTCTGTGCCTCGATTCCCCATCTCTAAAGTGGGATCACAGCACTTCCCTTCCCCCCAGACGGGTTGTGAGGATAAATGCCTTGAAGAGTGGAAGTAACTCAGATTCTTCAGTAATGGGGGTTGTATAAGTACTTCAGTGAGACAGACTTTGCAACAGAGCAGCTGCACAAAGCAGCCAAAGGTTGGCCCATGGTTGTACACACAATATTGTTTCTGCCCCGTGACTGGGAATAACGAATGTCACATAACAAATAAAACACCCGGTCTGGCCCAAATAGCCATTGTGTAAATATTTATGAAGCCTTAGGTTTAGTGAACATTTTTCCAAAGACCAAGTGTTTCAACAAACACTCATGAATCAAGAAGTAATTGTCATAACCTACTGGCCAGGCATAAATAAAACAAAGCAACCTTGGCTACAGCCAATAGTTCATTGTCAGGTGTTGGGAATCTAAACAGACTCCCAAGTTGCAAACTCAAGTGACAAATGCAGATGGGCATTCTCATGGACAGGGGAAACCATGAATTGTGTATGTTTTTGACATGAAACCATAAATCACCCAGGGTCACTCCAAAAGCTGAAACTCAGGGAACCTGAACCGAGCGCTGGAGTTTGGCATTTGTAATTATACCCAAAGCCATGCCAGTTTTGCATGGTTCTCCAAGCTACTCATGCCTCTAGTGTCTGGCTTGATGCTGAAGTCCTTTGCTGTAACCTTCCACAGCTGAAATGAAGATGTACACTCTCCAGTCAAGTTAACCCAAAGGGAGCCTAGTTGTCTCTCACTTGTAACTCTGCTGAGTACAATAGAGTTACATCAGGGATGAATCTGGCCAAAGGAGGAATTAGAGCAAAGAACTGAGTATGAGGAGATTGGGGGTCTGTTCCCAGCTGTCAGTCACTCAGGGTATGTCTACACTAGCCCCCTAGTTCGAACTAGGGAGGCTAATGTAGGCATTCAAAGTTGCAAATCAAACCCGGGATTTAAATATCCCGCGCTTGATTTGCATCTTCCCGGCCGGTCACCATTTTTTAAATTTACAAGTCCGGACTAACTGCCTGCGTCTACACGTGGCAGGGACCCGATAGTTCGAAATAAAGCCCTAAATTGAACTACCTGTTAAACCTCATTCCAGGAGGAATAACAGGTGTTCGAACTAGGGCTTTATTTCGAACTACCGGGTCCCTGCCGCATGTAGACGCGGGCAGTTAGTCCGGACTTGTAAATTTCAAAAAATGGCAACCGGCCAGGAAGATGCAAATCAAGCGCGGGATATTTAAATCCCGGGTTTGATTTGCAACTTTGAATGCCTACATTAGCCTCCCTAGTTCGAACTAGGGAGCTAGTGTAGACATACCCTCACTGCCTGACCCTTGGAAAGGCACTTCTCAGTGCTATCTTTTCATTGCGCATGAAATAGAGATGATGCCTCTTTCCTAACTCATGTGTGGGATGTGATGCTTCATTCATGAATTTTTGCCAGTGTCTCTGAAAGTTACAAGTGGGAGTTACTAAAGCCCAAGGGAGTTAGGTGCCTGGGTGCTTTTGAGGATCTGGGCCATGTCTTGTTTTCCCATATCCCAAAGAAACATCATCTTATGACAATAGTCCCCAAACTTTTTTGCTCATGCCTCCCTTATCTGGTTCACACCCTCCCCCAGGAGCTGTGCTTAGGAGCAGAAGCGGGGTGCGGGACCAAAACCATGGTGGGGAGTCAGGGCTGGGAACTGGGTTCCAGGAACCATGGCCAGGAGCAAGGAACCACAATCGGGAGCAGAAGCCAGGAACCACGGATGGGTGCAGGGCCAGCACTGTAGCTTAGCCTGAAGCTGGGGCCAGAGATTGCGCCCCACAGTCAGGGCCAGAAGCTGAGGCCACAGCCAGGAGAGGGCCTGCAGGCAGGGCCAAGAGCAGGCCTAGGTGGTGATCCTGCTTTAACCATCTCCCTGTAGGGGCTGACCCCACCACAGTTCCCCAAACGCACCTCCACACACACCCTAGGGGGCACTCCCAACACTTTGGGGTCCACTCTCCTAGGATGTGTCATCATATTCATGACATTTATAAACCCTGGGAATAAAGTGTCCTAGCAGAAATGCTGTAAGAGATTCTTCATTATATTGATGCCAACAGATACTGCCTCTATGCCAAATGGGCATGTTCTAATGAATAAATATGGGTGTGTACTTTACATGTGTTGAATATCCATATGTCAGACTATAGACCCGTGCAAGCATGGGCATTTGCTATACCGTTCCAGTAGGGAGGAGGAGGAGCCATAGTAACAATTCTGTTGGTTGCTGATATCAATCACAAGGATGAATGGGGATCCTAGGGAACCAGCTACACAGGACATTATCAGTGGCTCCTTCTGTCTGCTGATGTAGAGAAAGACCCTGTTATGGTATTATGTATAGGAGTCTGATCTCACACTCTAGCTAAGGCACAAATCAGCTGGAATTCAGTAAGACCCCTGTTTCTCTCTGAACATTTGTCTGAAGCCCTGACCAAACCCTGAAAGTTTGTTTGGATAAGTTTGGTGAACTTTTGGTCTACTCCATATTTATCCCTTTCTCTGCTCTCTCATCCCTGGCTGCTTATGGACACAAATGGCAGCAAGGTGATCTTATAATGGACAAGACTCCCCCAGTGTTCACAGCATGCCCAGACGCAGAAATTCATAAGAGAGATTGTTTTCGAAAGATGTCCTTGGCAGTGCCACAAACCCATGGGGTTTTGAAAGCATGGATCAGCATCTGAATGGCTCGGTGCTTACTCTCAGGGCATTCCAAGCTTCTGTCATTCACCCATCACAAAATGTGGGAGGGAAAGGAGCAAAGTGGGGCTCTCCCAGTCTGTGCAATAGCTGTTGTTGGACATGTGGCTGCAGAAGCCCAAGGATATCCTTTAATTTTGAAGGTTGAGCCTGGAACTGCAGGGGACCACAGGCTGGAGTATGCGCAAGGTTCTAATGGCCATTGTGTTAGAGTTAAGTAAATCTAAGTGTTAAACACAAGCTCTCAGCACCACAAGAGGAAGCACATCCCTAAGCCTCCTGCCTCTACAGCCTCTGGACTGCTTCATTTGTGCTCCTGCTGCATCACCCCCGCAACAAAGGAATGATGGGCAGATCCTCCAGCCCCGATCTTCCCCCTCCATGCTGGCACAGAAGAAGCCGCCATCAGATGTCATATACTTGGCATTCTGCCCCTTTCCCAGGACAACCCTGAAGAACCCACTGCAAGAAGAAGCCCCCAGAGGCCTGGTGGCAGCTTTGCAGTTCACCGAATTGTGCTTGTTTCTATTCCCTGGGAGTAAAAGGAAGCCAGATGCATTCTGAATTCCTTCTGACCCAGTCTGAATAGTGCCTCGTTAGATTTTGTGATCAGTTTAGAAGTTGCCTTTGAATACCATAATGGCGAAGTGATGGTTACCAAGGGAACGGGCCAGCAGAAGGTTGGTGTTTTCTGGTTATTCTTTGTGCTTTATCTTGTTTGGCACTTTTTCCAGACCAACATGATTTAGTTTCTCTGCCCCCAAAAGAACAAAACCACCATTCACGTGGGGGAAGACTGACAGGAAGGCAAGAAAGAGGTCTCTCTCGTCAAGCTCTCCACAACCATGCACTGCACCAGGGGAGTGGAGGTGTTAACACTGCTGTTGCTCTTGACAGAGCTATCAAAAACAACTACAGTGCCACCATCTGCTGCGTAATCAATCCAGGGATCTAACTGGGAGGTCACTAGATTTGTTATACCCAGGCATTTTGCCAGTGGAGTGGAAGGTACGAAGTCAGTTTAGCTCGCACAAGTACGCTGGGAGAAGAGCTTAAATACAGGCCCCCTGATGGGGGGGAGGGAGGGAAGGAGTAGGCAATTGCCCCAGTGCCTGGTGATTCTAAAGGGCCCATTCCTAGCTGCTGCCATTACCACAGGAGCGATGGCGGCCTGAACCCCGGGCCCTTTAAATTGCTGCCAGAGTGCAGCGGGTGGCATTGAGCACTTGCTGGAGACCTGGGCATGGCATGCTCTAGGCCATGCTGAGGGCTGGCCTTTTCCACTCAAGGCCCTGCCTCTTACTTGAGCATGGAGCCTCGGGCCTCCATTTTGCCAGGGGTCCAACAAGCCAACCCTCCTCCCCCTCCTTCTTAAACGCATATGAATGCTACAGCACAACAGAAGAATAATTATGGGCCATATCCTGAGCTGATGTCAACCAACATAGCACCACTGACTTCCATGGAGTTATGTCCATTGGCACACTCTGAGGTTGTGACTCTGTGGTAATGAGAGTACCAAGCGCTAGATACCTATTTGGATAATGAGAATAGCTACAGTTACAGCAGAGAGGATTTAAAGAAACAGTTAATTGGCAGAAATTAGGAAGAAAGTTCCCATCCAGGGAGGTTATTTTACAATGGATCATGCTAAGTCATGGCCTCTTCCTCTCAGCACGTGGCGGCATTGAATGCTGTTGGAATCAGAATATTGGCCAAGATGGTGCATGGGTCCGCTCCAATGTGGCAGCCTCATAGGAAGAACTGACGTTTCTGTTGGCATTCTGTTAGCAAAGGGGCTTCTTGGGAACACCCCCTTTAGCTCAGGAGTGCTCCTGACCCCTAAACTAGTGAACTTCCAATATCAGAGAGTGAGAGGAACAAACCATCTGTCCTGCACGAACAGAGCAGACTCTGCTCAACATTTTAATGCAAAGGCAGGTCAGCCAGGGTAACTGTATAATCAGCTCTAATTGGCACTTCTACATGCTGTAACATGCTTTACCTGCGGCCAAGTGGCCCTCTGAAAGGTGTCAAGTTCTTTCCCAGTTTTGACAACAACAAAGAAAATCAAAGAAATTACTTCCAGTTTGATCCTCCCCCTGTGAATGCCCCACTGATCAGTGTGAGCAAGGGGCAAACCCATCAGCACCATTAGGAAATGGCTTTTGGAAGACAAGTTTTGATCCACAGATCTAAATAGGCACGTTCTATTGTACACTGCTGCTTTGTGCGAAAGCAAATGCTTCGCTGCCTTTTTTTCTTTCTTGAAAACAAAACAAAAAACCAGGAGGCTGGTACGCGTGAGCAAGCCTCTCGTAATGCACCCATCTGCACAGCCCAGCACTCACAAGCAATTGTGCTATAGGTGGTAAAGGTGCTCAGTCCAGCACTTAGAATAACCCTGGAAATCAATGTACTGTGCATAGAAGATGGAAGGAAAAGCTCTTGATAAGGCAAACTGTTTCATCTTCTTGTGAGATCTCAGTAAACAAAAAGAGGAAGTGAATTATTTTTTAAAGCATGGCAAATATACGGACATTGTCCCTTTAAGTTTAAGATGAAAGCTAGGGACTATTTTTTTTTAAAAAAAAGTGTACCTGATCTGCACATGTCCAATCCCTGTCGAGGATATGTGTGTGCATGCATGCACAGGGAGGGATGTGCAGACACACACAGCTATGAGCACCAAATTCAACTGGCATGTGTTGCACATGTATACTTTCAGCTGATTTATTTATGTTAAATATTTAAATACAAGCTGATTATTCAGCACTTGTTTGTTTATGCTCCGTAACCACAGAACTGATCTGTATCCCTCAGGCGACACATCTTCCTTCCTCATTCCACATCAGGTCCACACTCCTCTTCCTCACTTTCAAGGCTCTACATCAGTGGTGCGCAACCTGCGGCACGAGAGGTTGCATGTATAGCCCACAAAATATTTTGTTTATGGTTGCCCATGCACAAGGTTGCCAGATTCCCCTGGTTTCCATACATGTCGTTTTTTTCCTGCCTGGATAACCAAACTAACCGGCACATGAAGCAAGGGCACGTGAAGCGAGGTGCATACTGATTGCACACAACAGTGAGAGCCATGCGCTTCCTCTGCAGCCAATCAAAGCACTGCTATGGTTCAATCGACAAACCCTGCAAATTCCAGATACCCGAGCACAGTTAGCAAATCTACCCTACCCCGGGAGACCATTTTGGTTACGACAGCCTTGCAGCTCACTGAGATGGAGTGACACTCATGTGGCCCACTCACTAGTCTAGGTTGCCCATCACTGCTCTACATGGTGTCACACCTACTTATAGTTCAGCTGCCCCCTCCTTCTGTACCTTGCCCACTTGTATTCTATGCTCTGCCACCTCCACACAGGGCTCAGAATGCTTTTCTCCTCCTCCCATCCATAAACTCTGCATCTTCAGTCATGCCTGGAACAGCTCCCTTCTTCCTGTGTCCCATGCAGCCTGACTCCCCTTCTACTGGCTGCTTCCATCATGAACCATTTATTTTAAATCAAGCTTTAAACCCATCATGCCAAGCATAACTGTGCAGTCCTTTCTCTGGGGTAGATAACGGCATTTAGCCACAGCCCTGAGCCAGGGGCGGTGGTATTGCTGCATTACCTCAGGGGAGTGCACTGGAAGGCACTCTGCCTCAAAGAGTCAGAACCTTGGAAAGGCTCCTCAGTTGCCCTGGGCAGAAAGTAAGGGTACGGCTAGACTGCCTTTTTTTGTGGAAGAGCAAACACGCACTTTCGGAAGCCCCTGTATTCCTTGTTTAGGCAGGCCAAATTTCGGAAAAGCCTCTTCCGACAAAAGTATCAGAAAAAGATGCGCAAAATGCGGAGCACATTTTGCATATCTTTTTCTGATAGATCCTTGCAGTCTAGCCATACCCTAATTTGTGACGTCTCTTTAAAGGATGCAGCCAAGCCCCACTCCTTTGCAGGGCCAGCCAGCTCCTGTACCAGACATACTGAGTAAAAGGAGCCCCACTTTGCTCCCCATAGCAGACTCTGTGCCCCCATTTGTATGAATCCGTGACACAGGGCCCCACTGATGATTCACTACTCTGTGTCAGCATCTCTTGTCAGGCCTGACATGCTCATTACATGTAATTCATCATTGTCATGATATTTACTAACTAGCCAATTAGCCCGTCATAAGACAGGATTTTCAGGTCTCTCCTCCACGTCGGTCTTCTCTTCTGAGCCTCCCCCCTCTCACTCCGTCTCTCTCTCTCTCTCTCTCTCTCTCTCTTCCTCCTACTGCCTCCCCCTCTCTCTCTCAGCTCTCCTCCACCTTCTGCCTCTCTCTTTCTTTCTCTTCTCCCCCTCCTGCCTCTCACTCTCCCTTTCTCTTCTCCTCCTCTTCCTGCCTCTCACTCTCTCTTCGCTCCATCTCTCTCTTTCTCTTCTCCCCCTCCTGCCTCTCACTCTCTCTCCGCTCTCCGTGGGGGATGCACACGCCCGGGTGAGTCTGGCTCCCCGCCAGCCGATTCCCTCTCCCCGCCCCCCACCAGCCAGTTCCTCTTCCCACGGCCAGCCTCGCTGCCCCCGACTCCCACCCCTGACTAACTTTGCTTCCCGCCAGCCAGCCCCGCGGCCTCCGACCCCCAACCCCGACCAGCTTTGCTTCCCGCCGGCCACCCCTCCCCCATTCTCCCCTGGCCAGCTATGCTGCCTCTGACCCCCCCCCCCGCCAGCTCTGCTTCATGCCCCCACCCTCCTCCTCCCAGTCAGCCCCGCTCCTCTCCCAGCCAGTCCCTCCCCCCTCCAGCCCCCGATCAAGTGTGTCCGTTTTTTTTTTTACCCTACCCTAGTGACGTACATGGCCAGGGGGCGGGGCCATGTACGTCACCTCCTCGCCCCCTTTCCCCTCCCACCGTGGCGCTCGGCTGAGTTCAGCGCCCCCCAGAGGTGACTCATAATGCTACAGTGTTACAGAGTCACAGACATTGGGCTACTATATATATGATATGGCACTCATTGCGGCTCACATTGCTTCAGGGAGGAGGGGCTATAGGCAAGGGGCAGGGCTTGAAGAAGGGGTGGAGCAGTGGCAAGATGGGGGTGGGGCCTGCAGCAGGGTGGTTGCCATGGTAATATATCACTATCCCTGCATGATGTATGTACAATGAACCCACAAAGGACTTTATAGATAGGAACTAGAAATAAGTTCTTAAAATATATTTGGCAAGCAATACCTAAGCCTTTGTTCCAGCCCAAGGAATGTGACTGAATGTATCTGTCATGTCAAAGCAGTCCCATTGATAGGGCAGTTTGGGGTAGCTGCCCCAGGTCCTGCACTCTGGAGGCCCTGAAGCAGTCACCTCAACTATCCCACAGAGCCCAGGGCAGCCCCGGTGATTACTTGGAGGGAGGGTTGGCAAGGGACAGCAGCAAGGATCAGCCCCCCACCCACACATCACCGCAGCAGCCTGCACCACTCCATCCCGCCCCAACGCCCTCTCCAGCCTGCTGTACTCCACTTCACCACGGCGGCAGAAAGCTGAGTACCCCAATTCCAGGAAGAGGGCAGTGGGGCAAAGCAGAGCAGGCTGTCAGGTTGCTCCAGCTCCCATTGCTGCAGTAAGTGCATAGGGGGCTGACCCCTGCTGCTGCCCTATGCCAAGCCCCTAGGTAATCCACTGAATTGTGGTTGAGGTAGGGAGCTTCAGGCAAGGGGCAGGACTTGGGGAAGGGCAGAGAGGGGGCAGGAGTGGAGCAGAGGTAGGATGGGGGTGAGGCCTGCAGCAATATGCTTGCTATGGGGCCTGTACCTAGGGCATTGGAGTGGGGGGATTGCCTCAGGTCCCACACAACCCTAGGGATGGCCCTGTGTAATGTAAATTAGGCAAGACGTGACCGAAGACAAAGAAAAGGACATTTATATGTAAGGTGAACAAAGCCATCAGGCGAGCAAGTGAGGAAAGGTGAGAAAGGTGACCACATAACAATCTCACCAGGGGAAAGAGACTGCACTCCCAGGTAACCTGCCTGCCTCTTGAAGCAGGGTCAATGAGCTTTGGGAAGATATAAGAAAAGAGAAAAAGCCACTTTGACATCCTTCACCAAAGGTGACAAAGGAACTGAGTGCTTTGAGCTCTGTGAAGGATCCTGCCCAATGAGGCTACGTCTACATTGGGAAGGTTAAGTGACAAAAACGGTGCCGACACACAAAAGTCGCTGAAAGTGAAAACCGGTCAAACCATTTTTTCTGCCTCCCATTGTTGACATTTTATGGCCACGTTCCTAGCTCCCCTGTTGACAGAGCAAAGCAACGTGGGTAAGCATCCCACAGTGCCGTGCTGTGGGAAGGCAGCGCTGACCTCTGCACTTCTTGGGATTCCCTCGTAGCTCTGTGAGCTCTCAGTGCCAAGAAATGTCAAAAGTAGCACAGCAGCCTCTTCAGCCCTGGCTATGGGCGTCAGGGCTGTGAGCCAGAGCAGCACAACACTTTTGGCATCCAGATTTACAGGGCAGGTGGTGACACTATCCCTTAGTGGTCTGGTTGAATGCAAAAGCATCACAGGGTGACAAAGGCAGGGAGTTTTCTTACTCCTCACCATCCTCTGTGTGGCTGTACTAGATCAGGGTACAGTCCAATCCATTATCATTATATGTTTTGGAAAAGCACCCAGCAGCCAAGTTGGTAGGTGTCCTTTTTACGGCTTGACTCATCTTTTCCTTCACCTGTTTTGTCTTTACAGTGACATGCCTTGGAGGTCAGGGACCTTCTTTAGCTACCTAGCAAGCACCATGCCCCCAACAGGTGCAATTGCAATCATAAATCACCAGAATGATATGTTTTGAACAATATGGAGCTTATTTAAGGGGACCCTATCAAGATAAAATCATATTCATTTCCATGCATATGATTCCAGGAGCACCTTTGATGGCTAGAAAGGAACGAATTTTAAAAATGCCATTGGATCATTGGCCTTTCAGCCTTGTGTTTGCATTGTCCACTTCTCTCAGCTCAGATGATGGAAATCAATGCTTCACTTGTGTGTAGCACGTAGCTTTGGCTTTGGGTAGTCACTGCCACAGCCCAGGTGGCAGACATGGTGGGGGAATGTTTATTCAGTTAAAGGCAACTGGTTCTACTGGAAGCTTTTGTCAGAGAAAGAAGGGAAATGTTTTTGTGGGTGTCAGGTTTGCAATAGTTCATGCATAACAATCTAAAATTCGGGGCTGAATTTCAGTTGGCAGTGTCTATTTAACATACAATATCTGTCTTATTACACCCCCTCTGTCTAATGCATATTTCAGAGCTTTCCCCAAGAGCTCTGTATTAAGGAGGATTATGACATCAGGAAGTCTAAAAGTACCTGAACTGCAGAGGTGATAAATTCAGCAGGGCAATTCGTGCCTTGAATTCTTGCTCACCTTTCCATTGGCAAACAGCTGCCTGGGCTGCATCCCCTGGGATAGCCAAAGAGTACAGCCAGTTTGATAAGCTTAACCAGCCATTGGATGTCACTTTGGCTCCACACTAATTCAAGGGAAACAGCATTTATCTGGCAGCCAGGCAGCCAGCTCTGCAGCAGCAGAGAGTTTAATTATCGAAGGTTCAAGCAGATTCTGCTCTCTTTATCTCCGACCAGCTGCTGGGTAGAAAAGACCTTTCTGCACTGCCCACGACTTTGTGCAACTCTTGCAAGTTCTCTTGCTCATGTAAAATGAGTCCAAGCCAGCTTGCCCTTTTCCTACAGCAGCTGCCGGCTGCTGCAAACAGAAAGTGAGAAGATGAAACAACAGTCAAGAAGAAGCCAGCCTGGAAGAGGAGAGGAAGCCCCAGTGGCAGGGACTTTCTCAGAGAAAGCAACAGCCAGGAATGCAAATATTGGGCTGATCTCAGCTGATGCTTCAATACTACAGTGATGCATATATTAAAAATGGACAGAGAGAGAGAGAGACCTATTTAATATCTATATACAGCATCACTGACTTAAATCCAGTCCAGATGGGTTGTGCCTGAAAGTTGTCACTGTCAGATGGCAGATTGGTGGCCAACGTGAGATGAACTGGTGGCTCTTAGCCCAGTTCTCAGTGTAAATGTGTCTGTAGCACACAAAGCATCACAGCTTGGCCCTCTTCCAGCGAGTCTCTCCAGACAGCCCCTGGATTGAATGGCCCATGGAGACCAAGCCTCCTTTCTGAATCCTAGCATGCTCTCTTGCAAACAAGGCAAAGGCTCCTTGTCAGGACCAAGCAGAGAAGCCTGCACTTGGAGCCGCATGTCCTGTTTATGTACTGTAGAGAAATGACAGTGGTCAGCAAACAGCCAGGGACTGCTCCAGAGAAATAAAGGCAAAAATGGTGGTAGTCTTCCAGCGCCCATCCACAAACAAGCAACACTCACTTGAGATGCGAAAAACAGATGCCAGTCACAGCAGAAAGTGCAGATTTTGAAAATGGTAACCCGGGTCTTGCTGGGTTCCCAAGAATCAATTCCCCCTGTGTCTCAAATACCCCTCTGAGTTCCATAGGGCTCCTCCTAATTGGTGTCCCTCTTCACAGGATGCAGATGCTCTTCTGGAGTCCTCTCTTCTGGCCTGTTGACATTCAAGGGTAGAGTGGAAAAAAAATGCTGGTACTCACTCAGACTCTGCTCACAACCCAAGCTCTGCCCATGCATGAGATCAAAACGAGGTAGCCCTTGCAATAGATTTTTTAATATCTCTGTCACATGACCCCTCCTCTTCTTTCTGGACTGTTTTGATTGGCATTGAAATAGGTAATAAGGTTACTAATTAAACTATCATCACTGGACTTCAGAGTCAATATGCCAGCAATACAAACAAGGAAGTCTGCATTGCTATAAGAGCTACTGCTTCAGGCTCTCTGCAAACTCAGGTACACATAGTTTCTTTGGTTCCACTCAATATCAGATTTCTCTCTTCTGATATAAAGGGTAGAGCTTTGAATTTTTTTCCCAGAGGAAAACTGAAATTCTGGAGCACATAATCACTGCCTCCACAAATGGACCATCTTCCTGAATCACTGTGAACAAGCCCACTTCAACCCTTACTTGTTTCTTAGTAATGCCTGCTCGGTAGCTGAATGATCAGAGAGGAGTACTGTTACTGTATGGAAGCCTGGCAAAGTTTAAGGACCCCTGTTACTTCTCCCTATTCCCCAAACCACTCCTACAGAGGACTGGACATTCCTTCCCCACAGAAACTGTCTCCACTATTGTCAGTCAAAGCCAAAGGAGGTCACTGCAGTGACAAGAAATCTTTTCAAGGAACTGGACCAAGTACACCATCAGTGATTCCCAGGTATTTGCACATGGCCCCTTTAAGAGCAAATCCTCTCTCTGCTCCTGTGTGCAGGAACTGGTTCTGAGAAGAAGCAGTGTCCAGCTGTGTAGACTGCAGGAGTTCCAGGGGCACAGTAGCAGAGACCTGGCAGCTCAGTGCCTCCTACTGAGGCAGACCCTGAATTGCCCCAGAACCCTTCTAGGAGCCATCACTGGCTAACGAGGAACATTATTAGAGTGTGTGGCCCATTACCAGCTTGGCAGCCTTTGTACCCTTTGCAGCTTCCAGCCCCTGTTAGGACAGAAAGTGTAAGGTATCTAGATTGGCTCTGGAAGCCACATTATCCAGTGCAATCGGATGGAAACAGAAGCACTCACCTGGATGCATTGCTTGATGCAGCACCCATAGAACTGGGTGCAATATGAACAATCTCACCCCTTGGCATCATTACTACCACCTCTTCCACTGAACTCTGGATACACGCTGCCCGTGGCTCCAGCTGGATGAGGAACAGATGCTGGAAAATCAAGGCAGATGCCCTAGAGGAGGTCAGGTTCAAGCCTTGATCTTGGGTCCCCAGAAGCAGTATACCAAGGCTGTCAGCAGGCAGCTGGGCTAGGCTGGCTGGTTTTAGTTTTTGTCAACAAATGAACAAAAGTGCTTATTTAATTCTGTCTCTCTGGGGTTCCCCCAGCTCCCTTATCTCCAGACCTGTCAGTTTAGTCACAGCATTTCCAATGGCATCCTGATTAGGCCAGTTTCCCCTCTCCTCTCCCCCATGGTTATCACTTTCATTAACAGCGAGGGGGTGATAATGGGGACGGACGATCAAAGCTGATGGTATTAGCACAGGGGATTAACCGTATTTATATTTCTGATCAAGTGCACTCTGTGTGGAGAGGGGACTGCTTCAATCAGCCATCTCTGGCTGAGAGATACTGCGGTGCTGCTGCTGCTGCTCTCAATAGCTTCTTGCTATTCAGCTGTGGCTCCGACTCTGGGAAACAAGTACAGCCAGTTAGATAGCCCAGTTGCTCATTGGCCAGCACAGATGTTATACCAACTAGACACAGTCTAGGAACTGAAAAATCCTTGCTTCTAACTCTGACCCTAGGTTACAGGCCTGAGTCAACGGAAGGTGAGTTATCTGTAGAGTCCTGCAAAAATCCGTGGCTATCTGCTTTCTGTCCATGGGTATCTGCATCCATGGATATAGATTGGGATATCCACAGCTCATTTTTATGGATGAGGATGCAAATTTTGTCTCTACAACCCTGCAAATTTGTGGTTGTCCGCTTTATATCCGTGGGTATCCGCATCTACAGATGTGGATGCAGATAACCACAGATCGTTTTTGCAGATGCAGATACCAATGTTGCAGCCACGCAGGGCTCTAGTTATCTGTAGGCAGCAGAAGAAATAGCCTCTCTCAGTTCTGCGCAGGGATTTTACAGCATTCAAAGCTGGGGCAGCCTGGGAAAAATCCATCCCAGGTTTTACACATAGGACAGGAGGCGTTCATTCTGTGCAGACATCCGAAGAGAATAGATGTGTTTAATAAAGCCATGAGGTGCAGCGTATTGATTCAGCCTGGTACCCATCAGCAGGCTGAGCTTGGCTTGGGAGGAACAGACAGGGAAGAGGGAGCAGTTTACTTTGGTCACTTATAATCCCCACATCAAACACTCAGCTGATTGAGGAACAGAGGTGTCACGTGCTAGAGGCTGAAGACCACTATATTAGGGAGCTGCAGAGGGGCAACGACTTCTAGCACAGGATTTATTAGTGAGTGGGGGGCTGGTGTGGCAGTCTTTTGTGACACTGATGTGCTTCCAGCACAATAGTAAGGGTGGAGAGGGTAAAATCCCACAAGGAGCAACTTCAAGGAGTGTCAGGAACAGTATCTATGGCTATTCACCATGGAGCAGCATTGGGCTAGGTCACAAAAATCGCATCTCAGTAAAACACACAGAGGTGCTTGCAGAAGCTGGGGAGAAACTTATCACAACCCTTTCCACTTATTTATCAAAGTGCCCGCAGTCCCCTTTGAAAGCAGGTGACACAACAATCAATGTGGAGCCAAGGAAGTTAATCCGTATCCAGAACATTTTAATAAATAAAAACTTTACAAAACAAAAAAATCAATGTGTCCCCATTGGCTCTAAGCTTTTCTAACTGTCTTAACTCTGTTTGACTAGTAATAAAAGTTTCTAATGGGTTTAGTTTGCAGCACTGAGCCTTGTACCACATGGACCTCAAAGCGCTCATAGAAAGGGAATTTCTGAGACCTGCCATGAACTCCTCTTATTAATTATTATTATTATACAATAAGGAACCTTAAACAAAGCCCTGTTTATTTGTGTGTAATTTAAGGTCATTGCTTCCTTTGTGGAGAGTCAGAATGATCTGCAATTGGCTGCATTTTAACAATTGCTTTTTCCCTTGTGGTGCATCTCTCTCTCCTTCTCCTCTGTGCAATATGATGTCGTAAGGGCTTATTTATATCATCATAATCGGTTGCCATGGAGATGATCATAATGTCACAAGTGCAGGACAGGGAGCTGCAGATGGAGAGAGAGTAGCAAAGGGTTGCAGAAGTGTGGACTCCTGTTTAAATGCATGTTTGCACCAATACATTTGCACAGCTGCTTATACATGCCGTAAATCATACATACCTGTGCACCATAGGCACACCTATTCACCCCCCACAAACACAGTAATATGTGCACACACATCCACATGCATACACATTGATGCTCACACACAGACATACTCTGTATGCACATAGGGCACACATTCTGTACATGCTTACAACAGGCAGGCAATCGTGATGCCTCTGCTGAGGTCTCCAGGGATGGCAGACACCCTCAGGCTCACAGCTCCCCATTTCCTATGGATGCATGAGAACAGATGCTACCTTACCCCCTCCCCTTCAGGGGAGGCATCCATGCACCAGGTCTGCAGACTCCTACCCAGGGCACAATGCACATCAGCTACAGTACAGTGGGCCCTGTCCTGCAAGGCAGTAGACCTTCTCATTGACCAATTTCCTAGCATGCCTTTGTCACAAGTGGATCATAGATCTGGACCATTGGGGCCTGTTTGCAACCTGGGGCAAATAGCAGGGGGTGGCAGGCAGTTCTGCTGGACTCCCACATATGTCTGCTCTCAGTTAAATCACTAACGTAGTCATCTCTCTTCAGATACCGCTGAAGATGTGGGAGAACTGATTGCTCCAGAGGCTCAGTAATGGGTATGCAGCCTTTCACCCATAGTAGGTCCCTCGTTCACAAAGATGCTGGGTCAGTATCAACTGCCCATTGTTACCGTCTGGCGGGCTGTTCAGTAACCGGCATGAGATGAGAAGCTGGTCTCAGTCCAATGGAGGAGGGTCGCTGGAATTGCTGTCCTGAGTGGCACCATTGCTGGCAGTCTCAGCAGGAGCCCAAGGAAGTGGTTTGGCCATGGAGACAGAACGCAGCCAGACAGGTTATCCTCCCAGGACACATTGGGGAGGCAACCTGGGGAGACGCTGCCAGTGTGGAACTTGGCACCAGACCCCATTCAGCAATGAACAGAGAGTAGGGATGTAAAAAGGCAGTTAAATAGGTAACCACGAGGCCACTGAAAATCTCAGTGGTTACATGCGCTGTGGGCTCTGCAGTATAAATCTTAAATAAGCTTTATTCTGCAGAGTCCACAGCAAAGCCTCCCCGGGAGTGGGGCTGGCAGGGGCTGCCGGCTCTGCTCCCAGAGAGGAGGCTTCCTTGGGAGTGGAACCAGCAAGAGCTGGCAGCCCCATTCCTGGGAGGAGGTTTTGCTGTCACAGCAAGGTCAATTCCCTGGGCGCAGAACTGGCAAGAGCTGCTGGCCCCGCTCCCAGGAAGCCAGCGTATAACCTGCAGTGTGAGCGTCAGGCCAGACCCACCACAGACAGGTTGCTCGCTCCGGACAGCCGAAGTAGCCCCTACCTGGAGGGGGCCTTGTGGGGCTAGTGCAGCCCTCTGCCCGGGGCAAGTGTGGAGCTGCTCCAGCCCCTGCATTAACCGGTGACGTTTAAAGTGATGCTTACCAGTTAGCCAGTTAACTGGTTAATCTTTCACATCCCTGATACAGAGTAGTTTGATCTCCAGGTCTGGCTGGAGTGGGATGCAGGGCAGACTGAGAACAGGAGTGTGCAGCTAGCTTGTACTCTTGAGTGGCTGGGAGTGCTGTCAAACCTGCTATGTGGTCCAAATAAATGTGTTACCTCTCTGTGTATATCATTCAAATGTAGGTATGCTTGGGAGAGATCACAGAATACAATGTAATTAATTAATGAAATTAACCAAGCATCTTTTACCATCATGAAATTTCTTATTGATGTAAATCATAATCCAAATAATAATATACACAAAGTAATGGATTAAAGAAACCAGTAGCATTTTTTTTAAATGTGACCAAAGTGCAGGAAGAAAAACAATTGTATTTAACGTGAAGATCGCTTGTATTGTTAATAAATATTGAAGGGACTCCCAGCTTTTCACACTACCACTGTGTGATATGACAGCATATAATGGATTTCTCAACTGCCCAAAGCCATTGCAGGCATAAATTCTTTTTAATATTCATGTGCAGTCTTTGAGAAAATAGATGTAAGCAGTTAATACTTTTCTATAGACAAAACAATGCAGTTTGTCAACACCAAATGTGTGTGTGACACAAAGAATCACAAAGCTCTTGGACTTGCTCTTTGCAGTAATCAGAGAAAAGGAAGAATTCCCACCAATCAGATTGAGAGGGCTAGAGTGGAGGAGGAGCTGTAGATGGGCAAGGTGTGAGAATGGGCCAAGTTTTTTACCAGACTGTGCTTTTGTATTTATAAGCAGAGCACTGATTTAGTGAGAAGTGGTGTGCTTGTTGCAAAAGGAACTCTGGGTTGCTTTATAAACCTGTCACCAGGGCACCAGGAATATATGGGGTACACAGAAAAAATAGAAGCTGCTCATTAAAGAATTTTAGTGCTCTTCAAGGTGGAAGGAAACTTGCCCTATGGCTTTGGAGAGGAAAAGCTGTACTTCAGGGGGAAGGAGGGAGAAGGACACCCAGACCTACTGCAGCAGCAGGTTTCTGTTAAGGGAACTGGATGTCCTGATAGCATAGGGATAGTCCTGAGATTCGGGGCTTTTTCTCATAAAAGTGCCTATAACTCTTGTGACAAGTTATCCCCGCCCCGCCCCCCTCACTCGAAGTTGCCACCTGATACACTGGGATTCACTAAGCCCACCTGTTCCACCAGGCTGGGCTCCCTCAATCTGTCCTGCCAAACCAGACCCTCCAGCCTTCTCCAGCACGCACATAGTTAGGGACACACACAACTGCAGCAAGACAGAGACACAGAAATCAGTACTGCATGGGAAGGCTTTCCACTAAGGAATTGTCTAGCATTCAAGTGCATACCCATACAGGGGTACATATCCCAACATTTCATTGTCTTACAGTGCCCCGAGAACTGCACAGCACAAAGCAGTGGTGGGTAATAAGTGGCCTGCGGGCCAGAATTGTTTCACCAGTTAGGCCCTGGTGGGCTGCCAGCACTTTATTTACCTGTGCCTCTGCAGGTACAGCTGCTTGAACCTCCCATTGGCTGAGGATCACCATTGTGAGCCAATGGGAATTGCATGAAGCAGCACAGCCTGGGACACTGCTTCCCACAACTCCCATTGGCCGGGAAGAGCGATCCACGGCAAACAGGAGCCATAAGCGGCCATACCTACAGAGGCTCAAGTAAACAAAGCACAGTGACCAACCAGGGGTAACCCTGACAAGTCACGTCTGGCTTATTGTCCATTCCTGGCCTCAGCTCATTGAAATTCACCTCCTCCCTCAATGTGGAGAAAAACATGCACAGCTTTTTGTGGCCCTCCTCCCCCATTATGAATTATACCGAATGGGTTTGGAGAAAACAAAATAAGTTTATTAACTATAAAAGATATATTGTAAATAAACACAAGAGATAGCAAACAGATTGACAGATTATTGAGCAAATCAAACAAACACTCAAACTAAGCTTCATACACTAAAGAAACTGGCTACAAGTAGTAATTTCTCACCCTAAATGTTGTTTGAAGCATTACTTTCACAGGCCAGAGACCTTTTCCATCCTAAGTTCTTTTGTCCCCAGTTCAGTTTTAGGTGTTTAGAGAGGTCATCGTGGGTGGAAATTTAATGAAGAAAAAAACAACAACCTTGGTTATCTCACTCCCCAGCCTTAAATAGGATTTGCATATGGTGGGAATCCTTTGTTTCCCAGTTTGATCCCCACCCAAAGGTGAAAGTAAGCCAGTGTGTCCCACTGGTACAAAAATGGCCAGCTGGGGTGGGGCTCTAGATCAGTGGTGGGCAACCTGGGCTCTACATGTGGCCTACAAGATGTGTTGCTTATCATTGCCCCACATGCAGGGTTGCCAGATTCCACTGGTTTCAATCATGTCGTTCTTTTCCTACTGGTATTACTAAAGTGACACGCACATAAAGTGAGGGCACATGAAGTGAGGTGCGTGCTGATTGTACATAATATTGACTAACAGAGTCATGCACTCGCTCTGCATCCAATCAAAGCGCTGCTCCGGTTCGATCAGCACATTCCACAAATTCTAGGTACACAAGCACAGTTAGCAGAACTACCCTATCCCAGGAGACTGTTTTGGTTAGGACAATCTGGCAACCCACTGAGATGAAGTAGGGCCACGCATGTGGCCCACTCACTAGCCTAGATTGCCCATCGCTGCTCTAGCTGCTGTCAGCCACCATACACAGGTAAGGTTCCCATTCCAGTGCTGGGCATGGGTGGCCTACCTTTCCGCTTCTGCTCCCACCCCCACCAAAGCTCAAACCACCACCACGCTTGACCCCCATCCCCAGCACTGGTTAGCTGTGGAGAGAAGACAAAGTGGGCACCCACAGCCCCTGGGTGGCATGGCCACAGCACACCAAGTTGCTCAGGCAGCTGGGCAGCACAGTGGCCGCCCACACCAGCACCGATGCTTGGGCAGCTGGGTAGTGCAGTTGCTGCCCCCACCAACTCTGGTGCTCAGGCGGCCAGGTAGCACTCTTGTCGCATCCTGGCCAGCCCTGGAATCTGGCGGCCAGGCAGTGCGGTGGCCACACTCTCCACCCTGAGTCCCTCCACCCCTCTGCCCTGAGCTCCCCACACCTTCTTCTCTGACTCCTGCACCTCCATCCCCTGCCCTAAGCCCCCCACACCCACAACTCCTGCCCTGACTCCTGAGGCTCCCCACAACCCAGCCCCCTGCCAGAGCTCACACACCCACATCCACCTCAACCCACTGCACTGAGCCCCCCACATTCCATCCCACACTTACATTTCTTATAGGTACTCTCATTTTACAACCACCCCCACCCCAACTCCCTGCCCTGCACCCACTAAGGGGAGGGTTGAGATATGACAGTACTATACAAAATTTAAGTTACTTTCACCTATGCCACCCAACTAGTAGAAAAATACTAGCAGTCCATGACAGTGTTCAGTACCAGGTGACAATATCACATGACCCTGCAATATGAAAGCAGTCAGGAGTTAGAGGTTGTTTGTAGCTTCCTAAGAACCTTCTCAGGAAGGTGGGAGATTAGCAGCTTCACAGTCCTATTGTTCCCCCTAATGGTTCATTAACTAACCCGCCGGACTGAATGCATTGTGTCTGGTGGGAGTTCCCAAGGTGTAAACATTTTTGTAATTAATACATGGTCAATATTTCTAACTTCAGATACAGAAACGAAGCATGCTTACAAATAGGGTAATCTCATTCAGTAAATCATACCATTTCTAATGATAACTTTAGTTGGCCCATCTTGCATAAACCACATCTTGGGTATGCCAAAATTATAACAATATTTTTATGAAAAATAGTACCACAACCCCCACCCCATCCCAATTTTTTACACTTGCCAGCTGGTCACCCTAATGTCAGTATAGGGGGACTGTCTGCTGAAACTGCAATATTATTGCTTCCTATTTACAGTGCAGAGAAATCAGTCAGGATCAGGGCCCCGTTGGGTTGGGTGCTATAAAAATACATGCAAAGGCAAAACACCCGAGCCTCAAGCAGCTTACATTCTGAGATGACAAGTGCCCGATGGTGAGGAGTCCCAGCACTGGAATGCTCCATCCGTGCCACTTGAGGTAAAGATTGAACACTGCCTGACAGGACAATAGTCTTGGCAAGTTGACGCCCATATCAAAAGATACAGCCCCTCCACATTCTGATCACAAAGGTGCTATCACTGGGCCTGTGACATGAAACCTCTTGGTGGGCAAAAACTGGGAAACCCCACTGCACAGCATGTACAAGAAAAGCAACCAGACATCCACTAGTCCCCATCAGCTGCAAAAGAAAGGACATTAGAGAGCCAACAGCAGTCACTGAAGGGCAGTGAATGCCACGAAATACATGAGCAAGAAGTGCGCCCAGCAGCTGACGGCTATTCTGTTCCCAACACTCAGCTCTGAGTTCCTGTTTCCCCTTTTATGGCTGCTCTGTTAAACCTGCAGGGGTTTTATCTCTCTTTTTTACAGAGGAACAAGGGAAGCAGCAGCATGAACAATCCTTGTTCCTTTGTGTGAGGTGTTTAAATGTAACACACAGTTGGAAAAAAAATAAAGCTAAGGGAAACAGGGAACACAGTTTAACTCTCAAAACCCGGAGGGGAAGGCTGGAGCATGGCGGAGGGAGGCTCAGGCAGTGCACCACTCCTATCTTCCCCCGGCTAGCTGGAGCACACTTACTTGAGGGACCATGGGGAGGGGTGCGCTTGCACTCTTGCAGTCCACGTTTACCAAAAAAGCAAATCCCACATAAATTCCTGCGTATGGGCCTGCAGTGCATCTCCAACTGCAAGAGATAGAATATGGAATTTCTGTATGCCTCCTCTCATTATAAGCATTATTTACAAGCTTAAATGCAAGCATCAGAAGAAATCCAGGACTCTCAGTGGTTCATGTTGCTGTGACGTCTGTGGCTGTGTAGCTGGCCTAATGATTTGCTTGGCATATACAGTGCCTCTGAAAATGGACAGGCAAAAGCCATACACAATGACGCCTCACAGAGACCTTTTTGAGCAGCAGGCTGAGACAACACTGCACCTGACTCAGATCAGGATAGACAAGGTCTATCCTGAAGAGACTCCACTGACTTTGATCCAAACCAAAATACAGGGAAGAGATGGACACCACTCTGAATTTCACAGTTCACCCAAGCTCCTGAGCCTGCAAATGTGTTGCAGAGGTGCTTAATGTCCCTCTTTTTGAGTGGGACTACTCACGTGAATAAGGATTCATGCATGCATAAGTTGCTATGAGATCAGGTCTTAGTTTGAACCATCCATAGTACACCTGATATGCTCTGATTCTGGCAGGTCTGGATCCCTATAGCTAAAAGATGCAAAGGGAAAATCCTAAATGTCCTTATCTTACTAATTTTTGTGACTAGCAAAGTGGAGAAAAAAATAATTTATTTCCTGTGTGTTTGCATTTGTCCACAATGAGCTCCACTTATTATTATGTTATTATTTATATTGTGCTAGGAGCCCTGGTTATCAACTAGGACCCCACCATGCCAGGTGACATACAAGCAGAACAAAAGCCTGGGCCCAGCCCTGAAGAGCTTAGACCATAAAAGCAGCTGGGTTGGGAGAGGAAAGATGGTCAGGGGCACAAGCCTTGGGGCTTGGAGCTCTGGGTTCTCTGCTCTGCTTTAAATTTATGATGTCACTTGGAGCAAGGCAATTAGTCCACCTGCCTCAGTTTCCCATCTGTAAAATGGGGGTAATGGCACTTTGCTTTCTTGTGAGGATAAATACACTAAATAATGTGCAGCACTTTGAGATCTGCTGATAAAAAGTGCTAAGTGCTGGGTGTCATGGTATTCTGTTTAGAATCACTTCCTGTGTCTTCGCTAACCAAGGAAGTTGGGTCAGTTAGGCTAATTCAGCCCAGCTGAATGCTGCTAGCCAGATTCATACCAGCTGAGTAAAAAGCAATTATGTTTAGGTTTCCAATGGTGCAGGAAGGATTTTAGTTTTTCTTAAAACATTTATGGGACTATTTCCATAAACACTACATTTTGTAAATCTCTATTTTGTTTTCCTAACAAAAACCTTGTAGCCAAAATGTTGTCTGTATCCTTTTAAATACATGGTCGTTTTATACCGTGTACTTAGCAGTACAAAAGTGGGTCAGTTATATAGGTCACATCCTTTTTTAAAATTGAATAGATTCAGGAGAAGGTTGGGTGCAGGTACAAGGAGAGAGATTTTCCTGCAGCAAAGCAGAGGTGTCTTTCTTTGAAAGGAAAAGAAAAAGTTTCACCTTTTAATTGTTGTCATCGAGTGGCGCATCGACTGAGCATTTTGTTCAATATCTCTTTTACCACTAAGATTTTCTAATCAAAGTCTTTTCCTTCCTCATCCCAGCTCACCAGCCTCTGCCATTGATCTGAAATTGGCAAGGAAAGAGGAAAACTGGCCCGTGGAAAAGAGAACACAATTAACACCCAACTGGCTCCAATTCATGGGCGTCTTTCAACATCTCGCACCTCTTTGGGTGTACGCACTCTTTCTTTTATTTTTCCTTTTGTGCTCCCAAGTTTTCTTTAAGAAAAGTCTTTGTCAGTAGCCCAGAGAGAAGATTAAAGCTCCCGTCAGAGGGAAACCGGTTGCTTTTGTGTCCGAGTCCTTAATCCACTTTATTAAAATGCTCCAAGTCTTCTTCCAGAGAAAAGATCACAGGAAAGTTCCCCCGTCACCTCTGGCATACAATTCTCTGGATACCTGAATGTCATTAGAGGCTGCCAAAAATAAAATAAAATAAAAGGAAAGGGGGGCTGGATGGCTCAGAGGGTTGGTAAAAATGGGCTACGGGGCCTTTCACATCTATGTCCCTCACTCCAAGCTGGAAGTTGACTGAAGCAGTTACCACCTCAGAGTTGCTTGTGTCAATTGAGTTGGTGGGTATGTCTACACTAGAAAGACCACAGGAGCACAGCTGCAGTGCTGGAGTGAAGATACTTACTGCATCTTACTTCTATCTTGGTAGTAAATCCTCCTCCATGAGAGATGGTAGCTTCTTCCATCAACCCAGTGCTCCCTACACTGCGGATTAGATCAACTTAACTATGTGGGGGCGGGAGGGGTTTCACACTCCTGAGTTATGTAGCTTGGTCAACTTAAGACTCAGATGTAGACCAGCCCCCAGTCTCCTTTAACATTGTGATTGAACATACGCAGCCCTCGCCTCCACAGAGCAGGCCCCTCCTGAGCAGGCCTGAGGCAGATGAGCTAGAGCACTGCAGCTTAAAGAAGCTCTCACTCTCTAGGGCTGTCAGGCTGCTGCCTCTTGTGCCATCTATTTATGGAATGTGATTATGAAAAAAGAACCCAAGTAACAAAAAGGTGCACAATGCCTGTGGGGAAGAGCAGCAAACCCTTCCTGGAAAGAAATCCAGATCTGGATCCAGACCCCACATTGGGTCTATCACTGTTTCAAATATTGGCCTGCAAATTGGATCTTTTCTCAGGGACAAGTTAATATGATCCTACTCTTCCCTCCTGGAGTCATAATCCTCTAACTGACTGCTGACATCACAAATGGTTACCGCAGAGATGATGTGATGTCACACAGAGTCTTCTGGCCAAAGATGGGCTAACGACGGGGAGGAGCAGATGGATTTTTGGATGATTCCTTTTTTATCATAATGTCTTCATGGAGAAAAAGTGAGGGAAGAGAAATGCCAAATAGTGGAGTTTGAGGTGACTCTGAACCAAAAGGCTGCCCAACTCTGGGGCAAATGAGATCTGAGTTTCTCAGTTCAGGCCTCTCTAGTCCTGATTTTCAGGTCTGGTTGTTCAATGTTTGGTGCAGGACAAAGATGATTTTCTGCCACTTTTGCAATCTCCCATCACCTGAGGCTGGAAATAGCTCCACATGGAAGTTAGGAAAGTCTAAGGTAGCTGGAGCCAAGTGACCACCTCCACCCCTCCTATTGCCTCCTCCTAACCACTTGCCCAGCACAGCTTGTGCACTGGGGTCTTCCAGAGGGCTCCCCCACAACCAATGAAATGGCTATGTTGGCCCCTTTTCTCACTGGAGTAGCATGGGACAGTGCCAACTACCTGGTCCAATGAGTTCTCCTGTCAAGAGGAAGTCTATTTGGCATTAATTGCAGATTATTTGATATTATATTCACCCCTAGCTGAGATATTGAACCTCCCCATGTCCACTGTGGGTATGTCCGCACTGCAATAAAACATCCACAGCTGGCCCATGTCCACTGACAGGCTCACAGAGATTGTGCTACAGACCTATAAAAGGCAGTGGAGATGATTAGGCTCCCAGAGCAGTCCCAGACCGAAGACTCCAGATGTCTACACTGCAATTTTATAGCACCACAGCCCCAGCCCAAGTCAGTGAGCACAGGCCAGATGCAGAGATACCTTATCATTCTTATAATGAAAGTAGCTATGTAACTTCCATAACTTTATTTTTCTCTGTACTGCATCATTACATTTCTAAAACAGCCATCTGTCCGCAGGGGCCGAGAGAATGTATGCTATTACAGAGCAGACACACACACTCCGCATGCTCTCTTGGGGGACCTTTACTTTCGTTCTTTCTTGTATTGCTGATTCCCTTAATCTAAAATAAGACATGCAGTCTGAGAGC
The DNA here is from genome assembly GCA_032595735.1 of Pelochelys cantorii. Taxonomy (NCBI): domain Eukaryota; kingdom Metazoa; phylum Chordata; order Testudines; family Trionychidae; genus Pelochelys; species Pelochelys cantorii. The sequence goes on from CM064336.1 coordinate 25,322,732, forward strand.
ATATGGCTGAGCTTTGAATATGTAAAACATAACAAGAATCCTGACGACAAGGATGGGAGAAGCAGCAATGAAGAGGCCTCCGAGCTAAGACAGAAGAAAAGTAAATGAGAGAACACGGTAACATGTCAGCATCAGCTCTGCCCCACGAAAGGGAAGATTTGTTAAAAATTTTAAGGTGCAGGTCAGAGAAACTGAAATTGTTTGCTTTTAAAGTGTGTGTAGCTGTAGTCATAAAAATGCAGCTGTAAATATGGCATTTATTGTTATTTGTATTGCGGTAGCACATAAAGGCTTCATTCAGGATCGGACCCCCATTGTGCCAGTCCCTGCATGAAAGAACGAACAATTAAAGAGAGATATTTTTAAATGGGACACGTGCTCCTACATTTCTTAAGCACACTGCAAAAAAAATCTCCCCTTAAATAGACCAGACAGGCAAAGGGTGGGAGAAAGCCAGCACTATTATTCTCATTGACTGAGACAATGAGAGATTAAGTAACTTGCCCGAGGTCACACAGAAAATCTGTGGCAGAGCCAGGATTTGAACCCAGGTCCCAAAGCAGTCCCTTAATCACAAAATCCTCTTTGTTTACAGCAAACAGGTTTCTGTGTTTTGAATTAGCTAAAGCTCTGTTTTTAGGCAGAAGTCTGACTTTAGTGTCCCACATTCATTTATTCTCTCACAAAGGCCACTATTGCACAGTTGCTCTCTTTTAGTGTCTATTTTAAAGCTTTTTAAAGTTGCCTTTGTGCTTGGAGATCCACCCCATGCTTCTTTCTGCTCCGTCCACCTTCCCAGCAAACTGCACAGTGAGGGCACCACTGGCAGGTTTGTCAGTGATACATGAAGCAGGACAGAATCCAGTTCACTCTGCTGCAGCTAGTCTAGCTTGGCAGTGCTCACAATAGAGTCAGCTTGGTTTTATCAGGGACCTCACCATCCACTCTGCAATTTATTTCTTGTGCTGAATGCATTTGCTGGTTTGAATGAGAACTGGGTGGCATTTCTGCAATGAATCCTCTGGAACGGAGATGATTTGACAAGGAGCTGGCCCCATATTTATTACCCCATGTTTCTGTTTAGGAGTGGAGGGGCTGCCAACCAGCTCCCCTGTGAGGCCATTTCAATTTGCAGCAGCAGATACCAGCTTATTAACCAAGGGTCTTCTCCTGACATGTGAAACCACCACAGCGACAAAATACAGCCTCAGACTGTCCTAACAAGCAATCTCTACATAATAAATATGCAACAGCAAAAGAAAGTATTTCTTTGCCAGTGACACCCTTATAATGAGTGGATGGTTCAACAAGTCTGTTACATAGCTGCTTTCCCCCTCTTTGCAAATATTGAGATTTATGGCAGTAGCAGAAAAGGAAAAATCAGGAAAAAGGGGTCAGGGAGAACTGGAAGGAATCATGGATCCCACCCCATCCCTGCTCTTGGCTCTTTGGATACCTTGCAGCATCAATTGTGGCACTAATTGAACAGGTTTGGCACCCGGATGGCACTAGCTTCCGAGGCTGAAATGACAGGCTGTAAAGGAAGGAATCATCCATTCTTCCAGTCTGCTAATGTGAGAGCCTCTTGTCCAGAGCTCTTGAGTTCTGATCATCTGGTAGCAATTGCCCAGCACTCTTGAGGAGGAGGAAGCGAGAAGAGAGGCTGGAGCAGATTGTTTTTGCAAGGAAGCACCAGCATAGGTGAAGGTCCATTCCATTCCCACTTCCAAATTATGGGCCAAATCCCAAGGTCCTTATGCTCTTTGTGCATATATCCATTGCATTCCACATGTCTGCTGCTGCTTATTTATAGATATAAAAGAGAAACACCATCAGGCCTCTGCGGCGGGGCGGCGGGAGGTGAACTGGGATCCCTCATAACAAGGAGAAGTGGAAAGGCAAGAAAACACCATGCACATTCCAGCAGCAGAACCCTCCCAATGACCCCTGGTCTTCAACAGCAAAGATCCGTAGAGACACTGCCCCTTGAAATGCTGGTAATGGTCAAATAATGCGCCTATGTAAAAATGGCACCTTCTGAGAATATTGATCCCCCTGTCCTCCTCCCAGGACCCTGAGTCACACTTGCTGACTTTACTGACTTTTCATATGCAGAGTAGATCCCTTCTAGCTCTAGGAGAGGAATCTGGCTTCTATTCCATCTCATGCATCATGAGCAAAAGATCCCAGCTGAAGAATCTGCATAACCCATGATGCAATAGAGCACGGCCTGATTTTCTGATCGTATAATAGCATTGGAGTTATATCCAGCTATCCCCTCTCACTATAGTACCTAGGTGTCGCAAACTGAGCAATTTCAATTTGTCAGTCCCTGGGGTAACATAAATAGGGAATTGTCTACAGTCCTCTACTGGGTCACTCGCCTGACTCACTGCTGCACTTTGAAGTCTTTGAACAAGGAACATCTGGCCACGGGGGCCCGGAAGAAGATGCTCTGGGAAGGTGAAGGTCTTGCTATTGAGGTCACACAGATGCAGACATCAGTGGAATTCATGCTTTGCACTTTCCTTATTTATCCAAAAAGCTATTTTTGTTCATTAAAACGTAGTTACTAGCTGCGTCTCCCCAATAACCTGGAGTGCTTGCTTGGTTAATTTAAGCAAGCAGAGCTTTGACGAAGTAATTTTACTGTCCTCAGGGATCTGCCAGCTTATGCCGGTCTTCACTATTTCAGATGAAATTGAGTTAATTTTCGCTGAAATTGCTTCTTAGCAGACAAACACATTCCCCATCATTGTGAGCTTATGCCACTGCAGCTCTATTATTCTTTAATTTACACACCCCAGCAGTGAGGGATTAATGCCTGAGACATATAAAAGGCTACAGTGTGGAGAGGGGAAGGAGAGGAGAGAGGGAGAGTGGAGCTCCGTGGGGAATAGGTAATGGTGTTTTAGTTTTATAGTCAAAACATTTAAAGTTTGGCATTAGTACAAAGTCAACTCTTGTCCTTTTACTCAGGAAATTCAACACCCAAGTTCTCAGGGCAGCAAAATCTGAGTGACTCAGCTTCATCGGAGCTTGCATAACGCCCCTGCTGGATTGATGGGCTAAGAAGGCAATAAACTGCTCTGAATCCGGGAATTAACTGACAGAGAACCAGGGTGGCATGAAACAGAACTGAACCAAGTGGCTACATTCTTTGACAATATCATCCTTGCAAGTCCTGGCTTCAAACAGAAGTCCCACGCTAAGAGGTTGCTAGTGAAGCTGCAGGGAGATTTCTCCAGTGCTCCGATACTAGAATGATGGTGCCATAAGCATGCGGAGAGATCCTCAATTACTCCTAAAGCAACCCCACATGGACTCAAAGGCTGTCTAATCAATCTGATACCTTCCCTCTCATATCATGGGTGCACATGCCAATGTCCCACTTGGTTCTCTGGTCAGTGTCCCTGTTAAGCTACCAGTGATATCTTAGGTTATTAATTTTATGTATTATTATTAATCATTATTATCATTTATTTGTATTACAGTAACACTAAGCAGTCCTGGTTATAGGCCAAGACCTCTCTGATCTATTGCTGTACAAACGTAGAACAAAAAGTCAACTCTTGCCTCAAATAACTTACCTGAGACAATCAACGGAAAAGACAGCGAAATACAAAGAAGCAGTAAAATGATACTCTCTAAACCAATGGTGGGCAACCTGTGGCCCATGGGCAGCATGTGGCCCACCGGGGTTCTATGTGTGGCCCATGAGACATTTTGTTTACTGTTCCCCATGTGCACAGTTGCCATATTCCACTGGTTTCCATCCATGTAGTTTTTTTCCTACTAGTCTTTCTAAAGTGACCCTCATGTAAAGCAAGGGTGCATGAAGTGAGGTGCTGAATGCACACAACATTGACTGTGAGAGCCATGTGCTCCCTCTGCATCCAGTCAAAGCGCTGCTACAGTTCAATCAACACACAGTGCACACAAGTGCAGTTAGTAAAATTTACCCTGCACAAGAGTTCATCTTGGTTACAACAACCTTGCACGGAGATGAAGGAGGACCACTTATGCAGCCCACTCACTAGCCCAGGTTGCCCATCACCTGTCTAAACTAGTGGTGGGCAACCTTTTTTCAACCACAACCCCCATATTTTATAGTACTCGTGTCACGACCCCCAAGGTAATTTGAGCAGCACGGCACGGCGCTTGGATCCGGGTGGCCAGGGGCTGGGCCCAGCCATTGGCAGCCCTGCAGCGCAGCGCAGTATGGCACTTAGATCCGAGCGGCTGGGGCTTATGCCCATCGCTATGGCGACCCCCCCCACGAAGACATCCACGCTCCCCTTTGGGGTCGCAACCCACGGATTGAGCATCACTGGTCTAAACAGACAAGACAGATGCAGAATGGGGGAACGGATGTTACTCACCTGCAGAGTGAGCAATGTGATCGTGGCAAATGTCATGTTAGATTCATGTTGTTGGTTTTTTTTATGTCCTAATCCAGGCACTGCTGATGACGGGTAAAAACAGCAACTAATGAATACAGAGTAACTGCACTCTTCTTACTTATTAACTAAAAAAATAGTGTACAATACAACTAAACTTACAGATTGTAAACATATCTATCTGCCCATCTGCCATATGTCTCTGATCTTCCATGGGAAGGATTGGGAACCCCGTCAGCTCCATGGGAGGCAGTGTCAAGGAACACAACCTTCTACAGTAAAAGCCCCCACAGCCCTTCTTGCCACCATATTACTGCAGTGTTGGGGGTTACCATTATCTTGAAGAATTCTTTCTTCGAGTGTTGGCAAGCAGAATGTGCCAAGGTAGGAAAGGAGAGCAGCCGTCCGGGGCTTTGCTCATCACTCTCACGGAGGGGAAGACGAAGCAGTGAAAATGCGTGTGTGCAGAGAGAAGGAAGATAAAATTGGAAAGACAGAGAGAGGAGGGGAGGGGTGGGGAGGGGAGAAAGCAGAAGAAAAACATTAATAGAAAACCGGTTCCATTGAGATGAACAGTAAATATTGAAGAGCACAGGATGCATTCAGCTGCTGACTTACAATGTTGGCTGGTATAAATTTATTCCAGCATTCCACCTGCATACCTACCTGTCTTGAAAACAATTGAGATTTAGCCTAAAAATGTATATTAAATAAATGGCCTATTAGCGCATGGCAGCACAGGGTAATAAGGCCAACTGCATGGGAGAAAAAGGATGTGTGGGCTCAGATGGAGCCTCTGAGAAGAAACCCTTGAAGATATTGGAACCAACATCTCTATGGCTTATAATTCTGCTCCTTGTGAGAAGAGCGTGTAAATCTATTCATCCTCTGGTTTCAGAAGGACAAGATGCACTTAGGGCTTGGGGACTTGGGTGAGAGACCAAAGAACCCACTCTCAGAGCTACCCGGCTGCTGGTTTGGCTGAAGAATCATCCAGCCTCATTTTGGCTTTATTCTCACTCCCATTAAACATCTCGCTCTGGACACAAAGGTGCTTGCACCATGTTTGAATGAGGCATTTTCAGACACTACAATTTATTCAAGTCATCATGGTGCTGGGGTCAGGGGCCAGCCTGGCAGTGCAAGAGGCAGGGGTCCTCTGTTTATCCACAACAGAAGGGGCTACATAGACAAGGAGAGAGCATGCTTCCTCAACAGAGCTCCATCAAACCTGCCCAGCAGCAGCCATCTCTGTGCAGGAGAGCAGGAAGCATAGTCTCCATGATTAAGTCAGAGTTTGGCTTTTGAGCCTGTCACTGATGCTTGTGAGTTGGATACCTGCCTATTAGTAACAGGCTTGACCCATCCATTCATTTCGCCAAATAAGCCATCAAGCGTCGTCAAGGGCCATAATGTCCTGTCTCTGTTTCAATGGCTTGAGGAAGGGAGATTCCAAGTCTTGCACTCTGGTTGGCTCATTCAAGGCTCAGTTCCTACCTAGATGCCTGGACTTCTTTGGAAACAGTTCCAGAACAGGTCACAAAGGTGGGCAAGGCAGTTCCTTCTGTGTGATGGGTAGCATCTCATCCCTCCAATGTCCTAGTGCAGCCGTTCTCAAACTTTAACAACCTGAGGACTCCCATCTTGATTTAAAAATTTTGGGGAACCCCCAAACCTCATTCCATCCCTCTGTCACTCGTTCTCTCCCACCCTTGCTTTCATGAGGCTGGGGCAGGGGGTTGGAATGTGAGAAAGGCATGAGGTTCCAGCTGGAGGGTGCAGGCTCTGGAGTGAAGCCAGAGAGGATGGGTTTGGGGTTCAGATAGAGGCTACAAGCTGGGGGCACAGAGTTGGGGTGAAGGGGATGAGGGCTCTGGGGGTGTGGGTTCTAGGCTGGAGCAGGGGATGAAGCGTTTGGGGTCCAGGAGGAGGTTCAGGGTCCTGGCAGCACTTACTGAGGCTGCCAAGAGGCAGTCACCAGGTTCCTGCAGCCCCTAGGCAGAGGAGCAGCCAGAAAGAGGCCGTGTGCTGCCTTCAATCTCGCAGGCTCTGCCCACACAGTCATAGTTCCTGGTCAATGGGAGCTGCAGAGCTGGCACTTGAGCAGGGACAGTGCACGGAGCCTCTCTGGCCTCCTATGTACCCACAGGCTGCCGGCCACTTCTGAGATCTACGTGGGACCCAATAAGCCTGCCTTATCCCCAGACCACAGCCCCCAGAGGTAGTGGGAGGGAGGTGGGAGGAGAGAAGAGTTTATCAGTTGGTCCCACAGACCTCTTGGAGTTCCCTCACAGACCCCCAAAGGCCCGCAGTCCTCCATTTGAGAAACATCCTAGTGCAATTTCCCACAGCTTCCTGGGAAGGTTGTTTCTAAAGACTGACTCTGGCTCCTGGCTTTTATTCTTATCATAGAATCATAGGGTCGAAAGAGAACTCAAGAGGTCATCGAGTTCAACCCCCTGCCCAAAGCAGGACCAACCCCAACTAAATCATCCCAGCCAGGGCTTTGTCAAGCTGGGACTTAAAAACTTCTAAGCATGGTATCTCATTCCAGTGCTTTGCCACCCTCCTAGTGAAATACTTTTTCCTAATATCCAAACTAGACCTCCACCACTGCAACTTGAGACCATTGCTCCTTGTTCTGTGGGAGACCATATCAAAAGCTTTGCGAAAGTTAAGGTATATCACTTCCATCACTTTACCCATATCCACAACGCCTCATCAAAGAAGGCATTTTTTTAGAAGTGCTGCTAATGTGAACAGGGTCTTTACATTTTTTAATCAGTCTGAATGTAACTGGGTCTGTATAATGTTTCCTCTAATCTTTTCCATTCATGTGTGGGTTTTTCCCATCCACGTGTGGAATAATTTTTATGTGCAATGACACATGTGAATGTGCACCACCATTAGAAACAAAACCTAGCTATTGGTGCTCTGCTGATCAGCTGAGTGGTATTTGAATCTCTCCTGAGTGGCCGCACAAGCGTGCAGCTTACAGGGAATACTGTCGGTGATAGTAGATAGCATCAAGTTCTCTGCTGGCTTACTAGTACCAGATGTGATGGTTCTAATGTAAAGCCCTCATCCACTGGGAATTAGACTGAGGGAGAGCTCTTCAGAGGCACAAATGATAGCTCAGTGTCTATCTCCCACTGAAAGTCAATGGGAGTTCAGTGTCTCCCTCCCGTTTGTTTCTTCGAAGGCATCTCCAGGCCTGCAGATCATTGTACTGAGGACAGTGAGCCGCTTATGATGACTCATTGATGCAACAGACATAATTTGGACTGCACCCACCACCTAGCAAGGTTTTGGTTGTGTGCTCTTGCATTCATGAATCATGCCCTCTTTTCCATTGGGAAGGAGAGGAGAGATAGTTCAGCACTTAGGGCACTAGCCAACCTGGAATCACTTCTGTGCTCTGCCACTGACTCCATGGTTGACCTTGGGCAAATCACTAAGCCCCTCTGTGCTCCATCTGTGAAATGGGATACAATAGCACAGCTGTACAGCCCAGCGAAGTTGTAAGGACAAATACATTAAAGATTTTTAAGTCCTCAGATACTACAGAATGGAAGCCATAAGTGCTTAAGACAGGTAGATTTAGAAAGTGCTTTCTACTCCTAGCTTGCCTGGAAATTAACAATAATGAACAGGCATAAAACTGGCCATGTACCCGTAGAATTTTTGCACATATCTTCATACACACATACACAGAAGAGTTTGGGTGAAAAAATTAAGCATGCACAAATATATACATGCAATTGCCCGTGCCTCTTGGTCTGTGTCCCTACCTCCAGGGCAGTCAGACCTGCCTATTATGCTGGACTTGCCTGCAAATTAATTCACTCACAGGTCCATGTTAGCATTCCTATCTCGGAGCAGCTAGATCTGCAGACGAAACGAGCGTCATAAGAAAAATGTAAAGCAGTGGAGGCTTTAATCCTGTCAGCACACAGGAGTTTGACATTGCCTTGCCTGCCCCTGAATTATGCATTGTGGGCTTAAGGCCATTAGTGATCTAAAAGGCAGAGTGGGTTCCACCCCACCTTGCCCTTGTTCTCAAGCTCAGCAAGAGGAAAAAACAGGGGTGCTGTTCCCCTCCTTCTTGGAGCTCAGATCATCACAGGGAGGAGGGCAGTTGTGCCCTTTCCCAGCACTTATGTCTGGGAGCTGGGTAAAGGCACCTGTGATATGACATAAATTAAATGCCATCCACAGGAGCTGGATGCTGAGAAGAACCCGCCAGTATCACTCCAGTCAGCGGCCACAAGCCAGGAGCACCTCCCAACCGGCAGTGGGGGGGAATTCCTCACCGTGGTGTCAAGTCAGATGGTTGGGACCCCTCTCCGTGACATCCCAGTGGTACACACATGGATTCCATCTGGCGCCAGTACAGTTCTTTGTGCCCAGGCATCCTCAGCGAGGTAGGTTTGTGACTCACCCTCACAGACCAGATGTGACCATCATGTTGTTCAGGGCACATGCTGCTGATGTCAGGCACACTCTACCCTTGCTGTAGTACCAGTGGGGGCACATTACGGAGGTGAGGCTGCAACTATGTGGCTTGCTGCCCTGTTCAGCAGCAACAGGTGCTATGAGCCTAGTGCCAGCTTGACTCAGGCCAGACTGGGAGCATGTTTAAAAACACAATTGAACCTTTCATGTGAACTAAACTGAATGGGTGGTGGGGGAGGCAGTGGGCAGCCGCCCAGGAGAGATTCAGGTGCTGCCCAGCTGATGAGCAGAGTGCCCACAGCACCCATAGCCGGTAACATGTGTTTCTACTGGTGGTGCACATCTGCACATGCCTTTGTGCACATACAATTTATTCTGCTCATGGGTAGAAAAAATGAGGGAACACTGGTGGGGAGGGGAGAATGGAGAAAGAGCTAGAGAAGTGAGAGGGGCGAGGTGGAGAGCAGAAACTCTGAAGGTGAGAGAGGGGAAGGAGAAGGTGCATCAGAAGAAGAAGGCCTGGCAAAGAATATAGAGGTGGGGAGACAGAAAAAGAGAGAGGGTGAGGAAATGAGAGAGAGGCAGCAGGGGGCAAAAAGGAAAGTGGGGAATTAATTTAAATGAGTTAGAATATTCCAGACAGACAACTTCAGAAAGTCAGCAGCTGAAATGTGGGGCTTCATTAGCACAGGCCAATGGAAGATAGAGACATTAAGGAAGGAAATGTGTGACTCACAGGGGAAAATGGGAAAAACAACACACAACGTAGCAGCTGCTCTGTTTGCTTCAATTAAAGAACAGCTCAAAGGGTATGTTAGGGGTGGGGGGAGGAAACAAAAAACAGATGAAGAAATCGTTACCCTAAAGCTCCTAAATGATCTGACTCTGGAGTTCGAACACAGAGCCAGCATTCTTTGTCCTTCACTTCAAAACGTATCTCTGTTTGCAGACCCCGGCTTGGCGAGAAGAAGCTGGAGTACCAGCAAAGGGCTTTGGCGCTGCTCAATAGGCGTGGAGCAGAATGGGCAGCTGTTGACAGCACTGCTCGTTGGCTTTAAAGAGGGATGCTGCCCCCTGTTATTTCCCAGCGTAGCCCTTTAAGACGGTATTAAATAGCAAAGATCGCATCCCGCTGCATCTCAATCTCCAGCTACATCCAATGCCAAATGGTGGCACTGAGGAAGGGGAAGTGCAGGGCCTCTGGTTGGCAGCCGCTGGTGCCTTAGTGGAGGGCATCACTAGTAACAGCTAGGTGGGCCAAACTGTGCTAGTTTCACCTGGGTGTGGGCACACACAACAGCAGCGACCCCTTGAAAAAGCAGTGGGGCAGCTAATGATTTAAACCCCCCCCGGTCCCTGTTGCCTGGATTTAGCATGGTTGCTGACTCAGGGCTGCAGGAGCACACCTGCTACAGGATTATCCCTTTGCTGCAGTTTGGATAATGCAAACTGTCACCGAACGTCTGACTGTTCCCTGCTTCCACTTTGTTACCACAACCTCTGCCAGCCTTCCCCAGAGGCAGGAGTGGAACATGTGCCCTGCCTTGGCAGAGTGTGTGGATAGCCAGTGAACTCACCGAGATCTGCTCCGGGTTCAGTGCACCTGTCCAAGAAAAGCAGCTGATGTTAATTTGAGCCAAAGCCCTTTATTATTGCAGCTGCACAGCTAGAGTGGCCGTGGCGTTGAAGAATGTGCTGTAGGGCACATTTCTGGGTTGGACAAGTGATACATGGGGAAAATGAACCAGATGTCTTGATTGGGCATTTCCATCTTTAATTTTGCTGAGCGTGTAAACTCTGGCTGAATAAATGGTTCACACCTGTGGTTCTGAAGAACCTCATGAGCTGTTCCCTTATGTAGCAGAGTACAATTGCAACAAGGCAGTCTAGACAGTGTGTCTTTGACAGCAAATACAAGTGACTCTTTAATCAGGTGGTTGATGTCAGCCAGATCCTTGCCGGATCCCTGACAATGCTGAGAAGGGGCTGACGCTCCCAGATTGAGATGTGGATGGACAGAACTTGGGATAACAGTCAGTTTCTCACCATCACCAGGAAGTTTTGACGTAGCACTGGGCATAATCCCACCAGTCTAGAATTCCCTTGTAGAGGAACCGGAGGTCTCACAGGGACATGAGCATGGGCTATGGCGCTGGCTGCCTGCAGGGTGCCAGTTTGGATCTGGCACAGTTTAATCAGTGGTGGCCCATGTGCAGTCACCCTCTGCTGAGTGCCCATGGTACTGTGGGACTTTAGGGGTCTAAACAAGCACTGTTTTAAAGAAAAAGAGAGGAGGGTGTTGGTGAAAATTTTCATGCACATTTTGTCCTGTTTTTCATTAAAATTTGGAACTTTGATGGCAAAAAAAGGGATCACATTTACAGCTAGCTCTAGGCTCAGCCCTGTTCCCTGGGATTGAGGGTCCACAGCCCAGGAAGATACCACTGCCACCGTTCTCAATCCTATTAGGATCCTGAAAAGAAGCGTGAAGGGTTGACTGGCCCTTGAAGGCTGACCTTCCTCTTCTCCTTAAAGACGGTCCTCACAGAACAGAGTTGAGACCCATAGAAAGGAGCAACAGGTGGAAGTTTGCACTGCAAACCCCCATATTGTGCTGACTTTGGGACTGAGAGAAGTCTTTGGTCTCCAGGTCTCTCAGTCTGTCACCTTTCACCAGGACTAAATGCAGTAGAGGTTTGTGAGGGGAAGAGAGAGATCCATGTGTAACTGCACAAACCCATTGTGCATTTTTGTCTCTTTCTCCTAGCTGGACCACATAAGAAGTGCATCAGCTTGCTACTACTGTCAGGGTAAGAGGCTTAATATCTTAGCTACAGGTTGAACCTCTCTAATCCAGCACCCTCGGGACCTGGCTGGTGCCGAACCAGAGAATTTGCTGAATCATGAGAGGTCAGTATTGGTCATTCCCAACACTTCCACAGCTTACTGGGCTCTAAGAAGACATTTAGGGGTAAATTAGAGCTAAATAACAGCACAGAAGGCTGAGAGCCAGGACTGGTGGCGGTAAACAAATTTTATGGGACCACGGGAAACTTAGCCACACCCATGACGAGTGGACATCCAGCTAACTAAAATCATGCCTGGACATGGATATTGCTGGACCAGACAGTGCCAGACTAGAGAGGTTCAACCTGTATATCAACAGAGGCTCATGCCTGTTGATGCCCCATTTCGGGGAGTCTCACACATATGTTTAAAATATCAGAAAAAGTTTTGGTCGGGAGAATCTTCATTCTAATTTTATCTGAGCCAGTTCTTCCATCCCTTCTCCTACTAGATTCTTTCTTGGCTATGGATACTGTGAATCTCGGACCTTTCTGCTAACCAGTTCTAAACACTATCACAGCACTGGATTTCATCACCGAGTCTTGTGGGCCTCAGGATAATTACCTGCCCAAAGCCTCAGATTGAGCACCCAGATACAAGCAAACTCCCAAACTTCTGCCATTTATCACTCTAAAGAGCAGCCAGTGGAAAGGCAGCCCCTATCTGATAAGAGGTGTCAGTCAAGATTTCAATGCAGCCCGCTGCAGCATGAAAAGGACACATCACCGTACATCTGCAGAATGAACTGTGGACAATGTTAACGCTAAACAGTCTGGGAATCAACACAATGGGCCCAGTCTCCATAACTGATAATGGTAACGCATGAGACTCTCACGTGAGCTTTAGCGACACATATACCAAAGACAACCACCAGGGAGAGAAGGGTTTTTCTCCCAGGCTGCTGTGACTGGCTGCGTTTAAAGCATTCCGCTCTAGCTAGCTGAATATTCAGCTTGACACCCTATCGTCATCTGTACACAATCAAACATCGCCTCACTCTGAGCCTCGTTGTTAAATTCCAGATACATGAAAGGGCACGGGAATGTGCTTATTAGGGGAGCAACGTTCATGCAGTGCTGCCATGGGCTAGAATCCTGAGGTTCAAACTGCAGAGCTTCCTCTGATGTTCTTTGCATGGCTCTGGGTTCTGAGGGTCTGCCTTGATTTGCTTTGGGCAAAAGACCCCATGTTTCCCAGATCTGATTTTGCATCATCGCTTGGGCTCAGATCATGGAAGATTTTGGGTGACTGATGCAGGACGTCATGGAGCATTGAAGATCCCTAAATGCCACATGGAGCACGGGGGCACTCAGCAATGTTCTGGATGGTGGGAGAGGGGGAATTGAAAGGCCACTGGAACAGCCTTTCTTTGGCATTTTAATCTGGCTGTTGGAATTGAGGTGGGGATGTCTGCTAATGCTACCTAAGTAAAAAGGGTTGACCAGCTCAGGCACGCACTGACTGAGACGTGGGAGGACAGCGATCAGGCTGACAATGGGTTTCTCATAGTTGCAAAGTTTTGACAGAGCATTCAGTATATTCACACCTGTCAGGAATCTCGTTCTATAGGAAGCTCTCCATTGGAGAATTAATGGCAGATGGCCCTTGCAAACCCTCCATGTCACCTCTGGGTTCCCAGAGTCTGTGGGAGACATCTTGACAAGAAGACACTGCCTAACTCAATGCCGGACACTTCTTTAGCCAGAGTTGTCCTCAAAGGCAGAAGAGCTGTATATTCCTTTGCTTCTCTCAGTTGATATGAGCCGATTGCATTTCTCGAGATCCCCACCACTAGGGTGCCATAAGAATTGCTGTGCTGGAGCAGCCCAACCAGCCACCTACTCCCCTCTCCTGTGGTCTCAGAAGGAAAGGCTAACGCTGAGGTGTCCTGGGTGTTTACGAACTCTAAGTGGGAGAACACAGACCCTGAGGGTAGGTCTCGACTACATGCCTCTGTCACCAGAGGCATGTAAATTAGACTACCCAACATAGTCAGTGAAGCCAGGATTTAAATATCCCCGGCTTCACTAAAATAAAAATGGCTGCCGTGCTGTGCCGGCTCAGCAGATTGTCGGCACAGCGCGCAAGTCAAGACGCGGATCGGTCGACAGGGAACGCCTTTGTCGACCGCTCCTGTAAACCTCGCTTCACGAGGCATAAGGGAGCGGTCGACAAAGGCATTCCCTGTCGACCGATCCGCGTCTTGACTGCCACGCTGTGCTGATGATCAGCTGAGCTGACACAGCGTGGCGGCCATTTTTATTTTAATGAAGCCGGGGATATTTAAATTCCAGCTTCATTGACTATGTCGGATAGTCTAATTTACATGCCTCTGGAGACATGTAGTCTAGACATACCCTGAGATTTCTGACCACATAAGGGTTGAAGCCTGGTGACCCCGCACCCTGTAAGTGAGTTATGGGAGGAAGGGAGCCTCTCTGCTCCCTCTCCAAGCGGCCCTGTGTCGGACAGAAGCAGAATGCAGACACTAGCACGAAAGGGAGAGGCAGTTGCCTAGGGACACTTCATGGGCCAGACCCTTGACCAGCAGCACACAGAGGATTTGAAACTATCTCAGAGTAGTGGCTAAGGATCCCACTGCCATAAAGGATCTCCAGCAGGAGAAAGGCTGGGTATGATGATTTGGGGTTAACCCAGACCCAAAAGGGGTTTTGTCACCACCTGCCCTACAACTCTGGATGCTGCACTGCTGTGACTCACGGCCCTGACACGGACAACTGGCCTACAAGCATCTAGGCTTGCCAGATGTTTTCACCAAAAATCCCTAACATGGCAGGAAAAAAACTTGGTTGAGCAAAAAAAAAAAAACAGGGGGCGGGGTGGGGCAGGAGACCAAACTTGGTTGAGCAAAAAAAAGGTCACTGCGCCTTCAAGAATCCCCACACTCCTCGCTTCCCCCCACCCATGCCAGGCACAGCAGGGGTAGATTGTCCCTGCCAGCCTTCCATCTGAGAGAAACAGAAAATACCGGACATTTTACATGTATGGTAGTTTCTGGGGGGGGAAGGGTTACCGGACAGGGGCCAGAAATAACAGACTGCCCAGGTGAAAATTGGACACCTGGCAACCCTACAAGCATACGGGTCTCACCCTGGCTTCCACCACCCAGTTACTTTTTGCAGAGTGACCCCAACACTCACAGTGCTGATTTCCCCAGCAGTACTCCAAGATGCTGAATTCCCCGGAACTGTGTTACCCCTCTCAGCCTCAGCAAGTTACTGTGACAACTCCCTGACACACCAGCTTGTCTGCTTTGCTAGCAAACTCTTCAGGACTCTTCCAGATCAAACCTTGCCTCCTACGTAACCCATGGTGCCCCAGAGATGTCTCCCTGCCATGTCAGCCCTCTCCTGGAACACCCACGGACATTATGTCAATTGTTGCTTCTTTAAAGAGACAATACCCTGCAGCTCATTAGTTTAATGAGGGTAAACACACCCTTCCCTTCAAACATAGCATTGAGCTCATTTATAGTAAAGTAAAACAAGCTTTTAAACAAAAAGGTTTCAGTGCTACCAAGTACAAGGAGTAAAGATAGAAATGGTTACTAACTAAGCTAAGACTAAAATTTAACTTCAGCAAATCCAGTCCTTGCCTAAGCAGGTTTCTCACCTTTATTTAGTTCCGAGATATTTCCCATACTAATTCCCGTGAAATTTCCATCGACTACTCGATCAGTCGATAACGGGGGGTGCTTGCTATCCCTGCTGCGATTTTGCAGTTTAAATGTAGTAGGAACTGGGCATACAGGCAGCCCAACTCTTACTACATTTAAACTGCTGAGCCACAGTGAGATGAGTAGTACGTCCCACTCCAGCTCTGGGACCACTGTGGCTCTACCCCCCCGTACCCCCACCCTACAGAGATGGTGCTGAGGGGAGCCAGCTTTTAAGCCAGCTCCACCCAGCACCAGCTCCTGCCTCTCCCTCTCCCCACTGAAGAGTTTGCTAGCAAAGCAGACAAGCTGTATCAGAGGCAGCAAGGGGAGGGGAGACACAGGAGCTGGTATCAGAGGCAGTGGGGGGCAATGGAGCAGGAGCTGGTGCTGGGGGAGAGCCGGCTTAAAAGCCAGTTCCCCTCAGGGCCGTCTTTGTGGTGTGGTGGGGGAGGCACAGGGGAGGCAGAGCCACAGTGGTCCCAGAGCCAGCGTGAGCCAGGACTGCTTAGTCCCAGCTTGCGTCGCCCCAGGGAGCTAACCCTGCTGCAACTCTGCATTTTAAATGTAGTAAGATCCCGGTATCAGTGGGGATGGGAGAGGAGAGGCAGCAAGCGGGGTAGGGGAAAGTGAGTAGTCGAGTAGTGACTCAACTGCCCAATAAGCCTAAATTTATCGGGTAATCAATTACTCGAGTGGTCGCTTACATCCCTATCCCATACTGATGATTTCTTCCTGTAACTTCCCACACCAATGAATAGCCCACTGAATTTAGCCACACCTAGTTTGAGGTGTTCACCTCTTTCCTTTGGAGAAAACCTGTTTGTTGCCTTCCCCAACATGCATGGTTTAAACATGTTTTGGCAATATAGTTCCACCACGCATGTATAAGTCCTTTGTGCATTAACCATCACACATGATGCAGTAATATTAATGCACAGTGAGATATTAGGTTTTCAGTGATATATTGCATGCCACCTATGCATATATATCATGACAACAGCATGTTACATGTCATGAGTATGTCAGGGTATGGCTACACTAGCCACCCTAGTTCAAACTAGGGTGGCTAATGTAGTCATTCGAACTTGCAAATGAAGCCCAGGATTTAAATATCCCGGGCTTCATTTGCATGTTCCCGGGCGCCACCATTTTTAAATGCCCGGTAGCTCGAACTACCTGCCCACGGCTACACGCGGCACAGGCTAGGTACACTCTTAATTCGAACTACCGTTACTCCTCCTGAAAATCCAGGGCTTCATTTGCAAGTTCGAATGACTACATTAGCCACCCTAGTTCGAACTAGGGTGGCTAGTGTAGCCGTACCCTCAGAGATTAAAGAAGCATATTCACCCAGAGTAGTGAACCACCAACAGAGACACTGTGTCACAGGTATGAGGTGCAGGGAGCATTCTATGCTGGGCTGCGGAAGTGGAGAAGTCAGGGCTTGCTCTAAGGTTTTGTGTACATTTTGGTACCCAAACTTATGCCAACACCCAAAAGTCAACATAAAAAAAATCACAAAAAATGTTCACATCAACAAATCACATCCAGATTGGGAGCACCATCATCGACAGCATGAGCAATGCATTGTGGGTGTGTATCCACCAGTGCAGGGTGATATTTTATGTCGCTAACTGTTATGGCAGGGGAGGGCAAGAACATCTCACGGGCCAGATCCAGCCTGCCAAGCCACCAGATCCAGCCTGCGGACCTCCCTGCTGGGACCCTCATTCATGCAGCAGCCTCTGTTTTAAGAACACGGCTGCCCCGTGTGCCTTTCTGCTCTGGAGGGAGAAGTAGGTTTCATGTGATCTCCCCAGCCCCAGCCCAATCCTCAGATACTATTGGACAGAAATAACTGGCCAATAGGAGCTGAAAGATTGTCCTGGGGGATGGGTGCAGCACAAGCTTCTTCCCCCTCCTGGAACTGAGAGCCACATGGAGGGAGCAGGCTGCATTTTGAAGCGGTCTGGGTCTGCAGGAGGCAGGGAGCCCAGCCTGCCTTGGGGATGCTGCAGGGCTACTGGCCAGGAGATGCTTAGGTAAGGGCCTCCCAGCCAAAGCCTGTTTCTGGCACCTCAGCTCCTCCTGCACCCCAATTCCCCCCCCCCGATCACCATTCAAACCCTTTGCACCCTCCTGCCCCAAGTCACAACTCCCTCCCAGATCCTGTACCCTCTCCAACACCCCTCCCCCAGGCCAGAATCCTCTCCTGCACCCATATTCCCTCCCTGACCCTGCACCCCAGTCCCCTGACCCAGGTCACAATCCCCTCCTTCACCCAAACTCCCTCTCAGATCTCACACTGTCTCCTGCACCCCACTCCCTTACCCCATACGCCCTTTTGTACCCAACCTCCATCCTAGACCCTGCACCCTTTCCACAGAAAAGTGCTGCCCTTGACCACTTTCCAAAATCTTGGAGTGCTCCCTCAAAAAATTATCGCCCGCCCCTGTGTTATGGGAAGGTGCATCTTGGGACCATGCTAAATGTCCAACCATGAATTGCTTTGTGTCCCTGCCCTCCTTTGGTTTCCAGATTTCTTTCACACCATTTTTTTCAACTGCCATTCTTTGCTGTGCACGCTGGCATCTTTAGTGATACAGGATGGATCCCACACTTCTCCCTTATGCTCTGTTAAGTGTCATGAGGACGTCATGCACGGCAGTGCAGTTAATAGTTAAGCTACTGACAGAAGAAGGCACGTAACATTCTACATGCCATGGGTAGCAGCAACTTAACATTGCTTTTGGCATTCACAGAGCTGCAGAGGGTGGACCACCACTTCTGGCCTAGGGAAAACAGCACTGAATGGAGGAATCACAGTGTCATGCAACTGGGGGATGAAGAGCAGTGGCTACAAAACTTTCAGATGTGTAAAGCTACCTTTCTGGAGCTGTGTGTTGAGCTGGCCCCAGACCTGAGGTACAAGAACACCAGAATGAAAGCAGCTCTCTCAGTAGAGAAGTGTGTAGCAATTGCTGTCTAGAGGCTGGCAACTCCAGACCGCTACCAGTCACAAATCAATTTGGAGAGGGGAAGTCAACTGTTGGGGCTGTATTAATGCAGTTGTGCAGGGCAATGAATTATATGCTGCGATGAAGTACTGTGACTTCGAGAAATGTGTGTGAAATTGTTGATAGCTTTTCAAAGATGAGTTTCCCTAGCTGTGGAGGGGCAATAAATGGCACATATACTTCAGTTTTAGCACCAGACCATCTTACAACTGAGTGCATCAATAGAAAGCAGTACTTTGCCATGTGTTTCAGGAGCCTGTGGATGACTGTGGACATTTCACAGAGATCAGTGTGGGTTGGCCTGGAAAGATGCACAGTGCACAAATCTTCAGGAACACTGGCCTGTACAGATAGCTGCAAATGGGCTTTCCTTCCAGACCACAAGATGATAGTGGGGGATGTGAAAATGTCCATACAGATCCTAGGAGATGTGGGTTAATCCTTACAGCCCTGGTTCATGAAACCTTACATGGGACACCTGGACACCAATAAGGAGCATTTCAACAACAGGCTGAATAGGTGCTGGATAGCAGTCAAATGTGCCTTTCTCAGATTAAAGGTGCACCCTAACCTTTATAGCAGGTTAGACCTGAATGAGGATAATATTCCCATGGTCATAGCTGCATGCTGCATTTTGCATAATCTCTGCGACTCTAAGAGTGAAATGTTTCTAAGGGGTGGTGTGGTGAGTGAGAACGCTTGTGTGACCAGGGCCCCAGGGGAGCCAACTGAGGTCACACACTTAGGGTGAACTACAAAGAAGGGGAGAAGCACTCCCCAAAGCTTGTGCTGGTTTGGTAAATCTAAGTATTGGAATAATTGCCAAACAGTTTCTATAATACCAGAAGCCCAACGACACTGTTCCCTTAAAGCAATACAGCCTCAGGCCTCCATCTGGACACCCAAGTCAGATATGATGAGGATCACTGAAGGTCTTATTAATAATGTAAGAAAGTTCTACCAATCCCAAAGGGTCAGACACATTATCTCCCAGGTTAATGAATATTTCAAATCTTCCCTCAGATACAAGCTTATAGCCAATTCTTAGTAAATAAACTAAAATGTATTTTAAAAAGAAAAGCGAGAGAGAGTATTGGCTAAAAGATCAATATATATACCAACATGGGTACAGTTCTGAGGTTAGATTCATAGTAGAGCTGGTGAGCTTTGTGGCTGCAATAAGTTCTGTCAGAATTAATTAATACATATGTTATAGTCTAGTGTCCATGTTCAGGGTGAATCCAGTGTATGACTCAAGATCTCAATCCATGATTTAGCTTTTCCTGATAAAGCATCCAGCAGATTTGAGATAAGAAAGAATCAGGTCCCAAGAGTCCTTATATAGTCCCAGACATCTCTTCACAGTTCAGAGTCTTTAGTTGAACAATAGACAATCCTGGAGACTTCGTATTATACGTATTTCCCAAGCATCACCAGTAATTATTTATATGGATTAACATAAGGCAATTTCTTTCTATCATTCACAGATGATTTGCTATACACTTCTCAAGAGAGATGAATACAGTATAGACAGGAATCATTTGCTTAGATTGTTAAATTCTAACAATGTATAAAACACACAAATCTACAAATACTATCTACCAGTATGTCCTGAAAGCTTGAATTTGGGTTATTTACCCTGCAAAATGTTTAACTCTTTCTGACCATGTGTCACAGCTTGACTGTTGAGTTTGAACAGCTAGATATTAGGACTGTCAGAGAAGTCCAGAGTGCTGCAGTTGAAATCAGGAAGGCTTTGAGGATGTACTTTGAAAATAATAAGCAGTATCAGGGGCTCAGGGCACCATGCACGGAGCTGCCTAACTGGGCAGGGAGGATTAAGCAGCTGCTGGGATGTGCTGCCACGCAGCTTACAGGGAATCTTAGTAGAGAGGTTGGTGTGCTTGATGTGCAGGATTCAATGCATGCTCACAACATAAGCGGGAGGTGTGATATTAGACCAGCTACAAAGGTCTGTTACAGGAAGCAGTTACTTAATGGATGAGACCTGCAGATGCTTGACATGGAAACTATCTACAGCCCCTTTCTAAATGGCTACCTCTGGTGCAACCTCCTTAGGGCTGCTTTTAACCCCTTTTCTACTCATGAAGGGCAGCTGCCCCATCATTCTCTCTCAGCCAAGACAGGATTTTCCCTTAGAGTGTGTCCAACAAGGCTTTTTGAGGGCCGTTGTCTCAAACAATGGAGCTGCAGAAACCTCCTTTCAGCCTCACTTAGGAACCATTTCCTGACATTTAGCTTAAACACTCTTTTGCTTAGCAAAACAGAGTTGTGAGAAAGTAAAGCAGCAGCCTGGAAAGGATTAAGGAGCCTGGAAAGGGTTAAAAGTCCCCTGCCTATAACATGGCGGAGCAGACATATGGCAAAGGAGGATTGGGCTCAAAGAGTAGAGGTAAAGGATATCTTTCTGCTGGGGCAGTGGAGGTAGTAGAAATCCTACAGAGACTGTAACCAGCTCAGCTGTGCTATGTATGTCTCTTGATTGTCAGTCAATGCCCCGTGCCTGGAAGCCGGGACCTTTAAATGACTTGGGTAAGATTTTTGCTTCCCTTTCTGGAGTGGTGAAACAGCCACCAGCTTACAAGAATCTTCTCAAGTTTCTAAAGCTCCTGAGCTAAAACCAGGAGGGGTGCAAAGCACATCAGCCTGCTGGGTACTTGTCACTGTCACACTTTCTAATTGCAAAGGCATTAATACAGCAGTGGAGTTCCCACCTTTCTGTGACATTAGTGCAGACATTAGCCGCTCTAGCTGTTCAGCTATCACTCTCCCATGGAAACCCTGAGCGCTGGAAGCGCTTCTACCTGACCCTTGTGTGCTAAAGCAGCAGTGTCAGTCACACGGAACAGCAGCGACGAGCTTTCAGCCAATTGTTCTTGGAGTTTTTAAGGCCATGTTTTATTTCCTAATTAAACTGAAAGAAAAGGAATTGGATAACAGTCTAGAAGATTTGCAAGCTACATATATTTCAGAAAATGACTCATGTTCCCACCAGTGTAGCTCATCAGCCACAGTCCTTGCTGCCGTGTGTGCGGCTAATAGATTTGTAACACTGAGAGTGAACACCGGGCTGTTTCGGTTACAGCCTTACTGTGTCTCTTCTATGGCTTTTCCGCAACACGATAGAATTAGAGTGCTTTTTATTTAATCATTTCCTTTGGGCTACTGCCCCCCTCGCCCCCCAAAAAAAATCACTGACACAAGGCCACGTCTCTAACATTTCTTTAGTAGCCTTGGAAAACTCAATGAGATGAGAAGATTTCCACACAAAACAGGAGGCCAGGTCTTCGGCGAGTGTGAACCAGTGTAACTCCACTTCAGTTCGAGGAGCTAGCCTTGTAACTATAACACAGCAAGAGCCAAATAAAATACAGAACAGTTTCTTCATAGTCTCAGCGCCTGTTAATGCTGATCCATGTGGTAGCTTATTACACGAGAAAAGTGACAAGTGGCCACCCTGGAATTTGATGGTCATAAGGTGTGATCATTCAGTGGGGCTGTGTCTCACCCCCTCCTGTCGGTGCTTGTCTGCAGGAGAAAGCCTCAAAATATGGAGCATCTGCTGCAATGCCAGCTGCTTGAGCTTTCGTGCTTTCCGGTGACCAGGCAGAGTGCTATGATCAGGCAGTCGTCCGTGCACAGGTATGGCAGGAAGCAGCATGGGGACAGGACAAGAAGAGGCAGCTGCTGCAATGAAGTAAAAGAACAGGAGTTATGTTTGGTGGCGTTATTCCATTTGGGGATGATGTTCTAGCAGTGCACTTTCTTGTTACGAGCTTATTCAGCTGGGGAGATAGATATCTGTAAAATGAAAGAATACATCCTAAGTATGCTACAGTAACAATGTCCTGCTCACGCTTAGTTACACCACCGTGGCCTTGATCCTGAAATGTGTTGTGCTAACTCAGAGCCCTCTGCCATATGGAGGCCCAGGGGTAATTCCTCTCCCATCTTCATGTTTACACCCTTCACATATTTTTAGACTGTTATCATGTTCCCCCCACACACACAAACACACTATCTGTCATCTCTTGAGCTACACTTTGCTGACTAAGTCTTTTTATATAAATCAGTTTCTCCGGCCATATGAGCATTTGGTTGCTCTTCCCCCAACTTTCCCCCCTTTGCCATTAGCTTCTGGTTGCTTGGCTGATGTCGTGACATCCCCACCGACGTCGTTAAATAGCCCAAAATACAGCCGCAGCTGCTACAATATGAATGTCTGTATCTTTCATGCCATTCTCCAGTACTTTTTATGATGCTGCCCATTTATCTGACAGTTGCCACCTGCTCAATGTCCTGTCTGGACTGGTTTATACTGATCTGGTTGTAATTTGGAACTGCAGGCTTCTTATGGGAATGGCCAGGAACATCGTTTTATCCAGATTAAAAACCAGAACAACCCACACTGCCTCTTGACTAAATAGACTGACCCTCAGCTGCTGCAATTCACCAAATGGAGAGACATCATAACATCAAGCTTGCCAGGAAGCTGTATATCTATAGGAGCACGATCAGACCAATTTTACTCTGCAGAAGTAAAAGATGGGCCCAGGGGTGACTAGTGCCTGTGGGGGGAGGAAGCACAGGGAGCACTACCCAGAGGGGCATGTTACTGTATGTGGGGGCACCCCATTTAGCAAATAAAACATTCACAGAGATACGGTGGGCACCTCCCACATGCTACCACATACATGGGCCCTGAGGAGTGCTAAGAAATGCAGGGTTTACTTTTTCAGTTCTCAGTGTCTTCATCAGCTGCTCCATAGCAAGTTCAGAAATCAGGATATTCAAAGCTGAACCCAGCAACTGCCTCCATCAGCACTGAATCAATTTCAGCAGCTTTCTTAGTGTGGACATGATGTTAGAATGACAAGGTGGGTGAGATAATATCTTTTATTGGACCAACTTCTATTGGTGAGAGAGGTATGCTGCTCTGTGGCATTCGAAAGCTTGTCTCTCTCACCAACAGAAATTGGTCCAATAAAAGATATTATCTCACCCACTTTGTCTCTTTAATATCCTGGGACCAATACAGCAACAACCACACTGCAGGTATTATTAGAATGGAAGATCAAATTCCAAAGCATGTTTACCAAGGAATACTGACAAATGCCCCGTGACCACCTAGGCTCCCAAAACTTTTGGGGTATGTTAAGATTCAAGTGATGGACATAAACTGAATGTCCAGCCAGACCAGACCTATCCAGAGATGGATATGAGTGGCATTCAATCTGCAAGAAAGCCACGTCCTTTGGGATTTGCCTGGATGTTGGCAATGATTGATATATTCCATTCGTAGGTGTATCAGAACCTTGTAGCCAGTGACTGTTACCTCCTTGTTTCATGCTGTGATACCTGTTTAGATATAGCCTAACATTGTATTATTGGGTTTTTGTTGCTGTTGTTAGAGTTTGTTTGTGGGTTTGGTTTTGGAGTAGGGCTGTCAAATAATCGCAGTTAGCTCACATGATTAACTCAAAAAATTAATCACAATTTTAAAAATGAATCATAATTAATCAAGGTTTTAATCACACTGCTAAACAACAGAAGACCAATTGAAAATAATTACATATTTTTGGGGTTTTTTCTATATTTTCAAACATATTGATTTCTATTACAACACAGAATGCAAAGTGTACAGTACTCACTTTACATTGTTATTTTATGATAAATATTTCCATTGTAAAAATGCTAAACAAAAGAATAGTATTTTCAATTCACCTCATACAATTACAATACTGCAATTTCATTATCATGAAAGTCCAATTTAAAAATGTAGATTTTTTGTTACATTACTGCACTCAAAAATGGAACAATGTAAACTATTGAGCCAACAAGTTCACTCAGTCCTACTTCTTGTTCATCCAATTGCTTAGACAAACAAGTTTATTTACTTTTATGGGAGACAATGGTGCCCACTTCTTATTTACAATGTCTCCTGAAAGTGAGAACAGATGTTTGCATGGCACTGTTGTAGCTGGCATTGCAAATATTTACATTCCAGCTATGCTAAACATTCGTATGCCCCTTCATCCTTCAACCACCATTCCAGAGGACATGCTTCCATGCTGATGACACTCATTAAAAGAATAATGTGTGAATTAAATTTGTGACTGAACTCCTTGGGGGAGAATTATATGTCTCTTGCTCTGTTTTACCCTCATTCTGCCCTGTATTTCATGTTATAGCACTCTCAGATGACAACCTAGCACATGTTGTTCAATTTCAGAACACGTTCACTGCAGATTTGACAAAATGCAAAGAAGGTATCAATGTGAGATTTCTAAAGATAACTACAGCACTCAACCCAAGTCTTAAGAATCTGAAGTGTCATCCAAACTCTGAGTGGGAGGAGGTGTGGAGCATGCTCTTAGAAGTCTTAAAAGAGCAACACTCCAATGTGGAAACTACAGAACTGGAATCACCAAAAAAGAAAGCCAACTTTCAGCTGGTGGCATCTGGCTCAGATGATGAAAAGAACATGTATCAACTTACACTGCTTTGGATCATTACTGAGCTGAATATGTCATCAGCATGGAAGCATGTCCTCTGGAATGGAGGTCAAAGCATGAAGGGGCAAAAGAATATTTAGTACATCTGGTACATAAATATCTCATGACACCAGCTACAACAGTGCCATGCAAATGCCTATTCTCATTTTCAGGCAATACTGTAAACATGAAGCAGGCAGCATTAGCTCTCATAAATGTAAACAAACTTGTCTGTCTGAGCAACTGGCTGAACAAGAAGTAGGACTGAGTGGCCTGAATGGGTGCTGAAGTTTTTACATTGCTGTATTTTTGAATGCAACAATTTTTATACATAATTCTACATTTGCAAGTTCAACTTTCATGATACAGAGATTGCACTACAGCACTTGAAATAAGGAAACTGAAAAATACTATTTATATTTTCTTATTTACAGTGCAAATATTCATAATCAAAATTAAATATAAAGTGAGCACTGTACACTTTGTATATTCTGTGTTGTCATTGAAACCAATATATTTAAAATATTGGAAACATAAATAAATAGTATTCTATTACTATTTAACAGCATAATTAATCACATGATTAATTACAATTAATTTTTAATCATTTGACAACCCTATTTTGGACTCATAGTACTCAGCAAACAAACATCTGTTATGTTGTCCACTTTACCAGCAGGGCTCTTTCAATTTCTCCAACAAAGGCATTTGAAATCTTCCATCTAAACTGCTTTTTGGCAGAAAATCAGGTTGCTATCTAAATGAGAATTTTATGGAAACATCTGCTTTCTGTGGAAAATTTTGACTTTTCATTGAAACCAAAAAAGCCCCAGGTGGAAATGTTTTCAGACAGAAAAAAAATCTACCAAAAACTTTTTAGTTTGGGGTTTTTCAGTTCTTTGAACAAAAGCGAAACATTTCTGCAGCAGGAGAAAAGACCCGTTTTCCAGCTCTAATCATAGACTCCCAAATTTCTCCTTCTCACAGAGTAGGTTGTGTAGTCTGGATACTGATACAAATGCAGGTCCACATGGAAGGCAGAGTTTATGTCTGGCAGATATCAAAGAGGAGTATCCCATTTGTGGGTGTAATGAGTAGGGAGCTAGATGGCTAAGTATTAAAAATACACTGTCAGCCACTCACAGCCATGAACTTTCAGGTACCAAATGGATCCTTAATCTTTTTATATCAGTCAGTCCCTTCAGCACGAGATCCCCTTCCTTTGTAACAGCTCCATTATTAAAACAGGCAAAAAAAGTATCAAGTATCAATGTGATCAAGCTATGACTCTGGAAAGAAAAAGATTCTTTGGTCCAAATCATCTGGTATAAATTGCCATAGCTCCACTAAGGACAATGGATTTACACTCATTTATACTAGCTAAGGACCTGGCCCATCATTTTAAAGTCTCAGTCCAGAAGTTTTTGTCTAACTTGCTATATCAATGGCAGGCCTAGAAGAGGGGCCATCCTTTAATGGCACAAACTGATTATTTCTCCCCTTTTTCTTTCACTTTAACTTCTCCTCATTCCTCCTCTGCAACATCCCTATTATTTGATCCAGCAGTTGACAGTTATGAGTTTATTACTGAAGAACAAGGTGAGAAGCTGGCTTGTTGGAAGATGCACAACACCATCTTAAGGCCCAGCAATATCTCACCCTTCTCTCCACCTCTGACCTCCCGTGCTTCCCAACACTGAGAGTTGTTCACAGGGCAGCTGCCTCACTACCAGGGCCTAACCACGGGTTAGCACTTCACTCTTCATCAGTTATTAAAACAGTCTCTGTACATGACAGCTCTTGCCTCTGTGAAATGCAATCCCATATCTTTGTGGACTCCGTGGGTTACAGAGGGTGGTATGTAACCATGGAAACTATGTTGTAAAACAGCATGGGAGTTGACGTGTAATAAAGTGCTACTGCCATGCAACACCTGAGTAGAGCCCTTCAGGAGGAATAATTATGGCTATGCTTGTAACAAGTTTAAACTGCACTGTCCTGCATGGAAATCAAATCCCTTTCTAGAATGTGGTGTTCTGTGGGAAATGTCACAGTGTTCCATTTTCCAACATCTTTTTCAAAAGGGAAAATGATGGAGAAATAATATGATAAAGGCCACATTCTGAGCCACCACCAACAATTTGGTTCAATCAATTTGACAAAACGTAAAATCTGGATTTGCACTCAGTCTGAATTCTGATTCTCACTTCCCATGGAGCTGGGCAAGTTGATTCCATTTCAACTCTGGGAGACATTTCCTAACTAAGCATTTCCTAACACAGGGGAGGGCAATAAAAAAATGGCAGTCAGCAGTGTTAGTCCCTGGCAGCCCACCGCCGCCATGTTTACCTGCGCCTCCGCAGGTATTGGAGGATCGCAGCTCTGGTTGGCTTTGAATCACTGTTTGCGGTCAATGCGAGCGGCGGGAAGAGTCACGGACCGGGACGCCACTTCCCCCATTTGCATTGGCCATGAATGGTAATTTATGGCCAACAAGAGCTGCAATCCTCTGATACCTCCAGAGGTGCAGGTAAACATGGAGTTGGGGATCTGCCGGGGACTAACCAGACTCCCACCCCTGTCCTAACATGTCTTTATGAACTGTTCAAAACAGCCACATTTCATCATCTGAAAAACATCTTCCCAGAATGTCTTGTATCCCCATCCGTTAGGGCTGGTTTGCCCAAACAGTGTACCTTTCAAAACTTGAGGTGCAGGATCCTAAAAACTGTCTTTCTCATGGTTTATTT
This sequence comes from Pelochelys cantorii, assembly GCA_032595735.1. Lineage (NCBI taxonomy): Eukaryota > Metazoa > Chordata > Testudines > Trionychidae > Pelochelys > Pelochelys cantorii. The sequence goes on from CM064336.1 coordinate 25,350,395, forward strand.
CACAGCTTCTTTGACCCCCCTTAATTACTTTCTCCCACTACGTCTTCAAGCCTAACCAAATGAGGAGGACTTCTCATTTCACTCCACAGCCAATACCAGATCTACATTCTGACTAGACTAGGAGAGGCCTGCCAGATGGCAGGGAGAGAGATACTGCCATCCATACTCAAGGACTATGATCTAACTCTTCAGTAAAAGAAAGGAGAACCCAAAAGCCATATTCAAGCAAGGTGGAGCCCTCCCACAGGAAAAGGGGAAGACTAGCTCACTAAAACAGAATGCATGTAAGCATGTTATTGTTATTATTTCTCCTAAAGGAGTGCCTATAGGCCTCACTCAAGATCAGGGCCTCATTATACAAGCTGTTGTACACACATAGGATATGTCTACACTAGCCCCCTAGTTCGAACTAGGGAGGCTAATGTAGGCAGTCGAACTTGCAAATGAAGCCCGGGATTTAAATATCCCGGGCTTCATTTGCATGTTCCCGGGCGGGCGCCATTTTTAAATCCCCCTAGTCCGAACTAACTGCCCGCGGCTACACGCGGCAGTTAAAAGTTCATTCGAACTAAGTCCTTAGTGTAACTGAGGTGTAACAGTTAATTCAAACTAAGGACTTAGTTCGAATGAACTTTTAACTGCCGCGTGTAGCCGAGGGCAGTTAGTTCGGACTAGGGGGATTTAAAAATGGCGCCCGCCCGGGAACATGCAAATGAAGCCCGGGATATTTAAATCCCGGGCTTCATTTGCAAGTTCGACTGCCTACATTAGCCTCCCTAGTTCGAACTAGGGGGCTAGTGTAGACATACCCATATCGATCCCTGCCCCACAAAGCTTACAGTCTTACTGAGAATCTAGCAGTCTAGCTGCAACAAACAAACTCGGATGATATCTGAGGTGACTGGAAGCTCCTCAGGCAAGGCAGGAAGACTCAACTTTGAGAAGCTCAGCTATGAACTCTGCTTCTGGCACTCCATTGGCAATCATAGAGCATTGACTAAATCCCCCAAATCCCACCTCAGCATGCTCTGGGCTCAGTGTAAATCCTAGCATGGGTTCTCCTGGGGTCAGTCTCTGGTTGTTCCAAAATCCTGGTCAGGTGTGAAGGCAGCTCCTTCATGGCTGGTTGTACTTACATACCAAGATAAGTGCCTTATAAATACCCACCATAATGGATGGATCGATGTCCTAAACTTCTCCTTCAGCTAGTAAGATCTGTGATCTGTCCTGCGATAAGTACTGCAACAATGAGATGAGAAATGGAAAAACTTGAAACACCAATTTAAGAGCTAAATATCAAACTCCCTATTTGTTTTCTGCTGAGACACACTCCTGAGATCTCAGAAAAGAGGTGATGAGCACAAAGGGCTGTAACTGTGATAGTGCTTGCCCTGGAGATGGAAGGTACCCCTCTCACTTTCATTATACCCCCACAGTCTTGGCCTAAGACCTTTAACATCAGGGATGCCTACATTCTTCCTGCCCTTATGCCTCTGAAAGAGGAAGCAGGTGACATTCATGCAATGTGGCCCTGCTCTGGTTTCCGTCTCTCTCTTCTGCCATACAGGGGACACCATAATGCTTTGTGGCTAAGAAGAACGATGGTCCCCATGGCTCTCAGTCCAGCACTAACACAAAGCTTTTTTCACTCACTAGCTTCTCTAGCCCCAAGCGATGTCAGCTCCATTCCAGGGTGGGGGGCCAACTCACACAATAGAAAATGTGCACAATTGCAGCTGTCCACAACGAGCAACACCCTGATGGTGCCCTCCAAGCCGAGTTTCTGAAATGGAACTCTCCAGTAGCTCCACATTCTTCCTGTAATCAGACACATCATTAGTGGAAGCACAGTGTGGTGAGGCAACTATCATCTGACCCTTCATACACAATGAAAATTAGAGTGGGGGGGAAAGAACTGAAATGCTACTGATGTCCTGTAAATCGTACAAGGTAGGATTGCTGTTGCGATTTCCTTCCAAACCCACAATGTCGGTAGCACATAATCTTCGGTAATCGACAGCTCACCCAGGAAACTCAGCCTGTTCCATTCGCACTTCAGACACGAGAAACACAGTGATGGAAATGTTCATGCGTTGCCACAGTTCTCAGTGGCATCACAGGCGCACATCCACAGACCCCCATGCACACAGAAAATGTAATACCTATTGACTATGGATTTCCAGAGGCTTTTGTGGATTTATTATTTGTAATAACTACAATGCTCCATTCCTTTCCTACTCACGAGTTAAACTGATTTCCTGTTTTGATGGAATTATTCTATTAAAACCTTAGGGCTACGAATACACTATGAGTTTTCTTGGCAAAAATATGCTAATGAGGGACTCATTTGCATGAGTCGCAATCTCATTTGCATATTTCTGCCTATCCGGTTTTGCACTGGGGTTTTTGCACAAAAGCAAGCAGTGTGGACGTTTTCTTTTTGCACAAAAACCCCTTTTTTCCGTAAGATCCTTATGCCCCAAAAAAGGAGGTTTACCAATCGTGCGGAAAAAGGGGGTTTTTTTGCGCAAAAAGAAAATGTCCACACTGCTTGTTTTTGTGCAAAAACCCCAGTGCAAAAACGGATCGGCAGAAAATATGCAAATGAGATCACAACTCATGCAAATTAGTCCCTCATTAGCATAATTTTTGCTGAGAAAAGTAGTAGTGTAGACGTAGCCTAGGAGTTTGTACATTCTTTATAAAAACATCCATGAACAATGTCATTGCCTTAGTAGCCACAAAACACCTCCCCACCCTTGACAATAAAATTCTCCCTCACTTCTCAGTCCACTCAGACCCCATTCATGCTACTGCACCTCTAGGACAACTGGGAGATCAGAAAAACCTTGCAGAAACCTCTTCAGCCTGAAATCCAAGCTCTATTAGGAATAAGGGGTTAAAATCTTTCACTAGCCAAAGCTCTTGTTGCGGCCTCACAAAGGGAGACAGGTTGAAGGATAGGCTTGTGTTTAAGGCACTGGCGTGGGACTGAGGAAATGCAGGGTTAATTCTTGACTCTGCCACAGACTTTTTATGTGACCTTAGGCAAGTCAAATAGTGTCTCTACCTCCCATCAGTAAAATGCAGCTAACAGCAGTTGTTATGAGGGTAAATTCATTAGTGGTGGAAAGACATCCACATCCTATGGCAATGAGGAACATAAAATTCCTGACAAAAGTTCTGAAAAATAGACAGGACTTCATCCTCTTTGGAACTTTATAGATTTTGACTTATAAAACCCCTTTTCCCCCACCTTTTTTGATATCTATCTAGATGCTTTCTTCCAAGGACTGACCTATCTAGCTAGTTAAGCATTTTATACCATGCCTCTCACCAAGATCTCTAGGCTCCAGCGGCTTTCAAAGGGCTTTACAGACTTATATTAACTCACCTCCCAGTGAAGATAGGAGGCTAAGTCAGTATCATCAGCCATTTCGAGTAAGGGAAACTGAGTCATAAAGAGGTGAAAAATCTGGCCCGAGTTCTTGTAGCGAGGAAGTGGCAGCCCCTGACTCTTCTCCTCTTGGTACTACATGAAAGATTCACAGGTCCTCTACTATGGTGAGCTGTATTTCTGACGCCTCCCCACGCCCCAGTGAAAGGAAGCAGAGATGAAAACACAACACAGGCCTGTGCTGGTGTCTCTCCATCTCTCTTGCCACACATGGGGCTTGATAATCCCTTTAAAGCCCTTACATCCTGGATGATGTGCTTGGGAAACAAAGAGACATAAATCACCAATAGGTATTTCTTTTTAAAGGGTAGCAAAGAAGAGGAGCATCCAGTGCTTACATTGGGAAGATTTTATTCCCCCTGCAAGCTTCCCATGGCAAGTTAAAGTATCTAATCATGACCTTGCCTGAGCCTGGCTGACCTCCTTTTGCAAGACGGAGAAGGAAGATTTCTCTATTTTTTTGGTATTAAAATCCCACAATGTTATTAAAAGGAATTGTTCAGTCCCTTTAATTGGCTCAGAAGATAAATTCTTCCCTCAGCCCAGGGGTCATGGCCATCAGCAGCTATTTATTAGCTGCATTGATTGAGAAGAACAGCCTTTAAATGGAAATAAATTGAATTCTATGGCAAAGAGGATTTCATACAGGCTATTAATGTAAGACAGGGAGGCTTAGCAATTGCTTGGATATTTTTTTTCTTTGCAGTTTCCAGATATCCCAGCTATTCAGCTTCCTGCCACCAACTTGTCCCCTGTCCGATATACTTTGGCGATTGGGGTAGGGGATACAAAACCAGCATACTATTTCATTGCCTTTTATAGCCAAGCAAGAGTGGGTGGAATATCAGGGGTGGGGGAGAATTAGTCTAGCAAGGAGACTCAAAATAACTTGGATCAGGATATTGAAGGGGGGCAGAGGAAAGAGAGGAAGAAGAAATGCAAAACTCTTCCTCCTCCCAGAATCTGCACTAGAAAGGGGGGGGGGGTCTCTCATTCTCTCGCCTTCTGGGGCATTTTCATTCTATTTTTGTCTTCGCTACTGCTCAGGGATTGTCCTTGCCGCCCCCCGCCACTGCAGAATACATTTCATGGTGCTCGCCTTCATTCCGGAGTTTAATTGCCTGAGATTGTTACTTGTAGGCTGTTAATTTATTAAAACCAGAACTCCCATATTACTCCCGAGCCTGGAAGAATCATTGCATTCCATTAAAGGCAGTGGCGCGTGCCGGCTTTTCTTTTTCTCTGGCCACCTCTGTAATTGCAGCCTTCCGCTAAGCTGGAAAACTCCCCCACATAAGCTAGGCCACCGGCTCTTCCTTGGGTGGAGTAGCCTTAGGAGTGATCACAGGGGCCAAATTCACTCAGGGTGTAAATTCAGAAAACCCCACTGAAGTCGACGCAGGTGCAGCTGCTTGTATTAAGGCCCACCTTGGCATGAGTTTGCCCCCTAAGAGGTAGAAACAAAGCTGAGGAGCATAGAACTCCACAGTGCTGCAGGCAATAGATTTGTTACTAATTGCAGCAAACATACCCAAAGAGATGGGACTCATGCCTTGCAGTGAAATCCTGGCCTTGCTGAAGGCATTGACAAAACTCTCACCGCAGCCTTCCAGCTGCAAAAGTGCTGACTTCTTCCAGTTGACGTAAATAAGATCTCCCTTAGTCCGCAGCAGTAGTAGGTCCCTTATCCTCTTGGTGGGTCCAGCCACTAAGGAGCAACACTACTTGCGCACACAAAGCCAGTACATGAAGCCATCCATGAGTGCCACCATCCACAGGGAAAGATCTCACAGGACTACATCACCTCTGCTCCAGCCAGCCTGACACATGGTCCCATGGTAAGTTTGCCTCAGGATAATCTTGTTCCCTCAACTTTCCTGCTCTGTGCAAGATTTTGATATTTCTGGGCTGTGGCATGATGCATCCAGCTTTTCCTGCACCATCCTTCCCATCCGGACTTCCCATCGTTTGACCAGGAGCTAACAAATTACTGAGAGATGCAGCAAGCCAGGTCTGACTGACTCTGGACTGACTCAGTTACAGTCAAGACAGAGCTGAGTCAGTGTGCCCGGTGCGAGGGCAAGTCACATGCATATTCTTTGTATTATGGCCTCGCAGTGAGGAGCTGCCCCAACAGTCCCCTCACACTGGCTTTGCCATCTGTTTTTCTGCACAGACCCAGCATCGGGGATGCTGAATGGCCAAGCCGGGGATCAGAAATACGATGAGGCATCTGCACAGCCTTCACCCAGCTAGGCTACCTCAGGCAAAGCAAAATAGCTACTGCCAGGGCTATGTCTAGACTGCAGGCTTCTTTCAGAAGAAGCTTTTCCAGAAGAGATCTTCCAAAAAAAACTTCTTCTGAAAGAGAGCGTCTACACAACAAAAGTGCATTGAAAAAGCGATCTGCTTTTTCGAAAGATAGTGTCCACACTGAATGGACTCTATCTCACATTTAAGCTGTGATTACTATGGACGGAGTGGCCACCAGGGCACCTGTGCTTCTTCCTCTTTCCTCTTCTTTCGAAAGAACTCCCTCTTCCCTGTCCGCACACGCCTTTTTCCGAAAGAGCTCTTTCGGAAAAAGTCTTATTCCTCATAGAAAGAGGTTATCAATGTCGGAAAAATGCCTCTGTTCTTTCAATTTTTTTTCAAAAGAACACGATTGCAGTGTGGACGTAAGTGAAGTTTTTTGGAAAAATGGCCGTTTTTCCAAAAAAATGCTGCAGTGTAGACTTACCCCCAGAGCCATCAAGGCACGGCAGCCTCAAGAGTGGAGGCTAGTGAGGAGATGAACTGCTTTGACTGTACCCTGTGGAACCCCAGCAAAGGTTGCATCCATCGTCCGGCACTGGAGAAGCCAGTGTATGCAAGAGGTGACTCTAAACCAATAAATGGGATGGTGGAGCAACAGGGAAAGGAGACTTCAGTGAGGCTTCTGTTGTCCTAGTGCAGGGAAATGCTTCCTGCCACAGAATAAGATTCTTGTATGAGGTGTAATTGTGTTAATGGTATCATCTCTTCCCAGCTGGGCTGCCACTCCTTCGAGGAGACTTGCTCTCCTCCTTTAAGCCCCCAAAATGGCCTGCCTTAAAAGGATTCTGGGCTAGCTCTGGCTTCAAATGCCCTCCGGATTCTAGAGACACTACTGCCCTCTTGCTACAGAATCTAGAAACCACACAAGCAATACACACGTGCACCACAGTGGTGCTATTACATCATAAGGCAATGTGTGAATTCCTCTTTGTGGCTCCTAACACACACTTTTCCCACAGTTAGGCGCATCCCTACTGACCCCTCTGCTAAAGCTGATAGGCCTTAAGCTGCACCCTGGCTAGTGAGAGGCACCACATGCTGGCTGGCTAGATAAAGGCCAGATAGTTTATCTTTGCCACTTTGTGTTTTACTGTTACAAATATCGTCTTCCTTCAGGAGGTATCTGTTTGCCTGGTTATAGGCCTATAAAGGAAAGGAAGGGAGCAGCCCAGGCAGTGAGGAGACAGTGAGTTCAAATAAAAAGAAAACTCCAAGGTATTGCTGTGAATGCACTAGACGGCCATGACAGAATCAGTGCACTGTGATGCATTTTCTTTGCCTGCCTCCGATTGTTATCTGGGGCCATGTTAGACTCTGATATCTCTGAGATAAATTACACAGATTTAAAGAAAGCCCGCAAGTTGCATACAGGATGGCCACTGAGATCACACACCTATGCTGCCACCAGCAAAGATAATCCAAGAACTGCATTCCAAGCACAGAAGGGCCTGATCTGGAAACTCACATCTGGCCTCCTCCTGACTCTGGGGAAGTCTGTATCTTCCGCTGGATCTGGTGCTGAGCTGCATTGCTATAATGCAGCGTTTCCCGAAGTATGGTCCGCAGCCCAGTACCAGTCCTTAAAAAAAAAAATACCAGTCCTTAGAAAAATTATCACGCACGATCCTATTAATTTGTGTGACGGGGTAGCAGCACCCTGCACTGCCAAGCGCGGTGGTGCGGCCCTCTTGGGAGAGAGCCCGTCACCACAGTGTCTCTGCCGGCCATGCTCCTAGGTGGCGGGGCTAGATCTGGCAGGCACTAGGACCCAGGAAGAAGGCCGGGTGCCAGGCACACCAATGCAGAACGCCCGACGCTGGACGTAGCCGGAGGAGCCGGCACCAGCCGATAAAGCGGCTGGGTTTGGGGCCAGGAGGAGGGTGGAACAACCCACCGGACAGGTAGGGCCAGTGACACAATTTATCTGCATATTTATCATTTGCCTAATGAATATGCAAATATGCAAATAAATGTTACCGGTCCTCCAAAAGCTTGTGAATGGGTTTACTGGTCCCCAGTATCAAAAAGATTGGGAACCACTGCTATAATGGGTCCAGCCACTGGGAGCATGTCAGAGAACCTGGGTCTGAAATGTAAGTCTCAACCCTTTTTCTAATTCCCTGCCTACAGGTCGATTGGAGGTCAGCTTGGGTTCTCTGGCATCTTCTGTCACCTTGAAGGTAGGATTCAGGAGTTTTCCTCTCTCAGAGGCCATTCCTGCAATTTGCGCAGCAGGGGGATGAGAGACAAAGGTATAGAATAGGGAACACACATACCTGGGGTTGGGAGCGTCAATAGAAACCTGCAGTCAGTGTATAGGAGCCCTATTTCACAGGAAAGCTTTCTAAACAAAGGCATCCCTGATTAGCAATCGCAATTGCAACTGCTAATCGTAGCGCAAATGGGTCAGACCAGGGCAGCCTGCCCAATACACACACCACATCTGCCCCAGGAACTCGGGAAGATCACCAGCTACCTCCAGCAAGTAGCTCTTTGGGACTTGGCAACAGGGTACTGACCTCATCAGCTGTACCTCACAGTGCTATGTCAGCGCCCCACCATGCTCACAAGGAAACTGAACTGAACTCCAGCCTGGACCTTGTCCAAAGTTCTGTATATTTAACTTGTTCAGAACGGCTGTTACTTAGCGTAGGATTTCAGATTAAAAGGTTCCCATCTCTGGACTCCAATATATGACAGGACCCCTTCAAACCTGGAGAGTAATTAGTATCCTGCTTAGTACCTGTGGTGCAGGTAAACCCACATTCCTGTTTCCCAGGAGTTACATCATGGTTGGGGCTGGATGCCTGTTCATCGCTTTCTGTATTTATTAGATTGCAGTGTATTCGCTGTTTGACAAAAGGTCCTGCATGGCCAGCTCTTGGCACCAAAGCCCTCTGTCCGCAGAGCAAGTACTGCACAGGCAGCAGCAGGACAAGTCTCAATTACACACAGCCCCCTCTCTGCACATCCCTGCCAACATGCTTCAATCATGTCCTATAGAGTTCTATGTGTTCTAGTGCTCTATGATTCTATGAAAGAGACCACCTCTATGTGTGAAAATGGAGTCAAGTTCCCATGGTCTCTGCATTCCTTGGCTGTTCATTGAGACAGCAAACAACAGCATCACGTAGCTCCCGTTGGAACCCTAGTTTTGGTGATAGGGACTTGTGTCCACCGGGAACTCAGCTGAGAATGACCAAATTCGTGTCATACAGGCCACACAACAGCACGGGGGATGACTGCTCTCAACCCAAGCCAAATTCAAGCCTATCAACTAGACCTGAAAGGATCTGGAGCCCATTACCAGTCCCTTTAGTCATCCAGTCTCCTTTGTATCACTGTCCAGATGTGTGAGGCTTCTGGGTGAGGGATTCTATTTGAAAACATTCACTAATGTGGGACCACCCCAAACTCTACTGTGGGCTCAGTTTTAGTTCCATATCAGCTACAGCAAGTGCAAGTGACTGGCCCTTGATGAATCAACTACAGGGGTAAGGAGAAGGCTATGAAAAGAGATGGCATTGCTCCAAAACCATAGCCATCCACTGTAGGGATCCTAGCACTTTTTCCTAAGCATCTGCTGGTTCTGGCCACTATTAGGAGTGTGGACCTGACCAATATTCCCTCAATTTTTTCATTGATATGCGGAATAAATTTTGTTATATGCATTGAGCTGTGTGGAGGTGTACCACCAGTAGAAACACATGCTGCTGGCTGTGGGCACTCTGGGTGCTCTGCTAATCATCTGGGCAGCACCTGAATCTCTACTGGGTAGCTGCACAAGTGTTCAGCTTACAGGGAACATCGGATCCGATGGGTCTGATCTGGCATAGGGATTTCCATCGGATACATAACTGGTGTAAACTGGAATAACTCCACTGAAGTCTGTGTCAGTATGTTCATTTATGCAAGGTGAAACTGTGGACCTGTGTTCCTAAAGCAGCCAGCTTTATTCTTGAAGTTGGGTTACGTCCTCCTAGGATTTGATTTATATTAGGAACAACATCCCCAGATCTAATCAGAGATCTGCAAGACGCAGGGAAACACAGAGAGAAAGACACTCGTGAAGATCCCAACAACTCATTTAATTTAGATTAAACAAGGCAGTTATTGTGTTTTAATAAAAGAATTGATTATTATCAGTATGTTTATTGAGCTTTTGCATCTTAGATTTGTATCTATTTCATAGTTGTTAATCTTCAATAAATATGTTTTTAATAATCTCTAGGTATTTATTGAACATAAAACTGTCTTGTGAAATTGAAAGTGAGATTGCTAAAGTACTTATTGTACCTTACTTCAATACAAATTCATTATTAAAACCTTTTACTGAGGTTTACTTTTAACCACCAGATAACAGATGCACCTACTGCATAGTTAATTTGCAATAAATATATTTTTAATAAACTATTGATATTTAACCCAGAATAAGCATCTTAATAAATGCAATATATTAACTGGCTCGGGGAAAGCCTCTCTCTCTTTTTTTGTGCCAAACATTTTGCGACTACGGAGCTCATGAAAACAAAAGTCAAGAACCGGGGCAATGCATGGGGGAAGGTACAGGGGATCATGTGTGCCCCATACATCATGGGTGGGTGGGGCCAGCCAGCAGCTGATGGGGGGGTCTGGTGCCCACAGAAGGGGCCCAGCCCCCCCATGCTCACAAGTAGCAGCAGGAGGAAGTGGAGCAAGGCAGCTCTGCTGCTTTGCTCTCCCAACCATGCCACTCTTGGGGAGGGCCTGGGACCGCTCCGCACTTCCCAGCGAGAGTAGAGCAACACAGTGACCAGGAAAGCAAAGCAGTGGAGCCACCTTGCTTGGCTTACCCAGTGGCTGCTGTTGAGTGGAGTGGGGAGGACCCCTGCTGCTGCCTCCAGCCCCACTAATCTCCTGGACCACCTCAGTTGGGGGAAGATACGGGGTGGGGGTGGAGACAGGGCAGAGCAGGGTCAGAGTCAGAGTAAAGGAAGGGAGGGAGGGACAGGGCTTGGGCAGAGAGGGTTTGTTCTGTCCCTTCCCCAGGCTCGGGGGGGGGGGTCACATAGCTAGTAGCCCCCTGGGTTTCCCCAATCAGTCACCTCTGTTTGGAATTAGCACAGCCTGACCAGGCAGAGCACAAATTTCACCCACACTGATCTGCTAATGCACTACAGTCCTGACCTGCAGTTCCCTCCCCCCATGTTATTTGTCCCCCCAATTCCCCATGATTCTTCATGATCTTGCCAGTATATGGGTCCTGCTCTGCACATCTTCCACTAGTCCCATCATAGACCACAGCATGCTCTGCCCATGCACGTGAATCCCGCAACGCCAGGCTTGCAATCCCAGTTCTGGATACGGACACATAATCCAGAGTACACAATAGTTCTGTAAAGTGGATTCGTGTCATTTAGGGACCCAAACTTTGGGGAAATGTGGATCTATGAAGGCCCAATGGCTTGGGCCCAAAACTACTGGAAGTAGACGGAGGCCATCAAATTCCTCTGACTCGATGCTAGGCGAGAGATTGAATCCCAGCCACTGGACGTGAAAGGCCTCACCCACAAGGCTTTTTAGATCCTGCTTAGGTTGAGTATTTTCTCATTCCTTCTGTATCTCTGAACTGGACAGTTATTCCCATGACCAGTAGACTTCAGTGGCTATGCATAAAACTTCATTTACTTTATTAATTGAACTAGAAGATTTACTTGGTACTTAACTCAATTGCTTTTTGTTTTTCATTTAAATCATTGCTCTGGGGTGGGGCTGGAGATGAGGGGTTCAGTATGCAGGCTGCCCCGAGGAGAGAGGACAAACCCTGGCCTCTCTCACTGCAGCAGCTTGGAGCCAGGTGAGAAGTAGGGACATGAAGAACTAGTCAACTATCCGATAAGCAAATGCTATCCGATAGTCGACAGGCTAGTCAACTAGTCGCTTCCCCCCCAGCTTGCTGCCTCTATCAGAAAGAGGCAGCAAGAGAGGGTGGAAAGAGGGGGTGGGTACTTCAAAGCGGCAGCGCCGTGCATGAATCCTGGGGCCAGACCCTGGGCTCCATGCAGCACTGCCACTTTGAAACACCGCGTGCAGCCCGGGGACAGCTAGGGTGTCCCCAAGCTGCATGTGACGTTTCAAAGTGGCAGTGCCCCATGGAGCCTGGCATCAGCAGAGGAGTCCCCAGCTGACCCCAGGCTCCACGCAGTGCTTTCACCTTTAAAGTGTAGCAACAGCCCTAGGGCTACACTTCAAAGGCGGAGGCGCTCTATTGACTAATCGAATAGTTGATGCAAAATGCATCAACTATTTGATTAGTCAATTACTCGCAGTTTAACATCCCTAGTGAGAAGCTCATCTCCATGGCTGCTACAGCTCCAGCAGGCACAGCCAGGGGAGAGAGGCATGTCCCTTGGCTGGAGCAGGTCCAGGTTAGCCTGGGTGGGGACCACAGAAGGACAGCCTGTCCCCTGATAGTGACAGCTCCGGGTTGGGTGCTATGGCTGAGCGGGAGGCACCCTCTCTCCTGGCCCCAGCACAGAGCTGCCACAGCCAGGGGAAGGCACAAGTCTCCCATCAGCCAAGAACAGAGCTCTTTTCAGTTTGTTTTATGACAAGCAATCCCATTCCAGGCACATCCAAAACCTTATATCGCTTTAAGCCCGTGGTGTCCAATAGGCTAGCCACTAGCTATAGCACTATAGCTTCAGAACTGGTTGGACACCATGATTTCAAGTTATGACAAGAGGAAGCTATATACCGAATTTGATGGTTCTAGCTGTTACTGTTTAGGAGGAGTTCTTGAATAAACAGACAGACAAACTCTATCAAATATATAATAGACTAGAAGACTTACCTGCATTGCCTGGGTCCAGAGTGATGGGGACCACATGGCCTACTCAGTGGCTTCTCCCCACAGCTGGCCAACAGCTTCTCTTGGGAGCCAGCCCGGGAAGATGGTGGCCATGTGGCATGATGGCCCGGGGGAGCAGCCCAGTGTGGTAGGGCCCACGCAATGGCCAATAGCTGCTCCCCAGGGCAGGCTGGAGTGGCAGGTGCTGTGCTGCTGGCCAGCGGCTGCTCCCTGGGGTTGGGGTACTTGGTGCCCCCCTGTAGCCATTCGTGAGTATAACTGTCCCTCCTATTACACTCCTCCCTTTGCATTTGATGTGAAACAATCGAATTCCCTGCACATCCCATTGTCCTGGCACAACCAAACCCTGATCTTCCGATGATAAGAGGAAACTACATACCAAATTGAGTGTTCATAGCTCTTTCTGTTTCTTGAACAAACAGACTCGCTGACAGATGAACAGACAGACAGACAGACAGATGCACAAATTCTCTATAATATATAGTAGACGGGGGAAGGGTAGAAGAACTCCTTCTTGGTCCATTCAGCCAAGACCTACCCATATGTTATACAGTCACCATTACAAGTTCTGGACTCCTACCCCTCATCTATGTATGTCAAATTCATTTCATATGGCAGATCTGACCCAGTATCCTGGCAACTGGTGCAGGCCACATTAAGCACTATTAAATTAAAATAGAAAGATAAGTCATGTTGGAAATTATTTACATTTATTTTATGCCTCTCCAGAGCCTCTTAAACTTGACTAAGTCATTCTAGCTGCACACGAGTTTTTTCTGGATTATTGTATCAGAGTCTGGCCAGCAGAGGTGCAATTTATAGAAAGCACTAGTATAATGTACACTCACTCCCCCATGTAGACTCTGTTGGCATGCACTAAATGTTCACGTAAAACTACGTCCATGCACACTGGCAGAATCTACATAGGCATCTGTGATGTACTGTCAGTATCTTGCTGGTTGCTGTGCTTGGGATGTGGGCTGTGGGTGACCCCTACTGGCCGGTATCCAGAGCACTGCCCAGCAGGTGGGCTGCCTAGGTCACGCAGACAAAGACCCAACCGGTATGACTGGTTGAGGGCAGCGAGGGAACTAAGGAAGTGAGTGTTTGGGGGAAGGGGAGTCTTGGGCTGGAACCATGAAGGAGACAGACTATGAAGGGGGCTGGAATCCAGGGGTGATGGGCCCCCTAACCTCAGGGGTCTGAGGCTGCCTAGCCCTGACTCCTGTAACCACATCACGTCTATGCTGTGCTGTATCCTGTAGAAGCAATAAACCCTCTCTATCCTACTGGCTGGCGGAGTCTCATCTTGCTGCTACGGGGGTGCAGGATTGGGGGAGGTCCCCGACGCGCCATCACAGCATCAGAATGCAAGACGCTGGTGGGCCCTATAAATCACACCCCCATTTTTCAGCTTGGAAAAGAGATGACTAAAGAGGAATATGATAAGGGTCTATAAAATCATGACTGGTGTGGGAAAAGTAAATAAAGAAGAGTCGTTCTCCTTCCCATAACACAAGAATTGGGGTTCACCAAGTGAAATTAATATATAGCAAGTTTAAAACAAACAAAAGGAAGTATTTCTTCACAAAATGCACACCACAGTCAACCTGTGGAACCCCTTGCCAGAGGATGTTGTGAAGTCCAAGACTATAACAGGGTTCAAAACAGAGCTAGATAAATTCATGGCTATTAGCCAAGATGGTTAGGGATGGTGTTCCTAGACTCTGTTTGCCAGAAGCTAGGAATGGGTGACACGGGACGGATGATTTGATGATTCCCTGTTCTGTTAATTTCCTCTGCAACATCTGGTATTGGCCACTGTCAGAAGACAGGATACTAGGCTAGATGGACCTTTGGTCTGACACAGTATGGCCATTCTTCTGTTCTCAATATAGACTCTAGGGTTCTGAAGACAAGCCCAAATTTTGATGGCAGGCCCACAGTCCAGGTGAAACTCTTCCATGGGCTGGGGCCAGAGCAGGGGTCATATGTACTCTAGGCCATGGCTGATTCCCGTACATCATGGAGAGCCAGTATCTTAATGTGGCAACTTTTAATTGAGCTGTATAATCAGCTGTAAACATGAAATTAATGGTTCTACATCATAATCATAAATTCATACGTAACCCCATGCATCAGCAAATAATTCTTTGCAGTTATACTACAATGTGAAGCTGATTTGTAAGTAGTACATGCTACTGAGGAATCCTAATTAACCAAATTAACACCATCACTTCAAATCAAGTCCCAGCAGTAGGACATTTCTGACCGGCCTCAGGCTGGAGCAAATCAACTAGATGAAAAACTGATTTCATTTCCAGAGGTCCACGAGTTTAATCCTTCAACGAGGGAAACATTTGGGGCCTACGCTGGAGATGCTGTGTGTATGGGTGCATACATGCATGCATGCACTTTTGTGTGTAGACAAGGTCAGCATGCATGCACAATGGAGTACACGAGGAAACACAAAATGCTGTTAAAACACAGAAAAACTCAGTACAACAGAGCAGCGGTTTCCAGCCTTTCCAGGCAACTTTGCCAATTTAATCGATAAGCCCTAAGTTGTGCTGGCCAGTGCTAACTTCTTCCCATTGAATTGGGAGCTCTCTAGCCCACCACAGAGCTTGGGATGCTCAAAAGCCATGTGCAAGACTGGGATTGGATTCCAGACCCTATGAATACAAAACTGAGGCTTGGATCAGTCCAAGTTCCATGGTGCATCAGCGCAAACACAGCTCAGAATGAGAGGCATATCTGGATCTGGCAGCATAGCTCTAGTGATCATTGAGATTTGTCTGTATGGTTGGGGGGGGCGTTGTATAAAAGGCTCGATTTTGATCCCTCTGTAGTTAAATAGATTATAATGCACTTGCTGCATTCTTCATCCAAGGATCTGAAAGTACTTTCCAAACAGGAATTAATGAAGCTGTACAACACCTTGACAGAGGGGCAAGGGATATTAAAATACCATCAGGGCTATTTTACCTATTACTGAAATGCAGCCAGTTCTGGGGGTGAATTCAAACTGCCCTTGAACAGCTTACAGGAATGCTACACAGATTAAAGAATATAGTGTCCAATTTAAAACCGCAAGAGAAATTTTGGGCACCAGAATGTAATCATTTCAGCTGCCATTTGGTCAGGACCCAAGCAACTGTTCCTTTCTGAAAAGGGCCATGTAAATCACTAATGACCATAAATGATTGTGACCTGTTTCTGCATCACCCTCCAAAAGTCACCACTCCCAGCAGCACAGCACCCCCTACCACCATGCCAGAGCATTAACTAGAAGACTCCACTAGCACCAGTGCTTACAACACCTAGGGTGTGTCTAGACTACAGGGTTTTGTTGACAAAAGTGGACTTTTGTCGACAAAACTATACCTGCGTTTACACTTCCACCGAGTTCTGTCGACATAACGTCAACAGAACTCGGCAGTTTTGTCGATGGCAGTAAACCTCATTCTATGGGTATGTCAAGACTACAGGCTTTTGTCAACAGAGGCTTTGTTGACAGATACTGTTGACAAAGCTTCTGTTGACAAAGAGCGTCTAGACTGCATCCAGTTCTGTCGACAAAGCAGGCCACTTTGTCGACATGAGAGTGTACACACAAAGGACAGTGTAGATGCAATAACGCCTTCTGTCAACAGAACTCTGTCGACCAATGGCTTTATTCCTCGTAGAATGAGGTTTACCGCCGTCGACAAAACTGCCGAGTTCTGACGACGTTATGTCGACAGAACTCGGCGGCACTATAGACGCAGGTATAGTTTTGTCGACAAAAGTCCACTTTTGTCGACAAAACCCTGTAGTCTAGACATACCCTACAAGGAATAACACCTTTTGTTGACAGAGTTCTGTTGACAGAAGGCGTTATTGCATCTACACTGTCCTTTGCATCTACACTCTCGTGTCGACAAAGCAGCTTGCTTTGTTGACAGAACTGGATGAAGTCTAGACGCTCTTTGTTGACAGAAGCTTTGTCGACAGTATCTGTTGACAAAGCCTCTGTCGACAAAAGCCTGTAGTCTAGACGTACCCCTAGATGGCCCATGGAATGCCATCTCCACAGCATGGTCCAGACTCGGTTCTGATTAGCTTGCAGGATAGTAACCCAGCCTGCTGTGGTCACAGTACCCTAATAATAGCATCTATGCCAGAGACAGGGAATCAGTGCCCCAAAGTAAAAGGGACAGGTCTTCTTGGGCATTAAGGAATGGAAGATGGGGAGAGTTATTAATGATTTACTTAGATCCAGGGATTGGATGCACCCCTACGGTGCTATATCTTCCAGGCAGAATAAATCCAGCTGTGTGGAAGTTTCACCTCTCCGGAATAGTGCTCTCACTGTCAAGGGCTCTGCATGTAGGGAAAACATTCCCCAAGTTTTCCTCTTTCCCTGCCCCATCCCACTTGTGTGTATTTAGCAATCCTCTGTTTAGTTAGTGCATTTGCAATGCACAATCCCGGGCAAGCCCCCCTGTGGGAGCCTCTAACTGCAGCGCCCAGATTAATGCCAAGCACAGTCATTATAACATCGGGTGTTGCACTAGTCAGGTCCAGAGGAATCTGCTCCTAATGAGAGACTTCAAAGCATTAATGAGCTTGCAACGCTCTCCTCTTCGTTTACAGAGCTGCCCCCAAGGGCTCGGCACTTAGACAGGGGTCATGCGTAAGGCACAGAGAATGCTTATGTATGTGCATGGATATAATATATGTGTTATCCTCTAAAAAGCAAAGATTAATAATGCCCACTCTGAAACAAGCCTCTCTGCTGCTCACAGCTCGGGCAGCTCAGATGGCCAGGACACGCGGAGTTCAGATCTCAATGCACAGATGATGCACCAAGCACTGCAGTAAACATCTCTCGTTAACTGTTTCATTCCATGCTGTGGAACGCGGCAACAATTGGCAGCAGAAGCAGAGAGCCCGAGGACTGAACGAGCCGTTTCCCCTTGTGGTGATTCCTGCAGGGCAGCTTGAAGGTGCTTTGACAGAGAGCAGCTTCCAACACTGCAGCTCCCTGCCTGTTGTGAATACTGGGAGCAAGCAGAGGTCTTCAGTCTCCATTTGCCCTCAATCTGACTTCTCTCTGCAGGCTGTGGTGCTCCCCACCTGTGCCACTAATGCCATCAAGGCAGGAGTGTTGTAAGAAGGGTCCCTGAACAGCTTTGGTTCCCACAGCACTAGGGCACTGTGGCCATTGTGGCCAGCTGTCCAGTGCATTTGCAGGGACCTCTCACCCCACCATTCCAGCTAAGGACTTTCCCAGCCTGTCCTTAGGTCTCTGCTGGGCACTGGAGTCTCTCCCACGGTCCAATAGCTCTCACCATGAGGAGCTTTCCAGTCCGTCCCAAACAACCGAAGGGCATAAAACCCCCTGGAAGGCAAATAGGCCAGGCTGGGCTCACTCCTCATTCTGCTGCACGAGGAGCTGTGCCTTGGCAGTGCTTCTCTCGGAGCCCTTTCCCCCTTCGGACCTGCTGCACAGATTTTAACCCCAAATCTCGAGCGGTCAGGAAAGTTGACACCCCACGCTGGCACCCTGGCTTGCTGTTCATCCATATTGCTGAACCGTCTTCTGGACCAGCATACCACCACTCTGTGGAGGGTGGAGTCAGCTTCTCTTGTAGGGTTGCCAGATACTTTCACAAAAAATCCCGAATATGGCAGGGGAAAAAATTGGTTGAGCAAAAAAAAAAAAAAAGGTTGCTGTGCCTTTAAAGCTCCCCCCACCCCCAACAGAAGCAGCAGGAGAAAAATGTCCCCACCGGCCTTCCGTCCGAGAAATACATGTCTGGTATTTTCTGGGTTCTTTTACTGGACAGAAGACACAATTACCAGACTGTCCAGATGAAAACTGGACACCTGGCAACCCTATTCTCTTGGGTAATTTCAAACACACCAGAACCCTACTACCTCAGTAGCTACTGAGGCCAAGCCCTGCTCATAAGAGAATGTCGGGGAAAGGAGGGGAGAAGAGGGAGACAATAGAATAATGAGGGGGTAGAAGGTGCACTGAGCGGGCAGAGGGGAACTAAGGAGACTGAAAAAAGAAAGTAGGTGGAGCCCTGGGTATGGGACACTGTGCAGAGGAGGTTTTAATTTTCCATGTTGTCTATAGGCTTCAAGCAGGAGTGGCAGATGTCAGAAGCAGGGGGAGGCTGCCCACCTGCCGGGTGTTACCAGCCCATACTCCACCCCCAGTCTCCCTGCAGCCCTGCTTCCACAATGTGGGGGCTGCCAGCATGGGGCAGAGGCCAGAGGCCACGAGGTGAGAGCTAGACTCCAGTGAGCATGCAATGGGTGAAGCCTCAGGCAGAAGGGGCAGGGCTGGGGGACAACCCTCTCCAAACTAGTGGTTCATCTGCCCCTATGGCTTTAAGGGCAGCTAGCCAGTGCTCAAATGTCAGCAGTGAGGTAGCTGTGAAATGGATGGCAGTGGGATAGTATGAGGTAATGACAGGAGGCATGGCTCAGAAGGCTCTTAGTATAGATCAAAGAATCACCTGAACCTTTGGGGGCTGATCAGAGCCTCTTTAGAGTCTAATTACAAAATGCAATCAGCTGTAATGTAAAGGTACCTCATAGCGGCATGCCAGGCCTGTGTAATCCTAAAAAACAACAGGGAGTCCTGTGGCACCTTCCAGACTGGCAGGTTTATATGAGCATAAACTTTTGTGAGTCAAAGCCACTCTGCATGCATCTGATGAAGTGGTTTTGACCCATGAAAGCTTATGCCCAAATAAATGTTAGTCTTTTAAAGTGCCACAAGACACTTCATTGTTTTTACAGATAGAGACTTAACAAAGCGACCCCTCTGAGGGTTGTGTAATTCTAATAACTAATGTATCACCGCACTACTTGTCTCAAAAGATCCCCAAAGTCCTTTATAAACTCTAGATATGCAGGAATCACTTTTCTCACTTCTCAAGGTCAGTCTTCTCTAGTAGAGCACAGTAGCAGTTTAACAGTGCCACATCACATTTTAGGATGGGGAATCCTGGATCCAATTGAAAATGAAGGGGAAATTTAGCCGGTTGTCACCAAACACAACCTGGCTAGGACATTAGAGTTAACACCCTGACTCTTTCAGGGCTGCCTGTTGCCTGTGCCTTGGTTTTTCATCACAGCTGAAAGACTGCCCCCGCAGCAGGGTGCCACTTACAGCATCACCTAGAGCACCTTGCTTTCCCTTGGCTGCCTCCCATCCGAGCAGCAGACTAGCCTGACCCTATTTAATTTGTGTAGCCTGATGAGATGACAGCCTAAAGTGACATGGCCGCAGGCTGTTGAAATACACACTGTGTAAAGACACTAATAGCGTCCCACAGCCAGTCGGGTGCTACACTTACTGAGCTTCAGACACACATTGGCACCATTAATTGGAAAGCAGGCAGTCCCCTGATATGGGATAGATCTCCTGGCACTGTACCGCTATTCAGTAGATCTGTGTTTAATTTAAACAGCCACTGGAGGCTATTAGTGCAGCTGGTAAGCATCTGATTGGTAGTTTAAAAAAAAACTTCAGTCCTAAAACCATAAGGAAGGCAGAATAGAAATGACACTTTGGGAAATGTCAGTTAATAACTCCTCTGCGTTACTTTTCAGCAATGCCAAAATTCATCCCCATAACATAGCCCCAGAAATGGCCAGCAAGGGAGTGTAACAGAGCAACAGTGTGAGCAGCACAGGGTTGTGTCCCTGCTTCACTCCTTATATATCCTTTCCCTCTCATGCCTCAAAGCAATTCAGTGTATGGCTTTCAAAAGGCAGGGGCCCATACTATCCAATGCTATGGGATGGGACAGCCAAATGAAGGTGCAATTGGAATTACAGGTAAATGATCAGTCATCTCTTACTTATAACATGAGATTGCCTGATTCTGTCTTGCCTAAGGAACCTTTGATCCAAGGCCAGTCCTGCACTTTGCAAAGATGCGGTTGTGTTGAGCTTCAGATGTGGTCAGATTTTAACAATTAAGTACCACCTACAATCCCAAACTCCTCCCACAATCCCAAACTCCTCTCACCTTCCCAGAGTAGCTGGATGTTTCTGCTCAAATGAAGAGCTAACCAGGTCTGGCATTATTATTTAAATTGCCTTCAGCAGCTTTCATATTTAAACTATATTGGTAAGAATGGAGGAAGTTTACATATCCCAAAGTTATTGTTTCTGTCTGTCTAAAGACAAACTCAGGAAGACAGCTCAGGGTCATTAGATGTTCAGATGGTTTTCATCAGAACCATAAAGGCTAGAAACTTTAAATTGTATTTATTTTTCTGACTGCTTAAATTCTGCAGGATCTGATATGGTGTCCCATTAATTATTGGCTCAACTCAGCCCCTGTGGAACTAGAAACCTTGTGGTGCTATGAAGTTCTAGAGGAAAAGTTTTCCTTGAAGTCTGCAAATGCTGATACTTGGCCACAGAACATAGCCCCCTTACTGAGGGCACACAGATTGTATAAAACCAGTGGAATTTGGTACTGAAAGGGGGTTATTTATCCCAGAGAGAAAAAAAACTGTTGTCTGTGTAAGTTCAAAAAAAAGCAGTGCAATTATGGGATCTGTGCAAATAAGTCACAGCAAATAATGTTTTTGTCCAGATTTTTCTGCTCATGAATTATCTGCCAGCTGTTTACAATTTTCTCCAAGCTATTGTGATACTAAGTGATTCATCAGATAGTTTCTGCAAATTGTTCTTGCTCTAGAGCTTGTTTCTCAAACAATTCCTTATGCATATTCAAAAAGTGCAATTCAAGGGACACATGATGTGGGCCCCATGGTATTACTGCTGTTTGTGACTGGATGGGCATCAAAGCAGTTTTCTGCAGTGACTATTTGTGGTGATGAGTTCCAGAATTATTTGCTACAGAGATAGTCATGAACACCTTCCTTCCCATTTGCAATCCCATGCAAACCCATACACTAGCTTCCCACCCATGCTTCATCAGAAAGCATCCCCCTGAAATGAAAGCAATAGCTTATACAGCAAAGTACTCTCCAGAAAGTTTTAAACTAGTGACTAAGTGATATTGGTGCCTTACATTTCGAGTGCCCTTGGTGCAATCTTTAAGGGACCTGATTTTTCAGAAAGTGCTCAGCACTGCTAGCATGTGAAGACCTAAAGCATAAGCATTTATCCTGGCCTACACTAACAACACCCCTAGAATATTGCAAAAACTCATACTAAAAGAGATAATATAGACTTATTAGCAAATGAGACCTAAACAGCTTGTTAAATGGAAATACATTTCAGAGCATGACCTTTTGTTATAGCTGTGTAAGGTTTTTAATCACATACGTGCTTGCTAAGTAAAATATGATTGGCTAAGCGACTTGAATAACAAGTTATAAATTGTAATGGAAACCACCAGTAAGGGAGAAATAGATAAAAACATAAAAACAGAATGAACAATGAAAAGGCAGATGTGGCAGAATGCAACAATTAATGACTGAAGACTTGTTTTGAATCCATGTTAAAGGAGGTTAAAGTTGTAATGGTGCTATATGACTGGAAATTTGGAGCAAAGTTGAATTTGTAGGACATTAACAATGAGTTTGAATTTGTAATGATTAGATGACACCAGCTATCCAGCTAAACCACAACGATTGTACAGCAGAACAAACAACATAGACGAAGTCTGTGAGCAACCAGGCAGGATACCCTAGAATTGGTAAATTCCCTTTTCTGTTTGTGCTGTTTATTTTTAGAAACCTAGATCTGTGATTAATAAAACAAAAGTGACCTTGACCAAATGATATCTTAATCAGTCAATAAATCCCAGAAACCCATTACTTACATCACCCACCCACTCAAAATCAGGCCTCTTTGAAGTTGGGCATCCAAAAGCTTTTGAAAATTGTGGCCTATGTATCTTTTAAACTGCCTTTTAATGCAATTTAGGAGCTGGCAGTAAAGAGGAGAAGATCTAAACGCTTCTCCAACAAGTGTTCCCTTTACCAACAATGGTCCAAAGACCACCAACTGAGAACTGTTGCACTACAATACTTGCAGAAAGCTAACAGAAAAGAGATGAAAACACAGACACAGCAAATACAATTAGAGTAGGTGCCTGTTAACAGAAAACATTTGCACGTTAGTTCTGCTGTAATGATTATTTACATACCACATATAAATTTCTTAATTCAAAGCAAGAAGGAAATGTGTTCCATTCCTCCTATTACATTTGCAGTGCCCACTATTGTTTGCCAGTCTAACGGTGAAGTAGACTGTACAAGTGACACAATCAACCCAAGATGTCAAGGTATATGTTGCATGAATTCCTAAAGTGACATGTGTTCTTTAGCCCAGAGCCTGGCTTCAGGCTAAAAGCTAAATTTGATGTTCTCTGAGGCTAAAACTTCTTCAAAAACGATTCTGGGTTAATTAGGGAAGGGAAGTTTTGGATACGCTATCTGAAACAGACATGGCTTGGGGAATGCTGTGAAAGTCGTTATTGTTGGGAGACCAAAGAGAAAGAAAAAGCTAATTTGTACAGAGCTGTTCCTGAGAACTTCAGAAAAGTGCAGAACTTAAAAAAATAATAAAAGACATTTCTGAAAAGCAGAACATATCCTTTAACTAAGCTCATCCTCTCCCAGAGGCGCCACATCATTCCTGCTGCTCGCAAAACAGCTTCTGTCTCATTTTAATAGTTTTATTTTTAGATTTGTCTCATATTTAATTCTCTCTCTTTCCTTATGTAAGGATGTTGGAAGGGCTGCAGTGTCAAACAATAATTACATCAGACGAAATTTAAAATTCACAGTGTTAAAAGAGGCCTTTGCTCTTGACAGATAATGAATATATGAAATGATTTGATGTAATCATGGAGAACATACATCAGTACCTGCATTGGCACACATGTATTAGCATGCACCTGCACACGGGGACACCTGTATTAGCATGTGCCTGTGCACAGTGACACCTGCATTAGCACACCTGTATTAGCAAACACCCACATGGAGCTACATGCAGCTGTTTTTGCATATACCTACATGACCATACACCTGCCCACACCAATACTTGCATTAGCTCATACATATCCATATAACCAAAACTACACTTGAGTAAATATATAACTGCACCTGAATTAACATATCTGCACCTTCACTCTAGATCCAGCATTTACTTGCATTAGTATGTGTCATTGTCTATATTGACAGCACACCTATAGCACATGCCTCCATTATCTGTGCTATCCTATGCCTGGATTCAAACTTCAGTAGCACACACCTGCCCCTCTGTTAGTGAACACCCGTACTTGTATGCACAGGGATGTAGGAAATCTGGATGTGGTTAAAATAACACTCTTAAATTCCTTGTTGAACATAATAAGGCAAAGGAAGCACCCAACCTTGGCAGAATGGTACCCCTGCTCTGCAGCCATCATGAGCAGAATGGGATCCCCTGAGAAGCAGGGGAGTGGGGGAGGGATGCCGAGCCCGTCTCTATTCTCACCCTAGTGTCTGGCTCCTTGTCCTTCATGGCAATGCTGGAAGACAGGGAGAGGCAGGATCTGGTCTAGTCAGAAAGATGATAATGGGTGCAAAAGCAGCTGAACGACAAGAGAAGTGGAGTCCAAGGGGGACAAGGAGAACTTGTCAATCAATGCAGGGATGAGGACGTGCCTCTCACAGAGGACAAACTGACATCTCAAATGAAGTGGGGATGAGGAAGAAGGATGCCAGATTTATAAACAGAAGCCAAGCCAGTGTCAAGACAGAGAACTGCGGGGCTGAGGGACCTCTAAAATGCCAAAGTCTTCTGTGGACAACCAAGAATTACTAATGACCCAGCTTCACTGAGCCTCAAGCATGATTCAGAATACAAGGCACATTACTGGGAGAGAGTGAGAACCAGACTGTATAGCACAGGGTCACGGAAAGGTATCTACTTGAATCATTCATATCAGCTTGTCTCTGCCAACTGTACCATCCAGTCATACTAACCATTTTCACCCCATTGCCAGGTAGTGTTCCCTGTAAACTGAGTGCTTGGGAGGCCGCCCAGGAGAGATTCAAATGCTGCCCAGCTGATTAACAGAGAACCCACGGCTTCCCACAGCTGGCAGCATGTGTTTCTATTTGGGGTGCACATCTGCACAGGCCTGGGTGCACATAACAAAATTTATTCCACCCATGGATAGAAAAAAAATTAGAGGGAACATTGCTCCCAGGCAAGGGCTTAGTGTGCTCCACTCCGCTGCATTATATCCCCCGTGTTACTGGGATTTATCCAGCACTATACTGGCATGGGCTGACAAGTCACCTGAGTGTTAGCCAACTCTCTGAGGGACAGACACATATCTGTACAGCACCTAGCATGCTGAGGTGCTGATGCTTGACTGCAATTTCTTGATGGTGACATAATATAAATAAGCGTGTCTCCCTACTGACTTCACAGCAATATGAACACTCTGAGGTTCTCCGTCACCACTCATTGTCTCAGCAAGGGAGTCCCTCCTGCACTTGTTACCCCAAAGACCCCAAGGAAAAATTACTGACCCTGTGTCCCCTTGACCTGAGGGAAATGGAGAGAGCAAGAAATGAAGAAATGAAGAAAGTCCATTACTACTCCACGGGTGTGAGAGAGAAGAAAAGGACCTATCAGATGCTCTTGCCCATATCTCCGAATCCAACGCAGGAGTCTCTCTGGAAACACTGCTCTTCGGGGCATACAGCGCTTGGAATAATGGAGCCCTGACCCTGACCAGGGTCTCTGAGCATGACTTTATCACTGACCATAAATATTGTGACTATTGCTGTAACAGTGCTCTGCCCAATGCAGCTGAGAGAAGATGAAGGGGCTGGCAATCCCCTGTCCCACAGCAGGTGAACCTGAATAAAGAAGGCAGCCCAGGCGGAAGGCTGCCGAGCAGCACGTCTGAGCTGCCTGGCGACAGTAATGTAGTGGCCCAAGGCCAGGATTCCAGGGATCGAAAGAGCTGGCAGAAGACATTGGCAAGCGATTCAGGGCAGAAGAGATTGAGAGCGAATGAGGACATGGTCCCCAAACAGGCTGCTGCTGGTTAGCTTTGGGCAGGCAGAGTCACAGAGCATGAGGACCAGCCTGAAGACGTCGCTTTTGAGAACATTCACACAGATGCAGTCGGCC
The DNA here is from genome assembly GCA_032595735.1 of Pelochelys cantorii. Lineage (NCBI taxonomy): Eukaryota > Metazoa > Chordata > Testudines > Trionychidae > Pelochelys > Pelochelys cantorii. Next base: position 25,376,146 of record CM064336.1, read on the forward strand.
GGGACCGGATGGTGGGAACTGTGATGCCTGGGACAAGGTTGAGTCAATGCAGTGAGGCAGCCAGTGGCAACCTGATCACCAAAATGGGGCCAATACCCAGTATTTCCAAGCTAGAAGGAGCACTCCAGAGGTCCACCAGGGACAGCCTCCAGCTAACCAGACTGCATGTACACCCAGGTCAAAGAGCAGTCACAGGATATCAGAGGTTATGAGGAAATCCAAGCAGACAGAGCAGGGGAGGGAAGAGTGCAGGCATCTGAAATCCTGAGTGAAAGGGAGGCTGGCCTGAAGTTTGCATTTTTCAGTGCCAAAGAGCTATTGGTCAAAACAAAGAGACTGGGCTGCAATTTTCACTATCTGATACAGCAGGAGCATGGGTTTGATCCTGCTCCCATTGAAATCAGTGTTGACCAATGTTCCCTGTAAACTGAGCACTTGGGTAGCCACCCAGCAGAGATTCAGGTACCAATCAGCTGATTAGCAGAACACCCACAGTGCCCACAGCCAGCAACATTCGTTTCTATTCATGGTGTACATCTGTACATGTGTGGTGCACATAACAAAATTTATTCTGCACAAATATGGAAAAAATTAGAGGGAACATTAGTGGTGACACTCCCAATGATGGCAATACAGGAAGATAAGCTCAAGGCCAGCACGGGGTGGCTAAAGACCTATGACTGATCCAGGAAAGTGGCCTTCTCCAAGGAGCACAAAGCATACACTACTTGGTCTGTGTCCAAAGGGGCTCCCAGTAAGAAACCAGAGAATCAGGCAGGCAGCAGTGGGGATCTTTGCCTGCAGAGCCTCTAACAAGGCCATGGTGGGAGGAACCTGGAGGAACTCATTCATACATATGAGCCCATACAGGAACGTCTTAGTGAGATAACAAGGTACTGGAAATGTATTCAATTTATTTCCTCATGCGAGTTACCAGCTGGCTTTGTGGGCTGTTTTGAAAGAGAAAAATTTGCTTTAAACAATAACCGTGATGGTGTCCAATATCCTCCTAGTTAAATATGGGTATCTCTGGGAGCGGGGGCCTCAACATCAGCACTCCGCTAGCCTGGATGTCTGCCCAGCTTCTCATGGAGATAGATTTGCTGTTGCAAATTTAGTGTATGTTATGGGCTCTTCTGTTAAATGCCATAATGTGAAAATGGAAGATTGTGGAAATGGAGGACAAGAGACCATTGCCCAACACAAGGCAGAGTACAAGCAAAGCTGTGTGAGGTCTTCCCAGCTCCAATCTCCCGACGCCACCATCTCATAGACTCATAGACTTTAAGGTCAGAAGGGACCACTGTGATCATCTAGTCTGACCCCCTGCACAATGCAGGCCACAGAATCTCACCTACCCACTCCTAGAATAATCTTCTCACCTATATCTCAGATAGTGAAGTCCTTGAAACAATGGTTCAAAGACCCCAAGATGCAGAGAATCCTCCAGCTGTGATCTGTACCCCGTGCTACAGAGGAAGGTGAAAAACCTCCAGGGCCTCTGCCAATCTACCCTGAAGGAAAATTCCTTCCCGACCCCAAATATGGCGATCAGCTAAACCCTGAGCATGTGGGCAAGACTCACCAGCCAGACACCCAGAAAGTTCTCTATAGTAACTCCTGTCATCCCTCCATTGACCTATTTACCACTGATAATGAATGGTCAATTAGTTACCAAGATCATGTTATCTCATCAAACCATCCCCTTCATAAACCCATCTAGTTTAATCTTGAAGCCAGATAGATCTTTTGCCCCCACTACTTCCCTTGGAAGGCCGTTCCAGAACCTCACTCCTCTAATGGTTAGAAACCTTCGTCTAATCTCAAGTCTAAACTTCCTACTAGCCAGCTTATATCCATTTGTTCTTGTGTCCACATTGGTATTAAGCTTAAATAATTCCTCTCCCTCCCTGGTATTTATCCCTCTAATATATTTAAAGAATGTAATCGTGTCCCCCCTCAGCCTTCTTTTGGTTAAGGTAAACAAGCCAAGCTCCTTGAGTCTCCTTTCATAAGACAGGTTTTCCATTCCTCGGATCATCCTAGTAGCCCTTCTTTGTACCTGTTCTAGTTTGAATTCATCTCCATCTCCAGCTCTGCTGGTGCTCCTCAATTCTAACCAGCAGCATCCGCTGAATTCCAACCCTGCATCCCTATACAGCCTCACTAACACGCCTCAGTCCTGACTTACAGAGCCCCCTGTTATTCCAAAGTCCTTTCTTCTTCTCTGTCTAAAGCAGGGGTTCCCAACCTGGGGTACGCATACCCCCAGGGGGTACGAGAAGCTTGTCAAGGGGGTATGGGGAATATTTGGTAAATAACTAGATTATCCTAATTGAACTATTCCAAAAGTAGTAGTCTTAGTGAAAAAAGTTGTGGATTCTAGAGTCTAGAATTTATTTCCTTTCATATTGAATACGGGGTACGGGAATGTTTACTGAAAGCCAAGGGGGTACGGGGACCGAAAAAGGTTGGGAACCCCTGATCTAAAGCTTCACCACCAGCAAAGCCTTTGCTGTTCTAGACAATAGCTCAGTCGTGGCAAAGCCAATCAATCCAACCAAGCTGTGCGAATAATTTGCAAAACAAGCAAACATCCACTAGGGAGTCGGTTGGGGCCACTGAGATCAGATGACTCTAAAAGATCTACTCTTGCTCAGTCAGAACAGTGACGGGCTGGACACAGCAGCCACTGGGTGAGGTTCTTTCTGGTGTGGGGTTCTTTCTGGCCTTAATATTTGTGGATCAAAATTAATTTCACTTGTGGACCTCTGTGTGGATTTCAGTCTCAATTTGAAAAGCTAGAACTTAGCAAACTTAACCTCCTGCCATCTTTGTAGCATGACTGTTATGTCACTCACCCCAAACACTTAGGGCATGTCTACACTGCAGCATTATTTCGAAATAACAAAGTGTGCATCTACACAGCAAGCCGTTATTTCAAAATAATGTCAAGCTGGAGGACTTCTTGCTCCGACTTCTGCAACCCTCATTTCACAAGGAGTAAGGGAAGCTGAAGGAAGAGTGTTCTTCCTTTAACTTCCTGCTGTATAGACAGTGCCAAAAGCCAAATTTAGCTATTTCGAATTCAGGTATGCCATTGACCTCGCTGAAGTCGTGTATCTTAATTCGACTTTTGCCCTGCAGTGTAGACGTGCCCTTAGTGTTTCAACTGAGCTAAGGTGACTAAGGCACCCAATTCCATTGAAATCCAATGGGAACTAAATGCCTAAGTCCCTGAGCCTCTTGGAAATTCCTAACCTTGAATGACAAAGAAACAAACAAGCCAACCCCTCACATTCTTGGTTCATGTATTCATAATTTTTAAAAATATAAATTATTTTCCTTCTGCTCGGATTTACAACCCAATTTGAGAATAATTAGACAAAATAAAGCATGTGTTAATTCTTTTTTTAATGATCTGCTGTAAATGTGGAGTTTTGGAAAGTAGACAATGAAATTATTATTATTTTGTCACACAGCTGTGCTAACGCACAGGGGAGATGGTGGAAAGACACTACTATTTGTTTATTTGGCTTTCTATTGCTATGACAAAGCAAATAACAGCTTTGGTCTTAGTCCATAATTGAGCTAATTGGTAACACCTCAAATTACATGTCCTAGAAACTTCTAATTAGCTGCTGAATACATCATAAAATAGGTGCTGTTAGCTCCCTGAAGCTTGAGAATGACCAGTTTATTAACATTTAGTGCATTCAGAACATTCTAGAAGAACTGTGATCCAAGATTCTGTATGTGTATGTCTGTGTGTGTGTGCATGTAATTCTGTATATGTGTGTGTGTACACCTCATCTTTAGTTCTCTGTACAATACCTAGGACAGTGGGCCATGATTGGGGCTCCTAGGTGCAATTGTGACACAAATAAGTAACTATAATGTATCATTGTATATGGTACACTTTACACTATCGCAGGCCATCAATCTAAGTTGCACAACTTCAATTATGTGAATACTGTAGATTAAGTTGATGTACTTAGATCTACTTACCGTGGTGTCTTTACTGCTGTGAGTCAATGGCAGATGTTCTCCCATCAATTCTGCCTGTGCTTCGTGTTCTGGTGAAGTATCAAAGTTGACAGGAGAGTGCTCGGCATTTGATTTATTGTATCTATGCTCGACACAATAAATTGACTCGTGCTGGATCGATCGCTGCCTGTTGATCTGGTGGGTAGTGTAGACATGCCCTAAGTGTGTGTGCATAACGTGTATATATTGAGAGTCTGCATGTGTGCATGCATATATCAGCGTGACGGTGATGTAATGGACGCTCAGCAGTCCTCTGGATTTACTATCCTCTAATTACACACTTTGAGTCTGATGAAAATCCTGTTGAAGTCAATGAGAGTCTTTCTATTGATAGCAAAGGGCTTTGAATCAGGACCTTATGGCAAGGCCTTGGCTGGTCTTGTTCTTCTATAAACTATGATAAGAAACTCTATTCAATTTTATAAAATTGATTAAAAGAATCTTATTGTTTGCCTTTCTGTTTACAATCTGAGCCTCTCATTCTCAGGGAGGGTGCGCAGAGCCACCTGGCAAAGAAATGAGCTAGTGGCTGTTGAGGTAAACCCAGCCACCTTGAAGGACTAAGCAACAGTGTGCACATCCAAACATGTTATTTAAAAGGGGACTGTGGGCTGGGACACTGAGTTTTACATGCCTGGCATGAAATTAAAGTCGTAGATCCAAATGATATTGTGTAGGACACAGGCACATGAAGTGTGCCGTGAAGGGCAGACTGGTCAGTCTGTGGGCTTAATAATGAGATGTGGTTGGATTGTTTTAGTGCCGTCACTACAGTGGCTTCATGCCCAATATTTTTCACAGTGATATTATTATGATATGAGTACAGCGTGATTATGATGCATTTTGTGCAAGATACATGTGAGAGATCACTGGAAAGGTTATAATTTATTGAATATGATTTGTATGCATGCAGTGGGGCCGACAGCCTCAATGGGCCCATGGGCAAGGCAGGGAGGAGGCCTGTTCCACACTTCTGGAAGGGGCAGGGCTTTGAGTGGAATGGGTGTGGCTGGACTAGGCAGTCTTTAGCGTCACCAGGAGAGCACCGCACCACCCCCAGGTACCCGAGTGCTGCCCAGAGCACACTGCAGGGTGCTCCAGCAGTGGTTTAAAGGGCTCAGAGCTTGGGCCACTGCTGCTACCATGGTAGCAGCAGCAGCATCTGGGAGCTCTGGGCCCTTTTGAATCTAGGTCAACTGCCCCCTTTCTCCCCTCCCCCCATCAGCAGACCTGTATGGATGTATCATTATGGTATCTGAAGTTGTCTATGCAGCTATTACAAATGGGGAACCCCCACTAGCCAGAGTGCAATCAATCCAGATGGCTTGCTGAGAGAGGCTATTAAGGAAAAGAATAGGCCTTAGAAGGTGTTGATCTCCCATAGGGGAGCCTTCCTGAGGATGCTGCAAAGAGCCTCTCACCTATGGTGGCTATGGCTCTAGAGAGACATGTGACTGTGGTCACCTGGTAGCGGACTCCAGCATAGAATACGAGTGTTTTTTGACTGAAAGGCATGGCATGGGAACTAAAGTCATAGACAAAGAGTTTCTGCCACATGCAAAAGCTTTTTAAGGAAAAGAAGTGGTTTCACTGAGATTCTTCTCTGACTCCTCTCCCAAAGAGACACTTTGAAACACCTGAGAAACAAGGACTGAACTAGAGAAAAAAGCTAGACCCATGTTTGAAGGATTTCTAGCCTGTGAAAAGACTATCTGGGGTTTTAAGCTGCAAGCAAATGTAGCTTGCCCTCAAGAATCTCTGCAAACTGCCTAAACCAATAATTAGGGTGAGAATTTACTACTTGTATCTAATTTCTTTCGTATATGAAGCTTAGATTGTGTTTTCCCTTCATTTGCTAGGTAATCTGCTTTGATCTGTTCACTGTCCCTTATAAATCACTTAAAATCTATTTTTGTAGTTAATAAGCTTGTGTTTGTTTTGTCTAAAACCAGAGTGCGTGGAAATCGTATCTTGGGGCAGAAAGCTGTGCATGTTCCTCTTCACATTGAGGGAGGTGATGAATGTTGTGAGCTTATGCTGTGCAGATCTCTGTGAAGCGCAAGACTGTGTAATTTGGGGTTTACCCTGCAGATGGGAGTGTGCTCTTGGGGCAATTCTTTAGCTGAAGCCTTCTCCTGCAGAGCTGATTTCAGCATCTGCATGTTTCTGCAGCTGGGTGTGTCCCTACCTGTATGTGCGCTGGTAAAGAGCAATCTGGAGCCTGGGAAAGGGCTTGGCATGGCTGGTCACAGCACTACAGTGTACAGGCAGCCCAAGCTGGTGGGTCAGGTGGGGTCAGTAGTACCCCAGTTCCAGGTGGCAGCCTGGGGAAGGAACCCATCACAAGATATTCATGTTCAGTGCTGGTTGGTAGCACTCAACAGCTGTTAGCAGCTGAAGGTTGTTTGATGCTCTCTGTGAAATAAGTTGCTGGGTCTCAGTCTATTTCCTATTGAACAGAGCCCACAGCACAAACCCACTGGCCCAACCGGTACTGCTCAGCATCTTGTTGGCAGTTTCATCAGAGAACCAAATGACGGGTCACAGAGGCTGGCCCTCCATTCTGCCCCCTGTCCGCAATTGTGGCATTGAATGCTCATGGATTAGAGCAGGAGTGATTAACTGTAATACAGGAGAGCAGTGGGAGTCTGGAGAACAAGGGCGATTGCAGGATATCCTGCATCTAGGCCAAACCACAGCAGCATCACCTCTATTTGAAGGGCAGAGGGAAGGTCTGCTGCCTTGTCCCTGCTGCCCTCACTGGTGGCTAAATAGAGGACATCATTCTGCAGGGCAGCAATAATGTCATTTTTCCTTAATACTACAGCTGAAATGCAGCCCCCCCTGCTGCTCCGTCCGGCCGTCCTGTGTTGAGAAAAGAAGTGCAGTGTTGGATTCACAATCCCCAGCAGCTAAAGACGCATGGGTTTATTTAGAGAGAGAGACACTGGGCACAGCCCGCTAAGACTCTCATGGAATATGCCAAAAGTGGCAGGGGTCAGGGGTGGAAATACATTTGTCCTGTATCTTTACTGGTGGGAGAGACAGGTGTTCTGTAACTGAAAAAACTTGGGAAGGCAGGTTTACTTCCCTTCCCAAACTTAAACCACCAGTTCCACCTATATGAAAATGGGCACCCTGCCAGAATAATTCGAATTGCTTGATAAAGGCCTTCTCAGTGCTCTTTGTGCTTCTTCATTTGCCCGGCTGTAAGAGGTAGATTGCCTTCTCTGGCTAAGTAAATAAACAAGGAGCGCAAGTTGAGTGAAATGGAAACACACATGGCTCATCTGCAAATAGAGACAAACTCCCTGATCGCCTGGCTGCACCCAGATGTCTAGCAGTTACCAACTTTAATGGCTTTAATTTCACAGTAAAGTCAATGCAATCATAGCATCTCCTCCCAAGTTGAAAACCTAGCTAATGAAACACTCAGGTTTGACTTGAGTCCACTTCAGTGCATTATCTGAGTGTTTAGATGGGCAGTGGGCAGGTGCCATTGTTTTCCTATGCACTGTTATGGTGTATTGTGAGTGAGGGCACCACTGAGCAGTTACTGCAGATGACATAAGACAGCAAGAGATGGACTGTTCTACATTTTTCAGTAAAGGGGTATCACCCACTGAAAGCCAGGGAATTCCAGATGCCTAAACCCATTAATGCTAGTGGGTAGATAGCCCCGGCTTCTCCATACCCTGGGCCCATGCTGCTGGAATGAACAAACTCTTATGTTTGTTAGTATCAAGAATATCATAATACTTTGTGCTTTTTGGTGCTTTTCACCAAAGGATTTTAAAGCTCTTTACAAAATTGGCTGAATATCATCACTTCTATGTTATCTCAGGAAACTGATCCACAGAGAGGTGAAATGATTATGCCAAGGTCACAGAGTGAGTCAGTATCAGGGCCAGGTATGGCCCTCAGGTCTCTTGATTCTTGCTGTAGCCCCTGGACTCTACCACACCCTGTTAACAAATGCCACCCAGTAGCAAATCTGCAGCTACCTAGGACATCAGAATGGCAACCTTACTGCAGATCATGGCCAGAAGCAAAGTGGACTCATCTTGTCCTCTGAAGTTTCTCACATTGCTCTCAAGCCGTGACTAATCAAAAAAATGTTTGTATCATCTGCAAACTTTTCCACCTCATTCATTGTTCATTCACCCTTCCAGATGATATATGAAAGTAAGCCAGTTCCTGCTATTTATCCTTGTGGGACCACTCTCTTAACCTGTTATGCATTAAAAAAATATCATTTATTCTTGCCCTTGATTTTCTATCACTTACCCAGCTTCTAACTCATGACAGAACATTACCTCTTCCTCATGACTCCAAAATAGACTCTTAGGTGTATCTTTGTCAAAGGCGTTCTAAATGCCCAAAGCCCCAAATCAATTATATCAGCCAATTGTCCTCTATGCTGATACACTGAAATAATTTTAATAGATTAGAGAGAGATGAGTTTCCTTTACAGAAACTTCTCATCAGTTAACTATTTTACATTAGTGTATCAGCATGTTATTCTGATGCTGAAGTAAAGCTCACCAGCCTGAATTTCCCACAGTCACATTGAGTGTCTTTTCTAAAGATGGTTCTAACATTTGCTGCAACACCAATCCTCCAGTGTGGCAAGGAAACTGATTTTTGTAAGGAAACTAATTTTTTTCTTAGCAGCTCAGCCACTTCATTCCTAAAGGCTTTCTTAAATCTTGAATATATGCCAATCCATGCCTGTGATTTATTGTTCTTTAATGTATTTATTCGTTCTAGCAGCTTCTCTTGGAAGCACCTCAGTCTCAGGCAGTGTCTCCTCTAAATTATGTGGGAAAGGCAGGTCTCCCTAACTTCCTTGAGGGTGATGACTGATACAAAGAAGCCATTTAGTTTATCTGTAATGTCCTTATCTTCCTCAATTCTTCCCTTTACACTGTGGTGGTCCAGGTGATCCATTGATTGTTTTACCTGCTCCCTGCTTCTAACATATGTGAAGAGTTTCATGTATTTGTGTTCTGCATCTTTGGTTATTTAGTCTTCAAACTCACTCTTAGCCCCCACATTTCCATTCTCCATTTTACCTTCCCAACGCTCCTTTCTATTGACTTCACTTGGGTTGGACACCCACTGACTGAGGGCTCCTTGTTTGGCTTGAATAATCCCTTGCACCTTGCCATTTACCCTGCTGGCTGTTGTTTCTTTGCTTTCCCAATTCCTTATTTGCTTAGCAACTCTATCTTCTTAATATATAGTTTAGAAATGCGCAGCTGTCCGTTCATCCCTCTGTGAGTCCGTTTGTTCAGGAACTCCTCCTGAACAGTAAGAGCTAGGACCACAAAATCTGGTATGCAGCTTCCTTTTATCATAACTTAAAGCAGGGTGAGGTTTTATTTGTGGTAGGACAATGGGATCTGCCTGGAATTCAATTGTTTCTCATAAATTGGAAAGGGAGGGGTCTAGCAGGAAGGACAGTTATACTGCAGAATGACCACAGGGGAGCAGCAAAGATGGTGACTGGGACAGGTATAACCCCATTGGGCCAGCAGGGGGCAGGGGTGGAGAAAAGGCCAGCTATCTACTATATATTTCGGAGAGTTTGTGTGTCTGTGTTTGTGTCTATCTGTCCCCCACTCTGGGGACATGCACCCCTCTCCCAGCTGTGCCTGCTTCAGCTGCAGCGGCTATGGACAAATGCTTCTCACCTGGCCCCATGCTGCTGCGGTGAGAGAGGGCTGGAGTTGTCCTCTCTCCCCAGGCCAGCCTGTGTACTGAACCCCTCATCTCCAGCACCACCCCAGAGCAATTATTTAAATGGAGGAAAAAAACCTTATTTGAGTTAAAGACCTGAGCAACGTTGGGTAAATGTTCTAGTACGTGATGTTTAAGCAGTGTCCATACCAAGTCTAAAGATTTTAATTTCCTCACTTTTTATTTTAGGGCCTATTTGATACTCACTCTCCCCCCCTCCCCCCCCCCCCCCGCTTTGTTTTAACCCCTCTTTCTTTGGGAATCTTAATTCAGTGTCTCTGCGCAGTTTTCCTCAGCATTGTGCACTCCACCTCCTTTTCCTGATTGATAGGCTGGGAGGGAGGAGAGCCCCCATTAGCGCATTTACACTCTTCCCCCGACTTGTAATTAGTGCCTACTCAGATATCATATCACATTGGATTCTGTAAAATCTTTTAGGTACATACAGTCAATGAAAAACCAGAAGTTCCTTTTGGACTGAAAAATTATGATGTTGGCACCTTTAACTGCTTTTTATCTTTTCCCTGTATCTCCTCTGGCTCAGAAGTGCTTAGCTTGCTGCCAACAATCATAGACTCACACAAATTTGAGATGGAAAAGCCCTGTTAAGTTCAATTAGTCAATTTTTCCTGCCAGGGCAGGATTGTTCCCTATAATAGTTCTCTAATATTTTCTCTGGTCTATTTTTAAATGTCCCATGTAGCAAAACTACATTTAGGAGTGTCAGGATTTCAGCGCCATGTTAGCTATGGAAATAGCAGCTGTATTCTAACCTGCCTTGTGGGGCGGCAGCAGATGAATTGCTTGCTATTCCCTTTGAAGTTGATGATAAAACTCTTATAGGCTCAGTGGGAGCATTCTCAGGCCTTGGTATGGGCGATTAGAGTGAATAGCTACGGAACACTGATAAGCCATTCTTCCAGGAGCATGTTCCAGGCCGTAACTGAATTTCAATAGGCAAAAAAATATTGTACTCTTACTGCTACTGAAACAATAACAGCAAAGCTATGCTAAGCACATTGCAACCTGGATCTAAACAGAAGTGCCCTTCTCCCTAACTATAATGGGTGAGATGTCATGTCTGGACTCGTGCTGCTCCGTACATGACGCAGGGGTAGGAGCAGAAGTGGCTGTAATATATGGCTGCATCTCGGTTAAGACTGCCAGGTGCCAATCCAGCTCCCAGTGTAAGTGAGAGCCACCTCAAGGCTACTCTAGCTTGCACCAGTTAGCAATGGCCCCTAAAGATCTGTTATATCCCCAGGACTAATTGCAGCCTGGTGCACTGCAGTCACCCCTCTCCTAGTGCCAGCCTGTCAGGCAGAAGTGAGCACAGGGGTAGATCTGCCCTGTTAATGTATTATAAATTATTGGCTGTTGAATTATAAAGTCCATTTGAATTGAACTCAACTCTGCCGCTATCAGAGAAATAATAAACCAATGTCCCTGTTAGAATTCGCAGGATGAAATGCTCCACAATGAGCATGAAGTACTGTCTCATGCACACATGACTTCTGCAGTGCAACAGTCTGCAAATGCTGAAATAGGTCCACAGCCATTTCAAGGCCTCCTCTAGGACAGTATGGTTCTCCAGTTCCCCTTTGAAACCATTTTTGGGGTACTGTGTTCTGACATGTTCGATGATTCGGATGTTCCCACCAGTCACACGGAAGGGGAGTCTTTTATTTGCTATTTGTGCATCATGTAGCTGCATCTTCCATGGTTTGTTGGGGTGCAGTTCAATGTGGTCCAGAAGTCTGTGGGGCAAATTGAAACCAGGGAGAGAGGGGGAGGTGGCTTACTGGATCTGCAATAATGTGTTTGATTATAATGGCAGATGAGGGCCAAGCGCTAACTGACCAGCAATTGCTACTTGCTATCGAACACTAACACTTCACTTTTCTCTTGTTAGTTAAAGGGCCAGTGTTAGTCAGGTTATAACCAAAATCAGCTCCAATTTAGAAGGTTTTATCTCTGGGAGAACACCCTTTGTCTTCAAATTGCATTTCTCTATGTTATCCCAAAGGGATTATAAACAGCTAGGCAAGCTCTACACAGCGGCACTTTTATCCACAACTGCAATGAAGCTCTCACTCTCACTGAGGTGCACAAGGCAGCTGTTTAATACTGCACAGCCACACTATGCAACTGATTAGGTGAGGAAGTGAAAAATATGGAAGCCAGGGACAGCTACAAATGTAAGTAAAAATAAGCAGTCAGAATATAATTATCCCAATCTGTCATTGACCCTGGGTATTAGGGTGAGCAGCCCTGTTCCACAGGAAGGGTCAGCAGGAGATCTCCACAAGAGGAGGTGTCACCATTCAAGGTGATTGCATCTCAATTACCCCCCAACTTGTCCAGCAAGGACTCCCACTGTTAGGCTTCCATCTCTCCACCTTCTGCCTGGGGCCGGTGGGGTTGTTGCAGATTTACACCAGTGGCAGGGAAATCAGAGACCAAACTGAAACATTCAACGCCTCAATTTTCCTCTTTTTTTTTCTTCTCCCTAAGCTGCACATAAAGCCTGGGCCAGATTTACCACGACTTTTATCTGTGCATGTATGAGTTATACAGATAGTAAGTATTCTGTCATCAGAAGTGCTGCCAGCATGTTCACTTTCACGGTACAGATCATAGGGAATTCATTTGGTCTTCATAGAGCTGTCACCTGTATTACCAGAGCAGTTTCATTCTAATTTAGCATTACTTAATGGCAACAATAAAGTTAAGTGTTAGCCGCATGAGCCCTTCTTCTGTTTCTCTCTCTTAGTGCTAAAGTGAGAGCACAACTGCAGGGCACTTAATGACCAAGCATTTGAAAGAGCGTGCAGAGAAGGGGGTTGCAAAGATCAAATACTTGTCATTCACCTACAGTCTTTCTGTTCACATGTTTATGAGTGGACCCAATATTTTTTACTTTTCTTTCTCTCTCTCTCTCTCTCATTCCTCTGCTTTTTGAGATATCACAGCCATCAAAACGACTCTTTTTAAAGAAAAGCATCCAATTAAATTAACCTGTTTCCCATTTGTGTGCAATATAATCATATGGAAGTGGGTACAGCAAGCAAAGCAGGCAGACTTTATGGTAGCTCCCCTTGGGCCACTCTGAATAGATGGAGTGAAATTGACAAACGAAAACCCAGCCTGTATAGATAAAGGTGATGGGTGCAATATACAAGCTGGATGAGCGCATGAACTGATGCAAGGAAACTGAGCAATTTTATATTATCAGTTCTACCAGCAGTGAGTGACTTGTCATCTCAACACCCTCCACCCACCTCTTGCACCCGGCTGGGGAATGTAATCATTCTGTGTATATCACTAGCTTGTTTAAATTGGAGACAAAAAACTGCCAAAGCACAACTTAATTGAACCCTGTATTGTGTTATTACAAATGATGCCGACCTCGCTTGCCGTCCGTGATCGGAGGGTTCTGCTGACTGCTTTAATTAAAGACAATAAGGCATCATTTTCTTGTCTCCAGCACGGCTGGAGAGTTGGGTAGATAAGCCTGGATTATTTCCTGCTAATTCTATTCTCTGTTTCTATCCTCACTCCCCCCCCCCCCCACTGGTTTATAAATAACACGGGAGCCTGGATTCTAAAGGATCCTTTAAATTTTTTTTCTGATTTGTTTATATACTTTGATCTATGAACATCTGAACTCCTCTTTTAAATCATCCCATTGCCCAGAGCTCATTGCCCTTAACCCTAAAAGATGTTTCCAGCGCAAGAATCCACCTTCTCCACGGGACCAGTGTAAATTGGCTTAGGGACAGAACTTGTCACCTGACTCCTGGCATCAATCCTATGGATTGCAATGTGTAAGGTACTGCTTGACATGAGCCAGGCTGGGCAGAATCTGACCCTGAGTAATCCAACACTTTACCATAAAGCGTAGTGTCCGGCTCACAAAAGGACCACAGTTGTCACCTCTATTTACGCTCATCCTGATTGAGTGTGCTGCCTATTCGGTGTCATTAATACAAACCCAATTAAGCTGGCCTTACTGGGCTAATGCCCGTCTTTCCAACATCCCCACTTTCAGTTCAGAGAGATACAGCAGACTGAAGGCACAGAGAAAGTGGAGAAGCAGTCCAGAGCCAGTGAGGAGACAGAGAGTAGGATAGTGGGTGGGAAGGTAACTGAACTATCTTGCAGGGAGGGGGAGGTCTAGAGAAGGTCACTTACCCAGTGCAGGGTGGGAATGTGTGATAGAGGGGAAGTAAAATAGCCTTACAAAAGAGAACAAGAGGCAGGCAAGCTAGATCCTGTTTGGCTCAGCCTGTTTAACCTACAGAGGCATATGGGAGGAAAAGGGGCCAAGGGGCAAGGCATTCATTGGCCTTTGGGACACTTGGGTGTGGGGGAGAGGCTGTTTCTCTCAGCAGAGATTGTTTTTCCCTTCAAATTGAAGGTGAACGTATTTATTGCTGACAAAAGGTGCTGGGGACTGAAATCCACCATTTATCCCCCCAATGGGTGCATAACAAATGCCTGGCAGTAACATGCTGTTTCCCATCTGTATGTCTAGTGCCTGGCCCACCAGGAACAGCCTTGAGACGTGAGAATAAAGGTCACTGTCCATGGCCTATTCAGGCCTTGGCTTCTCTACAAAGGAGGCCAACAAGCGGAGGAGACAGCTCGTGATAACTGTGCTGGGTGAGTTTGGCAATATGGTCATACCAGTCCAGGAGGAAAGGACAGAGACCAACAAGTCATTCCACAGAAACCAACAAATGGTTAAAACATCACTGCCGATCCAGACCGCCTTGGCACTAGACACTTAGTGGCAATGGACTTTGGAGCCCAGCTGGGAACTGTCTGAGCCTCCCCTCCTGCTGTAATTAAAAATCCTTTGATGAACAAGGGAAGGAGAAACTGTCCCCAAGTACCTGATCCTTGACCTCTCAATCAGAAGTGCAAAGTGCTAATCACTGAGCCAGACCAGCTTTAGGAGGCCTTTTTAGGGAGGGCGCTTTGGCAATTAAACACTGCAGAAGGTTTTCTCCACTTTCTGCCTCTGAATATTGGTTGAAAGAGACAAAGGGAGACTTAAGCAAAAGCCCAGGTTAAAAAAAAAAGGGAAGAACGCTTTGATCTGAAGACTGCTGGCTCAAAGCTGATAGAAACCCCATCAAGTGACTGAATGGGAGCAGTGAGGGGAGGGCGAAGACCATGACTTCTCTTTGTGCTAGGGATGAAGCTGCAATGTGGAGCAGGGTGACCTAGTTACATATTTCTCTCGTGCTCTCTCTCTCTCTCTCTCTCTCTCTCTCTCTCTTCCCTGCTGTTTTCTGATGAAAAGCTGCAGTTGGATTCGCTGCTACACTTCAATTTGCTAATGAAGCTTCTCACATCCAAGCCAAGAAGGACGAAAACAGGAGCCCCTAAAGGTAGCTATTTGATCCCAACCTCAGCTGCACTGGAGTCTCTTACAAGAGAGCTGCAGCCCTGCGGTTTAGGAAAAAACTGAACTGCTGGTTCCTTCCCCACATTGAATCCATCATCTGCCACTCATGGTGGGTTACAAAGAGTAGTGGCCTCACACCAAACAGAGGAGACGCAAGGGAAATATTCCTCCTGAGGCGAGCAATCAGATTACGGAGCAGCTGCCAGGAGAGGACATGGAGACATTCGTGAAGAGAAAAGGCAACGCTTTGGGGATTTGTGCGGAGAACTGATGCTAAATGAAGGTGTTTTAATGACCCATGAGGTATCTCCAGGCCCTAACTTCTATTTACAATGGAAGGGAAAGGAAGCTGGAAACTTTCTGATCTTTCCACCTTTAATGCTCATCTGATAAAGTGGGGTTTGCCCAGGAAAGCTCATGATACCATATATCTTTGTTAGTCTCTAAGCCCTGGTCTAGACTAGACTTTATTTTAAAAAATTCCCCTTCCCTTACAGACAAATTTATAAGTGCATCGTCCACACCACTAAGCCCGTTATCTCAAAATAACAAGCTGTGGAAACTGAAATCTGTACTCCTGCTTTTCATCAGGAGTAATACTAATTCCGAAATAGTTATTTCGAAATAGCGGTAGTGCAGATGCTCCGGTGCCGCTAATTCCAACTAATTACTCTCCAGAGTAATTCGAACTAATTACTCCCCAGTGCTTCCTGGGGCTCTAAGTCTGAGGTAGCACATCCACATTAACAGAGCCTGCCTCAGACTAATTTCAAGGCTTCTCTGTAGTGTGGAGACGCGAGTTCAAATTTGTTAATTCAGGCGTTATTAAGTCAAATTTAGTAATTTCAGAATAATTTCCTGGTGTAGAGATGGCCTAAGGTGCCACAGGCCACTCGTTGTTTTTAAGAAAATGTCTTCAGTGGGAATACTTGGGGCTGTTTGTGTGCAGAGTTATTTTGTCAGTCACAGACAATCCCTCCGGCTGTACAGAGGAGAGCTGCATGAAGCAGAAGTCAGAGTTTCAGGGAAAGGAGTGGTGGGGAGACAGATGCTGATGCTAAGCACATCTGAAGCTAGGCAGAGTTCATCCTGAAGTCAGTTGTCATGTCACCACTTTTCAGTGTTACTCTTGTATATGCAGCCCCTCTCGCAGGGGCAGGATTTGCAGAAAGACGGTTAAGGCAGGGGGTTATCTGAATTTGTGAGCTCAGCCCCCAAACTCACTAGGGTGGTCCTGGATCCTGCAGACAGGGCTTGAAGAACCATTTTATTAATTGTGGACTTTAAAAAGAAATGTTGTTGCCATGAGATGCCATTTTGCCATTACTGTGTCCTGCTGGGTAATGCATCAATGCTAACGGTATGTCTACACTGCAGCTGGGAGCAGGCCCGGCCTTTGGGCAAGGTGAGTGAGGCAGTCACCTTGGGCCCCGCGCATTCAGGGCCCTACGGCCCCGTGCATTCAGGGCCCCATGCTGCCCAGCTTCCAGCCCCACCCACCCAGCCGGGAGCTGCTGCCTTGGGCCCTGCACACTTTTCAGCTGGGCCTGGCTGGGAGTGTGCATCCCAGTGCAGTTAGACAGACCTATGCTCATTCTGCTAAAGCTAGTGGGCAGTGGCTCAGGCTAGTAGCACAAATGAATACCCATGGGATCAGGGCAGGTTTGGTCTCAGATGGATAGCCCAAACCAGGCCACTACTACCCCGGCTACACTACTATTTTAGGGCCCTCACTCAAGCAAAGCTAGCATATGTCTATCCACTCCAGCTGCAATGTAGATGTACCCTAATGCTATGTCTACACTGGCAGCTTCTTGCGCAAGAACAGCTGTTCTTGCGCAAAAACTTGCCTGCTGTCTACACTGCACGCGTGCTCTTGTACAAGTAAATTTACAGTCTAGGTTGTAAAACAGGGCTTCTTCCGGAAGAGTTATTCCTCTCCCCACAAGGAATAAGCTCTCTTGCGCAAGAGCTCTTCCACAAGAGGGCAGTGTAGACAGGCAACATGAATTTCTTGCGCAAGAAGCCCCTATGGTTAAAATGGCCATCAGAGCTTTCTTGAGCAAGAGAGCGTCCACTCTGCCATGGATGCTCTTGCGCAAAAGCGCATGCCAGTGCAGACGCGCTCTTGTGGAAGACTTTCTGCGCAAGAACTCTTCTGCAAAACAGTTCTTGCACAAGAAGCTGCCAGTGTAGACCTAGCCTAAGGGTTTGTCTTACAAGACGCTGGCTCCCACACTTCTAAGCGTTTCAAGACCTGTGACAATTTGGGGTGTTTAAAAGTGCCAGCACTTGCTCTCTGTGGAATAGGAGTGGCTCTGGAATTTATCTTTCTTCATTCTTAGAGTGGGGAGGGGGGGCATATAGAATCCTCCCTGCAAAATCCATTACAAGAGCCCTGTCCTTCCTGGTGCTAGGGAAGCCTAAATGCGTTCACATGTGCCCATGTCTCTAATTAATCACCGCATCCCGGGGTGACCATCAATCAGGACTGCTACTCTTCTGTCTTAAGCAAGGCATGTGATACCTCCGCATTAAGAATCACCCCCATGACCACTGGTTCCGAAAGATACATCCCTGTCCTGTGGGACTGAACTAGGAGCGCAGCCAGCAGAGAACACTGCTGTCCAGGTGGGGAATTAGCTTAACAGAACCCAGTGTGGCTGTTATAGTAAATGCTGCATAAAAGCATAAAGGTCAGCCTGCAGAGCATGGTGGAAGACTGACAGCCATGCCGCTGTGATGTCCTCCCTCAACTGTCCACACTCGTTTGGTTGGCAAATAGCGAGGGAGTATGTAGGCCCCGATGATTGAAAATATTGGCTCCAGTGATGCTGAACTGGGTTTGAGGATTGACGGGGTTCAGAGCACCTCATCTGAGCCTCAGCAAAGCCACATCAGTGTGATGGGTGCTAGGACCACCAGCTGTCCTCAGGTCAGAGTGGCCATTAAAAGGTCATCACTCAGCCCTTGCCAGCCAGCCCCCCACCACAGGGTAGGGGGACCGCCATGGGAATTGTTCACATCAGCACCTGTTCATCTCCTGGGGAGTGAGGATAAGGCCTATGGGGGTGAAAGCCCCAGCAGTCTGTCCTCAGTGCAGCTGGTTGCTCTCAATACAGTTTAAATCAGTTGGGGTGAGGGAAGAGAGGCAGGTGGATGATTAGTCCTGTTAATGTTTCCAATAGAAAAGAAAGTCAAAGCAGGTGAGTCACTGCATGGGTCCTTCAGAGGTGGCAGGCCAAGGTCTTGACCAGTGTTCCCTCTAATTTTTTCCATCCATGGGCAGAATAAATTTTACGATGTGCACCAAGGCACATGCAGATGTACACCACCATTAGAAACACATGCTGCCTGCCGTGGGTGTTCTGCTAATCAGCTGGGTGGAACTGGCATGTCTCCTGGACAGCCGCCGAAGTGCTCAGCTTACAGGGAACTGGTCTTGACTCTCCTATTCCCTCTTTAATGTCAAATCAATAGGCTTGAGCTGGATGAGAATTATCTCCTCTTTTACAAGATGTGCAAACAAGGGAACTGCCCTACATGCTCCCCAGGCCCCTCCATCTATTTACATTCTTTCTCTGCTCAGAAATCTCTCCCAGGTCTTGCTTTGCTTTTCATTCCACCCCCACAATTCTGCATTGTCTCTGCCTTCTGACCAGCTTCTTTCTTCATGTACAAAAAGCAATAAATAATGCAAATGAGCCTCCATTTCATTGTTTTCTTGGCTTGTCGTTCAAACAGCAATTTGGAGCATGGACCCAAGCTGGTGAATCGCGGCGTGAACCCTCCTGAAGGCGGGCATATGGCAGCACCATTGCTCTCCCTGCCTCCCACGAACCCAACCTCCAGCATCCCAGCACAAAGACTCACTTTGCAAAATGTAATTACTCTGCTAACATGTCCCATATGCTCCATGGCAGACACAGAAGGTTTTAATTACATCTGCACTAGACATGCTGGGGAGTCCTGATTTCCCCAGATCCCAGGGGCCTGATGCACTGCCCAAGGGGAAAAGCAGGTGCTGCCAGACACATCCTTGTGCCCACAGACTGGGCACCCAGTCCCTACATACCCCTCCAGTCTCCTCTGTCTAGCACCCCCACCTAAATCATTCTGTAAATGAGGATTGACAAAGGTTCTGTACCTGTTAGAGGAAAGCAAGTTCCCCATCCATACAGGCTGCTGACCAGCAACACTGATTAATTAATTACCATTAATAATCAGAAGCACTTCCATGGTGCTTCTCCTTTGCTTGATTGCAGCCTAGATCAAAGCATGGTCTCCACCCTGCTGAGACTAAAATAAATGAGATTGGGTAAGTGACCTGCAAACTCAAACCAATCCCTCCGCCCCCACAAAACAGCATCCTGGGATTCTGATCAGCTCAGATAGCTTTTTCGCTCCTTCCACTGTCCTTTTTACTTTTCATATTGACAGCTCTCTCTGAAATTGTTAATTTACAAACCACCGATTATTGCACAGGCAGCAGTGAGTCAAGACCACTTTGGGGACAATAAATCAGATGGAAAACAGGAATTGGTGTAAGGTGACATTGTTACGCAAGGAGAGATACCTAAGATTCTTGTTGCAGTAGTATCATATTCTTCCTGGAAGCTGAAAACATTTGTTTTGACTATTTTAGCTTGGGCCCATGACTGTTTATCCACTTAGTTTTTAAGTGCTGGAAGTAGAAAGTCTGCTAAAGTGGATCTGCCCTGGATTTAGCCTTGGGATGGTTCAGTTCAGACTGTGGCTTTTTTCACATCTTGGATTCCTTGAATTTTGTCTAGTCACATCTTCATGTAAAAATCTCTTTTGTGAGCCACAACGTGGTGATATGTCTCCTAGCAGCTATTGTTAATATTTTGAATAAGTGTCATCTTCAGTGTCTTTGAAAGGTATGGGTGGAGGTGTGTTTCCAAGGATATAGCGGGTTGGCGTTTTAAACAAATTATGGCTGGAAGAGTATTTTTCAGGCTCTTCTGTATGTGACCAGCAATTTTGTATCTGAGGGAAGTCCCATAACATGTGTATGTGGTGATTGATCTGTCTGCAGTCTCACTGGCAGAGATTTAGGAAGTCTAGTTTATGTTATTGATTGTACACTGGAATGAGATTTTTGACTTGAAACTTGCCCCAAGATGGTGAGCAAGTAGTGGGATAAGCCATTCAGAAATTGATTGTCCAATAGTCCACCATGGGTCTCTGCAGTTTTAAGTCCCATTTCAATTTAGATCCAGCATTTTAAGGCTTTCTAGATTATTTAGGTTTTCACAGTCTGCCAGTTAAGCACATTATTTTTTTGTCTGCAGTTGTCACTTCAGTCTTAGATTTGGAAACTGACTGACATATGTTTTCCCCATCAGAGCTGGTGTGAAGATGGCGTCGCTGCAGAAGAAAGTAATGAAAATCCAATTTCTGTCATTTGAATTCTTGGATCCATTGTTTCTCTGGCTTTGTGTCTTAATATAGAAGTGGCCACACTATCATTATCTTCTGTGTCCCATGATGTCTTGGTAAAGGCTAAGGGTAATATCTGAGCAATCACATATCTTTATTACTTGGGATAAAATAGTGATTCCTAACGTATGTGTTTTCAAATCATTAAGGACTTTAAAGCTGTCTGCTGATTTAAAAGGAAGATGAAATCTTTAGTCACTTTAAAGAGAGTTGATAGAGTGGAGTTGGGCTTGGAGTGAAATGTTTTATGGACCAGGGAAATGTTATTCTCTGTCCCTTACTTATGCCCTGTATGAAGGAGTAATTATGTATCATGTTAGTCTGGGGTTCTGTTGTTCAGGGAAAGGGGAGAGGTTAATTCTGCCTGGTTCTCTGGTGCAGCCTTCACAGTTCTGAATCTGGATGGGTCACAGGGATTAGGAAAGAAAAGGCTGAGGTATGCCTGACTTTGAGACCACTGCATCACATTTGGTATCATAGTGCCCCTAGGCACAAATGATTTATTCTGTCAGATGCATTCTTTGAAGTTGCTAAGAGGAAACGGGGGCTTTTGTGAAGATTAGAGTTTGGGGGAAAGACTCTTCTGAGCTCATGTGAGCCTCATCTCCCTGCTATGAAGGTCATTTGGCTTGGGAAATGGTGAAGGTTGTGGCTCTAGGTGGCTGGCTGGCTTATGAAAAAACAGCCCATCTGTTTGCCATCACCAGGCAGGAGATGAGAGTTAGGACACAAAATACAGGAGTGGTGGGAGTCGCCAGGTGGCACTGTTGCACGTAGATTCACATGTTCTTTTTCCTACCATGTGAGCCCTGTCCAGTCTGAAGAGATGCTGGGTTCTTGTTAGTTACCTGAGGTACTTTTTTTCTGGGGGAGCTGTTGCAAACAGCACAGGAGTTCATTCTCTGCCTTAATCTCTCAAACTACAGTCGAGTCTTGGGGCAGACTTTCTCCCTGGGATTCTGGCTGAGATTCCAGAAAGAGGGAAATGCCCGTGTGCTGTTTGTGACCTTCTCCATTCAAGGGCTAGCACATAGAGTGATTTCTCCCATGACAGGAAGCTAACCTGTAAGGTCACCACTGATAGGCAGAAGGATGACAATGCCTTCCATGTCCACCTTGTTCAGCGTAGATACCTTATTTTCTCTGTAGTGTTCCAGTCCATGGGGTGGTCCCAATGGGTCAGTATACACCTAACAATCCTCTAAGAATACACTGATCCAGGTGCTGCCTTTTCATCCAGGCCCTCTCCATCCCAAATGCAGAGCACTGATCTCAGCAGTATCTCATCACAGTTGCACACCAGGGAATTAATATGCACTGGACTGGCTCTGCACTAAGGCTTATGTATTAACAGGGATTCCTTCCTCAGCAGCATCATTAGCTCTGTCACAGTCTGGAGCCTAAAAATATCACCAGAGTGGAGGAGAGAGAGGCAAGAAGGGGGAGGGAAAGCAAAGGCAATAAAGGAGGCAGGCAGGGAGTCAAGTGAGAGCTTAGGACCTTTCAGCTAAGAAAGGTCAAGTTGCACTTTTGAACAGCTCAGCCACCATTTAGGTGCATAGTAACGGGCGCTCCTGCCCTTCTCCGCTTTATGGATTTGAGTGGTGGTTTTGCCCTTTAGGTGAATCAAATTGATTTAGTCCAGTTACTGAGCTTCATTTCTAGGACTGCTTTGCCCGGACTCCCTAATCCGTGAACAGGATTTCATCGTGCTAGGCGCATCTGATTCCTCAGTGAATGGCTTAGCATTAAATTGGGCTTCAGAGATGCAGGGCTGCCTGGATTATTCATTTTAAAGATCAGAAGGGATGGGGTTGGCAAGAGAGGACTATGAATAGTATATTTGTAGGCTTGGTTGAGTGAATACAATCCTGCAGTACCCTCGCCTACAGTAAAGATACAAAATGTTGTAGTCACTAGGAGCATGTCTACACTAGGAAACAATGTTGAAATAACTAAAATCAATTTAATAACTCCCAAAATAACAACATTGAAATAGTGTGTCCTGATTACGAGGAAGCCTCAAAATTAGTCCAGTGCAGGCTCCATTAATGTGGACGTGCTACCTCAACTTAGAGCCCCAGGAAGCACTGGGGAGTAATTAGTTTGAATTACTCTGGGGAATAGTTATTTCAAAATAGCCACACCGGAGCATCTACACTGGTGCTATTTTGAATAACTATTCTGAAATTAGCATTACTCCTCGAGGAAAGCAGGAGTACAGATTTTGAATTAAGTGGGCTGTTATGTCATAATAATGGGCTTGGCAGTGTGGACGCTCCGCTTATAAATTCAACCTTGGGAGAGTTATTTTGAAATAAAGTCCTAGTGTAGACCAGGGATAGAGCTGGTCAAAATACTCCCATCAAAATGAAAAAATAATCAGCCCCCTACTTTTGGTTTTCAGGTTTTGGGGGTTTCAGCAAAAAGTCAGAATTGACTAGAGGAAATACCCCTCTCCCGTTTTCCAGCATGCTCTAGTAGCAGCACTAGCAATTGGGAGGAGCATTGATCTAGAACTCAGCAACATCTCTCAAGTTCTTACCCTCTCCTAATGAAGAGAGGTGCTGCAAGAACTGCTTGCAGATCAGCGAGCGATGTAAGGGAGCAGAGAGTCCTCAGCTCCCGTCGAAGTCCATGGGAATTAGGTGTTCTGAGCACTCCCCAGGATTGAGCCCAGAGGGAGGGTGTTTGCTGTTTTGAAGGGCAGGAGATTTTCCTTTCATCACCTTCAAGAGCAAGAGGACTGTCATGGTTTCCATTTGAAAAGAAGGATACTCAGAACCAATAGCAACCCATTGAATATCCTGTTCACTTAGTAGCACAATCGATACTATCGAAAGGAACAGTTGGGTTTTGTTAATATTCAGCACTGCTGTAGCAGTTTTTAAATCTATAGGTCTCAAAACACTGGTAAAAATTCAGGTGAGCAAAACAAACACACACACACACACACACACACATACATATATTATATAGAAAACCCCTATGTAAATAGAGAGTTATTTAGGTTGCAAAGTTAAGTCCTTGGAAGGTAGCAAATGCCAGATTTCTACATGTCCGTGTGATCTTAATCATTCCTTTAAATGCATCCAACACATGCATTAACTGAGATGGGGAGGTGCCAGGGAAAAATCATCTGTGATCGTGTTATTTAAGAATGTATCATAATGCGCCTGGACCAATGGGGTAAATGAAGGTTGTGTGAGTATTTTCTACTTTTGAGTGCTCGCCTTTCAAGCTAAATAAAGTCCACTAAACAAAGTGGTGAGGTTCTTGTTTGTTTGTATGTAATTTTCTAGGTTTTTCATTTTAAAGGAAAAAAAGAACAACAAATTCTATTATATGTATCTGTGACAATGCTCCCCAGTGCATCATCTGTAGTATATGAAGCCTGAACCTTGAGCTCTGCAATACAATACAGGCTCCCACTAACAGAAGTATGAGACTAGCTACATTATCTGGCATAGGAATGGTGTTCCTAGCCTCTGTTTGTCAGGGGCTGGAAATGGATAATAAGGGAGGGATCACTTGATGATTACCTGTTCTGTTAATTCCCTCTGGGGCACCTGGCATTGGCCACTGCTGGAAGACAAGACACTGGGCTAGATGGACCTTTGGTCTGACCCAGTATGGCCATCACTGGGAAACATGGGCCACTAGACTATGTGCCATCCCAGTTCCCTTCTCCCACCCAGCCCAACAGCCACCCCAGCAGCTCCCAGCTGTGCTACTCCTGTTCCTTCAGTGATGGTGTGAATCTGGCCTTCAAGTGTTTGTGTGTTTAGTCATCCTTTTGCTGGGCTGCCAAAATTCTCCTGAGGAACACAAGCAAGAGAAGGGAAAGGGCATTTTTTCCCAGCTAATATCTTAGTAAAAGCTGAACAGAACATCATGAGCCTGCCTTAGGAAAATGGCATCCTGGATGATTGTTGGCACCCTTTTTTTACCATGTCATGCTGTCAACTCACAGGGCCAGAGAGCAACAGGATTATAGATTTGCTTCAAGACAAAGTCAATTAAGGATAGTTGCTTTTATTAATCTCACTACATCACTACTATTACAGGCTTAATGCTGCCAGATGGTTACACAGCTACTGCAAAGTAATATACCAATAAGCATAGGCAGAGGAATGCATAAAAGTGAGCAACAGTCACTTGGAAATGCTTATGCCCCTTCAGTCTGTGGGGAATCCCGTTCCTGTCACCTCACACCAGGCCACAGTGGACATGGCTCCAGTTGGGAGAATCCAGGGCACTCTCCCAGGTTTAGGTCCCTGGTGAGACTCACCAGACATGGGACTTCCAGTGATCTTCTACTTTAGCTGTTTACCGAGTGTCCGCAAGCTGGCCCAATGTCACATTCAGCATTCCCACGGGGCTGAGAACTGAGGTCATGTTATTTATCCCATACTCAGCTCTCAGATAGCAAGCATAGGGAGTTGTGGCTGATGAAGGCCGTCTGATAAGGAACACCTGGTATTTTTGCCAGCAGGGCTCATGACAGCCTAAAGGAATACAAATTTAACCTCTGCAGGCCTACATATGGCTTTTTATGTGACACATTCCACCCTTATTTATTGCATTGCTCCTGGGCATCACTCTTGCAAATTTCCTTGCAGAGTAAGGCACCCAGCCTGCTGCCTTACAACAGCCTGGTCACTCCCTTTGTGTTGGAAACCCCATTCAGAGAAACACGGCTCTTGACCGTGGTGCCCCAACCATGGCCACCCTAGGCCAGCATTCATGTTGCCCCCTGTAAGGCCAGCCCTCATTGCCACCTGTCCAGATTTTCCCAGGATTAGTGCCAGGAAAGGTGCTCTGTACCCACTGCCAGCTGGCCAGTTTTGTTGTTTCAGGAGAATCCCAATTGTCCTCATTTTTGTACCTCAGAGGAGGCAGGTTTAGTCATGAGGCACAAAGGAAAAAGAGAGCACCGCCAGAAACTGGACGCGTTTCCTCTGCTGCTGCTGTCTAAGGCTGGCTGTGTGGAACAGAGGTCAGAGAGTGTCTCAAAGAAAAGGACTAAAGAATCCTTCACAAAGAGAAGTGTCTCGCGACCTAAATATAGCAATCACTATCTGCTTCCCCTTTAATGTGCAGCACGTGTGAGAGAGAGGGAGTGCTCATGAATGCACGAGAGTGGAATGCTAGAGAGACCAGGGTTTAATTCCCAACTCAGGCCCAAGTTTCCTTTGTGACCTTGAGAAGTCTTTTAGCCTTCCCTGTGCCCTAGCTTCCCATCTATAAAGCTGAGATAATATTTGTGAGGTGCCCAAATATTACAGCAATGAGGATCATAATGTAAGAACCAAGACAGATCAACCCCTATTCTACAGCTGGGGAAGCTGAGGCACACAGAGGTAGCATGATTTGCCCAGGATCAGCAGTAGAATGGGGAATAGAACCTGGGCCTCGTGCCCCCCACTACTGCCCTATAAACTGGGCATTGTGAAGCCCGCTTCTTAAATTGAATAAGAGGGATAAACAGACAGAGGCTCTCCTGGAAAGACAAAATGATCATCTACTGACCAACTGGACTATCTAATTAAGCCTTATTAAATTTCAGCCAAACTATGTCCAGTTTCACTAATCGCTGTCTATTTAACAAATAGTAATTGTTTTTTTAAAACGTGCTAATGAACATTTTGGTGAGAATCTCATGCTATTAAATTAACATGCTATAGCTGTCCCTTTATGACACTTTTTTTCTGCATTTATGTGTTAATTTGTCTCTCTTCTTTTGTTTCTGTGAACTGCCAGCACAGAGAAAAAAATGAAGAACTGGTGAACGTAGCAGAAGAGAGGAGATTTCTTCTCCAGAAAAGCTGGAGATGACAAATGATTAAAGGAAAGCACCATGTAGTCAAGGACTACACGTGTCCCCTTACCTCAGTCCTGTCCCTCATTATTAGGCTGTTCTGGTCCTGGGTTCTGCCAATATATCGCATTCCTACCCAGCAATTTTCCTTGGCTATTCCCTTGTATTCCTCAGCCCCTCAGATTTACCAGTGCGGCTATTTGTTCTGATGCACCCCAGCCTCAGCTACTCCAGGCCTGGGACTCAACTGTTCAGAAAAGGCAAATGCTAGCCGTAGTTTAATGCTGTGTCCATTGTTGGAAGACAGGATACTGGGCTCGATGGACCTTTGGTCTGACCCAATATGGCTGTTCTTGTGTGCTTATGATGTACATCCACATGAACTAGGATGACACCTGCCCAAATCTCATTTCTACTTGTGGCACCAAATGCAAGGACCCATGTGGCAGAATTTGAATCAGGGTCTCCAGCACCAAAAGAGCCCTGCAACCCGCTGCGTCAGCCTCTGCTCTCCAGAACACTAAAGTGTCTCATTAGGTCTAAAGAGCATCCTTATTTAATACACTTTAGTTTAAAGTGGAATCACTCTTTCTTACTTCAGAAAGTCTCACCTGCCTCTCAAACAGCTCCTGGCAGGCTGCCCACACTCACTTTCCCTTCTGCTGTAAGAAGGGGAACCTTCTTCCTCTCGACTGGAAAAGAGCTTGAAGCCCTTAATTTAAAGTTCTCATCCTTCCCCCCACTGATCCTTAAATGCTGCAAAAAAACAAAAATGTATTTGTTACTGTCATAACTGGGTTACCAGGCTTTTTTCAATGCATTTCATACCTTAGGTATCATGGAAACAGAACCTTGAGTTAGTGTATAACAAAGGGCTCAACAAAGTTCAGCGCCAAAAAGCCTGTATTGTTCTCTGGGGGAGGGAGGCTCATCTGGGTGGGGGGGGGCAGTTAATTCTTCTTTTGCCTCCACAAGTGCATTCCCTGAACATTGAAGCCTTAGGAGGAAAATATCTAATGCTTCAAGATTTCCCTTCCCTCCAGCCTCCAACCACCCTCCTTCCACCGTTTGCTTGAAATGCAGAGATCCAAGAGAAAAGAGCATCACTCACAGCTCCCGCTTTCCTAACAAGATCTCATTATGGTGCTGGGAAAAGTTGACCCTGCCAGAAGTGTCAAACTGAGGCACAGCATTTATTCTGCATACAGCTGCCTTCTTCTGTAGTTTAGCAGTAGCTGTCGGGAGAGTGGATGGGGGTGTTCTGCCTCCTTTGACTATCACAGGGCATGAAGTTTGCAAAAAGAAGTTATTTTAAAACATAGGTTTCACTCTCAGCGGTATTTAAAACCCCCCATAGCACAAACACATTTCAGAAAGGAAGGGGGGCAAAAATGTATGTGTGGTTGCACACCTGCACAAAGAGGTGCCTGCAGTAATTTGCAGTTGCCAGTTTTGGAGTTAGCTGCTTAAATGACCAGTAGGAGGAGATGCATTGTTTGCACACATGATTGTGAGCATCCATAACACAACAAAATTACTGGCCTCCGTAGGGGCACCTCTACGTAGCAGTGTTATTTCGGAATAACTGACATTATTCTGAAATAACATAATCCACATCTACACTACAAGCAGTTATTTCAACATAATGTCAAAATAATGGCGAGCTGGAGGACTTCTTACTCGGACTCCTGTAACCCTCATTTATGAGGAGTAAGGGAACTCAGAGGAAGAGTGCTCTAACTCAGACTTCCTGCTGTGTAGACAGCACCAAAAGCCAAAATAAGCTATTTCGACTTAAGCGAGGCAATTGACGTAGCTCAGGTTGCGTAGCCTATTTTGGCTTTAGCCCTGCTGTGTAGACGCGCCCTAGATGACTAAACTTCATATTCAGCCCAGGCTCATCCCAAAAATCAGTGAGAGCTTTCTGAGTGAACACAAACCCCAAGTTCAGCCAAGAAGTGCGAGTGGCCCCATTGGGATTGCCCATAAAGGAGACATCACATGCCCCATGCAGAGGGGGAAATGGTGAGTCTTTCTTGGTCCAAGCAGTTAGCAATCTCATGTATTGTGCTTCCTGCTCCCCTACCCATCCCTATACCGTGTGCTTGAAAATCACTTGGTACTCATGTCACAGACATCTCTGGAGTGAGATCCAATACAGCAGCTACTGATAGGACCCTACCAAATTCACTGTCCATTTTTGTCAATTTCACAGTCAGAAGATTTTAAAATTATAAATGTTATGATTTCAGTTATTTACGTGTGAAATGTCATGCTGTTGTAATTGTAGAGGTCTTGACCAAAAAGGAGTTGGGGGTGGAGGGTTGCAAGGGTATTGTAGGAGGGGTTTGGGTATTGCTATCTGCTACCCTTACCTCTGTGCTGCTGCTGGAGATGGCACTGCCTTCAGAGCTGGGCAGCTGAAGAGCGGTGGCTGCTGGCCAAGATCCAAGGATGCCAACAGAATTGCCAGGCCCACAGCAAGATGGAAAGATGGCTCTGGGTCCTTGGAAGGGGCAGGACCTTGAGCAGAAGGGGTGAGGCTAGGGACTATCATTCCCACTGTAGCCACAGCCAGGAGCTCCAGGCCCTTTTAAATCTCCAGGCCTCAGGGCAGCTGCCCCTTCCTCTGGCTCTGTCCACAGCCTTGCCAAGATCCCAGCTCTGCAGGTAGAACAGCCACCAGCAGCAGCACAGAAGTAAGGACAACATGGTATGGTGTTGCCACCATTACATCTGTGCTACTGCCTGCAGAGCTGGGCGCTTCGTCAGCAGCTGCCACTCTCCAGCCACCCAGCTCTGAAGGCAGCAGAGCAGACATAAGGGTTGGGTGGTATGGTATTGCCACCCTTACTTCTGCATGGCTGCTGGCAGGGTCCTGCCTTCAGAGCACTCTCCAGCCACCCAGCTCTGAAGGCAGCAGAGAAGTAAGGATGAGAGTACCGCAACCCCCCTAAAATAACCTTGTGATCCCCCTTTAGCTCCCTTTTGGGTCAGAACCTCCCGTTTGAGAAACACTGTTTTCCCCTGTGAAACCTGAATAAGGTAAAAGCAGACAAATTACAGAATTTCAAGCTGGGGGGGTGAGGGGAAGCAAGACCATTTCATGGTCTATGATGCAGTTTTCTTAGCTATGAACTTGGTGGGGCTCTAGCCATGCACTGGTGAAAGGCCCAAGATCATAAAAGGATCTAAATCTAAACTTCCCCAAGGGCTGAACTAGTCTAGATCCAGCACTAGAGAAGGATGGGAATGAGCAAAGTGCAGGTAAAGATTTGACTCTGAGCTTCACCAAGCCGCATCTTCAAATCCAGTTCCCAACATCCCAGAGTTCAAAGAGTCCCCTGCATTCTGTGAGAGCCTCGTCTCTGATTCACACATAGGTTATATGGATATATCAGGGAACTGAAAACTTCTGTCAACAGAACCAGTACAGCCACAAGACAAACTTCCCTTCCCACATACCTGGAAGCCTGAGGGATCCATTTTAGTGGATAGAGAGGTGGTTTCCATGGCACATCTAGTCCTTGGCCTCCTTATTGTCTTGCTCAGCAGATGCCTAGCACAATAACTAGAGCCCTGCACAGATACATACAAAATTTGTAGCCACATCCACATCTATATCCACAAAAATGAGCCATGGATATCCACATCCAGACCTGCAGGTGTGGATACCCACAAATATAAAGTGGATATCTGCACATTTGCAGCTCTCTAACAATAAATTGGGCTTCAGGACCCAGACACTTGTTCCCTAGCAAACAGGCTTGAAGCCCCCTCTTGCCAACTGGCTGGCTAGCAGCCATTGGACAGCAGCAATTCTTTTTTGCTAGTTACTCAGTTCGGATTGGCAGCCTTGAGGCAGAAGGGCTTAAACTACTTTTTTTTATGCACAGCAGATTATAAACCCAATCTCTGAGGCTACAGAAGCGTGTAGTCAATGTTGATCTGCAGAGTTTGAGTATTACAAAGTTGTCCATGCTCAGTAAATATGTTTTCTCATAATCAGCTGCCATTTACTTTGCAGGCATCAGAGTTATTAAATACACCGAGAAAAGGGATTTAGGGATTTGGATGGCAAGCACTCCCCAAATCAGCCTGTAAAGCACCACACAAATCCAGGTATCTGTCACGCAGGGAGGTGCCCCTACACCTGGCACCTTCACCCAGCTCACAAAGATGCTGTAGCTCCCAATCCTTCCTCTGAAGGAGATACTGCCATGTCACCTGCCAGATAAATGTAGTCTCTCCATCTGCATGGAGGCTGCCAACTGGTGCTGAATTATTCAGCCTTCCTGCCCCTGAAAGGAAATTATCCATGGTTTAAGTGGATGAAGGGAAGTTTGCATCAAAGGTACCTTAACTCAGTAAAACACACCTTGAAGAGTGCCTTGTCTATGACAGTCAGGGGTAATAATCGCAGCTCTGATCAAACAAACAGCCCTTCAGACCCACTTAGTCCCTGTAATCAGCAGGCTCACATCTCCTCTTTCCGCTGCCAGGGAAGAAAATGTTTCAAGCATTTGGGGGCGGAGTCAGGGAGAGATGGGTGTGCTGGGCTGTGGAACAGGATGGTGCTGGTTGTAAAGGGAGCTCTGGCAGACACAGACTTCACAGCTGCTTTGCTTTATATCACACTGGCCTTGTCCGTGCCCTCCTGTCCCAGAAAGCTGAGTCAGTTTACAGGAATTCAGAATTAGTCTATTAAATTGTCTCTGGGCAGCTGAAAGAATGCTAGAGCTAGGGCTGGACAGCACATTCCTTCACATACTGGCCCTGAGCTACCATATCCTCTTCACACCAAACCAGCTTCTCTGAGCTCCTACTTCACAGCTACCCAGACCTGTCACCAGCTCTCACAACTCCTGCCAATCGCTGGCTCTCTGAGCCCCTACACCTCCCTCTTGCCATAGGCTCCCTCAGCTCTGACATTTACCTAGCCCTTCCAGCAGCCCTCCTGCTGCCAAAGCTGGGAGCCAAATCTCAGCCTCGTGCCATTATTCATGCAGTGACTTGATTGTGTGCTGTTAAATGCTGCACTGCAACCTTGGATTTCATCAAGCAATTGCCCCTGTCTCCAAATCCCACAGCAACGAAGGGCTATGCCCCAGGGATACAGCTACAGGTGGGGCTGAGCAGACTGTGGCCCATCCACTTGGTACCCAGGCCCACCAAATCAGGACCAGAGGCCCCCAAATGCATAGGCTGGAATGCCTGATGCTGGCTTAGTGTCCCTCAGTCTGGCCACATTGCTCTCCTGCCAGTGCTGCACACTGGTCTCAGTGGGAGGGGGGATCTCACGGGGTCAGGGCTAGCACTGGGGCCAGAAACTGGGGCAGCAACATGCAGCATCTACAGGAGAGCAAGGTGGCTGAGCTGGCAGACACCAAACTGGGGATGGGAAGCATGGGTGGAGCTCATGCGCCAGTGGGGTCCCCTCTGCCCCATGGGTATGCTTTGCAGCCTGTGTGTCCCAGGTGCTTGCTGAGAAGGAGGCAGGTCCTCCATCTCTCCTGCCCCCCCTCCCAAGGGCACCAGATTTCTCCTGCCTCCCCTTCCGGCTCCCCCTGGGCACTAGATCCCTCCTACTCCTCTTCTACCTCCACAAGGCACTGGATCCCTTCTGCACACCCAATCCTTCCTGCCCCCGCCCCCCAACATTGCCAGCTCACCTGAAAGCTGGGGCTCACCCACTTTTCCTGTCCTAATGATGCCACCACTGTGGCCCAGCCTTTTCAGACCCAAATGTTTCTATTTTAGGGGAAATTGCATATTAGAGCCTATTAGAGCAGCCACTAGTCCCTTTTGGAACTTAAGACTGCATTTCATTTGTGTGTGTTTACTTGTGTTAGCCATTTACATCACCCTCATTTCTTTTTCCTAGTTAATATACTTTTAGTCCATTTTCTATGGGACTGTCTGCAAACATTGTCTTGGGTAAGAGATCAAGGTTGCACTTGATCTGGGGTAAGTGACTGGCCCTTTGGGACCGGCAGTCACCTGAATATTGCTGTGGTTTATGAAGTAGGGAACCTTCTATCAACTACAGCAGAGGCTTGCCTGGATGGCAAGAGAGCCTGGAGAGCCCAAGTGGACAACCTGTGACTCCATGCGGGGGCTGTCATGCTTGTTACTTGGTTGGTGAACTCTAAGGCGTTTGAGGTTCGTGCCCTGTTTCTTGTCGGCCTGCCCTGAGGCTGGCACGCACAGTGATGAGCCACTCCAGACAGCCTGGCACAAGGGTCCCAGTTTTTGGCCTCTCTCCCTACCCAGTTCTGCTAGATTGTCCCCTTCTTGCCAATCTACATCCTTCCTCTCACTGCCCTTCCCACTCTGTTACTTGCCCTCCTTTGTCCTCCCTTCATGAACACCACCGTGGGGGCACTGGTCAGCAGCACTAGCATGGAGTGGCATGGCATAGGCTTGCCATCGCTGGTATAGCTGAACTACCGTGGTTCCCCTGGCTTTCCACTCCCCCATCCCCCACCCCTTGCCAGAATTACGAGCATTAAAGGGATTACGGAACAAAATGATCTGAGAGAAGGGATTACAGGGCATTATCAGTCGTGATCCCCTCTTAATTAATTACTGGTCAGACAGAAGAAGGGATAGCTCCAGAGCACCCCACCATGCTGAAGAGGAAATGACACGTGGGACTGGAAGGAAGAAAGCTAATGCTAAGGAAGGGGTCTGGAAAATGCCGCTGCTCATTCCAACACAGCTATGGGCTGGGAAAAGTTCTTAAAGGGGCACCGTTTTGACATCTGTGGGGCGCTTTCACTCCTCAGCACTAACTCTTAGCTCTCACTAACACCCCCATTCACATCCTTGTGCAGAAAGCACAGCTGACATTGCAACTGCTTCTTCTGAGCAAAGCCCTGGGCCAAGTCTGCCCTGCACGCAGGAGCCAGCGCTGGGGCCGACAGAATTGCTGGAACTCTGGCAGCTAAGATTTATTGCTTACAAAAGAAGACAACCATTTGAGGCCCCTCCTGCTCCCATTGAAGTCAGTGAGCAAGGTGGAGTGGCCCGGCTCGATGCTCCCAGAAGAGGAGGGGCTTTGGGCAGAAGGGGTGGGGCTGGGGGAGTTAGCCTCCACCCACCAGACCTTCAGCGCTGGACGGACATTGCTGCCCAGGGCTCCAGCAGTGATTTAAAGGGCTTGAGGCTCCGGGCACAGCCACAGTAACAGCAGCTAGGATCCCCAGGCCCGTTTTGAATCGCCAGGTCCTGTGGCAGCTGCCCTCTTTCCCCCACCCCACACCTACCAGTGGGCGTGCCCTCCAGAGATGGTTTCCCTCTTTCAAGTGACAATCAAAGCTTGTGGCAAACCTGCTAGCAGACTCCCACTTACTCCAATGGGTCCCAAATGTTTGTCATCTTTAGTAGGCAATAAAACTTAATTAGCTGCAAATTATGGGCCCAAGCCTGCTCCTACTGAAGGCAACAGTTTTGGTGTTGACTTCAAGGGGAGGCAGAATGAGACAGAAGATTGTTGTTTTTGTAGCTGTTCCTTGTCTTGTCACCTCCTATGGTAGTTCAGGGTAAGTTAATTCAGCAATAGGGACAGGGCCCCATCCCTCCAATGCATGCAAGGCTGTGGCTTCTGGTGCTGGGTTTGCTGAGCTAGTGTTTCTGGATTTGTTGCTGGTCTTTCTTCAGTCCCTCTGACTGCCTGAACCTATCTCCTGGGGTCCCAAAAGGGCAGCTTCATTCAGCACAAGTTTCTCCAAAAGACAAGGCTACATTTTAGCTCAGTTGTAGTCTAACTGAGGGGAAATAAAACAATTGGGAAAATCTATTTCTCCCACATGCATTGGCAGGCTGGAGTCTAGTTGGGGTTTATTACCCCTCTAATTCCATCATTTATTGGGATCTGCGTCATTATTGTTTTATTGTTTGGCTCACTTAATTATGTTCCCATTTTACAAGAGGAAGTGTATTTCCCTCAGACCAGAGCAAAAGCCAAGTTTATGTATTATTGTCAATAGGCCCATGTCCTCCTTCTGTGGGAATGGGAACGTCTCACCTAATAACCAGGTCCCAATTTTACAAGAGGAGGCTTGTTTCCCTGAGATCAGACTTCCATTGTTGCCTCACAGCTGAGGCCTAGTCTCACTTCAGATTCTGGCAAGTTTCTGTGAAAAGAAATACATTCCTCCAACCTAAAGCTTCTCCATGGCTTCACAGTGAGGCCTGACCATGGGCTCCCTCAATTTACAGGGTCTGGAATCAAGAGTTGGATGCAAAAGGATGCGCAAAGCCTGTTTAGTAATTGGACTTGTACAGCCCTACTCCAGGGAACAACATACCCATGGCAGGCTCAATTCTAAAACCATGATCCAAACATGCACTACTTCATTTCCACTCAGCGGCTGCTGCTGTCAAATGGTGAAGCACACTGAAGTGGTGTGGAATGGGCTCAGAATAAATGGATGGTTCCTTCCTTCTAGACTGTTTTAATCATAGAAATTAGATGGATACAATATTTTGGATGGAGTCCTGCCGCACAATGTGCATCCAGATCTTGGTTGGCTACTGATCACTCCTAATTTTGCAGATGCCCTGATCAGAAGATCTGGTTAGGCCTCATCTCTAATTAGATCAACATCTTCTCCATGCCACATCCACCTGAGGAGAACTGGTCCCTACTGTTTATTTTCCAGGGGTTGGACGGAATCTAGATTCAGTAACCCAAAGCTCCCAATCAAGTTTGGTTTAATATCTAAATGGTGTAACTACAGAACCAACATAAAACCTTGGCACCAGACTCCAACCCCTCACAGACTTTCCACAGGCTCTGCCTTCTGTCAGCAAACATGCGGCCTGCATCAACAGAGCAAAGAAAGATGGGGCAGGCAAAAGGACAAAGCAGGCTTAGTAGGAATAAATTGGCTGAAACTGTTCTCCACTCCTCGCTGCATTTCTGCCTGCTCAGAACCTCAGCATACTGTCCTATCCAGCTTTATGCCTCTCCCTCCAAACGAGCCTGGACATCATTAATGAGATGGAGCCTGGCACTGATCAGAACTTATCTGATGGCCTCACTTTTCCTTATTGTGGCTCAAGCTCGTTTGCTTTGTCAGCAGCTGTCCTTTCTCCCATGTGTCCATGGGGCAGGAGGGTACCAGCCAGTATCTGTGCAGCTGCCCTGAACTGGTACATGGCTCCATTGCCAAAGTACCTCTGTTGCTTCAGGAGCTGAGACACTCTAATAGATGAGCTGCAAGAGCATCTGCTCGTAGCCTCGATCCAGCACAGGGGCTTCCTGTTCACATTGTACCTGTAACGATCCCCCTCTCTCTCCTCAAACTCATTTTCACCTGTGACATTTCAACCTGAGCATCCCCGGACCAGAGAAACACTTCTGAGTCTATAGAGCCTGCCTTTGTTTCCGGGGAAAGGGCCCTTTTCTAGCCTACACAGCAGGAGTTAAGGGAAAGGCACAGTTAGTGAAATATCTGAAAAATACAGGCATGCTGGTTGTGACAAATGCACAAATTGGAGCCGATTTGGAATGCAGATGTATGTAAACATGCACACAATTATCAGATCCTTCCTGCATAATGTTGCCTTGCAGACGGCAAAGCTCTGAATGCTTCACTGAGGCTAGGCCCACTGTATCCGTTCGAATTAGGGAAGAAGCGCTCCGGAAATGACAGGCAAAGGAGCATGATGCCAGGGAGAAGGGGAAGCAGGCACCAAATTATTAAACTAAGCACAGCTATGCCCAGTAGGAGGATGCTCCACCTCCTGGTTCTGAATGCCCAGTCTCCCTGGTACCCTGCTATACAGTCTCCCTGGTACCCTTGCCCACTGTGCCCCGGATTCTCATGCAGAGGAATATGTGCAACTCTGCAGCTTAACTAGGCTTCCCCTTTCACAGGGACAGCCACCTCCCAAACTGTAAAAAAGAGGGTAGGGGATGGATGCACCGATGGATGGTACTGCTCACCTCTGAAGGTACCTCATTCCTCACCTACACTCTCTCTATTATTCCTGTCCTAGGCTCCCTTACACACTCCGCCAATGCGCTTCCTGCCTGATCTGCAGATCCCACCAGTCCTGTTCTGTCAAAGCAACACAGTCCAGACTCTCCTCTGCCATGCCAATGGTCCTCATCAGTCATGTTTTATACATCTACCGCCTGATTCAAAGCCCATAGGAGTCAATAGGAGTCTTTCCATTGACTGCCACAGGCCCTGGCTCAGGCCCACTATGTCCTTCAGCCTCAGCTCTCCACGTGGTTTGCAGAGAGGGCAGCTCAGGGTCAGAGAAGTTAAGGAACTTGCCTGAGGTTACACAGAGTCAGAGTTAGAATCGGAAATAGAACCCAGGGGTCCTAGCTCCTTACCCCTTGTCTAACCATTAGATAATTGTCCTATTTGGTTGTTGCCATGGAGATTGTTGCCATGAGCTCTGTGAAGCATCAAGTGAGAGGGAGGATGCAAGCCATAAAGGGAGAAATTACCCCGTGAGAAAAAATTGCCCTCCAGTAGCAGTTACCACTTCTGTGATGAGTGGCAGACGTGGCTAGGGAATTGCTGGCTGACCCAGGTAAGAGGCAGGTGGCTTTCAAAGCATTCCCCACTGACAGTGTCCTTCTTTAATATCAAACACACCTCTTTTCTGTTTACTCAAAGCCAGTTGCTTCCTTCCTAATAAGAGCTTCAAAACCTGCCAGGGAAAGTCCATGGCTAATTTTTTCATTGGGCTTGCATGGCCTGTGAAGCCTCAATTCCATTTTTCATAAAGGTTTGTATGAACAAATCTCTGCATTAATCCCGCGCCTTCCCCCAGCCTACGGTGTGCGTCTTAGCACAAATCGGCTCCCTCTGCCGCTGCAGTTAAAGGAGGATTTAGGGGATAACAGAGAAGCCCTTGAACACAGGGCTCCCTGATTAAAATATATAGAACCAGGAACACGTCAGCATCGGGGTGAATGGCAGTTATGCTATGCCCTCAGATGGTCCCATTTAATGCAGTCATGGGCTCCTCCAGGTAGCTTGAAACTACTTAATTCTCAGTGCTTAGAACAAAGAAATATTATCAGGCTCTGACTCTGTTAACCTGCCACAGACACCCAGCTTCCTTATTCCTGTTGGCTGTTAGAATAAGAGCCATCACACTTTCCCCTGACAAGGAGATTTGTGATCCAATGTCCCACCTCCAGAAGCAGCAACAGCTCTTGATGCTTCAGACAAAGACAAATGAGAAAACTAATACAATAATAGTTCCCTTAATAATTAGGATTGAACACAGATATGTGGGTCAAAAAACACAACCCCCCTGAACTTTGCACCACAGCCCCATCTCCAGTAATAACAGTTCATCCTCTTTCATCCCAAAGCTCTTGACAAACACAAACTCAGATGCAGTACACACCCTGTAGAACCTCAGCAACCACTGAATGCAGCTACCTTGGCCGTGGAGTGAACCGTTTGCTAGCCCACAGTAACACTGCACAACTGATGGTAGGGAGTGGACAATGCTATATGCAGTTGGAACTACAGAGAATTAGGAAACCAAGCTGGCACTGAAGCCTGACTCTTTCGTAAAGCGTCAGGCAATCTTTAACAATATGAGTCCTGCCCTCAGTGCCATGGTAGGATACCAATTTGTTAGGAAGCACCACTTCCTACTAAATACACATGCTCCCAGCAACATTCTTCCCCACTAGCTATCTACCTTTGGTACCTTTACCATACCTGAGCATCTCTTGGTCTTACAACACCCCAGTAAGGTAGGGTCGGGCTACTATCCCCATTGCACAGATGGAGAACTGAGGTACAGAGAGACAGGATATGTCTGCGCTGTGGAGACTATGCCTGCATAACCCTGTAGCATAGACTCAGCCTACCTGATGAAAGGGTTTTTCTGTTGGTGTAGGAAAACCTTCTTCCCAAATAATGTTAGCTGTCTTAACAGAAGCATTCTTCCATCAACACCTAGACTATGTCTAGACTGGCCAGTTTTTCCGGAAAATCAGCCGTTTTTCCGGAAAAACTTGCCAGCTGTCTACACTGGCCGCTTGAATTTCCGCAAGAACACTGACAATCTCATGTATGATCGTCAGTGTTCTTGCGGAAATATTATGCTGCTCCCGTTCGGGCAAAAGCCCTCTTGCGCAAATGCTTTTGCGCAAGAGGGCCAGTGTAGACAACGTGGTATTGTTTTGCGCAAAAAAGCCCCGATGGCTAAAATGGCGATCAGGGCTTTCTTGCGCAAAAGCGCATCTAGATTGGCCAGGGACGCTTTTCCGCAAAAAGTGCTTTTGCGGAAAAGCGTCTGTGCCAATCTAGATGCTCTGTTCCGAAAATGCTTTTAACGGAAAACTTTTCCGTTAAAAGCATTTCCGGAAAATCATGCCAATCTAGACGCAGCCCTACAGTGGGGGTTATGTCAGCATGGCTACACCAGTCAGGGGCATGAGCCAACGTACTTATGCTGATATAGCTTTCAAGTGTAGATAAGCCTATGTCACTTGCCCAAGGCCATAAGGGAAGTCAGTAGAGCAGGAAATCAAACCAAGGACTCCTGAGTCCCCAGCTAGTGCCCTAGCCACTAAGCAAGCTTTCATCTAACCTACCACAGCTCTACTTAGTCCAAACAGAATCACAGCACTGGACTAATGGCAATGCAGTGCTATGGATGTTTGGGTTGGAAAAGAATTTATACCAATCCCAGGCCATGAAGATCCCATGAAGCCAGGGTCTGATTATTCTTATTATTTATTATTTGCATAGCACCAAGTGGTGGAAAAACTGGGAATAAGATTGCGGGGTCCTAACCCATGTAGACAAAAAGAAGCCCCGTGTATAGAGATAACAGTGCAAAGCTATTTTTCCTGCTTTTCTACAATTTTGATTACCGAAAAGGGGAAGAAAAATCCTACATTACACCGCCCTTTGCAGCATCCCCACCTCTTACAAGTGCTATCAGTTCAGCTGCTCAATAGCCTTACCTATCACTCTGTCCAACAAAGGAAGAATGGTGCATTGTACTTGTGTGATAGGTCCTGTCCACACTGGACCAGTCTGGAGGTTTGTCCTCACGCTCCAAAGAGCACACCTGCAAGGTCTTAGGGTAACAGGGCTAGCATAGCTGATGGGATTCTTTGATTTCCCCCTGCATGCTCCCCCAAAAAGTTGCCATGTGTTGGGGGACTGACAGAAAGAAGCAGGTGTGGGGTGAGGAATAATAGTTATACCAATATCCTCTTTCTCACAAACTGGGACTGACAAAGCCTCTGAGCTCACATCTTGACACCTCACCTACAGATTTGGTTGGCTAGGTTCAAGGATGCCTTTCTAACCTCTTAGTCAGAATCCTGATTTCATGGCACTCATCAGCTGGGCTGTGGGGTTCTGGGGTACTGTTGATTCCAGCCAATGCCCTATCCCCAATGCCCAGTCCCAGGTTTAGCAGCTCCACATACTGCACCACACAGGTCCTCACTGCACAGGTTAGGAGAGCCCACATCTTTGGGTGCACTGTGCTATTCATTCTGAGAGAACTGCAGCTGCCTCTGCCTGGTTTGTATAGATATATATAATAAGGGGGAAAAGACACTTTTCAGGATTGGCTCATTGGGGGGACCCTGATGTGAATTTGTTCTCTATATGCAGTTTTATTTCCCCATTATCAAGACACACAAAGTGATGTCAATCACCTCATCCAAGTACAAAAGCTGTGAGGCTGCATTAAGTGCACGCCAGGCGGTGGTAGGGTGTTATAGGAGTGAGCGCCTGTTTGATGGGAACTGCTTAGATTAGAAGGGTGTTGAAGCATGTTCAGCATGAATTAAAGTGTTAACTTGTGGGAGCAGAGTATTTCGGAGAGGTTATAAGGGAAGAGTCTGAATGAAAATCTCTGAATGAAGCATCTTTGGGCTTTAAGGAAGTTGGGAATCTGAGCATAGATTGGGGTGTGAATTTTCCAGCTGCCCCTGTCTTTGGCTATGTCTACACTACAGAGTTTTTTTGGAAAAACAGCTGTTTTTCCTAAAAAAAAACCCTTCACTTACGTCCACACTGCAATCATGTTCTTTCAGAAAAAAATCGAAAGAACAGAGGGTTTTTTTTCCAACATTGGTAAACCTCTTTCTACAAGGAATAAGACTTTTTCCGAAAGAGCTCTTTCAGAAAAAGGTATGTGTGGACAGAGAAGAGGAAGAAGAGGAAAGAGGAAAAAGCACAGGTGACCTGGTGGCCACTCCATCCATAGTAATCACAGCTTATATGCGAGATAGCGTCCATTCAGTGTGGACACTATCTTTTGAAAAAGCAGATCGCTTTTTTGATGCGCTTTGTCAGTGTGGATGCTCTCTTTCGGAAGAAGTTTTTTCAGAAGATCTCTTCCGGAGAAGCTTCTTCCGAAAGAAGCCTGCAGTCTAGACGTAGCCTTTGTCTACGCTGCAGTTACAAAGCTGTGGCTGGCCCATACCACCTGATCAGGGCTCCGGCTCAGAGATTGTTATCTGTGGTGTAGACATTCAAGCTCGGGCTGGAGCCTGGTTTGAGAACTCTGAGAAGTGGGAGGCCCCCAAAGCTCCAGTGGCAGCCTAAATCCAAATGTTGACACTGGAATTAAACAGCCCTTTAGCCAGTGCCTCACAAGCCCGTACAGTGGGGCCAAGAAGTTTGCCAAACCCTTGGGCAATGTGGAGGAAGAGTGGCTTTGTACTCCCAGAAGGGGCGGGGCTTCCAATAGGAGGGGTGGGACAGAAGCAGCCAACTCCCAGCACCACCCCCTGACCCCGCCAGCCCTCTGAGCTGCCTGGCACATGCTACATGGGACTCTGGAGCATGCGATGCTGGGAATCTCATGAGACAGCCCATTCTGACCAGGCTGCCAGCCCAGGAGGTCTATCTTACTAGGATACAATTGTGGAACAGCCAGCTCCTTTTCTATATATGACAAAAATGAGTGTTCTGTCAAAATAAGAGAAGGGAGGCTTCATCATTGTGGAGATGATTTTCTCTCATTTGGTTTGAAAGCACCAGACAATCTTTTCCAGCAGAGCTTTGCAATAAGCCTTGGAAAGCTAATACGAGCAGGAAAGCTGAGGGAACTAACCCTGGCTGCACTGAATGTATGATTAGGACCAGGACACTGGGCACTTGCCTGGTTTACCCACTTCTTTTGAGAGGTGTGTGTGGACAGGAAAAGTATTTGGTTTTGAAAATTGGCAAGTGTTTGGAATGTTAGGGCTACCCCATAGCAGCGCTGCTGCTGCTGCTGTATTCATGTTGTTTATTTGGAAAGGAGACATGGAGTGAATGGCCAAGTGCCCACAAACTTCAGTGGAGGAAGAAGTTCGGCTCCTGGTCCAAGAATTTCCCATTAGCAAATGAAAATTGCACAGGCACAGAACTGATGAGAATCACATAAAGAGTTGTGCCTGCAGAAGACTTTCCAAGGGTGTAGTTGTCTCTTCCTTTTTCTAGTTCACCCAGCAACCTCAAAGCAAGCTCACCTGACAGAGGCAGTTTCCAAATTGTAACGTTTGTCACCGCTGAGCTCTTCAGCTGTGGACAGGCAAAGCAGTTGGAAGAAGACAACAACCCAGCCGCATAGAATCCCAAAAGGGGCACTGATTGCTGGCATCCACTTGGCATCTACAATATGGTCCTCCCATCTCTATGCATGAGCTTTACTCAAGCTATTCTCTCCATTTTGAGGGAGGCCAATTTGAGGCCCATAAGTCAAGGCAGGGGAAACAACTTTCAGTACAAAATTCAATCAAAGAAATACCCTGTTTTGGAAGGGGAAGGGAAGAGGCATCATAATTGTCCATTGCACAAATCAACTGCACAAGAACTAGACTCTTGTTTTTTGCACTCCTGCACTGGCTCTCTCTTTTTAATCTTCTCAGACATAAGCTACTTGTCTTTCAAAGACCTTCACAACCCATCCCCACACTACCGATCATCTCGTGAGTTCATTCACACCTCTGCCTAGCCCATGATGCCAGCCACCAGCCCACTACTCATAAGTTAAATCTACAAACAAGACCCTTTCCCCATTGCTGTCCCTCTTTCCAGGGAGGATCTCATGATAAATATCTGCAAAGCCACTTCATTATCCTCCGTCAAAACCCTCCTCAGAACTTTCCTTTGCTATGATGCCCACAGGACATATGATGCTGTTTAGGTTGCTGGTGTGCAGCACACTGCCTGCCACTACCCAGACCCAGTATTGTCTCCGTTTCCATGTACTCCCATGTACTTGAGTTTAATGAGGTTGACTGTGTGCACTAGAAGCGCTGACAGCAACTAATCAGAGTTTTAATAAGGGATGACAGATCGGGGGGGATGTTTGTGTCAGTTGTGAGTGACTTTGGACATTTTGATTGTAACCTTCACTTTGTCTTGTAGTATCCATCTTGAGTTACAACATCCAGGGGTGTCGAAAGCCTCTCATATCTTGACAGGGTCTAAGTTGGACAATGTGTGCTCATACCTGCACCCCCCAGTAACCGTCTCCCACAGCCCAATCCTCTGTCCCAGCCTGGAGCCACTTCCTAACCCTGAACCCAACATTTTTAGCTCAAGTTTCTGCACCTTATTCCATGGCATTGTACGTGGCCTGTGACTGGTTTTTTTCTGGGGTCTGTGGCCCTGATAAGAAAAAAGTTCCTTGCCCCTGTTTTAAAAGAAGACTGCTTTTCTAAGCAATGTATAAGTGTGGACCAGGCTGGAGAAAAGAAAAGGCAGGTGAAACTCTGTCTTACCTAAAGACACCAACCAGAACCAAGACTCACAGACAGGTTGAGAGGAGAGCACAGGGGTTGCATACAGGACTGTTTGTTGTTTTCCATAGATCGGTGAGTGTCTTGTGCTTTTTTTAA
The DNA here is from genome assembly GCA_032595735.1 of Pelochelys cantorii. Taxonomy (NCBI): domain Eukaryota; kingdom Metazoa; phylum Chordata; order Testudines; family Trionychidae; genus Pelochelys; species Pelochelys cantorii. The sequence goes on from CM064336.1 coordinate 25,419,487, forward strand.
TGAGTTAAGTGTTTGTGGTTAAGAAATCCCCTTGCTTTGCCTGTATGCCTTGCTTTGCTGCCATGTGGTCCCGGACAGATGTCACTAGGGAACCAGAGCTTCCACAGCCAGGTGGACTGTGCGAGAATGTGTCTAAGCAACTGGAGACTCAGGGGGCTGTGTCACTGGTTCTGGAGTCCAGGCACCTAGAATTCAGGGTGCCACTGTCTTCAAATTATGTTTGGACATGGGGTCTGTCCCTGGGAGCGTGCTACAGAACTATGAACAATGACTGGTCACTACCCAGACTCAGGAAGCTTAGAAGCAGGCTGAGTCCATTTACAACTGTCCTCACAGGGGGTCTGGTTGTGACAAAGAGTTGACCTCCGATATCAAGTGTTGGTAGGAAAACATCTTTCTTTGCCTTCTCAATGCCAATCTAGCTGGGCCAAAGTTCCCCAGTTGTTCAGGTGCTATTCTCGCCTCCTGCAATGAGCACTGCTCTTGTTTTGCCACTTTAGAGTCTCTTGTTAACTCTCCCAGGCCTCCTAAGGACATACTGCTTAAATCTCTCTCAAGCAAAGAGCCCCTGCTTCTGTTAGCATTGAGCACGCTCACCCCAGGAAGAGTGTATCAGGGTGATGGGAGTGTGATCACACACCCCTGAAATCACATTTTCACCTGCTCAGGTGTCGTTCAGCTATGACTTACTGGTAATTATGTGCTGGTGTGAGGCTCCCTGTTTCAAAGCCTGCTTTTAGCTCTGTAGCCCCATTATGTGATCTTTCATTTGGAGTTTGCCTCCTTAAATTTCTGCAACTTCTATGAGCACAGTGGCTTCATCTCTTTTTGAAGACCCAAACCCCTTATTTCTTACTTGATCCTTAAGTAAAAGTCAATGGGAGTCTTAACGAATAGATACAAGGTTTGATCCGAAAGGAGTTAACACATAGGACAGGTGAACTTCCAAAGGTTTAAGGCAAAAGTGCCTTTCCCTCCCCATTTTCTCTTTCTTTACATTCAGAACCAGCCTCATGGACTGCCCAGTAGATGATACGCCTGAATGGGCTAAGACAGCCTGAGGGCTTGTCTCCATTACTGGGTGGATCAACACTGCAGCAACCAATCAACTGCCAGTCACTCTCCAGTTGACTCTAGTAATCCACAAGAACAAGATGAGTAAGAGGAGTCGATGGGAGAGTTTCTTCCACTGCCCCAAGGTCATGTGGGCCCCTCAGTAAGAAGATCTAAGCTATGTCAATTTCAGCTACACTACCAACGTAAATCAGATTGCGTGGCTTAGATCAGCCTGTTCCCATAGTGCATCAAAGGCTTCTTGAGGATGCTGATCCTGGAATTAACAGCACAGCCAAAAGCTGCATTCAGACAACATTTTATTTTATTTTATTTTGAGTTTTAAGGGAGAAAAATTGGCACTTGGGTTTGAATAAGCCAGCAACTAGCAGGTTGGGTTTTTAGCAGTAAATGAGCTAAAGAGTCCTGAAACATTAAACAAATGGGAAACGAGCCTTTCAAGGCCTTCATGCTCAATCATTTATCTTCAGGAAGAAAAGAGGTCAGAATGGAAATCAAAAGTAAATATTTGACCATGTGTACAGAGCTGGCCACACACCGTATTTCTATGCTGAGCTGCTGCTCTACTAAGCCAACCTCCCTCTGATCTCTGCAGGTCTGCAGTGCTAGGAGATGTGATTATGCCAGTCCTACTGCTCTTAGACATCATCTCCCATCTTCTGCATCTCAGCTGCGTGTATAAAAGAAGCCAGGAGGTCAGGTGGGTTCATCTGATTTGACAGGGTGCAAATAAAATATGATAATTCTATTGCAATGTTGTATGGACCATGAACATCTAATTAATGTTCACTTCTGCCTTCCATAATAGAGTCTTATCACCCCATAGTTTAAAGACTACCACTTATGTGGCTTCTGTGCAGGGAATTTCCTTATAACCTAATCTCCCAATGTGTCCAGGTTGAATAAAGGATTCAGAGATACTGCACTGTTTACTCAAAGCGCCACATACATTTAGGAGACTTTATTTCCTCAGTCTACAAGTAATATTTTCCTTTTGTCAAGCAGTTTTTCTGCACTCAGATCAACCACAGGCAGGGATATGGATGAAAATAACACCTTTTGCAGTGAAGACATAGCTGAGGTCTAATCCCACTTCTATGCAGTCTCCTAAAGTTAACAATGACTTCTGTACACATGTTATGAGGGATAAGAAACCTGTCACCTCTTACTCGGATACTCTAGTAATCGTGATTATTTATTTGCAATAGGTTTATGATTTTAAAACATCTCATGACTTCCTGTTGGAGGAGGAGTATGGGACTTTCCATAGGGAGCGCTGTGCTATTTTGCTCAAAGCTCTCTGAACAGAATCAATGGATACAGACACTTCTTTGTGTTTATCTGAGAGGGCGCATGACCATGAGTGATCATGAGAGTTACTGAGTGTGCTTGATTTAAAGTGCATGTATATCAGAGTGTATTTATCTGTGTATGCACAAGAGTGTGTGAATGGGCAAGAGCACACTTTTTAATGAGTATCTACAAGTATGGATGACTCTGGCAGAGGAAACATAACTGCATATCTGCAAAACTGTTCAGACATGCATATTATGCATGCATGTTTGTATGAACTTTCTCCTGTCTCTCACCAGGATTGTTGGTAGAATGCATCTGCATACCTCACACTTTTGCCACTAATTCTTTGGAACTGCACTCAGGGTTTTAGCTATTCTAGCAGCTGAATTTCCCAATGAGTGGCTCTACACACCAGGAAGATCAGAGACAGGCAAAACACTTCAAGAAAAAATAAGTATAGACTCAAATCGTCACCAGTTGCATGAGTCTAACTCTTCATCTGGGTTTGGATCAGCTTATATAAAAGCAGTCTGTCCTCTACAACTTCCCAAAGACTGCAGCCCGCTCCTTCCTTCCCTGGGACCTTGCAAGGGGACCATCTCATTAACAAATCATCCCCTGAATGTTTCATCTATATTTTCTTTGTTTTAATCTCATTCCCTAGTTACAAACACCATGTGCCCTCAAATCACCTTAAAGAACGCTCCTCATTGTTTACACATTTCTGATTCCAAGTTCCCTGTTTAGGTGTCCTCCAAAGCCTGGCTCGCTCTCAAGCCCACATCCTGCTCACTACCCACCAAAGGCTTTTCCTGAAGCCTCAGCTTTCCGCCTACCCTCCATGTCCTGCCTCACTTTGGAACATAAGAGAAGTTGTGTGGCAGCCCTACTTTCCGACTCAGGGATTAAATAGACTTTGTCAGGATTACAGCTGCCAATCAAGTTCAAGTGCATTTTTAATAGTTTAATTTGTGGCACAGGGTTTCAAATAAAATCATCAAGTGCAGTCGATTAAACTCATTAAGTCCTTATGGACTCAGCTGTGTACAGCGCTGTTATCAGATTCCGAGACATGAGAATTAATTAGGCCTCTGTTATCCTTTGTCTGGATTAGTGTGCTAGGCCCAGAGGCCTGGTGTTTGCCTATGAAAACACTAGGCCTATAATCTCCTTAGTAGGACTACTGGGGGCGGCAGAGCCCTAAAGAGATTTTTTTCAACATTCCTCAAAGATCAAATAACAAGGAATACAATGTACTTTTGAAAAAACATTTTATTTTATTTTTTTAAGACACGCTGTGCAGCTCATGAATAAAAGCCAATTCCCAGGGAGCAGAACAGAAAGGTGGAAATGATTACTAGATTCAGGAGTGTCCAGATACCCAGGGCTTGAAGCTCTCCATACATATGCTATCCTTACTGGAATGCACCTGGTCTCCCCTGCAAGATATCCAGGAATAAAAAGGGCCCTTGCTTCTTTTGCTTAAGACCTAATCCTGCAATGCTTGCACACAGGCTGAATAATACTTACTCAGATGACTCTCCAGTTGACCTTGAGGCTCCGGATTCATCACTGTCCTGCACATTGTGTTGTCATACACGCCTGTGCAAAAGGGGCATAAAGTGATACCAGATGAGAAATTTTCCATTCGTCCCCATGATTGTGTCTGACACCCATTCTGCACAAGTGCAGACGATGACACTGGGTGTCAAGCAGTAATGAAGTGGAGATGCTCACATCTGTAAATGCTACTCAGTGTATGGGATGCAGAAAAAGGGACGGCAATTACAAAGTCAGCATCTACTAGCAGTTGTCATATTGTAGTAGCTGTGATATTGCAGATACCATATTTTATAAACAGAGTATCTCAGTATCTCAGACACCACACTGTGACAACTGTTCATCTTTTTAATAGCAAGCTCTGTAGAGTTGGACTTGTTTAGATAAGGTAAGAAATTGATGTTCAAGGTGGGAAGGAAATTGTGAATGTGGAGTATGGGTAGATGTGGATGTACATGGGATAGTATATACAAGGTGTACGTGAGCATTTTGGGGGGAAGAGCACTGAGCCATGACTGGAGATGTCACAGTGCCCCAGAGGGAATGAACAGGACAGGTAATCATCAAGTGATCCATTGGCTGTTGCCCATTCCCAGCCCCCGACAAACAGAGACTAAGGACACCATTCCTGCTCATCCTGGCTAATAGCCATTGATGGACCTACCCTCCATGAATATATCTAGCTCTTTTTTGAAGCTGTAAAAGTCCTGGTCTTCACAACATTTTGTGGCAAGAAGTTCCGCAGGCTGACTGTGTGTTATGTGAAGAAGTATTTCCTTTTGTTTGTTTTAAACCTGATACCTATTAATTGTATTCCCCTAGCTCTTGTGTTTTGGGAACAAGTAAATAACATTTCCTTTTTGACTTTCTCCACAACAATCATGATTTTATAGACCTCTATCATATCCTTCCTTAGTCTCCTCATTTCTAAACTGAAAAGTCACAGTCTTATTAATCTCTTCTTGTATGGCAGCCATTCCAAACTCCTGATCATTTTTGTTGCCCTTTTCTGAACTTTTTTCGAATGCCAAGATATCTATTTTGAGATGAGGCAACCACATCTGTACATGATATTCAAGAAGTGGATTTATATACAGGCAATAAGATATTCACTGTCTTATTCTCTATCCCTTTTTGTTAATGATTCCTAACATTCTGTGTGCTATTTTGACTGTCACTGCACATTGAGTGGATGTTTTCAGTGAACTCTCCACAACAACTTCTAGATCTCTCTCCTGAGTGGTAATAGCTAATTTAGTCCCCATCATTGTGTACATATAGTTGGGATTATGTTTTCCAATATGCATTACTTTGCATTTATCAACATTAAAATTCATTTGCCATTTTGTTGCCCAGTCACTAAAGAACAAAAAGGGGGGTTCATGGGTTAGATTGTTGTTATAACCCCCTTTTTTGTCCTATGATGACAGGAGTGGTAATGGGTCACTTCATCTTGAATGGTCCCAAAGACTATTTACTGTTTATGCTAAATTATCTGTATGACCTTATATTTAGTTGTGACACTGTGAATACCTTTTCCAGGCCTGCAGAAGAGCTCTTAAAACTTTGTCTCTCTCATCAGCAGAAGTTGGTCCAATAACATATAACTGCACCCCCCTTATCTCTAATATCCTGGGACTGACACAACTACAACGTCATATAGGGTATGTCTACACTACAAAGTTAATTCGAACTAACAGCCGTTAGTTTGAATTAACTTTCATAGAGTCTATACATACAAACCGCTAGTTCGAACTTAATTCGAACTAGCGGAGCGCTTAATTCGAACTAGGTAAACCTCATTCTACGAGGACTAACGCCTAGTTCGAATTAAGTAGTTCGAATTAAGGGCTGTGTAGCCACTTAATTCAAACTAGTTGGAGGCTAGCCCTTCCCAGCTTGCCCTGGTGGCCACTCTGGGCCAAGTCAGGGAAACTCTTCTGCCCCCCTCCCGGCCCCGGAGCCCTTAAAGGGGCATGGTCTGGCTACAGTGCTTGTGCCAGTTGCAAGCCTGCCAGCACCCAGCCAGCAGACCCTGCACCTGGCATGGCATGAGCCAGCCACCCGCTGCCACCCAGCCCTCCGCCTCTTCCCAGGACCAAGGCTGGTGGCTCCCAGGAGCCTGCCCGAGGCCGCAAGAGGCAGGCACCCGCCTGGTCTAGTGTGGAGATCGTGGACCTCATCGAGGTTTGGGGGGAGGCCTCCAATGTCCACGACCTCCGCACTAGGCACAGGAATGTGGCCGTCTAGGGCAGGATAGCTGCCAGCCTGGCCACCAAAGGCCACATGCAAACCCAGGAGCAGGTTTGCATGAAAATCAAGTTGGTCCAGTGAGACCCCCGACCCTGAGCCCTGAGCTTAGAACATAAGAACGGCCGTACTGGGTCAGACCAAAGGTCCATTTAGTCCAGTAGCCTGTCTGCCAACAGTGGCCAGCACCAGGTACCCTGGAGGGGATGGACTGAAGACAATGACCAAGCGATTTGTCTCATGCCATCCATCTCCAGCCTTCCACAAACAGAGGCCAGGGACACCGTTCCTACCCCCTGGCTAATAGCACTCCATGGACCCAACCTCCATGAATTTATCTAACTTCTCTTTAAACTCTGTTATAGTTCTAGCTTTCACAGCCTCCTGTGGCAAGGAGTTCCACAGCTTGACTATGTGCTGTGTGAAGAAGAACTTTCGCTTATTAGTTTTAAACCTGCTGTCCATTCATTTCATTTGGTGTCCTCTAGTCCTTCTATTATGGGAACTAATGAAGAACTTTTCTTTATTCACCCTCTCCACACCACTCATGCTTTTATAGACCTCTATCATATCCCCCCTCAGTCTCCTCTTTTCTAAGCTGAAAAGTCCCAGTCTCTTTAGCCTCTCTTCATATGGGACCTGTTCCAAACCCCTAATCATTGTAATTGCCCTTTTCTGAACCCTTTCCAAGGCCAAAATATCTTTTTTGAGATGAGAAGACCACATCTGTACACAGTACTGAAGATATGGCGTACCATAGTTTTAGACTTCCCCTCCTCCTTCTTCCCCTGGCTTCCCCCTTCCAGCTCCCTCCTCCCAGGTTTCCACCTCCCCTCTTCCACCCTCTCTCTTTCCCTCTCCCACCTCCTTTTCCCAGTCTCCCCCGAGGTTAATCCCCTCCTCCCCAGTTTTGTTAAATAAAGAGAGTTTCTATTTTTGAACACGTGTCCTTTATTTTTTACATCAGGAAGGGGGGCTAGGGATGGGTAAGTGGAAGGAGATGAGGGAGGAATGGGGCACGAGACCCCGATGGGGAGGACTGGGGTGGCTCTGTGGGCTCCTCGGGGTGGAAGTTCTCCTGCAGGGCCGCCTGGATCCTGAGAGCCCCCCGATTGACACCCCTGGATGGCAGCCTGTGGCAAGTGCAGCCAGGCTGATGGCCGAGTGCTGTGATGTGCCAAGTGAGGGCACTCAGGGCACTCCAAGACAGGACTGCTTTGCTGTCCCTCATCGAGGTAGACAAGCAAGCGGGGAACCCTGAGAACTGTCTGTCCAGGGTGGGGGTCGGGTCCCTTTAAGCACAGCCCTCGGCTAGCCTGAGGCAGCAGCTCCACGCTCTAAGTCCTAACCTGATGCCCTGCCGGCACTGGTTCCGGCCAGCCTTAACTTCAGTTCAGGGTCCACTCAATGTGGACATCCTAGTTCGAATTAGCAAAATGCTAATTCGAATTAGTTTTTAGGTCTAGATGCACTAATTCGAATTAGCTTAGTTCGAATTAACTAATTCGAAGTAAGTTAGTTTGAATTAGTGCTGTAGTGTAGACATACCCATACTGACCTTCCACATGAGTTAGGAGCTTAACTGCCTTTTGTACCTTCAAAAATCTCTCCCCTTCAATAAAGGTTGCCTAAACATTATCAAAGTCATACTTCCTGTTTATTGGGAGGGAGGGAAGCATCTTGTGGAATAGCAGCAGGCAACAATATATTGATGTTGTGTGTGTGCGTGTGTGCGTGCACCATGGGCTAGGATTGGTGCTTCAATTAGATCCTTGACATTGGGGTTTACTGGCCCTCAAAGAAACTATTATTCCATGCAACAACACAGCTGCTGAGGGGACTTATGGGGGCACGTTGCCAAACAGAGCTTTATCCAAGAGCCTTTTTCAGCGGACACAAATCCTTTCCGATAGGCCAGCTGCCGGTAAGCCCACTGCAACAAATGTATGAGAACATAACCATGCTGTAAAGAGATGAACTTCAGGGACAAGGGAAAGTAATCCATATTGAGGCTGGCAAGGGCTTCACGCTTACTAACAGACCTGCTGAATTGTATTTGAGGGGAGTTCAACACAGCAATTTCTAAACTAAATCACCGGGGCCTGCCAGTACTTTCTCCAGTTTATTATAGAAATTTACTCACCTGGATCAATGACCTCTTAGTCAATGACTCCCCCAGGTGACTTCAAGAGCTAAGTTAAGCAACAGCATTTTCTCTCTTTGAACTTCTCTCCCTCTTTCTCCTCTTCCCTTTCCACTTCCCTTCTCCCTGACTCTCTTTCTCTTCCCACCTTCCTCCCTCCCCTTCCTTCTCTCTCCTCCAGTTTAACCCGACAGTATCTGGCTAGAGCCTCGCAAAGCTCCTTCTTTCCCTTCTCACTTTTGAACACCTTATGGGTATTCACTACATACTTCCCAAGATCATTATGCCCTGAAAGCTAATGTAACCCTGAAAATTAACTAGCCTTCAAGCACAGCACAGGTATCTCTGGAGTTTAGGTCCTTCCTGCAGCATTACAGGGGAAGTGCAAAGCTTTGGAGAAAGTGAATGAATAAGGAGTGAAGAATAACATAACATAAGAACATAAGAACGGCCGTACCGGGTCAGACCAAAGGTCCATCTAGCCCAGTATCCTGTCTGCCGACAGTGGCCAGCACCAGGTGCCCCAGAGGGGGTGGACCGAAGACAATGATCAAGCGCTTTGTCTCCTGCCATCCCTCTCCAGCCTCTGTCAAACAGAGGCCAAGGACACCATTTTATCCCCTGGCTAATAGCCTTTTATGGACCTAACCTCCATGAAATTATCTAGCTTCTCTTTAAACTCTGTTATAGTCCTAGCCTTCACAGCCTCCTCTGGCAAGGAGTTCCACATGCTGACTACACGCTGTGTGAAGAAGAACTTTCTTTTATTAGTTTTAAACCTGCTACCCATTAATTTCATTTGGTGTCCTCTAGTTCTTCTATCTGGGAACTAATAAATAACTTTTCTTTATCGGCCCTCTCCATACCACTCATGATTTTATACACCTCTATCATATCCCCCCTCAGTCTCCTCTTTTCTAAACTGAAAAGTCCCAGTCGCTTTAACCTCTCCTCATATGGGACCCGTTCCAAACCCCTAATCAATTTAGTTGCCCTTTTCTGAACCCTTTCCAAGGCCAAAATATCTTTTTTGAGGTGAGGAGACCACATCTGTACACAGTATTCAAGATGTGGGCGTACCATAGTTTTATACAGGGGCAGTAAGATATTCCGGGTCTTATTTTCTATCCCTTTCTTAATAATACCTAGCATCCTATTTGCCTTTTTGACCGCCGCTGCACACTGTGTGGAAGTTTTCAGAGAACTGTCCACGATAACTCCAAGATCTCTTTCCTGATTTGTCGTAGCCAAATTAGCCCCCATCATACTGTACGTATAGTTGGGGTTATTTTTCCCAATGTGCATTACTTTACACTTATCCACATTAATGAGGAGGAGGGAGCTCATTAAGGCGGAGAGAAAGAAGAAGGAAGTGAGGCCAAATGTAGATGTCTAGGAACAAAGAATGGAAGTCTCACTTATGGGTATCCTGGACTGCAGTGACCCAACAAGGGAGTGAGGAGCCACGCTAGAGGATCAACTGAATGTCTGTTCAGAGTGCGATGCTGTGGCTAAGCGGGCAGACACAGTCTTTGGTTGTATAGGCAGAGGAATCATGGCTGTCCCTACCAATATGCAATCTATGCAGCCAAGTAGGGCCCCTCAAAGTCTGGACACCAAATTGCCGCAAATTCCATGGTGCCCTAAGCAGCTGTGTGCTGCAAATGGGACACCGGTGGCTCCAGTGGCCAGCTCCATCCTGTGGCCGGCTCCCCAACATGGGCTGCAGCCAGCAGAGCCATCCTTAGAGTGGGTGGAGTCTGAGGGCTTGTCTTCACCACACAGAAGATTGCCGCTGCCGCGATCAATCTTCCAGAGTTTGATTTAGTGAGTCTAATTAAGATCCGCTAAATCGAACTTAGAAGGCACCCTCCCTCCCCCCACCAGTGTCAAGTACTTCGCCTTTTGCAAGGAGTAAGGGAAGCTGATGGGAGCATTTCCTTTTGTTGGCATCCCACTGTGAGACGCTGCCAAGCTCAGCTTAAGGTAAGCCGATTGCAGCTACGTATTCTACCTAGCTAGAGCTGCATACTGTAAGCCGAGCTGCCAGGTCTAGTGTAGACCTGGCCTGAGTCACACACACCCCCATTCCACCTCTGCTCTACTCCCATCCTACCCACAATCCACCCTTTCCCCCAAAACCCTTTGTCCAAGGGATGTGTCTGGGTGCCAGGGGAGTGTAATGGGCTGGGGTCGGTTCACTATGCTTTCCACCAACTCCAGTGAGTGCCGGAAGGGGCAACCCTTATAGTGCCTCCCTGCCCTGACCCATGCATCTCTGGGCCTGCTCACCCACAGTCAGGGTCTGTGTAAGGCACCAAAACTCCTAAGGCCAGCCCTGAGAGGAATAAGTAGAAGTAAAAAGGTGATACTGTGAGAGCTGGGTGGAGAAAGGTATTCCGTTGTATGAATAGTTCCAATCTTTTGACATTTATGGGTTTTTTCCAATTCAGAAGAAAACCCCAAAATTTTGATAATCTCCATGAAAGGGAATGAAGCCTTGATTCCAGGGCAGTATGCATGGTAGTCTGCCCTAGAGATGGTGGGGACTGTGGTGTCCCTGCCTGGTTTCTGGACCAACGTTGCCAAAACATCTCCACAAAACATTTTGATTTCAACAAACCGGCAAATTCCAATGAAAACATGTTTTGACTAAGTTTTCCCAACTAGCTCTGATACTAGCACTGCGTCCAGCATTAGTGAAACAATCACTGGGATGGTGTGTCCTGTTCTGGTGTGCCTACTTGACAAGGGTATTGAAAAATTGAAAAGGCTTGAGAAAAGAACTACAGAAATGATCTGCAGTCTGGAAAACCTGCATTATAGTGAGAGACTGAAGAAGGTCAAGAGATGACTTGATTGTGATCTATAAGTACCTACCTATGGAAAAGATTTCTGACTGCTCTTCAGTTTAGCAGACAAAGATATAACAAGATCTGATGGCTGTGAAACTGAAACTGGACAAAATGACTTTTGAAATCAAGTGCACATTTTTAAGTGAGGCTAATTTACCATTGGAACCGCTTATCTAGGGATGTGATGGATTCCCTGACACTTGAGGTCCTTAAATCAGGAGGGGATGACTATCCACATGGTATGCTCTAGCTAGCTCAACCATAAGTTATGGGCTTGATGCAGGATGTAATCTGGGTGTAATTCTATGGCTTGTGTTATGCAGAAGATCAGACTAGCAAGGTCTCTTGTGGCCTTAAAATCTATGAATTTATGAGATGATGCTCACCAGCCAGCTCTTTCCCTACACTTGCCTCTGTCCTGCGTGACCTCTCTGCTGGGCAAGCCCCCCAGTCACAGGCCAATTCCCTTACACTGACTGAGTGATGCCAAACACAGTGAAGAGGGACAGAAAGGGGCAATGTGATGCTGAGGTGCTGAGGGGGAGATGAAATGAGATGGGTCTGGTGGGCAGATGAGTGCGAATGAGAGAGTTACACCCTTTTCTCCACAAGAGATGAAGCCATAGTCACAGACTGAAAGGATGCACCGTGGTCCTGGCACCTCCACTGCTCAGCAGTGTTTCCTGCCTGTCATTTTATTATTCGCACCCAACAGTCCCAATCCAGTTTGGGAACCCTGTTGTGCTGGGTGTTGTGCAAACACACGCAAGGCCCTAATTTGTGATGCAAATGTGACACATGAGTGTAACACACAGTAGTAGGGAAGAGAGTGATATGAGTAGGAGGATGAAGGAGAAGGTGGGAAGATCCCGTGGTTACCTAGGCTAACAACATGCACAACTTGATGGTTCCAAGTTCTTTCCATGTTTGCTTTAGCCTACAAATTAATAGGTATCAGCCTTCTCTGATTCTTAGAATCATAGAATCCAAGGGCTGGAAGAGACCTCAGGAGGTCATCGACTCCAGCCTCCTGCCCAAAGCAGGACCAACCCCAGCTAAATCATCCCAGCCAGGGCTTTGTCAAGCCGAGACTTAAAAACCTCTAGAGATGGAGATTCCACCACCTCCGCCACAAGAGACCTGGGTAACCCATTCCAGTGCTTCACCACCCTCCTACTGAAACAGTTCTTCCTAATATCCAACCTAGACCTCCCCCCAGGATTCTTCCACATCCTGGACAGCAGTGGCTAGCACGTTAGAGGAGGCGAGGACTGGAGCTAGTTTAAAGATTGGTTCAAGGTGAATGTTCCATGGAAGAAAACAAAGACTGGTGCAAGAAGGAGACAAATGGCCGTTGCAGCCCAGCATTATTTGCAACACACAGGAGCAAGGAGCAAAGCAATGAGACAACAGTGGTTGGGTAATTAAGGGCACAGTTGTGAAGGGGCTTAAAGGGGAGGCCAAGCGGCTTAAATGTGGTATAAGGGAGAAACAGCGAGCCCACAAAGCAATGTGTGTGAAGTGATCCCAGAGACAGGGAAGGAGCGTGCTTTTAGCAGCTGTGTTTTGCATGGCCTGAAAGAAGGCCTGGCTGTGAGGCCAGAGAGAAGGACGCTGCAGTAGTCAGGAAGCAAGCTGGTGAACGCCCAGAGAAAGCTTTTACCTAGAGAGGCCATAAGAAAAAGGTTGGCTCTCTAGGATGTCATGGAGGGGAAAGCAGCAGGATTTGGACTTAGCAAGAGAGAGGGAGACATCATTTGCAATATCGACGTGCCTAATTTACATCCCTTTACCGAAAAAGGGATGTAGTTTAGACACAGCCAAAGGCTGGAGTGACAGGAAGGATGGTGGAGCTGTCTGCGGTGACAAAGCACATCTGATTTCACTGAATGAGACTAGAAAACCCACCTTTCACAAACCTGAAGCTTGTGATGGGTGCTGTGTCATCCGTAATGACTTTAAACAGCCCGTGCTTGGAGCTTTACAAAACATCAACTTTGCTAGGCTGGTCATTTGTGTGAATGGCTGATGTTCATCGTCAGAAGCAAGTCCTCTTTTCTCAAGTTAAACATTGTCAGAGGTCCCACACGGGACAGAGGAAATGCTACAAGGACACCCCTGAAAGGAGGCATTGACTCCACAAACTGGGGAGACAGACCGGCAGTAGACTGCAATGCCATCGCATCATACATCAAGCTTCAGCCCACTTTGAAGAGAATCCCCTTGCTTGAAACAGCAGGGGAGAAAGGAAAGGGCACCGCATCCTGCCCAGCAGTCAAGGTTTCGCCAGGCCACCATCTGTTATACATGCAGAACTACCTGTCAAGCACAAATTGGACACCTCAGCCAACTTAAGTCTCATCCATGACTTTTCTGCCTGGCAGACATCATCCTTGTATGGAGGGAGAGCTGACGACAAGTCCCTCTAGAAGCATCCAGGCCACAGGTGAGTGCCAGCAGGCTGAGGGGGGCACCTAAATGTTCTGTTTACTTTGTCAAGACTTGAATATCCTGCCGGTGTAGCACTTTGCTCTGTGCAAATGGAGGGTAAAGGGTGGGACTGGACAGCACATACTGCTTGCCTGGCATTTGGTTGCCATGGCAGATACATGCTGAGGTTCCCTGTGAGCCCTAAGAAGAGATCTTGGCAGAAGACAAGAGGCCTGAGGAGACAGACAACTGGGGGGTGGGTCCCAGGAAAAGGGTCAGCCCTTTCTGGAGGGAGAAGGAAGTGTTTCTCAGCAACAAAAGAAGTCCTGGGGTTGTGGGAATCTCCTGCACTCCCACTCCAATGAAGGAAAGCCCAGAGGTCGGTTATGGTTATATCCATGCCTCGGGGGACACTGTCAAAAACTGCTGTCTGAATGTATTATGAATGAAGAATAACAGTCCCCTGGGTGGAGACTGATTCAAACTCCCACCACAGCAGTGAACCATTCCCCCCTCTGTCCAGTGCCCAACTGTGTGCCCAGGGTCTGCTCTGTCTGGGCACAGTGAGCCATGCACAGACTCAGGGTATGTCTACACTAGCCCCCTAGTTCGATCTAGGGAGGCTAATGAGGGCGACCGAAATTGCAAATGAAGTGCGGGATTTAAATATCCCGCGCTTCATTAGCTTGTTCCCAGCCGGTCGCCATTTTAGAAATTGACTAGCCCAAAGTAACTGCCCGCGTCTACACGCGGCAGTGAAACAGGATTCCAAATTAAAGCCCTAACTCGAATTAGCTGGTATTCCTCCTGCAATGAGGTTTACCAGCTAATTTGATTTAAGGGCTTTAATTTGGAATCCCGTTTCACTGCTATGTATAGACGCGGGCAGTTACTTCGGGCTAGTCAATTTCTAAAATGGCGACCGGCTGGGAACATGCTAATGTTGCTTTATTTGCAATTTCGGTCACCCGCATTAGCCTCCCTAGATCGAACTAGGGGGCTAGTGTAGACGTACCCTCAGTTCTATAACTGGAATAGAAAGTGGCCCTTCATTTCCTTCCTGCACTGACTGTATTTTACACGCTGCCTCTGTGTGAAGATGCTCTTATACTAAAGCTGCCGTGCTGTGGGATACATCAGTAGCATTGCCCTAAACATATCAGTTGGAAAATGGTGGGATCCCTGCTGGCAGAGGCTGCTGAGGTGGAAATGCTGGGTCATTGCATCTCCTGCCCACTTCTTATTGTCTAGGCAGCATGGCCCTGTCTGGGGACATGCTGACCCATAATAGCCTGTCAGTGGAATGTCTTTCTCCCTCTAGAGTGGGTTTTTCATCAGGAAGGGGCTTTAAGGGAATCCAGTGTTGGGCCTAGGCTAAACCCTCCCTCTTCCTCACCACACGGCTGCATCCAAAAGAAAAATCCCACCACTCTGCCAAGGGGCAAGAGAAAAAGAAAAAAGGCATAAAAAATCATGGGCTTGATTCCCAGCTGCCCCATCCCCATATGCTACAGGAGTTGTTCTATGGGCGACAGAGGAGTACTACCAGTGTCAAACCAGCCTCTGTATCAGGCTGATGTGAGCACTTTCATGTACCAACAAACAATACAGCCCAGTATTTACTCCACGCTCGGCTCTTGGTAGGGAAATGTCAGGCAAGCCATAGAATTTTAAAGGCAACCAAAATGTGAGCATTCATCATAGACCTCTGCAGCAGGGTGATGGCTTAGACAGCCTAATTAGTCCTTTCCATCTCTAATATCTGTGATTACAAGGGCAGGCCAAATGCTCTCAGGTAGCCTAAGCTGCTCATTTGCTTGGTAAGAGGCACTTTTCACTTGGCCATGTCATTAAGGTTACAATATCAAATTGCTCTGCAGAGCAAGCTGTGGAAAGCCACCTCCGCAAAATGATAGATGCAGCAACAGAGTGCTGGGTGCATCAAAAACCTTCTGTTGGGTATTCTTCACGGTGACCTGCCCTTTGTCATCCCAGCTTGAAACAAAGAGAGATGGATCCCAGGACGCGTCTGCCTGCAATATTGAATGGGGTCAATTTCACTCCTCTGCAGTCCGCAGTCATTTACATTTTGAGAAGTCAAACTCTCCCAGAAAATAAAAATAGCCAGATTGTTGCCTTGGATGTGATGTCACTGTATGGACTCCAGACATTGCTACTCCACAAATGGCAACGGGAACTGGGAGGCCCGTGTCAGGGGAGGAGCTAAGATGGTTGTTCTGAAGATCTTTGGGTTCCTCAGCATTCTCCATCCTACTCTAGTCACCCAGCTGTGGGGAGGAGGCTTATGAGCTGGCCCAGAGAGTTCTCCTGACCAGGCCTTCAGGCTAACTGAATGAGAGACATCTCCCCAAAGACTCTATCCCCGGTCTCAGTCAAGAGCGAATCGATTCTGAGGAGGCCTTGGAAGCCCCAGTTGGGCGGGATGTGCTCAGTAGAGCTGCTAGCTCTTAACCTTAATGCTAAGATATAGACCCTGATTCTCAGTTTCTCCAAGCACTTTGGGAGGGTGAGGGCAAAGCTAGCTGTAAGCCACCCTTGCACTCCTCAGATTCTGAGGCAGACAGGCAGCTTCCTGCTCCTCAGTGTGAGTCAGCACATTGACTAAGCTGAGGCTGCAGTGCAGTGTGTTCTAGCCACACCTGTTCCCACTCCTTTGCTTCCAGCTCTGTGCCATCTAGGGATACCTCCTGGTCTCAGGAGGCCAGTCTCCCCCATTGAGGCCCCTTTATGCTACAAGAAAAGGCATAAAGGGCCTTAGTACCTTACTTCAAGGCTCCTGGACATTGGGACAGGGTTATTTTTTCAGAGGCCTCAGCTTGGAGGTAGGGGTGGGGGTTTGAGCTTATTAAGCACCAGTTGTGTCTATCTCTGTTACTGGAGTTGGGAGATCCTGTGTTTGGTGAAACTCTTCCAGTTTGCTCTCTTCCCATGAAAATGTTGGAGAATTGTATTTGCGCTGTATAAAACAGGCCTTCTTCTTGCTCACCCTTCTTCAAATGAAGCCCTTACTTCCCTAGGACTATGCACTATTACCGAGCCAGGAGTTCCCAATGGGGAGAAAGAAGGTGCAGCGCACACGGCAAGGATTCTCACCTGACAGGCCCTTCTGGCCTTGCTCCCCTGGCTCTGCCAGGTAAATCAGCCTAATAACGAGAAGAGAGGTCCTGTACGTCCAGAGCCAAACTGACTGAAAGTCCCACAGCTCTGTTCTCCAGTGACTCCCAGAATCCTGATCTAAATTTTGATCCCTTTATTTTCCCAAGGGAGGCTTTAACCTGGCAAAGCAAGTGCCTTAGAAAGTACTTCAAATATTTTACCTTCCCCTTGAAATACATACTTAGAGCCCCTTGGAAAGTACTCACAGGGAGTACTTAGTCTGCAAGCTTTTAGGGCAGGGACAGTCTTTTTGTTCTGATTGTACAACACATAGCTCAATGAGGTCCTGGTCCACAGCCAGGGGCACCCAGGCACCAGTATTCCCTGTAAGCTGAGTGCTTGGACAGCCACCCAGCTGATTAGCCTCCCCACAGCCACAGCCAGTGGCATGTTTCCATTAGTGGTGCACATCTGCACATGCCTTAGTGCACATAACAAAATTTATTCTGCACATGGATGGAAAAATTAGCAGGAACCTCGCTGGGCACTATTGCAATATACATAATAATACACCGCCCCCCCTCCCCCATTCCTGCTTAGTGACCTCTATGAAGCAACAGCCGACACTTTCTGTGGCTGGCACCATTGCCTGCAAATTGTTTAATTTATCATCAGTGAAAACAGAAAGAGAGGAGAGGTTCTTTCCCTCTCCAGCCTCTGATATGTCTCTCTTCACAGCATCTGTTTCCCACTTGCTTGGTTTTTTTTGAATTCATGTGAAATTGATGAATGCCTCTTTAAGGCCTCGTGCCTGCCACCTCGACTGAATGCCCTTGTAAATCAGATAAATATCTCAAGGATCCTTATCCTGGGAAAAATGAGATAATTGCACTAAATTGAAGTGCCTCTTTTTTTCTCTTTTTTTCAGCTGCAGTCTCCTGTGGTAACAGGTGCACTGACTGCTAATTCCTGCACAGGAATTACTCTCTCTGAAGGAATGGCTGTAGGTAGCAGGTCCAAGTCAACCTGCTGAAGTCAGATTGAGCCAAGATAAATTATCAGTCAAAACTTTCCCGCCGCTCCATCAAATTCCTAAAAGGTGAATTTTGCCAGATCCATAGTAAATGTAGGGTTTATAGAATATCTACATGACTTAAGTGGGGAGTTGCCCCTTCAAAGAGTCTATATTGATGTGCATCTTTCAGGGCAGGGGTACATCATTCTGCATGGAACACAGGCAGAGTATTGGTGCTGTACAAATTACAGACGCGGACATGTTTCCTGCCCCAGGACCTTACCATTTAACTGAGAATGACCGCACATGCCAGATATATAAGGTACTGTCACCAGGTGCTGAGCTTCAGGGCTCCAGAGCTATTTTAATGACTCACACTGGCAGCCATTCCAAGTGGATCTCACTGGCTGCGACTCAGGAGTATCAAATAGCCAAGGCAAGCGAGACAGTGAGGGACCCGAGGCTCTGCAGGGAGGTACAGCTCGCTCAAGAGGGAGCGTTGGCTAAGTTTGATGGTTGTAAAGTCAGTTCTCCCTCAGATGTTTGTTACGCAAACTGAGATGGGAACACAATGTGTCATGTGTCTGTGCTATCGGTGTGGGGTCTTGCCTGTTTACGAAGACATGGGTTTAAAAATGCTCTGTGCATGATCATTTATCACTGGAAGGTCTCTGTGAAGAGAGGCCTGCTAGGGGACCAGAGTTTCGGTGAAAGAGAGCAATGTTCCCTCTAGTTTTTTCCATCCGTGTGCAGAATAAATTTTGTTATGTGCACTGAGGCATGTGTGGATGGCGGATCACCAGTAGAAACACACACTGCCAGCTGTGGGTACTCTGTTAATCAGCCAGGAGGCACTTGAATCTTTCCTGGGTGGCTGCCCAGCACACAGCTTATAGGGAACACTGAAAGGAAGTAGCTTGGAGAATGGAAGAAAGCCACAAACAGGATGTGTAAGGGGGGGGGGCAGAAGTTTGGCAGGGGAGACAGCGACAGGGATCGGTGCAGAGCAATCTAGAGCCTGGAAAGCAGAATAGTCCAGAGCCTTAAAAGTAGTGAAGCCCCCAGCTTAGCAACCGAGGGGGCTGTTCCACTTCATGATAGTGGGCTCTCAGCTGACATGAAGTCTGATCTGACAGTCACCCAGATTATAGTACAGTTGCCCAAATACAAGGGGATACACTGCTGGTTCCCCACAGGAGGAACATCAATCGGTGTCCAACTCTCGCCAAAGGGGATCAGAATTTAGAAGGCAAAAGGGGCTGAGGCAAGTGGCACGGAAGACCTGAGTGAGGAAGAGACAAACAGGAGGAAGGGGGACAATTGGGGAAGGAAGAGATCTGAAGGAAATTTGCACACGAGACCAAGGAGGGGGAAAAGGATGGAAGGGAAGTGACAAAATGAAAACACACGAGGAGAAGGAGGATGAAGGAGAGGAACAGGAAGCAAACAAGGAGCTGGTTCTACAGGAGACAAAGTGAAAAATGAGACAGGAGAGATGAAAGGGGCAGAGAAAGGTAAATACCAATTGTGCCCAGCAGCTGGTGAGCTAGATGGGAACCCACAGTGTATCCCCATTTTCAGTGTAGTCACCATGACTTCTAACCCCTGCCCAGGAAAGTGACATTGTCTCACCTGCTACAAAGGCAGCTAAGTGAGACCCTCTGGACAGAGAGCAAACAAGTAGGGTAGGTCTACAATGCCAAAAACAGGGTTCTTAACTCAGGTGAGCTAATTTGGGCTTAAAATAGCAGCAAAGACATGGCCACTTGGCTTCTAACATGAGTTCAAGCCTTTAGGGCAGCCTTGGGTTGAGCACAAGCTGATAATCTGAGTTAAAAGTCAAGTCATTGTGTCTTCCCTGCAATTTTACCCCAAGTTAACTAACGCAGGTTAGCTAATCTGGGTTGAGAACACACCTTCTCTTGCAGTTTAGACTTCAGTGTGACTGTGAAGGGGCAGGAGACTATCTAGCTGAGCGACATTATTAACCCGCTTTCCCCATTCACTGGTAAAAGCCTTTAGAGGTGAATGGCATGGGGTGGTGGGTCAGGAGAGGGAGGGAGAAAGGGACTTTTTTTTTCTCCTCTCCTGGGGAATGAAGCGTTTAATAAAAACCCCATAATACGTTGTCTCCAGCGCTGTAGAGCCAAACACACAAGCAAAATGGGGACTGTCACAGGAACTGAAGGTGAATGATGGTCCAATCCAAATGGGATGATTAGTTCTCTAAGAGGTTTCCAGGCAGCACCTGGAGTCCCAAGGGGGACCAGCAGAGAGGATTTTATAGGTGATTTTGTGTAAGAGGAGGAAAGAAATCATAAGTGATAGGAGAGGAGATGGAGACACCTAGATAAGCACAATGAGATGACTGGGCTGCTTTCACAGCAGCACCCCCAAAACACCAACAGGACTACAAAGGAGGAGATGTGAGCGTGTCCAACACCCCCTAGCAGGTGGTCCTCCATCGGGAAGGTGCTGCTTATGCTTCCTTAGGCCTTTCCATCTTCCACCGGGCAGATGAACAGTTAAACACATGGGACTAGAGCATAGGTTGCCTCAAGCTGCTGTATTTAAATCTTGGTTCACATTCTAAACACCCTGCATTCGAGAGGGTGCTTGGAGCAGGTCCAGTCCAATACTGAGTTGCTGGGCTGTTTTCTGGCCAGACATGGTGTACGGCATCCTGGCCTTCACAGCCTGCTTCATGAGGAGAGCGCAGAATAAGCTGTCGTTTTCTCCTTCACACATGCCAGCTTAGCTGAAGCCCCCACCAGTATCACCGCCCGGGCACACACAATGGCCTCCTGGAGCACAGGGGTCAGCTTGGAGGGCAGGACAGGCTGGCTCTGCTCTTTCTCAGGCTACCCACAGCATTAGAGCAGCAGGAGTGGCCTCAAGGCTGCAGGTAGGTTGAGACGGAGAGCAGCAGCAGCTGTTCCTACTTCTCCTAGACCTGCTGTGCAGCCACTGCACCTCTCAATAGATACAGCTCTGTGTGGATTCATTAGAGCCCTTTCTTCAGAGATGCTCTCACACGCACTAATAATAGTCCAAAGGCAGGGCAGGACTGAAATGAGAGGCGGTGACTGGCAGGGTGAATGCAGCGGCTGTGCCAAGTGGTTCATGGCTGTAGTGGCACTCATGGACTGCACAGTGTGCTTGCCCCAGTTCACTCCTCATCTCACCCCCATGAGAGGAGCAGAAATGGTAGGTACTTGTGACAAGGTGTATAAATGGTACCCTAAGAGAAGAGAGACTGCTGAGGGAGTGGGCAGAGGTGATCATTGGAGTCATCATGGATAGTTCTCTGAAAACATCCTCTCACTGTGCAGCAACAGTCAAAAGAGCAAACAGAATGTAGGGAAACATTAAGAAATGGATACATAATAAGACAGAAAATACCTCATTGATGCTTTATAAATCCATCGTACACCCGTACCTCGTATACTGTGTGCAGATGTGATCACCTCATCTCAAAAAAGATATATTGGAATTGGAAAGGGTTCAGAAAGGGGCAACAAAAATGATTAGAAGGGAATGGAACAGCTGCCATACAAGAAGAGATTAATAAGGCTGGGACTTTTCAGCTGGAAAAGAGACGACTAAGGGGGGATATGATAGAGGTCTATAAAATCTTGACTGGTGTGGAGAAAGTAAATAAGGAAAGTTATGTACTCCTTCCCATAACACAAGTGATAGGGGTCACCAAATGAAATTAATGGGCAGCAGGTTTAAAACAAAAGGAAGTATTTCTTCACACAATGCACAGTCAACCTGTGGAACTCCCTGCCAGAGGATGTTGTGCAGGCCAAAATGTTAACAGGGTTCAAAAAAGAGCTAGATAAATTCATGTTAGCCTGGATGGGCAAGGATGGGTGTCCCTCGCCTCTGTTTGTCAGGGCTGGGAATGGGTGACAGGGGATGGGTCACCTGATGATTACCAGTTCTGTCCATTCCTTCCGAAGTACCTGGCATTGGCCACTGTCAGCAGACAGGATACTGGGCTAGATGGACCTTTGGTCTGATCCAGTAAGGCCGTTCTTATTTTCTTATGACTGATCCCTTGAGTAACATTCTGCCTCAGGTTTCACTTCTCTCCTCCTCAGTGTTCCTCCTTACATGTGTTCCACCCCTGCAGTGAGTTAGCATCCCAGCTGCTCAGCATTTGAATGGGTAAGGTAGAACCTGCGGCTGGAATGAAGGGGCACAGGGCAGGAGGAGGAGGCGGACATACAGATGTGAAGCTTTAATAGCTTTTAAAGCTTTTAAAGCTAGGAGTTTGCAGTCTACCATTCTCCTTCCGCTCTCTTTGTATTGCAGCTGAGACTAGACTCCAGCAGAACCAGCGAGACACAAGGAAGATTATAGAAGCCAATATTGTTATAGGGGGCTTTGTACTCAATGGCAGGATGGAGAGATTAGGATGGGAGAACTGGAGTAGCCTTGAAAGCAAACCCAGTGATGTGAATCATGGCTCTCTGCAATGTGTTTCTTAAAGTCACTTCCCTCCATCATAAGCATTGCCAGGATATTCCAGATTCCCACTGATCTGGCCTGTCTCCTACAGCCATAGCATGCACTGGACAAATCTAAATGCTCTCTCGTTCATTTCAGATAGCATAACAATACTCTCTCATCCTGGTGTGACACTGCACCTGATGTTACAAGTCCTGGACTAAACCTGGCTTTACTCAGCCTGCAAGTCTCTTCCGAGACTAGCCCTGGGAGATGCACTAGATGCCTTAATGGGTCTCTTCCAGCTCTCATTTCCATGACTCATCCTGTAGGCTGGGCTTGCCAGGCAAGCAGCAAGACTGCTCCTTGTGGTACCAGTTGGATGGCCATACATCTATGCATTATTTTAATGCAGTCAATTACTGTTGACTGGGGGAAGGTGCTGGATTGAAAGGCCTTGCAAGTGAAGCCCGGACAATTCATATAAATCAGGCTGTAGCAGTGGACGCTTATTCTACTCCACTCCCTGCTCGTTATCCCCAGCTGTGACCTGGAAGCATCGCCTCCAGGGCAGACACAGGGAGTTCAGTCTCCAAGGCATAATCAGTCCCTGGCCTGTGTGATGAGACTAAAAACAAGGAGGCCAATGAACAGGTTCACTGAGTGACTGGGTGGATGACCCGTAGCCTTGCCTGGCACAGCAGGAAGCCTGTCTGACATCAAAAGAATCCATGTGACATTTCCACTCTGCTCCAGAAGAATCAGCTTGATGGTGTTTTGACTCTTTTCTCGGAGACTCCCACACGGCACTTGACAATCTGACTCTGCACTGAAATGCAGATCCTGGGCGGCCTGGTGGAGATGCATGTCAAGCATGAAGCGCTGTCAGTCAGCCCCAGTCACAACACATCACAGCTTAAAAGAATTCTGATAGACTGGAGGGCAGGAGGGGGAAGAGAAGCATATGAACAAGCAGAAGAGGCTGAACAGGGAAGTTAAAAGAGAAAGAGAAATCGAGTGCCTGTCAGATTGCAGGGAATACTCCATGTAACAATGCCTTTTTGTCTTTACATGGAAAACTACAGTCGTGTTGGGAACCAGAAGGGACAGGGAATCAACTCAGTTAATAAGGAGAGGGAGAAACTAGACATGGAGGATGGTGGAAGAGCGGCTGTGTTAAAATTGTGTTTTGCATAGGAGAAGGTGATGGATGGTTTGAAAGCCAGAGCCTTTCCTCCCTGCTACTGCACAGAAAGTGGCTCCGGTCAGTAACAACTGGAAGAAGTTGCCATTTAATGACAATGTGTGGCTAATGTAAAATGAGCTGATAGGTCGCACTCCAAGTCATAAGAGTGAGCTACCTGTCTCACTAGAAGCCACCTCTACAGCTGTCCTCCCTCCCCCCCCCCCCCCAAAACACCATCTTAGCAAAGAATCCAAACGTTGAATGCCTTGGAAGAGGTCACCATTAGCTGTGCTTAAGGGTCATTGATGGAATTGCATAGAAAATTGCTCCCTGCTACTGCCCAGGCTGGACATTTCTATGACATGGCAGGAGTGGCAAAGCAATGCTGGAGCAGCGGGCAATGGGAGCTGCTAGGAGAATGCTGGGAGATGAAGAAAGTGGAGACAATGTTGGGGTTCCACGAAGACTTCTGCCACTCAATTCCCCAAGAGTTCAGTTTGATTCATGGCTCATTAACCAGGTTCTTTTATATGTATAGAGCAGAGCTCCACTGAGTTGATTAGACTCAAGTACTGAGGTGGATACTGGGCATATCCAGCATTACACACAAAACTTCTTTATTCATATGCATTTACTATACACAAAGAAACCCTGTTCATGCACTGTCCATGTATGACATAAACTTTGCCTCATCTTATGTCTCAGGCTTATCTTGTCCATTGCAAATGGTTCCCTGGATGTTCTGCTTTATCTTAGCTAGTACTGGCATTCCGACTTCTATCTTACCTTTGACTGCCTTAGCATAACCAGTCTATTTCCAGCCTGCTAATCCATTTACCTCCCTAACCCTGTCTCCCAAAAAAATAAGACCTCACCCACGTATAATTACTTATGTCAAGCCAGGCCTACAGAGAAGACATCAAAAACCAGAAAAAAAGCTTCAGGTTATTCAAGTATCCTCATTTGTTATTATAAATCAAACTTGCCTAACCTTTCTGAGCTTGGCCCGTCATTCCATGAACCCTGCAAGGTGGTAACAACAGAGATGCTACTTTCAGATCTACTGTGGACACACCTGCATGAAAACCCAGCTCAGCCACAGACTAGCTGTGTGACCCCAGGCAAGCCACTTAATCTACCCTGTGCCTCAAACCCACATCTGTAAAACGGAGGTAATACCATCCTTCCCCAAAGGAGGTTGTGGGGGTGAAATCCATTAATGACTGTGAGATGTTCAGTCACTAGGAGAATAAGCACCGTATACGTAGCTAATGGAAAGCAACCCTGACTGGATTTGGGCCCATATGCAGCACAGTGTCATGACTTCAGAAGCTTAGCTTGGGGGAAGGTCTGATTTTCCTGCTAACTCAGATATTGCTGCTGAGCTAGGCAAGGGAAATGCAGTGGGTGGTTATATACTTAGAGCTCAAGGAGCAATTACAAAGCTAAATGAAGAGGTTGTGAGGGATTGAGATGGGAAGCTATAGACATTACATGCAGGTTAGAAAATCAGCTGAAGAAATGGGGGAGAGTAATTTGCTCTCAGCATCCTGGCTGTGGAGAGAGGTGGCTCCACCAGAAACTCAGTCCCCGCTCATGCGTTGTCCATTGGTCAGTGATTTGTGCCCCAGCCTCAGCTCACCTCCCAGAGTCTGCAGCTGCACCCTCTACCTGAGCATCACTGAGGGGGAGGGAAATATGGACAAGACTGTGTTAAAAAAAAAGTTCACTGCAGGGTGACAAGTCAGGCAGGGCATCCAGACACGTTAGGTAGAGGTTGCATCTACACTAACACTTTAGTCAGCCAGAAGTTGTGAAAAACACACCCCTGCTGACTGTCATAAGTTTCACCAACAAAACACCATTGAGCATGATGCTTTGTTGGTGGGAAATGCTCTCCCACAGCCATAGCTACCACAGCTTGTTGGGGGTGGTCTTGTTATGCCAACAAGAGAGTCCTTCCATCAGCTAAGAGCAGCTACACAGGAGACCTTGCAGTGGCACAGCGGCAAAGGTACAGCTGAACCTCTGTAAGGTCTGTAATGTTGACATAGCCTTAGTCCACAGCTCAAGGAATGGGGCGTAATAGTGAGCTTTAGCCCCTTTCATCCAGGGAACCTGATGTACATCACAGAGCAGCACTGCTTCCCATTCATATGGATGGGGAAGCAAATGCACAGAAAAGGGATGTCACTCAGTGATTCACTGGCAGAGCCTTGACTAGAATCCACATCTCCTGAAACTCAGTCCCCTGCTCTAACCAGTTGTCAACACTACCTAGAACATCTGGGAACACAACCCGTGAGACCTGAGAAGACCTTAGCAGCCCTGTCTCCCATTCTCCTGCTCCAATCACTAAAGGAAGGGGGAGAAAGATGCAATGTGGGCGGGAGGCCATGCTGAGCACTAAACCTCATTTGCTCTCTGGGTTGATGGCCCACTGAAGGCCTGTGTTTCATGAAGACATCATGAAACACCTCTCCGAGCCCAAGTGGAAGAGCAGCACGAGGGACGGAAAGAGGAAAAGCCCAGGCCCCCACTGTCCTGCCCTGAAAGAGTGGAGATATCAGTCCGACAGCACCGACTCACGAACCCAGGCCAGGCTCGGTGGGTTAATGTGACAATCCATTTCTGACAGCGTGTCAATACAAAGCAATTTAGGAGTGCATGAAAAATCGACCCAAGGTAACAGGCAATTTCTCCGCTCTGTTGGTTAGATGGAAGTGGGGACCGAGGAGGCTGCGTCTCAGAGTGCGCTCACCTTGGCACGGCGCAGGGGCTGTTGTCATGTTATGCGCTCGCACTAGAAAGAGAGAGACATGAGCAGCTGGGCTGTCCTGTAATGAGCCACAGCCCTGTGGGGCGGCCCCCTTTGCTGTCACCATTTGCGTTTCATTTCTTAATTAAAATAAGCTTACCTCAGTACAACAGTGGGCAAGCGGCTTTGAAAACGGCTCCCCTTTAGCAGCACCAGATGCGTGTGTGTGTCATCAGGCAGCAGAGACCATCCGCTGCAGACAGCCAAACAAGGTTATGTATTGTTGGACCATCATGCCTGGGGTGCTGCATATTAGGGGATGATTTTCTAACTTAGGAGCTGCCCTTTGTTCTTTTGGGTTCTTTGGGGGATGGTGATTGTGGCATGGGAGTGGAGTTAGAGCAATCGACACTTCCACTCTCAGCAGCCTCTTATGATCCACTCTTGGGAGTTTCTGTGTCTAAATGAGATTGAGCTGTGGCAAAATTGTTCATAATCCTCCTGGAATGAGGCTGGGGAGGGAGCAAACACGGCCACCTGACCCTGCATTCATGCTGCCTCCTGATGCCTTCTATGAAAGCAGATGAGTCAGTGCGGGGCACAGGATGAAGAGCTGAACTGTAATAGGTGGGGTGTTCCCTCCCAACGGCTGATCAGGGCTTCAAGACAGTCAAAGGATGAGTCTGGATTCCAGCAAATCCACCGCCAGGTTTTACACCAGTGCCTGCTAGGATGGGACTTGGGCAGTGTGGGGCAGATACCCAACAGTGATCAGTAGCACTCACATTTACTATCAATCTCCAAGTCCTTAAAGGGGGCCTACTAATCAGTGCTAAAGCTGGGGAAAGCCTGGGGAAATGACAAGAGCGTGGGAAAGACAGGAGAGTCAAAGGAGAAGGCAAGGTACACTGAGGTTCAGCCTGCCAGACTTCCTACACCTGCAATCCCTGGAACAGCTCGTTGGGATCTTGGGAGGAGCATCAATATCATGTTCTGCAATGGTCATCTCAAATTCACTGTCGCCATGACTTATCCTGCGCGCACATGCGCTTGCTCAAATGCATTCATGGAAGATGAATGCAAAAAGGAGGTGCACACATTTGCATGCAAGAAGAGTCATGGCAACAGTGAATTTCAGAGGACTATTGCAAAGCATGACATTGATGCTCCTCCCAAGATTAAAAAAGGACACACACTGTGTTATCTTCTGCAAGCTATGGTATCTGGCCATTTCTTGACCAAAGAACTGTGGCCATGTAACCCACACAGCTGTTGGGTGTGGTGCATTATCCCATGGAGTGGCACTGAGACCACTTATACTGAGACCACTGAGAGAATACTGAGTCTGCTCTATAGCCATAGCTGAGAGCCAGTGGAGGGTGGAGGCTCATGCCCTAAGCTCCAGAGAGCCCAGGTTCAATTCTCCCTGTTAGCACTGCAGATGCTTTTGTGAACTGAACTTCCACCCAACCACCAACTGAAGACTGCAAAGAGAAGGGCTATGTGCAGTTGGGAACACTAGAGGGGGAGAAGCAAAGGAGTCAGAAGATGGTGGGAAGTATGATGTTAGCGAGAGCATGCCTGAATAATATTCCATTTTAATCACATTTTACTCCTGGTTGCCATCAGGCAAAGCCAAGCACTGAGGGTTTATTCTTCAGCGGGTTGTATAAAGCATCAGATTCCTATTTGAGTCAGATTTAATAGCATAGGTAATATATGCTAACAAAATTAAAAGTAATTATTAAACGCAGATGTACTGGTGTTTGATGAAATAGGCATTAGCTCTGCTTTTGGATCTTGTTCAGCCCCAACATATGCTTCCGATAGCCAGCTGGCACTTACTAACTAACTATGTGGTAACTGTCTTAATGGGCATATGTAGGTAACAGTTAAAGTATTATTCCCCCCCTCCTTCTAACCCCAGTATCTTTTCCCCACAAGCAAACAGGCCAAATCACCACTTTTTAGCAATATTCGGTCTTTAGGCCAGCTGATTTCAACAAGCATCCCAATAACTAAGTTATGATCGCCCTTTTGTTTTTACACCACTTTGGAAAAACCTTATAAATCCCTGTGAATTGAAATAATCCTAATAAAACCCAGATGTGTCCATATTTATTTTAAATATACATTTAATATGTATTTTTAAAGCAGGTACAATCACATGCGCAACCCTACAATAACAAACCAGTCAGAATTCATGAATAATACTGCAGAAACAAAGCAGCCTGCCCAGTTCTTACAAGCACTAAAACCAGCGTGTGCGAGGGGGGAGGAAGCTATTTGAATCGGGAAACCAATCTCATGCTCAGACTTCCCTGGGGTTGTATTAAAAAACAACAGTAAGTACAAAACAGTATTTAAAATTCTGAAACCACTTCAGTATTGTATCACAGTCACATTGTTTAGTTTGGGGTTAAGCGGAGGGAAATAAATTAGCCGTGCACGCTCCAGTCTCCAGGGCTGCTGGCGCTTTGGTTTCCAGCAGGGAACAAAGGAGATGTACCTTTCCCACAGGCACAGAGATGTACCTTTCCTAGAGATAATATCATCCCCTCCTCATCTCCAACACAGACAAAAGTCAGAAAATCAGAGTGGGAATAGCAATAAGGACTAGTTTAATGCTTACTTACTCCACAGACAGTATTAAAAATCTGTTCACATGTCCCCCTGCTTGGGGGGTCCCACTGCATACAGGAGATGATCTCTGCCTGCTTAAAATCATTTGAATGCTAGCGCAGCTGGGGAGGGGCAGGATGAAGGTGGATCTAGAAAGCTCTCATACTGCAAACCTGATGATAAGGCTCTGGTTAGCTCGGAGGCAGCATGTTGAGCCTCTGAGCAGGCGAGCCCTTGTATTGCTCAACAGTGATGTCTCTGGCCACACAGGGAATAGTCTTGACAGGTTCAGAAGGCCTGCCCTCCTCCAGCTCTCTAGCTGGCCACGTGCGGCCATGTGATAGGGCCAGTAAGGCAGGTGCAGGAAGAGTACATACACAAGGCCAGATTTAGGGGCAGGCCAGCCAAGTGAGCACCTGAACTGCCAGGTTCAGGGGCACTGGGCTCAGGCTGCTGCTTTTGTTGTTAGCGGAAAAGGAACAATAAAATGTTTGACATAAAATACTTCAGGTTTTTCCATACATGGCTTCATTTTTCACTAACTGCCTAGAATGTGCTGGATCTTTTTATAACCTCATGGAACCTTCCAGACTTTCTGTGAACTACATTTTCCTTGAACCTCCTAGAATGTTCTTAGCCATTTCCTCACGGGTATATAAGGGGCAAGGAGCCGCCTGTCAGTCAGTGAGATATAAGAACAAAGTGAAGTGAGAGCCCAGCTGTGATATGAGAGCCCAGCTGTGATATGATGAACCTTGTTTTATTGTTTAATTGTGAAAGCTTAAAGGAAGCTAATGTTTTTATTTGCTTATATATGGCCTGAATAAATACAGATCCTAGCATGAAAATCCATCATCTTATATGGCAGGAATAAATCATGCATGCAAGTGGTGCATCAAAGTCATGAAATGGGATACAAATGCAATAAAAAATAAGGTATTCAAATGTTTAACAAATGGAGGATGAGCGCCAAAGACACTCCTCTCCTGGAGCACCATTTGGTCTAGGGCCTGCCCTGTACCTAGAAGCCAAAAGTCTACAAGCCCAGACCGTATACTTATGGCAGAAACTGAAATGCAGAGACTAGAGAAGAATACTCCAGTACTCAGCACCAGTGCGGATAGCCAGACCTTCCTCCTTTCCACACCCCACGTGCCTGCGTTTTCTCAGGAGTCAGAGTACTTAGGAGACACAAGAGCCAATGTGTTGTTTCCGTTGCATGAGTACTCTGTGATCACTTCATGCCAGCTTTGTTTTCCCTCCATGTCTCCCGGCTCATCAAGGAGATTGGAGCAGATGCTCCGGAGTTCCAAACCTGCATGGAAAGGCCTGTGTGTGAATATTCACCTGCAAAGAGGGCCTGTAACACTTCCCGTCTGCCCCTCAGTTTCATCATCATTCATATGAGGGTGCTAATACAAATCTGCCTCGCGTGTTGAGGCTCAGCCTAACAAGTGTGAAGTGCTTTGGGATCTTTCGCTAGAAGGCCCTAGCCAGCAGATTATCAACCAGCCACAGCAAAGTTAAGCTACGTAGGACTCACTTTGGGTATGTCTACACTAGGTCGTTAGTTCGAGCTAGGTAGGCAAATGAGGGCAACCGGAGTTGCAAATGAAGCCCGGGATTTAAATATCCCGGGCTTCATTTGCATGTTCCCGGGCGCCGCCATTTTTAAATCCCCCTTAGTCCGAACTAACTGCCCGTGGCCAGACGCGGCAGTTAAACATTAACTCCTTAGTTCAAATTAACTGTTACTCCTCGTTGAATTAACGTTTAACTGCCGCGTCTAGCTGCGGGCAATTAGTTCGGACTAAGGGGGATTTAAAAATGGCGGCGCCCGGGAACATGCAAATGAAGCCCGGGATATTTAAATCCCGGGCTTCATTTGCAACTCCGGTTGCCCTCATTTGCCTACCTAGCTCGAACTAACGACCTAGTGTAGACATACCCTTTGTGATGTGATGGGCTTTAGGATCAGTCCTCTTGGCTTTATCAACCCACCTTCTGAGAGCAGAGTCCAAGCCCCCATATCTAATTACTGTCTCTCTGGCTACACGGCCGCTCTCATCCCCTGCCTCAGCACTGGCTGTGGCTCATAAATTAATGAGTATGTTTATTTTTAAAGGTTTTGGGGGGAGGCGGAAGTTGCAGGCTTTGGAGGAAAACAAATACCCAAACTCAAACGATCAGTTCAAATGATGTAAGATGTTTTACAGCATGTAAGTCCTTCAAAGCCACAAACCCCTCTGTCTCTAGCCACAGGCTGGATTCGCTAATAGGTTTACCATCAATGCCAGTGTGAAAGGCTGTGATGCTACCAGACCCACAATCCTTTGTTCTCCCCTCAATTATGTGCCAAGTTAAAACTGGTGGAGGGAGGGAGAACCCAATCCTAAATTCACTCTTTAATCTTGTGCAGCTTATTAAAAAGCGAGAGGACAAGATAATCCACATGGGCTGGCGAGTTGGAGATTGCTCGCTTCCTCTCCAGACAAAATCAGCTCATGTTTTCTCGGGGGGGGTCCCAGAATGCACAAACACCAGCAGACTCTGATAATATGCTACAAACACACACACAAAAAAGGTAATTATGGAAAAGGTTCAGTGGAAAACACGTTTCTGCACAGCTGCTAGAGAAAGAGCGAGACACACACTCTCAGCAGGAGCTGCTGGCTAGTTCCTGGTCATTAGGAGAAAGCAGCACAGAGGCAGAGCCTGGGCAAAGGTTGTTGGCACAGTGGGTAGGTTTCAGTGATTCATCCTGAAATGTGTGATCCGAAGAAGAATGAGAAAGAAAATGTGACTCTGTGTGCGAAGGTACAGACTGAAAGGCCAGGGAAGCCTGGCCCAGTGGTTAAACCACTCGCCTATTAATTAAGTTCACATTTCTTCTCTGCCACAGATCTGCATGACCTCACTTCATCTCTCTTTACTCAGTTCCCCACTTGTATAATGTGGATAACAACACTGCTCTGTCCCATGGGGATGTTGTGAGAAGAAATGCATTAAAAATTGTGAGGTGGTCAAGTACTATGGTGATTAGGGCCATCTAAGTCCAATGGCAGATAAGTTTCAGGTGACATGGCTTACAGGGCATGACACCACTAAGTTTATTGGGTTCTGAGATTTTTATGGTACAACATCTCTCAGGCCAGATTCTAATCTCAGCTATAGCTGGTTACATCTTACTTCCACTTAATTCCACTTACTGCAAAAGAGCTTGACCCTAAAGTAACTGAGATTAGATTCCAGCCCCCTCATCACAGGTGCTACCCGCTAGCTCAGTTTTCTAGGAATCAAGGATTTATTGGAATGCAAACCCCAAACAGATTAAGTACAAACTCCTCACCAGACAGTTTCAAATGCCTTTGGGTATGTCTACACTACAGCGCTATTTCTAATTAACTTATTTCAAATTAGTTAATTCGAAATAAGCTAAATCAAAATAACGCATCTAGACACAAAAACTAATTCGAAATAGCGTTTTTCTAATTCGAAATAGTGTGTCCACATTGAGTGGACCCTGAATCGAAGGTAAGGCTGGCCGGAACCAGTGCCAAAAGGGCATCAGGGTTGGACTTAGTGTGTGGGGCTGCTGCCTCAGGCTAGCCAAGGTCTGTGCTTAAAGGGACCCGACCCCCCATCCTGGACAGACAGTTCTCAGGTTTCTCTGCTTGCTGGTCCACCTCGCTGAGGGACAGCAAAGCATTTGTGTCTCAGAGTGCTCTGCTTGCCCTCACTCGGGACATCATGGCACTCTGCAACATGGAACCAGACCTGCCCCCGGGGACTCTGCTGCATCTCATGGACACGTTGCGAGCAGCCTGGCTGCACTGTCTGCAGGCTGCCATCTGGGAGCACCATCGAGGGGCTGTCAGAATCCAGGGGGCCCTGCGGGAGAGCTTCCACCTTGAGGAGCGCTAACAGTCTCCCCGGTCTGCCCCACTGCGGGCTTGTGCCCCATTCCTCCCTCTCATCCTTCCACTTACCCTTCCCTACCCCCCCCTTCCTGATGTCAAATAAAAGACACGTATTTTCAAAAATATAACCTGTCTTTATTTAACACAACTGGGGAGGGGGAATGAAACTCTGGGGAGATGGGGGAAAGGAGGCGGGAGAGGGCAGGAGACAGGGTGGGAGAGGGGAAGGGGGAAAACTGGGAGGAGGGAGCTGGAAGGGGGAAGCAAGAGGAAGAAGGGGGAGGGGAAGCTCAGCACTAAGGGGTCTCGCCGGGCCAACCGCCTCCCAGCACGGCGGGGGAGGTGGCCTCAGCGTCCCCGGGGGGATGGGGAGGAGGGTGCGGAGGTTGAGGTGGGGGGGGTGTGGAGGTAGAGGTGGGGAGGGGGCAGGAGTGGGAGGAGGAACAGTAGTTGGGGGGGCAGCAGGCACAGGACTGGCCTGGGGCAGCATGCTCTGCAGCAGGGCCTGCAGGTTTGAGTTCATGGCTCGGTCCTGAGCAAGCTGCTCCCGGCGGAGCTGCAGGTCCTTCTGCATCCAGGCCTGGATGGTGCGGTGCAGGGCTCGCAGGGCCCCCAGGTGCTGGTCCCAGTACCCCTGCCACGTGGTGGTGGTCCTGCTCAGGCTTCAGGTGCGGGAGCATGTCCCGGGGGGGGGGGGTGCACCCTGCATGAGCAGCTGGTGCAGCTGTAGAGAAAGAAGAGAAGTGGTCAGTTCTCCCTGGGGACACAGTGGATGATGCCCAGCCCCCCACCCCGCGACGTGAGGGCGACCATGCCCTGCACTGTCAGAGCCATTGTGTTTGCACAGAGGCCATGGTCAGGATGTCTGGCTCTCCCCGGGACTGGGAGCTGCCTCAAGACCGCACCCATGCCCCTGTACTGTGTATAGTGTGGCTGGGGCGGGGGGGAGATGTCCCCTGTCTCTGTGTAGAGGGGGCGTGTGAAGGGAGAGCGTCCTGCTGGGTCCCGCCCCCGGGGTCGGGAGCGTGTCAGGTCTCTTCACACACGTGTGTGCCTATTGGACCACGGCCCCTGGGTGTCACGCAGCTGGAGCCACCTGCCCAAGGGTGGCATGGCACATGCTCGCATGTGCACAGGTGGCTGCGTGATTCGTGGGAGGTATGGCCCACATGCCCGGTCCCTGGTCTCCCCCTCCTGCCTCCCCCCCGGGCAGGGGACAGTGCTGGCACTTACCCAGTATGGCCTCCCCAGACGACCCTGCCGAATCCGGTGCCGGGACAGCTGATGGTGGCCCCTCTGGTGCACCCAGGTCAGGGCCTTCCGGTCCTGGCTCGCTGCCTCCCGGGCTGGCGCGGACCGCCCCGCCCCCCAGGAGTCGGTCGAGGGTGGGGAAGTAGGGGCAGGTGTCAGCTCCTGCTGCGGCGCCGCCCCTGGTGGCCCTGGCATACGCCTGCCGCAGCTCCGTCACCTTCAGGCGCACCTGCTCTTGGGTGTGCCTGTGGCCACTGACTGAGGGTCTGCGGCTGCTGGCTCTTGCACGTGCCCAGTGGCCAGAGTCTGTCCCTTTAAGGGCTCCGGGGTTGGGGGGGGAGAGCAGACGAGTTTTCCTGGTTGTGCCCAGAGTGGCCACCAGGGCTCCCTGGGAAGGGCTGGAGGCCCCCTAATTCGAAATAAGTGTCTACACAGCACTTATTTTGAATTAGCTATTTCGAATTAGGTGTTATTCCTCGTAGAATGAGGTTTACCTAATTCGAAATAAGGGCTCCACTATTTCAAATTTATTTCGAAATAGCGGTTTGTATGTGTAGACGCTATTAAAGTTAATTCGAAATAACGGCTGCTATTTCGAATTAACTTTGTAGTGTAGACATACCCTTTGAAACTAGAGATAGGCCTCAACCAAATCCAGGATATGGGGCCCTCTAAACTCTGGGGAAGTTCTCATCCAGATCTGAAGGGCACAGCTCCTGCCCCATCTCCACTGGAAAGTCATGTGGCTTTTGGGGGTCCACTGTAGAGCTCGGGAAAGGGGGATGCAACAAGCACTTTCCAAATTTGAAAATTTTTAATCCCATTTTTCAGTCACCAAAACATTTCAACCAGCTGGGTCAAAAGAAATTGTGTGAAAAATTTTAGGGTTTTGTTTGTTTGGGAGTGAGGGAATGAGAAAGGAAGACAATAGAAAGAAAAGCTGGTCAAAGATTAAATTTCTGAAGCATAAATTAGTCAAAAACTCAAGATTTGGGAAATTTAGATCAGCTCTAGTTCACTTCCATGTTAGTGCAGCAAGATCAACCACAGTCTCACCAACAGTTGTTTGCTAACTGGCTCCTGCTGTACAACCAGCAGAGATGGTGTACATCTATAGATACACAAATAGATGATATATATGGATTGTTTAGGTCCTAACATAGATAGATCGATCAATCGATCGATCAGTCATTCCTGGGGCATTCATGGGAGCAAACAACCTATCTAGTTTTAAGATGGCTCTTGACACATTCATAAATGGGATTATATGAGGGCATTGCCTAGAGAGCAGGGAACTAGACTTGATGACCCAGGAGATCCCTCCCAGCATTAGGTTACTTTGAGCAGGCCTTAAACAAAAACAAAAAATTATTCTCCCTGTCACTTCTAGCTTTACAGTCGCTACCTAACAAACATTCTAGTGGGATCCTAGGACCAGTGATATATTTCTCCACCAGATTCAGATAAATGAATATTGGGGGTTGGGGGGTCTTTCAGCACAAAAGGTATTCCATAAACAAATGGGTCAGAACTGTGGCCGGTGTAAATGGGGCACAGTAGAGCTATGCCTATTTCATCCACTGAGGATCTGTCCCAATTACTTTATAAATTGCTCTCTCACACATTTAAGCAGACCCATCGCATCCCCAAAGCACTTTACAGGCTCCATATAGCAGCTGCAATGTCTACCAGTGAAATGCAGCTCTAGGGCGGATGATGGAGCCTGCTTCACTGTACAGGGCAGCACCACATGAAATACAACGAAAATGCAGTGAAAATAGTGAAGCCAGGTGAGGTTGCAGACAGGTTTTTGGACAACAAAATGCACTTACCCACGGGAGAATTTGGCCAGGTTAACATCCCCACTAGTGTGACAAATGCCACAGGTGGCCAAGACCTGTGTCTAGCAGCTCACCTACTAAAATGCAGCCATTGATTCAGAACCATCCAGGTCAAGCAATGGCATAAAATGCTGCTTAGAGACTCGCTGACATCTCCTGTGTTCCAGGCTATGAAAAATATTTTATTTACAGACCATTCTGCTTCAGCACATCCTTCAGTGTCTCACTTTCATTTCTCCCTCCTATTAAGACGATTTGCATTGCAATGTCCAGGCCCTTAGGAGCTCTGCTGCTCCTGTCACTACTCCCCGCAGCTTGAATTCATCCTTCCACTGGAGACATCAGCACTGGTCAGCGTGGAAATGAGACAGGAGGGGGTCAGAGGCAGAAGAGGGGGACTTGAAGTGAAGAATGAGCATCCAGAATACAGGCGTCTCCCAAGAGGCAACGCTATTGTTCCCATTCAACTGATTCTAATAAGAAAAGACCTTATTAGCAAAGGACAGTCCATTGCAGACAGGACATGGCGTTTTGCAAATGCTTTGAGAACTGCTCAAGGCCTTTAAAAGAATCCTGCTTGAAAATAAAGCACACAGGGCCTAAAGCATTCCTGAGGCAACAGGGTGTGTGTGATGGGGGTTAGGGGCACGGTACTACCTGGTCCCTGGAGAAAAAGAGTTTAATTTAGGAGTGCATGCCCCCAGAAGGACAGGGTCTTGCTGCCCTTAGGTTCGTTTGAGGGTTCTTTGCTGAATCACTCCACCTTTTTACAATACAATCCTCACAAGAGGGTCTGGGCCAAAATCAGCAACATAGAATCATAGATACGAAGGGCTAGAGAGGGCCTCAAGAGATCATCTAGTTCATGTCCCCTCACTGAGGCAGAACCAAGTAGACCATTCCTAACAGATGTTTGCTCAACCTCTACTTAAAAACCTCCAGTGCTATGGATTCCACAATCTCCCTGGGTAACCTATTTCAATATTTACTAAATCTGAGAATTAGAAATATCTAATATCTAACCATAAATCTCCTTTAATGAAGATTTCCACTACTTCTTGTCCTACCTTCCGTGGCCATGGAGGATAGTTGATCACCATCCTCTTTATAACAGCCCTTACAGTCCCCTTCCAGCTTCTTTTCTCAAGATTACACATATTCTGTTGTTGTTATCATTCCTGATAGGTCAGATTTTCTCAATGTTTTATCATTTTTGTTGCTTTCCTTTGGACTCTCTCCAATTTATCCACATCATTTCTAAATTGGGGCACCCACGACTGGACACAGTATTCCGCCCTGAATGTGAGGGGCCCAAGGCGACCGCCTTGCTCACCTTGTCTAAAGGTCGGGCCTGATTAAGCTCCTCAGATTTCTTGGTGTTATCCATTATTAGCTCGCCTTCTCCATGAAGTAGCAGGCCTACACTTCCCTTTATCTTTCTCTTATTGCTACTGTACATATAGAATCTCTTCCAGCCTTTTATGTCCCTTGCTAGCTCTAATGTATTTTGTGCCATAGCCTTTCTGATTTTTGTCCCTACATGCTTGAGCTATTCTTTTGTACTCATCCATAGCAATGTGTCCACATTTCCACTTGTTGCAGGATTCCTTTTTGATTTTCAGGTTAGCAAAGAGCTCCTGACAGAGCCATGTTGCCCTCTTATTATCCTTCCTAGACTTCCTTTACATCAGGATGGCAGGCAGGGGGAGGTCATTATACATGGAATCTAAATTGTGACGTTGTGTACCATGCACCAAATGACAGAGAAGAGACAGGTTTCTGGCCAACGGGAGCAGTGAGGATTGTGCTGGGGGCAGGAGAAGTGCATGAAGACGCACACACCCCAAAAGGCATGTGCTGCACAGAGATACAATGGTCCCAGCAGCTGGGTGCTTTGAATGCATGTGGGAGTGCAGCAGACCCCTGTCAGGCTCATGAGCTTGCCTGAGGGGCCCATTGAGTCGCAGGACATTGGCTGCCCTAAGTATCATGGTGGCCCAGATCCAAATGTTTGGAGAACCAGTTCTGGCCCATGGGCCGTATCTTGCCCTTCCCTCTCTTGCACCATTCGGTACGTTGTCTCTCCTGCTGTGCTCATCCTCATTCCACTCCCTGAAGGTATACTTTATACTCACATGCACATCCACCACCTGCTTCTCCCCACCCCACTCCCCACCAAACCCTTTAGCAGAACAGGCAACTCCAAATCTCCTAAAGTCTGATGCCATCAGAGCCAGTGCACAAGCTGTGCTGCAAGACCCTTGCTCAGCTGCCCTGCCACAGAGCCTTCTGAAGCTCTGATACTGGTGGGTGAGCTGTGCTGTGGTGAGTCTCAGTGTGGGCAAGGGACTGCACCTTCCAACCACTCACCTCCTCCTGACTTTCCACTTGGCGTTCCTCTTTCAGTTCCTGATGAGTCTCCAGTCCCACCTTCCCTTCCCCATTGGTTGCATGGAAGGATCACTTGACCTCAATCTGTCTGCTCGGATTAGAATCCCACGGCATTCCTCTCTCCCATACACCAAGCTCTGTCAGGGCTGCGAGGCTGCATCTACCACGTTGGGTTATTCAGAATGGGACCCAGCAAGAGTCACCGCTGGTTTGGGCATGATGGGGGCTGGGACAAAGGATAGGTGGGACTGAGGGGCGGGGAGGGAGACGGAATTGTACTTCAGCTACAAGACTACAAGCACAAGTAATTCCAGAGTTTTGCCTCCCAGGCTATGTCTAGACTACGGGGATTTTCTGGGATACCAGAGGTAGCCCGGAAAAACTCCACCACTTCCAGGGAATGCATCTGCTCTTCCACTTTTTTTTGCAGAAGAGCAGACGTGCCCATTCGGCAGCCCTGTCTTCCTCCTCCGATGAGGAAGAAGGGCTTTTCCGAAAGAGGAGGTCTTTCTGAAATTTGGCCCAGTGTAAACGGGCCAAATTTTGGAAAAGCCTCTTCCAAAAAAACTATCAGAAAAAGGTACGCAAATTGGAGAGCGCAATTTGTGTACCTTTGTCCAATAAAGCCCTGTAGTGTAGAAATAGCCCCTGTGTTGCTCCAGTTGTACTACAGGCAACAGGTTCCCCAGCTGCATGCAAAGGGTTAAAGACAAAAGGAAAATGGTGAACAAGAATTCTGCCTCACAAGAAAGCAGTGGTCACTGCATGCATGGGCGCACTCTCTCCCCTGCACTTCTCTGGCTGGTTTCTAATGGTGGCCTCTCTTCCCCACGGCCTTTGCTGACAGGTTTCTCAATGTCCCCAGGGTGCAGGTGAGGTTCCCTGAGCTCCAGTCTTATTTTGGATGCTAGTGAGACCAGTGGGTTTAGGGATGCAAGTCAAGACAGCTTTACGGAAGGCAGAGAAAAACAGAGGAGCACCTGGGAAGGGGAGAGGAGGAAGGAGACCGGTTCACGTCCCAGGGAATGCCAGACAGCCATGCACTGGATGAGACATAGAGATAATGGGGGGGGTGCAGATAATATGGGAGGGCTGAGTATCATGGGGACGTTAGAAAGGCAATCAGATGCTGCAGATGTGCCCAGGGGCTCATCAGTGCTGGAGATCCCATGCAGGTGCTCAGAGAATAGCAAGCTACTTCAAGGTTCCTAGCTGCCCCAGTGGCTCCCACACAGAAAAGAGATGGGCAGCTCAATACAAAACTGGAGGGAACGAACACCTAGTTTTATTTTTTTTAACAGAGCTGATTTCCAAGGGTGCTCAGCCCCCATTCAGGCCCCTAACTCAGTGGTAGGATTTTGAGACATGCTCCTGCTGGGTGCTGAGCACATTAGGAGTCTGGCCTCAGTTGTGCCTGCTGAGCCCTGGGCACAGCGGCCCTGAGCGCTTGGCAAAGTGGGGCCCCAGAGGCGAATGTTTTGTGTCTCTGAGACAGCGCAGGGCGAATCAGTGATTGGGTGAATCTCCAAAGGCCTGACCCTGCGAGGCCCAAGCAACAGCCAGCTGGCAGAGCACACCTCAAGCAAACTGCCCAATGACCACAAGATCTGTTAAGGTACAAAGCTACACTGCCGGGTTTATTGTCAATGAAGCACAGTACTAGTAGCCTGTGGCTACCGAACCACGAACGTGTGTATGCCCCGCCCACTGACGGGGGGGCAAAAGGGAGACGTTGTCCTGGGGCCTGGTGATTCAAAGGGGCCTGAGGGTCCTAGATGCTGATGCTGTTACCACAGGAGCAGGAGTGGCTAGGGACCTGAGCCCTTTAAATTGCCACTGGAGTGCCATGTGGCAATCTCTAGGCGTCTCTCAGTGGTGGCTGGGGTGTGGGGGGCAGTGAGCCATGCTCCAGGTGGCCCTGAGGCCTGGCTGCCCCAGCCCTGCCCCGTCTGCCTGAGGCCCCACCCCTTCTGGGAGTGCAGAGCCACCCTCTGCCACACACTCACACACCTTGCCCAGGAGCCCCATGAGTCTGTCAGCCCCCCCCATGCAACCCTGTCATAATGGATGCAGCTCAGTCAGTGGTGGGACTTTCTACTGCCCCCTATGCTGTCCAAAGGCACTCCCTCTGAGTCTCCATTTTATAGATCAGTCCAAACAAGTTACACATTGTCCCTCTGATGCAGCTTGTTAACACCCTCTGATGTAGCCAGCTACCATCTGTCGCTTCGTATATCTCTATCCATGACACTATCATCCTGACCTTATCTTTAGGACGGGTCGGTGCGTTCCTGTTATCTATGGGGAATGTGTTTGTACCATTCTTGCTATGGGGTGTTCTGGCACCATCCTTCTGGAATGTACTTGTGTGTGTGTGTTTTATACCTGGCACTTCTTAGGCCTGTGTGTTTCTGCAATATCAGCCCTGTTCTTGCCAGATTCTGTGAGCAGGGCCGGCCTCTTGCTTGCTATTTAACATTGCATTATAGCAGCCAAGTTGTGATAGCTGCTTTAGCCCCAGCCTCAGGCTTAATACCAGGCCTCTGATACAAGGCTTTATATTTCAGGCCCTCTTCCAACTACAACATCAAGTACAAGCCAGATGTCCTCAAATGTCCTCAGTTTGGCCATCCTGAAAAGGCTGGTTTCTAAATTCTTACAGGCATCGTGACAGAGGTGAATCTGCAGCAGGCCCCGAAGTTTCATGGCCTCGGCTCAGTAGAAGGAAGTGTTTCACACAGATGAGGCAGTATGGAAGAATGGGCAGAGACATCCATATGAGATGGAGACTGGTGAAACTTGGTAGAGATTGGTGGGGACAAGGCAGAGGCTTCAAACCTCCACCACAAGGAAACCAGGAGCTGAAAAAAGAGAGGCAGGTACAAGGCCCATCCCCAGGCATGACTAGGACAATTGGTCAGGCACGAAGTGAGGCAAACCACAGAAGCCCCTGGCTGTCACTGTTTATCTGCCAGATGCTTGTGCAACACACACCTTTTGTGTTGCACTCCCTGAAGGCTGATGGTGTGACTTCCTACTGGGAAGTGCAACAATACCTAGAGGCCACCAACCATCCTCCCCCGGCCAGGATCAGCCTTGAAGAGAACAGGTTCCCGCCTGTTCCATTCTGGGTCCTTGCCTTTAGCCTCTCCCAGACACAACCCCTTAGAACATTACCCCTGTCTCAGAGAAGCCAGAGGGAGGACTGAGGTCTGCCAGTACCACCAAAACCATCATGGACAATCATAGTACATGAGACATTAATTCCTGCTCCTCACTCCAGCGGAAGTCTGAGACCCTGCCAAAGTCACAGCTACTGCAGAGTATAGAGCAAGAATCAGCCCACAAGCATCTGAACTCATTGCTCTCCACCACCTAGTTCTGCAGTGCAGGCTTGGAACATCTAGAGATGGGGCTGAGCTGCAAAACTCAAATCCCCAGCCCCCTAAACTTTAGGGCTATTTGGGTCTGGGAGAGCAGGATCAGCTGGGAAATTTGAATCTTGGTTCTGAACAGCCTCAGAAATACAGGGATGCTCAGATCTGAGGTTCAGCCCATCCCAAGCAGTTACAGAAACTAGAGAGGGACATGTCCTGTAAGATCCCATCTGTTTCATCCTTCCCTCAGTCCACAATGAGGCCATTCACTACACTCAGTTCTCCACGGTTGTCCTTGGTCCAGTCTGAAACGTCCTAAGCAATGAGTCTTCTACCATTTCCCTTGGCAAACTCCTCCACTGGCTTGTTGTTTCCACCACTGGGACACTGTGTTTCAGTATTTAGACTTTTCCTTTCCTCAGCTTCATCCTGTGACTACTTACAGGTGCTTGAAGGACCTACACCCCCCTCCCAGACAACTCTTCCCCCTACTTGGTCTATAAACCCCTTCTATACTGCAGTCTCATCCTCCCTGGGGCATCAGAGCAGAGGCAGCATGAAGCTCCTCCAAGGACCACCCCACCAGTGGTTCCGGAGCACCAGTAAGTTCTCAGCTGAGAAGATCAGGAGACACACACAAACAGGGGAGCTGAGGGCTCGACTGGGTGTGGGAATGCAGCCTTCCTCCTCTCTGCTGCTCACCCCATGGAAGGAAACAAGCCTGTGCTGGAGTAATAGAGTGTAACTGCAGACCGGTCAGCCCTGTAGAGAGAGCGGGTGGCTGCAGGCTGAACAGTGCAACCCCACCCTGTGAGTGCACCATTCTGGAGATGGCGTGCACGTCTGATGTGAGATGACACAGTGCTGACAGGATAAAGGCCTGGCCGGTACGTCAGGGTCAGATGAGATCAGTCTCACTCTGTGGGAATCAGTCGCCCGGAGAGTGGCAAGGCTCTAAAGCACCCCTAACTCTCAGCCTGCCCTCACTCCCCTCCCATGCACCCTTGCCTGGAACGCCTCTGCTCACTCAGTCCAGTGACATGGAAAAGCATCCATCAGGATGGGGAGGGGATCAAATGCCCTCCTGGAGAGATCCACTGTGTTAGACACTCAAATAAATGAAACGGCTGCTTCTCATGTCAGAGCAAGTAGCACAAACAGTAGCTGCAGGAAGAAATCCAATAGACACCAATTAAATGCATGACTTGTCTGCTGCTGCCGTTGCTGCCAGTGGCTGCTCGCTGGTGGCAGCTGCATATTGCTGGTCCTAGCTAGAGTGACACAGATCCCGTCTGGACCTTGCCACACTTGCCCAGCGACAGGCTTTCTGTAGCTCTGCTTCTCCACGCCTGTCTTTGTTTCCCAACAGCGGCAGCAGATGGGCTGGGGGAGCTGGAGGGAGGGGTGTGGGACACAAGGGCTCCAAGCTCCTTCAGGGGAGACGAGGTACAGAGA
This sequence comes from Pelochelys cantorii, assembly GCA_032595735.1. Lineage (NCBI taxonomy): Eukaryota > Metazoa > Chordata > Testudines > Trionychidae > Pelochelys > Pelochelys cantorii. Next base: position 25,462,483 of record CM064336.1, read on the forward strand.
GCGTCATCCTATCAGCAGAGAGAAGGCATTTTGGGGAAAGGCTCTGGCATGAGCCAGATTGATATCAATCAATTGATATAAACCTGGTTGATATAAATCAACCAGGAACTAATGAGCACTAAGGGTGGGAGCATCAGATGGGCTCAGAATTAGCCCAGCTCAGACCATCAGTGTCAGAGGGAGCAGGGATGGGCCAAATCTGAGCACTTTGGGACTCTCACGCTAAGTGTCATCCTGGACAAAGTTTAAAGCCTCCTGCTCCAAAAATCTTGGGTGCTGTTACATGAGCCGAGGAGAAGCTCCATTAGCTGCGTTAGTAGGTCTATGTCACACAGCTAAGTAGTTGGGGTTCTCACCAGGAGAGGACAAATGGTGCACACGCACACTGTTGTACCACCGTTCCTAACCTTACGCTCATCCCTCCTCACCTCCCTGTCGCTTGCTCTCTCTGGAATGCCCACGCCATCTCCAAAAATATCACAGTCATCCACACCCTGTTCATATCATATAACAAACGGAAGGCAAGAGACGTTTATAATAATGAATAGTAGTCAGAAGCTAGCAATGGTAAAAAAAATGTATGCAAGGCAAAAGAACACAGGCGACAGGCTATAGCCATCAGAGTGAGGGACAATAAGAACAAGTATTTAAAATCTATTAGGAACATAAAGAATCTCAACGATGATATTGGTCCATTACTGGATGGAATGGTGGAATTGTCAGTAAGTATACAGAAAAGGCAGAAGCATGCAAGAAATGACAGGGTAGTCACATCACGATGATGATGAAACACTTTCCATTCCAGTAGTAATTCAGGAAGATGTTAAACAGCACGTTAGACATTTTTAAATTAGCGAGTCTGGATAACTTGCATTCAAGCATTTTGAAAGAGCTGGCTGAGGCACTTGCTGGATACTGCTTTTCAGTAAGTCTTGGAACACTAGGGAAGTTCCAGAGAAGTGGAAGGAATTTAATGTTGGATTAATATTTAAAAAGGGAAAACAGGATGGGTAAAAGGTCATTTTAGGCCTGTCATCCTGACTTTTAGCCCAGACAAAATAATGGAATGGCTGATACGGGACTCCCTAAATAAACAATTAAAGGAAGGTAATATAATTAATGTAAATCAACATGGGTTTATAGAAAATACACTCTGTCGCACTAACCTGATATCTTTTTGATGAGATTACAAGTTTGACTGATAAATGTGATAGTGCTACTGTAATCTACTTAGACTGCTATAAGGCATTTGACTTGGTACTGCACAGGATTTTTGATTAAAAAATAGAACACCACAAAATTAACATAGCACACATTAAATGAATTAAAAACTGGCTAAATGACAGGTCTCAAAATGTAATTGTAAATAAGGAATCATCACAAAGCAGGTGTGTGTCTAGTGGAGTCCCACAGGAATCAGTCCTTGGCCTTATGCTAGTTAACATTTTTATCAACAGTGTGGAAGAGAACAAATTCATCACCTATAAAGTTTGCAGATTTACAAAGGTTGGGATAAATAATCACAAAGACAGGTCACAGATACAGGCCAGCCTGAGTCATTCAGTAAACTGGGCAAAAGCAAATTACATGTGTATTAACAGAGGCTAATGTAAAGTTATATATCTAGGAGCAAAGATGTAAACCACACTTACAAGATGGGGAAACATATCCTGGGAAATAGTTACATAAATAAGTTGGTAAATAATTGGCCAAACATGAGCTCCCACTACAACACGGTGGCCAAAAGGGTCAATGTGTTCTTTGGATGTATAAATGGGAGTACTGTGCAAGAGTAGGGAGGTGATGGTACTCGTGTATTTGGCATTGGTACGATGACAGCTAGAATGGTGCAGCCAGTTCAGGGAGCAAATTTAAGCCATGAAAAGGATTAAAGAATTGGAAAAGATACTTTATAGTGATAGCCTGACTGAGTTAATCTATTTATCTGAGGCTACATCTACAGTACAGCCTGGATCAACACTCAGATTGATCCACCGATGGTTGATTTAGCGGGTCTAGTGAAGACCTGTCAAATCAACTACATATTGCTCTCCCATCGACTCTGTTATTCTACTCTGGACAGAGTAAGGGAAGTCAATGGGAGACCTACGCCCATTGCAGGCTCCTTGGTGTCCGTGTGAGCCCCTACCCTACTAGCATGTCCAGACCACCGAGCCCTCCTGCCCTCAGGCTCCTGCGGGAAGAGAAAGTTGCACTCTCGGAAAATGGGAGGAGGTATGTGCCAAATACACGGTCACTGTGTGAGCCCCTGCTCTGTCCTGCCACCACACCCGGACCCCCTTCCCACCCGCAGGCTCCTGTGGGAAGAGAAAGTTGAACTCTCCCAGAAAATCGGGGGGGTGCCAAACACATGGTCACCTCAGGAACTCCTGCCCTGCTCTGCCACCACACCACCATGGGCCCCCCTTTGCAAACACTGCTATTTGCAAGCACTGTGTCACACATGCTTTCAAAGTAGAAGCAAAAGAGTGAGCCCCAGCCTGTCCCTTACCATGACTGCCACCAAACCAAGATCTCTGTGGTGTATTTGCTGTGTAATGAGCGCTTAAAAGCATAACTTTGGCCTTGTACATAACACATGCCTATTGTCTTGGGCAGACTTTCCTTTATGCTAAGAGATTAGGTTCTATGTTCTACAACGTGTCTCTTGTAAAGTCTGCCCTTCACTTTCCGTTACAGTGGGTGCAACAGCGAGCCTGTTGACCATTCCCCCAGCTCTGGCTTCTCCAGCTGTTTGGCTGTCACTGATCCGAAGGCAAAAATGTAATCGGGATGACACGTTCAATTAGTAAATGCAATCTGCCTGGCTGGACAGGGTGCAATTAAATGAGTGGAGGGGATGCGAGCAGAGTGTGAGTACAGGAGAACATGCAGGGAATGCAAAATGAAGACACAAAAAGGCTTGAGGATCATGGCGGAGCTGACGATGCACCTGGTAGACTCACAGGAGAATCAGGTGCACAGAAACCCCCTCTGGCCCATGCATAGCCACCTTCCCTCCTTACCAAGTTCCATAGCCTCCTCTCCCAGGTACCCTAGGACATGCGAGGGAGGAGGGAAGGAGTCAAAGGCAGCCTCACACTGATCCCCCAAGGATGTGTCCCGGAACAACAGGCTGTCTTTCTCATACCTGTGTGGTTGCTGAACATGGGGATTGATGCCACTTTTGCTGTTCCCTCCCTCCCCCCCGAAGCTCCCACCCTGAACTCCTTTTCTGGCCCTGCTTTCTTGTGATCCCTTAAATAAAAAAGCATGATTTCTCAGCAACAGCATCTTTATTACTTGTGTTGCATGGAGGAGGAGGGTGTTACAGGTTTTACAAGCAAGCCCACTTAATGTAGGGGGGGCACTTCATTAAAAGCAACATACATGACTGTCATAGCGCTGTCTCACCATTCACAAAGCTGTTTTCCAAAGTCCCTCTGATTTGCAGTGCCCCTCAATGTGCTCTCCTTAGTGCCCTGGAGCGTGGATACTCATAATTAGTGGCTAGACACTCTGCCTTGACACCTTCCTTCCCTCCCCCTTACTCACCCCTGGCATAAAATTTTCCCCCTTACTTTCACAGATACTCTGCAGCCTGCCACAACAACAGGAATGTTGCTTTTGCTGAGGTCTAACCTAGTCAATAAACTGTGAAACCTTCCCTTTAAATGGCCAAAAGTACATTCTACCATCATTCTGCACTTGCCCAACCTGTAGTTGAACTGCGTCTTACTGTGGCCCAGACTGCATGTGTACAGCTTCCTGAGCCATGGGAGCAAAGGGTAGGCTGGGTCTCCAAGGATCACTTCTGGCATTTCAATACCTCTGATGGAAGAGAGTTCCAGCTTGCAGCTTTCTGAACAGACTGGAGTTGCTAAAGATGTGTGCATGTTGCACCTACCCCAACCATCCCACACTGATGTTACTGATACAGCCCTTGTGATCCGCCAGCACCTGCAATGCCATCGAGAAGTATCCCTTGCAGTTTATGGACTCTTTGTCAAGGAGATCGGGTCCCAACATAGCGAGTTGCATTCTGTCTATTGCCCACACACACACACACACACACACACAGATTTAGGGAACACCATTGCAGCAAAGCCCTCCTCTATGTCCTGCACATTTCCCAGAGCTACTATCCTTCATAGAAGTATTGCTTGACTTGGCTACTTGGATCACTACAGCCCCTGCTGTAGATTTCCCCACTCCAAACTGATTCCCAGCTGACCGATAGCTGTCTAGCATTGCAAGCTTCCACAGAGCTATTGCTACTCACTTCTCAACTGTCAGAGTGGGTCTCATTTTGCTATTGCTGTGCTTCAGGGAAGAGGAAAGGTCCATGAAAGGGGCCTTACACATGCAAAAGTTTTGCAGCCACTGCTGATCGTCTAATACATGCAGCACTCTGCCGTCCCAACAATCTGTGCTTGTCTCATGGTACCAGAACTGGCATTCCATGGTGTCAAGAGGATTGAATGCCACCAGCATCTGCCAATTGTTCAACTAAAGTGCTTCACACCAGTGTCTGTTCATTACCTCCTCACATTCTTCCTTGTTCCGGCGGACCTTGGCTAGGTTCTGGACATACTGCAGCATAAAGTGCAAGATGTTTGCTATGATTGCCATTGAACGGGGTCCATGTTTGCTCTGCTATGGCATCTCCATGGATAACCAGGGGGAAAAGGGCATGAAAAGATCATTTGACATTGCTTTCAAGCAAGGAGATGAGTGCATTATGGGACGCTGATGACATCTACCCACTGCATTGCTTTGGTCCCATTGGGCACTGGGAGCCTAACCCAGAATGCAAAGGGGCAGCAGGAACTGTGGGTAGCTACCCACAGTGCATCACTGACAAAGTCAACAGTAGCCACCCTACTGGGGATGCACTACATCAAACTCTTGTGCACAGTGGAGACATGCATCTTCGACTTTACAAAAAATTGCTAAAAATCGCCCTTAACAAATTTGACCCTATTCTGTAGTGTAGACAAGATCTTAGAAGGCTAAGGGGTGACTTGATCACTGTTTATATGTACCAAATGGGAAATAGAAATAGGATAATGGGTTCTTCAGTCTAGTGGGCAAAGGTGTAACTAGACCCAATGGCTGGGAGTTGAAGCTAGACCAAGTAAGAGCAGAATTAAGGTGCAGATTTTTAATGGGGAGGGTAATTAACCACTGGAACTATTTACTAAGGGCTGTGGTGCATCCTCCAGTGGTGGCAATTTTTAAATCAAGATTCGCTGTTTTTTAAAAAGATCTGCACTTCTAGTTCAAATAGAAATTAAATCAGGAAAGTCCTATGGCCTGTGTTATGCAGGTGAGCATAAATCACTGCAATGGTCCCTACAGTCTATAACAGGGGTCAGCAACCTTTCCAAAGTGGCGTGCCAAGATTTAACCCTCCTGCCCTGGGCCACGCCACTCTCCCAGGGGGATGAACTTTCTCCACCATGCACTCCACTTGGTCTCCTGCCCTGGGCTCCACTCTGGCTTTTCCTGGGGGGAGGGGAAGAGCAGTGTGAGCGCTTCCCCAGAAGCTGCATGCGGCATGGAGCCTCGAGGCTTCCCCCCAGCACTGGCTCCAATCTTGCAGATGGCACGATGCAGGATCTCCAGCACGGGCTGGGGTCAGGGAGGCTCGGGGGGGGGAATGGGCAAGGCAGGGGTGAGCAAGTGGGTGACCCCAAGGTGTCCAGCTCTGCTGGGGGTGGGGGTCCTGTAGGGGTCCAGTCAATAGGACCCGCCCCTTCCTGCCAGGACCGAGGTGCCACAGGGCCAATGTGGTTTTGGGGAAGGGAGACCCCCACCACACATTTTCCTCTCCCCTCAGCCACTGCTGTTCAGCCCCACAGCCCGGGCAGCACTCACCCTCTAGTGAGGGCCTGGCAGCAGCGGTGTTGGTGGCTGGGTGTGACTTCAGCGCTGTCTTTAGCCTGCCTGCCAGGGGCACCGGGAGGCAGAAAGGGAGGTGAGCGGAGCAGGGAGCGCCGAGGCTGCAGGGCTTGAGCTGTGCGACAGGGCGGAGAGCAGTGGGCTGGAGGAGGCGGGGACGGGACTCCCAGGTGAAGGCAGTGGAGGGGATGGAAGTCGGCTTTGCATCCCCTTGCCCTCCTCCGAAGCAGGGAAACAGCACCCCAGAGTGAGCCCCCACTCCTCCCTGCAGCCGCCACACCCCAGCCTGCCTCCGGCCTGGCTCCGGCAGCCAACTCAAGGGTGCCCCACTCCCCGCTATGGGCTGGCCACCCCTGGAGAAGCTCCAGCCCTTGGAGCAGCTCCGCTTTTCCAGGTGGGCTGGCTGCCCCCAGACCAGCCACGCTCCCCAAAGCACCCACCCACCATGCAGCTCTGCCAGCCGGGCTGCGTGGCTGCCATGGAGCAGGAACTGGGGCCATGGGGAGGCTGCCCCCACAGGCCCAGCTCCAGCTGCAGCTCCTGGAGCAGCCCCACTCTGCCACACAACCCCTCCAGCCTAGCCTGCTGTGGAGCACAGGGCAGCCACCCGTCACACAGCCCTGCCTGCCAGGCCACATGCCACTCAAAATCAGCTCACGTGCCGTATGTAGCTGACCCCGGTCTACAACCTTTGAATGTATAGCCCACTCCCTCTTGGCCTTGCATCTCAGAAACTGGATCCCTGCACCCGACACTGCCTTCCATCCAGGTAGGCCCTCCAGCTCCCCAAGAGGCGGCAGCTATGTCAACCGAGTGGTCAATATCACTACCGCCCTCGGAGGCGTGGCTTTTCCACACCCCTGCATGACCTTGTTGTACCAACATGAGTTCCTCATATAGACTAAGCCCAAGCTAAACAGTCAGGAGTTGTATGCTGGACAAGACCCAAAACCCAGGGTTACAGGCTCTGGCAGGTCCCTCCATTCAGACAAAACCACTGCCTCAGACACCATGTAAAATATTTTAAAAATAATCATAAAAAAGTTTGAAAAGCCACCATAACCTTGAAATCTCCATAAATTATGAATTTTGCATGGCAACCGTTACCAAGAGAGTCTCCTCTGAAACTGATGTTCAAAGAACTTTACATCAAATCTTCAAACAGTTGAGAAAGGTTCAAGCTACAAAGTCGAAACATCTGTTGCTTTCCATGCATTTTTCAACGGAGAGATCAGAGAGATGGTGGGGGGGAGCATACAAACAATCCTGGCTCTGCTTTATTATGTAAATATAACAACAGCCTGCAATATACAGTGTATGCAAAGAGAGAGTAGGAAAGTAATTAGGGGGTACGCTGACTTTAATGGAGATAAAAATATACACTCCCAAAAATAGTCTTTAAATTTAGCCCTGTATTGGCAGCCCTGGAGGTTGAAGATTAGGACTGGAAGTGAAGGACAACCGCTCCAGAGGAAACAATGAGGTTGCAGATCTAGACAGAGTTTAGCAAATTTGACAAGTGCCGTATTAAATCCATTTAACATGTCGTGGTGTGAAATTTATGCCATAGTTTGGATGGTGTTTCTCACATCCACTTATACAATATATTGTACTGTTGCCAACAGCAAGCCAGAAGAAAGCGTATGCAGTATGTCTGAGACCTTTGCAGAGCTGAGTGCTCACAACCACATTTTCAAATGTCCTTTTCTGCAGGCCCATTTTGCCCCTAAAAATGGCCATAAATCTGGCAACTTGTGCCACTTGTACCTAATCTGTCTGTCTAGTGAGCATCTTATTGGATCATGTTGCAATTTTTTTCCACTTCTTTCATTAATGTTATCCAAGTTTTCCAGAGCTTCAGAAGGGTAGTCTGTAACAGGAAAAACTTAAAAAACAACAAATAGACTCGTAGAACCTTAAAGACTAACAAAACATGTAGATGGCATCATGAGTTTTTCGGTGTGCCCACGAAAGCTCGATACCATCTACATATTTTGTTAGTCCTTAAGGTGCTACTAGACTAAATGTTGTTTTTTAAGTTTTTCCAAGTTTTCCAGGTTTTTGCAAAAAATTCCAGGACATTTTTAATTGCTATTTTTTTCAAATTGGTTTTCATTTATCTTGCCCAGCAACGTGGTACTTCAGTAATAAATATTTTGGGGTGGGGAATGTCTTTTTGGTCTGTAGTTGTACAGGGCTCAGCACAATGGGATCCAGGGCCTTGACTATGATAATACAAATAATAAATAATCATAACTACCTAATAACAATATAATATTAATTAGAAAGGTAACAGCATATGTATGGAGAATGGATGCATCCTGAGCACTGTGAAATGGAAACCACTGGAAATTTGGAAATTTTTTCTAAATTGTTTTCCTGCTTTTCAGCCAGCTGCTATGGCCAAGATTGTGACAGTCATCATTGTCCCTGACTGGAGCTGCATGTCTAGCAGCTGGAGACACACATAACCAAACAACTCCCTACAATGCATTTGTTCATGACAAAAAAGGAAGATGAAGTCAGTGTGTCCCTGTGATGGGGTGGGCACACCCCACACTAGAACGGGGGAGGGGGAGAAAACCCTGTGGGTGGAGGAAGTCCCGCCTCTTCAACTAGACTGGGCATGCTCTGAGTGCTGGAGCAGTATAAAAGGCCAGAGAGCAGCTCAGTCTGGGCTGGCCAGTGAAGAGGAAGGATCTCTTAGACAGATCTCCGGTGCTGCTACAGCCTGCATCCCTGACAGACAGAGCTGAACTTCTAGGAGGCTGCCATTTCTCAGCCCCCATGGAGAAACCACTGCCGGGGAGCTGGGAGACTCAGCTGTCTCAGGTGGGACAACGCCCCAGCAGAACCAGTAGGAAGCAATCCAGGGAGGGTGCAGTGGCATGTTTGAGCCAGATTCCCTGCCGAGAGGGAATGGTAGGCAGCCCCACTGCTCATAGGGCCCTGGGTCAGGACCCGGTGGAGCAGGGTGGGCCCAGTTCCCCCTTCCGGGGAGTGACCCCAGTCTCACTGGCATTGGCTATTAGGCCATACTACCTTAAAGCCAGGAAGGCTTATTGACTTGGGCTGTTAAGCCCTACTGCCCTGAAGCAAGGGTACTCACTGACTCTGGCTATTAGGCCATACTACCCTGAAGCCAGAAAGTCTTATTGACGCTGGCCCATAGGCCATTTTTCCTGGGGGGGAGGGGGCATGCTGACTAACAGACTTAGTTGTGCAGGGATCAAGAGACATATGGACTAGTGAGACGGCTGTCGGTTCGGTGACCAATCAGGCGGTGACTACACCCCAAAATAGTCCCATTCATGTGACAGGGTGGGCATACGTCACCACAGTCCTTAGTGGTGTCACCCACATGCACATAAGCCTTCAATTGAGTCTCTGCAGTGATGATGCCTGGCGGACTCTCTTAGGAACCTTCCCTGTTGTTGTGATGGTGTGACGGACCAGGCCGGGTCTGGGCACCACTGAGGGTGTCCGCTCAAAATCAGGGCTCCTTACAGCCTCTGATTGGAGGCCTTTCCCAAATAGGCCACAAACCAGTCACACCGAGCACTTCAGCGGCCAATCCGGCCAGCAGGAAGCCTCACAAGCAAAACCCCTCAGACACCCCAGCTCTCCCTGTGCCACAATCAGTCCCAGGCCTAACACAGAGGTGAGGGGTTATAGAACCCAATATCACCTACCCCGAACAGGTTCTCCTGGTCCCAAAAGACCAGCCACATTTCCCAGTCAACTTACACTTTGGATCTTACCCACAAGATCACGCTGGACCAATCCTTTAGAATTTAAAATCTAAAGGTTTATTAATAAAAGAAAGAAAAGGTGGAGAGTAAGGTTGTTAGAAAAAATACATTACATGCACCAATCACCAAGTTCTCAATGCAGGCTCTCAGCAGAAATGTTATAAACTGCTAGTTTAAAAGTCTCTGGTGTACATCCTATGTCAGGATGGGTCGACAATCCTTCCCAGCTCGCTGTCCCTCACAAGGCTGCATCTGGGATCAGTGGCAGAATTGAAGACAAGATGGAGTTTGCCTCATGGCACTTTATATAATCCCTGGTACCTTCCAAGCTGGAGCAGGTCGCATGGCCAAGTGACCTATCCCTGTGTCCCATGTCAGCAGCCATGGTATTGGCTGATTTGCAGGTTTCCAGATGCATTCGTCAGGTGTGTATTGGGCACCTTGAGAGCCATTGTTCCTGGAGCCTTGCTAATTAGCATGGTCATTGACTGAACAATTGCTCTTTACAACAGGTGGTCAAGGCCCATTGCTCTGTCTCAGACAGAGAACATTCCCAGTATAAGCACAGAGTCCATATTCATAACTCCACATACAGATATCACAGAAGTACATGAGTAGCATATATAGAATCAGTAGAACATAAACTTTCATTTGACACCTCAAATGGCCCCCTTTATACAGACTTTGAGGCAAACACCCCCCCCCCCATGAGTGCAGCAGTGATCTGGCTGCTCCCCTTAAAATCCAGTAATGTGACACATGGGGGAACTTTACCCAGGGAGGGAGGCATTTGCATAGGTGTGTTCCTCTGCAGACTGGACATGCTTAAAGAAGGAAGCTGCCTGGATGATGGCCAGGTGGTTCAACTGCAAGTACCCAGGGTTCTGTTTGCCCTGTGAGAGCTGACAACATTGCTGTGCTGGTAGACATTCACTCTGACACAGGTTGGTTGGATGAGGAAATGCACTCACAAGGAGAGGAGGTTCACACATGCAGTCAGCCTGCCCCCACTGACTCCTCTAGCTGCTAAATGCCATCAGCTTTCTCCTGCACCCCTCACATGGCCTGACTGCAGAGCTGGAACCAACAGATCCCAAAAAAGACCAATGGAAGCAGTGGGCATTCAGGCCTGTGGGAGGGAACACACACAAAGGGACAGTAGCACATTGATTCCACTTACACCGCCAGACTCTCCATGTCACAGTGTCCTCCCCCCACACACACCCCATCTAAGAATAGAGAGTGCCCTGCCCAGGTGGAGACTAGGGCTGAAGGGCTGAAAGAAGGATCATGGGGAAGAGAGCAGTTGTATGAGGAGAAAAGGGAGAGGGTGGAGTGGGAGAAGGCAGCAAAGGGAGCGCGTGCAAAGGAGAACAGCATGGGGACAGAGAGTATCGGACCCCACAGGGCCGAGCAGAGGGTGGGCTAAGGGAAGGACTCTTAGGAGACTCCGGCCAGCCACCAGCAGCCCTGCCACTCCTTTGCCCTTAGACAGAGCTATAGTTCCAGTGCCCTTGAAAACCACATTTCCCTCTTGGGGGAGCAGCTGGCTCAGCAGGTGCATTTTGAGGTGGGCCTCAAAAAATCCCCAGCCTCCACTGAGGTATCAAGGACTCAAGGCCACACAGGTGAGTGACAGGAAAACACATCATATATATAGTAGCCCAATGTCTGAGAGTCTGTAATGCTGAAATGCTGGCTGTTCCCTCTGGGCGGCGCTGTTGCTGAAATGCTGTCTGGGCGGCCCGTGCTGCATAGGGAGTGAGGGGCCCAAACGGCCGCTTGGTCCGCTTGCTCCCCCCGCGGTGGCCCGGCTGAGCGGCACAGCAGTCAGCTGAGCACCATGGCAGGAGGGGCGGGACAGTGACGTGCCGCGTGACAGCGGCTCCAGGCCCCGCCCCCTGGCCACGAACATCACTGCCCTGCCCCCCTTCGCCTCCTGCCGTGGCGTTCGGCTGACTTCTGTGCCGCTCAGCCGGGCCGCCGCGTGGAAGCAAGTGGTGCAAGCGACTGTTTGGTCTCCGCGCTCCCCATGCAGCATGGGGAGTGTGGAGCCCAAATGGCCGTTTGGGCTCCGCGGTCCCCCGAGTGAGAGGCAGGAGGGGAAGGCGAAGAGACAGAGAGAGAGGCAGGAGGTGGAGGAGAGCTGAGAGAGAGAAAGGGGGAGGCAATAGGAGGAGCAGAAAGAGAGAGGGACAGACGGACGGACAGAGCGAGAGACCGGAGGCTCAGGAGAGAAGACCGACGTGGAGGAGAGAACTGAAAATCCCGTCTTATGATGGGCTAATTGGCTAGTTTCCAAATAGTTTTTTAAATGACCTGTGCCTTCCATGACACAATAGCTCCTTCAGAGGCCAGGGGAAGTTTGGCCCAGTTTGATGAGAGGGTTAATTTGCTTCATGAGAAGGAAACCCCATTCACAAGGGCCTGGAACACAGCTCCTGCTCAGAGTCTCTCGTGGACAGAGAGCCACACATCATGCATGTGCATACCGGCGAAGCGCAATGCCTAAAGTCAGCTAAACACCCAGAGGCCTGACTCTGAACAGAGCTGAGCACCTGCCCCTCTTCAGATCAGTGCAAGCTGGGAACACTCAACCCCTCAAAGTCAGTTCAGCTGCCTAAAAGAATTTAAGGCCACTAGTTCTACAAGCAAGATTAGGCTCTTAGATGCGAATTTAGGGACAGAGGTGTCAGGCAACCCCATCAGCCCCCACTGATGTCCACAATGCTCATCATCTTTAACATTCAGGGAGTTATTAAAAGCATTTGTGGGCGCAGCCAGATCTGCACACTGTTACATTCTGGCCACGTCTACACTGCAAGGTTTTTGTGCAAAAAACCCATGGAGCGTCCACACCTCAAATGCGCTTTTATGCAAGGAACTCAAGAGTAAAACGGCAGAACAGAGGGCTTTTTCTGCCATAAGTAAACCTCCTTTTACGAGGCATAACTCCCTTTTGCACAAGAGTTCTTGTGCAAAAAGGCAAGTGTGGCTGCTCCAGAGGGAAAAATGAATGGCCATCAGAGCTTTCTTGTGCAAGAGCGTTCATGCTTTTGCGATGTGCTTTGAGGTGTGAATGTGCTCTTGCGCAAGAAGTTTTTGCGCAAAAACTCTTGCGCAAAAGGCTTCTTGTGCAAGAAGCATGTAGCGTAGACATAGCCTCTGTGTTTTGGGCTGTGTGTAAAGTTGCCAATCCTGGAGTCTCGCAGAATGAACACCGATCTGCTGGTGACTATGAAAAGCAATCTGGGAGATTTTAATAGGATATTTTCAGAAAATGATGTGACATCATGTTGGAAAAAAAAATCTCCCGGAATAGCTTCAGTCAGAATTGGCAACCCTAGCCTGCAAACTAAGCATTGGCTAGGCAGAGGCCTGATTATTAATCATATTAATGACAATATGCCCTTTAATGACAATATGCCCTTTAAAAGGGTTCCTACTGCTTTGCTATTTCCAAATTATGGCCCATACCAAGTGTGCACCTGGCATCTTGGAGTCCACACATATGTTCTGCTGATCATCAAGGATCTGGACCAGTTTCCGGAAGAACTAATGAAGCTGGGAGCTGGCCAAGGGGCCTCACATCACATCCCAGTACTGTGGTGCTCCCTGCAGGGAGCCTGTATGTCAGAAGAACAAAGCTGTCCCTGTCAGGCAAGATGGATTAGAAAATTGCAAGGGAGGGATTCACAGATTTGGGAGACAACAGATTCCCTCACCTGAACTTCATCCTATTCTATCTGCCTGGGGTGTCAGCACCAACCTGCTTCATTTCACACCTCAAAAACTAGTGCTACCCAGGGATTACAGTCTTAGGGTATGTCTGCACTACATGGCTCCGTCGACGGAGCCATGTAGATGAGGGTTGTAGACATAGCAAAATGAAGCAGCAATTTAAAAAATCGCCACTTCATTTACATCAAAATGGCTGCCGCACTGTGCCGATCAGCTGTTTGTCGGCACAGCGCGGGAGTCTGGACACTCGGCGGTCGACATCAGAAGCCTTTGTCGACTGCCCCAGTAACCCTCATCCCACGAGGCATAACAGGGCAGTCGACAAAGGCTTCTGATGTCGACCGCCGAGCATCCAGACTCCCGCGCTGTGCCAACAAACAGCTGATCGGCACAGCGCGGCAGCCATTTTGATGTAAATGAAGCAGCGATTATTTAAATTGCCGCTTCATTTTGCTATGTCAACAACCCTCATCTACATGGCTCCGTCGACGGAGCCATGTAGTGTAGACATACCCTTAGGGTATGTCTACACTGCAACACTACTTTGAAATAACTAGTGCTATTCTGAAATAACTTAGTCCGCATCTACACAGCAGGCAGTTATTTCAAAATAGTGTCAAAATACCGTCAAAATAGCGTCAAGCTGGAGTACTTCTTACTTCAACTCCTGTAAGCCTCATTGTGTGAGGAATAAAGGAAGTCGGAGGAAGAGTGCTCTATTTCGAAATAAGTGCTGTGTAGACGCTCCCTATTTCAAAATAAGTATTTTGCAATAAGATATACAATTGATGTGGCTCAATTTGTGGTGCTCATTTCGAGTTAAGCCCTGCAGTGTAGAAGCACCCTTAGTGCCCTAACAGATAGAGAGTGGTGTTTACCTGGCTGTTTTTCAATTGTTTTACTCTCATGCAGAATGTCCAGTCTGATGTCTAAAGCTGCCCTGCAGTGGGGTGGGGCGGGAGGAATGCTTTTTAAAGATGTCATTAGTAAGTATTATTATTCCCACCTCTGCCACAGCTTCAATGAGTGCCCTTGGAAAAGTGACTTTTCCCTCTGCTTTAAAGTGGGGCCAACACTAATGACATGCCCTCAGGCACTGTGTACATTAGAGAGCGGTAGCATTAGGTATAATTTATTAGCATAGGCAGAACCTACATGCCCCAAGTGAAATCAGGGCCCATTGTGGTAGACATTGTAAAGAGAAGAAGCATTTCCTGCCCCAGAAAGCTTACAGTCTAAACAGACCCCTGGTGGGAGAGGAAAGAAGTTGCCCAGGGATTTGAACCTCGGTTGCCTGAGTGCTACTCTCTGTCTCACTTTCTACCAGCCTTGCTGTTTCTCTCAATAAATAAATCCAAGGCATTATTATTGACAGAGCAGACTTAGCTCTTAAGGCTTATCTGCCTGTGATCCAAATGGCCTGGGGCCAACAATCAACCATGTTATCTGGAAAGCCCCAAATATCCTCCTTCGAGTGAAAAGAACAAAAACGCTCCCAAACCAAAGGGTGCCTCAGACTCAGAGGCGATTCAGTTCCGTCGTAGCACATTAAATGGGGCTGGTAGTTTTCTCCCCTTGCTCTGCCTTTATTATTTTGTCAAAGTACTTTCAAGTATAATACTTATATTTGATAGGTCTCAAGCACAAGATTATTCAATTTGCTTTATGGGCCCGGTTTGATAAATCCACTCAGAAGCAAACGACATGGTAATTGAAATCCATTGCCTGGTGAGGAGGGAATTTTTGCGTTGGCATCAGCCTTCATTTCTGAACACTGACATTCTGTCACACGCACAGAAGTAAATTAAACCTGCTCAGCTTTGTGATCCAGGGGGCTGTTTGTGACAGGGCTTGGGAGGGGATATGAAAACATCTTGCTGGGGGGGGGGAATGCAAAATTAAACTCTTTCTTCCTTCCCCCTCTTGTTCTTTTCCCTTTGCTCCACGATGAACAAAAATAGTCATTGTAATAAGTGTAGAAAATAACACCAGGACCCAAATTCCAGTTAAAAATTGCATTTAAAGCAGCAGACTGGCTATGAATCAGGTGCGGCCGTGACTGAAAAGCAACCGTGAATTTTTAAAGATGCCTTCAGGCACCACATTTGACAATTTATCCCTGCCTGCTTTGAGCTGGCATCAGCAGAATTTATCCACTGGTTCCAAATGAACTCAGCTACAAGTCTGTCTCCTTGGGTAGACATGCCTCTTAGGAAAAGCTTAGCGCTGGCCCTGGGGAAAATGAGAGTCACCCACATGTTTCTCACTCACACACACACACACACACACGTGCCCCCCCCGCCCGGAGTGGCCTTTGCCCTGAGGAAAGTTTTGGTGTTAGTGGGCAATTTGGAGACAGGCAGGGCCAGGCACTAAGCCCTTAACAATGGCACTTTCAGCTGGAACTGGCCATCACTGCTAGGCTGCTGGCTTTTCCACACCCTGCCCACTAGAGGCACAAATGGCTACAGTGTCCAGAAATGCTTTGTAACCAATTCTGGGTGCTCAGGAGGGTCCATGTTGTAAAGTTGAAGAGTATAACAGAGTTCAAAAAAGAGCGAGATAAATTCATGGAGGATGGGCAGGAATGGTGTCCCTAGCCTCCGATTGCCAGGGCTGGGAATGGGTGACAGGGGAGGGATCACATGATTGCCTCTGGGGCATCTGGCATTGGCCACTGTCAGAAGACAGGATACTGGGCTAGATGGATCTTTGGTCTGACCCAATATGGTGTTCTTATGTTGGCAGGAAGCCATGCTTTCCTGGCCTGCAGGCTCCATTACAGCTATGCACAGCGCTCAGAGTTGAAAATGGGACCCTGAAGAAGCTTATTGAGGTGTGGCAGCATACAACACAAACATACCCCCTGGGCTCCTGCTCACTACACTGTGGTACCATGGATGGTCAGAGGCCAGAAGCCTAAAAAGGATCACCTCTCCGAGTACAGCTAGCAGTTCTGGAGACCCACACTCATAGGTGCTAGAACTAGGCATGGGGGGTGGTGCTGGAATACCCCCTGGGTTGAGGTGATTTCTCTTATTGGCAGGGCTCTCAATACTCCCACTGTAAAAATTGTTCCAGTGTCCCTGCCCTCGCTCATCAGATCCCAGCAGCGAGAGTGACATTCATAAGAACAAGGTGGAAGAACCATGCCAGCAAAGTACCTCCTTCCACAAGAACTGAGAATGAGCACAAACACGGCAGCCTTCAGATCAAACCCCAAAGCCCCTGCTTCCTCGGGGCTTTTCAACAATAATTGGTGCATAAAAGAAAACAAAACCCCTAACCTCATGCCTTGATGGAGAGGAGACCCCGAAACAGGCCTGCTCTTCATTTTTTTGACCTTATTTCCCTTTGCAAGGGAGTCAAGCATCAAGCCTGGCTCCCACAAACACAAGCCTGAAGCGCGAAGGAGCAGCCCACTTCTGAATGGTACAGCCTGCTGACAGCATGCACCCAGCTGGGTAGAACAAGAATGGTGGCCATGAGCATAGGCTGCCATTTACCAGCATCAACTCTTCTATTCTTGTAGCTGCTGCAGCGGCCAGATTCTCAGTATAATCCAGACCACAGGATCAGCCCCTCTTGACCATGGTTGGAGAACAATTTGTTCTTTGGCGGATTTTTTGAAAGGGAGAGCAAATGCTGTGGTCACAGTTGGAGCCTGCATCTGTCCCAGAACATGCGGGAGCAGGGCTCCAAGTCCGCATCTCAGTGATGCACATGCCCTGAACTGGATTTAAATCCACATTTTCAGCTGTCAAATAAATCAGACCATTGAGCCATCTAGCCAGCATCCCACCTCCTGCATGGGATCAGCCTAGTGGTGTATCTACTCCTGCAGTCCATCAGCTCAATCCACTCTTCCCTTCATTAATGGGTTTTGCTGCCATGGTAACAGATCTGAGGAAAATTAGTAAAAAAATATTCAGATCAATGTGTCCAACAGGAGGGACGGGTCAGGTGATGGAGGATCCTGAAAGTTACAGAGTGAGTAACATCCCTGGAAGGCTTGCCTGCTCTTTCTATGCTGTCCTCTTATTGCTGACAAGGGCTGAAAAATTAAATCACTCTGCCTCACTAAACTCTCTCTGCATTAGCACCAGCTCACTGGTTTTGTTCGCCATGTGTCACTAATTTTACTCATTTTCTGGGTTTGTCAAGAACAGTAAAAGATTTGATTAGAGCATTCCCTGTTTTAATTGTAATTAGGACAGTCATCATATGGGCTATAAAAGGAAATTGGGCTACCACAGAGTGGAAGAGAACCCTGTGAGACTAGGATATGAAACTGAAGAACTTTGTTAATAAAAATCCAGTTGGGGAAGGAATAAAAGTCCAGTTCAAGATTCTGGGGCAGTTGTGGAAGCCCCAGACACACAAGAATCCTAAGATGAGGGAGTGCTGTCTAGTGACTTGAGCATGTAGTAGGGACTGGAGTGAGAGAGTTTCTACTCCTGCCTGATACGCATTGGACAAGCCATGTCTATGCCCTGTGCCTCAGTTTCCCCAGTGGGATTAATGGGACACTGAGACCAAATTGTGAGGCTCAGTGATTGTTAGGCTTCATATATGATTGCTTATCAAGTGTTCTGTACTGAAGATGATACAGCAATGCAAAATGCAGACACAAACCCATGGCCTCTGACAACATCCTGGGTGTTACCTTACTGCACACTGCTGCCCTCCAGAAACATCACAGCAGCAAGGGGAGAACTCAGATCCTCTTGCTCCCAAAGCACAGGGCTCAACCCCTTGCACTAAAAGAGACCCTGCCCAAGCTGTTAGCCAGCTAGAGCCTCTGATGGAAAGTTGAGCCATTCTGCTACCATCCAGCAGACGGAAGAGGAGGCCAATTCATTATAGGATTGTTGTTATTCATCGCCGAAGCGGAAGGAGATTAGTGTGAAAGTGATCTCTGTGTCCGTCTGAACGAGGAGCTGGGCGTGTGGCCATGCCCTTAGCTAGTAGACTATTTACATTGCCTTAACACTTGAGCACCAGGGGAGCTGGAATTGCCTCAATTATTGGGGTGTCATGCAAGAGGGCCAGGACATCTGGTATCTCAGGGTTCACCTAGCCGGCCTGTAGAAGGGCGAACTGTGGCGAAGTGAACGAGGCAGTAGTTGGGCTTCCCTGCAATATGATTCCTCAGCTGACTTCAGCTCACAATAAATTGCTTTTGACAGTCATCACAAAGAGTCTTGGTCATGGTCTTTAGCCGTGGCCAGTGCATCCCCGCTCCACCCCTGCTGCCTCCCTGCTCAGATAATCATGAGCTAATGGAACCGTGGCTTTGCTCCAAGCGACTCCACAGAGCAATTATAAGTCTCAGCAAAGAGGGCACCTTTCTAAGCTGCAGCCAGCTAGTTCCCCCAGCAATGACCTGGAAATCAGAGGCTTTCCCTTCAAGGCAGTAGGAGAGGAGCTGTTAGTCAGTGGGCACAAAAAGGACTCCAGTTTTATGCCCTCTGCAAGGTCAGTGGGGAGACAGCCTTGTCTGGACAAGGAGGACAAGGAGCTATCCAAGCATTTTTGCATGGTGGACAGGTTGCTAGTGGAGAAACCTGCAGGAGTCACCACTAAGGGCAGGTGTGGGACTGGTCACAAGAGAGCTGATTGAATCGCTTGTGAAATCACAGGCTGCGGTAGGTTTAGAGACATTCTACAG
The DNA here is from genome assembly GCA_032595735.1 of Pelochelys cantorii. Taxonomy (NCBI): domain Eukaryota; kingdom Metazoa; phylum Chordata; order Testudines; family Trionychidae; genus Pelochelys; species Pelochelys cantorii. The sequence continues at coordinate 25,481,551 of CM064336.1, forward strand.
TGTCTTTATCCCATTGCATCAGGAAAATAATTACCATGTATCCAAAAGTCCATGCCCTCAGCTGATATAGAGGCTGGATTCATGTTTTATCCCAGTCCAGGAGCCAGGACTCCAAGCTGGGAGACAGGGATCTATTCCCAGATCTTTGGCTGAGTCATGGTGCAACCTTAGACAACTCACTCTGCCTCTGTCTCCCCACTGGTAGAATGGAGATGATGCCATTAGCCCATCTTGGCAAAGCCCTTTGAAAGATCTTGATTTCAAGGGCCACAGACCAGCAGTGGTAGGAGCCTGCCCTGACACTCCCATTGCCGTCCTGGTTTTGGGGAGAAGAAAATGGCTTGAGTCTCTAGTACTGTCAGTCCAAGGCTATAAAATGCAAAATAAATCAATACCCCAGCTTTAATTCCACAGCTCTGGGTGGTCATTTTCCTGTAGCAATAATTTGCTTTAGTGGGGCAGGGAAGTCTCTGATCATCACTCATCAGTGTGCATCACTCGATGCTTGCCAGTTGCTAATGATCCCCAGCTCCAATTCAAGCCACAAAGACGTGGGCTTTTTAGCGGTTTGTTTAAAGCAAAGAACAAACATAAACCAGTTGCCTCCTGGAGTGACTGTGATTTTTATTAGTGAGGGAGGGAGGGGAAGAGGGTGGTGCTTGCACTCAGCCCTTGCTGCCTTCACGATTTATGGATTTTTTTCCCCCAGAAGCTCAGAGGAAACATAATCATCACCCATGGCTGGAAATAAAGCCCGTTTGATTGTTCTCGTCATGCACATGCCAAAGGAATCTTTGCTGCTGCTCCATCTCATATTCCTTTTGAAAACATTCCACATCCAAGAGCCCCAAAGACAGTGCCTGACCCGTCCATCCATGTGCCAGGACAGGACCGACACTGATGTCTGACATGGTGCACTGCTCCATTTTTATTTATTTAAGGCTGCATTTCCGAATCTAACTAGGGGATGTGGACACCTGAATCTCCCATTCACTTCAATGGGTTTTGGAGACCTACAAGCTTTCAGTAGCTCCAGAAATCTCAGTGTTACTTATTTTGTGTGTTATAGGAGCAAGAGAGAGACGTAGGGGCCTCGTAGCACACACCAATGGCACCAATGCTCCCCCAGGAGGCCTGTCTGGTATTGATGGCACTTGCCATGCTGGTTACATGCCTCAAACATTCCCGCAGCAATGCCCAAGCATTGCCAGACCCTCTGTGACTGCACTTCTGCAGAGTGGCTCTCCCAACTATTCCAAGCGGCATCGGGTGGCCCTGCACTGTCGCGCTGCCGGTGTGGGTTGAACATGATGGCTGCTGCTGCACTGCGATTGGGTCATCCCAGCACTGTGACACTGCCTGTGCGCTCTGTAGCCGGTACTTGTACCGCATAAGACGTCCTTTTCCTGGTCAAAGTAGGTTGCACACACTGTAGGTAGGAGCGTCCTGCTTCTGTGAAATCACGGAGTTAACAATGCAAGCTCCCCAGGCTTCAAGGAGCTGCAGGATAACTACCCTAGGCACTGAAACTGCATGTCTAGTGCAGGTGCACTGCACTGTCAGAACATGCACTGCAGCGAGTCTTTAGTGCAGGGGGCGCTGTGGAGTGAAGGACTCGAGCTGCCCTCTGAACAGGGATACACATGCTGGTGATGGGGGAAGAAGAAGGATGAGCTCTTCCCACACCTCGTGCTGTCTGTGCACGAGCAGCCTGTATCAGGCCCTTACTATACTAAAGGCTGCTACTAGCCATCTGGGCCATGGCAATACCCGGCAATCGGACCTGCCAGGCATCCCTCACTCATAAGCTCTGTGACCAGTTAGTGACTGAGCTTTTTCAGCCTGCCCTTTTGCTAAGTCTAAGAAGAGGATGAGTCTAATGACATCTTTAATGGCTAAGCCTCTCCAGGCTGTGCTGACTGTAGAGCTGCCTTGCTGGTCAGTGCTGCACATGACTTAAGAAGATTACTGGAGCACTCGGGACTAGGCACATGTTGCAAAGTTTTGCTGCTCTAAGGCTCAGTGCAAATCAGCAACAAAAACATTTATGGGGGAAGGAAAGCCTTCGCTGGGGTCTACAGCCTGAGGGCCATCCAGGATCCTTTGCCAGAGGAGCAATGGAAGATGTAAGGCATTGTCCAGATGGAGGTTGTCCAGGACACTTGACTAATTACATAAGCCTAATGCAAAGCCCTGTGCAGTTTCAATGGGATTTTCCCTGTCCTAAACCTATATAACATCACTGTGGGCTTTTAAATGTCCTCTGTGTTCCACCTCAGAGTCAGCTGTATTCCTGAGGGGAATACAGCAGCCTCTGAATATATAAGGCCAAGCCTCTATGTCCTTCATCTGCAAACCTCATTGAAGACACTTGGAGTTTTCCATGCTAAGAACATCAGGAATTGCCTTATAGTGATCTCCAGCATGGTAAGCACAAGAAAAAAGTAAATTAGTGGCCCTACAATTTTCCTGCTTGCCGTCTCATCAAGCTGCCTTTCCTGGTAGCCCAAGAGCAGGAGTTTCGGTGAGAGGACAGCGGCTGGAAGTTACCTGTGTAGACAAACGTGCACACAAACATTCACAGACTCATGCACCGTGTTCCATGGAGCGACGCAATGCAGGTTCCACATGGTGGCAACCCATGGCTTTGTTTGACAGTGCCCTTTGGCCACAGTAGTACCAGAACTTGGTACCGTTGTAACAAAAAGAGAGAAATGGAAGGTTTATGGTAACTTTAGAGAGGAAGCACCTGAAAAAGGAAAAAGCACCAGGAACACGAGGAAGACAGAGTAGGCACAAAGGAGACAGCTATGGGTCACTGGAGGCTTATAGTGGGATGCGAGCTCAGAGTGGGAGAGGGAAGAAGAGTTTAAAACTGAGAGGGGCATTCGGAAGCGGATGGAAAGATGATTGAGGTGATACGATCCCATTTTCTGGAGAGAAACTTAAGCCCAGCATAAAAACAGAAAACAATGATTTAAACACAAACAAGGTACAGTGGTTAGAGCACCAAATTCAAGAGAACTGGGTTTGCTTCCACTGACTCGCTGCATGAGCCTGTTCAAGACACTTCAGTGCACTGTGCCTCAGTTTCCCCATCTGTGAAACAAGGATCAGGATAGGTCCTCCGCAGGGGTAATGTGGGGGGAGAGGAATTCAGACAGGGTGGCAATGAGCACAAAGCTCATCAGCTGCAAGGTGCTATGGGGCAAGTGCTACACGCAGAAACATTTCCCTGAGTTGTACTGACACATGTATTAGTGACAATACACACACTCAAAGACCCAGTTGGACAAGACAATTTAAATTTTCCTGTAGCTATATCCCAGCTGGCTTTAATCTAGTGAGCTTGGGGACCAGAGCAGTGAAGTCACAATAGCACATAATTCAGTGTGGGCTGTACAAGACCTCCTGGAACTCAGGCCAATTTCACACAACTGCTGCAGTACCTGAGCCAGCTAGATGAAAGCTGGCTTGGGTATGTCGCCACAAGCCTCAGTCAGACCCAGGCCTTGTCTACACTGGCATATTTTGTCACCAAAACCTGCCTTTTGGTGACAAAATAGTGAGAGCATTTACACTATAATGCAACTTTTGTCAGGAAAAATACCCAGTTTTGGCAACAAAAACCTTCCATCCCTGTGGCTATGTCTACACTACGGGGTTTTTCTGGGATCTTCTTTTTTTTTTTTTTTTGGCGGAAAAGCAGATGGGCTCTTTCAGAAGCGCTATCTTCCTCCTCCTACAAGGAAGAAAAGCTCTTCCAAAAGAGAAGGCTTTTCCAAAATTTGGCCCAGTGTAGACAGGCCAAATTTTGGAAAAGCCTCTTCTGAAAAAAATATTGGAAAAAGGTACGCAAATTGCAGAGCACAATTTACGTACCTTTTTCCAATAGATCCCTGTAGTGTAGACATAGCCTGTGAAAGAGACCTTTTTTTCATTTCCCGTCCCTTTATTGTCAAAGAGCCAGTGTGGACTCTGCTGTTTGTTTTCTCAAGAGGGTTAGCTTCCACCAGTATCCCATAATGCCTGCTTTGATGACTGTGCTCAGTGTTTTGTGATTTCTGCTGCCCTGCAGGCGTATGCCCCTCCCCTTTCAAAGCTCCAGGAAGTATCTGACAGTTGAGCGAGCTGCTCTGTTTGTTGAACAAACAAAAACCAAATCACTGGAATGCGCCTGTTTTGCTGCTGCAGAGGGAGGGCTGGAGAGACTGCTGTGCTGCTTTGGTATTCCTCAGCATGGAGAGCTCACAGAGCTATGAGGGGAAACCCAAGAAGTACAGGGATCAGCTCTGCCTTCTCACAGCATGGCACTGTGGGATGCTTACATGCAATGTAGCATGTAAGCATCTCACAGCCATGAAATGTCGACAATGGGAGGCAGAAAAACCAGTTTTCACTTTTGGCGCCTTGTGCGTGTCAACAGCACTTTTGTCGCCGAACCTGCCCTGTGTAGACATAGCCCCAGTGACTGAAATGCAAACATACCCAATCGCTAACAGGCTGCTGAGGGCACTCACTACCTTTGGAATCATGCATTAAATTCCTACTAGGAGCCTACAAATGGGTCAATGAACATAAGGTACTTTGGAGAGCCTAGATGGGCAGGGCAGGGCAGGAAACACTTCAAGATATTTTCGACAGGCTGGTTTTTATATTGCTGCAGACAGGATGGGTGATTTACCAGATTAGTTGTGTCTCAGACTCTACTAGCGTATGCTGTTGCTGGAAGGTTCACATTTTATCATTTAATCAAATAAAGTGCATTTGCAGATTACACAATCATTCTCAGCCCCTGATAATCCTTTTCTGCTTAGCGGTGCACTAGAACTTGGAAACAAAGACATTTATTGCTGTCTTTGCAGGCTGTGCCGCCTTGCTAGGAGTGCTTGCTCTCTGGAGATGCTAGTGCAATTTGTATTACAGTATGTCCCATCAGTCATGTAGGAATTTATTAGGGGATTTTTTTTTTTTTTTAACCATTTGGGAAGTTTAAACTTCAATCCCCAGTAAAATAATGGAACGAATATTAAGAGAGAAACACCCGTAAGTACCTGGCAGATAATGGATCTGCAAGCAGCAAGTGCCAGAAGGAGGGTTTACAGAGAACACCTCATGCCAGACTAGCTCCATGGCTCCCTTTTGAAACAAGCTATATAATTTGGGGGGTGATGAGGACACAGTTAATGTCCATCCATTCAGGCAGCATGAGAACATTTTATACAATAATAAACATCCTCTAGGAACTAGCTTTTATATCACAACTTCTATCACTTCTGCCAAGGTGCTGCATGAGCAAAGAATGGGTAAATCCAGATTCCTCAGATGCAAAGCAGGATCACTGCATGCAGTTTTCTTACTTCATGGATCACCAAAAGGACCATTAAATCTATAGCACAAGCTCATATTTGAGCTAAAGGAGCAACTCCATTAGCAGAAGTAGGTTTTTTTATCCCATTCTGATAGAGGGGGGAATGTGTCACTCATAGACTCATAGACTCATAGACTTTAAGGTCAGAAGGGACCATTATGATCATCTAGTCTGACCCCCCGCACAATGCAGGCCGCATAATCTCACCCACCCACTCCTAGAATAATCCTCACCCCTATATCTCAGATATTGAAGCCCTCAAATAGTTTGAAGACCCCAAGATGCTGAGAATCCTCCAGCTGTGATCTGTACCCCATGCTACAGAGGAAGGCGAAAAACCTCCAGGGCCTCTGCCAATCTACCCTGGAGGAAAATTCCTTCCCGACCCCAAATATGGCGATCAGCTAAACCCTGAGCATGTGGGCAAGACTCCCCAGCCAGACACCCAGAAAGTTCTTTATAGTAACCCCTATCATCCCTCCATTGACCTATTTACCACTGATAATGACTAGTCAATTAGTTACCAAGACCATGTTATCTTGTCAAACCATCCCCTTCATAAACCCATCTAGTTTAATTTTGAAGCCAGGTAGATCTTTTGCCCCCACTACTTCCCTTGGAAGGCCATTCCAGAACCTCACTCCTCTAATGGTTAGAAACCTTCGTCTAATCTCAAGTCTAAACTTCCTACTAGCCAGCTTATATCCATTTGTTCTTGTGTCCACATTAGTATTAAACTTAAATAATTCCTCTCCCTCCCTAGTATTTATCCCTCTAATATATTTAAAGAGTGCAATCATATCCCCCCTCAGCCTTCTTTTGGTTAAGGTAAACAAGCCAAGCTCCCTAAGTCTCCTTTCATAAGACAGGTTCTCCATTCCTCGAATCATCCTAGTGGCCCTTCTTTGTACCTGTTCTAATTTGAATTCATCCTTCTTAAACATGGGAGACCAGAACTGCACACAGTATTCCAAATGAGGTCTCACCAATGCCTTGTATAATGGCACTAACACCTCCTTATCCCTACTGGAAATACCTCGCCTAATACATCCCAAGACCATATTAGCCTTTTTCACAGCCATATCACAGTGGCGGCTCATAGTCATCCTATAATCAACCAGGACTCCGAGGTCCTTCTCCTCCTCCGTTACTTCCAACTGATGTGTCCCCAGCTCATAACTAAAATTCTTGTTATTAATGCCTAAATGCATAACCTTACACTTCTCACTGTTAAATTTCATCCTATTGCTATCACTCCAATTTACAAGGTCATCCAAATCTTTCTGTATGATATCCCGATCCTTTTCTGAATTAGCAATACCTCCCAACTTTGTGTCATCTGCAAATTTTATCAGGACACTTCCACTTTTGGTGCCAAGGTCAGCAATAAAAAGATTAAATAAAATGGGCCCCAAAACTGATCCCTGAGGAACTCCGCTAGTAACCTTCCTCCAACCTGACAGTTCCCCTTTCAATATGACCCGCTGTAGTCTCCCCTTTAACCAGTTGCTTATCCACCTCTCAACTTTCATATTAATCCCTATTTTTTCCAATTTAACCAATAATTCCCCATGTGGTACTGTATCAAATGCCTTACTAAAATCGAGGTAGATTAAATCCACTGCATTTCCTTTATCTAAAAAATCTGTTACTTTCTCAAAAAAAGAGATCAGATTGGTTTGGCACGATCTACCTTTTGTAAAACCATGTTGCAACTTATCCCAATTGCCATTAACCTCAATGTCTCTAACTACTTTCTCCTTCAAAATTTTTTCCAAGATCTTGCATGCTACAGATGTCAAACTAACAGGCCTATAGTTACCCGGGTCACTTTTTTTTCCTCTCTTAAAAATAGGAACTATATTAGCAATTCTCCAATCAAATGGTACAACCCCTAAGTTTAGAGATTTATTAAAAATTTTTGCTAATGGACCTGCAATTTCATGTGCCAGTTCCTTTAATATTCTTGGATGAAGATTATCTGGGCCCCCCGATTTACTCCCATTAAGCTGTTCAAGTTTGGCTTTTACCTCAGATATGGTAATATCTACCTCTATATCCTTAGTCCCATTTGTTATGTTACCATTATCCCTAAGCTCTTCACTAGCCTCATTAAAGACTGAAGCAAAGTATTTGTTTAGATATTGGGCCATTCCTAAATTATCCTTAACCTCCACTCCATCCTTAGTAATTAGCGGTCCTACTTCTTTTTTTGTTTTTTTCCTATTTATATGGCTATAAAACCTTTTACTATTGGTTTTAATTCCCTTTGCAAGGTCCAACTCTACCTGCCTTTTAGCCTCTCTCACTTTGTCCCTACATGCTCTAACCTCAATAAGGTAACTTTCTTTACTTATCCCTCCCATCTTCCACTCCTTATATGCTTTCTGCTTTTTCTTAATCACCTTTCTAAGATGCCTGCTCATCCAGCTTGGTCTAACACACCTGCCTATAATTTTTTTCCCTTTTCTTGGGATACAGGCTTCTGACAGTTTCTGCAACTTTAACTTAAAATAATCCCAGGCCTCCTCTACCTCAAGATCCATAATTTCTTTAGACCAATCAACTTCCCTAACTAATTTCCTTAATTTATTAAAGTTAGCCCTTTTGAAATCAAAAACCCTAGTCTCAGATTTATTTTTGTTTATCCTTCCATTCAATTTGAACTGTATTAGCTCATGATCACTCGAGCCAAGATTATCCCCTACAACCATTTCATCTATGAGGTCCTCGCTACTCACCAAAACCAAATCTAAAATAGCATCCCCCCTTGTAGGTTCAGCAACTACTTGATGAAGGAATTCATCAGCTATCACATCTAGGAAAATCTGAGCCCTATTATTATTACTAGCACTTGTTCTCCAATCTATATCTGGAAAGTTGAAATCTCCCATGATTACGCAGTTTCCACGAGTATTTACTTCATTAAAAACATTAAAGAGGTCTCTATCCATATCCAAAGTGGATCCTGGTGGTCTATAACACACCCCAAGCACTATCCCAGGGGAGGATCTGATAGTTTTCTTCCCCAATGTGATTTTTGCCCAAACAGACTCTGTCTTCTCCATTCCATCACTTTTTATTTCTTTACAATCTACCTCATCTTTGATATACAATGCGACTCCACCACCTTTACCCTTATTTCTATCTTTCCTAAACAGCACATACCCTTCAATACCTGTACTCCAATCATGCCTAGTATTCCACCATGTTTCTGTTATTCCTATAATATCTGGTTTCACTTCCTGGACCATTAACTCTAATTCCTCCATTTTGTTACCCAAGCTCCTCGCATTGGTGTACAAACATCTTAATTTTTGCTGTTTGGCCTCACTCACATTCTTTACCCAATTTGGCACGGACGTTGTACCTCCAATATGACCTGTTAGACTAGTATCCACCCTACCCTTCCTCATGTACATTCTCCTACCCCCAGCTATATCCTTTACTTCATTTGCCTCCCCCTCAGTGTTAAAATCTGGCGTAGAGATTACCTGAACATCTCCCAACCATCTCCCCCAAATTCCTAGTTTAAAGCTCTCTTTATCAGTTGAGCCAACCTCCATCCTAGAAGTCTATTTCCCTCCCTACTTAGATGAAGTCCATCCCGAGAGAACAGTCCTCTGTCCATAAATGCCTCCCAGTGGCCATACATCCCAAAGCCCTCCTTATAGCACCACTGCCTAAGCCAATTATTGATCATCATAATCCTGTCACATCTTAGTTGCCCTTCTCTAGGAACAGGCAGGATGCCACTAAAGATCACCTGAGCCTCAATTTCCTTGAGCATCCTCCCTAGCCTAGCATAGTCGCCCTTAATTCGTTCCAGCGAAAATCTAGCCGTATCATTTGTTCCTACATGAAAGATGATCAACGGATTCCTTCCTGCTCCCTTAATAATACTCTTCAACCTCAGTTCCACATCCCGTATCTTAGCACCTGGCAGACAACACACCCTTCTATTCTCTGGATCAGCTCTGGTTACAGGCCTATCTATTCTTCTCAATAAGGAGTCCCCAATCACATAGACCTGCCTTTTCCTAGTGACAGTGTGATTGCCTGGTCTATCTCTAGCTTCCTCTAGCTGCAAGTCCTTGCCATTCCTGTCTTCCCTTGTAATCCTCTTTAACCCATCCTGTATCTTCCTAATACTCATTATTGGTGCTGTTTCCATTAACTCTTCCCCTTTATCTATAGGGCTAGCCACTCTTCTCTTCTTCCTTACCCTTCCATCTTCATTATCTGCCTGTTGTACCCCTCCTTCATTCTCCAACTCCACATACCTATTCTTAAGCTCTATTTTTCCTTCACTAACCCATCTTTTCCTCTGCCTGGTTCTCTTAGTCACATGCTTCCACTGTCCATTTTCTTCACCCAGCAGTCCCCCCTCTAAGGGGCTTGATCCTGCTTCTATCTGCATATCTAAACTTTCCCCTTTAGCCACGTCATGCCTTTGCTCCATCATCTGCTCAAACCCCCTTCTAAACTCAACCAAAGTTTCCACCTGCATCTCCAATCCTCGGATCTTTTCCTCCATCAACTCTATCAGGCGGCACTTCATGCAAACAAAACTCCTTTCGGGTAACCCCTCCAGAATCATGTACATACCGCAGCTACCACATCCAATCATCCTCCTTGTGTTCTCTACTACTTGGGTCATGGCACTACTGCCTCTGTTATATCTACTTTCTCTTCAAAATCAGCTCTGTTTGCTGGCTCCTGTGCTGCGGCCCCAGTCACACGCTCTGCTAATGTGTTACTGACTTCCTTTTGGAGGAAGGTCTGGTATTTTCTGCAGATCAAGGCCTTACTCAGGCTTCATTTTATAATGACATGGGTCATCAGTAGGACTTGAAGGCAGCATCTTTACATACCCAGCATGGCCTTCTTCCACTTGAGCTAAAAAAGTAGCTTCCTTAGCTGGTAGTAATAAGTAGGCTATTATCCTCCAGTGGACAGGCCACTAGTAGACGTTGTCAGTGTGTTGCATTGCCGTTTCTAGGGTGAAGCATGACAAGTATATCACAGTGCACAGGAGAAGAAAGAGACAGACAAACAGGCATTGGAGAACAAAAATCCTGTTGTATGGGAAATGGTCTCACTGAGAAACATAAGGAACGGGAGTCGGGAGAACCTACAATACCTAGGTTGCCTTGTCTCCAAGGGGAGACCTCCCCATTGCCTAGGCAAGGCAGGCATGTTTCACAGGCAGAAGCTGGAGAGAACTGGATATAATTGTGGGAATGGGAAAGCAACCAAAATGGCCAATGCTTTAGAAAACTGACCTATGAAGATATTTTGAAAACTGGGCATGTTTAGTCTTGAGAAAAGAAGACTGAGGTGGGGACCTGACAACAAGAGGATAGTGATAAACTGTTCTTCATGTCCACTGAAGGTAGGACAAGAGGCAGTAGGTTTACTCTGCAGCTAGGGAGCATAAGGTTAGCTATTAGGAAAAGCTTTCTAACAATAGTTATGCGCTGGAATCTTCCAAGGGGTTGTGTAATTACCGTCATTGAAGATTGTAAGAGTAGGTTGGATAAACACTACTCAGAGATGATCTAGGTTACGTGATTCTGCTTCAGTGCAGGGGTGGGACTAGATGACTTCTCACGGTCCCTACTAGCCTTGCATTTCCATGATTCTATATTACACCATCTTCTGGCATTAATGATACCATTTAACAGCAGCAGCATAGTTGTTGTCACCTGCTGGTCTTTCCAAAGAGCTGGTATGACAACCTGACCCTGTTTAAAACCATAGTGAAACTCCTGGTAACCTCAGTGGAACTAGCATGGTCCTCCTGGGATTCCTCTTGCAGGTTATGGTCTCCCGAAGCTTCTTTCAAGAAGGGCTTCGGCAGGGACCTGTGCCTACGTGGTGTTTGATGAAAAGCAACCAGGTCCTGTGTAAAGATCTGCTTTACAGCAAATACAATGACAAGTCTCAGAGGGGTCGCCGTGTTAGTGTGTATCTGCAAAACCAACAAAGAGTCCTGTGGCACCTTAGAAACTAACAGATGTATTTGGACATAAGCTTTCGAGGGTCAAAACCACTTTGTCACATGCTCCAGGACTCCTCGAGTTTTTCTGCAAATATGATAAGAGTGAATTTCCTTCCATTTAACCTTTGTCAGCAACTGAATGTGGCAGTAACATGGCCAATCAGTGTTCACTTAGTCTGTGATAGGAGTTAAAACACCACTGGCCCAAATAACTGTTTCCCTGCCACCCCTGCATGCTAATGAGGCTTTGATAAGGGGGGCCATAGAGCAGCTATAAAGCCTTGGCACTAAGGGGCTCCTGTGCCTAGCACAAAGACAGATAGGCACCCCCTCTCCATGCAGGGACCAGAGAAAAGCCAGAGAGCACAGGAAGGGGCCTGGCCACGACAAACATCTAAAGTCGCAGACAGACTGAAGCTGAGGCACAAATTCAGGCAGCACTGAGGCCTGCCCTAGGCTGCATCCTGAGCTGCACCCGCCCTCTCAGGCCCTGAACATGGGTGGTGCAATCTGCCCCCCCCCCCCCCGGGCCCTGCGCAGATACCTAGAGCCAACGTGGGGAATGAATCCAAGCACGGCAACTCCTTAAAATTCATGAGTCGGGCCCCCCAAAATGAGGCGATTGCCTTACAGGCAGGACTTTTGATTTGTAAATGATCTTGTTTGGGTTCTTTCTCCTCGCTTTCTGCCTTTTGGGTGTGCACAGGTCATGTTTCCAAGCTGGAGGCCAAGTAAAAGGAGAAGTGGCGGCTCTCACTTAATCACGTGATTCTAGGCGATGGAACTTCAAACCCCCTGTCCCAACAAATCTAGAGAGACCCCAGGATAAAACGGCAAGAGCTGGCAATCCTGTGAGTCTGGCCAGATGCCCTAGCATGGATGTGTGTGTATGCAATAGCACGGGTACAGATATCCACATGCCATCTCTGGGATGGAGCAACCCAACTTGCCTAATTTTCTGCTTCAGGACTGCTATGTTTATTCATCCCTGTTGCTTTCATCATCTTCATTAAATTGGCAGAAGAGAATATTGAAGGTCTGTGCTCTCTTTCCCTGCTCCCACATTCTCTAGCTACATCCTGGTGAAACCAGGGCCACCGTGGGTTAGATCGTAGGGAGATTTATGCAGTGGTTGCAAGGCGCAGACATGGGCAGGTTATTTATTTGCCTTCGCCATTTCCTCTAGGAGCTGGACACATTTTATTTGTCTGGCCTTTGAAAGAAAGAATGGAAAAAAGTCTCCCCTCCCAGAAGTGTCAAAGCTGATTGGAGGCTGCCGGTTCCTATGCACTGGGCCTGCCCTCTCAAGCACATCACAGGTGCCCACATCACAGAAATCACCAGAGCAATTGATGCTGGCCAGCTGCACCTGCAAAGAGGCTGAGTGGGTGAGAAGTGAGAAGTCCCCTCTCACAGCAAGAGCTGTGTGGCTGGTCAGCGCTCAAGCCCACTGTTGGAAGAGGAGTGGGGAGAAGTTGCCAGGCTGTGCCTGTCTGGTGGGAACACAGTACTCATCCAGCTCTAGGGCTGGCAATGTGGCATTCTCAACTGGCCTTGAGACAGAATCTTCCTCTCCCTCCCTTGTGAATGTTCTTGGTACTCAGGGCTGCAGAGAGGCGAATACCTGGTTAGATACAACACTAGCATGGATGGTTAAAGTCAGCACGTGCCATGCAGTTCTGATACAACAGACGAAGGAGCAATGGTCTCAAGGTGCAGTGGGGGAGGTCTATATTGGATATTAGGAAAAACTATTTCACAAGGAGGGTAGTGGAGCACTGGAATGGGTTACTGAGGGTAGTGATGGAATCTCCATCCTTAGGTGTTGTTAAGTCCCAGCTTGACAAAGCCCTGGCTGGGATGATTTAGTTGGGGTTGGTCCTGCTTTGGGCAGGGGGGGTTGGATTAGATGACCTCCTGAGGTCTCTTCCAACCCCAGTCTTCTATGATTCTGTGATACAGAGCCAATGGATGTGCCTTTGATTTATGCTTTATGTAGTATAGGAAATATAACTTTCCTGGGTGATCCATACTGCTGATTTGGACAGCAGCAGCAGACCTGCATGTCAGGGCCTCTTATCCTCTGTACAGCCTCTGTGCTGCCTTTACGGTGTCCTTTAAGATATTGGCTACAGGGCCCCTTGTTAATGGTGGGCACCAAAGCACAAGCCAGTAAAGCATTAGCCAGTCTGCTTCTGCTTTTCCCACGGTCTTGTGCACAAGCCTTTCTGCACTCACTTGTGAGCTAGTCAATAGCTGTGAAATCCAAGCTGGTGCTTTTCAGATCCCCCTTTCCCACAATTATATTCAGTTCTTGGTAGTTCTGGCTCCTTCTCTTCTCTAGTGGGAGCTGCAGAGAGGAAGGGCAGCCAATCTGAGGTGATTTTCCCTGAGGCTGAAAATCCCATGAAGGCTGGAGTTTCTCTCCTTAGTGGATGAGTGGCTTGAGCAAGGGTTAAATTATCCTTACTCTGTGAACAGGAGGCATCAACAGAGGTGACATCCCACCACACATTGTTCCAGGGAATGGGTGAACATTGCTATAGGCTAATTATGCTGAGGAAGGTTGTAAGTGACTGTGGAAACTCACTGACTACTGTAATGTAAACAATCAAATAAAAGCATCCAAGCACGCCTCCCCATCTCACAAAGTCCATGTAATGTAAGAAGCAGGAGAAAATCACTCACCCAAAATAAATCCTTGGGGATCCTAAGGTCACTGCATGTTCTCTGCTTCCTACAATCATCTGCTCATTCTAAGCTGTTGTTTTTAGCCAGCATCTCAGTTAGCTTTGCCACTGCGATGATGCAACTGTCACACAGGTGAAACTCCTGCCTCGTGGAAAGCAGAGATGTAAACTCACGCCATCCATATCCTTGAGGCGAGGATTTCAAACCTGAATTGACACCATGCAAATTCTAATATTAGCTAGGACAACCAATCCTTCCTCTCCTACCCTCCCCGCGCTCCTCTTCCCCGCTTTTCTTTATGAAGCCAAAGGAAATTTAGTGCCAAAAGTTACATTCATGCAGCATTTAACTTCCCCAATCACAACAGCCTGGAAGTAGTAAAGTTAACTCCTCCATGCCAGAAATATATAGTATTTTATACTCCTATAGTTTAGATATAGTGCATAGCTTAGCATATTACTGTTTATGTTGAATGTAAAATGTATACCATAAAATGTAGGAGAGCAAAATGTACACTATAAAATATACAGGCTATGTGTAACAAGGCTAGCTTAATAGTCACTCCAAGTACTTTAATTTACGCACATCTTTGTTTTTGTGTTTGTTTGTTTTTTAAATGTGCAACTTTAAAGGAACAGCCTCACCTTTAAAAAAATTATACCTATGGGCTGTGTCTATACTGGTGCGATCTTGAGCCAGAGCTATGCAAATGAGGCTCTGCGTGGAATATCGCCGAGCCTCATTTGCATAACTAATGAACCGCCATTTTTGCGGAAGAGGCTCTTGCGCAAGACAGAGCTGTCTACACTGCCCCTTCTTGCGCAAGAAAAACCCTCTTGCGCAAAGCCGCTATGCCTGAAAATAATCAGCATAACGGCTTTGCGCAAGGGGGTTTTTCTTGCGCAAGAAGGGGTAGTGTAGACAGCTCCATCTTGCGCAAGAGCCTCTGCCGCAAAAATGGCGGCTCATTAGTTATGCAAATGAGGCTCGGCGATATTCCACGCTGAGCCTCATTTGCATAGCTCTGGCGCAAGATCGCGCCAGTATAGACACAGCCATGAGGTTTAGGTTGTGGTTTTAAATTGCTGCTTTTCCAAGTAATGCTGAAAACTCCTCAAATAAAGTGATTAGAGGGAAAAAAACATTGTTCTGTATGTTTTCAGGTTATTTACCTCATGTATTGGACAGACCTTTCCATAGGGTCAGTTTCATTATTTGCCCTGGAGAGTTAATTATGCCCTAATCCTGCAGTGAGCTCTGCATGAGTACATAGATTCAACTGTGGAGAACAGTTTGTCAGATCCAGTGGCCCCTTGCTGGGAAAAGCCCCAGATAGCTTATTTTTTGTTCTGGATCTGGATCAAGGTTGCCACTCCCTAAAGGAGTAAGGTCCTGTATCCCATTCCCTGCCCCCTCTGGCACTAGATCAGAGTTTGCAGGATCAGGAAATTTGTTGATTAATTTCCCCTGGTTGTGGGGTATTCCATACCTCAGAAGGGAAGCACGAAAAGGCAAATGAAGAAAAAAAACGGACCATGCTCCTCCCGCTCTGCATCCCATGGGACTTTACCCAAACCACAGCTAGGGTTGCCAGGTGTCTGGTTTTGAACCGGACAGTCCAGTGTTTAAGCTTTCTGTTCAAGAAACAAATTGAGGAAAATATAAATGTCCGGTATTTTCTAAATAGGCTGTAATGTAGATTGTGATGTAATGTCAAGTGTGTCTGGTATTTTTGTTGAAACCCTCTGGCAACCCTAATCACAGGCCTTGTGGAATCTTCCAGAAAGTTTACCTTCTACATTTGTTCCTTGTTTTTTGTGAGGGCTCCCCAGTGCCGTTGGGGCCCATCCAAATGCCATTGCACAGCACTGGCCTAGCAGGAAGCTGTGGAAATCTTGTGGGGAAAAGCCAATTCCCAGGAGATTCCCAGCCCCAAGTGTGGGTAAAACCTGTGTGTGTGTCCCTGAATGTCTGGATGCTCAGTGAGCTGCCAGGTGTCCAGTTTTCACCCAGAACACCCACTCAGAA
Source organism: Pelochelys cantorii (assembly GCA_032595735.1). Lineage (NCBI taxonomy): Eukaryota > Metazoa > Chordata > Testudines > Trionychidae > Pelochelys > Pelochelys cantorii. The sequence continues at coordinate 25,497,645 of CM064336.1, forward strand.
AGGGATCCTGGCAGCTCCAGTCAGCACCCCTGACCGGGCTGTTAAAAGTCCATTTGGTGCAGGGCTGGCATGTTCCCTACCTGGCTCTGCCCGGCTCCCGGGAAGCAATGACATAGTTCTCCAGCTCCTGACCACAGGGGCTCTGCACCCTGCCCCCGACCTCAGCATCAGATTTTCAGCTCCCATTGGCCAGGAACCGCCCCGGCCGTGCCTCCACTGAGGAGCTGGAGGAATCTGTCACCATTTCCCAGGAGCTGCCTGAGGTAAACACCACTTGGGGCCCACACTCTGAAACCTTTCCTGTACCCCAGCCCCCTACCCCAACCCTGAGGCCCCCTTGTGCACCCCCTTGTGCACCCTCCTAAAGCCTGCATCCCCTCCCGCGCACCAACCCTCAGTGCCTCCCCACCCTCCAGCCCCCTTGGGCCCACCCTGGAGTCCCCGCCTGCATCCCAAATCCCTCATCCCTGGGCCCAGCACAGAGTCTGCACTACTGGCGAAGCCCTCCCCCACACACATCCAAGCCCACCGAGAGGTGTGGGCAAAGGGGGCAGTTGCCCCAGGGCTCAGTTATTCAAAGGGCCCCGGTGCTTTGGCTGTTGCTGCTGTGCCCCGAGCCCTTAAATCATCTCTGACGCATTGCTGTGGTGCTTCAGGTGGCTCTTAGGGCTGCCTGAGGGGGCCCCATGGGGCACACGCCAAGCAGCGCTCAGGGGAGCACTGTGGTCTAGGCGGCGCTAAGGGCCTGCTTCCTTCAGCCCTGCCCCTTCCGGGAGTGTGGAGTCAGGCCTCCCACTCCACCTTGCCCGCGGGCCTGGCATCGTCGTCAGCTCCCCGGCATGCCCCAAGCCGCTGACCTAGCCCAGAGCTCCCTTCTGCATCCTGAACCTCTCATTTCCCGCCCCACCCCAGAGCCCTCACTCCCTCCTGCATTCTACCCCAGCCTGGGGGAAATGAGCGAGCAAGGGGTGGAGAGTGAGCAATGGAAGGAAGGGGGATGGCCTGGGTGAGGTGGGGCCTCAGAGAAGAGGCAGGGCCTCAGGAGGTGGGGTAAGGGTGGGGCAAGGGTGCTTGGCTTTATGTGATTAGCACATTGGCAATCCCTAGCATCTCCAAGGTGCCCTCCCTCTCCTCACACGCACGATCTTGTCACATTTGCATGATGGATACATCGAAGCAGATGTGCTTCTCCAGGGATTTGATTTTCTCCCCTGCTGCCTCTCTCACCATCCGTCTGCCACCCACTGCACCAGGCCATTCGTCAGCCATGATCACAGGAATGCTTGGGTGGAGAGGCAGGGCTCACTGTGAACTGTGAGGGGGAGGCTCATTTGCACTCTGGCTGGTTTCCAGCAGCACAGCCCCATTCCCAAAGGTCTGACCCAGCTCCCACCAAACGCGGTGGCAATGCTCACACTGATTCCGTGAGGAAGGACTGCATCCCAGGTCAGTTCCCCAGAGTTGTCGCCATCGGCCTGTTAGCTCAGCTGGCTGGGTACGCTGTGGCTAGAGGAGAGCCACACTGAAAGAGGATTTAAAGCTGTTGGAGGGCTTAAATATCAGGTCCAGGCCCTTGAAGCATTTCAGGAACTGAAGGGAGCCAACAGAATGTGCAGGTTGCTCTTGCTCTGAAGGCGGGCTGCTGTGCGTTGGGCAAGCTGGTGTTTAGCAACGCAGTTATATCAATACTTGCGTGACCCACTGGGCTCGATGTGTGTGATTGTGTCAGTCTCCACTAGTGGCTAGCCCTAGCAAGGAGAAGAGCCTGCTATGGACAGCTAGTGATGCAGTAACTCCTTTACTCATGTGGCAGAGGCTTGTGCGTTGGATGCTAAAGAGCTGAGGTTCAGTCCTTGCTGTAGACCATAGAGAGGTGGCCACTAAATTTCCTGATTACTATTCCGTCAGGTTTCGCTTTTCCTGCCTCTTTCAGGGAACAAGTGCGCCATGGAGTAGGGCACCAAGCACATTTCTGCTCCACGTAGCCATTCTTAAATGTCTGTTTGTAGTGTATCCGGCCTGCCAGAGATGATGGATTTTGACTGATGCCTAGTTTGTCACGTTGCTCTAGATTCCCTTCTGCGGGTGGTGGGATTTTTTTTTAAATGACTGCTTGAAATCAATGCATTTGAAATGTAATCATGACTGCTACTAGTGGCAGAGGACAACTCCAAGGAAAGCCATTTAAACCCCTCATTATGTTCTTAATAACTGGCAGCAGGTGCAAAGAAGCTGCCCTTGTGATGCATGCCACACGAGTCAGTAACAAGAAAATTAAATCGGCAGCAGTTAGCCAACACTGTGGCACACAGCATGAGGCAAGGGAACAGCCTAAGACTTTGGCCAAGGCCTGGTAGAAGAGTTGGAAGGGAGATGGATCGGCCTTGGTAAAAGCCAAGAACAGAAGACAGATGGAAGTGGGAACAGCCTTGGCAGAGATCCACAGGGGCAGATGAAAGGAGGGGATTGGAGCCTCAGCCAAAGGCAGACAGAGCAGCGGACGTGAAGGTGGACTAGGCCATTCATGAACAGGAGACACAGAGGTTAGCGCTAGCTGTTTGAGGCTGGCAAAGCGAAGGAGAAAGAGGGAACAGCCTTGGTAGCTCAGATCAGAGACTAAGGCTGTGTCTACACTAGCACTTTTGTCAGTCAGGGGATGTTAAAAAACCACAGCCTTGACCAACATAAATTTTACGAACAAAAACTCCCTTGTGGACAGTGCTATGTTGGTGGGAGAGTGTCTCCTGCTAACATAGCTACCGCTGCCTGTTGGGGGGTAGTTTAATTATGTTAGCAGGAGATGTCTCTTGCTGGCATAGAGCAGCTACACGGCAGCCCTTAGAGTAGTGCTGTCAGGTATGTAATGTAGAAACAGAGTAAAACACACACACACAGTCAACAGCTGAAAAAAGAAGCTAGCAAGAGAGAGAAGTATTAAAATACCTTGGTGTGCATCCCCCTCCCCCCACACACATAACCCAATGGGCCTTCACTGGCTTCTTTTGATCCCAGCACTTGGGAACTAGATGCTGAACTTTGCCAATTATTTATCTCTTTTCTTCCCTCTGTCTCAGGGAAACTGATTTGTTTCCTTTGCATCTGGTCACAGTGCTTGGAACCTTTGAAAGCTGTGGAGTGAAATCAAACAAACAGTTTAAAATAATTTAATAAACAACCCTTGAAAAATCAGCCATGTAAGTGTTGGAAAAGACTCACCAAGGCCCATCTAGGCCCCCTCCTTTTCATTCCCCTGCCCATAACTGGTGTCTAACCTTAGGTTCTCCAGGGGATTGGACAGGAACAGATTGGCTTGTGAGCTGGCCCCAGAGGTACTCTTTGGAATGAACTGAGCTGGCCAGAGCTGGGCCCAGCTGCTGGGCTTCCCGCCGCTGTGGTGAAGTGGAGAGACTGGGCTGGCCTGGGAGATGGTGATGGAGTAGAGCAGAGGCATCTGGGTTGCTCTGCTTCCCCACGGCGATGAGTGCAGGGTAGGGGCCCAACTCCAGCTACTGCCCCATGCCAGGCCTACTAGAAACCCCTGAGGCCGTATCCCTCGAGAGAGGAGGCTTGAGGGAAGAGATACAAGTGGGGGGGAGAGGGTGGAGCATGGCAAGAAGAGGCAGGGTGGGGACAGAGCAGGGGCTGGATTTGGGGGAAGGTACAGACCCCCCCCCCCCCAACCAGGCCAGATTGTGGAACTGCTCGGGCCGCAGATGGCCCACCAGCCACGAGGTTGAGATCCCTGCTGTAAGGAAAGGATGTAACTGTGGTGGGGAGAGAGACCCAATACACCCCTCCCTCCCCTCCCCTCTGCTTGAGTGTTGAATTGGCTCATTGACTCTCAGGAAGGGCTCCACACCACAGGGAGGGCAGAGCAGAGCTGTGTTTCAGAGCACAGAGCTGGGGTTAGCTCAGGGGCATCTCCCCAGTTGTCTTCTCCCAGGACACATCTTGCCTGCATTGTGCCCTGGAGAGGGCTGTGTGTGTGTGTGTGTGTGTGTGTGTGGGGGGGGGGGGGTAGGTATCAATTCCTCACCCAGGTTAACTGCACAGTTAGTCAACTGCTCAGTCCCAGGGCCTTGTCCCTAAGGCGACACATGGCGAGGCTGCTGCAGCATGGACAGAGAGGCACCTCACATGCATGCAGTGTGTGCTGGGACTCAGAACCACACACTGTGGGGCAGGCACACGCAGGCCTCTCTGCTCCTTGTTCCTGCCTGCCCCCAACGCCGCTGAACCCACCTCCTGCAAGGAAGAGAGCACAAGATGGACTCCTAGGTAGTGGTGGGCTGGAGCTGAGCTCTGTACTGCCCTGACGAGAGAGCAGCGAAGGTGGAGGTGGGCAGGACAAGCCGCAGTCTGAAGGGGCGGCGATGAAGGAAAATCAGGCCAGGCCAGCGAAAAAGGAACACTATTGAGAAGGAAGTAGTGGTTTCTGGGGCATCAGTCCAGGACACAGGAGCCCTCCATTCTATTCCTGGCACTGCCATGGACCTGGTGAGTGACTTTGGGCAAGTCATTTCCCTGCTCCTTGCCTCAGTTTCTTCATCTGTAAAAGGGGACTCATGGCACTAACCTAAGTAAAATGCTTTTGAGCTCACTGGATGAAAAGTACCAGCTAAGAGCTCAGTTTTCTCAGAGAGTTGCATCAGGGAGGGACAGACATGGCAGAAACCAAAAGGAAAAGGGCAATCCTCAGAGATGCCAGAAAAGCAAAGCAAGCCTTAGCGGTGCCTTAGAGGGCCTGCTTCAGACAGCAGCAAGGACAGTTATCAGAGGCAGTAGTGCAGGGCGGCAGGCGGGAGCTGGTACCTGTTGGGAGCTGGCTTAAAAGTGGGCTCCCGGCGTGCACTGGTTCCCAGGAAGCCAACTGCCGCTCCACACTCCAATTACACAGTCAGACAGTTACCTGCATTTTAACATCCCTAGTTTGAAGCACCACCATTAATGCTCACTGCCTGATCCTCGGCTCCCAAAACGGCGTGTTTGTATGGAGTCCTGTGATTGGGGAGATGCTTAGCTTTTAAGGTTGCCCTCATGGTTGCAGAGAAAAGCTTGTGAAGATGACCCACAGTGCAGAAAGCAAGTACAACTCCCCCCCCCCCAACATATTGATAAAAAACCCCTATGACTTTAAAGCCAGTTTTAGGATTCCAGGGGGGCCTGGCCCAGGAGTTGTGAAAGTGGGGGGTAGGTGGTACTGGTGAAGGGGAGAGGCAGCAGTGAAAGTTACCTGAGCGTCTCCTCTGCTTAGAATCTGTGTTCCCTCCAGGTTAGTGCTAGAGATGCTCCCGTCTCTGCTGGCACCACCATGGGCCTGCCATCTAGCAGGGAGCGTTGTGGGAGGGCTGCAGGATGCGCCCAGGCAGTTGTTTTGGGAATGACCCTGAGCCATTGTGACCCAGCAATGACTGGAGGCGAGTATCAGGCTTCAGTTGCCTCCTGACCTCTGCCAGGTTCTCAGGTGCCCCACGCTCCAAACAACAGTTCAGTGCATCATGTTGCCCCAGGAAGATGCAGCACCGGCTGTCTCCAGGAGCAGCTGCCTTGCCCCCTCTCTTCCCAGGAGCATCTCCAGAATGGGTGTGCTGCCTTGGATGAGGTGCTTAGGGAGCAGGGTGGAAGCCCGGAGAGGTACATCCAGCTGGACAGCCCACAGAGACAGATACCTGCCAATGGAAAGCGCCAGGGAGTGGACACTCACAGGCTTCCACTCCTTCCAGGAGGTTGTGCATTACAGGCAAGTGATAGAAGGTGTCTCGCCTTGTGTGGCCTGAACAGACGGAGCAGTCACCCACACTGCAGGGAGAAAGGGTGCCCTGGAGGATGTGGATGGGGGGCCTGAGACCAGAGCAGCAGAGGGCTGTAGGCACAGCTGGCTGGGTCTGTCCAATACTAGACTAGCTGGGAGTGCTGCAAGTCCAGCGTGAGGGGCACTCCCTGCCCAGGGCATCGTACGAGTCACTGCTGTCAGCGCCTCACTTTTCCAGCACAGACACGCACCCCAATCTGTGAAACCACCACCAGCCTCCTCTTGTCTCAACCCGCATTTCCTTTGGACTCCCCTGGGAAGGAGGGACAGCCCCTTGCTGCCATTCATCCTGGAGTCAGAGCCATTCCCCTGCTGAAGCAGTGCAGGCAGCCAGGAGCCTTCATCCCTGCCTGGTCCTCTGTTAATTTTTTTAAGAGATTAGCCCTGGGTTGGCCCCAGAACTTTCAGGGACTATTCCCGCCAGCTCCCCAGTGCTTAGCTTTGGGATTCAGGGAGACCCTCTCCCCCCAGGAACTTGCGTTACTGAAGGTCAGAGCTGGAGTGGGTGTAGAATAATCCTTTTCTGGCATTTACTTATCACGCCAAAATGATGGGTATGTTCAGAATGGTTAGGGACAAGAGACAGAAGCCCCATCCCTCTAATCCAGTGTTTGAGACCATGGAACACCAAACAATAATATTTTTTTATGCAGAACACCTATGAAAATTTTCTTCAAAACAAAAATGTTGTCGGACAAAAACAAAAACAAAGAAGTAACAAAACCAAAGAAGAGGTCGTGGCACACCTGCGAGTTGTTCACAGAACACCAGTGTTCCACGGAACATAGTTTAAGAAACACTGCTCTAATCCATTTCCTGAAAGAGCCTTGTGGATGGGGCCCACTTCTTTCCCTCCTGGCCCCAGTGCAGGGAGCGCTGGGTTAGGTACAGATCCTCACATGTTGCCCATCAGTCAGCTGGTGGGGAAGGCAATGGGCTATGGTGGTTAGTGGGGGAGGAAGGAGAGGTCACTGCTAGAGAAGAGGGCTAGGAAACAGGTTGCCTGGGTCCCATTCTCAGCTGATCACTGTTGTGAGATGGAAGGTGTGTAAGGAACACGAGGTATTGTCAGTCCTCTATCCCTCCCCCTGCCATGAAAAAACCCAGGCAAGTCAAGTTATTTAGCAAAAATGTTTAATCTCTTCTTGATGCGCGTGTTTATTTACAAGTACTAAATCTGAAGAACATTAAAATAGGAAATAGCAGGATATTTACACGGTCGAAGGGTGTCGACCAGCCACACTGGCACAGTTGCTTCAAGTCTGAAACAATCACAAAAGTTTCCAGGACTCTGTATGTTACTATTAAAGTTCTCTGCTTTTTGTTGTTGTTGGTTCTCCCCCCTCCCCGCCTTTCTTAAAGGACAGCTCATTGTGCATTGTGGTGCCTTCAAAGAGAACACGGCTCTGCTTATAGCCCATAGAGCAGGCCAGCGGCTGAGTGGGCAGTGGGCTCACTCTTGAGAAAAGGCTGGAGATGGACACGTCCGCACCTTGGCTGCATTTTAAATCTAAAACTGAGCCACAAGGACGGGTGTAAATAGCATCCCAAATCAGAAAATAACATAGATGGAAACAGTCACATGATCATTTCCACCCTGGACCAATGCTGGATGAATCCTTGTTGTCTATTCTCCATGACACCGGCATTAGGCAAAGCAGGGTGCACAGAAAGCCCAAGGGCTCAGAGGCTGGGGGCAGCACTGGCCCTCAACCCTTACGGCCTGAGTTAAGGACGTAGGCTTCTGTGCTGAGATGAGTGGGGTTGGGCTCTGGCATTTCCCTCCCCATTTTCATTCCCAGCAGGATGTTTTGGAAGAAGCCTACAGGTCTCCACTTCACTGCTCTTTATCCTATTCCCTGGGCTCCTGTTTGGAGAGCATGTGAGGATCTCAGTTCTGGTGGCAAGGAGGGGTTCTGAGGGAACAGGCAGAAGTCAGCATGACCAAGCACGATGGCTGAGAGATGTGAAAACTTAGCAAAAGTGGAGAGGATTTCTTTTTTAAAAGGTCCTTTTCTTAAAAATCACTCAAGTCATGGAGACATCGTCTGACAGTATCCTGTTCACAGCAGTGTGGGCTTGCCTGTGGCTCTTTCCTGCCCTTTAAACCTACAGAGCAGCCCCGTCTCCCTTCCCTCTCAGCTGGATCCTCCTGCCTGATTCATGGAGGCTAATTAGGGCTGTTAGCCAGGATGGGTAGGAATGGTGTCCCTAGCCTCTGTTTGTCTGGAAACGGGTGACAGGAGAGGGATCACATGAGGATCACATTGTGTTTCCTCCCTCTGGGGCATGTGGCACTGGCCACTGTCAGCAGACAGGATACTTGGCTAGATGGACCTTTGGTCTGACCCAGTATTCTTGTGTTCTTATGGCATCACAATTTGTGTGGGGGAGATAAACGACTCAGGCAGACTGACTGGAAAGGAGAAATGTAGGTAGGAGCTACAGCAATGAAGAGGTCAAACAGGAACTCAGTAAAAGACAGAGCTGGCTCCCAATGGCTGGAAAGTCAGGCAGCCAGGCTGAACTGCACCCTCCTCCTGCCCACCTAGGCTGAACGGAATCTCACTCTAGCTAAGATAGGCCTGCATCTCAGCTTTGGATCCAGCTTGGAATTGAGATTCTCTGTTCCCCTCTTTCCTATCTCCAGCCTGGCTGAACCAAAACCCAAGTCCAGAATGCTCCAAGCACAGGGAAAGTTTGGAGCTGAGCCAGAGCTTTGGGGTGCACACACACATATGTACCTTCGACATCGTTAAAAACCACATGCAGTGTAAGTGCAGCCTAGAAATTGTCCACACAGAAACTGTCTTTTATTTGATGTCACTGGAAAATGGAAAAACAACTAGTTTCTGATTCCAGTCATTCTTGGGTTAAAAATAATAAAGCAGCCTCACCCTTCCCACTAATATGGATTATTACGGCCAAGATACCTTGGCAATGAGTGTAAATTCCTAGCTAGGTTGGTGGCACTGGCCTGAAACATGCTTCAACCAGTGCTACAAAACAAGAAAGGAAAACTTTAGATCAACACGGCCCTCATCTCTCTTAAAAAAAAAAAAATCTGATTTCAGTGAAACGCTGCCCATTTACACAAGCTCAGGTTCTGGCCTTCGTTTTCTAAAGGGTCCGCAAGGTAATATTTCAAGGCCCACAGCCCAGTTTCGCTCCAGGATTCCTTCCCTCTCACGACTGCTGAAGGAGATCCCAAGAAAGCAAGCAAAACAGCTGTCATCCTCTTTTGGGGACCCACTACCACATAGCTGTCCTTTAAGGGTCTTTGAATACCATTTCAAGAAGTAAACCGCTGAAGTCAAATTAATTTTTGTCTTTGATGAGAAAGTGATAAATTAATTCCAAAATTTAAAAGAAAAGGTCTAAACAAACCTCTAGTATTCAACACTTGCAGTTTTTTTTGTTTGTTTTTGTTCCTTAAAAAAGATCAACTCAGACTAAAATCTAGCACAGTCATGCAACAGCCCACAGGTCCCACAACTCCGGAGATGGCTCAGGTTGGGTTGGGTATTTATTTATTTGTTTTTTGGATTTTTTTAAAATTTTTTTGTTGTTTTATTTTTTTAAAATCTTCTCCTTCTCCTCTTCTTTAATTCAAAAAACAAAATTACAATGTAATCAGAGATGTGCAGGCTTCAAAAGATTGTTCTGCTTGGTGAGAAATGCTTGGAAATTTCTTCCAGATCATTTGGTATTTTCCACTGGCTGTGTAAATCCATTTAATATTTAATATTGGTTTGTTTCTCCTTCAGTTAACTATACAGTACCCCACTGGGGCACAAGAATTAGAATGTAACCACATATATATATATATATACACACACTATTTCTTTTAATTAAAAACTTCATTATTTTCCCCCTCCACCCCTTACTTGCAATCTAATAAGGGATTGGATAGAAACCGAGCCGGTGTTTTTTAAAATTTTCAGTAGCCCACTTCTGGCAGGGTGTGGGCCCCTCCTTGGCCCAGGCAGCAATGTAGATTCGCAGTATGCAAAAAACTTAAGTTTATAGAAGGTTTTGGTCACCTGCGCTGAGTCTGGGCAGCGGCTCGGCACCTTTCTTTAAATAATAAAGCCATGAGGATCTGATGTGTCAAGCAGAGGCTTCCAAAGGAGATAGATCCCTGGGTTTCCAGTGAAATGAGAGTATGCAACAATCACCCAAAAAGAAAGGGGGGAGAAGGGAGGAATGAGAGAAGAAAGAGTAAGGGGAGGGGAAAGAGAGGTACATTCTGGGCAGGTACCCAGTGAGATGGGTTTGGATTCCTGGGGGCTGTGGAGCGGCCTAAGCCAGAATGCTTTGGCTCCTCACCTAGCTCTCAGCTGACTAACAAAGGCTAACAGGCATTTTCTCTGAAGTGCTCCTAAGAGATGAGCTGGAAACCACCCCTATGGAATTCCAGGGCCCTTTCCAACCATAGCTGAGTGACTCCACATGAGGGCTCGGGGGGGGGGGGGCACACACAGGGGTTGGGTGGCTGTATGTGTACACACACACACGGGAGGAAGGAGCACCCCAAACCCAGCCCAACATGGTAGTCACAGTGGAAAACCCAGAGTCCCCCTTCCCCCCCGCTTCCATGCTCTCTCCCCATTATCTATCAGAGGGTTTTCTATCATGCCCTTTACCCTAGCAACTGAGCACAGAGCTGTCTGGATAACGAGCATCACTTGTGTGTGAGCTGTGCACAGCCACCCCACGCAGTCACCCATGCTTCTGGGGCCTGGGGACAGCATTAGAAAGCTGGGTGAGTGGTATCTGCCCCTCCAGCCTCTTGCGACAACAGCTCCTGACAGCATACACACAGCAGGGATCCGAGACAGCCTGGCAGGTGGGGAATTCAGATCCAGAGAGCTACAGAAAGTACCATTTAAGCATTTAACTGGCCACGCACAAGTCTGGACCTTTTCTTTTTCTGCTTTCCTCCCATCCTGCATTTCCTTCTGCCACAAGTGGCTGCTCCAGAACCAGGGCAGCGATAGAGAAAAGCCTTATAGAGTGTCATGGGCCTTTGAAAGACTTCTGCAGACAAATAATGATCTAAGCTATTTCCCTGCACCTCACACCTAGCTAAATAAAAGGGTAGGCTCGGCTGCTGTCTCTAACTGCGGGAACCTGCCTGGGGGTGCTGGGAGAATCCTCAGAGTGTGGAAATGTAGGAGCCTGGCTGCAGTGCAAGCCACCCACCAACAGTGGCTTCATTAAGGCTGCTTTAAAGGAAACCAAGAGCTGCAAATGCTCCGAGATGCTCAGCAACTCAGGCTGTTAGGGGGTGTCAGAAGGAAACATTCTCAAGGGAGACAAAGATGGGTAGGGTGCTAAAGCCCCTTGCTGACACTCCCTTTGTTCTACCTGTTTGGATTAGAAAGCCCTTCACTCCTAATCCACTTGGATATAGCAGGACCCCAAGCATCCAGAACGTTAATCTCCCCACTGGTGTCATCTGCCTGCACTTGGAATCATGGAGAGGCCCATTTGAAATGTTTGTTTTCAATGGCTTCCCAGCCTGAGAGGTATCTGAGGGCTTCTCCGTGGCCCAGACACCTCTCACAGCACCAAATGACACTAGGGAATGCTGCTGGGAAACTCCCCTTTCACAAGGGAAGATGGAGCACAAGCTCCAGCTACGAAAAGCTCTACGAGTCTCCTTCATCTGAATTGCCCTGCCCCACGCAGAAATAGCATCGTGCAAATAAAACCAAGAACGAAGCTGACACCACGCCGTTCCCCCGCCACGATTCACAGCACTGGCCCACAATTCACAGCTCTAGGAAAATGCCCCGAAGAACTTCTCCTCTCTCCGTTCTTCCTCCTCCTGGATTGTAACCTTCAGACACCACTTAAGCAGCAGGTAAATAAGAGCTGATCCAGTTAACAAAAAAATCTGTTTTGCTTTTTGGACTAAACAACATTCAAATCAAACATAGCACAGGACAAATTTTATGAAATACCCCAAGGCTACGGGACTTGTCTCCCACTCCCCACCCACCTTCACCCTTCTCCTACCAGAATCGGTCCTTTAGTTTTACCCCTTCTCCTGTTTTATCAGTTTGTTGCAAAATTTAGAACCTACCTCCCCTTCCGTCTTTGTGTTCTACTTCTTGGATTTTAAATTAAATTGTTTGTAGCTCTCTTGTAAATTGTGCAAATATAGCAGTTAACACTAATGGCAGAAGGCCAGAGAGATGGGTCAGGGAGGAGGGGAGAGGGAGAGAGAGAAGGAGGAAGGGACAGGGGTGGAGAGCTTGGAAGCAGGTGAGGAGGAAGGGGTAGCAAGTCAAGTACAGAAAAAACAAAAGCCACTCCCACCCTCCCTGCGCTAAAAATAACAACATCAGACATGTTGCCCTAGAAATGAGTGCAGTCCCCGACCCGCCAGCCTTCATCGCTGGATCTGGGACATGCCCCCAGGTGCAGCAGCTATGCTGGGTGCACTGCAAGCTCCCCGCAGTTCTTCTCGGCTCCTTTGCACTCCTGCCCACACCGTCCCTTGAGCAAGGTCTCTGGATAGGTCTGATTAGATTGGGTTTGATACGGTGGTAGGTTTCCTTGTTCGTTTGTGTTCAGAGTTTCGAGACGTGGAGGGCGCCGTGTCCATTTGGCTCTGGACCCAAAGTACTCTGCTGCTGCTGCTGCCGCTCACTGGCCCTCTCTCTTGTAGTATCCACTGCTAGAAAGTTGTCAGGGCTGCCCCGGCCTTTTCAGCTGCTTAGGGCCATTGTGTCAATTGCCTGCTCCAGCTTACTCCTCAGCCGTTGCCTCCGGGCCTGTTCATCCTTCTCTAAAGCAGCTAAAATCTGTCAGAGAAGAAAGAGAGAGGAGAATGGATGAGCGAGGAAGGATGAGACCAGCTGGTACTGTTATCTGCAATCTAGAATGAGAAGACGGAAGAAGACTGCAAGCCCACCAAAGCCACCACGTCTTCCAGGAGGGAGTTGTCAGCCCCCTACTCACAGGCCAGGCAAAATACACTGCTGCATTCATTCTTGAACATTGCCTCGCTATAGGAAGATAGGGCAATGGATGGGAATTCAGAGAAAAGCAACAAAACCTAATCAGAGACCGACCGAGGGAGAGTTATTAAAATAGTTAAATACAGGCTATGCCAGTGGTTCTCAACAAGGGCTACACAGAGGTCTTCGGGGGGCACATCAACTCATCTAGAAATCTGCTTCATTTTACAACAGGATACATGAAAAGCACTAGCAAAGTCAGTGCAAATTAAAATTTCATACAATGACTCATTTATATTGCTCTATCTACTATACCAGGGTTTCTCAACCTAGGAGTTCATGATTTATTTTATAATTGTATGGTGAAAATGAGAAAATCATCAATTTCTCAGTAACTGTACTGTGACACGCTTGTATTTTTATGTCTGATTTTGTAAGCGCAAGTAGGTTTTAAGGGAGGTGAATCTTGGGGGTACACAAGACAAATTAGATTCCTGTAAGAGCTACTATAGTCTGGAAAGGTTGAGAGCCACTGGGTTAAGCGACTGCTTAGGGGAAAAGTGCATTAAAAAAACATGGAGGGATCTAAAGCCCACAGATGGAGAGAAATTATTTAGCATGAGCTTGTGACTAGGAGGAGATGAAGAAAAGAAAAATTTCATCTGGACCATCAAGAAGAACTTCCTGAGCATGAGATCCACCCCCCTAGGGAAAGAGCCTCCGAAGGGATGTAACAGAAGTCTCATTTGAGGGGGACACAAACCACTAGAAAATACCTGTCTGGACCAATTCCAGCTGTCATCATGTACCAAGATCCATCGGGGGTAACAACTCTGACCAAGATTTTCAATAGTAACTAGTTAATTGTGGGTACCCTAATTTGGGGGTGCCAAGTGTAAGGCACTTAAGAAAGGCTCGATTTTGCAGGTGCCCATTGCAGTTTGAAAATCAGGTCCCTTTAAGGCATTTCAACCAGGCTCACATCTGAATATCTTGCCTTCTCTACATGACTATTTATATCGCTGGGTTTTGGTTGATGTATTTGATTTATTAATAAGAAGCTAGGTATAACATTATTGAGTTGGTGGTTGATTAGAAAACGTGCTAGCCAACACAGAAATCACTGATCTGTCTGTCTAAGGGATTGTTTTATTTAACTTTGCAATTCGATCAAATGAATAGAGTGTCTGCCTTTATGCAGCAGCCACAGAATGGAACAGCCAGCTATGCAATGAGGAGCCACAAAAGGCTTAGGGTCTGCTTCTATGACTCCATGTTAACCCAGAGTGATTCAGCTGTAGACATAGGGTAGCTCTGGATTTTCAGCAGTGTCGCCAAGATCCGAATCTGACTTTCAGGTACATCTACACTACAGACACTCTGCTGGCATAGCAGTGCCAGGATAGCCCACAGTGCAGACACAGGCAACACAGACTAGGGATGTACAGTGTAATTGATTAATCGATAAGCAAAAGCTTATAGGTTCATGCTATAGACTACACGCATTTCCCTCCCCCCCCCAACCAATACATTTTTTAGCAGGCTGGCCAGCAGCCCAGCTCAGTTCTGACTTAGGCTGTGTGGGGGACCTATCCCTGCTGTAGCTCTGCATTTGAAGTGTATTAGGAGTCAGGTGGGCAGGCAGCCCGGCTCAGCTGTGGTTCGCACCAGGTCTGGGAGCTCAGACCCCCGCCCCCAACACAGACAGGGGCTGCTGCCACCCAGTGCTGCTGCCTCATTATCAGAGGCAGCAGCATGGGATGACAAGCAGCTGGTCCGCAAGAGGAGCTGGTTTTCAAACTGGCTCTCCTTGCAGACTAACTCCCGCCTGGCACCCCACGCTGCTGCCGCCCCCCCCCCCCCGGGGGCTATAGAATAGTCGAGTAACCAATAAGAATTCATGAGGCTACTCGACTATTCAATTAACCGATATTTAACATCCCTAACACAGACGGGAAGTTTTCTTTCACTGCCAGAATACCATTTCCCCGGTGAAGTTGGCTGTGCTGATGCAAGCCCTCTTCACTGACACAGCTGTGTCTACCTATGTTCCCCCTAAGTTGCCCAGCCATGAAGCTTCCCTTTAAGCCCTATGCAGGGGCTCAGGGCTGCAGCAGAGAGAGCTCTCTCTCCAAGCCCTAAATCTGCTGGGGCTGGCAGGGAGGAGCCCCTCTCAGTTGACCCCAGTGTCAAGCCATCCCTCCTTGCCATTGCCAGCAGGGAGCATTTAATCCCAAACTCCAATGCCCTGCCCCCCACCTCGAGTCCCCAGCACCCTCCTGCACTTCAAAGCCCTCATCTCTGGCCCCAACCCAAAGCCCACACCACCAGTCCAGAGCCTGTACCCGCTCCTTTAACCCAATCCCCAGTCCAGAGTTTGGATCCCTTCTTGCACACCATCCCCCAGCCCTGAGCCCCTCCTGCACCCCAAACCCCTCATCCCTAACCCCACCCCAGAGCTTGCACCCCAGCCAGATCCCTTGTACCTCAACAACCCCCTATTCAGCCATAAGTCCCTCAACCCTAGCCCCAGCCTCCGCACCCCCAGCCCGAGTCCTGACACTTCTCCATCCCAACCCTCTGCCCCAGCCCTGAGCCCCCACTCACACTCAGAACCCAGTGGCCCCATTCCCGCCACATGAATTCTGTGATGTGCACCAATATGAAGCCGATGTGTCGCCCATCACCTCTGTGTTCTGCGCCACCGCCACACTGGTGCACGTAAGGAAGTTCATTCCGTTCAGTCGAGGGAAAAATGAGAATGAACACTGGTTTATACACTGCAGGTGCTGGTGGCAGGGGCGTGCGGTTTATGCGAATATAAATTTTCAGTGCGCACCAAGCACTCAAATGCTCGTCCTGCTGGGAGACTGGTGCGGATTGATGCAGGCTGGCTCACCAGTGGGACAGCTGCAGCAGTCGGACTGAGAACTGGCTCAGTCACCCAAATCTCCAAAGGAACCAGTACCGGTATTGTTTGTGCTGCAGTAGCAGCTGGATGCCATGGTCAGGATCAGGGGCTTGTTGCATGGTGCAAACATGTGGGGAGACACAGGGTCTGGCACTGAAGAGCTTGTGGTCTGACCTGCGAGCCCAGGCAGGGCCTCGTCTGGCTCCCCAGTGTTCTGCACAGGCCTCAGGTAAGGTATGAACAAAAGTGACAGGGGACAAGGGAACTGAGCCCTGAGGAAACAGTAGCACTGGGTGGGGTTTGCCCCTCCACCTTCAGCTTCAATAACCTTCCAGTAACATTTTACTGCCTTTATTTTTCATGGCAGCCGCATGTGCAGGACCCAGCCTGTAGAGGAGACAGGGCTACCCTACCCCAATACCCACGGGCTATTGTCCTGCTGCTATTTCCAGGCTGCCACCAGGTCAGAAATGCTGAAAACCTTTCAAAAGAGCTTGCTCTCTCCAAAAGCGGACCCCGCTGAAGGTGCAAGGCGCTGCCACACAGTGGGGCACTTCTCCAAACTCAATGCTTCTCTGCTGCAAGCTTCCTGGCTAGAGAGTGTGTTCAGCTGCATTTCTGCCAGTGACAGCTCTTGTGAGGAATGGCTCAGCAGACTGGAGACAGGCACTTGGCTCTGGGGGAGCATCGCAGGCAGACATTCGGGCCCGCAGCTTCGGCACAATCTGCTTCATTCAGTGGGAGGCCACACTGCTGTACAGGAGAAGTCCTCACAACACTGGAAACATCCGACTGGCGTTTCTCCAGGGGCATCCCATTTCTCTGAACAAGCTTGTGTTTTGGTGACACATCAGAGGATGGGAGGAGCACACTTCTCTGGTGTTTACATGAACGGGGGCATTAATAAAGGCACAGGGTGTTGAAGACAGAGTTGGATTGGTAAGGGAGAGGTAAGGGATGCATAAAAGTGGGGGAAAAGCCTGTCTACCCATCACCCAGGAGTCCGAAGCACTAAGTCCCAGCTAGATAACATTGTGCTACCGGACACAGAACAGCTGATTTAAAAACAAACTTGACAGAAATCCTGTCTCCCCAGGTAAGTCTGTCAGGAGAGCACATTTTTTGCAATTAAATGTCAAGGCATCCGTCAAAGGGGATTTGATTAACCATTTAATTGGCTGCATAATTGGAAACAAACTGTTGTATAATTAACAGACTTACTAGGAGGCAGGCAAAAGTCCGTCCCAAGCCCTACAGGTGACTCCCTAATAGGGATATCAGCGCTCTTTGATTAAAAGTCACTGCAGCGCCCTGCGGGTTTCCAGCACTGAGCGCACAGGACATGCTGTGGAGGACATGCAGTGCTGCGGCTTGGTCACTGCTGGACGCTGGGAGACTCAGGGTCTCACAGGGGACTCAGTGCAGTGCAGATGAAGCCACTCAGTCTGGCCTAGCAGCCAGCCCTGGGCAATGGCCTACTGCTGACTCTTCAGATAAGGATAAAATTACACCTCCTGCTGGGCACTTAACCAAGGGCTCAATCCTGCAAGAGGCCGAATACTCAACTTCAGTGTGAACTAAGGGTGCTCAAAGACTGCCAGGATCGGATCCAGGCTCAGTTACTGCAAGCATGAGGAGAATAATTCCTCCCCAAGATTCACTTCCGTCCTGTGGGGATATAGCCACAAAAGTTACTGAGAGTCATTCAAGGCTCCTCCGGCACCCTTCCAAATCCTGCCACGGGCCCTGGGTGCCCATTAATTTGGGTTAGTGACCTCTCGTCCCCGGATTATGGGATGGGAACTCCTGGATTTTTACTGTGCTCTTTGAATTTTTGTCCTTGAGGGGACATGCAGCCTCCCTCACATCCAAAGCCAGAGCTGAAAGCATGTGGTACAAAGTGGGCATTTGGGGAGGGGATGTAACTTTCTGACTATTTCCAACCTGATTCAAATGCTGGGCTCGCCCATCCCAGCAAGACAAATCTTGAAGCTGGACTTTAGAAGGGGCTGCTTAGTTTCATAGCCACCTGAAGCACCGTTTGCTGTTCAACTCCAGGATCAGGGTGCCAGCTGACCACTCGTGGCCCTCGTGAAGCAATTTCCCTTAGTGTATGGCACAATTAGCCAGGAACATTAGAGGAGGGTTATTTGCTTTCCTCTGACGCATCAGCTATAGGCCAAAGTTGGAGGCTGACTACAAGACTTGATGGGCTCACAGTCTTATCCAGTTGCATACTCAATACTCTCAATGGAGACACGTCTCTTCCGTTAACCAGATCAGCCTTTAGATGGCACCAATGCACCTTATACCCAACCCCCACAAAATATTCATCTGGCAGTCAAAAAACACATAACTTAAAGGCATCTGAATCAGACTTGGACAGTATCAGACACAGAATATGACTCTGAGCCTAGTCCCCCTTTCCCACCTCACCACTGCTCTCCTTATAAGAGAACAATCTATCACTGACGTTTTAAGCATGCTGAAGGATTCACAACCTGTCTTCTATGTATTTGATTATGTGTTATCCTGTTGTCCTTATGGAAACAACACAGCAAAAAGAAATCCATGCAGAGAAGAAAGAGAGATACATGCCTGTCACCTGCTGTAAGGAACTGGGACCAGTGATTATGAAGATGCAAGTACCCAAATGAAAATTAATTATGATTTTCATTCACAGCCAATGACAGCATATTACTGCACTGAACAACAGGAAAACTGATTCTCTCCCATTTTGCATCAAAGAGGGTGCAATCGGGCTGCATGTAATTGTGCTTAATGAATGAAAACAAACAAAGGAACAGCTGCGATTTATTAATCCCATTACAAATAATAAAAGAAGTTCCTGAGAGCTGAGAACACACAAGTGGTGCCTTTAGAGTGGGCTATGGGGGCACATTCAACAGATGCCAGACCGCAGTAAACTGGCAAGAGCACAGGATGGCTACTCACCCTGCATCTTCAAAGAGCAGCTCATTAATATCACTCTTCCCCTCTCTCCTCGCCCCCTGCCAACAACTCTCACACAGTGGCTGGTTGTGGTTGATTTTTGAGGCCTAGGTAACTTCTGGTGCTGCTGAAAGGGGGAGGCTGAAGAACCAGGTACAGGGCAGGTAGGTGTTATGAAATGCTTCCCCTTACACCTCTGCTAAGGTATTTCAACCCAGACCACCCCCAGCTATGCCAATGTGTAACAGCTCTTACTGGCAACACACCATGACATCCCAAAAGTGGGCTCTCCCCACCCAGCTCTGCTACTGCTCCTAAATCTAACCGATAGCAACCCTTGCTGATCCTTTCCGCTCTGCCAGCGAGCCTTGACCTTGTCCTGCCACCCCCCTTTGGCTTTTCCAGCCGAGGCTGTTCCCTGAGCAAGAGGCCACCATTCACTGGAAGAGTTTTGTTGTCAGACTTATTACTTTTGTGTAGTACCCCAGACTGAAATGCATGCTGACAAAGAAATATACGTTTCACACCACCCCCATCTCCATCGTGCCTTGCTTCTCTCTTTCCCCATTGTCTATCTCTATCTGGGCTTGGAGAGAGGCCCTCCTCTTGAAGTCAATGTCATTTGAGCTAAACTGGAGCTTTCAAGGGGTTTCTATTTCATGCTGAGAAGGTGTTTTTTGGGTGTTTCTCTCCTCCCTACTCCTCTGCTGTCCATTATCCTTCAGTCCTACCCTGTACAGTAAATGCATGGTTGTTGTATACACTATAAAAACCCTAGCCACCCAGCGCTGTCATGCAGGGCTACCAAAACTCATCATTAAGAGATCCTCAAACGTTGTGGCCCTGACACCGCTTCGCCTCTGAGCCTATCATTTGTCTAATATTAACCCTTTAAATGTGTCTAATTGCGTGCTGGCAAGAGGCACTGAATTAACAGCTTCACAGAGACTAGACTAAGGCACAGAATGGGGAACAGCAAAGTATCCCCAAACCTCACCCCTCATGCCCCGGGGGGCCATGTATAAAGGCACTCTCCCTTCCCCATAGAGCCCTTGGTTTCTACCCTTAGTGCCAATGGGGCAAATCGGTTCAGTGAGCTGGATACTTTTCTACTAGGAAGTGGACTGAGAACTGCCAAATCCATTTCACAAAGGTACCCAAACAGCCTGCTGGGTGGAGAGACATTTGGTTGCGGCTGAGAGTCAAGTCCAGCGAGCTCACAGAGAAAGGCTCCATACACGAATACAAATTCCACTGAGTCATCCAATCCTCCTTTTTGTCTGTTTCTTCAATATTCCTGTCTACTGATGGTCCTCACCTCTCCCTGGCTCCTTCATGGCTTAGACACGTCCCTGTCTCTCTCAGGAGACAATGCTACAGCCAGGAGCAAAGGCTTTTTATTATCTAAATAAACCTCTACTCAAACATAAGTTTTCACTCTGCTTTATTGGGACAATAAAATCTAGGTTATGTTTTTATATATATACAAGAGTTATATATTTTATTGCTTTAATAAAGTATTGCAAGTATGTTTGAATGGTGCTTTATGAAGTTAACTTGTACAATTTACACAGATGGGCTTTTAACCACTCTTATTAATATTCAAGAAGATGCCTATTGGCATGGTCAACTCATCCCTTCAAATGCCCCCTGGGATTATGAGCAAGATCACCCAAGTATCTTCATGGGGTTCTATGGTGCTATGGGTTTGTTTAGAGCAGGTGGGGAAGAGGGAGGGAAAGCGGTGAGGCTGACCGGAAGGCGAATCGTGCCTTCCTTCACATCAGAAATGAGTTTGGCAGTTTCCCATGCTACTTGCCAGAGGAAATATGGGTACAAAACAACACCCTTATCGGTACAAATGCTCAGGGAAGGCCCAGGACTGAGGAGTTGCTGTAGGTTCGGATGGAGGGGTATAACAAGAGCTGATTGACGAAGGCTTATAATAAGAATAGCATAAAGAGCTGCTGGTCACCTCTAGAGTAAACAGAGTCAGGAATGAAGAGGAGAACTGAGGAAAAACTTGAGCATCATCTCTTTTGCCAGAGGAAGTTGTGAAGACCAGGACTTTAACAGGGCTCAGAAAAGAGCTAGATAAGTTCATGGAGGTTAGGTCCATCAATGGCTATTAACCAGGATGGGCAGGAATGGTGTCCCTAGCCTCTGTTTGCCTGGAAATGGGTGAGAGGAGAGGGATCACGTGAAGATTCCCTGTTGTGTTCCCTCCCTCTGGGGCATCTGGCATTGGCCACTGTCAGCAGACAGGATACTGGGCTAGATGGACCTTAGGTCTGAGCCATTATGGCCGTTCTTATGTTCACTGTGCCTGGTTCTACACTCTGCCCTCAGCTCCTTCTGTCACTTCCACCAGCATCACATTCACCCAGGGTGGGTGTGAATCCATGTGTGTGGAGGTCATAAAGTGTATTAGTGCCTGGTAACTTTCCATAACTGGCTGCTAGTCATACACACAACATGGGACAGGTAACTTTATTACACCTGGGGCTACTTTCACTGGGCAGGCTGTTATGGATCCAGTTATACTACTGCACTTTCACTAGGCAGGCTGTTATGGATCCAGTTATGCTTCTAGAAGTGAGATGAATCCTGCCACAACAGCAATATTTCCCCCTCTCTATTTCCTGTGAGATAATTTTTCTGGGCAGCAAGAGAGGGAAAGCAGAAACTGGGTGGGTGGGGGGAGGGGACTTGCTTGAAAACAAGATGCCTCGCCCTCCCTCCCCCCACCATTGACTTCTTACCTCATCCTTGTACTTGGTGATGTATGAGTAGATCTCGTGCAGCGCACTCATGCTGTTGAACTGGCTCAGGTGTAACCGGGACTGCTCCGCCAGGTACGCACTCATGTCCTGGTCACTGATTGCTGGCATTTTAGCAATATCTGCATAATATCTACAGGAGGTAGGAGAAACAGAACAGCATGTCTGAACCAGGGAGAGGTAGAAAGGGGAAGGGGCAGGCTCCCATGGGACTCCTTCTGAGAGCAGCCTGTGGGCAGACTGAAAGGTGAATACAAGGAGCCTTTGGTTTCACAGTAAAGGTCCTATTTGGTGCTTTTCAGCAATAGAGCTCATAATGCTTTACAAAGGAGGTCAGTATCAGGATCCTCATTTTACAGCTGGGGTGACTGAGGCACAGAGAGGGGAAGGGATAAGTCACCCAGCTGTCAAGTGGCAGAGCAGGAAATGGAACCTGGATCCCCTAGGGTCCATTCCAGTGCTCTGCTGAGTAAATCACACTACCCCCCCCCCCAAAAATTAACTTCTCATTATACTGAAGCAGTTGGGATAGTTAAACTCAGGGGTTCTCTGTGATTTTCCACCTGCCATCCTCAAACCATCCACTACACCAATCCTCAAACCATCCACTACCCCCTTCCATCCCAAACTACCCTCTTCTGCCTCCACAACCCAATATCTAGAGCTCTGCATGGATACAAAATTGGTATCTGCATTCACATTTGCATCCCAGTCAACAAGGACAAGTGTAGAGTCCTGCACTTCGGATGGAAGAATCCCAAGCATTGTTACAGGCTGGGGACCGAATGGCTAAGTAGCAGTTCTGCAGAAAAGGACCTGGGGATTACAGTGGATGACAAGCTGGATATGAGTCAACAGTGTGCCCTTGTAGCCAAGAAGGTGAATGGCATATTAGGGTGCATTAGAAGGAGCACTGCCAGCAGATCCAGAGAAGTGATTATTCCCCTTTATTCGGCTCTGGTGAGGCCACATCTGGAGTATTGTGTCCAGTTCTGGGCCCCACACTATAGAAAGGATGTGGACGCATTGGAGAGGGTCCAGCGGAGGGCAACCAAAATGATTAGGGGGCTGGAGCTCATGACTTGAGGAGAGACTGAGGGATTTGGGTTTGTTTGGTCTGCAGAAGAGAAGAGTGAGGGGGGATTTGATAGCAGCCTTCAAATTCCTGAAGGGAGGTTCCAAAGAGGATGGAGAAAGGCTGTTCACAGTAGTGACTGATGGCAGAACAAGGAGCAATGGTCTCAAGTTACAGTGAGGGAGGTCTAGATTGGATATTAGGAAAACATATTTCACTAGGAGGGTGGTAAAGCACTGGAATGGGTTACCTAGGGCAGTGGTGGAATCTCCATCCCTAGAGGTGTTTAAGTCTCGGCTTGACAAAGCCCTGGCTGGGTTGATTTAGTTGGGATTGGCCCTGCCTTGGGCAGGGGGCTGGACTTTATGACCTCCTGAGGTCTCTTCCAGCTCTGTGATTCTATGATCCACAAAAATGAGGAGCAGATATCTACAGCCACATTCCTGGATGTGGCTACCTGGGGATATTAAAGCAGATAACTGCGGATTTGCAGGGCTCTACTGATATCCCAGAATCCTTTCCGCTATTCCAGTCAACCTCCGCCCCGGTGCTACCACATATAACATTTTGTTGTTGCAATGGTTCCCTTTAAGGTACTATATCACAGGAAGCCAAAGATGACATTTCACATTCAGTGCATACACTTGTGATAGTTTCACATCCACATCTGTAGTGTACACCTCCATGTAGAACATTTCATGAATTGCACCTTCCTCGGTCAGTAGTCCTTATGACTGCAGCTAGCTGTGCTTGGAAAGGTTACTGCACAACAGGAAGGTGAGAAACCGTTTGAGGTTTTTAGTGAAAACAGATTCTGCAGAAAAGCTGAGAAACATCAGAAAAGCAGCTTAATGAGCCACCATAGGGTCATGACCCTGAGGCTGACAACCCTGCTTTCCCAGAATCAACAACAGAAAATGTGACTTCACCTTGACAAATGCTCCATGGCATCACACATCACCTGTTCCCAGACAGCACTCATTGTTAGCCAGAAGCATGATAGGGCAGGTCATCTAGAAGGCCACTGAAGTTATTGCAGGAGAAAGAAAGCAGGCCTAAATGGACCAGTGGAACAATGAGGTCTGATAGGTGATGGAATACTTGGCTTATGGATCAATAGTTTCACCCACTTGTACATGGCCCACTGGTGTGTCTGGGTAGGTCAAGAGAGGGGGATATGGGACTAGGTGGCTCATTGGTATGCTCAGCAAATTCAAGCAAATCCATAAATTGCACCCAAGGGGATTCAAAGCCATGGCACCCAGCAGGTGCATTATTCCAGCCTCATCTGACGTGCTTAGCAGTCTCCCCTATTCACATGTCATCCACAGGGGCAGGATGTGCTGTGGAAGCCAGTCAAGCCTCTCCTGTGCTGCCCTCAATGGCAGGGGCTCCCCAGTACATCACTTCCTGAGGTAAAAGCAAGGCCACCCAGACTAAAGTGAGCGTTCCTGGGGAGTAGCTCAGTCACTCTCAGAACAGAATTCTACCAGGCCCGGTGCCCAGGATGGCTGCCTTTGTACATTGCTCTAGAGGAACATGCTAATCTCCGTTTTCCTAAAGCTATTTTGAAAACATTTTCGGGCAAAATGATCAAATGTATGGACTCAAATTATGTGGGAAGTAAAGTTGCAGACTCTGAGGATAGACGTAGGTCCCTTTGGCCAGCAGGTTCTTAATACCTTCATGGACTGCTCCTGCAAAACCCACAAGCATCAGGCCTTGCCATTCCAAATATCTGTGAATCCTGACTGAAAGCCCCACCCGCACTTGCTTTACCTCTCATGACCCCAGGGAAATGAAACACCAATGCAATTCAAAGTCAACAGTCTGGCACAGTGATTATTAGCAGTAGCAGCATTAGCTGAATCCAATCTCACCGAGGTGGAACAATGCTGACTCAGACATTTGGGTGGGAGCAGATGGCAGCGTAACACCTCCAGGAGATGAACATGAGCCCGGTCTATCCTATAGTATTGAGAGCAGCCAAGAGCTCATGTTAAGATGCTTATGCAAGGCAGTCCCCAGCAGGGGTTCCAGCTGTATGTAGGGTGGGGAGAATGGAAATTTTGTACATGCTGACAGAGCTGGAGAGTCTGCCTATTTACCCTATAAGCAGCAGTGGAAAAAGTTTGAACACAGATTTGCCAACTACAGCAGGCCCCAAGGGACCCACTGTGCAGCTGAGGACATCAGACATGGTTTCTTATCTGTTTCCATTCAGATTCTTCCTTCCGGGATAGAAGACACCTTCCATCCACTTCAGGGAACATGTGGGCAGAAAGACCAGGCCTTGGGACTCACTGTTTCTAGCCATCTTCTAAATTGGTGGCCACTGAAATCACACCAAGCTCCTACAGGATGCGCTGTAAGAACATGTTTGCCTGGGAATCCAGCTACTTGGATCACGCTGTCTGAACTGCTCTTGATGGGAGGCGGGACTCTATGGGAGGTGAGAGCATGACATGGGGGCTCCCAAGGCAGATGAGGGCATCCAGGGCAGCAGTACCAGATTTCCAGCCAAAAGGGAGCAGAGAACCCTTTCTGGATTGAGACATATGCAGGAGGTGAGGAGCCACAATTAGTTTCCGTGCACATACTGACATCTCTAATGGACTGACAGCCCATGGATTGCTATCATTCCTGCTGAATGCCTATGAGCCGAGAGACTGCATCTTGCACAACAGTGACTCAGGATGCAGCCACCTGGAAGCAAAACCAAGTGTCTCTCTCTCCTCCCCTGACTTCTGTGTGCTCTCCCTTTTAACTCTGTTTCTTCCCTGGAGTAGCTAACTGGCAAAATGCCCTTTTTTTGCCTGGTGCCTGGATATCATGATGATGGAGATAATAGACAGATCTTCCATTGGGACTGCCAGGTTCAGTCAAACGCTCTGCCTGCTTTCAAACTCTTCCTTCCACAGTGCTCTGCAAGGATAATCCCTCCAAATTAAAATAGCAGCTACAGAGCAAAGTCCCACCACAGAGGAGAGGGGGGAAATCCAACCACCTAGCACAGAGGGGAGAACAGGCTCCCCACAGGGCAGTCCTGACCTCTTCCTACCTGCTGCAGCTGCTGATATTTTTCTTGTGTTTTCAGCTACACTGAGGTTCTAATATCCTCCGGGCAGGAACCTTGTCTTTTAATTTGCCTGCAAAGCACTATGCGTGCCCCTATGGAGCGATATAATACAGAAAAACATCACAAAAACATTTAGGCTGCAAAATCAAGGACTCAAAAATTAGGAAATGCTAGATTTATAGTCATCTGTATAACTTTAATTTGATCCTTTGCGCAGCCTCCCTGTGCACCAAATAGCACAGTGGTTCTATGGGGAAAAGGGTATGTGATCGCGTAGTTAATGACTGTATCCTTATGCATCTGCACAGGAACGCTGAATTAAGGTTTCACAGGCAACTTTAAATCGGGTATATCCTAACTTTGAGTGTTCATTTTTGCAACCTAAATAAAAGACAACACTCACTTTCTCCAAACTGCTGTTCTTCGAGTTGTGTTGTTCACTTCCATTCTGCTCAGGCGTGTGCACACTGTGTGAACAGACATCACAACATTTTTCCCTTCGCAGTCCCCATGTGGAGCCTTCATGGTGCTCAACATATGACCCTGAAGCCCTGACCCCTCCATCAGTTCATTCTTGCTGGCAACTCCGACAGAGGGGAAGGAGGGTGGGTACTGAAATGGACGTGAACAACGCACTACGAGGAACAACAGTTACGAAATGGTGAATAATGGGGGTGTTAAAGTGTAAATGTGCACACAGTTAACCAATGAGCCCGGTCTCCTCAGTTAACCGTCACAGTTATATGCAGCCTCCTACTCCCCCCACTCCC
Organism: Pelochelys cantorii; assembly: GCA_032595735.1. Taxonomy (NCBI): domain Eukaryota; kingdom Metazoa; phylum Chordata; order Testudines; family Trionychidae; genus Pelochelys; species Pelochelys cantorii. Next base: position 25,523,995 of record CM064336.1, read on the forward strand.
ACTGCCTCTGTATCAGAGGCAGCAGAGGCAGATGGGAGCTGGTGCACATGGGGAGCCGACTTTTAAGCCAGCTCCCCACAAGCTCCGACTCCTGAGGAGCCACCTCCCCCGCCCCACACACACACACACACACACATAAACGTGCAACTGCTGAAATTTTCAGCAGTTACACATTTACCTAAATATATGTATTTTAGCATCCCTAGTGAGTAACCATCTTTTCTTCTTCCAGCGCTTGTTCATGTCAACTCCAATCAGGTGACTCCCAAGCTCTGCCCCTGAGGTGGAGTGGGAGTTAAGGAATCGTTGACTGGAGGACCACACTACCAACAGCTGCATCGCCTCTGCCTTGCAGGTTGATAGCGTAATGAGCAGCAAACTTGTGCTACAAGGACTAGATTGCTGCCCTGAAGATCTCCTGGATGAGTACTTGGGTGAGGAAAGTAGTTAAAGAAGTATGAGCCCTTGTCAATTGGGCCGTGATCACCAGGGGAGGGAGCCTGGCTAGCTCATAACAGGTATGGATGCCGTCTGTGAGCCAACACAAAACACGCTGTTGTAAGACTGGGAGACTCTTCATGAGATCAGCTACAGAGACAAAGAGTTGGGTTGACTTCCTGAATGTCCTTGTGCGCTCAGTGAAGACGACCAGCGCACTGTGGACATCTAGAGGATGCAGCCTCTGCTGGTGCGCATTCCTATGCAGATGTGGATAAAAGACCAGCAGAAAGATATCTTGTCCCATGTGAAACTGGGACAGACACTACTTTGAGCAGAAATGCCGGATACAATCTGAGCTACACCTTGTCTTTATGGAAGACAGTGTATGAGGGCTCGGGTGTTAGAGCTTTCAACTCTGACACCCTCCTGGAGCACACCTGAGAGAAGAGAAATGCCAGTTTTCAACAATTTGTATCTCAGCAAAACTGGAATGGATTTTCATGGAATAAAGAACAAGCACTTCTCTAGCCCAGGGGTTTTCTCCTTGATGAATTTCAAAGGCCTGCTGCAAACAACGGAGGTGACAGCTGTTGACAAAAATCACAAGAATCTTTTACCATGGAAAACGTTAGGCAATCTTAAAACAGACTGGCTTCCTCCAAATGCCAACCCCCAAACAAAGCACTAAGGGGCTCCATTAGCAGGTAGATGCCCCTGGACTCCTGAACCTTCCACATCCCAAAGACCACCTTTCAGCAAACAGTAAGACTCTCTGTTGCAATGGAATCTCGAAAGAAAAACCACAGCATTCACCAAGCCCTCTTCAATATGATGTTCTCTGTCATGCTTACAGATGCCTTTCATGACTGTGACACCAGAATTGGCATCAGATACTTGACCAATGGCAAGCTTTTCAATCTGAGGAGGCTACAGGCAAGGATGAAGGTAGAGGTTTGTAGTCTGTTTGCTGAGGCCTGCTCCCTGAATGCCAAATGTGAATGTGAGTCTGACACACAGCAGAGGACGGACTACTTCTTTTCAGTGTCTCACAATCCACATCAAGATGACAAAAGTGTTGTGCCAGCCTACACCAGGAAAGCCTCACATAGAGCTTGTTATCCCATTGAATGGTCAATCCCTGCGAGAAGTGGACAAGATCGCCTACTTCAGCAGTACACTGCCCCATGCAGTTCACATGGCGATGATACCAACACAAATGTATGGGACTGCAGAGACATCTGTGAACAAACAAAACTGACGGTCTACAAAGCCATCGTATTGCCAACTTTGATGTATGCATGGAAAACATGGACAGTGTATGGACAGTGCCATGCTCTGAAGCTGAACCAATTTCAAACGAGCTGTCTCAGGATACTGATGAAAATAAGATGCAAGACAAGGTTCCAGATACTGAGGTTCTTATACAAGCAGGTATTCCAAGCATCCATATGCTGATGAAACCACAGATTAGATGAGCAGGCCACATCCCCAGAACGTCAGATAAGCGACTCCCAGAGAAGGTTTTTAAGGCAAGCTAAAGGAGGGAAAGCGCCCTCAGGGAGGGCAAAAAAAACTTTCAAAGACTCCCTCAAGTTATTCTTGTTGCATTTCAACATTGACCCAGAGATTTGGGAAGATCTCACTCACGATCGTTCCACCTGGCAAAGCCTTATCCATTCTGGAATTACAGCGTCTGAACAGAGGAGAACTACTGAGGCAGAGAAGTGCCAGCAGCATAAATCTGATGACAGCAGCATGTCTGTTGTTAATCAAATAACCCATAGTGGCATCTCTTGTTCAGTGTGCCACAGACAGTTCAAAAATCAGACTGGCCTGATCAGCCATTCACATGTTCACAGAAACCAAACCAAACAGTGATGTCAGGGTCATCTTCGAACTCGAAAGATTAACAACAACACGGGAGAGTGACTGCACTAGCCATGTCTTGTAACAGTGCACAATCTGGACTATGAGATCTGCAATACCCTCATTCGCATATTACAGACATCATGTATATAGAGCAAGGAAGAAGCAATGCTGAGGTCACTCACCTTTCTACCCAGCTTTTATAGTTGGGGATGTCCTTGGCATACAGTAGTTTGTTGGAGGGAGAGTCCTTCCCCAGCTTGTGCTCAGAAGTTGAGCAGGAGTCCATGAATGTCTGAGCTACCACGGATAGGCAGGCATCAGTAATACTGTTCTTGTGAATGTCAAACACAAACTGGGGGTTCTTAATCACATTCACCCAAAAACGCAGAGGTAGACTGAGGAAAGAAAGAAGAGAGATGGTCACTGCAGGAAACAAGGCCCCAGTGAGGAGCTAGTGCAAAGAGGCCTCATCAGCTTCTTGGACAAGCCTGAATTTAGCAGATTCTTTTAAGAAAGGGGCAGATGGTTCCCAGGTACTCCCCTCCTCAAGCCTATGCATGTAGGCATTCACTCTGCTTTCAGGGCTTTTCCTCTCTTGGGTTACTGTAGATATGGGTATTGGTGGGGGACAATCTACAAATCTCATACCCAGGGCCTAAGGAGGGTGTCCCTTCCTGGAATTTACACCACAGAAGGTGTTTTTAATGCATCACCATGCAGATCCTCCTACCCCTCTGAAGTACCTACAACATTGCAGGGGCTCCTGTGTGGAACAGGGCCCTGGGAGAGACTTTGCTTAAGAATAGTTCCCGGCTGGCCCACAGTTATATCGGGGTCTTCAAGGATCCTAAAGGAAGGCCATCATAGTACTCTGCCTCTCTTTCCTGTGCAACTGCCCCCTCCCAAGTGAATTATCTCCACTCCGAATCCTTGGGGGGTCCTTCCTCTCCCCTTTCTCCACTCACTTTCAAAGCATCCACCACACATTGATCAAAACCGCAGGGGTCCCATTTAACCGCTAGGAGCACTACTATTGCCTCAGCTCCTGGGATCGGCTCAGCTGTCTGCTCCCATTCCATAGGAGAGGGCTCCATTCCATGCCTGGACCTCGTGCCAAATTGTGCAAAATCTCCTTCCCTCCTCAGCTGATCCTTTTAACCCCCTTTGTGGCATTTTACAAAGGGTCCAGGCAGGCTCATGTAGGGGAAGGATTGTTAGGCTCTTCAAGGGAGTCACTAGGGCATTTATTATCAGAGGAAAATGTTGGCTACTTCAGGGCTTGTCTCCATTATGCTGGGGATCGACGCTGCAGCAATTGATCCACCGGCCGTCGATTTATTGCTTCTGCTTAGATGCAATAAATCAATCTCTGACCACTCTCCCATCAACGCTGGGACTCCACCAGGAGGAGAACAGCCAGCATTGATGAGAGAGCAGCCCCCCCACCCCCGCGACCTTACCGCACACAAGATGCCGCGGTAAGTACATCAACTTCAGCGAGGCTATTTGCGTCTCTGAAGTCACACAGATTAGACCGACAAGGGGGTTAATGTACACTAGGCCTCAGATAGTTTTATAACAATTTTATGAATTACAGCATGAGAGGGGAATCCTAGCCAGTGTCAGACCACTCTTTTCATCTATCCTTATCCCACCCACAGTTCAGCAGCATCTAACTCTCACTAGAAGGTCCTCAGAGATGGAGCCCTGGTATAGAGCTCCTGAAAACCCCTCTAAGCTTCCCTGCGTCATCAACAATGCTTCTAAGACACCAGATGCCGGGCTCCCCATGACTCTTATAATGAGAGTGCTGGATGCACATACATATTTCAATCCATGAAGGGAGCAGCCTCAAGAAATCAGCTCCATGCATTGAATTAGCGCTCAGAGATAAGCACAGCATTAGTATGCAGGAGCCTGCATCTCAGGCCCTGTGGAACTGGTCTCCCCCCGCCTACCAACTCCTTCCTTCCTTCCTTTAATATAGAAAGCAGAGTTATAAATCAGTTCCGAGCGTTTCCGCACTCTCATCTCTCCATTTAAAAATGTTTCTTTTCCTGCCCTGCTAATTGCTGACAGTTACTGAACTATACAAAAGCAATTTGGCTGCCATTTAACAAATGCCAGACATGGGAACGTATGTCCTCATTGCCAGTAACGGCGAGGAGATCAGAGAGATGAAATCAGCGAGGCAGCAGAAAAGAAGAATGCCATGCGAGGGGGGAGTTGTGGAGAAGTGACGCCTATGTACAGTGAGGTGCTAGCCCCATCACATTGCTCACTGAGCTCTCCTTGGCACCTGCCTCCCTCTCCTGGAAGCAATTAGGAAGCCTGAAGGTCAGCTCTTCAGACGAGGCTAGGGAGGATGTGTGTGGGGTATTACATCACCTTGCCACGACAGGCTTGGCTATGCGGCAGGCTGGGATTCATGTTGCAAATGCTACCAAGTGGTATGAAAATACAACCTGGGGTTTGCAAGGGCAGGGGGCCATGAATCTCAAGGTGAGCTGGGCATTTAACTGCACAGCCGTGCCATAGTTCAGCCGTGGAACACTAGTACTTCAGGATGGGAAGTTTATGGGAAGTGTGGCATGGCTGGGACTACTTGTTATAACAAAGCGAGCAAGGGGCTCAACTACCTCAAGAAATACTGGGAGACAAATAGGCTTCGGGAGCCTATGTTTCCACCTCACTCAGGTCACTTTCAGAGTTGATCTGCCCTGGCTGAGGTTGGCAAATCCAGATTTCCCATCACAAGACTGGAGGTATTCATTAGCTGGGATAGGACAAATGGAAATGCTGACACCCCTCCTGCCCCCTGCCCTGCCCAATTACCAATTACTCTTCCAGGTGTGCCTGACGTCATAATCGTTGATCTGATGTTTATCGGCTTGCTCGTCCAGGAAGTCGAACATGTACTTGATGGCGAGCGGCAGGGCGCTCCCACGGTGCGCTGTGCTGAAGATGGTCTCAAACAGGTCATCGACGAACTTCTGCAAGGTGCCCTGGAGATGAGGAATGGAGAGTGGCTGCTCAGTCCTGCCCAGAAAGTCATGCATTGGAAGAAAGGAGGAAGCAGTGGGGCTAGCCAGCAATTTCAGAGATTAACTTCGTTGCTACCCCCATTAATGGGCCAGCATGTGAGATGGGGCTGGTAGGAGGAGGGCCAAAGCCACAGGAAAGCAAGGAAACACACTGGTCCTTAATGGGGAGAATACCCTGGGGTGACAAGGAGATCTCAGCGATTCTTGGGTGTTATCTGGCACCATAACTCAAGCTGCTACCTGTCCACCCCAAAAGAGAAATATGTTGTGCTGCTTCACAGCATGGCACAGTAGCTCTTCTTCATGTTCCGTTAGCCAGGCCAGCATCTTGGTCACTGCTGTGTCTGAATAGTGAGGGAAACCCAGTCGCATTAACAACTTTTTTTGGTGCTATATTATTTGGTTAGTGACTTCCAAGGATAGACGTGATCATGGCTTTCAATTCCTGGTGAGGGGAGCTCAACCAGAAACCTAACTGCAAGGAACAACCATAATAACGGCCATACTAAGTCAGAACAAAGATCCATCTATCCCAGTATCCTGTCTTCTGACAGTGGCTAATGCCAGGTGCTCCAGAGCGAATGAAGAGAACAGGTAATCACCAAGTGACCCCTCCCCTGTTGCCCATTCCCAGCCTGACAAAGAGGCTAGGAACACCATTCCTGCCAATCCTGGCTAATAGACAGAGTACGTCTACACTGCAAGCTTCTTTCGGAATAAGCTTTTCCGGAAGATATCTTCTGGAAAAGCTTATTTCGAAATAGAGCATCCACACTACAGGGAAGCCTCAAAATTAGTCTGAGGCAGGCTCCCCTAATGTGGATGTGCTATCTCGACTTAGAGCCCCAGGAGGCACTGGGGAGGAATAACTTAGAATGGCCCTGGTGAGGAGCTATTTCGACATAGCAGCAGTGGAGCATCTACACATGCCCTCTTCCGAAAAAGCTTTTTCGGAAAAGGGCTTATTCCTCATGGAATTAGGCTTACTGCCGTCGGAAAAAGCCGTCCGTTATTTCGACTTTCTGTTGAAATAACGCAATTGCGGTGTGGACGCTAGTATTGTTTTTCCAGATTAATGACCGTTATTCTGGGAAAACGGTGCAGTGTAGATGCACTCACAGTGAAGAAGCTATCCTCCATGAATTTATCTCACTCTTTTTTGAACCCTGTTATAGTCTTGGCCTTCAGAACATCCTCTGGCAAGGAGTTCCACAAGTTGATTGTGTGTTATGTGAAGAAGTACTTCCTTTTGTTTGTTTTAAACCTGCAACCTATTAATTTCATTTGGTGACCCCTAGCTCTTGTGTTAAGAAATAAATCACGCTCTATTCACTTTCTCCACACGAGTCACAATTTTATAGAACTCCATCATATCCCCCTTTAGTCATCTCTTTTCCAAGAGAAACATTTCTAGTCTTGCTAATTTCTCCTCATATGGGACCCGTTCCAAACCCCTAATCCTTTCTGTTGCCCTTTTCTGAAGCTTTTCCAATGCCAATATATCCTTTTTGAGATAAGGTGATCACATCTACACACAGTATTCAAGATGTGGGCGTACCATGGATTTATATAGAAGCATTAAGATATTCTCTGTCTTATTCTCTATCCCCTCCTTAATGATTCCTAACATTCTGTTTGCTTTTTTGACTGCTGCTGCCATTGAGTGGCTGTTTTCAGAGAACGACCCAAGATCTCTCTCTTGAGTGGTAATAGCTGATTTAGTTCCCATCATTTTGCATGTATGGTTGGGATGATGTTTTCCAATGTGCATTACTTTGCATTTACTAACAATGAATTTCATCTGCCATTTTGTTGCCCACTCACCCGGTTTTGTGAGATCCTTTTGAAGCTCTTCACAGTTCTGCTCTGGACTTAACTATCTTGAGCAGTTTTGTATCAGCTGCAATTTTTGCCATGGCACTGATTACCCCTTTCTCCAGAGCACTTATGTATAAAAAGAAACCTTGGCTCCCATTATAGTGTCTCAGTCCTTCACAAACATTAATGAATTTGCCCTGCACTCTTCTCCCACCTGGGGAAGGATTATTCCCATTCTACAGAGGGGGAACACAAGCACATAAATGCTAAGTGAACTGGCTCTCCTGAGTCCTGGTTCAGCGCCATAGCCACAAGCCCACTTTTCCTCTCGAGGTCAGGCTCAGACATACAGCAGCTGCTGTGCTGCAGAAGGTTATGAGCATGCCCGGATAAGATGAACGTGCCACAATATCGAATGCACAAGGTACATCATCATTTATTTCTTCACTGAGCACAAAGTGAGCTAAGCACCATACAAAGAAACAAGACATGGTCCCTGCCCCCGAGACTTTACAATTTAATGTCTCTGTTTTGCTGCCAATGCACCAGTTCCACCCCAGATAGCAGGCACCTGCTGTGTAACTGACTATATTAGCTCAGCGTGGGCAGAACACATCTGATTTGCTCTTGAATGTTCCAGGCTTGTTCTAACATGCCACTCAGCTCCACAGACTGCCACTGGAAACGGAACAGTCCAGAGCAGATTGCTACCGTTGGTGGTGGGGTTTGGTTTGGAGGAGAAGAAATACCTTGTAGCATGTGCATCTCAGCTCCTGCAATTAATGGGGTCCCCTCCCCTCAAAGCACAACAGAAGGGCTTGGTCTGCCTCTCCTATTGACCTGACATGTGGCAATGGCAGAATTCGGGGCATTTGTGTCCTAAGCTAAGAACTGGTAAAATGAAAACTCTCACCACCTGAACAACGGGCACTGGGGAAATCAGTGTGTGCAGCACCTGAGGATGGGCGGGAAGCGTTGGCAGCTAGTTCCTTGGCCAGTCGTAATCGGTGCTGCTACCGTTCTACAGCTCTGGAACCAACAGCAAACGCAAGCACTGGGCTAGAGGACGAGCAGCAGGAATGGGGGTTGAGCCCCACTGTGGCACTTGGCACTGGTTGGGGCTGAGTCTGAAGATAGCAGGGCAGGGTTATCTGGTGGGCTATGAGACAACAGGAGAGGGGCAGAGCCACCTGGTGGAACTCAGAGGCAACAGGACAGGTGGGGCACGTTTTGAACTCCACTTGATGGGAGGTGCAGACCTCTGGGGCCAAGCTGCCGGGCGATGAGAGAAAGAGAGCCCCTGGAGCTGCATGAACATGATTCCAGGCTGCTCCCTGCCCACAGAAGACATGAAAGGCACTGAACCAGTATTATCTGTGTGTAACCTGTGCTGCACCCAGGCAAGGAAGCTGGCTGAGTGGCACAACCAAGGGCATCCCAGGAATGGTTCTCAGTCAGTACCCACATCTCCCACCTCCCCTCCCCCTTTGAATTCTTCCCTGAACTGTACCTTGGTGGCCAACAGACGGGTCAGGTAGATCTCAGAGACCATCTTGCTGCCCCTGTCGCCCTCCCTCTGATCCATGTGGTCATGATTCTTCACTAGGTGCCATAGCTTGGTGCCACTCTCTAGGTCAGGCGTGATCATGGGGGTCCGTGAACGGAGACTGTCGGGGCTGCTGGCTGTTCGGAGCATGCTCTCTGTGGGAAAACCAAACACAATGGGACCTTCCCTTCCCTCCTTCTGAAACCCTCATCCTTACCTGCTTCCCCTATTCCTCCCTTCCCTTCAGCAGGCCCGCACACACACACGCTCCCCCACACAAATGCGTACACACACACACACACACACACACACACACACACACACACACGAATGCATACCCACACACGAATACGCGTGCACACACCCCACACACAACTGTTTCACACATACTGCACCCAGAATTCAACCACACAACTTGATGGCTTGGGTGGCTCAGGACAGACTGATAGGGCCTTGCATGCTGCTCGGTCACCAGGCTCACTTCAGGCCTGGTCAGCAGTGAGCAGGAGCAGTTACCGTCTGACGTCCCCTGCTCAGTGTCCCATGCGAAGGGAGTTCAGTGGAGACAGCAGACGGCTGTCCATAGCACAACTGCGTCCACACTCTGGCCTCTCACTGTAGTCTTAGCACACAGAACAGTGACTTCCAGCCAGGAGGGAGGCACACTGGCAGGACAGCCAAAACTCTTGTACTGTTCCTGTTCAGGGGTGCAGGAAGGACTTCAGGCAACAAGCCGCCTATGCAGCACCTCTTGTGGACCTGAAATTCTCTTACACAAACCCTCCCTGAATCAGGTGTCCCAGTGCCTATTTGAACTCGCAGTCTGTTTTTGTTGTCTAGGAGGGGGATCCCTTAGTAGCTCTCCCTCTTTGCCCTGGATGCACATTCCCCCTCTGTACAAGGTTGCACCAATAAAGGAGAAGGGCATGTGGTTCCTGGAGGCCATGCTCCCAGTCTGAATGGAGCCCAAAGCGAATGGGAGGGCACAAGAGACCAGGGAAGTGGGTGGTACTTGTTTCAATACATCATGCATACTGTAGCCTGCCTCCTTTTCTGTTCTGTGTCTTTGCCCATGCACCCTCCAGCTCTAGTCCCTGGCTTGTCCGGAAGGGCTGTTCCCATTAGCTCCAGAGAGCAGGCTTGCAGGATTTCCCCCGCACTCACCATATCTGCTGAGCGACTTGGTGAAGGTGGAGGAATTGGAGATGTTGTACGCGGAGTTCTGCTTGGGCACCAGTGCCACGGAGGAGCCGTCAGTCACCTAAAGGCAGAGCAGAGCCACCAGAATGTGATTCATGGAGATGCACAGCAAGGGGAACACCACTGCAGCAACAAGAAACCACTAGCTTTCAGGGTTCACTAATGCCCCAGCAAGCCCTCAGCCCCTTCCCCCTGTACTGCCCTCTAGAGCGCTAATCTCCAGCGAATGCAAACCAGAACCACCCTTCACCTACTCCACACAACAGGGGCGCTGGGAAGCATTAAATGGGATGCTCATCACAAGCCACAGATACTGGCCCCCTCCCTCTCTCACTGGTAGGCTTGCTAGGCAGGGAGATGAGCAGCTTCCTCTCTACTTTGTGAGGCTCACAGGTGGTGCTGGCTATTCCCAGAACTGGGCAGTGCACCTAAGTCTCCAGATGCCAGCAGTGCCATTGGACCACTGGCCTACTCTCCCTGCAGCAGTAGAAGCGAGGAACATGGACTAACAGCCAATCCAGTTCTCACACCATGGTAGGGAAGAGCACTAAACCTTCAGGTACCCAGACTAGGCCAAATTCCCTGGCACCTGGCAACTGTCCACTGCCCAACCCCTGTGGGCAATCTGACCTGGTAGTGGGCAAGGGTGTTGAGCCTTTTCCAGTCATTGTCTATCTTTGTGGTCACATCTTCATCCTGCAGAATGATTCGGGCCATCCTGCCCTGCCGCCACTCTGCACCAATGCAAGAGAAAGGCAGGGAGTTAGTGGCACTCTAGATGGGACACAAAACAAATGGGAGGGAAAGAGGGAGAGAGAAGGAGCAAGGCCCCCAAGCCCTGGCATAAACAGCTAGTCTATGTCTACACGGCAGCATTATTTCAGAATGTGAGTTATTCCGAAATAAATAATTCCAGTTTGGGCCTGGCATCACTGACTAACTTTACTCCTTTATTCTTCACCCTCTTGCCCCTCGCTGGGAATGGGATGGGTCACCATTTCTGGTCTCCTCTGCTCCAGTCTCAACCCACTGCCAGGAATGTAGATCACAAACCAACCCAGAGGTGTTTCTAATCCACTAGCCTCCAGCTGTTACAATTCACAGTTTTATTCCCCAGCTTCCTCACATCTTTGTTGACACCCTAAGGATTCCTCCGTATTTGACATCCATTGCTTGGAGGTCAAAGCCACCAGCATCAGAATGCCAGCCCAACTGCACCGACTGGCTCCTCCTCAGATTTGGAGTTCCAGTCAATGCTCCTTTCAAACCATTCCTGGGGTCTCCGTGGGGAGATGTGTGGATCTCCCACCGCCTCGAAGACAAAAGTATGATCTGTTACACTGCCAGCCCCTGCCAGCCTGGAGGGTAGGAGTCCAGGACTGGAAAGCACAACCGGATCTGCTGCATGCCAGTGTGCAGCATTTAACACCAAGCTGTTCCCATCATACACACAGCTGTGTGTACCATGCACTGCTTGGTACAAAACATATTGTACACCTAGCCCATAGTGACTGGATACATGTTCTCTATGGCACGCAGTAGTGGACTAAGACAGGACGAAATGCAATTGCCCTGCTAGGCCTTGTGTTCTACAGGACACCTCTATTTGGGTGTTGAGCTCCAGGTCCTATGGAAACACTTTGACTGGCTTGAGGGCCCCTGCATTGGGCTCTTCAAGTCAACATTTATGCTCCCTCTGTCCTAACCCTCTGGCAAATGTCTCTGTCTCTTTTTCTCACCCAGGTCCATGTCTCCTGCCTTGGGTCTCTGGGAGTAGGGCACCCCCTTGTAGACGGCATCTAGCAGCTTCTCCTTCACCTGTGTGATGGTGTCACAGTTCAGAACCTTGACAGGAATCTCGGGGGCATTCTCATTCTCAGGGTTCACGCAGTTCAGCGTCTGTGCAGCACAGGGAAGCAGAGAGATGTGTGTGATGGGACGCACTTTGCCTTCGGCCAGGAACGTAGCACCAGGGCACAGGTCTCACAGCTCTCCACGGGCTGTGCCTCCACAGCCGGGGCAGATCACTTTGAGGAGAGGCGGCTCTGAAGCATTCCCCTGACCCCCTCCCCCCCCCCTCGCCCCAGGAAGGCAGAGAGGTATCAACAAGATTCCAGCCGCCAGCAAACTAGAGCAAACCCATAAAACTATGCAATCCTCAGCCACGCCCAGGCCTGGATGCCCAGGCCACAAGAGTGTGAAGCAGGGGAAGGCCTTGTCCCCAACTTCTGGAGAGCATAACATGGGACAATTAGCAGTTCCAACTTCACAGCTGTCTTGATGGGACAAAGCAATAGATGGCTTCAGGGAGACTTGTCCTACATAATCTTAAACCTGGTCTACACTAGACAATTAGGCTGGCTTAATTAAATTAGACAGGGGTGTGAAAATTCTATGCCCCTGAGCAGGGAGATGGATTTCCTTCACCAATGGGAGAACTACTGCTGTCTGTACTGAAGAACTACACTGGCACACCTGTGGATAATAGGCAATCGAAAGGTAACCAACCCCTTGTCTCCCACAGTGTTCCCTGGAAGCTGTGCGCTCATGTTGCCACTCAGGAGAGGTTCAAATGCCACCCAGCTGATTGGCAGAGCACCCACAGCTAGTTGTGTGTTTCTACTGGTGGTGCACATTCACACATGCCTCAGTGCACATACAACATTTATTCTGCACATGGGTGGAAAAAAATCTGCATCTGGATGGAAAAAAAAAGAGGTAACATGCCCCGCCACCTCCAAAGCAATCCAAGTGAAGATAAGCAGGTAGGAGTCAGCACTGGGCTTAATCATGGGCAGGGTGGGAGGAGGTGAGAACTAGTACCTATTTCCAGGCTCTGGAAAGAAGGAAGATCTATAATATCTGCAGCCATCTCAGTCCTCTGCAGAGACGCCCTCATCACACCCCCGAAAACCAGTGGGCTATGCTCAATATCCTCTCCTTCCCCTCCATCTCTGCCTGGCCCCACGGTATATTGGTGAACTACATCCATCCATCCAGCTCTGCTGCCAGGGCCAGCCTTATCAGATCCGCCCTCCCCCGCCCAGGATGCATGAGGAACTATGTGCTCAAGGTGGAAGGCACTACCAGAGATGCTAGAGAGAGAAAAGGAGACAACAAACAGCTCTCTGCAAAGTACCTTGGGTGCCTTAAAGACCTCGTTAAATAGCTGAACCTAGGGGTCCTGGCAAGAACCAGTCCTGGGCGAGGCTCCTGCTTGCACTAACCAGCATTTTGTAGTCAATCTGCTGCCGGATAAGCTTGTCTTCACTCAGCGAGTAGCGGGCCTCTCCAGTGATGGCATCAATGGGTCCCTTCTCCATCTGCTGTTTGATGGCGCAGTACAGCATAAACAGAGGTTCTCCAGCACATTCCTGTGGAGCAAGGGGAGGGAGGAAGAGCGAGAGGTCAGAGAGCACCAGACACCAACCGTAACCCTGCAAGGAAGCCCTCCATTATTACAAGGAGAAGCAGAATGCAGGAGTCTGTCTCATCCTCTCAGGATCAATCACTGGCTCACAGACCAGCGTGTGGCCTTACAAATACTGTCCCCAGAACGTGCCTCGATCGTCCCAGGCTACCTTTCTACAGCTCTGGAACCAACAGCAAACGCTAGGTTGTCAAATGCTTTGAGGCGCGTTGGCTCTAAAATATTGCACAAAACCCAACCCCCGCTGTGAGCTCCACAGCTGGGGCAAATGGAGGCAATTTCCTTCCGTTTATCGCCCTCCGAACCAGCCGCTGTTTGTTTCCTTGTTCGTGTTTTAATGAGAATGATAACCCCTCGCCCGTTCCCACAATGCTTTCCAGCCATTCGCTGCCGGACCCTGCCCAGATAGGAGGGAGCCCATTTTGCAGGCGAGGAGACACAGGCAGAGAGGCAAGCTCCAGGCCAGAGAGAGAGCAGTGCTAGTCTGAGCTCAGAGCACCCCTCTACATCTGATCTGGATAAGCTCTGTCAGCCATCTTGGATTTTCTGCCCTTGTGGAGAATCATCGGTGACCTGAACTAGGGCCTGAGCTAACCCCGGGGAACCACCCATGAACTAGACATGCTGCCAAATGGGAGTGGGGAGGGGCAGCACCCTGGACCCCACGCCAAGATTACAAAGCGTGAGGCCAAGGATCGCACCTCCTTTGAGAGGATGGACAGAAGGATACATGGGAAACGCTGATATGATGGTGACAGGTGGGGACCACAGTTAAATTCGAGAGACAGAAGGAGTAAGAGGCCAACTCATTACTGACAACCTCATCAGCGGGCTTCTTAGCGGAGTTTGGTCTGAGTGATAGGGTTGCCAGGTGTCCGGTTTTCTACCGGACAATCTGGTATTTGCACCGTCTGTCTGGTAGAAAAATTCCGGTATTTTCTGAATTTCCGGCTGGGCGCCGGATGGAAGCCTGGCGGAGGCAGGGGAGTGACTGGGAGGCAGGGCTGCAATTGGCGCTGGGAGCCCTGTGGTCACGCACAAAAGCCGGGTGGGGTGGGGTGGGGGGGGGGGCGGGGGGCGGGGGGCTGGGACTCCCAGCCACTCCCTCCGCCCGGCTTTTGCACGCGACCAGAGGCTCCCAGCGCCAATCGCAGCCCCGCCTCCCAGCTGGGAGCCTCTGGTTGCATGCAGAAGCCGGGTGGGGGAATGAATCCCAGCCCCTCCCCTGCCCCCGCCCGGCTTCTGCTCGCAACTAAAGGGAGCGCCTGCTGGGGGCGTGGCCCGAAGGACTCCGGCTGTGGCCAGTGGCTGCACACCCCCCCGCCCCGCCAGGTCTGCTTCCCGCCCCCTTCCTCTGGCCCCCCCTCCTCCCGTCCAGCCCCGCAGCCCCCAATCCCCCCAGCTCTGCTTCCCGCCCCCCCCCCCCGTTCCTCCGGGACATGACCCCCCGCCAGCTCTGCTTCCCGCCGCCCCCTCCTCCCGTCCCCCCCTTCCTCCCGTCTAGCCCCGCGGCCCCCGGACGCCCCCCCTGCCAGCTCTGCTTCCCGCCCCGCCCCCTCCCAGCCAGCCCCGCCCCCCTCCCAGCTGGTTCCCCCCCCGCCCACGATCAAGTGTGTCCGTTTTTTTGGAGGGGTCTACCTGGCAACCCTACTGAGTGATGGGGTTTCCTTCCATTCACTCAGACACTTGGCCAGCCACGCTGCCTGCTTAGGAAGCAAGGCATGTCCGCACTGTTAAACAATGTGCTACCAGACTCCTCTCCACCCTTTCAGTCACCACTGCCCAGTGTTTACTGCCCAGCAAAGAGGGGAGTTGGGAGAACACATGTAGAAAAGGGCATTGCTACAGGAGAGTGAGGCATGAAAAGGGGACGCGATAGAAATGTACTAAACTGCAACGTTCTTGGAAAAGACAAGGCCAGGCCAAGGGTGCAAGTAATGCCCTCTTGTGCACCAGGGTTTCTGGGAGAGGGGTGGAGGAGTGAGAGGGGACGGGATGGATATGTACTGGGTCATGGCAAATGGAAGTGGTGAGGAGATGGAAGGAGATCGAAGAGAGCAGGGAATTGGGAGCGTAGGAGAGGGGAGAGCCAAGTCCTATAGCGATGACACTGCTCACATACTGCCCCACTATTTGAACCTTCCTGAATTGCATGCCCCTCCCAGAAGCAGGTTTTACCCAACCAAACAGGGACAGGAAAGGGGAGGGAGCTGGAAAAAATTCCAACAGCTTCCACCCGACAAGCCCCCCATCCCCACCCGTCCGCCTTACAAATAAATTGTACTTTGGTGCAAAGTGCGGCTGCTCTCCCTGTCACCATATGCTGTTAGCATCTCGTTAGCATCTGCGGTAATTAAAGAGACAGCTGCTAACGAGCAGGAACAGGCATACATCATCCCCAGACCTTCCGACAACACGCCTGTCTTTGAAATTATGTTTCATTTGCAAACTTGGCTTCATTAAGTCAGCTTGGAAAAGAGAGAGAGAGGGAGAAAGAGCCCCAGTGTGGGTGCCTTGCTGTTTATTAATAGCTGCCTCGTAACGCAAAAGCAAAATAATGACCGTAAACCAACAAGCCCGCTCAGCAATTCCAATCCAGCCTGTGGAGACGCGCCTGCCTTTCTAGTTCACTTCCTTTGCCTGCTTTCCTGAGAGTAAAGAAATGGAGTCCCTTCCTTTGATTGCTTATAAAAGCGCCTGGAAAACTTTGAGCCACGGGAAAGTGACACAGATGAAGAATAAATTGGAGCAGCCTTCGTGGTCACAGCTTGCTTTACTGCTCCATTCTCGGCACGTAGTTTTCTCCCTCTCGCCAGCAGTCCGGCCCCACTCTCTACAGGAACCTGCTGCCGTAGCAGATTGCTTTTTAAGAATGTCACCCCTGAGCACTGACCCATTTCGTTTTTCAGCCCAGTGCAGCTCCGCAGATCCCCCTTTTGAAATAAAATGAATGTGGAATCCAGGGCTTTCTGTATGCAAAGGGCTGGAGAGACATTAACTAATTAACCAATTTGATCATTTAAAGTGAGTTTAGCACTCTGGAACGGTGACAGGCTGTCAGCCTGGAGGAAGTAGTCCAGGCCTGTGGAGACCCCCTCTAAGGATGACAGGTACGATCCTTGGCTTCTCTACTCAGATCTCCAGCGAGGGGGAACAATTAGTGCCAATCATGGTGGTTTTTCCACGCTGCAGACCTCTGTTGTCTTGTGGCTGGGCTGACACCACCTGATCATCTCACACAGGTCACCAAAGGGCCATTAGATGGGACTGATTTTTAGTCCCTCCCTGCCACAATCAAATAGAAGCTAGGGCTGTAAATGCCCTTTAAAAATATTAACTGGTTAAACAATATAATTTTAATTGGTTAACCAGGGTCCGGCCCTCCATGGGTGGCGGAGCTGCTCCAGCCAGCCAGGGTCCCGCCATGCCGCGGGCAGTGGGGCTCCTCCATCAGGCTGGGGTCCTGCCGCAATGTGCCGCAGGTGGGGGGCTGCTTCAACCCAGCTGGGCCTGCTGCCGCACAGCAGGCCTTGGCCAAAGCACCTCTCCCAGGTGGTATGGTGCGGTGGGCCATTACCAATAGCTCTAGGTCAGACAGTTCTCCCCTTCTTCCTCTTTCTGCCTCTGGTCCACTCCAAGCAGAAGCAGAGACAGACAGTGCTGGACTGGTTGCCATCTCCCTGTGTAGCTGGACTGCATGACCCATGGGTGATCTGCAAAGAACCCATGATGCGCTCACACTGCTGTGAGAAAGCAGCCAGTGATCTGGAGCTAGCAATCAGCTGTTTGCAGCAGATCCCATTCTCAGTGTCAGTGGAACCCTGCCAAGCATCCTGTAGGATAGACCATCTTAGACCTATATCAGCGCTTCCCAACCATTGGTCTGCAGACCGGTGGCGAGTCGCAAACCCCTCCGGGCAGGAGCTGGCACTCTGCTAGGCCACGCCCCCAGCTGCTGATGAGCCCTGCCCACTGGGAGCTCCATGTGCTGCGGCAGGAGCCGACCTGTGGTAACGCTGTCCTTGCTGGGGCAGCCTCACCACGGCCCCAGTTCCAGCTCCGGCGGCAGCCACGCAGCCCAGCCAGCGGAGCCTTCGCAGCCACGAGCATCCCAGCTTTTATTGACACTGAGGAGGATCAGGTCAGAGGCCCCGGGGAGCCGCACTGGGTGCCCGCGATTTCCACCCCCCTCCACACCAGATTCTGGCTTCTCTCGCAGGGTCTCCCCTGCTGGCTCTGGCCTGCACCAGAAGTGCACCCAGGGTGCCACAGCTGGCAGTGCCAGTCAGAGTTGTGCAGGGGGAGCTGGGCTCCCTGACTCAAACCAGGGGGCTAGTGCCACCCGGCTGTCGGGCGCGTGCCGTGAGCCTGAGAACGCGCGGGCTGAGTGATCCTGCACCCCTCAGCCCCAACTGCTAACGGCCTGGGGAGGAGCCACCAGAAACATGCACCCGCCCCTGTCACTTGTGCCGCAGACACCGCCAATCCCGTGCGTGTGTCAGGAGCTGGGCTGTTGCCAGGCCTGGCAGGGCAGGGGCGGGTCTCTTGCTGGACGCGGAAGCAGTTCTTCGCGCTGCAAGAGAGCCATGTGGAGCCCAGCATGGCAGCCTTAGAGCAGCCATGACCCAGGCAGCAGTGCTCAGCTGGGAGGCAGCGCAGGGCTGGGGGGGGGGGGAGGGCACTGGGGGCTCTGGGGCGGGGCTAGTGCTGGGGGGGTCCTGGGAGGCTCTAAGAGGCAGGGGGCTGGCATTGGGGGGCTCTGGAAGCAGGGCTAATATTGAGGACTGAGGGCTGACACTGGGGGGAGACTGTGGGGTTGGGTGCAGTGGGACTCTGGAAACAGGAGGCTGGCACTGAGGGTCGGGGGGGGCTCTGAGGGTGGGAGGCTGGCATTGGGGAGGTTTGGTGCAGGGGACTTGGATCAGTGGCTGGTGCTAGGGGGCTCTAGGGGTTAGGGCTGGCTCTGGGGCACTCTGGAAGCTGGGGCTTTTTGGTGGACCAGCAACATTTTATTTGCATATTAGCATATTCCGTATTTGCATGATGAATATGCAAATATGCAAATAAAATGTTACCAGTCCACCAAAAGTTTGTGACTGGGTTTGCCGGTCCCTGGTATCAAAAAAGTTGGGAACCACTGCCCTATCTGGTTAAACTCCCCTTGCCACCACTTTTCACCTCCTCCCAACCAGCCCGGGAGAGGGATGCTGTCCGGAAACTGGTGGGGGTTCTTTGACCTCGCCCCCACATGGTTCCACTAGGAAAGGGGGGTCTCAAATTTCACTATGCCTTGACTCCCTACTGACAACAAAAATTATTGCACGAGCCTGGGGGTGGGGAGGACTGAAGCCTCAGCTTGCCCAAGCCCAAAGGCTTCAGCTCCAAGTGTGGGGAGAGGGCCCCGTCACCTGAGCACCCCACCCAGATTGCCACAGGAAGCAAAATAAAGGAGGGGCCCAGGGACACGCCAGCGGGGATCCCCTCTCTGGAACCTGCCCATGGGCACAGAGGCAGCACCACTCTAGAATTCAAATGTGCCCGAGCTTCAGGCTGCACCATGGCCAGTTCTGCAAGGATGACAAAGTGACAAAGGAAAGCGCTTCTGGAGAAGTGCCTGTGCAGGAGCACAACAAGCTAAGAAGAAGCTGCAGGGAGGAAGCATGCCAAGGGAATGTTTGTGTGGCGCTACATATGCATGTGTGTGTGGGGGAGGGTAATAGGCCCTAGGCAGTCTGAGCCATGCCAGGAAATGCTCACAGTGCCTTACTGACGAGATTTAGCTCATCAGGCACCTAATACCGTGCATTTTTCAATGCTCGTCTCTTATTTTTTTCCCCCTCTCCCTTTCCCTGGGGTGTCTCATTAAGCGTCTGATGAATGTTGCTGCAGGGCCCTATGAAAGTACTAGGCCTGTTGATTCCACTGCTGCCACCCATCCCCATTTCCTCCTCCAGAGGCAGGGCCAGGAGACACCTAGGCAGGAGGAGAGCACAGCCCTGGGGGCCTATCCTAGAGCCAGGTGAATTCCTACACCGGGTGGAGCTAGACACCTGCACTGCACAGTGAGAAGCCATAGGCAATTTTCCAGTTGTGAGTGGCGACTTCCCAGCTTGCTTTGCTCCTCTGAGTCACATAGGTGTGATCCATCACGAGGGTACCCGTGTGGTACCGTCACTTGGCAAGACTGTGGGCACAATGCACACAGGAATGGGGGACAAATGGGTCTGCCAGCGAGTGTACAAATTGTACCTGCTAGCTGCATTCCCGCTGCCATTGGCCATGTGTGCGCCGGGAAACTCTTCTTTGGGGACAGCCAGAGACAAGAGGCCCTGCCCTCTTTGGCTTCACACCAGATCACCAGCATCAGCTCGCATCACCTGAAGACACCAAGTCAGTGATGGGCAACCTAGGCTAGCGAGTGGGCCGCATGAGTGGCCCTCCTTCATCTCAGTGGGCTGCCAGACTGTCAGAACCAAGACGGTCTCGCAGGACAGGCTAGTTCTGCTAACTGCGCTTGCGTACCAAGATTGGCGGGTGTGCCAATTGAACAGCAGCAGCACTTTGATTGGATGCAGAGGGAACACCCAGCTCTCACAGTCAATGTTGTGTACAATCAGCACACACCTCACTCCACGTGCCCTTGCTTTACATACCTGTCACTTCAGTAACACTGTCAAAAAATCTAGGCAGATGGAAACCAGCGAAATCTCGCAACCCTGCATGTGAGCAACAGTTAACAAAATATCTCACGGGCCACAAGTAAAACCCCCAACGGGCTGCAGGTTGCCCACCACTGCACCACGTCAACCCCTGCCCCAACAAAAAGTGCATCAGGGCCCTTCAAGTGCCCTGGCAGCAGTGCACCCGAAAAGGCTAGCACGTCCACATGCCTAATTTACATGCACAATTACCACTACTTGGTGCAAGGCATATGTTTCCCTGCTAGCAAACTGTTTGCCGCAATACCTGTTCCAACCAGCTCCGGGCTTCCTCTCCCTGCCACCTGCAATCCCCACTTCTCAGAAGTACAGAAATGGCTCTTGCGGGTCCCTGAGACCAGTCAGGAGCAGTCCCTATCCGAGCCATCTTCTAGGGTTTTGTCCAGGCTAATTTGAGGTGCCTCAAGCAAGCAATTAAGCTTCTACAGCTTCTCCTGGTGCCTATCCCGCAGCCTAACAGCTCTCACTGCCAGCAAGTTTGTCCTGGTAATGCGCAAACATTTTCTTTTAATTATGCCTCTGCCAGTACTGTCCTAAATAATCCTTCTCTTCACTGCTCCTTACACTGGGGGAGACAGTATCTGTTCCCCCTGCCAGCGAGCCAAACATCTCCACCATGAGGGGGTGTTCCTGGACACTCCCCAAGTCACTCTTTTCCTCTTAACTTCTTAGCAGGAGTCATGCCCCAGGACAGAGAGTGAATGGGCTCAGAGGAGCTTTCAAATCAGACAATAAGGTGTCAGCAAGGAGGGAAAAACACACAGAACATCTCAGCATCAAGGCTGAAACAGCCAGACCCTGAACTATGTGTTCTGCTCCCAGCAGCATAAGTTGAGCCCTTCACCCTTTTTGGGACACACTTTGCCTCACTCCCCAAGACTCAGCCCCAGGAATGAGATCAGCTCCAGTCTGCCCCTTGTCTGCTCCCCTGCATGCAGCCAGAAGCCTGTTTGAATATGCACAATCACATGCCCATAATTGCAAGGGCCTTTGCAATCCCCTTCGCTCACACAGCTGCACTTACTTCATAAGCCAAGAGCCAATGAGCTGCACTGCTGGGCATTAGTGTCCAAGCACAACTGCATGTGGTCACAATTACACAAGCAAATTGGGAGCACCCATGCCCTCAATTGTATTTTACAAGAGTGAATCTTTCCCAAAGGTCTAGCCCTGAAGATCACCTCCCACATTGCCCAAAGTGTGATTCTGCCCTAATGTCTTTAGCCTGAATATTTCCCTGCCCCCATGCCATGGTGAAGGGTGGTAAGCATGGACTGTCTGCTGCCTGCATTTACAAAGCCCTTTGAAACCCCTTGTGATGCAAAGAGTGATGTGCAAATACAAACCCACGGAGTGAGGAGGACGTAGCAGGTTTTAAAGGTAAAACCTCACTCCTCTCCTGCCGTCGGAAAGTGACACTATACCGATGTATTTGTATAGATCTCGGCCATGCTTAGGCAGAGGCACAACACCAAGCGCATGCAATGATATTATAAATCACCTCTCCTTGGCGATCAATCCAGGTCTGCACGGACGCCTGCTCACACACATTCCCCTCCTGGAAATGGTTCAAACCTTCTTTATCTTAATGAGGGATGAAATCACACAAAAACGGCTCCGTCCCACGAGGACTCGCTGAGTAAACAGTGGCTCCGTTGACCGAGAAACAAGCAGCACCATTAACCCAGCTTGTTTCCTTCTGGAGCATGCGGCAAACCACCGTTCCTACAACTGTGCCAGCAAACTTTGCCTCTGCGAGTTGCCACTGGTGCAGTCCTAATAGTGGGGGCAGTTGTGTAGACAACACTCAGGTGATTTTATCGGCTCAGAATGGTATTAAATGAGCCAGTAGTAAACATGCCCCTCCCCATTTACAGCTCAGCTTCCTTCTTTGCTCCCCTGGGTGGAGCTGCGCCTGGGTGAATGATGGCCAGCGGGTTTGCAAGTGCAGGGAAGGAAAGGCAGAGACTTGTGTCACCTCGGTATGGAGATGCAATATGCCTGGCTGAAAGAAGGGGGCTCCTTCTAAAGGAACAGCTGGAGAGAACTGCCTAGTGGGAAGCTGTTTGGCTCTCACGTTGCAGATCCGCCGTGCAGGGCCCACTCCCATAGTCCACCTGGCGCCTGCTGATCATGCCCCCAGTGGGAGTCCCCGCCCCACACTGCCAACACATCAGTCAGCACCGCAGCCGTCTTGGGGGGTGCGAAGGGCTGGAGCCGAGGGAGCCTGCCTGGTGCCATTTCCCTGCCCAACAGCCTTAGCTATAAAGGGAAAAGCAAAGCCGCTGTACAGACGGGACCATGCGGCAGAGCAGGCGCTACATCAGATGGGCTGCAGAGCCCTGGCATCCAGGGCTAAGGATTTAACAGGGAGGGGCGACCCTGGCTCCTGCGTTCTCTGACGAATGCCTATGCACGGAAGCAGGGGCTGGGCTGAGTACGGCCCTCAGGATTCAGGTGACAACAGCACTGTGCCTTGCTCTAGCACTTCCCATGCAGGGAGCTCGAAACATTTTTTTTTGGGGGGGGGGGGGGATCTGCATTGAAACTGGCACAGCTGACCCGCTCCAGCACAGAGCCCGGCCATGCCGGGAGAAGTTCTCCCATCAGTGCAGTTAATCCACCCCCCCAAGAGGCGGTAGTGAGGTTGGCAGAAGAATTCTTCCAGAGACCTAGTGCAGTCTACACCAGGGATCCAGTCAGCATAACTGCATCTCTACGGGGTTTGGGTTTTTCACACCCTTGAGACATAGCTCTGCCACTGTAAGTTCCCAGTGTAGGCCAGCCTGTGGGTTAGGCTAGACAGGACTGGATTTAGCCTCATGACCCTGCCACATGGGGTGGTGAGTTAGAATCACTAGCTCTATTTTGCAGAAGAAGGGGGAAACTGAGGCACAAAGCAGGGCTGCAACATGCCCACAGTCACACAGCAAGCCAGTGGCAGACCTGGGAACAGAACCTAGATTTTCTGGTTCTCCCCCACTCGCCATCTCATCCCAACACAGAGATGGTTCCAGCAGGGAAGGAGGCCAGGCCCTAGCCCTGAGGCTAGTGGTCTCTTGCACACTCACCTTTAAAAACTTGTACAGGAGGAACGTGAACCAATTCGTCAGCATCTTCTCAGCCACAGACTCTGTCCTGTATGGAGGGCAGAGAGTAAGAGCGTCACAGCAGAGAAATGGAGGCCTTTGATCTTTGCTGCAGTCTCCCCGGCCTGGGACCTTCTACCCATTTCTCATGTGTTGTGTAGGTCATGCCCCAGAAGGCAGAAAACTCAGAGCAAAGGGGCAGGAGGAGGCGGTAAATGTGCGGGGGGTGGCCATGATAAAAAAACTAAAGATGACACCCTCTCTTGGGAGTCTGCCTCAGGAGAACTCATTAGAGAGCAGCCTGCCCACTGCAGGACTCAGCCCCAGGAATCCAGCAGAAGGGAAAACCAGAGCTGGCTCCATTCCTTGCAGTCAGGATCACCTGCCAAGGGTGGAGACAGCAGGCAGGGCCCCTGCCCCCAGGAGACCCCTGCAGCAATGCAAATGAGCCTGTTACGCTCTGCCACACATTCCCTGCCTTCCTCCCTGGTAAGCCCCTCCCACCCACCGCCATGGGAGATCTCTGGTCTGTTTTCCCAGGAGTCCCACTCAGGAGCTGGTCAGTTTCCTCTTCTATCCTACTGAACTGAGGAGCTTCAGGTGGGTCTCATACATTTTACCTGCTCTGGCTCATCGTAACATCTTCAATGGGAGGAGGAGATTTTAATGACTCTCCGGCCATCTAGAACACCGTATTTGTCACCGTCCTGCACACCTAGGCCATGCCAAACTTCACAGCCACAGCTGGGGTACAAGTCTTAGCCTCCCGCTCCAGAAGCCCAAGCCCTAACCACCTGAGCCAAAGGAAAATCATCATAAGCTGCTAGCCCTGCATGGCCTATGACACATGGTTGAAGAAATCTGATTTCAGCCAGTAAAGGTCAGTGGTGCTCACACAGTAGCCCATGAACCACAATACCCTGCACAAGCTATGTACCTACATATAAACCAGCTGGAAACACAGGCTGTCTTCCCTGCTCTTTTGGAGCACGGAGCAAGGATCCTCAACCAGGAACAGGGGGTTTCTCCCCTGTGATCAGTTCCCTGCCTGTGGAATGGAGGTGGGCTCACTGGAGAGCCATGGTCCTTATGGGGCACATGCCTGTTTCCCAGCAAGGTGAATGTGACAGAGGAGGAGTTGGGAGCTGTCAGTCAGGGCACCCGGACAGGAAGGTGCTGAGAGATACAATGATGCTTGTCAACCTCAGGGGGTGCAGCAGCTCCGTAAGAGGCCTCTTTCCTCTGGAAAACTCGGTTCACACCCCGATCACATCACACGCCACAACACTGCAGGACAGCAGGCACAGGAAGCTGTGAATTGTTTCCAACACACATGTGGGGATCTCACAAAGCCACCAAAAATGCCAGCCCCACTAGCCGCCCCGGGGCAGCAGGGGGCTCGACCTGGAATAGCAGGGGCTGCAGGTCAGGATTGAGGCAGAGCATCAGGTCTGTGGGAAGGGGCTAGAAGTGGAATAGCAGGGGAAGTCTGAGATGCACTGACAGAGCCGTGTGTGACGGACTGGCAGCGAGCTGATCAGCCAGACTATGGGGGCAGGGCAGGAAGGGAACAGCGGTGCAGGGTGCAGGCCTGGACTGAGGTGAATTGGGCAGGATGCATGGGGGCAACTTGCACAGTGTCTGCCTGCAAGGTGCACGTCCTTGCATGTGAGAGGGCTCGCACGGTCACAAGGATCACCATTGCCTTTAACACGTTCATTTTTTTGAAAAGCCACGAGCACTTCCTTAAAAAGAAAAAACCCAGACAGTTCCCATTGAAATTCACTAGTAACGCTTTTTTGGCTGCTCCATCCATTCATCATCAGATCAGCTATTTCCGAATGCAGATGCTCACAAAAGCACAAGCAACACTAACGACCTCGAGAAGGTAACTGCTGCACCAGGGGAGCAAAGAGGAACAGCGAGAAAAGCCTTTATTTAAAAAACAAAAAAACCCCCCGATGCTTGGAGCCAGGCAGACTCGGAGCTGAGTCCTGATGACACAAAGAAAGCACCACGCCGGGAGGATGGAAGGGAACAATTAACGATCACAGATGGTTTGGAGCAGATCACCGTGCCTAGTGTTAATTTCATGTGATCGGCTTTTGATCAGTCCTGCCCCCCACCTCAGCCTGCATTGCTGGGGGAGAGGCGCATGTGAGAAGGAAAAGGTATCATGGAAAAGAGGGAACCACAGATGAAAACGAACATGGGTGGCGGGTACTAGAGGCAAGGGAAGGCATTGCCTTCTCAAACTGCCAGGCATGGCCCTGCCCATACTCCGCCACCCCCTGCTTCAGCCGGGCTCCCGAGCTGCCCCCCAGACTTCAGCCACACTGAGGCTGGGGATGCTGGGGTCATGAGCCCTTCCTGTGCTCCAGGGCCAAAGAGGCTGGGAGCACGTGTCCCATGCTCCAGGGCCGGGAAGGCTCATGCAGGGGGCTTGGAGACCTGCCTCTGCAGTGGGAGGTAGCTTGCAGGAGTGCAGGGGAGCTGCAGACCTGCCTTTGCAGTGCGGCCGGGGGGGGGGGGGGCGGCGGCGGAGCTTGGCTCTTGTAGGGGGTGGAGCCTCGGGTGGAAGAGGAGGGGCTGGGAAGGTTGCTTCCTCCAGCCCTAGGTTCACCCACGGCCCACGAAAATGAGAAATTTACCAGACATCCCTCTGGACTGCAGTCACAGAATAGATCACCCCGATAATTTCAAGGCAGCTTCTGCCACCTCCCTCAGGAGAATGTTCCACAGTCCTGGTTGCAAGCAGACATTTGTGTTTATCTGTGGCATGGCCAGGTGTCACAGCCATGGGGGGATTATACCCCAGTGAAATAATTAAACACCAGATCTCCCCAGTCCGGTTAATCATGTTACTGTTGACGTTAAAATAGAGCCAGCCTTGGCTCCACCAGCTACAAAGGATAGAGGAGGAATAGCCCAGAATTCAGCTCTCGAGCATGTGTCTTCTGCAGGCACAGGAAGCTGGTGGAAATCGGCTCATTCTGTAAGTATAACCACACCACAATGACATGAGAGTAACAGGAAAGGGATCAAGCTAGGACAAGCCATCACCAATGCACCTCAGTCCTGCCCTGTAGTCCTCCTTGCTACTGAGTCCTGACCCACACGCTGCAATCTGCCAGGACCCCTTGCTCCAGCCCTATTCTACTTGTGGGCCCTCACAGCTCCTCCAATGCACTTCAAGAAATCCAACACATGCTGCATTAAGTGTGCTATGCTGCTCACATCCACTGGGAACAAAAACTCCTCCTGCACCTGTGCAAGCTGGGACAGGAGTAGTGAGGGCTGGGCCCTGCCTTCCTCGCTGGTCTTTCACCGCTGCCATGGATCCTGAAGCCAGGGCTCATTCACTCGCCTCTTATTTATATTTCATTGATTTGCTTGTTTCTGGAGCTTTACTTGGCTGCGGCTCTGTGATGCTCCAAGTGACCCTCAATCTGATCTTCTGGCTTAAATATTTCAGTGAACCCAGTTGTCGTGTGCCAAGCAGAGAGTGTCTGGAAGAGGGGAGGGGCAGGGCGGTGCAAGCAGCATGCTGGGGAGGAGGACAATGGTGAGGTTGTGCAGAGAAAGGAAACCTGTAGGGTCACATCCCCGGGGCCTTACTGAAGCCAAGTCCTCACCAGGTCAAGGGCCAAAACTTGGTCCATGTGCCCTTCCCAGGCACCTTCCACATGCGTCATTCAGGGCAGGCATTAAGAGTACAGCACTCCTGGGAGGTAGGGATCACCCCATTTACAGATGGGAAAACCATGGCACGGGGAGAGGAAGGAGTCACCCAAAGAGAAACAGACAGACAGGTGGTGGCTAGTGAAAGCCCCTTTGGGCCGTTCCCATCCTGGTACTTCTGATGAAAAATTCCAGTCTTTGGAAATCAATCTCCATGCCCAAATGGGCAGCAAGCCTTGAAATAACATCCAAGCAAAGGCCAGCAGACCTTGGAAACCCTGAGCACATACACACACCTTCCCCTCGACTTGGCTGGCAGGCTGCAGGTGAAGAATCACTGTCCAGCTCCCCTGATCTGTTCTGGCAGCATGTTAATACCATGTCCTCTGCCCCCGCCTCCCCAGCTCAAAGGCTCACACCTAGTCCAGGAAGAAGGTTCCGTGGCTCTTCTTCAATCCACACATCCCTTCTGGAGCGCTCAGGAGCTGCAGTGCTGGGAAAAGGTGAACTCAAGGAAGGAAGGAAGGAGGAGCGTGGCCCTGGGACAGTGTCGTTTATTTATTGATTTTGTTCTGCACTTTGTGTATCTTTCAATATTCATTGCTCCATGATAGGAGAGCTCAGAGCTGTCCTTAAATATTGATGGGCAGAGCTGGAAGCCTGCCATCTGCTCACACTCCCATCCTGCTCCCGTCCCGCCCCCTGCCAGACAAGCTGCTTGTGAAAATCCACTGGACTTTTCCCTGAGACCCCCTACGGCCTGGTCACATGGCCCAGCCCTGTGGTGGCAAGGGGAGGGTCTGCTGCAGACGGGAAGCCTGAGGCTGTTGTAGGAGACACACTGGAGTGTTCCAGTCAGGTGGGAGCTGCACATATAATTGGCAGCAACCAACCAGGGAGTCAGCTACGAAGGCCACGGAGGGAAGGGAAAATACGGCTGAGAGTCTCACAAGTGTGGAAGCGCTGACCTGCCAGCCTAGGTAAAGGTCAGGTTGTCAGGAGTGGTGCAGCACATGCTCCAAGTGCCAAAATGCCATCAGGAATGGCAGGGCACTGGGATGTCGGTGAGATGCTGCCCGGATGCTGGAATGCTGGTGGGAATGGCTGGGGCACTGGGATGTCGGTGAGACGCTGCCCAGAGGCTGGATCACCGGTGAGAATGGCTGGGGCACTGGGATGTTCTCCAGGACACTGGAATGCCGGTGAGAATGGCAGGATGCCAGAGAGCGCACTGAAATGCCAGCAGGAAGGCGCAGCTGGGAGCATCGCTGCAGAGGCAGCAGCAGCCCGTGCTGGCTCACCCCAGGTCTCCAACTCCACAGAGCATCCTCAAAGATGCGGAGTTCCAGACGTCCAAGCAGCTGTTAGCCATGGATCAATTTGCCTTTAGTGCATGATGCCAGCACCTGCCCCACTCATCCAACAGTTACGCATACAGGTCAAGCCAAAAGCCCCAGAGTTAGCAATGAGGAAAGCCATGGCTGTGCTTTCCCTCTCTCGTGCTAGCCGGGCACAGGAAGCCTCCTGGAGACAGAGAGCTCAGGCTCTGGCAGGGGAGGAAGCTCCATTTCTCACTCAAAAATGGCTCTCCCTGCACTTCCAAAAAACAGCAGCAATAACAGGCTTCCAGTTGAGAACTGCCCAGCTCAGCCACCTCAGCTCACGGAGAGTCAGCACTGAAACTCCAGCCGGCACAAGGAGGTAACATCTCCCAGACTCACAGCTCCAGCCTCCAGGCTGGGAATACACCAATAGGAGGGAAAGGTTATTGGTGGGAAAGGCAGATAGGAAAGCACACACATCGCAGCAGGCTCGCAACTGCACCTGGGGAAGCCAGACAGCTCGCACGGCCATAGACAGGTGAAAAACTGGGTTGGGTGGAAACCAACAAGTTACAGGTCCAAAGCATTGGTACTGCCAGTGGCTCCTGCCCCTGCAGCCTGCCATCTAATGCACACATGGCAGGGCTCCTGTACCACGACCAATACAACACAGCAGCCGTCCAATGTCAGATCTGGCAGGACTCTTGGCTAACCTCAAGCCTAGGACCCCACAGATGTTAGACAAGTGAGACTGACCAATTTGAAAGCCTGAAAAGGCAGCATGGGAGGATGGTTTGGGGCACGTCTGGCCCTCCCCCTACACCTCAAAGCAGCCAGAGACAGGTTGGGGTGAGGAGGATATCCACAGGCGAAGGTTGTGAATTACTGCAGAGAAAAACACGGTCAAGAGAGAGGAGGAAACTGAAAGCCGCACTTGCAAGGAACAGCCTGGTACCCTGAGAATGTTCCATCTCCAACACTGAAGGGTTCAATGTGCAAAAAGCAATGGCTCCCAAATAGCTCCTAAATCCCTGGCTTAAAACCAAACCCACAGTGTTCTCTAAGCTGCCGACTACCCGTAACTCAGGGAGCCTTTCCCCAGGTCCCACACCCATCTCTGGCAAGGAACTCCTGAGTGAATCTCTCACACAGCCAAGGACATGCTTCACCCTCATATCCACTGCAGGGCGCCACCACAGCCACCAACTCTGCCGATCCTCACAAAAGGGGCACAGTGCACTTCCAACACACACACAGGCATACACAGGGATGGGGGGCAGCGATTCACATGCCAACCTGCTGTGCTCTTCGGAGTTTGACCACAAGGAACCACAGACCCACATGGCCAGAGAACACTTCTGCTTTCCCACGGCAGATGCTCTGATGAGCCACTGTGGCCACTGGCATCAAAACTGATGCTTCCCCCTCACTGAGATGGGGAGGTGCAGGAATCATCCCCGGAGGCACAGACCCAATGGGACTTTCATGGAGCTTCGCACATCAGCAATGAGACCATGGTACACCTTTTGTACCAGTAGCACAGGGCTGGAGGCTGCATCAGAGTCAGTGCGAAATGTGTTTTAGACAGACACTCACCTCCGCAAGAGCAGCTTGGGGTGGTTCTTACTCTCCAGGTTCTTCTCAATCAGGTCGGAGAGGAGCTGCTTCAGCACACCCGTGGCATACTCCATCTCCCCCTGCAGCGCTGTCATGATCAGGGAAGCCACGTTGCCCCGGTCCCGCATGGAGAAGCTGCGCTGTGCCTCCAAGGTGCGGATGAAGGTCAGCAGGAAATGCTTCTTGTTCAAAAGCTGTCCAAAGAGGGTCAAGGACTTCTCCACATTTGCCTGCACCTGAGGGGACAAAACAACCCGAGTCAGAGGCGGGGGCAGATATGAGAGAGAAGGAAGGGAAACTACGTGTTAGTGTCCTGGACTTAGTCTGCTTCCCATGCTGTGCCTCAGAGAGCTCAGACCAGCACATGTGACCTCCTGTGCACTACCAGGCACACTGCACACAAGCAGGGAATCCAGGACCATGGGAATTGTCATACCAGGTACAGCAGTGGAGGAAGGGGAAAGTACCCCCTCCTCCCCACAGTGAGCAGTTCTAGAATAACTGGCCTATGGGCCTTTGGGGTCTTCCAAGCCCCAGTGGTGAGTGGTTGGCACACACCAGAAAGCATGAAGGTTATAGTCCTTTTAAACAAAATATAAATGTATTTAATATAAGGGAGGGTGTTCTATCAACAGGTATGTCTCATCTTTTCCTTACTCCTGCTCAGCCTTTGTCCTCAAAGATACCTTGTGGCAGTGAGTTCCACAGATTAATTACGCAGTGTGTCAAAAAAAGATTTCCTCCTGTCACTTTCCAATTGGCTGTCTTACCAGTTCACTGACTGTCATGCTGCCCTACCTATGCACTACAGTAACACAAAGAATACATAATGATAAGAGGGGCTTGATTTCCCTTCTCTGAGCCATTGAATCCTCTCTTACTAATTCATGTCTAAACTCAGCTTTTCTAATCTCTTCCTACTGGGAAGTCTCCCTCCAACTCTATTCATCAGCCATCTTCTGCTTTTATATCTGCTAGTGTGGAACTCAGAATGGCTTTGCTGCATGTCACCCCCTTTCTATTATCTGGGCACAGTTTTCCTCGTGTAATGCCACAGAGCTACCTGGCTGGGTATGGCACATACTGCTCATGTGCGGGTGACAGTGCCAATGGGCTCAGGGCAGGGACATACAATCTGGGGGCATGATGTACAATGGGGGTGGGGAAACTTTTTTGAGTCGGGGGCCACACACACGTGAAAAGTGAAAAAACCCAAAACCAAACATACACACAAAGCAAAACCAAACCACCCCTCACTAATGTGGCCTCTGACTGAGGAGGAGAAAGACAGTCCCCACATTCCCCTTTTACATCAGCGTGGGGGAGCAGCCTGGTAGATTTTGTGTGCTCCAGCCCTGCGGTAGGGCAGTGGGGGATGGGGGAGTGTCAGTGCAGGCTCCCCAGTGTTGGGGGGAAAGAAGGGGGAGGCTAAGCCTCAGGGGCTGGATCCAGGCAAGCCGGGGGCCGGATGCCTGTGGTTACCCACCCCTGCTGCACAGCCTTCCTGGCACAGCAGAGAGCTCCCTGAGATTAAATTACCGCCCTTGTCCCCTCAGTATAAAAAGCCAGAGGCACCATCCCTCTAACTGGACACCCCCTCACCACCGGATGCTGCCAGGCTCCAAACGGAGCACACCCAGTCAACTGCGGCTGGCAGGGGCCTGACAGTGGGTGGGGCTGGCAAGAGTGAAAAGAAAAGGGTTAAAAAACAGGGGGGTAGCTAGAGGATCCTCCCCCAACTGTTGCTCAAGGTACAAAGAGCAGAAATGCTATTGGATGACACCAGGCACCCCATATGTCCTTGCAGAGGCTGCTGTGTGCCAACACTGGGAACCTGTGCTCTGCATTGGTAACTGGCCACAGGCCACCACTCTGCCCAGAGCGGAGGGAGGTTGTTTGAGGACACTGCCTGAGTGAAGAAGAGACACTCTGCAGAGAGATGCCTTCAGAGCAGTCGCGATGGCTAGCCCAGAATAGCACCCCCCCAGACTCATTCTTCCTCTCCAGCATGCAGACCTACACCTAGAGGGATCACACCTTCCTCCAACAGAGACTTGGACAGACTGGTGCTTTTTTACACTTTGGCAATGTGTATCTGTCGGGCTAACGGCGTCAGGTACGTGCACAGGGTGTGTCTAGACTACGGGGTTTTTTCAACAAAAGTGGACTTTTGTCGACAAAACTATACCTGCGTCTACACTGCCTTTGAGTTCTGTCGACATAACGTCGACAGAACTCAGCAGTTTTGTCAATGGCGGTAAACCTCATTCTACGAGGAATAACGCCTTTTGTCGACAGAGTTCAGTCAACAGAAGGCGTTATTGCATCTACACTGTCCTTTGCGTCTACGCTGTCATGTCGACAAAGAGGCTTGCTTTGTCGACAGAACTGGATGTAGTCTAGAAGCTCTTTGTCGACAGAAGCTTTGTCAACAGTATCTGTCGACAAAAGCCTGTAATCTAGATGTACCCACAGAGGGTAACTTCCAATTTCATCCAGTGGGAAGCAGAATTCACTCTGTATCCAACAAAGACACCAGACCAGCCCATTGGATGTTCCATAAGCATAAGAAACAATCTCCCCATTTTCTACCTTTCCAAAAGAAAGGACTGCCAAAACATCGAGCCCACTAAATGTCATAGGTGTCCAAACTTTTCTGGCTGGGTCTCAGCACAAGAAGCCCAAAATACTTCCCCTATCCTGTACATTTATGTTACGTTTCAGACATGCTCGGCTCTGTACTGCAGTCATGTCTGTGTCCGGGGCAGGAAACCCGGGCAGAGAAAGAAGGGGGAGCCAATAGACGGAGGGGTTTCCACCTCCACCTCACCAGTACTAGTTGTGGGGTCAGCAGCGACTGGCAGCTGCTAGTAGAGATGGATGAAATTTTTCACACTCAAAGTGTTCCCACTGGAAAACAACATGGTTTCATCAAAGTAAAATATTTTCTGTGGGAAAATGTCAATGTTAATGAATATTTTCCCCATTTTTCGATCGGGAGAATCAAAATGAAAATGTCGTTTCAAGTCAGCGTTTGGAACAAAGCCACATTTTTCATTTCAAAATGTCAGCTCGAAATGAAAAATGGGGCTTCGACGCCTCCCATTATTTTGCTGAGATTGAAACTTTTTGGCATTTTTCATTCTGTGAAATTTCTCGATGTTTCAACTTAATGTTTCGCAGCAGAAACTAATTCCAAATTCTGAACATTCCCCCCAGGACAAACCTCCCCTTTCCCTGGCCACCAGCGGATAGTTTTTGGATAGTTTGTGGGACCATGAGTTTGTGGGTCGCAGCGTATTCCAACGCGCCACATGTCCACCTCACACCAGTTGCACTCACTGCCTCTTGCCAGCACTCTCAGCAGACAGGCCAAATCATGCCCAGGTGACGGAGAAAGAACTTGCTGCTACAAGGGTCCTGGCAGGACAGAGGTGAGGCAGGCTGGTGAGGAATCTTACCCCCATGTGGTACCTGCCTTGCAGACAGACAGACTCCGTGTGTCTCTCTACTTCACTAGTACCTGAGCACCTCCCAATCCCCACTCAACATCCCTGTAAGGCGGGCAGTGCTATTATCCTCCTCTTCCCGCTGGGGAACTGAGGCCTGGAGAGAAAAGAGCGTGTCTATACAAGCACTTACTGTACAGCAAGCTGGGGTGTAAAGCTCCAGCATGTCACGCCAATAACAGTGCACTGATGAGCACTGAGTTCCTTAGTGTGCACTGAAACAGTGCTGCCCACACGCCCATCATCATGCAGGATGAATGTGACAGAGCGGGGACACTGACCTTGCCTCTCCCCGGTCCCAGGCTAGCCCTCCAGCACTTTCTGCCCCTGCTAAAGTCACTCTAAGGGCAAAGCCACTGAAAGGAAGGGTGAGAAAGAGGGGGGCGTTCTTTGGGCAGCATGTGGCATTACTGCCTTCCACGGTCAACTCTGCACAAGGCTGCCTGCCACGTGCCTGCCACACTGACTGATTTCAGCTGGGCTCAGGCGATGATGGCAGCGCAATTTCAAAATAAACATTGTCTTCCGCTTGGCAGGGAGATGCGGGGATCAGATGGCACGATCCTATCGCAGCCGTGTTCCCAGCTAGTGGAGCAGCCAATGCTTGATAGGCTGGGAAATTGGTCCTGTCCTACCCCAGTGATCTTATCCGGGTCTCGTGCAGGGGAGAGAAGAGCACGGCAGCAGAGAGCGCAAAGCATCTGTCACACACGGCATCACTGAATGCACCCTCGCTGAACCCCTGCCTCCCTGCTTTGCTGTGGCTTTGTGTCTAACTCACTGATCATTAGCAGAAGTAAATGAACAATAAAGCATTAAAATATTTAATCAGTCTTTAAATTCACACAAAGAAATGGGAAAAAAAACCCAAACCCACACAAACCCAAAGCAAAAGGAAGCTGTTAATGACGGCTGTAAGACTTGGCTTTGGATTAGTGTGTATGAGCTCCTTCCCCGTCACTTGGAATAGCTAGTGTTACACTCATTCTGATTAAGGGGACAAATAAAAGCAAACCTGATTAAATTATATGAAGCTTACACAAGTGTATTTGCTTTATTTAATCTGCTTTTTTTTTCTCCCTTGCAACTTTTAACACTTTGCTTCCCAGCCAAGCTCACATGCCCGCGTTTGCATTTAGAGCACAGTATATTTAAAAATCACAAAAACTGGAGTGGGAAAAGATCAACACCCTTTCTTCTCCAGGGCTTTGTCATGTCTAGGGGTACATCTAGACTGCATGCCTTTTTCAACAGAGGCTTTGTTGACAGATACTTGTCGACAAAACCTCTGTTGAAAAAGAGCGCCTAGACTACAACCAGTTCTGTCGAAAAAGCAAGCCGCTTTTTCAAAAGAGACTGTAGATGCTCTCTTTTGAAAAAGCACACTGTGGATGCAATAGCACCTTTTTTCGACAGAACTCTGTTGAAAAAAGGCGTTATTCCTCGTAAAACGAGATTTACCCCCGACTTACTGTCGACAGAACGCAGCAGTAGTGTAGATGCAGGTATAGTTTTGTCGACAAAAGTCCACTTTTGTCGACAAAACCCTGTAGTCTAGACACACCCTAGATGTCAATGAGGTTTCCACCTCTTCCCTTTGAAAAGAATTCCACTGTCTAGCATGTCTCCTTATTGGGAAAGGTTCCCCAAATTCTGTCTAAATTTTCATTGATTCAGTTTCATCCTTTCTCTCCTATAAGTAAGTTCTGTCACCTAGCCATTGAACTCGGCCCTTTTAACTTCTGTTCCCCCACACTAACTGAGGAAGCAATAGCAGACAGCGAGTTCACCACAAACCAACAGCCAAAAACAAAGCCAAGATGGGCCAGAACACACCCTAGGAATTCTAGGTGGGTGGAGGAGGTGGATTCAAATCCTTGCATCTGGATTTGCCCTCACAGTTTGGATCCAAACCCAGAAGGGGCCTGTTTTCTAGTTCCAACTCAGCTGTGAGAACATTTTAAGATGCGGAAAAAAAGTCTCCCAACTGCAGCTGACCTTAATTTCAAATGTATGGAGCCAAAACCTCAGGGGGATTTGGAACTGTCTGATCCAAACCCCAATCTAAACCTAAATCCAGATCCAGACCCAAACTTCACCTCATAGGCCCAGCGCTAGTTTGGAAGCACTAGCTCTGCCCAGGGAACTAAATTCCCTGGAGATAACTAAACAGACACTGGAAATAACTTAAACAGGAAAGCGGGAAGCTGGCAGGTTGCGCTGACTGTCGGACAGAAATATCAGCTACATTCTCACTGGCTTGGCTCTGCAGCACCACGGCTGAGCAATGGGACTTCAAACACCTCCCCTCCTCACCCTTCAGGGGCTGAGCCTGAAACAAAGAGAGCAAAAGAATGGGGCCTAGAACTGGGCCATCAAGCTGAGCAGGGAGGAGTGCCACTAGGTAGGGCAATTTTCAGATGCAGCTTATAACCTCCCTAAAAATCAAGAGACTTTTATCTGGCAGTGCCTCTACGCTATGCCCCATTATGTGTCTCATAGACAGTACACTACCTATATCAGCTAGAGAGCATCACTAGGCTAACCCTGTGGCTCTGACCACAGGTCCTAGGGAAGAAAACCCATCTTCTCCGAATCACCCGAGCTCCTCCTGCCCTGCTCCCTCCCTGCATCCTCCTCCCCATACCCCTTTCTCACGCACAGGGGGAAGGGCAGCACTGACTATGCAGGGAAGCCAGACAAAGGTTTTTTTATTTAACATGAGTTGACAAATATTCCTCCTCTGCAAGAGGCAGAGTTCAGGATTCCCACCGTGTGCCTGAGTTATTCAGCCAGCCCTCGAGTGGCTCCCAGAGCTACTCCACCGGAAGACCCTTGCAGGAAAGGGCAGGAACCTTCTGCCCTGCCCTTTAGCCCATGCCCAGCACACAGGACTTCTCCATGGCCAGGAGAGAGGGGCAGAATGCTACATGCCAGCCCCGTCTGTCTCAGAGGGGGCTGCCTCCCAGCACAGCTCCTGGTACGCAGAGCAAGAGGTGAGCTCTTGGAATGAAGCCTAGCTCCTGGCTTGCCTGTGAGCAAGAAGTGCCAGCACACGGCGACACCCCTTCACCTCGCGAGAGCCACTTTTGTAGAACACAGTCTCAGCTCATCCCCAGCTTCCTCTTGCCCCCTTCCCCACAGCCATGCTACACAGGAGAACCACATGACAGCTGCCCCACATACAGGCTTTTATCCACCCTCTGGCCTCTATACTTGGAGTCAGGATCTGTTCAACACTGCGGTTAACGCAGAACTCAGCAGGGAGGGGCAGTGGAGTCTGGGCAGCTCAAGACTGGTTATCCAAAAATAATCCCACAGTACTGGAAAGCGTGACTCCCTCAAAAGCACAGCTCTAAGACTTGGCTGGGGCTTGCTGCAGAGAGGGAGGCAGACCTCCCCCGCCAAAGGTCATCCAGCTCTCTAAGTACTTAAGATACTCATCAGCATAGCCTCCGAGTGCCCACCTCACCACACCCAGCTGTCCTAAATCCATGCTGCAGGCCCCTATCCCCTAACCTATCCCGCCTGCGAGGGCGGACTCACTCTCCTCCCTCACATGACCATCATTTCACGGGTGTCTGCATTGGGAGAACACGACTCCTGTGTCCAGATCCAGGGGGTGAGAAGGGGACTGTGGAATGGGCAGGGAGAGCTTTGGAATGGACGACCAGGGGAGGCAGCAACAGGGATGGGAGACAGTATGAAGCTGCAGCCCCCTCATGGCTCTGAATAGCAGGTTTATTTGCCAAAGAATTAGCCCCTCCTCAGCAAAGGGTCACGCTGCATAAAGCCCTTGCTACAGTGGAAGACGAGAGGGTCAGGGTCTCTCTGTCCTCTCCATTTTGTGCTGTGGAGCAGGGTTTTCCCATCCCATTGGGATGTTTGTGGAGTGACACTTTTGTGCTGAGCGGTAACAGCCGAGTGCCCCACGGCCAGGCCAGGCCTGTCTGAGTCTCCTGCAAGCCTGGGGGAAGGTAGATTAATGAATACTGGGACTCTGGTGGAAGCCAGGACAAGTGCCCCCCCACCACCCAGTTGGGGTTAGGGACTAAAGGAGAGCTAGAACTAACCCCCACCCCTCTGAGAGAGCCAGATCACAGTAGCAGTGGCCTTGGCTTACAATGAAAGCAAGTGCATTTGCAGCTGTAAGGGGATGATTCCCTGTAATTAATAACTCTGCATCCTGCACCAAGGCCGATTACTTCTCCTAAACATGTTCTGAAGTCTATGTCAACATTAATTACTGTGCCCGGTCAGCAGCGAGGGGAAGCTAAGGTCACCCCGCACCACTCCAATCAAGAGCAACCTCGGCACTGAGGAAAACCAGAAGCCAATCTGCGTGCACTTGCATGCACTAAATTAAGCAGACTTTGTGACGCTGGGAGAGAAGGGGGCGCCGTTTTGGGGAGCAGGGGGAGAGGGGACAAGATGTTATTGTGCAGGGAGGAGCCACGGAGCTGGGTAGGTGGATGGTTTGGACAAGTCTGCTGAAAATGAATGGCCGGCCGTGCATCAAACACACACAATTGAATAAATCAAGTGCAGTAGAAAATGACAGCGGCAATGATATTAATACAAATATTGATATTAATGTCAGTGAGGGCTGTAGCCATTCAGTGGCCTCCCTGCATTCACGTTGACCAGCATGTGCAAGATGCATCATGGACAGACACACAGGTATCCAGGAGCACGTGCTCAGGGCTGGGGAGAAGGGTCAGTATAATGCAACCACACTGTCTGAGATGAGGAAGTGAAGCCCCTGCAGACACACAGAGAGCCGCCTTGATTGTGTGGGTGGTCTCCAGAGGCTCCACGTCCCAGTTCAAGAGATGGGCAGATGCAGTGCAGATGGGGTGTGGCTCCAGGCTCTTGTCCAACGTAGGCCTTGCTGAGCGAAGCGTGGTCAGTGCAGCCGCAGAGGAACAAAGCTGGGAGCAGAAGGGGGCAGTGCAGGTCTCTGGCAGAGAAGAGCAACCCTCTCCCCGTGCGTGAGTGAAAACTCAACACCCCCATAGGGGAAGCGAGTGGCAAACACACGGCCCAGGAGTGCCAGCGCTAGGGGTCCCCCTCCTGTGAGGGATAAGCCGGGGACAGCAGCGATGAAGGCTGGTGGTTGGGTGATCTGGGGTCCCCCAGAAGGACGGGTACAGGCTGAGCCCATGTTTCAGTGCCTGGGAGCAGCCTGCTGGTGAAACATCTGATCGCTTTATGGCTGCAGTGACCTTCCCTCTGCCAGGCAGCACGATACCAGCCGCACAAGGGTTAAGGTCTCAGAATCACTGCAGCAGAGATGAGCTGGCCCTAGGCGACAGCCCCAACCCCACTCCCGGAGGCCAGCAGTGGATGCTTCTCTACTGTGTATTTCCCAGTGCTTTGGCCATTCCCCTGTGCCAAGCCAGGGGACTTCCACTACTCCTCTCAGGAGACCATTCCGCAGCCCTGCAGATGTAGCAATCAGGAAAACACTCCTGCACATTTCATATTCGCTGTCGCCCCGTTACTCCTGCAATGGCCCGTCAGCTTCTCTGCTTCCTTGGAGCTGGGCCCTTCAAGCAACTCTAGACTCTCCCCCCACTTCCGCTGTTCAGCTTCCCTACACAGACTTAATTCCCCCAACCTTTCCCCTCTCCATTGCTCTTCTCCACATTTCCTCCAATCTACCAACATCTTTCTGGTACCACGGTCCCCAGAGCTGCCTGGAATTCCCCAGGCACTGCCTCCCCAGAGCTGCCTCTGGGCTCCCTGATGAGACAGGAATATCTGACTGGCTCACACCGGTCATAGCTCCAACAAACGCTAGTACCAGACACTTCCACTAGGTGCACTCTCATGGTCAGTGGTGGAGTAACTAGAGCCCTGCAAATCCGTGGACATCTGCTTTA
Organism: Pelochelys cantorii; assembly: GCA_032595735.1. NCBI lineage: Eukaryota > Metazoa > Chordata > Testudines > Trionychidae > Pelochelys > Pelochelys cantorii. The sequence goes on from CM064336.1 coordinate 25,563,165, forward strand.
ATATCCACAAGTATCTGTATCTGCAGATGTCAGTTCGGAGATTTGCTGCTTGTTTTTGCGGATACCGATGCAGATGACGTATCGTGCAGGACTCGAGGAATAACCTCCCTATCGAGGAAATTCCTTTCTAACTCTTGTCACTTCGCACTATGCTCCACCTGTCCTATCTAACATAGCTGCGGATCTTTTTGTTATCCGTACAAATGTCCAGTCCTGCTTTGAACACTGTCAATTCTTGGTCTCGGGGACATCTGTGCCAATGAGCCCTGCAGGTTAATGATGTACTGTGTTAAAAAATACTCAGCCCAAGATTGCATCGGGCTCCTCTGCTGCTGTGCTGCATGCAGTCCTGAAAGCTAAGCTCTCATCCCTGGTTAAGGAGTCGCCGGGCACTGTCACAGAGTAAACTCCAGGGTCACCAGCTTTCCCATGGGGGTCCAAGAGGGAGGTTTCAGAACACTGTACATGAAATCTGCTCAGTCGCTCCTGGCAGGAATAGCCAGCTGTTACTAAATCCAGATCCCCAGAACTTACACAGGAAACTGCATGGACAGGTTGCCATGAAGGATGCTCCTCTGTGGTCTGTAAAGAATATGGATTTTTGCCAGGATTGAGTCTCTGCCCACTGCAGCATGCTGCAATCCCCTTGGACAGGTTACCAGAGTCACTCCTGGGTCAATAATCTCCTCCCATCCATTGGTGAGTCCAGAGCTGTGACATCCCATCATTCACTGAAGTGTACAAGACTTCCTCACCACAAACAAGGGAAGAAGCTGCAGTATATATATATATATATATATATATATATATATATATATATATATACACACACACACACACACACACACACACACACACATTGAACCCTGCAGCAGACGGGCATGAAGCACAGAACCCAGAGGTAGGTGCCCCCAGTGTGAAGCATCAGAGAGAGAGAGACAGACACACATGCACACATTACCACACCTCCATCTCCTTCAGCACAGGATGGTCTTCTATCCCGGGGAAAAGGACCCTCATGGCATAGGTGCGATAGTCCAGGAAGGGGATGCCAGCCCCATCTAGGTCGTTTGTCAGCTCATGGATGTCTGTCTGCAGTTCAGCAAAGGCTGGGATGAAAAGAGCAGACTTGTGTTAGGGGACCTTGGAGCTGCAGCGTGTCAGTAAGATGGGTCCTGGGCCCTAGAGCTACCAAACTGGTGCCAGCAAAGTACAAGAGCCTCACAAATCTAGAGTAGGGGGCTGCCCTGTCCCTAGCACTGGTAATCCAAAGAGCTCAAGGCAATTTGCAGACACCAATTAGCTCAGCCTTACAATGCCCTGTCAAGCAGATTAGTACCATTAACCCCATTTTACGTGGAGAAGCAGAAGCAAAAAGAGGGGACATAACTTACCCAGGGTCACAGCACATCAGTGGCAGAGCCGAGAATAGAACCCAGGAATCCTGAAACCTCAGCCTCCTAACTCTAGCCCCCTTTCCATATGCACATACATAAGAAACCTGTAGGCGGCAGAGATTCTGGGCGAGACAGTGGTTTAAACCACAAGAATGTTCTCATTTCATTTTGACCTAAATAATGACAGAGAGAAAAGCCCAACACAAACCCAGCATTGTGGGTAAGAACAGGCACAGCCCGAGATTGCAGTGTCCTGTGCCTTTAATGGCACCCACGGGGGAAGGTGCTTTTTTTTGAGGGGGGAGGGAATCTCTCGCACTATATAAGGAAAAGAGAAAAAAGCACAGAGAAATCAAATTAACAGCACTTTAAAGGGAGCTGGAAGCTAGGCAGAGGGTTGCAGGCTTGTCAGCCTGATGAGAAAAAACAAACCGTCAGCTTGAAAGGCTCCCTATCTTATCTGTAACTAGAGGGACTAGAAGAGAGAAAAGGCAGGGAAGAGATTGCGCCTTTTAATTAAAAGCAGATCCTTTTATCTGCCAGCTGTGGAAGAGACCAGATCCCTTCCACCCTCCCCTCTCTCTGTCACTATTGCCATCTACATGGATTTTTAGAGGGTTTTTTTCTTTCCTTTTCTTTTTTATTATTTCGTTTTAGGTGCCCGCTTCTCCCCCAGCCTCTGGGCTGGCTGCAGTTGGCAGGGTCACGGCCCCAGGCACTGGCTTGCGGCGATAATGGGCAATTAGGTTTTATCGGTAGGATCATAAGAGGCATTCTGTCCAATTTCGCAGAATCCCTCTGTCACATAATGAGAGACTCACCGCCCTTTCCAGGCAGGTTTCGTTACCCTCTTTTGTCCTCTTTTAGACGTTAAAAAAATAAAATCCTTAACTGAACAAATAAACCTTACTAAAAATAAGTGGACTTCCCCCCACCCCCCAACAAAGTCACTTTGCTCTCGGATCTCAGTTCCCGGGAGCAGCTTAGAGAAGGGGAAGGTCCCTGTAGCTCAGGCTCCCAGCACTGGGATGGGAGGGCAGAGTCACCTGGCTGTTCTGTGTGCAGTGCCGGAGAGAGTGTCATCGGTGAGCACGAGGCTTTGCAAGCAGACATGGTGCTTGCAGAGCTGGAGACGGGGGTATGAACGAGAAAGGAGCAAGCAGGAAAAAATGTCCAGCAAAGACTCTCGTGCCATAAAAGCAGGATGGTACATTGCAAGGTACTGTGCTGTCCCTGTGATGTGACCATGCAGCAGCCCTGGGTCATATGGGGGGGGGGGGCTCCTTGTCCCATGCAGGGATCCACTGTAACACAACCAGACACTGTAAACAGGTGCCTCAAGAGCTAGGAGACAAGCCTGGCACTCAGGACAGGGACCAGCTGCCTGCAAATGCACACTCAGGGGAATGAAGAGGCAGCCAGAGAGAGGCCCCAGCAATGCTCCAAGGGAGTCTCTGCAGGGATGTGCCTGCCTGCTGCCATGTGGACACCAGTACCATGAACATCTGGCCTTGGGTTATGGCAGAGAGATGGTGCCTGTCCATGATGCTGCTACCTGCTTCACCAAACGGTACAGTGTGACCAGAGACCTTTAGAGCAAACACAAGAGCGGAAAGCAATGACCCCAGGGGGGACAGAGCTGGTGAGGCAGGAGAAGGGGCTGCCGAGTGGGGACAGGCTGTGCCTGGGAAGGCGCGTGGAGAGAGGCAGAGACAGACTCACCCTCCTTGCACTCCAAGGCCACGCGGGATTCCAGGTTGTCCATCTGCAGCTGCAGGCGTTTCAGGGTGCGGTCAGCGTCCCGGGACTTGCGCTTGTAGGCAATGAGGACGATGATGATGATGAGCAGGAGGAGGCCTCCCCCGCCGCCGATCCCAATGATGGCGGGCAGCGTCAGGAGGCTGTCTGAGTAGATCTGCAGCGTCCCCGGGGAGAACTCAAACCCTCCAGCCTTGATCTGGGGGAAGGGGCTTCATGTTAGTGCCACGAGCTGGGGAGTGGCTCGCCTGCCTGCTCAGATGGCTCTGTGCCCTCTTCTTCCTCCCACCAGCTCTCTTTGCTGTGCAAAGAGAGAACTGCAGGGCCCCAGGCAGACTCTCGTATGTCCCACGATGCATCTGGGAACAGGAGGGTTTGGCAGCGGGGTGAGTCCGGGAGATTTCCCATTGGCGTGGGGAAGAAGTTGAGAGATGGTTTTGCTACGGGGGGGGGGCATGGGTCAAAGCACCTCTCCTTCCTGTGGTAGGCTGTGATCGGAAGGGCTTTGCCAGCTGGGAAGGGGCAGGGAGGGCCCTCACTGGAGCTCATCAGCCCCCCCAGGACAGCCCCATGAGCCAACAAGGCAATGTGGCCTAGTGGAAATGACGATCCTGTGGGTGCACCACTGAGGCTGACAAACCATACACAGAGTAGTTATCAATCGTGCACTGTCGGACTGGGAGGGGCATCTAGTGGGGTGAAGCAGGAGTCTGTCATGGGCCCGGCCCTGTTTCATATTTTCACTAATGTCTCTGGATAATGAAGTGGGGAGTATGCTTATAAAATCTGCAGATGACACCCAAGTGGGAGGGTTTGCGAGCTCTTTGGAGACAGGATTTAGAAGGCACAAGGACCCTGATGGAATGCAGTATTGACAAGTGCAAAGTACTCCCCTTGAAAAAGCAAATGCACAGCTAGAAAAAGGGGAATAACCGGCTAGGTGCTGAAAAGGATCTAGGGGTGAGAGTGGATCACAAACTAAACATGAGTCAAGAACATGATGTGGTTGAGAACAAGACTAACTTCACTGTGGGGTGGATTAACTGAAGTGTTGTATGTAAGACATGGGAGGTGATTGTCCTGTGCTACTTGGCCCTGATGGAGTCCTGAGTCTGGTTCAGGCTAGTAACTAGCTAATCGTGTAGTCGATAGAATTTCTTCTACACGATTAGTCGATAAGGGAGGCAGCCTGGCTCCTACTACATTTAAACTGCAGAGCTGCAGCAGGGGTAGCTCCCAGATCTGCCATGAGCTGGGCCTGAACCGGGCTTGCTCAGTCCTGGCTCACGCCAGGTCCAGCAGCCCCCACAGACAAGGGCTGCTACCAGAGCAGCCTCTGCCTGTGGCCAGTCTGGGCCGCCACAGATAGGGACTGCTTCACGGCTGCTTGTGGCAAGCTTGGGCCCACTGCACGCAGAGGCTGCTTCGCGGCAGCCTGCCCTGCCCCTCTCCCCCAGTGCTGCTGCCTCTGACAGAAGCAGCAGCACAGGGGAGGAAGAGAGGCGGCACCATGGAAACGGTGCTGGGGGGAAACGGCTTTAAGGTGGCTCCCACCATCACCAGCTCCTGCTCCCCCCCGCATTGTTGCTTCTGATACAGAGGAATCAAGGAGGGGGCGGGAATGCAAGTGGTCGGCTACTCGACTACTTGCTTACATCCCTAGTTCAGGCACCAACCCCATTTTAAGAAAGATGTGGAGAAATTAGAGAGACAGTCTAGAGGAAAGTAACACAAATAAGCCAAGGTTTTAAAAACCTGAGCTCTGGGAAAAGGTTAAAAACCCTGGGCAAGCTTAGTCCTGAGACAGGTAGGCTGAGGGGGGCCCTGTGTGTTACGAGCTGTCATAAAGAGGACAGTGATCAATTGTTCTGTGTGTCCACTGAGGGTAGAAGACAAGAAGAAAAGGGCTTAATCTGCAGGCAGGGAGATTTATGTTAGCTGTTGGGAAAAACCTTCTAACTCTCAGGTAGCTATGCCCTGGAACAGGCTTCCAGGGGGGTCGGGGAATCCCCGTCATTGGAGGTTTTTCAGAAAGGGATGGACAAACACCTGTCTAGGACGGGATGGGTTTACTTAGTCCTGCCTCAGTGCAGGGGGCTAGATGATCTCTTGAGGTCCATTCCAGCACTGCACGATTCCCTCTTTGACGGTGTGTGTGGCAACCCTCCCTTCCTTATAGGGAAGGAGACGCTAGCGGGAATGGGGTGCTGAGGAAGCAGCGACCCCTAGACAGCAGGATCTGTGTGTCCACATACGTGGCATGTGTCCAAAGTATGTAACAGAATGGTAAGATCATTCTCGTGCCAGCCCTGGCAGAGCCCAGTGAGTAGCATGGGCCCTCTGTTCCCGGAGCAGTGACCCTGTGGTGGGCAGCCGCAGAGCAGATGCAGGGGGCTGCCGTGCCGGGGCTTGTCCGAGCACATGCAGAGCTTTATTGGAATGCAGGAGACATGCTGGTGTGTTGTCAGCGCCTGTGAGGAGCAGGCAGCGGGTTTGATGGCTCATTCGTACAACATTACAATAACAGATGGGATGGAAAGTGAGTTCCCTGATGGATGAGGAGCCTGGGGAGGGGACCATTCAAATACACAAGGCTGCACTGAGACCCTGAGCGCTGCGGCTGCTGAGCTACAACCTGACAAAGAACCTTACTCGCAGCTAAGCCAGGGGCCGGAGAAGGGAGGGGCGGGAATACCCTGAGCATGCAGCTCAGACTGAGTCTCCAGAAAGGAAGGACAAGCCCAGCAGGAGTGAGGGTAACAATGAAGCTCACGCCTGGCAGGCCCGATGGAACACTCGACCCCTCTGAACAAACTACTGGGGGCGGGGACGGGGCAGTAGGGAGGCAGGCAGCCAGGGGCTCCTCCCAGCAGATCTAAGCCCCTGCGTGTGCACATAACCCAGAGTTGATGAGCTCCTACCCAGCAGTAAGCTGGCACTGGGACTGGGAGAAGGGGAAGGGCTACTGCATTCTCTCTGATGTAGTCCAGAAGGAGATTAACCCCTTGGTCTCCAGCCACTGACCACTTGCTCAGTACAAGGGGACCTTAATGTCCCAGGCAGAAGGTGAGCTGCTGCTGGGCACATGATGGGGCATGGTCAGCCTGTGCTGCCCTCAAAGCGACCACTGTGCAAGCCCAGATGCTTTGAGACCCCGCCCCCGCAGTAAACAGAGCCCTGAGCCTGAGCCGCCAGCAGAATGACACTCCAGCAATTCACTCAACTTAACAGGCTCCTCTGTCCCCCGCAGCAGCACTGGCTGAGCCGGGGGCAGAGGATGGGGCTGGAGTTCAGCAGGGTCCCATGCAGGAGGAAGTAGGGGTGCAGCATGTCCGCCCCCCCCCCCACACCCCCACTCTGCTGTGCGGGGCATTCCCCAGGGGCAGTGCTGCAGACAGTGCTCCCAGCAGGGGCTGGGGAAACGCGGCTCCCAGTGCCGCAGAGCCCGACACACCCAGCCACATCCCATCTCAAGTCTGGAGCCAGAGGCTCTTTGTCTCAGGCCCCAGCCACAAGACGCTTGTTCAGCAAGAAGCACAAGTGCTCGGTGCTCGGCACGGTGCAGTCCTGGCACCACCCTCGAGGAGGCCAGGGCCTGAACCTGCCGCCGGGGGGAAGGAGGGGCTTAGCATTACCGTGACTTTATGCTGTCCTGTGAGGTTTGGCGACTCGCACAAGAGCTGGGTCTCAGAGACCGTCAGGGCGCAGGGAGTGTCACCAATCAGCACTGTGTAGTTCAGCCGGGAGTTCCCAGCAGCCGGCGGGAGCAGGTTCCGGCCCTTTAAGGGGAGAAGGCATGAGAGCATCAGTTCTCCCACAGCTGGATTCTCCCATCACCAAACAAATTCTCTCCCTCAGCCTTCCAAGCCTATGAGAGCAGGAGGCTGCAGGCAGGGATCCTTCCATCCCCTCCTTAGACCCCACTAATGGTCCAACTAGAAATGAAGGAGTGGGAATCTGAGCCAGGGGATACAAACACGATGTACCCAGACTAGGCCAAGCCCTGATTGCAGTGCAGTTACCCCGAGGATGACTCTGTCCCTGAGCTCTGAGGGGCGTCCTGTAGTGAATGGCCCCTGCCATGCCCTCTGCCACTCCCTCCCGCATGGCACCCTGCTAAGCCCCACTCCTCCAATCCAGGGCCACCAGATGTCCTGATTTTATAGGGAATGTCCCAATATCCGGGGCACTGTCTGATATAGACACCTGTTACCCCCAACCCCTGTCCCAATTTTTCAGGCTTGCTATCTGGTCACCCCTGTTGGAGACCCAGTTACCCAGGAAGTATCTTGCTCTAAGCTGCACATCCCTTCCACAAAGCTCTAAGTGCCACATACCCATTCGGCTCGTGGGGACATTTAAACCAGGGCTCTGTAACCTGGGCAGTGCTGCACCCCCAGGGCCCAACCACCCTGCTCTTCCCATACTGCTGAGGGGGAGGGAGGCAGTTTGGAAAAGGCCGGGATCTCCCGTTTTCCATTTCTGTGGAACACTCTCCTTCACCTACCTCCTGCACATGCCCCTTCACTGGCCTTTACTCAGAGCCAGAAATCCCCCTGTCCTGCGGGCAGAGGGTCTGCCCCTCCCCCACTTGCCTAGCCACTACAATCCATTTAAGCTCCGAGAGTCTAGCAGGTCTGTCTCTGAACCACTCCATTTCATCCCTCTTTGAGCTCTCTGACCTGCTGTACAGGTGCAGCAGGGAAGAGCAGCTGGCCCAGGGTGGAAATGGAAGCTAGCAACCTGGGGCTGCCATAGGGCAACATGGGTTACGGGGAGGAAAAGCTGGGCTTACCTTGAGGATTAGAGGAGAGCTGGGCTTGAGCTCCAGCATACCGGAGGGGCTGAGGGGCTCGAAGACGGGGTCTGGATAATAGACGAAGTTGGTGGTATTAACAATCAGCAGCGCCTGCACGTTATCCATGACAAAGCCGATCTCATCGGGGCGGTCGCCAATCTCTGGGGGGCTCCGGGACGGGTTATCGATGGACGGTGCGTAGCACAGCATGGTGGTGTCGTTGTAGACGGTACAATTCTACAGAAGGGACAAGGCACCAGAGCCGCTCAGATCAGTCTCCCATCATCTCCGGCTGTGACACTGTCTGAGCTCACAAGCTACACTGGCTAAAGAGAGACCCCCTGCAAGAAGCAGTTGTGCTGAATCTGTAGGGGAGCACTGTTCCCTCCTAGTTGCTACCTAACTGAAGAGCGCTGTGCTATTGGAAGCCCTTCCCATAACAGAGAGACAAAACCAAAGCACTGACCACTTGTGGCCATTTGAAATCCAGTGGCACTTTGCCCACAGCTGGGCACCCCCGAGCCACCACTGGGATACCGGATTCTTCTCCACTTCCGGCCCTAGACTGAGGTGTGGTGTTTGCCGTGTAAACAATTCACATTCCATCCCAGAAGTGGCTGCATTTCAGTGCTGGCTGAGGAGACTTCCAGAGAGTAGCTATAGAGAGAAGGGCATGGGAGACTCTGCCAGGGACTCGAGCTTTGCTGTCCCCCCATGTAAATACTATTTCTGCTTGCAAAGCACTTTCAAAAAACAATGTCTCCCTCTCTCTAGACCTTTAGCACCACCCAGTCACCGTCTTCCCCACCAGTGACAGACCTGTCGTGGCCCCTCTCTGGGTAAGACCCAACTGGTGTCTCTCTTCTGAGATGGTCAAGGCCACAGGGGAGGGGCAGGCCAGGCTTTTCACACTGTCCCACATGGGAAACAAGGCGATAGGACTCCTTGCCCTTCCTCCCCATACCAGGCATGGGGCCTTGCCAGAAAGCCAGAGATCTACTTACATTCTCTCTCTCAGCATTGCCGTACTTGGCACGGATCCTGGGCTCTTTGATGGTGGCCAGGTTGGTGCCTATCACGGTCAGCAGCGTCCCACCACTAGAAGGCACAGAGAGGGGGCAGTTAGGAGAGGCTGCTCTGGCACGGGGCTCCTGGGCATTGGGGAAGGTAGGCACATGCCATCGCTGCCTATCTTGGAACCTGTCCCATCATGAAGTCCTAGGGACTCGCCAGTACTACTGGAATATGGGACCATTCCTCCCAGCTCCAGTCGAGAGACGTCCCAACAACCCACCAGCTCGGGCCATGTTCTGGCATTTGGGAACAACGTGCCCACCCCATTCATGGCTCCACACTGGCTTCTGTCCATGCAGCTCAGAACAGCTGATTTCCACCATTAGCCACAGCGGCAGAACCACCAGAGGCTTCCATGTGCGCTCGCTCACGGCCATCTCCTGGCGAGCAGAGCACTGAGAGCATGGCACAGAGCCTGGCTGCTTTGGGCAAGTTCGCTGCTGTGTCTGTCGGCTTCCTGCTGCTGGAAGGTGCTGGGTTTGCTGCCCTGGCGGCTGCAGACCTTTGTGAGCTCACAGAGCAGCTGCTGCAGGGCAAGCTTCCCTCCGTGACAGACCTCTGGGATGCACAGGGAGTTCGGTCTCCAGGGACCCGCGCAAGCCTTGGCAGGCTGCCGCCATGGTGCCAAGTGGGGTTGGGATTTGGAACAGGGACACCTGCCTGGCAAAGAGCGAGACCCTCCCACCCCATCTGAGCACAGGCCCCCAAAGCAGCAGCAGCTGAGAACTTGCAGGCTACCCTCTGGCTGGCAATTTCTCTGAGCCCTCTCCAGTGAGACCCAGAGGCGTGTGGGAGTGACAATGGGAAAGGCCTGGGACAGCCCAGCCAGGTTATGTTCCAGGGCCAGGACAGAACATCTCTGGGTCTTTGCTTCCGCCCAGGCCTTTGGGGGAGCCTGTCCCACCGCCAGGACTGATGGCATGTGCAATTTAATCGAGTTCTTATCTCCTGCTCCCGCCATTTCAATCCTGGGAACAACACATGTGAACACTTCACAAATCCCCAGGCGGGAGACACTTCCATGTGACGCGCAGCAGCCAAAGGTCAGGCTGACAGTGAACCAGGCGAAGCGCTGCAGTCCCCAGCGTGCACTGAGGCCAGGTGTCACGCCAAGCACCCCGTCTTCTCCTGAGTCCGACCCAGCGCCTCCAGGGTGTATTGTGTCGCCAGCCCTCCAGTGGGCTGCTGTGGCAGTGCCCAGAGGCCCTGCTCGTGATGGGAGCCCAGGCATGCTAGGTGCTGCACAGATATACTGGAGACACAATCCCTGCTCAGAAGAGCCATGCAAGGCCCCCACCTTTCATGTACAGTCAGCATATGCTCACACCTGCTAGGGCCCCTGAATAACTGCACCCGTCCCCCCAGCACAAGGATCCCTGCCCCCCGCAGATTTACCTCTTGATGCTCCACTCTGGGTCTATCTTCTGAATGGTGGGGTCCTCCGTGTAATTGTACTTCACCTCAGGGTTGCTCAGCTCGGCCCGGTTGATGTTGATGAGGATGGGTGACCCGCCAGGGCTCTGGCCTGGTGGCGTCCGGCATCGGATCTCCCGGGCGTTCCTCCTGGGTACAAGGCAGAAGAGAAGTCAGATGCTGGGGTGGCTCCGAGCGGCTCCGAGGGGAGGGCAGGACAGCATCTCACTCCAGGCTGCATATTGAGCATCAGAGTCTTTCATGGGCCCTTTCCACCTCTTACTGCCAGAAAGGGGCAGAGCACTCTGTGCTCAAGGAGGGGCAGGAAGCCACCAGCCCAGCTGTGCATGTGCCACAGGTGTCGGAGAGCACCCGTCTGTCATTTCAAAGGACAACTTCACCCACAAGACGTGGGACCTCTGGGCTGGAGAGCTTCTGGCAATCAGAGAGGGAGTCCCAAGGGGTGTCCATGACAGCCTCATCGATACAACCCCTCTTCAGTTCTAGCCCCCAGCTCCCAGCAGTGGGATGGGATGCACTTTGGAATCTGCCAACACCACGCCTGATCTCACCAGCCTTGTGCAAACACAGCAACTGGCACCTTGCACCAATACCCAAGCCTCTGACCTCTGCCCATCTCCCCTCCCCCAGGGAAATGCTGCTGAAACTGTCAGTTAACAGAGAGAAAAATAAAACAAAAGGCAGCAGGAGAAGCCAGCGCAGCTCCCGAGCATTCCCCATCGCGCGGCTGCTGCAAACAGCAGCGATTAGGGCTGATAACCAGTAATTACTGCAGGAAAATATTTAAAGAGCCGCTCCATTATCATCCCTAATCTAAAAATTATCCACTTCATGCCTCAGGGCTTTGTGATTTTAGAGACAAAATCCTCATTCTTTGGTCTCTTTCAGGATCCTTGGAAATGAAAAAGCCAGGATTTCGGGGGAGAAATTCCACAGGCATCTGACAAAGGCACCTCACTCCAGAACCCCTGCTCCACCCCAGTCATGGCTCCATCCTCTCCACACACCCCAGGATCCTACCTGACTCTCCAGCCTGCCCAGCGCCCCCCTGTCCTCTCCCCACGTGGAACGCTTACCATGAGAAGGCACACGGTCGGCCCCCAATGGTCACTGTGACATCACTGCCTGCGTTGAGGTGGCTGCCCTCAATGCTAATCCAGGTGCCCCCAGAGAGGGGACCTCGGGCCGGAGTCACCCGGTAGAAAGTGGGCGTCTGTCAAAGAAAAGCAACAAATCCAGCCATACAAGCCTGCGCCGCGCGAGACAGAGTGCAGAGGCAGAAGCTGCACAAGTGGATGGGGGCGAAGGGGGGAACTGCAATCGGAGCTAGATGTACAGGAGTGGGGAGGCAGCTGTCGGAGTGCAACCACAAAGTGAGGTTTAGGGCAGGTGTCTGGATGTATCCCACACCCCGGTGACATTGCAGAGGAGACTTGAGCGAGGCAGAGCAGTCAGCCGAGATTTGACCAGGACACCCCCACTCTTGCCAAGAACCCCCAGTAGTCTTAGCAGCCAGTGGCGAGAAGCCGGGTTTTCCTTTCCAGCGTGGGAGAGCTGACAAGGTTGTAGACCACGACAGGCTCACTGCAGGCTTCAAACTGGGAAGGTGATGACACGGCTCCCCCCATGTCCGTCCCTCCTCCCCACTCCCAAGAGATTGGTTTTGATGGCCTCTGGCGCCCCTGGGAGGGATGGGGAAGTGGTAACTATGGGGCCTAGGAGGCAGACATGCTGGGAGCCAGGGGGAGAAAGGACTGGATAACAGTGCATAAACTTACCACGAATGTGAAGCTTTTGGGGGACGTGGCCTTGTAGCTGGGGGAGCAGTCCCTGATGCACACCTCCACACGGGCATCGTGGGCTCGGCCTGGGCTGGCATCTCCGATCTCACACACAATTCTAGGGGAAGCAGGAAAGCAGCTCTCAGCGCATTTGCCATGGCCAGGTTGCTCCGCAGAGCTATACATGGATGCCTGGGAGCAGAGGGGATGCGGGCAGAGGGCTGATGGCTGGGTGTGCATGTCTCCTGGAGGAGCAGCTATCATTATGATTGACTGGAGAACTGTGACTAGTTTTGCCCATCTTGTTCCTTGCCATCTGGCCCCTGCATTCTGATGGGCTGTTATCTGTTCACACAGCCCGGCCCATGGAGACACGGCATCAGAGCCATGGGCCCTGCCCCTCACTGCTCCCGCTCAGTGCCCCCGTTAACACCAGCTCACACCGGCAGTCACTGCAGCGGGGTGAGCACTCCCACTGAGAACACATGAACCCCTCCACCCTGGAGAAGGGATGTGAGGCACCATCTCCGGCTAGCAGAGCAGGGCACCAGGCTGCCCCCTGCCAGCGGGGCACTTACTGCTCTGCACTGATGTACTCGCTCTCGATGGGAATGCACATTACTTTGCCGACCCGCACTCCTGAGCGCACGTCTTCGAACTTCAGGCCCAGGTTCTCCCCGGTGATGGTCAGACGGGTCCCTCCCTGCCTGGGGCCTGTCTCAGGTGACAGCTGAGAGAGAGCAAAGCAAAGCTGGAGTTGGAGGCAGCAAGGGGGCCCGGAAAGAGCTCTCTGAGTACGAGGGCAAACACATTGGGCTGTGATAAGGGCCCCAGGATTCTTACTGCCCACACAGAGCAGAACATGCCCTTATTTACCACGGGCGCTCCCAAAAGCCCTGTGCATGGTAAGCTGCCTGGCTCTTCCGTTAACCACCTTGGGTGGCAGAGTAGCGGAGTCAACCCTGCTTGGAGCTGAACGTGTGACTCCAAGGAATCTGGGTCTTTCCAGGCACCGAGCCCTCCTCTGCCCCACAGAACTCTGCGCATGCCATAAGTGCCTGGCAATGCATAAGCACAGTCACGGTGTGCAGGCCCTGCCGCTGCTCCAGCTGGGACAGCCACGACTTGGAAGTGGTAGGACCTGCCTGGCTTTCAAGCAGGCCCCATACACTCTGGAATCAGGACCATACCCTGGCCAGAGGACCAGCTCCACTGCACTCCGCTGTCCTGGCAAGGTCAGCACAGGCCCTGCAGAGAGGCTGCTGCCTGGAAGCAGATGAACCCACTGCCATCTGGGCCCCTCTCAGCAAACAAAGCCTGAGCTGGTGCCAGCTGGGGAGAGAAGGGAGCCCCCAACATCAAGATGCGCCTCATTTAGCAGGATGATTCCCAATAAAGCAGACAGGTGTGGCCTGACAAAAGCCGGCACAATGACGGATGAGCAGAGAGGCGCAGGCCCGCCACAGCTGCTAACAAGGTAATTATGGGCAATTTTACACCAGATTTCACTGGCCCCGGTGCTCAGCACACACCTGCAGGCACTAAAGAGAATTAATGGAAGAGCACGGTGCTCCCATGCTGGGCAGTGGGGTCACTGGCAGCACGGAGTCTGGGGAGTGGGAGGCTGCTCCAGCAACAGCCATGGGCAGTGGATTATTAGAGCACAATGGTGCCAGTGGGGAACATACTGGTGCATGAACACAGGGGCAGCACCTTGACCCATTGCTCCAGCGCCGCCAATGCACTTGGGTGCTGCTTGCAGTGAGAGCTCTGCTGACCTTCCTGCATTACAGCAGGGGGTGCTGGGAGAGATCATGGTGCTGACATTGGCACCCCAGGTTGCTATGGAGAAGGCCTCAATGCCAGAACCAGCTCCCTCCTTTCCATGCATTTCCTGTTCCAAGTCCTGGGTTGCCCCCTCCTCCCCCATCACCCCAAAGGCCATCGCAGCTCCCGATGGGGCTGCAGCAAAACCAAGCTGGCCCAGGCTTTCTGCATTCATGGCAAACCTGGCCTGCTGTACCTTTGGGTCTTGGCTACTTTATCAGCTGGGGAGAGGCCTCTCCTAGTGGTGGGAGCCCATTCGCTAGACACAACTTCTCCCCAGCTAGGGCAGAGGTGAGCACAGAAAGAGAACCAAGCAGGAAGCAGCCCTGCCTCAATGCCCCCCAGCCATGAGGAACTGCACCAATCTGAGAGCAACTTCAACAAGACAATCTAGCAGTGGCCACTGCAGGGATACTAATTATCTCCTGCCTTTCCCCTGTGCATCTCCTCATCAAAGCGCTCTGCAAACATCTCCAGGTACAACTAAGGATGCTGTTGAGATCAAGTCCTAGCTAATCCCCCACACTGAGCCACAGGCTTGCTTCAGGTTCGGGGTGGGGCTGGTGGCAGAGCCCAGGAGTCCTGGCTACCATTCCTGAGCTCTGACTCGCAGGCCTCGCCACATGTTAACTCACAGCAGGCTTAGGGCAATCGCACGCTGAGCGCCGGAATTTATACAACAGTAAAACTGATTTGGGCTTTGGGGTTTTGCTGTTTGCCTAAATTCAATCCAGCCCTCTGCTAAAGTCCCGGATCAGGACTCGTTAAGGCAGCTGCAGCAGGTGATCAGATTTGTTCTCCCCTAAATTGGGCTCCACTGGGGCAGTTGGCAAGAAGCGGCTGTTTGTTCGGCATTTTTAAATTAGTGTTAAAAGCTGCCCCGGCCTGTTAGATGCCTCCTCCTCTGTAGTGAAACTGACAAGGGCCGTGCATGGGGGGAGCGACAACCCCAGGAAAGAGATGACATGCTCGCACTGCAGCGCGGGGAAGGTCACCACTAAACAAGACACACGGGAGCCAGAGCTGGCAGGGAGATCGGAGGCTCTCCCAAACTTCCCACCCACCCCGGCTCCAACCCTGACAAACAACATTGCTCTTCTGCTAATTGGTTTCACAGGGTCCTTTTATATATGAGTGCTTGCTCCTCAGCCCTGCCAGCCAGAGCAGGCACAGGGGCTGCCAGTGGCAGAGAACAGGGTGCAAGCAAGGCTGGCTGGCAGGTAAATCAACCCTAAGCCCAGCCCAGTTCATACTAGGGATGTAAGAGAGTAGTCAATTAGTCGACTACCCAAGTCCAGTCAACTGCTCACATTCTACCCCCCCTTACTGGCTCTATATCAGGGGCAACAAGAGTAGGGGGAAGCAGGAGCCAGTGCTGGGGGGAGCCAGCTTAAAAGCCAGTTCTCCCAGCACTGTCTCCGCTCCCCCACTCCCCACACTGCCTCTATCGGAGGCAACAGGGGGAAGGGGACAGGGGAGGCTGTTTTGCCCAACTTTCCACTGGGACCCCCTGCGGACATTGGCTGCTACCGGCTGGGCAGGCAGCCCCACTCAGTCCTGGACCAAACCCCACTGTGGCTCTGCAATTTAAAAGGCAGTAGGAGCCAGGCAGCCTGCCCCCACCCCCGACCCAGCTCGAGTAGGGACTGAAAGGGGCTGCCCTCCCCTTTCAAGTAATCGAGTAGTCGATAAAAATTCTATCGACTACTCGATTACTAAAATAACCTCAACTTAACATCCCTATTCCATGCTGGGTTCCTTCTTATTTTAAGCACTTCTGTGCACGGCAGCTTAGGAGTGGATCTCTTTTGCAGGGATGCTGGGAGCAGAATCACACACATCCAGTAATGGTGCCTTCTCCTAGCTAGGGAGGGGCCCCACGCTACGTACAGCATCCCCACACTGCCGCCCTTCCCATCACAATGCTGTGTCAACACAACAGGGGATCAAATGCAGCAGCCTTGCTACACAACGATAGGGTTCCACAACACCAAACACACGGAGTGTCCCCCTCGGATCCCTCTGCCTCATGCTCTCATCCCAGGACCCTGCTCACAACTTCCTCGGGCTGGATGTCGTCTCAGTGCAGGAGTCACTGAGTGCATTATGGGAGCTCCCCGTCCCTGAAGATGGTTGATTCTCACTCTGCTTTATATTGTGGGGCAAAATCATTGCAGCATTTCTGCACACAGGCATGCTCCACCTTCATTGGGCAGCACCCACAGCTCTGTATAACTGTAGGACCTACAAACAGCGCAGTGGCTAAACACAACAAAACCACCACCACCGACCCTCTACCCACAGGCTTGAACAAAGATGAGCACACACTGCAAAGGCAGATGATGATTGCTCATTGATTTATTTATGCAGGACCTACAATTAGTGTGGCAATTTCTTAATTTATTTTTAATGATTTAGGGCCAGAGAGACCGCTATCAAGCCCAGACAGAGGCAACTAATTGGATGTAGCTTGTAGCCAGCACATGCCACATGTGATGCATGCAGCGTGAAAAGCAGAAGCCCAAATTCCTCAGTCACTTAGCCCCTGAGGAAACCTTGCAAAGTCAGGACTCTTGTGTGGGAAGCAGCTGACCTTTGGGTGTAGTGAGCCTCTCCTCAGAGGAAGGCTAGGCAGCAGGAAGGGGAATGTTTAGGGTTTGATTTCAACATGCTCAGAATGCTCCCTTGGGACCAGATTTTCCAAGTGTCATGTGGGGGCAACGCTCTTTGGGATCTGTGGCCTCAGCTGTGGGTGCAGATTCCTTTTGAGAATCCCGGCTG
Source organism: Pelochelys cantorii (assembly GCA_032595735.1). Lineage (NCBI taxonomy): Eukaryota > Metazoa > Chordata > Testudines > Trionychidae > Pelochelys > Pelochelys cantorii. The sequence goes on from CM064336.1 coordinate 25,580,015, forward strand.
CACTGGTCACCCCTCTGCCCCTGAAGTGAGTCCTAGCTCTGGTAACTCAGTCGAGGGTGGGGTTATTTTTAAAGCTTCCCAGCACAGCCTCAAGGTGCATGCTCTTCCTCTGGCTGCAGACAGTGGAGTCATCTGTAAGAAAGATGTTTGACAAGCGGATCCCTGTTAGCCACAGCTGGGTTCCCCATAGAGAACATCTCCATCTCTCCAGCTACCCAGCTGAGCCAACACCCCAGCAGCCTGTCAGTGCACGGCCCCACCTGTGAACAGCTTGGCCTGAGGGTCAGGAGGCCCTGTCTCTGGGGAGCTCCAGCTGGGTCAAGAATCCACTCTTCCAGGAGCTGTGGCAACACATTTTGCTCTTGCAAGAGGGAAGCAGAGAAAGCTCTAAGCCACCGGCTTGCACCGTGGCTGCTCCCCTCACGCAGAGCAGGCAGGGGAGAACCCACTTCCTGCTCCCAGGTCCTGGCCAGGTGGTAGCAGTGCTGGCAGTAGCAGCTGAGCTGGCTGTCATTTAAAGCACACAGCCCTCAGTGGCTTTACAAGCATCTTCAGGTGTATGACATTGCTGCATTCCACCTTCCAGACACTGGGGAAATTCATCCCTTGAGCTCTCTGAACTCCCAGAGCCATCTCCCTTGGCAATTTTAGGCAAAACTAGGGCTCATGAAATGATAGGCTGATGGCACACATGACCGGCAAGTTTCTCCCTAATGGAGCTCTGCCACGGCACCTCACTTCTCCCCTGCAGCGCTCCCAGGATTTCATTCCTGGCTCCCTTTTCCTTCTCAGTGAGACGCTCGATTCCAACCCGCCGCAACCCCGCTACTCCAACTCCTGTGGCCCACACACAACTCTGCCGAGGCACCTCACAACCATCCCAGCTATCTGTCCAGCTCAACACATCTCCACCAACATCCCTTCATCCTGCCCAGCTGCATCCGCTGCCACATAAGCGCAGGATCTTTCACAGCAGGGGTCGCACTATGCCAGAAACCTGGGGGTGCTTTGCACTGTGCGTGGATTGATGCCCATGGGGGAAGGGGTTATCTAATGCACTTTAGTTGGGTCTTACATGGAGATCTGAACTACATCGCCCCGCAGGTGTGAGGTAAAGACACCAAACCCCAGTACCCCCACCACACATAGAGCCCACAAGGAGACTGAGTGTCTACTGGTCTCAGCACCAGATGTGGAGTCAGGAGAGTTCATTCTATCCCAGCTCTGCCACGGATTCACTGATGGACACGGAGGCACAGAGAGGAGCAGTGTCTTGCCCAGTCTCCCCATCTGTAGTTCAAGACTAACGATACAGACCCAACTTAAGGGGGCTGACAGGCTGAATCCATGAACGCTCGCTAAGCACACCTGGCTCCTGAGACGCACAGCACTAGAGGAGTCTGTGGGCACCGCTGCAACACTCCCAGCATTCTGGGGCTGTGGAGCTCAGAGCGCCAATGGGATGGGTGAGTGAACTCCCCACCCCCTTATTTCTGCACTAACAGTTTGTCACGCAGGCAGTAATGCCGTGCCTGCGCACATCCTGCCCCTCCCACCTCACCGGCTACCCTGTCATATGGGCAGCTTACTCCCTCTGCTCATCCAGACTGAATTCCACCAGCAAACTTTCACTGACCCCCATCCACCCTCCTCTCCTCCCAGCCATGGATACGTCAGAAGCAGGGTCCCCCCAACACCATTGCATCCAGGACACACAGGGCTGCCCACATGCCACACAGCCTGTTGAACTCAGGGCACTGTTCATAGGGTGGGGCTTGCAGAGGAGATGGGAGAAGGTTTGCACAGATGAATGACTCATTTTGGGCTGAGGAAACATGCCTCATCCTGCTGTCACTGAAACCAATGAGTGACAGCAGGATCGGGCCCAGTGTGAGACAATGAGTTCAAGGCAGCATCTCTTTCTATGCAGAAGTGGCTTAAGATAGTTTAAAATAAGGTGACAGCTGGTCTCCTGCATGGCAGACACACCCCAAGGAAGGCAGAACCGGGGTATTTCAGTCCTAACGTGACTCCCAAGCAGAAAGAAATTGACATAAAACAATTCTAGGAACTCACTGTGTGTCTCACTCTGAAGCCTAAAATCTCGGTGGAGTTAGTGTGAAACAATGGACACAGCTACAAGCATTGCTGGGAGCTCTTTCAGTTGAGAATATCCCCAGGTTCAATCATCACTGGGAATCATGGTCTGCTACCATCCAGTTCTCAGCCACCTGTGGCTTTTTTACACCTGGGACTTTAAAAATTACACCCAGGTGAAGAGGGTGGACATTTAGCTACTAGAACATAATCAACACGCTGGCCCTCCCAGCACCTGCTAATGCAAGAAGCTCCCCACTCTTTAAAGATGGTAACAAAGCTTCCTAACTCCTATCAGAAGCAGGTCACTCTAATTAGCTGCCTTGTAGACATGAGGAAACTGAGGCATGCCAAAGTCTCAGAGCATTTTCAGATGTGTCTACGAATTGTGGATGCCTCGGTTACTGAGACCCCAACATGGGACAACTCTCTCTCTGTGTGTGTGTGTGTGTGTGTGTCCCCCTCCCTCCCCCAATTGCAGGTCCTTAAAGAATGAAAGAGTTATTTACTGAAGGGCCACTGGTTCCTACAAACTTGACTTTGCACCAGGTCTCACTGGGGAGGTTACTGTCAGTTTCCGTAGGAGGAGAAATGAATAAGACTGGGACTTTTCAGCTTGGAAAAGAGATGTCTAAGGGGGGATATGATAGAGTCTATAAAATCATGAGTGATGTGGAGAAAAGTAAATAAGAAAGTGTTATTTACTCTATCTCATAACAAAAGAACTAAGGGGTCATCAAATGAAATTAATAGGCAATAGGTTTAAAACAAACAAAGGGAATTCTTTGCTAGAGAACGTTGCGACGACCAAGACTAAAACAAGTTCCAGGAAGAACTACATAAATTCATGGAGGTTAGGTCCATCTGTTCATCAGTGCCTGGAAATGGGTGGCAGGGGATGGATCACATGATGATTACCTGTTCTGTTAATGCCCTCTGGAGCACCTGGCACTGGCCACTGTCAGAAGACAGGATACTGGGCTAGATGGACCTTTGGTCTGAGCCAATATGGCCGTTATTATTGCTTTAATGTTAGCAGATATTTTGGAAGCGCTGTTAATTCTCATGTTTCAGGGTACAAGTCAATCTTTCCTTGTTGGAGGCTAAGAAGTTTCTTGCACCTTCCCATGAGACATTTGGTGCTGAGCACTGCTGGAGATAGGACACTGGACTGGATGGCGCCCAACTCAGAACCAGCATCGCAATTCCTACGTGATTTAAACTTCAGCACCAAGGGGTGATAGGAAACTACTCCTCTACCTAGAGCAAGGGAGTTGTATGGACTCTACAGTGAGTCATTCACTCAGCATGGAACAGCATGTCTAGTGATTACAACTGACGATAGCATCAGAAGCTCTTCCGCCAATTCCGCAGCTGACTTGCTGTGGGACCTTGACACATCCCTGTTCTGTGCCTCAGTTTCCTCCTCTACAACAAAGGGACAATAGTCCTTTCCGCCTTCCATAAAGTGCAGCTGCAGGCTCTGAGGTGGAAGGCAATGGGCCAATCCAACTCCCAGAGCAGAATGTCTCCCAGTTTCTGGCTACAGTTTCTCTGCTACAGGATGGCTTGATGGTCTTAACTGCTATTATTTCTTATCACTGATTTGAAACAAAATCCTAGGGGATGGGCAGCAAGCAGGCACTGTCGGGGCAGGGTTCCCAGCCACTGCTGAGAATGGCAGGCATGTGCCTGCAAAGGAATTACTCGTCTCAGCAGGGCTAGGGCGACCGTCACTGCAGGGCCAATAACCAGCCTGAGCTGAGTGACTTTGGGGAACGGGAGAGGCATGACTCTCATTTCCAGCCTTCATCTGATAGGACACTGAAACCCAAATAGATTAGATACTGTGCTGAGACTCTGGTAATTAACACCGTCAAGGCCTGCCTGGCCCAGAATCCATGGGTAAATAGAACACATCAAATAGAATTACCCACCAATCCCTCCTAATGCACTTGGAGCCTGGCCCAACAGACATGTTAACATTAATATACACAATCTTATTAACTGAAGGTCATAAAAGCTGTCACAGGCCAGAGATGATGAACTACCACTCCCCAGGGGGCAGGGAAGAAAGAGGAAAGAACCCAGACCCACTGCTTGCCAGGGATTCCACACTGGGATCCAAGAGAGCCTAGGAATACCCTGGAAAGGTCAGAGCCCCTGGGTGTGAAAGCACGAGAGAGGCTTTTAGTGCGAACAACAAGGGAGAGGGAATAACAAACAAACAACTCATGATACCAAGGCCACGCCTACGCTATAGAGACCAGAGCAGCATAGCTACCTGCCAGCATCACGCTGGAATGCATGACAGCTTGCATGGATGGAAGGGGGTTTTCCATCACCGCCTCCCCAAGTACAGTTGCTAAATCAACAAGAGCACTCTTCCAAAGACCCAGCTTTCTCTGCCTCAGGGGTAAGGAGAGCATCACTAGGGGCCTTTTCACACCCCAGAGCAATGCAGCTAAGTCTATCTCCATTTCAAGTGCACATCAGGCCTAAGAACCTGCCATCTGAGGATCTCAAAGCATGAGGCCAGAATTAACTAATGGATTATGCAGAATGGCTATGGATATGGGGGAACTGGGGCACAGAGCAAGGGTGTGGCTTTGCCCACGGTAACGCACAAGTCAATGCCAGAGCAGGAACAGAATTTCAGGGTCCTGGCTCCCAGCCCTTTGTACTAATCCACTCATCTGCACAGGAGATGTGACATCCCCACCCCCCATAGCTGGGAAGGCTGGCCCTGTGTCCTGCTGCCCCGTGGGAGGCAAGGGACCAGCCAAAACAGAGGAGCCAGGGAACTCAGGTTTATTGGGCCAGACAAAGGCAGGCAAAGTGACATGGGAGACTCGGGGAGATCCCAGTCAGGAGAGCAACTAGTACTGCTGGGGAATCCCCCATGGCCAAGGCAAGACCCACAGAGAGGGCTGGGAGCCAGGAGAATGCACTCACTGGGCTGCAGGCAGGAGAGAGAGATGATTTATGCCCTTGCCCTGCACTCTGCCAGCTCTGCTCTGCTTGACACTCCCTGATTCCTTCCCGCATTCCATCCCATTTCTTGGGCCAACCTTGCGCCTGTACAGTCACCCTCTGCCCTGCAGCCTCCCTCTCCAAACCCCCTTCAAGCAGCAACCCCGCCCCAATTGCCACTCAGGTGCAAGAACAGAGAGCAACTAGGGGGAGAACATTAGACACCAAACAAACCCTGGGAAACGGTATGTATAACTGTTCCCGGAGAGCCTTCCCTGCCCGACTGCTGCCAGTCCCCTCCCAGAGCCAGCTCCAAGTCTCCTGCTCCCTGCTCAGCCATGCGCCTGTGAGTTATCCTTTGCCTTTACACTAAACTCTGCAGGGGAGGAAGCATGCCTCCTTAATTGTGTGTACAGCCCCATGCACCCCAAAGGCACTCAATACGCTAGTCCGCCACAGCCATGGCCAGTGCAGGACTACCCCCAGCAGTGCATTCTCCAGCACGGCATTCAGCATGTGAGCGTGAATGCCCCCATAGGCCCGTCTTCCCCCCAGCCCGGACACACCTTGATGATCTTGGGGTCTGTACAGCGGCTGTTGCCGTTGCTGGCGTGCATCCAGCTGCTCTCGTAGGCTGGGCAGTGCTGCCGCAGGGAGCACCGCTTCTCCGTCACGCACCAGCCGCACTCGAAGCGCGGATCTGCCTTGAGGCAGAGGCCACAGCTTTCACGCAGGGCCGAGCACTTGTACAGGTGAGCTGCAAGAGAAGGCAGAGGGGCTTCAGGTCATCCACGCTGGCTGACAGCCCTACAGACTGGAGGCCTCTGCTGACACCCAGCACAGGCACCGCAAAGGCAGTGGGAGGCCAGGTGCCTCACGCACACCAGTCCTACCAGTATCCCTCATTCCCATCCCGTGGGTCTCCTATCTTGGTGGGGGAGGGGGGCCGGGAGCTCGGTATCCATAGGCACATCTGAGAGCAGAGCCTGGCAGGAGAGGTGGCATTGGTGGTTTTTATGAAGAGGGCACCTGTCCACAAGGAACTGGGCAGCATCAACTCATTTTGCATGGGCCAGCCAAATGCCTGGGAAGAGCTAACCATTCGGGATTTGTGCTGCCCAGATAGCTGGGGGTGAAGTGCTTTGCAGAGGACACGCTTCTGGAATAAACACGTCTTGCCTAGCGGATTGGCTGGCTGAGGGGGCTGGGAACGGGGTATGAAGAGCTTCCCCTCTAGGGCGCCAGCTCTAACCAAGCTCCTGGTGGAGGCTTAGGGGCTGGGAGGCTGGCGAACGGGCTGCGGAGACAGATCACATCCCCTGCTTACCCTGGATGTTCTGGGGGTTGTCTATGACAAAGTTTCCATTCCACACCACGGACAGGTTCACAGGCAGGTCGCTGATGTCATTCCCTTCATAGAAATACTGCAAGGGGAGACACAAAGCAGAGCCCCAGTTTCAGTGAGGGGGGCTGATGGATGGAGAGAGGCCCAGGAATCTCTCCACTAACTTCCCCTGGGGGGCATGGAGAAGTAAGGAAGACTTGGCTGAGTAGGGGTGGGTCTGGCACCGCTGGTGCCTTCGTACCACAACCAGCCAACAGAAGAACAAAGAGAACTCCTGCCCAAGGCCTTGACTAACAAAGAAAGAAACGTCATACGCATCGAGGGCTTCAAACAGGCAACAAGCCCCATTATCCAAAGAGAGCCCAGAGCCAGCTGGAAACTGTCCCTGCGCAGGGAACAACAAACAGATAACCCTCAGCACACCCACACCTGCAGCAGCTAGAAGACAGGCTGGGGGACTATGCTGCATGGGGCAGGATTCCTGAGGATCCTGCAGCATGAGTGAGTCCAAGCCCACAGATCCAAGCGCCATGAGGACAGGAGGTGGAAGAGCACAAGAGGTGCCTGGGACACCGAGCTCACAGGCACCTGGCAGGCAGGGCCATGCTGTGCAGAGGTTGCTTGACGTGGGCACTCGGCGACCCCTTCCCTACTCACACTGCCCTTCTCTAGCACTTCCCAGCTGAGGAGTGGCACAGCCACCCTGGCATGCCCCACCCGTGCCCTGGGGATGGGGAGGGGAGCTGCTTTCCATGGCATTGTGTCCTAGCGTAGGTCTAGACTACATGCCTCTGCCGACAGAGGCATGTAAAATAGGCTACCCAACATAGTCAATGAAGGGGGGATTTAAATATCCCCGGCTTCATTAACATAAAAATGGCCGCCACGCTGTGCCGGCTCAGCTGATCATTGGCACAGCGCGCGAGTCAAGACGCGGATCAGTCGACAAGGGAAGGCTTTGTTGACCGCTCCCTTATGCCTCATGAAACCAGGTTTACAGGAGCAGTCGACAAAGGCTTCCCTTGTCGACCGATCCGCATCTTGACTCGCGCGCTGTGCCGACGATCAGCTGAGCCGGCACAGCGCGGCAGCCATTTTTATGTTAATGAAGCCGGGGATATTTAAATCCCTGCTTCATTGACTATGTCGGGTAGCCTATTTGAGGCATGTAGTCTAGACATACCCCTAAGCTGGCAGCTTCTCTCACAGGGGGCTTTGGACACTCCCCTGTGCCTCTCCTTGCTCCTCTGGTGCTGCAGGCCAGGAGTATTAGCCCATCTCAGGGGTGCAGAGCTGAGGCACCCACTGCCTTTGGGATCTCCTGCACCTCCCACCCCCACTGACACCCTTTACTCCTAACTTGCAGGTCCCCTCCCCGCTGCTTCAGGACTGGGCCTCTCACGGTGCTAACAACCCACCGCAATCCGGATTCAAAACCGCCCCTGTGATGGAGGCAAGCGCACGTCAGGAACTAGAGCAGCCAAACCCCGGAGCACAGGGGCTGCTCCCCTGGGAGCAGCGAACGGGTCAGTATGGCCCCTGCTTGCCGCAGCTTCAACACTTGCACTAGCTCGTGGAACAAATCCCTAAGACAGTCCTTCTGCAGCCCAGAAACGGAGCCATTCTGGGCACAGCATGTGGGTGGGAGCGGGGGGCTGCTTCGATTAATTACCCTTCAGTCCTCACACTAGCTAGGCCGCAGCCAGAGGAAGGAGCACTTTCCCCTGGCAGCCTGTTTAATGGAAGGGCTATGCTGCCCAACCCTTGGCAGAGGTTGGAGCTGTCTTCCTGCCCTCTGCAGAGCACAAACACACCTCCCCCCTCAATGCCTGGATTGCAAAGCCCAGAGAACTCAAGCTCTGGGGAGGGGGGGCAGTTCAAAGAGGCAGAAAGCAGAGATTAGAGCTTTAGCAAACTGCTCATCCTGCCCCAGGCCTCCTCCCCATCAATACTACCTTGCTTCTAACCTGAGCCAAACTCTGACAGCCCCACGCACAGTCCCTACACAGCCCCTGCACGCAGGCGGAGGATCAATCGATACGCAGACAGGAAGGCAGTCGGAACCTTCCCTGACAGCTAACGACCTCCTCTGGTGAGAGATTCTCTGCTCCTCTCTGGAGAAAATGACAGGCGAGTCGGGAGAGATTAAATGAATGATTCATGGGTTGCTGGAGTTTGTTAGGGAGCCCCGTACACAGCCGTATTGGCTTTCTTTGGCTCAGACCCCACGCCCAAACCATGCCAGTTACTCTGCTGACCAGCTTCACCGCCTGGGTGTGATGACGGGTACTGGGTAAGTGGCAGCACTGCCCCCTGGTCCATACCAGTGCCAGCTCACTGTTTGTCTCAGAGGAAACTCAAGTGATTTGTTCTGATGGGACCAGATAGCAGTACCGGTGGTGGGGGAAGGGGTGGTCAAGGGGCTTTCTCCTGCCAGGGAGCCAGCAACACCTCTGCACCTACTTGCCTGAGCTGTTATTTACCACATTGTATTAGATAAGCAACTTTTCATGCAAGAATCTCAGAGCTTGCTACACATGGGGAAACAGGCAGGGAGTGAGCAGCAGGAGGAGGTGAGTCACCTGAGTCCGTACAGTGCATCAGTGGCAGAGCTGGGAATAAAACCTAGGAGTCCTAAGTACCAAACCTGTACTGCAACCACTAGAGTCCTGCCCCATCCGTGGGAAGCAGCAGCACTAGGCAGAAGCACATAGTTTGGGCGGCAGCAGCATGAGTCCAACAGTGACAGCCCAAACCTGGCTCCCTGCAGACAGAAGCCATCCTCCCTGGGGTTGGGTACCCTGGAGGCTCTGCCCTCCACAGCAGCAGGAGTTATTGGGGCTCACACTAGGCTAGGGAGCACACACTAGCTGGATGCAGAGATAAGGGCAAGGGCCTGATTTGGACAGTACCTGCCTTTTTACAGATGTGTAAGTGTGTATCTCACACTAAACGCATGAGCACCGGGCAAGGCCCAACTCTGCAATGGAAACAGACTGGCTCCTGGGCTGCTTACTGGCCGGGGAACTTCCAGGGGAGACCAGGAAATCCTGCATCCTGCCCACCTTGCATGGACACTGAAGACCCTATAAGCACTTTTACTCTGCAGTCCTTAGCCATTCCCAGTAAAATGTTGCTGTGCACCTGCTGGCCACTGCCCTTGCCCCCAGAGGTGGCTGGATTTCAGCAGTGCTGCATGTACGTATGCCTGTCTGTACAGGTGCACTGTGGGAACTGGGGTGGGGGGTGCTAAGGGAATAAGATACTAGCAGCCTGTTTACACACCACAGCACAGTCAAAAGGGTTAGGACTCAGAAAGGAGCCTACAGGAAGAATCACAGAATACTAGAATTGGAAGGGACCTTGAGAGATCATCAACCCAGTCCCCTGCCCTCATGGCAGGACCAAGCATGGTTCATGTCATCCCTGATAGATGTCTATCTGACCTGCCCTTAATTATCTCCAGAGATGGAGATTCCACAACCTCCCCAGGTAATTTATTCCAGTGTTTAACCATCCTGACAGTTAGGAAGATTCTCCTAATATTATAATAATAATAATAATATATGGAGATATACTTCTCTCACAGAGCTGGAAGGGACCTTGAGAGGTCATCAAGTCCAGTCCCCTGCCCTCACAGTAGGACCAAATACCATCCCTGACAAATTTGCTACAGATCTCTAAATGACCCCCTCAAGGATTGAGCAAACCAATACTCAAACCACTGAGCTATCTATCCCTCCTAACATCCACCCTAAACCTCCCTTGCTGCAGTTTAAGCCCATTGCTTCTAGTCCTATCCTCAGAGGCCAAGGAGAACAATTTTCCCCCTCCTCCCTGTGACACCCTTTTCGATACCTGAAAATGGCTATCATGTCCCCTCTCAGTCTTCTCTTTTCCAAACTAAACAAGCCCAATTCTTTCAGTCTTCCCTCATAGATCATGTTTTCTAGACCTTTAATCATTTTTTTGCTTTTCTCTGGATCTTCTCCAATTTCTCCACATCTTTCTTGAAATGTGGTGCCCTGAACTGGACACAATACTCCAATTGAGGCCTAATCAGCACAGAGTAGAGCAGAAGAATGACTTCTCGTGTCTTGTTCACAACATTCCTGTTAATGCATCCTAGAATCATGTTTGCTTTTTTTTGCAACCATGGCACACTGTTGGCTCATATTTAGCTTATGGTCCACTATGACCCCTAGATCTCTTTCTGCAGTACTCATTCCCAGACAGTCACTTCCCATTCTGTATGTGTGAAACTGATTGTTCCTTCCTAAGTGGAGTACTTTGCATTTGTCATTATTAAACTTCATCTTATTTATCTCAGACCATTTCTTCAGTTTGTCCAGATCATTTTGAATTATGACCCTATCCTCCAAAGCAGATGCAACCCCTCCCAGCTTGGTATCATATGCACACTAAATAAGCATACTCCCTATGCCATCACCTAAATTGCTGATGAAGATATTAAACAGAACCCAGTTCCCTGCAGAACCCCACTTGTTATGCCTTTCCAGCATGACTGTGAACCCGTTAATAACTACTCTCTGAGAACGGTTATCCAGCCAGTTATGCACCCACCTTATAGTAGCTCCATCTAAGTTGTATTTGCCTAGTTTATTGATAAGAATGTCATGCAAGACCATATCAAATGCCTTACTAAAGTCCAAGTATACCACGTCCACTGCTTCTCCTTTATCCACAAGACTGGTTATCCTATCAAAGAAAGCTATCAGATTGGTTTGACATGATTTGTTCTTTACAAATCCATGCTAGCTGTTACCTATCACCTTATTTTCTTCCAGATGTTTGCAGATGAATTCCTTAATTACCTGCTCCATTATCTTCCCTGGCACAGAAGTTAAACTGACTTGTCTGTACTTTCCTGGTTTGTTCTTATTTCCCTTTTTATAGATGGGCACTCTATTTGCCCTTTTCCAGTCTTCTGGAATCTCTCCCCACTTCCATGATTTTTTAAAGATGATAGCTAAAGGCTCAGATATCGCCTCTCTGAGCTCCTTGAGTATTCTATGATGCATTTCATCAGGCCCTGGTGACTTGAAGACATCTAACTTTTCTAAGTGATTTTTAACTTGTTCTTTTTTTATTTTAACTTTTAAACCTACCCCATTCCCACTAGCATTCACTATGTTAGGCATCCCTTCATCATCAAACTTCTTGATGAAGACTGAAACAAAGAAATCATTAAGCACCTCTGCCATTTCCAAGTTTCCTGTTATCATTTCTCCCTCCTCACTGAGCAACAGGCCTACACTATCCTTGGTCTTCCTCTTCCTTCTAGTATATTTATAGAATGTCTTCTTGTTACCTTTTATGTCTCTAGCTAGACTGAGCTAGTTTTGTGCCTTTTCTTTTCTAATCTTGCCCCTGCACATGTGTGTTGTTTGCTTATATTCATCCTTTGTAATTTGACCTAGTTTCCACTTTTTATATGACTCCTTTTTGATTTTTAGATCATGCAAGATCTCCTGGTTAAGCCAAGGTGGTCTCCTGCCATACTTTCTATCTTTCCTACACAATGGAGTAGTTTGCTTTTGGGCCTTAATAATGTCCCTTTGAAAAACTGCCAATTCTCTTCAGCTGTTTTTCCTCTTAGTCTTGCTTCCTGTGGGACCTTACCTACCAGCTCTCTGAGTTTACTAAAATCTGCCTTCCTGAAATCCATTGTCTCTATTTTGCTGTTCTCCCTTCTACCATTCCTTAGTACCATGAACTCTATGATTTCATGATCACTTTTACCCAAGTTGCCTCCCACTTTCAGATTTTCAACCAGTTCCTCCCTATTTGTTAAAATCAAAACTAGAACAGCTTCCCCCCAGCAGCTTTCTCAACCTTCTGAAATAAAGAATTGTCTCCAATGCAATCCAAGAACTTACTAGATAATCTGTGCCCTGCTGTGTTAACCTGTAGTGTAGACATAGCCTTTGCTGGAAGATGCAATGCAAATGAAGCACGGATTAACATTTTCTCTGCTTTATTTGCATAATCTCTTCCGATCCATTTTTGCGCAAGAGGTTTTTGTGCAAAAACAAGCAGTGTGGACAATTTCTTTTTGCACAAAACCCCCTTTTTGCGCAAAATCCTTATGCCTCAAAGAAGGAGATATAAGGATCTTGTGCAAAAGGGGGGTTTTGCGCAAAAAGGAAACATCCACACTGCTTGTTTTTGCGCAAAAACAGGTCGGAAGAGATTATTCAAATGAAGCACGAGAAAATGCTAATCTGTGCTTCATTTGCATTGCCTCTTCTGGCAAAACCTGTAGTGTAGACGTAGCCTGAGTTTCTCAACAGATGTCTAGATAGTTGAAGGTCCCCCATCACCACCAAATCTTGCGCTCTGGATGATTTTGTGAGCTGTTTAAAAAAAAAAAAAAAAAAAAAAAAGCCTCATCCACCTCTTCTGCTTAGGTAGGTGGTCTGTAGCAGACTCCTAGCATGACATCACCCTTGCTTTTTATCCCTTTTAACTAAACCCAGAGACTCGCAACAAGTCTGTCCCGTAAGAATATTACAAGGGGACATTTTTTGTGCTCATGGCAGACGGCCCTATACTCTGTGCCAGTGCACACCCTGAATAAGCTGCCTCTCGGGCAGCTGCAGTTCCCTGCTAGCTAGGAAGGGGACATATGCCTTGGCCTTTCTGGGTGGGACAAAAAGCACAGGTGGGAGGGACAGTAACTGTTCCTGGACTGTGCTGGCCCCAGCTAGGTGCCTGCCTGAAGACAGCATGGGGTAAATCTCAGGGGTGGTGTTTGATCTCTTATCAATGTAAAAACTGGGCTCCATGGTCTATGGTCACAGGAGTAGGTGGGAGGAGAAGCTGTTCTTTATGGCTTCTCTGAGGCTGGGCCAGAGACCGGATTGCACCAGACCCCTGCCCCATTATTTGTGCACCCAGAAGAGATGGGGGCCTTCTCCTCCTCTGAACCTGTGCACTGTGGTTATTAGGTTCTCTCTCCTTTAACCCAGATGTTGGGCTAAGAAGCTCCCCCAGTGCTTCTGTGGAGATTGGCCAAGAGGGAGCACCCCAGCACCTCATCACAAACAAACTGCCCTACAAAGCCAGAAAGCCCGGCTGGCCCACCTCCTTCCCACATGGTGTCTCAGGGCAGGAGACACGCCAGCCCCACTGCTGACTGATGCACATGGCTCTGCTTTACTGGAGCTATTCACCTCTTCCTCAGGCTCCCAAAAGCTAGAGAGGCAACAGAGAATTGCTGAACAAGAGGCAGGAGGGTGGCCCAGGAGACGGTGCAAAAGAACCCTGCTCCCAAGCCAAGGCAGAGGCAGCAGGTGACATGGGCAGCAGTACTTGGGGTCAATTCAGATCTCACTGTACAGCCTGCCCTACCAACCGTGGGTCTGCCCCACCTGGGCTGTCCCACTGGTTACAATCCATGCATGGCACACATGTGCACACACAGCTTTAATCCCGAAAGAGCCAAACCCCTTGATTAACAATAGGCCAAATTCAGTAGCCCTGAAGCCCTGGCTTCCATGCCCTGGCATACATGTGTACACCAGGCCAATGGCCCTCTGCATGCAGGGATCACTCTGCCCACTAGTAAAATGCAGCCACCTCGGGGGGAGGAATGCAGCTGCTGCTCAGTGGTGCACGGTAGTTTATGACAGGAAGCGAAAAATGACACATCCAATTAAAACCTCCACTCGGATGTTCATTAGCATAAACCACCACAAATCCTAGTTTCCAGCCCAGCTGAAAGCCAGCCTCTTCAGCGGAACAGCACTGCCACCGTCAACACCCTAGCGAGGCCCGGCTCCAGTACAGACCCCTTCTTGGCTGAGTCAGCACCACTGCTGCATGAGGTGCTCCTTGGCAGTCCAGGGAAGGCCATTCAGGTCTGAGCTCCACAGGCCTTGCCCGCTGGTCCCAGGATGACAGAGCCAGAAGGGAGTAGAGTTCAGATCTTTGCAGTGTATCCTTCCCTCTGTCCTAACTCCACCTCAACAGGTGGGCAGAGCCTGGAGGTCCCCCTAAGAGGGACGCGCTCTGGGGTGGTCTGGGTAAGATGCACATTAATGCGTGAAGACCATCAATTGGCAGTCGGGGGGAAGCAGGAGGTGGGGGAAGGGCAACGGAGCAGGATTTAGCTGTGACGAGCAGCGTGGCAGCCTAAGTGAAATTGGCATTTTCAATTTGTACTCTGACATGTCTCATTTGAGGCCCTGGCATCTCAGGAAGGCATGCAGCCTGCAGCTGTCCGGAACACTTATTTGCATCTCTCTGCCCCAGCTCCTTTTGGAAATGAGTTCCTTCTTGGGGCGGGGGGAGAGGGGAGATGGGAAAAAAGAGATGATTAACCCTTCATGTGCCAGCTATGGAGACAGCAACAGGCATATGTGGAAGGATGGTAGGGGATAGACTCAAGATGCCTCTGGAAGAACCATCCTCCCCACTCAGCTCTGAGACACCTGGACTGAGGTGCTGAACATACAATGGCATATGATCCAGGCCAGGAAGGGGACACTGGAAGAGAGCCACAGTCTAAGCAGCGTAAAGGGCAAGGTGAAATGGAAACTAATGACAGGAAGGGTCTCCGAGCTGCACACACTGCCGGCTCTTGCGCTGCCGAATGAATGAATGGCCGTGACTAATGTTGACAGTTCTCTCCTGGTTCTGAAGCTCACGTTGGTAATATATTACCTTCGCTGCTGAGATGAGCTGAAGCCATGCAACCCAGATTGCAATTACAGACACCCCTGGCCCTCCAGGAGATTCGGAGCCAGTGTTTCAGTTCAGCCCTTCATGTCGATGGGAACGGTTGGCTTGAGATTCCATTTATGAGATTAGGAGCCCTGTGTGTCCATGTCAGCCTGCAAATGCCATTGTGAATGTGCTGCCTTTTGCCTTACCCATGATCTGTCTGCATCAAGGCTGGGCTGATGTTCCAAAGGCTGGGGGCAATAGAAGAACAACAGAGAGTAGCTAAAGACCAATCCTTTCAAATCTTATTCAAGGCAGAAGACTGGTCTCTGCCCAGAAGAACTGCTTTAGGAAGTGGGGAGATCATCTTGGCAACAAAGTCACCCTCAGGGGTTTCGGCTCCTGTGGGGAAGTCAGCAAGGGTCCGACTGATGGAGAGGAATGGTTTTAAAAAGGCAGAGGCTGGCCTGTTTGGGGGCCTGTAATGGGGTGGTTGCCCTGCACTGGAATGAAGAGAGTTAAAACAACAGTGATAGAAGCCTGAAGCTGGAAGCCAATTGGGAGAGGGCTTGTGGCAGCCGATCAGAGCCCAGCAGGGCTGTATAAGAGAGGGTGGCTGGCCAGGAGGAGCTCACCCTTGCTCCAGGTCTGGAGGGAGAGGGACCCAGCTTCCTACTAGCAGGATATCTTGGACAAAGCAGTGCTGGGGGAAGTCAGAGCGAGCCAGAGGAGCTCAGGCCTGAATAAACCCCAAGCTGAGGCCCAGTGACAGGGGCCCAGGGCAGTACTAAGGTCGCAGAGGAGCAGCTGGGCAGGAGAAGGCAGCTGGACCACACCCCCTTCCCAATGATGAGTGGCCATTTCAGACTGCATTTTACCCCTGAGACCGGGGCTAGATGATGAGTGGCAGTGGGTCACTGAGGCAAGGTTGATATAGGGGGTTGGGATTCCCTGGGAGGGGAGGATCCCAGAGCGTGGGGCACTGCAGCAGGGCAGTATCTGGAGAGAAGAGGGCCACAGTCTGGGTCCTGATGTGTGGTGGTGAACAGACAAAAAGGGTAATAATGTGTGACACCTCCCCAGGAGAGGGAGCTCTGAGGCTGGACTCAGCTAATTCCCGGAGTGACCAGCTAAAGGCAGCCAGCTGGTGAGTCACAACTTGCTACAGGGCCCTTTCCTACAATCCACCAGGGAGAGACCGTTCACCACGTCAGAGCCTGTGTTAGGAGGCGGCATGGTGCCTCCCTGCACCGAGATGTCCCCAAGGGTTCACAAGGGAGGGTAAGACAGGAAGCGAGGGCAGCTGCAGGTTCAGCTGTGTATTGTCTTGTACGATCTGCACCCTCCTAGGCTTTACATGATTAAGGGTAAAAGTTTGACTGAGCAACGTGTCCATGTACTGGCTGCTTCACAACTGCTGGGCACCCCTGGGGGCTGAAACTGGAAACCAGGAGCTTCACACATTTGGGCTGCAGTTCTGGGCAGGGTTCCCTCTAATTGTTCCCACCCCGAAACTGAAAAAAAAAAATTCATGCAGTGGGGGTGGGGACAAGGGGTTTGTACTGGGGGAGGGGGCTCAGGCATGAAGCCGAGGGTTGGGATGCAAGGCTGTGGGGATGCTGGTTGGGTGTGCGGTGGAGACAGGCTTGGGGTGAAGGGGGTGTTCCAGGGCTACTACAAGGAGAAAGAATTCCCTCAGCTCTCTCCTCACACCAGCTAGGGGGTGAACACCACCTCTTCCCACAGTGGCAGCTCTAGGGCTGGGCCACCCTGGCCACGGCAGGGTCGGGACTGGAGGTGGAGCCAGGCTGTCCCTGCTACAGCAAGTTGGAGGACAGGCTAGGTTGGGGGTGGGGTGGCCCCACTCCATCTACCACAGATCCCTCCCTGCATGGCTTCCTAGTGCTAACTAGGAACAGGGAACGGGGTATGTCTGAGTAAACGGGGAATACGGGCCTGGGGGCTGGACAGAGGGTTCCAACAATCAGAGGGAGGTGCCCCGAGACACCAAATTTGGGGCAGTGTCTGGACGCCATTCAGGCTGCAGGAGTTGAAATAACCCAGGGACCCACAACAGCAGTAGCTTGGATTCTGCTCGCAGCCATCCTAGCGTGTGGGCAGGAGGGGGGCTCGGTAGGATCTGCAGCACAACTTGAAGGATCCCATAGTGCCCTGCCTGCACCACTGAAATGCAGCCCTTTCCGGCATAGAGAGGGGCAGCCACTGGCACATACCACAGCCTTTTGACCTAAGGTTCAGTGAGAAGTGCAGTAGAATCAACATGCCCCAGAGCAGACAGCAGCTGGGTTGTTAAGGGCTTGCCTGAAACACACCCCCAGCAAACTGCACGGAATGCAATCTACAGCACTTGCTAAGGCCCACGAGCCACCACTGCCAGGGTCCTTGCCCAGGAGTGGGTGTTTCCTCCCAAACCCAAAGCCAGGGAAAGCCAGTAGGCCAACTCCCAGTTCCCTGCACTTCCTTCCAGACCCTCCTGCCTCATGGAGCACACGGTTTCAGGCCCCTTCCTCCAGCACAAAGCTCCCTTAGCAAACCAATGCTGAGCGGGCCAGACTCCAGAGGCTCTGACAAGAGAGCTGCAGCGGCACCTCCTCAGTGCACGGCACCTCTGCTACATTCCACTGATTGCATTAGGTCTGCGTCCCCTCCTGCAGGGCAGCCAGCAGCACACATGGGGAACACGCTGCTCTGTTCAGAAACAGACCGTAGCAGCCTGCTGGTTGTTTCGATGGTCACTTAGCTGGGGAGCCCAGCAGCTCTTGCTGCAGAGAAGAGGGAGAGGGGGCTGTAAAGGGCTGTGAATTATTAAATCCTGCTGTCCAAGACATTCTTACATGCGCTCTGATCTCTTTCAGCCACTCCAGGGAGCTCCCTGAGAAAACAAGTGCTTGTTCCTTTGGCCTCAGCTTCTCCTGGGCCAATTTGGCAGTTGACCATCTCCCCATGACTCAGCCGGAGGGAGGCCAAGCCAGCCTTTTTGGTCCTGCCAGAACTGCCGTGTCTCCCTGAATGCTACATATAGGAAGGGAGCCCAACACGTATCCTGAAACCCAGCGGGAGAAGCCAGGGAAAGTGGGTGTGTAGGAGAAGTGGTGGGGAAGCAGCCAGTGAATCTTCTCTCAGGCCAAGAGTCTGACACCACAGGCTAATGTTACATAAGCACAGCCAAAACCTCTCCCCTCCTTACACCCTGCTTGTTCTTTCACATCCGTACCAGCCTGAGGAGCTGGAGAATCCGCTTTCATTCCTTCCAGGGTCTGCCCTCTTTGTGACTGACCTACATTAACAATGTAATCAGGGCAATGGGCTAGAGGGGATCTCTGGCTATTTGCAGCTCTGCTATCCAGGATTTCCCTCCTCCTCCTCCTGATTCCACCCCCCCCCCAAAAAAACCCCCAACCAACCCCCAAACACCTTCTCAGGGATGGAGCTGCAGCTGATTTCAGGGACAATGTCAGCAGAGCTCTAGGGACAATCCAACAGGTCAGAACAAATACTGTTGTGACACGTGTTTAGATACAACCGTGACAGTCACCAGAGAAATACTCTAGACAGAATAGGGCCTTGCACCATCTCCTAGGCCTGTGCAAAGTGAGTGTACAACACAACCATTTTGATCAGGTGCTGTACAAGTGTACAGGCCATAAGGTAATAGGCAGGGGGAATCAGACACCGGGTTTAGAGGCACCAGATAAGAGATTCATTGCAGTTACAAGTGAATGAAAGCATGTGGTGGTGTGTTTTTGATTGGTTGGGTTTTTTGGATAATTAATTATAACAGATTCCCATGAGAGGAGCCAGGTGGATTTCACAAATCAGTATTTCCCCAAAGATGGACTGAATGGCTTTTTATCCCACAGTGTCTGAGATCGGGGCTCCGAGCTATTTTCTCCTACAAGAGTTGATAGCATTACTGACACCTACGGCAGAGCTAGGAAGCTGCTACATTCCATACACGGAGTTACCGGTCGTGACTGTTACAAAGGAAACAGATTCCTGACCTCAGGACTTGGCAGTTAAGCGAAGAGGTGGCTGATTTCCAACCTATTTATTGTTGTTGAAGGCTACACAGATGCGTTCGGTGCCCATTCTGGAATTAGGGTTACCGACTTTGGCTGCACAAATTCCTGGAGGGTTCATCACATGATGTTATCTTTAATTAAAGATTAATTGTTCATTCCTGGAAACTCCAGGACAATCCTGGAGGGTTGGAGACCCTGAATTCCAAACAGTACTTGTATGTCAATGTAAAGATTTTATTTAATAACGTGAACTTTCACATGTCCATAACAGCAAAAGCTCTGCCCTTTAAAAGACTATACAAAGTAACCAGTTAACCCTCCCAGCTTCCCCCCAGGAGGCAGGTAAGTGCATTCTTATCCTCTGTGTTTTTCAGATGACGGAATGAAGTGCAGACAGGGGAAGTGAGTTGGCCCAGGCAAATGTTAGTGCCAAGCCCGGGACTGTCATGTTCCTGGATGCCAGACCCATGCCCAGACTCCTGTGCCACGCCACCTCCAGTTCCCCTTTAACCTGTGCTCCCTCTGCTGGGCTGACTGAGTAACTGATGTACAAGGGCAGGCCAGAGAGTCCAGTGACTCATGTTGCTTAGACCAAAGTTCCCAAACCACAGCCATGGAGAGCCAGCCCGTCACATGGTGCAGGCTCCTCCTGGTGTCATCCATAAAACACTTTGCTAGGCTTAAGTGCCCAGTAAATCAATTGCTATATAGCCAGCAGGCTGTTCCATTCCGTGATGGCAGGGAATGGGGAAGGAGGCAGAGTTTGGGCAAATGGGGAGTCCAAAGCAGACTCTTGTACATTTCAAAGGAGAATGCAGAAGTGCCTATCAACTAGTCAAGTAGTCGATGGAAATTCCACCGACTACTCAACTAGTGAATTAACCACTAGTTAACATCCTTACCAGGAACAAGGAAAGGTGGGTCCATCACGGTGACCCAGCCAGGCATGTAGAGCAGAGGGCGCTGGAGAGGAACAGTCTAGTAAATAAAGTCTCCAGCTACGCGGTATTTCTTTTTAATGGGGACTCAGTCAGCTTGATGCTAATTTGTATATTTGTACAACATAGTTCTGATTCATTGCTGTTGAACTCACCTGAATAAAAGTAATTTTACCAGCTGTCCCATATTCAGTATAGGGAAATATGGTCATTCTACTCATGCATCATCACAGGACTAAGGGGACACACACACACAACCTCCTCCAGACAGGCTGGCAGAATGCTAATACTCAGCACACATACGGGGTGCTTGGGAGGTAGATCAGTATTATCACCATTTTACAGGTGAGAGGTCAGGGGAAGGGCATATCCAATGCCATATGGTGACTCAGCAGCAGAGTCAGGAACTCTCCAGTCCCAATTCCATTTGGAATAGCAGAACAGAACGGCCTGTCTGGAAGCTACAGTGCCGCCTCGCTAGTAATACTGGATTCACTGATGTCCCAGCTTGCCCTCTCCTCTTCAGCTTGCAAAGTTGTGCCTGATTGTTCCCGGTCTAGATAGAAATCACTCAAGCGAGAGGGCTCCCACCAGCTCTCACAAGACTCATCCTAATCCTATCTCACTGACTTTCCTGACTGTCAGCCTACAATTTCCTTCAGTGAATTTCATCTCAATCCTGATAGCTAAACCAGCTCGTGCCATCCTAAACCATTCCCCTCAAACACGAGCACCTGCGGGTCTGTACATCCCAGGGTATGGACGCAGGTATATGAGTTTTTCACTTTGGGTATGTCTAGACTACATGGCTCTGTCGACGGAGCCATGTAGATGAGTTTACTAGACATAGGGAAATGAAGCGGCAATTTAAATAATCGCCGCTTCATTTACATTAAAATGGCCACCGCGCTGTGCCGATCAGCTGTTTGGCGGCACATCACGGTAGTCTGGACGCGCCACGGTCGACAAGGGAAGCCTTTGTCGACTGCCCCGGTATGCCTTGTGAAATGACGTTTACCAGGGCAGTCGACAAAGGCTTCCCTTGTCAACCGCGGTACGTCCAGACTACCACGCTGTGCCGCCAAACAGCTGATCAGCACAGCGCGGCGGCCATTTTGATGTAAATGAAGCGGCGATTATTTAAATCGCCGCTTCATTTCCCTATGTCTAGTAAACTCATCTACATGGCTCCGTTGACGGAGCCATGTAGTCTAGACATACCCTTTGAGTGCAAGTAGTGAATCCAGCCCCAGACAGCAGTGACAAAGTCATTACACCCACTTTTGCCCCAGTCTTCCAGCCTCAGTCAACGTGCACTATTTCTGCCCTGTAGCAATCCCCCTGGCTGATCTTGGACTGTGGTTGAAGGGCCCCAAGGGGAGCTAGAACTTGTCGTCTTTGGGGAGAAAGATTGACTGGCAAAGTGGGGCCTTTGAAAAGGAGCCCCTGAGAATCCAGTTTCCCAGCATCCAACGGGGGCACACAGGAAATCTGCACAAGAATCTTTCTAGCCATCTGCTCTGAGCTACTCCTCCAAATTCCATTTGCCCCCTTTCATACAAACCAAACTCTCCACACCTCCACCCCAACAAGAATGGATGAGCCCACCCAGGGTCCTCAGAGGCATGTGAAACATGACCCATTCTGAGAAACACGGGCAGGAAGGCAGCTGGGCCTCTCTGCTTTTCTCCCAGAATTGTGCGTTGTATTGGCACAATATATCTGCCTTCCATAAGCTCAGTGCACACATGCATACATACACACATACACTTCCCTCTCATACACACACTCTCTCTCTTCACTCTCATGTGTGTGCTCCCCTTGATTGCATTTCTGTGGGAATGGCACAGCTGCAGCGGTGTCCTATTTTTCTGTAGTTGATGACCTCAACTTCTTCCCCTCGCTATGGGAATGGCTGTAATGTACGTTGTGTCTCGCTGGGGCTCAACTGCAATTCATCATTATTTTATCTGCTGGAATTTAATTGGATCCTATCAAACTCTCCTGATACTCCCTTTTCCCTTTAAACACTGCTGCAGAAAAGATAAATGTAGGCGCTACTCGGAGAGAGCGCTTGGCTTTTTCAAGCAACATGTCTTGGATTGTAGGCTCCAATCCTATTTCACTCTTGTGGCTGGTTAATTAGAGATACGTATACCGTAGGTGTGCAGCACCCATCACAGGGCATGGATGTATGATTTATGTTCCCCTATAAATATATTCCAGTAAAATGCCCCCACAAACACTATGAGACTTGGCAGTAATGCCGGGGCTTTGATTTTACAACTCCTCTTCCTCTCTCTTTTACCATTCTCCTTTCCCCGCATCATATTCAAATGCCTTCCCTCTGATTCACCTGGCCAAGAAACCTGAGTTCAGCACAAAAAGGGACCAGAATATGATCAACAATAATCTGGAGACCCTTGGATTTTGTTCTGATCAAAGCACAAGCCAAATGTTTTCCCACTTGACACCTGGCCTAGTTTTAACCATTGACACGATGTGACATCCCACCCACTCACCTCCTGAGCCCCCTATACTTGCAGCACCATGGTACCATAAGTAGCCTGGCATCTCGTTCAACACTGGAGAAGTGTTGCCAGCGCTTGGGCTTGGGCTCTAGTTCTCGTTCTGCTAATGGCTTGCTCTGCAGCCTTGGGCAAATCTCTCCAGGACTCAGTTTACCTACTCGTACACCAGGACAATGCTGCCTACTGCTCAAGTGTTGAGAGGCTTACTTAGGGTTTGCACGTGAGCTCCTCCGATGGCAAAGGAAGAATACAAACCAATCGGCTCACCAAAAAACCTTTACATTCTGGATCCAGCCTAATTTCAGGGAAATAGTACAAGAGTGCCTATCACACCCAGTAAGTATCTGCCTGGCTCCCCTCACCACGCCAGGTGGTCCTGGGAGACGAGAGTGCAGTTTCCAATCACAGGCCATTTTGCCATTGGGATAAAAAGGAAAGGGAGGAACTTGCTGTTCATTTTCCAAAGCAGCAGTTCTGCTGGCGGATGCCTCTCTACACCAGGAACGCCACAGTGGAAGGGACAGAGTTCAAAGAACCAACGGCTGGAAACCAGAGATAAGATGCATGAAGGATGAGTGACTCTTCAGCGGAGAGTGAGGAGGGAACTGAAAGAGAATGGCCCAAAAGGGCTTTGAAAGCTACAGTTGATATAGCTGCTCACCACCAAGTGTGGCTTTTGTTAAAGCGAAAGGGAAAGAGCTTAGCGCTACATTGCACCTCAAAGTGCCCAAACTACAAATCCAAGTCTGAGCAGAAAGGAGAGTGGACGTTCATTCCTATTTCACACCATAAAGGGACAGAATGTTTCTAGTGCCCCAGCAACTGACATTTCACTGTGGGAATTCTCAAGAGAAAAAGCTTGCGACAAATCCATTCCTGATTTACCAGGTTAACTGATTAAGTAAGATCCCACATGGGAGGGCCTGCAGTTGGATCTGGCACCCCAAAGCATGGGGGGTCAGCTTCTGCTCCCAGTCTCACCATGCTTGGGGCTGCCAGCTGCTGTTAAGGCTGCTGCTTACCAGGTAATCAGTACAAATTCATTACCTTTAACCCATATTGGATACACCAGAAATTTGGCCCCCTATAATTAAAAAAGAGATTTTCACTGTGTTACTAGCAACATCTTTGATTCTGAAAAACATTGCTGCTTTTTTCACCAGTGTTGCTGTTTACAGCCGCTGGATGAGTGACACTGACTCTGTTATATGGATGGCAGGTAGGCAACGGGAGCAGAGGTAAGGGCTTAGGGGAACCGGACAGTTTATCTGAGACTCCTTAACTGCGAGGATGTGCAAATATTTATCAATCTTCTGTTTCACACTATGGCACCGAAACTGTCAACACGTTGTCTGCACAAGTAACTTTTCTCTCAGGTGTGTTAGCGAGACTGAGGCGAGGGTTCACTTTCACACTTTTGCATGATAAGAAGTTTTAACTGCACAAACGATACATATTTTAGCTTCAGTGCATCACTATGCCTAACAATAAGGCTGAAGCTTCTATGTCTCTTGAAGGATATTAATTAACCAATGCACTATATTTAAAATTGACGTACAAAGAATGTTTTTTTAATTTGAGCTTCTGCACCATTTTCGTTTCTTTAGGGTGTATAAGGAAAGCCCAAGAGTGAGGAGGGGGAGCTAGAGAGGAAACAGGGTAAAAAATGAGAGGGGATTTCTGCTTGTTTTTTAACTTTACAAATATCAGGAATGTCAAATCTGGTGTCCCTTGGTTTTGCTGGAGGACGTATTAGATGTCTCAGAGCATGCATACTCGCAACTCTCATACCTTGAATGAAGAGCTGAATCTTTAACAAAGATGTCTTTTCTTGACAATGTTAACTAGTCATTGGAGTTACATAAGTTACCAAAATGAAATATAAGACAAAGCATCTCTCCATTTAAAAAGCCTCCCCTGCACCTTTCAGGAAAGCATACCTAATCAGAGCACTTAACTTCCTGTGCAGGTCCCATAAAAGTCATGGAAATTAAGTATGCATTTAAGGAGTATCCTGAATCAGAGGTCTCAATTTCCGTCTCTGGTGATTTCAGCATTTCACTAGTTCTCCAGTCACTAGAGAACCAGCCAGACAAGACAACTTTCTAGTATTATAAAGAAGTCAAATTTAAACAAAAACTTTCCAGCCTTCCTTATCCATCACAAAGAAACAACCAAGGGTAGGAACTCAGTATCTCTTCAACCCCCCACTGCAGGTCACTCTTAATTATAGCTAACTGCATGGAAAGTGTGAAGTATTATCATCAAGCCAGATGGACCGAAAAAACATAGAGGAGTAAAATTACAAAGAAGTGTGAAATTTAAGCACCCACTCTAAAGAACAGGCTGGCTCATTGCCTTCAAATGTTACAACAGGCACTGAGTGTACCCAGAAAGTAAAGACAGGTCCTGTCATTTGAGAAAGATTTTTCTTGTGCAAAGTTTCAGAAGGAGAATGCAAATGGGATTTCGGAAAGAATTCTGGGGCAAATCTTAACACCATGGGGCTGCAACTGACCAGCCCCACAATCTGTAAGTCAAGGACAACTTGACCAATTGACTACACCCTGCACACAGACATTTTGCTTTGCTTTGCTCTCCAGGCACATGTGATCATTTCTAGACCAAACAGGTGTTTCTATACTAGCCAAATGCAACCTTTCGACAATCTTTAATTATGGAGATGTGGGCTCCAAACAGGAGATGCCGTACTATCCAATGGATACAGCACTGGCCTGGGAGGCAGGACACCTGAGTTCTGTCCCACCTCAGCCACTAAGCTGCTGTGTGATCTGCACACACTCTGTGCCTGAGTCACTTCTGGTCTATTCAGCTTTTCCGTTCCTCGTGGGCAGGGGCTACCTCTTATGAGGTGTCTGTAGCAGAGAGCAGCTAGCACAATGGCTCCCCAGTTACACAAAGAATTCATAAGAGCGGATGGTTCTATAGTTAAGCTTTGTAAACCACATTCGTGTTACAGACAAAACCTGCTGATTGGTGCCGAAACTAAAGGGCCCTCATGTTCCTTTACATAAAAGCTCCAGGCACAGCGTGGCTAATGCACTGTGGCTGGAACGCACAGAGCTGCTCCCAAAATACAGAAGCTGCCTATTGCCCCTAGCGTTTCCCATCACCCCTGTTTGCAGGCCGTAGTGGAGTAGGAAGAAATCGGCACAGATTGTCAGTAATTCCCATCCCCAAAACCCCACCTATCCCCTCCCATTCACACAGCCTCTCTCCCAGGCTTTGCACTTCTATAGACACAGTCTTCTCCCACAGGCTGTGTAACAGATACAACCTTCAAGACCCATTAAGCCAGCCTTCCTGCTACTGTTCAACCATGCCATTTATTTTTATATCGTGTCCGTCAGTACACAGCATCCCAAATCGCTTTAGAGTGAGCTAAGCTGAACCAGACATACAAAGAAAGGGATGGTTTATGAGAAGATTTAGCCCTCTCAACTCCCATGGAAGCCAGCAGGATTGAGGGCAGACAGCACCCCTCTGGATCGGGCCTTAGGGAATCGATTCTGCATCTCCAGGGGAGGAGGGAGAAGTGGGAGGACAAGTTAAGAGAATGAATCTCCCAGGCGGGGAAGACAGACCCATGCCTGGAGGGGCTGGATTGAGCTGGCAGCAGAGAGGCTGGGGCAGAGAGATGGGATGGAGAGCCAAAGTGCAGAATGAATAGGTGACAGAAGGAGATGGGCTGGCAAGAGGGCTGCTCCTTGAATGGGAAAAGTCAGGGAGCAATAAATGCTCACGGGTGACTACCCACCTTAAGGCTGGGAGATCACCAACGCCCACCACGTCCATGCTTCGGCTTTCACATTTGCTGCCTGGCTTCCTTCTCTTCCACTCTGTGGAGAGCAAACCCTGCCGGGCCTCTCGCGGGTACTGGAGCACTGGGTGGAGGCGGAGGGAGGGGGGGTGAGAACACAAAGCTGCTCTGCCCTCCTGGGGAGCACAAGGGCAAGGACCCAGCTCTGCCTGGCTGCTCTTGGGAAACACCCCAAGGACTCTGAGTAATTGGCAGACCAGCAAAGGATGTGGGTCCTGTATGTGGGTCCAGCAAAGGATGGCTGTGATGTGGGTCCTGATTTTGCCAACATTCAGGTCAGTGGGAGTAACCCTATTGACCTTACCAGGCCTACGCACATGAGTAAAACTTAGCCACAAATAAGCGACTGCAGGATCGGGGGCTTTAGGGCCTTTCCATGTGCACTGGCCGCATCTGCACTCTCTTTCCCCAAAGAGGCATCATGCTGCCATGCTGGAGGGCCTCCTGCCAGTGGAGGTGGCTGGCACAGTCCGTGCAGCCTGGCTGTCCTGCAGGGACTAGGAAGCCCCATTCCTCCTCTTGCGCAGCTGACAAACGGCTCCTCCGGAGCCCCGCTCCCATCGCCAGGCTGCCCAATCCCCCACCATCCTAATCAACCCCATTTCAAGCCTTGTGAGCACTGGCAGTTGGGATGCGATTAGGCCGCATCCAGGAGCTCGTGTGTGTTGCAGTAACAGCCTCAAATGGCTGAGCAGGTATTTTGTGTAATTGGGCTCCTGCTGGGAAAATGGCCGTTCGTTCCACTGACCTCGTTCCATTGACCTCGGAAGAATCTTTTACCAGACTCTGATGGAGACGGGGAAGCAGAGGTATCGGCGGAGCAGGAATGAGCGCCCAGCTCAGGCCTCCCTTGCTGGGGGGCGAGGGGCAGCAGCCTGATATCACGCACACACACCCCCATCCAGCATGGACTTCCTCATTCCGTTTGTGCTGAGTCATTTAAAGCTGGGCTACAAGGAGTCCTGGAAACCAGACTGAGCCCAGTCTGAGCTCAAGGGCACGGATAAGATGGGACCTGATGCAGCTTCCCTATCTCTACTGGGCAAAGCCTTAGTGGAGGACAATCCTGCACCAGCCCCCACAGGAGATGGGTAAGGTAGAGCCTGACCAGGCTGCTCCAGCTCTGCATTGGCTTCCTCTCTTCTCCCAAATACAGTCCAAGCATCTCGGCCTCACCCGCAGAAGCTCCCAGAGCCTCCGGGCCCCCAAACCTCGTCAAGCTGCCAGGTGATACCTGGACTCCGGGCTCACTGTCTGGGAGGTGGGATTTAAGGCTTGCTAGGCATGTGCAGCCTGTAGAGCATCACAGGAGACAGGAAGAGGCAGGATGGAATCTGGGTGATCTCCCCACCATGGAAACTGTGATCTGAAGGAGTCAGTGACCCTTTGAGAATCTGGACAGCACTCTCTCTAGCAGGGCCAGATTTACATCCTGTGTGTCCCTAGGCACCGGGGCTTCAACCCCCCCCCGCTTACCCAACCCCACCATCACACCATGGCTAGGAGCTGTAGTGTGCCCTTGCCACTCATAGCAGCTCAGAGCCACTAACTGCTGGGGGAGAGGACACACCCTGCCACTTTTAGGCATGCTGCCTGCCACTCCGCACCCCTTCACCCATAGATTCCCCCCACTCCCCAATGCTTCACACAGACCCTGTGCTGTTCAGTGCCCCAAGACACACAAGATCTCCCCATTCCCCTCTGCCCTCCCATACTCCTCACTGCTCAGCACCCCCCCTCCAATCCCTGAGATCCATTTTCCTAAGCTTTGCCCCTCAGCTGCACTCACCAGCCCCACTGGGTCGTGATTATCCACTGGGTTGAGTGAGGAGCACCCCAGCAGGGCTGTGTGGGGCTGTCTCCCTGTCAGCCAGTCCCAGCCCCAGCCACACACCCCTGCCAGGCCCCGCAAGGGGCAAAATTTCAATTTTTAGGCACCCTTAGGTATATGCCTACTGTGCTTAATGGGAAATCCAGCCCTGCTCTCTACAGCCCATTTGTAGCTCACATTCACAGCCACATCTCTGTGCGGAAGGCTCTCTTGGTCTCTCACAAAAACAAGACCTTGGCATCTTCCAAGTACAGCTTCCCTTGCTGCTTACCCCCACCCCACATCTGCGCCTCCCCTGAACTCATACACCTCAGTGTGGGACTGCACGCCATTTCCACAGCTACATGCCTAGCCTGAGCCCAGCACATGGACACTGGGTAACTGTCCCCTCCCCTTTCCCGTTAACATACGGAACCTAGATCTTAGCCTGTTTTCTCCCTTACATGGTTTCTTCCCGGGAGTTTCCATGCAGGCCCCTTGGTCCAAGACTCCAGTCATCTCACTCCCAGAAAAATGATGCAGACACTTCATACTGCTGGGACAGGTTTCTGCCCTCCAGCCTTGGAGCTATCCAAGGAGGAGTGCAGCTGCCCTGCTGCCCACCAGCCAGAGCAGGACATAGTAAGTAGCAGGTCCACCTGGGTGAAGAGCATCTCCTCTTCCCCAAACACAACATACAACATGGGTAAAGAATCCTCTTTGCCAAGCTCCCTTTCCCAAACCCAAACTCTCGGGGTGGGAGGGGACGCAGAGGGACACTGTGCGTACGTCTAGACTACAGGCTTTTGTCGACATACGTTTTGTTGACAGATACTGTCAACAAAGCTTTTGTTGACAAAGAGCGTCTAGACTACATCCAGTTCTGTCGACAAAGCAAGCCGGTTTGTCGACATGACAGCATAGACGCAAAGGACAGTGTAGATGCAATAACGCCTTCTGTTGACTGAACTCTGTCAACAAAAGGCGTTATTCCTTATGGAATGAGGTTTACAGTAGTCGACAAAACTGCTGAGTTCTGTCGACATCATGTCAACAGAACTCAGCAGCAGTGTAGACGCAGGTATAGTTTTGTCGACAAAAGTCCACTTTTGTCGACAAAACCCTGTAGTCTAGACACACCCCGTGATGTTCTCCAGGCAGTCCACCCCCTCCCCCGCCACCAACAGCAAGTCTTGCGAGAGGGAGCGGGAAAGGCTGTCTCAAACAACCAGCAGCTTTTTCAATAGCTTCCAAATGTCACTTGTGCAGCTGAAGGAGGGGACAGCAGGGAGCACAGCTCGCGCTGGGCTGCCAACGAGTTTCATGGTCTGAGGGATGGAAAATAAATTTTGAAAGGATTAAAGAGAGTGCGAGAGGGGACGGGTCCCTTTCATGCTGCTGAGGAAAGGTTGGTACAGACCCAGCAGCAGGTCAGCAGAGGACCCGCAGTAGCAGCATTCCCTAAAGGTGAAGGAAGGATTGGTACTTTAGATCTGTCTGGTCGCAGGCTCAGCCAAGGCACACAGCAGCATGGGGCACACAGAGGGACCACATGGCCTGGCTGTGAAAACCATTCTCCTCTTCATCCCACCTGGGGGGCGGCAGAGAGCCAGCAAAGGGGGGTAGGAATGCACATCGGCAGAGGGGATTGTGCAGACATTGGGATGCTGGAGGTCTAGACAGAGAGTGCACTGGCAGAAGAATAGGAGCTGGCCCGGAAAAGCATCAGCAGGACTGGGGAGAGGAAGCTGGCTTAGCAAGGAAGAGGGGTGTTGGCAGAGCAGTGTGGGGCAGCTCAGGAATGGAAAAGTAGAGCAGCTGGGGGGCAGTTTGAGGGGTGCTGCTAGAGATGTATGTAAGAGCTCAGGACTGGAGTAATAGCGGGGACTGCAGGTCAGGATTGAGAGCCATTGGCAGCCCAGAATAGATGGGCAGCAGCCACACGGGCAGGGCAAGCGTGACTGGACATGTGTGAGCACGTGTGAGTGAGTGCAATGCTGCATGCAGCAAGGAATTAACTTTGTTCCACTGGTAATGTGGGATCATGCGCCCTGCGTAAGGGGAAACCAAATGCAAACAGAGAAGGAGGGGAGCAGGAGGAGATCTCCAACTCCAGCCCAGCTGGCTCCAACCCAGGCTACTTTCTTTGGCTTTCATTAGCAAATTTCCCTGGAAATGCTCATAAAGCCTAGGCGGGTCCCCCCTGGGGTCCCTTTGGCTGCACAGCAGAGGAGGGAGGGGTGTTGATTCTGCATGGAATAATTCCACCAGGCAATCTCCCCTTGCAGCTAGGAGGGGAAAGAGACTGGGAAAGGAGAAGTCAGAGACTGACGGGAGAGGGGGGAAGGCAGACAGAGCGCAAGGAGCTGGAGAATCTCCCCCAAGGCCCCACAAACCTACATTTTCCACCTGCCAATTAGGCATGGGAGAGACGAAAAACCAGTCAGGGAAAAGCAAGGCAGCTGGGGTGGCCTTTACTCCATGGAGTCTGTGCAAGTGGAGAGGAATGACCTGGAACCAAAAACACGTTCTGGCTGGAGAAGAGTCATGGGAGGTGTCTCAGACACTCCGCAGGCATGAATAGTGTTCACACCTACTCTCTCTGATGGAGGAGCAGCCAGGCCTGGCAGGGCAGGGGCCGTGGACTCACCGAGGTGTTCTGGCACTGGATACTGGTGCTGTTGAAGCGCAGAGCGGTGACACGGGTGGCACTACCAGGGATGTGGAAGATGCATTCGTAGTTGCGCTGGCCGGACTGTGGCTGTGGCAGGTTCTTGGCCGTCAGAGTGATGGGCTTCACCACGCCCACAGGGATGTAGATCTGAGTAGAGGGCAGAATCTGTGGGCAGTCCTGCAGGAAGAACAAACAGCAGGCCATGAACTAGTGAGAGAAGGCCCTGAAACCCCCTGACACTGGAATGCCAGTCACCACAGGCAGAGATACTCCAGACCCTACTGAAAAACACCCACCTTGAAAGGCCAGGAAATACCATGAGAGACAGAACACAGCTGCAAGAGCAGGATCCTGCCCTTTGTCAGAGCAGGGCTTCACGGCTGCTTTGACCAAGGCTCTGCATACTCTGCAGCATGCAGGACCTACCTCTGTAGCACAGCCCCCTGCTTTCCACTGCACTCCAGCACAGCAAGCTGGAAGTTCTGCAGCATCTTTGGTCTAATACAGAAAAGGGATAATGTCAATGTCCTCACACCATTCAGCCCCAATGTTGCATCTGTTCCCCCCTGCCCTGTCATTTGCTATTTTTAAGGGGCAGCAGGATACAGTTGAGCAAACATAAGGCACAACTGTGTTACAGCTGTTGAGCCGGCAGGCAGAGTGTGGGAATCAGCTTGCAGTTATTGTATGAACAAGTTAGCTGCATGTCTGGTAAAATAATCATCAGTGAAATAGGTTTTGTTACGTAATGTGTCATCATTAGGTTTCAGGGTTAACACATTGAGGTGAACTCTCTCAGGTTATCCTTCTCAGATCTACTGTTTCAAATGTCGCTGCATCAGTAGCCATAAGTTCACATTTGGACATATTGCGAAAAACCACGGAGCGTTAGGAAAGCCGAGTTTCTGGAACACATTTCTGTGGCAAGGGGCAGATTTTGTAGCAAGTTCTGCAAGAGGGACAACCTTCCCCTCTCCTCCCCCCTCTCCCCAGTACATTACCCACCCAAGAAAAAGAGCAGAGTGGTTTTAGAGCCCATCAATGGCACCCCCACACCTCCAGCCCTAGGGGGCTCTGCACAGTGGTACCCAGCCAGCATACGCAGCATGCAGTCAGTGCCACACACCACTCAGCTGTCACACGCTGTTCAGCACAGACATGGAGATCCCACATGCCTTACACCTCTGAGCCTGTCAGGCCACTAGAGCCAGCCGAGCAAAGGACAAGTAAGCCACAGGGCCAGCACTTAGGCCAAGGGAAGGAAGGCCCTTTGAAGGCTGCAGGACTATTTGGAAAACAGAGAAGGGAGACTAAACACCAACCCATCCAGGACCGCTCAAGTGAAGCTCCATAGCTTGCCAAGAACAGAGCCCTGCTATTCCAGCAGAAGGAAAATCCTGCCTCCAGTTTGTCCCTTGAACAGCCCCCATGAATCCTAAGCTACAGACAGCCCAGTCCAGCTGGCCCATGAGGCCCTACAAATAAGCCACGGCGCTGGCTCCAACTCTCCCCGCAGGTCTACCCTAGGAATCCAGTGCAGCCCTTGCAAAGGAGAAGCACTCAGTCATGGGGTCCGCAGAAAGCCACTTCTAGACAAGAGGGGCTTAAAACTGGCATGAGTGGGGTAGGGGGCACTGATTGGTGACAACATCCACTCAGCAGACACGACACAAGCCCCGTACTGGAAAAGGGGGTGTCTCGTGTGAGGGACAGGTCACAGCTGAACCAGGAGCTGGATTAATAGTGGAGCAAGCTGGCAGCTAGCACGTGAGACAGAGCTTCACCTTGCCAGCCTCCTGCAGCAGCTCTGGGTGGGGGGGAGGAGGGTCGGGGTCACACTAATACAAAATGGACCTTTTCATAGCATCCCATTTCAAGACTCAGGCTGCTCTCTGGTGATCCTACCTGGTGGCTTGCAAGGCCCAGGAGAGAGGGCAAAGAGCAAAAATAAATGGGTCTGGGCAGAATAACAGCTTGGGATTCCCAAAGGGCCTCTCTTCGGCAACAATAGCCTGATGCAATCCCCAGGCCAGCCTTGCAGGGTCTGGCTGGGGACTAGTGCCCGGGGGCAGCTACTCTTAGCAACACCACCTTTAAATAGGGGAGAGAGAACAACATGTTTTGAACCAAATCAGTCCAAGAACAGAAACGACACTTTGCACAGGGATCTGCAGCAGCTTCTCCTGGCCACCCTGATGGGAACAGGGTGGATCAGCCCATTCCCCACGCGCAGCCTTCACAGCTCTCGCCTGATATAGTGACGGCAATTCTAGTAAGTGGGGCTGGAACCGGAGGCAGGAATAGCAATGCCTGAGGTGCTGTAACAGCCAGGAAAGCTATTCCCAGCCCACTGCCCCAGCACCTCCCACATGAGCCCCCAGGAACACTTAACAGACACAGCCCTGCAGCCCCCGGTCAGCAGATACCACCACAGTGAGAGAAGAACCAGGCCAACTTGCTATGTGGTCCCTCAAGCCAGTGCAGGCTTGGTCCCTTCCTAGGACCCTGACTGAGAGGTTAACCGGTAAGCCTTACCTGTTGTACTGGCTGCGGTTAACCCATGGGGGCTGGAGAAGCTCCCCGCCTGCTTCAAGCAGGGGGCTACTCGCAGGGTCCGGAGCAGCTCCTGTCCATGGCAAGCCCAGGCACACCAGTCGCAGGCAGGGCTTGCTCCAGCTGGGTGGGAGCTGTCCCCCGGCCCCCAACTTCTTTAATTGGTTAACTGGTTAAATAAAGTTTAACTGATTAAACAATTAAATGTGATTTTATATCCCTAACATTGAACCACCTGCTTTCCAGAGCGCTGAGCAGTGGGGCTCCAGGGCAGGGGTTGCACACCCTGATCCTAGCCACCACCAGCAGCTTTTATAATCTCTGTTGTGCGGGGTTGGGAGTGAGACAGAGAGAAGGAAAGTGACTTGTGCAATGGTAGAATCCAGGAGCCGTGACCTACAAATGTCCGGGCTCTAGATCTCATTCTCTGGTGATGGAAGAGAGTCTCATTTAGGGTTCATTTAGGGCTCTAGTTTAGAGGCAACCCAAATACATCATATTTCACTCACAATGTTGTAGATCCTCCCCCAGCCATCAGGAGACAGAGGATATACAGTCCCGAGAGGGATGCCCTGCTCCATGCATTCGTTTAACTGCCCCTCCCTGCGTACCCACCCTTCTCCTATTCCCCCCAAGCCAGCCCAGGGTGCCTACGTCTGCTTCTCCCACAACCACGGGTGTACCTTCTCCCTAGGCATGGAACGGCCTCCCTGAGCTGGTCAACACGCCCACTGCTCTCAGACCTAGCACCCCCCTGAAGACCCTCTCCCACCTGCACCAGCAATTCTCTGGCCCTTAAACAACTTGCTTGTGCTCCTAGCAGCCTCTGCTGAGTAACTGCGTGAGCCAATTGCTGGAGCTCCCTACCCTGCCAGCTGTCCTGTCACCCCCCCCTTGCTCAGGCATGTGAGCGTGCAATGGCGAATGCCCCCCCGGTGCACACGCACACAGATGATGCTCACGCTCACTTACACAAACGCACAATTAATTCTTCCTTACGCAGACCCACGGATGCACTTGCTCACTCTCAGTTGGTGCTTCCTCTCTCACATACATGTGCACACGCACGCGCGCACACAGAGTTAATGCTCTCACACATGCACACGCACACTCTTGTTTTGCTGAAGGAGCTGAATCCGCCAGCTATGTCACATGCTCTGCATCTGCTGGGAGATGTGTCTCATCCAGCAAAAATCTCACCCGGCTCCAAAACAGGAAGCACCTGGTGCTGGGAGCCCTTTCTAGTGAGCCGCAGGCCCCACCGTCCAGCCAAATTGCGTAATGAGGTTTCCTTGGGGGGACTGGCTGCAACTCTCTACCCAGCCCTCCCCCTGTGTGGTGGCCAGGGGATTTTAATAACTCCTTCCACAGCAACTTTCAAGCACCAATTCAAAGGACTGATGAAACTTGCCTGACACTCAGTTAATTCCTGTCATGCTGGGCAGGCAGACTCCATATAGCCCACAAAGCTCCCCGTCCCCTTCTGGCTCCCCCTTCCCGACTTCACCACCTAGCAGCAGGGCGGGCAGAGAGTTTGGTTGGTCAAAAACTTCCTGTTTTTCCCGGAGGACTTCTGGCCAACGAGTGGCCGTGTCTGCTTCCCTCAACACCTGGGAGACTTTTCATTAAAAACTACAAATCCCAAAATGTTACTTTTTCAATGAAAATTCAAAATTTTCCACAAAGCTCCCCCAGCCTTCAAGGCCTGTTTTCCAAGCAGCTCGTCATGGAGCCGTGGCATGCCACAGATATTCCATCACGTGGCCATGTGCGGTCCAGACGGGGACCAACCGCTGGGACAAGAGTGGATGGCAACCGTGGCTGGAGTCTCCTCAACTCTACAGGCAGTGCCTGGGGGTCAGGCAGTGCAGCAATTGGCTATGAGGCAGAACCTGCTCCAGCTGCCAACTGCACCCCTGCCCTGCCTCCCACACGGGGCCTCCATCTGTATCTCTCCACCTCTCTGACCCTCTCTCTTCCCCTCCATCTGGCCGCTTCTCCCTGTCCCTCAGCTTCCACACACTCTCCTCACCCTCCATCTGTCCCCACCCTCCCCTCTCCTCTTCTCTCTCACCTCTCCCTCTGGGGACTCTCTTCTCTCCCAACTGATTCCATCAGTGGATGAATCCGTTCTCATTGGCAGGGGAATGGCTGTGGGATATGCACAGTTCTACCGTGCATCCCCAAGTAGTGCCTGTCACAGACCCATTCCTGCCTACCCCTGTTAACAGGACAGTACTCTGTAAGGAACCAGACTCAGCCATGCCAGTTCTCAGCTCCCAGCACACTGGAGCTGCTGGGAATCTGACAGCCACTGCTCTCCCAGGGGGAAATGCACACGAGGACTTACCCACCCCACCCCAAGTTCCCCATGGAGTTTGTACCAACTGAGTTCACTGCAAGGGCCCACCCCTTGCTCCCCCCACAAAAAAACTGGTACCCCCCCATCTTCCTTTTGAAGGAACAGAGTAGCCACTAGGTTGACCAGACCTCCCACCCCAGGGAGGTTTGGAAGTGGAAGTGCAGGGGGTTTTGGCAGCTGACAGGGAGAGCATGTCATTGTCAGTGTTCCCTCAAATTTTTCCATCCATGTGCAGAATACATTTTGTTATGTGCACCGAGGCACATGGGGATGTGCACCATCAAGAGAAACACATGCTACCGGCTGTGGGCGCTCTGCTAATCAGCTGTGCAGCATTTGAATCTCTCCTGGGCGGCGTCCCAAGTGCTCAGTTTACAGGGAACACTGGTCAGTGGCCTGAAGAGAAGTGGGTTTGGGTTACCAGGAGTGTCACATGGGGAGGCTAAGCTGGTTTGGACTAGGGATGTTAAGGATTAGTCGACGAGTTGATCCCCCCTCCCCTGTCAGATAGAGGCAGCAAAGGAGGGGAAGAGGGGGTACTTCAAAGGGGCAGTGCTGAACAGCTGAGCCCAGGATCAGCTGTGCAGTGCTGCCCCTTTGAAATGCTGCCCCTTTGAAACTCTCCAGCTGATCCTGGGCTCCAGCGCAGCATTTCCACAGAACCCAGGCTCAGCTGCGGAGTTCCCAGCTGACCCCGAGTTCTGGGGAAATGCCATGTGCAACTGTGGTCAGATGGGGAGTCCCCAGCTTACCCTGGGTTCCACTGAAATCCCGCAAAGAGCCCGGATCAGCTGGGGAGTCCCCAGCTGACCCCGGCTCTGCATGGCATTTCAAATCGGCAACACAGCATGGAGCCCGGGGTTAGTGGGGGACTGAGTACCCACTGGGGACTCCTGTACATTTCAAAGCTGGCCCGCTGCATGCAGTCCAGAGTCAGCGGGACTTCCTGCTGGCCCCAGGCTGCACGCGGAGTTCCACATTCCTCCTTTGAAATGTACTAGAGGCCCCGGAAGTACCTATTGATTAGTCAAGTAGTCGATGGAAATTCCATCGACTACTCGACTAGTAAAATAACCAACAGTTAACATCTCTAGTTTGGACACATGGCGAGGGCTGGCTTGCCCTGCTGGTGTGGGTGCAGTTGGTAGAAGGGGTACAGATGCATCATCCTACAGAAGAGCCTGGTTCTATTCCCGGCCTCTTACTCCTCATGGCTGTCAGTGCTGCAGAGGCCAGGCTGGGGATCCAGCAGGTAGGGCTCTGCACTCTGTCATAAGGTCTGGAGGAGCAGGGAAGACCCTGAACTCACAGCCAGCCGCAGCTTCTTGCTTTGTGCTTTGGTCACACTGGAGAGTCACTCCCTACTGCACCTTCCACCCAAAGTGGCCAAAGAGGCCTTGCTAGGCTCCCAAGGGAGGCCATCTACCCCCGCCCAGGCTTTGATCCTTTCTGGGGGAAAGCAGAGGAGCAGTGAGTCTTTTCAGTGCTTCAGGGATGCCTCAAAGCCCAACCAGGGCTCGACAGCTCAGAGCAGCACCTGGCTCCCAGGCCCAGAGGAAAAGCTGGCTGCATTCAGCCCAGGAGCTCTGCACAGACCACTGAAGCCTTCAGAGCACAAGCCACTCACAGCCCTCACGGATTCCATGGCTAGCTCCCCTGCACACAGGACCCTGCCTCCACGGAGCAGCACTGAAAGATCGTTCAGTCTGAATTGCCAGTTGTTCCTCTGCCACCCCTAGGAGCCAGGAGGGAAAAGGGGAAGGAGATGGGTGCTCCTGCTCTTCCCCTATCACCACTGCCTTCCCTCCCTCCGCATTTCTAGGGAAAGCCCAGGGGACCAAAGCGCAGTGTGGAAACCAGGGCCTCCACAGTCAAGGGACACCAAGTCCCAGGACAGGGGCTTAATTCTCACGGGCAGCAAGAAACCCGCAGGGCGCTAGCTGTTCCCAGGCACACCCTGGGCAATCACATAGACACATGCAATGAGTGATGGCTCCTACCAACCTGCGATCCCTCCTGCCCGCTCTCGTGAGCCAGCAAGCACGTGCTGGGATGCCCAGCTTCCATACATCCGCACACAGACCACATCTTGTGCGCTGCCAGCGCCTAGGCGTCTCTAGGGGAATGCACTGCGCCCTGTGGAGTGTGCCAGATGGGCCCAGGTAGAACACATCCTTGATTACAAGGAGACCTTACTGGACAATGACAGCACAGCAGGCGGAAGCAGAAAACCAGCAAGGGAAGGGTTAAGGCTCTGCCAGGGCACAGGAAGAGGTTGCCATTACTTCACTGGCCATCGCTCAGACAAGCTGAAATTCCGCCAGCGCAAGAGAGAGGCAGAGGCACACCCACAAAAGGCTAGAAATTCAGGGGTCAGGTCGAGTCTCTGTTCTTGCTCTGACCTGCAGACAATGGCCCAGCACCAAGGAGGACAACAGCAATCTCTACACACTCACAGGGCTGGTTAGGATCTTTGTCTGGAGGTCTCTCATTTGAAAACAGGCTTTGTAGGGAGAGTGGCAGGCCACGCTGGGCCCAGCCAGGAGGGGTAGCCTGGGAAAGCAAACAGTCCGCCAGTACCTCCCCTCCCCCGACAGGATCAGCTCGGCTACCCCAAGGTAAAGTGGTTTCATTTGAGCTATCCCAAGCCTCAGGCCCTGCCTGAGTCGAGCCACAATGCTTAGCCAGGGCCTATTCTCACCCAGGCTGTGGGGTGCCAATTCTCAAGCTTTGGCCTCTGGGAAGAGCCCATGTCTCACAAAGCAAGAGCCTGAGGGTATTTCCAGATGCTTTTAGATCGGTAGCACCAAAATTCTGCCTGCCAAGGTTTGCACATGCAAACCCAGCTAACGTGTGTGCACAAAACATGGAGTCATGCCTCTAACAGGCTGAGCACACCCAGTGCTGACCGTACAGCTTGCAGGTGCAATTTTGGAGCTGGCCAAAAATGTGAGCTCTGAAGTGCAAGCTGCTCCAGCAAACAGCAACTTTGGGCTCCACATTTATTGAGCCTCACTGATGCCAGACCATGTTTCTGAGACATTCTGAAGTATGCAAGGCTGGGTCATCTTGCCTTGCTCATGGAACAGCAGGATCAGGCCCACTGACTTCCATGTACCACTTGCATGAGTAAGGCATGTGGGATCTGGCCTATCATAAATAAAGTCGCTCCTTCACACGTAAGTGGCCGTTGCACAAGAGTAATTGTGCTGCTGATGGCTGGGCTCTGGATGAGTAATTGCCCAGTTCTCCGCTTCCTTCCTGGAGGGCCCAGGCTCCCAGAAATGACAAAAGGGGGGGGGGAAGAGGAGAAAAATGAATTGTTCATTGCTGGAAGCTTGACCTATTCAATGCTGAGCAGACGCTCATCAGCCTGGAGCGGCTGCAGCGACAGGAGTCAGGGTAGAACCGATGCAGCGTGAGAGAAGTGAAAAATACCAATGAGGGTGCTTTGGCTGCACTGGCACTCACAGCCGGATCCATCTAATGCTGCACATGAGCCACCCACGGGGTGGAACCAACTCACAAGCATCCCAGGACACTGACCAATAGCTCCCTTGCTAGGCACTCAGGAGACACAAGCAGCAAGAAAAGAGAAAAGGCTCCCAACAGTTATAGGGAGGGGGCTCTCTCACAGGAAACTTCTGTTCACCCTAAGCAAGGGAGCAGAACTGGACTGGGGCAAGGGAGTCAATTGGGTGGGCTACTGGCAAACTCACCAGCCAGCGGGGGGAAGGCCAACCAAGGGTATAGGTGAGGGACGGCTTTGGATAAGAAGCAAGCATCTCGGGTAGGGGGAGGACAGGAGGGAAGACCTGAGAACTGTGGAGGAGGGGTGGCTGTGGGGAAAAAAAATCTGTGAAGTGAGGTGCGGGCCAGTGATGATGGGGGGCAATGTTCTTGTGAATTCAGGCCTTCTCGCAGGCAGGAGGGCTGACTGTGTTCTACAGGAAGGTGGCCCCTGCTGGGGAGGTGAATGTCCCTGAGTCAGCTGCTGTTTCATAAACCCAGAGAGAAGAAAACAACTTTGCTGCTTTTTATACACAGAGGGTATAAGCTTTCCTCTCCCTCCCTAGGCCCAGTACTTGTCTGGCACCCCTGATGTGACATGAGTTCTAACCAGGTCTCAGCCTCCCCACTAATGGGCAGGCAGGAAAGAACTGCCCGAGGTCAACTTTGCCAAATGCTTTCCCCAGGAAGAAACAAATTTGAACCATCCCCTTGAAGAAGGCCCCTTGCTCCTTTCTTGGTACCATGTCCCAGCAGAGAAAGGTGAAAGCACCTAACAGGCATCTGGATGGAAGGGGGACAACACACGCTGCATCTAAAGCAAGGATGAGGATTGTGCTCAGAAAGCCTCACTATCTCCAGCCCTCTCTGCTAACTGATGGAGGAAGGCAAATGGGAAGGCTGACTTCCCAGGGCTGCTAATTCCGCCTCCAAACCAGAGAGGCCTCTCCAAGAGCAGGTGTATTTTTCAGCCAGCTTTCAGCAGAGGATGGTTCTTGGTGAGCTAACCTCTGTGCCTAACGTGGAGAGCTGTGTCCATCAGACGGAAATGCAAGCTGAAGATCGATCTTCAAGGGCAGCCAGCCAAGGCAATAATGCAGTGCAGTGCTGCTTTTAAGCTGATCAGCCCCAGATGGGAGTGGGAGACGAGGCCTTTACAA
Organism: Pelochelys cantorii; assembly: GCA_032595735.1. NCBI lineage: Eukaryota > Metazoa > Chordata > Testudines > Trionychidae > Pelochelys > Pelochelys cantorii. The sequence goes on from CM064336.1 coordinate 25,620,540, forward strand.
ACAGTTTGAGTCAAACAGGAACACACTTGTTTTAAAAGCAACATCGACACCACCTCTCCCAGGTGTTTACAAAGGCTTGTTCCTTGTGGTGTGTCAGCAAACCAGGGGGCTGGCTATATCTACACAACAAGCTAGGGGTTGTGGTTCCCAGTTCACACAGACATACTCATGCTAGCTCTCTTCGGAGCTTGTGCACTAGAAAGAGGAGTTGGGCCACAGCAGCATGTGCAGTGGCAGCACTGTGTTAGCCGCCCAGAGTGTGCAACAGTTTTGTGTGCAACAGCTCAGACGAGAGCTAGCACGAGCATGTCTCCTCTTGCAGTCCCAATGTAGACTTAGGAACTATATTGAGCCTATGTGGTGACAGTGACACAGGCTGTGTTACTCCATCAGGGAGCTAGAGAGAACCACACACTCTGCCTGAGCCCAGGAATTCAACACAGCTAGGCTCTGCAGCAGAGGGCATGGCCTCCGCCCCTGCAATATGCAGATGCGTAAGTGTTAGACACTGGACAAGGTGAACAGGTGCAGTTCAACCGCAATAAATCAGTCACCAGCCTCTGGGTGTCTTTCACTTGGAACACAGCAAAGCACCCATTTGGGCTCACAGAGCCCCAGAAACACACAAGGGGCCACCGCTCTGACCACTCAGCCATTTCCTTGCCTTGGGCAACTCAATCTAAAGCGTCCAGCATGGGAAGGGTTAGTGTCACCACCAAGAAAACTGAGCTGCAAAGGGGACGCGATGGACTGGCCAAGGGGAAGCGATTCCAGGCAAGTAGCAGTTTTTAATAGAGAGCTCCTAACATATGACTTTTTAAGGGAGCCCTTTTCTTCCAATTTAGCAGAGGGTGACAGCAAGCACAGAACTCGGTCTAACACAGACACCCCTGGGGAGAGAGAAACCCTTATTACTCACTGGCTCTCCAAAGCAGACTGGGCAGCCAGCAACACAGGATAACAAGGCGAGCTGCCAGGCATGTCGGAATTGGAAGGGGGATTCGAATGCTGACTTCGGGGCATCTGCACATCCCCACAGGGGGTCAGGAAGGAAATTTTCATTGACCCCAGCTCTAGGACACTGTGGAAATGGCAATGCGGATTTGCAGATGGAAGCATGCACTGGGCCCCGGCAAGAAGGTGCATGAAGGACCTGTGGTCACCATCCAGAGCTAAAGCCAGCTGCATTAACTCTTTGAGTCCTGTGAAAGGGCCTATAACACAGCACAAATGAAATCCTTGCTCCACTGAAGTCAATGGTCACATCGTATGTTTTGTAGCTTCACAAGCCCTGGTACCACAACACCACATGCAGACCTCGTTTCCTCTTACCGCTGGCAGGTCATAGGACACTCCCCACAGGCAATGACAGGAGCTCTGGCCTACATGTTCAGAAGTGACTAGTGTTGCTGGGTGCTCAACCTGAGACACATTAAAGGGGCCTGCTTTGGAGAGGACAGATGCTCTCATATTGAAAATCAGGCCTCTGTAACAGGGCCTTAGGTTGGACACCCAAAAATCACCAATGACTTCAAAAGGCAGGCCCTTCATTTGAGCCATCTGGAGCTAGCCTGAACAAAGCATATGCTGGCCAGACCAGCTCCTGAAGGAATGCACTGGGGGCAGTGTTCCCTGTAAGATGGGCACTTGTGCGGCTGCTCAGGAGAGATTCAAATGCCACCCAGCTGATTAGCAGAACATACACTGTTAGGTTTTTAGTTTTTACTGGTGGCGCATATTTGCACATGCTTCAGTGCACACAAAATTATTCTGCACATGGATGGAAAAGATTAGAGGGAACATTGGCTGGGGTGGTCTTATGAGCCAGTTTCCCATGCCATTTGTGGCCATGGCTGTTCATGGGTATAGTGAGACATAGACAGGGTGACCTTCATTTGTGCCTGTACACACTTGTGTTGCAAAGTGTTAGAGACCAGTTGGAAATCTGGCCTAATTTCTACAAGTCTCGAACTCCACAAAGTAACTGGAATTAAATGACTGGGGAGCCCCCAATAGCTGCAGCACATGAAGGGTTAACAAACTCTCTAACTTGGTAGTGGGTTTGCAGCTGCCTTGATAAGATGAGGCCGGGGGAGGGGAGAAGCACCAGTGACCTGGTTTGTAATGGACAGACTGCCCCCCAGGCCTCACTCTTAATGGCTCACACAGTGACTGAGCATCAGGACAAGCTGATCATGTCACTGTGGGCTAAACAGGCAGGGAAGCAGCTCAACACAATGCCCACAACTGCATCCATCACTGTCCAGCCAACAGAAACCAAAAGCAAACCCTGGCTGGGGGGCTGCAGGCCTGAGGCCTTCACAGATTTAGGAAGATTCTGGGGGGCAAAGAATGGTCAGCTTTAGAAAACACCTTTCCCCTATTGCAGCTCTACGCATCTCTCCCTCACAAGCCAGCAAACAGTTCACGTCAGAAACCAAAGCAGAGCAGATGGGAGGTGGCTGGAGATTTGCGGGAGAGGGAGTTACGGCTCCTTACCTCAGACATGTTGACACGCCCCTCCTGGAAGGAGCAGTCGGCAGCGTTGTGGGTGCAGATGTGCCGATATTTACACCAGTGGCATGGGAAGGAGCCATTCACGCAGGACAGGCAGCTGTAGGGATAGAGAGCCAAAACTGTGAGGCAGTCACCATCTCGTATGGTCCCAAAGCACCTTACAGATTACAACAGGGACCATTCCTCCATCCACAGAAATGCAGCCACTTCGAGGGCTACATTGACAGCCCATGGCAATATTAGACCAGACAATAATGTAGGGCAAGAGGTGAAACCTGCAGAGGGGATTTAGGGAGGCAGAATGGAATTACCCACAGTCAAATCTCTGCCAGCAGATAGGCGTTCACATCCTGACTCTCGCTTAAAGTGCCCCGGGATTTTTAATCAGCATGAAAAGTCAGAGCCTCTATTTCACATCTTAGCCCAAGGTTGTATCTGGTGCAGCACAGAACCACCTAGCATCACCTTAGAGGCAACACACAGCCAGAGGGAAGCGCGTCCCTTACTGCGCCACCCACCCTGCTATCTGCAGCACAGACCTCCTTAGCCCCACCCTCGGGCCCTGGGACAGTGCTTAGTCAGAGGGGAGACAAGACCCCTCTGTGGCAGTCACCTCTCCACTCCCTACGCCTGGGCCATGAGGTCAGTCTGGATTCTAACATACCATCCCAATGCATTCACTCCAGGGCCTGTTAACAAAGTTTACAGCCCTCTCTGGCTCCTCCGCCTGCCCCAGCCTCGTGCTCAACACATGCCATGTGGTCAAAGGCAGGGGACCTGTGACCCCTCTCTCTAACTTGTAGCACTGAGCCCTTCCCTTCTCGCCTGCTCATGAGGGGGCGGGATTGCACACTTTGTGTGCTTTATTTGGGGTTTTATGAAAGGCAATTTCAGCAAACAGAGTCAGAACAAGGCCCCTCCACAGAAGGGAGGAAAAGCCCTCTGCATTAATGCGCATTCATTCCGAGGAAAATTATAACTGGCCAAAGGTTGTGTCAGATTAACATTTCATGACTGTAGCGCCTTTCACTTGCTCACAATGCAATGTGTGTGACCCCCTTTATCGGCCCCCTCCCACATCCTCATCACTCACTGGGCTGTGTGTGAGTGTGTTTCCCACCCCCCTGTTCTGGTTGTTAGTGCGTCTCAATCCCTCCCTCCCTGGTTCTCTGTCTCCTTCTGTCAGATTGCATGTCTGTTTCCCCTTTTTCTCTAGTTGAGCATCACTCTCTCTCTACCCCCCACCCCCATTCCTCTGTGTGACAAAGTGGGGATTGTATTCACTCTGTTTGCTTTGTTATACGTGATTTCCACTGTCCTGTAGTAATCCTGTGTGCGTGCCTCAGTTTCCCTGTTTCCCTGGACACTGCTCTACTATCTAGATGGGGATGGGAATTGCTGTGACTCACTGAGAAAGTGTGCAGCCCATCATGTAATGGTCCCTGTAACCTGAGTCTGGGAGGAGGTGTGACCAGGAGACACCTTTTGCCCAGGAAGCTGGACAAAGGGGAAGGTGGGGCCGCAGGAGACAGGAAGCTATTGCTGGGGGTGGGTTCCTCAAGGGGGCTTGGAGCAGGATGGGGGAACAGGGCCCAAGGCCCTTCTCTCCTAGATGGGTTGTACTGTCTGCTCCTGATTCCTGTGCTAACAACAAGTCTGTTCTACACTGTATCCCTGTGAACCAGTAAACCTTCTGTTCTACCTGCTGGCTGAGAGTCACATCTGGCTGCGAATGGGGGTGCAGGGCTCCCCACACCTCAGTGACACTCTGCATCTCCCCAGCGCTATGTTCACCACTGTTTGATCCCATGAGCTGCACTCCTATACTTTGAAGTCCCTTTGTCAGAGACGCCTGGCAAAGGGGCAGCTTTGGAAGGATGGAGACATGGCAGACAGGAAGCCTTTACTGAGCACAAGTGGGGCTGGATGCAAAAAGGAGACCGGGTGTTACCTCAGCACTCAGCTGAGTCCCGGAGAAACTGAGGAGCTCCCTAAGCCTGCAGCATCAGAATGACACAGGGCCCCCTGACACACCCGCTATAGCATTTGCCTGGTGTAATAATCCACGCTGGTCTTGGCCGGGAGGCTGTGCCCAGGGATTAAGTGTGAAATACCACACAGAGAGGATCGGATGAGGCGGGGCGCTGTGCTCATGCTGGAGCGTCCTGCGGGGCAGAACAAGCTCTGCTAGATTTGTATTAGCTTTCGATCCTGCTCCATGTGTCATGCTCTGCCGATGCTTCCTTGGCTCTATTACAAACCCTCCCAGGATCGCTCACCTGGAAAAAATTCTACTAACCTGTGGTATTTTGGCCTTGCTGCATATTCACCAGGCCGAGGGCTAATCACACTCAGCTAGCATGTTTGCCAAGGCATTAAACCCTGTCTGTGCTCAGTGCTCAGACACTTTCAAACTGTACTTGGTTTAAAATGGGCCAGTTAACATCTTCTTCCAAAACAATTCTCCTAGTCTAGACAAGGCCGCCCTCCTTTTGTAAGGTACATTCCGTAAGCCTGGTCCAAAGTACATGAACGGCCTGTTTCAGGCCCAGGATGAGCTCGCACAGAGTATCTCTAGTACAGATGGCGATCTCACATATCACAGACAGAATCCCAGCTCTAAGCCACCACCCGGTATTAACACGGTTATCAAGTAGCTGTTTAGCACAGAGCAAGCACCTACATAAATGAACGGGGAGTCTCTCAGTGACACCAAACAACACAGCGCCTCACATGATCATTGCTTCATGGGTCAAATCACCTCAGTGCTGCAGTGGCATGGGGAGTAAGTATCTCCACTGGGAAGGTGCAGTTCAGGCCTGCACCACTTGAGTCCTGACACCACAACAGCTGCCTCTCAAAGGGCTCCATCCGGACATGGTGCTATCACAAATCCACCAGGCCCTAAAGTAATCCAGGACTCTGACTCTCAAGCCAGGCTCTCAAGAAGCAAAAGCGTCCCAGGGAACTAAACCCAGCCTGCTGATTGGTAGACAGGCAGTGGGAGGGAAGGGGAGAGAACAAGGAGGAGGAAATAACTTGCCCTTTAAAAAAAAGAAAGATGAACAACGGTACAATGTGTGTTACCTCAACAAAGGGCTTGCCCTGCTGCCATTGTCCCCACTAGAGCAGAGCTGGACCCCCAGCAATCACACGAAAACACAGACGCACCCTTAAGTACAAGGGGCCCTTGGCAGGAACGAGTCCGTTGCACTGCCTAGAGTGGAAAGATTGTTCTTAAACCCCAGCTCTGAACAAAACAGGCTTCCATGACAGTGCACTCTGTGGGGCTTGGCGGAGGGGTGGGGGGAGCCTAGATCTACAATGTAAGGAAACAGACAGGACACCTGCCAAAAAGGAGGCTCAAACAAATTCAGAACTCACATTGAATTCCTCTCCCCCCTGGCTGAGCTGTCACCTCAGAGGTGCAGGGATAACACAAGGCTGATGAGCATGACACTGATGCCTGGTCAGACAGATCAAGATACAGGAAGCTTCTGTACAAATCCACACACCTGGGGCTCCGTAGGGTTGGAGCTCTTTGCTCTAGAGTTTCACACCCCATTACATATACAGCAGTAGCTTTTTAAAACCACGTGCACACGCTAAGGAAATATTTAATTAAGCTGCTTGCAAAGGGGCTGAAGTCATTTCCATGTTTCGCTCACGTTTTCACTTCCAAATGAACAGCCCTTGTTGCTTTACCCACAAATATGTTAATTGAGATGCTCCTTATGCAAATATATGCAATTTTATTTCAGCTGCAGATATTCAACTTAAAAGCACAGCTGTAGCCTCCTATCTCCAGTAGCTTTGATGGGGTGGTGCGGAGTGGAAAAAAAACAACAAACAACAAAGCAAAAGGACTGCTCCTATCCTCTCTCAAGCAGGAACAGGAAGGCAGGCAGGCAAATCTGCTATCAAGGAGGTGGGGGCTGGCAATTTAACAGGGCTGGCCTGACCATGAGGCGAACTGAGGCGGTCACCTCAGGTGCCAGACTGTGGGGGGTCGCCATCAGGACCCAGAGTGTAGAAAATTGTGTCTGCTGCTGGTATATGTATTCTCTCTGCTCTAGATGCACAGAGATGGTGGAGTGCTGTGCTGGAGGAAGGAGGGCACAAGAGACATAACAGGCAAGCAGGAGAAAAGGGGGCATGGAGATGTCATTTGAGCTCCCCGCCTCAGGTGCCAAAATGTTGTGGGCGGCCCTGGGCAATTAGTCCAAGCAGGAAAGGAGTATCCATGGAGAGGCTGGTCAAAAGGGGGTTCAGGGGCATAAGCATCTGATGCGATGGTCGCTGAGGGTAGAGCAGACTGTTTGGGTGGCCCACAGGTACAAGCAGAAATAAGAGGATAAACTGGAGCTCTGGCAAATACAGGCGGAACATGAAGAAATATTTCCTAGCTTTGAGATTTTTCAGGCTGCTTCAGAGTCTCTGATGCCCACAAAACTGGAGACATTTAAAACGAGTCTGAAAAAACCTTGGAGAATGTGTACACACCCTGGGCAAGGAGTAGATGGGACCAAAGAGGACTCCTCCAGGAAGGGACCTGCGTCCATACACAACCTTATATCAAGCCTTTTCCCAGTTAACTTCAAGGCTAATCACTCTTTTCTTCCTATCTTTTTAACAGTGGTTTTCAACCCGTGGCACCACTACTACACAGCTGTGGCCCAACTGTGTGTTAAAGGCTGCCCAGCCCCATGGACTCCAGGGTCCAGGGTCCCCAGCCAGCCCTAAGGTCAGCCCAGCAAGCTCTGGGGCAGTCATGTGGCTGGGGTTGGGGCCTAGGACTCCAAGCTGGCTCCACAGGGTGGCAGATATGGGGCTGCTGCCTGGCCCCATAAGCTCCGGGGCTGCCACCTAGCCCTGCAAGGTTGGGGGTGCTGGGTGGTTGGAGGACTGGAGTATAGGGCTGCTGTTTGGCCTCACAGAATCAGGGCTCCAGTGCTGCAGCTCAGGCCAGCCAGCTCCAGGGCAGCTGTGGGTAGGAAGCCTGGACATGCAGCCTGGCCTACAATCAAGGGCTTCATGGCAGCTTCCCAGCCCCATAAAGCAGGGGTCTGGTGTTAGCTGCCAGCCAATCAGTCCTGTGCAGCAGGGAGTCTGGGGTTGGCAGGGCTGCCCCCCTCCAACCCCCCATGCTGTCAAGGGTCCCAGAGCATCAGGGCCACTATGTGGCAGGGATCCAGGGCTCCTGTCCAGCCCTGTGGAGTTGGAGGTCTGGGGCTAACGCTCAGCCTCACAAGGTTGAGGGGTCAGAGAAGTTGGGGGTCCATGGCTGCCATCCAGCCCTGTAAGCTTTGGGGTCCAGTGCTGCTGGCCAGCCCCACAGGTCTGTGTGCATCTGTCCAAGTTTGTGTCTCCATGTCTGTGTCATGCGGCCCCAGTAATAAATACGTTGAGAACTGCTGCTTTAAGATCATGGCTGAATGCTTCCAGACAGCTAGAGTTGCCCTAATTCCTGAGTTGGGAGGGAAAGTCCCACACTGGGGCTTTGATCCTACAAGGCGCTTGAGGCAATGACCTCTGCTCGGCCCCTGCAGGGGTCAGAACACTCCAGCCCTGCTGTGTGCTAGGGATACAAAAGGTTAACCAGTAAGGGTGAGGCTTACCAGTTCCAGGTAACAGTTAACCAGTGGGGGCTGGAGCAGTTCCCCACCTGCAGCAGGTAGGGGTCTGCTCCAGCCCTGCAGGGGGCCGGCTGCGAACGGGGCTACCCAGCACGGGCTCCCTGCAGGTAGGGACTGCTTCTGAACACTTTCCCCCTCCCCCACACATGCTCCCTTTCACTGATTAGCTGGTTTAATGTAACATTTAACCAGTTAACCAATTAAATGGGATTATACATCCCTACTCCACGCGTGTGTCTCATTTATCTTGTAGATATTATGAGTGCACCTAATCGTCTTCCATGCCCTTCTCACAGCCTCCCCTGGGCTGAGTCTCCAGCATCCCCACTTACAATTGAGGGGAACTGATTGAACTTGTGGCTCTTACTATATACCCGTGCTGGGCTCTCACTAGCCCTTTGGCTTCCTCTTCATCTGCCAGGGAACGGATACATCTCTAGTGACTCTAATAAGCTATTCTTCAGCAGCCTCCAGGGGTTTTCATTCCCTAATTTATACCTTCAGGCTCTTTTTAACCTAAGACTCATTTTTAAAGTGCTGGTTCCTGGAGCTCTGCATGACATTGTTAACTTGCTAGGATTCCCCTCCCCCATGACGATGTCAAACTTAATTATATTATGGTCATTACTATTACCTAATCCCTAGTATACAGTAAGCTTCACAGGGCCTGGCTGGCCAAACTCTATATAAAACATATGGGTGGCTACAACACAAGCACTAGGGAACCTAAACTAGAACACAGTTAAACACAGCTCTGGCATGTGTTACCCTGGTCTACCCTAGTCAATTTCAATTCCACTCCATTCAGCAATATTTCCTTGGCAAATCCAGGAGTCAGATGGGTCAAACTAGTGATTCTACTCTCCTAAACTCCACTTGTGGCCTAAGCTTCTCCCATTCAAGACTCCCAAATGAGACCCAGATGGAACAAACCATATTATCATGTACATTGTCATACCAGGCTTATCACCAGGATCACAGAAATTTAGGCTTGGAAGGGATCTCAGGAGGTCATCTCGTCTATCTCCACAGGCTACAGCAGCATTATGTATCTCTAGGCTCTTTCTGACAGGTATTTGTCCAACCTGATCTTAAAAACCTCCAATGATGGGGACTCCACAACCTTCATAGAAAGCCTGCTCTAGCTTTTAACCATCTTTATAGACAGACTTTTCTAATATCTAACCTTTATCTTCTTTTCTGCAAATTAAGCTGATTACTGATATTGGATTGTCCCTCTCTTTTACCTCATGCTTCCAACAGCAGTGAAACAGTTAGCAGCCTTGAAACATAAATGATCACGATTCCGTGTTAGCATTAATAATACCTTTTGAAACACATAGGGGAAGCTGAAATCTCTCCCAGAGCTAACTTTTCAGGCAACCTGCAGATTCAAGACACCGCTGCACTAGTTTGCACTTGCTTCCTGTTCTGAAGGTTGTTTTTCATAGCTACGAGTGCTGGAGAGAAGATAATGGAAGCTGAGATTCTGGAGACGGGATGCCTCTAGCAGCAAAACTCACTGGTTCAATGAGTCACTGCAAACTGGCCCAGCTGGATCCCTGGTGTTGCCAGAGCACACAAAATCACCCAAGGTCCCTGCTGTGCATTTGAGAGAGGCACATTCTGCCCAACGTCAGGCTGCACTGTGTGTTTGGGGTTTTATACTGAAGTGTCCATTTGTCATTACTGTCTGTTCCCGATGCAGTGGCAGGTTGCTCGGCAGCATGCTGCCATCTGTGCAGTCTCTCTCCTGCTTCCCACCGGCAGGCATTTTTAATTCCTCGTCACTTATCAACTAAGAAGCTTTCATCACTCCTGATAACTGGAGGAAATCTCCCTCACACCCTCCCTTACAGTTTAGGCACTGGGGCAGACAGCAAGTCCCCTAGCACACCTGTTCCACAACCAACCAAACTGGGCTGGAAACTATTTATGTTGGAGCCATGACACAAACCCACATTCAGGTGCAGAACCCCAACCAGCTCAACTGCCATGTTATCCATGCCTAAAATTCACCAACAATTTCTCCCGCCTCCTCTAGGTGGAGAAATCGGGTGTCACACGAGTGTAGACACTCGGCAAATACCTCAAGTTATGCAAAAAACCCAACTCTTCCCCCAAGGGACAGAGTTCATGGGGGGGGGGGGGCAACCACCAGAAGACAGACTTACAGAGTTGCCAGTCTCACTCCTGACTTCCTAAAAGTCTCAGAGAATTATGCTGATGGTTTATTTATATTACTCCAGTTCCTAGCAGCCCAAGTGATAGACCAGGACTCCCCCGTGCTAATTGCTGTACGAACAGAGCAAAAAGATGCTCCCCAAGGAGCTCATGAAACAATCCATCTCTAAGGTCTTCCTGGAACTTCTAAGGAGGCCACAATGGGCTAGGGTGCAACATGATAGTAGATGCCCCGCCAGCAGAAAGAGCAGACAGAGAGGGCTGCAGACAACGAGGATCACCCTAATAAACACAAAGCCCTGGACAAAGAAAGGGGCAGTGAGCGGTACTGATTGGAGTGCACCGAGTCCTTGGTCTGAGGCCAGAACCTCCACTCGTGGCCTGTGGCCCCTGCCAAGTGACAGCATAGCTGGGCTGCTTTCCTTCTACTTTTGGGGTCACTTGCGAATTAGCTCATGGTTGAATTTGCACAGAAGTACACCCAGCAGAGGAGCATCAGGCAGGAATGTGTGGACAGTGGGTTGAGGTTAGTGAATCAAAGAAGCCTCTGGAAACCACAGGAGAGTCACCAGGCCATATGGTTATAGTGAGTAGAAGGTTTCTCTCCTGTAATCTCAACTAGGACACAATCAGCTCAACAGAGCCCAGTCTGAGAATCTGTGGCTCACAATATCAGGAGACCACTTCCTGATGGGACGTCCAGCCACTGTAGCAGTGGGCAGCTCCAGTCCCTATGGGATTCTTCCTGCTGTCCCAGGCCCTAGGTCAACTGTAGCAAAGCAACAGAAGTCTTTCTATCAACTCTGATGGATGGCTTCTTTCCACATTGACCTTCACAGGCTCTAATCCCCAGGCACAGAAGGCATGTTGCTGTTATATTGGTAGGTGCATGCACGGGGCACAAATCCACTTGCTTCTCCTGTCTGCAGCTTAGAGCACCGAGAGCTCTTCAGTGCTCTGTGCAGAGAGAGGGGAAGGCAGAGAATAAAACAAGAACCCATAGGGGTGAGATAACTCTGACCACGGAACCGAGGTAGAAGGATGCAGGGTGAAGGTGGCCAAAGGTGTTTTCCGAAAGCGAAAGGAAGGAAGAGGCAGGTGTCTGACACAAGCATTCTGGGATGTGCCCCACGGGATGCTAGAAGGCAGCCCTGCTGGTGGGGAGCATTGCCCAGAGTGGCGATTCCACACAAGCCAGACCTAGAGGAAGGTGTCATGTTACTGGATTTTAAGGGGAGCAGCCAGATCACTGCTGCACCCATGGGGGGAGGGGTATTTGCCCCAAAGTGTATACAAAGGGGGCCATGTGAGGTGGCACATGAAAGCTTGTGTTCTACTGATTCTGTATATGCTATTCATGTACCTGTAGGATATCTGTATGTGGAATTAGAAACATGTACTCTGTAGGGATGCTGGAAAATTCTCTGTCTGTGGCTGAGCAATGGGTAAGGAATGCTCAGCCAACGGCTATGCTAATTAGAAAGGAGACAATGAAGCTCTAGGTGCCAATACACACCTAGGGCCAGGGCCGAAGGGCTGCCAGCATGTGACACAGGGATAGGTCGTTGGACCATGTGACCTTCTCTGGCCAGCAGGATGCCAGGAGAGGTATATAAGTGCCATGTGGCACCCTCCATTTTGTCTTCAGTTTTGCTCCTGATCCCAGATGCAGCCTTGCAGGGAACAACAAGCCAGAAAGAACTGTGGACCCATCCTGACATAGGATGTACACCAGAGACTGTTAAGATAGCAGTTTGTAACATCTCTGCGAAGAGCCTGCATCGAGAACTGGGTATTATCCTTTAACAACCTTACTCTCATGCTCTTCTTTCTTTTAGTAATAAACCTTTAGATTTTAGATTCTAAAGGATTGGCTCAGCGTGATCTTGTGGGTAAGATCCAGAGTGTAAATTGACCTGGGACCTGTGGCTGGTTTCTTGGGATTGGAAGAACCCGTTTGGGGTAGGTGCGATTGGATTCTATAACCCCTCACCTGTGTGCTAGGCCTGGGGCTGATTGGGGCACAGGAAGAGCTGGGGCATCAGAGGGGTTTTGCTTGTGAGGCTTCTGGCTGGCCAGATTGGAAGCTGAAGCACTTGGTGTAACTGGTTTGTGGCCTATTTGGGAAGGTCTCCAGTCTGGGGCTGTAAGGAGCCCCGAGTTTGAGCAATTCGCCCTAAGCAGACATCCTCAGCTGTGCCCAGACCCAGCCCGGTCCGTCACAGAAGGATTCAGAGCAAACCACGGGGAGGCGAGGGAAGGAAGGAGGGAGCGAGTTCTATTATGAGCACATCCAGAACAAGTGAGGTTCACTGGAAAGGAAAATTATATACATGATCTGTGCTGATGGAAACAGCATCTGCATACGCACAGCAGCTCCCTCCGACTTCCTAAGATCCCCCAAGCTACTTTTAAGACCGTATCTCGGTAAGAAAGATACATCCTTAGCAAATATTAGATTCCATTACAGCCTACAAGCTGTGAGGGGGCCTATGCGAGGGAGTCACTGGGTTGATGACAGGCACCCCATAGAATCCACAAGTCCCAGCAATCTCCCACTAGGCTATGGCAGAAGTCTGACCTTGTCACCAAACAGGCATCCCCCTTTGTACACCCCTGGGTACAAGAGAGATGCAGGACTGGTAGAGCAAGCTGGCTCCCACATCTTTTACACCCACACCATCTTCTCTGTTCACCACACACACACTCTCTCTCTCTCTCTCTCCCCCTCTCTCTCCCCTCCCCCCCCCCCCGAGTCCCTTCTGGAAAATCACTGGCCCTCCCCACACATCTCTGTGTGTTCCCATCTCCTCCTGTTGTTCAGTTTAACTTGGGCCCTGATTTGGCATCCCTTACTCCAAACATGTCGCGTCAGAGTCCCATTGGAGGCAGTAGGACTGCTCACATAAGAAACTACTACTCACTGGGGGGTAAAAATTGCAGAAACAGGCCCTGACGGTATACGATCTGCAGGACAGGGACATGATCTTCATTTGTTTTGCACAGCACTAAGCTCCTCTGAACTGCAGGGCATGCCACGGAGGTATGTGCAGAGCCAAGTGGGGAGTCTGGGATTGGGAGAGCAGGGGGAGCAAAGTTCTGGATGGAGGGCATGAGGTGAGAGCTTGCACAACACCTGTCCATGCTACATCTGGCTCTAGCAAGCACCAAGGGCCCGTCATTCTCCTGAGCACTGGAGTGACTTGTAAGCTGTAGATGAAAGAAAGAAAAAAGGCAACAGCTGGCCTGGAAGAGTGTGTGCAGCAAGCAAGGGCTGCAGTGATTCACATGCAGAGAGCCCAGCCCCTGCCTTCCTACCACCGCCATGCAGCACCCAGCCCCTGAAGCGATGCATTAAAATCCCATTTGCCTAATGGAGACGTGTAAAAAAAAAAGTCTGACCTGTGAGACAGGGCTGCGCTATTCAAACGCAGCCACATTCCCTCGCCTACAGTTAGCAGGTCGCCCAAGTGCCCCCTCGGTAGAGTTACAGTTGCTCAGTCATTTCTATATTGTTTGAGCCTCTTGTTTGCGATGCCCTCAGTGAAGCTTTGTAAATAGAATATTTTCCTGTTACCTCCTCGGACAAACACCAACTCCAGCATCCTGCCCACCAGGCCAGGGGTGCAGAAACAAACCCAGCCTCCTTTGCTTTGCTGCCTTCTTTGTGCCCCACCATCACCCCAGGTGCCCCCATTCTGGGGGCAGGGTCAGTGGGCAGCCTGCTGCCACATAGCCAGCAGGGAGAGCTCAGAACAAGGTGGAGGAGGCTCCAAGGCAGAACGGCTTTGCTGGGAGGTATGAAGGGGTTTCTGTTACTGATCACGGATGGTGCTTAGAGGCGCCCCTGTCACCACCTCAGGGCAGAGTTCTGACCCTCCTTGATACATATGCCAGCATGTACAGAGACAGGGGACTGACGGAATTGTCGGCCATGGGGCAAAGGGGGGGGGGGCTGTTCTGCACTCTCGGAAGAGGCAGGGCCTCAGGCAGAAGGTATGGAGTTGGGAGCTAGCCTACCCCCACCAGCACTTCAGCGCCACCCAGACCGTGATGCCCAGGGCTCCGGTGGCAATTTAAAGGGCCCAGGGCTCCAGTTACCACTGCTGTCGCTGTAGTCGTGGCTGGGAGCCCCAGGCCCTTTTGAATTGCTGGGTCCTGGGCCAGTTGCCCCCTTACCTCCTGCGTCATCCTCAGCCCTCTACAGAGCATGGGTGTGTATGAGCCCAGCCACGATTGCCATCAGAGTGCCATCCCCCTCCCATCCACTAGGATCTCCTCTGTGGCTTTTCAAAATCCTGCCACCCATTCAGATCAGGCACCCGGTCACTATCTGACCTTTCACAGGACCAGCGTCTGTTCGAGAGAGAAGCTTCTAAGCGTCAACAGAGCTCGAGAGCTCCCATAAAAGATATTACCCTTGCACTCCTTGTCTGTCTAATATTCTGGAACCAGCATGGCTATAACAACCCTCCCTATGCCACTTGACCTTCTCTGTTCCCCTGTGCCAATGGGAGGAGTTCGCTTCCATGCTAGTAGGGCTGCTGCTTTGTAACTGGTTCATTTCTGCAGCGGTGCCCACGTGAGTCTGAATCTCTGAACTGACTTTTATTAAAAACCAAAAGGGCTGCAGTTTATTAAAAACGAAGAAACTGGGGAAGTAGACCCCACGCCCCTTAGCCCTCCTCGCTAGTGCCCCTGGGGACCTGGCTCAAGACTTCAGAGAAAAGCTAGAATGGAAGTTCTAACCAAGAGATTCCAGAGGGGACTCCCCCAACCTCGAAATATTGGGAACAAATCTGCTTGGGTTGTTCATAAGGAAGGTTTTTGCACCTCCCCCTGAAGCAGCTGGGGCACTAACAGAATGGACTGGATGGCCCCGACTCTGTTTCTCCAGGCCAATGCTCCTGCTAATACTCTCCCACTCTCATCTCTAGTATTTCCCCCTCCTAGATGTCTGAGTTTGGAGGAATTCTCCCTTCAGAAGCGTGGTCTTTGATTGAGCTCGCTCTTACAATGGAGTTCCTAAATCACTTTCCAGGCAGATTTTACACTCAGCTGGCTAGCCAGAAAACACAGGCTCTATTAGAGTCGATAAGGGAACCTGGCATTATATCTTTATCTGTATAGAGAATTCAATTTCCTGAAGAACACCTTAAAGAGGGAATTATGGCTTACAACGGGGCCATGTCATTTGCATACGTTTGGACACAGAATGACTAGTTGGGTTATCAAAGCAGCTGGAGGGCCCCTTTTACAGTGTGCACTCAATCAGGACAGAAAACCCACAAACAGCAGAGCTAGCAGAGAAGGAATTTACACTAGGTTCTTCCTAGAGAGATTCCTACTCAACCATCCCAGCATAGAGGGGCTGAATTTGCACCCCGACCTAAAGACATGGCCAACCCACAAACCCAACTGATTCACATGAATTCCAGGGTCAGTGGAAGGCCCTTGCCATCAGCGTAGGGGTTTGTGTCTCCACTAGGGATGTCGATGTGCAGCCGACTACATGATTAACCGATAAGCCTGGGCTTATCGATTAGTCTTGTCGACTACGCGCACTAACCCAGCCCCTTGCTGCAAGGGCAGGGGGGAGTGGGAGCGGGATCCGGTGCCTGTGAGGAGCTGGCTTTACGCAGGCTTCCCATGAGCACCAGATCAACCTGCCCCCCACGCTGCCTCCATACTGCTGCCTCTGATAGAGAGGAAGCAGTGCAGAGGATGAGGGGGGCAGGCTGGAGCTGATACGGTTGGGGAGCCAGCTTTCAAGCAGGCTCCTTTCGTGTGCTGACTCTGTGGACCTGCCTGCTCCCTCTTGCTGCTTCCTGCAGAGGTGGCAGCAAGGAAGGGAGGGGCTGGTGGGTGCACAGGGCCGGCATAAGGGAGGCTGATAGAGAGGCAGCAGCGCAAGGCAGAAGCAGTCTCCCCGGGAGTGGGGCTGGAGCGCATTGGCTGCCGCCCCCCCACCCTCCGGAGGGACAATCTTAGTGTAACCGTGGTTACATGACTATTCAATCACATGATATCTAACATCCCTAGTCTCTCCACATCAGCTCTGGCCTTCACTGCTCCTTGAGGCACGACTCAAATAGAGTTTGCTTATAGGGATCTCAGAGATTTCCAAGAGATTTCCCTCTCCCCCACACACAGACACTTTAAAGAGAATCCCACTGCAGAGGAAAGATCCCAGAAAGAGAATACAGCCCGCTATACATTTAGTCATTCTGTTCTCTACAAAGCTGGTAGGGAGCCAAGATATGTCCCTGATCAGCCCAGCTCTTCTCCATGAATGGGATCCCATCATCACAGAGTCTCCTCCTCGTGATCCAGGGTGAGGGAGGAGAAAATATTGTCACACAAGTGCCTAAATCCCCTTTTCATGCTGCAATGTGCATGGTACAATGGTGTGCCACAGAGCCGGTGTTTTCTGTATGTTTCTCAGCCAGAAATTTAGTGAACACACACAGAACTAGGTCTAGCTCCACAGTTCACACTAAAAGCACTAACTAGCTACTCCCTCATCAAAGGCCTCCCCCAGGCATTTCAGGGAAAGCTCAGCCAAATCTAGGCAGTACACAGAGCTGCAGACGCCCCCAGCCCATGCCGGATTTATGCACAAGCTAAGTAAGATACATATTTGGGCCTCAGATGATGAGGGGTCACTAAATACAAAAACATTACTAGTTTTTAGTAGCATCCTCACCTATGTACTGGCACATGTGCAAATATAAAACTTTAGTATTTCTATCTTCATTGTCCTTTCTATTAAAATAATGCACCATTATTTGGTAATGCTATGGGGCCTCTTAAACTTGACATATCTTGTCTTAATCTAGCCCTGCCTCCAGCACATGGAACAAGTATCCAGACAAATACTTTGTTCTAATCTAGGTTTAATAAACAGGAGCCTGGGTCATCTTACCGCAGCTTTTTCTGAAGAACAGAGACTAGATTCTTCTCTGTGTGCCTGCCAGACGTCACATAGTACTGGCCTTGAAAAATCAGCTGTGGAGCAACCTTGTCAACAGTCAACAGCACATTAGTGAGAATTGGGTAATCTGTATTGAGAGGTGCTATAGGCCTCCAATTCCTAGTGTCACGGTGATTCCTCTCGCTGTAAAGCAGAGCGAGCAGAGAGTCATTGCGAGGCTCTGTCATAGCTCTCCCTTCTCAAAGCAGTGTGGAAAATATTGACAAGGTCAAAACAGATTAACTCATGGGAGCATTTATAAAAGGGAGTCCTGCACCCCTCCTCCTCCCCATCTTGGATTTATCAGGAGGACTCCAAGCCTCTCCTAATTCCTGTTTGTTAATTGGAGCGTGGAGATCCAGAGCTTCCCAAAAGGGGCCGTTACTGACAGTCCTTTACTTGTCTCCTTGTCTGTGTTCTTCCCTTGCAAGAGGTTCCTACGGAAATCAGGAACAAGGCGCTTGATGTTTGTCACTAACACAGACTGACTTGTTTTCAAGCAAACCTGGCTAGCTTCTATTTTCGTTCAAGCCTAACGTTGTTCAGGACGAGGTCTGCTTTCCCACTGATGCTGTAATGTCTCAGTTACACGGGGAACAATGGCTCTGCTTCCTGCCTTGCGAGAGACCCAGCTCCGGGTGGGAGTGGGCAAGTGGGAAAACTCTAAGCCCAGATGTCAGCACTACCGGCTGTTCTACCTTATGGCAACTTCACACAGCCACATACAGGCTGCTCTGGAGCACAGAACATCTGGGACACTCGCACACGCCCTCCGGCCCCAACACACTCTTCCCAGCCAGATCCACGTTGCAGATATGAGCCCTCTAAGTTGAGCGGCTGCGCAGCTGCCTAACAAACCCCGTACAGGCTGTTGCACCGAGTGCCGCTTTGGTCTGCCGGCCCCAGCACAGAGCTGCTGCGGCAGAACTACAACAACCACTCCATGTGGGGGAGGAGGGGGAGCTGTTTCCCTCTTCCCAGGCTGCAGCAAATCTGTGCTGAGGCACCTCACCCTCATCCATGCCTTTCTCCTGACCACGATGCCCAATCCAGAGGTGCCCCAGAGCTGCCACTGGCTGCCAAGGGGACATGCGTCCCTTCCCCAGTCCCCATTCAGCCTAGCTCAGACCTGCCCAAGCTAGGGTGCAGGTGCCCCTCCCCTGCCTGTTCCCACTAGAGCTGCAGCAGTCGTGGAGAGGCACCTCTCACCTGGCCCCAAGCTGCTGCTGTGAGAAAGGGCTGAGGATAGTCCTCTCCCCAAAGCAGCCTGTACCCTGAACCTCTCGTCCCCAGCCCCATCCCAGATGCTGTACCCCTAACCTTTGGCCCCCACCTCCGCCACACATTGTCTGTGCGCAGAATGATTTTTGTTCCATGACACATCCCCTCCATATTGGGGCATATAACAAAAGTCACGCCACCCACGGATATAAAAAATGAGCAGGAACACAACTCCGCAGCAATGTGGGGAGGGTGACAGGGCCATTATACCACCAAGAGAATGCCTGCACCAGAGGAAATTACAACAGAAAGAAGACTGAATGCAGTCCAGATGTTGGATTCAGAGATTTTGGTTGCACAGGTCGGGAAGGAAAGTACGGGCGGGGGCAGAGAGGCAATTTACAAAAACCTAACACTAGTAGAAATGTATGCACGGGTTTTTAAAAAAGCTTTCAATATAAACAGCCTTTTGTGGCTGCTGATTTCAACATTCCCCTGGGCTATCAGAAAACCCAACATGGCAGCACTTTGCTGGAGAAACAGAAAACACAACCTACCAGAAATAGAAAGTGACCAGCCTGCTTTCCCTTCCCCCAAACTGAGAGGTCCAAAAAGTAAAATAAGCAGCAGCAAAGCAGAAAAGTAAAGGAGATTGCTTAAAACTCTTCCTGCAGTCCTCACCCGAGGTGATTAGCAGTAATAATGCAGGGAACCATTTCATAACCCTCTTCCCCCAGGCACAGATCCCTATAAACAGGGAAAGGCAAAATGCCAATGAAATTCACTAGAAATTTGGTTATGCTAATCTTTTAGGGGCGGAGGAAAGAGAAGCCCATGTCTGTGGGTGCTGGCTGGAAGTACAGAGCCCTAAGATAACAAATCAGAAAGAAAGAGAATAGAGTCCCCTTAGGTAGCTCTCCAAAGGATACATTCACAGAAGAAACGTTTTAAACAAGTCATTTTAAGCTCATCTTTGACTACTGATGATTCATTTTCATTATCTCTCTCTCTCTCTTTATAAAAAAGCTTTTCCTGCCGGATGACAGAATGTTCCTGACGGACAACAGAATGACATCACGTCATCAGCATCAACAGGCTCTCTCAGAGCCTGAGGAGGAGGGTAGGCAAGCGTAGCGAGCAGAGGGCGCAGCCCCCTAGTGAGTCCTTAAAAAAATAAAAAAGTTGAGGAAGGGGACCATATTATTCCCCTGCCTCCAGACCAAGATTCCCAGTACCCTTTGAAAATGCCCAGCAAGCCCAGGTCACATGTGGTAACAGGAATCAAAGGCTCTCCACATATGGCAGGACCAATGCCATAATCTGCAAAAGGATTTTAGTTGCAAATTTTGTAGGTGCTTTTCCAGAGCTCTGCTGAGAACACACCAGGCCAGCATTTTCACTAGTGTAAATTGGTGGAATTTCCTCTGACTTCTCTTCAGCTACTCCTGTTTCAGCTGGCTCACAATTCCTCTATCTTCTGTAACGATTTGAAAATCTCTCAATGCTTTCATCCGCAAGCAAAGGAGTGATTTGTCGCTCAGGCCCTTGACCCTGACCTAACTGAAGCTGCCTAAATGTAAGAGTAAAACATAATAGATGCTGATCAGAAAACTCCATAGTAAAACATCAACCTTGTGGAAAAGCACATCAGTCCTAGTACAGAATTTATCAAGCTGACTTATAGATTTTCCTCTGCAAAATATGAAATCTGGATGCAAAAGGCTATTAACTCTGAAGAGATCCATTAAAGCCACCTGTCTGCAAATGGTATTTAAATGTATTACATCACCCTGGATACTGTCATGTTCTTTGGCTATGACTTGACTGCAGGGCACACAATTAAAATTGCCTCCAAACTCTAAAATCCTTGACGTAAAGAAAATAATAAAAATGTTCAACAGCCTTGAACAAGGACTTTTATATCAGCTCCAACCCAGAGCCCATAAATATTAATGCATCCATAATTAGCCTTCTTAAATAATGCATCTAAAAATCAAACCTCAACCTGGTAATAAATCAGGCAGGGATTTTTGTTATGGGTTTTTATTTCTACGTCATGCACATAAGATAAAATACCACTTCCCTCACCACCTCTCCCCTCTAGACCAAGGAGATGGGCCCCCAATGTGGCCACAGTTGATGCTGCTTGTAGTTTTCTTTTACTTATTTATATGTTTAAATCACATCTGCTTTTTAAATGTGCAAAATAATGACATGCAGCTTTCCCCAGCACAAGCTGATCTAACATTACTGAGACTGCACAACCAGAAGGGAGACAGAGTTCTTCTCTAGGGTTAAGATGAGAGGAAAAGTCAAGTTTTAAAACTCTCTTTCCTGCCACCTTTGCTCTCCAAGGGAGCAAAGATCTGCCCACCCTCCCTCCCTCCCCCTAAGAAGCGAAAGGTGGACCAGCCTCACCTCCCCAACACCAAATGCCTGGATGGGGCAATTCTGGGTACATCACAGCCTTGTCTGTCTTCCTCACAGTCCTGGCTACTCTGCTCTGATGCCCTGTTTTCATACCCTACCACCCCTTCCCAATTCCTCTTGGAAACAGACACCTCCCAGGCAGAGAAGCTGAGCTAGGGTGTATTCAAGCTTTCCTGTTCACCAGCAGCCCCAGAGGCTGAATCATGAATATTCACTGCAGGTGTCCAGGCAACATTCCGGGAGACCTGCAACTCAACTGCTTTTTCCCTGATCAAAGTTGAAAACCCAGGTTGCTTGATGAACTGTCTTTGAAGAGGCTTTTTGTAGCAGAGCTCCAGGCTGCCCCTCTGATTTGGAGCTAAACTCTTCTGCAGGAAACTTTCCAACACATATTGCCAGACATTCACTCTGCTGGAATCATTGATCACCCTGTCTCTTGAATACAGGGTTTTTGGCAGAAGAGACCCACTCACACTCTTGAGCTCTGAATTCTTCACCTAAGTACACCCAAGACTCTTCTCTAAATAAAAGTTTGCATACTGCACTTATTGCCATACTAGCCAAGTATATCACCCATCACTACACATCCTAATAATCCACATATCCCACCCCATATTTTATCATAAGTATGACTCAAACACCCTCTAGATCAACATTTAAAGATGGTTCCAAAACAGCCTGCTTAGAAAGCTAATCCAGTTACTTCCACTTAGGAAACTCCTGGGCAAATGCCCCAACATACAGAGGATGCTCCTTTCAGCCTCACAGGAACTTCCCAATCTGCCATACAAAAGCCCTAGGATTCAACTCCCTTGGTAAGATTTCATGAGTTCTGCAGAGCCAAGTCATTTCTGCCCTGCATGATAAACGTTCCATGGAAAAACAAGACATTCAGCCCCTAAAAGAGCAGGTTGAGTCACAGGAATTGCTAAGGAGTTGCATTCTGGTAAGTATCCAACTTGTTCCTGTTTCTTCCAAAGCTTTCCAAAAAGAAAATCCTAGTTCTTAAATTAGCTTCTGCAATGAGCAGTGTCTCAGCAAGAGGCACTGTGGGGCTCCACGTTCATTGTCTCACACCAGCTTCGAGGTCCAAGTACTCCGTGTAAAAGTAAAGAGAGTGAATGCCCTGACAACTCTGCCTCTGCTCAGAATGTCCCACTTCTGAGCTCTTCCCTGCCCAGTTCTGCAGGCCAAGTTACGCCTTCACAGACACCCGACTGTCATGAGTGTCACTGAGCAGGGTAACAACCTTCCATGAGATCGCACAGGGGTATCCAACTGGAACTCTGCAAACTATTCTGTTGGAGATGCAGCAGGAATGTACACCTAGCTGCACAACAAGATTGGGATGAATTAAAAAGTATGTCTCTTTGGAGACTCATCCTGTTCGCAGAGGCCCTGGCCAGCCCTTGCCCTTTCACTACATCAAACGTAAGTGGAAGTCCGGATGTTTTAGATCACCAACAATCCTATCCCAAATCACAGCAAACCATACCACACAGCTAGCACTGGGCCTGTCTACATGTTTCTTATGTGCATAGCTGGCATTTCTCCCTACCTGCTTGTGCCTGTCTGTCTTTCATGCCCTAGTCTGATCTCTCCCCAGAACACATTCATGCAGCCAAGTCACTTACGACTGATGGACGCTGCAGTTGTAGAAGATGAAATCCACAGCAGCAAACTTCTTCCCAGTCTCTTTGGACTTCAAGTAGAGCTTGACCACCCGCTTGTCGCCTGAAAGAGAACAAGGTGCATGCACTGTTCAGAGAGGGGCCACAGATCAGAGAGAGGCCTATGGAACCAAGCACTGGCTATTCAGCGAGGGAGCAAGGCCTGTGGGGGGGGTTGATTGAAGTGTGTAGCAACCCCAACGAACCCCAAATAGCTGACAATTACCCAGTTATTGAGATAAAAATGGGGGCTCTCCTTCAGAAAGCCTCCTGGCTGGCTGGCTGGCAGGGCAGGTAATACTGCACAATGCTTCTTCAGTTTCATGCTCTGCAAAGTGCCACAGGAGGATGGGGGGGCAGAGAACAGAGGGTCACATGCCTGGGGTTGTGTTTATGGCAGGAGCAGGCACAGGGGTTGAAGGTGGTATGTCAGGCAGCCGCTGCAAAAGGATTTTATCCTAGATTCTGGGGAGGAAGGTGACATAGGCCAAGAGTGGTTGCTCCACTCACCCCGGCCCCTAGTGATAGGGATCACATCCTTTGCAGATGGAGAGCTACAGTAGATTCTCCCATCTTCAATGCGGCTCTCAGACTCCGTGAAATCTTCAAAGGAGCAGTTTACCCCAGCAGAGAGATCTGGGACATTCCAGGCCTGCAGAACCAGCTGGGGAAAGGAGGGGAAAATATCACTCAAGAAAATCAGCTAAGAGGAGGAACTCGTTAATGATCAACCAGATCAAGCCCGGCCAATAGGTCAGGCTAGGAACAGTACCCATGTGCTCCCTGAAATCTAGGGGGGGAGCCTGGCTCTCACTCCTGAAAATCCTCGGGGCAATGAAGCAAGTGAGATTCAGAGTGTGCAAGGCCAAAAGGGACCATGAAATCACCTGGTCTGTTCTGCTGCATAGGGCAGGCCATTGCATTTCATCCAGGTACCTCTGCACAAGCCCAAGCACTTGTGTTTCGCTAAAGCATTTCTTACAAAAAGGCATTCAGTCCTGATCTGAAGCCATCAAGAGAGGGAGAACCCACCACTTCCCTTGAGAGTCTATTCCAATGGTTATTCACTCTCACGGGTAGAAATGTGTGCCTTATTTCTAATTCAAACTTATTTCTAATTCTATCTGGCTTTAATTGAAGCGATTGGTTGTTGTCATGCCTTTCTGCGCTCGATTAAAGAGCCCGTTAGTACCCGGTATTTTCTCCCTGAGAAGGTGCTCAGACACCATAATCAAGTCACCACTCCAACTTCTTTTCAAGGGGATAAACAGAGTGAGCTCTGTATGTCGCTCTGATTCTCTCCAGCTCTCAAATATTTGTGTGCCTCTTTTTCTGCACCTTCTCCAATTTTTCCACTTCCTTTGATAATGTGGACCCCTGAACTGCAGGCAGTCTTCCTATATTGGTCTCTGTTATGCTGTTTACAGAAGTAAAATCACCAGCCAGCCCCTGCCCACTACTCCTCTGTTCACATAGCCAAGGACTGCATTAGCCCCTTCTGCCACAGAATCACTCTGGGAACCCATGTTGAGTTGTTTGTTCACTAGGACTGCTTTTGGAGCCCCCCATTCCATAGGTAAAGCCTACACTCTTTATTCCTAGATGCACTGCTTTATATTTGGCTGTATTGAAATGCAGTTTGTTTGAACGGATCCAGCTTCCCAAGCGATGTAGATGGCTCTGACTGCCCTGTCCTCAACATTAACCACTCTGCCAATCTGCATGTTATCCATACATTTTACCAGCAGTGATTGTATAATGACTTCCAGATCTCTGATGAAAATACGGCAGTGTCAAGTCTGTCTCTGCAGAACCCCACTAGAAACAACCCCATCTGACGGTGATTCCACGCTGACAATTGCTTTTGGGTGAGCGGGCCTTCATCCATTTAACATGTGCTAGCTTGAGACTATATAGTGCTAATTTTTTTGTTCACAGCGTTGTGTATTGCAAAATCCTAGTATAGGCCATCTCCACAGTTATCTTTGTCAACCAAACGTGTCAACTTATCAAAGAATGGATTCAAGTTTGTTTCACAGGTCCTATTTTCTGTAAAACTATGTTGTCCGGCATTAATTATATTCCTATCCTTTAACTCTTTATCGGGTGAATCCCATGTCAGTTTTTCCATTATTTTGCCCAGCACTAGTGTCAGGCTAAGCAGCCTGTAGTGAGGCAGGTCATCCCAACAGCCCTCTTTGGTATGCCTTTTTGAATATTGGTGCATGAGCATTGCTTCCGTCTTGTGGAATTTCCCCCTATATTAACAGAGATTTATTAAACTCTAACATCAGTGAGCCAGAAATCTCCTTAGCCAGTTCTTAGGTGCTAGTTAACTGGGCCTGCTGATTTAAAAATGCTTATCCCTAGTAGATGCTATTTAACAGCGCCATTAGTTACTAATGGGCTGGAAAGTACTTCATCAACCTCAAGTGATACAAGTACATCATCTTGCTTCTTTCCAAATGCAGAACAGAAAGATTTATTGAACGGTTCTCCCTTTTCCACATCATTATTAACAATTTTACTATCTCCAGGATTTCTTGTGCTCCTGATATACTTTTAAAAAAAGCCATATTTTCCTTTGTCCTGCCAGAAATGGATTTTACCCTGTCTTTAGCTTCCCTTATCAATTTTCTGGATTTCAGAACTTGTAATTTATAATCCATTGCTATCTACTTCCCTTTTTTTCTATTGGTTTTATACTGCTATCACACCAGGACGAAGCTAGCGCGGGTAACACTTATCCACCCGCAGGCTGAGCAGCTTACCAAGACCTCGGACATGGTGACAGAGATATTTTTGGGCTGGACAGTGAGCTCGACACACTGTTTCAGGTCTGAGGCAAAGCGCTGAGGCTCGTCAGCCCGCTCGCATCGGTCCTTCCGTGAGCAGCTGCAAAGGGATAAAACAGCCACAGTGAAGAGAAGGAGAATCCCCCAAGTTCAGAGCTAAGAACCACCACAACCCATGGAAGGGCACTTCACAGGAAGTGACCCCTGCACTGAGCTTTACGCAGAGCT
The DNA here is from genome assembly GCA_032595735.1 of Pelochelys cantorii. NCBI lineage: Eukaryota > Metazoa > Chordata > Testudines > Trionychidae > Pelochelys > Pelochelys cantorii. Next base: position 25,646,194 of record CM064336.1, read on the forward strand.
CGGTGGCTGGCTGAAACAACAGGATCTGCATGCTATTAAACTCACAGCTGAGAGCTTTACTAGGGTGGGATGAAGAAGGGACACCACACGACAGACAGACTCAGGAGCCCCCCTAGATCCCTGAACAACTATTCCTGGTCCTAGAGCAGGTGTCTGGACAGAATTTATCACACCCAGCAGGCAGTGTCCCCAGCTAGTTTAGCTCTCGGGACTTCGCACGGCTGTCTTCCAAGCCACCCCAGCCCAGCAATGCAGCACCCTTCACTACTCCAGCCTGGGTACATCACATGGCTTTGCAGCTGCACCCCGGGGCCAGCAGTGCAGCATGTCCCGGAATAATCAAACCCTCTCCTCCAGCTCTTCTGATGGTGCTCAGGACTAACTGTGTGGTGGCTTGTACCCTGAACCCAGCTATTGACTCTGCAAATAGCGTACTAACTTACTCCCTTCTCCCTCAACCAGCTCCTCCAGAACATGCTGAAGGTCTCCCATCTTCTTCCCTCCGCCCCTCATACGCCATCAGATCTTTTAGACAGCAGCTGTGGATTTACCAGCCCTCATGGCATGGGGGCCATTCCCCCGTTCTGCAGCCCCTTCAAGATACACTGCTTCTCCTTAATGAGCTTACAGAGCTTCCCTTTGCTTCCCTTTCCTTTATCAACAACAATATCGCTGCATTAGGGGAAAAGTCTATTTAAGTGGAGGGGGAAAAAAGAAAAGAAAAGAAAGACAGATGCCTGGATGCATTTCAAGGCCCTGGCTCTAATGTGGACGGTTTAACTCCTGAGCAGATGCCAGTCCCACACCATACCTCGGAGTCCCCAAAATACGCTCTGTCCCATCTCTCCCCACCTCTGCGAGTGACCATGCAGGGAGGCTGTGGCTCAGAGTTTAATTAAACACTCTGCATGTGTACAAAGGCAGAGCTCTGCCAGGAAGGCACACACTTCCAAGGCAATTCTCAATTCCAAGCCCCAGAAGAAAATCCATTAACTTTATGTTGGTTTTTCTACTTTTCACTCCATTTTCCCATCACTCCTGCACATGGAGCTGAGTTCTGGGAGCCTGGCTGCAAGGTGAAAGGCTTCCCTTCCAGCTGTCCAGAGCAAATTACAGTCCATTAGCACTGCCCCCTCCCTGCAGTAAATACGGGTGAGGGATGACTGCCTGCCTGTGGTTTGCCTCTGAAATGACACTATGACTTCCAGTCTTGTCAGACACAGGCAGGGAGGGAGGGAGGGAGAGAGTCAGTGAGAGGAGCCCCTGCGGTTTAACTTCTCCGCCTGTGTGTGACTGACCTCACGTGCAGCACAGCAAAATATCCTGCGGCTGGGGAGCCCATTGTTTGGCTCATTGGGTCTAACCTGAAATCTAGTCCCAAGGACAGAGAGAGGTGACAGGTTCTGCCACTTGGCTGGCATGAGGCCAGCTGAGTCTGGAGAAGGAAGGTCCAGGTGAGGCTCCTGGCCAGAGCACTGGCCCCATTCAGCAGGAACTGCCTAGGAGTGCAGTATGAAACCACGTTTGGGTCTCTTTCCCCCCATTTCTCGCTGCTTCTTGCCTACCCCTTTTACCCACAGGCCAACTACGGAGGAGATGGCTCCCCATGCCTATGGCTCCACTCCCCTCACAGCCACTAGGACAAATCCCAGCAGGCTCAGCTTAGCCTTCTGCCCTTCAGAACCAATCAGCTTGATTCCATGCAGGTTATTGCACGTGAATCCTTCGGAGAGGAGACACTGAGCTCCTGCTTGTTCTCTGTGGACATTAGAGATCCCAAAGCACTCAGAGAAAGAGCAGAGCTTTATCCACTGAGCCTGGACTGCTGCCCTCCACACCTGAGACTCTGCATTTTGGCTGGGCTGTGCACACAAGGCAGATTATTCTACAGCATCTCTCACCTGCTGCTTGCACTTTGCAGCCTACTTTCCCTGCTAAGGGCGCCAGCACACAGTAGGGTCTTGGCGCTATGCAAGCCTGGCTGTTCCCGCTGCCTCTCCCCAAGCTGCGCCATCACACGACAGTCACCTGCCTTTGGCCACTGACATCGGCTTGGTGCTGCCAGTGGGGACCTCAACAACAGGGCCCTCTGAGAGGTAAAGCGCCTGCTTTCCACAAAGTTCCTGAGTAACAAAGAGGTTAGCTCCCATACTTCTGGCCTAGATGGAACCGTGAAACTGGTGTGAGCATCACAGCAGAAAGACGGGCAGTGCTGATTAGCTCCCCAAGTCCATCGCCCACTGCAGGCTTAGCCCCACCGTGTATTTCCTGGGGGTGGGGTCTCAGAGAGGTAGCCGTGTTAGTCTGTAACTTTAAAAACAACAAGTAATCGTGTGGCACCTTAGAGACTATCAAATACATAGGACCGTGAGCTCTCATGGGAAAAACCCACTTCATCAGAGGAGTTGGAGTGGAAATAACAGACAACTGAGGCCAGAGTCAGCATCAGGACAGGCTCTCCTCTGCCACTTGTGCACAGAGTGACTCCAAGGCCCTCAGTCCATGACCTCTCTGCTGAAGCTCTTCACAAGGGTGGGACTTAGGACCAGGCATGGTGGTAGCTTTGCACTATGGGCACCAGTTTCCTCAGGTCTGGGATGAGCACCAACAACTCACTTTGCCACCATCAAACGACATCTGGTCACGAAGGGGAAAGTCACCACAGGGATGAAACACCCGGAATGCCAAAGGGCTAATGGGATGATCCAGACTCTGACACATCAGCACCCTGGGTGCCCCAGCAGCTGCTGCGCCCAGAAGGGCTGGAGAACAGCTGCGCAAGGGTGGTGGGTCGAGCTTCTCCTCTGCCGGGTGGCCTGCATTAATGTGCGCTGCCGGGGAAAGGGAAGCTCCTGCCCGTCAGGATGGGAAGCTGCACGTCTAATCCTTAGCCACCCGGCAGATCTGACACTCACGATCCTCCGTGCGCTAGATGGCTGGCGACTCAGAGCGGGCTGCCATCAATCACCCTCACAGCACCACTTGGCTCCAGGGGACGCAGTGCAGCCGGAAGAGCCAGCGAGAGACAGTACAAGCCAGGCAGACAGGCCGTTATCGTCCAGGCAGGGCTGCCACCAGCTGGAAACTGGCAGGGAACCAAACCTCAGCCTGTGCCTCTCTCAGAAGGGCTCGCGTCTGCTCCCACATGCTCCCCAGAGTCAGAAAGTCACAGCACCCCCACAGCAGAGGAAGCGGAGACTCACAAGGAAATCTGCTGAGATGGGCTGTTCTGCCTTTCCCGGCCGTTTGACAACAGCTGTAGGGGCTGAGCATGTACCACAGACCTCCCCAAGAGCACCTTGGGAAGCCACCCAAGCAAGGCTAATTGGCCAGTATCTCTAGGGAGAACTCTAGAGGGAGTTTCCAGTCAGCACAGGGAGGCCTGGCTGAGCTATGTGTCGGCAAGGCCCAGCAGTCCCTGCAGGCACAGCAGACGGTCACCCAGGCTGTTTACTGCGGAAGGCACTCAGATACCACGTTGATGGGCAGCAATACAAACCCTCTGCGGACAAAGAGCACACAATAAAAATCCATCAGCATGCTCAGCCTCCAACAAAACAGACCTCCGTTGTGCTGGGCTGGGGCAGGACTCGCATCCTTGCTGGGCCCTGGCTAAGGGCTCAGGGGGAAGCAGCGAAGGTTGCTCATGGGCAGCCCTGAAGTGACTGGGGAGAGAGAACAGGCACGTGGGGCTTGAGCACAGGCGCACAGCACGAGCCTGCCATACTCACATGTTATGAAGGACACACCAGCCGCAGTGGGGGTCCTTGGAGCCGAGGCACAGCGCACAGCTCTTGTATTGCTCACAGCTCTCCACAGGCACCCGTGTCACCTGGGGGAGAGAGAGAGGCAGATTGTGAGCACACCCATCAGAAAGTCCCAAGGCAGCCTGTTCCTACCCATCCACCTCTTCGGGAGCCGCACAACACACACCTGGAAAGGGGGCCAGGCCTGGCAGAGTGGGGGCAGGATCAGAAGCAGATGGAACCAGTGCATGGACAGAAGGGGGAGATGCAGGGGTCTGGCAGGATGGATGGAAGGGGTAACTCGGGGAGAGAGGGAAGTGAGAAAGGGAAGGTGGCTCAGGCCCATGATTAAGGGAAGGCTGTAGGGTATACACCGCTCGGGGGCTGGATACCCTGCCCAGTTAAGGCCACACTGTGTTAAGAGCCCCACCCTCGGACAGGAAGGGATTAACAAAACATAGGGGCACACCCCAGGCTTGCTTCAAGTGTAGCTCTGACGACCTGAGGTGGCCCAAGTGTTTCTTTGAGGCATTGGGGCAGCAGGCAATGACCCTTCTCCTGTGCATTCATCTCATGCTCTGCTCCCCAGAGCTAGCCCAGGGCCCACAAACCCAGCAGGGAAGCTGGGGACACTCAATCTCCCCCTCCCATCTGTGAGGCCCTGGCAAGTACGTGATGCGAGCAGACGCCCCTCGCTGACTCTGCGGTGCTGCCTCACAGCACCTCACTATGGTTACTCTGGGTGAAGGATACCCTCAGAGTTCCACAGGGTGGTACAAGTGTTCCTGCCCATATGTGGGAGGAAGGGGGCTCTGAAATGTATTCAGCAACAGCATATGGGACTGCAGGGAGCAGGGGCTGAACAGAGCTGGTTCTCTCAATGAAGGCCCAGAGGGTCTGTTAACACTACGGCTTGCCTCATGACTTGAGCCTAGGCTGGCAGCATCTATACCTAGGGCAGAGCTTTTAGCGACAGACCCTAAATCTAGCTGCCAAGGGGCAACATTGAGACACCTGATTTTTACAAGTGCTGGGACCAGGAGTGGTCCAAGGCCAGCTGCGGCAGCTGGCGCCCTAGGTGGAAAGCGCGATCGGCGCCCCCGCCTGCATGGCCGTCAATGGCCGTGACGTCATCATCGGGCGCCCAGGCCAGCGGCACCCTAGGCAACTGCCTAGTTTGCCTAGGTTCACGGGCCGCCCCTGGCTGGGACGAGAGAGGCCAGTGCGCCCTCCCCTCCGTCTCAGGAGGCAGCAGGAGGACCTCGGTGAGCATGTATTCATGCTTAATGCCCCCAGGCAGCACTTCGGGAGTCAATAAGGAAAAATCTGGCCCCCCAGCAATAGCAGTCCCATGAGCCCACTAGACCACAGGTTATTTTAGCCCCACAAATGGCTCTTGCTTGCCCCTCAAGAAGCTCACATAAGCACAACCACAAACGCCACTAGGGAAGGCATCAGAGTTGTATCCCAAGCACCTGGACCCCAAAGGTATAAACTCCCATGCTGCCCCCAGCTTCAGGGAGCTGTAAACCTGGCGCCCCTCCACGCTGGATGTCCCTGCCTTTTACTCTCTCCTTATTATTGAATCACAGAAACAAAGGGCTGGAAGTGATCTCAAGAAGTCATCATCAAATCCAGGTCCCTGCACTGAGACAGGGCCAAGGAAGCCTACTCCATCTCTGACAGGTGTGTGTCCAACCTGTTCTCAAGAACTTTCAGTGATGAGGATTCCACCCCTCCCCACACACACACACAGGGTCTTTCTCCCTCCCATCACTCCAGGGCAAAATCCTGAGGTTAGGACAACAGGTAGGCCAGGTCTCCGCTACAGACTTCTGCTAACCTATGCCAGTCAGTCAAGGGTGTGAAGTGAGACCACTCACAGGCAGAGGCCCTTGTGTAGGCACAGGCACACAGACAAGCTGCACTTTCACCAGTTAGCTTGTTTTGCTCACAGTTCGGACTTTCGCTGCACTGGTACACAACGCAGCTTGGCCGGGATAGCTGTCGCTACACTGGCAGCGCTTTGCCAGTACAGTACACTGTGGTCCCTAAACCAGCCCAGCTCTCGTGGCAGCACCATGCTTTTGTCACCACAGCCAACAATGCTGTTCCAGGGAGCAGTGCCATTCCATATGTATCAGCCGAGACAAGCTAACGTGCTTACAGCCCCTGATGACAGGAGTCAGATGTCATCCTTGCAGCTGCAATGAAGAGGGGAGATTTTAAAAGGAGCAGGGTTGGGAGGACATTCATCTCTAGCAGCCTAACCTGGTTCCCAATAACCTGGAGGTCATCTGGGGTGATTGGAAAGAGACCTACAGCCTTCCAGGACCTAATGTACAGTCTCTTACGGGGACCAGCCTGAGTTGCCCTGCTGGTAGCTAAGAAGGAAAGAGCCTGAGAACTCCTGGACCCAAGAGATCCTGCACTCCCGGCACAGACACAGCCTCTCTACAGGTTGGACCTCCCTGGTCCAGCTCCCTTGGGACCTGATCAGTATCAAACAAGGGAGTTTTCCATACTAGGGAAGGTTGGGAGCAGCGGGGCAACCTCTCTGCAAGCTCCAGGAGCCCTGACAACAGCTCTGTTGGTGCTCATGGCTCCACCAGGCCTGCTGGCGCCCATGGTCCCCACAGCTGTGGGTTCTGCAGCCCTCCCTGTCCTGGCCCTGCCGGCTGCAGGCTCGGCAGCACCCTGCCCCACAGACTCTAGTGGCCCTATCAGCTTCCCAGACCAGCTGGCTGCGGGCTCTGCTGCCCCACTGGCTCTAGCAGCTGGCTCTGCTCTAGCCGCCAGCAACCTCCGAGTCCAGCAACATCCGTGATCCAGCCAGACCAGAGTGTCCCGGACCACAGAGGTTCAACCTGCCGTATTCTCTGGCTTTCATGGAAAGGGATGCAGGGCTGTGTCCAATGTTTCTCAAACCCCATTACCCTCAACCCTGACGTTCAGTCCCCCGTCATCCCACTGTCCGAGCCCCGACTTCCTCGTACAGCTCTGCCACTCCCCTCCACTCTGACCCACAGCTCCCCTAACCCTAAGCTACTACACTACTCTGCAGACATCCCTCAATCCTGACCAGCAGCCCACCACTGCTATGCCAGTCTGGAACTGCAGCTCTCCCTCTCTCCCGCGGAATGAGGCCGAAAGCTAATGCAGATGATAAGAGATGTCATGCCGGGACTGTGATACACAAACAGGGACCAGACGGAGACCCCACCGAGCTCACATCCAAGATGACTCAGGTACTGGAATCAAAGGCAGGTCTGGCCTCGGGAAAGGCGAATGGCTTGGGGCTCTGACAACCTACCCAAGCGCCGCAGAGCACAATGAACAACTGGACTCACCAGAGTTTAGGAAAAGGAGGGAACATTTTACAGCTCCTATGTCCATTTCAGATGCTAGCCTGACCCCTGCACTCTCCGATACGTGACAGCAAGAGTTGGCCTTAAAGGGTTACAGGCTCTTTATTAATTGCTCCTCCAGATTTGATTAAAATCCCCTGCTTCCTCTGGCCCTCCGAGCTCTTTTACAACTGTTCATTTAATTACTTTCCAGCAACACCCTGATAACACCAGGCTAGGATGGAGAAGGGTTCTTTTTACTGAGGAACGGCAAGGAGGGGGGTGGGAGGAGGTTTCAGAAGGCAACAGAGCACTTTGCTTAGTCAACAAAGAGACAAACGCTGCAAAAGCAAATGTCAAAATCCCACTTCCAATCTGTTTGTACAGCACCCAGCACAACAGAGTTAACGTCCTGCTATCCTCACTGTGACAAACACTGCAGCTCCGCAATAAATCCCTTCCGGTTGGGGCTCATTCAGCAAACCCCTTGTCTGCCCAGCTGCTCCCCAAATATCCCAAAGGGGAGGCTTTGAAAGCCAGGCCTTAGATTTGCAACAGCACAGTGACAGGGAGGCAGCCAGGACAGATTCTCAGATTTCCTCCTTACCCTTCGCTTTAGGGCCCTCCCTCCTCAGTTTCCAGCCTTTCCCTGTGGGATCCCCCCATACACAGCCTCAAGCCCTCTGACTCCTTGGGGAGCAGGAAACCCCCTGTGATTCAAAGTGCCCTTGAGCATCCATAAATTATCAGGCCACAAGAGAACAGCAGGACCATCCAGTCAGCTCTCCTGCATCACCGAGGCCAGACAATTCCACAGAGCAATTCCTGCATCAGACCATTCCTTGTGGTCATCATTCCTTGCTCCCCAGCTGGCCACAGCTTAAGGCCTCTGGGATGGGGCTGGCAGCACAGATGAGGAAAGCAGGGGCTTATGGAGGGAATGAAATCTCCATGCATGGGCTGCAGACTGAGGAAGAGAGACTCTCTTTCAGCTACTGCCTTGGAGCTGAAGACCATCTCCTATTGTCACTTCATTCCCCAATATGTCAGAAGGGGACAGCTGAGGCCTGGGAACTCCTGGCCAGATCCAGCTGAACCCAGGGCCAAGGGCAGAGGCAGCTCTGCTAAGGAAGAGTTAGGGCCCACTTACAATCCTGCTGCCATTAGCTGGCAGGGACGGGGAGAGGGGAATGGAAGAGCTTGCAACAGTTAGGGGCTTGGTGCTGCAATGCTCACAATTGAGCCATACATCAGGCCTCTGGAGACACCAGCGTAGGGGGATTTGGCTGAGAGAGTCTCCCAGCCAGCAAGTCACCCAGACAGAACAGGTCTCTCCAAAGCCGCTGGCGGATTGTCAACCAGAAACAGGAGCTGGCAGGAAGGAGGAGGAGGAAATAGGCTGCTCTATCCCCCAGGGTTTTCTGGACAGAGGCCCTGTTTCTGCATCCCCCACCTGGGACAACAGCCTGGAGAGTTATCATGAGTCTAGTTCCACTGGGATCCCAGCCACGCGCAGTCTAGGAGACTGAACGAGACCTGTGCACAGCTCGCCCACGCTGCCCACACAGCCCCAACGGGGAGGCTGGGCCATGACACAGCTCCCATAGGACTTCCTCTCAGGGACGCAAGAGGCCTATTGTCCCCCTGGCTCACCCTGCATCCCTGCCCTAGCTGCCCTCTGAGCCAGACCCAGCTTGGGTAAGCACTCTGCAAGGAGGACGAGCGCTCACAGCTCACCATGGGTCAGCCATGCTGTCATGGCACCGGACACGGCTGTCTGAGGAACGTAGACACTGACCCCTCATGAGCCACGTCTCCAGCAAGCCTGCCTGCCGTAAAGGAGGACGGGTGGTTCGTATCCCCCAAGCAATGACCCAGTGGAGCAGCCACCCAGCATGCAGCGCTGACTGCTATGCAGATCCATCCAGATGACCCCTTTTGGCCACTGCATTGCTATGGCAGGGCTAGCAGGCAGGAGCTGAGCTAGGTCGTCTTCCCGCCCAGTGCCAGTCCCTCTCCCAACACATGCCAAAGGCCAGCCCTGGATCTGCAGGATACTGTAAGCCGTGGCAAGGTTTGCATGGGGCAGTGCTCAGATCAGTGTTCATGTGGCACTCCCCTTCAGTACCTGGCCCAGCCCAGGGAACCTAACGGTCCAACCATGGGACCAATTTTGGCGATGAATCCTGAGCCACCTGAGCCAGGCTGCCATCTGCTCAGAGAAGATCACTCTCCAGCCTTATGGATCCTGGGAGCTGAGGTGGGGAGACAGCTCTGAGCATCCGAACCCGCAATCCCCACCCAGGATGGCCGCCTAGCAGTAACTAAGCAGAGCTAAACCACTGCCCACATTCACAGCGTAGACAGAGACCCATAAGCAACCCACTGGGCCAGCAGGCCTCCCTCGCGGAGCCCAAGAGAAGCTGCAAAACTGGGATCCCTCTGGGTGGTTCTCCGCAGAACCTACAAGCCTCACTTCAAACACAGGATACTGGCCCTGCTACCCAACCACAAGGCCTGAAAGCAAGAGAAAGGCCCAGCACGAGGCCACAACTACTCATAGGCCCTATCCACACTGAAACGGGTGCTATACTGGAGCCACAGGCTGTGCAGATTAGGGATCAAATACAACAGTGACCTAACCTGTGCAGAAAGTTACCACTCAGGGGCCCAATTCTTCTCCCTTCTGACTGTGAGGGGCAGGAATGGAATAGCTGTTGGATGGTGCGGGTCACGAGCAAGAGACATCCCTAGAGCAGCAAGGATGTGGGGGGTTGCAGACAGAGGGGGCATAGCTTGAGGGCAGAGTCTGGGGTGGAGGCACAGTGTCTAGCCACACTGCATCCGCCCTACAACAGCCCCTTCTTCCACCACCTCTTAGGACACTGGACCCAAGTTTCACGGCCCAGTGCAGTAACCAGTGGGCCACTTGCATCCTGCCTCTGGGGCTGAGGGGACTTGCTAGGAAGCGAACACGCTGAGACCTGTGCCTAAAATCCCCCTGCTGATCACAGGGGGAGGGGCGGAGATGGTGAAGGGGGGCAGAGAGGGAACCCAACTGCTCAGAGCTCCGCTTGCGTGGGAACAGCTCCCCAAACGGTTATGCCGTCGCACCGCAGGATTCCTCCTCACTCTGCCGAAACAACAGCCCTGGGCCATCCTCCTATCTACCTCTCACACACCCGACTTCAAACGCTGCCTGCGCTGGAGCCAGCCCGCCTTAGCAACCGTGGCCACAGAGACGCGAGGCAGCACTGTGCTCTCACCACCCCGAGCCAGCAGTACCAGAACATCCGCACCAGATAACAAGGAGCCAGGCAGAGCCAGTGGCTTCCATGCCGCCCCTCCATTCCCCTGCCAAGGGAGTCAGGCATGAGGGGAGGTGAATGGAGCACGCTTCTGGGTGACGGCTGCTATTGTCAGCCTTCCTCCCTGCCCCCTCCTCCAATCCTCCCAGCAGGGAAAGCAGCTTTGCTCAGGAGTTTAGCCAGACACTGAGTGAAAGGGTCGGACAGACCCATAGCCCCAAAAAGAAGGGGAACTCCAGAGGCTGCCAGCAGTCATCAAGGGCAAAGGACTGCCCATGCCAGGGGAACTCCCTGCTAGGTACCTGTTGGTGCACTCCTGTGAATGGTGGCTTTGGGGGCAAGGCACTGAGCTACCTGCACTCGGGCCTCAGTATTACTCAGTCGCCCTGCAGGCAGGTCCCAGAGAAGGGGGAGGGCAGGACCAGGAAACCCAGTGGGACGTCCACCAAAGCTAAGGGAGCAGGGCAGGCAGGCATGGGTGTGGGGGAGGGACAGCCTGCTGAGCAGCCTCCCTTCCATCCTTCGGGACCACAAGTGAGTAGGCCCAGTGGGGATGTCTGCCCCCAGGGCAGAGAGACACACCTAGCAGGTCACTGGCAGGCCAACAAAGGACACAGCAGCCTCTGCCGGGACAGATACCAAGGCAAAAACAGCAGCCCAGAGAGACTTCCTAACCCCTATTGCTTCCCCCTTCCCCTGTGGGAATGTCCTGATGCACCAATAGCCCTGGGGGCTGGATCCCTCCATCTCTGCATGGGCAGCAACAGGCCAAGCTCCCCCAGCAGAGCGCCCCTGCTCTTCCCTGGACAGTACTCCTCTCCCCCGCCTACAGCAGTGTCCAGGCGCTACCGTGTACTCCAGCCTCAGTCTCTGCTCTGTCCAAAAGGGGCCAGTCAGTGACTCTTGGCCCACAGGTTCCTGGCCAGCAGGCACGGGACTGAGAACTGACAGACCCATTTCACACAGGCCACCCCGGCAATTCCAAGCTCACAGCTGAAGGCAGCCAGAAGATACTGCTACCTCCCAGGGCCAGAACACTGGTTCAGAGAGCTGCAAGCTCCATGCCCACACACACACAGGTATGTGCACTCATCCTTGTGAACACACTCATGACCATACACAGCATTGCCAAGCTCTCATAGCAAACCATGTCTTGTTAAACGTGGGCAGCACAGAAACAAGCTAAGGAAGCTGTAGTGGGTTGGCTCAGCTGGACTGGCCCCTGCTCTCTCCAGCAGACGGTAAGAGATCCCCCACCTGCTGCCCAGTGGGGCCAAGCCAGCAGCAATACCAGTGCAGAACAGCCAGGAATAGCCCACTTTGCCGGATGGTGCACTGGCTACGGGGAGCGAGGGCGGTGGCTTGCAGAGCCCCAGGGCATAGAAACTGGGCCAAGGGAAGATCCCACATGGTGGCGGACCAAGGAGCAGAACCACCTTCGAAGGAAGCCTTCAGTCAGCGTTCAGCGGCTCTGGGGAGACGAGAGGGGCAGTGCTGCTGCACTGTGACTGGGGCAGCAGGAGCAATGCAGCATCTGTCCCGACCATGCTGCTTACTCACGTGTTTGGTGCCTGAGCACTGCAGTGGGGACCCCACCACTGCTGGACTGGAGTGAGACGGCTGCTGCCGACTGCACCACAGGCAGGTCCCGTCAGTGCCATCTTCACCTGGGCCTTGCTAGGGAAGCAGAGGAGCCCGGCTTCTGGCTTCTGGGCAGTTACCTGTTTCTCAGTCATGGCGTAGATATGCTGGCGGTCGGGGCTCAGCACCAAGTCTCGCAGGATGGAGCTGCCCTCATGGGCCACGACGTTCTCATATTGCTTGCTGGAATTGGACAAGTCCACCAGGATCTGCGGACCAGAGGGGAAAGGGTTAGCACTGTCTGCACACGGGGCTATCCTGTAGCAGCTCAGGGAGGGGGGGCAAGGATGCAGTTACAGCCACGAGGCATGCACAATGGGGTTTCAAGCACGCATGGACCCTAGTCAGGAGGGGTATGTCTACACTACCACCCTAGTTCGAACTAGGGTGGCTAATGTAGGCATTCGAAGTTGCAAATGAAGCCCGGGATTTAAATATCCTAATTCGAACTACCTACTCCGTGCCGCATGTAGCCACGGGCACGGAGTTCGACCTAAGGGGATTTAAAAATGGCGCCCGCCCGGCAAGATGCAAATGAAGCCCGGGATATTTAAATCCCGGGCTTCATTTGCAACTTCGAATGCCTACATTAGCCACCCTAGTTCGAACTAAGGTGGTAGTGTAGACATACCCGAGGCCTCAGTCTCGCCTATCTCCTCTCCTCTCTCCCAGTAATTCTACTTGTCCCTTCCAGTCGTCTCTGCCCTTCATGGCTTCCAGCCCAACCACAAGCAATGACAAGAGCCAGACAAAAGCCACCGCTGACTTCATGAAAATCAGACAGCAGCAGGAATCAACCTGGTGAGAAAGGCCCTCAGGCTCCAGCCCTCACAGGGGGGTTGGCTGCCTCAGAGAAGCACCGGAGCAGCAGCCCGGGCTCAGGAGAGCTCTCCCAACCCTCTCTGCCATCTGGCAGATGTAATGCACCACTTGCCCAGGGCCCCTCCTTTCTCCTATACAATCTGCACACAAGCAGAGGTGGGGAGCAGAGGGTAGGGCCCTCCAGCCCACCTCCCCCAGCCACTGCAGGACTATACTACACCCTCAGTCTCTTCTCCTGGGCCCTCGTGCCAGAGCTCAGTCGTCAGCATCCCTATCCATGGGGCTCTCGCTGTGGGGACAGGAACAGGAAATCCTGCCATTTACTCATCCCACACTTCCCTTTGCTCACTTTCATCCCATTGCTTCTTGTTCTACCCCACTGGCTCAGACTTAGGCCACCAATCCCCCCGGGCATTTGCCCCAGTCAGAGAGGCACTGGCCGGAGCCACCTTCCCTTTCACTGTTGCTCAGCCAAGGTATGTGGATTCCCTCTCCAGAAGCCAAGCCCTGCAGCCACCTGATTATTTTTGCTGTTTCCCTCTGGACTCCCTATAGCTTGTCAATATCTTTGTCAGCAGAGGGGGCAAACTACCCCACAATCTCTGCTAAATCTGACCCAAGGGAAAATTTCTTCCTGGACCCAAATACAGTGATCAGTGAGACCCTGAGCATGTGGGCAAGCCCTCCCAACCAGGCACCTGGGAAAGAATTCTCTAGGTAACTCAAAGCCTTCCCATCTAGCATCCCACTTCCAGCTGCTGGGGATATTTGCTAATGTGAAAACCTGTGAACCTAGCCGTAGGCAGCCTCTGCACAGAAGGCATCTGACTGATTCAGGAGGCCCCATGCCCATTTCCAGGAGGAATCCAGACACACAAATAAAGCGGCATCATCTAGAGCTTCCTGGCCCTGCTAATACAGCCAGCCCCTCTGGTGACCCTGCCCCTCGCTCACACTGAGCCCCTGGGAAGGGCACATTGCCATTCGGCATGGCACTCAGAGCAATAAAGCCAGGCTCAAGGCAGGCCGAGAACATGGGCCTTCCATGCACCAGTCTTGGGGCACAGACAGAGAGAGTGCAATAGGCTTGTTCTTCACTACCAAATGGGAAACAGAACACTGGCCACTAACAGGAGCCAGGCTCCTGCAGGGACAGATGCGGCATGCCAGGCGGGAGGCCCGAATGGGGTGCACTAGCCTTGGGGATCTAGCAGAATCCAGCCACCAAACACCCAATGCTCCAGCTGCTAAACGCAACAGAAATTGGGTTCTCCAACCTGCACCCATTCCATGCAGAGTACCCCGCCCTCTCACCCAGTACCCCAAAGCCCAGTCAAATCCCCCCCTCCCCCAGCACTTCAAAGCCCTAAGGGGCAAGCCAAAGACTCACTGTCACCAGCTTCCCCCTGCCCCGGCACCCCACAGCCCGCGGAAAGCTTTGCAGTCCCTGCTGTAATAAACAGACTCAAGCATTTGCATAGCTCCCAATCAGGCAGAGGATACCGGGCTGGAAAGGCAGGATCCCAATGTGCCGCTGATTAGCATGGAAATGTATGCGGCTCACAAACAAACCGGGGCCTGTTTAATTAGAGCGGCGCCTTTGATTCACCACCAGCAGCATCCTGCATGCACCAGCCCCGGATTATTTTTAGTCAGTTTTACAAAACAAATGTATTTAATTAAGAGAGACACCCCTGAGCTACGAGAGAGAGAGGGGAGGGCTCCACGTGGTGGGGAGAGACGCTGCCCCCTCCCAGGGTGCGGGGGCTGGGGCCTATGGGCAGGGTGTAACGCTGCAGGGAGGAGCTGACAGCTGCTCAGGGAGTCGTAGGCAGGAGCTGAAGTGGAGTGTGCACTGGTAGCTGGGATTTCTCCAGCAAGCGCTGCGCTCCCCTCCTCACTCTCTCTGGCATGCCCCACTCCATTCCCCGCGCCATTCACCGACACTCCCCCCCATTGCCAGCTTCCCCAGCCCTCCACTCCTCACCTGCCACAAGCTGGGCTTCCGCCTCCGCCTCCGCCCCCCCCCCATTACCAACACTCCATGTCAGGCCCCTAGGACTGCCCTGGGCAGCAGGTAACACAAGGAAAGGCATTGCCTACCCAAACAGCTATGGGTGGCCCCGCCCACACACCGCCCCAGGTCAGGCCCCCTCCAACCAGTGTGCAGCAGGCTGCTCTTTGCCCAGCACTGGGGCTGGAGGGGGTGAACAGGGGTTGGGGCTGGCAGCGTGGCCAGTGCTTTCTGCCCCCTATGGCACTCCAGAGCTGGGAAGGCTAGGCTGTGGGGCCACCCAGTGGAAGGAAGGGGGCTTGGGCTGCACTTCCCAGCACCCTGGCACTCCAGGATTTGGGGTGCGCTAGTACTGGGCAGGGGTCAGTCAGTGGCCACAATGCTGGGGTGCAGGACAGGGGGCCAGCAGCTACAACGGGGGCTGGCTGGGGTTTAGAGGGCCAGGAAGGGTCAGGGTATAGGACAGGCAGGGCAGGGCTGGGGGGCTAGCTTCCCCAAGCCAGCCGGTCACCCACAGCCCAAGAGGACTGCCCCCCTTCCCATTGCCTTCCCCCTCTGCCCATTTCCAGGTATTCCTCCAGGTTTGAGCCTCCCTCAGAACCCGAAGAAAAGCGAAACTTTCACAATGCACACAGCCCCCGGCAGTGCTGCGTGGGGAGCAGAGCAGCACACCAGGAGTCAGGGCACCTGAGCTCTGTTCCTGGCTCCAGTCGCAGCTCCTGGCACGACCCTTTGGCATGCCCCTCCCTGTGCCTCCTCAAAGGGTAGAATGCTCCTGCCCTATTCTAGCAAGCACTGTGTGGCGGTCCTCTAGTGGAAAGGGCTTCACAAGGGATACGCATCCATGCCTAATGCAGAAAGCCCAGCCACAAGCTTCCCCAACCTGGCCTGAAGGGAGTACAACCCACACTGCCCAGAGGCAGAGGCTGTGTGTGTGTACAGCACCTAGCACAATGGGGTTCACGACTGGGAATCCTAGGCTCATCACAATACAAATCACCCCCACCAGCACCAATGAGGCTGAGTGTGAGTCACAGCTCCCCAAACTCCCGACGCTCCCAGCAGACGGGATGCCCTGAATTGGCACTGATTCTGGAGTTGGCACTGATTCTGTCCTGCCCATGCCCACAACACAGCATCAGTCATGGGCACATCCTCCACTTTTCCCTGCAACCTGGCATGGACTCTCCCACGGGCTGGGGCAATGTCACAAATGCACCTTCTTTTCCAAACCCTTTTACAGGCCACAGTCACAGTGCACAGAAATCAATAGAGTTTTACCCTGGTTTTAAAATAGATCTATGGGTGGCTGTCACTCCGGCAGTAATTTTTAACTAGCGGGGTAATTTCCCCATTACATTATTGCAGTGCGCAGTGCTGGGAAATAGAGAGAGACATTAAAAATAACAGACGTTAAGCACTTCTGGCTAATGCAAGGCTTCAGGAAAAGCTTCAGAATAATTGCTCCAGCCCAAAGAGAGATGGAGCTGAGCCCCTAGTAACACAGGATATGCTGGAAAGGAGTGCATGACCCTCACCAAGACAGACATACACAACCCTCTCGCACCTGGGCATCTCTTCTGTGAAAGGAGAAACCAAAGGCACCCAGACAAGCAGCGCCAAAGGAGAAAGGGAGTACAGAATGGAGGGTTGGGAGGCTGTGCAGAGGGGGATTAAACTGAGGACAGGTCCACACTACAGGGGAAGGTTGGCTTAAAGTTCATAATTCCAGCTATGTAAAAAACTGGAGTTAACGTACCTTAAGCCAAGCTTCAGTGCCATCCTCACAGGGGGGAGGTCGACAGGGGAAATGCTCCTGTGGAATTCCCTTACTCCTCAGGAAGAGGAGGAGTACCTGCGCTGATGGGGGGTGCCCTCAGTGCTCGGTGTAGTGGGTCTTAACTAGATCAACTAACTCAAATGCTGGAAGATTGACCTCCGCAGCATCAATCTTCCCACAAATGGAGACATGGTGTTACTGGGTTATCCAAGGGAACTAAGTTTCACTTACAGAGTTCACAGTAGGAAAATTCAGGGAGTGAAAGGTTTGGGGAGAGCAACATTCCAGGAGTGGGGGAACCTTTCTATAAAACACCTCACTGCCCCCACCCCCAGGAAAGGGGGTACCCAACCTAGTTCTCCTAACCCTCACTGCCCCCACCCACAGG
Source organism: Pelochelys cantorii (assembly GCA_032595735.1). Taxonomy (NCBI): domain Eukaryota; kingdom Metazoa; phylum Chordata; order Testudines; family Trionychidae; genus Pelochelys; species Pelochelys cantorii. The sequence continues at coordinate 25,663,240 of CM064336.1, forward strand.
GAAGGCTTTCAATGGTACAACTCACTCACCTTAGCTCCCCAAACCCGAACCGGCCCACCCCCAGGAAAGGCATTGTGCCCAACAGGGTTACAGTCTAGCCCCTTCATTTTTATTTTTAATTCAGAAACAGGCTGGGAGCAGGGCAGAAAGTGGAGAGGGAAAACCTCTCCCACAGTGAGGTGGGCTAGACGGGGAAAGCCTCCTGGAGGGAAGAGGTAGGAGAACCAACACTTGAGGCATTTCACACTGGACTGGAGAATAGACTGGGAGCTACCTGACCTGCCTGTGGTTTTATGAGGGGAATGGATGTGGAGGAACCTTGTAGTCTATGGATGGCCTTCTCCAAGCCTTCAGCTGGTAGAACGGGGAATCTCCAGTACAGCCACGGTGTCACCCTCTGACAGGCACCAGACATTAAACTTTGCTCCAGGCAGCTCTGAGGAATCTGCTTTCACCTCCCGTCTCCAATGGGGAGGAGGGGGCTGAGGGATGAGGAGGGGGATGCAGATTAATCATTGCAGCCTTCCCCTCCCCCCAGGAACCATGTCTCTTCCTGCCTATCCCATTCTCTCACCCAAGGGAAAAGACCGTTACCAAAAAAAACTCCATTAACCTTTCTCCTCATCCTGATGCTGATAATTACCCAATACTAATAATTACTAGTGCTAATTTCTCACTCAGAATTCCTGCCCTCATTCTGCCTGTCTAGTGTGAACAGAGCTGAGCCCGCACCTAGGCGATTCAGGCTGGCTTCAAGCAGCCGCCTTAACGCACTGTATCACAGAGGGAGAGAGGCAAAGGGGAGGCTGGAAGGAGGCCCCCCAGAAAAGAAAGGCACACTAAGTCCCCAAGGGACAAGTTGGGGTGGAGAAGCAGGAGCTACATGGGGAGGGCTATGCCAGAAGGGGAAATGTGTTAAGTCCCTTGGAAAGGTGCAGCCTATTCTGCCTACACAAGGAGTACTAGAGAGAACCAAAAAGCGCAGGTACTGGCCAGGCTGGGGAGCCATACTGGGTGATAGGGGAAAAATTTGGGGACCCAGAGAACACCTCACACATTACAGCTCCCTTAACGTTGCAGGCCCCTGCTTTTGGTGCGTTGTCCCAGCTGGCTGCAGAGGACTATCCAAGGCATGAAGTCCTCTAGAAAACCTCTCTTCCTTAGGGCAGTTACCCAAGCAGTGTTTCATCTGCAGAACAGGGAGCCTCCCCCATCACTGTGACAGTGCCATCTCTAGCATGGACATTCCCGAACACACACAGACAACTCATTCAGCAAAATGAACAATGCAGCCAAACCCCAGTGCTCCAGGGAATACAACAAAACCCACCAGCTAGTTCAGCGGCATGAACTTTTCACACAGTCACCGGATCTTAGCAGAGCTACCAGGTGGATTTCAGGCCAAGCTGGGCTGACTGAGGGGGCCAAGTGGGAGCCCTTAAGTTAAACAGGGAGGGAGGGGGTTCCAGTGGTGCTACGTCTCCAGAGAGGCAAAATGTTGCAGTTTCATTTCAAGCTTTTGACTTGGCTGGATCCCAAGTAAGAAGTGGAGCGGAGGAAGTGGCCTATGAGCCATGCCAGCCGAGTCACATTGATCAAGCCGTGAGACCGGCACATAGTGCACTGAGGAGCAACATCTCAACAACTACAAAGCCCAAAGTACTGGAGACCTGCAGGGTCCCAGAGTGCAGGATGGCGGCAGATTGTTCCTTTGATCTCAATTGACTCTTACCCCTTCCCTTCTCCAATAGAACCAACCCTTTCCATCTTGTACATGAGCAGAGCTCATCCAGCTCCTTCCTCTCCCTGCAGCCAACTGTGCTAGCTGTCTGGGCAGAAGCATCAGGGACACTGCTCCCTGGAAACATCCCTGTCCACATTTACACAGGCCAGCAGCTCAAGTGCTCCCCTGGTGGGCGCCGCTGTAGCCCAGAGGGACTTGAACAAGCTGTTACCTCAGCTGCCAGGGCGGGAGGGCACCAAACATGGGAGGAGACAGGTACAAGGAAATTACAGGGCAAAGGGACCAACTCTAAAAAATAGCTAGTGGCCTGAGATAAGTAATACATGTGCGAAAACGTCTTCACAGTGACACGTGCAAATAGCTAGTCAGGAGCCTCTCAGCCTCTCCACACAAGCAATCAGAGGATTTCCTTGTGCAATCACAAGGGCTGCCCTTGTGTAGACCAAGGCCTGGGGCTTGTGGAAGTGTGGCCGCAGGCTTCTCACGGAAGCACCCAGCCAAACCCCTCAGCAGAAGTTTTTAGAAACTGCTTGAGAATGCCCCCGAGCTGAGAGCGTGACCCTGCCGAGTAAGCTGGGTCAGCTTTGCAGAACAGGTAAGCAGGCCACAGCAGTGAAATGGCAAGGGATGCACACTCTCTGTGTCACAGGGGGAGTCCTCTTCCCCACGACTCACAGACACTGGGAGAGGAGAACTCTTGAAGATGACCAAGAGAAGAACTGCATGCTGGCAGCTTGGAGGTTATAACACTTGGTGTTTTCAAAGTAGGGATGTAATTGTGTAGTCGATTAACCAATAAGCAAAAGCTTATAGGTTAATGCTATAGACTACACACAACTCCCTTCCCCCGCCCCGCCCCGCCCAGTAAATTTTGTAGCAGACTGGACAGTAACCAGGATCAGTCCTGGCTTGCGATGGGTCCAGCACCTACCCTGCTGCGGCTCTGCATTTAAAGTGCATTAGGAGGCAGCCCGGCTCAGTTCTGGCTCGCGCTGGGTCCAGGAGCACAGACCCATGGGATGACAGGCAGCCAGTCCTCGAGGGAAGCTGGTTTTTAAACTGTCTCCCTTCACAGACCAGCTCCTGCCTAGCACCCCACACTGCTGCCTCTGATATAGAGGCAGCAGCAAGGAGTGGCAGGGGGCACACTGGCTGCTGGCCCCGCCCCCAGGTACTACAGAGTAGTCGACTAACCGATAAGAATTCATGAGGTTACTCGACTATTCAATTAACCAATATTTAACATCCCTATGTCAAAGCACCTTCTCTCAATCACAGCATTAAGCAAACAGTGATTACAAACAGACCACCCAGGCTTGGCAGGTTGTATGTCAGTATCACTAGCCCCATTTTACAGAGGAGGAAAACGAAGTGCAGAGAGGGGTCACACTCTGGAGTCCGTGGCAGACTCTGAAATAGTGTTTCAGACTCCATGCTTCAACCACAAGACTGTCCTTTGTCCCGGAGCTTTGGGTAGAAGCGTCAGAGACAGGTGCAAATAGAACTCACTCTGCATGGGAGCAGGGTCTGAGAAGATTACACCCAGGCATGGGCCAGGAGAAGTTTAAGGGAGCAGGCGACATTCCTGAAATCCAATATGCAGAACCCAATGCTTCTTTGTTTCCACACACACATTCGCTCCCTGTCTCTCTGCCTTACTTCCTAATTCTCTTCCTCCTGAATTCAACAGTAAAGGGGGACATCTGCTCCCAAGGAGCAAAAAAGCAACAAGATCCAGCCTGCAGCTAAGCCAGAACCCTAACCAAAGGGACAGGCCTTGCTAAAGATAGCGCCTCCCAAGGGCAGGGCTAAACTGACCGTCACAAGTCACCTCAGTCAAAGATGGGTGTCAGATGCTGGCAGGAGGTTTGAAAGGGCTGGATGGCTTCAGCACTGCCAATGAGAATATTGGAAGCTAGAGTTGCCAAGAGAAACCAGATCTCACATTCCACTGTGTCTGCCAAACATTTGAAGGGGTCCAAAAAGAATCTCCCCTCTCTGTAACCCTCAGTGTGGTACTGCACAGCCAGGGCAATTATGTGCATTACAGGGGTTCCAGCTTCATGAAACGGTATCCCTTATCAACCCCAGCTTGAGGTGGGATTCAGCCTAGAGAGATCAGTGCTCTGACACTCCATGGTAGAAGTGAAACTGGGTTCAATGCACCCTTTCTAAGCAGTTGTGTGATGAGACAAGATGGGGGAGAAAATATCTGTTATTAGACCAACTCCTGCTGATCACGGCAACAAGCTTTGGAGCTTACCCAGAGCTCTTCTGTCGGTCATTATAGGTCATTGTTATTCTCCAGGTGACAAGGCCAGGCCACCGATGACCAGAAAGCTGCCCCACCTCCAGTTTCTCAGGGAAGAATAGCCTCCCATCAGCTTGTCACTAACCCCAGCACAGGGACGCAGGTTATAAGTAGCCAGTGGCTGATGGCAAGTCAACACAACCCAATTCACAACAAGGCTACAATTGTGCCATGGGCCATCTCAGAAGCTTGTGGCTAAACAGAGCCTCTAGCTGAGTTTTAGGTGGTGCCCCACACCCTCCCCCACCCCACAGATTCCAGTTCCTGTCTTGCTTTGATTTTGCTTCAGCTCCACATGACACACGCTGAAGCTGTCCTGAACGTGTCCAAATCCAAACGAAGAGAGAGTTATGGGGATGGAGCAGCTACAAGTACCGCTGTTAGAAGAAGGCTGAAAACAGTCAGATCCCAGATGGAGACCCTGGCAGTGTGCAGAGACACAGGACTGAGACTTGGCTGCAGTGCACAGAGCTGGGCCAGCCACGTTCCCAGCTCTAGGCTTCAGTGGATAGTCACTATATTGATGCGCTGATGCTGGGAACCATGATGCAGTGCTGATCAAATTCCCTAAGCACCAAAGGAAACGCAGAGCATCATAATGTGCCTTCCCAGCATCCACCGCACAGCCTGGACAGTGGGGACCCTAACACATGAACAGGCTGTGGAGGAGAATGTAGCTGTGAGTTTCAGGTAGATGCAGTGTACAGTCCCATCTGGGAAACTCCCCTATGACAGACCCATCTAACTGCTCTGCATCCTGCCAGGCAGCCAATACTCCCATATGCCCCAACCCTACGACAGTTCCTCAGCGCTGATGTAGGAGTCCATCACAGGGTGAGCAAGTGTAAATATCACAAGAGGCTTTTAGAAGCTCCACAAACCTGAAGACCCCCTTCCTCTTCAGGCAGGGCTGAAAGGTTCCAGTGGCACTCTTTCCCTCCAGGAGAAGTGTGATGGATGGACCCTCTGCTGGGGAGGCAAGGTCAGGCTGCCAGCTGTCACAAGGAACGTTACGCCCCCCTCAAATGGGTAACTATTATTTGGGGCACAGAAACATAATCATGTGACTCTGTGTCATCACGTGACATTCCTGGCTCATGACACAATGTGGCTTAGCATAGTGACGGGAACACTAAGCATGACCCCACACACTCCAGTTACATGATCACATGGTGTTTGATACAGAGGACCCCCCACCATCACATTTAGTAGATGGGACCGAGAGAGAATGAGACACAAGGTTGCAAAAAGAGAAAAGAAGAACTGGACTAGGGTCCTGACAATCTAGGTTCAATTCCTGGCTCTGACACAGATTTCCTCTGTGACATCAGGCAAGGATCTAATAGTGTCTACGCATGAGGTTGCACAGGCCACCTTAGCTGCGACGTTTCCTATCTTTCAAGAGTTTGGCTTTGGAACATTCATGTGCTTTTAACATATTTTTTCCCCCTTAACTATTGCTCTTCCTGGAACAGACAAAAGCTCCAGGGAAGATCAGGGCCCTACTGCATTAGGTGCTGTACAGACATGGCAGCAGTCTCTGCTGTAAGGAACTGACAGTGTGATGAGATAAGACAGAGGGTGAACATGTCAGTTGGAGGGCAGAGGAGAAAAGAACGGGGGCATATTTCACAGATACTAACAGTGAGCAGAACTCAGTGGATGTGAATCTATTTAAAGTTTCCATTTTTTGCAGCCCCCAGTGCCCATCTCCCTCACTGTCATTAGCTGGCAGCGTCACAGCAGAAGTAGGACCGGAGGAAGACTGAAGGAGCACAGGGCTTTACACATTAGTTCAGGCAGTGTGCACCATGTGTTGGGATGATGTGGGAGAAAGCACACAGCTGCCTGAGGAGAGTCTCCAACACACTGGACTAATTCTCTGATTTTATCCATGTCAGAGAATTTCCTCGGTGCTCCATCCTTAGTGGGGCTGGCCATACCCAGATAGTCAGAGCATCCCCGCTCAACTAGGAGGATGCAGGGTGCCTACCACAGGAGCAACACAAGGTCTAGCCAAACAGGTAGACATATGAAAGGCAGCATATGAAACAGCTCATTGGCAGGAGGGCCAGTTTGATTCATATGCTTAGACCCTGTCCACAGAAGAAAGTTATACCAGGTTAGAACATGTTGTCTACACACACTGTTCAACCTTGTGTTAGCCAAGGCTTTGTGCTTAATACTAGATCACCTGGGCACAGTTCAGTCTCAGGTCCACAGGGTTCCTTCCAGAGTTATGCCCCTACAGGTGACATAATGGTAACCCAGGCTGTCCTCGCCAATGCTGCCTTTTTCCCAGGAAGGCAAAGCTTAGAAGGTGCATCTTATGCTAGTGACGCTCCTCTGCCTGCAGATCAGAGAGCGCATGGGCAAGAGAAACTGGGTGAGCTTCCCTCACCCCCAAAAGCCTTGGGCCTGCCCCAGAGACTCCCCTTATAGAAGGAACAGAAGATTTTGGCATTTGGTAACTTCACTGAGACTCACCAACTCATTACATATATGTCCCCAAGCAGCCACCAAATGGAAGCAATTCTTAGCCACTCCCACCTTCGGCGTGGATCCAACGGGCTCTTTCGCCCCTCGCAGCACTGGAGCTGTGCAGGCTCCCAGACAGCGCGTAGATCTGCACTGCACTTGCACTGGCAAGCACACCAGCAGGGAAGGACGCTGCACCCCAGTGCCTGCACTTGGGAAAGGAGTCCATGTGCTCGCTGAATTTCACCCTCTACCGCCATGCTCCTTGCTCTCCCCAGCCTGCACCCGGCTCTGCCAGAGCATGCTTCTCAGCCCAGCCCCACAGGAGGCCCTATGTTTCACACTCAGAGAAGTGGACAAAGCATCCTATCAAGCTAGGGAATGGGAGGGGAAAGCTCCCAATACAGGGGGATGGTCAAACAGCAAGGCAGTGGTAGAACAAGAGAGGCAGGAGGAGGGGAGCTGACCCTCAGTTCACCCTGTCTGCCCAGACAGGGTCACACCTCCCCTTCTCCAGAGCCACCTCCCTCTCCCTTGTCCCTGCCCTGGCTCTCCTCCCATTTCCCCCAGCCCCTCCCTCCCGGAATTCAGCATCCCCATCCCCTCCCTCACCCATCCCTGGGTCCCACCCTGTCTCTCTCCCCACTACCGGCCCCTCCCTCTCCAGCTCCATCCCCCGGCTAGTCCCTACCCTCCTTAGCACAGCACTCGTGTTGCTTTGTACTCTTATCTGTGCATGCCTGTGATTAATTCTCAGTGGCTGGCAGCAGCTACAAGAGGGGGCGCTTTAGCCCGCTGCCACACTTCAAAGGCAGGGACTTATCTGCCTGAAACACACTTTGCAGCCTTTTCACGGAGACCCTTTCCAGTTCCACAGGCCTGGTGCAGCGCTGACAGGCAACGCACGGGGCTTATTGATAGGACTGCCTTTCAAAGGGCCCACTTCTTCTCCCCCACCCCCATCTGGGCCCGGCCCTGACACCTACTGGAAGGGATGGGAAGGCACGGGCTCCCTTCCAGCTCGTCCCTTGCTCCCTGCCACTCACAGCAGCTGCCATGCCGAGCTGGGCAAAGGGACAGGCTGGGTAGGCGGGGGAGCTGACACAGGGCTACTGTGGGGAACGGGCAGTGCCAGAGAAATGGGCTTGCATGAGAGGCCAAGACCGACCAACTTTTCACTTATCCTGAGGGCAGGGGCAAACCCTATCGCCACCCCCTGCGCTGTGCTGGCTGCTCGCCCCCAGGGATGACAGGGCATGGCAGTCCTTGCCGTCGCTAGCGGGATGGCCCAAGCAGGGGCAAATTAGGGTATTGCTGGGCCCCTGGGCCAGAGCAAGTGGGGGCCCTTCCTCAACCCTTCCACCTGCAGTCCCCCAGGCCCCCTGCTGGGGAAATGAGATTGGGGCGTGGGGCTTGCCCTGCTCCGCCTGCCCGGAGCTTTAGCTGGGGAGCTGGGTCCTGGAGCAGGGAGCAGCTAGAGCAGGGTCAGGCTTCCAGAGCCATTGGGCACAGACCCTTGGCTAATCTGCCCCTAGGCAGGGGCAGGGGCAGGGGCAGCTTGTGGTAGGTATCTGCAGGGAAGCAGGCTGAGCTCAGCAGCCCATCAGGCAGGCCAGTGAGTGCAGCCAGACAGGAATTAGCTTTGGTTGCTGCTGGCCCAGCCGAGATCTGAATTTGGAAATAATCGGCAGACAGGGCTCCAGGCACAGTGGGGAGGAAAAGATCCCCCTACCCCAGCTTTCCTCTCCACCACCGCACCTCAGCCCACAACACACCCACGTGCGCACGGGACAGACATGCGCACGGGATAGACGTGCGCACACTGCACCTTTCCCTTTCTACACCGCCTGGCTCCAGGGCTGAGCCAGCAAGCAGTGGAAACCTAAGCGAGCAAACCTGAGCCAAGGCAAGCCTGAGCCTGGGGCTGGAGCACATGCTTCACACTCTGCGCCACAGGCTCTGCTCATCGGGGGAAGGGGATTAATAATAGAAGCATTTTGCTGTGATGGCTGCCCCGCTTCCCCAGCAGGGACCCGGCCGGAGGGAGAACAGAGGCTGACCCTGCATGCTGCAGCTGGAGAGCCTCGCTGGGCTTCAGAGGGTTTGAAAGGTTATTGATGGGAATCATTTCCTACAGAGTCTGTGCCTCTGCTCCTGACTAAGCCAGAGCCCCGCGCAAACTCCACCGGGGAACTGCCCTGCCCACCACGAACACAGCCACCTCGGGGGGTGGAATGTGCCAGGACGGCACACTAGAGCTTAGGGCAGCAAATGGAGAAATCCGACAGACACTGCAGGGAGATTTGGGGAGACAGAGTGGAATTAGCCACATGGGGATTTTGCCAGGTCACCCAGGTATCCCCCGCCCTCACGGGAAAGGGCTACGGAAGCCTTCCGGATCACGAGCGGGCAAGACTTGGGCTTTATGTCTCACCCAAAAGAGGAGCACTGGATGCGTCTGTGGGGAGAGGGTGGTACTGAAACACAAGGGCCAATGGCCGGGTCCCTCTGTGTGTACTGGAACTCAGAGACTCCGGTGGCAGGGTGTCCCGCCATACACAGTCCATCTCCTGCCCACCCCAAGAGCCATTAGGAGACCAGCGGCACCCAATAGCTGGCAGGCTCAGCCCCTTGCTCCTCTTCCCCAGCTCAGATCTCTAAGGGACGGGGGCCCTTCCAGTGGGATCTGATGCAGGCTTACACCTTAGGAGGCGGGGCAGGGACTGAGCCCCATCCATGCTGGGTGAGCTGTGTGAGGTTCACCATCTCAGTCCCTTCCCCCAGCCCTCCTGCTGGGGCACAAGTCACATGCGTGCCATCCTTCCCACTGCAAAGCAGGGCAAAGAGAAATACTGAGCCGTGGAGCCAAAGCTGGGAGGAGGATGTGGCTCTTGCTAGGACTGCCAGGCCACACTAGCGGCCGCCTTGTCAGTGTCAGCCCAGAGCGGACAGGGCACAGGATTTTGGCCTTGGTGGCACCACCACAGCACTGAGGGTAAGAATGGTGAGAACAGCACAGAGGAATGTTAGTGCAGATAGAGCCAAAGGGGGGCCCCACCCAACATCTGTCCATCTGTCAGACCACGTTAGACTAAGCAGCAGCTGAATCGCCTACAAGTGCCCAACTGTTGGACACAGGTGCTGGAGTGAGTCAGCCTTCAAACAGCTTTGGGTCAGGCTGGCAGTATTTCAGCAGCGCTGGGGATGGAGAAGCCCAGAACTGGAATAGCCAGGGGCTGTGGGTTAGGACCGAGGGGCACCTGCAGGGCTGTGGAGCCCAGGACTAGAAGAGCTGGTGGCTGCGAGTCAGGAGTGAGGGGCACTGGCAGCCGTACATCAATAACTCACCCTTACCGGACTCCTCCTGGGCTCTGACCTCGGCTTCTGTGTGTGCAAAAAGCTACCCAAACAACTTAAAGAATAGGGGAGGCTGTGCCGGCTGCACGTGCACAGGCTTTTCAAGCAGACAAAATGATTGCATTGTCAGAACAGCCTGAGGCTTGGATTTGCAGTGGGGCACGGATTAGAGAGAGTAACCTCTAGCAAATGATCCACATCTACCTCAGCTTTGGTGCTGGTGGGGGGATGCAAGGTAGATGCCGACTGAAGATGCTGGCAGTGGGAACATACTGGGGCCAGAGAGCATGGGACCGGGGGGGGGGGGGGGAGGGAAGAGTGTTCCAGGAGGGAGCCTTTTCTGAGGGGGTCACGCTCGGGTGTGGAGGCGGAGTCTCCCAAAGAATGTCCCAGTATGTAACCACCCCAGCAGGCTCCCGGTACCACAGTTGGCGCTGACTGGTGTAGCCACAGCTGCTGCTGATCTCCCACACTTGCAAGCCCTCACGGGAGAAGCTCTGAGCCAAGTATGCTCTCCACAGAGGCTCCCCGGTCCTCGCACCCGCACAGAGGAATCTAAACTATGTGGCATGGATGCTGGGCCTGGTGCCGGCTGCAGAGAGAGGAGAGGACCCAGGCTACCTTTGCTCTACCTCCTGCTCCCCCCTCCCCGCCCTGGCTCCACATCTCAACAGCTGCTGTTTAAAGGAATTTATTCTTCTCCGTTGGATTACAGGCGTGTCTCTTTCCAAACAAGCAGCTGGCCCCCCAGGGGCAAACAGGGCCTGATGGTCATGGCTGCCGGTGAGGTCTCCAGCACGGCTTGTTATGGAGAACTATGGGATTCACCAGCATTTTGGGGGGGGGGTGGTTCTTATTGATTTATTGGTGTAATTTTCTTTGTGGAGAATCTCATGCAACAGAGGGCATAAGCTCCCCATGCCCTGACACCAATTGGCATGATTCTCAGGAGCCTTTGGAACAATGGGCAAGAATCTCTCTCTCTCTCACACACACACACACACACACACCCCCACACCCACACCCCACCCCCCCATGGGAACCACAGTGGATCCTATACCGTGGTGGGATAAATCATTCTCACCCCAACCCCCAATGCCAGCCCCAGTCCACTTGCCCATCTCAATGCCCCAGAACGGCTGAGAGGCTACAGGTTTATCATGGGCACCCAAATGTGACCCGTGTGCGTGTGAGCATGACTGTATGTTCCACGGTGTGACAGGGGAGGCTACCTGCAACATCACCGGGCTACAACCTGAGACCACCAACGGTGCGATGGGAGATCATGATACGATCACACGCCTTGGTGAGGCAAACCTGACAAGGTGAGGACACAGCAGGGATGGGAGCAGTATTTGGCAGACAGGTGGACTCATTCCCAGCTGACACAGCAGTAGACCAAAGCAATACCCCTAGCATGCCTCTTGCTGAGACGTGGCCATTGTGGCCAAGAGCCTGGCACCACGAGACTCTGGGTGGCCCTGGCATGATGGCACAGGAGCAACAAGGCATCTCCCTTATAGGTGAGTGGGCCCCCAAGAGACAGGAGCAGGAACTCACCTGAACGAGGAGAGTGGTACCCCCCTCACTCAGTACCTGGCTGTGCCATAGCACAACAGAGCCCTGCTGTTTCTATCCCACTTCAGTGACGGGCCAGCCTCTCCAATGAGCCCTATTAGCAGATGGCTTTGGCCTCTCTCAGCCCTGCCAGGCTCACATCTTCTCAGCGGAACATGAACAAGAGCTCTGTGAACCTCTCCCTCAGCAGCTGCCAGCACCCCTCTCCCCGCTCTCATGCCCTTCCCCTCACAGGCAGGGCAGGTTACACCCACCCCCCGCAGCAGGGATCTAAAAGGTCTCTGCTCTCCCCAAGCCTAGTGCAGCAGACAGGGCTCTCACATCCATTTCCTGTCCTCTGTCACAAACAACCCCAGGGTATGTCTACACTGCCCACCCTAGTTCGAACTAGGGTGGCTAGTGTAGACATACCCCCAGAGAGGATGAACTACCATCTATTTCTCCCCCTGCTGTCTCTGCTCTCCCACCCCTAGCACTTCCCTCCAGGGCAGCTTCGAGCCACAAGCCAGGGGGAAGCTGAGCATGTCACAGCTAGCGCTGTGACCTTGGCCTGCAGGCTGTCAGTCTAGCCAGAGATGCCCCATGGTTTACTAAATACAACATAGAACCTTAGTTGCTATAATGAGACAGGGCAATTTACCATTCAGCGCACTGGACAGACACCATCTAGCCTAGCGATTCCCAGCCACCCATCCGCAGACGGGTGGCGGGCTGCGAACCTCCACCTGCCGGGATGCGGCACTCGGCCAGGCCACGCCTCCAGCTGCTAATGAGCTCCGCCCGGTGGGGAGCTCCATTCCCTATCAGGTACATGCCTCCACGCACACTAAAAATTCTCTTCCCACAGGGAGTGGCGCTGAGGGCTGCCCCATGTGCTGTGTCTGGAGCCGGCCTGCAATGAGGCTGGCACTGCTGAAGCAGCCTCCCCGGCCCTGGTTCCTGCTCTGGAGCAGCCACACAGCCCGGCCGGCAGGGCTGCATGGCTGTCAGTGTCCTTTCCGTTGTGGGCAGCATGACCGGGCCAGGGAGCTGAGCCTGTGCGGCCATGAGCATCCTGAGGAGGATCAGATTAGAGATCCTGGAAAGCCGCACTAGGTGTCCATGATTTCTGCCCCTCCTCTGGCAGGGCCCGGCTTCCCCCGCGGGGTCTCCCCTGCCTGCTCTGGCCTGCACCACGTGTCTGGCCGCTTCCCAACGTCCTGGGGCAAAGCTGCCGGCAGCACCAGTCGGTGTTGTGCAGGGGGAGCCGGGCTCCCTGACTCAAACCTGCGGGTGTCAGGGGGCTAGTGCTGCCCAGCTGTCGGGCGGATACCAAGACGCACACGGGCTGAATGATCCTGCACCTCCAGGCCTGATTGTTAATGGCCTGGAGAGGAGCTCTCAAGCCACCAGAAATATGTGCCCACCCCTGTCGCTTGTCCCGCAGACACCATTGATCCTGTGCATGGGGGGGAGCTGTCGCCAGGCCTGGCAGGGCAGGGGTGGGGTCTGTTCCCGGCCGTGGAAGAGCGGTTCGCCACGCACTGGGAGGGCCACACGGAGCCCGGCACAACAGCCTTAGAGCAGCCACAATCTGGGCAGCAGCATTCAGCTGGTGGCTCGGAAGCAGCACAGAGCTAGACCAAGGGGGGCAGGGCTAGTGCTGGGAGGTTCTGGAGGTGGGGGGGCTCTAAGAGGCAGGGAGCTAATACTGGCGAGGCTCTGGGAGCAGGGCTGGCACTGGGGGGCTCTGAGGATGGGGCTAATATTGGAGACTGGAGGCTGGCACTGGGGGGGAGGCTCTGGGTGCAGTGCTGGCACAGGAGTGTCTGGTGCGGGGGCTGCTAGGCGGTGGGGGACTGGAACTCGGGGGCTCTGAGGTGGGAGGCTGGCACTGGGGGGGGGTTCAGCACAAGGGACTCTGAGGTCAGTGGCTGGTGCTTGGGGGTTGTAGTGGAGAGGTGGGGGGCACTGGGGGACTCTGGAGGCCAGGGCTTTTGGTGGATCAGTAACATTTTATTTGAATATTTGCATACCAAGCTGGGAGGGGTTGCAAGTGCTTTGGAGGATAGGGTCGTAATTCAAAATGATCTGGACAAACTAGAGAAATGGTCTGAGGCAAATAGGATGAAGTTTAATAAGGGCAAATGCAAAGTACTCCACTTAGGAAGGAACAATCAGTTTCACACATACAGAATGGGAAGTGACTGTCTAGGAAGGAGTATTGCTGAAAGGGACCTAGGGGTCATAGTGGACCACAAGCTAAATATGAGTCAACAGTGTGACACTGTTGCAAAAAAAGCAAACATGATTCTGGAATGCATTAACAGGAGTGTTGTGAGCAAGACACAAGAAGTTATTCTTCCGCTTTACTCTGCACTGATTAGGCCTCAATTAGAGTACAGGAAACCCCCAACTTTCGACCACCCAAGTTACGACCCCCCACACTTACAACCATTTTTGTAAGTGTGGAAGGGGCCAAAACCCCCCGACTTACATCCTCGACCCCGCATTTACGATGGCGCAGGACGCCTATTGTAAATGAGGGTTCGAGTTACGACGCCCCTGATTTGCGACGCTTCCCTGGGAACCAACTGCATCGCAAGTTGGGGGCCTCCTGTATTGTGTCCAGTTCTGGGCACCACATTTCAAGAAAGATGTGGAGAAATAGAGAAGGTCAAGAGAAGAGCAACAAAAATTATTAAAAAGGTCTAGAGAACATGAGCTATGAGACAAGGCTGAAGGAATTGGGTGTGTTTACTTTGGAAAAGAGAAGACTGAGAGGGGACATGATAGCAGTTTTCAGGTATTTAAAAGGGTGTCACAGGGAGGAGGGGGAACATTGTTCTCCTTCACCTCTGAGGATAGGACAAGAAGCAATGGACTTAAACTGCAGCAAGGGAGGTTTAGGTTGGACATTAGGAAAAACTTCCTGTCAGGGTGGTTAAACACTGGACTAAATTGCCTAGGGAGGTTGTAGAACAGGGGTGGACAATAATTTTTTCCTGGGGGCCACTTTGGAAATTTTTGAAGTGGCCCTGGGACACACAGGAAGGGGCGGGGCATGAAGCAGAAGGGGTGGGGCATCAAGTGGAAGGGGTGGGGCCAAGATACTTACAGGTTCCCCACCCCCAGACAATGTTTGGCCTGGGGGTGAGGGAGTGCCTTCCCCCCCCCCGCCCACATTCAGGGTTGCCAGATGGTTTAACCAACAACAACAAAAAAGGGACCCCAAGAGTTATTAAGCAAAAAAAATAAAAAAAAAATAAAAACACCCAGCATGGCCCCTTTAAGAAATGCCTTTGAGGCTTTTTGGCCCTAACAGGCTGCCAGAGGCCATCCGCCATATTGTCTTCCTGCTCCGGGCTAGACCACTCCCCTGCGGAACAAGGTAAGCACCCCGGATTTTCACCTCCTGGCTGGGAAAAGAATCAGGAAATACTGGACATTTTAGGTGTCTGGTATTTTCTGGATTTTTTTTTTTACCAGACAGGAGGCAAAAATACCGGACTGTCCAGGTCAATACCGGACACCTGGCAACCCTACCCACGTTCCCCCTAGGTGCCCATGCCCGACTTCCCGCACTCCCCTGCCCCTAGGCCAAACTAGAGAAATGGGTCTGGGGGCGGGGGAGCACGCAAAGCCTCCTCTGCTCCCTTCCCGCCCTGCTAGCAGCGTGCTGCTTCGAAGTGCCACATGCTCCTGGCAGGGCGGAGGAGGCTTCGCGCATGCTCCCCTGGTCCCAGGCCCTAATTGGCATGGGGACGGGGGAGCAGCAGGGTCTCTACAGGCTGGATCCACCCGCTTGGTGGGCTGGATCCGGCCCCCGGAGGCCCTTTTGCCCACCCTTGTTATAGCATATCCATCACTGAAGATATTAAAGAGCAGATTAGACAGACACCTATCAGGGATGATATAGACTGATGATATAGACTGACTGGTCCTGCCATGAGGGCAAGGGACTGAACTTGATGATCTCTCAAGGTCCCTTCCAGTTCTAGTGTTCTATGATTCTATGCAAATGTTAAGGGCCCACCAAAAGTTTGTGAATGGGTTTGCCAGTCCCTGGTACCAAAATGGTTGGGAACCACTGATTTAGCCAATCCTCACCATCGCCCTGAGGAACAGGGCAGGCTCATTATCTCAGTAGCCCCATTTTACAGCAGGAGAAATAGGGGCTTGAAGGGATGCTCCTGATTGCCACACACAGCAAATTGTGGTAGAGCTGGGATTGGAATGCATGGTTCCTGGTTCCCAGCTCTATGCTCAGTCCACTAGATCACATTGTCTCTCAATGGCTATTGTATGTGTGAAGCATACATAACTCAAACCGAGCTGCCCTGCTCAGAATGATTGAACACAAGCAAGGATCATAATCCGTATTTTGCAGATGGCACACAGACATGACGGGATCTGCCCAAACGCTAGGAAAAACGGGATTAGCACCCAGCTCACCTGATGCTCAGTCAAATCCTCCAACCACTGGCCCACACTGTTAGGTTCTATTGGGCTGCAGAATATTCTGTTTCTCAGAAGACAAGCAGTTCCAATGGGCGTTTGCAGGCTACTGAAACTTAATTCCAGATAGGAATGTAAAGGGTTAACTGGATAACCAGTAACCCAGTAAGCATTGCTTTACCTGCATGCTTACTGGTATAACTGGTTAACCAGCGCCCAGCCTGGCTAGAGCAGCCCCTTCTCATGACACGGTCCGGCAGGCTCAGTCCACCCCGGCCCAAGCAGCCCCACCCATGACAGGCACAGTGCGGCTTAGCCAGAGTAGCCCACGGCTCAGGCCCGCTTAACCAGTTAAACATAGTGTTTAACTTTTTAACTGGAATTTTACATCCCTAATTCCAGGGATCTGGGAAATGTTCCCTGGAGCAGAGAAAAGTTATCCACAGGCCTATGAGGAGATGCCGACCCAAACCTATCCCCACCCCACACTACCTCAAAACACATGCTAGGCTTCCCCCGGGGTTGTGCCTCAAATGATCACAAATGCTCACCACTCACGCCTGATTCAGGCACCTTCTTCTCATCAATAATGTATTTGGGGAGGGGGAGATAAGCTGCCAACTTTCATTCTGAGAAACAGTTCCCATTTAATAAAGATTAATACAAGCAAGGTTTCCATCCCGGACCCTGCGTCGCCGGGAGCCAGAGAATATTGGAACTTTAATTATATCAGCATAATAAAGCAAAAAACAGGGAGATACTTAATCTAAATCAATGTTCATAACAGCAACAAACTCTAACAACTCACCGACGCTGACAGATATGACACTGGTTAATCTAACTAAATTCAAAGTGAATGTTATTAATAGCCCTGCTCAGCATGCGCACACATTACTCACATCACTAATCCCCAGTGCCTGGCCCGCTGATGGAGAGGCCAGACTAGCTACAAGAGACCAGCAGGGATACCTGCAAGCACGCACAGGGTTGCTGCCAACACACACACACACGTATTACAAGTGCAGAATATTCCCTTCCACACATACAGCACCCAACTGCTAGTGAACACACAACTATACACATGCACGCAGCCCTACCACACACCCATGCACACACAGCTCCCCGAGCACTTAAACCCAATCATTCATGCTCACGCTGACTCGCCCGACGCACTCTCCCACATACAGCTCCACAGCTACTGAAACACACACGTATACACAGTTACAACACAAACACCCTTGCTTACAAAGCCTTTCCCCAACACATGCAACATCCCAACCACTAATGTGCACAAAAACACATAGCTTAAGTACCAGCACAACTACATGCATACATGTTCCAACGGCCTCTCCCCAACATACACAGCTCGCCAACCAGTAAGATTCACAGACTCCTCCTCATCGCAACACACAAACCAAGCACACACAGTATCCCCCAACTGGGGCACAAGTATCCATGTCAATGCACCCCCCATATAGCGTGGCCGCATCCCCAGCTTTGCCATCATCGCTCCCCTGCAGGGACAGAGACTTATGCCCTGAACACATCCATGCACTACAAGCACTCGCAGCCCCGTCGTCAACACACATGCTGCTAAGCACATGCACCCTTGCACACCAACAATCACCACCATCTTCATGCACTCACCATCAGTGACTCACACACTGAGAAACAGTCTCTCTCTGGAGATACCCGCTGAGCCCAGCTGTCAACCTGCCCATTCCCATCCTTGGTCAAGAGCAAGAAATGCAGCCATGAAAGGAGGAACTACATTTCCCCCCAGGGCTGGACACAGCCCTCATCAGAAGGGAGCTCTAGGAGGGGAACGGAGCTTCCAGACAATTCAGCTCTGCACGAGGGCTGGGGTTGGCCACCTTTTCAAACCAAAGAGCCAAACTACATCAAAATTCAGAACAAGCGGTCAACAAAGCCACATGAGAATGCCCATTTGCATGCCTGAAAATATACAACTTAATATTATTGATAATTGACATGATGATTAATGATAGCACAAATGAAACATTGTGCTCACAGACTTTATTTAATGGGACCTCTGCTGCTGCATCTTTATACACATTTCTTTGAAATTTACATCATAACTAGTCAAATCCAGCTTCATGCACGCATTCAGGCTGTTTTCTGTCAATTTTATGATGGGGGCTGAGGATTTGGAGGTGCATGAATTTGGATTGGGGTGTATAAGGGGCTCAGGGCAGGGGGGTTGGATGTGTGATGGGCTGAGGGCACAGGTTTGGGGTGTGTGGGTGGCGCAGGAGACTGGCAGGGGACTGGCAATGTGGGGGTGCAGGAGTTTGGGGATGTGGGGGTATGAGGGTCTCAGGTTTGGGATGTGGTGGGTGCAGGAGTGTTATAAAGCAGCAGCCAGATGGGGGCTGGGCCCCAATTGGGGACTTGTTGGCCAGGCTTCATTTTTAAATAAAGTAAAATATTATGTCCAATACAAAAGGTTTCAACATCATCTTTATTTATGGGAGGGGAGGGGAACCTTTTTTGGGTCAGTGGCCACTGTCCCACAGAAAAAAATCAGTCGGGGACCACACAAATGAGAAGCAAAAAAAACCCCACCCCCTCCAAAAAGCTCCAACCCTGATTGATGTGGCCCCCAACTGAGACACCTCACTCCCCTGGTACTCCAGCCCCATGGGGGGGGGGGGAAGGGCAAGGAGGACTGCGGTTCAAGGCCTCAGGCCAGATTAATTCTTCTGGGGTTCCAGGGTTAGTGGATTTTGTGAGGGTCCCAGGCACTGGGGTGGGGCCAAAAGTGTGCAGGACAGAGCTGCCAGTGAGTGGGATAGGGATGGGGGTGCAGAGCGTGGGTGGGAGGTAGGGTGCAGGAAACAAGCTGGAGGTAGGTGTCTGGCCGGGGGGGGAGGGGGCAGAAACGGGTGCGAGTGGGTGTCTGGCCAAGGGGCAGAAGGCAGAAGCAGCTCGGCCAGTATCTGCTGGTCCCCATCTCTTGGGCAGCACTGGAAGAAGCGCACGTGCCGCTCCTTTAGGAGATCCAGCAGCTCCTTGTCCCCAAAGCCCAGATCCTCCGCCGCCATTTTAGCTTCCTCCAGCCTCTGCGCGCTCAATGAGCATCAACAGCACATCCGGGTGCGCTCTCTCTGGTGATCACCAGGCACCGGGGCAGCTGTGCAGCTCCCGTGTCCTACGTCCCTGGAGCACGGGGGAAGGCAGGGTGGATAAGGAAGCGCACACGTTGCTGTGGGGAGGGAAGGAGCAACGTGTGCGCTTCCCCGCAAGCTGGATCTGGCATGGAGCCTTGGGGCTGTCCCCCTCCCCCGCAGGAAGCTGGCACTGGCTCCAATCTTGCAGGGGGTGAGATGCTGGATCGCAAGCATGGGCTTCCCATTGCGGATGGGGGTGGGGGGCTTAGCTGGAGCCACAAGCTGTATTTGGCTCCTAAGTGAGGCACAAATGGCTCACAAGCCATAGGTTACCAACTCCTGCACTAGGGACTGTGAGAATGGATAACTGGAGACCTCTGTGAGGAAATCACTGTGCAATTTACAACACTGGCCTCTATCTGCCTTCCGGGCTTACTGCCACGATGCTCAGCCCAGGGGCCTCATCACATCCCAGACAGAGAAGCTGGATCCGACAGCCCAGTTGGTGTAATTCCTGAACTGTGCCCCTGAGCTGTCTACACCACACTCATGGGACAGCTTGGGGGGAGCTGTTTTCAAGCTCACCCTATTATGCTTCTGTTCCACTCCGAGCCAGAAGCCCACTGCCTCAACAGCAGCCTCCTGCACCAAAGACTGAAAGAAACAGGGCCTGCCCATGGAACTTGGAGCCTGTTTCCCTTTTGGGGCTACAAGCCCCCAGAGCCCAGCCCTGCAATCAGTCCTACACACAGACAAGTGTCATGTGCAATGGGTGCATCTGCAGTCGGCACTGGGAGAAAACAAGCATCGATAGCCTGGACCACACTCAGGAGACACAGCCATGTCCAACGCCACCATGGGAGCTAAGGAAGGACAAACTCACTGCACCATGCAAACACCATGGGTTTGACTCCAGAGTAAAGATTATTGGGGTTGCACTAGGAGACTCAGAGAAATGGAGGGGGGAAGATGGAGAGAAAGTGAAAAAGGAACAAGGGACAGAAAAGACAACAAGATACCACAGATACAGGCTCCCAATGGTGCCAGCCTAGCCTCAAAACTCTCCTTGCCCCAGCACAGAGCACCATTTTCCCATCAGCTAAAATGGCAGGTTACCACCTCTCCTTTGTGAGAACAGGCATGTACCAGGGATGTTAAATATCGAGTAATTGACTAATTGAATAATTGCATCGACTATTCAATTCGTGAAGTGTAACAACATCCTTGCTACACTTCAAAGGTGAAAGCGCCGCGTGGAGCCCGGGGTCAGCTGGGGACTCTGCTAACCCCGGGCTCTATGCGGCGCTGCCACTTTGAAACGCCGTGGAGAGCCCAGCATCAGGCTCCTCGTGGCATTTCAAAGCAGCAGCACCGCATGGAGCCCGGGGTCAGCGGGGGAGTCCCCAGCTGATCCCAGGCTCCACACAGCACTGCAGCTTTGAAGTACCCTTCCTTCTCCCCGCCCCACTACTTCTTTCTGCAAGGCAGGGGGAAGTGACTAGTTGACTAGTCATTCACATCCCTAGCATGTACAAAGGGGAAGAGGCACGAAGCCAAACTGGCTGTATACAGCCAATTAGAGCTGACCCAGGCTTGAGCCTGGCCCCATACCCTGGAAAAGTTCAGAATAGGCCTTGACCCTGACTACGGCTCAGGATAACTAGAACTCAACCCCGCCTGACTCCCAAGCTCTTTCAGGAACTTGACTCTTTCTACTCAGCAGATCCATCAAAGAGGGAGCCACTCCAGCACAGCAGGGGTTAAGAGTGACTCCATCCCACGTTGGTCTGGCAGCTGATCCAGCCCGTGGGCCTCCCACCCAGCCCCCAGTGCCAGACACGAGCCTCCGGAGTACAGAAACATTAGGGACACTAGCTGGCCGCAAGCTGCAGGAGCCCACTTGCTCATGGCTAATCACTTTCACCCTCTCCTGTCCTACACAGAGAGATACCAGACAAAGGCCCCTTTCTTTCCAGACTGTCTTGCCGGCTTGAGGATATTAATCTCTCTGCAGGGGAGGGGAATGCTGGACTTTGGCCAACTTGCAACTAAGTCAAACATTTGTGTTAAAGCCATAAAGGAGCCCCATGTGAGCATGTTCGTAGGCTCGCAACATGACCCAGCACCAAGTGGGGATGCTGTGTCAGCAGATTTGCTCACAGCACAAGTGCATGCATGTCTGTAACACAACCCCTGGCTCTCTCCAATCAAATCTCAGTGGCGAGGGGCCTGGAGGAGTCTGTATGTTAGCGGGGCTCCAGCAGAGGCGGGACAGGCATTTGGGGCATGCACACGCTCAGACTTTAAATGGGACAGATGAAATGCTGCAGCATAAACAGCTGCCTGATGGAAAACTAGTGGCAACCCCGCGTGGACCATAGCCTGTCCTCACTTGGGGCCATGGGAGAAGAGCTGCCTTGTACTAGGACAGGTGGCAGAGTCAGGTTCTACTCCAATATAAGCACAAGTGTGGGTCAGTGGTTAGACCAGAAGGCTAGCCCTTGTCTTCACTAAGAAAGAGGGTGTTAGGTACCACATGGTAACATCCCAGTATGAGCAAGCTGCGGTTTGCATGTGAGTTACCTGGTCAGGTGAACCCTGGGGTCCACCCTAGTATTTCCCTCAACCTGCTAAAATGAGAAAACTACAAGCCGCCTTGTTTGCTCTAGACTGAGCTGGTTTATTTACTCTGTGTTAGGTAGCTACTGACTCGCTGTACATGGTGGGAAAGTCATTTCAGCTGCCTGTACCTTTGTTTCCCCACCTGAGAACCAGGGATGATAATTCAGCTCACCCACCGTTAGCTCCTTGGATGGAAGAGGCAGTGGAAGTAGCTATTATCTGATCACTGCTGACCTGTCTCTTCAGCAGGGCAAAGGGTTTGAGAAGACACAGGACTGGAGATGCCAGTGGGGCTGGGAGAATCACTCCAATATTAAAAGGTTAGAGAGGGAGGACTGATTAAAATGGATTTTGAAAAATCTATAACAGAATTAATGGTTGGGAAGATGCTCATGTATCAGAGCAATTTAGTTTGGTACCACTCCTGTTGGCTGGGCCCATCCAGACCTGTAATCACAGGACAAACGACGCAAGAAAGTATCTTCAGGGACACCCCACCTCTCCGGACCATTGTCACTCAGGTCTCACAACCCCACTCTCCATCACCTAGCCCCCACATCATCCCACTGCGGTCTGCTGGGACACCTGCACAGCAACTGCAGGGACTGATCCTGTGGAGTTCTTTGAGGTCCTTCTGTTGCCACTGAGCAGCTGGAAAGAAGGTACAGTCTGCACCATGCAACCAGCCAGCCCTCTGCTCCGCAAACCCCAGCATGGGAACCACGGCTCTGGGAGCCTAGATCACATATATCCAAGGGACAAGCCCAGTATCTGCAGAAGCTGGTCCTTCCTCCTAGGCTGCAGATGAGACCTTATGGGAATGAAGCTGGCATCTCACCTCTCATGGTGAGATAAGCTCCTATCCCAGCCACCCAGCTGCTGAAGAGTATGTTACCTGGATGGCTGCCTTTGGTTGGGAGGTGGGCCATGGCAACAGCTTGCATTAAGAAGCACTGGGGGCAGTTAAGTGAGGACGTGCTAGTGGAAAACTCCACTCAGGAGCCATGTATCCTTGCACTGGTGTGAAAGAGGTTGGGGTGCTTTCATTCCCCACCCCCTACTGAATGCCAGTGCTCTGAACCCCCATAGCTGTCCCCCATTAGCATCTTCATCTCCATTCTCCTCACTCTCCTGCACCCCACTCTCTTCTCCCCAGCTCGACAGCTGCTCCGGCAGCCTCGAGCCATTGATTTCTCAGCTTTGCCCTTCAAAACTCTCCTGGCTCCACGCCCGGTTTGTATCGTCTAGTTACTCAGGAGCAAAATATCTCTATTATTATTGCAATTATTTCCCAATCAGCGTTGCTCGGGGCTGATTCAATCGGAGGGGGGCTCCTGACAAGGAAATCAATGTGCAGCCATCACCTAGGGTCATCGAGTCAGGGAGCTGCAGGGCACCCAACAGGAGGCAACTGCCGCTGAGGCAGGAAGGGGATTCCACTGCCACATGCTGGTCACTGCGTTGGGAAGCTGCATCTCCAGGGGGAACTGCGGTCATGTGCCCCCTTGTGTTTTGCCTACTGAGGCTCAAGGAGGGCAGCAGTGCTCTGACAGGTAACCTGCAAGGAGGAAGCAAAAGGGGCTGGTGCATTTGTGAGGTTTCGCACTGATGCCAGAAGTGACCATCATGCTCATCCTGCCTGGCCTCTTGCACATCCCCCATTCGCGGGAAGGAGTTGCGGGGGACGGGCTCACAAATAAAGACTTTTTCTGCTTGTTCTTTGTATTAGGAATTCAGGCCTGGACTGCCCTGTGTTTCCTAGAAGACTCTATGGCTGACAGGAGCTGTAACAGCACAATGACCACACGGCAACCAAAGAGAAACTGCTTGGAATCGACTTTCAGATGGTCAAAAAGGTGTCAGCACAGAAAACTCCTGGACAAAACCCCCTTGAAAGCCAAGACCGCTCTCAGCTAGTGGCACTAGGACCTCCCAGACAGACAGCAAAACTGAGATGACCAGTCATGACATTCATGACAACTGCAGAGTAAGGCCTTGTCTACACTAGCAGGCTCACAGGGGCACAGCTGTACCCATACACCCAGTGCGCTGTACCTTCACTCCTGCAGCTGCGCTATGCCGACGGGAAAGCTCTCCTGTGGACACACTAAAACCACCTAACGCGAGTGGCAGCAGCGCTGTCAGCAGGAGAGCCTCTCTCGCCGACTCAGCGCTGTGCACACGAGCGCTTATGCCAGCAAAACATACGTTGCTCGGGTGAACTTTTTTTTCACCCCACTGAGCGACATAAGTGAAAGTGCAGACATGGCCTAAGAAATAATTCAACTAGGTTACCTGTCAGACTGGTGTACTCAAAGTACCCCTTCTCTGCCTGGTTAGAGTGGGGGTGCTCGATTAATGCCCCTCCCAGATATTCACACCCCACTGCTGCAGTAAGGAGAAAGGCCACGTTCCTGTTTTAAACTTAAAAACCAACAAATCGTATGGTAGAAAGTGCTCCCAGACTATTTGTTGTTTTTTAAGTTTACCCTGTACAGACTAACTCGGCTACCCCCATGAAGCTTTTATTCCTGTTTTAAAGAGCCCTGGAAGTGGAAGGAGCCAGCAATGAGCTTGCCAACATCTGCTGCACACAGAAAGCGGGTGGGGGAGTTCCACTCAGAGGCTGAAGTGCAGCTAGACCTGGCACTGAGATCGGCTGATCCCTCCCCCACCTCATCACCAGGGAAAAAACTATTTCTTTCCTGAAGCTTAGAATAGCAAAGCAATGAGAGTCAAGCAAAGGGAACATCCTGCCTAGGATCATGGGAGTTAGAAACAGGAAGAGACCACACAGGGTCCTGGGAGCAGCAGGACTGGTCCCTAGAGACTGTTGCTCCTGAACTTTGCTTCACAGAGCTGGAAAAGACCCAGACATGTCATCCTGTGTGTCCCTGGTGGAGGCCAGTGCAGGAGCACTTCCTACGATCTGTTCTCCATCCTGTCCATGTTTAAATGAAGCTAGAGACTGCCTGACTGAGAATCCAGCATTTCTGAAGTCTGTGCCAGTGGGGAGGGGGTGGTAATTTCCACACACACCCCCCAAGCCTCCGCTCCAGGGAGCAAGGGGGCAGAGGGAAGCCAAATTTCCTTCACACCACACCCAATGTTCCAGGCAGGGGGTGGGAGGGGACACAAGCCAGTTCCTCTCATCCAGATGTATGTCTGCTTCACCCACGCTTCCCATCCCATGTTCTGAGTAATGCAGAGGAGGAGCATCCCAGGCTGAATCCCAGAGCAGCTGATACGAGGATTCAGCATCCAGAGCTTATGGAATCCAAGCACTTCCCCAATTGAAACCACGTGGGCAGCCCCGAGCCAGATATGGACACGGTCACCTCTCACGGGCTGCCCTCCAAACACAACTCCTTCCCCCTCACAAATCCGGTCTGAAAAAAAAAAAATCTCAGTCTTAACCCTTGACTGCCCAAGCCTTCCCTCAGTCTAGGATAGATGCTTTCCTCAGGGGAATGACCCAGAAAACATCACAAGAGGTGTGTGAAGTATTGAGTGGGAGGGAGGTGGGCTCCACAACCTTCATGGAGTTTCATTTATTCAGTCTTTCACAGGAAATTTTTACCATGGCCTCTGCAGTGTCACCGAGAAGAGCGTGGGGGAAGTGTGAGGACCAATCATTTAATGCCACATCATCTAGTGATATTCACCACCATCACCATGTAGCAGCCCCACTAACTGCTAAGGCTGTTTCCCCACTTATCTAGCAGGCAGAGCAGTTTTTCAGGCACACAAGGTGATTACTGTTTATAAGGCTCCACAAGTGTGCATCTAGGGCTATTTACAGTATTCATCAAATCTCTCTCCAGAGCCCAACATTCAAAGTCAATGAAACTCCACAAGCTCTAAAACCTTCCAAGCAGGTATACAGTAACCCAGACCCAACATGTTCACGTGGTTATCCATTCACTGAACTCTTGACACGTGAGTATAACTGTCATTATTTCCACTACATACGGTCTGAAGGCCATTTGCTGCAGTAATACATTACAACAAACGTATCACAGGAACTAAGACCACTGCCCCTTCATGTCTGCCCAGCGAGGACAATTATGCTGGCTGTGCAAGTGAGATTCAACGTGAGCTATTTAACAGAAGCTTTGATCCCTTTATGTAGAGCAGGCCTCTTGTTGCTGCAGCTCTGTACTGCCCTAGTGTTTAATCTTGATTGACAAATAATATCCAGCTGATGAGGAAGAAGTTGATAAGCACAGATGAGTGGTGTCTAAATAAGTGGTACATCAGCAATAAAAGGAGAGAAATACAGCTTGACTGTATAGAATCCATGATGTCTGCAAGGCAAAATTATTAATTGCTCATAGAAAGTCCTACTCTCATAGGGGAAAGCAAATGTGTGCATTGGAGGGTGGGGTGGGAGAGAAAGTCTATGTGGACAAATCCATTGAAGAATCGGCCCCTACTCTCCCTAGCTGCCAAAACCACAGTACAGGGCTGTGTTTTTTCCCCAGAAGGAGTCAATGGTGTTCACACGAGCACTTTTGAGAATGGAGGGATAGGGGGACAAGGGGAATCTTAGAACTGGAAGGGACCTCTAGAGGTCATCAAGTCCAGTCCCCTGCATGCACGGCAGGACCAAACACCAATACTGTCAGGGATAGTCTAAATGGTCTAACCTGCTCTTTAAAAAAATCTCCTGTGATAGAGATTCCACAATCTCCCTAGTCAATTTATTCCAGTATTTAACCACCCTGACAGGAAGTTTTTCCCTAGTGTCTGGTTCCAACATAAACCTCCCTAGCTGCTTCTTGTCCTAGCCTTCAAAGGTTAAGGAGAATAATATTTCACCCTCCTTCTTGTAACAAACTTTTAGATACCTGAAATCTGTTATGTCCCCTCTCGGTCTTCTTTTCTCCAGATTAAACAAACCAATTTTTTTCAGTTTTCTCTCACAGGTCATGTTTTCTAGACCTTTAATCATTTTTGTTGCTCTTCTCTGGACTTTCTCCAGTTTGTCCACATCTTTCCTGAAATGTGGGCTCCCAGAACTGGACACAATACTCCAGCTGAGGCCTAATCACAGAGTAGAGCAAAAGAATCACTTCTGAAGTCTCCCTTACAACAACACTGCTAAGATATTCCAAAATGCTGTGTGCTTTTTTGCAACAGTGCTGACTCAAGATCCTCTCTCTGACTCAAGATCTTAAACTCTTTGTTAATATCATTGGTTTGATCCTTTTGTTTGCTTTCTAAGCTTTGCAACAGTTCTGCTTGGCTCTCAGACTCTCAACTTCCGACCCTTCTTTAACATGGTCACAGCCTCAAATGTGCCCATTAGACTTTGGTCTTGATCCAAAGATCAGTGAAAAGACAGTCTGTCCCGTTGAGCTCAATGGCCTTTGGATCAGGCCCTGTGGCCACGTCTCCCACTTGCACAGGAGGCTGCTGTGTGTGCCTGGGGACTAAGAGGGGAAGAATCACAGAAAGAAGTTATGAAAATTGAGCCTGTGTGTTAGAACAATGTTTCTCAACCAGTTGTACAAGCACCCTCAGGGGTACTGGAGAGAAGTCTGGGGGGTACGTCAACACAACTGAAATTTGGAGAAAACTGAATTTTTGTTTTAAGTTTTACAGCGCTTTATTATTTTTTGTACTTTTTACATCCGGCTACGATTAAGTTGTTTAAATAAATGTGCTGCAACGTTAGAAAAAAAATGTTGAGTGTCTGAAAACCATAGGTACTGGGGGTACTTATAATTTCTTTGGTTTTTTTTTTTTAAAAAGGGGTACTTTATTAAAAAAGGTTGAGAAACACTGTGTTAGAACACCTTTGGAGGAGAGACTGAAAAGATTGACATTCCTTTCTGAAGCTATAGCTTGAACAGTTTAAGCTTTATGGTAGGGGTGGGGAACCTTTTTTGGGTCGGGGGCCACTGACCCACAGAAAAATCAGTCGGGGGCTGCACACAAGTGAGAAGTGGGGGAAAAAACCCTCACTGTGGCCCCCGACTGAGAAGAAGAAAGACACTCCCCACATTCCCCTTGCACATCAGAACCAGGGGTGGGGGGCAGCCTAGTCGATTTTGTGCTCTCCAGCCCCCAGGGGAGCAGCAGGGGGGACTGGAGCACTAGCACGGGCTCCCCAATGCTGGGGGGGGGGGGGCTGAGCCTCGAGGACCAAATCCAGGCAAGCTGAGGGCCACATCCAGCCCCCAGGGCCTGAGGTTCCCCACACCTGCTCTACAGTTTCATACAGCAGAGGCATTCTCCCTACAGCATATGCATGGGCTTTCCATTGGCACTAATGAAAAATTCCCAGGGTTATTTCTAATAAGCTAAACAAATATTTGGGCTCAGATTTTCAGACTGGTACATGCACAATCACTATGAGTGTGTACGAATCCATTGTAATTGCACAAGCAAGTCATCAGTCAGGGGCGTAAGAGTGTCTACATTGCATCTGGGAGCGAGCCTTGCGGGTGGGGCTCTCACCAGCTTGCTAAATAGCTGGGTAACACAAGGCTTGGACTCAGACTCTCAAGTCCACTCCCCCCCACACACACACACCCCCGAGGCTTGAGAGCCCAAGCTCCAGCCCAAATCACTAGAGTCCTGTGCAGATTCAACATTGGTATCCGCAGTCACATCTGCATCTGCAAAAAAGATCTGCAGATATCTGCATCCACAGATGCAGATACCCACGGACTTGCAGGGTTTTACAAGTCACACCACCAAAGCAACATCTACATGACTTCTTTAGCACGCTAGCAAGAGCCTCATTCACTAGTCTATGGACCTGGGCTGGCAGGCTCACTTCCAGATGCAGACATACCCTAACGGGTCATTTGCATATACAATTACTACATGTACAGACGCTGCATTGTGCACGAGTTTGAGCACTGAATGGCTGAACAGAACTAGAGTATGTACCATGTTAAAAACCGAACTCTCAGAGCAGCTTTGAAGAGCACCTGCCACTGTATCAGTCTCTCCAGAACTTCAAATGCTGCCAGCGTCTCTCAAACAGGGGCTGGCATTTTATGTGAATTTACCAGCAGGAAGCCCAGTCGAATGGCATGACTGGCACCTGAAATGCAGATCAGCATCTGAATATATGCGAGCCGCACGTTTGCAAAGCCACAGCGAGGTCAATCCTTGAATTAGGCGGAGGAGTTGGAGAGTTAATCTCACAATGCTTTCATAGACACGTTTCTCTATGAGCAGACAACACACCTGCCTTTATCATACGGACAGTCTCCTTTCAATTACACTTTCATATCCCGGAGCGCCAATTCCTTGTGTCCCAAACTGGGTCAGACTCCCAAGACATCTGCTTCCTTGTCAATTATCCTTCACTGTGACACATGCTGTTTACAATCATATTCAGATTTAGCATCTATGTGCATTTAGTTGGGGGGGGAGGGGGAGAGGCCCGGGGAGACAGTCTGACAATGAGCAAGAAAAGGGTTCGTTTAAATGGGCTCTGCTTGAAGAACGGGCAGCAGGGGGTCTCCCTTCCTGGCTGTACAAGAGTTAACAAACGGGTGTGCGGAGGGGGGCTGGCACGAGGTTCGGGGAATGCATGCCCTTTCTCTAAGCTGCCTTGTGACTTACAACTAAAAGTGTGGAAAAAGCAAAACTTCAAAACAAAAAGTTTATTTTCTTCCAAGATCAAATCCTGGCAGTAGCTCTGGCAGGGCCTAAAGGTGCGAAAGTGGCAGCACTTGAGTATCTGCACTGTTTAGGGAGGCCAAGGGGTGGGAAACTATGTTAATTAAAGTTTTAATTACCATAGCCAAACGACTAGTATAATTACTTTATTCTCTGGGAGACTTCAAACTGATTAAGCACACGTGTGCAATCTTTAGGTTGATTTGATTTTTAATTAAATGTACTGTCAAAGACGGAGAGGGGCTGGCTGGGCAAAGGCTCAGCCTTGGTTTTTGCTCTCTCCCCCCTTTCAGCCCCTCCTAATCCCTGTCAGAGACTGTGCCCCAGAGCGTGCCCAGAAGGGGAGCCAAAGGTCAACGAGCTACAAATTTACAGCAAAAGACCATGGAAAGTACAGCCTGAGTCAAACTGAGGCCTTATGCTTGTGCATGCATGAATGGGTATGGCACAAAGGGACTGGCTATGGTACATAGGCACGCCTGTGTGAGAAGGGCTACACCTGCGTGAGACTGCACGTACACATGTGTAACACGGTGTGCGTGTCCCCCTCTCTGATCAATGTTTCCTTGGATAACAAATGAGACTATGTGTCTGGTGAGTGCGCACACAAACATCCTTGGAGGGGGATGACTGATTTGTGAGTGACAGGAGGTCAACAACTCCTCTGGATAAGCTGTCACATTTCCCTCCTTGCCAGAAAAAAAATGGATAGAACTAGAGCTATATAGGATACAGTATAGATAAAGTCTCTCCCTCCAAGCTCAGCTAAGTTTTGTGAACAAGCCCAATGTCTGAAGTTTCTGCCTTTAGACTCTGCCCATACTATTCTCCCACCTGCCTTGTAACCTCTTCCAGGAGTTGTGCACTGCTCCTTCTGTCTATCTACAGGGGGATTATTATGGAATGAGCACCTGTACCGAGGGCACTTTATAGACTCAAAGACAAAAGTGCCTACCCCAGAAGGTGCCTAGAGACTGACACAAAGTCAGCCCTCCCAGCAGTGGGTACTGCTCCAGGGCTAACTAGAGGTAAGAGGCAAGGAACCAGGAAGGTTTCACAAGAGAAGCTGGGGCTTAAAGATCAAATTCTGTGAGGAAAAACCCAGACTTCTCAGGTGATTTCATTTGGTTCACTGGTGGCCAGGAAGGGGAAGATGATGAACACAGAGGGCAGCTGCACAAACCCTAAAGTCTATTACAAGCCTCTACTAACTCCAACTTTTTCCAACATAAGTTATTTTGTGCCAAGATGAAGCAAAATCCCTCAACAGCTCCGAATCATGAGTGATACCTTGGCTAGAATTTTACACTGCACCCTGCCAGTGCTAATGTGTATGACTAAGTGAGACAGGCACAGGTGCCATTTACCCTCCCTCCTGAAGTTTCCTCCCTCATCCATTAGCCTCGATTTTACATTCCCCTGCCCCTGTACCTTTAAGAACACTGTAGCAATGACTCTACACAGTCCCCTAAAATATTAATGAACTGTGCTGCTACAGGAGGGAATTATTAAAAACAATTTTGCAAAGGTATCCTTTTCAAATACTACTACTACTAAAAGACAGAGCAGTAGAAATTAAATTCCCAGTCCCCTACCTCAAATAAATACTATCAGAATTCTAAATGAGACATAATTACCTCAGCAAGGTTAAAACAGCTAATGCACGTAGAATACGGAATCACCATTCATCACAATCACATCTCATATCACAGTCATTATTTATAATTAGGCGGCATGGTTTAAAAAACACATAAAGACACCCATGCAATGCAGTAATTCTTGTGTTATTGCTCCTGGAGGGCCAATCCCAGGCCTTCGGAAGCGCTGCTATATGGAATCCATTCACACACAAAAATAAAATTTGGGGGAAAAACAGTGCATACCTACAGTTGTTTGAAAGA
Organism: Pelochelys cantorii; assembly: GCA_032595735.1. Lineage (NCBI taxonomy): Eukaryota > Metazoa > Chordata > Testudines > Trionychidae > Pelochelys > Pelochelys cantorii. The sequence continues at coordinate 25,694,443 of CM064336.1, forward strand.
GAAGGGCCAGGCAGTGAGATTCTAGCTGCACTTCACAGACTAGATGCAAGATCCTAAGAGACTTCAAAGTACATTGGTGTCAGGAATGGGATATTCTGCCTCCTCTGAGCAGTGTTGGGACAAAGAACATCCCTGATCATCTCTTACCCATCATTTACTCAGGTATGAATGGATCACACCAAATGAGGGGAGAACTAGTCATTTCAGCACCCCCTAGTGTCTGTTGCTGCATCAGGTTGTTGACATTTTCTTGAAACACAAATGCAGGCAGACCAGAGATGGACACAGACTAATTGTGGTCAATCTAAAGCAGGGGCGGGGAACCTTTTTTGAGTCAGGGGCCACTAACCCACAGAAAAATCAACTGGGGACCACACACAAATGAGAAGCGGAAAAAAAATCCCTCACTGTGGCCCCTGACAGAGAAAAAACGACACTCCCCACATTCCTCTTGCACATCAGAACCTAGCAGGCACCTGTGTAGGAGATTTTGTGTGCTCCAGCCCCCGGGGGGCAGCAAGGGGGCTAGAACACCAGAACAGGTCCTTGATGCTGAGGAGGGGCCCTGAGCCTCGGGGGCTGGATCCAGGCAAGCCAATGGCTGCATCCAGCCCCCAGGCCTGAGGTTCCCCACCCTGATCTAAAGCCTCCCCTTTACACCGTCAACTATTCCATTAGCATTCATGCTTATCATGGAGGGACACACACAGCCCTCACTTCCAGAGCCCCACAAAGGGTTAAATTTCTGGGATACAGCTGGAGGAGGCTTCGCCCTTGTGACACAGATAATTCCTCTCAGGTCTGCAGAGCTAAAGATGCAAGGATGGGGCTTTGTGAGCATCTGGAAAAGGGGACAGACTCCCCCACACCCAGCCACTGTCCTGCCCTGTGCAATTCCACAGACACCTGCCTGAGTCCAGAGGCCAGGCTTTGGCCGCTGACTCTGCAAGCCAGTTAAACACAAAGGAAAACAGCAGGCAATGGACTTAACGTGGCTTTTGGGGCTGTTGGGTTGTTTTTTTTTTAAACAAACCACAAAACAATGCAAAATTAGTGCAAAACTTTATGCCTGAACTGAAAGCTGTTGAAAACTGCCTTCCTTGGAGGTGAAATCCTTGCAGCCTGCACCTGTGTCCCAATGAAATATTAACAAGGTCCGGATGAAGTCAGAGGAAATCACCCTTCATGTATTCAGGGGAAGTATGTAAAGAAAGATGACTGTACGCAAGGGCTAACACGTGCTGGTGACACATGCTGCAGAGCCAACTCCAGTGCTGACCCAAGGTTCATTTTGCTTGGCAGACAAGGAGCTGTGCGGCAGAAAATCCTCAGCCCCATGGCAGGTTAAAGAGTATCTCTTGCACTTCCATAGTGGCAAAGGGACTTACAAACCACATGCAGGAATTGCTTTGTGTAACTCTGAGCGACACCCACCTCTGCGATAGAATGTGGCAGCTGTGGGGGGACATAGCAACACCTCACAGCAGCATTCTACTAATACTACAGGGAGATTTAGGGGATCCTGAAGTATTAACAACCTACACAAGGGCTAACCTTTCCTCCTACTTAGAAGAAAGCCATGGGATCTAAAAAGGACCATAAGTGGTCAGGATCAGACTGTATCTCATAGGAGAGCTGGGACTGGGGGTAGCTGCCACACGCCTTCGAGCCCCCTCTGAGCTGCTAGTTATGGAGCAACACACTCATTTCAGAGCCCTCCTGCAGAGGCTACTGTCAAAGCCCAGCATTGCCCACACAGGGACAGGGAGAAGGATGGACAGACAGATGGACACACACACTTACAGTGGGTTTTGTGGTGGAAGAACAGGCTGTGAGTGGTAAACAGGCAGAGCAGGGCCAATGCAAACAGACATGCAGGCCCTGGGAAGAACAAATTCCTTTTATTTTGCAAGGGGGCTGGGAGCTTTTCCCTACAAAGTTTGCTCAGAACAGCCCCAGGGGCACAAGGAAACAGAGCTTGTTTTGCAAGTCTTGTGACTGTTACTTACAGATGGGACTGCAACTTTTCAGGAGTTTAATGAAACTGCAAAAAGAAGAAACAGGAATCAAGTCTCCACTAGAGAGTCCAGCAAATAGATTAAAAACAGCCACGGCCCTTGCCAGGAAGAAAGGATGCTCTCCCCTCATCCTGCACCCCAGGGAACCAAAGGGGCATGAGCAATGCTCCATGATGTGGGGAAGCTGAGGGCCACTATCTGTATTGAGAGCCTCATTATGGTAGGTTCTGTACAAACACAACCCCACCCTGCCTCCATCAGCCATTAGAACCCCCTAAGGAAGAAACCCCCTCCCCCCACCTAATCAATACAGGGAACAGCTGTCACTTATCTATGCTCATGATCAGCACTCCACAGATAAGAAATGACACAGACACTGATCACTTGTGACAAAATCAATGTGTGTCTAGGGAAGTGGGGAGGGGTCTGCAACGTTCTTCAGTTATGCTGAAGCCAACAGTGATGGTCAGGCCTTCATACAAACCCAAATACTACTTGGAAGTGATCAGAAGCTGGGGAAGGAAATCGCTAACTCATAGGTTTCAATCCCAGGGGATAGATAGGATAGTGGATGGAAAGAGATTGCTCACAATTCCACTGACTTCTCTGCTTCAGAAAGATGGACACAGGTAGAAAATCATGGCCTCAGACCTACTTTACAGAGAGGCAACAAAACAGGCCAAACCTTTCAGGACTGTTTAGCACAGAAGTTCTCAGCCAGGGGAACATGTCTCCCAGGGTGCACATCAACTCATCTAGATCAATGCTTCTGATGGTTGTGAGCCCATGGGGTCATGGGATGGCTTTAGGGGGGTCGTCCATGTAGGGTTGGCATTAGGTGGCGACAAACAGCGGCACTGCCCAGAGGGGCAGGAGGGGAGAAGGAAGTTCCATGCTTCAGACCGAGGTGGTGGGGATTGAGCATCATCAGACAAGGCTCACAAGTGAAATACTGGCTCGCGTATTACATTCCAGCTGGTTTATAATTATGTGGTAAAATGAGAAGGTAAGTGGTTTTTCAGTAACAACGTGCAGTGACACTTTTGTATTTTTAATACTGATTTTATAAGCATTTATAAATGAGGTGAAACTTGGGGTAGGCAAGACAAATCAGACTCCTGAAAAGGGTGCAGCTGCTTGGGAGGGTTGGGAATCATTGGTTTAACGTGTGGGCGATCATACAGGGACTGCAATGGGTGGAAATTTCCCAGCTGGTCTCAGGGCAGGGAACACTCCACAGCCAGAGCTAGGAGAACAGCCACAGCAGCCAATATGCCTAGGATAGATCCTTCCACAGTCCCTTGGCAGCGGCACGCCAGCAGAATGGTCCAACCCTTCCGAGGGGAGCAAAGTCCTATACATTGGGCTCCATCTGGCTTCCATTGCAGACAATGGGAAAAAGTTGCAGGAGCAGGCCTGCTGACATCAGGGGAAGTAGAGAATGCCTGGCAGTTTGCAGAGTTGGGCTCTGAATCACAATTCTTCCCCAGCATGGCTAGCCACATTCGGCCCCCTCTCTCTCTTTACCCTGTTGAAAACTTGACAGAACCTCATAGCACTTTGCAGCTGAAATTGGCAGGTCCTAGATTAATTGACTACAGTTTTACACAACAACATGTTTAGCTGGGAGTTGGCCAAGGGCCCACTTGGCTTGCCACTGCTCCCCAGACACTTTTCAAGCAACCTCAAAAACTTCATAACACATCCAGGCAAAAGAGGCAGATTGCCAATGTGACCCACTCCCTGCCAAAATCACTCCCCTTCAACTTCCCCACCCACTTCCAGACCCTCCCCAAAACTCCACTCTATTCCTGTTAATGGCTTGTTAAATTATTCTAATTATCTCCAAGGATTTTGCTCCTCCAAACCCAGAGACTGCAACATAGGCTTCGTTCTCGCTGGGTCATAAGCCTGCTGGTTTGCCATGGTAACCAGGACACATCAGCCCCATTGCTCAACAGAGAAAAGTTGGGTTTTCATTTCAATCAGTTATGACACAACCCTGCTGTCCTTTCATTTAATACCCTAAAGGATAAAGTTCAAGCAAAAAAGCAATGACATGGTAGCAATTCAAGTGGCAAATCCACACCCCCATCTATCCCAGGGCTGAGAGCATGGACAAACTTACTTGTTTATGACCTTTAAAAACATAAATCCCCTGGAACGAAACTGTCTTTCCAATTCATTCCCCACCCTTCCTGAGCCAGCTCAGCCTAAAAAACTGTTTGTGTTTTTTAGCAGAGAACTCAGGCAAGCATTTCCAAACTGAACCCTTAGGTTTTGAGGCAGGGGTTGTCAGATTTTACATCCCAGAACTGAGCCCCTGCAGGCTTGGGCCCACGTCAGATCCAGAATGGAGAGGAAACTGCTTTCCAGATCCAATCCAGACAAGGCCAAGGCAGCAGAAATCTGTCTCGCTCTGCCAATCTTGTGAAGATCCCACAATCTGAGTGACACAATCTCAGGACAAAATCTTGCAAGATTCCGATACTGTCTAACCTAAACCTGAATCCCAGCTGCGGTCCCAATCCTGACCTAGTTCAAATCCAGAAGACTCCTCATGAGCTCTTCCCCAGTTTGTACTTGCAACACGACCTATAGCTGAACTCAGACCTGCTGGAGAAGTGTGAGAAGGGGTGAGGAGGATTTATCTGGTGCTGCATAGAACCTGGGTCATGAACCTGGGTTGTAGCCAAACACGGGGGTGGGCTATTTGTGTGATTTCATTGCTTGAATAAACAGAAACATCCTGTGCGCAATTAAGAGCCCTTATGAAACACACAACAGTTAACAGCCCCAAATGCTCCAGCCTGTGCAAGGACTATAATAGTTACAACAGGGGATGTGCAAGTGGGGGAAGACACTTAGCTCTCCAAAGTTATGTCTACACAGCAGCGATATTTCGGAATAATTGACGTTATTTTGAAATAACATAGTGCATACCTACACTACAAGCCTTTACTTCGAAATAATGTTGAGCTGGAGGACTGCTTACTCCAACTCACGGTAACCCTCATTTCACAAGGAGTAAGGGAAGTCGGAGGAGGAAAAGTGTTCTTCAACTTCCTGCTATGTAGACAGCGCCAAAAGCCGAATTAAGCTATTTCGACTTCAGCTATGCAACTGACTTTAGCCCTACTGTGTAGATGTACCCTACTGTGTAGATGTACCCTAAGTGAGATTAAAGTTAGACCATAGTTTCAGTCACACACTTAGCCAGAGTTTCTCAGGCAAGCACCAGGAGGTACCTGGGCAGGGAGGGGGAATTTGTTCCCCAATAAATCCATTTTCTGCCAGACTGGTCCTTCCCTCAGCAAAGCTAAGGGGGTTTCCATTCCCAGCCCTCCTGTTTCTAACCCATACTGTGCTCATGAATTCTGAGCAGTGGAGACAGCGGGATTAAGAACAGTCCATGCAAACCTGTAAGATAAAACACACACTGGTGTCCTCATTTTCAAACTAACAGGCCTGGGAAGATTTAGCAAAGGAATCTCTGAACAGTGAAAGGGAAAGGAACAGCTCTTGAAGCAGCCTCAAAAAAATAAAAGAATAAGGGTTAGTAAAGTTTTATTCTCCTTTAGCAACTTGTGCCTAAGGATGGTAAGGACTCTGCATACATTACTGAGGCACTCGTCAGTCTGCCACACTATAGTATCATCATTTGTATTTTAAGAGGACTGCCAACGCTCCTGGTTTCACCAGGAGTCTACCAGAATTGAGCTCAATCTTGACTTTTTTTAAATCAGCAGGTGTGGACAACTTGCATGCAAGAGTTTTAAAAGAGCTAGCTTTGGAACTCAATGGACCATTAATGTTGATTTTCAATAAGTCTTAGAGTGCTGGGGAAAATCTAATGTGAAATCTTCTGAGATGTGGATTCAATTTACAGTCAAACCTTTTATAGCTGATTTGAAACAAAACATTAGCCGCACAGGCAGGAGAGCACCCAGGACAGTCAGAGAAGAAAGCTGAGCAGAGAGAGAGCACATCTGAGCCACTGCCCACGTGTAGATTGCAGAAAGCAAGCGAATAGCTCCAGCAGTGATAAGGTATCTGGGGAGGAAAGGGGTGGCAGTGGTTTTTTTTTTATGAACTCTTTCCATTTTAATAACATGAACTATAAACAGAGGGAAGTACTTTTCTTGTTTCAGCTGACTGCTATGACTGCTAGGCACTGCATACTCCACTTGGAAGACAAGCCCTGCCTGAGGTTTGGAAAGGCCAACCCAAGACTAGAGGAACAGCACAGCACAGTGAACTAGGACTCAAGAAGCTTTGGGTTCTAGCCACTGCAGGATGCTCTGATGCGAGTCTGGGGTAACTGACCAGCTTCATGAAGTGTTTTGATCTGTCTGGCTGAAGAATGGATGCACCCACTATTTGAGAACTATGGATAAGGGCAAGGGACCATTATCTACAGCAGCAATGGGTAACCTAAGCTAGTGACTGGGCCACACGAGTAGCCCTCCATCTCAGGGGGCTGCAAGATTGTCATAAGCAAGATCATCTCCTGGGATAGGGTAGTTTTGCTAACTGTGCTTGCGTACCTAGAATTTGCAGGGTGTGCCAACTGAACCGTAGCAGCGCTTTGATTGGATGCACAGGGAGCGCATGACTCTCACAGTCAATGTTGTGTGCCATCAGCATGCGCCTCAATTCCCTTGTTTTATGTGCATGTTACTTTAGTAATACTGGTGGGAAAAAAAACTGTGGACAGAAACCAGCAGAATGTCTCGCACATCACACACAAAATACCAATTGGTGGCATGCAGCACAGAGGTTGGCCAACACTGATCTAGAGATACCTACATGGGAAACAAACATTTAATGTGATTTGCCAGGGTTAGCTCTTGGTGGGCCACCGCTGCTGTATTTACCCGCACCTCAACAGGTACAGGTGCTTGCAGCTCCCGTTGGCCACGGCTTGCCATTCCCAGCCAATGGGAGCTGCAGGAAGCGGCACAGAACAGCAATCTGCGGCCAACAGGACCTGCAAGTGCCTGTACCTGTGGAGGTGCAGATAAATACAGCGGTGGTGGCCCACTAGGAGCTAACTCTGGCAAATCACCTCCATCTTATTGCCCATCCCTGATCCAGCAGATAAAGGTGCAACACAATCCAATGGCTGGAAGCTGAAGCTAGACAAATTCAGACTGGAAATAAGGTATTAATTTGTGTCTCAGTAGTACCTCGTAGCCCCAGCTGAGATCGGGGCCCCATTGTGCGAGGCCCTATAAACACACTGGAAACAGTCCTGACTCTGAAGGCTTACAGTCTAAACACAGAAGATCAATCAAATGAATTACTGTTATTGTGCTGTTATCTCTTTAAGAGAAAAAAATTGTTCAATCCTGACATGCCTGGGCAAAATACGATGCTTAGTCTGACTTTGCAAAGGAAATTCAGGGACTAAGTGTCTGCTGTCCTGTCCCTTGCAGAGTCCTTTGCAACAGCGCAAAACGTAAAGAAATCTGATTGTGGTATTTCTACAATGAGGACTCTCAACTCTACCGTAGCTCTCGTTCCCAGTGGAGAGAGCTGGTATTGTCCCTACTTTACAGATGAAGAAATGGGGGCATAAAGAAAACCCAACAGACAATGCTATCACTGCATCATACCTGCTTCCACATCAGGATCACAAAGCGCTTTACAGACACCACCTCATGTCTCCCTATGCTCTCCACTGTATAGATGGCCTGTGCTCTAGCCTGTGCCCTGGTATGCAGAGTTAGTGGCTGGGAACAAAACCCAGGAGTCCTGTCTCCTAACCATATGCTCTCACTACCTAGACACCTACCCCAGAAACAGGAATAGACAGGTGCCCTAGCCTCTGAGTTCCTTGCTCTAACCAATCAGTGTTTGCCAAATGGTGGGTCAATGGCTCAGGGGAATGTTCTAGATAGGTTGCCATATCAAGGGCCCAATTAACTTATCCTTGGACCCTCACTTAGGCAAATATACCCCTTTCATAGCCAAGTGTGGATGAGAGCAATTCTTCACCCCAAAAGAGCCCAAGGAATGTACAGACAGGAATCACTTCACCTACTATTGGAGTGGAATGTGGCAGCTGTGCAAAACAGGAAGTAATTACTAGATGGAAATGGAAGAATTATCAATAATGCAGAAAAGGCAGCAGTGTTTGATAAATATTTTAGTTTGGGGGGAGGGAAGGCAGCTGAAATAATCTCACCATATGGTGATAACTCACTTTAATTACTTCCAAATATACATGTAGAAAGAAAACAGAAGTTACTAAGGTTTGACTTTTTTTAAATCAGCAAGTGTGGACAACTTGCATCCAAGAGTTTTAAAAGAGCTAGCTTTGGAACTCACTGGACCATTAATGTTGATTTTCAATAAGTCTTAGAGTGCTGGGGAAGTTCCAGAAGGCTAGAATAAAGCTATTAATGTGCCAATTTTTTAAAAGGGTAAATGGGATGACCCAGGAAATTATAGGCCTGTCAGTCGGACATCGATCCTGGGCAAGATAATGGAGCAGCAGATAAAGGACTCTATTAATAAAGAGCTAAGGGAGGATAATGTAAGTAATGCAAATCAACATGCATTTATGGAAAACAGATCCTGTCAACTAACTTGATATCTTTTTGACAAGATTACAAGTGTAGCTGATAAAGAAAATAGTGTTCATGTAATATACTTAGACTTCTGTAGGGCACTTGACTTGGTACCACAAAACATTTTGATTAAAAAACTAGACCACCACAAACATGGCCACATTAAATGGGTTAAAAACTGTCTAGCTGATAGGTCTCAAAGTGCAACTGTGAAAGAAGAATTGTCATTGACTGGGTCTGTTTCCAGTGAGGTCTCCCAGAGAGTGCTCTTGGTCCTACACTATTTAATATTTTTAATAATGACCTGGAAGAAAACATAAAATTAAAAAAATGATAAAGTTTGCAAAAGACACTGAAACTGCAGGAGTGGTGAATAATGAAGAGGACAGGTTGCTGGTTCAGATCGCATGCACCCGGTTTACCAAGCAAACAGTCTTCATTTTACAATGGTTAAATGTAAATGTATAATCTAGGAACAAAGAATGTAGGACATACTTACAGGATGGGGGGAATTTATCATGGGAAGTGGTGATTCAGAAAAAGATTATAGGGTTGTGCTAGAAAATCACCCGAACACGAGCACCCAGTGCAAAACTGTGGTCAAAAGAGCTAATGTGATCCTGGGGCATAAACAGGGGAATCTTGAGTAGGAGGAGAGAGAATATTTTACCCCTGTATTTGGCACTGGTGCAACACTACTGGAATATTGTGTACAATTCTGGTCCTGCAATTCAAAAAGGATGTTGATAAATTGGAGTGGGCTCAAAGAAGAGCTATGAGAATGCTTAAAGGAATAGAAAACATGCCTTCGAATGACAGACTCAAGAAGATCAACCCACTAAGTTTAAGAAAGAAAAGGCAAAGGAGTGACTCGATTTACAATCTATAGGCACTGACAGGGGAAACAAATATTTAATGGACTCTTCGATCTAGCACAGTGGTTCTCAAGCAGGGATACATGTGCCCTTGGGGGTATGCACAGTGTCTTCCGAGGAGTACTCAACTTATCTAGGTGATATTTGCCTACTTTAACAAAAGGCCACATAAAAATGACTTCTTTGTACTGATCTATTTACTATACTCTGAAATGCGAGTACAATATTTATATTCCAATGAATTTGTTTTATAATTATTTGGTAAAAATGAGAAAGTAAGCAATTTTTCTGTAACAGTGTGCTGTGACACTTTTGTTTTTTATATCTGATTTTGCAAGTACATAGTTTTTAAGTAAGGTGAAACTTGGGTGTGCGTAAGACAAATCAGACTCCTGAAATGGGTACAGTAGTCTGGAAAGGTTGAGAACCACTGATCCAGCAGATAAAGATGTAACACAATCCAATGGCTGAAAGCTAGTCACATTCAGACTGGAAATAAGACATAAATTTTTAACGGTGGGATTGCTTAACCACTGGATCAATTTACCAAGAGTCATGACAGAGACTCGATCACTGACAATTTTTACAATCAAGATTCTGCTCTATGAATTGTTTGGGGGAAATTCTGTTGCCCATCCTATATAAGAGGTCTGACTAGATGATCACAATGGTCCCATCTGATCTTAGAATCTATTAATCTGGAATGAACAGCAGCTTCAATGAAGTAGCTGTGTTACTGGGGCTGCAATTTCAGCCACATTCTCAAAGGCCATCCAGGGCAAATGCAGATGGTCTTAAACAACAAACTTCATTTAAAAGACTAAACCCACCCTCTAACTTCCCATCTGCTATTAGTAACCATCTTCCTACCCTGTCTCAGGAAGCACAGACCTGGGACAGACAATGCCAGAAAACATCTCCCCAGTGCAGGGAGCTCCGAGTCTGAGCCATCAGGGGAAAGTTAACTGTAATATTCAAGTATCTTGTTTACAGTTGCTCTGTAGCGCAGGCACCTTTTAGCTGCTACATGCACCACCACAGTCTCCTGCAGCCAGATCATTAATCCAAACCTTCTCTCCAGGGAAGTCTATACAGCAGTGGTCACCAACCAGTAGATCGGGATCTACCAGTAGACCCTGGAGCCTCTGACAGGTGATCCTGACTGGATTGGCCAAGAGGTTATCAAGTGCCAGCACTTCAGCTGCCCTTCCCACCACTGCTGCGCATCTCCTGCCTTTTGCCTTGGAGCTGCCCCCTGGGGAGCCTTCTACTTTCTGGTCACGGGAGGGAGAGGAGGGGTGCTGATGTCAAGGTGCCCCCTCTCCCATTCTGTATCCTATCTCCACAGAGCAGGGTGGGGGCAGAACAGGGTTTGGGATGGAAGGAGTTTGCTGGCTGCTTTAGGGAGTGAGGCCAGGGCCAGGGCCAGGGCCAGGGCAGGGGTCAGCCTGCCTTAGCCCCACCACCCAGGAGCCATCAGCAGGGCCCACCTGGAGCCCACATCCCAAACTCCTACCCTAGTCATGAACCCCCTCATACACTCCAAGCCCCTACCCTAGCCCTGAGCACCGCTGCAACCAAACACCCTCCCAGAGCCTGCAGTTAGAACTCCTCCTACATCACAACTGCCTGCCCCAGGCTCAGCTCAGAGCCCCCACACACTCCAAATCCCTTAATCCAAGACCAGAGTCTACACGCCAACCTTCTGCCCCAGCCTGATGAAAGTGAGTGAGGATGGGCAAGAGTGGGAGGATGGAGTGAGCAGGGGCGGGGCTTTGCAGAAGGGGCAGGAAGGAGGCGGGGCCAGATTATTTATATTTGAGGTAGAACTTGGATTGCGTCTAAATCCAAAAAGTGATCTCTTGCTCAAAAAGGTCAGAGACCCATGCTATTCAGCATTTAACCGTTTGTTGCACTGGCCAGTGTTCCTGGTTCATTTCTCTGTTGGCTGAAGCCATTATTCCCACACTCCCACACCACTGCAGGGAGAATGGCCTGTCAGAGACATTTTGGCATCCCTTATGCCATTTTCCTTCTTCCCATCTTCAGCAAGACTGCTGTCCCTTGCCAAACTGGTGCCAAAGTGCCCTAGCACACTAGTCAACGAGTTGCTTCTCCCACCCCCCACTTGCAGTGGGGCAAGGGGGGGGGGGGAGAGAAGGAGGTACTTCAAAGCGGCAGCCTGGGGCCAGAGCCTGGACTCCATGCGGTGCTGCCGCTTTGAAACGCCACGTGCAGCCCTGGGCCAGCTGACCCCGGGCTCTGTGCAGCACAGCCACTTTGAAATGCCACGTGGAGCCTGATGCAAGGTTCCCCGCGGGCATTAGAAAGAGGCAGCGCCACATGAAGCCCAGGGTCAGCGCGGGAGTCCCCAGCTGATCCCAGGCTCCATGGGGCACTGCTGCTTTGAAATGCCGTGAGGGGCCTGGCGCTCGGCTCCCCACAGCGTTTCAAAACAGCAGCGCCGCATGGAGCCCAGGGTCAGTGGGGGAGTCCCCAGCCCTTAGGGCTGTTGCTACACTTCAAAGGTGGAGGCTCCCTATCGACTAATCAAACATCCCCCAATTATACTCTCCAGCATGGTGCCAAATATTACTCTCGATTAGTAGGACTGCAGCATGGGGTGACATGACAGTGCTTGCCGTTCCCCACCTCCCTGCTCATCCCTGAGCAGAAACGCATCTCTCCCCTGACCTCATTGCCAGGCAAAGGGGCCAACACCCTACATCCTGGTGCATATCCCTTTGGACATGGCCTCCGAACACAATGAGTGGGAAAGGACTTCCTCCATACCACCTGCCTGCAACTCTAGAACAGCTCTTCACAGTGTCTTCAGCCTCCTCCCTAAAATCTAGTGCGCTCCTGTTTCAGACCAAGTTCTCCTGGCTCTATGGATTTTGGGCATCTGCCTGTTACAGATCTTCAAATGAAGTCTCCCTCTCAGCTGTTCGTTCTGCAGGCTAAAGATAGAAAATATGGCAAAAGACCGCCTTGGCTTAACCAGGAGATCTTTCATGATCTAAAAATAAAAAAGGAGTCGTATAAAAAATGGAAACTAGGACAAATTACAAAGGATGAATATAGGCAAACAATACAGGAATGCAGGGGCAAGTTTAGAAAGGCAAAGGCACACAACGAGCTCAAACTAGCTACAGGCATAAAGGGAAACAAGAAGACATTCTGTAAATATATTAGAAGCAAGACGAAGACCAAGGACAGGGTAGGCCCATTGCTCAGTGAGGAGGGAGACACAGTAACAGGAAACTTGGAAATGGCAGAGATGCTTAATGACTTCTTTGTTTCGGTCTTCACCGTGAAGTCTGATGAAGAATGCCTAACATAGTGAATGCTAGTGGGAAGGGGGGAGGTTTAAAAGATAAAATAAAAAAAGAACAAGTTAAAAATCACTTAGAAAAGTTAGATGTCTGCAAGTCACCAGGGCCTGATGAAATGCATCCTAGAATACTCAAGCAGCTGATAGAGGCAGTATCTGAGCCTTTAGCTATCATCTTTGGAAAATCATGGAAGACAGGAGAGATTCCAGAAGACTGGAAAAGAGCAAATATAGTGCCCATCTATAAAAAGGAAAATAAGAACAACCCAGGAAACTACAGACCAGTCAGTTTAACTTCTGTGCCAGGAAAGATAATGAAGCAAGTAATTAAGGAAATAATCTGCAAACACTTGGAAGATAATAAGATGATAGGGAACAGCCAGCATGGATTTGCAAAGAACAAATCACATCAAACCAATCTGATAGCTTTCTTTGATAGGATAACAAGTCTTGTGGAGAGGGAAGAGGTGGTGGATGTGGTATACCTAGACTTTAGTAAGGCATTTGATACGTCTCGCATGATAGTCTTATCAATAAACAAGGCAAATACAACTTAGATGGAGCCACTATAAGGTGGGTGCATAACTGGCTGGATAACTGTTCTCAGAAAGTAGTTATTAATGGTTCACAATCCTGCTGGAAAGGTATAACAAGTGGGCTTCCGCAGGGTTCTGTTTTGGGACCGGTTCTATTCAATATCTTCATCAACGATTTAGATATCAGCATAGAGAGTACGCTTATTAAGTCTGCAGAAGATACCAAGCTGGGAGAGGATGCAACTGCTTTGGAGGCAGGGTCATAATTCAAAATGATCTGGACAAATTGGAGAAATGGTCTGAGGTAAACAGGATGAAGTTTAATAAGAACAAATGCAGAGTGCTCCACTTAGGAAGGAACAATCAGTTTCACACATACAGTGTGTGGGAAGCGACTGTCTAGGAAGGAGTGCGGCAGAAAGGGATCTAGGGGTTATAGTGGACCACAAGCTAAATATGAGTCAACAGTGTGACGCTGTTGCAAAAAAAGCAAACATGATTCTAGGATGCATTAACAGGTGTGTTGTGAGCAAGACATGAGAAGTCATTCTTCCGCTCTTCTCTGCGGAGGGGGGTCACAAATGGAATGAGTTGAAGGGGCTCAGCCTAGTTCTCAGGAGGCACTGGCTCCTCTTACCAAGCCAGCAAAGCGTCTGGCATAACGAGGAGTCTCTGCTGCAGGTCAGGACTGAGGAGCACTGACAATTCCACCTTAGAGGCAGGCCTTAGAGCTGTACCTCACTGGTCCAGTTGGGAGGATGGAGCAGGACTGGAGCAGCAGATGTTGTGAGACCAGGACTGAGGGACATCAGCAGAGCTAGGCAAGGAAAGCTCCCTTAACTCCTGCCTGCATGTTCTTGCCAGTGCCACAGCTGCTCCCTCAGCAAGGCCCAGACTCACAAAAAGTAGGAAACTGCATAGGAAAGCATCTGTTTTTTGCTCCTTTGCATCCCCAAGGGCAGCCAGGAGCAGAAGCGGAGAGCAGCTCTGCACTAAATCTCCCACAACGAAAGTTTTCTCTACACCACCATCAGGCAATCTGCCACAGAGCCACTGGTCTGAGCAGGACTAGAGACAAGTGGGAAAACAGGCCTGTGCTCTACCCTTGCTGGCTCTCCTGCCATTGCAACCTTCAACAGGGCTGCACCAGGGAGAGATTTCCCCATAGCCCTAGTGCAGAGGGACCCAGCCTCATAAGCTGCTCAGTTCAGTACCCACTCAGCCAGCAATGCACAGGTTCTACCTCCAGCCACAGGAAAGGAAAGGGCCACTCTGCTGAATTGTGTCACATCATTAAGATCTATAGGATTCTGTGTGGCCAGAGACAAGGTAAGCAAGAGACGCCCCCCAGTGCCCAGCGCACGAGGGACGTTGGACGCTAGGGCACACACCCAGAACATCCTCATGCGCAATTCTGAACTCCTTGCTCTCCAAGCAGATCTGTTGCCACCTCTTCTCAACTGCTTTGTGGTTAGTTAACTATGGGGGTCCCTCTCCCCAGCCTCAGCCCAACAATCAGTGCACAGAGGTCAGGGTGACTTCTTCCTCTTGGATTCGTTGGCCAGGGAAGAGCCTTAGGGGGCTACCAAGGCTCAGGGAACTGAAAAGAACTGGCATGGTCCTGGCGCACGCCTGGCCCAGGAACGGAAACTCTCGTCTATGGCCTTGCCTAGTCATCCATATCTAGGTCTGGGTATCTTGGGCAGGACAGTGGGCCAGTGACTGGAAGGACAGTGCCTTGTAAAGCTGGGAAAGGACAGATGCAGGAGCAATAAATACCCCTGCACTCCTCACTAGGGATGTAAGTGACTAGTCGATTATCCAATAAACGTATTGACTCAACTAGCGGCTTCCTGCCCCCCTTGCTGCCTCTTAAAATCTGGCTCCCACAGAACCATCTCCATGGGGGGGAACTGGTGGCGCTTCCGCCTTTGAAATGTAGCAAGAGTCCTGCTGGATCTTGCTACATGTCAAAGATGAAGGCACCCTTATCGACTAACTGAGTAGTTGACGGAAATTCCATCGACTTTTTGATTAGTTGATTAATCTAAACGTAACATCCCTACTCCTCACACGCCACTGGACAGTGCTGCTCTCTGCCATGATGCCCCCAGCCTGGTGCTATGGCTTCTGGTTCTATCCAACCTCCCTGCTTCTTCGCAGCACATACTGACTTGGAGTTCAAGCGCAGGTTGGAGGCCAGGAGCCATGGCACTGGGCACTAGTGGCGTGTGGGCTTTGTTCCCCCGCCAGCTGAACTGGATGCCTGCAGGTGTCTCCATCACAGCAGCAGTTCCCAACCACCGGTCCGCTGGCTGCCGGGTCACAGCAGCTCAACTCTGGCAACCATGGCGGCTGAAGCGATGGCAGAAGGCGGCAGAGCAGGAGGTGCCTCCCCCCACTCCTCTCCCTTCCACACTTAGGGAGACACTCTTGGGGAGGAAGGGGGCATGAAGGAGGAGGAAACGGCGCACTGCCAATGGCCGCCCCCCTGCCCATGCAGCCGCTTTTGCCAGCAGCAGCACTAGGACTGAGGCGGCAGCAGGAGGTGGCGAAGTAGCCTCCCTCCCCCTTCAGTAATGGCAGCCACATAGGTGCCGTGCTCCCCCCCCCATCCTTGGGGGCGCAAGACATACTTGGGGAAGGAGGGGGTGAGAAGGAGGAGGGTCGCTCCCCATGCCCACGCGGCAGTAACGGCCATGCTCCCTGGAAGGGGCAGCCTCGCTCTGGGGAGTGCAGGAGTGGGGTAAGGGCAAAGGGGGAAGAGGGTGTTGGCATGGGCTGTAAGGATGGTCAAAGGGTATTAGGCACTGGGGAGCAAAGGACTGGTTGGGAGCTAGGCAGACGGAAAAATTTTATTTGTATATTTGCATAATGAATACATGAATATGCAAATAAAATGTTACTGGTCCGCCAAAAGTTTGTGACTGGGTTTGCTGATCCACGGCATAAAAAAGATTGGGAACCACTGCAATACAGAATCTCTCTCCTAGGGCACGTGTCAGGCAGGACAACCCCAGGGCTTAAAGCTCCCCACATACATTGGGGGGGGGGGAGCGGTTTCTTTCAAACTGATGGAACAATTCAGCTACCAGGAGGCAGAAGGGGGAGTTTAAGCTCAGCAAAGCTACAACAGCATCAAGGCGCCTCCAGTGCACCTGGCATGGGGCAGAGGAGCCGCATGGGGCTCACTAGCCTGGGAGCACCCAAGTGCTGAAGCATATCTGGATGTAACAAATATCCTGTAGGGGCTACATATAATGAGAAGAGGGAAGGACAGAGGGAGCCAGATGCCACTCCACTGCTGGATGGGCGAGAGGCACGGATCTGGCACAGCACCATAAACTGAAGAAATGTAAAAGGTGCAGACCCAGGTACCTTGTCTCAGCTTGGAAAATACGTCCATGCCCCCTACATTGTTAGGGCCTGCATCTGGAACACCCAGCTGGCCCCTCAATTCCCCCCTCACACCAGAAAACCTCCCCCCACCTCCCCACCCATAAAGGCCCATACCCCTCATCTGCCCCAAGGAGCCACCTCCCCAGGAGCCGAGGTGGGGATTTTATTTGCATGTGAGTTCTACTGTCCTATAGTAACCCCGTGGGTGTGTGCCTCAGTTTCCCTGGACACTGTACTAATATCTAGATGGTTGGTGTGATAGCCTCCACCATGTACACAATGGCCAATGCCCTTCATAACCTGAGTGAGGGCAGGGTAGGTGCAACCAGGTGACACCTTTTGCCGGGGAAGCAGGACAAAGGCCAGAGGGGGAGCCTGGCTAGGGTGCTGGGACAAGGAGCTGAGAGCGAGTCATTCTCAGTTGGTTTGGGGTGTAGGGGGAGGGCCAGGGCCCTAGCTCTGGGCTCCCCTCTCCCAAAGATGGATTGTACTGACCGCGTCCAGTGACTCCCCCACGCCTCGGTGAAAGCTGGTCTATCCCAGGGCAGGGAACGATATTCTGACATTATGATGTTTGCTTTATTCTATTAACACCTGGGGCAGGACATCTCCTGGCCTCTACACCAACCCCCCTCCCTCACCCCCCAGGGCTCTCAGACTGACCCCAGAACTACTGAGGGGGTTAATCCCACTCCAGGCACCCACCAACCTCCCACTCCCCTGAGCACTGCCACACCTGACAGCGAGCTCCTAGCAGGCACAACCACACAGGAAAATAAAATGCCCTCTCCCACCCCTGGCATTGCAGCAGCCAACAGCCTGGCCCAGCAACCCCAGCCACTTCCATATCATTTCTACCCCTGGCATGCAAGAGCTCGTCACTGTGCAATAGCCAGCCTGACCCGCGTGGTGACCTCTCAACTCTGCCCTGTGATCCAGATGGAAGGGTCATTTGCAACTGTTTGTATAAAACAAAGATCAAAGGTTATCACCCCTGAAGACAAGTGACCTCACAGGGGTGGAGCCTTTCTGGGATACTCAAAGGGGGATGAGTAAGGGCCACAAAGGCCACTGACCTCAAGAGGCATGCAGGGGGCCAGTGATAGTGGGTATTAGGAGAGGCAGCTCTTGATATGGGACATCGAGGTTCCCCCCCAAGCTGTTGAGTTGGAAGCTTCTTACGGAGCCTGTTTAATAGGCAGGCTTGGTGTGAACTAGAGCTACTTGGTACCAAAGTGCAGCTGCACAGCTGTGCCTTGGCTACAGTGGACACTGCCATTCAACAATGCCTGAAACCCCAATCCAGAGTGCTGGGCAAGCTGGGAGCCCCGAGAGAGGTACAGTCTGGCTGAACACAGGACAGTCATTTTCATAGTGGGATCCGACAGGACTCTTAGACCCTCTGTATGCTAAGGGGCAGAGAATGAAGTCCTTCTGCAGGCAGCTGGTCCTTTCGGGATCTTACACCCAGCCCCATGACTAAAGAGCCAGCCCAAATAATAACAATGGTTTCTGGGGAGCTACCCAATAGTTACTCCATCCCACTCTATGTGGCCAGGGCGGGGCACAGCTGAACCCTATATCCAGGCTGAGAAGACAACCCTGCTCTTTTTCTTTTTGCTGGAAATAGGTCTCTTCCCCCATCCCCCCATAGCTGATGTTGCTTCACTGACGGCCAACCCTGTGCCTTAACAACTTCTTTTCTAGGTGGGTGTCAGCCAGTGGGTGATCAGCCAGTAGACGGATAACTCAGTCCTCCCCACAGGGATTGCACCATGGGCAGAGGAATGGGCATCTCCCAGAAAACAGGTCACACCTTCCCCTGCCAGGAGTGATCCAGACCCTCTCTACAGTGGGAGACTGGCAAGCAGGGAGAATCTGGCCAACAAAGGGCGAAGAAATCAAGGAGCGGAGATTAAAAGCGGAATCCTTAGGAGCTGTTCAACTGGGCCAGGATTAATCATAGAAACCCTCTCTAATGCCTAGCCCTGGTGTTGCATACCCTGGAGCCGCTAATACCTAGGGTTTTGCCTTAACAAAGGACCCCAGAGCAGGCGGCACATCCAGATTAGGGGGAGGAAGGAGAAAAAGCTGCTCAGCAGGGTTTGAGCCAAATAAAGTTTACAGAAAGAAATAATGCTGATGAAAAGGAGCGCCCTGAGGGAGTGCACTATTAGTACCAACCCTACCCCTCCAGGCAGCCTGGAGCAGAGGGGAATTTTCTCACTAGCCCTTTTCTAACCCAGATAGCAACAGCACCAAATCAGCAGCAGCAATCACACTAAAAAGTCCGACATGGCAGGAATGGCGGTGGGAGGGGACTCCACTTCATAAAGGCCTGGAAAAGGCCACAGAGCAGCAGTCTGGCAAGCTCTGACCTCCACAGATAGGAAACAACCCTGTCTGGCAGCGGCTGTGCTTGTGCTATACCTTAGAAGGCAGCAGTTCTTTAAGAGCCAGCCTCCTCCAGCCTGTGTTCAGAGAGTGAAGCACTCCTCTCCAGCAAGATGGCATGGAGAGAACCCCACCATTCACCATATGACTAGCACCAATCGTACCAACCATGCCACATGAAGCCATCTGAAATGTGAGTGAGCTCTGCAGTTGGGGAGGGAAACAGACCAGGCCCAGTGCTCAGCGAGGTGAGAGGCGGAGGGGTGCCTACAAGTCCAAGAGGGGTGCTAAGTGTTTCCCTGGTCTGGGGACTGCATATGACAGGAGGCCAGAGTAGCACACAAACAGTCTCATTAAATTTCAGCACATTAAGCCAGTTTCATGAATTTAACATTGTCCCCGGACTATTGTTTGTCTGAAAATTAAATTACAGCAACATTTGTTCTTCTAGTGAGTTTGTCAACCACAAATGAAGCGAGAGGAAAGTGGAGGCAGGAGAGGGGGTGGGGTTCCACCACTATCCAACTGCAGGTCTCACATACCAGACAGCTTTCTGTTAGGGTGGGAAACCACAGCTACATTATCCCTCCCCTGGGGGAAGAAGTCTCTACTGCACTATTTATGCAGACCAAAACACACCCGAAGAGGAGGAAGCAGCAGAGCTGCCTGATACCGGATCAGATGAATGGTCCAGCTATTCCGCATAGTAGAAGTGGAACAAAGTGAAAGAAGCCACCATCATGGACCATTATGGTATAATGCGCCCAGAGGAGAAGCTTGTTGTAAACATGTAACTAGGGATGTTAATGTGTAGACTACACGATTAACCCATAAGCCTAGATTTATCGGTTAATCCTGTCGACTACATGCATTCCTCCCTTGCTGCCTCTGTATCAGAGGCAGCAAAGGGAGCGGGAGGCGGGAACCAGCTTTAAGCTGGCTCCCCACGAGCACCAGATCCGCCTGACAGAGAGGCAGCAGTATGAAGGGTGACAAGGCAGGCGGGAGCCAATAGCTTTTAAGCCGGTTCTCCGCACATGCGCACTCTGTGGACCTGCCTGTCTCGGGATATGAGCAATAAGTTAACTAGTCACGTCCCCACTTCTTGCTGCCTCTATCAGAGAGGGGCAGTGTGAGGAGGAGGAGCAGGAGCTGATGCTAGGGGAAGCCGTCTTAAAAGCTGGTTCCCCCCAGCACCATCTCTGCAGGGGGGGCAGGGGAGGCAGAGACATAGCTGGGGACCGGGCGCAGGCTGGGAATCAACCAGCTCGCACCTGGTCCCGTCCCCGTCCCCCCCCCGCTGCACTTGTGCTATTTAAATGTATTAAGAGCCACCAGGAGCTAACCTCACAGTTTCCCCCCCTCCCCCCCCATCAACTAGTCAAAGGAAATTCTGTCAATTAGCTGATTAAACACCTTTTAACATCCCTAAGTCTGCCTCCCAGAGAGGCAGGGGAGGGACACAGGAGCAGGTGCTGCCTTCCCCTCGTGCTGCTGCCTCTTTCAGAGGCAGCACCATGGGGAGGGGGGACAGGGAAGGCTCCATGCCAGCACAGTCTCCATGGGGAGCTCAGACACCACCTGCTCCCCCCCCCCAGCATGGACAGGGGCTGCTGCCTCCCTGCGCTACTGCCTCTGATAGAGAGGCAGCAGTGCAGGGGATTCCCCAGGAGTGGGTCTGGGGGTGCAATGGATGCCAGCCCCACCTTGGAGACTATTAAATATTCATGTAACCACAAAAATGTGATGTGGTTATACAACTATTCAATTAGACTCTATCTAACATTCCTACTTTTAACTGAGTCTTCAAAGGAGAAACATTGTTGAGGACCGCAAGCCTTTTTAAAAAAGCTGGGGTCTTTGAGAGGAAGAGAAATGCCCTCGGGATCTTTTGATTTAGTTCCTTTACTCCTCCCACTTCAAACAAACACTCCCCTCTGAAGAAACACAAACAGCATTTTGCACTTTCAGGTAAACCAGGAAAGTGAAAACAGAAGCAAAACAGAATGTGAAATTGACCAGCCCAGGTCTGGGCCAAGGAAATGCAAAACAGTAAGCAAACAGCTTGAAGGGGAGCAAGACCTTTTCCTTTTTAAAAGTCTGGCAGTTTTGTAAATGTAGGGTATTACTGAGAAGTACACAATTAAGGTCACATTTAATATAAATCAATGGTATTTTTAAACCTGACATTGCCTCTCTCATTTCTAATCAGATTATACTAAGTGGAATACAGTTTCCATCAAATTGACAGGAATAACAATATTGCCTTCCTATATTATTATTTACACTGCTTTAGCACTCTGTGCCTTAGCCAGGTTGTGTCTCCTTTGCACCAGGCACTGCACAGACACGCAGCAATTGAGAATCCCTGCCCCACAGAGCACAGATGTGACAGAATCATATACATTAGAGATGGAAACATCCTATTAGATTACCCTGCCCTTCTCTATGAGACCAACACAGGATTGTTCCCTGTAGTCTATTCTCATTCCCAAACTCATGAGCTACTGAGCACGGGTTTGTCACATGCTGCTGGCTCACCTCCTCTTTTCTACTGCCAAATTGCATTAAAAGAAGATAAACAGCCATTGAATATCTTTCCTACTATTGCTTTCCAAGTGGGCAATTGTTAGAGTTGCCACAGGGATGTTATGTGATTGGGAATGGTCCCTGATCACAAATGGAACATTTGTATTACAAACGAGGTCCATGCCAGCAAAGAGTCAGGGTATCCCCAAGTCCAGCACCAAGTCCATGCGTAGATTTCAGCATCCCAAGCAATGGGAAGCCCCTGTCCAAGACCCCTCCCCCAGTCTCATCTTCAAGAATTTCCTATTTAACATCCACTTTCCTTTTTTTGATTTTTTCATCCCTTGATTGCAGCATTAGGGTGGGAGGGGATTGGTTGTTGTGGGTGAATTTCCCAACCCAAGAAAGTATGTGGCTGTGTCAGCACTTTTGTATTTCTCCCCAGGAAATGCAAGAACAATGACATAACCACCAGCAAAAAGGCTGATGATATGTAACTGGCCACCTGTGAAAGCAGTGCCTCCTATCAGTCAGCTCTTAGAAGTACACCCCTCCCACAGCCATAATGGGCAGAATACAGGAGGGAAGGAAGACAGGACTGTCTCCAGCAGGACAAGAGAGCTATTGTATATTTTGAAGAGTTTGCTTGTGGATTTGTTTGTGCAAAATAAAGTCCTACTTTGCAATTACCTACAGATACCAACTTTTGCATAAACAATCCTGCCACTAAAACTAGCTGAATGCACTACTTTTTACACCAGAATATGCTGGGTTAAAGGTTTAAATAATATTTTTTTTTCATTGGAAAAAAGTCATGTCTATTATGAAATAGAGTTCATAAAAATATTTGCTAACAAAATTAAAATCAAGTCGCCTATTCAACTGTTGTTTTAGTGCAGAGAACATTTTTACTGTTACAAATCACAAAATAATTCAAATTAGTTACGGAAAGAGTAATGGAAGCTTTACGAGTGTCTGACTCAAATTTACTATGTATGGTAATTATTCAATAAAATGAAAAATGTTTGAAGTTGAAATCCTACAAATTTAAAACTGTTTTTACTTCCCTTTTGCAAGCACATTAATAAAAAATTCTATGACATATATTTAATTTCTTGATCTTTCCTATAAGTGTAATCTACCCAAAATGACTTTGCCCGGTCAATGACTAGCCTCACCTGCTAGTTTCAAATATTTGTAAAGGACAGAGGGAGAGTCAAACATCTTAGGTCTGGATTATATAGTGAGGTGAAATGGTACCCAAATCCGTGCCAGAACCATAGCCTCTGGGGCTTTCAGGCACTCCACTGCCTCGGATCTGAGTTTCCCTCCCCCTATGTTGAAATGTTGCTCACTCCTGACCTAAAGCTACCTCCCAGCTACTCCAATCCCAGTATACTCCTGGGCGAACTATGCTAGTTACGCCCACCCCCGTGAGGGTTCTGTGGTATGTCCAGTTGAAAGATTAAGCTGACAATCCATCAAACTCATGTCACTGGTAAAGCACCATCCTATAAAATGCTAAATATTATTCTTATCATGGCCTAAGCCAGGATTAGCACCCCAGTCTCCTATGGCTGGAAGATGCCTTTCCTTATCCCGCTAAGCCTATTGGCATGACTAAATCCCACAACCACATCTCGGTCTCTGTTGCCTTGATGAGCAGAGCTCTTGGGTGTTTGTGCTAATGCCAGGCACTCCAGGATTAGAAACACGGCCTTGATTGTGTGTTTGTTGCCTGGTATAGTACAGGTTAAACACAACCTACACAAGATCAAGGCCGAGGGTTATGGCCCTACTGGACTTTAATCACAGCACACCATGCATGCTTCCAAGGCATCAGGGGATTGGGTTTAACTCTCACCCTCCACCTCAAAATAATCTAACAGCTCTCTTGTAAAGCAAATGCCTCAAGCTGCTCCCCCAAGGGGATCTGCAAGGATCTGCTCTCTCATTAGCAGCAGGCCATGTGCTACAGAGCCCTTTCTGCAACCCCCATCTCAAATTTCAACCCAGGCTTTTGATCTGCAAAGGCCCTGACTAACTCTCCACTCTTGGCTGTATCAGTTCTGCTATAACACCACCTGCATTTTCCCCATTTCAAAAAGACCAACTGATCATTAACGAAAGCAAGGGAAAGGGATAAAGGGATCGCAGCAGCAGCTTGTGTCAAGCCTTCGCAGACCTGGGCAGTGCTGGTGGAGTGTGTGCCGAGTGCAAGCCCCCTGTAGGGATCCATGCAATATAGATGAATGCACTGCAAATATCAAAAGGCTCAGAGAATTAGGATGGGCTCCAGCAGCAGCCTTCAATCGCTGAGGAAGCAGCCAGCGTCTCAGCCCCTCGTTCCCAAGCCATGCACATTCCTCTCTCCATCTCCCTGCTGCTTGCACCTCTGTTTCACTCTTGATTTATGATGGATTTTCCTCCAAGGCTGGAGGTCTCCACAGCTTCAGTCGCATGCACCCAGTAGTTGCCATAGGAACCACAGAGGTCAGGCCACAGGGAATCAGTAATGGCTGACTTACCCGGGCCGCTATCTGTATGTGCTGTGACCCTGGGACACACACAGCCTGCCCTTGCTACCCACCCGTGGCTCAGCCCAGCCCAAGGAGCTGCTGGAGAACTGGCAAGGCTCATGGTTCAACCTAAGGATGTTAAGGACTAGTCGACTAGTTGCTCCCCCCCCCCCCCGGCCTTGCTGCCTCGATCAGACAGATGTAGCAAAGGGCGGGGTACTTCAAAGCTCCATGCGGTGCTGCCCCTTTGAAACACCGCGGCAGCATTTCAAAGCAGCAATGCCCCATGGAGCTGACCCTGGGCTCCGTGCAGCATTTCCCACTGCGGCTCTTGTACATTTCAAAGGAGGAATGCAGAAGTGCCTATCCACTAGTTGATGGAAATTCCATCGACTACTCAACTAGTAAATTAATCGATATTTAACATCCTTAGTTCAACCTTCCTGCTCCCTGGGGATGTATGGATTTACCACACGAGCCAAAGCGTCACAATGCGTAATGCAAAGCCAGAGCCCCGCAGGTCAGGGCCTGGATGGGCCGCTCAGGCCAGACAACAATATTCCCTCCATATGACCATGCTGCAGAAGAAAGTGCATCCATACCCTGGCTTAACTAATATATGTGACAACCACAGTGAAGACACCGCGGCTCAGTTTTTAACTCAGATACGTGGCGTGACTTCAACCCCAGCCTGCCCTACAGGCTTGAACACATGCTGCAATCTGAGTTAAGAGCCAAGTTCCCATGCCCTGAATGCTGTTCTACGGTGACTTAGCTAAACCGGATTGAGAAAACCCATTATTCTGCAGCGCTGCCATAGCCTACATAAGAACATAAGAACGGCCGTACTGGGTCAGACCAAAGGTCCATCTAGCCCAGTAGCCTGTCTGCCGACAGTGGCCAGCACCAGGTGCCCCAGAGGGGGTGGACCGAAGACAATGATCAAGCGATTTGTCTCCTGCCATCCCTCTCCAGCCTCTGACAAACAGAGACCAGGGACACCATTCCTACCCCCTGGCTAATAGCCTTTTATGGACCTAACCTCCATGAAATTATCTAGCTTAATGCAGCCACCCTCCTCCCCAAGACAAGCCAGGAAAGAGAGGCCAAAAAAGGGGCAGCCAGCAACTCTCCGAAGTCCCATCACCAGCTTAGTGTAAACCAGACAAGCTCTCAGGAGTGCATCATCATCCACTGCCTTGCTGTGAGCCCTAGACTCCATGGTTCTACTACTCCTCTTGTCCCAACACCTCTCCCACCCGCCCCCAATCTGGCAATTGGGACCTCCCCATCTGCTTTAATCTCTTGGCACCCAGCTAACGTGCAGCATTTCATCTAAGGGCACTAGTCATGCTGTCCCCAAAGCCCTAGCAGTGCTGCCTTTTCCATCCCCATCCCCTTCTCAGCCCAGTGTCCCAGGGAACAGCATCCCTTGTCTCTTTGCAGATGCCAACTGAAATAAAACAGGTGGAGCAGAAAGCAACACTGACCCCCAACAGGCCAATAAATGGGACACAAGAAGCAGCTAACTCCCCACCCCACGGAAGGGCAGGTTTCCTCACATAGGGAGTGGGTTCGGAGAGGGACAGAGCAAGACTCCTCAGAGACCATTCATCTGTGCTGGTCAGGACTGACAAAGGCCTGCCTGGATACCAGAGCTGCCCCTTTCCACACCAGCGATGTCTATAGGCCCCTGTCATCTGAATCACACCTTTGTTATCAGCCGCGTGGCTCCTCTTGCCTTCTCCTTTTTCCTTTCCCATCAGGGGGACACGGGGGCTATTCTCCAGCCTGAAAGGCCCATATTAGTCAGTCTTGCAGCCTCCAAATGGACACAATGGCTCTGACAGGAGGCACCTCTCCAGAGCTCAGGACTCCAAACTCATTTCCATCTCAATAGGGGTGGCTTCACCCCAGCCCATCCTCAGCCAGCTCTCAGAGGCAGGGTCACAGGTGTGATAGGGCAGCCAGGAAAAGGAGGGAAACAAACAGCTCAGCAATCTCTGCACTCTAGAGGCAGAAAAGCAGGCTCCAGCTGGAGCCTCACAGAGACAGAGGAGGGGAGCACTCACCGGAGATGATCTTGAGCCCCCAATCCCACACTGTGCTGGACTTTGGGGACATACTTGCCAGGCCCATTCCACTGGGGAAACACACAAATACAGCAAGAACCACATACGGCCACCGTCTGGCCGAGCTCACATTCTTCCCCCTTCAAAGCAGCTGCAGCCAGGAGCCAGGCCCCAGCTTGGATGGAGGGGTGGAGGAACACCTTCCTCTATTTGTGCCTGATCCCCTTAAACCTGAGAGCCCGCCTCAGCCAGGGGACAGGAGGAGACTCCTGGGTTCAACTCTCCCTCAAGGGATATCCCTCCGGAGCCCCCTGCACCGATTTGGAGGAGCCGACACAGACAAGGGCGGAAAGACTGTTTGCTGGGATCATGTGAGAATTTTAAATCCCGGGATTTCATGAACCATGCAGCTCTTCCCTCTGCTTTTTCCATCTGCACCTCCCTCCCCCCACCAAAGGTTATTTCTCCCTCATCTCCCCACCTTCTGACAGACTAGACTCATCACTTTTTTGCCTGCTCCACATGTGCCAAGGGCACTAGCTATACTGCACCTGAAGCCTTAGCACTGCTGCCTTTTCCACGAGCACCCTCCTTCTCAGCCCCGAGCCCCTGGAGGAGAGAGGACTTCCCCCGGCTCTCTCTCCTCACAGTAGCATCTACACTCTCCCTGCGGCCAGAGTGCTTGCTAGATGCAGTCTCTAGCAGAACCTGCTACTCCCACGCACAGCTCACGCTGCAGGCCTGGTCAGTGTATGCCCCATGATGGAGCTTGCTACGGGAAGAGGCGTGCTAGCCAAAGGATTTTTGCCACAGCAGGAGAGTACTTTGGTCTGTCTCACCTGGGGACCTGCATTCAGCAATGTTCAGTGCTGGCTGCTTCAGAGGAAGGCCAGAAGAGCCCCCAGTGCAGCTGAACAGGATGTGCGTGAGGAGACCACTGCTTCCTGACACCCGGGGTTTATCATTGGTCTGCCCTCTAGCAGCACATGCCGTCCAGTGCCAGCTTCTAATAGAAACATGGATGAAAGTGCTCAGCCCTTTCCCAAATCCAACCATCCTGTTAGACCCAGGGACCTTCTGCAGTGACTGCAAACCCAACTGGGCACTGTGCTGCTCAACTGGCATCGCCCGCAGGTGATTTTGGCACACTGGAAGAGAATCTCATGGACCTGAAGGATCTGCAGAGATGTGTAACAATATGTTGGAAGGCCTGTGCTAGGCCTGAACCAAAGCCACCTTCTGCAGCCAGACTGAAGAGCAGCAGCCATTAACTGTGAGGCCTGGAGTCACATACTCACATTCCATCTAAATTGTATTAAAATGTGTCACACCAGGCTGTGAGAAGGGGACTTTGTCCTGATAGCTCCCCCACTGTCACCAGATAAAGAAACAGATCTCAAGATGGGTAAAGAAAACTTAAAAGTCACACCATTCTGTCTGGCAAGAAACTGCTTATCAATAGAGAATGTTGTGGAATCCTCATTCTATGATCATTGTCATTACACTTTCCTATTGTTTGACTGTGTGATCTCTGTCTGGTTTGTAACTATTTCTGTCTGTTGTATAATTAATTTTTCTCGGTGTAAATCAATTAAGGTGGTGGGGTATGATTCATTAAGTAATTTTGCTATGATCGGTTAGTAAAATTATACTAAAATAATTGGTTAAGGTATAGCTAAGCAAGACTCAGGTTTCATTATATAAACTGGGGTCCAAGAAGGAGAAGGAGAAGAAGATCGGAAGTAACAGAAGCAGAAGGAAGGAAGCAAAAGGCTAGAAGAAGACCAAAGGGAGACAAGGAACACCAAGAAGAACTCACCTCCAAGACCCAGCCTAAGATAAGAGCTGCCAGGACTCTCCTGCACAACCGTGATGTGCAGCAGCTAAGATCCAGAGAGACTGACCTTGCCTGGCCTACAGGGGAAGTCTGCCTGCCTTTATCTGGATTGGTGAGCATGACACCGTGTGCTTAGCATGTGTATTCTGCTTGTTTGGGAATTATCAATAAATAGAGGATAAGGATATTACTGTGTGAGGCTCTTTCAGTGGCTAAAGATCCTGCAAAACCCGCAGGAAGATGCGCCCTGAGCCCTAGGAATTGGGTAAGGGTGGGTGTGTAAACTAAGAGGGTTGCACCTTGAGCCCTAGGAACTGGGTAAAGGTGTGTG
This sequence comes from Pelochelys cantorii, assembly GCA_032595735.1. Lineage (NCBI taxonomy): Eukaryota > Metazoa > Chordata > Testudines > Trionychidae > Pelochelys > Pelochelys cantorii. The sequence goes on from CM064336.1 coordinate 25,722,862, forward strand.
TCCCTACAGTGTGAAAGGGATAGAGAAATTTGTGCAGGTAATAGATGCCCACTAAGTTGCTGGGACACTAGGACCCAACAGAGCAGTCTCCTGCCTCAGAGGTGTCGCACAGCTCTTTTGCCTTGCTCCTGTCTCCTGGGACTGACCAAGCACGACTGGATACAGGGAAGGGAGGCTGCCAGAAGGCACTTTCTCCTCTTCCCTGGGTCTATTGTCAACCTAAACATGTCAGCTGCTCCGGCCAGGCTCCAGCAAGGCAGATGATTTGCAGGCCACTTTGTGCGATAGCTCGCTGGAAGCAGGAGTGATGTTGCTGCATTTCTATCAATATGGTTCTGCTCCAGCGTCCTCCCGAGTTTCTGGGATGAGGGCAGCGGACTGGAGGCAGACTCTGATCTCCCCACTCATGCCAGTAAAGTTCATGAGGTGCTTTAACACTGCAGCAGCTGCAGGATGTTTCTTCCGCTCCTGCTGGGCAATCCATGTTCTTTGCAAAGGCCTGTGCTGGTCTGTGGCAAGGTGAGGCAGAGAGCAGGGCACAGAGACACAGGTGCATGTGCTCAGACCCACACACTCAGGAGAACAGTGATGCCTGGCAGAACAGGCTGCACAGAAAGGAGAGAAGAGAGCCTGAAATCACCTCAGAACACTTGGGCATTTTAATTGGATTAGACACACTCAGGACATAGCACAGGTCAGGGTCAGGATTGAGGGGCGTGGCCAAGCTGTGTACAGGAGCTGGAGTAGCAGGGGGTTGCAGGTCAGGACTGACTGCGGGGCGTCAGCAGAGCTGGGGAAAGGCACTTGCCCAGCCCCTACTGATACAAAGCCAACTTTGAGAGACAGTCCCATTTTATCTAGCCCGCCCCGCGCAGTGCAGGATCTGTGCTGTGCCACTCTTTCCCTTTAGAGTCTGGTCCTCTGATTCTGCTCACTCATCTCTTCGCTCATAATTACAGGAGTGCTACTCCCCCTTGGCCACACACTCTCATTGGTGCCAGTGGGGGCGGGGGCAGCACTGTTCTCTCTAATTTTGCCAACTTTTGTTGTGTGCACCCATGTGGAAGTGATGTGCGAGACAAAATTCATGTGGCGGGGTTGGGACCAAGAGGCTCAGAGTGTAGGAGGGGGCTCAGCCCTGGGGCAGAGGGGAGCAAGAGCCTGAGGATGCAAGCTATTGGGTGGGGCAGAGTTAAGGGGTTTGGGACAAAGGAGGATGCTCCAGGGCTACTACGAAGAGAGAGGACACCCCCCAGCTCTCTAGGCTCACAGCAGCATCTGGCTGGGGGAGAAAGGCGCCTTTCCCCATTGTGGCAGCTCTGGGGCTGGGGCGGCAGGACAGACACCCTTCCCCCTCACTAGCAGGTTCGAGACAGGGCTAGGTTGGAGCAGGACTGGGACCAGGTTGCTCCAGATGCAGCTATGTCTGGACCAGGGAGAAGGACCCAACCATGACAGGTTCAGACTAGCACTGGCTGCAGGCTGTTCCTCCCCCCCCGGCCATGGCAGGGTGGAGGTCAGGCTAGGTAGCATCTGGGGGTGGAGCAGCCCTCTCACAGTTGCAGCAGGTCCTTAGTAGGTTCCCCAGCTTAGGACATGAGCGCAGGACAGAACACAATGTCCCAGCCAGGGGCTCCCCAGAGCCATCGGGGTGGGTGGGACTGTCCCGTCTGCTGTGGGGCATGAGGGCTGAACACAGCCCCAACTCACTAGCCTCTCCTGGTGCCATGCTGCCGGCTAGCTCCTCTCGTGCTTGCAGCTGGTGATGGGTCTAAAATCTCTCTCTTCAGGCTGCTGCGATGCCTCCCTGCATCTATCTCCTGAGCTGTGGTAGCAGGAGAGAATGGCTCCGCTCCATTGCTCCAACCCCCGGCCAATGTCACCTCCCCCTGATCCCCGCCCTGAGCGGCTAGGCAAAGCCTGGCAGGTGGCGTGGCCCCCTCTGGCAGCCGGCGCAGGCTGACGGATGGAGATTACGCAGCGCTCTGCTTCCAGGCTTTGAAGTGAAAGGAGCCAGGGAGATGTGCAGGCTCAGCACTTCCTGCAAGCAGGGTTTTAGCAGGGCTTGCTGCTCCCCTCGCGCCGTGTCTCCGGCTGGCAGGGAGCCAGACTCAGAGCCCTGTTTCCTTCATTTCTTCACCTGTCTGCATTGTGCTGAATATAGAACAGATGGGGAGAAAAGTTACAGCCCATGAATCACAGTGCCCTGGCCAGCCAGGAGGGGGGCGCTGGGTGGAGCCTGCGACCACATAATAGCCTCCCCTCCCCCCTTAGGGAAGGTCTCCCTCTAGTCACAAAGCCCTCCACAAATGACAGTCGAAATTCAAAGGGTCGCTAAGGGGGAGGGGGCAAAAAAGGAGCCACAGCAGCATCCCCAGTGAGAAAGGAGCAATAACCTCCCACTCACAGCTGTCAATCCAGCCAGTTCTCTGCCTCCAGTCAGGCAGGGTGCACGGCAGGAGGCTCTGTTATGGGCACAGGGCAGCCCCGCAGGGTCTCTCCCACTGAGATGCCTAAGGAGCATGTCTCTGGCTCCAGGCAGCTCCCAGAGGCCAATGGCGCTCAGTGAATTTCTGATTGTTTCCTCCAACAATGAAACATCCTGTATGGAGCAGTGTGGCTGGCAGACGCTTATGAGCCACGAACAAGGCCCCTTCCTCACAAGCAGGAAAGGGCCAATGCTCACAGCAAAAGGGCCTGGCCCCCAGGGCGTGCTCCCCTGACCAGAGCCATGACCTGCTCTAGAGGCTCCATTTGCTCCTCCCCCATACCCAGCAACTTAACAAGCCACAGCCCCAAGCCTCCACCCTGATTAAAAGGGCTGGCACTTAAAGACTCCAGCTAGTGCTCCCAAGGGGGTGGGGAGCAGCCAAGAGGTATTTGATGGATTCACTTTGGCAACACTCCGCTACCTTGTCACGCCAATAAAATTACTGCTATTGAATGGGGAGAGACAGACAGGCCTGAGTCTTCCACAGCAGGATTTGAGACACCCCCCTCCCCCCCCCAGAGAAGTTGAGGGGAGCTGGCTGTCTTTCGTGATGGGAAATAAGGGTCCCCAAAGAGACGGGGGGGGGGCAACGTGAGAGAGAACCACAGAGTAGGGGAGAGACAGCCAGAGAACAAAAGGCTCTTGTGCAGCGTAGACAGCTGGCTTAGCAATCTCCCATCAGATGGGCCGGCTCTGCTGCCTGCTATGCAGAACAAGCCCCAGGGCTGTGGAGGGAGACTCCTTCCACATGAGAGCCATATGACATTCCAGACTCAGGGAGGGCAGCCCAGCACCCACAAGCCAAACCCTTGGGGCAGCTGTACAGGGGTGGGGAGTGGTGGTGGGCCAGGGTGTGCTGGGAAATGGGGGGCGGGGGAGTTAACCTGTTCCAAACCCTTCCTAGATCTGCAGAAATCAGTAATCTCATTGGAGACCAGGCCAGAGCAGCACAGGAGGTGTTTGAGCCAGACCCCACTGCACATAGAGCATGTTATTCACTTAGGGGTATGGCAATCACAGGATTCCCCCACCCCACACACCACTATAGGGTGAGGGAACCTCCTAAACGTGACACGGCCTGGGCCTGGCCTTGCTACAAGGAGAATGTCTCTGGCAGCAATCCCCAAAGGAAGGCTATGCCGGGCATTTAAGCCATTCACTGCTGGGTCCTTCCCCCACACCTGCTGAGCCTCCCTTGTTACCTGGACTGCACTTGAAGGTTCATGGGCATTGGGGTGTACCCAATATTCTTGGCAGGTGCCTCTACCCAGCAGCTGGGCGCAGTGTTGAAACTGGGATTACAAACACAACAAGACCCCCCCCCCCAACTAGCCCTACTTTGTGCACACTAAGAATTAGGGCCACTGCAAGTGCAGCCAGGTTTGCCCCATTCCCTCTTCCCCCACCCCCAGCTTTTCCTTAGCTCCCAGGGAGGTATAGTGAGTTGGCATGAAAGTGTGGTGCATGGCTGTTGAGAAAATGGGTTTGCCCACTTTAGTGCAAACCACTGGAAAACCTGCTCACTCCAGGGACAGCAGGCACGAAGGCCAGGAGGTAAATGACCTTCACTTGCATCCATGGCCCTCAACCCTGCCTCTGAATGCATCACCCAGCCCTCCTGCCCCTGGCAATGGCTAGAGCTGCACACAGGGCAAGGGAAAGCAGAGTCAGAAGAGGTACACATGCTGTTTACAAGTCCCAGGAGCCAGAGGCTGGATTCCAAATGCTGGACACATCAGGGTGAGTTTCAGCTAGGAACCATCCGCCTTAGCACCACTGTGCGACAGGAAATGGGTCCAGAAGCCAGCAGGGATAGGGAATGGCTCTGGAGCTTGCTGGATGCGTGCCAAGGAGCAACAATCCATGTAGCTTGATGTACTAACAAGGGTTGTCCCAGGCCATTTGGTCTGTGACCTCTGCCAGGCTTCCCACATCCAGGAAAGGCCCCACCTTGTACCAGGCGGTGCAATGGACAAGGCTTCAGGGATTTGGAGGCTTAGTTCCAGCTAATCCTGTGTCTGTGCATGTCTGATACAGTACCAAGAAAAGGAATGCCAACCCCGTGTGCACTAGCAGCCTTCAAAGAGGTGGATACCAGCCCCAGGTGCTGGTAGGGATCCACCTCTCCGTCAAAGGCAGGGGTTCCAGCTGATCCCTTCAGGAGGCAGGTCGGACAGGGCAGGCACACACGCTGCCAGGAGAGTGGGATACCAAGCTGTCACTGAAGATCAGCATCTCAGCTTCTCCCTTCCAACCCCACCACCATCCCATGCCCATGGAGAAACATTTCTTGGAGTCCTCTAAGCTGATTTGCATTCTCCCCGGCAACACCTTCTTCAGGGACCATGACTGTCTGCGTACAAATGGAGGAAGCTGCAGACTTCCCTCCAGAGCAGCGCCACAGGAGGCAGCAGAAGGTGTAAGACAAGGGGACAAGGCACCTTTGCAGGCAGTCAGCTGCCCATGAGCGGCATCAGGGGCCAGACCCTGCCCCCTTCAAGGAAATGGCAGGTAGGAAGAGCCTTGCTTAAGCACCAATGCCCCGCCCCATCTCAGTCTCTGTGTACATTCTACCTGGCAGTTCTTGCTATTCCTCTCCCCGACCAGCAAAGCTGGGACGCCCAGCACATGGCAGAGATACCTTGCAGTCCATGCCAAGCCTGTGGGGATAACTGCTGACTCACTCGGGCACAAGAGAGAAAGGGAACTGCAGTGGGAAAATGTTTTGCTTTTAAATCACTGGAGAAGATTGGAAGCAAAGCTGCAGGGGCGGAGGCGGGGTGGTGGAAGGAGGCGTGCCTGGGTTCCTGTCCTACCTCAGCAGCTTGGATTGCAACACGTTCCTGATTCCTGCAAAGCCTTTGGCCAGCAGCCCTTCTTCCCACAAAGTCACCAACGCCCCCCACCTTCCAAACTAGCATCATTGCCAGCCCACTCTCACTACAAACCTGCCAAGGGATTCTTGGGGTTCCCCCATATTCCCCTGCCACCCCAGCTTCTCTCAGAGGACCTGAAAACCCATCACACCGACCAAACGGCCAGAAATCTTGTATCATTCTGTTGGAGAGGACAGGGGGCTTGAGGCATGCCTGCAGCTGAGAGGAGCCAAATCTGGGTCCTTACAGGCAAAGTATGCACTGTGACTGCCTCTCCTCTCCCAAAATGGGACCAACTCGAGAGGGGAGAAGAACGTGAGCCCTCTGATCCTCCCCAGCACAAGGGTGGGGGAAACTTGTACATGTGTTAATGGGGTCAGCATGACAAGATTAACAACAACAATAAACAGAAGATGAGCCAAAAAAAAGCAGACGTGGGGCCAGTTCAACTTCACTTTCCGTGGGAGAGAATAAACAAGTTGAAGAGAGTGTGAGCTGTGAGGGGGAGGGGGGGCAGATTCCAGACACAGACGCTCCCTAATGCATCTGCACCAAAGGCCATCTGGGTTTGCACAAGGAGGAGGGTTAAAGGGATTAGAGGGGTAACCGGACAGGCAGCTCTAGACAAAAAAACATCCCCCCAAAATCAGAGCTCAGCTTTCTGGGAGAGCCACTCAGTCTGACACCTCTTGAGCCCTGGTGCCAGGGAACCAGCGATAGGCCTGGTCTGCCAGTCCCTCAACTGGGCCAGCCTTGGGAGCTCTCAAACACCCAGCTTTAACCCTGCTATTGCCAGACTTCACTCTTGCTTCTGAAGAACAGCAGCACAGTACAGACAATCGATCCTGTATAAGAGTCAGGCAGGCTTTCTGCACCAGCCCAGCCATGCCAACCCAGACCAGATGGATGGCAATTCCAAACCAGCCCAGCCCTCGCAAGGAAATCCACAGATCATTCCCTGACCACGAGCAAAGAGTCTCAGGGAATGATCTGTGGGGCAGGACACAGAGCTAACCACATCTTGTTTGGCTAAGCAGGTGCCAAGGTGGAAGGGTCCACGCAGAGTGGCCAAGGCAGTATCCGCTACACAAAATGTGATGAAATGAAGCAAAGGAAAATCGAGCGTGGCTATGGGGAGCTCTGTTGGCCTGTCAAACACCCTCTCCATAACAAGAGGCATGAGCCTCTTGTTGAATCCTAACCCCAACATGAGCCTCTTGTTGAATCCTAACCCCACCAGTGGGCCAAATTCTGCTCTCGCTGACTGCAGGATGTATCTGAGGTAACTCTCATGCCCCTCTCCCTCGCTCTCCCTATTAGTGGCCCCAGAGAAGCCATCCAAATGTCTGTCCTGTACTGGAGACATATAAAAACCCACAGAACACGTGCACAAAACCAAACCTGCACTGGCTGCCAGCCGAGTGCCATAGGTAGGCAACAGATGCCTGAAGAGCCCATCATCATTGCATCTGGGCACATATGATAATCCTTTTCCCAGTTCTCATGCCTTCTACCTGATCAGCTCAAAGTGCGTCAGAAACTTTAATAAATGAGACCTCATTGGTAAGGGGCACAGGTACTGTCCCCACTTTCACAGGTGGGAAAACGGGAGTGAGAGAGATTTGCCCATGGTTTCAAAGCGGGAGGTCTGGGGGGGATGGAATTCCTTGTCCTGACTCCCAGACCTGTGCTTGACCAAACAGACCATCCTTCCCTTCTAACAGATCTTTCCCAGCCTTAATTTACACAAAGACATTTAAGAGGCTGGCTTGGAAATCCACTCCCCACCTCCTGCATGAGGAACAGAACCCTTGCCCCTGAGGAATGGAGGGGCTGGAGGCCTAGGCCAGACTCCCAGTACATCCAAGCTTTCATTTAAACCAATTAAAAGTGTTTCTCATTCCTGCCTGAGAAGACAGTCCTTCCACGTGAATCCCAGTGCAGCACTATCCTCTCTCTGAGTCTGCAGACAGCCAGCTCAGGGGCCTTATTCACCCCTTCTGCTCAAACAGGCCTGGCAAGCTGACAGGGGAAGGAACAGGAGAATGGGTACACCACCAGACATACAGCAGCCAAGAGATGCCCATATCCTGCACATGACCCTTGGTGGCAGCAGAGAGGTTGGGGAAAGGTAGGTAGTGGATCCACTATCCCAACAGGGAGGAGGCTCGACAGGAGGAGCAAAAACACACTTCTTTCTAGCAGCCTAGAAAAGAGGGAGGACGCTAAAGTTATCTGACACTCCCAGACACAGACTGATACAGAAGATGGAGCCCCCGAGCAGGCTCTAGCAACCTGATAGGAACCCCAATACCCCCACCCATCCCAGCAGCCACAGGGTGGGTTTCTCACCAGGGCATTATCCACAGGGCTTTCTGAGATGGCCTCGCTCGCCTTTCACATCCGACTGGAGAAGCGAGGCTGTGCCATATCCTTCAAGTCCAGTTGCAGGTAAAGGAATAAAGCTGTTTAGCCCCTAGGTACCCGACAGTGAAGGAAAAGGGATTCCCATTCCCACCTCTCACCTCTACCCAATTCACTGGGGAGAGCAAGGAAGCTGCTGTGTGCAATGCCCCAGCCAGCAGAAACCCTCCCCCAATTCTTTTTAACTGCCTCTAGGCTCCTACAGCCTCTGTCATAAATCACCTGCTTCCCTGAACTTGGGGTTGAATCCTAACCCCACCAGCGGGCCAAATTCTGCTCTCGCTGACTGCAGGATGTATCTGAGGTAACTCTCATGCCCCTCTCCCTCGCTCTCCCTATTAGTGGCCCCAGAGAAGCCATCCAAATGTCTGTCCTGAAAAATACAAATTAAGGCCCCAAAGCCCTGGGATCCCAACTACTCCCCTTCCAAAAGGTGTTCACAGCTTAATCCTCCTCATCCGAGTGGTAAGCCGGTTCCCTAAAGCCCCAAGCCTGTGGCAAGGAGTCTGCAGGGCACCCACTCTGAAGCCACCTCATCGCCCTCATTGGTAATTCAGGAGACTCTGGCAGATTGGGGTCTATTGTAAGCCTCAGGCCAGCTGGCTGCTGAATGTCAGAGTTGATCCCACTTCCCCAGCAAGTCAAGCGGCACCCAATCTTGGGTCAACCAAGGGGCCCACAGTGGGGCTTAGCAGAGGCCCTAGGGCAGTGTCTAATTTGCATAATGTGGAACAGATGGCAGACACTCTTCCTGGCATGGAGAGGTAGCCCCACAGGACTACAAGTCCCAGCATGCAATGCTCCATATTCATCTGAGGAGTACGCTTGTGCAACTGTGGTAAGCAAAGGTGAAGAATCAGGTTAGAAATAATGGTGCTTTTTTTGTTCATGCCCAATAAGTTGACAGCTCCTGGTGTGTTTTTTGTATGCGTACTAAGCATACGTGAAACACAGGCATTCCGCACGTGCATATAAGCATTAGGGAAGTTAAAAAGCGATTATTTTAATAATTGTGTAACCACTAAATTTTTTAGTGGTTACACAATTACTCAATGCTCCCTGGGGGCAGGGCCAGCAGCCAGTGCACTCCCAGCTCCACTCCTGGGAAGCCCCCTGCCATCCTGCGCTGCTGCCTCTATATCAGAGGCAGCAGTGTAGAGCGGCAGCCGCCTGTCCATGGGGGCCGAGTTGAGCCCCCACGCTGACAGGGACTGCTGCTGAGGCAGCAGCACGGGGTGGTAGGCAGGCTCCCCTGCATGCTGTTCATTGAAAACTCCGACCAGTGGGTGACTGAGCCAGCCTACCAGTCCAAGTTTTAAATGCTGAGCATGCAAGGAGGGAGGGGGGGCTTGCAGTTAACCAGAACTGTTAACCGATAAGCCAAGCTGCTAACATCCCTAATAAGCATGCAGTTGGAGATGCATGTTTGCATGTGTAAATTAAGCACATCAGTGGGCACAGTTCTGCAGCTGCTCTTGTGGCTTTTTGCACATCAGGCTCATAATGTCACACTTTGGAGGAGCATGAAACAGTCCAAAGGAAATCATGATTGTTCAGTCAAAGTCAAGAGGGGTCAGCAACTCCCTTGTACAGAGCAGATTTGCTCTGGAAACTACCAAGGGGAATAAAGAGACACAAAAAGATCAACTTACAGTGTCACTTCCCTGGTTCTAAAAATCCAGTAAATCACAGGGCAAAAACCACAGGTCTCTGATAGGCTACAGCAGCGCCTGGGGAGAATGAAGAGGAAGTGGCTTGCATCCAAAACTGGCAGTATTCGGGAAGATCATCTCCCCCGTTACTCATCCTGGCACTGGCAAAAATTACACAGACAGACAACACACAACCCCATGACTATGGAGAGCAGACAGCACGAGGGTACTTGCATAACATTACAGAGCCCAGGCCTTCCAAAGATAGCCAGCCATGTGCCTGGTGACACAGCAGGGAGGAAATCACCAGACAGGGCCAACTTGTTCGGGGTTTCAGTGAGGGGGCAAGGGGTGGAGGGGAAAAAATAGGGGACAGGATGGGAAAGTGCAGGTCAGGAAAGAGACTACAGCTGCAACAGCAACAGGTGCTGACCAGCAGCCCAGCCTCTGAGAAGCAACTGTTTGAGCATGTCTAGGGAACCCCTGCAAACAAGCCAGACCGCATGATCTTTTCCTGGGACAAAGGAGAGTTCTGTCTGCAGGCGACAGCCTGGGCAAGTGCTTGGAGCTGCCATTCGGGGAATGTGCAGAGAGCAGTGACTCCCCACCCCGCCCCTTCCAATTCTAGATGGCAAAATCAGCATCCTCTTTAACCCAGCACCCACTACAGGGCTCTTGAAAACAGTAGCAGAAGCATCTGTCTGTCTCAAGCGAGCTCTTAGGTTCCTCAGACCCAGCTTGGCCAGCTGAGCTTTGGGCAGGGAGTAGGATGTTCACGTGTAGGCGATGGGATTTCCCAGGGCACAGAGAAGTCCCACAGACATCAGCACACTTGTGATCTTGGGGACTTTCACTACACAATCGTGTTACTGTGGGCTCTAACAAACATGCTATGTGGGGGTTTGGAGGAATGTTATTCACAAATGCAGCCCTATCGCTGCTCCATCCTCAGCAGCAGTAGCCAGACTGCTGAAGGGGTCACGTCAAGTTGGGCTCCTCACCACAACAGCGATGCAGCTACCTCTTTACTGAAAGGTACTGGGAGGTTAAGGAGCTCAGGTGGGCCTGCAGCTCAAGCTGGCATCTGTGCCAGAGGGATGGGAAAAGCATGTCAGCACCACCTCCGGTCGTGGCAGGGGCATCAAATGCCCAGGAGGCAGCAGAGGAATTCTGGGGCAAGGGCCACTGACCCAGACCCATCTGAGACACCCCGCCAACATTCCTAGAGAGCTTGATAGGAAGCAGCAAGCTTCTGCTGATGGGCACACAAGTCTAAACCATGTGCCACACCTCTCACCAGCTCATGCTGGCGGAAAGGCCGGGCTCATTTGGGACAGTTAGACCTCCATGCTAACACCACAGGGCTGAGAGACAGCGGGGACGGAACTGCTGGGCTGACAAACGAGGCTGCCTCCCAAGCATGCAGGGGAAGGAGGAAGGCAGCATGGCCTAGCCTGGCATTTCTCTCCCGCTGTGCCCCACATTCCAGCACAAGGACAGCAGAGGCTTCATTCACCTCCCCCCACGAGGGGAGAGAAACCCAAGAGGGGAAGGGAATTATCCAGCAGTGCAGCGACAAATGTAGCTACTTGTCAAGATGACAAGGGAACACTGGAGCGAGCTGATGGCTCGCAAGAGATGGGCAGGTGCTGGGAAAGCTCACAGCTGTGCCAATACCCCTACAACCCCACTGCTGCCCAGTCCTGACCTCTCCAGCAGCTCTATCAACATGCCCCAGAATCCTGCTCTGCAGCCTCACTGCTACCCACTCCTGGCCTCCACAGCACCTTTGCCAATGTGCCCTCAATCCCACCCGCCTGGCTAAGGGCCAGATCCTGTGGGGAACTCAGAGAGAACTGAGGTGGCTCAGTACCCTCCAGTGAAGAGGGAAAAGCTGAGCCATGCCCTGTCACACGTTCCCCTTCCCACTGCCAACACAACACGCAGCTGCAACATGCTCTGGGCTCTAACTCCGTTCTTCTCTGTTGCTCCACAAAGCCCATTGGCCAAAGGACACCCACACTGCGAAGTAGGACAGCGCTGGAGGAGGGTTCAACCCACAACCCTACAACTTCAGGAAGTCCCACCTTTCTTCCCAGAAGTAGGTAGCAGCTGGCCTACCTGGCAGGTACATGTTTAAAGGGGAGGTGGGCACCAAGGATATTAGCTGTAGTCCAATTTAATTCTTCCAGGTTCTCTCACAATACACGGAACAACCTGCAAGGGCCAACTGGTGCAATCCCCGTGGGGTTGGGACATGAAAACCCAGGTCCCATCTGAGCAGCAACAGGTCAGATGAGACCTGCACCACCCACATGCGCAAGTTCCCCTCATGCCCTCAAGCTAGCAGGCTACTTCTCCGTGCAGGGCTCCCCAGGTGCACACTCTGACAGCCAGCATGAGAGGAGAGGCACCTACACAAGGCTTCCTTCCTCACCCTCCGGAGACCCCACCGGGGAAGTGAGCGCGATGCTGCTCTGCTCTCCCTCTCAAACATGCCAATGTCCCACCTACACTCAGACCATAGGAAGCAGACTGCTTGGAGCAGCGCTGGCTGAAGTCTCAACTCCAGCGGGCTGGAAGGATTCACTCCCTGCTGCAGCAGCAGAGCCAGCCAGCGGCAGGGTCTGATTACACTGGACTCCCCAGGAAGATCAGGTAACTGCTGAGGCAGCACTTCCCCCCATCCTCCAAGTCCAGCCAGACGGCCCCTGCTGGAGAAAGCTGAGCTCTCCACGTCGTCCCCACACCCGTGCTCCAAGGTTAGAGAAAGGGACGCAGGACACCCTTCCCCTACACACACACCATGCACTGCAGCCTTCAGCACAGGCACCCTGAAAGTGCAGTGGTTGAATAAGGTCCGTCACCCCCAAATGAGAGGGACCTCCTCTGACCTTCAGGTCCCCCAGAGACTGAGCAAAGAGCACCATTCTGCTCTGGTGACCAGCCTCCCTCTTCCATTGACAGGGGAAGTCCAGTCATGCTCATCTTGCTGGGCCCTTTCGTGTCAGCTGAGATCCTTGATCACCACACACTCTCACAGCTGGGGAATGGAAATACCCTGAATGCCTTGGGTCCCTCCTCCAGCACAGCATGCAGAAAGACATCATGGGTAACTGCTCCTCCACCTCTAAAGCCTTCACCAGCAGTGCCCCACAGATCTCATTCCTCTCCCCCTGATCACTCAACACCCAGGCAGACCAAGGGAAGAGTTGGTGAGACAACATGGACTATAGTGCCAGCAGCACATAGACAACACCTGCCTCTATGGCAAGGTCCCATCTCACACACAGCACAAGCTCCCACGTGCAACAATGGGTGACCAATGAGGCTGCCTCATGCACACAGGAGCTGGGATTCCCCTGAGGGGATCTGGAATGTGAAAACCTACTCCCATGCGGGGTAAGAGTGAGCACCAACCTCGCTACTTTCAGAACTAAACATTCCCTCCTGCTTTGCCTGCCTGCTAGATTTTTTTTCCAAATTGTAACGCTTGTGCCTCTCTTACCAAAGGGAATATTTCCTCTGCCTCTGGGAGAGAGAACAAAGGAGGCACAGAGAATAAGAAAGCGAGTGCTCTTCCTCTTTTAAAAATCCCACAAGGTGCTCTGTTTCAATGGCGAGGGACCCTCGCAGACAGCCTAAAGAGAAACATCCCCCCATCAGTGCATCCTATCCTGGCCCACAGAGCAAGAGGGGAGTCCTATCCTTGGCCTCTCAGGCCTACAAACTCTGTGATGAGGACACTTGCCCATTGGGAACAGGACTGAGAACCACCCCTTTGTTTCCCATTGAACCCCACTTGGTCTCCTTAAGCCCTCAAGGACCAGAGCCCGTCACAGTTTGTGTACCACAGAGCAGCTGATACTATGACTGCAGACGGACAGAGCGAAGCAAATGGAAAGAAAGGAGACACCCCAGCCACACTAATGGGTCCGAATTTCCAAAATCACCCTGGGGCTTAGCGGGCCTTGATACAGCACTGTGATGGGCAGGCCCTTTACGGGTAAAACCCAGCCCCAGGAGAGGGCTGAGAGCAAAGCCCCACAGCTGAGGCAGGTACTAGCTAATTAGGGCTCAGCTGAGGGGAGTATAAATAAAGGCTCCAGGAGGGGAGGAGAGGCAGACTGACTCTTGGTCAAGTTGGGGAGCAGAAGGGACCTGGCTGCCAGAGAAGCTGGAGGCTTCCTATGACAGAGTAGTGCTGAGAAGAGGCAGGCAGAGCTGGGAACTCTGGCCTGACCTCACTCCCAGGCCTGAGAATACTAGGGCATAGTTAGAGCAGGGCTGGGGAAAGGCAGGTAGAATTGGGGAAGCTCTGGCCAGGCAAGCTCCCTAAAGGCAAGACCTGCGTGTACTAAGGCTGCAGAGAGGCAGCCAGAGTAGGCAAAGGCAGCCAGTCCACACCCTCTTGCCAATGAGGAGTGACCATTTCAGACTGCAGTTTGCCCCTGAGGTAAGAGGCTAGATGACGAATGGCAGTGGGTCACTGAGGCAAGGTGGGCATAAGGGTTTGGGGGTTCCCAGAGCGGGAGGACCCCAGAGTGAGTGTGCACTGAGGTAGGGCAGTAACCAGAGGTGGAGAAAATAGATAACCATGGAGGTGAGACTGGCCAGAAGGGGGTGCTCCAGCAACAAAAGGCTAATTCACAGAGGGTACAGCAGGCGGTGCCTGTGGCAGTGAGGCCCGCATGGTTACAAATACCTAGACCCAGTTCTGAATCCTGTTAGCCTGAGGGGGCGGACATGATCCTCCAGTGGGTATTCTCTCTAGCTACCGCCACAGCAGAGCCACAGAAGTTGCAGGAAGAGGGGAAGGGCAAAGTTAGATGAAGACGCAAGAATGCAAACAGAGAAAACAAGAGACCTGGCACCTCAGGGAGAAATTTGCCAGACAAATAGCAACTGTCAGGTTCCAGAGATAAATAACTGGATGTGTAACACTGCCTGAGTAGCTTCATGAATCCTCCACCCACACTTCCTCTCCCTCCCTCAGCACCACACTGGCACAGACCTATTTAGAACCTGCAATTTGGAATTCAATAGCAGGCGAGGCTGGTGGAAATGCGACACCAGTCACTTCAGCTCCCTTATTGATCTGTAAGGGAGGACAAGCTGCCTCCGCAGCGAGACAGCAACACAGTAGCCTCTCACAATCCATGCCGACCAGATGCCTCCTCTGATGGAGGTGATGATGTTGAGGAAGAAGGAAACTGAAGGAGAGAAAGGGAAACTGGGACTTCAGAATGGATGAAGAAACTGAAGTGCTCACTGAGTACCCTACAAGAAGTGTGGTCTAGCTGTAGGAGCGGAGAACTGACTGCAAGGACTCCTACGTTCTATTCCTGGAGCTGGCAGTGGCTCTCATACACTTTGGGCATGTCCCTATGTCACTCTGTGCCTCAGTTTCCCCATCTGTAAAATAGAAAGGAATACCAACCCAACCCAGCGGGGCCGTGCGAGGTGTCTTCATTCACTGTTAGTGAAATGCCTTGAGATCCTCTGACAGAAGAAACTACAGACAATGGGGCTGGATTCAGGTCTGGGGAAGCAGGTGCATGTCCACTGGAGTCCATGCAACTCCCCCCAGCTACAGCACAACTGAGTTTGGCTCAATGCGTGTGGAGGGTCAGTCTCTTCCCCTCCCCACTACTGCAGGCTTGAACTCCAAATCACAGACACAAGCCCAGGGCACCCCCTGGACTCTCTCCCTGCAGCAGCAGGTGGGGTTTATGCTGTTCCTGGGGCTCATGACAGACATCATCAGACCAAGGAGGGAAAGGACTGCAGAGAGAGCAGGAAGGTAGATGCATGGGGCCTGTCTACTGTGGCATGGCAGTGGGGGGGGGGGGGAGTGCTGCCTTCTGCTGCATGCCAGAAGAATGAGATTGTGGGGGAAAAGTGTTAAGAAACCAACCTCCCACCCACCCAGACATATACACTCCCCTCTTTGCCAACAGCCACCAGTCTCGGTGGGCCTCTCCTCTCATCAAGCTAGAGGCCAGGTTCAGGCTCATCATGATTTCACACCCCAAAATAGCCTGGCAAAGGGGGGTCTTGAATCCAACAGCCTGGTCTCAGTCCTCCACCAGCCAGCACGGTAGGGTGGATCAGAGACTTGGGTGCTGGTTCGGATGCTGGGCTTTGGCAGTCAGCAGAGACGGGGCGCAGCAGAGATCTTGCTGAGCTCAGCACAGCACGTGTATGGATGACACCACGATGGACCCCTTGGGGCTGTTCTGCTTCCCTGGAGCCGAGCCAAGGAGGCTGGGGAGAAGGCTGTGCAAGCAGCTCTGTCTAACCCCCTCTCACACACAGGACCTTCCTTCTGCCAGCACTGGCCTCACGCAGGCTGACACCAACATAATGACTTAACCACACTCCCTAGTTCAGTCCTAACCTGGCCTTGGGCCAATCACTGCATTCCTGACCCAGTGAACCAGAAATCAGTACCTCAGCAAAAGTCTGCTTCCTCCAGCACTTCTGTGGGGGTGAAGGGATTTGTGCCATACGTGCCAGAGTGGAAACAGCTGATCATACACTAGTGGCACAGAGGAAACCCCACACATATATATTCTGTACACAGGCAGACAGAGCCAGCAAGGTCCAGTCATTACAGCAAGGGATCAGGGCAAGGAACTCAGAGCTGCTCCTGGCTCTGCCACTGGCCTGCTCAGTAGCCTTGGTAAATCATTGCATCTCAATGTGCCTCAGCTTCCCCATCTGTAAATGGGGAATGCACTGGGATACAGACCCATCTCCCGAGGAGGCTGAGAATACTTAGTTCATGCTTGCACAGCACACAGGGAGGCCAAACTCCTAGATAAAAGTACCTGGCTGACCTTCTTGTGCACAATGTCCCTACTAGCCTGAAACCCTGAGTCTGACCCTTCTCCACCTTACTGAAGGCTGCAGCCTTCTCTAATTTAATCCCCCTATTCATTTGGCTATGTACACTCAGACCCCAAGGGAATATGTGGTCTGCCTTTACCATTGCCAATTCACGCAGGAAACAGCTGCCAATGGGCATCAGGCTTTCCAAGGTGACAACTGCATGGCCCAATCCCAATGACTCCACCCCACTCCACCGCATCACACCTCTGAGGAGCTGCCTTTGCTTCGACATACAAGTGTGTCATTTTAGAAAAGGGGGAATTTTAGCAGGGGAACAAAGACTCCAAAAGGAGTTTGAAATACAAGCCATCACTCCCCAGGGTGGGGCAGTGAGTAGGCCCAAGCGGCTGTGTCTCCAAGCTCTGGAGGATGGACCAACAGTGCTGCATGCGCCATCTGAGTCCTGCACTTCAGGCCTCCAAGGACTGTACCAGGACCCCCAACACTCCTTTGCCTGGTGGAGGATGCAGTTAATGTGCACTGTGTTTATACAGAGCATATGCAGCTGTAATTATAGGAATGATGTTATGATAACAGGAAATCCATGCCCTGTGGAGATGCAGCAAGAAGCCCAGAGTTATTTGCTAATTGCCACCAACAAGAAGCCTTTTGTGTAGTCTCCCCCCACATTGTGGAGTTTTACCCACAGATGGCTGCAGTCAGCCAGGCTGGAGCGCGCTGCAGCCCCCAAGAGAGCTCCCTCTTCTACAGAAGCTTATCGGATTCCTTCAGCTCCCACCATGGAGCAGTGCCATGCACCTCAGGGCTTTCCCATGGCAGGGGCTGCAGCAGGGCCTGGCGTGCAGTGGGGACGGGAGCTTAACAATGCTAAATGCAGGCAGGGTAGAGATGAAGCAGCCTCACCATTCCATACTTGCTGTCTAAGAAACATGTTGTGTAAATCCCCCCCAGGCCAGATCACCCAGCCAAACGGGACGCGGTGGGGCCCGAGCAATGTCTAAGTTACGCACAGGTGTGATAGCCAGACGAAAGCTCCCCGCCTGCTGACCTTCTGAGTGCTCCAGCCTAGCCCAAAGCCCACATGCCTGGAGGACTGACCCTGCCCGATGAGATTTCAGGCCTTTCCCTCTCCATTCCATGTCATTTACACCTCTTGGGTCCAATTGAGGACTTAAGGCCAAGAGTGAGGAGGGATTTCTGAACTCAAGAAGTACCAAGAGAAGGAGCTTCGTCTCGCCCCAAGAAACACCTGCTCACACAAGCCAGTGCTGCCACCTAGCAAGAGGGCAGAGACTAACGAAGCGCCCCAGGCATCGGGTCACCAGATCATACATCACCCATGCACAGCTGCTCTCGGACGGTGGCAAAGAAATCCAATGATAAAAGCACAGAGGGTAGCAAGGGACACCCTGAGTGCTGGGATACCTGGCTATGCTGTGAACCCAACACCCTAGCCCTAGGAGAGACTGTGCAAAGGGACTCTCACTATCACTGCTGCCTGTGACTTACGGGGGGCTGGGAGTTTCCTCGTGTTACAATCCTGCCATAAACAAGTGTTTTAATAAATGTGCCTGGTGGACAAGAACGAAGAGAAACTGCCCTTTGTCGATACTGCCACTCCCCACCCTGGATACACCATTCACACATCAAACACAGCAACAAAATCATGCTCCTGCCCCAAAGGAGGCAGCCAGCCAACCAGCCTCCTCACCACCGGCCGAGCAGGGTGCTCACCTTTTTGATCCTGCCACTCCGTGTGCCGGCGAAGACGACTGTGTGTCCCCGATAGTCGTAGGCAGCCACCGAGGTCATGCCATCCTCCTTATCCACAAAAAGCGCTGTCCCCTCGATGGTTACTGTCCCACCAAGAGGCTGGTTAAAATCCTGGCCACAGAAATAGTCGTCAATCTGCAGAGGCTGTCAGAGAAGAAGGGAATGGGAGCGGTGAGGCCTTGGTCAATACATCGACATTACTTAAACAGCTGTGTGCAAGGGGAGCCGAGCTGCTGACTTAGAGCAATAATGAAGTGAGGAAACGATCGGAGCCCCTCTTAGCTTCCACTGGCTCATTCCTGACCGGATGCACAGCAGCCAAGGAGAGTGGGGAAACGCCACCACTTTGGGGCATGATGAGGGGTCAGGGTAGCAAAAAGGGACTTGCCTGATTCCTCAGAGGCTGCTAATAAGACATGGGGGTAGCAAGGAGCTCTGCTTCCCCTCCCTCTGCCTGGGATTGCTCCTGGGTAGGGCAAGAAGCTATGGTCTCAGAAGCAAGCAGGAGCTCGCACACAGCAGCCTGGTACCACACATACCCATAACTCTGGCTACACCCAGGCACAGATTCACTGATCAGCTGGGGCACCAGGACACCAGAGAGGTGGGAACCTCACAGTCTACAGAGGTTGCTAGGTGGTGCAGGTGGGCTCTACTCTCTGAAGGGATCTCAGGGAACAAGGGGAAGGATGGACAGAACAGAAAAGGCCACCTACACTGGAGGAGATAGTGTCAGATTGCAGACACAGTCCTGTTGCCCAGGACTCCTACCACAGGGCAGCAACAATCTAACACAACAGCTCCCAGGGACCCTTTACATATGAATCCTGCCAAGGATCCCTCCCCACCCCACTCCTTCCCTGAAGTGCTGGGCTCCACGGAAGAGTAGGGTTGAATGGAGAAGATAAGTAGAGCCTTGCAAATCTGTAGCTATCCGCTTTATAGCTGCGAGTACCCACATCTGCAGAGCAGTTTTGCAGATGCAGATACCGATTTTGTACCCGCGCAGGGGCTCTAAAGATGAGCCCTGGTCCACCGCACAACTACAGGCTGCCAACACCACTCCAGCTGTTTCAACACAGCGTTTCCCACATGCACCTCCATCAATGTCCCTCTTTCCTGATCTATAGTACCCCAACCCAGACCTCCCCCACCACCACCAGACTCCCCTTTGCCAGCACCCCTTCATCCTGACCTGCATCCCCTCCTGCTATTCCAGCCTCTGCAGGAAGCAGCTCTCCAGATCCGCAAGCCATCCCAGGTGAATTGCTGATGTGGCTCCTGCAGGGAATGGGCATTGCCCTTACTGAGTATCTCAAACCCGCCTCAGTTCTGGTCTCCCAACCAGAGGATTCACTTATGCTGGCAGTTCTCCTGCTGAGGCCAGACAGGAAGCCAGTAGTTTTCCAGAGGAGTCATGAGCCTGCCTGCTCCCATTCCCCAAGCAGAGCAAATCTGCCCAGCCTCTCGCCAGAGCAAGGGAGGCTGCTATCTCCTGGAAGTGCCATATGAGCGGACACAAAAGGATTCTGGGGCAAGTCTGAGGAGTAGTGGCTGAGAGGGGGGTGAACGTGGAGTGAAGACATAGGAGAATCTCCTTTGATCAGCAAGTCCTGGCCTTCCCCTCCCACCCACCAAAGATTTAATCCCGCCAAATCCCCAGAGAGGCTGTACCAAGCACAGACTGCTGTGGGAAAGCTCCTCTCCTCTCCCCACACGCCTTATACAATGTGGTCAAGAAGGTCCCAGCAGCCCAATGCCACATGCTGCAGCTGAGACACAGTAACTCAGGCCCTTCAGGGAAGGCAACAGATTAACATGTTTGGGGAGGGGGTGGGAAGTGAAGACACAGATACTAAGAGGGAGAGTGTCTCTGATCCAGAAATTCTGGGCCTGGGACAGCCTCTCCCTGCTCCTTAAACCAGGATCCCAGAACAGACCGAGGCAGAGAGGCTCCCAGCCTCAGTCACGTCTGGAGCAGCACTCTGAAACCATCACTGAGCCCAAGCTTCTAGGGCGGGGATGGGGAATCTCAGGCCCGGGGGTCGGATGCAGCCCTTGGCTTGCCTGGATCGGGTCTCCGAGGCTCAGGGCCCTGTCCCTCACCCCCACAGGGCTGGAGCACACAAGATCTACTAGCCTGGGCCCCCCTAGGCTCAGGTGTGGGAAGAGAATGTGGGAAGTGTCTCTCTCCTCAGTCGGGGACCAGTCAGTGAAAGGCTTTTGGGGGGGGGGGGTTGGTTTGTTTGATTTTTTGCTTCTCACTTGTGTGCAGCCCTTGACTGATTTTTCTGTGGGTCAGTGGCTCACCACCCAAAAAAGGTTCCCTACCCCTGTTCTACGGAGAGAAACACGGTCAGCGAGAGGGACAGGACAGGTAGGAGGGGGACATCCATCAGCATTCAAACCAGGTTGCTGCTCATGCCCCACTGAGCTGGGCCCAGGGTGAGGAGGGAAGGGGGGGGCGAGCAGCAATTAAAGCCCGGAGGTTGGCTGGCTCCCTGCCTCTCTCCACAGTGAGCACCAAAGCAAGGAGCACGCATATTAATTCAGCGCCAGGGTCCAGGCAGTAGACCCGCAGAGCAGGGAGGAGCTGTGTGCACAGGCCTGGCCTGCCACTACAGCACTGCATAAAGGCAACAACTGCCCTTCATGGGATTGGATTTTTAGACAAAGACTGAGCCTGGGAGGTAAGATGAGCCCAAGCAAGAGCAACTCCCCGATCTAATTACACTCCCCACAGGGTCTCCTGGCTCAGTCTGGCTACAAAGCTCCTTTCCACATAACCCCCTCACTGCTGGTTTCAATAAGCCCTCGGGGTACAGCTCTGCTGCCATCCCTAAATGCTCTTCCCAGACAGACCTGGCATTCAATGAGGGGGCACTGTGTCACCATGAGCCTTGCTGGCTTTCCTTTCCTCACGGTCCTGGGGAGCAGTTGCACAATTTCAGTCTATACAGAGGCCTGCAGGGATGGGAGTACAGCTCTCTGCATCTCCACACCTGTTAATTTTCCGGTTCTCTCCCTTCCCCCTTCCACCGCCCCCCCTCCACACCCCCGGTCACTATGAGAAAGGAAACGCTGCATCTCAATGAGCTGCAATGAGGGGAATGTGTTTGTAATCTGCACACACACACACCTAGGCTGTGCTCTGTCTCTGTACATTCCCCCTGCAGCTTCCAACAGACACCACATTCTTCACTTCCTGTCATAAGCCACTGGGCATTGTGGCTGCGCAGCTGGGAAGCAGCTGCTACAGCATGCCCCAGAGGTGGCTGCATTTCAGAAGGGGGGGGGGGAGGGGGAGAAGGGGACTGATCCCCGTACAGAGTGTTTTGCGCTAGCAAGGTATTAAAGGCATGAACAAGGGCTTTTTTCAGTGGCTGTGTTTAGGAGTCTATGCTTGGGGGTGCAGGAAAGGTCAGGAGTAACCACATGTGACACCAGTGGCTGAGCGCAGCTTGTCATGGAGTATGGTTTGCTGCAGTTACAGATCGCACATATCAGGTGGGGCTGAATGACACAGTGAAAGAGGAAGAGAGGGGAGGTTTAAGCACGGTTTCTCATCTGCTTAGAAAGTGCCTGCCAACCAGCATCTGTCAGAGACAATGCCATGGCCCATCCACAGCAGAGGGGAGACGACAGAGCTGCCCCATGGCCAATGTAATTGTCCCACCTATGATGCCATCAGCAAAAAGTCTTCTCCCACCGCTGACATATGGACAGCCAGCTGGCAATTAACAGCCCTTGGGCCCTTCCAGTTCACAACACTGGCTCCCCATTCTGAGCTCCCTCGTCCAGCTCCCCAACCCCAGCTCCCGAATGAATAACTTGTCAGGGAAGCTACACAGGACACGCTTGTAATAATCCAAAGTCACTGAGTGTCTCAGGGAGCCCAGAATACCAGAGCCCTTCCCCATGCAAGTGCAACAGCCTCACTGGAACTGTTCTTGCAAGTAAACCCTGCAGGGTTCGGGCCACAAACCACAGCAGGTCCCTTTAGCCAGGGATACAGTGTTGTATCAAGATGACCAGGTCAGCCTCCAAAACACACACCCCCTCCTCCCCCAGACACTCCCTATGTTGAGGTTCAGCTTTTGCCCTGGGGTACCAAAGGGCTAATATGACATTCCCTCCTCCCCATTCCCTTCCCAGATCGTCCTGATTGAATACCGAGCCTGCCAGGAGCAGTTAGGGAAAGCCCCAGCTACACAGCACCACAGCACCAACAAGAAGGAAATCAAGTAGAAAGGGCCACTCTAATGCAAGAGGAACTGCCTGACACCATGTGCTGACCTTCCCTCAGTGACATCGCCATCTGCACACTCCCAAGCCACAGATCTGCCAAGACAAACAGGCAATTGCCTTTATCAAGTGGTTCACTTTACATACCATGCTGTCCCAGAAATGCACGGCTTAATACTGCTGATCCTACCCCTTCCACTCAGGACTTCTGGGAAGTCTCTGCCTTTTCTACAATGCCCTTCCCTTTCCCTCCCATCCCACAAACAGCTTAGCCCAGGTGATGAGACCATATTAACAACCACCAGCTGCGTGTCTGCATGGCCGCACACTAAAAATGTTAGGTCTGCCCACACCATTTTAAGAGCCACACAGCAGCAGTCACTGCTCACCTTCCTGCTGGACTGGAAGGCGAGTGGTAGCGGTGGCAGACAGTGTGCCTGGTGGGTTCCTGGTGGTGGGCGGCCTTTTTGCTACACCTAGAGCCGGGGCGCATGAGGTGAGGCTACCCCAGCAGGAATGGGCCTCGTGTGGCTGCCACTTTACTCCAGCTGGATCTGGGGCACATGAGGTGAGGCAGTTCCAGCTGGGGCAGCGCTTTATTCCAGCTAGAGCTGGGGCTGCCCCCGGTGCTATTTTTAGTACCGAGGTCCCATGGGGACCGGGACAGCAGTGCTAAAAATAGCACAGTGCCGGCACATGGTCCCATCCCAGGAGCAACGGGCCGGGACCATGGTACTAAAATAGCACTGCGGCCCCGGCTCCAGCCCCAACAAACTGCTTTCCACGTCGAAGTTAAAAAGTTAGGGAAGGGAAGAGTGATAAGAGAAGGGTGGGGGTGAGGAGAGGAAGGGACCAAGGCAGAAGAAGAAAAGGGCAGGCACCCAGGGCCATGGTGGAAGAGACAAATGCCAGGGGGGCAAGAGGAGACCAGGAGGAAAAGGACGGGGGGGAGGGGAGGTGTCAGTGGGGATGGGAGAAGGGAGGGGACAGGGTGATGCTGGGAGAGGATGGGGAGGGACAATGGGGGCAAGAGGGAGGAAGAGGAGAGGGGAGGAGTGGGTGCCAGGAGAAGAAGGATTGAAAGGAGGGGTGGGCATTGAGGAAGGCAGGGGATGGAGGAAGTCATGTGTGAGGGCACAGAGGGGCATGAGAACTGAGGCGGGGGGGCACCAGGGGGAAAAGAGGGAAAGAAGAGCAGGGGCAGTGGGGGAAGGGGAAGGCACCAAGAAGGTGCAGGGGTAAGGGAAGGTGCAGGTACCAGGGAATTGTGGGGGCGAAGCAGAGGGGCAGACACGTAGAGGGGAGGGACAGGCACCAGAGGAGAGAGGCAGGGCAGGTGGATAGAGGAAGGTATTAGGAGAGGGGAAGGGGAGGGGTAGTTACAGATGATCAAAGTGGGGCTAGAGAAGGAGTGGACACAGGGGGAAGAGAAGGGCTGGTGCAGAGGAGGGGAGTAGGTCCCAGGAGGGCAAAATGGAGTGAGAAGGGCAGGAGCTAGGACTGCAGAGGAGGGCAGGGGCAGCAGCAGGCACCAGGAAAGCAGATGAGGCAAAAGGAAGGTGGGAGACATGGCAGCCGAGGGAAAAGGGTGAGGTTTATAAGATATTTGTTAATAACTTGGGTGCCCCAGTGGCACACATCCGAACAAGCGCACGTGAACTCAATACTGGTGCACAAAACAAGACTCACTCCGCTCATGGGTGGAAAATCTTAGAGGGAACACCAGTAATGACCCCAAGTGATCCTGCCCAGCGTCTGTGCTGCAACATGAGCTGGATGGCTCTCAGCCCACTTTCTGGGAACAGCCACCTCACATACACCACTGCTGGCACTACCTAGTCTCTTGCTGGCAGTCACAGCAGAGAGGCCAAGGACCGAGTGGACAAGAGAGGTTGAACTCCCCTCTGCCTCCAGGACTTAGCATTCAGCATGGTGGAGAAGCTGCTGCCCATGCTGTCCCGCAGGCAGCAAGCTCCAAGCTTTCAGGCTAACAGCCCAGCATACACTCCCTTCAGGGACACAGGAGTTAACACAGCCAATTGGAGCACTGTCTGCCTAGTGCCTTCAGCAGCGGAAGCTGAACTTCCCCACAATGCATTTGGGCAGCCAGGCAACGCTCCCAGGTGGGAGGAAGGGAACAGAATCCTGTGTCGCCCCTCCCCTCGCCCTTCTCCCCCTCACTGCTGAGCCCCAGCAAGTTTGGCAGCGGCAGCTAGACCACAGATCCCCTGCCTGCATCAGCTGGCGCCCTTGTTGGTTAAACACTGTCCTGCGTTTGCAGATTCAGGAGAAGCCTTTTCAAAGGGGAGCTCGAACAGCAGCCAAGAGTCATTGTAGCTCAGCCAGTGCCCGGCACTGGCCGACACAAATGTAGGGCAATTTTCCCAAGTGTTCCTTTCACCGAGCGCTGTAGCTGCTGCCCAGGGAGATAGAAGCACAGCAGAGCTGCAGGACTGAAGGGCTCATTCCTGATGTCCTCCAAAGGCAGGGGAGGAAGGCACAGAGAAGTCACTCTCTGTGCCTGTGGAGGGAAGAACTGGTGCAGAGTGCAGAGGCTGCAGTGTGGTCGTCAGACACACACCACCTCTCTGTTTGGGGAGCACAGAACTGCAACCTGTGTTCCTGCTCCACAACCAATGAGAGGCAGCAGAAATTATCTGCATGATCATCTGGAGACTCTCCACCCCACAGCAATGCCAAGGCCCTGCACTCTTGATCTGCACCATTCCATGCTGCCTCAGACCAGGGACCAGAATAGGGTCCTCCCAACAGATCACCAACTCTGATCCAGCCCTAGGTCTGTGCTGATGCAGAGTGGCTCCTCTCAGACAGCTGGCAGCAGGCCCAGAAATGCTGCTCTCAGTCCAATTTCTAATAACTCTGCTATCTGCCCTGGAAAAGCCACTCTCATAGCTGGCCTGGTCCCCTCGATGACAGCCTGGGCAGGGCAACCAAAACAAAGTTTCAAAGAGCCTGAATTTCCTTCTCTCCCCCTAGAAGGGATGTCCGGGGCAGGTCTGAAAGCAGCAAAGGGGAGTGTATGGGGGAAGTGTGCCCTGCTTCTATCCACACAGTGACTACCAATCTAGCACCTTGCAGCAGACTCACCAACGTTGTGAATAAACAAAAAGAAAAGGCAGCCTGCTCAGAAGCAGCAGCAGGTGAGCCAGGGAAAGGAAAGGGCCTCAGCCCCAACAACTGGACTCTGCCTGCACCATTTCTGCCTCATCTGCCCATGCTGGGGAGTCATTTTATCCTTCTCCTTGGGATGCTCCTTTCCCAAATCCCACACCCGAGACAAACCCACCTGGCTCTGCCGCAGCTCTGTCAGACTCTCTTTTCCACAGTACTGAGAGGAGAGGGGAAGGACACAGGAGGTTTCTGCACTTAACATGCAATGTCTGTGCCACGTCCCCTCCAGCCTCCAACGCAGGCCCAGCCATGTGGTGCTAAGAGAGGATGACAGGGATGGGGGGGGCTGCGGCAAGGGGGGAGACCACAGGGAAGAGGGGTCAGGAACTGGGAAATTCCCTGAACCATGAAATCTGCTTCTATCTTCACCTCAGTGGGAGGAGAGGTGTTGCCATGACAACCCAAGGTCCAACAGCCTCTGACCATGGGTTCCAGGCTCTGGCAGATGTGGAGAAAGAGGGAGGGAGAATGGGGACTGAAGAGAAACAACGGAAGCCCTTCAGGCAGGCACTGGTGCACTCAGTTACCCGGAAGGCCCCATGTGGGCACAGACACTGGAAAAAGGCATGCGAGGGAGTTGTCACACCCCCTGGCTTGAAGTTGTTTCCACTATATAAAGGGTTTACAGCAACCCCACTGTACAAATTGTTGCAGCACTGCTACCTCTCGGTAAGCCAAGCACTGCATGTCTGATGCGACTTCCTCCCCCAGCAATCCCAATCCCAGGGAGCCTCCAGGTGTGAAGCACTCATGCCAAGCCCAGAACAGGCAGCAGCCAGCTCAGGTGTGGAGCACAGGAACTCAACAGAGGCTGCTGCTGAATGACACATGCTGAGGCTTGTGGGGCATTTGGGTCTCGGAGGGATTCTGTTTGAAGAGGCTCCATCTGCAGCTCAGAGTTCAGAGGGGAGTTTTTGGCAAGGAACGGGCTCAGAACCTGTTCCGGTCCCTAAGGGGTTTGAATTCCATACAGTACATGGGTAACATATGGGGGAAGTGTCGAGGGGGGCAGCAGCAAACCCCACTCAAAAACCACCACCCCGGGACTGTCACTCCATGCAGCACCTATGCAGCACGGGATAAGGCAGCGTGCACTCGCAAGAGACTCTCCAAAGGTTAGAGTGCAATCCTGCCCCGGCTCACTAACATCCCTGGGAAGGGGGCTTTGAATAGCCCTCCACTGATGGCCAGGCACTTCATTTTCATTTCCTGTTTGACTTACTATAGTTGGGACCAGGCCCCTCCCTGTTTTTTCTCAAGGTGCCTACAGCATGCAATTCCCACAGGACTCTGGGACACGATCTCTACAGTATGTGAGAGGAGTCCTCATGGCTAACCCAGGAGGCCAGGGGCTCACAACACTGCTGCAGTTCACAACCAGCACCACAATGGTGCTGAGCACAGCGAGGTAGGAATAGTCCTATGGAGGAGATCCTGTCCTGCAAAGCCACAGCTGCAGCTCCGTTCGCTTGCTCAGCAGCTCTCACTTCCTTTAGCTGGGGTGATGGGTTTAGAACGCGGTCACAAGTCGACTCCTTTCCATGCCTGACTTATCTCCCCTTCAGCCAGGCAAGAGATTCCTCTAGAAAAGCCACACATGTTGCATAAAGGCCTCTCTGACACTCAAAGAGGGCTGGGTCAGTGGCCCCTGGAGGCAGACTGCTTTACCAGCTACCTAAAAAGCCCTCATCCCAAATCAGTGGCATGGAGAGGAGTCAGGAGCCCTCAACTTACAAATACAAAACAAAAAATGGGGCGTGGACCTTGGAAAACCCCTCATTTCAGTGATAAACCAAAGGGAACTCAGGGGCCCACATCCTTCTCTAATACCCCCAGTAGAACCTTGCCTCCATCAGGGCTGGGTAAGGATGTTAAAATGCGATAAATCTGGCTAATCGTATAGTCGATACAATTTGCATCAACTATACGATTAGTCAATAAGCGCCTCTGAAAAGGCGCAGCAGGGCTACGTCTACATCGCAGGCTTCTTGCGCAAGAACTGTTTTGAGCAAGAGTTCTTGTGAAAAAGGTCTTCCATAAGAGCGTGTCCACACTGCCATGTGCTTTTGCGCAAGAGCGTCCATGTCAGTGTGGACGCTCTCTTCCGCAAGAAAGCTCTGATGGCCATTTTAGCCATAGGGGTTTCTTGCACAAGAAATTGATGTTGCCTGTCTACACTGCCTTCTTGTGGAAGAGCTCTTGCGCAAGAGGGCTTATTCCTTGTGGGGAGAGGAATAACTCTTCCGGAAGAAGCCCTGTTTTCCAACGCTGTACTGTAAATTTACTTGCGCAGGAACACGCATCCAGCGTAGACTCTCTGCAAGTTTTTGCACAAGAACAGCCGTTCTTGCGCAAAAAGCCTGCAGTGTAGACATAGCCCGACCGTAGCTCCAGGAGTCAACAAGCCAGGACTGAGCAGTCCTGCCTTGAGCTGGCTCCAGAGCCACCTGCGCTGTGACTCAGCATTTTAAACTTCAGCCCCAGCACATCATCTGAGTTTCCTTCTCCAACTTAGAGGAAGCTGCAAAGGATTCAGCAAATGAGGACACGAAGAGAGTCTCACACACAAGAGAGACATCTTTACTTGTATATGATACTATGTGTTAGTGGCAATGGGGGTTCCTACTGCCCAGCCCTATAAGACACAACCCCAAAGCAGGCCCGCAGGCCAAGCCACTGAATCCGGCCCACGGAGGCACCAAGGAACCCCAGGCAGCCTCCCCTGCTTGCATGCCCAGGCTCCATTTCTGTTTCAATACTGGAGGGAGGGAGGAGAGATTCAGGAGCTGCCCCGCCCGCAGCACAATCCCACTGGCCAATTTCTGGACAGAAACCAGCTAACGGAAACTGCTTGTTTGAATAACAGGCAGCCAAGAACCACCACGCCCTCTTTCCTCAGCTTAGTTATTCACTGAAGCACATGGCCAGGCAGCGTGGCTGGCTGGCAAACCTTTTAAGCTCTGCAAACCTTAGATCTGCAGGCAGGCAGGTTTGTCTGCTGGCTGGTAAGTCTCCTGGCCACAGCCTGCCTCTGGCACCCCAGCCCCTCCCTGTCCCAACACTCTGCCCCTCCCCACCACTCAACATACCCAAACCCTTTGTCACCCCATCCATACCCCTTCCCAGATCTAGCACCCCAATCTCCTGCCCCACATCACAATCCCTTTCTAACTTAGGTCATATCCCAAACCCTGCACTCCAGTCCCCTGCCCTAGGTCACAACCGCCTCTTTCACACACACACCCTCTCAGACTCGTCTCCCCCCTCCACTCCAATCCCTTACCCCAATCTCCCCTCTGCACCCAGACCCCACATCTCCTACATTAATATCATGGAAGAGTGTGACCCTTGACCACCTTCCAAAATCTTGGAGTAGCCCCCTGCCAAAAATTATTGCCCACCCCTACCCCAAAGGCACAGCCAGCCAGAACAGTCTGTTCCAGAAGAAGGAAGATATATCTGGTCATTGCCCCTAAGAGAAGCACAGATTGGTGCATTCAGCCCCCTTACTGCAGCAGCTTCCAAGGCTCAGGGAAGCCCACCCTGACAGGCTCTGCCAGGGCAACATCCCCTCCTGCTGCCCGGAATTACTGGTGGCTATCTTCTTCCCCAGTGCAACATCTTGCCCCTTGCATCTTTTCCCAGGAAGAGAACATACTGAGCCCTTCCTTCTGCTTCGCGGCGTGCACAGCAGGCAGCAGCGTAGGGGTGAACGGAAAGCCCGCGTCCCGGGCAGACTGAAAAAGAACCAGTGAAGGTATTTAAGCCGACAGCACCTCACAGCCAATGCATTCTCCATGTCACGCTGCTCTCTGCACTCCAATCTGCAGCTTCACCAACCTCATCTGCTGCTGAATATGCAAGAGGATAAATGTTTATGGTGTTTACTCCTCTCTGCTGTGTCTCAACAAACTCTAGGAAACGACAAATACAGCTGCACCGCTGCACTCCAGGCTGCAAGCAGCATGCACCCGCCTGCCACAGCAACATCACCACCACCTCAACAACCAGTTACACCAGCAATTAGCTCACTAACAGAAAACTGCCTCACGAGGGACATGCAGGCAGACACCATGGCAAGGTCAAGCCAGGATTGGTCAGACCAGGGAGCCGGGGGGCGGGGGAGAGAGAGACACTCAC
Organism: Pelochelys cantorii; assembly: GCA_032595735.1. Taxonomy (NCBI): domain Eukaryota; kingdom Metazoa; phylum Chordata; order Testudines; family Trionychidae; genus Pelochelys; species Pelochelys cantorii. The sequence goes on from CM064336.1 coordinate 25,752,510, forward strand.
CACACCCTCATCAGAGGCGTACGCACACGCACGTTCCCTATTGGCTGTGTGTTTGTGTGGCCATGCCCTGATGATTAGCAGAGTAGGTTTCAACTGGCGGGGCACATTTACACTTGCCTCGGTGAACATAAAAAAAATATTCTGCACATGGATGGAAAAAATCCACACATGGATAGAAGATTAGAGGAAACATTGCCCTCATACAACTGAAGCACATACCTGGCTGGCAAAAGGTGACCCAATCGACTTTCCAGCAGTCTCTGTCCTAATCAGCTGGGGCAAAGGACCCACTGACTCATTGGGAGACCCTAACCCATACCCTAATAGTGTAGCATCGCTTCTACAGGACCAGCACTAGAGGCATTTGGAGGATGGGGGGAATAGAGAAGTTAATTAGTAGTGTCAGAATGTTCAGGGGCCTGGATACAAAACACCCTGAAGTAAGGCCAGTGCGGGATACAGAAACCAGGCCTCAGACACACACAAAGCAGATGTGATCCAGAAAGGAAGTAGCTGTCTCCCCGACGCTTCAACTCATTGCCTCTCTTCAGGCCCACTTACCAGAGCAATGAGGGAGCTGACAGAAGAGGCAAGATTCATGCCATTTAGTATTATTAATTGACCAGTAATTTGCCAGTTAACACATTATAAATGTTCTCCCTCAGCTGACATTGAGTATCTATCTTCTTAATGTCTGCTGGGGGACCTTTAAGCCTCCAGGGTCATTTGATAGCAAAACCAAAGCTAAAAGCCAATATTGGTGGACTAGTGTGAGGTGAGACATTGTTACAGGGTGAGGGCATTGGCCCACTGCTTCTGGAGGCCAGGATTCAGCTCCAGGTGGCATCAGAGATGTTTACTGGTACTCAGTCTAGAACCACATATTCCTGCGTCCCAAACTCACTGGGCATAAACGGACGTGAGTATCTGGACACACCAGACAACACGGCAATGCCACACTGGCAAAGGGGAGCTGGGTCTGAAACCAGACAAGATCTTTCTGAAACTCAGATCCAATGCAGAAAATCCCCAGGCAACCTAATCCCCACTGAAGAATCAGAGAGAAACTGGAGGCTAATTTTTCTTGAGCCAATGGGAACTGGGTAGTTCAAGACAGCAGGACTGGGACTCCAGCTCTTACATGTCCAAGTCACTGTTTGAGTTTAGCCCTGGGGGTTAGCAGTGAAAGGGAGTTTCAAGCACCTGATCTCTGCTCTGTGACTCCTGTGAAAGAGGATTGGATTTATCTCAGCCCAGCACCAGTGGCACAAGCGGCGCAAATATTTGCATGACCATACCCTCAACAGAGGCAGCAATATCCACTCCCTTGTCTGCAGGCTTTAGAGAGGCCAGGACTCTGACAGCCCATGGAATCTGATCTTCTCTCCCAGACAGGGCCCCTCCACCTCAGGCATGAGGGACTCCAGAAGAGACAGCAACAGCTTAGGTTCGGGGTGAGCAAAAATGTTTGACGGGTGGCCGCTCCAAGAATTTGGGAAGTGGTTAAGGGCCACAGTCCTCCATGATATTAATGGAGGAGGTGTGGGGTCTGAAATGAAGGTTGGGGGCAGAATGGAGCTTGGGGTAGAGGACTGAGGTGCAGGAGGAAGTGTGGGGGTCTGTAAGGGAGTTTGGGTAAAGGAGGGGGTATGGGTCCAGGAGAGGATTCTGACCTAGGGGAGGGATGCCAGAGGGGGTGCAGGGTCTCTAGGATGAGGTTGTGACCTGGTGCAGGAGGGAATGCAGGGGTTTGGGTTATGACCTAGGGCAGGAGGGGATTGTGATCTTGGGCAGCGGACTGGGGTGCAGGGTTGGTGAGGTCTATGGGTGCAGGAGTGGAGGTGCAGAGGGTTTGGGTTGTGACCTGGAGCCAGTGTTCCTTAAGCTGTGCACACTCGTGGTTGCTCAGGAGACATTCAAATGCTACCGAGCTGATTACCAAAGCATCCACAACTAGGTTTCATTTCTACTGGTAGTGCACATACACAGATGCCTCAGTGCCAGGGTGGATAAAAATTAAGGCTTTTAAAAAAAATAAAAATTTGTTTTTATTTAAGTCTGATTTTTTATTTAAAATTGGATTATTTATTTATTTACAAAAAATCAAAGTACTAAATTTCTCATTTAAAAATAAGTTACCAGATCTTGATCCTTGGAAGTTCTGGGTTTTCAATTTCTGTTAGTCTGCTCAGAAATGTGCAGAGACAAACACAGGCTGGATAGGATTGGTTTTGGTCTGTACTTATGAGGTAGTGAACCAGGGCCAAGCACAGCAGAGTTAGTAAAAACATTGTCTACAGACAGAGAGGCAATATATGGGAACGGATGAAGGCAGCACAGAAAGGAACATCGGAGTGGACTGGAAAGGAAAATGGAAGACATTCAGCACACACACAGCTTCCTATATTCCCCTACAGTTTTGCTACAGAAAAAGTGTTGTTGCTTCTCGGTGTAAAAGAGACCCTGTCTGGGAATATGTTGAAAAAAAATTGTTCCCAGTAAAAAAGTAAAATGTGTAAGCAGAGCAAGAAGGTAATGCAGGTCCTAGCTGCAAGAATGAAACATCATAAGGAAAACTGCTAATTGGGAGAAAATGATGTGGCGCTATCAGAAGAACAATGTTGATCAACTGTGCAATGCATCATTCTTCCAGACTTTCTCTCTGCCTTTTAGCATATGTGGAATTTAACAAGTAAATTCCCAACTTGTTTACTATGCTGGATGTTACTAGGGAAAAAAAAGTTTAGTTTAGCTCATCTTTATGGCTTGTTTAATTAATTAACAAGGTTTAGAATTTATTACCCAAGTGTACAGTAGAAAAAACTTCAGTAAGAGAAATAGAGAGTTGCCAGTTGTCACGGAGTGTCATTTTCTTATTTTATATTATATAATACATGCCTTTTACTTTGGAACATTATGGTGACAGACCATAATGGTGATACCATAAGTCTATTCCCTATTTTACTGCAGCATAACTCAGCTTTCCCAGAAGAACCCCATTCTATATTTTTTTTTCAATGGGGCTTACACCAAAATTAAGTGCACTCTAAGCACAGTCTTAGCTTTTGGTAAGTTGAAATCAAATCTGCATCAAATTGATAGTAGAAGTGAGGAAGATGAGAGGTAGTTGTAAAGTTTTAAGGACACCATACATTTAGTGTTCTGAGGACTTGTCTGTTAGAGTTAATAAAATTGGATTTTTTTTTAAATGGAGCTTAAGGACAACTGTCAGCCGGCAACTCAGGAAACTGCTTCAATTGCAAATGTGAAACATTTATGTAATATTTAAGATTTAGTTTAATAAAATATAAGCGCTATTGTGTTTGTGTGTGTGATTTAGCTCTTACCGTTCCTAATGTACTGCTTCTGCATCTTGACGCAGGTAATGAGTATTATGTATTGTTTCTTAACTTAATAGAAACCAAGTTATCTAAAAAAATTACATAACTTATACCCTTTTAGATGATGTAAAATGCTGCACTGAGCTGTAAATGAACATGTTTTAGTGATGAGATTTGCACTATTGTTTGAAGAAATATGTGAAGTAATATTAGTGGGAAAACTTTATCTAAATCAATGATTTTTTGGGGGTGATTTAAATCATGGTTTAAATCAATCCACCCTGCTTAGTGCATATAAAAAAATATTCTGCACAGGGATGGAAAAAATCCGCACATGGATCAAAAAGATTAGCAGGAACATTGCCGGGAGCATGGATGCAGGAGGGGGAGCAGAGAGTTGGGGAGGGAGGAGACAGGGTGCCAGGTGCAGGCTCTGGACGGGAGACACTTAGATAGGCAACTCCCGGCCCCGAGCAGGACCTCAGGCAGGCTCCCTGCCTGCTGCAGCCCTGCATGCCATTCAAAGCGGCCAGTTGCGGGGGGTCATGTGCTCTCTGTGTACTGTACACCCCGTGAGGGAGGAAAGACCTCCACACACTGCCTGTGCCACAAGCACAACCCAAGAGCTGCAAGACTGTGCGGGGGGGGGGGGGGGGGGGGGAAATGCACACAAAGCTTCCTCTCCCCCCAGGGAGGCATGCGGTGCGCAGAAAGCACATGGATCCCACAGCCAGCCATTTTGAGTGAGCTTGCAAGGGTGAGGAAGGTAGGGAGCCTGCCTGAGGGTCCCGCTGGGGCTGTGGGATGCTGGCAGGATGGATTTGGCCCACCGGCCATATTTTGCCCACCTCTGGCCTAGGTGGAGAAAGCTTCCCCAGGAACTAGCCATGTCCCACCTGCTCTATGCAGAGAGAGAGACCTTCAGTCACGCAGCAAAATTAACCCCGCTTCGACAGGCAGTGGACAAATGTTCTAGCGACTGAAGTGCTGGGCTGAAATGCAAGCAATCCAGGTTCAATTCCTCAGTCTGCCACAAGCTTCCTGTGTGAAGCTGGACAAGCCACTGAGGCCCTGATTCAGCAACACACTCAAGCACTGGGTTAAACACTCTGCTGAACTGGGGCTTTTCCCCCTCTGTGAAGTGACATGGAGAAGAGTTGTAAAGATACCTTGATCAGGGAGGTGATCAAACTCCACCGACATGGCAATATAAGGATTTAGGTCAATAGAACCGGACATACCTTTGGCCCCACCGGTTTGCCCTGCAGAGTGGTGAAGCAGAACAACAGACATGCAAATCTAAGGAGCCTGTGATTCTCATCTAGCACTGCAGGGGTTAACAGGCACTCTGAGTCAGCTCTGGCTAGAGCCCATTTAGCAGAGTCATGCAGGCCCTTAGTGAATCGCTGCCATTATTGGATTGTTTCTAAACTCAGCCCGCTGACTCTGAAGTGAAGCACCCCAACCCTCGGTAGTAGGTATTGGCCCTCCCCAAGCCCTACGGAGGCCATGGGAGGAAGGCAGGAAAGTGGGGGGGAGGCTTAGATGGCTATGCTGAGACCCTCACAACCTGCCCAATGTGGTTTCCCACTCCAGCTCTGCCTCTTTCAGACGATAAAATTCCTGGTCCCAGCTGGGGAAAGAAAGAAAAACAGACAGGATGGTATTAGTTTCCCAGCCAAGTTTGTTGAGCTCTTCAGCGCTCAGGAGGAACCACTAACATCTTCCAAGCTCCCAGCCAAGTCTGGCGGCCTCTCCTTCTGGCTCCAGCGTGGGCTCCGCGATGGCCCACAGCACTTAGAGATTAGCTATTCAAAAGTTCATGCTGCCGCGGCAGCAGCTGGAACCAAAACACAAGGATGATGCTGCGCTAAATAGGCCGTGGTCATGAGCCCTGGGAACTCAGCTGGGGAGAGAAAGGGGGCAGCTTATCCAAAAGCCACATCCCCCTCCAGTTCCTTTCAACCTTGTCCTCTGAACCCTGCCGTATGAGAGATACTTATGTGTGAGCCCTGTTCGGTTGAGGCTAGAGCGGGAGATGAATAGAATCCTTACAAAGCTGCTGGATGGGCTCAAAAGAAAAGGGTGAGGTTCATCATGAGACTGCCCTTCCCCCAGCCCCTCCACTGTCAGGAGATTAATCTTGACTGACAGGGCCTTCCAACACAGAGAAATCCCCGCTGCCTAGCACAGCAATAGAGCCTGACTCTTCTGCCTTCCAAATGAGACTTTAAACCAGAAATGCTGACCAGGAGTGAGCAATATTTTTCACTCCAATCGCACATTAACCCCAGAGTCCTGGGCAGCTTCCAACCTGGGCAATTATATTCAGCCTCCTTAGAATGAACACTACAGTGTCAGCTGGAGGCACTATCCTTCGCTTCCTGTTAATGGGCTGCGATAGCCTGCCCCAGAGAAGGTAGCAGTGGGTGAGGGGATTCGCACCTACTGGCTTTGCACTCTGGAGGATGTGTAAAAGCCTCAGAGGGGTAGCTCTGTTAGTCTATAATTGGGGGGAAAAAAACAAAAAACCATGAATGGTCCTGCAGCACGTTAGAAACTAACACAAAATGACATTGTTTTAAAGTTTTTTCTGGAGGATGTGGTTTGGGTATTGCTAGCAGAGAGTGAGATGCTGAGGACTTGGTTTGAGATCTGGAAGCACCTTCCTCTGCTGTGCCTCCTACTCTGCTTGGCCTGCAAAAGCAAACCAGGGGAGGGAATTTCTCCAGGCCCAAAGGTCCGGCCCAGCACCTTGCAGAGAGATATGGCTTTAGCACAGGTAGTGCTGGCAATGGCGTGCGATAGCCACCACCTCCGTACTTTAAGGAGGGTGAAACACTCCCAAGTTCCATCATAATCCCAGCGCCAGAGCTGCCAAGTTCCCCCCACTAACACCACAGTAAGCAAAGACACATACACTTCCCTGACTGATTTCCTGCCACAGCTCATATCCAGTGACCATGCACTGTAATAAATCCTGAGAGAACCAATTCCTGCAATGGTGGCAAACAGCATCTTGTGCCCCAGTTACTTGTGGAGATCCTACCTGGGGGAACAATCAGTCAGCTCCTTCATCACTAAGGGTGCATCTACACAGCACGGTTATTTTGAAATAACTGACATTATTCCAAAATAACAATGCGTCTACACAGCAATTCCCTTATTTCAAAATAAATTCAAAATAACGGATGGTTTATTCCAACTTCTGTAAACCTCATTCCACGAGGAATAACGCCTATTCTGAAAGAGCTATTTCAAAATAGCTGCAATGTGGACGCTCCACTGCTACTATTTTGAAATAGCTGAGCCAGAGCCATTCAAATTAATTACTCCCCAGTGCCTTCTGGGGCTCTAAATCGAGGTAGCACGTCCACATTAGGGAAGCCTGCCTCGGACTAATTTTGAAGCTTCCCCTTAGTGTAGATGTGCTATTTCGAAAGAAGTGGGCAGTGTAGACGTACCCTAAAAGAACACAGAAATTGGTTACTCTCCCCCGCCCCGCCCAGAGCTGGAAAGGAAAGGGAGTTGGCCTCTAACCGAACCCGCAGTCTATTGTCAGTTCAGACAAGTTGCCCCACGGGGATTTCACCAAGGTCAGTCTTTGTCAGAGCCCTGAGCTTTCCTGAGAATACACAGAATCCAACCCTGCCTGCCAATGCTCATGCAACAATGGTGAGGGCTGGGAGAGCTGCCCAGGACAGAGGGGAGGGAATATCTATGCATGCCACTGGTCAGCGTGTGTTGTGTCTCCCTTTCTATGCCCGATACACAGAAGACGCGAGTCTGTCACAGACAGCAGCTGCAGAGCCTGGCTCTTTAGCTCAAGCTATAGAGACTTATCCTTGTAGTGCTAGCCGTGCGGTCCTATGTTCACTCCCTGGTGTGAGCCAAGATAACAGCTGTCACACATTACAAGGTACATTTGATCTGCTGGAGCCATAGGAAAGCAGAGGGCACTAGAAACCATCAAGGTCTCCTGTACCTGGGAAGTTATATCCTTTCCACACCTTCCACGAAGGGAGAGGTAGGCTGGTGCTCCCCCTCACCCCCGAGTACGGACTATGATAATGACCAACATTTCACCCTGGAAGCTCCCAACATGTTCTGCAAACTGCTTCATGAGCTGTATGCACAGGGATCATTCTGTTACTGCAGAAATGCAGCGACGTGCGGGAGTGGAACTAGAGAGCTGTTTCACAGCACACAGCAGCATAACCATTTAGGACAGGAGGTGAAGAAAGCCACATCTAGTTGAACCTGCAGCAGAATTTAGGAACGCAGTTATTAGCTAAACTGGACTCGGGCCAGGGCAGCAACATTTACATCTCTGGATAGAGCGCCATTAAAGAGCCCCAAAATCAAGATCTCGGTCTCCCATCCCAGGCTCCTTCAGCAACCCAGCACTCTCCTGCTCAAGACTGGCTCACAAAGGCAACCACCACTCAGTGAGTTACTAGCCGCCCTTTGCCAAAACGCCCAGATTTCTCTCTAGACTTCTCCCATTCAAGCCCTGGCTCAGCCCATCTCTGCACAGCCTTTCAGAAGTGGTGTGGCCAGCCCTTATGCAGGAATTTCTGGGGGGGCGGGGTTTGAGCTGTGGGAGGGGCTGGTGGCTGCCCCCCACCAGCAGCCCAGCCCCGCCACCCCACTGCCCAGCCTGCCCCCAGCCTTGCCCCTTAGTGAGGAAGGGGCAAATCAGCCCAGCCTTCCCTGGCCAGCTGGAGCATGGAGGAGGGAGGCTGGGGCAGCACGCCTCCCTGCTTTCCCCCGGCCAGCCAGAGCACAGGGGAGGGAGGTTGGGGCAATGGGCCACCCCTTCATTCCCTAGGTCAGCCAGAATCGGCCCCCATGGCAGACTATAGGGGGAAGTACGTTCGCACCCTTCACACACACCCTGCGTACAGGTCTGTGTGATCACAGCTCCAGGCAGGGGTGTGGCCTGCTGCCAATGTTCGTTATGTTCTCCAAAATTGGAGCCACAAATCCTGTTTCCCCCACGGGGCAGTGTTGCAGCCAGATCTCAATGCCTCACAGGCCAGCATTTTGCCCTGAGCCAACCAGCCAAAGCCAAGCCAGATCCTGGCAACAATGCTAGTGAGGTGCCAATGCAGTGGCGGGGAAGAACAACTGACCACAAGGGATTTAGCAGCCAGATTTCCAGCCAGACTGGTTTTCTCGGAGGTTGCTACCTTTGTGAGCAAACGGCGGCACTGCTGCGTGCTTGGTCTTTGCTCCTTCCCTTTTGCTTTGTTAGCCCTGCGCCAAGGCAAGAAAAGGCGTGAAAGGGGAAAGGCTGGCAGAGGGAGGGTGTGATGGAGAGAGAGAGACCCAAAGGAGCCACTAATGACCATCTTTGCAATGTTTCCAAGAGAGGTTTCAAGCGAAGGTTAGCAGGGAATCAGTAGTCTGCAACCACAAGCACCCATGCTGCCCTGCCTCACCCTACACTGGCTCAGGACAGGGCTCTTTAGCAGTGGAGACAGGAGAGCACTTCATCCATGTCCCATTCACCCCTCACATGTTCTGCCGCAGCTGCCGCCAAGGAGACGAAGGGCAGCTGCTGTCAGAATGCTCGTCTGCAGGGCAAACTTTGATCAGGCTCCCCGAGGGGCCACTAAGCACCCCAAAGCCCACTAACCCTGCCCAACAGGGATCAGGGAGCTCCAGGGGTAAAGTCTGCCTGGAGTGCAAAGAATGGTAAAGATCTGGTTCTGCACCCAGCTCCCCTACCCTGGCTGAAGTCCTCGGTGCTCCGAACATCCCTCTGCACAGCTCATTTCAGACATCAGACCTGCCCCCCTGTGCCAATCCAGCAGGAGACCTGGTGAAGGATCATAAACCCCTCCTTTGGCTGAATGGCACATCCAGCCCCCCATGCACACACCCACCAGCTCAGAGGCAAGGTGACACTGCCCTCCTTACACATCTCTCTCCCATTCAGCACCTTGCTTCGGGAAAGCCCAAAGGGAACAGAAGAGCTGCTCTGAACCACAGCTGGGTCCCCAAGACAGCTGGGTGCAGGCCAAGGGCAGCGAAGAGAGAGGAAACAGGGAGTGAGAGTCAGAGCAAGAGAGGGAGGCAGGCAGCTCCGTTCCCAGAGTCAGCAGTCGTGTGACCCAGCGGGCAGCAGTGTAACGATTTCATCATTTTCCGCCAGAATTGAATTAGTTTGAAGCCAAAATCAGATTTGTGAGCCCAGTGCTCTTGACAGCAAACCCTTTACTTTGTCAGGCAGCTGTTAGCTGTCTCCCTGAGAGCTCTGGAGAGGACAAAGGAGGGGTTGCCTCGGACTACTCCACGGGAATGCCTATGCGCTCTAGGTGGCTGTGGTTAAGACATATGCTCTCAGAGGGCAGCCCCTCTTTTGTGGGGGGACTGCAACCTGCAAGAGGGCACCTGAGAAACTCCAGTGGGGAAAAAAAGCCTCTCCCTGTGTTATTCCAAGAGGAGACCCACCTCCAGGCATGGCTCCTGCTGCACTCCCCAGTAGGGATGTAATAGTATAGACCTGTGTTTCTCAAACTGTGGGTCCCGACCCCCCAGGGGGTTGCAAGTAACTTGGGAGGGGGCTGCAGTATCACAAAGTTTGAGAACCCCTGGTATAGACAATTAACTAATTAACCAATAAGCAAACACTTATCGGTTAATGCTATAGACTACACCCCTCCCCCCCTGGCCGCCAGTACATTTTTTAGCAGGCTGGCCAGCAGCCCAGCTCAGTTCTGGCTTGCACTGGGTCCGGGACCTACCCCTGCTGCAGCTCTGCATTTAAAGCATATTAGGAGCCAGGTGGGCAGGCAGCCCAGCTTAGTTCTGGCTCGCGCAGGGTCCAGGAGCTCAGACCCCCACCCCCAACAGGGGCTGCTGCCACCCCGTGCTGCTACCTCTGTATGGTTTTAAACTGGCTCCCCTCTTGGACCAGCTCCCGCCTGGCACCCCACATTGCTGCCTCTGATACAGAGGCGGCAGCGCAGAGTGGCAGGGGGCTCCTCAGGAGTGAGGCGGGAGCACACTGGCTGCTGGCCCCACCCCTGGGGACTATAGAATAGTCAAGTAACCGACAAGAATTCACGAGGTTAGTCGACTATTCAATTAACCGATATTTAACATCCCTACTCCCTAGTGCCAACCAGAATGGATGCTCAGCAGGGACAGCTGTCCTCTGGCTGGCTCCCCCTTGAAGAGGCAATGCCAGGGGCTCAGATGGCCACTCTCCATAGAGTGAGACTCGGAGGGGGGGTAGGGACTATTTAGAGGTTCCTTCTGTACTACGTAGCCCCTTGACATGCCAGCAATAAGTAGCTCACAGTGAAGCCCCTTGGGAGAAGGGCACTGCCAGGCCTAGCCCACTGAGCACAACACCATGGCTTAAGAACATAAGAATAAGAATGGCCATACTGGGTCAGACCAAAGGTCCATCGAGCCCAGCATCCCATCTGCCGACGGTGGCCAATGCCAGGTGCCCCAGAGAAGGAGAACAGAAGACAATGATCAAGTGATTTATCTCCTGCCATCCATCTCCTGCCCTTGTTATGAAGGCTAGGGCACCATACTTTATCCCTGGCTAATAGCCATTTATGGACCTAACCTGCAAAAATTTATCAAGCTCTTTTTAAAACCCTAATAGAGTCCTGGCCTTCACAGCCTCCTCGGGCAAGGAGTTCCACAGGTTGACTGTGCGCTGTGTGAAGAAAAATTTCCTTTTATTAGTTTTGAACCTACTACCCATCAATTTCATTTGGTGTCCCCTAGTTCTTGTATTATGGGAAAAGGTAAATAATTTTTCTATAATCACTTTCTCCACACCATTCATGATTTTATATACCTCTAGCATATCGCCCCTCAATCGCCTTTTTTCCAAACTGAAAAGTCCCAGTCTCTCTAGCCTCTCCCCATATGGGACCTTTTCCAAGCCCCTAATCATCTTAGTCGCCCTTTTCTGAACCTTTTCTAATGCCAATATATCTTTTTTGAGGTGAGGAGACCACATCTGCACGCAGTACTCGAGATGTGGGCGTACCATAGTTTTATATAGGGGAAGTATGATATCTTTTGTCTTATTATCTATCCCTTTTTTAATAATTCCTAACATCCTATTTGCCTTACTAACTGCCGCTGCACACTGCGTGGATGTCTTCATAGAACTATCCACTATAACTCCAAGATCCCTTTCCTGATCTGTCGTAGCTAAATTTGACCCCATCATGTAGTACGTGTAATTTGGGTTATTTTTTCCAACATGCATTACCTTACACTTACCCACATTAAATTTCATTTGCCATTTTGCTGCCCAATCACTCAGTTTGCTGAGATCTTTTTGTAGTTCTTCACAATCCCTTTTGCTTTTGACTGTCCTGAACAACTTTGTGTCATCTGCAAACTTGGCCACCTCACTGCTTACCTCATTTTCTAGATCATTGATGAACAAGTTGAACAGGATTGGTCCCAGTACTGACCCCTGGGGAACACCACTAGTTACCCTCCTCCATTGTGAAAATTTACCATTTATTCCCACCCTTTGTTTTCTGTCTTTTAACCAATTCTTGATCCATGAAAGGACCTTTCCTCCTATCCCATGACCACTTAATTTACGTAAAAGCCTTTGGTGTGGGACCGTGTCAAAGGCTTTCTGGAAATCTAGGTATATTATATCCACTGGGTGCCCCTTGTCCGCATGTTTATTAACCCCTTCAAAGAATTCTAACAGATTAGTTAGACACGACTTCCCTCTGCAGAAACCATGCTGACTTTTGCCCAACAATTCGTGCTCTTCTATGTGCCTTGCAATTTTACTCTTTACTAGTGTTTCTACTAATTTGCCTGGTACTGATGTTAAACTTATCGGTCTATAATTGCCAGGATCTCCTCTAGAGCCTTTTTTAAATATTGGTGTTATATTGGCCATCTTCCAGTCATTTGGTACCAAAGTGGATTTAAAGGATAGGTTACAAACCACTGTTAATAACTCCGCAATTTCACATTTGAGTTCTTTCAGAATGCCTTGGGTGAATGCCGTCTGGTCCCGGAGACTTGTTACTATTCAGCTTATCAATTAATTCCATAACCTCCTCTAATGTCACTTCAATCTGAGTGAGTTCCTCAGATTTGTCACCTAAAAAGGCTGGCTCAGATTTAGGAACCTCTGTAACATCCTCAGCCGTGAAGACTGAAGCAAAGAAATCATTTAATCGCTCCGCAATGGCACTGTCTTCCTTGATCGCTCCTTTTATATCTTTATCATCCAAGGGCCCCACTGCTTTTTTAGCGGGCTTCCTGCTTCTAATGTATTTTAAAAACATTTTACTATCATTTTTTGAATTTTTGGTTAGCTGTTCCTCAAACTCTTTTTTGGCTTTTCTTACTACATTATGACACTTAATTTGGGAGTGTTTATGTTCCTTTCTATTTTCCTCACTAGGATTACTTCCACTTTTTAAAAGCTGCCCTTTTCTCTCTCACTGCCTTTTTAACATGGCTGTTTAGCCATGGTGGTTCTTTGTTAGGTCTCTTACTGTGTTTTTTTATTTGGGGTATACATTTAAGTTGGGCCTCTAGTATGGTGTCTTTAAACAGTTCCCATGCAGCTTCCAGGGATTTTAGTTTAATTACTCTCCCTTTTAGTTTCTGTTTAACTAGCTTCCTCATTTTAGTGTAATTCCCCTTTTTGAAATTAAATGCCAGAGTGTTTGACCGCTGCGGTGTTCTTCCCAACACAGGAATATTAAAAGTTATTATATTGTGGTCACTATTTCCAAGCGGTCCAGTAACAGTTACCTCTTGGACCAGATCCTGCGTTCCTGTCAAGAATAGGTCGATAATCGACTCTCCCCTTGTGGGTTCCTGTACTAGCTGCTCCAAGAAGCAGTCATTTAAGGCATCAAGAAATTTAATCTCTGAATCCCGTCCTGAGGTGACATGCACCCAATCAATATGGGGATAATTGAAATCTCCTATTATTACTGTGTTTTTTATTTTGGTAGCCTCTCTAATCTCCCTTATCATTTCAGCATCACTATCACTGTCCTGGTTAGGTGGTCGGTAATATATTCCTAATGCCATATTCATATTAGAGGAATGAATTGTTATCCATAATGATTCTATGGAACATTTTGATTCCTTTAGGATTTTTACTTCATTTGATTCTATATTATCCTTCACATATAGTACCACTCCGCCACCCGCACGACCTGTTCTGTCTTTCCGATATAATTTATATCCCGGTATGATAGTGTCCCACTGATTGTCCTCATTCCACCATGTTTCTGAGATGCTTGGAAAAGATAAACTCCACAGAGGCTCCAGCATGGGGGGTCCACGGGGGCTGCTCTAGAATTCTGGGCACAGGCTCTGCTGGCCAGAGCAAGAAACAGCAGGAAAGCACCCAGCACCCCGCTTTGCCTCCCCCTGCTATCCACAGCCCAACTCTTTCAACCCACCTCCGTGCTGGCCTGCAGCCCCCCTGCTGCTCCGGGCTGGGCCCCACCATCACTCTGCCAATGCCCCACTGTGCTAGCCTGCAGACCAGTCATTTCACAGTGATCTAGCCAAGTCTCAAAAGAGAGGGGCAGAGCATTAAACCACTGTGCCACACTAGTGCTGACCGGGGACTGAGTTCAGCCCTGGTATAAGCAGGTATAAAGCCCACTGAAGACAAACACCAGTTTATGGCTGGGGCCAGATCCTCAGGTGAGGTAAATTGGTATAGCTAAATTGATTTCAGTGGACCTGGGCTGAATTACTCCCTGTTAAGGATCTGAGCTGCAGCCTTTAGCCCAGGCTGCGAGAGGCTGCCCAGGCCATGCCAGTTTAGAGAGGCCTGGATATATTACTCTCCCATCATCCCGAGTAGCTGAAATAGCCTCCCTGTGACCATTTATATTTTATAATATCAGCTGGAAAAGAAGCCAGCCGTAGTTCATAAGCCAAGCAGGCTCAGCACCCCCTTGCCACAGACTTCATGCAGCAAAACAGGGCAATAAGCTGGCAGCCACGTTTGTGTGTTAGCAACAGCCTGGGGGAAATGCTTCCCTCAGGACAGACAAGAGACTTTCCCTAGATTGGGAAACAGCAGGCTGGGGATTACAGCCCTGACCGGCTCCCACATCCCCAGGGGCAGTGGTTTGCTACTAACTACCTTCTACAGCCCACGTGTCTCACACCTAAGACACGGTGCTGCCCCACGCCCTGCCAGTCCCCATGCATGTGCCCTGGATACAAGTGGTGGAGTCACCCACTCCCAATGCTCTGGGCACCTCTCACAGCCTGGCAGCTTGGCTTGCAGGGACACAGTGGCACTGGAACAGTTTTTGGAGTGGGGGTGCCGAGCTGCACTTCTCCTTACCCATGTCCATGCCCCTCACTAGCCCTTACCACCGGGGCCGGTGGCCAGGCGGGACCCTGGGACCAGTGGTGGAGCCCCTGGGAAGCAGCAGCAGGCCCAGCAACCGGGACCCCAGGCAGTAGGGGTGCAGGGCTGGCAGCTGTGATGCTCAAAACCTGGGGGTGCTGCAGCACCCCTCACACTCCTACTTCCCCCTCTTAGGCAGGGGGGGGGGCAGGATGAGAATCCCAGGATTGTTTGGTGCATCACTGCATGTGGACATTCCCTCTTCGTATCGCCTCCCTGCCTGCTGCCCTAAGGACAAAGCCAGCATGCATAACTAGAGTGGCCATGCTCCCCAGGCCCTGAGCAACTCTGAAAGAAGCTCTACAGCCAGACAAATTCCAAGTGGGGTCCTGGCAGATCCTCTTGGGAACTGTGCAGGCAAGAACTAGGGAGCTGTCACTGCAGGATCCAGACAGGAGCTGGCTTGCTCAGCACATCCTCTGAACACACTCAGGAACGAATGAGCTGCCAAGAGAGCCGGAGCAGGAAGATTTTCCAGGCCTGCAGCAGCCAGGGAAACAGGTCTGATGAGTTAAGGAGCAACCAGCATGGAAAGCCTTCCTTCAGGAATAGTCCTACACTAGGGGGAGGGAGGATGAGAAAGGGCACAAGGGCACAGAGAAGCTTGACAGAGGCTGAATGGGCCATACATGCTCCAGGTATTCACAAGATCACAGAAAAGAGAGGTCATCGTATGTCAGAAGCAGATTCTCTCTCTGAGTCTGCCAAAGACAGGGCTGCCCTGCAGCAAGGGCCCAGGGTCTGGCTGTTTGATCCAGCCTCTTGCAGGCAGCCGGCAGCTCACAGGAACGATCATTTTCCAGCAGGAGCAGAACATGTTTGAATCCAGGCACCCTGGGTTGGTTGCGAAGATGCTGACCAGAATGACCAGCTGTTCTAAAGGGAGCCGGAAGGTAGCAATTATGGAGTCAGACACACTCACAGTTCCCTTCTCACCAATTCATGCTCCAGCGTATGCAACAGGTGCACTCAGGATAAACAAGGGCTAGAGAGCAGGCAGTAAATCCTTCCAGAGCTAGGGATGTATGTGACTAGTCAACTATCCAATAAGCATAAGTTTATCGGATAGTCGACTAGTCCCTCAGCTAATTGCTTCCCCCCCTTGCTGCCTCTATTAGAGGCAGCAAGGGAGGGGGGAGCAGCCGGTGCTGGGGGGAGCAGGCTTAAAAGCTGGTTCCCCCAGCACTGTCTCTGTGGGAGCTGGGGAGGCAGAGGGCTAGTGGGAACTGGGCGCACCCAGTCCCAGACACTGTGCCTCTGCTTATTGACTAGTTGATTAAACTAAATTTAAGATCCCTATCCAGAGCCTCAGTGCTAAGCACTGAATGAAGCTGCCGTCCGCGCTCTGACTCTTGCCTTCTCCACCCGTGTTCTCAGTCACATGCAGCTGCTTTGGAGGTTCTCTCTGACCTTCTCAAAAGCCACAGATGCCATTTGCAAGGGCTCTCACTCTGAGCCGCAGCCAACTCCACTCTGAGCACTGGCATCGACAGCGGAAAAGGAGCCACCTGGGCCTGGAAAGGGCAGGCTGCCCTCCCATAATCCACAGTTACCAGGGTTAGCTCTCTGAAGCATGTTATTAACCTGATCTGCAGGGAGATTAGCTGCCCCTGCACCATTCCAAGAATTCCCTCCTGGGAGGGGATCAACTCTGGCAATGCTGCAGAAGGCAAAGAGGGGAACAGTTACTGATTGCATCTACCCAGTCCCATCCCTGCCTTCCCAGCCCCTCACCTCATGCACAGCAGAGTTAGCTGTTCATGGACCAGACAAAGCCAGGGACTGCACTGCAAGGTATCCTCTCTGCCATCCTGCTGCCTGGGCCCTGGGGTGCGTGTTACACTTCCACCAAATTGGGGAAGGTTCAGCATCGCTAGCAGGGGCCCCAGGCCCTGGAGAGTGTATCACTCTGAGCCCCTGCACAATTGTCCCAGCAGAAGCTCATGCAACAAGGAGGAGAAAGAGGTCTCCATGCACCTTCCTCCCTAAGGATCTGGTGGGTACCAAACTAGGAACATCAAAATGCTTCTGGGCGCTTTGGGCACTTTCTGATGCTGTTGTTATCCTCCCCCAGCCCTCTACCCCACATTACGGTAGGTCGAATTGGGACAGAACTGACTCTACTACACAGGGTTGGATCAACAAACATGTTGGGATTCCAAATCAGCATGGAGCCATTTGGTTCTGGCCAGCCGTCACTGGTTAATACTTGTTTACTCTAAAACCCAGCGACCATTCCGCACCACAGCCATGACTTCATGCTCCACCCTTAGCATGGGATGCCACTAAATACCCTGCCTGACTCTGTGCTCCCAGCCCTGCCCCGCTGTCCACAGTTCTCAACAGGCGAGGAGCCCATCTGAGCAGGCAGCACCCAGGTCGGGTGACTGCGAGGGGGTAAAGCCACAGGACCAGAAGGCAGCCCCTTCAGCCAGAGTTATGTGGGCACTTACCGAGTTGATGCAGCCCAATTCCTTGTTCAAGAGCCAGGGCAGCGACAGCTTTCCCTCCCCTCGGTAGCAGGACTGGATGCGCTCCTTGATCTTGTCTTTGATCTTTTTCAGAGTGAAGAGGCAGAGGATGGACTCCTTGGGTGGCTTGACCCTGTTCTTCTGGCCCTGAGAGAAAACAGTGAAGAGGATGTCTTCCTGCTCCGAGATGCCCAGCTGCTTGGCAAGCTCCTTGCCGGGCTTGCTGAGGTACGCGTCCTGGATGAGGCGGTACTCGACGCCATCACGCACACAGCCTATGGGGAACTCCACGTAGGAGTAGAACTTGGGGTCATCCACGCAGAGGCGGACGATCTTGGAGGTGAAGAACTGCTCCCCAGTGGAGTCAGGCGAGGTGAGCTGGGTGTCCAGCTGCAATGTCAGGTAGTAGACAAACTGCTCACTGCTGAAGCTATAGATGTAGTAAATGTCAAATGTGGGGAACTTGGAGAGCGTGTCCGAGGGGATCTTGAGCTGGGAGGAGACAAACTCGTCCTGGTAGACGAAGCCAAACATCTCCGCGTTCTCCTCATTGGCCATCAGCTTGCGGCTGGAGAGGGTGGGGAAATACTCGGACTTCCCATCGATCGGCGTCCCGATGAAGAGCTTGTTGTGTCCATTAAGCACCTCGATGATGACACCCGACATGGTGCCGGACTCGTTGACACTGGAGAGGTAGTGTTCCTTGCGGTGGTGGGGCTCCCCCAGCTTGAAGAGGTCGTCCAAACGGAGGAACTGACAGATGCCCTGGGAGGCACTGCCACAGGCAATTAGCCTGTTCTCTGAGTAGTCCACCAGCAGCAGCTTGTTGACATTGTTGGTGGTGACCAGCCCATGAGGACAGGATTGGACGCTGGGGGGCGGATAGCACTTCTCGTTATCATCCACTGGCCCCGTCACATGGGCACGCAACAGCGTCAGGTTGTTGGAGAGCTTGTAGATCCGGTTGACAGCACCCACGTAAACCTCCCCAGTTTTGTTGTGCACCACCAGGTGTGTCAAGCTCCAGTCTGTGACAGAAAAAGTCCTAAAAGGTGACTTGGGGGTGCCTTCTGCCAGTGGTAGCCAGGCGCTCCCCAAAAGCAGCAGAGTCCAGATGTTAACAGACAAGTGCTGCTTGAGCCGAAGGAGCCACATTGCAGCGGCGTCACATCCGACCAGGGCCGTGCACAAACCCAGCCACAAAATAAATAGAAGCCAACCCAAAAGAGAGGGACAGGGAAAAGGGAGGGGATAGTACAGGGCCAAGGTTTCCTCTGCTTCTGCTAGGCTCTACATTCAGGGCATCATGGACACTGGCAGCCTGGTCAGCCCTAAAGGGAAGATAAGAACAGGGTTAGGCAAGTCTTCTGCAGTTCAAGTTATCACATTAACCCTTTTCTTTTGGGGCTCGTCACACCCCACCTGCCCACCACTCTGAATTTCTGGGGCTTTGGTATCTCACAGCCCTTGGGGGGCCTACCAGGTTTCCAGTGCCATGCACAGGAAATGCAACGGCCTTTCTGTCCTCCTGCAGCACGACACTCCCCTCACCCACACGCAACTGGGCGGGGGGCAGCATCACAGAAAGCCACATTCGCCCACCTTCCACCTCAGCCCTGCCCCAGGAGCAGAGGGAGCAAGGGCATTCCTGGCACTACAACCTGTGTGAAGAGAAGAGCTGATTAGCACAACACTGCCTAAAACCACCCCAGCAAACCTCTAGGCATTCATGGCCGCTTTGCTTCCCCTCCCTGACAATTGTTGGCCCAGACCACAAGCACCATCTCTCCCACCAGGCGGGGGCGAATGCAGCTCCCTGCGGAGCCTGTCAATGCTCTGACACCTGCTAGCAGACATAGGAAATTTGCTCTTGGGTGCTGTCAAGCACTCACTTGCCGGGGTGGATGAACAATCACCCTCAGCATCACTAGGCCAGAGAATCAGCCTGGCTCTCTCTCAGGGCAGAGGGGACAGAGCATAAATGCGCCCATCACTTTAGCTCCAGAGTGAGCGTGCAGCAGCTCAATACGCACAGGGCAGGCAGCAGGCTCACAGCTCACTCTTAAGTGCTAACACACACAAGTGGCTCCATGGGGTGTGCCCTTCGTGCCCCCACAAGCACAGCCAGTCACAGCGCACAGGAGCACTCACTAGGGCCTAGCAATACCAAGTGTCCCATCGTGACCAGAAGGTCCACACACCCCGGCCCCTGACAGCTCCACCTTAATTCACTGTGGGTTTTAAAATCTGGTCCGTGGGGTGGTTTGTTCACTGCTCAGGAGCCAGGGGACAACCACACCTGGTTGCTCTGAAAAGCCAGCTGCTCACCTCTCACCTGAACAAGCTGCATGGCTGGGGGACGGGGCGGCTCAGGCACAAGCAGCAGCCAGTAGAGCCCCCTCCACATCCCCAGTTTAAATCCAGCCCTGGTCAATGCTGACAAAGCTGCTACCATCTGAAGGCTGTGAAGTCCCACACGAAACCAGCTGGTGAGTCTGCCTGAGCCCTAGGGGACAGGTGTCCACCTCACACAACCCACCCTCCGAACCAGCACCAAACTGGCCCCTTCCTGGCTGTCTCAGCAGAGAAGCCACCGCCCGCTGGCAGGGACAGTTCCTTGCTGTGGGTATACTGGGGATTTCCATTGTCCAAGATGGCAATCCAGTCCCTTTCCCTCACAGGAAAACAACCCACTAGGGGCCTGGTACCCAGCCCCACGCCACCCCCACGCCTGGCACCCAGCCCCAGCCCCACACCATTTCACACCTGCCATGCTGCCGAAGCAGCCCGCTCCTAAACAGAGAGGCTGGAAACCGCCTCTCCCCCCACACCCCGCCTGTGCATGCAGCACAAGGCAGCCTACAAAGCGCTCTCTGCATTTCACCAGTTACCTAATTGGACTTTAATGTGCTGAATGGCTGGTCATTAAAGAGATGTTACTTTTATAAAGACAGAGAGAGACTTTCACAAAGGAAGAGAGAAATAAATGGTGCCCAATGTACTGAGAGGAAAACACCCTGGCTGGAGTCAGAGCAGGGGGATGGGGAGACAGGTCTCTGGGGGTCTAATTCTGTCTCTGCCAATGACTTGCCGCGGCCTCCAGAGAGGCACTTCCCTTCCCTGCGTTCCAGTTTCTTGGTCATCTGAAGAACTGGGGTAAGACTACTGACCTACTGCACCAGGGAGGGTGAACATTCATAAAGCAGGTCCTTTGATGAAAGAAGAGGTAGGTGCAAAGCACGATCATCCCCAGAGAGCTGTTTTCCCAGACATCCAGCTGCCCTGCCTGGTGTTAAATCTTCTGTTCCTCCAAACCATCACACCCGCCCCCCTTACCCTCCTCCATAAGAAGTCTGAAAGGACAAGAAGAGCCACTCCTCCAGCTGCGATCTCTGACTCTGGCTCAGTTCGCGCAGAGATTACCCGGCAGGGCAGGCAGACCTTGAGGATGACGAGGATTTCCACCTGGGGAGCAACATAGCAGGGAACACTGCCCCAGGCAGCTCCAGGGATTGTGTAACTGTGGTAGGTTTCATCCCAACACCACTGACTACATAGCCAGCAAGAACAGGGATTCACCTTGCTCCAGTGTCTCAGGATGCAGCCAGCAGAAAAGGTGGGAAGACAGACTCTAACCGGAGAGCAGTCCAATCTGGCATGGCAAACCCAGCAATTATCAGGACAGGGGCAGGAAACTAGCAGCAGTAGCCAAGACTCCTCCAAGCACACCCTACTCTCCCCTCCCACCAAGTTATTTCCTTCTCAGTCGCAAGTAAACTCCAACCAGCCTAACATCAACACCCCCTCTCCCTGCCCTCCACCCAGCAGCCCACCTCTCTGCACTCACAAAGGGGCTGCATTGCACTGCCCCTTTGGTGTTGCTGAGGAGAAACCAAACACACAGGGACTTGAGCTCCAGGTCACCAGCCAAGCCAATCCTCCATCCTCTGCTCCCCAACAGACTCCAACATGAAGCACCCGCGCCAGCCCCCCACCCTCGCTCCAAGCCTGCTGCTGAGCCATATCTTCCAAAACATGCCCCTCTACCGCAGGGTCAGGGCCAGGTGCCTCAATGCATCAGCCAACGGAGCACTGGCGCCCCCGACTTCCCACTAGTTTTGAGGGAAGAGGGAGGTTGGGCACAGCAAGGGGGTTACCTCAACCTTGACTTGGCTGGTGCCAAGGTTCGCCCCACCCCGAAACCTACAGCAGCATCCCTTGACGACAATTCAGCACTCACAAGGCAAGGAACCAGCTGGCTGAGCTCCAGGTGAGGGGGTGGGGAGGTTTCAGAGCAGGCACGGCCCACACATTGAGTCTCTGCAGAGACCTTTTCAGGTGTGCTTGCCTCCCAGCCTTTCTTCTCACCAGCAGCAGGGGTCACATTCACTCGACCAGCCCCCCGTCCCCAGAGCGCCATCAGGACCACTTGTGGCATCACCCAGCAAGCAGCACCAATGGAACCAAACTGGGACCTGGACTGATCGGCCTTAGTGGCACCGTCGCAGCAGCCCTGCCAGCTCCTTTCTGGCGCACAGGGTAATTCAAGCTTCAAACCTTGGCTCCTGCTTCGGATGGTAAGTGCAATTCTAGGCAGCCCCTGGAGCTCTCTCCAGCTGAGCGGGTGCCAGGTTAAGTTGCCCTTGCTGCTTGTTTCACAGGCAGCATCTGAGGTCCTAACTCCTCCTCCCTCCCTCCCCAGGGCTCTGTAAGGTACCGGCCTGGAGGGATGTTTGCGCGGCTGTATATACACATTGCACAGACTAATATGGAGGAGCAGCACGGAGAGATCGATGCAAGTGTTTAACTGCAAAGCTTCTTGGTTGCTGAGTTAACGGATTTCGAGAGCGGCCAGCCCTGGCATTAGTAACGATTACAGCAATCTCACATTCCTCTGACCACCGTAAAGGAGCCCAGAGCACTTAGCAAGCGATATATCCACTAATCACTTCCCACGCCTCTGAAATGTAACCATTTCTGGGGTGGGACACAGTAACTAGGCCAAAAGGGAAACTCTGGCCCAGGCTCCCATAGCTCAAACACCAACACTTAGGCCTCATCTACTCTACAAGTGCAATACCAGCATTATAACCCCATAGTGTAGAGACAGAACTCCGTGACGGAAGGGTTCTTCTGTCACCTCCCCAAGCCAAGGTAGCTAGGTCAACAGAAGCATTCTTCCATTGACCTGGCTGTATCTACACCATGTATAGCTATGGGGGGGGAGATTTGTCACTCACCACAGTGCCATAGGTAGGTCAGCCTAAGTTTTAAGCCTACAGCAGGCCTTACAGTGCGATGCCAGGCAATTTTAACACCCACATGGTAAAGACAGCACCTTGATGTGTAAGGACTTGCCTGAAAGATCTGCACATTGAACGAAGCCACTGAAAGGCAAAAGGCTACGCAGACCCTGAACTCTGGCATACAGGCTGCATGGATAAGCCTGAGGATTAGTTCACAGCGCCAGGAGGCCAAAGGCAGGGCGGTAATTTCCTCTTGGAATGTGTGCCTTCAGAGGAAGGGTTCTGAACCTATAGAAACAGGCAGCCCTCTCAGCTGACAGCCCAGACAACTCTGGGGTGGTGCCTGTCCACTAAGATATCCCTCACCCGTATTCCCAGGGCACTGCCATGTAGCATGGGGAGAACTTTTGTCATGCATTGGTTTGTCTGAGCCTTTTACAAACACTGATTAATGTCTGTCTCTCCCACCCCCATTCTGAAAGGCCAGGGAATAGCACCATGATCAGTGCTTTTTTTGTGCCAGAGCTCAGCCCTGGCACCTCTATGCCTGGCACCTCTGAACTTGACATGTTAGTTATGAAAGTAAAAAAACTGTTTGAGCCCTGGACCCTTTTTCATTATAAATTAAGCATTGACCACCACATTACTGATGGGAAAACTGAGACCCACAGAGGGGAAGTGACTTGCCCATCACCATATAGTGAATCAGTGGCCTGGTGGAGAAAGAGAAACCTGATCTCCTGACTCCTGTTCCAGTGCCTTATCCATAAAGCCATCCTTCCTCCACCAATGGCTCCCCTCAGGTGTTCAGGCCTTACAACAGCTCTTCAACAAGGGGGGAGCAAGATACATATTAATGCCTTTTCCACACACCCACAGCATGTCTATAGTGCTAGCCCAAGATCACCTTCCCAAGCCAGACAGCCCACGTTCCCCGTAAGCTTAGCGCTTGGGTGACGGCCCACGGAAGATTCAGGTCCTGCTCAGCTGACTGACAGGGCGCCCACAGCATGTGTTTCTATTGGTGGTACACATCTGCACATGCCTCAGTGCACATAAAATTTATTCCACGCATGGATGGAAAAAATTAGAAGGAACATTGCAGACAGCTGCTCTGCCTGGTTCTAAAAACACCACCAGGTGTTTTCAGCATGCTTTTCCTGCTTCACATAGAAGACCCAGAACTTAAGTCTTCACCCTTCTCCTCTGAGGAAATGTTCCCTCAACTCCCCACTCCTGAACTATCAGATGCACAGGGTCCCACTATTCTCATGGGGTTTGGCAAAGAGGAGCAAGTCCCACACAGTGCCTGCCTTCCTCTTATTTCAATCAAGACAGTTCCTTGATTACTGTGACTGAACTAAGCCACGGATCTCATCCCTGTGAGCAGCAAGGTACAGTTCACAGAGCGCACAAGGCTGCTCACAATTCAATTGCAAAGTCTGAATAACACACCTTCTGTTAGTAATCATACCACTCTAACAAATCTGTGGCCACCTAGAATGTCACACGGGTTGCCGTACTCCATATTACGACTGCTCAGCACTTCCCACTTGGCAACACCAGGGAGAAAAGGAAGATCGTCCTCCCCAAAGTCCAGGACCCTAACACTTGAGATACAGAAGATGGACAAGTGTATTAGGCACTAAAGATGCTGTGAACAACTGACCACTTCTAATTCCACCCAGAAGGGGGCAGGGATACACATGAACACTATCCAGGTTACTGTATTATTTTATAGCTGTGGTGGCCAACCAGTTCTGAATCAGTAGCCACTCTAGTGGCTACTGCTATAGAGAACTAGCCACACTCAACCAGCCAAATAGCTGCATGTGGCTAGCATCTTGGACACCACGGTTTTATAGTCATAGTTATGCAAGGACAGATACCTAAATACCTAGATCTCTGTCACAAGGAGACTGCAATGTAAATTAGACTGACCAAACAATGACACAGACTATAGGGAGAGGAGGGAGCCAGGACAGAGACCACAACATGTAATGGGAAGGGGGATTCCAAGATTCCCTGGAAATACCTACACAAAACTCTGCTCTAGGAGACTCTACAGGAAGCAGAACACTATGCTGTTTTCTCTGGTGTACCTCTAATTAGTCACATATTTTAGGGATTAGGCACCAGAGCTGGAAGTAGTCATGCTGTCATGGAGACAGGTACTAGAATGCAAGGAAAGCTCTTGAATCACTCAGAGGGGGCATCTTCTGGACGTAAAGAAAAGGGAGGAGACAAGGGAAAGCAGAGCAGGGCATACATGGGCAAAGCTCTGTAGAGTTTTTTTGGTTTTTTATGAGATCCACTGAGCATTTTGGTGGTAACTTTGCTACTTTATCAGCATGGATGCTCCTCGGGCAGTAGCTTCTCTCTCATGCAGAACTTTGGCTCTGTTATTAAAGGGCAGCTTCCTAGAGCTGGTGATTGCATTATCCAATAATGCATGCCTAAAGCAATCAATAGTGACTAAAAGAAATAGAGGAAAGTTGTATTATTTAAAAATAAATATAAAATGATTTGGGTTCCTGAGGTTTGAGTCAAATTAAACAGCAGATTAGACTGAGCAGAGATTGAATGAAGTGGAAGGTTACGTATTAGAACACAGAGACAGCTGGCCAATCCAATTTGGTTTCTACCACTTAGACACACGCTGGGACAGGTTGGGGGATCATAGAGGCAAGGGGAGGGGTCTCCTTTACACTAGATTTCTCCATGGCAGCTACAGCCCATTTTGAGAAAGGCAACGGCTTGCATGTTGCCATGGACCCTCTTCCCAAAATAGCCACAGCCTGCTTCTCGAAGCTAAACTCACCCACCTGAAGCATCCTGTCACTACTACCAGCAGTGCTGCTCCACCAGTGGGAGTGCTAGTGTAGAAAGATGTCAGAATTTTAACTACTCCATCACTTTGCAGGACTGAGCTCTAAGTGGCTCACCAAAGATCCTCCCGAGGGAGTTTGTGACAAAGTGAGGAACAAAACCCTTCAGCCCCCCCAATCCTGCACCTAACTACAGCGCCATCCTTCCACCCTAACACAGCAATGATGGTCAGTACCAGTGCCCCAAAAGCAGCCTCTTGGCACCAATCCCCTGGGTTCCAACTGGAAACTCCATTCCCATTGGAGACCTAGAAGTGTGTTTGCCAGCAGGAAACTAATCCTGTTCTGCAAATATGGCCACCATGGATACAGGACTTCGAAAACCTCCAGGCAGACGCCTTGGAGCCAAGCCCAGGCCTGAAATGGACTGCATTAAAAAACTACACCCAAGCCCAGGCTGCATGTTAATGCCAACTCAGGGAACAGTGCAAATAGACCTAAAAATACATTCCATTATTCTGCCTGGACAGTAAAGTAAACAGGGAAGAACTTCCTGTGACAGAAAACAACTCTGCAAAAAGGATGACTCAAATAGCAACAATGCAAGAGAAGGAGAAAGGGAGCCAGGCAAGGCCAGGGTACTGCAGGGGAACATACACACAGAGGGGCTGCTGGGGAAATCGGTGTTTATTTTAGAGAGCAACTCCCCCATACATGCGCAGCAGGAAACCTGCCATCAGAAGCAAAACGGACTCAGCAGCCACAAATGCCCGACTCCGTCAAACCCCCTTTATTCCTGCTGGAAAGGAAGTGTGCTAACAGTTTCACCTTTAAAGTGGCCATGAAGCCCTGATTGTTTTGACCCTGGTCACAGCTGCTCGGTGAACTAGATTGGTCTGGACTCTCTGCCTGCCTGCTGCCAACACCCACACCCACACCCCCACACACACTCTCTCTCTCTTCAAAAGACCCTTTCATCAAAAAGCCCTTGACTTGCCCCATAAATGCCTGCGTCCCACTTGCTTTCTAAAAAAGAGATATAGGAACAGGCCATTCACTCCTCTCCAGACTGCTGCGCTCCTCCTCCCACTGGATCCTGCAGACAGGCCATAATCCTGTGTTTGTGACTTCAGCGATGCAGCTGTAAAATCACTGAGGGTGGCACAAAGGGCTAGAACCAGGAGTGCCAGGGTGGAATCTGGATTGAAGGGGTGAGGAGAAATTTAAATTCAATACCAAGGAAAACTCCCTAATCGAGGGCTTGGATATGACAGTGCCTCAGAGGGGCCCAGAAAAGTGGGCAAGATCCAACACACCATAGAACAGCCTGTCCTGAGGGTTGATGGAAGCCCCATTGCTTGGAATATTTTAAGTGCAGTTAAGATTAGCAAGGAACAACAGTTCTGTGTCCCATGTGCATTCAGCGCCCCCAGAGCTCACTCCACCGCTTTTAACCTTGCACAGTCAGTACAGCTACAGTAGCACCAGCTGGGTTCTATTTTGGCTCAGGCATCATTAACAGATTAGCTCATTACCTATGTTCTCCTTGCAGCACCTTCATTTGTGGTGCTGATACACAAGTCAGCAGGAGCCTAGCTGGACTGGTGGAGTCGCAGGCATGTTTACAGAGCTGGCACTTAGAAAAACCATCTCTCTCCTCAAACAGAAGGAAACTGATCTGGAGTCAGCGAGATAAGGAACAAAGAGCCACAACAGCTTTAGAGTCACATTTCAGGGACAAGCAGCACTTTGGAAACTAGGCTAAGGCAGAAAATTGATGAATAAGGAACTATCCTGAACTGGCCCCCAAAGAATGGGAGAAAAGGGCTATCATGAGTCTGTATCTTTAAACACTATGATAAACTTGCTGTGATCTGTGATAAGAAATGAACCAAGAAGAAAGCAGCACCTCATTCAGACATATCCACCCCTTGGATAATTAGCAAAGGTAGGAGGAGGGAATTCTAGGCAGGAAACCCTACCTGTGCAATAGACAAGACAGTAGATTGCAGGAGACATTAAGTATATTTTTAGGTTTGCCCTCATGGGAAGACTCTCAAAGCCTTGCAGCAATAACAAAAGAAAAGGCTTGTCGTTCTACCTGTAGAAGTTTGTACTGTATATGCAACTGTATGCGCCTCAACTAAGCATAACTCTTTCCTCTTCCCCCGCACTAATTAAAAACATATTCTCTGGGATTTCTCCAATGTTCCCAAGCTCGTGGAATCATTGTTACAAATTTCATATCACGCTCACACGCTGGGTCTGATTCAAAGTCTGTGGAAGTCAATAGAATGACTTCAACGAGCTCTGAATCAGACCCGTCCAGATCCCCATTACCCTTGGATTTATGCTAGCATCTCTCCTCCCACACACTTTCTCCTGGTGCAGCCTAGATCACCCCATGCAATACGGGGAGGATGGGAAAGTTGTCTAGTGATTAGAGTGCAGATTGCTAAGCAGCAATTCTGGAGTCAATTGCTGACTGTGCCATTGATTCACTGAGCGACCTTGAGAGAGACACTTAACTTCCTCCTGGGTCTGGGCTGTCCCAATGGAGAAACAGGAAGCAGCTGAAGTATGCCTCTCCAGAGCTCTGTGGAGCTTCATGTTTGCAAAATAGTTTGACCTCCTCAGATAAAGGGGCATTATAAGTGCACAATCATATTGCAACCATAAAACAAACAAACATGGGATTTATCGGAGGAATGTTTCCCCTTCCTTTGCAATTCAGCATGGAAAGTAGCACAATGAATCATCCAGAGTGAATGAGTTTACACTGGTTGGGTGGCTGTGTATTTTGAAAACTAAAAACCATTGACCCTGATCCCTTCCGAGATGGGAGCACAGCCTTTTGCAATCCCCAGCACGGTGGGCTAAGGCAGAAAGAAGCATGTCCAGTCCTGCTATTAGCATTTGGTCCACACAAAGAAAACATAACCCAGCCATCAGCAGAACATGTTTGTTCAAATGTTCCCAGAGCCATTAACCATTTTGACCGATCCGGGGAAGATTATGAAAATGCAAAGCTCCAGCTGCTCAGTTCATCTTTCCACAAGCACACCCAGGGCTATGAAACGTGCAAATCTGTGCTTCCACACACTTCCAGTGACATCTCTCTTTCCAGTCATAGCAGCCTCCTTAATGGGGAGAACTGGCAGGGAGCAGCACCCAGATTTTTTCCTTTACCATCTGCTAGCAACAAGGCATTGCGAAGTTCTGGACCGGTCTCAGGGTAGAGGAGAAACCAATGCGCTGTGCCATAAGCCAAATGCAGCATATGTCCTGCGGTCCTCCTCCTGTTTAATTAAGGGGTGTGGCCCACATACTCTATGGGCCTTGGTATACTGCTTCATGTTGACCAGAGGTTGCTCAGAGCCATGTGGGGCAATGCATGCTGGGAGCTGTAGTTTCTACAATCTGCTCCTGCACACCAAAGATGAGTAATCTGCTCAATTTTATGCAGATCAGGCACCGCCCTCAGGCTCCTAGTTAGTTAATGCATCCCTTCAGCTGGGAGAAGTTAGAGCAGCCAGGTAATTAACAACAGACTGCTGGGCTGGCAGGGAAAGCCAGCCTGGAAGAGACAGCGCTAAAAATAAACAAAAATGGACATGCAGCAAAATTTGAATTTAGGGTGTTTTCTACTTCAAACAACAGAGACTGAGAAATGAAACGGTCTGTTAGATTAGCGCGTCCATTTGGGGAGGGTGCGGTAGGAGATCGAGCCCCAGCCTGCGCAGAGTAGATACTAGGAGAGTCACACCACTTGATCTTAACCAGAAAGCAACAGTGATCGTAGAACGGAATGTGCCCCTTCCCCTCGTAGCATACACGCTAGTATATGAACCAGCAGCGCATCTAACATCCCCACGGGGTGGCTCTAGAGCAGGGCTTCCCAACCTATGGGTCACCATTACATTTCAAAAGGGTTGCCAAGTGTCTCCCCAGGTGGCTCTGCCCTCCCTCCTCCCCCCATTTTTGAATTGCCTTGGGTCACCACCAAGTCTTCCTGAATTCTCAAAATGGGTCCCCACCTGGAAAAGGTTGGGAACCACTGCTCTAGAGCAAACTCTTCAAACGTGTGGCTAGGCAACGCCTCTCTGTATTTTCCAGATATAAATGCCACCTCAGTTCCACCCCAGGACAAGAGAATTCAGGGCCCAGGGTGCCAAAAATTAACCACCCTGAGCAGCCAGCCACACTGCCCCCCGGCCACACCACCCCAGGTGAGGGGGCTCAGAGCTCAGGAACACTGGCCTAGAGCTTCCCAACAGGCGAAGTCCAAATCTGGAAGGGAGAAGTTTCCACCACAGCTGAACATCCTCTCCCCCCACGTTTCACAGCCTCAGGATTTCTCAGAGGGAAACACCCTCACCCTTTTAGCTCCCTGGCAGCAGAGCCTGTGCCCACATGCTCCATCTCCATCTCCACCTTCCACTGCTTGCCCCTTGTGTTCTCTATGCGGCTCATAAGGTCCTTTGCCAGCATTCCCATAGCATGGGCAGAGAGAGAGGGGAGAGGCCTAAGCCAGGAACTTGCCTGAAGCCCTTCCCCGGCTCAATGGGGAATGGATCCAATCACATCAGGAAAGAAGACACAAAGGTTGAGGTCTCCCAGGGGGAGGGGCCACGGGGTTATGCTTTGCACACAGACACTGAAGCAGCACCACACAAACTTGTCAGCTGGGCCTTTTATTCACTGGGCCTTACACACATGAGCTCTGAGGTTTCCACCCTCCCCGCGCTGCTTCTCCCAAAGAATCAGGGCCTGCCCTAAGCCAGCCCACAGTCAGACCCCACCTGGCAGGGAGTGCTCACATCCCAGCATGCTGAATGCCAGCGGCTCAGGGTAGGGAGAGAGAGCAAGGGGGGGGGGGGATTACCTAGCTCTAGCCGGACTTCAGCCTAAGGCCGAAAGGATTAACACCTCAGGGAATAAACAGCCTTGCCAGGCCTCCTCCTCTCTGCTTATCCACATCCCTTGTAGGGATAATCAGCCCCCATCCTCCCACCACTGAGAAGGGTGAGAGGTTCCATTTGAAGAGTCCTGGCTATTTCTGTCTCCCAGGCCGTAGACTCCGGGGGCGCTGGCCATGTTGGTGTCACATTCAGGGCCCAGCACCATGGCAGAGCTACAGACATGGCCAGCCCTCCAAAGATGGCCCTGGCAGAAGGGACTGGAAATTTCTATTAACTTTCCAGGGAGAGGCTTTGCCCAAGGTGGGTGCAAGGCAGTGCCGTGGAAGGTAAACCCTTTCTAAGCTGCAGCCCACTGGACCTGTGGCCTGACTGTGCACCAGCCCTGCTGGAACGTACCCTGTGTGCTCAGGAGATACCTGCCAGGCTTGCCAAGCTATATGCACACAGTAGGCCCATCCTGGATGAGAACAGGTCTCTCCCAGGAAAGGCTCAAGGAAACTGTGGGCTGCTCTCTGCAAATGGAACAGATGAGAACTGGCAGCAGTGGTGCAGGAAACAATGTGATGTTCAAGCCAGCAGCTCCTCCACCCCGACCCGCTGCCTGGACAACAGGGGGCCTGCGTCCCCAGTGAGGGCCCTGCTCTCAGGGCAGGCCCACTTCACCTAGCACCACTTCCCCAAGGGGCTCTGGCTGCACATGGCAGGAGCTCTGCGGAAGCGCAATGCTCACACACAAACACCCGGGCAGCACTAGACATCACATGATGTGGATTGGTCCCCCAATGTCTGTCAGAAGAAATCTTCCTCTCTCCAGCTCCTCAGCAGATGCTGCAGGAGGGACACCAGAGCCATCAGCAACCAATGAAGGACACTCAGGCATTCAGTGCCCAGTGGCAGAGCCGCCCCGTCCATAGGATAGTTCGGGACGGCCGCCCCAGACCCTGCGCTTTGGGGGGGCCTCACAACAGCCACCTCAACCATCTACAGACGGGGCCCATGGCAACCCCGGGGTCTGGCGAAGGGCAACAGCAGGGGTTGCACGAGACCTTGCAGCCTGTTCAACTCCGCTCCGCCTCCTTCTTCCAGCCTGCTGCTCCCCGCTTCACCAAGGCAGCAGGAAGCAGAGTGCCCCACCACTGTAGTGAAGCGGACTGGGAGAGGATGGCAGGGTGGGGCAGAGCAGGCTGCCCGGTCACTCAAGCTCCTGTCACCCCGGTGAGTGCAGGGGGGAGGGGGCCTCATGCCAGGCTCCCAGATAATCCCCCGGCTCACGTTGCTCAGGGGAGGGGGCTTTGGGCAAGAAGACGGAGAAAGGGTGGGACTCGGGGAAGGGGTGGAGCAGGGCCGGGCTGCAGCAGAGATTGGGGGGAGGGGGGGGAAAAGAGAGGCTGCCCTGGGCCCTATACCTGGGGAGGAATGCCCCAGGCACCATGCCCCCTAGGGATGGCCCAGCCCAATGGAGAAGCCACCTCCTGGGCTGGCAGTAGGGGGACAGCCTACCTGCTCCCGAGAGCAGGGAACAGAGTGGCAGGACTCCAGGCCACTTTCCCCAGCCAGATCACAGACTCACTTCTGCAATGGGTTGACCTCAGCACTTCTCTGGCTGGGAAATGGGAACAGGACCAGTGACGTGTTCTGGTGAAGTGGCTTGAGCGCCTTGGATGCCCAGTGCTAAGAGCAAACCTCGAGCAGCCGTAAAGTTACATGGGCCTTTCTAACGGGAATGTCGGGCAGGAGTAGCCGTGCTTACAGGCCTCGAGCCGTAACTGCCCACACCACGATTCCACTGGGACCTAGAGGCTTGCGGGCTCTTCACACTCAGGGAGCAGCAACTCGCTGGCTTTTCAAGGATGCCCGCGAGGGGTTTGCAGGATAAAGCTGCTCAGCCCTGAGTCTGGAAAGAGGGGAATTGAAGGCCCATGCATCCCAAAGAGGCACAAACCGCTCAGGGCTTCCCCACAAGCCAGCTTCCTGCTCCAAGGCGGCTTGCAGAGCAAGTGTCACAGGGAGCGGGACATTAACCCTTCCCAATGCCTGGAGATGCTCCCCAGGCAGCAACAGGAAAGTGGGGGAGGTGTGGCTCATATGGTGCTCTGGCAGCCTGCCTCAGGATTTTGTGCACAGCTAAGCAGACCTTAACCCCTGCAGCACCAGGAGGCCTGCAAACACAAGAGCTTGTTTGCATCGCACTAAAAGGTGTGCAGGGCTCCTGGGCCTCTCCCATTCCAGTCAGAGCAGCTGCATTGCAGTCATCTTGCTAGACTCAGGCAGCCACAGGATACATTGGCACAGTCACCAAGGGCCACTGGCACATTTCGCCTGGCTCACTCTCCAGCTAGCATTTTAAAGGGACACGGTCAAGTTAAACACAGCCATACTGAAGTTACCTAACTCCCTGCCTGGGTTACTACCGGTGCCAAGGCTTTACATCAGTAAACTTGAAAGGCTTTCCAGAACCCATTGGCTCTTCACCACCTCTGCAGTTTGTTTCCTTTTCCTGTTCTTCACTTATCTCAGGGGAGGGAAGCTAAACCGGCCAGTTTCTCCTGGTTCCCATGCAAGAGCCTCTGTGTGGCTGTGTTTAGGATTTCAATACAGCAGGAGGAAGTTTATAGCCAAACAGTGCTCTTTGTATTACAGAAGCAGCTAGGCTGAGATCAGAGCCCCAAAGTGCTGGGGAGAGAGGGAGAGATTGAGCAGAACGAAACTCCGCCCCAGAGCGATTACAGTCCAGACGGACAATGGCCGGGAGGTGAAACAGAGGTGAGGTGCAAGGAAGTGATGTGACATGCCCAAGGTCTCCCAGCAACTTAGGGGCAGAGTTGAGAGCAGCCAGGCAGCCACCACCAGCTTCCTGGGCTGGAGCAGCAGGGCTTCCCTGGACTTCCAGTTCCAGCACATGGCTCAGGGGAAGCAGCGCTGTGGGCTGGCAGTGCTAAGGGCTGACTGCCCTCGGCCCCGCCTCTTCCAGGGGTGTGGAGCCATTCCACCTTCTCCTAGGTCCGGGGTGGTTAGTGGCCCCGCTGAGTGCGGAGGCAGAGCAGTGCCGGGTGTGGAGGCCATGGTGCAACCCCAGAGCAAGCTGCCCAATCCAGGAGCATCCGGGCTGGCACCACCAACTTCCCCTGGGCTGGAACTGGCCTCAGCTGAAGGTAGAGGAATGGGGTGGGCTCCAGGGGCCTAATGACTAAGGCATTAACCTCTGGAACTGATGCCCCCTACACCACCTACTCAACTGTAACTGCCTCCATTCAGGACAAAATAAACACGTCTGTGGCCCTGAAGGTAGATCATAAAAGTTAAGGTCAGAAGGCCAGGGAAAGTCACCCGACAATTCCAGCAAGTTCCTAACTTTTAGTTAAACCCTAGTACCTCTTTTAGCAAGACATGGTCTTGATTTAAAGACTACAAGTACCAGAGACTCCACCACACCCACAGGCACATTATTCCAACAGGGGAGGCCATTCATTCAGTTCTGGCCTGGCCGGTAGTTAAAAATCAGACAAGCAAGTTCTAAAGAAAGAATCTACAAGCCCCATTTTCCTGTCTGAGCCAAAGTGTTCGTCACCTCCCCTCCCTGTTGCTGCAGCGAGTGGTCATGGGAAACACTCTCATGGGATGCCAATCTGATTCCTAACGGGTTATAGAGGGATCTGCTTCAAGCTCAGCCCAACTTGTCCTGCTCTCATTTTCCATCTTACTGGAGAGCCTCTCACTCCCAGCTGCACTCTCTATCCCCTGCTAGAACAGCCCTTTTGGAGGAGCAGAGCCCACTTCCCAGAAGCCAAACCATTGGGAGCTGTTCTCATTAGCAGTTCAGCAACATTGGCAGCCTTGGCTTGGAAGGGTCAGGAGATGAAACCGGTGTTTAAGAAAGCAACTAGTCCCATTGGCTTGTACCTGGCACAAAACAGGAGAACCACCCTAGAAGCCCCTCAGTCCCAACCTGCTGTCCCTGCTATTGCACAAAAACAACAAATCTAGCCCTTGCTATTATAATCCTGGGCCTCTCTTGATAAGCAATTGCTAGTTGCACTGAATTTTGTGAGGTGAACAAAACACGATGTTGTCACAGTCAAATACATTTCCCATCTACACAGATAGAAGCTGAACCCGGGTGTGCAGAGGGAAGGGCAAACACACAAGACTACCCCCAAAGAGAAGTGTTTATATTTCATGCAACCTTGTCAGCGGTGGGATTTTCTCCCCTTGTCCCCCTAAATGTATTTTTTGGGGAAAGCACATCTGAAAACACAGCATCTCTGGACCCGACATACAGCAATGGAACAAAGCTTTCAGTTTTATCAGCTCTTGCTGTATCTCCTAAGGACAAGCCACCAGAACAGGGAGCCAGTTGGGCTACTATATGCAGAATCCTAGTCATGGTTCAGTGGGTCTGCTTCCCCCCCCCACACTCCTTGTCTCCTAATCATCTGCTGCAAGCCCCTTGGTAGGCCAGCACAGCCAGAGGTACCGACCATCAACTCTCCCCTCCCCAGATAACACATCTCCAGCAGCTGTTCCCTCTGGGAGATTTGTCTCTCTTCTCTCACACACTGTTCACCTAGTAATCGAATAAGAACATGGTGAGTCTAGCCTCCGTGAACTCAGCAGCCCCACAGAATAGCCACAGCCCTTCCAGCAGTGGACAATATTCTCTCCTGCCCAAACTCACATCCAGTAGATTTTGCAAATTCTCCGCCAGACTTGCTCCACAGTACAAATTCCAAGTTCTCGGTAAAGGTGGGGGAACTGACTCTTGTCATAAGCTTTACCTCCAATTCCCCTAATCTCCTTGCTAATATAAGTCTCACGATGAGGCTTACCTGAGCCCAATCTGCTCCGCTTTTCCTTTCATGAGAGGCTTTGCTTTGGCTCCCCTCCTCACTAGCGGCTACTTTCATTGTAGGTCAGATCCTGCTGGAAGCCTGGCTCAGCCCAAAGCACAGGCACTCCCACCTGCAGAGAAGCCAATGAGAAAGGGCCCTTGGAAGTCAAGTCAGGACTCAGAACCACTCTCATTTCAAAGCTCCAGTCCCACAATGTTGCAAGAGTTTTTAACTGCCCTAGTTGGAACAAGCCTGGGAAAGCTGGAAATAGGGAGAGAACTTGAGAGCTCACAGACTTTCGTGGACCACAGGATGGGAGGGGGAGAAGACTCTGAAACTGTTCCAACAGCAACACCACACAGAGAAGGAAAACCATGATTTAACAGAGTGGCAAAGACTTCATTTTAATGAAAGATGCACCAGCAAGTATTGGATCAACACATACACACAGTTATGTTCTATGCTGTACAACCATTGTTGACTTCAATAAAACAGACCCTAAAAGAAATGAGATGTGTCAGAGTAGCCACCAAAACAGGGGTGGGCTGGCAGGATAGGATGCAGT
Organism: Pelochelys cantorii; assembly: GCA_032595735.1. Taxonomy (NCBI): domain Eukaryota; kingdom Metazoa; phylum Chordata; order Testudines; family Trionychidae; genus Pelochelys; species Pelochelys cantorii. The sequence continues at coordinate 25,788,122 of CM064336.1, forward strand.
GCTTTTCCCTTTTAACACTCTGGGGTCAAAATCCAGCACAGGTCAACAGTGAATAAGTGTCACAGACTGCATGCAAGAAATCAATCGATGGTCTCCAAGCAGCGCCTTCAGGATATACACAGATGCGGGAATTCGGGGTGCTGGGGATGCAGCAGCAATCCCTGACTTGAAATACAGTTTCCATCAGATACAGAGTTTACAGTTTGGGTCTCTGACTCTCAGTACCCCCCACTATACAAACTGTTCCAGCACTCCTGGAGTCTCCATCCCTAGAGGTGTTTAAGTCTCGGCTTGACAAAGCCCTGGCTGGGTTGATCTAGTTGGGATTGGTCCTGCCTAGAGCAGGGGGCTGGACTTGATGACCTCCTGAGGTCTCTTTCAGCTCTATGGTTCTATGATTCTATGATTCCTGGGGAGGTAAGGATATATCATGAGGAACACCAGCATAAGTGATGTGAATTCACTCATCAGCTGTCCCAGCAAAGGGACCAAGATGACCAGACTTTGTTCTTGCAACTACAGACATCCCCTTCCAGGCAGGAACTATGGCATACTGATGGATCCGGTGTCGCTCACTATAAAATAATGTCATGACACAGCATGTTGCAAACTTGCAATATATTGCATATAATAAGCATCCACCAAGATTTCAACATTGGCCCTACATTGCACATCATGATCTCAAAGGGGTGGTAGCAAGGATAAAGGGTGGTAGCAAGGATAAAACTGGGATCCTTTTGCTCCAAAGCCAACTGCCCATACATTTGAGCGAAAGGGAATGTCTCCTTGACTGTAAGCAGGGTAGGGCATGTGACACACAGCTGAGGAGTTCTGATGGTATCACTGCAAGACTGTTATGTAAATAACAAGAAGGAGCAGGACTTAGCAGACAGGGCATTGGACTAGGAGATACAAGATATCGCCTTGATTCCTGGCTCTGCCACTGACATATTGTGTGACCTTTAGCAAGTCACCTGTTTGGGCCTCAGTTTATCCTCCTACCTCTTTTGCCCTATTTCAGTGTTTCTCAAAGTGGTCTGCGAAACCACTTTGAGAAACCGATTTACTGGCTGCTCTGGAGTGTTTACTTACCAGTGCTGTGGCCACGGAGGCTCGCGACTCCTGTTGGCTCCATTTCACCATTTGCAGCCAAGGGGAGCTGCGGGAAGCAGCGTGGGCTGGGCTGCCGCTTCCCAGGGCTCCCCTTGGCTGCAAATGGTGAAACTGAGCCAATAGGAGCCGCGAGGCTCTGCAGCTGTGGCACCGGTAAGTAAACACACCCCAGTGGCCAGTTAACAGGTTTCTTAAAGTGTTTTCACGGACCACTTTGAGAAACACTGCCCCATTTTAATTATAAGCCCTTCAGAGCAGGAACTGTCACTTCCTGTATAGACACGAACAATGTCTAACACAGTGGGGTCCCACTCTCCGTTTGGGCTCCAAGGTGCTGCATAATGCAAATAATAATGAACAATAACTCTTGTCACTTTCACACAGGGCCACTCTATGTTGTAAATGCTCATCGACACATGCACAGCTCCAAACATTCTATTTTGGAAACAACCCTGCTAGCATTTCCCTGCGTTTTCCGCATTTCTCCTCCCCCATTTCTTCCTGGTAACAACAGCCTGGAAAACAGGTTGTTGGCTTTCTAAGAGATCTTCTGACTGCTTAGCATCCCAGCTGAGGCAAGAACCACCATCCCTGGCTATTTGCATCATCACAGCTGAAAAGGATTCTGTCTGTCCCCCGAGAACAGGACTCAGGTAGGAAACTACAGACTAACGCTTACGAATCAGAACGTCTGTGCTCATGCCAACACTTCTAGGAATAAAAATGACTGGGGAGGAGATGGGGGTGGAGGGAAGTGTGACATAGCAACATAGCAGATTTGAGAGGATGAATTTCAAACATTTTCTCGAAGGCATCACAGCTCTAAGCTTCCCATGACAAACTCTAGATGACGCCTCTTCAGATAGTCCCTGCCTGGTTAAGGAATAATTCCTTCCTCCTTAGAGGAGTGGAAACAACAGTCAACACTTCCTTAGTGCTCTCCATACAAAGATCTCAAAGCACTTTACTATCTTTTTATGATTTCAGTCTCACAACCTCCCTGGCATAGGTGACTCATGGTAGCACCTAGGAGGTACACTGGCCCTTTCAGCCCCTGCCAAAAATTTTGTTGCTAAATGAGGTGCTCCCTCATGCCCCCTCCAGATTCTCTGGGTGGCCCGCCAGGCATCCCACCCCCTCACACACCAGTCACCTATGCTCCATGGGGTGTAGTTAAATCTCATTATTCCCATTTCACAGATGGGGAAAGCAAGGCCTGGAGAGGGGATATGCCTTACTTAGAAGAGCACAGCTTGAACGAAATTGCACAATCCAAACACTCCTGAACCTGGATTCCAAAATCCCTAATCTGAATTTTGCAAGAGTTCAGGGTGCCACTCAGATTCATCCTGCTAGGAAGAGACAGTATTCACATGCAAACACAGGACCAAATCCAGGCCCTGGCTCAATCTCTGCTGCTAGTTACACAGCGAGTCAAAGGCAGAGCCAGGCTTAGAGCCCATATCCTCTTGACCACTAGGGGTGTACTTTAAAAGGGACACAGCCAAAGCCACCAACTAGACATTTTTGTAAACAATTAACATTTTTATTAAAGTGCCATTTAAAAAAAATGCTTGAAAAATACTTATTTTTATAAATATGTTAAAGGTTTTCCTATTCTCCTGTGGATACTTATAAAAGGAAGAAACTAACTGACTATTTAGAGGACAAATAAAATGGACTGTACACAATGTGCTAAGAAATGCACACAAAACAAACACTTCTGTTAATGTCACCTTAGGTGTTACCTGTAACTTTAGCAGGATTGGCATTTTCAGGCAGATATGTGGTTTTCAAGTTAACAGTGTCTCTTCAACCATTAGGCAACCCTTCCCCTCATCCTGTCAGAACGATCCATCAGTTCCAATGCCCCGTCTCTGACAACAGCCAAAACCCAAATGCTTCAGTCAGAGATGGGCAGCAAAGAACCCTTAGTGCACCTGATTAATCAAATGAATTGTACAATTAATTTGTATGGCAAATACCAATTGGGGAAATTTCCTTCCTACCCAGAGTCAATGCTGTCATTTGTCAGTGTGACTGTGGTTTCTGGCTTTTTAGGGAATCCAATTCTGCAAGGAACTTGGACACCTTGGCTGAGTCTGGCAAGACACTTAAGCACATGCTTAACCGAAAACTCACGGAGCCCCACAACAGTCAATGGGACCACTTAAGTGTTTCAAATTAAGCATGTACTTAAGGGCTCTGCTGGATCAGGGTCAGGGCATTCAACACTTCATAGGACCAAGCCCAGAAGGTCAGTAATGAGGGGCCAAGTGCAGATCTAAGATATACAGAAGTCAGCTCATATTCCAAATGCTGAGCTTGTTTTATGTAATAAAAAAAAAAAAAAAAAAAAAAAAGCAAGCTTCTCTCTTCAACTCTTGCATTGCGGACTGCAGCTCTGCTTTGGTGATCTCTTAAGAAAACATGAATCACTCGACACTTATCAGTTCAAAACACCCATGCAATTAACAAGATTTTTTTTCCTGCAGTATAATTATATACGTTTTAATGCAATTACCACCCCTGTATTTTGTACATTAAACAGTAGGCAACCAAAGGAAGAGAGATACTTTATTTTTCTTGGCTGAAAATAACAGTACATTTCAAAACTGCCTTGCCTAGAGAGGTTTGTTTTTACAAGAAAAGAAGGGAGGAGAGAATAGAAAACGAGGGGAGGGGGGGACAAAAAAAATGCAAATTCAATATATGTTCTCCCCCACTGCTATACAATTTGTAAGGTGCCGTACACAGGCGGCTGGGCCCTGGAAATCAACCCTCTCCCAGGCATCACATCCATCCCCAATAGCCGAAGAAAAGTAAAACCAAATAAATAAAACAAATGGGCAGTCAGTCCCCAAAGCTGGGGTCATTAGGCAGATTAAACTTCCTGAGCTCTGGCCAGCGGCATGGTTAGCAAAGTGCAGTTAAAGTGCCCAAATTGGATTACTACTTCTCTTTGGTGCCAAGTTGGCCAGCAGATTGAGGGATACAAGAGATAGCAAGAGGGGAGGGAAGTGGGAAGCATGCAGGCTGCTCTGCAAGCTGTCAGCCACTGAGCAGCCTTAGCTAGGCTACTACAATACAAACTACATGGGAGTGCAGGGGGGAGAGGCAAGGCCAATGGAGTTAGCTATATTTGGGTAACTCTATTAGAGACATCAAGGGGAATTGCAGAGGGCCTGCTAACACACACCCTTGGGTACCAAGGCAATGTAGAGGCACTGTCAGGAAAGGGCAGCCCAGCTGCTGCAAACTGACTGCGTCGCCTGTGCTGTCACAGCATTACCCTTTCCGATTACACCACCAGGGCTCTCAGACCACTTTCCATCAGTGAGACACTGTTATCATCCCTGACTGCACAGATGGGGAAACGGAGGCACACAGGAGCAAAGCGACTTGCCCAAGGCCACACTGCAAGTCAGGAGCGGAATTCAAGTCTCCCATATCCCAGCGTCATACCCCAACTACTAAACTACAGCTGCTCCAGCAAGCCAGAGAGATTACAAAACTCATCTAGTATTCAACAAATAGAAAAAACACTCAATTCAATTAAACCACCACATCCAGAAAGGATTCTGTCAATGCTGAAACCAACACACCAAGCAATGTGGAGCCTTAGACAAGGGTTAACCCTCACCCCCTTTGTTACAGTGCTCTGGTGACTGTAAGACCATCATCCATCACAAACCCAGGATTATATTATATACTTTGCATTTATATAGCACCTTTCATCCAAGGATAAACAGGGAGAACAGAAACTCAGTTCAGTTTAAATTTGACAGTCTAGACACAGCGTTTGTTATATTTTAAGTTGATTTAAATTGGCTTAAGCATTTTGTCACGTAGGGAACAAGGAGCTTTGGCAGGTGCTTTTCATGCTTGCCCTAAATATGGAACATCAGTTTTAACAGTAAGCCAGTGGGGCTACTTTTAATCTCCCAGTCAGAGAAATCTGCCTGAAGTGGGAAGGGTTAGAAGCTGTGGTGGTGTGAAAGCCAGGGAGAAGTTGGGACAGATCACAAGCACAGCATCTAACAAGAAAGGCTGCTCCAACAGGAAAGGCATGGACATAGCCACGCTGCTGGCTTGAATGGTTTCACTTTTTTGGCCACCTCAACTGGTGCAGAGTTGTTCTCCAGAGCAAAACTGGCCCTGCTCCTGCTACCAGGTCAGGAGGCTTTTTTGGCACGAGAGGCATTAGACATGGTAAGCTACATTGCATTTGCTATGGCAGCTCTGCATCCAGCCAGTGCTGTTGGCTCTGCAGAAGAGCATCCGGGTTTATTTCTTAGTTAGCACTTCACCACCACGGTACACATAACATTTGCTCAAACAAGACTCCCAGAGGTATCTGGCTGAGGAAGCTGTCTGTGTTTACATGTGCCGTACCCAGTGCACGCTGCGGGAATGGCACCAGGCTGCATGTGTCAGAGTCAGTCTGGACATGCCAGCATCCCCCTTCAGATCTCTAAATTGGGGTTGTTTAGAATGCAGCACCCCCCCCGAATGTGCCACACGCTGCAGTGTCTTGAGGAAGGTACAATACATCAAAGCCTCTGCTTTTAGTGGAGAATGTTGGTGCTCAGGTTAAGACACACAGCGGCCTGATTTTCAGACATGAGAAGCACTCACAATTCTCACTGGCCACGGCTGCAGCTGCAGGCATTCAGCCTCTCTGAGAAATCAGGCCCCAGGTGTCTCAGGTTGGGTGTCCAACAAAAAATGGAACATCCAAAAAATAGTTCAAAAGTGGTAACAAACTGCCCATCCCTCAGCCTCTCCACACACACACACACACACACACACCCCAGCCTGAAGTTTCAGCTCCACTGCCTTTCCTCCGTTCCCCCCATGTAAATGAGCAAGTCGTTCATGGGAAATGAACAGGATACATGTTCGAAGTTCTTCCGTGGCTCATGTCTTACAGGCATTCCAAAAGAAGCAGGTCTGAGAAGAAACTGAGGAGGATGTGATGGTTTACTGTGACTAGCAACCCAAGATCTGTATACTTCAAATATATTGTTCTTTTCTGTTCTGGTTACATACAGGCTGATGAAGTTCAAGATCTCTGTCTGCAAAGGCCCCGGAGCAAAAAGCCCAGCAACAGGAGGGGTAGCAGTGGTGGTGCCAAACTGACATAATCTGCACAAGGGATGTATGTGAAAGTGTAACCATACACAGTTAATCCGTGAATGAGCCTGGGCTTATCGGTTAACATTCACAGTTACACACAGGCTCTGGATTCACGCAGGGAGCCAGCTCCCAGCACACACCAGCTCCTGGGAGTTGCCTGCCACCCCACGCTGCTACCTCTGATACAAAGGCAACAGTGCAGGGCGGCAGGTGGGAGCCAACCACCACCCTGCATGTAACTGCTGAAATTTTCAGCAGTTACACAGTTACTTAATTACACTCATTTTAACATCCCTAATCTGCACCTCCTGGGCTGCAGGAGGCCAGGAAGTGGGGATCCCTGGGCAGGTAAGGGCATGTAACGGCAGCTGGGGCAGTGGTGGACCGCACGTGGCCCACTGGGGCTCTACCTGAGGCCCCCTACACTGGCTCCCCTCTCCCACGTGCCTCTCACACACTGGGACACCCGAATCCTGCACTTCCTATGCCTCCCACATCGCTCCCGGCACTTCTGGAGGAGCCGTGAATTACATGATTCATACTCAGTCCCCACTCCTCCCCCAAAAGTGCTGGGAGAGAGGGGGAGGCACAGGTAAGGGTGGGGCTCTGGTGCCCCAGTGCGCAAGAAGTGCATGGGGGACGGGGTTGAGACAAGGGGGTCGCAGGGCTGCAGGTGCAGCCCACTGAGGTGAAGAGGAGCTACTTTGCGGCCCACCCCCTATTCATGGTTGCTGAACTCTGAGCTGGGGGCTGAGCTGCCAGACAAACACAAGTTATAATAAACTAAAGTTGTCTCTACATCAACTGAGACCCCAAGGAGAGAACAGACGCATTCCCCTTGGTGAGCATGGCTTCTCCCAGGTGGCCAGAGATCTAATTTACACACGTGCACCCACACCCGTGACTCTGGGCCTTATAAAAGTAAGAAGTCAAACAGCAACTAAGACTTGAAACCAACCTGGGCCTACGAGTAAACACAAACAAAAGTCTGAACTGAGAGCCAGATGGTTCTACTGGGTACAAATGCAGAGCAACTCCATGAAATGCATAGGCTTTGCACTGGATCTACATCCCATGTACCGGATCACAATCTGGCCCAAAAGGTTTATTTCTGTTCTCCCTCTCAGTTTGGGAGAGGAATGGCTGGCTGGTTGTGTCTTCTTGTATCTGACTAGGGGGGCAAGAAGGGGAGAAGCATACACCCACAAGGGACAAACCAAGCATATGCTTTTTACAGCCCCCTCAGATTTCAGCAATGTTAGTCTCCCCCTAAATAAGAGCAGCTTTAAACACTGACGCATGTCCCTCAGTCCCATCACAGCTTTAGTTAGAAGAGACTCACTGATCTATTTCAATATTCTCTCTGCCTTTAACAGGAAAAGTCCTTCTGGACAGAAGCAAAAAAAATCACATACAGAATCACAATGAAAATGTCAATGGAGATTGACTCCCAAGCTCTACTCCAAATCCTAAACTTCAGGAAAAGGGGCCAAGCAGGTAAAACTTTAAGCTTTCTTCCAATTCCATCCCTCACCACATCTGAATGAAATATTGATATCTTACTGCACTAACAAAAACACAGTAAAAATAGCCTTTAGAATGTGATCTACAGAACACAGCAATCAAACTGTGAAAGACAAAACCATCCCCCCTGGCAGCTGTTTTTGTACAAATCCATTGGAGAAGGACTACACATTATTCAACTCCATTGGGATCTTAATCCAAGGAGACAGATCTGTTTAACTTCTCTGCATAGCGGATGTCACTGGGTGCATTCAAGCAGCACGTAGATCTAGAATGGGGTGTACTGGATTTGCAGCTTCTCTTCCTCGTGGTGTATCCATATGCGATACAATCACCTATTTTGGATCCAAGCTTCCTTTCCTCCCACGCAACCTTGATTCTGTCTCACTTCTCTTAACACTGTAATTTACTAATATCAGAAGAGCTGAACTATGCAAATACTCAGATGCAAAGCCTTCTCTCTCTTTGCAACCACTTAAGAAATTATCTCCACATCCTCTAGAGTTTTCTACCCTGCTGATTTTGCTTGGCTTCTTTACTCCGCACATTTGGTCACTGGTATCTTGAGAGACACCGAATCACTCATTTTACGCACTGAGTATATACAAAAGACCTTGAGATTGTTCAGGAAGCAATTAGACACTGTTCAGAGGAAAATGGTGTTTTCAAATGGATAGCCTTTGATGTAGTCTTTTCTTGTCCCTCTTAATGTACCCCCTTGCAGAAGAGATTAATAATTTTCATTCTGGCAAAAGACCAACAATATTCTCTTATACAGAATACTCTGTGCAAACTGATTTTATCTTAAGCAAACAAAAAGTGACTCTTAAATGCAGCTCATCTCCAAAACTTTTTCCCCCCTCAGAGTTCCTGACATAAGAGGATGATTGTCAATGTTTATTAGCGTGTTTGCCTTGTTTTTCTCTCCCTGAAGCATGAGGGACAAGGGATTTAACAAGTAAGGCTAATGCCGGTCTTTTTCCTCCTAACCTATCTCATCTTTAACCAGTGACCTTCATGTCATGTTCTACTTATATACTGGCTCTCCTCACCCCATCTCCCTCGGCACAAACGCACAGTTTACTAGGGAAAAGAGAAAGAATCTCACTGCTTAAGGTGTGGGGCAGGAAGCCAAAAAAACACCTAGCCTATAAAATCCCAAGAAAAACAGGGATTTAGGTATTCCACAAAACTTGCCAATGAGTATTTGCAGATCCCTCCCCATAAACACACTGTAGCTGTGTGAGTGTGGCCAGTCCTCAGCAGAGTGGGATATGTAAGTGGTGAAGGAAAATAAATAGACAGGCAAACAACTCCTTTCATTGCCTTCCTTGTTAATATGAGAGGAATTCACACACACCAGGCCACATGTATACATATATAAAAATTCACCCTGTAGAACTAGATATGGCTATAATCACAGATATGTGGTGTGGAGGAGTACAGCAGCCTTTCACAAACTGCAGTATAATAAAGGCTTCACCCATACATAGCACTTTACTTTTTTTCAAACACATTCCAAACACAAATGAATCCTCACAACACCTTTGTGTGATTCAGTTAGCCTCCAAATTTTAAAGATGGGGAAACTGAGGCACAGAGTGGCAGGGAGACTATAATGCTCTGCACATTTCTATGCATAGAGACTCACCCCTACTGCCCATTCCAGTGGATGCAAGAAATAAGCCATGGACAGGTCTCCAGACTAAGCTGTTCTGGTCAGTTTCACTAGCGCAGCTCAGTTAATGCAGGCAGTGGAGGAAATTTTACAAGCACAAAAAATAGCTGCTTCATCTTGGAAAGAGGAAACCCAGAATGGGAATGAAAATCCTCCCAGTAGAGCAACAGCAACTCAGATCCACACACCCCAGAATGCATGGAGGGATGCCTTGTGTACCCCCCGCCCCCAGCCCACACAATCCCCTGCCGGGCTATACCACTACTGCCTTGGTAGATGTGGCATGTCACCCAAGCGGGGAGGAATGCCTCTCTGGCCACACACTGACCAACTAAGGCCCAAGAGGCATTTCCTCCAGGAGCCCAAAGCAAAAGCAATACCAGCCTCCAGGCATGCTGGGCCCAAATAAAAATTGAACCCTACACTCCAGGCAAAGTTTTTGAACCCCAGACACCCAGAGAAAGAAGAGCCCCAGGGGCTCAGAAGAGCAACCAGGGCTTAGGGACACCAGCTCTTCCCTCTCCCAAAACTCACATTTGGACAAGCCCCTAGGAGACAGAGCACAACACTAACTAGAATTAGACCTTATACACCCCTTAATAAATTAGACACTGGAAAAAACAAACAAATTCTCACCCCTCATCCAACATCTGGTTGCCCACCAGTCACAAAAAATATCTGTTGTGAACAGAGTAAACTTTTCCCTTTAAAACCAGACAGGAGGAAAAAGAGGGGGTGCTCCTGGAAATAAATACAATCTAAAGCGCTATCTTCACTGCCGGATTCATTGCACTGATGACTGGAGAGTTAGTCACTATTGCAATGCAAAGCTATTTCCCAGCTTTGCAGCCTCCAAATCCGGGCAGGTTTGCTTCCCCCCCTCAAGCCCAGACCCAGCTTTTCTGTACAAGTCCCCAGAAAGCGGAGTGTGTGTGTGTGGGGGGGGGGGGGAGAGATGCAGTGCAGCTTTCACAGCCTTCACTAAATAAACGCACCATCTCCCCACAACAGCCAGCTCGCTTCGCTTCCCTCCCTAGGACTTAATCAGGAAGGAAAAGGCATCTTTTAAAAACAAATGCAATACCAGGCAAGTGTAAATGCAGAGAGAGCTGGCGTAGCTTTGCCTCCTGGCTCACTCCCTGCTATGCATACATACAATCCACACTGCCTGCTCGAGGATCGCCCTCCTTCCACAGCGCTGCTGCATTCCCCCTTGTGCTAGCTCTTCCGTACCTTTCACGTTGCCACTGCATGTTGTGACGGGGTCTCTCCCCAGCAGCCCTCCTCATGCAGGAAAACAGCAGTGACACGTTTTGCCCAGCTTAAGAGATTTCTCCCCATCTATTCTAAATGAAGCTGTTACAACCACATGCTGGTTAATTTCAGTCCTTCCCATTTCACCCCCCCCCCAACTACACACACCCTTTAGTCAATTTCAAAGGCAGACGATTTCCTTGTCCTCCACACTTTTCGCAGCAAACCCTCTTCACATTCATGTTCAACTCTTTCCGCTCCAACCCTGCCACATCTCAGGGGAAGCCATTCAGACTCATTTTGAGGCAGATTCCCCCTGTGCAATCCACCCACCCTTTCTGATCCTTCTTGGCTAGGCGATCACCCTCTTCCCCCACCAAACGTTTTGTCTCTCTAGTTTACATTCTTCCAGCACCGGCAGAACACAACGCGCGCGCACACACACACACACACACACACACACAATCACAATCACAGCAGCCAACCCACCCAGCAAAAGAATCCAGCAAACTCCTCTTCCTTCCCCAGTGCATGCGAAAAGAAAGACGGCTCTCCCCGTAGGGGGAGGGAAGACCAAACCCTACCCCAGCCAAGCACGGGCTTCCCGCGAGCTGAGAAACGCAGAACATTCCCCGTCTCCGTGTGTGTCTGTGTCTCAGACTGGGCACAAGTGTTCCGGAGCCAAGCTGGGAAACCAGGAGAAAGGCATCGCAACCCCCTCACCCTCCTGCACAGCCACCTTTTCGCGTGCCTCCCGCGGCACAATCGCCGCCTCTCTTTCCAGAAGGCAGAGGCAAAGCCCGGGCATCCTGGGAGCCGAAGGAGGAAAGTTGGATTCCGGTTACTTACAGCCTGAACTGGAACTCGCCTGAGATGTGCCAGCCATAATTACATTCCACACCAGCCAGCCCTCCCCCCCGCGAGCCGGCCGGGGCTCCGCGCCTCGCTAGCTCCGCCGCCGCCGCCGCCGCTGCCTCTGACCAGCATGAATGGAATTGGAATGGAATGCAGCGCAGGGTTCCAATGGAACTCCAGCCTCGATCTGACTTCCCAGGGACGGAGACTGAAGCACACGTTCAATGGGGCTGCTGCTGGCTGCTCCCCCGCTTCTCCCCTCTAGAGGGCGCCCTGGCCTGCGCAGAGTGGCGCACCGAGGGTGGGGGGGAGGAGGGAGCCGAAAGGGGCGGGCACCCCATTAAAAGGGCAATGGCCCAAGGGCTGCGGTGAAAGCGGCAATGCCCTGGAAAGCGCCGCGCGGACGGGAATCGCCGACAGGTTCCTTATTCTCAGCTCCCCAGCAGGGCAGGCGGGGGACGAAGGAGGAAATGAACTAGCGGTGTGCGAGCAGCCAAGCCCAGTATTGCTGGGCAGGCTTATAGCACCCTCCAGCCACGGATGGCAACAGTTCTCTCTAATGACCGAATTTTGCTGCCTATTGCAGCATCGCACCCATTTGTAAAACGTGGAAACTGAGGCACCAATATCACAGGGTGGTCAAAGGCAGAGCTGAAAAACAGAACCCAGGAGTCCTGGTTTGTAGGACCCTCCTCAGGCTACTGGATCACAGACCCTCCCAGATCCAGACATAGAACTTAACGGCCTGTGTCCTCCCCTACAGGGCACTTCCTCTCACAGCCAGCATCCAGACTCAGAAGGTGACTCTCCATCCCCTGGTCCAGCCACTAGACTACACTGCCTCCTTGAGCAGTGAACAATTCAAACACATGTACTTTAAAATCAGATTAGCATCTAATGCCCCGTTTCACTGTTATGGATACACATCACTTTATATAGCATGTAATGACTCAGCAACAACAGTCTGGTTGTTTAATTTGTGCTTCCAAGGCCTAGTTAAAGGAAACCATACAAATGCGTCACAATAATCATGCTTTGCATTTTGATACAACTTTATAGAGGAAGGGATCAAAGCACCTTACAAACTGTTAACAACCTCTGGGAGACCAGAATATGTTCCTTACTTTACAATAAGGATAATAGAGGCACCAAGAAATTAAGTGGCTTGCCTAAGGTCATGCTAATTTTGCCAAAGCCTTTCAGACTTGCCCTGCACTGGGCCAAGTAAATAGCAAAGCCAGAGCCCAAGAATCCAGAGGACTTGTGTTCACTACCAGCCTGATTGACAAGAGAATGATCAATCCAGTGGGGATCCATTTATCATGTCTAGTATAGACTCAATAAATCCACCACTGATCACAGGGCTTTGGGACAGAAAACTTTGTAAGGATCTTCCCCTAGGATCATGTTATCAGAGGTTGGGACTCACCCCTGTGCATATACATACATGATGAGCCACAATTCTCCCCTTTCTACTCTGGGATGAAAGATGGGGTGGGTTCTTCTCTGTTATGAAGGAGCCCACACAGGCGTTATTGTGTTCCCTATATATTAACTCTGCTAGTTTTGCCAGGGACATGGGGTAGAAGGAAGGTCCCCTCCAGTCCTCTCCTTCCTGCCTCCACACTGACACCACAGAGGGGGCATCATGGGGATAACACACCATAGGGTCTGATCCCACCCCACCCCCGTATATACTGTGTGGCAGACACTGAAGGTAGCTCAGTAGTTTTCAATATGAAATGAGTTTGTGGTTCTACAACCTACTCTGGCCCCCTCTATATGTGCAGAGAACCCTGACCCTGCCAGCCTGCCACAAGGCACATGAGCTCCTGGGGAGACCACACCAGCTGTGTCTTGGTCATGCTCCCCAGGAGCGGGCACAGGGGCTACCACACCCACAGATGCAATAAGAGTTATAGAGCAGCCACCACTTGATGGCCTGTAAATTCATTCCCTGGCACCACAGGAGGCCCCCCAGTGCATAGCACAGCACAGCCTCATGGGCTGAGTGCTGGTTCCAAAATCTAGCTCTTAGCCCAGTTCCTACTGGACAGCTGGCCACCCATCCCAATGTCTGCCAAGAGGCCCATGCAGACTGGATTTTCCTCACTCCTGCCAGGGGGTAAGCCTGGGGTGAGTGACATCAGCAGGGGACCACACAGGAATGCTGAGACCATTCTGCAGTACACAGAGGACTGGGTGCTCCCAAGCTGTCAGTTCAGTATCTATCACTGACACTAAACTCGCTTCACTTAAAAACAAAATTATGAAGAGGAAAAATAATAAAAGCCATAAACAAGACTAACTGGCAGTTTGAGTTGATTATTTGTCTTTTAAAAACCCACTCAGTGCCAGGCACTTATATCACTTCCATTTTTTTCTTCTTACTCTCTGCTCCTTGTGACCTGCTCTTACCATCTGAGAAAGCAACATCGCTTCCACACCAAGCTGTGTTCTTCTGTGGCAAAGGGACCCCTGCTCTTTGCAAACACCTCTCACCTCAGATCTGGAGAGCAGACAGCCTCATCAAGCCCCTGGGCAAAGTAGGGGGGACGGGGGGAAGCTCTGTTCTTCTGGAAGGGGCAGGGCCTCAGATTAGGGCTGCTAGGTATCTGGTTTTCGCCCAGACTGTCCGTAATTCAGGTTCCCCATCCGGTAAAAAACCAGAAAATACGGGACATGTGAAATGTCCAGTATGTCCTGTTTCCCTCAGATGGAAGCCGGCAGGGGCATGGGAGTGAGGAGCGTGGGGCCATTTAAAGGCACAGCGCCCCTTTTTTTTTCTTCTTTTTGCTTAACAGCTTTGGTCTCCTTTTTTTTTCCCCTCAACAGAATTTTTTCCCAGTTTTCTTTTGGGGGGGGGTTCGGTATTTTTTGTTAAACCATCTGGCAACCTTACCTCAGATGAAAGGACAGGGGCAGCCGGCCCCTCAGTGCCACTGGGATCATAGCACAACAACCTCCCCAGTGTTGCCTGGAACACGCCACATGGCACCCCTACCTCCGCAGGCATCCCTAAGACCTGCCCAGAGCGCACCGTGTGCGGTGCTTCAGTGATGATTTAAAGGGCCCAGGGCTCTAGCTGCTGCCACAATAGCAACAGGGACAACCTGGAGCCCTGGGACCCTTTGAATCGCTGGGCCCCAGGGCAATTGTCCCTTTTGCCCCCATTCTGCATCGGCAGGCCTGTCACAGACCCAACTTTCTACACCACCATTTCTCAAACTGTGTGTCAGCCCCCCATTTTTATGGGGTCACCACGGCTGGCTTAGACTTTCTGGGGTCCAGGGTCAAAGCCAAAGCCAGAGGGCTGCAGCCTTGGCTGGCAGAGTTCAAATTATAAGTTCTCTTCCTCAGGCTGAAGCCTTTGGGCGTTGTTACCCTGCCCAGAACAGTGAGATTCAGACTTTGGTCACCCATACTCACCTGGGCCTTGGGCAAGCTCAGGCCTGGGGTCATGTAGTACTTTTTGTTGTCAGAGCAGGGTTGTGGTACAAGGAAGTTTGAGAACCCCTGCACCACACCAAACACATGTCTTGCAGGGCATTTATCCACAAAAAAGAACATGTACAGAAACTGCACAAAGCTCATAACTGGTGAAGACTCAGTCAGTGTGAGCTGTAAGTACATGTAATATTTATGGAATCAGGTATTTATACTGAAAGTATGCTTTATGGACGTGGAGTAGGAATTAGTCACTAGAGGTCCCATGTCTCATGGATGACCTATTCAAGCAACAGGAAGTTGTCACTCCTCCTTAGGGAGCTGGGGTCATAATGCAAAGTTCTATTGTCTACCCTTGTCACACCCAGTCAATGGAAAACCATCAAAGATAATTATAAGCAATCAGTGTTCCCTAAGCTGAGAGCTTGGGCCACCAGCCAGGAGAGATTCAAATGCTGCCCAGCTGATTAGCAGAGAGCCCACAGCTGGCAGCATGTGTTTCTACTAGTGGTGTACATCTGCACAGGCCTTGGTGCACATAAAATTTATTCCACATACTGGTGGGAAAAAAAATGTAGGGAACACTGCAAGCAACTGAAACACTTGGAGGTGAAAAGGAACATTGGAGCAGGCAGGAAATAGCCCTGGCTATGAATAAAGACAAAGGACTGTTTCAGCTTAACAGAGTGTAGGGAAAGGTATTTTGTATCCATTTGGTGAGGTAATCCCTTAGGGAAAGAGGAGCTTTCATGAACATGTGGATCCTGTTTCTTGTGAAATCAGCCTGCTCTGCAACAGACTGGACATGGGGGGAGTGCATACATTAGTATAGGAAAGGTAACTGTTAGTAAGTGTGGACCCAGCTTTGAGTTGTATGATTTTGTTGTGAGTTGTAACCAGTTGTTTCTATCACTTCCTCTCGCTTCTATTTAAGTCTTTAGCCTCTCAAATAAAACTCCTTTTATTATAAGTGTATATAAGTGCTGGAGAAAGGCATATTTCAAACCAGGCAAAGTGATGAAGCATCAGGCCCAGGGGCCTGAGAAGGGAGGCAGTCTGTTCCTCCCTGCTCCTGGGGATGCTGGGCACCATCCACACAGATCCACTAGCAGGATTGGGCCTTCATCTCCTTCACAGGTCAGCACGGACAAAGCAAGTCCCTATTCCAAATGCCACCTCTGCCATTGCTTTAGTGCAAGAGCCAGAACCAAGGAGGACTGTAGGAAATTCAGGGTTTGCATGAGTCACAGCTCCCTCCTAAGGGGCACCTCTCTGTGTGGTAAGATTAGTGGGCTACTCACTGACCCTGCAGCTGAGCATCTGTATGCCTGAGTGGGGTTACCACCTTTGCAATGCAAAAAAAAGCCAGCCCGAACCACTGCCATAAGGCAAGCCCAGTGCAACCCCAACCAGCAGGCAACTCTGCAACCACCAACTCCAACAGCCACTTACAGTACCCCGAGTATAATACTTAACATCCCAGGTCTCCTTACTCCCCCATGACACACACACACACCTGTGGTGCACTTGCACATTGCTGGGCAGACAGCTGCAGTATTTCAATAGTTTTGATCGGTGATGACTTGAACTACACCAGTGGGAACACTGCAACATCTTTAGCAGGACACAGCAACTTTTAACATTAGCTATCCCTGTGCATGGTGATAACAATGCAAATCTTTACACCCACATTAACAGAAAACCCATCAGATTAAATTATTATTAAATTATTGGCAAATCCATAGAAAACCAGTCAGGTCAGTCAAATAACCAGCCAGGCAGTAACCCTGAGGCTGAGGGAAGATGTTTTCAAAAGGCAGAACCTGTTCTGGAATTGGTTTCTTTTGCTGCCCTTACAGGGGTTGAGTTTGTTGCCCTTTGGGGCTTGGTGCAAAGTCCAGCTCTTTCCTCCTGCTCTAGCAACAGAGGGCGAGGGTGAATGTACTGCTGTCTAAGCTGAGCGTGTAACTGTGCCTGTGCCAAAAGATAATTCCACATGTACCAATGAGCACTAATACTTTTCAGTAATGATGCTTTGCATCCATGGCATGTTTTCACTTAGGATTTCAAAAAGCTTTACGAGAGGATCAGGGGGTAAAGTATGGATGCTCCATTTCACAGCTGGGGAAACTGAGGCATGGAAAGAGGAAGTGACATACCCAAGACTCCCAGACCTGCGCTCAGATCACTGGACCACTGATGGCCCCTACTTGGCACCTCTGGGGATATGAATTGTAGGGTTTTCCGCACCCACAAGCCTTTACATCAATATGGCTGAAAAAGGGCTAAATTCCCACCTCTGATCTTTAGCTAGCCTGGAATTAGGATCCTCAACAACTGCTGCTAATGGTCCAGCTAACAATGTGAAGGCCTCTTAGAAGAGCACCAGATGCTGTTTGGAATTCATGCTCTTGCTGGCTGAGCTAGGAGTAAGAGAGGAGAATTGGGGGAGGGGTGATCCTGAAGCCAGAGCTGAACTTACAACTGGTAGGACATCAAGTAGCCAGAATGGACAGGAAAACAGGTCTTTCCAATCTAGCAGATAATGCTCTAGCAGAAAGTAGATCGCTGAGTCAACTGTGCAGTTAGGACCCGCCCCTCCATCTAGTACCACAGCTGGCAGGGCCCCAGCAATCCCTTACAGTGCCAAAGCCTGGTCCTGCTCGAAAGCGACCTAAAAGCACCCCAGAATTCCAGGCAACTCCACTTGGCAAGTTCATTCATGTCTAAACAGGGCTGGTTGTGTTTTCAATCCCGTCAGCCCCAAAGGGCAGCATGCAGTATCTGCCCTGTTGTGGCAGCTGTGAGGAGCCTTGGGTTGGTGCATTCCCTTCCCTTTCAGGTGACGGTGTCTGCTCCTGTATTTGTCACATCCCTTATTTGCCTACTGAGCCCAGTGTGGAGGCTTAAATGCTTTTGAGGCAAAGAAGAAAGGAATGAACAAACTAGCTCTAACTAAAGCAATGTGGTTGGAGTTTGGGTTCCTCTCCCTTGGATTGACATGAACAGCTCGCCTTCCCCCCCCCCCCTTTTTTCCTCCCAGAGGCTAAATTTAGTGAATTCTTTTCACATTAAAACCTTGTCAGGTATTCACATCCAAAGAGGCTGCTGCTTTCGTCTCTCAAGGGAGTTACTGAGACAGCGAAACCTCTTAACCGTATGAGGAAGAAGGAAGAAATATTCACGAGAGCCTCCACCACCTATTTAAGAACCTTCTCTCTCTCCTAACTTGAGCTCGGTATGCTTATAAAGGCACCTTGGCTGCTTCTTCTCTGGCTACTCCCTTGTCCAGCAGGCACAAGGTAGCAGGAGGAATTATCCCTCACCCTGGTAAGTGCTTCACTCACTGGGCAGGATCACGCAACCCTTGGGTAACAGTCCCCACAGAGATCGGTAGGGATGCTACTTGTGTAAGGACTGCAAGATCAGGGCTGTTATACCTTGTTCCAGGGCAGGGGCAATAAGCGGCCCACAGGCTGGACCAGGGTTAGACCCTAGCAGGCCACCGAAGCACCTGCAGGCCTGGTCGCTCGCAGCTCCCATTGGCTGGGAACAGTGAACTGCAGCCAACAGGGGCTGCGAGCATTTGTATCTGTGGACACTCTGGTAAATAAAGCATCTGGCAGCCCACCAAGGGCTAACCCTGGCAAATGATACCCAGCCCACGGGCTGCTTATTACCCATCCCTGCCCTGCCCTAATGGTTCATGGAAAGGAGGCTAAGGTGATGCCCTGATTTTTGCTCAAACTAAGGGGATCTGGATTGTCACAAAAGGAATGGGAGAAATTAAGGTCAGTGGCAGGACTGAGAAAAGTACCCTGGAATCCTGTCTCCCAGTCTCATGCTCCAGCCTCTAGGAGACACTTCCTCTCTGCTGTCACCAGAAGTCTACAGGACAGACATAGACGCCGAAGAATAAAACAAAGTGACAGAACAAGTAACACAAATGTCCAGGCTGCAGAACAGGAAGTGGGCAGCCTGGGAGCATGCAGGGGAATTCTAGTGAGTAGGGCTGGGGCAGCAGCAATCTTTCACCCAGACTGCTCACAACCACAGGCGCAGCATCAGGCCGGCAGGAGCCTTTGCACTATTGTGACATGCGCATAGGGCACCATGAGGGGATAAATGCAGAGCTGGCAGCCGTGCCCACATGTGTGTCCCACAGCTCTGTGCCGCTAGAGATCCAGGCCTTTGCAGAGGCTCCCTGTATGCAGGCACACCTTCCACACACAGTGGGACCCTTCATTAGGCCAGAACCATTGGCCTAGCTGGTTTTAGCCAGCCAATCTCCTCTGTCATTGATCTAGGATGTTAGGCTGTTTATTCACTTTATTTTAGTTTTGCAAGGCTTTCCCATTCACCTGTAACTTTGAAGACATCAGAGAGACATCCTATCTGCCATGCTCGACAGGACAGGACTGATGGTACTTGACATTTCAGAGCTCCTCCTGTCTCTGGAGGGAAGATTTGAAGTAGATGAGTCTGTTCTTAGCCAGACCAAAATCTACAGAGGTTATGGGCTTCCTCTCTCACTCCCATTATGCTGAGAACAAGTAGCCAATGCCTGCACTGCTCACGGAAAACTTTGACCCAAATTCCATTTAAAGACAATCCATTCTCGGTATTTTTGGTCCATCTTCCTCTATTATCAAGGAGATAACCCCTAAAAGGTGACTTGCAAAGATTTTGTCAAAGAGAAACAAGCCAAGAAGATTGGTCAGCTCAGGAGAGTGGTCTGCCCTAGGGAGTTTCATTGGTTTGAATCCAGCCCAAGGTAGCAATGAGTGGCCAAAAATGATTATATAAACTATGGCTCTGATATTAAATGGGTTTGGTGGCTTCAGGTGAGTTCTAGTAGCCACATACCATGTCCTAAAACCAACAACAGAGCTTCTTTCTATATGAGATTTCAAGTAGGAAAAGAGGAACCTGAATAGCTCTAGAGTTTGGGGTGTATCCTGATCCAAACTCTGCAGTTTAGTTCCAGCTGATGCGGAGACCATATGTCCTTTTCTGCCATCCTCAGCTGGGCAAGAGGCAGTAGGAACAGATGAATTCCTGGGAAACACCAACCCTGCTATTTCTCCCACCTCGCGCAGATGTCTTTGCTAATAAAGAGCCAGGGAACGGAAGCACAAAGCAGACAGGTTGGGCAAGTGGAATGGTTCCCAAACAGGGTTTGTCAAAGTTTTCCAGTATATATCAGCAGCATTTTAAGCTTCTTGACAGTTGGGATAACAAAATATGTCTGTAGCGCTCTGGGGATACAGAGTGAAATTAAAATGGATAATGAATCAAGCCATTTTCCAGGGCAGCGCAGCTGCAAATGCTAGCAGGGCCAGAAAGCAAAATGCAATAGACAGGCATCTGTGAAAGACACAAGGCAAGCTTTGGGGTCCCATCACCATGCAGCCATAAGTTCCCCTGCCTGACACATGAGGAAGGTGTTTACCATCTGCTAATGGGGTTCTTGCACTGTATCCTTGAGGGCTGTCCTCTAGATTGCCAAGCATGTGCAGTGTATTGCTGGGGACAGAGCTGATGGAGTCATCTCTCCCATTTGCTCATTGTGCTTACATTCCTTGAATGGGGAATTTTTTTGATTAGAGCCCCTGTTGGGCAGTCTATGGGACTGTGAATTGCATCTGGAGGGGTTTGTGTGCTCCCCAGACAGGGGTATAAAACAAGAGAATTGCACAGTTCAAGGACCCAGGTCATCTTGAGAAGGAGGAAGAAGGAAGAGAGAAAAAAGGGAGTGTTTTTATGTGTCCTATTGTACTTGGTTCAACCTATTATTCTTAGACTTGGGGAGGTTTCCATATATTTGCCAAATGTCTCTGTCATCCCAGAGTGAGTTTGTGCAAAGGGCGAGAGGGCTGGTTGGGTTATTTATTTGCTGTGATTACTCTGGGGCATGCTTGACAGATTTGCCAGATTGTTATTGGAAGGCCTGCGTGTAAGTTTCAATACGCGTGTGTCAAGGCAAGACAATCAGCACTAGATCTGAGATGTGGGGGTGGGGACAGAGGGAGGAGGAAGGTGTTTCTATGGGAGGTTTGCATGGCTTACGCTCTCTTGCTGCTTTTAAGGTTGCTTTTAAGCATACGTCAGTGTCTGAAAGGCTGGTGTCCTCCATTTCCACAGAACAAATGCAACACGCTGCACCACTGTCCCTTGCTAAGATGCCTCAACTATGGGCCTACAGACAACACTCCAGGGGAGAGAGTGCCTCTCAATTCGCCCATAGGGGCTGAGGGGGCAAGTTCAGTCTCTATGAGACATTCAGTCCTGGGCCTGTTTCTTAGCCAGTGTGAGGTAAACACCTGCCCACTTCCTAGAGTCCTCCTGCTCATTTCATATAGGCCACCCTGCGGCAGGCTGTCAGGGGGGAATGGCTTTCTGTATCGACATTCTTCATCTAGTAATCAACCTACCATCTCAGCACTTTCTAGGCTCAGTCATTATCTTTGGACTTCATAGCCTCTTCCTGATGCATCTACCCTGCAGCCCAAGGGACTCTATGGGCTCCTTCTAGGTGACTGACATCTCTTGCCAATACAAATGCAGGCCTCTCAGCACAGTGTGGAACCAAACACGGACAAGCCTGACTTCTACTCCGGGGAAGTTTAAAGGTAAGAGACAGACTTGCTCCCTGACTCCTTTGGCACTACAAAAAATTGTCCGAGACTTTCTAACTCCAGCTGATAATCCTGCCACATAGCACACTTCAGCAGTGGGTCAGCTGGAGCTGATACGTGGGGACATATTGAGCTTCCTGGGTAGCTCCAGAAGTTTCTGCAGCATTTCAGAGAGATACATAAATACAACGTCTGCCCTTCCTGGTTGCAGAGGTGCCACCATGTAGGATGGTCTGCCTGAGTCTGCAGGCAGCCTGAGACAATAGCTCTAAGAGACGAGCAAGGAGAGCCCCACACATTGAAAGAAACCTCAGAACTATTTGAATGTCGACATGTACATCACTGAGGATCATTTGAGCAGGCACTGCCAACAGCTCTGGTCAGGTGGACAGCACTTGGAATTGAGAACTAGTCACTTGTTTTCCACTGCCAGATAAGTTCGTTAGAAGAGGGAGATCAGGTTTCTTGATAGCCTTTGGGACCACAGGTGACATTTTCTGCCCAGACAAGGCGCTCTGCTCCTCCAGCAAGTGGCAGCATCAGTAGAGGTGTTGGTCTGTCTGTGAGTATTGCACAGAATGGATTGTACTCCCGCATGGTTTAAACACTTACATAGCACCTTTCATTGGAGAAGAGGGTTAAGTAGCATTATTTCTATTTCAAAAATGGGGAAATTGAGGCACAGTACATTGGCATGACTGGCCAATGGGGCATCAGTGACAGAGTGAGCAATACAAGTCTCCTGACTGCAAGTTGCCTGTTCTAATGAGAGCACAACTCAAATTCTTGTTTCCATTACTTATTTTGTATGATCCCCAGGGTAGTTATTTCCAGTATCCTCAAATCTGCTGACTCCATTTCCAATTTCAAGTGAAATTCATCATATCAGAGTATCTGGCTGCTCCTACAAAAATTCAGTCAGTGGATGGTGCTTCACCAAACCCTTTAATGGGTCAGATCTATTTCTTCATGACACGCAACACGTGGGGAAACAGAAGAGACACAAGAGGTCTGTTGCTTTCTTTGGTGCATACAGTGAAGCACATTTAAAATTAAAATGGACATGGCAGGAGCTGGTGTAAATAATGTATCTGTGGTGCACTACACAGTTTACAGAGCCTGCATTCACTGTTTAATCTTATTTAAAGAAACCCAGCCCTGCCTGCATCATTAAAAATGCATCCTGGTTTCAACTTCAACATATACATACTCACCACTGAGAAGCAGACAGCTCAGTTACTGTTCTCACGTCTTCATTGCCTCAGTGGGTTCCAGTCACTTTCCTACAAGGAGCACTGAGACCTCTGCACCCCAGGGAAAATTCGTATCTTGGCTCTGCATCTTCTATACAGCTGTGCACGCTGCATGGGGGCCTGAGGTAGGAACTCCTGTGTTGTATTCCTGGCTGTCCCATCGAGTCATTGTAAAGCCTTGGACAATTCACTGTCCTTCTGCCTCATTTTCCCTGCCTGTAAAGTGGGGATAATCACAGTTGTGAGGCCATGTACAAAAGCGATTTCTATAGCGTGTATGTGTAGCCAGCAATAGGGAGAGTGCCATTTACTGGAACAGAAGAATACTGAGCACTCTTCAAATGGCTTCCTGGGCCCATCTCTGGAATTCCTTCACTTAACATAACACAAGAAGCTGACCCAATTACATTTATAGGCAGCAGATTTCAAACAAACAAAACAGGCAACAGGGGCTAGATCATGATGTTTGCCTCTTCTGTTTATTCTTTCTGCGGCACCTGGCATTGGCCACTGTTGGAAGACAGGATACAAGGCTAGAAGAACCATTGGTCTGACCCAGTATGGCCATTCTGATGTTCTTACATAGAGCTGAAATGTATCGGCCCCCTGCTGCAACCCACTCTTCTCTTCTAGAGCTGAGATAGAGCCCAGGAGTCCTGACGGGGTCTCTCTCCCTCCACAGAGTTATAACGAAGAAAGAATATATATTAAAATGTTCAGGCTAACCAATGTCCCTTAAGTGACTTGCCACAAGATGTCAGAATATGTTAGTGTTAGAGCTGAGTGGGGCTAATATTTATTTAATTTTTTCTTTTATATAGGAATTAGATACAGTGCTCCTGTCAGCTAACTGCTAAGTTGTCTGCCAAAAAAGTAGTTTTTTCCAGTGCCTTCATAGCCCCTAAATAGAGGTGATGTGGGAGGAGGGAAGGGCGGATGAGACTGGTTTCCTCCCCCCATGTGGTGCTTGGCTTGTACCGAACATGCTCAGTAACACTGCTGAAGTCTCTGTCCTCAGTCTGCCCCCCATGCTCTCACTCTCTTCCTCCTCCCCCATCACAGCATGCACAGGTGCCCCGCCCCCAAAATTTGAAATGGCACCTTTGGTGTGTGTGCATCTGTTCAGGACAGCCCACACTTAGCAGCCCTGGCAAATGAGGTTTTCATATACTGCAGCTGCGCTTGCCTGAGAAGCAAATGCCTCTGAGATTAGGAGACCAAAATAATCATATCCAGCCCCAATGGGCACAGTCACTCCTTCTGCCACACACCTCACACAAATGCAGACGTTGTACATGATTCATTTGGCATCCTTGGGGCTGACAGTGGTGTTGTAGCCGACTGTTTGCAGCCTCCGATGCATGAGATGGACAGAATCCTTGTCCCTATCCCAATGCGGATTTGCTCCCTACAGCACCTGCCTTCCAGCTGGAGTACAAAGTCATGCTTTACAGGGAAACAGGCTGCCATGTGAAGCTTGCTCTTCTTCATTCCAGTGACACAGTTTGAGGAGCTGGCATTTCATGTGGGTTCCGACTGGCTCTCATGGGACTTAATTCACCTCGTGTGAAATGCAACTGATGATGGGGCCTGGGAAGAGGTTAAATTTGGGGGAATGGAAAATGTTCTCCAGTGGCTACAATCTACAAAAAGTGTCTTTTTAAACAGTAGAAGCCACTGGCTTAGAAGAGCTTTCTGGAGGGGTGAGGGTCAGTGCAGGGGGGTTCTACCACAAAGCTGGCTGTAGTTCTAAATACTCATCTTCCACTAGGCACTTCTTTCAAATCAATTGTTCCAGCCATTAATAATTGCAGTTACCAATAATAACCTCCACACTTCCTATTGGTCCTACGCAAATAGAGCAGTTTAGATTTGGCACACACACAAAGTGCCTTTTTAAAATGAGTTGTTCCTTGACTGAGTCTTGCTTTAAATTCCCATTCAGGTGAAAAAAAGAAAATCCTGCAGACCAGTTCAATGTGGGTCCCCATACAGCGAGTGCTGACCATGGGACCCAAGGGGCAAACATTTTCTGTGCAGTACAGGTCCATGCTATTTTCTAGGACTTCACCCCTAAAAGGAATTGCTCTTAGAAGCATAAACACACACACACACACACACACACACACACACACAGCCCCTCAGAGGGAGCACAGCAACTGTCATTCTCAAATCTATCTGCCATTGCCAAGAGCTAATCACTGCCGTATTAACGGCATTTCATGCTTCAGCACATGAGCTGGTACAGTACATGGAAAGGGTTTTTTCTTTTAAGCAACAGTGGTGCTGTCAGCTGCCAACTGAATCTTGATGCTGCCCTCATTCTGCGAGTTCATGGCCGGAGCATCGCTCCAGTCACAGCAGGGAACATGCAGTGTCCCATGTTCCAAGAGGGTTTCTCCTTGATAGGGCTCGAGACTGGCTCCCTCAGGTTAGCCCCAGAGCAGGGACAGCACAGGGACAGCAGCCCTTCCCTTCCCCACTGCTCTGCCAAGGCACCTACATGTGACCTGCATACCCTCCTTCCTTTCCATTCCTGCCAATACACCTGGGCTCCCCACGCTGCTCCAGTCCCCAGCTCGCTGTATATACCTTTGCATCTCACTCCTGTCCCCCTGCGCTTCCATGCCTGGGTTCCCCTGAGGAACCTACCAACCTTACCCTGCTGCACAACCAGCCCCAGCTGTGGTCACTGCACACATTTCACGTGTGCCCCAAAGCCAAATACAATCTTCAATGTCTAGCCTTTCTAGTGGTTACACCCACCTCCTCCTCCAGACGCTGAGGGGCTAACCAGAGACAACAATGAACGAAGGGATGCTGCCCTGTGCTCTCCCAGAGATCCCTTGGGTACGTGGCATTTGGGGCAGGGCAGGGCAGGGCAGCTCTCAGCACAGCCATTAGCAATCTGGTTTGGCTGGCACAGTTCTGGGTTTTGAAGTACCCCGTTCTAGCCAGTGTCCTGGGGGCGGGGGGGAGAGGCAGCTGCTCAGCAGCCTCCCTCTTGCAGGCTGCATCTCTTGGCTGCAGGCAGTTGGCTGACAGCTCTGACCCCCTGCAGTTGCCTCTAGAGCAGTGCTCAGCTGGAGCCGGGGAGCCTGAGGCATGCAGTGGAGAGAGAGGCAGCCAGCAGGGAGCAGGGGAAGGTGCCGCTGAGAAGCAGGGAAGGAGCCTGCTATGTGGGCAACGGGAGGCCAGTCCCCCAGGGGAAATGGGGCAAGTCATGCTGGGGAGAGCGTTAGGTGGTGGGACAGTACACCAGACACTGCCTGATACAGGACACTGCACTAGATGGACAGGGGGTCTGATCCAGCCTGGCAAACACCTGTGTGACTGGCGGGAGAGCAGGGAGAGGAATGAGAGGGATCTGGGAGTGAGGAGGTGGGCAGAGAATTGGCAGGGAGAGAGGGATCTGGGGAGAAGGTTGAGAGAGAAGCTGAAGCTTCAGAGTGATGCAGAGATGTGGGAGAATGGAGGGTGGGGGATAAGAATAGCAAATGTCATACCCAACACAGAGAAGGAGAGAAGGGAAATAGATCCAAAGGAGGGAGTGGGAGAGAGAATGGGCAAAGCCCGGGGAGATGTAACCAGGGGTTGGGGCTGAGGTGCAGACCCACCTCAGGGCTCACAGACAGGGCGACTCATCCCAGAGATGCTGGGAACGTTGTCTGAGATGAGAAAACCCCAGCAGATGGCAGACTTATCTGGGGACTAGCCTCCAAACACCCCACCGGGCTTGCAGACCAGCCAGCGTGTTACTAACCAGCCCCATTGCCACACAGCCCTCATGCTGCACATGCCCGTAATGGAATCTCATGGTAATTAAGAAGCATGATGCTCCGGATGCCTTAATTCAGACATAATGTGCTGCATGTGTTCTTAGCAAGATGTGCTAAGCGAGCTGGACAGGTACCTTCTTCCCAATGAATTAGTCACAAGCAGGAGTAAGTGAGGATAAAGCTGCTCATGTGGGCCATTAAATACTGAAACCAGCTGCCTACCTCTCTGACATCCCCATGACAGCCGGGTTTGGCACAGGCCCTGCAGAGTAAGCCAAGTGTGCAGGTCGCAATTGGTAGCCCACTCTCCCTCTATGGCCAGCGCCCCGCCTCTGTGTACCCACTACTTCCACCATCTGTTCTACCCTGCCTATAAGCCCCCTCCGATTGAGGTGGCCCCCTCCACCTACCATACACCTGTTTGCGTGTCTCTAATGACCTGCCCAATGTAGAGCCAGGAGATGGGACCAAAACCGAATTTTCCAGGCACAAGGCAGCATGGTGGGAGAGCCGGTCTCTGCTGTGGTGTTGAACTCAGACAGAGAGGGGGCAATGGTGACACTGCTGAATCTTCAACAAGGGCCTCCAAGTATTTCCCCATCCACAGCCAGATTGGAGAGTCCCCCTAAACGGCCCAGTGAGTTCTCAGCCAAAGAACAGTTGATGCAGTCAAGCCATGTGCTCAGGGGCAAAGCTCAGGCCTCATGGGAAGTGTGCACACAGGGTCTGGAAAAGCAGGTCCAGGCCGTAGGATGTGCTCCAGTGAGTCTACCTCATGTGCACAGCCAGCTGGACAGAGCCAAGGTACGTGGGAACACTTGGACATGCTGCTCCTTCACAACACAGCTGCAGTCACATCACGGTGAAATCTGTGCCACTGCAACACAGCATCCCCTCCTGCTTTGCACCAGGACACCAGAAGCCCACACATGCATGCAGGGCTATCCACACAGCATGGAGCTGGAAGCTGGGGCCAACTAAGAACAAGACAAAGTCCTAGGCAGGCACCCCACACCACTGGCAGTTCTCTAGAAGCATCAGCAGAACAGGACAGAGCATTCCCAGGCCTACAGACATCCAAGGGCTGATCTAAATACAGAGCACGCAGCTTCCACTAGCCCCTCCACCTTCACCTGTGGAAGTTCTTTGCCACCCACAACAGGCAGTTCTAGGCCAGCTGTGCCAGCATCCTAGGCTGAGAACTGAGCTAGCTTGCTGACGGCTCACTCACTAGCCAGCATGGCCCTCTTGTCACCTGGAAGGAGCCATGTTCCCAGTGACCAGCCCACCTGTCCTGGTTCCCCTCCAAAGAAAAGGTCCTTGTAAGTGGCATGGGCATGGCCATGCTTGCACATACCCCCTGTGAAGGGTTTCAGCAGCCTGAACAGACTCACTCAGCAGACCCGACCATTCTCTCCTGAGTGTGTGCTGTATATTATAATGTCTAGCCCAGCATGGACAGGGCCTGCATGTGCTAAGCTCCCCCTCAGGAGCTGATAGCAGGCCATTTGTTAGGGGCACATTAATTGGCAGTGTTTAACCCTCCTGGGAAGCCGGTGCCTAGTTTATGCTGTTCCTATTGTGCTGGGTGATCAAAATTAGAGCGCTCTAATACTCAGTCACACTAGCAATGAGAAGCTAGCACAGAGGAAAGTCATCTTCTTCTCCCCAGGGGACCGGGCTCTTTCCGGTCCCTGACTGAGCAATGCAGGATATAGCTTTGCACACAGCTCCCTCCTCAACTCCCCAGCCTTACCTCTCTGCATTAGGATTAGACCGACAGAGCCTCGTTTGTGACCATCCCCTGCTGGCTGATCTAACACGGGTGGGGTTAGAAACAATCCAAGCTTTAACCTTTACACTTAAGCCAGTCCGCGTCCCCCCTTCCACCGCACCCCAGAAACACTGGGCGGTCAAAGGCCAGTGCAATGATACTTCCTTGCATGTCTCCAGTGTTTCTCACCCCAGCGTCTCCCGGGCAGTCAGTATCAATGCCCCCAGTAGACAGCGGTAGTCTAGAGAGGAGGAAACTGAGGCAGAGGGAAGGGCTGTGACTTAGCCACAGTCACACACAGCAAGTCAGTGGCCGAGGTGTCCTAACTCCCAGTCCAGTGCACTCGACAGCGAGTCACACTGAGATTAAACCTGCCACCCCAAGTCGGACCCTGGTGTCTGCCAGCTCAGCAGGGTGCTCTCCCCCTCCCAGCAGGCTTCTCTCCCCTCTGCCCACCAGACAGCTGTTTCTAGGGTTTCCTGGCTCCCTCCCACTGGGCCTGCATCCCAGCCTTTGCCCTGTTGCCCTAGCTATGCATTAAGCCTGGAGCAGTGAGTTAACTCATTTTTTGCCAGCAGTGCCACCACTTATCCAAAAACAATAACAGCCCAAGGTCCTTTCTCAGCCATTTCCTGCTTATCGCTGTGGGTTGTGAGTTGTGGGCCCTCTAATTTCGTCCACCCATCTGCTGAATACATTTTGTTATGTGCACTCAGGCATGTGCTGATGTGCACCCCAGTAGAAACACACGTTGCCAGCTGTGAGCGCGAAGGGTGCTCTGTTAATCAGCTGGGTGGCATTTGAATCTCTTCTGGACAGCCGCCCAAACAATCCACTTAGAGGGAACACTGGTTGTGAGAGGATTTGTGGTTAAACAGCAGTGCTTTTGCCTTGGTAGCCCACCCTTCCTCCCTGTCTGGCTCAGTCAGGGATGCATCCCCCCCACAACACACACATACACACACACGGCTCTGCTACAGCAGAGAATTGGTTGGATGACTGGGGACGAAATTGTGATGGGAAGAGGTAAGCAGGCTGTTCATGTTTCCATTTCCTTTGGAAGACAGGACAATTCCCCCAGGGAGCAAGTCCTTCTCAGTGCAAGAACCTACTCCCATCCCACTTACAGCAGCTACCCCCACACACAAACCTCTTCCCCCAGCTTGAGACATCAGGGCTCCCCTCCAGACTGCACCCCCTCCCCACAATGTCCTCCCTCCATAGCGCACGCGCACACACACACACGCACACACAAGTGCCCCCTCTCAGAACACAGACTATCTGCCTCTTGGGAAGGAGCATCTCTCACTTGGCATGGTGGCTTCCCCAGCCCAGAGTGGTACCAACCTCTCCCCTCCCCTCCCATCGACCCCACCCAAAGTGACCTTTCCACAGCAGTGCCAAGACTCGTTTTATATCAGGGATTGAACCTACATGCCCCCAAGCATCTGCCCCAGCTGTTGACAATGCCTTTGACCCAGATCCAGGAGGGCAAGAAAGCAGCTGTCCAGAAATAAAGCCACTGCTGCCCTTCTGCTACCAATCACAGTGTACAAACTCCCAAGTGATCAGACTCCATCTGTGCTCTGATCAATAGCCAGAGCTGTTGACTAATATTCATCTCCATGGCACATATGTCTTCATGTTGACTTTCAAGTTAAGTATGTGGTTAAGTAAGTGCTGGGGGGAGGGGAGACCATGTATGTGTGATTTAAAGTGCTAGCTAGGTTATTTTGTTTGGAAGGAGGGAGGTCATGATTAATACTAATAAATAATATTTTATAATTAACACTGATTTTCACTGGATAGTGCCTCCTTCTGTCCCAGACACAGAAGGTGCTAAAAAGCAGAATGAAAATGCGTACATGCGGGCAGCATGATAAATCACCCCTCTCATTAAAACACACACCTACATATACACCCAAAGCCCACCGGCCACTCTCGCAACTGGCTGAATTCACGCCAAACTGCAGTGCAAACTGTTTGCAGAAGACACTGCAAGGCAAGTTGGGAGATAAGGCATGCCTGTGATACCAGCAATTAAGACACATTAATTACAATAAAAATGATCACGAAATAGCATTTTTATGGCACAATATTATGCTG
Source organism: Pelochelys cantorii (assembly GCA_032595735.1). NCBI lineage: Eukaryota > Metazoa > Chordata > Testudines > Trionychidae > Pelochelys > Pelochelys cantorii. The sequence continues at coordinate 25,818,682 of CM064336.1, forward strand.
ACTGATTTACAACATACTGTATCATGAAGTTCATAATTAAAGTTATTTTAGTTTCCAATTTCATTTTAATTCCATTCCGATAAAAGATATGACAAGTATATGTTTTAAAAATCCAGAAACCATTATTGAAGACAATTTTCCTGTACAGATATGTTATGTTATAGCACAGCCATCCCATGAGAGGCTTCACGAATCTCAGCAAGAAAGAACTGCCCAGCTACCTGAAATCTATTCCCTTAATTCCTGTGCTCAGGACTCACTCTAGTGGCTAGCTCCAGTAACAGTACCAGGCTGCTACTCCCTCCTGAATAAGAAGTTACACCCAAGTGTCAGGAGCTGGTGCTTTTGGTGTTGATTCAAAGTGCCTCCCCCCATGATGACATCTGCGTATATGAAGCTGTAAGCATGTAACATGTGGATGATGTCTATATTAATAAAATAGCTTTATACCCATTATGTCTCCTGAAATCCAATAAGCCAAATATGCCCTCTTAGTTAACTGTATTTGCTTTAATCAAATCAGAAATCCAAGAAAAGGCAAGTACCCCTGCTTCAAGTTAGCACAGAGAGTGGATTCTTATTTACAAGCTATATTCAGCACCACTTCATTCTTATCTAGTCTCCAGCCTCCTCCAGCTGCCACAGACTGACAGGCAGAATGAAATGCTTCAGAGTTATCAACACAAAACATCGTGATTGACCCCAAACACTTTTAATTTAGGTTTTTAATTTCATTTTGTGCAAGATGTTGGGCTGTTTTGGTTTTCTCGCTTTAAAATAAGAAAAGATTTGAATTCACAGATTCTCCCATGAAATCAAAAAGGCAGTTCCCGCCTGCTTGCATGGTAGCCCTGGAGCAGACAGGAACCACATGCAGCCTCTATGGCCATTGTTTTCAAAAGTAGCAACTGATTTTAAGTGCCTCCATTTTGGTTGCTCAGCTTGCGACACAGGGGGCCTGATTTTCAGAGGTTCTGAGCATCCGCAGATCCCATTAACACCAAGCACCGTCATGGGCTTCTGAAAATGATGCTCAAGGCGTTCCAAGTTAAACAAAAAAATCGGGGCCTATTTTTGACAATTTGGGGGGCATATCTTTTAAAGTTCCCCCTCTTCGCAGGAGCTACCAAGGCACTTGAAAACCTTACAATACACCATCCCAGCCCATTAGGCCACTGCACCGTGTATTCCCCGACAATCCAACAACTTTCCCGTCTCAGAACCAAACAGTCACTGCTACCAGACCTATACACAAAACAGTGTGCCCCACCCCACGTAACTAACGCAGCGTGCCCCACTCCCATGTGTTCTGCAAAAGGTGCCCTCTTAACGAGGCAACCCTATTTTCAGAACTGGGCTAACATCACTGAAGAGGCGAGTACACAGACAAAAAGGGGCCATCATATCATCAAGCTCTAATAGAAACAGAGGGTTGGAGGGATGGGAAAATCAAGGTCTGGTTTCTAGAGAAGAGGGAATGAAACACTTACCAGCTTAGAAAGTAGTATCACTTGGTAAAAGCATAAAGTTAAAAAACAACAAATGGTCCAGTAGCACGTTATAGACTAACAAAACATGTAGATGCTATCACGAGCTTTCGTGGGCACAGCCCACTTCTTCATACTGTATCAGCTCCACAGGGGCACCCAGGACTTCCTGGCTAGGGCTAGGCTCTCAGAGTCTCTTGCTCCAAATCACAGGTCACTACTGTTTAGCCTAAATAAGAATCACCACTGGCCACTTAGCAGTATAAGATTTACCAGTCCCAGATGTGAAATTCTGACTCCACCCTGTAGAGGGCAGTGATTCTCACAACACAGGCCAATATATTACAATACAGTGAATATGTTTGCCAACCTCATAAAAGGTAAAATAGTCAACAACTAAATATCTGTAAAGTACTTAGGAGAAAGGGTTCAGGCCATATAAATTAATATTGTTATTATTTAGACAGAGCCATAGCTGTGCTTGGTTTATAACAGACCAATATGAAGACAAGGTCCTGCCCCAACAGAAAAGCAATCTAAATAATTAGTATTTTAAATATCGGAGAAGGAAAAATAGATCATTTGAAACCAAAAAATGTGTCAGTGTCCTTTTAAATTGCAGCTCTGCAGTCCCCTGAGAGATTCCCCCCTCACTGCCTTTAATGAGGCCTCCACTTGCCTGACACTGAGGGTAGCTGAAATCTGAACACCAGGGACTCGATTTTATTGTGTTTGAATAACAATAGCTGCTTAGCATAAATAAATTGCATTCCCCCCCCACATTTACAAGTGAGTTTCATAGAAGGGGAAACGTCTAATCTGCATTGAATACTCTGGCCACCCCCAATCTGGAGCGGCACACACTCACCCACACACAGTCATACACACACACACACACACACACACACACACACACACACACACACGGCCATACACATGCAAATACACACACACACACACACACACACACACACACAGGGTCCTCTCCAGAATTGCCCTACAGCCCCTTTGTCCAAAGACAGGTACATCCCTCCCTCCCCCTACCTCACTCCTAGGAACACTCCTGAACCTGATGCAAGGTGGCTTGGCTGAGGCAGTCCTGCTCTCCAGTAGGGATGTGAAGGACTGGTCGACAGGATAGTCGACTAGTCGCTTCCCCTGCCTTGCTGCCTCTATCAGATAGAGGCAGCAAGGGCGGGGGGGGGGGGGGAGGGGGGCAGGAAGAAGACGGGGTACTTCAAAGCAGCAGAGCCACATGGAGTCTGGAGCCAGACACCGGGCTCCATGCAGTGCTGCCGCTTTGAAAAGCTGCATGCAGCCTGGGGCCAGCTCGGGTGTCCCCAGGCTGTACACAGCATTTCAAAGCGCCTGTGCCACATGGAGCCCAGAATCAGCTGGGGACTCCCCCACTGACCCCAGGCTCCACGCGGCGCTGCCACTTTGAAACACCACAGCGTTTTGCTACACTTCAAAGGCAGAGATGCCCTATCAACTAATTGAATAGTTGATGCAAAATGCATCAACTATTCGATTAGTCACTTACCCAATACTTAACATCCTTACTCCCCAGCCATTGTACGCTCCTGCAGCGGGCTATGACAACTGTAAATTAAGGCAGCTGTAAGTTAACGCAGGGGATACCACTAGCAACAGCCAGGGGTACCCTGGTGCCCAGCAGTCTCTGAATATCAGACGCACAAATTGTCTCCCTTAGTCCCCTACACGGATACCTGCAGAGAGATGAATTTCCCCTTCCCCCACTGAGTCAGATGTACAATCACACAATTGATCTTGCATTGTACCGCATGGCCAAAACCATGAGTCAGAGCTGCTCCCCCTCAGCCCCTCCCAACTAGTCTTATGGATCCATTATGCAGCTAGCACAGGAACAGTGTGGTGGCCGTGGCATGCGAGTGTGTGGTTTTACCATGAAACACAATCAATCTATTTCCTTCCTGTAAAGGCAGCACGGCTCCCTCACTATCTTCCTCCCTTTTCCCTCTCCCCCTCCTTCTGCCACCTGCCTCTGTGCTCTCTGCAGTGCAGCCAAGATCACAGCAGCCCCTTTGCTTCCTGCCAGCCTATGCCAGTGACAAGAGAACGGATTAGGAAGGGGAAGGCCTTGAGACACCAGTTGCCCTTAGCGTTCAGTCTGGGCCATGAGGACACCCTGATCTGAACCCTTCCTGCAAGGATCTTTCTCTAGGGCCTGACTCAAGCCCAACTCTGGTTTTCCTCAGTGCATCTTCCATTTCCCTCTGGCTAGATCCAGGGCCTGCACTGGGTTAACCAGCTCCTGGTGAAAATGCTACTCACTTTCTCGCAGCTGTTGTTCTTCAAGATGTGTTGTTCATGTCCATTCCGAACAGGTGCACGTGCGCATGTGCACGGTAGCCGCAAGATTTTCTCATAGCAGCATCCATCAGGTCAGTCCAGGCATGCCCTGGAGTCATGCCTCCACGGTTCTCTATATAGCACCCTCCCGACCCACCACCCCTCATTTCCTTCTCGCCGACTACTCTAGAGGGGGAGGTGAGTAATGGAATGGATGTGGAGAACACAGCTCGAAGAATAACAGTTACGAGTCGGTGAGTAACCATTTTTTTTTCTTCGAGTGCTTGTTTGTTGATTCCAATCAGGTGACTCAGTCGGACTCTTGAAGTATGCTGAGCACACTCAGAAATAGGTGTCACTGCCAACAAGCTCCCTCTATCCCAAGTCCTGTTGTCTCCGCTCTCTGTGAAGATGGAGTATGGGGGTCACCCTGAAATCAGCATCTCCATCCTCTGCCTCCCCCACCCTGCACAGCCAGTAGGAGGCTCCGAGGGGGCAGCTCCAAGGCAGTGGGTAGGAGCAGCACCACAGTGGGGGGAGAGACAGCAGAAGTGGCCTCCCAGCCAAACCAGTCCAGAACACTTGTCAGAGGCTCCAGGATCTACCAGTAGATCCCGAACTACTGGTTGGTGACCACTGAACTAGACACACTCAGCAGGCCTGTGCCAGCTGACTGGGGCTTGCAGGACTGTTTCATACTGTGTAGACTTGTGGACTTGGGCTGGAGCGTGAGCTCTAAGGCCCTGCGAGGTGGGCAGGAGTCTAAACTGCAATGAAACAGCCCTATAGCCCAAACCCCACAAGTCTGAGTCGGCTGACATGGGCCAGCTACAGGTCTGTCTTTGTGGTGTAGATCTAATTCTAGGGGCCAGAGAAGGTGTGAATCACGCCAGCTTTAGATTTCCCTCAAGCCTGCAATTCTCCTGAGGACGAGCAGAGAACATGCCCCCAACCAGGAACATATCCAAGTTTCAAACACCAGCGCTGGGCACCTAGCTACTGCAATGGGTAGAGAGAGATCAGATATTTACAAGAGCCACACTCTTTCAGAGCCTCAGCCCAAGCCTTCAATGCAGGGGCGACTCTTCAGATTTTGACTGGGGAGCGCGACCTGTGCATGCTGCAATGCAGGGGACAGAATGAGGGCACAGGGGGCAGACTAAGGACCGCAGTTTTAGCAATGTTACTGAGCATGCTTAGTGCATGCCAAGCAGCAAATCAGGAGGAGGGGAGAGGAGGACTGACATGGTCCACCCTCACACACTCTCTCTCTCTCTCTCTCTCTCTCTCTCTCTACACACACACACACACACACACACACACCCCTCTTTGAAAGAAAGAACATTAAATAAATATTAGACCCACTCCGTTCTAATACTAACATGTTCTGACATCTTGTGGCAAGTCACTTAAAGGACACTTGTTAGGCTTAAAATGTTAATGTCTAGTCTTACTTTGTTACTAACTCTGCAGGAGAGGGGGGCAGAGAGAGAGAGACACTGTTCGGACTCTTGGGCTCTCTCTCAGCTCTGGGAGGGGTCTATTGGCTTGCATTTGGGTTCTATAGAAGAATATCAGAATGGCCATACCGGGTGAGACCAATGGCTTATCTATCCCAGTATCCTCTCTGCCAACAGTGGCCAATGCCAGGTGCTTCACAAGGAATGAACAGAAGAGGAAAACATCAAAGGATCTATCCTCTGTCACCCATTCCTAGCTTCTGGCAAATGAGCTAGGGGCACCATCCCTCCCATCTTGGCTAGTAGCCATTGATGGACTGATCTTCCTTGAACTTATTTCATTCTTATTGGAACCCTGTTATAGTTTGGGGCTTTCCACCATCCCACAAAGAGTTCCACAGATTGACTGTGAAGAAATAATTTCTTTTGTTTTAAACCTGCTGCCTATAAATTTCATTGAGTGACCTTCTTGTGTTATGGTAGTGAAGGAGTAAAAAATGCCGTTTCCTTATTCACCATTCATGGTTTTCTAGAATTTTAACATTTTCCCCCACTCTTTAGTCATTTCTTTTCCAAACTGAAAAGTCCCAGTCTTTTTAATCTCTACTCATATGGATGCTGTTCCTTACCCCAATCATTTCTTTTGCCCTTCTCTGTACCTTTTCTAAATCTAATATATCTTTTTTTAGGTGGGGGTTACTGGATATGCATGCAGTGTTCAAGTTGTGGGCATGCTATGTCTTTATATAGAGGTCATATGATATTTTCTGTCTTATCTACTCCTTTCTTAATGTGCCCCAATATTCTGTTAGCTTTTTAGACTGACGCTCCACATTGAGCAGATGTTTTCAGAGAACTTTCCACAAATGAGTCCAAGATCACCTTCTTGAGTGGTAACAACTAATTTAGACCCCATCATTTTGTATGTATAGTTGCATTTATATTTTTCTATCTGCATTACTTTGCATCTATCAACATTCTTTTTCATCTGTCATTATGTTGCCCAGTCACCCAGTTTTGTGAGATCCCTTTGTAACTCTTTGCAGTCAGCTTTGGAGTTAATTTGTTTGAGTAATTTTGTATCAACTGCAAATTTTGCCACCCCACTGTTTACCCCCTTTTCAAGACCAGTTATAAGAAAGAATAGCACTGGTCCCAATGCAGACCCCTAGAGAACACCAGTATTTATTCCTCCTCTTTTTTCCTATCTTTTAGGTGTAGTACCTGGCAATGTTTTCAGGATCATCTAAGGATCCTTCAATTACTTGAATGACAAGCCCTTTCTTATCTTAATCACCTGCCTCTCTCTGTTTATAAATAAACTCCCTGTCCCAAAGGCAAAGCTGGGAACAGCACAAGCTCTGGTACAACTAAGAGCTGGCTCTGGAGCTAGGGCATATGCTTTAAGCAGACCTCAAGTTTGAATACAGGGGTTCAAACGTCAGGGGGTGTTACAGACTCCCCTAGCCTCCGCTAAATGTTGCTCCAGTTTCTATGCAGGTACACACACTCCTGTGTGAGCTGCATATCTCGCTCTTCTACAGGAACCATAAGCCAAAATCTTCTCTCTAGATCAGACTTCAAGCCCAAGCATCAGCCTCTTTGCCTGGCTATACTGCTCAGCAGAGTCATACCGATGACAAGTTTATTCTGTGCTAGTGTGCGGACAGAATGTTTAATTATAGAAGTCGGCTGTAATTTACAAATTCATTACACCACCATTATTTCTCCCCCTCCCTGATCCCTGCTTCCTTACTAGGTGATGCTTCACAATGGCTAAGCCATAGTTACGTGTTAAAACATACCGTCCAGAAGTCGCCTGCTGTCATATGTCAGAGGCACAAGTCGTCGGCTGATAAGGGTGCTGAGCAGCATGTACACAGGCAATTCCTGCAGCATCAGGGTGACTGGCCACAGAGGCTTTACCAATCCTTTCCTAGGAGGGAGGGGATGACGGGGGTGGATGTGGCAGTGTTTACGCATATCCACACCACTGCTCACTGCTAACGCTGGCCCAGCTTCCTCTCTAGCAGTCATGGGCCTGACAGGTGTGAAGGGCAGGTAAGGCAGAGCTAGGTTCTGTGGCTGAGTGTAGATTATCCCCATACATTGCTGGCCATCACTGTGTGCCCTAGAACATGTAGCTTCCTGGATAAGGACTGTAGAGAAACGCTGGCTCCTGCCACTTCCATTGTTAGAAAAGCGCCATCAAGCATGTCTGGTGTCAGGATTTAAAAAGCACAGCAGCAAGGACAACCCAGCTGAATATTCGGTGCCCCCACAGCTTGTCATCAAAGGGACTTGTGCTTCAACCAGTGCCAGAGGAGTCTGTAACAAAGACCCAGTCCTGCCCTTACAACAGCACCGCACGGTGCCACATGAATGGCTGTGATGTTGTAAATACAGCATTATGATGTCACTGCAGGATCACTGGGTAGGAGAGGCTGGGGGCAGGGGAGAGGAGTGAGTGCCCTGAGCAGAATACAGAAGATCTTTGATGGCTGGGAAATAAGATGTTATGTGATGAAAACGGGCATGAAGGGTGTAGGTTACTTGGGAGATCATCTTGGTCTGACAGTCCCTTTCCGGTTAGTCTTTGAAAATCAGCATCCCCATTACACATAGGTCAGAATCAGACTGGATCCAATCCTGCCCCTTTGAGCTGTTCCAGTTCCAGGTCTGAATTTTGCAGCTTGAACCCACCTTGGCTTCTATCACAATTTACACGGTCAAAGCATTTTGCCCTCAGTGGGCCAGTTTCCACACACTGTTACCCCAGTGAAAATGTGCAGTGCCTGCCTCAGTGGATTTCTACCAGGATGAACCAGAGCAGAACGTAGCCCTCTCCTGAATAGTCCCAAGGCACCTGTGAAGTTGGTCAATATTATGCCCATTTTGCAGGCTGGGAAACTGAGGCACAGAATGATGAAGTGACTTATCTGAGCCATGGACGGACTCTGTGTCAAAGTTTGGACAGGAGCTCAGGAGGTTCCTGCCTCAGTATTTACTTCAAGCCACTCCAAACTAATTTTTTTTTTTTTGGTGCACCTGTTTCCCAGAGCTTACCCTGAGTTTCTGCCCCTCTAATTCCAAATGGGTGAGTCTCAGTCTCTTCTTTCTATCTCTGCCATCACAGGCTCAGCTTGGTGGGATTGGTACAGGGAGGAGCACAGAAAAGCTGAAAGCCCCTCCACTACCAGCCCCAGTGACTGACAACTTTTCCATTATTAATTAAGTGCTTCTGTGTGTACTGCCATCCACGGAGACCTTCCAAATACAGATTATCTACCTTAGTGCGGATGCAGGAAACATTAACAAGTGGGTCCAGGAGATGATACATCTTGGCTCTCTGACATGATGTAAATGATGGCTGGTTTGCATGGCATCCAGGGCAGGTCTGTTTCCCAGAAAGCTAAGCAGAACTGTCTGCTTGTGCTCGGGATTCTGCGTTCCAGCACAGAGCTGGCCTTTTCCAGGTGGATGAGGAGACTAAGAGCTAAGAGGAAAGGATGGGGGTGTATGAGAAGAATGGGGAGGGGTCCAGGAGAGGAGAGACCTTCACTACAAGAGGGGTTGATGCTACCAGCAGGCCCTTTCATTGATTCTAGGAGAATGGTTTATAACTCATATCCTGATTTGCACGAGATCAATACATCCATTCAGCAGAAGCAGGTCTGCAAGCCCGTTGCTTGTGTTACCTGATGCCCCTGTTTAGCCTACACCCTGCTTTGCCTCCCCAACAACGGTTACCAGGCACATGCCCCATGATGCTGCCCCTCTCCGAGTGCTCCCTGATCACCTGCCACAATTAAACCATCAATTTCTTATGCTCTTGCAAAATGGAAACCCATGGGCAGTGTTCCCTGCCAGCTGGGCGCTTTTGCAGCTGCTCAGAAGAGATTCAGATGCTGCCCAACTGATCGGTGGCATGTCCACAGCTAGGCTTTGTTGCCCCTAGTGGTGCACATTCAGCACATGCCCCAGTGCACATAAAAATTATTTCACACATGGATGGAAAAGATTAGAGGGAACACTGCCCCCGGGCAAGATTTTCAAAAGTGATTAGCGACTAAGGGGGCCTGCCTGACTCCCGCGCAGTTGCCTGACATGCAGTGGACATGTGCTCAGTACAGCCAGTGGAAAGACAGGACAGAACGTTTGTGAAGATTTAATGAAAATCTGGACCCATTGCTTCCATCAAAAGCGGGTGAAAATATTCAGCCCAAATTGACCAGTTTTTGCACTTTGCCCTTTCTGCAAACCAGGCCCTTTAAAAGTGTCCCAGGTTGGGCACCTGAAAATCAACACACTCAGAAACAGTCATCCCACTTGAAAGTCTCAGCCTTGACCCATATGCAATTGCACAGCCAGGTCAAGGGGGTAAACTGGTAAGCGAGGTTAGAAAGAAGCCCTGAACAAGGCCCTTGAGGACAATAGGTCTCAGTAGGTAGGACTCACACCTGTCAAATTGCACTTACTAAGAACAACATAATCCCAGCACCGAACTCCTGAGCATGGGTGATTTCTAATGACCAGCAATGAAGGGCTCTTTTCCCTTCCCCATCTCAGGCCTTCTCATTTGCACAGCAGAGCAGAGCACCACACTGAAGGGTCCTTCACCCTGTAGCAGGGCTCAGAGTAACTCAAGGAAAGGCCAGAGCCAAGAAGATATTGCCTATCTGAACACGCTAAGGAAACCAACAAGTGAATCTTCTGGCATTCAACATCCTCCCTCAAGAAGACGATGGCCATTAATAGAAATGAGTCTCTGCTCCATATCCTAAAAGAGCCTTATGTTTTGCTTCTTGCAATAGATTAACATGATCATTTATATAGAGCCAGAAGCATACGTGGCATCATACGACGAGGCCTGTGCCAAACAATTAAGAAGCCTGTGCTCTTGAGCAGTTGACAGAGTGCAGATAATATAGTCCAAGCCAGATTGCACGGGGCATCATTGTGAGAGCTGGTGTGCATGATGGATTGTGGGAGAGGAGATGGTAGAGGGGTTTTGAACCATTGGAGAGGAAGCTTGGTGTGCACTGCTTGGGAGGCAGTAGAGGACTTTACAGTATGCTACCAGTGGTCTTAATGAATCTTAAGAAATGGGATCTGAACCCTACCTGCCTCCCTAGCAACTCTCATGCAAGGACTTTGAGGTGCTTTACAACTTAAAGAATCCCACCTCCCAGTATGTATCATTATCCCAGTTTATTGATAATGCTACAGCCATACGCTTAGGCGGAATGCCCTGCCCAAGGTCATACAGCAAGACTTGTGGAGACAGAAATTAACATCCAGTTAAATCATCCTGACATCCAGTCCTGGACCCTTAACCAACCTCTGCTTCTTTCCCATCACCGGTTTGCTAGATGCTCCTTGCAAACATTTTGCATAACTGATTTTGCAGAAACGGAGAGATCATTTTAAACAAGTTTTTGACTCCCTCTGCACTGGTGTAAGTACCCAAGCAGCAGGCCAATGGAGAATCAGCCCCAGCTGTTCCATCTTTCCATACATATCCAGACAGGTGCCTTCTCCAAATGGGAGAACTGGATTGTTTTTAAGCCAGTTCAGCCTATGAGTTGCTTCTTTGTGTTTAAAAAAAAAAGTTTATAAAATGATGAGTGAGAAGATAGTTAATGATGCACGTACAGTCAGTTCAAGGCACACTGGAGAGGGTAAATGCTCTAAATTCAAGTCCTCAAATATGAACAGAATCAACATTTAATAAGACGGTTAATGTATGTTATTTAAATGTCACTATTATTAAAAGTGTATAGTTTTTGAGGTTTAATAACCATGTAATTGATGCATCTATTCCATAGTTAAACCTTGGCAAATATGTTTTTCATAATTAGTTGGTATTTATTTAACGTGCAATAACCATCCTATTAAATTTAATGAGTTCATTTAATAGGTACATAAGGTTTTTAATGTCAATATGCATTCTTAAAGATGGTTCCCACTATCATGCAGTTAGAAAGCTGGATTATCTAAGAGTTAGCCAGGCAGGTCAGAGAGCTGCGGTCTAAGGTCAGCTATTGTGCAAAGCAGGGTGGGGCCTTGTCAGTCCTTAGTTGGAGATCTCCCAGTGGCTTTAAGAAGTGGCAGTGCTAATTCCATAAGCGATGTTCTTTCTTGTGGATGGGCACAGAAGCGGAGGCTCAGCACAGTGCTAAGGAGGCACTGTGCGGCCAGAGGTGCCAGCCTTCATGTCAGACATAGAACCAAGGCCCTGATGACTTGACATCAGTACAAATCCCACAGGGTTTCTCTCAAGCACAGGTTTGTTAGCCCATATCAGATTCCAGTGGGGTAATGACATCCCACCCCATACACTCAATTGGATACCATGGCATTCTGCATATAAAGGTGTGTAGTGCTTTGAGACGTCTGCCAGGTTCCACTGCAGAGGTGGTTGCACTTCAGCAAAGGCTGATGTGGTTCATGTTGATCTGCAGCGTACAGCTGTGCTAACCAGCTGTCATACCCCCTCCGTTAAGGAAGCAGACAGATTTCAACAGTGAGCGAAGAAATCCCTTGATACAGTTTGTAAAATGTTTCAGGAGGAGAGGTGCTCTAGCAGTGCAAGATACTGTTACTGAAGAGAGGAGAGCAGCAGACGCAGCAGCGCTCTAGTCTCTTCGTTCTGTGTTTGCCAGAAAGGGAGATTGCCAGAGGTATTCCAGGTGGACATACACAAAACCCTCTTCCTGGACTGATCAGAGGTTAAAACATGCCTGGGAAAGCAGCAGGCAAGCGAGAGCAGCATCTCTGAGTCACTTTGGCTCCCAGGGAAACCTGTGCAGGGTTGAAAATAAAGGCTCGCAGATGGCAGGAGGGGAAAGCAGTGGTAATACAGGAAAGCCCGGGAGGCCGAGGAAGCTCTCATTAGCCAGCCTACAAAGCGGAGCCTTTAGCCTTTGAGCCCTGGTGCAGGGAGAAGCTGTCCAGACACGGAGGCGTTCAGTTCGGCCATGCCCAGGACAGCCACTTGACCAGAGTTTTTAATAATAAGGCTGGCCCGGCGGAGAGGAAGGTCGGTGACCCCGTGTACAAGCAGGGCTTCGGTATCGGCTGCAGCTGCAAGAGGGAAATGCTGATGAATGGAAGGAGTTGAGGTGAGGATTAAAAATGGGCAGCTCTGCAATGCTACAAGTTTATGAAAACAGTCGAGCAGCTTTCTGCCAAGAGAGTGATTGTTCCCGGCAGGCAGTGCAGTGCCCTGAAGCAGGATGGGTTGAGAAAGTCAGGCCTAGAACAAGCTTGGAGAGCTGGAAAGTGCAGGAGCCATCAGTACGGGAGGACGGACTCCATGACACGAACGGCTTTTTCCATCTTGAGTTGCAATAGGTTGGGATTCAGTGCGTAGGGCCCCATCTGCACAGGACTGTGTCTCCTCAGCCTTCACTGCCACTTGTCAATGGAGTCACTGAAGTCAGAGCTTGGCCATTTTGTACCAGCTGGGGATCTGGCCCTCAGCCCTAGGTTTTGTCAACGTGACATAAATGAATCTGTTGATCTCCTCCAGGGAGCAGTGCCCCGACACCAGGGGCCTGCTCACATTTGGGATGGGAGGCGGCAAAGAGTTCTCGCACGTCTTCCTATCCTCATAAGCACCCCATTCCCATGACCCAGCATTCTGGCTGCCTCCTGGAGGCCAAGCTCTTCCTAGAGAGATGGAGTCAGAGTTTTGCCAGAGCCCTTAGTTACCCTCAAGGACAGAGCAACATGGTTGCAGCATATGTATGGTGACCATATTTTCTGAACCAAAATTAGGGACACATTAGCCACGCCCCCTGCCACAAGAAGTCCACTCCTGGAGGTAGTACTCCCAGGGTCAAGATGGACACATGACCAGAAGTAAAGTGTGTTGTGTGACCCCTCTAAGAACTCCTCTCACCGTCCTCTGACCAGTAGGGATGGGTTTGGCCCCCACAGGACCTCCATGCAACTATCCTGCAATTGCATTAACCCAGCTTGCATTGCATTAACTCAGGGGGAGAGGCTGGGAGAAGTGTTCCCTCTAAGACTTTCCTCCCATGAACGGAGTGAATTTTATCTTATGCACCAGCATTGAGTTCATGTGCGCTTGTTCGGATGTGTGCCACTGTGGCACCCAAGTTACTACTAAATATCGTATAAATGTCTCCCTTTTCCCCCTGCTGCCATGTCTCCCACCCTCCCCTCACCCCATCTGTTCCCCTGGTGCCTGCTGCTGCCCCTGCCCCTACCCCTCACCCTCCTCTGTGGTCCTGGCTCCTGCCCTTCTCACTCCCCTCAGACCTTTGGGGACCTGCCCCCCTTCCCTGCACCAGCCCTTCTCTTCCCCCTGTGCCCACTCCTCCTCTAGCCCTACTCTGATCATCTGTAGCTACCCCTCCTCATCCCCTTTCCTAACACCTCCCTCTACCCACCTGCCCTGCCTCTCTCCTCTGCCCTCTGGTACCCATCCCTCCCCTCCACGTGTCTGCCCTTCTGCTTCACCCACACAACCCCCTGGCTCCTGCACCTTCCTGGTGCCTCCCCCTTCCCCCACTGCCCCTGCCCTCCTTCTCCCTGGTGCCCACCCCCTCCCTACCCTCTTCTCCAGTTCCCCTCATGCCCCTCTGTGCCATCCCCTGCCTTCCTCATGCCCACCCCTCTTCTCCTAGCACTCACTGCTCCCCTCCCCTCTTGTCCCCCCACTCTCCCATCATCTCCCTGACCCCTCCTTTCTCCCACTCCCACTGATACCTTCCCTCCCTTTCCCCCTCCTGCTCTTTTCCTCATTGTCTCCTCTTGGCCCCCTGACATTTGTCTCTCCTCCACCTTGCCCTTTGGTGCCTTCCCATTTGTCTTCTGCCCTGCCCCCCAGCACAAGCCCCTTTCTCTCCTCACCCCCACCTTCTCCTTAGTTCTCCTGCCTTTAACGTGAAAAGCAGTTTGTGGGGGCTGGAGCGGGGGGCTGCGGTGCTATTTTTAGTACCACAGTCCTGGCCCTAGCTGCTCCCGGGGCAGGATTGCGTGCCAGGACTGGAACAGAGGCCGCCTGCCATGCTATTTTTAGTACCGCAGTCCTGGTCCCCATGGGCATCCTGGCTCCAGCTGGAGTCAAGTGGCAGTTACATGAGGCCTGTTCTGGTGAGACTGCCCCAGCTGGAGCTTGCCTTGTGCAGCTTCTGCTTGACTCCAACTGGAGCCAGGGCTGCTCGCAGGGACCAGGACTGCGGTACTAAAAATAGCACCATGGGTGGCCACTGCTGCAGTCCCAGCACCTGCAGAGCCCAAGAGCGCCCTGCCCTGTGACTCCTGCTGGGTCTCCAAGGCGCAAAGGTCCAGAAGTGGCTCTGCCGGGTTTTGCCTTGGACCTGCCTGGCCCCCTTGCAGTGGCGGCAGCAGCTGCTGTACTAACAAGCAGCTTGGAGGAAGCTGTGCCACCGCACCAGGACCCCGCACAGCAGACACAGTCCCGCAGGGGGAGGGAGGAGCTGCACGCCACCGGAAGCTGGCCCAACTGTCCACCAGCAAAGCTCCAATGGAGCTGCCTATGCACTCTGCTGGTGGGGGGCGGGGGAGGCTTCTGGGCTGTGCAAGAAGCAATGGCAGTGCAGGGAGCCATTTCTTGGTTGCTTCTTCCTGCAAGCCAGTGTCCCCATCAAGTAGTGAAATGTCCGGCGGGGCTTTCCAGGAGATTTCACTGCTTGATGGGGACACCGGGACAGAGTATTTAAATTCAGGACTGGCTCAGAAAAATTGGGACGTATGATCAGCATAACCATGCAGGACTGGGTGAGACACTGATGCAATAAGATCCTGATGAAGCTTCTCCTCACCCTGCTGTCCAGAGATTCTCCTGCAGTCTAAAGGAAATGACAGGGGGCGAGGGGAGGAAGGCAGGACTGTTCTGAGCACCTGGGGATGGCAGGGATGCAGCTGCTTTAGGGACTAATGCTGGAACTGCCACCCACCCTCCACAAAATGAGTGAGATGCTCCTGGCTCACTGTGTATCACAAACCCTAGCCAGACACCAGCATTTGAAATTCAGCCCAGCCTGGCATGGACAGTGGCCTGGCTGGGGCTGACTGCACCACACTGGTTGAGCAAGCGCTCACCATTCGGCAAGGGCCTCCAGTTCAGAGCTGCCCTCATAGGTGAGAGGGATCAAAGCTAACATGACTGCCGCTCCGCCTTGCCAGCTCCCATGCACTGTGGGGTCTCCCAGTCTGTTGCATTCACACACACCAGAGTCATCTCCTCTCCCAACCATGGGCTCACTGACATGCCCGCCCTGGGCGAAAGACGTTCCAGGCCCCTGACACCCTACTCTCTTCCCACAGGCAAGGAGGGGCCTGACAGAACCCACTCTGCTCCCACAGGGGAGAAGCAGGAAAGGCTGCCCCTTGCCCCAACCTGGGTCACACTGAGCACTCCTGGCCAACACCTGTTTGAAGACTGGCACCAGTGATTGCTCTGGAAAGCCCCTGAAACACCCACATTAAGTGAACCACACCAGTAGCCACATTAGCTATGGCTGGAACCAGTGTGTAGGCTGGGTTAGAAGGTGATAAGGAGCCTCTCCCCCCGCGCCCCGCCCCAGTCCCTGCCCTCAGGCTGAAACAGGACAAAGGACACTCACTCCAGAGAGGCCAGGAGCACCGGGAGTCATGCCCAGCTAGGGGTGTGACAGGTTAACATCACCTTTAGCAGGGGATTCTTATCGGTTCCAGCGCCCACTGGTTAACCGGAGCAACTCCGCAACTGCCATGCTCCAGCCCCACGAGGTCCACTGCACACAGGGGCTGCTCCAACCATCCAGAGCAGCCACTGTCTATGGTGGGACCTGGGTGCCCTGCAGGCTCCCTATGGCAGGGAGGGGACAGGCCCCTCCAACCCAGCAGCAAGTGGGGGGGGGCGCCTCCCCACTCGCCCCCTCTTTAATAGGTAACCAGTTAAACGGTACATTTAAGCGGTTAAGCAATTCAACAGGATACCTCCCTAGGCCCAACCCCCAGGCTACCAGAAGCCATGTTCCCTCTAATCTTTTCCATCCATGTGCGGAATGCATTTTTCTATGTGCACCAGGGCACACGTGAAAGTGCACCACCAGTAGAAACAAAATCCTAGCTGTGGGCGCTCTGCCAACTAGTCGGGTGGTAGGGGACTCTCTTGAGCAGCCGCACAAGCATGCACACTTTAGGGGGAACGCTGACCAGCAGCCCAGAAATCCTCAGCCGCGGTTCCTTCCATGCCACCTCCAATCAGTCACCAAATGTACCTACTGCCTGAGCCTGTTGGAGGGACAATTTGGTGTGAGGCTGAAGGGCAAACACTGAAATCACCTGAGACACAGGAAGGTTGTAGCCCAACACACACTGGCCAAGTCTTGTAGGTATTAGCAAATTACTCAGGGTAAATTGACTAGTTTTTTGAACCATCAGATAAAGAGCTATTAAACAGCCAGCAGTAAAATACAGCCTGGATTGCCCCTGCTACAATCCTGGGCTATGTGCAATAAAACCACTGCAGCTAAAGAGAACGGCTCTGTTACAAACACACCCACATCTTCATCCATTGCCCCCCACTGTATTTCCTGCTCAGGGACAGGGATCTCCCTTCCCCTAGACCCTGGGGACTCCCTGACACACCAGCCAGCTCCTATGCACATAGATACAGCTTGTGCCTTACCCCAGCCAGCTCTCCCTTGCAGATACACCGTCCCCACCATGCCCAGCTGGCTCCTCCTACCCAGCTCTCCCTCTCTAGGTTAATCTCTGCCCTCCCCAAACACACTCAGCTCCTCCAAGCTCTCCTATCTTCTCCAGACCAAGCTCCATCTGCCCCCACAGCAAGCACTCCAGCCACAGCAAGCTGTCCCCTTCCTCCTCCATACAGTGTCCTCAGGGCCAACTCCCGCAACAAAGCTTTCTCCTCCTCCCTGCCCAAGGGGCCTGCTTCCCCCTTCTGCCCGTGGGAAGCTAGGTGGGCAGGCCAGTCTCCCACCCCTAAGGACAGCTGCTTAACAGCAAGGATGGCAGAACGGAGGCAATCTAGCCAGAGGAGAGACAGGTGAAAGCGTTGCTGTCGCCAACAGACTGAGCTAAGGGTACGAGCACAATGTACCTCCTGCTTCAGTGTGAAAGCTGATGGGCAGCAGGGACCAGGTGGGTTTCCTCTTTGAATCCCTCCCCTGGCTCCCCAACTTCCATTACATCAAATTCAAGCTTCTCCTCCTAACCTCTAAATCAGTCTCTGCCTTTGTCTCTGTGTCTGTCACCCTCACCCTCTCCACTCTGCCAGTGACGCTCTCCTCAGCATCTGCTTCTCCCGCAGGCCTCTCTGAACCTTCTTCCATACTGTAGGAAATGCCCTCCCCCAGCTGATCCACAGCTCCCCTCCCCTTTAAAGCATCAAATACAGGCCACTCCCAGCAGCAGAAGCGGACTGGATGAGAGAGACCCCAACGGGTCTGTCCCTGTGTATTAATCATCTTGTTTGGAGATACTGTAAAGTACCAATGTCCCCACCTCCAATAAGCATCCCTCTCGGCCCCTCTCCAGACTTAAACAACCACATTGGCTGGACGTTGAACAGAATGGGGGGAAACTTCAGCATACTTTAAAGACACCTCCCCCCCCCTTACGAGGCAAGTGGTTTCTGCTGGTCCATTAAACAGTTGGCTAACGCGGTTTCCCACCAGGAAGTATTGGCTTCCTGATCATCTGTTGGGAATGAATGAGTGGAAACCTCTGTAGGGTTTTGTGGGGGCCAGGGACTCACCACAGCAGCAACATTTTCACCACATCCTTACTGAGAGGGATGCACTAAGGTCATTGTGAACATGGCACTGTGATGTTCTGGGTCACAGTTCACATCCCCTCTGTATTCCTGACCAGTATTTCAGGGTAACCAGAGAACTCATGGCAGATTTCACTCTCAGGCCAGTGCACTCCAGGCGTTTAGCAAGTGGTGTTTGGATACCTGTGCAGTGCAGATATAATCAATGAAGCGCAGTTATATAACTCACTGTCAAGTCTGGGAGCTTTGATATGAGGAGCCTCCACTAAGCGTAGGACCATGTCTGGATCACTGTGTTTTCAGCACACACAGGAGAACTCAGCACTGCACTTTTTAATTTTCTTCTTATTGCATTTTAAACATTTGTTCAATAATAAAAAAAACATCACGGAGATTAAACCTTCATCCACCGCCTGGCAGTGGTAAATGGAACAGATTAGATTAGAGGTAAATGACTCTGTGCAGGAAGGTTCACTAGAGTCTTTTAGGTTTGGAATATCTAGCACTGAGCTAAGCTACTGCTTTACTCACCCAGCATGCTGGGGAAGAAGATGGGGGAGTAAGTCCTGCTCCCACCACCATGTTCGTACCAGGTCAGGATGTGTGAATCAAAATGTCCACTCCCACACATCCTAACCTAGTGTTTCTCAGACAGTGGTACGAGTACCCTTAGGGGATTCGAGAGAAGTTGGGGGGGGGGGACGTCAACACAACTGAAATTTGGAGAAAACTGAATTTTTGTTTTATGTTTTACAGCGCTTTATTATTTTTGTACTTTTTACACCCAAAAATTTCATCACCTGCCCAGCTATGATTAAGTTGTTTAAACAAATGTGTTGCAATGGTAGAAAAAAAATTGTGTGTCTGAAAACTAGGTTCTGGGGGTACTCTTTTTTTTTTTTTTTTTTTTTTTTTTTTTTTTAAAAGGAGTACCTTTTTTTTTTCTTTTTAAACAAAGTTTGAGAAACCTAACCCACCCTAAAGATTTGCATTCCTGGACATGACCATCTCACAGACAGCATCTCAGTCTCAGCCAAGCCTGCATGCTATTCTGTCTGCATCACAGAGCTCCCCAGATCCAAGCGTTAGGAAAATTGCACAGCCTTTGTCCTGATAAAGCTGCTTCCTTTTATCAGCTGAAATCCTACATTCCATATCCAAATAACTGGATCACTCAGGCAGGTCCCAGTTCCAAAGCCCCCACCAAACATGGAGAGCAAAGCCCACTTTGAATGAAAGGTATCAGGAGCCAAGGAAACCAGCTCGTCTCCCTCCATTAGGATGTTTCTAAAGGGGACTCTCAAAAGAACTGCTAAGCAGGAGAGAAACTACCTGTTGTAGGAACATAGCAATTGCCCAGCTGGGTCCGATCAGGGGGTGAATGTGGCATCCTATCTTGCACAGGGATTAGCACAAAGTGATGTAAAGAAGATGTAAGAAACCCCTTGATGGACAATTATAATACAGTAACATGGAGGAAGATTCTCCCCAGCATAAGGTAGTTAGTGGATGGCTTCTCTCCTGACACGTGAGCGGAGATCTCCCTTACATATTTCTAGCCTCGCTAGTGTAAACTCCAAGTGATATTCTTATTAGCCCTTTAAAACTCTCCCTTGTGTTGCCTACAAAACACTTGGCAGTGATTCGGCCACTGTTGAGCTGATACCCATCATGCTGACCAATATTAAATCTCATTTCCCTGCATTCTCCCATCTGTCTGTATCCTTCTGTTGTCTCTTGTCTGCTGCTTAGATTGTGACTTCTTTGGGGCAGGGGCTGCCTTTGTGTTCTGCGTCTGTACAGTGCCTCGCACAGTGGAGTCCTACTCCACTACTTGAACACTGGGTGCTAGGATCACACAAATAAATCAAAGGTTTCACCCTCATCTCAGCCACATAGCTCTGCTCCATTGGTCTGGTCTTCCATTCTCTCGCCCGATTGCCACAGGCATTTCCACCTGTCTCCTACACCAGTCAACCCTGTTACAATTCCACCAGCTTCAGTGGAGTTGAACCAGGGGGCACGAATTAGAGCCCTCTGGGACTGTTTGCTTTGATGTTCTGTCTTGACAACTTGTTCCATCTGTTTCCTGCTCTCGAGCAAAGAAGTTCTGCTTGAATTCCCTGCTTGCTCTTAATTTCTTCATCTCGAGACTGTCACCAAGATCCCCCCTCCCAAGCTCACTACTGTAACAGCGCTTCATCAGACACCTGGGTGGCACAGTCACTTTTAGCAGGGTCATCTCCAGGCCTTCTCTCCTGCCACGAGCCTTCATGACAAGCTTTTCTCGCCAGGCAAGAGAAGTCTTGCACAGAGAGTTATTCGGGCTGCTTCAAATCATACCTCTCCGTGACGACAGTAGCACCCAGCTCTCCCAAAATTTGGGAGCATTTGCACCCCGGATGTGGGTTTAGCCACAGCCAGGTAAAGAAGCCAGTTAGAAACAGTGGAGCTGTGGAAATGGAACAACCCAAGAGTGAAGAGGTTCCACAAGTGATATGGTCCAGCAGCCTGGCTAGCTGAGCATTCACAGGCATCTTAACAAGCTTCAGGGGGGTCACCGTGTTCGTCTGTTTCAGCAAAAACAATGAGAAGTCCTGTGGCACCTTAAAGACTAACACATTTATTTGGGGATAAGCTTTCGTCAGATGCATGAAGTTGCATGTTGCAATATATATTCCTTAGAGTTTGTCTCCAGGAGACCGTCAGCCAAGTTCTACCCTGTCCCACCTGGCAGGAGTGAAACTGAATCTGATCCCCTCATGTGAGACAGCCCTCAGCATGCTGTCCACTGACCACGCCCCAATGGCTTCAAAGGGCTCTGGCAGGCACCACCTTGTTGGTGGCACCATCCTCCTGAAGATGACACAAGGGGCGAGAAGAACAGCATTGCCATGGCCTGTTGTGTGGCCTTCAAGATGTTGTGGACACAGGCTGCAGAAATGGGACTGGAAAGAAGAGCTAGAAAGCAAAGGTATCCTAGACTTTCTATGGCTAGAGAGACAGCCAAGCCTGAAGAGGGTGCAGAAGTCCATTGGCTAAGTGGTTCTGAATGAATAGGCAAAGTTCTGAAGTTACACCAGGGCTCTATGGGGCCCAGCCCCACCGATTCAAGAGTGCTTATGTCCACTGTGCCTCTCCTGTAGGGAGATGCGTCTATGTGAAAGGACCCCAGCAGCAGGAGAGGGAGCCATACTCTGGCAATATGCTGCCATGGCACCTTGCCCTGCAGAGCAATTTTGTTGTGTGTGTTTTTGTTAAGTTGCCCAGAGGCTTTGGAACATCAGGTGCGAAGAGAATTTAAAGCACTTATTAACATTATTGCAGAGGGAGATAAAAATCAAAAGCCGATGGGAGCTGCAAACAGATGGGGGCCGTGGGAGCAGAGGGCCCACTGCAGCCGGGCAGGGCCATGATATCTGCTGCTCTTGCAAAGTGGGAAGGGCTGGGAAAGGAACACCTGAGCTGCGAGAAGCCTGGAGAGGCCAGTCCCTCGGGCAATCAAACCAGAGCAGCATGAAGAACATGCACATGGGCCAGTTCCCCTGCTCACCTCTTATCTGGGGAGCCAGCAGGCCTTGGGGATGAAGGGCCTGACCCTGCAGAGTGCTGAGGGCTTTCTACAAGGCAGAGCGTGCCCTCAGAGCCCACTGACTTCCACCAAGCGGTGGCCCTCAGTACCTCGCAGGATCAGGCCTTCAGGCTTCCTCTACTTGGGTGAGGTTTGCTCCAGGTGTAGTTTGGGGGCTGGATGGCTCAGCGCACTGATGGCTTGAGCCGAAGAGCCTCTCACCAGTGGGGCCAGGCACTTTTACAAACAGAGGTAGGCTTCAAACAGAGGTAGGCCGAGGATAAAATCCAAAACAACCTGCAGCATTGCACATGGAGCCACCCGTGCTAAATCAGCCAGCGCGAGACTAGGCTCCCAAACACACACACACACACACACACACACACACACACACACGCACACACAGCGCCACTCTGCGTGCCGCTGGAAAAGCCAGACTGGCAATGGAACATGGACCTTTCCCCCCAGGCCTGCCGACGGCGAGGGGTGAAGGGGGTAATGGCCCCGGGGCCCAGTGATTCACAGCGGCAGCAGCCAGAGTCCCAGGCCTCTTTGGTTCACTGCTGGAGTGTGGTGCGGTGCGCGCCATGGGGCTCTGATGGTTGGGGAGGGCACACTGTGGTCTGGACAGTGCCCTGGGCTGGTTGCTCCCGGCCCCATCCCTTCTGCCCAAGACCCCATCCCTTCAGGGGGCATAGAGCCGCCTCCCACACCTTGCCCCTGCAGTGGCTGTCAGCCCCGCTGTTCCCCTTCTAGGTCACTGCTGTTAATCTGACCCAGGTCCACAGTGACTGAAGCTCACTCCCCTCTGGTGCATGGCTGCTCGGTGGCATTGGGCCCACATCAGAACTGGCACTCGTCCAGCTCCTTGCTTATGTCCACCAAAGGCTGAAGACTGAATGGGCCACGGAGACAGTCCTCTTCTCCCAGGGTCAGGGTTGAGGTGCCTTGGTAGGAAGCGGTACATGGGGGAAACTCAGGAGTTTCACCTGTTTGGAGCAAGGACTTCTGTCTCCAGGCTGCCAGTGCACGAAATTCACAATCTCTTGAATGAGGATCTCCTCTGGGTTTCCTGCTGGGGCGAAGGGCTTGTAAGAGAAGTTCATGTGCACTCCTTGCTGTTCGGAGGGGCCACGCGAAGCCTGATGTGACATCAAAGAAAAGCCTCTCTCTTTGGGTGCTGCTCCTTCAGGGGCCCTCGCACGCCCTCCATCCGTGCCACCACTCGTTTGTCTTGTTCCAACTCCTGGGCTCAGGGCTCACTCTGACAGGTGCTGCACCCAAAAAACTCCCCCTGACCCCATGGGACTTCGAGCCCCTTTCCCCCTCCCTCATGTGTTTGGCTGCCACCTTCCATACACTCTCTGGAGGCCTCTGGCTGAAGTCAGTGGGGTTATGCTGATTTACACCTGCTGAGGAGCCAGCCCTGGGTCTTGACAATTTAAATCTCAGCCTCTTCTCCTTTTCCACTGTGCCCCTGCTACCCCAGTACAAAAAGGGGCTTCCCCAGCTACATGCAGCCCCAGTGGGGCAGTGGTACCAGGTGCAGCCCTGGATGCCAACACAGGAGCTCCCCTCCTTAGCCTCAGAGCATCCATCACCTTTCACCTCTTGCTCGGCTTCCACGCTGCAGGCTGGAAAGACCCGCGCTGCATGGCAAGGCAATGCTGGGTCCTGCAAGCAGGTCTTCAATGTGCACAGCTGATCTGCTTCCCCCCAGCGCTCTTACCACCCTGCACTGCATTGCTTGCTTCCATTGCTAGCAGCTGCCATGGGATGCTGAGCGGCAGCTCCAGTCACCCCAGTGAAAGGGATGACAGCTCAGTGGAGCACCGAGAATATGGACAATTGACATTACACCGGGACTAGGGGGAGCCTGGAGATTCCCCAACTTCTCCCTGTAGCACAACATCTCTTCCCATGGTGCCTCAGAGCTGCCGTCCTTCTAGGTGAGACCCGGTGAGGGGCTGATCAGGGCAGTCCTGCAGACGGCTGGAGGAGGTGCCATTGCCCTATTTCGGTCACACCCTTTCTCAGATATCTGATATTGGGAGGCCATCAAGAGACAGCAAATGCTATACCGACTCTCAAAGGCCATGTGCCCTGCAAGCTCAAAGCTGCAAGGCCTGCCCTGGGCTACCTGTTTTACGGACACTCAACCAGAAAGACAGACTCAGCCAACAGCTCGTTTCCTCCGCCCCCTGTTCTGGCTTTGCCCTGCTCAGTTCCCACCGTGCCCTCTTTCATCCTAGCGACAATATCCAATCCGGCAGGACAACCAGTTCAGCTGCCAGGCTGGCCTATGGCAGCCAGAGCTGGCCAGTGGGCCTGCTCCCATTCCAGCGAGTGCATTGGCTGCAGGCGTCGCTGGGGACCTGGGAAAGGGCTTGGACAACGAGCAATGGCAGGAGCTTTGCCAAACACAGCACCAAGCTCCCCGGGCCCTGGGCAGAAGACTGAGGGGAGAAGGCAGAGCACAAGAGCAGTGGCTGGTGTTCACTGATAACTTAACGAGGGGGCATGCGCATCCACCAGCTGGCAGGACAGAGAGCCTCTGCCAGGCAGGGCAGCCCAACCCCCAACATGCTGATTGCTGAGGTGCCCTAACCTGTGCTGTTCAGATCTTCCCTCCCTACTCCCTGCAGCTGCGAGGGCAGACTCCCTCCCCCATGGGATTTAAACAACAAGTCTCTGGCTCCCAGCACTGGGCTGGGCTCACTTCCCACATGACCTGAAGGATGGAGGGAGCCAGTGAGTTAGTAGTTTTCACTCTGGCAGGACAGGTTCCCATGCACTCAGGAGCAGCCCGAGACGAGCTGCCGGCAACTGGCGCCCTAGGCGAAATGAGCGATCAGCGCACAATCAGCGCCCCCGCCTCCAAAGCCCTCAACGGCAGTTTATTTTGGTGCTCTAGGCGGACTGCCTAGGTTGCCTGTATTGACAGGCTGCCACTGCATGCACTGACCTGCAGCCAGTCCCCCACCCCACTCACTCAGCCTTAACAACTCCAGTGCTCATGGGAGTCCATGGTATGAGGGGTGCCGCTAAGTGTTCCCTGGGCACAGGAGACAGAGATAGGGTAGGGGCTCCAGTCATGCCTCCAGCCCAGTCCTCGCCACCTCTCCTTGGGCCAAGCCATCTCTTCCATCCGATCACAGCTATCGCTCCCCTCCTGCCCCATAAGAGCCAGCCGATGCCAGCCTGCAGCTCTCCCTCACAGCTCCTGCACGGCACCTGCACACGGCTTTGGCCCCTTTTCTTTGCCATCACCATTTTGGAGATGCTGAGGATGCTACTTCTGCCAGCCCTGCTCTCAGATCCTTGCTACCAGCACAGCCTCTCCTGTCCTGTCATCTCCAGCTGCTGGCACACGTTAACCAGGTGAGCCCCACCATGCCCCTTGCTGGGGGGGGGGGGGAAGAGAGGGAGGTGGGAGGGTGCAGGCACAGAGAGGCTACATGACTTGTTCAGATTCACACAGCAAGTCAGGGGCAGAGCCTCAGACAGAACCCAGGAGCTCCGACTACCTGGCCCTGTTCTACCACTGCACTGCACTGCACTGCCTCACACCAGATGTTGTGGCGTGATAAGCTGCTCTGGCAGCTGATGCTCCTGCAGCTTCAACTGGCCTGTTCCAATGGCTTCCCACAGCACCTTGGTCAGGGACACTGTAGCACCCGTCCTCTGCCCACAGCACAGCTCAGCCAGGAGCCCGGCAGCCCCTTCTGAGGGTCTCGCTGAGCCTAGGGACAGTGCAACCTGCATGCACCGCCCACCCCAGCCAGAATGGAGGAGCGGGCTGCTTGGGGGCCAATGCAGAGAGAGGCAGCGGCTTGGAAGCCACTGCTTCAGCTGAGCAGCGAGGTGCTGACATTTCCAATGCAAACACAGTCAGAGCGAAGCTGCCTCACTCCGCCCTAGACAAACAGCCATGGGCCTGCATTATTCAGGGGACTTGCACGGAGGCAAGCAGAATCATCCCTGCCACTTTCGCTAATGAAGCCTCTTGGCTGGCTTCCGCTGGCACAGAGCCTGGCACCTGGAACAAGGAGGAAGGGGCTGGGAGAGCCTCCCAACCCACACCCTGACCACACCACGGCAATCGCCTGCTCCCACTGCTGTCCCCCTCATCCTCCTTTCCCCTGCAACTCCCAGAGCCCTGTCTGCAGGCAGGGCAGTTCCCCAGAGGCGCTGACCGGTAACCCCTGCTCGTTGGGACAACTCAGCCCTCCTGGGATCTGGCCCTCAGGTTGTAAGCTCCTTGGGGCCAGGACACGGCCTCGTTTGTCAGCCAGGTCCCACTGCCATATAAATTCTACCAAGTGTGACGGATACAGTACCAACCTCCATGAATGGAAACCCCAGTGCACTTGGGATCCTACAGTATCTACCGGCAGAGCCGCACACAGACACCGCTGGCAGAGGCACCAGGGATGGAACGGCCTAGGGACACTGAGCCTCTCGCCCGCTATCTTCAGCGCAGATGAGAGCACCAAGGTGGGGGGGTGGGGAAGGGCGAGCTTGCCCGACTCCTGCCCATTCTGATCCAGTTGTGTGGATGGACAGGAGCCTCTAGCCCCCAGGGCTGCCAATCAGCCAACCCTCACCAGCACCACATGACAAAGGAAATTTACCCAAGTCTATGGACCTGCAGTGATCCCAAGATCTGCTTCCTAGGAAGCAGCTGGATACAGAGTGTCTCTGTACCCTCACTTCCCACTGGCCCCTGCCCTGCTGCAAGCCCAGTCGCTCTCTAGTAGACCCGCAAGGTGCAGGCAGGGCAGCAACCACAGACAGCAGAATGCACAGCTGTTCTTGCAGCAGCTGGAGGGGACTCACTAGAAGGTGCTTGGCTGGCAGCTGGACAGCTGAGAGCCAGCAATTTGGCTTCCTGGTCCCAGCTGCTGTGAGGCTGATTAGAAGGGAGGGAATGTGTGTGCGCTGGCAGAGAGGGTTCTGGGGGAGCAAGAAGGGGGCTGCTATTAGGCTGGAAAGAAAAGCCTTTAATGAGGCCTGATGTGTGCTGATCCTGCAGCCTGCATGGATGCCATCCAACCCCACAATGGAGTTACCCACTTAAACAAAGCGACACCAGAGGAGCGGAGCTGGGAAAAGAACACATTTTCCTGTGTAGCAAACTGTGAAGTACGATCAGGAATACACAGCAAAACCCTCAGAAACCAATTACTGCTTGCGAGAACCACACTGCTAAAAATATACCACCTTTCTGCTCCAGCAAAGGGGAGGAAGTGCTGCGCCAGCACAAAGATCCCCCAAAGCACAGCACAAGGGACAGCCTCTCCCCCCAGGAAACGCTGCCTCCAAAGCTCCAGAGCATACTGTGGCTTAGCGCCCTGGTCCTTCCCTGCCTGAGACCCAGATTCTGGTCCAAGGCTGCCTCTCAAGAGTGATGGATGGGGCAGGTTTCCTCTCAGTGCGTTGCCTGGGTGACACTGGTTTGTACCATGAAGCTCCTTTGAGAAGTCACCTATCCCAGTGACGAGGGGAATCTGCAGCATCCGGTCATCCAGGCCCATCAAGTGATCAAGCGAGGACACATACAAGGATGCTGTGAGATTGCCCCGGGGGTCTTCGGGGCAAACGGACTGTGGGGGTGGCTGGGTTCTGGGGGATTCAGATCAAGTCTGGAGTGAAACTTCAGGTCAGTTATTTTAGCTGAGCCCAGCCTACACTCCCTAATTAACTATCTGGCATAAAGTCAACTTGTTCGGCCCATCTGTGCCTCTGGGCTTTGATGCAGTACCTCTCCTCTCCTGCAGTCCTTCTGTTCCTCTTCCTTGGCCCTTCCATTGACAGCACCATTAGCAGGACTGACTCAATGCAGCTGGCTGGGATTGCTTCATCCTCCTTTACTTCCTGCTCTCTTGTCAACACACAAAGCGTCTAGCCCTCTTGCTAAAACACAACAGACCACACCCTGGTGGACAGAGCACAGACCTGCCCCATGGGGAGACCTTGGGACAAATTTGCAGAGATCCTAAAACTGGCCTCTGACATTGCACCTACAAATTCTGTGCCCACAAAAAGCCACAGCAGCATGCACTGCATGTAAAATCCTGGCCTGCTGGCCTCAGTGACACTATGATTCCAGCTTGTGGGATTTACCTTCACATAGAGCTCCTAACTGGAGGGCCCGAGCCCGGTAAGCAGTGTGCCCGTGCAAACGCCGGACTACCAGCTGGGCACATCAATGCACAAAGATGGGCTCCTGCACACCAAACACACGTCAGGGGTGAAGTCAGCTGTTAGGGGCTGGTTTTAGAAACTCGACCCTTTGCCCCAGCTAACCAGACCCGTGGTAACACTCAGAATGGCAGAGCTAAACTGGGGACTTGTAAAGGCACCATCTTACTGTGTGCTGCTGGCATAACAAGGTTACTCTTCTTGTGGTACATCAGCTAGGCCATAGTCAGAGGATGGTTTCAGGGAAGGGTCTGGTGGGAAGGAAATTAAAGTGGCCTTCCCTTGTCATTTATCACCAGGTACAGTGCCATGACAAAGCTGATGCCTTGGGCTTGGTTTTTGCCACAGATGCAAATGAGCTGAAATGTCTCTTTACCGAACAGAGCTCTGCCTCCTCCCACCACTCGTCTGAATCAAGTAATTTCTCCAAAGAGCTGCAACCCCACAGTGGGAAGCTGGGGTGGGAGTTGCATCTGATGACAAGTACAAACACATGTGTGCAACTGTGTGTGCACAACCTTAGAGGGAGAGGACGGAAGGAAATGGAGTTGGGGAGGAGCAGGGGAAAGACAGGGTATGGAAAGAAATGGCCAAGCCAAGCTACACGAAGAAACAACCAGACTGTGGGAACGTATGTCTGTGCACATTCGCCATGGTGCTGAAGACACGCCAGTGATGCTGCCTGCTTCCGCCGGTCCAAGGCAAATTCTTCCTGAGCTCATGTGCCATGCAAGCTGAGGTGCAACAGGACGTAGTGAGAGTCAGTGGATCTTTTCAACATTTAATTGTGGTGTTAGTCATCAGGGAACGGACCAGCGCCTCTGACAGATCCACGCTTGAGACTCCTATGGCCATCTGCTCTCACTGAAAATGAGGCTCCCCTGGTGTTCCAGGCAGGCTGGCTAGTATGTGGAGCAGTCATTTGTCAAGGGGGCTGTAGATGGCATTAACATTTGCAGATTTGGTTTGCATTGCTCCGGGAGGGCCTGACCTCCCCACCGTGCTCACACCTGTTGTTCAGTTCAAGTTCCTCAGCGAGGCCCAGGGCTGGGGGTTTTCTTCTCCAAGTCCTGTTCACTCCCAGGGCCAGGGAGAGCAGGGAGTCAGAGCCCTAACTTGGCCTCGGTGACACTCCCAGCACCAGGGCCGCAAACCATGACAGTGTCAAGAGAAGAGTCCCAAGCGCACAGAGATGGGTCCTGCCGCGGGCAGAGAGAGAGGGCTGCAGGACCCAGGGAGCAGGTCTGAGAATGAAGTGATGAGAGCCCTGCTCCTGCAGGCACTGGGGAGACCCCAAAGGAGAACAAGGGGTCGGTGATTGCTGTAGAACAGCAGACACAGCTTGAGAAGCAGGGAGCCAGAGACCCGATGAATGTAAATGGGTTCATGAGATGAGAAGCCTTGTTGGGGAAAGGATGGTGCCCAGGAGGGTGCAGTCAGAGATCAGAGGGTGGGAAGAGCAAGGACAATGCTGTGGCTATAGGAGGAGACAGGGGAGATGGCTCAGGTGATGCTGCTGCCGTCGATGCTTGCTGCCTGTTCTCCACCTGAAGTGCTTGTTCATTTTCTTACCCACAACCCCAAAGCCTTGGTGACACAGAAGCCGGCACTGACCTCCCATGGGACACAGAGCTCGGGAGGTACAAGGAAACCCCTTTCCAAACAGAACACAGCTGGGCCTGGGGACTCAGTGTCACCCAGTGTGGCAGAGCTCCTCCTCCAGCTGAGGAAGCAAGAAGAGAGCTGAAGCACTGCTAGCCCTCAGGACCAGTCAGCTCGGATTGGGAATGGCACACAGAGCCTTTTAACTTACTAAAGGCTCTCAGTTTGGATCTGGCCCATGGGGGTAGTGACCCAAAAGCCAGGTCTACGCTAGACCTGGAAGGTCAGGTTAAGGTGCGCAACTCCAGCTAAAATAGGTAGCTAGAGTTGGCTTACCTTAAGCCAAGCTTGGCACCATCTTCACAGAGGGAGGCTGATAGGAGCAAACACTCCTGTCGGCTTCCCTTACTCCTTGCGAGGAGAACTGGTGCTGGCTGGGGCTTTCCTAACTAGACCCTCTAAATCAAACACCAGAATATTGATCTCTGGCGCAACAAGTGAAGACATGTCCAAAGTCTTCACCACATGGCGGCTGTGTAAACTGTTCTTTCTATTTTCTAGGACGCAGGTGCCCTCATCACAGAATAGCCTTGGAAACAGATTGCCCTCCTTGTTGGCAGGCTCAGAAAGGGACAAAGGTATAAATGGGACATGGAGATTGAACTCCTCTCTCAGTGCCTAAAGCAGGGGGGCACTGGATGGTAAGGGGTAAGTGCCACCCATGTGCTGCCTGCTGTGAGGATAGGGACCCCAAGTTTCCACGGCTGCCAACAAAACCTGCGGCTGCACCTCTGAACAAGCTCTTCTCAAACAGGTCACGGATGCAGCTTGGAAATGGCTGGAAGAATGGGAGGGACCGGGGTAAGGAGAGCCACTCCATTTGCCAAAGTTAACTTGCCTTCCCTGTGGTGGTCATCCTCCCATACAGGCTGGGTAGCCTTCCAGCGGCAGAGTTAATGGCAGCATCCCTGAGAGGGGTCCAAGCAGGAACAACAATAAACCAACCTTCCAGATCCTATCTTAAGGACGCAGGGCTTCAAACCCCAGTCCAGTTGGGCACTCACACCACACAGCAAGGAGTGAACGGCATCAATTTCCCCCTAATGATAAGTTACTCGAGCAGCAGTTTTCTACACCTATCCCACTGTGGGTGTGACTCTATGGAACACCACAGGCTCAGTAGTCCTGGGCCAGTTCCTTTAGCTGCCCGGAGAAGAAAAACCCTGGTGACACTGCTCTTCCTTCTGAATGAGAACTGAATGCCATGGTGATGCAGGGGCTGATGTGTACCAGGAGGTTCCCTCTTTCATGCGAAACCAGACAAGTCCTTGCACACGCACGCCCATCAGAGATGGCACAGCACTTTCTGAAGGCATCAAGAATGCTCACCCCCACATCCTGACTAGATTCCAGTGCAGTAAACTCCACCCCCACCCCCGCCGCATTTCCAGCGGGACACAGGATTCTGCAGCATTGCTAGGCACTGTTAAACAGCTGCCATGCCCCACCCCAGAGTGGCTGTACCTCAGTGCTGTGCCCTGCAGGTCAACTGTATGTAGCCTTTAAAGCATCTTGGGGTGTTCTCCCCAAGCAGCACTAGAATGCAGTGTCATTACCATCACTAGGCACTGCAACAGAATATTGCCCCTCTTTGATGGGAATTAACCATCTACCACAAATATCCTGTCTGACGGAGCACAGCTGATAGGATTATTTATTGCCTCAGGCTAGGCACAGGTGCCCAGTGGTGAAGCTGCCAAACAGCAAGCAGCTCTCTGCATGGATGTGTCCATAAATTACCCACTGAACCCATTAGGGAGCCAGGAAGTTTAGGAAGGAGCCAACTTCAGAGGGGAGTGGAAGTGGAGCATGTCCCTGCGAGTGGGCTGGGGCCAGGCAGTGCGCAATTAATCCTCGTTAATAATGTCGCAAACAGAAGTGCTCGCATGGAGCACGAAGCGGAACAGATGCACTCATGCACCTCTGGGGCGTCTCCTGGGGCCTGCTCCTCCATGCTCCCTCCCAGCCAGCTCCAAATTCTCTGTCAGTGAATCTTTCTTCTTTTTCCTTCACTGCTGCTCTTCCTCTTCCTGGATTCCCTCCTCTTTTTCTTTGTGTATGTTCCCATCATCCCTTCTCCCCACCCCCGTCTTTCCTTTCCTTTCCCCCCTCTCTTCCCTTTTCTCTGTCTGTCTCCCCCCACATAGGTTTTTCCCTAGAAAGATGCTCCTCACACTGTCATTAAATGTCAGCATCCATCAGTCAAGCTGCAAATCACTGGGGATTTCTAAACAATTCTCCCCTGAGGTTTGGCATTCCTGCCTGCCCCATGCAGGTTCTGACGGCTGGCAAAACCCAATGAGCTCTCTTATTTGAAACAGCACGATGCCCCTGAAATCCCAGAACTGAGACGAAGAAAGTAAAAGCGGTTTCGGGTACTTACCCAGCTGACATACAGAGAAAAACTCTGCCTCACAGAGGCCCGATATAAATATTCAACTCTTAAATGAATAATAAAATAATTACCACCCAGTGCAGTGCCATGATTAACAGGCCTGCTCAGTGACTTAACCTGTCGAAATAAGTTGATGGCAGCAATTTTCAGCAGGAACAATACACAGTTTGATGGAGCTTGAGTTCCCGACAATAGTCCCAGATGAGATGGTTACTCACCTTTGTAACTGTTGTTCTTTGAGATGCGTTACTCATATCTATTCCAGTTGAGGCATGCGCTAGTTTTACCTTAGCTGCTACCACTGGGTCAGCTGTGGAGCCCTCTGGAGTAATGTCACTGCAGCGCCCTATGTATGACCCTGCCAACCCAATCACAGGTATTTCCCTAGAAACAGACCACCCAATCTGTGGCTCTGGTGAAAGTGACATCTTCCCCTCCATCAACAAGAACTGCCCCGCTCAAGCCAGTTGTCCAGGTAAGGGTAGACCCAGACCTCACTATGCCAAAGGAAGGCAGCCACCACTGCCATACACTTGATAAACACCCTGGGCGCCATAGAGAACCTGAAGGGGAGGGCCATGACCTGGAAGTGCGACTATCCTGCTAGGAACCTGAGATACCATCTGTGGGATGGTCTGACCGCAATGTGAAAATAAGCATCCTTAAAATAAATTGAAGGTAGCATACCAGTCCCCTGGGTCCAGGGAAGGAATGATGGAGCCCAGGGTGACTATCCAAAATTTGTGACTGGTCCAAACTTGTTGAGCTCCTGGAGGTCCAGGATACGGCAAAGGCCCCCCTTCACTTTTGGGACAAGGAAATAATGGAAGTAGAAGCCTTTGCCTCTGAAATCCTGAGGACCCTCTTCCACTGTGCCCAAGTCCAGGAGCATGCACACCTCCTGAAGTAAAAGCTGCTCATGAGAGGGGTCCCTGAAGAGGGACAGGCTGGAGTGTAGGAAGGCAGAGGGGAACAGAACAGAAAAGAGTCGCCCATTTCCACCAGCTGAAGGATCCAGCAGTCCGAAGCGATGGATGCCTAAGCATGGTGAAAATTTGACAAATGATTGAGGAAAGACAGGGAAAGGATCCGGTGGCATCACTACTCTGTCCTTGGGCCTGCCTTTAAAAGGGATGTTTGGACCCCAAAGACGACTTTGTCCAACCAATTGCTGCCAGAACGGCCCCAGACAGTTTGCGACAAGAGTATTGCAGGCATCGACAGGAGCAGTCGGGCAGAGACTTAAAAGAGCTTGTGCCGCATAGGAGTGTGCATGCCCAAGGACTTCATAGCATTCCTGGAGTCCTTAAGGCTATGGAGCCAGCAGTTTGTCTGCTCCACAAAGAGGCTGACTCCACTGAAGGGAAGGTTGTTTATTGTCCGCTGCTTCTCGGAAGGGAGTTGCAGCCAAGTCCCCAGCTTCTAGGGAAGCCTGAAGATAAGTCTTCGAAACAGCCTTGCCATCCTGGACCTGCTGGGGCAGGAAGTCCTTAAACTTAAGGAGGGAGACCCACAAGTTATAGGCGTAACAACTCGGGATACATAGCCACTTCTCTATCTAGAAAATTAACTAACACACACACACACACACACACACACACCCATGTAGCAGTCCTTGCAGCCAGACAAGTCAAGGCGCATAGCATCCTTAGATTTGGGCGCCAGAGCCTGATGACCCTGATATTCCTTTTCATTCACCACCTCTACAACCAGGGAACACAGCGGAGGGTGGATGAAAAGGTATCTGGAGCCCTTGACGGGGGTCTGCCAGAAAGTTTTGGCCAAAGCCAATATGATCTTGTTGATGGGTAGGGTCACCCAGGAAGAGACCTCAGGAGCCAGGATGTCCACCATAAAGTCATCCTTTTCCACTACCTCCCCCACCTGTAGGTTGAGGCTAACAGACACCTTGCAGAGGAGATCCTGAAGGGCCTTGTAACCCGTACGAGGGCACCCATGACAAAAGTGACCGCCACCATTTCATCAGGGGAGGAACTCGACAAGGACATCGGAGGAGTATCCTGACTAGTCCTGTGGGAGAGGTGGAGTACCTGGCTGGTCCACAAGATGTGGTGTTGCTGGTAGTTCCTGATCCTGAGGCGGGGGTAGAGGGGGCTAGCTGTCACCCTTGTAGGGGCTCTGGACTGGGAAAGGATAGAGTCAGCAGGCAATGAGCCCTGGGCCTGGTGGAACGCCCAAGGGGTCCAAAATTGCCACCGAGGAAGCCACTGCTGGGTGTCCAGGTCCCTGGACAGATGAGGTCTGTGGGCGTTGAATGGCCTGAGGCCACAGAAGCATCTCTCCAGGGTGAGGGTGAGCTTGAGTGAGATGGCCATGGCAGAGCAGTACCAGCCTGTGCTAACAGTGCCAGATGACATGGAACCAGCTGGTGGCGGCACTGTGGTCAGTGCTGACTGCAAGCAGGCAGCACTCTGTGAGATCCAACATGGGGAAAAGGACCGTGCTGAGAATATGGGGTTGAAGGCCGGTTCTGAGACTGCGATGCCCTCTCTGAGGAGTGGCAGCGAGACAAAGGTCCATACTCCGAAGCGCAATGCCGGACCTCGGTACGGTGCTGGGAAGAACCCCTCTGTACCAAAGGATGGTGCCAAGAGGGAGGGAAATGTCGACAATGCCCGCATGAGGCAGAACTCAAGCGGTGTTGGGATCTCTGGTGCCATGAGAAGGGTGGGAGCACTGCAAAGACCCCGAAGCCAACCAAGGTCTGCTCTCCACAGAAGTCCTTGAGTGGGAATGGCTCTCTGAGAGCAGTGCCATGAGTGCAAACAAGGCTGCAAGTCAGACCAGCAGTGACCATGATGGGACTCTGAGTGACACCGGGACTCCAAGCAGGGAGATGCTGTGGCTGGAATTGATTGGCCCATCATGGCCGACTTCCTCTGTGAAGGCTGGCGGGAAATAGAGGCCTTGTCCCATGATGGGGACTGCGTCATCTCGATGAGGTAATACACAGCCTCAAAGGCGCCTGGTGTGGAGAATGGGCTCATCACCAATGGTTCACCCCTTGTGAAGACCAAGAGGCGGGCTTGGTTGATGGGAAAGGCACAGCAGTTCGGTACCACATGTCCAGGAGCACTCAGGGCCGGCCAACGCCGGAGGTAGGGAGGGAGCAGCTGGTGCCGGACGTGCAGATGCCAAGGACTTGGCCATTTTGGAAGGCTGCATCAGGGAATGAGAATGGCATCAAGTAGACCCCACAAGGGAGCAATGGTACTGCGAAGGCCTCTTCTTCAGTTTCGGGACCAGCGCCGAAATGGTCTGAGATCACAGAGCGGGTTCCATGAGGAGCTGCTTTAAGCGAAAGTCCCACTCTTTTCTGGTGTGTGGTTTGAAGGCCGTGCAGATCTTGCACTTATCAGCCTGGTGAGCTTCCCCAGGCACTGGAGACACGAGTAGAGGGGAGGGGTCGCTCACTGGCATAGACTGGAGGCAAGACCTGCAGGGTTTGAAGCCCTGTAACTTTGGCATAACCCAGGCGCCAAAGGGAGCAGGGGCGTGGAGGTGAAATCCCCTTTGCCTTCTGCTGCTAACTTAACACTGATTTAACAACTGCTGACTAACTATTTACACAACTAAGAGCTGGAAGCAATAGGGGTATGAGGCACGTGCAAAGCAAGAGAGCCAGTTTCAACAGCCATCACTGGAGGTAAGAAGGAACTGAGGGGTGGCTGGGTCAGTAGGCTCAAACAGTGCACTGCTCTTGTGCCACTCCAGGGGGCTCCACAGACAACCCAACAGGTAGTTGCTATGGTAAAATTTTCCAGCAGCCGTGCATGCAGCGCACACCCCCCCTTCACTGGAATAGATATGAGCAAGCACTCCTAGAAGAACCAGAGAAGCAAGGCCCCATTTTTCATGAGGCTGTGGCCGCCTTATGCCATTCTGGAGGCATAATGGGGGTATCCAGCTGACCGAACACCAGGGAAAACCATATCAGGATGCAGTTTTCCAGGTGGCTCTGTGCCAGCTTGTTTATAGCCTTCGGCTCAGGGGAGTATGGCCAGGGGAGAGATAGCAGTGCTGCTTTCCTGCTATTCTCAGCTGCTGCAACCCCTGGAGGGCTGTTGCTCCAAGAATAAGTCTGAACAGCCATTAAGTTGAGAGGGGACCATGTCAGTCCCGAGATCGGCTGGGAACAGGGAAAACATACAGCACAACTCAGCTGGAATAAGGAATGGGGGCCACAGACACTCTAGGGGTCATCTCCTGTTTGCACACACTCCTGCATGCTAGTTGTGTGGATTTAAAGTGTGTCTGTTTCATTCTGTGTAACCCAGAGGCTTCTGCATGAAAATGAAATCTCTGGCTGCAGCACAGCTAGCCTTTAAACCACACAGGGACCTTTCACTGAACACAACAGCCATATCCGCAGCTGGTGTCTGGTTCATTGGGCCTGATCTTCAGCCGATGCAGCCTTGTTCTCCTTGGTCTCTGAGGACAGGACAAGAAGCAATGAGCTTAAACTGCAGCAAGGGAGGTTTAGGTTGGACCAGAGCCAGCCCACAACATTTTGGCACCTGATACGGGGAGCTCAAATGACACCCCTATGCCCCCTCGCCTGCCTGTTATGTCTCTTGTGCCCTCCTTCCTCCAGCACAGCACTCCACCATCTCTGTGCATCTAGAGCAGAGAGAATACACATGCACCAGCAGCAGACACAATTTTCTACACTCTGGGTCCTAGTGGTGCCCCCCCACAGCCTGGCACCTGAGGCGGCCCCCTCAGTTCGCCTCATGGTAAGGCCAGCCCTGGGTTGGACATTAGGAAAAACTTCCTAACTGTCAGGGTGGTTAAACATGGGAATAAATTGCCTGGGGAGGTTGTGGAATCTCCATCACTGGAGATATTTAGACAGTAGGTTAGACAGACACCTGTCAGGGATGATATAGATCAGGACTACTCAACACGCGGCCCATGGGCCACATGCGCTCCACGGCCCGTTTGTTTGTGGCCCGCAGTGCGGTTTGGGTTTATGTAGGGTTCAACACATGGCCCATGGGTGGGAGCCAAAACAAAAAAGTAATCCATATAATGGTCTTCTGTTGATATGCATTTTAGTAGTTAAATTCCTGGAGTGTCACTGCTCATTAAAAGTGTTGTCACATGGGTGGAAATTGGGTAACTATTGCATTTTATTAATATCATCAGAACTGACTTAAATGGGGCCTGCGTGTTATGTAGTCTTGCCCTAATCTTTGTATTCATGCCCGTCGGTGTGAAAGAAGCTGTTTGCATATATTTGCATATATATGTGCATGTATATGCAACCACACTTAAGTTGCGGCCCTTGGCATGTGCTGAGAGTATCACTGTGGCCCCTGGGGCTTCCAAAGTTGAGTAGCCCTGATCTAGATGGTGCTTGGTCCTGCCGTGAGGGCAGGGGACTGGACTTGATGATCTCTCGAGGTCCCTTCCGGTTCTAGTGTTCTATGATTCTATGAAGAAGTCAGTGGAGCAATCACAGCCCAGATGTCATTTCAAGTGAAGTCAATGGAAGTTGCGTCCAAATCTGGTGCTTGGTTCTAGGTAACCTGGTCATTCAAGCTGTTTATCTGGCTAGGGTGAAAGGGGTCAAATCACGTCAGAAGCACATTTGCAGAAGTCCCTACAGCCCTGGTAGGGTCTGAGGTCTGGGCCCAGGCTCAGCCTATAGCTGACAAGGTTTAGCCCTGTCCTCCTTGTCCAGCAGAACCCAGTTAACAAACCCATTTGGCTGGAATCTCTTTAAAACAGAGCTGGATGTAAAGCAGAATCCTGGACCGAAACACCCCTCAACTCCTGGGGAGGTGGGAGCGATACAGAGCTGGATTTTCAGGCTGGGCCCATCTCCAGTTTGAACACGATTCCTTAAGCCCACCTGGACCTTGGCATGGATGGGGCCTGTTTTTTGCAAAGAGCTGGGCTGTTGCTGTTCCTTACTGTCCTCCTGAGATCATTGTTAATCTCCTCTTGAAGAGATCACAGCTGGTTGCTCGGGAAATTATGGTGGTATCACAGCATGAGGATTATGACTTCAGGTGGGGAATAAGTAGCTGGAGCCAATAAATTCTTAAAGAGCCTCCCCTCTCACGCCCCTGCACATGGCCAGAGTAAACGCTGAGCAATGCAGAGACCTGCAGAGAACAGCTCATCCTAGAAGCAAAACCCCTCCTGATAGAACCTCTGGAGAGGCCTGACAGTCTCTAAGCCCTCCCTGCTATAGATTGTGCTCGTCAGCTCTCCTGAGCTACTGCCCAGCAGGGTCAGAGCTGTATTCCCATGGAACCCCACCCACGATAGCAGCAGGAAGTAGTGCTGGCAACTGAGCCAGCACTAAATTAATGCTCCAACAGGGGGCCATGGTTTGCCCTCTTGCAGACAAGTCAGAAACCCAAGGTCCTGAGCATCCCACAGCCATTGAACTGCTGAGGGCACATCGCAGCAGTTCTGGGGAGGTTCTTTCATAGCAAGTTCAAATAGATTGTGTTGCCCTAGTTTGCTTACAAGAAGGCCAAGTGGGACTGTGCCAAAGGCTTTACTCAGATTAAGACAGATCTAACACTGACCTACGGCACAGGGTGTTTTTAATCTAGTGTAGGTACTACAGGGTCCTCATTACCATAGTATCTGAGTGAGTCACAGGACTGGAGATGAGGTTCCTGAGGCTCTCGGTTCTTGTCTTCTAGGCTCTGCTTCCCCACCATACCAATAAGTTACTATATTGAGCTCCACCGCATTACTGCTGGCCTCCCTTTCACCAGCACATACTGGGACCCGCCCTGGAGCTGCTACTAGGGATGTTAATAGTTAACATCACCCTTCATGGTGCTCTGTGGGCAGGAACGCTCCAGCCAGTCTGGGGGAGAGGAGGGGGAATCCTGATTAACTGGTTAACTAATTAAATTGGATGTTACATTCTTAGTTGCTAGAGGGAGGACAGAACTAGGTTAAACTGGTCCATCTACCCACTTGGCTGGCACCCCAAAATCTGGATGCAGATTCTAATGTGCAAGCATTTGCTATGTTCCACTTCAGGGTTTAATTCAGGCCCATCAACTGCAAAGACCTACCTGACTCAGAGAGAGCACCTATGCAAATAAAATGTGGTTCCTATGGGGACATCCCAAAGGAATCAACTAAAGGTGCATAAATCTCTTTATCCCCATTGTGCAGATGGGGAAACTTAGGCACAGGAAAAGGAAGTGAGTCATTCATCACCACCCAACAAGTCAGCTACTCCCAATTCCCTGCCTTAACTACCAGACTGCACTCCTCCTCAAGGCTCAGACTAGGGATGTAAAATCCCATTTAACTGATTAACCCAGGGGTGGCCAACCCATTAGAGACAAAGAGCCAAAATAGTGGTGGATAAAGTGTGAAGAGCCACATATAGGGGGAGTGGGGGAGAGTTAAAGAGCCACATACGGGGCGGGGGGCGGAAGAGTTGTTGAGCAAAAAAAAACCCCACAACCGCGCTGGGGGAAAATAGGAGCCGGTACACCATCCCGGGGCATACCATCACAAAAAAAGCACTGGGAAGGGGTGAGAGGTGCAAGCTCTGGGAGGGAATTTGGGTGCAGGAGGAAGTAGAGAAGAGGATGCTGGCTCAGGGAGGGGGCTCCAGGCTGGAGAGTGTTGGGGTCAGGTGGAGGGTTGGGGTGCTGAGCAAGCCACAGGCTTGTGCCTGTGAGGGTGCAGGAGTTTGGGCTGGGGTGCATGAGGGGCTCAGGGCAGGGAGGCTGGGAGTATGATGGGCTCAGGACACAGATTTGCAGTGTGTGGATGGTGCAGGAGTGTTGTGGCAGAAGACTGGGGATGTGGGGGTGCAGGAGGTTGGGGATGTGAGAGGCTCAGGACAGGGGGTTCCAGTGTATGATAGGCTCACGTTTGCAGTCTGCGGGGATACAGGAGTGTTATGATGCTGCGGCCAGATGGGGGCTTGGCCCCAAATGGGGGTTTGTTGGCCAGGCTTCATTTTGAAATAAAATATTATGTCAAACACAAAATGTTTCAGCATTGTCTTTATTTATGAGAGGGGCAGGGAACCTGTTTTGAGTCAGGGGTCATTGACCCACAGAAAAGTCAGTCGGGCCACACAAGTGAGATGCAATAAAAACCAATTGCTCCAAACCGCCCCAAGCCTCACTAATGTGGCCCAACTATCCTGGTGGGGGCAGGGTGCTGGTGGGAGCGGGGGTTTGGCCAGGAGAATGGGACAGAGACAGCTAGGACCAGTACCTGGGGATCCTGGGTCTCAGGAAGCGCACTGGCTGCTCTTCCCCTCCCCTCCCCCAGGTACCTCCCCGCTCTAACCCAATCCCCCTCCTCCCCGCTTTAACTTAATTCTGGGGTCCCGGAGCCGCCACTACAGCCATGCGTCTCCCTCAGGCGCGTGCGCTGAGCGGCCGGCCTTGAGACATACTGGCTGGGATGCCGTGCGCACCCTCTCCCCAACCCAATCCCCCTCCCCTTCCCCAGACTAGAGCCAGGCACCCCCCATGGATCTAACCCCATTCCCCTCCCCCCCACTCTAACTTAATTCTCAGGTCCCGGAGCTGCTGCCAGAGCTGCCATCTCCCTCCAGGTGCTGGGGCATGTGCGCTGAGCAGCCGGCACGCCATGCGCACCCCCCCCCAACCCAATCCCCCTCCTTCCCGTTCCCCAGAGCC
This sequence comes from Pelochelys cantorii, assembly GCA_032595735.1. NCBI lineage: Eukaryota > Metazoa > Chordata > Testudines > Trionychidae > Pelochelys > Pelochelys cantorii. Next base: position 25,859,245 of record CM064336.1, read on the forward strand.
AGACACCTCCCCTCCCCACTCTAACCCAATCCTCCTCTCCCACTAACCTTATGCCCAGGTCCCAGAGTCGCCGCTGGCGCCGCCGCCACCCCCAGAGCCCTCGCCACTGCCACTGCCTGCACTCAGCAGCCGGCTGCTAGCACATTCAGGCTGGGACGCGGTATGCGACCTGGCCTGCACATGCAGGATATGACGCAGTACGCTGGGGGCCATGAGCAGCTAACCTGAGCGGTTCCAGGTTCCATCCGGGTTCCATCAGGAGCCGCAATTTTTTTCATGCAGCTCACGAGCCGCGGGTTGGCCACCTCTGGGTTAACCGGTTAAACACGGTTAACAGATTAAAGGGAGGCTGGGGGGAGTGGGTTGCTCCAGCCTCATGGGGTTGGAGCAGCCACCCTGCCATGGACAGGGGCTGTTCCGGCCAACTGGTCAGAACAACCCCTGCCTGCAGTGGGCCCCGAGGCTGGTGCAGTTCCCTGCTCTCAGTGGATGGCAAGCTGCTCCAGCCCCTACTGGTTAACCAAAACCAGTGGGCATCACCCATTAAGGTGAGGCTTACCAGTTAATCCATTAACCATTCTCATCCTTAGCTCAGACTAGAACCCAGAAGGCCCTGCTCCAAATCCACAGCCTACCTAAATGATACTTCCCTCCCAAAACCCAAACCAAAAGCCAGGATTCCTTACTGGGATGCTCCCTGCTCTAACCACTCCACAAGCCTTTCTCTCTTGCCTTTCTACTGCCCCACTGTGCACCAACTCCCAGTGCCTTCTTTTACAGAGCAGAGCCTACAAAGGGTTACCCTTGTAATTAGCAGCTACTTGGGAAGGCAGCACAACACCAAAGCAGGAGGAACTTTATTTTTTAATCTTTTTTTTCTTTTTTTAAAAAGCCTCAGCGCAAGCCTGCTTTTAAATTCAAATGTGCAATATGGGCCAGCGCCTTGGAACCAGACTGAAACAGTGGATTTGGGCAAGGAAACAAGGAATATTTCATTTCAGCTCCGTCCAACCCGTCTTGATTTATACAGTACTTTGTGCAGGCAGAAAAACCCATTCTCAGGGCTTTGCAGCTTTAGTAATTAGCTCTCCGCCTACTCCCCCACACAATGGGCAGGTGACAATGGAAAGGCACATGTCAGAAGCAGGGGATGCCCAGGGGACTGGGCAAGTTAGGCCAAGTTCTTGCCTCTGGCTTACTGGTTCCAATAGCAGCAAAATCAGTGAGGACTCAGGGTTGGGACTGCTATGTGTGGGGAGCCCTATGGATCAAGGCTCAGGTGCACAGCGAGAGGTCCTGTCTACACCAGAGCAAGGACCCCTTGTTAGCAGTGGCACAACTGAACCAGTGCACAGGTCAGCTGCAAGTCATAACAACAACAGTAATAACGCCTACCTCCGACACAGCCGGTGTGTCCAGGGACAAGCCAGGCCCAACACCATTTCAGCCACCACTGTTGCACCCTGCGCTGATCAGGGTGCTTTACTGATCACATCCACATAGCACATCCGCATAGCACAGGCATGCACACAGCGCTCACTGAGCTTCCAAAGTCCAGTCCAGGCCTGCAGAGGGGTCAGATCAAATCTAGGCGGGATTAGTCAGGGCAGCCTCTTCTCTGGCTGTGCCAAAGCCCTGGTCAGGCCTCCAAGAGAGACAGGGCACTGCAGTTACTCACACGTTACCTGAGGGGCTCATTCAGTGGCCTGCATGAAAAGAGGTGGGGGGGCGGGGGGGACTCTGGCCAGTCCCCAGATGGCGGACATGCTCATCATTAACCTCCTCACCCCAGGGATACTCTCTGGAAATCTCTGCAGTAAGGAAAGAGCTCACCATTCTGGAGGTGCAGTGAACAATCCTGCACGTGTACACGCACGTGCGTGTGTGTGTGTAAATGACACAAGATGACATCATAGGACTTTTCTGTCTCTACCGTGTGTGGTTCTGTGACAGTACGGACTCTGGAGCCTGACCTCCCTTCCCACCTGTAGGAGTTGCCTCTCCCCAGGCTTGTACCCAAGAATTTCTGGGGTGTGTGTGCGAGCTCTGAGAGGGGTTGGTGGCTTCCCTGTCCCCCCATGACCCAACACCCCCTTCCCCCCCACAGCCCAGCCCCACCCCTAGCCTTGCTCCTGGGTGAGAAAGGGGGGGAATCATCCCCAGTCTTCTCAGGCTGGCCAGAGCACGAGGGGCAGGGGAGGGGAGAGGAGGCTGGCAGCACACCTCCCTGCTTTCCCCCAGCCAGCCAGAGCATGGGAGGGCTGGGGGGGAGGGGGGGGAGAGGAGGCTGGCAGCACACCTCCCTGCTTTCCCCCAGCCAGCCAGAGCATGGGGGGCGGCAGAGGGGGGGGAGAGGAGGCTGGCAGCACACCTCCCTGCTTTCCCCCAGCCAGCCAGAGCATGGGGGGACGGAAGGGGGGGGGGGAGAGGGAGGCTGGGGCAATACGCTGCTCCTGCTTTCCCTAGGTCAGCCGGAATTGGCCCCATGGTGGGGGTGGTGCGTTCGCATCCTTCACACTCCCTCTGCATATAGGCCTGCTCCCGTGCCAGACTGGTCACCATGTGGGGAAGCCTAACCTCTATGTCAGTGGTTCCCAACCTTCTCCAGATGGGGACCCATTCTGACAATTCAGAAAGACTTGGTGACCCAATTCAAAAACGGGGGGATGAGAGGGGGCAGAGCCACCTGGGGAGACACTTGGCGACCCTTTTGAAACGTAATGGCGACCCATAGGTTGGGAAACCCTGCGTCTATGTACTCTGCAGATTGATACAGGACGTCTGTCCCAGAGCAGTCAGTCTGACACCTTTTACCAGCAGGAATTCACTTAAACCACCCACCCAAGCACAGCACCAGTTTTTTAGAGGGCTTTGAGTTGCTTGACCACATCAGGGGAAAGAGCTCCGGGCAGAAAGCACCTGCATTTGTGCAGGTGCCACATAAACCCGGGCTACCGATAGTCCCCACACAGGCAAACAGCTCAGTGGTGGGCATGAAAAGCATCTCATACACAAGACTCGGTCGAAGATCCAGTCCTTCCCTGTACTCTTCAGCTGCACTTTCCTGACTGCTGCAACGCCCTTTGCAGAGTAGCCAACAGACACCTTTCAGATAGCAAGTGCATTTGCAGAGCCAGCTGGGAGAGGCACAGGCCAAAGGGCCCCTGGAGGGTCACTCAGCCTGGCCAGCATCACCTAGGAGCCCAGGTGGAGAGCAGCTCCAGGGGCCCGTGGCCACACTCCATGGCAAAGCTAGAGGGGAAAGGCACATCACATCTGTGACCTGATGATTACAGTGCAGCCCCAAGACCCGGCAGAGGCTGAGATCTATCTATCTGCAGACCACTGTTCTGGGGAGAGGGAATGCAACAGGGCACCGAACAACTGGATTAAGGGAGGTGGGGAGACAAAACCAAACCTGGGGAACCACAGTATTAGCTGGCTGAGTGAGATACAGGAGACAGAGCGCAGCACATCTCTGGGGGTACCACTGCCATCTGCTGGTCAAATGGCGGGATAGGTTTTTTTTCTGGATATATCTCTTCACCTCACCCCACGTGGCACAGGGAGACTCGCCTATAGAATCACCCTCCTGTGCACAGACACACTCATGCATCCCTACCTTCCTGCACAGGGATCCACAACCCCCCCACTCCCCAAAGAAACATTCCTGCAAAGAGACTCATTGCTACATGCACCCTTCTGCAGAGCTGCACCGTAACACATATACCCCTATGTCTGCAAACCAACCCATACAGTAATAGCCTGTTCAACGAGACAAAATCTGTACAGCCACCCTATCATGCGTGCACACAGAGACATGCACGGGTGGCTGAACTCAAAAGACTGTGGCAGCTCCCTTTCAGCATCAGGCCAGCCCTGCTCAGTGTTCACAACAGGTCGGTTAGGAAAGCCATTTTTCTCCCTTAAATCGCCACTTCACCAACACAATATGCCCAACTTTGATCACTGGGGCATCCCAAACCACTAAGCACTCCTATCCCCCACAGGCCTGCTGTGCCTCTGGCCGGGGGCAGGGTCCTGTGGGCTTACAAAGTTGCCCAAAGGAGCACAGAGCATGGGTGTGACATCATCATCATGACATGAATTAAGGTGATGCAGAGGTAAAGAGCGACAATGGTTTTGCACACTCTGCACTCATATAGAGGATCCCCCAGCTCTTGACTACAGGTCCAGAAACACACTCAGAGCAGATCAGTTTTAATCCTACTCTGGAGGGAGTGTAAGGCAGGAGAGGGAGCTCCCAGCAGTGTAGCAGGCATAGGAGCTGCTGTTAAGCAACACTAACCACCTTCCCGCCTGCACAGGTCTCTAGCTCTACACAGCTATTTCTATAGTATGCCCAACATCGTGGCATCTGGCCTAAGTATTGCTAACCCCAAGCACTGAAATATCACGTGCCAGGTCCCCAAATGTCACGTGATTGGCTTACAAAGCATGAGTTTTTTCTTTTTAATAATAAACGTGGAACTATTTTATACATATTCACTAGTCTCCAGGAATGGGCTTTAAGTAAAATATCAAATCTCAGGAGACTCATAATACAGCCACAAAAGCTGGCCACACTGGCATATTCTCTGTACAGCATTCCTAGCCCCTGCCAGGTCAATACCTGGGAGACTGGGACCAGCACTAGAACCACAACTTGCCACGACTGGCAGGGGTGGGCGAGTTTTAACTGTTGAACCAGTCTTTTCAGCACCCCCAACCTGGGATCGAACACAGGTCTCCCACTGGGCAACAGGGAAGAGTGGGGCAAAATATTCCCATGGTTTTTATGGGAAAATATTGTTTACATGGAGGAGGTCTTTTTTTTTTTTTTAAGTTCTCAATTTGTTTTTCAAAACCTAAAGAATCTGGAAAAAACAAACATTTTCAGCAACAATTCTCATTTTTCAGACAAAACCAAATGACATTGTTTTCAAAAAGTTAAGGCTTTACTGAAATTTTTCAGTTTTAACTTTAAAAAGTAGAAAATTTCAACCCAGTTTGAACTGTCCCACTAAAGTTTCCTTTTTGGGTGGAAAAGCTGTTATTCAACAACAACAGAAACATGCTGGTAAAAACTTTTCAGCTGGCTGTGCAACGGGAACACCACTCCTTGGGTCTGGAGCCAGCTCCACACTGTTCCCATCTCCTCCTACCTTGGGTTCCAAACCCAGTTCTCACACCGAGAGCTGTATGTGGGCCATGCTGCAGCACTTAGCCCCTGCCAGTTCAGGATCTGAACCCAGAGCTCTTGCATAGTAGGAGCCAAGTGCCTGTCCTTGGGCTCTGGGCTGCTCTCCATGGCATTCTTTACTCCGGCCCATGTGGGAGGTCTCCCACATTACAGAGCAGCTTCTTCTCTTTGGTGCTGTCAGTTTCCTTGAAGAACCTTTCCTAGAAATTTTGGCAGTAGAACAAGGTGCCATCTGTCTCCCTCCCCCCCCCCCCCCGGCTCAGGGTTGAGCACACATGCATCAGGCAGGTTGTTTTCACAGAGTCTTCCGCTGGCCCAAGTTCCCTTTGAGAAGGGGGAGACGGGCAAGCAAGTGATGCCAACAGCTCAGCTTTCCTCCATATGGACTGATGGGGGTGGAGGAGCCCAGGTCTGAGGGAGTGGCTACCAGAAGGATAGTCTTGGGGTTCGGAAACGGCTGCGAGATGTAGAAGAGCTGGGTTCAGTTTCTAGCACTGACTCACTGCATGAAGTGGAAAAGTCACTTCCCCATCTGTAAAATGTGGATCACAATTACAGCCTAGTGAATAACTGAGCTCTCCGTTTGGGGACCACACCAGAAAATACAATAAAATATTTCATTCAATCCAGAATGAAAACTGTATGTCTGTTCCAAATCAGATCATGTTGGGGTGTTTCAACCTTTTTAAATTTCTAAACAAAATGCCACTTTGAAACGAAAAATCCCTATTTTTTTCAGCCCAAACATTTTAACAAATTTAACCTGAATAGTTTTGTTGTCTTGACAAATGATTTTTTTGATGAAATTACTATTCCTCCCCCCCAGTTTTTTTGCCTGACTCTAATAGCGACCCTTCCTTACCACACAGGGGTGTCAGGCTGCATGCACAAATCTTTGCAAGGGATTAGGATACTATGGACAACACATGCCCATCCCGATGGCTCGCCAGCTTTTGGGCTAAGTGGATCCTCCGGGTCAGGGTGAGAACAGGGCTCTGATAGAGCTGCTCCCTGGATTCAACTACCTTCAGGTTTCTGAAGCATCCCCTGAGGAGCAAAACTGGGTCATAGTGGAGGGGAGGCTCCTTGGTGTGCTGTAGCAGCAGCAGGAGGCCTGGGCAGGTGGGCATGGTGCAGACGTTAAAGGAGATGAGGTGAGGCATAGGCCACAGTGAAGGGTGAAGGGACTTGGATCTTATACACTAGCCTCTCTCCACCTTTGCAACTGGCAGGAGATGCTCCATGGTTCATGCAAGCTTCATTGAAGTCTCTGGGGAACCTTGCCCTGCCTATGCTCCCTCCTCAGATGCTGTGTAACAGGCACCACACCAGAGAGCAGGGAAGCATGGCCAAGGGCTCCTCCATGAAGGATTATCCCTTCCCCAGAGCAGGGAAGACAAATTGCTCAGCAAAGCTGGGGGAGAGTGGAGGTTGCTGCCAATCACGTGCCCCAGGTAACAGGGGAGAGACCAAACAGCAGCCAAAGTCCTACCTGCTATGCAGTGTTATGAGAAATCCAAGGAGGGTTCACACAGCAGCTTCCCAAGGGCTGACAACTGCACCGGCTGAGACAACAGCTGCAGAACATTCAGAGAGCCCTGGCAAAGGAAGAGGGAGCACGAGTGAGTGCAAAGGGCACGGCCATTACCCTGGGCACGCCGCAGGCAAAAGGAAAGCCCTGAGCCAGCAGCTCCTGTGCTGCTCCAGCTTGGCACAGTTTATTCTGTCCTTGCTGCTCATTTGCCTAATCCTAATGTGTCCCTCTGGGGAAGCAGCAATCAGGGGCAGCTACAGCCAATGAGCCTGGGAAATGGGCTATGGGGAACAGGGCACGTCTGAACAACCTGGGAGAGGACATGGGGGCTGCACAGCAAATGGGGAAGGGGCCAAACTCCAGTTAATCCCCTCATGTATCACTGACCATGTGGCCATCAGAGAGCATCCAAAATCTACAGGAACAAGCAGCCCACTGCAGTCCATAGCCGGGGAGCATCAAACCCCAGCCCAACCCCTAGAGCAGTGTTTCCCAATTTTATTTGGCTACGGAACCCTTTTAAACTCGAAAGAATTTTGTGGAACCCCTAATAACATGGAGCTGAAAAAGTAGACCACAAATAGGTAAGGATAATAATCAACAAATGCTAAATAAGGTCATGAGATCAACATTTAGTTAAATTGCACTTATTTAAAAACAAAAATCACACCATCTTAATTATTAGTTTTTTAAAATCATAAAATGTTATTGTCGTGGAATTTTCCTGCAGAACCCTTATTTTCACTGCGCGGAACCCCGGGGTTCCACGGAACACCATTTGGGAAACACTGCCCTAGAGGGACGCTAGCCAACAAGGAGTATAAGCCTCAGACAGAAACACAGCTGGCGGATGTTTTTTTAACTCATTCCCTCCCCCCCCCCATCCTTCAAAATAGCCTTTTTTGGAAAACAATTTTTTGTTTGGGTTTTTTGTTGTTGTTTTTGGTTCATCTGAAATCCCAAAACAAACATATTTCCCTTTTCCTCTCTTCCCCACTTTGCAGTGGCACAATGGCCAGAGGGAAAAGAGAAAGAAATAGAGGGGTGGTGGAGAGTTGAAAGGGCTAAAAACCAACCTTTTTGTAAGTGAAGATTGTCAATAACATTTTGAGATGGCAACGCATCCCTTTCAAACCTATGGAACAAAAACTGGTTTGTAATATTTTTTATTTCCATAGCCAATTTCATCCATTTTTGCCCAGCTCTAGAAGACAGTGGGACCTGGAAGCGCTCAGCATTTTGTAGGAACAGATCTCGTGTCCAGACATGGGGAATGGGGGGGAATAAAAGAGCTATAGAGACCCAGTGATTGCCTCTGCTCTGCTCTCCTGTGATAGGAAGAAGTCAGCTCTATGACAGATGGAGGTTGAGGATAAATGATGCTCTGGAGCACTGGGGTTTGATCCAGGCCCCTCAGGTTCTGAATCCCTCCATCAAAAATCAGACTTTCCAAGTGTGAGATGGGTCCGCTGCTCACTGCCCTCTGTATCCTCCTGCAGAGGTCAAGGATATGCACAGACGAAGGCAGTGGTTCCCAACCTTTTCGAGCACACGGACCCCTTCTCAATCTATTACATTTTCACGGACTCCCAAACAATATATCAAGTAATTTTGAAAATGACTAATCAATTGAAATGTATTATAACACGTTTTCTAAACATATATAGTAGTATTGAGAGAGAATACATTGAAATATAACAACTTTGAGGTGCCATATATTTTTATTGAATAATGCAAACAAGAATATGTGCACAACTCCAAGTGTACATCGCTGTATTTTTGTGTTTTTCCTTTCCTTTGTGTTTGTTTTGAAGTGGAACTTAATGTTCCACAATGGTCTCCCAGTTCCTTTCTTTTCAGTCTCCCCGTCTTGATCCAACAATCCATTTTTGCTAGCCCAGCTAAACCCTTCCCACCACTAATAGCTTTTGAACCGTCAGAGTGGGGTGATATATTCAAAAAAGTGAAAAAAAATGGTAAAAAGTTACTAATTTGTTGATAACCTGACTCCAGAGTACAGTCGCAGCGTGTCCGCTTCAGGGTGAGCTGAGTGACATGCAGACTGCAGGGCACAGAGTTCTCAGGTCCCATTGGCTGCTGTTTGCCTGTGCTGCTGCCTTGGCTCCTGTCCCCTCCATCCCCTGCCCATCCATGGAGCAAGGAGGCCCTTGTGGCTAAAGGAAGCTCTAGTGTTGCCAGCTCCTCAAGGGGGAATTTTGGGAGGGTAGGGAGCAAGGGCGGAACTTCGGGAGCTCAGGGAGGAGGCACTGGGATGTGGCTTGCTTTTGAACCTATTCTCTGGAAGCTAGGGGACCGTTGGGCAAGTGCTTGAATTCTGTGCATGCCTCTCACACACCAGCCACGTGCTCCAGGTCGGGGGGAGGAGAAGAAAAGGAAAAGAAAAGTACGGAACAGGCCCACTGCCCTTACTTTTTAAAACTTTCCACTGACCTCCTGCAGAGCCCTCGCGGACCTCAGATTGGGAACCACTGGACTAAGGTCAGAAGCCACTATCATGATTATCTAGTCTGACTTCCGGCACATTGCAGGCCACAGAGTCTCATCCACCTGCTCCTGGAATTGACCCCAAACCTCTGGCTGAGTTACTGAAGTTCTCAAATCATGATTCAAAGGTTTCAAATTATAGACAACCCCCATTTACACTAGTTTAAACCCAAAAGTGACCCCTGCCCCACATTTCAGAAAAAGGTGAAACTGCCCCCCCCCACATTATAACCTCTCAACACCCCCCCCCCTTCATTATGGACCCTTCCAGTTCTAGTGTTCTATGATTAGTGAAATGAGTCAAGTAGGCAAACCCCAGCAGATATGTTGCACCATAACCTGCATTGCATTCAGTAGGGTACAGGAGGGAGGCAAAAGAGCCTAACATCTCGTATGGTTCTATATCAAGACAGAAGGAATAATGTCAAGTACAACTTGTGCATGTTATACTATATGCGCCAGTCCTGGAACAGGCATGCTCAAACAGCATTCATGCAATCCCCTGTTGTAGGAATCTGAGCCCAAACGTCAATGCCCAGTTCTCAGGATGCAACACTGTCTCAAGAATTAACTAGAACTAGAGCAATTACAGAGCAGAACACAGTCCCATACTGATTATTATGGCTCCCTCAACCCCTCCCCTCAACACTAACAACATCATAATGGTTTCCTCCAGGACAAATAACATGCTAGCCAGCAAAGAATTTGTAAAACTATGCATGACAGCGCCATCTAGTGATCCCTGCCAAGATAATCAGGTTCTACTCAAACTAGGCCTGGGACAGACAGTAGGGATAAGATGCATTAACAGAACAGGGGAGGGGGCTCCCACACTGGAAATAGGTATACTGCAGATCACTGAGGTGCATGGGCAGAGATTGAGAAGGACAGATAAGTGTGCACAGAGCTTCCCTATAGAGCTTAGCCCAGGACTGCCACCCATTCTGCTATTTCTGGGCTCATCCTGCTTGCGGGAGGGGGGGCAGGGTGAATCCTGTATGCATACTCCATTGCCTGCAACAGCCAGGGATTGGACTCAACCCATGAATCATGTTGTAGAATGTTTTAGCTGACATATTACATATGACTTTGCCCTTACACTGCAGAAAGACCACAGCCAGGTAACATGCCTGTCCCTGTCTAGATTAAAGGATCAGGGGGTAGCCGAGTTAGTCTTTAAAGTGCTACCAGACTATTTGTTGTTTTTTAAGTTTATCCTGTACAGCCTAACAAAACATGTAGAAGTGGGCTGTGCCCATGAACGCTCATGATACCATCTACATGTTTTGTTAGTCTTTAAAGTGCCACGAGACTATTTGTTGTTTTTTAGATTAAAGGAAAATGTCATGTTAAGAGTGTATTAAATAACACATTTTCTATCCTGATGTACTTTTCCAGTGTGATGTCGCAGCTGGATGTTCTCTTACAACACAGTGACGTTACAGTAAAACACCATCATATTGGACTCGGATGTACCGTTCCGATGGGTCATTCTGTAGATAATCACTATATCATAACTGCTGCGTTTGGACTGTAGCCTGTAGGTCCAAGAATTTGGCATAAGTTAAGGCAGTAAAGCAATGAGCCTATGAAACAATACCTTAGCTGAACAAGGCATAAGGGCCCAAAACCTTAGCTCATGCAGGGAACCAGGAGTCATCAGAGAATGCTGTAATGACTGAACTACCCACATGAAACCACAGGACTCTGGTTTACATCCAGTTAGGATATGTTAAGTTCGGAACATCCGCAGCTATCTAGCCACAAGAATGCCATGGTAACTAACTGACGTACATTCTAATATGCTTGAGGTGAAAATGCCTAGGAACCTATAGGAGAAGGGCACCCCAACATTATTAGGGTGAAGAAATGTAAACAATGGATGGGGAGAAACCTCTACTGAACATGCATTAGGCATAGTGGCCCCAGTGTACCACAATCGTATCCCTGCCTGCATGTTTGGCGAGGGAGAAATGTAGTCCTTGGGAGATGCAAGGATGACAATGGCGAAGAAGAAGAGGACAACACAGATGACTAATAACTCTGAACATGTGCAGGCATGAATGTGAGAGTATGTGAAAGGGTGTGGATGTGTGCATGCATGAATATACACGTGTGTGCAGACATACGCATGGCTGGAAATCCACATACATGTCTCACTGCAGGTCTAGCCTTATAGGCAGATGATTAGGGTGGTCTTCTGGGGACACTGAATGTACAGCTGGATGGGGGAGAGGGCATCATACCATTCAGTATTTGGCTATTTTGGGGGCTGCTTAGGCATTTTGCTCAGTTTTTTTTTTTTAAATAAACGTTGCTGCTTGCAGGGCACTGCAGTTTCCAGCCTGAGTGGCAGAATACCTAGGGCTGGCCTTGCATGAATGCATATCATGTATCCCCAGGGGAGTGCAGACTGGAATGCACTGTGTGTGAATACATGTATTCTGGTGGCTTGGGAAGGAAATCCTTGTCTCCTGTACAGCTAGGGTGGGTGCACTGTTCTAACCCAGCCACAACAAGGGCCAGTTCAAACTGGGGGGCACTGTTGGCACTGGCCAGAGCAAATGCTCATGGGGGAAATAAGACTGCTTTCAGGAAACAGTCTCTTGCTGTGTCCATGCAAAGAGAGGGGGGAGGGCAAATATCGGGAAAGGGGCTTTCCCTGCCCCTCCCCCACCTTTCATTCATAAACAAAACGTGACTAGATTTGGCACCTGCCTACTGCTAAGATTACACATATAGGTTCAACGCTTGATGCTTTCTAGGAATAATAAAGGAGTGGGATGAGAAAGAAGAGAGACATGTCTTTGGGGGATGGGGAATGAAGGGAAGACCCCACAAAAGCTTGTCATGAATGTCACCACACATTCTTCACAAAGCTCCAGGCAGAGGTAGGTTGCCTTGTTGCTATGACACATTCACTAGGCAGTGAAAGGACAGAGGGGTTGCTAATTCGAAAAGAAATGACATTACATTCTTCCCCCTTGCCAGGTCCACCCCCCACCACACATACTTGCCTTTTAATTCCCCCCCTTGTAGGTTACAAGCAATATGCATGGGATGGGAGGGGTGAACAACGGTTAAAAAAAATCTGCTTCACAAATTGCTGCTAGTACCAAGTGTCCCTTCTTATCAAGACTGGACGGGTATTCAATTTTCTCTTCAAACGCCTGCCTTCTGAAATGGTAATAGAATTTCAAATCTGGGGGAAAAGGAGGGGGGAGCTGAATATGTAAGGATAACAATGAGAGAGAGAGAGAGAGAGAGACACACAAAGGAAGAAATTATACCAAAAACATATAGTTGGAGTCTTTGCAGGAATTAATTAAATACAAATATAAAGAGAAAATTAACAGTCTCATGCTTACGAAGGGGGGGAGGGGAGGATAGCTTCTGAGTTTAATTAACCTTTTGCTGCCAAGATCAACAAAGGAATGGGATTGTGTAGGACAAGATTGAAAAGAGCTCTAATTGGGTCTGTGTGTGTTTGTGTGAGGTCTCCGGTTTGTGTATGTTGGAATTGTGTGCATACAAATAACTCATTTGTTGCTCCTAATTGGGGGTTGGTTCACAGAGGAGAGAACTGTCTGAGAAGAGTGTAAGTCCCCAATGACAAAAGGGCCTACTGAGCAATGCTAACTCCAAGGAGCAGGGAAGGGTGGTGGTGGTGGGGGGGGAGACGAGAAGAAAGGGGAAAGTTGTATGTGTGTGTCCCTCTCTCCCCTAGTAGATAGGTAACTGGTGGCCCTCCTGCACCCATGGTTGAAGGATTCACTATTTGGAGATGTAGGTCACTGGCTACCAGTTGAGGTAGGAGCAATATTGGATGCCAACTTAATGGCAGTGAGCATCAGTGCTCTTCATTAGGAGAGAGGAAAACGGGGGCAGAGGGGACGAATACTGACAGAGATTAATTGTTTTCCATGTGCATTGAAGTGAGGACAAGAAGCAATCAGCTTAACCTGCAGCAGTGGAGGTTTAGGTTGATATTAGAAAAAAGTCACTCTCGGGATAGTTAGGCTTTGGACTGGGCTTCCGAGGGAGGTTGTGGAATCCCTATCACTAAAGGTTTTCAAGAATAGGTTGGACAGACACCGGTCAGGGATGGTCTAGCTATACCTGGTCTTGCCTCAGTGCAGGGAGCTGCACTTGAGGCCCTCCGGAGGTCCTTTCTAGCCCTACATTTCTCTGATTCTCTGACAAGGATGTGGGGAGGGGAGGAGAGGGTCAGAAGATCTGGGCTGCACCACCAAGCTGCATAACCCTGGGCAATACACGTGGGACCTATGAGAGAGCCGGGGCTTTGTGCTGGTAAATGACCAGCTGTGCATCCAGTCAGTGCCTACAAACACCTGCTGGGCCCACAGTTACAACTGCAGGAGCTAGGCTGAAAAACAATCCCTTCCCATCTGCATCTCTACATCTCCAGATGCTAACTGGGGTAATGACACCAATGCTTTGCTCACTAGAGCTCGGTCCCTCGGCTGCCTGGTGCTCAGGAAAGGCCAGTGACTCCCTAGAGTCACAGGTTGTACAGTGCTTTGAAGATACAAACTGCTACATGTGAATCAGGAGCTGTTACCAAATGGTCACTTTGGTAAAGTGCAGCAGTGCCAACAGATGCCCGCACACTCAAGGGCTGATAGATCACGCAGTGCTAGCCACGGCCTTTGGGGACTGACCATTAAAATGATGAGCATGAGTAGCTTCCACAAGATCTACTCCCTACAGCCTTACACAAGGAAGGGGAGGGCTTAGACTTTTTCTATCACACGTGTGTTTTTCACAGGCTTTTCTAAGGCCTGAGAAGACACTCTTGGGGTGGCTGAGATGACACAAAAACCGGTCTCCACCTACTATTGCAGCTCCTGGAGGATGGATGTACTGCGTACCGCAAGGAGAGCAAAGCTTGGTCCAGCACCTGAGGCACTGAAGACACAGTGAGAACACCCCAGACACAAGCTCTAGAGAACTTCGGCTCACCTGTGTGAACCTGACTACAGAGCTGCTCGGGTTCATTCCTGATTCTGCAGAACCCAAACCACCAGCCCTAAGCCAAGGCACTAAAGGCACAAGTGAAAGAAACAAATAGGATCAGAAATCTCTGGCCTGCTGGAGTTTAACCACTTGCTCAACAGGAGCATGATGGGACACAGAGGTGCACAGAGCTACCAGCTACCACTATCACTGGAGGGCAGCTACTGCACTCTTTGGACCTGTTAGATATGGGCAAGATCAACATGCGACAGCAATGGGCACCCACACAGACCATCCCCTGGGTCAAGTGCCAACACCTGCTCCCGCCATTTGCCATTTCAGATGACTAAGAGAGGAAACTGCAGTCTCCACCTTCACATTGTCGAGCACCCCTCTCATTTCCTCCCTTTTGAGGGGGGCTGCTGCCAAAGAGGTAGGTGAAGGGAGAGGTTGACTAAGAGAAAGGAGCTCTCATGGGCTAGATAAGCAACACTCTGGGCCTGACTTCATGGAAGGGAGACTTCAGGTTAAGTTGGTGAGAGAGGGAAGGGGCAGGTCTTGGCCCTGCTGATTTGGCCCCACTGCAGTGGCCCACAGAGGCCACTAATAAAAGTCAGAGGTTGCATTCTGTATTAGGTGGCAGGGCATTCTGATTCCCCACGGCAGGGCTGTGGCGCTCTCAGCCAGGGCCCAGAAGTCACTGCTGTTGTGGGGGCAGCAGCTCCCTGACTGAGGGAAGTGCTGTCAGTTTTTCCTTTCCTCCTCAGTGTACATGACAGGTGGAGTGAAATCACACACACAACAACTAACAACTGTGTGGGAGTGTTTTGACAATAGAGCTCCTGCTCCATTCCCTGCTTCCAGGAGGGGCTGGAGGGTTTCACATGAGTTGGTGGTGTTGGGATTCTAGAATGTTGTCTCTTTGTCCCTATGGAAAGGCTGCGCGCGCACACACACACACACACACACACACACGGCCCTGGAGCAGACAACAGCAGCCCAGTTACAAGAAGCTTCCACCTGCTAGCCTTGGGGACATGCCTCCTGCCTACAAAAGTACTTAGAACCCAACATCTTAACCCAGCCACCACCTCTCCCCACCCATGGTTCCACTTCAACTCCTCCGTTAGCTCCCTGCACTCTTCCCAGTGCTTGCGCCCTACAGCCCCTCCAACACCTCCTCCCATTCTCAGCTTCCTGCCTGTTCCCCTGGCTTCCTGTTCAGCTTGGAGCACTCTCCTGCCCACTGAGCCTCCTCTCGCTTCTGACTGGCACCCAAAATGCTGGTCTGCACCTTCTGGTCCTCTCAGTTCATTGCTTCCCCCTGCCCTGTGTCTTTTGGCTGAGATGGAAGAACAAGGATGATGGAGTCCCTTCCTCTGTAGACACAAGGTCACTTAACTCCTGTGCAGGACATCTTGCAGAGGTAGCCTCATAGTCAACAGAGTCAGATGCAACATTTCTGAGAAGACTGAGTGAGGCCTGCTGAGGACTGAGCATGAAGACGGACCTGACAAGTCCAAGCCCTGTGGGTAAGATCAGGGAGGAGAACTACGATAGTAACAAGCACCTGGTCACTGCACAAAAGTACTGAACATAATGGACAGGAGAAGGCATGGAAGAGACCTTCAGTGAGGCAGGAAACAATTGACAAAGGCGACCTGAGCAACCCAATTCATACATACAAAAGCAGCCCTGAAGAGTTCATCCTTCTATAATGGAGCTGAGAACAGCTGCTATGGATGGGCAGGAGTAGCTTTTGGCATGCCGTCGTCATCTGAGAACAGTTGATACAGATGGACAGGGCTTTATCCCCAGTTAGTAGCATGTTGAAGCCACCAATTGCTCCTTGTGTTCATTTTAGCCTCTTTGTGAGAGTGTCCCAACGACAGACTGAGCCCTGCAGTGACCAGTGCCTTATTCCCATCCTGCATAGGGGTGCACTGCATCCTGCTGTAAAGGGTACCCTAGCACTAACTTCCCAGCCCTGGGAAGTCGCAAAATGCAGGTAACAGACTTCAGATGAATTCACGTGTTATGCCAAAGGGAGTGGCAGTGTGCACTGTCAAGCACAGAGAGTTACTGGGAGTGGGCCAAAGGAGAAATTCAATGACCCATGCTAAATAAGAGCCTTGGTCAAACAAGATGACCTCAGGAGCCCTTTCTGGCATTTACTATGAAGCCATGAGCACTTTAAAAGCCATAGTCATGCCAGGGGTGTCTCTCTGAAACCAACCCCCCCCCCCCCCACACACACACCACATCGCCCTCCAAAGCAAGGCGGTATGCTATGTGAGTACCTAGGCTACTCAAGATCTCTGCATCGGATTTAGCAAACTCTGGGGACGGGTTTCAACCAACCATTACCCTAGATCAAGCATCTCTGGGAGAGAGAGGAGGGATTTGTGAATCCAGACTTAGATCCAGATGTAGAATTTGCAAATTGTCCGTGAAGAGACGGACAGCCAGACACATGCACTAAGGAAATGCTAACGTTAAGGTTTCCTGGCTCAAAACCAGTTTGAACTCTCGGCTCTGTAATCTGCAGCTATCTATGTGTGACACTGGCCATGTTTTGCCACATTGTTACTGGAGGAATGGAAAAGCCAGTAGACAACCCGGATGGGAACGTCCCACTAGGACATAGCTGGGTATTCAAGGAGATTACTGACTTGGAAAAACTGAAACGCCCCCTCACCCCTGAGAAGTGGGGAGTGGAATTGCCTTTTGACAGATGCTAATTTGTTACAAGTAACTAAAACCTGAGACCTGCTGGGGAGGAGGCTGTCAGCCTGGAAAGCCATCTGCTAGGCACTGCTTCAGTTTGGTTATCTTACAAAAGACAAAGCAGCATTAGCAACACAGTGGTCTCCAGGGGCCTGATCCGATTATCCTGAGTGCTTGCGAGGGAGGAGAGTTGGCAGCAAGAGGGATTGCAGGACTCTGCATAAAGTGACTTTGTTAAGCTTGAGATCACAAGAGTCTAGATGAACATTTCAGTCAGCTGGAGACGGGGGCAGGGCACAGCAGAGGAGGAAGGCCCTGCTGCATGAGGCCATGTACCAGCCTATCAGGTCAGTATTCTGTACTTAGTGGGAGTGGGACAAAAAGAGACACTGCTCATTCTCTTCTCCTCCTTCTTTGTCCCTTTTACCCTCACCTCTCCAAATCCATCTCCTGTTTCACCCTCTCCAGGTTCAATTGCCCAGATCAAAGCCATTCCAGCAGCTTGTGTCCCCACACTCTGTCCAGGGCTAACTCCCCATATACAGCACGAGAGCAACAGGGAGAACGCAGGAGAGATGGTATGACATGTATGCCAAGGGGGATTTGCTTCACCACCAGGCCACGTGGAAACTCTAGGCAGGGAGCACTGAGGGGGCATCTTTCTCACATTGGGCTCTATGGCAACTCTGGATCAGCTGATGCTAAAGGCTCCCAAGGTTCACCATTTATCCATTTTCTATTCAAGTCACTTAAATGATCTCCTGGTGTTCACACCCCCTCTGTGGGGTTGCTCCATTCACCATGTCTGAGCTCAGATCCAGCACCTCCTCAACTCACTTGCTCTACTCATCCCGGCTTGGCTCCGCCACGTTTCCAGGCCGCCCTAGGATTCCCTCCTCGCAAGCTGCTGCCTATTGCTAAATCATCCATTTCTCTTTAGCATGCAAGTGACTTTCCCTGGAAAGCATTTTACAACATTGGGTCGATGCCAATAATTTGTAGCATGGAAAGCTTTTGAGAAAGAACAAATGCAGAGTTTCTGCATGCAAGCAAAAGAGCCTGAGGGAAGGAAACAGTTTAAGGTGGACATGACCTAGAAAGGCCAAAGTTTGACCTGCTTTAAAATCCTTCCACTTTGGACTAGGCACTTCCTTGAGATTTTAGATATCGAGGTTCTTTTAAGCCACCATTCTTTTTAAGAAAAAGATAGTTGTTTATGTAGGACCTACAATATTGCAGTAAGTTCCTGGCCAACTAGCACTTAAAGGTTGTCATGATGCTGTAAGACCACTTAGAAATTCAGCTGTGAGAAGACAGAACTCAGCTCCTTCCAACCCCTTACACTAAAGAATTTCTTTTAGCTACTAGCTGTATAGGAACTTAGGGCCCACAGCTGAGCAGTTCTGATTCTATCTAGCAGGAGGCAATGGTAAACACACTAACCAGCTCCTTGCCATATATTGTTGCTCTGCCACCACAGAGCCAGTTAGCATGAGCAGCACTCTAGTTAACTAACAATTCTACTCCCAAAGCAAAGTTGCCCTCACTGAATTGCTATAGCAAATCAAAGGAAGTGAGTTAACCCTAGACATATTAACTTCAGCCCTCTACAAATACAGGTAAGAGGGAAATCCATGTTACTAAATGAAAAAGGAGACGAGAGCTGTGTAGTTAGAACAGGAAGGGTACTGCCATCCTCTGAGAGAACCAAGCACACACCATTCAACGACTTGCCCAATGCCCCTGTAATAGAAAGAACAACTGTGCCAAGGTGGATTATGCAAGCTTCTTGCTAACCTTGCTACAGGCCCAAACGCTCATGTGCAAGGTAGCTGGTTTGGATCTCTGCTGCCGCCTCCAACATACACATAAGAGTTACCATTTTAAAAATAGCTAAGAGTAAGGTTAAAGCCAAGAGTCTAACTTGGGCTGGGAGATACCAGCAAACACATGTAATGCAAGAAAAACCAAGTCAATTCACACGTCACAGAAATCAAACCCACACAAGCTGTTAGAAGCACCAAAGAGGCTGCCCAAGCCCAACCAAGCTGAGATTATCAAAGGACATGCCTCATGTCTTTTAAGATCAGATTTTCTTTTTTGAGTTCTTATAACTATTTCAACTAAAAGCTGCTGTAGGAGAAAGCTGTTTTTCCTCTACTGAATGCAATTACTGGTTTGTTGTGGTAGGGTTACTGTTGTATTGTGGTTTGTCAGTGCCACAGTTTTGTTCAGCCGGTCTAGTCTGTGTGTATCAGTGTTAAAGGACCATATTCAAGCCCCGAAGGCAGTAGTCAGAGAGAAATGCAGGGTTAGTCTGAAGCACATTGCTCGTGAATGTGATTTACCTTCACACCTTTGCTATGTGGACTGGGCTTTTCTGCAGACCCATGCAAACTGGACCTCCCGCACAATTCCTCCATGTACAGTAACGTGGTGAGCACTTGCAGAAAAAGGCCACAACAAGAGCAAGAATAACAATCCAGATTGACTTAAACAGTGGAGGAATTATAAGGTGTATGGCTAGGAGGGATGTCAAGAGGTTGTGTAGTCCATACCCCCACACTAAGAGGTTGTGTAGTCCATCCCTCCACACCAAGAAATCTTTTCAGGTGTCCATCTAACCTGTTCTTAAACCCCTCCCCCCAATGACAGGGATTCCACAACAGCCTTTGGTAACCTGGTACAGTACTTAACGACCCTTGCAGTCATATATAACTAGTATCTAGCTGAAATCTCTTACTGCAGATTAAGCCCATTACTTCTTGTCCTACCTGCAATGGACATGGAGAACAACCGAGCACCATCTTCTTTATAAAAGCCTTTAAGACATTTGAAGACTTATCAAGTCCCCTTCTCCTCCACCTTCTTTTCTCAAGATGAAACATGCCCAATAGTTTTAACCTTTCCTCATATCATGGGGCTCTCTTCTCCCCTTGATTCTATGCACCGCCGAACACATGGCCTGCCTCCCAGCACAGGAGCCTGGCTGCTCTCAGACACTTCTGGAAATGGGTTAAACAGAACTCGGTCATGCAGTCTACACAATCATTGTATTAGGATAAACCATTTTACTGTGGCCCAGCCCAGGCAGAGCATCCAGAATGAGCCATTTTGGCCCCCAAATCATGTTTGTGGTGACATGTTTGGTCCATCATGCTTGGTGAAGCAAATGTGACTGTTCTCCCAGATGCAGGCATTGCTCCACTTATCCCAGCCTTCGTTCACTGAGTTCAGACTCCTGTAACGTGCTCTGCTTGGAGCTACATCTTGACATGCTTTGCCAGAATAAGGCAAAATCACTTAGTAAGTGGAACTTGATGTTGGGACCATGCACCAGTAGTGCTTAGGGAGCTGCATGGGTTGCCTGTAGTCTTCCAAAATGAATCCAAGGTGTTCTTGCCCTTTGAAGCTCTAAAAAGAGCTTCAAGACCTGCCAACTGGAAAGGCTGCTTCCCCCCACCCCTCAAGGCACACTGCTACAACTGTAGGCAGCTGAAGTTCTTGGGCAGGGACCCCCTCAGCACAGAGGAGAGGAAACTGTTGGCAGGCTATTCACCAGGAGTAGCCCTGCATTCTGTGACAGGCTCTTGCTCTCTCCCTTGCCCCCCATTGGCTTGGCCAAAGGCCAAACTCACTAACCTTCCCATCGCACTGCAAAGCTGAAATTTCTTAGGTACTTTGCGAGGAAACAGGCTGGGGTCAGGTGGGGTGGGTTATTAGCGAAGGGACTTGAGGCTGGGTTATATGAGGATAATGGGGACGGTAGCCATTGATCTACCCACGTTAAATGCAATGTTTGTATCACTGTAAGCATTACACTGTGGAAAGGGCACCCCATTACACTGTGGGGATGGGCACTTCTAGTACTGAAACACATCCTCACAAAGGAACTACAGATTAACTTAATGGTGACATAAAATAACAGGCAGATATTTTGTCTTTGTGTGGTTCCATTCGCTTAACATGGCAGAGCACAGAACCGAAGTCATGGAATCCTGCGTCTTAGGCTCTAACCTCTTAGATCATAGATCCCATGGTGGGCTCTGCCCACCAACTACTTTAAGCCCTCTCACCCCATTCAGCGGTGCACGCTGATGCGGCAAGAGCACTAAAGCACTGATTGGCTAGGGGGCTTTTCCTTTCCATTTGCAATGGTGGAGCAGTGACTGGGGAGCAAGCACAAATCTCGTGGCAGGTGGAAACCTGCAGCAGACACATCAGCCAATTTCACTCCATGGGCAAAACTGGTGCTCACAGATGCACAGCACTGATCTGTTTAATCCAATAAACTGCAATCCGAGGAAATTATTGTTACTTGGCAATGGCAAACTGGAAGCTAAGGAGTAGGAGAAAAACCCAACCAAACCCAGCACAACAAGCTTGCAGAAGAAAAATAAGTAAATAAGGATTAAAGGGAGCAAGGCTTTTTCATTCAAGCAGCTCATAAAGAGTCATTTCTCTGCCTTTTGTGAGCTTTTATTTCAGCCAATATGATTTAAGCTAAATCCTCAATTGGCATTTTCCCTGGCCCATAAGGAATCATGAGCCCTTGTTGCAGTAACTACCCAGATTTCTTCAGCAGTTAGCTCTGGTCTATACTAGGGAGTTATTGCAGAATAACCCCCCTTATTTCAAAACAACAAGCGGAGCGTCCACACTACCAAGCCCATTATTTCAAAATAACTCCTGCTTTTCTTGAGGAATAATGCTTCTTTCAAAACTGTTATTTCCAAACAGCATTAGTGTGGACTCTCCAGTGCTGCTAATTCGAAATAATTGGCCTTCAGAGGCCTCTCACAGCTGCACTTGTGGCCGCTCTGGCCACACCTGCCAGCTCCACTGCTCCCCTTCTCCTGTGGGGCTTTTAAAGCAGCAGGCTGCCAGAAAAGGGCTTGTGGCATGAGGAGAGCTCCGCACCATCCAAGTAGCCATGGCAGACCCCAGTGCTCCCTCTGAGCCCCCCACGGCTGCCAGCACTCCCGCACACACTCGGCTGCCCCTGGACAGGGACACAAGACAGCACCGGCCTGTACTGGTGCAGAGATCCTGGATCTCATCAAGGTCTGGGGCAAGGAGACCAACCTCCAGGATCTCCGTACCAGAAAAAGGAATGTTCATGTCTATGGGCGCCAACCTGGCCAAAACAGGACAAATGTGGACCCTCGCCCAGGTCCGCATGAAAATAAAGGAGCTCCTGCAGGCCTACAATAAGGCCAGGGAGCAAAGCAGGCGGCACCTCCTATGTGCCACTGCTACGACCAGCTCAATACCATCCTGGGAGGGGGGCCAGTCACCTTCCCATCCTGTCGTCATCAAGTCTAGCCAGGACATGGCCAGTGTCAGCCTCCATGAGGGTGGGGATGTGCAGGCCGTGGGTGTAGTGATGCTCCCCTGGGACATCTGTGCCCCTGTAGGAAAGTGCCTGCTGTCTAGGCAACAGATGGTCTTACTTGAAGCACATCGCCATCGTCTGAACCAAGACCTTCAGAGTTGGCCCAGAGATTAGGGCTGGCTTCTTATAGTGTCTCCTGGGATGACTGCCCTTGACACTTTTCTTCACAGCTGAGCCATCTGTGAGCTTGTCACCTCCCCCACCGTCCTCCCAACTCTGCGGGGTCTGCCGGAGGAAGACCTGCTGCATGAGCAGATGGCGTGCCTTCAACCCTCGTCCATGGGCTTGACAAGGAGCACTGGGAGTGGGCCGCTGACCAGGAAGATTGCTGGGCTGACCGGGAGGACTTATGAGCAGCCAGGACCAGCTAGCGAGCCAACACAAGGCCATGTGCTCCCCTCTCACCTCGGTGACTGAGCGCATGGCCTCATGCATGGATCAGGCCACCAGCCGCCTCCCTGCCCCCCCATGACTTCCCCTCCTACATCCCCCCAGGGGCCACCGGGGCCCCAGAACATGGGGAGGTGGGACCTCAAAGGCAGCCAAAGCCTCACAAGCTGACCGAGGCAGGTGCCAGTCCCAGCCCCATCCATGAGCTCCCCTCCCCACATTCCCTTCCAGGTTCTTTCCCCAGCCTCTCCCCTGGTTTATATCTCCCAAATAAACACATTTGTTTGTTTAAAAAAGGGGGGGATTTCTATTTGCTCTGCAGAAGAGGGGGAGGGAAGTGGGAAGGGAGGGCAGAGGAAGGGAAAGGAGGAAAGGCACACAGGGGGAATGCAGGGGCCCCTTGTGGAGAGGCACATGAGAAAGTCTCACAGCTGGCCTTGGCTGAAACTCTCCCTCAAAACCTCCTGGATGAACATAGCCCCTCGATGTGCTCGTTGAATGGCACTGGTGTCGGGCTGCTCATAAGTCCTGGCGAGCCGTTCAGCCTCTGCCCCCCACCCTGGAAGGAAAGTCTCCCCCTTGCTCTCACAGAGGTTGTGGAGCACACAACAGGCCACTACCACAAAGGGGATGTTGCGTTCACTGAGGTCCAAGCAGATTAGGAGACTCCTGAACCTCACCTTTAAGAGGCCGGATGCACATTCCACCACCATGTGGCACCAGCTCAGCCTGGCGTTGAAGTTTACCTTGGTAGGGTCCAGGCTGCCCATGTAGGGCTTCATGAGCCAAGGGAGCAAGGGGGAGGCTGCGTTGCCCAGGATGCAGATGGGCATGTCCACCTCCCCGACCTTGATGGTGCAATCAGGGAAAAAAGTGCTGGCGCGCATCTTCTGGAATAGGCCTGAGTTCAGAAAGACATGGGCATCATGCGCCTTCTCCAGCCACCTGACATCGATGTCCGTGAAGCACCTCTTGTGGTCCACCAGGGCCTGCAGCACCATTCAGATGTATCTCTTTCTATTCATATAGTCCGAGGCACAGTGGTCAGGGGCCAGGATGGGGATGCGAGTGTCGTCTATGGCCTGGCCCCCGCAGTTGGGGAAGCCCATGGCAGCAAAGCCATGTATGATGGTGTAGACATTGCTCAGAGTGATGACCTTCCGTAGCAAGATGTTGTTGATAGGCGACCTGCAGGAGCCTAGCCCCAACTATGGATTTTCCCACACCGAACTGGTTCCCAACAGAGCAGTAGCTGTCCGGTGTGGCGAGCTTCCACAGGGCGATGACAATGTGTTTCTGCAGGGGGGCGGCGGGTCACAGTTGTGTGTTGTCATCTGAGGGCAGGGGTGAGCCAATTGCAGAGCTCCAGGAAAGTGGCCTTCTGCATGCAGAAGTTCTGCAGCCACTGCCAGTCGTCCCATCGCTACATGACAATGTGGTCCCACCAGTCAGAACTGGTCTCCCTCCTCCAGAAACAGCGTTCAACGGTGTCCAGAGGATTTAGGGCAGGGCAGGGCTGGGCAAAAGATGATTTGTGGGCTGGATTCGTCCCACCAAGCTGCTGGATCTGGCCTGCCAGAGCCTTAACCAGCTCCCTGCCTCCCCCACCCCTGCTCAGCACTCAGGAACACAGAACCTGGAGGGAGGGGAGACAGGCTTCTCATGCTGCCCCCACCCCCAGTAGCTCCCATTGGCCGGTTTCAGCCAATAGCAGCTGCCTGTTTTCAGGACAGGCAGCATGTGAAGTACCTCCTCCTCCCTCATCCCCGGGCTTACAGCATTCAGTTCAGAGCAGTAAACATGGCTACTGAAGCTCCCCTGAGCATGTACAGGGCTGGAAGGCAGGAATGCTGGCTAAAGAACCTGCTGGGCTGCTGGCTTGGAGCCAGGTAAGGTCTCCCAGTCAGAGCCTGCCTCTGGCACCCCAGCCTCTCCCTCCCCCAACCTTCTACCTCATGTAACCCAGACCTTCTGCACCTCTGCTCCAGCTCCCACCAATGCATCCCCTCCTACACCCTTCCTCAGCTCACAACCCACTCCCAAGCCTTGTACCCCAATCTGCTGTCCCATGGCACAACCCAAATCCCTGTACCCCCTCCTGCACACCTGCCCCAGTTTACAATCCCCTCCCATATCCTGCACCCTGTCCTGCATTCCTGCCCCAGGTCAGAACCCCCTCCTCCTACACCCCTCACTCAGGCCAGAATCCTCTCCTGCAACCAGACCCCTCCCAGACTCTGAACCCCAGTCCCCATCCCAGGTCCCAACCCAAACCCCTGTACCCTTACCCCAAGTCACACTCCCCTCCCAGATCCTGCACCCCTTCCTCACTCCAATCTGTTGCCCTAGGTCACAATCACCTCCTTTACCCAAACTCCCTCCCAGATCCCACACCCCAGTCCCTTACCCCAAGCTCCCTTCTGCACCCAATCTCCATCCCAGACTCCCACACCACCTCCATTAATATAATGAAAGAGTGTGGCCCTCAACCCCTTACAAAATTCTTGGAGTTGCTCCTCACCAAAAATTATTGCCCACCTCTGATCTAGGGGCATTTGCAGCAGCAGGAACACCAGGACCTGGGTGAAGGAGTCTTCTGATTTGGGCTGGTCATCGCCCTGCTGGAGCAGCATGAGGCCCATGAGCCTGGCA
Source organism: Pelochelys cantorii (assembly GCA_032595735.1). Taxonomy (NCBI): domain Eukaryota; kingdom Metazoa; phylum Chordata; order Testudines; family Trionychidae; genus Pelochelys; species Pelochelys cantorii. Next base: position 25,884,628 of record CM064336.1, read on the forward strand.
CTGCTTTGCAGCAGCTCCGGCTCCATAGTGTCAGTGCAGTGGTACCCACAAGGGCAACCAGAACACACTGCATCCGTTTGGTGTCCCCTGGGGGGGGGGGAGGGCCAGTGGAGGAGCAGCATGAGAGACACGGCCGTAGAGAGGAGCCCCTGAAAGCACACGTCACAGCTTATCTGACCAAGCAGCCACAGGAAGTGTCCGCCCTCCTGGTGCGCTCCCCAAAGTGCTTCTGGAGGCTCTAAATCCAAGGAAGGCTCCAGTCATCACTATTTCAAAATAATATGGAGCAATTTCGATGCTCCCTCATAGTGTGGACCCACTATTTCGATTTTGTTATTTCAGGAGTTATTATTTCAAATTGTACTTATTTCAAAATTATCTCCTAGTGCAGACATGCCCTTAATATGCTGCTGCAGCAAACAAGAATTTGTTTAAAAACAAACATTGCATTATCACCCGGCACAAAGTCAGATGTGCCCCCCAGTCCAGCCCCTCAATGGGTACTGACAGTACTGGCAGAGCTCCTATTTCCATGCTTTATGACAGTTGTAACAAGGAGCTCATTAAATTAATAGCTGTGCTTTATTTTTAATGCTGTGTTTAGCTAATGCTGACTTACAATGGCACTCCTTGTTTGGATAAAATACTGCTCAACACGATGCAGTCTCTTGTAGAACCAGCAGATCAAAGGGAACACTCAAGTGGTCCCTGCCAAATTGATGGCTTGGAAGGAACAGGCCCTCTGATTTTTGCTGTGGGATAATCACTCAAGCTGGGTCCTCATTTAAGTGAGCTCAAGTAGTTTAAGATCAAAATCTCAATTCAATCTTAAAACCATTAGGAGCTTAGGTGTTGCCCTCACCAAATTCGAGCCATGGTCCATCTAGTTCACTATCCTGTCTTGGCCAATGCCACATAATTCCAAGAAAGGTGCACACATCCTGCTTGAGCACAACTAGGAAAATCTTTCCTGCTTGTTCTACAACGTTGCCAGTTAGAACTTAGCTTAGGCACAAAGCACAAGGGGGTCCCTTCTATTTCCCCTCACCTAGCTAGAGAACAGGTAGTTAGGGGCTTGAACAGTGTGGGGGAATACGAGCCAAGAGAGCACCAAATTCAAGTCCCATGGTGGTAACTGCTGCCTCACCTGAAGGTAGAGCCACTCCAGGCTCCAAAGGAAACAACCCACTATCGGGTCCCCGAAGAGGGACTTCGCTCCCGAACCTGGGTGGAAAGCTGAGATAGAAGCCAGGTGTACCATAAGGGATGAGACAGCCAGACCTTGGTGTTTGAGGTTAAGGAAGCAGTCCAGAAGCAGAGGAACTATGGCCTGCTGGGCAGAGGGGGAGGGGGAAAATGATGCACTGTACCTTGGCCAGGAGGCTGGACACATGAAGCCATGAATTGCGGCACACAGTGACCCCCAATGCCATAGTGTGAGCGGCCGAGTCCGCAGATTCTAGAGCTGCCTGGAGTGCCATTCTAGACACCATGCAGCCTTTTTGCCTTACTGCTGCAAACTCCTGCCTAGCCCCTGGAACTTGGAGAGAGCATTCCAGGAGTTAAAGTCATAGAGGCTGAGGAGTACCTGCTGATTGGAGACACAAAGCTAGAGACCACCAGTGGAATACTTTTTCCAGCCAGCACCTTAACCTCCTTATTTTTGGGTGCGAGGCCCAGTGGCCCCAATGTTTCCTGTGATTGACCGCATCCACCACCAGAAACCTAGGCTGGGTGTGTGTGAAAAGGTGTTCATTACCTCACTGCAGCACAAAATAGTGCCTCGCCATGCCTTTGGCCATGGGCATGATCGATGCAGGGGTCTGTCACAACACCACCTTGGTGGTGGTCTTGGTGAGAGGATGTCCACAACAGGGTCCCATCCCTCCTTTGCCTCCTCAGCTGAGGTTAAGGTTTTGGGCCACCCAATGAAATAGATACTGGGGGCCCCTAGAGTCCATAGATGGGGGGGACAAAGATGTGCCTGTCAGCACTTCATCCAGAGATGACAAGGACGAAGCCATTGAGAGCGCAGGACCCTCCTGTGCCATCGGGTCTTCCAAGACCTCCACTTCCTGTGGTTGGTCCAGGAGGGCATCATGGATGGGGATGCCAGGCCATAGGCACCTGGTCACCATGCCCTGCAGGTACCTCCAGCACCAGAGAGGGAGCCGGTGTTGCTGAGGAGGTAGTTGGTGGTGCACAAGTGGAGGATGTGATGGAAGCAGCCCTGGAAGGTGGTCCCTGCCCTTGGCACTGGTGGTATGCCCACGGTGTCCTTACTGTGGGGGCAAAGACTGCACCGTTGCCACTGAGAAGCCGGGGTATCTGTGCCAGGAATGTTACCTGGAGCAGTGCCACAAATGGGAGAGATACCGAGAGTCCCAGGACACGAAGGACTCCACGTTAAAATCAGCCAGGTAGTCTGACGCTGACCATGGGGGAGCAGAGCCCGATGGTGCCAGTGAGTGGTGCCTGGAAGAGCCCCCAGGTTGGCTCCTGACCAATGCCTTTCCCTGGTGTCTCGGTGCCAAAGGAGCCAGAGGGAGAACTGTGAATGGCACTGCGGGCACAGGCTGCCTGTGTTGCCATTCACGTCGAGGTGGCCAGAGAAGACAACTGTGCTGGGGCTGGGCTGGAAGATGGTGCCGTGGACAGTATGGGTTGGTGCTGCAGTTGCCACCAGTGTCACATGCAGAGCGCGTTGTTCAAATGGCATTGGTGCCGTGAACTCAGTGAGGTCCCGAGTGGCCTCGCAAGTGTCTGGCATGGAGGGACTATCCATCTCCTCCTCCACTGGACTCAATGGCCCCACCCAGGGTGCCAGAGTCAACGATGCTGGAGCCGAGGTGTCTGACCTGGGTAGGCTTGACATAGTGTGGGCTGCCTTCAGCGCCTTGCTCTTGGAGTGGGAATGGCCCGGATCTGACTTCTTCTTGGGCACCAGAGAGTGGGAAAGGTGCCATGTGGATGAGCCTGCTTTGCCTGAAGGGAACTGGTACCGATGAGTCCTCCACTCATCATGGTGCAGCACTGAGATCCCCTGCACCGAGACTGGCGTGCTACGCATTGAGGGAGTCGAAGCTGCATCATGGGCTAGGACCTAAGTGCTGACTCCATGAGAAGGCAGCTTCAGAGGGGTAGCCGAGTTTGTCTGTAACAGGGAAAACGTAAAAAAGCAACAAATAGTCTAGTAGCACCTTAAAGACTAAATAGTTACAAGAGGCTGCAGTTCATGGTTTAAGCTCCCTACTAGGGATTTAACAGTATAATTGTTTAAACCATTAATGGTTATGCACAGGCTTCTGGGGAGCCAGCGGATACACTGCACTACTGCCTCTGATACAGCTTTATATAGCAGAGCCCGCAGTGTGAGGTGGCAGCCGGGTCCCTGGGAATGGGGCTGGCAGGTGGGAGCCAGCTGAAAAGCCAGTTTCTCGTGCACACTGGCTCCCGGGGAGCTGGCTGCCTCCCCATGCTGCAGGCTCTGCAATATAAGCTTTATACTGCAAGGCCCGCAGTGTGTAACTGTGTAACCATGGAGATTTTCAGTAGTTACAAGGTTACCTAATTAACCACTTAACATCCCTACCACCACTTATCTTGCTGGTGGCCTCCTCCCAGGCACTGTAGGCAAACAGCATGTGGGTCACCTCTGGGCATACACTTCTGGCACTTAGCAGCCCTGGGGCTGCTGTATGCCCCATCAGCTCAAGTAAACAAACAGAGGGGGAAATCCCTGCAGAACAACTATCTAATTAAATGAACCAACAAAACCCATCTACACTACAAAGAATTACAAAACCAAAACACTAGGAATTAATGACTTGCAAAGCAAGTCAGAAGTTCCAGCCAGCATCGCTCGTGGAAAGAAGTAACTGAAGTGGGAACTGGGTTGGCAGGGGTATATATGTGATGCTGTAAGGCATCACCACAAAGGGTGCCACAGCCGACCTGATGGGTATCGCTAGGGAAAAGTCTTTCAATGATCGAGCATGCAGCATGCAAACATATTGGGATGCACATGAGCAATTACTTGAAACATTTTAGGGTAGCTCTATACGGTGACAGAAAATCCACCCACCGTGTCTCAGAGCACAGGTCAGCTCACTCAAGCTGTGGGGCTATAAAATTACAGTGCTGGCTTATGTGGATCATAGTCTCAGACATCTCTCTCCCCCCCCATTCATGACACTGGAACATAGGCACCTAACTTGGCTTTGTGGATTTAAGTGTTGTTTCTGTGATCTTCTAAGCACCTAGACGTTAGGTACCATGATGCTTAGCAATGCAACATCTAGGTTTCTTTGCAGATCCCACCCTAACTAAGAGCTGTATGGTGGCTTATAAGGCATTAATTAAGTTCACTGGTTCAGATATAACCAATTCAGTGAGTGTTGCTTGACCCACTCTTCAGTGACATGGGTTCTGGCTCACTACAGCCAGTTGTAGCAGGTTCTCCATCCACTGCTGAAAGAGTAATTGAAGCTTCCAGGCCTCTGGTCCCTCTGCCGTCCTCTAGGAAAAGACCATTCCAGTAGAGCAGCAGGTGGAGTGCTGGCAGCAGAGCAAGTATCATTAATAGGTTTTTTATTGCTAAAGTTCATTTGATACTTAATAAAAACTTGTACTGATTGTGTCTCTTCTAATTAGGATTCCTGGAGTACCCAACAGAGCCAAGATCACTAAGCACTGCATTGGCTGCACTCTGTTCTCCCACGAGGTGGGGTTGCTGTGTGTTATGTGTGGTCAGACTAGCTGACCTTAAAGCCTATGGAAAGAGCTGGGGAAAAAAAAAACATTAGGGGAATTAGGCTACTAGATTTGTAGTACCCAGCAATGTTGGGATCATATTAGTGTGCAGTGAAATTGTGCAGACACAGCTATGAAGACATGCTTAAAGAAGATACAATCAGAACAGTATTGGCACCCACTTATGCTAGGTGGATAGGTTGTGCGTGGATGTAATGAAAATAGATCTTCTATGCACTGTAAGTACATCGCTAGTAGTGGAATTGACACCATTTTTCTCTAGCATCCTTGGACTTCCTGTGAAGTAAGTTAGTGATTCAGCTCTGGCTCCTAATGGACAAGCATCCTGATCACAAGACACACTACAGTCATTGGCATCAATTGCCTGACAAACCCAGATGAGAGATCAAAAACTGCACATTCCATGGGCACTGAAATGCCCTCTCAGCTCAAGTGGTGGCTCCCATGGTCAGAGGCGAGGTACGAGGGGGCAAGAGGTGAGGGGCAGGACAACCTTCTCCAAGACTACCCAATCAGTTGTTCTCTCTGCTATCTACTTCATTTCAAGAATTTAAAAATATGTAAGCAACAACTCAGTCAGCTTGGGATTTTACCCCAGCAAAATCTTTGTGTAATTAACATAAGCACAACTTAAGAGCTACCCGCACCAGATCCCCTTTAAACTACTGCAAGTCTTCCTTTTGCTGCTCTTCCCTTATATTGCTATTATAAACCTACCTTAATTAAGGATTTTGGAGCTTGGATCCCATGCCTTTGCTCAACTCCATGAAGAGCCATTTGATGTGAACGGTCTTACTGGGGATCTTACAGGCGAGCTTTTATGCCTGGGAGATCAGAAGCCATGGTTATGCTAAGACTAAGCACCTGAAACCAAAAGAATCAATTGTACATGCCACCACTCCCAAACCCATTAAGTGCACATTCTGGGGGAGGCACTTCTCAAGATGATAGAAACAGGGCATGTATTTTGGAGCATTCATGGATAGATGAAGTTTGCCAGCTGTAGTTTGTATCAGATTCCAGAGGAGCAGCTGAGTTTACCTTGAGCACAGAAACAACAGTTTGCTTGTTCATCTCTCAGCAAGGAAAGTTCCTTGACTTGAGCTGACTGGCTGCAAAAGTATGAAAAGCGTGTGGGCACTGTGATTAAATGCCAGACACACATTTTGACATGGAGCCCTGCTAGTGCCAGCAGAGGATCCATTAGCTCCCTTTGGCTCTGCTCCAGGCTGCCCACAAACTACCACCACTCTGCAGGTGTAATGAGATACTAGAGGGGAAGGGGTATCGTGACTTGCACAGAACAATTGCCCATACAAGGGAGGTTGCAAGATCACGCTATGAAAAGATTTTAGGCACTTCAGTCTGCATTCTCTCTTGTCAACGCTGGAGAACTGGGGCAATGAGGAGACAGCGAGAAACACAGTGACAAAGCTGGCGGCGGGGGAAGGTTGTCAGATCAAGAATATTACAGCCACTTTCCCCAAGGACAACTATACATTAATTAAATTCAAGATGAGAAGGTGTTAGGTGCATAGCTGTGCAACTCTCTACTGCCGTTCAGATTCTGTGTTACACCAGTTGGAGAGGGAAGAGCTGCAGGTAAGAACATAGAAAAGGCCATCTGGGTCAGACCAGTAGTCCATCTAGCCAAGTTTCTTGTCTTTTAGCAATGCCTACTGCTAGGTAGGGTTGCCAGGTGTCTGGGTATTCACCCGGACAGTCCGGTATTTTTGGCTCCTGTCCGGAAAAAAATTCAGAGAATACCGGACACCTAAAATGTCCTGTATTTTCTGAATTTTTCCCCGGCCAGGAGGTGAAAATGCTGGGCACCTGGCAACCCTACAAACACTCAGCACCTGGCCTTCCCCCCCTCCAGCTCCCAACACCCCCAGCCCCCCGACTCCAGCCCCTATGCTTACCTGGTTCCCCAAGGCTGCCGGCACAAAATGGTTGCCGGCCAAAAGACCTAGGGGAAGCAATGCTTCCCCTGGGTCTTAGTGCTCAGCCACTCCTATCCCTGCACTAAGTTTTAAAGGGGACATGCCGTTTTAATGCTGTTTTATTTTAATTTTTTTTGGCTTAAGTCCTTGTAGTCCTTTTTTTTAGGGGCTCAACAACTTTGGTCTCCCTCCTTTTTTCCCCCCTTCAACAGAATTTTTCCCTTTTTGGGGGGGGGAGGGGGTGTTCAGTATTTTTGTTTCAACCATCTGGCAACCCTACTGCTAGGCAATGAACAGAACAATCACTGAGTGATCCATTCCCTGTTTTCCACTACCAGCTTCTGGCAGTCAGAGGCAAGGAACACTGAGAGCATAGAACTGCATGCCTGACTATCTCTGCTAATAGCCAAAAGGTACTCTAACTCAGCGTGACTTACAATGGTTAATTTGTATGCGCACAAAGACTAACAGGCCACTGCAGTTGTAGACTATATTCTAAATAGGTGCATTTCTACCACAGCAACTGGTAGAAGAAAGAGAGGGAGGCAAAGTCATGTATATAAAACCTATACTTCTTCCCCTCCTATACAGACTGTGACCAGACCCACCAACTGGGGCTGAGGGTGGGGAGCAACAGGGGCAACTGCCCTGGGGACAAGCAATTCTGAAGGGCCCAGGATCCCTGTAGCAGCAGCAGTGTCTGGAACCCTGAGCCCTTTAAATTGCTACTGAAGCACTGCATGATGCACTCTGCGTGGCTCTAAGGGCAGGGGAAGGGGGAGAGGTGGCATGGTGCACTTGCTGCCTTGGCCCCTCCCCTTCTGGGAGCACAGAGCTACCTCCCCCACTTTGCACAGGGGCCTGGAGTGTCAGCTCACTGGACTGTGACAATTGTTGCAACAGGCCACCATGCAAAGTGAAGGACCTGATCATGAAAGGCACAGTGTCCCCAATGGAAGCTCAGCACCTCTAGGGACCAGGGCCCCAACTGTTTAGCAAGCTACAGAAAGGAATTTTTAACCAGTTTGGCAATAAAAATAATACCTTAAAAAACAAATGGAAAATTCTGCCTGGAAAAGAAGCACACAGCATGAGCTCACAGGATTCAGCAGACTATAAAATAGGAAATGAGACAAACTCTTCTCCCCAACAGCTGCACAAACCCCTCCTACAAAGATTAGAGGCACACTTGGCAAGTGCCTTCCTCCTTCAGCCTAACTCATTGTGGATGAGGCAGAGCTGGTAAAAGCATGAATGCGGAGAGGCTATTAGATAAAGCATCTTGTAAAATCAAGCATGAAATATTAACAACAGGAGGTGATGGGTTGTGTTTTTATGCAAGATCACAAATTCAGTGTTGAGAGAGCCTGAGATGCCCTTGTATATTAGAGCTTGTGAGTGCTCGTTAAATGTTGCATTTAAAGAGCCATTGAGGCCTCTTGGAAAATTTTGAACAATTATGTTTTTATTTGCTGTATTTTCTTTCTTTTGTTGTTGCTGTTCCCATTCTAGGGCCTTTTGCATGAAAAGTTGTTTATTTAGTTCCCATTTATCAGGCCAGTTTCAGACAGTCTGTAACTGGTCATTCTGCAAACCTAATTTTCACATGCAGTTACCACAATTGGACACACATATGGTAACAACTAATTGTATTTGTGGACACAATTACCTGTTTGTGCACACAACTACATGAACTGTACAGATGCTCACCTGAACTATCGGAAAATCTGGCTGTGTGACTTTTGTGCAGGTTAAAGAAGCTGGAGTAAGTACTGAATACTGAGTACTATTTATCCACTAAATGTGTAGCACAGACTTTAACAGAGCAGCTGCCCCCATAATCCTTCACCCTTGCCTTGAAGGGACCACCTTCTTTGGGTGAGAAGGCAGTTCAGTTTCATTAGTCCATTCAGTCCTTTCTTGTTCTAGTGGAGACTTAGTGCCTATTAGTGCCAAGTGTGACTGGTTGTGTGGTGAGGACAACTATCCACCACTGGGTTATAGACTGTAATCATAGCAACCTTTGGCACTTAGAAGTTTAACTGACACTTGCCATCACAATGCTCCATGAAAATCAAACTTGAGCTCTGCAGCAAACTCTGAAGATTTCACAAAGAGGTAGTCAAGGAATCAAATGGGGAGATAACCCACAGGAGCCGATTCATGCATGGTACAGCGTGTCTCCCATCTTTGTAAGGTTCTTAGGAACACAAGACAGGGCAAAAGGAAGAAAACAAATCAGAGACACTCACTACAGCTGGTGTGTCATGTGTAGAGAGAAGGGCATTCACAATTGCTCAGAAGGTATGCCAGGCTCTAGAGCTGGGATTTCATTTGGGGGTACCAGATTTCATTTGGGGGTAACAGATCAGTTCTGTCCCAAGCCCAGATGCCTCAGAAGAAGATATGGGGGGGGGTACATGGCAGCTAGCACCTTCCAAGGTCACTGTTCAGCAATGAGGGAGTAACAAGTGTAGTGGACTTCCTGAAAAGCAGGTAAAACCACAATTTCATCCTGCATGGAGACGGTCTGAGAGCTACCCAAACATTTCACAGCAGTGCTCCCAGGAGACTTAGCCATTAACCCAGGGCTGAAAGGCATTCCCCCTCACTCCCTCTTCTGCAGCTAGCTTTCTAGCCCCATCACTGGGCTGCACACAAAGCATGTCAGATTAGTTTATTTACAACTTCATAGGTATCCTGTTCTCCCCCTCAATTCTTCTGTATCAGGACCCAAAGCACCAACCTGTAAGGGATATGTCAGCAAATACAGAGGCTACAAAATAAGAGGTTTCTGTCATGACCAGCTTCCACCATCATCTCATAGAAGATTTCTGGTTAGAAGGCTCATCAGCGGATTGGGAAGGTGACTGCATGGCAGAGGGAATAAAGGCAGTTAAACAAATCCAGTGTTTCATTAGGAAGTGCTGGATGACCTCAGACGAATACTCTGTCATCAGTGGAGCTGCACAACGGTGGCAGTGCACCTGGCCAGCATTAACCTGAATGAGGTCAGAGATGTTGCATTTGCATTCTTATGGCTGGATTCCTCCCACCCCACCCTAACCCAACCATTGGGTTCATTTTGTGAGCGATCACATCCGTTTGCTTCACAGACACCTGCATATCTTGAGATGACAGCAACTCCCTGAATGCTGTAATCAGTTATTTCTCAACAGAGGAATTGCCAATTTGGTAAATAAAGCTAATTATGAAAGAACATCAAAATGACAGTTGCCTCCGGGAGAAAACTGTCCTGTGCAGCAAAATAAGTTCAGAACGGCCATACTGGGTCAGATCAAAGGTCCATGTAGCTCAGTATCCTGTCTTCTGACAACAGCCAATGCCAGGTGCCCCAGAGGGGATGAAGACAATAGGCAATCATCAAGTGATCCATACCCCGTCACCCATTCCCAGCTAAATATTCAGTCCTGGCATCATGAGCCATCCCTCCACAAACTGGGGCAGCTGAAATGCAGGTCATGCAGACTACATGCACAAAGCAAACCTGGGGGAGAGGTGAGATGAGGAGACAAGCTAACAGGGACTATCACCCCACCAAGTCAAAAGCAATTAAAAAGTAGCGGCACCTGGAGATGAACTTTACCCCTCTAAATTCCTGCAGCAGGGTCAGAAGAAGTGCGGCTCTAGTGCTCTGCTTGACAGAATGTGTACACTGTGGGCAGAGCAGGAGCCACAGCCTGCTGCATGGAGCAGCACAGAAAGCCCTCCCAATGCAGCCAGCCAACATCTGAGGGTACAAAGTGCCCAGCTCTTGTTCATAAAGCTTTCTCTCCTCTCCAGGGCCAGTGGGTCTGACCTGCACAGTGCAGAATTTCAGAATCTGTGGGAGATCTGTGACTTTAACAAAGGAAGGGCAGTGAGTAAGAGAACACAGTGCCCTGTATAGTGAACAGGGCTTTGCAGCTCATCCTGTTTGATGAACAGCAAGTGGAAAAGGCTAGGAGACTGAGCTGACATATGGGGATTTTTCCAGTTTAAGCGCATCGATGATGAGTGGCAAAGATCAATGACAACTCAGTAGGTGGCACTCTTTACTACTGAACACCCAAAGCAGCTGTGAGGGGCACTGTAATGCTGGAGATGCCACATTTTGGTTAGGACGTTAAATGGAGGTTCTGATCTTATACGGTTATTATGGTCCGTCTTTCAATAGCTTTGGTGCTGTCTGGATGTTTTGGCTAAATTCCATTTCTGCTCATTTCACTCTGGCTACCTAATATTCCCCATGTGGTTTCAACTGGAGAAGTTATTCTTCATTTCCTGTCTTAAAGTGCTACATAGTGTTCTTAGCATGGGAGATCATGGACCAGGTCCAAACCTATAGTTGGCTGCATGTCAAAGATGGACGGACAATCTTTGCATGTGCTATACACACAAGTAAGAGTGTGCAAAGCAATACAGCCGCTCTCCGAGTTGCGAACGGTCGAGTTACGACCGTTCGCACTTACGACCAATGCTCCCAAGGAGCGGTCGTAAAGGCGGTCCCTGAGTTACGAACGCGACCCGCGCTTACGAACAGCGCGGTCGCGTGTAACTCAATGGGATCCGAGTTAGGAACAGTTTGAGTTACGGAGCAAGTGTTGGTCCGTAACTTGTTCGTAACTCGGAGAGCGGCTGTACAGACATGCCAGTCACAGACCGGAGCCAGGCAGTGCAGATGATAGTAGACCCTCAAAGAAATAGAATAGAATGACTGCCTCTGAGCATGGGTAGGGATGCAATGCTAGATATGCTGTTCTGCACTGTCCCTTGTTCCACAGAGAGGGAACACAATGGAGTGGGGGCGGGGGGGTGGAGATAAAGAGAGAGAAAGAGAGGAGCATTCACACAGCAAGTGGGAGAGAGCACAAGAGACAAACAATGAGGGCTCTGCATTAGGTAAGTAAAGGCTTTTTGCTGCATGATTTACCACAGCTAGCTCCCATTTTGGCCAAGGCTTTGTCTCCTTCCACTTTCATAAAAGCCAAAGAAATTCAGCCTCTGGCCTAGAAAAATAAGCAGATTTTTAATTTACAAGCTGTGAATGGAACTATTCCTATCCCTATTCTTGATGCTCACTGGGAATTGACAGATTTTTGCTGCTGGCTGGGGCTGGAGGGAAAGTAAGGAGCAATCCTCAAACTCACAGAGCTGAAAGCATCTCATGGACACAGTGACCATTAAACAGTTTATTGTTCTCAGGAGGGAGCCTTGGAAGGGAAGGAATGTGTTTGCTAGTATTAACCACAAAAGCATGGTAGGAACAGTTAATCCTAACAAGCAGGTCAGGGTTGCTTCTCCAAATACTTCAGATGCCTTTCACTGGAGCACAAGGACAAAGGCAACAGCGCTTGAAACAGATTGGGTAAGTGAAACCAAAACTAGTACGAAGTTTACTGGACCTCGGGTCACATGGACTGCTGAGTTATGTGCCATGCTGTGGGTATTTGTGTTCATAAGCTTCTTTTCACAATGAACGAACACAAAAGGTGAAGCACATTTGGCAGAACAACGCTGCCCCTCAAGCCCTCCCTCGGCCCCAAACTCCAAAAACACCCAGTGAGACCAGTACATGCAGGCATTTAGAAGAGGAACTGTGTCATTTTCTTGGACTGCTACAGACAGAAGGCACCGATTTTGGTCAGCACAAATCCAGAATGATGCTGGGCTTCCAAGGGCCTCTGTGGTCCTGTGCTCTGTTCTTTGGTGGCTGCCGGAGTTTATTCATAGTTAACCAACAGTTCCTGGGAAAGAAGACAAAGGGAAGAGCTGGCTGGTTAGTTGTTCAACTGCTGGCACCGAACAGTTTGTTTGTGAGATGAATGAGTAACATGAGTGACGAGATATTGTTCACACCCAGACAGGAGAAACAGCACCCTTCAGGAGATGATTAAGTATTATTGGCTGCAAAGCAAAGCAAGATGTAGGGAGAATGGGAATTGTAGAATAGGTCACTGAAACAGCCAAATGGCAGACACAGAACATTTCAAAATGTGTAACTGGCCCCTCACCTCTTTCCACTCTGTCCCACCCAGAACCAACATGATCCCACCCCAATTTACAGGTCTGGAACATTTGATGAGGAAGAAATTAAAATCCCAAAGCTCCATTTGCTTCTTGAAAAGCTCTGAATTAACATTCTGTAGCTACACAGGGTAGCTCACAGTAGCAGAGATCTTCTCACCGTGGGAAAGGTTTCCTCTCAGACTCTAGCAAAGTCAAAGCTGGAAGGGTTTCTTCCAGGTTCTCACCTGAAACCTCCTCAGCCCCCGTACCATGCAGCTTCTGGGAGTTAGTAGCAAGAAATCCCAATCCAAGCTAAAGAATGTTAAACCCTCTCTTTTGTTGTGGGGCTTACTCAAACTAAGGCTGCTTGCTGGGAGCCAGCATCCCCTACAACAGGGGTGGCCAACCTAAACCTGAGAAGGAGCCAGAATTCACCAATGCACATTGCCAAAGAGCAACAGTTCTATGTCACCAGCCCTGATCGTCTCCCCACCACCACTCAGCACATCCTGCCCACTGGCAGGCCCACTGGTCAGTGCCTCCTTCTCCTTTTCCTCCTGCCCATTGGGATCAGCTCTTTCTCAGTGGGAGACACTGGAGGGGGGAAGCATGGGTGTGACAGGCTCAGTGGAGAGGATAGGAAGTGGCAGGATCCTAGGGGGAAAAGGTGAAGGGGGACAGCGCCTAGGGCAGAGCTGGAGGTTGAACAGTGAGCACCCTCCGGCCCAGTGGAAAGTTGGCACCTCTAGCTCCAGCCCTGGATTTGGTACCTAGGTAAGGAGCCGCATATTAACTTCTGAAGAGCCACATGTGGCTCTGGAGCCACAGGTTGGCCACCCCTGCCCTACAATCTCTTCCAGGCTGACCCCATCTCCTCCTCTGACAGTGGAGGGGAACAAAAGGTAACATCTCTTTGCCAGACTCCTCTCTGATGACAGGTAAGAGGAGAGATACTCTGTGGCCTGATCTGACATCTTTCTGGGATCTTGGGTCCCACAAATGGTAAGGCTGACCTTGGGGACAAGTGAAAGCAGCCCCAGGATCAAACAGAAGCACAAGCTCTGGTGAGGGACACAAGGAAAAAAACCTAGTCCAATGGAAGGATATAACAATGGGGATTTAAGGACTACAGTGCGAAACAGCAGGTCTCTGCCATTAGATTCAAGAGTCAATGTTCTCAACATCAATTGTAGAGACAGATTATTTTTTCCTTCAAGTATCTGGTAGCATCTTGGCTTCTTGTTATAAATGCCAAACTGACTCACACAGACCAGGATGACAATAAAATGCTTGTTCCTGCCATTTGATGGGCCTTGGCCCTGACCTTAGCCTGATTACCCAAGGTATCTTACAACCTGCCCTGTAGACTAGAAACAGCAAGTTCACAAGTGAGGGCTCGCAACTGAGAATGAACACTCAGGCTGGCATTGAAAAGCTCTGCTCTAGTAATCAATAGCCAGAGTGATGATCCTCTCATCATGGTCTGTGGGCAGGTGCGAAGAGGGGCAAGTACCAGATCAGCTATGGGCAACAGTGCACCACCTTGGCAGTGTTCAGTCTGGTGCTGTATTCACTCTCTAGGTCCAGCAGGACTTGGAGCACTTTGCTCGGTCCCAATGAAGCTAAACCTTACCAATCAATCTGTACACACTCTCCACCTGACACTTGGACCAGTACACACACGCTTAAAAGGGAGAAACACTTTATTCTCCTTCCAGAGGGTCTGACATGAGAGGGATAGAGAAGGAAGAAATGGAGGATCCCACAGACCACAGTCAGCCCCACCAAAGTTTGAGGGACTTTGTTTTTTAATCTGATTGACACAAACCTTCCTAATACTCAGATCAATCTTTTGTGCTTTGTCCTCAGAGGAATCATTTAGGCTCCTTTGAACCCTTTCTGCTCTTTGCACTCCATGTCCTGCTAATGGTAAGAGAAGATAGAAAACTTGAGGGTCTAATTCAAGACTTTTTTGGGATGATACAAATGGTGGCTACAGCACTTGCCACAGTGCCCTTCTTTACTTCTTCCTTTCTCATTACTGTAAGTTCAAAGAAAATGGCTGCCCTGCAAAGACCTCCTCACTCCCTTCCTGTGGGCCACAGCAGACCTGACACCAAGTGAAGGTTACTTTCCTCATTGGATATCAAGGTGACAGCAAGCGTTTGCACTTTTAAATCAGTGTCAAAACCTTAAGGGCAAGCTGTTTCCTTCCTAGAAGAAGATGCCAGTACTGCCAACGATCTATATACACCGGGTGCCTTCAGTAATTTATAATCCAGGCTCCTGGCGTCTGCTCATATAGTGGGTAGCTGGCTTCCCTGTTCAGCAGCAGCAGTAGCATCCTACCCGCCATACAGTCAGCAAACTGACTTTCTAGACAACAAAGAAAAGTGTGTTGAGGGAACCAGTTATGATGTTGGTTGTCTGCCCTCCTGGGTTAAAGCAGGGCTCCATTTCGCAGGGCATATTTAGCCATATTTAAATATTTGCTACATATTCTGTAGCAAAAACCAGCTACAGAAAAGAGGATGACTGACTCAGGGATGTTGAGGTCTCACACAACACTCCAGAGGTTCAAGCTGGACTTGAGCTCTATCCACCTCCCTGCTTGGCTGTCTTTGTCATAGGAGAAGCTACTTTTCCTGCAAGCACCGACTCAAAAAAGGGAGTCCTTACAGGAATGATAGCACTGTGCCAGATATTGTTCATAGAAAGCTGCTGCTATCACTCCAGCAGTAATCTAACAGGCTCATGTGCGCTGACTGTGGTTATTGCCAGGGCAATTATTCAGTCCCTACCTCCTGTGCATACTCAGTATGATTCCATCCCTAGCATTAATGAGCAGGAGGGGGCTGGCAGGGATGTGAGGATAAAGAGCAACATTATATGCCAAATTATCTAGTCAAAGCTTATCAGGAAATCATCAGTATTACTTGACCAGTTCTAATTTCCCAAGTAATTTTTCTGATCATTAGTAAGTTAAAGTTTTACATTAAGCAATACATTTTAAAAATGGCATAATGTAATAAGCAAAGCAGCAATACATTTCATGGTAAAATAATTCATTATACAGTATTCATTTTGTAATTTTTTAGTTAAGTGTCAAGGAATGCGGCATTCTTTAATTGAGCCACTAATGCATGAACTTACCCTTCAATTATATTTAAAAAAAATTTTAAAGGACTTTTTCTCCTTATGGATTGTAATATCTATCAATTATTTTCATTGGTTTTAGTTGCTGAGAGAAAGACAATTAGCCAGTACCTTCTGAATAAAATCAGATCTGCTCAACCCCAAACTATCTACGCATCTCTAGGGATGTGTCAACCTAAAGGTTAACAAGTGTTCTTACTGCTAAAATATCAGGATACATCTCTTTTTTGGGGGCGGGGGGTAAAATTAAACAAAACTTGTCTTATAAGCACTGGACCCCAAAGCTGGCAGGGTGCCAACCAGAGCTGCCCACCTGCTTCCTGCCATGCAGTCCGCATCAAAGAAAGTTTCGGTGAACAAAGGCTGCAGTTGGATAGCACTATCAATCAACTCAGGTTGCTCCCAATGGAGGCCTGATACAATTAAATCTAAAATCAACATGCTCTGGATGGAGTGACTAATTAATTTTTGCCCTCCTAAGAGGCTATGTTGTGCTGATGAAGGTTATGGGACTGGCACTGCTTGGAAACTGAAGTATTCTCAGCACATAGCTGACTGGATACAGGGAAGCCTCTCTCAGCCACGGCTACTTCACTGGTTGGCACAGAGACTAAGACCCGCCTCTTATAACATTTTGCAAACCAGCATAGACTGGTGCTGTCGTGTCTCCAGTAATGGCCAGTGACTGATGCTTTAGAGGGTCACTGAAACCCTTTTATGTATATATTTTGGATCATTTTACACAGAAACCAAAAAACAGTCTAGCGTATGATCTGGCTAATGTATATACCATTGGTCCTTTTGGATGGAATCAACTTAGTGTCACAAACCCTATAGGGATGAAGAGTTAATGATGCTGGGGGCCTGTGATTTTGGTGCCAGAGATCTAAGTTCTAGTCCCTTGGCCACTGTAAAGCTATAATCAGTCACAATGTGCTGCATAGCAAAAGTCGGGGGAAGAGTTGGGAGGAGGTCTAATTTGTTATAATATCATATACACATACACTTATGTTGCAAGTAGAAATTGTCTCACTTATCACAAGTTATCCAATCAAACTGCTAGGTGCTTACTTCCCACATCCCCAGAGTGTGCCATTCAAGGAGTTCACAGGTTTCAGTCGATGAACCAGACAAGTCCCTCACATGGTATACACAACATGTCATCCCTGAACAGATCCAAGGATGGACTCAAAGCCAGTCCACGTCAGCTAGCAAACAAGAGCTGATCCTGTGCGATGGCTGTTAGGTAGCCCACAATAAACAAAATTAGAGGCCTTAGCGCAAAGCATCCTCACAATAAGCTATTACAACTGGTATTAAACTGGTCTCTCTGTTATATTTTCAACAGCGAAGCCAGGGAACTAATGGGCATGAGACCATACTCCCTGGTCACTTGGAGAAATAAGGGTGAGGAATATTGGCAGGGGGAAGGGGAATCTTTCCATGCTGCTTCCCATGATGTACATGATCAGTGGACTAAGGAATTTGGGCTCTAGGGCTGCCAGTCTAAACCCAGGTATTACATATATGTATCTCACAAACACACGAGTACAAGGAAATTCATCAAAACTGCAGCTATAGCAGGGAGGAGAATTTGTCCGCTCCAGATGGAATCTCCAGCTTTGCTTGTCTCTACCTCCCCTCGCCCAATGTGCAGCAATCTGAGCTACTAACCCATCACTCTTCACCACTGTGAGGCTTTGCAGTGAAACAGCAAAGCCTAACAGCACTGAAAATCAGCCAGCTGCTAGGATGCCAGTCTGTCACCTCATAGCAGCTGCATGGAAGCCAGCTACTCTACATCTCTCGTTCCATCATGGGGGACAAGAAAGGGTCAAACTCTTCAGTCATTTCAGCTCAAGACATTTTGTTCTTTCCAAGTCTGTGTTTAAGATGTGGGGAGTCTGGCCTCTCCCCTACTCACCTGGCTATCAACACTGGGGGCCAGGTAAACCCAGCAACAAGATTTTTGAGTGCTGCTCTATTAGCTTTTTCCTTTTATTCTCTGCCCTGATTGGCGCCTACAGCCAGTTGGGTCATCAGATAAGATCATGTGGGCCAGTACAGAGGTGGAGAGAGGAAACTCTGCCCCATCAAGACTAGGGATGTTAGCGAGTAGTCGACTACCTGATTTGCATAAGCTTATCAGGTAGTCGATTGAAGTATCAACTACTCGCTCCCCTCCCGCTACCTCTATGAGAGGCAGCAAGGGGGGAGAAACAGGTGCCGGTGTTGGGGGGATACTACACCTCTGCATTTTAAATGTAGTAAAAGCCCAGCATTTTCAGCATTCAGGTTCCCTGGCAACAGGATCAGGATTGCCAGCCACAAGCCAAACTGTTTAGGATCTCCCTTCCCTCCTGAATCCATCCCCAGAAGCATGGTGGAGAAAAATGGGGAAGTGGATGTTTTCTGCTCTACCCAAGAAGTGTAGCTGTAACCTCACACCACAAACCAGCCTATCCTCTCTTTGGAAATGCTTTCATTCAAATTATTATGAATCTCTTTTGTGAATCTGCCAAGAGAGCTCCCCCAGGGTACTGAGTTCAAAACAGCTACCAGTGGACCTCCTTGAGCAGGGTGTAATCACCTGAGTGCAGTGCAGAACATTAATTCCTCATTGCACTTGTGCTGCTTGCTGCCTTATCTTTAGCACTTCTGCAGAGCTTTCCCTTGACAGAGACCTTTGCAAATATCTGTTATGTTCCTAGCATCTTGTGAAGGTGGGAAAGTCTTATCCTCATTTTACAGAGGGTAGCCCAGCTCAGAAATGTGAAGTAACTTGTTCAAGGCCATGCACTGGGAATACGTGGCTAAGCTGAAATTGTAACTCTGGGGTTCATGGCTCCCTGTCCTCTGCTCATATACTTCTCCACAGCAGCCTCAATACTGGTGCATGTCATCTGCCTTTAGCGAGCACGATTGCAGAAATGTTTTTCACTTTTAACTTGGAAGGGTCCTCCAAGAAAACGCAGAAAACATTTCTGGTCCCAAGATGGGTATTCAAGGCCTTTTTACTGGCTAAGGCATTTGCTCCTGGGCTATTAACACCTTAAACTATTCTAAGGGGGCATTTACGTCACTTTGCTTTGATGTATGCTGCAGGTATTTTTCAGTTATGTGCAATTTGTGTTGTTGCATTCAGTGTATGGCCTATTACAAGGAGCATATGTGCTGACAAATGGATCAAAGCACTTCTATGCCATACCATTACTGCACAAAAATAAAGCAGCTTGATACCGCCTCTGAATCTAGTGTCCTTCAGAATAACACACAGTCCAAGGGTACTGGGGAGGTCTGTTTCCTTAATCCAAACTTTGCAACAAGGAGGGGACACAAGGGGGTAAGCACCAAGAAAAATAATTATTTCAATAAACAACCCACAGAGTTCTGCTTCCTCATCCCCTACTTTGTTTATTGTTTCCAGTAACTTTGCAGACACAGAGGAGGATCAGAAGTAACTAGCTTCTGGCTTACTTCAGTCTTGGCTATAGATCTCAGAAGCCTGCCTGATGGCAGAATGGAAAGCCTCCAAAAAGGTACCAGGTGTATTGTGGGGAAATCACAGAGAGCACATCAGCATGGAAGCCCCCACTTGGTTTCTACAGCCTTATGGGAGAAAAAAAAAAAAAAAGGAAAGGAAAAGAACCAGATCTTCTCTAGTTATTTATTTTATTTTCTGCTTAACTCGAAAGACGAGATGCAATGTTTGCTTTGCTCTGCTACTACTACTCCTGTCGTCTGTGTATGACTGGACTGGAAGATGGAGTAATTCACTAGCTCCACTAATCTCTAGTTGTTCTGAGACTCACCTGTTTGTTCATGCATTATAACATATTGATTTCCATGAGACAATCACTCTGATTCTAATACTTTCTAGCCCAGAAAAAGCCCTCATCCTTACACTTGCTTTATAGGAAATGTTTTCCCATTAGCTGAAAGTTTCTGCAATTCCAGGAATGGTGTACATAGATTCACTCCATTTGGGGTCCATTCTGCTAACAAGTCAGCAGCCCCAAATATTACTGCAAGGAGTGCACAGCTTTTTTTATTTTGGACATGATCTGGAAACACAGGGGATGAGAAGAACAAACGTAAGACCGCAAAGGGTCTCTCCGGGGAGAATGATTGCTAGTTGATTGCAATAAATACTGAGGGTGTTTTTTGTTAAATTAATGTTAAGCGTATTTAATCTTGTTTTCACCATTAAGAAAGCTCAGCAGGCTAGAGTGATGTTCCTTGTGCCTGGCATGCAGGCTATACCCACGCCTTGGAGGATACGCAAAAGGAGAAAAAAAATTAGAACAATTTGCAAACTCCTCTTTGCTCCACCCGTCATTAAATGATTTGGGAACAGAGTACATCTGACCCTTATTAAAATATTTATTTTTCAATATAGACTACCTGAGGGAATCTTTCACTGCTAGATTAATCCTGCTGTTCTGATGCTGGTACCTGCTCAGAGCTTGGCTGCTGCATCTCCCTGTCACTCCAGTCCTGAATAGGGATGTAAAATCCCAGTTTATCAGTTAATCAGTTAAATATTAGGTTAATCTAATGTTTAACCTGTTAACCAACTAAGCAGGGTCTCACTGCTCCAGCCCCTCAGCCTTCAGGGCTCCTGAACCCCCTATTGTAGGGCGGTCATAGGATTGCCACCCTCATTTGTGGGTGCCTTCAGAACTGTGAGGGAGGCTCCAGAAGATGGAGGTGGGTCTGAGTTTTCCCAGGAGAGTAGCTGTGCAGGGGACAGACAAGTGTTGTCTCTCCCCAGCTCAGCTGGAGGGATTGGATTTCACAGGGAAGGGCTTAGTTTGCAGCAAGTGACACATTTTTCACAGACATGAAATCAGTAGGGCCCTACTTATATGAAGCACTCTTTGCTATTCTAGTCCTGGGCCTCACACAGAGGTCTATCACTATACCTCAATCTTGACCTGAAACTTCACCTACTGTTCTTATGCTGATTGCTGGCCTCTCCCCTGCTATGCCAATGCCACTCCTTGCAATTACAGTCTTGAATGTCTTCAGCCAAAATTGCCATCTCTTGCTGAATTCTGTCAGTCACTAACGTTTTGTAATATGAAAAAATATCAGCTATTAGAAAAGGCTCAGACAAATCTCATTTGCCTTGTAATTTAACCCACATCTGAAGCCAGCCCTTCTAAAATAAAATGCTGGTACATCTGTTTATAATATCACTTAGTTCTATTCAATGCACCAATATCTGCACTACAACCTTTTAAAGAAGTATGATGTTCCCTCTCTCTTGTCTCTGCAGGATAGCCTCTTGGATCACAGAGGCAGCCTCACAGCACACAGCTAAAAGGGCAGGGGCGACTTATGGCGATTGTCTTATTTGTTCCATAAAGTACCTAGTTCACTTTTAGACTCTGTATGTAACAACAACAACAACAACAATCCAGACTAGGCAATTACCTGGATCTCCCATATGGCAGCACAAAACAATAATCAGAACCCAGGTCCAGGGCTGGGACTTGCAGTTTATTGCATATTTTTGTTTAGACACTCTCCAAGTGTTAATGCTACATCTTACTGGAGGAAAGGGACACACAATTGCAGTGAAATGGGAGCTAGATTTCTAGTGGTATGAAATAGCTCCACTACAGTTGGTCAAGATTGCTTCAAAATTCATTTCCCGTTAGAATTGTGACCTCTCTCTTCACAACCAGACACAATGATTCTACTTTGAATGAAGATAATTACATCCCACTATACACATTAGAAGGTACAAACAGAACAATGCACTTTGTAGGAACAGAGAAAGCAATTGAGAGGGAAAGGACAGAATACTAGCTAGTTCTCTCCTGGAATGACTCCGTGCACTCTAAGCCTGTAGTTCAGACCTCAGGAGGGATAAAGGAATCCAGTAGATACCTGATGTTTTCTATAGCAGAATAATTACAACTTGTGCAAATTCAACCCTAGTTTTATGTGGGATTAAGAGAACCGTTGCCAGTACTTATTACTAAGACCCTGGATAACTGCTGCCAAGGGAGCAATAGTCCCTCTTCCGGAGCCAAAAGGAATAGAAAATCACCCCAGTGATGAAACAAAACTTTAGTCTTACAAACTGTAACCCAAAAGCAATAGTGAAGTAAGGCCAAAGGGTAGCAATATTGTTGCTACTGCAGGTTTCTGTGGCCGCAGGCGCTTTTAGCCACTGTTGTGTTTTACCTTGCTCAAAGCAGATCTAAATTAAACAATATATATAACTTGGGTTCCCACCATTGCTACAACCAGTTGAATTGAACAATGGGAGCAATAGTGGGAAATTAAAAGAAAAAAAAAAAGTACGTGTTCAGACAAGTCCAAAAAAACTTTGTGAACCAGTTTTGTAACCTCTCTGTGCTGCCAGTTCCCCATATCAAAAATGGGGATAATATTTACCTGTCTCACAGGGGGTTGAGTGTGACAGGGTGGGCCGGGAAAGATATTTTATTGAGCCAGCTTCTGTTGGAGAAGGAGACAAGCTTTAGAGGAGGGCTGGGCAAAAAGCTGTCAGTGGGCCAGACCCAACCTGCCTAGCCCTTTCATCTGGCCTGCCGCAGTTCCTGGCCCCGCCCCCTCAGGTAATGCCTGAGAGCCACTGGCGAAGCGCGAGCCTTTTCACTTGTTAAAGGGCTTGCACCTTCCAGGCGGCTGCCAGGCAACACGTTTGGGGGGGGGAGGGGGAGGGCGGTGTTGCAAGCCCTTTCAACTGTTTCTGTTTAAAGGGCTTGTGCCTTCCAGACAGCTGCTAAGGCATGAGCCCTTTAAATAGCAGAAGCTGAAAGGGCTTGCAGCTCCCAGCCCTGCTGCTAACGTGTTGCCTGGGAGCCACCAGGGAGGCGCGAGCCCTTCTAACTCCTGCTACAGCCGGTCTCCGAGTTATGAACGCGTTACGGACCAAACGCTTGGCCGTAACTCAGAATGGTCGTAACTCGAAACCCATTGAGTTACATTGCGACCACGCTGTTCATAAGCACGGGTCGCGTTTGTAACTCGGAGCCCGCATTTACGACCGCTTTGGTCGTAAGTGCAGATGGTCGTAAGTCGAGGTGGCCGTAAGTTGGGGACCGGCTGTATTTAAAGGCTCTGCCCCTTCTGCCCACAGTCCCGCCCCTTCTGGGGCACCCTCTGATCACTTTGGAAATTTTTCAAGTAGCCTTCCCCTTAAAAAGTTATTGCCCACCCCTGCAGTAGAGCTTCACAGAGCTCTTTTTTGGGACTGGGAAGGTAATCAGAGTATCTCATCTAACTATAAGGTGAAACAAATTGTTAAGCATAAAGAAAAGCTGCAAGAGACCATTCAAGATGACATAGGCAGTTAACATCTCTGCAGTTGTAGAAAAAAGTAAGATTAGTGGATTACAGGTTGTTTTAATAAAATACAAAACTAGTCTCTCTATTAAGTCAATGGCTTTTGGGTAAGTTACAAATATTAGCTCCCATCCTCATCTTTTGAAAATGTGCAGGTTTCTTATGAGGACAAGAACTAAGAGATCAGATAGTAATTGTTTTGTGAAAAATATTCGCCCTTAGGTGATAAGGCAGAATCAGTAAAAGAATTTTTCTAGTTCACTATATTGGTATGGTATCAGGGTCTGTGGTGAGCAGAAGCTCAGTCCCTAGGAGAATACAGATAATTTCAGCTCCAGTGAGGGAGTCCTTGATAACCTGATGATGTTGGGGTGTTGTGCCTGTGGTCTACCTCAAAGAATCCTTTCGCAACAAAGCTGACACCATGAGGAGGGGGGCAATAGATGCACTAAGCCCCGGTCAAGGTGGGGGAGGGGTGGCTCTGTGCCCCTGGAAGTGGTGGGACCTCAGGCAGAAGGGGCAGGGCTGAACGCTAGCCTCCCTCAGTGCCTTCCGTAGCACACCACGCAGAGCTCTGGTAGCAATGCTTTTACTTTCTTTGTCGGAAATCCTGGACACCATCCACAACAATCATGTCCCACCGATAATCATAGGAGAAAAGAATAATATGATGGGCCAGGCTCGACAGACACACTCTTGATGATTACATTGCGAGGTTTAGTTCAAAAAATAAAAAAAATAAAATAAAAAACCCAGACTGAAATGCTTAACCAACATCATACCCTGACCATTAGCCCCTGAAACCCGACCACCAGTTAACAACCAAATCAGCAGACAAAGCAGGTGCTGTCACAGTCCTCAACCATAATTAGTATGTCAGCACTGCCAAGGACCCAAAGACGATCCTGCACCACAATTTACCCAAGAATTTAAGAATATCATCAAATCTTTCCCCAACTCCAAGAGAAACTCTATATCCTCGTTCCCCCAAGAACTCACTCCAGGGACCTGCCACATGTTTCCCAAAGTACACAAATCATACCTGGCCATAGAAATCCTACTGAAGGAACATCAGGGTTCATAGAAACCAGGCTCAAACCATTCACCATGCAAAAGAAGAAGTTACTCACCCTGTGAAGTAACGATTGTTCTTCGAGATGTGCCCCGTGGGTGCTCCACTCTAGGTGTTGGGTCCCGTCCCGGCGCCGCGGCTCGGAGATTTCTCATAGCCGTGCTCCGCCGGCTCGCGCATGCGTGCTTCCCCAGCGAGGCGTTCGCGCCTTTGATCAGCTGCGCGAGCCGGCAACCGTCAGTTCCTCTCACCCGCTCATCTGAAAGAAACAAATAAACAATTCCGGAGCGGGGAGGAAGGGCGGGTCGTGGAGCACCCACGGGGAACATCTCGAAGAACAATCATTACTTCACAGGGTGAGTAACTACTACTACTTTTTCGAGTGGCCCCGTGGGTGCTGCACTCTAGGTGACTCCGGAGCAGTACCTAGGACAGAGTTAGAGCGCTCTGGAATCAAGACTACCAGCATGATTAAGTACTGCTGTAGCCACAGAAGAGTCTGAAGCAAACTGATTGATTATAGCATAATGCTTCATAAAAGTCACATTAGAAGACCATGTTGCTGCCCTGCAAATGTCATGAAAAGACACTCCGCTCAGAAAAGCTGTGGTCGTAGCAACTGCTCTAGTCGAATGAGCCCTCGGAAGAGAAGGGAGAGGCTTCCCTCGTAGCGAGTGACACATGGATATGCATGAAACTATCAGCCTGGAGATATGCTGAGAAGTTAGAGGTTGTCCCTTTGAACGGTGTGCTAATGATACTATTAAGCGGTCTATCTTTCTAAAAACCCACGTTCTATCAATGTAAAACGCTAAGCATCTCCTCACGTCCAACGTGTGTAGCAGCGCTGCTTGCGTTGAGGTACGGGGTTTAGGCGAGAAACATGGTAAAACCACCGGTTCGTTTATATGGAATTCAGAAGAAACCTTCGGAATAAACGCTGGATGGGTCCTCAACGTCACCAAATCCTAGGAAAAAATTGTATATGGAGGTGAGGCCATAAAAGCTGCTCTCTCACTCACTCTGCGAGCAGATGTGACGGCTAAGAGGAAGAGAAGCTTTACAGTAAGTAAATGCAACGGTACTGTAGCCAAGGGCTCAAAGGGAGGGCGAGTCAAAGTTTGTAGGACTAGATCCAAGTCCCATAGAGGTGGAGGTGGTCTCCGCGGAGGATGAAGGTTCGAGAGCCCCTTCAAAAATCTTTTTGTAATGGGGTGCGCAAACAAGGAGACATCCCCATCCCTACGATGGAATGCATTAATTGCTGCCAAATGTACTCGCAGAGATGCGACTGCCAGGCCGTTATCATGCAGTTGCAAGAGGTATTGTAATATACAGGGTAGAGTTGCGGAACGGGGATCTACAGCATTATCCACGCACCATGCCTGGAACCTGGACCACTTAGCTGTATAAGCTGATCGGGTAGATTGTTTCCTACTGTGCATTAAGACTTCCCTGACTCGCTGAGAACAGGACTGCTCGGAGTCAGTAAACCAACAAGCATCCACGCCGTGAGGTGCAGAACTTCGGGTCTCGGGTGATTGAGAGATCTGTCGTCTTGGGTTAACAGAGTTGGAAGAGAAGGCAGAGGATACGGTGCTCTCACTGACATACGGTGGAGCATCGAAAACCAAGGCTGACGAGCCCACGCCGGAACTAGGAGGATTACCCGGGCTCTGTCTGTGTTGATCTTCTCGAGAACCTTGGAAATCAAGACTACTGGGGGAAAGGCATATAGTAATGACCTTCCCCAGTGGAGAAGGAAGGCGTCCCCCACAGAGTGATGTCCTATTCCGGCTCTTGAACAATAAGCGGGACATTTCGCATTGTGTTCCGTCGCAAATAAATCTATCGCCAGAAACCCCCATCGGGCAAAAATACGAGTCAGTACGTCCATGCAAATCTCCCACTCGTGGTCGTGAGGGAAACGCCTGATGAGAGAGTCCGCTATTAAGTTGTTGACACCTGGAAGATACGAAGCTGTTAGAATGGTGTTGTTGTTGATACACCAATTCCATAATCGAACGCTCTCCGCACAAAGAGAACGAGAACAGACACCTCCTTGTCTGTTGATATAAAACATGGTCACCACATTGTCTGTCAAAATCCTGATAGTTGTATTCCGAATCTGCGACCGAAAATGCTTGCAAGCATGGCGTACCGCTCTCAACTCGAGGACATTGATATGCAATAGCATTTCCTGTGTCGACCATCGTCCCTGGACTGTGTAACTGTCCGTGTGAGCTTCCCAACCCGTTAGGGAAGCATCTGCTGTTATCTGTTTTGTAGGTTGTGGGCGATGAAACAGGACGCCTGCAAGAAGGTTGGCAGGGTTGACCCACCACTGTAGGGACTCCCGGACATACTGCGGCACCACTGTTGGCCTGTGAACACTGTGCTTTGCTGGAACGTAAATGATGGCCAGCCAGTGCTGGAGGCAACGAAAACGTAACCTTGCGTTGCGTACTACGATGGTGGCAGCAGCCATATGCCCCATCAACTGTAGACAGACACGCGTGGGAATTGTCGGAGCGTGTACTACAGTGTGCACCAAATCTTTGATCGCCGTAAAATGTTCCGTTGGTAAGTATGCTCATGCCATGGTGGAATCGAGTCGTGCGCCTATAAAGACGAGGTTCTGGGATGGAACTAGTGATGATTTCTTCACATTTACGAGAAGGCCCACAGCAGCAAATGTGTTGGACACTCTTCGAACCATATGACATGTTTCCAAAAACGTCGTGCCTCTAATGAGGCAATCGTACAAATAAGGGAAAATTGTCACTCCCAATCTGCGCAGATGGGCCGCAACCACTGCCAACGTTTTGGTGAAAACCCAGGGAGCACATGCCAGACCGAAGGGCAGAACTTTGTATTGATAGTGCTCGTTCCCCAATTGAAAATGGAGGAAACGTCTGAGAGCCACATGGATAGCTACGTGGAAATAAGCGTCTTGTAAGTCAAGGACTGCAAGCCAATCCCCTTTGTTCAACGACGGAATAATAGTTGTTAAGGTTACTACCTTGAAACGAAGCTTCCGAAGGTGTCGATTTAGCTTTCGAAGGTCTAGAATGGGTCTCCAGCCCCCCGACTTTTTTGGTGTGAGAAAATATCGGGAATAAAAGCCTTTTCCCCAGAACTGCTTGGGAACTCTCTCTATTGCCCCAATGTCGAGCAAACGTTGAACTTCCTGTTGAAGCAGTTGCTCGTGAGAGGGGTCCCTGAAAAGGGATGGGGCAGGGAGAGTGGTAGGGGGAATAGAAAGAAAGGGAATGGAAAGGACGGACTGCACTATTTCTAGTACCCATCTGTCCGTGGTGATGTCGGACCAACGATGGTAAAAAGACCGTAGGCGATGATGAAAAAGATGGATAGTCTCGTCTTCCATGTTGATTGGGGGTTGCTGGCTTGCATCCTCGACAGACAAGTCAAATTTGCTGCTTAGTTGACGATTGATTGGTCGAACGGCCCTGTTGGGGTCGTTTGCACTGAGGACGTTGTCTAAGGCGTTGATTGTCGAAGGGACGTGATTGTTGTCTGGAGAAATTAAAATCATATCTTCGTTGATAAGGAAAATAACGTCTACGTTTGAAGGAGGGACTGTACATCCCAAGTGTACGTAAAGTGGTGCATGAATCTTTTCCTGAGTGGAGGACTTCGTCGGTGTTCGCTGCAAAAAGCTTAAGCTTGTCAAACGGTAGGTCCTCAACCTTGCTTTGCATCTCCTTTGGGGCTCCTGCAGATGACAGCCATGATGATCTCCTCATGGCAATACCTGTGGCAGTAGCGCTAGCCGCTGTGTCAGCCACGTCCATGGCTATCTGCAGTGCTGTACTACATGATGCGTACCCTTCTTGGACTATTGCCTTCAAGAGTGGCTTCTTGTTGTCCGGGAGATGATGAAGTAACTCCGCTAATTTGGAATAATTATCAGAATTATGGTTTGATAGATGGGCTGAATAATTTGCAATGCGCAGTAGAAGTGTGGCTGAGGAGTAGACCTTCCTACCAAAAATGTCCAATTTTTTTATTGTCCTTGTCCGGAAGCGTATTTTTGTACTGTGGCGCTTTAGCCCTACGTTGTGCTGTGTCCACTACTAACGAGTTAGGCTGAGGACGATTGAACAAGAAGTCCAATCCTTTCGCCAGTACAAAATATTTTCTGTTGGTCTTTTTACTCGTAGGTGTAACCGATGTTGGGGTCTGCCATATCTCATCCGCCACTTCCATGATTGCATCATCAATAGGTAAGGCGATCTTTGCACGTTGTTGTGGACGGAGGTTTTTCAAGAGACGGTGCTTTTTAACCGGAATATGCGTTAGCTGTATTTCCTGTGTGCCCACTACACATTTAAAGAGATCTTGGAATTGTCTCAGATCATCCGGTGGAGAGACATCAGCTGGAAATATCGCCTCATCCGGAGATGACGAGGAGCAGTCTGCTGGAGAAGTTTCCGGTTTGGGGTCTTCAACATCAGACAACTGCCCCTCTTCCGGCTCGGACTGGTCTAGTTGGATCGTTGGACTCTTAGATGGAGAAGGTGAGTCTAGGTGCTGTGATTGATGAGGTAAGTATTTTTCACTCAATGGTTGACAAATGCAGGAGGATCCCCTATGGGAGGACGATGTATGATCACACCGGGGACGATCATCATATGGTCTATGGTAGCTGTCATAATAGCGCTCAGAATGCAACGGAGAGGAGTGGCGTGACGAGCGTGCACCACCATGCTGGATATAATAGACGCAGCATGGGGAGCGTCTACCAGGCTCGTATCTTGAGGATCGACCGGGTGAGCGGGACCGTGAACGGGACCGACGTGTTTCTAGATACACTGTGTCCCTATAATTACGCCGTCCATACGTGACCCGTGTAGGAGAAACACTATAGTCACGATAGCGACCGTACCTTCGCGGTGAAAAATCTGGAGACAGGGATCTGTCTCTATAATGAGTCTTTGATAATGCCTTCCTATGTAGGGAGGTGTCTTCCGCCCTAACAGCCACAGGAGAGCCAGGCACCGAATGGCAGTGGAGCGGTGCCAGGGGAAGCAGCTCTTGCTGCGTTGATGCCGGTGCCGGCAGAGTGTCTGGTGCCGGAGTCAGCAGCGGTGCCGGGGCTGAGGCATCAAGACCTTCTGCCTCGGAGCCCGGTGCCAAGGGAGACGGTGCCACCATAAGCGGGGCTGGTGAGGCAAGCGCTGTTATAGCCGGTGCCGCTGAAGCCGGTGCAGAGCGGCTGGTCAATTGCGGCACCGGCGTCAATTTCACAGAGCGCACAGCTGAGGCCGGTGCAGACTTGCCCGCGAGCTGCGGTGCCTTTCCCGATACTGGCGCCAAAGCCGCTCTCGCTCTCGGCGGTGGGGGCTCTCTGATGGCCGCCCCAGCAGATTGTCCAGACCCTCCGGGGGTCATTTTGGACACCCCTGAAGCCATCGCAGCTGGTGAAGGGAGGGATTGCGCTGGGAACGGCTTAGATCGCTTTGAGCCGGCTGGTCCCAGGGAAGCTGCCCTGCGTTTTTGTTCGGGGGCTTTTGTGGCTGCGGGAGGGATAGGGTCAGGCTGCAACGCCTTCCCGAACATCAGCATTCTTATCTTCATCTCCTGCTCCCTCCGGGCTCTCAATGTTAATTTTCTACAGTGAGAGCGCTTCTCGGGGACATGAGCTTCCCCCAGGCACCTAATGCAGGTGTCATGGCCGTCAGCCGTTGGCATGGGCTCATGGCATGCCAAACACTTTTTAAAACCAGTCGATCCAGGCATTTTTAAAACTAGTACAGAATAAATGCCTGTGTAAGTCCTGAGTGAAGCCTTGTCAATTTCACTTTTAGCGCTTTGCGCAGCGCTTTAAGAGAAGTGGCTTGAGGAAAAAAAAAACTTTTTTTTTTTTTTTTTAAACTTTCTTATGAACAGAAGAACAAACTAGCAGGAACACGACTAATACTAACAAATTTAACTATTTACAGATGCAAAAACTGACTGAAAACATTTGGAAGAGAAATACTCAGGGAGCTCCAACTGCGACCTGAGGCGGTTGAGAGGAACTGACGGTTGCCGGCTCGCGCGGCTGATCAAAGGCGCGAACGCCTCGCTGGGGAAGCACGCATGCGCAAGCCAGCGGAGCACGGCTATGAGAAATCTCCGAGCCGCGGCGCCAGGACGGGACCTGACACCTAGAGTGGAGCACCCACGGGGTCACTCGAAGAAGAAGGCCAATTTTCTTCAAGACAACTTACTTTTTCTAGAAACAGAAGATTAACAACCATCCTCAGAACACCATTCTTGCCTCCATGGATGTCATCCCTCTTCCACAGAGCTGCATTTCCGTCTCTGTACAGCAAGACAGGGCTGGAGGGGAGGAGCTGGGGGGGGTTCTACTCTTTTCCCTGCTGGGAGGGGCAGCATGGACAGGAGCATGCTGGCATCTCTTCTGGGGGCTGTACAGCACTCCCAGGCCAGTTCTGCTGTAGACAGAGACACAGCTATGTGGAAGGGCAGGATGCAGGGCTGGGGGCTGTACAGATGCGCCAGAGAGGAGGCATGGAGCAGCCAGCTCCTCTGGTGTCATTCCGGCACACCTGTTCATATTCAACATAAATATCTTGCTGATATGGCATACTGGAGTGTACTGGATTACATCCTTATTTATCGCCTACCACCCCTCATTAACTCAGGTGAGGTATCATCAAACAATTACAACTTGCATAACTCTGACTTGATGGGGACTACAATCTGAAAGAAATCCTCCCCAAACTCATCTTCTGGCCCTCAAACAATTCTCCAAGCTCACCCAGCTCATCAACAGAAACAAGCTCCCCACAGACCAGCGCACATCGACTCAAAGCAGCACCAGACTCTGCCACAACTGATGCAAAACCTGATGACATATTTCCTCTACTATGACGATCAATATTGCCCGAACACACTTTTCATGATCCATTGGTTCTACACATACCTATCACAACACATGGTGCACCTCACCCAGTGCATCAAAAGAACAAATATATAGGATGAAACCAAACAATTACTCTGCTCTGAAATGAACACTCAGAAACTGATAAGACAAACTATCTCCTCATCCATGGGTAAACATTGTCACAAAACAACCACTCTGTATCTGACCTCTCAGTCCTTATCCTCAAAGGAAACCTGCATAATACTTTCAAAAGATGAACCTGAAAGTCTAAATTCATAACTTTGCTACGCATGGACTAAGGCTATGACCATGGGTAGAAATTTATAGAGGTACAGCTGTGCTGCTGTCTGAGTGCTTGCATAGCCTGCTGAGAGGACAGCGGTCTCCTATCTACAGCCATCTTGTCCATAGGACGAATTGTGGCAGCCTCCCCAGGCCCAGCGTTGGCATCCCCAACCGTCCTGTAGACAGGAAGGACCTCGGGGATTTTGGGGCCTGACATGGGGTGGCAGCAGGGGTTCCCCCCCCCCATACTCACCACATGGGCCCAGTAGCCTGCTTCGCTCCACTCTGCCTTGCTGAGCTGCCCTCTCCTGGCCCGCTGTGCTCAGCTTCTCAGCGGCGGCAGGATGCAGAGTGCTCTGTCTCCAGCTCACTCCACTTCCTGCTGCCGCAGAAAAGTGGGGCACAGCAGGATGGCAGGATGGAATGGTAGGGCAGAGTAGAGCAGCTCCTGCCACTCACATGGTGTGTTGGGGCAAATTCTGCTGCCACCACGCCAGACCCCCTGTAATCCACTGAGCCACAGTGGGGGCGGAGCTTGGGGAAGGGGTGGAGCAGAGGTGGGGCAGAACCTGAGGCAAGGAGGTGGTTACCCTGGGCCCTGCATCCTTCTTGGTATGGCCCTGCTCCTATCAATTTCATAAAACGAGCTCAATGAGTAGCATTAGCTATGTTAGTGGAAGAGAATTTCCCACTGGCATAGTGCTGTGCACAGCACTTATTCCAGCAAAACTTATTTCACTCAGGGGTGTGTTTTAAACTCCACTGAATGAGAAAAGTTGTGTCAACATAAGTACTAATATAGACACAACCTCAACAGACACACTGGTTTTATGTCTCATTACAACCATCTGTAACCCACTTACTCTCCCTTTTCCTGTATCTGCAGAGGTATTAATTGCCCTCTTCATCTTGAATAGTTTCTTGCAAGATGTTGACTGCTTATACTTAATTTGTTTCACCTTGCATTTAGCTGTGACATTCTGCTTACCTTTCCCAGATTTGAAGAAGAGCTCAGCATAGTTCGAAAGCCTGTCACTTTCTCCAGCAGAAGTTGTTCTAATACAATATATTACCTCATCCACTTAGTCTCTCTCATATTCTGGGATGAACATGGCTACAGCACTACAAATCACAGGGAGCTGAGAGATTAAAGAAAATAGTTGGAATGCAGTTCAAATCTCTTGGATTAAAGGGATTATAAAGGTACAAAGAATATGGTACAAAATAGTATAAATCAAGACACCAGTAAACTGCATCTCTGCAAGAATTAGAAGCAACCTAGACAATGATTTGTGCAGGCTTCTACGGAAAGGAAGCAGGAGGACTGAGATTGACACCAAGATATCAGAAGAGTATTGGCTTTGAAGCCTGTAGTTAGGACATATGAATTCAGAATGTCACACTGCTACTTAATAATCAATTTCATCCCAAAGAAAAACAAAAATGGGCACAGCTAGATGCAAGAAACAGAGAAGGCATAAGAGCCAGATACGCAGAAATTCATTTCAGGACCAGTTTACCCTTGGATCCCTCTGGATTTCAAATTCATGAGTTTATATAGCCAATGTTCCAACATAATTCACTATAGAGTCTATATCGGGATTACTTTATCATGTTCAGAACCACTGACAACTGAGACAAAGCTCCTTTAAATAAATTGTTTTCCTGCCTTATCAAATGCTTCATTTGATTGATTTGACGGAGTGATAACTAAAAACAAGGGAACACACTCTGGACAGACAAGAATTTTAGATTCTTCATTGCCTTTCCATCTGATAATTCAAACCCTCAGCTCTCAGTTCACTCACTACTCTTCCCAGAAAATTAAATTCCATAGTGCATTAGTGCACCAGGCAATTCTGAGGCAGTCCAACTTTGATGTCATTAGGAATCCATATTAATCTGAAACCAAGGCCACCAAGTCTGGCATAATTTCCTCTGAAGCAACGTCATTGTGATAAAAAGAAAACACCCCTAAATTTGCTCTGTACCAGCTTCTCTCCCCCCATATCCTTAATCCCTCAAGCTCTAAACTGTATCCATTGGCTAAAAGATCAAGGAAGACAGCATGCCATTCTGTTCTGAGGTAGTCAGTGCTGCTCCTTAATCACCCATAAGGGGTACTCAGAAGCCATTCTTCCTTCCGACTTCTATTCCACTCATCCCACCCTTTGTGTTCACAGTTCCATGTCTAGTTACTGGGCACATTACTAATCAGTGCCTTCTGCTTTCCTTTCAAAATATCACATTTACCTTGTGAATTTCAGTGCTCATGAAAGTGGAGACAAGTTTAATACCACCCAGATCCATATACGATGTGAGCAGAGTTTATGTAAAGCTAAGTCTGCACTGGCTGGGACTTTACAGCACTGTAGCTGTTTGGCTCAGGAGTGTGAAAGAACCCCCCCGTGCACCAATTTACAGCACTGCAAAGCGCTAGTGTGAGCGCTGTTAGCTAATCCCCTCGTGGAGATGGTTTACAGCATAACGCTGGGAGAGCTCCCTCCCAGCACTCGTGCCGTGGCCACACTTTCAAGCGCCACCGCAGCTGCGCTTTAAACTTTTAAATGTAGCAAAAGCCAAAGTTTCGCTACCACACAACTCTGGCACCAGGTCTCAGTCCTGACCAATAGTATCATCATCTGCTACAACCTATTCCAGTACTCTCCTTATCAAAGATTGAAATCCTTGCCCATCTATGCAGTGGCTCTTTGATTAATCGAAAGTAAGGGTATTTAGAGGCAAAAAAGCATGTGCAGCAGTCAGGATTCCTGAGTTTTACTCCCCGCCCTCTATAAATTTCACCGAATGTCTCTGGGCAAGTCACACTCTGCCTCAGTTCCCCTTTCTGTGAAACAAGAATAGTGCTACTTAAATGCACAGTGGTCCTTCAAGGGTCCAAATGCATTTATTATTTGCCAACAGAAAATTCTAAGGAAGTACAGATTGGCCCTCCCTGGTCCGGCACCCTCAGGACCTGACTGAGATGTACCAGGGGAGGTTGGGGGTGGATATGCTAGCTTCCCTGCTGAGCTCCTCTACCCCTGACTCTGCTGGTTCCAGCAGCCCTGCAAGCTCCACTGCTCTGCTGGGCTCCAGTAGCCCCACCAATTTTGCTACTTTGAGGGCTCCAGCAGCCCTGCCAGTTTTGCTGCCCCATGAGCTCCGCTGCCCTGCTGACCCCCTCTGCTCCCCAGCTACCTCTGCTGCTGGGGCTCTCTGGTCCAGCAACATCCATCAGAGTGTCCCAGACCACAGAAGTTCAATCTGTACAAATTCATACTACTAAATTCTCTTGGGGTTTATTTCCACAGCAAGACTTGAACTCAGGCTTCAGAAAGGAAAATAATGCATTCATTTGCTCTCCTACCCAGCCCCCCTTTGCCTTGCTTTAAAAGACTCCTGCAAAGTACGGTGTATTTTGAGTTCCACTCCAGCTCAGGGATAACATTTTTACACCTGGTGTAATGCTAACACCCTTCCACTCCCGCCTCATACACTGAGCACACACATGCAGGCAGGAACAACTTCCCTCGATATCCCTTTTCCATGCCTAATTCTATTTTTGCTCAGTGATATTGTGAAATTCTACCCAGAAGTATTATGAGCTCGACTGGCTTTATTTGTTTAACGGTTCCCATTTTCATTAAGCTGTTGCCATTCGGCAGCCAGTAATTTTATTTCTATGATAGCTGTATTCATCTCGTGCTTACGGGTGTTACTGTCGCTTTCTTTCCCCTTGCAGAGGACGTCAGCAGAGAAGACAGCAATGGGGCAGAGGCAGGGCTGCACTCACAAATCTATTTGCAATAAGAAGTGTAATCTTTTCTACCTAGTTTTATAAGACACCTACCAATGACTTACTGTTTGGCATCAGAATAAATAATACAAGGGTGAATCAGAATATTTTACACAGAGATAAACTGAAATACACAAACATAAGGGCTGGAAATGAAATGCCCTCCAAGCAGGACTGACTCCTTCAGATTAGTGCTGTCGCACGTCAACACTGAAACTTACCTATAAAGCTACGTAGGCATTTACCAAGAATGCCTAGAGACCTGATCAGATCACAATGGAAGAGAAGTCTCATGGTTTCAGCCACACCAAGCCCTGATTGATGGGCCTCTGAAGAAATGCAATAGTCAAGGAGATGGATTTAACAAGTATTTCTCCTATGAACAAATTGACAGACTAGTCGACATCTGAAAATAAACTGTCTACTTCCAACCCACACCTCCTGGGTGGAAGCTCCGTCAGTCATTCACTAAACCTAATCATTTCACTTCCTTATATTTGCTGACTGATCCTGTCTTTCTACTGGATCATGAAGCCAGGAAACATAGCAACTTAGGTTTCTCAGGTGGTACATAATGAAGACTTAGCACCTACGGCAGGAATGACATGACCCCATGGGATCACTGATGTGCACAACATAAAAGCCTCAGAACACAGAAAGCTAAGAAATGGATTAAAGACAAAGTGAGGTGCCTGGCCACGCACGCTCATGCAGATACCCAGCCATGAACCCAATAGTAGACTTGTCCAGCCACCACTTCAGATACAGGCAGATGCTTTTATTCCTTAACACTGTCGCAAAATGAATTTGTGTAACTGACCATATTTATCCAACACACACAATACTATTAACAATAATCACATAAGTTGTACTACGACTCTGAATGCAGCACCAACAAGTGAAGGGAGAGCAGCAAGACGTTTCTCCACCTACTGCTTCCTGCTATCCAAGTCAGATCAAAGCAAGCCCATTTCCAAGATTAAATCCTTAAAAAAAGCAGTATGTCTCCAGATCAGGGGTGGGCAATACAGGCAGTCTCTGACTTACGAACGGGTTACATTCCGAATACCTGGTTGTAACTTGATTTGGTCGTAAGTCAGAAATACCCTTAAACGTGCTGCCCGCGTTGTTCAAAAAACTTGACGTACATGGTTCTCAACTCGAAAATATTATAATGGTGGCCCCAGTGCGCCCTGGAAGAGGTGGGGCTTCAGACGGAAGGGGCAGGGCCAGGACACTTCGATGCTTCCCCGCCTCAGACCCTGATTGGTCTGTGGGTGGGGGAGCGCATGAAATCTTTGCCCCCCACTCCCCACCAGAGAGAACCACCAGCTGTTCTGAACAGCTGGCAGTTCCCTCTAGGCACCCATGCTCCTAGCGGTGGGAGGAAACTTTGCGTGCTGCCCTCCTGCCCCCAGTTCAATTAGGGCCTGGGGGCAGAGGGAGCACATGAAGCTTGCCCCCATCCTGCAAGGGAGCACTGCACTTAGAGTCACCCACCAGCTCCTTGAGGACGGGGTCAGGGCGAGAGATTTCACATGCTCCCCTCGCCCCCAAGCCCTGACTGGTCTGGTGTCAGGGGGAGCGCAAAGTCTCTTGCTCCCTGCCCTCCAGCACATAGCACTGAGAGTCAAGCGCCAGGGCTGACTCTCAGCACCATGAGCTCCCTCATCCCTAGGCCTTGATTGGTCTGGGGTGAGGGAGCAACAGGACCTCCACAGGCCAGATCAACCCGCTTGGCGGGCTGAATCCAGCCCACAGAGGCCCTTTTGTCCACCCCTGCTCCAGACTCTCTCTCCTGCTCAGTTTGGAATGTGACATCTCCCATAGGGTTGCCAGATGATTTCAAAAAAATATCGGACATACTTGATCTCAGCGGCTGGGAGGGGATTGGTGGGGAGTGGAGCTGGCTGGAGGGGAACCGGCCGGCGGGGAGTGGGGCTGGCCAGGAGGGGGTCAAGGGGAGCGGGGCTGGTCGGGGGATATTGGGGGAAAGAACCGGCCAGCAGGAAGCAGGGCTGGCCGGGAGGAGGTTGGGGGGAGCGGGGCTGGCCGTGGGGGAACTGGCTGACAGGGAGCAGGGCTGGCCAGGAGGAGGTTGGGAGGAGC
This sequence comes from Pelochelys cantorii, assembly GCA_032595735.1. Classification (NCBI taxonomy): domain Eukaryota; kingdom Metazoa; phylum Chordata; order Testudines; family Trionychidae; genus Pelochelys; species Pelochelys cantorii. Next base: position 25,922,013 of record CM064336.1, read on the forward strand.
AGAGCTGGCCCAAGGGGTGGGGGGGGAGAACCGGCTGGCGGGGAGTGGGACTGGCAGTGTGAGCGGGTCTACCAGCCAGGCAGTACACAAGTACGTACTGATACGCATGATAATAATACAACTTACTTAATTAAAAAATACCGGACATTTATATGTCCGGTATTTTCTCAATTTGTTTCCCGGACAGAAAGCTCAAATACCGAACTGTCCGGTTCAAAACCGGACACCTGGACACCCTAATCTCCCATGGTTAATGGAATGGAGGAGGCTGTGATAAACCACTTGATGGGCAACCTAGGCTAGTAAGTGCGCTGCAAGAGTATCGTAACCAAGTCAGTCTGCCAGGATAGGGTAGTTTTGTTAACTGGCCTTGCATATCTAAAATTTGCAGAGTATGTTGAATGAACCATAACAGCGCTTTGATTGGATGCAGAGGGAGCGTACGAGTCTCACAATCAATGGTGTGTGTAATCAGCATCCACCTCACTTCACATGTCCTTGCTTTACGTGCGTGTCACTGTAGTAAATACTAGCAAGGAAAAAACTGCATGGATGGAAACCAACAGCATCTGGCAACCCCGCATGTGGGCTACAGTAAACAAAATTTCTTGTGGGCCACACGCAGAACCTCAATGGGCTGCATATGGCCCTTAGGCCGCACGTTGCCCAGCATTGCACTAGGGCTGCGTAAATTATTTCCCCTTTCCATAGCTGCAAACTTCTAAAACCAGTTACATAGAGTAGAGACCTGCTGCCATCTAAACCCATCTTTTACAAACAGGAACTGAGGTGGGATATTTGACTAGAACAGTTTAAAATGCATAAGAGACTGGAAAAAGAAAGCAACACTTTATAAATGGGCTACGCGGGTGTCTTGTGGGCACAGCTCAGGCCGAGGGTATTTTAATTTTTGATGAATGGTGCTGGTTGTGTCTTGTAATTTCTCTCACTGCAGAGCATGTCTGTTTGTGATAGATACCAACACAGCTGCTTGGGTGTCCTTTATCTGCAGAAAAGTATTGTCTGTTTGGAACCAACTCATCCCGAAACAACAGCCCCTGAGGGGAGAGAGAGAGAGAGGAGGGGAATGAGGGAGCTGTCAACTGGGAACACATCAATTCTTCTGATGTAAAGGCCCTGGCAAGGAATAGGCATCATGCTTAGTTTCAGCCATATCCTTTCCTCATTTTTCCCAAAACATTTTTTACCTGTAGCACCAACATATCCTCTTTTCACAAGGCCTAAACTTCTAAACAAATTATTTAATATTTGCATCATGATAACAGAAGGCTGCACAATCAGTATTGAGATCACGGGCTTGTTCAAATGCACAGGAACACAGGGTTAGCAACCTGAATATCTTATAATCCAAGACAAACATTACAGAAAAGAGACAGGAAAAGAGGCACACAATTAAGATTTACATGTCTTTTGTGTTCGCGCAGACTGTACATATCCCCACTTAGTTTTCATTAACTGGCCAATTTCATATTGGCAAAACAAACCATCCAAAATAGTTTGCTTTCCTGTAGAGCCTTTCCGAAGATGATCTCAAAGAACATACAAATATTGGGTGAGGTTCATAAACCCCTGTGATATGTTATAATTAAAACAGACAAACCGACTTTTTAGTTTAAAGGCTGAAAAAAGTAAACATTGGTTCAATTTGAACTGAAACTGGATTTTTTTGTAAAAAAAAATATTTTGACAACTTTTTATCCCCAATTTTTGTTTCATTTTGAGGCAGGAGGTTAAGTTCATTTTCTTTTATTTTATTTTGGGGAAGCTGGTTACCTATTTTTTTAAATTAGCTAAATTTCTAAAGAAAACAGTTTTGAAGCAAAAAGTTGAAACATTTCATTTCAGAATGGTCAAAATGAATAATTTCAGAATGGTCAAAATAGTCAAAATGGTCTGCTTTGATTTAGAAAAAAAATGCCCATTTTTTTTGTCAGACTAAACTATTGGTCAAATTTGACCCAAATTCATAAATAGCTTTGCGGCACTTTTCAGATAAATTTTTCAGTGAAATTATTCATAAAAAAATTTCACCCAGCTCCAGTAATAACTGGACATTTCAGATGAGAAAATAGAGGCAGGCACAGATTAAGTAATTTGTCCATGAAAACATACTGAGTCAGAGAAAGATCCGGGAACAAAACTGGCTCCCTGCTCTAACCAGTACTTTACACCTCCTCACTGAGTTAGGAACAAAACAGTGGAGAGTCTTAGGGCTCAATTCTTACTGGAACCTTATCACACTTTCTTCCCCAAGGAGAGCAAGAAACTTGAATATGTTATTTTTTAGAAAAGGAAAACTACAGTAATTATAGCTAGGGAAGAATATATTCTTATTAAAACTTTTTTTTCCCATAATTGTGAATGTTGTCTGCACAGAAACAGCCATCTACAGATACTTCTTGTTCAGTCTTGGAAATGCAGCTGCCACAAATCATGGAAAAGCTAGGACTTTCAGAAGTGTTTAAAAAGAGCTATGCGGTTTTAAAATACACCTTGTTATAGTAATCAAGACTTGCTAAGCCACTATTAAATTAAGCAAAATTAACTATTGTTAACTTAAAAAAAGACGTTTTTAAATAGTTAACTCATAGTACTGAAAGTCTGAATCTTCCATGTGCCTCTAGATCAGCATTACACCATCAAGATGGCAGCTTTCCTTTCAATTTTACTATATTTAAGACAATTCCCAATGTGGGCAATTTGTTCTTGTCATAAGTTCTCAGATTTCTGTTAGCACTGGGAATTTTCCTTTAAAATGCATAAAATTTGCAAACATGCTTCCACACACGTTTTGACAACGTAGTAACTCCAGGTGTCAGTGGAGAGAGAAGTAACCTGCGATCTGAATTAAGTAAGTTGATGGCCTTTGCTGGTACCACTATGAAAACATTTCCTCTGCCATAGTGTTTAAGTCAGAGGTGGGCAATAATTTTTGGTGGGGGGCCACTCCAAGATTTTGGAAAGTGGTCAAGGGCCGCACTTTTCTGTAGAGGGGATGTGGGGTCTAGGATGGAGGCTGGGTGCAGAAGGGTACAGGGGGTATGGGACTGGGGCGCAGGAGATGGTGTGAGGTCTGAAACGGAGTTTGGATGAAGGAGAGGATTGTGACCTCGGTCAGGGGATTGGTGTGTAGGGTCAAGGAGGGAGTATGCAGGAGAAGATTCTGGCCTGGGGGAGGGGCACTAGGATGGGGTGCAAAGTCTGGGAAGAAATTGTGACCTGGGAGAAGGAAAAAAGGGGGTGCAGACTGCACAGGGGTGGGTGGTCACTTGTGGCAGGGGAATGGGGTGCAGGGTCTGGGAGAGTGTTTGGGTGCAGAAGAGGATTCTGGCCTGGGGAAGGAGTGTAAGAGGAGGTACAGGGTCTGGGAGGGCTTGTGACATGGTGGGGCAGGGAAGTGCAGAGGATTTGGATGGCAACCTGTGGGAGGGAGTTGGGGTGCAGGAGGGCCTGGGGTGCCAGAGGGAAGCTCCTGCTGTGAGGTGCTTACCTAAATGTCTCCTGGCTAGCAGACCTGCAGCACCCCTAACACAGGCTGGGCTCCCTGCCTGCTGCAATCTCAGATCACCTTAAACTGCAGGCTGCTCCTTACATGTGGCTCTGGGCTCCAGGAGGGGAAAGAGACTTGTGCTGCCCCCACCCCCAGGCCAATCTCTCAGCTCCTATTGGCTGGAAACAACCAGCCAATAGGAGCTGAGAGATTAGCTGGGGTCAGTTCCGATTGGCCAACTGTTTCCAGCCAATAGGAGCTGAGGATTTGGCTGGGGGCAGGGAGATCACATGAAGCCTCCCCTTCACTCCAGAACAAAAAAAACACATGGGCTGTGCTTTAAATGATGGCAGCTGTGTCTAAGAGCCCCAGCAAGGTGGTCTGCAGTCTGGATCTGGTGGCATAGCAGCCTGGATCCAGCCCTCAGGCCATATTTTGCCCAGCCCTGGTTTAAGTTCTCTTGTGGCTTCTTCTCTACATGGAGCAGGAGATACTGTGCAAAAGAAGGGAATCAAGTCACATTGTAAATTTACTGCTTTAATACAATAAAAGTTACATTCTGACCATATATTTGCGTGGGTGAGTGCACAAATGGCTGTCAATGGATCTCCATGGCCAGGCAATGACAGCCACAACCAGGGGTTCTGAGCATGAGGCACAGAATTATGGAGACTGAAGGTGACTGCACTGAAACCAGCCAATCTCTGCTTTTCATCAGAATACAGATAAAATAATAATGCAAAAAAAAACCCCCAAAGCCAACCCACACACCACAAAGAGGACAAGCAGGTCATTTAATTTGCAGAGAGCTATTCCATTTGTCCCATTCCACTTACTGTGATGTTTGAACAGACAACCTGCTTCCCTTTCATGTGCGCTGCAGTGGCCATTTCACTAGAGCTGCCCATCATTTCCTTATCAAACAGGAAAAATGAAGGATCACTAGAGACATAGCTTAGCCTTGCTGAGATTTCACTCTCTCGGTGGGTTGTAAATGCCCCTATAATGTTGGCTTTTTAAATCTTAGGTTATTATTACCCACAGCTGCCATTCAGCCTGCAGAAAATAAAACAGCACAGCTTTCAGGACAACACAATGACTCTGTGCATTTGCCAATGACTGGGAAAACAATGCTGTTGAGTTTCAGCTTTCCTGGAAACCTTTATGTTGTGTGAGTCTGATCGCACATATGCCTCTGCATGGGCAATGGAGGGGTGTGAGAGTGTACCAACTGGGACTGCAGGTCTGTGTGCCTCTATGTTGCAATGAGAAACCTGTGTGAATATACAAGGATGAACACCAGCAATTCTGGCTCTGCCTCTCTGTAGGACTATTGGGAGGCATGCATACGGACCTGCGAGTCTAGTTGTGCATCTCTGAAGAGCTACTAAGGAGCATGAGTATGAATGTTCATCCCTACATGAATGTGAATAAATACAATGTTGCCCATTCTTATGATTTTTATCCCAAGTCTCGTGATATTTGGTGTTTTAAGGATTTTTCTCAATACTGCTCCAGCACCTTAGCTTTATTACATAAAGATCTGAGTTTTCATTTCAACATGAAAGAGGACTTGACACTCAATGGCTGCAAAGATAAAATATGCAGCCACCTAACCAGGAATGCAAAAAAGATTTTAAAATCTAGTGTTCTTGTGAGTTTTTGCAGCTGACCCATGATTTTTTAATGCTTTCAGCTGACATCAGTGCTGTGTGTGTGTATGAGGTGTATGTACATTCACCCCTTCAGAGTGTGCTGTCCTGTCCATCCTAAGCCTTAAAAAAAAGTCATGAGTCAGCCCTCCATCCCACTCAATCATAGCTTTTTAAAAATACATTTGGTATTCCTTTCATCTGCCTTTTGGGGTGGACTCACGTCATATTCCCAAAGCTTTTTCTCTTTAAACAAAAAAGAGGGCAAATATTCTTTTTAAAAGCAGTGAACGCTAAAACATTCATATATTCACGTGACTCCAGAAGCTGAGGTAATAACAAAACTGTGAAATATTGGAAGAGTTAGCAAACCAGAGGTGTGCCTGTCTCCCTGTGGCAGGACAAAATGTATTCCAAGACCAAGTGTGCATTACTCAGAATTGGGGTATGTTTCAAAGTAAGAATGACTGAGCCTAAGCCTCAGTATCTCTGTATCTATGGATAAGAGATGCTGGGAGCTGACAGACTGAACGAAGTGACCTTGACATTTTGCTGAAATCTACCTTCCCTTTCCCCCTCCCTCCCGTATCAATGTGTTTCAGGAAAAACTAGTTTCACTCAGAATACAAAGTTCAGATACAGTCTTCAGTCAATGTAAAAGATGAAGTGATAGATGGGATGGAGCAAAGATCATGGATTCAGCCACTGGATACAAGGAACCAGTATCCATCCTTCCTGGGTTTTGGCTATAGCATCCTATTCACCCCCTTTCCCTACAACTAATGCAAAACAACTTGCAGGAAGCTGTGTCCTTTAGCTGCTTGTCCTCCTACTCCTCTTGTGGTCCATGTTAACCCTTAAATACCACCCTCTAGAAAAATCTATTCAGAAGCCAAGTACAGATGAGCTCCAGGAGCTGCCCCAACCATGTAGAGTTATTTATAAATTTTTCCAAAGGCTGTGGTTTTCCTGGTGGCACAGGATAGCTTTCAAAAGGTTCAGTATGTTCGGTTAACCATACTGATGATTCTACACTGCCCTTCCCTCATGCCTAATTTCCAAGGATCTTATAAATCTTTTCAAACGTTAATAAATCATCATCATCATAATCCCACTGTGAAGTATCAGTGCCTAGACACCACAGTGGTAGGTCTGTTAAAGATACCAAGAGAGGAACAGATAAGAAAGAGCAATCTATTTTTACATATGGTGAAATTGAGGCACAGAGAGGTAACTGACTTGCCTAGGGTCACATAGTGAATTGGTGTTAAAGCCAGAAATAGACCCTTTGTCTCCTGACACCCAAGCTGGTACCTCATCCGCAAGACAATTATTCCTCATTCATATATAATGTATACACTTCTCTCTCCCAGATGTGGGAGAGGAACAAGTAATCACACATCAAGCAGCGTGGCCCTCTTTTTAATATTTGAATTTCATAATGAAAATTTTGTCTTGCAGTTAAAAAGTAGATGCGATTCTACACATCTCTACCTCGTTAACAACCACTCTCTTGCTGGACATCTTAAGACTCCTCCTGTCTCTGATTCTCCAATATTTCTGTCCACTAATTTTTTTATGCACCTTGGCATCACTCTGCCCCACCCTTCCACACACACAATTCAGCCTGAAGAGGCAGGAAAAGCAAAGTGGAAAAGAACTTCCATGACTGTGCTTTACACAGCAATCTGCCTGGAGATTTGAACAGGTTTATGGCACTATGCATCTCTGGTTAATCAATGGCCTAACAGCCAAGGGAAAGAACCAGTGCCTGAGTAAGAGAACAGCAGTCACAAAAAACTTGGAGATGGGTCATGGTAGTGCTTCACTGCTGTGGGGACCTTCCATTCTTTCAAAAAGAGGCTGCCTCCACTGCTTATTTCAACCCCTTCTATTTCAACTGCATTGCGCCCAGTATTCTGAATTCACACTAGAGCCTCTTATACTCTTGCAAAGATGACAGCAGGAAGCTGTATGCCACTGGAAACCTGGTGAGAGGCCATTATCTGAAGCCAGCAACAAAACTCACAAGCAAGCTTCACAGTTGAGCAGATGTCTCTCTCACTTGTCATATTTTTTTCCTCAGTTGGGTGACTGAGGGACAATGACAGTTCCTAAACACACAGCACTGGTGCAGCTCCACAAATAGCAGAGACTGTAATTGGTCAAAGCTCAGATATTTCTATCCCTATGTTACCTAACCATGCTTTATGGTTAGAAGACATGCTGGTAAAACCATCTGAGCCCTGTCTACACTACAGCCGCTGCTGTTAGTACTTTTGGGGGCTTGTGACTGTTAAAAAGTGACTGTTCAGTCCAACTGCCTAAATGGGTTTTGAGGTAAGATGACAAGACATACAGAGGTGAATCTAAACCCTGATCAATTTTATGAAAAGATAATATGAATACCTGACACTTCAATCATGATTTTCATCTAAGGATCTCAAAGCACTTTCCAGATACCAGTCAATCTCAATAACCCTTCAAAATAAGTAATATCTGCCTATCTAGATATGGGCAAACAGAGCAATTTAATGTCTTGCTCGAGATACCTAATGAGTGTAAAACAGAGCCACAAATCTAACAGCTAGATAACTCTTCCTTCTTGAAACACAAAGAGGTTTGAACTCCTCATCCAGCTGTAATGCCTACTATGTTCAATGCAAAGTGATTATTCTCATTGCTGGTCCACTGGTGCTAAAAAGGAATAGCGAAACAAAAAGCCTTTACAACAGAACACCTTCAACAGCTACAAATAGGGAGGGCGGGGTTTTGCATCTGGGTTACGTTACCACCATTCATACATCCCATTTGCCTATCAGTTACTAAATTATCCACAATCCATCAACAATTTTTCTCTCTCCAAGAGGCAGAGATTAACTAGGAATCATTATGCAGAAATGCTGCATGTCACTCTCCAGTGAGATCAGTTCATGAGGAGAGTCCTGAGTATTTGAGAACCAAAGAGGGTTTTGTGATCAGTTCCTCCAAAGCCATGACAGACACACAAAGAGAAGGAACATAAGAACATAAGAACATAAGAACGGCCGTACCGGGTCAGACCAAAGGTCCATCTAGCCCAGTATCCTGTCTGCCGACAGTGGCCAGCACCAGGTGCCCCAGAGGGGGTGGACCGAAGACAATGATCAAGCGCTTTGTCTCCTGCCATCCCTCTCCAGCCTCTGTCAAACAGAGGCCAAGGACACCATTTTATCCCCTGGCTAATAGCCTTTTATGGACCTAACCTCCATGAAATTATCTAGCTTCTCTTTAAACTCTGTTATAGTCCTAGCCTTCACAGCCTCCTCTGGCAAGGAGTTCCACATGCTGACTACACGCTGTGTGAAGAAGAACTTTCTTTTATTAGTTTTAAACCTGCTACCCATTAATTTCATTTGGTGTCCTCTAGTTCTTCTATTTAGGGAACTAATAAATAACTTTTCTTTATCGGCCCTCTCCATACCACTCATGATTTTATACACCTCTATCATATCCCCCCTCAGTCTCCTCTTTTCTAAACTGAAAAGTCCCAGTCGCTTTAACCTCTCCTCATATGGGACCCGTTCCAAACCCCTAATCAATTTAGTTGCCCTTTTCTGAACCCTTTCCAAGGCCAAAATATCTTTTTTGAGGTGAGGAGACCACATCTGTACACAGTATTCAAGATGTGGGCGTACCATCTTGAATACTGTGTACAGAAAAATGCTACCATCGGGAGATGAGGTACTGTAAGGCAGGATGTAATGGCCTTCATATTCATATGGCAAATTGTGTGTTTCTTTTATTGAGCATGTGTGTGTGCCTGGAGAAGGGAAGCTGCATTTCAGTCCAAGCAATAATGCAAAAGGAGATTTTCAGGAAAAAACAATGAAGGTAATGTAAATATTAATTTAACAATCCACTCTACAAAGCCTCAGCGGATCTATAAATAGCTGTTTTATTAAAAGGTGTGCTTCAGGCAGCTATCCCGACTCCTGTTCCCACAATCCCGTGCCATCTTGTTTTCATTGTCCCAGTAGATATAGTCTCTCACTGTATGTGGCTTGCTCCTCTTCTAGCACCTGCAGTGTAAGGAGCTCATTCCTATGATACAACACATATGCACAGAGCCCCTGGCAAGACAAAAATCCTGAAGCGCCGTGCAGACAACTGCTTACAGAGCTCAATTAAAGAATGCAAAAGGCTTCAGAGAAACAAAAATTCACAGAGCCCTCTTTCAAAGAACTAAGTAGGGAACTGGCCAAGCAGACACTGACAGGCATTCAGAGAATGACTGACAAGGGCCCTGGCACCAGACACTTTCTGTCCATATTTACACTACAATGCCTGTCAACATATGATTGAGCATAAGTGTCTAGAATGTCCATACTAGGAAGCTGATGGCACCTTCAACTACTCTAGGTGAGGCAGTATCACCAGACAAAGGGAGTTATATTACCTGGGACAATGTTGGCAACCCAATCCTGAGGTCCTGCATCAGTTTTTTTACTCCCATTAGAATTATTTAAATTTCATAATTATGTATTTCACCACCATCTTTACCGTTATACACACCAAATGTAGCCATCCCTAAGCTGACACATGAGAGCACACAGCAACACCACACAACAGGGGAAGGCAGGAAGTAAGGAACACTGAATTCTGGTGAAAGCACAAACACAATTTAAATTAGCAGAATAGAATTACCCAAACTGAAATCTGGCCAGAAGCCACAGAAACTGGGTGAATTCTGAAGTTTTAGGATCGGGATGGACATATATATATCCATCCTAGCAACTGGGGGGCAGAGAGCCGGGACCCTCAAGGCTGGGGGGGGGGGGACGAGGGACTAGAACCAGCGCTGGCATAGTCTCAGCCCTGCCTGGCAGCCGACGGGAGGGGAGAGCCGGGGCACAGCTTTGGCCCGATGCAGATGGGGGCACGGGGAAGGGACAGGGCAGCAGAGCCGGAGCAGCCTCGGACCCTTCCTGGCAGCTCGGGGAAAGCCGGACATGTTGTCGCCCAGGCCCCCTCCCCAGCAGCTGGGGGGGCGGGGGCAAGGGCAGCCTTTGACACTCCCTGATGTCTGGCGGGGGGAGCTGGGGCCAGGGCAGCCTCGGCCCCCTGCTGTCCCTGGCCGAGAGGCAGTTTGGAGAGCATAGCGAGAAGGTGGTGCAGCTACCTAGTGTATTTTCCAAAAATGTTAAGTATTTGTCAAAGAATTCTGACTATATACTGGGTTGAGCTTGCAAATAAAAAAAAAAACATGCTGAATATGAAAGAAAAGGAATGGCATCCACTACTCACCATCTTATTTTTCTTAGACGTACGTTCACTTATACTTAAGACACTAACAGTTACAATTTCACTGCTGATCACAGTGCCAGAAACATCCAGCCAATACATTTCACCAGTGTGCACGATATGCCAGTCACATTGCTAGTCTAAGTTTGTACTGTAGTAGCATCTAGAACAGGGATGGGCAAATACCGGCCCACAAGCTATATCTGGTCTGCCAGGTTTAGTCCCTGGCAGGCCCCCTCTGCTATATTTAACTGTGCCTCTGCAGGTAGGGTTACCAGATGGTTTCAACAAAAATACCGGACACACTTGACATTACATCACAATCTACATTACATCTTATTTAGAAAATACCGGACATTTGTATTTTCTCATTTATATTTTCTCAGTATGTTTCCTGACCAGAAAGCTCAAATACTGAACTGTCCGGTTCAAAACTGGACACCTGGCAACTCTATTTGCAGGTATTGAACAATCTCAGCCAACGAGAGCTATGATCATCCCATACTTGCAGAGGCTCAGGTAAATATTGCGGCAGCCTGTCAGGGACTAATCCTGGTGGATGGTTGCCTTTTTTTTGTCCACCCATAATGCAGATGCTAACCAGCTCCCTTGTGCTGAACACCACACAAAAATATAGGAAATGATAGTCCCTGCTCCAAAGAGCTTACAAACTAAAAGCTCACACTAATCCATTTCAGGGGAATGGAGATTTCCTATGGTACAGGTTTTTGGACATGCAAAGAGATGAATATTCTTTCTTTTACTTAGATTACAGACATTTGCATCAGTTTAAAATTAGTGTTGAAACAATGTATACAGCACTGTATGTAAGTTTAAGGGGGTCAGACTGCTATAGCTTGGCCTATGGGTCCCTCAAAGTCATGGTGGGATATGTTGCAGTTTCTAGAAAAGCAGCAAAAATAGAACTATTTAGTAAGCCAGTACCCATTTGCAAGTAGTCCTGCTTGTATTTTATAATATTTATGCAATGGATGCAGGAGTCTTGTCCAACAGAACAGAAAGCAGAAAAAACATGCTGAGAAATCATGAATATTTTCAAAAATCTATCATTTCTATGATCATAAATAAAGGGTTCAAATAAACTCACCACTCAGCCTGAAAAAAACCAAGTAATGGATTTGTGGCTAACTTTGCTGCATTATTTAGTCTAATAAAAGCTTTTGTAAAGCTAGTAACAATCAACTCTGTGGTAACAAGGAAGATTCAAGAGAATTTTTTAAACCAAAAACAGCAGAAGCAACTGAACAAGATATTGAGAGATGCTGCAGAATAACCTTCACTGTAGAGATCCAAAGCAGTTATCAACCCCTTTCCATCAGACTCAGGATTAGATGACCCAGAAAAAAGCCCCTCCAACCTAGGACAGTCCTCTCTTGCAGCTATTATAAAGCTATGAAATCTCAACCTCTACTGGAGTTTTAATTCACTAGATCCTTAATTTTGGGGATGTCCAGTTATAATCCAGGAGCTTTAACAAACCAGTGCCTGAAGAAAAGTTAAACTAAGTTTGCTTCTCTCTGAAGCAAGTTTCCAGCAACTAGAGTGCAGATGACATCCAACTTCTCTCATCCAGACAGAGTAATTCATTCTTCACGCTTGTTTAAACATGGTCACTCACCAAGCGCAGACTGGCAGCTGCTTTGTAGACTGTAGAGTCTACTTCACTGCCAGGAGTTGTGCTAAGACAAGTCCATGTCACATGTCAATGGAGACAGATTGAATCCTTTGGCTCTGGCATGGAAAGATCAAACTGCTGGATGGGCTCTGTCCCTTACTGGGTACACTGATTTTTATCAACGGGAAAAGCCAATTGAAGTTGATAAAGACACATTCTCTGCTGATTTTCCTTAGTGCCCACTGCTCAGAGCTAGAATAATGGATAATACTCTGCCTGTGGGTGTATTTTTCTAAAATCTGTCAGTTCTGACAGCATTTTGGCACCTGGATAACTCAAGATTTATGTCAAGGGTCCAGGACTACACCATCTCTCGGTAGCTGATGGGTACATTTTTCAGCAGGGCTTCCCTAATTAAAGGGATAGAGATAGATGGGATCAGATTGATAGGTTTTGCAGTCAGATATTTCACGCTCAATTTGATGAAATATAAATCACTCTTGGAACTTCTCTTAAACATGCGAGAGGAAGGAAAAAATGTAAGGAGAAGATAGCAGTAGGTCCAAAATACCCGGATATTGTCACTTATTTTCAAATTCCACCTTCTGTCACCCGTGGCAAGTTTCTGACAACAGATGCAATGCTTACTACAAAAGCAAAAAGGAAAACAAGCTCAGAAGAAGACATTGCTGCTCTCATTGCTTGTTCTGCCACAAAGGAGACCCAGAAGGTGTTCATTCTGGGGATTCTGCATTAATTTAGACTGCCTCACAACGATCAGTTGGCAACCTCCTCTGATAGGTTAGCAGACAGTTTTGAGAGGCGAGTTCTGTCTCATCCTCAGCAGTCAATGTGGTGGCCATAATAGATGGAGACTAGAGGGGGAATATAATATTTTAGCACTTCGCATGATGTAATATATATAAACTAATTATTTCTCAAACCACTTTCTGATGTCATCATTCCCATTCTACAGATGGGGAAACTTATTCAAGGAGACTAGTGGCCTGATTTTTCAAAAATGATGAGCACCCACAACTGGGGTAACCACATGTGATAATTTTATAGGGACAGTCCCAATATTTGGAGCTTTTTCTTATATAGGCACCTGTTTACTTTGCACCCCATCTCAATTGGTAACATTTGCAGTCTAGACACCCTAACCATAACTCATGCTGCTTTCAATGGGATTTGAAAGTACTCAGCACCTATTTAAAAAAATCAGGCCACAAGTGACTGGTCAAGTCACACAGTGAGTTGGTGTCAGAGCTGGCATAAGAACTCATAAGTTCCTGGAATCCAGACCTATTTGCAGACCACACCACTGTTAGAGAGGCTTGGAAAAAGATCCCCTGGATAACCCCACAGAGAAGGGGAGAAATAAAAGATCCTTCCTGTCCACAGCTTATCAAATAGAGCTGAATGACTACAATGCAGAGCAACAAAGACGTGAAAAGCACTGTTTTCCAGGCACTGAAAGGTTAAAACTATTATTTGAACAGCTGGGAAAATTAAAATGGTAAAATAATAGCTACCCTTCAAAATTCTACAGATGCAAAGACACTCTTCAATGAATAACTGATAAAGGGGAAAAACATTTTAAAAAGAAACTGCTTCATGCATGAAGGTCAACCAAGTAACAGCTTCTGTGAAGTACCTAGATTTTCAGACTTGCCAAGCAATGTAGTAGCTGAGTTAACACAACAGCCTCTAGCAACCTAGGCTCAAAGCTCAAGCACACAGGTAACCATGGCCAAGGGATGTCTTACCTCCCTCCCTTTTTGGAGATTTATCCTTACCACAAACTGATCAAACAATGACCTTGCCTATATTAGCATTTTTTTTTTAAATCCCCACCTCTGCACTATCACTGGCACAGCACCACAAAAGTAGCAGCAACATTGGGAGTACAGAGTAGACAGGGCTCACGCAATTGTACTATCCTGTTATCTACTTACTCTGAGCGGTGAAGCAGTACCATTTTTAAGAAAAATATTGTAGACACAACAAGTGAGGAATGGTTAGCAGACTGTTCAGGGGAAATCAAGTGTGGAACAGAGATAGCAGCAGGTCAGGAACACAATGCATCAGCAGTACTGTGTTGAGAACTCAGTACTGGAACAGCAGAGGGTGCTACTGATTAGGATAGAGGGACATTGGGAGAACTATATGGGGAGCTCAAAACCCCAACAGCAGGGCATTCTGCAGGTTAGGAATTACCTACATCAGCAGAGCTGGGGAAGATAATAATACTGCTTGGCTCTTGCCAAGACAATCAGAGCTTTCTTTGCAGGAGCACCAAATTAATCTCTAACACTCAACATTATTTTTGTTACAAAACTGAGGAAAAACATACAGTAGAAACTAAAGGGGTGAATTCACAGCATGGCATATGCCAATTCATCTGCACTTGACAGCATTTACCTCTCCTCCCCAGCCCACTTCATCTGCACAACTTCCTAAAAATACTGAATTGTAAGTAGAACAGCAGCTGAACATACCTAATCAATCAAGGCCCTGATGCTTCAACAAAAACTGCCAGCATCAGAACAGAAGGCAACATCTCCCCTCCAGTCCAGACTTCAGCTTTCTGATCATTTTGCACTGACAAATCACAAATGAAACTTTGGTTACCTAGACTCCTCCTCTGTGTTAGAAAGGGAGGAGGAATGGAAAATGTGTAGCAGCAACTTCTTTATACTTATAGTGTGAATTTTTTAAGCAGGGATTTTCATGCCTTCCTCACCTCCAAAGCACTCAGCTGTTTCAGCATTGCTAGAGTTCCTCTATTTAATATTTCTTACTCTGTGTGCGTGTGTGTGTGTGTGTGTACGTGCGTGCGTGCGCGCATGCGTGTACATGCGCGCCCCTGGTGCTTGTTTTAACTGGGCCACTCTGGACAAGGATTCTGCCCTTCTCTACTGGGCAGTGGTCTGGAGCGCCTACTTTGGGCCGACCTCTCACATGACAATCACACTTGAAGATTGGTTGGCACAGATCCTGCAACTATTCCTGTAATTTACCTTAAGAAATCTGATGTGATCACAGCTTAAGCAGGGATAGGCCTCTACACTTCAACATAAGAATGGCCATACTGGGTCAGACCAAAGGTCCATCTAGCCCAGTATCCTGTCTGCTGACGAAGGTCAATACCAGATGCCCCAGAGGGAGGGAACACATCAGGTGATCACTCTTCTGTCACCCATTTCCAGACAAACAGAGGCTAGGGACGCCATTCCTACCCATCCCGGCTAATAGCCATTGATGGACCGAACCTCCATGAATCTATATAGCTCTTTTTT
Source organism: Pelochelys cantorii (assembly GCA_032595735.1). Taxonomy (NCBI): domain Eukaryota; kingdom Metazoa; phylum Chordata; order Testudines; family Trionychidae; genus Pelochelys; species Pelochelys cantorii. The sequence goes on from CM064336.1 coordinate 25,937,397, forward strand.
TAACCCTGTTAACGTCCTAGTCTTTACCACATCCTCTGGCAAGGAGCTCCACAGGTTGACTGTGCGCTGAGTGAAGAAAAACTCTCTTTTGTTTGTTTTAAACATGCTGCCTATTACAGTAATTCCTCATTTAACACGTGCCCACTTAACACATTTTCGCGATAGCACGATTTTTTTTTTAGGGAACGTTTTTTGAATTACACGAACATCCCCGGAATAACACGATTTCCCCAGCTGGCCTGTTGCCGGCGGCTGTGCGTGGCTTCCCCCTCCTCCCTGCAAAGTGGCAGAGGGTTCGCCGTGCCGTTTCTTGCTGACTCCCCCATGTCAGACGCCTTGTCCCCCCTCCTCCGCCCCCCGCTTGCAAGCTGGCGGCTGGGTTTCCCCAGCCGGCCCGTTGCTGGCAGCTGCGCGGGGCTTTCCCCGCCTTCCTGCAAAGCAGCGGAGGGTTCGCCGCTCGCCACGCCGTTCCCCAGCGACCCCCCCTTGCCGGACGCAGTACGGGTCCCGGCAGACCCGTCACAGGGGCATACTCCCAACCCAATCTCCCTTGCCTCTCCTCCCCTTCCCTTCCCCAGAGCCAAACACCTCCCCTCCCTGCTGTAACCCAGTCCCTTTTCTCCCCCAACCTTATGTCCCGGTCCCAACAGACACCACCGCTTGAAACGCAACCCCCACCTTTTCCATTATTTTCAATGGTAAAATTGACCCCGCATAACATGTTTTCACTTAACACGATCATTTTCTGAAACTATCTATAGTGTTAAATGAGGAATTACTGTAATTTCATTTGGTGACCCCCGAGTTCTTATATTGTGGGAATAAGTAAATAACTTTTCCTTATTCACTTTTTCCACACCAGTCATGTATTCAAGTAAAAAGTGGCATTCTTCTCTCTGAATTGGTATTAAACAAAGTCATAGAAAGGCAATACAATGTTGGAAGTGCCAACACTGACAGAAGTCAAAGCCGAGGTCCTAGCCCTCCATGATCATTAATGATCCCATGACACATTTTATAGAAGTGAGGTGATGTCCTGACAAACTGCAATTTGGATAGTTACATTCAACCTAACTAAAATTACTGTATCAGCGTCAACTCAGTATACTACCCTTCGCTTCCATCCTGTCATAAGCTGTTTAGCAATCCAGTAACTCTGCACAAGAGCTGCTCTTCTTCAGCTTTCAGATAGCTGCATCTAAGTGGTGGGAAAAGGGTTTCCTGTATATATAGCTGCACTGCAAAACCTGCAAGGAAATTCACCATCTCTACTTACCCTCCTTTACTAGGATGTTCAGTTACTAATCTATTGCTTGCCCCAGGCTGACAGAATTTTGTAAAGGTCTCGAGTTACGTAGAACGCCTTGTGAATTGTTCAAGGTTGAAATGCGCTGTATAAATGGAAGAGGAGTGAATGAGAAAAGTGTGATAGTTACACACACATCCTCCCCCCCCATCCTCATCTCTCTCTCCCTTATTGTTCTGAGAGCCACTTCTATTCTTCTTCCCTGTGCAACTTTACCTTCTAAGCTTTCTGACCCCTTTTTCTGCAAGAGACACACACAGAAACAAGAGAGACACACATGTTCTTATGAGGCTCCAATACTCAGAGCCCAGAAATTTTTCTGCTCCTCTGATCAGCCATGTTGAAATGTATATTTAAAGTAAGATGGGCACTGAACTCTGTCTTGCCCCCTCAGAAAATTGCAGCTTCCTTTTTCCAAACTGCCAGCACAGTACTACAAAAATGGGCATCTTGATGTCTGCTCTGTTCTTTCTTTGCTTTCCTTTTATTTTTTAATCTGAACTGGAGCTGAGGACAGGAGACAGAGGAAGAAGGAACAGACTGGAAGAAAGTAGGAGGAATACAAGAACAGACAAAGACAGAGAGAAGGGAATAAACTGAGCATGGACTCTGGAAAGAAGTGGATAAATCAGGAACATGGAGTGCTAAGAAACTCAACAAGGGGCAACAAGAGCAGGACTGAGGGGTCTCCGCTGTCTTTAACACTCTTAAAGGCAAAATTCTTGGGATGGTGATGAATGCCTGGGCACTCTCCCTTTGATAGAGCGCAGTCAGTACATCCTACATTTAATAAGGAGCTTCCCCACATAGCTGCTTCATAAACTGCCCAGGGTTTGAATTCTAATCTAATGGTATTTTTTAGAATGGGGAAAGGGTGCTCTAGTGCAAACTACACAGGTCCTCCATTATTTCTGCTTTTTTAAACATCTGCTTTCAGGAGTCACATTACAACCAGCATCCTTGTGGTGGGGAAGACGCTCACCCCACACCTCCACTTTGGAGCTTATCACCAATACTAACCACTCCAGAGGATAAAGAGGTCTTTCCCACCGCACCTTCAGACTCTTTCAATAACACAAGAGGCTGGGTCTGAGATGCAGTTACAAGTTTCCTGCAAAGTGACACATTGTACAGCAGGGACTAGTCCCAAGTATAGCCATGTCTAAAGACTTTGTGTAGAGGCATACAACCTCTCCCATTTATTTGTACTGCATGATCTTTCTTTACCCTCCACTAAGCATAGCCACTGCCCCACTATTTCACTGTTCAATCTCACCAGCAAACAACAAGATGGCTCAAAGAGGGAGAGTCAGATTTATGATTCGGAAGAGTAGGCTTCCCTTATAGAATCAGTTATGGCATCAAGCTCCAGGACTCGGTGGCAAAACTACAGTGAAGGGCTTCCCGAAAGGAAACACAATTCACCCACACCACAGAGACAGAAGCAGAATCTCGCACACTTTGAGAAAAGCCAGAGTAGACAATACCAGCTGAGTCAGCAAAATGGAGCTGCTTCCTACTGTGGCCATTTAAATTGTTTTCCTCTTTGTGGACTTAGGCTTCAGCCTCATCGGCATTTATGAAAGCTTCATAAAGATGATCCACCTCACCCTGACAACCAGTTATACTAGTCCTGAGCAGCCCTTCTCCCTGCCCCCATTCTGCTGATCTGCCATCTTCAGTGACACCTCCCAGCCTCCCATTAAATTCAGCTAGGGTTGCCAGGTGTCTGGTTTTGAACCGGACAGTCCAGTGTTTGAGCTTTCTGTTCAGGAAACAAATTGAGAAAATATAAATGTCTGGTATTTTCTAAATAAGATTAATGTAGATTGTGATGTAATGTCAAGTGTGTCCGGTATTTTTGCTGAAACCATCTGGCAACCCTAAATTCAGCTGTTGAATGAGGGTCTGTCAACCATATCCCACTGAGTGGACTCATGTCCACTGAGGACTGGACCAAGATGGCCATGTTCTAACTTTGTGATCCAGATCTGAGTCAAGTCCCTCCCAGCACAGAACACACGTATTACATCCTGGCAATTACACCGAGTACCTGCTAGTGCAGGCCTGGGCAAAATATGGCCAGCAGGCCGCATCCGGCTCACCAAGCCACTGAATCTGGTCCACAGAGGCACTGGGGAGCCCCAGGCAGGCTCCCCTGTTTGCCCGTAGCCCCACACGCTGTGCAAAAATGCGGCTGCCGGGCTCCATTTCTGTTTCAAAACTGGAGGGGGAAGGGGAGATTCAGGAGCCACCCTGCCCCCAGCACAATCCCATTGGTCAGTTTCTGAACAGAAGGCAGCCAATGGGAGCTGCTTGTTTGAACAACAGGCACCAAGAAGAACCACGCCCCCCCTCTCCTCTGCTCAGTTATTCAATGAAGCACATGGCCAGGCAGGCTGGCTGGGAAATGTTTTAAGCTCTGCAAGCCTTAGATCTGCAGTCAGGCAGGCTGGTTTATCGGCTGGCTAGTAAGTCTCCTGGCCACAGCCTGCCTCTGGCACCCCAGCCCCTCCTTGCCCCATCCCTCTGCCCACCCCCCCCCCCCACTCAACATACCCAAACCCTCTGTCCCCTTCTTGCACCCATACCCCCTCCCAGATCTGGCACCCCAATCTCCTGCCCTAGATCACAATCCCTTTCTACCCTAGGCCACACCCCAATTCCCTGCACTCCAGTCCCCTGCCCTAGGTCACATCTGCCTCTTTCACCCAAACTCCCTCTCAGACTCCAGTCTCCCTCCTGTACACCAATCCCTTACCCCAAGCTCCCCTCTGCACCCAACCTCCATCCCAGACCCTGCATCTCCTCCATTAATATCATGGAAGAGTGTGGCCCTCAACCACTTTCCAAAACCTTGGAGTGGCCGCCCATCAAAAATTATTGCCTACCGCTGTGCTAGTGGGTTGAGTAGTCTTTGAAGGGTATTTACTGGACACTCTCTTCAGCTGACAGAGATGACAGAAAGCATTCTCCATGTAAAAGAACAAATTGACTCAGATATGTTATTTCCTATTAGTCTGGCCCTTTAACTCTACATGAGCAGGTTATGAAGTTGCACTCTCTGCCCTCAATCACTGTCCTGCCTCAGCAGTAAGCAGTGAAAACAAGCTACTAAGGAACTGACATCTGGATGACAACTAGCTGTAAATACTGCTGATCAGCAAGAAAAGATGCTCAGGCCAGCTAGAATTAGCAGCTGCTCTGGATTCAGCTGGTCCCAAGTGCTTACATTTCCCAAATGTGAAATATGCAACCGGACAACCCACACCTAAAACTAGCCTTAAAACCATCAGCTCTTTTCCTTGCAAGTGTGTTCAGATGGTTCCTCATACCCAACCATTCAACCTCACATTTGTCCTAGGAAGAAAAATAAGAATACAGACATTGAGAAGTTTTGGGGGTAGGGCTATTAACGTCTCATAAAATAAGTCACTCTTACAGTGTCCAGCCTTCAGAAAATCAAGGTCATTTCACAGCACAATGGGAGGATGTAAACAGACCAGCCTTTTCTCACCATCCCTCTAAAGTCTGAAGGATGATCAGGCCCTCGGCATTGGTCCATTACCTCAGTTTCAGCTATTTCTGACTGAGAATAGACAAGTTCAGCTTGGTCTCATTTCTGTAGGTAGTCACAGGATGAGCACTAGCAGCACAGCACACAGTAATGCCTTTTTGTTATTTATTTATATTTTTACTGAATGTGCCCAGTCTGTAATCTTCAGGCACAGGAGACCTGCTGAGATACCCACAAGATTGGAGAGGCTTTACTTGGTTTTATGGTGATTTACTACAGCAAATGTCAAGACTTGGCAATACATGATGACACTTCACAAAAGGTGCTGCATGCAGCTTGGGATCTCTCCCATCCTCCCCTCCCTTTTGGTTTGACACTGCATTATGCAAGGAGCTTAAAAGTTATCTGTTGTCTTAAGTCCCTGCCATTGCTTCTGTGTGAACAGAGAGCCCATTGCTGAACAAGCTGGTGCAAAGTGTCAGGTTTACATGAAGTGGCTTCTGAAGCACCTTTATGCCGCTGCAGAAAGTCATGCCAATATGACCTAGCAAAGACACATGGGAATTTAGGACAAACTGATAGGAATGAAATCGATACTTTTGGGGGGTCTTTATTCCCCCCTCCACCTTGTGTACGTGAAATTTCTGCTCACAGACACTGAGACTAACACACAGGCAAGTGCCAGACATAGAGCACACATTGTCACACTCACCACCCACTGCACTTCCAGGACACTTCAATCCTATTCCACAGCACCCATGTAATTTCAGTTCAAGGTTGCAACTGTGCCTCCTTACACATCTCACTTTTGTCCTGCAGTACCCACCACTATTCTAGCCACCTAGCATCATCACAATTGTCACTATCTCTATACACTCTGCCACTTTGAAAGTGCACTAAGGATGTTAAGAGGCGGGTAACTAACTAATTGTCACGATTAGTTGATAAGGGAATGTGCTCGTGCTGGTCTAGGAGCTACCCCCATTCTGGCTACATTTAAACTGCAGAACCTCAGCAGACCCAGACTGGTGCGAGTCAGCACTGAGCCGGGCTTGCTCAGTCCCTGTCTATGGCCACCCCAGCCGCCATGAACAGAGGCTGCTCTGGCAGCAGTCCCTGTTCGCAGGGGGCCCAGTTCCCCGCTGGAACGCCCCGCAGACAAGGGCTGCTGCCGGAGCAGCCTCTGCTCACAGGGAGAGTGGGCCTGCAGAGGGCAGAAGCTGCTTCGTGGCAGCCTTCCCCTCCCCCTCTGCCTCTAATAGAGGCAGCAGCACAGGGGGAGGGGCAAGTGGCACTGTGGAGACAGTACTAGGGGGAACCAGCTTTTAAGCCAGCTCCCCACAGCGCTGGCTCCTGTCCGTTTCCCCGAAGCAAGTAGTCAACTTGACTACTCAATAAACTTACGCTGCTCACCCAAGCTACTCAATTACTCACTTACATCCCTAAAGTGCAGTAACAGAATTCTGATCCTCCTTACCCAAAAGCCCAGAACTCCACCTATATTCTTATTTAGGAATAAAAGTTTTGCAGCACAGACACACTGGCCTGGGTCAGCCGACTTGGCTCATGGCTAAAAACTGCTGTGTACACATTCAGGTTCAGGATAAAGCCTGCATTCTGGTATCTTCCACCATCACAGGTTTCAGGCTGAAGCCTGAGTCCAGATGTCTACAGAGCAATTTTTCAATCCCACAGCCCATGCTCCACAAGTCCGATCAGCTGTCCTGGGCCAGCTATTGTTTTTTTTTATGGGGGGGGGAGAACCCCAACCCAGAAGACATCGCCCAGTCACAAGTAGGAAACAACATCAAGGAAACAAAGCAGAATTTTAAAGTTATCCAAACAAGATGTTTTGAATTAAGGAAGCGAAGAGTATCAGAGTCTGTTAATGTCTATAACGTTTAAAAGTGCCTTTTGTTCAATTTGCTTATTTTTTCCCAGACAAGAACAGTTAGGCCAGGGATGAACAAGATATGGTCCGCAGGCTGTATCCAGCCTGCAGTCCGCCCCGCTGGGACCCTCAGGTAGGCTCCCTACCTGCTGCAGCCCCAGACCACTCAAAGCAGCTGCCTGCTCCATGTGCCTCTCTGAGCCATATGCTGGGGGGAGGGGGAAAGAGGGAGGACTTTGTGCACTGTCCCTGCCACCAGCCCAATCATAGCAGTTCCTAGAACCTATACCCCCTTTAACATCTGTCCCCTAGGTCAGAATCCTCTCCTGCACCTATCCCCCGCTCTCAGACCTGCACTTCAATCCTGTACCTCGAGCTCCCTTCTGCACCCAACCTCTGTCTCAGACCCCACTCTCCTTCCATAGACAAATGTGACCCTTAACCACTTACCAAAATACTGGAGTGGCCCCCTATGAAAAATTATTGCCCACCCTTGAATTAGATCCATGCTCCAGACTCCCTGAAAAGGAAACTGGAAGATGCAATGGACTGAAGATCATTGGTGGCCTGCATGAAGTGAGTGGGTGGAGCGTAAGCCCACTTTTGAAAAGATAGGTGTACACATTATAAAAATCCCCAGCACACCAGTAACTAACCCCTTAGTTTCTCTGCTGAAATCGCCAACAAGAATCAAATGGACCATGGTGAACAAAGGCATCTCCTTCCATGAGAAGGTCCAATTAAGTCAGGGTTGAAGAACACCACATACAAAGCTGCAAACAGAGGAAGAAGATGGAACCCCAGTAGGGGAGGTTTACCAGTTCTGAGGCTAGATCTCTGTCTCCTGGGATTAACTTTGCACAGCACTAAACTCACTCTTTTTAAAAGAGATGATGATTAAATCCTTGTGAGTAAAGAATACAGTGGCCATTCATCACAGTAGATGTACAGATGTTCTGCAGAGTTCCCAGATCCCTGAATGTCTATTCTAGTGGGAAATTAGGAGTCTTCAAAAACATGAAACAACTGACCTGTGCTTAGTAGAAAGAAGTGAATCTGGTAAACATTATTTCTCTCTTACCTGACCTAGTGAAGTGGCCCAAGCAAATGATCCACTCAGAAAAATAGCATACCAAGTCCTTGTGGACAATGATGCAGGATGATCTGAGTGGAGTGAAATTCAGGGCCAGATGGGCAGAGGCAATAGGACCTGACAGAAAGATAAATGGGCAGAGGGCAAGCAGAGAGCTTGAAGAACAGAGGCAGAAGAGCCAAGATTTAACAGAGTATCAACTAAATATTTTAAACATAAAACAAGAGGTTTTTGGTTGCATTATTTTAAAATTGCTCCCCCTAATGTATCCAGGGAGCTACAGGCTCTTGAATGCGATCCTTAACCTCTCCTCACCATACCTTAACAGGCTAATTTAGAGCAAGAGGTTGGCTGAACCTAAACCCCATTTACACAGGACAAACTCAGCATTCATCAGGGACAAAGAGAAAACACATTGTCATAATAATTTTGCCTGCATTGCTGGACACATGCTCTGTCTTTACACAGCACAATGGTAGGGTGGTCTCTCGCTGGAAACTGTTCAATACGTTTAATGCTGCAGAACTGAGTTACTTCTAAAGACTGTGCATTAAATATTCACCTTATACTGCAAAGGTAGCAAGTTCAAGTCCTAGCACGTGAGAAGTTTTGCAAATCAATTCTAAGAATGCTTTGCTTTTATAAAGGCCCTTTAACAAGATCTTAAAGTACTGTACAAAGGCAAGTAAGAATTAACTTCATTTTACAGATGTCAGTGCAGCAAGACTAAGTATCTGCCAACAGGACACAGTAAGCACTGGCAGAGCTTACTCCAAATGCTACATTTTAACTACTGAAACATAGAGCTTCTCTCAGGTGGTCTTGTATCAGTAAACACTAAGGAAGCAGAGAGGTTACTTAGGATAGCTTGATAAAGTGTAGCTAGGAATAATGGTGTGTGTGCCAGTACACACAAAATACACATGGAGTCTTATGAAATGCCTCCTCAAGGAGAATGGTTAGATGGCAGAACAATTTCACAAAGAGGTGGAAGTTGCCTTTACTGGAAATACATGCACTACACAAAGTTAAACAAAAACACATGCATTTTAGATTTGATGAAAGGTACTAATTTAACAACCCTGGAGACAGAGGATTTCTATCCACAGAATAAGCACAAGCAGCACCAGTCCACCACTTCTCCTCCCATATCTCATAGCCCTAATCTGAAAATACCACTTCCCAGCATGAAATGTCACTCTCAAGAGTATAAACTACAAGTATAAACCCAATAGTGATAAGCTGAATAGACTGAGCTCCATAATACTAACAAAGATAGGTGAAGAGGTGACCATAAGTAGCTAGACCTGGCGCATGTATTCGATAACTAGCTGGAGTTACCCGGCGTTGCTCGTTCCCACTCCCTGCTGACCAATTTGCTTCCTCCCCCCCACCAGCCCTACTTCCTGCTGGCCGAGTCTCCTCCTCCTGATCTCACCCGGCCAGCCCCGCTCCCATCGGCCGCCCCCCTCCCACCCCGATCTCCCCTGACCAGCTCTGCTTCCCGCCGGTGGCTCCCCCCCGATCTCCCCCAGCCAGCCCCGCTCCCCCGACCCCTCCCCCCCGCCACCAGCTCTGCTTCCCACTGGCCACCTCTCCCCCGATCTCCCCCAGCCAGCCCTGCTGCCCCCCACCAGTTCTGCTTCCGGGCCCCTCCCCCTTCTTCTGAGGCAGCCCTGCTCCCCTCCTAGCCGGTTCCTCCACCCCCCTCCCGCCCCCGATCAAGTGTGTCCGTTTTTTTTTTTTTTTAAGACTACCTGGTAACCATAGGCACGGGGGGCAGGGTGGGTGCCTGTTGTGCGCGTGGGGGTGGGACAAGTCCCGGATGGCACTGGGGGACACAGGCGGCAGGCACGTGACCTAGGGTGGGCGGGGCTGCCCCAGCAGTGCAGCGCAGCAGGTTATTTTTTATTTTTACAGGTTGAGATCAGGACCGACCGGGTCCAAAAGTACCTTAAAAACTTCTCCTAGAGAAAAGGTTATCCCATGGAAAGTTTGGCTGTGGTAGGTCTTATAGTGTCCAAGTTATTAGAGCACAAACATACAAACATTCTCCTTTATATATTAGATAGAACAGTCTATCTAGCAGAGAAAGAGATAATATGATCCAGTGGCTGGAAGCTGAAGCTAGACCAATTGACAGGGAAAAGATGGTGTACATCTTTAACAGTCAGCATAATTTACCATTGGAATAATTTACCAAAGACCATGGTAGATTCTCCATTACTGGCAATTTTAAAATCAAGAGTGGATTTTTTCCCCTAATAGATCTGCTCTAGGAATTATTTTGGGGGAAGAGACAGTTACCTGTCCCATAACTGGTGTTCTTTGAGATCTGTTGCTCATGTCTGTTCCACAGCAGTGTGCATTAGGGATGTTAAATAGTGTGTAATTGAATAATTGTGTAACTGGATCAGATTTTAGCAGTTACACGACTATTTGATAGTCCCTGGAAGTGAGGCCAGCTGCCAGTGCATTCCTGGCCCCACTCCCGGGGAGCCCCCTGCCACCCTGCACTGCTGCCTCTGTAGTGCAGGGTGGCAGGCGGAAGCCGGTTTTAAAACTGGCTTCCCACGCAAACTGGCTCCCGCCTGCCGCCCCGTGCTGCTGCCTCTGATACAGACTGGGGCTGCTCTGTGGGATGCCAGAGCAGCCTCTGTCCATGGGGAGCCCAGATCTTCCCATGGACAAGTGCTCCTGCTGTGGAGCAACCTCTGTTCGGGATGAACCTGCCACCCTCCCCCCCCGGTGCTGCTTCTTATAGAGGCTCCCCATGCACAGCGTCCTCCCTGCCACCTCTGTAGGAGGCAGGAAGGCGGGTCCATGAATCCGACCTTGAAAGTGTATCAGCTTCCGCCTGTCTCCCTTATCCTCTGATATAGAGGAAGCAGCATGGGGGTGGGGCAGGTGGATCTGATGCTCATGGGGAGCTGGCTTAAAGCTGATACAGAGGCAGTGGGGGGGGGGAGGGGAGGTGGCATGTAGTTGACGCGATTAACTGATTAGCCCAAGCTTATCGGTTAATCGTGTAATTTTCTACACGTTGACATCCCTAGTGTGCATGCTCACCATGTGCACCAGTGCCGTAAGTTTTTCCCCCGAGCACTACCTGTAGGAGACTGCCTCTAGCAACCCCTACATATAAGGGGCACTGTGCGCTCCCCCCATCCTGAGTTCCTTCTTGTCAGAGACTCTGACAACGGGGAAGGAGAGTGAGATGTAGAATGAACACGAACATAGCCAGCCTTAGCCTGGCTGTGCTGTCACCCTGGAACCCCGAGGAAAGAGGTGCTGGGCTGGAGTCACACACCCCTCTTGGACCCCAACCTCATGCCCTGAATCCCCCTCCTGCACCCTAAGCTTTTCCTGCAGTCCTACATTCATGTCCCACCATACAACTGTCCTACCCCTACAACAGCGTAACCTTATCCCACTGGGATCAAATGAGAATAGCAGATGTGTACAGGATATACTTTTGGAAAGGAGAACAATGGAGGTAATGTCCTTTGTCTTTCAGTCAAGATACTGGGGTGGTTAACTGTGACAAAGAGAATTTTTTGTAATTTTTTTATGAATATTACACATGCCTCAGCTTCCCCTGTACCTTCCCAGGAGGGAATATGGGATGATGTCAGTTGTTGGGAGTATCGTACACCAAGAGACGTGTGTGGGTGTCACCCAGCTATTTGAGCAATACAAATAGATCATTAAAAGGACAGGAATAGGCTGGTTCTTACCAATGGAAAAATCTGAAAGAATGTAAATTTCAATGATTCTACAATCGATTCTCAACTGCAGAAGCCCCAGGAAGTCAGGCTGTGAATTCAGCATGGCCCTGTCTTGTGAACAAAGGACTGAGGTACAAGGTCAGGGTTAAATGCTGTTTGCTGGAGGAAACTGAAAGCATCGGAGAGGGGAATGCTGAAGAAGTCAGAAAGATGGAGTCCATCACAGATTGGTTGGCTTATCCGGGCCAGAATGTACTATGGTGATCTGTCTCTCTGTGCTATCCTCAGGACTTCTGATTGTGTGCCAGCTATCTAATAAATTGTTACCTTGTTTTGAAAACGCTGCCTGTGTCACTTTAAATAGTCACTGAGAGCATTATGCCCTGGCAGGGCACAGTACAAACTTCCACAAGAGTCTGCTTTGTGGTAGGGAGCCAGAGAGAGATACAGGTGCTGAAGGCTCAGTCTTGGAGTCCATGGAGTCCGCATGTGGCTCTTCCCCCCTTAAAGTGCGGCTCGCAAAGCTGCTCCTGCCCCCCTAAAAATGGCCCCGTGCTCACCGGGGCAGGGGAGCCGTCCAGTGCAACGGCGGCCAACGGGAGCCAAAAAGCCTTGTCTTTTAAGGGGCAGCGTCCTTTTTTTCCCCCCCCCCAACAACTCTGGGGGCTGGTGGGGGGCTCTTTTTTTTTCCCTCAACAAAAATTGCTCAAAAAAATTTCTGGTGCGGCTCTTCGCATTTTTTCCACCGCTGTTTTGGCTCTCTTTGTTTAATGGGTTGGCCACCCCTGGACTAGACCTTAGTTCCATGTGTCCTTAGAAACTGGTCCACTAAAGGCGTCACTTCCAAGAAACTATTACAGGATACCCTGAAGCTCTGAGACACACAGCTAACTATATAATTCTACGTTGCCCTATCGGGCTAACAAGGATTTTTGCCTTGAATATGCCACCCTGATCGGTGTTGATCTAGCAGGGAAAAGGTTAAGTGGGTCTTGCTGAGGCAGGTGATTTTATCTGGATATAAAGCCTCTTAGGAGTGTTGTGGAAATGAGTGATTCAGGGTGTGGGGTGAGCAGTACTGGAGGAAAAAAGACAGTTACCTGTTCTAATAACTGGTGTTCTCGGAGATGTGTTGTTCACATCCACAATGTCTCAAATGCTCTGGGCCCTGGACTCTGGCAACAGTGCTTTCCCTCGCATTGAGTCTAAGGTTGCCCCTATGAACTCCATCCTCTGCAACAGATTCAACACTGACTTCTCCTTGTTGAGGAGGATACCCAGCAGTTCGAAGAACCCTAGGGCAAGGTCTATATGAGTCATGAGCTGAGGCCTGGAGTGGGCCTTTATCAGCCAATCGCCCAGCTAAGGGAACACCTGCACTCCCCTCCTCTGAAGGAAGGCTGCTATCACTGCCATACATTTGGTAAGCACTCATGGGGCCGAGGAAAGGCCAAAGGGCAGTATCACAAATTGGTAGTGCTCTCCCGCTACTGTAAACCTGAGATAATGCCTGTGACAAGGAAGGATCGAAATAGGGAAATATGTGTGTTTCATGTTGAGGGCAGCGAACCAGTCTCCCAGATCCAGAAAGGGGATTATAATGGCTAGGATGACCATTCTGAACTTCATTTTCCACGTATAACAGTTTAGGTTCCTCAGGTCTAGGATAGGCCTCAGGCCATCTTTTGCTTTTGCGATAAGGAAGTAGCAGGAATAAAAACCCTTGCCCCAATACCCTGAGGGACCTCTTGAATTGTGCCTGCCTTGAGGAGCAATTCGACATCCCGTTTTAGGAGATCCATGTGAGAGGGGTCCCTGAAGAGGGACGGGGAAGGGAAATTGGGAGGTGGCAGAAAAGCAAAGTGCAGGGAGTATCCCACTCCAACCGTGCGGAAGACCCAATGGTCCAATGTAACAGTGGCCCATGCACGGTATTAGCGGGATAAACAGGCCAAAAAGATGGGGAATGGATGCTCTGCCCTCAGGCACACCTTCCAAAGGCCTGCTTAGGGCCTGGGGGTGGGGTGAGGTGGTGGTTTTGGAAGAGCTATTCCCTTGGTTATTCTGTTGTGACGTGGTTCTCTTCCGATTATAGTTCCTATTGTGCCTACGCTGCTACTCTTGGCACTGTTTGGATGCAAACCTCTGCTGAGGGTGGAAGAAGCGCCTCTGCGAGGCCAGGGTATGCATCCCCAGGGACCTCATGGTTGCCCGGGAGTCCTTGAGGGAATGTAGCTTATTGTCAGTCTGCTCTGAAAATAGGCTACTACTCTCAAATGGAAGATCCTGCAATGTAGACTGGACCTCCGAGGGGAGGCCCGATGCCTGAAGCCATGCAGACTGGCGCATTGTGCCACTGAGTCCGCAGAATTTAGGATGACCTGAAGGGCGGCCCTAGATTCTAGCCACTGTGCAGCCCTCCTCTAGCATGGCACCGAACTCCTGCCTATCATCATCGGGCAGCCTCTCTTTAAATTTTGCTAAGGCATCCCACAACTTGAAAGCGTACCTGCTAAGGATCACTTGTTGATTAGCAATCCCAGACCTTCCTGCCGAACAGGTCAGTACTTTTGGCCTCCTTTGACTTGGAGGCTGGGGCCTGTTGACCCCGTCTCTCCCTCTCGTTGACTGCTGAGACCAAAATCGAGGAGGAGTGAGGGTGAGAGTATAAAAACTCTTAACCCTTGGGTGGGACAAAGTACCTCCTCTCGATCCCCTTAGCTGCCAGAGGGATAGAGGATGGGGTCTGCCACAGAGTCATGTATTGTCTTTATGATTGGCAGAGCCACCCTGGAAGGCCCCTCATGTAAGAGGATGTCCACCATTAGGTCCTCAGATTCCTGTATCTCATCCATCGGGAGATTCATATTCTGCGCCACCCTGCACAGCAACTCTTGATATGCCCTGTGGTCCACAGGCAGGGGCCCCAACATGGTGGTGCCCACCACTGCTTCGTACAGTGAGGGCAATGAGTAGGCCTGGGCAGTGTCCTCCACCGGTAACTGGTCTTTGTCTTTGGGGTCCACCCAATAGCCTTTCTCTGGTGGCTGTTCCCAGGAAGTGGGCTGTCAACTCTAGGTGGATGGGACTCTGCTGCAGATGGTGTCCTGGAGCAGTGCCTGTCCTGAGGGGGAACGGGATCTATGACTCGCGGACACTGAGGAGTATCCTGGGACCGATGGTATGCCCAGGGGCTCCAGAAGGGCCATTGCACTGGTGGTAGCCAATGCTGTTGCCACTGTATCAGCTGGTCTCTTGTACTGCGTCAAGACCGGCTGTGCCGAGACCTATCCAACACCGCATCCAACTCCGATTCTGACTTGGACGACCACAGCGGTGCTGATGATGCCGGTGCCAAGTGTTGGGACCTTGTCCGGGACTCCGACTGGTGCTGAGGAGGCCTGAAAGGGGAGCAGTGCCTTGGATTGCTAGACCACAACCTCAACCTGGAGGCTGATCACCACGTTCAACACCGGTCTAGCGCTTGGTGCTGGACTCTCTCACCAGGCTGGAAGCAGGGAACATTGCGCCAATGACAGGGGACCCTCCGAGGAGAAAGACCCGTCCTGGTAGCGCTCCATGGACTGAGTTCGACAGAGCATAGCTGGCTTTCCCCTTGAGCAGCGCGGTCCCAGCGGTGCCGGTGATTTGCTGCGCACCATGGACACCTCAGCCTCCAAGATTTCTATCAGGTCTCTGGCCACTTTGAAGGTGTCCGGTGTCCAAGGGGAGTTTAAGACCTGCACCAGGGCTCATGTCCCTCAGTGGACGGTCATGTGCCAAACTCAACGGCACAGGTCCTGGGGTTGGAGTTGACGGCATGTCCTGGATCTCCCGCACCGGGGATTTCCTCCAGGCATAGGCATGTCTTTGTCGGGGCCTATAGGGGGACCTGCCTCTGTCCTCTCTCCTGCCCCACAGTGTCGGTGAGGTAGGTCTATGTCTTGGCACTGTTGAGAGTCTTTTGCTGTGCCCAGCTGCTGCGCCATGTCTCTCATGGAGGCCAAGGCACTGTGCACTGAGCTGGTTCCCAGGGGGTTTTAACACCACCTCCATCAGGAGCTGTTGAAGCCTATGCTCTCTGTCCTTTCTGGTGCAGGGCTTAAAACTTTGACAGATCTTGCACTTTTCAGTGCAATGTTCTTCACCCAGGCAGCGAAGGCATGCCTCATGCGGGTAGCTGTTGGGCATATGGTGTTTGCACACTACGCATACTTTGAAGCCTGGGGTGTTAGTCATGCCCTGGCGCCCCAAGGGGGCTAAACACTTGGGCACTTGCCCACTGTCCTTTTATTTGTTTGTTTCTCATGGATAAAGATCTTCAAAGTGAAGACTAGGGAAACGAGAGCTACCGCTAGGGACTAGGCACTGGCTAAGTAAGAGCTAGCTACAGTTTCAATGTCATCACAGACAGTAAGGGTATGTCTACACTAGCTTGTTAGTTCGAGCTAGGTAGGCAAATGAGGGCAACCAGAGTTGCAAATGAAGCCCGGGATTTAAATATCCCAGGCTTCATTTGCATGTTCCCAGGCGCCGCCATTTTTAAATCCCCCTTAGTCTGAACTCCGTGCCCGCGGCTACACGCGGCACGGACTAGGTAGTTTGAATTAAAGATCCTAATTCGAACTGCCGTTATTCCTCATGGAATCTTGGAGCACAACCAATAATGGTGAGAAGTTTTGAGCTGATTTTTGTGTTCTCATTATTTTCTTAAATAATTCCAAACTCCAGGAAGATGGCACATTTGGGCTTTATATAGCATGTGGACTGTACAGCACAGATAGGGAAAGGCATGTGTTCACAGAGGTTAATACATAATGATGATAATGCCAGGCTTGGAAACACCAGGGGTTTGTGAAGCTCTGCGATACAGAGCAAAACAAATAACTTATGCCTCTAGCTTTGTAAATACTGGGTACATGCAGCAACCATTTCCATTTTAAGTAGGCCAACATTTTACTCTGGGATATGCCTCATATATTAAGAGGGTGCTTTATATCCTTACAGGCAGCTCCATATTTTTTAGTTTTTCCAGTAGTGAACTCTAGGGCACATGAAAACCTTCTGTGTATGGACCAAAGAGAGACTCTTCAAAACAAGGAACTTCTGCAATACAATCTGAACAATAACCATTTCCAGTTCTTTATAATTAGAAGCAAAATATGGATCATTTTCACCTTTGCAAATAATAGGCTAGGAGAACGCCTGGGTACAGTTAATCTGATGCTGCTCTCCTCAGAGTTTATGACTAAATAAACAGCAGCTGCTTGCAGCTTGCAGCCTCTCCACTGATTCCCTTGCGAGGGCCATTTATTGAGTCATAAACTCCTCCGATAGCGTTATCACCACAGCATTCACGCAAACAAAGGTTGGAAGAGAGAAAGATTAAAAGCTGAACTAACTTTACAGGAAAAGCAAGGGAAAGCTTTACAGATCAGTTTGCATTTAAAAAAGGTAGGTGGACATATGTGGACAGTAGAATGGGAATATACTACAGGGAATGGCTAAGTGCTCCAAACTGCAGATATAAAATACAAAGACTTCTCTACAACTACATTTGGATTCCAGAAAGGAAATACTGTCTAGCAGCGTTCTGAGTCAGAGATTCAGTGTTCCATGTGGTATACTCTGAGTATATGTATATATCTTTTCAACAAGTCTTTAATGAGGTCCTGTCTGCTTTCCAAGGTTCTTAAAAATCATCTGGCACACCTCAGAATAGGCATTTGCCTCAACACACGACTGGTTTCTCTCCTTCATACTTTTGTGCTATGTGGTGGGTAATACACAGGTAGCATGAAAAGAATGAGGGAGAATTATGAATTCCTTATAACAACTTTATTTAGACACCTGCTACTGACAAGAGAGAATAGTTATGTGGCAGAACTGTATGTGTGGCCTGAGCTTTACATACTACACAGCCTGGCCCTAAGCGTCAGATGAGCCAAAATGTCAGCATGGCTGATCCATAAGAAAAAGGTCCTGGAGATGCTGGAGTAGCAGTCTGAGAGAAAGGGTAACCACTCACAGAGAGGAAATCCTCTCCAGCATAAGTTCCCAAACTGGGGGAGGTGAAGAAATTCAGAGGGGGCACAAGGTGACCCAGTCCCCCCCGCCCAAACTAAGAGGAGACATCATAAGCAAGCCACTCTCACAGTGCACATACTTCCCAGCAAGCAAGACACAACAGCTCAGGATAATGGAGAGTATTTCGGTGGAATAATACATGAGTCAGTACTGAGGTTTTATTCTCATTGTTAGATAGGTTCCAATGGAGATTTATAACCCAGTCTCACAAAGTGCCTCCCAAGTTCCTCTCCTTTGCTGGGAGGAGAAGGCATTAGAGAAGTAGCGCCACATTCACTTGCACAAACTGCTTAAGTAGTAAGTTAGAGAAGAATAGTCTCTGGGTCAAAGCTGTGAAGAGGGGAATTCCCTTACATTTCCTCTGCACAAACCTTCACTTCATGCCTGCCCATCAGCCTGTGCCCCATCAAGCCCACAAGAGTAAAAACCATCATAGAATCATAGACTACTAGAACTGGAAGGGACCTTGAGAGATCATCAAGTCCAGTCTCCTGACTTCACGGCAGGACTAAGCACAGTCTATATCATCCCTGACAGAGGTCTGTCTAACCTGCTCTTAAATATCTCCAGTGATGGAGATTCCACAATCTCCCTAATTACAATCGCCACCTTAGAGGGACCCACATGGCTTAGAACAGGTAACACTGTATTTATGGCACAGAGATAGGGTGCATCTACACTGCACCATAGGTTGAAATAAAATACGCCATTTGAGCTGTGCAAATTGTGTATCTTATGTTGATGTTATTTCGAAATAACTTATTTCGAATTTGGCACCGTCTACATAGCACTTATTTCAAAATAAATCACTATTCTGAAACATCCCTTACTCCTCACGAAATGAGGTATACAAGGACATCGGAATAGCGAGCCTGCTATATTTTGAAACAACAGGTACACGCAAAAGACGCAGAATAGCTATTTTGGGATACCTCTAGTATTCTGAAATAGCGCTGCAGCGTAGACGTAGCCATAATGTCCAGGAGCCAAGTGGCCTCTTCTTCCCTTGCCTCATGATTTTCATCTAGTGAACAGCATTTCCCTTCCCCTTGCCGACAATGCCTCCACAGGGATGCTCTCTTACAGAGTTGGCTTTGTACTAGCCGCACCTTGCATTGGAGAATAGGCTTCTGAAAATAGTCTGACGCCCAGCCACAACTGCCAACCGCAGAGTCCGGGAGCCTCTATTGTTCTCTCATTCTCCTCCCTTAATCATTCTAGTACCTCTTTATGAGTCCCAGCTCTTGCCCTGCAAACAGACAGCTGCCCTCTCCCCTTCACTCCTTATACAGCAGGTTTGCATAACTGCAGTGTCATCCTGGTCATTCTCAGAACTCACTGCAACCCTAGCAAAGGGCTAGTGCAAGAGGATTAGCTAAGACAGGCCAAGGAACCAGGCAGGGAAGAAAATGCCTAATTAAAAATATTTTCAAACTAAAGAGAGTGGAATGAAACAAGGAGAAAAAGAAGAAAAAAAGAGAATTTTACCTGTTTGTTAATGGGGTAGGGGCACTCAGGGCACCTACAACACTTCTGACTCAGGGAAATTTTTAAAGGACAAGCTCTGACCAATATAGGCTCTGGAAGGGCTGGAAGAACAGTAGCCTTCTACTGGGATCTGCAATTTTCACTTCATTCATAATACAGAACCCTCCCATTCTGAGTCTAGTTTAAATGGTCTGGGGCACCTTTCTGCCACCATTGGGGGAACTCTCAGAGCACTACAAGATCCATTAAGTAACACCTGATGAGCACTAAAAGATCTTTGGTGAAGTATACTAGTGAGGGCAGAGCATCAGTATGCAAATGAACTGAAGTCACCTAATGTATACAATGGTTAATGAGATACCAAACTGCACTGTCTAAAAATTAAGCTCAGTTTAAAAACGTCATGAAGTTGTCCTCCTCTTCCCCACCCTTCTCCAAGGTGAATCTTACAACTGTGCAGGAGAGCTTGAGGCAGAGAGGCATTCAGTGTAAGGTGTAAATTAAGAAAAGTCTTTTTTTATATGTTAATCTTGTAATGACCTTTCATGAAACCTAGACAGCAACCCGTGCCTGAGGCAGTGCATACATTTTGGGGTTCAGAGGACATCATAAACCAGTGGAGTTAACCACCATAGTCAGAGTTAAACTGGGGGTAAGCCAGAGAACTCACTGATGCTGTAAGAGCTTACGCCAGGGCTCCATTTGGTCCAGTGTTTTCAGAACCCTTTAATTCAGAGATTACAAAGCCAGAAGGCACCATTGTGATTATCTCATTTGACCTCTTGTATAACACAGGCAACAAGACTTCCCTGAATTAATTTATGTTTGAACTAGAGCATATCCTCTGGAAAAACATTCAATCTTGTTTAAAAGTGTCCAGTGAGGGAGAATTCACCACAGATGCTAACCTCAGAGCTCAGAGTTACCCTAGCAATACATACAGAGATTTCCTGCCACCTTGCTGTCACCTGCAGCAAATTAATGTAATATGCATTTCAGCACCTGTCTGCACCTCTTTCCAGCAGATTTCCACAACACCAAGGAAAACTTTCTAGCAAGGCTCACTGTACACAGGAGTCTCTGTGAACTAAGTTATTTGGTTTATAAAGAAAACATACAAACTAAAAAAACCCCCAAAATCTCCTACTTAATAGGATCTTTCACTGCCCTCTGCTGATACCAGTCCTTCAGCTTCCAATTTACTCTTTAATAATGTCAGGCTGGGGCTCAAGACTGGCAGCTTCCCAGTCTCTTTCTCAGGCGAGCTAGAACTGCAGCTTGTGAATATGCTGAAGTTTAATGCAATCTGTCTTCTTTGGTAATCACATTTCGTCTGCATTGGGCGCAATAAAGATATATTGGTAAATGCATCTGTTAAAGATACACTCGCTGAAAGGCTACAAGCCTGATTTACAGAAGGCAAGAAGGAAGCATTGCCTAACAGAGACCGGCAAGAGATGTGCTGTGCTCTGCATACAGCAACAGGGGACAGAGATTGTACAGCAGCAGCACAGGCCCTGCTTTGCTTTAGAGCTGAGGAAGAAAAAGAAACGGCATGTTTTGGGAGCTGGCGACTTTCAAGATACCAGAGAAAAGCCCTTTCCCTGGCAGCTTTAACCTTGCTGATTTGCAGACATACAAAGACTTTCTTTGTAAACAGGAAAAAAAAAAATTCCACTAGGACTTGCAACAACATTTGGTCTAATATATCCTGACAATTTTCCCATCTCCTTCTGTCGGGGCTTCTTCTGGGAGCGGGCTGGCAGCTTGTTTCATGTTATACTTAAATCAGGCATACAGCGTCTCTTTACAATGCTAATGCAAAGAGGCTCTCTTCACAACAGTCCCAGCCTCTCCCTTTCACACAGGTGACCCCATAAGAAGTATCTCAGTCTCATTTTCCCTACAAAGCTTTGCTTTTGCATTACACCCCACCATAAACCCTTCAAGAAATGCTCCATCAGAGCAGATGGCCCTGTACCTGGAAGGACACTTTTCCTCTTTCCTTACACCCTAGAAATTACACCTGGTATTTATACCCACCACCATCTCAAAGACTATTTTTGCCAGTTGAAAGCCCAGTGGAAGTGCTCTGTGAACCGGGCACCCTTCCCACTCCCTTCTTCTTATTCAAGTACTAATGGCCTAATTCTTCCAAGGTGCTGAGCAGTCAAAATTGATGGATGTTAATGGTAGCTGTATGCACTCTAACTCTGAAAATCATATAATAAAGGGTGCAGGTTTACTCTGCAGGGCCAGCAATTTTGGGATACCCTTAATCCCTGAAAGGAAACACCTTGGTCTAACTTGCTAATAAGAGAAACTAACAGGAAACAGCAACAATAGGAGGAAAGTCCCCCAATTTGGGGTGAAATACTGAGAAACAGAGCACTTAAACCTCTGGTCATTAAAAAAATATTGCTGATACTGGAAATACTGCTTTGCCCTCATAAATGTGAAGGGTGCAGCTTGCAAGGTCTATCAGAAAAGTTGAGATTTGAGGAAAAGTGATAAGACAACATATTAGAAGGTTAAGAGAAACCCACCAGTGGTTGGCTTTAGTATCTTAAGGTGCTAATTTAGAACATCAGCACTTGCTACAATTGTGTCAGTTGCACATCCTGTGGGGAGGTCTTGGGAAGAGACTGAAGCCTGTGAGCATTCTGACCTTGCCATCAGAGCCACAGCAATCTGAGAAAGCTCCCCATAAGGAAAACACTATGCAGAGAGGACAGTGAAGCCAGCAGGAGGTGGTGGGGAAGTTACTGTTACCTTCTGTGCTGCACTAACACAGCGCTGGTACTCCTTGGCCAGCTCTGAGCACTTGAGCACTTCATGCTTGTTTTCTTGGTAGCACTTCAGAATCTCAGACTGCAGTCCTGCACACAGAGGCTCAGTGTTCCTTCGCCTGTGGGGAAAACGGGAAGAGGCGGATCTGTGATAAGCATAAGGTTTATCTACTTCAGCTCTCCCAGTTCCCATACACATACCAACCCCAGCATAGGATCAACCAGAAAAGTCTTTAGAAAATAAATGATCCAATAGGAACAGCAACCATCAACATACCCTCTAATCTTTTCCATCCATGTGCAGATTTTTTTCCATCCAGGTGTGGAATACATTTTTATGTGCACCAAGGCACGTGCCAATGTGCACCATCAGTAGAAACAAAAACCTAGCTGTGGGTGCTCTGCTAATCAGTGGGGAAGCATTTGAATTTCTCCTGAGCACCGACACAAGTGCCCGGCTTACAGGGAATACTGGCAACCATTATCAGTATCTTTCAGTTGAGGAGCTCAGAGCACTACAAGCCTCAATCTCCCATGAGATTAGGAAGAGATATCCCCATTCAGTAAGTGGGAAGAGAGATAGAGAGAGAATAAATAATTTGCCCAAAACACACACAAAAGTTTTTGGCAGAGTTGGAGGTAAATCCCAGAAATCTGGGGTGAACTACCTGATTCTCCAAAACAACAAGCAGTCTACCCTAAAAGTTGGAGGAGCAAATGTGACTTGTTGAGTAAGTCACTGCATTCTCCAATCTACATAACAGCTATTTAAACACATCAGAACAGAACATAAAAGATCAGGTTTGGGTATGCGACTGCAATTCCAATAGACAGGCATAAGTTAGCTTTAATGTAGCTGGAGCAATAAATCTGTGGCAGAGGTTTCAGCATGGGCTAGTCCCACAAGTAGTTATTGAGGGTTCTGGACAAGTTTGTACAGTCTGCACTGCAGTCCATGCTGCCATGGCTTCAATGTTTCAGAACATGAGCTAGTTAGATTGAAGCTAGTCCAGATATGTCTATTCAGGCTGCAGTCATGCCCCATGACTGTCAGAGACTTATGGTAGGTGTCTGAAGAGCAACTATGACTTGTTGAACAAACCACCTCACATTCTCCAATTTAAGTTATAGCTATGTAAGCACTTCAAAAACAAACCAAAACAAAATAGCAAACTTAGGGCACCATGACTACTCTAGTGGCTAGAAAAAGTAGGGAGTAAGAGTGCAACTAAATATGTTTATTTTCTGACCTACTGCATTTAATAGTCATCCTAAAAGTGATTATCTATGCACACCCAGGAATAACGTGGGATCTGCTTCACATACAATAAGATGTGTATGGTGTATGTACATACATAGGCATGAACAATACAAACAATGGAGAAGGCAAAGGCGAAACACCACCATCAATGATGGTACTTACATATTAAGCAAAGCGTCATCATCTACGCAGACAGGCAAACACAAACTGCAGGATTTGCACCACACTTTAGAACTTGTGTGCAAGCGTGTGGACATGTTAAGGAGGAATGCACATAGGAAGAGGTGTAACTCACTACACCATAAATCCTCACTTTTCCTGTACTGCTACATTTGTAGGTCTGTCTCTGAACAGGCCCCAGCTCTGCTTTCTACAGCATTTGTCCGACAGGCAAGTTGTAATCCTGTGCTAGGGCATTACATTCATTTCCTGAGCATCAGAAACTCTGTCATCTGTGCATCTTTATGACTTCAGTGCACAACCAGAGACACACTGAGTGGGAGCTTCTAGATGTTGTACCCGCTACCTATTCAAGCTATTATTTGAGTCGTGTTTTTTTCTGTGTGGCAAAGAAACAAAAAATCCTGCGTTTCTTGGATCCTTTTCTGATTGTAAAGAGGATGGGGAGAAGGGAGCTAAGACATGAATTTCCCACCCTCGTATTTTTTAGGTTGAGGCTGCATACAGGGGGGACACAATGAGGGGAAAATATTATGTTAGCTCAAAGGCAAGATCTGGACACTTCTCTGAGAAAACTGTACTAAGATACTGTTCCAGAAGTACACCTTCAGCACTGGTCACACCACCAAGTCTCAAGGGCAAAGTTGTAGCATTTATCAGGAACAACATGCCCTATATACCAGCCACAGAACAAAAAGTAATAGTAACAATGCTGTGCTTGGATTAGACAAGGTCAAATAATTTAGCTCCCTCTCTCCCTCCCTCCCCCAAATGGTCTGGTCTTCATAAGGAAGGTAATTCCTGTGTAGGATCCTTAGGCATTGGACTGTGTTCATAAATGAAAAAAAAATTTTAAAGCCTTCCAAAAGTCTGAAATGGAAAAGAACTTGCAGGGAACTTCAGAAACTCATAAGGTTGGCATTTTGCTCTGCCACTGCAATTTTAATATAATTCTAATCAACTCAATGAGTCCTTGGAAACAATACCAAACAGTGCTAGGTCAGGAAATACCACCAAATCCTTCAATTCACTGGGAAAGTTAAGACTCTTAAAATTAGGTTTTAACTCAGCATGTTAAAAAAAAACTTAAAGTGTATTTTGTAACTTTATACTACAGGAAGGAAGGCAGATACAATATGTTATGAAATCATTCATCTCTATATTCACCTGTATGTTACAGTGTGATATCAGCATCTCAGATGGGTGGACACATTTTAGAGTGTTAAGGTTTCATTTTGCTAGTCTCAGAATGGAGGGTCAGTAAGCCTTTATTTGCTGGTTCCTCACCTGTACCAGCTATGGTGCCTGCCTTCACTAAGAGCAATAACAAGTTAGGACACACCTGTAGGCTCATGGCACTGTCTTGTGCAGGCAGCACTGTACAGTAGAGATGTTAAAATGTGTTTACTTAAGTAAATGTGTAACTGCTGAAAATTTCAGGGGGAGGGTGGCTCCCCAGGAGTCAGTGGATGCCAAGAGCCAACTTTTAAGCAGGTTCCCCACATGTACCAATAGCCTGCGTGCAACTGTGAAGGTTAACTGATGAGCTCATTGGTTAACCATGTACATGGTTACACTTTCACATCCCTACTGTACAGAGTTAAAAACAAAACCAAGAAAGAAGCCATGGAAAGAAGCTGGTGAGATGCCTGCCATTGCCTTTCCCCTGCAGGAGATCAACCCATGTTAAATAAAAGAGGTTGCTTGAGGGGCAGCTGCATTGCTACCACTTCACCGAACAGCCCAAAAAGTGGAGAGTTTATGTAGCAACTCCTTCAATAAATTAATGTGTTTCAAAATGAAAACCAAGGCCTTATGTACACACAAGTTGCACAAATTTAACAGAATAGATTTAGATTAATGAACTTAAAGGAATAAAATGGAAAGTCAGTTAAGTCAATTATTAATTTAAGGCAATAGTTCTCAAACTGTGGGTCGGGACCCCAGAGTGGGTGTCAGTCCTATTTTAATGGGGTCACCAAGGCTGGTTTAGACTCGTTGGCACCCAGGGACAAAGCCTGAGCTCCATTATCTGATGCCAAAGATAAAGCCAGAGGATTTCGGTCCCCCTACTCATAGCAGAGGGACTTGGACTTCGGGACCTCCTCCCCAGGGCTTATGCAGGCTCAGGTGTCAGTTCCCCTTCCTCAGGTCAAGTAGTAATTTTTTTTTTTTAAAAGAAGGAAGTCACAGTTTGAGAACCCATGATGTAAGGCACTCAAATCGATTTACTAAGTCTGTTTCTTAACTTTATTACGGTAAATCAGAAGAACTTGTATTTAGACAGGGCCTCTGCTTTCACTCAAGGAATCTCATAATTGTACAGAAAAATTTAATTTTGAAGGAGTGTAACCAATGTAATAAGTCTGCCTGAGTTTGTAAATAGCCTAAAACAATAGCTCTTACAGGGGTGGTCTGTGCTATTTATGAGGTTACCAATAACAATTTAGATGCCAGGTCTGTATCTCACTGCTGATCAAAGCATGTCAGAAGGAGCTGGAAGATCACAGATCTGCACAATCTACCACAAATGAAAGCTGATTTTGGTGCTATAAGCAGATAGCATCAAGGAGATTCCACCATTTTGCCCCCAGCCCTCAATCTGACCTGTGGAGCTAAGAAACTAGAGGGGAAGAGCCTAGTACAGGGGTATGTGGGAACCCCAACAAAGAGAAGGCTCTCCTGGAGAGACCAGTGGGACACCTAAGCCTGTACCTGCCTGACCCCACCATGCTCACTCAAAAAAAGGGGAGCCTGGACTACTCTGGTGGTGAATGTAGGGCTAAGCAGTTTCTTCCCTAGTTCCAATGACTGCTGCTCCTCCCTTTGTTCAATGCTAGTACAGCTTCAGGCAGACCCCACTGCACTGCTTCCTGTTGGATCACGTTTTTAGTTGTGACTTTTAAACCTGAGAACGGTGATTGTGACAGCACTGAATGACTGAGGACTATGACCCCAAGCCCTCCATGTGCCCATGCCTTCATCTGCCCTGCTCAGAGGTGTTTCTGAACCCCCATGAGGGGGAGCCAAGTGGGCACCCTCATATTCCACTGAGAATGATACCTCATTGTGGCCTCTGAAGTACCTTTCCCCTCAATTTGAGACTATTGGCTGTAGCTGACTTCTCTGAGAAAAGACAATATTCTAGTCCCCACCCCACAGGGCTGCTACTGGTAAGATACAGTGTTCAACAAAAAGGGGTCTGCTGTAGTGACACATCCGTGCTTTC
This sequence comes from Pelochelys cantorii, assembly GCA_032595735.1. Classification (NCBI taxonomy): domain Eukaryota; kingdom Metazoa; phylum Chordata; order Testudines; family Trionychidae; genus Pelochelys; species Pelochelys cantorii. The sequence continues at coordinate 25,963,966 of CM064336.1, forward strand.
TTTGGAAAGGTTCAAGGCTTGTTCTGTTTTTAAAAAGGAAAAAAATATATATTCGTTTAAAAAAAAAAAAAAAAAAAAAAAGATTGCCCAGGCTCCAGAGAAGACTAGGCTCAGACCTTGTTTAACATCTTGAGTTATAATTCACATCAATGTTCCCAAAACTGATATAGAAGGCTCAGCTACAAATGCTGGGAGAAAGGACAGGAGGAAAGGTTACAAGGTCATGGGCCTGAACGATGCCCTGTGAAGAAAAATGAAGCTTTGCAATATAAAAAGCTAAGTCAACAATCTATGCTTCCATCTGACAAGGTATATGTCAACAGGTGGAAAGAGGAACAGCTGAAACTAAAAATAAAACAACTCATTAGTTATGCCTCTCTCATTAAACTGGGGGAAACAAACCTTTGATTCTCTGCTGTCCAATGGGAAGGAAGGCTGTGTACACATGAAATCCAGGATTTCAGATCCTCCTCTCCCCCTCCCACTGAGTAAGCTAAATCAGGTCTTTGTCTGGAAAAAAAGGGAGAGGTTTTCTTAAATGAAACAAAGGGCATCTTTCTCTCTGCCATCCCTTGAGGTAAGCATGGACCCAGAGAGATCTTGCTGCATTTCAACGCGCTGAGAGTTACCAATTCCTATGTCTTTCGGTGTATTCCCTTTATTTAATAAATGAAATCTCATCAACTTATCCTTCTTCTATTATCACTGCTGACATCAATCTGATAATATTGGCTTGGCATGGGATTGTGCTATTATATGTCCTCCTGATATTTAATTTAAGAGAAACGTCTGCAGTGGGGTGAATATGTGAAGCAAGCTTTTTATTACTGGCAGCAGTAAGGACGCTGGGAGTGAATTAGACATTCATCTTAGTCAGGACCAATCTAGTGGCTCAGAAGAGGTTTTCTCCTTAACCCTCACTTGGCTGTTCAGCAGTGGCAGGTAACTGCTGCTCCAGCCAACAGCTGCATTCATGTCTTGGCAAACTCATCTCTGTGTGAATATAAACCCAATGAAGAAGGGCAGAGTGCCCGGGAGGTTAAAGCAAGGTTCCTAAAGAGTTTCCATTATAAGTTCTAAGCTAGTAAAATAGTGCTTGTCAGAATGTTTGTCAATTAATAAAAAAGTAACACTTTCCCCTCCCCAACAGATACACTGAGACAGCCAGCTATTACAGGGGTAGATTAAAGCAAGATCTTTGGGACCTAGGCCAGATGCAGGAACAAGACAGAGCAACACACCATGGAGAAGAGCCCTGCTGATTGCTGGTGGAAGGCTGCCTGCTTTAGGAGGAAGATCATGGGATTGGGAGGTGGAGGGAAGGAAAGGAGAGAATGCTGCATCTAGAAAGAAGAGACTAAGGGTATGTCTAAACTACATCCCTCTGTCAAAAGGGGGATGTAAATTAGGCAAATCGAAAGTGCAAATGAAGCGGGGATTTAAATACCCCATGCTTCATTTGCATAATCGCATCACAGCGGTCTTTCGAAAAAGGGTATTTTGAAAGTGAAAGCGCCGTCTAGACACGGTTCTTTCGAAAAAACCACCACCCTAGCCCCTAACAATATTCGCTGTTTTGTCCTGCAGCTAAAAATACACCAGCAAAGTAAAGATCTAGCCTTGTCAATTTAGGATATTCAGTCCCATAGGGCAGTGCAGGAGAGCAATTTCTTGTCTGTCACTATATACAAGCAAACTAGTTGATTGTTACAGAGGTCCCAGATGTAGTGAAAAGATGCCACAGCATGTTGCATCTGGGGAACTGCATTCAGGCTGAACTGTATATTGCAGTTACAAAGGAGTTTGTGGGGGAGGAGAGGCAGGACTCTAAACCTAGACATTTCCATGCATGTATTCAAGGAGGAGGCCAGGACTGAGATACCAAGATGATGTGGGAGGTCAGGAATGAAGTGCATTGACAAGAGCTGTAGGAGAGCCTAGGGCATCAGGGCAACAGACAGAATTCTCTGGGCCCTGGGCAAGCTGTGGGGTGCTGACTCCAGGCATCTAGAAGGAGCAAGGCCAAGGGGCTGAAGGCTGCCTCCCCACAGCCAGCCCTTCAGCGCCACCTGGAGCGCACAACCAGAGGCTTGGGTTGCGATTTAAAGGGCCTGGAGCTCCATCCGCTGATGTTGTTACTGTAGCAGTGGCAACAGCCAGGAGTCCTGGAGCCTTTTAAATCGCTGGGCTCCATGGGAGCTGCTGCCTTTGCCTTCCCCCCATCCATCGGTGGGCCTGCAAGGCATAGATAGCTCATAGTGTGGCAGGTCATAGGATACGTCTGCACACCAGGAGCTGGGGTTTTGAATCCTGGCTTACATAGAAAAAAAATTATATAACAGGTAGTATGGCAGTGGCACAGGCTAATTATACTAAGTACAAAACTGCCTGAACTTTGTGGGCACATGGCTGGACTAGGGCCGACCCTATGGGGGTGCAGGTCTAGGAACAAATCAGCCTTTGTTTCTTGTCTGCCAGAAGGTGCTCCTCTCAACTCTGCCCAGACCGCACCCCCACTCCACCCTTTCCCCCCCAACATCTCACCCCCACCCTGCTTCACCTCTCCCCAAAGAGTGCTGCTTCCTTGCTCTTTCATTCCCCCCCTCACACTTCCTGACACAGCAGTGATACAGCTGATCCACAGCAGACACTGGGAGGGAGGTAAAGGTGCTGATCTGCAGGACCCTCCGGGGGCCAGGGGAGAGAAGACACGGATAGAGGACTTCCCAATGGGTGTTGAGCACTTACCTTTATTTGTCCATGGGTTTTCCTACAGCTGCTGCTGCCAGAGACTGAGCCCAAGCCCCACATAACACACGCATACTGAAGCACAGGGCCCAGAGCAGTTGCCCTGTTTCGCCATACCCATAGAAAACGTCTGCTTGGCACAGTTAGTCCATGCCATCACTCACTACTGCCTACACTACCTGGCTACACAACTATTTTTAGTGCGCTATCTTGATGGGAGAAAGTGTTAGTACAACTAAAGGAGCTGGGAATCACATGGTGGGATGTTTTTGTGTAACAAAGCATGCTGTATTTTAGAGTGTGCACACTGGTGCAATGGTCAGATACTGTGGCATATTGTAGTATAATACTGCACATATACAAAAACCTAAGTGGCTAATTGACCTGGAAAACTGCATTCTCCCTTTGATAATATTGGGATGTCACAGGCGTCTTCTCTTTAAGATGTCAGAAAAGTAGTTCTGGAGGAATACACTGAACAGGACAAAAAGATTTCTTCTTTTCTTCCTTGTCGTTTACAGTCAAACATTAAACACACTTGAAGCATTTCATTTCTAAATAAACTCACTGCCACAAAGAAAATAGATGTGGAAACTAACTGGGAAGCTGTCAGCTTGTGATCAGGCAAAGAACTACAATACAGGATGCTGCAATATCACAAATACAGCGCCATGACCTCACTGCTTCCTTTGGAATTCCCTGCCCCAGCAGGTCAGTTCAATAACATAGCTAGAATTCAAAAGGGGATGGCCATTTGGTGACTATTGAGTGGATGATCTAAATAGATTTCTTTAATCTTCTGTCTTCCATAATTCAATAATATTCCATTCCACTTTGTCACGGCTGTTCTCCACACCGGCACTTCGAGTGAAGAAGTTGGGGGCTTGCAAAAGACTTTAAATTACCCCGCTAGTAATGGCTTCTGCTTAATACAATTTCCAAGGCAACAGATTCCCTGACTTTGGGTGGTATACTGCCACTACCCAAATGAGAACCCAGGAAGATGCACTTGATAATTTCTTTCTGTGGGGTACCCCCAAGCTGTTTAACTCTCCTCAGGAGAGAGACTGAAAACAAACTTAAATTCCTAATAGCTGACCTTTCAGTCTCAGGCAAATGCACAGAGAATTCTGGGACATGGGAATTAGATCATAATATTAAAAAGGTGATTTTATTAACAAAACAAAGAGAACATACTTGGTAAAGCATACTTGTTTGCTAGGTGTTACAGAGCAACTGAAATTGCTTCCCTGGGATTCCATTTAAGTTACAGTGTATTGGGTGAGGGGTATCTGGGCGCAGTACAGGGGAGTCCCACAAAGCAAAAATTAAAGGAAATAACCTGCTTGTGTCTAACTAAACATTATCTGTTTACTCACATATCTAAATGTTCCACTGTTTAGTCCTTCCTTAGGCATGAATATCCCTGGAAATTCCATGCCTTACTCCTGGCTTAACTCATCTCTCTCAGCTCTTGTTCTCCCACACACAAGACCGCAGCAGGCAGATCCTGCTTTTTCAAAAGTTCACACTCTCTTTTTGTTGGGTTGCCTGGTTCCCTACTGACACTTCCTGGAGACCCACTGTCTCTGGGTTTAACCCATAGGCTACATCTACACAGCTTCCCTCTTCTGCAAAAGCCTATGCAAATGAAGCATGGATGAGCATATTGCCATGCTTCATTTGCATAATTAATTAGAAGCCGTTTTTGCGCAAGAGTTTTTTGCACAAAAAGGCACCATCTACACAGCACCTTTTTGTGCAAAAACCCCTTCTTGCGCAAGAGCTGTTCTTCCTGAAAAAATGAGGAAGAATGGCTCCTGCGAAAGAGGGGGGTTTTGTGCAAAAAGGCGCTGCGTAGACGGTAGCTTTTTGTGCAAAAACCTCTTGCACAAAAACTACTCCTAATTAATTATGCAAACGAAGCGTGGCAATATGCTAATCCATGCTTCATTTGCATAAGCTTTTGCAGAAGAAGGAAGCTGTGTAGACGTAGCCTTACAGTCAGTTTAGTTAACTGAATGGCTGGGATATCCAGAAAAGAGTAATACCCCTCCCATTCTTCACACCCCTGCTAAGATGAGTTACCCAAACGGCATGTGCCAGGAACATAGACAGGAAGAAAATTTTTCTGCTCTTCCTCAAATATTCAAGAACATTGTTCAATTGGTGTGATTTCACCTTTTTCCAAAGCATCAGGATTGGACACTGCTGTGGATTGGTTACCAGACTAAGCGGCACTAAGGCCCAATCTGCTATGACAAATACTAGATTATGTCAAATAAAAGGACAAGGTGGACCAAAATAGAAAGAACCACCCTTGGGACTTCTCATCAGGATAATGCCATTAAACTCAGTGTTCTGGATAATTCCAGCTCAAACAACTACCGGTAAATTCTGCCTCTTGGAATTCCCTGTGCTGTTTCCAGTAGATACAGTAGCTGCTTTACCTACAGTAGCTGCTTTACCTCCGGTCAGCATGAACAGTTGTGCGGCACTGCAACTAAATTGCTGCTGCATTCCACCCCAGACAGAGCTGTATTTCAGTGGTGGGTAAAGCAATTACTATATTCTAGTGGCACCTCGTGTGAGAGATTTGGGGCTGGGGGGGGGGGGGGGAGGAGAGAGAAGAATGTGATGTGATGGAGGTCAAAAAAAATCTCAATCTGGCAAATTTTACCCAAGTTAATATATGTTGCATACCACAACACTACCTTTCTAATGCGCTGTAGGGTGCTTGACGCCCATAGTTCTGCCCCAGCCCCCGCCCTCATGCAACCCTTTCCCCTGCTCTCCCTGCCCCAGCACCTCCTGAATGCTGAGGAACAGCTGATCAAGAACAACTGATATCTGGTGGACAGGAGACACAGAGGGATGGGGAGGAGCTGGGGGCACCATTTTTTCCCCCCATCTGCACCTATGGTATCCACTAAATGTTTGGGGAATCCAACATGAAGCAAATGCACACTTTTTACATTGTACATGCACCAATACAGAAAAACAGTAAGAGGAGTTTCCATGTCCACCATTTTATAAACTTTAAACTCAACACTTATAAATGCCTCTCTAAAATCTGTTGTTTGCAGTGTCATTGGAGACATTTTAGTCCAAGGAAATTAGAGACAAGGTCAGTGAAATGATATCTTTTACTGGTGAAAGAGACAAAAGTCTCTCTCACGAGCAGAAGTTGAGCCAATACAAACTATAACCTCAACCACTTTCTGAATAAATGTGAAGATTTTTAAGTGATTTGAAATTTGGTATGTCTCATGGGGCACAGGATAGTTAGTGATCCAAGTAGTGATCCAACTGACTTACCAGTTTCCTTCTGCTACCTTGTCTGTTAAACTCAGGCTATGTCTACACTACAATCAGACACTCATGCCATGCCTGTTAGCTTATTTGGGCTCACGTGGCTGTTTAATTGTGGCGTAGACCAGTGGTGCACAACCTTTTTTCAACCCCAATCCCCATATTTTATTGTACTCGTGTCACGACCCCCAAGGTAATTTGCGCAGCGCTGCGCTTAGATCCAGGCATCCGGGTCTTATGCCCACCACTATGGCGACCCCCCAGGAAGACATCTGCGACCCCCTTTAGGGTCATGACCCACGGGTTGCGCACCACTGGTGTAGACATTCTAGCCTGGGCTGCAGCCCAAGCTCTGGGACCTCCCACCTCGCAGGGTCCTATAGCCAGGGCTACAGACTGAGCCTGGACACCTACACTGTAACTGAACAGCCCCACAACTCAAATCAGTTGGCCTGGGTCAGCTATGGGTTTTTAACTGCACTGCAGACATATATATGAACCAGACCTCTTGATGACTCTGAACTCATCCATCAATTAAGATATCGAAGGATAAATTAATCACAATCCCTCACCTAAGATAAAAGGAGTTTTGTACTTCTGGAATGTCTCCACAGCAAAAAAAACTAGCACGCGAGAGTCTCAGAGCCCATGTCAACTGACTCAGGCTACGGTACTTGCACTGCAGAGGTAAAAAAGAGCAGTGTAGATGCTTGGGCTGGAGCTAGGGCTCCAAGACTCTTCCCTCTTGTCAGGTTTCAAGCCGGGCTCCAGATCAAGCCCGAATGTCCACACTGCTATTTTTAATATCCAATATCACATAGCACCTATGTTTAACATGACATTTCATAAATACCCTTGTGAGGCAGCTATTCTTCTCATTTCACCGATGATGAAACTGAAGCAGCAAGGTTAACTGACTTGCCCAAAGTTACAAACTCTGAGCTCAAGGCCAGAAATGATCATTTAATCTGACCTCCAGTATAATCATAGGCTAACACCACCACCCAGCATGAGCATTACCTCTAATTTTTATATCCATGTATGGAATGAATTTTGTTATGTGCACCAATATGGAGGTGATGTGTGGCATGGATGGAGCTGAGGTGTTTGGGGTGCAGGACTAAGGCAGGGCTAAGGCAGAGGGTTGGGCCTGGGGTGCAGATTGCCCTGGAAGTAGGACCAGAGGATTCCCACCAGCCTTCTCCCTGCTGGCAGCAGCTCCAGAGCCAGTAGAGAGGCCTGCAGCAGCCCTGCATGCTTCAGCTTGCTCCTCTCTGGGCCTCTAAGCTGCACTGTAGGCTATAAATGATTGTGCAGGCATGCAGCCACAAAGGGAACTTAGCCCTGCACCCACATACTAAGGCCAACAACTGAAATGAGACAAGAATATTGCAGCCCACAGAATACTAAACTACATGTCCCACACAGAGAATAGAAGAGACTGAGGTGCACCAATGTCTAAGGCCCTGCAATACAGATAATCCCAGCAAGTGACCCATAACCTATACTGCAGAGGAAGACAAAATACCTCTCAGGTCACTGCCAGTCTGGCCTGGGGGAAGATTCCTTCCTGAACCCACATATGGTGATCAGTTAGAACAGGGGTGGGCAATACTTTTGGAATGAAAAATTTTTGAAGTGGTTGTGGGCCGCCCCAGGGCCCTGGACAGAAGGGCGGAGCCTCAGGCGGAAGGGGGTCACTGCTCCCAGCCTCGGTGCTAGCACATTGCCTGGGAGCCACGGATGCTAGAACTCTTTCAACTGCTTCTATTTAAAGGGCTCGCGCATTCCCAGGGGCTGTTGCCTGACAGCCCCCGGGAAGGCATGAGTCCTTTAAATAGAAGCAGTTGAAAAAGTTTGTGCATCCCTGGCTCCCAGGAAATGGGCTAGCATGCTGCTGGGCACTGAGCCCTTTCAATTGCTTGCTAGGTTTGCCAGGTGTCCGGTTTTGAACTGGACAGTCCGGTATTTGAGCTTTCTGTCCAGGAAACAAATTGAGAAAATACCGGACATATAGATGTCTGGTATTTGCTAATTAAGTAAGTTTTATTATCATCATGAGTATCAGTATGTAGTTGCATACTGCCTGGCTGGTAGACCCGCTCACACTGAGTGAGCGTGTCTACCAGCTAGGCAATACGCAACTACACAGGTAGAGAGGAGGGGGGCGGGGGTGGGGCCGGGATGGAATCCCCTGGGCTGGACTCGCCTGTGTACCCCGCTGGGACTGTGCCCGGGACGGGCAGCACCCCAGGATCTGCATGCGCCCGGGCAAGCCCCACTCCCCGCCGGCTGGTTCCCCACTCCCTCCCGCTCCTCCCGACCAGCCCGGCTTCCTGCCGGCTGGTTCTCCTCAATCTCTCCTGGCCAGCCCCCACCCCCCAATCTGAGATCAAATGTGTCCGGTATTTTTTTTGAAACCATCTGGTAACCCTAACTGCTTCTATTTAAACGAGCTTGTGCCTGCCACATGGCTGCCAGGCAACACAGTCACCTGGCAGACGCAAGCCCTTTTAATAGAAGCAGTTAAAAGGGCTCGCAGATCCCAGCGCTGCTAGGGCACTGCCAGGGAGCCAGGACACACGAGCCCTTTCAACTACTTCTATTTAAAGGGCTCACACCTTTCCCACGGCTGCCAGGCAATGTGTTGCCTGACAAGCACAGGGAAGGCGCGAGCCCTTTAAACAGAAGCAGTTAAAAAGACTCGCGTGTCTCTGGCTCCCAGGCAACACACTATGGGGCAGGGCCCGGAACTGCTGCGCGGGCCGGATCAAAGCCCTAAGTGGGCTGCATCTGGCCCACTGAGAAGCTTTTGCCCACCCCGTGTTAGATCCTGAGCATGTGAGCAAGAATCAGCCTGCAAAGCATGTGACACACAAAATACTTGGAGCCACCTCAGAGCCTAGATCCCACCCCATCCAGTGTCCCATCTCCAGAGATGGCGCTCTCTCATGTTGAGGAAGGAGACCACCTTCTTCCCCCCAGTACACTGCGTGGGGAAGGAAAGAGGATGAGGGAGAACAACCTCTCCTGACTCCTGCAGGTGACCAGCTAAAGCCTTGAAACAAGAGTTTTTAGGAACATAAAACACAAACCAGAAGGAATTTTAGGCATCACCACCATCAACCCTGCATACAATTCCATTCACAAATGTGTCCATCACTTTCTTAAAATTAAGTAAGTGGTTTGCCCCCACTACTTCTATTAGGACCTTGTTTCAGCACCTCACTTCTCTGATGCTCTAGTTGTCAGTGTAAAAACCTAGGTCCAGAACTGACAATTCCTGACTCCCATAATGTACTCAGCCCACTACACCATTGTACTTCCCATGCTCTAACTTGCTTTCTTAATCTCATTAAACCCAAGCAATCACTCTCCATTTCGCCAATGAGTGCCCCAAAAGACTCCATTTGACACCTCAGTCTGTTCTGCTCAACAAAGTCAAAGTAACTTCAGTGGCTGACTGATATCTCTACAATAGTGGAAACTTGTGTTATCTGTTGAATACCAGTGCTCTCAAACTGCAAGAAAAAGAAGATGACTTGGCCCCATCCCACTGAGACTGCAACTAGGTAACTATTCATCTCTACTGGCATTTTGCACAGCAGATGGCAAGTTGTATGGTAGAATAGAAAAGACTTTTTCACAGGCAATTCAAATGTATATTTGGACGTAAATTCTTTACTAGTGATGAATGTAGGATATTGACTTTGGAGGAACTCTGCCAGTTTTGAAGCAGAAAGGAAAATTACAGCCTGTTCTTTTTCTTGCCAGGAGATATTGAAGTTAACAGAACTGGATCTCATGCCTGCAAACACCACACACCATTTCATCCAAAGATGCCAAGTTACTAAGGTTGACAAGCAAAGATGAAGAGTCTAAAGTTAGCAGCAAAATGGCCTTTGGAAGCCAAACAGGAATGAGTCAGAGCCTTATTGCTGGAAGGAGCTCTCAATCAGAAAAGGAGAACGGCTGAGCTCTCATAAGGCAGAAAAACAATATAGCAAGCAGTAACTGAAACAAAACTTAGCCCTACAGGTGACCCAAACACGGATTTGGGGGGGAAAAAAAGATAAACAACATTTAAAAAGAGTTAAGACCTCAGATCAGAAATGTGGTATGTACGGCTCATTGAATGCATGAATTACCAGCCCTAAGAACACAAAATGCTGTGATGGTTAATGCTACAGCGTTTAGGGGGTAACTGCCTACTAAGAAAATGCTAAATCTACGCCAATTTAAAAACTACAAAAGCAACCATCATTTATTGTACCTGCCAGACCTGAGCTATGCAAGAGAGGAGTTTATGACTACACTACAGTAGTGCATAGTACTGAAGCAGCAGGGAACATTTAAAGAGACAGAATTAAGTTACCCAAATTAGAATTTAGGTGGGACACTGGAGCTAACCACCTCAGTTTAAAGACCTCAAGGCAGTTTCTGCAATCTAAGCTTTAGGATTACACCTCATGCATAAGGCAATGCCTTCAGCTCCACAGCATTACACTATGTTGTGTGTTTTATTCACTATGGACTCCACCACCATTCAACCACCCTTTTACACACTGGAAACACTGCTGTTTCAGGAGAGACACAAAGCTTTGAACTCAAGTCTTGGCAAGCAATGCAATCTCAACAAAGTATTTAAAGAACACAAGAAATTCCAATGGAAAACAGCTTAAGTCAACATGGTTTTCAATTAATAGAAAACCATATGCTTTCAAACTGGCATCAAAAGTCTCCCATACAAGTTAACATGATTGCCTCCAGCTATTAATGATAGTCAGTCAGCCCTAGTACATAACCGATTACTGCTGAAAAGTTCTCTCCAAAAACCCTATGGACCCTATCCCTATGAACCATTCTGGAGTCAGTAAGGTGTACTGAGTGCTGCATTTTTGCCAAATTAGACATGGGCCTAGAGAGTTGGATACAGAGTAGCTGTGCATTGTTCCATCATACAGGGAAGACCCTCCAGAGTTCAACCTCAGGACACAGGGAAGAAGCAGAAGGTAAAGATGGGAGGAGTGAACTAATTTCCAGCAGGCCTAGGCATACTGTGATTAGGCTGGGGATCTACTGATGGTGAGACTTCATAGTTAATGGAACTCTATGGAGAAAGCTACTGGTTGTACCACTGTTTACATGAAAATCTATTTTAGCTGAAGAACTTTGATCATCCATAAAATGCTCCCTAGAGAATGATGCTATAAAATGATTTCTTGCACTCTACAAGAAAAGAAAGGGTGCAGTCAATAACATCATGCAGCTTGGACACTGATCTTTGGGGAGACAGTTCACCATGTTGGAGGCTTGTATAGCTATGGCATGACTTTCACTTCCTCAGGAGGAGAAAATTCAGTGCACATTGAAATATACAACCTCTGTCTGACCTTCAGAACATCTGTATCTCTCTTCTCAATATCTCTCTCACTCTCCAATCACCCCATGAGGATAATTTAACGCTCCATAATAAATAGAAGCATCTCACACACATACCCCATATAATTCAGAAGCATGAATACAATTACTGTTCAAAATAGCAACACTGCCCTTGAAATCAGTTGTTAGTGAATTAATGAACAGATTCTTAGGAGTGTTGCCTGAGCTTTGCCTTGGGCTGCTAATTAGCAAACAAGTCATTAATTCACTGGTTACAAGTGGCTCCTGAGGCATTATTGCTTCTGATACCTTTAATTCACCACTTTTTTGAAAGGTTTCTCAAGATTACCTGAACCTCATACACCCTGCACCATCACCATCATACAGAAAAGATAGCTACAGGATGAGTCTCTCTGGTTCAGGACTCACTGATCCAGCAACAACCATGGTCCTGCCAGAGCCTGGAGTCAATCAGCAGAGGGGCTGGAATTGGCCTCCCCTGGTCAGGAAATGCCGTGGTTCGGGGCCAGTTGGGTCCCGAGGGTACTGAACCAAGGAGGCCCAACTTGTACAAACATCCAATGCTGGCCAACCTGAGGTCACTAATCAATATGCAGGACACTTTTCCTCAGAAGTAGGAAAAGGCTTACAAAGTCACTGGTATGGAGTCAAGTAGAAAAACTACATGCAGGTGAGTCTCAAATATTGTGCAACTGAAAAGGTCTTGCTTCATGTTGCTTCCCCATTGCATGATCCCTAAAAAACCATGTCAATGCCCTGGGTCCATTTTCACGTTTATTCTTTATGATGAAGTTTGTATCTCGCAGTAAACATGAGCTGCCAGCGAGCAGCATTTAACAGGTTTTAGATTATATTAACTATGTTTTTATTTTAAAGGGGTACATATTACTGCTGCTGAAAGTGATGAGAATCAGCTCTGTCAATGCACCTTAGTCTATTTATATGCCTCAGGACTTTATGCTGCCACCCGTCACCACAGTATGAGCACCTTTCATGTGAAATCAATAGTAATAGTAAAGTCCTTGAATTCCACAGAGTCTGTCATTTCTTCCTCTGCTAGTCCAGTCCCAACCCCCGCTTCTCCATTACTTTACTACAACAACTACTGCTGCATTTGTGAGAAGAGACCGTCAATTTTGCACTGGTTTTGCAACAGCGACAAACCTGTATAGTTTTCTGGTATCTCAATTCAGTATGTGGAATATCACATCGTGCTTTCTTCATTTATTTGGGATGATGAGTGAGAACAAGAGTATGAATTGGGATCTCATTAAATGAACTGGGCCACAGGAGGAGATAATTTTGTTTTGACATAAGCAATCCATAAGAATTGCAGAAACTCACTTTATCTGAACTGCCACGTTTTCTATCTGATAACATTTCATTACGGCAGTGACTGTTTGAGACTTTAAGAAACACTCCGAGGAAGGGTAAAAGGAGACAACTGGAACATTTGTGCAGTTCCATCACACCCAGTGCAACCCTCATTTTAATACCCCTCCCTCTCAGGACAGAAAATTTACAAATGGTGTGAGTGCAAGACCTTGAAATCAATGTATAGGAAGAAAGTTTAACAATGGTCCTCTTGAAACTGTATTGAAAATGGGTAAGTGCTAGTATAAATGGGGCAAACCACCCTCAGCTCCATTTAAGAAAGGTTAATTAACATTTATTTCTATAAAGACTGGCTCACAATTTCTGAATGACATTAAAGCCAGTACTGCCCTATCTAATCTCACACTTGCACCATTTTACATATCACTTTGGGAGAACATATTCCTCAAGGCCAGACTCAGCAATACTTCAACTTCCCAACACAGGCCAGATTTGGATACACAAAACATCAGTGCAGTGAAGGCCAGGCTGTGATGGAATCCCTATATATGAAATATCTATGGGACACAATCACTGACAGCAGGGCTGGGAGCAAACAGCATGAATAGAGTTAGAGGGAGGAAAGGCGAGCCAGACCCTTTCTCTGGGGGCGGAGGGGAAACAATCTTGCTCTTACCTCAACACAAAGCAAATATGACCTCCAAGGGGTAGTTGGTATTGTCTCTGAAAGTTACTATCTCCCTATTGCTTAGGCCCCTAATTTCAACAGTGTATGGACCTATTAGTCTAATAATAGGAGAAATACCACAGCCATTGTGCTTGAAGCCAATGATGTCCCTGCCTCTTTCCCTTGTGCTTCCTACTGTCCACTTAACGTTTTCTTTCAGAGGCTAGGTTCAGGTAAAGTGGTTAGGAACAGATGAGTATTTAGTTCTCTAAGAGTAGAAATATATAGGACTAGTTAAAATTGTCCCATGTCAAACTTTAAGAATTCATGACCCAACAAAGAACCACCATGTATGATCTTTTTCATCTTCACAATCTCTACAGAAACCAGTCAAAAAGCTGGTAATTCCTCTGGGATTTGCTCACGGTTGACACTTTCAGTGAAGGCCTATTGCTGCTATAAATCTGTTATGAAATTTAATAAGACCCTCATTTTCAAGGGATTGAGCTCAGAATAATTTGCTGTTCCAAGCTTACAGTCTGTCCAGAAGCTTTTTATCCCATGACTGTGCCAAATCTGTGCAGTTCTACTTTCCATACAAAGCCCAAGAGGATACTTACCACTTGTCAGTTTGTCTAACAATCACCTTAAATACTCATGTCCATTAAGTTTAAAGATCATAGAATCATTAAATGAACTCTTAGATAGAAGGTCCCATGTGGAGTAAATGTTGATGGCAGCCTTTCCATTGGAAAGTTGCCTTGGTTTCAAAGCTGATCTCTATCAGGATGACAAGATAGGAGCATTCTTTAAATGCTCATTGATAACTCTGCATGACATATTCAGTTCTCTCAGACTAGTGAGCTAAGCAATAGGGCTCTTGGTAAGCAGCTTCAGAGAGAGTTCAACAGACCATAAGGTGATCTCAGAGGGAAATTATTCAGCTCCAGAACAATTTTATCTCTTAACAACTTTCTAATCCCCCTACCCCACTCTGCAGCTTTACCTTTTAAAGAATGCCATGTGCCCACACCCAACCATGCCAATCCTTGCTTCCAAATTTAAAAAATAATAATAAAAATAAGATAAGGTCAAACTCAACAAAAGAAAATAAATGAAATTAAAAAACCCCAGCACTTTGAGGATAAATCTTGAGTGCCTGCACTAAGCCGTAACCTCTTCACTGATTTTTTCCCCCTTTAACAGATTCAGGAGCAGTAATAACATTTAATCCTCAGAAGCTAATCTAAATGTAACACTCAAAAGAAGACAAAGACAACGCAAGAGGAAAAAAAATTTGGCCACTGCCTTTTGGGAGTCTTGCTTTATCCCAGGAGCGAGCGCATTAATAGAGCTTGGAATGAAATGCCATTTTATTCTCTGTAGCAGGGAGGGGATTAACAAGTTGTCTTCTCTAAACCCAGTCTGAGTCATGGCTCTCTGAGCACTGAGAAAAGGATGTGAAGCACAGTGAAGGGTGGGGAGTACTGGTCTTTTATGTACATGCTGCTGCTTTTGTGGATGGTTACTGATGTGCAGAGTTTGCTAAACAGGGAAGGAAGGAGGAAAAGTTCTGGGTCCCCAGACTTAAATTCCACTGGTTAACAAAGAGCAAAATAACAATGCAGCAATTATAATAAAATCAGACGGACAATATGTCCATGGCCGTGCTCCAAGTCACCATAGCACACAAGCAACATAGGTGTGTTACTGAAGGTGCTGAAAGAATGGCCCATTTTTTCCCAGCTCTGTTAGGTGGCTTCCTGTTGCTAAGAGTTTTCCTTGAGAGAAAGATGCAAGCTGGACAGAACCCAGGACAGTGAGTAGCAGTCAGTAAGGATGGTTATGCAATTTCTTCAGATACTTCACACGCCGATGGAGACTAGACTTAGCCAAACAAAAACTGAGATGAGGCTCAGGTGACAAAAACTGTCACACATCATCAGACCATTAGTCCACCACACATAGTAGCCTACATTCAGCAGCCACCATTATCTGGTGCTTCTCTTGCTGACTCACTATGTGGCCTGGGGAAAAGTACTTCATTTCTTTATTTTCCCTTATGCAAGATGGGGATAGTAAGGTTTACCCTTCTGCCTCACAGGCACATTGTAAAAACTTGTTAGTTAAGATCTGTACAGAACTCTGAACAAGTGAAGAGCCATATAAATACTAAAACAGTATTGTAGTTGGCAATGAGTGCAACGCTGGAGATGTTTAAAAGAACTGGAGAGTGAAGGAAACAAATACTCAGATAAATGCCACAAATGCAGTTTCAATGGCTTGTGCTTCTCTGACCCTTGCTGCAGTATGGGCTCCACAAAGCAGAACTTACTCGTTAAAGGGGAAGTTCCATTTTCTTTCTCCATCCCTCAGTACACTAAAATACAAATTCAAATGCGGTACTTCATAAAAGGTGACAAAATGCAGGACAGCTGTGTCTGATGAGGTGTGTGTGCATGCAAGATAGGGAAAGTAAGTCCAGTAATTTACCATGACTGATGAGTTTGGTATGTTATGGGATCAGAGAGAGACTGGAATGGAAGAACCACCCCACTTCCCTTTCCCTCTTGTTACACAGGAGCAGTTTGAAGTTGTTTGCATCTCAGTTTCTCCGTTTGCATAAAGGGGATAATCAAATGTATTCACCTTGGTAAACTACTTTTAAATGTATAGATGGTACAGCGTTTTAAGACTAAACAGTATGACTAGTCTGCTCCTTCAGTTGGTTTGAATTTGGATGGAGGTGGTAAATTCTGCATTCTTCAGCATTCAGCAAACAGTGCCTGATAAAGGGATAAACGAACATTTGGTCCTACCTAGGAAGTTCAGGATACTGATCCATACACCTACAAAGGATCTTTCCCTCATTCCATACAAGACATAGCTCTGTTCAAGGTTTAGGACTGTAAGCCTTTGGGCTGGAATTGTGTATTTATATATGTTTGTACAGCACTCAGTACAATGAGACCCCCCCCCCCATCCTAACTAGGGCCTCTGAGCACCTCCCACTCCCACACAGAGTGAACTGTTAGGGAGAAGCAAGGTGGTCAGTATGATTATTTTATTATTATTTAAGATCACGTTAAATAAACAACTATCAGGGATGGTCTAGATGGTGCTTGGTCCTGCTGTGAGGGCAGGGGACTGGACTTGATGACCTCGAGGTCCCTTCCAGTTCTATGATTCTATGACTATGATTACAATGTGGCATCAGCAACCCTCGGATGGTGTATTTCAGAACAAAGCCCATGATGTAGGGCAAGATTTCTTGAGATACTTTAATAAGCTGCATTCTTAAGAGGTAAATGAAATGAGGAATTCTTCTTCCCTCACGTTTACCAGTCCTGCAGCCTATTCTTTCCCAATAATCAAGGCTTCAAGCACATGGTTCCTAAGCTATCTTTTGAAGACGATAATGTGAACTTGAAAACAGGTAACAAACTGTGGCCAAGAAGAGACCTGGTCTAGGGACAGCTGCCACTTAAGTGAACCCAAGGAAAGTCTCCATTTATAGTGGCCAAATTGTGCTAACTCTTCCAACAGGAAATACTGCAAGAAAAGACAAGTAGGAAAACTTAGACTGGCTGCTCTTAGGAGCACAAAGAGAAGGGGAAGGGACACAAACTCTAGAACATTCTAGCTAAATTTCAGGACATCATTAACCTTTGTATTGATCTCAGTTGTTTACATTTCGATGAATGGCTGCATCACCAGATGGTAACATGCTGCAGGTCTCTATCTTGCAAGGAACAGGGGAGGTCAAATAAACCTCAAAGGAATCCAACTGAAGGGTGTTTTAAAACCAGGTTTGATACATAACTGATGATAACAAATACAGGATATAATCTGGGGTCTTAATCTCCTCTAAGAATTCGTTATTTATATTATATCCCTGTCACATATACTCTCACCAACTGGCTACACAGTTCTGGAAGAGCACACAAAATATTTTCTCTCTGCTCCACGGGAGTTGAAGAAAAGACAGTCACATCTTGATTACCACATCTACATTTTTTTATTTTATTTTCATCATTTAAATTTTACTAAGGAGAGTTTTCTGAAAATATCTGGGATGTGTCAGTGCCTTGATTTTATGAGTACACTGCACATGAGCTTTTGCAGCAATCAAACTCCCAAGCACCAGTGCAGAATTAGAACAGGATAGGTGATGCTTTGGCAGCTAGTCATCATTAAGAAAAAGAACACAATATTCTGTGACCTTACTTACATACCCCAGTATAATCTATTTATGTAGTTAAATATCATGCAGTCTGGACCTAATCCATCTGGATTGCATATGTTGTTACTCCAGATTATTGCATTTTGGCCAATTGTTTGTTGTACCAAACTGAGGTACAAATGCTGCTCTTAACAGTAGAATTGCTATGGGCTCATGAATGGCAAAGAAACCTCAAAAACATATATTTTTTCTTAGCTTTTAGTGCATGTGGAACAATGATCTGGAAAATGCTACTGGCACAGAAAAAATAGAGAAATTTCGACATGAAATGCACTAGAATATGGACACACATTATTAAAGGACTCTGAGCCAAGATTAAAATCATATTTCAGAAAATACATTTAATCTGTGTCACCCGCACAAGATTATAAAAACAGATTTTAGTGTTATTAAGGTGTCACCATTTATGTTATTTACTTTTTACATTCCTCTGGGCTGGACAATGAAAAAAAAAGTTTCACTTTTCTGTTTTTATACATTAGCCCAGCGCTACAATGTCTGGGTTGCAATCACTGTGGCAGACAGTTTAAATATAAGCCAAAAATACTTTTCATTGCAATTCTAAAAATCTTGAAAACATTCTAATCCAATTTGTGTTTTCCAGATCCCATCTGCATCTTCTTCTATTTTTATTTTCAAAAAAATTCCACACTTTGACCCTAAAATTTCTCTTTTAAAGTTAGTACAAGGAGAATTTACAACTGTTCAGGCCTTTAAATACTTAATCTGAGGGAACATTACACTTCATTTATGTAACTATCTAGGGGCTATGCATACAGAGTTCTATAAATGCAAACAAAAAGGTTGAAAAGAACAGAAATTACTTCTTACTTTATGTGGTTCTCTGCACTAGTGGCTGCCTCATGGAATTGTTCTGATGTCAGCTTGTAGATTTCAGCATTCTGAAACAAAGCAAATATTGCTCATCACTCAAGATTGTGCTTTTTTTATACCCTATCCTGTGATGTAACCGTCTTCTATAATAAACAACAATTATTTTTCACTCAGCAGGCACCACATTCTGCAACAAAACAACTTAAGACTCTACCAATATAAAATATGAATATGAAAGAACATCTGTACTTTTTAACAGATCATAACAACGCAACAAACTTGAGGCACACTGCTAAAGACACCTCATGTGGGCAAGGGTAGGCCTCTTGGCCAATATTCAGCTTGTGTTATTTCATCCAAACTTCTTTTCCAACAGTAATTTCCAATGCTACTTGGTTTTTAGTGTGTTTTTTTTTAAATTGCTCTGGAAAGCTGCAGTTTGCTGACTGAGCCTAACAAGAGAATGAATTTTATATTTCAACCACACTGTCCATGTAACTTGCTTAAGGAAAATTCCTTGAGCCAAGTGTAGACTAAATGAGTAGGTGCACACTTATACAAGAACCAACCAAAATGGTGTTGCAGGTAAGGACAGACATTCACCTTCAGGCCCATCTGTGCTGCTCTCCTTTCACCTTAGTTTGTCATTTTATGTTAAACACAATTCTCTTCCTCCCAACTTTTTCTCCTGTGATTACAACTGTGGTCCTCCATATCAAGAGACTGCAAGTATTGTTCAGTGGTTAGAAGAGAGAGACTATGCCAAATCATCATCTGTGTGTCTCAATTTCCCTTCCACAAAAGTCTTTAGGCTTAATTTAGTGAAAGGTTTATGAAGTGTTCAGTTGAAAGGTATTTAAGTGTCATTTCGATACATATCTGCATGTAAGTAAAACATACAAACTACAGGAAGGAATTAGTTTTCACCAATTTTTACCTCAATCACTCTTACAGCTGACAAATAATCAATCCAAAATGAGTTTTGCTAGCGAGCTGTCCTGAATGTCTTTGTTTGATCATTTGTTACACCACAGTCAAACTTCTATGCTGCAAAACCCTTTTTATTTCTTTCAATATCAAAGGAGTTCAAATTTTAATGGAGCCTTTTTCTCTGCCCTGTAAACATATCCTCTGACTTCCAACTCCCTGTTGTTGCTTATTCACATACGAACCTACAAGAGCTATGTGCCAATTAATTAAATTTGCCATTGAAAATGAAACAATGTGAAAAGGTAGGTATGAGTGTTATTCTCTATGAGTTTCGTAAGTCTCACTGATTCTCCAATTACTTCCCAAACAATATTCATATTTCATACCACCTGATTTCTCAAAGGGTCTGGATTTGAGAGATCAAAATGAGGGAGAGAGAAAGAGAAAGGTTGGAAAAATAAGCATTTTTCTGGCAACAAGAAATAATGCCATCAGACACCATTCACCAGAAGCAATTTGCAGTGAAACAGCAGCAGGAGAGGAAAACATGAACAAATATGCTGTATGTGAAACCCAGCATGAAGATGGCATTTAACCCACCTAAGGGCTTGTCTTCACTTACCTCAAAATCAACGCTCTGGAGATTGATCTTCCAGGGTTTGATTTAGTGGGTGTAGTAAGGACCTGCTAAATGGACCACTGATGGCGCCCCCATCAACCCCAGGACTCTACCAAGATGCAAGGAGTAAGGGAAGTCAATGGGAGAGTTTCTGGTCAACTTCCTGGAATGGGGACGCTGCAGAAATTTGACTTAAGGTATGTCGACTCCAGCTATGCTATTCTTGTTGCTGCAGTTGAGTATCTTAGGTCAACTTTCTCCAATAGCGTAGACCTGGCCTAAGGAAGGAAAAAGCAGCCAACAGAGTTATTTGCTGGTAGGACAGTAGAATTAAAGCACTTGTGCAAGGGCCTTTACATGGTTTGAAAGAGAGGAAGAGTTTAGCACCATGATTTTATTGTGACAGAGGAAGTAGAAATATGGCTGATACCACTGCTGCATCAAGTTCCTGCCTGAGCCCCTGGGCAACACTGGATGTAATTCTGAAGCATGGCACCACAAGACATCACTTTAGCTCTCAACTTGGTTGGGAGATAGGCAAGTGAGAATTCAGATGGGGAGAGGTACTTAAACCTCAGTGATCAGGAGAAGGGCAATATGACAATCCTACCAGACCACATACCAGATAGCCTGGCAAGTCTAATGTGGGTGTCATGGGAGAGTATAATGGAAAGGGGGGCATAGGAGACTCAGAAAGGAATTTAAAATGCCATATTTGAAATGGGAGGCAGGAAATCTAAGCACAGTTTCTTATAAATCCCCTTCCCACTAATCTAGATATCTCTGTTTGCTTTTGGGTTACTCCTCTTTTTCATATTGGGAAGACTTATTGTTTCCCATGCTTCCTGTGTTATGGATCAACATTGTTAAGTGCTTTCAAAAGGACAAAAAATCTGGGCTAGCTTAGCAAGTAGAAGTGTTAAAAAGATTTCCCCTCCGTTTGGCACTCTTCCTCTTTGGGACTGCTCATTCACTTCAATCCTACCCTGAGCCAAATGGGAGAGCAAAACTAAGTGGTTGCTCATTCACTTCTATCCTTGTTTCAGATTTAATACATACGTAGAACCATACAAATGTAGGGCTGAAAGGAGTCTTGAGAGGTCATCTAGTTCAGCTCCCTGTATTGAAACAGGACCAAGTAAACTTAGGGTAGACCATGCCTGACAGGTATTTTTTCAACCTGTTATTAAAAACTCCAATGATGGGAATTCCATAACCCTTGTAAGCCTATTCAAGAGCTTAAATACTCATACAGTTGGAAAGTTTTCCCTAATATCTAATTTAAATTTCCTTTTCTGAAGATTAAATCCATTACTTCTTGTCCTACCTGGAGAACAACTGCTCACCTTCTTCTTTATAACAGCCCGCAACATAACTGAAGATTTATCCAGTCTCCCTTCATATTTCTTTTCTCAACAGTGAATATGATCAGATTTATAATCTTCCCTTATAGGCCGACTATTCTAAATCCTTGATAATTTGTGTTGTTCTCCCTCTGGACTATCTCCAATTTGTTCACAATATCTTAAAATGTGGCACTCAAAACTGAACCCAGTACTCCAGCTGAGGACTCACCATTGCTGAGTAAAACAGGGCAATTAATGTAGGAGCATTGTATGTAATACGACCAGAATATTAGCCATTTTTGAAACTGCATCATATTGTTGACTTATTCATTAATCCATTATAACCCTCAGATCCTTTTCAGGAGTACTACTGCTTAGTCAGTTATTTCCCAGTTTGAAGCTAATTCTTTTTTCCCCCCCCAAGCGTAGTGCTTTTCATTTGTCTTCACTGAATTTCAATTTGTTAATTTCAGACAAGTTCTTCAAATCATTTAATAAGAACCAATTCCACCCAACTGCCTTTTACTGAGCAGGGGTGGTTACACTTTCAGGTTTTTCTCCCAATGAGAATACTTTTGAGAGTCCCTCACATCCAGTCTACATCTGCAAAATTTGCTGTCATAGTTTTGATTCCTTCCAGTGTGATCCTGCGCTGATGTGCCACCACACTGCGACAGAACATTCCAATGGCTAAAAGTAACCCAGGACTTTCTAACTGTCCAGAAAGCTCAGAACAGGCAGCCATGTGAAAATGCAGAGCCACCTTATCCACATTACACTAGGCAACAGCTTCACCAGGTCCCCCATGACCATGGGTACAGTTAGTGCCTGAAGCTGGGCTAGGTGTGGTGTTGCTTAGCCCCAACAGAGATACACACGTATCGCGTAAAGAACCATACATTAGGAAAGGAGAGTCAGCTGAAAGCCTATGTAAAAAATATGCTCAGAAAACATCCCATGCAGGAACAGAGTTGCAACTTATGATTTTAATCATGAGTCTCATGATGTTTAATGTTCTACTTAAACGCCCTATCTCCTGGAGGCAAGCAGCTACAAGAGTAATTGAGGTGCCATTCAAAAAAAAAATTCCTGCAATTCCAGCCCTTGTGGTGCAGAAAAAAGTTTGATAATGTGATCCACATGAACCCAACAGAAAGATAATCTAAAATGCATTATTTTTTTCTAAATCTCTTGAGTTTTGGGGGCCTGACTTATAATTTTGGTATTAGGGGCTGGCAATTTTGGGATTCCGTGTTTAGCATGTGAACAAGATGTACCAAAATAATGCAAATTCAAAGGATTTCCCTCTTCAGGTAAGTAATGGGTTGATGGTAAGAAGATGGAAATACAGCCTTCAGATCGCTCTCGCTCTCTCTCTCTCTCACACACCCCCCCCCCCAAATTGTGGTTAATTTTCCACATACAGAAAGGTTCCAACGTGTTTTCATATTTTTTACATTGTCTGCTTTCTTCCAAGAGAGAAAGCAGAACACTCAAAATACAGCAGGGATAGCACTTCTTGGTCTATTTCTGAAATAGACATAGCTGAAACATCATGAGAAAAACCCTGCCAGCTTAATTTTTGCCCTTACATTGAAGCCCATTACATACCATCTCAGTAGAATGTGCATTGTTCACAGTGATATGTGAAATGCTTGACACAAGAACGTGAGTGAAGTGAGAAAAACCTGAAACTAATCAGATTTTAGGTGAAATGTTTTGCTAATCTTAAGCAGCAGCAGCAGCAAAAACACCAGAACACAGATTTATCCATCAGGTTAAGAACTGGGTCAGTGGATCAGAGGCTGTGTGGCTATAAAAAGACAACACACACCAAAGCTATCTTAAGGTATTTTGACACCTTGGTGTATAGAATCTTGTCAGTGGTCATAGTGTTTAAAGATACAAAGAGGATTAATGGCTGCTGAAATGTTGCCAGCTTAGATGAATGCTAGTGATACTTCTGATGAAACAGAGCAGGACATTGGAGGCCTTGACAAATGCTGCAGACAACAGCTTCGGGATTAGAAGGTGAAATCTGCTTAACACCTGACAGATTCATCACTTGTCTCTCCCCCCAACCCCATCACCACCACCCTGTCTATGTGCACTCTCCAGCATTCAACAAATTTCCTAATGTGTGACCCTAAAGAAGCTGAAAGGAGCATGTGTCGCCCATGTGTGCTAGAAGGAAGGAATATGCTATTGCATGCCAGAAGATAAATACAAAATGAAAGGTGGGGAAAAGGTGCAAGACAAGGGAGACTTTATGACCTCTACCATAAGTGTCTACCAAAGATTTTAAATCCCTGCTTCCCAAAGCCACTGAAGTCAGAGATTAAGACTTCATATAACACTCATGAGAATGTGCATGTCTGCTGCCTTCTGTCATTTGTGCACAGAGCTCACAAAGCAGTTGCTACAGATGTTTAGAGCAGTGGTTGCCAAGCTGGAGTCCATTGAGGCTGGGGGAATCCATAGAGGGGATCCACACATTTGCTGGATGGTCCGTTGAGGTGAGTTGAGAATGGAGGTGATACTCCTTCCTCAGACACCACTGAATGGAGCCAGCCCGAGGTGCCTAGTGTTCCCTCTCAACCCCAAAATGTAGAACCCTGCAAATATCCGCTTTGTATCCACAGGTATCCACCTCCGTGTAAGTCAATGAGGATATCTGCAATTCATTTTTGCGGATACAAATTTTATATCCGTACAGGACTCTACTGATGTCACTTTGCAACCCCTGGTGGCACAGAAGAATGTTCAAGGGGGAGGAGCCATGTGCAGTGAGACTTAGAGAGGGAGCACCAGAGGTTTTCAAAGTAGAAGGGTGTAGATGAATGTTCGGGAGAGGCAGGTGATACCAGGTGGTTCGAGCTGGCCCTGCACGGTAAGGCTTAGGAAAGAAGTGCCAGAGGTTTTCAAGCTAGGGAGCATGGAGGAACATTCAGGTGGGTGAGCAGCGACACCACGTGACTCAGGCCAATATGCAGGGTGGGGTTTGGGGAGAGAGAAGCACCTCCACCCCCCGAATCACCTCATTTGGCCACCCAGGCTGTCTGGACTGGAGAGGGAACAACCAAAAATGGCAGCATCACTTCAGATCTCTCCCTGCTTCACAGCCATTGAGTCCATGAGCAGGCACAGCTAGGAGAGGAGAGGAGACACACCACTGCTCTGCCCTGCTACATCAGCATTTCAGAAAGCAGGGTCAAAAGGACAGCAGGCATCTGGGGTGCATGTGACTCCACCTGACACCTTCCACACTGCCTCTGCATCACACAAGGAGAGACAAACTCTGCACTCAGAAGCAGGCACATCCACTGGTGACTTAGTATTCGTATGTTCTTTCTTAAAGCATTACTAACCATACATATTTATATATCAATCAACCAGTTTCTCTGCTGGGAGTCAGTGATTAACACTGCATTTGAAAAGGGGTACATCAATAAAGAAAAAGTTTGAGAATTTCTGGTTTAGATAGTATTCTGATGGTTACTGCTCCAATGGGGGCAACAGAGGAAGGTCAACTAAAAACTTCAGCTAGCATAGACTGCAGCAGCCATATTTTCCTCAGGAGTATCTCCTATAGTAGGGGTGGGCGATAATTTTCGGTGGGGGGAAAACACCTAGATTTTGGAAAGTGGTCAGAGGACGTACTTTTCTGTAGAGGAGTTGCGGGGCCTAGGATAGAGGTTGGGTGCAGAGAGGTGCATGGAGTAAGGAACTGGGGTTCAGGAGATGGTGTGAGGTCTGAGGGAATTTGGGCAAAGGAGGGGGTTGTGACCTGGGTTTAGGGTTGCCAGGTGTCCTGTTTTGAACTGGACAGTCCAGTATTTGAGCTTTCTGTTCGGGAAACAAATTGAGAAAATATAAATGAGAAAATATAAATGTCTGGTATTTTCTAAATAAGATGTAATGTAGATTGTGATGTAATGTCAAGTATGTCCGGTATTTTTGTTGAAACCATCGGGCAACCCTACCTGGGTCAGGGGACTGGGGTGTAGGATCAGGGAAGGAGTATGGGTACAGGAAAGGATTCTTACCTGGTGGAGGGGCACTAAAAGGGGGTGCAAAGTCTGGCAGGGAATTGTGACCTGTGAGAAGGGGAAATGGAGGTACAGATTGCAGAGGGTGCAGAGGATGGTGACTTGGGGAAGGGGAATGGGGTGCAGGGCCTGGGAGGATGTTTGGGTGCAGGAGAGGATTCTGGCCTGGGGAAGATAGTGCCTTGATTTAGTCTTTTTCAGTGAATGACTCTTTGGAATTGCTCCCATATACATTCATGCTTTGGTCTGAAAGATGAGTTTTTGACCTTCAGGACACACTGCCAATGCTGGTCACTTCAAGTCTCAGGGTGGGGTTGCTGCAGAGTTTCTGTTTCTTATTTGCTGACAATGGTCAAAAAAAATACACAACTGATGTTTTTCACTGCTGCTAAGTGAAAATTTACGTGAAGGATAGTCAACAGGCACACTCTACAAATGGAAAAATGAACAATTTAAAGCATGCTATGTGTGGCTGCTGGGAATAATGGGTTAAACTGAAAGGCATCTTTTATGAGATTTTACTTCCTTTTTCCTACACTTAGCATGGAGAAGATACAAGGAATAATGGGACAAGTGCTGGAATGGGAATGGGTGGTTACTATCCAAAGCGGCTTCTAAATGAGGCTCTGGTATTTGCTGTTTAAGCGTGGGCACATCCACTCCTACTGGAGCCTGCAATGAAGTCAGAGTGCTGAATCTGTGACACCCAATTCATTCCGTTGGCAACAGGCTGTGAGATCATAGATGCTAGATTAGGGCTCACTGCAGAATCAAGGAGAAGAGTCACATCTGCAATACTAGCAAAGGGAAATTAAACTAGTTAGTGGCAGGAGCATATTTCTGTTTGAATAAATCTGGGTGAGCGCAGGATAATACTTAACAGCTATAGAAAGCTTTTAATAGCCAAAGTGATTTACAAATATCTTACAGATCTTACAATGCCCCCTGTGAGGGAGATGACTGACTAGCTCATTTTGCAGATGATGACAGTGAGTGGTCATGTGACTTGCCTTAAGCCACACTCAGAAACAAGACTAGATCTCAGCACTTCCTAGTTACCAATCCAGTACTCAAGCTATTCTGCCTGATTAAGAACACACAGTCTGAAGCTAAGCTTTGATAATGCTGGGCTCACATTCAGGAATCAGGATGCCTTCAGCAAGAAGGCTCCAGAGAGGAGACACTGGTTAAAAGCTTTATTTGTAAATACATGCTCATTTTGTGCACAGGGATAAAGTGTCTCAATATGTGTCCCATAGAAGTTCCAATTCAGCAACCCTTTCTTTAGAAAGCCATTAATGTATCACTGAAAATATGAACAAAAGTGAGTTTTAAAAACATCTAATTTTATATAAAAAATGAATTCTATCCCCCCCTGCTTCAATCACACATTTTTATGGAAACAGGTCTAGTTCTTTAAGGGTCAGCATTCCAGAAGCTCAATCCTCACTTGAGGTTATGAGGTCAATAGCTTCTGGTAGGAAAGAAACAATAGTGATAAACAAAAACACATTAAGAGTGAATAACCTTAGTGTAACCCTTCTGCCAGCTAGCTCCAGCAGCAGTCAAGGGCTAGGTTCCATAGGGGTTCCTCTCCATCCATCCAACACAGAACTGGCTCGAGCCCCCATCCAGTAACCTGGGAAATTCACACAACCCCCTGGGTGCCTCTGAAAGGCAAAGCTTCCTCACTCGTAAGCACAGAATCTGAGTGTAAAAAAGAAGCTTCTAATAAAAAAGGGGAGAGAAGTAACCTGGCATTAATTTGGGAAATCATCACAAACAAAGTTCATAACCAAAACTACGAGTAAATGTCACAGCTCAAGTAGGTTGGGCAATATCCTTTACCTCTCAGGCTCTCAAGTCCAGCAATGTAGATGTCTCTTTCACCTGCCCAACCCTTCTCTGCACCCCACTCAGTTGCTGCCCTTGGTCAGGGCAGACCAGAGTTCAGTGGTGCATCTGCAAAATTCACCTCCTATCCTGAGTGGCAGGGGAGGCAGGAGGCATCTCACACACTCCACTGGTCACTTGCCATCCACCTGCTCACGTCTCTCTGGTGCTGCTCTACTGGCCATTCATTGCTCCTTGCTGCTGTCGCTCTGCTGGCTGCTCCTCACGCTTCTCCATTGGTCGCCCCTTGCTCACACCTCTCCATCGCCACCCTGTTGGCTGTTCATGCTGCTTCTCACATCTTCTACTGGCTTGTGGTGGATTTGACTCTGAGCCAAACCTAGTGATCTCAGCTCCTAGTGATTGCAGCTCTTGGCTCAAAGCACAATCCAGCAACAAGAGATTCCAGCAGCCACTGGAGTAAATTTACATACAAAAGAGACTCCTTATGGAGTCTTTCTTTATCTCCATCATTGAAACAGTGGTGAGAAACAGGTCAAACCATTCTTACAGCTCACATCTGGAGGGCATGTAGCCTGCTGACTCAGCTCCTTCCCCAGCTTAATCAACAGGGCTCTGGAAGTCAAGCCTCTGTCCATCCAAGATTCTTTACACTGACAGTTTCTCTCCTTTGAACTGAGTTAAACACAGTCTGACTTTTCTACATTCCCAATAACTGCAAGCATTGGTGACCATATCTTACAATTCCTGCATTTATGGTTAACACAGTTTGTGACTCCACAACCGCCAAATTGATAGAATGGTGTTTTGCCCATTGTTAACAGTTGAATATCTAGCAAGCCTAAGCAAACTGAGTGAACTGTATTTACATAATCACAGGCAGAACTTCTTTCCCATTCCAGCTGGCTATAATAGAAGCATTGATTCAGACCCTGCTTGCATCAGCAACAATAAAGGGAACCGAAAACACAGAAAATATATCAAGTTACATAGATGCAGAATTCAGTTAAAGTAGAAAACTTGCAAAGTTTGCTGTGAAACATCAATGATACTTTAAACAAAGTTCTGAAAAGCCATATCAGCTTCACGGAGAAAGGCCATAAAATGCCAGCAGATAACAAAGACTCTCTGACAAGGACAACAGCAGGCAATGCAAAAGTCCCAGAATTGCATTTAAAATGCCTCCAAAGAATATCCTCACACTCTCTCTTTCTAGTTTAAAGTCTAATATAGGAGTCAGAAGTCCTAGGTGAGGAATTCACAGTAAATGCCGTAATCAATTATACCTGACAACTGCAGGTAAACAGGTCTCACCAGCATTGATTAAGCATCAAGGTTTTTCAGCATCTGCTCTACAGAACTCCTCAACCTGTTTGTATTGCACAGATAAAGCAGCATCCAAAAGGCTTCAGGGCATGACAGCTCCTGTTCAATGCCTCTGCCTGGGTAACATGGCAGCACTGCCAGCCACACAGCAACACATGGGTCTCATCAATAGATCAGGGTTACAAAAGCAGAAAGGGACTTCTAGGTCTTGGCTTGGGGCAGATTGCTTCTTACAACTCTAACAAGCACACAGCAACTACATAAGAGTGGGGTAAGGAGCAAGTGGCTTGTGAGAGGGGCAGGGGTACTAGTCTGCATAACCAAAAGTTTCAACCAAGATGACGACCAGCACTTCATCAATAAAACTAACCCGTCTCCAGTAACGGCACCATATTAAAAGGAGGATATTATTAAATACATTGCAGTGCCAATCCCCTCTGCATTAGGATATTTGATTTGTTAAAAAAACTGTAATGACTGTCTAAGCACTAGTATATGGCAGAAGCTTTCATCACGAGTTTCTGAACATTCAAAGCCCCCTCCTCCCACCAACACTGCTGTGGGTAAAAATCTGGGATTTCTCACCAAGAATGCCCCTGCCACACTAAATCTTATTTAGGAATTACAGGAGGCTGGCCTGATAATCAAGCTTTGCCCCTCCACACAAAAGACCTGGATTACAGTCACAATCCTCAGCTTTTGCACAACAGGTAGACAAAGAATGCAGCTGACAGGCTTCCAAGAGCCATCCAGTGCCCAGGATGAAGGGCAAAGGGGACTTACAGACCAGAGGTACATGCAGAGGGGAAGTAGAACAGAAGAAGGTAGATCATGTCAGTGCACCAACATGGATACACAAAACCCTACAAAAAAAAAAAATCACTTGGGTTGTTTTTGTCTGGGGTTTTTTTTTAGGTGGAAGGAGGGAGTGAACAGTCTTAGCCTACAATTTTCCTTCTCCCCCACCCCCCCGCTTCAGGTTTTTCCCTCCAGATGCAAATTACTCTACATGCAGTTCCCAGCAAATCAAGCTTTGCTAAATAACCCTGACACGTGCAGGGCTGAGAGCCAGCCAACAAGCAATGATGAGATGTCCCCAAAACAATTAAGGAAAGTGCAGAGCATCTCCCAGGTTACATATGAAGCCTGTTGTACTTTTCCCTCAATGCACGTTCCCAAAACCTCTGATATTCAAAAGCTCATTTGGTTGACAGGGAGCCTGTGGAGTTGTGGACAGATTGTCACACAAACTGTCAGGTTTTTAGAAAGACATTCAGACCTCTCTCTGCCTGCATTACACAGCACATCAAAAGCACAGAATATGAACCAGACACACAGATCTGACTGAGCGGTGGGTGTATATGTTC
This sequence comes from Pelochelys cantorii, assembly GCA_032595735.1. Lineage (NCBI taxonomy): Eukaryota > Metazoa > Chordata > Testudines > Trionychidae > Pelochelys > Pelochelys cantorii. Next base: position 25,993,999 of record CM064336.1, read on the forward strand.
AGAGCTCTGTACTAATTGGGGGGGGGGGGGAGGAGGTTAAGGTTTATAATGTGAATAATCAAGGGCAGAAAGTTCCAGAAACTTGACAGGTTTTGGCAGCAATTCTCATCTTTGCATCTATATATTTATGAAATATTTCCACACTAAGGACAGATTTTGGAGAGAAAACTAATTATACAAGCAGCAATTTAATTTGCCAAATTAAATTCTCTAACAACCAATTTCTGAAGATATTTGTATTTTGAATCTGTGCTCACTCATATTCAGCGTCTGGAGTTGCAGAGAAGGAGAGGTCTAGTAGTTACACCAAGGAAAAGGAAGTTATTTACATGTGTATTCCACTGTCAATATCCATGCACTTCATGGGACTGGAACTGGAGAATTCTTGCAATCAGCATCCATTGGTCTGAACCTGCGGTGCTGCTCTCCTTGCGTTCTGTGCTGAGGCTGAGGGTGATGCAGACTGACCACCTAATTCCCATTCCTTCTCTACTGCAAAACCAAAGCAGATGGGAAGGAAGGTATGTAGTGAAATATACACAGGGACCATGCCTCTTGGAGAACTCCAGTTACAAGAAGGTAGGTAATTTCCCTTCTTCTCTAAGTGCTTGCCCCCAAGTCTATTCCACTGTGGGTGACTGAAAAGCAGTAATCAAAAAGGAGCAGGGCGGAAGGAGGCAGGTGGTTAGAGATGTAAGCGACTAGTCGACTATCCAATAAGCATATGCTTATCAGACAGTTGACTGGTGACTCAACTAGTCACTTTCCCCTGCTTGCTGCCTTTATCAGAGAGAGGCAGCAAAGGAGGGGAGCAGGAACCAGAGTTGGGAGGAGCTGGCTTAAAAGCTGGTTCCCCCCCAGCACCATCTCTGCAGGGAGCAAGGGAGGCAGAGGTGTAGCGGGGGACTGGGCACGAGCCAGGAATCGGCTGATTCCCAGCTCTTGCCTGGTCAAATTCCTCCCCCCCCCCCCGATGGCTCTTAATACATTTAAAAGGCAGAGCCACAGAGGGGTTAGCTCCCAAACCCAGGAGCTAACCCCCCTGTGACTCTGCAGTTCCCCCCCCCCACCTTATCAACTAATCAATTAGTCGATGGAAATTCCATCCACTAGTCAATTGGCTAATTAAACAACATTTAACAACCCTGGCAGGTGGGATAGCTGCTTGTAGAACAAGTGCCCCAAAGGATGCATCAGCACCAGGCATAATGTCTTGTGAACATGCAGATACAACTCCATGAAGCTGTCCTACAAATGTCAAGGTGGCAGACCTGTTAAAGTAATGCCACAGTGCTTTACAGAATAAGCCTTTATTTTCTGTGGAGCAGGAAGTTGTGCCAACTGGTTGAGCTGGTACTACCAGCGATCCACTTAGAGATTTTCTGGGAGTATATAACTTGACTTAGAACTCATTCTGCTACAGCAACAAATGGTCGAGGTGATTTTCTGATCTGTTCTGTTCAGTGAAAACAAAATGACAACGCTCATTGAACACTGAGGGAATTAACTGCCCCTCCATGCCTGAGATGTGGTGCTTGGGGGAAGATGACAGAGATAGGTGAATTGACTGGTTTACAGCCTGAAATTATTTTAGCAGTGAACGACTGGTATAGCGTAGTGAGACTTTGTCTGTATAGAATATTGTTTATGATGGATCATACACCTACCCCTCTGGACAAGTTGTTGGTAACAAGGAATACAATCTTCACTGAATAGGTGAAGCATAGAACTTGTAGTTAGCAGTTCAAAGGGTGAATTAGTAAGTGACAAAATAATGAAAAGGCCCCAGTGAAGGGTTGGTTAGTTTACTGGCATAAAGGTTCTGATCAGGCCTTTCAAGAATTTGGTGTTACTGAATGGGTAAAGATTGAGTAACCATCAGGGGTGGGGGAAATGCACTGACTGCTGCCATGTGAGTCTTCAGTGAACTAAAGAAAGAGACCTAATGTATTGAGCAAAAGGAAAATAGCCTACAACAGTGGAAATATCGGCTGTCTCTGGAGAGAGATGATTTTTTCTGGGCCCAGATTGAGAAACATTTCCAATTGGTCAGATAGCATTTTCCTAGCAGAATGCTTTCAGCTGTGAAAAATGGTTTGCACAACTTCAGAGGAGGACAGTTGTAGGGCTGCCACTCATCAAAATATCAAGTTGTGAGATCATGCACTTTGGAGTTGAGATGCTGGATTTTGCCATTCACCTGGGCCAAGAGATTTGGCAAAAACCAGACATTGATTGGCAGGCACGATTACATTCATAGGAGTCTTGGAAACCAGAACTGCCTGGGCCATTTGGGATTGAAAAGGATGACTTGTGCCTTGTCCTGCTAAATATTTCTATAGACCCGTGAGGACATGAGAGAAGGCACAGCTCAAGTGATTTGACAAGGGAAGGAGAGCAGTGCCTCTAGAGTGCTCTCCTTAGGACCCCTGGAGCATTGTATGTTGCTTTTTCTGTTTTTCTGGGCAGCAAGCAGCTGGGGCTCCCTAGTGAGCGAATATGCTGCTCGCTAATAAATCATGTAATTCCCATTCATGAGCAATAGCAAAATGCCTGCCGAAGCCGTTTGCTGATGAATTCTGATTCCTGGAAAGTACACTGCCAATTTTGCTTTTGATACACCACTTCCATAAAGTGACCACTTCTATACATACGGGGATGACTCTTGCTCCTTCCTGCTTGGTTATACAGAATACAGTCATCACGTTGGTCACTGTAATGTTGTCATGAACACAGGGTAAAATTGAATAAATGTTGAAAGGATTTGAAAGTTTCAGAAAGCTGAGAGTTCCAGAAAATAGATGGACAATCTAGTCTCTCAGGGCAGTCAAGTGCCCTGTAGCCTGTAATTGCTCATGTGCTCTCCCCCAGCCTAGCAGGGAAGTATCCGTAAAGATCATCTTGTATGTAAAGGGTAGAAAAGGAACACCCACACAACAGTTATTCTTGATTCTTCTGCCATGTTACTGAGGTCCTTACCCTGGTAGGAATTGTTACTACGGTATTCATCCTTCATTTTGTTAGTACATGCACTGTTTGGAGCCTAACCTGAAGATAACAGATATGGACTGATGAATAGCATAATGTAAGTGCATGATCCCATGTGTCCTACGAGAGAAAGGCAAGTCCCAACAAACCAGATTATACACAACCTTAAAACGTCAAATCACACTGCTCGTGGGGCAAAACCTGTCCATTGGAAAATAAGCCCCAAGTCCAAGGCCTTGTCTACACTACACAATTTTGTTGACAAAAGTTAGATTTTGTCAACGAAACAGTGGACATGTACACACAACAATGTTCCTCCCACCAATTTAACTGTCCTGTTATGCAGATGTAAGAAAACCACCTCAGCAAGCAGCATAGAGCTTTTTACAACAAAGTTACATTGTTGCAATGTCAGTCAAGACAGTGTTCTTCATTATGTCACCTTAAATGGCCTTCAGGAGGTGTCCCACAACGCTCATCATGACTGCTCTGGTAAGTAGTTTCTACTCTGATGCCAGGTATACGGACTTGTGCCCCGCTCCTTTTAAAGCCTAAGGAACATTTGAAATTCCACTTCCTGTTTGCTTAGAATGGATAGTTCACACTACAGCTTCCCAGTTGACCATGCTAGCTTTCTTCAAACATGCCTGTAACAGGGTGTGGTCACAGAAGACTCCTTGGGGGGGGCTTCCCAGAATGCTGACAAGGCAACTGACACTCAACTTCCTGCTGTCTGGGGCTTGTCGATACCCTGTCCTGATCAGCCAGCTCTGCTGGTCGCCCCCAGCTAAGGCACAGAGCTGAGATCACTGCCCCCTGAGCAGTACAGACACTGAAACTCTTCCGGTCCAAGGAAAATGCAGTTTTGGGCCCAGCTTCCTAGGATACCACTCCCCAAATGGGATCAGAACCTCCAAATGAATTATTTAGGTAAGCCCCCTTTAACAATGAAAAGAGGATGCACATACTGACTGCTCTTCCAGGTAACAATTATTTACACTGAGTTTGATAGTGAATAAAAGTGATTTTATTAAGTACAAGCAGTAGGATTTAAGTGAGAACAGGCAGAGCAAAGTAGATTACAAACTTAAAATAAGAGAAAACACTGTAATAAGCTTGTACTGAGGTTTCAAACTCATTACAAACTCACCCTAAAACTGTTCCTTTGCCAGCTAAGCCTTCAAACCAGGGAAGCTCTGTAAAAGTCTGGAAATGGGTGACAGGAGAGGGACCACGTGAAGATTACCTGTTGTGTTTCCTCCCTCTGGGGCATCTGGTATCGGCCACTGTTGGCAGACAGGATACTGGGCTAGATGGACCGTTGGTCTGACCCAGTATAGCCATTCTTATGTTCTTAAGCTCCCCCTTCCTGACAGTCTCTGGTTCCCTTCCTTGGGAGTACCCCGGCCAAAGATAAAGACCTGCTAAGCTTACCACTGTTTTATGCATTCCGTGTTACATGGGGAAGTTACCTAGCCAATTCCTACCAGTTACAGAGGTCATGTAACTTCCTAAGACCAACCACTGCTAAGACTTAAAAGACAAAAGAGGGTGTTTACATATGATTGCCCAGACATTGATATGTCCCAGCATTGGAAACACCCTTGATGACTTTCATTTGCATATTTAAAACCATAAAGCATTCCATACTCCATATATCTAACTTTACACACAAGAATGATACATACACCAAAATACAATATACAGATTCAGTGAATTATGACATGAAGATTGATAAGTGACATGAGATAATTTGTCCAAAGCACCTCTGAGTTAGGTACACAAGTCTATTGAGTTAGGCAAACATGTCCACAAGTCCATTTTCTAATCTAATCTAAAGCACAGTGGGGGGGTCCGTCACAATGCTCCCACCTGGAGTACACTAGAGTTTCTAGATGCGTAGGGACTTTGGGGAAAGGAGGATGTGCAGTCGCAGCTCCAATCCAGCCATATGAACTTTGAAACCTGCAAGCATATTGCTTGTGGCATGACTGAGAAGGGGCACAAAAGGCACACACAGTAGTGCCACACTAAAATCAAGGAGCTGAGGCAGGCGTGCCAGAAAGTAAGGGAGGCCAACCATCTGGTGCAGTGCCAAAACATACCACTTCTACAAGGGGCTGTATGCCATTCTTGACAGCAACACTACTTCCACCACCAAGAGCCCTTTGGATTTTTGGGAGGGACCAGAGGCAGTGGCCAGTCAAGTCAATCCCAAGGACAAATCACTGGATAAAGAGACTGAGTTGGAAGAGGATGAAAGACAACCAACAGGTTTGTCTGGCAGGATGGCAGCCAGATCCACTTTGACGTGAATGGTCTAACCAATCCCAGCAGTCTGGCTCTGACATGTCTGAAGCTGGAGAGGGGAGCTCCAGTAAGTACTCATTTTGTTTTGATAATGTACGATTACATTCAGTAGACTGTCCTCTATTTTGTTACATAATGCACAAGGGAGAAGGGATTGAAATTAACAACACTAAGTGCTGTTTGCTTGCATTTCACATTCCCCTATGTAGCTATGCAGTGGGGGTTCTACAGACAAATTTGTTAATGCACGCAGATCTCCTGGGAATTCTCCAGAGAGATCTCTAAATACTCTGCAATCCCCTGCCAAAGATTCCTTGGCAGAAGGGAAGGTTACTCACCAGGTGCAGTAACTGAAGTTCTTCAAGACGGTTGTCCCTGAGGGTGCTCCACCTTTAGATGCTCCAGCGCCGTTGTGCCTCTGATTGGACATTTGTGACAGCAGTACCCAGGGCTGGCTGTGCACGCGGAGTGCCGGCACGTGCGATCTGAAACAGCTACTACACATGTGCAGCCGGCAGCCTCCTCAGTTCCTTCTCTGATGTTCAAGTCCAAAATAGAGGGGAGGAGGATGGTTGGTGGAGTACCCACGGGGACAACCATCTTGAAGAACTCCAGTTACTGCACCTGGTGAGTATTCTTCCCTTCTTCTTTGAGGCGTGTCCCTGGGGGTGCTCCACCTTTAGGTGATTACACAGCAGTAGTCGCATTAGGAGATGGGAGCTTCGGAAATGAGTCTATGACAGAGTATTGTTCAGCCAAACTTCGTTTCCGAATCAGCGAATGTCTGGATGGCATAATGCTGCATAATGTGTGCATCGACACCCGTGTTGCAGCCTTGCAGATGTGTTCTGTTGGGACGCCTTATAGGAACGCTGTTGTGGCTGTATGTTAGACGGGGGCTTTCTCTGCGCTAAGGTATATGCTAAATGTATGCAGTTAGATAGTCTTTGTTTTGATATGGGTAAACCCTGTGACTTCTCTGTTGATGCAACGAAAAGTCGTGGAGTTTTGCAGAATGGTTTTGTGCACTGTCGGTAAAAGGCGAGTGCCCTGCCGATGTCCAAGGTATGGAGAGCCATTTCTTTGTTGTCCTTAGGTTTTGGGAAGAAGACGGGTAAGTATATGGGTTCATTGCAATGGAATGTGGTAAGTACTTTGGGGAGGAATTAGGGGTGTGTTCTCAGTACTACTTTGTGAAATATTGTGTATAAGGGGGTCCGCCATAAAGGCTCCCAGTTCCCCGACTGGTCTTGCAGAGATAATTGCGACAAGAAAGGCAACCTTCATGGACAGATGTAGGAAGGAGCATGTGGCTAAAGGCTCAAATGGCTTGCCCATGCGTGCTTTTAACACTAGGTTCAGGTCCCATGCTGGTATTGGGTCCTTGAGTGGCAGAAACATGCTATGTAGGCCTCGTATGAATCATTTGATGGAAGCATGAGTAAAGACAGAATATGTTTGGATGGGAGTATGGAGAGCAGAGATGGAGGCGAGATGTACCTTTATAGAGCTCAGGGAAAGGCCTGCACTGTGCAGGTGTTATAGGTATTGTAGTATTTGTGATACTTGCATGTGCATGGGCCATAGTTGTGGGCTGCACACCAGGCTGTGAAGCACTTCCATTTCTGCGTGTATGTTTTTCTCATTGTAAGTCTTGTGGAAAATGTGAGGATGTGCTGCACTGGTCCTGGGAAGGTCTTCTCCATGGTGCTCAGCCAGCCAGCATCCACACCTGAAGATGTAACACGTGAATAGTGGGATGGTGTATCTGACCACAGTGTTGTGTGAGGAGAGATTGAATGGGTGGAAAGCAATGCGGTGGTCAGATGCTCATCTGTAAGAGGTATGGATACCATGTTTGTCCGGGCCAATTGAGTTCTATGAGTATTACTATGGCCCTGTCCTGTTTGATCTTGAGGCTCACCCGTTGTATCAATGGAAATGGGAGGAATGCACATGATAGAAGTGCCTTCCACTGTATGCTGAAGTGTCCCTCAGGAAGTGGGGACCTATGCCCGCTCTGGAATAGTACTGTGGGCAAAGAGCATTTTTGTATGTGGCAAATAGGTCCACTGTTGGTAACCCCCACTTCTTGAAGTAGTAAGTCAGTACTGATGGCTTTATTTCCCACTCGTAGCTTTGTGGGAATTGTCTGCTTAAGTTGTCCGCAAGTAGGTTGTCCTTGCCCAGGAGGTAGGTTGCGACCAGGTGTATGTTCCGTGGGATACACTATTCCCACAAGCAGACCATCGTGGCGAGGGTTACCATCTTGAAATGTTGGTATTGGACAAAGCGGTTGAGCTTGCGGAGGTCTAATATAGGTCTCCATTCACCCGACTTCTTGGTGGTAAGGAAGTAATGAGAGTAAAAACCCCTGCTCCTGGGGTACCTCTTCTATGCCGCCAAGTCTTAGAAGTTGTTCTGCTTCTTGTATGCTCATGGGAGGGTTCCCTGAAGAGGGACTGGCAAGGAGGTTGCGGGGGAGGGGGGAAGGAAGAGAACTAAAAATGGGATGCAGTATCTGGTTCTCATGATTTCCAGTACCCCTCGTCAGTGGTGATAGCCTGCCAGGCTGGATAAAATGCGGCTAGTCTGTTGCCAAATATTGTGGATGGTTTGGATTGCTGCCTCCGAAATTTTGGGGTTGTCAGACCCTCAACCCGGACTTCAAAACTGTTGTCTGGATGTTGAAGGTTGTTGGGATTTGCCTGACCGGAGGCCTGTCTGGGCCTATTTTGGCATGGTCAGCGTCTACTGTCCTTGTTGGTTGAATGGTGGAGGTCTGTATTTTGTGTGAATGATCTGCTTTGTTTTCTTTTTTTGATAGGTACATGAATGCATAGAGTTTTCAATGTGGCTGTGAGTCTTTTAAGGTGTATAGAGATGAATTTGTGGATTCCATGAAGAGATTGGTACCGTCAAATGGCAAGTCATCTACTGTTGATTGGACTTCTCTCAGAAACCTGGAGAGATGAAGCCACGAAGCTTGCCTCGTTACCACTGCCACGGCAAAAGACCTGGCTGCCATGTCCATGGAGCCCAGTGTGGCCTGTAAGGCTGTTCTAGAGATTAATGTACCTTCATTGATATTTGACTTAAACTGCTCTCTTTTGTTGTCAGGAAGGGACTCGATAAAAGTTGCTAATTGATCAAAAGAGTGGTGTGCGTACGTCACTAGTAATGTCACATAGTTGGCTATTCTGAGCTGGAGGATTGCTGATGAGTATGTCTTTCTCCCCATCATGTCCAACTTTTTCCAGTCCCTGTCGTAGGGAATGGTACAAGTAGCTTGTTCCTTCCCTCTTTGATTCACAGCTTCCATCATGAGGGAGTTCGGTGCTGGGTGGAAGAACAGGAATTCTGCTCTCTCGGGGGCAACACAGTATTTCTGATCTGATCTTCAGAGATTGGTGAGATTGTAGCAGGCATCAGCCAAATATTTTTGACAGGATCCATAAACACCTCATTCATGGGGATAGCTAATTTTGCATGTGGGGATGTGTGTAATATGTTTGTCAGCTTATGTTATGTCTGAGGCATAGCTGACAATGAAATCTCTAGTGTGTCTGTGACTCCTTAAAAAGTTCTTGGAACGATCTAAAATCATCCCCAGAATTCGGTGTTGGGGGCATGGATTGTATCATCAGAAGGTGATGATGCGGTAAGTGTGGGTGGAAGCAAGCGGGATGTCTGTTCCTCCCCTGTAATGTTCATGTCTGAGCTATAGCACTCTGGAGACTGCGTTGTTGGTGCATGGGATTTTGCTGCCGGAGGTGGCTGCTGCACTTGCTGTGCTCTGTAAGCCACCCATGGGTCCCAGTGTGGCCAGTTGGAAAGGATAGGTGGTGGAAACCACTGTGGGAGTTGCCATTGTTGTATGTGTTGCTGAGGCTTAGGCAAGGAGTGTCTCGGTAAGCGTGCTTGAGTGGGCAGCTCTTCATCATCATCATTGAACGCTGGGGCTGCTGCAGTGCTCGGAGTGAATGAGAAACTATATCTCGAAGTGTTCAGGGTACCGTCAGTGGCAAATAAAGGTGTTCCCAGTACCAAGTGAACAGAGAGCTCCACCACCATTGTAAAGTGTGGTACCAGCAGGGGAGGCAGTAGTATGAGAGCCTGCAGGGCCCGCAGTGTGTGCAGCAGCATTATTTCAGGTGCCGGCTGCTTTTTATGCGTGGTTGGCACTGAACGTTTTGCCGGTGCCGACACTGCTGCCGCAGGGAGAATTCTTGCACTCGGTGCCACTTCCAAATGTGGCTTGGCATGTGCTGCAGCCAGTGACAAAGGCATCTTGGCTACTGCCAACAAAGAGGTTTTAAGCTTCGCCCACGCTGGTGCCTTTGATCAGGCGCAATCCCTGTGCTTGGGGTTGTGGCTTTTTATGTTGCCGGTCCCGTTAGCATGCTAGGTGTGGAGACAGCATTTTTCTGGAGAGAACGATTCCTCAAAGGAGAGTCTGTCCCTCAGGAGGTATAAGACCTCTTCTTTGACAACTGAGTCTTTTCAGAGTCTTTTGGGCTCAACCCACTGGGAACTGTTCTCTCCAGCACCATCCCAGGGGATTTTTGTCTGGGCGGGGTAGTGTGCTCGGGGTCCGAAGACAACTGAGCTTTTTTCTCCAGCTGGAACATTTTTAATTTTAAGTCTCTGGATTTTCTGGTATGAGCTGTGAGTTTCTGGCAGTGAAGACTGTTTTGTGGGGTGCTGTTCCCGCAGTGGACACACTGTTTGTGACTGTCAGAAATTGAGATGAACAGCCTACAGCTTGTGTACTTTTTAAAACTGGGTAAGCCAGGCACATCCCAGGCAAAAAGAAAGTTTCGGTGGCATTACTATCACCAGGTGATTATTTATCTAAACACTATTTCTAACTATTCTAGAACTTGTAGAGAAAAAGAAAAAAAATTAAACTATCACTACTAAATAAGAGCAAGTTTAACAACTAACAACTAAAACAAATTCTGTGGTAATAAGTTATCTAAAACTATGTAAACTAGGAAGCTTAAACTCCAGTCATCTGAAGAAGTGGGTGTGCCCACAAAAGCTCATGATACCATCTACATGTTTTGTTAGTCTATAAAGTGCTACCAGACCATTTGTTATTTTTTATGTAAACTAGGTAACTTGTCAGTGAGGTAAAAGGGCAACTGCTGAGCTGCAACTGAAGCCAGCAGTGGTTGAGAAGAAACTGAGGAGGCGGCCGGCTGCGCATGTGCAGTAGCCATTTCAGATTGCATGCACCAGCACTCCGCGCACATACCCGGACATGGGTACTGCTGTCACAAATCTCCGATCAGAGGTGCAGCAATACTGGCACACCTAAAAGTGGAGCACCCATGGGGACACTCCTTGAAGAAGAACTGCTTTGTTTTTTGCCCTGTTATAGGAAACTTTGCTGCACCAATCAGCAATTACTTCTGAGGGAACAAAAGCAGCTCACAGACAAGCAGCATATGAACCTAGTCTGAAGTTGCATGTATACAGAAGAAGCACCCTTGCATCTTTGGTTACCCTCAGTAGTGTGGTTTCAGCTTTGATTGTGCCCGTCTCTGGAAAACATTGTCAGTATTCAGAAGAGTGTCCCTAAGTACTTGTACTGATCCCCTTCTGAACCCACCCAAACCCTTTGCATGTCTTGCACCACACCACCCCTTTCTGTACTGAACTCACCACGTTTAGTATTCTGGCTGTGCTGCGTGCTTGCCAAGGGAAAGAGAAAAAGGGGTGTATATAACTTTTATAGTTCAGAACTAAGTGCACACTCTATATCGACTCCGTGTATTGTTTCTTTTGCTTCCAAAGAAACTATACACAGAAACAGAGCTTGCTCCTGCACACCAACATAGTTCCTCCATTGTCTAAAGAAGTAGAAAGGCATTCTTCGTAAATTGCTGCAATTGTCAGATCAGGCCAATAGCGAGCACAGAGACACATCACCGAAATACTAGAAATGAATAACCAGCAGATGATACAGGGCCAAGAGTGAACTACAGAGGATCAGTAGCAGATAATAAAGTTCAAGGGGAGCCAAACAGAGATGCTGATGTCCCTCATTGCGCTGCAAGAGAACACGTGTGCTTAGCTCCCCTGTTGCCCACACAGAATTGCCTTCTTTGCCCTCTCAAAACTCTCCACACATGTTCCTCACATTCCCAGCCTTCTCAGTAACCCTTGAAATCCACCCCAGGAACATTTTACATAATGACAGTTGGACTTACACAGCCCTGAGATCCTTAATTCTTCCTCTTTCCCCTCCCCCTCTCCTCATGGAGTGTGTGCTGTGAGTGGCAGGTGGAAACTGTTGGCTTCTAATTAAAGTTTGAATTCTAGAAGCCTCTGCTGATTGGCTGAGCCTTGGTAGGGGGAGGGACTTTCAGGCAGTCCAGGGCTTTATAAAGCAGTGTGCAAGCGACCAAGGAGCTTGCAAACAGGTGAGTGCTAACAGGGAGTTTAGAGAGGGAGCTGGGAAGGGGAGACGGAAGGGCGCGAGGTTCTCTTGCCTTTCTTTTTAAATCCTTTCTCCGGGACAGCAGGGATGGATGGTGATAGGTCTGCTGTTGTTACCTGCACAGCATGTGCCATGTTTGTCTTCCTCCCGGAAGAAAGAACGGATTTCATCTGCACGAGGTGCAAGCTGGTCACCATTTTGGAAGAAAAAAATTAGAGGACTGGAGGCCCAAGTGTCGACCCTACGTTCCATCAGAGAGGATGAAGACTTCCTCAATAGAAGGCAGCGTTTAAATCCTACAAGCACGGCAGGCGGAAGAGCCAGAGAGGGCAGTACGGGACCAGGAAGAGAACTGGCAGCATGTAACTTCTAGAAGGGGAAAAAGGCCAGCTCGGGACTCCCGCAATGCTATAGAGGTAAGTAATTGCTTTCAGGCTCTCTCCACAGGCTCTGCAGTGGTGAATGCTTTGGAAGGGACCTCACAAGGAAGACACCGCAAGGGAACACCATCTACTGGAAGGCATGGGATGCGTAGTCCTAGGGATGGGGGTTCCATGACCACCACCCCCAAAAGAAGACGACGGGTGGTGGTGGTCGGGGACTCCCTCCTAAGAGGGACTGAGCCATCCATCTGCTGTCCGGACCTGGAATCTCGAGAGGTGTGCTGCTTACCGGGAGCTCAAATTCAGGATGTGACTGAGAGGCTTACCAAGCTGATCAAACCTTCGGATTGCTACCCCTTCCTGCTTCTCCACATGGGAACTAACGATACGGCCAAGAATGACCTTGAGCGGGTTACTGTGGATTATGTAGCGCTGGGAAGAAGGACCCAAGAATTCGGAGCGCAAGTGGTGTTCTCGTCCATCCTCCCTGTTGAAGGGAAAGGACTGGGCAGGGATCGTCAAATTGAGGAAGTAAATGTGTGGTTGCGCAGGTGGGGTCACAGAGAGGGCTTTGGTTTCTTCGACCATGGGACTCTGTTCCGGGCACAAGGATTGTTAGGAAGAGATGGGATCCACCTAACGAAGAGAGGAAGGAGCATCTTCACGGGCAGGCTTGCAAACCTAATGAGGAGGGCTTTAAACTAGGTTCGTTGGGGGACGGTGACCAACACCCTGAGGGGAGTGGGAAAGTCGGATACCGGGAAGGAATGCAAAGAGGAACGAGCAAGAAAGGAGGACCCCTGATTCGAATGGAGAAGATGGGGCGATCAACTTGCTCTCTGAGGTGTTTGTTGCCCAGGCTTCTCGCATTAGTGTACAAACAGGAAGAACTGGAGGCCCTGGCCCAGTCCAAGAAATATGATTTAATTGGGATAACAGAGACTTGGTGAGATGACTCGCATGACTGGAGCGCTGTCATGGAAGGGTATAGACTATTCAGGAAGAACAGGCAGGGGAGAAAAGGAGGAGGAGTTGCACTATACGTAAGAGAGCACTATGATTGCTCTCAACTCCAGTATATAGAGGGAGAAAAACCTGTTGAGAGTCTATGGGTTAAGTTTAGAGGTGCAAACAATAGCAGTGATGTTGTGGTTGATGTCTACTACAGGCCACCGAATCAGGTGGATGAGGTAGATGAGGCTTTCTTCGGACAACTGAGAGAAGCTTCCAGATCGCAGGCCTTGGTTCTCATGGGGGACTTTTATCACCCTGACATCTGTTGGGAAACCAATACAGCAGTACCCAGGCAATCCAGGAAGTATTTGGAGAATGTTGGGGATAACTTCTTGGTACAAGTGCTGAAGGATCCGACCAGGGGCCGTGCGCAGCTTGACCTTCTGCTCACAAACAGGGAGGAACGAATAGGGGAAGTAGAGGTGGGTGACAACCTGGGAAGCAGTGATCATGAGATGGTAGATTTCAGGATCCTGACCAAAGGAAGAAAAGAGAGTAGTAAAATACACACCTTGGACTTCAGAAAAGCAGATTTTGACTTCCTCAGAGACCTGATGGGCAGAATCCCCTGGGATGCTAACATGAAGGGGAAAGGAGTTCAGGACAGCTGGCAGTATTTTAAAGAAGCCTTATTGAAGGCACAGAAAGAAACCATCCCGATGCATAGCAAGAGAGGCAAACATGGTAGGAGACCGGATTGGCTTACAGGGGAAATCCTTGGTGAACTTAAGCACAAAAAGGAAGCTTACAAAAAGTGGAAAGTTGGACAAATGACCAGGGAGGGGGTTAAACGTATATCTCGAGAATGCCGGGGGGTTATCAGGAAGGCGAAAGTGCAAATGGAATTGCGACTGGCTAAGGATGTGAAGGATAACAAGAAGAAGGTGATCAGAGAGGGTGTGCGGCCCCTACTGGATGAAGGAGGTAACCTAGTGACAGATGACGTGGGGAAAGCTGAAGTACTCAATGCTTTCTTTGCCTCTGTATTCACGGACGAGGTGGGCTCCCGGACTAATGCGCTAAGTGACGCAAGATGGGATAAAGATCTACAGCCCTTAGTGGGTAAAGAACAGGTTAGGAACTATTTAGAAAAGCTAAACGTACACAAATCCATGGGTCCGGACTTAATGCATCCGAGGGTACTGAGGGAGTTGGCAAATGTCATTGAGGAGCCTTTGGCCATTATCTTTGAAAAGTCGTGGAGATCGGGAGAGATCCCAGATGATTGGAAAAAGGCAAATGTAGTGCCCATCTTCAAAAAAGGCAAGAAGGATGATCCAGGGAACTATAGGCGAGTCAGTCTTACCTCGGTTTCTGGAAAAATCATGGAAGGGATCCTTAAGGAATCCATTTTGAGGCACTTGGAGGAGAAGAAAGTGATTAGGAATAGTCAGCATGGATTCGCAAAGGGAAAGTCGTGCCTGATCAATCTGATTAGCTTCTATGATGAGGTAACTGGCTCTGTGGACATGGGAAAGTCAGTGGATGTGATATACCTTGACTTTAGCAAGGATTTTGATACTGTCTCCCACAATATTCTTGCCAGCAAGTTAAGGGAATGTGGATTGGATAAATGGACGGTAAGATGGATAGAAAGCTGGCTAGAAGGCCGGGCCCAACGGGTAGTGATCAACGGCTTGATGTCAGGATGGCGGTCGGTTTCTAGCGGAGTGCCCCAAGGTTCGGTTCTAGGACCGGTTTTGTTCAATATCTTTATTAATGACTTGGATGAGGGGATGGATTGCACCCTCAGCAAGTTTGCAGATGACACTAAACTAGGGGGAGAGGTAGATACGCTGGAGGGCAGGGATAGAGTCCAGAGTGACTTAGACAAATTGGAGGATTGGGCCACAAGAAATCTGATGAGGTTCAACAAGTACAAATGCAGAGTCCTGTACTTGGGACGGAAGAATCCCAAACATTGTTACAGGCTGGGGACCAACCAGCTAAGTAGTAGTTCTGCAGAAAAGGACCTGGGGGTTACAGTGGATGAGAAGCTGGATATGAATCAACAGTGTGCCCTTGTAGCCAAGAAGGCTAATGGCATATTAGGTTGCATTAAGAGGAGCATTGCCAGCAGAGCCAGAGATATCATTATTCCCCTTTATTCAGCTCTGGTGAGGCCACATCTGGAGTATTGTGTCCAGTTCTGGGCCCCCTGCTACAAAAAGGATGTGGACGCATTGGAGAGGGTCCAGCAGAGGGCAACCCAAATGATTAGGGGGCTGGAGCATATGACCTATGAGGAGAGGCTGAGGGAGTTGGGTCTGTTTAGTCTGCAGAAGTGAAGAGTGAGGGGGGATTTGATAGCAGCCTTCAACTTCCTGAAGGAAGGTTCCAAAGAGGATGGAGAAAGGCTGTTCTCAGTAGTGACGGATGGCAGAACAAGGAGCAATGGTCTTAAGTTGTGGTGGGAGAGGTCCAGGTTGGATATTAGGAAAAACTATTTCACTAGGAGAGTGGTGAAACACTGGAATGGGTTACCTAGGGAAGTAGTGGAGTCTCCATCCCTAGAGGTGTTTAAGTCTCGGCTTGACAAAGTCCTGACTGGGTTGATCTAGCTGGGATTGGTCCTGCCTAGAGCAGGGGGCTGGACTTGATGACCTCCTGAGGTCTCTTTCAGCTCTATGGTTTTATGATTCTATGAGTGCTGCTCACTGTCATATCCCTTGTAAGGAATGTTTATCTGCATGTTGCTGTTTAATACAAATGTAATCTTATAAAGATACTGATTCTTTATTTGTGACCAACACAGGGTGGTTGTAAAAAAATTCATACACAACTGGCACATTTGCAGACTAAATTAATGCTTAAACAGGAATCATTACAGGAATGATTCAATGCCTGGCACAATTCATTACAGAATGACATTACTGGGTCTCTCTGTCAAAAATGTTGCTTCATGCTTCTCTAATTTGAATAGCCTCCTGTTGAGCCCATTTTATAAGCCTGGTGCCTGGCTTCTCAAAATCAGTTATCAGGTGATCCACATTTACCCTCCATGTCTGGGAAAAACTTTTCCCCTTTGGCTATACAAATGTTATGCAGAGCACAGCAGTCTGCTATGATCACCAGAATATCTTCCTCACTGAGGTGTAACCTGCCAAAAAGGCAGTGCCAGTGACCCTTTAATCTGTCAAAGACATATTGTATGGTTATTCCACACCTGCTAAGCTTATTGAAGTGCTCCTTGCTTCTCTCAAGTTTCTGGTGTATAGCTTCATGAGCCGCAGAGTAAGAGACAGGCTGGGTCTCCCAGGATCACTATGGGCATTTCCACTGCCCCTGCTGGAATTTTCTGAACTGGAAAGAAAGTCCCTGCATGCAGCTTTATATACAGGCCAGTGTTCCTGAAAATGCAAGCGTCATGCACCTTTCCTGACCACTCAGTATCTGTGTAAGTGATATAACACTGGTAATATACCAGTTCTTACAATACCATAGAGAAGTAGCCCTTTGTGATCTTGTACTACACCACAAAAGAGTCTGGGGTCAAAATTATGACACGTGTGTCATCTATCCACTATTTCCCACAAACTGCCCAGAATCACAGTACTTCATAACAGAAGGCAATTAATAGACCTGCACACTTCCATCACTGCAACCCCTATGGTGGCTTCCCAATTCCAAAATAATTCACAAGTGACCAGTAGCATTAGGGGGTTCCCAGCTTCACCACAGTGGTTGCCACATGCTTATCCATCACTAGGGCAGTCCTCATTTTGGTTTCCTTGTGAGACAGGGCAAGGGTGAGCTCTGCATAGAGCTCTAGGAAGATGGCTTTGGGCATACAAAAGTTCTGCAGCCACTTATCCCATATCTGCATCAAAATCCAATCCCACCACTCGGTGCTTTTTTCCTGATCCACCATGTTCAACTACTCCATGAATGCAAATGTCAATACTGAATCGTTTCTTTCAACACCTGCCTTTCTGTGTGCCCCTACAGATTCTAGTTCAGACTGATAGTTCATGAAATACTGCATGATCAGCCATGTTCTGTTTACAGTGCTTATTACAAGACTGATAAGCAGTGCAAGATGCATGCCGTCACAAAATTTACAGAGGCAGTTGAAAAATAGTGCAACACACAATCAGAAGCCTTGGAATTATGGAACAGAAAAAAACAGCAACATGAGGAAGCGAACCTGCCAGTGTTCCCTGTAAGCTGGACACTCATGCAGCCACTCAGGAGAGATTGAAATGCCACCCAGCTAATTAGCAGAGCGCCCACAGCTAGGTTTTTGTTTCTACTGATGGTACACATTTGCATGTGCCTCGGTGAACATTAATCTTTTCCATCCATGTGCAGAATAAATTTGAGGGAACACTGGATCCTGGCACCCCATAATGCAATAATATTCATTTCCAGAACTCCTAATGGGAGAAGATAGTAATTTGCATAATAAGATATCTCACGGTCCACTGCTCTGTCGGTGCTAGAGCACTAACTGTGGAAGCGCTCTGTCAACAATAAATGTGTTGTGTGAACATGCACAAGTGATTTAATTATAGAAATTTATGATCATCAGTATAGCGTTTCATTCTGTAGTGCAGACATGGCCCAAGGTTGCTCCTATAAATTCTTCATTATGCGTTAGGATTAGGATAGATTTTTGTTTGCACAAATTCCTAGGGGGAACAGACACTGAAACAGTGATGACTGAGGTTGATATGAGGTCATCTTGGTGTGTCCTGCCAAAGAGAAACCAACTATCTAAATGCAGGAAGAAAGATGATGCTGTTTTGCCTGAACTCCTCAGCTACTACTAGAAACACTTTGGTGAAGACACTGGGTGCAGTTGCTAAGCCAAATGGGAGCACCTTGTATTGACAGTGGTTGGGAGACACCATAAATCAGATGAGTCTCCGGGAAAGGGTATTCTCCTGGCCTGCAGGAACAGGGCAGGTCAGGAGCGTGGTGCAAAGAAAGATGGTAGTGAGAGGAAAGTAGTCAAAGAATATTTTGACAGGCACATTCTCTCTGCTTTTAAGTACAGTAAAACCTGCACTATCCGGAACTTAAGCATCCGGAAAACTGCAGAAACCAGCAAATGTCTGATGCCGGGAAAAGCAAAACAAACAAACAAAAAAAGGAAACTGGCCCTTTAAGTGCTGGGCAGCTCCTCAGACAAGTGTGCAGCACGTACCTGGGGGAGGGGCGAACAGCAGCGGGAAGCACACAGCAAGCAGCAAACATCTCGGCTCCCCCCGCGGCTCCTGGCACCCCCCAGCAGCCCCCCCGCTCCCCCCCCCCGACAGGCCGCCCCCGCCATCCGGCTTCCACCCTCCTCCCCCCGCGGCTCGTGGGCCCCCCCCCAGCAGGCCACATCCCAGCCCCCTCGTGGCTCCATGTGCCGCCCCCCCCCACCATAGGCCCCCACACGGCTCCTGCACCCCCACCCCAGATAACCAGAATGTTTAGGTTACCGGCACACCCTAATCCCCAGGTATGCTGGATAACACAGGTTTTACAGTATTTTCTTCTCCTTCATGCAATTTTAGGAGTTTCTGTGATTCCTCTGAAAAGAACAAAACATCAAGGAGGTTTCTTTGCGTCTGGCAAAAATCTTGCAAATTATAAAGACATGAGCCAATCAGAGCAGAGGGATTGTAACAGCCAATGAGATAGAAAGAGATGCATATTCACAGTAGTTATTAAGACATAACCCTAATTATGCACATCAGACAACCATATCAGTGTGCAGGGAACTACGTAACTAAAAAAAAAATCTACGTCCCCGCATTCTGACAGATATACCCATATGACTGTTGTTATTAAAATCTTCATCTATGACATCAGTTGGGGCTTTGAATGTGGTTAAGTCACCACAACTTTAAAATTATGGTCCCATTCCTGAACCAACTCGGAAAAAGAGTTTTATTCCTCACAGCTCACAATAAGCAGTTATCTATTTTTCAAAACAATATTTAAAACAGGAATTTCCTGTTGAGATGAAAAGTCAAGTTTCCAAAGGCATCCTGGGAGCACAAATGGATTAAGTAGCAACATATGTAGTTACCACAGTCAAAACAATAAATTTACTATAAACACATCCACACTCAGAATTTAATCTCTACATAACAAAAGGTCTCCTCCTCCCACAGCAAAGGGTATTTCATACAAAGTAAGAACTTGATCCAGCCTCTAAATGAGGAAGGACTAAATGTAAACCTTCTAAAGCAATTATAGATACTTAAACTTAAATTGCAGCTGGGACTTTGGAGTTGTAGCTAACAAAACACACTGAAAAGAAAGGCTTTCTTTTTCTAAGTGACTTCAGTGCAGGTTAAAAATGTGTCCTATCTGACAACTGTACAGATGGGCACAGCCCACTACAACAATGAAAGCCCTCCTTTACCTCAGCTGAATTGATGGCTATAGAGTCCAGAAATCAACAAATCATTGGGGTGAAGAGGGACACAAAAGTGAAAAAAAAACCCAGACATGGTTGCAGGTAACAAATATTTTTGTCTGTAGTTGCAGAAACCTCCCATCATGCATACTGAGATCCCTGAAAAATGAAATCCTTGAACCAGAGAACAAACCAAAACATAAACTTCCCCACACTATCCGGCGTGACTCGTCTCTAACCTGGAGAGGCAACTTCTGTAAACATGGCCAGGTTCCAAACCCCATTTTCACTACTAAGTACTGTCTACTCATCACATGAAAGGCAATTTTGTTGTGGACACTCAACTGTATTTGGAAAACTGAGATCACAGTATTGAGAAAACAGACTCCAGAGAGCAGCTGAAAGCTCTCCAAGACATCCACATGCCCAGTTGGGCACAGAGCATTAACATTTTTTTACATGAACGAATGAAAAATGACCACACTGAAAGAGAAAGAAAAAAGGACACAGAATTTCCTATATGGCCGCTTTGACATGAGACACTTCCCCTTTTTAAAAAACCACATACAAGCCCCGATTCAAAATTTGTTACATGCACCGGGCCCATCAGGCCATTTGTTTGTATTGTTTGATGAACCACAATACGCCTTCAAGAAGGGGGCAAACTAAGAGTTGCCAGTAGACCAAGGCCTACAAGCCCATTGCAACCGAACTTCCATAACGAGAGGGAACAAAACTGTAGATACCTCAGCTTTATTAAGGAGAAAAAGCAAGTTTCTAATCCCTTTTCCTCATGAAGACACTTAAAAATGTAATAGGTAGGGGGAAAGTTTCTCTCTCCCTAAAGATCACCAGTTACTCACAGTCCCCAGAGACTACCCAGGCCTAGATGTTGCATTCATGAAAAAGAAAAACAAAAAGCCAACCCACATCACACTTGCACATACACAGCTGTAGGGTGGCACACAGCTGTAGGTGGCAAACAATGAAGGAAGTAGGACAACAGAAAGAAGGCTGCCCATTAATTACACTTTTGCCTTTTTTATTTTCTCTGGCTCCTTACACCTCCCTTCCTGGCTCTCACCTTCCTAGTGCCCCCTCTGAAACACACTGCAAAAATTCATTAGCAAACCTTTTCCCAGTCTTACACTTCTGATTCTTTTCCAACAACACAATCCAGTCCTCCCCTGTGTTGCTGGCCCTCTGTCTGGGCTGTGGCTGCACTGCATTACCTTTTGCAGCAGTTCCCATGGTCTCAGAATTCACTGTGTCTTATTATGAAAGGGTGATAGAGGGGTGAGGGGCGTGAGGAGGGAAAGCCCTGAGGTGAAATCTTCATGGAGGACAAAGTGGCAATATCTAAACTACTATAAAAGGAGAGGTGTCCATCACACCATCTGACACAGAGAACATTTGAGAATACACTAGAAGACTTGAGAAGTTTCTAGAAAATGCCAGAATGAGTGAGAAATGAGATGAGGGGAACCCCACCCTGTGGCAGCAGCAGGCAGAGCGGCAGGTGGCCCAGCAGGTCGGGTTGGGCGAGGCACGGCCGGGGCCCCTCCCCTCAGGCTGCCATTGTCGGGGACTCAGGGTGGGCTCGGTGCCTCCCCAGCAAGTGGCCGGCAGGTGAGGTGAGGAGCTGGTGGCAGCAGCAGTACCACGCAGACCTGTGCCTGCTGGGGTGGGTGGCTCACAGGCCGGGGCCCCATGCTGCTCCTGCACGCCGGGAGTGGTCTGTCCAGCAGGTGTGGGCGGCGGGGCAGCAAAATGCAGCAGGGAGCAGCACCTCGTGGTCCATCAAGCAGCTGCTGCCATGGCATGTTGACTTCTCTGAGCTGCACATTGGGCCCAGGAACAAAGAGAAGCGGGAGATGCTGCAAACAATGGAGCTGGCAGTAAATCCCTGCCCTCCATGCTCCACCTGTTCCTCCCTCAGCCCTTCCCTCCCTCCCTTCCTCCCCCAAACGGGTGCTCCCCAGGTCTTCTCACTCCCTGCCCTCCCGTGCTTGCCTCCCATGCTGCCCGCCCCACCTCACCACCGCCATCTCTGCCACCTCTCAGCCAGCTGCACCACAGCCATGCAGTAGGGCTCAACTACTAATTATAAAACAGAGCTGAGCATGGTCCCTGATGCATACAGGCATTTGTATCAAGCCTCTTGTTAATTTCACCACTTCAAGTAGCTACTGTCCTATCTGCTGGGGAGTACAAAGAAGCCAGATAAAACACCGTTTTCTGCAAATCTTGTAGGGTCAAGCTCTGCGAACAGGACCACTCCCAATTTGTAAGAAAAGTAGTTACTATTTTTTATAAATAAAAAAGGAGATTTCATCACTGATTCATATTAATGCTGAACACTGTGAGGTCATAATGGGCAACTCAGTTAATTTTGGGGAATAGAAAGGGGTTAAGGGAGAGACTGGGACTGCAGTCATTTCTCAGGGGTAAGAGACAGGTGGCAAAATGTTTTGCAGGCTTGGCAAAAAAAGTGCCAAATGCCATCCCTAGAGACAGGAGATCTTGTGACTGGTAAAACAAACAACATAAGTTGGAGTCCAAAGGCTCACAGAAGGCCCTAAGGTACACACACGTTTAAGGAGGAAGGCATTAAAAAGCACACTATTTACAAGTTACTTCAGCATTGGTTCTCTCTCTTAGGTATGTCTATTATATGACCAAGAAATTGGAATAGCTCCTTTAGTCATACATTTCTTTAAAACACCTGGCTTACAGGGACACCTTCAAAGAAGTGACCTTGGGCTGCCATGAAGCATATATTTAAACACCCACAAAATACTTTTCCTATTATACACACACACTCTTTCTGAGATGTAGTCACAATAAATTCAGTATTAGGGATGTAAGCAACTAGTTGAGTAGTCAACTACCCGATAAGCTCCCCACACTGCCCGTTGCTACCTCTGTATCAGCAAGGGGAGGGGAGCAGGAGCCGGTGCTGGGGGGAGCTAGCTTTCGTTTCCCCCAGCACTGTCTACGCGGGTTCGGCAGGGGCGCTGTGGGGGACCCAGCTTGAGCCAGGACTGAAGCATTCCCAGCTCACGCCAGGTCCCTGATTGCTGTGCCTCTGCCTTTTAAATGTATTAAGAGCCACCTGGCTCTTACTACATTTAAAAAACAGAAGCACAGTGGTCCCAGAGCTGGCACAAGCCGGGACTGCTCAGTCCTGATCCAAGCTACCCCTGGAAGCTGATGCCGCTACGGGTCTGCAGTTTAAATGGACAAGTTATTGCTCTATTAACTGTAAGTGACATGATTGTGATCAGAAAAGCTTTATTCTCTCCAATTCCAAGTCAGTCTTGGAGAATTTATCATTAATTTCTGCAATGACCTTCATATAAGTTGAACCTGTACAGGTTCAGGAGATTGCCTACCTGGAACAACCTGCAAGCTTGAGACCTAAAATTGGGCTGGGCAAAAAGAAATATAAGGAAGCCAGGTGACCAAGTCCCCTCCAAGTGCCTTGCATTCTTTTGAATATCCCATTCTCAGTTATAGAACACATTTCAGTTAGCACATTTTTTCCCCTATCAACTCATGAAATCATTGTTAATCACAATTAATCATACTATTAAACACAATATTATTTATTTAAATATTTTGGGTGTTTTCTACATTTTCAGATATATTGATTTCTATTATAACAGACTATAAAAATGTACAGCGCTCACTTTATATTTTTATGACAAATATTTGCACTGTAAAAAAACTAAGTAATAGTATTTTCAACAATCCCGTTACAAGTACTATAGTGTGATCTCTAAAAAGACAGTTGAACTTCCACATGTAGAATTATGTACAAAAAACTGCATTCAAAAATAAAACAATGAAAGACTAGAGCCTGTACAATGGCTCAAACAAGTTTATCTCCTGCAAATGTAAACAATGCTGCCCACTTTGTGACCTGCAAACGACAACAGGCATTCCCATTGCTGGTGGTGTAAGATATTATATGCTAGATGTGCTAAAGATTCATATGCCCAGTCATGCTTCAACTTCCATCGCAGAGGACATGCGTCCATGTTGATGACAGGTTCTACTAAATAATTGTTCAAAACAGTGCAGACCAATGCATGTTCAACACATGTTCATTTTCATCATGTGAGTCAGGTGCCAACAGCAGAAAACTGATTTTCTGTTTTGATGGTTTGGGTTTTGTAGTTTCCGCTCAGAGCGTTGCTCTTTTACACCACACCTTATCCCTCTCAAATTTTAGAACGCACTTCTGATTCTTAAACCTTGGGCCATCACTGGTACTTTTTGTGTTTTGTCAAATTTGCCATTTAAGTATTCTTAAAATGAACATGTGCTGGGTCATCATCTAAGACTACTATATCATGAAATATATGGCAGCATACAGGTAAAAACAGAGCAGGAGGCATACAATTCTCCTCCAAGGAGTTCAGTCACAAACTTTTTTTTTAATAAGCGTCATCAACATGAAAGCATGTCCTCTGAAACGGTGGCCGAAGCATGAAAGGACATACCAATGTTTAATGTATCTGGCATATAAATACTTTGCAATGCCAGCTGCAAAAGTGCCATGCAGACACCTTTTCTCTTTCAGGTGAGACTGTAAATAAGCAACATACGGCATTCTCTCTCTCTCTCTCTCTCTCTCTCTCTATTTTAGAGTGAATCTTTCTGTCTGAGAGTCCATCAGTGCATTTGTTCAAGAACTGCTCCTAAACAATAAGAGCTAGGACCAACAGATTTGGTATGCTGCTTCCCCTTACTCTAACTTAAACCAAGGCCAGAATTTGGTTTTGCCCAGAAAACGGGAAGAGACAGGAATGGGAGAGGGCAAAGAGAGGAGCAAAGAGGAAGGATGCAATACAGAGAATGGCCACTGGGGGGCAGCTGCAGCACCAAGAGAGTGGCCAGCAGGGGTGGGGCTCTGCCAGCTTGCCTGCCTCCAGACCAAGTAGCCCCACTGCCCCAAACTTAGAGTCTCCCCAACCCATGCAGAGCCTGCAGGACTTTGGAGGGTGGCGCTGCTGGAGGGAGACCAACCCCCTGGAGCCTAGCCCCCCCCCCCCCTTTCAGCCTGCAGGCCATGGGGTGGGGGGCAGCTGGCAGGGACATCAGCTCCCAGTGCCTCGCCCCCACCCCCACAGACTGCAGGTTGTAGGGGTGGGGCTCTGCGGGCCAGGGCAGCCCCAAGAACCTTATTCACCCCCCCCCCCCCAACAGCCTGCAGGCAGTAGAGGGGCACTTGAGGGGGAGCAGTCCCCAGAGCCTCACCCCCCTCCCAACAACCTGGAGGGGAACCAGCCCCTGTAGCATAGCCCCCCCTCCCCAGACAGCTTGCAGGCTGTGTGTGGGGGTGTGGGTGACAGCAGGAGGTGGCAGCCTCTGGAGCCTGGTCCCCGCCAGACAGCCTGCAGGCCATGGGAAGAGGGCAAATGGGGGGGGTCCCACTGGCTAGGGAGTGCAGCCCAGGCCCCCTGGGCAGAGTCACCACCCTTGCCCCAGTAAGCCCACCACCCCTCCCAGCCCCGTCCTGAGCCCCCTGCCTTGAGTCCTACACCTCCCACCTGCCTTGGACTTCTGCATCCCCTCCCCCTGCCCTGAGCCCCCCACCTCCTGCCTCAATCCCTCCCCCCTCCACATCTCACAATCCTCTGGCCTAAGCCATCCACTCCCTGCCTCTCCCTTACCTCCCAACTCTCACGCCAGCCTTCATTTTCGAAAAATACAATCATTGAAATAAAAGCATGTATATTTTTCATTTATTTAAAAAAAAAATACTTCAGTTAAAGATCCGAGCAATGCCTGGTACATCTGCTAGTCTCCTATAAATGTAAACAAACTTGTTTGTCTGAGTGGCTGGCTGAACAAGAAGCAGGACTTACAAATTCCAAAAATACAGCCTAGAAGTACAAAAAGGGCATAACCATTTAGGAAGAATAAGAATCCTAAGGTTTAGGATGAGGAAATAATGGTCTGATGGTTCAGTCACAGAAATACCCTTGAGACTGTCACTTGCGGATCATCCACACTACCTAGCCCATTATTTTGAAATAATGGGCTGGTTATTTCAAAAGAACTCCTGCTTTCCATGAGGAATAATGAATTTCAAAATAGCGGTAGTGTGGAGGCTCCACTGCTGCTATTTTGAAAGAACTACTCCCCAGACTCAAAGTAATTCAAAGTGCTTCCTCGGACCCTAAATCGAGATAGCTTGTCCACATTAAGGGAGCCTGCCTCAGACTAATTTCCAGGCTTCCCTTTAGTGTGGACACACTATTTCAAAATAGTTATTTCGAGAGTTATTTAGAAATAAGTTATTCCGAAATAATTTCCTAGTGTACACATGCCCTTGATGTGTGGAAAATAACACTGAGCCTGCCTACCTGCCCTCTGGAGTGTCCCACCACATCATCCTGCTAGGGATGTAAAGGAGCAGTCGAATACTCAGTAAGTCTAGGCTTATCGGGCGGTTGAGTCAACTACTTGCATTTCCCCCCCGTCCCCCATTGCTGCCTCTATAATCAGAGGCAGCAAGTTTGTGGGGGAAAGCAGGAGCTGGTGCTGGTGGGAGCCAGCTTAAAAATCAGTTCCTCCCAGCACCATCTCCATTGCGGGGAGGGGCGGGAGAGGCAGAGGTGCAGCAACTCTGCCTTTTAAAGAGCCACCTGGCTCTTACTACATTTAAAAGGCAGAGCTGCAGTGGGGTTAGCTCCTGCGGGGAGGGCGCAAGCCAGAACTGCTTAGTCTCTGCTCACACCGCCCCCAGGAACTAACCCCTCGGCAGCTCTGCAGTTTAAATGTAGTAGGAGCCAGACGTAGCAGGGGTAGTGAGCGCCCTCCCATCAACTAACCAACTAGTCGATGGAATTTCCATTGACTACTCAATTTGCTGATTATCTGCAATTTAACATCCCTACATCAGGCTGAGCCAGAATCTCTGCTTTTTCCCCCATACAGAGCTGTGGTCATAGCCCACAGCAGAGCAATAGACACTGAGATCAGATCAGCCCTGGGATGGCTCAGAGTGACTTGATACTGCAGCAATGTGCACAGTCCCAATAGGACCAGAACCCCAGATAAATCACTCTTATTCTGTATAAACTTTATACAGAGCAAGTTCATAACTTGTTTGCCCCCTTTCATTAGTAAAGTGAGATAAGCACAGCTGCTGTCCCCCACAGGTAACAATTATTTATACTGGATATTAATAGACAAAAGTGATTTTATTAAGTATAAAAACTAGGATTTCAAGTAGTTGCAAGTGATACCAGACAGAACAAAATAAATTTCTAAGCAAAATAAAACAAAATGCCAGCTAAGCATAACACATTATAAATCATAATCTTTCATCCTAGTTCGTATTCCTTCTTAAGCCAGAGATGTGCTTTTCTGACCTGGGTCTGGTTTCTCCTCTACCCATTACAGTCCTTTTGTTCTCATGTATTCTCAGGATGGGGAGGCAGTCTGTGAAAACAGCTGAAGACCTTCATCATTTACCTCTCTTGCCTTATAAGCTTGTTACATGAAATATGTTGCATAAAGCATATGCAAATTAGGCATATTCATGTTTCTAATATTCCTGAGTATATTTCCTTAAAGAATATGAAATATAACATCAGAAATGGGATGAAATAAAGGCAAATCAGACTAAATATTTAAAAACAATGTCTCAAAAGTGAGCTATATTTGATAGTGGAATAAGCGGGTAAGTGGACTGGACCAAGAAATCACATGTTCTGTAGGGAAAATTCTGTGTTGAAAGAGAGACACAAGATTATGCCCTATATCATTTCTACCTCTAAAAAGTCTTCATTTAGTTCCACTGATAGGACCAGATACCAGATTACCTATATTCAGCTGCTAAACCCAGTGTTAAGGAACCAAGTTCAAAACTATACATTGCTACATTTATTTCATAAGCAAGACTAAGGATGGATTATTCCAAGGTGAAGCAACCCATACGCATCATTCTTTTGCTATACAAAGGACCCTGAAACACCAGAAAAACAAAATCATGAGGCTCAGGCAGACCTCCATTCAGCACGAAGGCTGTAAATGTTTGTCTGAACTAATCATGAAGACTGAAAAGGAAGCAGACACTTAGTTGCTGTTTGCATAGAAGCTGCTTGTAAATGGATGGCAGGTACCGTGCATCAGTCAACACAGTACTTAAGGTGAACATACACACTGAAGTGAAGGCAGGCAGGCAGTGCTGACATCTAGCACATTTTATTTACCTTAATATAAATGTTTTTTGAGTTCATCAAATTACACTTAATTTCTCTGGTCTTTGAAAGCAGGTTCACTGAGGTATATTAGCTACTAAACTTTACAGGCTTTCAGTGAAAGAGCCATTTATGGGTGAATCAAGCATAGAGCACTGAAAGCCAGCTTGTAAGTCTAGCCAGTAAAAATGCAGTCGCATTTCACAGAAGATATAGCCACTGCATGGAAAACACCAATAAAATGTCTCCAGCAGAACATTTCTAGACCCTGCCAAGACACGTGCACACCAACGAAGGGATGTAGGAAGCAAATAATTGGAGAAGAAAATGTGAAAAGTTTTTTTTTTCTTCAAAAAGATAGCATATGAAGTACTAGCACATTTACACGGTGTTGCTCAGGTCCTCAAGGCAGGGCACTACAGGTTTAGGGTGTGTGTGTGTGCTGGAGTCAGGGTTGGTAGGTGAGGAGCAGTGTTTTCTCTAAGCTGCATGGCAACACAGCCCCACAGCTGCTTAATCAGCTCCATGCACAGAGCCCTGAGCCCCTGACTTGATGGGGCTGTGCTGCCACACAGCTTAGAGGGAATACTGGTGTGGAGGGGCTCTGGGTAGGGAGGCTGAAGGCCCCCTCATCCTAAGATTCATACCAGGGATGCTTGCTCTTCTCCTTCCTGTTCCCGTCAGGGAAAAAGCAAAGTGGACAGCTCATCTAACCCCTACACAAAATAGCCAGAGTGAGGAATACAGCAAACTGCACTTTCCCCTCGCTTCCTGACAATGGGGAACAGCCAGCATTGCTTCTGTATGAACTGGGATAGTGAGGGGCCTTAGGCCCCCGCGCCCAACCTAAAGGACACCAGAGGTGGCAGGCTGAGGGTTGATGCAGTCCCAGATGGGGGGCAAGAGGGGGCACCCCAGCCAGCCCCTTTCACCTGCCTGGTGGTGACTGTCTCTTTTACAGACCAATTCCATAAGACAAATACACAGGGAAGGGTTGGAACTACAATTCATTCACAAGTTTAATTCTCATGCCAATGGTTTGAATCAAGATACGGGATGTCTGGGACATTATCAACCTACCAGACAACGAAGGTGCCAATGGTTCTTTGTCTGTGTAGATTCTGGTGTTAGTACTCTTCCTGTTTAAATGCTAACTAATGGCCCTTATCTGCTTCCTTTAACTGTCCAGTCTTTAGGTGTTTTGCTTGTTACATACCAGCTCATTTTTCCCTTTGATATTTATATACCGACTACCTCTATTCCCCCCCCCCCACTCCTATTTAATTTTGGCTCTGGACATCTAACACTCCGGTCATCTGAAGAAATGGGCTGTGCCCATGAAAGCTCAAGATACCACCTACATGTTTTGTTAGCCTTGTTTTTTAAGTTTCTCTCTTTTCTGTATGGCTCTCATATACAGGAGCAATCCCATTCCAGGCACATCCCATTTTCCTAACACAACCAAACCCTTACATTGCTTTAAGTTATGATACGAGGAAGCTGTATACTGAATTTGATGGTCCTGGCTCTTATTGCTTGGGAGGAGTTCTTGAACAGAAAGACAGAAACTCTCTCAAACACACAGTTCTACAAAAAAATTGGGCAGAAGGCAGTAGAGGGAAGGAAGAGGTTAGAACTTGTTTCAAATGGATACACCACAGAATTCAGGTTTTTTCCCTTAATAACATTAGGTCGACCACTAAGAAAACTCATAAAAAGGTATAACAACTCCACCTTGCTAAATCCTTCAAACCTTTGAGGATGGCTATGTTGTAGTTTTAAGGACTTCTCATGTCACATCAGTGAAGAAAGCATGACAAGAGTCTCATGGAATCAACCCTGCCTGACGAGGCATGTCCATGCAGGCTCTCCAGACAGAATATGTAACTGGGGAAACAGTCTGAAGGAACAGAGAGAACCTTATCAACCTATTACAGGAAGCTGAACTGGGGGATTATTTTTCTTCTGTTCACAGATCAAACCATCCACTTGATGAATTTGGCACTGTATTGTGTTGCTTCATTGGCTTGATAGACAAACTTCACAAAGTACTTCTCTGTACTTTAGAAAACTATTATCAGTCCACAATGTTTTGGATTTTATAATAATTCAGATAGTGGGAACTACAATAAAACAATTTTTGGGCACTTCTTATTCTACTAAAATCAAATCAAGAATGTTGAGATTTCTAAAATAGATCAGAGGAATCAACCTGTCTGGAGAGGAGTTACTTCAGAAAGGACAATAATTTCTTAAAGCATAGAATTTGGTTTTATACCAGCTTCTCTTACTCTACGGCTATGTCTACACTGCAGGGTTTTTGCGCAAGAAGTCTTTTGTGGAAGAGTTCTTGTGCAAAAACTTCTTGCGCAAAAGCGCATCCACACCTCAGAGCGCATTACTTTTGCAATGCGTTTTTGTGCAAGAGAATGTCCACACTGCATGGATGCTCTTGCGCAAGAAAGCTCTGATGGCCATTCGCAGAATGGCCATCAGAGCACCTGTACTTTTTCCGATAGGCTCTTTTTGTGCAAGAAACCCCTGCGGAGCATCCACACATGCCTTTCTGCACAAGAGCTGTAGCGCAAAAAGGAGTTGTGTCTTGTAGAAGGAGAAATACCTACACTGCAAAAAGCCCTCTGTTCTGTCAATTGACTGTAGATTTTCTTGCGCAAAAAATGCACTTGAGGTGTGGACGGACTGCGGGTTTTTGCACAAAAACGATTGTTTTTGTGCAAAAACCTTGTAGTGTAGATGTAGCCTACATGTCCTGAAGCACTTGACAGGGTACTAAGTTAGGTACTGGCAGTATAGTGACTGGAGCCAAGCAGAGGAGCAATTAGACATATAGCAATAGCTCACATACAGCCTTAAGACATTACACCTCTTTTACTGAGGAAAAAAAATGGTGTCCATGACACCTGCCAAGAGCAATCAACTCATCGAGCAAAGGGCAATGAATATTTAACTCCCATCTAGATGGCTGGAGATGGGATTAACATCCTAAGGACAGCACCTCAGCATAGTCCTTGTTTCAATATCAAGTATAAGCACTTTAGGTTTCATGGAAAGAGTAGCTGCACATGGATTTTCCAGCTCTTTTTGGTCTATCTTTGCAAATGGTTTCAATTTTCCCTTCATCAGATATCAACTGGCATGTTATTTGTCGGGTGACACAAGTTTGCTCAACACTGGGAGACAGGACAAAAAGGGATTGCACTGACAGTTGACCAGATGAAGAGACAGTCTAAAATATTTTTTTTCAAGAATTATTTTGCTTTTCTCTCTTCAGTGGGTTAATTTGAACGAAGAGTGTGAATGTTTGACATGCCAGAAGTAGGTGACTCTTCTAAGGAGAATAACTACGAAGAATCAATAAAAACAAAACAACATTAGCACTTCCACAGTGCTTTACATTCCCTAAATGGTTTACAAACATGAATTAATGTTAAGTGCTAGGAAGGAAGATCAATTTAACCAAATCAAACAAAATGAATGCCACACACAAAATTATGAGATCCATGAAACTAAACAGAGGAAAAGGCACATTAGATCTTTATCAATACAATTATATTTATTTAATGCATCCCTTTCCTACCTGCACAAATATGCTGCAGCTGCGACTACTTCTTTTGATACGCAATTTTGGAAAACTATCTACAGGAATTGTCAAAGATTAATCTATCTATCTAATGCCCAACATTGTCCATAGCAACACAAGAAAAGTAAGCATCAGTGCTTGAGAAATCAAAACAGAGAAACAACCTCACTACAGCAGGGAGCTCTGTTTCATACACAGACTACCCTGAACCTTTCTGTGCTATTTCACACTATGCAATAAGCTATCCATTTTTTGCTTTATTGTAGTATAGGCCTTAATTCCTCCAGGTCAGGTTAAATGGAGAAACAGAGGGAGAACAGCAGAAGGAATAAAGCAAATGTCTACATTTCCCCTGGTAAATAACTGTATATTCAACAAAACCCATCAGCATCTAAAGGGTTCAAATCAGCTTCTCATTCCACTTTAGTGGGGATGTATCTGCCTTTTGCAGTGGTGGGCAAGCACATCCCCATGTCAAACACATGTAATTCTCATCCAGTTCTGAATAGAGTATATGCTAATTTTTAATCCAAACTTGCCCCTTCCTGGCATTTACTGATAACTCAAACATTAAACCTCAGCCTAAGCTTCCCCCTCCCCTCAAAACTTGATTGTTTCTATGATTCTCTCTTCAGGACTTCTCTTGCCAGTCCCCTGTTTCCCTCATCTGGAAAAGTATCGCAGTACAAACCCTCCTGACTGGAGGAGACCCCTCTCCTAGCATGGCATTGCAGGAATTATACAGAACCCTCTACAAGATGTCTCACGGTAGCACTGCATCCCTATGCAGAATACTAGAATCCTGCTATCCACCCACACAGAAAATTGATTCTTATTCCAAGAGTTATAAAAGTTCAGAATGATTACTCGTTCTAACTTTGGTCTCAAATTCATATCAGAGGCTATGCTTTCTTTCATGTTATACACCTGCTACTACTGAAAGCATCAATAAGAAGGATAAGACCAGAGAGACTCAGATTCTTAATATCTGCTAAAAGCTAGATATCTCAGACTTCACCCATAAAGGCCAAAAAACATGAATTCTTAACATTTCTGTAGCTGTACTGCTTCAAAGCACTAGGCAAATACACTAATCCTCACAACACCCCAAGGGAAGCAATTATCTACCTATGAGTTATTCTTATTTTACAGATTCAAAAACTGAGGCAGAAAGGTGAAATGATGTGCCCACATTCAAAGAGAGGAAACTCCTATTAGAAATCAGGACTGTCTCACGTCCAATCCTGTGCTCAGACTACTAGATCACACTGCCTCCCTGAAGGTTACAAATTATAGGGATAATATATTTACCCAGTCTACTTCTTAAAATTAATGTCTTCAGCAAAGTAACTTCTTCAGTGCTGCATCCTATGACACTACTAAGTTCAGTTCTGGCATTGTCTTAAAGGCAAGGCAGCAGAGATGGGTCAGACACAGGCAATAAAAATCAGAGGCCCAGAAAAACTTTTATAGGAGAAGAGGTTGAAAAGGCAGGGACTGTTTAGTGGAGAGAGCTGCAAGAGGGGACTTGACAGAAGTCTAAAACGATAATGAATGATACAGAGAGGGTAAATTGGGCACTCTCATTAACGTTATTATATAATACAAGAGAGCAAGGAGACAGTCACTAAAGTTAAAAGGTAACATTTAGAGCTAAAGGAGACAGATCAGAATACATGGTTAACCTGCAGAACCCACAACCACAATACATCATTGAGCCCAAGAACTCAGTAGGATTAAAAAATATGGACTACAAGTGGATACAAATAATGGCAGTCTCATTTGATGGCATAAAAATTAAGGAATATAAATTCTCATATTTCAGAGCATATGTCAATCTCTAACAACCCATTAAGAACACTTTCCCTATGAGCAAGTCATTCCATAATTATGCACCATAGAGGTTTTTGTTCATTTGTTTTTCAATATTTGTAAACTTCTACTGTTGAAACATCTGAAATTGGCCTCTGTCAAAGACAGGACACTGGACCAGATAAAGTGCTGGTCTGATCCAGTATGGCAATTCTGCCATTCCTATGACATACACTTCTCCAGTATGGCGTGATTGTCCCAATGCCCTATGAAGTGAAGGACTGGCAACTCCGTGAGAAAACTTCAGACAGAGAACCAGGTCTTTTGTTGCAGCAGCAAAGGAGTTAAAAACATCCCTCAAAAATAGATCAATATAAAATACTGCTTTCACATTCTATTACCACATGTAAGTGGAGATCAAGCCAACCCCATGCTTTAGATAAGCAAAGTACAGGCAGGGAATTCCTGATAGCTTGTTCTTTCCAAGAATGATTTTGGGTTCTTTAACACCATATTGAATCATCACCTCCCTTTAGCTCCCCCACTAACCACCCCCAAACAATCCAGCTCTGGCAATCCAATGTCCTTCCCTGACATTCTGAAACACTGCAGAAGGCAAACAACAGCTGTTGACATGCTCCTCCCCCAACTGTCTCCCACCAAACCTCTTAAAAACAGAAAAGGTTCAACTGGAAGAATCTAAAACCGTGACTATAGCAGCAGTCAAGGTCTGTGTGTATTCAGAAAGTGAAAGCGGAATTATATAAAAGCAACAGTTAATAAAAAAGATTGTTCTGTGCTGTGTTTTCCATCTTTCCAAGCATTATAGGAATAAAATTATCTACAGAGAAGATCGAAAACCTTTTTTCAAAACTAATGCAATTAAGTTTTATTACACTGTTTCAAGTACATTTCTCTCTTCTCCCAACCCAGTCTGTACACTTCCCGCTCCTATCTAGGCTAAAGGTTGGGGACTTTCTTCTATTTTTACCACCAGTAAAATGTTCATATTTAAGGGTCAGAACTATTCTGTTTTGTGCTAGGAAACAAAGTCTGCCCTTCTTACCTACTCACTGTTACGCAGGGAAGAATGAAAGAAGGAAGATATCTATGTATCAGTCATCCAAATGGTGCCAAAGATCTTCCAACTGATCTCAGATTAAGTGAAACTCTTGCAGCCAAAGCATCAGTCACCATGTATTTAAATTGTAAGAGGTTAGACTTTTACAGGATGACTTCAAAGGGAACCACATAATATGATGAAAAGGCTTAATGGAAGGGCAGGGCTGGAAACAGCTTTTTCTCTAGCCCACACGCCCACAAGTAAGGACAGACACACACACAAATACTTCTAGCCGTTTCTACTTTGGAAAACCAAATATAGAGGGGAAAAATATAATAGAAACACAGCATGAGGCCAAGAAATTGCAAAAATTTCCTTTGCATATGAACATATGGATGACTGTGACAGTTAGAGCGAGGGCTGGTGGTTGTTTGAGATTTCACTGCTCAATCTCCATTATCCATAAACTGAACTGAAACCTGAATTTATTGCACATTCAGTGGCAGTTTTAGTAGTTTATTTTTTAAATTAATTATACAAATAAAAGTACTGCCACAATGTGCAAAATGAAACTGCTTCTGGATATGTTTCACAATTAATGGCATTAAAAAGTACTGTATGGAACACACATGCACTAGCAGAGTGAGGGAAAAGGAAACTAGATATGCTAATAGGGTCTTGCCATTTTTACAGTCCAGTTTTCCAATAAAAATGGGCCATCACACTGCATGTTGGTAGTGGAATTTGCATATTAGCTTTACTATCTCTTTGGGATACACCTTTTCCCTCACTTCATTTTTCTCCAGCATGCAACATCACCAGAAGTCAGAGCTGTAAAACCTCTCTATCACAAAGTCTAATTACTTCAAATTGTAGAATACTATTCTTTACATTTATTAAAACAACTACTACTACCACCACCAACACTTCATTTTGTCAGGAAGAGAAAAAACACTTTAGTTCATAAGGAACAATGCTCTGATTTTTATTACATCAATTTTTAAAAACTCATCATGGTAAACAATTAAACGGAGAAGCAAATCCCACATTTAGTGGAGAGATTCAAATCTCTAAATGGATTTTCAAAGGTCATTTCAGACTTAAAAGATGCCTGACAGCGTCTCTAAGTCACATTCATTTCAAAGGCTTATCCAGAAAAAGACAGACAGTGCATTGCAGCAACACACTTTGGTCTGTTAGACTCCTCTGAGAAAAATTAATAATACAACTTTAATTCATATGTATAGCTAGATTTGAGATTACCTTTTTGGGGAGCCATGGATTTTTAACAAAAGAAATAACAACAATGATTTTTTTTCAACTAAGTGCCATTGTGAAATAAAAACATAAATTACTATAAACTAGTTTTTCAAAAATCATCCAAATAAAACCTAATTATCTTTTAAATGTAAAAGGTTCAGTTTGTGGAGTTGTTTGATTTAACTGCACAAGGTGGATGTGGGGGGATAAATAATAGGGACTGACAGTTCCAGGTTTCATCTCAATGCTTCTTGTTTCTCTTCTCTGCTGATCCACATCTGATCCCATTACAGTTCAGGCACTGTAAATGAACGACAACACAGCCTTACCTTCCTCTCAATGCGAGCCAACTGCTCCTTATAGAAGGCATCTCGCCGTTTCAACTCCGCCTCCTTGCACTGTAGCTCACGTGCCTACAAGGAAGAGCAAACAGCTTATCAACAGAACAGGATGGTTAAGAGGAGAGCTAGAGGGACAAGGACAGCAGGACAAGAGGACTGAAAGGAGTCCAGAAACCCCATGTGACCCAGGACTGGCGCAGAAAGGATCATACCAGGTCTCTCCAAATAACGTGATAAAGGTCTGACTGAATTGTAAACATACACTTGCTTACTCAAGGATTGCTCTCCAAGTTCTAATCACACTTAAATTCTCTACCCTACATTTATTCCTTCTCTCTATTAAAAGATTAAGCCACCTATGATATGTAATCACAGAAGTGATGATATGGCCAAGATAGAACCTCCCCCTGCCTTTTCAAGAATTCCATCTAGTCTAGATCAAAATTTCTTATATAAAGGACTTCTACCACTTTCTTTAGGTATCTGTTCTACAAGGCATGCTTTAAAATACAAAGAAAAACCCACCTTCAAGCGCCTATCACTTGGGGTTTAAGAGAACTCATACAAGATTCCTCTCTTTAAAATCTTGAGGCTAATCCTGAATATTCAAAGTTTTTTATACTGTAATATTAATACCACACACATTTATTGCCCATGCAATTGCTTTTATATATACATAGTACTTAAATAAGGTGGCCAGTAGCTCCCCATTTTATATTTTACACACACACACACACACACACACACACACACACCCCAACCTTTATTGGGCCCAATCTGCTATTGTAGATCTTTCTAACATCCTTTAAAAAAATAGGATTTTTGCTTCCTTGTAGTAAAGCACTAAATTGAAGTGTGCTTGATACCTTCAAACAGCAAGTCAAGCACCCAAACACATGCTTGAAGTATAACTTAGTCATCAGCAAAAAAAAAATTTAGAAAAGAAAAAAACCACAACAGGACAAGAAAAATATTTGGGTACTTATAGGAACATAGTGTCCTCATTTAGAAAACAGTTT
Organism: Pelochelys cantorii; assembly: GCA_032595735.1. Lineage (NCBI taxonomy): Eukaryota > Metazoa > Chordata > Testudines > Trionychidae > Pelochelys > Pelochelys cantorii. Next base: position 26,030,812 of record CM064336.1, read on the forward strand.
TGTACAGTTAGCAGCAGTACACTGCATTCCCACTCCTATGTTGAAGTGGCATTAGATAACAAGGCAGTTATGGAACTCAACTGATACTTCTTATTAACAGCTCAAAATAAAAATCAGCAACATTAAAACTGCAGGAGAGGTGAATGAAACTTGAGCCCCCAAAAGTCTGCACGACCACCTGACTTATCACCATGCAGTGGTCCTTTCATAGACAAAATTATTAGACCGTTTCATATGACTGCAAACATTGCTAATCCATACACAAATCCCAGCAGCATCGTTCTTAACTTTTAATGATGCCCAATGCAATTGTAGAGGATGCTGGTCTGATATGATTAAGTAGCCTGGACAGGAATGTCCCCTGTGGGCTCAGACCTGTCATTTTACAGTCAGCAGTCATTGTTAAGAGAAAAATTACATCTGAAAGCGAGTTGCTGCGTGTTTCCTTCCCTTTGCCCTTCTGATGACGGATGTGTTGTGGTATAACGAGGGGATCTTTCAAATTAGGAAGGGAAGGGGGATAAAGATGCTGGTAAAGAAGCAAATGGGAGGCTTTTTTGTTATATGCACCATCTTTACAGGCCTGGTAATGACCAACTTCACTGAAGTGGTTACCAGATTTGAACCTTTTTGGTTCCCACACCTGCTTTCCCTGACATTCAGGGCCAGAATAAGGCATTCACATTACAGACCCATACTTAAAGCCCCACCTCCAGGAATCATGTGGTTAAAGAAGAATCTCAGCTTTCATTCTCAGAGAATAGTTATTAACAGTTCACAATCCTGCTGGAAGGCCATAACAAGTGGGCTTCCACAGGGGTCTGTTTTGGGACCGGTTCTGTTCAAAATCTTCATCAATGATTTAGATGATGGCACAGAAGGTATGCTTATTAAGTTTGCATATGATACCAAGCTGGGAGGGGTTGCAAGTACTTTGGAGAATAGGGTCATAATCAGGGCTCGCCAAGCGGCGGTGAGCCCCGCTCGCCAGCCGCACGGTTGTGCGCTCCGCGCATGCGCAGATCACTCTGCGCCGGCTCTTCCGGGTTGTAATCTACTCGCCACAGGCGAGTAGAGTACATTATTTGTTGAGCCCTGGTCATAATTCAAAATGATCTGGACAAATTGGAGAAATGGTCTAAGGTAAACAGGATGAAGTTTAAGAAGGACAAATGCAAAGTACTCCACTTAGGAAGGAACACTCCATTTCACACATACAGAATGGGAAGCGACTGTCTAAGAAGGAGTACTGCTGAAAGGTATCTAGGGGTCATAGTGAACCACAAGGTAAATATGAGCCAACAGTGAGACGCCCTTTGCAAAAAAAGCAAACATGATTCTGGATGCATTAACAGGAGTGTTGTGAGCAAGACATAAGAAGTCATTCTTCTGCTCTACTCTGCGCTGATTAGGCCTCAATTGGAGTATTGTGTCCAGTTCTGGGCACCGCATTTCAAGAAAGATGTTGAGAAACTGGAGAAGATCCAGAGAAGAGCAACAAGAATGATTAAAGGTCTAGAGAACATGACCTATGAAGGAAGACTGAAAGAAGTGGGCTTGTTTAGTTTAGAAAGGAGAAGACTGAGAGGGGACATGATAGCGGTTTTGAGGTATCTAAAAGGGTGTCACAAGGAGGAGGGAGAAGAATTGTTCTCTTTGCGCTCTGAGGATAGGACAAGAAGCAATGGGCTTAAACTGCAGCAAGGGAGGTTTAGGTTGGACATTAGGAAAAACTTCCTAACTGTCAGGGTGGTTGAACACTGGAATAAGTTGTCTAGAGACATTGTGGAATCTCCATTTCTGGAGATATTTAAGAGCAGGTTAGATAGACATCTATCAGGGATGGTCTAGATGGTACTGGGTCCTGCCGCGAAGGCAGGAGACTGGACTCGATGACCTTGCGAGATCGCTTCCAGTTCTAGTGTTCTATGGTTCATATTAAGGCTTTGTCTACACTGCTGAGTTTAAAGCGATGCTGCAGCAGCATTTTAACACAGTAATGTGGGCACGGCACCAGCGCTGGTAGAGCTTCCCCCAGTGCTGTAGATAAACACCTTCACAAGGAGTCGCTAAAAGCACTGGACGCATGGCACTTTACAGAACTGTAAGTTCCTGCCCTTGGGGTGTACGTGTTTTTTTCACACCCCCAAGTGAGAAAGTTACAATGCAGTAAAGTACCAGTGTAGACAAGCCCTAAAAAAATTTCTCTCTATCATGACTGCAGATTTAACTTGGGTATAATCAAAAATCCCTGAGTCTGCAAATGGTCTGGAATAACAGTTTTGAGCATGCTGAACTGCCCCCATGCATCTCAGAATGGTGTTAAGAGCAAGGAGCCACTGCTTGGGGGAGCCTCACCAACACTTCTCCAACAGAGAAAACTGTCTGCACTGCAAAACCAGAGAAGAAAACTGCAATGGGTACCGAGAACTACCCAAGTAGATACCGAAGCTGCTGCTAGGTACTGGGAGCAGTCCTGCTACACTGTGTCTATCCTAAGCCAATCAGAATATATTGATCAGTTATGGACCATTAAACTATTGTTATTTACCTGCACTAGCATCCAATGTCTATCAAATAAAATAAACTTATGAAGTATCAACTCTGAGAAGAAAGGTGCTATAAATGCAAAGCCTTATACAGGAATAAGCCTGTTTAAAAAATAAAACATTTAAAACATAATAAACACCTCTGCTTCTCTCAAAAGTAGGGACGTAATAGAGTATACGTTTAAATGGCTAACCAATGAGCCTGGGCTCATCAGTTAACCCTCACAGTTACACACAAGCCTGCCCTCCCACCCTGCACTGCTGCCTCTATCAGAGGCAGCGGGGGCAAAGCAGGTGGGAGGCAGTGCTAGCGGAGAGCCAGCTTTTAAGCAGACATCCTGCGAGCACCGGCACCGAGGCTTTTAAGCCGGCTCCCCACCAGCACCAGCTCCCGTGGAGTTGCCTCCACCCCTGCATGTAAACGTGTAACCTCTGAAAAATTCAGAGATTACACATTTACAAAACACACTCTTTTTAATGTTCCTACTCAACAGTTAATGAAACAGCAGGAAATCATTAACCTGTGGCAACATTCTATTCCACTGGCATGAAAATATAGCATAAGGAACCATACTGCAGGTTGAGAGGAGCGTGGACAAGACAGGGGCATACCTATCCTGCCAAAGTACTATGTAGTCATCATTATGACAATACCTTTATACCCTGCAATCTTTAATATATCTTTCCTCAACAACCTATGTGGTAGGACATTGCTAGTATAATAATTTCACAAATGGGGCACTGAGGCATAAAGAGACTTAAGTGACCTGCCAATTATCAAAGGAAGTCTGTGCCAAGCAGGGAATTAAAGCTGGGTCTCCTGAATCCCATGCTAGTGCCTTAATGACTGGACCATTCTTTTTCCCCAATATCTCTTTTCCAGTGAGCTTCTGTAATCATTCCCTCCACTATCAACATTATCCAGCTTAGCTACAGACCAGAAGTTGTATAGAAGTTATACTTGTCACTCAAATATGTTTTCAACAAGTTGGTCATTTTAAATAAGCAGTGATTGCTTCACTTCCCTGAAGTGCCTTGAGAAAGTCTTTAGACATGGGTCTGCCTGAAAGTTGCTTTCTGTTTTCCTCTACCCCCAGCTGTTATTACTAGGAACTAGTACACTTTATCATAGTGTTTGAAGTATGTATGATACAGTCAGAGCATATGTCATTTGAAATATTCACTATACCAAACACTACAAAACTGGGTTAGACAACCAGGGACATTTTGCCTGAATACAGGATATTTATTAAGAGATCCTCTTGGCCTGCTGCTTATTCCCCACCAGAAGTCAGAAGCCTGTGATGTCCCAGACAGAGCTGGTTGCTGTGGAGATGATTATAATGTCACAGAGGATTGAGACTGCAGGTGGCAAACAAAGAATCAGAAACACTTTTCACATAAAAAGTTTCTTTTACCAACAAACTGATGGAGGAAGAAAGAAATATATAACACCACTCTGGTTCTAAATAGGATGCTACTCATCCATTTTGTGCCCACATTTAAGAGTCTGAGTTGAGCTTGGGCTTGTTGTTTGATGAGTGATTATGTACCAGAGGATTATTTGAGAGTAGAAAACTGACTTCTCAACAGCCAAATTCCCACACTCTCATTCTCAAACAAGTGATGTATGAGCATATTTAAAGAGAAGTGGAAATGGAATGTCGGACTAAGTAAGCACATTAGGCAAGGAAACTGAGGAGAGAGTGTACAATGGACTACAAGCAGGACAGCTCAGTTCAAAGGATCTCTTCCCTCTGATGCAAGGAGGAGAGCATCAGATGCCTGAGAACAGTCTGCAATTGAGTTGGGAACTGAGGGTTTGTCTATGTGCAGCGTTACTGCATGGTAAGCTTAGGTGTGAATCTACAGAGCACTAACTTGCTTTGTCGTATTCCCATTTCAAAATGGGAATATGACCAAGTGCTCTATGAAACTTTTAGTGCTCGGTAAGTGTGCGCACACAGCTTGTTAGAGTATGGCAAGCCAGAGTGTGCTCTGCACATCAGCCTGTTGTCCACTAACTGGCTGTGTAGATAAACCCTTCATGCTCTGTATTCTCAAAATGGGATAGTGAAGGTTCAGTGCCAGTCCACTACCTCATCTCTGCCCAAAAGAGAAGCTGCTGCACCAGATTTAGTGCATTCTAATTCTAAAACTCAACTTTAACCATACATAAAATTGACCAGGGTTGGACAAAATATCATCTGCAGGCCTCATCAGGCCGGCAAAGCCACCGGATCCAGCCCGTGAGAGCCTTAGCCAGCTCCCTGTGTGCTGTGCCCCCACTCAGCATTCAGTAAAGCCATGTGCATCCCTGAATGCTGAGAGCCTGGAGGAGAGGGTGAAAGGCTTCTCATACTGCTCCTGCCCTCAGTAGCTCCCATTGGCCAGTTTCTGGCCAACAGCAGCTGCCTGTTTGCAGGGCAGGCAGCATGTGAAGTGTCTCTCCTCCCTCATGCCCAGAGCTCACAGTATTCACAGCAGCAAACATGGCCCTGTAGCTGCTGTGAGCACGTACAGGAATGTGGAAGGCAGGGACCCTGGCTAAGGAACCTGCTGGGCTGCTGGCTAGAAACTGTCCAGGTAAGGTCTCCCAGCCAGAGCCTGCCTCTAGCACCCTAGCCCCTCCCTTTGCCCACCCTCTGCACCTTTCCTGCACACCTACCCCATGTAACACAGACCTTCTGCACTCCTGCTCCAGCCCCAATATACCTTCCCAGACACTGCATCCACTCCTACACCCCTCCTCAGGTCACAACCTCCTCCAACACCTTGCACCCCAATCTGCTGTCCCTGGTCACAACCCAAATCCCTGCACCCCCACCTCAGGTTACAACACCGTCCCAGACCCTGCACTCCCTCCTCCTACACCCCCTCCCCCAGGACAAAATCTTCTCCTGCACTCATACTCCTCCCAGACCCTGCATTCCAATCCCCTGTCCAGGGTCACAACCCAAACCCCTGCACTCCTACCCCAGGTCACACTCCCCTCCCAGACACTGCACCCCTCATGCATCCAAGTTCACAGCCCCAAGTCAATCCCTTCCTTCACCCAAACTCCCTCCCAGATCCCACACCTCAATGCCTTACCCCAAGCTCCACCCCAATCCCACACACCTCATCCATTAATATAATGAAAGAGTGTAGCCCTTGACCACTTACAAATTCTTGGAGTGCCCCCCATCAAAAATGATTGCCCACCCCTAAAATAGATGCTGGTGAAATTTATTCAGTGAAGGGCCCTTCCAAGTTCCTCTTAATTTCTCTCTTTATACCTCCCTCCCACACCATACACTAAAAGGATTTTGGTAGAGAATCTTCTTTTCAGCCAGGAAAGTCCAGACTTAATTCCCCAAAAGCCACTGCTCTTGGATCGGTCATAAGCAGCAACATATACCCCTCCTTCCATCCTCTCCTCATTTCGCCATGCAACATGTTACATACAACTATGAAGGCACCTGTGTTGATTACTAAACGGGTAGGTTAATAATCATTGAGGAACTGAGTGCACTATTCCCACAGGCACAAAGAGCAAGAAACAAGCTCAGTACCCAATCTGAGAACTCCAGTGCTGTGCCAGTCAATGCAGCTGATGGGGAGGATGTCTTTTTTTCTATATTCTGCTATTTCTACTGGGGGGAGCGGGGAGGGAGATAATCAGCTTCCCTCACAGGAATCCAGTAATATAGATAAGATATTTCAGCTGGGGCATCTCAGCCATTTCACTGTCTAAGAACTGCAGATGCTTGTAGCTCATGTCCTCCCATGTGTCTTCAGACATTGGAGCAGACAGGATGTTGAAAAGAACCCTGTCTGGGACCCCAGGACTGGAATAACAGGTATGCTACTGGTCAAGGTTGAAGTGCACCAACAAAGTAGTGTATTTGTAATAGCTGGACTGCCGCTAGTCAAGACTAATGGGCAATGGCTGAGTTGAAAGGGGCAAGGCAAGACTGAAATAGTAAGGGATGATATAAATCTGTGTACACAGGGGCATACAAGATTTAAATAACCCTTTGTTATTTCAATCAGGATTAAGTGACATTGGCAGAAATCTAGCCAATCAATAGCAGTTGGAACAGTTTTCAATCTCTATGCTAGGAAATTCAGCCCTGCAAGAGTCATCCTGGTGTTCTCTGTCCCCCAAGTACAACATGTAGAGCTCTGCACTGATACAGAATTTATATCCACATCCAACCCATGATCCACCAAAATTAGGCCGGGGATGTAAAGCAGATATCCATGAATTTGCAGGACTAATTACAGGTTCTCTAGCCCTACTATCACTTCCACTGAAATCAAAAAGTTTTTAAACCATCAACTAATGTGTTCAGACTTAGGCCCTAATGAGCAACAATCGAGAAACCTTCTTTTCCTGCCTGACTCCGCTCCCTCTTAGCCCTACATACACATACTCATCATCCTATCAAGTTTGTTCTCAGCAGCTGTAAGCTACACAAAAGGAACCAGTGAAAATCTTTATGGGGGAAATAATATGCAATTTTCTAGCTGAACACCTTTAAAAATGTAATGACAAAATAAAATCCTGCATCTGTGCTCAGCAATAACAATCTGTATGCACATGGTAACAATATGACAGTTGGAATAAGCAAGACACTGACAAAAAGAAAGCTTACCCAGGCATCCAAATCTTCAGGCTTGGAGTGGGGGAAGGGCGGGGGGGGGGGAGGGAACATGAGAGAGAAAGAGAAGAAAGAGTGGGGGGAAATATCACTGATTTATGGAGGCTGCCTATTGGTGCACAATATAGCTCTTAATGTGATAAGTTCAGAAAAGTTCCTTTATAAAGGCAAGCATTAACAGTGCACCTATGTCCTGTTAGCAATTATGCTGTAAATAAAGGGTGTTAAATGGACTTAGGCTTTATAGCTTAAGAAAAAAGAACCCTCTCCCCACACACACTCTGCAATGAATGCTGCACAGTGCTCCCTGTAGGGCAAATGATAGGGAATGACAGATATGGTGCAGCCAGAGTCATACAAGGCACTGACAATCATAAGAGATACTAGTATCAGCAGCAGTACACACCAAAGGACGTGGCAGTGCCCGATGCACAGTGAGGCATAAGGACAAAAGCCTTACTACTTCCAACCTCCCCAAGAAGAACAGGTACAATATCTCCTGCACAGGAGCAGTTTTATATACTCAAGATGACCTAGAGAGCAAGTCATCTTCACTCATCTAGATGCACTGGAAGCCTTATAGTTGACAGCCCACTCAATGAAAACGTGACCAGCCAATGACCAGATTTTCAGCCATGCTCTATCACATACAGTTTGCCAAATCCACACTGCCCTGTTTTCCTCCCTCATCTTTTGCTTGCAAGGTCACTGTTTGCAAACTCCACAGGGAAGCTGCACAAATCACAAGGATTTCACGATCTCGTGTCTCACTCTTTTTATTATTATTATTTTTGACTTACGCAATAACCCGGCAGCAGCAAAGCAAGTACAAGATGATAAACATTTCTCATGCCCATAAACACCCTGGCTTCCAATAGAGATGTTTATGAGGCAGCCAAACTGCTTATTTGTTGTCAAAAGCTGCTGCATCTCCCCCGCTTCTTGGGGTTTCAGAATGTTATGGTGAATGAGCGTAAGTGGCTACTTTTTTCTCACAATTATTTATTGGAGGAGGTTTGGTGAGGCGGGAGGGATGTTCTTGTTGGTCGTAGGTTAGTGCCAGAGATGGCAGATGACACAGAGCAATTGGTTTATAGAAACTGCTGTTATTTTAATGGTCCAGAGCAGCCACCTGAAGTTGTGGAGGGATGAAGCATGATTAGCTTTGCGTGCCGTCTGTCCCAATCCTCTGAATGTCTGGGAAAGCCAAAGCCCCCCTCTCTGCAAACAAACTGGAAGCACCACAACCACCACCAAGTCTTCGGGTTATCAAGCCAACATGTCAAGCACTCATTAACAATCGACAACTGATCATGACAGTAGTCTGTTTTCAACAATATTTTTTTCTTCCTAACTGTATTTGCAGTTTAGACAGGATGTGCTAGTTTTGTTTATTTTAACCTCTCTATTGCTGCACTGTACTCTGCTTTCAGTAGATGGATGAGAGGGAATGGGTGCAGTTTGTAATGTATATTATTATTTCAGATATGCCACATACAGGTAGTTTTCTGCTGGATTTGTGTCAGTCATCTATAGGACACTTAAATCATTAACTATTAAGCTCCTTATGGAAAAATATTTGCATCAAAACACAAACATTGGCACTGACACACTCCCTTTTGGGCAGCCTCAGCAGAGAGGCAAAATATTAAGAATGAACTTGACCAATCACATTAGCAGGGGAGGGAGGATCTCTCCATCAGGTTTGAGATTCAGTGGTGTGTGTACGTGAGTGGGAGGGTAAACTGTGCAATAAAAGTTTGTATTATTGCTACCATGCTATACCTGTTGTGTGGATACAAAGCTTCATTCTTAAAGGCTTTAAAATTGGTACCTTTCACAAAGAATATAATTCACTTTAAGAGAACCATTAAATGGAAACAGTAGTTTAGCAAACAGTCCAAAATGTGACTAGGCCAGCTCTTATATTGGAAAAAGTCAATCACACCCTGAGTAAGGGCCCAGCTAAGAGGAAAATAAAAAAAGAGATTCAAAGGAAGCAACCTCTGAGGTCTACTAGGTTAAAATTTGCCATTTGCAGGCCTGTGCCAACAGGTTTTTTATGGACCTGCATTAACTAACACTGTCTGGCACCATTAACCTAGAGTGCCTAACCACTTGCTTCAGAGTTTAAGCTGCCTGACTAAGAGAATCAGCATCTTGTATGTCTTGTTTCTCAGCCACTTCCTAATGGCTTGTGTATTTTATGATCTCTGCACCAATACTTAAGCTGCATTTTGCAGCATCTCTGTGCAGAGACCGAGTAAAAGGTTAGATACAGTTCCTACCCAACCTGCTAGAGCGGAATTTCAGTAAGCCATACCAGTGGTAGATTTTATTACTTTGGAGCTTAAAAGAAAAAGATTCTTCCTTTAACTCTATCTGGTGCACAAGGTTACTACTGAAGCAGACACTGATGTCAGACCAGTAATCTGGTACTGGGTCCTGCCATGAGAGCAGGGGACTGGTCTCGATGACCTCTCGAGGTCCCTTCCAGTTCTAGTGTTCTGTGATTCTATGATCTTTAATTCTTGGCATTCACATAGAAAAGGACAGATGCCTAAACTACCCAGCAGTGCCTCCCTGGAGTAGACTTTGGCTACATCCAAGAACTATGCAAGTTTTAAGTGTGTGTAGGGAAAGTTAATATTCAAGCAGACATTTCGCACTAGGCATGTGTCCCAAGCATCTATTAAGCGGTTCTCAATCCAGTATACAATTAAATCAACACAGGACGTCCCTTTAACATGAGTCATTATAACTTAGTGGTGCGTATCTGTCCATTTGTATGGATTGCTGCCGTTTCATTCCTCTGCCATGCCCCCAGGTATTTCAGCTCCTAGCCAAATCATTTCTGCCATTTATCTTGCAATGTACAACAATAAGGTGGACCCTCAAGGAGCAGGCTTTGGAGCAGGATGATGCCTGTATGCTGCACCTACAATTGCCTAGAGGTATTCCAGTAACTGCTATCGAAATATGTTATATGCCCATCCCACAGAGCGCCCAAAGGCACAGTAGGAATCTGTGCCGCTGGCTAGAAGTCAACATGCCTGGAAATTGGCACAATGGTTTACGGACACAGCCAGCTTCAGGAGGGTGGAATGTGATGGGGAAGGGAGGGGGGAATATTGAGACAGAACCAATAAGAGGCTTGAGCAAACTGGACACAGCAGAAGTCTGGCTACAGGGAAGTGCACAAGCTTACAGCAACCTAGGCACCTGCTAGCAACTCCTGTAGAGACTGCATAGCAGAGTTTGAGGAGCTCTGCATCAGACACACTGACATCCTGATGGCCAAACTTCATCATTTGAATGGATAAACAGTGAGATTTCTTCAAGGAGAAAATCTGGAAACTCCACCACTTCCATCATGATGAGTATTTAGAGAACTCTGAGGCTGGGACTAGACCCTCATTTACTCATGTGTCTGTCTCGTGTTTCCAGCCCCTCTTCCCACTTTAATGGAAGACAGAAGCTAGAATCATTGTTAAAACATAACAAAGCAGAGATGTAGCCAACCAAATGGGGAGGAAGAAGAGTCTCTGAACTGAGCTGCAATCAATTTCAAGGAAAGGCTGTGATGAAACTGCCCAAGCCTAACTTAACCAAACAAAAAAATGTATAAAAATGGAAGATGGAAAGTAGCAGTAAAGGTCTCTGCTCCTTCATGATTCAGGGACAGCACCACTTCAAATGCTTATACAGTTGCCTCCAAAAGCTTTGCAATGGCCATAGCTGATTGAATTTTTATTTTAAATTTAAACTATTTTACAAAATCCAAAGAAAATAAGTTGCTTTCATTGCTTACTTTAATACTCAACTCTACCCCATATTCCCTTTTCAGGCTGCTGTGCAGCCAAGAGTACATCAAGTTCTTTCACTGCTACACTTAACTCCGCCTTTATACACATACACACACAACTCATTACATGGGCTGCCAACAGACAAGCCGTTTAAAGTCTTCACAAGTCTGCGAAGAATGTAGGCTTTCCAGACATATCCTCAAGATTGTTAGTGTCCAACAGCAAATGAGATAGCAACTAGGCAATATTAACCTTCTTTCTCCACTCGTGCATCTCGAGTCCCCAAGTCTCCCCACAATTTACAGAACAGAAAAATGGCTCTCAAAGAGCATCATGAGGTTCCACAGTGATTACATCTCACTTTTCCAGACCAGATTTACTCAATCTACAAGCAAACAGATTATCCCCCCCCTTGAACTGTATCATAAATCCATACAAAGTTTATCCTGGTAGAGGACACAGTTTACCTATCTAGAACACCTATTTTTATCCCTCGGAAGAGGATTAATGGTAGCAACATTAGCCAGATGTGCCTGTCCCCCACACATTTTTTACATATATATATATATATATATATATATATATATATAGAAAGAAAATACACTCCCAATGCTGGTTTCTCTCATTCCACTAAGAAGATGGAGATACACATTTTTGAATCAAACACATCAGAGGTCATTTTTACGTGAGTAATCCACCCACATCCTTCAGTGCAGCATAAAATGATCAATCCTCTGGGTCAAGAAAGAATCTCCCCATTCCCCAACATAAAGATTATGCAATTGAATTTAGGGATGTTGGAGTGTAACTGACTAACCGATAAGATGTTGATTATCGGTTTATTTTACTGGTTAAACTTTGACCATCTGGGGAGCCGGCTGCCTGCTGCTGCCCACTGACACAGGTTCTGAAGTTTAATTTGGAACCAGAAAGCTCCTGGTACACGCCAGCTCCCAGCAGCCGACCCCACTTCTGGAGCTAGCTGCCTCCTGCACACCCAGGGCTCTGCCAGCCCCACACACAGGGTTCTGCAGTAGGAGCTGGCAGGCTCTGTCCTGGCATGCACCCGGTTCTGACAGCTGGCCCCATGCCTAGAGAGCCGGCTGCCCCGGCTCTGAGCTCTGCATTCGGAGTCCTGCTGGTTCCTAATGCAGACCCCACAGCTGGGGCAGCCAGCTGCCCAGGAGCAGGGCTGGCTGCGGGGACCCAGCACATGCCAGGACAGAGTCTACCGGCTCCTACTGCAGAACCTACAGCGGGCTGTACATCCCCAGGTAAAACAAATGGTTAATCATGTAAGCGATAGGAATTTTAGCAGTTACACAGTTACCATTTTAAACAATATTTTACATTCTTAATTGAATTACAGGCAACAGCCTCTGAAGCATTAGCTATTGGCAATTGTTAACAGCAGGATAATTTTATTAGATGGTCCGGTGGCCTAACCCAGTACAGCAAATCCTTTCTTCCTACCAAACTAGCTACCCCAGGATTAAAAATCTAATTTCTGTTTATTTAAAAACTTCTTTCAAACATTCTTTGGTCTGAAGGAAATGCAGCCAGCTTTGGTGCTGCTTTTTAATACATGCTAAAATGGTATTATTAGCTATGTTGCTGGACTAAGGAAATTCTAGAAAATCTTCAGATGTAGTGGTCCTGAATCTGAGGGTATGTCTACACAGCAAAGTTATTTTGAAATAACAGCCATTATTTTGAAATAACTTTCCTAGCATCTACACAGCCAAACCGCTATTTCGAAATTAAATTGAAATAGCGGAGGGCTTATTTCGAAATTGGTAAACCTCATTCCATGAGGAATAGCGCCAATTTTGAAATTGCTAATTCGAAATAAGCGCTGTGTAGACGCTTATTTCGAAATAGGGTGCCTCCAGCCCTTCCCAGGGTGCCCTGCTGGCCACTCTGGACACAAACAGGAAAACTCCTCTCCCCCCCCCACCCCCCCAGAGCCCTTAAAGCGGTAGACTCTGGCCACAGTGCCTGTGCCAGCTCCAAGCCTGCCAGCCCAGAGCCAGCAGTCACTGCCCCTGACCCAGTGGCCCCAAAACATGAGCCAGGCAGCCAGTGCCAGCCAGCCCTCCACCGCTCCTCAGGAGCAGTCTGCCAGCTCCCAGGAGCCTGCCAGGATCCGGAGAAGGCGGGCGCCTTCCTGGTCCAGGGCGGAGATCATGGACCTTATTCAGGTTTGGGGGGATGCCCCCAACATCCATGATCTCTGCACTAGATGGGGGGAAACACAGCCATCTATGGCAGGATAGCTGCCAGCCTGGCCACCAAAGGCCACATGCGAACCCAGGAGCAGGTTTGCATGACAATCAAGTTGGTCCAGCGAGACCCCCAACCCTGAGCTTCCCCTCCCCCTTCTTCCCCTTGCTTCCCCCTTCCAGCTCCCACCTCCCAGGTTTCCCCCTCCCCTCTCCTACTCTGTCCTCCCCTCTCCCTCCTCCTTTCCCCAGTCTCACCAGAGTTTCATTCCACTCCTCTCCCCCCAGTTTTGTTAAATAAAGAAAAGAGTTTGTGTTCATGAAAATACATGTATTTTATTTTACATCAGGAAGGGAGGTTGGGGGGAGGGGTAAGTGGAAGGACGTGAGGGAGGAATGAGGCACAAGCCCCCAGTGGGGCAGACCAGGGAGGCTCTTAGTGCTCCTCAGGGTGGAAGCTCTCCCGCAGGGCCTCCTGGATACTGACAGCCCCCCGATGGACCTCCCGGATGGCAGCCTGCAGAAAGTGCAGCCAGGCTCACAGCAACACGTCCACAAGATGCACCAGAGTGCCCAGGGGCAGCTCTGGCTCCATGCTGCAGAGTGCTGTGGTGTCCCGAGTGAGGGCAACCAGAGCACGCAGAGACAAAATGCTTTGCTGTCCCTCATCAAGGTAGGCATGCAAGCAGGGAAACCTGAGAACCAGCTGTCCGGGGGGGGGGGGGGGGGGGAAGAGTGTCCCTTTAAGCACAGGCCTCAGATCACCTCAGGCAGTGGCCACACAAAGGAACTCCTGACTTGATGCCCTGCCGGAACTGGTTCCCAACCAGCCTTAAATGCGATTCAGTGTCCACTCAGTGGGGACGCGCTATTTCAAAATGCATTGTGTGTATAGATGCGTTATTTCGAAATAACTAGTTCAAAATTAGATATTTTGAAATAACGCTGTAGTGTAGACATACCCTGAGTCTCCAATCTCTATACAAACTAACTTTGCAGATGGAGACCTAGCTGTCCAGTTTCACACATCACTGCTCAGATTTCTACAAGCCCAGAAAGCCCTGTCTATTTTCCAGTGTTCTCTACTGCTTCAGCCCCAGACATACACAAAGATACACTTACCCAGAAATACCCAATCAATATCTTTCAGGGTCTGGAGTCCTGCCTAATAGGACACTGTAATGCACATATCAAAGCCACAACAAAATCATCTAGGGGAGAAAAAGTTTAGCGTAAGTTGACTGCCTTCTAAATCCATAGGGAAAGGAACAAAATAGATACATGAGACCTATAGGAGATGTCACCCATTTTAACTTCACTCCTAAAAGACAAGCATTCCCATCGTAATATGGCATTTTAGTGAGAATCTGGAGCTGGAAAAAGCTTTAAATTAGACATATTAGTAAGGACTGCCAGAGGGAGGTGAAGGGATTATAAAAATCAGAAATGTAGGGGTGGGAAGGACCTTGAGAAATATCAAGTTCAGCCCCCGGAAAGGACACAGGATCAAGTAATTTAGGCCATACATGACAGGTGTTTGTCCAATCTGTTCTTTAAAGTTTTCAATGATGGCAATTCTATAAGCTTTCTTGGAAATTTATTACAGTGCATATCCATATATTTGGAGAGTTCTACCTAATATCTAAACAAAACCTCCCTTGCTACAGATTAAGCCTATTACTTCTTGCCCTAACTTTAGTGGACATGGAGAACCACTGGCCACAGTCCTCTTTAAAACAGCACTTAATATATTTGAAGACTGTAGCAGGTTCCTTTCTTTTTCAAGATTAACACATTCCTAGATGGTTTAAGCTTTCCTCGTGTGTCAGATGTTCATTTTTGTTGCAGTCCTCTGGACTCTCTCCCATTTGTTCACATCCTTCCTGAAGTGAAGTGCCTGAAACTGGCCACAACTGAGGGATAATTGAAGATTACCTATGCCAAATGGAGTAAAACAATTACCATCTGTGGCTTACATACAACACTCCTGTTAATAGGCCTCAATTATATTAGACCTTTTCACAAATGGACACATTGTTGACTCATATTTCATTCTGTAATCTACTATAATCCCCAGATCCTTTTCAGAAGTATTATCACCTTAGCCAGTTCTTCTTTTTGTAGTTGTGCACTTAATTTTGCTTTCCTTAGTGAAACACTTTGCTCATCTTCATTGAATTTCATGTTGTTGAATTCTGACCAAACGTCCAATAGATCACTCATTTTGAATTCTATGCCTATCCCATACTTGCACTTCTTGCTTGTCATTGTCAAATTTTATAAGCATAATTTCCTCTCCATTATCCAAATCATTAATGAAAATATTGAATAGTACCTGACCCAAGGAATGACCCTTGTGGGACCTCACTACATACCCTTGGTAGTCTGACAGCAAATCATTGATAATGACTCTGAGTATGGGCTTTCAACCAGTTGTGCATCCACTTTATATTAAACTAGCAGGTGAGGCCCGTTGTTGGCCGGGCAAAGTCATTTTGCATAAATTACACTTATAGGAAAGTTCAAGAAATTAAATACATGTAATAGAATTTTTTTTATTAATGTGCTTGGAAAAGGGGAAGTAAAAGAAGTTTTAAATTTGTAGGATTTCAACTTCAAACATTATTCATTTTATTGAATAATTACCAAACATAGTAAATTTGAATCAGAAACTCTTAAAGCTTCCATTACAGTCTTTCCATAACTAATTTGATTATTTTGTGATTTGTAACAGTAAAAATGTTCTTTGCACTAAAATGACAGTTGAATAGGCAATTCAATATTAATTTTGTTAGCAAATATTTTTATAAACTCTAATCATAATAGTCATGACTTTTTTCTGATGAAATACAAAAATTATTTAAACCTTTCATCCAGCATATTCCGGTGTAAAAAGTAGTGCATTCAGCTGATTTAAGTGTCAGGATTGTTTATGTAAAATTTGGTATCTGTAGGTAATCAATGAGTATGACTTATTTTGCACAAACAAATCCACAAACTAACTCTTCAAAATATATAATAGATTAATTGACCTCATTACCCTAGTTTGCTTATGAGAAGGCTTTTGACCAGTGGTTCTCAAAGTGTGGTCCACAGACCACTAGTGGTCCGCAACCATCTTGCAGGTGAGCCATGGGCTCGCAGGTCGCCTCTCCTCCCTGCTGGAACTCCAGCCCCACACCACTCCTCACCACATGGAGTGCTAGCTTCCCAGTTGGGGGTGGGGGGACCCAAGCCTTGTGGGTGGGATCTGGCTTGTCAGGGCAGGAAACAGTTCCATGCACTGCTGCTCTCCCTGCCCCCAAGCTGGAGGCTTTCCCCACTGCTCCCGTTATCCAGAACCCCAGCCAATGAGAGCAGTGGGGAGCGGTAACTGGGAGCAGCAGTGGGCACAGAGCAAGGTAATCACCCCCCATCTCCCTCATGCCCAGACCCTGCACACCTATCCCCCCTCTCACACACTCCTTGCACCAAGACCCCGCACCTTCAGCCTGCTCCTGCACCCTCTCTCCCACAAAGACCCCACCTTCACCTGCAGCCCACTCCTGCACCCATTTTGTCATCATGGGTGGTTGGTTGGTGGTCTGCAGAAAGGTTTGTGTTGAAGAGGATGGGCTGCGGGCCAAAAAGTTTGAGAACCACTGCTTTAAACAATCAAGATATCATACCTACCACTTTCCACATCTACTAGGCCAGTAACTCTATCAAAAGAAGGGAATTAAGTTGGTTTGGCAAGATTTGTCCTTGACAAATCCATGCTAGCTATTGTTTATAACCCTTTTATCTTCTAGGCATTTACAAATTGATTGTTTAATAATTTAAAACAGTACTTTTCTACATATTGAAGTTAGCCTGAATAGTCTATAATTTCCAGAGTCCTTTTTGTTTCCCTTTTTAACCACAGGTACTATGTTTGCCCTTCTACAGTCTACTGAAGTACATCATGGAAGAGACAGACTTCATTGCAGCCAGGCCCTATTGAGGGGGATGAGGGTGGCCAGGAAGGCTATTTGGCCTGGGCCTCAGGAGACAAAGGGGCCTCAAATTTTAACATTTTTCTGCCAAGTCATTTCCATTTATTATACACCTTGCAGTTCTAACAGACAACAAAAACAGCTCTATATAACTGCAAATAATT
This sequence comes from Pelochelys cantorii, assembly GCA_032595735.1. Classification (NCBI taxonomy): domain Eukaryota; kingdom Metazoa; phylum Chordata; order Testudines; family Trionychidae; genus Pelochelys; species Pelochelys cantorii. The sequence continues at coordinate 26,048,173 of CM064336.1, forward strand.
GATTTAAATCATTGTGAGACCTCGAGCTTTCGCCAATTTTTCGGTCACATCCAAGTTTTCATCTGCATGACTGGAGACTGGAGTACCTTCCGTGGTTAGTGATTCTACGTTATGAAACACTGTTTACAGTCTTGACACAGTTGTGAGGTTTTGAAAGTCATAATTAATTCTTGCATGGTGACAAGTATCAGAGGGGTAGCCGTGTTAGTCTGAATCTGCATAAACAACGAGAAGTCCTGTGGCACCTTATAGACTAACAGATTTATTGGAGCATAAGCTTTCGTGGGCAAAGACCCACTTCAATGCCATAGGACTTCCTGTAATTAATACTGTTACTGTAAAGTGATTTTGCTTGGTTTGAGGGTGAGTTTAACTTTAAATTAAATGTTTATCTCTGCATAGGAGATTTTTGTATTCCTGTTTTTCTTATGTGTCTTCATATACAATTACCATATTAGGCTCAGCTGTAAGCTACCTCTTCATCCAGTTTTAAATTAACCTTTAAAGGTTTTTTTGTGATAATTAACTTTTCATTCTAGTTGTTTAATATACAAGATGGTCAGCATGAATTGGTGGTTTTAAACCAGTTGCACAGCATTTGGACTCTGTGAGAAAGGCTTTAAGTGAGCTTGAATCTCTTACTCTCCCAGCCCAGGCTTGCACTGAGCTCAAGTCAATTCAGAAATATACATCCAAATTTGAATGCATCCAATGTCGTCCATGTGGATGAAGCTACTAAAAACGATCCATGAAACTAATCTTGTAATTGACGCACACAATGCTGCATTAGTTGTTGAGAGGGATAACATTTAACGACTTCTTAAAAATAGTCAAAAGATTTGCGATGAATGGGATGCAATCCTTTCTGAGTCCAAATGGGTAGCACAGGATATTGACATTTCATCTGAGTTTTCCACCAATCGCAGCCTAACATCTAAATCTGATGCAGAAAGGCACTATTGAGTCAATTTTTTTTTTTATTATTGACTCCATCAAAACTGGTCCTACACATCGATATGAGTCACTTCAACAAATGTGTACCCTTTTTGGGTTCCTCTGGGTATTCAGAGAACTAAGTGATGAAGATCTATATTCAGCAGCTCAACAGTTTCAACGAAGGTACAACAAAATTTCAAGAACTCTCTGTGATGAGATTGACTTCCTGAAATGTATACATTCCATCAACTTTAAATAGGATTGCAAGCCAAAAGAACGGCTTCAAGAAATAGTTCATCTCAGCCGGTCGACTGTATTTCCTAATATCACAATTGTATTACGTATTTTTGTCAGTCTCTCTGCATCAGTGACTTCAGGTGAATGCACATAAAACAAGTAAAGAACTATCATCATTCTACAATATGACAAGAGCATTTGAATGGGCCCACAATGCTTAACAGTAACAGTGATGTTGCACGTAAATTAGATTTTTCTTCAATTATAAACGAGTTTGCACACAATGAAGCCAGAAAAACATTCCTAAAATAAAGAGTTTTGTAATGGAAACTCACAATTAAAGTTACATTTTTAATATACATGCTTTTGGTATGACTTGATTGTTAATTAATAAATGTCTCAAGTGTTCATTTTCATATTTTTTTTAGTTTTAGTATGACACTGTGGATGAGAAGTTAGATACTTAGGGGGCCAGGGCTGGGCCCTCTAAACTCGAAGTAGCCCAGGCCTCTGCTGTTCTCTGAGAGGGCCTGATCGCAGTATCCCTCCTATGAAAAGGCTGCCAATTAAGCTGTGATTCTAAGATACAAAGTTCCACTAGGGACTCAGTCATACTTCCAACTGTGTATTTCAGGCAGCAAGTTTGCTTGTTCTAGGCTAAGTCCACTATCCACTCTTTACAAAGCTCTGATGTTCACTCTAACATTATATTTGCACAGTGAGGAGGCATGTGAAAGATGATTAAGTAGCTCAGCCATGGGTCATTAGCAGTGTTCCCTCTAAGATTTTCAATCCATGAGCAGAGTGAGCTTTGTCATGTGCACCAATATAGAGGTCATGTGCACTTGTTTGGATGTGTGCCACTGTGCCACCCAAGATATAAACCTCTCCCTTTTCCCCTCTGCTGCCATGTCTCCCACTCTCCCCTCACCCCATCTGCTCCCCTGGTGCCTGCTGCTGCCCCCTACCCACCCCTCACCCTCCTCTGCTGTCCTGGCTCCAGCCCTTCTCACTCCACTCAGCCCTCCTGGGACTTGCCCCACCTCTCCATCCTCTCTGACCCCTGCACCCACCCTTCCCTTCCCCCCTGTGCCCACCCCTCCTCTAGCCTCCCTCCCCATACCCTCCCTAACACCTCCCTCTACCCACCTGCTCTGCCTCTCTCCACTGTCCTCTGACACCCGTCCCTCCCTTCCACTCCCCTGCCTCTGTCCGCCCTTCTGCTTCACCCCCACAATCCCTCTGGCACCTGCACCTTACCCTACCCCCTGCACCCTCCTGGTGCCTCCCCTCCCTTCACTGCCCCTGACCTTCCAACACCTGCCCCCTTGCCCTCTTCCTCCCTGGTGCCCACCCCCTCACCGCCCTCTGCCCCAGTTCTCATGCCCCTCTGCGCCCTCACAAATAACTTGCTCCAATCCCTACCTTCCTCATGCCCACCCCTTCTTTCAACCCCTTTTCTCCCAGCACCCAGTCCTCCCCCTCCTCTTCCTTCCTCTTGCCCCCATTTCCCCTCCCGTTCTGTCTCCCAGTATCACCCTGTCCCCTCCCCTCTCTCACCCCCACTGACACTTGCCCATTCCTCCAACCCCTGCTCCTCCTGTCCTTTCCCCTCATTGTCTCCTCTTGGCCCCCTGGCATTTGCATCTCCTTCACCCTGCCCCTTGGTGCCTTCCCCTTTCTTCTCCTGCCCTGGCTCCCCCCTCAATACAAGCCCCTTCCTCTCCTCACCCTCTCCTTAGTTATCCCCCTGCCCCTTCCCTTACCTTCTGCCATCCTGACACCTGCACCTGCCAGACAGGGTGGCTGCTGTGCGTGCCAGAGCAGGAGCCAGGGCCACAGTGTTATTTTTGTACTGCGGCCTCAGCCCAGGAGCGGCCGCACCGTGGCCCAGCTCCAGTCCTAGCACATGGGGCAACACACCCCATGTGCCGGCACTCAAGCCAGGGTCGCAGTGCTATTTTTAGTACCACGGTCCCACCCGCAGCAGTGAGGCCACACAGCGGACAGCTACCCTGTGCACCGGGACTGGAGCTAGACCATAGTGTTATTTTTAGTACTGCAGCCGAGGCTCCAGCTCCAGCAGCTACCACTTTAAGACTTAGAGCCCCACCACCCCATGCCAGTCTCCTGTTTCCAGAGCCACAATGTACCCAACCCCCCAAAGCTCCCCAGTGCCAGCCTTGCCCCCGAAACTCCCCCACTACTAGCTCCACCTCCAGAGCCCCCCCAGTGCCAGCCCCCTGCCTTTTAGAGTTCCCCACTCCTTAAGACAACCCACAATTCAGCAACCCTAGGGCTGGGCACAGAGAGCTAGGAGAGGGGAAGGAGGTTGCTTGGAGTAACCCACACAGGGACTTGGGCAGAAAGTGGCAGGTCCCAGCACATGGGGGCGGTTGCACAGGGATTAACGGCTAGGTGTTTGCACAGCTGTGGCCCCCAGTTGTGGCGCCGTGCCAGAGAATTGCACCACCAGACTCCAGGCCCAGGTTGGACCCGGCAGCTCTTGGGGCTACCCCGTTGGTCAACCTCTTCATGGTATGGCCTGGCAGGGCGGGATCCATGCTCGGTATGTGCGGGGCAGGAGTTGTAGCTCCAGCCTCCTCTTTGGCGCAGGAGGTTTATCCTGCAGCAGCTCTCCCAGCACATGGACCTCAGGCTGCCTGCGCACCGTGTTCCGCCACGCCCGCTGATGTGAACACCTCACTGCCCCACAGCTCCGGCTCTGGCCCGGCCAGGGCCACCAGAGCAGCTGCTGCCTGCCTTAAAACTAGGGCCAGGGCCACGTGGTGGCTGCCCCGCTGCTCCTGAGGTGAGGCAGCCACCCACCAAATGGCCCCGCCCCAGAGGCAGCCGAGCAGCCGGGCAGGCCTCAAATTCTTGGTGCACACCGTGCAGGTGCACATGTTAGAGGGAACACTGCTGTGCTCCTCAGCAGAGCCTGCGTGGGGGTGTCACCTGGCAGCATGCCGCAGCCTGGCAGGCAAGGACTTGTGGTTGGGAACCACTGCTGTAAATGACCATCACCTGGGTAACCAGAGTGATACATGCTAGGATTCATTCCTGTTCCTATCAGACAGGTGCCCATATCATAACCACTGTCACTGAAATGTTGACTATAACTGGCAGCCTCAGGTAGCTTATCTTCACAAGGGAACTTAATTGGGTTTCACCATACTTTTGAGATGATTCTTACACACAATGCTGAACACAACTTGTCCTTCCTTACACTGACCTTATTACAGCTGTAATAAGTATCGCATTGCCAAACTCGGATGTTAAAAAACTGATTTTAACCAGAATTCAGTTTTATAAGGTTGGTCTATGGATATAAGCAACCAGTTCACTATCCGATGAGCAAAAGCTTATAGTCCCTTGACTAGTCACTTCCCCCCAGTGTTGCCTCTATCAGAGAGGGGGCCCGGAGTTGGTGCTAGGGGAAGCCAGCTTAAATGCCGGTTCCCCCCAGCACCATCTCCGTGGGGGACAGGAGGGACAGGGGAGTAGTGGGGACCAGGCACAAGCCAGGAATCAGACTATTCCCAGCTTGTGCTCAGTCCCAGATGCTGCATCTCTGCTTTTTAAATGTATTAAGAGCCTACCAGCTCTTAATACATTTAAAAATCAGAAGCACAGCCGAGGGATGCAGCGTGAGCTGGGACAGCTGATTCCCAGCTCCCACTGGGTGCCCTGCTGCGCTTCAGCCTTTCAAACGTATTAAGAGTTGGCAGGCTCTTAATACATTTAAAAGGCTAAAGCACAGAGGGGGGACCCAGCACAAGCCGGGAATCAGCTGGTCCAGCTCACGCTGAATCCCCCCTGCTGCCCTTCAGCCTTTTAAATATATTAAGAGCCTGCCAACTCTTAATACATTTAAAAGGCAAAGCTGTAGTGGGATTAGCTCCCAGGGCCGGGAGCTAACCCCACTGCAGCTCCCCCACTTATCAACTAATTGACTAGTCGATGGAAAAATCTATCGACTAGTTGATTAATTGATTAAACAAAATTTAACATCCCTAAGTTGATCTACAACAGCAAATGAGCAACAAAGCTTTTGTCCAACAAGTGCCAACAAACAGCGTTTACGCTGCCTGCTATGTAGTGTAATGAAGACAATCCCAAAGAGGCCAAGGATTGAACATTAGCAAGGGTGGGAGGGAAGTGAAAAGCTTCTGCTGCTACAGTCTGTGGAAGTGTTTATACTACACATCACCACGGAATCAAAGAATCTGGACTGGACTGTGGATAAAAACAGGAGAATTCAATGTCCAGGACTGTCAATTATGCTTTTGCACTAGCACAAAATTAACAGAGAACAAAAATACTCAGCTATATAGACAATAAAGAAGTTTCATAAAAGATTTTTTCCCCCAAGACTAAATTCACAAGCTGCTAATTAGTAAGAATCCTGACTTCTCCATACAAACCCCTGAGCCTCTTTGGAAGAAAATGCTAGACTTATCAAAACCACCTTTAAAACAAAAGTCTTTCTCCCCTTAATATACATAATCAAAAGCAAAATTCACTCAGACAATCAACACTTCCACATTCCATTTTCCGTTTAGTTCTAGACTATCTTCCCCACAAAGACCTTAAACTCCTAGTGTTAGGAGATGAAGCTTTGCTCTGAATTAGTACCCCTTTCACGTCCCAAGCTGTGGTCACATAAACCCTTCACACCTTTTCACTCTATTGAATCAATCTCCCCAGGCAACTTCTGGGGTGGCACTAAGCTCTCCCCTCCCTCCGGCTCTTCTTCCCTATTCTGTGCTCAGAACCGTGAAGCACAAAATTAGACATTTCAAATTAAGCAGAGAGAGAAAGAATGAATGAGAACAACTTATTAAATGAACATTAGCATCAACAGAGATTCTTTACAGAAATTTTGCAAACGAGTTTCTCTCTTAAAGTCCCTTACGCTGACAGAAACAACTTACAAGTTCTGGCATTGCTAAACAGCAAGTAGGTTGCTCAGCTGTGTCTCGTACAACATGACCAAAAATGTTTATGTGGGAAGGGGGAATTATACTTTGGGGGGAAGGTGGAGACACTAGAAGCAGATTCCTCCTGAGAGGCTATTTTTCAAGATGAAGTCAATCACAACGAAGTTTTACCTTCATAAGTTAAACCACAATCAGGGTTTTGCGTCCCAGTATTGACATACAGAAACTGACATGATGGGGACTAAGCATGGAAACTGATGGAGACTTTTGCTATTGATACTGGCCTAAGCATTTGGTTTGAAATACCTAAACTCCCTGCAGTTATAGCTCCAATTCCCAACAGAATAAGTTCAGCCCTTCTTCTTTTCAAAGCAACTCATTTGAAAGTGTCGTCAAATCACTGTCTGATAGGAAGTCTTAAAACTCATGAGCTCTGGTCTTCATGACCTTTAAAGGTCCCATTCAGAGAGTTGGGATTTGCCCCTACTGTCACTAGTTCAAATTTCAACTGCATATACTACAGGTTGAACCTCCCAAATCCAGAATTCTTTGGTCCAGCAACATCCGTACTCCAGCACAGCCACGGATGTTGGTGGACAAAAGAGTCCCAGAGCCAGTTGAGACAATGCAGGGGCCGGGGAACCCCAGCTGGGCCAGGTGATATTTAGGGAGCCCCCACCTGGGAACCCCCAGTGTCACCAGAGCCAGGCGGTGGGGGAGTCCTGGCCCCAGCCGGGGGAACCCTCAGCTGCAGTGGAGCTAGCTACCTGTGGCCAGGTAGCCCCAGCCAGGAACCCCAGGAAACCCTTGGTGGTAGCGGGGAGGGGGTGACCGGACAGCCTCCACCAGCAAACCCCCAGCTGAACGGGACTTGTGGAGGCAGGCATCCCCCACCAGGGAACCCACAGAATCTCCAGTGGCAGCAGGGTAGCCCTAGCAGCAGGGTGGGGTGGCCAGGCAGCGCCAGCCAGGAACTCCAAGGAACACCCTGCGGCCGTGGGACCGGCAGCAGCCAAGCAGTTCCCCTGGGGAATCCCAGGAGACCCTGGGGCAGTGAGCGGGCAGCAGGGTGGGGAGCCGTGCTGGGTCAGCATTAGCGGGGATAGCGATAGGGCAGGGAGCCCCAAGGACATGACTCCCAGGGGCAGCAGAGCAAATTGGGCAAATTCCCTGATCCAGGACAGCTCAGTTCCCGAGGGTACTGGACCACAGAGGTCAAACTGTACTACTGTGCACTTGTCTACCTGGGTGCCACCTCAGCATAGTGGTTTTTCAGACCTGCTGCATACAAACAGATCATGAAATGCTTTGGATAAAGAGTGCTATGGAAACAAATTATATTTAAACACTGTTAATTTACAAAAATATATGATTTTTCTCACAGTATTTCAAAGAATGACTAAACCACTGTTCACAGCAGTTAGTTAACTAGGAGAAGGGGCAGGGTTTCTCAACCAACCCATGAGTTGTGGCCCAAAACTGGGTCAGTAGAATGCATGAAATTGTGGCAGCAAATTCCAACATCATGGCCCGGCATTGCTATCATTAGCCCAATCCCAGCCCTGCGTAAATACATTGTGGCCCAGCATTGCTGTCATGCATCTGGCCCCAGCCCTGTACACTCCACAACCTGGCATTGCTGTTCCAAGTCCAACCCTACCGATGCATGCCTGGGCCACAACTCAGCATTACTATGACACATACACGTAACAAGTCACAATAACCTCATCAGTGCCAGGCAGGCCCACAGCGAGACTCGTGGATTCAGATTAGACTTGCCGATCATAGCTCAAGGCAGCCTTTCACTTTAACACAGCTCACAGAGCTAAGGGACTGTGACTGACTGACTGACTGACTGACTCTCTCTCTCTCTCTCTCAATCAGAATGTGAAATATAGTGGCCTGCCACATTCCCAGATAAAGCCAAGCATCCCTAACTCCCTAAACACTCTGCATGTCCATGGTCCATGGTCACTGCAGCCTCAAGGAATACTGAAGGGAATGCACTGGATCTCCTTTGGACCATGGAGATCTAGGGTTGCCAGGTGTCCGGTATTCACCCGGACAGTCCAGTATTTTCGCCTCCTGAGATGTCCAGTATTTTCTGAATTTTTCCCCGGCCAGGAGGCAAAAATGCCAGGTACCTGGCAACCCTACAAACACTCAGTGCCCGGCCTCCCCCTCCGCCGAGCCCCCCCCGACCCCCAGCCCCTATGCTTACCTAGTTCCCCAAGGCTGCCAGCACAAAATGGCTGCTGGCCAAAAGACCTAGGTCTTCCCCTGGGTCTTAGTGCTCAACGGCTGCCCTGTTCCTATCCTGGCACTCACTCTTAAAGGGGACATGCTGTTTTAATTTTTTTTTTTTTTTGGCTTAAGTCCTTGGAGTACTTTTTTTTTTGCTCAACACCTTTGGTCTCCCCCTCCCCCCCCCCTTTTTTTCCCCTTCAACAGAATTTTTTCCCTTTTTTTGGAGGGGGGGTGGTCTTCGGTATTTTTGTTTCAACCATCTGGCAACCCTATGGAGATCCCTGTACCATGCACTGGAAAAGGGCCCTCCCACCTTGCTCCTCCTTAGAGCAAGACAATGGCTCCCAGCACTGGGGCCTTTTCCTGTGGCTGGGAAGCTGAAGCAGATTCCTATGGAACTGGACTCTGGGGCATGCCATTTCCTTAAGATCTGGTCCATCCTCAGATGTTAAGCCGTTTCTGGCCAGTGCTCAGGCTGGCCCTTGCTTGGATTACAAGCCTTAGAAATATAAAGAAGCCCACAGCGGCAATCAAACTGGCTGAACCAAGGAAAAGACACCTGTACATCTCTTCAATAACATGACTCCTTTTATATGAGGCCAGGCAGGACAGACACGGGTTGATCGGTAGAGGGGGACACAAATCAGTTCTCAGTGCCCAAGAAACAGATTAATGGCAAGCAGACAAAATGTGAGGGAGAAGCACTATGGCTACATTGGGACAACCTCAGACCAAGCCCTCAGAGCTCAAGCATCAGCCATGAGACTGATGGTTCATTTTGATCAAAACCTACTGCTCTCTCTAGTTTCACAAGAGCCTGACAATTTCTATGTTGCATTCCCATGCCAGGCCAGGCCAGACTAGCAGTTCTCCCAACAGCTCTGTAAGAAGTTATTTAAAAAGCAGCAGGTACCAGTGACTAGCCAAATACAACATTGCATCATTGTACTGTAATCTTCCAGGGAAGAAGTTGTAGTGTGTTTGAGTCAGTAAAGTATCAAAAATTGTAAACTGTGCTGTTGCAAATAGCAGTGAGTACAAATTCTTAAGAAGAAAAGTAAACATAAGTTTGGGGGTTTGGTCACTGAAATCCAAATGGGTGAGCACAGGCCCCAAGTGATCTGTTAAATGATAAAAGCCTAGAACCATAAAAGTTATCCAGACATTTGGGAACAAAGCACTTAAGCGGTAAATCAAAAAAGCAAAGATTTGGAAAAAAACATTTAAAAAATCTTGATTGTGGATATCCTGTCCAGGGGCAAACAGTATGTGTCTCTTACCTCATCGCACACTGCCTTCCCAAATATAAAAAGAGTTTAAAAAGCTGAAAAGTTAAATTTTACCTTTTGCTAATTACATGTGCGCTGACTGGTTGAGGGAGCCAGCTGCTAATAAACTGAAAAAAGACCCTGTTTCCAGTGATACAATACGGAGAAGGACCTGTGATATTTCATAAGATGAACAGAAAACAACTGACCATTTTTCACTTTACAGTAAGATGAATCTGCAGAAATGTAGCAAACCATGCCATTTTCCTAGTTTATGTAAGGAACTGTGACGTATTTTTGTACAGGATAACGAAATGCTGTCAGATTGAGCTGAATAAAGCATGTTGATGTTACAACTGATGGAGCTCAATGGCAGACAAACACTTGGGTGTTGTGGAAAGGATTCTTTGAGAAGCACCTAATGCAATATGGAACCATTGTTTCCTATACAGGCAGGCAGCAGTAGCTAGACAGGATACCCGAGTTTCACAAAACTCTTGTAGACATTGTGAAAACTAAATTATGTCCAACAAAATGGAGATAATTCCCCATGTTTTCAGGAGGGTTTTTATGAGGAAACTGATAGTGAACATCTCTACCTGCTTTTCCTTGCTGGGCTTTCTTAGCTGTCCCATAGCAAAGTTTTGCTGCATGTATACAAACTGACAAAAGAGTAGGGCAACTTTTCCTAAAGAAGAAAATAAAGGCTCCCCTTGGAGAGCATGTCAGTATCGTGTGTAACATAAGCATGGCATGTCCTAATTGGCAGATGTAGTCTATCAGCAGAATAATAAGAATCTGGCTCTACAGGGCAGAGGAAACCTACAATTTTGGCACTTAAAAAACACTTATTCTGTGGAATAAACATGTTCCTAATGTGTTAGAAACAAAAACCAAAAAACAGGAAGATGCTGCAGCTAGGAAGCACTGAAACAAAATCTGTTACCACTTAACTACACTACACACTTGATTCTGTGATTAGTTTCCAAATGAGTCGCAGAGGGGAAGCTTTGTTAGTTTGTAACTCAGGGGGCAGGGAGAGGAGGAGTCCTGTGGCACCTTCGAGACTAACATATAGGGCACACGTTTTCGTGGGCAAAGCCACAATGAAATGGGTTTTACCCATTAAAGCTTATGAACAAATAAATCTATTAGTCTCTAAGGAGCCACAGTACTATCCCCCTCCCCCCCTCCAGATGAGCAACTCGGGTATGAACAATGGATCCCTAATTTATTTGGAGTAGTAATGGGAAATGAGAGTCAGCTCTGGAGGAAGAATCTCAATTGGTGCAGTTGTCTTGAGATCGCAACGTAAAAAGAAAATATATTAAAATGAATCCTTCCCAGTTTTGGTGCAATGCTGCAGGTAAGTATTCCATTCCTGCTAGCCATGCTATTCAAGATATTTTGCAATTCAGAACTACATGCTATGTGAAACAGGCTTTCCAGACAGGCGTTAACAGAAAAATAAAACCGGAATAGACAACATGTTGAGCATGACCTGCAGATTGTGCTGGTTACAATTATACCAAACTTTGATAAAAAGAAAGACAAGAAAACTCAGGTTGCTGATTTAAGTGCAATGTAGATTTATGTACAAACACTCAGGTACTATATTTTGTATGTTTGCTGCATTTGGTACTTATGTAAATGCATATATTGACAGACAAGGAATATTTAGTAAGCCAGATGTCTTTTACACAAAAAAGCTTACTGGGTTGCAAAAGGCTATCCAGATTTACAAATGGGCCCTGAATGCAAGAGCATTGAGAATCACTGTGCTAAGGGCTAACCGAAAAGAGTCAAGACTCTAGTTCTATTCCTGACAATAGGCTAAGGCATTTCACTGGCTAGTCCTGCCAGAAGGACAAACAAATTTCCCCAATATACATGAACTGGGGAGTGATCAGAGAGAGTTACACCTCTACCTCTCTAAATGCAGACCCCCTCCTAACTGAAGGTGGTGGCACTTTATGAAAAGCAATGAGCAACAGAACCCCCCAAAACTGATGCCGTTCTGACACAAAAGCCAGACTCGTCTCTTTAGAGCTGTGATAAGTGACACCATTAATAGAGTGATTTATTTATATTACGATAGCGCTTGCAGGCCCGCATGCTCCAATTTACTAGCTACATGTAGGACAGTCCCATCCCCAAAGAGCTTGCCATCCAAGACAATGTAAATATGGCCACAGCAGATAAAGGAGAGCAAGGAAAAAGGAACCAACAACAAGAACAATATGCTTGTTAAGAAGTTAGCCACTCAATATCCTTATTGGCTCTGAATAAGAGCAGCATGTACTCCACAGTAACTGTGGTTCTCTGAGATGATGCACTCCATGTAGATGACACTGCAGGTGCGCAAACATCTCATGCATGGCAGCTGAATCTTTTCTGAGTAACAGCATTCACTGGGACCACAAACGCATCTTGTGTCTCTTTGTGCTCTTGTGAAAGGGCATAAGGACACGACCATTCCTCAGGTCCCTCACAACTTGAAGCCCATGACAGCAGAGCGCTCTGAAGAGTGGGCGTCGAAGGTAGGTCAGGGGATCTGTACTGACTACAGAGGTCAAAATGTGTTTATTCAAGTAAATGTGTAACTGCTGAAAATTTACACATGGGGGAGGGGAGGCAGCTAACCAGGAGCTGGTGCTTTTACGCTGACTCCCCACTAGCACTAGCTCCTGTTTGTCCCCCTCCCTATGCTGCGGCCTCTAATAAAGAGGCAGCAGCATGGGGGGGGGGGGGGCAGGCGGCTTCTGTGGGAACCAGTACGCACAGGAAGCCGGCTCCCACCTGTCCCCCATCCTGTGCTGCATGTAACTGTGCACGTTAGCCCATGAGCCCAGGCTCATCAGTTAATTGTGTACATGGTTACACTTTCACATCCCTAGTACTGACTACAAAAATCTTGAAGTTACTGTAAGCTAGGTGACAGTTCTTTCTTCAAGTATGCCTGTGTGTGGATTCCACTGTAGGGGACTTGTGAGCAACATTCTTTCAGGATGGTGAGACGAGAAGCATCAGCCCATCAGTCAAACAGAGACTGGAGTACTGCTCTCCCAAATCTGGCATGTGATTTAGCAGCTAAATCCAGATCAGAGTGCTTGACAAATGTAAGTGGATTGCTCTACAGTGTCTACATTACCAGGCTTACAGATTTTTGATAGTGGCACACTTCAGAAGCAGGCAGAGAACATTGCTTGGGTTCTGTTGGACTGAGTGGTATGCTGGCCAGCTAGCAGTAGAACAGTGAGATACAATGCATTAACAATTTTTGATGGTCTTTGCAATGTAATAGCCTGGCCATTTTATGGTCAGCTAGAGCCACAAATAAATAAGGGGACAGTCTTAAACATTAACTCCTGTCAGTATAATATTAAAGGGCTCTGGATATAACTAGAGTATTGTAGCTTCTTCTCCCCTTGTGTGGGATGCTGTTTTGTGAAGAAAATCCAAGTCAACTGAGTTGTTTAAAAGGAACTCACAAGGCATCCTGGGATTGAATTTTGCCTGAGGTTTTAGTACCACCATATCTTCATAGAAGTATATGGTGATTTCCACCACATGCACCTGAAGCTTGCTCACTCTCCTGGTGAAGCAATGGTTACCAAAAGACCATTTGATAACAAAATAGTGGAGGAAACACTCTAAGGACTCCACCCGCTTTAGAAAAATGATTTTGGGCTCACATGCTGGAGTAGGCTCTCTGACTGTTGGATAAGAAAACATTAGGCCCAGAAAAACTTGGATATTGTTGGGTTAGAACAGGGGTAGGCAAAAGTGCCTCCGCAGGCCAAATCCAGCTCGCCAACTGGGTTGATCCGGCCCACAGAGGCTCTGCCACTCCCACACCCCCAGGCCAGTTGGAACCTGGGGACAGGAGGGGAAGCACATGAAGTTTCCTACGTCCTGCCAGGAGCCGCCGTGCACTCCTGGCAGGGCGGAAGGAGGTTTCGCACACTCCCTCACACCCAGGCCCTGATTGGCCTGGGGGTGGGGGAGCATGGGAAGTCTTCTCCCACCGCCAGGGACATGGGTGCTTAGTGGGGGGGGGGGCAAAAGGGCTTCCCCACTCCCAGACCAATCATGGTCTGTGGGTGGGGAAGCCCGGAAGCATCCTGGCCCTGCCCCTTCCAGTGCGGCCCAGCAAAAAATTATTGCCCACCCCCATGCTAGAGACATGTATCTCGCTGTGCTGTTTTCAGTTAAGGTCTCCAGCTTTGGGGACGTGACAGACCCTATGTCTGTGTCTCACTCAACAAGACTGGGTTACAGGGTCCCCAAGCTATCAGGGAAAACAGGCTCAGGGGAGGGGCCTGTACTTATCACATTCACCTTTCTGGGACTGGATATAACTTTCAGATTAAGTCTGTTTCACAATCCATGAGACTCCTCTCTCAATCTTCTGATGCAGGAGAAGAAAGAACAGCAAACCGAGCACTTATCAAGGATGCATCCTTACAAAATAGGAAAGACATCTACTATGCTCATCATTTAAAGACATCAGACCATTGCATGGTGGACTGAATTTAAACCCAATAGGTTTAAGTCTGGGGTAGAGGTGTACAGTGGGGGAGACCTCCTCTTTTTGGGAGGAGAGATAGGAGAGTCCAAATGAAGAAAAATTAACAAGAAAATTAAGAGGGACTTCTTTGCAAAAATAAACTTGGAATGAGTTGAAATTCAAGGAGGAATATTGAGTCAGACACTCACCACGCTCCTTCTCACTGCCACAGGAAATAAAACTGAGGTAGTCACAAACTCTCTGCTCCTTATGACATCAATGAGGATTAAGGGGTCACATGCATGACCTTAATAGACACTGCTACTCAGGAAAGCTTCCAAATTCTCACCCAGGAGGCACATGGGTGCCTACAGTGGGATATAGTCTGACATCCACTAAGAATGGAGCATTACATTTTCACTTCAGAGAGCAACAATGGTAATATGAGTGTGCCCGGAATGGCCCAACATAGGAGGAGCTGAACAATTTATGGTGAAATTAAAAAGCTAAATTGCTAGGTAGACGAAAGAGCTGGTCCGTGACTAATAAACCCTTCAATTCTAAGGCTGTCCCCAGCCTCACCTGTATGCTCTGGGACAGCAATGGGCAACCTGTTCCCCATTGGGGTTCCACCTACAGCCTGCATACCCCCTCTCTGTCCTCAATCTTGCGGCCCATTGAGACGAAGAAGGGCCACTCATGTGGTTCACTCACTAGTCTTGGTTGCCCTCACTGCTGTGGGAGAATCTTAAATCAACATACATTTAAAAGTCCACCACATATACAAAAGTAATCCAACCTGGTGGCTTTGCGCAATAAAAGTGGAGGACTGCTAAGTTTGTCTTCTTCCTTCTCTCTGCCTCAGCAGAAGTCCATAGAGTCTTCCTAGGGGACTCCTGAACAAAATCTCTCAGTTATTGGTAAAGTATCCATTACTGTAGTATCTAAGCACTAAATAATTTAACACAAGTTCGCAATGTCAATAGAGCACATCAATAGATTCATTTTAGTAGGAAGGATGATCCTCACACGCACAAAGTGATATGGAGAATGACAGTCACAATGGAGTTTCATAGACTTCACTGGGTAACAGGAGTCTATTCTTCCTGCACAAGACTTATTGTAGCATTGTTATGGCTAATACTTTATTGCACCTCTGCAGACACTACCTCTGCAGGGTAGTGGTCAATGTTTACCACCACAGAAATGAAGTACTGACAGGATGATGAAGCCCTAAAATTCAGTACAACTTCCCCATCTTCCAGCCCCACCTTCTCGCAGTTCCTCAGTCTATTTGACAGTATGGCACAGACCAAACCCTATAAGCAAGCAATGTAACAGTGTGCCTATTTATAAATAGGGCACAAGTGATTTAAAAATTATGATTAATTGCACTACTAATAGAATATTTAAATATTTTTATATTGTCTACATTGTCAAATATGTTTAAATTGCAATTGAATATGTGTACAGCGCTCACTTTATTTTTATTACAAATATAGGGGGTTGTGTCCCCTGCTCACTGTGCTCGCCAACCCCCTCTCCCTCCCACCAAGGATAGGCAGCCCCAGCTTTTCCCCCAACCGCTGGGGAGGGCCAAGCCAAGGCATGGCATCCCCAGCTCTCCCTCCCCACGGCCACCCCGAGGCCTGGCCAGCCCTGGCTCTCTCCCCCTCTGCCGCACCAGCCCCGAGGCTGCACCAGCCCTGGCTCTGCTCCACAGCTGTCGGGCAGGACCAAGGTTGCACCAGCCTTAGCTCTCCCCTCCCAGCCGTCAGGCAGAGCCAGGGTTGCACCTGTCCCACCTTTCCGCCCCTCTGTTGCACCAGCCTCAAGGCTGTGCCAATCCCAGCTCTCCCCCCTTCCACTGTGCCAGCCCCAGCTCTCCCTCATCCCCCTTCCTGGCTACCAGGGTTGGCTGGGCCAAGGCCACGCCAGCCCCAGCTCTCCCTACACTCCCCCGGCAAGGCCGAGGCCACACCAGCCCCAGCTCTCTTCCCCCAGCCAGCAGGAAGGGATGGGAAAGGGGGCCAGGCTGAGGACTCACCAGCCCCAGCTCTTTCCATCTGTCCACGAGAGTGAAGGGAGGGCTGAGGCCATGGAGCAGCAGCCCCAGCTTTCCTCTCTCCCCCCGAGCACCGGGGAGAGGAGAGGCCAGGGCATGGCAACGCCAGCTCCCGAGCACTGATGTTTAATTAACGTCTTTAAAAAAAACCAAAATAGTATCATCATCGTTGAAGTATGTCCTCTGGAATGGTGGCTGAAGCATGAAGGGGTATACGAGCGTTTAGCATATCTAGCACACGAATACTTTGTAATGCTGGCTACCAAAGTGCCATGCGAACACCTGTTCTCACTTTCAGGTGAAACTGCAAATAAGAAGCAGGCAACATGATTTCCCATAAGTGCAAACAAATCTGTTGCTTTAAGCCAGTGGTTCTCAAACTTTTTGGCCCATGGCCCACCCCACTCAATGCAAATCTTCCTGCTGACCACCAACCAATCATGATGATAGAATGGGTGCAGGAGCAGGCTAAGGGTATGGGTCTGGGTCAGAGGAAAGGTGCAAGAGCAAGGTGTATGTGCAGGGTCTTGGTGAGGGTGGAGGGGAAATGAGGAGGATGAGGGTGCAGGGTCTGGACATGAGGGGAATAGGGGTGCTTACCTGGCTCTGTGTCCCCTGCCATTCCCAGGCTCCGCCTCCTGCTGCTCCCACTGGCCACAATTCTAGCCAATGGGAGCAGCAGGGAAAGCCTCCAGGTAAACAGTTTCCTGTGCTGCTGTTCCCTCAGCTGGCTGGGGGGGAGGGAATGGCAGTGCATGGAGTCGCTTCCTCCCCCCACAAGCTGATCTGGCCTGTAAGGCTCAGGCTTTCCCCCTAGTGGGAATCTGGCGCTGGCACACCAATCACACAGAGGGGTGCGGGATACTCCCCACTGTTGGGTGGGGTGAGCTCTGAGGCTGACGCTCACCTCCAAGATGGTCGTAGACCACTAGTGGGCCACAGACCACATTTTCAGAACCACTGCTTTAAGTGATTGGCTGAACAAGAAGTCGGACTGAATGGACTTGTAAGCTCTACAGCAATGGTGGACAACCTGCGGCCCACTGGGGCTTCACCTGCAGTGTGCAGATCCCTGGGTGCCTCACCTCTTCCACACACTATTCACTTTCCTCTGCTGAAGCTCTCAAGCTCTGGGAGGGAGAGGGAAGAGCAGAGACAGAGTACAAATTACTCAATTTGCATGCACTGGAAGCGCTGGGAAGGAGGGGGATGAACAGGTAAATGCAGGGCTCCAGTGCCCCACTGCATGAGAAACACCTGGGGGAGGGGAACAGACGGGGCCACAAGTGGAATTCCCATGGGCCATGAGCTGTTGTGGCCCACAGAGGTGAAGGAGAGCCATTCATGGGGTCCACTCACGATTCATGGCTGCTCATCGCTACTCTAAAATTTTACAGTTTTGTTTTTCAGTGCAGTTATGTAACAAATCTACATTTGTAAGTGGTACTTTTACAGTATGGAGATTGTACTACAGCACTTGTCTGAGGTAAAAAACTGATTTTTTAAAAATTTTTACAGTGCAAGTATTTGCAATAAAAATATAAAGTGATCACTGTATACTTTGTATTCTGTGTGTAACAAATACATACAGGTTGAAATTCTCTAAACCAGGACTCTCTGGCCCAGCAACATTTATGATCCAGCAGGATGTTCCAGGACCAGAGAGTCCCGCAGGCTGGCAGGACATCAGGAATCCAACGCACAGCAGCTGGGCTTCCCAGCAGGACAGTGGGAACACAACATGCAGTAGTGGGGCTGTCCAGAAGGGCAGCAAGAGCCCAGCGCACAGAGGCAGTGGGCCCAGTGCACAAAGGCGGCTGGACTGAAGGCAGAAAGAGACCAGCATGCAGTGGTGTTGGGGCTGCCCGACGCAGCACCCCGGTGCAACAGCAGGAGCCCAGCACGCAGAGGTGGCAGAGCTGTCTGGTTAGGCAGTGTGGGTCAGCAACGAAGAGGAGTTGGCCAGGAGGCTGGCTGTCCAGCCAGGGCTGGGGGCGCTGGTGGTACCAGAATTAACCTCCCGTGGTTCAGTAAAATTTATGATCCATAATCAGTTAGGTCCCAAGGGTGCCAGACCAAGAAGGTCCAACCTGTATATTTGAAGATGTAGAAAAATCATTTAAAATATTTAATAAATTTCAATTGATATTCTATTTTTAAACAGTGCAATTAATCACAATTTATATTTGTGATTAGTTTTTAGTTAATTGTGTGAGTTAACTGCAATTAATCAACAGCCCTAATCTAAAGGGCTGTGAGAAGCTTCAGAAAGTTACAACAAAGAATTTTAAGTAAAGCAACAAGGCCCAATAACCAAATAGATTATAGAGGGATATTTTTAACTACTACTGATACTTTGACACAGATATTATCTCCAGGGAAACTGACCAAGTCATTCAGCTTCTTTGTATTTCAGATCCATAAAATCAGAGTAGAACTCTAGAATTCCTGGCTGCTGGTCCTACACTCTTACTCCCCCAGACACACCACATACCCACAACAGAGAACTAAACTGCAAAATAAATGTTTTCAACCTGGCCTAGCCAGATGTCACATATTTGCTCATATGGCTTGTGAAGGGGAAAATAATTTCACAATCACAGGGCATCAGCTGATTAGCCCCTGCCTCTCAAGGTCTTGTGATAACATTACAATCAACAGACCTACTCCCCCCCCCCCCAAACACAAACACACACACAAAATAAAAACAACCCTAATCTACAATGGAATGAGAAACATCTGAAACTAGAAAAAGAAAGTGGAGTTCAAAGAGAATGAAACAGGACTTGATTCTTAAGAGACTACAGCTGAAGCTATTGGTTTATTCAGGTAACCAACAGTGCCCAGATCTATTAGTTAAATCAAGATGACAGTGTGTTTACCTTGGTCATTGGGGGAAGTTAGAACTACCAGCATTAAGAGAGTGGACTCCTAAGGAGGACATAGAAATGAAGTGAAGGGAATGAGTGCAGAGTAAACACTGAACAACAAAGAGTCATGCTGGAGTTTGCTTTCAAGGATAACACTTAGCTGCAGCATTCAGCCAATCTCAGAGACAACAGCAAATGCACCTCCATTATCATTCAGTTCTTCATGCAGCAAATTGGGAATTAATGTTCATGGGTTCTGATGAGTGACATAATGGCAATTTAAGAAGGGCAATTAATCATCAGCTGTGCAACTAGCTGCCTTATCAGGCTGGGATCCTCTTCCCTCCATAACAAGTTAAACTATCTTCTCTCTCCTCTCATCCCTTCCCCAGCTCCTCACTTCCCAGGCTCTAACATCTCAGATTATGCTTATTTTAAAAACACATCCCAAAACAGATCATTTTCTGCCCTACTCCCCCTTCTGCACCACCATTATCCCAGGCCAGTCCAACAGCCTTTTGAATAAACAATATTCTCTCAATAGGTTCTCTCACTAGTGCTAACCAAGATATTCAAAAAACTTTCCATCTCAGCACCTCTACTATGCAGTTTCCTTCTCACACACTTTATTGTGTTCACATAAAGGAACACAGGGAAATTTAATAAGAGCACCATGCCATCCCACCCTCACTTGGAAGGCATGTAACGATGTTTTTAATGCCATAGTTGTTGGTTCTATCTGCAGAAACAAACAAGACAGCTGAAGGCTCCATACCTGGCAGGAGGTTGGTGGGGGAGAGGAAGGGTGTGCTTATCAAGAGCCATGAAAGTCACTATATATGGCTGAACGGATTTGTTCAAATTTCAGTCATTGTGCACTACTCTTATAGGAGTATTTTCCAGCATGCCCTGAAAGTGATCAGACTTTGGGATCAGTTCTGCTATGTCTGGAAGCTTGTTCCACCACTGAACCTTTATCTCCAGATGTGGAAGGAATTTCAGTACTCAGCATTGAGAGGAAAGGCTATTTCAGAGAGGTACCAAAGTTCAGCACACAGCACTGAGATTAGGGGAAAGGAAGTTCTGGAAGAACATTCTGTGGCGGGCTGCAGAAGCCTGCTGGAAGGCACTTACATGGGAGTTGGGTATGTGGAAGACTTACCTGTAGTAGGCTTCCAGAGATTGCAGCCCAGCCATTAGGGCACCTGAAGCCCATCTGAGGTCAGCCCGGAGGGTGGACTGATTAAAGCACCTGCCGCCAGTTAAGGCAATGGGCACACAATAAAAACCTTCCCTCAGGCAAGGCAAGGGGAAGGAGAAAAGAGACAGACCAGAGGAAAGGCCAAACCAAACCAAACCAAACCGAACCGAACCGAACCAGAGACAGACCCAAGACAGCCAGCAACAGGGCCTGTTCCAAGGCTTCAGGGAGGAGGTACCCAGGAAGGGTTGGGGAAGGGCCACTATTCAGTGGGGCAAGGGCCAAGCCTCACAGCCCACTCAGGGCTATCCTCTATAGGACCCTGGTCCGGAACCCGGAGCAAGTGGGTGGGACCAGGTTCCCCCCAACCCTCCTCCTGGCTGATGGGCTTCTGGTAAGGAAAAGGGGAGACCCTGTGGACTATCGGGGGGACTGACTCCCAAAACCCTGGAATGGCCGATGATGAAAAGGGCTCTTGAGGTGGGGTCCCTTCTTGGCAGTGATAGGGACACTGTGAGCCTCTGAGGCGCACGCAGAGACCAGCCAGGAAGTGAAGGACTCAGGGAGCTTAGCCTAGACTTGCCACAATTCTTATGGCTGAACAAAGGGAGAGAAAAAGCTTCTACACAAGAAGCTATTTTTAGCACAATCTTTCTTTCACTACAACCTGAAGAACAGGGTCACTGAGGCCTTCACCAGGTGGACCTAATCACTGAGAAGTACTTAGATGCTATAATGATATACCATAGAAAGTTTTTAAATGAACAGATTTAAAGCTCTATAAGCCCGATGGCAGCATATGAGATACACTGAAGATTACATTCCTGTCCCAAAGTGACTATATTAGAAGTCACGAGAGCCAAACAAGAGTTTGCCTTAGACCAGGCCCCCTAGCTGAAGACACCAGATACATGCTGAAGAGGGACTTGCCTGGCAATAATGGTTGCTATGATCAAATCTGGGAGAGTGATAGGGTCAATGAATATAGACTTCCATCTCTACAATATAAGAACTTGATTTCTTTCAAAATATAAAAGAGGACAACTCTTCTAAAGAAATGAGAGAGGATGAAAACTGACTCAATTTGTAGTTACTTGCCAGAAGGGTAATCACAATTGTAAAATTTAGATCAGATTATTGCTGGTATTTTTTTCTCTCCTTTTGAAAGGAGGCTGAAAGGGGTAAAATGTCAAGGGTGGCAGCCCTATATTAGTTTGGTTTAAGTACCATCCTAAATAAACTTGGAGACTGACCTAGGAAATCTGCAGGCCAAAGTCTTAAGTAGCCACACCAGTTGTTCAACAAAGGAAACCACACAAGCTGGCAGCCATGTTAAATGTCAAGGTTTGTTGCTGACCAGCTAGGCTGTTGCAACATAGGTCACACAGGCCTGGACAATCTCAAACATGTGAGATTCATCAAGTTCCTCCCAAAGAGGCAGCAGACATACTTGGCACACTCCATCATATCCTCTCTCCACCACTGTTCAGATCCCTTGGTGGTAAGTACATTAGAGCCCTGCAGGCTTATCACTGCTGCAGCTCTGATAATACTTTACATAAGTCTGTTATCTTCCATCTGGAAATTTCAAGCTGCTTTACAAATATTAATGAATGAAGCCCTACTACCTCTCTCCTTACTAATTCCATTTTACTAACAAGGCAACTGAAGCAGGAATAAAGTAACTTGCCTAAGCTTCCCAACAAGGCAAAGCCAGGAAGAGAAGAACCTAGATAAAAACGTGGCTCCCAGGCCAGCATCTTAGGCCAAGTCTATGCTGGCAAATTACTGTACAGTAAATCAGCCCCTGGTGCTGTCACTTTCAAGGTATTGACACTGGCAAAGGGACTTTGTGCAAACTAGCTCTGCGGTTAGTACGCTCTAGCTAAGCCACCTCTGTAAAAAGCATCACACTTGCTGCATTCTGGATAGTGCACTGGAGTGCCAGTGTAGGCACCATGGTGTCATACTGTGTCCTGACTCACCTCCAGCATCCGTCCCACAATATATGACTCGAGAGACAAGATCAGGTGTTTGAACTCTATTGCTTGGCTCTCAAGTGACCAACCCTCAGACCTGCCATTTGCATTCTTTTTGAAAATCCTCTTCCTGTTTGTTCTGTGATGTGTTCTCAGCTCATCTCTCCTGCTGTCCATGCCTGCTCCACCCACCACGAGATCCCTTGCTTGGAGCCATGCAAAGGTGCTAGACCTCATCAGCGTTTGGGGAGTGCAGGCTGTCCAGTCCCAGTTGCACTCCAGCTTTAAGAATTATACCACCAACAAGCACATCTCTAGCTGAATGACTGAAAGAGGCTATGACCAGCACGTACTGCACTACAGGGTCAAAATGAAGGAGCTGCGAAACTGCCATTCTGGTGCTGTGCCCAGGACCTGCAGGTTCTACAAAGAACTGGATGATATACTTGGAGTTGATTCCACCTCCGCTCCAAACACCCCCGTGGATACATCGGAGCCTCAGGGGGCATCTGACCATGACATCTGACTGAAACAGGAGGAAGTTGTGTCAGATTGTGCTGAGGGGGCCAGAAGAGGATTTGGCATCCGTAGCGGCTTGCAGTCAGGAGCTGTTTTGCACTACTGAAGAGGCAAGCCACTCACAACCCTGTGCCAGCTCTCTCCTCAGATTAGCTGGCAAAGCAAACATGGGTATTTGACCCTTGAAGGCTGACATTCCTTGAGCACTGTGCCATCAGTGGGCAATGGGGGAGGAGGAAGGGACCATTGCTGCACAAAGACAAGACATGGATGGTCCTGGATGGAATCTGCAGTGGAGTAAGAGACCCTCCTTTGCTTCCCTGCTCACCCTAAGCAGTGAAATGTCTTCCAGGGTGAACACAGCCTGTGAAAATGAGTAGTCATTACTACTTTTGTGCCTATCTTCCACAAGTCCCATGAAAGTAGCTTTCCTCATCCAAAAGTCCTGCAGCCACTGCTTGTCATCCCAGGCTTCATGACTGTGTGATCCCACAACTCACTGCCTTTTTTCAAGCCCAAAAGCGACATTCCACTGTGGTCAGCACCTTCATGAATGCCACAAGACATCTTGTGTCATACGAATGCTGCTGGGATGCCTCATTGTCACTTTGCAGCTTTAGGAATAACTCAACTGTTGTTCGTGATGTGTTAAGTGAGACCAATTAGCATTTTTGTGAACAGCTGCGGATCCATTCCCACACAGCGAGGAGGCAGACTGCACTGCACAGAAGCCATTGAAAGATGGTGCCAAACATGGATAGAAGCACAGGATTTGTTGGGATGTGAAGCATTGCATCACAGGGCATTGGGCAGGATCCAGGATGCCCCACACCTCCCCACAAACTTCTGCAGCAGAAGAGAAAGAGGTGCTCTGTGGGACAGATGCCCAGAATGCACCACTTGAAAGGTGCTACAAGTGTCACAAGTGAGGTCTCACTAATGAGGTGGCAGCTGACAACATGGATACCCAATAGCTTCTTCGTTGCTGCACTCCAGGAGCAGCGCTGTAACTACCAGTACTTTACATCTGCCAGTGTAGACAAGCCCTTAGTTACAAGGCTTTCCTTCCGACATAGATCAGAAACTCATAAGTTCTGCTTTAATATTCTCACTCCTCCCCTTCAGACTCAGAAAAAAGGTTCAGAAAAGGGCAACAAAAATTGTTAGGGGTGTGGAACAGGTCCCATATGAAGAAAGATGGAAAAAGAACTTGGACTTTTCTCCTTAGAAAAAGAGGAGACTAAGGGGGGATATGATAGAGGTCTATACAATCAAGACTGGAGAGGAAACAGTGAATAAAGAAAAGTTATTTACATATTCCCATCTGGTATTGGCCACTGTCAGCAGACCGGATACTGGGCTAGATGGACCTTTGGTCTGACCCATCATGGCCATTCTTATGATTCACCTTGGTTAGATCCAGAAGTTGACAATCTATATTTCCGGTCCTAAACAAAAGTCAGTTCTCCTGTTTTCTCTTCACCCAGACTGTGGGGATTTGGACATCTATTGAAGATTGTGTTTCCTTCCCAAATGGACTCAAACTGATTCCCCCTGCCCTTGACACACATGCGTTCATGACTCACTGTAGCCACTCACTTTCTTTTCAGGGAGGACTGGATAGGACCCTCTTTCCTCTTCCCGAAGAAGCTTCTTAAATGGACCAGCAATGCTGTCACTGAGGGCTATTAAATACCTTCATCCAAGAGACAAGCAAGCAGCCACCTCCAGAGCAGGGAATGAGAATCCTGTAATTCAACTAGATTTCATGCATCTGAATGCAGAGTGCAAAACATGGGGTAACAGGGATTGGTTCCCAAAGGTCTTTTATAGACTCCATTAATAACAGCATTGGCAGGACATTTAAATCAAGGAGTAAGTTTGAAGACTAGGGAAGGGGAGAGGTAGACAGTGGCATGGTATAATCCTCTGGCACGGGGTGGGCATTCTGGACCACATACCATCACAAACACTACATTTTCAAAATATTCCTTCAAGTAAACAATTAAAAAAACCCTACACTTAAATATGTGTTTCTGTATCTGTCTCTCCCCCTCAGCATTGCCACACTTTTCTAGCTCCAGCCTGCTGCTAGAAGCTTCTGATAAGACTTAGCTTATTTTCCTTCCAAACAGCTCTGAGTCCCACACCAAAACCAACTACTAACAGAAGATTCGGGAACCAAATCCCTCATTACACCTACCTTTTCATTGCCCACATGCAGTGATCAGCAATTAACAGGGTATTGGGTAAGGACCAAAGTACTGGAGTGTTATTACACACTTATCTCTACAAAACCACCCTGCACAAGTAACAACTTTCCTGGGGGGGGGTTGTGCAGCTTCATGATAATTAAAGCAGAGACGAGTGTCACTGCTGTAGATAATTATGCATTAGCACTGAAATTACTTAATGGAATAAAATAAACTAAGCCAAATGTTTTGTT
The DNA here is from genome assembly GCA_032595735.1 of Pelochelys cantorii. Lineage (NCBI taxonomy): Eukaryota > Metazoa > Chordata > Testudines > Trionychidae > Pelochelys > Pelochelys cantorii. The sequence continues at coordinate 26,073,394 of CM064336.1, forward strand.
TTAAAGGGAATTTAGTGCCTGCAAAAGGTGCCAGACTGACAGCCCTGGAGACTGAAACCCTCTGTTATTCATGAGTATTCAAAACAGGTACAGCCTGGACAACGGCAGGGCAAGCTTCCACCCATCCCAACAGGTCCATAATACAGCTGAAGGTTGGCTTACAGTACACAAGTCCAGCTACATAAAAAAATATAGCTAGAGTCAACGTAACTTAAGACAAGCTTTGGCACCATCCTCACAGCAGGAGGTCGACAGAAGAAATGACTTCCTTTACTGCTTGTGAGCAGTAAGAGTTCTAACATTGATGGGGGTGCCCTCAGCATTCGATTTTGCGGGTCTTTACTAGACCCACTAAATTGAACACTGGAAGATTGACAGCTATCTTCCAGGAAGTGAAGACGTGACCTAAGATCGATTAGAGGCAAAGGGAGACTTCAGCCTCCATGGCCATTAAATCCTTGGCCTCTGCCAATACTGTAATACAGGGGACAATCAGTGCTAATTGGGATTGTTTTATATAATCAGGACGCTGGCCAGGATAAAATGGACTGAATCACCAAACTCATTACATATATACTGCTAAACAGCTAGCAAGATGACAGCCACATTCAATGCCAATATGGGTGAGATTCAAACCATTTACTTAGATGTGCTGAGGTACTGGATGCATAATCTGTGACCAAGCTATCTGCTCTGACCAATTCTAAGTTTTTACATCCTTCTTGTTCATATAATCATACCTGCATACTCTACCTTCACCTCTAATCTAGATCAGGTCTCAACAGCCTCCGTTTCCTTGTTAAAATTAGCACTCTCAAGGTTAGTCAGAATTTATAAGGCAGCCTTTCATCTTTCATGCTTCTCTGGCTAGATTCCTCCTTAAAAGCTGCTGAACACTGAAGATTCTGCTGGGTTTGAAAGGCCTGCCAACACCAAGGCCAATTAGTAGTTTTAAGACGATGAACATTAGGGTTATTATAGGCGGCAGTAACGCAGTCAGAATACATCTTAGCTGAACCTTTAAGTGATGTTTGTAACCCAGATTACCCCCTCTTGAAAGTAGAAGGAAGAAAATAGACCTGCTCCCTAAAGAAACCTGCAGGGATTCAAGCAAATCAGCAATATCTCCCCCAAAATGGGATTCTGCACTTACAGGGATACAAGAGGACAAGGGCTTCAAGCATCAATGATCACAAGAGCTGACGTATGTTACTTTTACACACACACACACACACACACACACACAGTTAAGTCCACTTTGGTTTACTTTTAAAAAATCCTCTTTATCCATAGCCAGCTAGGACATCTCTATGCTTTAGATCATAGCTAATCAGCAACTCAGAAGAGCAGTAAGACTGAATTCACATTCTCCTACTACAAAGCACAGGCCCTTACCACTTGAGCTAAAGGAGAGTCTCCTTTAGCTGTCATCAATATAGGACTGCCCTAACACACAGTCAAGCAGGTCCAATTCTAGTGAGACACTAATTTATTACAATATTCTCTGTTTTGTGGGCAGTATCTAAAAAGAAGGCTGGAATGGAGGTCAGTAATAGTGAGTCTTGAAGAGGATCTTCTTGTGAGACTCAGGATAAAGCATGGTACATTGTTTTGAGGTGCAGTTCTTCTCTGACTGACCTCTGAATTGCACTAGCTGCTACTAGGGTTCATCTAGCCATCAAAACAGATCGCACCCACACTAAAGAACCAGAACTGAGGTAGCTAAACATTTCAGAGCATTTGTTCAGAAATCTGTGTTCCTTCTTGATAATTTCTCACAATTTTCCCTCTCAGTAGTCACACCTCCCCATCAACTGCACAGAGTGAACCATATCCAGATTGACTGAATTAGTCTCGTTAACACTGGTCCTACATTTGATAAGTAACTCCCTTCTTTTAATGTGTGTGTGTGGGGAGGGGGGAGAAATGAATGACTAGTCGCTTCCACCCCTTGCTGCCTCTATCACAAAGAGGCAGCTAAGGGAGGGGACAAAGGAGGATGCTTCAAAGCAACAATGCCAAGTGGAGCCCAAGGTCAGCTGGGAAGTCCCCCACTGACCCCAGGCTCCATGAGGTACTGCAACTTTGAAATGCCACGGGAAGCACGGGGCCAGCGGGGGGACTGCTTGAGTCCCCCCGCTGGCCCCCTGCTCCCTGCAGCACTTTTGCCTTTAAAGCAGTGGTCACTAACCAGTAGATCGGGATCTACTGGTAGATCTTGGAGCCTTTGACAGGTGATCCTGAGAGGTTTGGCCGGGAGACTATCAAGTGCCGGCACTTCATCTGCCCCTCTCAGCACTGCTGTGCGGTTCCTGCCCTCTATCTTGGAGCTGGCCCCCCCACACACACACCCGTGGGAGCCTCCTGCTCGCTGTGCAGGGCATGGGAAGAGGAGGAAGGGGGGTGCTGATCTCAGGGTGCCGCTCCCTCCACCCTGTACCCCACCTCCACAGACCAGAGGGGGGCAGGGATGGAGAGAGTTTGCTGGCTGCTTTTGGGAGTGGTGCAGGACAAGAACAGAGGTGAGCCTGTCTTAGCCCACTTCACCACCATCCAGAAGCCACCTGTGGTAAGCAGTGCCCAGCTGGAGCCTGCATTCCAAACCCTGGCTCCAGTCCTGAACCCCTCCAGCACCCCAAATTACTGCCTCCAGCCTAATAAAAGTGAGTGAGGATAGGGGAGGGAGGATGGAGTGAGCAGGGACGGGGCCTAGGAAGAGGGGCAGGAAGGAGGAGGGGCAAGGGTATTTGGGTTTGAGGTAGATCTTGGATTGCAATTAAATTCAAAAAGTGATCTCATGCTTAAAAAGGTTGGAGACCACTACTTTAAAGTGTAGCAACAGCCCTAGGGCTGTTGCTACACTTCAAAGGCAGAGGCACCCTTACTGACTACTCGAATAGTCAATGCAAACTGAATCAACTATTCGATTAGCCAATACATTGAAATTTTACATCCCTAATATATAATATCAAATCTTTTATTTCCACTCCATGCATCTAAGTGCTTTTTACCCACAAAAGCTTATAGTCAAATAAACCTGTTAGTCTTTAATAGGGATGTGAACGGATAGTCAACAGGCTAGTTGACTAATCACTCCCCCCCATGCTGCCTCTATCAGAAAGAGGTAGCGGGTGGGGGGGGGGGAAGAAGAGGAGGAGGTATGTCAAAGCAGCAGCGGTGCATGGAGCCTGGAGTCAGCTGGTGACTCCCCCGCTGACCCTGGGCTCCATGCAGCGCTGCTGCGCCAGCGGGGGAGTCCCCAGCTGACTCCAGGCTCCACGCGGCACTGCTGCTTTGAAATGCTGTGGGGAGCACAGGGCCAGCAGTGGGCTACCCCACTGGCCCCGTGTTCCCTGCAGCGCTTTCACCTTTGAAGAGTAGCAACAGCCCTTCAAAGGCAGACGTGCCCTATCGACTAATCAAATAGTCGATGCAATTTGCATCGACTATTCGATTAGTCAATTACTCTACATTTAACATCCCTAGTCTTTCAAGGGGCCATAGGACTCCTCGTTGTTTATCCTGTTACTGCAATTTATAGATTCCAAGTCCAGAAGGGACCAGTGTGATCATTTAGTCTGGTCTCCTGTATAACACAGGCCATAGAACATTCCCCAAAATAATTCTTTTTTTTAGAAAAACATCTACTCTGGATTTAAAAAATATCAGTGATGGAGAATCAACGACGACCCTTGCTAAGTTGTTCCAAGGATTAATTACTGTCACTGTTAAAGCTTGACTACATAGCAACATAATTGGTGGCTGCTAGATCTGTGTGTTTAAACAGAAAGAGAAAAAACCTCAGGGGGCATGAGGAGAAACTGAAAGAAGCAGCAGGTGGATCTAACATCTCTCTAGTTTTTCACATGTTGCAGTATATAGCAACCCAACAATTCCAATCTGAATGTCTCTACAGAGCGATCAGTACATGGTCAGAACACAGTACAAACTTGCATTCAGGACGATAACATGGCATATTCCATATTCCAGCCTAGGAGAGCCAAGGGACAGAATCAAAACTTTGAAGGGTTTTATTGATATTCAAGTTATTCAAAGCCACATCAGTTATTGAAAGGGAATACTGGAAGCATGATCTGGTGTCCTTTTACTGCCACCAAGTGGGCATATGTACTAGTTTTGTGAAATCCTTCTGAATAAAGCAGAAGAAGAGAAAGGACTCATCACTGGCAATTAAGGAAGCATGTGTTACATTTTTTCAGCCCCAAAATAAAGTGCTAGAGCCAAGAATTACATTCCAATAATAGGGGATAAATATATAGAGCAGACTCCACACTGGGAAATTGATTATCTTCTATAGACAAAAACTATCAACTTCTGGACCTAATAAATTAAGTAAGGGTCCTAAGCACAAACTGCAAAAGGTTATTATGGTGAGAAATCAGGACTGTACAAGCACCTGCTGTTTTGACTCTACTTATCAGATTGTTGCCTGCACCACTGGGTTTTAGAGTAAGTCACACTCAGCCATCCTAAGAGTTTTCACTAAAGGGTCAAGATAGAAACTCATACTCCCCTAAGAAATGCAAAAGATTTCAGGGCCACTAACCAACAACAGATCAGAAGGGCACACAGCCAGAGACCCACTTTAAGCTGTACATATGTAGAGACATATACATATTAATCATACTTCAAGAGCAGTGGTCAGTTTATTTAGTTGATCATAAGCAATGTGAATTATCAAGCAGGAGACACAGGCTCAATTCTCAGCAGGGGTATCTAGCTCCTTAAATAGGAAAGCAACTTAAGGGACTTGCTGAATAACCAGAGGGAGCCCAGCACAGCTCAACAGCAACACCCGCTGGTCAATTAGGAACATTAATGGATTTGTTTTATTAAAGCTGTAAGTTTTTGTCATGCTTTATGAATGGAGAATAAGACATTCCTGTCTGAAGAGCTTAGCCCTGCCCTTCAAAGATGGGTTCAACAAACTGGAATATGGATTATAACACTTGTGTACACACATTTTTGTCATCCACATGTGCCTACCCTCAAGATTTAAGTTTGATTGTTAAGTATTTACATTAAAATTCATTAAATTCACATTGGAAAAGATGAGCTAGAGGTGGTCTCCTCTAATTGCCTCAATCCCCTCTGATCAATCCCTGGGGCTGATTTCCTCTCTCAAGGGAACAGCAAGCATGTCAGCAGCCTGTGGCAACAGTGCATTTACCATGCACACCAGTCCTATCTCCACAAAATACAGAGGTAACCAAGACCATTAGAGTTCCTTTGCCTCAAGGCTCCTTAACAAATTCCTCATTAACTCTGGGACAGGACCTGTTCTAGCCAAGTTAGAAAACAGCTAATGGCCTCAGTTTAATTTGGGCAAGCAGAAAGTTGTGCTGTACCTGGACTCATTACAGTGAAAATATTATCTTCAAACTCCAGGTTTCACCTCATCTATGGAAAGTGTGGCTGGCACACAACTTCCTCTTAAACCACTTAAAGAAAAGAACAGAACAGAATAGCTCACATGACTGCAAACTGGATAAAGAGCTTTTCATCTTTAGAGCATCAATTCCAATTTGGACCAAAGTCATGGTGACCAACAGTTTGGTAGCTACACTAGCAATCAAATAGCCATGATATGGCCAGGTAAGATGGCAGGTCTCAGGTTCAGTTACCAGTGAAGAAATGTCCACATTGCTGCAGGCACTGGTAAGACATCAAGTATTGAGTGGGGCATGGAGACTGAACTCTCTTCCTCCTCCTTGAGGCGGCACTAGCACAAGGAGTCTGTAACCACTCATCAAGAAGAAAGGGGACTTCAGGACTGTCAGATTGATAAATTTAGAAAAATTAGGCAAAAAAAATATTAAAAGGATGAAACTCTTGAGCAAGTGGGGATGTTTTGGAGAGAAGCATCTGCCTTCTACGAACTGCAAGATGGGCTCAGGCTTAAACAACATAAAAATGTAAAGATAATTTTCAACTTAAATATAAAAAAAGAAGGCTTCTTATGCCATTTTTAAAATCTGCACCCAAAATGTCTCTTATATAGGGAGATTAGGTGGAGGGCGGGGGAAGATTGATGACAATTTACCTACTAAAATAAATTAAATAAATAGGCTATTTCCTCATGTATAGATGGTCTCTCACACATGATATTAGCATTCAAATGTTTTGGAAAATAAATTTCCACATGATAAACTGGGAAGAGAACAGGTTCTGTTAGAGCCAGTTCCTCATGTCCTGGGATTCAAGAACCTGAACGGGGAAAGTCTACCAATATGGGCTGGCATGGTTTTAATTTGTGCATTTGCATTATTAATGTAAGAAGAACAGATTGCCCACGTGCACATCTATTCCAGTCACCGGAAAAAAAAAAACCCTACAAGTTTACAAAAAACTGAGTCTGAAAATGTGTGTGTTAGATGAATGCTCAGAGCCAGGTAAGCCAGCAGTGCCTCCTCATATCCCACAGCAGGTGTGTTATGCCGAAGACCTACTCAATGTCTCAGAGGACGTACATGGAGGGCTATCATACCTTTAATTTTAGAAGTACTTAAACTTTAACCAAGGCAATATTTTTCCAAAGTGCTGACTTAGCCAAGTTTAGTAAATGTTAAATGAAAAAAAGTTTTACATCTGTCATAACTAAAAGATCTCCCCCATCCTCTCAGTTACTCAGCTTTTCACTCTTTTCCATTGATTAGGAAAAAAGCAAAAAAGGCAACATAAGCTAATGGTCTCTTTTGCAGGTAACTTTTACAGAATGCTATTAATGTCAGAATTTTACCAATTATTTGTTTTCTTATCAGATAATGAACTCTACCAGACTTCACAGAACCCTGCTTAAACAACATTACCAAGCTTGGTTTACATATACTGTATAATATCACAAGCACAGCACAATGCTACACAAGCACAGAATAATGCTATAGAATTAGAATAAAAACCTTGACATGATCAAAAAGAATGCCAGCCATAAACAGCAGCAGCTGGAGTCTGAGCCACATGATTAGTTGATACGCATTCATTTATAATACAGTTCGAGGGCTCGGATGATATAGGGATGGACTTTGGACAAAATTGGACTGGTTGAAGGAAGCTCATCTACCTCTAGAACACACATTTCTCACATTATCATGTGTAATACACATGATAATCTCTTTCCAGAAGTTTGCATTAGGAAAACAGAAATGGTGCTCATGGAACTATGATTTTAAAGAGTGAAATTCCACAATACATGTATGTGCATACATAATTAGGAAGAAATTATACTGATTGTAACAGGAAATTTTTTTAAAAAGACAACCAAACACCTGAGAGTCACTGTTATTGCTTCCTCATCAAAATCCCTTCAGAGGAGGTTAAGCACACAATAGACTATCTACAGCAACAGCTAGAGAAGCTGCTTGAAATTCCATACATGTGCCTCAGCAATGTATTTCTATTAATGTCCAGTGTGTGTCAGCATGAAGATAAGGCACCAACATCATGTCCAACCAGCCAGCTAGAGAATGGGATGCAGTGTAAAACATTGTCTGATACTTAAAGTCCCGGAGAACAGTGGCACTTGCAATCTCACCCTCTGCACGCATGCACCTGATAACACTACCACCAAGAGGAGGCAATGAACTGAACAGGTCCTGCAACTTTGAGGACGGAAAGAGATTGAGAGGGAAGGAGCAGGAAGCTAGGAAGAAAATAAATTTGATCGGCAAAAACAAACAAAAAACCCCAGGTTTTGGGTACCCAGCTTTAGCAGCTGTTCAGGAATGATAGGCTGCAGGTAGTATTAACTGGGAGAAAAGCCTCAAGTGGAATTTGCTCTTCATGTTAACTTCTTTAATCCTCATCCACTTTATTTTATTTTAAATAAAGTAAAACTGCGCTCACATCCCTGACTACTATTTTTTAATCCCTCCAATTACACCATGCACACTCACTACATCCCCCAGGATGATAGAGACATTATTTCCCTCTCAAGCACAGGCTCATCACCATTATGCTTGGCAATCCCCTCAGGAACTTTCCTTCAGGGCTTGCTGAGAACGCAAACACAAAACAAACTAAAAATTAATTAAATCACGAAGATGAAAGGGTGAGAAGAAGTAGGAGGGCCTTGGCTAGATTTTAGGGTGTTTAGGCAGGATGAAAGGAATTGGTCAGTTGTCATGCTCTGCACCCAGTTTCCACATTATCTGGAAACATGACTACCCACCAAGTTTCTCCATTTCATGTAATTTAGATCATTTCCTAGCCACCATATACCCTTTACATTCACCATCTCATCTCCTCACCACCACCCCCCAACACTCCATTCCCAACTCAAGAATATCTTCCAACCAGAACAATCCCAAAAAGAATTTACAAACTACAGTTCTAAAAATCATTGATACAGGACTGAAATGCAGTCACTTTGGGGAGGGAAAGCAGATATTTGACAATATAAGCAAATACTAAAGTTCACATATGACTCCAAACTGAAAATTCTGAGAAGCAGAGCAATTGCCTAAATTGAAATTATAGTAGAACACTGAGAATAATACTCTTAGTCTTACAAAAAGTTATATGGGGTCTGTATTGATCTGATATAAAGGATGGCACCTCCAGCAGCACCACCCTGGTTCAAACAAAACAAAGGGCTACATACTGAAACACTGAGTAGTGGTGCGGCTCTCTCAATTTGAAGAGCTGTTAACTCCTAACCAAGCCTTCCAAGTGGAATCAGAGCACTAGTACTCATGCCAGAAAATGACTGCTGGGAATAAGAACAGAATTCCATCTGTGCCATGAAGTTTGGACATTGGCTTATAAGGGGCTGATCAAGGAGTAGCTCCGATGGACTCATTCACTGAGTATCATTAACCCTGCATTTGTTTACCAAATGAACATTTTGTGGTCATGTTCTTTTTCCTCTCCTCCCTATGCTCAGCAATGGAATAGCTTTGCTCAAAGCTAACCTACTCTAACTCTGTGGGACTTCTATAGACAATGCATCAAGGATCATGTTGGAACAGGGAGTTCACACACTTTAATGCATCTGAAAAATCAATGTTCCAAGTTTTCTAACTACTCTTTGGTGGCTTGTCACACACACTCTTTTTGGCACAATTTAAAGTCACTGCTCATGGAAGGACCAAGACTAAAATAGAATGAGCTGATATTGGACAAAATAGAAATATCTTGACAAAGCTAAGGACTGAAATGACCTGCAAGTGCTCTATGGGAAGATTAAGGTGCACTGACAGAGTGATGTTGGATAAGTTCCAGATAGTGCAATTAAGCACTCACTCTATGAGCACTAAATTCACTCACAAGAAATCAAAGAATCAGGGATTTTATCTGTCGTTTCACAGCTCCAGCAGAGGAGATATTCTGAAACTCCCAAACCCATTGCAACTCTACTAGGGCAGGCTTTCTAAACCAGAACAAGCTATTTTGGCAGAAGATTCTGAGGAGTGTGTAAACTGTGTAGCAAAAACGCACAAAATGTGGAGAGGGCAGCAAAGTTAAGCAGCCCGGCAGATTACTTCAATTTGTTGCAGCTGTGTGGTTTAAAAAGAGCCATTCCAGGTATAAGGTTCTCCAGCCAAGGCAGCTATAAAAATATGAAGCTCACATTAGATCATCAGCTCCTGAAATCTGCACAAATCCTCCAAATACAAATTAGCCTTCAGTCAGGAGATAAAAGAAGTCTAGGGTAGCAGAAAATAGAAGTGATTTTTGGTGTGTTTAAGGGAGAAGAGGAAATAAAAGATTGCTACAAACCTCTGATCAATCACACTAGTAGAGGGTTTCTGAACTGAGAGTCATGGCCAGAAGTGGGTCACCAGAATATGTCAAAGGGTCATGGGAGCTTGCTGGACTCAGCTCCCCAATCCAAGCATTGAAGCATAGTGCACAGGGCCACAGCTCTGCTCACTTCTGGGCCGGCCACCCCCTTCCTTCATTATGATGAAGGCTTGCTGGGTCCAATTTTAGTGAATGGCCCTGTGGCCATACATGCCAGGTTGCAATATTACTCATGCACATTTGGACTTGACCAAACTGAATGGGATTATGATCCCAGAAGTCACAATGCCCAGAGCAAGGAGCAAAGCACAGCTAGTCTCACAGGACGAGAGTCAGGAGCAAGTGGTTAAAGTCACATTTTCCAACCAGTGCCGGTCTCCAATGTAACCCCTGCGCCACAGCAGGCAACATTCTGTCTTCCATATCCCATCTTGCCCTGCAACCCAGGCCACAACAATATACCTCTCCCCTGAGAAGGAAAATGTATGTTGTTGAAAGGAACAATGTGAAGTATGTATGCAACTGACCGAACGTGACCTTGCATGGTGCGAGAGATAGTGAACCTACTGAAACCAGCCTGATCTAGCTTTTCTGCTTCAAGGATGAGACTAACACTCATGTAACTATGTTTATCTATGCATATTGAGATGGGGGGCTCCGAGCATTAAGCCAATCATAAGGCTGTTACTAGCTTATGTAATGTCTATTCTTTTGTGTGTGTAATCATGGATATATAAGGTTGCTGCAGACATTTTGATTCAAAGTCTTCCTTTTGAAACTTCCCACAGCTGTGTCTTAATAAAAGTGTTTCTCTCCTTCCAACCCTGAGTCTGGATTTCCGTGACAGCCCCCATAGTCTAAGAACTTCACCCTATCATACCCCCCATCCTGAACCCCAGATTTTCTCCCGTGGTACCCACAGCTGCTGCTTCTCCTCAGCTCCTTCTCCCAACTTGCCCTATTTTATCTTAGGTCCCCAAATCCCACATCTCTTTAATCTCTGCCCTTCATGGGCCATGTTCAGAAGCTGTTCTCTCTCTGCAAAGTTATTGACCTACCATTCTTCCCCTCCAGGCATCTCTGTCCCTATCTCCTTACCCAGGCTACTCAGAACCCCAACTCCTTCTTTATTACATCTCCTGATCCCTCAGTATCCCCATCTTACCTCCAGGCACACAAATGCCCCTCTTCCTTACTCTCTGCCCCAAAAAGCCAGTGATCAGTTGGGATCGGGGGGACTGTGTTTTTAAGAGGGGTCCCAGCTTGCTGCCTTCCACCCATTTATTCACATCTGGAGAGTATGTATGAAACTAGTTCTGGGCCCCATCAATGGACCCCTAAGAGGAAAAGAACAAGTTTGGGGGCATGACAGGTGCATCTCCGGATTGTGACAGGCCATCAATGCTTATAAATGGGTCCTGAACCTACTACACTATGTTGGCAGCTATCAATAAACAGCACATAGACATCTGAAGTAACAGCCTCTTACCCCTATCACATAACGTCTTTGCTGTCCCTCGGCATAAGAAGGGAAAAATGAAGTTTTGGCTGAGGACTCCAGACCAAATCTAGAAGTACCTCTTTAATGTCTCAGACACAGTATATATCACACCACATGGAATTCAGCTCATTGAAGAGAACAGAAGGAAATTCTGGAGGTGTACTATCTAGCGCACATTGCAATAAATTGTGAGGAGGCAGAGAGAGCAAGTTATGAAGCTGCACAGCCTGGTGATTTAATTCCCCCCATCAATTTCTTGCAATAGACGACAGAGCTGGAACTACATAAACCAGTCCTGACCCCTCAGCAGAGGCAAAGAGGCAGATTTAAGAATGCTGAAAGTACAGCATTACAACTCCCATTTGCACACAACAGAAGAATGTTTCCATATCCCATATTACAGGGGGAGCCAATTCCAGCAGGTACCCTGTCTATACCCTAGTCTATATTACACAGAGTGACATAAGGCAGCTTATGTCGACCTAAGTAAGTGTACACAGTTGCAGCTTTGCAGGTAGTGGGGGGGGGGAAGGAGGAGAGGAAAAGATGAGCCAGGCTACCAGTGGGGAGTAGGAAATGGAGCGCAGTGGGGCAGCAACGAGAGAAGCCCAGAGCCTGGAATCTCAGTTTCCCGCACTGATCTTCATATGTCAGTGAAAGCCATGCTGGTGAACCACCATAGTAAATACTGCAGTATGTACAAGTCAGCCTAAAATAGGTTGATTTAAATGTTCAGCATAGGCGGGCCCTAACACTATTTATTAGAGATCTTTCCAGATCTTAAAAAAATAAATAAATAAATAAAAACCCACCCACCCACAAAATAATATGCCAAGACAGATATCTTAGACTAGCTAAGATAATAGGCTCCACATCAGGCAACTTTTCTTACAAAAATAACTACGTAGTGAGGATAGTAGAATTTCTGTATAGCCTGAATGGTAACTGGTCTTTAGAATGATGCAATGAAGCGATATCTTTCCAAATTACTTTTGTCAGTATGACAGAATTGCCCAACATGAAATTTCTTCCCTGCCAGCTCAATACTGTATAGGACAATATGTGGTTGCTGAAAAATTGAAGCAGGCTGTACTTCTCTTTACTGGTCTCATTTTTAGAGAGCTTAAGGCTAATGGACTCTGGATATGCCACTGTCACTAAGTGAAACATGATCTGATCATTAGAAGCAATGACACCAAAATAGATAATCGCAGACAGCCATTTGCCTAACAGAGTTAGCCACTAATCAGAACTTCCAGCCTGAACCTGAACTAGGCTCCAGTAAATTAAAAAAACATGCTGCAGGTTTGTGTGTTGCTGGGTTCCCACTTCAGGATAAATAAAAATAAGATTTTTATAATTGATTTTTTAAAAATAGGTTAACTTTTAAAAATTAACCAATTTAAAATTAAAGTTATGAAAATGTATGTATGACGTATTTAAATGAAATAGTAATATTCAAGCTGTACATTTATGCTGTCAAAATGTTGTGTTGAACTGCTGTACCAGCTTTTGACAACAGTAGTCTCTTCCACAGGCACAAAGAGAATATTTTCTTCATTTCAGTTTATTTAACTACTTCTGTTCAATGGCTAATTCACTGAAAGCTGAAAGACTGATGGAGATTTAAAAACAAAAAAAAAGACTAGCTAATTCTCCTCCAGTTTATGAATAAAAATAAAGCGTGACAGGATGAGATCTACCAGTTCTAAAACCTTGAAGACCACAGTAATGAGAACAAATCAGTTTAATTTATTACAGATAATACTGTTTAGTAAACAAATTTTAAATGTAGTATGTTTTTATAAATGTGCTGGATATAAAAAGTTTAAGATGTTTTACTAGCTAAATAAAACACTTAAAATCTAATAAATAAGAATGTTGTTTCTATTGTTAGAAAATGGTGAAAGTAAAAAATTAACCATTTGAATTAATATACGTAAGTACAGTGTACCCTCCCGATTGCCAAAACGTATTTCTCATACCAACCAATAAGAATCAACCTTTTTATATGAAAATAAAATAGGACCAAAATGTAAAACAAGATTAAAATTATCCAAGTAAAAATTTCCTACTTACTGAATTTAAAAAAATCCATCTTGCCAATCCTCCCACAAAGAAATTGTTGTTAAATGGAGAAATATATCCAGAATTGTTTTAAACAACCAGCATGTATAAACAAAATTCATGCTTTACAATGATGCTGTGAGATACTGATCCAGCATTCATTAATGACAAATGCATCCTTCTAACAAAAACCCACACTTCACAGAGTCAGATTTCTGGCCACAGAAATGGAAAATGCACAGCCAACATGTTGCACTGCAAAGCCCATTAGCAGAGGAGGCAAGACTGGCAAAGTTATGCTAAAAAGAACTGTCTTTGAATCAGTCACCCAAACTTGCCATAGGGGTAAGACTGTGAGCTTTAAAAGGCTTGTCTACACTAGGAAGTTTCCCTGTTGATGATAACAGAAGACAGCAATTCGTATCTAACCACAGTTTACTTGCAAGTTTGAACACAATCAGATTACATTCAGCACCATTTCAGAGATCACTTTCAGCATCCACTCAGCTATACCTATTTCTGATACCAGTAGTCATCACCAGGGAAATTCACTAATGTAAACACAGCTATACAGGCTAGAAATATAGCAAGCAAGATTACTTTTAAACATAAAAAAAATCCTGGAAGCCTACACAGGCTTAGCACTTACATGCTGACTGAACCTTCCCATGCACACATGTACCTGTGAGACCAAAGCATAGGCAACTCCTTATCTGATCATCTCCCACCTTTCCATAAAGACCCTCAAAGGCCTTGCCTATACTCACAAAATTTCTCAAACTCTCCTCCACTGTATTAACACTGGTAATTAAACTAGCATGAACTGGTCATTGGCATTTTAAACAGTGTCACCTAGATCTGCTTTGAGCTGAGTTATCAAAAAACACTGGTTAAAATGCCAATGGCTAGTCTATACTAGCATTCACACTGCTAGTACAAAAGTAGGGATGTAAGCAATTAGTTGACTAGTCACTTCCCCTGCCTTGCTGCCTCTATCAGAGAGAGGCAGCAAGGGAGTGAGGGAGGCGGGGGGAAAAACCAGGAGCCAATGCTAAGCGGAGCTGCTTAAAGGGGGGGCAACAGGGAACTGGTGGCGCTTCCACGTTTGAAATGTAGCTACATTTCAAAAGCGGAGGTGCCCTTATTGACTAATCAAATAGTGAATGCAAGTTGCATCGACTATTCGATTAGTTGATTAATCTAAATTTAACATCCTTACACAAGAATGGGAGTTTTCAGAGATCTACCAGTGGAGATAAGGTTCAAGAGCTTGGAATTCTGCAAATCACAAGGAGAGCTCCAAAATCCAAGACTGCAGTCATGACCAAGACCAAGACTCATGCTTACCTCATTCTAATCCCAAGAAGAACAACAGGAAGAAACAGAAGAGCAACTAGGTTATTTCTGTGCACAGAGTGTGACCCAAACAATTGGACTGCCCATGATTACTTACAGTCACCATCTACCTCAGCAACTAGAGAAGGCACATATCACAACACTGGACTACAATTCCCCCAAGTCCAAACTCCAGTGTAGGCTCATCTTCAATGCCAGTGAACAAAGAACCAGTGGACATCAGAGAGATTCTCTGCCCAGTTGGCAGAACATGGCCAAGAACACAGTGCATGAGAAACCACCATTCTATGTACAGCAAATGAGGAGGTCTATTTCCATCCTAGCCTGCTTCCATGCAGCAAGGCAATGCCTTCCAGCTTTTTCCCCCCCAGGGGAACAGTAATATGAGGTTTGAGGCTGTCCTTACCCATTATGAATTCACCCTTTAGGAGAAATGAGGATGGTGGGGAGGGGGAGAGGAGGACATAGGAAGAGAAGACTTTTGGGTCAATAAATCTGACATAGCCATTATCCTTGGGGGATTAAACAGGGAGATAAGAACTTCAGGGCTTTGCACAAATCATATTAGTTCAGTTCTCAAATCCGAGTAATGCTTCTTTTCAAAGTATTAATTTCATTTATTCTATTTGCTCTCTCTCTATTCTGATAACACTGGCATGCACAGCCACTGAATGAGATCCTTCTATAAAATAGGTTATAATCCTCCTTTTCTAGAGCAATAATGAGACGTCTTTGCTTAATCGCGTTTATTTCCAGTCTGCTTCTCGCCCTTCCCATCCTACATTGATTTGTTTCAAATGTTTTGGTTAAAACCAGCAAGCCTGAAAAGTCACTGCCTCTGACTGGGTGGCTGACAGATGCATGCTAAATGGCCCCAGCAGATTAAGGAAATGTGTGGGGGCAGCCTCACCTGTAAAGGGTTGGATGTGTTTTGTTTTAAAAAATATAAGAACTAAAAGGGGAGGGAAAAAAGATTGTGATAAATTAGAAATAAGGAAAAAGAAAAGGTATCTGGGTTGGAAAGAGGTGGATCTATGCAGAGCAAAAACAAGGGGCAGAGTAAGGGAGAAGTTGATCAAGAAGCTCCACTGCTAGCCCTTCATGCTAAAATAAAAAGGGCTCATAAAAACAGCTACATTAGTATTTGGCCATTTGATAGCACCTTTCACGTGAGGATCAAACCATTTACAAACATCCATTAAGTATCACAGTCCCTCTGAGAGGTACTGCACATATAATCTCCATTGTATTGGACATCAATATCTATATTATGAAACATGGATGGGATCTGCCCAGCAGAGCTCTATTGTGCTAGGTGTTGTACAAAGAAAGATAAAGGAAATAATTCTGCATATAATGAAAAGGGTTCCTACTTACTGTTTCCACCCCAGCTGGTGCCATACAATTACTGCAGCTCAGACTGGCCCATGGGCTGGGAGTTTTAGACCCCTGTTCTAAATGGACTACCTCCTGTAAGTAATGTCAGGTCTCAGCTTGTTCCAGCAATAAGAGCTTAACTAAAATGTACAGACATACCGCAGTGACATTCCTCCCATACAGCTCTTCTGTCTCTCGCTCATGAGACAGGGCTCTCTCATGGGCAGTGCCATCTCCTCAGAGTTAGAAATTAATTCACTGTCATTTTCTATAAAGCTGTGTTAATTATATTTATGAAAGAAACATTCCATTCCCACTAGGAGGATGATTAAGCGCTACCTACCAGCTTCAATGTCTCACCCAGATGCACAGTTCTTACCTGCCTTAGATATCAACTCCTTTTATATATTTAAACCTTCAGCCAGAGAGATCTCCCATTCTTGCACTCTGCTGTTTCTCAAAGGAAATCACTTGCCTCATAGGAATTACTTATGAGCCACATCAGAGAGATCAATATCAAAGAGGCAGCAGGCTCGCATGTTGGCTCAATAGTAAGTTATGATACTCACCTGTTCCAAAGTGCTTCACAACCAAGTTACACCTCATTATCCCCCCCTCCCAAAGGCAAATATCATCCACACTTATTTACAAATGGAAAATGGAGGCACAGAAGAATTTCTGATTTAATCCAAGGCAAACAATAAATCAGTTTTGTGGGGAAGGGAAAAAAGAGCATGGGAACAAACAGAAATAGAACAGAACTCAACTTCCAGCCTTGTCCCCTGCCTCAACTAGACAGTTATTTTAATAAGTTGTATCACTCTCAGTGAATTACTCTAAATATCCACCTTGGTATTAGTGACACTTAGGACCAGTTTCACTGTAGCAAGCATCATCCTCATATTGTTAATAACAGGGCAACTCATGACATTACATTTCAGAACAAGCTGCCAGTTCCTGTAAGACATTTTACTCCTCACTACTCAGATATCTGTGTAACTTAACTCAACCGTCCAGATATAGTAAAGCTTAGTCAGGTCAATTCTGTACATACATCAAAATACCCATGTCACACACATAGTAGCTTAGCAAAGCTCCATCCAGCACAGGCTGCGACAATGCTTGTCTCTTCCAACCCTACATATGCAGCAAGCTCTCTTCCCACCCATCTCCACTCTCCCACAGACAATGCTTTCCCCTGCATGTAATCAGATGTTATACTGTTCCCATACAAGTTCAGCATAGGGTTAGTTACATGACAGACTTGCCAATTAAAGTGTAAGCCAAAAAGTAGGTGAAGAATTATGAAGTCCCATGGATTTGGGACTAAGCAGCAGTTGCTGAACTCATTACACAAATAATGGCATACAACTGATCCCTCAAAGGGGAAACATTTCAGGCCTTCTTCCTGCCTAGGAATATGTTGCTTTGTACCTACCAGCTGAGCTGCTTTCTGCCTCTCTTCATTGGTGTTGTTCTTTTCCCGTTGGAGGGTTGTACTGAGACATTCGCTGGCGGACTCCCGCTCCCTCTTGGCCAGCCGGATCAGCTCCTCTTGGACCAGTGCCTGCTCTCGCTCATACCTGCATCCGTGCCAAAGAAAGGCAGAGAGAAGATGCTCAGCAGACTTCTGGCATTGGGCTCATGAATAATCTGCTCTACCCTTGGCCAGGAACAGAACAGAGATGTTATTACTTGGGACAAAGCCTGCTCACAACTCTTGGGCTTCTGCGGAAATTTTGGAACACCAGGAACTTTAAAGGTGACTTGAAAGTTTAGTATGAACAATTCAAGAAACAAGGGACCACAAAACACATAAACATACAGTTCTGTTAAGGTTGGCTCTTCCCCAACAGTCACCACAAAACAGTGAGAAAAGGATTTAATAAGCTAGATATAATGCTGCTTTTAAAAAAATAAGATGCAGGCTACACAAAAAGAATTTTATCGATACAGCCGAATTTTACTACCAACCCCATATTACGTATTTGCTCTGCAAGGCAGAAGGGGCCCTCTGCAGTGTAAGTGGGATGATCGATGTAGGGGAAGCAACCTTGGAGGGATGTCCACAGGCTAAGCGTCTTAATCTGAAGGACCACTATGGAGCAAATTTAGTGCACCTATAGATTTGTCTACACCGCAATAAGAGACTGCATGGAACATGGCTGTGGCTGGCCAGGGTCAGCTGACATGTGCATATGCTGCAGGGCTAAAAACTGCAGTGTAAATGGTCAGGCCTGAGCTGCAGCTTGGTTTCTAAGACCCATCCCCATCACAGGACTTTGGGCCCCAGAGTGCAGCTCAAGTGTCCACACTGAAATTACCCAATTCAACTGACCCCAGCTCTGAGACTCAGAGGTTATTGGTTTTTTTCAGTGTAGACATAGTCCAAGTAACTACCACTGAGACCTAGGGAGTTCCACATGCACAAGGAGAGAGGCTCATCAGCACACAAGAGACAGCAGATCTCCATCCTACTCCCTTTCTTTCTCTGCAGCATTCACTAAAGCATCTATTCAGAAACAGCAGAGTAAGCCAGGAGCAGAGACTACCAGCAATTCTGATTTCAATACCTCTGTAAAAAACAGAACTGAACCAATTTTTCAGAGAGTCCACTAGGCAGGTCAGAAACACAACTATGGACAGTGTGTTCAATGCACCATGTTTACAAGCTTGAATAACCAACAATAGCACTGAAGACTCATTTTCATAGTCCCCAAAGCAGGACCTGTGTGACATGCAGAGAGAGCATGCACACTGCAAGGAGAATACCAATTCAGCAAAGAAAGAAGAGGAAAAAGCAGCTAGAGAAACTAGAAAACATATGCAACCATTTTATAACGGACAACCCTCCAGCAATGGGGAAGCTGGAGCTCCTATTGTTCTCCATTCTTGGAACAAGCAACAGACACTCCTGTGGGAGACACAGCAAGGACCATATTTCACACAAGTCATCTCATTCTCACTGTACCTTTATATGTACTGACACCGTGGTAAGCCAAAATGCCCCATACAGGAAAGCCCCAGAGCACTGTGGAAAAGGATGGCAGCCACCAGATATAGTGGAGCAGGCACCAGGAGAAGCAGCTGAAGATGTCTGGACAGACATTTCAGGTATAATTAGAGATTCTAACACATATGCAGAATTAAACCAATCAACAGATTTGAGGTCTAGGCAGACTTTTTTGAAGGATGCAACAAGTAGTCTTACGAGACAAGAGCAGGTAGACTCAACTTTAGACTCAAGTGGACATATATTTTATGTATCGCATGATTTTCTAGAGGTGGAGGAGAAAGCATTCTTCACTCCGTTTGTCTATGTTTCTATAGACACCTTCCCACTGGTTCCCAGCTCCCTTACCTGTCTCCAACCCCAAGAGTCACATACTCTTTCAACTAAAGATGCCTAGTAGCCTTTGCCTATATTAAAGCCTTACTAAAGGCATACTGCACAACAACACATACACTGATCACCACAATGAACTCTAGAATACAGCATTACATAGGGTATATTTGTGGCCCAAGCAGCACAGGTCTCCTGACAGGAAGTGTCCCCCCCTACCTCTTGTACAGGTCCTCCTCTGCCTCAGAGGGCTTCCGACCCGAGCTACTGGCAGTTGGTGGATGGACTCCTGAAGAGAAGAACAGAAGCAAGTGATGACTGTGGAAGAAAACACTGGCTACCATCACATCATGAGAAGGGACATTATTTGAAGGAAGAGAAATATTCTCAACAAACGAGCAACACTCTACTAAGGGAGCACTCAGTACAATAAGAAAAGTCAAGGAAAATAAAGAAATTTGTATAAAATGTTATGGCTGAATTTAGTGTTAATGTAAGTAAGAGGCTAACAATACATCCTTGAACAAAGCATAATGACAGTGAGCGTTATACAAGCTCTCTCTGTCGGGGGATACTGATGCCCGTCACCCCAACCCACCTCAAGCACTCATGTTATTTTAATCCTATTGTGTTATTTTACATCCCTTTTCCTCAAATCTGCAAAAACATCTCTCTCCTGACCTGCTGCTTCCCTTTGTTATTCCAGCACTGGCCTCTTGTAAGCAGAAATCAAATTATAGAGTGATCTGGGATATAAATGGCAACCGGTGGGAGCTGGAGCAGCTCCCCATCATCCACCACAGGCAGGGGCTGCTCCAGTTGGCAAGAGCAGCCTCTGTCCACAGCAGGGACCGCTCCAGCCCAGTCAAGCTGGAGCAGTCCTGCCCACCTCCCATTTAAATCATTTAACTGGTTAAACTCCTCATTTAACTGGTTAACCAATTAAATGGGATTTTACATCCCTAACACAGACAAGGATGAGGCACCACTAAACCCACTTTTAAACAAGACTTCGGCCATAAACAAATGCCGGTCTCTGGCAAAGGAATGGTTTACCAACCCCCTGCATCACTATTTTTTTTAAGGCTTTTATGGGATCAATGACAAATGTATCAATATATATTTGAGTATGAGAGGGGAAAACAAGAGTCAGCTGACTTGAATGAGAAAACAAGTCATTAAACATGCAGCTAAACAGAGAAGAGGAGAAATTGGCAAAGCTCAGCTTTCTAGTAATAGCCAGCATCAGTTCATGAAATTTTTCTCTTCTGAACTTGAAAAACAACATGACACATGTACGGCAGATTTCCTGTCCAATGAAAGGAGCTGATATGACTAATGCTCTTATAGAAATGTGGTTGTAAGGAATACTTTGAATTGCTACCACACTGGTCATCCAAAGATCACAAAAGAACTTTACCACACATAATGAAGTCACACAAATATTTAATGAAATAGGTATTACTACTATTCAATACATGGGGGAAACAGAGAAGTTAGATAATGATTTGTTAAGAATGCACTGGCAAAGCCAGAAACAGAACCCAGGGCTCCCAGCTATTCTAGTTACATACAACATTGTCTCCCTCACCCTCCCCCCCAAAAAAATCTTTCTTGCAATATGAATGCTCATTATGTATAGTCACACTGATACCCACGCAGGTGGAAATGCCACTTATCATAACAAGAATGTCCTAACAAGGTACAAGCTTGTTATAAAGGCACTGACTAGGCCTCAGTGACCAAGTATCAAAACTTTAGACTGCAGACACAGCACAGTCTGGCAATACCTGTAGTAGACTTGGGTTTCCCTTCTGCAGCTTGTGGTGATGATGCAGTGCCATAGGATGAAGAAGAAAAGGAAGATGGTCTCTGGTCTCCTTTAAGCTGAGGAGTTTCCTTCATTCGATTCACTACATCTTCAGAGAGCTAAAGCAAGTTAAGTGAGTCAGTTCTTGATTTTTATTCTTTATTAAGTGGAGTTGCCAGCAGGTTATTTTTTTTTTAATTCTGCTTGTTATGTTATTTTAAAACATTATTTCAGATCAATGTATCTGTTGTTCAATTCACATTTAGAAAATATATCACATCAGGAAGTTATGGAGTTCCAGGAACTGAGTCTAAGAGACTGGAGAAAGAACTGAAGAACAAGCTATAAAGAACAATCCTGTACACAGTGTGGGAGGAGGGTGGAAGGAGCAGGGAAGGATCATTATCTAGTAGATCTTCAGTTCATACTTTTGTAAGTCTAGGAAGAGTTTTTCACAAAACAATAATGAAATGCAAGGGACAAATGTGCCTAATCTAATACTTTAGCAAAGTAGAAAACACATGCAAAAATTTCCTGGGAATTCAATTCCAAGTGTCTTTCTGCCCTTGCCTTTGACGGCATAGACAGGGCTTACATGTCTTCCGATTTACCTGTTCTTATTTACACTTCTTCTGATTTATCTGATTTAATCTTGTACTAGCCACTCCTCCCTAATGGACAAAATTGAAGGGTACTCAATTTCAGTGTCCCATGGACACACACTTCAGGGCATAAACCAGAATATAGATTTTAAATTTGCTGCTAGTACCCAAAATAAACAGCATGTTAACATCTTGATTGCATATTGTGATAGTCAGTTTGGTCTTAAGACTTCAACTCTATTCCCTTCTGCTATAAATGAAACACACACAGTAGGCTATCAGCAGATCCCTGGGAACACAGCTCCAGACATACAACATGCACTGCAAAAAAAGAGATAGATAATTATGATGTTTTAGCTACGACAAGGACAAAATTATCAACTCTACAGAAGTGGGTGTACTTCCTTGAAAGAAAATGAACTGTCAACACTAGTTATAAAGCATCTGAGGTTTTTGTAAAAAACAAAGTAATTCCCTTAGAGTTCCAAGAGTGATGAAGCCTATTTCATTTAATAAAAGCTTGCGACTGGATTCAGCTTTGTAATTCAAATGAATGAGCTAGGGAGGTCCCCGTTCCTTTAGTGTGAGCTCCTATAATGACAAATATCAGGTCTTCCTCCATTTAACCTCAACTCCTAGAGATCAATGGAATGAACCAATAACCATGAATCAACAATTTTCTTTAATTCAACCACATTCAGCTGAGCAGCAACATAAAATTAACAAGGCAATTCATTTTGTTGTGTAGTTTGTTCATGGAACTGAACACTAAATGGGCCCAGCTAAACAGTAGCAAAGAGAAAATTGATTAGGTTTAGATTCCACTCTATATCAAAGATCTGCAACAGGAATCTGAAACAACACGGCTATGTCTACACTGGCGTGATCTTGCGCAAAAACTCTTTTGCAGAAGAGTTCTTCTGCAAAAACTCTTCCAGAAGAGAGCGTCTACACTGGCATGTGCTTTTGCACAAGAGATGTGCTTTTGCGCGAGAGCATCCATGCCAGTGTAGACGCTCTCTTGTGCAAGAAAGCTCTGATGGCCATTTTAACCATAGGGCTTTCTTGCGCAAGAAATTCATGTTGCCTGTCTACACTAGCCTCTTGAACAAGAACAGTTGCGCAAAAGGGCTTCTTCCGAGTGGGAGCATCAGAGTTCTGGCGCAAGAAGCCCTGATTTCATACATTAGAATGTCAGTTTACTTGCGCAAGAACACGCAGCCAGTGTAGACAGGCAGCAAGTGTTTGCACAAGAGCGGCCGCTTTTGCGCAAGATCGCACCAGTGTAGACACAGCCCACTAGTCAGATCCTTATGACTGGAAAGATATGAACAATCTTATCCAGTCTCACTAAGCAGGCCCTTTCACATTGGGCTAAGCAAATAGGCAGCCAAAGGAGATTCAGCTGGCACAAAGGAAATAATGCAAAATTGCAAAAAAGCCAAGTAACAGTAAAGAAATAAGGAGACAAATACAAAAGAGAAAAATGCAATCTAGTGACATGACCAACTGTACCTCTAGGAAAACTTTAAAAACAATGAATAGTCTAGCAGCACCTTAAAGACTAACAAAACATGTAGATTAGTAATAGAGATGTAGCCATGTTAGTCTGGTCTTGCTGAAACAAGAGACAGTATCTCATAGACACTAACCTCTGTCCCCCCCCCCACACACACACACACCCTGCTATAAAATCTGATTTGTCAATTTTATGTGTGTTCACATTTTTTTGATTGTATTCCTTTGGTATATATGGTCATGCCAATTTTCTTCCACAATTTGATCTGAGGAAGTGGGTCTGGCCCACGAAAGTTCATCACCTAATAAACCATCTTGTTAGTCTTTAAAGTGCTGCATAGTCCTGTCTTTTGTTAAAACATAGAGATGGTATCATGAACTGTCGTGGGCACAGAAATGGGTTGTGCCCACAAAAGCTCATACCATCTACATGTTTTGTTAGTCTTTAAGGTGCTGCTAGACTATTTGTTGTTTTTTCCAGTTACAGACTAACTTGGCTACCCCTCTGAAGCCTTTGTACCTTTAGGGTATGCTATGATGAGGCAAATGGGGCTGTCTTCCTAAGATCCAATTTTAACCACCCCCCTGCCCAATACTACTGGAGACACTTCTAATCTTCACTCTCAACTCCTATGTCCCTATATATCTACATTGCACCATTCCCTATAGTGTCCAGGTGATATTAATTAAATGGTGTTGGTCTCATCCCTTGGATGCTCTCTGAGCCAGTCTGAGCTGCCACCTCCTGCCTTTAATGTCAAATCTCCTCTAACCAGAGTGCAGAATGGATTAAACAGCTCGGGGGGGGGGGGGGAGGGAGGAATAAGGAATGCCTTCTATCTCACTAAAAACAGAACAGTTCTAGAGCTGGCTATCGCTCCCTTGCCCCAGCACCTCTCCCCCTACTACTCCACCCAGCCCCTACTTTCTCAGCCTCAGCCCCTCTCATCCACCCACCTAAGGCCCCTCCCCCACCAAGCTTCCCCCTCACCCCCAGCCCCTCTCCCGCCCCCACATCCTCTCAACCCAGCTGCCTTCTCAGACACAACCCGGCTCACCCTGATGCCCTGCAGCACCCGCACTCGCTCCTGCTCATCCAGCCCGAAGGAGACTTTCCTGTTCCCGTAGCTGCTCTCGCTGCCCCCCATGCCGGCGGGGCTGGGCAAGAGTTATCCCGCTGTGCCCCACACTTAGGCTGGGGCAAAGCCTCCTCAGCTACACAAACTCTCCCTAGTCCGCCTACTAACAAACCCACGTCTCATTGGTGGCTGGCAAGGGAGCAGCCAATGGAGAGGCATATTGCTGGCGTTGGCCCGCGGGGCAGGCTGGGAAATGTAGTTTGGTGCCTGGGGATGTTCCGCCAAGGGCTCTCTCTGGATAGGGTTGAATTAGAGAGCCAACCAAGGAAAACAACGGGCATAAGAGGGGGGCGGGACGGCCTAGCTACTGAAAGCTCTTCTCAGGCCTGAATTAGCCACTGGGTATTAGAGGCTGAGCTTGGGGTCCTATTCTCCCACAGGCTCCCTGGCAGGCAACCCCCAACCTTCCCAGAGGAGCAGAGCCCTGCTCTAAAGCAATACTGCTATCCCCCAAGCTTTCCACATCATGAGCTGGGCAGGCCTCCAAAATAATATTAATAAGTAGTTGGTTGGCTATTGCTTGTCTTCAGAATTCTTAGCCTTTCAGTTCACTTGCATGGATTTTCTGCATCCCTACAAGGTCTTATAAACTTCCTTTAATTTAAAAGGGGGGCTCTTCAGGCCCATATGCAGGAATTTCGGGGGAGGTGTGCTTTTTTCCCAAATGTGAACTGCAAGGACGTGAACACACCTGATCTCCATGGCCCCCCAACTAAGTATTGGTTTAAGTTGTTAATATATGGTACAGCCATCAAGAGCACTGGGTGGGTGCCTATATTCTTGAAATATAAAGAAATTACTGAATACATAGGGATGTTAGAAGAATTAGCTAGTTCATTAAAAGGAAGATTTTTCTGATATTCATCCTGCCTCTTCTCTTTCTGAATGTTGTCCCCTTACTTCTCTCACTCTTGTGCAGCACAGTTGTAGTTGTGTGGTTCCATTATACTAGAGCCAGACAGAATCTGGTCCAATAAAATATTGTTTCACCCACCTTGTTTCTCTCTGTCCTCACTGTATAAAAGGTTGCCTTCTCTCCTATATCACAGTGATTTAGATGGAATTTCACTTGGTACCTTTTCTTACACACATTGCCCTATTTCATTTGAAAAAAAATCTGGCAACTTTGGAACTCAAACCCACCTGGAATATGTAATATTTGGGGGCAGCAGAGGGGAAACACTGCTTGCTGAGCTGAGTTTGACCATTTCCATTGAGTGTGGTTGTCAAGACACTTGATGATATTTTTATATCCTCTTCAAAGAAATGCGAAATATAGTAAGGCTCCCACTTAAGCTATTATCATTGTCAGAATGCAATGAATGCCCATTACTTTTATGAGGGTGCCTGGATTTTTAATCCGAGTTGCTACCTCTCATGGTTTTATTGTGAGTCTCGTGGTATCTGATGTTCTTAAAGTTCTTGGATTCATGTGATTACAAGAGAATATCAGCTTTCAGGTAGAAAGAAGATTGGTTTCTAGCTCCTATTGCTGAAGAAAAAAATTGAAAAACCTGAACCCTAAAGGCACTAACACCAGATGGCAAATTAAAAGCCAGCCTCCCTTCCCCATTTAAATCTTAATTATTTTTAAGCCAACATCATGATTTTGAAATTTGACATTAGTAATGCTCCAAGCTGCACTGCCACCTAAAAGTCTCCTTACTCCAATATTGGGGAAGGTTGAAAACAGAATTCTGTTTGGGTCAAATGGCATCTTTTTGCAGAGACCTAGCAAACCTCACGATCTGTCTTACAACATGTACCTGTAGATGAACAATAGTTTTCTTTGCAGATGGTTTAGTAGAATGCAATATGTTGTTTAACTAGTAGATATTCTGTGCATACAGTGATCAAACTTCATACCATTTATTTTGTTTAAGGCTTCATTTCCAAAGGAGAGGGCAACAGGTTTATTCTGTAAACATGTGTATGAACTTACTGTATCCATTGCTGTATTGCAAAAAATAATTAAATGCCTTTGCAACATGGATAGTTTGTGTATGCATACAAATAACTAGGAGCCAATTGCAAACATAGGAGCTTTGCAGCCTTCTTTGAAAATCTGGCACCTGAACAATGTTTTAATTCATATTAAGGCAACGAACTCAAACATTGCAGTTTATAGCGTTTGGGGTTTTTGCTGCTGTAGGTTCTGGTATTCTAGGGTGAGTCTACACTGCAGCATAGCTCGAAATAAGATATGCAATTTGAGCTACGCAACTTGCATATCTTATTTCAATTTTATTTCAAAATAGCTTATTTTGTAATTTAAATTCAAAATAGCCAGTTATTCCGAAACATCCCTTACTCCTCGTGGAATGAGGCTTACAGGGATGCTGACATAACAAGCCCATTATATTTCAAAATAAAGGGCTTGCTGTAAAGATGCAGGACAGCCATTTTGGGATACTCCGGCATCCCAAAATAGCATTGCAGTGCAGACGTAGCCTTAGAGACCGAGACTGGCTTTTTGGCATTTCATTGCATGTTCAAAACCAGAGCACACTTCTGTGATCATTTCTGATGGCACCCTTTTAACTGACGTACATCCGTTTTGCAATGTAAATGGGGCCTATTGGAGTGCAAAACAAGAACCCCTGGGGCTAGGAACTAAGGATGTTAAGGACTAATCGACTATCCAATAAGCATTTGCTTATCGGATAGTTGAGTTGACTAGTCGATTCTCCCCCCCTCCCCCAGCTGCCTCAGATAGAGTCAGCAAAGGGGGAGGAAGAGGGAGTACTTCAAAGTGGCAGCACCACACAGAACCTCTACCCTGGGCTCCATGAGGGGCTGCAGCTTTGAAACGTGGTAGCATTTCAAAGGGGCAGTGCCACACCCCTGATCCTGGGCTCTGTGTGGCGCTGCCCCTTTGAAAGGCCGCCTCAGCGTTTCAAAGTGGCAGCGCCGCATGGAGCCCGAGGTCAACTGGGGACTCCCTACTGACCCTGGGCTCCCTGCGGCATTTCCGCAGAACCCACAGTCAGCTGGAGAGTCCCTAGCTGATCCCGGGCCCCATGAGGCACTGCTGCTTTGAAATGCTGAGTGGAACACAGGAGCAGCTGTGGCCTCCCCATCTGATCCCGGGCTTCAGTGCAGCATTTAAAAGCACGTGGCATTTCAAAGCGGCAGGGCCACATAGAACCTGGGGTCAGCGGGGAACTGAGAGTCCCCCGCTGACCCCAGACTCCATGTGGGCGCTTCCACTTTGAAATGCGCAAGAGGCCAGGGACTCCTGTACATTTCAAAGGAGGAATGTGGAAGTGCCTAACAAATAGTCAAGTAGTTGATGGAAATTCCATCCACTACTCAACTGGTAAATTAATTGTTATTTAACATCCTTACTAGGAACAGGACCTGGCTTTGCAGGATTTGCCATGCTGGGCATGGGCAGGGCAGAGAAAAACATGGAATCCCACCAACCAGAACAGGAGAGAGGGGGCATTCCACACAGTGTGGGACTTTTACAGCCACCTGCAGCTGGGCTGCAGAGCCCTGGGAATGAAGACGCACCGGAGAGGAAGTGCAGCTCGCAGTGTGGCTCAGTGCTCTCCAGAGTGACACGTACTTGTGTCCTGAGGCCAGGCAGTAGCTGAGAAGTGAGCAAGCAGCAGCAGTGACTGCAGCTCTGCTCTCCAGGACCTGGCCTGTAAGGAGGGGATACATGGGGCTCATGGTGCCTTTACCTTGGAGGCACCTTAGCGCGAGCAGCCCCCACCCCGCCCAGCACAGGTATAGTGTTGAAGTGGTGCCTGGTGCTGGCTCGCTGACCACAGGGGCAGAAGGCTGCAGGGAGAGCCCCAGATCCCCAGCCCTGCCCCTGACCTAGCTCCTGGGGTGGGGGTGGGGGGAATCAGCCCCAGCCTTCCCCCAGCCAGCCAGAGCACAGGGAAGGGAGGACTGGGCAGTGTACCCCCCAGGCTGGCCGGAGTGCGGGGGGTGGGGCTGGGGCAGCGTACTGCTCCTGCCTTCCCCCGGCCAGCACATGTTTACTTGAGGGATCCTGGGAAGTGCCTTCGCACCCCGCATATGGGCCTGCTCTTATCTAGTCTCTTGATTGCAGTACCTGGGGCTGTATGACAGCATATCATCAACAGGCAAAAACATACTTTGGACCTCTAGAGCTTAGTGCATGAGCCCCTATGGCTTGAACTATCAAGGCAGCTGGCTCTCAGCTAAGGCTGTAGAGCAACCTCCAACTTTATAGCTAATCTATTAAAAAGCCTCCATCACCCAAAGAATGATTCCACAAAGCAGCTAAGACTCCATGTCATTCTATCTATAAATTATGGAACCATGCAGTGGTTCTCAGTCAGAGAAACATGTACTATTGGGTTTAATGCAGAGGTTTTCCAGAGTTTATCAACTCTTTTAGATTTTGCCTAGTTTTACAAGCTACATAAAAAGCTCTGTGAAATCAGTTCTTCCTAAAATTTCATATAATCACTTGTTTATATTGCTCTATATTAAACATCAAAATGTAAGGGCAATATGTACACTCCAGTCAATTGGTTTTATAATATACGGTAAAAAATAAACCATTTTTCAGTAATGGTGTGAGGTGACACTTGTGTCTGATTTTGTAAGCAAGTAGTTTAAGTGAGGTGAAACTCAGGGTATGCAGGACAAATCAGACTATTGACAAGAATACAGTAGTGTGGCATGGTTGAAAGCCACTGCCTCAATAAACCTATACAGAAGCAGTTGTGGGGACTTTTATAGGAGGCATCACTAGATGTGGGATATTTGTTGAAGTCCACAGTAATGTTAAACTAATTAGATAATGCAGGTTATTACTACTCCTTTATCAGTCCATGGAAACAGTGGCAAATCTCTCAGACTAGGTCTACACTATAGGGTTTTTTTTGGAAAAAGCTACCCAAATTGCACGCTGCAATTTGCGTAGCTTTTTCCACTCACTTTTCTGGAAGAGGCTTTTCCGCCATTTGGCCCAGTCTAGATGGGGCCAAATGGCGGAAAAGCCTTCTCTTTTGGCAGAGCCCTTATCCTTTGTAGAACGAGGAATACAGGGCTCCCCGAAAGAGCGTGTTTGTTCTTTTGGAAAAAAAAAGCGGAGAAGCAAACGCGTTCCTTGAACGCGGCAGAGTTTTTCGGAACCCCCCCGCCCCCCCCCCCCCAGTGTAGAGGTACCCTCATTGCCTAAAATATATGGTGAATAATTTGACAGTTTGATCCAAATCTTCTGAATGTATCATAAATATTAATAAAAAGACAGCCCAGTGTACATTAGGAACACGCAAAGGACAATGGTCTGATCATCCAAATACATCATTTATCACAATGGATGGATTGTATTACAAAAAGCCTAGGAAAGAGCTACCTTGCATCCAGACAAAAGAATTTTACTTTTTCAGAAATTTGGATCGCGCATACAAATACAGCAAGCAAGAGTCAGTCCTATTACACCACCACACAAATGAAGAAGAAAATATGCCATCACTTGATCTACAGGTATCTAGTTAACCCATGGTTATAGGCTACTGGGTGATTCTAAAGATCTTAGAATCTAGATACACAAGACTTTGTGACATTATGAAGATAATTTTGCAAGAAGATTTTTTTTTTGTTTGAGACATATTAAAAGGTTTTTAAAGAAGGCAATTTGGATTTGTTCCAAGAGAAACGTTTGGTACTACAATGATAGAACTTGGAATCTCAATTTCTTTAATTTAGTGCATTTTACTCTGTGAATATAGTTAATTAACACAGCACCAATAAAATGTAATATGCAGTTGGCAAGATATGACTATTTCATTATTGTACCACTAATGAGATTAAATATATGAACCAACAAATCACCATTGTGTTATGTGTCATAGAGCGGTATGAGGTTCTGCTAAGATGATAATAGAGCCTGTGTTTTCCTGTTTAAATGTGAAAGTTAATTGTGGATTCAGGTGCTTGTGTAAAAGGGACTCTGACCACACTATGACAATCCTTCCAAATGTTTGGGGGGGTTTTTTAAAGCGAGAGAGAAACATTAAAATTATTGGAATTCAAAGTTAAATGGTTATTCATTCTAGGAAAGTTCCCCTTCATATTTGATTCACATTCAAAGTCTTTCAGAGGGAAACTTGTTTCAAAAGATTCTTGCTGGTACTAGCAAGGCTTTATTGGGGAAAATAATATTTCAGTCTGCTAATGGCATTATGCTAATTCTTGTTATGAGTCCTGCTATTTAGGCAAATGCACACAAGAAGAGAAGGGAGAGGAAAGAAAGAAAACCTATCTTAGGATGCCTGCCTAATTCACATCATAGGCAGAATATGGTACAGAGGTCAGTCACATACTTGTGTGCTTTACCTTCTATACCCCACTTACTTCCCCAGTCTGAGATAAATCTGGCTGGTCTGCTCTAGTTTCTTCTCATTGGTTTTCTTTCATGCTGGCGTGCATCTGGTTCAAGTCTTAGCCTGACCTGGCTTGATATGGGGATGGTAATGTGGAGTTGAGTTAATTTCAAAGATGGTTAATCTTGGAATTGATTGGATTGGGGTTGCCAGATACTTTCACAAAACATACCGAACACGGTGGGGAAAAAATTGGTTGAGAGGAAAAAAAGAGGACCAAACTTCTTGAGCAAAAATAAATAAATAAATAAATAAAAATAGCACCAAAAGAGTGTCACTGTGCCTTTAAATCCCAGCACTCAGACTCCCCACTTCCCCCGCCCGATGCGGCAGGAGAGGAATGTCCCAATGTCCGTCCGAGAAAAACAGAAAATACTGGACACCAGGCAACCCTAGATTGGATTAATCTATTTTAAGGCCAGAAGGGACCATTATGATCATTCAGTCTGACCTTCATAACAGGCCAGAGAATTTCACCAAGTAATTTTTGTATCAACACTATCACTTCTGGTTGTGCTAGAGCATCTAATTTTTTTTTAAAGCTATTTAACATTAAAGACTTTCCTTAATGGAGAATCCACCACCTTCTTCAGCAAAATAGTTCCAAAGATTAATTACCCTCTCTGGTAAAAATGTGCATCATATTTCTCATCTGAATTTACGTAACTTCAGCTTCCAGCCATTGGATCTGGTTATGTCTTTCTCTGCTAGATTGAAGAGTCCTCTGTTACCAGAAATATTTTCCCTACGTAGGTATTTAGAGTGGTCAAGTAAAAGTCACCTCATAAATCTTCTTTGATAAAATAAATCAAGTTTCTCTAGACAAAAACCAAACAAACAGATCATCTCATGGGGGGAGGGGGGGTGATGGAGAGCAGGATGCTCATATCTTAGTTCCCAGAGATTGCTTTGGATTCAGCAGATTTGATGGTGATACAGTAACACAACCACACTGTTGCCTGAATGTGACAGGAAAGGCCTGCAAAGTGGCAACCCTGAGGACTGTAAGGTCCTGAAATATGCTCAGGATGTTCGTGAGCTTATCACTCTAAAATGTCCAGAAAGGGAGATGTCAGCTATCACACTCCCATCAACTTGATCATTCAATCCAGTTTCCATTTTTTCAAGCACAGGCATTTCTTTCCATTTCAAGGAAGTTCTTCATTACCATCAACATGCATCCCTGGAGGGCATTCCACCATTCAATTTCATCTTAAACTCACTTCATGCAATTTTTTTACTGCAATTTGTGCTTGTTTTTAATCACCAATTTTAGATAATGCTTTGTGGTTCAAGACAGCTCTCCTTACCTAACACTTACTTCGGTTCAACAAGGCTCTAATGCACGTCTACACAGCAGTTAAAGTCGGAATAAGCTAAGCAATTTCATCTGTGTCAATTGTGCAGCTGAAGTCAAAATAGCTTAATTCAGCTTTTGGCACTGTCTACACAGCAGGAAGTCAAAGGAAGTACACTCCTCCTTCAACTTCCCTTACTCCTCGTAAAATCAGCGTTACATCAGTTATTCCAAAATAACCCTGCTGTGTAGACATACCCTAATAAATTATTGCTTTTTGTTGTATGACAGTGACAGAGAGGTCTCAACAAGGAGAAGAGCGCCCCCTTGTACAAGACACTGTACAAATCCATAGTAAAAGAGGCACCTTGGCTCAAAGGACTTAAAATCCAAACAGAAAAGGCAGATAAATGATGTGGAAAAGGTCTGAAATATACAAGCAGATTGATCAGAGTGGTGGCTAGTAGACTTGTTATTTTCAATGGTGCTCTTCCCTAGATAAGTTTTAAGCACCCCACACAGTCTAACCTATTGTTTAACCTTCCTCCTTTTCAGAAGTCAGTTCATCACTTACAGATATGAAGTAAAACCTCTTAATATATGGCTTGCCTCTTTACTCGCTATACCTTCAAGACAGAGGTGTCCATGTAAAGCTAACATTATTCATTTCATAAATATGAAAACTGCAGTCGCAGTCCAACAATGGGGCTTCAGACAAACACCAGGGTGTCTCTATGTGGATCCAACTGCAGAAATCTAGGCCCATTAGATTGTTAGCTGTGTGAGGCAGGGCCCATATTTTGTCCTAAGTGTGCAGAATGTAGCACAACAAGGGTCATGGGCCATGACTAGGGTTGCTGGATTATGTAACACAATCCAAATATTGGCACACTACTTGCCTCTGTACAGAAAGCAAAACATTAAAAAATACCCTCCCCACAAACAGCCACCTGGGAGCTCATCTGGAATTTCAGGGGCAATCCCTGCCATCTCCCAATGGAAACATTTAGGAGGAACTTGGTGAAGGGATGTTTACAAAGATGTCTGCCTTCTAAGACCCCTCCCTTCACCAACAGATTTTACTGCAGAAGGATCTGATCCAGCCCCAGGGTCGAGTCACAAGGGCCCCCTTAGCTCTACGACCAGGCACCTTTTAATTCCTGGCCACTATTTGGGTGATTCTTCTGTGCTATCCATGCTGCTTGACACTACCATCGAGTAGCCATTTTATCTATGCAACTGCCCTAGTAGAGGCATGAAAATTCAAATGCTGTTGGATGTAAAAAATCAGAAGATGCCTGGCACTCACCCCCTGCCTTATTCCACTGCCAGATGTTGGATCTGACAGAGGGGAGTGGGCCATTGAACTATCCCTACGGTGATGGTTGCTAGGCAACATAGCATTCACAGCCTGTCTGCATGGCAGGGGACAGTTGACAGAACCAAAACAGCAGTACCAGGAACACAGAAGTAGCAACTGCATAGATAACTCCCCTCCCCTCCAGGAAGAAGCCAATAAGTCCAAAGAGCCCATCAAGGCCCCACCAAGGGTGAGCGCAGGGTATCATCTAAGCCCAAAAGAGGTGGAAGGAACAGAGAGCACAAGGGTCCATGATATCAGTTACAGAAAGGTGATGGAGATTATTTTTAAAAGTTTTTATTAAATGGATTTTAAAATTTATGTATCTCTAATAGGGCTGAGAACAATGAGCATACAATCAAGTCTGCTTTGTTGTAGGAAGGGGCTGCTGCAACATTCTGCACAAGCTAGAGTCTGAACAGCTGGGGGACAGATAAGGGAGCTGTGAAACTCAAGATAGGAAGAGGTGAAAACGAAATGATGGTGTCATCAGAGGAAATAGTAAATGCACAGGCAGTGGTGGGGAGGCTGCTCAGTTTGGAGTAGTGCTGTGGAAAATGGAATTGTGGTGGAAGGTGGCTAAGGCCTAAAGGACATCTAATAGCAAGCTGATCTATTCTGGAGTAACCTAACTGGCCAGATCAAAATCAGTGTTCACCAGCTCTGAAGGCTGCATGAAGTCTGAGACAAGGTAAGGAGTGCGTGCAGCACAAAAGAAGTTCCAAGTATCCCACTCTTCCGAACCAGGAGGAAGAAGAGCAGGATAGCTGAAGTCTTAATTGACTTAATTACTTGGAATTAGGGATCATTGTCACTTCAGCTCCATACTGTTAGATGGTTATTGCTCCAATAAAAGATTATGTACAAAAAAAAAATCACAGCCTTTCCCTTTGAAAAGGGTATGGTACATTACACTATGGCAGATTAGTTTTTAAACGGATTCTGAAAAACATCTGTACAGCCTGGGTGATTTGAGAAGATGTTACGGTTTATGCCAAACTTAATTTTATTTATTTTACAAACAAAAATATACATTACTCTGTTTTTAATCTCCCCAGTCCCCCCAGACACACAAACACACTTCTGCTCATGGACCATACATATTATGTGCTGGCCTCAAAGGCATAACAAACATAAAAAGACAACAGAGGGAAGATCAGTCCTATATCAACTACAGAAGCTCCTCAGTAAAAGACAAATGTGGGACATTCAGAGACTATATTTAACTTTAAGAAACACTGAGTCTTGGAGAAGGAGAACTGATGGACACACTGAACATGTGCCCAGGTGACCCTTCGGCATTTGATTTAGCAGAGAGTAGGCTGCATTCAGTCTGCTCTTCACATCACCCAGGGGAACAAGCAAGTCCTCATTTTCAGGGTCTTGAGGTGTCTCAGCACTTACTCCTTGGGATGGGATATGTCTAGACAAACAAGAGCGTGATACTCTTGAACCAGTGTGCAAAGCCCAGCCCATCCTAGGTAATTTTTGCTATGCTGGTTCAACTTCAGGAGCAGCCGCCATGCTGAAAGCAGGAGGCCACCAGCATTTCAGAGAGCATGCCCTCTAACTCTACCCACAGATGCAATGTTTCAAGCACCCTTCGTCCTATGCTCCCCCAACATTGCTAATACCAGTGCAACTGAATTTATATCTGCAATGATAGGAAAATGTGGAAAAGGCTGAACCTGGCCAAGTAGCTTGAAAAACACAATCTCAGCCTCCACCTGTCAGTGTCATTGCAGACAGAGGGCATTTAAAAGGCTCTGAAGAACCACATGAAAAATTCAACCCAAATACTGGATCAATCAGAAAATATTTTCTTTTAAAAAGTAGATAAAAGTTTTAAAAATAAACTAAATCCTCTTTTTCTTCACATCACAGCACCGCCTACAGATCAGAAGGACAGAATATGAAGGCAGCAGAACTTCTTGCCCATAGACAGGCTGCGCTGATCATTAACAAGAGGAAATGAGGTGCCTGCGTGGGTTCAAAGACCTGTACTAGTTTCCAGTTCTCACTTCTGGTGTTTTCCCTTTCCCACTCTGGACACTTTCAGAAGCTGGCTGTGCCACATTGGACCCCTACCTTCTCACAATTCAAACCACTACTACACTAGGGTGAGCATTTCCTACAGTCTTTGTCTCTTCCACTTTCTTTGGCTGCAAGGCACAAGGAAAACACATAAGAGAAAAACACACAAAATCCTGAAATGTTGAAAATGTTCTCACTCTTATCTCTAATGGAATTCAGCCATTTATATTTGAACCTCCCCTCCCCAGTACTTCAGGCAGAAATGTATTTGCCACCAAAGAATACAAATCAACTGCACAGGTCCCACAAGACCGGCATCTGCAGCTTTCAGTGGAACAACCATGTGTTAGGTCCATAATGAAGTCCAGGAAAGCCAGGCCAGATTTTTTTTCATCATGAAGAGGTTAATGACAGGTCCTGGGTAGTTTTAAAAGAACCATGTTCTAGGTTCAATACCTCCAGCTATAAAATCTGTTGAAGCCATTGTGACTTTGCTAGGGTGCAAGCTATAATGCACCACAGGTCAGGAGATGGACAATGCCATAGAAATAATAGCAGTTTGCTTGTCTGCCTCCATCCCATCTACCACCCAACCTAAACCACTACATTACCTTGATCCTAGCACTCTGGTGGCTTCCTAGAGTTCACCAGTTATTGGTCACTGGCAGACAGGACTCATGTGGGGCTTTTACTCTGCTTCAACCAACTGAACTCATCTGGAGCCTTCATCTTCAGAGCCAGCTTGCTCCTTTACAGCCCTTTTGGAGCTCTGAATTCAGTCAGGATTGTAAAGCAGAGTGCAGATCTGAAAAACTCACACTTGGCCAATTTTATTCTTAAAATTCAACCCTAATTCAGTGTAAAACACATAGTGACTTGTCACCACAAGTTCACAGTATGAGTTCAATTGCACAGCAGCCAGACAGATGAGCAGCATGGTCTTCAGAGACTCTCCCATAGCTGCTGTCTTTCCTAGAGACAGTAATGCCGGCTCTTTAAAAATCTCTTTCTTTGACCCGATACAGCTGTCGTGCCAGACTGTGCCCCTGTAATGGTCAGAGGGCACATATAGAAGTTCACTCATCAGTATGCCTTCTCCCATAAACACCCACAACACTCCTAGTAATTCTCATTTTACTGAAGTTCATGATTTCCATTGGTATCTGCTGGAATTGGGGAGTAGCCCTGCTCTCCCAGTTTTCCTCTCTTCAGACAGCACTCTTCCTACAATACAATATGACTTGGGAAATGGGACCTGTTAAGACAGCCCAAGAAAGTGCCTTTGTCTGTATGTGCTGAATGCTTCATACATGTGTCACAGAGAAGCCAATCTAAACTCATCCACCCCAAAATCCCACTTCCCTCCCAGTTACATAAGTGTTTTCAGTCACTGGAAAGAAATGGGTGCCAGCCAGGCCCATCTTTTGGGTCACAGCTACATCTGGAACACCAAGGATCAGGAAGGTTCAGCATTTAGATATTCATGAACATAGCTGGTCTAGGCTGTTCTCACATGAAGACAGAAAAGGTCCTTCTGGGAGGGCTGGAGCTCTTCTGTTCCATGATGGGTTTTTAAACCCCCAGGAAAGAGGGAAAAGCCACACCAAGTGACTAAGGGCCAGTCTCTGATGCACATCCTAGCAGCTGTGTGATCAAGGAGGGTGGCATCGTGCTGGGGATCTGGGTTGCTTTAGGCATTAATAGCTTTCCAGCGGTCACTGTCAATGCTGTTGACACTGCCCACATGGTAGGGCACTGAAGCGATGTCATCCAAGTAGGCTGCGGTGTCAATCTGGGTGTTTGAGTAGAAGCTGGAATCCACACCCTCTTTCCTGGCCACAGCATAGGCATGGGGGAGGTGTACATCTACATCCTCAGGTTCATCCACTTGGCATTTGTAAGAGAACAGGATCTTCGGCTCAGATCTGGAATCAGGGAAAAGAATTGAGACCCTTGTTAAGGCAGGCAGTATCTCAAGAGAAGAAACAGCAGCTACAAGCAACCTGCACTGTCCTAAAAGACAATCGGCCACAGCACATTCCCCCCATGGCGCTGCCGTCTACGATGGAAACAGCAGGGGGCTCTGCAGCTCAGCAACGATGTAAATCGGCAGAGCTACAATTGGACAGACATGGCTGGAATGCGGCGTGTAGAGGAATGGGCTCTCACCACAGCACATTTCGTTCCTAAATACAAAGGGTGAAATCCTGGTGTCACTGAAGTTAATTGGCATTTTGCCACTGACTTCAAGGGGCCACGTTATCACCTCAAGACTCCTCCAGGGGACTTCAGATGCACTCGGACAGGAAGGAGTTTTATCTGAACAACCAGCAGTTTCCATCTACAGCCAATTCCAAAATAAGCTTAGCCCTCTCCAGGCTGCATACAAGGCCCCAGAAACTGTTTTACTTGCTCTGAGAATGCCTTTAAATGGGGGTAAGAATCTGCTGCTTCCTCTCTCACTGGTAAGACTCAGACAAACATGTCTAGGCATTTTGTTCCGTCTTGTTCATGTAAGATGAAGACGCTGCATTTCCTTGCTCTGGCCACACAAGGGTGCCTCAAGCCCAAGAATCAGTCAGAGAGCATTTTTGAGGGGCGGAGGGATGTTCAAAAAGAGTTCCCAGCCTCAGGTTTTAGATCCACTATGCTAGCTAATCCATTGGCCATTTCTCTAAACCCATCAAAAAATCCAGACGACAAGACACCGATTTAATCCTGCTGTGGGACTCAGGCTCCCACTAATTAGTCAATTATTCATTCCAGCGACCAACAATTTAGCTCTTACTGGTGCTTTGGAGACATTCAACTCCTCACAGCAGCGGTTCCCAACCTTTTCCAGATGGGGACCCATTCTGACAGTTCAGGAAGACTTGGTGACCCAAGGCAATTCACAAACAGGGGGAGGAGGGAGGGCAGAGCCACCTGGGGAAGACACTTGGCAACCCTTTTGAAATGTAATGGCGACCCATATTTGGGTCCCAACCAGGGCCGGATTAAGCGGGGGACTAGCCGGGCAGCTGCCCGGGGTACCAACCTATGGGGGGCGCCTGATTGAAGTGGTAAGGGACGCCCCTTACCACTTCAATCAGGCACCCTCCATAGGTTGCTGCCTGGGGGCGGGGTCGTGCATGCGCCACACGCCCGGGGCACAGCGCCTCGTACACGTCAATCAGGTGCTGCGCACCCGGGGTGGGGCCATGTATGCGCCGCGTGCGCGCTGCCCAGAGTGCAAGAATGGCTTGGGCCGGCCCCGGTCCCGACCCTGCCTCACAGGAATGTGTCAGAATTAAGCTGTTAAGTATTATCCCCATTATACAGATGGAGAAATGCAGTCACGGAGAGGGACGTAACTTACCCACATCACACAGGAACAAATGGCACAGCTGGGAACAGAACCCAGTTCTCCTGAGTGCCTACCTAGTGCTGCATCCATTGGTTTTATTTTACAAATGGGACAAGTTTGGCACAAAGATCAACTGACATCAAACCCCCTTTTGTTTGATTACTCACCCAAAGAAGCCTTTCAGGAACGCCACATAAATGAGAGGTGCAAAGAAGCTGAAGTAGAGGAACGTGGTGACATCAACACAGCTTTGGAAGCAAGAATAAACATGCAGCCATTTAGCGTCTGCTGTGCAATGAACACAACCATCCACTCAGGAGGGGAGCCCATTTCATGCAGAGTGTCAAAGACACATCAGTTGGTGGGGAGAGGTGAAGGGGTGCAAAATGAAGAACCTTCTATGAAACAAGTATATTACCTTGGTGCACATTAATAACTTCTGTCACTATAGCCTCACCATTCCCAGGCCCCAAGTGTTTACATCACAGCCTTCCAGTCCAGTATGTCCAGTTCAAACACTGGGGGAGCTCCTTAATAGCAGGGCATTGCATCCCAGAGCAAATCCTGCCAGCTCCAAAGCACAGCTCAGGGGTTGGGGGGGGGGGGGGTAGGGTTCCCACATTACTTCTGGGAAGCTGTGTACATGTTTTCTATTAATATTTACACAACATAGTCCCTCTCATTGTGAAAATCCCATACAAGATGAAGCCAATGGCTAGTCATCACTGGAAACAAGATGCTGCCCCACTCTGGTACAAGAGGCCAATGTGGAAAGATCTAAGGAATGAATTCACAAACCCCTCATTTCTAGTAGCTTCCTACACTGTTGCTTTTTCCTGGTGTCTCCCACAGGGAGCGCTTAATGGAAGTTTAATTCATGTCAACAGCTTTATTTCCCTTTAAGGACAATCAGGAAGTTCCTTATCCCAAGACTATGCCTAGGGCAGGGGGAGAAGGTGATGCTACACACTCATTAAATAAGTTTTGCTCAGCTGGGCTTTCTTCCTTCTGCCAACCCAAGGATCTATCTACAGTAGCAGGAATGATGTGAGCGGTCCTGAATACATACCACAGTCCTTCTATGATATCCACGCAGAGAAGGGCACTGCCCAAGCCCTGCACCAGATTCAGCAGAGCAAGAATTCCAGCATAGACATAAAAACTCTTCCTAGCTGTAAGACAGACAAGGACACAAGAATGAAATCTAACCCCCTCAGCACTGACTCAATGCATAACCATGATAGCTACACCTTGCTTGATAGAGGCG
The DNA here is from genome assembly GCA_032595735.1 of Pelochelys cantorii. NCBI lineage: Eukaryota > Metazoa > Chordata > Testudines > Trionychidae > Pelochelys > Pelochelys cantorii. The sequence continues at coordinate 26,113,547 of CM064336.1, forward strand.
ACACAAAGCCATGTGCAGAGGGGAAGGGTGTCAAACATTTAAAGAGAACACATTATGGAATGCAGGAAGTCCTTATCTCATATTTCTTCCCCATACCATACTCTATGCCAGGAGCTCTGCAGGAAATAAAGAGCTATATATGAATATGGTAAAATGGGTGAAACGACAGGCTCATGTATCATCAAGAAAAAGTTGGAGTTTAAAGGGGTAACTCAAGGCAACACATGTAAGCCTGTTACAGCTGGACATGCTGACCTGATGCTGATCACCAGACAAACAAACAAACATGCAACACAGGCAGCAATTTTGGCACTCAAAGGCCTGTGACTGAACCAGAAGACATGCTGTGGGTCAGAAATGAAGGAACTAGTAAAGCTGCATGGAGGGCAGACAAGGGGCACTGTCCATCAGGTGTGAGGGTATCAGCAGAATGGAGAGTGGCCAAGATTGGAATAGCTTGGATATTGCAGGTCTGGAGCAAGGTATTGGCAGAGCTGTGGCCTGGGAAACTGCCCAGCCCCTGCCTGCAGCATGCCAAGCATAACCTATTGCTTTGGTGAGCATCAACCAGACAAGAGCAATTAGCAACTCCTAGCAGTCCGGTGAGCATCACACTGACAACTTATTTTCATTTAATGAAGAAATAATTTAAGGAAGTATTCCAATAACCTGAACCATCCATCCCCCAGTTCAGCTACTCCAGCCACTTCAGCATGCTCCAGATGTACCATACTAACACAAGTGACAGAGTTGCCAAACCAGACAAGAGCAATTAGCAACTCCTAGCAGTCCGGAAGGAAATGCATAACACCTCCTCCCCCTGACCCTAATAATGGAAAAGTCCCATTCTCTTCATTCAATGCCTTGACAGTTACAGTAGGGATGGAAACATGTTCTCTCACCCTCTGTCATCTCAGAAAGGAGAGACTCTGAAATGCAAGACATGTTAGTAGCAGGGATTTCACCATTCAAGAATTAGTTATTTGTGCTTGCACAGCCCCAAAGTAATCCTAATTTACCATGGATGCTTACCTGCCTACTATTGTGCTACGACATTCTTTGTCTGCCAGTGTGAAAAAGTGCTGGCTTCTAGAGGGCTAACACTGACCAGCCAAACCAAATCTACCATCCAGAAAACAGACATCTCATGGAACAGGTTTACTAGCTGCTAAGAGCATGCAAACCTCTTCTCTGTCCCCTGCCACATACCCAGCGCCCCGGTCACTGGCTGGGGAGGAAGGGAATGCAATAGATTTGGTTACAGGTTGAGGCATAAAGAACCCCTGATTCCTATCCATGTAAACAACCCCACCACCACCAATTCATGGTTCTGTCCCAGCACTGTCTGGCTATGCCATATGAAGCCTGGTGTGCCCACTTACATGGCAGAGAAATCCGGTCTTTCAGGGGAGTTTTTGGAAGAATCACCACCAAGGAATAGACCTGTTGAAGCAGAAGGAGACAGCTAGGTCTTGGCCCTTGCAAACAGTTTTACTGCTGGCTTCAGGCTGAACTGCTGAAGTCTCAAAGGACGGTGGATGTGCAAAGTGCCACCCCACTGGCACTGTATAAACATGAATTCACAGGGAAAAGGAAGGGGATACAGGGAACCAAGCAACTGACATGGGAGCTAATGGAGTCCTAGGTGCTCAGTTCCTTGCTGGCTCAGGCCTTGAGGGCTCTTCACTTCGGAATATTGGGAAGAGGCACCAAACAGAGCTAGAATTCTAATGCCAAAAACGGAGCCCCATCCCTACGCAATCTTCATCTGCCTTCCCTCTCCCTATGAGGGGCATCAATTTGCAGGAGATCCCAGTTCCAGCACTGAAACCAGAGTGTTACAAGAGAATAATCAGGTCCTTCTGCAGAACCAGGGACTGTCTGGTGCTTGTGGCTTTGCATTTGACTACCTGGACCCAATTCTCACAAGGCTGTTTAGAAGACATCAAGCAGCCAGGGAAGAGGAGAAAATAGATACACTTACCAGGGAAGAGGTACCACTTTGACACCTCTCCAAACTGTATTTCCATGTGTCTCAGGGATTATTAGAACAGAGTTTATACTTACCAGAAAGAAGAAACAGGAGCTGGCAAGCCAGAAGTGCCTTCCTCCATGGCCATAGATGTTGAAGTCTTCAGCTGAGAGGTGAGCATCAGGGTAGAGGATCTCCAGTGTCCCCTAACAGAGAGAAAGGCATTATCCGAACATAGCCTCTTACAACTGCTCCACTGAACCCTGACCTTTGCATTGCTCTCATGCATACACAATTCAGCCTCATCTAGGAAGACAGTGGATGAGATGTGGGTGAAGAGCTGGGGAGCCACAGGACTCCAACAGGGCAGAAGAAGGGAGACAGAAGTGGCCAGGGTAAGTGTCTGTTTAATAACAGATAAGCAGCCATTTGAATGTATGTGCAATCACATGTCACTGCAATGGGAGAGACTTTTCCCTTAGGTCCCAAGGTGGGAAGGGAGCAAGTAAGCAACTGAGGGAACCAGCCAATGTTTGGGTCTAGAGAAGAACAGCTCCTACGATGTCCCAGAAGACAGAATGGATTGGAAGCAGGAGACTAGATTCAAAGGGCCACTGGTGTGACATGGAATGGCAAGTCCCATACTTCCTATTATAACATCCAATCTGTAAAACCCTTGCACTTGTGCACAGCTGGGAAAGGAGACCCAGCCTCATGTACCTGGAGTCCATCTGAAAGCAGGCTAGACAGATCTGATGGCACAGACAATGAAGAAAAGAGGGAATTACTGAATCAAGATACAGCTTAGCCACTTGGTATTTAATGAGGCTCTTCCAGCATATCATGTGGTAACAATCAGCTCACTGCCTCAGTATGTGAGAGCCCAAACACTGAACAATGATGGCCCTGTTACTCCGGTACTGCCTCCACTAGAGAGACTATTACAAAGGGCTGGACACAGCCACTAGTGAAGAGGAGAACATGCCCAGACACACAGCACATTGTTCAGAGAGTGAAAGATGCAGCTAATATACTAAATGGTTATGTGATGGGAAGTGGCAGGAGACGTCAGGATGGGAGGGCCCCTGGACAGCTCTGGTTAATAAGCATATCCTGTTTCTTCTTTGAGTTAGGAGGGAACCATCGGCTGGATTTAGAAGTACTTGTTTAGCTGTGGAAAGCTTCAGTGCCCACTCCTCAATCCCTTCAACCAGCCAGTCCCCCTAACCTGGTATCTGATTTCCTGACCCTCCACTCAACCAGCCAGTCCCTTTGATTCAGGCTGGTTTCAATCCACTGCCCTACAGGTGAAAGGCTCTTGTTATGTTACCAGTCTCACAGAATGGAGAGTAATCTTAGCCACACTTCTTTTCTCCCCAGACTCCAAAGCAGCAGGCCCCCTTCTTCACACAATGGGCCAGCTCTTCCCAGGAAAACCCTGCTCAGCTCCAAACCAGCAGGCTCTCCTACATTAGCATGAGCTTGCAGGCCTCCATGTGCTCACCTGGGTAACAGAGTAGGCCAGTGACAACACTGTGGTAATCGCCAGTACACGCTTGACACTGGACTGGCTCTCAAGATGACCTGAGAGGAACAAGGACAGATCAGACCCTGGTCAACCTCAACACATCAGCTGTCTCCAGAAGCTGCTACCACACTAGAAAGCCCATGTCCACTTCCACCCCACAGGAGGATTACAGTTTGTTTAAAACAAGGAATGCCCAGAGTGTTTAAGCCTTTCACAGGACTCGGCAGGTCACATTTATAAAAGAGGAGACTGACTTTGCTTCCTTCCCACCCATCCCCCACCCCCAGAAAACCATCTCCCAGTACAGTTACTGGACAGAGTGAGTAGCAATGTTATCTACACAGAACTGCTGGAAATTTCTCTCTTTGGAGAACAGTTAAAAGATAGTTCAAGTCATCCAGGAGAACCTGCATTGAGGTTGTGAGCCCTGTAGGTGGGGGATCCAGTGCTTAGATACTGCAGTGATGAACATGGCAAAATGTCGATGAGTACACATATGCACCTGAGGACAACAACTAAGGAGCATCTCCCTGAGCTCAAATGAAAGCATCTCTAACAGTCTGCAGAGGAGGCTTCATCCTGCGCATGGCACTAAAAGGGAAGAGACAACAAAAGGGCCCCAGAGGACTCTCCCTCCCAAAAACAGCGGGGTTCAAGCAAATTACTTTTAAAAGCCCTCGGGAAAAATTTGCATGCTGGAGTCTGCTGGTGCACCAGCATCCTCCCCTTCCCCTACTTTGCATGCAGCATCACCACAAGTGCACATGTGAATCCAACATGTCCTGGTGACAGCACAAGCCACACAGGAAACTGCACAAATGAGACCTCAGGTCACTTCCAGTAATAAGAGTCTTACTTGTCTCCTGTCTTTATTCTAGCAATGTTCTGCTGCAGAGGATTAACTCCCCCCGCCCCATGCAGGCAGAGGACAACCTGCACACACCACCCCCACGAAGGAAAGAGACGCATCTGGAGCACTGGAAAGCAGCAAACCTTCTGGTACCTACCAAAGGCAAGGCCTAGGATCACCACACTCAGCTCAATGGCCAGGAGGAAGAACCTTGTGATCTCCCACAGAATCTGAGAAACAACAGATCAGGGTCAGGAGAGCCAGGAGCCAAGGGGAAGTTATGCAGTGAGACTCCACCCCTTGCCCTGGGTGGGGCAGGGGGGAGACACTTTTCAGGTGGAGCTGATCCTTCCCATATAACTCCCTCACCCTTTGTAGAAGATGCTGAAAATGGGTGAAAATGCTGAAAATGAGTGGGCTGAAAATTAACTAATTCCCCCTTAATTATACCCCTTACCTCAAGGCAAGCCCTGCACACATGGCCCACCCGGCCGACAAGGAATGAGAGAAAATGAACGATGCACCACCAGAAGGCCTGAGAAAGTGGCAGTTCAGTATAGTTAAAGCTGTCTTTCTGGGGCAGAGAATATCATCTCTGCTGCATTCCCAATCACTGCCAACCTGAACAACATGCATCTTCAGCACCATAGGAATTAGGACTACTAGGGCTATTCTCAGGGCCGGATTAAGGCATGGGCTAGCCGGGCAGCTGCCCAGGGTGCTAACCTATGGGGGGCGCCTGATGGCAGCTGTAAGGGGCGCATAGCGCCCCTTACAGCTGCCATCAGGCGCTGCGCGCCCAGCTCCCGGATCATGGGCTGCAGCAGCTCCCAGCAGCCACCCTACAGCGGCAGCCCGGGGTGGGGGCCGCGTTAACCCCCGCAGCGCCAGCCAGCAGTGCCCTTCCCCCCACGGCCACGGGGCCCTGCACGGCCAGGCTCGACCCGACCTGGACGGCCCCGGAGTGCGCGCCAGCAGTGGTAGCTGGGCTAGGCCGGGCCAGGCACGTGCATCCTGCCGCCGCCAGCTCCGTGCGCCCTCCCCCACGTACCGGGCGTGCATGCGCCCTCTTCCACGCGCTGGCACGGGGGCAGGGCCGTGCATGCGCCTTCCCCCAACCCGGGGCGCAATTAAACTATCTGCCCGGGGTGCCGGAATGGCTTGGTCCGGCCGTGGCTATTCTGCAGCAAACCTCTGGTTGGTAAGTTCTTTTGCCCTCCTCTGATGCTGCTATCCAGCATCAATAGCAAAATCTTGAAGCAAAATAAACTTTTAAAGTGCCCTAAAGGGCTGATACTACTTATTTCTATGTCGTGGCCAGACACAGAGAGACGAAATGACTTTTCCTAAGGGAAGCAATGGCATGTCTGGGATTAGAACCCAGAGTCTCTCTCCTGGTGGAGTTACTCATGAATTTTAGCACCAATCACACAACAGCAATTCCTATTTAAAAAGCCATGCACCACCTGTCATAGCACCCTTTCTTGCAAAGCCATATTCTCTGTAGATGTTCTGTTCGGTTTTCCTTATGTCCTTCTGTAACTTCCCAGCACCACAAACAACAGAGAGTTCAGAGGCACAGTGTTACCCTCATGAAATCTCATCTTTTATTTAATGCCCAGACCCTGATCTGTGTAGCAGAGGTGAAGGGAAAAGGCTACCATGATCTAGCTAGCCAGTGCACTGAAGAGCAAAAACAGGGTATGTCAGGGAGAAAGGGAACCTAGAAACTACAAGGACACCCAGGAAACTTTGGAGAAGGTTACCTTTCCTAGGTAGGACTTCTGCCTCCAACAACAAAAGAGCTACAGAGCATCTGACTTGGGACTGCCCGCTTGTGGTAATCATTGAACTCTCTAGAAGAAAATTTACTTTACAGAGACATTTCCTATTTGCCCTTTCATTGATCTGGAAACATTCAATTACTAGAATCACAATGGACTTCAGTGTTGTTTGTTCTCAGACAGGAAAGTACCCCACATTTTTCACTCAGCTGCAGTTAGGAACATTAAAGTCTGGGTGTTGCCAGTTATTAGGTAATTGTGGGAGGTCCTGGCTTTGCATCAAGATGCCTAGCTGAGTCACTCTCTCCTTGCAAAATGGAGACTTTGCTACCACTGATGTGTTATTTAGCAAGCACATTGTTCCACAGATCTGGACACTCTAATCATTTGGCTACGGTTATTGAAATGAGTCTCTACTGTAAGCACCCGTCATGAGCGCTGCAGATAAAAACATTCTTCGTGTATGCATGTAAACAGGAAGCTGCTAATCAGAAGGGCCATAACTTGCACAAGGCAGAAGTATCTAGGGTCAGTGCTTTACTCACCTTATCTGCAACTGTAGCAGCATCAGAGGCGCTGACTGTCATGGAGACAACAGCACGAGCAATCCCAACTAACGCCACCACAAACACCTAGGAAAAGACAGCAAAGGTGAATAGGTGCTCATGTTCTGCCCATTGCTCAAGATGATAATTGGGATTCTGCTCTAGGAACCAGTTTCCATGTTAGCTTAGAAGCCTAACAGTTAGTACTTCGGGACTTCTAAGTCCGAGATCCAAGAGAGTCCTGGCGCTGGTCTCCCACTCCCCAGGCTTACTTGGTGTGAGTATTTCGTAGACAGCAGACTTAGACTCGGTGAAAGAATCAACACCAAACTTCCCTCAACAAGCAGTGCAAGGAGCCTCATTCAGTCTTGATATACAATGGCATATGGGGGGGGGGGAGAGATTCTAGGGGGTCTCGGAACATAATTCTATCTTTTCAACTCCCACCACCTCAGCCCAGGAAAAGAGTCAACAACAGAAATACCACTCCCAATTATGAGGACAATACCTAGTGTGACCCAGTATACAGATCTCACCAGGTAACAAATGCAACAGGATATCAGCTAACAGACCCCCTCAGATCAGCTATAAAGCTCCACAGTCCATTCATTCAACACTGGCAGCCCTCAAGCATGCAGAAGATGAAAAGTCAGCTCAGGCCCAGGGCTTCTGAGTTTCTGAAAACTAGGGATGTAAAGGGGTAACTGGTTACCTGGTAAGAATCACACTTACTGGGTGATGCCTACCAGTAACTGGTTATCTTTTTACATGACAGTTTACATCCCAACTGAAAACACAAGCTTTTCCAAGAAGAGTTCCCAGCATTGTGGGTTAAATTATGCTAATCCTCTAGGGATATAAAGTGCCTAAACCTATCCCAATACGGGCAAAGGTCAAATCTGATTAACCAACTCACAAACTAAGGATGTGAAAGGTTAACGGTTAACCAATGAGCATCACCCTAAATGGTGATGCAACCTAATGTTTAACCGGTTATCTGATTAACTGGGATTTTACATCCCTATCACAAACCGTATTTTCCTTTCCACAGTGAGGGTGAGCCAAGGCGGGAAAGTGTACTCCGTGGGTATTTTGAAACGTACCATCTACCACAGATCTTTGTAGCCTCTTCCTGTGCAGTCCAGCTTTACACCCAGTTGGGTGCTTTGAAGGACAGACACCCTTGCAGTGGGGTGTGGGAGGAGTGCAACTCACAAAGAGAATGCAGTGTTATAACTCACTGGTGTGCAAGCTTGGGGAAAGTTGCGCTGAGAAGAAAGCAAACATTTTTAATGCTCCATGGCACCAGTTTAGCAGCCATATTTTCCTCCCTTGTATGAGAACTGGATCTTCTTTGCTACTGCTTCAAGAGGCAAAGGGTGGCCTCTCCCCAAATCCCACACTTATTTTTAATAATAAAAAACAACATCAGTTCAGTAAGGGATCAGTAAACAGACTACAGGAGGGTTTTGAGAAAGGTCAAGAAGAGACCTGGAATGGTGACAGGCTAAACAGAGCCTAAGGGGCTGTACCAAGCCCTGGAAGAGGAAAACCTCCATTCACTTTCCAGAAACCTGACAGAGATAATTGTCTGAAATTTACACATGCTGATTTCAACAGAAACATTTTACATCCCCTTTTTCCTATCAATATACACAACATTATAAAATGGAGAAATGCTTTTCATGGTCTCTTCTGCTGGGTTACTTTTAGCTCCTTGCAAAGCCAACAGCTTAAGCAGTTTCACTTTTGTTTCTTTCCTTCAGTTTCTGGTCAATTGAGCTTTCCTGGTTCCCTAGCACTTTGTTCCTGGCTGAGCCAATTGCACACACAGACACTATTGGGGAAGGTTTAAATCCAAATGTAAAACTATTGATAATACTTTTAAAAATTCTGTAGCATTTTCCTATATATTAGATTGGTCAAGATTGCCTACCACTGCCACCAGCTATTCCCTGATATTCTGGGCCTGAATTACTTAATATATCCCTTTTCCACAGCTCAGAACTTCCAATTACAGATTGAGGGTTGCTATTATCTAGGCCTCAGTTTTTCACATTTCCTGGTTTTTGTCCATTACCACTTGTTCCTAGTTTGAGGAAAGACACCTCTCCTCTTGCTCCTGTATAAAAAGGCATTTTCTACCAAGGTGAACTCTGCCCAGCAGGGCACAGTAGTGATGACATATTACTCCCACTGACCGACAACAAGCATATGCATGCTGCTTTGATGCAGCCATCCTCATAGGAACACCTAATCCAGGCAGGTCCCTAGCTGCACTTACACTATGCACCAATGGCAGCACAGCTGACAGAAATAGTAGCTACTACAGAGACATTCCGATCCTGATTAGAGGCTATATGTGACTTTATAAACTGTGGAAAGGGAAAGGAGATCTTATGAGAACTAGGAGCATTCTCGTCCAGCCTCACATTACCAAGAATCTATGAGAATGCTCTCAAAACCAAAGCTGGGATGTCCAACTGGAACAAGCAGCTACTTTGCCACTGCCTTAGAGAGGAATTCCCAAACTGGGGGTCTCTAGATTCCAGAAACTCAACTAAAATCCACCACATCAAGATTTTCCATAGAGGGTCTAAATGTTCATTTTCTTTCTGGCAGCTTCATGCGTTTCATTTTTCACGGGATTACCTTCCATTATCTAAGTGTTCTTTTTAATGTGACATATTGTAAGGGGGGCAATGGGCAGGGAAGATAACAAGGTGCTGAAGTAAAAAAAACAATTGTGCTAGATTAAGAACTTGGTCATTGGCCCCTCCTACTCATCTGATGAAGTGGGTTTTACCCACAAAAGCTACTGATCCTATCTATTTGTTAGTCTCTAAGGTGCCACAGGACTTCTCATTTTTCAAGTTATTGACTAACACAGCTATCCCTCTGAGACTGGTCTTTTAACAGTAGAGAAAGACCCAATGTAAAATTCCAGATCCAAACATCCCTGGGCTCTCAGAGAAGTGGAATCCTGATATGGATCCAAACTCTAAAGGTTTGTGCACATTTCTAACCGTGCAACTTAATTTAAAAAGAAAACCTGTATGTTTATGTAGGAGCCAAAGGACTTTTACCAACCAGGGACCTAACTCAGGTGTTCCGTGAGCCATAAATGTTCTCGGAAGGCGGGTGAAGGTAGACAAAACACAAAAATGCACACACCACTTTAATACTCCCCAATCATTCAGAGACCAGATGCTGTACTTACCAGTATGTAGAAGGTAGTAAAGATGGGGCTGGAAGTGACATGGATTTTGGCTCTGGCAGAGGGCAGTTTCCAGAGAAGAAAGACAAAGAAAAGCACATTTGGAATCAGAAGCATAAGGTCCCAGTAGCGGACTCTGCAAAAAATAAACAATTAAAAAGTCAACTTGCATGATTTCCCCCTACCCAGAGGCACACACCAGCCTCACTTTCTCTCGCTCTAACTCCCCTGAGAGTCATCGTTCTCTGGACATTGTCCTGCCCCAGCTCCTACCCTCACCTGGACTTCCCAATGTCTTCATATAGCAACAGCAGGCACTTGTGTGGCACAGTGATGTTGGTGTCATTGATTGCCCGGACTGTTGTTGGGGGCAGAGTTGTCACATTATCTGAGGCCATTAGCAGGGCAGTGGCAGTAGAGTGAGTGACATTGTCATATGCGGAGAACCTCACCACAGATGTCATGGACTGGGACATCTTGCCTCTGGTCTGGAAGCGGGATAGACAGTTAGTCACACACAAAGGTGCCAAGACCAAGCATGATACAACACAGAGCAACCAAGATGAAGGCAAAAAGCAACCTTACAATTGAGCAGGAAGATCAGCAACGAACTAGGGATGTAAGAGTGTAGTCGATTAACCGATTAACCAATAAGCAAAAGCTTATAGGTTAATGCTATAGACCAGTGTTTCTCAATCAGTGGTATGAGTACCCTTAGGGGTACTAGAGAAAAGTATGGGGGGGGTACATCAACACAACTGAAATTTGGAGAAAACAAAATTTTTGTTTTAAGTCTTACAGCGCTTTATTATTTTTGTACTTTTTACACCCAAAAATTTCATTGCCCGTCCAGCTACAATCAAGTTGTATAAACAAATGTGTTGCAATGGTAGAAAAAAAACTGTATGTGTCTGAAAACTATAGCTACTGGGAGTACTTATTTTTTTAAAGGTGTACTTTATAAATAAATAAATAAAAAGGTTGAGAAACACTGTTATCGACTACACACATTTTCCCCTTCCCCCTCACCAGTAAATTTTTTAGCAGGCTGGCCAACAGCCTGTCTCAGTCCTGGCTTGCGACGGGTCCAGGACCTATTCCCACTGTGGCTCTGCATTTAAAGTGTTATTAGGAGGTAGGCAGGCAAACAGCCTGGCTCAGTTCTAGCTCACGCTGGGTCCAGGAGCTCAGACCACTCCCCTCCCCCCAAATTGGGCTACTGCCACCCCTGTATCAGAGGCAGCAGCGCAGGGCAACAGGGAGCCAGTCCATGAGGGGAGAGCTAGCTTTTAAACTGGCTCCTCTGGCGTACCAGCTCACGCTTGGCACCCCACGCTGCTGCCTCTGATACAGAGGCAGCAATGCGGAGTGGCAGGGGGCTCCTTGGGAATGAAGCCAGAGTGCAGTGACTGCTGGACCCACCCCCAGGGACTACAGAATAGTCAAGTAACCTATAAGAATTCATGAGGTTACTTGACTATTCAATTAACCGATATTTAATATCCCTACAACGAACATCCCTGATATTCACCCCACAATAATTGCATCCTACTCTCTACCACAAATTACCGTACTCAAACTTCAGGGGGTAGCCAAGTTAGTCTGTTACAGAAAAAAACAACAAATGGTCTGGTAGCACTTTATAGACTAACAAAACACGTAGATGGTATCATGAGCTTTCGTTGGCACAGCCCACTTCTTCAGATGACCGGAGTTATGAAGGAGTCATCTGAAGAAGTGGGCTGTACCAACGAAAGCTCATGATACCATCTATGTGTTTTGTTAGTCTATAAAGTGCTACCAGACCATTTGTTGTTTTTTTCGTACTCAGAAAGAGCTTCTACAGCTCTTTTCAACCATGGATCACCAAGTACTTCTAGGGATGTAAGTTACTGTCTATCACTGTCCGTAACTGATCAATATAGAAGTTGAAGCATAGAGTTATTCAGTGACCTCTCCAATATTACACTGGGGAACAGTCAAATGAACAACCCTGAAGTCCTGGGTTCCCTCTTCTATCTACTATATCACACACCCTCTCCCCTAGCATTTTGAAAGAAGATGAGATTAGTTTCAGCAGGGGAGCGGGCAGTTACCATATGACCTGCCCTCCCTGAATACATACTCACATTCTCACTGCCTACATGTCTGACCTATCACCACATTTCTCTGCTACCAGGGGCTGCTCCTGCTGAGTTATTAGTTATCATGCATGTATTACTGGGCCAATTCTGCACTTACATCCATAAAATCCCAAGTCATTGACACTGATTTCAGTGTTCACTGGTGAAAATTATGGAAGAAACTGGCCCTATGATTTCTTTTAAGGACACACCTATACGAGAGGCTCAACTAAGTTTGAGTATAGGGTACTTAGACATGCAAATTATAAACAACTCAATCCACCACCGTTGAAATGCAGTGACATGATATGCTTCATGGGACGTGTCACGGGGTTAAAGCAGACTGGGAGGTCAAAGAGCTGGATTGTCACTGGCCCTGAGGTAGATGTGATATATGATCATGGGCCAATCCCTTCTCTACGCAGCAGTTTCCCCTGTTGTAAACAGGAACCCTACCCCTGAAATGTTCTTTACATTCCACAGATACAAGGTGCAATAAAACAACCAAGTCTTGTTCACTGTAGAACCCAGCTCTCCCCGGCAGAGCCATCACAGAGCACAGTGAGATTAAGAAAACGTGTCTATTGTCATCACGATATCACATGTCCCTGGGTTCTGGTAAATTATGTCCACAAAGGGGAAAAAAGCCACCACCTGTGGCACCTTGTCTCAGATAATAGTTCAGTCGACCCAGGTTCGTGGGGCTCACACCCTTGGGCTAAAAACAGCAGTATGGACATTTTGGTTCAGCCTGCAGTCTGGGCTCTGAGACTTGTCAATGGAGAAGGGTCTCAGAGTCTGTGCTCCAGCCCAAAATGCAAATGTTTACACTATTTTTAACCCTGGAGATGAGCATAAATCAGTTAATTGAGACTCAGAGACTCAGCATTGCGAGATTGTTGGAGGTTTTTTTTCCTCTCAGTGAAGAGGTACAGATAAAGCTTTGACAGCCAGTTTTCTGTAGCTAATCCAGGATTAATCTCAAGCCAACTCCCCTTTATTTGGCTTTAAGACAAAGCCAGCACTGTGAAAGTGGACAGCCAGGATGAGTGAGTTTAGGAAGGTGGGGCTTTTTGCCACATGCTGACAGCAGATGGACTCTCACAAATCAGAGGAGGAGAGCCACAACTCTCTATCATCTGCTGAACCTTTGGCTTTTAGGTGTTGCCCTTCCAGGGGCTGCTCGAAATTCCCCTACACAGGGCTGTTCTTTCTTCTGGAAAGCTGGGGTGCTTTCCAGAGCTTACAATGAAAGGCAAGTGGGTGGCTCTTTGCTAACAGACCCACTTTTCATCCAGGCATTCTAACAGGTACTTGTTGGGTTGGGGTTTTCTTCAATAATCGCTGTAGTGTATGTTGCACTACCTTGGGTACATAACATTAAATAAACACACTTGGGAAGATTAATTTGGTGCTGAGATGGCAATTTCTGTGCCAGAAATCCTAGTTCTGGCAAAGGTTCCAATGAGTGACCTTCAGATTCCAGAGACATCCTCTCCACTTCCCACAATTCCTAATCAGTGCAGACACATCACTGAAGCAGGCATTTTAGCAAATTACTTTGCTCTGTCCTTCTTGCCTGACACATGCCATGGATCTCTTGATTCTAGGAAGGGTAGAAATTGGGAGAGGAAAGGGTGGATACTATAATGCTTATCAGCCACATGGCATCCATTCTGGGACACAGTATCTGACCTGCATTCCACAAACAGAAAGAAGCTGGGTAAAAATCAGTCAGTGTGAGAGTTAAACAGGAAAGAACTTACATCTTTCTTGAAGAGAGGATCCCAGAGATACTAGATCCTCCTTTTTAAAAAGTCACCATTATCATACAAACACAACTAAGCAGTGATAAGCAGAGCTGGGCTGGCCAGATCTAAGTGCTTCAGTCATAAAAACTCAAAGGACAAGCCTGCCTCTCAACCAGGCTACTAGTTCTGGACAAGCACCAGATGTCCTATTTTTCTTCTAAAGAACGTTGGTAGTAAAAGCGAAGTAATCACACATCTAGCACCAGGCATTTTTGTGGCAGTCTTCAATGGGAGCAGGAACAGAATCTAGGCTATAGAGTTTTTACTCCTTCATCCACCCACTATAAACTGGCACCTTAACAGCATAATCCCTGGGGCTTTGTCCAGTCTAGTCTGAAATACAATCCACTGTGTGTATTGTGAGTAATATTTTCTTAGGCTAGTGATGGGCAACCTAGACAAGTGAGTGGGCCACATGAGTGGCCCTCCTTCATTTCAGTGGGCTGCAGGATTGTTGTAACCAAGACGGTCTGCCTGCGCTTGCATACCTAGAATTCACAGGGTGTGCTGATTGAACTATAGCAGAGCTTTGATTGAATACGGCTTTCAGAGTCAACGTTGCGTGTATTCAGCATCCAGCTCACTTCATGTGCCCTCGCTTTACATGCATGTAACTTTAGTAATGCCAGTAGGAAAAAACACTAAGTAGATGGAAAGCAGCGGCATCTTGCAGCCCTGCAGGCAGGTAACAGTAAACAAAATGTCTCGTGTGCCACACATAGAACCCCCATCGGCCACATATGGCTCATGGGCTGCAAATTGCCCACCAACGTCTTAGGCCTTGTCTACGCTGCCAACACTACCATGCTGCATGGCTATTCAACTATGCTGAGGCTAGCCTAGTTTGGCCCAAGCTGTGTGGATGAGGTAAAACCATATTATAGCTAGGTTAAAAAAAAAAAATTAGTGCTATAGGCCAGGTCCCTTTTCTTTCTCCCCCAAAAAGTGTTTCTGTGTCAGACAGCAAATCAATTCATACTCACCTCTGACCATATTTTGGACAGAGGTGAAGCCATTCTGACTTTAAACTGTATCAACTTCTCTGCCCAAGCCGTGGACTCATAAGGGACAAACACACACAGGAACACGTGCCTGGCTATTTAGATGCTTACCATGATTATGTATTATATTTACCGTAGTGCCTAGAAGCCCTAGTCATGGAACACCCACGTTATTGTCAATGTGACATAAAAATGACAGCTATTTTTGTCTCTCTCACTAAAAAAATTGGATTTCTATTTTATTTTTAATTAAGACATTCCAACAAGGTCAAACACAGTTGAAGTTTATGGCTTACTGGGCAGCAGTCTGATCTCTCATGGCCTGTCCAGAGC
Organism: Pelochelys cantorii; assembly: GCA_032595735.1. Classification (NCBI taxonomy): domain Eukaryota; kingdom Metazoa; phylum Chordata; order Testudines; family Trionychidae; genus Pelochelys; species Pelochelys cantorii. The sequence continues at coordinate 26,128,711 of CM064336.1, forward strand.
TGAATTACCAGCTAACAGAGTTTTGGCTTGTTTTCCCAGATTGAAGAGGAAAGGATATGAACCGTGTCAGAAACACCCTAATTACGTAGGGTGGTCAGCAGCCTTTTCGACCTTCAAGTAGTCCTGGTCACACATAACTGTGCTAACGAATACCCCATTTAAATTAGGGATGTTAAAAAACTTTTTTTTGGAAAACGTGTAACCACTGAAATGTTCAGCAATTACACGTTTACACAACGGGGGAAGGTGGCTCCCCGAGAGCCACCTGCCCACTCCTCTTCCCATGGCAGCAGCGTGGGGGGGCAGGTGGTAGCCAGTGCTTGTGGGGCCTTGTGTGGAACCATAAAAGGCTCATTGGTTAACCATTTAAACATATACGATCACATTCCTAATTTAAATGCAACTGTTATTGCAACGTCTTTAAAGTAAAAATAAGGCTTTGAAGGGGGATGAATTGGGGTTGGGGGGAAGAAAGATTGCAACAGAGCTTTTCAAGAGTCACCATATCAATGCTCGCATCAAAACTGTTGCATTTTCATTTTATCCACGAGACAAGCTCACAAGATGGGTTTTTCCACCCAGTGGCAAAGTACGTTTACTTAATTCCCCCCTCCCCTCCCCATTTCATTTTCACATCATGATTTGAAGCAAGTTTTAAAAAGAAAGAAAATAAAACCACAATGCTAAAAAAATGAATGACAGAAGTAGCAGTCTCAGCAGTGACCCAAAACCACAATATACTGAATGACAATTTATGAGTAGAATCATTTATAAATATCCCTTAGCTTAGGGCATAGCTGCATGCACAGAGACATTAAGATCAGCAATGCTAAAATTAGGTTATGTTACTAATAGAGTAGTCGATAGAATTTTTATCCCCTACTAAATTAGTCGATAGGGAAAGGCAGCCAGCTCAGCCCTGGCTCATGCCGTGTGGGACCAAACCCCACTGCAGCTCTGCAATTTAAAAGGCAGTAGGAGCTGGGCAGCCCGTCCTCTGGCTCCTACTGTGTTTTAAATTGTAGAGCCACAGCAAGGTTTGGTCCCGGACCCAGCGCAAGCCGGGACTGAGCTGGGCTGTTGGGAGATGGCTGCTGCCAGCTGGGCCCACGCTGGACCCCCCTGCAGTTAGGGGCCTCTGCTGCAAAGCAGCTCCTGTGCACGGCCAACCATGCACCGGGGGTCCTAACTCCCGCTGGGATCCCCTGCGGACAAAGGCTGCTGCCGGAACAGCCTCCCTTGCCGCCCCCTGCCCTCTCCTGCTGCCTCTGATAGAGGAAGCAGTGGAGGAGGGAGGGAGGCAGCACCGTAGAGCCAGTGCTGGGGGGGGGGGGGACGGACTAGCTTTTAAGCCACCTCCCCACAGCACTAGCTCCTGTTTCCCCCCTTGCTGCCTCTGATATAGAGACAGCGGGGTGGGGGAAGAGGTGACAAGTAATCGACTCGACTACCCGATAAGCCTAAGCTTATCAGGTAGCCAACCAGTCGACTACTTGCATACATCCCCAATTAAGATAGCTCTGCCTCTCATGAAGAAGCGAGAGAAGCAGCAAAGAAACTCACAGTAAACAGAGTCAACAGACCCTATGCAAGAGAGGAGGGAAGAAAGGATGACCCTGCTAAAAGCAAAGTAAAGACTCCAGAAATCCTTATCACCACTCCAGCCCCTTACATCACTCAATACGCACCAGAGCACAGTAACATCGCTTTAGAAGCCCTGGTTCTAGCCATAAGAAAATTGCCCCAGTGCAGGCAGTAAGAATGCCTCTAAAGGGCCACCTCACCAGCTCTGAGGTGAAGCTACCAGGTCCCAGGCAGCTGCAGAAGGCTAAGTAACTCAGGCCCCTATTTCTAAGAACTGTCTGTGTAATGCTGCTGGCCTGGAGTATGACTTGAACTATCTTAACCACCCCCACCCTTCAGCTACAAGTTCTGAACTATACTGCATAAGAGAATCTCACCTCAGCTAGGTTTCAGTTTCAGTTCTGTCACCCCAACACTGTGACAACTAAGACAAGGCACAAAGTCTCTCTGTGATTCAGCTTTCCCATCTGTAAAATGGGGTATGCCTCATCTGCCTCTCAAATAGTGCTGTAAGGCTAAATTCATTAAATTCTGTAAGGCACATCTCCTGAGGAGAGACAGCTAGTAAAGTGCAAACTATTACCTGTACTAAGCATGAAAGATCTGAGAGTTCTGCCATTTGATATTGACTAAGCCAGAGCAGACTTCTTTTAGAACAATGGTTTTCAACCCCTCTCCCCCGGGATCCACAAACTATATCTGAGATTTCCAAAAAGGTCCTCATTGCCATTTGAAATTTTTTTAGGGATCTGCAAATGAGTAAAGGTTGAAAACCACTAGTTTACAGCACTTTAAAAGCCAGAGTTGTCTGATGTATGTGAGGGTTAACAGATGCAACATAACTCTCACACATGCAAGTGTTACCAATGCCACCTGTTTCAACAACTTCTCTTTCCTAAGTTTCCCACCCTTATTACTGCACACATTCTTTGCTCCATGTTAGCAATGAACAATTTTTTGTTGATCATATGTTGCAGAATATTAAGAAATCTGTTTCCTTTCACAATGATTACTTGGAGCTCAACTACTTTGCAAATGGCATTATGGAATAACAATATCAAGTATCATGATAAAAGCGGCGAGGAGTCCTGTGGCACCTTATAGACTAACTGAAGTGTTGGAGCATAAGCTTTCGTGGGCAAAGACCCACTTCGTCAGATGCTGACGAAGTGGGTCTTTGCCCACAAAAGCTTATGCTCCAACACTTCAGTTAGTCTATAAAGGTGCCACAGGACTCCTCGCCGCTTTTGCAGATTCAGACTAACACGGCTACCCCTCTGATACTTGATATCATGATAAAAAGTTTCAAAAAAAGAGAGAATGCTTGTGCACCCTTGGCAGATATAAAGTCCAACGCTCAACCTTCAAAATTACCTAAAACAGTATCAAAATCCAACAGAACTATTTGAGAAATCTTAAGTTTGATCCCAATCCTGGAATGACCTTTGAGAAAACAGAGTCCTGGAACCGCATGGAACCCCATTGTAGGGCTTACCATTAACTAAGAAACTTATACACATTTAAAAATGTTGGCCTGCCTCATGATAGACACCTAATTCCATACCTAGGCAGCTAAACAAGTAACCTAACTTTCTGAGGTACTGAGCATCCACCTCTCCCAAAAGAATTTGAAAATCAGGCATTAATGACTATAACAGGGTTAAAGAAAGAACTAGATAAATTCATGGAGGATAGGGCCATCAATGGCTATTAGGTAGGATGGACAAGGATGTGTCCCTATAGCCTTTGTTTGTCAGAAGCTGGGAACAGGCCATAGAGGATGGATCACTTGATTACCTGTTCTGTTCGATCCCTCTGGGGCACTTGGCATTGGCCACTGTAAGAAGACAGAATACTGAGCGAGATGGACTTTTGGTCTGACCTAGTATGGCCATTCCTATGTTCTTAAATTAGGATGCCTAAACAGACATCTAATTTGAGGCATGTCTGAAAAAGCTGACCTAAAATTTTAAGTAACACTTACTCCCAAGTTGAGAGGCCAGATCTGGAAGCCAGTCAGAGGTTATGGTCAAATCCTGTTTACAGTCATAACAATAGCTTTATTTGGGAACACAGGACTATGCCAAGGATTTTCAAATAGGCATTAAATAGTCATCCTAACAAAGTCTCCCCAACTTCTGCCACTTCATACTGTAAAGCTCCACTCCCTCTCCATAAAAGCTTTTTAAAAGAGTAACATTTGCACATTCTTAGATCTCTGATATGCATATTCACAAACGGCTCCCAAAGTGATGGCTAGAATTCACACACTATGCTGGTACTTCTTAACAGCTGAGCCAAGATGTTGGTACTTCCTAACAGCTGAGCCAAGCTGCTATGGCCTTCCATCTGCCCAAAAAATTTGCTTGATTTCCATTTTGAAAAACTCACTCCTCATGGAAGAGGTTTGCAGTGAATTGCTATGTTTCTCTAACACAACACAGAAAGCTCCCAGTCAGCAGCACCCATGCAGGGAATAGACATTATATTGCTAGAAATTGCTAGTGATGAAGCCCAGAGTACAGACAAAAAACACAACTAGCAAAAAGAATTTCTTTTTGTTAGAACTCCTGAGACTAGTAACCACTTCCCCAACATACATACATAGATCCCCAGAATAAACAGATTGAACAGGTATTTCCCATTCAAGCCTCATCTACCCACAAATAACCTGTCTACACCAGGGGGGGAAATGTTTATTAAACTGTAATAAGTTGCATTAAAATCCTAATATAACCTGAGCAAGTTATAGTTTTAATTAGGGATGTAAACTACTAGTTGACTATCTGAAAAGCATATGTTTATTGGGTAGCTGAGGAGTGACTCGACTTGTTGCTTCCTTCCACCACCACTCCCACATGCCTCTCTAGCTGAGAGAAGCAGCAACTGGGGGAGCAGGAGCCAGTGCTGGGGGGAAACAGACTTAGAAGCTGGTTTCCCCCAGCATCATGGGGGGTGCGGGGGGAGCAGGAGAGGCAGAGACACAGCCAGGAAACAGCGCTAGCAGGAACTGAAACAATCCCCTCTCCTGCTAGTCCCCACTGCTGCACCTCTTCCTTTGAAATGTACAAAAACCGCGGGCCCATTTTTCACCTCGGCAACTTCTATATGTAACCAACTCCTAAGAGGCTCATGGCTCCCACATGAGCAGGTATCTCCCCCAGGGAGGCTTGAGGAGAGGGGTTATGAATCATACAAACGCAGGGCTGAAATGGACCTTGGGAAGTTGTCAAAGCCATGCCCCTTCACTGAGGCATGGCCCAGTAGCCCTAACCCATCCCTCCCTTACAGGTGTTTGTCCAACCTGTTTTGAAAACACCTCCAAGCATGGGGAGCCCACCACACCACCCGCGGGGAAGTCTACTCCGGAGCCACAGCTATGGAGCTTGTTTCCCCGAGCATCGAACCCCAATCGCCCTTCCTGCAGTTCAAGCCCATGACTCCTCGTCCTGCTTCCAGCGGCCAGAGAGAACAAGGAGCCGGGCAGCGTCTCAGCCCCCACCGACCAGCCAGGCTAAGGCCTGCGCTTTAGATCCGATGGGGGCGGCCCCAGGCCAGCCGGAGCCCGCACCGAACGGACTCGCTGCGCTGCGCCCCCGCACCTGCCCTGATGTCCCCGCGAGTCCGCACCCGCACCCGGACCCACTGACACGGAAACGAGCCGCGTCCAAACAGGGCCCGCCCCCGGCTGCCTGCCTGGCACAACCCGCAGCCGCCCGGCCCCGGGCCCCCACCCCCTACCGGGCCCGCGCGCCCCTTCCCGGCCCGGCCGCTCCTGCTACCTGCTCAGGAGGAGCCAGCGCCATTCAGCCGCGAGAGCTGAGCCCCGCCATCCGCTAGCTGCGGCGCCGGCCCCACCGCTTCCACAGGCGCGGGCCCGGGGAGAGTCGCTAAAGAGTCACACCACAAGGGAGGCGCAACCTTACCCAGGTTAGCTAGCCCCCCCCCCCTCCTTCCACTGGGGCGGCCCTCCCCAGAAGCCCTCCGGGAGGCGTCTCCTGCGTCAAGATGGGCCCATGCAAACTGGAAAGGTCTCAACTTCCTTCCCCCCGCCCCCCCCGAAGGGGGCGGGGATGGTTTATTCGGCTCGGCCTAAAATTGGAATTTGCAGAGGATTTCTGGGCTGGAACTCTTCGCTCAATCCGGAGGCGCCTAGGTCAAGAGAATTGCCGAAAAGAGAAACAAAGCGGCCACGGGAACCAATGGAGTTCCCTGGGAGGCGGGATTAGAACTGCAGGAATGTCGAGTCTAAAAGGAGCCGGGACACAATTCACCCTCTCTCCCCAGGGCCAGGGGGCTTTGGCAAAGCGGGTGACGGGCTCGGAGTAAGGCGCCAGGGGTGAACAAGGGTTTCAGACTCCGGCCTACAATGAGTATGGAGGATAAAGGGAAAGCAGAGGAGGTCGGCAGAGAAGGGAAGAAACGTATGATCAGGACAGGTGCAAACTGAAAGAGCTATTACACTAGGGTCTGGTGGAGAGCACTTGATTAGGATTGCAAACGAAAAGAAGCAAAATACTGGAAATCAGATTGAAAGGTTACGATAGCATATTGTATCCCCCAACACTAAACCAGACAGTTCAATGTGAGAGAGCCATGGGCAATTTCAGGGTAAAGAAAAACTATTTGATTGCATGGGATCTTATGTGTAAAATGCTTTAAGATCTCCAGATAGACATTGCCAGAATACAGTTTGTTGTAGTCTCAATCATTAGGTAAAAGCTCTCCCTGAGGCAACTACCCTTACATTTACCAACACCCACTTCTGCTGGGATCACTAAAGATGTTATCCAGCTTATTGTGACTAAGCCAGGAGGAACTTGAGTTAATATTTGCATATACAGAGAGAACATATGTATATATTGTATCCATTTTTTGTTCTATTCCTCTTCCCTCACCTCACCCATTCTTTGTCATTTTTCTTCTTGGAATGCCAGCTTTTTGAGACCAGATCCCTGTCAATGGGACCGACATATTTACTGGAGTCTCTGAGCACTGACATAATTCAAGTAATATAGTAAGAATAATGAAATAGGCTCATATAGTCCAAAGAGTTGCAGAATGTCTGTCTATTGACTTCAGATCTTTATATCCTGCTCTCTGGGCATACAATTCAATTCTCATTGATCGAATTGAGAGCTATATTGAACCAGAGAGAGGTTCAGGATACAGTTGAGTCAGCAACCCACATCACTGTAAGTTCCCTGCTCATTTGACAATTTCCCACTTCTCTTTGAATCCCACCATTAGCTATTTTTTTTTGCCATAGCAAACATAAGATATTTGTCTTCACTTTCAAGACCTTTGACAACCAATCCCCATCCCGATCGCCAGGGCCAACATGTGGGGGGACATGACAGGTCATGTGCCCCCAAACTCCATAGGGGCTTGATCCCTACTGCTAGCGGCAGGCCCCTTGCTACTGCCCTGAGCTGCCCTTAGCTCTGCAGGCCTCCCAAAGCGTGGGCCCTAGGGTGGCTGCCCCAAACTGTCCCATGGACAGACGGCAGATGCTGGCCCCTTGCCCCTCCCACCCAACACTGTCATTTTCTAACAAGATGTCAATGAGTCTCCACTGCCCACTTGTTAAATTTTCAAACAAATGCATATGTGCGCACACACACACTACCTGTATCCATCTATTATCTCTTGTCTTATTAGACTGAAAACTCTTTGGGACGGACAGGGACCAATTTTTTTATTCTTCATCTGAACAGCTTCCAACACAATGGGGTCCTGGTCCAATTACATAATAATTATTATCATACATCTCAGTGTAACATAGAGCAGAAAGGGCATCTTCCATCCATCTCCTTCCACACCAACAAAGGCATTTCACCAGACTGTATCTCTTCAATTGGTTTCTCCTTAAGATACTTGGGAGTGCTGTATCACTGAACAGAACTCTAGAATATTGTAGTCATGTATTTAACATGAGGCAGTGAAGACAGCATTATAGACAACTTTAATAGGATCTGAGTCTCTAGGTCCTTTGGACTAAGTCTTAATAAACACTTTTCTGTCTTAAATCAATAAATATTGAGCTCTCCACACCTCTGTACCTAGATCTGAGACTTACATAGGTACACACTCCAAGGTGTGACACTGTACTACCTCTTCTTCTTTCCAATGCTGTCATCACCATTTTTGTTCTGCTTCTTGAATTTTTCACTAGGAATATAGGCATTATTATTATTAACTATAAGAATAGTATTTTCATCAGTAAATCTCAAAGCATTCTACAATATCAAGTGAGAACAACAGCTGCTTGCCTGAGAGGATGGGAAATTTAGTGACCTCTGTATAACTTGGGCTGGAGGAGGGGGACCTTTAGAAGTGGGTGGGTAACTGGTTTTTCAATAAGGCCACTGTATACCCTTGTTAGCTCTTGGTGTAATGCTGGCAGAGCTAACACTATGGCACCTCTAATTATTCTAATTCATGCTACTTCAGTACTAGGACAATCTCATTTTATGTGAGTTTTTAGCAGTGGTAGAAATGCTGACTCAGCCCTGGAGACTGACACCCTATAGCCACTAGACAGGTGCGGCATGAGCTGCAGCAGGACAAGATTCGCTCTCATCAACCCATGTGCCTTACCTTTGCCTTGGATAGGGCTGCTCAATCTCTTTGACTCATTCAATTCTTGCTCTCTGCTGGGACTGCCAACAAAGGAGATCAGTTAGTGCAATCCTGGTGGATTTTGTTTTTTTGTCACTATTCCACTAATAATTAGACTGATTTTACAAAACTCATCTCCCCCATGCCACCAGGTCAGAGTAAAAACAGCCTTTTTATCATCAGATGGTAAAAACAGCTTTTAGCTGGATTCAAACCCCCAGGTGGGTGTGAAGCAGAGATGTGCATGGGTAACTGGGTGATGTTTACCAGGCAATGGTTAACCATTACCGGGAGTAGCCCCCTGCATGTGGCTAGAGGGCTGCTCCAGCCCTGCAGGACTGCTGGCTCCCAGCCCATGCTGGTTGGGAGTTGGCAGCCTCACGCGGGGCAGGAAGCAGTAGTCGGGGGAGCTGCCCCTTCCAGACCTGTGTGAGGCTCCCGACTCCCAAGCTGGCATCCCAGAGCAGGGTCAGAAACAGCCAGGCTAGAGCAGCCCCTGCCCAGAATGTGGAGGCTGCTGCAGCCTGGCAGTGTCAGGTGAGGAAGGGGGAGCTGCTCCAGCCCAGCAGGCTGGAGTGGCCCCCCTGCCCTCCTTTGTTTAATCAGTTAACTGGTTAAACTTAATGTTTAACTGGTTAACTAATTAAATGGCATTTTACATCCCTAGTGTGAAAAGTTCCTACCATTCTTAGTCATCTGGAACTTCCCAGCACACAGTCTCACCCTAAACCAAGGACAAGCCAAGATCCAAACACCTGGACCATTTAAAAACTGATCATTGATTTTAGCTGCTTAACCTGAGCCACTTATAGGCATCACCATCCCTAGGGAGGTGCAGGGCCTGGAACAGTCCTCCCCTTTGCCCAGGCCTGCCCATATGCTTACCCCATTTCTTTCTGTCCCTGTTCAGCCCCACCCTGCCCCCATTCCATTCCAACCCTTCCTGCAAGGCCCCTCCCCAAGAGATGCGGCCCAGAGGAATAGTGGGGGCCTGGTACTGGCAGCAGAGATTGGGCCCTCCTACACTCCGCATGGCAGCGGGAAGTTGAACAACCCACCCCGGACTAATTCCCAGCCACGTTGCTTGGAAAAGCAAAGCAGGCTGTTGGGTCACTACACTTCCGGCTGCCAGGAAATGTAACGTTGCAGTGCGCAGATGTCAGCACATGGTGGCATCTTATTCCAGGCCAGCACAGCTGGATAGGGTGAGCAAGTGGTATTTCCCAAGGAGACAAACCAATGCCCCCGCTTTTTAAAGTGTCAACAAGTGCCCAGCCATAGGTGCTGGAACAACCTCCCCACCACCACCCGGGAGCGACCCACCCGTAAACAGCAGAGCACAAAGCAGGCGGTTGTGTCTCTCTGCTTCCTGCAGCTCCCGACACCATTGGTTAGTGTGGGGTGGGCACAATCCTTGCTGCTGGTCCCAGGCCTTCTGATAATCTCCTAGGCTGCTTTGGGCTCTGTAGGCCCCCCCAAAGCATTAGGCCTGGAGCAGCTGCCCCAAACTGTCCAATAGGCCTGATTTTCACAGGAGCTAAGCACCTGTAGCACTCATGGATTTGATTAGGTCATCTCTGAAAACCAGGCACAATGTGCGTCAAGTTGGGATCTTGTAAAAACTGGTTGGACACAGGGGTGCTGGAACAATTTTTATAGTGGGGGTTCCAAGAGCAGACCCTATAGATAATGGAAATCACTTCAAACCGGGTGGGGGTGCGGGGAGGTTGTTCCAGCGCCTATGGCTGGGCACTTATTGACACTTTAAAAAGCTCGGGCATTGGTTTGTCTCCTTGGGAAATGCCACTTGCTCACCCTATCCAGCTGTGCTGGGCCTGGAATAAGATGCCACCTTGTGCTGACACCAGTGCACTGCAACAATACATTCCCGTGCTCTCTGGTTATGTTGTGTATCCATCTCCCCCGGAAAACTCCCCTCCGCTCTGGTCCGGTCACCCTGTACCCAGCCCCCATCTCCTCCCACGCGGAGTGCCCAGCCCCGCAGCGTCCCGACACCTTCCCGGGTCTCGCACAGACTCACAGCACGCTGCTGAATATTCATGAGTGGCTCGTTAATTATTCATGAGGTTTCGCGGGCTTTTGCCGACCACGTGGGATTGTTTCGCGCCCGGGAGTTGAGTTGGCGGAAGCTGTGGCGGCCGCGGGGATGGCGGTGAGCGGCGGGGTCCGGCTGGGGATGGAGGCGGCGACCCTAAGCACAAACCCCTTCCCCCCCCAGGGCTCTGCATGGGGGAGGGGACCCTGAGCACACAACCCCCCCCCCCCGTGCCCTGGGCTCTGCATGGGGGAGGGGACCCTGAGCACACAACCCCCACCCCCCCTCCCCGTGCCCTGGGCTCTGCATGGGGGAGGGGACCCTGAGCACACAACCCCCCCCCTCTCCCCGTGCCCTGGGCTCTGCATGGGGGAGGGGACCCTGAGCACACAACCCCCAGCCCCCCTCCCCGTGCCCTGGGCTCTGCATGGGGAAGGGGACCCTGAGCACACAACCCCCAGCCCCCCTCCCCGTGCCCTGGGCTCTGCATGGGGAAGGGGACCCTGAGCACACAACCCCCACCCCCCCTCCCCGTGCCCTGGGCTCTGCATGGGGGAGGGGACCCTGAGCACACAACCCCCACCCCCTCCCCGTGCCCTGGGCTCTGCATGGGGGAGGGGACCCTGAGCACACAACCCCCAGCCCCCCTCCCCGTGCCCTGGGCTCTGCATGGGGGAGGGGACCCTGAGCACACAACCCCCAGCCCCCCTCCCCGTGCCCTGGGCTCTGCATGGGGGAGGGGACCCTGAGCACACAACCCCCAGCCCCCCTCCCCGTGCCCTGGGCTCTGCATGGGGGAGGGGACCCTGAGCACACAACCCCCAGCCCCCCTCCCCGTGCCCTGGGCTCTGCATGGGGGAGGGGACCCTGAGCACACAACCCCCAGCCCCCCTCCCCGTGCCCTGGGCTCTGCATGGGGGAGGGGACCCTGAGCACACAACCCCCACCCCCCCCTCCCCGTGCCCTGGGCTCTGCATGGGGGAGGGGACCCTGAGCACACAACCCCCACCCCCCCTCCCCGTGCCCTGGGCTCTGCATGGGGGAGGGGATGGAGACCTTGGGCACAGAACTCTGCTCCCCATCCTCACTCCTGGTACCCTGGGCTCTCCATGAGGGAGGGGACCCTGGGCAGATAACCCCCCCACCACGATGTCCTGGGCTTTCCGTGGAGGTGGAAGCCACTTTGCGTGGAAAAACTTTCCCTCCCCCCCCCACGTTAACTCTGTATGGGGGAGGGGACTTTTAAAGAAGGTGTGTGTCTGTCATACGCACACACTGATCTGCCCGATAGGTAAATTCTTGAGCTTATTTTAACTTCCCTGGTGGAGATGGCCTGTCCCTTCCCAGACCTACTCTGGCACTGTGGGGTCTGTTGGGAGAGTAGACCAATCAAGCATTAAACATCCCTTACACTTTATCCAGTTCCGTGGTCTCTGGAGGGGATGAGGTAGACCTGTGCATGCTCTATGGGAAAGTCTTTTTCTGCCAGCCTCTAACACGACACTGCCTTTCCTGCAGGATTCCTCCGAGTCCCAGAATGTGGCCACCAGCCCTGTCCGTAGCTCTCGGCGAGATACCTTCACTTCCAGCCCAGGCAGAGACCTGCCTCCTTTTGAGGATGAATCGGAGGGGCTACTGGGGACCGAGGGGCTCCCCGAAGAGGAGGAAGATGGGGAAGAGCTGATTGGGGATGGGATGGAAAGGTAGGGAGCATGCGGCAATCAGGCAGCGATGGGAGATGCTTCCTGGGGTTGTTCCGTGCAGGCAGCATGTTGGCAAAGGGGGCAACACCTCTGGACACAGGTTTCAGATTCTTCTGAGGGCCGTTAGGGAGAGAACTTGTTGTCTTCAGCCTGGTCCTCTTTTGTGCACCTTTCAGAATATACTTTGTAGATCAGCACATTCACGCTGTATGGGTGTTTCTCAAGTGCCTCTTAGGAGGGCATAATCCACGCCATGAAGTGTGTCGGCTGAAGAGAAGCCTGGGATGGGAAGAGCAAAGGGGATACACAGCACTGATGAGGGCTATGGACAGATGCCCATGGCTAGGATAGCAAGTCAGAGAGGAATGGCTGGTGAGTTGTGAAGGTGAACATGTATAATTCCTGACCAGACTGCGTCTGGCTCAGATCAGTGCTAGCCCCTCACACAGGGGAGCATGAAACTCACAATCCTGCTTGTTCTACAAATAGTGGAACCTTTGTAACTGGGTTTAAAAAAACCCATCACTTACCCCAGGTCCAAATAGCAAACCATTGAGCTGTATGTTACAGAGACTTAGTCTAGGTGTGTATATTGGTATCTATTGTCATTGTATTGGAGTGTCTGCCACTGGTAACAAGGGACTGTAAAATTCCTCTCTGTTTTGCTTGATCTTCCTCATGCCACCTTGCCCCAGACAGTAAAGAGTCTGGAGAAACACTGTAATTTGGCTGCACTGCAAAACTGATTAAACTAGATCTGTGTGTGCCTAGGGACTACCGCCCGATTCCAGAGCTGGATGTCTATGAAGCTGAGGGCCTGGCCTTGGATGATGAGGATGTGGAGGAACTGACTGCCAGCCAGAGGGAGGCAGCAGAACAAGCAATGAGACAGAGGGACCGTGAGCTGGACCGGGGCCTGGGTCGCATGAGGAGAGGGCTGCTTTACGGTATGTCGATGATATTTTAGATGCGATTGTCTCGTTGCAGGAGAGGCTAGTCTCTCCCCTACTGGGAAGAGCTCAGCCTGAATGGCCTGACCACTGTAGGAGCTCCAAAGTTTGCTGAATAGTAGCTGTTGAGGGATCTCTGCGGCAGTTGGCTCACCTGAATGTCCCCCATACACAATCTCTATGCGGTGAGCACATTGGGAGCTCTGGCATTAGCGATATTAGCCTGGTGCACTTGACTACGCAGCTGCTGCCGAGTCATGACTCCCATATCCATATAAGGATTTGGGCTTGTGCTTGGTAAGTGCTGGACAGACTGCTGCACTCTTGTTAGGGTAATTATAGTCCCAGCACTGAATCATTTCTGATCGTCAGCCCCTTTCTCTAAAGGGACCATGGATATCATTAACCTTGACGTCCAGTCCAGTCCCGTCCTCCTTCCTTCTTGCTCTGGACACAGGTTTTGGTGTTAGCCTCTGTACAGTTTTTGGGGCCCACATGAAGCTCTTGCATTTGCCTCCATAATGTCTGAAAAGCCAGTGCAACTTGCTTTTGGTACCTATAGCTTGGGGTTTGCTGTAGACCAGATCTTGGATTGGCATGGGGAATAAACACAATTTGGGGAATTACAGACCATCAATCACCTTAACTTCAGTATCTAGAAACATAATGGAGCAAATAATTACGCAATCAATTTGCATACACTTAGAAGGTGATAAGTAATAGCATAAATTTGTCAAGAACAAATTGTGTGAAACCAACCCAATAACTTTCTTTGAGATGGTAACAAGCCTTGTAGATGCAGAGGAGGTGTAAATGTGGTGTATCTTGACTTTTGATCCTGTCTCACATGACCTCAGAAACAAACTAGGGAAGTATAACCTAGATCCGTGGTGTCCAACACACTAGCCACATGTTTAGATATTGGCATATAACAGGGGTGGGGAACCTAAGGCCCGGGGGCCAGATGTGGCCCCTGACTTGACTGGATCTGGCCCCTGAAGGTCAGGGCTCCCCACCCAGCATTGGTGCTCCAGCCCCCTGCCATCCCACTTGTGGGGCTGGAGCACACAAAATCTACTAGCCTGGCCTCCCCTAGGCTCTGATGCATGAGGGGAACATGGGGAGTGTCTTTCTCCTCAGCTGGGGTCCACATCAGTGAAGATTTGGTGGGTTTTTTAAATTATTATTCTCTCTTGTGTGCGGCCCCCTGACAGATTTTTTTTTTCCTGTGGGTCAGCGGTCCCCGACCCAAAAAAAGGTTTCCCGCCCTTGGTATAGAGAGTATGCTTATAAAGTTTGCAGATGATACCAAGCTGGGAGGGGTTGCAACTGCTTTGGAGGATAGGGTCATAATTCAAAATGATGGGACAAACTGGAGAAATGGTCTGAGGTAAACAGGATGAAGTTTAATAAAGGACAGATGCAAAGTACTCCACTTAGGAAGGAATAATCCATTTCACACATACAGAATGGGAAGTGACTGTCTAGGAAGGAGTACTGCAGAAAGGAATCTAGGGGTCATAGTGGACCACAAGCTAAATATGAGTCAACAATGGGACTCTGTTGTAAAAAAAGCAAACATGATTCTGGGATGCATTAACAGGAGTGTTGTGAGCAAGACACGAGAAGTCATTCTTCCGGTCTACTCAGCACTGATTAGGCCTCAGCTGGAGTATTGTGTCCAGTTCTAGGCACCACATTTCAAGAAAGATGTGGTGAAATTGGAGAAGGTCCAGAGAAGAACAACAAAAATGATTAAAGGTCTAGAAAACATGACCTATGAGGGAAGACTGAAAGAATTGGGGGTTTTTTAGTTTAGAAAAGAGAAGACTGAGAGGGGATGTGATAGCAGTTTTCAGGTATCTAAAAGGGTGTTACAAGGAGGAGGGAGAAAAATTGTTCGCCTTGATCTCTGATAATAGAACAAGAAGCAATGGTCTTAAACTGCAGGAAGAGAGGTTTACGTTGGACATTAGGAAAAACTACCTAACAGTCAAGGTAGTTAAGCACTGAAATAAATTGCCAAGGCAGACTGTGGAATCTGTCTAACATGCTCTTAAAAATCTTCAATGACTAACACCTGTCAAGGATGATCTAGATAATAATTACACCGCCTTGAATGCAGAGCACTGGACTAGAAGTCCTCTTGTGATCCCTTTCAGTTCAACAGTTCTCTGATTCTGTGGTGGTAGAATGGAGCTTAGTTTGGTCTGGCTATACACTGGGAACTTCTGACCATGTTTGCAAAGATATTATGGTTCATTCATCTATATCTTTTAGAGCATGCGTCTGTTTGATCAAGAACTCCTCCTAAATGGTAAGAGTGAGGATCACCAAATTGGGCATATAGCTTTCTCTTAAACTTAAAGCAATGTAAGAGTTTGGTTGTACGCCTGGAATGGGATTGCTTCTCATAAAACCAAACAGAAAATAGACATAATCACCAAAGCAAGTACAGTCCTCAATATTGACATAACCGAGTGAATGTTGAAAGAGACTGAACCAAGAAAAATAGGGTGAACTGGAATAAGATTGCTTCTCAATAAACCTTACGGAAAAGAGATTAAAATGGAGAAAATTGGAGTAGTGTTCGGTTTTGGCACAGCTAAATCGATGCTTAAGGTTTGAAAATTAGAAGAAAATGTTATTGGAAACCAAATTGACTATAGTCCTTTTTTGTTAAAACATAGCAAATAAGAGTTTATAGGGATGAAGAAAAAATCCCATTTAAAAAAAATTGTTAAAATTTTTCCATTTAATTTTTTAATGATCTTTTTTATAAAAAATCTGAAATAAAAATTAACTTAATAAAAATACAAGCATTTCAATAAAAGCATGTGCATTTTCCATTTATTTTGAAAAAATGACTTGCGGACCCATGTAATGCCAGGTAAATCTGCTAATTTATATATACAGGGAGCGGGGCAAAGAGGTGTAGAAGGCAGGAACATAGGTCAGCTCTGACTGGCCCCTCTGTTTCTTTCAACATTCAGATAGTGATGATGAAGATGAGGATCGTCCTTCCCGGAAGAGACGGTTGGCAGAACGGGCAGCAGATGGGGCGGAAGAGGAGGATGAAGACATGATTGAGAGCATTGAGAATCTGGAAGACATGAAGGGGCATTCAGTAAGGGAGTGGGTGTCTATGGCAGCTCCCCGGCTTGAGATCTACCACCGCTTCAAGAACTTCCTGAAGACCCATGTGGATGACCATGGGCACAATGTATTCAAGGAGAGGATCAGTGACATGTGCAAAGGTATAGCTGGCTGTGGGACAGGTGGAAACAGTGAATGAACAAACCCAGCTGGATGTATTTTTGTAGTGGAACACACTTTGGAATGTCTGATACGGTGTTTCCCCACTTCTTTCTTAGCTGTGGCACTCTACAGCTGTCTTTTCTGTATGGCCTTTTCCTCTCCTGTCTACCCCAAATGTTGAATCAGCTTTCTCAGGGACTTTGTTGCTTTATAGCTGAATAGTGCAGAACTTTGTTGTAAGCTTTTTTCTGACTTCTTAATTTGTGCCCCTCATGTGTTCACTTTGCACCATGAAGCTGAATTCTGCCAGCAGGAAATCTAATAACATCTGTTTGATTGGAAGTTTACAGGCTCCGGTACAAGATGAAGAGGAATTTTACATTTGTGTGTTTGGCTTAATTTGCACCAGGAACCAGATCATTCAAACAGGGAACAGGAACAACGCCATATGACTTAGGAGACCAGTCTCAGCTCAGCAGTGTAGCCTAGAATTTATAGTAGTGAGTCACAGGAGAAACTGAACTAACAAATGTTGGTGACTAAACTTGAAGAAGAATAGTTGGCCAATAGAAAAGGCAAAATGAATGCAGCTGTAGGTGCTGGTGAGGAGTGATGCAGTAGAACATTGGTTATAGGAGAATGCTGACTGCAGATGAATGACATCTACTCTACTTGTTCCTTCTACAGAGAACAGAGAGAGTCTGGTGGTGAACTATGAAGATCTGGCTGCCCGGGAGCATGTCCTTGCCTACTTCCTGCCAGAGGCCCCAGCTGAAATGCTGAAGATCTTTGATGAAGCTGCTAAGGAAGTAGTGCTGGCCATGTACCCCAAATATGACCGGATTGCTCAGGAGATCCATGTCCGTATCTCACACCTGCCTCTGGTGGAGGAACTGCGGTCACTCAGGTAGGCAGTGGAGCTGGAATTGATGATGACCAGGCCTGTGGGAGCCTTTGGACTGCATGTTTGGGATGGTCAGGCTTGCTGGAGTTATGTTGACTAAAGTTCTGTGTGAGAAAATGGAGAATCTGGGCTATGCTGGGGGAAGCATGCCCACGGAACCAGCCTGCCCCAGTAGAATGATGGACTCTATTTATTAAAGTAATTCAGTTGCTCAAGGATAATGTTTCTGGTGCCCCAAAAGATAAACCACAAACCTGTGAGAATAGGCTCATTGATCAGTGTTTCGACAAGCTATCATACCTTGCAGCAGACTGGGGCATGTCCTTCTGCCTTCCCTGGAGCCTGCCCATATGTTTCTTTCTCACTTTAGGCAGTTGCACTTAAACCAGCTGATCCGAACCAGCGGTGTAGTGACAAGCTGCACAGGGGTTCTGCCTCAGCTCAGCATGGTCAAGTACAACTGTAGTAAGTGCAGCTTCATCCTTGGGCCCTTCTTCCAGTCCCAGAACCAGGAAGTGAAGCCTGGTTCCTGCCCAGAGTGTCAGTCCACTGGCCCCTTTGAAATCAACATGGAAGAGGTAAGATTTAAACCACCTGTACAATGTTAATATGTCTGTTGCTGTGGACCCTTCTTCTCACCTCTGTCCAGTTCCTCACTGGA
Organism: Pelochelys cantorii; assembly: GCA_032595735.1. Lineage (NCBI taxonomy): Eukaryota > Metazoa > Chordata > Testudines > Trionychidae > Pelochelys > Pelochelys cantorii. The sequence continues at coordinate 26,146,448 of CM064336.1, forward strand.
CAGATGACCAGTCTGGTCCCCAGATGTGCCTGGGATGAATCTTGCCATGTCTGATACCATGTAGATACCTGAAGTGCTGCAGGTTGCCTTCCAAGATACCCTTCTCCCAAAGTTAGGTCAGTGTTGATAATCCTTGTAGAGATAGGAGAACTGAGTCGCTTGCAAGATAGTAGTAGAACCACTGACTCCAAGTTCTTGGCTCCGAGTTTTTGGGTTGACCATTATACCATGCCCATCCCCACAAGCTGGGTGTCTTTACCCAAGTGTTTCAACATTGAAGCCAGGAGGTGAATGGGCAAACACTGCTAACCTCTCCCTCATGCAGGTGGGTGCTTTGGTCATGGGCAACATGGCAGAAGCTTCTGCCGTATTCAGGGCTGCCTATCCAGCAGACTGCCTCTAGTCCTAGAACTATTTCTGATCAACCTCCTGGCAGTCCTGGCCCTCACTCTTCACCCAGAGCTTAGTCAAGTTTAAACTAACTGGTCAGCACTCTGCCTGACCTCTTCTGCAAAGGGCTTTTGAATAGCACCTGTGCAGCCCGTGTGGACATCTGACTCACTGTGCAGTTCACATTTGTTCCTGCAGACAGTCTACCAGAACTACCAACGCATCAAAATCCAGGAGAGCCCAGGCAAGGTGGCAGCTGGCAGGCTGCCTCGCTCCAAGGATGCCATTCTTCTTGCTGACCTGGTTGACAGCTGCAAACCAGGAGATGAAATTGTAAGTTCCACTGGGGACGGGGAGGGGCGTGGAGCAGTTACATTTATTCTTGGCACTATGGTGGCATTGCAAGGACTTGGGCCATCACTTAGGTGTGTGTTGGGGTGGGAGGGGTAACAGTTAGGGCCGTCTTTGCTCTAAGACATGTCAGACTGGGATTGAAAGTCACATTTCCAGTGGCTTGAGAACGAAATGTTCGCGGGAGGAGACAGTCTCGTGCCATGGAATTTGGTACTTGGAGTCCTGCTACCTACCATGTCCCTTTCTGTGCCTTTCAGGAGCTAACGGGGATCTATCACAACAACTACGATGGCTCCCTGAACACAGCCAATGGATTCCCAGTATTTGCAACAGTGATCATGGCAAATCACATTGCCAAGAAGGACAACAAGGTGGCAGTTGGGGAACTGACTGATGAGGACATGAAGGTTATTGTAGGCCTGTCTAAGGATGAGCAGATTGGGGAGAAAGTGAGTCTTCATGAAACATTTCTCTTCTGGCAGAGCAAGCTGTCTGCTTGAGTCCAGAACCAAGAACAAAGTTAAATGGCATGATATTATAGTGGGGCATTTCTAGTCAGAAGCACCCCATCAGCTCAAATATCAGCATCTGCCGGAAAATGTCTTGCCCCGTGTAATGCTCAAATGGCTGTTGATGAGAGTGAGAGACTGAAGAGGGGTGGATGGACCCTTACTTGGTTTGTTGTGTGCATTTTTATCAGTGCTTTGTGTAGGGGCAACTTTGCTGTTCCTCCTCCATAGTCAGTTCCCATCTTGTTTATGCAAGCCTTTCATACCACCAAAGGGACAGAACAGAAAAGGTGACCGGGGAAGCCACCAGAATAGACCTACTTCACATGGGTGGTTCTGCAACTAGACTGATGCCAGCTGACATCTGTCTCTGGAGCAGTAGTTGCCTAGCAGAGAGAGCAGAAAGAAAATCTAGCTACATCTCATCTCCTCCCTTTCTGGCCTTTCTAAGGCCAAGTGCCTAAAACAACCGTCTTCCTCTTAAAATGTTCTGTCCTCACTCCTTATTAACAGCGGGTTGTGATTTCAGGTTAGCAAAGAATAAGACAGGCTTAAACTATACAGTTAGCAGCTCTACAGCTCATTTCTTGGCAGGTTGATACATTAAAGGACATAGAGCCAGAATAAAGATGTCTTGCACATCCATAAGGCAGAAAGCATAATGTGGTGGGTTCAGATCCCTTAGCAGGGATAAGGTCTCTCTCATCTCTATCCTGTCTTTGAAATCCAGAGTCTGATGCTTATAACTTTACTTTACTTCCTCTGAGTGGTGCTAATATATACGTGAAGCCAGAGCTTTGGAAATAAAGCTTGCAGTTCTTTGATTTCAAAACTTTTTTTTTTTTTATTTCAAAACTTTCATTTTGACAGAACTTGCCTTCATTGGGGATGCAATAAACAATTGTCTGTAATCTGAATACTTCATCATGAGCCATTAATCTGCACAGCAGATCATCCATTATTAATGAATCAGTTAAACAGGCTTCAGCCAGAATCAGGTTCTCTGACTCAGAACATAATGTAACAAATACAGTCTCTCTGCAGTGTTCAGTGCGAAGTGTGAATGTGGTGGCAATAGTGAATCCTCCCAAATGCACTGGATTGTACTGTACCTCATCCACACTGCTCTGTCATGGAACTTGTATCAGTCCATAGTGTTGTATCGGTCATATTACTGCATTGACGTGATATCGCTCTCTATATAATAAAGGAATAATTGAAGTCAGCAGGGTGCAAGCACTGATGAGAAGAGCTGTGTAGCTAGTGAGCCGCTTTTCGTGCTGAATAGAATGGACAAGGGGATACCATTGAAAACTCCTCTGCTTTTTCCTTCAGATCTTTGCCAGCATTGCGCCATCTATTTATGGGCATGAAGACATCAAGAGAGGCCTGGCCCTTGCCCTGTTTGGTGGTGAACCCAAAAACCCTGGTAGGTGTAGTGTCATTTGTATCCAGTGTGTCATTCCATACCTGTTTCTGCTGGCGTAGTGAAGGCGGTTAGGATTTATCTTGGTATTCTGATGTCTGGATAAGAAGATGAGGAGTAGTAGAATAAGGGGACATCACTAGGAACATGCATCCTACTCTACAGGAGTAGAAATACATAGACGGAAGACAAGGCCTGAGCGTGGAAGAGCTAGAATTTAGGCAATTGCTCACTAGCATCCCTCTGCTCTTAGCATTCTGTGTTTAGTGCAGTGATACTCAGATCGCAGCAGTTCAGGAGCCAAATGAGAGACTGACATTACACAAAGAGCCACGGGAGTGTGAATTCATTGTTTCATTTACTATAGTGCTGTCTCTGATTCTCACAACAAATAAGTTAATAACTTAAGTGCAAGTTGATAATTGAATTGGTTAATAACATAGTAAAACATCCTGATTGGTTAATAACTAAATAACACAGTGTTTTAATACTAAATGCTACAAAGAACACCAGAAGATGCATTAAAGATCCACTTGTAGCTCGTGAGCCTCAGTTTGGGTATCACTGGTTTAGTGTCTTTGTGCAGGTCTAATGCTTGGGAGGGGATCATCAGAACAGCCATACTGGGTCAGACCAAAGGTCCATCTAGCCCAGCATCCTGTCTGCTGACAGTGGCCAATACCAGATGCCCCAGAGGGAGGGAACACAACAGGCAATCCTCACGAGATCCCTCTCCTGTCACCCATTTCCAGACAAACAGAGGCTAGGGACACCATTCCTACCCATCTTGGCTAATAGCCATTGATGGACCTAACCTCCATGAATCTATCAAACTCTTTTTTTGAACGCTGGTAAAGTCCTAGTCTGCACAACATCCTCTGGTAAGGAGTTCCATAGGTTGACTATGCACTGAATGAAGAAAAACTTCCTTTTCTTTGTTTTAAACATGCTGTCTATTAATTTCATTTGGTGACCCTTAGTTCTTACATTGTGGGAATAAGTAAATAACTTTTCCTTATTCACTTCTTCCACACCAGTCCACACTTTTTCCACAATCATCACTGCTTCCTCCTTGTGTACGAAGGTGTCTTATTTAAACTGGGAGCAGAAATGCAGCGTCACATGCCTACATGTAAAAGAACCAGGTTCCGCAAGGGGTTGGGGAGCACTGAGAACCCCTGGGCCACCAATATGTACCAGAGCTTGGTGACTTTGGATCTCTTGCAGATCTGTTTGGGTAGATTTTTTGCACTTGCAGAACTCCATTGGTGAATGAATTGGGGACTCCCCCAAAATGTACCCAACTCCAATTCACACTGAAGAGGTGGTGAGAGAAGAAGAAGCATGCTTAAGGAATTGATCTTTTAAACAAGACTTTCTGGCTTTTGCTGAGCAAGTAGTGAGATGTCATGCTTCTTGCCAAACTCTGAGGGTGCCCAAGTGCTGTATTTCTTTGCTTCCCTGTCAAACACTTTTATCCTTCCTAATGCTGCTGTTTCCTTTCACTTACATACTGCTCCATTAGAGGACAGTGTCATTGTTAAATTATATAAAAGCTACTTTTCCCTAAGTCCTCTTTCTGACCTGGCTGTAGGTGGCAAGCACAAAGTGCGTGGTGATATCAATGTCTTGCTTTGCGGTGATCCGGGTACGGCCAAATCTCAGTTCCTCAAGTATGTGGAGAAGGTGTCCAGCAGAGCCATCTTCACCACTGGCCAGGGTGCTTCTGCTGTCGGTCTGACTGCCTATGTCCAAAGGCACCCAGTCAGCAAAGAGTGGACCCTGGAGGCAGGGGCGCTGGTGCTGGCAGACAGAGGTGTCTGCTTGATAGATGAGTTTGACAAGGTGAGTACTGACTTCATTGATGCAGCAAGACCGAGCTAACGGGGTACAGGTTAGGGACTCTCTTGGCTGAGGAGTTCAGTGGCTCATGACAGTGTCCCCCCACCACCAGTGTTTTACCCAAATATCTGTAGCTTGTAGGAGAGAATGACCCAGGCTTGGGATGTGGGGGGTGCTTTGTTAGGCCCTTGGCTAGACTCACAATGCAGTTCATCTGTGTGTGTTGCTCAGGAAAGTACCCTTCATGCAACCTGTTTGCTGAAATGCTTCAGCTCTGACCTGGAGAGATGGAGAGCTCAGAAAATCTCCCAGTCATCCGCTGGTCTCCAGGCTAATGAGTGCCCATTCTGGTGGTGCGGTGCCATTTAGGAACTGCATGGAGACACCATTTCCCATAGGCCACTGAGACATCACCAGGTGCTACTGAGATGCACCAGATTTGCCTAGGTCCCCTAGAAGCAGGGGTAGGGAACCCTTTTTGGGTCAGAAAAATCAGTCGGGGGCTGCACAGAAGTGAGAAACAAAGTGGGAAGCCCCTGACTGAGAAGGAGAAAGGCACTCCCCACATTGCTCTTGCACACCAGAGCCTAGGTGGCCCAGGCTAGTAGATTTTGTGTGCTCCAGCCCTGTGGGTGGGTGGCAGGCGGGCTGAAGCACCAAGTGGGCTCTCCAATGCTGAGCCTCGGGCCAGATCCAGGCAAGCTGGGGCTTCATCCAGCCCCTGAGCCTGAGTTTCCCCACCCCTGCCTAAGAGCAAGTGGAAGCAGGATTTGCCACTGCAGTTGGATAGAGGGGGCTGGCCTGAATCCGAGCCATCTGCTGAGGCCTCCTCCAGGGCCAACAGGAAGCAGGTAAGGAATGAATCTGAGGTTCTAAGGTCAGCCTGTAGCTGTGAAGGGAGCAGACTCATGTCCTTGAAATATCTGTGCCCCCAACCTGGGGCTCATGGATCCCCTCTGCTTCCTCCCTGGCTGCCCAGGGAAATGTGAAAATGAGTTTCTCAGCTCTCATGGCAAGCTTTTGCGTAATGGGTGGGAGCTGGTGATATTTTTTTTCCCCCTCTTCCTCCATCCCCTCAGCAATCCTGTCAGCATGCACCTAGTGTTGGCTCATGGAAGTTGACTCATGAAGCCCTGTGTAATGTAGTTCTTCATACCTGGCCTCTTGCCTTCCTGTAGGATAGTGGGCCTCAGAGTATGTTGTTTTCTCCTAGATGAATGACCAGGACAGGACCAGCATCCATGAAGCCATGGAGCAGCAAAGCATCTCCATCTCCAAGGCTGGAATAGTCACCTCTCTGCAGGCCCGCTGCACAATTATTGCTGCTGCCAACCCTATAGGTAAGTACCTGGGAGCCATGAGAGCAGGAGTCCCTGTCTCCAACCCATGGTATCAGTTTTGCAGTCCCCAGAACAGCTGCTCTGCCTCTTTATGTACCTCTGGCCACCAGACCCTCTAACCCTGTTACTGCATGTGCTGTCTGGAGACCGAAACCAAGCCCACAGTAACCAGGTTATGATGCTGCAGGTGGGCGCTATGACCCGTCGCTGACTTTCTCAGAGAACGTGGATCTGACGGAGCCCATCATCTCTCGATTCGATATCCTGTGTGTGGTGAGAGACACGGTGGACCCAGTTCAGGTGCGAGTCAAAGTGGGGCCCACAGCTCATGCAGTGGTGGGGGTGCCACCGCCTATGCTGACAAGGGAGAGGGTTGGGTTCTGGCACCTGCCATGCTGCGATAGTGCTGAAGTGGTGGAAAGGGGATGTGGGGCAGAGCTACCCCCTTGCCTTGGTGCTCTTGCAGGCTGGTGACTATAGGCTGCTAGGGGACCCCATCCCCCATCTCTATGACTTCTCATTCCTGCTACATGCTCTTCATCCAGTTCCTTGAATGCTCCTGCTTCTGTCTCCATTTCACCCTGTGACCAGTCAAGTGGCCAACTCTCTGAATTGTCCATTCAGGGCATGGAGAGAGGATTGCACCACACCTATTTTCCCCCAGGCAAGAGAGCTTCATCTCCCATTTTCAGCCAAAAGGCCACAGTGCCTCCCAACACCATCCAGGTCCTCACTCAAACCTATGCCTCTGTCAGTGCTGTGCACAGTCCTGTCCTTCATGCTGCGATGTCTCCTGGAATGGTTTCTCCTCCTGGGGCACTTTACCCCAGCATGGTGAGGCTTTCCACCCTGCCCCACAAAGGAATGACCTTGCTTCTGTAAATGCAATGTATCTTTACTGCAGCCCGGCAACTGGCTAAGATTCCCTTTTGGAACCGGTGCACATGGCTCTAACATGTGCCAGAGTCGCTGTCCTATGTCATGAGGCATCTGATCCTATTTTCCTGAGTGTGACTCTTGAAGTCTTTGCCAGCCTGGGTGATGAGTCTGGGTCCCTTTGCCATTAGTCAGCTCCTATTTGCCCACACTTATTCCCCCAAGTGCCTTGTCCACAGAACACAACTGCTTGGTAGAACTCAGCTGCAGAAGCAGCTCTGTCTGCCACTCTGAAGTGAATGGCTTCAGTGCCTGTTATTCCTCCCATTGTCCTCCAGGACGAGATGCTAGCCCGGTTTGTCGTGGGAAGCCACATCAAACACCACCCTGGCAGCAAAGATGTTGTGAATGGAGATGCGCAGGAGGTGATCCTCCCTAACACCTATGGTGTGGATCCCATCCCCCAAGAGATTCTGAAGAAGTACATCATCTACGCCAAGGAAAAGGTCCATCCTAAACTCAACCAGATGGACCAAGACAAGGTGGCCCGGATGTACAGTGATCTCCGGAAGGAATCCATGGTGAGTAGACTTAAATAAGGGGCTTATTCGGAAGAGGGGCGACCTGGAACAGGAGTGGATTACCCCAAGATCTGCCCATCACCCACAGTACTTGGGTAGGAAGCTCTGGGCCACCTTGCCGTACGAGATGGACTTGAGTCCAGTACTGTAGAGCCATCTGGTAAATAAATGATTCTACCTCATCTGAATGTATAGTTAGCACAAGTTAGTAGCAAGGTTTTCTATGCCACAGGGCTAATACGTTCTGAGGCACTATGCTCTCTCGTAGGAATCCATAGAGCAATCTTAATTATGTTGGCTTTGCTGCTAGGGAGTCCCATAAGTTCCTGCTGTGTTTTTGGATTTCCTTTGAGGCCGACATATGCTCCACCCTGACTCCTGGGAGTGGAGAGAAGCCATATGACAGCAGGCAAGCTCTGCAGTGCTTTTCCATTGTGACTGTAGACTCCTCCCATGGGATCCTAGATCTTTCTCCTCTTAATTGAATCTGATAGGGCCATAGGGAGTTTCATGGACTTTGGGACAATTAGTTTAATGTCGGCTTTTATAATTCCCTACAAAGAATTGGGACGGGGGGAATGACCCTCTCATGCCTCTCAACATAAATAAGCAGAATAAGGGGCACAAGCACCTTACTGCTCACCTTCAAGTGATTTAAATGTAGCCTGTTTAGGCTCCTGTCAGCTGCCTTTCTCGGTATTGCACTATGCCTGCCAGCAGGTGGTGCAGGTTCCTCAGTTTCTGAATGTCCTTGGGCTGGAAGGTTCATGACTGGTCAGTCACTTGCAGTAGGCAGCTTTGCCTCAAGCAGAGGTGCATGGGCTGAGAAGAGCCTGGTCTGCTGCCTCTCTTGTGGTGCATTTTCCCTTGTAACATTTTCCCTTCCCTCACTTCGTAGGCCACTGGCAGCATCCCCATCACGGTGCGTCACATTGAGTCCATGATCCGCATGGCTGAGGCCCACGCCCGCATCCACCTACGGGATTACGTGGTGGAGGACGATGTCAACATGGCCATCAGGGTGATGCTGGAGAGCTTCATAGACACACAGAAGTTCAGCGTCATGAGGAGCATGCGGAAGGTTTGTGGAAAGGAGCTCGTGGGTTGGATGGAGTCCCTTCACTAGCTAGATTGAGGCTCCAGCTGAATTGTCTGGGTTGGAAACCAGTTGGGATTGGATAGTGGCTACAACACAGACCTGTACCTCTAGCCCCAGTATTCACAGGGCCTTAGGGAGGTGCTCCATGTTATTCTGCAGGGATGTAGGGAAGCCACAGTGATTGAAACCGAAGGGCTGGCTACAGCTTGGGCTTGGCTGCTTTATAATGCAGTCCTTCTGCCTGCTCCAGTAAGATAAAGGGGCTTATACGGCCTCCACAGAACAAACCCGTCTTGGGGTTTGGCGTGGATTATACAGGGCATCTTGGGGGACAGAGAAGGTGTGGCCAGAGTGCACTGGTCTGTGGCTGTTCTGGGTTAGCAAAATGGTCCACTGAAGGCTGCTGTAGCCAGTGTAATTTAGAGCACTCTTCCCCCCCCCCCCCCCAGGCCTGTTCTATACTCCTGAGGTTGGACCCAGATTTAGAGAAGCGTTAAAGTTATCTTAAAGCAGATACATATGATCCCAGCCCTCTGCGTAAATTCAGGGCCAAGGTAAGCTGATATACCTTTTCCCCAAGGGCACGCCCTCCCCCAAAGCCCCGTCTTTCAGCCTTTTGGGAGCGTCAGACAGCACCTGATGGAGGAGCCTCAGCCTGTTAGGTTAAATATGTTCACCCTTTGGATTCTGTGAATTTCTCCTGAGCCACTAATGTGGCTGGCAAAGGCCTGTGTTTCAAAGGCTAGTCAGACTCCTGAAGGAGGTGTTCGAAATGGAAATGAATGTTTTTGTGTTTTTACTTGACAGCTTAAACCTCACCATCCCACACGGTATGTCTACACTACAGCTGTAGCCATGCCACTGTAGTGTGGATATTTCTCACATTGCCAATTGCTGGAAGGAGAATTTCCATTGATGTAGTTAATCCACCTCTCTGAGAGGCAGCAAATAGTTCTTCCATTTGCCTTGCCCCAACTATTTCAGGGTTAAGTTGACTTAACCACAGCCCTCAAAGAAAATTTTTCACAGCCCTCATGGATGTAGCTTGGTCAATATAATTTTCAAGTGTAGACCAGCAGTTACTTCTGTCCTGTATGCAGCTCCTAGGTTGTGTGGCCATCTGCCTCTCTAACCCTTATGCCTCTTCTTTTGCTTCCCAGACCTTTTCCCGTTATCTGGCTTTCAGACGAGACAACAATGAGCTCTTGCTGTTTATTTTGAAACAGCTTGTGGCAGAGCAGGTTATGTATCAGAGGAACCGCTATGGGGCCCAGCAGGACACCATTGAGGTGCCAGAGAAAGACCTGGTGGATAAGGTATGGGATAGCTTCTGTGCGCTGCTCTCTGTCTAAGGGGAGGACTGGCTGTTCCCAGACCCTTCCATCCCTCCACTCCTGTTCTTGGGCTCCCCAATAACCTTTGGTGCTAACTGGTGTCCTTGCCGTATGTAAAAGGAGATGCTTGTAACACCAGAGAGGAACAAGAAACCAGCAGCTGCAATTCTAGTAGAATGTGGGTTGTGATGGTATTTTGAAGCATCTTCTCTAAGGTACTCTATTAAAACTGTCTCAGTCTGCCAGAGCTGCCTTTAAAGAGACAATGCTGGACTATTCATGTTTTCAAAAATCCCCTTGCTTGACTTATTGCACCAGAAGAATGTGGCATTAGATGTAAACCATTTTAAATGAAGTCTAGCTTTCGGTTCATCTCTTGCCTCTTTGCTCTTCTCCTATCTGGGTAAGAGAATAGAGGACTGACTTTCATTTTTTCTTAATCAGTTTTGTTTTCAGTTTTTGTGGCTAGTCTAATGCTGCAGTATGCCGTAGCTGGACAGCAGAGCCCAGGCAGACTCTCTGAACGGGGGTGCCAAGAGGGTAGTTACCCTGGGATCTGGTGATTTCAGAAGGACCCAGGACTCATGACTGCTGCAGGAGTGGGAGAGGCTGGAGCCCCAGACCTTTTAAATCACTTCTGGAATGCTGCACTGTATGCTCCAGGCAGCTCTGAAGTCTGGTTGTTGGGGGGCAGGGTGATGTGCTCCAGTGATGTGGCCCAGCCTTTCTGACTGAGGCCCTGTCCTTCCAGGAGCACAGAGCTGCCCCTCCCTCCACCTTGCCCAGGGGCCTAGCAAGTCTGTTGGCCCCCCTGAACCAGGGGAGTGGCTGGTGCTTTCCCTGTGGATTTCAGTCTGACTGTCCAATGAGCTGACAGGATGGGGAAAAGCAATTGATTATACAAGCAGTGATAAATGACCATGTCCCATCCCCCCCAGTGTGTCTCTGACTTCCCAGCCTGCCTGTAGGCTTTTTTAACCAAACTGAACTATTGGTCCTCACAAGGTATGTTGGTTCTGTGCATGGCACCAGTAGAGTATCAAACTTCCCATTCCTTCCTTCCTTACTTCTTGGTCCCTGTCATGGAATGTGCCTAATGTACCTCATGTCAGGTCCACCGGAGAGGTCTGTGAACTCAGCCCCTCTTGTGAGAGAAGGCTCTTGTGCAGATCAGAAATCTCGCTGTAACTAAGTGCCTACTGCATATAATGGGTCTCGGCTTTCTCTTTTCATTTTAGTTTCAATGGAAGTAAAGGACAGGCAGGAAGCAGGCAGTCCTGGAGCTAGCATCCTCCAGGCAGCTCTCCTCAGCTGCTGTTGCTAGCCAGGGCCTCTGCTGAGCAGAAACCAGGCCCACCAATGGGGGGGCAAAAGGAGTAACTGCCCCAGGTCCCAGTGCTTCAAAAGGGCCCAGAGCTCCTGACCAAGCAGCGGTGGCGGCAGTGGCCAGAGCTCTGGGCCCTTTTAAATCACCTCCAGAGCACTGTGCTCCATGTGGCTGTGAGGGCTGTGGGAGGCTGGCACAGTATGCTGAGCCAGCTGTCTCAGCCCCGCCCCTTGTGCCCGAGTCAGGCCTGCACCCCCACTTTGCCCAGAGGCCTGGGGCGGGGGGGAGGCTGTCACCTCTCCTGGCAGAGACTGCTCATTTTCATGAACGGTGAGAGCCCTCCTCCATGGCGCGTCTTTTCTGAGATAAGTGTTAATGCCGCCCTCTATCCTCTTCTCCCAGGCTCGCCAGATCAACATTCACACCCTCTCTGCCTTCTACGACAGCGAACTGTTCAAGATGAACAAGTTCAGCCGTGATGTGAAACGGAAGGTGATTGTCCAGCAGTTCTAAGGACAGCGGCAGAGCCTGCCTCGGGTACAAGGGCGGAGGAGAAGTTGGCATGTGTGCCCCACTCCCCCAAAAAAGAATGCAACAGGAAATAGGAGAACTTGGAGGACTCAGCCATTCTCTTGCTTGCTTTGACCCTTGTGGATTATGGGAGCGCCTTAGGCATGCAGAGCTGCAGAAGGACTTGTAAATAGAACAGAGTTACATAGTTTAGGGCTCAGCTAAGTCTATTTGTTAGCAGCTTTGGAAACTCTCTTCTATCAGTCCAGCTAAGAGACATGAGAATTGCCGGTCGTGAGATTGGCTGGATGATTTACACCTTCCCCACTTCCCCCATGCCGAGTTCCCACTTCAGGTTCCCCCTGAGGGAACAGCTGGAGCATGCCAGCAAGTAGAGGTGTTCCTTGGTTGGCAAACATGTGCCCGTCAGATCACCAAAGCCGTTAGCCCCCTTCTGTTTCTGGTTCCTGCCTAATGGATAGTGATCAGGACTGGTTTGTGGAGATCTGAAACTGACCTCCCAGCTGAATCCTTTGGGTCTGAGTGTTAATGTTTCCCTAGGCCCCTTCATGGACCAAAGTTGTGCTTGGGCTCAGCAGGAGCTGCTTGACAAGACTTTAACATGGCACATAGAACAGGAACATCTGAGCTGTTCAAGCTGTTCAAGGAGGGAGCTGGTTTTGATCTGCATTGGGGCAGTGTCCCAAGTCTCTGGCAGGCTGTAAAATGCCATCATGAGTGACACATTCTGCCCTACAAAGGGGTGCAGGTAGGAACTGGAACGAGCAGCAAAACCTAAGCTTAATTGTCCGTTTAGGAACGAAACCTGTTCTCAGTGCAAAGCACTCCCGTGTCCTTAAGGGCGAAGTCAGCTGAGATACCACAGCTGAGAGAGCTGAGGTGGCGAGAATTCCAGCAGGACAACATGCAGCAAGAAGTGTGTTTGGGGTGGGGGGAAGCACAAGCTGAAGATGTTCCTGTGTCATACCCTGTTTTTGTCTATTAGACTGTGAGTCTCTTGCCCTTCTACTTTGTGTTTTGAATACATGTGTTTTTTTGAATATACCTGTGTTCGTATTCCTCTGGGAATTTCCCCCCACTGCAGTAAGGGAGGATGAGCATAGCTGAGCCTCTTGCCTGCTCTCATCCTTTTTCTTGTGTCTGCTCCACCATTCAAAATGAAGTTCACAGTGGGGGGAGGTGGGAGCAATTTTATCTCCTGGGGTTTGGTGTCCTGGCCCTGCTTTTGCACCTACCAGGAACTGTCACGGGGGTGGGGAACGGGGCAGATTGGGCAGCTATTGAAGCACTGGGGGCAGGCAGGCGAGGAACAGCGTGGGCACACAGTAGTTTTCTTTAGGTGTTTATATAACTGGCCTGCCTTTCCGCTGGGGCTCTCTGTGGCAAGACTTCCCCGTGTAGCTCATGGACACGTCTTCCTGGACCCCACTCCCTTGCTGTGGGATTTTTGCCTCCAGTATGCACTGGTATAAATATAATTAACTAGTATTCTAGGTGTGGACATGCCCAAGTAGTTGTCATGGCAGAGCTGGGATGTGGATGCAACCTATGACTTGTAATAAGCTGGGGTACGTCTAGACTACATGGCTCCATTGACGGAGCCGTGTAGATTAGTTTACACGAAAAAGGGAAATGAAGCTGCTATTTAAATAATCGCCGCTTCATTTACATCAAAATGGCCACTGCGCTGTGCCGATCAGCTGATTGTCAGCACAGCGCAGCAGTCTAGACGGGGATCTGCCGTCCCCAGAACCCTTCGTCAGCAGATCCCCGTCTAGACTGCCGCGCTGTGCTGACAATCAGCTGATCAGCACAGCGCGGTGGCCATTTTGATGTAAATGAAGCGGCGATTATTTAAATAGCAGCTTCATTTCCCTTTGCCGTCCTGCCTAATCTACATGGCTCCATCGACGGAGCCATGTAGTCTAGACACACCCCTAGTGTGACCTGAGCTTAAAACCCATTTCATAATCATGGGTAAAGGCAGTAGCCTGGACAGAACCTTTTAGCATAAACAGCTTCCCCATAGCAGCTGAAGCGTGTTCTAATTTTCAGCATACTGCGCTATTAACACCTCCCCTGCTATTGCCTGAGGTGTGGGGACAAATGGTCTGGGAGAGCAGCTGGGAATTCCGCGTCTGGTTCCAGCCATTCCTTCCTCTCTGTCACTAAGGACAAGAGGGCAGAGACTTTCAGTTTGAGATGCTGCTAGCCCTACCCACCACACTACGCACCATGAGCTCTTAGATGTAGCTACTTGGCTCCACTCTCTGTGGTAGGGTCCATCCCAGCTGTGCAGGACAACCCTGGAATCTGTGGTCCTTGCTACAGGTGACAGTGGGGTCACTGGTGTGGAAGATGGCCACAGGCGAGGCACACATTTACCTCCCTTTGGGAAGTATCCAGGCTGCAGGAGTATCAATACAGAACAGAAGGGAGGGTAGAGGACTGGGGTTCCCCTTCAGTTCCTGTGCCATTCTGACTCTCCTCCCAGACATGGGCCTTAAGGCATATTCCTCCTCTCAAGACTGGCAAGCAGCCCTAGGCTCCTTGGAGTAAGCTTAGGCCTTCAACAACATCAGCTGGCTGGTCTGAGCTGGGATGATGCAGTGGGTGAAAACCCATGCTGCTTCACTCATAAGCTACCTTGCTGGGAAGCATCCATCAGCAGAATGCAGCAAGGATGGTGCTGTAAAGTCCAGAGAGGAGCAGAGTACTTTCTACTGCATGCTTCCTTGGGAGCTGCTGTCCAGCCTAATAGGCTTCCCTGAAAGTCCCTGGCGTAGCCAAGTTTGGGTTCTCTGTTCCATGGGTTAAGGGTTAAAACATTACATGCAACCCCAGGTGTGCAGTGAAGGTCCGATGTGTAGTGAGGGAGGGGAGAACCTGCTGCCCTGCTTGGATTTGTACTTGAATCCACTGATAGCTGGGAAATGCAGAATTACTTTAAAATTGTGTTCTAAGAAAGGCAGGGATCCGGTTGTGTCACTGCAATCTGCCAAGTCCCCCACAGCTGTGTGTGAATGCTGAGTCAGGCTGGCTTTGGAAGGGCCTTCAGTGTGACTTTGAAAAGGGGTGGGTTGCCCAGACTGTGATCCAGTATAGGCTGAACCCATGGTGTGATCCATGGTGTGCAAGCTCACTCTCCTGCAGGGGAGAATGGTGCACCTACCTGCTCTTTACAAATCAGCCAGCTATCCTCAGCCCAGCTTGGAGAATGATACACAAGTATCCAGCCGAGGGAGGGGTGACCTGGATGAACTTGACTCTAGCCACAGAGAATGTTTCCTTGGTCTGGGTGAGCAGATGGGTGTAAGTAACCAGTTCATTTCATAAGTGAAGAAGTATTGTAAATAGCTCCATAAAACCAACATCACCTCAATATCTCTCTTGTGAGCTCTCTATATGGCACAGTGATAACACTTCTAGTAGAAAGAATTAGCAGTTGAGTGCTAGGTTCTGCTTTTACCCTGGCCTCAAAGCACCACCACACAGCCTCTCCTGATGCTAATAGTGTGCTGGATAGTAGACATTGCTGAGACAGATGACAAATCCAGCATTCTTATCTACAGCCCTAATGCAAAGTAAGGGTAAGCTTGGACCACACAGTGGCTCTGGATTGACAATAATTCAAAATCTTCCACAGCGAACTGGGGTTATGGCTGGTCAGAAGTTGATTCCCCATCCCTCAGAGTTTCCCAAAGGCTACAGTGAATCAACAGTGGTTCCTTCCCACTGTAACTCCAGTTGACACACTTTGTCTCTTGTACTGAAGCTCTAAATGTCATTTTGCTGTCCTAGAGGAAGCCAGCCACCGGTGGCTCAAAATACAGGGTAAAGGGCTGAAATTCTCTGGGCTGTGCTATGTAGGGAGAGCAGCCTCCATGACCTAATGGTCCTTTCTGGCCTTAACATTTTCTGAGCCACTTATCTCAGAGTTTGTGTTCTTACATGTCTCCTCCATATAAGCTGCAGGAAATGTGGAAGCTGCATCCATGTGGGAAGTAAATGCAAACCTCACTTCCACAGTGATGTAAGAATAGAACCAGTACCTGCCCCTGCTTAGTACAAGTCACAAAATGTTTCACAGTACCCCAGCTTTAAAAAAGCTAAATCAGCAAAACAAGCTTATCTAAATCTCTTTGGAAAGAGACCTGCTCAAATAAACTTGTGCATACTGCCACAGCACAAAATTAACTCTTTCCTTCAAATAAGGGCTTAGTGCTGGACAAAAGGGAAATCCTCCACAGGGAAAAAAGGTGATCTTGTGGTTAGGGATGTCAAATAGAGGTTAATTTAACTAATCGACTAGTTAATGGATTTTCCATCGACTAGTCAATAAGTGGGAGAGCCACAGCGGGGTTAGCTCCTGGCCCTGGGAGCTAACCCTGCTGCAGCTCTGCCTTTTAAATGCCCACTGGCTCTTAATACATTTAAAAGGGTGAGGGCAGGGGACTGGACTCGATGACCTCTTGAGGTCCCTTCCAGTTCTAGTGTTCTATGTAAGCAAAAGAGTGGTGTGCAGCGGGGGACCTGACATGAGCCGGAAATCAGCTGGCCCGGCTTGTGCTGGGTCTTCCCCACTGCGCTTCTGATTTTTAAATGTATTAAGAGCTGGCGGGCTCTTAATATATTTAAAGGGCAGAGTCGCAGCATCTGGGACTGGGTGCGAGCTGGGAATCAGCTGATTCCCCGCTTGCACATGGTCCCTGCTATCCCCCTGCCCACCACGGAGACTGTGCTAGAGGGAACCGGCTTTTAAGCAAGCTCCCCCCAACACCAGCTCCTGCTGCCCCGCCTTGCTGCCTCTGATAGAGGCAGCAAGGGGTGGGGAAGCAACTTGTCCAGGGACTAGTTGATTATCTGATAAGCTTTTGCTCATTGGACAGTCAACTAGTTGCTTATTTTGTGGTTTAAAATAGACCATGCAGCAGGACACTGGGTTCAGTTCTCACATCTGTCATAACTTTCCTGTGAGACCTTGGTAAGGTCACTAAATCATTTGATAGCTGGAAATTGGAGGGATAAAGGGAAGTTTCCCCCATTCTCTGTCTAGACTGCTTAGATTGTAAAATCTTTGGGGCAAAGACACTGTCTGATTAATGTTTATATAGGGCCTAGCACTGGGGCGGGCCATAATTTTTGATTGGGGGCCACTTCAGAAATTTTTGAAGTGGCCCCGGGCCACCTCAGAAGGGGTGGGGCCTTAGGTGGAAGGGACGAGGCTAGGGCACTTCTGTGCTTCCCTGCCCACAGACTGATTGGTCTGGGGGTGGGGAAGCGTGTGAAGTCTTTGCTCCTCCCTCCCCACAAGAGAACCGCCAGCTGTTCTGAACAGATGGCGGTTCCATCTTAGGTGCCCGTGCCCATGCCCCGGTGGTGGGAGGAGACATCGCACCCCCCCAACCTCAGGTCAATCAGGGTCTGGGGGCGGGAGGAGCACTCAAAGTCTGCCCTGCTCTGCAAGGGAGTGCCACGCTTAGTCACCCACCAGCTGAGCAGCAGCTGGTGGTTGACTCTAAGTGCCAAGTCCCTTACTAGGCAGGAGGAGACTTCGCACGCTTGCCCCATCCCCAGGCCAATCAGGTCTTGGGGGCAAGAGGAGCATGCAAAGTCTCTTCCCACCCCGCCCTCGTCCTGCAAGGAGTGTGCAACTCCCTGCCCTCTGGGGCATGGTGCTTAGAGTCAACCAGACCCGGCCCATGGAGGCCCTTTTTGCCCACCCCTGGCCTAACATGAGGCCCAACCTCCATTGGTTCTTCTAAGTGCTCTGTTAGTAGTAAACACCTTAGATGGCTAATGCTGAAATAACTTAATAACATCTAATTACTCTTCACAATGTCAGTAGTTTCTATTGTTCTGATGAGCAAAAAGTAGACAGACTGCTTGTTTTATTTGGCTTCGTTCTGACTGGCTTTCCCTTCCTGGTCTCAGGTTCGATCAGTGCTGCTGTGTTGGACCCTAAAATCCTATTTTAAATTATTTTAAACTAGCATATTTTAAATTATTTTTCAATGAAGCTTTAAAACAAGTAACATTTGTTGAGATTTAGAATTTGTTTTTAATATATTTTACTTAACAGATCAAAGTCACAACATTTTTCCTCAGATATTCACACTATCTACTTCCAAGGAAGCTGTATGCAAACATCTTGGGCCAAAACTTGACCTGAATTTGGAACTATACTATTATGCGTGTTCTTATGGAAAAGCTGTTTGCTTCACTTAAATCATATATAAAACAGTTCCATTTTCCTCACCAGAGGTGTAAACTTCAACATACCTGAATTAGAGGGAATTTAAAAGTAGAAACCAAAGTGGGATTGACCAGGTTAATTTTTGTTCCAACTTTTGTGAAGGACAGAAAGTGACAGGTAAAAACACTCAGGCTACGTCTACATTGGCAAGATTTTGCGCAAATACTTTTAATGCAAGAGTTTTTGCGTTAAAGTATTTGCGCAAGAGAGCGTCTACACTGGCATGTGCTTTTGCACAAGAGATGTGCTTTTGCGCAAAAGCGTCCGTGCCAGTGTAGAAGCTTTCTTGCGCAAGAAAGCTCCGATGGCCATTTTAGCCATCGGGCTTTCTTGCGCAAGAAATTCATGTTGCCTGTCTACACTGGCCTCTTGCACAAGAACAGTTGTGCAAGAGGGCTTATTCCTGAGCAGGAGCATCATAGTTCTTGCGCAAGAAGCCCTGATTTCATACATTAGAACGTCAGTGTTCTTGCGCAAGAACTCCCCGCCAGCGTAGACAGGCAGCATGTTTTTGCGCAAAAGCAGCTGCTTTTGCGCAAAATCATGCCAATGTAGACACAGCCTAACTTAAAAAGGGGTGGGGGTGGGGAGGCAGGGGAGATTTTTCATCACAATTTTGAAGTTTACTTTGCCATAAAACAATTCGTATTAGACCACAACACTATAGTTAAATCGCAAAACTACTTTCATTACAGCTATCCATTAATAAAATTTTAGAGCCACTTGGGAAGCTGAAGATCAAATAAGAAATAACATAAACCTTTACTTGTAGCATTGTCTAAATCATCTTCGAGCAAAGTTCAGTTAACCCCGCTTGTCTAAGGGCTTGTCTTCACTTACCCTGAGATTGACATTCCAGAAATCGATCTCCCAGGGTTTGATTTAGCGGATCTAGTAAGAACCTGCTAAATTGACTGTTCATGGTACCCTTGTCCTCCATTGGGTTGCGACTTGCAAGGAGTAAGGGAAGTTGATGGGAAAGTTTCTCCCTTTGACCTTCTGCAAGGGGGAACATCACAGAAATTCGACCTAAGGTATGTTGACTCCATATATGCTATTCTTGTATCTGGAGTTGCCTATCTTAGGTAGATTTTCTCCTGTTGTGTAAACCTGACCTAAGGTTGTATGCATCAGAAGGGTCAGATACTAGATTTATACTCTATATGCTATCATGGGATTTTGAGTTTGCCCACTGCTGACTGTTATTTTCCCCCAGATTGGCCTGGCTGACCTAAGCTAATAAGTGGCAATCATTACATTCTTCTTATTTAAAACATGTTTTACCCATTATGCTGTCTCTCTGCTCCTCCGTTCTGGAGCAACACACAAATGCCAAAGGAAGGGGTTATTTTCAGCCTGTCCAGAGGCAGGAGTCAACAAGCATGTTAACAAGGGGATCAAGTGGATATAGTATACTTAATTTCCAGAAAGCCTTTGTCAAGGTCCTCAGCAAAGGCTCTGAAGTAAAGTAAGCTCTCATGGGGTAAGAGAGCTTACTTGAATTGGCAACTGGCTAAAAGATAGGAAACAAAGGGTAGAAGTAAATGGTCAGTTTTCAGAATGGAGAGGTAACTAGTGATGTCCAGCAGGGGTCTGTACTAGGACCAATATTATTCAACATATTCATAAATGATTTGGAGAAAGGGGTAAACAGTGAGATGGCAACATTTGCAGATGATAGTTAAGACCAAAGCAGACTTTGAAAAGCTTCAAAGGGATCTCACAAAACTGGGTAAATGGGCAACTAAATGACAGATGAAAATCAATGCTGATAAATGCAAAGTAATGCAGATTGGAAAACATAATCCTAACCATACATATAAAATGATGGGGTCTAAATTAGCTGTTACCACTCAAGAGAGAGAGATTGGAGTCACTGTGGATAATTCTCTGAAAACAGCTACTCAATATGCAGTGTCAGTTAAAAAAGCGAACAGACTGTTGGGAATCATTAAAAAAGGGGTGCATAATAAGACAGAAAATATCATAGTGTCTCAATATAAATCCATGGTACATCCACATCTTGAATACTGTGTGCAGATTTGGTCACCGCATCTCAAATAAAGATATATTGGAAACAGAAAAGGTTTAGAGAAGGGCAACAAACAGCTGCCATATCAGGAGAAATTAATACAACTGGGACTTTTCAGTCTGAAAAAGAGATGACTCCAGAGGGATATGAGAGAGGTCTATAAAATCATGACTGGTGAGGAAAAAGTAAATAAGGAAAAAATTTTTACACCTTCCCATAACACAAGAACTACCGCTCACCAAATGAAATTAATAGGAGTCAGGTTTAAAACAAACAAAAGGAAGTTTTTCTTCATACAATGCACAGTCAGCTTGTGGACTTTAACAGGCTTAAAAAAGGAGCTAGATAATTTCGTGGAGTATAGGTCCATCAATGGTTATTAGCCAGGATGGGCATGGATGGTATCTTAGCCTCTGTTTGTCAGGATTGGAAAGGGTGACAGGATGGATCACTTGATGATTAACTGTTCTGTTCATTCCCTCTGGGCATCTATTATTGGTCACCATCATAAGACAGGACACTGGGCTAGATGGACCATTAGTCTGACCCAGTGTAGCCATTCTTATGTTAAGGAGTTAAAGGTGTCAGGCTGGAAAACAGGCAGGGTGTGTAAGGAATAGGATAAGATGAGGGAAGTGTCAGAATGGTGGGAAAAGATAACTGGAGTAGCTGTGTTTTGGGAGGGCAAAGCAGGGCCCCTAATTCAAAAGCTCTTCAATTGTTAAGCAGAGCTAGTTGGAAAAATACAAGAAAAAAAATGTTGACTTGCTTTCTGTTTGCAGGATGCATAATGGGCCTTGCCCTTAGTGACAGTTTTTGCCATGTCTCCTCTAGACATTTTTATCTAAACAGTGACTGGCTGGTAATGTTCCTTGAATTGTAAGTAAACAAAAACATCTAAGAGTTTCCACGTGAAAAATGAAAAAATGCTGTCTTGATATTATCTACACCTGCTTCTTTCTTGGGTGGGAAGGGGTGGGGAAGAGAATAGTGTCTGCTTTGAAGACAGGCTGTTGTTTCACTGGGGGAAAGTCTCTTTTGGAAAATTTGCACCGGTTCTGCTTCTGTGCAGAGCTGGGTCCAGGTCTGAAGGTTTTTCTGCAACTAGCATCCTGTGGCTGGATGGCTCTCAAATCCTCACCTCTGGAGTGTGCAGCTTTTGTACCTTCGGCTGGTGAACAGCACTCTGTAAAAACTAGATAATGATATTTGTAGCTCTTGCCCTATGCTGTTAATAGCAGTTCCCTTCCCCCAGAAAGAGAGCCTTTTGTGTGCACAAATGGCTAGATGCTTTCCCCAGCAGGCAGCAGCCTCTTAGTGGTGGGCTGGGCAGGGGGTGCTTCTGCCATAGAGCTTCTCATTGTAGCACACACAAGCAGGGAGGGACGGTAAACTCTCCCAGCCAGAGCTCCTGCCTCCCATGGAGCCTGGCCCACAGGTTGGGCACTAGAGAGCGCCCTCCACAAGGCACTGGTGTGGACGGCCTCTAGGACCCAGAGGAAGCTGATCCCGAGCAGTGGCCGGAATGCAGCCCCTGCGCAACGCAGGCGATGCAATAGTCCTAATTCCACATCTTGGGAACCTGGGGAATCCGGAGTAGCCGCTGCGGCAGCCATGGAGCTGGGGTGGAGGTTTGCCCTTCGCGGCTGCAGGAGACAGAGCTCCTGGCTTTGCTCCTGTGCAGAGCGGGGTCCAGCGGGGCAGTAGGAGCCAGGCGGAGGCAGCATCTCAGCACACTCCCTACTTGCCCAGGGAAAGGAGGATGCGCGCCGCGGGCTGGAGAGATTTGCCTGGTTTGATGCCAGCCTCCGCTCTGGGCTGCGCTCCTAAGGGCGGATGCTGAGGCTGCTGCTCTTACCTAGCTTTGGGCTGGGTCCCTTTGTGCACTGATCGATCATTTAGCATCAGCCCCCCTCCCCCACCATCCCCAAGCCTGGGGAGCCTGACAGTAGCAAGTGGAGCCCGCAGGGAGGAGGTGGTCGGGGGAAAGTGGCAGCCCGACCACTGCTGGTGGTGAGATGCAGTCGGAGGCTGAGCTGCCTGGGAGAGAGGTGGTCACTGTGTCTAGGAGGGGCAGAGCCCTGGGGGCAGTTGCAGAATCCAGGGCCAAGTGAAGAAGTGCAACTGCTCGCACCATGAAGCTGCGGCTGCACCAGGCCTCGGCGGTGCTGCTGGCCTGGGGTGAGTGCCTTTGTTGTTTTGGATTTAAAGCGATTTGCTTGTGGGAGTGTTAAGGAACCCGGGGAAGAAGCTGATACAATAGCAGCAGCGCTCTGTCAGCTGCAGAAGAGTTGCTAAGTTAAAGCAGCTTGGACAAAGCCCGGGGAACAGACTAGAGGGGTTGATCCTGTCTGGGGACCAGTGGCATGTACTAAACGGGACTTCTCCATCACTAAGGAACAAAGTCGTGGGGGATAGACCGCAGGGACCATACTGGCTCTGGTCCCCAGCACCTGGTGAAGGAAATGGAACCTTCTCCTCCTGAACAAAACAATAACTTGCTGGGTGTGACTGTAAGCAGATGGGGGAGCAAGGAAACCAAAACCCATGTGCTCTGCTTGTCCTTCACCAACAACAACCTAGGTGGTTCCCCAGAAGGGGACATGGCTTGTTTTTAATGAGTAACCCCCTCTTCTGTATCTCTCCCTAGAGTCTGGGTTATAGTGCTAAATATTCACTGCAATGTGCTCTTTACGTCTATACAGCTTTGAGATCTTTGCTGGGAAGCTTCTCCTCTCCCTAAATCATTCAGAAGTTTTTTTATTTTTAGTGGCATAAGGTTGTGCATAGTATTTAAATACTTCTAGACATTTTTCTTCATTTGATTTTATTGAGTGCATGCCCCTCCATGATACCCATTTTTATGCTGTGCAGGGATTTTGAGTGGGGAATAATTTGCTACTTGTGTGTTCTAAAAGTTTATTTTTTAGGAAGAAGACTGTGTAAAGCTTGCTAAAAATGTCTTTGGGCAGGGAAGGTGTCTGCTACACTAAGCACATGTCCAATTGAAGTAAACAGGGCTGTTATTATGGAGAGGATAGAAATAGCTCTGAATGTAGCATGCTTTCTGCATGCCATCTTGAGCTGGGATTCCTGCATGCTGTTGTTTTCCCCAAGGGTGCTAAAGAGATGCCACTATTTGGTGCTGCACAAAATTCATCTTTATTTATGGTCTTTTCCAGTTTACCAATCACTATGAAGTTAACCCTCCCCCCCCTCAAAAAAAAAAGGAAGAGGAGACCTAAATAGAAACAAAGTCCACTAGCCCCAACGATCCTAATCTTGAAATCTGGAGAAAGGGTGGGACATTAATAAAGCTGATTAAGCACAGAAGTAATTATAATTAGACTAGTTATGAGGTCTGTGCTGCTATTTTTATATAATCTGCTTGGAGATGTTTTCAGACAAGGCACCTCTCTTTAAAGCACTCTGGGAAAGAGAATTTTGCCCTTTAAATTAGTTTGAATTTTGGGGTAGTGCTGTGAAAAGAGAACTTTGAAATGGAACATTGGAAGTGTAAGCCTTCTTTCTCATTTGGTAAATCATTTGGTAGCAGGAAGGTTTGAAGGCATCTTATGCTGGATCTGGGAGCAAAGAGGCTACTCTTTTCTCTTCCTGAGCATAATGAAGGGCCAGTTTCATATAAAGGTCGTTTGCTTGCGCTAGAGGATGTGCTGTGGGGTCAGTAATATCCCACTTCCTGATGTCAGTCAAGGACAAAACAGTTGAAGGGGCGATATCAATTGTAATGGCTTTGGGAAGGGACTATCTCTTGCTTGTTTGTGTGCAGCACCTAGCACAATGAGACTCCTATTTGAGGTCTCTTGGCACTACCATAAAATAAATAATAATATTTTTAAATAATGAGGTGAGAAGATGTAGGACAAGAAGGATCAAAGAGCCTATTTAGGGGTCCTGCCTAGTACTAACTCTCACCATTGCGCTGAATCATCAGTTGTGTTCCAACTGCAAATATGTGTGGTTTCTTCAAGAGGGTGGACATGCCATTGCGTGATACATTTCAAACCAAGCTGCACCAGTCATATGAGAATGTGCCTTAAGGAACCTTTCTGTGCTGGGTGAAGGGAGGTATAGACAGGCTGCAACCTAACAGTTTTTCTGCAGCTCTGATTTCTGCTTCAGCAGTTTACCTCGGTATGCTGACACTCGGGTTTGCCAATACAGCTCCATGTGCATCATTCAGTGAGTGTGAAGCCCTGCTCCACCAGTGATTCGGGGGTATCCCTGGTATTCTTGGCATCTTAAATCAACAGAACTCTGTTGTGGGGTAGGCATTAAAGGGCAAATTTTTCTGGGTGGTTGACTATGCAGCCCTCCCCCCCAAGTTTATGGAAGGCTACTCATAGTTATGTAGCCTTTTGTCCCCATCCCAAATCAGTGATCTGATAGCAGGGGCAAAATGGGGAAAGAGGGACTCCTGAGTGAGGTGATATGGTGTGGTGGGGAACTCAGAAACCAAATGTGGTTTCAGCACCACCAAGGAGTGTCTTTGCTAGGAGGATAGGGAAGTGGAGGAGGGACTCTGTGTCTATCCCACTTCTCACTGGGGCCATCCAACAGTTATAGAATCATGGCTCAAACCATCTTCTAGTGAGAAGCTCCCAACAGTACAGAAAGCCACCACAGCTGGCTGTTGTGCATCTCTGCAGAAGACCCAGCAGTGAATGAGGATGGAGACAGTGTCACCCTCATCCTTGGAAAGTGAGGTGGAGAGGTACATGGAGGAGGGCAGTACGTATGGGAGAAGGTTGCACCGTGGCTTCCCAAGCTGCATCTGGTCTATGGATAGAAGCTGGCTCTTGGGCTACAAAGCCAGCCACTTCCACCAATACTAACTTCGCAAGTACTCTTTTAAAGCTATGTTATTTACATAGAGGAGAGGCACTTGGGAGGTGCTGTTAAATGAAGTCTGGGAGCTACAGGAGTTGGACTGCATCATACTAAAGACGGGGGAGATGCATAGATGGGTGAACATTCCAATTTTCATCCCAGCTTCTGGAAGGGCCTCTGTCTCTGCTGACGTGTGGTTTTGTAACTTGACAGTAATCCTCCAGCTGACAGTGACAAAAAGTGTTTGGTCCTTAGAGCTCTCCTGATTGTTTCCCTCTAACAGCACTTACATAGTATGGGGATGGGAGGAGACAGGCACAATTTTGTATCTGCTGAATCCTTAAGCAAGAGAAACTGGAGTGGGGGGGGGGGTATCAGTGGGCGAACTTGGTAGCCAGTTGCCTCCGGGGACCTGGATTCTTACCTAGAGTAGAGGTCAAGAGTGATGATGAGGACTCTGCAGTGAATTTGCATTGCAAAATTAGCGCATAGTTTTTCATGATTGGAAGTCCCAGATGAGCAGAGGTTCAGGTCTGGAAGAACTGGGGGTGAAGCAGAACAGGAATGAGGTGTAGCAGGGGAACCCCAGGACTGGAACAGAATGGGAGACTGAAGGTCAGGAACAAGGTACATTGCTGGAGCTGCGGCTTGAGACCCCAGGACTGAAACACTGCTACAGATTGTGTTTAAGGTATGCTGGCAGAGCTCTGGGAGTGGTGGGAGCTCAGAATTGAGGTCCACTGTCAGATCTGGCAGTAGTCAGCATGTCATTTGCCTGAGCATTGCCTGGCTCTAGCCAGTTATCTCTTTGCTTTCACAAAGAGAAAAACATCTCTCTTCTGCCTCCCCCCTCCCCCCCCCCATATTACCCCAGGTGTCTGTCTGCATGTGGCTGTGTGAATGCCAGGCTCTATTAGCTAATTCTTTCCCCTCAGTCTGCCCACTTAGACAATTCCTCGTTAATACTGTATAAATGAATCCATGCCTAGGGAGCATAAATCAGGATGGATGAAAATTCCCTGCAGTCAATTTTTCCTTTGCCTCTTCAGTAACATAAGGAAATGTTCACTTAATTATAGGCATCAGGGGTTGAAATAACTACATGAAGACCTCGAAGGGAAGCTCCAGGCAATAGGCTACAGATCAGAGCACATAAAAGTTTCCCCTCTGCTCAGAGTGGGAATCAGCTCTCCAGGATTGTGGGTAAAATAAGCCAACCGTAGAAACAAAGCAGGCTAGACTGCAGAGTACAGTGCAAGGGGCTGAAGGGCAAAGGTGCACTGAGTCCCGCTGCTGGCCACCGTGTGCATTAGCTGCCAGTTCTCATTGGTTATTTAAACACGTAATCCCAAAAGAATGGGGCCAGGCTATTTGTCACCCACACGAGTGCAGCCTGGGCAGAGTCATAACGGAGGCAAAGCAAACACACGCAGCCATTTGTTTGTAGGGACAGAGATGCTGGCAGGGCAGTTGTGCCCTGTTTAGCGAGATTCAAACCCGCATTGTTCATGCCCCTGCTTAAATCCAGTGTTTGGAAGGATTCAGGCATAGACTGAGATGGGTGTGTGTGTAGTGGGTTGGGGAGACACAGACTCCTTGTCTGGTGGAGAGAGAGATGGGTGTGTGTGTGTCTGAAAGCCATGATAGAGCTCTTCCTCGACATGACAATTACAACCAAGCCTGGTTACTATACTATCTTCCTTTGCTCCTGTCAAATTTTTAGTCTAGGTTGGATCTGACTGTTTTAAATGATGTTCCTATGTTACGCTGAACCCTTGAACATCTCCAGAGGTTTTGTCTAACTGAGGAATATGGATGAGGGCCTGACTCCTGACTAAAAGACGGTCTGAAACAGTACAACATTTAACAGAAGGAAGTCCTGGAAGACCCTTTGCATGCATGAGTTGGACTTGAATTTCACCACTGTGTTTAAACTTAGTTGTGGCAAATCAGGTTATACTACTAAGTTTGGCTGACTGTGCTGCTGGGGCCTCTAGCATAGTTTGGCTAGTGTGTTCCTTAGAAACCTGTTTGTCTGTGCTCTGGTCAGGAAGCCTTGGCTCTGCAACAGCACAGTAATATGACTTTATTTGGTACACCTCAGATCCTATGACACTTTGAAGAATTACACAGTAAATTGGGAGGAGAAATCAGAGGCAAAGGCAAAGAAATTTTTCATTTGTTAGTTGAAGCGCTCAGGAATGGTGATGGAGCAGAAGGATCGATAGAGCTTTCCAAGCCTGCAGAAGGTGCAGAGGGAAGATGGTGGAAAGGCTGCTACTAGAACAGTGGTTCCCAAACTTTTCAGCATCACGCCCTCCCTTTCTAATTTTTGAAAAACCCTCCCCCCGCCAAAAAAAACTTGTTGAGGGGAAAAAAAAAAAGGAACTGAGCGGGGCAGCACAAGTTGTTAAGCGAAAGAAAAGAAAAAGGAACTGAGCAGGACAGCAAAACTTGATGGGGAGGGGACGTGGGTCACCTTGCGCCCCCCCTGGAATTTCTTCACGCCCCCCAGTGTGGGAACCCATGTACTAGAAGAATGGAAGGAGCAGGAAGGGGAAGGAGTAGAGAGGGAAACCAGGTCTGTGAGGATTTGAAAACAAGAATAATCCTGCTTGGGATCCTGTGATGGATGGGTTGGGAAAGGAAGGTGAGGCGAGTTTGTTTGGCAGGTGGATGGGATCACTTTTCACTGTATGTGAGAGGAGGCACTGGGCAATGGTCTGCTCAGTATCAGGATCTTCCTGTCATGAAACATGCTGGTGGTGGACGCATTCCCTACCTTTCAGAGTGGGTCAGCATTAAGGGCTTGGCTTTTCTGAAGTGCTGTGCATCTGTATTGCCTGTTCAGAGTAGCAACCAGTTGAGGTCAGTGGGATCTGGCGAGGGAGAGGCTCAGGATCAGGAACTCTAAAAATCAGACCCCAGGATCAGGGCCATGAGGTCCTGAGGCGAGGTAGCCTCTGCCCACATTTCCAGCAGTGTCTGAGCAGACCCCGTTGCTGTGTGTAGGCCTAGATTCTCTTTTGCATCCTCCCTGAAACAGTGGTGGAGTAACCATCTGGTGTGAACTTCTTTGCTAAGTGTGGTTCCCCCTCCCAAGCACCATCCCTCCCAGCATGCCAAGGCTGACTTAGCGCAAGAGGCCCATCTTGCTTGGTTTGGTGGCTCTGGGGTGGGGAAGGAGCATGATGGTACAGAGTTACTTCTTCCTATAGAGCTCCTGCATCCTCTGTAACCTCCCTGCAAAGAATTCTCAAACCACAAAGACTTAGTAGACTTTAGACTTTGTCAGAAGGGACCATTGTGATCATCTAGTCTGACCTCCTGCACAATGCAGGCCACAGAATCTCACCCACCCACTCCTGGAATAATCCTCTCACCTCAGATATTGAAGTCCTCAAATGATAGTTTAAAGACCCCAAGATGCAGAGAATCCTCCAGCAAGTGATCCATGCCCCATGCTACAGAGGAAGGCGAAAAACCTCCAGGTCCTCAGCCAATCTACCCTGGAGGAAAATTCCTTCCTGACCCCAAATATGGCGATCAGCTGAACCCTGAGCATGTGGGCAAGACTCACCAGCCAGACACCCAGGAAAAAGTTCTCTATAGTAACTCCTGTCATCCCACCATTGGCCTATTTACCACCGATAGTGAAAGGTCACTTAGTTGCCAAGATCATGTTATCCCATCAAACCATCCCCTTCATAAACCCATCTAGCTTAATCTTGAAACCAGATAGGTCTTTTGCCCCCACTACTTCCCTTGGAAGGCTGTTCCAGATCTTCACTCCTCTAATGGTTAGAAACCTTTGTCTAATTTCGAGTCTAAACTTCCTGATAGTCAGTTTATATCCATTTGTTCTTGTGTCCATATTGATATTGAGCTTAAATAATTCCTCTTCCTCCCTGGTATTTATCCCTCTAATATATTTAAAGAGAGCAATCATGTCTCCCCTCAGCCTTCTTTTGGTTAAGGTAAACAAGCCAAGCTCCTTGAGTCTCCTTTCATAAGACAGGTTTTCCATTCCTCGAATCATCCTAGTGGCCCTTCTTTGTACCTGTTCCAGTTTGAATTCATCCTTCTTAAACATGGGAGACCAGAACTGCACACAGTATTCCAAATGGGGTCTCACCAATGCCTTGTGTAACGGCACTAACACCTCCTTATCTCTACTGGAAATACCTCGCCTGATGCATCCCAAGACCATATTAGCCTTTTTCACGGCCATGTCACATTAGCAGGCCCCATCTTGTCCATCCTTCTCAAGTCAGTGGAGAATTGTTCCTATTGTGAATCATTAAACTACCACCACCACCCTGGCCTCCCCACACACATACATATATCCCTGTAGCCCAGAAAACATATTGGGACCCGGGGAAGATGGATGTGTTAGAAAGAGCCCGTGGGAAGGCTCCTGTTGGACTCTGGCTCAACTTTTGGACTCTGGCAGAGGCATGCCGGCCTCCAAGCTGTGTTTTCAGAAACCTTAATTAGAAGTGATAGCTCCCCTAGGCTTCCTAATCCAGCCTTCTCTTTAAAATGTTCTATTAATAAACGAGAGAAACATAGCAAGCAGGGGACCCAGCAAAAGGAGGAGGTGAGGAATCTCATAGAGGGAAGGAGTAGGGCCGGAAAATCTGTAACAATGAGCACACATCAGGCTGAGTGAGTAACTCTGGCTGGGGTCTGAGCCTCTCCTATATTTCTTAGTGCAAATCATTGAGTTTCCTTGGGGCTGCTGACGGTGCATATGATAGAGGGGAGCATCTCAGAGCAGCGATTCCCCTGAGGAAAGTCACTTTGCTTCTCCTTCTCTTCCTCCACCAGCTGTGGGATCAGAATTACCCCTCTGATTTAGTTACTCAGTTCGCATTCTGTATTTCCCACTGCTCTAAAGAACCTAATAGCCAGTTGTGGGCAGAGACCATAGCTGGCAGGTAGTCATGGTAAATTTTAGCCTTAATTCCAGGCCTGTTTCCCTCTTCTCCTCTCTGTGCCCACACCTCCCGCTTCTCTCATGCGCTATTGGGCTTCGCTCCCGCAACTCTTCCTGACTACAGTGCGTCTTTGGAGTGGAGGGGGAGGGGACATGGCTGGCAGATGCTTCTCTCTGCCAGTCATTGTGCTCCTGTCCTAACTGATTATCAGTAAGTGACCCTTTCCTGACCCTGCTACCCTGGTAAATAACAGTTGCTGGGCAAATCCATGGATCTGTTTGGGGTACAACTTGACATGGAAGCTGAACAGCAGTAGTACTAAACTCGGCTGGAGCCCTAAATACTCCCATTTCCCTTCACTGTGTCCTGGCTGCCCTCCTTCTGGTTGGGGCAATTTGAGACCTTCCTTACTCACCTCTGGTGCCTGTCACGCACCCAGTTGGGAGGCTGCTATACAGGATCTGCCAGTCAGAGACATACCCCCTTTTGAAGGGACCAGTGCATTCTGGCTAACATTCCCCACTAAATCTCTTCTGCTGTCAATGAGGCAATGAGGTTTTGGTTGCTTGTGGGTGTTTTTCTCCTTTCAGCTGATCTATATTTAAAGTACTGTGTCAGAAAACTGGCCCCAAACGGAAGTGATTTGTTCCCCCAGGCTTAGGAACAGTCTTGTTGGGTGTTGGATCTTCACTCCAGTTACTGGTCCATTTCCTTCTTGCCTCTGCTTTGCATGTCTTGGCCATTCACCACCCCTCCCCCCCCGGCCTTGAGGCACTTGGGAGAATGTGAGGGGTGTGTTAATAAAGATTCCAAAGAGACATATTGGGCCTGATTCTCCAGACCCCTGCCCTGTGTGCTATCCCTTTCAACTGTGCAAAGTGGATGTAAAACACACCCATGCGTGTGAGTGGGGTGGTTGCATTTTGCACTCACTTTGTGCAGGTGTAATGAATGCCTCGTATGCAGGACAGAAGAGAACTAGGCTGCGAATGTGTGCCAGGGCTGAGAGATGTCCTGAGTCCAATTCCTTTAGTATAATCTCTCTATGATACTATTACAAACGTAAACACCCTACAACA
Source organism: Pelochelys cantorii (assembly GCA_032595735.1). Lineage (NCBI taxonomy): Eukaryota > Metazoa > Chordata > Testudines > Trionychidae > Pelochelys > Pelochelys cantorii. Next base: position 26,177,215 of record CM064336.1, read on the forward strand.
GACCTGGAGCTTTCCCAGAGACTAACACAGCTACTTGGTTTTTCACCTCATGCTGAATGAAATCACTTCTCTCCCTGCCCTGCTCTGTGACAGACCCAGAGGTGCACTCGCATTTGGGAGATGTCCCTAGAGAAAGCTGGGGATACCCACATGAGCCATCTGGGCTGACAATTCACTCCAGCGTTTGAGACGGAGTAATTTCATCTTGTGCTGAGGGTAATGGAACTCTGGGCTTCACAGAATCTAAATTTTGTTATTTGGTAAATTTGGCGGTTCAGATCAGTGATAGCAATTGGAAGAAAAGGCTAAAAGTTAACAATGTTAATACATTTTCACAGTTTCACAGCAGAGCTCCGGGGAAATCCTTGAGTGGCTGCCGGGCCTTGACAGCAGGGCCTCAGGGGGGCTTCTTGCATGGCTGTGGGGCTGCTGACACCTGATTCTTGCAAGTGTAAGTTGCAGAGCAGGCTGTGGTCATGGCAGGGAAGAGCAGACAACCTTCCCTGCCTAGGGCTATAAGAAGAAGGACAAATCCCCAGCCACAAGGGAGACCATCCTGCTCAGGGACAGCCCTGCACTAACTGGTGAATGACTGAATGCCATGCAGAGTGCCCCTGTGTGGCCATAGGGCTTGGATACCAGATCCCTGAGGCTGTGCTCACTGGCTGCTGTGGATGGAGATTTTGTTTGTTGATTGTCGGCGAAGTCGATGTTTACCAACTACTAGGGTTGCCAGATGGCTGAAACAAAAATACCGAACACCGCCCCCCCCCCAAAAAAAACACAGGGAAAAAATTTTGTTGAAGGAAAAAAAAAGGGGGGGGGCAAAGCTGTTGAGCAAAAAAAAAAAAAATCTCCAAGAACCTGGATCATGGCTAGTGGTTACCAGGTAGTCATTTAAAAAAAAAAAAACAGACACGCTTCATGGGGTGCGGGGGGGGGGGGGGGGGGGGTGAGGACCGGCCAGGAAGGGATCGATGCTGGCCGGGAAGGGGGGGGCCTGGAAACAGCTAACGGGGGGGGGGGGCAACAGGGCCAACGGGAAGCAGGGCTGCTTGTGGGGGGGGAGGGTGGAACAGGGCTGGCCGCGGGATATCGGGGGGGGGGGACTGGCTGGGAGGGGGCAGGGCTGGCCGGGAGTAAGGGGGGGGGCGGGAAACACAGCTGGAGGGGATCGGGGGCCGCGAGGGTGGCCGGGAGAAAGGGGGGGGCGGGAAGCAGAGCTGGCGGGGGCAGATCAGGAAGAGGAACAGGCCACCGGGAAGCAGAGCTGGGGGGGGGGTCGGGGGCCGTGGGGCTGGCCGGGAGGAAGGGGGGGCCGGGACGGGGGGGGGAGCAGAGCTGGCCGGCGGGGGGGGGTGCAGCGGCGCTGTCCGGGGGAGATCAGGAAGAAGAACGGGCCGGCGGGAAGCAGAGTTGGGGGGGGACTGGCCGGGGAAGTGAGGGAGGGGAAGTGAGGGAGAACCAGCCGGGAAGCGGGGGGGGGGGGGGGGGCGAGCAAATTGGCCCGAGGGGAGCGGGACTGACCTGGACACTTGCTGCCTGTCCGGCTCAGGCTCCCGGCGACGCAGGAGCGAGGAGGAGGTTTCCCCTCCTCCTCAACTCAACCGACTGACGGCTCCCGGCAGCAATCGCGGCCCCGCCTCCCAGATGGGACTCCCAGCCCCTCCCCCCCAAGCCCACGCCAGGCTTCAGTCCGGTGCGCAGCCGGAAAAATCAGAAAATACCGGACGTTGCACATGTCCGGTATTTTCTGATTTTTTTACCGGACAGAGAGCTCAACTACTGGACTGTCCGGTACAATACCGGACACCTGGCAACCCGACCAACTACTGATGATTTCAATGGAATCCTGCCCAGCCTAGTTATTACCAACTGGTGGGCAAGGTCCAAGAGTATCTATCTGTTTTTAAATTCAGCCCACTACCATTCTGCTGTTGCAGAAGTAACGGGGATGGGTAGAAATGCCTGATTTCAAATAAATAGCAGCCATTTTTGTGGGATCTCTGGAAAAAAAAGAACCATGTTTTCCTCCTCTTGGTACTGCCCTAGCAAACAATAACAAACCTTGCATGTAGCAACCTCAACCTACTTGGGCATTTGGGAGAGGAAGGGTGGTCCTATGATTAAGACATGGCGTGGGGATTCAGGAGATATGGGTACAGTTTCCAGCTCTGCCACAAACTCATTGCATTACCTTGGGCATGTTACTGGACCTCTGCTCCCTCACCTTTATAACTGGGGCCATGATACTTCCTTTCTCCCACCCTGTGTCTTTCTTGTCTGTTTAGATTGTTGGCTCTTTGGGGCAGGGACAGTCTCTTACTCTGGGGCTATGTCTAGACTATGGAGTTTTTCCAGATACCGGAGGTATCCCAGAAAAACTCCGCCTTGTCCAGGGAACACGTCTGCTCTTCTGACATTTTTTGTGGAAGAGCAGACGCTCTCTTTCAGAATCCCTGTATTCCTCGTTTCACGAGGAAGAAGGGCTCTTCTGAAAGAGGAGGTTTTTCTGAAATTTGGCCCAGTGTAGATGGGCCAAATTTTGGAAAAGCCTCTTCCAAAAAAACAATCGGAAAAAAGTACATAAATTGCGCTGTGCAATTGGCGTACCTTTTTCCGAAAGAAAACTGTAGTGTAGACATAATCTGGGTGTGTACAGCTCCTGGCATAGTGAGTACTATTCTGAGCTGGTGCCTGAAGATGTTACTCCAATACACGTAATAAATTATCATCTGTTTATGTCTGAGAAAAAGAAAATCCTGAACAAAACTCTTTAGATGTCGAGAGTGCTCCAGTAGAACAGAACCTGCAAAGTCATTGCCTGTCAGGGGCTGTCCCAGGTCTGGGCTTCTGCTGAAAAGCTCAGGATGTCTCAGTCCCATTGAGTGACTCACCGTGAGCCACATGCCAAAGAGTTTGCCCATCCCTTGGGATGCCTGGAGAAATGTCTCCACTGGCTGCTTTATGCTGCAGTAGCTTCTCTTCCGTAATGCTTCTGCTTCATCATAGTATCTTTCCATTTATCTGTGCTGGGCTGCCTTGGTCTTGTCTTAGATCAATAGAACAAAATTAGCAAAACCAAGCAGCACTTGGGGGCAGGGGGAGAAAATAAATATTTCCCAAATCAATAGCGAAAAGAGGCTTGGGGCCAAACACAGGCAGCATGCCTGAGAAATGCAGTCCTTTATTCCCAAGTTTCCCAGCAACAATGGCAAGGGATTTCTCTCTAGAGCTCTGTATGGGAGCAGGAGAGGTGGTCCAAGCACTGAACTAGGAATTGCAAACTTCTGGCTTCCACAGCTGATTAATTGTATGACCGGGGCAAGTCACCCATATTTCTAGGAGCAACTTAAATCAAAGTACAGAGTCTCATTAGCTACTACACGACTCTGAGCTTTATTGATCACATAGAAGGATATTCATATGCACTTGCTATAGGCCCAGAGTCCTGTCCCTGGGCTCAATGGGTGGACGTTGGGGGTGGGACTGGCCTTGCCTTTGGTTTTTCCACAGATCTGATCTGGAATCTAGAGGGAATGTCCCCAGGTGTAACATCCTCTGTGCCTCATCTTCCCTGATACTAAATGGGGATAATACTTAACCACTTCCCAAAGTTCTCGTGATGATTAACTAACTAGACTAGATGGTTGTGAAGTGCTTGGAATACGACCATCACTATAGGTGGGCTGAGTCTTGTATTTAAAAGTGTGAAAGAGAAACTGAGAAGGTCCCATGCTGGATACATTCTTCTACCCTAAATCTGAGAGCATCCCTGTGCCTATGTACAGTGCCCCCATGAAGGCTTTGTTCCATGTAGTTACAGTGAATAACTGTTAATTCTCCACTCCCACGTATTGCAAAATAGAAACATTGCTCATTCGGATGGGGAAGAGTCCCTTGGCTCTGTTCCTATAGAGAAGAGCTGAGCTTCTGTAGAGGACTGTAGCAGCAAGTGAGAGAACTGTACAAGGCTCATGTGAGTGAGTTGAATTACATGGGTAACATGCCCCTGTACAACATAGTGTGTTCCTACAAGAGAGCTAACATGGAGAGAGAAAGTGTCCCCTGGCACCATTGATGTCAAGGGTAAAACTCCCATAGACTTGGAGCCAGGATTTTTCAATTCTGCCTCCTCTCCAGGAAGGGTGTTTAACAAGTATTCAGTGTTTTTTTATCAATTTCAGCCTGCAAGGCAGGACATCTCCTTATTATTTATTTATTTAGTTGTTGACCACAGCATGATACAGGCTCTGCAGACAAATGAAACAGCCACGTTCCTTTCCCTTAATACTTCCCAGTCTACTGGTAGTCACAGCACAGCAGATGATACAAGCAATTGGGGTGGGGGGAAAAGGAGGGCCAGCGGGTTACAATCATAAGGTCATTCGGTGACTTTGATTTGCCGTATACATCTCCTGGGGGATCCACCAGTAAAAATATATGCAAAAGCAGATGTGTCTCTTTCTCTCACGCTTACACCCACAGAATAAATAACGACTGTCTCTTTTCTAACCCCTCTCATATTCACAGAACTGGGTGCTTCCTAGCCTCGTTAGTGAGTCCCTTCAGGACAAACAGAATTGTTAAGGTTCCAAGACTATCTGAGCAGAGATGCTTCTGTGCTTAATAAAGATCTGGCAGGAGGCCTCACTTTGCTGAGGCTAGGCAATGAGTGAGCATGAATTAAGAGAACTGTTCCCTTGAGAGGGTGGCTCAGCAAGGTAAACCCCAGGTCATTAATGTATAGAACCACAGGGCCAGTGCTGGCTGGGTCAACTCAGTCCTTCTTTCTTCTCATACATGAACTGAGTTTTATGCAGTTTAGGGAAGAACTTAAAACTAAGTGTCAGTCTCTGTAACATGTACCAAGATGCCCTTGCCTTGGGGCCTTTGGATAAAATGTTCCCTCCCCATCCCTTCCATTGTGCCAAATGCTGACATGATCTTCTCTAGAGGTGGTGCAGTTTAGAGGTGCTGTCTGCGTGCGGCATGTGAAGCTCTTTGAGATGAAGGACCCCATAGGAAAGTAATACATGATGGTATTATTTAGGGAATGGACGGGCAATTAGCAGTTAGCAAAAGCTATGTGTCTAACCTATCTAGGTTATCTGACCGTCACTATGTGGGGCTCTGAACTTGATGGCTGCAGCAGCCTCTGTTTGGTTCCATTGGCCCAAAGCAAAATGTGTTGCATTTTTATCCCCCCTCCCTTATTTGTCATTGATTCATTTAGCATAAATCTAATTTAAAGGTAGAAAAAAACAAACATACAAGCTCCCGAAACGTGAGCAAATTTATGGGCTAAGAATTTCAAATGTCACCAGTGCAATCAAGCAGTGTCGTTGTAGCTGTGTTAGTCCCAGGATACTAGAGGGACAAAGTGAATAAGGTAATATCTTTTATTGGACCCCCATCTGTTAGTGAGAGAGATAAGCTTTTGAGCCACAGAGCTCTCCTACAAGTCCACTGCAATCAGGCAGCTTTGGTCCCAGCCACACTGCATCTGATAAATTCAGTGAGGCCAGCTCCTCTACTGTGATAGGTTGGCCTAGCTCCTCTGGGCTATGTCTAGACAGCAGCACTATTCGGGATACCGGAAGTATCCCGAAATAGCAATTCCGCATCTTTAAACGTGCCCATTATTTTGAAATATATTTTGAAATCATGGGTGTGCTATTCCGGCATCCCTGTAACCATTGTTCCACAAGGGCTAAGGGATTTGTCAGAATAGCGCTTTATTTTGAAATTTGGCACTGTGTCGACTGCACCACATTTCAAAATAAGCTATTTTGAAATTACCTCGAAAGCGTGGTGCAAATTGCATATTTTATTTCGAGGTAAGGGTGCAGTGTAGATGCACCCCTGGAGTCCATGGAGCTGTGCTGGGGTAAGGTCAGTGGTACCATAGGAATTCAGTGGAGCAATGTTACTCGACATCAGATGAGTCTGGTATTTCTTAAATAGCTGTGATTGGTTTTGTCCTAAGACAAGGGTGGGGAATCTCAGGGGCTTGCCTGGATCCGGCCCCCGAGGCTCAGGGTCCACCCCCACATTGGGGAGCCTGTGCTGGCGCTCCAGCCCCACTGCTGCCCCACTATAGGGCTAGAGTTGCCAGATGGCTTCACCTAAAATACCGGACCCCTCCCCCCCCAAAAAGCACAAGGAAAATTTTTGTTGAGAAAAAAAAAAAAAAGCCAGGCCACTCCCCCCAGCCCCACTGCATGTCCATTGGGCGCCAAGCCAGGAAAAGCAGAAAATACCGGACATTTTAGATGTCCGGTATTTTTCTTGATTTCTTTACTGGACAGAAGGCACCAATACCAGACTGTCTGGTTCAATACCGGACACGTGGCAACCCTATGTGGGTCTGGAACACACAAAGTCTACTAAGGTATGTCTACACGTGCTCCTTAGTTCAAACTAGGGATGCAAATGTAGGCGACCGAAATTGCTAATGAAGTGGGGATTTAAATATCCTGCGCTTTATTAGCATGATCTCGACGGCGCATTACTCCGCTCAACCCCTTGGTTCGAACTAACGTTACTCCTCAAAAAATGACGTTTTGAGGAGTAATGTTTTGAGGAGTTACGTTAGTTTGAACCAAGGGGTTTGGTTCCAACTAATGCGTCCCAGCGCGCACTTTCACTTTTGAAACAGCTGTTGAGCGGAGTAATGTGCCGGCGAGATCATGCTAATGAAGCACGGGATATTTAAATCCCTGCTTCATTAGCAATTTTGGTCGCCGACATTTGCATCCCTAGTTCCAACTAGGGAGCAAGTGTAGATGTACCCCTAGACTGGGCCCCCCCTAGCCTCTGGTGTGCGAGGAGAATATGGGGAGTGTCTTTTCAGTCAGGGGCCATGTCAGTGAGGTTTGGTTTTTTGTTTTGGTTTTGGTTTTCTTGCTTCTCACTTGTGTGCGGTCCCTGACTGATTTTTCTGTGGGTCAGTGGCCCCCCCCACCCAAAAAAGGTTCCCCACTCCTGTCTTAAGCTAACAGTGCCCTCAGCCTGAGTGGGGATATTTCAGAGACTGTAGCAGGAAGCTAGATGGGCCGATCTGGTTTGACAGGAGGAAGATTACTGGGTAAGATGTTCTTGTTGGACAGACCCAGTACAGCTGTGCCTGTACTGTGCCATCCCTGGGGGGGCGGTGTGGGCCCTGGGACAATTCCCCTTCACCCAGGCCCTGCCCCTCCTCTTCCCACTCCTGCTCCACCCCCACTCCACCTTCCCCCAAACCCCACCCCTGCTCCGTCTCTTCCCACCCCTTGCTTCACCTCCTCCTTCCCCCATTGCACGCCTTCCCCCAAGAGACACGACGCAGGGATTACCGGTGGGCCTGGATGATTTCACCATGGCAGGGGGAAGCAGAGTGACCCAGCTGGGAGATGGCAGAGCAAGCTGGGGCTGGATAGCTCTGCTTCCTGCTGCTCCTTCTGCTGCTGGTGAATGTGGGGATGGGCCTAACCCCTGCTGCTGGCCCTAGGTCACCCTGGTTCCCTAGGCAACCCCCCAAAGTGCAAGGCCTGGGGCGGCCATCTCGAACCATCCTATGGCTCTGCTGGTAGCAGTAGAACTTGCGGCCAGCTCAAAGTCCCCATATCCCATTTCCTCAACTCCCTCTACTGCCTCTCACTGTTATTCTGATGTGGGTCTCCCTGTCCTGGTGTAGGGACCTTGTCCATCTGCCTTGGTTTATCAGAGGAGCCCACTGCTGAAGGCCTGACCTCAACCTCCTTGGTGTCCCATCTGGAGTCACTGGATTCTAGTGAGCAAAGCAACCTGGAGCCTGACCTTGTCCTCAGTGCCCTGCATGCTACCGCAGGATCCGGCTTTGCCAGCGAGGAGAATGAGGAGTCCAAGATCCTACAGCCCCCCCAGTACTTCTGGGAAGATGGGGGAGATCTCAATGATTCCAGCCTGGACCTGGGACCAGCAACAGGTAGGTTATTTTTATCCCTTTTTTCCCTTCCTTCCTCCCTCCAGAGCTGACTCTGTTCTCTTGCCTTGACACTCTTCTTGCTAAGGGGAGCTGAGGTTAAATATCAACTCTGTTATCTCACCTCAGTGTCTGATGTGTCCCCAAGGAACCCTGGGCTTGTGTGGATATTAAAAACCAAGGTACTGCTAGATCATTATTCACAAGCTGAGGAGAGTATCACCTTTATTTCTGTCTCTTGCTCACCTCACTCTCCCGTTCTCTGTCTCTATTCTTCCTTCAGCCCCCTTTCTGTCTTTTCCCTTGCCACTGTGAACTGAACTACGTGCAATCTAGACATCTAAGCATAAGCCATGGGGAATCCAGGCTGGGTCCTGGGTTTGGGTCCCAGCTGAACTCAGTAGGCCCAATTCAGTAGCTGTTTGGTCAGAGTGTGGCCAGCAGAATCTGGCTAGCTGTGTCCTGTCAAATGACTCCGCCAACTTGCTTGGGGCAGCCTGTCAGGCCAACTGGAAAACTGGAACAAAAAGCAAGGATCCGCTTGCCATAACTGGATGCCAGTTCTGAGCTGAACTTCCCCTGGAGAATATAAATTGAATTATACACAGTCACTTCCACTTCCCCCCATACTGGTCCCATTGTAACCTACTGTTGTGCCTGAGCTGAGCCGGCCCTGGAGAACATACATCTATATACACCACCCCCTTCCTCCCAGGCCCACTGGAACGCCCTGCTGCATCCCAGCTAAGCTTCCTCTCTGTTAACATTACAAAAATCAAGTTGAGATTAACCCGCCAATGTTTGTCTATGCAAATATGGCTCCTGTTTTAGCCCCCTTACCAATCTCCTCCCTGAGCTCCTTAGCAGAAAATGACTGAGCTTTCGAGATGCCCACTGGGAGAAGAGTGGAATAGGGAGGGGGAGTGTTTTGCAGGCTTTCCTATAGCTTATGAGATTATCCCGCATGATCCTGCTCTAAATTCCAGGCTGGGCATGTTTAAATACAGGGCAGGAGACGGACCTTCAGCCCGATCCCTTCTGTCCCCTGCCACATCCTGTGTCTTCATCTCTTTCTCAGTGGGTACTTTTGTGGCTTGTCTGAGGTCTGGAGTCAAAGCTGGAGTCTTGCCGTCACAGTGATTCCTCTAATCTTAAAAAGGCCTGGGATGACTCGGGCTGAGCCAGCAGCAGCAATCTAATGTACAATGGTACAACACGTTTTTGCAAGGAACCATCCCCGCCCTTCATACTCCTGCTGTTGTATGTACTGTACTAAACTATATGGTCCTTGGGGCATGGATGCCATTGTCTTAGGATTTGAAATCACCAGGCTTACTAATAGCGCTGTGTACACATCCTAGTCACACTCATGGTGACAGACACATACACACTCATTCACTCACTCTCTTACACATCACACGCTGTACATGGACATTCCCCCTCTGACACTCTCATAGATCATGCAGGTGCTCCTCACACACTTGTGCTCATGGTCTGATATACAAAAGTTTACATTCCCCTTCCAACTCTTGAATGCACCCCGCAGCCTCTCATGTGTCAAGAACATGGTTTGTCATCACACTCAGAAGCATCTTCACACATGTATAAGCAAATGCAGCAGCTTCATGCATGCATATTCACATGCACACACCTCACCCCTGCATTAGTATATATAACTAGCCAATAGCCCGTCATAAAAACAGGATTTTCGGGTCTCTCCTCCATGTCCGTCTCTCTCTCTCTCCTCCTCCTCCTGCCTCTCCCCCCCCCAGCTCTCCTCACCTCCTGCCTCTCTCTCCGTCTCTCTTTCTCTTCTCTCCCTCCTGCCTCTCACTCTCTTTTTCTCTTCTTCCCCTCCTGCCTCTCACTTGGGGGACCGCGGAGCCCAAACGGCTGTTTGGCCTCTGCGCTCCCTGTGCGGGGGCAAGCAGTGCAAGCGGCTGTTTGGGCTCCACGCTCCCCATGCAGCACAGGGACCGCGGAGCCCAAACGGCCTCTTGTGCTGCTTGCTCCCACGCGTGGCGGCCCGGCTGAGCGGTGCAGAAGTCAGCCGAGCGCCACGGCGGGAGGCGAAGGGGGGCAGGGCAGTGATGTTACACAGCTGGGCCCTGCCCCCTGGCCGTGTACGTCACCGCCCTGCCCCCCTTCCCCTCCTGCCGTGGCGCTCAGCTGACTTCTGCGCCGCTCAGCCGGGCCACCGCGGGGGAGCAAGCAGCGCAAGCGGCCGTTTGGGGTCCGTGCTCCCCATGCAGCGCCCCCCAGAGGCAAGACTGTAATGCTACAGCGTTACAGAGTCACAGACATTGGGCTACTATTTAGTATATACAATTAGCCAAAGAATCTCACCCCTTTCATCACACTGGCAATAAACACTGCAAACCAAAACCAGTCTTATCCCATGCACACACTCATCATGCAGCGCACACCCCCCTCTTCCCACTCTCATACACAGAGTCTCTCACACGCTCTCCCTTACATGCACACATCCTTATCAACTCACCACCAAACAGCTGCAGTACATCTGAAGGCTGGCCTTCTGCCAGCCCCTGCTCTGTGCAGCTCACATCTCAGAACCTCAGTGAATACAACTCTTTGAATTATTCAACAGCTCGGAAGCTCATTTCTATTTAAAATTTAATTAGAAACCTAGCATGTGTCATTTTATAATATAAGAAATAGTAATAGCATCCCTAAACCAGGAATCTTTCCCCAATCATATTTAGACTGTAAGTCTGTAATATATTATATGCCACATAGAAATGCCTTGTGATTCTCCCTGGAACTGTGTACCAACCCATGAATGATGGATTGGGTTAGCTTTTTAAAACCAGAGACATGTCATTCTTTTCTTTTCTTTTCTTTTCTTTTCTTTTCTTTTCTTTTCTTTTCTTTTCTTTTCTTTCATCAGATATAAAATTTCCACCTAAAATTACACTGAAGTAAGGCCCAGGATGGGAAAATTCATTTCTGGAGCAGTGGCAGGTCTGAGGCCCAGTATCAGTCAGGGCTAGAAATGGGTCAGCTATATTGTTAGAAAGGAATGATTCCCAGGTTTGCAACAGGACACATAGCATTTGCTTCTTTTACTGTTAAGTATAAAGACATTAGGCCTCAAAAATCAGTCTTATACTGTATAGGCCAAATTTCCGTAGATTTCAAAGCTGTATTAATTTTTTCCCTCTCCCTCTGAAGTCTGTAGAGTTTGACTCAGCTCAGCCTTTTTATAACTTTGCAGGTAGAGCCATACAAAGTGTAATTCCTGTACACTTATTTTTAATGTTTTTAAACTTTCCTAAAACATATGTGCCTTTTTGGGGGAAACATGTATCATCTAGGGAACACCTGGTACTTGTTTGGGACTGCTGGCATAACTCAGCTTGTGGCTCTGCCTCTCATGAGTAACATGCTCCTGCTGGTAAGATTTTTATGTCACGCCACAATATGTTTACAATGCCTTCAGTGGGTCCCTGAGTAAGGACCTCAGCATTGGTCTCATATGGTCTCAGATTTTTAAACCGAGGTATTTCATCCATGCGCCTCTTCCAACTCTTGCCATGAATGTGCATTGAAACCCACTATCCTCCATGTTAACCCATTGCCACCCTTGCACTTTGTATGTATGCACACCCATTGCCCACCAATTTATTAATCTTGTAGAGTCAAATACTGAGAAACTGGGCTGGCACAGGGCATTTGCACAGGAGGGTTTGACTGGCAGATTCATGTATTTATGGACCCACTGAGGCACGCGTGTCCCTAACTCTTCCTTGACATGGTTCCAAAACCCCGCCACATACATGCATTGAGACACATGACCTGCAGAGCACAGGATTGTGTGGAAGGGGGCATTTCTCTGCATCTTGCACAATGGAGCGACATCTGTACCTTTGCCTGTTGGGCAGGGCATGAGATGGGGTTTAGGATTTACACCATAGCAGCCCTGCAGTGGCTGGAGTCTCAGACCAGAGCACCAAAGCTGTCTCACCCCTTTAGCCTTTGCTTACTAGGTTGGCAGGTATGTGGGGGAGCACAGATTGTGTCTAGGGCCTGGTGCAGGGGCATGGATAAGTGAGAAGGTATTCCATTGCACATTCTTGTGTGGATGTAAGAGGGGAAACCATCGCTAATTATCTGACTTAGTTTGAAACCCCACAGGAAGCTGCACAAAAAAAAGTAAGGAGAATTTGTAGTATGCCAGAACCCCACCCAGGATTGGGGAATACTTCAATACGGGGTGTTTGTAGACTTGAGTCCAGAGTTTCCTGCTTCTCCCACACGCAGAATGTATCTCTTCTAGTTCTTCCCTGCTGGAATGGTAGCTCTCAATTATCTCCAAGGCATGATTAAATGATTCTAAATGTCTTGGAAAGCATTGGGATCTTCCTATGATATTAGAGTGACTGATATGTACATGCAGTAGAACTTCTAGCACCTATCCAGGGGATGAGTATACCCAAGACCTGAAGTTATTGGGATTTTGGTCACTGATTTCAATGGCACCAGGGTCTTGCCCATGAAGTTTAAAACATCCCTTGAGACAGACATGCTCGAAATCTTTCCATCTTTGTTTCTGACCACAGCTGATACTCTGGCCCAGGGAACTTGTTGGTGCTGTGGGTGAGAGTTACATTATAGGACCGACCAAGAACCAGAGCAGAGACTTGGAGGCAAGCCACCATTGAAGTGAATTACTTAAAGGCAGGAGATGTTAGGCATATAAGGAGGGACCATTGGCGGAAGAGGCAGGGCTGGCAAACGACGGAGGAGGAGCTCCTGTAATGTTGCAGCTCCCTTCCTGATGTCAGTAGTAAAGCTCTGTGTGTAGCCCAGTATTGATTTGCTCCTTTCTTTCCAGGCATAAGCTCCTGTTGTAAGTATAGAGAGGGGAATGGCCTGTGCTGTGTTCCTCACGGCATGTGCATATATGACAATTTCCTGTAATGTCCTGGACAAACCCTATTGAGGTGAAGTGTTAGAGGAGTTCATTGTATTAAAAATGCAAATATTTCTGTATTACTGTGGGATTGTATGTAAAGTCTTTGGTTATGTAAACTTTGGGAAGTATTATGAGCTTCAAATGACTCTTTTAAATAATGTGCCAGAGGAGAAGGAACTTTTAGTTGAGTGGGTTTCCTCAGACATACATAGGAGGAAAAGAAGGCAAATTCTCACCTGCAGATCCAACCTTTTGAAGCTCTACCCTAAGGAAAAATCCATTATCCACTCATCACCTGTTCCCAGAGTCCCAAGCTCAAAGACCCCAACTATACGAAGGAATTACTCACAGAGGAATGGGTGTTCTTGTTTTAAGCAAAAGGTGTAGCAAAAGGTGTTATGAACTTGTAACCACAGAAAAAAAAACCTGGATGGGGTTTGAAGAATTAACATCTTCCAGAGCCCATCTTTGAGTTGGGGGGTGACCTTGTGCAAGCTTATTAACATGCATGTAGATTCTTTATTGTTTTAATATGTTTTTTCTGTTATTCTTTTACCTTAAAATAAATGTGCTTGCTTAGAAAGGGCTGTGTGATTCCTTCTAAGCATGCACAGTTATGCTGTGTATTGGTCTGAGGAGAAAGCGAAGCAGGTCAGCGTAGGTAGTCTGATTTCCAAGGGGATTCACAGTATATCAGGGAACTGTGCAGCTTTGAAAAACTGTGGTCAGAAGGGAGAGATGCAGGTCTCTGCCCAAGAAAGGTGATGGCTCAGAAGCTGGGAGCATAGAGCAAGTGCTCTTGTGCAGAGAGGGGAATACAGGCACAGTTGTCCTGAATTATGACAGCATGTTGCAGACCAAAGGACCTAGAGGCATGGCCTAGTTTCCTTGATCTGGTGAGTGCTGGGTGACCCAGGCTAACGAGGAAACCAGAAGCTGTTCAAATTATCATTTGGTTTTGACTTTTTCTTTTCCCTTTTGTAGTAAAATTGGATTGCATGAGTGACTCCTGCAGAGATGTGTGTCTGCAGCAGGGCCCCAAATGACTTCCGTTTCCTTCTGTTTCTTCCGAATGCATTGCTACTCCATGGCAAGCAATGGGGTTTCCTCACCAACTTAAGAGGAAGAAGATTGAGGTCTGCTTTTTTTAAAAGGCTTCAGTTCCAGCCCTGGTGTAACTCCATGGACATCTCTGACTTCACTGACACCCATAGAATTGCATTGAGCTATATCCATTCATAGTGTGTCTGCCTGGACCACAAATCAGTATGTTCTCTCTCTGGCTCAATAAAAATCAGTCCTACTGCATTTCCTGCTGATTTTTACCCATGGTGGGAAGGTCTCTAAAATCTTCCACTTAATCCCATCTGTTCCTTTCCCATCAATGCTCCATGTTGGGGCTACCCAAGTTTGTGGCTCAGAGACAGCTGCTGAGAGGCAAAGTATATTCCTAGTAGGGTTGCTTAAAGTGTTGCCTATGATAAACTAGGACGTAAACAAGTGGTATCCCGGAGCTGAGTGCAGGCAGGGGGCTGCTCAGCGCTAAGCCTCTTACACATGGTCTTTACCAGGTGCTTTATTGCATTAATGCCTTGCCTGAAGATGGGATTAAGAACTGTAGATCTGATGTCAGTCTGGAACAGGAGGTGAGGAGACAGCTGTGATGAAGGGCAATGAATCCACTCAGAAGAAAGGGGATTCTTAATAAAAGGGGGAGGGGAGTAGGTGGGAAAAACCTGAATTCACTAATTGTTATTCGGAATTTATCATTGTAATAAAGTGTCCAACCGTTCTCTCCTGTTACCCCAGCGCCTTCTCTCTCTAGGAATGGCCTCTGTTAAGGAGGGAATAAGTGGGAGATTAAAAAGGATTTTTTTAAAGTGCCACATGCCACTATAATGAATCACAGTCACATGCATAAAGACCTGTTGGTTCTCAGCTATGAACAAACCTGGGACCCTGAAGTAGGGATGTGGATAAGATCCCTCTGTCAAGGGTGGGAGCCAGCTAGGAATGCCAGGTAGGGAAACCCTGTGTTTTGAACTTTGTTAATAAACCAGACTCTTTTCTTGTAATGGAGACACATTCCCACCAACTACGTACACACCAAAAAGAGGACAGGTATTTGGTAATGGGGTCAACCTTTCTTGCATACTCTGGGCTTCCCAGACAGTAAGCCAGAATCTTGAGCTTGGTTCTTTGGATATTAACCCGATCCTGAACAAGTGCTGCATGAGGTTGTATGTTAATGTTGGGTGGTAATGTTGCTCTAGTAAAAAGTTTCAGCAAAATAAACCAACTCTGACAAGGCGAGAGTGACTGAGAAAGCACCAGCTGTGTGAAGCTTTCTTAACTGGGAAAGAAGGTGAAAGTGAGGCAGCAGCAGATCCTCCCAACCCAGGCTGTGTAAGTCCTGCTACCTGGAAATGTTAGCATCCTCAGACAGGAGTTTCAGACCTCTGCACGTGCTGTTCCCTGTGCCAGTCTTCTCTGAGCTATAAGTGGTCCCACGCTAGCTGGAAGCCAGCAGCCTTCTGGGCCTTTTTGCATCTGATGTGCTGCTCTGCTGTTTCTTAACCACTTTGTTACTGGTAAATATAGTTGGTCCTTCCATAAGGCAAAACTTCTCTTTAAACTTGGCCATATGTACCCAGATATGATCTAATGTACCACTGATTTCAAAGCAATGCTCATAGAGCTGAACAAAAGGGTCAATAGAGTGGAAATCTGGCTGTGAAGGGGTTAATGATGAGACTGCAGCTTGCTCACTTCTGACCTCTTCTCTTCTTCTCTCCCTTGCATCTTTCTATTCAAGAAACAGGTCTCCCCTTCCCTACTGAAATATGATGCACTCATAATGCCTGACAAATCTGGCATTGCAGCCAGCTACCTAATACCCATCCTGTTAACATAATACTCAGCACCTCCTCGCCAGGGTGAGTCCAAGTAACTTGAGTCAATCTGGACTTCATATTTCATGATGCAGGGTGACAGGAGACAGTTACTGCAGAAATCTCAGCAGTACTCTGGCAGGGGCAGGATCAATCTAGCAGCTGCGCACACTGGGGAGGTGGACAAGATATCACCTGACAGTTCCTTTGAATCCAAGTTCTGTGACTCAGACTGCCGGAGAAGGTGATCTTGGGTGTTCAGCTTCAGGTGCCTAACAAGGGACCTGATGTTCAGAAAGTGCTGGGCACCAGACCTCTGAAAAATCAGGGTCCTTTAAGGTGATTCAGGTTGGGAACTTAAAACTAGTACAGGTTGAATCTCTCTAGTCACACACCTGACTGGTGCTGAACCAGAGAATTTGCTGAACCATGGGAGGTCAGTATTGTCTAGCATCATTACCAACGCTTCCACTGCTTACTGAGTGCTTGGAAGACATTTAGGGGTAAATTAGAGCTAAATAACAGAACACAACACTGAGAGCCAGGACTGGTGGCTGTAAACAAAATTTATGGGACTGCGGGAAACTTGGCCACACCCATGATAAGTGGACATCCGGCTAACTAAAACCATGCTGGACCACGGATGTTGTCGGATCAGAGAGTGCCGGACTAGAGAGGTTCAACTTGTAGTTCTTTTTGAAGATCTCAGTCTTCGTGTACTCTAACTAAAGAGGCTAAACCATGACTCCAGATCCCTGATCTCTGGAGGTGCCTGAATCCCCTGTGGGATCTGGATTCTGCAAATCTCTTTATAATAGACAAAACTAGTGCCTGCCAGAACTAAAGCCCCCTGAACTTTGAGGCAATCCAGGGCCAGATCAGAATTTCTGGGCTCATCTGTAAAATAACTGGTAAAACAAGGTTCTTTGCAGACTTTTGTGGACATTTAGGTTTTAATTGGTGGGTTCTTGCTGGGCCAGATTGTCAGTAGGACCCTTGGCTTAAAGTGCAGGGGGGTAGTGGTGAGGGGTGGAAATGCTAAATCAGTTAGCTACAAGCATGAAGACTCTTGCTTCTGCTTCCATTTCACTGACTCACTGCTGGAGAAAAGCAGTTCAGGTTTCAGTTGTAGACTGCGCTGTAAACAGGAGCCTGCTGGGAGGTTGCAGGATCAGTTCTCTCTCAGCTTTGATCTCAGTGGTGAGAGAGGGGGCTGCAATCCATCAGCTTCCCTCAGGGCTTGCTAGCCCTGAGTTCTCTCTGTTCAGAGGAGAGCAGACAGGCTGTCTAGGTGGGACTTTAACCCTTAGGGAACTGGCTAATTCCAATGTGCTCTAACAGTTTAACCAAAGGCCAGGTGCGAGGATTTCAAGGAAGAGTGATGAGCCAGGAGGGTTTTATCAGAGGAGATAGCTTGCTACTTAGCCAGTCCCAGCCTTCTGTGCAAGGAATCAGCTTGCCTTTCTGCTGTGCCCCCTCTTTTCCCCACTGCTAGTTCTCCACCCTTCCTTCTGTAACTAGCAGTGAGGAAGCTAGGCAAGGGGTGCAAAAATCTGGGAAAGAGTCTAGGGTGTAAGGCATTGGGCACTGTCAGAGATGGGACACTGGACTACTAAGACCAGTGATGTGTCTTAGTATGTATGCAGAGAGGTAGAAGAACACATCACTGGTCTTAGTAGTCCAGTGTCCCATCTCTGACAGTGCCCAATGCCTTACAATGCGGGGGGCCAGCCTTCCCCTCCTTACCTATAATGCATTTGTGTAGGGGTGATTCCTACTGTTCTAAATGGGGTTACTGCATACAATGCACATACCAAGCGTTTCAATGGCCGAGGGCTTGGCTATGTGTGCTAGTCCTCCCCCAGTTGGTGTCCTCAATCCCATGGTCATTCCTGCCATGAACCAGCCGCTGGCTAGTGAGGCAGTGACTGCTGCTGCGTATCTTCAGACAGGAGGATGACAACACGGTGATTAGCTTCAGATGTGGGCCCTTGGAAAGGCTGGTGCCAGGCTGCAGCCAGAGAGAGGTTTACTCTCAGCTTGCTGGGCCTTAGCGTACTGCTTTTTCAGCCACCTTGGATGACAGCGTGCAACCTCTTTGCTAGTCAAAGAGCTGTAGGGGGAGCCTTTCAGGTAGCAACTGTCTCCTCCAGCCCTTGGAATTCTTGAGACGATTGATCCTGTTTCAGGTATTTTAGTGCACGTTCTGTAATGAAGAGGTGCTTGCCCAGTAGTATGGATTTACGCCATATGCCCTTCAGAGCTCCGATTGAACCTACGAGTGACAATAGATCCTGGTGCCTCTTTTGGGGCTGGACATGGGAGAGGCTGCATGTGAGCCCATTTGACAGCATCCTGGAGGAGCTTTACAAGCTCTGGTTTCACTTTGAAGGCAAGCATCAGGAGAAAGTCACCAGCTCCCTGTCATGCCGGGGGCGCTGAGCCATCATAGGCATATAAAGGAGCCTTAGGAAGAGCTAGTTTTTAAAATAAAGTGACTAAGGTGGGAGATTCCTGTAAGTCACCCACTAGCCAGGTAGGAATTTGTCAGTGACTCCTTTGTGGTCACTGTTGTGGGTGAAAGGATCAACTTGTTTCCTGCTTTGGGAGTATGATGAGTTGCTTGGGCCGCACTGAGAGCTTTACCTGCTAAGCTATGTTATAGACTAACACAGTTACCTCTCTGAAACGTACCTCCTATGAGTACCCAAGCGACTCTGGCTGACAACACACTCTTCCCACCCCCACCTGAGTTCCAGTTGCCGCAGCAGTAAGCAGCAGTTTGGGTATGGGTGTCATTCAGAGGCTACTCTTACAGGCATGCACTGTAAGGCATCCAGATGGCTGCCTCCCACTGTGCTTAATGAAGCATCCACTCTGGCAGCCAGGCAAGAACACGGGCTTGGGGATGCTGGGACAATCGCTTATTTATTTGTGAAGAATAACCACATCCCAGGCAGGTGAAAGGGCCAGTGTTTTTTGGCTATAGTGAGACCCCTTTCTGGCTCCCCACGTGCAACATGCTATGCTTGGGGGGGAGAGGAGCTTATTCACGTGGGAGGCCCAGTACTCAGCAGCATTGCTATTGGCAGATTCTTGATAAGGATGGAGACACCGATTAATCTTGGGTGGGTTTCCCTTGGCATGGGGGATGAGTGTGGCTGTAGCGTGTGGCCTGTCAGTCATCAGGAGCTGATCTTGCTGCTACTTTGTCAGTACAGGACATTTCTTATCTCCTTGCTGGGTTTCCAGGAGAAGCCACTAACTTGAGCTGATTTTCCTGGTGTGAGGCCTCTTGCTCCCTCTCCCTGATATTGCACAGATTGTTGTATTTCCCTCAAAAACGCCACACACGCTGGCCTTCCAGAACAGCACCTTGCTGCGGGTAGTGAGCCTCCAGTTGGGGATGGGTTGATTTAGTTACTGTTTCTGTCCTTTATTCTCTAGTGCCAAACAACTTCTTCAGTAGGCTGGTGGTTTGGGAACCCAGGAACCATTTGTGAGGTTATTTTAGGCTGTGAGTCTGCTCTTAGTGACATCTGTGTCAATCCAGATTTCTGTGGTGTTACCTGTTTGTAACAGAGAGCAGGGCTCTATTGTTCCTTTCCCCCTTAATTGCTATCATTTCCATCTTAGTTTAGCAGGGGTTCATGACAGTACAGCCTGGTATCTGTTTGAGGGCTCCTGTTTATTAAATGAATTGGAGATTTTAGCCCAGTTCCTAGTGCATACAAACCCACATCATGTACACCGGCAACAGAACTGGAACTGATAGGCCCCTGGGTTGGCAAGCTCAGTGGAGAGTCCTGCTACAGAAGGGACTGTGAAGTCTGAACTCCCCTCTCACCCCTCAAAAGGTTCCTCCAGGCTGGGGAGGGTGAATGCATGGAAAGCTTGCACTGCTGTTGCCAAAGCTGCATCTGTCAATCATATTCTTCTCACTAACTTAGCTGTATTAAACGAACCCACTTCTCTCTTTGGTGGCAAATACCAGTGCACTCTCAGGGTATGTCTACACATCAAAGTTAATTCGAAATAACAGCCGTTATTTCGAATTAACTTTAATAGTGCCTATACAGGCAAACCGCTATTTTGAATTAAATTTGAAATAGCAGGGCGCTTAATTTGAATTTGGTAAACCTCATTCTACGAGGAGTAACACCAAACTCGAATTAGCTAATTCAAAATAAGTGCTGTGTAGACACTTATTTCGAAATAGGGGGCCTCCAGCCTTCCCAGAGTGCCCTGGTGGCCACTCCAGCCTCAGGCAAGAACACTCCTCTCCCTCCCCCGCCCTCCCCAGAGCCCTTAAAGGGGTAGACTATGGCCACAGTGCCTGTGCTAGCTCCAAGCCTGCCGGCTCAGAGCCAGCAGTCACTGCCCCTGACCCAGTGGCCCCAAAACATGAGCCAGCAAGCCACTGGCAGCCAGCCCTCCACCGCTCCCCAGGAGCAGTCTGCCAGCTTCCAGGAGCCTGCCAGGGCCCGGAGAAGGCGGGCACCTTCCTGGTCCAGGGCGGAGATCAGGGTGGACCTTACTCCGGTTTGGGGCGGGGATGCCCCCAATGTCCATGATCTCCGTACTAGATGGAGGAATGCGGCCGTCTATGGCAGGATAGCTGCCAGCCTGGCCACCAAAGGGCACATGCGATCCCAGGAGCAAGTTCTCATGAAAATCGAGGTGGTCCGGCAAGACCCCCAACCCTGAGCCCTGAGCTTCCCCTCCCCCTTCTTCCCCTTGTTTCCCCCTTCCAACTCCCTCCTTCCAGGTTTCCCCCTCCCCTCTCCCACCTCTCTGTCCTCCCCTCTCACGCCTCCTTTCCCCAGTCTCACCAGAGTTTCATCGCCCCCCCCCATCAGTTTTGTTAAATAAAGAGAGTTTGTGTTCATGAAAATACGTGTCCCTTTAAGCACAAGCCTCAGATAGTCTCAGGCAACAGCCACACAAAGACACTCCTGACCTGATGCCCTACACCTGACTTGGTTCCGGCCAGCCTTAAATCTGAATCAGTGTCCACTCAGTGTGGACGCGGTATTTCAAATTAGCAAAACGCTAATTCGAACTGCATTTTGTGTGTAGACGCGTTAATTCGAATTAGCTTAATTCAAATTAACTATTTCAAATTAAGATAACTCGAATTAACATTGTAGTGTAGACATACCCTCATAGAGCCTCCGTCAGCTGCGTCCCTAAGTAGATAGACCCTAGGCTTTCTCCCTCCTCCCTGCTTTTGTCTCCCAATCTTTCAAGGTTCATGATCATTTGTGGTAGACTTCTAACATGAAGCATCTTGGATTTATTTTAGACTACAGTTTTTCAGTCGCCTCTCAGAAGGCCCTGCCCAAGGGAAACAGGACGCAGGCTAAAGACAACTGGGAAACAGCCTCCCTTCAGCCATCGTTAGATTCCATGGAGCCTGATCCACATAGACCTTTCTCGGGTGCTCTGGAGGAAGAGGAAGGGCTGCTCCCCATAAACCAGTCTAAGGCAGAGCAACAGAGCAGCCAGGATCACTGGCCAAAGGACATGTTTTCAGAAGCAGCTGGCCAGGAGGACTCCTTGTTCTCCCTCCTTTTCTCCACAACTTCCAGTAGACTGGGTGTTGTGACTGAGGCAGCTGTAGAAAGGCAAGATGAGGCCTCTGTTCCTGAGCACACCTCTTCGGGCTTTGACCTCGGGAGCAGCATGGGGCCCAGTCTGCTGCCTTTGTCCTCCATCTTGTCGGTCACCACTGCAGGATCCCAACGTGTCTCAGAGCACCCCATCGAGGTAACTTCAGGAAATATAGGAACTACGCTGGGAGCCAGAGTGGAGCTTGCATGGACCGTGGCAGCGGCAGAGTCTACACAGACCATGGTGGGAGATGGAATGGAGCCCACAGAGCTCCCAGTGAGAGGGGAGCTGTTGGATCCCACAGTCCAAGTGGGAAGAGAGCAAGTGGGGCCTACAGTACTGACTGGAACAGCGCAAATGGAGGAAACTCCTGAGGTAACAGCATCTCCTGGAGGAAGCCCCCAAGATCTCAAGATTGTTTCTGGTACTATTGGTGGCCCCTCAAATGCCAGCTCCTCAGCGGCTCCCTTGGATGGGTCTGACGAGCCAGCTCCAACCCCATTCCGAAATGGCACAAAGCAGACTACTGAGGCCACCGCAGCGGAGCAGAGTCTTGTGCCACAGACTGGGGATGCCCACCTGGCTGTGCTGTCAACAGGAACGCCTTGGAACTCGGCACAGGTATCCCATTGTGTGGGTGGAGGGGGACTCATTAAGGAATATGTTTGGGTATTAACCCTTCCTCTCCCAGTGCTGTGTGATAGGAATTTCTCCTCACCTCTCCTTACTTTCAAATGCCCCAAGGCAAGCGGGTAGAAATAGTTGCTGGGACTTTTCCCATGACTTCACTAAAGACTGTAGGGCAGGGGTTCTCAAACTTTGTGATACTGCGACCCCCCTCTCAGTTGCTTGCGACCCCCCGGGGTGTCAGGACCCACAGTTTGGGAAACACGGTTGTAGGCGATTGTTCCCTCTCTCATAGCACATTGTGGAGGTGTCTCAGATACTGAGTGAATGGCGAGTGGGGTGTCAATGCACAAGAAATCCTCTCACGCAGTTTTGCGTCTACTTTGCTGCCTGCATGTTTTAACCAATGTGACCTTTGGGCAGCAGCCAGCTGTGAAAAAATGTAAAGCAAGCTCCTTGCAAGCCCAGTTATATTTCTTCAGGCTGCATTATTGAAAACATAACTGCATGAATGGCCCTGAACATCTCTGGGAGGTGCCTACGCTGCCACTACCCGCATTGCAACTCTTGGTGCTTAGACAAATGCAGGGCAAGTGGAGCATGGCAGCAATGCACTGATCTTTGTCAGGAGGGAATTACAGGACAGACGTACAGTAAAGTTGCAGGGAGGTTCGGGGGAAAATTATAGTGGTTAGAGCTGTGGTGTCCAACCAGTTCTAAAGCATTAGCCACTATAGTGGCTACTGCTGTAGCAAACTAGCCACACTCAATTGGCCAAATAGCCACATTGTTCAAGCCAACTAGCCGCACTCAACCAGCCAAATAGCCACATGTGGCTAGTGGTTAGTGTGTTGGACATCATGGAGTTAGAGCATTATCCTGGCCTCTGGGAAACATGTTCAGTAGCTGCTCTTCCACAAACATCCTGTTTGACCATGGGCAAGTCACTTAGTCTATCTGTGCCTCAGTTCCCCATTTGTAAAATGGGGATCACAATGCTTCCCTGCCTCAAAGGGGTGCTGTGAGGATAGGATTGTAAGATGAACAGATGTCATGGTAAAAGAGGCCATATAAGTGCCAAGATAGATGGGGGTGGAGGTTGAAAGGTAGCAGTCCAGTAAGGTTGCAGGTGGTGGTGGGATTGCAGGGTCCTTGTGCAGTAGCGCTTGCTTTGAGATCTATTGAGGCTTCTCCTGTGTTGCAAAATTGGATGGGTGGTATAAAGACTAGAGAAAGAGATCCAGAGCCTTTTACCACTAGGTCAGCCAATTTCAATGCCACTCAAGGTGGTAGTGAGTGAGGTGACCAAGTCATTATCATCTGATGCCTAGTGAACTGGACTTTAAGTCTAGTTTTGAAACCATCTGCAGCTGTTAGTTGTTGAGCTGAGGAGAAAGACTCCATTTCAACCAGCTACAGAGCTGCTTCTTAAGGACCACACGTCTCTGGATGGAGTCTCTGTTTTGATAATACGAAAGCCACCTAAACAGTAGATCCAGCTTCAGACAGGGGATACCACTAAGAGATTAAGTCGTTCTAGTGCAGGGGTGGGCAATAATTTTTAAAGGGAGCCACTTCGCAAATTTTTGAAGTGGCCCCGGGTTGCCCTGGAAGGGGTGGGGCCTCAGGCAGAAGGGGTGGGGCCAGGACACTTTCTTGCTCTCCCACCCACAGACCCTGATTGGTCTGGGGCAGGGGGGAGCATGTGAAGTCTTTGCCCCCCAGCGCCTAGAGAGAACCACCAGCTGTTCTGAACAGCTGCTAGTTTATTCTGAGTGCTGTGCACCCCTGGCAGGGGGAGGAGACTTTGTGCACTCCTCCATCCCCAGGTCTTGATTGGCCTGTGGGCGGGGGAATGGCACGGTGTCCGTGGGCTGGATCAACCTGCTTGGCGGGCTGGATCCAGCTGCGGAGGCTCTCTTGCCCACCCCTGCCCTAGTGGCTAGCTCCATTTGGATAATAACACAGTAGATAGGTGTCCATATCACACAAATCAATCTGGCGGTTAGCATGAATTGCCTGTCCTCTTCCCCATTCTCATTCTCAATAAGGGGGCCAAAGACTGAATGTGTCATTACATAGCCCTAGGATAGCAAAGCTGATTGGCACAGCAGCCTGTAGGGAGCTTACCCAGCCACTGATCGTACTGTACTTGCTCTGTAGATTAACAGAGGACTGGAATCTACTATCACTCACATGAAAAAAAGACATTTCTTTTTCGGGCATATATGTCACAGCCTGGAGAATGGGGCATGTTCTCCAGCATATCCCATCTTTGGGGAATCCCCTCCAATCCCTCCCCCAGAGCTTTCCCAAGAGTTCAAACCCCTGCTCAGCATACAATACAGCCCCTCATTTACTCTGCTCAAGCTTCTTATGCCTGCAGCTGGAAGCTACATTCTCCTTCCAAACCCAGCTGTATATGTGTCTTGTCTTTTCAGGTGATCTGTAAGGACTGGAGTAACCTGGCAGGGAAAAACTACATAATTCTGAACATGTCTGATAACATCGACTGCGTAAGTCAGACACAAGAGATCTGAATAGAATGAGAGTAAATGGGTAATAGAATGGGGGTTGGTTCTGCTAAACAGGGCAGCAAAATATTTATTAGTGCGACTGATCCTAGGATTCATAGGACATTTTTTAGGGCCAGCACAAATCCTAGCATCAACACTGTTGTTAAGAAACTGCAGCTCTTGTGTGTTGAATGCATCTGTGTGCATTTTCCATCTTTTTCTTTATCTGAGGTTTAGCAGGAAAGATAGTAGAGTCAAGATGATCCTAGGTTTAGGTATAAATCCACTTTTTTGAGATATAAAATGTCTGTCTTTGATCTTCAAAAGGACTTTTAAAAAGGTTTCTGCAAGTTTTGTATGTGCAGCCTTCACTTGTCCGTCTTGTGTCTCAGTCAACTCAACTTAGAAATTTGTGTAGGAAGAGTGGGAGCCTTGACTGAGGCCATCCTCCACAGGTTTTAATACTTTGGCACATATGCATCACACTTTCCATTGGGGGATCTCAAAGCTCTTTACTTTTTCAGACATTCAAGGGACACTTTAAAATTGATTTTTAATTGACAGTGTTTTCAATCCAATTTCCCATAGAGAACCTCCTTTTAAGTACTAAGTAATGCCTGAAATTAAAATACATATATTCCTTACATTTTTTAGATTTTTGCCTGCTATTTAGATGGGCCTCTTCAGTGAGTCATTTTTTCTCTTGCTAATTGGCTAAAAAAGAGGATAGTGATATGTCTAATCAATAACATTTTATATGTAATCAAAATAAATTGGAAAAATGTCACTTTTTGCTCTGTTTCAGTTTTAGTGATTTTGTATGTCCATTGTAAATAGATTCAGTATAATAGAATCGGAGAGAAATTGAATTAAGCTTCTCAACAGTCCTGTGTTGTTAGTCAGCATTACCTCAGTTTTACAGCTGGAGAAACTAAGGCACAGAGTAGTAAAGTGACTTGCTTCAGGACATAGAATGAGTCAGTGATGTGCATTTACCCACTAGCCCATCCTTGCAGAAGGATAGAGATTGGGTTTATAATATCACGCATGGAAGAAGGATAATATTATGCCAAATTTACAGATGTGGAAAGAGTTGGCAGCAAAAGTGTTTTGGTCAGTGTCAGACCTGTAGAACCTTGTGCAGATACAAAGTTGGTATTCTCATCCACATCTGCATCTGCAAAATGATCTGCGGCTATCTCCAACCATATCAATGGATGTGGATACCTTTATATACCTTTATATCCATATACCTGTGGATATAAAGTGGATATCCGCAAATTTGCACAGTTCTAGATACAAAATCTGTATCTGCATGCATATCTGCAAAAATGAGCTGTGGATATCCGTCTTCACATCCACGGCTGAGGATACCCATGGATATAAAGCAGATATCTGTGGATTTGCAGAGCTCTACAGATTTGGACTTAGACCACAGTAATGTCTATGTAGAAGTCCAGTGCTCAAACTACTGGCTCATACTTCTCTTACACACTCACACCTTCTAAACCAAGAAACTAAACTCCTAGGTATGTGCTGCACTTGTTTTCTCTTCTACTACTATGCACCAACAAACAAGCATAACCTACTAAGTCAGAGCACTCACAGTTGATAGTGGTGCATGAGGCATAGGTAGTGAAGTTCCCAGAGCAGACTTAATTCTAATAATGTGGCTGGGGCTTTCCAGGAAAGAAAAAATCACCAATTATCAGGAGACTTGAGATCAAATCAGGAGGGTTGACATCACTGAGATCCAGTCAGTTTCACAAAATGAGTTAGTAGTGTCACAGCTTCCATCTCTTGACAGGATAGCTCTGTACACACCTGTCCCAGGCCATAGGGACATGCTGGCAGTGGCATGGAGGTAACCACTGGAAGCCACTCTAGCCACGCTAAATAACTCTGGGGCAGCAGGCTGGGCTGGGGGGATGCACAAGGGAGGGAGAATGCATGGAGATCCCTGTCCCACTCCAGAGCCCTCTTAGAGGGGAGTGCCCACTGGCCCACTAGGAGGATTTAAGGGCTGTCACTGGCCTTAAGGTAAATTGAGTTTGAGATCCCTGCTATAAAGCAACCACTGCTGGTAAAAATAATGCCTAAATCTCCAGGTTGAGGATCTTTAATTTCAACCTGGCTGGCCACCAGATGGGAAGGAGCCTTTGTTTTCCATCTCATCTGGAGGACAATATCTGTTACACTGCAGTCCCTAGTCATGCAATAAAGTGGCAAGATTTAGGTCTGATCCCAGTACCCAGACTTTTTCCCTTCTC
This sequence comes from Pelochelys cantorii, assembly GCA_032595735.1. Taxonomy (NCBI): domain Eukaryota; kingdom Metazoa; phylum Chordata; order Testudines; family Trionychidae; genus Pelochelys; species Pelochelys cantorii. Next base: position 26,204,013 of record CM064336.1, read on the forward strand.
ACTTTTGAGGCATGATGTCTCTGGTCATGTTTCTCTGATGGTTCTGCAAATAAAGACTCATTGTTTCCAGAATAAATGTTTCAGGGTTGCCACTTCCTTAAGTGCTCTCCTCTAGCCCCCCTTGCCTCCCCAGCAGTGTCTGTTAACCAGAAGTGCTCTGCTAATCCAATACTCCACCATCAGTCCCTGAAAGTTGCAGTTAATTGACAGAACCCAAAGCCCCATGGGTATCCCCGGTAAAAGGGCCTGTTTACTTTAGGAACCTCCCATGAGTCATTTATCAAACCCATAAAGACCCATTGTCAAGTGGACAGGGTCAGGTAGTCCTTTGTCATTTTTAAATTGATTTTTTGAATACGTGTCAGAGGGGTAGCCATGTTAGTCTGAATCTGCAAAAACAACGAGAAAGTGCCACAGGACTTCTCGTTGTTTTTTAAATACATGGTTACTTTAGGACTTTGAAACTGAATATTTCTCTGATTAAAATTTTTTTCCTCTGCATATCTTTTTTTTAATCCTAGGTCCCTGGACTGGACTGAACACTCTGTTATTGTTCTTGCAGGGTTCTTGAGCACTGTGGTCTTTTTAAAAAAGGGAAAATGAGTCCCCTGGATAATTTGTTTTAGAAACAATACATTTACAGAATGAATGATGATAACTTTCTAACAGGGTATAAGAAATATGTTTCTCTCCATAAGTCTTCTGACATTAACATTGCTCCTTCAAGCAGAGAATTGTTTGTCCTTCATACCATTTTAAGTGCCTTTGTCACAACCAACATTTACAGTTCAGAATATTAGCACTTGAAAATAAGTGATGGTTCATTTCCTGTCCATCTTGGTCATTATCCCTCTATCTCTCCCCCATATCATCCCTGCTACACAAGTGCAATTTTGTTGTGCATAATAACTCTTGCCTCATCCTGTTGCCATTTGCAATCATTGAATTTTAACCATTGGAAGCAGGTGAAAAGTGAAAGCAAAAGTGCAGCAATCCCTCCACTGGAGGTGTATATGTGTTGCTGTCGAAATCTCAGTTATTCCCCTGCCAAACATAAGTGCTGCCCTTGGACAGGAAGGACTGGTTTGTTTTTCTACTTGACTTCATCATTTCAAAACAAATATTCCCAATAAGTTATTTATGCTCTCCTGAACCTTATTAAAAGGGACACTTGTCAACTTAAATATTTAACACAACTGTTTCCCTTCTCTGTGTTGTATTATCATTTTATGTGATTGAAACGAAAAGTGTTTTTGTTGTTTAAGTTAAACTCCCTCCTTCCCTGCAATCACAGTTGATGCAGTTTGCTTACTGTCTGTTGCACTTCATTCACCTTGGACAGTGAAAGCAGTTAGGTTGACTTTCCTTGAGTGTATCAGTTTTGCTTTCTGGCCCCTGTACACTAGGCCTATGCTGGTTTTGTTTGGGTTTTCAGTGCTGAAGGAAAGTGTTGCGTTTTTAAGTGATTTATTGATTTATTTAAATTCGTTTAGGAAAAAACCTGTAAATATTTCTGTTTGTTTTAAGGGCTTGATGCTATGACATGCTGAGCATCAATGGGAATTGAGGGCCCTCAGCACCTTGCAAGATTGTGCCCTAGGATTCTGTACCATTTAGACAAACACATTTTTACCAAGATCTCCATTGTAGACTCAAAATTGGCTAGGTCCCTTTTTCTTTCTAATGGGTTCTAGACAGGGCTTGTGCTCAGTCCCTATGGGTGCATCTACACAGCAGCGTTATTTCAGAATAACTGACATTATTCCGAAATAATGTATTGCGTGTCTACACAGCAATCCTTGTTATTTGGAAATAAATTTGAAATAATGGGCTTCTTACACCGACTTCTGTAAACTTTATTGTATGAGGAGTAAGGAAAGTTGGAGGAAGAGTGCTCTATTTCGAAATAAGTGCTGTGTAGATGTGCCCAAATTTAAAATAAGCTATTTCGACTTAAGCTACACAATTAGCATAGCTCAAGTTGCGTAGCTTATTTTGAGTTTAGCCCTGCTGTGTAGATGTACCCTGTTTGGGCAAAACTCTCATTGATGTCTATGGGAGTTTTGCCCGAGTAAAGACTGCAGGATTGGACCTAATAATAATAATGAATGACTATGCAGGGCCCTGCCTCCGTCCAGAGGTGATTTGAACCTGAAGTCACTCTAGTCTAGCACTGAGAGTTATCTTTTTGACAGTTGCTTGTGTTAGTTGTGTTACTTGCTTGTGTTACTTCAAATATCCTCCTGCCTCCTGTCCTGGTCTTGTCAGGCTGAGTGTGCTGACCCTCCCCTCAGCATTCCCAGGCCCCACTGAGCCATAGAATTGAACAGTGGTGGTTGTGTCACAATGTAGAGAGCTGGCCACTAGGCCACAGCAGTGCTGGGTGCCTGGCCTCTGAGCAGGAGGCCCCAGCAGTAAAGTTGTGGAGCAGTTTCCCACTCATGCCCTCTTCCCATGCCTCCCCTGACAGGCTGCATATGCTCCTCCAGCTGAAATCCATAACCCTCGCCTGATGAGACATGGCACTGATGGGCTCTTGTGATTCAGGCCTGAGTCGTAGGTGTCTTTTCCAATTAAGCCATTCCATTCACTGCTCAGGCCTGTGCCTGCCCTGAGCACTCGGGATTGCCATGGCAACCAGGAGCGCCAGCATTTATTAATCATCGGGGTGGCCTTTGGGTTGGCATGGCAACACAGACAAGAATAGAAACACAGGAGTGGGAAAGTGGCAGAGGAGCTGCCAGGCAATGGCACATGTCAGGCAGAACTGGGCCCCACTGACCCAGTGCCGGGCGCTGGGAGAATTGTGGCCTTCCCTTTGGGTCTGGCACTTTCTTTTGGCTTCTGAAACAGTTTTACTTTAGGCTAAGAAAACAGCTCTGCACACAGGAGTGATTCTGGGATCCCTGCCTGCTGAAGGGAGGGGCTCAGTTGATACTGGAGGATGCTACAAAGAGAAACCCAGAATTAGGGCATAAGTGAGGACTTAGATGCATCAACACTAATGTGTGGACCAGGAGTGGACTGGAAGGAGATGCTGTGATTTTTAGTTGAAGAGTTTCTGCAGATCTCGACAGGGAACAAGCACTTTGATGATTTGCATTGTTACTGACAGCTGCTTTCAAGAGTGGCAAACTGATTTAAGTTGCACATAAATATGTACCACCCCCCGAGCCTGTATGGTTTCCTTCATCACCACCACATACACCACCAACAGCCCCATTTAGCCCTGCTGTGAACAGGTATAACTCATCTGAAGGCAGTGGCATCGGACTCACTCTTAACAAATCCACATTTGTCCCCGCATTTCCATACCACTCATTGGTTCTTCTTTGCCATGAAGTAGGGTAAGATGCTCTCAAATGTTCCTTATGGCAGGAGGAGTTTCGGCTGGAGAAGGGTCCCCAGCTGGTGGCTCTGGTGGAGGATGCCTTTTCCAGGCAGACAGTTGGACAGCAGGCCCAGTGGCTGATCTCTCTGAGCAAACCCAATGAGAATGACAAGCACCTGCTAATGACGTTGGCAGGGGAGCAGGGTAAGTGTTGGTAGAAAAGCCGTGTGGTGTTGCTAGTGCTGGGAAGGGATGTATCTGGTTTCGGAATTGCTTTCCAGTGGAGCTGGAGACAGCATTCTCTGCCCTGTTAACCCCAATTTTTCTCCTGCATATAGTGACATATCCCTCCTGCTGTACAGTACAATGCTGCCTCTGTTTGCTGTACCTGATGATTGCAGGCTTGCCTGTGCATACATATAGGCTACGTCTACACTGCAAGGTTTTTGTGCAAAAATGGCTGTTTTTGCTCAAAAACCTGTGGTGCGTCCACACCTCAAATGCACTTTTGCGCAAGTGAAACAGCAGAACAGAGGGCTTTTGCGGGTGTAGGTTAACCTCCTTCTAGAAGGCATAACTCCCTTTTGCGCTATAGCTATTGCGCAAAAAGGCAAGTGTGGTCACTCCAGAGGGATTTCTTGTGCAACCTATGGGTTCTTGTATTTCCCTATGGGAAGAAGCACAGGTACTCTGATGACCATTCTGTGAATGGCCATCAGAGCTTTCTTGCGCAAGAGCGTCCATGCAGCGTGGACGCTCTCTTGCGCAAAAGCACATCACTTTTGTGATGCGCTTTGAGGTATGGACGTGCTCTTGCGCAAGAAGTTTTTACGCAAAAACTCTTGCGCAAAAAGCTTCTTGCACAAGAAGCCTGCAGTGTAGACGTAGCCATAGAGTATAAGCCTCTTTCCCACCCACACCATATTGCCCCCTATGTACAGTTCTGCCGTGGTTTTCTCCTTTGCCAGCTACGTCAGATTCCAGGTTCTCCTGCAGATCTTCAAGGCTCCATAAAGCTCTGCTGTCATCTTTCTCCTCCCTTCACTTCCACAATGCCTCCTGCTTCACCACCCCTTTCCTTTTTTATCCTTGCATATATTCATCTTTGCATTTTTCCCCTGCTCACCTCTGTGTGTCTCTCCCTCTTCTGCTGCAGAAGGTGAAATTGTCTGTTCTTTGTACAGATCTGAAGAGTGTGCCAATGCTGCCCAGTGAGGTTATAAGAACTATTGTAGGCCCATTGAAAAGCAGTTCCAATTGGAACGCTCTGATCAATTGTGGCTGTCTCTGTTCTGTACTGCTTCTGCTGTCTGTTTAGGGTTTAAGCCCTATAGGGAAGGCCCTATAACCATGTTATTTGATACCAGGCAAGTAAAAAGTAATGTTGTAAAATACACCACAGTTGTTGGGAAAAAATGTTAACATTTAAGAAGTATTTTCCACCTACTTATTTAAAATCATGCATTTCTCCCAGCACTTTGGACCTTGCCATGTACCATTAAAAAGGTTCTTTTGTAAGCACGTAGCCCTAATGTAAACCTTTCTTTTTATTGGAGGGGATCCCCTTGGAGATGAGAAGCTGGGCTGTGTAATGCTAGCGTCACAGCCAGGCTGGGCAGCTGTCAGTAATGAAATTCTGTGCCCTGTTAGGAGCCCTGGAATCATCAAGGACTGAAGCATTTTCTGCTGTGAAGAATGAGGCTCTTGTTAGCTTCCCTCTCTGTTGCTGGACCAAACAGGAGAGGCACATGGAGAGGGAGCAATACTCCTTGGCCTCTAAATCCTACTGACAAGACATGGGTTTATGGCTTGCCAGCTTGGAGAGTATCTGCTGAGCTGTGTGGGAAGGAAGCCACTGGGGGGGCCTCTCAGTGATGGTTAGTCACTCCTCAGTAGGGAGATTGTTGCAGATTTCTTTCTGCCAGGAACAAAGTTGTTGAAATATGCCTCCTGACAGGCTATTGTGTTCTGCCTGGCAGCCAGCCTTGCTAGGAGTCTGCAGAACACAACACATATCCTTAAGGATGCTTCAGGTCAGAAGAGAGTTGCATTGGCAGAGCTGTGTGAGTGCTCAGGAGTAATTGTGAGTGCTGCAAGTCAGGGCTGAAATGCATTGTTGGTGCTATGTGTGAGTAGCACAGTGTCTAGCCCCATAATTTCTCAATTCCAGTTATTTCCACACTTTTAGTAGCACTTGCATGCACTCAGAATTCCTGAACAAATGTTACTTTTGTCTCATAAAATAGTTTGTAAAGTAGTAAAAGGTGTGTCCCCTTCTCCACATCCTGCCCTGGAATTCCCAGAGAATACTGATGTGTGGAATGAGTGAGCCAAAGCAGAGCATATAGGGCTGACCACTTCTGTCTGGTTCTCTTCTTCTCACCAGGTGTTGTCCCTACAAAAGATGTCCTGATGGCATTGGGGTATGTTCAGAGGAGCTTAGCAGAGGTAAGAACCTGTCTATCTAACCTATAGGCTGAAGGTAGTCAGTGCAATTAAAAGGAATCATGCTTCAGTCTGAGTGGGCTCTGAATCTTTCAGAAACAAATTGGAAAAATCCTCTTTTCCCTCCCTGGTGACTACAGAGTGATCAGATGTTAGTTCCCATTAAGAGTGACTAGCTAAGTCAGGAGTCATCTGCTGACTCTGGAAAGCTTCCTTGAAGTTGCTGTCAACACTCTGGAGATCATGCCTAGACCATTTCCTTCCCTGCTCCCCACATCAACATCTGCCAAGATAAGTAGTAGATTTTGTCTGAGGAATTCTTTATAGAAAGATGAGGCCTGAGGTCTATGCACCTCACTGCATTGTCCACTTAGAGCTCTTCTTGCCAGTAGTTATTCAGCCTCTGCTAGATAGTCCAGGCAAGTTCCTACACTGGGCAGAATGCCCTTCACGGTTACTAGACCCTCTGTTTCCTAAGTTATATTTGGCTGTCATTGGATTCCCTGTGTTACTGGGACCATGTACAGAGTTGAAGTTTAGATTTGCTCCAGAGAGGGGGACACCAGATGAATGGAGATGTCTATGTCTCATTCTCTTTCCTCCCCACAGTGTTCAGGTTTGCATTTCAGTCCCCTTTGACGTCACAGCCTTCAGTATTCCATTTCTCTCATTGATGGCACTATACAAATTCCATAGCACAAACCTTTTTTATGCTGCGGACTGGAAACTCATTCAAAAACTTTTGGCGGATCGGTATAGAAACTTCTGCATATTCATTATGGTGATTAATTTATTTCCCAGATAGGGAACGTGGGAAATAATATATGGGCAAGATCAGATGTGAAACAATCGTGCATAAAAAAATCCAATGTGTTTGTGAAAGGCGGACATATAAATAGTGGTAGTTTTCTAACATGCTTTTACACTAATGCTAGGAGTCTGTCTAATAAGATGGGTGAACTGGAGTACCTCATATCAAAGGAGGAAGTTGACATAATAGGCATCTCAGAAACATGGTGGAATGAGGACAATCAGTGGGACACTATCATACCGGGATATAAATTATATCGGAAAGACAGAACAGGTCGTGCGGGTGGCGGAGTGGTACTATATGTGAAGGATAATATAGAATCAAATGAAGTAAAAATCGTAAAGGAATCAAAATGTTCCATAGAATCATTATGGATAACAGTTCATTCCTCTAATATGAATATGGCATTAGGAATATATTACCGACCACCTAACCAGGACAGTGATAGTGATGCTGAAATGATAAGGGAGATTAGAGAGGCTACCAAAATAAAAAACACAGTAATAATAGGAGATTTCAATTATCCCCATATTGATTGGGTGCATGTCACCTCAGGACGGGATTCAGAGATTAAATTTCTTGATGCCTTAAATGACTGCTTCTTGGAGCAGCTAGTACAGGAACCCACAAGGGGAGAGTCGATTCTCGACCTAGTCTTGACTGGAACGCAGGATCTGGTCCAAGAGGTAACTGTTACTGGAGCGCTTGGAAATAGTGACCACAATATAATAACTTTTAATATTCCTGTGTTGGGGAGAACACCGCAGCGGTCAAACACTCTGGCATTTAATTTCAAAAAGGGGAATTACACTAAAATGAGGAAGCTAGTTAAACAGAAACTAAAAGGGAGAGTAATTAAACTAAAATCCCTGGAAGCTGCATGGGAACTGTTTAAAGACACCATACTAGAGGCCCAACTTGAATGTATACCCCAAATAAAAAAACACAGTAAGAGACCTAACAAAGAACCACCATGGCTAAACAGCCATGTTAAAAAGGCAGTGAAAGAGAAAAGGGCAGCTTTTAAAAAGTGGAAGTCAAATCCTAGTGAGGAAAATAGAAAGGAACATAAACACTCCCAAATTAAGTGTCATAATGTAGTAAGAAAAGCCAAAAAAGAGTTTGAGGAACAGCTAGCCAAAAATTCAAAAAATGATAGTAAAATGTTTTTTAAATACATTAGAAGCAGGAAGCCCGCTAAAAAAGCAGTGGGGCCCTTGGATGATAAAGATATAAAAGGAGCGATCAAGGAAGACAGTGCCATTGCGGAGCGATTAAATGATTTCTTTGCTTCAGTCTTCACGGCTGAGGATGTTACAGAGGTTCCTAAATCTGAGCCAGCCTTTTTAGGTGACAAATCTGAGGAACTCACTCAGATTGAAGTGACATTAGAGGAGGTTATGGAATTAATTGATAAGCTGAATAGTAACAAGTCTCCGGGACCAGACGGCATTCACCCAAGGGTTCTGAAAGAACTCAAATGTGAAATTGCGGAGTTATTAACAGTGGTTTGTAACCTATCCTTTAAATCCACTTTGGTACCAAATGACTGGAAGATGGCCAATATAACACCAATATTTAAAAAAGGCTCTAGAGGAGATCCTGGCAATTATAGACCGATAAGTTTAACATCAGTACCAGGCAAATTAGTAGAAACACTAGTAAAGAGTAAAATTGCAAGGCACATAGAAGAGCACGAATTGTTGGGCAAAAGTCAGCATGGTTTCTGCAGAGGGAAGTCGTGTCTAACTAATCTTTAGAATTCTTTGAAGGGGTTAATAAACATGCGGACAAGGGGCACCCAGTGGATATAATATACCTAGATTTCCAGAAAGCCTTTGACACGGTCCCACACCAAAGGCTTTTACGTAAATTAAGTGGTCATGGGATAGGAGGAAAGGTCCTTTCATGGATCAAGAATTGGTTAAAAGACAGAAAACAAAGGGTGGGAATAAATGGTAAATTTTCACAATGGAGGAGGGTAACTAGTGGTGTTCCCCAGGGGTCAGTACTGGGACCAATCCTGTTCAACTTGTTCATCAATGATCTAGAAAATGAGGTAAGCAGTGAGGTGGCCAAGTTTGCAGATGACACAAAGTTGTTCAGGACAGTCAAAAGCAAAAGGGATTGTGAAGAACTACAAAAAGATCTCAGCAAACTGAGTGATTGGGCAGCAAAATGGCAAATGAAATTTAATGTGGGTAAGTGTAAGGTAATGCATGTTGGAAAAAATAACCCAAATTACACGTACTACATGATGGGGTCAAATTTAGCTACGACAGATCAGGAAAGGGATCTTGGAGTTATAGTGGATAGTTCTATGAAGACATCCACGCAGTGTGCAGCGGCAGTTAGTAAGGCAAATAGGATGTTAGGAATTATTAAAAAAGGGATAGATAATAAGACAAAAGATATCATACTTCCCCTATATAAAACTATGGTACGCCCACATCTCGAGTACTGCGTGCAGATGTGGTCTCCTCACCTCAAAAAAGATATATTGGCATTAGAAAAGGTTCAGAAAAGGGCGACTAAGATGATTAGGGGCTTGGAAAGGGTCCCATATGGGGAGAGGCTAGAGAGACTGGGACTTTTCAGTTTGGAAAAAAGGCGATTGAGGGGTGATATGATAGAGGTATATAAAATCATGAATGGTGTGGAGAAAGTGATTATAGAAAAATTATTTACCTTTTCCCATAATACAAGAACTAGGGGACACCAAATGAAATTGATGGGTAGTAGGTTCAAAACTAATAAAAGGAAATTTTTCTTCACACAGCGCACAGTCAACCTGTGGAACTCCTTGCCCGAGGAGGCTGTTAAGGCCAGGACTCTATTAGGGTTTAAAAAAGAGCTTGATAAATTTTTGCAGGTTAGGTCCATAAATGGCTATTAGCCAGGGATAAAGTATGGTGCCCTAGCCTTCATAACAAGGGCAGGAGATGGATGGCAGGAGATAAATCACTTGATCATTGTCTTCTGTTCTCCTTCTCTGGGGCACCTGGCATTGGCCACCGTCGGCAGATGGGATGCTGGGCTCGATGGACCTTTGGTCTGACCCAGTATGGCCATTCTTATGTTCTTATGTTCTTATGTTCATATTTGCCTATTCATTATAGTAATTAATTGTAAGCGGTCACTTGTTATATGTACGCAATGGGAAAGGAAGAAGGGGGCAAGGGGCATGAGCAAAAGAGGGGACCAAGCCAAGGAGAGAATGGGCTGAAAGTGCCAGGGCGCTGACTCCAGCTAGGAGGAATTCTCCTGTCTTGTCCCCTCACCCCACCTCACCTGCCTGGGTAGTGGTGGCCCCAGCATAGCCTTGGCTGCCCCGAGCCAGCCCCCAGGGCTAGTGTGGTCGGACGGCAGCAGGTCCCTGAGTGTGTGCACTGGCTGGGCTGGGAGCAGCTGGAAGCCGGGGGAGGCTCCCGCCAAGTGGGAAGGGAGGAGGGAGTCGCCCAGCAGCGCCAGAGTGGGTGGGAGGAGAGCGGGCTTACAGGGTGGCTGGTTCCTTGGTCTCTCCTGCCGCATGAGAAGCAGGGCGGGAGATGGCCTGGGGGAAACCGGGAGCTTCTTCTCTAGCCACAGCCACCTTCCATGTGCCCCCGGCCCTGGCCGCTGGAGCGGCCGCCCTCCACACAGCCCCAACTCTGGGCGCCGGAGCAGCCGCCCTACATGCAGCCCCATCAGCCAGGCTGCATAGCAGCCGACGGAGCTGGAACTTGGGCCACAGTGAGGCTGCCCCAGCTTCATCCATAGTACACTGGCTCAATTAGCAGCTGTGCTGTCACACTGCCCCACAGCTTACAGGGAAGCCCGCTGAGCCAGTCATCCAGCCATGGAGGCATGGCCTGGCAGTGTGCTGTGACCCAGCAGCTAGCGGTTTGGGGCCCAGCACCGGTCCACGGCCTGGCACTTGGGAACCACTGCCATAGCAGATTAAAGTTATTCACCAAACATTTCCCTAAGAACTTTGGTGCCCTTGATAAGTAGCAAGGAAGAAGGCAAACTAGTCTGTTTGCTTTGAGTCTGCCCCGTTAGCTTATTGGACTGGAAGGCATTAAGGCCATGTCTACATTACGCAGAAGATCAACCTCAGTCAATCTTCTTAGGTTTGATTTAGCCGGTCGAGTGAAGACCCACTAAATTGAACTCAGAGGGTGCCCCTGTCAGTGCTGGTAGTTCTGCTCCTCATGAGGAGTAAGGGAAGCCAATGGGAGCGTCGACCACTCATGGTCCTAGACCTGGGTGACCAGGGCGGCTGCCCAGGGCGATATGCTGATGCGGGCGCATATGAATAGTCCTGGGGCCAGCCAGCTAAGCAGGAAGGGAAACACAACAGCCAGCTCAGCCGGGGTCAGGGAGGACAGAGGCACTCACTCATCTCAGGTAAATCCTCTACTCTGGTGGGAGCAGCAGCAGGGTGGGTGCCCAAGGGGGGAGCTCCCCATTCTCCCTGGGAAAGAGGGCCTCCAAAGAAGCCATGTGGGGAGAGGGTGGGGCAGGCCGTGCTGGAAGAGGCTCGGGATTGGTGGCTGAGTTTGGTGGGTTGAAGGAGTGTGTGTGTGATGTGTATGTGTGCACACCTTCTCGCTGTGTGCTGGCTGGCTGGGGTTTGGAGCAAGGGTGTGTTAGTGTGTGTTTCTGTGCAGTTTCTCTCTGTGTTCTTACTGGCTGGGGTGTAGAGCAGAGGGTGTGTTAGTGCGTGTGCAGCTTCTCCCTGTATTCTGGCTGGCTGGGGTTTAGAGCAGCCCTGCTCTCTGGGGGTGTTTTATGTGTACTGGTATTCAGCTTCTCTCTGTGTGCTGGCTGGCTGGGATTTGGAGCAGCCCTGCTACCTGGGTGTGTGTGAGTGTGGACAGGTCTGGGTCTGCTCCCCCCCCCCTTTTCTTCCTCTTCCACCCTAAGAGCCCCCATAGGGGAGGGCTGGGCTACCAGCTGGGGAAGGGGGGTATAATACTTGAGTTTTTGGGGGGAACCTTTAAATTGTGCTTCCCTGTTAGCAGTTGGTCCTGTTCTCCTGCTTCCCTGGCTGGCTCAGAAGCTTTGCTCACTTTTTTTGGGGTGAGTTGGGGGGGCTGCTGCTTCCCCAATGTGAGGCAGGTGGGTGGGTGCAGAGGAGATACGTGAGTATTACTGAAATCAGCTCTTCCATGTGCCCCCTACTAACAGGAGAGGGAAATGAGTCACAGTGGATGGGTGAAGCACATACAGGAAACCCTGGAATGCGACCACCCGAGTTGTGACCCCCCGCACTTACAACCATTCTGTAAGTGAGGAAGGGGCCGAAAACCCCTGACTTATGTCCTCGGCCCGCATTTACGATGGCGCACGACACCTAATGTAAATGAGGGTTCAAGTTACAATGCCCCCGACTTGCAACACTTCCCCAGGAACCAATCACGTCGCAAGTCGGGGGCTGCCTGTACCTTTCATTCAATACTTGATCACCTATCTACACCCTTGGGTTTTCAGTATGCTGAAATTTCTCAGGGCAGAGGGCCTTGTCAAAGCTATTGTTGGGCACAGTGTTGTTTTTGCATCAAGAGTAAGAATAAGGAAATTTTCTTTGCTCCCATCTTAACCTGCACACCTTCTTCATGCCCTGGAAGTCACTCAGGTTCCTAGTGTGAGAATTTGAAGATAATGTGTGAATGTTGTGACTTGCAGTTTCAGTCAGGCTCTTAAACTCAGAGGGTATGTCTATACTAGCCCCCTAGTTCGAACTAGGGAGGCTAATGTAGGCATTCGAAGTTGCAAATCAAGCCCGGGATTTAAATATCCCGCGCTTGATTTACATCTTCCCGGCCGGTCGCCATTTTTGAAATTTATAAGTCCAGACTAACTGCCCACGTCTACACGCGGCAGGGACCCGGTAGTTCGAAATAAAGCCCTAGTTCGAACTACCTGTTAAACCTCATTCCAGGAGGAATAAAAGGTAGTTCGAACTAGGGCTTTATTTCGAACTACTGGGTCCCTGCCGCGTGTAGACGCGGGCAGTTAGTCTGGACTTGTAAATTTCAAAAATGGCAACTGGCCGGGAAGATGCAAAATCAAGCGCAGGATATTTAAATCATGGGCTTGATTTGCAACTTCGAATGCCTACATTAGCCTCCCTAGTTTGAACTAGGGGACTAGTGTAGACATACCCAGAGGGAACTCAGTGGGAATATAGGATTCCCCAACCCCCATCTGCAATGCTTTACCCCGCTGCTCAGGCTTATAAAAAAACTTGGTAGAATGCACTTTTTATTTTTTATAACTTTGTGTAATATATATTTTAAGCTTTTTGTCTTTTTATAATTTTCACATTTGTGTGAAATTATGGAGGGAGGTCTGATCATTTTTTAATGACAGACGAAGTTGAGATGCAAAGAGTTCAAGCTTTAAAGCTATTAAAACACGGAGGGTATGTCTACACTAGCTCGTTAATTTGAGCTAGGTAGGCAAATCGGGCAACCGGAGTTGCAAATGAAGCCCGAGATTTAAATATCCCGGGCTTTATTTGCATATTCCCGTCCGGCCACCATTTTTAAATCCCCCTTAGTTCGAACGAACTGCCCGCGGCTACACGCGGCAGTTTAAAGTTAATCCGAACTAAGTCCTTAGTTCGGATTAACTGTTACTCCTCATGGAATGGGATGAGGAGTAACAGTTAATCCGAACTAAGGACTTAGTTCGGATTAACTTTAAACTGCCGCGTGTAGCCGCGGGCAGTTCGTTCGAACTAAGGAGGATTTAAAAATGGCGGCTGGACGGGAACATGCAAATAAAGCCCGGGATATTTAAATCCCGGGCTTCATTTGCAACTCCGGTTGCCTGATTTGCCTACCTAGCTCGAATTAACGAGCTAGTGTAGACATACCCAGAGAGACAAGGTGGGTGAGGTAATATCTTTTTTTTATTATTTTTATTTTGGAACAGCTTTGGTTGGTGAGAGGTTCACCCTTTTGAGCTTCACAGACCTGGGGAAGAGCTATGAGGAGTTCCAAGGTTGTGTCTGTCACCAGCCATATTTGGTCCAATTAAAGATATTACTTCATTCACCTTGTGGCTCTCATCCGGGCACCAGCATGACTACAACAAAACAGCAAAAACCATTATATCACATGTCAAGATATACAAAATAAATATCCTAATTAGGGTTCCCAGGTGTCCGGTTTTGAACCAGACAGTCCGGTATTTGAGCTTTCTGTCTGGGAAACAAATTGAGAAAATACCACACATATAAATGTCTGGTATTTTCTAATTAAGTAAGTTTTATTATTATCATGAGTATCAGTATGTAGTTGTGTACTGCCTGGCTGGCAGACATGCTCACACTGCGTGAGCATGTCTACCAGCCAGGCAGCACGCAACTACGCAGTAGAGAGGAGGAGGGCGGGGCCGGGATGGAATGGAATCCCCGGGGCCGGATTCGCATGTGCACCCCACCGGGACCATGTGTGGGACGGGCAGCACCCCGGGATCTGCATGTGCCCGGGCCAGCCCCGCTCCCCGCTGGCCGGTTCCCCCCTGCTCCTCCCAGCCAGCCCCCCATCTGAGATCAAGTGTGTCCGGTATTTTTTATAAATCATCTGGTAACCCTAATCCTAATACCAGATGCGATATGTTGATTTAACTATTCATTCACTCGTCCATTTGTAACAAGCCCAGTTCAGAAGTTTATATCACTGAATTTTAACTCTAACAAGTTCTCAAGCAGCATTTTTCTTGCTTTCCCTAGCTGTAAATAATTTAATTATTACTGATGGAAATACTTCAGGATTTTTGTGTGTACTCTGAAATCAGCTAATTTCTAAGTTATTTGAAAAAAAAAAAAGGAAACCCTAGAGATTTCAGGTGCCTAAGTATCCTCTGGAATCATAGTTAAAGTTGCCTTCCCCAGTCCCACCACACTCTGAAATGGCACCCCTGGTGAGAGAAGAGAGGCCAGAGGGCTACAGGAAGGCCATGGGCAAAATACAGCCCCTATCTGACAGCATAGAGCTCACCATGTGCTGCAGGCCAACCACCGGGCATAAGGAGCAGGTGCTGCTGCAGCAAGGGAGTTGCTAGTGCTTCTGCAGAGCAGCTCAGACTGTGGAGGAAGAACCTACTGAAGGGCGAGTGATCCACTGAGGTTTTTTACTCACTGTTTCATTTCACAACCTGATGCCATTCAAAAACAGCGGCCTGCCTTCTGTGTGTCATATCTGGGGGAAAATATTTAATCTAAAATAATCCATTCCCCATGTAGCTCTTAAAGGACGGGCTTGGCCAAGAAGGACTGTGACAATTCCCTTTGCAAGGGGGAGAGACGATAGCTCTGCACTCAGGGGAGCAAGGGACTGAGCAGCTTCCAAGGGAAATGGGGGGGGGCACCATGCCAGGGGTTGGGGGGTAGGAGCACCAAAATGCAAGTGGATTTTGAGCCATTTTCTGCAAGGCCGACCTTGCTTTCAGCCTCCCACTGTGTGGAGGGCTGGAGTTGCGTATCTTAAGTTGACCTTCTACTGAAGCGTAGTCCAGGCCTAAGAGCCTGATTCTGTTCTCACTTGTACTGATGGAACCATACTGACTTCAGTGCAATTACTGCAGTGTAAATGAGAGCAGAGTCAGACCAGAATGTGTTGGCAGATGCATGTCTTCCCCTGACCTAACAAACCAGTGCAGCTAGACAAAGCAAATTAAGTGCTCAGTGTGGCATTGATTGGCTTACACCAGAGAAAGTGGTAAAAGCCCTACAAGGGGCATTGCTGAAATTGTGTAAGTAACGTACCAGCAACCTGAACTGTCTTTTCCATGGAAAACATACAAGGAGATTTTACGGCTCATTAGTGGTTGTTAATTAGAGAATGCTAAAACTGCCTGTAGAGATCCTACACAACTTGTATTCTACGTCAACACCCTGGGATTCATTCTCCAGTCCTATCAATAATGAAACAGACTCTTCATCACATTGACCTTTTGTGATCATAAGCTTTGAAGAAAGAGAGGATATTCGCTGACACGCTTCATACATGCTATTGAATTGAAACATAATCTTTTTTAAATCTGCCACGTCACTGAGACCAATCAGCAATGTTCAGCTTTGTTTGCTGACATTCTGTTTCTAGCAAGCAAAGCTTGTGGGGTTTTTTTAGTTTGTTTGTTTTAATTTTTGTATTATTCTTGTCTAGCATGTGTAGCCTGGGGGAGTGAGCCCAGGACAGGGTCTCAGGAATCCTTTGTTCTAATCTTAGTTCTGACACTGACTTGTCATTGTGTATGTGAGCAAGAGCTTTCACTTGGGTTTCTCCCTTGTGAAGTGAGGCCTTGTCTGCCATCCAGAAGTGTTGTGGATTGAAGTGTCTGTTCCTTAATGTGCTACGCTCATTTCTGAGTACATCCACACTGCAGCGGGGAGCAAGCCTCCCAGCTCAAGTAGGTAGAGTTGGGTGGACTTGCACAAATCTCCACCTGAGCCATGCAATTCACACTGCTATTTTTAGTATGCTGGCTCGAGTGCTGCTAGTGCTAGTCTGGCTACCTGGGCTGGGAGGCTGGCTCTCCGCTGAAGTTTAGACATACTCCTTGTGTCTGGTTGACCTCTAGAATATTCAGTCTCTCAGGTGGAAGCTGGTGGAATGTAGGCACAGAACACGAGTCTTTCATCGAAGGAGGTTTATCCAGACCTTTATTTCTGTACTATTGTGAGTCCAAATTAGCACAAAAGAAACAGCAGGTTGGCGCTTAAGCATGTAACATCCTACCCCAGGTTACTCGCAGCTGGGTGGGTAGTTCTGGCATTCTGCCTCCCCCACAGGCTTCCTCCCCCTTTGCCCACTGGGTAGCTGTTTCTAGAGCATTTCCTCCCTCCAGCTGGACTGAGTCATAGCCCCTGCCTTGCTGCTCCCTTTTGCACACCTATGTGAACCCAGAGCAGGGATTAACATCTGGTTTTCTGGTTTCTTCCCACTGTCACTCCCTAGCAGGAAGATGTCCTGACCTCATGGAAGAGCTGTAGGGAGCATTAGAGTGAATCCTGGGCTTCCTTTCTTCCAGCTGTGCAGCACTATCCCACAACAGGTCCCACGAATCCAGCTCTTGTCCCTGTTGGACATGGTGAGCTTGTGCATGCTGCCAGGGCTCTAGGATTCTGCACCAGACAATGACTGTAACTCCATTATCTCCCAAGTGGTAGAGCATGCCTTTCTTTTCATTTAATTTTAGATTGGCATCCAAAACTACTCAACCACCACAAGCTGCCAGTCACGACCCAGCCAGACCCGCAGTGACTATGGGAAACTCTTTGTGGTTCTGGTCGTTATCGGTTCCATCTGTGCCATCATCATCATCCTGGGACTTATCTACAATTGCTGGCAGAGGCGCCTGCCCAAGATGAAGAACATGGTGAGCACCTGGGCTGGGGAGGAGGACATCTGAACTTGGCTCTTGTTCCTCAGAATGGTAGCAGTAGGTTGGGTGAATGGGAAGGGGACATGTTCCTTCACCTTGTCCACCTTCCGAGATGAGTTTGGTAGAAGCACCTGGGCTAGATCACTGTAGGTCAGTGGCCATGTCCAGATTAGAATTTGAGGCCCTGGTAGTGCTCCCTTATTGGATCTAACCATGTAGCACAGGGTTGGCCAACCCGAGGCTCGCGAGCGGCAAGAAAAAATTGCAGCTCCTGACGGAACTTGGGACAGAACCGGGAACCGCTCAGGTCAGCCGCTCTCACAGCCGGGCCGCTGTGAACCGCATGCGTGCTCACAGCCCACGCCGTTCTGCTCACGGCCCCCAGCATACTGCGTCATATCCTGCATGTGCAAGCCGGGTTGCACTCAGCATCCCAGCCTGCACGTGCTAGCAGCTGGCTGCTGAGCTCAGGCAGCAGCAGAGGCTCCGGGTGCAGCACCAGCGGCGGCTCCAGGACCTGGGCATAAGGTTAGTGGGGGAGGGGGGTTGGGTTAGAGCTGGGAGGGGAGGTGTCTGGCTGTGGGGGAGGGGAAAGGAGGGGGATTCGGTGTGGGGAAGGGGTGCGCGTGGCGTGCTGGCTACTCAGCGCACACACCCCAGTGCCTGGAGGGAGACGCACAGCTGTAGCGGCAGCGGCTCTGGGACCCAAGAATTAGGTTAGAGCCGGGGAGGGAGGGAGGAAGATTGGTATAGAGGGGGGCTGGTGCCTGGCTCTGGGGGGGGGGGATTAGGTTGGGGGTGTGTGCCTGGCTCTGGGGGAGGGGAGAGGGATTGGGTTAGGGGTGTGTGTGTGTGTGTGCCTGGCTCTGGGGAAGAGGTGGGGGATTGGGCTGGGGGTGTGTGTGTGCCTGGCTCTGGGGAAGGGGAGTGGGATTGGGTTGGGGCTGTGTGTGCCTGGCTCTGGGGAAGGGGATTGGGTTGGGGGGTGTGTGCCTGGCTCTGGGGAAGGGGAGGAGGATTGGTTTAGAGCTGGGGGGGTGGTGTGCCTGGCTCTGGGGAAGGGGAGGGGGATTGGGTTAGAGCAGGGGGGGTGTCTGGGGGAGGGGAGGGGAAGAGCAGCCAGCATGCTTCCTGGGACCTGGGATCCCCAGGTACTGGCTCCAGCTGTTTCTGTCCCCTCCTCCTGGCCAGACCCCCCATGAGTACCCTGCCCCAGCATCCTGTTCCTGCTCCCACCAGCACAGTTGGGGCCACATTAGTGAGGCCTGGGGGGATTTGGAGTGGTTGTTTTTTTGCATCTCACTTGTGTGACCCTGACTGACTTTTCTGTGGGTCAATGACCCCTGACTAAAACAGGTTCCCCGCCCCATCATAAATAAAGACAATGCTGAAACATTTTGTGTTTGACATCATATTTTATTTAAAAATGAAGCCTGGCCAGCAAGCCACCAATTGGGGCCAAGCCCCCATCTGGCCGCAGCATCATAACACTCCTGCGCCCCTCAGGCCCCAAACCTGAGCCTATTGTACACTGGAACCCCCTGTCCTGAGCCTCTCACATCCCCAAGCTCCTGCACCCCCACATCCCCAGTCTTCTGCCACAACACTCCTGCACCATCCACACACTGCAAATCTGTGTCCTGAGCCCATCATACTCCCAGCCTCTTTGCCTGGAGCGCCTCATGCACCCCAGCCCAAACTCCTGCACCCTCACAGCCACAAGCCTGCATCTTGCTCAGCACCCCAACCCTCCACCTAATCCCAACAGTCTCCAGCCTGGAGCCCCCTCCCTGAGCCAGCATCCTCTTCTCTACTTCCTCCTGCACCCAAATTCCCTCCCAGAGCTTGCATCTCTCACCCCTTCCCAGTGCTTTTTTTGTGAGCCACAATAGCAGTGGAGACAGCGTAAAGAGCTGGGGCAAAGTTGTTGAGCCCAAAAAAAAAAAAAAAAAAAAAAAAAAGGACAGGGCCACGAAGACCAGGGGAAAAGCCATGCCCCAGTGCGGTGCTTTTTTTTTTTTTTTTTGCTAAACAACTTTGCCTCGGCTCTTCATACTGTCTCCACTGCTACTGTGGCTCTTCGTCTGGAACCAGTTGGCCACCCCTGCTGTAGCCTCTGACACAGTGGTCCAGATGCAGCCCAAAGAGTTCTTAAGTGCAGTCGCCTCCATCTTTAATATGGAAGTGCTGCCTGTATATCCCAGCATGCCCTGTTCCATCTTGGTTCAAGCAGCCAGAGTTCACTGCATGCTGTGAACAAGATTGTCTACTGTAATTTACTCCTTAATATTAAAGTTATGGTTTCAGGTGGCTCCATTTTATCTAGAACTAGAAGATTTGCCCAGTGTTGTTTGGGTCCTTAACTCAATTTTTGTTTTTCTTCATTTAAATCATTGTTCTGGGGTGGGGCTGGGAATGAGGGGTTCAGTATGCAGGCTGTCCGAGGGAGACACCACAGCAGCCATGGCATGGTGTGGGGGGTGCAGGTGTCAGGGCACGGGGTTGGGAGGTGTGTGGAGGCTCAGGGCAAGTTATGGGGAGTGCAGGAATCAGGGCTGGGGGTTGGGGTGGGGATGCAGGAGTTAGGGGAGGGAGGTGTGTGGGGGCTCAGGGCATGGGGTGGTGGGTGTAGGAATCAGGAAAGGGTGTGGGGGATGAGGGCAGAGGAGCTCATGGCAAGGAATAATGGGGGGCTCAGGGTTGGGAGTGTGGCCATCAAGCTGCCCAGGCGGTGACTCCCCTGGGCTGGCTGCCATGGGGGCTGTGCTGCTCGAATGGCAGATCCCCGGGATGGCTGGGGTGATGGGGGCCGCGCTGCCCGGGTGGAGGATCATTGGAGCAGCAAGGGCGGTGCTTTGGGGCTGAACCTGGGTATGCTGTGGCCACTCGGTAGCTGTGGATGCTCACTTAGGCTCAGCAGAGCTGAGGCCCCACTTCCTTACCTCCAGCTGTCCAGTCCTGGGACTGAGGCCGGGGAGGGGAGAGGTTTGGGCTCCAGCTGTGGGGGATGAAGGCCAGAACTGGAGGGGTGTCCAGCACCAGCATGGGAACCTTACCTCTGCCCCTGTCCCCTACTGTCCCAATGGGATGGTAGCTGTCCCTGTACCCATCTCTGGCCCCTTGTGGCCCCCCGTAGTCATTATACAATGTAACTGTCCCTGCTATTAGCTCCTTCCTTTTCCATGTTATCAGAAACAATCACATTCCAGGCACATCTCATTGTCCTGGCACAGTTAAACCCTGACCTTGCTTTAAGTTATGTTAAAAGGAAGCTGTATACCAAATTTGGAGGTCGTAGCTCTTACTGTTTAGGAGGAGTTCTTGAACAAATGGACAGACGGACAGACAGACTCACTCGCTCACAAACTCTCTCAAATATATAGTAGATAGGTACAGCTTTTGGGCTCCTGGCATGTGCCAGCTCCTTTCCACGATGAGGGCCAGTTGACTTTCATGTACAGCCATGAACAAACTCTACTCGGTTCCCATGGCAAAAATCCCCATTGAAGGAGCTGGCTCTGGCCCCAGCCTTGTGCCTCTCCAGCACTGGGCGCTTTTATCAGTTTCTGTGTCCCATCTTGCCTCCTCCTCCTTCCTTCCAGTCACACGGCGAGGAGCTGCGCTTCGTGGAGAACGGCTGCCATGACAACCCAACCTTGGATGTGGCCAGTGACAGCCAGTCGGAGATGCAGGAGAAGAAGCCAAGTGTGAATGGTGGGGGTGCCATCAATGGCCCGGATGGCTGGGGTGTCCTGATCAGCAAACGGGCGAGCGAGGACGCAGATGTGTTTGAGGAAGATACACACCTTTAAAAAGAGAAACAGGCTTAAATATATGTCTATCCTCTCTTGTCTTAAGGACTATGGGGTGAGGGGCAGCTTCTCAGGAACCTCTAATAGGGCTTGGGACAGAGCGACTCTTTCTTGCCATTGTCCTGAAGCTGCCTCTGAATCCTGGAGTGAGAAGGGTCACTGTGAGTGGAGGGAGGCGGGCGGGACACTGGGATGTGTGTGTGTATGTCTTTTGCTATCAGTAGCACCAATGCTTTCATTACTTTTAAATGCACTTACTGCAGCTCTCTGGTAGCGGCTGAGAATGGCTGGGGAAACAACATAATGAGGCTAAAACTGGCTCCAAGTGACTGTCCCTGGGTAGTCAACTCACACTTGGTGCCCAGCAGGGAGATGGCAGACCAGACCCTGACCTCACTGGCCCCTGAAACTGGAATCAGAATCTGCCCTTGCAGTTGCAATAGGAAAATCTGTGTCATGTTCTGGATCTGAGAAGCCAATTTTAAGTTGATGTCCTGGGCAGAGAGTTTGCATTCTGTGCATGTATGGAGATCAGATAGTCTCTGGTGCCCTTGCTTTAGTTTCTGATGGGACAGTCTGCTGTGTTTGTCACATGAAAACATTTCCCTGTCAGCTCTCACCTCTGCCTAACACCCCTCTTACCCCTCAATTTTCAGTTCCACAAGCACCATGTTGAACATGACAAGTTTGAGCACTTTATCCTATCCTGGTTTGTCTGGATGATAGCAGAGAATTCAGTGCTGCACTACAGAACCTCTGCTGGTATTTCAGTTTGGGGTGGGAATTCACCTGAAAAGGACAATTTTTGGCAACTTGGGAGGACACATCAACAAAAAATCCCTTGTCTGAGGCTATGTCTACATTATGGGGTTCTCTGGTATCCTGGAAAAACACCACGTCCAGGGAACGCATCTGCTCTTCCACTTTTTTTGTGGAAGAGCAGAGGCATGCTTTCGGAAACCCTGTCTTCCTCCTCCCAGGAGAAAGAAGGGCTCTTCTGAAAGAGGAGGCTTTTCCGAAATTTGGCCCAGTGTAGACGGGCCAAATTTCGGAAAAGCCTCTTCCGAAAAAAATATTGGAAAAAGGTATGCAAATCGCGGAGTGCAATTTGCGTACCTTTTTCCGAAAGATTGTTGTAGTGTAGATACAGCCTGAATCTCAGACTAGGTGGCCTTTTTTGCTCCTATCCAATTTTCAATGCCTGTGGCGTCTAGTTATGGTTGATCTTGTGAGATGAACATACAGAGCAGCTGAGACATCTTAATGAAGGAAAATAAGATCCAGAGACTGAAAATTTCCCCCATTTGGGACCTTACTAGATATGTTTCAGGGGAGAAGACTCAGGTCTCACATTGGTATAAAGTAGGAGTAATTTCACTGAAATTATTGCATTTAAACTAGTATAAAGTCAGCATAAGATCAGAATCAAGCCTATGCATCCATATGTGTGCTTCTCAAGCATGCCTTGGGCAGACCTTATGGCCTCTAGGTTCCTGAGGCAGTGATAAAATGCACTCGAATATGCATAACTGTGCTCCTATCCCTGCATAAAACATGATGCTCAGAACTACTGCTCTTAAGTTTGAAATGTTTTGTCTCTTTTTTGGGGCACTTTGGTTTAGAAAACAAGAAATCCCTCCCCTTCACCTTATTTTTAAAATCTCCATTTTTGGACTGGCTGCCTGCCTATAACAGATGCTATTGAAGTTTAGTCTTTAAGGGAATAACTATACAAAAAGATTCAAATATATTTAATGAGGATTAGCAATTAACTTGTAATTCCTCGCTCTCTCTCTCTCTATCATGTCTGTAGCATGCTCATCACTGATATCTGAGTGCTGAAAGTCAGGATACAAATGAGCTTGTTAATACAGATTCATTTTTGTATAGCATTTTCCATACAAACTGATTCCCAATAAATTGAATTGAATAATGCAGGACTATAATCAGTCTACGCTGTGGAATCAAGAACCACTATGCTGAAAATGCATTAAGGTTCTTCCAGATGAAGAGATGTTATATAAATTATAAGACATTATCTTTAGATAATGAATTAATAAAACATTGAGTTAAGTTATGTTTTTATACTGCATGGAGCACAATGGGGCCCAACCTGCTTATGCTCTTTAGGCAGCATCACAGTATAATGTTAATATAGCTACTAATAATCCTCATTAAATATGTTTAATATTCAGTAAGTACTATAAATATAAAACAATATTAAATCAAACATGGATTAGGACACCCACACAAAGTACATTTTTCTTTTGTTGACTCTGTCTCGTGTTCCTTCAGTGCTGGGCTGCTTTGCCACTTTCGATTCATATCCTCTCACCATGTACAGAGGCAGCAGCAAGGTGCTGATCAGCTAATACTCAAGCCCAACAGTAACATAAGTCAGCCTTTGTTGTGGTGGCAGAGGGTTAAATTGTTAAAGGTTTGTCATCAAGTCTTATCAATAAGCAGCTCTAGCTCTGAAAGCTGCCAGCTACCAAGCTCTGGTGGCTTGCTACTCCAGTTCCTTATGGTTAGGGTAGCACCCCGTATCTTGGGAGGCAAAAAAGTAGAGTTCCTGGCTCTCCTTTCTGAGGTTCAGGAGTTCTCTGCAGGTCTTGAGTGCATCTTTGGATGTCTGCCACAGTGGCCACTCACTTGCTTTGGAAGAGTCTCAGAAGACGTCTGACTTGGCTATGTAATCCCAGCTTGTCTCCAAAAGGCCTGTGGCTAATAGCATTCTACTATTAAAACAGAAATTTTTAAAATCTAACTTCCCCACTTAATTTGTATTTGGCTGATGTTGGGAGGTGAAACTAAGTGTATCAGTTACATTGCATGGGCCTGATCTTGCAACCCTTCCATGAGCAAAGAGCTCTCATTGACATCCAGGTACAGGATTTGGCCCTGTATTCCTAGTCAGTTTTACTCTGGTTCTTGTGTTTTGGGTTTCTAATTCTGCAAAGGGAGATTTAAAGGAAGAAAAAAACTATTTGTGTTTTTAAAATTATTTGTTTAAATCATGGAAACTTTTCTGTTCATATAATTTTGTTAAACTTTTATTTTTAACATAAACCCTCAGTGTTGGGCACCAAACTGGACAGAGCATAGACTGACAGCTGAAAAACGTATTTTGAATTCTGTATGGTTTCTTTGTAGTCCTGTCTGCCACATATTAGGTTACGCTGACACCTTCTGGTAGTTATAGGTTAAATGAATAAAAAGGAAAGTTTTCTCTTAACTGTGAATGCTCATTTTTCCTATGATTTTTATGAGCACAATCAGTGGATAACCATTCATATCTTATTCATACTCTGTAGCTGTTGAAATCACTTGTGGTCAGAGGGCACAATATGAAGTGAAGTGAGGCAAATGCTATGTAAGCACATCCCTGTTTTACTTCTACAAGTAACAACAGGGAACTGATCTATTGTTCTTCAGGGTCACAGTGCAGAATTCTGAGCTGAGCTCTATAGACAGCAGTAGATATCACACTATGCCACAGGACCCTTACCCATAAATGAGATGCATCTGCATAGAAATAAAGGAGGTTTTTAAAATAAATGTCTCTGATTGTGAGCAGCATACATGTGGAAAGGGTGTGAGTTGGTAGTTGGGAGTGATGGGTAAGGAGGAAGGGAGAAAGAAGGATGACTATCCAGAAACACAAATGAGCTAGACTCTGTATGTTTGGTGGGGTCAAATCTAATCTGAGGTGGTCAAACACCTCTAGTGAATCCCAAGAGTGTTTGGAATGGGACCTGTGACCACTGCATTGTTTCATCCAAAGATGAAATGAAATGGATCAAGATGTCTGCTAAGACTTGTCATGACTATAAGCTTCATCTCTAGGTGTAGAGTTTAGAGAAGGTATGCTGTGGTGAGCCAGCAATTCATGACAATATATTTAGTTTATAAATTGTCTTGAGATCCATCTGAATGAACACTGTAAAACATAGGGACATTATTATAGAAGTTATTAGAATGATTATTCTGAGAGTGACAAGAGATCCTTTCTGCCCTTTGCTGCTTGTTCTTTTTGGCAGTGACCTGCGTGTCCTGGCCACAGACAAAGTACCCGGCAATACAACATCAAGAGTTTCTCCTGTACAGTGGGTTGGGATTCCTGGGCCTGACTTTCAAAACGTGCTGAGTCACCTCAGCCCTCATTGCAGCAGGTTCTTATTGCAATAAGAACACAATAAGTGTGTTCTTATTCTCCAGTGAAAATCGGGCCAACAGTCTGTAGCTTAGAGAGCAGGTAGTGTTCTCAAACTCCTTGTCCCTGCTGGACTTGGCTGCAGCAAGCCAGTCTTTGTATTTGTTTGGGGCCATGGCTGAAGAAGCAATACACTGAGAAGTTGTATTGGCATTGCTATGTCAGACAGGGATGTAAAAACCCCAAACCACCACACCCTCTGTGACCAATCTAGCTATGCCTACAGATGCACTGCCCCCCCCCAGCATTGACATAACTATGTTGACAAAAGAGGGTTTCCATTAATACAGTTAGCTTTGCTGTGGGAAGTGGTGTTCCTACACCAACAGAAAAATACCTGCAGTTGGTGTAGGCTGCATTGGCTATGCCAACATAACTATGATGGTATGGTGTCTGTAATGTGTTCACATCACAAGAAGCCCTTGAGTCTGACCCTTAAATGGGCAGGATTGTGGCGGTGATCTGTCTGTGTATTTAGTAAACACAGTAAAAACACCTTTCAAGTGTCTGAACACTTGTTAGGGTATGAGAATCCTTATTTGATCGTCCTGTTTCAACTGGCTTCTCTTGCCTCTGTATACACACGTTTACATACACCCATTATCTTTACAAAAAATAAAGCCACCCAAATCTCAATTCCCCGAAGCTGAAATGCTTGTTAGCATTAACTAACCATTAAACTAGGTATGCTGTTTCTGCTCTTGGATCATTTTTATTCAAAGACTTGGCTTTTAGGGGATAAGGTGGGAAGGAACCTACTAGACCATCTAGTCTAACTCTCATGCCTCAAACAGCAAATACATGTCTCAGTCAGCACAATTGCCTGGAACACCTCTCATCCAGGCAACAGAAGTTTTCCTGTCTGCTCTGCCACATGGTTGTGTGTGTGGGGGACAACTGTGAAGGATCGGACTTCAGAAGGTCTCTGGGTGCTGGTGACAGTAATCCCTTCCGTGCCTGGGGATGGTGGTCATCTCCTGCAGCAAATGTACAGACTGGACTGTGATTTGCAGCTCTCATCTCTACTCTCCTGTGTTCTCACTATTCCACTAAATAAAGTCACTTCATAATGGTTACTTCTTTGTTTTCCTTTCCCAAAGTGTAGTGTCAGCTCACTCCTTCCAGCCACCCCACTCGCATAGCCTGGTCCACCAGAAGCTAAGAGATGCTGCTGCAGTGGTCTCCACCTGATCTCTTTTTCAAACACAGCTCTCAAATAAAGTGAAGAAGACATGAGGGAGACTTTAATTCTTCTGGGAGTGACAAATGCACAGGATAGAGCCCAGGACTATGACAGAGCACAGAGGCAGCTCTTCAGCAAACACCTCTACTCTGTTCTGCCAGTACAACTCCTCCTCTGGCTGTAGCATCCCAGGCGAGCGGAACCTTTGCAAGTAAATATTGATATTTGTCTATTGTTGGTGTAGCTTTATGAGGTGGACAGATATCTACAGGACCAGGAACTAGGATGAATCTGTGAATTCCTTTCCAACTTTATTTCAGGGTTTCAAACTAGATTTCCAGAGTCAGAAGGCTAGTGGCGAAGTCTCTTTGTCATCTAGCTCTGTGTCACTGGCTAGGGTATATAGGTGGGGGGAAAAAATGACCAGGAACCTATTAACCAATGGGCTAAACTTACCAGGCAGAGTCTAGGATAAAAGACAAGGGAATGGGACACATCAGCACAATCTGTGGAAATGCTCCATTGAGAAACCCATTCAAGTTAACCCCCACCAGGTGGGAAGGGAGAGGGTGTCACAACTCCTACCAGGGTGCTGTCCATAGATCTGATGCAGGGGCTATATCTTACATATGGGTCTCCAGGTCACAGGTGTCTGACAAACATAAAACATTCCTCTCCCACTCTTGGTAGATGTGCTGCCCTCTCAACCTCATCAGTGTTCCCAGACTCATATCTACTGGGATGGAAGAATAACTATTCTATTCTTTTTTCCAGCTTCCTGGCTGATAATAAGTACAAAGTGTCTCTGTTAAACTATTGTTCCTTTAGCTGTCTGCCTGCTATGCCTGAGAGAGAGAGAGAGAAAGAGAGAGCATGTATGTCTGTGAGAGGGTCTATACGGCACAGCTCTTCCTCAGCCTTTAGTTTTTAGGTCATCCTCTCTCATGAATAGCTTCAGTGTCTGATCCTGCTCAGGGCTTTCTAAAGTAGCAGTTGCAAAGTGAAATTAACATGATTCTCATTAATTTCCTTGCTACATACTAATCTGAATAGCAGAGCACTGAAACTCACCACAAAAGTGTTAACATCAAACTGACACTTCTTGGGAAAGTTACTAGCAGCAGCAGCACAGATACTGGCACTGCAGATTCAGGAAAATAGAATTTGGTGGTCTCATCTGAAAGATTTTCTTCTAAACCAGTGGTTCTCAACCAGGGGAAGACATATCCTGGGAATATGCATAAGTCTTCCAGAGGGTACAACAACTCATCTAGACATTTGCCTAATTTTACATTGGACTATATAAAAAGCGCCAGCAAAGTCAGTACAAACTAAAATTTCATATAGACAATGACTTGTTTATATTGCTTTATATATTTGTGGACGGGTCACTGGGTGCGATCACCCCCCGCTTGGCCGAGCAGGGGGGTTCGATGGATCCCCCGTCCGACTTTCTGTACCGTAGTCTGGGTCCTCTGCCCTGTGGATGGGGTACTCGGGTGCGATCACCCCCTCGCGGGCAAGCAGGGGGGATTCAGCAGACCCGCAGTCTGGTTTAAAGTCTAGTTGGTGGGGTCCTATGCCCCGCGTTTGGCCCCTCCCTGGATGGTGCCTGCAGGCCTTGCCCGCCAAAGCTGCCGACGCCAGCGTGCGCTGGTGTACCCGTAGATGCTGGGTCGTGGGGGAAAGGGGGAAGGGGGACCTGGGCCCGCCCTCTCCACCGGGTCCGAGCCCGGGGCCCTAAGTGCAGGGTGCAACACCATCCCTGCACGACAGACGGGGTTCACTCCCGAAACGTGTCTGTCCACGGGCGCCACAAGGACCCCGCCCCAGGCTGCTTCCTTCCCCCCACGGGCCCCTGGGGTCCAACCTGCTGCTCACCCATGCCTACCATGGTTCCAGTGTCCTGTGCCGGGGTTGGCCCGCGGCCACTCCTTCCGGGGATCCGCTCCCCCGCGCTGCTCCTTTGCTGCGTCTCACCCTCCACCGGCTGCGGATGCTCCCTCGTACCGCGCCGTGCCCAGGGCTTGCCGTCCGCCGCCCGTGGGGGCTGTCCCAGGCTGCTCTGCGGCGGGGGCTCACCGTCTGCTGGCCGTGGGGACTGCTCCGGACTGCCCCTCGGCCGGGGCTCGCCATCCGTCAGCTGTGGAGGCTGCCCCTCTCCCCGATGCCGGCGGGCCTTTTTGAAACGGCCCACCGGTCGTGATGTGGCCCAGGGGCCCCGCCCTCTCCATGACATGGGGGCTTCCCCCACCCCGTCCAGGCCGTTGCTCAGCGCTCCTGCCCCCCCCCCCCCGGCGGCACGCTGGGGGCAGGGCCAGCGTTTTTCCTGCTGCGCAGGCGCGGAGGCAGGTTCTGGCCCCGCCGCCATTCAGCGGCAGCGTCTCTCCGCTTGGGCTCCCCTCCCACGGCACCGCTCTCCTCCCGCCTCCCCCTGCTGTCCGGCGTGTGGGCTGCTAGCGGCCTGTCACAATATTATACATTGAAATGTTAAGTACAATATTTATATTCCAATTAATTTATTTTATAATTATATGATAAGAATGAGAAAGTAAGCATTTTTTCAGGAATAATGTGCTGTAACACTGTTTTTCTATTTTTAGGTCTCATTTTGTAAGCAAGTAGCTTTTAAGTGAGGTTAAACCAAAAGGTAGGCAAGACAAATCAGACTTCGGAAAGGGGTACAATAGTCTGGAAAGGTTGAGAGCCACAGTTCTAAACCATAAGGGCTAGATACTTTTTTTAAAATGAAAGTTTAAATTTTATCCCACTTACCAGGGAAAGTGTCCTACTCACCGCTGGCCAGTGGACTTTTCAATTTTTAGTATAAACTGTAAAATATAGAATTTCTCCATCCCTGTGGTTTTCCAAAGTTTCAGTTTATAATGTGTGTGTCACATATCTGTATGTTAAAAAGTATGCTACAGTTTATTGCTTTGCTAAAACAGAAACCCATATGCAAGTATCGGAAGGCTGAAAACATCGAGGAGCTAAAGGAATAATTTAGAAATGCCCCAAGACTATAACTAGGAGTCAGGGGTGGCCTGTGGCTATAGGCCGACTCGGCCCTTGCCTAAGGCGCCGCCTTCAATGGCGCCCGATGATGACGTCACGGGGCGCCCGTGGCACCCTATGATGACGTCACCCCATTGATGGCCCATTGATGGCCGTGCAGGCGGGGACACCGATCGCGCTTTCCGCCTAGGGCGCCAGCTGCTGCAGCCCGCCTCGGGCCACTCCTGCTAGGAGTGATGGAATAAAAATATACAAAGGAAAATGTAGACCATCATGAAACATGTCCTGTTTCTAACAGACTCTGGAACAGCATCTCACAGGGGAAGAGGTGAATGAGTCATCAAAACAGGACAGGACAAAGCATGAGAAAGTATACTGTAGAGCAGTGATCTCCAACCTTTTTAACCACAAGATCACTTTTTCAATTTGTGCCATGTAGGTTCTACCTTAAACCCAAATGCCCTTGCCCCGCTTCCTTCCCACCCCTTCTTTGAGGTCCTGTCCCTTGCACAATCCTTCTCTGAGGCCTCACCCTGCTCACTTGATTTCCCTTCCTCCCCCATCCTCGCTCACTTTCACCAGGCTGGGGTACGGGGTTGGAGTGCAGGCTCTGGTCTTAGGCCAAGGGGTTTGGAGTGTGGGAAGTGCTCCAGGCGTAGTACGGGGTGGGGAATTGGGGTTCTGGAGGGGTTTCAGGGTGCTTGCGCTGGGAAGGAGTTTGGATGCAGAGGGACTCCTATCAGGGGCAGGAGGTTGGGTGTAGGCAGGGGTGGCCCATGAACCTAGGCAGACTCGGCAATTGCCTAGGGTGCCGCTGGCCCGGGCGCCCGATGATGATGTCATGGGGCGCCGGGGCGCCCCGTGATTACATCACGGCCATTGACAGCCAAGCAGGCGGGGGCGCCGATTGTGCCTTCTGCTTAAAGCGCCAGCTGCCACAGCCGGCCTGGGGCTGCTCCTGGGTGTAGGAGGAGGTTCAGGGCTGGGATGGGGTTGAGGAAGCAGACTCTGGCTGGGCACCAGTTAACTGAGATGGCTTCTAGGTGGTGGAGCAATAGGGTTAAGGCATGCTTACTCCTGCCCTGGTCTTGCACGACTCATGAAAGCAGCTGGCCTGTACAGCAATGGCTCCATGGCACCATGTGCTGCCCCTCATCTACTGGCCATATTTCCCCGTTATTGATCAATGGGAGCTGCAGGAGTGGTGTCTGCAGGCAAGGACTGCGTGTGGACAGCATGTGCTCTGCCTCTCTCAGGGGCTGCAGGGACAAGCAGTAAAGGAAGTAACAACAACTCCCCAGCTACGTCTACACTGCAGGCTTTTCGTGCAAGAACAGCTGTTCTTGCGCAAAAACTTGCGGCGCATCTACACTGCATGCGTGTTCTTGCGCAAGCAAATTTACAGTAAAGCATCGGAAAAGAGGGCTTCTTGCGCAAGAGTTATTCTTCTCCCCATGAGGAATAACCCCTCTTGCACAAGAGCTCTTGCGCAAGAAGGCAGTGTGGATGGGCAATAGGGGTTTCTTGCGCAAGAAACCCCTATGCTAAAATGGCCATCAGAGCTTTCTTGTGCAAGAGAGTGTCCACACTGCCATGGATGCTCTTGCACAAAAGCACAGCTCTTGTGCAAAAGCATAAGGCAGTGTGGACGCACTCTTGCGCAAGAATTTTTGCGCAGAAACTCTTGCGCAAAACAGATCTTGCGCAAAAAGCCTGCAGTGTAGACGTAGCCCCCATGTAGGGTTGCCAGGTGTCGGGTATTCTACTGGACAGTCCGGTATTTGCGCTCTCTGTCCGGTAAAAAAAATCAGAAAATACCGGACATGTGCAATGTCCGGTATTCTCTGATTTTTCCGGCTGCGCACCGGACGGAAGCCTGGCATGGGCAGGGGGAGCGGCTGGAAGGTGGGGCCATGATCGGCGCTAGAAACCTGTGATTGCGCAGAAGCCTTGTGGGGGCGGACTCCCAGCCACTCCCCCCACCCCGGCTAGGCTTCTGAAGCGCCCAGAGCGGTGATCGCGGCCCTGCGTACCAGCTGGGACTCCCCACCTGGTAGCACTCTGGGCGCTTCAGAAGCCTTGCGAGGGTGGGGGGAGTGGCTGGGACTCCCCCGCCAGGCTTCTGTGCAATCACAGGCTCCTAGCACCGATGGTAGCCCCGCCTCCCAGCCTGGGAGTCCCAGCTGGGAGGCGGGGTTGCGATCGCCACTCTGGGCACTTCAGAAGCCTAGCCGGGGCGGGGGGAGTGGCTGGGAGTCCGCCCCCACAAGGCTTCTGCGCAATCATAGGCTCCCAGCGCTGATAGTGGCCCCACCTCCCAGCCTGGGAGTCACAGCTGGGAGGCGGGGTTGCGATGGCTGCTTATCCTGCGTTCCTTTTTTTTTTTTTTTTTGGTCAACCAAAAAATACCGGGTGTCTGGTATTTTTTGGGAGACCATCTGGCAACCCTACCCCCATGTATGTGTTGGGTCAGGCAATGAGAGTGAAGGGCAATGTGTGTTTGTGAGAAAGACAGAGACACATGCAGTGTGTGAGAGTAACAGAGATTTGTATTGCTATGCTCCCTCTAGCCCCTTCTCTCTGTTTGAAGATAGGGTACAGAAGTGGGGGGAGGAGGGACACCCTGAGATCAGTGCCCCTCCCATTTCACCCTCCAACACCCTGCACAACAAGTAGGAGGCTCCCTGAGGGGCAGCTCCAAGGCAGAGGGCAGGAACAGCTGACAGTGGGTTGACGGGCAACCCAAGTGCCACAGCTTGAGAGCTTCCAGGACAAACCAGTCAGGATCACCTATCAGAGGCTCCAAGATCTACTAGTAGATCCCGATCTACTGGTTGGTGACCACTGCTGTAGAGAATGATCCTGTACTGGCCTGGGAATGGATATACTTACTGAACTATAATCTCTGTGAGTATCATGCAGTGGAAGGAGCTCCTTATTTATGAATGTATTAAGGGAATTTACTAAACAACAATTATGCCTAACAGAAAAATACTTTAATTAAAATGGAGATTGGCCAGCTCAGCAATCTAAATGCTCTGAGGTTGCAAAGCTAAACTGGTGACTATGGTCTGATCTTGGCACATATTTTATACCAGGAAAGCTACCAAATAGGGGTATGATTTTTTACTCAAGATAGTTGCATCAGTACAACCTCTAGCACGGACAGAATTACTATAAATGAGTTCCTCTACACTTAACAAGTTAGGTTGATATAGCAATACCAGTCTCAGGGGCGTGAAAAATGCTCAAATGCTGAAACTATACTGACCTAGCCCAGTGTAGATGCAGCCATGATGGAAGAATGCTTTCATTGGTGCATTACATTAGTTTAGGCAGGCAGTGTTCCTACTCTGAAGGAAAGTCCCCTTTTGTCTTTGTAGGCTTTGTCTACATTACAGGATTATTCTGGCACATAGCTCTGGGAACCTAGCTATGCCAGAGTAATTTCTGTAGTGTAGACCTACTCCTGGGCTAATTTATTCCCCTTCCCATACTGGAATAAGCTAACTCCATTCACTTTGCCACTGACACCAGGGTGTCTACACTAGGGGGAGTTATACTGCTGTAACTACACGGGTACAGTAAAAGATACACAATGCAGTTTTGGCGAATAGTCAAAGCAACGTCAGATATCAGGTATTGAGAGGTCAACGGGGGCTGAGATATACTGCAGCTATATAACTGTTAGGAGCACAGCACGCAAGAAAACTATATAGCCCTGGTGCCCATCCCGCTCGCCACTAACCACATGCGGCTGTTTGGCTGGGTCGCTATAGCAGTAGCCACTCTAGTGGCGTCTGTTTCAGAACTGGTTGGAGACCAGACTCTAGAACAAACAGGGGACCCCCCCCCCCGCACTGTGTTCTAGAGCAGCACCCCTCCCCCTCGCTTCATTCTAGAACAGCCTGCCCCATTCTAGAGCCACTCGGCCGCGGCCGGGACGAGGGATTGCTTATCGGACTTGCTCCTCCCAGGCGCCGGGGCGGGGCGGGGCGGGACGGGACGGGGGCGGAGAGCAGGGCCGGGCTTCGCAGTGTCAGCGCCCTTCCGCAGTGTTTACATCCGCCGCCGCTCGTCTGGCCCGGCCCGGCCCGGTCCCGTCCCCGTCCCCGTCCCGCTGCCCCCGGCAGAGCCAATGCGGCGGCGCCGCCCCTCGCCCCGGCCATGGACACCAGCGACCTGTTCACCAGCTGCAAGAAGGGGGACGTGAGCCGCGTGCGGTGAGGCCGGGCCGGGCCCTCATCGAGGGCCCGGACAGCGGAGCTTATGGGGGGAGGCTGGGGCAAAGGGGGTGCAGGAAGCGGGGAGCTGGGTGGATGCGGCCAGGACACCGGGGCTACGGGCTAGGTCCTGGGGGCAGCGGCATGGGGGCTACAGGCCAGGCTGGGAGAGGGACAGGGACACAGGGCCTATGGGCCAGGTTGTGGGGGGGGGGAGGACTTTGGGGCTATAGGCCAGGTTGGGGGGGGGGTCAGAGACACTGGGGCTATGGGCTAGGCGGTGAGGGGGGCAGGGACGCGGGGGCTATGGGCTAGACGGTGAGGGGGGCAGGGACGCGGGGGCTATGGGCTAGGCGGTGAGGGGGGCAGGGACGCGGGGGCTATGGGCTAGGCGGTGAGGGGGGCAGGGACGCGGGGGCTATGGGCTAGGCTGGTGAGGGGGGCAGGGACGCGGGGGCTATGGGCTAGGCGGTGAGGGGGGCAGGGACGCGGGGGCTATGGGCTAGGCGGTGAGGGGGGCAGGGACGCGGGGGCTATGGGCTAGGCGGTGAGGGGGGCAGGGACGCGGGGGCTATGGGCTAGGCGGTGAGGGGGGCAGGGACGCGGGGGCTATGGGCTAGGCGTGAGGGGGGCAGGGACGCGGGGGCTATGGGCTAGGCTGTGAGGGGGGCAGGGACGATGGGGGCTCAGGCTGCAGGGGCAGGAGGGGCTATGAGGCTAGGCTGGGGGAGGACGCGGGGGCTATGGCTAGCGTGAGGTGGCAGGGACATGGGGGCCAGGCTGCAGGGGCATGAGGCAGAGGTGCTGGAACTAGGAGTGTGGGGGATGGGTGCTGCAGCACCACCTTGGTTGAAGAGGTTTCCATTATATACAGGGTTTCCAGTTTGGCTCAGCACTCTTGCTGAGTGATGTTTCTTCATTCCTTAACATCAGCTCCCTGTGCCTCTGGGAATAGGCTGGAGTTCAGAGAGGTGGGAGTAGGAGGTGACTGAGCTGAAGTAGCAGTATAATGTTGCTAGGCATTTCTGTAGTGCTTTGTCCCTACAAAATGCTTTATGTGTATTAACTTCAACACATCTGGTGAGGGAGTCAGCATCAACACTTTGCTTTTACAGCTCAGGAACTGAGATGCAGAAAGGTTGAATACCTTGCCCAAGGTCACTCAGCGATTCAGAGATCCTAGGCCTGCACTGTGTCTGAGGATAGGTAGGTACAGGGATTTGTGAGTACTTATCCCAAGCCTGATACTGACTCACTGTGTGACCTTGGACAAGACACCTGATCCCTTTGTGTATGTCTACATTGCAATAAAAGACCATTAGCAGGGTTGTAGCTGGCCCTGGTCAGTTGACTCAAGGTCATGGAACTTGGACTATGGGGCTATAAAATTGCATTGTAGATGTTTGGGCTCAGGCACCAAATGAAGTCTCCTAGCCTGGGCTCCAGCCCAAGCATGAATGTCTACACTGCTATTTTTAGCCCCACAGCCTGAGCCCAGTGAACCTGAGTCAGCTGACACAGGCTATGTCTACACTCCAATTAAAAACCTGCAGTTTGTGCCAGCTGTCTTGGACTGTGGGAATAAATAATCTCAGTGTAGATATTCCAGCTCAGGCTAGGCTGCATGCCCTGCTGTGGGGTCCTCCGATCATGCAGCAGCCCGAGCCTGAACATCTTCATCACAGTTTAACAGTCTCAGCCTCTGTGAGCTCTGTTCATCTGGCACGGGCCAGCCATGTGCTTTTAATTGCACAGTACATATATCTGCAACTCCATGCTACAGGTTTTTTATCTCAATATAGACATAGGTTCTGTGTCTGTTTTACCCATCTGTATGGGATAATACTTGCTTATTTTTCACTGGTTTTAAGGAATTAACTGTTTTGAGATTTGATGGGAGCTGCTAAAGAAGAGTTTAATTAAATAGATATTTCACAAAATATTAGTTTAGAAATATTCCAATGAACAACAAAAGGAAGAATGTGTGTGTAAACAGAAGAGTCCCTTCTTGTGATTATGCTCTCTTTTCTAAGGAGTTCCTTGCATCTGTAACAGAGTTATCCTGGCAAGATAGAACTTCAAAGTTATGCTTCTTTTACAAAAAAAATGCACTGGGAAAGTTTCCCTGTGACAGTAAAGTTTATTACCATGAGCACGTGTGAATTTCTCTCTATACCCCTCTATTTTAAATAAACAGTTTTGCTTTAATTAAATAATGCTAACTAAGGATGTTAAGAAGCATGTAAATTGTTAATTGGGTAGTCGACAAAAATCGTGTTGACTACACGATTAATTGATAAGGGTTAGCACTGCTATTATTGAGTCCTGGCTCGTGCCTGGTCCCGGCAACTACCCCCCCTGCGGCTCTGCACTACAAGCACTAAGAGCCAGCACGGGGGTTGATTCTGGGTCCTGGCACAAGCCAGGACAGAGCTAGCCTGCCCGTGCACTGGCTTTTAGTGTCAGGACCCAGTATTAACTTTTGCTGCGGCTCTGCACTAGAAGCACTAAGAGCAGGCAGGCTGGCTCAGTCTAGGCTCACGCCTTGGGACCTGGCATCAAACCCCACACTGGCTTTTAGTGCTTCTAGTGCAAAGAGCGAGCATGGGAGTTAATGCTGTGTTGAGCCTGGACTGAGCCAGCCTCTCTGCCAGCCTGCTAAAAAATTTACTTGCGGGGTGTGTGTGTTGCATGTAGTTGATAGTGCTAACCGATAAGCATCCACTTATCGGTTATTCGTTTAGTCGACAACACTGTTACATTCCTGATGCTAACGTGGGCCAGGAATTTTGTAAGAGATGTTTTTTCCTATTACACAGCAGACCATTTCCTCTTTGTCACTGAATGCTCATTTCATTGGGCTGCCTACATTTAGGCTGCATCTAGACTGGCATGATTTTGCGCAAAAGCAACCGCTTTTGCGCAAAAACTTGCCAGCTGTCTACGCTGGCCGCTTGAATTTGCGCAAGAGCACTGACGTTCTTGTGTAAGAAATCAGTGCTTCTTGCGCAAATACTTTGACGCTCCCGTTCGGGCAAAAGTCCTTTTGCGCAAAAGGGCCAGTGTAGACAGCTCAGATTTGTTTTGCGCAAAAAAGCCCCGATCGCAAAAATGGTGATCGGGGCTTTCTTGCGCAAAACCGCATCTAGATTGGCACAGACGCTTTTGTGCAAATACTTTTAACGGAAAAACTTTTCCGTTAAAAGTATTTGCGCAAAATCATGCCTGTCTAGACGTAGCCTTATTGCCTAGAAGTTAACAATCTGACTTTGTAATATAACATTACCATGTTGCTTCCCGACTAAGTCTGTGGTCTGGAGAGTACAGGAGCTAGTAATTATGAGAATTCTTAGTTTGTCTAGCTGTGAATATCAGCTTGCCCATTATGGCCTGAAACGGCTGATGGCTTTAGATAGCAGTCAGAACATCAAGAGAGAGATGGATGAAAAGAGAAGTCACAAAAAATTATAAACATGTTTTTTCCAAGTTGTTAGGTGTACTGTGTTTTTCTACCCTAGTATATTTGGCTTTGCATAGTTTGATATATATATTTCTTAAAAGGTCAAACATCAACTGGTCCTACCATGCATCATTTACAAGCAACCAGTCTAGCGCAGCTGTTTATAGTAACCCTCTTTTTCTTTCCTGCTGGTCCCTTTCTAGCATAATTTCATACCAGTGCAAATATAATCCCCTTCGATATTGGAAAGT
Source organism: Pelochelys cantorii (assembly GCA_032595735.1). NCBI lineage: Eukaryota > Metazoa > Chordata > Testudines > Trionychidae > Pelochelys > Pelochelys cantorii. Next base: position 26,241,137 of record CM064336.1, read on the forward strand.
GAGTATTAAGGATACCTCTATGATGATCGATCATGCCATCTCATTCTAATATTTATTATTATCTAAAGATAGGGCTGAATAGTTGCTTTGCTGATGGTACTAGTAACGCTGCAAAGCATTGGAATGTTAAATTCAGAATGGTAGACTCATAGACTAAGGTAAGAAGGGGCCATCATAATCTTATAGTCTGACCTCCACCACATTGCAGGCCATAGACCTTCACCCACCCACTCCTGTAATAGACCTAGAACCTCTGTCTGAGCTACTGAAATCCTCAAATCATGATACAAAAACTTCAAATTACAGAGAGCCCACCGTTTCATCATTATTATCATGTTCCCATTACACCTTTGGGCTATGTCTACACTGGCGCGATCTTGCGTGAGTAATATGCAAATGAGGCTAAGCGTGGAATATCGCCAAGCCTCATTTGCATACCTAATGAGCCACCATTTTTTTCAGAAGAGGCTCTTGCGCAAGAAGGAGCGTCTATACTGCCACTTCTTGCACAAGAAAAACCCTCTTGTGCAATACCGTTACACCTATTACTTTTCAGGAAGAACAGTATTGCGCAAGAGGGTTTTTCTTGCGCAAGAAGGGGCAGTGTAGACGCTCCTTCTTGCGCAAGAGCCTCTTCTGAAAAAAATGGTGGCTCATTAGGTATGCAAATGAGGCGTGGCGATATTCCACGCTTAGCCTCATTTGCATATTACTCACGCAAGAAGCCGCGAGTGTAGACATAGCCCTGGTGTTTAGGGCAGCAACAAAGATCCTTTACTCCTGTCTTTTTCTAACATGTCTTTTAATGATTCACTAGCTGTGGCCAAGGTTTTTCAGCTTGGTTTCCACCGTTCTTTTCCATGTTGTTTTCAGATGATTCATGCCCATACTTAGAGGAAGGCAACTACCAACCCCCCCCTCCCCCCCACGCCATCTCTGCCAGTTTGACCCAGGGAAAATTGCTCAAGTCTGTTGGGAACATGGAACTAGTTAACAGACCAACATTCTTTTCCTAGCTCTGCCATTGACTAGTTAGGAGACCTTGGGCCAAGCACTATATTGTTTGTGACTCAGTTTCCCCTTGTCTTGTGCGTTTTGATTGTAAGCTCTTTGGGTCTGTAACTGTCTTCTACTTGGTGTATGTATAGGGCTTAACACACCAGAGTGCTGTTTTCAGTTGAGGCCTCTAGGTGTTGCTGTAATATAAATAATGGATAATTTATTAATCTCATGAGTAGACCCATGTTATTGTTAAATCAAGAGTTATTCTTGTAAAAGAGAACAGGACTTTTAATCCCCAGCAGAAACAGTTGGGATGGAGAAGAGTCTGGGACTTCTGTAGCAAGCAGAGTTAAAGTCAGTTACGTTAGTTCTGAAAGTAAATCTGCTCCCTTGCACATGAAATGCAATTAAATTTGCAGTAAATGCAGTCACAGTACAGTATCCTGTCCTGTTTTAATCAGATCAGTTTTAGACAAGACTAGAAGAGATACATTAATGTAAGAGCCAGGCTCAGTTGGAGAACAAATGGGGCGGTCTGTACTGTGACGCTTTCCTTTCTTGCTCACTAGAATGATAAACCAGATACTGTATTCTAAAGGTTCATACTTTGTTATGGTTTGTAACAGCACTGGTTATGAGTTGACGCCATAGTTTTGTTTAATATCTTTCAGTCGTCCATTTTTATTTAGCTATGGGAGCACCCATGATGTCATAGGTACTTTACAAAGGTCCAAGCAGGGTGACCTTTGCTTTGAGGAGCACACAGTCTAAGGACAAACAGGCAAATAGAGGTTTGGGGAACAAGAGTAGGCCATTTGGATGTAAGTTAGCACAATTTACTGTGAGCAGTGTAGCAGAAGTGGATCTTTGAGAAACTTAAATTGTGGACTGTAGTGTGGCCTTGCCGATGAGTTGTTGGAAGTTGTACCAGACAGAAGGGCTGAATGAAAGAAGGCATGGAGGTAATTGTGGGAGAAGTGGACCAGGCTGGGAATGCTGGCATAGTGGAAGGGGTGAGGAGGTAATGTGAACCCTCATAGCAGCGGCTAAATAGCAAGGGCAGAGTTATGTGGAATTTTCAGGGTGGTTAGAGGAAAAAGCTTTTTGGTGCAGTAGCAGATGGAAGTGATCAAAGAGAGGACTGACATGATCAAAATGATGGGGATGATAGTGACTTGAATGTTTTGAATGGACTGAAGAGGTCTGGTGTGTGTTCGGAAGGCCAGAGAGAAGAATGTTGCAGTAATTGGGATAGGCTATAATGAAACACTAGATAGGAGATAAGTATGTGGAGCAGGGGAGGGCAAAGGAGGGGAAAGGACAGCTCTCAGAGATGCCAAAGAGCAGTAAGTGTTGGGATTTGGATATGACCTGAATGTGTGGGGGCAAGAGAGAGAGGAGTCAATTGTAACCCCCTAGTGACAGGAAGGATGGTGTCATTGTCTTTTGTAGAAGAGAAGGCTGGAAGTGGGCAGGAAGAAGGGATGTTAACTAGTTAATCGGTAAGCTTACTGATAAGCCTGAGGCTTTCCGGTATGCTTACAAGTTAACCAGCCTTTACCAGTTAACTCAAGCGGTGCCAGCCATGCAGGGTCAGAGCAACCCTAGCCACAGTGGGGCTCACCGGCCAGGTTGCAGAGCCTAGGTTAAAATGGTTAACTGGTTAAGTGCTATTGATTAATCAGTTAACTGTTTTAACATCTGTATCAGGAAGAAAATCTGTTTTTGGCTATGTTACATTTAAGAGTGTTTGGTCAGTTATGAGCAATTGTTCAGCAACAACTGTTGCAGAAGAACTTGGAGGTGGTTTTTGTAAGTGGTCTGGCTTGGTCAGTGATTTATAACCTTTGGCTCTAAAAGCTGTGGACTTGAGTCTACTGTCAGAGTCAGCATGGATGCCACAATGCAGTATGTGAGACACATTGCATTGGTACAACTGCTGTCCTCAAGTGGGTGGTTAAACTGAGGTCATTTCAAAAGCTCTCTAATGGTTGCACAGTTGGAAGTTAAAGATGCCAGGGTACTTTTTAAAATTTATTACTGTACAGACCCAAAAGCTACATCTCCTGGAGGGGCAGATGTGACACAACATGTGTCTAGAAGAAGTTTTAACTTTTTTTTTTTTCTCCTCTTCTTTTTTTTTCAGATATCTTCTTGAACAGAGAGATGTGGAAATAAATGTCCGGGATAAATGGGACAGTACCCCTTTGTGAGTGTTACAGCCTAGAGCTCCAGTGTGAGGTATTTGGGGGAGGGAAGGTGGGCAATTACATATATGAAATCTCTAGGAAACCTGTCTGGTTGGATCCTCTGTTGAATATTTTATTCTACCCTTTGTGCATTTTGTGCAACCAGGTGCACTCTTGTCTAGCCACTGAGGTAATGGATATAATAATCTGAATGGGACATGTTATGGAAGTGCCAGAAGAATCCCATGGCAGACAATGGATTACTGTCTCTACCTCTGAAGTGGGGCATGGTAACTGATTTGGAAGCATACAGGAACTCTGCACAATAGTGTGGGACAGGCAGTGAAGAATTCTGTGTTCCCTCAGTCCAGTAGGAGGTCTGTGCACATAAAACACTGATGCCTTTAGACATCTGCAATGTATTCTAAAGACTGAATATCTTTCAGAAGGCCTGTTCAAAAATTAAGCAGTAAAGATTAAAGAGGTGGTGGTGTTTGAGTGCCAGAAGTATATGAGGCACATGATCTTAGTTGATCTCCAGGCACTGCTATAATAAACACGAGTCCTTGGAAGTTTACGATCCAGATAGGCAACATGTAGACAAAGGAAAGGAGATTGGATGCAATGAGAATGAAGGTGAGGTGAGGCTACGCATGTGTCCTGTTTTGGATGATTTTGTGAAGGCAGGATGAAGATTTTACAAGCCTCCTTGCAGTAGTGTGCCAGGGAGAATAGTAGAGGCATTGTAGACAGGGCATGAAAGATGTGGAGACAAGCATGGGTGAAATAGTGGGAATGTGTAGTCTACTAACTATTGGGAATTAGGAGTCAAGACTTAGGAGTTAATTTTCAGCTCTGTTACTAACTTACTGCGTGATCTTGGATAAGTCACTCCTTCTTTCTCTGCTTTCCTGATGGAAAAGTCTCCTAGAGTTCAGTAGGGATCAAACCATAAATAGGGTTCTAAAATGACTGCAACGCTAGTAGAACTGCATAGAGGCTAAGATACTTTCATTAGCTTTCTGGATAAGTCAAAACACCTATAAAAAGTTTCTCATGTGTTTCATTCTATAAGACTCTTCTCCAAGGGCCATTTTTATCTGTCTGTAAAATGAGGATAACATCTACTACATTGAGGTGTTATAGGCTTCGTTGATATTTATAGTGTAATTTGAGGTCTTCAAGTGAAAGGTGCAAGAGGAGCATAAAGTACTTGGGTTGTAGAAAGATGTCAAAAGGAAAATACATCCATCCTAAAAGGAGACTGGGGGCCTGGGTTTACCGTACATCTGACATACAGCATTTTAAGTGTGCAATAATAAATGCGTCTGCTGAAGAAGCAGGAGTATATGTGTGTGCATGTGTGTTTTTTGGGGGCAGTGGGGCATGGAATTGCAGGGCGCACATGGAATAAACTAATGAACTGAGTTTGGCAGCTTAGTGCAGTATGGACTCTGTTGAGGAAAACAGGCCTCTTGAGGCATCATGATATACTCTTAAAACGACAAAAGTTTCACTTGTATTTCTGACTTCTTTCTCTTGTTAATTAACAGATACTATGCTTGTCTCTGTGGCCATGAGGAGCTTGTACGCTATCTTCTAGCCAGTGGTAAGAGGGTGTTGGGCTCATGCTCTTCTTTTCAAGTATCTGCCCCATTTCTAACTTTCAAGTTAGCATTTGCTGCTGCTGTGTGTAGAAGGCTACATTCCTTTAACTGTTGCCTGCAGAGCCACATCATAATATAATCAAACCCCTGATAAAAAAAATTGACTGTTGTGGGAATTTGCTGATGTCCCCTTTATAGATCACTTACCTCTTGGGCTTTCTACAGGGAAGGTTCTCTTTTTCTTTTCCTGGTGGCAGTAAGTTCACCACATGAAATTGGTAAGTTAGGGGCTCTAGTGAGGGCTGCCTACAGTTAGAGTAGACTTTGTGGGAGTGTGGTGCTGTTATAATGTCAGAACTGGACCTTAGTCAATGAATCACATGAGCGAGCTTTTTCCTTCTCCTCCTCCTTCTCCTTCTCTGTGGTCTTTTTTTTTGGGGGATGCGGGGGGTTGCGTGTGAAGTGATCTGAAGCCAACATCCCAAGTAAGGGAAAAAAAATACATAGGTAAAGGTTGCAGACCAAGCTGGATGAGTAAACATCTCAAACAGGTGATTTAAGAGAAAGTGGAACGCCTACAAGAAATGGAAGATGGAAGGGATCAGCAAGGAAAACTATATCTTGGAAGTTAAAAAGTCTTAGGGGGTAGCCGTGTTACAGCATGTCTATACTTACCGGAAGATTGACATTCTGGAGGTCAATCTTCTGATGTTTGATTTAGCGGATCTAGTATAGACGCGCTAAATCGAATGCTGAGGGTAGTTCCTTCTGGTGTTCAGTACTCCTCCTTTTGCAAGGAGTAAGGGAAGCCGCCAAGGCTTGGCTTAAGATAGACCTACTCCAGCTACTTATTTTATGTAGCTGAAGTTGCCTACCTTAAGCCGACCTTCCTGGTCTAGTGTAGACCAGGTCTTAGCCTGTAACTTAAAAAACAATGAGTAGTCCCGTGGCACCTTAGAGACAAGCAACTACATAGAATCATGAGCTTTCATGGGTAAAACTCACTTCATCAGATGAATTGAAGTGAAAATAACAGAATCCAAGGTCTCTATCAGTGGTTCCCAGCCTTTTTTATGCTGAAAACTGGCAAACCCATTCATAAACTTTTGGCAGACCGGTAACATTTTATTTGCATATTCATTATGGTAATTAATTTTAAGAGATCACGTGTTGTTTTACATCGCGTCTGTACACACACAATATATGTCGTTGTAATGGATCAGAGTTTGTAGATATCTACAGAAGACACTGACCAAAAATCAGATGTCAAAATAGTTTGTTTTGATGCTTGCAAAGCCAAATCATTTTAACACGACCGAACGTTTTGTTTTTAGGGTTGATTGGTGTGTGTGTTTCCTGCCCAAAACTATTTGCCAGATTCACTCCAACATTTGTGACAGGTTTGGGCACCCCCCCCGAACAATGCTTTTGGCAGGAAATTTACTGTTTACCAAAACTCCTCCTGTGGCTCTAGTTGGGATGAGTCAGCTCTGGGCCTGGCCATTTTCCCTCACAGCCAGCCCAGCACCGCTTCCCACAGCCTTTGGGGAAGCTACTGAAAGGGCTAGTGCGAGCCTTTCTCCAAGGTGCTCACAGGCACGTGAGCGTTTTTGTGGGGGGGCAGGGGTAGAAGAGGCCTTGCCAGCCCCAAAGAACCTAGGCCTCGGCACCTTGCTTCCCCTGGCTGCCCAGTGGACGTGCTGACTACCTGGGTGGTGCTGCAGCTTGTGCAACAGCTACCACACAAAGCTGCTCCAGCCCCCACTCCTGCCATGCAGGCAGCAAATGCTGCTCAGGCCATATTCCTGGCCTGCTCGTCACTATCAGCGCTCTGAAGCTGGAGGCGGGAGAGGACGTGATAACATGTGTGTGAGCAAATTTCCTCCTGACTGCCACTCTGTCTCCTATTCCCTGCCGGCCAGTGCCCAGCCCCGCCACCCCTCTGCCCTGCCCAGGGCGGTTACCTCCTCCATTCCCCATGGACAGTAGCTTCCTGGAGGCAGTGACACCTTCCTTCTGTGCCACTGGATCCCAGCCCCATGCAAAGCGCTTCTTTCCATACCTGCCGGTGGGGGGGGGGAAGCAGATGAGGAGCTGGATGCCAAAGGGGCTCCGCTCTAGCCACAGCTCTGCCTGCAGCCCGGAGAAGCCAGTGCTGTTTGGGGTGGGGCAGCCCACAGGGCTCGGCATTATCTCGCAGCCTAGGAGCGGAATTGGCAGGGACAGTGCATTTCTACATGGCATGTGTGGCGGCGCATCGGGGTCCCCCGACTCCTGCACCCCCGTAATGGCACGGACAGACTCCACCAGCCAGTAGAATAGAGGGAGTTTATTGCTTCTCCAGGATACAGCACAGCATAGATGTCATCTGGTTACAGGAACCGGGCCTAGGATGCCTCAGCCCCCCTTGAGATGGGGGATGCTGGGCCCCTAAATTCCAGCACCTCTGGGCCCTAGGCTGTCTCCTCCATGATCCCAGACAGAAAACTAACTCTTCCTTCCAGCCCTGCCCCCAGCCAGGGCTGGCCTTGCCCCCTTCCTTTCCATTGTTCCGCTCCATGGGAGATACCTGTCTGACGAGTTTCGAAGCCCCCTTGCATAATGACTCATCCCCTGCCCTGCTGGCCCGTGCTGCAGACAGCAGCCAGTGGAGGTCATTGACAACCCACTGCCCAGCATAGCAACCAGCAAGGTACCCACACTACGACACAGCATGGGTGTGGCCTAGTAGAGTGCCATGGGCCCACAGTCAGTGGTTTGCAGCCCAGCGCCAGACCGTGGCTTGGCGGTTGGGAACCACTGGTGTATATCTAATAGCAACAGTAGTTACATGTCAATTATAGGACCTGTATTAATGAAGCTAATTTAATAGGCTGGATGTGTCCCATTCATAGCTTCTGATATGAAACTGCGAATGTCAAAAGCAGGAGAAACTGGAAGTATAGGGCTAAAGTGAGAGCTGTCTAAAGTCAAGCAGAGTTTGACCTTGCAAAGGAAATTGAAACAATAGCAAAAAGTTCTAGAAATAAGAAAAGAAGTGGGAACTCTAAGCATTGAGGATGGGGTGGGGTGGAGATTAAAGATTATCTACCTATGGTTCAATACCTAAACAAATAGTTTGCTTTAGTTTTTTAATGACACTAATGAAGAGCTTAAAGGCAGTGGCCCAGTGGCTAATGACAAAGAGAATAGGGAGTTAGAAATGACCACATCCAAGGTGGAAGTCAAACTCAAACAACTTAATGGGACTCAATCAGGGGCCCAGATTATCAGGATCTGGCGCATGAAGTTGCAAGCCCGATGGCAAGGATTTTTAGTGAATCTTTATACTTGTGGACTGTACGCTATGACTGGAGAATTGCTAATATAGTCTCTATTTTCAAGAAGGGGGGGGGGAATGAAACAGGAAACTATATGCCTGTTAGTTTGACCTTAGTTGTATGCAAAGTCTTAGAGCAAATTTTAAAGAGAAAGGCATTAAGGACCTAGAGGTGAATGGTAATTGGGATAAAACACAACATGGTTTTACAAAAGGTAGATTGTGCTAGACCAGTGGTCTCCAACCTTTTTACACCCAAGATCACTTTTTAAATGACAAAACAAGCCAAGATCTACTACCCCGCCCCTTCCTTGAAGCCCTGCCCCTTCCTCTCTATTCTCCTCTTCTCCATCACTTGCTATCCCCAACCCTTACACTTCTGCTTTTTTCCCCAATTCTTCTGTAGGAAGAGGTTTTTCTAACATTTGGCCTGTCTAGACTGGACCAAATGTCAGAAAAACCCCTTCTTTTGGAAGCCCCCTTATTCCTCGTGGAAAGAGGAATATAGGGGTGACCGAAAGCTCATGTTTGCTCTTCCACTTAAAAAAAAAGCAGAAGAACAAACGCATCCCTGGATGCAGATGAGTTTTTCTGGGATATCTCCGGAATCCTGAAAAACTCCTGCAGTCTAGCCTTACCCTTGCTGAGTTGAGGCAGGATGTGTAGGCTCTGGGTAGGAATGAGGGATTTGGGTGTGGGAATGGGTGAGAGATGCAAGCTCTGGGAGGAAATCTGGATGCAGGAGGAGGTGGAGAAGGGGAGGCTGGGTCAGGGAGGGGGCTTCAGGCCGGGCAGCGTTGGGGTCAGATGTAGGGTTGGGGTACTAAGCAAGCCACAGGCTTGTGGATATGAGGGTGCAGGAATTTGGGTTGGGGTATGTGAGGGGCTCAGGGCAGGGGGTTCCAGTGTATGATAGGTTCAGATCGAGGGTCTGGGAGAAGGGGAAGTGCAGGAGTGTTACGATGCTGTGGGCAGATGGGGGCTTGGCTCCAATTGGGGGTTTGTTGACCAGGCTTCATTTTTAAATAAAATACTATGTCAAACACAAAAAGTTTCTGCATTGTCTTTATGAGACGGGCAGGGAGCCTGTTTTGAGTCAGGGGTCACTGACCCACAGAAAAGTCAGTTGGGGCCACACAAGTGAGATGCAAAATAAAAACTCCTCCAAACCCCCCACAAGCCTCACTAATGTGGCCCCAACTGTGCTGGTGGGAGCAGGGGACATGGTATTGGGGAAGGGTGCCAGGGGTACTAGGACAGGGTGCTGGGGCAGGGTGCCAATGGGTGCTGGGGCAAGGGACAGAGGGCCAGTGGGTTCCGGGGCAAGGGCCTGGGGCAGAGAACAGGGTGTCATTGGAGGCAAGGGACAGGGTGCCAGTGGGATGCCAGTGGGAGCAGAGTGCCAGTGGGAACAGGGGGCAGGGTGTTGGCTTGAGCAGGGAATCCTCGGCACGCGCCTTCCCCCTCCCCCTCTACCCCCCTGAGAAGGGCGGCTCTGGTAAGAGCCTCCTTCCGGGACTTCTCCCCCCTCCCCCGCAAAGGAGGAAAGCCCCGGTGCAGGTTTCCCCCCGGGACTCCTCGCCCCTCCCAGGTGTGCGCTTCCCCATGGGACTCCTACCTCCTCCCCTGCAGAGGAGGGGAGCCCTGGTGCACACCTCCCTTCCCCTCTACCCCCCAGGAGGGGAGCCCCAGCGCGCGCTTCCCCCCGGGACTCCTACCTCCTCCCCCGCAGAGGAGGGGAGCCCTGGTGCGCGCTTCCCCCCGGGACTCCTCCTCCCCCCTCCCCGGTGCGCACTTGCCCTCGGGACTCCTACCTCCTCCCCCGCAGAGGAGGGGAGCCCCGGTGCACGCCTCTCCTCTCCTCTCCTCCCCCCCCCCCCCCAAGCCCCAGCCCCAGCCCCAGCATGCGCCTTCCTCCAGGACTCCTACATCCTCCCGGCGCGCCACAGACCTGGAGGAGGGGAGCAGGCAGCGCACTTCCAGAAACCCCGGAAGTGGTGCGCAGCTGCCGGACTTCCCTCCACCCCGTGGGAAGCCGGCACTATCTCCATTTTTGGAGGTAGGTAGCGGGGCTTCTTGGGGGTGGGGGGAATTGAGGGGGCCCTGAACGCCTCGCGATCGACTGGTTGAACCCTCCCGATCGACCAGTCGATCACGATTGACGGGTTGGTGACCACGGTGCTAGACCAACCTAATCTCCTTGCTGGAAAAGGTAACTGATTTTTTAGACAAAGAAAATGCAGTAGATTTAATCTACCTGGATGTCCATAGGATATTTGATACAGTCCATGTGGGAAATTATTATTTAAACTGGAGAAGGTGGATAAGGAAATGGTTAAATATTCTGAAGGTGAACTGTCAGGCTGGAAGGAGGTTACTAGTGGAGTTCCTCAGATATTCGTCTTGGGACCAATCTTATTTAGCATTTTTATTAATGACTTTTGCACAAAAAGTGAGAGCATGGGAAGAAAATTTGCCAGGTGACACAAAGTTCGGAGGTATTATCAATATGTAGGAGGCTGGATGGTGATCTGTATGACCATATAAAATGGAATATAGAAATCGGATGAAATATAATAATGAAAAGTACCAGGTCATGCATTTAGGGACTAACAACAGGAAGTTTTGCTATATGCTAGAAACTGATCAGTTGGTAATGTCAGAGGAGGAGAAAGACCTGGGCATAGTGATTGATCAGTGGATGACTATGAGCTTTCAGGATGATGTGGTCATGAAAAAAGGCTAATGTAGTCCTAGGATTCATCGGGCAAGGTATTTCCAGTAGAGACAGGGAAATGTTAGTACAGTACCATTATGCATTATACTTCCTCTGGAATACTGTATGCAATTCTGGTCTCTCGTATTTAAGAAAGATGAATATAAACTGGAACAGGCGCAGAGGAGGACTATTAGAATGATCAGATGAATGGAAAATTGGTCTCAGAATCTTGTTGCTAATAGCACCATTCATACAGTGAGTTTCTTAATCTTGAATGCTGTTGGATTTATGCCAGGTTTAGGCCTAGATCCTCCTGTCACAGATTATGAGATTAAAGGAACATACATGCCCTGGCTTATTCATGAAGGAGTGATAGTGGTGGGAGGTCAAACTTGGAGTATGAAATGGTGGGGAGCCTAATTTTGGCAATTGAATTCCAGTACTGTGTGGGAGGATGATTCTCGTAAATCATACAGTCAGCCATAGGACCTCATTCAGTGAGGGAGCCATCTTCTAGTGCTATGTCTGTCTTGCCATGTAACGCCTATTGCCATTTTGCAGGTGCAAAATGTGAAGCAAACACCTTTGATGGGGAGCGTTGTTTGTATGGGGCTTTGAGTGATGCTATCCGACGTGTGTTGAAGGAATACAAGCAGATCACAGCGAAGTGCATGAAGAGAGATTATTACGATGTCTTCTTGCAGCGGTAAGTGATGTAACAGCTCATCAGCACACTTCAGAATCCCAGACTGGAAGTCAGCTAGGTTACTTGAATGTGCCATTTAGGGTTAAACCATTTGCAGGTTGATCAGTGCCCTGCCTCATTCTGTGCACGCTTTCACATACCTGGTCAAATTAAGCAAAGTTTTAAACGTACTCATGGCTCAGTTCCCCAACCTGTCACTCTGAGTGCAGAGATGGGGGGCCGTCTAGTAGAATAAACTCTGCAAAACCTGTCTCTATGACTCCCAGAGACAAACTTGTTCAATCTCAGTCCCCCTGAGATCCAAAAAGACACTGACTGATTTTCTTGCTGCCACACCCAAGTGACTAAAAGAAAATATAAAATAAACCCTTTTCCAGGGAAGAGATCACTTGGGAATCTCCTCCCTAAAGCAAAGCTCTCTCCCCTACTCCCAACTTCTATTTTTCTTGGTGTTTGGAAAACAGAGGGAATTGGCAGAGAACAATGGACTTTGCCCGGGTAACTAGGCACGTAAACTTAAGGACACAAAAATCAACCAATGCCAGTTCATCAAAACAAAAAGAAAAACTCTTTTATTATTAAAACAAAACTATTGTTGTAAGCATAGTAAATGACTAGGTATTAGATAACCATGAAGTGACATAGACTCGGGGAAAATCCCTTGGCTGTAATCCTTAGTTACAAAGGAGAAAAACAATTGGCCAGCTCAGACATGATTTTCAAACCCCTGAACAAGGAAAACAATAAACCCTGATGGACTATCTAAACTTTTCCCTATTTACATATTTCAAGAAGTCCATTCTTGGAGAGAGAGCCCGTCTCCCATCTCCCTCAATACTTGGGAGAAACTGCTCTGATTTCAAACAAAGAAGAGAGAAAGAAAAACCCCTCTCTCCTGGTTTGAAATTCTGATCTGCATTCTTGTTGGCTGACTGCCTGAACCCCCTCCCTAGGTGCATCTCCAGTTGCTTAACCCTTTCCTTACTCTTCAGGTAAGTCAGACTCTCCTTAGCAGCTCCTGTTTGACACATACCTTAATGGATAATTCACCACATACATCTGGGAACTTCCTTCAGCTTGCATGCATGCACAGTTGCAGGGCCAGTGGAATGTTGAAAGGGCATAGTAAAAACATGACAATTACAGCGTATGCTTTTGAACCCTTGACTGCCAAATCAAAATGTGTTTTCATCCGATTGCCAAGGAACGATATTTCAGATGAATTTAAGTTTTGCCCTTAACCTGCTGCGGCACTAAGGCCAAATTTCACTAGAGGGCAGTGATTAAGTGTGCCTTATTTTGGGGGTGCCCAACTTACGGTCTCTTAATTTTCAGACAGAAGATGCTAAGCACTTCCTGAAAATCTGTCTTCTTGATGGTGTCTCCAGTTGGGCTGCGAAAATCAGGAGGGTTAGTACTCAGAGTGCCACTTCTTACCTCTGTGTGTGGTACTGCAGCTATACTTCTCATGTGAGCTAGCAAACTAGAAATAGAGCTAGCAAAAGTAAATCCTTGCAAGCTGGGAATCACCCCTCCCCCAGCTCATAGTGCAGATATAGCCTTAGGCCAGGTCTACAGTTACCCCAAGATCAGCGCTCCGGAGATCAATCTTCCAGGGTTTGATTTAGTGGATCTACTAAGGACCCACTAAATCAACTGCTGATGGCACCCCTTTGACCCCAATATTCCAAGGGATCATGGGGAGTAAGGGAGGTTGACAGGAGAGTTTCCCCCATAAACCACCCACAGTGGGGATGCTCTAGAAATTCCACTTAAGGTACATTGCCTTCAGCTACCCTATTCTTATAGCTGGAGTTGCATATTTTAGGTCGACTTTCTCACGTAGTGTAGACCTGGCCTAAGTGTCTGCATGGACCCTACTGCTACACACTAAAAGTTTACTAGTGCACTTGTACTCCCATTTCTCTAACTACAAAAAGATTAGGGAATACATTATAATGAACTGTGCCAGACATGGTTAGTCAGCAGAAGCTTGGGGTGGTCACGTTTGTAGGGGGAATGAGCAGTCAGCAAGTGAAACACACATCCCAAACAGCTGATAAGATCTTCATACTGCACTGTCATGTTCACTGTATGCCGCATTCTTTACAGAACATAAAAAGAATTTGCAAAAATCTTTTAATGGGTCATCTTATGTTACTTTAGTTACCATGAATCCAGTTACACAAGGCTCAAAGGAGCCATAAATGTGTCTAAAACTGATCTAAAATAGATTTTAATAGACTTAAAATATCATGATTTTAAAGTCTCTACCTTCCAAATCTGGAAACAAAGGATTCCCAGTGGGAACTGGGAATTTGCCCCAATAGTTTCCCTTTTTAACCCTGAAGGGAAAAGCTGCAGGGAAACATTGCTTGTTTTTGTAAAAAAATCTTCTCAGGTAAGTACAGTTTTGAAAAGTTTAAATTAAATGTCTCAGATGTTGAATTGTTGAGCTAATTCATCAGAGCCAAGGTGAAACTGGCTTTGCTCTCGTGTTCATTTTTCAAATGAAGCTAAAGTTAAAATTGTAATTGCTGAAAAGTAAATTCATTCACTTCTAAAGTCTTTCGTTTTTACTTAGGTGACATATCAACATCAAGGACAGTACAATGGATTAGAATCCTATCTGGCCTTTGCCAACCTCTTTGCCTCTCTGTGCCTCGGTTTTCCATCTGTAATTGGGATAATGACATCCTTGAGGGGATGTTGTATGGATAATGCCTTACATATTGTCAAGCACTTACATTCTGTGATATTGAGGGATGGATATATATATATATATATATATATATATATAAAAAGACAGCAACACTCTTTATCTTGACAGTGTCACCTGAAGGAGCAAGATGTTTACAAGTTGCCTTTTTCTGCCCTCTCTTCCCTCACTTTTCTCTGTATTCTCCTTCCTCATTCTGTGCAACCAACTTTGTTTTTTTCCCTTCCAGGCTTCTGGAACAGGGTTACCAAAGCGACATTGTCTTCATTGTCCATGGAAAATCCTTCTGTGCACACCGCTGCATCCTTAGTGCTCGCAGCGCGTACTTTGCGGAAATGTTTGAGACCAAGTGGAAAGGGAAGAACATGATAGCATTAAAGCATCCGCTGGTGAGGAGAACTGCGCTTCAGGGTTTTTTCTCCCCACATCTTAGGTATTTTCTGTCTCTGGAAAATGAAGTTGAAAAGGAAGTTTCAGGGCTAATTTCCATAGTTGACACCTTCCATAACACAGAAGAGTTCCAGAACGCACTAAAATGGCTTCTTACTCTGCTATATTGAAAGCTATAGGCTGTCAGATTCCTCTCATTTCACCCTTATTATTGGTTCAAATTCAGCTCAGGTCTGGAATAAAAGAGCTGTTGCCATCTGCCAGCTGTTTGGTGACCCTTGTGTGAAATGAGTTGAGCCTTTGTCTAATTCCCAGTAGACAGGTGGTCCACACCACAGAAATCACTACTGTAATTGGCACTAATTGTCTCCCACTTGTTGCCTCAGCAGAAAGACTAAGGACTCAATAGGCTGTAAGTGGATTTTGCTTGTCATTTACCAACACTCTTCAGCATATGTTTCTGTGGTTCGGCTGCCTGGTGCAAACATCCTTCCTCTTTCTCGGGACGCCCCTCGTTTTCATCACCTTCCATCCTTGTTACTCTTTTGGCTGTAACTTGGGTTCCTCTTTAGCTTGGAGGGCTGCAAATGGTGGGGACCGATGGGTGACTTGTTGTGATAGTGCTTCTACTGTAGTTGCCGCCTTAGATGTGAACTGTGATGTCTTTGTTACCTGCCAACTCTGTAGGCACATATTTCTGTATCTGTCCCTGCAATATTACTCATTCTCTGGTGTGTAACATAAGGTGGGGTTGGGTAAACCAAAAAGTTAATCTATTTACATAACTGTGTAAACTGGGTGGAGTGGGAATACTAGTTATGTGAGGGAGCAGGGCAATGGTGTGTGTAAGTACAATAATCTGATTGCACTAGTTGGAGTTTCCTCAAAGGAGGCACCCCCACTTACTTCCCATGCATTTTGGAGTCCTTTTCTTGAATATAACTCCCTGACCTTTACCTTACTGTGCAATGTACGATCAGTTTAGTTAAGTCATATATATCTGTGTTGATGTTTCATGTTCCTTGGATAAATGTGTGTGCTTTTTATAGGTGACCTTTTCATGTCTTATTTTAGATCAACCCAGCGGCCTTTGGCTCCCTCTTGCAGTATCTTTATACAGGTATGTTGCTGCTGCCTGACATGTGCATGTATGGTGGATTGCAGTAGTCAGCACCTCTTTGCCATGGCACTGTTTGGGTGGTGTGGCTTCTAGACAAGCTTGTTTGGGTGGGAGGGTAATCGTGGCTTAGACAGACACAGTCTCTGTCATCTGGCAGATATGAGGACTGTGAGCAATTCTATGTTATTGAAAGCTGGTTGTAAATGCATATTCATACCTCTTGCCATTTGTGGGTCTTCCAGCAACGGGGGAGTCAATAAAAATCAACTTTGGTTGAGTGCACAGATGTGGGAAATGATTTCCTAAATTGAGCAGAGGATTTATTCCCTGTGTACCCTGATTTGGAAGCATTTCAAAGCAGGCAGCCCTGCGTCAGACTGCTGAACGGTTTGACTACAACTTGTTACTGTTGTTCCCAGCAGAAGTAGTTGTTCTTAAATCTTGAGCCATCCGTTACCAAGTATTCTGTATTAAGGAATGCAAGTGCATTATTCCCTCAGACCATTGGAGGGCGCCCTAAGTTAACTTTCAATATATACTGTAAGGGAAATGTTACTAAAAGCCACCTGAGTTTCTTTGCCAGAAAACAGTAACAGCTTTTCTTTTTAGGGTTAGCTTTCCTCAGTGTTCTCTCTCAAAGGCTTTTTAGTAAACTTGGTGCGTCTGAAATTTGCTGGATTGACAGCCCTTCACACCCAATTCCTTTCTCATGCCAAAACAGGATGGCAGCAGCAATACAAGCTACCACTGCTCTGTCCCTTCTCTCTGTTCTTCCAGTGAAAGTGAAATTTTGTCTCAAGAGCCTCTCAGTTTTTGGCCTCTTTGCTGACACTGCCAAATGAGGGTCCAGCTGCAGTGTGGGCAACTGAAGAGTGCAGACTTGAGCTGATACTCACCACATTTGGTCCAGCCAATCAGCAGAGAAATGTGCATTGTTGTAATGACACTTGCCTACTTGAGTGATATTCATACCAGTGATCCAGAGGTGAGACTGCATAGCCTGTTAGCAGTCCTTCAGTACCTCCAGTGCCTTGTCCGTAGATCAGCCATGTTTACACTTAAGTCAGTAACTAATGTGAGGCTGAAAGAAACTTGGGTTTCTCTTTGGCAGGTCGTCTAGACATTGATGTAGAATATGTGAATGATTGTAAGAGATTGGCCAAGCAGTGTCGGCTTCAGGATCTCATCGAGGATTTGGAGACCAAGTGTAAAAAAGTCTATGAATTTGGTGAGCTCCCCCTTAATGGCTACTTCTCTTCATGAAGTTTGTTTTTCCTTCTGGAGTGGGTGGGGAAATCATGACAAGGGACGTTCCACCAATGGGGCACCTGTGGCACTCACACTAATGGGTGGGGGAAACCTGAGTAGTTCTATGCACAGCTGTTAGCAGAATAGGTCTTTCACCTGGAGACTCTGTGAATCATTTCTATATACTCTGTGCCTGAATAGTGAGCAAGTGCATATCATAGTAATGCGGAACATTGTAGCAAGGCTTAATTGAGTAGTTCAGCAACAGTAATAGAGTACTGAGGAGCATGTTCCAAAGTGTCTGTAATCAGCTAGAGTGTGGTAGTGGTGGTTCATGTGTTCTTTTACATGTTAGAAATACCTGACCTTAACACTGGAATAGTCAGACAATTTAGACTTAGTGTGTTTTGTGAGTGGAGACACACATGCAGGCACACAATTTAATATGAAAAATACTTTGCATGTATTTTAAAAAATATAAACAGTTGTGTATTTTTGAACATTTTCCTGGAGTGTTCATGATCCAAACACAGCTGCATTGGGCCATTACATAGAACCAGCAGGTGGAGTTCTAGTCTTCTACCAGCATAAAAATGGCTAAGTAAAATAAATTTAGAAAATGAACTGCTTTCAGATGAAGTAGCTTAATGAGTAAACTGGTAAGGAAACTTGTAATTGGAAATCAGTCTCTGAATCTCCCTCATTTATACTCTCTTGTAAATCCTTTGATTTAGTAGAGTTTTACTTCTGAAGTGAGCAGAGAATCAGGCTCATAGGTTTTAATCTTATGTCCTTTCTCTGATAGAAGAGGTGAGGTTGTTGTAGCTGCTCATATTTTCACTTTATTGTTGGTTCCAATTTTGCGGATTTGTATTATTACATAGTTTATCAACATATGAAGGCTGGAGTGACAGTCCTCCCCCAAAGTTAGCTCTATAGCTGCATCACAGATCTTGCATTTTCCCCCTGTTTATATGTGTGTGTACACAAAAAATATTTAAACACATTAAGAAAGAATTGTTTTGCTACTTTTAAGGAGTGGCAGAAGGTTCTACTTTACATACTAATGCAATGCTGGAAAACTAAAGACTGTGGCCAACACCCTTAAGAAAAAATAAGATCGTAGAGCATTCAAATAACAAAAAATATGTTATGATGTACGGCATTTTGTAATACCAAAGTGCTTCAGTGAGTCACTGGATGGCAGATTTATGATGATGCAGTTATTGGTACAGTCTTCTCCAAAAGCACACGTTACAATCCGTTATCAGGCTGCCAATTAAATAAGGTTATGGTGGTCTATGCATGTTAGTTTGTATATATTTTGAAACCATCATGCACTTTGGCATAATTGCAGCATCTACTGATGAGGTCCAGGACAGAAATTTAAAAAAAAATTACTGCAAGTAGCATTGAGGCTTTGGGTCCCAGGAATAGAGGAACAAGGAAGCATTGCCTCATAGGAGTAGCAGTTTGAATGGGAGTTGGATATAGGTTCTAATCCTACCCTCTTGCAAGCTTCCTGTATGGCACTGGGCAAATCGCTTTAACTTCTGTGTTCTGCTCTGTAAAATGGAGATGATGATGATGATGATGATTTTATTTCACAAGTTTAGCCAATGTTTGCAAAGCACTGATATAAGTGATTGAGTTATATGTTTGTGGCAGAGCAGGACTGAGGTGAATTGACATTGTTGTGGTTGGTAACATTAAATGTTTGCCTCTCAAATCAGACATGTTATAGGTGAATCAGGGAAACTAGTGTTGAATCTCCAGGAGAGAATTAACATGAAAGTATCGTCGAAGTTAAGGGATGGGAAAGACATGTTTGGTCATATGGTGTCCTCTACTTGCCAAAGATTATTGTTCCCTATTGCATATTAGAAATTCCTGCTCAGATTTCTAGGAAATAGGCAACTGATTCAGGCTTGGGTATCTTGTCTAATTGCACTGGTCAGGGTCCAGTGTCACTATCTCTGGTTCAAAAATAGATCCAAAATGTAGATCCAAAATGTTTAATGTAGGCAATAATGCACACTGTAGCCAAGGTCAGTTCCAGAAGGTAACTGCATGGCAGACACTTCTCTTTAGTCTAATTATCTAAGTCTAATCCATATTTCTAAAGCACCTTGTATCTTGCTTCTGTGGAAGGAATATTAACACCCCCCCCATACACGCCTCAGCAGGAACTGTCTTCGATTATATCTAAGGCAGGCAGACAAGCATCTGCCATCCTGAGTGTAATTACTTCCATATTTCCCCTTCCTGTATGCTCTGGATGTGACCACAAATACCTGTTACTCTATTGGGAAGAATTAAGATAGGGTTTGTCCAAATTAAGACATAATCCTTGTTATGGAGCTGGAGGCATTTTTAAAAAAACAGTTCAGGAGCACTTTCTGTATGTTGCAAAGCACAAGACTTCAGATCAGGGTTTCTGAACACCTGTTTTCTGACTTCAAGTCCCTGATCCAATGTGCCAGTGACAGTGGCTACATACAGCACTATAAAAGTGCATGTGGAATGCAGATGTCCATGTATTGCATGATCTAGGAAAGGTTTCTTTCAACCAAGCTACACCAATGGTGTATTAGTAAAGACTACAAAGAATTATGAAGCAAGTCAAGAGCAAAGACAGATTATGAAGCAGATAGTGATGGACTGTGCCAGAAGGGGGTTTAATGACTAAACAGTCTATTCCCTCCTGGCACTGCAGGACTATTCCCTACGGTGTACTTGTCGGTGCTTTGCCTTACCTTTTTTAAAGATTTGAGTGTCTTCTCTTGAGACGATTCTACTACTCTTAAGAAATCCTCCCAAACCCACCAATCTACATTTGTTTGCTTCATTTCATAACTATTACACTTCCTTAGCTTGCCTTATATGTTTATTGTGCCTCCTGGGTGCTTGTACCTGCCAAGGGTATACAGGACGTTAGCGTGCTTTCCTATTTTTCTTTAGCTGAGCTGCACGTGGATTTGCTTCATTTTAAGCTTCCTTTCTAGATAAGTTGCTCCAGCTCCTCTTATTATTTGTGTTGCTCTTTTCTGAATTCCCTGCATTTCTTGCATTTCACAACATCAGATGCTGGACCCTCCTGCTTGCCTGCTGCCAACAATATTTTTTTGTCTCTCCTATCTTGTCTTTTTCATCCTTTTGGAAGGAAAAAAAATGAAATATGCATTGTCAGGATTGATTTGTATACATTGCGCTATTGTCCAAATCCCACTCTTTGTGGTGTGAGCATCGTGAGAGATTTTCAGGTTTCTATGAAAGCGTGTAGATGTTTTGAAGAACCTAAGGTGTGGAAACTTTCCATTGAGTCTGCCATGTTTCTTGGCTGATAACTCTAAATAGGCACATATGATGTGGCACGAACCTTGTGTGTAAGGGAAGGATTTCTTGGTCTCCTCTGTCTTCCTCTTTTTATAGTGTGCCCTTTGCCATGGTATCTGAGTTCTTCAGTTAAAAGGGAGCTTCAGATAGTTTCTCTTTTTGAACCTTTTAATCTCTCTTGATGGTCCCAAATGTCTCTTGGGTGGGATAGATAGGTTGATTCACACAAAATACGGTTTTAAAGTTATTACATACACAACTTCTGCTTTAAACTAGCACAGAGTTCTTTCTAGCCTTATCTACAATAGGGTTAAAAAAAAGCATGAACATGCTCTAACAAACCTTGTGTCCTAGTCTGGACAAGACCACTGTGTTACTCAAGGGTTAATGGGTGGAAAGTGCTTTGAGAGCCTCTGATGAAAGGCACTCTTAGAAGTAATGGTTATTGTCATGCAGTCACAGTAATCCGTCTCCCACAGATGGGTAGTAATCTAGTCTAATTGTATGTCTTCACAGCAGTATTAATGGGGCTCATTGGTGCTCATGTCTAAGAATCTGAGTTGGCCTAGGCTGGGTATAAACAGCCACACAGTTTGTTCCAGAGGTACTGTGTCCTCACTGGTGTAGTATTAGGACTTCTGGGGGCATATCTCATGGCTCTATATGGCAAGAAGAGGAGCCGCTCTGATTCTTTGCCAGTGAATTGTGGAACTGTCTGTCTAGGCACATCTGGTAGAGCGGGGAGAGAATTGTGGGGGAAGATATTGTAGGACTGTTAGCACTCTAATGATTTTAGTCTGCATTGTCCTTGCAAAGTGGGCAGGTTACCACGCTCTGTGGAAGTTCCTCTCTGTTTTTGCCTACAGCTCCAGACAAGCCAGAAAGCCAAGTCTGAAAGCACCACTGAACTTGGGTGAGAGGGTTTTGTGTGTGGACAGCAGGGGGATTAGAGGAATCACCTGAGTAAGAGCCAGAACTAACTCTGCAGTGAAGACATGCCTTAAAGAGACAAGGACAGGTTTTTTCAGTTGTTTATGTGGATCTGTAGTTCTGGAGATTCTGTTCTGACAGCTTTGTCAATTTGACTTGGATCTATGCCAGACCTGTCCTGCCCCTCTAATAAGCATGGTTGTTTACTGAAGACAAGGGAATCAGTATTCAGTCCTATAAATAGAAATTACGTAGCTCATTCTCCAGTGCACCTCTCTCTATATAGGTTATAGTGCCAATAGTGTCTTTAATTGGTGGATTGGGTTTTTATGTGTCCAATAACCATCTGGAATATTTAGCCAGTTCAGGTGTCATGGTGGCCATCTTGATGGGTGGAAAGCTTTCTTTAGGGTGGGGGTGGAGGATTCATATTGTGGCACATCTCAGTCTCATTTCGCCCACCACCTGATAGAGTCATCTGATGAAGCCCATATAATGATGAGCAAAATGTCAAGAAAAATGAGGTCTCATGGTGATGTGATTCACCTGAGAAGAGAGGGGTTTTAATGTAGTGAATCATTCCTGTCAAAAATCTTTTGTAACACCCAATGCAGTGCAGTTTAACTCTTTAATCACTGGTTAACTTCTTTTTCACTATGCTGCCATTGGAATCCGTAAGATTTCATTGCAGCAACTTTCATGTTCCCAACTGCACTTTATTTTACAATCTTTCCCTGTTAAAAGGCTCACAAAATCTGGCAAAGTCCAGTTTAAATTGAACTCAAGACAGCAAATGAGATTCATAAAGGAACAGGAAAAGAAAGACAAAGCTGACAATAATAAGATTACACAGTAATTACTCCTGAGGGCATTCTGTGCCAAAAAATTAATAATTCTGCACTCAGTATTTTAAAATTCAGCAGCTTTTATTTATCAATAAATAAATAAATACAGAGATTCCAACATGACAGTGAAGGTGGAAGATCATCCTGCAACCTCCATCTCAGGCCACAGACTCAACGGTGAGACTGCACCCATCCCTGACTCAGCACAAGGTCCAGGCCTACCCTAGAAACATGCTAGGGCCCTGCCTTTCTGTGCCATGCTCAACCAGGCAGGATCCATGTATGAAGCGGCACAGTGTTTGGGATCAAGGTGTGAGACGAGAAGGTTCTAGATGGGACATTGTAGGTGCAGGGAACTCAATGAGGAGGTCTGGGTGTGTTGGGGGAATCTGAATGCACAGGGGCTTGTTGAGAGGGGGATCCAAATGTAGAAGCACTGAGACTCTGCAGGGGCTTCCAGGAGAAGATGGTTGAGGCTCAGTAGAGGGGTTTGGGTGCTGGTGGAGTGGGAGTGAGTTCAGCTAACTGGGGGTAAGTGGCATGGGGTTCTGGGTGATATAACTCAGGGGGGTGGGCTCATGAGAGTAGGGGTTTGAGTACAGGGAGCTCAGTGGAAGTGGTTTGAGTGCGGGGAGGGGGAGGGTTGTCCAGATTCAGGGGCTGAGGTTCAGTGGGATGGTATTCAAGTATGAGAGGGCTAGGGAGGTTCTGGAAGTACTGGGTGAGGTTTGGCAGGGATGTCTGGGTATGGGAGGGCTAGGGAGGTTCTAGAAGTACTAGGTGAGGCTTGACAAGGATGTTTGGGTATGGGAGGTCTGGATGCAGGAGGGTTGGATGGATGAGGGAACAGCTTCCCAAACAGTGAACCTTCTCCTGCAGCTGGGGAGTGATGGGGGCGGGAAACAGAGGAGGGTGCTGAACTTCATGCAGGTAGGGGAGGTTTCTGGGATGGGTATGACACAGCCCTAGCTACTCCTTGCAGGGGGAGGGGAAGTCATGTCCTCCTCTGTCTCCAGTCCAGCTGGGACTAGCAGCTGATCTTGACTTAGAGTAGGAATCACTAGCTGGGGTATCCCCAGCCCTGTGGTGATTTACCCCTCTGCTGGCTGCTCCAGGTGCCTGAAATTGCTAGGGACTGGTGCATGACTGCTCTTGCATCTCTCCTTTTTGCATCCCTGTCAGAGTGTCATTTTTCTGAGGGGAAGCAAAGAAATCTGCGGGGAACATGAATTCTGTGCACCCACGGTGGTACAGAATTCCCTCAGGAGTAGGTAATGCATGTACACACCTTGATAATGCTGCTAACTTTTTTCAATCCTTTCCTTCCCCTCTGTGCTTATGTAGCTGTACCTGAAACAGGTTGCAAAGACCTTGAGACCTTTAATTTTACCTGTTCTCTTAAAGACCTACAACACTACATGTGTCCGTTGTTCTTTCCAGTGGAACAAGTTGTTTAAAGGTACAGCAGGCAGCTCTTTCGAAAGGGTCAAAGCTGTTGGAGAAGGAGCAAGGGAGAGATTTTTAATTAAACATCTGCAGGGAATCCAGACCACCTATAGTTGAGTCTTGAGTTGTTAAGGCCTTTGCCTATAAGGTGCCCATCATAGTGTTGTCTGGGAGTCCTGTGTGTGGTTTGGATCAAGGGAATACTGTATTTCCTAAAATGGGGAGCACTTAATGTGTTGCTTTGTGTTAGCCTGACTAGCTATCCTGACCGGACCAGAAACTAGGAGGTTCCTAGCCAGGAGGTTAACTGAGAAGGAACTTTCCAGGCCTCACCCCTGGATGGTGGCTATAATTAGTATTTAAGACGAGGGATGTTAAAATGTAATTAAGTAATCATGTAACTGCTGAAAATTTCAGTGGTTACATGCGGGGTGGCAGTTAGCTCTCCAGGAGCTGGTGTAAGTGGGGAGCCGGCTTTTAAGATGACTCCCCACGCGTACTGGGAGCCTGTGTGCAATCATGAACATGAACCAATGAGCCCAAGCTCATCAGTTAACCATGTACATGGTTACACTTTCATATCCCTATTTAAGGCTTACTATGCGGTAGCACTTAGAGACCCCAGTCAACGTGGGATCCCGTTGTGCATAGAAAATGACAGTGTCTGCCCCAGAAAACCTAGTTTTAAGATATAAATCCTCTTTCCTGTGGAATTAAATCACCGCAGCACTGCTGGCACCTGAGCCAGGAGAGTGGTGCTGTAACAGAGGGAAAGCATAAGCCAGACTTCACTCTAAATAAGTAAGTAGAGGATTCACCAGTGGCCGGGACTATGTGTGGAAGTGTGTCTGTTGTTCAGTAGGCTTCACCCTCCCTTGCCCAGCAGGGATGTATCGTACGTTATTACAGTGCCACCTAAGGCTGACTCCAGTGGCAGGGAAGCAGCCTCCCTAAGGCAGTTCTCAATCATGTGTCTGTTGTGATGGGTAGCAGAGAGGAGGACAGACCAGGCACATGGTTGCCCCCTTTCCTCACCATGGTCTCTCTAATTCAGGGGTGGGGAATCTAAGGCCCGGGGGCCAGATGTAGCCCCCAGTTTGCCTGGATCTGGCCCCTGAGGCTCAGGGCTCCCCCCCAGCAACGGGGAGCCCATGCTGGTGCTCCAGCCCCCTGACATCTCCCTGTGGGCCCTGGAACACACAAAATCTACTAGCCTAGGGCCCCAAGGCTCCAGTGTATAAGGGGAATGTAGATAATGTCCGTCTTCTTCTCAGTTGGGGGCCACGTCAGTGAGGGTTTGTTTGTTTTTGTTTTGCTTCTCACTTGTGTGCAGTCCCCAACTGATTTTTCTGTGGGTCAGCAGCCCCTGACTCAAAAAAGGTTCCCCACCCCTATAACTGATCTTCTGGAAGCAAGGGGCAAGTGGAGATATAAGAAGGGAAATGGTGGAATTTCTGTCCTCTTCCTCCCAATGGTAGTTACAGCCCTGATCATTGCTAGCAGGTGCACACATGTGTCTTTCTCCTGCTCTAAAAGATATGTTTTTATATTTCAGTGGAAACTCGGAGCCATACAAAACAAACATTCCCCAGTGATCTTTTTTTAATAAGAGGGAAAGTTTTTAGATTTAATTTTTTTCTAGGCAGCTATATTTTTTGTTTTGTTGTTTTTGTTTTGCCTTTTCCAGTCTCTTCCAAACCAGGGACCTGTGTGAAAGTGCTGACGATTGAGCCCCCAGGTAACTGCCGGCTGCAGGAGGATCTGGCTCTACTAGCAGACTGCGCCCTGCCGGCTGAACTGCGGGTAGGGAGTGTTTATATTTTTTCCCACGCTCCACTGAGCCACCTGGAGAGCTGTATGTTCACGCACATTTAGGCTCACTTTCTTGGATAGGTTTTTGGTCACTTGTTTGCTGGTATAAGTGGCATGAGCTGACTTTCTGAACACTGAAGCCACGTATAGCACAGGGAGTGCTGCAGATGTCATAAAGTGGTGGCCTGGTTTCCTTCTTGCAGCAGTATCATTCCTCCGTCAGAGATTTGTAGAAGTCAGATCCCTGGTTCATCCAAGTCAATGAGAATATCTCATTGATTTCAAGAGGAACAAGTTTTAACCTCTAGTTGAATATATTCCTGGGATGGAAGAAGGGGAAAAAAATTCTTTGGTGACAGTTGTATGATCTTTGGATATGTATAGATGGAATAGGACGCCTAAGTTTAACTCTTCCCCTGGTTAAGAATTGTCCCCTGTCATGTGCTGGCAGGAAGTTGGTTTGTTATTTTTCAGAGAAGCTTTGAGTCAGGATTACCCGTTAGACTCAGCTGTGTGTATTCCACACAATCGCTTCCTGGGGTGATGTGTTAGTTTTTGGAAGGGTAGATACTGGTGGGCCCAGTTCTTCCTGCCTTTGTTCTTCTCTGTAATATTGATATTATATTTCCTTCCTTTAATATGTTTGTCCCAGTTTCTTCATGTCGAGTAGTAATACTAATAACATGTTCATTTAGAACGGCCTCTATGCTTGTGGGCTGTGAAACTGAACTGTGTAACAAAGCTTTATTGCTTTCTTGTGCTGAACAGAACTTCCTGAGGCAGAGCTCAAGGAAATGTCTAAAGCAAAGCAGCCTGTTTTTGTGTGTTGGTGGCTTAGGTTTCTTAAGCAACACGTACCAGTGTATTTTGTGGTAGCTCTTAGTGATCCAGTTATTCTAAGTACTGAGGGATTTAAAGAGGGAATCCTGTCTATTGATGTTCCCTCTATCAAAGCAGAAAGCTGCTTTTTTGTATATCGTTGTTATGCTTTTCTTTATCAGTAGGTACTTGGAAAAAAATCAAAAGCTGGAGTGTGATGTAGAGTGAATTCCAAAAGTGTAAACCTTAAGCATTCAGAAACAATGAGCAAGGTCCCCTAATACAATGAAATTCACTTAAAAAATCATACAACTTAAATTCAAAGAACTTAATTTTTTTTTATTTTTCTGGTGTCTGAGCCTTTAAGGATGTACTTGGGTCACATTTTAAAGCTTTTCTCCACAACCATAGAGGCTAGAAATACACTTATTTAAAAATAACAACTGAGATTCTCCTGTAGTCATATGGGAACTGGTTTTTTAAGGAAGAAAAACCAGAATCATGAGAATCTGAATAAAATAGTGACTTAGCAATGATGAAATTTCCTGAATTCTTTTTAGCTGTTTTATGTAGCCCAGAAAAAAAGTATACCATAATCTAGTCGAAATATGTTACTTGGATATTATCATCCTACTTTGTGCATGTTTTCATGAATGTTAAAGTGGAAAATGTGTTGGTGCATCTGTGTGTCACCTGGAAACATTAATCAGGATTCATATTACCTCTAATTGCCCTGTTTTAACTTGATAATTTTAAAAGATCTTCTTTTTCCTGGACATTTAGGAAGACCTAAAGACAGGCTTGTAGCCTTTTAATATGCTTTTTACTGCTTAATTATCATTTTACATCTCTTCTAAAACTTTGTTTACTATAATCATCCCATGAATTAGGCATTTGAGGCTAAGGAGCAGCAATCCTGCAACCTCACTAGTAGATTTGGATACCATACAAACAATATAATACATAACACTTAATCAACAAGGCCACAGAACGCTGACCAATCAGTCACAAACATGAAGTTTTTTGAAATTAAGTTATCAAACACTTCTTAGATTGACTATGCAGAGCAGGGTTTTAAGCAACAAACAGGATTGATCACAAAAGCAAAAATCTGAGTCGCTAAACAGTGCGCAGCTTTGTATTAATTTTTGGCCCAGATAATTCTTAATATATTCTGATATTGGACAAGAAGGCTATGTCTACACTCGCGGTTTCTTGCGCAAGAATCTGCAGAGCATCCACACTGCCCACTCGCTATTGCACAAGGAAATGTACAGTACGGCGTGGTAAGAGAGGGCTCCTTGCGCAAGAGTTACGCTCTTTTTTTAACAGGTGTAAGCCCTCTTGCACAGGAGCTCTTGCGCAAGAGGGCAGTGTGGACGCTCGGCAGGGATTTCTTGCGCAAGAAAGCCCTATGGCTAAAATGGCCATCAGAGCTTTCTTGCGCAAGAGAGCGTCCACACTGCCATGGGAGCTCTTGCGCAAAAGCACAATGCACACAGGGCAGTGTGAACGTTTTCTTGCGCAAGACTTCTTGCACAAGAACCCTTGCGCAAGATGTTCTTGCGCAAGAAGCCGCGAGTGTAGACATAGCCGAAATGTAGACTTTTTTTATCCCACGTATTTTTTTTTTTTTGTCTTCCAAATGAAAACTGTCTATTTTTTGAGCTCTCACAATTTTCTATCTATAAAATAGTAATACCAGGAAATTCTGCTGCAGTAGTTGACATCTTCTGTAGTTCTGTGTAGCGTTAATATAGCTCATGGCACTGCACAGTATGAATTTTTGGAAGCTGTTTGCGGGGTGATGTGTTAGGTTTTGGAAGGCTATTTCAGACACCGCCGATTTTATAGTTTGGTAAACCATAGAACAGGGTGGGCAATAATTTGTGATGGGGGCTACTCCAAGATTTTGGTAAGTGGTCAAAGGGCTGCACTTTTCCATGGAAGAGTTTAGCGTCTAGGACGGAGTTGGGTGCACGGGTGCAGAAGGGAGCTTGGGGTTGGGGACTGGGATGCAGGAGAAGGTATGGGGTCTGAGAGGGAGTTTGGGTGAAGGAGGGGGTTGTGATCTGGGGCAGGGGCTTTGAATGCATGGTCCGGGATGGGCTATGGGTACAAGAGAGGATTTTAGGGGAGAGGTATAGGAGGAGGTGCAGGGTCTTGGAGTTGGGATTTGGGTGATGACCTGGGGCAGGAGGGGGTGGTGGCATATGGCAGGGAGTTAGGGGGAAGGAGGAGTTGGGGTGCCACAGGCAGGCTGTGGCCGAGAGGCGCTTATCTAGGCAGCTCCCAGCCAGCAGCTCTGTAGGAACCCAAGGCAGGCTCACTGCCTGCTGCAGTCCTCCTGCCTGCCGCAGTCCCAGGCTGCTCAAAGTGGCTGGTTGCTTCCTGTGGCTCTCTGTTCTGGGTGCTGAGGGAAGGGGGAGGCTTCACACAATGATTTGCCCACCTCCCAGAAAAAGCTCTCTGCTCCAGCTGGCCTGAAACTGACTAATGGAGCTGAGAGATTTTGCTTGGGGAGCAGGGGCAGCGCACAAGGTCTCCCTGTCCCCCTGGCACCCAGAGCAGAGAGTCACAGGGAACAACCAACCACTTAAACCAGTGTGGGGTTGCTCTGAAGTGGCTGGCTGCGCTGTGCCTGAGGGTCCCTGCAGGGCAGCCCGCAAGCTGGATCTAGTGGTTTGATGGGCCGAATGTGGATCTTGCCCGCTCCTGCCATAGGAATTGTTTAAACAAAGTTACTTCAAGATAAATATAGTTAAAATCTTGGTGCTGTAACTGTCATTTCTAATTATACTTGAAATTTGCTTTTTTCTGGCCCACGAAAGCTCATCAACTAATAAACCATCTTGTTAGTCTTTAAAGTGCTACATAGTCCTGTTTTTTGTTTCAGCTAGACTAGACTAACACGGCTACATCTCTATTACTATTCTGTGTGTGTATGGAAATGTGGTGTTTGCAGTAATGACTAGAAGTGATCAGAAAAATTCAAAGGAAACTTCTTGTCACTTGAATTTGCTGACTCATCTAAAGGGAAGCATTTTATGAAAGTAACTGAATTTTGATGAAGTTCAAGCAGTACCTAGGCAAAATTCTGATAGGACCCTGCCTAGATTGCTGCCAGCTCACATGCCTCGTTCTGGGGTAGTATATCAGGCAGACTGTCTCAGAGTTGGGAATACCTGGGCTTTCAGGTTGTAGGGTTGCCAGGTGTCCGGTATTGACCTGGACAGTCTGGTATTTTCGCCTCCTGCCCGGTTTAAAAAAAAAAAAAATCAGAAAATACCGGACACCTGAAATGTCCGGTATTTTCTGATTTTTTTTTCCCGGCCAGGAGGTAAAAATACCGGACACCTGGCAACCCTAGCG
Source organism: Pelochelys cantorii (assembly GCA_032595735.1). Lineage (NCBI taxonomy): Eukaryota > Metazoa > Chordata > Testudines > Trionychidae > Pelochelys > Pelochelys cantorii. Next base: position 26,270,716 of record CM064336.1, read on the forward strand.
CCTGGGCCCAGCCCACGGCCTCTCCCCCTCCCCAACAGCCCCTGCCCCCAGACCCCATGCTTACCTGGTTCTGCAGGGAAGTTAAGTTCTGGCTTGAATGAGAACACAAAATGGCTAAAGCAAAAAGCCTAAAGACCAAGGGGAAGCAACTAAGACCCTTCCCTGGGTCTTAGTGCTCAACCGCTCCCCTGTTCCTATCCCTATTCTAACTCTGCACTCACTCTGAAAGGGGCCATGCTGTTTTAATGCTGTTTTATTATTTTTTTATTTTTTTGCTTAATAAGTCTTGGAGTCTCTTTTTTTTTTTTCTTTTTTTTTTGGGCTCAACAACTTTGGTCTCTCCCCTCCCCCCCCTTTTTTTTCTCAACAGAATTTTTTCCCCGGTATTTTTTTTTGGGGGGGGGGGGTTATTTGGTATTTTTGGTTCAACCATCTGGGAACCCTATCAGGGTCTGCTGCTTTGGCTCAGCCTGCCAGGCCCACTGTCTTGGTCGGGGGCTCTGTTCCATTTCTTGGCGAATTTTGAAATTTTTGGTTTTCATTCCAATTTCAAAATATGGAAATCCTTCATGAAACAAAATCACTTTTCTCTATCTCACACTGGTATTGAGGCTTGGTACTCCAGGTGAGCTGTTAACATCTATGTGCTACTGTGCTAGTTTTTTTACTTCAGAGAAATTAGAGTTGCAAAAGATCTAGTCTTTCCTGTGGCCAGTGTAGGACTTTTTGCTATAGTATGTTTTCTGGTGCTTTGCTTTGTGCTTTTGTAGATGCACTAGTTTGTGCCTTGTGTCATAGACCTTGATGACTCAACATGCAGCTGGATATAAAATCCTGAGTCTGATTGTTGGCTGGTAATTCCATTATGGATTGTTAGGACATAATGGGCTTCTGTAGGTTGCCATAAATAATTTACAACTGAATTTTCCTACTGTGCTTATTCCTATTACAAGCAAATTGCTTCTCCCTGTAGGTTGCACATGTTATTGTCCCTGCCAGTTCTTGTCTGAATTTAGACAGCCTTCTCTTTGGGGCAGGGACTTAGGCTATCCATATTTCTTGAAATGCAATGCATGTCTCTGGTGCTGTATAAGATGCTGAGCAGGTTCAAAGAGCAGGTTAAAAGCCATGGGGATAAGGTGGAGAGAGACAGATATTTTCAAGTGCTGCAGATTTGTTTTTCTTTTAGGACTTGTAAAAATTCCCTTTGTCCTGCTCCCCACAAAAAGAAAGAATAAATAAGTTACTGACTGTAATTAAAGTCATAGACAAGAGATATCACGCAGGGGTGTTGTAGATTTTGGGAAGGTGGTTTTGCTGTGCTAATCACCCAGCAATTGTGAGTGGTGTTAGGCTTAGTTGTACTACAGGTTGAACCTCTCTAATCCAGAACTCTCTTGTCCAGTAACATCCATTGTCCAGAATGATTTTAGTTAGCTGGATGTCCGCTTTTCATGGGTGTGACCAAGTTTCCCATGGTCCTATAAAGTTTGTTTATAGCCACTGGTCCTGGCTCTCCGTGTTCTGTGCTGCTGTTGAGCTCTCAATTACCCCTACATGTCTTCAAAGTACCCAGCAAACAGTGAAAGTGCTAGTAATGCCGCTAAGCATAAACATGGTTGTTATGCTTTATCTACTTATTTCCTTGGGCCAATACAGTAAAATTGTGTAACAACACTAACACTTTGTTTTGGAGAGAGCTGATCAACCTTGATGAGGCATGGACTTATGTAGGGTGTATCAGTACAGTCAGACATTATTAAGCAGCATTGCAAGTGCTGTTCCATAGTTGCCTTGGTGAAATAAAAATGAAGACACACTCTCACTACAATATTGACCTCCTGTGTTTCGGCAAATTCTCAGGTTAGGTACCGGTCAGGTCCCCAGGTTGCTGGACTTCAGAGGTTCAACTTGTAGTGTGAGATTTAGAGCCTTTGCTAGCTCAGAACCAAAGAAGTCCCAATGTGCATGAATTGAGCTTGGCTGATTATCCTGAAAGCTGCATGTATCTCTATTTGTTGCCTTCTGAGTGATATTGCCGGGAGGGGGAAGTCTGATCCATCTCATAATTCTCCACTATACCCAAGAATGGGAGCAACGCCCAGGTTGCATGGCTGTGATTATAGATTCCCACAAGTGTGTCTAGAAAGTGAGAATAATTTAGAAGCAATATATCCATAATGCTATACTTAAAAAAAAAAAAAAAAACCAAAAAAAACCAAGCCCACAACTTCTATGCCAGTTGTCTTGGCACTGAAGGGAGTTGTGTTTAATAGCCTAGTGAATTAATTTGACTTTATTTTGTTTAGATTGCAAAGTGTGAAGAAACTACTGTGCATGAGGAGTTTTGTATTTATTGAATGAAGTTGTAGTTTTAATTAAATTGCTTCAGATAAAAAATAAACTCAATAATAATGAAGGATTACAACAATCCCCATATTGACTGGTACATGACACCTCAAGATGGAATGCAGAGATGAAGCTTCTTCACTCCTTAAATGACTGCTTCTTGTAGCAGCTGGTTCTAGGACCTACAAGAGGAGAGGCAATTCTTGATTTAGTCCTAAGTGGAGTGCAGGAGCTGGTCCAAGAGGTGACTATAGCTGGACCACTTGAAAATAGTGCCCATAATATTATGAAATTTAGCATCTTATGGTTGGAAAAACACCACAGCAGCCCAACACTGTGGTATTTAATTTCAGAAAGGGGAATTACATAAAAATGAGGAGGGTTACTTATACTTAAATTAAAAGGTACAGTGCCAAAAGTAAAACTCCTGCAAGCTTCATGGAAACTTTTCAATGACACCATAATAGAGGCACAACTTAAAAGTATACCCCAAATTAAAAAACACAATAAGAGAGCCAAAAAAGTGCCACCATGGCTTAACAGCCAAGTAAAAGAAGCAATGAGAGATGAAAAAAGGCATCGGTTAAAAAGTGAAAGTTAAATCCTAGTGAGGAAAATAGAAAGGAGCGTAAACTCTGTTAAATGAAGTGTAAAAATATAATTAGACAGGCCAAAAAGGAATTTGAAGAACAGCTAGCCAAAAATTCAATAAGGAATGGGAAACCTTTTTTTAAGTATATCAGAAGCAGCAGGCCTACTAAGCAACCAGTGGGGCCACTGGATGATTGAAATGATCGAAATGCTAAAGGAGCACTCGAGGACAACAAGGTCATTGCAGAGAAATTAAATAAGTTCTTTTGATTTCCAAACCTGAGCCATTCTTTTTAGGTGACAAATCTGAGGAGTTGTCCCAGATTGAAATGTCATTAGAGGAGGTTTTGGAACAAATCGATAAACTAAAGAGTAACAAGTCACCAGGACCAGATGGCATTCACCCAAGAGTTCTGAAGGAACTCAAATATGAAATTGTGGAATTAGTAACTGTGGCTTGTAACCTATCCTTTAAATCAGCTTCTGTATTAAGTGACTGGAAGATAGCTAATGTGACACCTATTTTCAAAGAAGGCTCTAGAATGATCCTGGCAATTATATATCAGTAAGTAATGTCAGTTCTGAGCAAATTGGTTGAAACTATAGTAAAGAGCAGAATTGTCAGACTCATAGATGAACATAATTTGTTAGGGAAAAGTCAACATGGTTTCTGTACAAGGAAATCATGTCTCTCTAATCCATTAGAAGTCTTTTGAGGGGGTCAACAAGCATGTGGACAAGGGGGATCCAAATGGATGTAGTGTACTTAGATTTCCAGAAAGCCTTTGACAAGGTTTCTCACCAAAGGCTCGTAAGCAAAGTAAGCTGTCGTGGGATAAGAGGAAAGGTCCTCTCATGGACTTATAACTGGTTAAAGGATAGGAAACAAAGGGTAGGAATAAATGGTCAGTTTTCAGAATGGAGAGAGGGTCTGTACTGTTACCTATCCTATTCAACATATTCATAAAATATCTGGAGAAAGGGGGTAATCAGTGAGGTGGCAAAACTTGCAGATGATACTAAACTGCTCAAGATAGTTAAGTACAAAGCAGAATGTGAAGAGCTTCAAAGTGATCACACAAAACCAGGTGATTGGGCAACAAAATGGCAAATGAAATTTAATGTTGATAAATGCAAAATAATGCATATTGGAAAGAATAATCCCAACTATACATACAAAATGATGGGGACTAAATTAGCTGTTACCACTCAAGAGAGAGATCTTTGAGTCATTGTGGATAGTTCTCTGAAAACATACACTCAGGCTACATCTACACTGGCAGCTTCTTGCGCAAGAACTGTTTTGTGGAAGAGTTCTTACGCAAAAAGTCTTCCACAAGAGCGCGTCTGCACTGGCATGTGCTTTTGCGCAAGAGATGTGCTTTTGCACAAGAGTGTCCATGGCAGTGTGGACGCTCTCTTGCGCAAGAAAGCTCTGATGGCCATTTTAGCCATAGGGGTTTCTTGCTCAAGAAATTCATGTTGCCTGTCTACACTGCCCTCTTGTGCAAGAGCTCTTGCGCAAGAGGGCTTATTCCTCGTGGGGAGAGGAATAACTCTTCCGGAAGAAGCCCTGTTTTCCGATGCTGTACCGTAAATTTACTTGCGCAAGAACGTGCGTGCAGGGTAGACACCCGGCAAGTTTTTGCGCAAGAACAGCTGTTCTTGCGCAAGAAGCTGCCAGTGTAGACGTAGCCTCAGTGTGCACCAGCAGTCACAAAAGCAAGCAGAATGTTAGGAATCATTTAAAAAAGGGATAGAGCAGCAGTTCTGAACCGCCGGGCCATGGCCCACTGCTGGGAGTTCTGGGAGGGGTACACCGCTCTTGCTGTGGCTGTTGGGAGAGGTGCGTCCTGCCCCGTCTCTCAGCCAACCAGTGCTGGGCAGGAGCGGGGTCTCCTCCCGACCTTGGAAAAGCGCTTCCCTGCATGGTGGGAAGGCCATGTGGGGAAGCGCTCTTCTGTGGCCAGGAGGAGACCCTGCTGCTGCCTGGCTCTGTTTGGCTGAGAGGCAGGGCAGGACATGCCTCTCCCGACAGCCACAGCAGGACGGGAGGTGCTGGGCGGTGTTCCCCGGCCCCCAGAGCCGCTGTGACATGGGCAAAAGTGCAGGGCTAGGTGCGGGGGGCTGGGCTCCAGGGGCGGGGCTAGTGCGGAGGGCTCTGGAGGCTGAGCTAATAGTGGGGGGGGGCTGTGTAGGCCGGGCTGGCACTGGGGGCTCTGGGGATGGGGCTAATATTGGGGGTTGGCACTGGGGGAGGTTCTGGGCGGGGGTTGGATGCAGTGGGGCTCTGGAAACAGGAGGCTGGTACTGGGGAGTTTTGTGGTGGGGGACTTGCACTGGGGGGACTCCGAGGGCAGAATGCTGGCACTGGGGGGTTGGGTGCAGGGGACTCTGGGGTCAGTGGCTGAAGCTGCGGAGTAGTGGAGGGGTTGGGCCTCTAGGGGCTAGGGCTGGGCTTTTGGTGACCTGGTAATGTTTTATTTGCATATACATCATCTGCACAATGAATATGCAAATGTGCAAATTAAATGTTACTGGTCCACTAAAAGTTTGTAAATAGGTTTGGTGGTCCCTGGTATCAAAAAGGTTGGGAACCACTAGGATAGATAATAAGACAGAGAATATCTTATTGCCCCTCTATAAATCCATTGTGTGCCCACATCTTGAATATTGCATGCAGATATGGTTGCCTTATTTTAAAAAAGATATCTTGGCATTGGAAAAAGTTCAGAAAAGGGCAATAAAAATATGAGGAGAGATTAATGAAAGGGGGGCTTTTCAGCTTAGAAAAAAGGAGACTAAGGGACATGATAGAGGGCTATAAAATCATGACTGATGTAGAGGAAGTGAATAAGGAAATGTTATTTACTTGTTGCCATAACACAAGAACTTGGGGTTACCAAATGAAATTAATAGGTAGCAGGTTTAAAACAAACAAAGGGAAGTATTTCTTCACACAAGGCACAGTCAACCTCTGGAACTCCTTGCCAGAGGAGGTTGTAAAGACCAGGACTTTTAACAGGGTTCAAAAAAGAACTAGATAAATTGAGGGAGGGTAGGTCCATCAATGGCTATTAGTCAGGATGAGCAGGAATGGTGTCCCTAGCCTCTGTCAGAAGCTTGGAATAGGTGACAGGGAGGGTTCACTTGATAATTACCTGTTCTGTTCACTCCCTCTGGGGCACCTGGCATTGGCCACTGTTGGAAGACAGGATACTGGGCTAGATGGACCTTTGGTCTGACCCAGTATGGCCGTTCTTACATTCTTATCTGTGATTCCTTTGTTTAACCTATAAAATGACTTTTTGCATACACTATGATTAAAAATAACACACCTTTCCTTGACTGAGGTCAATATTAAGATCCCCATTGCATATTAAGAGAAGAGTTATGAGCCTGCCACTGGTGGCTTGAAGGTCATTTGTCTCTTCTGAACAAACTGGGAAGAGGCATTTCGGTTCAGAAGCCACTCCTCTGAGCATATCCGACATTGTGCTTTCAGATGTTCCAATCTAGGATCAGTCAGGAAGAGCATCTCTGGTGAGCCGCATTATTGCTAAGATGGAAATGGGTAGAGGTGGGTGTCTCAGATGTCCAAGAAACAAGAGCTTTACAGATCAATGTCAACAGCTCTCATGTTTATACCATGGATGCTAACTGCAGAAATTTCTTCTCTTTTAACTTGTCTTTCTAGGTGGGCTTTGGGGAGTTGCCGTTTGACAGCACTGACAACTTTAGCAGCTGCCCCGATGTGTGTTTTCGAGTAGCAGATTACAACTTTTTATGCCATAAGGTATGCACAGACATTTAGAAACATCCTAGTCCATGTATGTCCTTCCCATGCACATAGTAGGCGATAGATGCACTGCAGAGGTAGCTAAACTTAAAGCACTCTTCTGAATGAAACATCCTGGTCTGCCTCCCTTACTGCAATTCACGAATCTGCTTACTTTGTAAGAATCGTCTACATTATGCCTTGTGCTGTCAGCAACAAATCTGAGCCTGTCGTTGGGAGTGTTGGATCCTTAATAGTTCAGCATGACTCAGTGTGTAAGGGTGGAACTGGAAACAGTATTCAGGAATCCTGACTCCCCGGCCGCTAACTAGAAATATATTGCTGTTCTAAATTAACAGTCACTCTAGTTAGTATCTCTTTTTTTTTTTGTTTTGAGGGCAGTAATGTATAAAAAGACACAAAAGGGATACGAAAAAAGAGAAGCCTATTAGAGTATTGAGCTAAAAACACAGCAGAGGTTCTACTGATGCTGTGCTTTGGAGCTTGCTTAATGAATTCCTCAAAGCTGATCCCTGGCCTAGTGCTGTCTGGCTCAGTGTAGCAGAAAGGGAGATGCTAGCATTGGGTTTTTCTTTTCCCATGCAGGCATTTTTCTGTGGCCGCAGTGATTATTTCAAAGCTCTCCTTGAGGATCATTTTAGTGAGAGTGAGGAGCTGCAGACTCAGCCCACCATCCCTGTGGTGACACTTCATAACATCTCAGAAGACATCTTTATCAGGGTCCTCTACTACATCTACAGTGATGACACAGAGGTGAGACCAGCCTACTCTCTCCTTGCATTGCCTTCAAGTAATGGCCAAATGTCTTTGTGAAAGTGTCACCCTCTAGTCTCCTACTGCTGGTTTGTTAGATACCACTCACCCATTTTCCCACCTGGCTTGAAGAACCCCTGGAATCCAAATACTGGTATCTCTGTATTATCTATGTTGTAGGCTCTGCCAGGAATTTATTTCCTGAATAACTCAATGCAACTGCTCCTAAATGCTATGTGTATCTTTCATCCTAAATTAAATACCATATACATTAGGATGCACGTTACTTAGGCCAGATACATAATGCATGAATTGTCTGGTTGCATATTCTTCCCCACTGAATGATGTTGTGCTGCACTGACTGCTCTCAAAGGCACATGATCAGAATTTTGCCACTAGATGGCACCTGAAAACTTTTTAGCAAGTCTGCAGATCTGTTAAGAGGCCTGCTTGTTTACCATTGGCATTGCAGCCTATCTTTGCATTTAAAACACAAGTGCATAGATGTCTCACTCAGGGATGCTAAGCACATAAGTCCCCTGCTTCAAAGAATGAACAGTCTAATTAAAAGTGCAGCCAGTACTACACATCTTTTGGCAGTATTGAAGGAGTTAATGGTGCTGATGAGCCAGTTTTTCTGCAAAGCTTAAGGGTTTCCTGTCTGAGGCAGGCTGTACAATTCCTGTTCTGGGTTGCCCTTTGGTATTGGTGTGCTGTGAGCACCTGCAGAGCTGCAACCTTATTTCTTATGACCAGCTTAGCTAAGGACAGCAATACAGAATCTGTGGGAGGCAGGGAGGTGATTTATAAGGCAGGAAGTCACTAGCTGGCATGCTGTGTTGTCAGCAATACCCCCATAGAACTTCCTCACAATAACTCATTCTGCTCAAAGCCTCCCATTGTCTTCGCTCTGGAGGGCATGTGAAGTGGGAGGTGTGGAGCCCTAAGGCTCATCAGAATCTTGTCATAGTTCTGCAGCCAGACCCAGTTCTGCTGCACCTCTTTGAACCTGGCGCACTTTCTTTCTGGAAATGTTTCCAAACCAGAGCGCTAAGTGTAGCTTTTTCATCCACATGGCACTTACCTGTTTGCGTAAGCACATGCCTGATGGTCCACCTCAGTTAAAAACAATTTACTACCATTTATAAAATTGTTATTCATCTTTTCCAGTGGCTATTTGAGTCCGAAGCCACATGAGCTTTTGTGGAAAGAGGCCATCTGTTTGAAAAATGATATTAATACTTTCTTGATTATTTTTCCTGGCAGATTTTCAAAGTTCAGTCCCTCTTTTTTTTTTTTTTTCTTCCCAGGCTTAAGTCCTGCCTAGCACTGACATAAGAAAATCCCCACACTGCATGACTTGATCTTTTTCAAAAGATTGACATTTCTGTCACTGTTGCGTCCTTCCTTGCAGCCTGTATTATCAGTGGAAGGGGAGTGTGTGGGCATGTGGTTTCTGAGTAGGAAAAAATAAGCAGCTAAGTGGAACTTTTTGTGTGTTTATATATAAAGGGAAGTTTTAAAAGAAATTAGGGGGGCTGTGTCCCCTGCTTACTATGCTTGCCAGTCCCCCTATCCTCGCCAGTCCCTCTGTCTCTGGGGGTAGGCAGGCTCAGCTCTCTCCCTGGCTGCCCGGGAGGGGAGGGCCAGGGCTGCCCCAGCCCTGGCTTCTTGGCTGCCCTCCCAGGCTGTCCCAGTCTCTCGGTCCCCCAGCCCCTGGGGTTGCGCCATGCCTGGCTTCTCTTCCTCCCCCTCTCACCCCCGGCTGCTGGGGCTGCATCAGCCCCAGCCTCTTGGCTCTTCTTACCCACCACCCTGGCTGCAGCCAGCCCTGGCCTCTTGGGCCCCCCAGCTCCCTCCCTGCCTGTAGCCCCTGTCCCTTGGCCCCTCTCTGACTGTCAGAGGAGGGTCAGAGCAGAGCCAGGGGGTGGCAGCAGTGGCTCCTCCCTGCACTCAGGGACCCAGTGGGGAACTGCTGCTTCTGCCTTCCTCGGGCAAGGTGCTTGGGCTGCTGCCTGCCTGGCGCTCCAGCCTTGTGCTTCCCTCCCCTGCAAGATTAGAGTGCCAGCACCGGCTTCCTGCAGGAGGACGGCGAGGAAACCCCTGCGAGGGGAGGCCTCGCAGCTCTGGCCCTCCTAGGAGTGGGGAGGCCACGTGGCTCTGGCCCGCTGGAGTACCAGAGAGGGAGATAGGAGGCAGAGGGACTGTGGGATGCAGAGTGACGTGATAACGTCACTGTCATCCCACAGGAAATGGTTTTTTTATATATAGAGACATCACTGATTCTGATTTATTTTATTTTATTGAACAGTGATCAGTTGAGCACTCATGTATTCAGTTCAATTCAAATGCTCAAGACGTAGATTCCCAAAGTGTCATACTAGATGTCACAGCAGAGAGACTAGAAGTTACTGTGGGGCTGAAACAAGCATTGTGTGGTAAAATTCTCTTAAGGAAGGGGAAGACAGTGTGCAAGCCTTGCATGCAAAAGTCATGAACTTGAGAAAGGTATAAAGATGGCTTTGAACTATAAGTATAGTGAGAGGGAGCACAGATCTGGAAGACCTGCTTCTATTATACAGGCCTGGGCAAAATACAGCCCGTGGGCTGGATGCGGCCTGCCAAGCCACTGGATCCAGCCCGTAGACACTGTGGAGAGCCCCAGGTAGGCCCTCCACTTGCCTCGCCCCACCCACACGCTGCTCAGAAACACGGCTGCAGGGCTGTTTTTCTTTAAAAATTTTGAGGCTTGAGGGGTGGGGGGAAGATTTAGGAGCTGCTCCTGCCCCCAGCACCATCCCATTGGCCAGTTTTTGGCCAGAAACCAGCCAATGGGAGTTGCCTGTTTCAATTACAGGTAGCTATGAAGCACAAGGGGCTCCAGAACACATGGCTGCTGCCTGTGCGAGGGCGGAGCAGGCAGGGATGTTCCCTCTAAGCTGCATGGCAGCACAGGTTATTCATCAGCCCCACTCAGCTCCATGCATGGAGCACTGAGCTGCTGACTAGGTGTAGCTGATCAATCACCTGTGAAGCTGTGCTGCCGCATAGCTTAGAGGGAACACTGGCTGACAGGGAGGCAGATTCTGGAATGAGCTGCTGGCTGATAAATCTCCTGGCCAGACCCTGCCTCTGGCACCCCAGCCCCTCCCTTCCCCAACCCTCTGCCCCCTCACTCCACATATCCAAATCCTCTGTTTCCCTCCTGTACTCAAATTCCCTGCCTTGGGTCACAGTCCCCTCCTGCCCTAGCTCACAACCCAAATCCCTGCACCCCCTCCTGTGCTCTAGTTCCCTGCCCTAGGTCACAGTCCAATCCCCTGCACAGCAGTTCAGTGCTGCAGGTCACAACTGCCTCCTTCACCCAAACTCCCTCCCTTACCCCAAGCTCCCTTCTGCACCCAACCTCCGTCTGAGACCCCCGCACCTCCTCCATTAATGTGATGGAAGAATGCGCCACTCAACCACTTTCCAAATTTTTGGAGTGTCCCTCCCCATCAAAAATTATTGCCCACTCCTGCTATAATGGCACTTGGTGAATAAGCCTGACAATCTTGCTGCTGCTGCTTTGACCTACATAGCTTTAACAACTGCTTTTTAACAGCTGTTGTAAATCTCGGACATGCCTCCTAATGCACCTTGCATTCTTAGGGACAGTTGTTTGCCACAGTGCACAAGCATTCACCTTTCCAATCACATTTCCATTCATACTTTTTTTTCATATTAGCAATAGCCAAACCGCATGGAAGAGAAATCTGGTTCCATAATAATGACATAGACGGCTGATTAAAGTAAACATCAAGGATTTGACCAGCCAGGAAAAAAAGAGAAAATAAAAGTCTGAACAAAGTTTACGATTGTGACTTTTTTGTTTAAAAAAAAAAACTGTATGGGGGTATAGTCATCAGATCTTGCTGTTTAATAAGCTGTTGCCATATTATAGAGTAAATATCATAGGGTATGTTTACACAGCAAAGTTATTTTGAAATAACAGCTGTTATTTCTAAATAACTTTACCAGCATCTACACAGCCAAACCACTATTTCAAAATTAAATTGAAATAGCGGAGTGCTTATTTTGAAATTGGTAAACCTCATTCCACGAGGAATAGCACCAATTTTGAAATTGCTGTTTCAAAATAAGTGCTGTGTAGATGCTTATTTCGAAATAGGGGGCCTCCAGCCCTTCCCAGGGTGCCCTGGTGGCCACTCTGGGCACAACCAAGCAAACTCCTCTCCCTCCCCCTGTCCCCGGAGCCCTTAAAGGGGTAGACTCTGGCCACAGTGCCTGTGCCAGCTCCAAGCCTGCCAGCCCAGAGCCAGCAGTCGCTGCACCTGACCAGTGGCCCCAGCATGAGCCAGGCAGCCAGTGCCAGCCAGCCCTCCACCGCTCCCCAAGACCAGTCTGCCAGCTCCCAGGAGCCTGCGAGGGGCCGGAAAAGGCGGGTGCCTGCTTGGTCCAGTGCGGAGATCAGGGACCTAATTCAGGTTTGGGGGGATGCCTCCAACGTCCATGATCTCCGCACTAAACAGAGGAACGCGACCGTCTACAGGCAGATGGCTGCCAGCCTGGCCACCAAAGGCCACATGCGAACCCAGGAGCATGTTCACATGAAAATAAAAGAGCTGTGGCAGGCCTATGCCAGGGCCACAGGGGGCAGCTCCCAACCAGGGGCAGACCCAGACGCCTGCCCCTATTTTGATGCCATGGACCGCATCCTGGGGAGGCAGGATGGTCCGTGCCCCCCAGGTGGTCACTGACCCTGGGGCAGAGCTTGCTGCCTCCTGCTGCTCCAGCCCCTGCTGCCTCCCCAGCTACCGCTCCTTCTCCCACTCCTTCTCCTCCTCCCGCTTCTTCTTCCCCACCCTCCCCACACCCTCAGGGACGCCGAGGCCCCCACACCCGTGGTGCTGGGAGACAGTTGGGCCAGCGAGACCTGAATCCCAACCCTGAACCCCGAGCTTCTCCTCCCCTTTCTTCCCCTTGCCTCCCCCTGCCAGCTCCCTCCTCCCAGGTTTCCCCCTCCCCTCTCCCACCTTCTTTCCCCAGTCTCACCTCAGTTTCATTCTTCCCCCACCCCAGTTTTGTTCAATAAAGAGGCTTTGTTGTAATGAACACATGTCTTTTATTGTACAGCAGGAAGGGGGGTTAGGGAGGGGTAAGTGGAAGGACGTGAGGGAGGAATGAGGCATAAGCCCCCAGTGGGGCACACTAGGGAGACTGTTACTGCCTGCAGAACGTGCTGCCAGGCTCACAGCAACACATCCAGGAGAAGCACCAGAGTGCCCAGGGGCAGCTCCAGCTCCATGCTGCAGAGTGCTGTGGTGTCCTGAGTGAGGGCAACCAGAGCACGCAGAGAAAAAAATGCTTTGCTGTCCCTCAGCGAGGTAGTCAAGCAAGCAGGGAAACCTTAGAACCGACTGTCCGGGGGGTTTAAGCACAGGTCTCAGATACCTTGTGTGGCTGCTGCCTGAGGATAACTCCTGACCTGATGTCCTGCCAGAACCGGTTCCAGCCAGCCTTAAATGCGATTTAGTGTCCTATCAGTGTGGACACGCTATTTCGAAATAGCAAAACGCTATTTCGAAATGCATTTTGTGTCTAGACGCGTTATTTCGAAATAACTATTTTGAAATAATGCTGTAGTGTAGACATACCCACAGTGTGCATTTTTAGAGATTTCATTAAACTTAGTGAAAACTCTGAGTGCACGTATTTAACACAGACCGGGCATGTCGGTCAAATGTTAATATTTATAAAAAAAAAAAAAAAAAAAGTAGGTGTGCTCAGTTGTGGAGTTTTTGTTTGTTTTTGTTTTGTTTGTTTGTTTGTGGCAGGTAAATGCATTTTGTGTGAGTATTGAATGTAAGGTAACCAAATATCTTGATTGATGTTCCTGGTCTATTGAATACGTATATAATGTGTTTTAAAAAAAAGGCTTTGTGTTTTAATGGTTGTTTTGTTTCTTGTATTTACGTGGCAAAGGTTTGTACACTTGTTAAAACTTCCTAAATAATTTTTTTGTTTTTAGATGTATCCCAACCTAGCTATGTCACCTAGGGGTGTGAGAAATTCACATAGCTCAGAGAAATAGTTAAGCCAATATAAGCCCTGGCAGAGAGAGAATGCTTGGTCAACAGAAGAATTCTGTCAGTCTAGCTACTGCGTTTTGTGGGGGGACAGATTAAACACAGTAACAGAAAAACCCCTGTCTCTTACAATACCAAGAGTCCACACTTCAGCACTAGGGATGTAAAAAGTTGGTTTAAAAGGTAACCGTGTAACTGCAGAAAATCTTATCCGTTACATATGCTGCGGGCTCTGCAGTATAATGCTTAAATAAGCTTTATATTGCAGAGCCCACAGTGAAGCCTCCCCGGGAGTACAGCCACTTTATGGCCACAGGGGCTGCTGGCTCTGCTCCCGAGGAGCTGAGCAGAGTGTAACAGATAAAATTAACCAATAAGCCTCAGCTTATCGGTTAATCGGTTAACAGGTCAATCACGAACATCCATTCAACATTCAGCATTGCAGTGCCATAGCTGTGCCTCTGTAGTGTAGACATAGGCTCAGTCTCTCGTGGTGGAACACAGAGCACTTTCTTCAGAGTTGGTACTCCTGCCTGCACAGGCATTTTCCCCCTAACTGCAAGAAGTTGTCTGAAATTGGATCTGAGGGCAGTCTGTCTTTGACTGAAGCAAGTGGTGTAGGCGGGATTTTCTTTTGGTTACTCTTTTTTCTTTGCATTACCAGCTGTCCCCTGAGAATGCCTACGATGTGCTGTGTGTAGCAGACATGTACCTGTTGCCTGGGCTCAAACGCCTGTGTGGGAGAACCTTGGCTCAGATACTGGATGAGGACAATGTTGTCAATATCTGGAAGATTGCAAAGCTGTTCCAGCTGACCCGACTGGAGGACCAGTGCACAGAGTACATGGCAAAGATCATTGAGAAGGTATGCAAAACTCTTCCCTAAGATGGTTCAGGTGTGACTACTAAATATGCATCTAAGTGTTGCCATGGTTTAATGGTTTGACTTCTGAAGATATTGGGTCATAAGTGAAGTGAATTTTATAGTCCCATCTTGGTCCTCAGTTTGACCCACTGTGCAATTTGACATGAGTGGTGAAGAACATTACAGCTATGAAATAGCATAGGGTGACCAGATAACCCAGTTTTAGAGGGACAACCCTGCTATTCGGGGTTTTCTGATACAAGTGCCAATTATCTCCCACCCTGTCCTGATTTTTCACACTTGGTATGTGGTCACCTTAGAATAGGATGGAGTGCTGCAGGTCATGACTGATGTGCCCCCCAGTACTGTGTGCAGGGAGTATGTGGGCATGTTGATCTCCATATTTGGTTCTTCCCTGGTGCAATTAGTTACATTGCCCCAAAAAGTAGTGTGGCAGGGTCAGAACAGAAGGCTATAAAAAAGGAGAGGAGGGGAGATATAAAGGCCTCAGACGGAGGAGATCCCTGCTCCCAGAGTAACAGGGAGGGGCTGGTTTAGAACCAACAAAGGCAATCGGGGCAATGGAACACCTGGAGCTAACTGCCCAGGCCTGCAGTCAGGCCAGCCTAGGCCAGTTAGGACATCTGGGGGTAATTAAGAAAACCAGTTCACACTGGCTATAAAAGAAGCTGGCCTGCAATTGCAGGGTACGTGCAGCTGGGAGGAAGGAGGTTAGCATGGCTGGGAGTAAGAGGAAAGGAGATCACAACTAGAAGGATGAATATGAGAGAAGGAAGGTGCTGGGGAAGGTGTGGGGCAGTAGCTCAGGGGTTTGGGAGCTGTATTATAGCAGGTGTTAGGGATTCACACGAGCAGCTACTATCACAGGGCCCTGGGCTGGAGCCCAGAGTAGAGGGTGGGCCCAGGTCCCCCCCAACACCCACCTCCCCATTTCCACTCGGGGAAGAGGACTGTGGAGTTTATTCTCCATTTTACCAGACGCTAGCCAATGATGAAAAGAGCTCAACAGCAAATTAGAGCCCCAGGCATGGTGCCTAAAACTGCGAGTTGCCATGAGCCTCTGAGGCAAGCAAATCCACCAGGAAGTGCAGGACCCATTGGGTGCGTCTAGACTGGCAAGATTTTGCGCAAAAGCATCCGCTTTTGCGCAAAATCTTGCCAGCTGTCTACACTGGCCGCTTGAATTTGCGCAAGAACACTGACGATCTAATGTAAGATTGTCAGTGTTCTTGCGCAAATACTTTGATGCTCCCGCTCAGGAAAAAGCCCTCTTGTGCAAGTGTTCTTGCGCAAGAGGACCAGTGTAGACAGGGAAGGAATTTTTTGCGTAAGAAAGCCCTGATGGCGAAAATGGCCACCGGAGCTTTCTTGCGCAAAAGAGCATCTATACTGGCCACGGATGCTTTTGCACAAAAGCATCCGTGCCAATCTAGATGCTCTTTTGCGGAAATGCTTTTAACGGAAAAACTTTTCCGTTAAAAGCATTTCCGCAAAATCATGCCAGTCTAGATGCAGCCATTGAGTTTTCATAGGAGCTTTGTCACAGTAGATTACAGAGACTTCCATAGGGAAAGCTTATTACTAATGGTTCATTAAATACCAAATCTTCTTACACTGGAATCGTATTTACAAGGATCAATTTGAGCATTCCTTCCCACTGTGTGTTCTTTTTTTGCCATTCTCTCTGGCTGCTTGGAGATCCGGGAGTCAGTGATGTCTACAGAGAAACAGTGACCATATGGCACAGACAGTCTCAGTTCTTCTAAGTATTTTGGTTTCTAGCGGGGTCAGTAGTTTTATATAAACGGTTCTAATTAACACTCCCACGTGAGCTGCAACTTTCTTTACCTGCAGCTAAGAGGCTCTGAGAAAGGTGTGAAACTCTTTCCTGCCTGTGAAAACCTTGAAGAAAATAATTTACAAACAGTTCTTCTCACTCTGAAGTGCCAATGAACAATACAAATGAGGGAACCAAGACATCAGCATATGACCAGAACTGGCTTCTGGAAAGGGGATTTGATCCAACAGCTCAATGAATTGCATAAGCAGTGATCGGGAAGGCTGAATTCAAAGCCCACTGGGGCTTTGCCTAGGATAAGAATTTTAGGGCATTCCCCCATTGTTTTACTTGTGCTAAGAGAAATGGGAGTGCTGGTGTAGGGAGGGCTCCAGGGATCCACAAACTGTGTCACCTAGTGGTGCACAGAGCAAGTTGAGGTGACTCCATGGTTAGATGGCCAGCAGATGTCAGCCCCTTGCGTACAACAGAATTTTAAGAGAGCCGAATTGGTATTGGCAATGACGGGAAGTTCTTGGCCAAACAGTATAGTGTAGACTAGGTCTATGGTTCCATTGCAAGATGGACATTTCTTATCTGTCTCTGCCATGACAGGAGCTGTTGACATTCCCTGTGGAGTTTTTGTTTCCTGGTCTTTCTCTTTGCTTTGGGGGAAATATTGTGAGTTCATGTAAGTGGTGTCCGAACATGGCAATGATGGACATTGACAGGTTTTGTCTGCTCTTTAGCCATCAGGAAAAAGACTGAAATGTTTTAAAGGCGCAGAATTGACAGCCCTGGAGACTGAATTTTTGTGTTTATCCATAGAGCAGATACAGTCTTGGCAATGGCAGGAGAAGCTTCTTCTGTCGGCTGCCCATTGCTGATATGCCTGGAAGGATCCCTGTAATGTGTGAAGAGGGAATTCAGCCTCTAGGGGCTATTCAGCCCTTGGCACTCTTTATCCTCCTTGCTGGAAGTCTCGTTAGAAGGGCCAACTATGGGGATGACCTTCTTTTGGTCACTTTCTCAGTGATAACTAAGCAGAGACCCTCCAACTCATTTCACAAACGCAGGTTCCTGAACTCTCTAGACTTTCACTCATTACCAGCCTGAGCTAGATTTGAACTGGTGACTTAGTAGTGAAAGGCTGAACGTGGAACATGGCCACTTCCCTTCAGCCTTGCAGCTCCCCTCATAGATGCCTTGTCTTCATCTTTCCAGCTGGTGGAATTGGAGGAGTTTGCGGCTGCAGTGAAGGAGAATGCAGAGGCGGTGGAGGAACGGCAGGAGACCGATTCTATCCCTCTGGTAGATGACATCCGCTTCCACATCACCAGCAACGTGCAGACTTACAGTGCCATCGAGGAGGCCAATCAGAAATTAGAGGCACTGGAAAACCTCCTGGCCAGCATAGGACTTGAGTGCTGAAGTCTGTAAATTCTGCTGTTGGGTGCGGAGAGCAGCCTGTGTCACCTCCAGAGGGTTGCCTGAGAGTCCAAGAAGATCTAAGAGTCAAATGAGTTTTCTTTTTTCTCTTCCCCATCCCACACCCCCTTCCCGCATCCGTGGCTTGGTTTCCTTTTAATTCATTCATGGGTGGACACTTGCATGTTTATTTTTTCCTTCCATGAATAGGATCCCAAAGTGCAGCCCAGATTGATAGTGCTTGTACGATACAGCGCTGGGAGGGAACTCACAACCATGTGGCTAATGGAGCTGTCTTAAGGAACTCAGTGACATCTGGCCCATGGAGATTCTTCACCCTCTTAGCCAGCACTGCATTTCTGCATTTGCTCCACGCCAGGGTTTTTGTATAGTTATACAGGGGACAAGAATGGATTATGCTGAGTGTAAAGGAATCTATTCAGATCAAACTGGCTAATCTTTCGCTGTCAGTACTGTGAGGAGTTAGTGGAGAGGATGGTACTTTAATGGGATGCAGGATGTTGCTTATAGGGGCACGAGCTGACCTCAACTGCTATTCCACAAATCAATGGGATCCTCCAAGCGTTGGCACCTGCATTTATACCCTCAGGGTAGTACGGACATTTAGGTTTTAAGTCCATATTCTCGCAGATTCTGATTGTGTATCTTGATCAGGGAACATAGAAAAACTGAATGACCTCTTTTCTGGATACTTTGTTTAATGCATGTCCCCAGTGTAGACCTGTAGAGAGCAGCAGGAGAGAGACCCAGTCTCCTAAAGAGCTAGTAACTCTTCAAAGGCACTGATGCAGAGGTACTGCCCTTGTCTCTCTCTAACGAGGAGGAAACTCCTTTCCTCTCTCAGTTCCTCCATATCCTTTTTTTGGCCTGTTGCGTCAGGATGCAGGAGAGACTTATCAAAGTTTTAAGGGTGGGTGACAAGGAAAAGAGCTTTATAAAGTCTCTCTTCATCTGTCCTGCTCTTTTGTCTTTTGCCTGTGCTCAGGCTTAAAAACCTTGAATTCCTTGTTTTCCCAGAATGCTCATTGTTCGTTCTTGCAAATGTGTTTGCGGGGTTCTTCCTCTGCAGTAGATAATTATCTTTTGAAATCTGGTCTCCCTTGGCGATTAGAGAGGGAAGGTGCTGCTTTATTTTTCTCCTTTTCTCAATATCAATCAGCCAGCCACAACTCTCTGAGCCCTACTCCCTTGCTGTTACAGCCCTTCCCTGTAAGCAAGCCATCCTTTCTCATTAGATGTCCCTTTTTAGTGTTGCACTGTTTCTAGATACCCTCGGAAATGGAAGTGTAGCAAGAGTTTTACTTGTAGCTTTGGTTTCTGTGACTGTGTGGCTGGAAGTTGCAATTTTACAGGAAGTTAGGATTATGAAATGACTTCAGGTTAGAGTCAGTGATCCTGTGTGCTGATGCTGCGTAATACTCCAAAGAGACAGTCTTGTCAGCATGCAGGACAATTACATCCTCTCTTTATTAACTTGTGAGTAAGGTCAGGCTATTTTATTGATGTTGGCTAGAGACAGGAAGGGCATCTACAGTCATAAAATTTTACCTGCACAAGGATGGACTATGGTTGCTAGACTTTCTGGAGTTGTCATCTGAGTCCCATGAATTCATTGTCACGTTTTCCCAGAGAGCAAAGCATGGAAGCTTAACAGTTCTTACCCTTTAGAGAGTTATAGGAAGCGGGTGCTTAATGGTGAGAGGCATAGCACAAAGGAAGTTTTGTAATGTTGGAACTGCTGCCAAGGACTTTGTCGTGCTTTGTGTTACTAATTCTCCTCTGAATTATGTCCTATGTGAATCTTGATTTGTCAGGGGAAGGGAAGTGGAGTCTTTCTTCTGGACTGGGGGCCGAAGAGGGAGAAAATTGGGCTGTATTAGTTACATGGGGAATCCTATAAAAATGTTGGTGCTGTCATC
Source organism: Pelochelys cantorii (assembly GCA_032595735.1). Lineage (NCBI taxonomy): Eukaryota > Metazoa > Chordata > Testudines > Trionychidae > Pelochelys > Pelochelys cantorii. The sequence goes on from CM064336.1 coordinate 26,290,328, forward strand.
ACCGTAGTATGTTGCAGTAACTGCATGATGCAGGGGTTTAAAACCACACCCCAGCGATTTGTGCTTTCTTGTGTTGGCCCTGTGCATTGTTCATGCAGATAGGTGGTCTGGGTCCCCATCAGCTCCTCTGACCATGCATCGATTCTGGTAGCATTTTTCAAACATGTGCAAGGGAAGAGATTTAAGTTTCCCTGAATGGCAAGGACAGTGTTACATGAACTTTATGCTGTCCTTTACCATCTACTAGCCTGACTTCTGACATGGCTTGGACAGCCATGTGAAATTGTATTTGTTGGTCTTGGTTTAGTCATGATTATGAAGTCTCTACATAGTTTGGCTAAGACTGTGTTCCAAAAAGGCTCAGTGTTGGTAGAGCAGCCGGTATTGCTTGCCAAGGTTGAGCTGTATTGATAGAGTAGTGCATAGAATAGATTAGCAGGTCAGTACTGAAATGTGTTGTCAAAGCTGGGAGTTTTCAACTATGTACTGAAGAGGGTTCTTTTTATCCATATTTATGTGGTATGTCCTGCAGACCAGGCAGCTTTGGGGTAGAGAGTATTTCTGGAACGTCCTGAGCTATTTGAGCAGTATCTGCCTCTGTTTCTGTTAGAAATTCCTTTGCAGGAAACAGGTACGTTTTCTGGCTTGGTTTTTGCAAGTAGGTGCCAGTATCTTGGTTCCATATTGTGCATGCCTAGTCGTGTATAAGAATGGGGACATGGGAAGAGAAACTGCAAGTTCTGCTCTATAGATGGGTGTATTTCAGAACATCCTAGGTCTGTGAACTTCAGTATCCAGCTACAGAGCACAAGACTACCTTTGACTGGAGAACGGAATGACAGAACAATGAAGTTCTGAGAGCCAAAAGTAACCTGGGCTGTGAAGCATGTCTCAATGTAAGATTTGGGGGGAAGGGATGGTTAGAAGACTAGTGCTAAATCCTTGTATTTTGTGTCATGGGAAGAGGGTCAGTGTTTGTTCACCCTGTGAAGTGTAAGGCTCTTTAAAGGTCCTGTAAAACCTGTCATTCGGAAACAACATTTTAGCTAAACTGGTACCATTTAACTTCATTTCTCTTCCCTTTATTGCTAAAGATGATTTTGTATATAAGCATGATGCTCAGGTTCTTATCACTGCTTCTCTGCTCCTGCTGTATAACTTCCTCAGTCCCCTGCTTGCAACACAACCTTCCTTTCCACAGCAACCGTTGTGACATCTCCCCCTCCCACCCAGAGGACTACAGGCCACACTAACTTAGATGGATTTATACCAGCTATAAATTTGACTTTTGCCCTTTAAAGCATGGTGTGTTGGAAGTGAGATTCAAGAGCAGGACTGTTGAGAAATTCACTATCTTTATCTGTGCAGGTATCTTCACTTCAAGTAAAGAGGAATGGTGCAGAAATGAACGAAATGGTAGTCGGACAGTTTCTGAGGGTTGGTTTTTTTCCCCGCACGTGGCTGTTACTAACTATGTCCGTTTGTGTCCATTTAAGTGAGGGAACTACTTAGTAGATCATCACTTTTGGGATAAAAGGTCAATGTGGCCTTTTTATTTTCCTCCCCGGTAATGCAGTTCTGTTAAATGTGCTGGCTGACCTCAGAACTGAATTCAGAACACCTTTTTCTATCCAGCGGTACGTAGTCGTTCAATCGCTGAACTAAACTGGATTTTCCAGTTACTGAGTATCTAGGTATCCTTCATCTCTCTGAAAAACAGATGAGCGGGTATTTAACAAACTCCTTTACTGAAAAGTAAATAAACTGGTTTGTAATGTGTTGAACTCACTTCAGTGTGGCAAATAACTTTATTGCAAGATGGAAAAATTAGGATTTCTCTTCTGTTTGTCTTTTTTTGTGTTCTGCTGTCCCCATCCTCTTAATTTACTATTAGCAATTCGTTGAAGTAAGAAAACTGTACAGTTTATCAGAGCAGCAATATAATACAAATATTTGAAAATGTAATGTGTGAGCATGTGTGCAGCAATAAAAATATATATATTTCACTATGTCTGTTTCTGCTGTGGCCTGTTTGTTAATGACTTAACATTCTCAGTGTGTTGTTGTTTCTGAAAAGACCTAGGTGGTACGTTTAGCCTGCACTGCCCATTCCCACCCACCTACCAAATAGCTTTTTTCTGCTCTCAAGCAGTAGGGAGGAAACGTGTGTGCACGGCCCCCATGGGCCAGTCATGTAATCCCTGATACGACACAAGTGAAGAATTGAGAGTGTTTTTTTTAATTTTACTCCTCAGATGGGTTTTCTTCTCTCCATCCCTGGAATGTCGTGCCTTATTACTATTGCATTGTCTGGGCCAAATTCATCCCTGGGATAATGCTATTGGACTTGTGCTGCAGATGATTGACACATCAGTGTACTTGGGGGCTCTCCCTGAGGCACAAGTAATTTCACGGACGAAACCTAAAGATCATGGAAGTATCCCAGCTGCATCTCGCTCTATCTCCTCTGTAGGCCCCCATGTGTGGCCAGATGGCTAGAACATTTCTATAGCAAATGGTAGTAACCTGTTTTGTAAAGGTGCTGTGCACCTACAACTCCCATTGACTTCAGTGAGAATTGTAGGTGCTCAGCACCTCTGGAAATAAATACCCAAGTGCTCATGAAGAACAGAGCCCTTTGAATTACTTGAAATAGACTGAGGGACATAGTTTTGAAAAGTTCAGACAGTGGTAAGTCTTCAGTTTGATTTGTACCAGCCGGACAACAGCGCTTAAGAAGGCTGTTCATAATGGAAGTGAAACTTGCTGAGAACCTGGAGTAAAAGCCTTAGATTTTATCTTATACCTGCTCAATTATTGTATGTTGATGCATTTATGGTCAGATTCTAAAAACAGCGCATTCTCACTTATCAGATCTCATTCACTATGTGTTGACGGATTCTTCTGCTCTAGTAATTGACATTACGTTTTCTCTGTATCTTGCTCCTGTTTGCACTGTAAAGTGTATACATTTCTTTGAGCAGGGAGCAGTTTTGGGTTAAATGTAATTAATAGTTCAGCTGGTGATGTACATATTCTAGTTGTGGAGTCTCTGCCAATGGTGAAGTTAAAGTCAGATGGTGCTCTGACTCCCAGACTCCAGAGGGAGTTTGGGGTACTGGTAGTTAGAGGAATTCTTGGAAGCAAAACAAAACTGACATGGAGTTTAGAGACAGGGCCCACATTGGAACACTTGTCAGAGTAGAAGCACAATTTAAACAAGGACTCTATGCTTTTCCAAACTCTTTCTTTGTCTTGGAAGACAGGCAAGAGTCAAACAGAGACTGAACTCCCTTCCTGGCAATGTTAGTGGCTCTTCAGGGTTGGAGTTGTGGAATGCTGTTGGAAGTCTGTGTGTGCGCCAGAAAGATCTTGTGTTATATATACCTGTCTACCCATAATCTACTTCTTTGATAGATAAAAGGGACTTCGGTTTCTAGGGCTGTCAATCCAGGACCTCTCATGAGCATAAAATGCATATTAAACATTAAGCTTAGAAATCAGAGGTGCCTGGAGAGATGTCATCAGAGATGACAATGATCAACGTTTGTTGAGGGAGGTACCTCAGCAGTATTGCATTTTTGGGGGGGGTGGAGAGTGTTATGAGGCACTTCTCCCATAGTGCGATCAGTTTAGTCCGACTTAAAAGGGAGTGTGATAGCTAGAAATTGCTGAAGAATAAGGGGATTTGGAGAAGAAATTCAGTGCCAGCTCATAAGGTAGCCATGTTCCCGAGACAAGCTCTGAGAGGAGAGAATGTAAAAGATCCCCTTTTCTCCAGTGTTAGCTGACTAGGCTCCAGAATTGGAAAAGACCAGGAAGCAAGTCCAGAGAAAGCTCCAGGCTCTCTCTCTGATCTCAAAGCATGGTTCAAAATAGAAAGGAACATAAACACTCCCAAATTAAGTGTCATAATGTAGTAAGAAAAGCCAAAAAAGAGTTTGAGGAACAGCTAGCCAAAAATTCAAAAAATGATAGTAAAATGTTTTTTAAATACATTAGAAGCAGGAAGCCCGCTAAAAAAGCAGTGGGGCCCTTGGATGATAAAGATATAAAAGGAGCGATCAAGGAAGACAGTGCCATTGCGGAGCGATTAAATGATTTCTTTGCTTCAGTCTTCACGGCTGAGGATGTTACAGAGGTTCCTAAATCTGAGCCAGCCTTTTTAGGTGACAAATCTGAGGAACTCACTCAGATTGAAGTGACATTAGAGGAGGTTATGGAATTAATTGATAAGCTGAATAGTAACAAGTCTCCGGGACCAGACGGCATTCACCCAAGGGTTCTGAAAGAACTCAAATGTGAAATTGCGGAGTTATTAACAGTGGTTTGTAACCTATCCTTTAAATCCACTTTGGTACCAAATGACTGGAAGATGGCCAATATAACACCAATATTTAAAAAAGGCTCTAGAGGAGATCCTGGCAATTATAGACCGATAAGTTTAACATCAGTACCAGGCAAATTAGTAGAAACACTAGTAAAGAGTAAAATTGCAAGGCACATAGAAGAGCACGAATTGTTGGGCAAAAGTCAGCATGGTTTCTGCAGAGGGAAGTCGTGTCTAACTAATCTTTAGAATTCTTTGAAGGGGTTAATAAACATGCGGACAAGGGGCACCCAGTGGATATAATATACCTAGATTTCCAGAAAGCCTTTGACACGGTCCCACACCAAAGGCTTTTACGTAAATTAGGTGGTCATGGGATAGGAGGAAAGGTCCTTTCATGGATCAAGAATTGGTTAAAAGACAGAAAACAAAGGGTGGGAATAAATGGTAAATTTTCACAATGGAGGAGGGTAACTAGTGGTGTTCCCCAGGGGTCAGTACTGGGACCAATCCTGTTCAACTTGTTCATCAATGATCTAGAAAATGAGGCAAGCAGTGAGGTGGCCAAGTTTGCAGATGACACAAAGTTGTTCAGGACAGTCAAAAGCAAAAGGGATTGTGAAGAACTACAAAAAGATCTCAGCAAACTGAGTGATTGGGCAGCAAAATGGCAAATGAAATTTAATGTGGGTAAGTGTAAGGTAATGCATGTTGGAAAAAATAACCCAAATTACACGTACTACATGATGGGGTCAAATTTAGCTACGACAGATCAGGAAAGGGATCTTGGAGTTATAGTGGATAGTTCTATGAAGACATCCACGCAGTGTGCAGCGGCAGTTAGTAAGGCAAATAGGATGTTAGGAATTATTAAAAAAGGGATAGATAATAAGACAAAAGATATCATACTTCCCCTATATAAAACTATGGTACGCCCACATCTCGAGTACTGCGTGCAGATGTGGTCTCCTCACCTCAAAAAAGATATATTGGCATTAGAAAAGGTTCAGAAAAGGGCGACTAAGATGATTAGGGGCTTGGAAAGGGTCCCATATGGGGAGAGGCTAGAGAGACTGGGACTTTTCAGTTTGGAAAAAAGGCGATTGAGGGGTGATATGATAGAGGTATATAAAATCATGAATGGTGTGGAGAAAGTGATTATAGAAAAATTATTTACCTTTTCCCATAATACAAGAACTAGGGGACACCAAATGAAATTGATGGGTAGTAGGTTCAAAACTAATAAAAGGAAATTTTCTTCACACAGCGCACAGTCAACCTGTGGAACTCCTTGCCCGAGGAGGCTGTGAAGGCCAGGACTCTATTAGGGTTTAAAAAAGAGCTTGATAAATGTTTGCAGGTTAGGTCCATAAATGGCTATTAGCCAGGGATAAAGTATGGTGCCCTAGCCTTCATAACAAGGGCAGGAGATGGATGGCAGGAGATAAATCACTTGATCATTGTCTTCTGTTCTCCTTCTCTGGGGCACCTGGCATTGGCCACCGTCGGCAGATGGGATGCTGGGCTCGATGGACCTTTGGTCTGACCCAGTATGGCCATTCTTATGTTCTTATGTTCTTATGGTCTCTCTTCACTAAAAGAGAGGAAAAAGCCACTTGTGGCTGTCTGAATTATTCCTATAGAATGGGGGGCCTAGCCGCTGCTTGCCTCTTGCTAGGCATGCTGGGAAAGGGGAGGAGTCTTTACATTTCAGGCTCTTCTCCTTCTCAGTTAGTGCTTGGAAGAACTGCTCCCAGGAAGAGTGCTGTCAGCTAGGTTGAGAAGGCCCTGGGAGATAAGACTTGTGGAAAATACAGATAGGAATCTGGAGGGGCTTTTCCACTTGAATAAGCTTTTATTTGGATTGTGTATTTATACTGAAGAAACTGGGGATTTGTATCGTGTATTTAGGAGAACAGGTCAGTGTGTTAGGGTATAGTAATCACCCTGTTAAAGAATAGGATGAAGAGGTTTTCTTATCCCTTGTTTTGGGGGACAGGAACATTCCAATACCCTTATGCTTACTTACAGAGAGTTGCATGAAACATGACACTGATCAACTGAGAGAGAGAATTTATACACAAAGAAATCTGCACTTTGGGAAAATAAAATAATACTGCAGAAAAGTGATAGAGATGCAGCCGTGTTAGTCTGGTTTAGCTGAAACAAAAGACAGGACTATGCAGCACTTTAAAGACTAACATCACCTAATAAACTATCTTGTTAGTCTTTAAAGTGCTGCATAGTCCTGTCATTAATACTGCAGAAAGAAATTCTCTGCTTGGATGAAGAATCATGTCATTGTAGCATTTACTGGAAAGATCAGCTCGGTTCTCACATAATTGACATCTAAGAAATGAGCATTCTAACATAATCCAGGCCCAGAACAGCACAAGAGCCAATATTCTACTAATTTCATTCAAATGCTTCCATAACAGTGGAGCCAGCATTTTGCTGCTCTAGAACTGATTACTGCCCTCATACCAAGAGGAATTTTACCAGGTAGTTTTAACACCTAACTTGTCAATGGCATTGATTCCTTTTCCTTCTCTTCAAAAACACTTGAGAAGCTGAGAACACAATGCAAGATGGACAGGAAGGTCTTTCAGAGGGACTCTTGCTTTTAAGACCCTGTTTATTTTGGGCCCCTGAAGATTCTTAGAATGTTTTTTGCAAGAGATGAGTGTGCTGAGCCTGGTTTCCTGGCCGAGTTTCAGCTTGGGTAACTGTTCCCATCTAGGGACAAGTAGGTACAGCATTTCTCACTCCCTGACCTAATTTGCTCTGTAGGGATGGTATACACTGCTGACCTGTTGTCAGAAGGAGCAAAACTAGAAAATGAGTTCTTCCCTACTCTGCTGTAAAGTGGTGGCCATGCTCTCAATAGTAAAAAATCTTAAACTTGGAACTTGGTGGGTAAGACCTTGTCTCCTCTAGGGGGGGGTTGGGAAAAAATTTACATTGGTGCAGTGCCCCTTACAGGTGAAAGCTGTGTGAGCACTGGTGTGGATTCAATTCCCACTGCCAGTGGAATTAACCCCATGTCTCTCACTTGCTTTGCATGAGTTTAGAGGACACAACAGAAAAACATTGGTAAGTGGTGGATGATATCTCCATTAGAGATCCTAATGTTGTTAATGTAGGCGTAGTTCCATTAGTCTTAGCAATGGTGAGAGGCTTCTTACCAGAAAACCAACCCTGTACAGGTTGAACCTCTCTAGTCTGGCATTCTTTGGTCCAGCAACATCTGTGGTCACACATGATTTTAGTTAGCTGGATGTCAACTTATCATGGGTGTGGCTAAGTTTTCTGTGGCCCCATAAAGTTTGTTTACCGCCACCAGTCCTGACTCTCAGGCTATGTCTACACTACAGGCTTCTTGCACAAGAGAGTGTCCACACTGCAAAAGTGCATCAAAAAAGCGATGCGCTTTTGCACAAGAGTGTCCACACTGCATGGACGCTCTCTCGAAAGAAAGCACTGATAGCTATCCACAGAATGGCCATCAGGGCACCTGTGCTCTTTCCTGCTTTTGTGCAAAAACCCCTGTTGCCTGTCTACATGCAACTTTTTGTGCAAGAACTCTTGCGCAAAAAGGAGTTATTCCTTGTAGAAGGAGGAATACCTACACCAGAAAAAACCCTCTCTTCTTTCGTTTTACTTGCACAAAAATGCGCTTGAGGAGTGGACACCCCATGAATTTTTGCGCAAAAATGGCAGTTTTTGCTCAAAAACTCTGTAGCGTAAACCTAGCCTCAGTGTTCTGTGCTGTTATTTAGCTCTAATTTACCTCTAAATGTCTTCTAAGAGCCCAGCATGCAGCGGAAGTGTTGGGAATTCTAGACAATATTGACCTCCCTTGGTTTGGCAAATTCTCTGGTTTGACAGCAGTCAGGTCCCAAGTGCTGAACTAGAGAGGTTCAACCCGCTGCAAAGTGAAAGAAGCAGCAGCTTCTTCAATGATAATATATTTGTAATGGTGAGTTTGCATCTCACACATAATGTATTCCTAACTGGGCATTTTATACAGAGTGCCTCTTTAATTTTAGAAGAACTTTGCAAGTCTCGCTTTTTTTTTTAGAAGGAAAAGCCAATTTTTAATTAAAAACAAAGAGTCTAATCTTGCTGTCTTCAGTAAACCTAAAGTTTCATTGACTTCATTGGTAACTTTAACTAAGAAGGGCAGGATTTGGTCCATAGTCTTTGAGCAGCTGAGTCTTGTTTTAGCCTCTCATTATTGGAAACTTTCTTAAAACTTGAAAATATTTAAGGAATAGTATTTACTGTAGTCCTGACAGTTCTTTCTTAGCCCTAAACCCTCTCCTCTGTCCCTCCATACTTTCTCCTCTGTAGACATTTTGTTGGGAGATGGAGTGAATGCTTCCTCGGCTAGAAGGATCACCTCCTTCTGGGCTAAATAGATTTCTTTGCCAACTTTCCTTTAATTAGACATTAGTTCATATCTGGAGATTCATACAAACTCTTAATTGACCCCTTAGGAATTTTTTTCATCTGGATATCTGGAAACAGTCCAAGCATCCACTGCCTGACTTAGTCCCGGGGAGAGAGAAAACTAATCCTATGCCTAAATTAAACTCTTATTTCCCAAGGAGTCATGAAGGGCATGGGGCTGGTCTGTAATAATTTATAGATGCTGTATGAAACCTGGCTATTAGGATAGTTACTGTCTGGTTATGTTGGATTACTGGAATGCTAACTATAGGCATATGTTGGTTTAGTTTAATAGGTACTGTAGCTAAGAAACAAGCAGGAAGGCATCACAGTAATTCCAGATTACTCTTTTCTCTTATGGTGTGCTTTGTTCCAACTGTTAAGATTAAATAGTACTTTGGCTTGAGAAAGCTGGTCAATGGGTACAGATGCTGTCATGACCCCTAGAGCTGTGGGTGTGGCTTTCAGAAACCCCCAGCCTTGAAAGAAAGCCCTGACAGAGTTCACAGGCAATTTATTACAAAATTAAGGCAGCCTGTTAGGGGAAAGTGAACAAAGTTTAGGCCTCCCTCAGTTTCTCTTCTATCCTAGACTCCCTTTGGCAGCTATGGGCAGACTTTAGACTTTAATGGTGGAGAGAACACCCTGAAATGTAAAATGCTTTTTAGTGATGAGTTGGAAGCTCCTGTGATTTCTTTTTAAATAAGTAATAAGGTGCAGGTGATACTGTTTATAGCTGGACTTTGCAGAGGAAATGCAATAGAACTGGACTTTCCATAGTGGAGTTTCCCCCCACCCCGCCCTGGTACTTTTGCAGTGTTTCTCCATAGTGCCAGTGTCTTTGACTGGGATCAGTCAGTGCAGCCTACAAAGCAATGACATTCCCCCTTGGGTGAGGGAAGATAGAACAAAGATAACCAGATCGCAGCAAACAAAAAAACAAGTACAGGTTGAACCTCTCTGATCCAGAAGTCTCTCGTCCAGAAATATCCGTCATCTAGAATGGTTTTAGTTAACTGGATGTCCACTTTTCATGGGTGTGGCCAAGTTTCCCATAGTCCGATAAGTTTGTTACAGCCACCAGTCTTAGCTCTCAGGGGTCTGTGCTGTTATTTAGCTCTACTTTACCCCTAAATGTCCCCTAATAGCACACTAAGCAGTGAAGTATTGCTGCTAGACAATATTGACCTCCCATGGTCCAGAAAATTCTCTCGTTTGGAACCAGTCAGGTCTGAACTAGAGCGGTTCAACCTCTATAAACAAAGAAGATGTGCAAGTCACAGGGTCAAAAAGAGGGAATCTGGAGGGGTCATGGAGTAGAGAACCTCAGCCATGCCCACTGCTGCATGGTGTCCAAGAAAGGAGTCTGTAGATGCCATCCAGTGGCACTCTGCCCAGCTGTGTGAATCATATGAACAAGGGACCAGAAAAAGACCGGACAGTTGTAGAAACCCTTCTTCCTTTGTGCAGGTGTGTTCTGGAGCATGCCAGCTGTCCCTTATCCACAGATAAGTACAGATTAGTGCACGCTGTATGAATACAAGCCTCCCTCACAGCTCATACACTACCCTCACTGATGGGCACCAGCTCACTGTTTACTCTTTGGCCCATTCTTCCATTTGCACAGCTGCTTTGGCTGCCAACAAAGACATCGCTTGTGGGGGATATTTCCTGAGATGTTCCATGAAGAACCACACTGAGGACACTTCATGAAGGCCCCCTGATGCCTGTCCGTAGGCAAGGACTCTATTACGGCAGCCCTGGGAAAACTGGACAAACTCTGTTCAATTGCCAGTCCCCTGAACTCCCCTGCTCCTTCTATGTGTGGAAGTAAGAGAGCCAGGCCCTGTGTGGCATGTGTGAGTGGGCAATAGTGTCTGCTGTTGGGGTGCTGAAAGTGAGGGCAGCAGAGCTCAGCACGCCAGTGATGCTGGTGAGTTGCCTTTTTCTGCTTTTGGGGACCCCTTTGGGTGGCATGGAGCTGTGCTAATGAACTTGTGTGCGTAACTTGCCGGCTGGGGGACACGTGTCGGCAGGCGAAGGTCTGTGCTTTTCTATTCCTGCTATATATTTAAAAACCTCATTTGGCAAGGGGGAGCCAGCGACCTTAGAGACACTGCTAATTTGTTTACCGCCATAGAATTGTGCCTGTAATTGGAATCTGAAGCTAATTTCAAAATAATTAGGCAGCTGCTTGTGCAGTTTACGTTTCCTCTCACAAAAGAACCCTGCTCCAGTAGGCAACGAAGGGTTAATAGGAGTCTCTGTGCTCTTGATAAGCTCTCTTCCCTTCCACCTGTGCCCAGAAGCAGCACCGTGCCCCACACAACACATGAAGAGAACTCTCTTTTTCAAAGCAATCTTAAGTGGTGTAGCTGCTCCAATGTTCTGGGTCCATTTGGAAATGGGTAACACAGAGCTTCCGTTAGTCATAGGCTGGGGAGCTTCATCGTGCTTCAGAGGTGTGTGGTAAGGAAGGTACAAAGCAGGGGCGGGGAGTGTTTGCCTAGTGGTCAGAAAGCAGGGCTCTGACAGAGTCTCTGGGTTCTAGCTGTGGTGTGGGACTTCAGACAAGATTCTTATGACTTGATCTTGTGCTATGGGTCCACAAACCTTCAGGACACAAACTAGGAGCCTGATTCAGTTATCTTATAAATAAGATGTGTGTGTGGGGGGGGGAGGGGATTTATTCCCCACCTCACAAGAAGGGTGTAATTTAATGTGTGCCAGGCAGTTCAAGGATTGGTGCACTGGAAGTGCCAAGGTTTACAGTCTATCAAGCGGCACAACACAACCCTGTATTGCCTCTGCGGTTTAAACTCTAGTGACCTCAAGAGCAAAATATGTATCAAAATAACAAGAAAAAACAGATTTTAAAAAAAAGCACCAAGGCTCCGTGATCAGATTAGGAAGTCTGGGTAGAAGGGGGAATTTTAAGGTTAATTATCCGCTGTGACAGATTGCACGGCCCCAGGTGGTGATGGTGTCATGCTGGAAAAACTGCAAAGCAGAAAAGGCTCTTGCGTGTGTACAGTGCTCCCATCCTTTCTAATTCTTGGACATTGGTGAGGAACTTACATTTCCTTTCTGAGAATGTGGCTTCTACATATGCCCACTTGTGTGGGGAGGGGATGGGGGGCAAGCTCAAGTTTTTATAGCAAACACTGTCAGCTGGGGCCCACTTGTTTCTTGTGCAGATTTCTAAGACTACAGAAGAGGGAGCAGCCCCTCTGGTTCTGTTTGGCTGCAGAGCTCAGAGCTCACACAGAGTCCTTGCACTGCCCTTGATCTGCCCCCCTCCCTCCTCGGTAAAGCTTATTGAACCAAGTGACACTGACTCCAGCAAGATGCTCACATTGGCTGCTGAAGGAGTTCACTGCAGGGCAGTTCTGCAGTAGAACTGTACTGTATGCTGAGGAAATCACATGCAACTGTGCTCAAGAGTGTGTGTGGCTAGGGTTGCCAGATACTTTCACAAAAAATCCCGAACATGGCAGGAAAAAAAATTTGTCGAGCAAAAGAAACGGGGAGCCAAAGTTGTTGAGGAAAAAAAAAAGTCGCTGCACCTTTAAATATCCCCTCGCAACCCCCCACCCTCGCCAGACATGGCAAGGGAAGAATGTCCCTGCTGACTTTCCGTCCAAGAGTAACAGAAAATACCAGATATTTTATAATGTACTGTCTGGGCAGAAACCGGGCACCTGGCAACCCTATGTGTGGCACAGAGTGGCGAGATCAGCCCAGAGGGGCACCTCAGCAGTGCCTGGTGAGTGGTGGGACAGAAGGGCTGTTCGTGCCACTGTGCCTATTACACCAATGCTCCCTGTCCACACGGACACTGCGCCCATAGACCTTATCAGAGCAGGGGACCACAGTGCAGTTGGCCTTACTCATGGAGCATCTACTTCAAATGGTGGTGTGAATGCTGGCAGTCTGCTCTGGCTCCTGCCTTGATTCTGGTTTTTGCAGGTTTATGTGAAGGTAATAAATCAGAATCTGGCTCCCTAAGGGATTCGATTCTTTCCTGGGCTGGGGCCTCTGGGGACTGTCTGTGGCTTTTATTAGATAAACTGATGATAGAGGGTTGGATTTACCAGTTTTCAGTATCTGTCCATTTGATTCTTGTGGCGAGTGAGCTGCTTACTTGGGTGATACCTGGGGTGGGGAACCTTGTTTAGGTTGGGGGCCACTGACCCACAGAGAAATCAGTCAGGGGGCTGCAAGTGAGCAGCAAATAACCAACCAACCAACCAAAACCCCCACGTCACTGACATGGCCCCCAACTGTGAAGCAGAAAGATACTTGCCCATGTTCCCTTTGCATGCAGAGCCTAATGGCGCCCAGGCTAATAGATTTTGTGGGGAAAAAGACTCCAGGCAGCGCTTTACTAGGCCAGCTGGGGGGAGAGGAAGCAGCAATGTGCAGAGCCACTTCCTCCCCCCACCAGGTAGAGCCTGTGGCTCGGATCCGGCTTTGGCTTGCCTGACTCCAGCACCTGAGGCTCAGGGCTCCTCCCTGCACAATGGGGAGCCCATGCTGGTGCTCCAGCCCCATGGCGGGAGCTAAAGGAGAGTGTGGGGCTGGAGCACCAGCGCTGGCTCCCCAATGCTTGGGGGGGAGGGAAGCCCTGAGCCTCAGGGGCTGGATCTGGCCCCAAGGCCTTAGGTTTCCCAGCCCTGCTATACCTTTGTGCAGCAGAGTCAGAACTGCCCTGTGCACATAATACTGTGGGTGGGCTGCAAAGACTTTGGGTCTGGGTACAGAAGTAAGGGGTGCTGCAGAACCTGCCTACTTTCTCCCTGAAATGTGCTCATGGAATGGAGAAGTTATGACCTGGCCCTTGCTGCTCTGCCTAGCCTAACTGAATCAGCATGGGGTGGGGAAGTTGTACTGTGATGTAAGCCAGCTGCAAATAGCTCCCCTTTGAAATAAGGAGGAAATGAGAGGGGAGTTGTGAGTCAGACTCATGATACCCTGGGGTATTCCCCTTTGCCCAGGGCTGTGTCTAAGTTCACAATCTAGTGCTTTAAGTCATGAGTACCCAGACATGATGGAAATCACCCGCTGTACGTGCTCTGTTTTGATCTCTTCACCTCCCACTGAGGTGTCAGAGCCAGGTTGATTGACCTTCTAGTGCTACATGGTTCCCAGTATAACCTGTCATGACTTTTCCGGCTTTGCCTTGGCGGGGATCACACAACAGCTATCCCATGTGCACCATTTGCCTGGAGACCAAGCATGTTTCTTTCGCAGCATTTCCCTCCCGCTCCCCTCCAAACACACATCAAAAATGTGGGTTAGCTCCCTCCCAGCCCATTTTCTCTTTGAACCTGGTAAGTTCAGTGAAACTCAGTATCATGGCTTCACAGTAGGGTCCAGAAGGGCTTTTACTGCAATGCAGGGGCAGCCTCACTAGCAAAGGCAAGATAGAAAATGGCTCTGGATGCCTTGCAGATCCCAGACATTGTATCAGGTTGATCCTTCCCTTCCCAAACTCTTCCCATCTGATAGTCTTTCCCCAGCCTTCACCTACACAGGGGACCGCAGTGTGTTCCTGACAGTATTTTAAAGGTAGATTCTTTTTTTTTTCTAGCCAAACAAAGGGTTTTGCTGGATATAATACAGAACCAAAAGGTCCTCCTGGCAATGTGTGTTCTGAGCCCAGCTTCCATGCATGGACAATGTTCCCAGCAGATTCTTTTTAGACGGGGAGGCCTTGAACCTGGTTTAATTTTCAAGGTGTTCCCTAGCATCTCCCCTTCAATGAATGAGGCTCTTCCTCTTATGTTGGCCAGTGCATTTGGCACACCTGGATTACTGCATGAGGCGATGCTCTGGTGCCAGTGATTTTGGATTGTAATGGCTTCATATGCTGCCCTCCTCTAGAAGCAAAGCTGTAACCCCTGCAGCTGAGATCACTACACCCAGGCCCCTCCTTGGCAGTGCAGTGGAAAAGCAGCTTTTCCCCACTCCCACTGCACTGTGGATATTTGTCAGCTAATTATTCTTGCATTTAGGCCCAAGCTGTGACACATAAGATGGGTCGCCCTATGCGCGGTGACGGGGAAAATACACCAGGTGAAGAAAAAGCATAGTGACAGCTCCAGGGAGGGAACCGGGGAGTCACTGATGATAAGAAGCCGACACACTTAGAGGTTAGTTTATGATTCTGATGCTTCCTGCCTGGCCCCAGAGAGCTTTGTTAAATCATGGTACATGTGCCTCTTTCAGGTGCATGCTGTGCGGGCCAGAGATGAGTGATGTCAGAGCTCTCCAGTGTGACTGCTCACATCAGTAAAGAGTCGGCTCTTCCTTAGGCTCCATAAAACTGGAGCTTGCACATGGATTTCTGTGAGCAAGGTCTGACTGTGTCTGCTCAATGGGAATAAACATTGGGTGACGGTTACTGAGCAACGTGTGAAGAGGCAACTGACTTGGTGTTGCAGATCCTGACTGTGCAATAATACCACTTAGACTTTGTCTACACTGTGAGCTTTTGCGGCAGAAAATATACTAATGAGGGACTCATTAGCATAAGTCGCAACATCATTAGCATATTTTCTGCTGTTTCTTTTTGCGCAAGGGGTTTTTGCGTGAAAAGAAGCAGTGTAACTGCTTCCATTTTGCGCAAAAACCCCATTTTGCTCAAGATCCTTATACCGCTCCCCAAGGATCTTGTGCAAAATGGAGGTTTTGTGCAAAACAGAAGCAGCTACATTGCTTCTTTTCATGCAAAAACCCCTTGTGCAAAAAGAAACGGCAGAAAATATGCTAATGATGTTGTGACTTATGCTAATGAGCCCCACATTAGCATATTTTCTGCTGCAAAATCTCGCCCGTGTAGACATCGTTAGTGCTTAGGCCACCTTTCAACTGACTTCTTCACGTGCTTTGTTAAGCTGGCTCAACATCCTCATTCTCCTTCTTCCAATGGGGAAAAGGATGCAAAGAGGTGATGGGACTTGCCCCAGATCACAAATCAGGGCAGAGCTGGAAACAGAAGCAGGGTCTCTCTACCCTCTGACCACATGAGGAGCAGATATTTTCCATAAATGTGTTAAGGTAACAGGCAGATCAGAGTCACAGGAAAAATGGCTGTTGGACTCAGCCACACTCAGCATAACCCAGGTGTGTGGATATATGGTGCAAGCCTTTGCTTTTACATTATTGCTTCAGTAAGGAGGCATGCTAACTCCCTGCCCTGCTAGGTTGTCTGAATCTCCATGTATAGTGATGGTCACTGGCTTAAAAAAAAAGTGCCGCTTTTAGCTCTTCACTGACAAAAGGATGTTGGCTTTTATCTGCATGTTGCTTCCCCTCCGGTGACCTCCCATTAGCGATAGGCCTTTTCCCTTTTGGCCTCCTGACAAGGCTGTACATGAGTGTCCAGGAAGAAGCATTTGCCTTTACCCAAAACTCCTGCAGCCTAACACACTTCTGTTCCCTTCTTAGAGCATTTTAAGGGTGAATTTCTCTTCCAATGTATATTGAAAGGTGCTCACTCCCACTAGCCTCAGAGGGCCAGTCCCCTCTCTTACTCAAGCCTGACTTCAAACACTGACATGCATACCATGTGTTTACTCGCTTTCAATGGGTTTTCCTCCAGACTCAACACAATGGAGTTACACTGCTACCACCAGCTGAGGGTTGAGCCCTAATTCGCCTTTGTGCAACTGTCAGGATCTTGCATGGTCAAAGGTTTCCGAGGGGTAGCCATGTTAGTCTGTAATAGATAAAACTTAAAACACAAGGAATCGTCCTGCAGCACCTTAGAGACTAGGGGTATGTCTACACAGCAAAGTTATTTTGAAATAACAGCTCTTATTTCTAAATAACTTTACTAGCGTCTACACAGCCAAACCGCTATTTCGAAATAAATTCGAAATAGCGGAGCGCTTATTTCGAATTTGGTAAACCTCATTCTATGAGGAATAACACCAAATTCGAAATAGCTATTTTGAAATAAGTGCTGTATAGTCACTTATTTCAAAATAGGGGGCCTCCAGCCTTCCCAGGGTGCCCTGGTGGCCTCAACCAAGAACACTTCTCTCCCTCCCACATCCCCGGAGCCCTTAGAGGGGTAGACTCTGGCCACAGTGCCTGTGCCAGCTCCAAGCCTGCCAGCCCAGAGCCAGCAGTCACTGCCCCTGACCCAATGGCCCCAAAACATGAACCAGCAAGCCACTGGCAGCCAGCCCTCCACCACTCCCCAGGAGTAGTCTGCCAGCTCTCAGGAGCCTCCCAGGGCCTGGAGAAGACAGACGCCTTCCTGGTCCAGGATGGAGATCATGGACCTTATTCAGGTTTGGGGGGGATGCCCCCAACGTCCATGATCTCCACACTAGATGGAGGAATGTGGCCGTCTATGGCAGGATAGCTGCCAGTCTGGCCACCGAAGGCCACATGTGAACCCAGGAGCAGGTTTGCATGACAATCAAGTTGGTCCGGCGAGACCCCCAACCCTGAGCTTCCCCTCCCCCTTCTTTCCCTTGCTTCCCCCTTCCAGCTCCCTCCTCCCAGGTTTCCCCCTCCCCTCTCCCACCCTCTCTTCTCCCCTCTCCCGCCTCCTTTCCCCAGTCTCACCAGAGTTTCATTCCCCTCCTCCCCCCAGTTTTGTTAAATAAAGAGAGTTTGTGTTCATGAAAATACGTGTATTTTATTTGACATCAGGAAGGGGGGTTAGGGAGGGTAAGTGGAAGGACGTGAGAGAGGAATGAGGAACAAGCCCCAAGTGGGGCAGACCAGGGAGGCTCTTAGTGCTCCTCAGTGTGGAAGCTCTCCCGCAGGGCCTCCTGGATACTGACAGCCTCCACAATGGACCTTCCAGATGGCAGCCTGCAGAAAGTGCAGCCAGGCTCGCGGCAATGCGTCTAAGAGAAGCACCAGAGTGCCCAGGGGCAGCTCTGGCTCCATGTTGCAGAGTGCTGTGGTGTCCCGAGTGAGGGCAACCAGAGCACACAGAGACAAAATGCTTTGCTGTCAGTCATCGAGGTAGGCAAGTAGGGTTGCCAGATGGTTGAAACAAAAATACTGAACACTCCCCCTCCCCCTGCCAAAAAAAAAACCACACCGGGAAAAAATTCTGTTGAAGGGGAAAAAAATGGGGGGAGACCAAAGTTGTTGAGCAAAAAAAAAGGGGGACTCCAAGGACTTATTAAGCCAAAAAATAAAATAAAATAAAATAAAACAGCATGTCCCCTTTAAGAGTAAGTGCAGGGATAAGAACAGGGGCACGGTTGAGCACTAAGACCTAGGGGAAGCATTGCTTCCCCTAGGTCTTTTGGCCGGCAGCCATTTTGTGCCGGAAGCCTTGGGGAACCAGGTAAGCATGGGGGCTGGGGTCAGAGGTGTTGGGGGCCGGAGGGGTACTCGGGGGGGGGGGGGAGGCCAGGCGCTGAGTGTTTGTAGGGTTGCCAGGTGCCCGGCATTTTCGCCTCCTGGCTGGGGAAAAATTCAGAGAATACTGGACATCTCAGGTGTCCGGTATTCTCTGAATTTTTTTACCGGACAGGAGGTGAAAATACCGGACTGTCCGGGTGAATACCGGACACCTGGCAACCCTATAGACAAGGAAGCAGGGAAACCTGAGAACTGGCTGTTTGGGGGGGTCCCTTTAAGCACAGACCTCAGACCGCCTCAGGCAGCAGCCCCACACAGTAAATCCTGACCTGGTGCCCTGCTGGAACTGGTTCCGGCCAGCCTTAAATGCGATTCAGAGTCCACTCAGTGTGGATGCCCTATTTCGAAATGCATTTTGTGTGTAGACGTGTTATTTCAAAATAAGCTATTTCGAAATAACACTGTAGTGTAGACATACCCTAACAGAACATATAGATGGTAGCATGATGAAAGAAGTGGGTTGTGCCCACAAAAGCTCATGAAACCATCTACATTTTTCGTTAGTCTCTAAGGTGCTGCAGGATGAATCCTTGTGTTTTAAGTTTTGTCAAGATCTCAATGCTTCTATTAATGTCAGGACAATGCTGCACATGGGCATGAGGGCGACTTTCAACAGTTAGCAACTTGGCCTTTATGAATGGGAGGGTCTATTTGTTATTAATTATTATTATAGGCTAGTGGTGCCTATGGCGTGGCTCTTGGCTGGGCTTCTCTCACCCTTGGTGTTGCACATGCACACAGTGAGCCATTGTCTCTGTCCTGCAGAGCTGGCAGTCCCACCAAACTAACCAAATGGCTGGGGAAAGAGATCAGGATACAATTCTTCCAACAGACAGGGGACTGAGGTCCAGAACTAGTCAACGACTTGCTCCCAGTCACAAATCAGGCTTGAAATATTTAGACTACTCAGAGCAGAGCCCTGAATTCTTAGTAATGCTGATCCAGCACTTCCCCTGCTTACAGTAGCAGCAAGAATAACAAGGGTGGCCAACTCTGCAATATTTAAAAACCAGACACTCCAGCAGGAATGCCAGAATTTCCCTGTACCTCCCCCACTACGGCTCCTCTTTCCCTCTCCTGTCACTCACTGCTCACTCCTGTCACATCCCCATGTGGGTCAGGAGCAACTTGCCTGCAGAGCTGGGTCAGGGAAATGCAGCCACTTGACGCAGGTAGGAGGTGGAGGTGGCTGCGTACGGGCTGGCATGGGTGCTGAGTTGGTGCCTCCCCCTGCAGTAACTGGATTTTGGGTGTCTGGTCAGTAGATCTGAACAGATACTGTGGGGACACCTTTGTGACCAGACTTTTTGCTTGAAAACCAAACCCTTAGCCACCCTAGAAATACAATGTGGCAAGCACATGTAAAGTGAGTCCCAGGCAGTTCACAGTGTGGCGGGGGAAGGAGGACAGGGGGCTAGCACAGAAGCCTCTTCAAACTGGGGTGACTCCCTGCTCTTTTTGGATGAAAATCCTCTAGTCCTCTTTATAAAAAAGATCGGAGCATGAGAGGAATATTTCTTGTGTCCGTGCCATAACCCACGTCTCTGCTTGGTGTTGTGCAGGTGGGTATGTAGCCCTGATACCACAGCTCTACATATGCCTGGATCTCTTGAACTTACTGGCACAGTAGCTTGTCCGTGCAGAGTCAGTTCCAGGCTTGGGACCCTAGTTTATTTTATTATTGAAGGATGCTCATGTAGATGGGCGGGGTCTCTTGGGAAAGGCTTGAAACTTCATGTTAGGGGCTGCCCTGCCCTCACCCACTCTGAGGGTGCCACTGGAATGTAAACAAATGCAGCAGGCCAAGTGAGCCTTGGGAACTACTAGCCTCCTAAACTGTATTTCAAAGGCGAATCCATTCATCCCCAAAGCCTTGGTCCAAGCTGCCACCATGGCCAAAGGCCATGTTTAAAATATTTCTAGGGCTGTAATGTTCCCGACTCTTCTGGGGCTGCACAAAACCTATTTGTAGAATAACTGCTATGGTGGAATTAAAAACTAGTTTGTTAAATTTCAGTTCAAGTAATATTTTGAAAGCTTTTAATATGCTACCCAGTAAGGAAACTTGAACAGTCCCTTCCAGTATGGGTTACATAGGTACCCTGCCCTCCCTCCTGCTCTGTAGTGAAGGCACCAGGGCAAGTTATTTGATTACAGTAATGGAGGGGGACCAGTCAGGATCCCGTCCTCATGGTACTAGGTGTTGTGCAAACATGAACCAAAAAGACAGGCCCTGCCCCAGAGAGCTCTGGGCTTGTTTACATTTGGACTCCATGCATCAGTAAAGCTTCTTTGATGCAAATCTGAGGGCATGTCAGTGTGACAGTGGCACAGCTGCAGCTCTGCCCCTGTAGTGTGGACACAACCGTGCTGGGACAAAAGGGGTTTCTCTTGTCACAGGAGTAAATCTGCCTTCTTTAAAGGCAACAGTCATGGCTATATCAGAGCGTAGATTGACATCTACTTCTCTCAGGGGTGTGAATTTTCATACCCTTCAGTGATGTAGCTAAGTCAATCTAAGTTTTAGTTATAGACCACGCCTTAGCATAGCTATTCTGTGGCATAGCTACATTGGTGTGGACATTCCCACCCCAAGTGGGAATTAGCCTTTCCATTGCAGGTCTCAGGCAAGATGGTAAGGGAGCACCTGCAAAGTTGCTACACTGGAGACTGACCTTGAGCAGTAGCTGTGGCTCAGCTGTTCTCCCCTCCCCCGAAAGCTGAAATGTTTTGAAAAAACCCCTTCCTTCTCCTGTTCTTTCAGTATGATCTGATGACAGCAGCAAATGATGCTCCCAAATACACTGCATTCAGAAAACATAACTTTATTATTCATTGCAATATACATTGTATTCCTTTTAAAGAATCCTAAACGTGTACACACTTGTCCCACTGAAAATACATGTATGCATATGTGTATATATTGCATTAAACTGGAGCACAATGAAATGACAGATGGGCTCAGAAATTACTTGGAAAATAAGTGATCTCTACAGGCTTATGCTGACAGTGTGTTAAGGTGACCAATATAAAAAGAGCAGGCTAAATAGAAAAGTGTGTGGATTACACATTGTGAGTATTGTACAAGTGGTGAGATATATACAGTAGTTAGACTACTATTGCTCTGTCATAAATGCACTCTATTGTCAAAGGGAAAGTATCCCCCTTTGTCTCAGCAGAGCAGTCTGGAATTTCATAAGGCCAGCAGTGCTTCCCCTAAAGTAGGGATGTAAGCAAATAGTCGACTACCTGATAAGCAAATGCTTATTGGGTAGTCAAGTAGGAACTTATCTAGTCGCTTCCCCCCCCTTGCTGCCTTCATCAGAGAGAGGCAGCAAGGGGCGGGGAGCAGGAGCAGGAGCTAGTGCTGGGGTGAGCCGGCCCAAAAGCTGGTCCCTCCCAGCTCTGTCTCCATGGGGCTTAGGGGAGGCAGAGGGTAGTGGGGAAATGATGTGAGCAGGGATTAAAACAGTCGCACTTGCACTAGTCCAACTGCTGCTCCTCTACCTGCGGCTCTTGTACATTTCAAAGGAAGAGGCAGGGAGGGGAACCCCTGCCAGCGGGGACTACTTTGGTCCCTGCTGGTGCGGTTCCGCTGCCTCTCTCCCTTTGAAATGTACAAGAGCCGTGAGCGGCTCTTGTACATTTCAAAGGGAGAGGCGCAGTGGTATAGCGAGCGCCCCCCCTTATTGACTAATCAAGTAGTCGATGGAAATTCCCTCAACTATTCAATTAGCTGATTAATCGAAATTTAACATCCCTACCCTCAAGCATCCATGGTATTTGAAAATAAAGGTTTTTAGTAACATTTCCACAGGTTGCAGATCTACCTGCTGTCAATGAAGTTGCTCAAGAAGGGATTTCCATGAGGACATGGTGAAGACTGTTCGTTTAAGCCAGTTCGAACCTCTGGCACTAGGTCGACTAGCAGCTAGAATGTAAATGTGGGGCAGATCTCCAACTGCTCTCCATCAGTGTAGCACAAATGACCTCCCTGGGGCTATGTTGATTTACACCTGAATCTTACAGTCTCAGCTGAGCACCGATTTATGCCAGCTGAGGGTCTGGTGCTGTTTCTACATTCAACAGTGTGATCTGAGCTCTGTTCAAGCCTGTTAAAAACTGGCCCTTAATTTCTCAGCTACATCTTCTCTGGGCCCCATTTCCCAAAAGGCAGTGCTTCAGAAAATGGTCTGAAACAGCAGCTAGCTCAGCTGTACCAATTGTCAGCTGAACATGTTATTGTTAAACAGCTTCCCCTTCCCATATGGCTCTGTTGAGCCGAGATGGACAGGTCTTTTTATCAGCCTCATTTTCTTCTTATATATTGCTGCAAAGCACAGGAGGAAAGCAGCTCTCTCTCAGGCTAAAGAACAGAGCTAATGAAAACCACTGACCCCAGGCCTTCCTATGGCCACATACTGGTATAGGGAGCAGCAGGGCTGTGGCCATCTCACTGCAGGGTTAGTTTTATTCCCCCCCCACCAAGTGCTTGTTTATTTAAGATTCTCCTCCTGCCCTGCAAAAGAGCTCAGCACTCAACTAACTTTGTTCCAATTTAAGTCAAAGGTAAAATTCCCATTGACTTCAAGGGGGGCAGACTCAGGAAATCACTGAATGCTTCTGAAAAAAATCAGACCTTTTAATGGCCTCTTTTTATTTATAAAACACATCTAGTACTCCCCATAATACCCTAGCACACATCACTGTATGATTAGCCTACCTGATGCATGCTCAAGGCCTAAGAGGTAGGCAGGGTCTCCTTGCTCACTCTCTCCCCTCATGGTTGCGGGGGGGGGGGGGAGCAATTGAGGGAGGGGAAGGGAATCATCCTTAGCAGAAAAACAAGCCCGGTCACTGGAAGCTCCTGAGCTTCCCCTTGTGTTGATGCCCAGAAGCCACTGTAGGGGGTTTACCGGTGGTGGTGGTAAGCAGTTGATTGTAATGTCTGGAACAGGGTTTTAAATTCAAGTCCAGCTGAGATCTGTAATGGCTTCTCAGATTACAGCCAGGAAACCAGAGCTGTACTAATGCCAGAGCCAATCTGTAAAGAACAGCATTTCTCATTCCATCCACTGACTATACAGTTGCAAGCCCTGGAATGACATTAACTTCTCAAACCCTTATTAGAGAACAGGTGTGAGCGAATGAGTCAAGCTCTGATGCTTATTGTTATTGCAAAATGGTGACCTTTCCTGAGACCTGACGTGTTGGTGTAATAGTGGTGCATGGCCTTCCTTGCCACTGAAACAGGAACAGACTGTCACAATGGGAGCACTGTTCTCCTTCAGGGTGGAGGTGGAAAGGGAGCATGAAGGAGCTGTGCTAACTCCAGCTGCTGTGCCTGTAGGGGAGACTGGCCTCTTTAAAACGGGAGCCAAGAAAGGGAGTTTTTCTCAGTGGTGAAATGCTTCCACCACCCTCTGCCGAACTTTGATGGACTTAGTGTGGACTAAGGGAATGGGAGGAAAAGGCATGTGGGCAGAGGCCTATTACTGAGGACGTGTTGGCATGGGCCATTGCCTGGCAAAACTAGCCTGGTGTGATTATACCAGTATAACTGTGTGGACGCATCCACACAGGGAGTCTATTCTGGTATAACCACAGAGGTATATCAGCATAATTTTGGTAGTAAATTTTCCCATATAGACAAGTTGTAACACAATTGCCCCAGGAAAGGCTAACAGGATGATGATACACACTCACTTGCCACATGAGTGAGTTTTCACATGGCAAGTTCTCCTAGAAGTCTTCCTCTAGCATCTGGAGCTGTAGCTTCCAAACAGTATTGGAATCTGCTGGATTTGCAAACTTTCTAGTTGTCCTCGTGGTAGGTTCATCAGTATCCTTCCGTATGGCTTGTTCTATGTAGCCCCAATATGCAGATACAGATGGTCCGCTACCTATCTGCTCTATGATCTGCTTTTAAACAAAATTTCAGGAGTAAGTACTACCCTTCATTGCCACACAGCTGCTAAATCTAGAAGGATCACTCAAGAACAACCCTTTTGCAGGGTTGGAAGTGCTTGCAGGGGAACCTAGTAACAACATTTTGAGGCTCTTAGTAAATAAATGGACAGTGAGGATACATGTCCTCCTTCCCTTCCCTAGATGTTCTGAGCTTGACTAGCATTTCTGCCCATTGTCAGCTGATGAGGGAAAGGCCAAATGATTGCTGTGGAGCAGTGATGAGAGGAATGGACCATGGTAGGACAACTTTGCCATGGCTAAGACAGTGCTGGGGTGAGGACAATTAGGTCCATCTTCAGACTCTGCTCCCTTCCTCACTGACAGCTTTCTGAGCTGCCAAGATCCACATCATATAGTATATTAATATTTCTTCTTAAATAAAACTTTGACTTTACATCTTAAGTATCAGTAGCACAAGTAACTTTTTTTTTTTTTTAAAAGCAGCTTCTAGGAATATTTACAGAGTAGTTCATCTTGCAGAGGGGAGGGAGTTTGGTATCTGGAAGTTGCACCATTTGTGAGTAGGTTTTAAGTATAACTTATTCTATATTAATCCTTCTGCTCTGGTGCTGGGAATTAAATAGCTGTTAAACATGTGTTTCTAGAGTGCAAAGCAAAGTGCCAGGACAGAAGCCCCTCCATGCTTGGTGCCTATCCTTCAGGCCTCATGTGCTAGGAGTGGTTACTTCAAATTAGTTTGACCTAGAAAATTAGCTTTTCACCTTCACGTATAGAATGATTCAGCTCCCCCACCCCCAGCTCTCTTTGCTAACTCTCTCTAGGAGTCTCTTCTCGAGGGTAAAGACTCCTTATTAAGTTCTTATACAGTATGTTCTGCAACTGCAGGAGCAGGGAAAGGGACCATACTCCACAGGAGCAGAAACAGAATGAAAGGAAAGATGCAGTACTGAGCATTCCCAAGATTATTGCAGAATAAAAACAGCCTTGGCACACCAGGAATTCCAGAGAAAACAAAGAACATGGAGGAAGACGGGGGGCTTTTGGGGCTTTTTTTTTTAATGGGAGCCTTGTAGAACAATAACCAACCTGGAAAGTTTTCAGTGACTTATGCTGCCATAACTCCCTTTCCTGCTTTAGGGCAATGGTCTCTTTAAATGACCAAGTGGTGTCTCTCTCCTATGTAACAGGAATGTCTATTCATAGCAAAGTATCCTAGGAGTCCCTCTTAGGTAAATCTTTTTCCAGAGAGAGTTAAAAGAAAGAAACAACCAAACAAGCTTCCATCCCCAGAAGACCAATGAGAAGGTAACAAGGCAGTTGTTCTTAAGTATGGCTTGGTCCTCCATCTGCTGAGACCTTCTGACCAATCCATGTTAGTATTTCCTGAAACACAGCAGTGCTGACCTCCGGCAGCTCTCTATGGAGAGCATGATAGGCCTCATCATACACCTACAATCAAAGAAAGAACATCGGGTAAGACAACTCTCCCAGAACAAAGCAGCCCTCGGGTCCCACCCAATATTACCGGCAAACCTGACATGCCCTGCACACATCTCATCAGCCTTTCTGTATTCTTAGATATGGGGAATTATGAAAATTTAGGGAGGCCACCAACTTGAGATTTCATCAGTTTCAGCAGGGGATTTAACAGGCTTTCCCAGGTATCGCACCTGTCCTGCCTGCTCAGGTTTGCAGAGTTACAATTCTTCCTCCTCCTCCAGTTCTTTCTGCTCCTCTCTCCCTGTAGGGGAGACTCACCAAAAGGAGAATGGGACATATGATCACACATTCAAAGAGGGCCTCTGTGAAACACCTTTCTTCAGCAATGCTGAGCACCCAAAGCAGCGACTGACTTTAGCTGTAGTGGTGAATGCTCATCACCTTTGAAACATGTGGCTACAGGGCCCAGAGCCACAAAAGTCCATAGACACCTAAACTCATTTGGCACTTGAGTTTCCAGTTACAAGTTCCCTTTGTGTTTAGGTTTTGGCCTCTGGGCATTTGCACTGCTGTCTCGCTCTAGGAGTCCAGATCCCTAGCTCCTGACTGAGCCCTGGAGCAAATCACAAGCTAGGGGAAGCTAGACATTTGGGCCACCTAAGTAGGGTTGCCAGGTGTCTGGTTTTGAACCCGACAGTCCAGTATTTGAGCTTTCTGTTCGGGAAACAAATTGAGAAAATATAAATGAGAAAATACAAATGTCCGGTATTTTCTAAATAAGATGTAATGTAGATTGTGATGTAATGTCAAGTGTGTCTGGTATTTTTGTTGAAACCATCTGGCAATCCTACACCTAAGTCGCATGCAGGACCTGATCACTGAGCCCTGGAATCTGGGTAGGAGATTTAACCCCTCCCCGCTTCCTCTCTTTCTCTAGCCCCATCATTATTCCATGGTGAATAAATACTTATAGTCATTGGGCGAAAGACAGACAATATAGCTCTGCAGTCCAGTGATTTGGGCATCCAGTGGGGCTGTGGCAGAGCCTGGCTCCAGTGCCCCCGCTCTAGTCACTCTTTAATTATTAGAAAAGTTTCAGCGGGTGAGAGGGCCCCATGCTGCTCCATACTGTCTGCTGCAAGTGGCGTTTAAAAAGGCAATCTCTAGCAATGGCATGGATGTTATCAAACCAAGACCCACCATACCCAGGCAGGGCATTCCATTGCCTACAGCCCTCTAGGAAGGGAGTCAAAGCCATGGCAGACCCAGTGCCACTCTTACCTTAATTACTATACAGTATGCGCGCTGAGAAGCACACATCTCCTGCAAGGGCTGCCTTCATGCACTTAAGCAGTGAATAAAACCCTTCCCTCAGAGTCTCCTTGCCAGTCCATGCTCCCTGTGAGCCAACTGTAGCATATCCAGCTTGCAACCCAATGAGAGGCAAGAAATACTAATCACACCCTTGGCATGTAAACACAACGGGAGGTGTTCCCACAGCCCTGGGTGTAATTTCACTCTTTTGATGGCTGGCATAGACAGTTATTTTTCTGATGACAAAAGCTTTTGCTTGGTCTCCCCGTCTCCCTTTCAAGCTCATTCATGTGCTAACAATTGGTTAATCAGCTGTGTGCTCTCTCCAAATGAGCAGATGCTTTTGTTCAGCTGTGTTTTGGAAAGTTCTCGCTGTACCTTTTACACAGTGAGGTGGGGTTGGCGTGAAAGCACCTTGCGCTGTCCCAGAGTTTGGGGGCACTGGGTTACCTGGTTAAACACCCAGTCCTGGAAAGCCTGCCAAGTTCTTTCAACTCCTTTGGGTGTTCAGCGCCTCCCAGAATCTGACACTTTTTCCTACGCTCTGCACTTTGTCAGCAGCACCTGACACCTGCTCTGACGGTGACTCAGTCCAATCCTTACGCCTACACTGAGCAAAGCCGAGGCCGATATGCACAACATAACACCCTTCAAATAAAAGCAGCAAGGTGACCTTCAGTGTTTTGTCCTGACTCTGCACGGTGTCCATCAGTAAGTAGGAGCCTTTGATGTCACAGAGCTTGTCGGGCGAACCATGTAGCACCAGGATTGGCAGAGTCAGTTTAGGCAGGGATCGCTCTATTTTGGCAATGGCGTTCATCAGCTGGATGACAAAGGAGACCTTCATGCCCCCATGGTAGACCAGGGGGTCGGAGGTGTAAGATTCAACCTGGATGGGGGGAGAGAAATCCATTGTTAGCAGCTGTCCTGAAAATACAAGGCAGAGCCCTTCATTATGATGAGGCTCTTCCCATTAATTGCTGAGGCTAATCATTTCTCACCCTTGTGGGCCATTTCGCCCTCAATCGGGGTAGTAAATTCACTTTTGGTCAAGGTCCAAATTTCTTGCTCGAGGTGCAGACTCCAGAAAAAATAATAAACAACAATGTCAAAAATAGAGAGATAGATTTCAAGGTTCATTCAAAAGCACCTGATGGTCCAGGTTTGGTCCACAGACTGGCTAGTGATGATCCCTGCCCTATGTGATAACTCCAGTGAGTAGCCAGTGCCCATTAACTCTAGTGCAGCTGGAAACTAGGCTACTCCAAACTCCTGTCTTACATCGCTGAAAAATGCTCATGATCCAAAACCACAGTCTCAGTCAATGACATTGCAGAAAGGAGCTCCTCTGGGCATTTACTCATGCTCTGTCCTTATCTCCTACCACTAAAGGTGGCCATCCCCTCTCCTTCCTCTCCCCCCTCCCCAAACAGTTTTTCCTTCGGCCTTATTACAAAGATGATATTGATGTGAGCAGTTTCTGAGTACCAGTTCTGTCTTTGTGCTGAGTGACCTCTCATGAGTCACAATACTTTTCCTTGCCTCAGTTTCCCCACCTGCAAAATGGGAGTAAGGATATCTATCAGCCTCGCAGGAGGGTTGTAGTTACTGATTAGATCCTGCTTGCAAAGAGCTACTAAGATGAGGAGCTCTGTGTTGGTGTTAAGAGTGTATGTGGCGATGGGGCTTGCAAAGATGATGGATCTTGTGTTGTCTTGAGCTCAATGGAGGCTACTCTGCTGAAGCTGGAACATTGCCTGTAGGAGCTGGTAGTCTCCATGGGCCACCCCGCTGTATTAAAGATGAAGGTAGCTTCAGTCTGTGCACTTTGCATGCTCACTAGGTATGGACCTTGGCTCCTGACTGGCAGCATTTGTCTTAGTTTAAACTATGACATAAAGTGCCATTAAGGAACTCCCCTCCCCCCCCCTCGCCCCTCAGCATGTCTGTCACGTGCCAATTTTTGTCCTTCTCTTGCAGGTGTGCTAAGAGCAGAGTCAGCACAAATAATTGGGTGTGAAGAGTGCTGGAAAGCAGGCACAGGACAAATCAGCACAGGGTTGGATAGCTAGGACGGTAGGACGGGGTAGTTATTGCATCAGGCCTATTGGCAGTAAATATTTGTATGCTGTATGCGGAGACGTCAGCTTTGGCAGTCTACGTAGGCTTACTGTCTTCATCTTTGCCAGAGCATTTTGATTACAGGTGGATCCCTGGCACAGCCGCTGATACCTCTAAGTCTGATGTGGTTTAGAAAAAAATCTTTCTTGTAGGTTGGCTAAAGGATGCCTCATTTTCCCTCTCTATGGCAGTGTTTCCCAAACAGTGGGTCCTGACCCACCAGGGGACCACAGGAAGGTTCTGGATGAGTTGCCACATTCAGGGCTGGATTACCCAATTACCAGGCTCTGGCCCAAAGCAAACATACGCTTCTCCTGGCTCAGTGCAGTGGAGAGGCCTCAGTGGGGGAAATGGAATTTGAAGGCAAGCCTGCCCTGCTCCCACCCTGCTGCGATCACTCCTGTCCTGCAGGGTGGGGTGGAACTCCCCGCTATGGGCACACAGAGCTGTTTTTTAATCCTGCTCCCACTATTCTGGTGATGGTCCTGCAGGATCCATTGGATTCTAGTCCCGTTGCCAGGCCCTGCCCTGGTCCTGCACAGGGCACTAGCCTAATTCCCCTGCCACGGCAAGTCCCTAATCCCCATCACTGGAAATTCATTTTAAGGGCATGCTAGAGTGGACCCCAGAGTGAGGGAGAGACAAATGACACATCAACCCTGAGGGTCTAAGACCCAGCCCCTGGGAAATGCTTGGAAGCACCCACTGGGAAGGGGAAATGCTGGCTGAGATTGAGCTGTTAGGGCCTGATGTGAGCAAGCGGTAGCATCCTTGGCTCCCAGAGAAGTCAAGGAGCGTTGAGGATGCTGAACCACATAGACTCTTCGGTGGCTGGAAGGTTTCTCTGGAACAGCTCTGAGGCGATGCCCCGGCTGCTTTAGGTACCTCCAACCTCATCTGCTTCCCCGACAGACAGGCAGCCTTTTCTGGTAAGACAGTACTCTTGTGAGATACAGCCCCACTTGTTTAGCACATCTTCTCTGTTCTGCACACTCTCTAACTCCCGAAAGGCTGCCTTTCGTGAGCTGGAACCACCCCCTTGGGGACAGGGCTCATGGAGAAAATTAAATCATTTAGCCAGAACCCAGTCCATCTAATTTGGTCAACTCTCACTTGAGCAGCTGGATGTAACCTGACATTTTCACCCAAACCCATTGACTTTTCATCTGCAATTGAAACAAAAGCACAGGGTTCCTCTGGCTACTTAGCAACTGACTTCAGCCTAATCGGGGAGTTATTTGTTTGGAGCCGTGTCATAGCACTGCACTAAGGCAACACAGCTTTGAGAGTTTGTTTTTTCCCTGAAAGCAACGGATGAAGGACTCCAGGAAAAATATCAAGAGGGGTGGGTGGCTGGATTGACAGACATTCCCTTCCCATGGAGTAAAATAATGTAGATTAATTCATATGAGCTGCCCCCTTCCCCACCCCCGAGTAGTGCCATAAATGCCAAGAGATGGCCTAATGGGTTTCTTTCTTCTTTCCCCCTGTTCCCCACCCCCCGCAACAATAAGGAATTTTTAGCTATTGAACGGCAGACAGATATTTAGTGTAGATGGGGGTGGGGGATCCTTAAGGATGATGGACATTGTGAGAGGGATGAAACAGCTAAGGGAAAACAACCCTTAATGGAGAATTAATGACCTGGGCATGCGGTGAAGGCAGGGCACAGGGCATGTCTTGGGAAAATGCTTCCACTCCTAATGAGGTGGGGCATGAGGCTTAAAGACATCTAGATTAATGTTGGGTGTGCTGAGGATTAAATGGTAGGGAGAGGTAAGAGAAACTGGAGTGATGTTCCAGGCTCTGCATCAGTCACCTCTACCTCTTTCCCCCCTTGCCTACCTTCATTCTGCATGTAAATCCTGGCTCATCTCTTCCTTTAAGCTTTCTCCTACTCCCATATCTGCGCTCTCTGTCTAGAAAACACTAGGTTACCTCTGCCTCCTTCCTCTGTTTCCTGTTCTTCCCTCAATCTTAGTTACTGCTAACTGGGCCCCACTTTCCTGGGGTATGTCTATACCGGTTAAACAGTTATCCAGTAAGGGTGATGCTTACCGAGTAACAATTAACTTGTGCCTAGGAGCACCTCCCTGTCCATGGTCCACCTGTGAGTGGAGGGCTGCTCCAGCCCTCCCTGGCCCCCTGCATGGGGCTGCTGGCTCCCAGCCTGCGTGGGTTGGGATCCAGCAGCCCCCGCACGGGGGGCTGGCAGGGGCAGCTGTAGCAGCCTCCATGGGGAAGGGGGGGGGGACTGGGAGTAGCTGGGCTGGAGTAGCCCCTGCCTGCAGCGGGGGGTCACTCTAGCCTGACCTTAGCAGCCCCTTCACCCATCCCCTTTAATCAGCTAAACGAATAAATGCAGTGTTAGCACTAAGTGTAACCAATTAAACGGGATTAATTTTGTCTTGCACAGCACTAAACCTGCTGCCAGGTAGCTATTGCCTGTTCTAACACCCACTGATGTAGGGTAGAGATCGTTCCACTGATTTCAACAGGAGCTTGTTCAGGCCTTTAACAAATACTGATGATGCTAGACAAAGCTCTAATCCTGTAACTAGATCAGGGTGGGCAAAGGAGCCTCCGCTGGCTGGATCTGGCCCACCAAGCCAGTGGACAGTGGATCCAGCCTGCAGCCGCCCTGCTAGTTCCCCACCCCCAGGCCAATCAAGACCTGGGGATGGGGGAGCGTGCAAAGTCTCCTCCCCCGCCCAGGGGCATGCTGCATCAGAGGGAACTCTGGCTGTTTTAAATCAGCTGGGGATTCTCTCTAGGTGGCGGGGGGGCAAAGATGTCACACACTCCCCCACCCCCAGACCAATCAGGGTTTGTGGGTGGAAGAGCATGAGAAGTTTCCTGGCCCCGCCCCTTCCTCCAGAGGCCCTGCCTCTTCTGGGGCAGCCCTGGACCACTTCAGAAATTTGTGAAGTGGCCCCCTTTTCAAAATTATTGCCCACCCCTGAAGTAGATGGGCTGATTCCATATAACTGCTCTTACCTCCCAATGATGCCTACAGCACAGAAAAAGAAGTGACAACAGGAGAAGCCAGAACCAAGTGGAAGAGCATGAAGCTAGAGATGCCTTTGCCAATCCCAGCACTGAGCCTCACAATTCTTCTTATGGTGGACCTTGCCCTCGGGTTATCACAGACACCTCTTAATGTCTCCCTTACAGCCTCCACTGAAATACCTAGGTAAAAGAGTGCTCTGAAGCAGGGCAGACTGTACATAGTTTCTGATGCTGGGATGTCCTTGGATCAGAGTTCACATCCTGTAAAAACATTTAGCATGTTCACAGGATCTTCTATCTGAGGCTATACCCTTCAAGGAAGGTATTTTTACAACCAGATGGATAAACTTCAGCACACTGAGTTAATGTAGCCACATACTGACTCAGTGGCAGTACCAGGCAGGGAAACCCAGGAATCCCTGCTGTAACAGCTATGGCATGCTGCTTCCTAATATATAGGCAGTGGCTTTGATGACCTTTTAACTTTATAAACCTAGTATAATTTCTCTTTTCCTTTACAGCCCAGGAATATAATTCTTCCTTCGTATGATTTTATTGTACCTTTCCCTCTATTCTGTTTTTCCTTACACCAGGGTTGGGCAATAATTTTTAAAGGGTATCCACACCAAGTTTTTGGTAAGTGGTCAAGGGCTGTACTTCTGTGGAGGGAGCATGGAGTCTGAGACAGCGGGTGGTGTGTAGAAGGGAGCTTGGGATAGAGGACTGGGGTGCAGGAGGAAGTGTGGGGTCTGAGAGGGAGTTTGGGTGAAGGAGGGGGTTATGATCTGGGGCAGGGACTTGGGATGCAGGGTCCAGGAGGGGTTATGGGTGCAGGAGAGGATTCTGGCCTGGGAGAGGGGTGAGGGAGGGCATGCAGGGTCGGGGAGAGTTGTGACCTAGGAGAAGGGAGGAAAGAGGGTGCAGAGGGTTTGGGAGGTGACATGGGACATGGGAATGGGGTGCAGGGTCAGGGAGGGGTATGCATGCAGGAAAGGGTTCTGACCGGGGGACAGGTACAGAAGGGTGTGCAGGGTCTGGGAGTGATTTGTGACCTGGAGGTGGTGCGGAGAGGGGATACAGAGGGTTTGGATGATGGCCTAGGGCAGGTAGTTGGGGGGAAAGAGGGAGTGGGATGTCAAAGGCAGGCTCTGGCTAGGAGGCATTTACCGAGGCAGCTCCCAGCTAGTAGCTCTATGGGAACCTGAGACAGATTCCCTGCCTGTGTGCTGAGCAGGCTGCTCCACGTGGCTCTGCTCTAGCACAGGGAGGGAGGGAGGGGGAGAGTTAGGAGGCTTCATTCGCTGCCTCTGCCTTCAGCAAAATTCTCAGCTCCTGTTGGCTGAAACTAGCCAGTGGGAGCTGAGGGATTTCACTAGGGGGTGGGGACAGCATGCAAAGCTTTCTCTTCTCTGCCCAGACTGCATAGCAATTAGCAGCCTGCTGTTTAAAGTGGCTGCAGCTGCTCTGTAGTAAGGGTGCTGGTGGTGAATTATGGGCCCTCCCTTTTTTTTGCCATAGTGACCATCATCTAGCACATTTCTGCCCAGAACAAGACATGGAGGCAGAATGCTGATCTGGTGGTGAATGAATAGTTCCAGACTGGACTAATCTGCCCATGAGCCAAATTTTGTGTTAGTGTAAATGGGCACAGTTATCATTTCCACTAGCCGAGGATTTGGCTAGTGTAGTTAGCCCCATTAGAAAGGGCCAGCACTAGGGCTATGTACCACCGTCCCAATGACTTAAAATGATATGGACAGCCTCACCTCCTTTTTGTTCCGGGAAACCACATTTGGGTCTATCGCTCCCAGTGTCAGGTTTGGTAGAACCAAGTTGAGCACTTTAGCTGCAAACACCTGTGGGAAGTTAATGAAATAAATTAATTGGGCAGCAAGGAGAAGAAATAGGTGAGCCAACGCCTCAGCTGGTATAAACTGGCATAGCACCATGGGAGTCAGAGTGTGCCAATTAGACACCAGCTGGGGATCTGGCTCTACATGTACAAAACTGTCACGAAACAAAAGAATTTGGACAGTCACATCCGCCAGCATTAATTACAAGAATGGGCACAATAATATGAAATATTCACAACTGCCCTGACACTGCACTCTGCATTTCTTCCCAGTGTAGATGAGAGATCAAGTCCATGTGGGAAAGGCTTGGCCTAAGCAGCTAGCTAAGGAGAGCAGTGTTCATTGTTTTATGGAGCTGGCGGTGTTGCTCTTGCTGCTGCCCCTTCCCACCATTATTCAGTTCTGATTTTCAAGCTACAGCACTTAAGTGATATTCTGTGCAATTTATAGTAGTTGCCTAGGCTGTACTCTCTTTGATAAGCACATTCTCCAGGGAGTCTGCAGATAAACAACAGTAAAATGTGCATGCATTGACTAAGGAAATCTATTAGTCGCTTGTCTCTTGGGAATCCAACACAAAAGCGTTCCGCAGTCTGAGCTTGAAAGCACTAGCATCAGAAAGAACAACCTTTATTTCAATAACATTCTACAGTCCCCTCCCCCATGCAAGATTCTTCTCTGATCTTTGATAACCATCTTCTAATTAAGTGGTCATCACTTAGAAAAGATGACAATGGGTAATTGGCCTTTGTACTGTTCTACTGTATCCACAGATACTACTTACAAGATTAATTTGTACTCTGCATTTTCTGCTTGTGATTGTAAGCATAGGCTGTAATCCATTACATAGGACTGTCTGATGCTCTTGTATCAAAGATACTATACAAAGGAAAGTTACCAGGCTGCAATCAGAATTCTCCAAAAGTAGCCAGCAGTGAAGGCTCATAGTACATATCCAGGAAACCCCCATTCCTAGGGGCATATATAACTTTTACCTTGTATACTGAATACCGCATTGGTACTCAAACCCCATGAACCAAACTGAGCTCCAAAGACGTCAATGAAGTTGCACCAGGAATGAATTTGCTACCATGGGTATAAACACAAGCTCATAATTTCAGATAAAATTCATGCCTAGTGAACGAACAATTTTTTCTCTGGCTTTTTAATTTAAGACACGTTATCTGCTGTGTGCGTGTGCTCATGTGTATGTTTATTTATACCCTCAGGGATCCCTTTATAGATTAGGTAAGTTTTACAGAGAAAGTGAACCTGAATTTCCCCACATGTGAGCACATACTACTCTAATGATGCTCGCTTTTTGCTGTCATGGCTTCACATGCTTTGGTTACCTACCCTTTAGCACATGGTTTGGACATCTTCTCAAAGCTTTCCCACATTTCTGGAGCTTGAGTCAACAGCAGTTTGAGTCTTGCCAGCTTGAGTCAACAGCAACAAACCAGTAAAGAAACACAGTGGATCTAGTTCTGATCTCACCATTTTACACTGGTGCAGCTCACTGACTTCAGTGGAGAAACTCCTGATTTACAACAGCATGAGAAAAGAATCAGGCCAGGTGTGTTTGTGCATGCCTGCACACACATACTCTGTGTGCATATATACAGATCTTACTTATGCACAGATAGAACTAATCTAATGGTCAAAGTGACTGACTGACTGTGATAAGGAGATACTCTGAGACCATATTCATAAGGAATTCCAGAT
Source organism: Pelochelys cantorii (assembly GCA_032595735.1). Classification (NCBI taxonomy): domain Eukaryota; kingdom Metazoa; phylum Chordata; order Testudines; family Trionychidae; genus Pelochelys; species Pelochelys cantorii. Next base: position 26,325,902 of record CM064336.1, read on the forward strand.
ATATGTGAAAAGTCACATTACCCTTGTACATTTCAGTCAATATAGCTTATAGCTGAGTGATTCTAAGAGTCAAGATCATTGCCACTGGAAAAATAATCTTTCATGTTATAAACCTGAGCTTCAAGGGTCAAAAGGTTCCAATCTGGCATTATTGATTTGTGAGGGCCACAGTGACAGTCCATAACACAATGGGCTTTTAATTAAAAAAACTGTTGTTAAACACCCTAGCTACATTTGATAGCTGAAAATTTTATCTCCTTTTAAATCAGCAACTGATGCAATATGGTTTATGTAAGGAGTGGTTGGCAGGCCAGACTCAATAAGACAGAAATTATGCAGTTTTGGTCTAGGACAAAAGAGAAGTGAAGAGTACATCCAGTTAGGTATGGCAAACCATTCAATACTCTTGTCCACTCTAGTCTGTAAGGGCCTGTCTACACTAGGAAATTATTTCAAAATAACTAAATTCGAAATATTAACTCCCAAAATAACTATTTTGAAATAAGCTTATTCCCCGAGGAAAGCAGGAGTACATATTTTGAAATAACCAGCCCATTATTTTGAAATAATGAGCTTGGTAGTGTGAATACTCCACTTTTTATTTTGAAATAAGGGGGGGTTATTTCAAAATAACTCCCTAGTGTAGACCAGGGCTAAGAGTGAGATCCCAGATTCACCTGGAAAAAGGTGACTTGGGTCTAAAGGCTTGCTACACACCAATCTGTATGGGTTTTTAAAAGACGTGTGATTTAAAACCAATTTAGTTAGCCTGATACAAAGGACTTAAACCAATATATACTGGTCTTATATTGATTTATCTGAAATTGATTAGGAACAGGTGTAAGCTAAACAGAAATAAACCCCTCTCAAACCAAATAAGAGTTTCTCCACGTGGTTTTACTCCAGTTCACCTAAATCATTTAAAAAAAAACCAGATTTAGCTAAAGTTAAGCAAACCAGTGCAATTTTGGTGTGTGAAAATAAGGCTTGAGTGATCAGAGAAGTTGTAAGAATTTTATTGGGACCAGCTGATGTCCAATCACAAAGGAAAGTAAATGGCCCTGGTCAGTAAAGGCCAAGTGGAATTAGAGAACTGTAACACATGTCATGCAAGTTAGAAATGGAAAAATCTCACTGGGTCTCATCTAATCAAGGTGGATTTGATTTAAATTAAATTGATTTAAATCATGATTTAAATCACTAGTGAGGAAGACTCGATTTAATCATGGTTTTCTTTATAAAAGTGCATTCTTGGTTGTTATAACTTTAATACATATTCTTCACAACTCAGAGATAGATGTAGGTTTCATTTTTAGAAGGTACACACTATACATTTTTAAACAGTGATTTATTTTGAAAACGTTTCTGATTAGTTTTACAGCTACATCAGAAAATGAGTGAATGTTTGGTTATTTCATTTACCAAAGGTGATTGAAGAAGATATTTATGAAGTCATTGGGAGTTGAACCATCCCCAGTTCAACAGGTTAATCGTTAATATTTGGAGGATTTTCTTGCCATGCTGTATTAGGAGAAAAACATCTCCAGGCAGACATTTCAATTGTTTTATTTAATTAAAACAACAATGTTATGTATTCTGGATTTTTTTCTTCAACAGCAGATAAATAATATCTTAACAAAATAAGCATATGAATTTTTGAATTTAGTTAAATATTCAAGTTTTTTAAAATTAAGGTTGTTTTTGTTAAAATTGTTTTTAACTAAAATAGTTAAATGAAATATTAACAAACAAAAATTAAATCGACTGTGTCAGCCAGGTCAACATGAGAAACTTAAAATATTGACTTCTGTAGCTAACTCCGTTGTCTTCACCTTCATTCTCCTGTTTGGTCATAATCTGGAAAAGAAAGTCAAGCTTTCCTGTTTTTTTCAGGTCCCAAATGATTTCTCATTTTGGAATGAATTAGTCCAAAGGGAGAAAATATTCTTTCTGCACTGGCAGAAGAAGCCACTGCTGTTAAAAGTGAGACTGTCACTTCAACAGTCTCTGATTCCAAGTGCTTAACAACTTCCGCCAGTTCACTGGTATGGCTTTCTTTAAAAATCATCATCATCAAATATATGTTACTTGAATGGTGCACCCTTAGCTCTGAAGTTTATTATCGTTGACATTATGGAGGGATGATCGCTGGATGGCCATGTCATAGCCAACTCCTCTTCTTCAGCAGTTAAAGTTTGACACTGGTCCCGAGTATTGAGAATATCTGCAAGAAAATGAGCTGGAGATAGTGCTTGTCCCATTTGTTTTTTAATACTGGTAATTTGACTCTGTCATTGCACATTTCTCTTTTTTAAGATCTCACACAATTCCTTCCAAATTTCAACAGCATAAGCAATAAAACAGCTATTTCCTTGCATTTTATTCAAAGCTACAGAAATAGGCTTCAGGGCACTCAGCATGTGTCCAACATTTCTCTTAAGCCAAATGTTGAGAACTTTGGCTTGGACAGTGCTATCTATTTTTTTCATTATTTTGTTCACAAATTGTCATCAGATTAGGCCAGTTCTTGATATAGTATTCCACTACTGAGTTCCATCACACTTTTTGTGGGAGAGTTAGCTTGGTTCCTCCCATTTTTTTCAGGGCAGCTGCTTCAAAGTAGTTGTTATTGAAGTAGTTTGCAATTTTCAACATTAGCCTTTATTTCTGGAATACTGAAGTCTTTGGCTAGGAGGTGCATCAAATGAGCACTGCAACTGTATGTTATTAGCTTGGGACTCACTCTACTCTCTTCTAAATTTCTTCTCATCTTGGATACATTTGCAACATTGTCTGTGACCACGCTGCGTACTAGACATTGAATTTTTTTCATAGTTTGTTATAGCTTTTACTGCTACTTGACGTAAGTATTCTGCTGTGTGCGCATGTCCTGATGTATCAATTGCTTCTGTAAAGAAGACGTTCCCTTCTTCTGTTGTCACACAAGCACATACAACAGGATCATTATGGACATTGCTCTATTCATCAAGACTCAGATTAACAATTTTACCCTCTGGACTTCTTGCACACTGCTCAGTTTCTCTTTCATACACTTTATCCAGTAATTTGCCTGCGATATCTGCCTTGTTGGGTGGACTGTATCCTGTCCTTAATGACTGAACCACGTTAATGAAGTGTGGCTTCTCCATATGTAAGAAAAGGAGCATTTGTTGCATAAAGAAACCAGGCAATTTTTTTCATCAATTACCTCTTTTTGTAATCTGATGATTCTTATCACAAACTTATCTATGGTTGTTTCTGGATGATGGAGTTTTTTTTTCTTTTTGCTACAGGTGACATACTGTGGCTATGTGACACACATGATGTGACTGAAACACTATCATTGGCAGGTAACTCTGAAACTATAGAAAATGATCGTGATCTTGAAGGTGGATAGTCTTCAGAATCCTGTATGTTGAGGATGGATTCTCCTAAACAAAATAAGTCAATTGAGTTATTTAATTATTATTACCATACTGCTCATGTAGTATTACTCATTGCATTCACTGACACTCAGTACTACTTAATGGTGAATTTGTAAAAGGAAGAACTGCTTATTTCAGCTATTTATTTTTTATCACAACTATATCAACTACTTTTTTCCCCCTCAAACATGAGAATTCAAGAGTAGTCCAGGAGGAGGACAGGCAGTCCTTAAGAAAGAAGTTAGAAATAAAAAAGTTTACCAACCTGAAGATCCTGCAAGTTCAGACATGTTCCTTTCATCATCTTCAACGCACTTTCCTCCTGAGAAGGACACTTCTCATGATGTTGTTCCATTTGGGCAACCAGGCCTTGCATTTCTTTGTTGTGCTGTTTGCATTTTGCACTTATGCCTGTCTTACTCACAGGTAGAGGAACTTCATTAAAATTTTCCCAAACTTGGTCTCTTTTATGGCCTGCTGCCATTATAGATTTTTCCCTTCTAGTGAGAGAATGGTATGGTACATCTCAAATCGATGAAGACTACAATCAGAAAGACCTTAAGACTTCTGGAATATGCTGCTCAAACATTTGTTTCTGCTGCCTATCCCTCCCTTCTTACATTTATCTCCAGACTTCTCCTCGTATAGATCTATTCGCCCCCAACAATCATTTATTCATTGAAATTTTTGAAACTTTGCACTTCAGAGAGGTAAGGGATTGACTCTGTGTACACAAATTTGCAGAGGGACAATAAGGCTGAGGTCTGTTATTTCTTGTTTCTATATATTATTTATTTTAAAACATTTTTGCTGTTAATAAGCTTGCTATCTCTGGAGACACAATTCCACAGTTTGGGAACTGCAAAACTAAGCATCTCTGATTCTAAGTTCTAGAAGACTAAGCAGTGAGTCCCATTGGGTAGATAGGAAGATTAATTTAAATAATCTATACAAAAGCCTCTGGAGCCTCATAAGATTGCACACATAATCCATGAACTAATGGAACTCATTTACAAAACTTTTCTTAAACATCACATGACTATAATGTCTCATACTATAGAATTAGAATTTATAATCCCTATTCCAGGATGCGATATCTTTGAGCTATGATGTATCTTAATTAAAACTGTCTTTAGATAGGTTTTTCCACAAAAAGCATTTTATCAAAAAATCTGATTTATATAAAAAAATCTGATTTTTTTTAAACAAAATAATTGATTTTTATCTACCTTTCAACTAATCCACCCATGGGATGCAGGTGCAGAATTTTTCCTTACAGAACATTTTCTAGAGGTTTTATTCCATCCAGTTATAAATATTTCAAGGAATGCAGCCTCTGCCAGTTCCCTTTGGACACAGATTCTAGGGTTTAACAGGGACAGGCTTTCTGCTCTTCATCGTTCATTTTTCTTTTCATACTTCTATACAATTCCCCCTTGTTCCATCTCCTCATGCCACCAGAAAAAAATTCTTGCTTCCTTGCTATTTTCATCCTGCATGTGTTTGAACACACAGGGCCAAATTCTGGTTGCTCTTACCTAAGTGAGCAAGAAGGGAGGAAGGTGCATTTGAGCAGTGAGTGCATTTGTTCTCTGTGTGAGGGAGTCATCGGGCACAGGGATAACACAGTCTGAATTCTATTAAAGAGTAAAGGCTGCCACTCCTACTTGTGCTCCCTCATCATCCCATGAGCTGTTTTACCTGACTGTTCTCCACAGCTAGAATGCCTCCATGGTACCCCTTACTATGTCTGTGGCTGGTTAAGCTCTGATCTGTGGCTAGAGATATCAAAATGCATTGAGTTAAGTAATCGTGGAACCACTGAATATTTCAGCAGTTACAAGGTTACATGCGCGGCAGGAGTCTCCCACTTGCTGCCCTGCACTGCTGTCTCTGTATTAGAGGCAGCAGCGCAGGGGAAGGGCAGGGATGCCAATGCGCATGGGAAGCCGGCTCCTGCATCCTCTCCCCGCCATTGCACTGCTGCCTCTGATACAGAGGCAGCAGCATGGTGGGGAGAGCTGCTTGTAACTGTGCACATTAACTGGTGAGCCCAGTCTCATTGGTTAACCATGTACACAGTTGCACTTTCACATCCCTGTTTATGGCAGCAGTGACTGTGGGATCTGGACCACTCTTAATTCCCTCTGATCATCATTTACCATGGTAACATCAAACTCCTTCTGCCAGAAGAGGATGCACATGGTGAAGGTTCTGGCACTAGAACTCACAACAAAAGCTCAAGGGAGATATAAGCACCAATAAAAGCTACCAGCTTTCAAGCCCTTCCTGAGAATAACAGACAAATTACTTGATTGTTTTCCTTTGTTTCCCTCTAGAGTTTTAGAGCCTTCCTGTGCGAGGTGCTGTGTGTCCTATGGGGAGCCCAGAGCCCTCCTTTCTCATTGATGTCATTAAGTGCTGAGGATACATGATGCCTTGCAGAACTGGGCCTCCAGTCATCTGCCTCTTTATGCTCTGTTCTGATCAGACTATGCTCCCCCCTCCAGTGCAGGAAGAATTTAACCATCTAGTTTTTTAAATCACTCTTCTCTTTTCTGATTCAACTAATAAAAAAATCTTCTTGCACCGGAAATAGGGGCTGGTGGAGGAAGAAAGTGATATCTGGATCCCACATGAGGCAGAGAACAGGGATCTAGGTAGGACCCTGCAGTTAGAGACAGGATTCCTTTTAAAGTTGCTTCTTTAGAAAGATCTGATCACAAGAACAACATGGTCCTTCTCTTTCCTGTTTGTTCTTTTGGTTTGTTTTTGTGGCTTTTTTTATTTGACACCCACTGCTATTACCTTGATAGGCGTTGCGGCCTCTGGGCTTGCTACAACTAAAGGAGAAATTAACACCATGCCTGAAAACTCGTCTGGTTTCTCGCAGGCAGTCAGGATGGAGATGGCTCCTCCCTGCAATACAAAAGTGAGAGGCAACTAAGCACTAGTACAGATGATAATTCATTACTTTTTGAAGAGCACAGTGATGTTCTGGGTGCTTCACTGGCAGGCACAGATGGCAGTTCTCTATTCCAGGGAGCTTCCTGCGGGCTAGACATTTTGGGCACCTCTACACTGCTGTGGTTGAACTTCCGGGGTTCGATTTAGCGGATGTAGTATAGACCTACTAGATTGAACTCAAAGGGCACCCCCATTGGTGCCAATACTCCTGCTCCTCACAAGGAATAAGGGAAGCCAACAAGAGCATTTGCTCCAATCAGCTTTCCACTGTGTGGACAGCACAGAAATGTGATGTACGATACCTCGACTGCAGCTACATAATTTACATAGCTGGAGTTGCGCATCTTACTTTGACCTTCCCATGTAATGTAGACCAGCCTTTGTGCAAGCAAAAGATAGAGTAGCTAGAAGTAAAAGGGTAGATTTGTTGTTTTGTGGGGGATGTTTTTTAGAGGATGAGGGTGACATATTCTCTGGCTTCAGCCCCGCAAACTCTTATGCATGTGCTTAACTGTATGTGCATGAGCAGTCCCATGAATTTAACTGGATTATTCATGTGTAAAGTGTTTGCAGGTTCAGGGCTTGAACAGGCCTCTGTGGGGAGGACTAAAAATTAAATGTCTCTTGGAAACAGTATCAATGTCATGTGAGACTTGAAGGTGGGGACATGGTGGACTGGATCAGAGAGGTGCGGAATGACAGAAGGTGTGGAGATGAGTGGGAGTAGGACACAAAGGTAGCAGAAAGGCAGGCAGAATTTTGTACCCTGTATTCTGGAGTTATACAGGTATCCATGGGTAACAAAGCATTGCCACCTGGGAAGAGAAACCATAAACATTTGGATAATTACGATAGGCCCAAAATTATCCCTTTCCTCATCCCCTCCTCTTCCCAGAGCAAGAGCTCTACAATCAGTGACTTACTCATGGGCAGCAAGTTCAACAGTGGCGCATTCCCATGTAGTTTCAAGCCAAGTGTAGGCCAGACTTCTGCAGAAACTGTGTGAGAGTGGTAGGCATTGGAGGAGTGAGGGAGGAGCTTGGCTCACTTTTCAATAAAGATCACAGAGGATTAGTTGTCAAGGAAAATGCTTGGTGAACTTACACACTGCTGAAGAATCGTTGGCTTGTTTAAATGGAGCAGCAGCAAGAAGAATCCCAATGAACTTACTTGGCTTGGTACTTGGAAATTAGTTCCTTGTTACAGAGGCTTAGAGCACAGTGAACACTTAAAAGCATGCCATGCACTTTAGATCAGAATTCTTGTTTATCTGAACATGGGATTAAATCCCGAAGTGCTTATTCATTTTTTGTATGCATGGGGCAATCACTGTGGGTATGTCTACACTTCCACCCTAGTTCGAACTAGGGTGGTTAATGTAGGCATTCGAAGTTGCAAATGAAGCCCGGGATTTAAATATCCCGGGCTTCATTTGCATCTTGCCGGGCGGGCGCCATTTTTAAATCCCCTTAGGTCGAACTCCGTGCCCGCGGCTACACGTGGCACGGAGTAGGTAGTTCGAATTAGGATCTCTAATTCGAACTACCGTTACACCTCGTTCCACGAGGTGTACCGGTAGTTCGAATTAGAGATCCTAATTCGAACTACCTACTCCGTGCTGCGTGTAGCCGCGGGCACGGAGTTCGACCTAAGGGGATTTAAAAATGGCGCCCGCCCGGCAAGATGCAAATGAAGCCCGGGATATTTAAATCCCGGGCTTCATTTGCAACTTCGAATGCCTACATTAACCACCCTAGTTCGAACTAGGGTGGTAGTGTAGACATACCCTGTGACACCTATAAGAATACTGCCTGATTGAATACTCAAGATTTGGCCTATACCATCCAAATCAAACTTAAAATCTACTCACAAAACCAGTCCTTTTGTTTTTTCATCTCTAATCCTCTCAACATTTTCTAGTACAGTTGTGTAACTGAATGAGGCTACAGTGTGTTTCCATGTTTTATTCCCAGTCCATTCACAAGGACACAGAGCATATGGCTTCCTGGTTACTGGTTCAAATACAAGCCTGCTTGCTGGCAAATCAAAGAAGTTACTAACTGACAATTATTCATTGCTTCACAAGGAATGAGATGGTTGAACTTAGGGTCCTCTTAGGGGGCTGGTAGGGATGTAAATCATGAATTAGCCCATTGTTGCTAATGGCATTAATTAGCATCTTCATCTCAACAGAAAGGTCAAAGCCTAAATGGGCCATAGTGACTGAAGTTGTCCCCTCTAGAGATGAGGGTCCCTGTGGGGGCAAGGCAGTGGGGGGGAAGTTTGTACAGTAGAACCTCAGTGTTAAGAACACTTCAGGAGTGGAGGTTGTTCTTAACTCTGAACAAAATGTTATGGTTTTCTTTCAAAACTTTACAACTGAACATTGACTTATTCAGCTTTGAAACTTTGCTATGCAGAAGGAAAATGCTGCTTTTAACCAGCTTAAATGAAACAAGCACAGAAACAGTTTTCTTATACTGTCAAATCTTTTTTTTTAATTTCCCTTTATTTTTTAAGAATTGTTTACATTTAACACAGAACTGTACTTGTTTTTGTGTGTCTCTGCTCCTGCCTGGTTATATGTTTCTGGTTCTATATGATGTGTGTGGTTGATCAGTCATTTAATAACTCTGAGGTTCTATTGTTTGTTACTTTATGATTTCCATCTCCTAGAACAGAGGTGGGCAATAATTTTTGAAGTAGTTGTGGGTGGCGGGTGGGTGGGGCCTTGGGCAGAAAGTGCGGGGCCTTTGAATAGCTGGAATTGAAAGGGCTCCCAGGAATCACGTTAGAGGGGGCGGGAGCTGTGAGCCTTTCAACTTCTGCTATTTAAAGGGCTCACTGCTTCCGGCCTCACTGCTAGCACGTTGCCTGGGAGCCGGGGACGCCAGAGCCCTTTCAGCTGTTGTCTGGCAGCTGTGGGGAAGGCGCGAGCCCTTTAAATAGAAGCAGTTGAAAGGACTCGTGTGTCCCAGCTCCCAGGCAATGCGTTAGGGGATGGGGCCAGGAACTGCTGCACAGGCCAAAAAAAAGAGCTAAGTGGACCGGATGCAGCCCGCTGACGGGCTCTTGCCCATCCCTGCCCTAGAAGAGGACCTGTACTGCTGTGGCAGATAGATGTAATGATTATTATTAAGATGTACAGTGTCGCGAGCTTACCATGGAATGCCCCAGAATAAAAACTGGAAGGTCTGGATGATCCTTCTTCATGAGTTCAATGTGTTGCAAGCTGTCTCTGATGAAAACGTGGAAATCTGACACAACCATGCGGTCACCTTCACTCTGCCCATGGCCAACTGTGTGGGGGGAAAGGAAAACAATCCTGCTACATCAAGCAGAGCAATAGTAACATTTTACTTGGCACCTATATACGCCGGATATGGGTGCATCACAAATGTGCCAGACATGTGGGTAGGTTAGCACACACACAGCTCATTGCATATATTTGGTCCCATACACCCTCCATCCCGCATACCTGCAGAATGGATAATATGCATGTCCTGTAGAAATACACAGTACAACACACAGTACAGCTAAGAAAACTTATGGCTGCCCAGATCTTGTCTAGGCAGGTTGGTTCCACATTAGTAGAAACAAGCAGACTAACAGAGTTTAGCTCTAGTCTTTGACTGCTCTGAAGTTCAGGGACTGTTCAGTTCTGGAGTTTGGGTTGGCCTGCTATAGAGAAAGAAAGTAGATACCAAGTTCAGAGTTTGTGGCCATTAAGATGCAGGTACTCAGATGCTATGGTGGGAGGTGCAGTATATATACCTAGAGAGATACAAGATTTGGGATATTGGATTAGATTATTATAGGCAAAGCAGGTGTAATGAACAGGAGGGGTGCTGACCAGCACCCAGTGACTAAGGGATTAACTCAGATAGCTCGCAAAGGTTTTTGCCAGGGGGCCAGGAAAACCAATCAAGATAGAGGGTTGAAATTTGAATTGGATATAGGTTCCCTGCCTGCTCTCTTTGTGTGGGAGAGATAAACCAGGAGTTGAGAGACATAGAATGATTTAAATCCAGGCAGGACTACCATGCCCCCACTAAGGATGTTAAATATCGACTAATTGACTGACTGAATAGTCAATGCATTTTGCATCAACTATTCGATTAGTCGATAGGGCAATTCCACCTCTGAAGTGAGGCAACAGCCATAGGTCTCTTGCTACACTTCAAAGACGAAAGCCCTGCGTGGAGCCCGGGATCAGCTGGGGACTCCAGCTGATCCTGGGCTCCATGCGGTGCTGCCGCTTTGAAATGCTGTGTGCAGCCTGAGGCCGGGCTCCCCGCAGCGTTTCAAAGCAGCAGCACTGCCTGGAGTCAGTGGGGGAATCCACAGCTGATCCCGGGCTCCACGCGGTACTGCCGCTTTGAAATGCCATGTGCAGCCTGGAAATACCCCAGCTGGCCCTGGGCTGCACACGGCTTTTCAAAGCGGCAGCACTGCATGGAGCCTGGGGTCTGGCCCTAGACTTCAAGCGGCACTGCTGCTTTGAAGTACCCCATCTTCTTCCCCCCCTTGCTGCCTCTTTCTGATAGAGGCAGATGCGGGGAGAAGCGACTAGTCAACTAGCATGTCAACTATCCGAAAAGCCCTTCTCATCCCTAGCCCCCAGGAATTATGGGCATGGGAATGGACTGAACAAAGAGAAAATTAGAAGTAATTAAAGGGAAGTGTGAATCCAGTCACATTCAGGGTAATTTTTCTTTATTTTGTAGTTTGGTTTGAACTGCTTTGTGTGATTCTATGCCTTTCCTCCCCCTTTACCATCTAAGCATTGTGCCAGAGTTTTTCTCTGTTTTAATTAGTTTTCCTTAGTTGCTCTGTAACATCTAGCAACCAAGTATGCTTTATCAAGTTTATCTTCTGTTCTGTAATAAAAATCACTTCTTTTAAGGTGATGACTTGATTCTTGTGTCCTGAAAGGGTCTGTCTGTGTGTATCTGCATGCTTCTTACTGAGGGGTCAGCTACCAGAGAATGCAGCTTGTTTTTCTCTTTTATTTTTTCAAGCTCTTTTGGGGCAAAAGAGCTTGGGGTACCCCTAAGGTGATTTCAAGTGTTCAACCCTGGTTATTAGGGATCAAAAAGCACTTGATAGTGGCAGTGGCTCCCCAAAATCTGTGTATTATGATTCTGGAGGGAAAGTTTTTTGTAACCAGTGCCCATACAGGCAAGGTTTTAAAGCTCTCTTGCGGGTCCTCACCTTCTGCACTTGGAGTTCCAGAGTGGGGCACAGCCCTGACAGCAGGTCTCCTGCAAGGTTCAGACTTGTGTACAAACTTTCCCAACTTCTGGGAGTCTTGGGACTCTGATCTTTGATTTTGCCACAGTTGTTCTATTTGGAACTATCTAATGGAATAGTTGTTCTATTAGAAACAATTGTTCTATTTGGAAATATCTACCTTGACCTCTCCTTCTGCTATTTTGGGGCATGGGTTAGTGTGCTAGCTTTCACCAATGAGAAATCTGAATTCAAATGTCACCTTACTGTAGGGTCACAAGCATGGGAGTGGATAAAGCACTCCTCCTAAGCAAGTAGTAATGCAACTCTCCCCTCCCCCAGCATTCCAGCTTGACAGAAAGTCTATTTATGCTACACACAGTATTTGTCTTGTTTTTGATCAGTTTTTAGTCTCCTCTGCCTTTTTTCCTCTTTGAAGTACACTAGTTACTATGGAAACAATGGTATCTTTAGTAGGAGGGAGGGATTAGTGACATCCATAAGCACCGTACAAAACCAATTTATAGCATGCAAAGGTTTGAAATGTATACCACACATTGTAGAAACAACAGCATGTATATGATGATTATCATAACCACACACATTGTGTGACATATATAATGAATATAATTATTTTTTAAAAGAGTCTTGCTGTTTCTATTCAGTGTAATTTGTCATTTAAGGAAATTTGGGGAAAACAAAAATTACTGGGTCCATGTTGCAGGCTGGCCATGTCTAACACCCACACTGTTCACTGGTGTTGATCCTGCTGGGAAGTGCTAAATGGGCCCTTCTGATTAATGATGCAGGTATCTTTTACCTTCCTGGATATTAAGGAGGTGGAGAGGAAGTTCTCTAGAAAGAGAGGATCTAAAGTGTGGGCTGAGCAAGCTAGAAGGAGGAATCCTAAAGGTAGGCAATACACAGTGTGAGCAACACTGTATATTATTTTGTTAATTTCTGTGTTTGAAATCAAATACCAGGCAGAGGCTGTTTGGATTCTACACAATGTGTGGACTATGTTTCAAGAGCAGGCTGGGAAAGGCACTCACTCGTATTACATATTCTTTCTTAAAAACATCAGTTTAAAATAAATCTCATCACTAACTCCATACATGGCTTCATTTCTACAAAAGATTAAATAAAGTGCTTTTTTTATTCCAAGGGGATGTATGTGCCCCAGTGATACAAAAATAATTCAGCGGACCCAGAGAGCGGGTAGTGCACTCAGTACACCTGGAGGATGGGTCAGGCCTAATTAAAGATTTGTCCCAGATGGGGGGGGGGGGGGTTGATTAAAGGATCTGCCTACCTGTGAGGAGCCATGGTCACTAATAAAGGCAGGCCTTCTGGGCACTAGAAAGGAATCAGGAGGCTGAGTAGGCCTTAGGATCCTGTCTCAAGAAGGGAGCTTTGGCAAAGGATTGAGAGAGATCCTAGGAAGCCACATTGTGAAGTGAGCTCTTGTGATGAACCACCAGGGAAGCAAAACTCTAGGGGATCAATTTCAGGTGGAAAGAGATACACAGAGAGGCATCCAGGCTTCTAGGGTGAAACCCTAGGGAGGCACTGTTCCGTACAGGAGTTGCAAAGAGCTCTACAGAGCCAGGGGAAGGGGTGAAGGTCTTTGAAGGAGTAAGCCAGATAGGGGCTGGGGAAAAGCACCTAGAGACAGGGGCAGAGGAAGGCAGCAAGGAGTCTGAAGCAGCTGTTAGCTATTTGCTACAGGGTCCTGGGAGAGGAACCCGGAAGAGAGGGAAGGTCGAGGCTCCCCTTCCAGCTGTGAGGAAGGTGGCCTATAAGCCCTAACATAAGGGATATAAGGATCAGACCAAAGACTTGGTATAAAATCAGTGGGCTATTGTTTTGTGGGACACTGTTACCCTGGAAGGGCAGGAACTAAAAGTGAACTGCCTAGGATGGGGGAGAGGGTCTGGCTGAGTCACAAGATGAAGCACACCACTGTAGGGTCAGATAGGCACGGCATGGCAGGTAGCCAAGCCAGAAGGGGACATGCGAGTTAGTGAGTCCCTCTTACGTTGGCATAGTTTATTTCATTCAGGGAACTGGTATAAGTTATACTATCAAAAACATTTTTTGGTTATAACCTGTGACTATTCTAAGAGTGCTTACCAGTCTAGATACACCTGTATGGCTATGTTGGCAAATGTTTTCTGGCATACACCTGGTCTAAGACCTGGTCTATATTTAAAAATTAAACTGATTTAGCTATATTGCTCAGGATTGTGAAAAAGCTTTGTACGCTGTGGGTTGTGCTTAGTTGCATCTACACCAGAGGGTAGGTCTCTCTAAGGCGACAGAAGAATTTCTCCATCAACCTAGCCACTGCATCTTGAGAGATGACTTGACCTACGAAGTGTCTATGCTATTTCTGGCCACTTCTCATTATGAGGAGATTTTCAACTAAACAAATGGCAATTAGGTGTCTATGGTTTATTGACTTTCAGAGGAAGTTAGACAACGCAGGACCATTTGTGCCTCTGAGAATCCTCACTTCTACAAATAGCACCTACTTTCATCTCTAGAGGTGTGAATGGCTTTTTTGTCTAATGATGCATAGACAGTCGTAACACTTTGCAGGGAAATGGTACCTTTAAACCTAAAGAAGTGTCAGCACTTCACAAACATGAAGGAATGAACCATCCTAATGCCTCTGGGGGCAGAGCCATGTCAGTATCTCCAGTTTTACAGATAACGTCCCCATGCCTTTTCGTTAGCTAAGTGACTTCTGCAAGCTGGCACAGGGGTTTAATAGCAGAGTTAAGAGTAGAACCCAGGAGTCCTGATTCCCTGTCCCTGTTTTTATACCACCTAGATGAGTATCCTCCTCTCAGATCTCGTACCAAAAACTAATTAGGGGGATTTTCCCCTGCGTGTGATGGGGCAATGCATGTGAAATAAAGGGAGAACAGACTCCCCCATTAATATATTTTTTTTATTTTTGGCACCGATCCAGCAGTGCTAGTAAGAGGGCCCAAATAGATTACATTATAGACATTCTTTTTTCCTATCATTTTATTTTAAGAGCAATTGCTGCACTTTTATCTTTACCTCCCTAAGACACCAAGCCAGCTCTGGAAGGTAATGAGTCCATTAAAAGTTAGAATTTCCCAACTGACAACTGCTCAGGCCAGGGAGTCGAGACCTTCTGAGCTAAATGAAAGGAGGTGGCACCACCAAACATCAATGTAGTAAAAACTCCTGATATTTCTCCTTCAAATTTTACAGACTGTAGAGGAGTTAGTGACAGAGTGAAGGGGCCAAATACATCCCTGATGAAACCCAACATGTGCAAGGGGGTGAATCTGCCTTAATGGTTCTAAAAAGCCAGTTTCACAAAAGCTGATGCAGAAAAAAGCTATACCTGTGAAATGGCTGGAGGATGAAACTAAGCAAATGATGCTCAAAAGCGAGGAGTACAATAGTGGGTCACAAAAACATCACATGCTCCATAGCCTTGCAATTTGGAGAGTTTGTCTTTGAGGTGAGAAATAACAGCATACATCCAGTAAGCCACCTTGCTCAGAACTTTTATCTAACATACACGGCACAGCTATTTTAATGACAAGCCTTTCAAGACACTCAGCTGAACAGGCTGAAAATGGAAGATATGTAATCACCACACAAATTCTATAACATAGGCCTAATTTTCCAAATTATACCTACACAATTGTGTGTCTAATTTGCCCACTCAACCACTACTATTGCATATGCAAATAGACAGAGGTGATGATGCAGTGGCTATAAGTAAGTGTACAAACTCACTGTGCAGCTGCATACTTTTTTTATAAATAAATCAGCTGCTATTCTTTTTAAAAATTGTTATTCCTAAAATCAGAGGGGCTAATCCTGCCCTCTTTACTCCCAAAAAGCACTATTGTGAAATTTTGGTTGTTTTACCTGAGTAAGGACAGAAAGAGAATTGCAGGAATTTAGCGTCCTGACATTAGAAAAGGAAAATAAGCATTAGGCCATTTTATCTCCGCCCTATGGCCAGAGCAAGGCTGTTCCCTAACAGCCTGTTCAGATCATAAGTATACCTGAGTCCAAAATCAGAACAGCAAGAGGAGCAGATGACAAACTCAGCCACGTCTGAATGGAGGCTCAGGCACATGAATTTCAGCCAAGAATCACACTCATGGAGTTTGAGGCCAAAAGGGACCACCAGGTCATATAGACCAACATTCTGAATATTACAGGCCACCTGCATACTAAGCCTAAAAACCAGAGATGTAAATAGGCATTTTAGCCTCTGGGGTGAGCAAGCATATTTGCACCCCCTATCACTTTTTCTGCACTGTCAGCTTTTGCACCCTGGGCAGCTGCCCTGCTCGTCTTGTCCTGTTATGGCCCTGCTAACAGCTGAAATTAAACTGTTGTTTTACAGCCCTAAGGAACCTAAACTACTAGGCGGCGTGTGGATGCATGTTGCATTGTCCTGTTACACATCTTTCTAGAAGAACTGCTGGCTAGCCTAGTTGGAAGGTAGGGTGGAAGAGGGAGCTTTTCGAGGTATGGAGTGAGAGCTACCACCAGTGAGAAAGGAATTGCTGAAATGTTCATTCTGCCTGTAAAAACAATGAGGAGTCCCGTGGCACCTTAGAGACTAACAGATTTATTAGGGCATAAGCTTTCATAAGTAAAACCCACTCAGATTCCTTAGTCACAGAGAGGTAGCCATGTTAGTCTGATCTTGGTAAAACAAAAAAGCAGTCATGTAGTACTTAAAAGACTAACAAAATAGTTTATTAGGTGATGAGCTTTCATGGGGCAGACCCACTTCTTCAGATCACCAGTGGGTCTGCCCCACGAAAGCTCATCACCTAATAAACTATTTTGTTAGTCTTTAAAATGCTACACGACTGCTTTTCGGATTCCTTGTTTTTGCAGACACAAGCTAACACAGCTACCCCTCTTGAGACATCCTACCTGCATTATTTGTGCATTTTTGCATCCTCACACATCCTACAAGCACCTTGCCTTCTTTAACCCCTACCCCCTCTCCCTCCCAGTGTGATGGAGCCGTGAAAAAAGACAACGAAGTGATGTCAGCAAGGCCCTTCAAGCTGATATTGGTTCACACTCCTTAGGAGACTTGACGCATTGGCAGGTTTGCACATATGCTCAGCAAATATGCAGAGTGCAGCTTTACACACTTCAGTACAGGGTGAATGGAATCTGACACTGCCTGAAGGGAGCTCACCAACCAGGTAGGAGAGGCAGGCACGGAATGCAAGTACTTTCCCCTCACTCCCTTAGCATCCGGGGAATGGGATGAAAAGCAAGTCGTGTCCTGGAGCGCACTGCTGCTGCCCCCCCACCTTCACAAAATGATGCCCTTGCCCTGCAGTGCGATCACTGAACTAACCCATCATCCCACAATGAAATCCAAGCTATGTGCTTCAGCTGAAGCTCCTGCTGGTGACAGCCTGGGGCTGATTAACACAGAGCATGATGCCTTCTCATTGAAGCCAATGGGAGCTGCAGGTTCTCAGCAGGGCTGCAAATCAGAACTTTAAATACAGTAAATTAGATCAGCAGGGCATTAGCCACCATGGCAGCGGCTGCTCTTCACCCTCCCCAGGTCCTAGGGTCTCTGTCACATTATTTCACAGCTCGCAGATGTATTAAAGGGTGGAGGAGCACTTTGTTAAACCTCCACATGGGTCAAGATATAGAGAGAGGCTGCTGAAGAGACCAGGTCCTTTGAAAGATTTTTTTTTTTGATAGAAAGTGCTAGCAGTTTTCATTTTAAACTTAGAGAGGAACAAAGAGAACTAAGCGAAGCGTTGGTGCTCTTTACAACCTGGTTTGTTCTCCACATCACAAAGTGATCCTTTGCTGGGGGATGGAAGGCTCCAGTCCTCCTAGGATCATGTAAATTAGTGATGGAAAAATCCCACTAGGCCTTCCACTAGGTCCTGTAGTTTTATATATTTCACATGATGCTTTCACCTCTCCCCCTGGGAGATTACTTCACAACCCAAAAGAGCCCACGATCATAGCTTCATCCTATCCCTCTGTTATCTCCCTTAAGGCATTCCTAAATGGTACTGTGCCTCATTGGAGCGTACACCCCTCAAATATTTGTAGACTTTCATCATCACTTTACTTATCTATTTATTTACATAGAACCATATCTATTTTTTTAAAATCTTTTCCTGTAAATCAACCCTTCAAAGACAAAGGCAGCAGCCTGCACTCTGGTTTTTAGTGAATTGTTTTTCAGAGTTTCATCTAGAACATTTCACTGCAGGAGCATTAGGTGATCAGGGAAAATGCAGAACAGACACCGATTTCAGTTATGCTGCAGCAAATCTGTTGGTTTACTGGAGTTGCTCGAGATGTGAAATGGTGTCAGTGAGATCAGCAATTCTCACCATAGTCTGCCCTTTATCTCCCAGTTTACCACTGGAAAACCATGAGACTAGAAAGCATGGTATGAAACACCTTCAGCCTAGAGAGGAGCTGAGATGTGGTGCTTGAATGTGGATCCAGAATCTAGTACAGAGTCTGGGTTACATCCATTTTTACTTGAGACCAGGGGTGGCCAATCCGTGGCTCGCAAGCCGCATGCAGCTCTTCTCCCCCAAAAGAGTGGCTCGGGAAGCCATTCCTGTGCCTGCCCACGGCCTTTGCCCCCAGCTCTCCTGTGCTCACCCAGGCGGCAATTCAAAATGGCGCCCAAGATGGCGGCCGTCGACAGACGCCTGATAGGGCGAAAAAGCCTAAGCTTGTTTCTTAAAGGTGCAGCCTCTTTTTTTTGCTTGACAATTCTGGTGCGGCTCTTCGCATTTTTTCCACCTCTGTTTCGGCTCTCTTTGTTAAATGGGTTGGCCACCCCTGCTTGAGACAAAAGGCTGCTTAGCGACCGCCAAGGAGCAGGAGGTTAGCAGGGCTCTCTCACTGAGCTCTGGAACTCTGTCCTTAAGTGTATGTCTACACTGGAGTTAAAAGGTGTAATTTCCAGCTTCGGGAAACCTACCCATGCTGCCTCTGATTGAGGCAATCTGCTAAAAATCCAGATGAAGTCATGGATGTGTGAATGATGGGATGGGTTAGCTGCCCCAGTATGTACAAAGGTTTCAGAGAAGATCTTAGCATGGCTCTCCCATCCTGCAGCTCATGCTGCTGCCGCTGCATAGGGTTACCAGGCACCCAGTTTTCAACTGGAAGGCCTGGTCAAAAGGGACCTTGATGGCTGTGGTTGGCATTGCCTCATCAGCAGGGTCAGGGGCTAAAGAAGCTCCCTGCCTGCCTTGGCTCTGCATGGCTCCCAGGAGCAGTTGCCAGGTTCTTGTGCTCCGTAGGCACATGTAGGTTCTGTGCACTGCCCCCGACCCAAGTGCTGGCTCCGCAGCTCCCACTGACTGGGAACCATGACCAATGGGAGCTGTGGGGGCAGCGCCTGTCAACGTGAAGGTAGTGTGTGGAGACTCCCTTACTGCCCATGTGCCTAGGGGCCACAGGGACGTGGTGGCCATTTCCTGGGAGGCATGGTAAGCGCCGCCTGGATCCTGTCCCCCAGCCTCCTGCCCCAGC
The DNA here is from genome assembly GCA_032595735.1 of Pelochelys cantorii. Classification (NCBI taxonomy): domain Eukaryota; kingdom Metazoa; phylum Chordata; order Testudines; family Trionychidae; genus Pelochelys; species Pelochelys cantorii. Next base: position 26,345,089 of record CM064336.1, read on the forward strand.
TCAGAGTCTGGTCCCACTCCCAAACTCCCGAATCACCCTCCCCTGAGAGACGGGAGCTGGGGAATTACTGGGGGGCCTGGTACAGAGCAGCAGCAGAGGTCGGCCTCTGCCCTCACACTCACCACAGTGGTGGGAGCTGGAGCAACCTGCTCTGTTCTACCCCACTGCCCTCTCCCAGCCCACTTCACTCTGCAGGGCTTTGGAGAAGTGGTGGGGCATGGATGGGGCCTCAGATGAGGAGCAGGGGCAGGGCAAGGGTTTGTGCTTCAGGGTGGGCAAAATATGGCCTGTGGGCTAGATCCAGCCTATGGCCCAGTGGGAGCCTCGGGCACACTGCTTACCTGCCCTGCCCTCGCAGGCCACTCCAGCAGCCGGCTGCAGGGCCCATGTGCTTCTCTGAGCATTGCTGTGAGCCAGCTGGTGGGGGGGAGGGAGAAGGCTTTGTGCACTGCCCCCACCCCCAGCACAGTCTCACAGTGGGAGCTGCCTGGGCAGGCAGCACATGAAGTACCTCTGCCCCCCAGGGCTTGCGACACTCAGAGAAGCACATGGCATATGAGGGAGTAGGGTGGCAGGAATGAAGCCTGCCTGAGGGACCTGTTGGGCTGCTGGCTGGGAGATGCCTAAGTAAGTGCCTCCCAGCCAGACCCTGCCTCTGGCACCCTAGCCCCTCCCTTCCCCCAAGCCTCTGCCCCCTCTCCTATACTTCTGCCCCACATAACCCAAACCTTCTGTCCCCCCACTCCTGCACCCATACCCCTCCCAGACCCTTCACCCCCTCCTGTGCCCCTCCTCCAGGTCAGAATCCTCTCCTGCACTCATACCCACTCCCAGATCCTGCACCTCAACCCCCTGCCCTGGGTCACAAACCCCTCCTGCCCTAGGTCACAACCCAAACCCTCACACCCCCTACTGTACCCTTGACCCAGGTCACAACCTCCTTCTTCACCCAAACTCCCTCCCAGTCCGAACACCCGCTCCTGCACCCCAGTCCCCTACCCCAAGCTCCTTTCTGATCCCAACCTTCCTTCCCAGACTCTCCATCTACTCCATTAATATCATGGAAGAGTGTGGGCCTTGACCATTTGGAGTGGCCCTCCCACCAAAAATTATTGCCTTCCCCTGGAGTAGAAAGATGGCAACCCTAAGTTTATCATGTCTCCAATCCAAAGGGGAAGCTCTTAACAGATGGAGGGAGGGAGAAGCTCTAGTGTAGCAGCCCAAGCAGTGCTTTGGCTATAGCCAGAACTCAGCTCCCACTCTGAGCATAAATAAATATTAAAGCCGAATGGCACTAAGAAAGAAGCTTGGATCCAGAGGTAGTTAAAGGTGAAACTCTGTCATCATCACAGAGTCAAGAGCATCTCCCATAAAACAGAATCCACGCATAAGGGACACTTATTAATTATGCTACAAGAGGCCTTCAGCAAGGCAGAAATTAGATTAGATGCAGCAGCATCTGATTTAATAAGTTGGAGTGCTGGGAAGCTCCTTTTCAATTCCCATCAGGGCCTTTTAGAGGATAGAAAAGGCAGTTTGCTGCTGAAATAGCTCTGCCATAGCATCAGGTGCATTACAGAGGACCTTGCCATCACTCTGAGCAGTGTGCAGATGGGGGTGTTTCATTGGAGCTCAAACCAAGTTCCATCTGTAAGACTTGTTGGTTACCCCACTGCCTTTCTGATTAATGAGCCCAAAGGAACCACAGGGAGACGTTTTTCTTACACAGTAAACAACTAGATGAATATTTCAACCCAATGGGGGTAGGAATGAGTACGTTATCTATATTAGATTTCACACTGTGAAAACCCAGTTAAAATTGCTGTTGCAGTTACTGGGGGGGGGAGCTGTCCCTTTCAGGTTCTCTAGTGCGCCCCTCAGGGGACAGGCCTGGCTTCCTGCACCTCATGTTAGGTGGAACCACATGGCCCAACCACTCTTAGACTGGATCTCAGCACCACAGACCTCTGGTTACAGCTGTGTTTATCGGACAGGCCCAGACACAGTGTTCCCTATGACCAGAACGCTTGCGCGGCCCCTCAGGAGAGATTCCAAAGGCTGCTCAGCTGATTAGCAGAACACCCACAGCTAGGTTTTGTTTTTACTGGTGGTGCACATTCACACATGCCTCAGCGCACATAAAAATTTATTCCACCACTGAATGGGAAAGATTGGAGAGAACATTGCCAGGCACCCATAAGCTGTTTCCTTTGGGTAAAGGTGAGCTGCAGCAGCTGATGAGATTGACTCTAAAACAGCTTCTTTAAAAACAAAGTATTATTTGTTCACCCGAGGTACATGGCACCCAGGCCAAAGGATAAAGACAAGGAAGGTCTAGACACATAGGTATATTACCTACAATCCTGCACCTTAATTTTGACCTTTCTAGCTCTTTAGACCTCCATCTGTGGGATGAGTAAAACAGACTGCCTTTCTGCAGCTTCTGCCTTGTTCTCTGCCACTGCTGCTGACAGGCCCCTTCCTCCCTACCTCAGCATTTTTAAAGTTTAAAAAACTCTTTGCTCCTAGGCTTTCGGCCTTGGGAGGAATAAACAATGCTAGCCTGGTGGGAGCCAGGCAGAGGTGTTCCCCAATTCATAGCTTCCTCCCATCCATTTGTTTTGTTATCTTTGCCATTGTTTCGCTTCCTGTTTGCTTCCCCCTTAACAGCCTCCTTGGACGGAACTCCTGGCAGTCAGACAGGCTAATACCAGGCTAAACAGAAGGGGAAGTACATGAAAAGAATATAAACTTCCTCCTTCTCTGCAGTTGCTTAAGCATCAACACAACCCATAGCATCAACACAACCACCAAAAAGCTATACAATCACTAGTAAAAAGCCCTCACCCATCTCTTGCAAACTACACCCATTATTTATTTCTTGTCTTGTGACCTTGCCCATATTCACCACCCACAAAACATGGGACCTTCAGCTCTGACTAGGTGGAGTGGTTAAAAATGGAAGTGTTCAAAACTGAACAACTGGAGGAACTGGTTTTGTACTGAAGCTGATGGGTAGTGTGTAGATTTTTAGCTGATGGTGATGCTGAAGTGAGTCATACTGGATAATTGGCAATAGCAGGGGAAATAGTTTGCATAAGTGTTTGTTAGTTTTAGAAGTCAGAGGAGAGGAGTTCTTTAGGTGATGGAATTATGAAGGAATGTATTTATTTTAGTAGTGTAAGTCTTTATTTAGATGATCTGTACTTTGATTTTTAGCTAGCAGGGGCATTGACTGTCTTTTTTGCATGTGGAGTACCTGATATGGTGGAGACCTGGCCTCTGAGTGGGGCCCTTAGCTGCCACAACAATCCAAATAATAAATAATTATGACTTGTGATCAGAGGTAGGGCCACACATTTTGTGCGGAGGCAGGAGGAGGCACACAGGTAGTGGAAGTGGATGAGAAAATACAAAGACAAAATCATAAATGTAGGTTGCAAGGGCTGTGTGAGGACTTGGTGATTTCCTATCTTTTTAAGATTGAAGTGGGAAAAAAACAAATGTACTAGTAAACATGTGAAATGACATCAGAACAGTTCACAACTGAGTAGAACACACCCTTTAAAAATGAATCAAGTACATATTTTTTGTGTGTGCAAACATACTGGATTTCAAAGCTCCTGATGCTGTTTTCATTATTGTTTAACAAGTCACGCACCTCATTTACCATTCAGACACAAACAACTAAAGCAGCCAGAAGAAACATCAGAGCACGCAATTAACATCTGGAAAAGTCAAGAGACTGTTCCATATCCCTCATAATATGCAAAGCAAAGGCTACTCCTCACAGAACACACACACACAGGAAGCAGCTCAACCTTTACCAGAAAGATGGGGAGCAACAAAACAAGCTTCTTTGCCCTGGGAACCATCTCTTAGCAACAACACAAGGTGAACTTGTTATCCATCCATTTTCTAATAATCGAGGTAAGACTGTTCCCTATAAGATATTCACCAGTATCTACCTAGGTTATTAAAGTCTCCAATACCCTAGTATTTTAGCCCCTTACACTCTTTAATATGTTTATCCTCACAATATGAGGTAGAGCAGTACTATGATCCCCACTGGAGAGGACACGGTGGATGCTGTGGATAATAATACTGCCCTACTACATGTTGTGAGGACATAGACGTGTGCACAGGGTGTGCTGGGTGTGCCCAGGCACACTAATGTCTCGGACCGGCTAGCGGCTGCTGGAGGAAGAGGAGGATTTGTGACGGGGCACCGCAGCCCCTCACTTTAAATTCCCCGCGGCCATCTATGGGGCACTGTGGGGCAGAGAGAGGCATGTGCAGCATCCTCAAACGCCACACAACAGGTGAGAGGGGAGATGCCCGGGCGTGGCGTAACGTCACAGCCTGGGACTTTAAAACCGCGTGGCCCAGCTCCAGAAGCAGCTGGGGCCCAACTACAGACGCCGGCCCGAGCCATTTTTGTGGCCCGGGCCCCGCCCCACCTATCCCAGAAGCACTGCGCGGTGCCCCTTATGCACCTGGGGGTGCCCCCGCCCGGCCCAGCAGCACCGCGTGGCACCCCTGAGGCACCCCCGCCCGGCCCAGCAGCACTGCGCGGCGCCCCTGAGGCGCCCCTGCCCGGCCTGGCAGCACCGCGCAGCGCCCCTGAGGCGCCCAGGGCTAGGGCCTGGCTGGCCTGTAGCTTGGGCCGGCTCTGACTCCAGCCCCGCAAGCTGGAAGGCAGAAGTCAAAGGTAAGGGAGGGGAAGGGAGGGGAGGGGAGGGGAGGGGAGGGAAAGGGGGGAAAAATAAGAGGAAGGCGTGGGAGAGGAAGGGGCTTGTGCTGAGGGGAGGGGAGCAGGTCAGGAGAAGAAAGGGGAAGGCACCAAGGGACAGGGTAGAGGAGACACAAATGCCAGGGGGCCAAGTGGAGACAATGAGGAAAAGGGCAGGAGGGGAGGTGTCAGTGGGAGCGGGGACAGGGTGATGCTGGGAGAGGAGACGGTAAAGGCATTGGGGGTTGGAGGGGGAGGTGCTGGGAGAAAGTTTGAAAGAAGGGGTGGGCATGAGGAAGGCAGGGATGGAGCAAGTCGTGTGAGGGCATAGGGGCATGAGGGGAATGGGGGCAGAGGGTGGTAAGAGGGTGGGCATCAGGGAAAAAGAGGGCAAAGGGGGTAGGGGCAGTGAGGGAAGGGGGAGGCACCAGGAGGGTGCAGGGGTAAGGTGCAGGTGCCAGGGGATTCTGGGGGTGAAGCAGAAGGGCAGACACCTGCAGGGGAGAGACCTGCACCAGAGGAGAGAGACAGGGCAGGTGTGTAGAGGGAGGTGTTAGGAGAGGGGATGAGGAGGGGTAGCTCACATGATCAGAGTAGGGCTACTGGAGGAGTGGGCACAGGGGGGAGAGAAGGGCTGGTGGAGGGGGACAGGTCTCAGGAAGGCTGAGGGCAGTGAGAAGGGCAGGAGTCAGGACAGCAGAGGAGGGTGAGGGGTTGGGGGGCAGCAGGCACCAGGGGATCTGATGGAGCAAGGGGAGGAGACATGGTAGCAGAGAGAAAAGGTAAAGGTTTATGAGATATTTATTAATAACTTGGGTGCCACAGTGGCACATCCAAACAAGCCACGTGAACTCAGTACTGGTGCACAACACAAAATTCATTCTGCTCATGGGAGGAAACTCTTAGAGGGAACACTTCCCCTAGCCTCTCCGCCCCTGAGTTAATGTCACACACATTGGGTTAATGCAATTGCAGGATAGTTGTATGAGGGGGGGTTTGGTGGGGGCCAAACTAATCCCTATTGGTAGGAGGATGGTGGGAAAAGTCCTTGGGGGGGGTGTCACATGACACCTTTTACTTCTGGTCATGTGTCCATCTTGCCCCGAGAGTGTTACCTCCAGAGGTGTGGCCAATGGGGGTCAGGGGTGTGGTTAACAGGGGTCAGGGGTGTGGCTAATGGGGATCAAAGTACATTTAAAAAAAATACTTTGGGTGCACACCCTAATGAAATGTGCTGTGCACGCCTATGTGTGAGGATAAACACAGGGCTGGAGCTGGCATCAGCTGATAGCAGGGTAGGTTCCAGTGACTTAATGGATAAGGTGACAGCCTTCAGAACCTGGGCCTTTGGGTTTGAATCCCACCCATGCCCCAGAGAAACTGCGGCCAGGTCTACACTAGACCTGGAAGGTCAAATTAAGGTATGCAACTCCAGCTATGTAAAATATGTAGCTGGAGTTGGTTTACCTTAAGCTGAGCGTGGTGACATCCTCACAGAGGGAGGCTGATGGGAGCAAATGTTTCCCTTACTTCCCACAACCTATCTTCCTTCTAATCTGTATGGCAGCATAGCTTCACAGGTGATTAACTGGCTCCGCACAGGGAGTTGACCGACTGGGGAGGCCTGATTAATCACCTGTGAAGCTGTGCAGCTTAGAGGGAACACTACTCACAACTGCCAGTAGTACCAGTGGTGACCAGAGTCATCCTTAGCATTTGATTTAGTGGGTCTTAACTAAACCCACTAAACTGATCGCCAGAAGATCAGTCTCAGGCACAATGAAGACATGGTCAAGTGACTTACTGAAGGTGATGTAGGAAGTTGGTGGCAAAGAAGAGAACTGAATTCAGGTCTCCAAAATTCCAGGCTCACACTCTAAGCACTGGACCTTCCTTTCAAACAGCCTAGTTCTGAAATGTCTCTCAAATCCCATTTTTAGTGAGCTGTGTCATCTTTCACCTACACAGAACACATCAGGCATAGCCTATCACCTGCACTTACACAGCAAGTATATACTGTGCTTTCAGATACTATGCTGATGGGCATGTTATAAGACCATAGTAGGAGAGAGACAGTATCCATTAGGAATATCCCTCTCATCCTCTGTATAGATACAGCAAGGGTATCCTGCCTGTGACCTGCTTAGCACATAGTCCCATCCATCCTCTATAAAACAGGGATTTTTTCCCCTAGAAGATCAGGATAATCCATTTTCTTTCAGCATTCACAGGATGGTTTCTTTTTCCATCTCCTTCCTCACACAAACACTGCAGTACACTGAGAGCCTTCTCCTCCCACATCAGACACACATTTGCCGAGCCAGGGTATTTTTAGATTAGAGCATGCACACACATACATTATTATTTGTTGCCTTGGCAAAAAAATAATTGGAAACGGGTAATTTTCTAGGCTAAAATTATTTGTGTCTTACTGCTTGGCATCTGAGAACTCCTGTGAAGCCATTTAAAGTCTTTTTCTGTGCTCTGAAGCTGATAAACAAAATGAGCTGGTATATCAGAAGAGCTGTTTATTCCAACAGATAGTTCAGCAAGGTAAACTGTAGTTCAGAATTTCTGTCAATGTTAAGGATCATATTCAGCTCTGATATAAGCAGGCACAACTCTTTTAAGTTAAGTAGAATTGGCCCTCCCTAAAGTAAGGCTGGATCCAGCACCGAGTCGTATTTTCTTAAAAGACATTCTTGGAAGGTTATTGTGATGGGGTCTCCACAGCAGGCAGTAGTCTCAGGCAGCAACCAGGTGGTGACCTTTTGGTGGGCAAGACAAGTAGCCTATGGCTCTGAAGCATTCTGGCTAGGCTGAAAAGCTATGTAGTGATCTGGGGAATTAGCCCCCCTAAGCAGGGTGAAGCAGTAAACAGTTTGCAGCCCTCTGGGTGAGGTTGAGTAGAAGTCTCTGGCCCTGTAACCTCCTGGCTGGGCTGCAAAAGAATCAGCCTGGGTAATAGCAGGGTGAAGCAGTAAGCTAAGCAGCCTGCCATCACCTGGGAGGGGCAGAGCAGGGGTCAGTAAGTGTTTTTTCCCTTTGGTCTAGGCTTTGGTTCAGGAAGCTTCCTCAGCAGGTGAATGCTCCACTCCCCTGGCAGTGTCTGCAGGTGACTAGTTGTCTGGTAGGTATTCCTGGTCCCCAGGCTCAATTGCCAGAAGTCTTGCAGGAGCAAACCATGTGTTCCCTTCCTCTTCCATCCTTCTTACCTGGGATGACTCCTTTCATAGGAGTTCTCCACTTGGAGCATGTGCAGCAGGGAAGAGAGGGCACGGTCTCCTGTGCCCACAATAATTGGTCCATGCCTGGTGCCTCAGTGTGGGGGTGGGATACCTTGGCACAGTTATTCCGATAATCCCACAGCAAAACTTCCAAGTGAGCCTGTCACAAAACAGCAGGTTCTTTGCAGAGTTCACTTGTAAAGAGAACTACAACTGAATGGGCAATATTAACACTAACTCCTGCAATGTATTGTAATCTGGGGCATGCGATCATGGTGTGAGAAGCAGCATTTAGCTAGCTAGTCCTTGTACCAGCCCTGCCTCTGCGACATACCCTGCAAAATCTTTGCACTGGTTTTGAATGGCTTGTGAAGGTAGGGGGTGTGTTTGTGTGCCTGTCTGTCTGTCTAAGAGGGTGAGGAGAGTGGAACTGATTACTGTTCCATCAAGGGATAACTACAACAGTCACAGCAGATGTTCTATCTCCTTCTAATACATCCCTCCATATTCATGGGAGATGCAGTTCTTTATTCAGCTACTTTTGAAATGCAGTCTCTCATGCCAGCATTGAATCCACTCCCTTCACACATATTAAGGCAACAGGCTAACAGGAATGGATGCCCTAGTCTATCCATTAACTGTGAGCAGTCGTCCTAAACTGTATTTAAGGCTGCTTCATGTCATTAAATGGCTGTTGAGTTCTTGCTCCTCCTCCCCCCCAAAAAAGCTGCATTTCATAGCAGGTGAAGGAATTTCTATAAAATATTTTATTCCCCCGGAAGAAAATCTCCATATAAATGTAAGATCTATTGTCAGCAATGCAATCAGTTGGGTGTCTCTAAGGGACTATATATCCAGGCACTGTGTGGTTGTACTAAGGGCCCTGTAATAGTTTTTTACTGTTGCTTCAGCAGAATGTTCCAGATTAATCCTCCCAGCCGAACAGTGCCTGAGTGTCTCCCGAATAGAAGGGGTGCCATTGTCTAATATCACAGTTCATCTCCAATGACTTACTCTAGGAACCCTGAGGTGACACAGGACTGTGAGGGGGTGTACCAACCCTGCACTGGGCAGGTTGGGGTTAACTAGTTACTTTGGAACCAAGAGGCCCAGCTGGGTATGCTCCTGGTGGAGGGAGTATATAAAAGGAAGCAGCTTGGCTGGCTGAGGCAAAGACTAGACGTGCGCTGCCAAAGAACAGCCAAGATGTCAGATGGCCAAAGCTGGGGACCCTGACTGTGCTGCAGAAGCAATTGGTTATGGGGACAGAAGGGGATGCCAAAATGCTCTTAGCTGAGGGGACACTTGAGGCAAGCCTAAGCATAGGAAGCGCCAGGGAACATGTTTGGTGACATGGAGACCTAAACCCGGCACCAGGAAAGCTGGTTTCATAAGACCTTGGGTGAGAACCTGGTATAGTAGTGTGGGCCTGGGTACCTCTACCCTCCCTGCACCTACCCTGAGGCACTGCTGTTGGGGACAGTTGGTGCTAGGCACTATTGCTTTGGACTGTTGATACTGCTGCTACTTACTACAGTTGCTGACAGTATGCACTACAGCCAGGGATGAGTGATACGTAAGACTACAGCTGTGATCTATCGGTACAAGGCACTACTTTTGGCAGGCGCTTGGCACCGAGCGTTGCTTCCAGGATCAGTTGGTACTAGGTGCTATAGCTGTGGATTGTTGATGCAAGGTATTACTTGGCCTTGGACACTTGCCATTAGGCCTTGCTGTCCTGAAGGACAGGGTGGCTCTGAGAACCCATACCAATAGAGGTCACAACTGCAGTAGAGAATAGGACCCTCACTGGAAACCTGTTCCATGTGAAAAGACCAATTTTATTCTGTCATAGAAAAACTCAGTTGACTTTACTGGAGTTATTCTGGCTTTATACTGGTACAACAGTTGAGAATTTGGCCCTCATGTTGCAGATCTTTTATGAACAGCGAGGGGCTCTATATATTCTGTTGTCCCTGCACATGAGTTCAGATTCCATTAATGGGAGTTAGAGTTTCACACCCACGGGGAGAGAAAATGAATGTCTGTAGCAGCCAACAACATTTCCTTGCTATTTTTAATCTACAAAGATTGCCATAAAAGCACCTGAAAAAAAGGAAAGAAAACACATGGTTTTTTTTTGTAGATTTAGAACTACCTGTAACATAAAAGGATGCATGCTTCTCCCCCTCCCCATTTATAAATAAGGAAAAAACAAATCTACCTGCATTAATTTACTGGTCGAAATCCAAACATGGTTTAAAAACCACGGTGGTACTAACTCAGAACACCAGGGTTTCCTCTGGGGGGAAAATTGAGCTGTAGTGGAGCTGTGTACTTGATCACCACCACTCTTTTATTTCCCAGCCTGCGCGTGCTATTAAATCTTAAATGACAGCTTGTTTAACTAGAAAACATTTCCATTTTTCCTCAACAAAAGCCATTCATTTCTCACTTTTCTGTTTGCTTAAAGACGGTTTCGCTCACCCGGCCTTGGAGTTCTGTACAACCCGTTCGATTGTTCCTCTTTGAATAGAGTTGCAAGTTAATGATCCACCTTTGATCTCTGATGGGGGAGCCCTGCCCAGTCCATTGCAAGGCCCTTTGCATTCTATTAACGTTGCAACCTCCATACATGGGCCTCAAATATTGTAATGACTGAGAAACTGATCTGCATGTTTTATCTCAAGAAAGACAGTCCTCTCTAATAAAGCTTCAAAACAGGCACCAAGAGGAGAGGAGAAAGAAAGCAGGACGCTGCCCTCTCTGCTTGGAACAACTTCCCTATACAAATAACTCAGGGGCCTTCTTTTAAAACCTCTTCAAAACATTCTGCTTCCATGAAGACCACCCAAGATGAACCCACATCAGTAAAAAAGCGGTCACTCACCCTTGCTATTTATTTTTAAAAAATAAACCCATGCTCTTATGTAGAACAAAGGCTCCTAATACTTTCTGGCTACGTCTAGACTACAAGCCTCTTTTGAAAGAGAGCGTCTAGACTACAAGCAGATTTTTCGAAAAAGCGAGCCTAGACGCTCTCTTTTGAAAAAGCACAGTTTGCATTCAATAGCGCCTTTTTTTGAAAGAATACTTTCGAAAAAAGGCGTTATTCCTCATAAAATGAGGTTTACCGCAATCTAAAAAACTGCCGCGTTCTTTCGATTTACTTTCGAAAGAACGCAGCTGCAGTCTAGACGCAGGTGAAGTTTTTTAAAAAAAGACTACTTTTTTTGAAAAAACTCTGTCGTCTAGACACACCCCAAGTGTTGCAAATCAGATTATTGGGGGTGGGAGTGTACCTTATGGGCCTTACGCACTGTTGGTATTTTAACAGATAGTAAATAAATGTTACACTTTTTAAAATGAAAAGCACAGCAGGGCATTGCAATGTATGTTATAAGTTAATTCACCAAAAGTATGGCCAAAGGGCAACATTTTCAAATTCATGAATTTTGGGCCTCATTCTCTGCTACCTGGCACCTTGCATTGTTACTTACACCTGTGCAAAGTATGGAATAGTTGTATAAATAAAACACCACTATTCTGAGCTGGTCGCATTTTATGCACACTTTGCCCAAGTTGGTTGAGTACAATGTGCAAGACAGTTGGATTAGTTAGACAATGTTGTTTCAGAATATTCCCTTTTCACCATGTAAATACGTAGGAAACCAGAGTGGCAGAAAGTAGCTCACTTATGTAGCAAGACTACCCTTCTTTCTTACTGCGGATTGATCTCACTGCTACTCTTCCCTCTAGTTGTTAGCATTTGGTTCCCTCTCTCTTTAACCCTCTTCCCTGTGATTCTGAACACTCTTCATGTGCTCAGACAATGAGACTGAAAGAGCTGGGATCAAATAAACACATTATCAACTTTCCCTGCCCTATAACTCAAATTAAAACTTCATCTGGTTTGCAATCGAGAATGAAAAGCAACTAATAGCGCTTTGCTAATTTAATGCCCCATGAAAACCCACATTAACTGCTTTTTAATGGTCAAAGGGCCTGTATGTTGCTCTTCAACATTGCCAGAACATTGGAACAAGACCTTAAACCAGCCATAATAAGCCTGGAAGATAATAAGGGGATAGGTAACAGACAGCATGGATTTGTAAAGAACAAATCATGTCAAACCAATCCAATAACTTTCTTTGATAGGATATCAAGCCTTGTGGATAATGGAGAAATCGGTGGATGTGGTATACCTAGACTTTAGTAAGGCATTTGATATGGTCTTGCATGACCTTCTTATCAATAAACTAGGCAAATACAACCTAGATGGGGCTACTATAAGGTGGGTGCATAACTGGATGGATAACTATTCTCAGAGAGTAGTTATTAACGGGTTCACAATCCTGCTGGAAGGGCATAACAAGTGGGGTTCCGCAGGGGTCTGTTCTGGGACCGGTTCTGTTCAATATCTTCTTCAACAATTTAGATATTGGCATAGTGAGTACGCTTATTAAGTTTGCAGATGATACCAAGCTGGGAGGGGCTGCAACTGCTTTGGAGGATAGGGTCATAATTCAAAATGATCTGGACAAACTAGAGAAATGTTCTGAGGTAAATAGGATGAAGTTTAATAAAGGACAAATGCAAAGTACTCCACTTCGGAAGGAACAATCCGTTTCACACATACAGAATGGGAAGTGACTATCTAGGAATGAGTACTGCAGAAAGGGATCTAGGGGTCATAGTGGACCGCAAGCTAAATATGAGCCAACAGTGTGACGCTGTTGCAAAAAAAGCAAACATGATTCTGGGATGCATTAACAGGAGTGTTGTGAGCAAGACACGAGGAGTCATTCTTCCGCCCTACTCTGCACTGATTAGGCCTCAATTGGAGTATTGTGTCCAGTTCTGAGCACCACATTTCATGAAAGATGTGGAGAAATTGGAGAAGGTCCAGAGAAGAACAACAAAAATGACTAAAGATCTAGAAAACATGAGCCATGAGGGAAGACTGAAAGAACTGGGCTTGTTTAGTTTGGGAAAGGAGAAGACTGAGAAGGGGACATGATAGCGGTTTTGAGGTATCTAAAAGGGTGTCACAAGGAGGAGGGAAAAAAATTGTTCTCCTTGGCCTCTGAGGATAGGACAAGAAGCAATGGGCTTAAACTTTAGCAAGGGAGGTTTAGGTTGGACATTAGGAAAAACTTCCTAACTGTCAGAGTGGTTAAACACTGAAATAAGTTGCCTAGGGAGGTTGTGGAATCTCCATCTCTAGAGGTATTTAAGAGCAGGTTAGACAGACATCTATCAGGGATGGTCTAGATCGGGGGTCTCCAACCTTTTTAAACACAAGATCACTTTTTGAATTTAAGTGCAATGTAAGATCTACCTCAAATCCAAATACCCTTGCTCCACCTCCTTCGTGCCCCTTCTCCGAGGCCCTGCCCCTGCTCACTCCGTCCTCCCTCCTTCCCTTCCACATTCTCCCTACCTTTCACCAGACGGTGCAGAGGGTTGGGGCGCAGGCTCTGGTCTTGGGCTAAGGGATTTGGAGTATGGGGGGGGGCTCTGAGTTGAGCCTGGGGCAAGGAGTTGAGGTGTAGAAGGGGGTTCAGGATGCAGGCTCTGTAAGGGAGTTTGGTGGGGGGAGGGGCTCAGGGCTAGGGCAGGGGCTTGGAGTGTAGAGGGGAGTACATGACTGGGGCAGGAGTTTGGAGCTGGCTCCAGCTGGGCACTGCTTACCTCAGGTGGCTCCTGGGTAGTGGTGCAGTGGGGCTAAGGCAGGCTCACCCCTGCTCTGGCCCTGCACCACTCCCAAAAGCAGCCAGGAAACTCCCTCCATCCCAAGCCCTGTTATCCCCCTTTCCCTGTTCTGTGGAGATAGAATACAGGGTGGGAGGGGGCACCCTGACATCAGTGCCCCTCCTCTCCCTTCCCTGCTCTGTACCACAGGCTCCCGGGGGGTAGGGGGAAGCTCCAAGGCAAAGGGCAGGAGATGCACAGCAGGGGTGGGAGGGGCAGCTGAAATGCTGCACTTGACAACCTCTTGGCCAAACCCGTCAAGATCACCTGTCAGAGGCTCCAAGATCTACCAGTAGATCCCAATATACTGGTTGGTGACCACTGATCTAGACGGTACTGGGTCCTGCTGTGAGGGCAGGGGACTGGACTCGATGACCTCTCAAGGTCCCTTCCAGTTCTAGCGTTCTATGATTCTAAGATTCTGTAAAAGGGGTCCCTCTGCACTGGGTAGGCTGTGTGGTAAAAGGCATGCGAGCATACAGTGGGATGGGATCACAGTGGTTCTAATGGACTGCTTTAGCAACTGCAATTTAGAACAACTCTTACACTACTCTGTTACACCAGAAGTTGTTTCAGCGGGAAAGATGGTACAGAGCCACCTGTGCCCTCTCTCCCTGTTGCTATACCGAGCATAAACTTGGCATGGCTGAGGTTCTTGGCGCTCTGTACCATAGTATTATTTAAGATGCCAGGACTTCCCAAAGCTCTTTGTCTTTTTATTCAGCTCCTGAAAATAAATTCAGCATAAAGAGCGTCAGTTTAAAGGGATCTCGGCTGGTAACCGTTAGTCTTTGTATCATTTACAATTCAGCAATTTTTTTTTCCAGGATGAACAAGGATTTTCAAATTGCAGACTGCTGCCAAACACTGAACAAATCACAGCATTAGAGATGCTGTTGGCATAACAGCTTTTCACCATGAATTGAATCAGCAGATAGTCTCTTTCGAGAAATTAACACATTCGTGCCATGGATGGGCACATACATCTCTTTGGCATCTGTTTGATGCACTGAGATATTTTCCCTTCTGGTGCCCAACAGGTGATATTCGTTATTTTAACCCCCAGGGAAAGAAAGCTGAAGATGGAAGCACAAAGCAAGGCCCAAAGCACAATAAAACAGAGTAACTTTAGTGCCTGGTTTACAACAAATAGGGCATGTAGGTGCAATTATATGCACAAACTGGGTAGGCACGCAGGTAAATAACCAATTGTGCATCTCACCAACCATCTATATATGCAATTATCTGATGCATTTTGTAATCTGGATAATTACACATACAGGTTGGGCATGCTGTTGCTTACATGTTTTCCACACAGTTGCATGCTTCAATTATTTTAAAGTCTGACCTTAAAACAAGATATGGTCCCTGCAATAAATAGTTTATTGCCTCAGATAAATTCTTGCCTCTTTTAAATATATCCATTTAAATTTTACTCTCTCTCCCTTTTTAATGATTCCGAACATTCTGTTTGCTTTTTTGACTGCCGCTGCACACTGAGTGGATGTTTTCAGAGAACTATCCACAATGATTCTAAGATCTATCTCTCTCTTAACTAGTTATAGCTAAATTAGTCCCCATCATTTTGTATGTATAGTTGGGATTATTTTTTTTCAGTCTGCATTACTTACATTTATCAATATTAAATTTCATTTGCCATTTTGTTGCCCACTTAGTTTTGTGAGATCTTTTTGAAGTTCTTCATAGTCTGCTTTGGTCTTAACCATCTTTAACCAATTTTGCCACCTCACTGTTTACCCTTTCTCCAGATAATTTATAAATAGGTTGAATAGGATTGGTCCCAGTACAGACCCTTGGGAGACTTACCTCTCTCCATTCTGAAAACTTATAATTTATTCCTACCCTTTGCTTTCTATCTTTTAACCAGTTATCAATCCATGAGTAGGCCTTCCCTCTTATCCCATGACAACTTAACTTTACTTAAGAGCCTTTGGTGAGGGACCTTTGTCAAAGGCTTTCTGGAAATCTAAGTACACTATAGCTACTGAACCCCCTTGTCCACATGTTTGTTGATCCCCTCAAAGAACTCTAGCAGATTAATAAGGCATGATTTCCTTTTACCAAAACCATGTTGACTTTCCCCCCAACAAATTGTGTTAGTCTATGTGACTTTCAATTTTATCCTTTACTACAGTTTCAACTAATTTGCCCGGTACTGACATTAGAATTACCGGTCTGTAATTGACAGGATCACTTCTAGAGCCCTTTTTAAATATCGGTGTCACTATCTTCCAATCATTAGCTACAGAAGCTGATTTAAAGGATAGGTTTCAAACCACAGTTAATAGTTCCAAAATTTCACATCTGAGTTCTTTCAGAACTCTTGAGTGAATGCCATCTGGTCCTTGTGACTGTTAAGTTTACCAATTTGTTCCAAAACCTCCTCTAATGATACCTCAATCTGGGACAATTCCTCAGATTTGTCACCTAAAAAGAATGGCTCAGGTTTGGGAATTTCCCTAACATCCTCAGCCATGAAGACTGAAGCAAAGAATTAATTTAGTTTCTTCACAATGACCTTATCTTCTTTGATTGCTCCTTTAGATTCTCGATTGTCTAGAGGTCCCATATTATAACCCCTTAGTAAAATCCTGGGTCTGCTACAGTCAGTGACAAACCTCCCTTTGACTTTTGAGGTCAAGATTGCACCTTATGGAAAAGCAACCGTCCTACTTAGGTGAATCAAATACAAACACCCCAAGCCCTATGTTCTAAATTCCATACAGTATTCACAAAGGAAATTATGAAATTGAAGTTCAAATATTGATATTGATGCTTCTTTGATATCTGCTGGAGACCTGTGGGGCTTCCTAAAGGACTATGTGCACCAGTGCCTTTCATCCATTCTCGCCCTGAAAGTACAAACTGCCTGCATGGCCCCCAAATAGGAATCTTGAAACTAAAACCCACCAAACCTGATTGATACCCTCACTCATGCACATCATGCTGCGAGCAGCCCATCTTTCAGCATGGCTACTTGTGGTATAACCTGCTCCTCAGTGGGCTTGGTCATGAGCATGGTTATATACCTGATCTGGGGATGATAGGAGCACTGGCAGGCTTTTTATGCCCTTGTGTGTGGCCACAGAGTCTGTTTAGGGGGGAAAGCAGCCATCCTCAGGTTGCTGTCCTCCCAAACACGTGGGCAGGCAGAGGCAAGGAAAGTGTAGAGCTCTGGCTCCTTCCATCTTCCCTTTGTGACCAGCACAACTCCTCTGATAAAGGGAGCGAAGTAATCTGCATCAGTCAAAGGGATGGTACAGATTCCTTCCTCCTGGAGTAACAGGTATAAGCACTGTGATTCTCAGAGCCACGATCTAGTTCCTGCCCTGCTCCTCAGGCAGTGCAACTAAAGGCAGCCCCCTACTCAAACTGAACTGTAGGGTGACACTCCAACCTTATGTACTTGGGTACTAGGAATAGACCCTCTGAAAATTAAGGGGGACAATGTATTTATTTTTAAGAACATAAGGGGAAATACATTTTGTTATCCTGAATAAAGCTATTGGTCCAGTGATTCCAGTATCCTTTAAACTCAATGATTTGGGGGAATGCAAAAAAACCCTCCTCCAGAATGTACCTGCTGACAGTGCAAAGGTGGGCAGAGCAGAAAAATTCCTTCCTGGCTATCAACTTCCATCCTCCCAATATTATTAATGTTCAGAAATAATCTTCCACACGCTAGTAATTGACTCTAATTGCATGAAGTAGTGTGTACCCTAAATTGAAATATATGCTGTGTGAGGCTGTATTTCTCTTTATTTCTTCCAAATTTACAAGCCATTATCTTTATCAGGTGACATTCCTAGTTTTGGGACAAATAAGATGGAGGCATAGGGTAAGAAAGAATAGTTCGCCTCAACTGTAAGTGAAACATTTAAATTGATGGGCCAATCTCGGCTTTTGTTCATAATGTATAAGACCAGGGTGGCTCTACTGACTTTGTGCTATGTGGACTTTGCAATTCTATAAAAGAGAACAGAATTTGCCTCAAGGCACTAGATACTAAAAATGTCTTCCTTGTACATTGTTTACTCATGAGATTGTTAGTATTTGGGTCTAGATTTTTGGAACTGTTTGTACAAAAAGCCACACAAATAATTGGAGTGGCAAACATTTAGGGCCAGATTATGTCTAGTACTTACACCATTCTTGTATTGGGCAATGGTGCAAAGAGCCTTCCTACCACTTCTATGGTCTGTATAAGAGTCAGGCAGATTTGTGATCAGTGGAGTGCAAGGACTGTTCTGTCTCTACTTCCCAGAAGGCACATGGAAGAGAGAAGGCAGGGCCATCAACCTCAGTGGCATTCTGGGATTCAGGAGACACAGGTTCAAGTAACAGCTCTGCCACAGATTTCCTGTATGATTTTGGGTAAATCATGGAACTTCCCTCTGCCTCAGTTTCCCATCTATATAATTGCCCTGCCCAGTTTCATAGGGTGTTATGAGGATAAATACATCAAGACTGTGAGATGCTGAGGTGCCATGGTCACGGGGGCCATATTAGTACTTGGGATGTCTGACCAATGTTCCCCCTAATTTTTTCCATACATGTACAGAATACATTTTGTCATGTGCACTGAGGCATGTGCAGATGTGCACCACCAATAGAAACACATGCTGCCAGCTTTGGGCAGCTGTGAGCACTCTGCTAACCAGCTGGGCAGCACTTGAATCTCTCTTGGGTGGCTGCCCAAGTGCTCAGCTTACAGGGAACACTGTGCCTTACCCTCACACACTGGCAGGAGGAAGAGGTACAAGAGCACAAGTTGCATGCTTAAAAGAGGTGTAGAGCAGACCAATGCCTCTGAAGAAGAATACCTCTTTGTGTCTGCACTGGGCTGCCTCTAATCTTCCATAGCTGCGATGAAAATCTAAATCAGAAACCCATGTTTATCCAAGGAATAACGAATACATTTTAACAAATAAATGGCATTTCTATGTAATGTTCAAAAATAACTGAGTAATGGAAGGCACACGGTCAACTTATAAATTAGACATAGTAACAGATGTAATGTCCTTTGCGTTACTAGGAGCATCTAGTATTCTAAAAAGAGAAGAATTCACTTTTGGTCCTAAAATGGAAGAGTTTCACTTTTGCTTATAGTCCGTTAGGAGTCAAAGTTCAGTGCCTGGCTTGCAGATGCTGCTGAGGGATATTTATTTCTTTTACAATAACTGTTTACATTTTTATAAATATAAAAATATTTCTGCTGATTTTAGGTTCTATAGACGTTTAACATTTTTGTGGAAGGTGGAATCTGAACCGATAAAAATTCTCATGACAATTAGCAGACATTGCTATTTACAGAAAATCAGTTCTGGGATGTTACTTACAGGAGAAACTTATCTGACTTGTTTGACTCAGGACTGGGAGCCCTCTAGCTATGTCATATTTTGTGAAAGAGCAAGTCAGCGAGCAATAAAAATAGACTCCCCAAACCACAGCAGCACAAAGGGTGCTTCGGTTCATTCATTTTGACAATTGCAATTCAGGCCCCAACCCTGCAATCAGATCTGTGTGGGAGGGCCATTACTTCTGAAAAGAGAACTTGTTTGAAATTAGCAGAGCTCTATGGGGGTTTGAAACTCTCGGCCGCATGGATTCAAATACAGGATTGGAGCCTTCATTTTTACCAGCTGATAATGCTTCGTAAGGCATTAATGTATTTTAATATATGTAGCAAAACACAATTACATCTTATCACACCACATACCTGTTAAATTCTTTTTATGGCATAAGTGAGATTGCTGCATTTTCGCACCAATTTTAAAGCCTGGGGCTTAGTGAGTCCCACTGTGGCTGTCTGGTGATTTATCCTGCTTTGGATTCTGAAGAGCAAGAAGGTTGGGTTTTTTTTTTTTTTAATTAAAGGAATCAAAAACATCTTCCATTTTTCTCTTTGCCATGTGATTCTGCTCCTGACTCTCCTTCCCTTCATGTGGTGGTGGTGGTTCAGTTCAGCTGTAGAAACACCTATGGTTTTACCTGTAACTTTCCACTGCAGGGAACAATAACCATAAAACCATAACTGAGATGAAACACCAAAGCAGCCTGTACAATCCATGGGAAAGCAGTTAGCTTAGCTGCCTAAAGCAGTCCTTCCCTTTCCATTGCTTGTGTGAAATAACAGAGCACACATGGGAACATCTAATAATTCTATTCCTCAGTTTGCTGATAAGTGAGGGCCTGATCCAAAAGTGCTCAGATTTCTCTCAACTTCCACTAACCAACAAGAGATTTGAGGGTGCTCAGTGCCCTGCAAGAGATACTCAGCAACACACAGAGAAGGAACTAGCTCAGCCAGTTTTACCCGGCTAACAAGGCAAACTGAACATCACTGTAAAGATACATTTACATGGGAGGAGTCACCTGCAATCGCCTCATAAAACTCAACCTTTCAAATTAGACACGGCTGACAAGTAAACAATAGGAAAAACCAGTCAGTTGATCATGTTAATGAAATGCTGTTGCTATGGAAAAAATCGTTCCTGTAAAGGTGAAAACAGATACACGTTTCTTTCTATACCATACTCCAAAAGGATAAGAAATAAAGTTCAAAGCAGCTCATTGAAAATGGATCTGCGGTAATCCTGGGTACAACCAAGGCCTTTTTTAAGGGGTTCATTTCCATACACCCACCCCAATATTCAGGTATAATCTGGAAATAAAGTGTCTGTTGCCAGCTACTGGAATAATGGGCAAATCTACACAGGGCATGTGCCACATTTGCCCTATGAATTATTCTTTCCTTTTTAGTCTGAAGCTATAGGTCCTTCAGAATAAACCCTTACAGCCAAACCTTTAGCTGCTGTAAAGGGACATAGGCACATTGGAGTCAATGCGGGTACATAGATTCACACCAGCCCATAGACATATTTACTGCAAACCTGCCATCTGCACAGTAGCCCTGGGAAGCAGACATGATTAGATAAGTCATAAGTAGCTCCAGTAACAGAAACATCTGGTTCTTGTCTTTTCTTCTTCTAATGAGAGCATGCAGATGAATTCCTGAAGGTAGCAGAGCAGTTTTAGTTTGAGTGGGGAGGGAGCTGTTGAAAATGTAATGACAAGGGGATGTCAACTGTACTTTGCTAATGGTAAAATAGGGAACAGTTACAAATTATGGGCCAAAAATTTGCCCTCTGTGACACTTCGGTGGAGTTATTCTGGACATGCACCAGTGTGCATGAAAGCAGAATTTGGCACGTGCCATGGGAATTGCTTTCCATCTTGAAGGGGTAGCTCCAAAACACAACACTGTGGCATTTGCACAGCTCTTTCAGCCGACAGCAATGAGAGTTCCTGAACCAACAACTTGTCACATTAATTGGAACTGATTCACCTCTCATATAAGTTTTGTGTGGGTGTATCTGCAATGCCTTCAGTGGTAGATTTGGCCTAATTCACGGTATTGTACATGAGAGGAGACTGAGTCATGGTACAGTAGAACCGTAAGCAGACTCACCAATGTGGGGAGCAAAGGAAGCAGTTGCCCCGGGGCCAGGTGATCCAAAGGGGCAGAAAATGGAATCCTGGGCCTCTTTGAATCACTGCTGAAGTGCCATGCTGGGCGCTCCATGCAGCTCCCAGGGCTGGGGGGAGGTGCATGCTGCAGTCCAGGTGGCGCTGAGGGCTGGCTGCCTGCAGCCCTCACCCCTTCTGCCTGAAGCTACCCCCCTCACATCTTGCTCTGGGGCCCAAGGTGGCTGCCAGCCCTGCTGACCTTAAGAGTTATGAACATCACAGGAATGGAGGTTTTCATAACTCTGAAATATTCGTAACTCTGAACAAAACATTAAGGTTGTTCTTTCGAAAGTTTACAACTGGACATTGACTTGCTACAGCTTTGAAACTTTACTAGACAGAAGAAAATGCTGCTTTCCCTTTACTTTTTTTAGCAGTTTATGTCTGTACTAAATTAACTTCTTCCCCCTGCCCTGCCTCGCCGCCCCTCCCTTTGCTGTCTGATTGTGTACTTCTGGTTGCAAATGAAGGGTTTGGTTCATTGGTCGGTACTTGACTGTGAGATTCTATTGTATTTATATATATGGATGCCCACATTTGGACTCAGAATCTGATCTCAAGTCTACTGAAGTCAATGGAATGACATTGCTGTAAAGCCTGTAAGAGAAGTTAAATCTGGATTTACATCAGAGTAATTAGGAGTCTGGCCTTTGCCTTTTATCACTTTAAAGTAGCATGGCTATCCAGGGGAAGGGAGAAGGCTACATTAAAAAAACGCTTCACTAAAAAGCCTATTAAATCAACCACTAGATAAGAAAGTCAAGCATCCTTTGCTGCTGTCAAGTGTTCTGTTTTGTAACCTACGAATCTCCACTTGAGGCTTAGGAGCGCGATGAGTGGTGTCATGGCAGTTCTTCCTGGTATCTGTTCAACAAGCCGAGACTTTCCAACTACAAACAAGGACATAATCACAGGGAATTGAGCTTTTCGGGGTTGGACCTCCTGAGGTCTCTTCCAGCCCTAGGATTCTATCATTCTATGATTTTGCCCTTTTTCAGGGTTAGTTCCCTGGGACTTGCATGAGTCTGAGCCTATGAGAATTGTGCTGGGTTGTATGTATAGACATACTATGGCAGGGTATGTCTACACTACAGCACTAATTCGAACTAACTTAATTCGAATTAGTTAATTCGAACTAAGCTAATTCGAACTAGTGCATCTAGACCTAAAAACTAATTCGAATTAGCATTTTGCTAATTCGAACTAGCATGTCCACATTGAGTGGACCCTGAACCGAAGTTAAGGCTGGCTGGAACCAGTGCCGGCAGGGCATCAGGTTAGGACTTAGAGTGTGGAGCTGCTGCCTGAGGCTAACTGAGCTCCGTGCTTAAAAGGACCCGACCCTCACCCCGGACAGACAGTTCTCAGGGTTCCCCGCTTGCTATCTACCTCGATGAGGGACAGCAAAGCAGTCCTGTCTTGGAGTGCCTTGAGTGCCCACACTCGGGACACCACAGCACTTGGCCATCAGCCCGGCTGCACTTGCCGCAGGCTGCCATCTGGGGGGGGGGTGTCAATCGGGGGGCTGTCATGATCCAGGAGGCCCTGCAGGAGAGTTTCTACCCAGAGGAGCCCGCAGAGCCACCCCAGTCCTCCCCATCAGGGGCTTGTGCCCCATTCCTCCCTCACCTCCTTCCAATTACCCCTCCCTAGCCCCCCTTCCTGATGTAAAAAATAAAGGACACGTGTTCAAAAATAGAAACTCTCTTTATTTAACAAAACTGGGGGAGGGGGGGATTAACCTCTGGGGAGACTGGGAAAAGGAGGTGTGAGAGGGGAAGAGAGAGGGTGGGAGAGGGGAGGAGGGAGCTGGAAGGGGGAAGCCAGGGGAAGAAGGAGGAGGGGAAGTATAAAACTATGGTACGCCATATCTTCAGTATTGTGTAGAGATGTGGTCTCCTCACCTTAAAAAAGATATTTTGGCCTTGGAAAGGGTTCAGAAAAGGGCAGCTAAAATGATTAGGGGTTTGGAACAGGTCCCATATGAAGAGAGGCTAAAGAGACTGGGACTTTTCAGCTTAGAAAAGAGGAGACTGAGGGGGGATATGATAGAGGTATATAAAATCATGAGTGGTGTGGAGAGGGTGCATAAAGAAAAGTTCTTCATTAGTTCCCATAATAGAAGGACTAGAGGACACCAAATGAAATGAATGGGTAGCAGGCTTCAAACTAATAAAAGAAAGTTCTTCTTCACAAAGCAAATAGTCAACCTGTGGAACTCCGTGCCACAGGAGGCTGTGAAGGCTAGAACTATAACAGAGTTTAAAGAGAAGTTAGATAAAGTCATGGAGGTTGGGTCCATGGAGTGCTATTAGCCAGGGGGTTGGAATGGTGTCCCTGGCCTCTGTTTGTGGAAGGCTGGATATGGATGGCACGAGACAAATGGCCTGGTCATTGTCTTCGGTCCATCCCCTCCGGGGTACCTGGTGTTGGCCGCTGTCGCCAGACAGGCTACTGGGCTAGATGGACCTTTGGTCTGACCCAGTACGGCCGTTCTTATGTTCTAAGCTCAGGGCTCAGGGTCGGGGGTCTCACTGGACCAACTTGATTTTCATGCAAACCTGCTCCTGGGTTCGCATGTGGCCTTTGGTGGCCAGGCTGGCAGCTATCCTGCCCTAGACGGCCTCATTCCTGTGCCTAGTGCGGAGGTCATGGACGTTGGAGGTCTCCCCCCAAACCTCGATGAGGTCCACGATCTCCACACTAAACCAGGCGGGCGCCCGCCTCTTGCAGCCCTGGGCAGGCTCCTGGGAGCCGCCAGCCTGGTCCTGGGAAGAGGCGGAGGGCTGGGTGGCAGCGGGTGGCTGGCTCATGCTGTGCCAGGTGCAGGGTCTGCTGGCTGGGTGCTGGCAGGCTTGCACCTGGCATGGGCACTGTAGCCAGACCGTGCCCCTTTAAGGGCTCCGGGGCCGGGAGGGGGGCAGAAGAGTTTCCCTGGCTTGGTCCAGAGTGGCCACCAGGGCAAGCTCGGAAGGGCTAGCCTCCAACTAGTTTGAATTAAGTGGCTACACAGCCCTTAATTCGAACTACTTAATTCGAACTAGGCGTTAGTCCTCGTAGAATGAGGTTTACCTACTTCGAATTAAGCACTCCGCTAGTTCGAATTAAGTTCGAACTAGCGGTCTGCATGTGTAGTGCCTATGAAAGTTAATTCAAACTAACAGCTGTTAGTTCGAATTAACTTTGTAGTGTAGACATACCCGCAGGCAGGGGTGGATTTAATGGCCTTCCAAAGGAACTGAACTGGGAGTTTGCCCCAGCAGGAAAGAGAGGACTCCCATCTTGTTCATCAAAGCAACTCTATAAATGGGGAAGGAGGGACTCCTAGATGATTCCTGGACCAGAACGCACAAAGACCACAGAAACATGCCTTTGACTGTACTCCTCACTACCGGCTTTAAGTTACAATATGTTTATTTCCTTTTTATTTTGCTTACACCTGTCAGAGTGAGCCTGTCTGGGTCAGACAATGACCTTTTCCCCTTTGGCCCAAGTTTTCCTCTAGCTCACACCTCTCAGATCTCTCTCATTTAGTCCTAAAGTTACTCGTGTTCCATACAAATTTGGTATCCCCTTGCTGTTATGATTGACAGTTACCTCTAATATAAAGAATCATGGGGTTGAGGTTTAAGGGAGTTATTTACATGGGAAGATGGAATCTCTTTGGGGCTGTGTCTACACTATGAGATTTCAAAATAACTTATTTCAAAATAATAACTCCAGAAATAACAATTTTGAAATAGGCATTATTCCTCATCAGAAGCAGGGGTTATTATTTCAAAATAACAATCTCGTTATTTTGAAATAATTTTGAACTAACAGGCTTGCCGTGTGGACATGCGTCTGGTTATTTTGAAATAAGGGGAGTTATAGACATGCCCTGAGAGCCCTGAATGAATAAGGTTTTAGTTTTCCTTATTCCAGATCTTTGTCATGCAGTGTGCCCCCTACTGGGGCAACGGCGGGTTGACAAGAGTGGTCTGGAAGTTAGCTAGCAACCATGGGTGAAAGGTATGTACCTTAAAGAGACAGTGCTTTGTTTTTTCTGTTGTTGTTTCCCCTTTTTACTAAGGCTTGCTGTTACGGACTGAGGCCACCCTTGGATGAGGGCCAACAGCAAGGTGATTATGTCCAGGGGGCAGCCGTTGAGAAAATACATCAACTCTGCAGTAACATAGCATGCACCCTGAGCATGCACCTTTGTATCTTCCTGGACTGAAAAATCATCCCTTTGACATATTCTCTTTTCACTTACATCTGAGCAATTCTGGAGTAACTATACTGAAGTCCATGGATTTACCCTAGTTTTATACCAGTGTCAGAGGAGAATCAGATTCCCTGTGTCTAACAGCTCGATGAGTGACTGAGAGATGAATCGGGGGCAGGTAATAATTTTAAAAAGGGGTCCACTTCAGAAATTTCTAAAACGGCCCCGGGCCACCCCTGAAAGGGCGTGGCCTCACGTGGAAGGGTTGGGGGAGCACGAGAAACAGCTGGCGGTTCCATCTAGGCATCTAGCAGAAGGAGACCTCACACGCTCTCCCTGCCCCCAGGCCAATCTGTGCCTGTGGGCGGGGGAGTATGCGAAGTCTCCTTGCTCCCACAAGAGCATGCGGTGGCTAGAGAGACACACTGGCAGTTTTAGCCAGCATGTCTCTCTAGCCGCTGCACACCCCTGGCAGGGTGGGGAAAGGACACAAGAATTTCGTGCACTCCCCATCCCCAGGCCAATCGGGGCAAAGCTACCCCCGCCAAAGGCGTGTGGCAGCGAGAGATAAACGAGGCTGTTTTAAAACATATCTCTATCCGCCGCGCACTCTTGCAGGGGCAAGGAGACTTCACGCACACCCCCGTCCCCCCGGTCCTGATTGGTCAGGGGGTGGAGGAACAGCAGGGTGGCCATGGACCGGATCCACTGGCTTGGCAGGGTGGATGCAGCCCATGGAGGGCCCTTTGCCCACCCCTGATCTAAAGTGATAGAGGGGCAAAACATGCTGAGTAAATGTGGAACCACACTCCAGATCTGGATGCTTTCAGGCAAGCATGCTACTGCAGCTTGCTCCAGGGCTTTCAGCTGTGTGCTGTCTCATTGTCTCTGTTTTTAGTTCACCGTGGTTCAACTGCTTCCCAGTATCACAGTGTTGTTGCATCTTACTTCACAAGGGGCTGACACAAAAATAACAACCATGCTTGCATTTCTCGGTATTAATATGTGGTCTCTTCCAGAGTGAGAAATGCTACAGGTTTTTGCTTTTATGACTCACCAAGTATTTCACTTCTGTCTTACGGTAACCACCTTGAAATGGAAGCATAGTAAAATACACTGTAGGGCTCAGTCCTATGTAGGCAGGGAATTTGCATTATATGATCCTGATAGGTCATATTCAGATTCACTATTGAATCATTGTACACCAGAAGAAGATGGCTATGCAGGTCTAGAACATGGCCTGCAGATGACCTCTTCTTTAATAAAAATGCAACATGCAAAGGATATCTTTATGTACACAAAAAATGGAGCACTGCTTGCTGGGATGGGACCTGTACACTAAACCACTATAGTAAAGAGAAGGGTATGATACACCTTATTCAAATAAAAGGCCTTGAAGTCAATTAGACTTTATCCCTAAGTGTTGTGTTGGACTTCTAACAAATTGCCAGTGTGGCCCTTGTTTGGGCAAAATGAAACATAACAATAGGGTCTGAGCTCTCATGGCATCCAAAGGGTGTTTGGGATCATTTCTGCTCTTTTTAAATAATTCTATTTGTACAGAGTTGTTGACTGTACCAGAAATGTCCATTCTAAATTGTGCTTGGGGGATATGGAGTCATATTGAACCCAGTATCAATCAAAATAATACTTTGTACTTAGAAGAAAAAGCCTGTGTGTAAAGATGTCAAATTTTATAAATATTAATAAGCCTCGCTAGCCTTTTAACGTATGAATTCACCAAGGCATGAAGATTAAATGCCATTTTAAATATAAAATTAAAGTCTACTCTATTATAAGGGATGTGGAAGGTCGACTTCATCCACCAGTGAGGTTCAGCCACCTCTGGGCTAAAACAAGGTAACTAATAACACACAGCACCACTCAGCAATTTAAAGGAGGAAACAGGAAAGGATACAGTGTCCAATCAAAAGTCCGGACTCAAGAGGAAAGGCTTGTCAGGTTCCTGGTAAATTTGGAAGGTCTGGCAGGATAAATCGTATTTTCCATATAACGTAAAGGAGTTGAATTTGGATGTTCTGTATTTTCTTAGCAAGATAAGGTAGGTGAGGTAATATCTTTTATTAGACCAACTTCTGTTGGTGAGAGAGACAAGCTGACAAAGCTACAACTAAATTATTTTTCTTATCAGAGTAGATAAGATTTCTTCTGCTCAGAGATATGGTACTAAGGACCCCGCTCCTCACTTAGTAGAGTTGCTGAAGATAGGTATGATTGATTTTGTTCTATTGGAGCTCCTAAACTATAGGCAATGGTCTTCCAAAATCATAATTGGATAATTTAACTTTTTTAAAAATTTTGTCATGACTACTACTGTGTCTTGAGAAAAGGACATTTTTAAATCTCTGACCTTGTCAATTCTCTACTTTAAATTTATACTTTTAAAATTAATATTTAAATATAGTAGAATCTCAGAATTACAAACACCTCGGGAGTGAGGGTTGTTTGTAACTGAAATATTTGTAATATTGAACATAACGTCATGGTTCTTTCAAAAATGTATAGTTGAGCATGGACTTAATTCAGCTTTGAAAAGTATGCAGAAGGGAAATTTGACTTTTAACCATATTAATATAAACAAAACAAGCATAGAAACAGTTTCTTTACCTTGTCAAATCTTTTTTTTAAAATGTTCCCTTTATTTTTTAGTAATTTATATTTAACACAGGAAGGTACTCTGTTTGCCTTTTTTTTTTCTTTTTCTTTTTTTTGGTCTCTGCTGCTGCCTGTGTACTTCCAGTTCCAAATGAAGTGTTGTTGACTGGTCAGTTTGTAACTCAGAGATTCTACTGTAAACAAAATCAGAGCCAAATCCTCACCCTTCCACCATCTCTAGTCACTTGACTAGACCCAGAGCTTCCACACAGGCTAGGAAGGGAGGACTCCAATAGTCAGCATCAGTGGAGCTGCTTTAGGGGGTTCACTCAGAGGTGCTGACAAGCCTTCATGGGCTCCTGGGCAAGGTGTGTGTGTGGGGGTCCTGGCTCCATGTTCCTGGAAGGAGCAGGGGTCTCAGGTGGAAGATGAGGGGGCAGGGCAGCCAGACCTGAGTGCTGTCCGGAGTGCACCACGCTGGCCCCCAGGCAGCCTTCAGCGCTGCCCAGAGTGTAACCCCCCCAGCCGTTGGTGCTGCCTAGAATGCACAGCTCAGTGCGTTGGCAGTAATTTAAAGTGTCTCGGGCTCCATCTGCTGCCACAGTAGCAGTGGCAGTGACCAGGAGCCCCAGACACCTTTGAATCACCGGGCCCCGGAGCAACTGCCCTCTTTGCCCCCGCTGTTGGTTGGCCTGGGTGCACTTGCTCTCGCAGGTACAAGAACCACTGGGTCAGGATTCTGCACTACATCTGAAACATTATTGCATGTGGAGGGACTATGGGTGGAGCCGATGGTTTTGTCCGATGCTAGACAAGATCTATCCCTTAGGGCACGTCTACACTGCGGAGTAATTTTGAAATAACAAGGCAAGTATCCACACTACCAAACCTGTTATTTCAAAATAACGGGCTTGTTATTTCGAAATAATAACTCCTGCTTGTGAAGAGGAATCAGCTTATTTCAAAATAGTTATTTCGGGGGTTATTATTTTGAAATAACTTATTTCGAAATAACCTGGTAGTGTAGACGAAGCCTTGGAGCTTTTCAGCCAAGCTCTAGGGGCATTAAGAACTTTGCTAATCTTTCCCAGCTTCAGTTCCTATAACTAAGAGTTAGCAAATGGCAGGGAATTTGGGTCTAGGTTATTAAGAGGGGCTCTTTGTCTCTAGCTCTCCAAACCAGAAATGGCATGATCTATTGTAATATCAAGTCTAGAGCCAGGCAATAATTAAGCTTTGCATGTTTACCTTTCATCCTGTGATTTCCAAGTGCTTTACATATGTTAAATATTACCCAGAATGCCCCCAGTGAGGCAGGTCAGTATTGTTATCTTCATCTAACAGATGGAGAAAGTGAAGCTCAAGGAAGTTCTACTTGCACTGTGAAGCAGTGGCAGAACTGGAATGAAACCATGCATGACTACCTGACCTATATCCTGGCCTAGCCAGGAGACAACATGGCCTCCCTCTGAAGAGTCTAGCGATGTTTCTGGCTGTCTTTTCTTTACTAACAAGAAGGGGATGGATGAGATGCAGTGGTGAATTCCAGGAATGGCTGCATGGCAGCCAAATAATAATTAACATAGTTGCATCTGAGGAAATATTCCAATTACTATTGCTCTGATCAGAGGTTTCTACGCTGTAGCTATAAGAAATATGATTTACATTTATGGCTACATAAATTCATCCTGCCTTGATCCAGGGGGCTGAACTAATAACCCATTAACAGCCCATTCCAACCCAATGATCCAGCAATCATAACATATTGAGAGAAAAGGTGAAGCCTAAGAGATCTGAAGAATACAGATTATTTTCCCTGTGTACTGGGCTTTTCCCTTAAGGGACTATACAGACAATAACTCAAAGTAAGAGAGTAAAGAAGAAATGACCCAGCAATAGACCTTGTCTGACAAAGGAGAATGAGTTTTGTGACACTGGAGAACTGGAGACCCTAAAAGAATCAAATCATTAGTAAATTATTAAAAGAAAGATACCAGGGTGTAAAATTAATGTCACCTGTGTTTGCAGGTGGACTGTTTGAAGATGGAATACATGGAAACAGTGGGGAAATATAGTCTAAGATCAGGATACAGGGTCTGCAGCTCTTTGATACAACTTGTGCATGGTATTAAGACCGCTTGATTTGCATATTTACAGACCCTTTGCTTGGCCCACTGCCAATGTTGCCCTCCGTGGTGTGTGGTAAAGAATAAAATCACTGGGCACCAAGAAGCTTAACACTTCTGGGCACAAGCTGACTCCAGCTGGGATCACAAAGAGAGTGTCCATGTAGCATTCTGGAGTTCACACAGCCTCTGATGAAAAATCTTGTAGTAGCTCCTGCCAAAGGGAATACGGGACAGAGCCACATGGCAACATAAGTTCCTGCTGCAGAGAAGCCAACGTTATTTTTACTCTACTGTGCAGTCTGAGGGTGCATCCACACTGCACCGTTGCTCAAGATAAGATACACAATGTAAGCTATGCAAATTGCATTTCTTATTTTGATCTTATTTCAGAATAGCTTATTTCGTACTTTGGCGCTGTCTACACAGATCCAAATTTCAAAAGAACCCGCTATTCCGAAATGTCCCTTACTGCTTGTGGAACAAGGTTTACAGGGACGTCAGAATAATGAGCCAGTTATATTTCGAAATAACGGGCTTGCTGTGAAGACGCAGGATAGCTATTTCGGGATGCTCTGGTATGCCGAAATAGTGTTGCAGTGTAGACCTAGCCCTCACTCATAGAAATCATAGACAGAATAGACTATTAGGACTCTCGGAGCTCATCCACAACCCTAGCAAGATTCCTTGCAGAACATTACTGAGCGCTTTGTCCAAAACAATTCTAAATAACTCCGGCCAAGGCTTCCACCATCCCCCATGGAACTACACTGGAGTCTGATTGACTTTATTATTGGGGAATGTTGCTAGCCAGATAATTTCCTTTCCTTTTATTACATGAGCAGTTGCTTCTAATACATAGAACCACCCTCATCTTTTCTCTTATTAGCACTGACACTCAATCATTCCCCCACCCCAGGGTGTACATATTTAGTCCTTTTAACCTTTCCATGTAAACCGGTCCTTCCCAGCGCTAAGGATAAATAGAAGACTTTGTTCTCACCAACAATGGTCTTTTAATAGTTGCAAGAACAACATAGTGACCCTGCTGAAAAATCCCAAATATCTGATGCGTTTTTAAATCTACAGCTTCAGCTGTTTCTGTCTTTATAAAATAAAGGCTTTATCAAGTATGGAATCTGGTGAGAAAAATAATGGAAGGCATAAGTATTAGTGAATCTCTGTCTGAGGGGACTTCTAGCTCACCGCAAAAAATAAACAACACACAAAGTAGCAGCAGGGAACTTCAGTTAGGAACATCTAAATTACCTGTAAAAGCTACAAAAGCAATAGCTTTCCTTTCATTTTGATCTGACATTGCAGATAATTTCAGGTCCGTATGCAGAGTGAGTGCGAACACCCCCCATGATACCCCAGGTAAGCACGTTCTGGCTGGCCGGGGGAAAGCTGGAGCTGATTTCAGGGGCTCCCCCCAGAAACAAGGTCCACCCCCACCCCGGCCTCGCTCCTGGCGGGGGGAAGGAGGAACCAGACCCAGCCTCTCCCCAACTGGCCAGAGCACAGGGGAGGGAGACTTGGGCAGCGCGCCACTCCTGCCTTCCCCCAACTAGACAGAGCACGCTTACTTGGGGGAATCCTGCGGGGTGCGTTTGCACCCATGCAGTCCACGTTTACAAAAAAAGCACACTCCCTCCACCCCCCCCACAGAAATTCCTGCATATGGGCCTGAGTTTAGAACATGAAATTCACCCTGTGGTCCTCTACGTTTCAAAGCAGAATGAAAGACTGGGAGGTGTCTACATGTTGTGTGTACACCTGAAAAGGGAGGCTTTATGAGTGCTCTGGATATACCTGCACAGATTAGAAGCACTGAGGGACTGGATACTGGCATTGTGCTTAAGCAAATCAAGTAGCTAGGAACCTCCTCGAGTCCCAGAAGTGGGGATTGGAGGTGACAGGGAAGGGAGTGGAGATTATTTCATCTTTCCTCCCAATGACAGTCACTTATATTACACCTGTAAGGAGCACTAGCAAGTCCATGTAAAAGGGGAAAAAATGCAACATGTACTGCAAATGAATAAGAGGTAAGTAAATATAAGATTATATTGCTATCTACAAAAATGTGAACACTTTAGTAACTGCTATTAGTTGATACCCATCTATAAAAGTGAAATAGTGATTCTTTTGGGCTCTGGTCAAGTAACACAATCAAAACAAATATAAAGCTCACCACAACAATCAAAACAGGATAGGGACTACAATAAAGATTCACAGAACACTTCAAACTCTAATAAATTAAAGCCCTTTGCATGAGAAAATGAAGCAAGGTTCTCTAGCTTTCAGTTTCATTTTCTTTGGCTCTTAGTTTCATGGATCCCTAAAGCTATCATATCCCATCTAAAGCATGTCTCCAAAACAGGAATCAATCTCCCCTATCCACACAAACCAGAACTTCACCAGAACATAATAGAACCTCCAGCATAAATTAATTGCTGATGGGTGATTCCTCAGTGTGTCCCCAATCAGGGACCTTCAGGACAATCAATGTAGACATATTCTCTTGTTTTTACTATCATCAGAGCTGCAAAAAAATAGGTTTCCTTCTTTAAAATGAAACTGAAAACAACAGAGAATTTTTTCTCAGTACTTGGAAAATAGCTTCATGAAGTGAGAGGGAAGTTCTGAGGTCACAAATCAGTAATGTGGGGGTTGAAAATAGGGTTGCCAGGTGTCCGGTATTCGCGCTCTTTGTCCAGTAAAAAAAATCAGGGAATACCGGACATGTGCAATGCCCGGTGTTCTCTGATTTTTCCAGCTGCGCACCGGACAGAAGCCTGGTGTGGGCGGGGGGAGCAGCTGGAGGGCAGGGCCACGATCGGTGCTAGGAGCCTGTGATTGCGCAGAAGCCTGGCGGGGGCGGAGGGAGTGGCTGGGATTCCCAGCCACCCCCCCGCCCCCACCAGGCTTCTGCACAATCACAGGCTCCCAGTGCCGATGGCAGTCCTGCCTCCCAGCCTGGGAGTCCCAGCTGGGAGGCGGGGCTGCGATCGCCGCTCTGGGCACTTCAGAAGCCTAGCTGGGGCGGGGGGAGTGGCTGGGACTCCCAGCCACTCCCCCCACCTTGGCTAGGCTTCTGAAGCACCCAGAGCAGCGATCGTGGCCCCGCCTACCAGCTGGGTGTCCAGTATTTTTTGGGAGACCATCTGGCAACCCTAGTTGAAAACCTTACAAGGATGTTGTCATTATTTAAAAAATAACAACAATCCGCACCCCCGCCCAAAACCCAACCACTGTGAATTCAGGAAATTCAAAACTGGGGTTAAATTTCAAAGAAACCAAATATTATGAACATCTAGAAATGCATAGCAATGTCATCCAAACAACCATAACTCTGCCCCATGTTATGATGCCCTGAACAAACTCAAAAACTGTGAAATAAAATTCTCTATCCATAACCAAAAAGTTTAACACATAAAAATAGACTACAAAAGCGAAACACTGGAGACAATGCAGAAAATCTATATTAAAAAGGAACTCTTCATTATTTCTCTGCAGATGATCTCATGGGCTCAACACAAAGGGTACGTCTAGACTACAGGCTTTTGTCGACAGAGGCTTTGTCAACAGATACTGTCGACAAAGCTTCTGTCGACAAAGAGCGTCTAGAGCAAGTTGCTTTGTCGACATGAGAGTGTAGACACAAAGGACAGTGTAGCTGCAATAACACCTTCTGTCGGCAGAACTCTGTCGACAAAAGGCGTTATTCCTCGTAGAATGAGGTTTACCGCTGTCAACAAAACTGCTGAGTTCTGTCGATGTTATGTCGACAGAACTCGGCGGTAGTGTAGACGCAGGTATAGTTTTGTTGACAAAAGTCCACTTTTGTTGACAAAACCCTATAGTCTAGACACACCCAAAGAAAGTAACATTAGACTGGCTATTTTGGGAGATGCAATGGAGAGTCAAGCATTCTTGTGGCATTAAGTTATCACCAGTTTGGGGAGATTTTGTTACCATGTTTGGAAACCTCCCCCAGAGAGCATGACCAAATAATATAACCTGACTCAGAACACTATTTGCAGTATTGTGATAGCCATATTAAAGAGATAAGATGGGTGAGTAACATCTTTTTTTGGACCACTTCTGTACACGAAAGAGACAAGCCTTTAAGCTACACAGAGCTCTTCTGAAGGAAAAGGAAAAACAAACTGTTCCTTCATAATAGAAAGGTGTTCAACATTGTCTTTAGTGTCCAACTTTTGTGGTCCTTTGCAAGATAAACCTGTTAGTTTTGGATGGAAAATGTTGTGGCAAAGTTTCTGGGTTTATTTTCTGAAGATCTCAGTGTGGCTCATCTCTTTCACCAACAAAAGTTGGTCCAATAAAAGATATTACCTCCTCTACCTTGTATTACTCATGAAAGCTCATGATATATTTGTTAGTATCCAAGGGTACATCTACACTGCATGCTTATGTTGAAATAAGCTATTCTGGAATAGTTATTCTGAAATAGCTTATTTAGAAATAGAGCGTCCACACTGCAGGGAAGCCTCAAAATTAGTCCGAGACAGGCTTCCCTAATGTAGACGTGCTATCTTTATTTAGAGCCCCAGGAGACATTGGGGAGGAATAACTTAGAATGGCCCTGGTGAAGGGCTATTTCGACATAGCAGCTGTGGAGCATCTACACATGCCTTATTTTGAAATAGCTATTTCAGAATAAGTGTTACTCCTTGTAGAATGAGGTTTATAGATTTCGGAGTAAGTTGTCCGTTATTTCAAAATTATTTCAAAATAATGGAATGGCTGTGTAGACACTTGCATTGTTATTTTGAAATAATGCTAGTTATCTTGAAATAATGGTGCAGTGTAGACACACCCTAAAGTGCCACAGGACTGCTCATTTCTCAGAACAATTAGTGAGCTGAGTATTGTCACCAGTTGCAAAGTCAATCAAGATGTTCTAATTTCCCCTGCCTTTGATATTCACATTTGCACCTCAAAAGCTATGAATAGGACACATCTAGCCTGACTCAATTAGCATCATTAACACTGGTCTTACAACTGATAGGTAACTGTTCTTGCTGTTATATATAGTCTGGATTCTATAATTTCCACTCCAACTCATCTGATGAATGGGTTTTACCCATCAAAGCTCATGTTATAATATATTTGTTAGTCTCTAAGGTACCACAGGACTGTTTGTTGTTTTTAATTTGGATACTGTTATTCAAATAAGGTAAAAAATGAAATTAATAAATAAAATAATATTTGCAGTTGTCTAGCAAAAAATTCAAGGCAACACAGAACGAATAAGCTTCTTTTTGTATAGTGCCATAACTCCTGACAGGTACCTTCACTTTCAAAGCTCCGTTTCCATCACGAGATGTGGCATTCTCTCCCTATTAAATTTACACTATAAAGTGCTGCATCTTGTTGCTGTTTCCATTTCCACTCCTTTAAATATTATTTTTCAGTTCTGCTACTTCAAACATGTTAAAAGTTTTCTAGTGAGGAGCATAAGGAACTAAAGTAAAAAAAAGCAGCAATAGCTCCACAGTCCAGAGTGCCCGGATCTTTACAGTCCAGGCTTCCAAACAAATTGTTTAGATGTGCTGGCGTGCACTAAAATTCTGATTAGCTCCTACGTGGAACAATAACAGAAATCTGGGGAGCTAGAGAGGCAGCCTTGCATACAATATGGCATCTGGTCAACATTCCATATGATATTTCTCATCAACTTTATGCCACATGAGAAAAAGAAACACTTTCCACTGGGCTAACTACATACCTAAAAAAAAAAAAACCTGCAAGCAAATGGTCTGGTAGCACTTTATAGACTAACAAAACATGTAGATGGTATCATTTGTTAGTCTATAAAGTGCTACCAGACCATTTGCTTGCTGTTTTTTTCTGTATCAGACTAACTCGGCTACCCCCTGAAGCTCCTGTACATACCTAAAGCCTTTTTACCTACAAAACCTCATGACCTAATAAATATGTTAGTCTCTAAGGTGCCACAGGACTGCTTGTTGTTTATAAAGCCTTACTAGCTTCACTTACACAGGTGTAAATCAAAGGAGGTTTATTGAAATTAATTGCATTACAATGGTGTTAAAATTGTATAAGTGAAAGGAGAGATACTGTCTGCAAAGATTCTTCTGTCCTGGCCAACTGCATGTTTGCCTGTTGTTAAATCCAACCCCGTATGTGGTGTTTCATTTGCTCTTCATAAAATCACAACTTTGTAAAAATATGACATTTACATTGACTACCAGATTATCTCTATCCTAAGGAAACCTATGGCCTATTTCTGCTTAGCTGCCAATGCTGAAACTCAATGGGAGTCTTAAGCACATATCTAATGGGAAAACGTGGATGTTTGGTCTCACTGAGGCTTAGACATTTTTCTCAAAGACCAGATGTGTCTCCACTAAATCTCAAATTTGCTAAACTCTGAAGTGTTCATGTTGGTGAGACACCTCAAGCTAAATTCAGAGATAATGTGTATGGTGGTGTTACATGTCAGTAAATGTGTGAGAGAGGGGAAGAGGCCTCCAGGCCAAATTATGGTCTTGATTTCATTCAAGAAAAGCCAGGGTTTCAGTGGAGTTATGATGCTATTTCACTGATATAACTAGAGCAAGGTCTTGCAGGAAGAAAGCCTGAGGGTATGTCTATATCACACGCATTGCTGTGGTGCTGCAGCTGTGGTGCTGTAGCATAGACCCTTGCTACTGTGATGGAAAGGATGTAAATCCATCCCCCATAAAGTGGTAACTAGGCCCACGGAAGAATTATTCTGTCAACCTAGCAGTATCTACACTGAATTTTTCACACCCTTGAGTGAAGTAGCTGGGGTAATCTAAATGTTAGGTGCAGACCAGCCCCAAGTTGAACGTATTGTTGGGCTGTCCCAGTTCATGGCCTTCGCGGAGATGTGGAGATTGCTGAAAGAAATTACATTCATCCTTTGTTTGTTTGTGTCCTGAGGCTAGGCTTTCAGGTTCAGTGAGAGCATGAAAGACACACTACCATTTCAGCATCTCCATTGAGGTGATTCAGAATAGCAGCTATGGTGACTCCACCACAACCAGACATAAGCCACAACATTGTCAATCCCATAAGAAGAGGATAAAAATATTGTAAATGGTGACTCCATAATGACAAGGCTGAGAAAACCCAAGGAACCTATGTGGCCATTTGATAGATCACCTAGAGTAGACAGACAGTACTACACAATGCCTTGATCAATCCTTTCCCCTTTATGCTGATCTATAATTAATATAATATAATTAATTGACACCCTCCCCCTGCTGAACAGTTTTAACTCCATTCAACTTGCTATGGCCCTGACCTGCTATGAATCACATGCTATTTCTTTTATAATACTCACCATGGTCGTGAGCAAATACAAACAAGTTAAGTCCTGTCAGCATCTGGGCTAAGTCATCATAGCGGCCGCAGTGTTCCCCAGCGCCATGAGCGATAAACACGAGGGCCCTAAATGGAGCATCAAGGTATAAAGCATTAACTTGGAAATAAGCCTACAAAGGTACTAGAACTGTGGGTAAAAACAGCATCATCATTTTATCAACAAGCATCTCAGAAGTCAACAAATTCAAACCAGGTCAGTGAGGGGCCTGAGTGGTATTTAACTGAGGGTACCATGGTGAGGAAGGGAGCAGATTATTCATAAACACCTAGGATCATATGAAAAGAAGAATAACATCAAACAAACCCCCTGACAGATGGCTTGATGGTAGCAGGCCTTGGACTATAATGTGAACCAGTTGCAGACTGGAGGGATGCACTGTACTTTCAACCTAGCTCAGCATGAGGCTGTCACAATGGGAAACTACATATCGAAATTGTAGTTGGGTCTCTGTAACTCTCCTTTTTCAGCCTGGACTGGACTTCGCTCTGTAACTCTCCTTTACATTCTGGACTGGACTTCGCTCGTATGGAAATCACAGGAAGTGTTGCAGTTGGCTTCAGTGGCATCACGGCTAGGACCTCGCTCTGCAGTTTCAC
This sequence comes from Pelochelys cantorii, assembly GCA_032595735.1. Taxonomy (NCBI): domain Eukaryota; kingdom Metazoa; phylum Chordata; order Testudines; family Trionychidae; genus Pelochelys; species Pelochelys cantorii. The sequence goes on from CM064336.1 coordinate 26,383,297, forward strand.
CCAGATATTTTATTATTCATTTTCTGACTTAAATTGTTGGCTAACATTGCTGCTGTTAAATGGTTACCGTATTTAAAGACAAATATAGATGTAATCCGGAGTCCAGGACCTGAGTTGAAGTCTGCGCAATGCTGGACTTGATCCCAACTTCAGTGTTTTTACTCATTTTCAATTTCAACCCAGAAACAGCTGCATTTGAGTGATGAGTGAAGTGATTTCTAGATTGTTACAGCAACCTTAGGCTCACAGAGCGTAAACCATTCTAGAGTCCTTCTGTGTGCAAGGTGCTATACAAATGCTCATTATTAAACACTCAGGGTATGTCTACACTATGGGACAAAGTCGAATTAAGATACGCAACTTCAGCCACTTTAATTGCATAGCTGAAATTGAAGTAGCTTAACTTGGCTTTTGGCGCTGTCTACACTGCTGGAAGTCTTCCTTTGACCTCCTTTACTCCTTGTGAAAGCAGGATTACCAGTATCAACCAGAGCGCCCCTCTCAGTTCAAATTAGCTGTCTTCACTAGACTCGCTAATTCAAACCCTGGAAGAGCAACAGCAGCATCTTTGATCTTCTCTGTCGTGTAAACGTACCCTAGGTCACCCCATCCATTAAATTGTAGTGTCGCAAATCTGACTTGTTCATTTACAGGTGTACCTGTCAGAGCACCTGTAACCACACAAGAGAACAGAGGCTGCTACCCCAGGCCTCTGTGGACTTAAAGGGGCAGGCTCCGTCTCAGCCCACCCAGGCTCAGAGAGGGTTCTTCCTCCTCGGGGTCAGTAAGCAGCCAACCCTGCTCACTACAGGGACAAATAATGAAAAACAGGGTTAGGGGTGTAGCCAAAGGTTTAAAACAAGAAAACCGGATGGGGATATCGAGCAGAGAACCTCGTACAGCACTGCTCCTCAAAACTGTCTAGGGAGCCAGTGGATGCTGCCCAGAGGAACTCTGCCCAGATGCATGAGACCAGGGAGGAACAGAAGTAGGCCCCACAGTTGCAGAGCACCCCCTCGTCCAGCATCCTCCTCCTGGTATTGTAAGGTAACATTTAGTGAAATCTTCAACCCTATTTCCACAATGGTTTTGATACATCTGTAAAAGTTGTATTCACACCAAAGAACTGCTTTGATTTTCGTTATATTTAAACTGAGAGAAGATGCTAGATGTAATAATTGCTGCCCCCTCCCTTTGATTAGCACACTCATTGCAAAATAATTGCTAATGGTAGGCAACTTGACAGACAAACCATTCGAACCAGACAGGCTTCACTAAGAAAAGAGTAGATTCTCTAATAGCTACAGAAGATTACTCTGACATTTCACTAATACTAATCAGTAATGACAAGACCAGGAAATGTAGCATCCCTAGACCATGGTGTTAGAGAGCATTTTATAGGTCACACTAGAGATTCCCATGACTTGTTATACTATATAACGCGTTGAGTTAACATTTCCCTTAGAAAAGCCCAAGTATGGCTTTAGAGGTATTGCTTTAGGCAACAAGCTTGAAAAATTTTCCTATAAAATAATAAATAATAAGTTAAATTATTGCCTGAGTAAGACTGCAGGATTTGGCCCATCCACCATAATTTTCTATTTTCTGTTACAAACCAGGTTTAGTTTTAGCACATAAGCACTATATTCCATATATGCCGGCAGTATAATGAGTCTGTGGTGCACGTATTTTTATTTGTGAGCTGGTGTGAATCAAAACCAAATGCTCAGATTGACAAACAGCAGTTTTTTTTACTGTATTAAACTTTAACAACTGCCCCTGCTCTGTAATCACCATGCACTCTTTCCTATCATAATGCTTGTGAAAAGGAAGAACTTCAGTTACTCCTGAGGGTATTCTGCACCAAAAAAATTTAAAATTCTGCAAAATTCTGCAATTTTTTTAATCGATAAATAAATGCAGTGACTACAGCATGGCAGTGGGTTTGACACACAGCCCCAATCACTCCTTGGAGGGGAAGAAGTAGTCCTGTCTTCTCCAGCCCAGCTTTAGGCAACAAGTTTAATTCCAATTCAGGGTAGGAATCACTGGCTGGGGTGTCATTGGCCCCATGGTTAATTTATCTTTCCACTGGCTGCTCCAGGTGCCTGAAATGATGTACCAGCACTGCCCAAAAGTGGTGTGTGACTGTTCTTGCAGTTTCCCTTTACTTCCCCGTCAGAAAGTCAGTTTTCTGTAGGGAAGCAAAAAAATCTGCAGGGGACATGAAGTATGCATCTGAGCAGTGGTGTGGAATTCTCTACGAAATATACAGAACAGCAGATAGGAATGTGTTTTCAATTTTTTCTTAATTTCTTTTGTTGGGGTCATTTAATGTTAATACAGATAGACTGCAGGCTTTAGGAATTTGTAGGACTGCGCATAGGGTTGCCAGGTGTCCAGAATTCTACCGGACAGTCCGGTATTTGCGCTTTGTCCGGTAAAAAAAATCAGAGACTACTGGACATGTGCAATGTCCGGTATTCTCTGATTTTTCTGGCTGCGCACCGGACGGAAGCCTGGCGTGGGTGGAGGAAGCAGCTGGAAGGCGGGGCCACCATCGGCGCTAGGAGCCTGTGATTGCACAGAAGCCTGGTGGGGGTGGGGGGAGTGGCTGGGAGTCCCAGGTGGGAGGCGGGGCTGCAATCGCCGCTCTGGGCGCTTCAGAAGCCTAGCCGGGGCGGGGGGAGTGGCTGGGAGTCCCAGCCACTCCCCCCGCTCCTGCAAGGCTTCTGAAGCGCCCAGAGCACTACCAGGTGGGGAGTCCCAGCTGGGAGGTGGGGCTGCGATTGCTGCTCTGGGCGCTTCAGAAGCCTAGCCACCCCCGCAAGGCTTCTGCGCAATCACAGGCTCCCAGCGCCGATTGTGTTCCTTTTTTTTTTTTTTTTTTTTTTTGGCTCAACTGGTATTTTTTGGGAGACCATCTGGCAACCAAAAATGGCCCTGACAAGCTCAAACAACTGCAGGGTTGGCCTCATATGAAATTGGTCTTACTGTGTGCCTTCATCTCCAATCGTAGTAATTGTGCTGCTAAGACTTTTTGGAAGTGACGTGGCTTGGGTAGAAGCCAGTGTTAACAGCTTGAAATGCTTTTCTGGTGAAGACTCAGTTATGCCTGAACCATGTTAATTTCATGGGCTTCATAAGCTCAGCCAGAGAAATGTTTGTGGTGCTTTGGAAACTTCAAATGGCTCTGGATGCAGGATCTATAGTTGCTAAACTTTGTGACAAAACATCATTTTGGCCTCAGTTCAGCAAGTGTGGGTGTAATCCCAGTGAAATCACTGAGACTACACATGTGCTTCAGGGCCTTGATGAATCATGGTCATTATGTGTGGTAGTGGTAAGATTATGCCATTAGTCAGACCAAGTTGGTGCATGTTTGGTAAAGGATTTTTTAAAATATATCAATTTAATGTTTATCTGGCATATTTTTGTAGCTATCACAGCAAAAGTAGATTTCAGCTTTCAATGCTTTGAGCACCTGGATACTTACCATTGTAATTGCACTGCCTATAAAATATTATTTATTTTAGCCAGTGATTTAAAATACACTGATATCAACTCTAGTGCACTATGACTCCTGTGCCAGAGGAATGTTGTTGGGAATGTTTTCAATTCTGGATCAAAGCCAAGGAAACCCTGCTATACTCAGAGTCTGGAGAAGGAGTGGCTTTGTTGTAAGGGTTGGTGTCCCCACCCTCCACCAAGGATAGAAACAAATGTTTCATACCATTAGGAAAATAGGATTCAAGTCCTGTTGGTCCATGAAATATACTTTCTTGCATTATTTTATTCATCAAGAGAGAGACCACTAAAATTATGAACTAGGCTGGGTGGGGGAAGCGAGACTAGAAGCAGAATGATGTGCTTGTAAGGTCCCTTATCTCATGACCAGGCCAGGCTACCAGCACTGTAGTGGGACCTGAACACATTCTTTTAGGACCAGAAAAAGTCTCCATGCCCTGAAATTGGACAAGTAATCTGAAGAAAAAATTCACCTCCTTTATACTGTCATAAACTAACAAAATCCATAAGCCAATGCCCCAATTCAGAAAAATATTCTTACGCAGGGCAGTACTTAACCACCCACTTAACTTTAGCAAACTGCCCAAGCCCCATTCAAGTTAGTAGGACTTATTAAGTGTATGTTTAAAGTTAAGCATATAGTTAAAAGATGTCTTTAATAATGATGGTCTGCAGCATATGTATAAATGCTTTCCTGAATTAGGGCCCATCTACTAGACATGGATATCTTTTTTTATATATCGTTGTCATCATAGTCAGAATGACTTTAAAGCAGACTGACATTTGCAGTTTGAAAACTTGAAAATTAAATCCCCTAAAGAGATACAAAATCAACTAACAGAAAGTTCTCTGGCATGCTGGAAAATTACTGACAGGAAATACTAGATTTAGTTTTACTGCTTTAGCTGATTTATTAACCCTCTCGTAGTTGAATCAGCCTGCCTCTTAGAAGTGAAAAAAAGTTAAAACCTATTTATATTATGTCTTACAGTAATGGTATTTTCTAGACTACCCAAGAAGTGAATATTTAGTTAGACAAAGGGTGAAATTTTTTTTAGCTCACTGGTCCATTTTCAGGGCATGGAGACTTTTTCTGGTCCTAAGATAATGTGTTCGAGTCCCACTAAAGTGCCGGTAGCCCTGCCTGATCATGAGATAATAGATGTTACAATCACATCATACCTGTAGTCTGCAAAGAGTTAAATTATTTAAACAAACTATTAGATTTTCTATACTTTTACTATTGTATTATTAAAATTGCTTATAGCACCATAAATTTGCATGCTGCTTCACAGATCCATTCCATGCTCCACTATCGATGGAACTCATACCATTTCCTATTAAGGTTGCCTAAAACTTTCCATTATAGGACTCTGTTTTCAGTTGCTTAAAATGTTGCCAAACTTTAACCATTTTGGCTGAAATTTTCCCTGCAGGAAGTCTAATGAAAAATACATTGTTTTGCCCATGTTAAAAATTTCTGGATACCTGTCCCTTAGAGAAAACCTTGAAATTCGACTCGGAGTTGGCCTTTGTGTCCAGGATGTGCCTTTTATTTCCTGGCCAAAAAGAATGGGAATGAGAAGCTTGAGGAGTGACGTCTAGGACTGGTTAGGTTAGGAGCGTGGAACTGGGTTGAGGAGCCATGGGTGGGGAAGAGAAGACAGAGACACATTGGAGGGTATAGAGTAGAAGGGGTAATATTTGCAGGAGGAATGGGCAGAAGAGTCAGTTCCCCTAGAGCAGGGGTGGGCAATAATTTTCACAGGGGGGGCCACTTAATGAATTTTTATACTGGTCGTGAGCCGGCTTCACACCTCCCCCCCCCCAAGAAAGGGGCAGGGCCTGAGGTGGAAGGGGCAGGGCTGGGGAATAGCCTCCCCCCAGAGTTTTCTGGGGCCAGAGGATTTGAAGTAAAAACAGAGCAAAGGGCTCACGGCTCCCGGCCCTGCTGCTACCGCATTGCCTAGCAGCTGCCCAGGGTTGTTATTACTGTTTAAATGGCTCGCAGCTCCTACTCCTGCCAGGGTAGTACTGTTACTGTGAGCTGTGAGCCATTTAAATAGGATCCTGATGCCTGAGCCACTGCCTGGATATTCGGTCGCATGGAGCGCAGCCAGGTGCAGTCCGCAGGCCGGATCAAAGTCTTAGGCAGGCCAGATCTGGCCCCCAGACCACAACTTGCCCGACCCTGCCCTAGAGAACCCTCCTACCAGAGTCAGGAATGGAATCCAAGATGCCTGGGGCTATGTCTACACTACGGGGCTTTATCGGAAAAAGGTACACAAATTGCACTCTGCAATTGGCGTACCTTTTTCCAATAGTTTTTTGGAAAGAGGCTTTTCTGAAATTTGGTCCATCTACACTGGGCCAAATTTTGGAAAAAAGCCCTCTTTTGGAAGAGTCCTTCTTCCTCGTGGGAGGAGGAAGACAGGGCTTCCAAAAGAACACGTCTGCTCTTCCACAAAAAAAAAAAAAAACCGGAAAAACCCTGTAGTCTAGACATAGCCTGGGTTTCATCATTCTTCTGCTTGCAGCAAGTATCAGTGAAACCCAGTGGCAAAGTGTCCCATCCTCCTCTAAGGGTGTGTCTAAACTACACCCCTCTGCCAACAGAGGGATTTAGATTAGGCACATCGCTATTGCAAATGAAGCAGGGATTTAAATATCCCGCGCTTTATTTGAATAGAAACGGCCGCCGCTTTTTGCTGATGCGGCACTTTGCCGGCAAAAAGCGGCAGTCTAGACGGGGATCGGTCAACAAGGAAAGCCTTTTCCGACCGATTCTGTAAACCTCGTTGCATGAGGCATAAAGGATCGATTGGAAAAGGCATTCCTTGTCGACCAATCCCCGTCTAGACTGTTGCTTTTTGCTGGCAAAGTGCCGTGTCGGCAAAAAGCGGCGGCCGTTTCTATTCAAATGAAACGCGGGATATTTAAATCCCCGCTTCATTTGCAATAGCTATGTGCCTAATCTACATCCCTCTGTCGGCAGAAGGGTGTAGTTTAGACACACCCACAAGTGCTGGTCCACACAGTGCATAACAACCTGCGATTGCTAGCAGTAGCTTGTGGCAAAGGTTTGTGTGGTGGATCTAAAGATTCCAACCTGCTGATGAACCTGGTAGATATCAATATGATGCCACATAACAGAATTTCTTTTCTTTTTTCAGTTTGCTTTTTTACAAATCTAGGAAATTACACAGAAAAATGATACTAAAAGAATATTATTAAGGCTGCAAAGTCAAACGCTCAAGAATTAGGAAATGCCAGAACTAAAGTTGTTTGGCTAGCCTTAATCCAGTCTCCTGGTGCATTAAGCCATTATGATACAATTGTTAATTCCATGATCATATGCTATTTTTACCAAAGGACACCTGCCTCATTTAGTGGATGGGATGGACCTGTTCTGGAATAAATCAGGATTGTGTAGTAAAGGAAGCTGTTGCCTTATTTGCAAGCCTAGGACAGGTTGGTTTGGGTGGATTTCACAGATTTCGCCATTCGCGGTGGTGTGAGGAACGCATCCACCGCGAATGGTGAGGGTTTACTGTATATGCTAATTAATGTTCGCAAAGCCCTCTGAAACTATAGGGATGAGCATCACTGAAAATGCCATGAGGAAATTAAGACTAAAGACCTACCCCCTTAATTAAGGGAGATGAAGAGTTAGGTTCAGGCTGCATATGTGGGACAACAGATGAAGAAACAGGAATAAGAGTGAGGCCAAATCTTGAACATCAAGGATCCATAGGGGAACACCGAGCAGAGAACACCTGACAGCACACCCCACTGCTCAATGTCATCTGAAGAGTCAGTGGATACTGCCCAGAGGAATGCTGCCTGGAGGCGTAATCGTAGGAGGCATCCGTTGGACGGTGTGTAGTGAATGACACAAGAGACTGCAGGAAAACAAAGGATGCTCCCACAGCTAAGGCAGATGAATATTGCCCTGGAGAACTAAGTGTATCCCTGTCTCTGCTACAGATTTCCTATGTGTTGCTGGCCAAGTCAATTAAACCAAACTTTCCAAATAATCACTAATTATACATTCCTCATTTTAGGAGTGCTTGACTTTATACCTTGGGGTCTGATTTGCAAAAGTGCTGAGCCCTTGCAGCTGCAGCTGAATACAATGAGAATTGTGCTTTGAATGTATAAAATGCTACATGCTAAGTACTCTGAAAAAATCAGATCTTAGGCATCTGAGATTGGGCACTCACAATTAGTGGATACTTTTGTCCAAAATCTCTGTGTGTCAGCCTCCACCCGACATGTAAAATGGGAACAATACCACTGTCTCACCTTACAGGGTGTTGTGTGAAGGGCCAAAATCCCAATAATATGTATGTAAGATCTTGACCACAGTTAGGGTTGCCAGGTGTCTGGTTGCCAGGTGTCTACCAGACAGTCCAATATTTGCGCTCTTTGTCTGGTAAAAAAAATCAGAAAATACCAGACATGTGCAATGTCCAGTATTCTCTGATTTTTCCGGGGTGTACCAGATGGAAGCCTGGCATGGTCAGGGGGAGCGGCTGGAAGGTGGGGCCACGATCAGCGCTAGGAGCCTGTGATTGCGCAGAAGCCTGGCGGGGGCGGGGGGAGTGGCTGGGAGTCCCAGCCACTCCCCCCGCCCCCACCAGGCTTCTGTGCAATCAGAGGCTCCCAGCGCCGATGGCGGCCCCACCTCCCAGCCTGGGAGTCCCAGCTGGTAGGCGGGGCTGCTATTGCTGCTCTGGGCGCTTCAGAAGCCTAGCCGGGGCGGGGGGAGTGGCTGGCAGTCCCAGCCACTCCCCCTGCCGCCTCAAGGCTTCTGCGCAATCACAGGCTCCCAGTGCTGATCGTGGCCCCGCCTCCCTGCATTTTTTGGGAGACCATCTGTCAACCCTAACCACAGTCTCTGTTAAGAATCTTTCACATATGCCCAAACTCCATGGGCCTGGTCTGAGGCATGAGGCCTAGTTAACAATGGACAATACATGGTTAAAGAAAGGTTGAGATAAGCAAGAAACAGACATGTTTGTTTAACGTGCCATGAACAAGCTAAGACGGCACAACCCCAGGTGGTGAGCAGTAACTGGGGACTTATGAGATACGGGCACATAACTCACAGAGCGGGGCCTTGGAGACTCTGTGGTTCAGGAAGAGATAACAAGTACGTACTCCCTGAATGCCAACCAGAGTTCAGGGAGAGGGCTAGCATGTCAGCATAAGTTATGGCATCTGTCCCTCACAGATGCCAACCCGAGCTCAAGAAGACGCACAGATAAACTTACACAATTGTCATTGCTGTGTACTGTTTACTCGTCTTTTTGCTTTGAGACCCTCTAGGAATGTACCTGTGGGCCAACCTGTCTGGGAAGTGCCACCATCATTTCTATGGACCTGAAATCAGGATTTAACTTACACCTTGCAAGAGGAAAAGTTTGAGGGATAACACCTGTGTAATAGCAAACATGTTAACCTGAGCTATGGGCAGAGCAATTACGTAACCTTTTAGATTATTGGCTTATTGTGCTCATTGTGTCTTGCTGCTAGAACCTATCCAGGGGCTCGGAAACTCCCACCCCGTCGCTTCTCTCTGCCCATTGGCACCCTATATAATCTATAGTAATCAATTGTTTGGCAGTCTCACTGAGCCTACTAAGAGAAGTGACACACTGCCAGCGCTGTGCGTAATAAACCCTCATGCTTGGATCTATACGGTGTCGAACTTCTGTTCTTTCATTGTGCATATAGGAGACCCTGGCGATTTGCAGAATCACCATTCACAATTTTGCACATTTGTAGGTCTCTCCAGTCCCACACATTGCACCCTATCCCCAAGCCTGGCAGGGGGGGGGGGGCGGGGGAAACGCAGCCTCAGAGGGACCTAATGTCAGATAGCAGAAACCATCAGGGCCTCCCTACCCCACCACCTCCCAAATTCATTGCGAGTGCCAGGAGCCATGGGGAACTCACCACGGCAGCTGGGAGCTGCAGGGAGCTCACCACAGCTCCTGGGCTAACTGGTGAGTTCCCTATGGCTCCTGGCAGCCACAGTGAGTTCAAGAGCCGCAGGCAGCTCAATGCAGAAGCAGGAGCCACCCCCTACCCCACTATTCGTAGATTTCACTATTTGTGGTGGTGCCAGGAATGCATCCACTGTGAATGGGGAGGGCTTACTGGATATGTTAATTAATGTTTGCAAAGCATTCAAATATTATAGTGATGAGCATCATTGAAAATGCCCTGAGGAAGTTAATAGTTCTGTGTTCAGAGCAGGGTTTCAGAAAGGTGCAGTAAATAAGCCTGGGGCTACACACTGAACACTAAGGATAAAAGAAAATATTAAATAGTTAGTAATTGAGTGAGCACCATCCTTTCTGTGCACAGAGAGCCTGTGCAAAAACTGCATGTGATCATGTATTTAAAGACTGTATCATAATGCCTGGACATAAGAGGCTGAATTAACAATGCATGGCCTTTTCCATGGAATTTCCTAACTTTTGAGTGCTTAACTGTGCAACCTTAAACGTTAGTTTAAGTCAGTTTATGTGCATATATTTATAATATATTGTGCATTCTTGTGCAGATGCAGAAAGGACAGAAATCATGTTGACACTGACATGGGGTCATCTTGACATATATATGATCCTGAAGCCCTAGAAAGACGACTTTTAGGAATATGGATTGTAAACAAAATGAGTGAAATACTGCAGTGTTATCCCCTTAAATCTATATTTTAATCTGTGGTCCACATTCTGCTCTCATATCTTGTGACAGGGAGCACTTGCTGTGCACTGGGCAAGAGAGGGATAATCCTGCACTAAGGGCTGAGAGAGCCACACCCCTTCTGCTTTACTGGGCATGCTCCAGCGGCACAGGTATAAAAGGGAGCCCGTCAGCCCAGTTGGGGCTGACAACAGGTGAGAGAAGGCATGTCCAACCTGCTCCAGGCAAGCCACAGCGAGACCCCAGGAGCAGAGGCACCGCAACCCAGGCTAAAGGTGAGATGCTCCCAGAGGCCTCACAGAGTGCAGAGACACTCAGCAGTGGACAAACCCCAGCCCAGGGAAGGGAGACAGAGACCCACAGCACAGCTGGAGGGTGGTAGAAAGTAGCCAAGTGGATGGAGATGGCTAACCAGTGAGTGAGCTGATGCTGGGAGTCAGCATGTTTCCATAAAAGCTTTTCCCTGCTGACTCAGTGGTTGGTGCTACAGCCACTGATAAGGCCCTGGGCTGGGGTCCAGTGGAGAGGGAGGGCCTGGACCCTCCTGCTGGGGGATGTAACCCCCTTCCCTTGTCTCCTGCCTCTAACCAGGGAGCTACACTGCCCTGCGAACTGGGACAAACTTACTGACTCTGGCCAGTGGGCCATACTGCCCTGTGAACTGGAGCAAACTTATGGACTCTGGCTATTGGGCCACACAGCCACACGACTGAGAGCAGACCTATAGACATGGGTTGGGGAGAACAAGGCAGGGTATTGTATGTGCGCCCCACAAGGGAGATGGGCGCACTCACCATGCACTGGACGTGGTCTTTTCCAACCAGGTCACATGTGTACACTTCTAGAGCCTGTCCCTGGCTCCAGTCAAATCACACCAGAGTCACACCCATTTGATTTTATGTTACCAGGGCTTACTTATTCATAGACATCTCTATATGCATTTTGCACAGGCCTGAGTCAGGCAAATATAGTTCAGTTCTGTACAGTGCCTCCAGAAAGTGCATCATGCAAGGCACATCCCAGAGGGAAGAAGGGACAACGTAGCTTTAACCCTTGCTATCCTTTTGAGTCTTGGTACTCTGAGGCTACCCAAAATGGCCTTTGACATAATTTAGGAGGACTATGCTCTGAGTTATGGCTGCCTCTGCTGCTGTCTCTAGCTTGTGCAAGCCAGAATGGCCACAGCAATGGCTATTACAGCCATCCTCTCTTCTGTCCCCTACACCGGAGACTGTGGTGTGCCAACATAGGGACACCTAGGGAAGCCCTGCACAACCCCTACGTGGGGCAGAGGGATTCTCCTCTGGCTGCTATACTTCACTAGAGAAATATTTTGGAGCCAGAAGCTCTCTCCTGATGTCCCAGAGACATTTTTTATGAGAAACCTACAAAGTCCACCACCACAGGGCTGAAGCTACATTCTCTCTGCCCTAAATGCCACTTGATTTACTGGACTTTGAGGGCACCTGGAACTCTGCAAGATCAGTCCCCTGGCATGATAGAAATTTCAGGCCCAGTTCTACAATAATTGTAACATTCTATGTACAATGAGCAGTTTCTCTAACTTCCACAGGACTAAGTACATGATTAAGGGTTTGCAGATCTAATCTCTTCTTTGCAATAATTATTTCATCTACATAGTATTGGGATGGGATTTTACAACAGACGTGAGCACCAGAATAGAATAATGTTGGTAAGTTTTTCAGCGATACCAAAAAGTGGTGGTGTTATAAATCAATAGAATGAGACAGAATTGCACTGCACCGATAGATTTCCATACAAAAGGCACCACTGGAATCCATCTAGAGCCAGTAGGGAACAATGCAGAGAAACAGCTTGGAATGTATGATTTATCTGGCCTTTTTGAAAATGCAAAACATCAATGTGAATCGCTCACATCTGATCTGCTAAAGAAATGCAAGAGCTGAAGTGAACTTCAGATTGGTGTAAGGATTCTCTGGACAGTGCAACTGAATGAGTAAAGTGATTCCACACAGAGCTCTGCAATGTAACATTTTAACACCAGATGTTTTATTTAAAGGATATTACCGTCTGACACACTGAGCTAAAATCAGAGGTGAATTACATGGTGCTGTAAAGTAAAATTCCTGGGTCTAATCTTCCCATCCCATGGAACATCCAGAAGAAGGGATCATAAGGATCCCATCATGGAGCAGGACTGAGGACAGACTTCACCCGGCCTAAGGATCCCTGGCTCTGGGCCCCGGAAGGGGTGAGGTGTGGGATAGAACGGGCAGGACTGAGGTTAGCAGCCCCCAGCCAGCCCTTCAGTGCTACTGGGCACACACTGCCCAGGTTTCCAGTGGCGATTTAAAGGGCCCAGGGCTCTGGCTGCTATGGCTGCAGAGGTTGCAGCGGTGCCCTTTTAAATCACTAAGCCCTGGGGCAACTGCCTCTTTTCTTTCCCCCATCCTCCCTTGATGGTCCTCGGCTGGAGTCTGCCCTTTTCCCACCAAGATGGGGGGGGATATGCTCCAGTAGAACTGACTGCAGCGTCTGCCGCCCCAAACCTGGCAGGCTGATGGGCACTTTGGAAATGCAGACGGGTTAGACAAAATTTTTAGAAGACTTTGGGCTTGAATGCCTCTCACACCAGTTTTATGCTACTGACTACAATGGAGTTAGTTCTTAGTTTCATTGGAATAACTGAAAGAAGCAGCAGGGACCCTTTTTCTAAATACACAGTTGTAGACTCAGCTCACACACGATTGAGAAGTATGTTAATATAAACTCTCCATACCAGTGCCACTAACCCACCCCATCAGGATCTGGCTGTTTAGGAACATGACTGGATTCAGTTTTATATCGGGTTTTACTCTTTGTTCTGCTACAGACTTGTTGTGTGACCCTGGGCAGGTCAGTTCATCTCCTTCTGCCTCAGCCTCCCTCTCCCTATGTGTAAAATGGGGGCTGTGTTCTTGCCTATCTCCTAGGAGTGCTAAAAGGATTAATGCACTAATGTCTGAGCACTGAGCCTCAGATGGAAGATGCTATAGACAGTGTAAAAGATAATCTCAATCTGCAAAATCCAGATCTGATTTTTTCTCCAGAGAGCTTTTTCTAGCATTAAGAGGTTTTTTGTTTTGTTTTTTTTGCGGGGAGGAGGTAGGGGAGGAGAAGGATTTCAAAAGTGCCTAAGATTTAGAAGCCTAAGTCCCACTGAAAGTCAAAGTTGCTTGCGATGTTATCACACTTAAACCACATTAATTTTCACTTGAAATGAAGTTGCTATGGATGAACTACTGCTGCATGGCAGCAATGCCATGGAAAAAGGACTAATGTGAGGCCACGTGCAATGGGTAAGAGTTGCCAGAAGGTTACTGATCCAATCCCACCTCCTTCTAAGCAGCTTGTACCCAGCCTCGGAGAGTTTCTGAAAGGTCAGACCTTGGAGTGTAGCAGGGCAGCTTTGCAAGTGGTTCATTCTTAAAATCAAAATGCAATGGGTACCAGCTGAGCAGATGCCCAAGAAGTAGTAAGAGTAGTGCAATGAATGAATTTTCAGGGCATGAGAGAGTGACAATTAAAATCCAAAAGCCTTCTTCCAAGAAATCACTAATAATTAAGGCTATTCTTGTTTTTTGCCAATCAAATTCTATATGGAAACCTGTTGATTTAATAACCAGATAAAAAGCTTTGCTGTTTAAAAGTGCAGCTTTGTTTTGAAAAATGGCAGTGTAAAAATGACCCCTTCTTTCCCAGCCAATCACAGCCATTTCTAGGGACTTGCTGACTAAATCACAGCTGTTACTACTTTTTGCTCCTGTTACCTCATAGTGCTGCAAAGCCAACACAGCTGTGAGTGAGTGAGCTAAATGCCATAGATGGGTAGGATGGGAACCAACTGAGGAAGAGACAGGCTCTTCTTGTCCACTCCTAACCAGTGCCGGATTGTGTCCAGTCCTACTGCATGTTCAAGATGATAAGGGACCATTTTGTTCATCCAGTCAGACTGCCTCGATTAAAACAAGCTATATAATTATACCAAGTGATTATCAAGCCCAGAGCTTCTGGTTGGGCTAAAACATATGTTTTAGAAGGACACACAACTTCAAACAATGGAGAACCCACCACATCCCTCAGTAAGGCATTCAGGTGGTAGCCCTTCATAATTTGTAACTGTTTGGTTGATTATTCTGAACTGCTCTCACTCAATGCACTACAGTGAAGGTTGAGTGGTGCTTTCTGTTTAAAGCACTTATAAGAGTCAGCCTTTAAAGTCCAGTTGTATTGTCTTGACACTTTCTGTGCCTCGTGGGGCACCTTTGTAGGGTCAGTGGTCCAAACTCTGGCCATATAAGTAAGGTATTCCTGAGCTATAGCCCACTGAAACTTTTTACAAAATTAACAGGTTAATTTTTTTGTATGCAACTGGGGATCAAAGTGCATGAGCTCAGTTGCTTGTCATTTATCTCAGCTAGTGAATGGCATCCTCTGACCCTTTGGTGAGGCAATACTGACAGTGCTATCACAGCAGAGTATAGCTGTCTAGAACGGTGTGTGCCTAATGCGCCCAAGAGCTTGAAATGCACACATGCAGCAAGACTAGGCAAGAGGTTAGGCAACTCATTGTCACAGATGTTGAGTGGGTCCAGAGGATGTGCTCAGGGCTGGATTTATGCCTTACATGTCCTTAGGCACAGCATCTTCAGTGCCCCTCTGCCTACAGCTGATCTGCATGTTGCACACCATTTTAGAGAGGTAAGGCAGCCCTACGACACCGGTGTCCCTAGACACATGCCTACTGTGCCTAATTGGAAATTTATCCTTGAACATGTGGCGGTCATTTATTCCGTTTTTACTCAGGCAAGCCATCCCACTGGGTTCTGAATGAGTAATGCAAGTAAGAATTTCAGGTTTTGGTCCCCTGTGACTTCAAAAGTGTCTATTTTTTTATAATGCAGGATTGCACAATTCCCACCCAGTGCCAAGTTTGAAGTAGAACATACACATGTAATTACTATAAAACATGGTTTGTAACTATCATAATGTGCAAAAGGAACACTTGATTATTTCCCACATAGGCTCAATTATCCATCCTCACCTTTATCCTTCCAGTCCAAGTTAGTCTGCAGTTCTCTCTGACTACAGAAATCTTCATCTTTTTATTTTCAAGCAAAGGGGATAACTTTATAAAAAATAACTAGAGATTTGCAGAGTAATACAAATCCCCATGTATCAATTCCTTTTGGACTGATTTCAAAGAGACAGTAAGGAAGGTCTTGGAATCCCATATGCTTTGAAGACCGAACTGGAAGGATCAATTTATTTCTTAAATGTAATGCAGTTGTGTATTTTTAAAATGACTAGAGGTTAAACACATTAATTTCAAATGACAAGTAGTCCTGTGGCACCTTAGACTAACAAAAATACATAAATCGCATCATGAGCTTTTGTGGGCAAAACCCACTTCATCAGATGAGTTTGCGTCTGAAGAAGTGGGTTTTGCCCACGAAAGCTCATGATACTATGTATATATATTTGCTAGTTGCTAAGGTGCCACACAACTACTCATTTTTTAAAGTTACAGACTATATGGCTACTCCTCTGTAATTTCAAATGAGTAATTCTATCCACATATTCCAGAACGGTATGTCAGCCCTGGTCATCTATGAAAAGAATCTTTGCAGTGAAAGGGTATTTTAGAAGCCGTGTCAAAAGCAATATTAGGAACCGATCCATTGGGAAATCAGTAATATCAGCAAAGCATGTGCCAAGGGTCTGAGTGTGTTCCAATTAACGGAGTACTTCATGTCTGTCACAAACCAGAGGTGGGAGGAGAATGTTGAGTGTAAACAGTTAAATGTGACATCTTATCATCCTGTTAAGTCAGTGATTACTGGAACATGTGCTTTATGGGCTGAGTCATTTTCCATGCTTTGGGTATACAAAAGCTTGTGTTACTAGCACATTAAACATTACAGTAGTCCACCTACAGCTGACTTACAGTTAACAAAAGTTTACATATTTTTGTCTACTAAAACCTAAATCTAGCTCAGCATTATTCCTTGGTCACAGCTAGCTAGCTAAGCCTAGCTACAGTATACTTGTTCCCTAAACCTTTCCGCCACTTCAAGCCCCACTTCAGCTGTACCTGTGCTCACAATGGTGGCAGTCAGGAAGAGAGAATCAGTTGCGAGTGACCTTTTAAGCACTGGTCTTTTAGATTTGCTTTCTACAGGGTTAGATACGCTGCTTAAAACACCAGTAGCTGAATGGAACCCTGACTACATTAGAGCGCCACTGATAGAATTAAAGCTAGTGATAGCAATGATGATGGGAGGGAGGGGGGGACCTCCCAGTGTGGACAACTGAGTTGCAATTACTTACGGCACATGCAAGCAAAGCTAAAGGCACGTGGGATGTGTTTAGTGCTGTGTGGCTTTAAATAGACAGGGCAATCAATACTCATTTACAGTATCTGGTGATCACTGAACCCAAACATGCATGCACAGCTACAGCAAAGCATAAATAACACGTATTTAAATGGCAAGCTGTTATTCTGCTGAGGGAACACTGTGTTTCGTGTGCCTTCTTTCATTAGAAACTGAGATACTCTGCCCATCTTTGCATGTGTTAAAATCTATGTCAGAAGCAAATAATCAAAATACTATGACTGTTAACTCAAATGCTGCTGGACTCTGATCCAGCTCCGGGACTGTGGTGAAAGGATACAGTTTTCCTCTGGGACTGCCAGTATACCAAGCTGCCATAGTTAAGTTAGTGTATGGGCTAGTATTGGGGAGTGTGCCTCACACCAGACCTGAAAGGGCCAAAGGAGGGTCATCTGTCTCCATTGTTGCAGAATTGTCCAACGTATGTCTAGCAAACAGGACTTTTGTCTCAGTTTGAATCATTTGGGGCTGGCAAAATGTTATGAAGTCTTAATGTTGCATTACAATGTGATGTTGTTTTATGACTTCCATGACTGTCCTTCCTGATACAACAGAGTCTGTATCCCAAACTCCAAAAAGCGGGAGAACCAAATGAAGCAATAAAAGAAACATGCCAGTAATGGCACTACCTAAGAATGATAGGCATGTTTTTAGTAAATAAATGAAAACATCCAGCAGAATCTGTAGGTTTTAAACAAATAAGCATTCCCTAACCACTGCAGCAAGATCCTGAAAGTGAAGAACTTCACTTTTGTTTATCTCCAGTTTCACTGATTTCTATTGCCCTATATGGGAGAAATACAACCAGTAAACAACTACATGTTGGAGCTCTATAGTCTGGACTTCCAGCGTCCAGCAACATCTGTGATCCAGCATCCCCGTGAGTGCTCCTGGGCTGGAGCACTCATGGGGAAAAGACAGCCCTGTGCTCAGCACCTCCTCCCCCACCCTCAGAGCTCCCATGGTTCTTTGCTGATGGCCCCCAGCTGTACGGCTCTGCAGCCACCCTGCCCCTTCCTCCCCCTGCAGTTCCCACTTGGTCAGTCCTGGCCCCTCTGCTGCTGATAGAGTGGAATCCTGCAGCTGGCAGCATCAGAGGGGCTGTCATTGACCTCACCTAGAAAATGGAAAATTCCCTGGGTCAGGACCACTCAGGTCCTGAGAGTGCCAGACCAGGAGGTACTACTTGTAGCATATGGTGGTATTCGTAATGCAGAAAGAGAATCGTACTTGTTTATTGTAGATATTTTTAAGTTTATGCTGTCCCTTGCAAAAATCCCTCAGTCAGCCTGAAGGATGATTTAAATGCTGGCTTATTGAATATCCCTTTAATGAAATGAGATTGTAAATGAAGCTCGTGATACAGTGTTTTAATACACCAAATATTGTAAAATCACTTTCATGTCAGATTTTTTATTTTTTAAGAACAACTTCACCACTAAGTCAACTAGATGTTCTCTCTAGAGGAGCTTAATTACTTACTGCTTCCTCATCATTTCTCACTCCTTCAGCCCAGCAAATTAAGCCACCACAGATCTGTAGAGTTTGACAGGTGAGTTTGAAACCTCACTGAAGTGGCATTGAATAACAAAGGTAAAAACGTTTTTAAAAGGCCCATCAGTATAGCTGCAGAGCGCTGACAGACATCGCAAATTAAATCTTCTTTTTATTCTCAGATAGGACAGTCTTTTCCACCCACTTAGCCTTAACCCTGAACAGGAAAGAGGGAGATAATACACAATAACTTCTTGTTCAGCTCAGGTCAGTGAGCTTCCTGAAAAGAGATTACTAATCTTTCTTTCTTGTAAACTGTGTTTGCTTACTGCACGTTCTCTTTATCTATCCAGATGGTACAATCTATACACAATAATAGAGTGCACAATTACTATATTGATTTATTCCTTATCCTAGAAACCTAGAACTAGAAGGAACCTCAAGAGGTCATCAAGTCCAGTCCCCTGCACTCATGGCAGGATTAAGCACCATTTAGACCATTCCTGACAGGTGTTTATCCAGGACCGATGACCCAAAAGCAAGTTACAATTTTTAGGGGTGGCTGAATACTCCTGATTGTCCCTAATTTGTCCCCATTGCAGCGTTGCTTCCACATGTGACAAGAAACCATGGAAAGTCAGTCAATTGCAATACAACTTTAAAATGCTGAAAGAGACTTTGTCATGATCCAGGGGTCCTCACTGCAGACTTCCCAAAGGAATTCAGATTTCAGACAGATGTTTGGATATGGGGGAGGGGAGTGCTGCCCCAGACCTTTGAGGGAGAGGAAATTCCTTCTTGTACTTAAGTCAAAACCACATGAAAAGGCCTTCTCTGTAACAGAAAAGGAAAGCGTGGCCCTGAAGTGATGCAATTGCACCATGACCCCTTCTGACAACACAAATTACTACACAACCCCAGGATGATGAACTGAAGACCTTGCCCATCAGAGCCCCACCACCTGAGCTCTGGTGTCCCAGGCTGAGGGGTGGGGAAAGCTAAAGCCCAAGGGTTTCTGCTCTGTGTGGGGGCATATAACCATAGACCTGGATGGTGGGGCTTGGGCTTAGGATTTAGCTGCAGTTCTGGGTGGTGGGACTGGGATTTGGTCTTGGTCTTCAGACTTGCTGAGGCCCAGGCTTGGCAACCCCATTCAAATGGAACACACTTTTGGGTTCCAACCCAGTTTGAAAACCCCCGCATTTGCACTTTGAGGGAAGCCCTTTTGCTGATTACATGTCATGCACTCTTCCAATGGCTACACACAATGAAGGACACAGACTTGAGAATTATGCATTGGGTCCTCTATAGCCATACCAGTTCCAGGTGCCTCAGTGGGCAGGCAAAGCTCATAGCAATGCCAGTTGCTTTTCTTGGAGCATGGACACTGCAAGGACAAGGAAAGCAAACCCACCCAAGAAGGCAACATGCCTGTTTCATTTTGGGAAGGAGAGTATATGCATCATCATGCTCATGAGGAAGGTACAAAAAAGACTGCGGGGGTGGGGAGAAGCTAGCCCTGTCTCTTCAGTCCTGTCAATCATGAACGGTAGAGAAGAGGCCTTTAAAAAGGAGGAAACTGCAGTCAGCTAGGGGAGATATCTGAGCAGCCAAAGGACGGAACGATTCCTGAAACAGCAGGGAAGCTCCTCTCCTGGAAATCAACATTCTTTTACCCCCGCCCCCACCACTACCCCAAGCCGTACAAGGAATAGTGCAGACTCCCAAGGTAAGCCTGACAGAGTGAGCCTGATTCAGCTACCAGGCCAGAGGGGCGCCTACAAAACCCCTAGGAAAGTACTGCTGACCTGTTCCCCTCTGAGTTGGCTCCAGGAAGAAGTTATTCTTGGGTTGTTGGTACATTTATTTTCCTTTTGATCCCCCTCACTGGAAGGGCCATAAGAAGGCCCATAAAGGACAGGGTCTCCCTTGCATAGACTAAGACAGCAGAGCCTGAATGTAAGCCGCCCAGTGTTGCTAACTAGCCACAGCCTGGGTCTCCCACATCTGGGAGAAAAACCTAAGGAGGCTTGTTCACTAACATATTCCTCATTTTTACAGTGGCTGAGTTTGTACTTAGAAGTCAGGTAACAACCAAGTAGGCCAGAGCACTAAGCACTTTTGTTTTGTCCTTTGTTTCTGAAAGGTGGTGGTGACCTGACTGCTAAAGACAGCCAGACAAGCCAGTTTTCTAAAAAGCTATTTCCAATCATTCCCTTTGGGGAAGGGTTTTATTTCTACAGGTGGGAGGGGAGAACAGAAACTTAACTAACCTAAAGTATGTGAGCTGGTGGATGTCAGGGCAATTACACCTGGGATGTACTCAGCTCATTTTATCATAGATCAATGCTTTTCAGCCAGTGGTCTGCAGACCCAGGGGGTCCGCGGAATATGTGTTTGTGAAAAGTTCTCGTTACCACAGAACAGTGGTTTTCAGCCTGCAGTCTATGGACCCCTGAAGTTTTGCAGACTGTCTGAGATTTCCAAGGGGGTGGCCCTTCCATTTGAAATTTTTATGGGTCTGCAAATGAAAAACACTTGGAAATCACTGTTGTACATCATAGGCAGCACACAGAGGAAATAGCACATTTTTGCTTAAAGATTAACGCTATCAAATGAACACTCGGCTTTAAACGCTCTCGCGCTGTGTTGTTTCTTGTATTTCTAAATGCTTCCCTCATCTATATGTCAATCATTTGTACTTCTTAATGCTAATGCTTTCTTTGCACCATGGTGAATGCCTTAACTGGAAATGGGACATCCTTTTATGATATTTTTTTCTTTTTCACTTAATTTCCAAGGGGAAAAAAAACCCAGCTTCAAACTTGAGGGGCCCTTTGACAGACAGAAGGGCTGCTTCTATTCTCGCTGTCGATGTTTTCCACAGCCTTCATTAGTAGGATGATTTTTTACCAGTTACCACAAGAATATTCCACATAAACAAATCTGTCTTTGTTTGGCAATGGGACCCAAGAAAAAAGGCAAACAAGCTGCTTCATGAATAGCAGCTATTATTATCCTGCCTGTGTCTTTGGGACACCTGCACCAGTAGGGTCAGTTTCTAAGCACAGGTGCAACACTCTTGAATGCAATGAAGCATTGTGGATACCTGCATGGCCCTTAGGCAGTTGAAATGAAAGCAGAATTATTTGAGCTATTCAGGTGCCTCTAGGCTGACAGATTCTTGGACTCATGTTCCCTCGCCTTGTGAAGATTGACAGGAGCTGAACAATGAGAGGGAAGACAGATGATTGTGTGGTAGTTGATTTGCAGGAGACTTAAGTTCTGTTCCTGGTTCTGCCTCTGACTTAAGGCTAAATCTTTCTCCTCTTGCTCATGTAAATAGTTCTTTTCACATTAAAAGGATTACTAGTGTGGGAGCAGGGTCTGACTCTGAGGATATGCCTACATTGCAAAAAAAAAAAAATTCTTAATTTAGGATGAACTAAAAGTGACAACATGGTAACCGGTATTAACAGCTTGAGTTCAACCTTATTGCAGCCTAGGATTGAACTATGAATGTGATAGTGTAAACATGTAGCTGATGAGCCTGGGTTCATCGGTTAATCGTCACGGTTACACGCAGCTTCCCCCCTACCCCTGCACTTCTGCCTCTGTATCAGAGGCAGCAGCGTGGGGGGGGGAGGGGTGACAGGCAGGAACATTATCTAAAGTTGCAGCACTTTAATGATACCATATGCAAGTGGCACAGTCCTCCCCTACTGTGGACACAGTTATACTAATGTAAATGTGCTTATACCATTATAGGCTATTCCTGTACAGAAAGGGTAATACGGCACCTTTATACAAGGATAACTGCATCCACATCAAGGCTTGTACTGATATAACTACATCAGTAAAAAAAAAAAAAAAAAAAATCACACACATCCAACTGACACAGTAGTATTGGTGCAAAAAGTAAAACTGGTCGAGCTCAGGCCTCACGGTGGGAAGACCCAATCACTTAGTACCTGATCCTGCACTCTCTTGCAGAGTGTCTTTGTGAAATCAATGGAAGTGTTGTTAGAAGTTGCTGGTAGTGCTCACAAAAATAACATATTTGTTTTATTAAGGCCCTTCTACTCTGTTGTCCCCTACAATGCAAGCACCCCCATTGAAACCCAAGGGACTGCTTGCTTAATGTGTGGGGAATCAGGCCCTTAACTTTTCAAGCAGGGACTTGTCTTCATACATATTTGTACAACACTTAGTCTATTGACCGTGGTCTCTGGACACTTCCATAACAAAAGATGATGAAGGCACAAAAGCTGAAAAGACAGAACTGTCAACATACAAATTACACAGTCAAAAAAGAGATTGGCTATGTCTTAATATGTGATACCGTAGTGTGCTGGGGTTAATTTTTGCAAGGACCTTACATGATCAGTGGTTTACAGGACTAGGCCCTTAATCTCACCACACCTTAGTTTTCTCATCTCTAAAATAACAAATGTAATAAGTCTTAGTGGTGGTATAAAGCTAAATTAATAATTTGCAAAGTGAACTGATGTACTTAGATGGTGGGTTCTGGAGAAAAAGGGAAAAATATTACCCAGCATTCCTTAAAACGTTTATTTTCCTGATGTCCTGGGGAGATTCTTGAAGTCAGCCCTGTGATTCAAGATGTGTCTCTACCTTTCAATAGGGGCCTGTCTGTTTGCAGCAGTGCAGCTGCACTGCTATCACACTTAGTGAAGATGCTATCTACATCACTGGGAGAGCTTCTCCTTTCAGCACAGTTAATTCACCTCCACAGGAAGCGGTAGCTATTTTAACAGAAGCCCTCCCATAGCACTGTCTACATCAGGAGTTATGTCGGTATAACTGCATTGCTCAGAGATGTGGAAATTCCTAACCCTGAGTAATGTAGTTATACCAACGTAAGTTGGTAGTGTAGACTGAGCCTACAATTAACTTGTCCCAGTACTGATCAGATAAAGTAAGAAGAGCAAAGAAGGTCAACAGAATTTTAAGGACTTCAGACACTCATAACATCCATTTGCAAACATCTAGAAGATAATAAGGTAGTAAGCAATAGTCAGCATGGATTTGTCAAGAATAAATCATGTCAAACCAATCTGACAGCTTTCTTTGATAAGATAACAAGCCTTCTGGATAAGGGGGAAGCGATAGCTGTGCTATTCTTAGACTTCAGTAAAGCATTTGATACATGTGTGAGCTTTTCATTAATAAACTAGGGAAATAACAACCTAGATGGGACTACTGTAAGGTGGGTGCATAACTGGTTGGATAACTGTTCCCAGAGAGTAGTTATCAATAGTTCATAGTCATGCTGGAAGGCCATAGCAAGTGGGGTTTTGCAGATATCAGTTCTGGGACCAGTTCTATTCATTATCTTCATCTTTCACACAGTCATCCTGTGGAACTCCTTGCCAGAGGATATTGTGAAGGCCAGGTCTTTAATAGAGTTCAAAAAAGAGCTAGATAAATGAATGGAGGATAGGTGCACCAATGGCTATTAGCCAGGATGGGCAGGAATAGTGTCCCTAGCCTCTCTATTTGTCAGAAGCTGAGAATGGGCAACAGGGGATGGATCACTTGATGATTTCTTGTTCTGTTCATTCCCTTTGGAGCACCTGGCTTTGGCCACCATCAGAAGACAAGATAGTGGGCTGGATGCACTCTTGGTCTGACCCAGTATGGCCATTCTTATGTAATGATTTAGATCAGTGTTTCCCAATTTTATTTGGCTATGGAACCCTTTAAAAAAAAAACGCCGGGGAAAACTATCAAGCAAAACAAACAACAACAAAAAACCCACTGGGGAAGACTGGTCAACCAAAAAAAAACAGCGGCTCGCACCTAAGACTGGCTCGGGGTGGGAGAGGGAAGTGATCGGGTCTTCACGGAACCCTTACTTTTACTATTTGGGAAACACTGATTTAGATAATGGCATAGAGAGTAGCTTATAAAGTTTGCAGATGATAGGATTATAATTCAAAATGACCTAGACAAACTGGAGAAATAGTCTGGGGTAAATAGGATGAAATTCAAGAAGGACAAATGCAAAAGTACTCTGCTTAGGTAGGAACAATCAGTTTCACATCTACAAAATGGGAAGTGACTGTCTAGGAAAAGGGGAGTGTGGAAGGGGATCTAGGAGTCATAGTGGCCCACTAGTTAAATGAGTCAACAATGTAACACTGTTGCCAAAAAAAAAATCATTCTGGGAAGCATTAACAGGAGTGTTGTAAGTAAGAAATGAGAAGAAATTCTTCTGCTTTACTCTGTGCTGATTAGGCTTTCCCTCACCCTACCTGTCTCACTTGCTCCCATTCTTGCCCATCCACCTGAAGTTGGAGCCCACTCAAGTGGGCCCTTCGGCTACACCACTGCTCCAAGGATGTGAAAAAAGCACACTCCTGAGTACCATAATTAAGTTGACCAAACCCTAGGTGTAGACAGCACTAAGTAGAGTGGAAGAATTCTTCCATCAACTTAGCTTCTGCCTCTTAGGGAACAGGATTACCTACAGCAACAGGGAAACCAATCTTATTATAGAATCATAGAACACTAGAACTGGAACCTACCTTGAGAGGTCATCGAGTCCAGTGCCCTGCCTTCATGGCAGGACCAAGTACAGTCTAGACCATCCCTGATAGATGTCTAACTAAGTTGCACTTACTCATGGCTGTAGTAAGTGTCTGTGCTGAAACACTACAACAGTGCATTTTCAGCAGTTTAAAGTACAAGATCCACATTTTCAAACATGTCCTCTCGCTTAGGGTGTCTCAGGGTTTGGGGGCCTGACCTGACAAGCACTGGAGCTGATTTTTTTTTTTTAGATGTGCTGAGTGTCCAACTTCCATGTGAAGTTAGTGTGAACTACAGGCATGGAGCACTTCCAAAAGCCCCCGCTGTCTTAAGTTTGTGCATACACACGACGGCATCCAAAACCTCTGGATACTTTTGAAAGTTTATGGGACTTGCTGAAGGCCAGCACCTATCTGTGAATGCTGGGAACAGAAGAACATGGCTTTTTTTTTTTAACTTTCATCTTCATTTCTACACAGTCAGTCAGGGACTTAGCCATGCTATGGTTTTTTCTTACTGTAAGGACTACTTTGTAACTATGGTAGGGTTCTCTTAGATGCATGATGTCCTGCACCTAGTGCTGTGTCTAGGTGCTTCGAAAGTGCAAGTGAAGAGGGGATTTAAATATCCTGCGCTTCATTTGCATAATCACGTCATGGCGCTCTTTCACAAAAGCGCCATTTCAAAAGTAAAACCACGGTCTAGATGCGGTTCTTTTGAAAATGGCAGGCTTTACAGCAGGTTTACAGGATCTTTTGAAAAAGCCTGCTGTTTTCTAAAGAACCGCGTCTAGACCGTGGTTTTACTTTCAAAATGGCACTTTTTTGAAAGAATGCCATGATGTGATTATGCAGATGAAGCACAGGATATTTAAATCCCCGCTTCATTTGCACTTTCGAAGCGCCTCATTTACATCCCTCTGTGGACAGAGGGATGTAGTCTAGACACAGCGTAGATGTCCTGGTATTAATGACTAGCTGATACTCCAAATGCTGCTGAACTGTCCTGAACTTGCTCTGCCACAGACCATATATAGTTAAGCACCTGATGCCAAAGATTTAACTATTGTCATTCTACATAAAATATGCCCATTGTCCCACTGTGAGGAATGAATCAGTCTCGTTAACTACACTAGCATGTCTGCACCCTTTCCTCCACATTCTCTTGCATGTTAATTTGGCCTCTTTATTACATAATCAGTTCAACAGCTTCATTGATAATAAAACAGGTTCAACAAGTTGAACAACTTACAGGTGTTACACAAATGCACCAGCCTTGGCATTTGCACAGAGAGATGAACAGAACAAAGTAACCGCTCCACAGCTTTCCCAAAATCATATCCCACCCTACACGAATGAAAGGAAAATGTTGCCACCTTCCTCTTCCCTAGCTCCCTCTATCTATTCCCATCCTCGCTGCTGTAACATAAGTGTGCTTTTGCCTGGCAGGTTCATATAAGGTCATTATCCAAATCTCTCTTCTCAACAAAACAATAAAGATTCTCTATGCACCGTATGGACAGAGGGTGCTCAGTCCCATACAGGGCCAGGCCCTCAGTGTTTCCTGTAAACTGTGCATTTGGACAGCCACCCAGGAGAGAGTCAAATGCTGCCCAGCTGATCAGCAGAGCGCCCACAGCTGGAAGCATGTTTCTGTTGGTGGTGCACATCTGCACATGCATTGGTGCACATAACAAAACTTATTTTGCACACAAATGGAAAACATTTGAGGGAACATTGCAGGCCTTATATAATTCTAAGCAGGAGATCCTATACATGTCTCATTTTCCTGATCATTTGTTAAAACGTTGCAGGCCTTCAGTCCACTGTAGCTCTTATTCCCTTTAACATGCCTGTTTCTAGGAGTAAAAGATGGGCCCTTTGAGAGGGCAGTAGCTATCACCTGGCCCTGGTCTCAGAGGGCATTTAGCTATCATTTGGAGTATGGCCCCAGGCCAAAGGATTTTTTTTTTAATTTTATCTTTGGAAAATTTCCTGTCTCTTTCCCCTGGGATGGGATCAACAATAGTAAATTCTCCACCAGTGGAACCTAAGTCAATGCTAACCTTTGGACACCTGCAGTTATCTAAAGCCCTTAGCTGGGATTTGATCAATGAAAGGTTCTGTTTGAATACTACAGCAGCACATATTAATATCGAGGTTCCCAAAGCAAGTCAGCAGTTGAATAAGACTACATTTATTGTAGCTAAAATAATTGCAGTAGTTATCCCTCATCAGTGTTTGAAACAGAATACATCTATAACAGGCTGGTAAACCTTCCCTGAGGTTTCCTGATCTCATTTTCATTGAATGTTTAAAGTTGGATGAAAGTGACTGAGCTTCTTCATATAAAAGAGAAAACTCTGGGATACTTTTGAAGAGAGAAGGAGAGATGTATTTTCTCTCTCTCTCTCTCTCTCTCTCTCTCTCTAGCATTCCGAGAGCATTTGTGACAATAATATCCAGGTACTAAAATTGTTACTCAGTTATTTACACTCTCGCTCACACACACAATAAGCAAAAGCTAAAAATAACCCCCCCCCCACACACACACACATACTTAAGAGTCTCTTGTAAATGAGCAGCACTGATCCTGTTTACTCTGTTGTCACAAAACTAGAGCAACCTCACTCTCAATTAACTGCTTGGTGTACAGAGCCCCGAAAAGATGAGCTAGTGTAAGGAATTAAAACACCAAGTTTTAACTTCCACTTCATCATTCTTTCATTTCTTGATCAAAGGCTCATCTGCTCCCCACTAATTTTCTAAGAAATTAAACATGAAAAGAGAATGCAGTTACACAACTGAGTGAAGAACACTGTGGGCAGTTAATGATTAATTAGCATTATAATACATGACAGGCTGGTTTCACAGAAGAAGCTTGTTTTGCTACTGAATTTGTTCTGTAGAGGAAATCTTTAGGTTGATGCCAGAACTATATACAAACCAACGCCAAAAAGTTTCCTCCTGGTTTTTGGAAGACATGGTGAGGTTAGAAATAACTGCCTGGGTCACTGCCTGGACCAGGTGATTTTAAGCCAAGATAGTTATGTCATAGCCTGATCCTAAACCTGTTGACGTAAATGGGATTGACTGTAATGGGCTTTGGATCAGGTCCCAAAAATTTACCTCACAGGAAAATGTGGCTGTTACTTCAGGACAGCTTATTGTGTTATCCCACATGGGCACCTCAGAAGAATTTATGTCATCCACATAACACTCCTGTGGCTTGGTAATGGTTATAGGAACTGAAGCAGAAGGCTAGGTATTCTCATCCACATTTTTACTACTCAGCAAGGCCCACTGATTGATCTTGAAACAGAAATGTGACAGCTGGGACAGAAAAGTTTAATTTCCCACTGTTGCTTAGGCTGCCATTTCCCACCAATGATTTCT
Source organism: Pelochelys cantorii (assembly GCA_032595735.1). Classification (NCBI taxonomy): domain Eukaryota; kingdom Metazoa; phylum Chordata; order Testudines; family Trionychidae; genus Pelochelys; species Pelochelys cantorii. The sequence goes on from CM064336.1 coordinate 26,411,399, forward strand.
ATCCCTGCAATGTAAAAATAAACAGGACTTTATTCCTGTTTGATCGCAGAAAAGACAAACAACAGAACAACAGATACAGTTTCATATGTGGCTGTCTGTATAGCTAATGCTAACATTCATACATGTCAAGCCAGCATCTTGTAACTGTGATGGGCAGCTAGCATTGAGATCATAAATAGCTAGAGAAATACATAGGCAAGTTTCTACCGCAATAGCATATTCATGCTTTTAAAAGCACATAATCTAACTCAGAACCCATTACAGTAAAGGATTATGAATAAATAAGGGATTACTTACATTTCTTTGTCCACATATTTGTCCACGTTCCAACACTGAGTTCAAGTTTTGAAAACACAGCCAACTTTAAATTTAGTCAGAGGTAAATTACATATAATATGTAAAAACCTGTCATTGCACTGGAATTTATAGCACTGCTTTTATAGCTGAATCAGACCGCTAGTGTTTGATTTATTAACATACAAAATAATGACAAAGGCTGGCCAATGTAAGCCTGTGTATTTCACACATCTCTGAAAATTGGTGATATTTGTTTAAAAATATCTATTATTCCTGAAAGGCATCATAGGTCTGATATTTACAAGGTTACTGAGATGACACCCTGCTCAACTGAGCAAGAAATGAAATTAGTTGCAAATCTTTTAGATGTTACTCAGGTAAGTAGTCCTCATTCATGCAAGCAGTAAGGCCTGCTCATGTGAGTAAGGAGTTGGAGGATCTAACCTTTACAATAGATGCTCTTCAGGGCAGGGATATGCCTTTTTACCTGTTCTGTAAAGCACCATACACACCGGTGATGATGTATAAACTCTAAATAATAATTAAGTTACATTAATAGAGTCTTAGTTATTGAGGAAAAAATGCATTGTTTGAACGTTCTCACCTTGGAGTCCCCGCTGGTTTCCAATATCTGCAGAAAAGATATTGTCCATCTGCATTGACCATATGAGGAAGGTCCTGATAAGGGATATTCTGAGGACTCCGTCTTGGGGAATTATCCTCGGGCATTCTAGAAGAATGACCTATAAAGTGTTGAAAAAACAGGACATAGTTTAAAGAGGAGCAGGAAAGACGCTGGCAGAAGGGTCTACAAAGTACACACATTCAAGAAAGTCAATAAGCCAACTGACACTAATGGAAATGCTTCTCCCACCCCAACAAAGATCCACAAACTGAGCTCTCTCATCTGCTTCTTGCAACTGCACTGAGACTGAAGACTCACTTTTTTTTAAATAAAATGCTCACATTAGTCGAGGAGGAGAGATAACCCAACCACACTGCTTCATTATGGCTTTTTTCCCCTTCTCCCATCTGTGTTTATTTGACATCTTTTTGAGAAACGGCTCTTAAAAAGAATATTTAGCGGCAATCAAGTGCAAATTGTGAAGCCCCACTCTGGATACAAGGAGACAGCTGCATAAAAGATTCATCTCTCTTAACGTCTCCAAAGAACGGCGAAGGATGCGCCGTAATGAGGTGCCTGGTGGCACCGTGTGGTTATTATGCTCCTTTCTGACATCTGAAAAAGAAAGCAGACAGGAGGATTCGCAGCAAACCTGTTTTCATCCTGTGCAAGGGTTTGCATCCCAGAGCGAAGCCGGCATTGCAAGTCAAATGCAAGCAGAGAGAACCTTTTGCATATCGCCGCTAAGGTTCATTAACACCCCAGCCGAACAGCCAGCACCCCAGCCCCAGATCAATTCCTCCCTGTTGCAAAAAAAAGGGAGGGGAGGGGACCAGAGGTCTCTTCGCCTTGCACGCTTCTGTGCTGGCTGAGATCAGCTCTTTCAGGCTCCTCTTCCGATCTCTCTTTAGGGAAACTCGCCCCGTAATTCATCACTTCTTGTTCATTTCATCACTTTTCTTAAACAAATCGCGTGTGTGGGCTGAGGGGGTGGTGGGAGGGGAGGGGATAGGGATGGCAAAGCTGCAGTCCGCTTCCCAGAAGCTGCTGCACACACACACACACACACATCAAAGGCACCTTGAACACGGGCAGCTGCGTGGCGACACTCGGGGGGGGGGGGGGGCCTGGGACAGAAAGTTACTGCTGCCGCAGGTTGCTTGCAAACTTTCCTTCCTTCCTTCCTGTCACTCGCTGGGAAAGGACATGGGGGGGGGCAGAAAGTGGGACTCTCCGCTCAGCTCCCAGCTGCAAAGACATCTCGAGTGACCCCCCCTGGCGCGCACCCACACCCCCCCCCCCAACTTCCCCAGCTGCCTCTCCAGTAGCGAGACCAAACAGCGAGAACGCTGAGACCTGTAATCTGCTCCAGGAGGCTTCAAATGCCAACGACAGCCCAGCTTTCATAGGCAGGTTTCCAATGCATCAGACCCCCCCCCCCCCCCCCCGGCTTCAATGCCCCAGGGCTCTGCGCTCCACTGCCCACGTGGGTGGCGAGGCTGCTCTTTACCCGTGCCTGGAGCGCGCCGCGCGTTCGCAGCTGCCGGTGGAGCGAGTCAGTGGCCCCGGGAGCAGCTCGCTGCCTCCTCCATCCGCGCATCCGAGGCGGCTCCGCTGCCGCGTTAATCCCGGAGCGAGCGAGGAGCCGAGCGGCTCTGCAGAGAAAACCCCGGCTGGCAGGGGCCCAGGAGGGCAGGCGCACTGGGGCCAGCTGCGGGAGGAGGGTGGAGCAGCGGCAGCAGCTTGCGAGGCGTCTGGTCTCAGGGCAGGTCGCTGCCCGGGGCCCGGGTGGCCAAGCAGGGGACCAGCAGCAGCCAGGCCCCAGTGGCTGTAGGAGACCCAGACCCAAAGGGGCTCTCCGAGGGTGCAAGCAGCGGCTTGAGTCCCAGGGGCTGAGCGGCGGGCCTGTCTCTCCTCCCGCGTGGCGTTCAGTCAGTGCTACATTAACAGTAACCAGCCTCATTTCTAGGCAAGCCCTGGGGAATCCCATGAGCGAGGCAGTTCTCACGCACTGTGCATTGCTCGCCTCTCAGGGCCTTTGGCCCCTACGGTCTCCCAGTTCCAAATAAAGGCGTTGCAGATGCAGCAGCCTTGCCCCATGCGCCAGGTAGCTGGCTCAAGGCTGGAAACGGGTGCTCTGATACCAGAGCAATGGGCTTGGAACTGGCGGGCAGGCAGACCTGTGATGAATCGTTTGTCTTTCCAATTCCCAATCTGGAGAGACTGAACCAACAGCCCTTTTACACATTTCCTCATCTTTGGTTCCACCCCTGTGGTTCTGGTTCTTGTCTGATCCCAAACTGGAAGAAGCCCAGTTTGTTTTGCTGGTTCAGAGAGGCAGTGGTTCTTATGAGATTTCTGCTGTTTGGGGATGAACACAGCTCAACATTTTTTGAAGCCACTGCATATAAACCCCAAAAGCCTGGATATTGCCCATAGTCCAGGTCAGTACCCCACCACCACCTGGTTGGCTCATCTGTAAGTATAGCCCTGCTAGTTTATGGCATATAACAAATGCTTAGGAAAGCTGTCAGAACTAATTGCTCTTGATTGGAAAAAACTGCCTCCCAGGTTTAAAGGCAAATGTCCAGGTACTGAATTAAGAGCTTGATTGTGTTCTAATGCTGGCAAAACTCCCTACTTAGCATCTGAGTACTTTATATATTGCCTACCTCAAGAGTGCAGACTCAGGCCTTTAATACTTCATCATTTAATCTTTAATTTCTAGATTCTTACCTACATCCAAAAGCCTCCTGGCAGCTTAAGAAAAAGCAGCTGTAAAGAATATTTTTAAAAACTTGGCAACATGCCCAAATAGAACCCAAACTGGGAACAAAGAGAGGAAAGAATATATATAAAATCAATAACTACTAATACAACAGTCTCTAAGTCCAACCGGATGCATATGAAAAAGGAAATCAAAAGCACATTTTATCTTATTGTCATTTATATTAAACTCCTTAAAGGAGTTTGTTTATTACAGATTGCAAAGGCAAAATTATATAGTTCCAGAAATGTTAATGTATGAAAATCCATCCATGGACATTTATAATGAACAGAATTCAGGATTCCAGGTGAGCCTGGGTCCTTCTCAGAGCCTGGAGAACAGTATGTTCAAAAAGCATATGATTTACTTGCTCAACTCCTCTACAAATGTTGCTGTGTGTTGTTAAGCAGCTATTTCATTCCATTTCACTGGTGCGTGAAGCAATCTTCTATATATAAAACACTATGTGCCCCTTTGGGTTACAAGGTGCTTAAAGTATAAATTATTATTATATATATTTATGGCTACCATCCAATCAGTTGACATTTAGTTCAGCAGCACTATGGGCCCAATCCTACATTCCCTGCATGCCCCTAAATTCACACTATTTCACAGGGAACTCTGGCTATGTCTAGACTACACCTCTCTGGCAACAGAGAGATGTAGATTAGGCACGTTGAAATTGCTAATGAAGCAGGGATTTAAATATCCCACACTTCATTAGCATAAGCATGGCCGCCGCTTTTTTTCAAAACAGAGCTTTTTCGAAAAAAAAAAAAAAAAAAAAAAAAAAAAAGGTAGTCTAGATGCGGATCTGTCGAAAACAGACCCTTTTTTGACAGCTCGTGTATTCCTCAAAAAATGAGGTTTACAGGATCTGTCGAAAAAGGGTTTATTTTTGACAGATCCACATCTAGACTGCTGTTTTTTTCGAAAAAGCTCCGTTTTGAAAAAAAGTGGCGGCCATGTTTATGCTAATGAAGTGTGGGATATTTAAATCCCTACTTCATTAGCAATTTTGACGTGCCTAATCTACATCTCTCTGTCGACAGAGAGGTGTAGTCTAGACATAGCCTTGGGGTGTGCAAGGAATGCAGAATCAGGCCCTCCAGGGGCATTTTGGGAAAATTCTCTTTTGTAATTACACCTTCTGTCTCATGAAGAAATAAACAAGAGGCATCTGACTGTATAATATCTTCATGACTTCTGAGTCTGAAATAAGAAAATTACTCCTGGGAAAATTGCATGGCTTGGGACTGAGGGATCTACCTGCCTGAGATCAAAACAACATAGCAGGGTCCAGCTCAGCAATTATTGCAGGCTAGTCTCCAGTGAGTAGACAAAGGAAGCTGTGAGTGTGTAGTGATTGCCAGATGGTAACATCCTTTGCTTTCTCTAATCTAGGGAGTGATGCATAATTTGGAAATATTTTGTGAATAAAATAAAATTCCTAATAAAAATAGAACTAGGCTCATTGACATCTTCATATTAACTTGATATCAGCTTGAATTTATAAGGTGCATCCTGAAAAGTTGTTCAGTGTAGGAAGGGCCAAAGCCTGCTTGCCATCAGGGTATAAGTACATAGAGATGTACCTAAAATTTGGCCAGAGAGATTTGCCCTATTTTAGGGCAGAAGAAGAACTGGTACTGGAAAGACAGAATGGAGGGAAAGGGATAGAAGGTCTGAAAGACATTAGAAGGAGGGAGAGAAGGGTGGATTGAGGAAGGGATGCCTGGTAGGCAGAGAGTAAAGCTGGAACAGAGATGGACATAAGGTTATCTTTGTCATTAGACTGCAGTCACAGAATGACTTTTTAATGGATTATTTCCTGTTAGCATGAACAGGTAAAGTGATTTTATAAGATCCTTCTGTTCTAGTTGACTGTAACATCCTCATTAGTTACAAAAGAGTAGTTTGATTTGAAAACTGGATTTAATTGGAGATTTTGTTAAACCATTTGCAATTCTGCTGAATAGGATCATAAAACAGCCAGCTTCACTGATGATGATTGATGAAAACTTGATCTCAGGAAGCAGAATTAGAACATAACGAAAGAATATCTGGATATGAAAGCATTAAGTATAAAGATGAGATATGCCATAAGTTTACAATACACAGAGAGCAGATGGAAGAGCAACAGGTGTAAGTCAAGAGAGCACATGGAAAACAAGAGATGGGGCACAAAGAGAAAAAAAAGAAAAATTAAAATATAAGAGAAAAGATGAAGTGGTAACTGCAATCAATTTGTAATAATTGTTATAGTTTTGCTACTCTGTTGGGCCAATTCTTTATTCCTCCCTATTCAGAGTTTAGTCATGAAATTCTCCTTCTTTTGTGCTTTCTATTTAAGCTTGCCTATTGGTATTAAAGGATAAGAAATACATGTTTTCTTTGACTCTAAAATATGTATTTTAACTTCTTGCCACATTCATTAAAAACATAGACTTGGTGTCATGCAAACTGAGTTCAGGAAAAAAGTAATAAATTATAATCTCCCTGTTGATCATGTTCATGCTTAAAGATGGCCTCAAAACTTCAGACTGACTAGCTATCCTTTGGACCCATGCACCAGTTCAAAGTTAGTTTTACTTTTAAAGGAGCAAAGACTTGGGAATCTGAAAACCTATTCCCAGGCTCTTCTATTGACTTGCTGTCCAAGTTTAGGCAAGTCACTGTCTCTGTTTCTCAATATCAATAATAATAATTAATAATAAATATTTTCAGACCATGGATTATGAGTGTAAAGTAATCTCATTACAGGAAAGAAAATTATTAATATTCATAAGAGTCCCTACTTATTTGCCGTATACAAGAGATTCTTTTTGCCAAAAGTCCGAACCTGCTCTCATTGAAGCCAGCAACAAAATTGTGGCTTGGTCTATGCCAGTGGGCACCAACCAGTAGACTGGGATCTACCGGTAGATCTTGGAGCCTCTGATAGGGGATTTTGGCTGGTTTGGCCAGGAAGCTCTCAAGTTGTGGCATTTCGGTTGCCCCTCTACCCGCTGTCATGCTGCTCCTGCTCTCTGCCTGGGAGCTGCCCCCTCAGGAGCCTCCTACTTGCTGTGCAGGGTGTGGGAGGGAAAAGGGGGGAGGGGGTGGCGCTGATGACAAGGTATCCTCCCTGCCTCCACTTCTGTACACCATCTCTACACAGAGAGAAGGGGATGGAGGGAGCTTGGCAATGCAAATCTCTGTCTCTCTGACACATTCTGTGTGTGTGTGTGTCATTCTCTCTCACACACACTGTCCTTCATTCTCATCTCCAGACTGAACACATGCGTGGGGGGTTGTTGTTAACTTCTTTTACCGCTTGCAAAGTGTGTTATTTTGGGGGTTTGACTGGTCTGTACATTTCATAATTTTCATTTCTCTCTAATGCTTAAATTTAATTCGTTGAGTTCTAAAATGTAACCTGTCGTGGCTGGAGTAATTATCCCTGTGATAATTGTTGCTCCTGGAAGTAGCTAGTATGTCCCTGCAGCCGCTGAGAAAGGCAGAGGAGGGGGTCACCATATGCTGACCTCCCCTGCTGACACCACTCCTACAACTCCCATTGATCAATAACAGGGAATCGTGGCCAGTAGAAGCTGTGGGCTCAGTGCCTTTCGGTGAGGGGCAGCACATGGCATTATGGAGCCATTGCTGTACATGCCACCTGTTTTCAGGAGTGGTGCAGAGCCAGGGCAGGAGGAAGCCTGCCTTAACCCCACTGTTCCACCACCCAGAAGCCATCTCAGTTAAACAGTGCCCAGCAAGGGCCTGTTTCCTGAATTCCTGTCCCAGCCCTGAACCTCCTCCTACACCCAACCTCCTGCCCCAGACGTGAGTCCCCCTGCACTGAAACTCCTTCCCAGAGCTTGCACCCTGAAAGCCCTCCTAGACTCCAATCCCGTAGGGCAAATAACAGAAGCCCCTCCCACACTCCAATCCCTTGGCCCAGGACCAGAGCCTGCACCCCACCCCTACCCCAGCCTGGTGAAAGTGAATGAGGTTTGGGGAGGAAGGGGGATGTAGGGAGCAGGGTGAGGCCTCAAAGAAGGGGTGGAGCAGGGGCGGGGACTCAGAGAAGGGGAGGGAAGGAAGGGAAAGGACAAGGGTATTTGGGTTTGGGGTAGATCTTACATTGAGCTTTAATTGAAAAAGTGATCTTGTGATTAAAAAGGTTGGAGACCACCGGTCTATGCCTAAAAATTAGATCAAACTAGCTATGTTGCTCAGCGCTGTGAAAAATTTTGCAGCCTCAGTGCTGTACTTAGGTTGTTGTAGACATAGTTGGCTGATGGAAGAATTCTTCTGTCGATCTAAATGCTGCCTCTTAGAGAGTTGGTTAACTATTCAATGGAAAAACGACTTCTGTCAGGCCATGTCTATGCTACAGATAAGATCGAAGCAGCCGCAGTTGATTTTCCGGGGTTTGTATTAGTGGGTCTAGTGAAGACAGTAAGGAGTAAGAGAAGTCGAAGGGAGAGTGTGCTCCCTTCAACTTCCCCCAGTATGGATGGTGCTAAAATTCGAGTTAGGATACTTCAAATTAAGCTACGCAATTAACATAGGTGAAGTTGTGTATCTTAATTCGAACTTATCCCCTAGTGTAGACCAGGGCTATGGTTACACTAAAAGCATTACTGCAACATAGCTGCAGTGCTGTTGCTATAGCATTTATAATGTAGACATAGCCTCTACTTCAAACAGGATGGAATAAGGTGAGCAGGATCTGGCCCTCGGTCTCCCTAAATACACAATTTAAAAAAATAATCTTCTGTTTAAAAATACACTGCTTGAATATAAGTTTCAATCTATTTCATTAATGTTTAAAAGGTGACCCCTCCTACATATTGTTCTAATTTGAGAGCTGGCAGTTTTAATGAAATAAGCAATAAATGTTAAAACCCACAGAAGAATATTCCTACTGAGAATCAGAGGCATTGTGCTTATAGAAAACAAGAAGCAAACACCTTTCAAAGATAGACAGTTCAAAGATAGATGCTGAAACTTCACCCCAAAGTGTTGTTTACCTGACAGAAATTGACCAGCTAATCCAGAATAACTATTCCCATAGACCATGTCTATACTACGTGGAAGATCAACGCTGCTGCAGTCGATCTTCTGGGGTTTGATTTAGTGGGTCTAGTGAAGACTGCTAATTCTAATTGAGAGGGTGCTCCTGTTGGTGCCACACAGTCCTGCTCCTCACAAGGAGTAAGGAAAGCCGATGGCAATATGTGCTCCCATAGACCTTCCACGGTGTGGACGGCACAGAAACTCAACTTAAAATACATCAACTCCAGCTACGTAATTAATGTAACTGGAGTTGTGTATCTTAAGTCGACCTTCCCCTTTAGTGTAGACCTGGCCATTAATTGAATTATTCCAGACTCAGTGCCCTATGTAGACACTGTACCAAAATAAAAATGATTTGTGGGAGGAGTAATTATCTTGGAATAGTCACTTTTATTCTGGAATAGTGTCCACACAGGGAGATAGTCCAGAGTAGCTATTGTGGAATACTTATTCTGCCACAGCTATGCCAGTCAATTTCCTATGTAGACAAGCCCTAAGTATTATGACTGTTATGCTCAGAGATTAAAGGCAGTAAATACTGCAATACATGGGCACTGGAGGGCACAGTAATAACTTCTCTTTATCCAGGGCACATATGGGTATTTTGAAGACTATATTTTAATAACCTTCCTTTGTCATGTTCTTTTTCAGTATTTCCCTGTTTGTCGTTGTTACCAATAGTTGTTTCTAAACAGAAGCTTCTTGTTATATAATTAGCCTGTTTGTCCTGCATGATTCACTCAGATTGTGAGAGTGAATTGCCATGTTACTACTGAAGCACTTGGAGGGAAATCCTGTCCCCGCCATTATTAGGATAGGCAGCTTAACAAATCTGTTCTGAAATGGCATTTCCTATGTTACTATGGTATAGTTTCATATAGCAATATTAGTGCACTGGTTAGATTTCAATCATAATAGTAGAAACAGGAGTTTTTCACTGCATAGTATGTTATCAAAAGATGCCTTCAAAGAAAAGGTTCTAATCTTTGAACTTTAAAATGCATAAAAATAATCATATAATAACATGCTAAGTTCTCTTGTATCCGTATAGCCTTATATTTCAAAAATCCCTATCTATTCTTTTCTCATTTTACTGATAATGGCTACATAATCTACTTTACAAAGCTGGCATAATTGTGTCAGGACCAAATAATATACCAAAAAGACATGGTAATTCTGTGGCGGATGGAGTGGTGCTTTCATCTGGTAGCCAAACTGGAAGCACTGACTGAAGAAGAGGTATTATTGTATAGCTTGGTTTTTCCTGCCACCTTGCCAATTGGCAAAGCATCATCCATCATGTTTTGCATTCCAATTTTTCTTTGCATGTTTCTCAGCTCATCATAACATAATTATGTTTCAGTTTCTTCTAGTCAGGGGCCGATACTTTCTTTTACTAAGACAGCAGCTGCACAGCACAACCTTGATGAATCCCCCATAAGGGCAAAAATGTGTCTGCAGTGTTTCTTTCTGCCTTAGCAACCCAAATGTTAAAGTTTCCTTTCTTTCTTTCTTTCTTACCAAATGATGCTATTGCTTCTCAAATGCACCCAGCCCTGGTGCTTTCATAGCAGTTTTCAAAGTGGCACCCATGTTAAGCATCCGTGCTGGTTTGTAATTTTTAAGTGTTGAAAGTCTGATTCTGAGGAACTCCCTTTTATATGCCCATAAACACTGATACGTTTTTTTTTAGGATCATAATTACTGAGATATAATTTATTTTATGAGTAACTGAAAATCATCACAATAGAGGTCTGCACTTCCATCCCTTGTGTTTCTGTGATGCATGTGAAGTAGGCGTCACTACTGTATATGGCCTTATTAAAATATTTATATAGCCATAATCAGCGGATCTCAAAGTACTTTGAAAAAGAATTGGAAAAGAATTTGAGTGTGGTGAAATGTGGGGTACACAAGACCACTTAGACTCCTGAAAGGGGTACAGTAGTTTGGAAAGGTTGAAAACCACTATAGTAGGAGGGACTGAGGATGAGGTTCCTTCAGGGATAAGCCAGGCTATAAGGGGGTGCTCTGAAGAATGCACCCTTCCACAGCAGTCTCTAATTCAGGGGGAGACAATAATTTTTTGCCGGGGGCCACTTCAGAAATTTTTGAAGTAGCCCCGGGCCGCACCAGAATGGGCGGGGCCTCAAGCAGAAGGTGCGGAACTAGGATACTTCCTTGCTTCCCAACCCACAGACCATGATTGGTCTGGGGGTGGGGGAGTGCCTTTGCACCTCCCCCCCGCGAGGTTCCTCCTAGGTGCCCATGCCCCTGGCAGTGGGAGGAGTTTTCGCATACTCCCCCTTCTGCCCCCAGGCCAATCAGGGCTTAGTGGCAGGGGTGCACGTGAAGTCTCCTCCTGCCCTGCCAGGAGCACGTGGCACTTCTAAGCACTATGTGCTCATTGCAGGGCAGGGTCAGGGTAGAGGAAACTTTGTGCTCTTCCTCTCTCCCCCAGGCCCTAATTGGCCATGGGCAGGGGAGCGGCAGGGCCTCTCCGGGCCGAATCAACCCACTTGGCTGGCTGGATCCAGCCCATGGAGATCCTTTTGCTCACCCCTGATCTAATTCTCCCTATAGTTGCATTATCTGTGCTGATTTTTCAGGGTTTCTAACTGCATGCTGTTAAACAGCTGTTACCTTCCAGCCCAGGAGTTGATGCATTTCAGCGGTAATAGTGAAATAACTCCTATAAACAGGGCCAAATCAGACAACCAGGAGGAACTCTACTCCTGTGAGTAGTTCCATTTGTGCATAAATATGTAAATGATCTAGTCCATTTAGCTACTCATGTGCTTTGAGATCCTTCAGTGTGAAAGACATATATACATACTGTAATAATAATAATTTTTGTCACTGTATTCCACATTAATTCCTGGTCTAACTGGATGAAATTCCCTTGGTGTGGATGGACATTGCAGTTACTTATGCTGGCATTAAATTTAGCTCTTCTTATATCTAGCCAAAGAATATTAAGTACAATTATCAGTCATTCTTGTGTGTCTAAAAAAGACATCTTGTTTATAGCCTTGGTCCTTACCACATATTTATGGGTCACTAATATCCAGTATAGTTGGATAACTTGTCATGATTTATGTCTTACCTATAAAATGTGTGTAAATTCCAGCAGTGGGAATATGATCAGACATAGCTCTAGGATTTCTTGCATTCTTTTTTTTTTTTTTTTTTTTTTGGTTAATTCACTTACACAAACCAATATTTGGCAGTGTAAGATGTGAATTTTCTTTGATTGCTTCCTAACATCTGCATAACAGATTTTGTAGAAATAACTATGCAACATTAAAAAATACACGTATGAAATCTTTAAAATCTCTGTTACTGGGTTTTGTTATCCACAGCTGACTGGATACATTCCCAGCCAGGAAGCTGGCTCAGCAAAAAAGCTGCATTAGTGATTTAACTGTGGATCTGAGTCTGCTCCTGTTTACACCAGAGTAAATCAGGAGTGATTCTACTGAAGATAATGGAGTAACACCAGTGTGAAACTGGTATGAAAGGAAAAATAAGCATCATGGTACAGAACAACCAGGGAACATTTAGATATAATGTTTTGATGGTGTGGGATACTGTATTAGGGCCTGATCTAGCAACATTTCCTACCAGATGCATTGTTTTCTACTAAGACATTATGTATATTTTTTAGAAATGAAATGTCTGTCTGTTTTTGTGAGAACTCCTTCTAAATGGTAACAGCTACAGTCACCAAATTTGGTAAGCAGCTTCCTCTTACCCTAACTTAAAGCAGGGTCAGGGGTTGGTTATACCGGGAACATGGGAAGTGGTGGGCATGGGGCTTTTTCCTTCAACATGGAAAGGGAGGGGGAGAGAGAGGAGGGATGTGATCCTCACACTCACTACTGGGGGGCAGCATGTGGGGACAGGATACGGTAGAGTAAGCACTGGGGACAGCCACACCAGCACAAGGCTGACCGGATGGTGACAGGGCTTTGCATGTTGCCGACCATGTCACCTTCTACAGGCAAGATTCTCTCCCTTCCCGCATTTACAGGGCCTGGGCATTACCCTTCCACCCTGCTACAGGGCCTGGGGATACCTACCTTCCCGCCTACGGGGGGCCTGCATACTCCCCTTCCCTGGCACTCCACACAAGCACATGGAGATTCCCCACCCCTGCTTTGAGGTTCCTATGGGGCCTAGAGATTTCCCCCTCCTCCCCTGCCACTTCACCCAGAGCATGGGAGTTCCCTTCCCTTTCCCTCCCCTCCCTTCCTGGGCCAATTCACTTGGGCTTGAGGATTTCCTCCCCTTCCCCCTACCACCATGCCTCTCCTCTCAGGGCCTGAGGGTTCCCTTACCCCGCCCCGCAGCTCCTCACAGACCCAGGCCATGCCCTCCTCCCCCCTCCCCCCTGTGCCACTCTTTTTATTTCCCAACAACACCCAACCAACCATTTCTTGAGTTACACACCTGAGCAACGCTGGGTAAATCTGCTAGTTATTTTATAATTTTATATTGTGGTAGGCGCTGAGCCCTGCCTAGTCCCATGGGGTTCAGTGAAACTACTTTTGGTAGGAAGTGCTGCACTCAGCAGTGAGCGTGTGCAGTATCACCCCAAAATTATTCATTCTCACCTATAGAGTGCCAAAATATCTTGGATTCATTACAATTTGTTGTACAGTCTGTCATGCTGGGAAATGCATTCATTGACATTCTTTCAACACTGCCTTAATACAAGTGATAATTAATCTGGAGTTCTCCTTTGAGAAAGGGAATTTAAACCAAGGAATGTTGAAGTCAACAGAAGCTAAAGCACCTCTCAAGAGCCCAGTACATTCCCAGAATTGGAGTGACTGGTGTAGAACAATGTAGAATTGTGTTGCCAGAAACCTTACCTTGCTTTGTAGATGGATTTTCAATAAGCTGAGGCCTAGGCTGTTTAACCTCTCTAGGCCTCGGCTGCCTCCTTTAATGAGCTGATTCAGTTAATTGTTTGGCAGTAACCACATCTATGTTACAGTATGTGTGAGCTCAGAGCATGCCAGCAATGAATATCGTGCATCTGATCTTGGATGTAATCTCTGATTACTCTTCTTGAAAAGGCACAGGTGGTTTTGAAGTGGTTTGGCCTCACAGTATCTGTAATTGCTGGAGTGGTGACACATGTCCATGGGGATTCATATTGACACTCTAAGGCACAATGGACCTAAATTTTGCAACAGGTACTTATCGATTCTGGATCAGGAAACCCTCCATTCTCTGGCAGTGAAAATCAATTTCATTTGTTGATTTGGTGAATCTACTCTCGAGGTGCTGTAATATTTTTATGGACACCTAAGGGAAGGAGGGTTCTTTCCTATGGGTTGTATGTTTAGGGTTCTTGTATAGACAGTACCCAGCTGCTAGCAGGATTACATGGCAGCTGAATAAAACTCCTCCTTTCTATGCTGGCAGGATTGTGGGGATTGAGCAGGGCAGCAGAAGGGTGGCAGCAGCTGGGATCTCTGAGCCTATGAGCTTGCAGCACTCAGAGCTCAGTCCTTGCTGGGCTGCAAAGTGAAAGAAGGGTCTATAGTAGCACATATATTTTCCAGGACAGGTTAAGCTATTGGCACTATAAACTCATGCCAACGCCCCAGACCCTGGAGTCATGTGATTATATGAGAACCTAAGTTTTCTGGTTGTGGGGCTCACGTTTGAGATGTAGCTCAAATGTAACCAGTGCAATGATGTCTACCAGAGTCATCCATCCCACACCCTCCCGCGCTGCACTCAGAACTCCAGAAGTAAGTGTTTGCAGGAATTCAGACTTTTGTTTGAGGATGCTGGCATGTCTCGGTATAATGTGAGGGCACACTTCTGCAGAAAGTACTCCCAAGTTTTAACACTATCTTCCTGGTTTGGTTTGTTTAATTGCATATGAAACCATTTTTTTTCCTGTCCAAGAGTTTGAGCTGACCAGTCTGTGACCATATGCCAAATCTCGACATGCCTGAAGGTCATCCCATATCTTTAAAAGAGAACCTTTTTTTTAAAACTAACTTCTGCTGGAATACTAGTACTGGAACTTCACTCATATATGTACAAGAAGGCCCTTCTCTTTTGCTTCTTGAAGGCAGCAGTAGCATGATGATTGAATGAAGTTCTTATTACAATTCTGGATGCAGTAGCAACACATATTCAAAGGTTTTCACTTAGAAACTATTCTGTGTGAAATATATATATGCTGAGGTGTTTTTTATTAGTATGAGCATATGCATAAAACCAGGATTTGTATAGTTTTGAAATCAGTAAATCATTAACTTTTATTGGTTATGCCTCACTTGAATAAAGAATATGATAATATGTTTTAAAACAGGGCCTGCGTTATTGTACTCTGAGGCAAGCTGGACCCAATTTCTGGAGCAAGGTCTACTGGTTTCTGACGTTCTCAGGGCCTAAATTCTGCAGAAAATGGGAAACTCTGTGGCACCTTCAGGTAAAGTCAGTTTTTACTGATTTTAAATATGAGCATGAATAATGAATTCATTGTAGTATCCCTTGCGCTGTTCATTTTTATGATAATTTAAATGTATTTTACATTGCCTCAGAATTTCAGTCTGTTGCACTTTTTTGTATGGACAATACACTGCGGTATGTTGGAAGAAAGCCAGAAACTTTCACAATGGAGAGTAGCTGCATTTCTTCTCTTTCTCCTTATGGGCAAGAGTAGAAGGGACTTCAAATGTTGGGGATGGAATGTGCCCTCCTAATTCCCCACAACAGCAACTCATGACACAAACATTGTCCCAGCCCCCCCCCCCGTTTTAGTATCAGCCACTACAGTTAAGCAAAAGTAGGTAGATAATTGCTGCCAGAACGATCAGCAGTGAAAGAGTTAACAATGTTGACAATTACGTCATCATTAAACACATCATAAGCTATTGTTTCAAGTCAGTCTGTTTGCAAATGCAGGAAAATGAGACCACAATTTGGTTCATGTTTGGTTGTTTCCCTTCAGGACAACAACATTTTGAAATGCATTGTTGAAAATGAAAGCTTAGAGTCTGTTGCTCAGATCTGCAACAGGATGTGGATCTTGCGACAGCGCTCTAGTCACAGAATGTCAGGATTCAGGAAACCCTTTTTAGTGTCTTTCATATATGGATCTCACAGCACATTGAGCGCTAATTAATCCCTGTGTGGTAGGGGAGTATAACTATCCCCATTTTACAGATGAGGAACAGAGGCCCACAGATGTGTCCAAGACCATGGAGAAAGCTGAGGCAAAGCCTAGATCAGTACCCAGGGCTACATTCTTGCCCAATATATCTCCACTGGAGTCAACAAAATTACACACCCAGGACAAGTTGGCCCCAAGTCTCTTAACTGTACCATATCCATACAACCACTCTTTGTTCCTTTATGACGTGTGGTCGTAATCCTCTGTTTCATCAACCAACTCCAGAACAATCAACTGAAGGCTGGGCTGGAGGAAGCTCCTTGGTATTCCTCTTCTGAGGGGCCATTTAGGGTGTGTGAACACAGCAAAGGAAAACCCATGGCTGGACTGTGCCGAATGACTCAGGCTCAGGATACATGGTTGGTTCATTGCTGTGTAGACTTCTGGGAATGGGCGTGAGCCTGGGCTCTAGGATCCCATGGAGTTGAAGCCTAACGCCCGAGCTGGGCGAGCCCTAATTGGCTGGCGTGGGTCTTTCTTTGCTGTGCAGACATACTCCAAGTGGTTGCTACTCAGTCAGTGCACTCTTAGGGTGTGTCTAGATGACAGGGTTTTTTCGAAAAAAGTGGCCTTTTTTCGAAAAAACTATACCTGCGTCTACTCTACCGCCGCGTTCTGTCAACAGTAAGTCGACAGAATGCGGCGGTTTTGTCGACGGCGGTAAACCTCGTTTTACGAGGGATAACGCTATTTTCAACAGAGTTCTGTTGAAAAAAAGGTATGTGTGGACGCGGGGAAGAATTTTTGTCGAAAATAAAGGCCTCCAGGAAGAAGCCCTGGTGGACACTCCTGCCAGAGCTTTCAACTCTATTGTTCCTGCTTGTAGCCATCTTTAAAAGACACAGGCACACAGGATCAGCATTGTGGCAGCAAGCCAGCTCCAGCCAGGACCCTGACTGCTCAGCTCTTCCTGGTAGGGCCACTCAGAGCCATGTCCCAGGGACAAGCCCCCCAAGACCTCCCTGGCTCCTCCAGGGACACATCCCCGCAGCAAGCCAGGGGCACCAAACGCTGGGCATCCTCCTGGTCTGGGCCTGCGATAAAAGCCCTCTTGGAGCTCTGATCTGAGGAGGAGTCTCTTCAGGCCCCGCAGTCCGGGAGGAGGAATGCGGACATTTATGCCAGAATTGCTGATAGCCTTGCTAAGAAAGGCCACCACCCCCACACATAAGACCAGGTCAGAGCCAAGATGAAGGAGCTGCGGCAGGGGTATGTTAGGGCCGTGAGCACAGCTCCCGCTCTGGGGAAACACCACACTATTGTGCCTATTATGAGGATCTGGACCAGATCCTGGGGGCAGGGGAGCCCCTGCCTCCCGAGAGGGTTGCGGAGTCTGGGTTGGAGACCCCTGTACAGCAGCGGCCTCAACTCCAGGGTGAGACTCTAGAGGACCAGCAGCTCCAAGAGGAGGAGGAGAAGGAAGACACCAGCAGCAGCACAGTGACCCTGACCCAGGAGCCAGACACCCAGACTCAGGAGGCCTCCCAGACAACTTCGGACACCGGGGAGGGAACATCAGGTGAGTGCTGTGAGGGTCCAACACACACAGGGCAGGGCAGGCGGGAGCAAAGTGGATGGTGCGGTGCTGTGACATGTCATGCTGATCACAGCCTGGGGGGGAGGGAGGGGGCACACATGGCCGACCTCAGGGAGAGCCGTCCTACCCCTGCACCCGCATGGCTGCGAGGCACCACCTGCTCCTGCAGGCAGTGATGCCAGGTGCAGGCATGGGCTGGGGACGCTGGGATTGCCACACAGCTTCAGGCCTCTCAGCAACCTGTGGGAACCCCAACTGTGGCCTGACACTTGTCTGTGCTGCTTGGCCATGTGGTGTGTGTGAGCGGGGGCAGGATGGTGGCATGCACACCTTCTGGGCTCCAGGGAGGCTGTGGCTGCTGGCCAGGCCACACCATGCCTTACTGAGACCCACATGAGCATCCCCTGACCCTAGGACAGGCACTGACTGATGAGAAGGAGGGCATGCCCTCTCAGGGAAAGTGTGAGCATGCATGACAGACCACTTTTCCCTCTTGTCCTCCACAGCCGGACCAGCTGACCAGGAGGGGAGCGCCACACCTGTCCCACCACCCAGACGGCTGCAGGGAATCCGTCAGCACTGGCACACGTATTTGGACCTGGTGCACCAGCACATCTTAGTCCTGCAAGGGATGCAGGACACATTTAACCAAAGGATGCAGGCAGAGGCAGAGTGGCGCAGGTGCTTGCTGGACAAGTTAGTCCAGCAGCGCACTAATATTTGCGCTGCTATCCGGGAGGCCATGGCCTTCCCCGGTCCTGTGCCTGGTCCTGCTCCTCCTGCTCAGCCTGCTCCCACCCCCCACCCTCTGCTTCCCCCTCACCCCCTGCCATCCCAGACCCAGATACAGCCCCACCTCCTGCCCAGTCCCCTACTGTCCGAGCCCACATGCGCGGCCATCTCCGAGAAGGCCTCCGCAGCCGAGGTGCCAGGGGCTCTTCATCAAGGCAGCACCCTCAGCCCTGAGCCTCCTTCCCCCTTCTAGGCTGACATCTCCCTTCCCACCTGTGAGAGTCAGCAAGGGAAGCACTTTACTTTGTTAACAAACAATTTATTTTTCTGAACAAAAGAGTTTTATAGTTTTTGAAACCATCAGCAGTGAAATAAACTGTCAACATTTTTTTCAACAACACCTGTCTCTGTTCTCAGTGTGAATGCGTACAATGTGTGAATGTGGGTCTGGGAGGGGTTTTGGGGAGGAAGGCACCAGGGGCATGGGGCAATCCCACATTTGGAAGGCCCTGGGGAAACTCATTGGCCTCCTTGGGAGAATTGCTCCCTCAGGGCTTCCTGAATGCGCAATCCCAGCTGGTGCGCTTGCTGGATGGCAGCTGTCCGGGGCTGCTCAAAGTGCCTCCCCTCCACATCAGCCTGTGTCCCCCATGCTGGAAGGAACGCCTCCCTTTTCCTCTCCACTAGGTTGTGTAGCACACAGCATGCAGCAACCACATCGGGCAAGTTGTGTTCCCCCATGTCCAGCCAAGTGAGCAGGCATCTAAATCTGCCCTTCAGACGGCCAAAGGAGCACTCCACTGGGAAGCGAGCCTGATTCAGGCGGGAGTTAAACAGTTCCCTGCTCACATGCAGGTGTCCCGTGAATGGCATCATTAGCCAGGGCATATGGGGGGTACGCTGCGTCAGCCACGATGCACGTAGGCATCTGCACATCCCCGACTGCATAGTTTCGCTGTGGGAAGAATGCCCTAGCCTGCAGCCTGTGATACAGGTATGAGTTCCGGAATATGCAGGCATTGTGTGTCCGGTCTGACCACCCAACACAAATGTCTGTGAATTGTCCCTGATGGTTGACCAGGGTCTGCAGCACCATCAAAAAGTAGCCCTTTCTGTTAATATACTGTGCTGCTTGATGGAGTGGTGTGCGGATTGGGATGTGAGTCCCGTCGAGTGCTCCACTGCAGTTCGGAAAATCCAGCCCCGCAAATCCGGCCAGGATGGTATCCAGGTCTCCGAGGTGGACAGTCCTGTGAAGCAGCTCCGAGTTGATGACCATCACCACCTGCAGAAAGGGACAAATACAAACACACATAACAGGACATTAGAGGAGTTGCGTGAGCTGATGAGAGGTGCTCCCCCACTCCTTCCCCCCCCCCCAGATCCCAAGAACTGCCCCCTCAGGCAACCCCCCAATGCCTCCTGCACCACCACAGGGTGAGGCCAGGCAGGCTTCTACGACTCCCACCCCATCCCCCATTCCCTGTGCCTGGTCCTGACCGTCCCCCTTATCCACCTGCCCCCATGGACTATCCCCCGAGAGTGACTTACCTCCATCCAGACGGCCCCGACAGTAGACCTCCCCACGCCAAACTGATGTCCCATGGAGCGGTAGCTGTCGGGGATGGCCAGCTTCCACAGAGCAATAGCGACGCACTTCTCCAAGGGGATGGTGGGCCTCAAGTGGGTATCCTGGCATTGCAGTGCAGGGGCAATCCAGGCACAGAGCTCCTGGAAGGTGGACTTCTGCATCTGGAAGTTTCGGAGCCACTGGTCGTCGTCCCACTGCTCCATAACAAGCTGGTCCCACCAGTCTGAACTGGTGTCCAGCCTCCAAACTCGCCTCTCCAGGAATAAGTTTGGTGGCAAGGTCAGTGGGGGCTGTAGCCTGAGTGAGGGGCTCAAAGCTGGGCTCTGAATCCAGCTCTACCACAAACATCGTGATGGTCTCATGAAGCTGCAGCAGAACTTCCAGCATCACAGTGTGGGGGCCATCGCCTGCCCAGGGGCAGCTCAGGCTCCATGGCCAAAACCACAGTGAAACGCACAAAAACAAACCTGAAAACAAACTGCTGTGGTGTCCGAGGAAGCAGGGCAACCAGAGCAAGGACTGCAGCAGCTTTGCTTTCCCTCTAGGAGGTAGGCAAGCCAGAAGCAGGAGCAGAGCAACGTCTGTCCAGGGGGATCCCTTTAAGCATGCGTCTTTGCAAAGAGCTTGCGGCAGCACCTGGAAATAAAGACTGCCCCCATGCCCTGCCAGAAGCACTTCCAGGTGCCTTCTTTTTTTGAAAGAGCGTCTGGCAATCTGGATGCTCTTTTTCAAAAAAGCGGATCGATTTTTCGATCCACGTAATGCAATCTAGACGCTCTTTTTCGTCAGAGGCTTTTTCAAAAGGTACTTTTTCAAAAGGTACTCTGTTGAAAAAGGCATGTAGTCTAGATGTACCCTTAGAGTTATAAGGTTCCAGCTCCTGCTGCTTCAGACTGTGTACCTCCTCTCCCCACTTTCAATTCAGTTCTGCTTGTGGGATCCTTAATTTGGCCCCATATGTCTAATACAATTGAATCTATACTATTATTTCATATAGTAAAAGCACTAAAAATGATTTACAGTCATATATTTCTGTAGAACTCATTAACCTCATGTCACAGCGTGTCGGGGAGTCCCCAACCCTGCACCCCCATTTGTAGCCAGACATGACTCTCAGCCAGCAAGTAGAACAGAAGGTTTATTGGTTCACAGGGACACACCGTAGCTCAGACTACTTGTTACAGGAACCAGGAGCATTCAGTACAGCACATCTTGGGGAAAAGGGGGGCCCAACTCTGGGCCCCTGCCCTGGCCCTCCAAGCCAGCTAGGTTCCCTTCTCCCCCACTCAGCAGAAAAACTCGCTCACACTCCCAGCAACTGGTCACCCAGCCTCCCTCCCCCCCACCCCCAAGCTGCCATGCCTCCTCCTTTGTCCTGCTTCCAGGCCCAAGGTGTTATTTGCTGTCCCCTGGTCCTCAGGATGTGAGAGACTGAACATACTTCCCCAGTGAGTCATACCCAGCCTCCCCCTCCTCATGCATAATGCTGCAGTGCCCAGGGAAACTGAGGAACACACACACACAGTCACTGCAGAGCAACCCAGGACAGTAGGAATCGCATACAGCACAACAAAGCAAACAGTGAATGTAACAACAGAGTGAACACAGTGGATCATAAGAGTGGACAAAATCCCCACTACATCACACCTCACACTGTAAACTTCTTTGTATTTCCTTCCCTACCTCAGCTGATATAAAGAGATGTTTTGTCCTGTCTAATCAGCCTCTTCCTGCCATCTGATGAGTTCACTGACTTCACAGTTCTTTGTGCGGTTCCAAGTCATTTCCAGAGAAAGAACCCTGATACTGAGATGCTGGATTGTGGTATCCCTTCATGAATTGGGCTGAGGGACAAGGAAGAGGAAAATTGGTCTTTATATACAGGTCTAGTCCTGCCTTCTTTACTCAGGCTATATGTTTGTGGAAGTCAATGTCGCTTTTGTCTATAAGCAGCAGCCTGCACATATAACTCAGTAAAAACTAATTATCCACAATGACCAGAAAGGAAATTCCAGAACTACTACTATCCATGATAGTTACATGGGTTGTTTTAGTTTTTTAAAAGCCATCTCAATGGGCGAGAGGCTCCTTTTCAAGTAAAAGCCAGAAAGACACCTAGAAATTAAACATCAACCCCTAATGTGCAAAACTGCAATTTGCATACTTCAGGGCAGCTGCAGCGTCTGTCCTTATTGCCACCACCGGGGTGCTAATTTAGCCACAACTTTCTCATTTATTTAAATGAAAAAGCAGCGGGTGGCTGGCACGCTGCATTATCTGCAAGGCAACCTGGGAATCAAGTTGACGGAGCTAGAAAGAGATTTCAATTCAGAGGGACCTCAGGGTCTTGGCCCTGTGGACTGATAGATACTGGCAGGTTCAGAATTACCCTTGGTTTACAGCACAGGTCAACACGTATCTTAGAAACAAAATCAGTGTTTGCATTTTGACTGAAATGGAGAACCGATAACAGGATTACACTAGAATTCTCCATTCAAATAATCTTTCTCTCTCAAATATATATTCACCAACATATTCTCGTCTCTACAGCAGTACAAATAATTAATACTAATAATCTGTGTTTGTAAAGCATCTAGAGTAATTGGGTCCTGGTTTACTACTAGGCTCTTGGTGATACACATAGATACGAATACTCTTCCAGACACATTCCTCCTGCTACTCTCTGCTGTTCTCAAATTGTAATTGTATTGCGCTGACTTATTCCTTCTCTGTTCAGCTGGCATTTGGTACAACAATCAACTACTCGGTTCATGCATACAGGCCCTGGTTCAGTAACGTGTAAGCATGGGAGCAACCCATTGCCGTCAATGGGATTAGTGCCTGCGTACAGGTAGGCACCATACTGAACTGGGGCCACCGTGCTGTAGATGACTCCTCAGGGGAAGCAGTAGCATGCCCCAGCTATGTCCTAAAGAAAAGGACTGAGCTCTAGACGAGAGGAAATATTCAGTCCTTATGGCCACATGTGGGGAGAGTCTGGGCAGTACCTTCAGTGCATATGCTGCACCAATTTAGACTCGCTCTAGACTTAGTCTTTCTAGATGCATGTTCACTAACATGGAATCCACAGGTAGTCCACCCCAACCCACAAATCTGGAGCCTTAAGGAACTCCTGTGTAGGGTCTTCTGTGGCTCTACTGAGAGGAAGTGGACATGCTAAGGAGACATTCACAGAGCAGGAGGGAAGGAAGCCTGAAGAATTTTAGGTTAGAATTTTGTGAACCAGTTTAATGAAACACCTGTGTGAAATTATGAATTTGTCATCTTAGCACAGGTGAGAACAACACCACCGTGCAATGACAGGATTGATAATAAGTAAAGACAAGGTTAAACTAGCACATAGGTCTTAATGTTTGAATGGTGGCCGTAAAAGATGTGACCAGATGGTCATGACATTGTGGATTGGAAAAGAAATTAAACTATGCTGTATTTTCTGAAGCAGGTATAAAAAGTGACCAGAAAACTCTACAAAAGCCAATTAAAAGTCACAGTTGTTTGTGTATCTACCTATCTCTAACCATGACACAATTAAAAGCTATATGCATGGAAGACTTGCATATATAGCAAATAAGATACACTCAAAATAAGTTTTTATTCATGGATGAACTGTAACTGTATTGCATTTAATCCTGCTCTCTTTACTCAGATAAACATACGCTCTGAAAGTCAATGTGTGTTTTTCTTAAGAAAGGAGGGTAGGATCTAGCCCATACAGCTTGGTAATCACTAATCAGAAATAATCAGAATAATCAGAAAATAATAATCAGAAAGAAAATGCTCTATTCATGGCAGTTACATGGAAGTTAGTATGTACTGACTGAACAGTGCCATACAAAACTCTACTCCAAAACCTCAAACCCAACCAATGTTTCCACTCCTTTATTATGTTTACGTATACATCTGCCTTTCTATTTATATATCAGTCTTTGTCATACTACACTAACTTCTGTAGTTTCCTGTAAAGGCCTTTATATTTTAGAAATGTTAAAAGAATCACTTATTTGTCCTATTATCATTACTTTTTTCTTTTTCTGTTATTACTAATTTGCTGATGTTAAGCAAAAATATTAGTCCTCACCTACTCCTTAGTCAGTCATTTTGTCCTTATAATCACCTTGACAACAGAGGATATCATAACGGAAGGATTATGATGCAATTGCGTGAAAAGAGGAAGACAGGGTTCTTCACACTGAAGAAGAGCTTTAATTTCAGCAGAGACATCTTGGGCCTGATTCACTATTGTGTTACTCCAGTTTTACAGAGGTAAAACACTACTGATTTCAGTGGAGTTACACTGGCATAAAGCTAGAGTATTTTAGTGATGAGTCAGGCTCCTTGATTAATTTCAATTAATTGCAACAGAAATATTCAGAATTACATTAATGACAAAAATAAATTTGTTTTAAAAGCCTCAGTTAGCGTTTTTATGGAACAGACTCATTATACAAATTAGCTCAAGAAATGCACCCAAAAGTGAAACATGATTATTATTATGTCAGCAATATGATTTCAAATAAATACAATTTATTACACAAGCAGTCTGTGTTAACCACTAAGATACTATAAATTGTTCCATTTAATAGGGGAACAAGGTAATTTGGAGGCTATGGTTCACTTTTAACATAGCTGTGGCATTTCATCCTCAATCTAACATTCCTTCTTGGCTTCTAAAAAAAAAAATACGATGTTAGACTGGATATTTAATTTCTAAAATAAAACTGAAGTTTTAATAAGAACAATGTAGTAATTCATACAACCATCTATCTATGCAATTTGGTCAACAGAAAAGAGGAACAGTCATAATCTTTTACCAGCTTAATATTTTTTTAGTTCAACTAGGAAACTCTATGGTAATCTTTTAGATATGCATTTTTCAAAAGATTTACATGCTTTGTGCCATGCATCTTAAAAAGCAACATAATCAGTATTAGCAGTGAAGTGCACCTGACTGTCCTTCCTGGTGCTTTTGAAAAAGCCTGTGATAACAAACCACTAACTGCAAGTAGCAGAATAAAAAATATTGATTAGGAAACATATTTCAGTTTCAATTTTCCAAGCTATTACAATTAATCAACAGAGTGTTTAAAAATAAAAAAGAGGTAAAAAAAGATTTTCAGTATCCTGAGACCCGGCTTAATATCTCTTTCACATAAAAACGTAGGCATAAAATTAATCCAGCATATGACCTTCATTCTAGAGCAGTGGTGGGCAACCCCTGCAGCCCGGATTCCACATGTGGTGAATCAGGGTTCTCCGTGTGGCCTGTGAGACATTTTGTTCACCGTTGCCCATGTGCAGGATTACCAGATTCCACTGGTTTCTGCCCATGTAGTTTTTTTCCTACCAGTATCACTAAAGTGACACACACATAAAGCAAGGGCATGTGAAGTGAGGCGGATGCTGATTTCACACAACTCGGCATCCCGTCAAAGCGCTGCTACAGTTTAGTCGGCCCATCCTGCAAATTCTAGGCATGCAAGCACAGTTAGCAAAATTACCCTATCCCGGGAAACCATCTTAGATATGACAATCTTGCGGCCCACTGAGATGAAGGAGGGCCACTCATGCTGCCCACTCGCTAGCCTAGGTTGCTCATCGCTGTCCTAGAAGCTATATTTTTTCTGTCCTTGCTTCAAAATATGTTAAGATTTAAATGACTGATTGAGGGCCTTCAGATTCTCTTCTAATTTACACTGTTTTACATTGGTGGAACTATGTTGGCTCATATCCTCAGCTGGTGTGAATCTGTGTAGCTCCAGTGACCTGCCCTCTTGATTCCAAGGGATTTACTCTTGATTTATACCAGTATGAGAAGGGAATTAGACCCTCATGTCTTCATAGCTAAATCTCTAACCTAAAATGCTCTTCCCTTTTTTTTCTGCTCAGAGCTGAGAGTTAAGTCTCAAAGTTCAACTTTGTTTAGGAAACACCCCAAAAACCCTTAGTTTGAGAAATTAATGCTTCCCTTTAAAAAGGGCCAATACCCCTACCCTGCTATCTTAGGTATAAGTGACCTGGTAAGAGCAGAACTGATGGACAAATGGAGGGGAGGAAGGGGGAAGAAAGAACATCCACCCTGATTTAATTAGCACTGATGTTACACTCCCATCTCAGTGTCCTTGCCTTTCTTTCACTTAAAGCAGTGATGCTCAACCTTTTTTAATTTGTGAAGGTTTCCAGGGCTGGGAAAATTTTTGTTGAGAAAAAAAAAAAGCTCTGGGAACATTTTGTTGCGGCCCCTTTAATTTAAAGCACTGGTTCGCTCCCCTGCCATTCCATGCGACCCTGTCAGGCGCCAAGCCACCGCTGGCTTAAAGCATCTCACAAAAGCTTATGCCCTAATAAATTTGTTAGTCTTTAAGATGCCACTGGACTCCTTGTTGTTTTTGTTGAAACAGACTAACATGGCTACCTCTCTGAAGCTCCTCTTGGACACTGCAAAGCTGTAAAGCCAGTGTCCCTGATTCTGAGCTGTATCCAAGCAGAATGTAGTGCCTCTTAGGGAGAGATAGTGGTCCATCACCCTTCTGGCTCCCCAAATTCAGGGGCAGAGGGAGACCAATTTGATCCAGGGCCTAAGCTAGCGCTACCTACAGTACCATTCCAGAAGCCAAGAATAACTGGAACAGAGAAGTGGTTTTGGCCCACGCCCCTGACCAGCCCTCTGTGTCAGGGATTGTGAGTGGGTGGCACAGAACTATAATGTGCCCTCTGTGCCTTCTAGTGTTTTTCCTAAACTGGTGAATATCCAAGATAATTGGAATGGCACAAACCAGGAGGACTAATGTTGGGAGGCAGAACCAGGGCCAATAGGCCTGAAGGAATTCATATTTGTGTAAAATAGGAACTAGAAAAGGCACCATAGAAAGAACAATATTCTGTATGGATAACACTGTAAGGGCCCTGTGAGGGGGCACCCCAGCTAAGAGAATGGCCTTGGCCCAGCTAGCTGAGAAGGCTGCGCCGGGCATGCGCCCACTGGAGACAGAGTATAAAAGCCTCTGGAGCAGCTCAGTCAGGGCAGACTGCCACAGGGGAAGGAAGTGCTGCAGGAGCTCCGGGGGAGGAAACACAGCAAGATCAGGCCGCAGCAGCCAGCCTGAGAGAGGTTACCAGAGAAGCCACAGAGACTAGAGTGAGGCTATGGGCAGGACCTCTGCCAGGTATTCATAGGAAATAGCCTAGGAGAGGGAATTGATCACTGAGCACTCAGTGTGTTGCAGCATTCCCGGCTGAGCAGGCAGTGGATTGCACCACTGCCAACAGGGCCCTGGGCTGAGACCCAGTGGAGCAAGAGGGCTTGGGTCCCCCTACCCTCTCCGTAGCTAACCCATGGGGGTGAAGTTTTTCAACAGACTTCTGGACTAGGCCTCTATACTGTATTACCCTCGTAGAGGGGCTTGTGGACAGACTTGGGCTGTTATACCTTATTGCCCCTTGTAAAGGGGATGTTACTTGAGGGGGCTCCAGGAACAGGTCACCCCCGCGACAGGCCTGTGAAGGCTGTTCCCCACTCTGGTACTCTGAGTGCAGAAGGTGGGGGCCCGCAAGAGACCTTTGAAATACCTTTCCTCTATAAACTTCTGTTTAAAAGCTCCCCAAGGTAACAGATTCCCTGGCCTTGGGAGATAGGCTATCACCACCAAGTGAAACAAAAACCCAGGGCCGGATTAAGGCATGGGCTAGCCGGGCAGCTGCCCGGGCACCAACCTACGTGGGGCGCCTGATGGCAGCTGTAAGGAGTGCGCAGTGCCCCTTATAGCTGCCATCAGGCGCTGCGCTCCTGGATCGCGGGCTGCACCAGCTCCCAGCGGCCACCCTGCAGCGGCTGCCTGGGGCGGGGGCCGCGTTAACCCCCACAGCGCTGGCCAGCAGCGCCCTTCCCCCCACGGCCGCAGGGTCCTGCACAGCCAGGTTCGGCCCACCCTGGGTGGCCCCGGGCTGCGTGCCAGCGGCGGTAGCCAGGCTGGGCCAGGCCGGGCACGAGCATCCTGCCGCCGCCAGCTCCACGTGCTCTCTTCCACGTGCCGGCGTGGGGGCGGGGCTGCGCATGCACACTCTCCCCTGCGCCAGCGCGGGGGCGGGGCCACGCATGCGCCCTCCCCCAACCCGGGGCGCAATTAAACTGTCTGCCCAGGACGGCAGAATGGCTCAGTCCGGCCCTGCAAAAACCCCTTTCTTCTTGAACCCAGGAAGAAAGTACTTGGACTTCTTCCAGAGGGGTACCCCCAAATTCTTTTACCACAAGAGAGCTTGAGGGAAAAAAAGAGAGAGAAAGCAAATTGCAGTCTCTGATAGCTGACCTCTCAGTTTTAGGAGTGCAACACAGACCTCCTGCTACCTTCTAGGACACAAAAATCAAATCTTAGCCTTAAAAAGGGTGATTTTTTTTTAACCAAAAAAAAAAAACCCCAACATGATAAAGCATATTTGGTTGGTAGGTGTTACAGAGCAACTGAGAAAAGAATAGATTAAAACAGAGAAATTGTTTCTCTGGGATACAGCTTAAAATACAGTGTATGGAGGTGGGGGGGGGGGCGCATGGACTTAGCACAGAGAAATTTAACCAAACAACAGAACAAAGAAAATAACCTGATCACGACTAAATAGACATTTCCCTGTCTACTTACGATCCATGCTTCAAGGTCCAATCCATTTCCATGTCCAGTATTCTTTGTAAGCATGGTAGTTCTGCCTCGTTCAATTCATCTTCTTCCCCTAACTCCTGGCTTAAAAAACTCACACAAAGAAAAACAACAGGCAGGTATATCTTCCAATTCAACTCTCAGCACCTTCTCCCATTGCCTCTCCTGGCTCCCTGCTAACACCCCCTACCTACCTGAGTTTAACGCTATAGTCACTGAATGCTGGGATGTTCAGAAAAGGCCAGCACTCTTCCTCTCCATTACAGGGCCAAATCCTGCCATCTGTATTCAATGGGCATTGCCACATATATCTGAAGAAAAAGTCTGCCTCTTAGAGTTATGAGTGGAACACTACCCTTAATCCATCTCTATGTAGGTCAAATCCTAATCTAAACGTGCTTGGCACGGTGTCATCCCATGCCCTTGGGTTTGGGAGAGAATCCTACCCTAGCAGAGCAAGAGTAGAACCCTTTTCTACTGATTCCCCAGCCAGTATGTTTCCTTTTATGTGGGAGTGGAGAAAGGTGAATGGATCCATTTGGGATGGGTCTTGGCTTCTGCCAGTAAGAAGTGGAAGTGGTCTGGTCCTGCACAGATCCCAGTGTTTTTTTATGGCTATATGTGGCTGATGACAAACCATTTAGTGAAAGGAAGACGGTTAGTGGGAAGATGCCAGTGCCATCCAAAGCTTTCCACTTAGTCCTAAAGTACTTTCCATGTGACATTAACACTGCTCCCTCTCACAGCTAGGAACTCAGCCAGGTCTAATAATAGCCTCTGGCTCCCTCTCTGTCCACATGAGGCTCTCCTAAGCAGCCATATGAGGTATCCCTTTCGTTCCTCTTCTTCCTCCCCCCCCCATTCTGGCTACTTCCCAATCTCACGCAGTCTCCCAGACATATGTGGATCCAGAGGCATCGGGGACAATAGGCAGAAAGGTAGATATATTCACTTCCATCTCTAGGCATGAGAGAGAAGGGGATTTCCTGCTGAGGCTCATGTGCCACTCTGGACTGTTGGGTGGGTGTTACTGTCATGGACAGGGTTGGGGGGCGCTGAAGATCTTAGGGGGACCTTTAGGGGTGTCAAAACTGGGGCTCACTGGCAGTTACACGGGGCAGATAAATTGGAGCCCTTTGGACCTGTTGGGCACCCCCTGGAGGTACTGAAACAAAGGCCCTCTTGCTTCCATATAGGGCTCTCTGTAGATTTCAAAATGGGCATGTTGGACACATTCCCGGGGATCTCAGTATGGGAACCTCTGAGAACAACAAACCAGGGGTTTATTTGTACTTATTTGGGGTTTGTTGTAACTGTGAAAACAGAGACTCTCTGCAGATGCAGAAACTCAGGGGTCCTTGTGCTGCACACACTAATGGAAGTACCTTTGCACTCTCCTCAAATCTGAAAACTGCATACACTTCTAACCCTGTTTTCAGCAGCAGCTCTTGAAGAACCAGTTGCTTTGCTGTCTTAGGATTTTCATGTGCCTCAGTCTGGCCTGGACTGTGGAGTTCGGAATTGTTAGTGCAGGTGTTTCATTGTGAATTGTGGGGTTCTTATGCATATAGCCTGTATTGTGGGGTTGTTCTAGATTTACTGCTAACATAGCAGTGCCATGCATTGCTGGGTTGCTATTTGTTTGGAGTGGTGAGGGGTATAGCCCTCCAATATTTGCCTGCTACTGACTGACACTGAAACTAGAGAAAGTTATAGCAAAAGATAGAGTCAAATAAATTGCACAGTAACTAGTGAAATGCTGATGTCAAGGGGTCAGGGTTCTACAATTAGCAAGATATTTGAATCTCCCTGTTGATTGTCAGGAGATTTTAACTCTGAGAACACTAACCAAATGACTGCTCTGGGTAGTAAAGTTTCAAGACTCAAGTAATTATTGTCAATTATATTTCACAAGTTCTGCCTATTTAAAAAAATTAAGTGGAAATTGGTTTATACAAATCATTAAATCACACATAGTGTAATTGCAAAACAGTCCAAACAATTTATAAAAGCAAAAACATGAATAATATTTCTAGCTTTCTGGTATTTTTGGTATTTCAAACATGGTTAGACAAGCCAAAAGAGAAACTTGAGAGTTTTGGAAAATGGATTTACCTAACAGCAAATTTTGGAAAAATGACTTATTTTTCTGAACATATAATTTTGGAAAGATAAAATACTCATGCATACACTTTTATGCACTATCACTTCTCTGTGCAAATGCTCATTTTATATATGCAAAAGCCATCTGCAAACCGCAATGCAAACTGGACAAAAATGGGTATTGTGTGTATAACTTACATCATTATCATGCACCACTGAAAACTATGCACAAAAACTGTCCACACAGGAATTTGCTTGTGCTAATTTTTATGGGCACAAAGTGCCTGATATAATGTTCACTAAAATCAGTGGGAATCTCTTCATTGACTTCTCAGGGTTTTGGAGCATTGTTGAATTAAGGTCATGTTAAGACATCATTAAAAGGTAGCCTACTTAGTCATTTCATTCCTAGCTCTGTGATGTGTATGAATCTAACATTTTAAAGAAAAAAACATTCCTGGTGTTTGTTGAGATTGAATCAGTATTAATCTAACTCCACTTCAGGGCTGTGGGCTGGCAATAAATGCATCTCTCAGTGCCAGATCTTTTCAGGATCACACATCACACAACCCCTTTGAAAAGCAATCGAAGTATCTCCAACAAGTGTCTAGTGATCAAAGAGACCACTAACATTTTTTTTGTAGCATTGAAAAATGCTAAAAAAGACCCCAGTGTTAGGCATTATGTTTCTTCACACACAAAGAGCAAAATGCTATATTAAGTCCAAATTATTTTTGCTTAAGATTAGTTTAGTTTAAGCAACAAAACTAAGAAGAACAAAAGTAAGTGAGCGTGAGGGAGCAATGTGTGTATATGTGTGTTCTATATAACAATCTGACCTCAACACAACACAAAATGGCTGCCAGTCTCTGCTTATAGCAGTGCTAGCATTTTAAAGGTACAATACACACAAACAGGATTATAACAGTTATATGGCTATATACCTCCCAGTACAAAACACACGGTCATGTATGCTACTTTTCAGTAATGACTGTTTGCTCTCATGCATACCAATTGCACACTGTGGCTCACCGGGGAGTTGATCTAGAGCACATCTAGCAATAAGCTTTCTAGCAGAAGGCAGTTCATGAGTGGGGTGCATAAGAACTCACATTGCCTATGATCATACTCTCCAATGTCAGCCATGGGGTGAAAATAAATGTTTGCATTAAAGGGTTTTGAAAGAGAAAATGGGCAAAATACACCGAGTGAAGCATTTTCACACTGTCTGTTATATGGACCAATCTCATCCCAAGGACACATTTTACTTGCAATGTCTACACGCTCAGAAAATTTAAAGGCTCATCATCCCTATCCCTTCCATCTCAAGGAACTAAGTACAAATCTCCTACAGCAATGAACAGGCATATTGGTTATAAATCTGATCCAGCTCCCACTGAAATCAATGGGAGTCCTTCCTCTGACTTCGCTGGGACTTGGATCAGGCTCTATGGGCAACATTTTCAAAAATCCCTGCATGACTTAGGAGCCTGTGTCACAGTGAAAGCCTAAATCACTTTAGAAAATGGGACTTGGGTTCCTAAGTCATTTAGGTGGAGGTTTTATAGAAAGTAAAGACCATTGCTAACAATGTCTAAAAGCCATACAGTAATATAATATTGGGATTCTAAACACACGGTTTATAATGTTATCACCTAATATTGATTTATATCGCCAGTGGCTGATAGCCAGGGTGTACAATTTTATATAAACAACATATTTTCTTCATAGCCCATCAGAACATAGAAAACATACAGACTATGTAAGCAGAGTCCCTAGTTCTTGGCTTTGACTGAGCAGTTAGAACCCCAAAGGAAGATGAGACAAAAAAGACTTTGTACTTCAGATTCTGGGATTGACTTGAAGGCCGCTCTATCTTACATCTGAGGGGTTGTCTTCACTACAGGGTGGAGCGATTGATCCACTGGTGGTTGGTTTATCGTTTCTGCTTAGACGTGATAAATCAGTCTTTGAGCACTCTTCTGTCGACTCTGGTACTCCACCGATATGAGAACAGTAGTTGGAGTCGATGGGAGAGTAGTCCCCCCACTGACTTGACCACACAGAAGACATGTCGAGGTCAGCTATTCTATTTGCATAGCTGAAATTGTGTAGGTTAGATTGATGGGTGTGTGTGTGTGTAATGTAGACAAGGCCTCACTGCCGTCTTCCACAAGGATTTATTCTGTTCTCTGGGAATTGTTGGCTCACAGAGGTAATCCACGTCCTTTTCCCTCAGCCATGCTGTCTGTGTAGGGGTGAAGAAGGAATGACAGACTCACAATGCTGACTCTACTCCAATTGAGAAATGTCTCTATCTAAAGGAAATGGGTGAGGGGAGGCAATTCCATCTAGTTTATAGTCCCTTTACATTGCAGAAGCACAAAGGGACTGTAGTGGAACTGAGAATCAAGGACAGAGTACACTTGCAGTATGATAGCTTCATAAAAGCTGGAATTCAAGGTTCTGAGATCACAAATATGTATTTATTTATGTTTTTAACGGTTCATGCAGTACCCTAGAGCCTTGGAGAGGGTAAGCTTTAGTTTCTTCATAATAGTATGCATTATTTTTATTAACAATAAGGTGCATTGCACAAAGAATAATATTAAATAAGATTAACAAATCAAGGTAAAATAAAAATAAAGTTAGTAGACTAGAACAGGAGGGAAATCAACAACAAAATAAGGTAATATTTGCAAATGAAGATTTGAAATTGGACCCATTTTTCACAACCAACAAAATATGAAAACAGCAAACAAGGCTATAAGTATATTTTGGGCTTCTTAGTGATATTACAAAATAGTCAAGCATTGTATTGGAGGTTTTATAATGATACCTAAACCCTGACAGCTTGATATAAATACAGTATCTCACTGCAATTTACATTTGTGTCCCATTTATCCACTCCTTAATACACATCTTTTCCCTTTATAAACCAGAGCAGAAAGCAGAGCAGTACCATTTTATTATCCTTTTAATAACCTTTCCAATAGTATAAGTGAGAATAGTAATGTCCTTTCAGTTACCTCACCTAAATGAAATGTTAAACTAGAAGTCAGGAGGAGAATGATGGTTTTGTAGCTGAAGTATAGGAGTGAAATTCTGGACCCACAGAAATCAATGAAAGGATTTTCCCTCTCTTCCCCCAATTTTATTCATGGTTTATCTTCACTTTTTCTCAGTAACCTTTCAGTTCTTTGTGCCAAAGGTTCCCCATCCATATAATGGGGGAAATTGCTACCTCACAAAGGAGTGGCAAGATTTCATTCAATAATGTTTGTGGAAGCACTTTGAGATCTTTGATTGGAGGAAGCTAAAGAAATGCATCATTCTTAGGAGGAGGAGTAAATATTATAACTTCAGATCTTAAAAGCATTAACTCTGTAGTTAAGGTTGAAGTAATTTTCATCCTTCTTCATAACAAAGTATAAAACAAAACAGATAACTCCTACTTAAAAATCATTTGCTATTCAACTTTAAGAACCAATTAATCCTGTAATTCCAACATATGCAGAACTCCCAGTAAAATAGATACTGGATCAGTAGTGAAATCAGCTACTGGATCAGGTTCTCAAATATTCAATTTCAATGTAGACAGCAAAAATGGCTATACTGTCACCTTTCAAAAGCACATGGCTCAACCCCCAAATCCTAAAGTCCTTTTTGATTTCCCACAAGTCTTTATTTCAGCAAAACTCTTGTTTCATTCCAATGAATACAAACTGAATCATAAGCTTAGAATTTGGCCCCCAGAGAGACTATGAAGTTACAATTTGTTGTGTTGAGTTCAAGTCTTGGAAAATGGAAAGAACTGATAAAGTCAAGGAAATACTTCTCTTTAAATGTGTCTGCCTTATAGTGTAGGTTCAGTGTAAGAAATCCCCACAACTTGCTAAAACAGCATAATGACTATTTATGTAAACATCTTAACAACTGAAAGCACAGTCCTGAGCCTGGTACTGTAGCTACCTAGTCCTGCCTCACATGGGACATAATTATGATTTCTAAACTTTGGTACTACAGAGAGGTAGGGACTCTGCCATATGGATCCCCTCAGTAGATTTTTTTGGTAATTTCATGTACTTTATTTTGTGCATGTTGATAGGTTTTTTTAATGAAAATGAGCCTAGAGTCTTTTGTTAATGCTTCAGAGAGCTGCAAACTGAGGCTATGTCTAGACTGCAGGCTTCTTTTGGAAGAAGCTTTTCCGGAAGAGATCTTCTGAAAAAACTTATTCCAAAAGAGAGCATCCACACAGCAAAAGTGCATCGAAAAAGTGATCTGCTTTTTCGAAAGATAGCATCCACAGAGAATGGACACTATCTCGCATTTAAGCTGTGATTACTATGAATGGAGTTCCCAGCACGGTACCTGTGCTTTTTCCTCTTTCCTTTTCTTTCGAAAGAACTCCCTCTTCCCCGTCTGCACATGCCTTTTTCTGAAAGAGCTCTTTCGGAAAAAGGCTTCTTCCTCATAGAAAGAGGTTAACCAATGTCGGAAAAACCCCTCTGTTCTTTTGATTTTTTTTTCTCGAAAGAACACAATTGCAGTGTGGAAGTAAGTGAAGTTTTTAAACTCTGCAGTGTAGACATACCCTGAAATCCCAGTCCTGCTTGTGCATAATGTTACTTATTTGAATAGTTCTATTAAATGTTTGCAGGATTTGGGAGCAGGTTTAGGACTATATTTATAACAGCTTTTAAACAGTGAGTACAGCATGACTTTATGGCCTGTCTACAAATCGCTTACCCTGTGACATGATTCCTTAACTCAGGTCTGTGAGAGTACTCTCTCATTATCACACTACAAACAAAAAGTGTGTAAAAACACACCAACCCCGCTAGACATGACAGATACAGGTGCATTGGCACAGGCAGATTTACCAGGCTTCATTCTCCCCTCACACTGGTTTTATATGGGCGCATCTCTAAGTCATAGCATACTGAACTGGGGAGATTGTGAGGCACAAAGAAAAGATTACAAAGCCACTATGTCCTTCACATTATTTCCCTTTGGATAAACATAAAGATACAGTGTGTAAATAGTATTAAGTTCATTGGGGCCACTACAGATGGTATCAAAACAGTATATCAGTGATTAATTAAAGTCTTTCAGAAAGGCTGTAGCACACAGTTTAGAAACATGAAATGGATTCTCCCCTCAAATACCATGGTGCAAATCTGTAGTAAACAGAGATATACTGGTTTAATACAGTGCCAACTCAGGCCCATTGTTTAGTCTTAGGCCCCAACAACACTGTCAGATCACATTATTTTAAGTGCATAACCATGATGGGAGGAACATCTGTGTTCTAACAGGGTTCTCCAACATGATAAATTTCATAGTGCAGGCAGACAGGACTATATTATTCAGCACTTGAGGAGAGTGGAGGCCCTCAGATGTGATGATGATGGGTGGGTGGGTAGGTAGATAAACCTAATTCTCTCCTTCTATACCTCTTTCTTCTGCTTTCCCTCCTCACGTTCTAATGTTCTTCCTCCTCACTCACCCCAAGCAAGCCATCCTCAGATCTAAGAACAATCCCCAACCCTATGTTGTCCCTTGGGTCTCTACCAATTGCTTCCAGCCTTTCCCCCACTCACCTGGGGTCCTCCTCCCTTCCCTTGCCAAATGAGCCTCTCTTCAGTGACATCTCTCCTAGCCCCACTATTCTCTTCAAACCCACAGAGAAGGCTGCCAGCAGGGGAAGAAGCAGGGTGGCATCTGCTACTGCACTGAGTAGGAGGCTGACTCATGACTGTCCCTGCTAGTGGGAGAACAGAAGTGCAGGGATTTTCTCTCAGCACACCCTTCTGCATGCTGGGTGCTGAGCCTAGAGATGCAGTGGGGGACAAAGGCCACCGAATGTCTGCCCATTGTCATTGCCCTTTGTTATTCCTTTGACTGAAGTGGAATTATAACACATTGACTTCAGTTTGAGCAGAAAAACAGGTCCTTTCTATGGGCTCAGTGGGCTTGAATCTGTATTACCTTGTATAATATACTGCCATTTACCCTGGTGTGAAATGGTAGTGAACCTGAAATTCTTCACTCACTTGGATTGGTGGTCACGTTTTACACCTGCACCACAAAAATGTTAATGGCTATACAAAGTGTGAACTAATGAAGAAACAAGCCCACTATTGTTAGCCTCCTGGGCCCATTTGCTTACAGACAAAACTCCCACTGAAGTCTGTAAAGTGCAGTGAGCATTGAAGTGTGCCACTGATAGTTTCAAAATGATCAGCTGTCTGAGCTAAGAGAGCTGAACTACAAGGTGACATTCAATATCTGTGTGTAGGGTTGACAGATGCATGGTTTTTCACCCAGACTGTCCGTTATTTGGGTCCCCCATTGGGTGAAAAAAAATAGAAAATACCAGACATGTGAAATGTCCGGTATTTCATGTTTCCCTTGGAGGGAAGCTTGGCGGGGACAATTTTTTTCTGCCACGTCTGGCGGGGGCAGGGGAGTGAGGAGCGCTGCAGAGGCGTAGTGAAGGGAGGGCAGTAGGGGGCACTTGCCAGGTGCCACGCCCCCACGCCAGGCTGGGGTGGAAGCAGAGCGTACGCTGCTCTGGCCCACGTGACCCTTTGAGCAGAGACCCGGGAGCCAGCCATGTGATGCCTCCCTCTACACACTGCGAGCCAAGGCAGCTGGGCTGGGCGGCAGGAACAGTGACTTGAAAAGTAAAGTCACTTCCTTACCCGGCCGTCCCATTCCTCCAGCGCCTGGCTCTGCGGGGGGGATTTGATTGGGACGAGGTGCTCCCAGCGCTGGGGATGCCTGGCTCAGGGGGAGGGGTGAGTGCACTGGGATGGGGGACACTGTGGTGGGCCTGGCTCTGAGGCAGGGGTGAGTGCATTAGGATGGGGTGACTGGGGTGCCTGGCTCTGGCGGAGGGGTGAGTGCACTGGGATGGGAGGTGCTGGGGTGCCTTGCTCGGGGGAGGGGTGGGTGCATTGGGGGTTAGTGTTTGGCCCCAAACTGGAGGGAGTGGTGTAAGTTGTAGTACAAGCTTCCCCCCCCCCCGCCCCCCAGGGACTGGCTCAGCGCCAGGGAAAACTGTCAAGCAAAAAAAAAAACCTCCACCGGGGAAAACTGGTCAACCAAAAAAAACTGCCACCCCGCCCCTAGGACTGGGGCGGGGGGGAGTGATCGGGTCTTCACGGAACCCTTACTTTCACTATTTGGGAAACACTAATTTAGATAATGGCATAGAGAGTAGCTTATAAAGTTTGCAGATGATAGGATTATAATTCAAAATGACCTAGACAAACTGGAGAAATAGTCTGGGGTAAATAGGATGAAATTCAAGAAGGACAAATGCAAAAGTACTCTGCTTAGATAGGAACAATCAGTTTCACATCTACAAAATGGGAAGTGACTGTCTAGGAAAAGGGGAGTGTGGAAGGGGATCTAGGAGTCATAGTGGCCCACTAGTTAAATGAGTCAACAGTATAACACTGTTGCAAAAAAAAAATCATTCTGGGAAGCATTAACAGGAGTGTTGTAAGCAAGACACGAGAAGAAATTCTTCTGCTTTACTCTGTGCTGATTAGCCCTCAACTGGAGTATTGTGTCCAGTTCTGGGATCCACATTTCAAAAAAAGATGTGGAGAAATTGGAGAAGATCCAGAGAGGAGCAACAAAATGATTAAAGGTCTAGAAAAAATAACCTATGAGAGAAAATTGAAAGAATTGGGTTTATTTAGTCTGGAAAGGGAAGACCGACAGGGAACATCATAACTGCTTTCAAGTACCTAAAAGTTTGTTACAAGGAGGAGGAAGAAAAACTATTCTCCTTAACTCCTGATGATAAGGACAAGAAGCAATGAGCTTAAATTGCAACAAGGGAGGTTTAGGTTGGACATTAGGAAAAACTTCTTGTCAGTGTGGATAAACACTGGAATAAATTGCCTAGGGAGATTGTGGAATCTCCGTCATTGGAGATTTTAAAGAACAAATGTGTAAATAATAACCAATACATGACTGCCACTCAAGGAGGTGGAGCTTTCCTTGCACCTTCCTCTTCAGTGTGGGGGTCTATACATCCTGTTCTCCCTCTTTTTTTTTTTTTTTTTTTGATTTGGTTGCTTGCTTATTTATTTTTTTAAGTGCCTGGAAGTTTCATTAAACTGTATTATTTTGCCATGCTGAGAGATGCACTGCTTCTCTGAAAATGCTACAGCAATTCTGGCAACGAAGTGCCAAAATCAGCAAGAAATCAGCAAGCAATATGTAATGTTTTAAGGTTCCGTTCAAAATAAAACCTGCTTGGATTTCCACACCGCAGGGGCAAGGCCCAAGAGGAGAAGGGATTCATTTTAACATTGGGTTGGCCCTTTGGTGCTGTTAAGCTGGAAAGAATTAAAGGGATTTTATAAAGGATAAAAGCCACCAAAACGTTAAATGCAAAAATAGTTTTTTTTTAATTTTATTTTAATAGTAATTTAATTCTTTTCAGGTGTAGATCTGAAGGCACTTCATAAAGGTGGCGAAGCCTCATGAAAGCCATATAAGCAACTAGATAGCAGGCTAGTCAGATGACTATTTCCATTCAACTAATATGGAATCTGAGGCCAGGTCCATACTAGAAAGCTAAGTGGACCCAGCTACATCACTCAGAGGCAGGGGTATAGCCACAAATGGGCCTGAGTGGGTTGTGGCCCACCCACTTTGTATCCAGGCCTTCCCAGTGCTCCAGCAAGAAAGCAGGGCCGGGGTGCTGGGGCTTACCCCATTCCGCCCCGGCATTCTGGCTGGGGAGCAGGTTGGGTCAGGGCTTTCCCCTATTCTATGATCTGCTCCCTCCCATTCTTGCCCACCTACCCGAAGTCGGGGCCCACCCAAGTGGGCCCTTCTAGCTATGCCACTGCTCCCTACGTGTGAAAAATGCACACTCCTGAGTCCCATAATTAAGTTGACCTAACACTAGGTGTAGACAGCACTAAGTAGATGGAAGAATTCTTCCATCAACTTAGCTTCTGCCTCGTAGGGACACAAAATTACCTACAGCGACAGGAGAACCCATCTTATGGCTGTAGTAAGTGTCTGTGCTGAAACACTACAGCAGTGCCTCTTCAGCAGTTTAAAGTACAAGATCCACATTTTCAAATATGGCCTCTCACTTAGGGTGTCTCAAGGTTAGGGTTGTCAGGTGACCAGTTTTGAACTGGACAGTCCAGTATTTGAGCTTTCTGTTCGGGAAACAATTGAGAAAATATAAATGAGAGAATATAAATGTCCGGTATTTTCTAAATAAGATGTAATGTAGATTGTGATGTAATGTCAAGTGTGTCTGATATTTTTGTTGAAACCATCTGGTAACCCTGTCTGTGTGGTGGACAGGTTTTTGTTTTTTTTCCAGGGGTGCATGTGCAAGAGCTGAGCTGGAAGGCCCAATCCACAGCCACATACTGTCATTGAGAATCTTTCCATTTGCTTTAGCAGATTTTGGATCAGGCCCTAAGAGAGGACACAGCAGAGAGCCACAAAAGAGAACTCTGAAAGGGAGGTTTTGGTTTTCTTTTAAGTGACAAGAAAACTGAGAGGAGAAAAGAGAAAATGATGGCACCCCAAAGATCATTTGATTGGCCTTTGTCTTGAAAGTTTGGGGCCTGACAAAGTGTTATTCCAGTTAATTGCCAGTGTAAGTGCCCTGAAATAAGGCCCTTTTTATTTCGTTTTTATATCTGTGACTTGTCAGGTTAAAAAGGGAGAGAAGAGAGAAACTGTAAGCCAAATGGCAGAGATAAAATTATAGTAATTGAAAGTATATTTTTTTCCCTTGGAGTTTTATCACATCTAAAACTAATCAAGGCAGGCAAAAGGCTTTAATTAGGGATCAACCTTGCATTAATTGCATGTACAGAACTCCCACTGGGTTGCAGTTTCCAAGGCAAATTATGCAACATTTGATAGCCTGAAAGTGATTCTAAAAGGACTATAAACAGAAGTGAAACTGACCGCTTGATTCTCAGAATCCAGCATAAGAATACTGTAGAAGGTAATGATGATACGTACATTTTCAATTTCATTCCATTTTAATAATCTGAGGTGTAAAACCTATTTGTCACATAGGTAAGGTCAATAAAATGTACGAGTTTTAACCTTACAGCAAATGTCAAAATGGGCTTAGTTGATGAGTGTCAATATGTATAGCTGATTTTTAGGCTTAGCAGAAACACAGGGCATAATTTTCAGTTAACAGGTAGGTGGATGTCTACACATGATATAGTAAGAATTTTGATTGAGGGAGGCCTGCAGGATTTGTCCTTGTAATTTTAGTTCCAGTTGGGACATAATCTTTAATCTCTCAGGGTATGCCTACACTGCAAAGTTAATTCGAAATAACAGCCCTTATTTTGAATTAACTTTAATAGCGTCTATACATGCAAACCGCTATTTCGAATTTAATTCGAAATAGCGGAGCACTTAATTCGAATTTGGTAAACCTCATTCTACGAGGAGTAACGCCAAATTCGAAATAGCTATTTCGAATTAAGTGCTGTGTAGACACTTATTTCGAAATAGGGGGCCTCCAGCGCTTCCCAGGGAGCCCTGGTGGCTACTCTGGGCACAACCAGGAAAACTTACTCTCCTCTCCCCCAGCCCCGGAGACATTAAAGGGGTAGACCCTGGCCACAGTGCCTGTGCCAGCTCCAAGCCTGCCAGCCCAGAGCCAGCAGTGGCCACCGGGGCCCCTGACCCAGTAGTGGCCCCAAAACATGAGCCAGCAAGCCACTGGCAGCCAGCCCTCCACCCCTCCCCAGGAGCAGTCTGCCAGCTCCCAGGAGCCTGACAGGGGCTGGAGAAGGTGGACGCCTTCCTGGTCCAGGGTGGAGATCATGGACTTAATTCAGGTTGGGGGGGCATGCCCCCAACGTCCATGATCTCCGCACTAGACGGAGGAATGCAGCCGTCTATGGCAGGATAGCTGCCAGCCTGGCCACCAAAGGCCGCATGCGAATCCAGGAGCAGGTTTGCATGAAAATCAAGTGGATCCGGCGAGACCCCCAACCCTGGGCCCTGAGCTTCCCCTCCCCCTTCTTTCCCTTGCTTCCCCTTTCCAGTTCCCTCCTCCCAGGTTTCCCCCTCCCCTCTCCCACCCTCTCTCTTCCCTCCTCCCACCTCCTTTTCCCAGTCTCCCCAGAGGTTCATCTGCCCCCCCCCCCAGTTTTGTTTAATAAACCCAGTTTCTATTTTTGAACATATGTGTCTTTTATTTGACATCAGGAAGGGGGGCTAGGGAGGGGTAAGTGGAAGGACATGAGGGAGGAATGGGGCACGAGCTCCCGGTGGGGAGGACCAGGGTGGCTCTGAGGGCTCCTCAGGGTGGACGCTCTCCCACAGGGCCTCCTGGATCCTGACAGCCACCCGATGGACCCCCTGAATGGCAGCCTGCAGCAAGTGCAGCTGGGCTGATGGCAAGGACCCCACGAGACGTACCGGCGTGCCCAGGGGCATCTCTGGCTCCATGTGGCCGAGTGCTGTGGTGTCCCAAGTGCGGGCACTCAGGGCACTCCAAGACAGGACTGCTTTGCTGTCCCTCATCGAGGTAGACAAGCAAGCGGGGAACCCTGAAAACTGTCTGTCTGGGGTGGGGTAGGGTTCCTTTAAGCACGGAGCTCAGTTAGCCTCCGGCAGCAGCCCCACAGACTGAGTCCTAACCTGATGCCCTGCCGCACCGGTTCTGGCCACCCTTAACTTCGGTTCAGGGTCCACTCAGTGTGGATGTGCTATTTCAAAATAGCAAAATGCTATTTTGAAATAGTTTTTGTGTGTAGATGCGCTATTTCGAATTAGCTTAATTTGAATTAACTATTTCGAATTAAGTTAATTCGAAATAGCGTTGTAGTGTAGACATCCCTCTGATCTCTTTAAACAATAGCATAACTATTTGGCAGCATGCATTCTATCATTAGAACATTACTGTAATGCAATCATTTTTTTCTATTAAATGCCAGTGACCATTCAGAATATTTAAATATGTATCGATTTTAGATGCAAAATTAAAACTATATTTCATTTGTTCAGGCATCAAAAATGACAGTGAAAAAATATAGCCCTCATCTTGGAATGAAGCTCAGTTTGAAAATAAAACTGTTATACATGCTCAAGTATGCATTCATGTTTTATAACCTGTCTTCTAGAAATGCTTACTATCATTAGGATTTAACAGCAAAATTCAATTGTCAGAGGATTTATTCTTATAAGAAAATTATATGCTTTCCTCCCCCCAGAAATATTTTTGATGAAGGCATATCACTTTGAGAGCAATCAGACATGCAAATAGCCCTTCCAAAAATCAAGCAAGTCCTTGAAGAGATTTAAAAATAGAAAACCTTGCATTTCATCATGGATCACAAGACTGAAGAGAAAAGGAAGCAGCGACATAGTTTGACTTTACTGGATCAATTAAACAGTATGAAAG
Source organism: Pelochelys cantorii (assembly GCA_032595735.1). Classification (NCBI taxonomy): domain Eukaryota; kingdom Metazoa; phylum Chordata; order Testudines; family Trionychidae; genus Pelochelys; species Pelochelys cantorii. The sequence goes on from CM064336.1 coordinate 26,454,427, forward strand.
AATTAACACAAATGATTGATGTGGTCATTGTAGCAGAAGGTGAGAAGTTCCCCTGCCATAAACTTATATTGGCTGCTTTCAGTCCTTATTTCAAAGCCATGTTTACATGTGGCTTGCTTGAGTGCACCCAAAGAGAAGTGGTACTCTATGACATCTCAGCAGAGAGCGTGTCTATAATCCTCAATTACATGTACAGTGCAGATTTGCACCTCACTAATTCCAATGTGCAAAGTGTTGCTGTTGCTGCATTTTTTATGCAGATGGAAGATGTTTTCAGTATGTGTCAGAAATACATGATGGACCATATGGATGCTTCCAACTGTGTGGGGATCTACTATTTTGCAAAGCATATTGGGGCAGAAGATTTGTCTGATCAAGCCAGGCAATATTTGTATCAGCACTTTGCTGAGGTGAGCTTGCATGAAGAAATATTAGAGATTGAAGCACAGCAATTGCTGAGTCTCATAAGATCAGATGATCTAAATGTATCTCGGGAGGAGAGCATTTTGGACTTGGTCCTCAGATGGGTAAACCACAGCAGAAAATCACGTGTCGAGCACCTTATTGAACTCTTGAAGCAAGTTAGACTGGAACTTGTAAGCCCTTCTTTCCTAGTGGAAGCTCGGAAAAGGAACACGGTGCTTCTGTCTAATTCAGAATGTCATGATATGATTGATGGAGCATTAGAAATGATAAAGAAATCCAACCACCCCTTTCTCAGTCTTCGTTATGGCATGGAGACCACCAGTCTTCTCCTTTGCATTGGCAATAATTCTCTGGGGATTCGATCAAGACATGGTAGCTATGCAGATGCCAGTTTTTGTTATGCTCCTGCAACCCAAAAGACTTACTTCATTTCCTCCCCAAAGTATGGTGAGGGGTTAGGAAGTGTGTGTACCGGTGTTGTCACTGAGAACAATGATATTATTGTGGCAGGGGAGGCCAGTGCTGCCAAAATGTCTAGACAAAAAACCAAGAACATTGAAATTTATAGGTTTGTATCTGCAAATGGGCGGGAGAAATGAATAATTGTTTTTAAAATTAAATTCTAAATAATGTCTCAGGAACAGGAAAAGGGCACTAGTGAAAGCACTCTTCTCTTCATATGTTTGGATACAGATTTTAGTTACCCAAAGCAATTTGTTGTGAAGGGAAATCCATCCATTTCCATGAAACACTAAAGCATCTCCGGCTATATTTAGGGCCAAATCCTGACCCTTTTACCTCATGAGAAGGCCCATTGGCTTAGATGGAATAAGTAAAATTAGCTGGATTTGGTCCTAAATCTCTTTCTGTGTACCTCATATTCCCTTAACTCAAAGGTCACCAGTTGTTAATATTTTATTTCCTGGATCATTCCTCCAGATAATTTATTTCATAGTGGTGCTGATGTCTGAAATTAACAAATGAGTTTGGTCATCTGTGAATCTACACTCAGCTTTAACTATACCATACTGATGATACATGGGAGCTAAAATGTAATAATAATAATAATAATAATAATTAATGAATAAAAAATACATCCTGAAACCTTCACTCTGTTTTTACTTAGTCCTCCCTCAGATAAATCCATGGTAAGGAACATGGGAGCTTTGCCGGAATCAAGACAGATTAAAAACTGAAGCCAACATCTGCAAACATTGGGCCTGAATTGAGGAACATAAATCCATAACTAGGCACTGAAATAAATGCAGCCTTTGTTTCAGAGGTGCTACTGCAGCTGTCACTGAGTGCAGTTGAATTTATGATTGCTCAGCTCATGCAAAATAAGGACGCTTTAATTATGGTCAGCATTTTCAAACTTGGGTATCTAGAATTAGATTCCTAAATCCATACTATAGCCCTGATAGTGCAAACACTTATGCATGTGAGTAACTTAATGCTCATAATTAATCCTACCAAGTTCAAGGTTAGAAACTTTTCTTCTCTATTAAGAAGAGAAAAAACTTCTGTTGCTACTGTAACATTATCTGAAACTGGAGAAGGGAGATTTAAATACAAAATTGGTATGAACTTATCAGAACCACAGTTTCTAATTTTGGATTTTCCTACAGGTACCACAATAGAGGAAACCGGTTTTGGCAAAGTTTGTGCACTGCTCAGTTTCGTGAACTCTATGCATTGGGCACTGTTCATAATGACTTGTATCTCATAGGAGGGCAAATTAAACTGAAAAACCAGTATCTGGTCACAAACTGTGTTGAGAAGTACTCCATGGAGCGAGATAGCTGGAGAAGTGTGGCACCTCTTCCAGTGCAACTGGCCTGCCATGCTGTGGTAACAGTAAATAATAAACTCTATGTGATGGGAGGCTGGACACCACAGGTAAAGAAGTTTGCTAATTATTTTATTATATGGGAGCTACCTATCATGGCTTGTGTGCTGCATAATTTTGTGGCTCTTCATGCAGAGTTAAAAGATCTCAGTTGCAAGATAAGCTGAAATTTCTTAGTGAGAAAAAATGAAAATACAACCTGTCTATGGTAATGATTATACTTGTCTCGTGCCTGGCACTTTCATATCCAACTAATTAGTAATTGACCTTTATAGCTTTTCTAGCATCAGCAAATAGTGTTGTTTAAATAAGAAACACAACAAATCCTACATCTTGGCAGGGAGTTAGATTAGATGACCCTTGTGTTCCCTTCTAATTCTGTGGCTCTATGGTTTAAGACATGGGTCCAGACTAGAATCGAAAATTAAATCCCTCTAAACTAAGGTAAATTTCAGGTCCCAATTAATGTACAGGCTTCAAAGCTCAGCTCCACTTCTGGGGAAAACTTTCTGGTTTTAAGTGTTTGTTTTTTAACAAAAAGTTTTGTTACAAGTGCAATTTTCTACCAAAAATTTTGTGAGATTTTATTTTGAACATATATAATGTGTGGTGTTGTCTGTAAGATATTAAAAATATGATCACATTTCATTGGCTTGGGAGCACTTTTTAGAAACAAATCTTTAAAAATTTGAGACTAAAACATGTTCAGCAAATATAATTTGTATCTAAGGGTATGTCTACACTACAAAGTTAATTCAAAATAACAGCAGTTATTTCGAATTAACTTTAATAGCATCTACACAGGCAAATCGCTATTTCGAAATAAATTCGAAATAGTGGAGCCCTTATTTCGAATTTGGTAAACCTCATTCTATGAGGAGTAACACCAAATTCGAAATAGCTATTTCGAATTAAGTGCTGTGTAGACACTTATTTTGAAATAGGGGGCCTCCAGCCCTTCCCAGGGAGCCCTGGTGGCCACTCTGGGCACAACCAAGAAAACTTACTCTCCTCTCCCCCAGCCCCGGAGACATTAAAGGGGTAGACCCTGGCCACAGTGCCTGTGCCAGCTCCAAGCCTGCCAGCCCAGAGCCAGCAGTGGCCACCAGGGCCCCTGACCCAGTGGCCCCAAAACATGAGCCAGCAAGCCACTGGCAGCCAGCCCTCCACCGCTCCCCAGGAGCAGTCTGCCAGCTCTCAGGAGCCTGACAGGGGCTAGAGAAGGCGGGTGCCTTCCTGGTCCAGGGTGGAGATCATGGACCTTATTCAGGTTTGGGGGGCATGTCCCCAATGTCCATGATCTCCGCACTAGACAGAGGAATGCGGCTGTCTATGGCAGGATAGCTGCCAGCCTGGACGCCAAAGGCCACATGCGAACCCAGGAGCAGGTTAGCATGAAAGTCAAGTTGATCTGGAGAGACCCCCCCAACCCTGAGCCCTGATTTTCCCCTCCTCCTTCTTCCCCTTGCTTCCCCTTTCCAGCTCCCTCCTCCCAGGTTTCCCCCTCCCCTCTTCCACCCTCTCTCTTTCCTCCTCCCACCTCCTTTTCCCAGTCTCCCCAGAGGTTCGTCTGCCCCCCCCCCCAGTTTTGTTCAATAAACCCAGTTTCTATTTTTAAACATATGTGTCTTTTATTTGACATCAGGAAGGGGGGCTAGGGAGGGGTAAGTGGAAGGACATGGGGGAGGAATGGGGCACGAGCCCCTGGTGGGGAGGACCAGGGTGGCTCTGAGGGCTCCTCAGGGTGGACGCTCTCCCACAGGGCCTCCTGGATCCTGACAGCCCCCCGATGGACCCCCTGAATGGCAGCCTGCAGCAAGTGCAGCCGGGCTGATGGCAACAACCCCACGAGACGCATCAGCGTGTCCAGGGGCAGCTCTGGCTCCATGTGGCCGAGTGCTGTGGTGTCCCGAGTGCGGGCACTTAGGGCACTCCAAGACAGGACTGCTTTGCTGTCCCTCATCGAGGTAGACAAGCAAGCGGGGAACCCTGAAAACTGTCTGTCTGGGGTGGGGTAGGGTTCCTTTAAGCACGGAGCTCAGTTAGCCTCAGGCAGCAGCCCCACAGACTGAGTCCTAACCTGATGCCCTGCCGCACCGGTTCTTGCCAGCCTTAACTTCGGTTCAGGGTCCACTCAGTGTGGATGTGCTATTTCGAAATAGCAAAACGCTATTTCAAAATAGTTTTTGTGTATAGATGCGCTATTTCGAATTAGCTTAATTTGAATTAACTATTTTGAATTAAGTTAATTCGAAATAGCACTGTAGTGTAGACATGCCCTAAGATATTTTGAGTGTGCAAATCCCTAAGGAGGCAATAGAATAATAAGAGAGCTGGGGCCTCGGGTGGAAAGGGCAGCGCTGGGGTTGGCTAGCCCTCAGCGCTGCCTGGAGTGCACCATGCCTCCCCCGCTCAGCCCTCACAGCCATCTGGAGCATTCTGCACGGCACTCTGGTGGCAATTTAAAGGGCCTGGGGCTCTGGCTGCTGCCACTGCTCCTGCGGTAGCAGTGGTAATGGCTGTGAGACCCAGGCCCTTTTGAATCACTGGGCCTTGGGGCAACTGTCCCCTTCCCCGACCATGTTGGCAGGCCTGGTTACATAAGCATCTATCTGCACAGGTCAGAATGCATTTGCCACAATGGATAAATAAAAATTTTAAGACCAATGCCTTAGTGGTAGATGTTTTGCTTCAATATTAGTACCTTCTTCTCAGGCACTTGGGACATGTCTACACAGCAGGGCTAAAGCCAAAATAAGCTACACAACTTGAGCTACGTCAATTGCGTAGCTTAAGTTGAAATAGTTTATTTTGGCTTTTGGTGCTGTCTACACAGCAGGAAGTCCGAGGTAGAGCACTCTTCTTCCGACTTCCCTTATCCTTGTAAAATGAGGGTTACAGGAGTTGGAGTAAGAAGTCCTCCAGCTCAACATTATTTCGATATTATGAAGATACAGACTGTTATTCCGAAATAACACTGCTGTGTAGACATACCCTAAGTGTGTATATGTATGATATTGTCAAATAAGAAGTATGAAAGCATATTAAAGCTCCTCAGGTTAGGGGTTACCTTTATATTTCAACAACCCTGACCAGTCCCTCAGTCAGCCTTGACAAATATTAATGATATAACATTGCTGTAGGGCCATGAGTGTACATGTCAATTCACGGTTCTCTTGGGCATAATAAAAGGAAGCTGCTCCCTGTAAGGGTGGTCTAGAGAATAGAGGTTTCTGGAGCAAGGAACTATAACAAGGACAAAGCTCTCAAGGGGGACTCTGGTGAGGGGACTCACTAGGAAGGAAAACCAATGAAGCATGTTCCTAGATGGGAGAGATTTCAAAGGGGAGGAGCTATGAATGTCAGGGGTTAGTGGCCTCTGGACCCTGTGGAAGGATTTCATCAGGTAGCAACAGAAGCCCCTGATCAGAGGAATTATAGACTGTTCTGAGGAAGCGTGGTCAAGGTTTGATCTCTGTGGGGACCTTGATCCAGAAGGAGAGAACCTTTCTCAGTCAATGACAAAAGGCCCAGCTCCAGAAGATGGTTCTGGAACAAGAGGGCCTTGCTGGTAAGGGACCTAAACATAAATGGGTTGATGGACTAAAATTAATTCAGGCCCCTCTCCCGCGAGCTAGAGAGGCTGAGGGGGAAGCCTATTTGTATAGTGTTCCACCTTTGGGTTAAATAAACTAGATCCTATCAGGCACTGTTCCATACACATCTATTTTGTTGTCCTAATTGAAAACCCACTGGGGGAACTGCAGTAGATATGTAATTGCGATGCTCTGCTGGATAGCCAGAGGATGCTCCAGGAGTGAGGACCTCCATCACAGATAGGTCTGGGAGTTGACTGATGAGAGTAGTGAGATGGTTGCAGATGCTGGGAGCAGAATGCAAGAAAGTGTGAAGTTGCGAGTCCTGTATACAAAAAGCAATGCATTCACATTCAGTGTAAATTACTTTCATTATCTAGGCTTTTATTCTTTGACCATTGCCATGGTGTCAGAGTGTCTTCATACTAAAGCTGTGTCTACATTTGCATTTACTCAACAAAACTTTTGTCGTTCATGGATGCTTAATACCCCCCACCCCATGAACAACAAAATTTTGTCATAGCAAGTGCATGTGTGAACATTGCTTTGTCCTCAGGAAACCCACTTACAGGGGTAAACACATTTTTCTGGTAACACTGCTGACAAACAGCATTCACACATGCTGACTTCTAGTGTCAGGGCTGTGTCGACACATACTAGATGCTAAAAGCAGCATAGTGTAGACATATCCTATAGCTATGTCAATATTGGCAATTGAATGACAAAACTTTGTTTAGAGGTGTCAACAGCCATTCCAATAAAGACAAAAGTTTTGATGCAAGAAGTGCCAGTGTGAACAGTACATTGTCGGCAGGGGTGCTCTCCTGCTGACAGCACAAATGCTGTTCATTGGGGGTAGAAGTATTTTGTCAGCAAAAGAGCCAACAGACAGCCATGCTACTGCCTGATTTTTAGTGACATGGCTGTGTTGATGTGACTATGTCGATGAAAGCTCTCTAATGTAGCCAAAACCTTAGAAAAACAATAAAAAAGATCAAATGTAGTAACCCCATGAATGAGTTTATGTGTGTTCACTCTCTCTCATTAAGCCCTTTAATCTTAAAATACTTCCAAGCTCTCTCCCACAGCAGACTGCTTACATTTAAAAGTGCTCTGAAAACATAATTATAGCTACTTGTGTAACATCAGAAGATGGAGAAAATGGGGAGGAAGACGGATGAACAAGGGGAGTAGGAGTGGATATAGGAGGAGTGGAAAGATGTAGATGAAAGCTAGGGGTTTATTATTGAAACTATAAAATGGAAAGATTTAGCAATTATTCAATTTTAATTTTGTTGATTAAATATATGTTATTTCAGAACAAATATTGTATATAAAGCGGACTTTAAAACAGCTTTTAAATTATCCAATCAAAACTCATGATACAGCATGAGTAACCAAGTAAATAGAAATTCAGGCTTCAGGAAGAAAGGAAAATATTGAAAAAAGGTTCTGACTTATTCTTAGAGCTTTGCAGAGGCCTTGTAAAAGAGCTATGTTCTGTCAGCGCTGTGCCCATAGATGTTTTGTTATTACCCAAATCCTTAGCTTTTTTTGCTATAGAATATAAACACGCTGTTATTCATCAGCCTTCTACAGTGTACTTCCAGCCACAAGTCATGGGTGCTGCTAAATCGTAGTGAGTATGAATCACTTCGCAGCTATAATTGATGTGTTTATGTTATTTATCTGCTCAGCTGTCTGCTGTGATTAATTGCACGCAGGCGTGTCCAGAGGGCTCCAAATGTTGTATTATTATATGGCTGTCATATTTCATACAGATGGATCTCCCTGACGATGAGCTGGATCGATTAAGTAACAGAATGTTGCAGTATGACCCAGGCCAAGACAAATGGACAGAGTGCGCACCAATGAAGTACTCCAAATACCGTTTCAGCACAGCTGTAGTCAACAGTGAGATTTATGTCCTGGGTAAGAGGAAACAAATTTTTAACAGATAACACAACCACTTTTTATTTTTTCCAGCAATTTGCCTCTGTGAAATGAAAAATTGTGCCTTTTGTTTTCCACTGTAGGGCAAAGGATATTGGACCAAATGGATTGAGGTTTTTTATTTTCTTTTTATAATTTCTTGCTTTCTTAAGTTTCAGTGTGTGGCGTTGAAATGAAACTTCATTGCTCTGGCTTAATATAATTTGTTTAAAACTTTCCCTCTGAGGAGCTCAATATTAATGAGACAAGACTTAAAAAACAGCCTTTTTGGGTAGGGAAGTATCATTGCTACCATTTTACAGCTGAGTTACAGAAAGGAGAAGTAACTTGCCCAAGGAATCTGGTAGAGGGGAGACTAGAACCCAGCTATCCCAATCTCATGTCTTAACCTCAAGACCATCCTTTTTTATTTAGGGGTCCATTCAAACTTTTGTTAAAGTAAATGGAAAAATTCCCATCCTACTTAGCTACTGTCAGACCTCTTGGAAAATAAAGATAAACCAGAATGAAAAGAAAGTGATGGTATAATGCAGAAAAAGAACGAAGGCATTCCAGGCATAGGGACAAAAAAGCAAGAAAAATACATAATTTGTAAGGAGAATAGACAGCAGAAAGAGTAATGAGAGCAGAATTATACACAAGGGCTTGACTGTGCAAGGCCTTGAAAGTGAGGGTGAGAAGACTGAATGTGACATGGAATTATAGAGGCAATCAATCAGCATAAGGCTTCCTAGGGGGGAGTGTTATGAGGGGAGTATCCTTGGGTAGCAGTGGAGAAAAATGTCTTCTAACTTTGGTTTAGAGAGACCCTTGTCTACAGCAGAACTGGGCTGTCTTACCGAGAATAAGCATCAAAAAATAGAAAATAGTTATTGCCAAAAGTCACTAGCTGGTGAACATCAGCATGTAATCAGATAAAGATAGCGTTGCCTATGTAGGTTCAAAGGTGCTTTGAAATGATCAAATATAGATGAAGTCCAGTCCTCTGTGGTAGATACAGAATGAAAGTTTGAAAAAGGCCATGTCGTGCATAAGTGGGAGCAGCAGCAATAGCACTGAAGACAGAGGCTTTATTCATGTATTTCAGGAACAAGTGTCCTGAGATCAAAACCAAGAGTTCTGTGATGGTACAAAAAAGGCAGGGAGAGCAGTCTTGGGATGCATTTGATTAAATTAGATTGGCAGTCTTCTGTACAATGAATGTACTACTGTGACACGGAGAAGCTTTCTGAAGAGCTGTGATTAGTAAAGAAAAACTACATCCAGCGTCCTCTGTCTAAAATTTCACATGGCAAGGAACGTGTATCACAGTGAATAAAAGAATGAAAGGTACAGTTTTGCTAAAAGTGCAATTTTAACCTGAGAAGTGGCTGTCAGTGTGGCATTGGGGAGTTCCATGTTTATGGTCTCTCCCTGACCTGAACTGAAGATTTGTTTAGTTCACAAGTGAAAAGCTATATTCTGCTATTTACAGCTGTCAGTGACGCAAACTGAGCCAGGGTACTAAACATCAAGTTGGGCTCTTTCTTGCTTGCCAGTCAACACCAACAATAAAGATTCTGTTTGTGGAACTTTTAACAATTCTGTTGATGATGCGTGAGGCAGACTAGAAGCCTGCCCCCTCTTCCATCACTGTATCAATTCTTCAGGTCTAACAGGAGAAAAAACAGGTTTGAACATTGTGGCTGACCTTGCAGACCTTTAGTCCTTGCATAATTTGCATTGTCCTTACATTATACCAGCCCCACTGAAATCAAGATTACTCTTGTGCGTAAGGATTTGTAGGCTTGGGCCCTGCCATAGGCTTGCGGGTCCTTCAAAATTTGGACTTAGCCTTACCTGTGGCAGATCAGCTACACTCCCAACCCAGCTGATCATGATCAGCTGAGATCAAGTGGTTTGGTTCACTTATCAGACCCAGATGGGTGAGAGCTTATTTGTGGACGAGAGCTATAGGAGAGAGATTGTCTCCTGTGATAGGCCCTGATGGGAAGAGGTGGCAGGGGAGAAGAAGTCTTCTGTGGCAGGCTGGGAAAGGGCCAGCCCTGAAGCAGCTGTGCTGGAAGTAGTTTGGGATTAAATAAGGTACAGGATTTAATCAGACTGGAGAGAATCAGATGGGGGAAGGGAATCCTGGAAAGAAACCCAGCAGGTCAGCAGTTTGGGTAGGAGCAAGGCCTCCTAGGAGAAAGTCTGGAGGGTCAGCACTCTGTGAGAGTGGAGGGTAGCCCAGGAGAGCTTTTGTTTAGTATTTTTCATACTTGACAGAGTCTGTCAGCCTCTTGCAGGACTGGGACTAGAAGGGGAACAGTGCAGCATGAACACTATGTCACAGTAGCTCCCAGTGGGTGACAAGATGCTGTGCTGCTACAGGCCCTTAGGTTTGTCACTAAAATAAGCAAATTGAACAAAAGGTGCACAGGCCAGAATCCGATCTCTTGTATAATAGTGAAAATTGGAAGCAACTCCACTGAAGTGAGTAGAGTTATTTGGAATTTATATTGGCATTAACTGAGATCAAAATCTGCACCAGGGAGGAGATCTCTTGAGAAAGACCGTGCTGTTTCTCATCACACTGCTGACCATATCTTCACTTCAGTTAAAATAGGCATTTTGTAGGCTGGTGCTGGCAGTGACCACCTTGCTATCAAGACAACTTCTAGTACAAAACAAAAGACAGATTTCTGGACACATTGTGCCTTTAAATACATTGCAGAAACTGTATTATATCGATGGAGATACTGCAGATTTCCACCAGTGCAACGCAAAGCACAATTGCACTTAGAATTCCTAACAGTAATCATCTGAGAGTCATGTGTACAAGACTGCAAATCATTTTCCAACCCTCAAAAGAATTCTAATATTAAAACATGTTGGTGACTGCCTAATAGTCACTGATATTAGTATTGCATTATGCTAGTGTCACAAATGGTCTCATCTCTAGCACTAGGGCTCCCACATGCCAACTAGAATTAAAACTACACAAAAGATACATGCCATGGTTTATTCACAGTGACAAGTGCTTGTTACCTTGTGAATTCTCAGATTGTTGGGCTGCAAAAATGGATACACTTCTCCTTTTAAATACAATCATGACGGTGCCCTTGCTAAGCAGACAGACAACTCGTGACAGTGGAAAGAACAAGTTGAAGGCGTTCTTAATCTGGTTGGTGAAGCTCTTGGTCATGCAGATGACCTTCAAGAGAGAATGAGAATGAAAACAACTAGGGCTGATATGGACAGACCAAAGAAGAATAACTGTCATGGGGAGTGGTAAACGCATGGCAAACTGCTCAAAGGCATGGGCCCACAGGACATTACGCTGTTTTACAGGGAATGTCAAATACTGTGGGAGGCTAGAAAAAAGACAGACAATGCCAATTTGTTCCAAGAGCCAGATTCTGAAGATTCTTACAACTATAAAGGAATCCCTGAATATGGTGACCCTAGAGATATTGATACTATGCAGTATGGCTAGATATGTCATTCAGAGAAACCATGCAGATTTATTAAATCTGCAGCCAATTTGCAGATTATGGTGTAAAGGAAGATTTGGAAAACAGCGGTGTAACTTTACCTCCCTGTATTGCTAAGTTTTTGTGCCCTGGGGAGAGATTTACTCTAGTAGAGGGGAAGTAATGTTCCTCCTTCTGCCCTCTGTGAGGATTCCAGATGGTGGGTATGGCTTTAATTCCCACCAACGCTCCATTCAAGCTCTGCTTTAGAGAGTGTCTGAGGAGGCACTGAACAAATCTACTGTAAGGAAACTCTTAATGATGCTTATCTCCCTCCCAACACTACCCTCTTCTCAACCTGCACTTTATGATATCTTTGATGTAAATGTAGTTATGGCCTTTGTCTGGAAGAGCAGTGTCTCTGTGAGTTCCCTGAATGCTCTATGCATCACAGAAGCCAGGTCCGACGGTTTGTGGAACAAACCTCATCCTCTGCATTTCATGAAGGGAAAGCCCTGTCTTAACAGAATGATGAAGAGGAAACTCCATGAATGAGAGCTCATGGAGATCCCTGCTGCCTGTGTGATTTAAATAAATGGAAGAGAATATAGCCTCTCCTAGAATAAATGCTCGGCTCATAAGAATGGTATTGCAGATAGGTTTGATATAACTCATTTCAAACAAAGTTTAACACCTGCTTCCAAACTAAATGAGATTTTCTTAGGCAGGGTCCTCATGTATGTTTAAACACTACCATGAGCAGGACTATGACCTCAGGGTTTTGCTACAATACAAATAAATAACTAAAGAAATTAGCTGAGACCAATATTCAGTCCAGCATCATTATCTCAGTGTAAGAAGCAAAAGGCACAAGTGCCATATTTGTTTTGTGTAAATTGCTGAAACATAATGTTTTTATATTCAGGTACAGATTGTGCTGTTGGCTCCACGGTGCAATCCTGTAATAGTTCTATTGACTTCAGTGGCATTTTTCTGGAGTGAGTTATATCATTCTGAGATAGTATCTGGTGTTCACTCTTTTATGTGTTAATTTATTAAAAGATCCGTTGGACAATACAGTACTCCTGTAACCCTCATTTCATGAGCAGTAAGGGAAGGTGAAGGAAGAGTGTTTTTCCTTCGACTTCCTGCTGTGTGGACAGTGCCGAAAGTCGAAATAAGCTATTTCAACTTAAGCTATGCAATTAACGTAACTCAAGTTATGTAGCTTATTCCGACTTTAGGTAGATGTGCCCTTAGATAACTATATTAGGCCTGATTCTGATCACACATCTATTGAAGACCTGTGTAACTCCATTGACTTAAATAGTTATTCCTGGTGTAAGGTATATGACAAACACTCATCATGTTTGTGATTTTATTGTTCATGGAATTTGCACCATGTGTCTTTTATCAGCTGTTCTATGATAGAATTGGCTGTTGCAACAGATACTGCTCCTGGAGATTCTTACGCTATTTAAATGGCATACATAATCCTTCCAAGTAAATGAACAGCCTTTCCTGAGGCTCAAAATCCTTTCTCCCATTCACCACATTTGACTGATCTTAGCTCTTTCTCTCCATATTTTCCCAGGAACATAACTATATTCGTTAGAAAGCCCCAGAAAGAGTGGTATTGTGTTCTTAATGACACAGCCAATTGAGATACTTCTGGAAGAAAACCAGATGGGAAGGCTCTATTTAAGGTCATGCATTTTAATTTCTTGCTTAAAAAAAAAGAAGAAATTCTTTGCATCTGAGACTGTGAAAACTCATTACGACCGATGGGTAAATTAGAAAAAGACCTGCCAAATGCACCAGCTCATGTTAAAACATTTTCAAAAGAACTACCGTCTTTGAAATATAGGTCAGTGGTAAGCAATATTGCCTCAGCATAAGGGCATTCGTTCTGCATTGTTTTCATGTTATGCAATCCCTGTTTTTATAAATAACAAAATATAGAAGGAATTAAATGAAAAATCCTGTTAGTAAGGACTTGGGAATCAAAGAATCTTTGTTTATCCTCCTTCCCCTGGAATACCACCTCATTAAAACTGAGTTTTCCCCGGAGCTCTTGCTGAGAGCTTCTCTTTAAAGTTTTAAGCAGTTAAATGAGGTTCAATTAAATTCTGAATGTCTCCATCATAAAATTCTTATTTGAATACGGTACTCAGGGGTCTCTCTGGGAAGGATGGCTTGTGTAGGAGGAACTGGAAGGAGAAATTTTAACTTTCATGCTTCAGTATTAACAGTGCCTTTGAATAAATTATGCTGCTTCTAAAGTAAACAAGTCTATTCATAAATACATTCTGGATTTCCTCTGAATAGCAGATAATGGGCCCAATTCTGCCCTTGCTTATCCCTCTTCATGTCAGACTGTGGTAAGTGAGCTTGCTTGGCAGTTTACCAAGAGCAGAATTTGGTCCAATTCTGGTTATCAGAAACTCCTCCATTTCATTCAGAGGCTACCAGTGGGTTGTAGACAGAAACTGAAATTGTGATTTGTGTTTGTGTTGACATCCGTTTGCTTTTCTCATCCCTGCTTGCAATCAAGCTTTTCCTTCATGTTTTGCTACAAGACACATTACATCATTTATTTTCTCTGCAGGTAGAGAATGGCAGGTAGTTTTCAGTTCCATCTCCGTAAGAGTCTGTCATTATGGCTTCCTTATTTCTCCCTGAAACCAATTGTGCAGCACTGGTTTACAGGTAGTGAGAAAGCAATGCAAGTCCTAATACTCAGCCTGAGTGCTGTTAAAGAGTAATAGAGGGAAATGTTACATAAGGACTTAGAGCTATTAAATCCATTGTGGATTCCAGAGATCAATTTAATAGTGAATTATTTTACAGAAAGAGAGAGAGAAAAGGAGCTTATATTTCACTCGCTTATTGGTGAATCTGCTCTGTTTTTTCACCTTCATTTCTCTTTCATAAAGATTCAAACGTGGACTAATAATGCTTTTCATTGCTTGTGTATTGATATCAAAGGGCATGAGAAGATGAGGAAGTGTCACAGTCCCCATTTGACAAATCTTAATGATCTGTAATTTCGGCTGCATATGTTTTTGCACAACCAACTTGGAAGCGCTTGGTGCCAAATACCCACCACACTTATGGAAGCTAGCAGGCTTTGTGGGTGCTCAGTTCTTCTGAAAATCAAGCCCCATGTGTCTCAAGTTGAGTATCAGGCACTCAAAATTGGCGGCCACTTTTGAAAATGTAGGCTTCAGTAGTATGGCTGAGGTAATATGATCATCAGTGTCACATATGGGAAAAACCCAGATCTTTTGATGCTGAGATCTGTACCAGACCCAATACCCCCAAAATACATGAGTATTTTAAGGCATTAATCACCATTCCATCTAAACACCAGCATAGCTGAATACCACTACCTCTAGTTACTGCTATCTCTCCCCCACCATCTCTAAAGAGATCTCTACCCAAAATCCTGATTACTCAATTTTACCACAAGTTTAAATTTACCCATCATTTCATACAACTGTTCCCACTACTGTTTCCTATCTGCTGAATAGGTTTAGCTTTTGTGATGGATGTGACTCAAATCCCATTTTGTCTCACTCTATAAGGATAAGGGAAGTGGTGGTGGGGGGGAGAGATGTCCTCAAATGAAACAATATTCTTTGCCTTCAGCCAATCCACAATGTGTTGGTATATGTAAGGCACAGCACTGTATCTCATTGAAATTCTGAAAATGTACTGATCACATCATCTACCCTGCGTCTTCTTTCATCAAAAGGCTTGTCTTGTAATCCTGATTTCTTAATAAAGACTACATATTGTATTTATATATTTATTTTACTAATGGAGCTTCATGTTTAAATTTAAGCCCATTAGAACTGCTGCTTGTGGAGTGTCCTTGAAAGTGTGTTTGATTGCAGAGCCATCCAAGCATGAGAGGGAAAGCTCTGAAGCATTAATGGCTTTGGGAACACAAAGGGGGCTCTGCTGACTTATTTTAGTCCTGCAGTAGGGAAAGAAAATAATGTAAAGGGTCTATATGTTGAAATGGTGTGTTTGCAAGGGTAGGGGATTGTGCTCTGGAATTAAATCCTCTTTTGTGACAGATGTGAAAATGACAGGCAGAGAAATGTTCAAAACACCCAGGGTGAAATCCACCTCTCCCTGCACAAAGGTCAAGTAATTTGGCTTTGTGCAGAGAACTAAGCTAGGTGGTGGTGGAAAGAGATTGAATTCACCCACTCTGTTCATGGCAAAAGTCCATAGGGAGGTGGGGCGGGGGAAGGGGAAAACAGTGCAAACCTTCTAGCTGCTCTTCCAGTTTATAGGCTGGAACAGCAGTTGCTGCTCATTCACACACCATGTACAGGAGTTTTGGGTCAGTGGAGCCATTTGTTTTTCATGGCACCTCTCCATGCTCTAGGTACTTTCAGATATGTACAATAAAAAGGGTAAAAGTCCAGAACAGAGAGGCATGCCCCCATTATATCAACATTGTCCTGTTGGATCCTGCCTCCCCCATTCAGCTAACACATCCAATCTCTGCTGGGGGGTTTTTCTGGATGCTTTCTAAAGCATTCCACATTATCTCCCTCTTGTGTGGATTGGAGCTTCAGCCACTCTCCCTCTCAAACACTGAGTCACTTATTTAACTGCCCCAACAAGGTCAAATGAGGAAGGAAATGAGTGTCCTCAGCACCCTGAATGTACCACCAGCCACATGACCTCACTAACCCTCCTGACAACTTAATAATCTCATTGTTCAGGAAAGGCAATAAGGTAGAACCCTCTGGAACTGAGTATGAGCAGTTGCAATATACAGCTGCATCTGACAAAGAAAAGTTTCATCATTTCCAACCATCTCCAGCCATGCCTCCACTCAGTGGCTGACTTGAATTTCCTTCGCTGTGAGGAATGTCTGTGTTGTGGATCCAAGTTGCTAAGGAAAAGTCTGAATTGTCAGCCTCTGACTGTGAAATAAAATCTGGCTCTTTCTTGGGGTATGTCTACACTACAGATCGAAGCTGCTGCTGTTGATCTTCCAGGGTTTGAATTAGTGGGTCTAGTGGAGACAAGCTAATTCGAACTGAGAGGGGCACTCCGGTTGTCCTGCTTCATTGAAGAGTAAGGGAAGTTGAAGGGAGAGCATTCTCCCTTTGACTTCCTGCGGTGTGGACAGCGCCAAAAGTCGAGTTAAGGTACTTCAACTTCAGCTACGCAAAAACTTAATTGAAGTTGCATATCTTAATTCGACCTCATCCCATAGTGTAGACATACCCTTGGAGTCTATACTACAAATCATACCTGCTGAGATTCTGGAGGCATTGCAGGAGTTTTGAGTTGCGACCTGTGAGATTGTGGCTAAGCAACACTAACAATATCTGGAGTTTGCAGATTTCTTTGCATTATCTGCTAGCTTATTTCAGTGTTAGCATTATCTTAAAATAGAAGCATAAAGCCATTCTTCCATGGGTCTGATTCCTCATTGCGTAGAATACCCTTTCAGAAGCTTGAAAATTATATTTTATTCCCATCTGATTTTTTTCTTATTTTCGGCTTTCCAAGCATTGATTTTTTGGCCTTGTCTTGAATGTAGCTGAAATTGAATTTCTTTGTAATGGCTTGGTAAGGTCTAAATAAAAACTTAGATATACTCAGATGGGAAAAGTCTCTAGATATGAAGATAGGTCAAATTTAAGGCTTACACTATCTGATGGCAGTTTAATATATTAATATACTAGCGTTTAGTTTAGGCTTTGAAAGTGACTTCTGATAGGCCATTAAAGTTTATTTCTGTAATAATTATGCACGGAAAAAGCTTCAAAGTCTGCTCTCCCAGAGTTGCCAGCATGAGTTCCCATATTAGTTGGTGCTGTTTTGGATGTTCTGGTAAAGCTCATTACTGTGATGTTACACACATGGTTTGAATTCTGTTTTGGGGCAATGTAAATTGTCCTTTTCATTCCTTTCAAAATTGCAGTGCCATGATGATTGCATGTTTTATTGTAGTTACAAAATTCACAAGATGTTTAAAGGCATGGTTATAATGTTCCTTAGAAAGTTCCAGAGGTGGTTCTCCCACAGAGGCACTTGGGACAATAACATGCTCAGAAAAGTGAGGCAACTGATCAGGGTCAAATAAACTTACTTCAGTCCCAGTCCAATGCCCCTGGAGTCTCTACTACCAATTCCTAGTCACAGATTTAATTTAAACAACAAAAATCTTCTGTTCGCCAGCTGAAGGATCTACCTAGGAACAAGTGCTTCTGCACCCTACACTTTTATTCTCATTCCATCAGCGGGTGCCAAAGAAGTAGTACTTTTGGGAGGCCACTTGATTAAACAGCTGGCTAGCATATTAAAGGACCAACAGGTTCTTAAAAGGTAGCCTGGAGAAACAAAAACAAAACATGGTCAGCTAAGGGGGATAGGTCAAGACCAGCATCTTGAACTCTGCTAGGAACCATTAAGTAGCACTACCTGTGAGCGTCTACCTTAAGGAGTACAAGTGCACCAGTGTAGTATGCTCTTGGTATGATGCACCATTTAATAAGAATGCAGAATTCAGCTGTCCAAAATTTCATTTCCAAATAGTCCTAAGCTATAGCCCCATTGAGACAGGACTGCAATGAAGAAATGGATAACTGTAGAACATCTGAATTGAAGAAATAGGTTGCCTTTTTCTCACTAGGAACAGAGAGTAAATAAGAGTCTTGATCACAGCAGCCACTTATCCCTCTTGGAGTAGCTTAGAATCTAATAGGAGCTCCAGCTGCAAATCTGTGCAAGAGGCAACATGTGCTCTTCTGCAGATGATAAATAGGACTGATGGAATTCTTTTCTGGGTACTTATCCATCCTGTCCAATGACCTCCATCTTGTTTAGGTTGAGTTTTGCTCCACTCACACTCATCCAACCCCCAACTTGCATCCAAACACTGAGTACAAACGGAGTACAAACACAGTTGCTGTCAGGGCTAGCCTTTCCATGAGGCGAACTGAAGCAGCCGCCTCAGGTGCCAAGCTGGGGGGGGGGGGGGGTACCACTAGGACCCAAAGAATTGAGGCCTTTCAAAGTTTTGGCTCAAGCGAGGGGGTATGGGGGCGTCATTTGAGCTCCTCACCTCAGGTGCCAAAATGTTGTGGGCTGGCCCTGGTTGCTGTTCTAATCTATTTGCTGAAGTAGCAGTAACTTCCCCTTTGCTAGCCTTGTACTGGAGTTTTGGGCTACTGGAACCACATACCTTTTAAATTTTATAACAGTCTTTCACAGCTCTCAGCAGCTTAAGATAGGCACAGTCAAAAGGATAAAAGTCCAGAATAAAAAAAATCCCCATTATATCCATGCTCTTCTGCCAGATTGTTCTACAGAGCAATGGCCTCCCCCAAACAGCTACCACTTCCAATCTCTGCCACTTTTTCTGCCTCACCAATCTATCTACATTATCTTCATCTGTGCATGTGGATCAGCTTCAGCCTAGGGTTGCCAGGTGTCTGGTTTTGAACCAGACAGTCCAGTATTTGAGCTTTCTGTTCGGGAAACAAATTGAAAAAACATAAATGAGAAAATAGAACTGTCCGGTATTTTCTAAATAAGATGCAATGTAGATTGTGATGTTATGTCAGGTATGTCCGGTGTTTTTGTTGAAACCATCTGGCAACTCTGCTTCAGCCAACTTGCCCTCAACCAAGTTCCAGCTCCAGTCAAACACTGAATCAATTGCTCACTTACCCCATCCAGTTCAGGTAAGATAGAAATGAGCATCTTCAGCAGCCTGAAAGCACCACAGCTCCCAGATGTATGTCATGTTTGAGCCACTGACCCATGATGGTGAGGGATAGGACCATGAAATCCTTTTGATCAGGATTATATACACAGCACTGACTTTGTGTGTAGGACACGACCAGAGCTTCTAAGTGCTATAGTAATACAAATTATTATTATTAAATAATAATAATCATTAATAAATAATTAGTAAGGATTCCAGGCACATTAAACTAAATGGGAGAATTCTCATCGGCTATGCTGAACTTTGGATCAGGCCCTAGGCTCCCAAAGTTAAACTGTTGTAGCAGTTCACTGCTGTGAATTCAAGGTAAAAGTGGGATGGGTGGTGGTCACCTCTTTGGTTTCTCTAAAATACTGTTCAGGAATAGCGAGGATATGGCTTGAGCATTACATCCATCACCTTTACAGAGCCCCTCACAAATGCCTTTGGAGAGTGCAAAAAAGGTTAAATATCCCAATGAAGAGGCAGATAAAAAAAACCTCTATATTTAAAACATTAAGAACTGTAAGCTCCTTTCATGGACTAGCCACTTTAAATGACACCATTTTAAGGGCAAAGTTTCAAAAGGCCCCTCCTCAAAACTGCACTAACAATATTTGCAGTCATACTCTTTTCATGTAAATGAGTAATTAACTGCATAAGCATCCATTTTGGTCTCATACACTTGTGGGGTCCTGAATGAGCATGTGTATTTGAAGACCCTTTGGAAATCTGAATGTGGAAATTGCATGAATGCTGCAGTCATTTTATATTTAAAAGTGGGCACACACACACACACGCACATACAAAAGAGCTGCTTTTTCATGGAGATGCCATCAGTGCTCATTATAGGGTATTGTATCCCCTGGCACAGATGCAGAACCTGCTGGGGTGCATCAGCATATTAATCTTTGAGATTTCAAATCTCAGAGCTTGCTACTCACTGGGAAGTATTTAGAGATATTACCTCCCATATACTTGAAGTATGCAAACATTGCTCTCTGAAGATGGAATGAAGGTGTGGAGATATCAGTGCTGAGTGTTGCAATATGTTCCAAGAAACGAAAACCGGGAGCAGTTTTTTGATGGCTCAGCCATTCTAAAAACAGAATCCAGTCACCATAATTAAATATCAATGGGTAGGACTTGTCTTAACTCAAAAGGAAAATAAGAATTAAAATTCTACTGCTGCTACTGTCCTCACAATGCATTATGTGTTTCCATTTGGAATGTGGCCTGAGGAATGGAATTTGAAAGGAATTTAAAATCCCACATACTTACCCATTGAACCTACACAGACTGAGATTCAAGAAAACTGGATTCCAATCTTGAATCTGACACTGGTTATGTGACCTTGGACAAACCACTTAATTGTTGTGTTTGTTTCCCCATTTATAAAATTGATTTTGTAACATCTGCCTCTCAAAGGTGTTCTGAAGCTTAATCAGTTAGCATATGTAAATTATATACAGTAATTTGAGATGCTCTGGTGGACGGTGCAAGTAACAAAATGTATATGAAATATCTCTATTGTTAAGTATCTATCTGAAAACTTGCACATTGATGTACAGGTTGAACCTCTCTAGTTTGGGACTTTCTCATCCAACATCAGAAACCCTGTGGGTGCTCCGGGATTGCAGCATTTACAAGGGAAAACAGGAGCAGCAGCGCCATGGATGTTGCTGGATCAGAGAGCTGGCAGTTGGGAGCAGAGCCATTGGGTTGGGGGCCAGCCACTGGGGTTGGAACTCAGTGGCCAGGGGCTGGAGCCTGATAGCTGAGGTGTGGGGCCAAAGTCCGGCAGTCAGGAGCCCAGAACCCAGCAGCCAGGAGTGGAGCCCAGCGGCTGGGGTTGAAGCTCAGTGGTTGAGGGCCGGAGCCTGGTGATTGGACCATTGGGCTAGGGGCTGGAGCTTGGCAGTTGGGCCAGGGGGCAGGGCACTGGAGCCCAGCGACTGGGAGCAGAGCCAGATGGCCATGAGTGGAGCGTGGCAGCTGGGACCAGCTGCTGGGAGCAGAGCCCAGAGTCCAAAGTCCGGCGGTCGGCATTAGTTTCCCCTTGTTTGGAAAACTCCCTGTTTCAGGACTGGTCAGGTCCTGAGGGTGCTGGACTAGGTAGTCTAATGTGTACGTGATACTTGCTGTTCATTTCACTGAAATACAGTGGTATCCCATCAGGATCAATTTGGACGTGTTTTGTTTTGACTTACAACTGAATGGTCACTATATCCAGAGCTATAAAGGGATGAATTTGCAGAATCAGATGCATACAGAAATCAACACCACCATCTCATGAGTAGACAGCAAGTTTTACCAGGCATCTTAGCATCAGGGCAGTAGGCCAGACAGATATTAACTGTCTTTAACTGACACTCCTGCAATCTGGATGGTTATTTTATCTGCAGCCAGTTTGCACGTACAAAGGGATGAAATTCTTTCTTATCTTTCAAAAAATCCAAATGCCTCTTGATTAGCGAGAATGACGGGCAAACCTACTGCCACCAAATTACTTTTGGAAAGCAATTTTTTATCTGTATATCAATGATCATATGAGCTGGCTACTGCAAAAACAACAATAAGTACAGTCGGATTTTACTCTGCAATTGAAAACAAAAACAGGTTGAGTACCTTGGCATTTTGCAAAAGTGCCTCTTGTCCTGCCTGCCATATGTAGATTGGAATGGGGCTCCTTTGGGGCAGCAGTGAGCCCTGTAGCAAAGGTGCAGTGGCTTTTAGGTAGAAAGCCTCTTATGAACAAGCTTCTGGAGATGGAGAGAAAACCTGTTAGGAGAAAAACTGACAGCAATTCATGTAAAACAAAAAAAGAACCCCATAAGGACTAGGAAGCAGCCAGTTTCAGCGTCACTCTAGTGCTGCTGTATTTTATCTTGGTGCCCTGTGTATCTGTACATTTATTTCTCTGCAGGAGGAATTGGCTGCTTGGGACGAGACAGGGGACAGGCACGGAAATGTCTCGATGCAGTGGAGATTTATAACCCCGATGGGGATTTTTGGAGAGACGGGCCTCCTATGCCTTCTCCTCGCCTCGGCTTACGAACCAACTCCACTAGTGCAGGCTCAGTGGAAGGGAAGCTATATCTCTGCGGAGGATTTCATGGAGCAGGTACTGAATACATCTGAAAGGAGTTTGATGTTTCTTCCATAATTTAAGCTTCACCATTCCATCACACACACAGTCCCTTAGGGGATGACCCAGTAGCCTAATAATCAGGTTTAACATACCGACGCTCCCCTGCCCCGCAGAGCTGCATTCTTGCAGAGCTTATTCAGCCATTAGTATTTCTGATTCTTAATGTTAATATGAACTGAATTTCAGGCTATATACTTGCTGTCAAACTTTTGGCTGAAACACTTAAGGGCTAGATTCTGATCTCTGCTACACCTGTGAAAATCAAACTCCACTAACTTCAGTAGAATGATGCCAGATTTATACCAGTCTGGCAGAGATCGGAGTCTGTTCTTAAGTTTCTGTGTTAGGCACTACAAGCCTATATCTTTCAGGAAGATGATCTCATCACAGAGATCTCTTGAAATTTCGTTGTTGTACCTTTGTTGAAACTATTCAGCCTCTGAATATAGATCTTCATCACTTACCGTGAATTAGAGAATATAACCCACAGGTTATACATGTTTTTACAAACCCTTCCCCCCCCCCCCGTGGGGTATACATGTCTGCATCTTATATAAATTGATTTTTACTCCAGGAGCATCAGTTCTCCTAAGTGGCTCTGCCCACTCCCCCCCCCCCGCCATTAGAACAGGGTTAGCTCCGCTGCAGGGAGGGCCTGATGAGCTTCCAGCGCATCTGCACTGTGCTCTCTGTTCCCCCCGCCTGGAGGAGAGTGGGTGGTGCCTGGCTGCAGCTGCGCGGGGCGGGCCTGGGCACGAGCGTGGCTCCCCTCCCGCAGGCCGGCTGGCTCGCTGACAGCAGGATGGCCGTCGCCTTGTGTCTGCTCTCTATGTGCTGCTGCTCAAGTGCCCAGGGCTGCTGCAGAAGTTCTCTGACCTCCCAAAGGAATCTAAAAAGGATCCAAATTTGTTGCAGTGATTCAAATCAATATGTAAGACCAGATTTGATGGAGCCAGCAATAACAGAAAAAAATTGACTCGATACTGCCTTCCTGCATCAGACTGAGATGTTAGGCTGAGATTGGTGGAAAACTCAGATGAAATGTCAATATCCTGTGCTACCCATTTGGACTCAGAAAGGATTGTGTCCCATTGATCACAAATCTTTTGAATATCTTGAAGGAGTCACTCAGTATTATCACTCTCAACATCATAGGGCACGTCTAGACTACATTCTAATTTCAAAAGAGGATATGCAAATTCCTCCTAAAAAAAGGAGGTTTGCGCGGTTTTTCAAGAGGTTTTTTTTCCCCCAAAAATACGTGTCCAGACTACTTTCACTTTCTAAAGACCCCCGCTTTCAAAAAAGCGATCGAAAGAAGATATGCAAATTCCCACAGAATTTGAATATCCTCTTTCGAAATTAGAACGTAGTCTAGATGTGTAGCATTGTGTGCTTAAATTACAAGATTAGTTTCATGGATCATTTTTAGCAGCTTCCTCCACATGGACGACATTAAAATACATTCAAATTTGGATGTATACTTCTGAATACAGGAGGGCAAGCCTATGCTGCGAGAGTAAGAGATTCAAGCTCACTTAAGGCCTTTCTCACAGAGTCCAGATGCTGTGCAACTGGTTTAACACCAACAATTCATGCTGACCATCTCGTTGTCGACATGCCATGAAGGGAAACAGGCAGATGCTACTTCAGAATTTCCCACTTTCAAGGACTGCTAAGAGGTTGTACAATTGCTGGATTGTTCCAAAGTATGTGATTGCTTCCTTGAATGATTCAGCACAATCAACGCCACAAGATTTAGTATGTGGTTGCCACAAGTGGAGAAAATACAGTTTGGATTTTGCTCAAGAAGGACTGCTTGTACTCTGTTGTACTTCCCAGCCATATTGGATCGATTGTCATAGGCTTGGCCAATGCAGACTTGAAAATTCAATTTGAAGCCTTCCAGAATTTATAATGCATGAGCAGCAATTTCTTTTCCAGTTTTTTTCACAAAATTATCAAACAAAATGAATAATTTTTCAATTGAAACCTTTGAACTTCCTGCAATTTTAACATATTGAACAACCAAGTTTGTCTGTTCTTTAAGAGAACAGTCTGGAGTTGCATCAATAATAATTGAAAAGTACTTTGCATGCCGTATCTCTTCAAGAGCTGTTTGCACAAATGTCTCGCACAGCTCAATAAACTCGTTTTGTATTCTGGTAGACAGATAATGGACTTGCATGCATTTTACACTCTCTTGCGATCCACAAACATGCTTAACGTGGCCTGATAAAAGTGGGTCATTCTTGCTGAGTATACCAAGAAAATTTCCATTTGTAGGGTCACCAATACATTGACTGGAACCAAACAAAGCCAATCCCCATTACGAAAGGAAAAGAATGACATTCAAAATGTGCTCAAGGAGTTTTTTCCAGTTATCAGTTTCTGTGTTTATTTCATTCAGGAGTAAGTTTTCAAATGCACTGTCAGCTAGTGCTGCTCTACTAGCTGATCTACATGTAATATAGTTATCTTTATGCAATACTGAAGTTTCATGTGCAGGTATTCAGTCTTTCAACTTCCTCCAACCTCTGCTGATGCTCCAGCTGGATGGATCAGACAGTACTGATACATTTGAAATATTACTGTTAAAAATGAAACAAGGTACAAAGTACGGAGCCTGCTTTTCCGTGCTCCAGCAAAACCAGTCTCTTGTGTAGATCTCTCCATTTGGAAGAGTTTTTGTCAGCAGATGAGTGGGAAAAGCATGATTTTCAGCATCTTTTGGTATATTATTTAGAATCCGATAACTGACTTTGAGAAATGACTGCATTTGAGCAACATTGTTCTTTTCAAGAAGTCCAATATCAGGTTCTGATGCCACTGTTATTACACTGTGACTTGTGCTAGTCATAAGTTCTTGTTCTTGCTGTGCAGCATCTCCGAGGTCCTCATTTTCTGCCTGCACAGTCTCTAAATCGAGTGTAGATTCTGCATCTATCACCACTGTTGGCATTTCTGTGTCTTGATTAATGACCTTCTCATTTTGAGGCAGTGGCATTGAAATGTCATTTGTGGGTACAAAGTTTTCATAATCAGAACTGGAAGTGTCAGTGTAAGTATGGTCATTGTCTAATGGCTGAGGCATCTTTTCTATGAGAAATGATGTTATTGGCTTTAAACTCTAAACTGCTGCTTCAGTCTGTAGCTTTCACAATCTCTTACTTGCACCACTTTCAAATCTTTGCTTCATTTTTATACAGGGATTCTTTTAAAACACAGTAACATACAATAAATTAATTTGCTAAAGGCTATTGGGTTTATACAAAATTTTAATTATATATACTTCGCAATGAATATTATATAATAACGGTTTGGGGTTGTTATTTACTATGGCTCTTATAGCCTTATTTCAAAGTCTTGACATTTCATCTTCTAACTTCTTCCCATTATTAAATTCTTCTAATAACTGGTGCATTATTATGAATATGAACATGGGGTGATTGTCAGATTAGATATAAAGTTTATTAAACAACTAGAATTAAAAGTTTATTATCACAAAAAAGCCTTTAAAGATGAATCTAAAACTGGACGAAGAGGTAGCTTACAACTGAACTTGATATGGTTATTGTATATGAAGAGACATAAGAAAAAACAGGAATATGAAAATCTCCAGTGCAGAGATAAACTTCTAATTTAAAGATTAAACTCACCCACAGACTAAGCAAAGTCACTTTACAGTAACAGAATTAATTACAACTTTCAAAACCTCTGAACTATGCAAAGACTGTAAACTGCATTTCATAATGCAGAATCACTAATCACAGAAGCTACTCCAGTCTTCAGTCACACAGATGAAAACTCAGATGTGACAGAAAAATTGGCAAAGGCCCGAGATCCCACAATGATTTAAATCAATTTTTTGCAGGCATATAGAGCTTCTTTTGTTGTCTCTATTATAACTGCAAGGTGTATAATAAATGGAAATGACTTGGTAGAAAAATGTCAAAATTTGAGGTCCCTTTGTCTCCTGAGGCCTGGGCCAAATGGCTCTCCTGGACCTTCCTCTGATAGGGCCTACACTCCGCCCTATCTGAAAGGAGGGACGTGGGACAAGCAAAAGGCACATCTGTAACCTAAGCCGCATTTCCAAGGGCTACTCGCTGCTGTGAACTCTGGAGGTGTCTCAGTTTTTCAAGAGAAGGCCACAAGCTGTATTTATAGTGGAAGTTGTTAGGGCAACCTAAATATCAAGGTTGCTGCCAGCTCTCCCTATAATTATAAATCAGTCCAAAGTCCACAGCCCTGATTCATCTTCTTACTCAGTCCAAATCTGGATCCAGGGCACAGCTCACATAGCATCTCCTTAGTGAACTGGTATGGCTTGTTTTTCTTTTATGTTTCTGGCTAGATGTCATTTTGATTTTGCTCCTATGCCCTTCACACTACCGAGTGGCCACTCAACAGCCGTTTTGTATTTTTATTGGCACCCCTGGAGAGTCAGAGGTCTGAGGTACCAAGTGCAAACACACACCTGAACTTGAAAGCATCAGCTGTCAACTACCAGGAAGCCCTAGACTTGAATGAGGGGAAAGTCAATACTGCATCCCAGCTACTGCTCCTGCCAGAAAGTCTACAGGCTGCTGTTGCCTTAAACTCCCATGATTGGGGCCTTCACTTGTTGCCACCTCCCAAGTCTTCCAGTCTGCCTCAGAGAGTACAGCAGGGGTGTGTCTAAACTACACCCCTCTGTCAGCAAAAGGATGTAGATTAGGCACGTCGATATTGCAAATGAAGCTGGGATTTAAATATCCCGTGCTTCATTTACATAACGGAGGCTGCCGCTTTTTTTCGAAATGGGGCTTTTTCGAAAAAACCCCAGCAGTTTAGATGGATATCTTTCAAAAATAAAACCCCTTTTCGAAAGATCCTGTACTCCTCAAAAAATGAGCGGGCAGTAGTTTTCTTCTGGATATTTTGTTGAGCTACTACCTCAGCTACAGATTTTAAACCAGCCATTGTAGATTGACTGCATAATGGTCTTGTTGATACAGTTTATATTTCCCTTGCCTTTTTACATAAAATGAAACCCTAACACCTGCACAGGTTGACAGCTATTACTGTTATGAGCTGTGTGTATGGCAAAAGCAGTCACATTAGCATGCTTCACTGAAGGAGGTAGCAAGCACATGTTTAGTTATTCAACATTACATATTTATAAAATGCCTGCCAGTTGGGTTTCATTTTGCTTTTGCTGATTCTGAAGATACTGAAGATAAAAAATAAAAAACATTCTCAGGTTAAAATCTTGGGGGGTCGTGTTTGTGTATGTGTGTGTGTGTGCATGCACTGAAAGCGTGTTATTTGGTTTCATTCTAGGTTTGTCAATATGCAAATTTGTTGACCTTCACATCATGTGGACAAGCTTATGTGCTTTTCTAGGCTTTTTTTTGGGGGGGGGGGGGAAGAGGCATGAATGGATCTGAGAAATTCATAGAAGCTGTATTTTTGTGGGGGGAGGGGACTGTTATTTATAGACATTGGCTTAATTATATAATTGATTTGTAGGAATAAATTCTGTGCATAAATGCAGATATTTTTAGAAAGTAAATGCTATTGTTTGTTAAGAGCATATGTCTAGGCTGTCACCCAAAACTGCCACCTTATATGTCCTTGGCTGTTTTGCAAAGCAAAAGGAAAACTACCTGAATTCAGCTATTAAAGGCTCTACTTCAAATACAGGATCTGCTGCTATTGGCCCATCACATATAAAAATGCCTCTGGTCCTCATCAGTTAAATCCTCTTGATACTGAAGTAGGTATATTTGAAGTGGGAGTTAACACTTTCTCTACCTCAAATACAGTTTATAGCAGTAATATATGTTTATATTTATATAAAGATGTAGCTAGTATGTGCGCCACTGCCTTTTCCTGGATGATGCTTAACTGTGTGTCATAGGCCCCATCCTATTAACAAGAACTGAAGATTCTCCTTTATCATAAGTATAGGGGAGGGGTGTCTCTGACTCTGGAGCAGGCAGACAGCCTTGTAATTATGAAGTTCCAAGTAGCCACGGTATGCAGCTTAATGATACTCATGAAGCCCTAGCCAACCTTGGAATTGTTACTTTTATATACAGATATTTAAATAGCTAACCTAAATGCATATAACTGCCGCCTCCTCCTCATTTACATGAATTGAACTCTTGAAAAACAATTATATGAATTGGAATACTGTTCAGTTTACAGCAAGGCAGTACCATGTTGTAATTGCTGTATTCCAGCCGAACTAATGAGTTTGGATTTCAGCACCTTCCTTTCCTGACAGTGGACTAGCTTAACCGTTATTTATTTTGACTAATCTACCAGAAAGTCTGCTCCCTTCAGTCTCATCCATTATATGATTTAAATGGAGAATAATTGTTGTGCTTATTTTTCATTACAGTGGTTACAATACATTGCTTGAAGCAAATTAAATGTAGACATATTAAGGAGCCTGGCACAGTAAAATACTGTACTTGTGAAGTTTGGGGGATGTGGGATTGGAACAAAACTGTTTCTTAGGCACCTTGCTATGTTCCCGGCTAAATAAAGCAGGAGGGAAAGTTCTTGGCTGATGGCTGCCTGTTTGCAACACTGCTTGGTTCCATGATCAGTTAGAATTTACTAGGTAGCACTGAATATTTAAAGTTCTCCTGTCCACAGCTGTTATTTTTTCAATACATTTTCCTATTAATAAATAGGAAGCAGAATCCCTGTTTTGTTTTGCACAGAACTAGCTCATCGTAGGCTGTCAAGCTACAAGCACTCGACCATCTATCAAGCTTGCATATGGAATCCGCACAAAGAAGCTGCCAAATGACCTTTCACTTAATTTTCACACTCACCAGACTAATATGTAATACAGTTCTTGGAAACATAGGAGAGGGAGAGAGAGACATAGAGAGAGAGAGGGCTCTAGCAAGCTCTGTTCCTAGAGATGGCTGACCACTAATCCAGCATTCATTACTAAAAACACATCACAGTAACAAAGGCTGATATAGGTCATAAAAGTAATGACAGTCTGCACCAGCTTGCTACAGGTTCTGAATCTGACCCCATGTCTGATGGGAAGAAAACAGTAATCCGGTCACAATTCAGATCAAGATTCCATTTATGTCTAGTTTATAAAGGGTTAATAAATGATTAACTGATGTTTTATTAAATGTTCAACGATTGTTAGAGCGTCCAATAGGTTGTTTATAAACATGGCTTATAGCCAGGCATAACATCTGCTGATGTACTTATAACTGTCTATAACATATTGATACCCCCTGGGGGCCAAAATGTGGGGTCTAGTAGGTTGTTCCAGCTGGCAGCAGAAACTGGTGATAGTCAGGATTTCTTTGATGCAGCTTTATTCACATATAAAGAATGTATGATGTCCTGTGTCTCTGAATTCAGAAGGAGCCAACAACAAAAGGAGCACTTTCTTAGCTTATAGCCCAAGCCCAGTTCTGGCTGTCTGTTTTCCTGGAGGTTTTATCACATTATAATCTTTAATTGAGTATTAATCTTTAATTCCTGAAGACTCCAGGACAATCCTGGAGGGTGGGCAACCCTACCAAGCCTCTGTAGCCAACAGACTCCAGAGCTGTCTCTAGTTTTCTTCACACTTACCCTGTGCTGGGGGCTACTACTAAGCTTTCATGTGTCTTTTGCCTCTCCTTTTTTTAGCTCTGTTCTCACCTGTTCACCATTTCTGTGTGTTCTCTCCACCATACACCAGCCCTCCTGGTCTCACCTAGTCAAACCCTTCACTCACCTGCTGCTAGTTTCCGAGCAGACAGTTAGGTTTTGTTTTAGGCGTAATCCTTAAGTGTCTCTTAAAACTGTCTTAAATGTGGGACATGTTCACACAGCAGTTTGAATGAAGTTTTAATGTAACCCATAGCAGTGTTTCACACAGCTCATAACAATATACTGCTTGTGTCTATAGCATGCTTTTAACATTGATTAATTCTTTCTAAGCCATTTATAAAAGGGATCTCAGCACAGAGCGGGACCGGTAATCCTGCTTCTATAATAGGCAGGTCCTGTGGCCCTACTTAAGTCAAGGCACCTAATCTTGCTACCGTTTAAGTTAATGTGAGTATAGCTGTTAACCAGTGGGGACAAAATCAGACCTGAGGAGACTATGCAGGAGAGGAAGGGATGCCAGATAAAGTCCTAAAAGGATAAATAATTAGAAAGGTTCTGGATATTGAAGCCTAAACAAACACAGTTGAAATAGCAGTGGAAATGGAAGTTTCTCCCTATAGGCACCACATCCACCTTTTAAAAACATTGTATAATGAGTGAGTGCACTGACTGCTCATGAAAGTGAGACTGTGGGGCTAAGAGCATTAGACAGCCAGGTAGGCAGGTAGACAGAGACCTTGTCTGTACTAGATTTATGTGCTATACTGAACTGTAAGTTATATTGCTCCTCCATGCATTGCATCTCTGTGAATCCAAGTCAAAATGTGCCTCCCAGCTCTCCCCTAGCTCTGGTGGGTCCATACCCTGCACCCATTCTATGCCTGGCACAATGTGCATTGGCCATTATGTCAAGGGGCAAAGCCCAAGCTTTCCCTGTTCCCTGAGCACATGCATAGATAAAGATACGTATTGGCCCTGCAGAGGATGTGATCTGTGATGTGGCTAGCCAGCTCAGAGGCATTTGGGGCACCTTTGCCCCTTTGCTCTCCTACATGGGCACGCAGGATGGTTCACAATCTGCCTCCTAGTGATGCACAAAAATGGGGCTGGGGATGACAGACCTGGAGAAAACATTTTCTCTTTTCCCTATATTGCAAGTCAGGATTTCGTGTCTCCCATGGTGACAGGCTAACAGAACATTTAACCAACTGCAGCAACAGCCTGTGTGTTTCCCTGCCCAAAATCTTGTAACATTAATGACAAGTAATTAGGAGTTCAGGTATGAATGACCATGAGTAACGTGGTGGGTAGTGTTGTAATCATGCTATATGCAGAAAACATTGTGTGTTCTTTGATACAGAGACTCATAGAAATCAGACATGCAGAGGACCTGAAAAAGATAGGTAAAAACCTCATTGGATAAACAAACCAAAGCTGGAATCAAAGCATTTCAATGGTGAGAAGTCAGCTTTGGAATGGCAGTTAAATGCCAATGGCTGGAGGAGTTGGAGAATAAAACACCAGAATGAGTGTCTGCTGGACATTTGGGGACCTGGTGTTGGTGGTTACTATGTAAAACCTGAATTAATTCTTCATGGATGGAAAGATGATAACAGCCGGTTAACAATTTAGTTGTTAGAGTTTTAATGGCTGTTTTGAAGCTGACCCATGACAATAAGACTTAGGGTTCAGTAGACAAGTATGTATGTCAGACATAGAAAAGAGAAATGACAATGTGGAGAAAATGCCAGGACTGAGATCAGCAGGTGCACAAAAAGGAGCTTAGGAGAGGAATTTCACAGATCACAAAAGCCCATTGACAAAAAGCAGACACACAAAAGCTGTGTCAGCTGTGACACTGACATATTGTGTGGCCTTTGTAAAGCCTCTTAATCACTTCATGTGTTAGTTTCCTCCTCTGTAAAATGGAGGTAATAATATTTATGCCAGTGGGCTGTTAAGGATTGATTAGATACTCATCCAAATTTGTGCCTGGTGTAACTACACTGAAGTAAAATTAGTAAGGATTTGTCTGGTCCTTTGTCTCTAATGTACTATTCAACTATTTTACTCATATGTTCTTATGGTTAAAGTGCTGAACTGGAATTCCAGAGTTCCAGGTATCAGCTTTTCTACAGAATTCCTGTGTGACTGGGCAAGTCACTTCATATTGCCATGCCTCACGTTTCCCTTTTGTAAAACATTATTAATACCTAAAAAATAAGGGTGTTTGAGGATAGCTTCATTAATGACTGGGCAGCTCATATACTACAGTGATGAGGCCATGCAAATACCTGGCTAGGTTTGCAAAAAATTTATACATTGTTTTGAAATAACTTTATATCGGAATGTGTGGTGCTTACAATAGGAGAGGGAAAATAAATATTAAAGGGATTGGCAGTAATAAATACCTATATCCACAAGGGAAAGTTGTTACCCCAAACCACATATGGAATGAACAGAAAAGCAAATAAAATATTATAGCATTGCCTGAAGCAATATTGTAGGTCTCAACAGTGATCCATCTTGATTCAAGTAGCATGAGAAATTATACAACGAAAAATCAGTCCAGTAATGTTTGGATGGTGAAATGCATTTAAAAATACAGCTTTTAATAGAATTGGAAGATTTTGAGCATATGGATGGAGGCGGCCATCTTATTGAAAAGCAACATCCTCTATGTCAATTTAATCTTGCTTTAAACACATCTCAGAAAAGAACTTTGTTATGTAAAAAGTGATAAGCATTTTGTTTACAAACAAAACATTATGGGTCAAAGTGTTAAGCAGGATTTTGAAGATTACGCCTGCAAATGCTTCATGCAGAATACTGTAACTTGCACATGTGATTTTTGATTTTGATTAAAGCCTCCATTACAAAATAAGGTCTTTATTGCCTGGAAAAGTTGGTTTTATAGGTGCATGTGTATTGGTCTATACACAGATTGTGCACGAGTATAACTTTCCATTAAGGGAGTGATTTTCTTACCAATACAGTAGAATTGATACAACCTCTGGTATGACACAGTTGTACTGGTATAAAGGTGCCATATACTGGCACAGCCTATTCCCTTTCCTGTAGAAGTAGACGGTTATTGTTATACTTTTATGCTGATATAACCGCATTCGCACTGGGGAGGAGTGTTGCACTGCTTTAACTCTATCAGTATGTCAAAGTGGTACAACTTCTGCTGGGAGACAATCCCTTAAGGCACGCAGAATTAACCCAAGCTACCTTAGCATGGGTGAAACTCTACTGCTGCCAGACCCTTGTAACTGCACCCACAGTGGTGCCATACTAGTTTTGTGTGCTTAGCTACATTTTTGGCAGGGTATCCCATTGTTCTTAGTGGAACATGAAACTGAACTACTTTCTGAATATGTTCACAATATATTCATAGAGAACTTGTCTCTCTTATGTAGGCTCCTGTGAGGAAATCTTCTTACAGATCTTACTCAGACAATGTACCTCTCAGGATTACTTTGGATGGTTAAGCCAGCATTTCTAACAGAATGAAAACTCATTTTGTGTAACAGTGAAATCTGTTAAGTGACCATTTTTGGGTGATTAAAAAGAAATAATGTGTTTAACATAGGCAGTTGTCCAATAAAAGTGGAGCAGAACTGTGCTAAATGTGTTTGAGGATACTGTGGGATGGTTTCTTAAGAGAAGTTACCCAATAAGGGTGATCTCTTGAGAGAGTATAGATCCTACTGTTCATCATGAAACCACTTTTCGCTGGAAGAGACTGAAGCTTAGAAATACAGATTGTAATTAAAATAATAGAGAAACCAATGAGACTGTGAGTAGAGCATCATCTGAGTTATGTTTAACCAAAGGTTTGAATACAGGCTAGAGACAGGAACCAATGGCTCTAACCTCACAAGAGGTGTTCTTGAAAATTTCTGACTCAAAATAATAATAGACAATAGTGGCAATAAATAATTCTTAATTCTTACCTAGCAGTGGAAGTCTTATAAGATCATCTCTTTTTGTGAGATTTGTACCCTAGTGGGCTGAAACCTTGTACGCATGCATTGGCTGTGCACAGAGTGGATCTGAGCATTGATCCTTTTTATTTTTAAACCCAAAATCTTGAACCAGAATCACAGAACTTGTTTTGAAATCTGCAATTTGAATTGGAATCCTTCCAAAATTCAAAAGGCTTCAGAGATGAAGAACCAAATTCTTGTTAAAATATTTTTTCTTTGTCTCAGGGTAGTTCTCTTTATGTGAACTTTCTGAACCAAATGGGTGTAGTTTCCTTTTAAGTTCAGTGAGATAAGACTGGAGAAATGATTTTATTCTTTATTCCAGAAATATAGACTCTTGCATCTCTCAAGAGTTGAGTTAACTAACACCCCACGTGCTGAAAAACAGAATTTGTGGAGAGCAGAACAAAACTGGTTACAACAGCCCACAAGAAAGGGAAACAAAAGACACTAAAGGTTATGAGTCATAAGGGTCAGGAAAAGATTTGTGGGGAGGATTTCTAAATCTTCCTTTGATGTTTTAATTAGGATTTTTTTCAAGTGCTGCAATCCTCCACAGAATGTTTTAGACAGCTCCACTGTTTGATTTTTTTTCCACTCGATTGTCTCATTTTGTCGTGATCCGTGCCAAAGAAATTCCTGGCATAATAATTTATGACATAAAGGAGTTGATCTAATAATAACTAACAGGACTGGAGCCTCTAGTGTCACATACTGGGGCTACTTGTGTCTTCCTGTTTGCTTTGGGAAAAAAACCACTGCTGGGTCACATAGAAACAAGAGTGCTATGCTGGTGCTTGTAGATGTCATTTGTTTACAGTGTCTGTCACTCAAGCTTTTTTCTCCATACTTTAACTGGGTGTTTTAGCAGCTTGCTCTCTTCGTTCATGGATGGATGGTGCTTTCTTGCTCAATTGAATGAGTTTGATAAGCAAAATATCACAACTGGGCTATATGAAGAAATGAAACAAGGGCTATTTAGACAGGAACATATCCTAAGAGGGTTTTACCCAGGCTTTACCGAAGCAAACTCCCAAAAGGGGAGTTAAGGTGAAGTAAGCGCTCAGGATTTAGTCCAGTGAAAATTTCAACTTGTACCCTATTCATACTTGTTTTTCCCTCTTCCACAATTAATTGTGGGCAAAACAGAGAAAAAAATCATGATTTAGGGCTGTGAACTGTGAGACAGAAGCATCTCTTTGTGTTATCATCTGAAAAACAATGTGATCAGAGTTGGTGAACAGTTTCTTTCGGAATGAACACATGACAGAAGGCACATGTAATTAGAGGCAGGGTTGGCTCTCTGGGTGCTCACCACACCAGTGGATCTAGGGGAGCTTCACTAATGTAGATTTACCCGCAATTATCAGGGTGGGGAAATTTGTCCGGAAATTTTTTTTCCATGTGACTTCCCTTTCTCCCCTCCCCCGCCTCTGTATCCTACATGCCAAACCTGTAGGACAGTTGAAGCACCCCAGATCTATGTTAAGTCTCATGATAATGAGCCATCATGATACAATTGTTTTCATGTGTCATTCCTAAATCATGGAGGTTATGGCTAAGACTGGGGAACTACTAAGACTGTTCTCATGAGGGAGAATGAATGGTCCGTGCACCTAAAGTTATGAGCTTTGCAGGTCTCTGAAACTTCAACACTTTCTTTCCACTTCTTTCCTTTGCTGGTTGATCCACGAAGCAAAACTGCTGTCAGCCTCAAAGAAGGGACAGGTACAAACACTGACATATACTCACTAGAGAAAAAAAGGCACAGGGTTTTGAGGGCATGTAAGAAAGGATCCAGAGCAGCCTCTAGGGAAGGGATGAATGGGTGCACCAGTCTGGATACACTATACAATGAAACCTGTCACCACATTATCAAGTCTCAGAGAAAATATGTTGAGTATTTAATGTTTCTTATTGTGATAGTTCTTCTCCTGGTGGTTGTGAAATGCCTGTGCTTGCGAATTTGAGACACAGCTTTTAGTAAAGCTATATAGAGAGGCATCAGATGTGGAGGAAGGAGACTGGTAGCTAAATACATTCACATCCTCTTTTCAAAGTAAGAAAAGTTCAGATTATTGTCACTTGCTGTGAGAACCTAACTTTGAAATGAAAAGAAAAAGTACGAAAAATGAAAGGCTCTTTTCATTTATATAAAAGAATTTGGCTTTGAGTAGCAAAACTGCTAGAAAATACAGGTCCTGTGTTAGCAAATAAA
The DNA here is from genome assembly GCA_032595735.1 of Pelochelys cantorii. Lineage (NCBI taxonomy): Eukaryota > Metazoa > Chordata > Testudines > Trionychidae > Pelochelys > Pelochelys cantorii. The sequence continues at coordinate 26,490,440 of CM064336.1, forward strand.
AGGTTTTTCCTTCTTCCAAGAAGTGTACTGCAGCACTGCAGTCTGACAAGCAAAATTCTCTCTTGTGTGTTGCCTCTTTTGTTAAATTCAGATTTGTAAGTCTCAGTAAAAAGCATCTTGTAAGAATGGCTGTGATTTAATATAGTTGCTCTATTTTGATTGCTTATGACAAGTTCTTCACAAAGAGGAAAGATGAATTCATTATTTCTGCAAACTTCTTTGACCCTGTTGGCTTTGCCTTAATATTTTGTTGTTGCTACTATTTTTCAGATCGTCATGAAATTATCACCAAAGAGATCCTAGGGCTGGATACATGGGAAAACCAGTGGAATGTGGTGGCTATCAACGTCCTCATGCATGATAACTACGATGTCTGCCTCGTGGCTAGACTGAACCCCCGGGATCTTATCCCCCCACCCTCTGACCTAGTGGAACAATAGATAATGCAGCTGGTTCTTGTGCTTCCAGAGTCTGCTATAACTGAAGAGTTCAGAATAAAGAGTGATATGAAGCGTGACCTTGGAAGTAGCCTGAGGTGACAACTGGGTTCTACAGAAATGAGTCTGTGACATGCTTAAGCCAGCAATGCCTTAGCACTGTGATTCTTGGCCACTTCTGTGTGCTCAGTACTTCAAGCTTTTGTGATTGGTACTACAGGCTTCCTATCCCAAACAGCCTCTGGAGTTGGTGCAGACACCCTCCCACAGCACTCCTTACGTGACTGTGTAAGCTTGAGAGTACAACACAGGCTGAGTTGCTGTGATCCTCAGAATCATAGTTGCAGCCCAAGACCCATTGCAAGGTAAAGCAATACATCTGAATGAGAGCTCTTGCAGCTGCAGATGACACTTCAAGAGAACATTCTGCCTTCACATACAAACTGTATTGATTTCAAGAGGGTTAGCAAGGATGTTAAGAATTTAGTCTGAAATTGATGCAGTTGTCCAAATGGGCTAGGTTGAAGCTGGCCCTCTATTAGTGCATGAGCAGTTGTAGCGAGAGAGAAGAGGCAAGGAGCTTTACTGTCTTTTGAATTCCTGCCAAGGGGCTACGCACAGGAAGCACAGACTAGAGCAAACAATAACACTACCTTAAAGAGGTTGGGATGAGTGTGGCGGTGACCCTGCCTCCATACCCTCAACAGCCTGTGGAGGTGAACTAGTTTGTGGGAGAACATTCTTCACCTTCTCTCAGGGTTCTGAAGCTCCTACACCAGTATCAGGAGGAATTCCAGCTCTGAAGAAGTTGTGCTGCTGTGTGACCAGGTGTAGCCAGGGCCTTGAAGGAACCATCTGCCTCCATTTCAAAGCCCGTCTTAGCTAGAACTTTGAACACAATGTTTGAGAGGAGGAGAGGGACCGAAATGAAACACAAATATAAAAATTAAATCGACTCTTTCATCATCCAGCAAGACTTGTTGCCATGCATCCACATACAGGCTATGTCTAACCAACCCCCAGAAGCAATGGGACAGCCAACACCGGAGGAAGCAGCAGAGCCTCAACTCAGGCTCACACCTGCCCTAGCCTTCCACCTCCCTCTTCTCTCCTAGAAAGCAGCAGGCATGTGCAGCAGTGGTTCCATGAGCTGCCCAGCGCCTAGGCATTTTAGAACATTTTTTGAGTACAGCATCTTTCGAAAAAGGATTTTATTTTCAAAAGGTCCCCGTCTAAACTGCCATTTTTCTTTCGAAAAGCCCCTTTTCGAACCCCCCCCCCGCAGCCGCCATTATGCAAATGAAGCGCGGGAAATTTAAATCCCAGCTTCATTTGCAATTTCGAAGTGTCTAATTTACATCCCTTTTTCAAGAAAAGGGATGTCATCTAGACACAGCCAAAGAGAACAAAGATTCCAACAGTAGCGTCTCAGCAGTCTAGCAGTCGTTGTTTCAATCAGGCTATTGTTTAAATAGAAATAGCTTTCATGTAGCATGGGATAAACTCTGCTCTGAAAGAGGGATTTTGCTGTTTTCAGAGGGAAGAAGAGGAGTTCAGACAGAACGATCACACTGAGCTTCTTGAAGCAGCATTTGATTCACAGGATTAGGTGACAAGAAATATGCAAGTCTCACCAGGTAGCTGGTTATTATTCAGTTTGAATTAGTAATATCCCTTCATATGTAATCTGGTGCCTCCTTCATTGTGTATCTGAGGCTACGTCTACACTATGAGTTTTTGCGGCAGAAAATATGCTAATGAGGGACTCATTAGCATAAGTCGTGTTCTCATGAATATATTTTCTGCAGAGCTGTATTTTCGGTAGGGGTTTTTGCGCAAAAAGGAAATGTCCACACTGCTTGTTTTTGCGCAAAAAATCCCAAGAGAAAAAACAGATTGGCTGAAAATATGCTAATGAGATCACAACTTATGCTAATGAGTCCCTCATTAGCATATTTTCTGCTGCAAAAACTCGTAGTGTAGAGGTAGCCTGAGTGTCATTGCGTAGGCAGTACAGGCAAGATGTTTGGAAAGCCGAGCCCTTCTCTGGGGCTGAAACCACAACTGAGAAAATGCTGCTTTACACTCAAAATGAGACTATCATTGCAGAACACAGGAATATGTTATAAAGTGCTGGAATACTCAATAATTCATTTGTAACAAAAAGTAGCTCAGGGTCACAAGAGCAACAACAAAACTGGCAAGAAGTGATCAGCAAAGAAAGCTTAGGTCTCCTCTGAGAGTCTGGGAAGAGGCACTTGCAGTGCAGAAGTCACATACTGGAATGGTGCGCCTCACTCTTCTTGAACCATATATTGGGTTGCAAAAGTTCCAGCAGTTTATAATTCTCCCTGCTGTGACCGGTGGCTGAAGGGCTGGAGAAGATGACCCAAATGGCCTTTCCCAGCTCTAATTCCTGTGATTCATCAACTATTCCCTTGAACTTCCAGTGGGACTATAAATCTGTTTTATAAAAACATACAACAGGAAGTTCACCAAAGTTTCATTGCTATTTACAGTACTGCACTAAGGGTCAATTGGGCAGGGGGGTATTTTGGTTTTTAGAAGGAAAGAAGAAATGAGGGTGTGATCCTTCTGACTCAGCTCTTATCTCCTTGCCTGTTCCGTGGGCAGGATATGTTTGACAGTCTAAACTTTCACATTCGTGTCTATCACTTCTGTAATGTTAAATCATTCTCGTTTCTTTCCTGTGTTGACATGTGACTCAGTGTAACTTTAGGGCAGTGCTGCTGTCAAGATGAGTCTTCGTGGTACAAACTCAGTGGTGGCCCATTCTTAGGAGCTCTCCTGAACACCTGGCTTTTGCTTTTAAATGTCTTTTGCTGTCAGTCTCTAGGTGACATTAACGTTGCCCTTTGACATGTTATAAAAAACACTAGCGAGTTTACAATTTCTTAAATTGTAACAAAGGAATTTTTCCTTAACCCTTGTTGTTACTGCAGAGTAGCAAGCAAACAAAAGTTCTTACTGGTACTGGAGGGAGAGGGCACACCAGCTTAGGGAGAGGGCATGTGAATTCCCCAAGTAACCCCCTATATGACTTTGCCCTGTCCCCAGCCTGGGACCCCCATGCTCTTCCCCTTACTTCCCCATGCCATATGACCTGGGAGAGCTACCAGCAGCCAGAGGAAGTGCTGATAGTTCTGCTCCTTACCCTCTTACCCTCCCAGCCAGGAAAAAAAGTGGAACTCCCAGCCTTGCCCCACAGAGCTATAGCATCCATGTACAGGGCTGGGGGAGGCGGGGGCTGGGAGTTCTGCTCCTTTCCCTGCTGGGAGGAGCACAGGGAAAGGAGCAGAACATGAGCTCCTCTGGCTGCCATACAACTCCCAGCCCTGCCCCCCCCCCCCAGGCCCTAGCCCAGCACACAGAGAGATGGCAGCCAATGGAGGGACTGGGGATGGCCAGTGGGAGTCCTTCCAGTACGCCATACTGACTAAAAATAACTTGTCGGTTAGGTATACTGGACTGTACCAGCCCACTTGCACCACTGCTGCAGGGAAAGGATGTCTGTAGTAGGGATGGTAAATTTTGATTAATCAGCTAATCAAGTAGTCAATAGAATTTCCATTGTCGATAAGGGGGGTGCTCGCTATCGCGCTGCATTTCTCCCTTTGAAATGTACAACAGCTGTCTGCGGCTCTTGTATATTCCAAAGGGAGAGGAGCAGCAGTGGGACTGGCATGAGCAGCACTGTTTCAATCCCCACTCGCGCCATTTTCCTGCTGCCCTCTGTCTCCCTTGGCCTCCACTGAGAGTGCTGGGAAGGGGGGCCAGCTTTTAAGCCGGCTCCCCCAGTACCGGCTCGTGCTCCCTCACTTGCTGCCTCTCTCTGATAAAGGCAGCAAGCGAGGGGAGAAGCAACTAGTTGAGTTCCTACTCGATTACCTGATAAACATTTTCTTATTGGATAGTCAACTAGTTGTCTAGTTGCTTACATCCCTAGTCTGCAGTGTTCAGCCATTACAATTCATCTACACAGCTCCCTAGCTGACAGGAAAGGATACTTTTGAATGACAGCTCAGCCAAGTGGAAGGTTCTTAAGGACATCATATTTATCTATCTTCAAGATTACTTTGAATGCTATGTCAACATCAGTCATTTTTTTTAAATTTACATGGTGGGGGGGGGGGAGAATGTTCTTTCTCTAACTTCTAGTTTCCTAAGGCTTAAAACTTAACTAGATCTACTGGAGGTCTGAAATACACTCCCCTATAAGAGCTACCTTTGAAGATCCTAGGGGAACTGAGGAAGGGACATTCAGGGTTTGTGGTGAACACAGCTAAAGCTCCTCCATCGAACTTTTGTGCCTGGGGTGAGGTGACTTTTCCTCCCCATTACTGAAAGAACCGGGTGAAGACTGTGTAGTTGTCCATCCAGGTCTGTCTTGCTAGCAGAAAATGGTATCAATTGACATATTGTACACCCTGTGTTTGGATCTGGCTGTCAGAGCGGGGGTGGGTTTTGGGAGACATTATCATTTAGCGTGGCCCCCACTCGCTAGAGATACCTCGTGAAGTGCACTAGCTCAGTTAGCCCTGGCATGCCCTGAGCACTGCTCAGCATTCTAACCAAAGCTCGAAAAACTTTTGTCTGGTGTCCTGAGCTCATTTTGCTTTCTTCTTGTGGGGCAGGGATTGTTTTGCTTTGGACTTGTTTTTCTTTTCTGTGTGGGTGTAGTGGCAGAGGATGTGTGTGTGTGGGGAGGTAGATTTTGCTGAAGCCACCCAAGTGTCTTGTGGTGGAAAGTCCAGTGCAGTTGTTTAAGGACATCTCAGGGTGGAGTTCTGGAAACTCTTACTGTTCTGGAAATTCTGTGGTCAGTTTAGAAACTTACTAAACCAATAATTAGTCATAAAAGCCTGGCAGGGTCAGCACAAAGCAAACTTATTGATAGATACCTCTTTGCTGTCAAGAGCAAAGGGACTGTAAAGTTGTGCATTAGCATGTTAACTTAGATTTTTCCTAAGACTGTGCTGACATCTGTAATGCTAGTATGCAAACAAAGAAGCATTGGCAAGATTGGCTGTATAAATGGAGACTGTTAAGCAGAAGTAGACATGTTAATTTTAGTTTCACTTGCAACTCTGAAATACATCACCACACTGGGAAGGACAATAGAGAGGTAATTTAGAGTTTTGCAAACAAAGGAGAGAAGGAAAAAAAATGAAAACTATAAAAGTTACTTGTAACTAGATCTATACTTCTTGGGTTTTTTAGAATTGTCCATGAACAACTGATTACACAAATATCCATGTTCATCCTATGCACGTCTAATCATTGTGTTCCCACATGCACTTATGGTAATTGTGCATGCAAATGATCCACTAGTCGACATCTAATTGTCTATTTGCACAGTGATTGTTATCACTTGGACGACCGCATTGTGCATGTGCAGTGACTATATGCACATGTTTGTACGTGCAGTTTTGAGAGTCTGGTGGGCCCAGTTCTGCATTATGTTTTTGCTCCTTTGTATCACTCGATTAGCTCAAAAGGATTGGATTCTGGCTTTCATTTGCCAGCAGATAATTCCTGTAGTGGCTATAAAACCATCAGAACTAGCTCCTGCACTAGGACCCCACACACATGCTCCAACACGGGGTGAATTGAGAGCATGGTGGAGCTCTACTATGTAAATCCTACACTGGCAAAGGATGCTTGAGGGTTCTACATCAGTGACGTAATTTAGACACCTTCTATGATGCTCCAGTGCACATTGGAGCCAAGGGGGTAGAATGACCTCCCCTCCACTTTCCCCATTGTGCGCTCAGATGCGTGGGAGGATTGAGCCTGACCCTTTACATTTATGCCCTATCTCATCCAAACAAATTAAAATGTGTCATCAGTCCTTTCAGTCAGCTTAAGAACAAGAAAAACAGGCTAAAAGATTTATTTCAAAATGAAATGCAAAAAAATTGAATATGTTTATGAATATGTTTAATATTTTGTTACTTTCCTGCAAATCTGCAAAACAAGGCTATTCTTTTAAAAATCTGTTTTCCCAGTGATTGGATTTTTAGTTTTGAGGGTCCTCTTTCTTCTCTGTTATGGCACATGAAGCCCTTCTATCAATTTGATTTATGAATCATGATGCTTTGAATTTGTAGGTCTAAAATCCTAGCTACTCTTGAAAGTTTCTGAGGCTGTCCCTAACAAGCACACATAACAGATCATCTACAAGCAGTTTCCAAAAGAAGGCATCTCACCCCCAGTTGTGCTCAGCTGGAACTAGAACATTAGCAAAGTACTACCATCCAATACTTTGAGGTTAAAAGTAAAGGATGTATTAAAAATTGGATGAAATATACACAGGATTTCCTCAGAAGTGCACCACCCTTATTTTCCTTGGCAAACATTTAATCTTTTTGTATGTTGTACCAGCCCCTCTGAGTGTTGGATGGAATGTCTTAATAATAATAATCACACTATGATTTCAGCCACAGTGTAGTCTGATTTGTGGGTCATGAATGTATGCTATATAGTGCAAAGAGCAGCAGAAGGTTAGAGGGCTGCAACTGTGTGTAGGCAGGCATGCCTCAATATAGGAAGTGTTATTAAATTATAGCACATAATGCATTCTGTAACAGATATGCAATGTATCCTATTTCTAGATTTTTTTATAAGTTCTTTACTGGAGGAAATGTGGTCTTTTCTACCAAGCCACATGGCAATTCTGCCCAAACCCCAACTCAGCGAAGTTTTTAAGCATGAGTCTGGCTTTAACTATGTGAATATTCTCTTTGGAATCAATGCATTATTCACTAATATCAGACACATGCTGAAGAGCCTTGCTGAACAGGGACCAATAATTGGGTAGGAAAATTCTCTGTGCTAACATCCTCTGCTTTAAATCAGTTGAATTGAAAAGATTCTTTTCTTTCTTTTTTCAAGGCCCCAGGCAATTTACTATGGCCAGATGCTATGACCATGCCTGCTTCTCCAGCTCCTGCCTGCCACTCTTCTCCCAGATGAAGCTCAGAGCTTTTCAAAGGCTTGCACAACTCTGGCCAACCCTATATCTTTCCTCTCTTGTCTGCCTACATCTCATCCCACGCTCAGTGCTCTAGTTTCTCTCTTGAGCATTGCATTTGTCTCCTTGGCAAGCTTCCAGCTTTTCTCCCACTTCCATGCCACCCCTTAGGCTTAGAACAGCCTCTCCATTGATGTTCACCCAGCTTCCTCCTCCTCCTCCTCCAAAAACCTCTTTAAGATCCCGCTGTTCCATGTACCATTTCAGCTTTAGAAGGTATGTCTACACTGCATTTATCAACTCACAGCTAGCTCACGTCAGCTGACTCGGCCTTGCAGGGCTGTTTAATTGTGATGTAGACTTTCAGGTTTGGGCTGGAGCTGGGCTCTGGGACCTTGCAAGATGGCAGAGTCCCAGTGCTTGAGCTGAAGCCTGTGCTGAAATGTCTATATCACAATCAAATGTTCCTACAGTTTCTGACAAGCACGGCAAGCCGGAGTCAGCTGACACAGGCCAGCTGTGGGGTTTTAACTGCAATGTAGACATACCTAAAGAGTAGAAAGGATCCCATGCTAAATTCCTGTATTGAAGCACTTCTGGGGGGGAGTTCAGATCCCAGCCCAAATTTTGCCACTCAGTCTCCTGGCTAATAAAGAGCACCTCTTTCTCTGTTTTCAGGGCTTTGCCATGTCCTCAGTCTTATGGCTACAACACAGGCCACAGAGCCAGGAAACCTGTAGTCACAGTTCTGCCAGTCTCATTGTATAATGAGACTGGGGAAATCACTTTACCACTCTGTGTTTCCATTTTACCATCAGTTAAATCGACATAACAACGCTGACATGTCTCAGAAAGAGGTGGGAGGGATTAATTAGTGTTTGCAGTGGTTCTGAGAGTCTTGGCAGCAAAGGACTAGATAAGAGAACAAAACCAAGTGCCTACTACATTGTTCATGTCACTCCAATAATAGCAAACTCTGCAAAGTATTACTGCTGTCTCTGATCTTTGAACCTCAGTTGCCACACAAAAATCTGAAACATAGATGATACTACCTTCTTTTTTGCAGGGTGGGTCATGACCTAAGATCAGTCTCTTGTGTAACTACAAAGGGCCCAGATCTCACTAGAGAATGCCGCTTCTAATGTATAAAGTCTTAATATAGTCTTATTCTGGATTTTGCCTTTTCCTAGTCAGCCTTTGTAAAAGCGCATATGATTTTTCCAGCTTTTCTGTGGAGAGCATACCCAATTCTGGCCTGCTGGTGCTTCTGGTTCTTCATTACCTGAAGTAAAGAGCTGGTGCTAAGATGTTATTCAGTTCCACCATTTCAATTTCTCATTCTTTGGCTTCAAAGTAAGGAAAACGTACCTCATTTTTCACACAGTAATGCAAGAGAAACTATTTCTCACACTGCCCCTGCTCCTGACCACATCCTTCAAACATGCTGCTGAGATCACACAGTATTTTAAAACTATAAACAGTTTTTTCTAGTTAGAGCCAGGCTTTCTATTTCCAGCTATACCATTTTGCTCTGTAACTTGGGCAAATCATTTAGCCTTGCTGTGTCATGGTTTATCCATGAATAAAGCCCATATAATAACATGTCTGTTGCATGTTCTTTGCTGTTAGGCGGTGTCCTTAATTAATGGCTGTAGATCACTTTGAGATCCACAGATGAAAAGCACTTTAGGAAGGCAACATTTTATCATTGCTATTTAACTGCCATCCCTTCACTTTTGTTAATACTATTCTTCAATGCTCTCTGAATCCTATTCTTCTTAGATTGGGAGCTAATGGATGTTTGCAAATGACAGGAGTGTTTTGTGCATCCCTTAACACAGGTCTGGGCAAAATACCCTCCGTGGGCCAGAGTCGACCTGCCAAGCTGCCAGATCCTGCCTGTGCCCTTCCCCACAAGCTCAGAAAAGTGGCTGCCAAGTTTGTGTCTGTGAGCCTGGGGCAGGGAGGGAGTGGTGCTTCACATGCTCCTCCTGCCCACAGCACAATCCTATGGTTTCCGGCCAGTGGGAGCTGCCTGTTGTCAACAGGCAAATTGCAAAGCACCCTCTCCTCCCTCCTCGCAGGCTCATAGCTGTTCAAAAACCACATGGCCCCTGCAGCCAGTGTGGGATAGGGCGCCAAGTCGAGTCTAGTCTAGCCTGCTTGAGAAGGCTGCTGGGAGTCGAGCAGTTAAGTCTCCCAGCCAGAGCCTGCTTCTGGCACTCCAACCCTTTGCCCCCCTACCCCACATAACCCAAACCCTTTGCCCCCCACTGCACCCCAATCCCCTGCCTCAGGTCACAGCCCCCTCCTGTCCTATGTCACAGCCCAAACACCTGCACACTCTCTTGCCCCCATATCCTCTCCCAGATCCTGTACCCCAGTCCCTTACTGCAAGCTCCCCTCTGCACCCAGCCTCCATCCCAGACCCTTCACCTCCTCTCTTAATATGGGAGAGTGCTGCTTTGGACCATTTTCTAAATTCTTGGAGTGGCCCCCAATCAGAAATTATTGCCCACCCCTGCCCTAACAGAAAAGGCAATAAAGGATGTCAAATCATGTATAAGGTGCACTGTACATTAACTAGGGAAGGGAGGACTGGGGTGTCTATGTTTGTTCCTTGGCTATTAGTAATTTTCTAGAGATGCAGCACTAATCACAGAAATTAAAGTCACTCTCTGGGACTAAATTTGAACTGTAATAGTCAAGAATAAATAAATTGCACTTCTTATGAAAGTACTAGAAGACTTAACCAGTGTTGCCTGGGACCTTCAGGGCAATGGACTGGTGGTGTGGGGGTGCAGGGCCTTGGGGATTTGGGGGGACAGCACAGGGGCCAGGGGATATGAGGGGATGCCAGAGTGAGGCTTGGGAATGAGGATGGATTCAGGGGGATCCCATCTGGTAGGGCTTTCTCTCTCACCTCTCAGCTGGTGGGGCCTTTTCTCCCTTCCAGCCTACTTTGGCCAGCAAGGGCCTTTTCTCCTCCCATAGCCTCCCTAGCCAGCAGGGCCTTTTCCTTCCCCCGCATCTCACCTGGCCAGCAGTTCTCTCCTCCCCCAGCCGTGCAAGCTGCAGGGGCCTTCTATCTCCCCGAACCCCTACCCCGGTTGGCAGGGGCCTTTTTTCTCCCCCAGCTCTCACTGACTGGCAAGGGCCTTCTCTTCTCCCCCAACTGTCCCGTCCAGCAGGAGCCTTCTTTCTTTCCCTTCCACCCTGCCCAGCAGGAGCCTTCTCCCTGCCCACAACACCCTGGCTGGCAGGGGCCTTCCCCCTCCCCTGCCACTGTAACCAAGGGCTGGGGGGAAAGGGTTTGGGGCAAGGGGGCTACTTGGTCTCATGACAGGCAAGATGGCAAACCCTCAGCTGGCCACTCTCTTGGTGGTGCGGCTGCCCCCAAATGGTCACTCTGCAGTACAGCTCTCTCCTGTGCTTTTGCCTTCAGTGGCCACTTCTCAGTATCTCGTCCTTCCTCTCTGCACCCCCTTTCTTTTCATGTTATGGAAAACAGTCCCTTTCCCAGCACTTCCTGTTATCTGGCACAAGCAACCCCTGACCTTGCTTTAAGTTAGGATAAAAGGAAGCTGCATATCAAATTTGGTGGTCTTAGCTCTTACCATTTAGGAGGAGTTCTTGAACAAACAGACTCACGGACAGACAAACTGACAGCTGCACATTTCTAAAATATATAGATAGATTTTGGATTTAGTAAATGATGTTATTTGACACCATCAACAATTGGTAATAGGCATAAAATAGAAGAAGGTTTATAGGAGCATAGCAGACTCACTGGGTAACTGATACCTGAGCTGAATTTAGACCATATACCTCACTAGTTTTGATTAGGCAAGCAGCTGTAGGAAGTCCCCTGGGATTCCTATAAGGAATATACATCTGCCATTCACCTAACTGTCTGCCGCAAGATACAGTTGCACCTAAGAAATCACTTGTAAAAGAAAATTTATTAGAGGGATCATTAGGACTTTATTATATATAAACACAGTGGGATCTATTTATACAAATTATTGAAGTTACAACACAAACTAATGAGACCTTAGCCATCCTTCTGAAAATATAGCTAACTTTAGCTGACCTAACAAATAATTTATAATGCTTAAGCTCTGGAGTCCCAAAAGATCCGTTCTTCCAGGGATGGGCAAATTGTGCAGTGATCACCTTTTTTAAAATCAGTGCTGAGGCATGTTGACTGTTTGCAATGATAAAATACAGAGAGAGGTTTATGCTGCAGGGCAAGATTGATCTTAATTAGGAAGTTCCTTTGTTTCACTTGACCTTTTAAATGGAACGACTGTGAGAGGTAATTGACAACATCTTAAAAAAGGAAAACAAAGCAAGCAAATAGTGAGTGAACACCAATATAAAAAAAAGGGGCTTGACTTTGTAGAGCTCTGCAAATCTGTAGATATCCACTTTATATCTGCAGATGTCCATCTCTCATTGATGCGAGATTTTTTTTCTAGAACCCTGCAAATGTGTGGATATCTGCTTTATATCTGTAGGCATCCACATCCAGAGATGTGAATGCAGATATCCACAGCTCATTTTTGTGGATATAGATGGGGATACAGATTTTGTATTTAGAACCCTGCAAATTTACGGATATCTGTTTTATATCCATAGGTATCCATATCTGCAGGTGTGGATGCAGATATCCGTAGATCATTTTTGCAAATGCAGATACTGATTTTGTACCCACTCAGGGTTCTATGACTTCCCTTATACTTCCTTGCACTGGTGTAAAATAGATGTGACTCTTTTGAAGTCAATAGGTTGCACTGGTGTAAAGAAACTGTGAGTGAGAGGAGAATCAGGCCTACTATTGTCCCCAAAATCAAACTCATCTCAGGAATAATCCAGGAAGTGCTGGATTCTTCCTTCTCAGTGAGCTAGAAAAGGAAATAGAGAGGAATACATGTCTTGTGGGATTGCTAAAGAATAATGCACCTTTCCTTCTGGATCACACATTCAAACCTAGTCCTGGAAAGTCATTCCCAGCTAATGGCTACTCACTGGCTTATATGAAGTGAGTTGGTGGGTCTCAGTTTGGCTCCTAGTAGATAGATATCAAAATTACTAAAAAGCATCATCATGACTGGTTTCCTTGTTGGCACTCTGAGAAGGTAGGTCAAGGTCTAAATGGACTATGGAGACTCACATTCTGTTCTGACCCTCAGATGTGGTTCTTCTAGGTCAAAGTTGAGGAACATTGACACAATAGTCTGGAGAAATGTGCGCTGCTGTTGCTTGTACTTTTTCAATGGATGGGAAAGGGTGAACACCCAGGACTGTCAGTCTGGAATCTCTCATGAGCACTAAACTCTTCCTTTTCAGACTTAAAATAATGACTATAAAAGGGGTAGGATGGCAGAAAGAGATGAACCCTCTCTCATACCCATCTTTGTCTTTAAACTCAGCTGTTGTCCGTCCCCTACTCAGGGTGGAAAAGATCACGTTAAAAACATTGGAACCAGTTATCTAACAAAAGTTGGTTTAGATCTTACGGAGAGGAGAAAGGCAATATTTCAGTAATGTTCCATTTTGATATGCTCATTTACTGGGCCTGGTTAAAAAAATCTCAGAATGGCGGGCATGATCATTGCTACGATGTGTTCTAAGATGTCTTTGAGCTGAGAGTCAAATTCTGCTCTCTGTCACACCCAGAATACCACTGAAATCAATATGTTGATGCTGGTATTATAGACTATCTAACCAAATCTCTAATAACAGGTGCCTTGGGCTTTTCCTAGCAATTAAAAAAAAATCCCAAGGTAAACCAATGGAAAGGGTTGATCCTGCCAAGTATTTCATATGGAGAGATTGTTTCTGTATGTGGCTGTCATACCAACTTTACTATGATGATGTGTTCTATCTGCCCTGTTTCTGCCCTATTCCATAATAGCCAAGATGAACATGTCAGTAGAAAGTGGTGTGCTCCCTGAACAGAATGTGAGGTTACTGGTTTGTTTTCTTGCTTCTTTGATAGCTGCTGAGAAGGGCCATAGCAAGCAAGTTTGCACAGGTCTTTTCTAAGTTGCTTGTGCGAAACTGTATGTCATTCATAAAACACGCTTTCTTAGAATGCAAGGCGTTTGCAAATTTCATCTGTAATTCAGAAGACACAATAGCATTCTTAATACACTAATTCTCTTAAGGTGCCTTCAGTAGTTAGGCCAGCCAGGCTGCAAAATTGTGATCCCACTGAAGTAAACAGCAAATTTCCCATTGATTTCAGGTGACCAAGATTTGAGCCACAGTCATTGTGTGAAATGTTTACATCAGCATACCCTTCAGACATCAGGACAAATTCTGAATGTATCTAGAGGAGTCTAAGTTGATGTAATCCCATGTTACATCAATGTAAACATCTTCTACAGTCTTGCAAACACACTTAGATCCCTTAAACATACTGATCTGTGGAATGCACTTCCACTTTCCAAAATGTAAATTACACCCTCCTGTTATGGGCAATGGGTATAATAGATCATGGAGGCTAAGCCCTCCTGGCCAGGTGCCACAGACCTGACGTCAGACACTTGGGCCATGCTGGCCTCACCTGTGCTCTGCCTCTTTCTCTCCCTGCTCTGCTCATAACCCAAGGTCCCCACTGCCTGCTGCTGTCTGGCGAGTCTCTCCTCTCCTCCATTCCACTCGACACAACCCGTGCTCACCTGCTGTGTCCCACCTTACCCCCTCTCCCTGGAAACCGGCTAGGCTCACCTCTGGATGACAGCTTGGATTTCAGGCTAGCTGGCGGCTTGGCGCTCAGACTAGCCAGTGCTCCTGAGTGACTAGGACCAGTGCTTGGGCTGGTCCAGAGGTTGGCTGGGTGCTCAGGATGGCCTGGTGGTCAGGATGGTTCAGCCGAGGGCTCCTCTGGATGCAGTTGGAGTGGGGCTTCAGGCAGAAGGACTGGGGTCAGGGGTTAACTTCCCAGAAGGCAGGGTTCATCCACCGTCTATGCCTCCTGTCCTCACACATCACTTCTGAGTCTGTGTCTAGACTACACAGTTCTTCTGGAAAAAGATACACAAATTACGAACTGCAATTTGCATATCTTTTTCCGCTTCTTTTTTCAGAAGAGGCTTTGCCAACATTTGGCCTGTCTACACTGGGCCAAATGTTGGAAAAAAACCCTTTTTCAGAACATCCCTTCTTCCTTGTAAAACAAGGTTTACAGGGATGCCAAAAAACGCGTCTGCTATTCTGAAAAAAATTTTGGAAGAGCAGATGCATTCCTTGGACACGGCAGAGTCTGCAGTCTAGACGTACCCTGAATTTTTCCTGCTGCATGTAACTGAGTATAAAAGAGTCACAAACAATTGCACCCACATGCTGAAAGGCATACATAGAAGAATGTGGCAAAAAAGCAGGGCTGGCCTTACCATGAGGTGAACTGAGGCGGCCGCCTTAGGTGCCAGACTGGGGGGGGGGGGGGCACTAGGACCCAGAGAATTGAGACCTTTCAAAGTTTTGGCCCAAGCGAGGGGACATGGGGGCGTCATTTGAGCTCCCCGCCTCAGGTGCCAAATGTTGTGGGCTGGCCCTGCAAAAAAGCAACCAACAGGAGGATGCAACTTATAACTTCTTAGTTCCTCTATTATACTGACTTAAATTCTCTTACACTCATGTATGTGTTGGTAAGGGAGTATAAGGCAGACTGACACATAGCAGTGTGCCGCTCACTCTAAATTCGGACTTGTAAGTCCTGTTCTCTGAAGTACCTTATGGAGGCGAAATAGGCAAAGACTAAAAGTGCAGCAATAATTATTATGCACAAGAACCTGAGTTCTTCAGTGATTTTCATGTTAATAGCTTAAGTGTTTTACCACTTGTTGGCCTCCCTATGTTCTCATACCAGGATACCAAGGAGAATAGGCACAAAGCCATGGTGTTGAAAGCTCCTTCCCACTATTCCTATCTGATATCTGATATAACCTTCTGTGTTAAAACACTTTTTAAAAAATTGAATGAGGGTCCTTCCATGTAAAGTAGTGCAGCTTGTAACAGTCATCTGGTGCACTAAATAATACTTATTGTGCCAAGAAACTTGATATTTTCCCTGAACAGCTGAATCCCTTAACTGATGTGGTTCAAAAAGCCACAGCACTGAAAATGTACAGTGAAAATCTCCCCACCACTTGGTAATGTCTGTAAAATTCAAAGAGTGTTAACTTTTTGGGGGACATAGCAGACTTGTCTCCTGAACATTTCCATTGGCCAGTGTCCTAGCTCGAGCTCAAGGAGAATTTTTGACATTCTTGTGTTAGTGTGAAATTGTATAGATCAGCATCTAGATTCAGATTTATTTGCTTGGCTGATCTCTTCCAGTGTCAGGAATATAAATCTTTGCAAGTATGACTCCAAAGTAAATGTTGGTTAGACTACCTTTAAATGAAGTTTCTGATTAGGCATCAGAGGGGCATCATCCATCCTATGCGACAAGTGGAAAGGATACCACCACACTGGGGACTGGATCCAGTTCCAGTTGAAATTGGTAGGATTTTTGCCATTAAAAGCAGTGGTCAGTGGCCAGACCTATGTAATAAGTCCATTGGCTCCCACAGGTGCCCACTCTGAGATATGGAAATAAGTAGTAATTAAAAAGTGACTTAAAAATGGAGCAGACTTGGTGAGAAATTTATACTTAATCTGCATCCACAATATGAGTTTTAAGTAGGAAAGTGTTAAGATATCTCGGGGGATATCCATCTGGAATACATGCCTGTGATTAATCTAGCCAGGTGCTGAAAGTCACTGTTCTATGAAAAATCACCAAAAGAATAATTTCTAAGGAACAGGGACCGATCTTCTTAAGGAGTCAGTATAAAAATTCGAATAGCCTAAGTCTATTGGCTACAAACACCATCTGCTCTATTTAAATTATAGCAGCTTTTGGGAGGCTGTCAATTAATCACCTTAATTAAGCTGATATTAACAAAACCATTCAAAGCAAAACTGAAGTCAGAGAATAGTGGAAATATTCTATTCAGAGATTGCCCATGAATCACAATGTAAAAGAACTGTTCATGGGTTAGTAATAACAGCCTATCCCCTGTTTTAATAAGGGAAAGGACAACCCATTAGTTAAATCCTGCAGAGACATCTAGCTCCATTACTAAACTTCTGCAGTCACCTTCCACATATTGGTATATTATAGAGATAAGATTTCATGATCAAAAAATCATCAAATAACTTTTAAGAGTCAAGAGACAGAAATTCAATACAGTTTTCATTTATGAAGCTTTTTCCTCAAAAGGATCCCTGGGAGACATCTTATAGTAAAAGTTCAAATGAAATATGATAAAAATCAAATGACATTGAAACTCATTCATTCTGTACCAAATAAAACAGGTCCGGTTTCAGTTTCAGTTTTAAAACCAGAGAGGGAATTTGCTTGATGAATTTCTGCTGCTATTCCAATTCAAAAGAGCATGGTTGCTAAAAGAATGGTTTCCAGACAGTTTTGATTTAAATGTTGATATTGTCATGAGACAAGAAGTGCAAAATTGAAGAAACTATTTTGAAAGCTGCCAAGATCCATAGGACAAACAGCAAACTGAATTGGTGGCTATCGTAGTTTACTTTAAGGGTCAATAATATTATTTTACATATACAGCCTGCTTTTCAAGTACGCATATGAAAGTATACATGCAATTGCATGTTTAATTTGCATGCAAAATTATTGTAACTGAATACTTGGACAAAAATGGCAGTGTGCACAGATACCTGATTTATGTGGACAGCAACAGTAACTTCATGTGCAAATTAATCATGTACATAGAATTAAATGCATGGCTTTTTAAGATTCATGCCCTGGACCAGTGTCAAAATAAGCCTACTGGTCTGAAGAGATCAGTTAAAATTTAATGTCTAATATCTTGAAAACCATCTGCCCTTAAAGTCACATCATTCTTAATACCTTCTTGCTTCATCCTATCCCAAATTCAATTCTAACGTGTGTGTTTAAGCATGGAATGAAATTTAGCTGATATCTCAAGAAACGTAAAAGGTAAAGATTAATGCTTTATACCACTAACTAGTATTCTGGGCTCTCAAAAGGTATGATTTGTGGTGTGATGATTTCAAGACAGTAGTTACTAAAATCATGTGAGGAATTAATGGCACATCTTCACTCGCTGCACCAGAGATCGATGTTCTGGCATTCAATTTAGCAGGTCTAGTATAGGGGCTAAGTATTTAACAGGGGAGCTTCAGCTGGCATCTGTACTCCACGCAGTTGTGAGGAGTAAGGGAAGCCAATGGGAGCATTTGTTCCCATCAGCCTCCCACAGTGGGGACAGCGCCAAGCTCGGCTTAAAGTAAGCCAACTCCAACTACATATTCTACGTAGTTGGAATTGTGCACCTTAAGCCAACCTTGCAGGTCTAGTGTAGACCTGGCCTACGTGTCTGGAGAACAAGATAATCAGAATTATGTGAATCTTGTGACCTGCCTGGGCTACAAATACTTAGGGAAGACTGGTACAAAAGTTTTCAAGACCAGTATATTTTGGACAAACACTGGTGCTGGGCCATTGCTCTGAAAATAAAATATAAACAAATTTCAACCACTGGAAGTATTGTACTGAGAGAGTCTGATGTGGATTTGAACTTGACATCTGATCACCTTTTACAAAATCCACTCAGAAATGCCATAATAAAATGTGTCTCATAAGACAATGAAAAAGGACATTTATCTAAAGGAAAGAAAGTTTTCTAGTATTTCTTTATGCATACAAAGCTGCTTTAGTGACTGCAAGAAGCAAATATGTTTTTGACATCAAAGATGGAGAACATACACAAAGCTGTAGCCAAATCATGAATTTGGGTGTTTAAAAGAATTCAGCCTGGTTTTGGTCAGAAGTTGATCAAACACACATCCCTGCAGTTGTTGGTACCATTCTTTGGGTTTTATAATCTTGTTGAAATATTAGCCTGCTGGTAGACGATGACTGACATTTTTGTCATAGGCTGTTGGTTCACGATGACTGACATGTAGGTATTGTCACATAGGAACCAGCCAATGATTTGGAATCCTGTTGCTGACAGAAGTAGAAATATGACACTTCAGAGAAAGGTGCACCACAATGAACCTAATTATGAGTCGTTATTTAACAAAAGCAAATTTTTGCATGGCCTCAGGTGATCAGCATAATTTGTTTATAATTTATCTTCTGAGCATATTTTAGCAAATAGATGTCAGTTTTATTACAGAGATTTCTTTTGTTAAACAATCATACTGAATGCGTTACCCCAATGAGTGTGTGCATGTCGCCTGGAGGCCATATTTAAAGATTTGGAACAAATTCTTGGCCCTGTTGAAGTCAATGGGAATTTTGTCACTGATTTCAATGGGATCAGGATCTGCCTTTGGTCTTACATGTGGACAAGGCCATGGGCGGTTGGTGAAGGTAGGGCTGGGGGAGGCCTCAAGCTCCACCTCCAGCCCCACCCCTTCTGCTGAGGCCCTGCCCCTCCATGGGGAGGCAGGCCAGAGCACCACACACGCCCCCCCCAACCATGGGGAGTGGAGGTGAGCGGATGGGCACGAGCTCGCCCCAGCTCTCCAGCCCCAGAGCACTGGGGGAGGGAGGAGGGCGCATGGTGTGGCCCCAGCCCTGGAGCACTGGAGAGGAAGAAGCTGCATGGCTCCAGCCTCCCCGTCCCAGAGCACAGGGATGGCAGCATTCTGAGGGTGGAGTGTGGATGGGGGCCATGCCTGGTGATTTGGGAAGGCAAAGCCTTCCCCCACATAGGCTCCTGGATGACCAGGGACAAGGCATATATTGTTAAAAGGGATGTATTGTAATGAGAGCCAGGTAATTGACCACCTTATAAGAGCAGAGTTGTAATATTGACAGATAAGAAATAGCTAAACAAAAATATAGCTTTATAAAGTATCATTCATACACAGAGGGGACTGGTGAAGGGGAAGCCGCTGGCCATATGACACCTCCCCTGCCTGGGGAAATGCTGGGACAACCTCCCTCTACCTTTACCTCTTTCTCCTCCCCCAAGCGATGCAGCCCAGGGGATTAGCAGAGCTGGTGGCCAGCTCCGGCAGCAGGGGTCTGTCCCCCCCGCCCCTGCACTCACTGGCAGCAGTGGAGTAAGTGGAGCAAGGAGTCCCCAGTTTGCTTTGTTCCCGGCTGTGTCACTCCACTTCCTACTGGTGAGTGTGAGTGGTCACAGCCCTCCCCCAAAGGATGCAGCCAGTGAATGCAGGGGGGTCTGGACCCCTGTTGTGAGCACCAAACCCCCCTCACTAATCTCCCTGCTGGCTGCTGGCTGGACCCTTGCCCGTGCTGGCCAGGGCTTGAGAGTCATGTGCCCTTTTGTAGCCCCCCATATGTTGCCTATGTTCATACATTATTATGTGAGCAGCAGTATAAGTACATGCAATACTTAATTTGCAATTAGGGCAGTGTTGAGGTTCAAGCAACTTTTTTACATTCATAACTGATGGAACAAGCCCAGAGATGCTGGGGCTTAGCTCCGGCACAAATTAAGCACTGAGGAGATGCAGAAAAGGCATGTGCCGGACAGAGCTTGTGTGATAAAATTGAAGAAATGGAGGTCTGAGTCGTAAATGTAGTCCAAAAGTCAAAACATATGACGCTCAGTTACACAGAACTTTGGCACGTACTCCCAGGAAATCTCCCAGGAACTTTGGGCTGTTTGAAATCTGCATCCAAATTTTGCGTCTCAGGTTTATTTCTCTTTAGGGCAGGAAGTAAAGATAATACCATAGCCCACAGTAACTGAGAGTATCATTTAGAACAGTGTTTCTCAACCAGTGGTACGAGTACCCTTAGGGGTACTTCAGAGAAGTTGGGGATTATGTCAACACAACTGACATTTGGAAAAAAATTAATTTTTGTTTTAAGTTTTATAGCGCTTTATTATTTTTGTACTTTTTACACCCAAAAATTTCATCACCTGCCCAGCTATGATTAAGTTGTTTAAACAAATGTGTTGCAATGGTAGAAAAAAAATTGTGTGTCTGAAAACTGTAGATACTGAGGGTACTTTTTTTTTTTTTTTTGAAAAAGGGGTACTTTATTAAAAAAAGGTTGAGAAACACTGATTTAGAACATTGGTTTTAAAATTATGCATTGTGGAATGTCAGGCACTGGGTCTTGTTGCTGCAGGGGGAATCAAGTGACCAATGGAAGCGCTAAGGAAGGCTACCTGCCTCTCCTGGCACCACATATTGTGCTGCAGGTCCAGCTCATAAGTGGGGGATGGGGGAGAAAGCACACAGGGCTGTGCACACTGCCCCTGCTCTGAGCACTAGCTCCATACTCCCATTGGCTGGGAACCTGCTGCTGGCTGCTTCTGAGGCATAGCATGGTCTGTGGTGCCAAAACAGGCAGGAAGCCAGCCCTAGCACTCCTGCTGCACCACTGACCGGAAGTCTCTCAAGGTGAGCCCCTCCTGTCACAGCCCTGACACCCCCCAAAGCTGGAAACCCCTGCTACACTTCAAAGCTCTCATCCTCAGCCCCACCCTAGAGCCCACACTCTAGTCAGATTATGTTGGGTCATGAGCATCAACAATTTTCTTCAACTGGGGTCAGAAAAAAAAGTTTGAACACAACTGATTTAGAATGTGTCACTTGAACTGGAAGCCAGCTGGGCTATAGGGAAATTAAATTTAAAAATTACCCCCTTCATTAAGCACCCAGATGACTTAGTCACTGAAAATGTTTTAGTTTTGTGTGTCCTGGGGACAGAAAGGCTAGTACTCCATTTCATGTGATGTATCTCCATTGGCTAGATTTACCACGACATGACTCTGTAAATAAATCTCCCACTGCAGCTTTATTAAAGTAGCTGTCACTGTTTACCTTTTTGGCATGTATGAACATATTTGTCAATATCTGTGCACCACTGAGGAGCACTTTGTACCCCGTGGCACACAGCTTCAAGATTCATATGTAGGCTGGGGAAGAGCATCTCCTGAATAAAAATTCCAGGTGAAATTCTGGCCCCATTGAAGTCACTGGGATTTCTGTCTTTCAGTTCAAAGGAGGCAGGATTTCATCTTCTATTTGAATAAAGGAGAGCTAACAAATTTCTTAGATTCATGAGTGAAGATAGGATTTTATTTTATTTTATTACGCTTGTACAAAACCTGATAAGCACAGAAATGTTTCCTAAGTCTTAAAAGTCTTAGATTCTATTAAAATAATTCTAGACTGAAAACACTTTATGTGTGGTTTTTTTTTTCCATTTCTGAATTTTAGATTTTTATTTATTCTACTAACAAACAGCAGGGCACTTTCTCAATCTCACTTTGTCTTGGAAATGTTTTAATGAGACTCATAAACCCATAGGAGTAGCTTTTTACCACTGGATTTGATTAATCTCATGTATTAACCAACTGATTAATTAGAGACTCTGAGGGTACGGCTACACTGGTGGGGGTTTTTCGAAGAAGGTATGCAAATTGTGCTTGCATTTGTATATCTTCTTCCTTTTTTTTTTCCGGAAGAGGATTTTCCGATATTTGGCCCATCTACATGGGGCTAAATGTTGGGGAAAAAAAAACCTCTTTCGGAAGCCCCACCTTGTTTTATGAGGAATAAAGGGGCTTCCAAAAGAGGGGTTTTTTTTTCCAACATTTGGCCACATGTAGATTGGCCAAATATTAGAAAATCCTCTTCTGGAAAAAAAAATGGAAGAAGCTATGCAAATGTGAGCGCAATTTGCATACCTTCTAAAAAAAAAGCAGTATAGCTGTACCCTAAGTCTATGGTCCCGGTCCTGCAAGTAGTTCCATGTGGACATATCCCTGTGGGCAGGGCTGTCCTTACCCAGAAGCAGAATATGTAGCTGCATAGGGCACCAGAAAATTTGGAGCACCACTGGGTCTTAATGCCCCCCCCCTTGCCTCTTCCTATCCTTCTTCTGTGGCTCTGCTTCCTCTGGAGAGAATCTAGTTAACTTAAAAGCAAAAAAGCCTGCCAGCCCTATTAGTGGAACACTGGACCTGTGAAAGAGGCATTTGAGTGGTAATGAAGCCATTTAACAGACATTCGCTAACCACAGGTATATACTGTCAGTTTCTGAATTTACTGTGTTAAATTTTGCTTTAAAAATATATCATGGGTGTGTTGCTGAAGATTATAACATCACATCTCTAAAAAACTATCCCCCTCCCTGAGCTGCCATCAGGCATAGGGGCACCAGTTTAATAGTACTATGTATGACCCCATAAATCCTAAGGCCGACCCTGCCTGTGGGAAGCCTGGCTGAAGCCAATGGGGCTGTGTGGCAAAGGAATCCTTGTGCATGGAGCTACTTGAAGCTTGGCGGACATCATTTGTACATCACTTAGCATTGGAGTGTTCTGATCTTGAAGGGAACCTCTGACTGCTACAATAACAGAACTATTAAATAAGGACAATAATGATACAAGCCTAATGTGCATGCACATTCCATGCAAGTTAACTAAGATGGCATCATAAGTAAAGCAGTTCTTCCACCTTGTGGTTAAGCAGGATATTAATCCCTGAGATTTTCACATTAAATATCAGCAATGGTAAATGGATAGTAATGTTAAATGGCCACATTGCATGAACCCTCCCCACACACACACACTACTGTGAAACCCCACCCCACACACCTATACTAGAAAAATAAACTTCAGTCATAGACATAACATGAATGCTAAGTATATGAAGTGAACACAAGTTGCCCTCTAGAGATATGAGACCAGCATCATACCCCTATTGGCAGAGGCTGGTGTTTTATTGCAAACTGCAGACCTTGTCCTACTGATCAAAATATTGCAGTGGAAAGTGGATGAGAATGTGGTCTTTACAAAAGGAAAAAGATTAACCCATTCCGCCCAGCTTCTGTGAGTGACACGGATGGGGCTGAGAGGACCTCCCTACTCTCATCCCCAAGCATTCTTCCCATTTCCTGTCTGGCTATTTAAGCAATCTTGCTGTTTTTTGTGGGTTCCATTAGGAGACAATTCAGTACAATATGGGCCCACCCTTCCAAAATCAGCCACCCAGAGTGCAGTCCAATTTCAAGAGCAGTAATTAAATGTCAATTCTGCACTAATGTAATCAATGTATAATCAGACATGTAATTTTGCTGCAAATGCTTAAAATTTTCACTGTGTGAAACAGTAGAACACATTGGCTAACAGACTTTGCAACCAGTAAGTGAATATTAATGTTTTTAATGGTCCTAAATTGCACTTCAATTCTGATTCAGGATTATCATGGTTATATAAGAGCGGCTGATTTGGTTCAAGGAAGAATGGCAAGGCATGAAAAGAACAAGCAGTTAAAAAACCTATCCCTGGTTCTCTTCAGATGTGGTTTGCTTTTGAACAGTGACATTATTAATGATTATTTTATTATTAATTATTTATTTACTATTTCTATTACAATAGCATCTAGTGGCATCAATCAGGATCTGGGTCTTGTACTAGATACAAAGAAAGAGTAAAAAATATCCTCATCTGTGACCTTTTCTTTTAATGACTCAGTTTATAACTTTGATCCATACGCTAAATTTATTCCTGGTTTAAATCAACTTGAAGTCATTCAGATTATACTAGGCAGGCATTTGGCCCATTGTTTCTTCTTGACTGAACATAGTCATCCATCTATAACTATATCCTCAATTTGTTCTGCTCCAAAGAATTGCACCAGTTTATAAGGGCATGTCAACACGAGAAAATTATTTCAAAATAACTTATTTTAAATTACAACTCCCAAAATAACTATTTCAAAATAGCGTGCCCACACTACAGGGAAGCCTCATGGTTGCGCAGGTGGTGTCGGAGAGAGTGCTTTGGTTTCTTGGACCATGGGATGCTGTTGGAAGGATTGCTAGGAAGAGATGGGATCCACCTAACGAAGATAGGAAAGAGCATCTTCGCAGGCAGGCTTGCGAACCTAGCGAGGAGGGCTTTAAACTAGGTTCATTGGGAGATGGAGATCTAAGCCCTGAGGTAAGTGGGGAAGTGGGATACCAGGAAGAAACACAAGGAGGAAGGAGCAACAGAGGATGACCCCTGATTTGTATGGAGAAGGTAGGGCAATCAGCTAGTTATCTAAGGTGCTTGTACACAAATGGAAGAAGCCTGAGAAACAAACAGGAACAATTAGAAGCCCTGGCACAGTCAAAGAACTATGAGGTGATTGAAATAATGGAGATTTGGTGGGATGATACACATGACTGGAGCACTGTCATAGAAAGGTACAAATGGTTCAGGAAGGACAGGCGGGGGAGAAAAGGAGGAGGAGTTGCACTGTATGTGAGGGTGCGTCTAGACTACATGGCTCCGTCAACGGAGCCATGTAGTTTACTCGGCATAGTCAAAGAAGCGGGGATTTAAATAATCCCCGCTTCATTAAAATAAAAATGGCTGCGGCGCTGTGCTGACGATCAGCTGATCGTCAGCCTTTGTTGACTGCTCCGGTATGCCTCATGAAACTTTGTCAACCACTCCGCATCTAGACTACCGCACTGTGTCAGAGCAGCTGATCGTCGGCACAGCACAGCGGCCATTTTTATTTTAGTGAAGCCGGGATTATTAAATCCCCACTTCTTTGACTATGCCGAGTAAACTACTTTACATGGCTCCGTCGACGGAGCCATGTAGTCTAGACGCACACTAAGAGAGCAGTATGTTTGCTCAGAGTTCCAGTATATATATAGAGAAAAGCCTGTTGAGATTCTTTGGGTTAAGTTTAGAGGCGGGGGCAACAGAGGTGATGTTGTGGTTGGTGTCTGCTATAGACCACCAGATCAGGTGGATGAGGCAGACGAGTCTTTCTTCAGACAATTAAGAGAAGCTTCCAGATCACAGGCCCTGGTTGTCATGGGGGACTTTAACCATCCTGACTTCTGCTGGGAGACGAATACAGCAGTATAGAGTTTTTGGAGAATGTTAGGGACAACTTCCTGGTACACGAGCTGAAGGACCTGACCAGGGGCCATGCACAGCTTGACCTGCTGCTTGCAAACAGGGAGGAGTTAGTAGGGGAAGTAGATGTGGGTGGCAACCTGGCCAGCAGTGTTCATGAGATGGTTGAATTCAGGATCCTGACAAAAGGAAGAAACAAGAGCAGCAAAATTCACACCCTGGACTTCAGAAAAGCTGACTTTGACTCCCTCAGAGAACAGATGGGCAGGATTCCCTAGCGTACTAACATGAAGGGGGAAGGAGTCCAGAAGAGCTGGCTGTATTTTAAAGAAGTCTTATTGAAGGCACAGGAACAAATAATCCTAATGTGCAGTAAGAAAAACAAATACGGTAGGCGACCAGGGTGGCTTACCAGGGAAATCCTTGGTGAGCTTAAACACAAAAAGGAAGCTTACAAGAAGTAGAAACTTGGATAGGTGATTAGGGAGGAGTATAAACATATTGCTTGAGAATGCAGGGGAGCAATCAGGAAGGTGAAAGTGCAATTGGAATTCAGCTAGCAAGGGATGTGAAGGGTAACAAGAAAGGTTTCTACAGACATATTAGCAATAAGAGGGTGATCAGAGAGGATGTGGGGCCCTTAGTGGATGAGGGAGGTAACCTAATGAGAGATGATGCAGGAAAAGCTGAAGTACTCAATGCTTTTTTTGCCTCTGTCTTCACAGACAAGGTCAGCTCCCAGATTACCACACGAGGCAATACAGTATGGATAGCCCTTTGTGGAGAAAGAACAGGTTAAGAACTATTTAGAAAAGGTAGACATACACAAATCCATGGGTTCGTGTTTAATGAGTCCAAGGGTACTGAGGGAGTTGGCAAATGTCATTGCAGAGACTTTGTCCATCATCTTTGAAAATTCATGGAGATCGGGAGAGGTCCTGGATGACTGGAAAAAGACAGATCTGGTGCCCAACTTTAAAAAAGGTAAGAAGGACAGTCCAAGAAACTACAGACTGGTTAGCCTCACCTCAGTCCTCGGAAAAATCATGGAGGGGATCTGCAAGGAATCCATTTTGAAGCACTTGGAAGAGGAGAAAGTGATCAGGAATAGTCACCATGGATTCACCAAGGGCAGGGGCAGCCCATGAGCCTAGGCAGACTCGGCAGTCGCCTAAGGCGCCGCTGGCCTGGGGCGCCTGATGATGACGTCACGGGGCGCCCGGGCGCCCAATAATGACGTCACAGCCATTGACGGCCGTGCAGGCGGGGGTGCTGATCGCGCATTCCGCCTGCAGCGCCAGCTACCGCAGCTGGCCTCAGACCGCTCCTGACCAAGGGCAAGTCATGCCTCACCAACCTGATTAGCTTCTTTGATGAGGTAACTGGCTCTGTGGACATGGGGAAGTTTGTGGATGTGATATACCTTGACTTTAGCAAAGCTTTTGATATGGTCTCCCACAGTATTCTTTCCAGAAAGTTAAGGAAGTATGGATTGGATAAATGGATGGTAACATAGACAGAAAACTGGCTAGATTGTTGGGCCCAACGAGTAGTGATCAATGGCTTGATGTCTGGTTAGCAGTCGGTTTCAAGCGGAGTGCCCCAAGGATCTGTTCTAGGGCTGGTTTTGTTCAACATCTTTATTAATGACCTGGATGAAGCAATGGATTGCACCCTCAGCAAGTTTGCAGTTGACACTAAGCTAGGGGGAGAGGTAGATATGTTGCAGGGGAGGGATAGGGTCCAGAGTGACCTAGACAAATTGGAAGATGGGGCCAAATGAAATCTCATGAGGTTCACCAAGAACAAATGCAGAGTCCTGCACTTGGGATGGAAGAATCCCAAGCACTGTGACAGGCTGGGAACAGAGTGGCTAAGCAGCAGTTTGGCAGAAAAGGACCTGGGGATAACAGTGGATGAGAAGCTGGATATGAGTCAACAGTGTACCCTGGTAGCCAAGAAGGCTAATGGCATATTAGGGTGCATTAGGAGGAGCATTTCCAGCAGATCTAGAGAAGTTATTATTCCCTTATATTCGGCACTGGTGAGGCCACATCTGGGATACGTCTATATTGCACTCTCTTGCACAAGAAAATATGCAAATGAGGTGAAGTGGTGAATATCGCTGTGCCTCATTTGCATACTTAATGAGCCACCATTTTTACGCAAAAGCCCCTTACACAAAAATGGCAGCTCATTAAGTATGAAAGCAGTATAGACGTAGCCCTGGTGTGGCGGGGTAAAGCAACCCCGCCCCTGCCACGAGCCAGCGGAGGCGCGGGAGTCTAAAGACACCGGCACCCACCCAGAGCAAAAAGCAGCAGGGCCGGCTCTGCAAACCCTAAGCAGGGGAGGGGGAGGAGCCGCGCAGGGAGGATGTACCCTGAAGGAGGCCACAGACATGGCGCAGGAGAATGACGTCACGCGCCGGGGCGACGTGACGTCAGACCGGCGCCGAGGAACCCACGAGGGGGAGGGGACAGGCGCCAGGGGAGGGGTGACGTCACACGACGTATCTGGGGACAGGGATAAAATGGAGGAGGTGTGGGAAGGAAGGGGGAAGAAGAGGGCATAGGGAGAGGCAGAAACGGAGAGGGTAGCAGCAAAGGTGTCACTGGAGAGCTGAACCCAGGACCTCTGGGTAAGGACTCAGACGGCGGAGTTAGGAAGCGGCCCAGGGCAGTGTCGCGAAGCCCGCGAGCAGACGTGTTTAGGGGCAACACCTAATAGGGAGCCTAGCTCCCTACATTAGGGCCCTAGGCCGGGGCCCGGGAGAGTGGGTGGGCCCGGGTCCCCCTCTCCGCCGTCGGAAGGCAATCATAAAGACTCCGGCCGGGGCAGTTATTCATCACGTGCAGCGATCTAACCACGTTTGGTCGCAAAAATAGGCTGTAACTGGGGGATAGCGGGCGGACAATTCAATAAAAGGGTAAAATTTACGTAAGATACGAGCGTGGACCCGTGACACATGGTGAAGAATGCAGGTAGGCGATCCCAGTCCTGCGGAAAGGGTTAGAGAGTGATTAAGGGATTGATTAATGTAAGCGTGATCTCGGTTTCAAAGGGGATAGAACATGGAAGTGAATAAACTCCTCGAATGGCTAATGGATAGCCAGTGGCAACAACAGCAGCAACAGACTCAAGTGCTGCAGCAGATTGCCGCGCATTTCCAAGAGCAGCAACGTCAGCTCATCAACGAGCTAAAGGAGATGAGCCCCATGACAGGAGGGCGACGGGGGAACAGCAGCATCCTGGCGAGCGAAGAAGAAAGCCTGAACGCAGGCACACAGTTGCCGATTTGGCTTTCAAAGTTGGGACCGTAGGATGATGCGGAAGCCTTCTTGGTCACCTTCGAGAGGGTAGCCACAGCTGCTAAATGGCCCCAAGAGCACTGGGCTACTTTGCTGGCCCCCTACCTGTCGGGACCGGCGCAACTGGCTTACCACAGCCTGTCGGACAGAGATGCCCACTGCTACTACAAGGTGAAGGAAGCGATCCTGGACGAGCTAGGCATATCACCAGAGACATATCGCCAGAGGTTCAGGGAGTTACACTATGAAACGGGGGAGAGGCCCAACAGATAAAAGAGGCAGGAACAAGGTGGCTGGAGCCGGAGAATTTGGGGAGATTCCCAAATCTGCACCATCCTTTGTGGGTGATGAATCTGAGGAACTGTCCCGGATTGAAGTGTCATTAGAGGAGGTTTTGGAAAAAATAGAAAAACTTAATGTTAACAAATCTCCAGGACCGGATGGCATTCATCCAAGGGTTCTAAAAGAACTCAAATGGGAAATTGCTGAACTATTATCTGTGGTTTGTAACCTATCCCTTAAATCGGCTTCTGTACCTAATGACTGGAAGGTAGCCAATGTGACACCAATATTTAAAAAGGGCTCTAGAGGCGATCCGGGCAATTACAGACCGGTAAGTCTAACTTCAGTACCGGGCAAATTAGTCGAAACAATAGTAAAGAATAAAATTGTGAAGCATGTAGAAGAACATAATTTGTTGGACAAAAGTCAACATGGTTTCTGTAAAGGGAAATCCTGTTTTACTAATCTATTAGAGTTCTTTGAAGGGGTTAACAAACATGCGGACAAGGGGGATCCAGTAGATATAGTATACTTAGATTTT
Source organism: Pelochelys cantorii (assembly GCA_032595735.1). Lineage (NCBI taxonomy): Eukaryota > Metazoa > Chordata > Testudines > Trionychidae > Pelochelys > Pelochelys cantorii. Next base: position 26,519,920 of record CM064336.1, read on the forward strand.
CAGAAAGCCTTTGACAAGGTCCCTCACCAAAGGCTCTTGTGTAAATTACATGGCCATGGGATAAGAGGGAAGGTCCTTTCTTGGATTGAGAACTGGTTAAAAGACAGGAAACAAAGGGTAGGAATAAATGGTAAATTTTCAGAATGGAGAGGGGTAACTAGTGGTGTCCCCCAAGGGTCGGTCCTAGGATCAATCCTGTTCAACTTATTCATAAATGATCTGGAGAAAGGGGTAAGCAGTGAGGTGGTAAAGTTTGCAGATGATACCAAACTGTTTAGGATAGTTAACACAGAAGCAGACTGTGAGGGACTCCAAGAAGATCTCACCAAACTGAGTGATTGGGCAACAAAATGGCAAATGAAATTTAATGTGGATAAGTGTAAAGTAATGCACATCGGGAAAAATAACCCCAACTATACGTACAGTATGATGGGGGCTAATTTGGCTACGACAAATCAGGAAAGAGATCTTGGAGTTATCGTGGACAGTTCTCTGAAAACTTCCACACAGTGTGCAGCGGCGGTCAAAAAGGCAAATAGGATGCTCGGAATTATTAAGAAAGGGATAGAAAATAAGACCCAGAATATCTTACTGCCCCTGTATAAAACTATGGTACGCCCACATCTTGAATACTGTGTACAGATGTGGTCTCCTCACCTCAAAAAAGATATTTTGGCCTTGGAAAGGGTTCAGAAAAGGGCAACTAAAATGATTAGGGGTTTGGAACGGGTCCCATATGAGGAGAGGTTAAAGCGACTGGGACTTTTCAGTTTAGAAAAGAGGAGACTGAGGGGGGATATGATAGAGGTATATAAAATCATGAGTGGTGTGGAGAGGGCTGATAAAGAGAAGTTATTTATTAGTTCCCTAAATAGAAGAACTAGAGGACACCAAATGAAATTAATGGGTAGCAGGTTTAAAACTAATAAAAGAAAGTTCTTCTTCACACAGCGTGTAGTCAGCCTGTGGAACTCCTTGCCAGAGCAGGCTGTGAAGGCTAGGACTATAATAGAGTTTAAAGAGAAGCTAGATAATTTCATGGAGGTTAGGTCCATAAAAGGCTATTAGCCAGGGGATAAAATGGTATCCTTGGCCTCTGTTTGTCAGAGGCTGGAGAGGGATGGCAGGAGACAAATTGCTTGATCATTGTCTTCGGTCCACCCTCTCTGGGGCACCTGGTGCTGGCCACTGTCGGCAGACAGGATACTGGGCTAGATGGACCTTTGGTCTGACCCAGTACGGCCATTCTTATGTTCTTATGAGAATAAGAAGGCCTCCCAAGTCACCGACCTAGTTATTCTGGAACAGTACATACAGATCTTACCCCCCAAAGGCCAACAATGGGTCCGAAGACATCTCCCCGGCACCCTGGAGGAAGCGGTTACCCTTATGGAACACTTTTCAGCCGCTGAAGGAGCCAAGGGAAAGGGAAGGACTCCGGGCACAAGTACAGGACCCAAGCCTACCGCCCTCACCCAGGGAAGGGACAACTTTGGCAGCCCTAGACCTAGCCCAAAACCACCACTCAGCCCGGGGATAGAGCGAAGACTGGCCCCGGTATGGCGCCCACTGGAGATAAAGGATGGTGGAGCTACCACAGGCAAGAAAGACAAAGGGGTAAATCCCAAGGTGAACCCCACCCCGAAGGTAACCTGCTACCAGTGCGGGCAAGAGGGGCATTTCCGAAGGGAATGTCCCCTCATGGATTGTACCTTTGGACAAACGACACCAGGAAGAGGCCTATGGAGGGAGGTAAGACCGCAACAGATAACACGAAGGGTAAGGGTAAACGGGAAAACCATGGAAGCGGCCATCAACTTGGGGTGTGGGCAAACCATGGTCAGGGCTGACATAGAAGGGACCCGCGTGTACAGGGGACCTCAGCTCTGGGTACGGTGCGTGCATGGCGACGCCCACCCGTATCCGATAGCATGGGTTAGGATCCCTGATGGAGAACAGGAAAGGTGGTGTAAAGTGGCAGTGAACCCCTGGTTCGCGTACCCCGTACTACTGGGGCGGGACTGGCCCGGGTTCCCCTGCTTACTACAGCCGTGGAGTAGGAGCAGGGGGAGGGGGGATGAAGCTGAATGGGTGGCACAGGGGGAGGGGAGTCCCAACCCTACAGCAGGCTTGGGAGAACACTCAGCGGACGGAGGAAGGACAGGAGGAAGAGGACCTACCTATTGCACAGGGCCCTCGCTTTGAAGTGAGGGGAAATTGACTCTACAGAGTGGTAAGAGAAGGGGAAGAACAAGAGGAATTGGCCCAACTATTAGTTCCCCGAGCCTACAGGCGGTGGGTTATGGAATTAGCACACGATAACCCTTGGGCAGGACATTTGGGGTCGGACAAAACCCAGCAGCGGATACTGCAATGGTTCTATTGGCCTCGGGTGTATAAAGAAATCAAAGACTTTTGCGCATCGTGCCCGCAATGCCAGCGGGTTTCAGTGGCAAAAGTGCGAAAGGCTCCCTTGGTACTGCTCCTGATAGTCGGAGTACCCTTCAAACGGATTGGCCTAGACCTGGTGGGACCCGTAGAACGTTCAGGGAGAGGCCACCAATATATACTCGTAATTCTAGACTACGCCACGCGGTACCCTGAAGCAGTGGCCTTGCGAAGGACAACAGCCCCTATTTTGGCTGAAGAATTAATGAAAATGTTTTTGAGGGGAGGCCTACCTAAGGAGATCCTGATGGACCAAGGCCCGAATCTGACCTCACGGATAATGACAGAGTTGTATAGGTGGTTACAAATCAAGAAGATCCAGACATCCGTGTATCATCCCCAGATGGATGGACTCATCCAAAGGTTTAATTGAACCTTGAAAACCATGCTACGTAAGTTGGTGCAGGAGGACCCCTGGGATTGGGACAAATTGCTACCCGCCCTCCTATTTGCAGTGCAGGAGGCCCACATGCTTCGGTAGGGTACTGCCTGTTTGAGCTATTATACGGGCGCCACCCCCAAGGGATACTGGACCTAGTGAGGGAAGGATGGGAAGAGCAAACATCCTCGGCCCTGGGGTCAGCACAATATGTAATAAAGTTGAGACAGAGACTCAGCTCTCTAAGCCAGTGGGCCAAAGAGAACTTGCAGAAAGCCCAGGAAACCCAGATACGCCAGTATAATCAAAAGACCAAAATGAGAGAGTTTGAGGCAGGAGACCAAGTTTTGGTCTTACTCCCCACAAGGGATTCCAAGTTATTGGCACACTGGTGAGGGCCATTTAAAGTGATAAGAAGGGTGGGACAGGTAGATTACGAGGTCCAGTTAAATGAAAAGAGGAGAAGCAGTCAAATTTATCACGTGAATTTATTGAAAAAGTGGATCCCCCGAGAAGCGCTCCTCAATGAGGCCATACCCGGAGATGTAGAATTTGGCCCTTGGGAGAGAAAGAGATAACCTGGGAAGAAATCCAGAAATCCAGATGGGGGAGGATCTTGATGAGACACAGCAAAAAGAACTATGTGGAGTGCTCACAACGTTCCAGCAGGGGCTCACCAATCAATCCAGGAGGATGAACCTGACCAGTCACACCATAACTACGGACCCCGGGCAGAAGGTACGTGACGCTATCCAACCCGTGCCCCGTAAGCTGTGGGAGACCGTACAGAAAGAGCAACAGGACATGATACGGTGGGGGGTGGTCGAGGAGTCCTATAGCGATTGGAGGATTCCCATCATACTAGTGCCAAAGCGAGACGAGTCTACGCGGTTTTGTACAGACTTTAGAAAAGTTAACGCTATCTCTCGTTTCGAGGCATACCCAATGTCTCACATAGACGAGCTGTTGGAGCAACTAGGACAAGCCAGATATCTGTCGACTATCGACTTAACAAAAGGATACTGGCAGATTCCCCTATTACCCGAGTCGAGAGAGAAAACGGCCTTCACAACACCCTTCAGCCTGTACCAGTTTATAACTATGCCATTTGGATTCCACGGGGCCGCGGCTACCTTCCAGCGGCTGATGAATCGTATCCTGAGCAACCACCATCAATACGCAGCAGTGTACATCGACAACATCATAATTTTCAGTACCTCATGGAAGGAACATCTGCGACACATAGCTGCTGTGCTAGATGCCCTGATTTGGGCGGGGCTTACAGCCAATCCTAAGAAATGCTGTTTTGGTAAGAGTGAGGTGTCGTATCTGGAGTATACGGTGGGTAAGGGCAGATTAAAACCCTGATAGACAAAGTTGGAACTATCTGAGACTACCCTCTCCCGATGACTAAAAGACAGATACACCAATTTTTAGGCCTCGCCGGGTACTACCGGTGGTTCATAGACAACTTTGCCTCCCTAGCTGCTCCCTTGACAGATCTTACCAAGAAAAGACAGCCCCAGTGGGTGGTATGGACAGTGCAGGGCACCCGTGCCTTTGATGCTTTACGAAAGTGTTTAACCACCGCCCCAGTGTTGCGCCAGCTGGACCTTTTTACTCCAAACTGACGCTTTGGAAGCAGGCCTTGGAGTGGTGTTAGCACAGGAAGAGGGCGGGGCTGAGCACCCAATATTGTATTTGAGTTGGAAGTTATTTCCCCGAGAGAAAAATTATGCCACCATAGAGAAGGAGGCCTTGGCCATTAAGTGGGCTATTGATACTTTACGTTACTTTCTTTTAGGAAACCACTTCACGTTGGTAACAGACCACGCCCCCCTGAAGTGGATCCGAACCATGAAGGCACCAACCCCCAAATCTTACGATGGTATCTGAGCTTACAACCGTACCATTTTGATGTAGTACATCGAGCAGGCACGAAAAACCAAAATGCGGACTTCCTTTCGCAAATTCTGGAAACTGAAAACAAGATGGGGCGAGTATAAGGAACAGTTTAAGGGGGGGAGGAGTGTGGCGGGGTAAAGCAACCCCGCCCCTGCCACGAGCCAGTGGAGGCGCAGAAGTCTAAAGACGCTGGCACCCGCCCGGAGCAAAAAGCGGTGGGGCTGGCTTTGCAAACCCCGAGGAGGGAAGGGGGAAGAGCCACACAGGGAGGCCGTACCCTGAAGGAGGCCACAGACGCGGCGCAGGAGAATGACGTCACGCGCCAGGGCGACATGACGTCAGACCGGCGCCGGGGAACCCACGAGGGGGAGGGGACAGGCACCAGGGGAGGGGTGATGTCACACGACGTATCCGGGGACGGGGATAAAATGGAGGAGGTGTGGGAAGGAAGGGGGAAGAAGAGGGCATAGGGAGAGGCAGAAACGGAGAGGGTAGCAGCAAAGGTGTCACTGGAGAGCTGAACCCAGGACCTCTGGGTAAGGACTCAGACGGCGGAGTTAGGAAGCGGCCCAGGGCAGTGTCACGAAGTCTGCAAGCAGACGTGTTTAGGGGCAACACCCCCATTTGCTATAGTAGGGAGCTTAGCTCCCTACATTAGGCCCCTGGGCCGGGGCCCGGGAGAGTGGGTGGGCCCGGGCCCCCCTCTCTGCCATCGGAAGGCAATCATAAAGACTCCGGCCGGGGCAGTTATTCATCACGTGCAGCAATCTAACCGCGTTTGGCCGCAAAAATAGGCTGTAACTGGGGGATAGCGGGCGGACAGTTCAATAAAAGGGTAGAATTTACATAAGATACGAGCGTGAACCTGTGACACGGGGGCTGTATCTACATTGGCAAGATTTAGCGCAAAAGGGCTGCTTTTGCGCAAAATCTTGCTGCCTGTCTACAGTGGCCGCGAGTATTTGTGCAAGAACACTGACGTTCTACTGTATGAAATCAGTGCTTCTTGCACAAATATTCTGATGCTCCTGCTCAGGGATAAGTCCTCTTGTGCAAATGTTCTTTTGCAAGAGGCCAGTGTAGACAGGTAACATCAATTTCTTGCGCAAGAAAGCCCGATGGCTAAAATGGCCATTGGAGCTTTCTTGCGCAAGAGAGCGTCTACACTGGCACGGATGCTTTTGTGCAAAAGCACATCTCTTGCGCAAAAGCACATGCCAGTGGAGACGCTCTCTTGTGCAAATACTTTTAACGGAACAACTCTTCCATTAAAAGTATTTGTGCAAAATCATGCCAGTGTAGACACAGCCCTGGAGTTTTGCGTCCCATTCCGGGCCCTCCACTATAGAAAGGATGTGGATGCATTGGAGAGGGTCCAGCGGAGGGCAACCAAAATGATTAGTGGGCTGGAGCACATGACCTGTGAGGAGAGGCTGAGATATTTGGGCTCATTTAGTCTGCAGAAGAGACGAGTGAGGGGGCATTTGAAAGCAGCCTTCAACTTCCTGAAGGGAGGTTGCAAAGAGGATGGAGAGAAGCTGTTCTCAGTAGTGATAGATGGCAGAACAAAGAGCAGTGGTCTCAAGTTACAGTGGGGGAGATCTAGGTTGGATATAAGGAAAAACTATTTCACTAGGAGGGTGGTAAAGCACTGGAATGGGTTACTTAGGGAGGTGGCGGAATCTCCATCCCTACAGGTTTTTAAGACCCAGCTTGACAAAGCCCTGGCTGGGATGATTTAGTTGGGGTTGGTCCTGCTTTGGGAAGGTGGTTGGACTTGATGACCTCCTGAGGTCTCTTGCAGCCCTAGGATTCCATGATTCTATGATTAGTCTGAGGCAGGCTGTGTTAATGTGGATGCACTATCTCTACTTAGAGCCCCAGGAAGCAGTGGGGAGTAATTACTTTGAATGACTGGGGAGTGGTTATTTTGAAATAGCAGCAGTAGAGCACCCACACTGCCGCTATTTTGAAATAACTATTTTGAAATAAGCATTATTCCTTGTGGAAAGCAGGAGTTATTATTTTGAAACAATCAGTCAGTTATTTCAAAATAACAAGCTTGGTAGTGTGGATGCTCTGCTTGTTATTTTGAAATAAGGGGAGTTATTTCTAAATAACTCCATAGTGTAGACCAGGGCTAAGGGAGCTGAATTTGGCTTATATTATAGTTTGCTTTGCTTTGCTTTCCACTGGCAGAGGAAAAGACTCTAAGACCATAAGAAAACTATTTTAAAGGAATTTGGTTTATATTTGGAACTGAGTCTGAGTGGCAGATTTCAGATCTGGGAACAATCCAAACTTCCCCAAAATCTGAAGTTTTTAAGAATCAGTGTTCTGGATTACAGACGTAACAAGAACCATTGGGCCCATTCATTAATTCATTCATTGACAGTCTCTCCATTCAAAGATGATCTCTGCCCTGGATTTTATATATGGGTCCTAATATGATTCAGAAGTCTGATCTTGAAGCTGTAAGTCCACCTGCAGTAAGTACAGACATTTTGTTGCAGGCCAGCTGCCTTCTGGCAGAAAGTTCTTTCTGTTTCCTTCCTTTTCTCTTTCTTTTCAGCCTGGAGGGCATTGCCTGGGAGGAGGATAAGGATGTTAAAATGTGTTTATTAAGGTAAATGTGTAATTGTTGAAAAATTCAGTGGTAACACATTTACACAGGGTGGCAGAGGCAGCTCCCTGGGAGCTAGTGTGTGTGGGGAGCCAGGCTCTCTGCGAGCACCAGCTGATCTCTCAGAGCCACCTGTCCCCCCGCCATGCTGGGGGGGGCAGGTGGGAGCTGGTGCTTGCGGGACCTGGCTTTTAAACAGGCTCCGTGCAAGCACTGGCTTCCATGGAGCAGCCTGCAGGCCCCCCCTGCTCCACCCGCAGCAGCACTCCCGCCTGCTGCCCCTTGCACTGCTGCCTCTCATAGAGCCTGTGTGTAACTGTGAAGGTTAATCGATGAGCCCAGGCTCCTCAGATAACCCTTTACACATTTACACTATCGCATCCCTAGTGGAGGATATAGAATAGAATACTAGAAGAGGGAGGAACCTCGAGAGGTTATCAAGTTCCGTCCCCTGCACTCACAAGGTCGGTTGGTGGCTTGCTCCTCCCAGCTTGTGATATCTGTATCAGTTTTCTTAAGATATGCTTTCAGTGTGTCTTTATAGTGTTTTCTCTGACCACCACAGGATCTCTGACCATGGTTGACCTGAGAGTAGAAGACTTGTTTTTGAAGGCAAGAGTCTGGCATCCGCACACAATGTCTAGCCCAGCAAACTTGGTGCATGAGGATCATTGCTTCAATGCTGGTGACATTGGCTTCAGTGAGGCGACTGGTGTTAGTGCAGCAATCTTGCCACTTGAGGCGAGAGATCTTTTAGAGGTATCATTGGTGGTACCTCTCCAGATTCTTGAGGCGCTGTCGATAGGTCACCCAGGTTTCACATCCATAAAGGAGTGTAGGAACAAAAGTTGCCTTGTAGACCTGTATCATAGTGTCTTGCTCTAAGACATGGTCCATGAAAACAAGGAGCAATTTCCCAAAGGTAGCCCTTGTGCACTGGATCCTCACCGTCAATTTTTGTTTTTTGAGAAAGTTGGCCACTGAGGTAGTAAAAGTGGTCAGCTGTCTCCAAAGTCGATGGTGATTTGTGGTCGGTCATGTGCAAGGCCTGAAGCAGGTTGATAGAACACTTTAGTCTTCTCAATATTGAGTGAGACTCCTATGCTTTGGTAAGCTTCTTCAAGGACATCCAGGATGCACTGAAGGTCATTCTCAGTGTGCATGAGGATGACATAGTCATCAGCAAACTGAAGATCAGTAATGGATGCCCTAAAGACTTTAGACCTTTGGGCAGAGACCTCGCTGATTACAGAGCTGCCTGTGATGGTTCCTCCCATCCCATGCTTTGTGAAGTTTGGTTTATGAATATAAATACGCATAACTTGAAGATGCTTTAGACAAAGTACTGCAAGTAACCTATCAATTTTAATGTTACAATCTGCTGGCTCTGTAGAGCCTATATTGGTGTGTGTATCATTCTTGTATGTAAAGGTAGAAATATGAAGTATCAGATTGTGTATAGTTTTAAATGTGTGACTGGGTGATCAACTTAATGACTTGTAGACAGCCTTGTTTGTCCTGGAAGTCCAAAGGTAATTGGACTAGTAAGACGTGTGACCATACCACCTAGTATTGGAATTCCATTTTGACCTGGTAATTTACCAGGGAAGGGGGAATGGAGAACAAAAGATTCCCACCTGCCCAGGAAAAGTCTATTTACACAAGGGAAAGTTATCAGGTCTTTGTCTTCACTTGGCTTGGAAACAAAGAGAACTGGAGACCCAAGTCAGAGCAAGAGATCATCTTTGACTTGAAGACTTGCCTGAAATAAGAACTGCTCCTTAGGGTAAGAATCTGTTTGCAATAAGCTTTTTAATTAATTGAACTAGCTATGTGTTTTCTTTTCTTTTTTTTTTCTTTTTTTTTTTTTTTGGTAACTTACGCTGATCTGTTTTCACTTGCAACCACTTGTTTATAGTTAATAAAAACACTTTTATTTACTATCAGGCCCAGTGTAAATAATTGTTACAGAGAGGTGGGGATGGAAACAGCGTGCATGTGGCTTTTTCATTGATAAAGGGGGCTTACCTGAATGAACTTCCATTGTGTAAAACTTTTAAGCAGAGAAAGATGGATTTATCTGGGGTTCTGATCCCTTTTGGGGGTTGGTTTCCTAGAACTGCATCCTTCCAGAGCTGAAGTGGTTCAGTGTCTGCATTGGTCTTCGTGGGGAGGGGCAGTAATGCCAACTCTGCACCTTGTCTGAGGGAAACCAGAGGATCTGGCTCAGCAGGACAGGTTGGTAGGGAATCCCAAAGAGCAAGAAGGCAGGTGTCAGTGGCATAATCAGCACACCAGGGAACAATCCCAAAGGGTCTTCAGTCACCGCACCACATCACATGGCCCATCCATTCTTTATTGGGTATCAATTCCATTGGGGAGGTGATCTTTAATGACGATCAAAATGATTGCTAAACAGATGGAAAACAGGGGTGAGGAAATAACACATCCGTGCTTACCCCCAGTTTTGCTGACAAAAGGTTCTGTCTCAAGGCCATTACAGAGAACCTTGACAATCATCTGATCATGGAAAAGCCTCAGGACGTTAATAAATTTTGGAGGGCAGCCAGGTATGGCCAGCACCTAGCACAGGATTTTGTGACTGACAGAGCCAAAGGCCTTTGTCAAATCGAAGAAGGCTGCGTACAGATCCTGATTTTGCTCCCGCAACTTTTCCTGGATTTGGTGGGCAACGAAAATCATGTTGGTTGTCCCACGGTGTAGTCTAAAATTGCACTAGGTCCTTTCCATAGGTAACAAAAACCAGTGTGTTCAGATCTGGAGATGAACCCAGACTTCCACCTAATTCTGAGAAGGAATTAGCAGGCTTCAGCTCCACTTATCTGGCTCAGGTCTGTATCTAGTTATAAGTTTCTTTTTCTTACTGTAACAAACAAATCAAAATGTTTCGTTGTCTGTTGTTTTCCAAACTCAAAAACAAATCAAGAAAGCTGACAGATGGTAGAGCCAAGAATAGCACAATCTGTTTCTTCAGCTATTCTTATCTCACAGATAAAGGCTACTAATATAAACAGTCAGGGAGGAGAAGAGAGACTGCTTACCTCCAAGAAGCCAATTTTAAGAGTGGGTTTAATGCTGGTGAAAAGAATTGGATTGGGATCCCTGAAGACTTAAGTTATTTATTTATTCATTCAAAAAGCAAGCACAGTAAAGGCAGCAACATGGCAAGTTTTTCGACTCTTTCCCCACTGTCCTGTCAATGTGCTACTGCATGATCCAGAAGTAACATCTCTGGGGAAAGGGTGGATTTTAGTATCCACAACATGATTCTGTTTTGACACAATGCCACCAAACATGTGCCAGATCTGATAGTGTTATGGCTTACTGTGATAAGGACAAAAAGATTTTGCTTTTCTGTTGCACATTTCCCCCAAAGATTTTAAATCGTTTTACAAAGGTGAGTTAAGATAATTGTCCTCACTAGTGACGGGAAAACGGAGAGGTACAAAGTAGAGGAATTAACCACATTCACAAAGGCTATGTCTACACTATTGCCTCTTTCGCAAAAACATATGCAAATGAGGCGAAGCATGGACTATTGCCGTGCCTCATTTGCATAATTAAGTAGGCTCCATTTTTGCGCAAGAGGCTTTTGCTCAAAAAGGAGCAATCTACACGGCTCCTTTTTGTGCAAAACCCCCCTCTTGTGCAAGAGCCATTCTTCTGGAAAAAAATGTGGAAGAACGGCTCTTGCGCAAGAGGGGGGTTTTGCACAAAAAGGCAAATGTAGACCGCTCCTTTTTGAACAAAAGCCTCTTGCACAAAAACGGAGCCTCATTAATTATGCAAATGAGGTGCAGCAATATTCCACACTTCCCCTCATTTGCATATATTTTTTGCAGAAAAGGCTATAGTGTAGACATAGCCAAAGTGAGTCAGTGCGTCTGGAGTAGGACCCTGAATCACAACCCTATATTTAATATATAAAACTAGAGCTCACTATTTTTTTTAACATACGGTTAAAAAAGTTCCCTTCTTTTGGTGTGAAGATGGCCTGAAACAATTTGACACTTTCTGGAAATAACATCATATTGTGTGACAGCATGATGGTATTTTAATGCAGTGTTATTCTGTTGCTCCAAAATAGCATCAAGCTGTAACAATGATGACATAGCATAAAAGCCATTTTATACAGATTGCCATTACACTGCATCCCAGGTATGGACATCCTGATACAACAATGTTATTTTCCCCCATCTGGACCTAACATTTTTTTCACACATACTATTTAATGTCATAAAAACGAGTAGTCCTATGGCACCTTAGAGACTATTTTTGTTAGTCTTTAAGATGCCACACACTTTCATTTTTAAAGTTACAGACTACCTACTCCTCTGAGGCTATTTAATGTCATGTTACTGTTTGGCCACAATATGAGAATATTTTGCTGCAATGCAAAGTCAAATCTCCAACTCTATCCACATTTATATCCTCTGAAAGACCCACTTCTCCCAAGATGCTTACAGTTGATTTAAAGGCCCTATTTGTTATTTCCCTTTTCCTAACCTCTGTCTATTTGTCTGAGGGTATGTCTACACTACAGAGTTTTGTCGGAAAAATGGCTGTTTTCCTGACAAAACTTGAGGAACATCCACACTGCAATTGTGTTCTTCCACAAGAAAATCAAAAGAACAGAGGGGTTTTTCCAGCATTGGTAACCCTCATTCTATGAGGAAGAAGCCTTTTTGAGAAAGAGCTCTTTGGCAAAAAGGCTTGGGTGGACAGGGAAGAGGGAGTTCTTTCAGAAGAAGAGGAAACAAGAAAAAGCACAAGTGCCCTGGTGGCCATTCTGTCTATAGCAATCACAGCTTACATGCAAGAGAGTGTCCATTCAATCTGGACGCTCTCTTTTGAAAAAGCAGGTCGCTTTTTCAATTCACTTTTGCAGTGTGGACGCTCTTTTTCGGAAAAAGTTTTTTCGGAAGATCTCTTCTGAAAAAAGCTTCTTCTGAAAGAAGCCTGCAGTCTAGAGGTAGTCTGACTGTCCTGAGTCTTCAGGGCAGGGATTGTCCCTTTATGAATCTAAGCTAAAAAAAGGAGTTCAGGAGAGCTGGCAGTTTGTCAAAGAAAGAACACTAAAGGTGCAACAGCATATTCTCCTAGGAAAAGGCCAATATGGCTTTATCAGGGGCAATTTAATGACCTGAAAATCTAAAAGGAATCCTATAAAAAGTAGAAATAAACAAATTGTTACAAAAAATAGCAAAAGCATGGAGGGACAAAATCAGAAATGCAAAGGTACAAAATGAGTTACATCTAGCATGGGACTTAAAAGGCTATGAGAAGAATGTCTATAAATACATTTGGCACATGAGAAAGACAAAGGAAATTGCAGGTCCTCTTAGTTGGGTCGGGAAGGAGAACTAATAACAGATGACATCAAAAAGACTGAGGTGTTTAATGCCTATTTTGCTTCAGGCTGTAATAAAAAGGTAAATTGTAAGCAGATACTTGACACAATTAATATTAACAATGGGGAATGAATACAAATCAAAATAGGGGAAAAAACAGTTTAAAGGCTACTTATATGAATTATATGTATTCAGATCAACAGGTCCTGAAAAAATGCACTGTAGAGTACATAAAGAACTAGCTAAAACAATAATCAGCTATCTTTGGGAACTCATGGAAGACAGGTAAGGTCTCAGGGGACTGAAAAAGGGCAAATGTAGTACTTGCATCTTTTTTAACAATATGTTTTTTAAAAAGGGAAACAAAGAGAATCTGGGGAATTGTAGACCAGTCTGCCTACTTGGGTACCCTGAAAGATACTGGAACAACTTATTAAATAATCCTAGAGCATAATAGGATTATAAGTAATAGCCAAGATGTATTTGTCAAGAACAAATCATGCCACATCAGCCTAATTTCTTTTTTTTTTTTACAAGGTTACTGGCCTGCCGAAAAAGGGAAGAGTGTGTGGACTTGACATATCTTGATTTTAGTATTTGGTGAAGTCTCACATGACAATTTCATAAGCAAATTATGAAAATGTGATCTAAATGAAATTACTATAAAGTGAGAGCACAACTAGTTGAAAAACGGCACTCAAAGTAGTTATCAATGGCTCACTGTCAAAGTGGGAGGATATATCTAGTGGGTTCTTGCAATGGTCAGTTCTGGGTCCAGTATTATTCAATATTTTAACTAATGACTTGGATAAAGAAATGAAGAACATGCTAATATTATTTCAAATGTTAACAAGCTGGAAAGGAAGGTTGAATGCACTTTGGAAGACAGAAGTAGAGTTAAAAAAGACTTGAAATAGACAAATTTTTATGAAATCCAACAAGTCAATTCAATAAAGACAAGTGCAAAGTACTACATTTACCAAGAAAACAAATCACATCAAACTACAAAATGACTGGGTAGTCCATAGTACTGCTGAAAAAGGATGGTGATTATAGTGGATCATAAATTAAATATAAGTCTATAATGTGACACAGTTGCAGAAAAGGCTAATATCATTTTGAGGTGTAAGTAAGACACAGGAGATACTTGTCCCACTCTACTTGGCACTGGTCAAGCCTCTGCTAGAGCATTGTGTCTTATTTTGGGTACATTTTAGGAAAGATGTATATAAATTGGAGAGTCTAGAGAAGAGCAACAAAAATGATAAAAGGTTTAGAAAACCTGACACGTGAGGAAAGGTTAAAAAAAAACTTGGCATGTTTCATTTTGAAAAAAGAAGGCAGATTAGGGACCTCATAACAATCTTCAAATAAGGTAAGGGCTGTTATAAAGAGGACAGTGATTAATTGATCTCCCTGTCCATTGATTGTAGGACAAGTAGTAATGGGGTTAATCTGAGTAAGGGACATAAGAACATAAGAATGGCCACACAAGGTCAGACCAAAGGTCCATCTAGCCCAATATCTCAGACAGGTTTCCAAGGATGATTATGGAATCTACACCACTGGATATTTTAAACCCCTCTCAGACATGGGGGTGGGTGAACCACTGGCTTGGGAGGCTAGTGCTCCCCACCAGCCCTTCTATCCAAGGTCCCACCCATTCCACAGCCAACAGAGCCCAGCATCCCATTGTGGCTGCAGCTCCTGCCCCATGGCCCCAATCTCTCCCCATCTTCTCCCGTGGTCATTAGCATCTGTCCCAGCCTAGCACCATCTTTCCAGAGCACCAGAGGCCAGGCATCACAGTTCCAGCCCCAGAGCATGTGGAGGCCAGGCAACGTGGCCCCAGCCTTCCCAGCCCTGGAGCATAGAGAGGCTGAGCAGCCAGCCATGGGAGAGCCAGAAGCAGCAGAGAACTTGGGGCAGAGTGTGGCTGGTTCACACCTGCCTGTTTGAGGAAGCTTAATTTCCCTGTTTCTGATAGCTGCCTCACATGCTGTCAGGAATAGTCTGGGTTTACATAGTCCTGCCTCAGTGCACTGAGCTGGACTTGATGACCTCTTGAAGTCCCTTCCAGACCTACATTTCTGAGATTCTATGCATGTCTGTAAAGTACCTAGCACATCATGGGTGCTACCATAAACAAATATAACAGCAGCAATAAGGATGCCTTCATGTTTATCATATTCTAATGTCACAGGATAGCGCGTAGACATTGTGTGATGTTCTCATGCAATGCTATTACAGGGTGAAAAGTTTCAGAGGGGTAGCCATATTAGTCTGTAACTGAAAAAAACCTAAAAAATAACTAATAGTCTTGCAGCACCTTAGTGACTAACAAAAAATGTAGATGGTATCATGAGCTTCTGTGGGCACAACCCACTTCTTCAGATGAATGGAGTTCAGGGGTACACTATCTCTGCTATTTATTTTGAAACTGGACACCTGAACTCCATTCATCTAAAGAAATGGGTTGTGCCCATGGAAGCTCACGATACCATCTACATTTTTTGTTAGTCTCTAAGGTGCTGCAAGACTATTCTTTATTTTTTAAGTTATTACAAGGGTGAGTGACACTCACTTCATCCTGTGTCTTGTGATAATGGATGTTTCTTTAAAGCCTCAGCTCCTGCGAGTGCAGGAGAAGAGTAGCTTTCATTTAAAAAAATGTGTTGCCCTCATGCATGCAGAGAGAAAACCTGAAATAGGAGCCAGTAAGACTAAAAAACTGGTTTTGGTTTAAAACAAAAGTAAAAGACCAATCACCAGAACCCTACATGCTTTTATTTTTTAAAATCTCATCCCAACCGCATGATTGTTGGGGACCTGTGTCATAATTACTGACAGCTGAGCTGAGCTGACCTTCCCCTCCAAAACTTCCAGGTTCCTCCTTTCCTGTAAGAAAACTAACGTGCCGAGATCCTCACTCCTCTGTAAGATGGAGGCGAAACAAGCGTAAACTCCAAGTCCCAGCAGGCCATGGGCCACCTTGGGCCATAGCGTAGACTCAAGAAGCCGCATGGAATGCTGGGGTTTGTAGTCTTCATAGTCTAATAGGTAGAAGGGAGTCTGGTGGGCGCAGTGCATGATGGGACTGTGGGAAGTGCTGTGGACAGGGCGGGACTCAACGGCGGGTGACTGCGAGGGAATTGTAGTTCTCGGTGGTGCTGGGAGGCCGCTGCGCTTGCGCGGCGGAGCGCGGCGACCCCGTGCGTGGCAGGAAGCGGAAGGGGGCCGGTAGGGCTCGAGCACTGACGTGTCTCTCGAGTGAGCCTGAGTTTCCTCCCGGCCTCGGCTCCCTCTTTGCACAGGAAAAGCGGCCGAGATGGGGAGTGAGTGTCGGCGCGCGCGCCCGGGGGCTGGGGCCGATGGAGGGGTCGCTGAGGCGGGCGCGGGGAGGGGGGCCCTGCCGCGTGGCCAGTGAGTGCAGCGTTCAGGTTCCTCTGAATGACCCCCAGCTGTGCCCTGGGCTGGCAGCGCCCTGCTCTCCCCCCCCCCCGAGTCCCCCTCAGCTGTGCCCTGGGCTGGCAGCGCCCTGCTCCCCCCCCCCCCGAGTCCCCCTCAGCTGTGCCCTGGGCTGGCAGCGCCCTGCTCCCCCCCCCCGAGTCCCCCCCAGCTGTGCCCTGGGCTGGCAGCGCCCTGCTCCCCCCCCCCCCCCGAGTCCCCCTCAGCTGTGCCCTGGGCTGGCAGCGCCCTGCTCCCCCCCCCCCCCGAGTCCCCCTCAGCTGTGCCCTGGGCTGGCAGCGCCCTGCTCCCCCCCCCCCGAGTCCCCCTCAGCTGTGCCCTGGGCTGGCAGCGCCCTGCTCCCCCCCCCCCCCCGAGTCCCCCTCAGCTGTGCCCTGGGCTGGCAGCGCCCTGCTTCCCCCTCCCCCCCCCGAGTCCCCCTCAGCTGTGCCCTGGGTTGGCAGCGCCCGGCTTCCCCCCCCCGAGTCCCCCTCAGCTGTGCCCTGGGCTGGCAGCGCCCGGCTTCCCCCCCCGAGTCCCCCTCAGCTGTGCCCTGGGTTGGCAGCGCCCTGCTTCCCCCTCCCCCCCCCGAGTCCCCCTCAGCTGTGCCCTGGGCTGGCAGCGCCCTGCTCCCCCCCCCCCCGAGTCCCCCTCAGCTGTGCCCTGGGCTGGCAGCGCCCTGCTCCCCCCCCCCGAGTCCCCCCCAGCTGTGCCCTGGGCTGGCAGCGCCCTGCTCCCCCCCTCCCCCCCGAGTCCCCCTCAGCTGTGCCCTGGGCTGGCAGCGCCCTGCTCCCCCCCCCCCCCCGAGTCCCCCTCAGCTGTGCCCTGGGCTGGCAGCGCCCTGCTCCCCCCCCCCCCCGAGTCCCCCTCAGCTGTGCCCTGGGCTGGCAGCGCCCTGCTCCCCCCCCCCCCCCGAGTCCCCCTCAGCTGTGCCCTGGGCTGGCAGCGCCCTGCTTCCCCCTCCCCCCCCCGAGTCCCCCTCAGCTGTGCCCTGGGTTGGCAGCGCCCGGCTTCCCCCCCCGAGTCCCCCTCAGCTGTGCCCTGGGCTGGCAGCGCCCGGCTTCCCCCCCCGAGTCCCCCTCAGCTGTGCCCTGGGTTGGCAGCGCCCTGCTTCCCCCTCCCCCCCCCTGAGTCCCCCTCAGCTGTGCCCTGGGTTGGCAGCGCTCTGCTTCTCCCCCCCCCCCCGAGTCCCCCTCAGCTGTGCCCTGGGCTGGCAGCGCCCTGCTTCCCCCCCCCCCCCCCCCGAGTCCCCCTCAGCTGTGCCCTGGGCTGGCAGCGCCCTGCTTCCCCCCCCCCCCCGAGTCCCCCTCAGCTGTGCCCTGGGCTGGCAGCGCCCTGCTTCCCCCTCCCCCCCCCCCCGAGTCCCCCTCAGCTGTGCCCTGGGTTGGCAGCGCCCTGCTTCCCCTCCCCCCCCCCGAGTCCCCCTCAGCTGTGCCCTGGGCTGGCAGCGCCCTGCTTCCGTCCCCCTCCAGCTGTGCCCTGGGCTGGCAGCGCCCTGCTTCCCCCCCCCCCCCCCGGAGTCCCCCTCAGCTGTGCCCTGGGCTGGCAGCGCCCTGCTTCCCCCTCCCCCCCCCGAGTCCCCCTCAGCTGTGCCCTGGGCTGGCAGCGCCCTGCTTCCCCCCTCCCCCCCCGAGTCCCCCTCAGCTGTGCCCTGGGCTGGCAGCGCCCTGCTCTCCCCCCCCCCCCCCGAGTCCCCCTCAGCTGTGCCCTGGGTTGGCAGCGCCCTGCTTCCCCCCCCCCCCCCCCGAGTCCCCCTCAGCTGTGCCCTGGGCTGGCAGCGCCCTGCTTCCCCCCCCCCCCCCGAGTCCCCCTCAGCTGTGCCCTGGGCTGGCAGCGCCCTGCTTCCCCCCCCCCCCCCCCGAGTCCCCCTCAGCTGTGCCCTGGGCTGGCAGCGCCCTGCTTCCCCCCCCCCCAGTCCCCCTCAGCTGTGCCCTGGGCTGGCAGCGCCCTGCTTCCCCTCCCCCCCCCCCCCGAGTCCCCCTCAGCTGTGCCCTGGGCTGGCAGCGCCCTGCTTCCCCCTCCCCCCCCCCCCGAGTCACCCCTCAGCTGTGCCCTGGGTTGGCAGCGCCCTGCTCCCCCCCCCCCCCCGAGTCCCCCTCAGCTGTGCCCTGGGCTGGCAGCGCCCTGCTTCCCCCCCCCCCCCCCGAGTCCCCCTCAGCTGTGCCCTGGGCTGGCAGCGCCCTGCTTCCCCCCCCCCCCCCGAGTCCCCCTCAGCTGTGCCCTGGGCTGGCAGCGCCCTGCTCCCTCCCCCCCGAGTCCCCCTCAGCTGTGCCCTGGGTTGGCAGCGCCCTGCTTCCCCCCCCCCCCCCCCCGAGTCCCCCTCAGCTGTGCCCTGGGTTGGCAGCGCCCGGCTTCCCCCCCCGAGTCCCCCTCAGCTGTGCCCTGGGCTGGCAGCGCCCGGCTTCCCCCCCCCCCCCCCCGAGTCCCCCTCAGCTGTGCCCTGGGTTGGCAGCGCCCTGCTTCCCCCCCCCCCCGAGTCCCCCTCAGCTGTGCCCTGGGTTGGCAGCGCCCGGCTTCCCCCCCCCGAGTCCCCCTCAGCTGTGCCCTGGGCTGGCAGCGCCCGGCTTCCCCCCCCCCCCCCCCGAGTCCCCCTCAGCTGTGCCCTGGGTTGGCAGCGCCCGGCTTTCCCCCCCCCCCCCGATTCCCCCCTTCCCAGCTGTGCCTTGGGTTGGCAGTGCCCTGCTGTTCTCCTCCCCCTTGGTCTCCCCCCTCAGCTGTGCCCTGGGTTGGCAGTGTCCTGCTGCCCCCTTCCCCCCCCCCCCCGATTCCTCCCCCAGCTGTGCCCTTGGTTGGCAGTGCCCTGCTGTTCCCCTCCCCCTTGGTTCCCCCCTCAGCTGTGCCCTTAGTTGGAAGCCTCCTGCTGCCCCTCCCCGAACTCCCCCTCAGCTGTGCCCTGTGTTGGCAGTACCCTGCTGCCTTCCACCAGACTTACCCCTTCCCCCGCAACTGTACCCTTAGTTGGCAGTGCCCTGCTCCCTCCCTCCCTGGAACCTCTCCAGTTGTGCCCTGGTTTGGCAGTGTCCTGCTGCTCACTCCACACACACACACCCTTCATGCCCCTCCACCTATGCGCTGCCTTGGTAGTGTATTGTTTATGCAGGGCCAGGGAGATGCTATTGCTTCCTGAAATGTGCTGCCATCCCAGGCTCCATCCAGTATCCTTTTCTTACCCACTACCTGGTCTTTGCCTCTAGGGGCTCATAATGCTGTTTTTGCCACTCTATAGTCTTATTCTTTTATCAAACTGATAAAACAAGATTATTTCCTCCTAATAAAAATGTACCTCACATCTCTGCTGCTGCGTAAATTTGCTTGTGTTAGGTCAGGGTTAGCTTTCTCATATTGGTCCTCATTCTACCCCTTGCTTAGCAATATCTTATTAGCCACAGGTTCTGATTTTGGTGACAATAGGAAAGAAATTTTCAGCAGTATGCCGAGTACCAAATGTATAATAAAATGTATTAGGGAAAGCTACGTATGATGTCTGGAGATCAGGCTAGATGTCTTGACTTCGTGTGCCTGTGGATCTTCTAAAGCAGTGTTTCTCAACCTTTTTTATAAAGTACCCCTTTTAAAAAAAATAAGTACCCACAGTACCTACAGTTTTCAGATGCACACAATTGTTTTCTACCATTGCAACACATTTGTTTAAACAACTTAATTGTAGCTGGGTGGGCAATGAAATTTGTGGGTGTAAAAAGTACAAAAATAATAAAGTGCTGTAAAACTTAAAACACAAATTTAGTTTTCTCCAAATTTCAGTTATGTTGACATATCCCCCCAGACTTCTCTTGAGTATCCCTAAGGGTATTCGTACCACTGGTTGAGAAACACTCTTCTAAAGCAGGGGTGGGGAACCTGAGGCCCCGTTGTAAACTTTAGTAGGCATGTCAGTGAATCTGTTGCAGTGCTGTAGTCAAATGGAATTGCTTGCAGAATGGGTGATGGTCTATAACCCTAAGCTAAAAATCTGTCGTTATTCCTGAATAACAGAAACCCACAACAATGAAAGATAGTCATGTCCCTAGTTAATAGAATTCTCAAGATAGTTTGTTTGAGGAGGAAAAACTAGTTAGGTCAGGGTTTCCCAACCTATGGGTCGGGACCCAAATATGGGTCACCATTACATTTCAAAAGGGTCACCAAGTGTCTCCCCAGGTGGCTCTGCCCTCCCTCCTCCCCTCCACCCCCGTTTTTGAATTGCCTTGCATCATCAAGTCTTCCTGAATTGTCAAAATGGGTCCCTACCTGGAAAAGGTTGGGAACTGCTGAGTTAGGTTCTGGAAAGCACACATCACATTGGTTGTTCTAAAAGTAAAAGAGGCAGTATTTGCAGAAAGTGAAAAACTACAATCCAAGAAATTTTTCATGCAAATTAATATCTTAATAGTTAGTCAATTGTTTCTAGTCTAGGCTTAAACAGTTAGGATACCTTTTAGTATGAATTTCATATATCCAGAGAGCTACCAAAAAGTGATTGTTTCAGTGCTTTCCTACTATCTTTCATGAAATGCAGGTAAAGGAAGTATATCCTATCAAATAACTTCTGCAATCTGAGATTCAACTGTTGTCCTCCTTTTGAATTTCCTGCGACCTAATGTTCCTGTCTTGGAAAACCCATTTATTTTATAACTGTTAAATCTAAAAGAAAAGTTCATAGTCCAGGCCTATATTAGTTACTCTCCTTTCCTTAAATCCTAAGGCTAAGGTAACTTTGAGACTTCACATCCTTTTTAAGGCTAACCATCCTTATGCTGGTGAGCAGTTACTCAAGCAATCCTTCAAGATTTGTATGTGAAACTGTTTAGCCAGTGACTGTAAGGGGTTCAACCATTTATCTCCAAAGTCGTTTCAGCGGGGGATGTGAACTCCTGTTAAAGAATTTAACTGGTTGAACATTATGTTAACCGGGATGGTGTGGCAGGCCTGGTTGTGCTAGAGCATCCTTCTACTTGCAGCACAACACAGGTTGGGGTTTCCTTGGTCCAGAGGTGACATGGGCTGCTCCAGCCACTTGTTACCGGGTAAGCATTCCCTGATAAGTTTGATGTTTACAGAGTAACCCATTAATCCTTTAGATCCCTAGTTTCAGCCTTCCATATAAATTCAGTTCACATTTTGCCTCAAATAATCACCATAATATAGCAAGTGGAAGGATGCAGAGGAGTATATTTCTAGAAAACAAAGTAAGTTAGTGAAACGAACGTTCTTTTCCTCTTCTCAAGAAAGAGTTATAAAACACTTAACTCAGCCATGTATATTAAGTTTGCCATTTCTTATCACACTCTTTCAAAAGTGCAGCTACCTTGTTAGTGTAATTGGCCAGATGTACGTAGAATAGATAAGGATGAGGTGACCAACTAGTCCCTAACCTTGCAAATATAGAAACTCGTATTTTTTTCAGATTTCTGCAACAAATCATCAAGTTTGCCATAAGTTCCATATCTGTATGTGCGCTTGACCTTTTAATTTTTGTTTTGCAGTTAAATTTCTTGAAGTAATCAAGCCCTTCTGTGTTATCTTGCCTGAAATACAAAAGCCAGAAAGGAAGGTATGTTATTGAGATGTCCTTCAGGAATCTCTTTGTAAAAGATAAGATTTCTAAACGTAAAGTTTGCTCTATATTCAATTTTTGTGCCAGTGCAAATGCCAGCAGTTCATTTATTTTTAACTGGCATAATTACATCCTTGGTATGTGTTGTACTGCTGTAATACCAGTGCAGAACAACTTTTGTGCATAGGTAAGGCCTGAGTTACATGATAATAAGTGCGAGAGTGAATGAATTTGAGGAGCTAAAATGGTATCTTAAAATTCAAAATGTTCTCTTTTCCTCCCCCCCTCCTTAAAAACATCAGATTTGAGTAAATAATCTTAGGGTGAATTTATGTGCTGAGAGCTTTTTTTGGTAGGATATTAAACTAATAAGAATCAATTTCACTGGATCGGTACTGGAATTACCTTATTACCTGCTTGCATAAGGTTGTTTGCTTGAGTTGGTTTCAGTAAAGATTTACTATTTTTCTTTCAAGACTTGATAGTATAGTTGGGATGAAAAGGGATTTGATAATTTACTTTGGTCTTGTGTTTTACTATAACTATGAGTCATATTATAGAATTTACCTCACTTGCTTAATAGACCAGCTGTTGTGACAGTGACAACATACTGTCATTCTCATTTATGTTTTCAGATTCAATTTAAGGAAAAAGTACTATGGACAGCTATCACACTTTTCATCTTCTTAGTATGCTGCCAGGTATGTTTGTAACATTCTTTCATCTTCCTTTCAAATAAAAAGGGAAACAAACTCAGTGTTTTAATTTAATCTAACCTCATTTTCATTGCTTGGAAATTCAGATTCCTCTGTTTGGTATCATGTCATCAGACTCAGCAGATCCTTTCTATTGGATGAGAGTAATTCTGGCTTCAAATAGAGGTAAGATCCTGCTTTTCTCAGTTGCCAGTACAGAGGTTATTTTGTGTGTTTGAACATTTGGGATTGTGTTCTTAGTCGATAGATTTAGTTTCTCTTGAAGTAGACATCTGGATTACAGCAATAAACACAGCATAAATAGAAAAGATAAATTTGGGGATAGGAATTGACACATGCATTCAGTTGCATACATCAAAGTGAAGGACACATAGCCTTTGGAAAGAAAGTGGCAACAGAACAGCTCATAAATACTCATAAAATAGAAGTTATGAAATTCTGCTGTACATTCCTTGTATTCTGATGCATAATCCCAGCTGTAAAATCACTTGGTATTTTTTGTTGTGGTGACACTTTCGCCACTCACACAATGCAACCTGTTCAGGCTGGCTAGTTGTCCAGTTGCTCATTGAAGCTTTTTTTCTGCTGATATAAATCAGGTGGAGTACCAATCACTTCAGTGGACCTCTTGATACTAGTTGGAGTGTATGTATGTATCAGGTGATGTCAGCTGATTATAGCATAATGGGCAGTGCAGAGATTTGCATGTAACTAAGAAAAATGGTTGTATAGTGAGCTGATGCATCAAAAATATTTGAATGTCATCCTTCAGAGGAAGAGTGTGAGCTTTATCATTTTTATGCCATCTTATATCTGGCATAGATATTAGGGATGTCAATGTGTAGTAGTCTACACGATTAACTGATACGCCTAGGAGGCATATCAGTTAATCTTGTTGACTACTTGCATTCCCCCCCCCCCCACCACTACTCCCAGTTCCTCTGTATCAGATGCAGCAAGGGGTGGGGGAGGGAGTGGGAGCCAGTGTCCGTGAGGAGCTGGTTTTAAGCAGGCTCCCCAAGAGCACGGGATGCACCTCGCCCCTGCACTGCTGTCTCTGATAGGCAGCAGTGCGGAGGGCAAAGGGGGCAGGCTGGAGCCAACACACATGGGGAGCTGGCTTTTAAGCAAGCTCCCCATGCGTGCCAGCTATGCAGACTCACTGGCTCCTGCAAATACAGCAAATGGGGGTGGGGGGGCAGGCAGGAGCTGGTGCTGGTACCCCAGCACCAACTCTGTGGTGCTGCCCCTACCCCGTTCCCTCCCCCCGCTGCCGCCTCTATCAGAGACAGCAGCGCGAGGCGTGGGGGGGAGAGGGGGGGAATCAGGGGTGGCTGCCGCAAAGCAGCCTCTGTCCGCAGTGGCTCGGGCTCACTGTGGACAGAGGCTGGTCTGCGGCAGCAGCCCCTATCCACAAGGGGTCCAAGCTTACAGCAGACAGAGGCTGCTATTGCGGAGTAGCCTCTGTCTGGGGAGCTCAGAACTCCACAGACAGGGGCTGCTGCCTCTGATACAGCACGGGGTAGCAGGGGCTCCCCGGGAGTGGGACTTGGGAGCACACTAGCTGCTGGCCCCACCCACGGGGACGATCAAATAGTCATGTAACCGCTAAGATTTCATACAGTTATCCGATATCTAACATCCCTAGTAGATATGCCAGAAAGTAGCAATCTTAATGCAGAACACATGATACTAAGGATTAATTCATTGTCAGCCAAATTAGTTTTCATCAAATTGCAGTTATCTTTTAAATTTTTTCTTTTTAAACTGACTCAAAGAAGGAGTTTATTATTATTCTATTGGTACCATGAAGAGTTGAGAGGAATGAAAAGTCAAACTTTTCACTTTGAGGGGGGTCTGGAAATTGTGAAATGCAACAACTGTCATTCTCCTTTTTTTTTATCTGACAGGAACATTGATGGAGCTTGGTATTTCACCCATTGTCACTTCTGGGCTCATCATGCAACTCTTGGCTGGTGCCAAGATAATTGAGGTTGGTGACACGCCGAAAGACAGAGCTCTCTTCAATGGGGCACAGAAATGTAAGTAGCAACTGATATCAGGGATGCTTATGTAGTGTGAGGCCTGACATAAACGATAGAAGTTATAAACTAGATCTGTAAAAAATCTTGGAATCTGATATGTTGGCCTCCTTAGATGTTAGTTTCTTGATTCTGAATTTTAGTACTTCAGTGCACTGATTTATTGTGTGCTGTTTCTTGACCTGTGTGAAATTATCTGATGGGTTTCAATTCAGTTTTTAATGGTTATGTCACCTGATGATGTCCCTGCTGCAGCCTCAGCAGAGAGGTCAAGTATTAAAAGGACCGTGGAGACCCAGAAACCATCTCTAAAAATGGTCAATTTTGATTAGGATCAAAGTACAATTGACGTGGGAAAGGCTGAGGCAATTCTGTGCTGCTGGTGTGTCTCTTGTGTGACACATCTTGAGACTCAAGTCCTTTAAGCTGGCTCTTTTCAATAGTAAAAATTGCTATGCTCTCTCTGTAACGTACAAATTTCAGTTAATCTTCTCTACAACTTGACTTTACACAAGGAACAATTAAGTTCCAAAATCTGTTTGTTGAAGAAAAACTCCCCTAAATTGCTTAAGTATTAGATTGTTAGGGATTAAAATCCAATTTAATCAGTTAACCAGTTAAACGGGATCCTGGCAGAAGACTGCTCCAGCCTGGCTCATTGCTCTCTCACAGCTGTGCAGTGTTTCTCAAGATCTTAAGAGTTTCCAGTCACTGACTTCAGTGATCAGACTTCATTTTGACACTGCATTCAAATGTCTGTTTCATTAGTTATCGTGTACTTCCCCCATTACCGTTTTAGTTTGCTATGTATAGGCATGTCTAGACTACATAGTTTTTTAAAAAAAAACTGTACTTTTTTTCGAAAAAACTTCACCTGCGTCTAGACTGCAGTTGCGTTCTTTCGAAATTAAATCGAAAGAACGTGGCAGTGTTGTCGACATTAGTAAACTTCATTTTACAAGGAAGAACGCCTTTTTCAAAAGAGCTCTTTCGAAAAAAGGCACGTATGGACTTGGGAGAGGCATTTCTTTTGAAAAAAGAGGTCTCCAGGAAAAACCCTGGTGGACAATCCATCTACACTAATCACAGCTCTATAGTTCCTGTCTCCAGCCAGGACTTAAAGGCACAGGCACCTGGGTAAGCCATTGTTGCAGGAAGCCGGCTTCAGGGAAGCATATTGATCATGCGGCTCTCCCTGCCACACCAGACATGGCACAAGCATAAGGCTCCCAAGGTCCCCCTGGCCCTTTCTGTGAGCTGCCCCAGGGCTCCCAGGACCCACCCAGGGGCAACAAATGCAGGGCACCTTCCTGGTCAGGGTCTGAGATCCAGGCCCTCCTCGAGCTCTGGACTGAGGAGGAGTCCTCCAGGCCCTTCAGTCACGGCGCCGAAACGTGGACACATATGGACGGATGGCTAAAGCTCTAGCCCACAGAAGCCACCACCCTCTTAGCCTTTATCAAGTCCGGGCAAAGGTAAAGGAGCTGTGGCAGGGCTATGCTCGGGCCCGTAAGGCCAGCTCCCGCTCCGGGGCAGCACCACCATCCTGCCCATACTACAAGGAGTGCCAGCAGCTCCTGGGTGGTGGTGAAGCACAGTCTCCACGTGTCCTTGTGGAGTCGGGGTTAGAGACGCCCCGGTCACCCAGCCGGAGCTCCAGAAGGAGGAGGATGACGACCTGAAGCTGCAGGAGGAGGAGGAGGGCACAGGCGGAGTCATCACCCCAGGCCCAGGACACCTCCCAGGCATCATCTGACGGCGGGGAGGGAACATCGGGTGAGTGCTGTGAGGTTGGCACACACACGGGGAGTGGGGGAGAGGCGGGTTCACAGGGGATGGGGCGCAATTGTCACTCGTCATGCTTGGCCTGGACAGTGTGCAGCTGGCTGTGCACATAACAAGCACGTGCAGCTGCAGTGTGCGATATGTGGTTTCAGGAGCTGGTCCCAGAGCACACACGGACTGCTACTTACAGTCTAGGGGGAGGCTCCATATATGTCAACCCCTGGAAGGGCTGTCCTCCCCCTGCCAGGCACTGCCGGAAGCAGGCTGAGCACAAGGGCGTATGCGTGACCCCGCACAGACTGACGAGTATTGCACGTACGAGGAACCACCCTCTCCCACAGACAGCGCTGCCAGGTTGAAGGTGGGGGAGGGGGCGGAAGGGAGGCAGGGATGGCCAGGCTGCTCCAGGCCCCTCTCCCGCACCTGGGAACCCACTCTGGCCGGACAATTCCCTGGTCTGCTTGTCTATGGAGGGGGGAGGCATGCAGGATGGTCTCCTGGGCACCTCAGGGCCCCTGTGAGGCTGGGGCTGCTGGGCAGGCCCTACGTGGCCTGACTCTCGGGACATCAGTGTCCCCTCTACCAAGGACAGTTGCTCACAGAGGAGGGCACGCCCTCAGAGCCAGCGTGTTCAGGGATGACTGACCGCCTCTCCCTTTTGTCCTCCACAGCTGGACCAGCTGTCGACGAGCGGCGAGCCATACCAGCCCTGCTGGCCAGCTGAAGCCAAGGGAGCCGCAGGCACACCAGGACCTGATGCGCCAGCACATCTCGGTCATGCGAGATCTTCAACAAACCCGCGCCCAGAAGTATCACGAGGAGGCCAAGTGGCGTGAGCACATGTTGGGCGAGCTGGTGCGGCAGGGAGACATTTGGTCATGGCCTACCCGGGTCCTGTCCCTGTTGCCGCTCTCCCTGCTTCCCCTTCCCCCTGTCCCCTCTGCCATCCCTGAGTCAACTGCAGCCCCCCCTCCTGCCCAGCCCCCTGTTCTCCCAGGCCCCACCCAACCCCAAGCCCATCGAGGTCCCCGGACCAGAGGCGACAGTTGCAGGTGCTCCAGGCAACACTCCCAGTCCTGAGCTCCCCTCCTAGTTCCCTGCCTCCCTCCAGGTTCTGGGCCCCCCTGTACCCCAGTCCATAAGATTTTTTTATAAGTTACAACAAAATTTATTTTCAAATCCAAAATGGTGTCTTGATTGATTTTCCAGGGAATGGGGGAAGGGTTAGGGTTGTGTTGGGAACAGTATTGGGGGGCAAGGCAAAAGCCCCCATTGGGGAGAGTTACTTGGCTCCTTCAGAGAACCTCTCCCTCAGGGCCTCCCGGATGCGCACCCCCAACTGATGGGCCTGGTGGATGGCAGCTGTCCGGGGCTGTTCAAACAGCCTCCTCTCGCCACCAGCCTCTGTCCCCTACCATGGGAGGAAGGCCTCCTCTTTGCTCTCCACTAAATTGTGGAGCATGCAATACACAGAGACCACCTTGGGGATGTTGCGCTCCCCCATGTTGAGGCAGGTCAGCAGGCACCTGAACTGGCCCTTGAGATGCTCGAAGGCGCGTTCCACCTGCATCCGAGCCCAATTCAGTCGCACATTCAATTGTTGTTCCTTGCTCGGGTCCAGGTGGCCAGTGTAGGGCTTCATGAGCCACAGCATCAGTGGGTAGGCCACATCGCCCGCAATGCAAGTCGGCATCTTCAGGTCCAAGCGCAAAGTCCCACTGTGGGAAGAATGTTCCAGTCTGCAGCCTTCCGTACGGGCAGGAGTTCCTAAATATGCGGGCATTGTGTGTGTGGCCCAACCACCCGGCACAAATGTCTGTAAATTGTCCCCGGTGGTCAACCAGGGCCTGCAGCACCATCGAGAAGTAGCCCTTCCTGTTAATGAACTTGGGTGGCTTGATGAGGCAGTGTGCAGATCGGCATGTGTGTCCCATCAACTGCTCCTCCACAGTTTGGGAATCCAAGGGCACCACATCCGGCCACGATGGGGTTCACCTCTCCGAGATGGATGATCCTGCGCAGCAGCACAGAGTTGATGGCCCTCATAACCTGCAAAAGGAGACATAGAAACACACACAACAGAGAATGAGAGGGGGTGCCTGAGCCCTTGGGAGGTGCCCGTCTCCCACCTCTCTTCTCTCCCCCAAGGGCCACTCCCCCCTTCTCTCCCCAGCAGCAGGGCTGGGTGAGGCCAGGATGCCACACCCACCGGGGCCGGGCCTTGTCCCCACTCCCCCTCCCTGCCAGTCCCTCTGCCCTTTCCCAACAGTCCCCCTTTTCCAGGCCCCCAGGAGTGCCTTACCTCCATCAAGATAGCCCCAACAGTGGACCTCCCCACTCCGAACTGGTGTCCACTGAGTGGTAGCTGTCGGGCGTGGCGAGCTTCCACACAGCAATAGCGACTCTCTTCCCCAGGGGGATGGCAGGCCGCAAGTGGGTGTCCTGTCTTTGGAGGGCAGGGGCGAGCCAGGCACACAGCTCCATGAAGGTGGCCTTCTGCATGTGGAAGTTGCTGAGCCACTGCTGGTCGTCCAACTGCTCCAAGACCAGGCGATCCCACCGGTCTGAGCTGGTGTCCAGCCTCCAAATTCGCCTCTCCAACATGGGGTTCAGGGTGAGGGTCTGAAGGTCAGGCTCTGAGTCGAGCTGGGTCAGGACTGTCCTGATGGTCTGATGAAGCTGCAGCATGGTAGTGTGGGGCCATTGCATGCCCAAGGGCAGCTCCGGGTCCATGGCCAAAAAGAAAAAAAATGCTGTAGTGTCCAAGAAAGCTGGGCAACCAGAGCATATGCTGCAAAAGCTTTGCTGTTCCTTGGAGAGTTAGGCAAGCAAGCAGCTGCAGCAGAGAAACGGCTGTCTAAGGGGGGGTCCCTTTAAGCACATATCTCAGCTAGCCTCAGGCAGCAGCACCCGAAGTAACTGCTGCCCTAATGCCCTGCCAGAAGTGGTTCTAGGTTGCCTTTTTGTGATGGAGCTTCCTAGTAGTCTGGACGCTGTCTTTGGAAAGAAGCTTTTTTGAAAATTCTCTTTTGAAAAATCTACTTTCGAAAGACGCTTGCAGTCTAGATGTACCCTATATGTCATATAAACATAGTATTTTTGTTTTATTTTACAGTGTTCGGCATGATTATTACCATCGGTCAGTCTATTGTCTATGTAATGACAGGGATGTATGGAGATCCATCTGAGATGGGTGCTGGTATCTGTTTGCTTATCACTATTCAGGTAATTTTTATACTATACCATCTTATATCACTCTTCAAAATAAAACTATCCTTTTATCCCAGTGGGGTCTAGAGGGTGCAGTTATACAGACTCGTGAGAGTTGAAAGCACATGTCTGCTAACCAAGTATGATATCTGATCTTCTTGTCATCTTTAACGGTATAAAACATTTCTATCAAGTCAATTCTGTTACAAAAAAATAAAAAGGGATGATGCCTCCAGTAAATAACGTCAGTTCTTTTTTTTTTCCCCAGCTTTTTGTTGCTGGATTGATAGTTCTACTGTTGGATGAACTTTTACAGAAGGGATATGGTCTTGGTTCTGGCATCTCTCTCTTCATTGCTACCAACATCTGTGAGACTATTGTATGGAAAGCATTCAGCCCTACCACTGTGAACACAGGCCGAGGTAACTCATGCTCTATCCTCTTTGCTTCTGTTACAATTTAAGTATTCTGTAATATACTAGATGACAGGATTGTCTGAGAAGCTTCATGTGCACTCTTCCACATTCTAAAGCTCCCCTCGTAAGTAGTAATTTCTTCAATAAATATCCAGAGCACAGAGAATTTCAGCAACACAAACATTATATTGCTATGCACCAAAAAAAGGAAATTAAGTTAAATAGTAAATGAATACTGCTCCTTTCAGCCCATGCAATTTTTATCAAGTGAAATCTCAGGGTATAAAAGAATAAATAAAGAACAAGGTTTCATGGGGGATGTGAAGAACTGCAAGGAGAGAGGAGATGGAAAGAAAGAAGGGCATTCTCATTTTGTAAAGTATTGGGTGCTCAAAGACAGGAAACTAATTTCATTTGTGCTAATAAGCTGTAATATAGTATGATCAAATGTTCAGTCCACAGCTTTCTCTGTTCACTTTTCATTGCCCATTGTAAGTCTGCAGAAGACGTCCACCAGACCTTCCACGTCTCCTTAAATGTATGCTTTAATCAGAGTCTGGAATGAAGAATGGCAGTCTTAACAACTGGCTCAGTTAAGAAAGGTCATACTAGCTCAGACCAGTGGTCCGACTAGCTGAGTAACCTGTCTTCTGACAGTGCATGGTGTCAGGTGCTTCAGAGGCAATGAACAGAAGAGGGCAGTTATTGATAATCCAGCCTCTGTTGTCCAGTCTCAGCTCCTGGCAGTAAGAGGCTTATGAATACCCAGAGCATGGGGTTGTGTCCCTGACTGTCTTGGCTAGTAGCCATCAATGGACCTATCCTCCATGAATTTATCCATTTCTTTTTTGAGCCCAGTTACACTTTTGGCCTTTACATCATCTTTGGCAACAAATTCCTCAGGAACTTGTCTTGTGTGAAACAGTACTTCTTTATGTAACTTGCTGCCTTTTCTTTTCATTTCATTTGGAGTCACCTGGTTTTTGTGTTACATGAAGGGGCAAATAACATTTATTTACTTTCTTTACGCCATTCATAATTTTGTAGATCTCTATCATATCCTCCTCAGTTGTCTCTCTTCCGAGCTAAACAGTCTCAATCTTTTTCATAGCTCCTCATATAGAAGCTGTTCCATACCCCAATCATTTTTATTGCCGTTTTGTATATTTATTCCAATTCTAATTTGTCTCTTTTGAAATGGGGCAACCAAAACTGTATGCAGTATTCAAAGTGTGGGCATACCATGAATTTATGTAGTGGCATTATCTTTTCCTAATCTTCAGAATTGGTTGCTGGGAGTCTTATGAGTCTGTCATTTCAAAATCTCACTTTTCTTCAAAGGGCAGTGGTTTTGTCCCACAGAATGTATAGTTATGGCAGAATCCAAGCTGCTGCTTATTAAGGATCTTGGGTCTATAAATTTTGAACACTTTTTTTTTTCTGTATGATTTTTTCCCCAGCGGGATAGAAGAGTCAAAATTGTTTGCTTTGTGATCGTGAGTTCTCAAAGCACAGAACTTCAAAGTAGGAAAACAAAACAATGCATTTCTTTGAAACATAACTCTCTCATAAAAATTATTACATTTCTGCTTCCATTTTA
Organism: Pelochelys cantorii; assembly: GCA_032595735.1. Lineage (NCBI taxonomy): Eukaryota > Metazoa > Chordata > Testudines > Trionychidae > Pelochelys > Pelochelys cantorii. The sequence goes on from CM064336.1 coordinate 26,551,417, forward strand.
ATCCCATGGTGCTGTGTTTAGCTCTGTGTCTATTGCTGATAAGTGCTTTGGAAAACCTAGATTTTTAACAAATTTGTTCTCTTGGTGCAGATTGTTTTGACTTCTTTGGATAATTCAGTGCTTCATGTTGCTCTGAATTCTGTGGGTATGAAGTGCACTGTTTACATCTCTCATGTTCCCTGTGTTTTATTGTCTTGAATGTTTTGTCATCTTGAATGTTCTTTGGCACTGTCTAAAATAGCCAGATGGTATGGGATGTCTGTATGGCATTAGCAGATGTACCTTATGCTATGAAGACATATTTTTCCTTATGTTAACATGTTTCTTATATAAGAAATAGCCTTCAGGATGGGATTTTAAAAAGTGTTCAACATTGGCCTAACTGAGCCTATAGAAATCAATGGCAATACTCTTTACTGACTTTAGTGGGATCACAGTTAGGCCAGCAGCAAGCACTTCTGATAATCCCACCTTAAGTACTGTATTTCAGAAGCCTAGTTAATATCCCAGTTCAGACGGTTAAATACTTGAATTCACCATCCTTCTCCTCTCCCTTTCTCATGAAAGGAATGGAGTTTGAAGGCGCCATCATTGCTCTGTTCCATCTGCTGGCTACTCGTACGGACAAAGTCAGAGCTCTCCGAGAGGCCTTTTACCGCCAGAACCTCCCTAACCTCATGAACCTGATTGCCACCATTTTTGTCTTTGCTGTTGTCATTTATTTCCAGGTCAGTCATAATCTAGAATAATGTTTAAAACTGCTGCGGGTTGAAATAATAAAGTCTTCTTTTTCCTCTTACAAATGCAATTTGATCAGTTTTGAGTGCAGATCCTGACAACTCTTCCATAGAAAAGTTAACAGTTGTGAAGATAAATATGAATTTCAAAATATTTGGCTCTTCTGTGGCTTAAAATGAGAATCGACATGTCTGTTTAAAAATGGATTTTTTTCTGTAGTTTGAAGAGTTAAACTTCACCTTTTAGTGCATATAGAAGACTCCTATTGACTTGTGGGTGTGTGTACAACAGCCAGGGCCTCAGTCACTTGATCTGAAAAGGCTGCAACATCCTCCCTTGGCTTTGTGACCTCCAAAAAGCTTGAGAACTATTGTGGGCTGAGAGAGATGATGGATGTGTATTTAGAGACCTTGCAAAAATGTCAGTGTTTTGCTAAAGATACCCTGAGTCCATGTAAAGCAGCAAAATGGCTAATAGGTAGCAAATAAATCTTTGGTGTATGTAGCTTTGAAATTTCCATTCTTGGTTCAATTCTGAGTTCTTTCTGCAATTTTACACTCTCCTTTGAGTATCTTGGCTTTTTGTAAAGTCACATATTTAATCTACCGTGTCCAGCAGTCTGAATTGGTCCAAGGTCTTGGCAAAAGAGTTTAAAAAGAGGGTTGATCTAGTAGAATGTTTGACACCCATGTGGTTCAAGGCAAAATTTTTATCGAGGCCTTGCAGGGCCTGCTGTTGCGTGGTGTCCTGGCTATCTATGTTTATTAAGAGTTACACTGAGGTGTTTTCACTTGGCATTTTTCAGGGCTTCAGAGTGGACCTCCCCATCAAATCTGCCCGCTACCGTGGCCAGTACAACACTTACCCTATCAAGCTGTTCTATACTTCGAATATTCCCATCATTCTTCAGTCTGCGTTGGTATCTAATCTGTACGTCATCTCCCAGATGCTGTCAGCTCGCTTCAGTGGCAACTTGTTGGTTAGTCTGCTGGGCACCTGGTCTGTAAGTATCCACCAATTTTGTGTAGCCTTTTGTACATCATGCCAAGGCCCCACCAGAATGCCCATATCTCTCAATGTAGTGACGCTTTTCCTGGCCAAATGCTGCACATTGAGAGTGACAGCCCGTGTGATGTTTCTTCCATCATTATTGACTGAGGAGTACATAACCTGCTATGTTTAACATGTGTCTTTAATCTGTGACTTGCTGTTAGTTTTCCCTCCCTTGCTAACCTAGTATGTTTTATTTTTTCATTTGTCCCGTATTCCCATTGTTAGTTTAGAAAATATTCATAATCTGAAACTTGAATTCCCATAGCAGAGATAAAGGAGAGACAAGGCAGAATTGGGGGGGTTACAATCAAATCAGTATCTTAGATGCCTATATACAAATGTAAGAAGTATGGGGAATAAGCAGGAAGAACTTGAAGTGCTAATAAATAAACACAACTATGACGTTGGTATACAGAGACTTGGTGGGATAATACACGATTGGAATATTGGTATAGAACAGGGCTACTCAACTTGAGAAGCCCCAGGGGCCATTAATGATACTCATAGCACATGCCAAGGGCTGCAATTTAAGTGTGGTTGCATATACATGCAAATAGCATCTTTCACACTGATGGGCATGAATACAAAGATTAGGGCAAGATTACACAACACGTAGACTGCATTTGAGTCAGTTCTGCTGATATTAATAAAATGCAATATTTGCCTCATTTCCACCCATATGACAGCACTTTTAATGAGAAGTGACAGTCCAGGAATTTAACTACTAAAACACATATCAACAGAAGACCATTATATTGACTTGGTGTTGTGGACCATGTTCCCAGTGGAGGCCATGATCAAAGGATCCCACCTGTGGGCCGCATGTTGAGCCCCGCGTAAACTCAAACTGCACCGCTTCCCGCCATCCGGTTCTCCACACCTCCCTCCTCTTTTCCCCCCCCCCCCCCGGGCCAGCCCCGCTGCACCTGCCGTCCCTCCACCCGCCCTGCTTCCCACTGGCCTGTGCCCACCCCTCCTCCCCCCGCCCCTCCCACACCTCCTCCCGGCCAGCCCCACTCCCCTCCTGGCCGGTCCTCCCCCCTCTCCCCCATCTGAGATCAAGTGTGTCAGGTATTTTTTTTTTTAAGCCACCTGGTAACCCTAAAAACAAGAGTGATGTCAGGGTAGGGGTCTACTACAAACCACCTATGCAGGCAAAAGAGGTGGATGAGGTTTTTTTAAACAACTAATAAAATCATCCAAAGCACGGGATTTAGTGATGATGGGGGACTTCAATTATCCAGACATCTGTTGGGAAACTAACACAGCAGGGCACAGATTATCCAATAAGTTCTTGGACTGCATTAGAGACAAATTTTATTTCAGAAGGTTGAGAGAGATACTGTGGGGAAGCTGGTCTTGATTTGATTTTGACAAATAGGGAGAAACTGGTTGAAAGTTTGAAAGTGGAAGGCAATTTGGGTGAAAGTGATCATGAAATCATAGAGTTCGTGATATTAAGGAATGGTAGAAGGGAGAACAGCAAAATAGAGACAGTGGTTTTCAGGAAGGCAGATTTTAGTAAACTCAGAGCTGGTAGGTAAGCTCCCATGGGAAGAAAGACTAAGAGGAAAAACAACTGAAGAGAGTTGGCAGTTTTTTTAAAGGAACATTATTAAGGGCCCAAAAGCAAACTATTCCCTGGCATAGGAAAGATAGAAAGTGTGTCAGGAGGCCACCTTGGATTAACCAGGAGATCTTACATGATCTAAAAATAAAAAAGGAGTCGTATAAAAAGTGGAAACTGGGTCAAATTGCAAAGGATGAATATAAGCATAGAACACAAGTATGCAGGTGCAAGATTAGACAGGCAAAGGCACAAAACGAGCTAAATCTAGCTAGAGACATAAAGGGTAACAAGACATTCTACAAATATATTAGAAGCAATGGGAGGACCAAGGACAGTGTAGTCCATTGCTCAGTGAAGAGGGAAAAATAATAATAGGAAACTTGGAAATGGCAGAAGTGCTTAATGACTTCTTTGTTTCAGTTTTCACCAAGAAGTTTGATGGTGATGGGATGCCTAACATAGTGAATGCTAGTGGAACTGGGGTAGAAGTTAAAATAAAAAAAAAAAAGTTAAAGTTAGATGTCTGCAAGTCACCAGGGCCTGATGAAGTGCATCCTAGAACAGTGTTTCTCAACCTTTTTTTATAAAGTACCCCTTTACAAAAAAAAAAAAAAAAAGTACCCCCAGTACTTTTTTGGGACCAGTTCTGTTCAATATCTTCATCAGTGATTTAGACGATGGCACAGAGAGTACGCTTATTAAGTTTGCAGATGATACCAAGCTGGGAGAGGTTGCAACTGCTTTGGAGGATAGGGTCGTAATTCAAAATGATTTGGACAAACTGGAGAAATGGTCTAAGTAAATAGGATGAAGTTTAATAAGGACAAATGCAAAGTACTCCAATTAGGAAGGAACAATCAGTTTCACACATACAGAATGGGAAGCGACTGTCTAGGAAGGAGTACTGCAGAAAGGGAGCTAGGGGTCATAGCGAACCACAAACTATATATGAGCCAACAGTGTGATGCTGTTGCAAAAAAAGCAAACATGATTTTAGGATGCATTAACATGAGTGTTGTGAGGAAGACATAAGAAGTCATTCTTCCGCTCTACTCTGCGCTGATTAGGCCTCAATTGGAGTATTGTGTCCAGTTCTGGGCACCGCATTTTAAGAAAGATGTGGAAAAATTGGAGAAGGTCCAGAGAAGAGCAACAAAAATGATTAAAGAGCTAGAAAACATGACCTGTGAGGGAACACTGTAAGAATTGGGTTTGTTTAGTTTAGAAAAGAGACAACCGAGAGGGGACATGATAGTGGTTTTTCAAGTAACTAAAAGGGTGTTACAAGGAGGAGGGAGAAAAATTGCTCTCCTTAGCCTCTGATAATAGGACAAGAATCAATGGGGCTTAAATTGCAGCAAGGGAGGTTTAGGTTGGATATTAGGAAAAACTTCCTAACTGTCAGGGTGGAATAAATTGCCTAGAAAGGTTGTAGAATGTCCATCTCTGGAGATATATTTCAGAGCAAGTTGGATAAACATCTATTAGGGATGATCTAGATTCTGGACAGAGATTGGTTGTGCCATGAGGGCAGGAGACTGGACTAGATGACATCTTGAGGTCCCTTCCAGTTCTAGTATTCTGCAATTCTGTGATGTGTACACACAAGTGCTAACTACTAAGGGATGATGCATTTAACTAGATTTAGTCTAACTGCTAACAAATAGGGATACACAACTGAACAGTACAACCCTGTTTGTTTCTTTTCAGGACACTTCATCTGGGGGCCCTGCTCGCTCTTATCCAGTTGGTGGACTTTGCTATTATCTGTCACCCCCTGAATCCTTTGGTTCGGTGTTAGAAGATCCTGTCCATGCAGTTGTTTATATTGTGTTTATGCTGGGCTCCTGTGCTTTCTTCTCCAAGACATGGATTGAAGTCTCTGGCTCCTCTGCCAAAGATGTAAGTTAGAGAAATAGATTTACAGAATAAAACCAGGAGATTTATTCTGCAGTAATTACTACTTCAGCAGTAATATTCTGAAATGGACAGTATAGCCTGGTGCCAGATTTCCTTTTTAGTAAAACCACCACTTATATGGAGTACCTTTTGTCTGTGGATTACAAAGCCCATAAAGGTGGTAAGCATTTCCAGTCCCATTTTACAGAGGGGAAAACAGGCAGAGTACCAGGGCCTGATTCCCATTTGGTGCTCACTCAATCACATGGCCTTGTCCAGTCCCTTCCAGAAAACCCTGGGTGGGTGATATGGCATCAGAGATGCTGGAGATGCATAAATATCACTTGAGTAGCATAGAAAGAAACAGAACAATATGAAAGAAAAACTTTGTCACTTAATAAGGAGCATAGCACATAGCCTGGAGCATTACATTTGGAGCATAGCAGTCAGATGACAGCTGAACTGTGTGAGGGTAACCTACACACAGTACTTTAACATGTCTGTGCCTGGAAAAAACAAGCTCTCATGGGCTGTCTGTGGAGATTAATAACTTTAAGTGGCTGTGTTTCACACTTGCTTAATTGGAGATGTCAAAAATAGTTCAGTGTATATACATACCAGTACTTGGCTCTCTAAGCTTCAGTCATTCAGATGTGTGACACTCATGAACAAAATATTTCATTTAGGGATGTGAATGTTAATTGGTAAGCCTCACCCTTACTGGTTAAGGTTAACAAGTGGGGGCTGGAGCAGCTCCCTGCCTGCTGTGAGCAGGGGCTGCTCCAGCCCCGCAGGGGGTGCCACCGCTGTAAAAGAGGCCTGCCCAGAGCAGACCCTGTCTGGCAGGCTCAGGCACCTCAAAGGCAGGAACTGCTCTGGTGTGCAGAGTAGCCCCTGCCAGCGGCTCCTCCACCCCTTCTCCTTTAATCAGTTAAACAACATGTTTGACCAGTTAACCAATTAAATGCAATATTACATCTCTAGTTTCATTCTTAAATCACATTGCTTGTAGCTATTGGAGAGGGTAAAATGGCTGATAGTATGGCAGGTTTTAGTTAGAAAGAAATAGGTTTTGCAACCATGGGGAGTTATTAAAGAAATGGAGTACCAAACAATGAACATTTGAGATTGCATCTGGCTGCTTGCTGCCAAATGTGGCTGAGCTCCTATCTGGAGTTCTATACAGATCTTTGCTGGGTTTTACATGCGTGTTGCTTGTAGAATAGTGGAATAAGGCATCTTACACTTAATAATTGGAAAAAGCTTCAATTCATTATTTTCCCCCATTTCTTGGAAGATAGCTGGCATGTAACCACAGAAATACCATGCTTTTAAGTCCAGATGGCTGTGAAATTAACCTAAAAAAGTGAAACTAAATTTCTTTACTGAATTTCTTGGCTCAATACAGGTTGCCAAACAACTAAAAGAACAACAGATGGTAATGAGGGGCCATAGAGAAACTTCCATGGTCCATGAACTAAACAGGTGAGCTACAAATATGTGGTTGGTTGTACCAAGTGTCGTGGAATATATTACTATTCATATAATATCAGTACTACAATAGGCACTGTCTTCAGAAGATCAGAACTGGGATGTTCTTTCAAGCGCAGTGCTAATGTGAGATACTAGCCTACTGAGTACAAGGGTGGGCCTGTCAACAGTCCAATGTATTTCTACCTTTACAGCTGAAGGATTTAGTTCAGTGCTCTCTCTCTGGTGCTGTAAGTTCTGGGTTCAGTCCTTGCTGAGAACCATGGTTGAACATGCAAACTTATAGTTTCTCACACAAATAAGTTAGCAGTCACCTGACCCAGTTAACTACGAAAATCCTCCATTGTGGGGTGATGATCCCCAAATTAGCCATGCCCACCAAACTGCATGCAGTTATTCTAACTGGTCTTGAGGTCTGCTTGTGGTTGAGAGGACTACAAAACGTAAAACTTAAAGAGATATGGCTGCATGCAGGCTACAGTTTTAATTCATTTTTACTGTATTGGTACGAATATATTCAGCATTTAATTAGCACTTTATATTTTCAAAGTGTTGCATATACATTAATCTTTATTACAGTAAATATTGTTTATCACAGTTAGCAGATGTCTCAGTTACATAACTTTCTGTGTAAAAGCTATAGCATTCTAAGTTTGTTTCAAATCCCAAACAAATATTTAATAAACTGTTTGGTGCAGAAGTGGGGCACAGAGTCATGCTTTGAGCTCTGTAGTGCTTGCCACTGCAATTGTTATTGCTAATGTGGAGATGTAATGTGGCAAGACTACAGGTCCCAGCTTGCTTTGCCCCATCTTGATCATAGCTGTAAGCCACTTGAAATAAGATGGAATATTTTCTGGCACCTAATTGCTGCCCCTGTGTTTGCCTGGTTGTGGTCTTATTTCATTCTATTCCCAAGCAGCTTGGCAATGTTTGTCCTTAGCTGGACCATGCTCGGGCCTCCTTGATGAGTACATTGAGCCTACTTCATGTTCTTCCTCTTGGCTTACTGGATCAAGAAGGGAAGAGAGTGTTGTGATACTAAGGGCCTTTGTTTTTTATTTGTAATAGTTATCTTAAACTGCAGGGGTGCTGCTGAAAAAGTACTCTAGGTGCCTAGTTGTTATGAGGTCTAGCTCCCTGTTCTTTCTTTTAAAGGAGTTGATTGTAGAAAACACTCACCTCTTCAATTCAGGCTGTTCTCCCAGCTAGGTATATCCTATAGCAGAGGTCCCAAAGTGTGGGGCATGACACTATGAAGGTGTGGAGCAGCCTTTTGGGGGGGCACAGTGAGGAGGGAGTACCACCCAACACCGCTCTGCTGCAGTCCTAGCCACATCCTCAGCTTGACTCCACTCCTGATCCTGTACCAGTTCCCAGCCTTGGCTGCTGGCCATGGCTCCATTCCCAGCCTGGGGCTAAGGCTAGGGGTATGTCTGAGAGTGGAAGCTCTACCATAGCCTAGCTGTAACTCTGTCAGCATTGCCCAGGCCTTGCCCTCCTTTACCACGTCTCAGGCTGCATGAGGGGAGGTAAGGGGTGGCATGGACAGGATAAGGGGGCATGTCCCTCTAATGTAGGGACCACTGTCCTACAGGAATACCAGTCCCTGGTGTGAAAGGTAGCATAATGTTTGACTGTGCTTTTCCTTTCACCATTGTATTTTACAGATACATTCCCACAGCTGCTGCATTTGGTGGCCTCTGCATCGGAGCTCTTTCTGTCCTGGCAGACTTCCTTGGAGCAATTGGGTCCGGAACGGGAATCTTGCTAGCTGTCACTATCATTTATCAGTACTTTGAAATTTTTGTAAAGGAGCAGAGTGAAGTTGGAAGCATGGGAGCTCTTCTCTTCTAAACCTAGCTTCTCATGGACCTAGGAAAGAGAGAGGCATATTCTTGAATTATCCAGTCAGGTGAAAAGAAATAAAAAACTCGGGCACATCATGCTATAGGAACATGTATTTTAATAATGTTTCCAAAGTGCATTTCCTTTGTTCATTTTTTAGCATATTATTTGTTTTATAAATTGATGGAAAATGTGCAAAAACACTTTTAAAGAAAACTGTTTATTTTTAATTACTTATTAGGAAAACCAACGTCCTGAATTGGATTAAGTTTGAAAGGTCTTTAATTTTTCATCCCCTTGCTGAAATGCTAGATCTGACGCTTTCAAAGGCTTCAGTAAATAGACGGAGGGAGGGAGGAGGGTTATGTATTGGGACTTTTTTCCATATATTTTGTGTTTGCAGCTCCTCTGCAGTGGATGTGGTGAGAGAAATTTCACCCTCTTATGCTGGAGTTCGTTAATTATGGTTGTAAGCACAATGTTTACTATGTTCAGTTTATATGTTTTTTGGAATATGGTATATTTGGTGAGGCATTTTCTGTGTATTTCTACAGAGATGTCTCTACTTCCAGATGTCTTGTAAACTAAGCTAGGTTTTGTCAAATGCTGAATATTGGCTCGAGACTGTTGCCTAGTTTCTGTAGAGGTTGGAAATGCTTTCCCTTCTGTAAGCTGAAAACTCAGGTCAGTTTAGGTTTCTCTGTGGGAAGCTATTATTGTGCCTAAGAGTTGTAACCTTATAATTTGGTAATATGGGGAAGCCTTGTATGTGTTCATCTACCATGGACCACCGTTATTTCTAGCGCTGGCACTGAAACTAGTTGGGAATTGAATGTCACATCTTTTGAGGCAAATCTTTTGTCTTTTGGTAAATCCAGACTTCTCTCATTAAAAATAAGTAATAGTCTAGTAGCCATGAGGATATCATTGTCTGGTTGTTTTTTTTTTTCCCCTAGTGAATTGTGAGATCCATTGCTACAGAATGCCACAAATTTAATTTACATTTCTGTCCCAAACTTTGTCACTGTCCATGTAGAAGTTACCCTTTTGTCATCTCCGAAGTATGCTTAAAATGTACCCTTGCTGACTTGAAAAGTGTGTAGAGAAAACACTTGCCTGGAAACCTATGGCCTCCGTTTTTTTCTGAGGACCACTCCAATCAAAATGGAGAATCACCTTTAAAAGGTCTTTAAAAGAAACCGAAGAAAAATCCTCAACTTCTAATTTTAATTGGTCTTAAGCGCCTTAAATATTGATGAATTCAAACTTTTTGTGTACCGAGGCATTCCTTCCTGAGACAGTATTGATCAACCTGGGAACCAGAATGGGAAGTGGTAGTGTTGGAGTGTTTTTTTGTATTGCACCAAAATGACTGTATTTTACATTTTCAGAATAAGAGTAGAAAAGACGGTTTCTGTTTCGATGAGTGACAGAATCTTTTCTATTACATATTCCTGAGGAAAGTAGAGACAGGGCCCTCTGCAGGCTATGTACCTAACAACAGAAACGTAAACACTTAAAATGGGACAAGGGCCTGAATTGGAAAAAAACAAAAGTGATGGAATAAAGTAGCCATGAATAAATAAAACATTTTAAAAGTCCACTTGTTAATTTCACACTATGCTTGTTCTGCTTTTTTATCCAGTGTCTGTTTTGAAATAGCAGCATGTGACAACAGAATTTTTTATGCAAAATCTGACCGTTCAGAAGTGATTTTTGAGGGGAGGGGAAAGGGGATATCTCTTACAAAGGCCAGTCAAGGACCTCACTTCTGAGCAAACAGTTCTGGCTGGGTTAGAACTGTACTTGTGTTTTCAGTTAGAATTTTTCTTTGAACTGGCTGCAGTTTAGACAAACGGTTGAGTTTCTGGTGAATAGCACTTGTTCTATGCATCTGTATTTTGTTGCCTAGTGGTGGAACTTGTACATCTTAAGTAGATACGTTCTGAAGGCAGAATTTGATGATCATACAATGGACATTTAGAATAAAAATGAAGAGCTAATGCCTAACAGTCTGCTTTATAATTAAATAAAGTACATCTTTGGAACTAACAGTTGACTTTTAGTGCATTACAGTACCATTGCAAGTGCATGTTTAAAAGACCATGAACGTGAATATTAAGACTGATGTGTATTAAAGAGTGTACAAAGGTAGTCCCTGCCCCCAGAGAATTTACAATCTATGTATAAAACAGGATTCAGCAGGTGTCTAAAACAAGCAAATAAGTGTCAAGATAGGGACAAAGAGGTGACAAAATGAATGTGTAATAAGTCAAAGTATTGCCTAATATCTGCATATTACTAAATTTGTCTCTACCAAAGTTCTTTGTAGCATGACCCTATTATATTAAGTACAACAATTACAAGAATCAAGATGTAATGTGTTTCTGACTATTTTCTGCCCTTTCCTCTGAGGTTGCAGGTTTCTGATCTGATGGGGGGGAGGGGGGGAGAAGACATTAATTAGCCTTTTAGAAAGCATCCTTTCCTTTCCCTGAAAATCTTCTCCCGGCTCTTCTGAAGTTCAGTCTGGACTGTGGTTTGTAATACCATTGTAGAGAAGAGATTCTCAAAGTAGTGTGTGCTGCAGAATGGGGCTATGTGCTGTTCAGTACAAGTTAGCAGCTAGAAAAAAGGTCATCTGAAAAAAAAATACTTTTTACATAATCAACAGTTGCCACAGGAATATTGTGTGTGTGCAAATGGGATGAAGTGGCTCACGCAACTCTAGATATAAGGGGAGGTGTCCATAAAATCTCAATTAAAATGTTTTCTGTAAATATATACCAAGGAAAATATTAACAACCCCCCGTTGTAGGCAATATTCTAAATGGACTGTGTAGAGACCTTGGTACAACTGTAGCTAGCACTATAGAGAATTTATTTGCAAAGCACTTTTCAACTAAGCTTTTGAATACCTCTATGAAACTACATAGGAAGTACTATGTTCCTGTCACTGGGACATAAGATGAGATTATGACTTGTGCAATAGGCTAGTTCATCAGGGCAAGCTGCCTTAATAAATATGGAATTTTGACTCTACCCTCTGCTTTTCCCACTTGATCTCTTTCAATCCATGTGAGTAAGCAGTAACACGTTTCTGATGGCCCTCTGTTCCCTCCAGCCTCCCAAAAATGCATGCAACATTTTGTGCACTGCTGTTTGCTTATTGACAGGGTATGACACAATTGACAGATGTTCAGTCTAGGGATGTTAAATTTCATTTAATCAACTAATTGACTAGTCAATGGATTTTCCATTGATTAGTTGATAAGAGGGGGAGCCTCAGCAGGATTAGCTCCTGGCCCCGTGAGCTAACCTCGCTGCAGCTCTGCTTTTTAAAAGTATTAAGAGCCTACTGGCTCTTAATACATTTAAAAGGCTGGTGCGCAGTTGAGGGGACCTGGCGCAAACCGGGCCAACTGATTCCTGGCTTGCACGGGGTCTCCCATTGTGTACAGCTTTAAATGTAAAAATGCAGCACAGTGGGGACCCGATGCAAGCCGGAAATCAGCTATACCGGCTTGCACTGGGTCCCCACCACTGCCCACCAGCCTTTTAAATGTATTAAAAGCTGGCAGGCTCTTAATACATTTAAAAGGCTGAGATGCAGCAGGGGGACCCAGTGTGAGCCAGACTAGCTGATTCCCAGCTCACACCCAGTCCCCACTGCCTTCCATGTCCCCCCGCGGAGAGAGTGCTGGGGGGGAATTGGCTTTTAATCCAGTTCCCCCAGGCACCGGCTCCTGCTCTCCCCGCCCTTGCTGCCTATCAGAGGCAGCAAGGGGGATGGGAAGCAACTAGTCAAGGGACTAGTTGACTGTCCGATAAGCTTTTGCTTATTTGATAGTTGACTAGTTGCTTACATCCCTAGCTCAGTCAGCTTTGAGTGCCTGGAATTCTAAAACTATTACCTGCTGTGTCTGAGTATGCCTAGTGAAGTTTATGCCCTTTGAAAGGGCACTATGGCCTAATCAATGTACTTGCTGATGGAGGAGGGGGCCTTCACAAGGATATGAAGAAAAGCTAATGAAATTTTGAAGCTCTCATTTGATATGCAGCTTGGACCCTTTACCTTTGGAGTTTCTCTGCCTTTCCCTTTGCCAAATTTGACATGAAATTCTAGACTTTACCTCCTTCCTGCCTAAAAAGGTCACAGTTTGAACTTTGGCCAGTAAGGATCAACATCGCTGGCATCCTCCCAGCTGTCCAGGGCTATCTGCAGGTGTTCAAACAATGACTGCTTGTTGAAACTTCTTTTGTTCCACGAAAGAGGATCTTAGAGTTTATCCAAACATCCCTGCAGGACTCTAGAAATGGTAACAGCAGCAGCGTTCCACTGGGGGGTGCTGTTCTACTGCAGTTCAAGGCACTAGTTCTTTCATACTGAAAAAGCTGTTAAAACTTACAGGTGTAATTGCCTTTTTGCTTTCTTTTTGTTTCCGCATGCTGCACTGATGCACCGTAGAGGGTGAAATATATTGGCATAATCCCTAGAATCACAATTGAGGCCCCACCACAGGGAACTGTACAAATGCATAAAATTATAGTTCTAGTTTTAGTACTTATAACCTACGAAAGTATTTGGGCTATACAATGTTGTGCCAGGGAGGCTGCAGCTGTCAGTGTCACTTTATCTGCTGAACATTGCCACACAATCTGTGGGAGACTGACACTTGGATTGGGACAGTTTTTATAGGATTTAGAAAACACCATTAAATGAAATTCGAGGGGGGAGAAGAACAGTTTTAAAAAGAAAACAAAAATATGTTCTATGTTGGGGTCCAATTAGACAGCAAGACTTTAAGCTTCCATTTCACAATATGAGGGCAGGCTGGTCAACTAAAATGAGGCGGAGATCTAGGGTCAGGTCTCTTGTTGATGCCCTGGCTGTTACAAATATCATGCTAGCCAAGTTGGCAGCACCTGGTAGAAAGGAAATATCATGGCAATTGGCACTTCCCTTGCCATTACTGGAGTGAGACTAGGGACTGCATGGGAACAGAGACTGCATGCCTTGTCACCATGGGATCAATGCTTATGATCAAAAATGGGACAAAGGTGATTAGGAATGGGAAGGTTAAGGAAGCCTTTTTGGGGCATCTGAATGTACTAGCATTTAAAAAAAACAGAAGGAATACCGTTGGGAGATATCTATAAAAGCTGCTGCATTGTTTCAGTGGAAGAAAGGTGACCTGTATGGATCCTGACCAAGCCCCCCTGTCATTATGCTCTGAACAAGCTGAAGCTGCTAATTCCTACATATGAAGTGAGCACTGGTTCTCTTGGGTGAAGACCCTAGCCATCTGAAACCTGAAATAGCCATTGTTAATGTTGTGCCTTTAGTCATTTGTTGGCTTACAGACCTGGCAGCTGTGCTTTTTGTGGTATCAGAAGACACTGCAGGTTTTCCTAAACATCTCCCTCTGGGTAAAGAAGAGCCACTTCTTAAAGCTTTCAGCTTTCTTCTGATTTGTTCAGTGCTGTCCATTTCTTGAGTAGTCCAAGCTAATGGGAACAGGCCAGAATTTGTAATAAACTTTTTCTTCTTAAATGATCAGGCCAGTAATGGTTTAATGATGGATCGTGGCCTTAGACAACTTCCTACAGTTGAGAGAGATACAAACCATTCTATTTTCATTTGGCGTCAAGCTCTTGTATTTGATTTTTGCAATGGCTGCCAGGCTGCTTCGATGATTGCTTGGGCCAAGTTGATGGGGAGGTGGGGACGAGCTCTTTACTTCCTGTGAGACATACTGATGACAGCATTTTTAGTGTAGGGCAAAAGAAAAGGTTAATTTGTCACTGGAAGGGACTGTGCCAATAAATGATCAAGAGTAAGTAGTGTTCCTTTGTTTAAAACCACTTCCCCCACTCTCCCTTGATAAGGGAAACGGAAGTAAGGCTAAGCAGTTTGTGTTTAGTCTGGAGACACAGAGGGTGATTGTGACCGTCCCAGCTGTTATAACCTCTCTTTTTAAAGGAAAAATTGAGTCATTAGTTCGATTGCCCTAGGCTGAATTTTCAACATATTTCAAAGGAAGAGCTGGGTGTATTTTGATATCTCCCTAACCATAAATCATGCTGCTGCTGCTTCCCAACGGGAGCTGCCATTTTACAGTAGCTTCCCTCCAAGGAAGTTCAATCTACCAGGATTGCCTGACAAAGGAAGGTGATGCTCAGCATTTCAGCAGGTAAAAGGCTGAAGACTGTTTTGTGGTTGAGGGTTTTACTACTTACTGCAGAATTGTAAGTTTGATAAGTTTTTTCTCTTATCTAATTCCATGTAAATCATACATACCTCCCTGGAAGTCAGCAGTGAAAAATGGGTATAGGAGAACTAGACCATGGACACAGGAAGCATGTAAATATTTTTCATTTTAAATCAATCCAAAAGTAAGTAAGAGAGCTTACTTACAGCCGTGACTGTCTTTGGCCTACGCCATGCACCTGAATGCTTGTTTTAAAACTGGGGGGCAACTTCCATTTGCCTTATGTGTATGATCCCAGAGACTTTAATGGGGCCACTTCTATGAACAGAGCAAATGGGAATTGTGCTATGTCTACAGATAGGCAAGAAACTGGTTTCCTGTCATTGGTAACTTAGGAGTAGCATGGACTATATATAGCAGGAGCAATAGCTCTGGGAGGCAGAAGACCTGGTTTCCAATCCAGCTTTGATTAGCAATTCACGGGGTGACATGAGGCAAGTTATTGTATGTCTTCTTGCCTCAGTCTCCAATTTGTAAAATAGGAAGTCTTACAGAGAAGAAGGAGCTCTAAAGATTTAATCACTTCAGGTGAAATTCTGGCCATTTTAAATTCAATGGCATGTGGCCACCAACTTCAGTGGGGCCAGGATTTCACCCTTTGTGGGTGAAGCTGTGAGAGACTTCATAGCAAGATACTAGAAAAAAGCAAAGATGGGGAAGAGGTTGCTTTTAAATTTACGTAGTATTTACACTTTTACAACTAAACTTGGCTCCATATCAACTCTAATTTAGACGTAATAAATAATTTTCTTTTCTCATGTTATCTTACTTGGAAGTTAAGTTTAAAAACATTCTGTGGAAAAGAAGTTTCAGAATTAATCCTCTGCAGAGAACCCATCCTCTGGAGGCCAAGGGTGCATATGTAAATGGGGCTTTTCTAGATGGTCCTGGCCCTTGATTCTGTTTGGGAGAAGGAGGTGCAAATATGCAATGAAGTAGGAGAAATATTCAGGTCCTTGATGTAGCTCAGGGGCGTCCCAGTTTTTCCCCTTGTTTTATGCGTCTCCAGCCTCCATTGTGAGAGCTGTAACTGGATGGAGCAGGATCACTGTCTCATGCAGGGAACAAACATGCTGCCTCTGTTGTACTCTCAGCTCCTCCTGGCTCTGAAACAGCCGATCCTGCCTAAGCCAGGTCTCCTACATGACAGTGCTGAGAGCACGAGGCCATTGGTCAGTTACTTTTTTTCATAAACAAAATCTGAGTTATTGAGTATTTGTCCAGCTGGATCCCGCTGTAGGTCTATGAGCCATATGCATGCGAGGCTGGAATCATTTAGCTAGCAGCGTTGTTTAGATCTATAAAGTTGACTTGTAACACCCCTTACAACAGAGGTATAACGACAGAGCAGTCCTAGCTACCACTCAGTTCCTTCTCACCGCTCCTGCTAGCTAGTCAGAGCCAGTGTTTTGCTTACCCCATAGAATAAACACTGAAGGTTACTAGTAGTTAACTATTGTGTGGTGCAGCAGTACCTTTCTTAAGATTTGAACTTACACTCAGGAGACCACAGTATCATGAAAGATCATGGCCTGTCCCACAGCTGCTCTACAGTGTTGGTGGCCCTTTAAAAACTGGTCCAAACTAGGGATGTAATAGTGTAGTCGATTAACCAATAAGCAAAAGCTTATAGGTTAATGCTATAGACTACACACATTCCCTTCCCCTCCCCCCCCCCCCCCCCACACCTGCCAGAAAATTTTTTAGCAGGCTGGCCAGCAGCTCGGCTCACTCCTGGCTTGTGATGGGTCTGGGCCCCTACCCTGCTGCAGCTCTGCATTTAAAATGTATTAGGAGCCCGGCAGGCAGGCAGCCCGGCTCAGTCCTGGCTCATGCTTAGTCCGGGACCTACCCTCGCTGTGGCTCTACATTTGGAGTGTATTAGGAGCCACAGGGGCAGGCAGCTAATCTCAGTTCCAGCTTGCGCTGGGTCTGGCAGCTCAGACTTCCCCTGGACAGGGGCTGTTGCCAGCCGGGGCTGCTGTCTTTTTCTCAGAGGCAGCAGCACTGGGCAACAGGCAGCCAGTCGGCAAGGGGAGCTGGTTTTTAAACTGTCTCCCCTCGCAGACCAGCTCCTGCTTGGCACCCCACACTGCTGCCTCTGTATCAGAGGCAGCAGTGTGGCGTGGCAGAGGGCTCCTCAGGAGTGAGGCTGGAGTGCACAGGCTGCCTGCCCCACCTTCACCCCCAGGTACAATAGAATAGTCGAGTAACCGATAAGAAGCTTGGCTTTCCCTTGATATATTTTTTTACCCACTGCCTTTTCTTGTTCTCCCCTCCCCCCCAATTTTCCGTTCTTCCACCCCCCTCCCATCTCCCCTATTTATTTTGGTCCTAGACATCCAACACTCTGGTCATCCGAAGAAGTGGCCTGTGCCCCCGAAAGCTCATGATACCATCTACATGTTTTGTTAGTCTATAAAGTGCTACCAGACCATTTGTTGTTTTTTCAGTTTACCTGTACAGGCTAACTAGGCCACCCCCTGAAGCGATAAGAATTCATGAGGTTACGCGACTATTCAATTAACCAATATTTAACATCCCTATTCCAAACCCCAATGAGGTCTGCACCTCTATTTATATCATGGGAGGGCTTAGGAGCCCCAACTTAGGTCGGATGTCCCATTGTACTAGGTTCTGTATTACACAGATAGTCCCTGTCCCAGACAGCTTGCAATTGAGTAGACAAGATATGCAAAGGGCTGAAAGCAAAACAGAAGTAAAGTGAATGACCTTGCTTGTTCAGGGACACACAGCAGGTCAGTAACAGAGCTGGGAATAGAACGTAGGAGTCCTGACTCCTAGTCCAGTGCCCTATCCATGATACCACATTGCCCCTCTACTAATTTCATCTGAGCTGTTGCCACTACCTGTCAGTGGAGGCCAGACGTGTGAAGACTAACTTTGGCACAGTTGACTCATAGTAGCACCTGGGAGGTGCACTGCCCTGCTACCCTGCCAAAATTTTAAGGAGTGCCCCACATGTCCTTCCTGTACCCACTCCCCCTGCAGGCACCAGGCATGCCTGTACTTTGGAACCTTTGAATTCCAGATCCACATCTAAATTCCCTTGCTCCCACCTCAATAACAGGCCAACCAAAACTCCAGGTTCAAATACCATCTTTAGAGAAATGCAGAGCTGAGTTTGGAAGATACCTACAAAAGTCCATGTAGCACAGGCCTGATAGGAAGCCTGAGGCCTAGCTAACAATGGTCACTACTTTGCTTATATAAAGCAAACCTACACTGTGAGCAAGAGGCAGGCCCCTGCTCATGGAACTTAGCATGAACAGGGCTGATAGTGTAAAACACTAATTGGTAATAGGCACAGGTGTTGAACAGTATTCGGTACTAGATATAAACAGTAATTGGTACAGGGCATAAGTTGAAAGCACATTCTAGAAGGATGGTAGCAACACCTCATTAAAAAAGACCTTGGAACTCACACACTCCCCACAGATAACAGGGACAGACTGACCCAAGTTCTAGAAAGGAGCTAAAGTGACAGCATGATGGATAGAGATGCTTTGATTGAATCCCCAGGTGATGGGTGGTATCTAGGCAACGTCAGAGGGTAGCAACCTGATACGTCAGGAGTGATGTGTAACTTGTTTGTACCTGTATGTTATGTTGTCTTGGAAGGGGCTGTTTTTGTCCAGCCTAGGGGGGCAGTGGGACCTCCTACTGACTGAGCTGGCTCATTGTCAGGGGTACATATGCATAGTAGTTCAGTCAAGTCTACTGACATTATTACAGTTGTTGGTTTGACAATAAACCTGTCCAGGTGCCTTCAATTCTCATCTGATTTTCTGGTGTATGGGGGCTCTTTCAGAGTCTGCTGTTTTGACTACTTGTGCAAAGTCAACACGACACACAGGAGGACACAAGAATGCAGCCTTGTCATCATTGACAGAGCAGGAGACCTGTCAGGACACCACAATGGTGACTTCTGACGGCTAACCTTACCTTTCATTTTTGGAACTGTCTTCCACCAGTATCCGACAATGCCTGTGCTCAGTGTTTTGTGATCTTTACTGTCCTGCAGGCATGTGCCCTTCCCATTTCAAAGTTCTGAGAAGTATCTGACAGCTGAGTGAGCTGCTCAGTTTGGGGAACAAAGAACAAATCATTGGAATGCACCTGTTCTGCCCTTCTGGGAACATAACAGCAGGTAGTCTGCTGCTGCAGGGGGAGGTCTGGAGAGACTGCTCTGCTGTTTGACATTCCTTGGCATGGAGAGTTCACAGAGTTATGAGGGAATCCCAAGAAGTGCAGGGATCAGCTCTGCCTTCCCACAGCACTGCGCTATGGGATGCTCACCCACATTGCTTTGCTTTATCTATTAACAAGGTGCTAGCAATGTGACCATGAAAAATCAACAACGGAAGGGTAAAAAACAGTTTGACCAGTTTTCACTTTTGGTGACTTTTGCATGTTGACAGCACTTTTGTTGCCAAACCTTCCCAGTGTAGATATAGCCTGAATACAAAGTGGAACAAATTATTTAGCATATGTAGTTAACACACATTTCAAGGGACCATTCAAGGTCAAATGGCCTGTTAACACCACTCCAGTTATAGGGAGGAGAGGCAGGAAAGGGCTAAAGCAGCTGGGGGTGTTAGGAGCTTATAGATTGTTGTAGTAAACCATAAATTGAATCTCTCTAGTCAATCTGTGATTTTTAATGTCTAGCAGAGTTGAATTTAAGCTCCCAGGGTTATCCTTTGAAAGTGCTGTGCAGGTTTCCTTTGAGAACGAGGAGTGAAAAGTCAGATATAGATTGAGCACTTTACATGGGTAGCCTTTACATGAGTGGCATGAACCATAGTTGGGGAGGCTAGCACTGGGCTCAGGCAGCAGCCACCCTGAGTGCCAGCTCCTCCCACCCTGAAGGCCCTGCCTCTTTTGCCCAAGGCCTAGCCCCCTGCATGCTGGAGTTCCAGTATCCCCTCCCATAAAAAGAAAAGTCCTGAGGAGCATCCAACCACCGGATCCACCGCCTGCCCCAACCACACTGGGCTGAGCTGCCACCAGCCTCCCTGACCCATTGCCTCCCATACCAGACTCAGCCTCTGCTCTTCTGGCCCCTGAGTCCTGGTCTGGCCCCAGTGCCTGGTTGAGTCAGCAGCCTCCACAGGCGCTGGACCAGCCCCAGCGCTGGACCAAACTGGCAGCCTCCCTGAGCACTGGGCTCAGGCAGCACCCACTGCAAGTGCCAGCTCCTCCCACCCTCAAGGCCCAGCTCCTTTCCCCATCAAGCCACCAGTCTTAGCAGCTCTTGGCCACATCTCCTCAGTCCACTGGCTGCTAGCTCTTTGTGTTGCTCCTTACTCCCCTGTCCCCAGGAGGAAGGACATGGTGAGCAGCAGGGACCTATAGGAGTGAGGGATGGAGTGGAGGAGGCAATGGGGTTCTCAGGGAAGAGGGACACTGGCCCTGTTGTCCGGCAGCGGGTCAGGCCTTCCCTGGCCTATTATACCCGCTGCCCATGGCACTTAATGAAAAGTGTTTACCCAGAGGTGGTGTGGTGCTTTTTGTCTTTCATCATTTTCTTGTGTAACCTCATTCATTAGCATAATGATTGCCTGGCTTCACCTGCATAGTTGTTGTTGGGGCATTTAGTGTCCTGGAGGAGGTAGAGCACATGCTGGGCTAGACACATGGATCTTCCCATGTGTGTTGGTTGGGGAGAGAGGCGGTGTTCATCATTGTAGTTATGGAGCCATATCTGCAGGTTTTGCATTGGTGGTTCTGGCAGGATTTGATGCCACTTTGAGTTGGTGTGTCCTGCTCTGTGGGGACCTTGCTTTTGGCAGTGGTCTTGTAGAAGTTGGGGGGTTGTTTGAATGCCAGAAGAGAGGGTTCAGGAAAGATGTATTTCAGGATGGTGGTCCCCCATGCAGTGTGGGTTGTAGTTGTTTGATGATACTCTGTGTGCGCGTTCCAGTTGTGGAGTGGTAGGTGACAACTAGGAGGGTGGGAGTCTGATATGATGAGTAGAGTGAAGTAGAAGGACTCGCTAGCAGTAAGGAGAAATGGTGTTCCTGTGGTAAGATGCAAGCCAAGAATTTGGGAGACACCATTTCAATGCTCTCCCCTCTCACTTCCTGTGTGACATTAGGTGTTACTGAATCTCTCTCTGCCTTAGTGTTTTGACAGTAACATGGGGATAATGCCTCATAGGGACGTTGTGAAGATAAATTCATCAAAGATGTGTTCAAATGCTATGATACCAGGGGCCATATAAGTATGATAGATCTGATTGGCCGATTGATTCTTTTGTGGTTGTTGTGACCCACCAGCATGTACTTGGGTAGATTTTGCTAACGCTCCCAGGCCTTTATACACAAAAGTAGGGTGAGGTTTCATTCTCTTTTGCCTATGGTGCCTTGTAGGGGGAAAATCACTGGATACCTCAGGAAACTGCACACATTTCATGCTCCACATCAACCTTTCTAAGGCACTCATAGTGTTAGGCTCCCAGTGAGGAACTGAAAATCAGTGGGAGTTTGGTGCCGACCTTTCATATGTACCTTTGAAAATCTTCCCCAGTCTGCCTAACGCTGGAGATACTGAGCTGGAAATGGAATTTGTTTTGCACTCACAAAGTCAACAGAAGGCCATGTTCTCTGGGACTAAGGCAGGGATCTGGGAGTCAGGACTCCAGGGTTTGGTCTACCTTTGCCACTGTGATAGCTAGCAGGGAAGTCACTTAGGCACTGCCTCATTGTGACAAGGGGTACTGCTGACCTCCTCAAACCAGGATGCAAGGCTTTGTTCTCAAGTGGTTATAAAGTGCCCTGAAACATGCACTGTGGAAAAAGACTGATAAAAGAGCTATGTGGTGTTATAATGATGACTCAAATGGAGTCCATTCCTCCTTCCACTAGGAATTTTCTCAGGTGGATATTTTTCTTAAGTTGCTCTTTTACTAAAGGCTGAAAAACATTTTACTGGAAATTATGCAGGTAGCAGTATATTATTTATATTACAGCCAGATCAAGTCGCCACTGTGCTAAACATGAGCTCCTGTCCCAAAGAGCTTACAGTCTTAGAATAAAATGATGAAAAGGTCCTATGTCACATAGGAGCCTACATCCCACTTTCAAAAGTGACTGGGTGCCTAAATTCCATTGATTCACTGAGACTTAGGTGCCTATCTAAGTTCCTTTTGCAAATGGGATGTAGGCTCCTAAATCACTTAGAAACTTTTAAAATATTAGTCTTGGCTTAAGACAAGTTGCCACAATAACTGAAACAAATGGGAAGGACCAAGGGGCATCAGTGAACATGTGACTGCATAAGCCAATCTTTGTTAAGTTAATGTGGGCCAATGGTTTTCAACCTTTTTTAATTTGCAGACCAATGTTCCCCCTAATCTTTTCAATCCATGTGTGGAATAAATTTTTAGTGCACAGAGGTATGTGCAAATATGCACCACCAGTAGAAACAGCAAATCCAGCTACAGGTGCTCTGCTAATCAGCTGGGCAGCATTTGAATTTCTCCTGAGCAGCTTCACATGCTCACAGCTTACAGGGAACACTGGTGCAGACCTCTAGGAAATCTTAGACATAGTCTGCAGACCCCAGGTTGAAAACCACAGATATAGATCAATAACCAAATCAGCAATAGCAGAGGAAGATGGCTATCTATGTCATCCTACATTATCAAACCTTTGACCTTTCCAATTTATGACACGCCCATCCCTGTGGTATCTAGATGTGGGAGACAACATTAAAAGGGTTGCATGCATCTACAAAAGACATCTTCTTTTTCTACCTTCCTTTTGATTTCAGCTGCTCTTTTTCAGGGGAGGAGATTTTCCATGTTTTCTCCATTACACACGTCACTGGGCCCATTTGCTTCTACCATTGTTGAGCTGGTTTGTGGTAAAAGTTGGGTCTTGCATTGTCCTCTGAAGAAAGCTCAGATTGAACCAAAGTTTCCATTGATGAGGTCCTTCCACTATCCTGCAAGGGACTCCCAAATTGCCCTCCTCCCTGGTGCTGTGTTGGCTCCAGTGTCTCCAATGAACAGAGCTGTTGCTGAGAAAAAGGGCAGTCTCAAAGATTGCTAGGCTGAAGCCTGTGAAGGGTTAAATGTGAGGCCCAGGACATACGGTTAGTGGTGCTTAGATCAGGCTCAGTTCTATCAGTCAGTGATTACCTTTGTGGCTGAAGCTCTTCTGCAGCTCCTCAAGGTGAGCACTAACCATGCTGGCTCCCTTGTGCAATGTCCTCCAGTCTCAGTTCTCTTGGAGGGAGGATGCCTTTGCTCTGGAGAAACCTTGTATGTGCAAAGTTGTCACTGCCGCCATAAAGTGCAGTTCTGACGGCACGGCTTCTCTGTCTGACTCTTGTAAATCATTTGGCAGGCATGTAAGCCTCCTGCCAAACGTCTCTTGACGGTCCCAGGGGATTTAGGGAGTGGAGATGAATGCCCTGACAGGTGATCAATGGAGGGCAGAGTCAGCCTTTCTTCATCACACATCAGACCTTTGCACCTGCACAAAATGGAGAGTACAATGTGCACTGGAAAGCACCAGATTCACCCCCTTAGTAGGTGAGTCCTGTGAGAGACAGGCACCCTGAAACTAGCTAGATAGGACGCTCCCCTCTTCCCCATACAGAGGGATTGACTGAGTTAATTCTTTGGTTTCTGTTCTGTCATATGCAGTTCTGAGAAACCTCTGGAGGAATCTGGAGTTGTCCCGTCCCCTAAAAAAATCCTGTCTCTTTTATAATATTGCCTCCTTGACAAAGTAACCCTCTTCTGCCTCTTGGTGGGTTTGTTCATGCTTTGATCATGAGTCAAACTAGGAGTGGTGAGAGTTTCTAAAACTATAAGATTTGAGGATATAGGCAGGGAAGAGAGTGGGAGGAGATTATACGATTCTGAATGTTCCTGGAAAGAACCTCTCTGTGTTCTAGACTGAGCAAAATAAATACAGCCCCTGAAGAATCTACTGCCGCTACTGGAATAGTTAGTTATCCGTCTCTCTAATCTCAGGTGCCTAAAACCTTGATATCCAAGTTAGGACAAGATCGATGGCCAGAGTGGATGCATTCAGTAAAGCTGCTTCTACAGTTCTTTGCATTAATACTGAGCCTTAGCCTGTCTCTCCCAGTGGTCTAGGATATAACATACAGCTTCAGAATCTGGTAGAATTTTGTTTGGGGTAGAGAAGGAAAGGACCACAGTGCTGACAATGATGGAGTCAGAGTGGCAACAAGCTACCCTGACCCAGAATTTAGATATTCCTCTATTCCTATAGAACTGTCCTGCCAGCTAAAAATGTTGTGAATGGTTGATGCTAGTATTGCTTTTGATAAGGGACTGGACAAAAGAGCCATTGATCAGATGTTTGTTATTGTTTCTATTTCTAAATGTTCCTGACAGTAAGTTTGTGGCTTGAGTGACACTAAAAAGCAGCTTCATTGCATTAGACTTTTCCAAAGGCACTTAGAATCCTGACTCTAGGAGCATGTATAGAAATGTGGTGGAAAACATCCGCATCATATTTTCCTTTCCTTTGTGAGAATGTGGTGCAAGCCTGCTCCTCTTCGTATTAACACCAACGGGGAAAAGGCCTGTAGCTGTACAGTGCAAGCTGTCTGCCTCAAATACATAGCTTACCCATGGCATAAATGTACCCCTGGGTTTTAGTTTTGCAGAGAATATTCCTATGGCCCTGAGTGCATGCTACACATAGCCAGCTCTGCAAGGTGATTGTGTCACAGGCAATGCTGGAGTAGGAGGGAAGCTTAGTGGGTTCTGAGCTCTGCTCTGACTCCACAAGCTTATCATGAAATGCTTCCCTTCTCCACCTAGATGTAGGGCCTCTGGCTGCATAGACCCGAGAAAGTTAAAAACCTTCAAGGGAATATTTTATCCTGAATCTGGGAAAATGTGAATCATAGTTACTTTAGCTGGGTCCAAACCAATGTTCTGGATCCATGCAAACCCTGAGCTTCAGCTCGGATGTGAAATTTGAAGCCAACTTCAATCCATGTGTAGCTTCTAGTGCATGGGACTGGGGAAAGGAAGAAGAGATCAGGGACCCCGTGATCTCTGCAGACTTTGGATGTGGCTGGTGCACCCTAGTTCCTCTCCCTCAATGTGTCAAATTCATTAATTTTCCCTGGATGCAATATTGTCTTGTGCTCCAGCTCCAGAGGGGGCTGACTCCGATTATTTCCTCTGCATGGGGAGACACATGAAGAGGTGGCTTTGCCCGATTACCTTTTGTTGGCCTTCTGGCTCCTTCCTCTCATCTCTGTTCTCCCTTGCTCCTCTGGACTCCTCTGTCACTTCTCATTTGTGCTCCTTTACATCTGTGCCGGCTCAGGGTACAGCACGGTCCCAGCTTGACAGCTGTTACTGAGACTCTCTCATCGTTGGTATGTGAATCAGGCAGATCAAGGCATTCTCTGACAATGGAGACATTATGCCATGGTTTCTGTATGTACTGCATGGTCTGCAGAGTAGTGAGACAACCCCTCCCCCCATGGACAGCTAGTGAGAGAGTCCCGTATCCCAGCCAGCTGGGTTATGTGGCTGATGTCACAACCATCAATATAGCATGTCAAAGGAATTCAGAGTAACTTTCATAGTGTTTTCACCAGTGAGGATTATTGCAGGATTCAAAGCAGCTAAAGCCAATTGTAAAATGATAGCAGAGAGTGCAAGGATTGGGCCCTGTGTGCATGTGTGCAGGATGGTTTGGAAAGCTGATGTGTGAAGATCTGTAAAATGACTGTAGCTCTAACTCATCTCTCCAAACAGACAACATCTAGCTGCTCTCTGTCTAGATTGTCTCCAATTCAAACACTTCACTGTGTTTTACTGGCCTCCAAACTTTCTAGGAAAGAAAGTTGTCCGCTAAATTTGCTGTGTCTTGCTTGGCAGTTGTTCCTTCTCTTGGCTTCTTCTCCATCACATCTTTCCTCTCTATCTTCTGGATTTCCTGTAATATTCAATCAGGTTTGAAATAATCCCATTCCATTTTCTCTCCAGACGAGTTACGTGCTCCTTAGTGGTATCATGTCCAATATACTGTGATTACTTCCCTTTAGCTTTTTCCCCTCTTCCCTTTTGTTAACCTAGTTTCCGCCTCACCCTCTTTCTTCTGTGCTCTCTAGATTTCTTTCACTTGTTTCCTCCTTTCCTGTATTCTTTCCTTCCAGATGAATGTTCCTTCAGCCCTTCTTTCCCCTTCCCCCTCTCCTTTTTCTCATCAGTTACCTTCATCCTCTTACTCTGCCCCCTGCAACTTAAATTCTCTGATCTCTCACTCTTTCCTTCCATTTATCTGCTTCCCAAGCCATTCAGTCTATCACTTCACATCCCCATATCTTCAGCACCATAGTAATGAAGTGAGAATAACTGAGGAAGGAGGTAACCCCAGACAATGGGTGAGCAAGCCCAGAGTAACTTCTTTGTGTTTCTTCATTGTAACTCCTCAGCCATATTGGAGAGCAAGTCTCTCAGTTCACCAACATGCTACTCACACAATGCACAACCTGAGAGGGGTGTGGTGACTGTCAGGATCTCAAGAGGGGCAGTCAGGACCAAGAGTCAGAGCAGGGAAAAATTTAAGCTGGGAGTACCAGAGGAGTTTGTGGTCAGAGTCCACTCCAGGGGGATCAGAGTCAGAAGATGAAATCCAAATCAAGCCGGGAGTGGTCATGGTTGCTACAGGAGAACCATGTTGGTTGCCTGGACAATTCTTGGAATGCATCTTAGTTTTAGATAGGCTGTAGAGCCAATCAGGACCTGTGAGGCTGCTGCCTGCCAGATCTTTTGAGGTGGGACTTCCCATGGTGTTGAGGGCAGAGCATGTTGTGGGCAGTGGAGTGCAGGCGGGCTGCACTGCTGCAGGGTGGCAGCTCTGCAGGCCTGGGTAGCAGGCACACGGAGCCTTATGGCAACTTTTCCATTTTGCAAACCTCCGCAGTCTTGACACCGAGTCCACTCCCTTGGGTGCTGCTCCTTTGTGGAAGCATGTAGCATGTGGTAACTGAGAAATCAAGCAGAATGGATGTTAGGTTTTAATTATTCTTCAGGACAAATCCTACGGTGGGCAACTCCTGGGCATCTCCTCTGAAGTCAATGGGGCTGCATGGGTGGAAGAGACAGAAGAATCTAGGGTGTGAGTTCTTCAAAGAGCAACACCCAGCTGAATCCAGCTCCTCTGATGGGAGGATTCCTGTGGCCTCACTTAACAGAACAGCTGCCTATGGATGAGAGGAAATCTTCCTGAGTCTTTCTTGGCTGTGGAAACACAGGAGATACATGTGACTTGAGTGCAGACAGAAATTGAGAGTTTCAGCTACTAGTTGGACAAGTCCATTCTGGCTTTTTGCCACCAGCTAGTAGGCCCAATATAGAGCACTGTCACTGTGGCGTTCTGTCTCCGGGGCTATGAGGTGTTCCCTGACCAGGCCACTACTGATAGTTGAACTGACAACTTGCTAGGATCTTGAGAGCCACTCTTAGTTTTTTGGTTCTTGTACCATCCTGGCACAAAAATAGCTCTTGACTGTGCTAGGTCACCAGCAATACAATCTGTAAATGATTGGCTTTCTCCCCACGCTGGTTACTGGGAGAGGGTAGCCCAGTGGTCCGATTTGGGCCAGATTTTGTTCTTACAGTGGTGTCCACATTTGTCTATTTCTGACCAAAAAGAAGCCCTTTTGATGTTCTTTTAGGGGGACAGAGAAGGGGGAAAGGGAAGAGTTTTATTTTGCTAGGTGGTTTGCAGTCATTCCACCTTCCAGAGTCATGCAGTCAGATCTTATCAACTAAGCAGGAGTGGGTTTGGTCAGCACCTGGCAAGGAGATTTCCTTCAAAGCTCTAAGTGCCTCAGTAAGATATTTCATAGGGTGCCCTCTTCCCTGTGTATCAGAACTGAACCCATGTTCCAGCATGTTGGTAAGAGTATGACATTGCTGAAGGTGCCAACTTTCACATAAGATACAAAACCACAGCCCTGATTACTTGTGGCTGTCGAAGCACCCGTGTCCATTGTTGTCAGAGGGTGGATCAGAAGAGTGTGGATGTCCTGGTGAAATTCCAGTCATTTCATTCTTCCCCACTAAACCTGCCTGTGGTTTTAGATGGATATGGTCTTCTCTACTTGTGGCTGTACAGCACTGCTGTGCCCTGTTAAACCATTGCTCCATTCTGCTCCAGATGTAGCTACATTTCAGGGGCAGGTGACGCGATCCCCATGTCTAGGGAAGCAATACTCTGATGGAAGATGACGTATGACTATAAAATGGTATTAATTAAAAATAAATATTGCAGATTATGCTGAGATTCTTACCATCGGCCTCTTTTTATTTTTCTGTTGGGAATACTTTCACTCTTTAATCAAATAATTTTGAGTTCTCTCACGCCAGGCTCTTTATTCAAGTCCCACTCCCTGTGCTTTCTACAGGGTGGTGGTGGTGTGAATGACAGAGTAATAACCTGCTCCAGCTCCTGCTCCGAGCCCAGTGGCAGGTGTCCCAGTGCCCCTATTGAATGCCACCATCCAAAAAAAATTATCAACAATCTTCCTTCAACAATGATTTATTATTGCCATAATTTGCCTTGGTACAATGAGCTGCAGCACGTATTTCTGCACCCGGGTGACAGCAGTTTGATGGCTCCAGGTTCCTATTTTATTTAGTCTTGAGCCTAATATGATTTGGTTACACTTGCCCCCCTCCTCCCCACCCAACCTTTTCTCATTTTGTTTTGTTTTGTACGAGTGTGTGTTTCGCATAACCCTGGGCCGGCTGACAGCGCTTGTAAAAACCAGAAGTCGATCTTGCAGTGGCTTTTCACCATTAATCAAGCTGCCTGGAATTGGAAAGTAACACTGACAGGCTTTTATCTTGGAGAGAAGGAGGATGGCAGATGTATTTTATGGTGGATGAGCCTTCACGGCTTCTATTAGGCTGGGACTTCAGTGGTACAAGGTGGTGGTTTGCAAAAGGAGGATGTGGGGGTGGGAAGGAGGAGGAGGAGGAGGTGGGGGGGGAGAAGCTGGGGAGCAGCCTATAGATAAATAGATCCGTCAGTCAGGCAATGTGGAGGTCTCTAGGCGGCCAGCCATTGTAGGTGACAGAAAAGGCAATCAAAGACAAAACAAATCAAAAGGTACATCTTATCAGCAGCAGGCCAGCTGGACTTCCACAGCACTCGGAGGCCCCGCAGAGGGCAGGAGAAATTAATCGTGCTGTCGAGGCCAGAGAAATTGTCGCCGCTGAAGGTCCAAGTTCAGGCAAGCAGAGGTGGCCAACATTAAAGGAGAGAGAGAGAAAGCGAGAGAGCGGGGGTGATGGGGGGGAAGAGAGAGAAAGCGAGTGCTGCTGTCCCGCCACCTCCCTCCCTCTCTCCCCCGGCTGCCTCGGTCTCCTGACAAGTGCATTCATCGTGCGATGATAGCTCGGCACCTATGATTGGTACCTTTAATAATATAGCCCTCGCTCAGCTGTCACCCTGAAAGAACAATTTTTCCTCCTGCTTTCCTTGATGCAAAGATACATCTGTAATGAGAAGTGTGACAGAAAGTGGGAGCGTGGGGAGCCAAGGAAAGTTTGGAAGAACATTAATCAAAAAGTGAAGCTGGAGGTGATGCTGGCTGCTCAGAGTGACAGTACCATCAATATACAGCCAGGAGAGGGGGCGCTTTGGACTGAAATATCCTGTCATGTTCCTGACTTTGAACATTTCCACACTGCCAGGGTGGGGGCAGCTGGCCCCTCCTTCCGCCCCCCCAAAGAGTATCAACTTTGGAAACCTTCTTCCTTCTGCACCACTGAAAGAGGGTCGTGACTGGGAAATAGCCCAACAGGAAACAGGGCAGATTTTGCTTTTGCAGTGGTGTAAAATCAGAGCAACTCCACTACACTCAGTGGTCTCACACCAGCATAACTAGAGTAAAAACCTCTACCCCTTTTTCCACTGCCCCTGGGAACTCTGAGTCCGTGGACGATTTCCTTGTAGGTAAGTTCACCATTGCATAGTTGCTCTGGGTAGTAATTCTATCCTGTCGAAGTTAGTCTTCACCAACCTGCCATCTCAAAACTCGTATACGGTGGCTGCCATGTTTCACCATGGAAGTGGTTGCGTTCCAGTGTGGAGGTGAGGGATCCAAGCATTTCTGGTGGTAACTGTATCTGCTGTCTGATCTGTAATGTACTTTGAGATCCTTCAGGAGGAAAAGTATTGTGGATTGGGTGAAATCCTGAAGCCTTTATTCTACCTGCACTCCCATTGAAATAAGAACTGAAGTAAGTCTTTGGGATTTCTCCCATTATTATTTAATATCCACTTTATCTTCTTGAGCTTAGACACCAGACAGCACTGCTTAATCCTGGCTTTAGAGCTTTCTGAGGCTCCTACAGAATGTGGTGTTTACACGCTCCAGCACATCTACCTTACATCCTAAAGCATCTATGCATCCTTATAGCACTGGTTCACAATTATCCAGCCTGCTGCAGTGTCACAGCATTTATGACTGCCCCTCTGGATGGGGTGCATGGACAAAAAAACAGGAAAAGTCAGATTCAGCCTGTTCACACTGAGGTTTGGAAGAAAAGTGAGGGTGCAGGTCTGCATGGGCACAAGAAGGGGTCAGAGGAGTCTGCCTTATTTCAGAAGGTGAATAAGTGACAATGCACTGAAGAGAATACTAGTAGCATTCCACAGTATCCAGATCTGCTCATGTGATTAATGATGCCCTCAGAAGAAACTATTGGGTTGGATTTCTTTAGTTCATTGTATGGCAGCCTTATTCTATCCATTCTCCATCTTGTACCCACTGATGATTTGTTCATCTACATCTGTTTTTGTTTTAATCCCAGCAAAAGAAGGAGTTGCAAGTGGATCTGGATTAACTAGGTTTGTCTATGTAAGCTGGAGAAGCCAGGCTCTTTAGTTTGTCTCAAATACAGAAGGCTTATGAGGACAGCAGGGGTGTGGTTTGAGGTATACAAATGCCACACTAGGAGAAACAGCATTACCAAGCTGATGTGAGCTCAGTTGACCCTGCTTCAGCACACCTGTGAGTGATGGCAGACTTGCAGGGAGGAGCTCCAGAGGGAGCAACCCAGCTTTGTTGATAGAGGACGGGAAAGAACAGGTCTTCAGTATCTGAGGAGAGGGTTGCTCTTTGGTTCACTGCTTCTTAACTGTCCCTCTTTGGAGAGGGAGGGCAGACAGGCTGGATCCTGACTCATTTTGAGAAGGGAGTGTCTGTCTCCACTACATGTGGATTCAATTTACAGCTATAGACTGATGAGGGCTCCTTGGAAGGAGATGAGTCTACCCCAACTTTAGGGTGATTCATTTGTGTTGATTCCCCTTTGCTCACTGATGTTCATGGAAGGGGTGGACTACTTGTGGCCTAGTGAGAGGGCTAAGCCTCTTAGGACTGGACCTGGATTGGGAAAACTAAATGACCATGACAAAGGAGCAGCCTGGGTGAGTTTTGGGATACTGCCCAGAGCCTGGATGGTGCCTTGGGGAAGGAGCGCTAATGCCAGGGGGGTTACGTAGAATATTCTTGCAAGCTGTTCTGCTCTGTGCTATTTCCAAACATTAGCGGGGCCATTACTTTCATCTGTCTTCCATGAACTTACATAACTTCTGCAGATGGTAAGGGAATTCCATACATCAGGAGTAAAGGCTGATGGAGAAGACATTACTTAAAAAGCCCCAGACACATATAAAAAAGGAGTAATAAAGATCTGCTTTCTGTGCAAATGTCCCTGATAATAAAGCACAGGAAATAATAATTCTGGGCAATTCTCCAGTGCCTTCCATCCATTTCATGAACATTAATGAATGAATTTTTATACAGCAGTGTGAAGGCAAAATATATCTATTTTGCTGATTGGATAAAATGAGGTTACAGACTAAGAGTAACACTTGCAAGTCTCTAAGAGGTCAAAGTCCCATTTTCAAAAGTGATTTAGGCCTAAGTACTCAAAGGTATTTAGGCATCTAAGTCTCATTTAAACCAATGGGAGTTAGGCATGATGGGTGTGTAAACCCCACACTGGTTAACAGAAGCTGCAGAGCTCAATTAGCCTATTGGTTTGCAGCTGGAGGATGTGCGCGGCCTAAGTAGTTATCAGACCCAGCTGGGGAGAAACTGGGTCTTCCTCATAAAGAAGTGAGGTCAGAAAGACAGGTCAGAGGATGTTTAGGGTCCTTCGTGCTTTTGCTGGAAAAAGAACCATAAGGAAACTTCAGAAGTAGAGCTAGTCCTGTGGTTGGCCCTGAAATAGGGATGACGGTCCCAAGAGGTAATCCTGAGAGACAGTGTCCTAGAAGAGGAAAAGGGACTTGGGGAGAACCCAGAAGGACTGAAAGCTCAAGCCCAAAGTGGCTTTGGTGGTTTGTGCAGATTTGAGGGGGGGAGGTTGGGTTTTCTGGGTTCTGCTGGGGAGAAGCTTGGCATGTGGCTAATCTGCAACAACAGGGGGGTTGAAGAGGAGCCCAGTTGGGGTGGATGATGCTGTACTGATGGCTAGTATTGTTGTGGACACTGTTTGTTTATTTGGGACACTCATTCCACTGACTGCACATGACCATCTGAAGGGCTGAATCACTAAAAGAACCAGACCACTACAGGGCCTGAATGGCCATCAGAAGGTGGTAATTGCAGGGTAGGTCCTGCAAGATGGTGCCCAGGAATGATGGGTCTCACCACCTGATGAATCACTGTTCCACAGGCTCTTAGATATCCTTTGAGGGCCCTGGCCTTAGGCTTCTAAATTCCATCTAGTTTTGCTGGTTTTCTTTTCTTTCAAGGGCATCACCTTAATAATGTCCAGTCTAAGACAGAGGGGGCTTGACTATTTTGAGGAGAGGGTACTGAGCAGCTACAACACTGAAGTCACAGAGAACCCAGTACTTCTGAAAATCAGACTTTAAGGATATGTCTACACTACAAGTTTTTTCAGCAACAAATATGCTAATGAGGGACTCATTTGCATATTTTCTGCCAATCCGTTTTTGCGCAAAAACAAGCAGTGTGGATGTTTTATTTTTGTTCAAAAAACCCTTTTTCTGCAAGATTGGTATACCTCCTTTTTGGGGGCATAAGGATCTTATGGAAAAAGGGGTTTTTGCTCAAAAAGAAAATGTCCATACTGCTTGTTTTTGCGCAAAGACCCCTAAGACAAAAATGGATTGGCAGGAAATATGCAAATGAGATTGTGACTCATGCAAATGAGTCCCTCATCAGCATATTTTTTGCCAAAAAAGCTCATAGGCTGTGTGTACACTGGCGCGATCTTGCGCAAAAGCGGCCGCTCTTGCGCAAAAACTTGCTGCCTGTCTACACTGGGCGTGTGTACTTGCGCAAGTACACTGACATTCTAATGTATGAAATCAGAGTTTCTTGTGCCAGAACTCTGACGCTCCCGCTCAGAAATAAGCCCTTTTGCACAACTGTTCTTGTGCAAGAGGCTGGTGTAGACAGGCAACATGAATTTCTTGCGCAAGAAAGCCTTATGGTTAAAATGGCCATCAGAGCTTTCTTGCGCAAGAGAGCGTCTACACTGGCATGGATGCTCTTGCGCAAAAGCATATCTCTTGCGCAAAAGCACATGCCAGTGTAGACGCTCTCTTCTGGAAGAGTTTTTGCAGAAGAACTCTTCCGCAAATGAGTTTTTGTGCAAGATCACGCCAGTGTAGACGTAGCCGTAGTGTAGATGTAGCCTAAGTGCCCCAACATAGTGGATGCTCATGAAAACTTTGGCCTCAGTGACGTAACTGTTCAAGACTACAGTGGCAGAATCTAGAACTGAATCTAGCTTTCTGGGCTGTTTGCTGGCTATCACGCCTAGACCACACTCTTTATAGAAGTACACAGCCTGTACAGGATAGGGACTCAAGTGCTTCCAGGCTCAACATTTATGGAAGCTTTTTTTCATGATGAGTCAGCTGATCTTGAGTGTTGCTATGTTCCCTTGTACACAGAGACTCCCATGTGACATGGCAGCTCTTTGGTGAGGAGGAAATGGCTAGCAAGAGAGCTCCATCAAGTAGTTGTATTCCAGTTTGACTTTCCATTCAAGCCAGAAGTAGCCCAGAAGACAAGCACCCATCCTCTTCAGCCCCCAACCCATTATAACAGCTTTCTGTCATGTAAGTCTGATTCTCTGTTGGGGGAGCGTGCTCATCCCTGTCTCTGAGCAAGCAATGCTAGCTATGAAAGCTTCATTACAGAGGTAAAACTGGCCCTGTCCCCACTCTATAGTCTTAGTGCTTGTGCTGCAACCTCTCGAGTAAAAGATTTGGTTAAAAAAAACCCTTAGAACAGTATAAAAATAGCACTCATGAAATGGATTAAGAGCTGGCTAAGTGATGGGTCTCAAAATGTAATTGTAAATGTGTGCGTTTCTAGTGGATTCGTACTGGGAGTGGTTCTTGGCTCTGATATTTAACAATTTTATCAGTGACCTAGAAGAAAACATAAAGTCATCACTGATAAAGTTTGCAGACGACATACATGTTGGGGGAGTGGTAAATAATAAGGGCAAATCACTCACATAGCAGGATCTGGATTGCTTAATAAATTGGGTGCAATTAGATATATATAATTGTGCCCAGCTTACTATATATAATAATGCATCTTAGAACAAAGAATGTAGCCATACTTACAGGGTTGGGGGACTTGATCATGGGAAGCAGTGAGTCCAAAGAAGATTTGGGGGTCATGTTGGCTAGTCAGCTAAAGGTGAACTGAGCTCCCAGTGTGATGCTATGGCCAAAGGGACAAATGCAATCTTTAGTTGCATAAATGAGAATCTTGAGTAGGAGTAGACAGGTTATTTTAACCCTGTTTGTGTCACACGTGTGACTGCTGCTGTAAGACCATGTCCAGTGCTGGTGTCCCCAATTCAAAAAGGATGTTGCTATGTTGGAGAGGATTGAGCAAAGAACCATGAGAATATTAAAGGATTAGAAAACAGGCCTTATAGGCTGGACTTAAGGAGCTCAGTGTATTTAGTTTACCAAAGAGGGTTAAGGGGTGATTTGATTACAGTCTAAGAACCTACACAGGGGGAACACGTATTTGATAATAGGCTTGTCAATCTAGCAGAAAAAGGTTTAACATGATCCAGTGGCTAGAAGATGAAACTAGATACATTCAGACTGGAGATAAAATGTACATTTTTACCAGTGAGGGTAATTGACTCATTGGAACAATTTACCAAGGGCTGTGGTGGACTTTTCATTACTGGAAATTTGTAAAGCAAGAGTGGTTTTTTTTTTTTCCTGAAAGATCTGTGCTAGGATTTTGGGGAGGGACGCGAGGGTGTCTATGGCCTGTGCTATACAGAAAATTAGCTTATCACAGAGATCCCTCTGGCCTTAGAATCTACAAATAAGCTCCAAGCCATTATAGCAGAAGGACAAGCCTAGAGGTGGTCTCATTGAGCTTTGCTGGCCTTTGACATGGCTTAGAACATCTTCTTGCATGACATGCCCTGGAAGGACAGTGCCTGGCAGCTGAGAAGGTTGTACGGGGAGGAAAGGAGGTTGCCCTTTTATAGTTGATTTGTGTCCCTTGTATGGACATCTGCACATCCCCAAAACCCCTCTCGTGAGATGGTCTTCTTATGGCCTCAGGAGCGATAGCATGCATTATTTCAGTGCAATGTGCATGCATTTTGTTCCACATACATTAAAACTTAATTCAGAACCCACCTTAACCTAGCACTCACTCCTTTACCATGCACTGTAAAGGGCAAAGGAGTGAGAACAATTTGCACTCCTCTACCAACTGTTCAGGCGACACTAGGGCTGCTAAATGAAGATATATGATCTGCAGGTCTACATTTAGCCTTACACACTCTTGCCAGCCTCCTTGTGCTGTGATTACTGAGCACAACATACCATCTGTTACTCCCAAATCACCATAGTCATCACCATGGTCCTTTTAACATGGGGCTGGTACTCACGTGCAGGGTGTCTGGAAACCAACGCTGTCACACACTGGACTTTATTGAAACTCCTGTCCACACTGAACATTATTGCAAAAGTATGTGGATTTGAGCTGTGTGGGGCTGAACCTTTTAAGAAAGGCAATGCTCTCTGGGGCTTCTACAGTACAAGACTCTGTCTCAAAGTGCTGTGTAAACCACAACTGATCTTCACACCAGGTATGACCCAAGTATAATCCCCATATCACAGAAGTCTAGAGTTAGACACTGAGGGTGGGTTTACCCTGCAGCTGGGAATGTGCTTCCCAGCCCAGGCAGACAGCTCAAGGGAAGCCAGCATGTGTATCTAACACACTAAAAATAGCAGTGTGGCCTCCCAGGCTTGGATTGGAGCAGCTATCCTGAGCCCATGCCGCAATGTCTAGACTGCTAGTTGTAGTGTGCTAGCCTGAGCAAAGCTAGTATGAGTCTGTCTGGGAGGGGCAATTCCAGCTGCAGTGTAGACATAGCCTGGGAAGTTCAGAAGTGTACGTCTTGCCCATGGTCTCTTCTCATCTACTCTACAATTACAACGTCTTGCAGCACAAATAACTGCAAATAACGTCTTGAGCTATAATCCAGATGGATTTTTTTTCCTGAATAGATGGTATCAAATCATGTCATTCTCATGTTAAAAGATTTGTAATAGGGTGCTCTGTCCACTCTAAGGAGTAGTGGGGACTGGGAACTGCCATCCCCTATTCTCTGACATGATCCTTTTGAAACCCCCCCCCCCCAAAACAGGCATTCAACAGAGCATCAGAAAAGCCAGAGACTTGGGCTGGGGGTGGGGACAGATGTTTATCATGTTCGGGAAGAAGTAGCTACTGGATTAAAACCAGCTGTTAGGTGATAGCTGGGAAAGGAGACTTTCGGGGGAGCATTGAGCAGGAAGGAAGGGTCCCAGGGATGGGAGCCCAGAACTAGAAGAGAGATTGTTAAGCGGCAGAAGCCTGCCTTAATTACAACGCTTCCCTAAGAAGGAGGTCGTGGGACCCTGGAACCAAGGGAAAGACGTGTAAGGAGCAAGGGGTACTCCCCTGAGAGACTAGTGGGCAAGGGAAGCCTGCCTGAATCAGCACACAGCCCCATGAAGGAGGGCCGTGGAATCCCTTAACCCAGGGGAAGAGTTGAGTCTGGATGTCAGGGCAGGAGGTGACCTGTGGAAGAGATTCTCCAGAGAAGCCAAAGGCTGTAGTGGACTGGCAGAGCTCCCTGGCTTAGAGGAATCTGGAGTGGAAGCAGGAAACTGAAGCCCTGGGGAAAGGGTGAATTGAAAAACACGAGGGAAGGGTCTGAGCCTGAAAGGCCAAAGGAGACTATATACAAAAGTAATACATTAGACCCCAGGAAGGGGAATGTAACTTTAAGTATTCTGGGCTGTGACTAAGTTACTGGAACAACCAAAGAGGGAAGTTAAGACAGGCTGCTGGCAGGACCATCCCCTGCCCTGAGGGAGTTTACTCTGGGATGACACCCTCCCATAGGAATAGGGTTGTAAGCCTGAAACACCATTCTGTTAACATGCTATAACTAACTTGGTCTGATTTCTCAGAAATGAAAACTTGTTATAAAGCAGTTGGGGGACAATTTGCAGCATAAACAGAATCTTAGGGACATAGCTGGATATAGGACTCAGGAATCTGGACTCCTGATCTAACCACTAGACTCTAGTCTTAATATATAAGATTGTGTGACACCTTAAAGTACCAAAGAGGTACATGGGAAAATGACCTTTTTACATGATTTATCACCTACAGCCTGGGCTATATTTGATTGCTGGAGCTGTCCACAAATGCCACAGCTGCTGCTTTGTGCAGCAGGCAGGGAGGATGAGTGGAGGACAGACTGCATATAATCTACAAGCTTTGAAAATGGGAAGTAGGAACAATGTCCCAGGCTGCAGTTTATGGACCTCAGCCCTGGTCTACTCTAGGGAGTTATTTCAAAATAACTCCCTTTATTTTTCAAAATAACAAGCAGAGCATTGAAATAAGGGGCTGGTTATTTTGAAACCACTCCTGCTTTCCATGAGGAATAATGCTTATTTCCAAATAGTTATATCGAAATAGCGGTAGTGTGGACGCTCCCCTGCTACTATTTCGAAATAACTACCCCCAGGGTCATTCAAAGTAATTACTCCCCAATGCTTCCTGGGGCTCGAAATTAAAGGAGCCTGCATTGGACTAATTTCGAGGTTTCCCTGTAGTGTGGACATGCTATTTCAAAATAGTTAATTTGGGAGTTACTACTATTTTGAAATAAGTTATTTTGAAATAATTTCCTAGTGTAGACATGCCCTTAATGTACGAGGGACCACAAAGAAGGTTTCAAGTCCTGGGAAAAGGTACCTCATAGTCTTATGCTCCACTCAGCACCAGGAACTCTCTGGAGGATGATGGCTACCTCTCTGGTTCAACAGCACTGCTAGAATAACCGGTTTTCTGTTATGGGTTAGCAGGATGGACTTTGGAAGCAAAGAGGCTCTGTGCTTCCGAAGGGGAAGAAAAGCTTTGGGTTTGCATAATCTAAGATTTCCTCTCTTCTCCAATTTAAGAGTTTCCGTGTGTATAGAGTGTGTATAGAGAAGGGAAGAAGTACAATAGGTGAGCTAGAAAATAACTACTTTTCACATTATTGTAATGTGTGCACCTGCACAAATTGTGATCCAAAAGGTGGAGCACTTGCATCTCCAGGTTGTGCCTGAAAGCCACAATCTGAAATTGTCATTAGCTCATGTACTATGCAGTGGTACCTGCCTTCCATAATTTTCATGAGACTGAAAAGGGAGCAGTTATATTTGACGAGTTCCTCCTTCATGGTAGCGATCTGAGCTACCCCTGCTAACAAGAAATGTGTGCCCAACTTTTAGTGCAACTGTAGCAGTTTACCAAATTAAGAGTGTGGCGTACTTTCCCCTGCCTGCTATTCTGCTGAAGGTAAACTAACCTAGCATAGAGCTTACACTGCTCCAAGTCTCAGGGATTCAAGTCATAAGAGCCCAAAAGCTATCCTGAGTTAGAGCATAGAGAGGGAGGCTTATTGGTGAGCTCCTTTTAAACAAGTCTGAAGTACCAGTTCTAGGATGTGCACCTGGAGTCAGGGA
Source organism: Pelochelys cantorii (assembly GCA_032595735.1). Lineage (NCBI taxonomy): Eukaryota > Metazoa > Chordata > Testudines > Trionychidae > Pelochelys > Pelochelys cantorii. The sequence goes on from CM064336.1 coordinate 26,590,389, forward strand.
TGCTGGAACAATTTGTTTAGTGGGGGTGCTAAGAACCATTAAACTTAATTGTAAACCCAATATATATTGGAAACCACTTCAAGCCAGGCAGCTGCCCCAGCACCCCTAGATCTAGCGCACATGCCTGGAGCTGGGGAAACCTTGCTCTTTCTGATTTAGGTTATGTTATCTGAAGCATCTAGATCTCAAGTTTTCAAATGTGGCTTTTGCTTTTACACCCTCAGATTCTGAGTGGCCAGTATGGAGCTGGAAGGTCAGGCCCAAGAAGTGCTAGCCCCCAAACTCCAGTTGAAATCAATAAGAACTGTCTTGGCTATTTAGACTGGAAATGCTTCAGGGCAGGAATTGTCTCCTGTGAGGTGGGTGGTCAGCACCTCGCATAGTGAAGCCCTAATTTTGATCAGGGGCTCAAGATGTTGTGGTGATACATACTATAAAATTAACAATGTGTGCTTGGTACCTCTGCAAACCTGGCCAAAGTGGGGTACCCAAAAATCGAGGCATACAAAATTAGAGGAGAGTTTTGAAAATGTTGGCTTAAACACAAGCACTTTTCTGAAATAATTGAATTTTAGCCTCCAAACTATCTTTGTTTTGAAAGCTTCTGTTTTTGTAGTCTCCTGCCTGTCCCCCGAGTCAAAACAATGTCCTCACTTTCCTAAGTAGGTCTGGAGTGTTTTGTCATCTGATAATGTCAGACGCAATCTCAGCCTTGGAGTTGGTTCCAGTCATGCTCCTATGGAATTCCCTGATCTCTGTGGAAGCCAAATCGCTTCTGATTAGCCAACAGAATCCAAAGAGAACATGTTAATTCATAACTGACATTTGCCAAGACTTTAAAAAAGATGGGACAACGGAGACTGCAGAAAATGGATCTGTCAGTCATGACTGAAGTGTACCAGCAGACCTGTGGGGGGTGGGGGGGAGAGAACATTATTCCAAGACGGGACGGAAGGTTGTCTTGCTTAATGACCTCATCCATTCCTGGAATGCTAGTGCTCCCTTTTTGCATGGGGCTTGTAATTTGCTTGGACATGCATAATTAAAATATGTAAAATAATGCATAGACTCCCACGCTAGAGGCAAAACAGATGACGCACTGAGCCCAAAGTATCTATATCTAATTCCCAGAACCAACCTGGAGCCAACCTCATCCATTTGTTCCACTTAAATATATATAACTATATAAATGTTATACACAGAGAGGAATCATTTTGTTGCTTGAACTCCCACAGGCTAGATATGTGTAGTGTGCAAGAGGATGTTTTGAATTTCAAGGAGTTAGCAGGGCAGGGCTACCCCTGCTAACAAGAAACTTGTGCCCAACTTTTAGTACAACTGTAACAGTTTATCAGATTAAGAGCATGGCTATACCCCTGCCTGCTAGTGCACTGGAAGTAAACTAACCTAGCATAGAGCTTTAACTGCTCCATGCTGGTGGTATACATTAGTCTTCCTGCAGGTAGAGCTATTAACTAACAAGTTTATCACAGCAGGAAATGGGAAAGGCCTGGTTCTATATTTCTAAATGTTCCCCCTCCTATGAACTTCTCCAGTGCCAACAGGCTGTGAAGTTAATTAGATTAGGGTCAGCTTTAATTATCTGGGGGTGGCTTTAAGACATTGTCTCCAGTCTGTTCTTTCTGTAAACCTGGATTGTTTTTTCATGTTCATGAAATAGAGAATGTAAAAATGTTTGGGATTTCTCCACAAAGGGATGTAAATGCATGGGGAGATGTGGAATGGGGGAACATTTGAGAAATTTAATCCAGAATGTGTGATTGCCAACCTGTTCACAGGGGCAAAGTCCTGCTTAAGTTTTAAATAAATAGTTTAGCCACTGCTAGGAATAGCTTTGGACTTGAGGAAAAATCTGTCTGAAGGTGGACTGAATAACATCACCATTCTAAGCTTTGTATACTATGGCTTTCATCCTGAAGAAACCCAGTGGCTGTGTCTAGACTGGCCAGTTTTTCCGCAAAAGCAACTGCTTTTGCGCAAAAACTTGCCAGCTGTCTACACTGGCCGCTTGAATTTGCGCAAGAGCACTGACGTTCTAATGTAAGAAATCAGTGCTTCTTGCGCAAATACTTTGACGCTCCCGTTCGGGCAAAAGTCCTTTTGCGCAAAAGGGCCAGTGTAGACAGCTCAGTTTTGTTTTGCGCAAAAAAGCCCCGATGGCTAAAATGGCGATCGGGGCTTTCTTGCGCAAAAGCACGTCTAGATTGGCCACGGACGCTTTTGCGCAAAAAGTGCTTTTGCGCAAAAGCATCCGTGCCAATCTAGACGCTCTCTTGCGCAAATACTTTTAACGGAAAACTTTTCCGTTAAAAGCATTTGCGCAAATTCATGCCAGTCTAGACGCAGCCACTATGTATAAGGGTAATTGCAGATACATATTTTCCAAAAGAAAGCTGCCTATTTTGCCAGAGCTGTGAGGATTCAATAACAATAAGGTGGGACTGAAGTGACACACCTGTGTCCTCAGCAATATATCAGATCCCTGAAAAAAATGCTGTATGTCTCATTATTGATACAGTACCTGTCATGCAAATATAATAAACACCGATCAGCTGTGAAGAATTTTATGTGCATATAAGCAATAGGGAAAGGTGTATTTTCCCCTCCACTCTTCTCTGTAGGACTTGTTCTTCTCTGTTCTCTAACCCTGTAAAGGGAATGCTTTGAGGTGGTATATTCATGGGCATCCCTTTATATTGTGCTTTTTTAGTGTTTGGAATAGAAGATGGACACCTATAATGTATATCTTAGAAAATTTAAGTAAAACACATTTCATATAGGTCACATAAGAATGGCCACACTGGGTCAGAGCAATGGAACATCTAGCCCAGTATTCTGTCTGCTGACAGTGGTCGGTGCTAAATGCTTCAGAGGGAGTGAATAGAACATGCCAATTTGAGTGATCAGCCCCATAGTTGTCCAGTACCATCATGCCTAGCAGTCAGAGGTTTAGGGACACCCAAAGCATGGAGTTGAGTCCCTGACCGTCTTAGCTACTGGTAAACCTGTCCTCCATGAACTTATGTAATTCTTTTTTTTTAATCCAGTTACAATTTTCACTTTCACAAAATCCTGTGACAATGAGTTTCACAGGGTGGCTGTATTATGTGAAGAAGTATTCTCTTGTATTTTTTTTACCTGCTGCTGTTTTTAATCCTTTTAATTTTATTGGGTGACCCCCCCCCCCCCGGTTCAGTTGTTCTGTGAAAGGATAAATAACACTCCCTTATTCAATGTCTCCACATCATTCATGATTTTGTAAACCTCTGTCATATCTCCCCTAAACTGTCTCTTTCTGAGATGAACATTCCCAGTTTTTTAAATCTCTTCTCATATGGTAGCTGATCCGTATACTACTCATATTTCTTGCCCTTCTCTGTACTTTTTTCCAAGTCTAATGTATCTTTGAGATGGAGTGACCAGAATTGCATGTATGGACGTACCATGGATTTCTATAGTGGCATTATGATATTTTCTGTCATATTATTTATCCCTTCCCTAATGGTTCTTAATATTAGCTTTTTTGAGCAGATGTTTTCAAAAAACTATCCACAATGATGCCACAATTTCTTTTCTGAGTGCTAAGAGCTAATTCATAGCCCATCATTTTGTTTGTGTGTATTAGTTAGATGATCTTTCCAATGGGCATTTGTATTAATCAACATTATCACATCTGAGAACATAGCCACGAGTCAGGAACTCCTGAGTTCTAATTCTGCCTCAGATCCTGACTTTGTGTTTGGCCGTGCCTGATTAAATTAACCTCTCTATTCTAAAGCATTCTCCTCAAATAACACAGGGATATTACTGATCTACCTTATCAGGATGACCTGAAAATGAATTGATGTCCGTAAAGTGTTCTGAAGTGTGAGGTAGAATATCATGTAGAAAAGCTGGGATGAGATACTATTATAATCTGTTCAGATATTTATAATGTGTTCCGTACCAAATGGGGAATACTGAGGAAAATTTGGGGAGGTATTTTTGTGTTTGTCTTTTTAAGGCACAACAAAATTCTCTGGGAATGGGGAAATCTACTTTTAAAAAGGATTATTTTGTTTAAAATGGCTAAGAAAGCTCTCTGATATAGTTAACGTTGGTGGGAAGAGGGGGAAAGGGAAGTCAAGTAGGAGGAACCTAGTAAATCCGAAGGCCCAGGGAGCATTTACATTAAAGAAAATATAAGACATGGGAAGAAGGCAATTTTAAAACACAGTATGTATAAGGAGGGGATCATCTTTCAAGTTCCCTTCGCAGTGACATATACATTGTGTCATTTGCATAGGAGGCACGTATGCTGGATTTATGTGTATTCGCTTGCTTAGAGCAGGATTCCATTGTGGCACTATTCTGTGTCTGAAAGGAAATCACAGCTGCAGAGCTTATAATATTCAACAGGTTACTATAACCACCCCACCCCCACCCATCCTTGGTTTAATATAGAACTATTTTTCACACTGAAACCAAAATAGGACAAAATATGGGCCTGCTGTAATTGTTGTTAGATTATGTGTCACCCTGATAAGATGTAACAAATATTTTCCTACCCAGCAGGACCCGTTTCCCTGTGTGTAATGGATGGAGAAACTTCTCATAGTCTGCAGGCAATCGGTCGTAAAAACTTCGCTCAGAAGATTAATGCAATAAGTGCAGCTCTTATGGGAAATGGGAAGAACAGAATTAAAATAATGTTTTGTTTTTCCACATTTAATAACAAAACCCAACCTGTTGTGGAGGAGTGTTTTTTTGCTAGGTCACCCTTCCTCCCTCAAGCAAAACAATTTTGTTTTGATTATTGATTTTATTTTTAAAACTTCATCAGCTTTGTATCTGGTACAGTTATTCTTTCAACAGAATTATTTTTCAGTAATATGAAGACTATTTTCATGGCAAAGCTTTGACACCAGTTAGTCTGTTGGACATCATTTAATATGCTAGTCAACATTCACTTACCATTTAGTGTGCAAATATCTTCCCTTTTATTACAGGCTTATATCTTTCCCAAACACTTTCTGGCTAGAAGAGAGATGCCACCATATATAGATCATTTCCTAGAATTTGTGCTGAGTAAGAGAAAAGATGCAGGCTTATTTAATGTCATTCTAATATTTCATGTCATTATAGGATGCAGATTGTATCCAGGTTTTGTTTGTAACCGAGAGACTTTACTGGCTGTGTAGCAATTGGTAATAAGAGCCTTACTTATTACCAACGGTTTTGAAGGCAATCCTATAAATGTCCTTTTCAGGGATTCTTGCATCTTCTTTCTCTGAAGCATCTAGTCAGCCAGGATACTAGACTACATAGATCACTTGTCAGGTCAGGTGATGTTCTTGTGTGATACAGTAATGATTCCTGTTTCTCCAAAAACTGCTGCTTTCTTCTCACACTTGCATATTTAGGGACATTTGCAAGAAAACTAGATCTTAAAAAGCTTATTTGTTCCAATTATACATGGAGTCCATCATCAATGACATGTACCACTACCCATAGAAATCAGCTGTGGAGTTAAATTCCTCTGATAGTCCAACAGAGCCTGAAGCTGTTTATTTTTAGGGTGTGGTGCAAAGGTTTGTGTGTTCTCTTTTCAAGGCTTATGACTGGTATTTAAGGATTGGTGGACTATTCAGCTCAGGCTGAGAGAAGACCTGCTTTAAGAGTTTCAGTAAATGTTTTTTCTTCCCAGTTTTGCAGCTTGAGTATTTTTATAGTAAGGGGCATTTTGTTTTTAGCTTATAATTAGCCTGCAACACAAGGTGAATTCCTGAGCTCTGTTTCCTAGAAATATAACATGGGAGAAGACGTCAATATTCCTGTAAGGCATCAATCTCCAATATACCTGTAAGTCTCTTGAAACCATGTTGAAGGGACAACAAAATTTATCAGTGAAAGTTGTCTACCATCATGTTATGATCTGGATTTGGAATATCCTTAAAGTTCAGGGTTATTCAGGACTTTTAGTCAGTCCCTGACCTGTTCCTACAAGGAAACATCAGATATTTCTAAAAACTTTATGAACAAATCATACCTTTATTCCTACAGAATAGTAGTTTAATGAGGGACTTTTGAATTGGGGCAAACTGTCAAGTGTACTTTTCACCATAAAGCTGTTAAATTTGCTAAAACTTTCCATAGGGCCTAAATGACAGGAAATTCATACTCCAAGCCCAGCTGCTCGAACCTGGAGCCATAATTGTTTTATATCCAAACTGTAGAAATCGCCCCTGGCAGAGATGCAGCATTTCACTGATTGCAATCAATAGGGGTCATTACAGATTACTACTTTTTGGTTTACCGTAGAACACTTCCACTGCAAATCTCAGCCACTATCATTTAGCTTTAGATGAAAGGGATTAAAGGCACCAATTAAGGTTTTATGACAGAGTATTATATTTTAGAGACTGGAATAGGGCCTCACTTGACTAGTACTTTTTTTTTGTATTATGTGGGTTTATAGGTCCTGACAGAAATTTCAGTTTAACAATTTCTATAGCTGCATCTACCCCTTCCTTATTTGTCAGAGGTATTAAATCCAAACCATTCAATCTCTTTTTACCCTGAGCAACTTGTCTTCAGTGAATGCCTCTGTCCACTCTTTGTAACAGAAGAGAATTCAAAGTCCTAGTCTTGAGCTGCAAAGCCCCCTTAATAGATGGGGATGTGATTAGGCCAAAGATTCTTTATCTTCCACAACACTGCTTCACCACACGGATGAGACTATAGGAATTGCAGCTTTAGATTTTCAATTGTTGCAGGCAGAGGCTTCCCCGAGACAGGAGCCTGGCTATGGAATTCCTTGCCAGAAAAGAGTGAGGCCATGCCAGGCTGGTTTAAATCTAAAGTGCAAGACAACTTCACAAGGAAGCTTATGACCTTGCCCTGGCAACTGTAAACCCAAATGCATACATGCACACAGAGAAAATGATAAGAAGATCAGTAGTTTGCCTCAACAAAATTAAAGTACATAACTTTGATAACCCACAACTGGGTACTTTTTGTTTAGAAACTAATTTAAGTCTCTCCAGGAATTGGCAGTGCACAATATACAACTGCTATCTATGTAAAAGTTTCTATTACCTCACTAGTGAATGCATTGTATTAGTCCAGCCATTCTCATACTTCATTGCATTGGGACCCCCCCACAGACAATAAAATGGAGGACCCCTCACTGATGACAAAGTGGGGGACCAAAGCCTGAGCCCCACCAACTCGAAGGTGGGGCAAGAGCTGAAGCCCAAAAGCTTCAACTCCAGGCAGGGGGCCAGAAACCTGAATCCTATTACACAGGACTGAAACCCTCAGCCTTTGGCCTGGCGTGGGAGAGAGGGGTTCAGGCTTTGGCTTCAGGCCTGGGCCCCAGAAAGTTTAAGCAAGCCCTGGCAACCCCATTAAAATGGAGTTGTGACCCATGTTGAGGGTTCCTAGCCACAGTTTGAGAACTGCTGTTTGTGTCTGTATGGATTTAATCCCCAGCTGTCCTACAAGTTACTACTCATCTGAGGTTCTCCTGCAAGACCTAGAATACTTGAAATAAAAGACACTCTCAGGGAAGCTAGTCTATTTGGATTTTTTGTTTTGCCTTTTTTTTTTTTTTTTTAAATAGGGCACTGGCAATTGCCATTTTCAGGAAGAATCCCACTGGGTATTATATTTGACAAATATATGGGGAAATTCTGACTTTTAGCAAATGGATTTATTAGTGGGTTATATGTAGAATGGTAGGCAATAAGACAATCTCTCACTTTCAGCACTGTAGATTTAAGTTTGAATTAGGATGAGTCAACCAGATTTCACCTATTTTTTTCATTGTGAAACTACTACATGTACAGCACAACTGGTAATCTCCGCTTAAAGGCTCAAATGAGGTGCGCTGACATGCTCTTGGCTGAGCAAGCTTCCCCTGTGTTAAAGTAAACCTCATATTTGAACTAATGTACTGAAGTGATCAAAACCATATTTTACATATTTTATCTTGCTATGAAATTTTTTTAACTTATTTCCCATTTTATTTATCATAAGTACTTATCGGGCCTCCAGTACCATAATACTGTATGGTTTTGTTTTCACTGCATTCACCTTTACAGCACCCTTAAGTATGAGTTGCACTTTACAGCTGGGGAACTGAGGCACAGTGACTTGCTTGTAATGAGGCAGGAAGTTTAAAACAGAGCAAAGAATTAGACACGGGTCCATTGAGTTTCAAGCTAGCACTTGAACCACTGGACAATTCTTCCATTTGTTATAAATTAGTGTCTTGTCTATCCTTATATTCCTGGAAGAAAATATGGCTTACTAGAGAACTAGTAGGAAGATAGAGTATTCCTTGGTAGGGGAAGTGATTTTTATTCAGGCTGTTTTAAAACAATTATATTACAATCAAAAATCCCCTAGCACTTGGAATAAGAGATCTTTGTTAAAGAGATCATACCCTGCCCATTCACAGGATCCAGGGTTTTGAAAAGGGTGGAGAGAGCTTCTACCCCACATATCTAGTTCCACCGAAGCAGTGTCCAGAACCCCACCCCCTGCAAAGAGATTCCTCATGAACAGCTATGTCAAAGTATATTTTTCCCCTTCCCACATCCTTAAGTCAGAAGAAATGCTAGGTCATTTCTTCAGGCAGATCAGAATACAGAATGAAATATTTTACTTGAAATTTATTTAAAAAAAGCACTTCAGACAACCATTTCAAAATTTTAGAAGGAAGGGTTCTTTGTTCAAACAAATTACATTAAAACAGAGTTCATAAAGAAAACAGACTGTGTTTAAGCATCAGCTTCAGCATGAGAAATCAAGAGATTTCTGAGCCTAGAACATTTTGGTAACCAAATCTAAAGGACAAGCAAAATGATGAGTCAGCATATCCATTTTGTATAGACTCAATATAAGGGACACTAAAATGTTACAGCCATCAGAGAGCATCTTATTGCTTGCCAGCAAAAGTAGGAATATTAAACTGTCAGCTTCATATTTTGAAGTATCTTAACATTTAAATACTTTTCAGTCCTAATGGAGATTAACCATTATACATTTCTCCTGCTCATCTCTCTTTCAATAACTAAATCAGCCCCTGAAAGGGTTAAAGGTTCTCCAAAGCATGTGGTGTGCATCAAGCTGCATTATTTCATGTACTTTTCTTGATGATCAGCCAAGATTTTTGCAGATGATTTGGCATCATAGAAAAGTTCATTTATTTCTTCAATGTGCTCCTTCTCAATGCTGTCTTTCCCATTAATCTTGGCTAGCAGGTTAGCTGGTGTCAATAACTGCACAGCATACCTGTGATTAAATAGGGAAAAGAGGACAGACTGAAATAACCGTTACAATTCAGTACATCAGCACAAACTCCTAAATGGGTACAAGTAACTTGTCAGATTCCTACCAAGCAGCTTTAAACCAGAGGCACAAAAGAGCAGCAAGATTCTAGTGAGTACCCAGTGCATCCCCACAACAGTGGAAATGGAAAGACTATGGCTTCTGGATAGCATTCAAAGCCATTCCTAAGAGACTAGAAGTCACTGTCCAGTAACTAAGGCTCACTCTTACTGTGGGAAGGATGTTGGGTACTATCTCACAGTACTTCCATACCCAGTCACTGCAGGTTATAAAAAAATTCAAATGGGCTCTACGTACCTTAAAGTTGTCTTGTTGCCAATCTCCCCTAAATGGTTTAAGGCTTCCTCACTAATATTAATTCCTTCTGTCTGGGCTCGGAGTTTTATGATCTGTTGGGATACATAAGGTGGAGAAGTGAAGCTGCAGCAGTCATGTAACAGTCTAGATAGTAGTAGAGCGCACACTTGTTAATTTACAGAATATATATTCTAACACACAGTGGCAGATAAGCTATCCTATTTAGAGAGGAGACATGAAACAAAAGTCTGGTTCTTATTTCAAACATCTATGGCATCCATAGCAGCCCCCTACCCAAAATGATTAATCATCATTGTAAAGGGCAGGGAACTATGTTCCATCATGATTTTGCAAGGTTGATTAAGCCTATTTAGCAATTAGAAACCGGCATAAAGCTTGCATGGGAAAATCAGTGCAACCATTTAGTTCTTGCCAATGGCAGTCCAAGCCCAGTGCACACAAACACAGAGATGCCCCAATCCCAATCATGCATACTGTAGGTCACTGCTATATGGCACACTCCTAGAAATCCTACCAAAAGCTCTGCTTTCCCTTTAGCTGCTCACTCAATACCACACACTTTTTATTCACCTGATAAATAAGATGATAAAATAAATCAAAAAGTTACTTTAGAAGGTTCACTTACCCCTCCCTAAAATCACTAAGAAGAATCTAATCTTTCAAGAACAGTCTCAAGCCTGTACCAGTTAGAAGATCTTTGTAAAGTTGGAGAGCAAGATATCACCCATAAGCCTGAGTGTATAAAGCGGTAACAAAAGTGGCACAAGTCTCCCAGCAGTCCGTATTACCAGCTGAGTGATAAGGGGCAGACTGGATAATGATGTTGTGTTGTAGTGCTGAGATAACTCTGGAACTGCGAGCTTCATATAATACAGGTATTTTTCACTTTGGCAGCTTTGTAAACAAGATATCAAGAAGCACTCGTTTAAATTAAAGCCATAAAAATGCAGCAGGGGAGTTAGAAGTGGGGGGAAGAGAGAGAGGGGTTTGACACAGCAGAAAGTTGCTCTAAAGATTACGTTTTGAAGTAGCTTTTAGAAAGAACAAAATTAAAGTAATCTGAGATGTTAAAATCTTGTACGGTCAACCAAACTTCATTTTTTCCATACGTCCAGCTGTTGCTATTCTACATTGACCCTCTCCAGAAATAATACATGTTAAAAAAGCAGCTTTTATAACTTTAGCTTGTGAGAAGCTCTGCTCAGTGACAAGAACGTAAGATCAGGGCACTAAATCCAGCAAATACCTACAAACCAAAAGCTGTAAAATGGAAGAAGTGTTCATTGGGTGAGAGAGTTCAAGAATAGAAGTCCCAGTTATGCAAGCATAGGGGTGTGTGTGTGCGCATGTGTATGTTTAATATTAAATGTAGGCTGGTATTTTATTGTAAAGCAAGCGTCTTACACATCATTGTAGGATTAAGATATTTGAGATTCCTTTATTCTCAAAAGCTGAATAATGGAATTTGTATACAACCTCTATTAACAGAAATTTAAGAAGCATTTTACAAATACTATAAACTACCTAGGCACAAATGAAAGTTTTGCTCTGAACCATTTTTGAACAGATGAAAAATGAAGTTTATTTCCTTTTTTTTGCGGCGGCAATGAAAATTATCTACAGAATGAGCATAAAGTTCTCATGCGATCCCCTCTAAGGGCAAAATATTTTTTCCTTAAAAAAAGCACAGTGCCTTTGAGAACTGTCTTTTTCCAGCAAAATAGACAAAAAAGAGGAGCAAACCTATATCAAAACTAATTTAAAAACCAAATGATTCCTCCCCCCCAACTAAGGCTTGTGCATTTTTTTTTTAAACCTAAACCATACTATTTAGTCATGAATATAATGCAGTTGGCTCCAGCTCCCAATCTCCGGAGGTGGAGGTCAGTCAGTCATTAAGGCACAACTGTCTAATTATGGACACAAGAAACACTGAGTGCCATGGTTTATTGAGCATAATCAGCAAGACTCTGTATATGGAACAGCAATATTGGGAGATTTCCCAAACACAAGCAGGTCATGGCAATCATAATTCCTGCTCTAAATTTTTGAAAGTGAGTAGTTCAGAAATAGAGCTTTAATCATTTAATAGCAGCTACAGAGAGAATTTGAGGGTGCCCCATGTGATGGCGCAACACACACCACTTTCTATTTTATCATAAAATCAAATATCAACACTTTGTGTTGTTTAACACAACAAAAGGCAATTCAAAATACATACTGCCACTACCTCTACACATCCTAGGAAAATGTAAGTTCACTAGGAAGAAGTCCAGGACAGAGTGGCAACCCTCACTAAATCTCCAGGCTTTGAGAGCAATTCAGAACTTTAAAACTAGCTTTACAGACAAACAAAACCAATCTGTATTACTGTACCCTCTGGCTACTTCCATTGTAATCTACACTGCAATGCTTCAGCTGTCCTTTCAGTGTACAAAAACCACCCTAAACGTGCTCCAAAACAGCAATTCACAAAAGCCTCCTCATACCAAATGAAATGAGGTTTTGCCTCTACGTTTATGTTCGATAAATGCCTCAGCTTCACCTTGGCACTTATCCAGCAGCACAAGCCCATTATCTTGTGACAACGTTCCCTGCCAATGACAGTATCTCCTAAATAATACAAAGAATTGACATGATAAACTGTAATGGCTTCTGTATCATGTCAGTTCACACTATTGAGACGTTAATGAGGGGGATCTTTGACACGATGCATCATAATGGCACCCAAGGATTATAATCGATACACAATGCATTGTGTTGGCCCCCAGGAAAGTCTTGAGGCATTGAGTAATCTTCCTGCACTCCCAACTCTGCAGTAAATTTTTTTTCTGCACTCCTAGGTGAAGTTTAGAGAGAAGTAGGATAAAGATACAGAAAGTACGTCTGCAGCAGGAGTCGCAGAAGAATGGTCTATAGAGTTCTACAACACAGCCACCCTCATCTTTAACATAGAGGTCCAGCCCGCAGAGACCAAAGGTCATAACCCATATTGCTTCATTTAATAAAAAAAAAACCACTGCATGTTGGAACTCGTAGCTTGTGCAGACAAAACCTCTGACAGCTATAAGGGCCATGGCAATGCCCTCTTTCTTGTGAGATAAGCTTTGCCTTTCAAGCCCCAGCCAATATACTAATGCAGCCCTTTCATAGGCAAGATTCAGGCCCTACCACTCTACTGGTCAACCAGTCCTTTTTAAAAAAAAACAACCCAACCCAGAAAGGCAAATTAGTCAGTATGTCCACATGAGACTTTATGGCACAGAGATGGTTCTGGGAATAAACCTTACTGCAGAAGAAGAGACCAAATAGCTACAATGTAATATCATACACAGTCAAGTGCTAGCTCTTATCTCTATAGGCTGGAATTCCAGAAACTTTTAAAATTGTATGTAATATAGCCCTTACCTGTTTCATTTCCTGCGGTGTATACAGCATAGTTCGAATAATCATCACTCTGTCCAGAAGGTCCAGTGGTATTCCGTGAGGGGACACTATATCCTCCGTGCCTCTGGAACAGATACACAAGAGAGGTCAGACTCCTCATTCAGAGTTCAACACATAGGCTTGGTTTAGATACTGACAAATGAGTGGCCGCCATATGGCAACTATGCACACGATAAGGGAGAACAGTCTCCGGAGTTTGTACGCTGAACCTGGAACAGCCTAAAATGAAAAATATTCTTTCCCTTGTACTCTTAGCAATTTCATACAGCAATACCGAGAGGTGGGATTTAGCCATCACATTGCCCAGTATTCCACATTATCTCCTTTATTCCCCTTATCTCCTATTGTAGTTGTTTATATCCCACATTAGTGACCCGGTAGACTGAAAGGTGCAAAACCGTGCATTAAGCTTATAGTACAGCTTACTAGAACTCTTCTTTTAGCAAGGAAAAGTGACACCAAGGATTCTAGCCTACCAACCACTTTGCTAACTATGACAGACATTTCAATTTCCAGACTCAGTGCTGGTATTTGAGCACTTCAGGCCCTACTCACAACCCCCAAGAGGAAGCCATACAAAAAGGGTCAGTGAGAAAATAATTTTTTTAAGACCTCTCCTAATATGTTCTCCAGTAGAGGGCACTCTGCATTCATATGAAGCTATTCCCAGTCAGATTAGAATACACAGACAATTGTATTATACCTCTTGATCCTGTTAAGGGCCTATAAAGGGGCTCACCCCCTCATGAGCGCTGCTTTGTGGTCAAGGGCATGTCTGCAACTTCTCCACCCCAACAGTCTCCAGGAGTGGACTGGAGGTGTTCCAGATGGCTATCTGGTTGGTTGCCTGGGACCAGGTTCCTTACCCCCTTGCTGTAGCTGCCTAGGAGATGGGGTGACTGAGGCCCACTCACTCCTCTGGGTCCCAGTTGGTGCCTTGAGGGGCTTCATTTCTTGCTGGTTTGGGTCCTTTGGGTACCTCTTTGTGCCTAGGCGGGGTGTTCTGAGCCTTGGGTGGGCCAGCTCTCATCTCGGCATAGCTGGGTAGGTTTACTAGGCCCAGCCACAAGAAGAAAGTCCTTGATAGTCAGGATTGCGGCAGCAAATGAGTCGGGGTTATGCCGTTGTACCTGGGTTTGAATTGGGGTTGGCAAAATCTCCAGGTATTGCTCTAAAACTATGGCGTCCGTAATCTCGGAGGCTGGTCAGACCCCGTAATGTAGCCAATGGGAGGCCCAGTCCTTGAGGCTCTGGGCCACCACATGGGGTCAAGCACCTGCAGGAAAAGGTTCTGAACAGAACCGGTGTTGATAAATCTCAGGACATATTTCCAGGCAATCAAGGATGGCAGCTTTCACTGTCCAACAGTCAGCGGTCAATTGCCTAGGACCAGGCTTCTTCTTGCCCCCTTGTTGTAGCTGCTGGGGAGCTGGGGAAGGACCCAGGCCTGCCCATTCCTTTGGGTCCCAACCCAGGGACCCTGTAAGTAGCAGCTGCCTGCTGTCTCTGCTGTCCGCTGCTACCTTGCTCCCTGGGCTACTTCCCCAAGATGCCACTCCGTCCAGCCCTCTCTCTCAGGGCTTTGAAGCCAGGCTCTCAGCACACCCTGTCCAGAGTTCTGTAAAGTGTTGTAGTTGGTTGTGGCAAGTCTTCAGCAGCTGGACCTGGGTCTCAACCAGGTCTGAAGTTCAGGTCACACTTGGAGCTGTCCGAGGTGCTGCTGTTCTCCCAGTCCTCACTGGCTGGGTGGAGTTCCAGTGAGGATCTGCCAGGCCCTGGCCCAGCAGCTTCTTTGATATCCACTTGCTGGGCCCTGTTTGGCTGCCAGAGAAGCAGCCACTCTAGTCTGCTTGGAGGACCTATTTTCTGTTCTTCTCCCTGAGGCAGGGTGTGACAAGGCCTCCAGCTTCCAGCAGGGGGCGTTGGGCCTAGTCCACCCTGTCACAGGGCCATCTGCAGGTAGATTTAAATGGGAAAACAACTTAGAATACTTGGTATACTAAATATGATCTGTTAAATATTAATGCCAATGGATTTTCAGGTATTGCGGCAGTAATCTATCAGTAATCTATCAAGGGAGAGTAAAGGCATTCCATTTGTGACTTTCCATGTGACAGACACCAGCACCTAGGTACCCTAATACAAGGTCAATTATTTAACAGTATCTTCTGTTGTGTTCTGGTACATGGGAAGTTTTCCTTTAAACAGGTCTTCCTTGTATTTTGCAGGGTCCAAGGAGATACAATACTAGTCCTTACCTAATCTTAGGATGGAAGCCTGTTAGCAACAACTGTTCAAACATAGGGTAAGAATCACCTATGTGGTTCCATAAGGAATATGGTGGTACCATTTCTTCAAGCTTTTCTGCTCCAGAGTTGCTGTTCTTTGCTAAAGTTATGTTAATATATGTAACTAGCAGATGTACCCATCGTTGCTTGGGTCTATAACTTAATTAAGGGTTTTTTGTTTTTGATGGGTTTTTTTGGAAAATAAAAGGAAGAATGTACATGCTTTATTTAAATACTTGTATTTTTCAAAAAGTACAATGTTACTTTTATGAAGTTAATTTTTGTTTTGGATTTCTTTAAGGGATTGTTAAAAATTTTCTGTTGAATTTTTTCTAGTAAATTTTGTGAAAGGGAAATTCCATCAAGAGCATTTTTTTAAATCCCTATAAACTTTTATTTGCTATGTTTTAAACAACAAAAAAAGTCAATGGTCACTTTGGTTTCCAATAACATTTTCTTCTAGTTTTCAAACCTTAAGCACATTGGAGAACATATTGGGAAAGATTTTCAAATCTTTTAGCTGTGCCAAAAGAGAGCACTACTCCAAATTTCTCCATTTTATCTTTTTTATATAAGGTTTATTAAGAAGCAATCTTATTACACATTCATCCTATTTTTCTCTAAAATATATAGTAGGCACAGTAGTGTCCAGAGAACACAGTGTGCTCGGTGCTGAACATCACACAGAAAGATATGGTCTCTGCTCCAAAGAGCTCTTCATCTGAAGACCAGATGCTTCAAATGAGTGACTACAGACTATTGGGAACGGAGAACAAGGGTGAGATTAGCTGATTATAGAGAGTAAGCTATGTGCAGATTTTGCAGGTTCAATCAATTAAAACTGAAACAATATCAGTCCCTACTGGTAATTTATCTAGAAATTATCAGCTAGCAATTTACTACAGGCAACATGATAGAAATGGGTTTTAGAGGAAGCTAAAGGAAAATATAGTGATTTTACTGAGTAATTCAGAGTGTGTGTATGTATGTCATGCATAAGGGGAGCCATGGCTGTATTGCTGGAGGAGCACAAGAGGCCAAGTCAATGCAATAAGACAGAAAAATGGAAAGCGAGGGAGGAAGTAAGTTATGAAGGCCTTTAAATGTGAGAACAAAAAAGCTGAAAGTTGTTGCAATAGAGAGCCAGAAAAAAGACTCAAGAGGATGGGGGAAATAAGGTACAGGAAGATATGCAGCAGTGTTTTGAATGTAGACAGGGTGCAGGCAAGAGATGTATGCATTAAAGCAAGTTAAAGAAGAGGGGCAGTTATAGTACAACAAGAAACAAATTTGAAATGGAAGATGCTGAAGGGATCAAAAGGTAGGTCCCTAAAAACACGAGACGAAGAAACAATAATATTTCCACCCAACTCTCTATCCAGTCATCTTGGTGCAGCTCTTGAGGACTGGGTTTGGCTCATGATTCATCCAGGTTTGTCAGCACCAAAGATGAAAACATTCAAAGATCGTGGTTCTTGCTAAGGAAACAGCAACTTCTAAGGCTTATGGACAGAGGTGAATCATACAAAATTCAAGTTTAAAAACTGTACCTGATGATGCAGTTCCCTCTGTTGGAAGCAAAGATGACGATGGGAGCAATAGAAGATTCTAGTGCTCGATGCAGATATGTGAAACATTCAATATCCAGCATGTGAACCTCATCTACAAAGAGCACACCTGGGACCAGCTCTGCAATGCCTTGATCAATGTATTTATTCACCACCTTGTTTATCTCACTTCGAAGCTTGTCTAAGAGACAGGAAAGAAAACTATTTTAGTTCTTCTGTTAATTCTCTCTGCATCTGTGTGAGGGACCCTAAAGTGGGAAATGCTACTTTCCTAGCATCTTGATTCTAAATTAATACCCTTGTATGAATGGATGAGTCATGTGATGCAAGGTTTCTTTGGGATGAGAGTCAGACTGAGCCATGGTCCTGTGTTTTCTCATATATGACTTAGAGCTCACATTGTGGGGGAATTAATATTTCTTACTTTCAGTTTTTGGAACTTGTATCCACACTGGTCAAATTGTGTGCACAACCCCACATCATAGCAACTTGAATAACAAAACTTAAAAACAGCATGGATTCTGCAACAGAAAAACCATTTCTGATGGATTCTAGGCCAAAAGGGACCATGTGATCATTTAGTCTGACCTCCTGCATAGCACACACCATAGAACTCCCACAGAATAGTTCCTAGATCTTTTAGAAAACAATTTGATTTAAAAATGGCCTGTGATGGAGAATCCACCATAACCCCACATACATTGCTCCAATGGTAATCTACCCTCACTGTTTAGAAATAAGGCATTTTAAAGTCTGAATTTGTCTAGCTTCAACTTCCAGCTGTGGAATTTCATTATATCTTTGTCTGCTAGACTGAAGAACCCATTACCAAGTATTTGTCTCCACTTCAGTACTTATTGACTGTGCTTAAGTCACCATTCAATCTTCTCTTTTAAGCTAACAAGACTGAGCTCCTTATGTTTATCATTATAAGGCATGTTTCCCAATCCTTTGACCATTCCTATGACCTCTCTCTGAATCCTCTCCAATGTATAAGTATTCTTTCTTGATTTACAGACATTAGAAATGGACACAGTACTCCAGCTGCAGTCACAGCAGCGTCGAAGAGATAAAATAACCTGTCTGCCCCTACTTGAGATTCCCTTGTGTATGCATCAGCCTTTTTGACCAGAGTGTCACATTGGAGACTCAAGTTTAGCTGATGACCCTCCAAAAAGCCCTGGACTAGATCCCAGACAAGAAGCTACTAAAGAAGCAAATTAGCCATGGGATAACAAGCAAAGTATTATCAAGAATCAAAAACAAGCTAGGACATACAAACCAAAGAACAAGATTAAATGGTCAATGTTCATCATGGCAAAAACTGAAAAGTTTTGTACTAGGGTCAGCATTTAAAATAATTAATTATCTGAAGGGGGGTGGTAAGTAATGAGGTAGCAAAATCTGCACGTGACAAAGTCCAGACCGGATTAAGAGGAACTTCTGAGGACCTAATCAAGCTAGGAAAATGGGCAACATGTTGGCAAGTTCCATGTCCATAAATGCAAAGCAATGCACTTTGGAGGGAGAAATTTGAACTACTTTATGCTCTACAAGGTTTTTAAATTCACTTCTTTATCAGCTCAAGAAAGGGACCTGGGTAGTATCATGGACAGATCAAAGATCTCTGCTAAATCTGCACAGAAAAAAATAAAAGATGTAGAATGAACAAGGGATGGGATGGAGAGCAATACAGAAAATATTAAGTCATATAAATCAATGCTGAAATAATGTGGAATAATGGTCATCCTATCTTTAAAAAGATATTGCAAAATTAAGAGGGGGTTCAAAGAAGTGTAATGTAAGGATGTTAAATTTCGATTAATCAACTAATTGAGTAGTCACTGGAATTTCCATTGACTACTCGATTAGTCAATAATGGGGGCACTCACTATCCCGCTCGCCCTTGTCCTTTGAAATGTACAAGAGCTGCCCATGGCTCTTGTACATTTCAAAGGAAGAGGCGCAGTGGGGAACCTGTGCAAAAGAGGACCGAAGCACTCCCTGCTTGCGCGGGGTCCCAACTGCTGCGCCTCTCCCTTTGAAATGTACAAGAACCACAGGTGGCTCTTGTACATTTCAAAGGGAGAGGTGCTGCAGTCGGATCTGCACAAGCAGGGACTGCTTCAGTCCCTCGTCCCACCACAGAGACGGTGCTGGGGGAAACCGACTTTTAAGCCAGCTCCCTCCAGCACTGGCTCCTGCTCCCCTGCCCTTGCTGCCTCTCTCTGATAGCATATGCTTATCAGGTAGTCGACTAGTCGCTTACATCCTTAGTGTGATGACAATGATTAAGGGCATGGAAATCTCTCATGTAAAGAGAGATTAAAAAGACTGACTGATTTACCTACAGAGATGAACAGGGGACCTTGGATTGGGAACTTCTTGTTCTACCACTACTGTAATAAGAGTCAATGAAATTAAAGGAGGCAACTTCAATAAATAATAAAATAAAATAATAATAATAAACATTCCTCTACACAACATGCCATTGCCACATGAAGTTCTTAAGTCGAAGAATTTAGAAAGATTCAAAAAGGACAGGACATGTACATGGATATCAAAACTACTGAGTTAAAATTAATACTAAATTTTTATAAGGCTAGTCAAAGCTGATCACCCCACATTTGCTTATTGCAAGGGTCTTGCATTTTCTTCTCCAGCATCTGGTACTGACCACTGTGAGACAAGATATTGGATGACACTGACCTCAGGTCTGATCCTGTATAAAATTGCTCTCTTCCCCATTTCAAGTTTCTACAATGCCCAGTGTTTTCTATCTCATTTATACATACCACAGTTAAAACACATGAACATAATACTTCGAGGCATTAAACTGAGAGATGTGTTTAGTTAATCACTTAAACATAAGTAGCAGTATCTCATAGACTTTAAGGTCAGAAGGGACCATTTTGATCATCTAGTCTGACCCCCTGCACAATGCAGGCCACAGAATCTCACCCACCCACTGCTAGAATAATCCTCTCACCTATATCTCAGATATTGAAGTCCTTGAAATGATGGTTCAAAGACCCCAAGATGCAGAGAATCCTCCCGCTAGTGACTCGTGCCCCGTGCTACAGAGGAAGGCGAAAAACCTCCAGGGCCTCTGCCAATCTACCCTGGAGGAAAATTCCTTCCCGACCCCAAATATCTGCTTGAATGCCAACTTCTTAGTACTTTCAACTAGGATAATTCTCCTATTGCATAGTTTGTGAGGAATTCTGATGTTTCCAAGCATGACTAGAAGGAAAGCTAAAATACTCCTGATTATTTTAACCTAACATTTGAATATAAGCAAAAATATTAATTCTTTAGCTTTTTGAACATATAGCTGTCAACATCCTGCTTTACGTGGATGCAGTCTGATTTCAGAATATGGAAGGTGATCTTTACAAGAGAAGGAATACTAAGAGGATCATTCAAATTTAACACTGAAAGAGACTTTGATCTGAATTTAGAGAAGATACTCATTGATGCACCTTTTCTTTCAAAGCAAAGGGCAAAAGATTTTTATGGTGGGTATTTTTCTTTCTATGATTTGTAGGTAGGAAGAGAATGGGTTCCACTTACAGCAATCATATTGAAGTCCATGGGCTATTGTTATAGGTGAGTCAATGCCAAACAGAGCCAGTCAACAGTGATCCTTTCACAACCATTTTACTACTTTGCAAAACCACTGTACAGTTACATAGTATGAGGGGAAAGATAGCACACTCCAAGATGAAAGTAGTATTTAGTTACACAATTGTTTTTGTTTGTTCCTTCACAGAATGTTTGGATCTCCTGATATCTAGTGGCACCATTTTGAAAGAATAGCAGCATAATCCTAGTGCCCTAACTTTCCCTCAATAAAATGGGGTCCAATGTCTTAAGCAGCGCATAGGATATTAACTGTACTGCATTTGATTCCAGTCACTGCACTGCTGGCACCTAACTTTTTATTTTCTGAAGCACTCTGAAATGTTCATTATGAGAGGTGCTATATAAACTCATTTTTTTCAAAGCCTTTAGGCATATGTATAACTTATGTTGTGACTAAGGATATGGTGCAAACAATTTTTATACCTGTGATTTCAGTTTTTTTAGGCTTCATCAATTGTCCCATCATGGAAAGGATATCCTGTCCACCCTGGAAAAAGCAAAGTTTGAGATCAACAATTTCTCCTACCTGCGTTGTTGCTCATTAAGAACATAAAAATGGCCATACTGGGTGAGACCAAAGGTCCATCTAACCCAGTATCCTGTCTTCCAACAGCAGCCAATGCCAGGTGCCCCAGAGGGAGTGAACAGAACAGGTAATCATCACGTGATCCCACCCTGTCATCCATTTCCAGCCTCTGACAAACAGAGGCTAGGGATACCATTCCTACCCATCCTGGCTAATAGTCATTGATGGACCTAACCTCCATGAATTTATCTAGTTCTTTTCTGAACCTTGTTAAAGTCCCAGTCTTCACAACATCCTCTGGCAAGGAGTTCCACAGGTTGACTGTACACTGCATGAAGAAAAACTTCCTTTTGTTTGTTTTAAATCTGCTACCTATTAATTTCATTTGGTGACCCCTAGTTCTTATATTATGGGAACAAGTACATTTTTCCTTATTCACTTTTTCCACATCAGTCATGATTTTATAGACTTCTATCATATCCCCCTTAGTTTCCTCTTTTCAAAGCTGAGAAAGTCCCAGTCTTTTTAATCTCTCTTCATATGGGACCTGTCCAAACTAGGGATGTAAGCATAAGCTTATCAGACAGTAATCTAGTCCCTAGACTAGTTACTTCTCTCCCCCCACCCACTTGCAGACTTTGTCAGAGGCAGCAAGGTGGGGGAGAGCAGGAGCCGGTGCTGGGGAGAGTCAGCTTAAGAACCGTTTCCCCCCAGCACTGTCTCCGCGGGGGACAGGGGAGGCAGAGGGGTAGCAGGGACCGGGCATGCGCTGGGTCCCCAACGCTGAGCTTCAGCTTTTTAAATGTATTAAGAGCCTACTGACTCTTAATACATCTAAAAGGAAGAGCCGCAGCAAGGTTAGCTCCTGGGGCCAGGAGCTAACTGCTATGGCTTCACTGCTTATCAACTAATTGAAAATTCCATCGACTAGTCGATTAGTTGATTAAACTAAATTTAACATCCCTATTCCAAACCCCTAATTATTTTTGTTGTCCTTTTCTGAACCTTTTCCAATGCCAATATATATTTTTTTGAGATGAGGCAACCACATCTGTATGCATTACTCAAGATGTGGGCATCCCATGGTTTTACACAGAAACAACTTAAGATATTCTCTATCCCTTTTTTAATGATTCCTAACATTGGTTGCTTTTTTGACTACTGCTGCACACTGAGTGGATTTTTTCAGAGAACTATCCACGATGACCCTAAGATCTCTCTCGAGTAGTTATAGCTAAATTAGTCCCCATGATATTGTATGTATAGTTGGGATTATTTTTCCAATGTGTATTACTTTATCAGCATTAAATTTCATTTGCCATTTTGTTGCCCAATCACTTAGTTTAGTGAGATCTTTTTGAAGCTCTTCAGTCTGCTTTGGTCTTAACTATCTTGAGCAGTTTGGTATCATCTGCAAATTTTGCCACATCATTGTTTACCCCTTTCTCCAGATCATTTATAAATAGGTTGAATAGGATTGTTCCTAGTATGGACCCTCGGGGTATGGAGCGAGACCACTAGTTACCTCTTTCCACCCTGAAGGCTTACCATTTATTCTTACTCTTTGTCTCCTGTCTTTTTAACCAGTCATCAGTACAGGAGAGGACCCTTCCTCTTATCCCATGACAACTAACTTGACTTAAGAGCTTTTGGTGAGGGACCCTGTCAAAGGCTTTCTGGAAATCTAAGAAAACTATATCACTATAACCACTCAATCCCCCTTGTCCACATGTTTGCTGACCCCCTCAAAGAACTCTAGTAGATTAGTATGACATGATTTCCCATGTTGACTTTTCCAACAAATTATGTTCGTCTACGTGTTTGACAATTTTATTCTTTATTATAGTTTCAACTAATTTAACGTCAGTACCAGGCAGACTTACTGGTCGGTAATTGCCAGGACCACTTCTAGAGCCCTTTTTAAATATTAGTGTCACATTAGCTATCTTCCTGTCATTAGGTACAGAAGCTGATTTAAAGGATCGGTTACAAATCACAGTTAATAGATCCACAATTTCACATTTGAGTTCTTTCAGAACACTTGGGTGAATGCCATCTGTCCCGATGACTTGTTACTGTTAAGTTTATCAATTTGTTCCAAAACCTCCTCTAATGACACCTCAATCTGGGACAACTTCTCAGATTTGTCCCCTAAAAAGAACTGCTCAGGTTTGGGAATCTCCCTAACTTCCTCAGCCATGAAGACCAAAGCAAAGAATTAATTTAGTTTCTCCTCAATGACTTCATTGTTTTTAAGTGCTCCTTTAGCATCTCGATTGTCCAGGGACCTCACTGGTTGTTTGGCAGGCTTCCTGCTTCTGATGTACTTAAAAAATATTTTGCTATTACTTTTTGAGTTTTTGGCTAGCTGCTCTTCAAATTCCTTTTTGGCTTTATTATTATATTTTTACACTTATTTGACAGAATTTATGCTCCTTTCACCAGGTTTGCTATAGACTAGGCTATTATAGAAGATAGGGTTCTACGCCTTCAGGATACAAAATTCAGTAATCATTTATTTGGGGTCCTCTGTAATATTTTAGCTCTAAAAATGGTTGATTCTGTTTTTAATCCAACTGTCCAATCCATTATCACTTCACTGCCTTGGGGTTCCAAATGAATTTTTTTTTTTTAGTTCAGAGTGGCTCTTCACTCCCTGTTTAGGTCTGGACTTTATAGAGAACAATAAAAGAGTTCAAAGTTTATAGCCCTTTTCCACAGCATTGTCAATTTCACTCTTAGGACAGCTCACACAAATGGAACTGGTGAGGAAGCAGAAAGGCTGGAGCCACTTGTTTGGACTGAAAGTGTTCAACTTTCTAACAGATGGATAGCTGTGTTGGGATTTTAAAACTTTTACATCCTTTATCTTTGTACGGAGAGTCTGGTGTGGAGTTTTTGTTTACAAGGGGGAGTGTTTTGAAACAAGTAGGTCAAGAGGTTGGTGCATCAAATTGTAGGTATGTCAACCTTGCAAGTGTCCCTTCACATATAGAACCTATAGGTATTCATGTTTTTAAAAGGAAGTCATTGTCCAGATACAGCATTGCTTGACAAAATGGTGATCTCTCAATATTGGGGGGGAAAAAAAGAGGAAAATCCCTCCACTCCCTAAACAAAAGTTTGCTAGTGTAGAATGCTTAAGGTACAGGCTGAACCTCTTTAGTCCGGCACCCTTGGGCCCTGACTAGTGCTGAACCAGAGAATTTGCTGAACCACAAGAGGTCAATAGTATCTAGCAGCATCACCAACACTTTCATTGCTTACTGAGCAATTAGAAAACATCGAGGAGCAAATTACAGCTAAACAACAGCACAGAGTCATGACTGGTGGCTGTAAACAATATTTATGGGACCGCAGGAAACTTGGCCACACCCATGACAAGTGGACATTCAGCTAACTAAAATCATGCTGGATCATGGATTTTTTTTTTGACGCAGAGAGTGCTGAATTAAAGAGGTTCAACCTGAACTACTGAAGTCACTTGGGAGTTTCCTGGGGGAGTACCTTAAGGTACTCAACATCTCTAAAGGATATAGGAGCACTTGCAGAAATTACAGCGAAGTCAGACAAACAAAGATTGTTTATCAAAGTGTTCGCAGTTCCCATTTCATGGCTGATGAAACAATACATACAGAACAAAAGAAGTTAATCTGTATCTAGAACATTTCAATAAATAAAAAAATGCAGACTGGCGAGCTACTGCCAATCGATACCTTTAAGGATTGAGGGTGGAAAATAACCTACTTGTCACATGGTGATGGCAACTGCTCCCTATAAAGACCTCCTCTTAGCTTCAGCCCCTAGGATTTTTTGGTTGGTTGGGTTTGTTTTTTCCCCAAGCACAAATTATACTTTAGCTCCTAGGGCAGTGGTTCCCAGTTGTCTTTTGAGGAAACCATCCATGTAATGTATTGGGCTGGTACCCCCTTCTCCTGGTATTCCCTGATACTATACTCTGGCAAAGCTGCCACATCTATTTTTTTCTCCAGGTGCTCATTCTTGTACCTCTTTTGCTTTGCCCTCTTTCTCATTTGCTATTATCATTTTTGCTTTCTGTTCTTTGGTTGCTCTCTCATCTCTTCTTGCTTTTTGTGCCCTTCTGATATTCCCTGGCTCACCAGAAAGCTACTTGCTGAATGGGATGAAGAGCATCTACTGATGTCTCTATAGAGCTGGGAAATGTGCAAGTTGCTCCCTGAACCTTTGTGGAGAAGATTCTTTGTTCAGGAAGTTCACAAGGGAGAGTAGGTGGGTTAAAGGTGCCATTTACTGTTTTTTCCCCCAACAGTGGCATGTTTGCAGTAGACAGAGTGGATCCTACAGCCTGCAGTTTTTCCCGTCCCCACTGCTCCTCACCCTTTCCCCACAGGCCCTTGGGTCAGTCTGGCACCCATCCTTAGGGATTTGCACAGATTTAGTTTGTAGAGTTAAGTACCTGAGGTCTAGCATTGGCCACATCCAGGTCATGGAGGGTGACATCCTGAATAATTTCTTTTTTCTTGTGTACATCCCCCTTTGGTAAGGGGACATACTCTTCAGCTTCAAGGTCAAATTCTGTGGCATAAGTATCACACCTGCCTTGCCTCTGTGCAAAATGGGGGACAGGGAGAAGAGGAGGAGAAGAGAGGTAGTGTGGAAAGAAAAACACAAGTATACAGTTAGTTTCACTGTCGAGACTTTGAGTGACATACTGTTGATAAAGGGCTTGGTTCACAATTACAGTCCTGACAAGCTTTGGTTGACACTTCAGAATATGCTTTATTCCCTGCTTAGCAACATGAATATCCTATCTACTGATCAAAGCTCAAAAACCCTGTTAAAAATGCCTGTTATTTTCCACACAGAGAATATTCCACCTCCCTCTGCTCTTCTTTTAACGGTGTGCAATTTCTGCTAAAGGACAAATCCAGCAGATTAACTAGAGATTGGGAGAACTGTTCAAGACTTTTTTGTAGGTGTGTGATTTATTATATGATACAAAATATTACACTCATCCATTAAACACCAAGTATCTCTGTACAGTACATTTTAAATCAGATATAAAAAGAATGCTAACTAATGCAGTATTCCCTTCTACATACATATATCTTGTGGAGAAAATATCAGAGATAGAAGAAAGATTAAATACACTGTGTATTTCAGTTTGAGAATGGCTAAAGTTGTTTAGGTTTTTCCCCTCCCTTTGAAAAGATGTCTGAAAGGTTAAAGGAATGAAAGCTCATCCCAGGCAGCTGCAGTGATGTCTTTCCAGCCAGGATGACCTTAACTGTGAACTGGATTATCACCCTGTCTCGAGACAAGAGGAATGTCTCCACAGTAGCAAAGACCTAGGCTTTTCTTAACAGTCTTATCCAGCCTGTCCAAGGCAAATAAGGTTAATAGGTCACAGAGCTTTTGGACAAAGGACACGAGAAGTTCTCGGAATACACAAAAAAGGGCAATAGTTAAGTCATGTTTTGGCTTTACCTTGACAGCTCCACTGTTTGCTTCAATGTAAATCACATCTCCAGCTTCTACTCGTTCCTTCTGTAAACTTTCAAAGATGCTGGGGTCCAGCTGGAGACAAACAATATAGAAGGTTAGACAGTTCCATTGTATTGTAGAATGATCATGACACACACGATTTTAACTAGAGTCAGACAAAATGAGTGAAGATTTCAGAAATTGAGGCTCAATTCAATCCTTAGGGCAAGATCTAGAATAGGATGCAGAAAGGGTATTATTCAAATTTTCTTACTTTCGTCCCCTGCTATTTGAGAAACAGTAAATATGGCTTAGTCACAAAGACTCTATTATTAACTTTCTTTTATAGAGGGTATTTAAACTTTTCTTGCCTAATCTGTTTTTCTGATGAATTAATGTTATAATACAAATTACATTATGCCAAGTTGCAAAGATCCTGGTATATATCAGGAAGAGGATGCTTTACATTTCATACTGATATACTCTTTGTTCTCACACTGCAGTGCTTTTCTTGGTTGCTAGTCAAATCTTATAAAGAGTTAACTATTAATTCTGGAATAGCCTGCACTTGTTGACCACTCAATGTCTTTATGGAAGGATGTGACCCTTTCACTCAGACTCAGACTTTAAGGTCAGAAGGGACCATCATGATCATCTAGTCTGACCTCTTTGGGTGTGTCTAGACTACAGGGTTCCCAGGCCTCTAGACTGCTGCCACGTTCTTTCGAAAGTAAATCGAACGAACACGGCAGTTTTTTTGACCACGGAAAACCTTGTTTTACGAGGAATAATGTCTTTTTTTGAAAGTGCTCTTTCGAAAAAAGGCACTATGTAATGCAAACTGTGCTTTTTCGAAAGAGAGCATCCAGACTGCCTGGGTGCTCTCTTTCGAAAAAGCGGCTTGCTTTTTTGAAAGTACTGATTGTAGTCTAGATACTCTTTTTCGAAAGTATCTTTTGGAAAAGCCTCTTTCGAAAGAGGCTTATAGTCTCGATGTACCCTTTATGTAACCGCATGGAGGAAAGAGAACAAATGAGCAAGGGGAAGCCAGAAGATGACTTTTTGTATGTCTTGTGGGTGTGGCTCATGCAATTCTACTAAGGATACTTTATTTTGCATTTTCAAAATGAACAAATGGAAGACAATACGTACTGAACAGCAGAGATGCTGCTGTAAATTCTCTTATCCCCATTTTACATATAGAGAAGAAAAACTGAGATGCAGATTAAGTGACTTTTCTAAATAAATAAAGGGAGTCAGGGTCTGATTTAAGAAGAGAACTGGGTTTTTGGCTCCCAGTTGTATACTCAGACCACGGGACCTTCCCCCTAAACATAAAAAGGAGGCAAGTGAAATAATATATAGTAAATACAGGTAAAATTTCAAGAAACTATCTTCCAATATTCAAGTGGAGTGCCAGTTAACAAAAAAAAAAAAAAAAAAAAAAGTACTTCCTGATATATTTAATTGTTATGATACGTAAGAGCTGTGGTTAAGATCAAGCTCAGCATCATACACCAGCAAAATGTGCTGCCTTGCTATCTGAAGGGGGGTCTGGGTGGTGAGGGGGCGCATAGGAAAAGTTAAGAAGAAATGGGAGCATTTAGAGGACCCTCTGGATCACCAAATCCTCCTGTAGCTGAACACAGGTTACCTGAAATTAAGCCTTTAAATTATGAATAAGAGACCAAAGAGTCTAATATTTCTATATACAGTAAAACCTATGCTATCTGGCACTTAACTAGCTGGAAAACTTTAGAAACCAGCAAATTTCCGAGCTGGGGGGGGGAGGGGAACTGGCACTTTAAGCTGGGCATGCAGCACGTACCTGGGGGAGGAGTGAATGGCCACTCCAGCCGCCTGACGCCAGGCCGCATCCCGGCCCCGCACCGTGGTTTGTGGCTGCTCGGGACCCCTCCCGCACCTCCTGGCCTCCTCCCTGGCAGGTCAGCCCCCGCGGCTCCCGGCAGCCCCGTGGCTCGTGGCCGCCCCAGCAGCCCGGCCCCTTACCCCCCCGTGACTCCTCCACAGGTCAGCCCCCTCGCAGCTCCCTCCCCCGCCATCTCCGCCCCCTGGCTTCCACACCCCCCCCACCAGGTCGCATCCTGACCCCCCCCCCACCCCCAGCAGGCCACATCCCGGCCCCTGAACCATCCCCCCTCCCCCCCCCCCCACTCAGATATCTGGAATTTGCAGAAAACTGGCACGATCTAATCCCATGCGTGCCAGGTAACACAGGTTTTACTATAATATGAAGAGGTAAATTTGTTCACTACCTGTGCACAGGTGACAGGGGAAAGACATAGGCTATTTTTAACATTATTTGGCAGAGAGAGAGGGAGAAAAATATGTAAGATGGGAACAAAGGTGAAAGGATGCAGAATGACAAGCTGGAGAATTTTATCATATACACCTTCAGCTGTTTCGTTCCTTTTGCTGTTTTGAGTCCTATAATTACGTGGCTAATTGTTTTGCCATATCCACCCATTGGATTCTCGGTCTCACATGGAGTTAATTCTGTGACTTCACCTTCATAAACTTCCTTGGTTTCTTTTATCCTCAACCCTACAAAAAATATTTTAGATGAGTTGCAATGTATAAATGAGTTATCATTTACATTTAATTATTCCTGACTCTCATTAGAAGTCATTCTTGACAATGTCTATACACTTGAGAGCATCAAGTGTATTTATATACTACAGTGTACTTCATTGTAATTCACTATTTTGAAAACTAGAAAATAAAAATAATATCCCTTTTAAAAAATATTGAGAGAGAGAGAGAGAAAGAAAGAGAGAGAGAGAGTTCATCCCTACATCAATTAAAACAGAAAGTTAAGGAAATTCATTCAGTTTAAGCCAAAATCTTAACCCAATAGGGATACTGAAAGTTTATAAACCAATACCTTCATGTAACTATAGCAATTCTAGTAACAAAGTCAAAGAAAAAAATGAAAGCTAACTATTTTATTTTAAAGGGATTCTGATAGAGGTTAACATTTAATATTTAAAGTAGTTTGTTTTTTAAATTAATGTATTTTATAACCAAAGTTAGACAAGATATACAATTAAATAGACCTCAAATGATGTGAAAAATTCAAATTACTCCTAGATTTCTGACAACAGAGCCCCTTTAGTGATATGCAGATTTTTCTAATCTGTACATTTTCTCTACGACTCCCATCATCATCATAGTACCTATTACTCATTCTATGTAGGGATGTACGGGAGTAGTCAACTACCCGATAAGCATATGTTTATCGGGTAGTCGAGTCAACTATATGAGAGGCAGCAAGGGGGAGGGAAGCAGGGGCTGGTGCTGGGGCTACTCCCTTAAAAGCTGGTTCCCCCAGCACCTTGTCTGCTGTGCGGCGGATGGGGTAGAGGAGGCAGAGCTGCAGAGAGTCCTGGGGCCGGCACGAACTGGGACTAACCAGTTCTGGCTCATGTCAGCTCCGGGACCACGGCAGCTCTGCATTTTAAATGTAGTAAGAGCCCACTGGGGTAATGATACAAGGGACCTCATTCTGAACATGACTGGAGGTCACTAGAACTCTATAAAAGTTTCCTTGTTTGTTAGCTTTTCATTTTGCTTTGAAATAAATACACGAATCAAATATTTCACTAGTAATTTTGAGTTGCTAATAGGAGAAGAGGGAAATTATTTTCAACAAAAATGTGTGTCTTCCCCATTGACCTCAAATTAAGAATGGGATTTTTAAAGACAGACATGAATGTGAACTGTAAATAAAGAAAAAAAAATATATAGATAGTACCCACGAAAGCTCATGATACTTTCTGTATTTTTTTTGTTATTCTCTAAGGTGCTGCAGGACTCTTCATGGTTTAAGTTTTTTCAGTTGCAGACTAACACAGCTATCCCTCTGAGGCTTATAAATAAAGAGTTTGATAATTTCCATTGGACTCATTAGTTTATATAATTTCAGAAACTTAACATTTCTATATAGTGCCTTGGTTGTGCCTTAGCAGAGAAATTAACAAGTGTCTGCTCCAAGCATCTTATTGTTTAAGTGGCATAAAATGATGCAGAACAAGATAGCATTATACAAGGGTTTACAGCCAGTGATGATTGTTTCTAGCCAATAATATGAATGTTATTGCTCTTTAGTTGTTATAGATTTAAATTGGATGTAATAAGAACAACATTTATCTTAGGAAAGAGGTAAATTTGGAGTTTAGATATGAAGGAGATGATCTAGGCCAAAGAGCTCTCAAATAAATAGAGGCATTTCCTATGATATTCAGAAGCATATTCTAAAAAAACCAAAACAACTTGTGGGGTTCTGTGTTTATTGGCTTAATAGTACTAAGAGAAGTAAAATCTTGGTTGCCAGTTAAGCATGCAGTTATAAGTTGGAGGCTTAGGGAATAAATATACTTTTTAAGCAGTGGCTATTTTAAGAGAGATGTTTGGCAATAACTGTACTTTAACATTTTCTGTCAACAGCTTTGCCAAATGCTAATTTTGGATTAACATCTGTGCTTTTTTTAAATTAGAAGATAGAATTTCCCTATAATCTTCTAGTCTCCATACATCTTGTCTATTTCTGTATCTTATGAACCATAAGCTTTCCATGGCAGAGGCTGCCTGTCTTGAGTCCTTAACATCATCAAGTCCATGTCAGACCCTTATTATAAGTCTAGTAATAAGAAATTGTGACAATAATAATTCTGACAGAGAGCACCTTCAATATGGCACAAAAAACAATTAAGCCAGAAGAGGGAGACATGCTGGGTATATCACTAGGAAGTGTGTCAAGAGGCAGGGCCTAGAACAATAGGAGAATGTGATGTACTAGTGCAGTGGTCCCCAACGCAGTGCCCGCGGGCGCCATGGCACCCGCCAGGGCATTTATGTGCGCCCACCGAAATATCTGGGCTGGCCCTGTCCCTGGCGCGCAGCACATGCATGGCGGCGGCCCCTGCCCCGGGCGCACGGCACATGCGCGGTGCCGGCCCTGGGCGCAAGGCGTGTGGGTGGCCCCTGCCCTAGGCGCGCGGCACATGCACGGTGCCGGCCCCGGGTGCAGGGCGCGTGGGCAGCCCCTACCCCTGGCACATGCGTGGTGCCGGCCCCAGGAGTGTGGGCGGCCCTGCCCCCAGGCATGCAGCGCTTGAGCGGCCCCGCCCCCGGATGCCCGGCACGTGAGTGGCCCCACCCCCGGCAGCCATGAAAGGTTGGGGACCACTGTACTAGTGACTGGTTGTTTGTTTTCCTGCAGTCCCCAGCATGGCAGACTCCTGCTGTATCCAAGAATAAGAAACCCTGTAAACAAGACTCAGGTGTTGGACTGTTAGTCAGAATCATTTCAGTAGTACTGAGGTGGCTAACCCAACTTGAAAGTACCATGCATGAGATTGCAACAGACTACACATATTTGGCTACGTCTACACTGGCAGCTTCTTGCGCAAGAACTCTTTTGCAGAAGAGTTCTTGTGCAAAAACTCTTCCACAAGAGAGTGATGTGCTTTTGCGCAAGAGCATCCATGCTAGTGTAGATGCTCTCTTGCGCAAGAAAGCTCTGATGGCCATTTTAACCAGAGGGCTTTCTTGCGCAAGAAATTCATGTTGCCTGTCTACACTGGCCTCTCACGCAAGAACAGTTGCACAAAAGGGCTTATTCCTGAGTGGGAGCGTCAGAGTTCTTGTGCAAGAAGCCCTGATTTCAGACATTAGAACGTCAGTTTACTTGCGCAAGAACACACAGCCAGAGTAGACAGGCAGCAAGTTTCTGTGCAAGAGTGGCCGCTTTTGCGCAAGATCGCGCCAGTGTAGACACAGCCATTGTGACCTGCTATGTGAAGAATTACATGACAAAGCACTCTGTAAGCATCTGGCACACAAAGATACTTCAGACTGAAGTTACTCCTATAAACAACAAGTATTTGCTTACAGTCAAGTGCCTGGCATTGGAGTTATTTCACTTAGACAACAAAATCTTTTTCTGAAAACATGCACTAGAAATTCCTTTTTATGATAATGAAACTTTCAAAAAATTGATCTGAGCATGTCTGGAAAACATTCAATTCACATAAAACAGGGGCTCATTAGTCCTTTAAAATATATTTGGATTTTTTAAACTGGAGTTAAAAAGGAACAAATCTTCCCAAAGGACTGTTTTACAATAATGTCCATTAGGCGAACATAAGGAGACAGAAATTTGGTCTTTCACTAACACAGCTTTTTGTTTAGAAGCATCCCTGTGCTGACATTCCGGGAATGTGGAGCACCAACAAAGTGGTTGGCTGTTAACACAAGGGAGTTAAATTATAGCTAACTCTAGGAATGACAATGTGGATGACACGGGTTTCATCTGCCAGTTCAAGTTTCCAAAGGTCTGACAAGAAATTTCATCACATCAAGGAAATATTGCAGACTGCTCTCTTTCATCTCTGGTCTCCCTACCTACAAGACCTGACAACCTAAGAGTAACTTAAACATCAGACTACTGGAAACCACTTTCATACAGAAATCAATGGCCCACTCTTATGTTTGGTTACAGGCTTGAGAGAGATTCTTCACCAAATACCCAGCTGAAGTCCATGGGGAACCATTATATAGAAGCCAGGAAAATTAACCAATATTGTGTTGAGACTGAAAACAATTAGGTTACATTTATGCAATTCAAATGCATGCAAAGGCCATTTTTGACTGATTTTATCGGTTGTCAGAAGCAATCACGTAAAAGTAATACAAGAAGATTAATTTAAAGACTCAATGAGCTTTTGTTGCAAATTTAACTTTGTTCTTTCAGATAAAATGAAACAGAGGCAACAAGATAATTTCCTCTTTAATTCTAGAGTGCATTTACCAAGATGCTCATCTTGCTAGCATGGAACATTCTCTTGTGTTCACTTAGAATAAAAAGCTAGGCAAAGCACTGATATGTAGGAAACAGGTTTAGGAGGGATAGAGAATGTTGTAAAGGGAAGGAAAGGAGCATTTTCCTCTCTACAAACTCTCACATAGGCCTGAGACTTGTGTTGATAGATTCTAAAGAGATTTTTTTTCTAACATTGTCTGGCAACAATGTGCAGGAACAGGAGAAGTTCCTGGAGGACAAGGCCACAGAATGGAAAAGAGTTTCCCTCCTTCCACAACCTGGGAAGGGAGATGAGCTGGAATAACTCAAGTGATGAAGATATGAGCCCTGTATTAAGTTTCATAGTGACTCAGTTAAGCCGAGGAACAAAATAGAATGAAACAGGACTAAAAAGAACACTGAAAAACTGAAGCATGAAAACCTGACACCACCCCACCACCCCAAATGCTGGAAAAAAACTAGTGTTCTTTTGTTCAGATTTATTTTTCTTTTTTACAAACCCAGACATATATGCACTTTACTCTTCCTCTATTTTAACACTTACCAATGGCTCTTCTGAAATTTTCCATCAGGACTTCAGTCTTCTTGATCTCAGTGGAGTAGACCTCACTTCCAACCATAGGACAAAATGGAACCTTGCTTCCCAACTCTTGAGCAATAGCTAGAGCTAAAGCAGTCTGTAAAAATTCAAAAGACTGAACTCTTACACACTTAAGAATTTTTATGAGAGATACATGTATAATGACCAAAAGATCTTGTAGGAACCATTCCAGAAGGTTAAAATACTTTGCTCACTACATCACCGTCTGCAATGCTTTACAGTGCTGTTTTATAAATGGAGAGATCCAAGTGCCTTCAGTGAGATAATGGAAGAATGAGAACTGGAACCTAAGGCCTGGGAGTCAAGATTCCTATGTTCTTACTCCTCCACTTTTTCATATATAGCAACAGCACATTTCTCTTACAACATGTCTTTCATCCAAGAAGCACTTGAAGCTAGTCATAAAACTGTTTGCTACTTTTGGACAGTCTCTCTTTAACATCCCATATATAAGGTGTTAAGTCTCGTAACGTGCAAAAAACAAAGGTTAAAATGCTTTAAAACCCCCAAATTTATGTTTAAGACGACATTTCTTTAAAACCCACATACTTCATATTACATTTTCATTCATTCACATATATAGAATGGGTTTTTACACTGTTGGCACTAGAATGAGACACTGCCACTGCACACTCATAGCATGGTAAAACACAATTTGGAGAAAAGATCAGTGCTTATTCAACTCTGGCTCAAGTTAAAAAAGATTAGTAACTGCAGAAGATACTTGCTGAAGTTATTATTGGGGAAATATTTGACACCACTATTAGGGATGTAAAAGAGTAGTCAAGTATATGATAGGGATATTAAAATTAGATTAATCAACTAATCAAATAGTTGATGGAATTCTAATCGAATAGTCAATGGACTTTCCATCGACTATTCAATTAGTCAATAAGGGCGCTTCGGCTTTAAAATGTAGCAAGAGCTCGCCCGGCTGTTGCTACATTTCAAAGGCGGAAGTGCCACACAGTGTTCCACCTTCAAAGCCAATTCCCCCAACACTAATTTCATGGTGCCATCTGCCCCTCTGTGCTGCTGCCTCTGATCGAAAGGGGGTCCGAGCTCACAGCAGCAGCCCCTTTCTGTGGGGGGGGGGTCCCAGCTCCCAGCAGACGGGCCACTGCCAGGGACCAGCCTCTGTCTGCAGTGGGCCCACACTCACATGGACAGAGGCTGCTCCGTGGGAGGCGGAGCAGCCTCTGTCGTGGGGAGCTCAGACCCCCCCGCCCCCCGAGGACAGGGACTGCTGCCAGACCAGCCTCTGTCTGCAGCCGGCCCAGGCCTCCGTGGACAGAGGCTGCTTTGCGGCAGCCTTCCACCCACCCCTAGCAGCCTCTGTCCATGGGACACTCGGACTCTCATGGACAGGAACTGCTGCCTCTGATACAGAGGCGGCAGCACAACGTGGCAGGCAGCTGGTCTGCGACGGAAGCTGTTTTTTAAACTGGCTACCCTCATGGACCAGCTCATGCCTGCCACCTCATGCTGCTACCTCTGACACAGAGGCAGCAGCATGGGGTGACAGGGACTCCCTGAGAGTGGGGCCGAAGCACACTGGCTGCTGGCCCTGCCCCTGGGGACAATAGAATAGTCGAGTAACTAATAAAAATTCATGTGGTTACTCAACTATTCTGTTACCTGCTATCTAACATCCCTAACCACTATATTTAAGAGAGAGTGGTAGAGAACAGCTTCTGTACTAAGAAGACAGACAATACCTTGCCAGTTCCAGGAGGTCCTGCCAATAGCACAGCTCTACCAGCCATTTTCTTGCTTTTGATCAATTCCACTATAACACCACAAGCCTACAAATAAAAAAATTAAATTAGCTGGTTTATCAGATAAACTTAAAATTACCTTTTAAATGAATATTCTCAACCAGTTTATATGTAATAACACTTTTACACAGCTGAAGTACCTTTCATTCCTGAGGGACCAACAGTGTTTATAAGAATTACTACTCATAACACTATTAACATTTAGTATTTCAATAATAGATGGGGAAACTGGGACAGACGTGGTGATTTCCCCAAATCACTCAAAATCTGTGGCAGAGGCACAACTAGAATGCAGGAGTTCTGACACTTTGCTGTAAATACAGACTTCTTTCGGGTACCTGTAAGTGACTGGGAAGGGAAGGGCTCCTAAAACGTTAGCTATAAAGCAAGATTCATGACCGTGTGGCCCAGCCAGTAAGAGTTAATAGCTTTAAATTCTACCCGAATTATGCTAATGAGCTGGTTTATGACGCTGTGTAAGTCACTTTGCTTCTCTGTGGCTCAATTTCGCCATCATAAGAAATAATGATAACGCCAATCTTCTGTTACAAAGTGCTGTGACATCCATGGCTGCATATGGATGAGCCGTTATCGCTGCAGCGCTGCCATCGCTCAAGCTAGACCGAGGCTATAAGGGTGCACGGAAGTGGACTGACAAAGACTGAAGCACCTGGACTCCGGCCCCTCCAAGAGGCAGGGAGAAGGGGCAGACCAAGTAGCCCCGACAGGGCCCTCCTGACGCAGATGGGGCGGACATCTCAACTCGCAGGTGGCGGATGGGGGCCGTTGGCAAGGGGGCGGGATGTGGAAAAGGGCAGCAACCCCCCAGCAACGGTCTCGCCCACCTCACTAGGCCGCTCTATGCCTCTCAGACACCCCCCCCCTCCGCCTCCGGCCGGGGCCCCTCACCTCCCGAGCGTTCTCCTGCCCCACCAGCCCGGCCCCCGCCGGCTTGGCCGCGCCGCTGTCATCGAGCCCCAGCCCCTTCACG
Source organism: Pelochelys cantorii (assembly GCA_032595735.1). Lineage (NCBI taxonomy): Eukaryota > Metazoa > Chordata > Testudines > Trionychidae > Pelochelys > Pelochelys cantorii. Next base: position 26,627,218 of record CM064336.1, read on the forward strand.
TGGCTGTGCGCGGCGATGCGCTGCGTCTTCGAGGTGCTCTTCACCTCCTCGATCTTCATGCCGGCGGCAAAGGGCAGACACTGAGCTCCCGCTCCCTCCTCTCCTCTCCACACAGTCCCGGCAAGCACGTGGCCCGCGCGTTACCAAGGCTCCCGGCGCCTGGTCACCTAATCCCGCCTTCTCTCTTGCCATTGGCCAGCGCCGCAGAAGCCTCGCTGCTTATTGGAGAGGGCAAGTGTCGGTTATTGCCAAGGATTGAAAGCTCTCCCATCCACTTCCATGTGTGCGCTTCGTAGAGGTTCCGGCGTCACCCGTTTGCTCTGGAGCGTCTGGGCCGGGGTCAGGGATGTTGTCGTCCCCGTGGAGCACCCAGCCCAAGGATTACAGAGGTTGGGGGAGGGAATTACTTGGCCATAGGTGGGGCTTAGGAGGCATGCGGCTGGGGAGAGGTAGTAACCACAGTTAGGGGCAAGCCCAGGCTGTGGCCGCCTCCTCTGCCAGGTCAATTGCCTGTAGCGTCTTGGTCTGCTCCGCTTACATGTGCCTCTGATAAGTGGAGAGGGGCGAGGACTGCTTGTTTCTAATGAAACTTTCTTTCCCCGTAGTTAAACAGTGGAATAAATTGTCTAGCATGGCTGTGGAAACTCCATCACTGGAAATTTTTAAGAACAGCTTAAACAAACCTCTGTTAGGGCTGGGCAAGATGTGGCCTACGGGTTGGATTCGGCCCACCTAACACTTTGACCTGGTCTGCAGAGTGCATCTGCCCACTTTCTGTTTATATCTTACTGCCCTTGTCACTGAATTTCCAGTTCAGGCAGCAGGATCCTATTTAAATGGCTCTTGGCTCACAGTCTGGCAGGTGCTGGAGCCATGAGCCTTTTAAATAGCTATAGTAACCCTGGGCAGCTGCCAGGCACTGTGGTAGGGCTGGGAGCCACAAGGCCTTTGCTATGTTTTTAATTCAAAGCCTCCACCCCTGGACAACTCTGAGGGGAAGCTAGTGCCCAGCCCTGCCCTTCTGCCACAGGTCCCACCCTTTCCAGGGGTGGAGCTGGCCCATGACCAAGTATCAAAATTCATTAGGTGCCCCCTGCCCCCGGGTGAAAATTATTGTCCATCTCTAATCTAGATAGTACTTGGTCCTGCCCTGAATACAGGAGATTGGACTTGAATATCTTTCAAGGTCCCTTCCAGTTCTGGTATTCTATGATTTTATAATAGAAAGAGCTAGATTTATTTTCCAAGACAGTGGCTGTGTCAGAATGGCTAAGGACACAAGCATTTGCTTGCTTTAGAAATCTCCTGTAGTATGCAGTCCTGTCTTGTTCATGGGCTATATCTAATTTAGCCTGATTGTTTGTTTGCTTTGCTGGACCTCACTAGTAACATGGAGTTTCTTGCCATTGGGTTCAGTTGGCTCATTTATTTTGCAGTGGGCTGGAGGAGGGTGTAACTATCAGGGATGTAAAAATCCATGTAATTAGTTAACAGGTTAAATGTTATCTTTAACTGATTAAATGGAGGTGGGTGAGGGGAGACATTCCAACTGAAATGCACTCCCCCAGCTATGGGCTGGGCAGCTCTGACCAGGCTGGAGTGCCCCTGCCTGAGGCATGCCCCAGATGGGCCCACCGCGGTTGGGGGCTGCTTCAGGGCCCACTGGTTAACCATAACTCTCAACCATTAAGGGTGAGGCTTACTGGTTAACCATTCACCTTCTTAGTAACCATGCACTTTTTCCCCTGGGAAGTTTAGATTTCCCCAGAAGCACTTTCAGTGAAATAGTGGTAACTTGAAGAAAACACTTCTTAAAATATATATATTTTTGTCCCAAAGATAAGCTAACACTTCTCTTTTAAAAAATAACATTTTTACATATTTTTATAGCACTAATAAAATTTATCTTTTATTTTCCAGCTGTTAGAATTTCCTTCATTAATGCTTTATAATGTTTTTATTAGCTATGTTCATAGAAAAGTTTTTTTTTCCATATAGTGGGGAAAGTGTTTATGTGAGCAGCGAGTTCTGTTTTGGCTCTGAACAATGCACTTAGGCTATGTCTACGCTATATGCTTCTTGCGCAAGAAGCCTTTTGCGCAAGCGTTTTTGTGCAAAAACTTCTTGCGCAAGAACATGTTCACACCTCAAAGCACATCGCAAAAACGATGTGCTTTTGTGCAAGAGAGCGTCCACACTGCATGGACACTCTTGTGCAAGAAAGCTCTGATGGCCATTCACAGAATGGCCATCGGAACACCTGTGCTTTTTCCCAAAGGGGTTTCTTGTGCAACGTCCAACTTGCCTTTTTGCGCAATATCTGTAGCTCAAAAGGAAGTTATGCCTTGTAAAAGGAGGTTTACCTACACAGGCAAAAGTCCTCTGTTCTGCCGTTTAACTGCTGATTTACTTGTGCAAATGCTCATTTGAGGTGTGGATGCTCTGCAGGTTTTTACGCAAAAACAGTTGTTTTTGCGCAAAAACCTTGCAGTGTAGACGTAGCTATAGTGTGTATATACATCAAACATATCAAGTGCCCAACACATACCGTAAAATCTCAGTTCAAGTATGTCGTAGGGATTATCGAAATTTAATGGCGTCTGATCTGTGTTACCAGTTAATGAAGGGTCGTAGCAGTGCTGCTTCCATAGCTTTATGATAAACTTTTGGAACTGCAGTAACTTGGTGTCTGAGTCCATGGGTAGCTTCTGTGCGATTGTTGTTCGGCGTTGGACTGATAGGCCATGGCGATTCATGAACCGATCGCCCCAGCCATACGAAGCTTTAAACCCGGCTGTGTTAGTGCACGTTTTGGCAATAGTCAAAGCCTTCATTCTAACCTCTGCAATGCTAACACCACCGCCTTGCTGACTACACTCAGTAATGCATTCAACCAGCTTGGCCTCCAACTCAGGATACGCAGCGCTTTTACCTCGCTCAGCCTATTTCATCCTAGGCAGCGCTTGCAGGCGCTCTTTCTGCCATCTCCAAAGCCGAATGTTAGACTCTGCTATGTCATCAAATTCACGGCTGGCAGCTCTGTTGCCATGAGCCTCAGCATAGCTAACAACTTTGAGTTTTTCAGCGGTCGTGTAAGATCGCCAACAACTCATGGCATCCCAAAGAGAACATGGAATGCCATGCACTATATACTCGTGCGCTCACGCATGATTACCCGGCAATACAAAAAGGTAAGACAAAATACAGCAAAGTCGGGGTGCACGCTATAGATAAGAGTTCAGTTTATTCTGGGATTCTGACGTTTAAAAGGTAGGTGCGCATTATGCATAGGTACACGTTATACTCGAGATTTTACGGTAGTTGTTCTTTCAGTGTCCCTGTGGAATTTCTTCTACCTTGTTTCTCTGTTGTACAGAGCTATTTTCTATACACTTTCATATTCTGGCTGTTTCTAATAAGAGGCACCTGTCACTCTTAACTTTGCAATAACTATCCTGCATATTTACATACTGTTTAAGCAACTTTCAGGACGAGTCAGCAAAATAACTTTGCTTACCTATTCAGGGTCCTGAACAGTGTTCCCTGTAAGCAGTGCATTTATGTAGCCACTCGATTTGCGAGAGATTCAAATGCTGCCCCACTGATTAGCAGAGTGCCCACAGCTAGGTTTTTTGTTTATACTGGTGGTGCACATTTCCACATGACTTGGTGCACAAAAATTATTCTTCCCATGGATGGAAAAAATCTGCACATGGAGGGAAAAAGATTAGAGGGAACATTGGCCCTAATATGTACCATCCTGTTAGTCTGCTATTATTTATTGCAGCAGTATTTGGGTAACTATTCAAATAACAGTTAAAATACTAGAAAATGGGGAAATTTCATAATATCAAACTACTATGGTGTTCTGTATAGTTAAAATACCAAACACTAGGAAAATTTGTAATATTTTAAGGAGTATGATGATGTGCAGGAACATATTACCTAGTAAATAAAGGGATATCTTCAGTTCAGCCCCTCCCCTTTTACAAGTAATCATAGGAAGAACTATAAGAGTGGTCACTGGAGAGAGAGAGAGAGATGGGAATGTTTTGGGAAGTTGGGGGGGAGGGTCCTGCATTTCAGTTTATGATACTGGGGTGAACCCCAAGTTGGGGAGTTCTGTGTTTATCCTGTTTTTGATTATGGTAACTTATTTTGAATTCTTGTTATAAATGTCATGCTTCAAGAAAAAGACTTTGTTGTCTGTGACTTTCTTTTTCTAATGGGTCATTCCACCAGCTTATAACTATTTTAAATATTATATGCTATGAGTACATTTATATGCATATGACAATGTATTAAACATATTTCTATGTACTGTAGGGTGTATTTTGATATGTATGTTTAGCTAAGAATTTCTATTGAATCAATACATTACAGATAAGTCAATAAGCCAACTTTTAAATAATTGGAAAAGGCAACTACGCTATCAGATTGAAAATGGAGTCTGATGAGACATTTGCCGGGTAATACAAATTGCCAATCTCCTACAGAGCAGGACACTGAGCAATTTTGTATGAGACATAAAGGTTGCACTATATGGATGAGCAAATATACATCCTTGATTTCTTCAGTACGGTGGAACTGATGCAAATGTTGTTAGCTGGTCTAGTCCTGTTTCAGGCATCATGCAATTCTGGTGAAATGATCAAGTTCTATAAGAGTTTTGAAGACAATGGCATAATTAACACAAAGTCAAGGCTACAGGTAAAAGAAACTGAGTGAACCATGTGTGGGTTTTTTTCTTCTTTTAGTATCTGCACAATCGACATCTCAAACCTAACATCCCTTCTAAAACTGCAGGAGATAGAGTAATCTATTGTATTACAACCATTATTACTTATTTCTCTGGAGTAGAACACGAACATTTTTGGGGAAATTACCGTTAATTTTCTTTTAATATGGAGCTAGAGAGTGAATAGCAATATTTTTCTTCTGTAGGATCTTGAGAAACTTCTTAAACAATAATCAAGGTTCTCAACACCCCTGTGAGACAGGCACTATTATTATTTTGTATATAACATACAGAGAGGTTAAATGGTTTATCTTTGGCAACACACAGTGGGTCAGTGGCAGATCTGGGAATAGAACACAGAACTGTTGGTTGCAATTGTTCTGCTCTGTTGATAAAACTCAGTCCTACACTGAGGATTTAATTTCAATGACTATCTGTAGAGAGTACATTAATTAAATTAAAGTGTTCTTGTTTTTTGCCATATCCAGTGAAATTTAGATAAAGTGACCACCACTTTTGCTTGGTGTAGCTAATGCTTTCATCTCTTGCTCATCTGAATAGACCTCTGACTTCAATGGGATGCTCTCATCCACAAGATGAAAAGGGTTTAGTCTGTTGTATTTCATTTTGTGTTGTCTTTAGTTTGAGAATTGCACTGCATTTGTTCTTTTTAAAATGGAGGCAATTTATATGGAGGAAAAAATCCTGTCAAACAATCACGGCATGTCAGACCACACAGGATTGTGTGTTCCCCAGAAAAGGCAGGGTAGAAGTGGGACTTCAGAAAAGTCTTAAGACTGAATTTAAACAGCTTAGGGGGATCTCTTGTAATTGATGTCTGATGTGAATGAGCATGTGTTGTTATGATACATCAACATGAGAAATATTGAACTTGAACTTAACATGATTTTCTTGACCTTGGCTGGTCAATGCATTTGTTCTAGGAGAAAGTGGGGGAAGGTTAAATTCACTGTAGATGTTAAGCATGAGTCATTCATCTCTTTCTTCTATATCAATGGTGTTTTTAGCAGAATTTGAGATAGTTTTGAAACCTTGCTGTCCCTCTCACATAATGCTTTCAGCATAATCCAGTATTTCACTAACCATTTAACCAGAAAAATAATACCTGTCGTTCACATAGTCTGAACTGTTATTCCTCAGATTTCATGAACTCATTTCACTTCAGTTTCTCTTGTGCCCTTCACCCCCATCCCTCCTTGAAGTCTCCTTTTTGGTACAGACGTCATGTGATACCTGAGGTGGGAGCTGGAGACTTCAGAGCTGTTTTCTTAGACTAAATGTTTGAGGTTACAGGACATGGCCTAGTTTCACATAAGTTTTCAAGTTTCAGTGGGACATGCCAAATCCTGAAGCTGTCAAATAGTGTATTATTTTTGGAGAGAAAGAATGTGTGTGTATGTGTGTGTGTGAGAGAGAATGACCTTTGCATTTTTAGTCCTTCCCAAAAGTCTGACTTCCTGCCCTCTCTCCCATGAGTCTTGGAAAACTTTAGCAGACAAAGTGAACACTTCTGAAGCAAGAATTCAATACAGAAATGGGAAATTATATTGAGGGGAACAAAAATTAGTTTATACCATTGTTTGTTTCATTATATTGCATAGAGAAAAATCTTCAAGATTATTTTCTAACCTTAGAAATATCAGGAATATAAAGTCTTGTTTATCATATTGCTAGAGGTCTCCTTTGGAGAGAATTGGATTGGGAGTTTCCTCAGCCTCATAGGAAAGCTCATAAAAGGAGGCTTTTGAAACTTTAACAAAGGTATATTTTCTTCTAACTTTTTTCTAAGGGATTTGAGATAAGCTTTTTTAATTACCTCAGTGAAAATCATTCCCTTCTTAATTCACCAGGTTTCACATCCTTGGTATCTGTAACACCATAAAAGCAGCAGATTTCTAGGAAGAATAGAGGGTTTTTAGGCCCTCATCCTGCAAAGGAGTTTGTCTCTCTGAGACACTTTATGTACCAACAACCCAATTCTGCAAACTGTTTGAAGCAAGGACAACATGCAAGGTAGAGCGTCCTACCAAATTCATGGTCAATTTCACAGTCATAGGCTTTCAAAAAATAATAAATGTTATGATTTCAGCTATTTAAATATGAAATTTAATGGTGTCATAATTGTAAGGGTCTTGACCCAAAAAGGAGGTTTGGGGAGTCGCAATGTTATTGTAGGAGGGCTTGGAATACTGCTGCCCAGGGCCGGATTAAGGGGTGGGTGAGCCGGGGGATAAGGCAACACACCACATTTATTGATAATAATATAACACACACACACACACACACCCCCCCCGCTGCTGGAATAGTTACCAGTCTGTTGCTCGGCCCAACCTATTGGCCAGATAGTTGGAGTACAAGGGGGAAGCTGGGTTCTTCTCAGTCTGGACAAGGGAGCCCAGGGCGCCAACCAATGGGGGGCACCTGATGGCAGCTGTAAGGGACACACGGTGTCCCTTATAGCTGCCATCAGGCGCCATGCGCCTGGCTCCTGCAGCGCCGGCCCGCCCCCATCCCCACGGCGCCGGCCAGCAGCGCCCTCCCCGCCCCACGGCCGCAGGGCCCTGCACGGCCCGGCATGCGCGCCAGAAGCGACAGCCAGGACGGACTGGGCCATGCGCCAGCGGCCGTAGCCAGGCCGCGCATGCACCGTGCACCCCGCGGGTGGACCCCGGGGGCGGGCCCCAGGTCGCGCGCCAGCGGCCGTAGCCGGGCTGCGCATGTGCTGTGCGCCCCGGGGGCTGTCCTGTGCACCCTATGGGGACAGGCCTGCTCCCCGGGGGCAGGCCCACGCATGCGCCGTGCGCCCAGGGGCGGTGCCGCGCGCCCGTGCCCGGGGCGTCAAAATGCCTCGGGCCGGCCCTGCTGCTACCATTACTTCTGTGTGGCTGCAGGCAAAAGCACTACTTTCAGAGCTGCGCAGCTATCCAGCAGCAACTGCAGGCCAGGAGCCCAGCTCTGAAGATAGAGCCCTTGCAGCAGTAGTGCCGAAGTAAGGGTGACATGTCTTGTATTGCTATCCTTACTTCCGCACTGCTGCCTGCAGAGCTGGGCCCTCAGTCAGCAGCTACTCTCTAGCTGTTGAATGTTGAAAGCAGCAATGCAGAAGGAAGGCTGGCATAATATGGTATTGCCACCCTTCCTTCTGCACTGCTGCTGGTGGGATGCTGCTCTCAGACCTGGGCACCTGGCCAATAGCTACCACTCTCTAGCCACCCAGCTCTGAAGGCTGCACGGAAATAATGGTGGCAGTACCATGACCCCCTGCAACTTCTTTTTGGGTCAGGACTCCCAATTTGAAAAAACTGGTTTCCCACATGAAATCTGTATGGTATGCGGTAAAAGCATACAAGATAGGTTTCATGGGGCAGGGGAACCAGATTTCAGAGTCTGTGATGTGTTTTTCATGGCCATGAATTTCTAGGATCCTAGCAATATATAAGTATAGTGAGGCATCTAGCATAACTCTGGGCACTGTAACACAGCATACCGACAACTTGAATTTCTTATGTAAAAACAAATGGAAGAAAACACTGCCTCCCCTTACAAACAAAAAATCGTAAAAAGTTGCATGCCTTGTTTATACATCTCAAGGAAGTAAAATGGAGACAAATCCATGCCTTTTTCTTTTCAGATCACCTTTACGATTATAAAAGTTGAAGAAGAAACATGAAAAATGTCATTTTCCTGTATAATTTCAAATTGTAAATCACGGAAGTCTTATCATTAATACTAATATGAATTATATAGTATATTTATAATATGAATGGTTTGTAATGTGATTTAATACATCTATGTGAATTATACGGGCATTTTGCTTGCATGCTCATGGGATAGACATACTTTTGCAGTTTATTGTGTATGTATATAACTATATGTATTGATTGGCTTAGGGTAGTAAAGTTAACATGAGCTCTAAAGAATGATGATTTGACGTAAAACACTTCAAAGCTCGGGCACTTGGTTAGAAATGTGGCATATTATTCATAAACCAGCTCCCAGGTCAAAACCTCCACTAATAGCAATGGGAACAAGGACTGTTACTGAATAACTAGGCTAACTGGCTTTACTGGCCTGAGATTGTTTTTGTCTAAGGAGGTGATGACCTCTTATATGTCAAGCAACAAACTGGGACTGTCTTCTATTCCTGACTCTGCCACTGAATCATTGTGTGACTTGGGCAAGTTACTTCAGTTTTGTGTGCCTGTAAAATAGAGATACTTTTGTTCTAATTCTGTAAAGATCTTTGGATGAATGGAAGTAAATAATATTAAAATCATGAGGCAATTTGTGCTCTGGAAGAATAAGCATACAGTTGCAAGTCTAAATTCAGATCTCAGCCTTGCTGTATATAACCTGGGAAAAGTCACTTTACATGTTTTCCCATCTGTAATATGGGTGTAATGTGGCTGTAAGACTTAAATTAACCAGTTAATATTTTACATCACTTTGAACATATAATGAACTATTAGCTAAGTATTATTATTAATATTGTGCATTATTGTATAAGGAAGTGAAATGCAACAGATATTGCTTCTCTTGGAAAACATGTGACTAATACTGGAAAAATCCCTTATCAGAGGCAATAACAGTAAATTACATAAGGCCCTAGAAACTTGTGAGATGTCTTTGACATATACCCCTAACGTTGACTGATTTATTCAATTTGTTGCCATAATTTCCCATCAATTCAAAACATTAACATACTTCTCATTTTCAGTCATTACATGATTCAGTTATATTTTCAGATGACAAGGTATTTGCAGATCTTTTATTATGTTAAACATACTGGTACCAATATGTCTTCTGTAACTCCATTGAAGCTTAAGGCCTTTATGATAGTTCTTGGTCTATCCAGTGCTGTGAGTCAGCTTGTTACTCCTTTGCTCCAGTGCGAGGGGGTCTTCCCAGTGTTAACTTGATGCTAGCTCCCTACCACCACCTCTAGTTCAGCCATTCAATCACTGTCCTGTGCAGACCCTAACTTGTCCTTGCAGGTTAACAACAGGTACATTCCAATCTCCAACTCGCTTTCAATCATTCATCTGTGATATCAAGCCCTTGACACTGGCTATGCACAGAGATTCCAGATCCTCTGCACCAAATAGTTCAGTGTATTCCAGTTGTTTTCCTGAAATAGTTGCTTGCTTAAACCACACAGCATTTATGAGCACCTTTAATAAATCAAAAGTGTAAATAACGATTTAACTAGACAGGAGAGGAAATGAAGGAAACAACTGCTTATAAAACATGAATGTGGGTCCACACTTATCAACAGTTAGCCTACCTTAGTATACAGGAAAGGTTTCTCCCCAAATTTAGTCTGTTGCAGAGCTGACTGATGCCATGAATCAGGAGTCACACATTCATGAAAGATCTTACGCCGCAACTGGTTTCTTTAGTGAATGGATACAGAATACCTTTCCCTACTACGCTATTATACGAAACATCTTTTGTCTTTATTCATAGCTAGGGTGATCTCTTCCCCTCTATAATGTTCCTTTCTACTTCCAAGTGTTCTGAGTATTTGTAATTCCTTGATGGTTTTCCACTGACTGATATTAGTTGTGGTAAGAGTAGACAATAGAAATGTTAGATATCATGTAATTGAATAGTCGTGCACCTCTATAAAATATTATCGGTTACATGACTATTTGACAGTCCCTGGGGGGTGGGGCCGGCAGCCAGTGTGCTCCGGCCCCACTCCCAGGGAGCCCCCTGCCACCCCGCACCGCTGCCTCTCTAGTATGGCAGGTGTGGGGTGGCAGGCGGGAGCTGGTACTCGAGGGGAGCCAGTTTAAAAACCAATTCCCCTTGTGGATTGGCTGCCTGCCACTCTGTGCTGCTGAAACAGAGGCAGCAGTGTGGGGTGGCAGTAGCTCTGTCCGTAGAAGGTCTGTGGGGGATGTAGAAGCAGCAAGTGGGGGAGGGGGAGTGTATGTAGTCTATAGGAATAACCGATAAGCCTAAGCTTATCGGTTAATTGTTTACTCGACTATACACTAACATCCCTAGTAGACAATAGAACCCAGCATTATTTCACCACAGGAGTGATCATTCTTCTTTGCTTGAATGGGTCATCCCTAAGACTAATTTGTACTCCAAGTCCATAAAGCATACTTTCAATATAAATACAATATTCCTTAAATATTACCAACTAGAAGACTTAATGGGTGTTGCCTGGGTCCTTCAGGGCAGGGATCTGGCAGTGTAGGGGGTGCAGGAGTCAACATAAGGTTCTTGGGGATATGGGGGGAGTAGGGCAAGAGGGTAAGGGGGTGGGGGGGTGCAAGAGTGAAGGTAGGGGGAAGAGGAGGGGCTCAGGGCAAGGTCCCCATTAGGCAGGGCTTTCTGCTGTATCGAGGGTCAGGAGGGAAAAGGGTTTGGGGTGGGGGAGGACCTACTTACCTGGTCTGGTGGCAGGCAAGATGACAGAGCCCCACCCTTGCTGGCCACTCTTTTGGTGGTGTGGCTGCTTCCAGTGGTCTCTCTATAGTACAGCTCTCCTCTGTGTTCACTGCCTTGTTTTGCATCTCTCCTCTCTGTGCCCCTCCCTGTCCATGTTATGGAAAACAGTCCCATTCACAGCACTTGTCATTTTCTTGACACAACCAAACTCTGATCTGTGCATGCCATGATAAGGGAGGGGAGAGTAAGAGCATAGGAAGGGCAGACTGAGGACAGTGGCTTCAGCAGTACTACTGAGCATGCTCAGTACAAGTCATATAGCAAACTGGGGAGGAGGGGACCCGACTCAGCTTTTCCCTGCCCCTCCCACACACACAGTGTAGCCCTAGAATTTTGTAACTAGTAAGTCAGTTATAATGAATGTATGTTTAGGGTTGCCAGATAGTTTCAACAAAAATACTGGACACACTTGACATTACTTCCCAATCTACATTACATCTTATTTAGAAAATACCGGACATTTCTATTTTCTCATAAATATTTTCTCAATTTGTTTCCCAAACAGAAAGCTCATATACTGGACTGTCCGGTTCAAAACCGAACACCTGGCAACCCTATGTATGTTATAGCAAAAGGTTTGGATTAAACTTAAATATAAGATGTAGGCCTAAGACAGGCCAGGCAGCTTTGTTAACTTAGCTCCAGCTCTGTTTGATGTTAGCATATTGAAGTGAAGGGATGGAATATTGTAATGCCTTGTAGTAGATAGAAAGAAGTTTAATGTTGAAAGGCTTTGTAACTTTGTTAAAGTGACTAGAAGTACCTTTTGTCCCACGCTGCAATTGTGTAAATGTATTGTTTGTGTGAATGAGAGAGAGAATGTTTTAGGAGAGAGAAGTGTGAAGGCCGCTGCATGTTCAAATGGTCAGAGGAGGGGCTGGAGACTCAGAAGCACCAAATAATTATCAACTAAGTGAAAGCACACTGAAGACGCAGACTACCGGGACAGATTGGCGAACCGTGAAGTTAGTGGCAAGCATCCCTTGATAGGGAGCTAATCACAAGTATAACCCTTCTGCCAGGCTGAGTTAATAGCAGCAAGGGCCGGGTTCAGTATCTAGGGGTATCTTCCCAACAACGTAATACAGCACAGGCTTGAGCCCCCACCCAGTGACCTAGGAAGTCTTACACACACCCCTGGGCGCCTCAGAGAGGCAATTCTTCCCCTCTTGCAAGCACAGAGCCTCGGTATAGCAGCAAATCTTTAATAACATGAGGTAACCGACATCAGCATTAAATTGGGAAAACACCACAACTCGGGTTCATAGACCAAACATGAGCAAAGACCCACCCCCCAGCCAAGAATCACCCAAAGTCCCCAAAAGTCCAACACCCCAAGGCTATGTCTACACTGGAGCCTTCTTGTGCAAGCACATCTTGCGCAAGGGTTCTTGTATAAGAAGTCTTGCGCAAGAAAACGTCCACACTGCCATGTACGAGATGTGCTTTTGCGCAAGAGCTCCCATGGCAGTGTGGACGCTCTCTTGCACAAGAAAGCTCTGATGGCCATTTTAGCCATAGGGCTTTCTTGTGCAATAAATCCCTGCAGAGCGTCCACACTGCCCTCTTGCGCAAGAGCTCCTGCGCAAGAGGGCTTACACCTGATAAAAAAGCGCGTAGCGCTTGTGCAAGAAGCCCTCTCTTTCTACGCCATACTGTAAATTTCCTTGCGCAAGAGCGGGCGGGCAGTGTGGATGCTCTGCGGATTCTTGCGCAAGAATGGCCATACTTGCGCAAGAAGCCATGAGTGTAGACATAGCCCAAGAGTCTCTTGAGTCCAGCAACCCAAAAAAATCACCCAAAGTCCTAAAGTCCGACACCCCAAAAGTCTCTGCCCCGGGTCAGTGCCGCCCCAGGGTTCAAAAGTTCACCAGCAGGGTTTTGCCACCCCAACCTGGGTGGAATGGAGGGGGCAGAGGTTGATACACCTTACGTGGTCCACCGATGGCTCCGCCTCTCCCGTAGGGTTCTGCTGCCGCCGTTAATGCGAGTCACTCCGCCACACTCCAACTGCTGTCCCGTGAGCCGCTCCAGCCGTCCCATGAACTGCCCTGCTCCGCCAGCCGTCTCAGTCCACGCCCCTGACCGCCAGCTGGTTGTTCCTGCAGCTGCTCCACTGGCTGCCTGCTGCCACTCCTACCGGCCACCCGCCGGTCATCCCCACCAGCCACTCTGCTGGCCACCTGCGCCCACCGGTCATTCCCGCAAAGTGCTGTGCTAGTAGCTCAGCAGTATAGCTCCAGGCTCCCCACAGCACACAGGGGCTACGTCTACACTGGCAACTTCTTCCGGAAGAACAGCCGTTCTTTCGCAAAAACTTGCTGGCTGTCTACACTGCACAAGCGTTCTTCCAGAAGTAAATTTACAGTATAGTGTTGTAAAACAGGGCTTCTTCCGGAAGAGTTATTCCTCTCCCCACGAGGAATAAGCCCTTTTGCGCAAGAGCTCTTCCAGAAGAGGCCAGTGTAGACAGGCAACATGAATTTCTTACGCAAGAAGCCCCTATGATTAAAATGGCCATCAGAGCTTTCTTGCGGAAGAGAGCGTCTACACTGGCATGGATTCTCTTGCGCAAAAGCACATGCCAGTGTAGACGCTCTTGTGTGGAAGAGTTTTTGCACAAGAACTCTTCCACAAAAGAGTTCTTCCGGAAGAAGCTGCCAGTGTAGACGTAGCCAGGCTGTGTCGACACTGGTGCGATCTTACGCCAAAGCGGCCGCTCTTGCACAAAAACTTGCTGCCTGTCTACACTGGCTGTATGTTCTTGCAGAAGTACACTGATGTTCTCATGTATGAAATCCGGGCTTCTTGCGCAAGAACTATGATGCTCCCGCTGAGAAATAAGCCCTTTTGCACAACTGTTCTTGCACAAGAGGCCAGTGTAGACAGGCAACATGAATTTCTTGTGCAAGAAAGCCCTATGGTTAAAATGGCCATCAGAGCTTTCTTGCGCAAGAGAGCGTCTACACTGGCATGGATGCTCTTGCGCAAAAGCACATCTCTTGCACAAACGCACATGTCAGTGTAGACGCTCTCTTCTGGAAGAGTTTTTGCACAAGAACGCTTTCGCAAAAGAGTTCTTGCGCAAGATCATGCCAGTGTAGAGGTAGCCACAGTGATTTCAGCTCTTTAGCATTATAGCTTCAGGCTCCCCACAGCACACAGTGAATTCAGCTCTTCAGCAAGCTCAGCTCATAGTAGAGGAGCCTCAGTGCTAGTGCACCATTGGCCCACAGTGAAGTCAGCTCAGCAGCTTGCAAGTAGACTCCTCATATAATCCCAATTAGCTCTGATATTCCACAGTGGGAAGAGGTGCAATTGGCAGCTTTTTTTAGGCCCTCAGATGGGGAGGAGTACAAATATCTGCCCCCAGCCTCTCTCAGCTTGACTGGGTTTGGAATCCATGCCCCTTGTCTAGCGAGTGCTACTTAGTTTATGGCGAATCCCTCTGCCATAAAACAGTTCCACTATTCCATTGTCCTTGATTCCCATAATCAGGGTAACAACTCTTTATCCCCCCTGCCTCAATAACAGAGAGACTGGGGATCCCACAGTGGCCAAAGTGATCATTTGGGCTGCTGTGAGCACATACTAGGTGGGGTGGGTGTGCCTATGCAAACGAGATCAGCCCCTGAAGTCTTTTTGCACCACTCGCCACAATTCACCATCAGATGTCAGGGTAGAGTTTATCCTGACCCTGCTTACACAAGTTTCACCAGAAGATAACACCCAGGAAGGGTCCTCAGCTTACTGATATCAGATGACTGATATCAGAATAACCTCCGGATAAACATATGTTGCAGAAAAACTGATTGTGATGCTGAATGACTGATTAAGGCCTGACAAGGCAAAACGTATAGACTTGCATGGAAGGAAAATCCTATAAAGGATGGGGTGTCTTGTATGGTTCTTCAGGTTCCCATCCTGCCAAGTGGAGCATCAGTCCAGACTGACAAGAACCCGGCTTCCCCCTTGTACTCCAACTATCTGGCCAATAGGTTGGGCCGAGCAACAGACTGGTAACTATTCCATCAGCGGGGGTGTGTGTGTGTGTGTGTGTGTGTGTGTGTGTTATATTATCAATAAATGTGGCGTGTTGCCTTATCCCCCTGAAAAAGGTCCCATGTGCTTCTTTTAAGCATAATATTTTGGTGGAGAATGCGAAAGGGGGAGACATCACACCAAACTTGTTGGATAATATCCAAAGAAAAAAATGCAGTATAAATTAAGAAATATCGATATACTGAATATGAAATATTGATTGGTCAAGGTGTATGCACCACTGTCCATAGAGTCCTGGGCTTAGGAATAGAAGCTTAGTGTCTTCTATTTCCCCTGTAAGTTGGGGCAGAAAGTGGTATTGTGGTGATCAATCAATTTAGGTGTATGCACCCCCGGCCGTAGAGTCCCTGGCTTAGGAATAGAAGCTTAGTGTCTTCTATTTCCCCTGCAAGGTGGGGCAGAAAGGAATTTAAAGACAAAACAGGTATTTACACCCTCATCCATAGGGTCCCGAGCGAACAGGAAAGGTTTGGGATCCCTTTCCTGGCCTGTCTAGGAGGGGTTATATAAACACACAACAGTGGTTTTTTTTTATATATATATATATATATATATTGGTGTAATACCTCCGGCCATAGAGTCCCTGGCACTAGGAATAGAAGCTTAGCATCTTCTATTCCACCTGCAAGGCGGGGCAGGAAGGAATTTCTGGTTATCAGATTTTTTGGCACACCTTATTGACACTAGGATACTGAGTAAAAGATGTTCAGAAAGAAAAATGTACAAGCAGAAAAGGAGGCTCCTTCTAAAGAGGGAAAAATTGAAATTTGTAAAAGAAAGTACCCCTTTTTCCTGCATAATTTTGGACATAATCCTTGGACAATATAGGCTCTTGCCGATATCCATACTATTGCAGACTTAGAAGATAAATTGGCCAAATATTTCCTGGTATATAAACCCTCCACCGCCAATAAAAAAAGAATCAGCCACTATTTAGCTGTTGTGGAATGCTTGTAATAAAACCTTTTATTGCCTAGCAGGCTGAAAGGATGAGAATACAACTTCTCGCCAGGAATTAGAAAATGGAAGACGCTTTGCAATGGTACACAGAGCCAATTAGAAATTTTAAGAAATGAATGTCAAAGATTAAAACAGCTAAATGGAAATCTACAAAACTTGGCTGACCAAAGGGGGAAATTAGAAAAGTAGAATCAAGTTTTACAGGGTATGATAAAAAAGATTAACCCTGAAGCAAGGTAGAGCCCCTCTGGATCATAGACGTGATTCAATTATTAAGAACCTATGGCAAAAAATAGGATTTGTTACTAGGCAAATGGCTTACTTCCGGAGTATGGGATGATATCCCTGAATGGGAAGGAGATCCAGAGGAGATTTGGGAAAGAACAGAAATAAAAGTAAAAGAGCTAGAATTTTGCAATTAATATAAGATGGCTTAAACAGAATTCCACTATATTAGCTTCCCAAATAAATGAAAAAAAATTAGAGAAATAGAGGAAGCAATACAGGCTGTCGAGCACTGGAAAGCTGCTCTGCTGGTAGGGCAACAGGCTGTCCAGGCATATGATTTGCTCGAACAATGAAAGCAGGAAAATAAAAAAAATTGGAAAAAGTTGTTGAAAACCTGGAAAAGAATGAAGCACCGTCCCCTGTTGTTGAACAACAGACTGCAAACACTTTCACAGTGCCTGAAGAGTGGGGACAGAAATAGAAAAAGATGGCCCTGGCAAATTTAAAAGATGAGATGGGGTCCACTGCATTGCAACCACAATCATATGAGGGTCAAGCCCAAAAGAATGAAGGTTAATGTCTCCGTTCTTCCCTAATATAGGTTCTTAAGGGTACATGACAAATAAGACTAAAAATTCTGGATAGACATATGTCAATATGTGTAAATGCATGTTCTATTTTGTTATATTATCAATAAATGTGGCGTGTTACCTTATCCCCTTGAAAAAGGTCCCATGTGCTTTTTTTAAGCATAACAATCACCTCCTGAGCTGCTAAGGCACCGGAAAACTCTAATTTTTTAGCGGATAACTTAGCAATTAGCTGACAGGAGCACAATATCTAATTACTATATAAAAGAAAGAAAATTAAATAAGACCTACTCAGCTGTAATACTAACATATTTTGACACCTTGTGGCAAGACACTTAAGGGACACTGGTTAGCCTTAACATTGCAATATATATTCTTAATTTGTGATTAACGCTGCAGAGAGAGAGAGAGAGAGAGACAGTGACTGTGACTGTCTGGACTTCTGGGCTCTATCTTATCTCTGGAAGGGGAAAAGGGTCTAGTGTGTTACAGCAGGGTCAGATACATTTTGGCTCTATGTAAAAACATCAGAATGGCCATACTGGGTCAGACCAATAGTTCACCTAGCCCATGTAGCCAATGCTAGGTGGTTCAGAAGGTATGAATAGAAGAGGCAATCATCAAATGATCCATCTCCTGTCACCTATTCCCAGCTTCTGGTAAACAGAAGTCAGGGACTTCTTTTCTGGCTAGTGGCCATTGATGGACCTATCCTCCTTGAACTTATTTTGTTCTTATTAGAACCCTGTTATAGTTTGGGCCTTTCCACCATTCCCTAGAAAAGAGTTTCACAGGATTACCACAGAGAAATTATTTTTTTTGTTTTAGATCTGCTGCCTATAAATTTCATTGGGTGAGCAACTTGTGTTATGTCAGTGAAGGAGTAAATAACATTTCCTTTTTCAATTTTTCCATACCATTCATGATTTTCTATATCTCTAACATATCCTCCACCTTTTATTCATTTATTTTACAAGCTGAAAAGTCCAGTCTTTTTAATCTCTCCTCATAGGGAAGCTGTTCTTTACTGCTAATCATATCTCTTGCCCTTTCTGTACCTTTTCCAAATTCAATATAACTTTTTAGATGGGGCAGTCAGATATACATGCAGTATTCAAGATGTGAACATACCATGACTTTATATAGAGACAATTACAATATTTTATATTTTTTTATCTATTTTTTCCCCTAATGACTCCCAATATTCTGTTAGCTTTTCAGCTTTCCACTGCATGTTGACCAGATGTTTGCCGGGAAATATCCACAATGATTCTATTGATCTCTATATTGAGTGGTAACAACTATTTTAAACCCCCATCATTTTTGTATGTGTAGTTTGGATTATATTTTTTCCAAATGCATTATTTTACATTTATCAGCATTGAATTCCATCTGCCCTTGTGTTGCCTAATCAACCGGTTTTGTGAGATCCCATTGTTTCTCTTTGCAGTTAGCTTTGAACTTAACTATTTTGAATATTTTGTATCATCTGCAATTTTTGCCACTTCACTGCTTACTCCCTTTTCAAGACCATTTAAGACAGGCGTGGACAATAATTTTTGATGGGGAGCCACTAGGTTTGCCAGGTGTCCGGAATTCAACCAGACAGTCCGTTTTTTGCGCCCTCTGTCCAGTAAAAACATTCAAAAAATACCGGACATGTGCAATGTCCAGTATTTTCTGCTTTTCCAGCTGGGCGCCTGATGGAAGCCTGGCGGGGGCAAGGGGAGTGGCTGGGGAGGCGGGGCTGTGATCGGCGCTGGGAGCCCTCAGCTCAGCTGGTGGTGTGCGGAAGCCTGGCGGGGAAGGGGGAATGGCTGGGGAGGCGGGACCGTGATCGGCACTCCAATTCTTTAGCATCGCTTAAGCCTAGCTCTCCTGCCCATTATTGTATTCTCCTTCTGCTCTATGTGGCAATTTGCCTGGTTTCCCTAGGTAAGGCTCATTCTGAGATCAAGTAAGCTTAGCACCAGACTTTCCAGCCCCCAGAACAAGCCACTCTGTGATACTGGGTCCCCCCCACAATTCTGTTTATAGTATAGTATAGGGCCTAAGAAACTTGTGTCAAATGTATCCTCATTTGGACACATACAAAGAAAGCAACTGAGGCAGTGACATTACCTAAACACATACATACAAAGGAGAGTTAAGAAAAATATGTGCTCCTTCATAAGATTGCTTAAATATTGCTAAGCGATAAGTAGCTGCAGAGGCAGAATAATACAAGCATTCAGTAGGGAAATTATTTATTTTATTATGATGAAAGGAATAAGACCAAATAGCTCTTTGGACAAATTTGCTTATTAGATTTGAGAGCTCTTAATCTACATCAAATTAAACAATTTCATGGCCTTTAACATTTGGTTTGGAAGTTTCAAGACAACTGCAGCACTTATTTTTCAGCATATCAGAGAGAATTTTAAAAGCACTTAAAATGGTACAGTATTCTTTAAAGAATCACCAGCTCAGAGTATAATTATGCATAAAAAGAAAGGTGATAAGGTTTTAGCGTATGAACATGAGGGAGAGTTTTAATGTTGACCCAGCTATAGAAGGAAGAATAATGATCAATATTAATCCAACAACAACTAATGTTATAAGTATATTTTACAGTGTACAAATAGGGTTGCCAGCTGTCTGGTTTTTGCTCAGACACAGGGCTGGCCTTACCATGAGGTGAACTGAGGAGGCCGCCTCAGGTGCCAGACTGTGTGTGTGGGGGGGGTGCCACTAGGACCCAGAGTGTAGAAAATTGTGTCTGCTGCTGGTGCATATGTATTCTCTCTGCAGTACCGTGAGAGGAGTAGAACAGGAAGAAGGCAGAATTGAGACCTTTCAAAGTTTTGGCCCAAGCGAGGGGGTCTGGGGGCGTCATTTGAGCTCCTTGCCTCAGGTGCCAAAATGTTGTGGGCCGGCCCTGCTTGGACAGTTTGGTATTTTGGCCTTCTGCCCGGTAAAAAAAAAAAAGAGAATACTGGACATGTAAAATGTTCGGTATTTTCTGTTTTCCTCAGACGGATGGCTGGAGGCATCTGCAAGGGCAGGGAGAGCGAGGAGCATGGTAATATTTTTTTGTCTCCCTTTTTTTTTGCTCATCCAATTTTTCCCTGCCTGTTTGGGATTTTTTGTGAAGGTATCTGGCAACCCAAGTACTATGTCTACACTGGCGGGTTATTGCGCAAGAACATCTTGCGCAAGAGTTCTTGTGCAAGAAGTCTTGCGCAAGAAAACTTCCACACTGCCATGTGCGAGCTGTGCTTTTGCGCAAGAGCGCCCATGGCAGTGTGGACGCTTTCTTGCGCAAGAAAGCTCTGATGGCCATTTTAGCCATAGGGCTTTCTTGTGCAATAAATCCCTGCAGAGCGTCCACACTGCCCTCTTGCGCAAGAGCTCCTGCGCAAGAGGGCTTACACCTGTTAAAAAAGAACCTAGCTCTTGCGCAAGAAGCCCTCTCTTGCCACGCCGTACTGTAAATTTCCTTGCGCAAGAGCGGCGGGCAGTGTGGATGCTCTGCGGATTCTTGCGCAAGAACGGCCATACTTGCGCAAGAAGCCAGGAGTGTAGACATAGCCAAGGAGCCACTCTAAGATTTTGCTAAGTGGTCAAGGGCTGCACTTTTCTATGGGGGTATGTGAGGTCTGGGATGGAGACTGGGTACAGAAAGGAGCTTGTGGTAGGGACTGGGTATCAGGAGAGGGTGTGGGGCCAGAGAAGAAATTTGGGAGAAGGAAGGGTTGTGATCTGGGGTAAGGGCTTAGGGTGGAGGGTCTGGGAGGGGGTATGAGTGAAGAGAGGATTCTAGCCTAAGGGAGAGATGTAGAAGGGAGTGCAGGGTCTGGGAGGGAGTTGTGACCTGGAAGAGAGGGGGTGCCAAGGTTACGGGTGTGACCTGGATCAGGAGGGGGTGATGGCCTGCGGCAGGGAGTTGGGGAAGGATAGGGTGAGGGGTGTCAGAGGCAGGCACTGACCGGGAGGCACTTATTATGGGGGTTCCCAGCCAACAGCCCAGCAGGATCCTGATGCAGGCTTGCTGCCTGCCGCAGCCTCAGGCTGCTTAAAGCCGCTGGTTGCTCCACGTGGCTCTCTATTCCAGGGGTGGATGTAAGAGCCTTTGTGCACTGCTCCTGTGCCCCAGCAAAATCTCACAGCTCCTATTGGTGGGAAACCATCCAATGGGAGCTGAGAGATTTTGCTGGGGGCGGGGAGATAGTGCACTAAGCCTCTTCCCCTCTGGTGTAGAATGCTACAGGAAGTAGCCAGCTGCTTAAAGAGGCATGGAGCTCTTCTGTACCCCAAGGTTCCATTGGGGTAGTTCCTGGGCCAGATCTGGCAAGAGTTCTTGCGCAAGAGGGCTTACACTTGTTAGAAAAGAGCGTAGCTCTTGCGCAAGAAGCCCTCTCTTCCCGTGCTTTACTGTAAATCATCTTGCACAAGAGCGGGTGGGCTGTGTGGACACGCTGCGGGTTCTTGCACAAGAACTGCTGTTCTTGCGCAAGAACCCACCAGTGTCGACATAGCCAAGGAGGCTCTTTGTGCTGCCTTCACACCCCTCATGGTTCCCGACCAATGGGAGCTGTGGTATTGGTGCTCTGGGTGTTGCCCCTGCCCACAAATGAACCCCTCATTTCTGATTTCACCTGAGACCCTGCACCCCTAATTAGCACCTTCATCTCTTCCTCCATCCTAGCCTAGGGAAAGTGAGGGTGGAGGACAGGGAGATACCAAAGGGAGGGGGAACAGAGCAGGTGGGGAGCAGAGCGTCCAGGCTGTGGGCATGACTAGGGTGCTTGGATATGTACAGTTAGAAAGCTGGCAATTTCCCATGAGTCCTGGGCGTTGTGTTTGGTTTTGATTGCAAGCTCCCTGGGAGCAGCAGCAGCCAGGGTTCGTGGGGCTGGTACAGGGCTCAGCTCAGGGTCGGCTTTAGAAAAGAACAGTCCCTGAAACACTGCGGGGCCGGGTCCTACAGTACCCTAAGCCAGCCCCAGGCCCTAGTGTGCGTGCGACCCCAAACTCCGCCCGGCTTAGATGTTCCCCTTCTCCCCAGAGGAGGCGGGACGCGGAGACAGGCCGGAACGGTAGCCGCGGCGTTCCTGTTGCCGCGGGGCGCTATTGGGACGGACCGGCGGTGTGCGAGGGCAACTGAGTAGCCATGGCCGGTTCCGCTGCTGCTCCTGCCTCGGGGCCCAGCATTCCCCGGAGGCTGAATGTGAACGTGGGGGTGCTGGGGCACATCGACAGCGGCAAGACAGCGTTGGCCCGGGCGCTCAGCACCACCGGTTCCACCGCCGCCTTCGACCGGGCCCCGCAGAGCCGCGCTCGCGGCATCACCTTGGACCTGGGCTTCTCCTGCCTCCGCACCTCGCTGCCCCCGCACCTGGGCCCCGGCCCCGGCGAGCTCCAGCTCACTCTGGTGGACTGTCCGGGACACGCCTCCCTCATCCGCACCATCATTGGAGGTAAGGGGAGGGGGGCCGGTGGCGAGGTGTGTATGGGGCAGAGGGGGGTGCACAGGCTCCTAAGGGAGATTGTGACTCTGGAGGGACGGAGAGCGTCCCCCACCTCATGTCGGGAGATCTGCAATTTGGGCAGGGGGGGAGGGAGAGTGTGAGGGGTGGTCTTAACTCCCACTGTGTGGATATGGGTCTCATTTCTGAGGCAGCAGAGAGTGGGTGGGGTGGGTGAGTTTGAAATATGTAAAGATTGTCCAGTGTGCAATGGGAGGGTTGAGAACTTGGAATTAGCCTCCTGTCAGGGGAGGGAAGGGTTAAAACTATATGTACAGATGCCAAATCCTTTTTGTGGAGACACAATTCATACCAGCAAAAGCATTTTTGTTGTTATAATTTTCTGTACTAGGGTTTTTACCTGTATAACAATGTCATGAAAACTTATACCTCTAATCAACATTACTGGACTGGCAGAAGTGTAGCCCTAATGTGTGTGGAGTCAAGAGAGCTCGTTCCTGTATTTGGAAAGGAACAAACTATACTAAGACAACCTTACACTGATATAACGACATCCATATCAGGATTAGTAGTGTAATTTTCAGAAAAATTCACTCCTCTAACCAAAATATTTGTATTGCTTCAAAACTGACATGTAAACCAGTCAGTTTTGCTTATAGTAATATGTTTGTTTTTTAAACATTTATTAATGGAGAGGATGTGACAATATTCATGGATGTAGTTACAATTTTTCTCTCAAATTTCTTGAACTTGCCCATATTTAAATTGTCATAGGTTGGCAGTCCTGCTGCTGATATGCTTATATATACATTTTCTAGAAATTCAGATGCAAAATTCCTATCCAGATTGAGATGTTCATATCATTTGTCAGACTATAGCATTAGAAGTACTAATCTTCTCGTAAAATGTTCTTTTAAAATTTCAGCTATTTTAAAATGTTCTCTTTGAAAGAAATTTGAGGTAAAGGAGACTCTCTGAGTTCTTCCACCAGCACATTTTAAAATCACATTGTTTTTGGGTGTGTGAGGAAGGGATCTTCCATCCTATGAGCAAGTCTTAAATCATGTTTAGAGCTTGTATAATGAGGTTTTTTTCCTTCTGTAAAACTGGGTGATTCCTGAAGGCATTTTGACTTCAGCTCTGTGTGTGAACTCTGAAGTGAAGGAATTTGACATGATTGCATCTTTTAACCCTTGTAGAACCTCAGTTAGGGATGTTAGCAGCTAGTCCACTGGAGTATCGACTACTCACTTTCCCACTGCCCTTGCTGCCTCTCAGAGGCAGCAAGGAGGGGAGGGAAACTGGAGCCAGCGCTGGGGGGAGCCAGCTTCAAAGCTGGTTCCCCCCAGTGCCGCCTGCTCCTCCTCGCTGCCTCTATCAGAGTTCGTTGCATGCAGGGGCTGCTCCAGCATCAGTCTCTGTTCACGATGGACACCGTGGGCCGCCATGAACGGGCTGCTGGACTCAGTGAGAGCCGGGACCAAGCAGTCCTGGCTCGCACTGGTCCGGGACTCTGTGCCTCTGTATTTTAAATGTAGTAAGAGCCTATTGGCTCTTACTACATTTAAAATACAGAGCTGCAGCGCGGGTGGCTCTGTAGAGCGGTCCTTATCGACTAATAGTGTAGTTGATACAAATAGTATTGACTACATGATTAGTCAGATAACCACAATTTAACATTCCTAACCTCAGTGACATAAAAGTGTATTGAAGAAAGCCAAATTTGGAATTTTGTGATTTATTTACCTCAAAGATATAACAAAAGATATAAAAAAGGACATTTAGCTTATGTGGGTGTTCCTTAAGACACGCAACTTTTAAAAGAAATTACACAGAAAAGAAATAGTCTGTATTGAGGAAGTGCACACTTATGCAGTATGTTGATGATGATAGATGGAAAAAGGAACCCCCTAAAAACAAACATACACACTTAAAAAAAAAAATTTTAGTGTTTATGAAAGGTGCCAGTCCCGAAGACTGCTTTTCTGTGGCTATAAGGTACAGTATAAGTAGTGTAACTTCTCTCATAGTGACCCAGTTGATGATCTTTATAGGGACCTTCTTTAGTTTCTCATGCCTTTTCAGCCCTTACTTTCTTTTTTCAAATTGCCAGAAAACCAGTTAGTGGATAGTTGTACAAGGTGGCGACTCATTTCCTGGGATCTGAATTGAGAACCTACCAACTAATTTCATATAGCATGGTTAAAACACTCTGTTGACAGATCTGCTACTTCCAAATGGTGCTAGTTATGCACACAACCATAATACTTGCATCTGTATCATCCTCGATAGATTAATAGAACTTTTTATTGCGTGAGTTCATCAGCAGTAAAACCCTTGGCAGTTCAGCTGTTTTTTATTCAGCAATTTCAGAGAGAGGGTGACTATGGGCTATCATTAGCCCACAGTTGTGATTTGTTTCTGAGCAAAGATGCTTGAAAATGTACAGAATAATTGATTGTTCTTATTGAGGTTTCTGGGATTGTTTGATCCTGATTGTCAATAATGGCCAGATATTACAATTACTATAATCTGACCTGTCAGGGGACCTGTGCATAGATCAGGACCCAAATAAAGTCTGTTGTATTTAGTAATCCATGTTTAAAATTGTTCAGTCCATAAGTACCAGTATTGTTCAGAAAGCCGGTGACCAAATTATGAGATTTTAAAAATGCTTGTTTTTTATTTGCCTTCTATTTTTATGCCTTTACTATTTGTGCTTTCATTCTTTCCCTGTAACCATGGAGCATGGGGACTTTCTTATTTTTTTAATGAGCAGAGATTCTCTTGTATGTGGGGGACTCCAGGTGCTGGAGCTTTAAATAAAACAACGACTATTCCATGATTTTATAACAAGTCTTGTGAGTTAGAAATCTGAAGGCATTTTTGTGTGAATGCTTTATAAAACATCATGTATTTAAAATTTTGACCTCACTGTAAGGTTAGATAGGAGGAGAAAAGATGGATTTAAATGCAAATATATTTAAATACATAGGACAGGCCAATAGATATTTATTATTATCTGTAAAATGGGTATAACAATATCTGTCACAACGAGGTTGTGCAGTTTAATGTTTGTAAAATTTGTAGAGATTCCTAGATTGAAGGTGTTAGATCGTATTATTTGTTTTATTATTGAAAACTTTCTCAGGGTGGCAGCTCCTCCTTAAAGGGCTGATTGAAAAATAACCAACCTTTAAAATCATGTTGTGTATCATTAATTATTTGAAATGGGGTTTCATAGCTGAATCCTATATTTTTGCCTATTCCTCCTGGCAAGCAGAGCAGTGTTGACCTTGCAGATACTTTTCATAAAAATATAAAAGAAACCTCACTGGAGATGAAACCTGGGTTTTTAAATGAATGCAGAATATTTGAACAGTGACTAAATAGGAGGAGAAATGCAAGATGGAAGTCATATTTCATTCTGTGTGGTTGCATCTTTCTTCTTATAGAACTTGCCCTTGAAAGCAAAACATATCGAGTTTTAAATCAAAGACTGTTTTACCTACATGCTAGGAATAGAAAGTGTTAGTTCCAGCCATGATGCATTTTTAGGATTGTAGCTGCAATATTATAGTCAGTTTGGAATGAAATGGTGGATACAACTTTTTCCAGTTAGATTTCTTAATAAATTACTTTCTGGTTCTTAATTTCACTTCCAGTCGAACAATATCAGTTTGTTCTCAAACCATAGACTCCACTATTGAAGTGGTAAGGCATTCTGAGTGACTGCATGCTGAGGACTACAGCATAGATTTCACAATTCTCCTGTACTGTGCAGCTGCAACTGTTAAAATTTACTTCCAGTGCACACTTGTGTGCATGGTACCTCACATTATAAATAAGAAATAATCTCGGCACTGAAAAGAATGTTATCTAATTTTAGACAATGATGGAACTAAAAGTCAAATACAATAGTTTGAGGATGTTGGGTGAGTTACATCATGTTATTACCCTGTGAAGACACATGCACTAGATTAAACATATATTACAAATGCACAGTTTAAAATGTCTGACATGCTTTTTGTGGGTATCATGGTAAAAGTGGAACTTCACATTGCAACACACAGTTACATATAATTGAGACAAGTGATATGTTTGTCAGGGCTCAACTATGTACATTATAGTCTCAAGCTGCCTTTGGAGTTGTTTTGAGCACATAATGGTTGCTACAATTACTTGCTTAGTCATTGTACAACCAGTACTTAGCCTTTATTTTTGAAAATATTACATGAACATAGTTAAAGTTGATTTTTGCTATATATTTCCACTTTTTTCTGTAGTGGGAAGTTTGCCTGTCATAACCAAATCCATTGCCATTTAGTGGTAAAAATGCTTGATAACAGTCTCTTTATTATTCGTGTAGCACTGCAAAAGCATATAGGGTTATTTGCAGTAGATGGCTTCTAAACAAAGAGTCAAGACCCTGAAAAACTTACTCTTGATGTGAATTCTTTAGCTTGTGTAAGAAACATAAAAAACCTCATCCATAAAATTACATGACTAAAATTACATCTCACATTGGTAATTGAGCAGTTCTCTACCATTTTACACATTGTTTTCCTCTCTTCAATTGCACCATCTATTTCCTTGCCAGGTTCACACATAGCAAAGGGGACCTGTAATTGGAGTGAGAGGGTAATTTGAGGAGTAATTCATTCTCTCCTTAAACTCATGTTTGTTTTTAATACTGAGACTATGCAACTTGACAGATGTGGTGGTGAGCTATGCAGTGTTTTTTGAATGTTGATACACAAGTTTAGGCTGTTGATTTTACTCTATGTAGGTGAATCTGGGTGATGTTTCTGCTTGTCTTTAGGTTTTGTTTTGGTATTAACCGTTGGCTTTATAGAGTTTCATGAAGCTGTTGTAATGTTCCTCAGATGAGTAGAGTTTGTACGTGTTTGTTTGTGTTATACTTTAAAAGGCCTATACATCCAATAAGGTGCTGAATGGTTTTTCAAATGAGTTCAGCAATACGGGAAACCTGTAGAGAGGTTATAGAAGTTAATCTTCCAGAAGAAACTCAATCCCCATATTTCATTTTCAGGCCACTTTGCGTAGCAAAGTAGTTTAACCAGTAGCAGATTTCTTACTTGCTGATGGTTAATTTCATGCCCTACAAAGGGTCAGCACACTAATACAGAAGAACATGATTACCTCACCCTAGCTCCCCTTCAAGCTTGCATGCGTACAGTGAGGGATACTGAACTGTTTATTTTAGGTAAGTAGTTTTCAGATGCACTTT